>OY776115.1:89407188-99407188 GCA_963675035.1 Allygus modestus | reverse complement strand
GACGCCCCGTCGTAACACCAAGGGAATAACACGTTTTATATTGTGAAGAAACAGCAGCATCGATCACCTCATTCGGATTTATAACCTAGGAAAACATTGTTTGATGGTTATTTGACGACAAGTCGTCGTTATGATTACCAACTATTTATGAAATAAATGCAAGTGATTTATCTAATAATTTCTATAATTATGGTAATGGTGGAGTCGATGGTATGGCACTATCGTAATAATTGACTAGTGCATTAAAAAACTATATTTTATTTCATGTTTGAATCCAATTTCCATCACAGTTTTTTTCTCTACAAAGTATGTACACATTATACTATTTAAAAAACAACAATCTCTTTTGTTTATTTCATAATAAGTTTATTTATTACACCATTGGCACTATTATTCAATTAGGAACCAATTTTCACGGTAAATACCATGGAGAGCCTTTAGAACTTTGCCTTTTAGAGAATTTCCCTTATAGGGAAGAAGCTATTACCGTAGGTCTCATGGTAAGACTTAAGCCCAAGATTTGAGGCCCCCAGATGCCAAAAACACCATTCGTTCAAATTCATATATATATATATATATAGAGAGAGAGGTATATATATGTGTCCATAGGCACGATAACTTTCGTAAAAACGGTTCGATCTTGATGAAATTTGGTACAAACGTGGAAGACAGGATCTATTTTCATGAGTTCGAGAACTAGACATGTCATTCTAAAGGGGGTTTTGGGGGGGTTTTGTACCCCAAAAGTTTTCTTTTTAACTTTTTACATGTAATTCTTTTTAAACCCAAACTTTTTATTAGACCATTAAATTTAGCTTGAAAAAACAAACAATTTAGTATTTTGATCATCGCTCTACGTCATTTGGTTACCGAGAGATTAAAAGTGCTAAACAAAGTACGTTGTCCAATGTTAATCTTATGGAGGATAAGTAAAATGTTCTATCTCGCTTATTATTGAATAAATATTAATGTGGCTTCATGTGGTTGTGGTCTATTCTTATTTTCACAAAAAGCAAATTTTACCGATGATTCCTGTACCCCCCCCCACCCAATTTATTGTTTTTTGCCTCCCCCATTTAATATTTCGCTCCCCCCTCTTCTATTTTATATTTTTATTTTATGTCCCCACCCATTTTATATTTTTGTCCCCCCCGATTTCATATTTTTTGCCCCCTCTACATTTGATATTTGTTTGCCTCACCCCCAATTTTATATTATGCTCCCCCCTCTTCGATTTAATTTTTTTTGCCCCACCCCCGATTTTATATTTTGCTCCCGCCCTCTTCGATTTTTATTTTTATTTTGTGTTCCCCCTATTTTATATTTTTGAGGCCCCCCGATTTTATATTTCTGCTCCCCCAATTTTTATTTTTGCCCCCCAATTTTAGACTTTTTCTCCCCCATTTTTATTTTTACCCCACCCCTAATTTTATATTTTGCTCCCTCCCCCTTCGATTTTATATTTTTATTTTATGTCACCCCTCCATTTTATATTTTTGCCCACCCCTTTTATTTTTATTTCTAAAAGCGAATCCAAAGTGCTACGTGTACCGATTTGGAGTCGCAAACCACTCGCCATTTACTACCCGACAGAGTTCCTCGACTTTACAACAGTACCCGAACTATCTGCCAGTATATTTCGTTAACTTTGATTTAATTGTACATTAAACGTGTAAAATTTAATTTTAATATTGTAAAATAATGTGGATTGCTATTTTCTTTAGTTAATCTACCATTTATATACAACCCGTACGAAGGACGGGTACACAGCTAGTTTAGAATAAGTCAAATCTTATGTCTCCCTTAATTATGACATAAATTAATAAAATTTGGTATCTAGTTTCACCTCTTGTTGAGTTATACTAATACTTGCATAAAAACCCATTTGTTGTGCTCCTTTTTGCAGCAAACCTGCGTACTCATCCCCCATGTTATTCTTAAGGGAATAATTAAAATATGGTATACATCGCTTATTTAGGAATGTAGATTGGTGAAACTTGGTATGCTTCACCTAGTTGAGTTATATTAATATTTGAATGAAAACCCATATTTTGCGTTCCTTTTGAAGCAAACCTGCTTACTCAGCCCCCATGTTATTCTTATTGAGAATGATTCAAATGTTATATATCGCTTATTCATGAATGAATATTGATAAAACTTGGTATGTGGCTTCACCTAGTTGAATTGTATTGAGATTTGCATCAAAATTGTATCAGCAAACCTACATACTCATTCTCAATATTATTCTTATGTATAATAATTAAAATATCGCTTATTTGTTAATATAGTTTTATTAAACTTGGTAAGCGGCTTTATGTAGTATTAAGACAAAAATGTGCATCATAAATTCGCTGAGTACGCAGGTTTGCTGTGACGGGGTTATTATTTAAAGTCCCTACCGTCAGTCCGATGAGGGGGTTGATATGTTTTTTAGTCCTTGCTTTTGTATGAGGCCTAACGGCTTCACCCTCCTAAGTTAAGAGGCTTCTATCTCCCTACATCTTCATAATCCCTATCAAATCCCTAGATAGCCATCCCCGGTTTGTGGTGGCACTGAAAAGTCATAATTTGAGCACCACCACACCTCCTTATGAAACACCTCCTTGGCCGGTGTTCTAGGGGGTTGTCGTGGGCGGGATCACTGATGGGTGTGTGTTAGAGGGAATGAGTAAAATTATTGGCTTTTTCCTGTTAAAAAGTAGTTTTCAGCTTTGTTACTATTGATTATGCTGTAGATATATATCCATCTCCATTTGTAAGCAGTTTAACTGTAAGAAAGGGCCATGTAGTCCTAACTTTGCCTGTTAAAATAAAGAATTTTTAATTTCATTTTTTCATTCGATAACGCCTCCCTGAGTACAGCACTTTGCCATATCGTGGCGTGTCGTTACTCAAACCATTCCGACGCCGGACAGTTCTATATTTTTGTAAGGGGCTTCCTCGACTTCACCCTTTAAAGTTGAGATGCTTCTTATTCCCTACGTATACACGCCACTCGATAAATATCCTCCTGTGAAGGACTGGAGTTGGGGGATTTTCTTCTGGTGGTGGGGTTCTTTTGGTGGTTTAAAATTAAATTGCGTGATACGAAATATAATGAAATCAAATGAAACGAAGTTCTAATGAAGGTTGCTTGGATGATAAGGATCGTTTATATTGGATGGATAAATTACTGCCACTGTTTCCTCTTCTTCATTCCCATCAGTCATAAGATTGTGGTATGTGGTGGATTATTTCTGGCTCCCGTACGCGACGGTGACGCTGATACGTCTTCCCTCTCCACCATGCCCAAATTACAGCTGCCCCACCGAACAGCGCGGCTACAAATACCACTGTCTTCCTCTGAGACCTAAAACAATTCAAATATGAATTTTTCAACAGTAAATATTATCAGAGGTAATATGCTAAAGTATTCGCAAATAGACTAATTTAAATTGATTACCTTTTAAACTTTGGTCCAGAAGACTTTAGCTGAAGAGTCTGATATACTAAAACAACTAATTTCATAAAGTTCATAATATTTTATATTTTAAAATTGAAATAAATCCAATTATTTATTTGGTTAAAACAAACCCTGAATAGGCACAAATTAAAATTTTAAATTAGCTTAAAAGTAACAAATACCACTATAAGGGCAGATAAATTGCTGATATTCAACTTTATATGCATTTTCTTACGAAGGAATTGTGATATTTTAGTTTTGATTTACACATTTTCCATTAGAGAGACTATATATTTTAATAAATTAATTGTGATACCTGAGAACGATTTGGAGATCTGCATTATCGTTGATTCAACTGTCGTTTCCTAGGTTTAAAAAATATATTTCGAAACAGTTAATATGGTTATTATTTCGGATTATGTCATATTATTTCAAAGCTAGTTAGTCAAGCGGCAGCCGAACACTTCGTCTTTTGCACGTGTATGATTAAATAGCAAACATTATCAGAAAAATAACTCATCTATCTTCCATTTAATTTGATTGATGTGTCTGCTTTAAACACATTATATACATTTTTTTTAAATTTAAAACTTCAATATACATGTACTTAGTTAGAAAACTAATTACAATGAAAACCCTTCAACACGTTTAGTTCTATGCCTGCAAGATCCCCGTTCGAAGAGACAAAAGAGCACGTTTTCATCTCAGAAATTAGTTAAAACATTTGAAGAAAATTATTCTTGTAGTTTTTAAGATGAGAGTTGTAAGCGCACAAATAAACCTTACTCATTTATTATCGTACTCATTTATTCAATATAGGATAGGATAAGGGTTTCAATTACTTACACTTATCATACAGTAAATAGAATGGATCTTGTTAAATAATTAGTGTTAAAAGGAAGATAGTTTGTGTCATTTTTGTATACCGTTTGTTATTTAATCATACAGGCAAAATTCGTTATGCGAAATTTACCATTTAAGTAAAAGATCATATACTCTTAATTTGTATTGTGAATTAAATATGTGTAAAAAACTTATTTAAATTTCTCTTAGTACTAAATTGAACACAAAGTTTACTACACTTACGCAGATAAGCTAGTTGAAATTACTTTAGAATAAATTTATGATTTTCCACAGGATTAAACCCATTTGGGAAACTAATGAAATTCTAACGATGCTTTAATTGAATTTTTAAATCAAGCATTTAATTGCTTTCTCCGACAGATTCATTAGGTGAAAGGGTTTTAATGGAGCATTTGTTGAAGCATTTGTAAGAACAATTACTTTAGAAACCCGATGGTTTGATGGTTTATGAGTAGAGATTTGGGTTTAATGGACTGTTTACTTAATACTTACAATAAGCTTTGTTTTTTTTGTTTTTTTAAATCAACATCAACTTTGTTTATTATAACTGAACACGTTTTTGCAACCTGCACCTTTATTGCTTGCAACCTGAATTTATTTGTACTATTTTTCACCTAATATTTGTAATAATAATTAATTTTTATATATCTCTTACTTGGTCTCTAATCAGCTCCGAAGAGTTTTTAATACATCGCAAGACTAATTTTTCATATTGCTCGTGGTCGTAGAGTTTTGATTGGATATACAGTTAATTTCAACATTGAAAATTTGGCAATACAAATATAGACTTGACACCTGCAACACCTACGTTTCTAACGATCGACCGCCCATCTTCAGTGGCAAGCGAAGCGTTACATTACCACTGAGAAATGGACTTTATAAATAAAAATGTAATTTTGATTGTGTTCATCTTTTTGCTCGTTTTCTTTTAAGGTCATATGCTTATAAACAGTAGGGAATAATTAATGTCTTCTAAAATCCTATAATCCCCCTCTAGCGCTTTTATTCTTGCAGCGAAATACATATATTTGTTTGATCTGGGCCTAAACAAGCTTGTTTAAAGCAAATTCCAAATTAATGTAGAACAAAAGTAAGCTTAGTAAACGCTTTTGTGAACATTTCTCCATCGCCAAAATTGTACACGTGAAAAACTCGAAAAATGTACTGAAAGGTTGCTTTAATACACTACTCCATTATTTAGATCAATAAAATAGGAATATTTGTTCAAAGCTCATCATTGCAAACCCCTTTTAAAACTGAAGAATAAAAATAAACTCTTATGTTTAGCAGATAAGATAAATGACACCAGTTAACCCCTACAAATACACAAACATAAAGTAGTGACATATTTTTACAAATTATTAAATAGTCTCCATAAGTTACCATTGGAACTTAAAAGTCAAAATAAAAATGTTTCCAACTTTTCAACCACCTTTTAGCACACCAATACCAATGCATAATCTGCTAGTATCATGATAAATATTAAATCAGATATGTTAACAAATTATGTAGCTAAAATAAAATTTCTTTTAGCTACATAATTTGTTAACATATATGATTTAATATTTATCATGATACTAGCAGATTATGCATTGGTACTGGTGTGCTAAAAGGTAGTTGAAAAGTTTGAAACATTAAATATATTTAATATATTTAACAAAATCAAAAATGTATTAAATGTGTCAAATATTCATCATTAAAATTGTTTTGATAGTATATTTGTTTATGTTTCATCAACACCATATATACCCTTCATATTAATTGTATATTGTGAGAGTAACATTTCTAGAGGACCATTATCATTTGTCTTTAACATTTTGTAGGTAAAATGGTACAATAATGCAGACAGCATATTTATTGATTATCTTCACGCCTGGAAGAGAAGTGTATCAAGTGTAGTTACTACCCATACACGTTGATGTGGGGATTGTGAACTATTATGACGATATGTTTGTAGTCAGTATTTGATGGTGATAGCGAACCAGCTGAGTCAACTCTTCAAGGAAATTTATAGTCGGCGGAAATACGTTGTGCCTTTGAGTAGCGACATAAATAACAAATCTATACAACCATTCCAACAACAATATACTGACTTCTGTTCTTAAGGTCCTTTATAATTTTTCTGCTAATAGTAGATCTTTTACCATTTTATATATAGAGCTATCAAATTTCAAAATAGGCAAATTCTTTTGATGTATCGTCTGAACTTTGCAAAAGTGAAACTGTAAATTTAAATTGTGCTGGATATATTTTGAAAATGTTGTTTATTTAAAAAATTACTCTTAACACACATTGGCTTTGTATTTTTAAAATAATTGTTGTCATGAATGCATACAATTGTTTACTAATTTTTATTCGTACGACGGAAATGCTAGCTGTATTTTTGTTTAATGTTTAGACAATTTTAAGCTGTTAAAATATAATTATTTCTGAAGATTATAATCTTGCACTTTCATTGAATAAACTTAATACATTTCAGTCTTGTGACGCACGATCAGTCTTGTGACTATAGGTCGGAGCGTCTATGGACCACATAGTTAATGACTGTCACCTGAGCGCTTCCCCTAATGAGTTGGCCGGCCTTCATGGACCAAAGAGGCTGGACTCCAATCTCTACGCACCATCTGTTTACCTCTGTGATGGGAGATCTTTTGTTTATTTTCTGAACTTAATTAATGCAGGTAGATCATACCAAGGTTTTTTGTAAACTCCGAAACAGAAGGCAGCTGTATAAACCATATCATACCCAAAAACACAAAGTGTTGACGGGTTGCCAAGTCCTAAAATGATATGATATCAAAATGTATTCCAAGTCAAAGATAGCACCTTTGATCTGACATTGTTTATCATCACAAATTACTTAAAAATGTTAAAATAACAATGCTCGAAAGATTGTTGGTTATTTTCTATCTGTTCTTGGCCAGCAGATAATAAATTTTTATAATATTTAATTATAATTTTTAAATATACTTTATTTAGATTTTTAAATTACAAAATAAAGATTTTGCATCAGTGAAGCTGCTGGCCAAGAACAGATAGAAAATAACCAACAATCTTTCGAGCATCGTTATTTTAACATATTTAAGTAATTTGTGATGATAAACAATGTCAGATCAAAGATCTTTGACTTGGAATACATTTTGATATCATATCATTTTAGGACTTGGCAACCCGTCAACACTTTGTGTTTTTGGGTATGATATCATTTGTTTTTTATATAATTGTTTATTAAAAATTTTTATACATGAGATTTCAATCTGAAATAAAACAAAATATATATCAAGGATAAAATATTGTAATATATTGAACATTAATTAAGATTAATTTATCTTAATTTTACCTAGATAGTTTTTAGAATTTTCTGGCAGTTTTTTAAACATTATAATGTACTTTTTTCACCATATTGGCATTTCTTGACGTTCACTTTCTCATCACCTTCATCTATTCACTTATTTTTGTTTTGAATGTAAGCTATGTAATGCCCTGATGCTGAACTGTTTCCTAAATGGAACACCGCATTTTAAAATTTGTATAGAACTCCATTAATTTTGATTTTTGCAATTTGTAGACTGGGTATTATTAGACTTGAAATTTTGTTATCATGTGTTTGCCAAAGTTGTAGTTAAAAAATTATGAAGTTACTTGTAACTGAGATGGATGTTTTTGATTAGCACCTGGGGGCCGAGCTTTGCTCGGGGAAGAAAAATTGTTTAGATGACTTGGAATAATATTTCACCACTATCCCCTACTGATAATCGGATTTTTTTAAACTCATTTGCCTCTTTTCTACATTTTTAGATCCCTCCAGTTGTTATTTATAGCTCAATGTCCCTTCGTTTTATTTTAATACTCTATATATGTAATCTTCACACTACAGTTTTAATCACTGCTCTCACGAAACTACAGTTTGGGTCACAATGTCTGACGTCTGGATAGCGTATGCTCTAAAATGACTTTTCGCCTCTATTTGGCTTATAACCGTTAGTGTTATAGTATACTTTTGTTCACAGAAAGCGAAATTACTTTATTTAGTTTTAAAACATTGGTTTTGGTTATTTTCGTTATTGTCTGCTTTTATTTACAAGAAATTTGAGTTGTATCTCGCTTTTACCAGGCACCAAGCACCGTGGCCCGAACTGTACATGTTAATAATCATAAACAACGTGAGTATTACTTTGACAGTTCGTTGATTGATTATAAACAGCTGTTACAATTCTTTTGTTTTGATTTTAAACTCCATAAGCCCAATGTTAATTTTTTTTAATTTCCATTTTTGTTTAGTGAATTTACCCTATAAGGAAGAAAGCTATTACCGTAGGTGGCATGGTAAGACTTAAGCCCAAGACCATGATAACTTTTCATTTAGAGGTCCCCAGATGCTAAAAATACCATTCGGTAAAATTTGTATGTGTGTGTGTGTGTGTGTGTGTGTGTGTGTGTGTGTGTGTGTGTGTGTGTGTTTGTGTTCGTAAGCACGATAACTCGTAAAAAAGGTCTGATCTTAATGAAATTTGGCACAAATGTGTAAACTACCTTTTTATTTAAATAAGTTCGAAAACCAGACGAATCGCACCATCCGAAGGGGGGGGTTTGGGGTTTTCACATTTAATTTTCATTTTAATCTAATTTTCGTTTTTACTATTGAATTCAGCTTAAAAAACATAAAATTTGGTACTTTGAATATTTCTCTACAATAATTGCTTACCGAAATATTGTGTTCAATGTTAATCTTATGGAGGATAAGCAAATTGTTATGTATCGCTTATTAATGAGCTTATATTAATGAAACTCGGTATGTGGCTTGATATGGTTGGGATTTACTGATATTTGCATACAAAACCCTTTTTTTTGTTCCCATGGCAGTAAACTTGCGTACTCAGCAGCTATAATGTTATTCTTATGGAGAATAAGAAACGTGATATCTTGCTTGTTTATGAATATAAATTGGTAAATTGGTATGTTGCTTCATCTAGTGGTGATCCATTGGTATTTGCATAAAAACCAGATTTTCTTGGTCCTTGATGCAGCAAACCTGCATACTCAGCTCTAATTTTTTTCTTATGGAGAATAAATACAATGACATATCTCGCTTATTTATGAATACGCTTTGATGAAAGTTGCTAAGTGACTTCGTGACTTAGGAAGTACCACTTTAAATTCGCTGAGTATGCAGGTTTGCTGCAACGGGTGTATTTTTACATTATTTTATTTTTCCTGGAGATGAGACCTGTCTAGAACTTATTTTTATCCCAGAAATTAGTTATTTCCAACATTTGAAGGAAATCGTTGGTGCCATTATTGAGATAAGTGTCGAAAGCAACACGGACGCACGCACGCAAACCTTACTCATATTAGAGTGTAGGATAGTGATCATTTTCACAAGTTGTGCATATAGAGTCAGCAAAGAGGGAACCAGGCGACAAATCGACTGTGGAGTAGTTAACCGAGATTGGCTTTTCTTCTAAGATGATTAGGATGAAAATTTGGAATATAAATTTACTGTCGTAGCTGGTTGTGCTGTGGTTGCAGTTTGAACATTCGTGGTTAATTTTATTGAGTGCCTTAATTGAAATTACAGGAGTTGATGATTCGAAATAAGGCAATTTAAAAATTCCGCACAGTCTTGTTGTTCAATTGTATTAAATTGTGGTCCCAGTTGATTTATAATATCTATAGAATTTAAAATCTGGCAATTTCTTCGGTAGGATATTACCATTTTTTTAGTGGAGCATTGGTGTCGTAATTGTTTGTTAACGTCACGATTGGTGGGTAGTTGAAAATACGTTGTAAAACTAAATTTGCATATCATGACACGCCATAAACCTTTTTGAAACCGAGATTTCCCAGTTCGTCTATATTGTTAGTAATGTCTTGAATGGCTCCTAATTTAATATTATGAATTTGCCATATTTGACCAGGGATTTTTCTTGAGATTTTATTCCAATTTTCAATTGTTTTAATTCTGGTCGGTACTCACTCCTTAGCCTATTATTTTTGGATATAGCTGATGCTTGTGCCTTAACATTTTGAGGCTCAAAGTTTAGAATTAATAGACCAGAGAGTGAAGTCACGCGAGATAAAGGCTACATATGTTTGGCCACATGAGAATACTGCATAACCAGCATCAACAACACAAATGTTAAGCGTTAATCCCTGACTTTTGTGAATTGTAATTGCATATTATGCTACTGCAATAGGAAACTGCTTTTGGAAAACGAATACTCCAGGAATTACTTCAAATTTTGTGGACGATCTTTGAATTTCTATATATCTGTCTTTAAAAGTTATAATAATGTTTTCGATTGCATCGTGAGCATCCTTAGTAAAGTATTTTACAACACCCACTGAACCATCAATAACAAGACCCTGACTTTTTGATTAAAAATTAAGCCAATTTTGATGACAAGTCTATCTAGGCGAAACTATTATGTATTATATTATCGTTTGTGTGTTATTTGAAAAACCTTAACGACTAGATGTGACTTTTGTGGTTTTTGAAAACGTCCTCCTTCAGGTCTTAGCCTCCTACGCTCTCAAAGTTACAATGTTAAAACTATGGCAAAATTAAAATAAATTTAAATTGAACATATAACAGCTGTTCATATTGACAAAACACAGTAAAGAAGCAAGGACACCGTTTTAAAGCCAACCTCTAGAACGGAATTTTAAATTATTGTAAATGTCCTTATTGAGTAATTTTATTTAGTGAGAATATGCTCGTTCATTATGAAGATGAGCTTGTTCGCTTGGCTCACTCGCCTCCAGGTTGAGTTCGTTCGCTACACTCACTCGCCTATATATATATATATATATATATATATATATATATATATATATATATATATATATATAGAACTAACTTCGGCATCGACAAAAGAACTTAAGATGCCATTCAAGTAGAGTTTGTATTTCCATAATGAACATATGTTTATGCCTTTTAAGTATGTTTAGATATAATCTATATAACAGCTGTTTGGTGTAACTAACTTATATAACTAAATAACATACTAACCCGACTTTGTTTTTAGATTTCATATTATGTTTATTGCATATTATGTTATGTTCGATGTATTTTAGTATGTATAGCTTAAACGAATTAAAATATTTTCATTACCTCTATACCCTTTTGTTTGGTTAAATTCTCTCAATGATTTAATTTGAATTTACAAGCCAGCTGATCAGATTTGTTTTGGAACACATGCGATACTTGGATTTTTGTTTACGTAGTAAATGTAAACAAAGCAGACATCAAATTCAGTAACAGTTTTGAAAGTGGAATTTAATATCATTTGTTTTAAAATATTGCGTTTGCAAACTTACAATTTAGTGTCAAAAGTGAAATATGTGAGTAAAAACAGAAGTCTGTGCGAAATTTCGTTCAAGTTTGATGAGAAATAATGTTCTTAGGCTTAATGAACAAAATGAAGTGGACAATTTGTGAAAAGTGCCAAAACTACAAGATTTAGGCTACTTTTATACGTTAATTTCTCGCTACTCAGACCTTTCTTAAGCCAACTGTTGTGATTTTTCGTGTTTAGTGAAAGGGTTTATCATATAAATACACTGCCAGATTCACTTAAGGCTGTAATACGCTAATTTGAGAAGTGAAAAATCGTCTCATTCTGCTTCGTGTTAGTATAGCACGGGTCGTGTGGGGGACTTGGCGACGTGACACGACCGTGCTAACAGTTTTGAAAGTGGAATTTAATATCATTTGTTTTAAAATATTGCGTTTGCAAACTTACAATTTAGTGTCAAAAGTGAAATATGTGAGTAAAAACAGAAGTCTGTGCGAAATTTCGTTCAAGTTTGATGAGAAATAATGTTCTTAGGCTTAATGAACAAAATGAAGTGGACAATTTGTGAAAAGTGCCAAAACTACAAGATTTAGGCTACTTTTATACGTTAATTTCTCGCTACTCAGACCTTTCTTAAGCCAACTGTTGTGATTTTTCGTGTTTAGTGAAAGGGTTTATCATATAAATACACTGCCAGATTCACTTAAGGCTGTAATACGCTAATTTGAGAAGTGAAAAATCGTCTCATTCTGCTTCGTGTTAGTATAGCACGGGTCGTGTGGGGGACTTGGCGACGTGACACGACCGTGCCACTAGATATACATAAAATACATTTCCATACTTAAAATTAACTGTTTTATTGAATTAATTCATTTCTTTAATTATTTTATCATTATTCAGTTAGAGAGCAATTGTTTATACAATTTCTATGGTATCTTAGGCCTATAACACTTAGATAGAAAAGAAAGACAGAACTTTGGAAGTTTCACTTTCCTTATATGCGTTTATTTAAAAGAACTTATCTGGAAGACATATCAGAATTTGTATTCTAATTTAGGCCTAGCTATCTGAGTCACATTATCCCTGTATGAAACGATCTAGTTTAAAAAAATAAATACTTCATATAACCTTGTTTCAACCTACTAATTTAATACCATAACAGAATCCAGAAATATCATGAATGTCATAACAATATTTGTTGATACACATATAATTAATTTTTTAACTCCGTGTCCTACCTAAAAAAATATACAATAATTTGTCTAACGATTATGTCGTAACTGGAATTATTTTTAATTCAGTTTGAAAAGATACAATGAGTCATCAGTATAATCTGCTGTAAGAGTTAATGATGAAATAAATAAATAGGCAGATTTTCCTCCGTTCAGGAACTATTTCCGGATAAATAACTGCTATTTGGAGGATCATTCAACTGAACTAGTATTGAAAATGTAACGCACGCATGTATCAGAGATAAACTGTTGTCTTAGTATGTGGCTATCAAACGTCCATACACATCTCGTATAATTAATACGTTACTTGAGGTGACAAAAGTAATAATATAATAACTAAAATTAAATGTATTTTTTTAAATTTCTATCCAACTCATTTTTCCACTTAAATAGCCTGTTCCAGATTAGCGAAGTTGGAGTTAGGATGTATTTCTGGTGTACATATTCCGAGTAATAGACAGTACCGTTATACCTACACTACAACAAAGAATTTTTCATCTGAAATTATATTTGAAGAAACAGTAGTTTTTCCGCCATTCATGAAATAAAGGCGGTCTATTGTAAGCAGAGTGTACCTCATAAATGTTAACAATAAACTGTTTTCACCGACGTTTTTCAATTAATAGTGGCTAAATCCTTTTTTTGTTTCGGTATTAAAAAGTAGGTATTTGAGGTATAAAATAGAGAAAAACAACCTTATTTTGCTAACATGTTATAACATAAATACTTTTATTTATAGCGTATAAACCACCAACTTCTATGCTGAGCTATTTGCAATGTTTAAAAATGTTACTTATTTATAATTTTTCAAAACAAATTATCTTTTATAAAAGATACATGTAGCATAAACCCTAATTATGTTTTGTTCAAATGAGGTTGCAACTGCTTGCAACAAAAAATAGTCCCGTGTTTTAATCAATTTAAGCTTAATTTAATGGTGAAAACTAAATTTTGACTTTTTAAAATATTACATTTAATAACTTAAAAAACCCATTTTTGGGGAACAAACCCCCCCCCCAAAATACCTCTTCGGATGGGTAGATCTGTCTGGTTTTCGAACTTAAAGTCAGAAATGTTGCTTTATACGTTTGTACCAAATTTCATCAAAATCAGACTTTACGAGAGTTATCATGCTGACGGATATATATATATATGCAGTTTCGAACGAATGGTGTTGGGGTCTGGGAACCTCAAAACGAAAAGTTATCATGGTCCCGGCCCTAAGTCTTACCATGCCAACTACGGTAATAGCTTCTCTCCTATAGGGGAAATTCGCTAAAACTATACAAAATCAAATTGTTGTCTGGTATTGTAGTCTGGGGGTTGTCTTTTTGACAGTCAAGCAAATTTTCAAACATATAACTTCCCGTCGGAGGACACTTTTCAGATGTTTGTTGAGAAGACAAAGATCGATGTAGACAAGTTCTCCAACAGTTCGTTACAACTTTTAAAGGGCCATAAACCATTCCATGAATTAACTGTTTAAACTGTTTATAGTTTCGTAAAATGTCATTATCATGCGTATCTCTGATGGTTAAAGTTGTAGTTCTACTATAACTTAAGGAAAATTGTTTAAAAAAACTATTCAGCTTTAAAACAATCCAAATGGACGGCCGCGGTTTCGGAAGTCAAAATACTTCCATCTTCAGGTTAAATTCAATTACAAAAGTTCACATTGTCTGTCGTCAAAAGTTAAATTAACACAAAACACACAATACAGTACGAACGATAAACATCTAAAACTAAGTGCACTGACGCGTACCGGCTGGTAGGTGATCGCCGACTACCGGCCGGTACGCGTCAGTGAACTTTGTTTTAGATGTTTTTTCGTTCGTACTGTAGTGTGTGTTTTGTGTTTATTTTAACTTTTGACGACAGACAATGTGAACTTTTGTAATTTAATTCAACCTGAAGTATTTTGACTTTGGAAACCGCGGTCGTCCATTTGGATTATTTTAAAGCTGAAGACGGAGGCTATTCAACCATGAATAAAAAAACTACCTTAGGAATAAATAATTTTTCTAGTTTTGCCATAACTTCATCGTATTTTTCAATTGAAGTAAACGTCGACCTAATTTTAGGTGTTCATCTCATAACAATATTCAAGATAAGTCATATTGAATGTTGATAAAGAATATTGAATATTAACCCTCCGAGCTTACAGTTTAATTGTATTAAGTCTCGGTAATTTATTTTTGAACCATTTGGTTGTTAATTGTGGCCTAAGGTTACGTAATAGTTTTCGTTCGAGTTCTAAACTTCTTGATTATCTCAGTATGTGCTCTTCTCAATTCATTTTAGAACATAGTTACAAGTAGAATCTTACTAACTTTAATGGGCCAGACATAATATATTTAAGCCAATGCAATCAATTTAATAAATTTAAACTTCTTAAACATTTTGCTAAACGTCTAAATTACGACGAGTTTAATTTATTCTAATCTCCAAGTCTGTGGCAGGTTTGTTCTAATTTCCGTGAGTCTATCTAGTCACCATACAAATGAGACACTCCATACACAAATAAATATCTTAATACCTTCAAGAGTTGAGAGGGAGTTACAATTCTGCAATTTAAAATGAAAATTACAATTTTTTCATCCAAAACAGTTTTATAAAGTGAAAAATAAGAATTAGGTTTTGGGGTGTTTTAAAAGAGAGAAGAAGGGACACCATAACCCATTTTTATTTCAAATTTATTCAAATTTATTTAAAATTTAATAACTAGACACTAATGTTCTTCATGATTCTTTGACCAATCACACACCCCCGTTAAAGCATCCCTACAGCATGGCTAGCTCAGCTTGCTTTACTTATAGTAAGTATAAAATACAAAAATAAAAAAATATTTTTGTAAATTCACAAAATGCAATATAAAATAAACTTATATGTAAATTACTAATCATGGTTAATAATAAATCTTCTATTTAAAAGATTAATTTGAACCTTTTATAATTCAAAAACATTTACTAAATAAACTGTTATGGCGAAATTAAAATACTAATACATCTCAATAAAATCAAATAGTCTGAAGAAGAATAATAAAATGTTGAGAACCTAATTTTGAGACCTAAAACAATTGAAAGCGGGTATTCAATCTTGCTTATACGATGTATCTGAAGTAAATAACACTGACAAAGTATATCAATCATCATAAGGTTACACTTTTGTTTTCATTATAGGGTTGCATTTTGGCTTCTTAAGGACCAACAAGATTTGATTTTAGCTTTTTACTTTCTCCCCCTTATACATAGATAGTATATGGAGAAAGTATTGTCTTCGTCAACATTTTTGAATTCCAATTGTTAGTGGAAATATTCGTTTTGGTACTCCCTGAACCCAAAAAAGTGATTTTTACGTGATGTCTGTGTGTCTGTTAGTCTGTCTATCTGTCTGTCTGTATGTTACAGAGCTAGAGCCCTAACCAATGGTCCGATTTTTATGAAATTCGGTATGTAGGTACTAATCCACGATATCTCTAGGTATTTTTTTAATTTTTTGGATTTTTTTATTTTTAAGGGCAATTATACCCCTAAACCGCCAAAAAACATGAAAAATCAAGATTTCTCAAAAACGGCTGTAACGATTTTGATTAAACTTTAGTCGTTTGTAGAACTTTAGTTTTCCAACAAAATGACACCATCCGCATTTTTTTTTTAAATTTGGGTTTATAAATTACAAGACTTAAAATATTGAAAATTCAGTTATTTGAATTTTGTATAAAAAAAATAAAAAATATTACTATTCACGATTACAAAGAACTAAAAAAAAAATAATTTAGTATTTTGAATTACTATTCTACGGTTACAGGTTGCGGAGAAAATTTAAATTTTCATTTTGCATTAAACGCAGTACGTTGTTCAAAGTTATTCTTATGGGGAACACAAAAATTACTATTTCTTTCTTATTTATTGATAAATTTCATTCAAACTTGATATGCTTGTCAAGTTAGCATTGACTAACAGAGGAAGTTCGAAATATGTTGTCCCTAAATAACCCTGAGGGGGAAAAAGGGGGCATTTCCCCTCTTAAAACCACGTGTGTAGCGACGGATTCTGTAGTGCCTCCTAAACAGGTATTTGGGTAGATATCTTTGAAAACAACTTATTTGCAATATTTTATGTACATTCGACCATGCTCTGTACTCTATATTTAGTAAATAAAAAGAAATTTATTCTTTAAAGTTGGGCTAAAGGGGGGAAAGTATGTGTCAGTTTCCTTATACCGTTTATTTTTATAATGTACAAAGAGCAGGCACAAACTTGCCCACTTCTGAAACCAACGATTTTTGATTTGTTGGTTCCTTTAATACATTTAAATAAAATTAGGAGAAAATTCAAAGCAGTTTCTGTTTACCAAGATATTGTATTACATCTGTTCATTAACAGTTTACTCTGATGACTCCGAAGAGGTGTTGGAAGACTCAGTAGAGGACTCGGAGGTGGTGGTGGAGGGGTCGGAGTTTGAAGTGGTGGAGCTGGAATCAGAGGAGGTGGATGTGGAAGTTTTAGTTCCAGCGTCATCATCGGTGGTGGTGGCTGCAGTTTTAGTTCCAGCGTCATCATCGGTGGTGGTGGCTGTAGTTTTAGTTCCAGCGTCGTCATCAGTGGTGGTGGCTGCAGTTTCAGTTCCAGCATCAGTGGAGGAAGGAGCGGTCTCAGAGTTGTGCTCCTCTTCCTCTTCCTCCTCATCTTGTGGCGGCGGTCCTGGTGGTGGTGGGCCGGGAGGAGGAGGACCATGAGGGGGAGGGCCTTGAGGTTGGCCACCCTTGAAAAAGCCGGGAGGGGGTGGGCCCTGAGGTCGGCCACCCTTGGGAGGGCCGTATTGGGCAGTAGCCACAGTGGCTAGGGCAAGCAATAGGCAGGCCTGTACAGCATGATAATGTTAATACTTTTCTAAAAGGTTTATAACTGGCAGGTTATAGTAAAAGTTTACTGTGTAGGATGAAACTATACAAAGGCAAGGTATTGAATACTGTAATTATTGTATGAAAACGAAACTTGCATCGTGTATGTACCTGTACTTTTTAAATAACTTGTGTAGTTTTTTAAAATTAAAATTGCTCATATATTTTATCTTGTAATACAAAAAATGCTTGGACTAAACAAATTTTATGAAGCTACAATCCATACAGGTAATGGAGAAAATTCTATTCTATAATTTTGAATATAGTTTTTTTATGTAAAATTAGGAGTTACAGTTTTCCAATTATTCTTATGTATGTAAATTTTAAATTACCCCTGAGAATTAAAAAATGATAACACAATTTTATCATTGCAAAAACGGTATTTGTTTAAAAAAATATAAAGATTCTTTAATGCAGACATTAAAAATCTTAAGTTTGTAATACATATTAAAGAATTTGCACGAAAATATACAAACAATAACAATCTGTTGTGTTTTTGTTTAGCATCAAACGATGTGTGATTTAAACTAAATCGGGGAAAACAGAGCAGCACCATCATCCATGATAAATTGCAACATAAAAACTACACTGTTCCATTTCTGGTATTACATATATTATTATTTCTAAAAATGCTGCTTGGTTTTTTGTATCGAACTTTCAAAATCCTAACGACAAAATTTAACAAAGAAACACAACACGTTGTACCACATTTTGTTCTGTGGAATAAATAGTTTTGATTTTATTTAAATTTTTAGGTTATTTATTTCAATTTTTTAAAACTGTGGAAACATATTAATAGATTATGTAACTATAGTATTTTCTGAATTTTTCAACATATTAATAATTTATAAATGAAACGGTTGTTAAAGATTTGCTTAGCGGCAGTTCATAGTTCCCTGTCAGTGAATCACAATTTTGTAAAAAGTTCACGCTTTAAAAATATACTACTCCTCAAGATTTAGTATTTCCCATTGATACAGTCTGGTACAAGTGAATAAACACTTAATCCTACTAAATTTAGTTCTCAAAGATCGTTTAAGAAAAGATTTTTCAGATTCATTCTGAATTTATAAATAGTCATTATGTTAGCCAGTTAGTGTAAATTGGCAGGAAATAGCAAACGTAATCCACAAGTATAGTACAAAAATAATTATTTGCAACGTTTCTGCTAAAAAGAAGACAACCAAATTATATTAATTGAAATTTTCTGAAGTACTCTAAACAACTTTTATCGTTATAAAACCTAAGACAGTAAAAAGGTAAAAAAATATTTTTTATATAATAAAAGAAGAAAAACATAATGAACTAAGTGGTATAAAGTGTTAAGTGTTTTCGAGCTTAGTAACTACAGGGACCGATTCTTCAGTACTTACACAGATCAGGTTCTTCATCTTGGGAATGATGTGGAGTGTGTCTTCACTCCAGTTTTTATACATCCTCAGTGTGTGCGCAGTTGAAGCGATGCCGGAAGCTTGACAGACTCTCGGTGCAGTGTCAACATTATTCCGTCAACTTGGGTTTATTGTCATATCATAACATCTATGATGTTGTGGCGAGTAAAAACTGATTGTACTGGATGAAACTATACAAAGGCAAGGGATTGAATACTATAATTATTATATAAAAAAGAGACTTACACCATCTATTTGTACCTGCAATTTTGTATCAATAAGATTGTAATTTAATTATTTTGTAGAGGATTTCAGTTTATTAGTAGACCTGTTGCTCGAAATCGAGCATTATTTAGCTTTGATGAGCAAGAATTTTATAAATATTATCGCCTGTATCGTTAATTTAGTCCTTCTTGTAAGGCTAATAACAGATGGGCGTGTGGCAACTCAGGTTTTAGCAAATTTCCCCTGTAGGAAAGAAGCTATTACCGTAGGTCTCATGGTAAGACTTAAGCCCGAGACCATGATAACTTTTTGTTTTGAGGTCCCCAGATGCCAAAAACACTATTCGTTCAAATTTATATATATGTGTGTGTGTGTGTGTGTATGTGTGTGTGTCCGTGAATGCGATAACTTGGGTAAAAAACGTCCGATTTCGATGAAATTTGGCTCAAATGTGTAAAGTGATATTCATGAATTTAGGTGCGAATACCAGAAAAATCGGACTATGGGAAAGGGGGTTTATGGGGTTTTAAAAATTTGTTTAAATCAGTTTTTTGCACTTTTCACCCCAACATTTTTAAAACCCACAATTTTTGTTTTGAACATTTTATAGAGCTTAAAAAAAATAATATGGTATTTTGAATCATTAACCTAGTTTAAGTGGTTGCGGAGAAAATCCAAAAAATGTGTTCATAAAATCTCCCATGTTAATCTTATGGGAAAATGGTTTTTAGCTTTTCCGCAATTAATTTTACTGTAAACTTCACATTTGCTTTTACTAATCAGTTTAGCCCTACAAAACAATCATTTTGGTTTTTAAATTGTGATTCTACGTCCAACCGTTGCCGAGATATTCAAAGTGCTAACACAGTACATTGTCCAATGTTATCCTTATGGAGAATAATTAACATTTTATATCTCGATTATTTATGAATGTATGTCGATGAAACTTGGTATGTGGCTTCTCCTAGTACTGGTATATTTATATTTGCACAACAAATAGATTTTTTGTTGATTTTCCCCTTAGCAGCAAACCTGCATACTCATCCCTAATGTTATTCTTAGGGAGAATACGTAAAGCTTTATATCTCCCTTAATTATGAACATTAATTATTAAGACATGGTATATGTAGCTTCACCTGGTTGAGTTTTATTGATAATTGCAAAAAAAAAAACACATTTTTATCTTCCTTTTTGCAGCAAACCTACGTACTCATCCTCAATGTTATTCTTATGGAGAATAATTAAAATTGTATATGTAGCTTATTTGTGGATATATTTTTATGAAACTTTATGAATTTGAAATTCGCTGAGTATGCAGGTTTGCTGCGACGGGGTATTTGGAATTTCGATTGTGTATAAATGTGCCAAATCTATTCCAAATATATGATAACTCATTCTTTTCCAAAACGCATTTTAAATTTTGTTTACTTCATAAGTTCTAACTCTCTAAGCTATAAGGTTTTGAACAATTTTAACACATTTTGGGTAAATGCCATTGTTTTAGGTCTAGTTCTAGTGAAATTTTTGAATAGAATCATGTATTTCAACGTCATTAACGGAATGGTGACAAATGTTAAAAGTGATTTTTTGACGGATAGACATTAATGATGATGAAGGAACACAGGGAGCTGTGCTCTTGATAACTTGTCCAAAAGGAGTACCAATAATGATACATGGTAATTCGTGACCTAAAAATGTATGTGGACCAGTGAAAATATGTGGAAATAATGCCGCTCCCAATATAACATCAATACGACTGGGACTATGAAACGTTGGGTCAGCCAATTCAAGATGTTGAGTGAATTGAGTAACTTCTGGGGCCACAGGAAGACGAGGCAAATTGATAGTTAATTTGTCCAAAATTACCATAGGATGATTAGTGATTAGCTGAACGCCGGACAAAGTTTCTAATGTGGCTAAAATCTGCCATTTATTACGAGGAACCTTTTGATCAATGCCTAAGATTTGCACATTGCACTTTTTACGCTGTGCATTTAGTAGAGTAACTGATCTTTTTGTGATGAGAGTACACATACTACCTGAGTGAAGCAGTGCACGGAATGTATGAGTAATTCCACTAGAACTGAGTAAATCGATTAATGTAGTTCCTAGCAATACCATAACATATTTGTTACATTGAAGAGCACTGTTTTGTGGGTTAAACGCAACTGTCTTATTACTATTGTTAAGGTTAAGAACATCATTGGTTGAATTGTGTTTTTCAACCTGAACATTTGGAAAATTTGACTGATTTTTCAGACGGAAATTGCAAAAGAGCCTGCAATGCCTGTTGCCTGTTGTGACTAACTTTGCATACAGATTGGGATTTGCATGCTTTAATGTCGTGCATGCCCAAACAGGAAATGCAATGGTGACGTTTTTTAATGATTCGATACCTTTCCTGTGGAGTTTTGGCCAAAAACCTTGGACATGAAAAGGTTTTGTGATTGGATGTATCACACACCGCACAGGAGAACATCTGGTTAGTATTTGTGGACGTTGGGGCAACTGCAGTTTTATGACCGGTGTCTGTCCGGTAAAAAGGTTTGTCCCGAAGGTTAAACAACTGAGTATCGTTAAGATGCATTCCCAGTGAGCACACAGCGTTTTCGTGACGGTAACACTCAAGAGTGAGAAAATCAATTATTTCATCTGCAGAAGGTAGAGTATGTTTTTTCGTGATGATGACGTCACGAGAGAGCTCTAACCATGTTGCGTAGAAGTAATGCTGACAACAAATTACTTAACTCCAGTAATACTACATTGTATAGCATTTAAAGCTTTAATGTTCTCAATGTAGGTATTCAAAAATTGCCGAATTCCCAATACGTTGTTGTTCGATATGTCAGTTAGATCGATAATCCGGTTGATGTGCATAAGCTGTAACCGCCGATCATTTTGATAACGATCGTGATCCCGTAAGCAACAACATAACTAGTACCTCAATTGCAAATATTTATAGCACAAAACATATGTAGGACAAATTTACTATTGTCTGGACGAGACTCACAAAGACTTAACATCATCCATTTACGTGATAAAAGATCGTACTACTAGTATTGTGTAGTAGAGTACAGTAGTAATAGTATTGTTTTGACCTAAGCACCAAAAATTATTTTGATTCAAAAATCTATACAATTGTTGGTGCTTAGCTCAAAACATTACTAATAGTACGCTCTTTTATAAAGTAAAGGGATGAACTCGTAGTTATCATAACTAATAAAAATAAATTAGCTATAAATAACGTATGATAAAAATAAATGAACTCACTAACAGACTTTTAGTAAATTTCCTATGGAAAAGTGAACTATTAAAATGACCCGCACGATGAGACTTAAGTCCGGGACCACCATAGAGGTTCCTAACGTAACCCCCTGAACATGTTTTGACGGGTCTCTAAAAACTTATATATATATATATATATATATATATATACACACATTTAAAAATAACTGAGTGATTAGGGCTACTAATATGTTAGTTGTAAGCATAATTTTAAAAACAGAGTACCCTTTTTGGTTTTAACATAATATGTTTTATTAGACGACTAGTTTCAAACCTTTAGGTTATAGTCATGTCTTACATTATTTTTGTAACCTCACATAGTTCAAATAGTTCAAATTATTAAATGGTAAACAAATTAAGAATCATATGTTAAAATTAAACTTAGAATATGGGGGATTTTCTTGAATATAATATTTTGTTATTGTCTTGAGGTATATAATATGACATGATTTCTTTTATCCTTTTTTTATATGACAAATTTTGTCGAAGATCGGATTTCTTTGATGTATGTTCATGGTGTTCAGCAAATTATTCGGGTTATTTTCGTAATTCATATATATATATGAAAGTCTTCTTTTACATATAATTTATCTCTTTCTTTCTCGTATTCTAATATTGTTAAGTTGTCATTGATACTTTTGTAGCTGTGTCTTGTTTCAATTAAATGTTCAGCGAAGTTTGATTTCATTGTCGTTCTGTTTCTGGATTTTAGGGCTTGGATGTGTTCTTTAAATCTCGTATTAAAACTTCGACTGGTTTGCCCGATGTAGTAGTTTTCACAGTCGCTGCATTTAATCTGATAGACACCTGATTTGTTTAAATCTCTTACTTGGTTGTTTCTTTTATTTAGTATTCTGTTGTTCATGATTTTATAAGCATTATTTTTTGTTCTATAGCTGGTCTTAATATTTGAATTATAAAATGTTCTTCTTGTAGCTTTATTTATGATTGTATTATAAGGAATACATATATATTCTTTTTGGTTTTCTTCCGTTGACGTTTCTCTTCTTTAATTTTTCTTTTTGATCTTCTTTCTTATCATTCTTTCAATTATAGTCGGCTTGTAGCCATTCTTTATTGCCAAGCGTTTTATAAGATTTTTCTCTTTGTTGAAATTGCTATTCGACACAGGAACGTTGATTAATCGATAAGTCATTGAATGAAAAACTGCTAACTTATGTTGCCACGGGTGGTTTGAATCTGAAGGTATTATTGTTTCTGTTGTAGTTGCTTTTCGATAGATTTCAAATGAATGTTTGTTATTTTCTTTAGAAATCGTTATATCTAGAAAATTAATTTTATTGTTTTGTACTTCTTTTGAAAATTGAATTTTGTTAGAGAGTGAGTTTAGATAGGTGTGAAAGTTTTCTGCCTCCTCTCTAGTACCTTCAAAAAGGCAAATAACGTCATCATCATAACGATGCCAATATTTTATTTATGATTTAAAAGGGTTGGTTTCATTAGTTATCTTTGTAGTTTCTAATTCATTCATATATATTTCTGCTAATAGACCGGAAAGAGGGGATCCCATTGGTAAACCCTCTTCTTGTATATAGAATGAATTATTGTACTTGAAATAATTTTGATTTAATGTCACTTTTGTCAGTTTAATAATGTCATTAATTTGAGTAGTTGTAAGTTCACCTCGGTTTGTTAATTGTCGTTTGAGTATTGCTACAGTTTCCCCTATAGGGATGTTAGAATACATGTCATTTACATCAAACGATAGAAAAATTGAATTGTTGACAATGTTTACATCTTTAATTTGATCTATTAATTCATAGGTATTTGATACACTTACTTTATTTTCCCAGCTAATATTATTTTTAATTTTACTATGTAAATATTTGCATAGGTTATATGTTGGAGCTTGACGAAAGTTGACTACTGGTCTTATAGGGATGCCATCTTTGTGCCTTTTTGGTTGTCCTCGAAAAGTTGGTGTTTTTGGATTAGGCATTTTTATTTTAATCTTCTCTTTTTTGGTGATGCTTTTGCATTGCATTATGGTAGAGTTTGTTGTTTTAGTAAAGTCATCTGTTGGATCTTTATTCAAGATTTTAAACTTTCCTCTACCAAGAAATGCTTCCACTTTGGATTCATAATCATTTTTGTTTATAATAACTACTGCACTACTTTTATCAGCTTTTGTTAGAATTGAATTGTTTTCTTTCAATTGATCTGATATCGTTTTCACAAGTTCTATGTCTTCTTTGGCTTGTTTAAGTATGTTTGGTCGTACTACTTTAAGTCTTGTTTTGTTCAGTTCGTGTACAAATGTATGTCTGATAGGATCTTGAATGTTATATATTTTACATATATATATATATATATATGTTCACACTGTAGCGGTCAAAATGTTTGTCCGATTTACTTAAAATTTGATAGAGACATTCCTTTTAATAATCAGTTGGACAAGTTCGTTGGGCAAATCAATCGGAAAACTCTAATCTCCTTTTTATTGGATTTTAAGTTTTCAAATATTTAGTTTTTGGACCCAAAAAGGTTCAGAAAAACCCCAAATGTACATATATTGCACACTACCTTATTGTACATAAAAATTCAAAGATGTTAAGCCCTCCCTCATCATTCTAGCACAAGTACTTACCGAGTTATTAAAGAAAATGTTAATTTTAACAATACAGTACATTGTCTTATGGGGATTTTACGCAGGAAAAGGCTGTTTTTCACATCTTAATATTGGTCTTACTACCCTCCCATCCCACACCAACTTTTCATCCCGACGATACCTTCTTCAAACTTAATAATGTACAACATTGGCATCCTATTAGTGAATTTAAATATAACTAGGAGCATCAAAACCGCCAAAAAATAAAATTTTGCAATAAGAAAAAAATGTAATTACTGTTGGTTTAAACCCTTTATTTGATTTTTTAAGGTTTTAATTCGTAAATTCACTCCTCACACGTCAACGTGCTGCGTGCGATCTCGTTTGAGGTTAGCTTAGACTATCCTAAGCTCAATTGGAACCGACAGTTATAATTATTTTGATAAAACCACATTGAAAAATTATTTGAAAATGATTAATTATTTAAATTGTTTCGAATTCAGTTTTGAATTACCATGATACTAGGCCTATATACTGAAAAAAGCTGGCTGTAAGTGAGGGCCCTTGCCACATCAACTCAGAGAACCCCCAAAATAGGTCTGGTCTGCAGTACAAATCTGATAATGCAATTTCATTTTTGTTAAATTACAAATTCTTGTGAATCTGATAGTAATCTGACGCAAAAAGGTAAGAGCAAAGACAAATTATTTAAAAGAAATACTGTAGTGACATCGTGTCTAAAGATGCCTCAAGTTCTGAAACATGGCGTTTTTCCGTTTTTTCCTCTCTTTTTCTGCCTCTTTTTGGTATTGAGTAAATTACCAAATTATTTTGTCTTAAATGTAGTTTGTAATAAATGATTTGTTGTATTGGTTAAATTTGCACTTTCAAAGAGCTTTTAAATAAAATGTTACAAATTTTAGATATTATAAATAACCAATAACCCTTGAGTATTGTTCATTGTGTATAATTTCCAGTGCTAGCACTGGCCAAGACACACAACGATTGGGGGATTGGGGTCTCCCCCGAGGCCCGGGAGGCGCCCCATTCGATTTTTGGATTATAGGGAATTTTTAGTGATTTTGGGGGAATTTTTAGAGAGTTTTAGGAACTTCCGGGAGTTTTTAAGGTTTGTAAGAAAATTTACTAGGCCTTAGGCCAATTATATAGGCCCAAAGCCACTGAGCCGTCAGGTGACTTATGACAAAAAGCTAAATGTCAATAGACCAAGAATATTTTAACCAGACCTTAAGCCAATATTTATAAATGACTTTAGGCCTTGGGCTAATCATGCCATACACGTAATTTAAAAACTAACGCCAAATGTAGATTCTCCTGCTCCTCACGAGTGCTGCGAATACCCACAAGTGATACTTTTAAAACACTCTATATAAGCTTATGCCCAAGGCCAACTTCTACAATATGGTAATATTCAATCACTTAAGTTATTTTTTTAATAGTGGCCATCGATACGATTTCAAAAAGTGCCCATAACCTATATTAGATCAGTTTAGATAAGGAAATGAATCATAAAACTCCTGCTTGCCTTAACGCTGGTAAAAGGTGCAATTCGAGCACCATAGACCTCAGATTGGTTGTTTTGGAATGTTAATTTCACTTACAACGAGATTATTTCAAAACATGCTAGCGTTACATAAAATATTTTATAAGACATGTGACGCCGGTGACCAGTGTCGCGGTCACTATATACCAACGGGGTGAGGCGGTCAGTAATAGCTTAGAGACCTTCGTAACCCATATAAACAATGTTTTAACATTGAAATGATTTCGAGATATATGACTCCACAGTCTATTCCACTTTAGTCTTTCCGAAATAATGCTATATGTAGATATTAACTGTTATTTGTTTAAGAATGTATACACATTCAACTAATGAACGTTTTTACATTAAATAAAGTCTAATTACGTAATAATAATTGACTTTTCTTCTTATTACAGTGTAAAAACGTATATTAAGACTCTATTGAAAGGAAAAATGTATATATTTTAATATTTAGACACGTAAAGTCGCTTAAAAGTACTAATTTATTACCTAAAATTACGTAAATTAGTAAATAAACGCCTGTTGAGGATGTACAATATAACTGTATTTATATGTGTTAGTGTATTTTATATGTGAGATAATAAACCAAAAACATTAATATTATTTAGGATAGGTACAATAGGCCTAGAATACAAGAGACGATGGACTAAAAAACTCTAGCCTACTCAAATGCCCTATAACATACTATCAAAGAAAAAGACCTGTACATATTAAACACACATTTTAGGTATAATTAGATTTAGATAAGTTTCATTTCTGTAATATAAGTATAGTAAAAAACATTTAACCTAAGGTACTTACTCACTGTGAAATATAATCCAAGCCTGACAAATCGACCTAACCACACTAAAAAGTAATTTATGAAAAAGTGATAGATTTCATCCAATTGGCCCCGACACAGATATATTTGCGTGTCAGAACAATATAATTTTGTACGTAAACCTTTTATTAACCACTAATATTGTAAATATAGTCTAGAAACTTAGTAATTTGAAGGTAAAAAACTCTGAATTGTAAACATTGAAGATTCCCCGTACGGCCTGCCGCCATGATTGTTAGTTTTTTGTAAATCCGCTAGAGCAACAAAGTGTCTGTAGACCATTTTGAGAGACCTGACCGTCTAGTGCTGAACCCTTGCGGCGAACGATGGAACTGCGTTAGGTATGTCATTCATTAGCAATTATAAATGTAGATATTTGTTTTCTACGTTTTTTAATTAAGTTTAAGGTTTTAAGTAAAAACTGATAATGTAATAAATTCCTAAAAAAATAATCTGAAACTTTTAGAAATGTGTACATAACAGGAATATATAATTTAATTTAAGTAATGCGTAATTTAATATAGATATTAGTTTGTTTACCTAAATCAGCTGTTTGTAGTATGATAGAATAAAATGCAATTATGAGTGTTTTAAATTAAATTTTACTTATTTTATTAACTTTTACGATTGGAAATATTATTTTATTGTGTTTTCGATATAAATTTACCTTTTCCAAATTAAATTAAATAGAGAAATATTATTTTTTAAATCAGTGAAATATTGACCAATAAAAATTAACTATTGCTGCTGACAACCAATCAAAAAATTACAGTGTACCAAGATTGTTGAGAAGGATTCCAATTGGAGGATAGCCTTCTTCCCCAAATCTGGACGAGGTGACGCCGTGTTGTGTCTCTGGAGAGCCGAAGCAGGACAGTCGAGCAAGTCCATGTTGCTCATTCCCAGGAGGGAATAATCAGTTTTACATCAAGATTTTTTTATGTTTGTGCGTGTTAAATAAGTTTTTTCAGTATTCCCCCCAGCTCTAAAGCCCAGCAGACTCCCATTAATCAATTTTTAACCGTATTTTAGGCATATTTTGAGGACTGTTGGTGAGACCATTCCTTATTCTCACACTAATCCCCTTCCAGCATACATCTGTTTGAAGATTGATCTTATTGATATTTAGGGTGATTCATATCAATAAATTTCAAAATTAACATCAAGTTTAAGACATTTTAAAAAGTAAATTGAAGAAGAGTGCTAATATTTTATTTATTTATTGAAGATTTTGAACTTTCTTTTAAATTTGAACTCTCTATTTAATTATATGTTGTTGTACTTTACTAATATAAAAAATTTAATTATTATCGATCGAGCCAGATGCTAATGGACCTTACGAAATTTGAACCCTGAGATAAAAAGAGAACTCTTTGCTAAATATTGTACTTTCTAATCATTTTTATATCTAGATGTAAACTAAAACTGTTGAAAAAAGACCAAGGTTATTTGTTATTTGTAAAACGATTGTTTATTCATTTCATTTTATAAATATTTATTATAAATGGCGCACGAACGTGGAGGCTCTTTGTGATCGATAATCATCAAAGTTCAACTCATAATTGCATCAATTAAATTAGGTTAAGTAGGATAATTTAATATTTAGTGTTATAAGAAATTTAATATTATTAGTATTGTATTAATCTAGTTTACCCCACCCAATCCACCCCAGTAGGATACCCCCCTTAGGATTCCCCACATATGTATTTTCCACATTGTGTAAGTTACTTCCCCAGAAAAAATGTCTTCCTTTAGCCACCTCACACAAACTAAAACATCACAAAACCAACCAACCGATTTAGAAATAATCCTACAACATTTGGCACAATTCAGTACACAACTCAGTACACAACTATCTAATCGGATCTCACGACCGTCTAATGCAGTAGAAAATCGTGGAATCACCATCAATTCCCTACTTGAGGCCTGTACCGACCTACGTATCCAAAGCAACTCCAGAAACGAGACGATCACAACCGACTTCAAACCTTTAAGTAAATCCATAGTCGAACAAATCGAAACCCAACATCCCGAACCTAAAATTGAAGTTTCTCCTCAAGAATCCGACACTGTCAAAACAGAAGCTCATTCACAAACAAGCGATGTCAACATTGATACCCACTCTCAAACCAATCCCGTCCAAACAGACATGCAACTCCAAATCGATCCTGTCGAAACAAACACCATCGTTCAAATAAACATTCAATCACAAACCAACACTGTCAAAACTGAAGCTAACACCCAACACAAATCAAATGCCCTACAAATCGAACGACCAACCAACCAAACCCAACCTAACAGTCAACCACCAAGGACCATGTCAGAACTCTACATCCGAAACATCAAAAAAACCATGAAAATATTGCTTCCTAACCACCAACAAAACTGGACCAAATTTCAACCAGAAACCAAACCTAACCATACAGCTCATCTAGAAAACTTCACCCTAGCTAGGCCACACAGTCAGACAAAGCTACAGGAGACTACCCTAAAGCGGAAAAACGAGCAGGAGCTCAATACCTTTAAAATAGGAGAGCAAATGTCAGACAGGAATGACAGACTATCGAAGTTGTCGAACAAAGTCAATGAGAACCAGTTCAAACTAAACATAAGACCACACCTGATCCAGAAGGAAATCAACAAGATCACTCACTACACAGATACATTAAACCCAGTACAAAAGGGGCAATTAAAACAGTTAATAAATCAATTCACACCCATTTTCTCAAAGCCGATTCCAGTGTTATAGGACCATTCCACACCAGCCTACTTAGAAGATATCTAACCCCTGTATAGTTTAGTACAAATAATTCCCTTGTTATTTAGTGTATTCCCATGTTTTGTTAGTTAAGATTTATTTGTTAGGTTACGTTTTGAATTGTTAATCCCTATTCCCGTTCCCTCACGATTTATTACTTTATGTTATTTTATGTTATGTTATGTTATGTTATGTTTAGATTAAGTTGTGTTATGTTAAATATTTAAGAATAGGTAAATGGACAGTACATTTTTTGCTTGGCTCATATCTGATAAACAATATTCGCCAAGGCAAAAAAGGGGCTTTATAACTGTATTTATATGTGTTAGTGTATTTTATATGTGAGATAATAAACCAAAAACATTAATATTATTTAGGATAGGTATAATAGGCCTAGAATACAAGAGACGATGGACTAAAAAACTCTAGCCTTCTCAAATGCCCTATAATATACTATCAAAGAAAAAGACCTGTACATATTAAACACACATTTTAGGTATAATTAGATTTAGATAAGTTTCATCTCTGTAATATAAGTATAGTAAAAAACATTTAACCTAGGGTACTTACTCACTGTGAAATATAATCCAAGCCTGACAAATCGACCTAACCACAGTAAAAAGTAAGTTATGAAAAAGTGATAGATTTCATCCAATTGGCCCCGACACAGATATATTTGCGTGTCAGAACAATATAATTTTGTACGTAAACCTTTTATTAACCACTAATATTGTAAATCTAGTCTAGAAACTTAGTAATTTGAAGGTAAAAAACTCTGAATTGTAAACATTGAAGACTCCCCATACGGCTTTCCGCCATGATTGTTAGTTTTTTGTAAATCCGCTAGAGCAACAAAGTGACTGTAGACCATTTTGAGAGACCTGACCGTCTAGTGCTGAACCCTTGCGGCGAATGATGGAACTGCGTTAGGTATGTCATTCATTAGCAATTATAAATGTAGATATTTGTTTTCTACGTTTTTTAATTAAGTTTAAGGTTTTAAGTAAAAACTGATAATGTAATAAATTCCTAAAAAAATAATCTGAAACTTTTAGAAATGTGTACATAACAGGAATATATGATTTAATTTAAGTAATGCGTAATTTAATATAGATATTAGCTTGTTTACCTAAATCAGCTGTTTGTAGTATGATAGAATAAAATGCAATTATGAGTGTTTTAAATTAAATTTTACTTATTTTATTAACTTTTACGATTGGAAATATTATTTTATTGTGTTTTCGATATAAATTTACCTTTTCCAAATTAAATTAAATAGAGAAATATTATTTTTTAAATCAGTGAAATGGTGACCAATAAAAATTAACTATTGCTGCTGACAACCAATCAAAAAATTACAGTGTACCAAGATTGTTGAGAAGGATTCCAATTGGAGGATAGCCTTCTTCCCCAAATCTGGACGAGGTGACGCCGTGTTGTGTCTCTGGAGAGCCGAAGCAGGACAGTCGAGCAAGTCCATGTTGCTCATTCCCAGGAGGGAATAATCAGTTTTACATCAAGATTTTTTTATGTTTGTGCGTGTTAAATAAGTTTTTTCAGTATTCCCCCCAGCTCTAAAGCCCAGCAGACTCCCATTAATCAATTTTTAACCGTATTTTAGGCATATTTTGAGGACTGTTGGTGAGACCATTCCTTATTCTCACACTAATCCCCTTCCAGCATACATCTATTTGAAGATTGATCTTATTGATATTTAGGGACGATTCATATCAATAAATTTCAAAATTAACATCAAGTTTAAGACATTTTAAAAAGTAAATTGAAGAAGAGTGCTAATATTTTATTTATTTATTGAAGATTTTGAACTTTCTTTTAAATTTGAACTCTCTATTTAATTATATGTTGTTGTACTTTACTAATATAAAAAATTTGATTATTATCGATCGAGCCAGATGCTAATGTACCTTACGAAATTTGAACCCTGAGATAAAAAGAGAACTCATTTGCTAAATATTGTACTTTCTAATCATTTTTATATCTAGATGTAAACTAAAACTGTTGAATAAAGACCAAGGTTATTTGTTATTTGTAAAACGATTGTTTATTCATTTCATTTTATAAATATTTATTATAACAAACAGCTTTTAAATAACATTTTACGCATTTTAGCGAATTACCTCTATAGGGAAGAAGCTATTACCGTAGGTCTCATGGTGAGACTTAAGCCCGAGACCATGGTAACATTTTGTTTTGAGGTCCCCAGAAGCCAAAAACACTATTCGTTCAAATATATATATATATATATATGTGTGTGTGTGTGTGTGTGTGTGTGTGTGTGTTGTGTGTGTGTGTGTGTGTGTGTGTGTGTGTGTGTGTGTGTGTGTGTGTGTGTTGTGTGTGTGTGTGTGTGTCCGTGAATGCGATAACTTGAGTAAAAAACGTTCGATTTTGATTAAATTTGGCTCAAATGTGTAAAGTGACATTTATGACTTTAAGTTCGAAAACCAGAAAAATCGGACCATGGGAAGGGGGGTTTATGGGGGTTTTAAATTTTACAAATATCATTTTTTTGCATTTTTCACCCTAACATTTTTAAAACACTTAACTTTGGTTTTGACCATGTTATAGAGCTTAAAAAAAAACAAATAATATAGTATTTTGAATTATTAACCTAGGTTAAGTGGTTGCGGAAAAAATCCAAAAAACCTGCTCATAAAATATCTTATGTTAATCTTATGGGTTAAAGGTTTTTTGCTTTTCCTCAGTTAATTTAACTTAAATCTTAACATTTGCTTTTACCAATCACTTCAGCTCTACAAAACAATCATTTTGGTGTTTAAATTGTGATGCTACGTCCAACCGTTGCAGAGTTATTCAAAGTGCTAAACACAGTACGTTGTCCAATGTTATCCTTATGGAGGATAAATAATACAATTTGATATCTCGATTATTTATGAATGTATATTGATGAAACTTGGTATGTGGCTTCGTGTTGTACCGGTATATTGATATTTGTACAAAAAATAAATTTGTTGTTGATTATCCCCGTAGCAGCTAACCTGCATACTCAGGCATAATGTTATTCTTATGGAGAATATGTAAAGTTTTATATCTCCCTTAATTATGAATATAAATTAATAAAACTTGGTAATGTAGCTTCACCTGGTTCAGTTATATTGATAATTGCATAACAACTCATTTGTTATCTTCCTTGATGAAGCAAACCTGCGTACTCAGTCCTAATGTTATTCTTATGGAGAATAAACAAAGAGTTATAAATCACTCATTATTTATAAATGTATTTTTGTGAAACTTGGTAAGTGGCTTTATGTAGGAGTGAGAAACATATTAATGCATTGGAAATTCGCTGAGTACGCAAGTTTGCTGAGACGGGGGTATTAAATTTTAATGCGACCTTTTCTTGATGTAAACAACTTTTATATGATCCGTTGATTCTTCCAGATATTCCAATCTTAAAACACAACAGTCATTCATTGACAATCGTAAATGACATAACTTATTCTGTCTTCGTTAAAGCCCGTTTGTACCAGACAACGACATCCTTCTCACTGTTAGAAGGAAGCACCATTATCTTCAATAGCTATGATTAACGTACCCCTTGTAAAATATCAGTTCTAGAAAGAACTGGTGGATTGGTTACAATTAAAAGAAAAATGTCAAACACAAAAGTAAACCTAAATACGTATTGGTTAAAAGACCTAAAATATTTTGACATAATCGAATGCTATTGTAAATGGCTACATTTCTCAGTCAAGACGTTTAATGTAAGACATAGCAAACTGATAAATTTAAACTCTACCGTATATTTTAACAAACCCAATAACAACAATCCTTCCTTGAAAATCGAAAACATTGTTGTATTAAGTTTGTTTACGAAAATAAAAATTATTTTATTGGAAAGATTTTGCCTTAAAGTTTTTTTTCTATTTAATATGAAGTTTTATGTGCTGCACTCTAGGACATCCATTATAAACTCACTATATTTGATCAATGCTTACATTCATAATACTGTGCACAGATCGTGTTACCTTCCCAGTAACATGCGTAAATGTATTCTTACGGCTAAACTGTGTTTACTCTACAGCTGTTTGACCATGGATCCCAAAACAATTATTTCTTATTTTTCTTATTATTTCTGTTCTTATGGACGGATTACAAACTTTAAAGGTGTCTTGGGCCCTTCCCTTAAATTAGCTTTTGTTAAATTAGAAGGCAAACAACTTCCGACTAATGACTCTAAAAATATTAAAACCAGTTAAAAACTGGAAGAGGTGTCCAGTTACAAATAAATTCCCAGCGTATTAAATAACTAAGATGATGATGATAAGATTTAAAAATTAGAATGTATCTAGAACTTTTATAAAAGGCTGTTTCACAAACCGGACTATTTTACAAACTAATAATATTTAAATTTTACTTTGTTTATTTCAATTAAATAGCGTTGACCAAGTATAAAAATCGTGATAGAGTTAAACTATTGATTCTAATAATGATAGAATTAATGAATACGCCTTTAAATAATTGACATTGCGAGATAGATATATTTTAATCTTCCACCATTCCTGCGAACTCGTCTTTATGTTCTCTGTTTTCTCAGTTCTCAGACACCCAATTCCTCCTGATCCATCTTCTTTATTCAACGTGATAAATCTGCTTTGCACTTCCATCTTTTGCTCCTCCAATTTCACTGCATATTCACGTCATCCCAATTGGATTTCCCTGGCAACGGTTCTACTTTGTCAAAGTAAATCAAGCCAGAATATAACTAATTCAGGTAGAATAAATTACGGTTTATAAATTATATAATTAGCAATTTGTAATGATAATACATTCCGGAGGAGTAGTCGAATGAATTATACAAAGTAAACATTGTGCTGATTTATGGTTTTCTTTTACAAGTCACTATAACGTTTGTTTAGCTACAAAATTTAAATTTGGTTACACTTTTAAAACAAAACTAGCTGGCCCGACAGACTTTGTCCTGTCCAAATGTCATTGAATTTGTTTTATGTCAAATACTCGTTTATTTTAAAGATGAACTCGATCGCTTCGCTCACTCGCCTATTTTAGCGAATTTCCCCCATAGGGACGAAGCTATTACCGTAGGTCTCATGGTAAGACTTAAGCCTGAGACCATGATAACTTTTCATTTTGAGGTCCCCAGATGCCAAAAACTCCATTCGTTCAAATTTGTATATATATATATATATATATATATATATATATATATGTGTGTGTGTCCGTAAGCACGATAACTCTCGTAAAAAAGGTCCGATCTTAATGAAATTTGGTACAAACGTGTAAAGTACCATTTATTTGAACGAGTTCGAAAACCAGATGAATCGCACTATCCAAAGGGGGTTTTAGGGGGGTTTTGTACCCCAAAAATGGTTTTTTTTGGGTTTCCACATGTAACTTTTATTAAAATCAAATTTTAATTTTCACCATTGAATTCAGCATAAAAAACAAACAATTTGGTATCTTGATCATTGCTCTACGTCAATTGGTTACTGAGATATTGAAAGTGCTAAACACAGTACGTTGTCTAATGTTATTCTTATGGAGAAAAAGAAAAATTGTATATCTCGCTTATTTATAAACATAAACTGACAAAATTTGGTATATGGCTTCATCTGGTTGTGGTTTATTGTTGTTTGCACAAAAAATCGATTTTTCGCCTATGGTTCCCGTAGCAGCAAACCTAGGTACTCGGTCCCCATGTTATTCTTATGGAAAATAATTAAAATCTTATATATCGCTCATTTATGAATGTATATGGATGAAACTTGGTATGAGACTTCACTTAGCTGAGTTCTATTGATATTTGCATAAAAACCCATTATTTTGTGTTCCTTGTTGCAGCAAACCTGCTTACTCATACCCAATGTTATTCTTATGGAGAATAATTAATATTTTTAATATCGCTTGTTTTTTAATATATTTCTTATGAATCTTGTTATGTGGCTTAATGTGTTATGTTATAATTAATTAGAAATTCTCTGAGTATGTAGGTTTGCTGCGACGGGGGTATTTATATAGTGCTAACTTAGGCATCGAAAAAAGAGTCTGGGTTGCCATTCAAGTAGATTTTTTTATTTCCGTAATAAACATATGTATATGACTTTCAAGTATGTTAAGATATAATCCTTGTTAACAGCTACTTAGTGTAACTAACTGAACTTTTATCAAATCAATGGGAACTTTAAATGCCAGAGGGACAGAGCCCTTTGGTCGGATTAGAAATTTTCTTTTATAAAAATCTTGTCCTGACATTAACGAACACAACAAAAAAGGATGATTCAATTTGGTGCACTCACTCAAGTTATGGCGTGACCTGGAAAATAGGGTTTCATTTTTATATACTCAGATGTTAATATTGGTAAAGGACTAAGAAGTATTTATTTTTGCTTTTGTTAATAGTGTATAACCATCAAGAATATGATTGAGCACTTCTGAAGACAACAATTTTCATTAGTTGGTTCTTTTAGTACGTTAAGAAAAATTAGGGAACAATTCAAAGCAGTTTCTCTTTACCAAGATATTGTATTACATCTGTACATTAACAGTTTACTCTGATGACTCCGAAGAGGTGTTGGAAGACTCAGTAGAGGACTCGGAGGTGGTGGTGGAGGGGGTGGAGTTGGAAGTGGTGGAGCTGGAACCAGAGGAGGTGGATGTGGTAGTATTAGTTCCAGCGTCGTCATCGGTGGTGGTGGCTGCAGTTTTAGTTCCAGCGTCGTCATCAGTGGTGGTGGCTGCAGTTTCAGTTCCAGCATCGTCATCAGTGGAGGACGGAGCGGTCTCAGAGTTGTGCTCCTCTTCCTCTTCCTCCTCATCTTGTGGTGGCGGCCCTGGTGGTGGTGGTCCGGGAGGAGGAGGACCATGAGGGGGAGGGCCTTGAGGTTGGCCACCCTTGAAAAAGTCGGGAGGGGGTGGGCCCTGAGGTCGGCCACCCTTGGGAGGGCCGTATTGGGCAGTAGCCACAGTGGCTAGGACAAGCATGCCTGTACAGCATGATAATGTTGATACTTTTCTAAAAGGTTTATAGCTGGCAGGTTATAGAACAAATTTGTTGTGTAGGATGAAACTATACATAGGCAAGGTATTGAATACTGTAATTATTGTATGAAAATGAAACTTGCATCGTATATGTTCCTGTATTTTTGTAAAAATAACTAATATTTTTTTTTAATTCAAATTTCCGATATATTTTTACTGATAATACAAACAATGCTTTGACTAAACATATCTTATGAAACTACAATCCATACAGGTAATGGAGAAAGTTCCATTCTCTAATTTTGAATTATGAATTTTATTATTTTGAATTATTATTATTATTATTTGTATTTATTATTTTTTTGGTTTATGTAAAAATCAGATGTTACGTTATTCCACGTATTCTTATGTATGTCAATTTATATTACCCCTGAGAATTAAAAAATGATAACACAATTTTAGCATTGCAAAAATGGTATTTGGTTAAAAAATATAATGATTCTTTAATGCAGACATTAATAATCTTAAATTTGTAATGCATAAAAAAGAATGTTCAGGAATAAATACAAACAATAACAATCTGTTGTGTGTTGTTTATCATCAAACGATGTGTGATTTAAACTAATCGGGGAAAACAGAGCAGCACCATCACCCATGATAAATTGCAACATAAAAACTGCACTGTTCCAGTTCTGGTACCAGATATTTTATTATTCCTAATAATGCTGCTACTTTTTTTATCGAACTTTCAAAATCGTGACGACAAAATTTAACAAAGAAACCCAACAACGTTATACGACATATTGTTCTGTGAAATAAAAAGTTTTGATTTGATTTAAATTTATAGAATTTAACGTCCGCAAATATGAAATAAATCAAGACATTTTTAATTTTTCACGCAAATTCGGCCTTTATATAAAATAATATATGAGGAGTCGGATTTTTTTTAATCCTAGAGGTTCTGGAGGATTACAATCTCAATTAAAAATATTATACAGAAAGTTAACTGTAAAATGTAGCATTTTAGAATATACTTTCAAAGAAACGTTTTTTTTTTTATCTAGCTTGAATCCTATGCTTTTAAAGGTTTGTGCCTATACAATCAGTAAAATAAATAATATGTTTGTAAGTACTTCACGATAAAAAGGCTGTCCTGAATTTGTTCTTACTCCTCCCCAATTTGTATGTGGAATTCACGAAAAATAAATGACCCTCAAGGTCTCATCAATACAAATAATCAACCTTTGATTTGTAAGGAATTTTACATATAGCTTTTGAATGTTTTTCGTGGGAAAATATTAAAAGATGATGTAACAATAGTGTATTCTCAATTTTTCAATATACTAATAATTTAGAAAGGAAACGGTTTTTATAGATTTGCTTAGCGGTAGTTCATAGTTCCCTGTCAGTGAATCACAATTTTGTAAAAGGTTCGTGCTTTTAAAAATATGCTACTTCTCAAGTTTTAGTATTTCACATTCATATAGTCTTTTACAAGTGAATAAACACTTAATCCTACTAAAAGTACTACCCAAAGATCGTTTAAGAAGAGATTCTTTTCAGATTCATTTTGAATTTATAAAGAGTCATTATGGTAGCCAGTTAGTGTAAATTGGCCGGAAATAGCAAAAGTAATCCACAAGTATAGTACAAAAATAATTATTTTCAACGTTTCTGCTAAAAATAAGACATCCAAATTATCTTAGTTAAAATTTTCTGAAGTACTCTAAACAATTTTTATTGGTATAAAACCTAAGACAGTAATAAAAAGGTAAACAAACATATTTTATATAATAAAAGAATAATAACATAATGAACTAAGTGGTCTAAATTGTTAAGTGTTTTTGAGCTTAATAACCACAGAAAACGATTCTAGGGTACTTACACAGATCAGGTTCTTCATCTTGGTAATGATGTGGAGTTTGACTCCTCTCCGGTTTTTATACATCTTAAGCGTGTGCGCAGCTGGCGCGATGCCGGAAGCTTGACAGACTCTCGATGAAGTGTCAACATTATTCCGTCAACTTGGGTTTTTTATCATAACATATCATCTATGATGTTTTGGCGAGTAAAAACTGATTGTATAGGATGAAACTATACAAGGGCAAGGTAATGGATCCTCTAATTATTGTATGAAAAAGAGACTTACACCATTTATTTGTGCCTGCATTTTTTTTAATCACTAAGATTGGGATTCAATTATTTTGTCGAGGATTTAAGATTATATTATATCATATTAAAAATTCCGAAGTTTTTTCAGTTTTTTTACAACACGATTATCGCTTGGGCAAATCTTATGAAACTGCAATCTATACAGCAAGTGCAGAGAATTCCACTCAATCATTTAGAATATTATTTTGTATTCAAGAGTAAGATCAAACTTACAGTATTCTTTCTGATGTGTCTATTATTATTAATGGAACAACTTTATTGAAGTTAATTTCATCCATAGTAAGAATAACATTGTTTTCGGTCTTAGGCATATCAGTGACTCTTGTCTATAACAATTTGGAAAAACTGCCATTCAAACCATAAGATTAATGACTAAATAAACCTTCGAGGTCAAGCCACAAGGGCATAAAGGGACCATGTAGCAATCTTGTAGTTATAAACGTTGTCTGTTTACAAACAATATAATCAGGCCGGCCTGGCCCTATAGTACAGCGCAGTTCCGTGAGTGTACTATTTTTAAAAATACTTTTATTTTGAAACTTGATATTTATAACAATTTAAAGTTATGTTTACAATTAAATAATATCAAAATAATATTATTAACAAAAACAAACTTGATACACATTCTTTTATTGGAATAAAACTCAAATTTTCGGCTTAAGCCTTCATCAGGAGTAAAAATATTTAAAAACAAAACGATAAACAAAAAGAAAAGTAAAACATATGATTTATTAAACTTATTTAGAATTAGATGGTTAAGTTGTTATCTATATACATAAACTTTATAGAGAGCAGGGTTTTGTATATAAAAATGAACATTTACAATTAATTTTTAAGCATTTAAAAAAAAACAAGATAAAATAAACAGTGGTATGAATAAATGGCATTAAGAATTTTTTAGGTGATAAAATAAATAAATCGTATACAACATGATAAATTTTGGTTATCTTAAGTTAAGTCCAAATGGGTTTTTTGATTTCAGGACTAATTGATGGGCCTGCTCAAGTTGTCTTATCTGTCTATCTTGACAGTCAGTAGCCAATTTACATATGCCCTTCAGAGAATAACATTCCTGAAAATTTTGTGAATGTTCTCTGGCATGAATGGCAACAGGCTTTTCTATCGAAGGATGATTAACATCATGCCTGTGGCCATTCATGCGTACTCTAAGGGCTGTTGTGGTTTTACCAATGTAGTCCTTAGGGCAATTTTTACAGGATAGTTGGTAAATTACATTGGTAGAAGCACAAGTAATGTTTCCACGTGGAAACATTACTTGTGCTTCTCTGTTATTCTCTGAAGGGCGTGTGTAAATTGGCTGCTGACTGTCAAGATAGACAGATAAGACAACTTGAGCAGGCCCATCAATTAGTCCTGAAATCAAAAAACCCATGTGGACTTAACTTAAGATAACCAAAATTTATCATGTTGTTTACGATTTATTTATTTTATCACCTAAAAAATTCTTAATGCTATTTATTCATACCACTGTTTATTTTATCTTATTTTTGTTAAATGCTTAAAAATTAATTGTAAATGTTCATTTTTATATACAAAACCCTGCTACGGTATAAAGTTTATGTATATAGATAACAACTTAACCATCTAAATCTAAATAAGTTTAATAAGTCATATGTTTTACTTTTATTTTTGTTTATCGTTTTGTTTTTAAATTTGTTTACTCCTGATGAAGGCTTAAGCCGAAAATTTGAGTTTTATTCCAATAAAAGAATGTGTATCAAGGTTGTTTTTGTTAAAAATAATATCATTGAAATAGTACAATTTAAATGCAGTACAGTTTTTTATGTTCTTCTTATGTTGAATACTTATAAGAATCACGGGAAGTTCGATGGATTTTGTTAATACGTTTAACGAGTTCATCTGACATTTTTATAACAGTGGAAGATCGTACAACTACTAATATAAACAAATTAAATTAGTGGTGGGTTGCCGATGTTTGAGGGAGTATTGTATATCGATGATAAAATGAAGTTATTTACTTGGTTTAAATTCGTTTCAGCTACTTTGAACAATGATTTTAAATTGTGGGTGTGCCTCGATGTTTTATTTTGCATAAAGCAAAATGTAAAATAAAGTTATTATTACTGTAATACGATACAAATATTGTATTACTATCAATCAAATACCAATCAGATGATATGATATGTTGGGACAATCTGCATAATGAGCTGGCAATTGTCATTTATTTAGGACATACTTGTACTCTATTGGTATTTACTACTGTATTATTACGGTCCAGCATTTTTATGGAAATCAAATAACGTATAAACAAAACAAGCATATAAAGTAATTTGAATACATAAATTTTAAAACGTACTACACAGTTACCGTACGGTACTATAGTAAACATTTGTACTTAAAATTTATTATCTTTTCTATAGTACAATTACCAAAATAAAGTGACTGGTGGAGCGGCCGTGCGGCGACCGAAAATTCTATTGCATAACCTAACGTAAAACATGTGGTAAGAAATGTCCAATATACGTAGTTTAAATATTCAGTTAAACACGTTTCTAGCACATTTTTCAAATATTTTGTACCTTATTCCGAAGAAGTTAATATTGATATTTAAATGTATATATATATATATATATATATATATATATATATATATATAAGGGATTTAGACATTTTAAATCATAATTTCTGTTTTTTCCATTATAACTATTAATATAAACTCATCAGAATAAGATATAAAATATTTAAAAAATGTGATATAAATTTGTTTAACTGAATATTTAAATGACGTTTAATTGAAATTTGTAACTACGTGTTTTACGTTTCTTCGAAGATATTAAAAAGAATGTTCGGTCGCCGCGCGGCCACTCCGCCAGTCACTTTCTTTCGAAATCGGCAATATAAAATTTATTTTACAAAATATCAATAATTTCGTCTGAAATAAGGTGGAATGACATTAAAATTTAGGTTTTATCTTACATCTAATGTTTATGGAAAATATATGGCAAATCATTAAGGTACATACTTAACATATAATTTGCATAAAGGCACTTGACCTTAATTAACTTGTCTAAAAATGCAATTAAAGCCGGATCGTTTGGTTTTACATTCTTATTCCCTGAAAAAGCAGTAACAGTAGCCTACCACTGGGTAATAAAACCCCCTACTTCCTCTCCCACAAAGATAGCGACTAAAACCCAGATTTGGCGACGCATACACCACAGTACGGCAAAATGTGTAACTAATTAGACCCCGCAACAGCTGTTCCATAAGGATCTTACCTCTGTATAATACTTCTCTGTGACTTAATGTATATCTTTCCAAACTAATTAGATTTTGCAATAGAACAACAAGCACATTACCATTATTAAATGCTGTTTAATGTTTGACTTTCACGTTATGTTTCTATTTATTGTTAAAAAATAATGGATATCAAATCACTGAGTAGAACTGACTGTCATACAAGTTCCCAAGGATATAACTTCCCATCGACAGACACTTTTCAGTTGTTTGTTCAGAAGACAAGCAACGATGAGGAAATATCTTTCACATATTCGTTATAACTTATAAAGGGGAAAAACGCCTTAACTGATTGTATTGTTAAACTATTTATAATTTCGTAAATCGTTTTGAACATACTTTGATGGTTAATTTTGTATAAGTACTAGCGTAAGCAAAAGTACATAACAGAACCAGTGTAAGGATAAACAATTTTGTATTTACTGTTATTTCATCGTATTTGTCATTTTATATTACGTAGAATTATCTGTTAGTGAGTTCATTTACTTTTATCATACGCTATTAATTAATTGTTTAATTTTATCATATATTTATGTTTATATAACTAATAAATTATTTTGTTCGTTATGATAACAGCGAGCTTATCTATTTAGTGATAAAAGAGCGTACTACTAGTATTGTGTAGTAGAGTATAGTAGTAATAGTATTGTTTTGAGCTAAGCACCAAAAATTAGGTCGATTCAACAATCAATACAATTGCTGGTGCTCAGCTCAAAACATTACTAGTAGTACGCTCTTTTATCTAGTAAAGGGATGAGCTCGCAGTTATCATAACAAACAAAAATTAATTAATTGTAAATAACGTATGATAAAAATAAACTAACTCACTAAAGGACTTTTTTGAGGTTAGCTTAGACTATCCTAAGGTCAATTGGAACCGCCAGTTCTAATTATTTTGATAAAACCATATTGACAAACTATTTGAAAATGATTAATTATTTACATTTTTTCGTATTCAGTTTTTAATTACAATAATACTAGGCCTATATACTGAAAACAATGTCTTAAATTTAGTCTGTGATAACTGATTGGTTGTATTGGTTAAATTCGCACTTTCAAAGAACTTTTAAATACAATTTTACGATTTTTAGATTTTTAATGCGACATTTTCTTGATGTAAACAACGTTTATATGATCCGTTGATGCTTCAAGATATTCCAATCTTAAAACACAACAATCATTCTTTGACAATTGTAAACGAGTTCGCACGCAGCACGCTGACGTGAGGGAAGTGAATTTCCATATAACAACTTTTAAAACTCAAAATCAATGTAAAAACATACATGTATTTCAATTTTTATTTAAATCTGAAAACATTGATTTTTTGGCTGTTCTGATGCTCCTGGTTTCATTTACCTGCAAAGCTGGGAATACAATTTTGCGCATTATAATGTTAGGAGAAGGTCCAGTCAGGCTTGAAAGTAGGCGTGAGGTTGCTGGGGACGATAAAAGTACTCTCACAAAGGTGTAGCAGGCTTTTCTAGTGTAAACCCCCCATAAGACAACGTACAGTGTTTGGTCGAAACACATTTTCTTTAATAACTCGGTAAATATTTATGCTAGAATGACGAAAGAGGGCTTAAAACTTTCACCTCACTAATTCCCATCTTATTACATCCATTAATTTTGCATCCGGGCTCTTCTGACCTTTTTTGGGCCCAAAAACTCGAAATTTGAAAAAAGGGGTTTGGAGTTTTCCGATTGTTTTGCCCAACGAACTTGTCCAACAGATTACAGAAAGAAACGTCCCTACCAAATTTGAAGTTAATCGGACAAAAAATGCGACCGCTAGAGTGCAATCACATATATATATATATATATATATATATATATATATATATATATATATATATATATATATATGTCTATATATATAGACATATAAATAGATATATAAATACATATATAGATATATAAATGAGAAATTAAGCCATTTACAATAACATTCGATTATGTCAAAATACTAAAGGTCGTTTAACTAATACGTATTTAGGGTTACTTTTGTGTTTGAAATTTAGCTTTTAATTAAGTAAGCCACTAATTAGAAAGAACTGATTTTTTACAGGGGAACGTTAATCGTAGCTATTTAAGAGAATAGTGCATCATCCTAACAGTGAGAAGGAAGTCGTTGACTCGTAAAAACGGGCTTTAACGATGACAAAATAAGTTATGTAATTAGTGAATTTCCTTTGGAAAGTGAACTATTAGCATGACCCGCACGGTGAAACTTAAGCCCGGGACCACCATAGAAGTTCCTAACGTGACCCCCTGAACACGTTTTTGGGGTCGTTCAAAATTTTATATATATATATAAAAAAACTAATTAGCCACTAATTAGAAAGAACTGATTTTTTACAGGGGAACGTTAATCGTAGCTATTTAAGAGAATAGTGCATCATCCTAACAGTGAGAAGGAAGTCGTTGACTCGTAAAAACGGGCTTTAACGATGACAAAATAAGTTATGTAATTAGTGAATTTCCTTTGGAAAGTGAACTATTAGCATGACCCGCACGGTGAAACTTAAGCCCGGGACCACCATAGAAGTTCCTAACGTGACCCCCTGAACACGTTTTTGGGGTCGTTCAAAATTTTATATATATATGTATATATATATATATATATATATATATATATATATATATATATATATATATATATATATATATATAATTTTGAACGACCCCAAAAACGTGTTCAGGGGGTCACGGTATATATATATATATATATATATTATATATATATATATATATACATATATATATAAAATTTTGAACGACCCCAAAAACGTGTTCAGGGGGTCACGTTAGGAACTTCTATGGTGGTCCCGGGCTTAAGTTTCACCGTGCGGGTCATGCTAATAGTTCACTTTCCAAAGGAAATTCACTAATTACATAACTTATTTTGTCATCGTTAAAGCCCGTTTTTACGAGTCAACGACTTCCTTCTCACTGTTAGGATGATGCACTATTCTCTTAAATAGCTACGATTAACGTTCCCCTGTAAAAAATCAGTTCTTTCTAATTAGTGGCTTACTTAATTAAAAGCTAAATTTCAAACACAAAAGTAACCCTAAATACGTATTAGTTAAACGACCTTTAGTATTTTGACATAATCGAATGTTATTGTAAATGGCTTAATTTCTCATTCAAGACTTTTAATGTCAGACATAACAAACTCATATATTTAAACTCTACCGTATATGTTAACAAAACTAATAATAAATCCTTCCTTAAAAATCGAAAGATTTGTGGTATGATGTTTGTTTACGAAAATAAAAAATTATTTTATTGGAAATATTTTGCCTTAATTTTTTTTCTATTTAATATGAAATTGTATGTGCTGCACTCTAGGACATCCGTTATAAACTCACTATATTATCAATGCTCGCATTCATAATATAGGGTACAGATCGTGTTACCTTCCCAGTAACATGTGTACATAACTAAACAAAAACAGGTATGCGTGCATATGCTAAACTGTGTTTACAGCTTTTTTACCATGGAATCCAAAACAAATATTTCTAATATTAATCGTATGGACGGATTACAAACAGTAAAGGTGTCTAGGAACCTTCCCTTAAATTCGCTTTTGTTAAATTAGATTAGAGGGCAAACAATTTCAGACAGAGCCCTATCCAATGACTAAAAACATTAAAACCAGTTAAAAACTGTAAGAGGTGTCGAGTTACAAATAATTTCCCAGCTTAAATAAGTAACGTTCATGATAATAAGATTTAAAAATTAGAATGTATTTTCAACTTTTATAAAAACTGTTTCATAAACCGGACTCTTTTACAAACTAATAATATTTAAATTTTACTTTGTGTATTTCAATTAAATAGCGATGCCCAAGCATAAAAATCGTGATAGAGTTAAACTATTTATTCTAATATTGATAGAATTAATGGATACGCCTTTAAATAATTGATATTGTGAGGGAGATATATTTGAATCTTCCTCCACTCCTGCGAACTCGCCTTTAGGTACTCTATTCTAAGTTCTCAGCACCCCATTTTCCCTGATTCATCTCCTTTATTCAACGTGATAAATCTGTTTTGCACTTCCATCTTTTGCTCCTCCAATTTTACTTCATATTCTCAACATTCCAATTGGGTTTCCCTGGTAACGGTTCTACTTTGTCCAAGTATATCACGCCAGAATATAATCATTTCAGGTAAAATAAATTACGGTTTACAGATGACATAATTAGCAATTTTTAATAATGATACATTCCGGAGGAGTAGCCGAATGAACTATACACAGTAAACATTACGCTGATTTATGGTTTTCATTGACAATTCACTATATCATTTATTTAGCTAGAAAATTTAAATTTGGTTCCATTTTTGTAATAAAACTAGCTGGCCCGGCAGACGTTGCCCTTACCAAATGTCATTGAACTTGTTTTATGTCAAATATTCGTCCATTTTCATGATGAGCTCGTTCGCTTCGCTCATTCGCCTATTTTTGTATAGTGCTAACTTAGGCATCGAAAAAAGAGTTTGAGTTGCCATTCAAGTAGATTTTTTTATTTCCGTAATAAACATATGTATATGACTTTCAAGTATGTTAATATATAATCCTTGTTAACAGCTACTAGGTGTAACTAACTGAACTTTTATCAAATCAATGGGAACTTTGAATGCCAGTGGGACAGAGCCCTTTGGTCGGATTACAAATTTTCTTTTATAAAATCCTTGTCCTGGCATTAACGAACACAACAAAAAAAGATGATTTAATTTGGTGCACTCACTCAAGTTATGGCGTGACCTGGAAAACAGGGTTTAATTTTTATATACTAAGATTCAATTTTGGCAAAGGACTAACAAGTATTTATTTTTGCCTTTCTTAGTAGTGTATAACTATCAAGAATATAATTGCGCACTTCTGAAGCAAAACTTTTCATTAGTTGGTTCTTTTAGTACGTTTAGAAAAATTAGGGAACAATTCAAAGCAATTTCTGTTTACCAAGATATTGTATTACATCTGTACATTAACAGTTTACTCTGATGACTCCGAAGAGGTGTTGGAAGACTCAGTAGAGGACTCGGAGGTGGTGGTGGTGGGGGTGGTGGAGCTGGAACCAGAGGAGGTGGATGTGGTAGTTTTAGTTCCAGCGTCATCATCGGTGGTGGTGGCTGCAGTTTTAGTTCCAGCGTCATCATCGGTGGTGGTGGCTGCAGTTTTAGTTCCAGCGTCATCATCGGTGGAGGAAGGAGCGGTCTCAGAGTTGTGCTCCTCTTCCTCTTCCTCTTCATCTTGTGGTGGTGGTCCTGGTGGTGGTGGGCCGGGAGGAGGAGGACCATGAGGGGGACGGCCTTGAGGTCGGCAACCCTTGAAAAAGCCGGGAGGGGGTGGGCCGTGAGGTCGGCCACCCTTGGGAGGGCCGTATTGGGCAGTAGCCACAGTGGCTAGGGCAAGCAATAGACAGGCCTGTACAGCATAAGTAATGTTATTAATCTAAAACGGGCATATTATTTCTCTTACTTAAAAAGGGAGTTTATCAGATTATAGCGAAGAAGGATTGTTTATGAGGAAAACATAAGAGGTAAAGGTAATTGATAATCTTTTCACTAGCTGAAATTGAAACTTAAACCTACTTGTATTTTATTATTTTGTTGCACCTAATACGATGTTTAATTTGTTTCGTTTTGAACTCTCAGTGTTTAGAGAGTATTAAAATTGCAAATTAAAACACATACATACAGATAACTGGAATTCGAGCATTTTAGTACATATTTAAAACAATTTTTTTTATTCATGTCCTAAATTTCTGATGGTTTATTTCTTAAGAACCTTTGTCAATTGGTACTAGTTTTGTCTTGTCATCGTTTAGAATCTTGAAATTGTTAGTAATTTGGTATGTTATTCACCAGATAATATGAATGAAAATTTTGAAATTATCTTACAAAATCAGTCTCTCTTTTACTCTTACGTGTCAGATTGTGTCTGTACTTCACGATAAAATAGCTGCACTGAATTTGTTCATACTTTTTCCCAATCGTCATGTGGTATTTACGAGAAATTAATTATCCTCAAGGTTTCGTATCAGTTCAGTTAATCAGCTTGTTATTCATAAAGAATGTAGCCTTAAGTGTTTTTTAGGTATTCATGGGGAAATATTAACTGATATTACAAAAACGTGTACTACATTTTTAAACATAATAAAAATTTAGCGATAAAACCGTTTTTTTGTGTTTTTTTAGATTTAATTAACGGTAATTCATGGTTCAGTTAATTGCAATTTCAGAAATATCATTCATAGCTTAAGAAAAAACTTATTTTGATTTTCTTACAGAAAAAGGTTGCAGTCATAGTACGCAATATCGGGGTTCATACTGGAGAACTTCTGCTATTCATTAACACGGTAATAAGAGCTGTCAAGGTTATTAGTGGGCATGACAAATATTTGGTAGAAAGTGTTAAGATTTAATAGAATGCAAAATAGGCACCTTTGTGTTTATGTTACAAATTTTCAAAAACCACGGATTCTCTAGATAAAGTATTCCACATACATACAGTTTTATAAATGTGAAAACCAATTAATCTTATAGTCTATTTAAATTAAAGTAGCTTTAGGATTGACTGTTGCGCCTAAGTGACAGTTATCGGAAGTTTTTGTGCTGCAATGTTGCCAAATCTACAACCAACAGAAGAGGACGCTACATATGGTTAAATCACATTATGAAATCATTTTCCTCAACTTGCCAAAACAATATGAATTACATTTGTCTTGCAAATTTAAACAAATATCTACCCTTGCTAAGCCATGCAAGGTGGGGCCTATAGGTGCCGTGCAAGGCCAGGGTTAGCAGGATTACGTTTTACCTTACATTGTTATCCGTCGTGGCTTCGCCCACGATCACAATATTATATTAATAAGTTAAAGGATAATTGGCATGTGTAGAATATATTTCAAATATTTTTGTTCATGAGGTACTGTGAGTTATTGAATTATTGACTCAGGATTATGACTTATCATTGAATGAAATTTTAGGTCAATCTGTTAATTAAATATGATATAATTTCTGGAACAGGAGCAAGCGTAAGACTGATTCTGGGTTTTCACCTAACTTTCTCCAAAAAAATCTCAATAAGTGTTGGACTTAGTGCGTAATAAATAATATACACATTTTCAAAACCATTGGGGTATAATTCAAAATTACAATTAACAAAGGTAATTTAAGATAAGGAGAATTTGGTATTGGTCGAGTTTGGAGACGTTCTCTTTTCGTGTGTAATTGATCTGAACTTTTTTCAACACAATAATCGAAGAACTCATTGTGTATAATATAAAATATACGAACATCAAAATATAACTGCATATTAAAAACCTCAGATAGTTTAATCAAACATTGAAATAATCAAAATCAAAACAAACAACATTTACATTTTTACTGAGATTTGCACATTTACAATAGTTCCTAAGAGCGAATAAAACCAAACATTTATTTACTCCAAACAGACGCCTCAGATGGTTACCAGTAAACAAAAAGCAAACTGACACTGCAAGACACATGTTTTTGGTTGCTATGGTTTTGTTCGGTCAAAGCTGCCCCGTCATTGGCCGGGTGAGACGCTGCTGCTCAAAAAGTTACCACTAGTCCCAACAGGTGTCTCAAGAGTCAATCCTAAACCTACTTTAAATAGACTATAACGAGCTGCTCTCTCGTAATATTTTGCGGATATAATCTTAAAAGTGGCTTGATAGCTAATTATAGAATCAAGAGAAAACACATGTGACATAAACCAAATAAAACTCTCCTCCATATGAATAACATAAGAACTTGGAAGTCCCGTGGGGCAATTCCTGGGGCCTAAATCTAAAGTGACTTAGAACTTGAAATTACCTTTTAAATAAAAAAAGAATCATCAAAATCGGTTAAGTATTAACTTCAGGAAGTGGGTAAACAAAAAGCAGGATTTAATTTAAATATGTAGATTTTACTTTTAAAAAACTAGACAAAGATATTTATAGAACTTTTTTTCAAGATTGATTCTGAATTTACATATAATTAATTAGCCCTAATTGGCTGCATAATCTACAAGATTATCGTAGAAATTATGTTTTACAAGGTTGCTGTTTAGAATTAAGACGAAAGATTAATCTTATTTGAAATAATCTTGATTTAACTTTTAGCGATATGCAATATTAAACCTAAGACTGCATACAAATAAAAAATGTATTTATTATAGTTTGAAAATAACAACATTAAATGAGTGGTCTAAGTATTAAAGTGTTCTCAAGTTTCGAGTACAGGTACCAATTCTACGGTACTTACACAGATCAGGTTCTTCATCTTGGGAATGATGTGGAGTTTGACTCCTCTCCAGTTTTTATACATCCTCAGCGTGTGCGCAGCTGGCGCAATGCCGGAAGCTTGACAGGCTCTCGATGCAGAGTCAACATTTATCCGTCAACTTGGGTTTATTCGCAAACCATAACACCTACGGCGCAGCGTTGAAGCAAGTAATATTAGTTCCGAACGAACGTGAACTAGACCCAAGGCTAGTAACTAGCCTTGAACTAGACCTTAATTTTGCTACAGTATTTATTCTCCACCTGATTCTTTTTCAGATGGGAATAAACGTACATAATATCAATCTGATTGCCCCTGTTAATTATTGTCATGTTCATTAACTCAGAAGCGAAGTTTTGCCTTGCTAGTCTATGCTAATGGCATTTGATAACAAACATTATTATATTATTTTATTTTATTACTAGCTGCTATACCCGTGCTTCGCAACGCAACGGTGGAAAAATCAGGGTAGAAAAATTGTAAGCAAAACAATGACAGTCTGTAGTTTTTTTGACAGCTGTTTATATAAATGAATTGAATTAATGAAAAACACATTGATATAAACCAAAATCTCCTCCATATGAATAACATGGGGTCTTGGAAGTCAAGTGGGGCAGAGCCCTGAGGGCTTTTCTGAACGGTAATAGGTCTATGACACTTCTAGGTACATAGACTATATTTGTGCAAAACTTCAGCAGAATTAGTCCAGGGGTTTTGGCAAAATCGAACAATAGACAGATAGACGCCAGATCATTTTTATAATAGTAGTGATGAAGAGTTGTAGAATTAGTGACTTGACTAATGCAAATGTAATTTGTCAATTTGGTCTAATAAATGAATTATTGAGTTTTTGAGTACAGCGATCCAAACCTTTGAAAATCGTATGGGCACCCCGGGGATCGAACCCGTGAACTCTTCAGTGGCGGATCCAGCTAGGGGGCTTGGGGGGCGCGTGCCTCCCCTTGGACTCAGAAAATGTGTGATTAAGAGGGTGCTCCAGTCACGAAACTTTTCGCGTTTAAGGCCAATGTTAACTTTCAAAGCCCTTTCCTCTTCAACGGACTATTCAATATCGTTCATTTATGGCTCATTTTAAAGAGTAAAACTATACCTAGCGATTTCAGTAAGCAGAATTTCGATATCGCAAATAATAATCGATCAATAAAATACCAAAATATTAAATATTTACGATTTTTTATGCGCGAACTATTTATGATGACGTAATTCTGCTTACTGAAATCGCTAGATATATTTTTTATCTATAAACGAACCATGGGTAATCAATTTCAGACAACCCGTTGAGGAGGGACGGACTTTAAAATTTAACATTGGTCTTATGGGAGAAGCAGGTAGACGCAGAGGACTGGAACCCCCTCTTAATGGGAAATAGTGTGACGCTGTCTGTCACTGTACTCGTTTTTTTTTCAATATTTGCAAAACCTTATTTGGACCAACACGTATCTCCTACTGGGCGATGCTCTACAACATGGAGTCTCCACTATAATGGTTCGCTACGAATAGTTTTAACAGTACAATTATCATGGAATGTGTAGGCCAAGATAGTGAGCCCCGGTAGTAGGACGGTAAGGAAGCAAGTCACCATATAACGATACATCCTTTACGTGTTTTAAGTAACTTACTGTATCCAAAATGTTGTAAGATAAACAGTTGCCGATTGATACATAAAATTAGAGAGTCACTGAGCTCCTAAAATCTGACAAACACAACTTACTATCTGTAAGGTAAAGTCACCGGCCAGGGCTGAGCATCCCCTAGGGTAAAGCACCACAGGACACGCATATTGCCTTAATCCGCCCTAGGGAATACAGCGCAGCACCGCCCTAGGGACTTGGGCCGACCATCCCTAAGGTAACGCACCCCAGCACCGGCCTATTGCCTTTGGCTGCCCTAGGGGAACACACCGCAGAACCGGCCTAGGGGCTTGGGCCGAGCATCCCTAAGGTAACGTACCACAGCCTCGGCCTATTGCCCTTGGCTGCCCTAAGAGCACACACCACAGCACCGGCCTAGGAGCTTGGGCCGAGCATCCCTAAGGTAACGCACCACAGCACCGGCCTATTGCCTTAGGCTGCCCTAGTGGCACACACCGCAGCACCGGCCCTGCAGTCATCCTCAATATTCTTCTTTTCTGAAACCTTTGCGTTCCACCTTAGCCATTTTGTGTGCATCGGTTTAGCCTTGAGTAGTGCGTCTAAGGAAATCATTTGGTATAAAATGTTTGTTTTTCGAGGTAGTGGTTGTATAAAATATGTATATTTATGTACCTACTGTTTATTGTATAAATGGAATACATAAATATTACACATTTCATTGTGAAATAAGTGTTACAATGTGATGTTTTCTTTGTTAGCTGATGCTTTGTTAATTATGATTGATTGAACTGAATTTAGCGAGTACTAACAACTTTCTCGGGTTGATGTAGGACGTTATCGTTTAGTAAGAAAAACAAAAATCTCAAGTGCGCCCCCCCCTCAACAAATTCCTAGATCCGCCCCTGGACCTTTTATACCGAAATCCAAGATGCTAATGCTAGGATAGCGAGGTGCCTAACTTTTATCTAACAAAAATGTTTTTCTTAAAGAAATTATAACGATTTTTTAGTAATGAATATTTTCCTTTTGTTATTGACGTACCGGGGATTTGGTAAAACCCTAGTTCTTTATGATTAAAGTACCCGGGTGTTTGAAAAATAACTCCCTACTTTCGAGAACAATTTGTACAGTAAAACATACAAAATCTTAAATTTATGAATACATAGTGTGAAAGAGAATATCTTCAAGTTCTGGTTTGTCCTGGTAAACTTCGACATGCGCACCGTTAGTTACTCTACACAGATCAAGACGATTTTCCACTTCTCGCCAGGTATCTGCCAACATTGCAGGTGTAACTGACGAACTGCTCCGATGATCCTTTGTCGCAAATGGTCAATGGCACTGATATTTTCAGCATATACCACATTCTTTACATGTCTCCAAAAGAAAAAAGTGAGGTTAAATCTGGGCTTTGATGTGGCCAGGACAAAGGATCATCGGAGCAGTTGCGTCAGTCACACCTGCAATGTTGGCTAGTACCTGGCGAGAAGTGAAAAATCGTATTTATCTGTGTAGAGCAACTAATGGTGCGCTCGTTGAGGTTTACTAGGGCAAAAACAAAACTTGAAGATATTCTCATTCACACTATGCATTCATAAATGAAAGATTTTGTATGTTTCACCATTACAATTTTTCTCGAAATGAGGGAGTTATTTTTCATACACCCGATATATAATTATATATATGATCATCAACGCATAATAGGGAATATGTAGCTATTATTTTCTATAAGAGTTATTCTGTGCACGTTTTTTTGGTGGATGTGGCGAAACAAACTTGCTTAGCTCAGAACTAATATGTAACAAAACAATAAATACAGAAAATATTATGTATATTTGTTTCCGTAGGTTAAAGTATAAAAATTATGTTCTCGAACCATATTGTGCAAAGTGGTTTCCAATTATTGATTGTTTAATTCTGATGGGCACGCCAATCAAGATCTTTTTCTACATTGACATTTTTATAAATGTTAATTCAATTGCATTTGAAAACCGGTAGCCCTGAAATACAATGCAGTTTTACAGTATTTAAGTGTGTTAAGAGTCCAATAATCACATAGATTACTGAAATTACAACACAATCCGTGAGGCTTTTATGCTAGTCAACTGTTTTTAAGTTATGAGATTGAACATCTTTGCTTTGTTCAAGTAATACGAACTGGTAGTATATGAGGATATAACATGTTATATTTTAGTTAAAATTTTAACTTAGTCCATATAAAAGGAAATTCAAATTTTATTATGTTGCGATTTCCTAGTTTTTAGTTCATATTTTTTCACAACTACAATGAAATTTAACAATTAATTATATTAGTCTTTTGTGGATTTTTTTAAAGAAATAATGTAAACTGATCACTTAATAACGATGTTTTCACCGATTATGAGATGAGCTGCACTTAGGAACTGAGCCTTCTTTTATTACTGCCTTGACGTTGTAAAGTATTTTCACATCCAATTGGTATTACTTAAAAGTGGTTTATATCCCAACCACTTGCATTTAAGTTATCCAATTTGTTGCTTCATGCAACCGGTTTCAACTCCGTGGAGTCATCATCAGGCCGTTGGTACAAGGATAAAACAATCTCTTCATTTGAAGGTCGCCATGACGTTCATCACACGAACGAAAACACATAAGGACATCGAACGGACAACGAACACAAACATTAAAAAAACACCAAACACAAAAGGGGGGGTGCGACGCGTACCGGGCGGAAGTGAAGTCTAGACTGCCGGTATTACCGTGCAAATTACCGTGCAGTCTAAAATGCAATTGGTATTACCTAAAATGTCTCCTACCCATTTCATCAGTCGGAGAATACTTATCTATATTTCTAAATCTCCTTATTAGTGGAGAACACAACAGTTGTACTTAAGTATTTTCAAGAATTATCTAAAATCGTTGAACTAACGAAACAACCTTCCGAGTAAACCAATATTCCATTGAACAACATTTGTGAATGTTTTGGAATGGATTACGATTATTATTTGTGATATCGAAGTTATGATTTTTATCATTGTTTTGGGATAGCCTATTGAGAAGGTGGAGGTTCGGGATTTCGCGTGGAATTGGACTATTGCGGTAGTGAGCAAAAAAGATACACCCTGTCTGGGGGTGGCCTAGCCTGCGCCTGGCGTGTAGCCGAATTGCCTACCTGCGCCTTGAACTGCAGATGAAAAACAAATGCCAAAACTGAACACACAGAAACTATAGTCCGACTCTCACTGGATGCATTTGTCATACTTCCCTCTCGCTGCAATACAGTACCTATGTATATAATTAAAAAGCTGAGAATAATTAAATACATTCCGACTCAAAATTCCCCTGACAGAATGAGCAAGGGTTTAATTACTGGTAATGTTCGATATCAGTTAATTATGTGCTAGAGTAACTGCACTGATAACTAAATAACTATACAGCCCGATGTGTAACTCACTAACTCACTCACTCACTCCCTCACTCACGTATACGAATTCTAGACCACTTATAGATGAGGTAGAAAGTGAAATTTAGCATACACGTAGGTTGTACTACGAAACCCCCGGAAAAATTGTCAAATGTAACAGTTTTGAATTTTAAAACCTCTAATTTTTATCTTGAAAATTGGAAATTTTGTTTAGGGCTTATGGAGTTTCAAATTATAACGAAAGCATTATAACAGCTGTAAACATATATCCCATTAACTGTTAATGTAACTCTCACATGGTTGAGTGTAAACAAATTATAGGACCAGTGAATAAAATTGCCATTTGGAGTGGATATATCCCAAACGAATCAAAACAGTATACTGTATAAAAAATACTTGCAGGGACACTGAGTTATAATAACAAAACTGGAGCTACCCCAAGCGGGGGTCTGGCTGAGTATACAACGTCTCAATGTATTGGGGTTTCGAAAAGAGATTACTACTAAAGAAAAAAGGCATAGACAACTGACACTCAATTTCTTCATTCTAACCCTTTATTATGATACATTCCTTTGTATTTACTATACACGGTGAGTTTTAATTCCCCCTTCTAGTTTTTTTTATACATTTGTTAAAATATCAAACTCGGACCGCAGCCGATCGTTGCTGGATTGTAAGAACTATTTATAGTAGGCCTATGTTAATATTTTAGGCTGTCATCTTGGATCCATCATATTGGATTAAATTTTGTTTACAGGTGAAGGTGGTGTTTAGTTATCTATTTATTTGCTCATCAGATACACCATTCCTCACGCACAGGCTTTGCCCAAGAGGGGAATATTTCCAAGAAAATTAATGTTATGCTCTTATTCTTTGTTTGTTTGTTTTAATGGAAATAAAATATATTGATTGATTGATTGACCATTTTTTTAAATATAATACTAAATACTAACATATGCTCCAAGATTGTGTGAAATCTTGGGAGTTGTGTCCCGTATGTTTGAAATATTCTTTACACTGAAAAAAATGCTGCAAACAGTTTATTTTTTATCTTTATTTGTTCTAAAGTTATGAGAGAATTGGTACTTTTTAAAATTAATTTTGGAGTGGGTTTAAATTAACTTATCTTAAAATATGTCCCTACACTCTTTATTTTACCAGATGAGGACTAAGAATCACCACCAACTTTTGATGATTATTACTTTCTTCATTTTTAACAATTTTAAATTGTTTGCCACCATCTTAAGTCCAGCACTCTGTTTCCTATGGTATTGACACATTTTTATATTTTAAAATATGTCGATGTCATGAGAACCAAAGGTGGCATGTAAAAACATATTTTGACATTGGTTTCAGCGTGAAAAGGTAGTTCAAAATTATAGATCATAATCCCTCATTATCTTTTGTTAACTAGGCCTATGTCATTCTGAAATGGCAGATCTAAGATGGTGGCTGACAATTTATAATTTTTTAAACCTAAGCAAATGCTACTGAACAATGGTCGGTTGTGATTTATCGCCATTATCTGATATAGGTGGATATGTTTTAGATAAGTAGGGACATGTTTTAGTTAATTTTAAACTCATTTTAAAAGTAATTTCAAAAAATTGCTAATATATTGAAAACGAATAAATATTTCTAAAATCGGGTTGCGGCATAGAGTGCGGCGTAAAATATGAAATAAAAATTATGGGTCTCAACGTCTCATCCCTTCCTTTACTTTTGTAAAAAATATAATTCAATATAGCGGATCCAAGTTTCAAAATGTTGACATAGGGATTCAAAATTCAATTCAATTCAATAATCTTTATTTGGCATTTAGACAATATTGTACATGATACGTTATGTCAGACACTTCATATGTAAATAAATTACACTCGCAAAAAAAATAAATAAATTTCGCAAGTTATTGGAGACTTATCACCTATATATTGCTTATTGCTTATAAAGTCTAATACACTGTAGTAAGTTCTGATAATTAATATTTTCCATTCCTTTCTAAAATTTTGTAGTCCCCTACAGTTTTTTATGTACATCGGAAGTATGTTAAACATTCAAATCGCAGAGTAATAAAGGTGCTTTTTAAAGAAAAATGTTGAGTGTGGAGGGACATTTAATGTGCATCTTGGTTTACTCCTTCAGTTGTATTTATGTACAGAGAAGGAGCCATAAAGAATTCTAAAGTTTTTCCGCAATGAAAACAGTGTCTCCAGTATTTAAATTAAATGAAGAGTAAATTTATTTAATGTAATATAATTGACAACTAGATCTTCTAGTCTTATACATCGTTAAAGGCTGGATTAGTATTGAACTCCATCTACGTTCCATCCAAATATCCTTAAATAATTACATAACTGTTAAAATCAAAATAGTATTGTTTATAATTAATTGCTCATAATATTTCCTCATGTGGTTGAGAAGTGTACCGCTATTGTTATAATTTTGTTTAAAGATCTACACTTATTATTATTATTATTATTATTATATATACCAGTATTATTATTTTCCTCACAGACTATACAGAGATTCTTACAGCAGTAAAGTTGATGTAAACGTCTTGAACAAGATACACTTTATAATGATGACTTTTAAATGTTACTTTATTACTCAAATCATTGTCTGATTGGGCGTATTCGGTCACGCTGTACACATTAGAACTAGTCAACAACAATAGCAGCTGCTGCTTCGACTATTGGTATTTTTTATGGCAACATTTGTACCTGCCAAAACCATAAATCATTAATAATTTTGTAATCAGTGACCTTGAAATAATTAATATAAGGTGTACTTGATGATACCAATACAGGTTTTCAAAAGTGCTTAAGAACTTGACTGTCTTTGGTTGAGGACGGGAATTCATTTGATCAATTCTTCTCTGGTAAAATGTCATTATTGTCACTATTTTCAAAGAAATCTGATAATATTTTGCATCGCTGCATCTACCTATTCTTTGTAGTGTCTGCCTGCAACTTGTGTTCCTGTCTTTACTTGCAACAGAAAAGTATATTGTGCTTTAACAGCGTATAAGGCATTCACTGGTTCTACACGATATACATAACTGTAAAACGTCCAAATTTATCATTTCGATTTTGTGTTAGTCTACGAACAACTCTGGCAGCTAGTTTACTCACAACGATATCAAAATTCCAATATTTTATTTTTATTCTACAATATTTCATTTATTTCCTCCATGGTCTGGTAGCATCTCCTATCCACATACCTATCCCATTGGTTTTTGAGCAAATTCTTATATACAGTAGATACACGTCGTTGAGGTAATTCAGACCACTTTTTGGATTTCTTCACATAAGAATAAGCCACAAATTTCTCATTTACTACTAGCTTCCTATAGGAAAGTAATAAATGTATTCAACATGTTCCTCAATTTTGTTAATTAATTTACCCTACCATACTGCGGATTGTGGGTGTGGGTGCGTGCGTGCGTGCGTGCGTGCGTGCGTGCGTGCGTGTGTGTGTGTGTGTGTGTGTGTGTGTGTGTGTGTGTGTGTGTGTGTGTGTGTGTGTGTGTGTGTGTGTGTGTGTGTGTGTGTGTGATTGTGTGTTTGGATCAAAACATGTGATTAAATGCCTTTGTTTACGAACTGACATGTGTTCCTACTTTGGAGCAAGCTTAGGTTTTATCGCCCCTTCAAGCCACTAGTATTATATTAAAGTTTGATTAATAGCTCCAGTATCTGTGTTTATGTAAAAACCATAGTAACCAAATTTAATTCATACCGTTTTAGACATTTCGAAAGTGAAGCATCCGGTTCACCTGAAATAATAAGGTAGTACATTTGTCACCTACCATTAACAAGCTAATATCACTTCATTGTCTACAGTTTTAAAGTAAGTGACTTTGAGGTCAAGTATAGTGAATACTTTAATCCGAGGACATGAGTAGTCTGTCTTCTCATGGTTTATTGGCCTACCAAATTCAGCCCCACACTGCCATCCTCCAGAAATCTATTTCATGTTCATATCGTTCCATGGAATCAGGCATCAAGAACTACTTAAAAACCAGTTCTAAACCAGGGTGGTAATTTTTGGTTTGAGTCCACAATAAACTAAAGGTTTTTATAACGTACCCATAGGACTACTTCAACAATGAGACAGCAAAATTATGATGTGGTGATCTACTCATGATTACAAAATAGTCTCTTAGCCTTTGCAATTAGAAATTAGTTATTGCACTGCAGTGTTACTTTCTATCTAGGGTAATTATCACTATACTAATTGCATTATTTTGAATTGATCAGGGTAGTAAATCGAGAATCAAATATTTCTGAAAAATAAACATATTATTAAAATAGGGCTAGGAGATGTCAAATAGTGTTTTGAGTAAACGTAAAGCTCTTCTGGAGCAAGATCCAGGCTACGACGATATATCCGGCCCATGTTGTGGTATTTGTCACTCCAAATTTATCACCGGGTCGTATAATGATGGCAGCGCAGTTTTGCTCAAATCTCTATTTCGAGCCTGTTCTGTGTAGTTCATTTTTGTATTTTAACATTGTAAACAACGTCCTTTAAAAGAAAATAACAATCCATAAATACATTGCATTTTCAATACTATTTCAGTTTGATTTTATGATAAGTTTAATTATAATTACTTTTCTTTAAGGCATTCTTTTATTTTTAAAGGAAAGATTTATGTTTGTGCTCAAATAAAATATGCATCCAAAAAAGTCTGTTATGAGGGAACAACAAGCTAGGAGATGACTTTGTCGTTTGTGCGTGTCACTTAATCTTTAGTAAGACCGCTACAAGATTGGATTTACAATAATGGACAAGGTAAACCCTTCCTTGTTCAATTTAGTGCCTATCATCTTCATCTTTAGTGGTTCAATATATTCCTGAAATGATCACAAAATAATAGGTTATAAAATATTCTATTAAATTGAAACATCAGCACTTTTTATTAGGATTAGGAGAGTTCCAAAACGAGAAATAAAGATTGTTTAAAATATAAGATTCATGGAAACTTTATAACACTTTACACATTGATTGATGTTACTCAAGCTAAATGTGTCGTTCATAAGTAATCTAACATCATTTATTTGTTGTCATATTGGCCGTTTCGTTTCTTTCTAAATTCAAAATTAGGAAAATGTATACAAAAATTTCTAAAACTTGTTATGTATAGAATATTTTAAAGAGTAAAATAATTAACATTTATACCAGATTTCTACTACAGCCTCTTGAACACACCGACCTCAGGGATGTTCCAGGATGTACCTCCAAGTATGCCGTGGAGATTTGAAGGTACCGCAACCATCAATGTCGGTTTCCAGCAAGTATAGCAAGGAATATGAAAGGTAGAAGGTCCTGCAGTCCCTTAAAGGTCACGAACCACGTCTACTGAAAAGCTCTGCTGAATAAAATGCAAAGGTTCCTCTATAGTACATTTAGTGCCAATTTATACTCCTTGAATGTCGGTTACTGTATTCGGTTGTTGTAATTGACTCTAGTGTCACCTACGAGTTTGTAATTCACGTTGAAAATTTAGTACAGTTAGTGTTTATATGAGTGAACCATATACTTTGTGAACATTTTCAAAGTTTACTTGATTAAAGTAATCGAATCTAATAAAATTTTTTAACAAACGTAACAGATGTATTTACAGTATCAAAGTTTCAGTTGAAAAAAGTTCTGTATTTTTCACCGTTGACAGAACAAAAGCATCGAGCGATTGCAGGTAAAACAAACAATGACAGGTCTGTGTAATCGTGTCACGCCTCTGTTTGTTTGTTATCGAAGGATTTGCGGATTTGCCAGGGTACGTGAGTTATGGGGTTTGACTGAAAATTCGCCCGGTCGGATGGATGGTGAATAAAACCGTCCCACGCTGTATTTAGGCTAATGCAATTATATAAAACATCCGATTTAAATCTGGACGAGTTTAGTCTTAGGGTATCTCCACCAATACAAAAAAAGAAAGACAGATATACAGGTTTAATCTTAGATATGAATCCATAAGATCGATATTTTAAAAAAGATAATTTTTAATTTTCCTTTCCGAGTTGGAACAATAAAGTCCATTAATCATTCATAATTTTCGGATATTTTCTTCTAGTTGTATAATCAGGATAAATAAAATACGTCTTACAACACTATAAGTATATTTACACTGATACTGTACTTACATACGAGATGGTAAAATATACACAAAAGATGGTACAAGGCGATCGATTTCAACCAGTTACACCGGTCATCATCAGGCCCAATCAGAGAAATGATTTTTATTCTATTTATCCTGCTTAGTTGTAACAACACGTATCATGCTAATAAAGAAATTAGTTGTATAATGTCATGCCTTAAAAATTGTTGCCTCAAAATAATACAGTTGGATAGATATGGACCCAAATCATTCAATCAAATATAAAGTATAGGTTTCGCTTCGCTCGCTGAAGGCTCCGCCCCCAGACCACCGCTTGGGGTAGCTCTAGTTTTGTTATTATAATTCAATGTCCTTCAAGTATTTTTATATAGTATACTATTTTGATTCATTTGGGATACATCCACTCCAAATGGCATTTTTATTCACTGGTCCTATCATTTGTTTATACTCTACCAAGTGAGAGCTACATTGACAGTTTATTGGATATTTGTTTACAGCTGTTATAATTATTTTGTTTTGATTTGAAACTCTATAATCCTAATATTAAAATTTCCAAATTTCAAGATACAAATTAGATGTTTTAAAATCAAAAACTCTAATTTTTGGAAATTTTTCTGGGGGTTTCAAGGTACAACCATAGATTAAGCATACTAAGGAGTATGCTTAATCTATGGTACAACCTACGTGCATGCTAAATATCACGTTTCTACCTCATCTAGAAGTGGTGTAGAATCTGTATACGTGAGCGAGTGAGTTACACATCGGGTTGCACAGTTATTTAGATTAGATTAGATAAGATAAACTTCCTAATAAACAATATAAATTGTATTTGGTCTAAAATAAAAGCCATAAATACTCAATATAATTTATTTATTTTGTATCCAAATAGTAATTCTATTCTTGACTAATCTTTCAAGGTATAGTAACACTTATGTTTTAACATGTTGTAGGAGCACACATCACATTTTTTCTTTATTTTAGAAATATATAAGACCCTTTTGTATATTATTCAATCATTATATCTAACATTTTTCACACATTTAAAGTTAATGCACCTATAACGTTTTAAACACATTACTCACAGTTGCCATCGAATTATTTTATATTTTTTTGCTTACGTCGGTAAAAAACTTTTTACTTTTTTATTTTTACGTATGAACTCCATATAACAAAATATCTTTGGTTACACAAATATATTAAACGGGGGTACATATATTTTTTCTCGGAATAGGTGGCTGGTGAAGCTTAAATAAAGGTTTAGGGGAAAATAGGACCATTTTGGCTGATGTATTTCTATACATATCTCTTCAGTTATCTCTTACTCAAGTAACCCTCATCTATCTTCTTTGTAATAATATAAAAATGAATCCCTATTCCCCTTGCTCACGCCATTACTTGAGAATGAGTTCACAAAATTGAATAATTCTTTATTTGTTGTGTTTGTTAATGTCAGGACAAGATTTTTATAAAAGAAAATGTTTAATCCGACCTAAGGTCTCTGTCCCACTGACCTTCAAAGTTCCCACTGATTAGATCAAAGTTCAGTTAGTTACACAAAACAGCTTTTAACAAGGATTATATTTTTAAACATACTTGAAAGGCATAAACATATGTTCTTTACGGAAATAACAAATCTACTTTAATGGCAACTCAAACTCTTTTATCGATGCCGTAGTCAGCACTGTATAAAAGTGCGCGAGTGAGCGTAGCGAACGAGCTCATCCGGAAGGCGAGTGAGCGAAACGAACGAGCTAATTTTGAAAATGAACGAGTATTTGACATAAAACAAGTTCAATGCCATTATGACAGAACAAAGTCTGTAGGACCAGCTAGTTATAAAATAAATTCTAATAAATATCATTTCAGTATATTAAAATGTGACATGTTGTCACAATCGACAATTTCAGGATTACTCTATAATAGATATTGCTAAGTAACCACCAGCACATGCCACAATAATTAAATTTATTACATGTTATATTCTTAGAGCCATTCAACCAGTAATCCATTTCTGTAGATGTATTGCCTGTATTATTGGTATTTAAGCCTTCAGCCTAAGTACTCAAATAGTATAGCCTAAGTACTCCCCTGCCTGATCATTATCAGGAGGTCAGATGACCTGCCTTCCATCGACGTCGGATTTGATATTACGACGATACATTAGGCAGACTGAGCCATTTTTCTCTGAGCTTCGCCATTTATGTAGATAGTGCTTTAACATGTAATTCGAGCTCTCATACCTCAAATGATATAATAATATAAGGAAACCAAACTAGAGAGGAAAATTATGACAATTAGTTAATTTAAATACGACTTTATTTTAACTTGATAATACAATGCTAGTGGATATACACATTTTATTCCCTATAACATAAAAAGTTACATTAGTTATAAACCAAGATTAACCGTGGTTCCATGTTAAATACTCCTTCTACATGAGAGTTGGTGTTATTTTTTCTTCGACGTTTTTCTTTCCTCTTATCTTATTCACAGTTTCGTCCCAAACTAATGAAGCGAAATTTATGTCTAGATCTAATGTACTGGGGATGTAATAACATCTGCCTATTCTGTAAAAATGTGTAAACGAAGCTACAAACAGAGTGATCACACAAGCGGATATTAAACACATAAGGTAGATTATGATTTCAGCCAAGATTTTTCCGGGCCGTCCGATTAATCCAAAGTCTTTTTTGTAAAGCAGAACAGATTTGAAATGTGAGTATAGGAAGACGTTCAATGAATATCCCATGAGTCTCCACGCTATAGCTAAGCAAACCATATAACAGAAGGTCAACCAAACAATCCAAGCCTTCGACAAAATTAATGTATAATAGAATGCAAAGTATATTTTACCGAACCTCCAGGATAGTAACAGTTTGACTACAACACAGAGGAACAAAAAATTCATCACAATAGCCGTCATTTTTGCGTATCTGATGATTTTTATAAAGCTGAAAAATTCGTCGTAACCGCCCCTTAAATGCTCATCGATATAGTTTGTCGAGGATTTAATATGAATGAAGTACAATACCACTGTTCCAAAGCCAAGAACCAGCGTAAATACCTCGAATTTATTTAAATTATGCGAAAGGTAGGAGAAGATTCCATTCCTGTTCATAAAATACAACACTCTAAAAAGAAAAAAGACTTGAAATACTATAAACGAAATGTTCCAGAAATTAAATTTGATAGTTGCGGTGATCGACTCTACCTGTAAAAGAGAAATAAAACAATGTTACAATCTATTCAATTAATAATTCATATAAGTAGAATTTCAAATACATTTAAATAATAATAGTTTAAGTTAATACCCCGTTACATAACCCAGTGCGTAGTATAACATTTACAAAACCCACCACAGCAAGAACTAATATTGCATAAAACACAAGCTTAATTATGATTTACTAGTGCCTTGAAGGGACCATAGTCCCTAACCTTGCTCCAATACTCTGCCTTATCCGAGTTTTACTGTCAGTTCCTAAACACAGTAGACACTTCGACACTTGATCACATGTTTTAATGTAAAAAAGCAGACGTTTTCAAATTCCCATACTTTTTTATGGGTATGGTTTACCTTATTTCTCGTTTGCTGGTAACATTTTGAAAATACTGCTATTTTGCTCGAGTCCTTGAGATCAAGACCTTTAATTTGAGCCAACTCCCATTATCCTGAAATTAGCCACTCCCAGAATTTTGACTTAACAATTTCGCTTACAGAATGTTAAATAAAGACTAGTGATTTAAAGGACAAGCAGCAATCCTGCGTTCTCAGTTCCCATGTTATTCTTACGTAGAATAGGTAAAATGTTATACCTCTCTTAATAATGAACATAAATTAATACAACTTGAAATTTAGTTTCACCTAATTGGGTTATATTGGTATTTGCATAAAAACGTTATTTGTTGTTCCTTGTTGCATCAAACCTGTGTACTCAGCCCCCATGCTATTACTAATAAGCTTATTGCGTGAGATTAGATGAAATGTTTACAAAGGTCAATAAAAATACCCCCGTCGCAGCAAATTTCGGGAGCGAATTTCCAGTGCATACTTATATACACCATATAAAGCCACTTACCCAGTTTCATAGATATATATTCACAAATAAGCGGTATATACAAGTTTAATTATTCTCCATAACAATAACATGGGGGCTGAGTACGGGAACCATCTGCAGGGAATTGTTTTTGTGTGCAAATATCAATACACGTCAACCAGATGAAGCCATATACAAACTTCCGTCAGTATACGTCCATAAATAAGTGAGATATAAAATTGTTCTTTTTCTCCATAAGAATAACATTGGACATCGTACTGTGTTTAGCACTTTTAATATATCTGTAACCAATCAACGTAGAGCAATGGGAAATTTTGGGAATTTGGATATGTTTTATAAAATGGTCTTCTGAACATCACCAAATTTCAGCTTGTTATTTAATATTTACGGGTCAATGCCTATCTACCCTGGACTATTCAGGCTGTGTAGCTTTTAGGAGTGTGGAATTTAAATTTGAAAGAAATTAAATATCTTTAATTTGAATCATAACTTATTTTAATAAGTTTTGTGAAGGAATTAACTTTTCACTTAAAATCCTAACTCTTCAAGTACGTAATATATCTTGTAACATTCAAGAATAAAAACTAGTTCTGAACGTTTAAAACATTTTCTTACTTACTATTTTCTTAATAATGACTTTCTTACTTGTAGTCCATCATTGAATATTGATAAATACATCTACCATCATTTAATACATAGATAAGGTCATTGGAAAAGAAAAGGCAATTTCAATTTTCATAAGGGTCAATTTTCCCTTCGGTCCCAGAAACCGTGGACGGCCACGTGATCCATGCGAAGGACTACTATGTCCCTCCCCTCCCCCGAGGCAAAACTCAACTCCTTGAGCAAATCTCCCCACCTCACCAACCCACCACTCTTCTACCCCTATCCCACGGCTCCTACTCCTAATGGATGGATAGGACAAATTTAGTCAAACACAAGAGACCTAAGAGCCTAACATTTCTCTCAATCAGCTTTGATTCTATCTCCTAAAGTTCCTCCACTTTACCTTCGAAACGGTGACGTACTCGCCAGTGGGGTGGTTCTCGGCGACCAGCACCACCTGTGTGAAGACGTTCAAGTTGACGTTGTAGAGGGTCAGCTCCACGAACGCCGCCCTGGTCCTGTGGTCCAGCCAGCCCATCTTCTCTAGCGTCGTCAGCACGATCCTGGTCTGTCGCCTGTAGAAGCCGAGCTCCGCAATGTAACCCGCGCGGGGATACAACACCGCCGACCGACCTGCAATTCGTCAAATATAAATGAATCCAAAAATTATATTCTTTCCCATTTTGCCACGCACATTCTAAAAAAAGAATTTGCAATATGTCAAATTATGAAGTTGTACAATTATTTACCTTATGTTGTTGATATTTGTCATGATATATTTAACTCCTATTATAATCATATTTTATTTTTAGTGAGTTTTTCCCCTAAAACATTAAGTTCAGTTTGTATGGTTGATTTTATAATTTTTTAGAGTGCACTGTTTAATTGCTAATTTTTCATTTACTAAAATATTGGTAGACTATAGTTCAGTCGGCTATAGTCTAGTTAATAAACGGTATCAGGGAACTGACACATACTTTCTCCCTTTTAGCCCAACTTTAATGAATAAACTACTTTTTTATTTACTAAATATAGAATATAAAGCACGGTCGAATGTACAGAAAATCTTGTAAACAAGTTGTTTTCAAAAGTATCCACCCAAATCCCTAATTAGGAGGCACTTCAGAATCCATCGCTACACACGTAGTTTTAAGAGGGTGAATGCCCCCAATTCCTCCCCCCTCAGGGTTATTAAGGGGCAACATATTTCGAATTTCCTCTGTTGGTCAATGCTAACTTAACATGCATATCAAGTTTGAAAGAAATTGATCAATAAATAAGAGAGAAATAGTAATTTTTGTATTTCCCATAAGAATAACATTGGACAACGTACTGCATTTACCGCAAAATGAAAATTTAAATTTTCTCCGCAACCAGTAATCGTAGAACGGTAATTCAAGATATTAAATTATTTAGATTTTTGAGCTATTTTTAATGGTGAATAGTAATATTTTTTATATTTATGTTATGTTAACGGCTAAAGTTTAATAAAAACCGTTAGAGCCGTTTTTGATAAATCTTGATTTTTCATGTTTTTTGGCGGTTTTCGGGGGATAATTAATTACCCTTAAAAATAAAAAAATTCAAAAAATAAAAAACGCCTAGGAGATTATGACATTTGGAGTACCTACATACCAAATTTCATAAAAATCGGACCATTGGTTAGGGCTCTAACTCTATACACATCCATACAGACATCCAGACAGACAGACAGTCAGACATCACGTAAAAAACACTTTTTTGGGTTCAGTTAGCACCAAAACGAATATTGCCACTAACAACTCAAATTCGAAAAATTTGACGAAGAAAATACTTTCTCCATATACTATGTATAAGGGGAGAAAGTAAAAAAACTAAACTACTCAAGAAAAATTCGGAACTTAATGAAACTTTCAGGTATTGTTTATGGATACCTCGTGTACCTACACCTAAGTTTTCCAAAATAATTTCTTGTGGAATTAGCAGCCGAAAAACCGCCAAATTTTGGCACTTTTTAAGTTTTTCGGTTTTATCTTTTAAACTAAGCAGCTTTTGTGTACCATTTGCATTTACAAAGTTGTAGAACATTAAATTTCCTTTGAATTGCACTGTCAAACTTACGTTTTGATCCCATAGATACCGAGATACAGGCCTTTGAAAAAGGGGTAACTTTCTGAAGTCAGCAACAAAAGGCCCAAAATGTGTGGTTTTGGGTATGTTTATTCTAATCCACAATGTTTAACATGCACTGAAAAACTCAGAGTTTAACTGAGTCTGGGTTAAAATCTATTGGGTCAGCAGTAACCAATTGTTGGTTACTAGCAACCAGTGCCGCACGGTCATTAGTAACTAACTTATGTTAGTCACAGTATATGCGGTTATTTGTAACCGAGTGGTTTGTTACTGTTACTACTATGGACACCCCCGCAGCCCTTTTTGACCTTTGACCTTTAGCGCAGATTGGAGCCCACGCCCCCTCCCCCTCCCCCTCTCCCAACCCGTCCCCACCCCTATTATAAACATTTATATTGAATTGAATCCATTATATTGAATCCATTTACGTACGGTAATTGAACAATTTTGAAAGTCAACCAAAAGACAATTCAATCGGTTAGTGAAAATCCCTATATCTAGAAATAAAAAGTTGCAGCAATGGAGCTAACACAGATTTGGAGATTTGGACTTTACCACATTAGATAAATAATCGCAGTAAATAAATTATTTTGGTTTTGCTACTTTAATAGCTTTTCAGATAAATATTCACAGTATAATTACTAAATATGTAGTGGAAAATAATGAAAAATCGTAAAATACTAAAATAACTTGTGTTTAAGAGTATATAACTATAAGAATTTAGTCCCCTGGACTTAATCTATAAGATTAAACACTTTTACAGTTCAAAGAAATATTATTTGATAGACTCGACAGATAATCATTAATTTCAGAAATGTAAATATTAAGTTTTTACTAATGAGAGTAAGACTGTTTTAGTAAAAATAATAATACATTGCCTTAAATAGCACTTTATATAAGATATGGTGTCCAAGTTTTATATTTTTGCTGTTCTTATGTACCTGGTTATTTTCCATTCAAATAGACACTTTGTAATTTGTTTAGTTTATAAACTAAAATGTGCAATTGTAAATATGTGAATTTTAAGTATAAAATAATATTAGCAACGGCCCTACACATCTTTAACTCAGGCGAATCATTATACTTCATCAAAAAAATATGTTAAATCTAATTTCATATTGGTTAATACAAAATGAGACTAGAAAAAGTTAGCTTTCGGAGCCTCATTTATAAATGATGATGATTATTTCTTACATTCAATTTTTACTATTTGGAATTTGAAAGGAAAACTCATTTATCTTGTAAAGGAAAATACGGAGATTCGAATAGGGCTGGATACAAAGTCAATTATTTACTAGGGGCGGTTATTTAATGTCATAAATCCAAGTACTTTGTAGTAAAAACAACAAAACAAACTGAGTCCAATGTTTATATTTTTGGCTGGTCTGAAGCACCTGGTTCTGTTTCGACAATACAACTTTTAAATTAATTATACTTTGTTTTAGATGTAAGGGACTTTGTGTTTGATTTTAGTCGTTTTGATAAACCTGGTTATCATAAATTCAGCTAACCCACACAATTTTGAATTGTTTAAACAAATATTAGTGTACGTTTTAAATCTGTAGGGTAATCTTTGGTTTGAACCCCCTTAAAAGAAAATACAAACAGTTGAGCTGGCAACTTTGTGAAAGAAAAATGTTAGTATGACAACAGCGAAATATAAAAGTAAGTTGACAATTCTATTAAAGATTTATTTAAATGCAAATAGTAGGTTGGCAACAACAAGCAGGCAAAAAGTTAGGTTAGAAACAGTGTGACCAAAAAATATTAAGAGTTATTTTGGCAACACCGTCAAAGAAAAATTGTAAAATGTTCAGTTGGTAACATTGAGAAAGAAAGAGTAAAACGAGGTTTGAAACCCTATCTAAAAAGAAAATACTAACAGATAAGTTAGCATCTTTTTAAATGAAACATTCAAAATACCGGTTGGAAACACTACCCCAAAGTTACATAAAGGTAGGTTGGCAACTCTGCGAAATAAAATTTTATAAATTTAGGTTGGCGAGACAGTGAGTGTTGTTTTCTTGTTCTGCAATTGATATCTGAAAAGGTACTATGTAGTGGGGGTAGTTACCGCCTGCTCATTCTAGTGCTGGCCTTGAACGGTGGCGGTCATGGAGCTCTTTGCCGACTTCCAGGGGTTTAAAGACTCGCACAATGAGTTTGTAATTAAGGAGTTTGCTGTCGTCACGGCTGATGGTACAGTTCTACAACACTGGACAGTGAAATCCCCGTGTCCATACGCTACTCTGGGCTTAAAAACCAAGAAACAGTGCACATGGGTCACCAACCATTATCACGGCATACTGTGGCAGGACGGTGATGTCACCATTCAAGGGCTACACAGACAATTGTGTCTCATTTTCAAAGATTCAGTGGTGTATGTGAAGGAACTAGAAAAGGTAAAATACATTAGAGAATTTTTTTAAACGTGTCTGGTGCTGGACTTGGAAAACTACCCGTCCTTAAAGATTCTCGCCAATTTGCCAGTGTTCTGTTTTTACCACGGGAAAACAAAAAAGGTTTGTGCCCTGAATAACGTGTTGAAACTTGTTCAGTATCATAATCAATAATTCCTAAGACATTCCTTTACCGCAGGGGGAATGGGTTTTCCCCCACTTTACTGGTATAAAAGGCTTACTCGCAGACGTTCTTCATTCTATCAGCAAAAGTGGTAGCAGCACCATCTCGAACCTACAGCTACAGTAATTACAATGGACATGAACAATTTGAAAGGACGCCTCAGCAACTGTAACGCACTCGATTCACCAGACTTAACGATCTCCAGCCTGGTACTCCGTACGAGATTACCAATTTTGCAAAAACAAATTCACGCTACGGCGAGGCTGTCTGCGCAACCGTGAAAGGAATAGAAGGCGACGATATACTATTGAACGTCTATCTACCACGGCGATTCCTCATCATCCTCACAGAAGCCGCCATCGAGAGTTACAACAAAGGATATGCTGCCAGGATGTCTCTAGTGTACCGCGGCAACGGTAAAGGAATAGAATTTGTTTAAGAAGAATATCAATTTGTTAATAGTTCTAGTACAAAATGTATCAATAAACGTTTTGGTTTGTAATTTATTACTTATTATTTTCCCTTGTCTTCATAGTTTAATATTGACTTAAACAAGGTACAATTTGGATGAAATTAGTTTCAAAAAGCATACAATGAAACAGTATTACAAGTGAAACAGGTTTGGCATGGCAAATAAGTTATAGAGCTCTATAGGCGTCATATCTACTGAACAAGTAGTGACAGGTCTAGACAGGTTGAAACAGGAGCGATGAACCTGATAAGGGTATAGTTATCTACAAGGTATAATTTCCACCGTAAAGAGAAATCACTATATATAAACGGAACTATTTTATATATACATAGTTTTTATGTCAGTCGGCTCTGATACACCTGGTACTACTTCATATTTTACTTATATACTTTAACAGAAGAAAGGTATTAAAAAAGATATAAACAGTGTGAGGGGGCCACGTGTAGCAAATTAAAGTAGCGTGACGTAATATATATATATGTACATATAACAAACAGTATAACTTAGGGTGACTTAATCTTACAAAAAATTAGGTTGACAGCACTACACAGAAAAAAACAGGTTGGCAACACTGTAGGTTAGGTAAAGTGGTAGGAGGGGGCCAGGATGGGAGTTGGTGGGGGAGGGGGAAGGGGAGTGGGCTCCAATCTGCGCTAAAGGTCAACGGTAAAAAAGGGCTGTGGGGGTGTCCATAGTAGTACTGTTAACTAACTGCGTTTATTTGATCTACTAATGTCGGTTAAACATAACCTTACAGCATGATAAACACCAACCGAGTATCCTCTGGGTTAATTTATATTTCTGGATAAAAGTAGTTGCCATAGATTTTTAATATTTGACCCTGTAATCGGTGAGAATTTAATCAATACATCGTTGGAAACTAACCTATGGTAGTGTGATGGGTAAGTCATAACCGTTTTAGCTAGGTTAGCAGCATAGTTAAATTAGTTTTATTACTTTCCCCCTTATACATAATATATGGGGAAAGTATTGTTTTTGTCAAAATTTTCGAGTTTGAGTTGTTAGTGGAAATATTTGTTTTGGTGTTCCTAGAACCCTAAAAAGTGATTTTACGTGATGTCTGTGTGTATGTGTGTGTGTGTGTCTGTCTGTCTGTGTGTCTGTCTGTATGGATGTGTACAGAGCTAGAGCCCAAACTAATGGTCCGATTTTTATGAAACTTGGTATGTAGGTACCAATCTGCGATATCTCCAGGTGTTTTTTTCATTTTTTGGAATTTTTGATTTTTAAGGGCAATTATCCCCCAAAAACCACCAAAAACATGAAAAATCAAAATTTCTTAAAATCGGTTCTAACGATTTTAATTAAACTTAAGCCATTTGTAGAACTTTAGCTTTCCAACAAAATGACACCACCCGCATTTCTATAAAAATTCGGGTTCAGAAATTATAGGGCTTAAAACATAAAAATTTCGGTTTTTTTATTTTACATAAAAACATAAATGTAAAAAATATTACAATTCACCATTGAAAAGAACTCAAAAACTAGATAATTTAGTATTGTGAATTACTATTCTATAATTACTGGTTGCGGAGAAAATTTACATTTTCATTTTGCAGTAAACGCAGTACGTTGTCCAATGTTATTCTTAAGGGGAATACAACAATTACTATTTCTTTCTTATTTACTGATCAATTTCGTTCAAACTTGATATGCTTGTCAAGTTGACATTGACAAACAGATGATGTCCGAAATATGTTGCCATTAAACCCTGTGAGGGGGCATTTCTTTAACCACTGTGCGTAGCAAAGGATACAATAGTGCCTCCATGAAAGGGATTCGGGTAGATTTTTTTTAAAACAACTTATTTAGAAGATTTTCTGTACATTCAACCGTACGGTACTTTATATTCTATATTTAGTAAATAAAAAGTAATCTAGGGACTAGGACTTTAAAAACAGTTTGATTGTGTGGCTGAAAAATTGTCTTAGTAATTGAAGTGTTAAGGATACTTGTAGCTAATATTTATAAAATTACAAAAATTACAAATTAAAAACTGTCCCAAACATCCACCCTACAAAAGGCCTTCTTTCAATGATATTTCCTCCTACATATACCCAGGTTACTGCACCTCAACAACAGCACGTTAATAAGCCAATATGTTTTGGATTTCTTTTAAACGAACATGTTAATTGGGAAAGAACAGGTGATGTCGGGGGTAGTGGATGGAAGGAGTCAAACGCGGAGTGACGTGGTGGTTGAGATGTTTCTAAGCGCGGAGCCAGAACACACTCCAGACCATATAAAGCCTAAGACGGTAAGATATACGAACAAAATAAAGACAACTTTGTTTTAGATGTTGGAAAAATGAATAACATTTACTTGATTTTTTTCATTGGAGCGCTTTTTCATAATATACTGGCCAAAAAAAAATTTAACAAGATTTAAAATTTCTTGTTTAAAAGTGTAAAAGTAATTTCTTCGCTAAAAGCTATAACACATACAGACAATATAGAATTCATGTAGTATAAGCAATGAGGAGGTCAGCCATGGTGGAGGGGGAGGTCAAACTGACAGCTGGCGTAAGGAGTAGCATGCTCTTCTCAACATAGTTAAAATTGGGGGTTGTTCATGGTCACCGTGAGTTTCAGGGTAGAAGGGGTTTTGGGGAGGGGGTTACAGTATTAAACGGAAATATGAGTATAGAGGCCATAAATCCATGTTAAATATTGTGGATTAGAAGAAACATACCCAAACCCATACATTTTGGCCATTTTTTGCTAACTTCATAAGGTTACCCCTTTTTCAAAGGCCTGTATCTCGATACCTATGGAATCAAAACAAAAGTGACCAGTGAAATTTAAAGGCAATTTAATGCTCTACATGTTTCTAAATGCATATGGTACAAAAAAGCTGATTAGTTTAAAAGGTATAACCGACAATTTAAAAAAGTGCCAAAAGTTTGCGATTTTTTGGCTGCTATACATTTTTCAAAGGAATTTATTTTGGAAAGCTTAGGTACACTAGATACCAGAAAGTTTCATTAAGTTCCGATTTGTTGCAAGTACGAAATCCTATACCGACTGGACAATAATTAATTATTTGAAGGTATTTTAAAGTATATCTCTATGTTAATTATAAAAACTGTTACAGTATAACACAATTTATTTATTTATAAATTTATTTATTTATTTATTCATGTATTTATTTATTTATTTGTCCCAATGGTCACACCATTTTTACATTTGAAGACATTGCTTCCAAGATACTTATCTCTAAAAGTAAAGTTGAACAATTTATAAATAATCACATTGGACTATTTACATAAACTGCTTTGTAACAAGCAAATAGATAAACAAACAGTAACAAATTACTTAATATGGCACTGCTGCTACCATAGTAAACTTATAACTGTAATGGAATCAGACTAACAGCCTGGATAAGAATCCTCGTTTACAATTACTTTAAAAAATCGGGACCACGAGAGTGTGAACCAAGGTTCGTAGAGCTTTCGGACCAGTACAGGTGTGCTGAGTCGATCTATTTAAGGTTTTCTACTTAACCGGAAGAGACCTCGTGATAACAGCTGGAAGGTCACGTGATCACCAATCCAAACTGCAATGTTGCTGGAAACACGATATTTATCGTACGAGTACCATATTTTCCTCATCAGTGTAATTATAATTAACATTGTTTATCTGCTTACATTATATGATAAGCTTTTATTTTATGAAACTAATATATTGCTTTGATTTATTTGTATTATTAGATTAATCGATTAAGGGTTAAATTTTCTTTCTGCATGTCCAGAGACAATTTAAAAATAGCTGACCATTATTATACCGTTAAGGTTGGCAACACTTTATGGAATGTTGTTGATTTATGAATCAGCTGGACGCCCTCGTAAGACATCTTTGCTGCGAAAATTACTCTTATGTAAATAAGCACACCTGGTCTGAAAGCTTTACGAACCTTGAGTGTAAACCTACAACATCTTCTCCAAACTCCCTTCCTACATGAAATGGGCCTTGCTTTAGTGCTTTAGTTATTTTTCAATGCACTGTTTTGCTAATTAACCTTCATGTAGGTAAGCTGAAAAGTAAACTAGACATGTTGAAAGTGTCTAGTATTCTTAACCTTTGATATAAAGATTAAATAAATTCTGGTGTGAACCCTTTATAACATTTTTCTTCCGTGGCTTAAGATTTCTTTTTGAGAATCCTTGGTCTGAGGACAATACAAGTTTGTGAAACATTAATGATAATTTGCATTAAATATTCTCATCTTCTAACCTTATATATATATATATTTAAGATAAATTAATTACAACTGTGGTAGATTAAGTCTTAAGGAATGATCGGGTACCTTGGCCAATGCAAATAAACCCGTTTTCAGGGATATGCCTTAGCCAGATAATTTAAGTCGAGATGTTGGCTTGAGTATTCTATACTGCTGACATTAAGACACGAAATCCTTAAAATTCAAGTAATTTTAAGTTAATTTGTTTAAATTTGAGCTTTAAACCCTTTTACTACAATATTATACAAAAATAGCACTAAACAGTTGTGAATCACAAACTGATATTGTATTTATTTTAGCACTCACAACAAAATATTGGCATTAAGTAGATTTTTCTTACTTTGTAAGTTACACTCTGAATAATGCTTCGTTTTCAATATGAAGTATTAATAAACTCATTTTAAAACATTAAAATATAAATATAAACAGTTGAAAAGTATTCATAAAAAATCAACTAACGCCTTCTTGACGCTCAAGAAGGAAGTTATCTGTAGTTAACGAAAATAAGTACCGTACCATAAAATCTGGAAGAGTTAGAGGATTGTCCTGGGACATAACTCCATGGAGAGTTTTCAAGAGTTTCGTTCAGTTTCTTGATCCAACCAGTAGTGTAAGTGTCCTTGTCCTCCAAACTAGGACTCCACCTTGGGACGCAGTCAATGCTCCAATTCTTGAAGTAACCGCTAGCCCTACACTCACCTGAAATATAGTTTAACACGTTTTACTGATGTAAACAGGTACTTGTGTGACTACATTTTCAGCTTACTATGTTTTATGGCTATCTCCCTTTGCCCTTTAGGCAAGGGATTTTCTTGATGTAACATACTGAATGTAATGATAACGTGAGGATAGACCAACCTGTATTAGGTTAATACTATTTTCCTTTAGTCATCTACTAGAATTAGATTTAAAATTTAACATCAAGAACAACTATTGTTATTTACCCACCTATTTACAAAGTTATATTGAAATTGATACTTCCGTTTAGATTTATAGCAAAAATTACTTTCGGGTGCATTATACAACAAAATATATAGAGTTGGGCAAAAGTCTGGAATATAGCTAATATCTCCTGAAATACTATCCAGAATTTAATAAAACTTAGTTTTTTGTATTTGAAATTGTCACCTACATCTACACTTATTTCACCGATTTGTTGCATGACTACGGGAAGGCCAACGGAGGAAGTTGTAAAAAAAATATAAAAAAAATACTGATTTATATAATACTGATTTAATTTCAATCACGTACACAAATTTAAATTGAAATAGGTGAAAAACAATGAAACACGTGTTTTAAATTAAATAAGGCAGCTGATTTAAAATCAACAAAACACACCAGCTGTTTTAAACTAATATTGAAAACTTGAGAAGCTGTAACTTTTGACTGGATCGACCCGTTGCAACCGGAGTTGCACCGTTGTGTTTCATTAAAAAAATACCTTTAAAATGAGGTGTAACTCGACATAGGCTTCCTCCGTGGGCCGTCCCCTGGTCATGCAACAAATCACTGAAATACGTGAAGATGTGTGTGACAATGTCAAGTACAAAAACATTAAGTTTTATTAAATTTCGGTTAGTAGTTCAGGAGTTATTATTCAGGAGTATTCCAGACTTTTGCCCAACTCTGTATATACAGTAATAAATGTTTTCGTTGACCATGATGATGGGTTTACGTCCCGTAACATGTAGTCAAAGAATTTAATCAATAATGGTTTAAAACAGGGTACTTAGTTTAAGTGTTTCATATAATAGATCAAATAATAAAATAAATAATATAATAATAAGTAAGTATAATATAAGTAAATAAAATAACATATAAACTAAGTACCTAATCAAATACACGTTTAAAAAATATATTAAACTTATTAACTCATTTATTTATGGATCATATTTATGTAGGAGAAATTGTGAGGAGGCAACATGATTACTGCAGGTAATTTGAAAAGTTTTTAGATATCAAAAACTAAAGAATTTTTACTATGAAAAATAATAGAATCAGTGTAGTGTATAAACATGAACTAATAAAACAAGTTAAATAAAGTGGTTAAAATATTAAATAAAATCGTTAGCTGACTTTGAACTTTACTGGATTAAACTATGAAATTCCGGTTATAAAAATATATATGGGAGCTGAAACTATCTCTGAAACTATGAGCAAGACCCCTTTACGGAGGGGAAACAGGTATTTACGTTAAAAAATCACAAATAGGAGAGGGATTTTAATGAATTAAATCTTCCTAATCATCACTAAAAAAAACTTATATACGCTTTACAAAAATTAAAGGTTTCTTTATCAAAAAAGCGTTGAAGCAGCAAAATAGTTTAAAGTTATTCTTAAAATCAGCCAACACGGCTTTTTTTGTTCAAAGAAAGCTTACAGTTATTTCATTTTTTACCGTAGTCGTCACAAATTATACATATTGTATGTTTTACATAAACCTTCGAACATCTACTTCTGCTAATGGCGGTTAAAAAGTGCCATTGAGATTCTCAGATTCAATAGAGTAATTAAAATGTTCAATCTCCCGTACGTGTATTTTATTAGTTTCTCTAATAATAATGACTAAACCAAGTTGTGGCTATTTAACCTATTGTATTGGTAGTCAATATAAAAATGTATCTCGACCAGCAAATAATTAAGTTTGTCTACTCTTCACTGACCCAGATTAAACTTAAATACAATCCTAATTAAAAACGAGTTCGCACGCAGCACGCTGACGTGAGGGAAGTGAATTTCCACATAACAACTTTTAAAATTCAAAATCAGTGTAAAAACATAAATTTATTCCAATTCTTATTGAAATCTGAAAACATAGATTTTTTGGCTGTTCTGATGCTCCTGGTCTAATTTACCTGCAAAGCTGGGAATACAATTTTGCACATTATAATGTTAGGAGAAGGTCCAGTCAGGCTTGAAAGTAGGCGTGAGGTTGCTGGGGATGATAAAAGTACTCTAATAAAGGAGTAGCAGGCTTTTCTAGTGTAAAAACCCCATAAGACAACGTACTGTGTTTAGTGGAAACACATTTTCTTTAATAACTCGGTAAATATTTATGCTAAAATAACGAGAGAGGGCTTAAAACTTCCGCCTCACTAATTCCCATCTTTATACATGCATTACCTTTACATCCGGGGCTTTTATGACCCTTTTTTGGACCCAAAAACTCGAAATTTGAAAGATTAATCCCCAAAAAAGGGTTTGGAGTTTTCCGATTGGTTTGCCCAACGAACTTGTCCACCTGATTACAGAAAGGAACGTCCCTACCAAATTTGAAGTTAATCGGACGAGAAATTTGACCGCTAGAGTGCAAACACACACACACACACACACACACATATATATATACGTATATATATATATACATACATATATAAAATTTTGAACGACCCCCCAAATCGTGTTCAGGGCGTCACGTTAGGAACTTCTATGGTGGTCCCGGGATTAAGTTTCACCGTGCGAGTCATGCTAATAGTTCACTTTCCAAAGGAAATTCACTAATAAATATCTACTTATATAAAGCTAGACGGGTTCACTCACTCATTCACTGACATAAACTATGAGACACTTCCCGTAATTGAACCTCCCTCGACCCCGTACTTCAATTAAAGCTCTTGACGAGAAACTCTCAGAAAAATTACCAAAAGCTAACATTTTTGAGTTTTTGGGGCATTTTTGGGGCGGGGAAAATTCCACTTTTTCAATTTTTCCACTTTGAGCGCGTTTTGTACTGAAACGGTAAAATATGGCAAAAAATGTTAAATACAAAAGTTGTAGAAAATTTAATTTCCAACTAACGATTTTTCGTCAGATTTAAGATCCGATCATCCGTTTAGCCGCTATTCATCGGAGGGGAGAAGAAGTAATTTTGAGTATTTTGGCCCATTTAAATGTGTAGTTTTGGAAAGTCGTTTAATGAAAGCACACTATCTTTGGCTAGTACCACATGTTTGTATCAGCTGATTTAAAAAAACCGCCTGTGTAGGTGATACTAAATCAGCTGTTACAAAGCAAGGTCAGCACATTATCGCCTACACTGGAGGTCCAATATCGCGAATATCGTTTGTTTCGATATTGGAAAATGTAATCAACCGATTGTTTGTTCTAACGTATGATAAATTTGATGGGCCCGCGGTAGCCCAGTGGATATGTTGTCAGGTGATTCAATATCATATGGTCACGGGTTTGAATTCTAATTTTGTTACTTACTTTTCGAGGTCTGTTTAATTTGACTTTATTTTGTTTTTACAAATTCATTTATTTGTAATTTGCACAACGAACAGCCACCATACATCGCTCTGCGGAGTTAGGTTAGGTTAGGTTACTATAATTCTGTCGTGAACTGAAGTCTAATTTGTTGTTTTTTTTTACACGTAAATCCATTTGTAGAACTCCAATTTAACATTGTAACCACAACTTTGTATTTAAATATGATTGACTTTGATTGAGTGAGCACTTTATTTTTTGCTTTGATTCACCTCGAAACAAATATCGTAGTCGAGAGTTCATTCGATAAAACTAACAAGCAGCCGGTTGGTCAAATGTTTCGATATCGAACCGATATGGGACCGCCTCTGTAGGTGTTAATGTGCTCACCAAAGGTCATTGTTGTGTAGTTTTTCTTTGGTTAATGAACTACAATAGTTGAGTTTGATTTAAACTTGAGTTAACTGAGGAAGGTAAGTGAGCGAAGCGAACTCCAAAAGGGGGTTTGGGGGCGAAGGCCCCAACGGCGATAAGCCTAGTCTAATATAAACTGGTATTTAATGAATCGTAACATACCTTCTCTAACTCTTAACTGCCTCAACCTTGTGTTGCCCATAAGTCGCATGACGCAGTCATTAGTCCAGTCCTTTCTGTATCTTTCTTCAATATGAAAACAGAAATTTGTATATAAAATATAGTTTCAATTGCTGATACGGTTTTTAGTTTGTTTATGACCATTATAAAATAGCTGAGTAAATCTATCACTCTGTACTTGGAATTTCTTGTTAAAGAGTGCAGGTAAAACCTAGGTTTGAGCGAACCTGCTATAGAACCGGTGAGCTCTATGTATAACTGAAGAGACTACTGCTGACTGGATTTTCGTGCCATCATCGGCAGCATTTTTCCCCTCTACAGTACCAACATTACAAACGAACATAGTAGTTAGTCTATGCTTATACACGGTGTTCGTTGTGTTATTTTGGTACTGTAGAGGGGAAAAATCGTTCATCCAACTGATTTTCTACGGCACGCTTTTTTGTCAGAAACTGCATGGCAGTTGTCTCTTCATATAGTATAGAGCTCACTGTATAGGTCAAGGTTACGTTAGGTTAGCTCTGCACTTTTGCTGTAGGAGACGTGATAACCTGGTATCGAAACCATGACAACTTTTGGTTAAATGTATACAAATGCCAAAATACCATTCGTTAAATTTTGTAAAAAAAAGAAAGTCAACAAGATAGTGTTTGAACAAATATTTTTTACCAACAGATTGCCAATTAATTTTATACCATAAACTTTAAGTTAAGGTTGAGCTGACAACTATGGGTTGCTTATTTTAAAGTTGTGGTTTGAGGAAAAATTTACAACAAAACTTGTTTTTTTCTTAATTTATCTCCTAAATATTTCGCACCAAGCTAATAGGAAAAATACGGTATTTTTAACTATCATCCTATGTAACGTTTTCAAAGAAATTACTTGGTTTTATTAGCTCAAAACTATCGATCGTAGTAGACCTCTTTAAGAACTCCTAACAGTCGGGTATGATGTTATAATTTCGAATCTTAAATTCTTTAAATGCATTAGTAAAACGCATAGTTTCCTTCCTTAAACGTTCACACTTTATATTCTCTGCAGTAGTTCGTTGCGTTTACTGCAAGATACCATTAATTAAAATCACCTCAAATATTATGTTTGAATTCATAAAAAATTAAGAGTCTCGCAGTACTACTTGTAAGTTTCCTTTTTTTGCTAGAGTAGGCTAGTTAAAGCAATTGATATTTAAAGTTTTTATCTATAAAAACAAATGATTGAAGCAGCCATGATACAGTAGTGTTGTATCTATTGTTACCCATTAAAATTATCTGAAGCCGTCTGAAGATTTACCACCAATAGGTTTTTATAGTAAAATGTTAATGTATTTTAATAAATTTATTTATTTTCGTTTTCCACCATTATTTAAACAATCTTAGGGGTTTTTGTTTGTAATATTTAGGAAGTTGTTTATACTAACCAGGATCGCTGAGGGGCTGGTAGGTATACCACATATATTTGTAGAGTCTCTCCACGAAGGTTATTTGCAAATACTCAAAGTATCTGAAAATAAATGGAACATTACTTAAATTAAATCTGGATTAATTAAATCTGGAATCCATTACTTAGTCGAGTTAGTATTTTCCCAAGAATAATCTTATAACAAAAAGGGCAAAATAATACACTCTTCAGTTTACCTTCTGCTTGCGACAATGATCATATTTATTTCTAAGCACCACTCGATGACAAGATTTAATAGAAGTGAACGCAGATTATAGCTTAACTAAAAAAATATAAAAGCCGCTTTAAACGTCTAGTTTAATTGGTTTATGTTTTCAAAACAGTTATGCTATCTTACTACGTTATATATCTGCCAAAATTATGTAAACGTTTCAGATATATATCCAGATAACTTTAAGATATAAGTAGGGGGTATGGCCGATACTGTGCCAGTAAAGTTTGTGATCAAACCCTCCTCTTCCCCCACCACCACCAATTTTTTTCTTTTTTTTGGCTCCTGAGGCTACAATGACATCATCCCTCATGACGTCATCCCCCCGACATGCGTCATCCTCCCCATGACGTAGCCTGAGGCTATGCCCGAGGCCACGCCTGAGCCTATTTTGTTTTTTAGGTTTTCCCGGCTTCCCGTGGGGCCCCGAGATCGGGGAAAATGTCCTGGAGGTCCTGAGGGAACCGGATGACCGAGGTATGTGTCCTCCATCGTGAATTTGACCCGTTACGTAACACTAAGTGATCCCTGGTTGGGCGCCAATGATACGTGTTTGCCTTGGAAAATCCCCAAGGTCATCCGAGAATTGTTTACCGCGTCATCCCCTGAGGTTGCGGTTACGTCATCCTCCCCATGACGTCATCACCGTGCCAGTAAGTGAAGTTGCGGAGGACAAATCCTGCCCCCCATCCCTCCACTTACCCTGTTTGGGCGCCAATGTTACGAAATTGTTTACCTGTTTACTCCCGTCCAGAACAGGACAACTTGTTTTCTATGGAAATCCCCAAGGTCACCCGAGAGTTGTTTACTGCTTTCACCCACTTTGACCGCTTCTCCGCCGATACCTATATATTCCGCTGTTCTGCGTAGCGTCACATACGTCAGGATGGAAAGCGCGGACAATGCAAGAAGAGCAATCACTGCGTTAGGGTAAAAACACAGTGGAGCAGGGCAGGTCGCATACTCGCATACTCGCTGGTCGCTTGTAGCCTAGCTGGTTACTTGGCGGGAAGCTACAGACACACACACACTGACGCTCAGTCAGTCGCTTGTCGGCCGGCGCGTCAAGCAAATAAATACCCCCCTCACAACAAACCTTCGTACTCAGCGAACTTCCAGTGCATATATGTGTGTATTAATACCACATAAAGCCATATACCAAGTTGCATTAGTATACATTCATAAACAAGCGTTTTGTCACATTTTAATTACCATCCACAATAATAACATGGGGGCTGAGTAGGCAGGTTTGCTGCCATAGGAACCATCGGCAAATAAATTGTTTTTCCTGCAAATATAAATAGACCACAAAGATATGAAGCAATATACCAAGTTTTGTCTGAATAAGTTCATAAATAACCGAAATGTAAATTTTTTCTTATTCTCCATAAGAATAACATTGGACAACGTACTGTGTTTAGCACTTTCAACATCTCTGTAACCAATTGACGTAGAGCAATCATCAAAACACCAATTTTTTATTTAAGCTGAAAATCAAAATTATATTTCTTAAAAGCTTATATGTGAACAAAGTTTTTTTTAACATTTTTGGGGTACAAACCCCCTCTAACAAAAAAAAACCCTTTGGATGGAGCGATCTGGCTGGTTTTCGAACTATAAATATGGCTTTACACAATTGTGCCAAATTTCATGAAAATTGAACCATTTTTACGAAAGTTGTTGCACCCACAGAGGCTCACACACATGTAATATATAGTATATATAGTTTTGAATAAATGGTGATTTTGACATCTGGGAACCTGAAAACAAAATGTCATGGTCCCAGGCCATGACTTACCCCAGGTCTTACCATTTTGACTTCGGTAATAGCTTCTTCCCTATTCGGGAAATTCGCTAAAAATCTGAATGAAGACTCCTCTGCTATTAATTTTTCCACATACATTTTTTAATTAAAGTACACAAAACAAAAACTAAACAAATCAACTAACACAAAAAAACACCACATACACAGTGAATGCATCGTGAAAGACCCCGTGTGCAACATGAGAACCCGAGAACACGTGGTTGTTAAGTGCCATTGTGCATGCGCGAGTCGGGCCATCCCCGCTTACAGCGATGTAAACAATCGACTTGGCAATTCTTGCCGCTTGCAGCTTAGCTCACTGCTACCATCCCGGCTACCTGCTAGGCACGACTGTGCACGTGCCTGTAACAACGCGCACTTCAATTCTACAACGCAGTAAGCGAGTAAGCGACCGGCTAGGCTACCAGCTACCTGCCCTGCTCCACTGTGTTTTTACCCTTAATGATGAAATTGCCCCAATTTAAACGTCATGGATTCCACGAAAGACTCGCAGTCAACAGTGTGCTAGACCGAGTGAGGGACGTATTTTTCAAGCAGGAATTTAATATGAAAAGCCCCCTAAAATGATGAAAAACAAGGAAAAAGACTGTTAAGTTTAAAGTCGGAGGCGAATGCGTTATCCGGAAGCGCAATAAGTTAACAACTTAACGACCGTTTTGAGTGGGGATGGCCGAATCACCTTATTACGTGAAAAACTTATTGACTTATCGAGCCTATATAAATTGACTTAGTGGCGGGACAAAACCATTCCACGTCTGAACACAAGATGAACAGCATGGACCAAAAGGTAGACCTGAGGACAGCCCTCAATATCTGCAAGGCTGCGGGGTACACTCGCATCACCGAACTGTGTGAGAACGTGGTATACCCCATCCGATAGTTTGAGCGAGTCTACACGCCCTACGGCGAATCAATAATGGCCACTTTGGAGGGCCTGGCCGGTGATGACCCGCTAAGAATCTACATGCTCAGACGTTACATGTCCGTCCTGGGGGATCAGTCGATCGTTCAATACAACGCGGGTGTGGGGTCGAGGATGCATCTGATGAAGAAGAGCGGCCCTCCTGGCAGCAAAACCTTTCTCTAGAATTTGTTTAAATAAAAAAACCCTTATAACTTTATACTTAACAAATAAATATAAACAAATAAAAAACCCAATTTAATTGTAAGAGCTCAGGCGGTGCACAGTGGCCAGTAGCTGACATGGACTTAAGGTGGAAACACCCGTTCACCGCCATTGTGGTGTACTGATATAAATATAAATACAAAGTTGAAATTACTCAAATCAAAATTATACATGTTAAAATATGCTGGGAATAAAAAGTTGTCTTTAAAGGAGGGAAATTACCTTTTTTTGAGTGGTAGTACTGGAGCTGGGGTTTAAATTCAAAAAAGCTGATTGTCATATTCAGGTTACTGGGAAAAGTGGACTTGATGTTTGTGGTTGCTGTAGAAATTGTAAGTCAGATTTAATTATTAATAAATAATTATTTGAGAGATTAAAGGGTATGAAATATATGTCAGTGTTTTCTTAATATGTTTGTCGTGTGTTTAAAGAAGTATATTAAATGATTTTGAGCTGATTTAACTGGAGTAGGAAGATGTAAATTTTCAGACAAACCTTTTTCAGTTGGTTGTAAAAAAAGCACATTGCCATCTAATTTTCAAAGATCTTCTATCCTATGTTTTATTAAATTTTAACTTGTAGAGAATTGTAATTAGTATTGTTTCATATTGTTTACATACAGAGATCAACCACGCTTTGTTAGAGCTCAGACAGACCACTCAAAACCAGTAAAGTAAGACCCACCCATTTATTATTGAGTCGGTGAAGGTGTTGTAAAAAGTATTACTAATAAGAGTTATTTTAGCGAATTTCCCCTATAAGGAAGAAGCTATTACCGTAGTCGGCATGGTAAGACCTAGCCCCGGGACCATGATAACTTTTAGTTTTGAGGTCCCCAAATGCCAAAAACACCATTCGTTATATTTGTGTGTGTGTGTGTGTGTGTGTGTGTGTGTGTGTGTGTGTGTGTGTGTGTGTGTGTGTGTGTGTGTGTGTGTGTGTGTGTGTGTGTGTGTGTGTGTGTGTGTGTGTGTGTGTGTGTGTGTGTGTGTTTGTGTGTGTCCGTCCGTGAGTACAATAAGACTCGTAAAAATTCATCCGATTTTTACGAAACAGTATAAACGTGTAAAGCAGCATTTATAACTTATCCGAAGGGGGGTATTTTGGGGGGGTTTTGTACCCCAAAAATGGGTTTTTAAAGATTTTTATATGTAATTGTTGAAAAAGTCAAATTTAAGTTTTTTCCATTGGAATCAGCTTAGAAAGACGCACAATTTGGTGTTTTGATCATTGCTCTACATCAAATGTTTACAGAGATATTGAAGTGCTAAACCCAGTATGTTGTCCAATGTTATTCTTATGGAGGATAAGATAAATCGTATATCTCGCTTATTTATGAACTTATTATTTCCTGATGAAACTTGGTATATTGCTTCATATCGTTGTGGTCTATTGATATTTGCACTAAAAAACATTTTTCGGTCGATAGTTCCCGTAGCAGCAAACCTGCTTACTCAGCCCCATGTTATTCTCATGGAGAATAAGTAACGTGTTATCTCCCTTAATTATGAACATAAATTAATAAAATTTGGTACGTGGCTTTACCTACTTGATTTATATTGATATTTGTATAAAACCCCATTTTTTGTATTCCTTGCTTCAGCAAACCTGCATACTCAACCGACATGTTATTCTTATGGAGAATAATTAAAATGTCATAAATAGTTTATTTATGAATGTATATTGATGAAACTTGATATGTGGTTTTATGTGGTATTAAGATACATATATATGCATTGGAAATTCGCTGAGTACGCAGGTTTGCTGCTACGGGGTATTCAATGTAATGACCTAAAATTTCTTGAAATTAATATACAGCAAAGTACATTCAAATCTCAACTGTTTAATTTCCCGCTTACTTCCACCCAGCAATAATTTATTTACAAAATTCCCTAAATTAAATAAAGTAATATCATCAATTGGCATTGGAGGGTACATAAATGCGCAACTCTTCTCGATAAATTATAAAACTAAAAAGCTGGCAGGAGTGATAATCGGAATGTAACCCCAAACTGCATAGGTTACAGCAAGTAAATAAGTCTACTATCTACCTATTTTTTTTTTCAAAATGTCCGAATATAATTTAAATGACTAATAACAACGCTTTTGGCAGTTTCATTCTTACTTCTGTTTTTTATTTTTACCTAAACGTTTCGATGCCACTTTGGACATCTTCATCGGTAGGAAGGTTATGTAAACAAAACAAAAATTAAAAACAAACAATGAATCATACGATAGCTTAGTACTACATCTAATTTAAGTACATTAGTCAAACATTTAAATATATAAATATGGTGATCCATGGGGTGTGTTTAAAATTTATTTCCTTTTTGAAAATTGGAAGCCAAGACATAGAGAGCTTATATCCATCTTCCCTATTTATATTTTCCTTGTGTTTAATTATTTCTATGGATTCTCTAATTTTTCTTTTAAAATCATCTTTTTCTTTTTGCAATAATTTTACATTGTAAAACTCCATGCTATGTCCGCTTTCAAGTGTGTTTTCTGCTATTGCTGAGGCATTTATTCTGCCCTTTTTATCGTCTCTGATATGCTTACTTACCCTAACATTTACTGTTCTCCCAGTTTCTCCAATATATACCTTTTTTTGTAACTGCACGGTATTCTGTATACAAATTTGTTTTTCAACACTGGTTTTTTATCTTTATATTTATATATTTAAATGTTTGACTAATGTACTTAAAGTAGATGTAGTAGTAAGCTATCATATAATTCATTGTTTGTTTTTAATTTTTGTTTTGTTTATATAACCTTTCTACCGATGAAGATGTCCAAAGAGGCATCGAAACGTTTAGGTAAAACTAAAAAAACATAAGTAAGAATAAAACTGCCAAAAGTATTATTATTAGTAATTATAACAATGGCTTACTTAAGTTTAAGAATTGAAATAACTTAAATTACCTCAATAAGGACGAGCTTTTATAAGAAATTAAACACGAGGGTAAGAAACAAATAATAGTGATGTCGATTCGTTAAGGAAATAGTTAAGGACTTGCATTAATCAACCTCCGGATGTGGCGAATTTACAAGGGCACTACACATTATCAGCTGAAATAGCCAGTATTCGGGAAAAATGTGAACTAGCTGATTCTATCATCTAACAGTGTAGGGAAAATCCGACTAAGCTAAAAATAGCTAAGTTAAAGGCAAAACCTTCCCACTTACAAAACTTAATTTTATCTTTATTAAAAAGTAAACTGGATCAAGACAAAAGAGCTAGTTTAGATAAATTAAGCGAGCAGATTAGCGCTAGTTTTGAGCAATTCGAGGATTTTAAACATATCTTCTTGGACCAGAAGATGGGGGAATTCGAGGAGCAGCTAAATATTTATATAGTCGAGGACGAGATAATCCAAGAAAAATTATGACAGTCGAAGTTGGTAGGGGAAACCTTAAGTTTTTCAACACCTCAGAAATCAGTAGAGCAACCTAAGCTAACCGCTGTTAATAAGCCTAAAATTGTTACTGGGGACGTCCTCCAAGAAAAAGTTGCCAGCGGGAGCATTGAAAATCCACCTAGGCCCATTCCAGTTGTATATAGTAGTATAAGTCAAATAGCATTTTTGCAAAGATGTCAAACCCGTTGGAAAATTATTTGCAACATTTTCCTCTATGCAATGTTTTAGAAAACAGTCCCTTGTTAGAATTTCTTAGAAATCTAGTCACCATTCAAAATGAGACCTCTTTTTCGCAGCGAGAATTGTATGAGATCTTGCCTATATATTATACAGCACCATTAGTGAATAAAATACTAGATTTTAAGAGGGAGCCAAAACCTATTGGTTTACTGCGTGCTGATATAATCGCAACATTTTTGCCAATCACCTTGAGGGAAAAACTGAAACAGGATTTAATCTTTAGACCGCAAAAACACCAGGAACGTTTGTCCATATATGTACATGAGATAAAAATTAACAACCAAGTGTTAAAGTCAGATTTAACTGAAACTCAACTTGTCAGTTTTATTAAGAACGGAATACAACCTGACATCCGAAATAAACTAACCATTGAGAAAAATCCTGAAACTTTTCTAACTTGGATAGGCTGTGCATAAATGTAAATAATTTAACTTATAATGATTACCTAAGAAATCAAAGTTGTCCAGTCACTACCAGTGAAATGCTAGCCCAAGGAAATGCGACTAAGCCTTATCAGCAGTTAGAGACATCAAACGCTACACTGCAAAATGCTATATAGGGGATTTTCGTATAGGGATTAATTTTCGATGCCAGGTCTTACATCTTAATCCTGGATGTCAACAACCTCGCTGTCAGTCCTATAATCGTCAAAATGAGAGATCTGTTTGTTTTAAATGTCAACGAGTAGGTCATATTGCACGTAACTGTTATAGACTTGATAAAAAAGACTAATTAGGCCGGGAAAGACAGATAGCCTAAATTTCAGATCTTTCTTTCCACGAGGAAAATTACAAGTTGGAAATGGCGAACCTGTATATAGCACGCATAGTCCCGATTTCAAATCTGAGCTAAGAAAAGTTGTAAAGGAATATGACAAAAATAATTAACCTGCCTTAAATATATTTAAGAGCTAAAACTGTAACTCATTTACCGTGTATTCCTGTTTGAGTTTGGGAAATGATTTAAGGACAGGAGCGTTAATAGACACCGGAGCTAGCCAAAACTTTATCATCACCGATCTATATAATAAATTATCAGAGATAAAATTAATTATTGCGGAAGATAAATAGCAGGGAACCATAGTAGCAGCAAATAACGAACCTTTGGATATTTTTACAAAATGTGACGTTAAGATTAAAATAAGCTCGTTTACTTGGAGAGAAACATTTTTAGTATTCCAGCTAAAGTAATTTGACATGATATTAGGACATCCTTTTATGTGTTCGAGGAAGTTAAACCTGGACTTGGAACGGCAAATTGGTTATTTTTCGTTTAAACCTAAAGAAGGAATTAAACTAATTCCGAGTACAAACCTGCCTTAGTTAAGCTTGAACACTATTAAAGTAGGATATGTTGAAAAGTTTAAAGAAGCCGAGAAGTTAATTAAAGATTTTCCGGAAGATATTACAGATAAAATAGGCTCTGCCATTGATCTAGTAATTGAACTTAAAGTGACAGATGATAAACCCGTAAGTGTCAGGCCATATTTTTTATGTCCACCTAAAGTAGCAAAAATGAAATCGATAATTGATGATCGGATTTCTGAAGGTGTCGCTGAAGTATCGACCAGCCCATATAGCGCTCTTGCATTTTTATCTCAAGACGACAGACTTGTTATTAATTACCCTGAATTAAACAAGAAGTTAGTCAGTGTGGATTACCCGCTAGGAGATATGCAGAATATGTATCAGCATCTTAAAGGAGCCCTATATTTTACGGTTATAGACTTAAACAAGGCATTTTTTCAGTGCCCTATTGCTGAAAAATCCTGGGACTTAACAGCATTTTGTACAATTTTTGGCAAATTCCGCATGAGAAGAATTCCATTTGGATTAAAAATAGTCAGTAGCGTACTATCCCACTACTTGGACAAAATCTTCTATAATGTCAAATTTCAATATATGATTTAATTACTGAAAAAGAAAGGGGTCAAATTTAAATGGAGTGATGAGTACCAGAGAGCTTTCGAAACATTAAAGCGTAAAATAGCAAAACCTCCGATACTTCAAATGGCCAATTTTTCAAAGGATTTTGAATTGCATACAGACGCGAGCAATATAGCAACCACGGGAGTTTTATTGCAACGGAACGAGGAGGGGATTTTAATGCCAATAGCCTATTACGAAGAAGTTCACGCCCACTGAAATGCGATACAGCACGTACGAGAAAGAAGCTTATAGCGTTATATTATGCGTAGAGAAATGGCATCAATTCCTGGAGATGAGAAGTTTCAAATTAGTGACTGATTGCCAGGGGCTGAGTTTCATGCTCCGTTCCTGCAAAAGTCGTGAACATCATGCTAGATGGTTTGAACGATTATTTAGTTTGCCTTTCAGTCTGGACCATATAAAAGGATCCGACAACGTGGTGGCGGACGCTTTATCTCGTATGTTTGGAGAGGAGAATGGGAGTAACGGAGAAACCTCAGATGTAACAAGCAGTGAGCCACTAGGCGATGTAAACACCATATATGAACAAGTAAACCAACAATACCTAAAATAGGTGAATATTGAAAGCCCAGGTAATAAAAACTTCCAAAACGATAAGAAGAAAAATGAAGTAGATTTTTTAATGTGTTAAATGCATTGCCCTTGGTTTTAAACTATATTAAACTTCATCAGGAAAATGATGAAATGTGTAAACATATAATCGAAAGCATCAAGAATATGGCTAGCAATGAAAACTTTACCTTGAAAAATGAAGTTTTACTGTTCAAATGGAAAATGTATTTGCCCAAAAAACTGTTCAGTGTAATAGTTCCATTCTTTCACAATTCAATAATTGGTGCACATATGGGAATTTTCAGAACACAAAGCAAAGTAAAACAACATTTTCATCACCCCGAATTGAATGATTGCATTAAGAATGAAGACCGTGAATGTAAAATCTGTCTTATGTCAAAGTCCGAACAAAGGAAAAACGAAGGTCGATTAATATCAGTGCCGGTAAATCAAACCATAAATACGGTATTCATTGACTTAGTGGGACCTTTTCCTCGATCAAATTAACTAATTCAGTATATTTTAACTGTGGTCGATGCGTTTACATGCTTTGTATGGTTATATCCACTGAAAGATTGCAAATCTAAGGTCATCATTGAAAAATTGAAAATAATTTTCGACTGCTTTTCCATACCCCGTACAATAGTATCAGATAATGCCAGTTATTTTACCTCGAAAGAGTTTAAGAAATTTATGTTCAATAATTACGTGTAACACAGGAAATTGGCGGCCTACAGAGCGAATGGAAACCTATCGGAAAGATATTTACGTGAGACGAATAACGCTTTACGGAGTTTTTATGGACTTGAACAAGATAAATGGGACTCAAAAATGGGACTGATCGCTACGAGCTTAAATACTGCAATCAATGGTTCAACTAAATCAAGTGCTTTTAATTTAATTTTTGCCCATCCATGCAATAATGCACTAACCAATTTATGGAACGTTAAAGACATCATTTCCGAAAAGTTAACTCCAAAGAAGGCAAAATTAGGAAAAGGCAATAAATAATGTGACGAGGAGTATTGAGCAAAATCAAAGACGGGAACGTCATCAATTTCCTAGGAGGAATCACCCTTTCAAGATAAATATGGAAGTTTACATCAAGCCGCATTATTTGAGAAAAGCTGCAAATAAATTCTCAAGAAGTTAGCGCCGAGATACATGGGACCATATGTTATTCGTTACTTCCTGAGCGATTAAACGGTACTTGTACAAAATCCGGCAAAACTAGAAGTCGTGAAGAAGGTACACATAATTGACTTGAAGAAGACCTATAGACAAAGGAAGACAAAAATTGGCGATCCAATGAAGGAAGAGGAAATGGGAGGCGAAGTTTAAGCGAGCAATTTAGACCGACTACGGAAGCCGAATGAAATTTATAACTGTTTTGTATACAAGAAATGTGTAGTTATATTTTATAAGTATTTAAGTGATTTAAGAAATTTAGAAGTTCTAAAAAAGTTTTTTTTTTTAATTTTAGGAAAAATGTTCAATTTGCGAAGGTTAAGGGGAGAAGTTTACATAGGACAATTTCATGGGACATTTAAAGGAGAATTGTGCTTTTCTTTAATTTATGTATAATAGAGTGAGCAAATGAATATGAGTAGATGAGTGAGTAAGTAATTGGGAAAGCAAAAGGTAGTGTGAATCGGTATGTAAGTAAATTGAGAGTACGGAATGTAGTAATTAAGGGGCCTCAACGAACGAGAGAAATGCACAAATTTTTCACAATTTTCACACGCATATTAACACTGAACACAAATAAAACTTCACACAAACCACACGGGGAAACATTCAACACACGGGGACAACACTAGCACACGGGAAAAAGGCAAAAGGGGTTTGAAACTAAGGTACAGTGGTCGACCTGTCCGACCTCGACGAGTACGACGGTAGTGAAACCACCCTGGTGATCGTTGACGATATGCGCGAGGCCGAATATTGCGTGACGGACCTGTTTGCCAAGGGCTCCCACTATCGAAACATAAGCGTGTTCTTTATCACGCAAATCCTGTTTCATCAGGGCCAGCGCGACCACCACGCTGAGTGCTCATTACATCGTATGTTTTAAGAATCCCAGGGAACGGGCTCAGACCAAACACTAGGCCCGCCAAGTATATCCGGAAAAACCTAAATTCGTGGTGGAGGGTTACGTGGGTACTGTGATTGGTGGAAATACCTCGCCCTCCAAGTGGTAAACATTAGACGTTCTGCTCTCTGATTGGCCGGATTAAAGAAATACTTCTGGAGATGCACGGAGTTTGTGAATATAAATGCAGGCACGCATTTTCACCGTACCGTCAGTTTGACTAGTGCTGTTGCAGAGTAAACTCAAACATGACTAGTACAGTCGAAGTGGACGAATCGGTCCTTACGTTGTTGAAGGAGTTGGAAGCGATGGAAGGCTACAGTACCATGAATTTTCCTCCTCAAAATTCAGACCCAAAACCACCAGCACCATCATCACTGCCACAATCTGTCGTCACCACTGCGCCATCATCAGAGCCGTCGACCTGCAAGTGTCCGCACTGCGAAGGGTCATTTTCGACTCAGAGGAGACTTCGTCGACATCAACGATACTACTGCCTCGATGTTATAATGGAGCGAAAAAACAATCATTCCTCACAACCGACATCATCACCCGCACAAATGTCTACAGAGAGAGGTCCCCAGAACGTCAGCACCAAGTGTGTTGATAGCAGTTGCATAAACGACGACAAAAGTGGAAGTGTCTATGGCAATCCTCCGGAGCTACCTGGAGACTTGGCAACACCATCGTCCACACAAATCGCCGCAGGCAGAGGTCCGCAGAACGTCAGCACCTCGCGTGTCGATATCAGTTGCATAAACGACAACGATGGAAGTGTCTATGGCAATCCTCCCGAGCTACCCAGAGACATCGGGCTTGTGGGAAAAGATTTGAACGATTTACCACTGACTGTCAGTTGGGCCGATACCATTTATCAATATACGGTACAGAATCCCACCAATCGGGGTAAGGTGTTCTTGAACGTCCAGTTATATTATAGGAGTCGGCATACACGTAGTTGTAATTTATATTAGGACGAATATAAATACTACAAAATATACATCATGCTTATGAACATCAAAACGCGATTGAAAAACTTGTGGGTGGACTGATATTCTGGAGCTCCCAGAGTCACTGTTTTGACATAGACAGGTATACCGATAGTGTCGAGGTGTAAAACTGACAGTAATGAAGGTAACACACAATGAAAATTGGCGGGGGAAACGCATAAGGACAGTGACACTTTGTACAGTGTGTTTGGACTGTGCTTCACCAAGCGAAAACGATCTTCAAACCCACCGTTGTAGTGCCCGATGTCGGTGTTGCTTAGGACCTCGTTGAACCGCCTAGGCAGGTAGACCTGCAGGAAGAAGTCGTCTCCGACCTCCTGCTATAGGATCATAATGACTGTCTCGCCAAAGGGTGTGATGAACTTGCTAAATCGCAGTGATGAGATAACTACATTCCTCCAAGAGACTGGCTATTCGGGTGTAGAGCGGGGAGTCTGACTTACAGTTGTACAGCGTAGTTCCCAGGTCCGTGGCCGCAACGCTGCCCACGCTCACAAACTCTGGGAAGTTAACTTTGCTGCTCGACATCTAGATGCTAGTAGTAGGTCTAGACGAAATGATGGTGTGGTATGATGCTCGGTCGATGTGAATGTGGCAATAGGAATTAATTTTAAAACTATTAAAGATCGGTTAGTTCCCTCTTGAATGTTCCTATTGCTATTTTCTTTTTTTCACACCTGCTCATCAGCCTCAGAATAGCTGCATTCGTTGTTGGCAAGAACAACGATGCGACTAACTGGTGTCACTGTCCTTTTGCGTCCCCCCACCGATTTTCGTTGTGTGTTACCTTCATTACTATCGGTTTTACACCTCACCACAATCGGTATCACTGATTGTGTCAACCCAGTGAATCTGAGGACTTCGGAATATCGGTCCACCCACAAGTTTTCCAATCGCGTTATGATATTCAAAAGCATGATGTATATTTCGTAGTCTTTATTTTCTTCCAAATATAAATTTCCTCCACTACGAATTTATGATTTTCCGGATATACTTGGCGGGCCAAGTGTTTGATACGAGCCCGTTTCCTGGGATTCTTGAAACATACAATGAGCATATGTAATGAGCGTTCATCGTTATGTCGCGCTGGCCCTGATGAAACAGGGTTTGCGTGATGATGAACACGCTCATGGTGGGAGCTCTTGGCGAACAGGTCCGCCAAGTGAGAGTCGGCCTTGCACATATCGTCAACGATCATCAGGGTGGTTTTACTATCGTCAGACTCGACAAGAACGGACAGGTCGGCTAAAATGAAAGTGAACGGGTGTTTTCACCTTAAGTCCATATCGGCTGCTGGCCTCTGTGCACCACCTGAGCTCTTATAACTAAATTGAGTGTTGTTTATATTTATTTATATTTATTTTTCAAGGATAAAGGAATAAGGAGTTTTCTTTTTATTTAAACAAATTCTAGAGGAGAGGTTTTGCTTCCACAGGAGGGCCACTCTTCTTCATCAGATGCATCCTCGATCCCACACCCGCGTTGTATTGAACGGTTGCCAGATCCCCCAAGACGGACATGTAACGTCTGGGCATGTATATTCTCAGCGGGTCGTCACCGGCCAGGCCCTCAAAAGTGGCCATTATTGAATCATCATGGGGCGTGTCCACTTGCTCAAACAATCGGATGGGGTGTACCACGTTCTCACGCAGTTCGGTGATGTGAGTGTACCCCGCAGCCTTGCAGGTGTTGAGGGCTGTCTTCAGGTCTACCTTTTGGTCCATGCTGTTCATCTTGTGTTCAGATGTGGAATGGTTTTTTCCCGCCACTAAGTCGATTTATATAGGCTCGATACGTCAACAAGTTTTTTACGCAATAAGGTGATCCGGCCATCCCCACTACAAACAGTCGTTAAGTTGTTTACTTCTCGCGCTTCCGGATGACGCAATCGCCTCCGACCTTAAACTTAACAGTATTTTTCCTTGTTTTCTTCATTTTAGGGCCTTTCATATGAAATTCCTGCTCGACAAATACGTCCCTTGCTCAGTCTAGCACACTCTTGACTGCAAGTCTTTCACGGAATCCATAACTTTTAAATCGGGGCAATTTCTTCATTGACGCAGTGATCGCTCTTCTTGCATCATCCGCGCTTTCCATTACTGGTTCCATTACAGTGATGACGTCATGGGGAGGATGACGTAACCGTGACCTCAGGGGATGACGTGGTAAACAATTCTCGGACATTCCTGCTCACTAAGCAGGGTTATCTGTAACCTTGGGGATTTTCCATGGCAAATACGTAACATTGGTGCCCAACTAAGGATCACTAAGTATTATGTAATGGGTCAAATTCACGATGAAGGACTGGGACCTCGGTCATCCAGTCGGGGGTTCCCTCAGGACTTCCAGGACTTTTTCCACGATCTCGCGGCCTCACGGGAAGCCGAGAAAACCGAAAAAATAGCTTCAGGCGTAGCCTCGGGCAAAGCCTAAGGCTACGTCATGGGGAGGATGACGCATGTCAGGGGGGGAATAGCCTCAGGCTACGTCATGGAGAGGATGACACATGTCGGGTGGTAGGGATAGCCACAGGCGTAGCCTTGGGCATAGACTCAGGCTACGTCATGGGGTGGATGCCGCTTGTCGGGGGGGATGACGTCATGGGGAGGATGATGTCATCGAAGCCTCAGGCACCAAAAAAACATAAAAAATTTCGGGGGGGGGGAGGAGGAGGGCTTGACCACAAACTTTACTGCCACAATATCGGCCATAACCCCTACTGATATATTTAAGATATAATTTTAGCTTTCAAAGGCAGCACCGCACTCGGCCTTAGCTCTGACATAATACAAGAAGTAATTTAAAAATTAAATCGCTGAATATGAATGGTTTACCAAAAAGCATTTCATTGTTTCAAAATATTTAAAAATACCAAAGCTTTAATGACAACTTTGAATGACTTAACAAATGACTTTACTATGATAATAATTACGGTACTTGCAAAAGGCTAAAATCTTTTTCTTAAAATGGTTTATATTTGTCTTTAGCCTGCTCAATCATCATTATATTAATAACCAAGCACAAAATAAGTGGTGAGCTTTTCTCAGCTTGGGAGCATTGTAGAAAAAATTCAGACATACCGTTAGAAATGTATTTTTGTGTTTATTTTCAAAAATCCCTTATAAATAACATCGGTCCTCAGGGCGTTAAAAATTCCAATTTAAAAGCCGTATGGAATAACACTCTTATATTTAAATATTTGACAGCTGTTAATATAATAACAAAGGCTAAGACAACAGCAATATTAGAGGTTTCAGTTGTAATGTAAAAATACTACTGACCACTGGAATGGCAGTGTTATTTGTTTTATTCCACATTTAAAAATAAAAAAAACATGGGGTGTTAATGGGTTTTCATTTGTAATACACACACACTGTTTTTATAAACATCAGTAAAGAGGTAATAATAAACAAATAGGTATCGTATATCTGAGAATTAGTTTATAATCACCAACACAGAATAGGTGTAACTATTTGATTCTTTTAGAATTATTCGATGTGGGTACCAGTATATAAATATTGGAAGGAACAATAAATATCTAAAATACGATACTCTTGTATATCAGAGAGAGAGAGAGAGAGAGAGAGAGAGAGAGAGAGAGAGACCGAGACAGGGAGAGAACAAAACATATTTGATTTGATTCGATTTATTGGTTTTAGATTGCATAAGTTGGAAAGAGAGAGAGAGACAGATGTAAAACGAGAGAGGAACAGGACCCACTATACTGTTGATAAACTTGACTGCTAAACTAGATTAAGTTATTCTTGAGTTTAAATGATACTGGTTCTAATATTGATTTATTTAACTGTTCATGCAGGATGTAGCAAAACATCTACGTAATCAGCCAATATTCGTATGTAGCACTTACGGTACTTACTTGCAAACCATTTTTGTTACAGCTAAAATAATTTCGACCTCTGTGCGACCGCTAGTTAAACTAACAGTAACTAATGTATAAAATTGAACGCAGTTACTCAGTCCTGTTGTGCAGCTCCTCGAATGACGGCAGGTTCTTTTCCCTGCTCCCTGACATCATCCTCATGACGTGGTCGTTCGGCGGGAACTTCTCGTGGACGAAGATGTGCATGATGATCGATATCACCAGAATCAGAACAACCAGCACTAGGAAGTCCACTAGCAACCGCATCTTGTAACACCATATCTCACGGGCTCTCTTTTCCTGAAATGGACCCAGAAATAGTAGTGATATGTTATATAAATAATGGTTACTAAGTTTACATGAAGCCCAAAAACGACTGGTTGTTTAATAAATCGACATACTACAATGCACCTTTACGTCTTTATTACTTACACGTTTGTGCTGTCAACTGTCATATTCCATTACGGAGAGACGTTCCAAAGAGAGAGTATTAATAATGTTAATTGTAATCATAGGTCTTATTATCAAATTCTGTTTAATTTTGAAGGCTTTTGCAACGTTTGGTCCATAAGCAGTTTCGAGGAGCCATTTTTAACCATATAGATAACCTATTTTCTCTTTAAGAAAAACAGTTTTCCAAATTGGTTGGTTCCATACAATGTGGTATGGTCCAGGAGTGGTTTTAAAGAAACGTTTTCAAAATCATGCAGACGCACACGGCCGACTACTTTATTATTTAATCTGACAAATTAACTACTCTGTTTTAAATTTATCTCCTCATGTAGTACAAGTTGCTAAATGTCTAAACAGAAAATAAAACTATTTGGTTTAGTCTTTAAAATAATTGTGTTCGTCAATAATAAAATATGTAATTTAACGTTTGCCGGCGTGCGATTACGCGGTGTTATGTGGGCATTACTCACCTCTCTCTTTTCACTGGGTAATGGATAGTAAATATGTTTCTCTCGGATTGTTAAAAGGTTTCCCAAGAAAGTGGTGTCCCCATACTTCGACACTTTTCTTCCATCCTTAGGACTGATGTTATACGAAGAAGCCGGTGCAATATTCTACAAAAGCGAGGAAGTTACACTCAAACGTTCTTTGTAAAATATTGTTTGGTAAAATAAACTACCTCTACGATAATCACTAAAGTTTTATTTCAATTAAATTGACGAATCTTTAAAAAATAAAAAATGCTAACGGATTGTACATTAATTAAATGTCCGTAAACACCTAGTTCACAGTAAATACTAGCAGTAAAGAATCATGAAAATACCAAATATATTTTATATAAAATCAGGAAATAATACTCTATTTTATTAATATGTAAGGTAGGCTAGCTGTAATGTGCGAAAGTTGTAAATAAGAAGTGAACAACAAACTAGGTAAAATAAAAACTTCGGTTTCTTTATTTTTAATTATTAGGTAAAGGATAAAAATTGCTTAATTTTTTCTTGTTGTTGGTGATTATTTGGCCTGCCCATATTCTTCTACAAAACTATACTGAGTATATTTTATATTAAAAAATTTACTTAATCGAAGAAAGTAAATTTATTTATTTTCTTATTATATTGTATAAGAAGATGAGAATGTCAAATAATCAAACAAGAATATTCTTACAGTCTTCAACCAATGCAGAACCATTCAGAAGAAAAATAACTTTATTTATGTCTTCGTATTTAAATTTGACAAAAACGTGAAAAAAATAAATATTATTTCACCAGAGTATAATATATATCAGAGTATATATATATATATATATATATATATATGTCAGGTAAACTGAATTAAATACCTTATTGTGCACTAACAACGATTGTCTAACTTACAAAGAAACCGAACCGAAGGGCAAAAGCTGGAGCCGATCTTGAACCTAAGTGTGCTAAACTGTTAAGAGGTTTTTCCAGTTTTTATTTTTGTGATATATAACTAAATTTTTTTTACAATGGTTTATAAATAATTCAAGACATCTGTCACAACCTATAAAACCTCAGTATGACTGCAAAGTAATCAACAGAGATGTTGGGTGAATGAGTCAGGTACAAGGGTCACGTCTATTGATAATGAGTCACAATACGAGACTCGTCCTCATCCTTATGTAATTAAAGTTGGAATAGTGTTTTTTTTTTTTTTGTTAACTTGAAAGTCAGCATCTGAATAGTTCAAGAAAAGCAGGTTTTGGGGAGCAGTTTAATGTTAGTGCGACTTACTAATAGGACAACTTAAATTATAAATAAAAGTTTGCGTCACCTGAAACATGAGGCTCAGAATCGCAGAAAATAAAATTACTTTCAAAAATTGAATGAACAGTGCATCGAACAAGATGACCCCGAGGAAGGTGACAAGATATTTTTCTGTTTTCACCGTTGGCAATCTCCAGGCCAGAGATAATATTATGATGGCGCATATGCAGATTATGACAACACAAAATATCCTGTAAAAATAATAAAACACATTATTATGTTCAAACCTTTAAACGTAATACCATTTCATAGTCAATGGTAATACTTATCTTGTTCAAAAATGATGTTCAAAAAAAGGAAAACTACAGTATTTTTGTTGCTATACCTACATTTAATGGGTTCTGCTACAAAGTTTTACCAGATTTGAATTGTCCTAGAATGGTAGCAATCACCGTGTAATACAATGTTTAATATTTCGATGTATAGTATTGTTACTTTTGCTTATTAGTGTAAACAGAATTATGTACAAATACAAAATTTAAAAATATTCAACTTATTGTGTTGTTTTTGTTTTTCATTGAAAGACTACAGAACATAATTTTAAGATGTCATCAAACCTATAACTTAAAATCACTTCCACTGTAACTGGTATTACTTATCAAAAACTCCTTAACACAATCCAAGTCAATAGGATTGAAAATTGACTATGGTGTCAAAAGTATAAAAAATAAAAATATACTTCATCTATGAGGTTCCATCTTTTGCGAAAAGTAAAATATTTGATTGTAGTACCATTAAACAATGGTTTTGAGCAGTTACATTAATTTCTGGAGGGACTTTACTGTAAAACTGAGTTGAACCTTTATCAAGAATGGAGAGCAGAACTATTAATATAAATAGTTCTGCAACAGATCGGAGCATCGTATCAAATAAAAAAGGTAAACATAGTTTAGGCAGTACTGTACTAACAAGAATTACTGACGTCAAAGGGACCGTTTAATCAAACCAACCCGATGAAGTTAGAGACATTCCGTATAGCATGGCCTTTGAATAAGCTAGTTTGTCATTTGAGGATTTTAAATTTTTGGTAATGATGATAATTAACATTACTATCTCAATGTATTTTATGGTCATATATTTTTGCTTTATTTCATAACTAGCTGGTGCAGTGTCCAGTTTCACCCGGGGAGTACAACAGGTATGTGTGCTGTAATCTGTGGTTAGCCCTTTGAACTATTTTTGCTTTATTTCATAACTAGCTGGTGCAGTGTCCAGTTTCACCCGGGGAGTACAACAGGCATGTGTGCTGCAATCTGTGGTTAGCCCTTTGAACTATTTTTGCTTTATTTCATAACTAGCTGGTGCAGTGTCCAGTTTCACCCGGGGAGTACAACAGGCATGTGTGCTGCAATCTGTGGTTAGCCCTTTGAACTATTTTTGCTTTATTTCATAACTAGCTGGTGCAGTGTCCAGTTTCACCCGGGGAGTACAACAGGTATGTGTGCTGTAATCTGTGGTTAGCCCTTTGAACTATTTTTGCTTTATTTCATAACTAGCTGGTGCAGTGTCCAGTTTCACCCGGGGAGTACAACAGGCATGTGTGCTGCAATCTGTGGTTAGCCCTTTGAACTATTTTTGCTTTATTTCATAACTAGCTGGTGCAGTGTCCAGTTTCACCCGGGGAGTACAACAGGCATGTGTGCTGCAATCTGTGGTTAGCCCTTTGAACTATTTTTGCTTTATTTCATAACTAGCTGGTGCAGTGTCCAGTTTCACCCGGGGAGTACAACAGGCATGTGTGCTGCAATCTGTGGTTAGCCCTTTGAACTATTTCCGAGCTATGAATATAATTTTTAGTTGTCATGTAGTCCAATAAAATTATCGTTCATAAGAATGTCACTGGACCTTATAAGGTTTTGGAGGTCTTTTGATGAACACCTCGGGTCTTTAACTTGTAAATATAAAATAAATAAATAAAAACAAGATACGGTAGGGTGATTTCATTTAGTTGCTTCGTCATTTAGTCGTTAGTCATTTTGTAGTCCGCCATTTGGCGCATGAACTAAATACCCAGCCTCTCTTTCCGTGATACGACATGCTAAGCAAATTAATTATGTTGTACAATTAATAAGATACAGTCTCAGCATATACCGGGTGTCCAGCCTAAAGTGTTACAATAGCTAACTTTTTTATTTTATGTCTGACAGTAAACTTCTTATGGAGGACCTCCTTTATTTTTTTATGCTGCTTCTAAGTATGTATTTTAATTATCGAAATTTCCCGCCATTTTTCCAATATGGCGGACAACTTTGTTTTTTCTTATGGAATACCCTGTATTTTATTATGATTTTAGATAGCAAACAAGATTTTAAAAAGTTTTTATTCTTGGTATTTTTTTCCTAAACTTAATCAATGAGGCTCTAGAGCATTTTTAAGGTTTAATTTCACTGTAACTTCAAGAATCATACGGTCGAAAGTCACAGCTGTGCAACATTGGTAATTACACATGTTCAAGTAAATCAAAAGTATGAGGTTTCCTGTTCCTGTTTATTCGTTGTTGTGTTTATGAACTGTCTTAAGAGTACAATTTAATGTGACTGTGTATTGTAATAGTGTTTTTTATTGTTACAATGACTTTTAACGAACAAGTGGATATGTTATTAATCTTAGGGGAATGCCACAAAAACACAAGATGCGCAGCTGAACTGTATGCCACTCGTTTTCCTAACAGGTGGCATCCATCAGGTATGAGCTTTTTACGCCTTGAAAAAAAAGCTCGTTTAACAGGTAACTTGGGTCCTAGAAAACGGAATCGAACACATCCTATCACCGATTTTGATACAGAAGCAGATGTTTTGGCCTCAGTTATGGTTGACCCGCACCTCTCTACTCGAGAAATTGAGAGGTATACAAACATAAGTAAGAGTTCAGTTTCAGTAATATTACGGAAACATAAATTTCACCCATATCATGTCATTCTTAACCAAGAGATTCGAGAAACTGATTACCCTAGAAGGTTAGCATTTTGCACATGGTTGACAGAACAAATCCAGTTGCAACCTCGTTTTCTGTCAACTGTTTTATTTTCAGACGAGGCAACGTTCCTCAGTACCGGACATTTGAACAGATATAATATGCATTATTGGTCTACTGACAACCCTCACTGGATGCAGACCATTGATAACCAAAGAAAATGGTCATTAAATGTTTGGTGTGGTATTTTCGAAGGCAAAATTGTCGGGACTCACTTTTTCGATGGCCCGCTAAACGGGATCGACTACGCTAACTTTATAGAAAACCATCTTCCTGTTCTTCTAGACAATTTTCCCCTTCAGGCCAGAATGGATATGTGGTTCCAGCAGGACGGTGCTCCACCACACTTCTCCAAAGTGGCCAGAGAAACCGTCAATGATGTGTTTGAACGATGTTGGATAGGGAGAGGAGGCCCATTTGCATGGCCACCGAGATCACCAGATTTCACACCACTGGACTTTTTTCTTTGGGGTGCGATTAAGGACAAAGTGTTTAAAACCCGACCAACGACACCTGCAGACATGAAGTGCAGGATCCAAGCCGCCTTCAGTGACATAAATGAACAAACTATTATTATTTCGCAAAGAGCTCATGAAGAGCGCTTGGCCATGTGTATTGAGCAACATGGACAGTTGTTTGAGCATCTTATATAGAACTAGGATAATTGAGCTCTCTTGTTGTGAACGTGTACATAATTTAATCTAAGTGTTTTAAACTGTAAATAAATAAAGATAAGCAATATCATTCACATTTAAAAGCTGTGTTTTACTATTAATTTTAACTTAACTATTTTTCAGAACTAAAAACTAATAAAAACTACTAAAACTGAATTTACTTAAAAATGGTATTTTAGTGTCTCTAGAGCCTCATTCATTAGGTTTAGGAAACAAATACCAAGAATAAAAACTTGTTACAATCTCGTTTTCTATCTAAAATCATAATAAAATACAGGGTATTCCATAAGAAAAAACAAAGTTGTCCGCCATATTGAAAAAATGGCGGGAAATTTCGATAATTGAAATACATACTTAGAAGCAGCATAAAAAAATAAAGGGGGTCCCCCATAAGAAGTTTACTGTCAGACATAAAATAAAAAAGTTAGCTATTGTAACACTTTAGGCTGGACACCCGGTATATCTCTATAGTCAGACTTATAATATTACCCAAATCAGTCATTTTACAATAAAGATAATCATCACAGTACAGTTGCAACGGAGCCATACCCTTTGCTATATTTACAAAGGTTTCATATTCCCGTTTGAAACCATTTGCTGAAAACGAATTTAAAAAATAAACAATGGAGATAAATTGGTATTGTTGAAGAGACATTTTGCTCCTGAATTATAAATACAAACAATTTTATTTGCCATTGAAAAATGTCCGCAATTAACTTACTTCATAATTCCTTAAGGAATTTGCTTGTCCAGTCATCCATAACTTTATTTAATGACCGACATTGACCCTTGGGATTTCAAATTAAAGAAATTGTCCCCTAAATATTTGAAATAAATGTATTTTTCTTTCGGGTCTCAGGGCTCTGCCCCATTGGCCCTCAAAGTTCTTATTTTAAGAATAACATAAGAACTACAGATAAATCATATTTTGTATGTTATCCCATAAGTTTAACGTGTTTCATTTAACGACCTTATAAGAAATACGTCTAAATACAAACTATCTCTGATTTAATTACATTTTAAGTTTGTACTGGATGCGTTTTACGTCTGCGAGACCCCGGCGGGAAGAGCGGGGCAACGGGTAGTTTATTATATTAAACAACTAATAAATACACATACCATACAGTGAGACACCATCCCTTTTTTACCACCAGTTTACGTTCACCATTTGGAAGTTTGACAGGTAAAAGCAAGCTTCCTCGAGCAATTTTATGAAAGGCCATGATGAAAGATTCACACACATTTCTAGCTGCAAACAAAGTTTATTTTTCTATAAATCGAAAGCATACAAGTTAATTTTATAATCATTAACAGAAATATAAGAATCTTAGAACTTAATCAAAAAATTTCCTATTTTAAAACATAAGCGTTTAGAGTTGTTGTATTGTATAGTCTAATTACTCGGCTGATTATCTGTGTATATACAGAAATAACAACAAATAACTTGAAATATGATGTATTCAACTCGTAATAAAAGTGAAACTCAAAACAAGTATTGTCATAGTTGTTATCAATAACGATAGTGTAATTATATTTTATAACGAAATATTAATAATTAATATATTAATATGGCTACTTTCTTTCAAATTTACATTTATTACATGATTTTAAATCGCTATCGTATCTGAACTAGAATTTTTAATAATAATTGAAATGCTTACCATTTTTATATTTTTTCTGTTGTTGGTATCGATACATGCCATCTGTAATATGGATGGCTTCTATGTCACAAAATTTCGCTAAATCCTTTTCGTTAAAAGCATAGAGTTGATCTTCTTCTATATATGAAGACATTTTTTCCTCGCCCATTAAGGTCCGCCTGAATACATCTGGTGTAACGTATACCTGATAGTTATGTGTGTACGCTTTCCTGAAACAAATATGAAACCACTCTTCATTTACATAGTGCTTTTCTTTATGTAACAATGAACAAATAGCTGGAAAGTTAACCAATCGTGTAGTACGTAGATAATCGGGCGACTAACAATGCGCATTTGACAATAGTTTATATGCCGACCTATCCAGACTGAAAAGGGCAAAATGCATCTGTGAAGTGTTTTTTTAATATTTTTTATCTTGGCTATATATTTCACTGCTATGGGTCGCCCTTTGTACGCCTTTTTTAATAAATATTTAAAATTAATAAATGTTCGCTCATTTGTAAATTCATTTATTTTTATTGTTCTGTATCACCTTCCACAATTGTTGATTCTCGCCATTTTTCACTAGAAGCACAGTCGTCCAAAGCCGTACAAAAATGTATTAGACTAGCCGTCAAAATCTAGGATTCATGGTCATTGTACGAACTGGTTTGGTGTTGGCGTACTGTCTTGCAGTTCGTGATCTCTGCCTTTGAGAATAACGGCCTTTGGAACTGTTCAGTCTTTGAGAGACTTCGCCCAGACAATAAGAACAGGTGGACTATTCGTAGTAAATTTGTTTTACATATGTTTTGTGTTATAAATATTTACAATAGAGTTCACATAAGGTTTTTCTAAGATGACATACAAAATCTTCCAAAATGTATACATTTTATTTAATTTAGTTTAGACCGGACTTACATCCCGTTTTCAGTAACATCAACACTAACAGGATCATTAGAATAGCGGCCTTTGGCGCACTTGAGTAGCGATCTTTAGGACATAAGAATAGCGACCTCTGACACATTAAAATAGCGTATTTAACATTTTAGAATAGCGGCCTTTGGTATGATGTTCCAAATTGAAAAACATTTTTAAGTATTATTCTTGTTTACACATTCAAGCTTTGGCCATGTTGTATAACAATTATCCCTTGTCGGCCTTACATTTTCTTAAACGAACATACTTTACTAGTTCCAACCAGGCATATTAAAAATCATAAACTTGTCTTTTCGACCAAAGTTCAGCCCCCTTTCCCTCGTATTTGAAAGGATAATTAGTGATATCTTTATTTTACACGGAAAATAATTTATCCTCTTAAAATATAATTCAGTGTAATGTATTTAAAGGATTAATTATCAACAGGGGTTTGTCCTGATTTGCCCCAGGCCTTAATTCAGCATAAAAGTTCCGATTTGAAACCCAAGGAGTAATTTGGTTGGATTATATTTGAACTTTTCTTAACTTCGCTTACTACTCTAATAATAAAATCAAAAGAAACACTGTTTATTAACAAGAGATTCGTGTGAAATGTTCAAGAGCCAATATAATTGCCTCTACAAATGCCATTTGGCATTCAACTCTTTAACCTGGCCATCGAACTGTAACATTTTGTTTGATTTAAAATATTTTTTATTCTTTTTCTCAGTTTATTATTTGCAAAGAGAATATTAATCTTCAGGACTAATGGATTACTTTAAGGACAGTGTTCTGCCACTTGTCCATTCTGTTGAGCCATCGCTTTCTATCACTTGTAAACTCATCAAGCCTACTAATTTGCTCGTTCTTCCAATTATGCGTGAAAATATCCCTTTGGACAACTGATTTCAATCTTGTACGTCCGCTAGGGTTACGTACCCCTACAACTCCATTAACTTGGTCGAGTTTTCTTCCTTTTTTATTCCCATATACTGATGGGAACTAATTAACCGATAGTGCTGTAATCTGGCTGGAAAATCGATATCACTCCAGAATCAAACATAGACCTCCCCACATTCCAAAAATCCATAGACACTCCACCCGATTGGCATCCAGATCTATGCTTAAGAGTGCACCCTTCCCGCCTTCCGCACGCTAAAGTCCCCCGCACTGTAGGCTGAATTGTCAACCAATTAAAAATAATCTGTTGTAATTTCATTCTCTAAATGTGCATTTAAAAGCCTGTAAAATCGGTGTTTTGACTCAAATTAAGAGGTAGGCCAATAGTAATGTTTTCAAATTAAGCGTGTTTCTGTAGTTTCCTAACATTAGGAAAAAGATATTACGGAAAAAAGGAAACAAGAGAGAAATGTATTGGAATCTGAAAAATGTGAAACAGCAAATTGTTTGGTAAAATAAAAGTGCCGACGAGGAGAACAAAAAGGTCTACAAGAGTAAAGATGGCCATACACTTGTAACGAAGTTAAATATACCCCAACTATAAAATTAGGAAAATAAAAAAATCTGGGGCACAGAAACATCTAAAGTATCAAAGATTCAATTAACAATAATGATAAAATATAAAAAAAACAGCACGGTAAATAAAAATGCTCCAGTGGAGGGGGAAAGTGCACGCCCCTCACCACTGGGCATATAACCAGGTCACAGAGCTCCTACGACGCAGTTGGGCCCTAGCGGCCCGACCAACCGGATGGGCGTGTTGAGCTCCCGGTACGCTGGATGGGCGTGTTGAGCCCCCAGCACCGTCGGACGGGCGTGCTGAGCCCACGACACCCCTCATGGGCGTGGTGAGCCCGCGGATGGCCGGAAGGGCTCGTTGAGCCCCCGGTACACTGGATGGGCATGTTGAGCCCCCAGCACAGTCAGACGGGCGTGCTGAGCCCCCGACACCCCGCATGGGCGTGGTGAGCCCGCAGATGGCAGGAAGTGCGCGTTGAGCCCCCGGTACGCTGGATGGGCGTGATGAGCCCCCAGCACCGTCGGACGGGCGTGCTGATACCCCCGACACCCCGCATGGGCGTGGTGAGCCCGTGGAACGCTGGATGGAAGTGTTGAGCACCCAGCACCCCGCATGGGCGTGGTGAGCCCGCGGAGGGCCAGAAGGGCACGTTGAGCCCCCGGTACGCTGGATGGGCGTGATGAGCCCCCAGCACCGTCGGACGGGCGTGCTGAGCCCCCGACACCCCGCATGGGCGTGGTGAGCCCGCGGATGGCCGGAAGGGCGCGTTTAGCCCCCGGTACGCTGGATTGGCGTGTTGAGCCCCCGGTACACTGGATGGGCGTGTTGAGCCCCCAGCACCGTCGGACGGGCGTGCTTAGCCCCCAACACCCCGCATGGGTGTGGTGAGCCCGCGGATGGCCGGAAGGGCGCGTTGAACCCCCGGTACGCTGGATGGGCGTGTTGAGCCCCGGCACCGTCGGACGGGCGTGCTGAGCCCCCAACACCCCGCATGGGCGTGGTGAGCCCGCGGAAGACCGGAAGGGCGCGGTGAGCCCCGGTACGCTGGATGGGCGTGTTGAGTCCCCAGCACCGTCGGACGGGCGTGCTGAGCTCCCGACAGTAAATTGGGTCTGTAGTGACAGTAAATTGGGTCTGTAGTGAGAAAGTGGGCTTTGTTTGGTCTCCCCCCCCTATTTCTAATTGTATATATTAATCGAAGTGTGGTTTTCAGCCAGGAGTTTATGTCAGACTCTCAGCGTGATCAGATCGGAAGGTTCCAGCTGACTTCTGAGCTACAGCGCCAGAATCGTCTCCAAGTGGAGAGCAGCAGCGTGGAACCGGAGGTCCAGCTGACTTCTGAGCTACAGCGCCAGAACCGTCTCCAAGAGGAGAGCAGCAGCGTGGACCCAGAACCCGGCGTGCAGAGTTCGTCCAGTCCGTGCATCCCCTGTCATCCTGCCGACTTCGGGGTCGCAGAAGCCACGAGAACCAGGGACAAGCGAGGAGCACTGCGAACCTGCACGGAGGCCGGAGCCAAAAGGGTGGCAACTACAACCCGAGACATCACGGAGACGCCAGAACTGATCCTCCTGTGACGTTGTGAGCTGGTATCCGGAGCCACTGCCAGAACTACAGACCCAGGATCCTTTTTCCAAAGAGTGGAATCCGAATGTAGTACATAGAAAGTGTGAATAAACTAAGTAATTGGCAATTCGGTCGTTTTCACTAGCGACCCTTACCAACCCTTTAAAAGTTAAGTGCTCGAGGAAACTTCCTCACAAGATTTTGGCGCCCGAACAGGGACTGTAGTGAAAGTGATCTTGGTGAAGTGATTAATTTGGTTAGTCATATTATTTTTTCTCAAAATTACGGATAACGTGTGGAAAACCCAATTGCCTTTTTGGAACAAAAAAATGCCTTCGGACAGTGAGTCTGAAACCGGAAGTTTGTCATTGGAAGATGAAAAGAAGAATCCGAGGACAGGATGTATCTACGCTCTCAAGAAACCAGAGCTTATTGAAGAGCTTCAAAAGTTTGGACTACGCACCGCAGGCAAGGTGAGAGCAGATCGTCACATGCTGAGCAGCTTTAATCATGGAGAGTACCGACCACTAGCACGAACACTAAGTCAGACCGATCCAGGATCTCCTGAAAGAGATAACCAACTACCCTCAGACCAAGATGCAGGAAAGTCCAAAAGTGAGAAGGAGCCAGGAACTCTAGAGAGTGACGAAGCCATAACCGTAAGTCAAAAACACTGTGATAATCTTAGCATCTGTAACACAGTAAGAAAGTGGAATTTAAATTATGACGGAGATAAGGATGTTATTCTCTTCCTAGAGAGGCTAAACGAATTAAGGGAGGCTTACAGATTAGGTGAAGATGACCTTTTGCTCGCCCTTCCAGAGTTACTCAAGGGTAAGGCGCTTTTATGGTACCGGAACTGTAGGTCTTTGTGGGCCACTTGGGTGGAGTTTCTAGGCCATTTTGAAAATCAATTCCTGCCTAGCAGGTATAGAGAAAAGCTAGATCTGGAAATAAGAGCGCGGACGCAAGGCCTAAATGAAAACTTTAATGACTATGCTATAGCAATCCAAACCCTGATGCGTAGACATGGTAAATATTCTGAGGAACAACAGTTTACTCAAATTTACGAAAACATGCTCCCCGAATATAAGCTTTATGGACTAAGGCAAAATATTAAGACCTTATCTGAGTTAATGACAGCCACAACAGAGTACGAGGCCGTGAAACAATCCGTTAAATCTTATCATCCCTCTATAAACGCAGCACAAGCAATGAACCGAGATATTGCGTACAATTTCAATTGAAACCTCCCAAGGCCCTCAAAAAACCGGAACCAGTCACAAGGAAATAGTTATAGGTCTCATAACAACCAACTTAATCCCAGAAACAGTTATAACTCCAACGGCAATGGCCAGTGGGATACAAGGCCTAAATGCTGGAACTGTGACAAACCTGGCCACCTTTTCCAGAGACTGTAGACTCCCTAAGAAACCTTCTCCGTGTAGAGTCTGCGGGGCTGAGTGTAAGTCTGGAACTTGCACCTGCTCAAGAGCGGTAAACTCCAGAGGGGACTAGAAAAGGAGAGGCCCTCAAAGTCCTCGAGAGTAAGCTATTTGGACCTCCTGAGTGAAGTTAAGATGCATGAGACTATGGCTAAGGAATCTAAAGTTGGATCATATAATAGATTGTATATAGATGTAAATATGTTTAACTATAAGATAAGAGCCCTAATAGATAATGGCGCAAGTAGAAGTTACATAAGCAAACCAGTAGCAGACATTCTTGAGAATAATGGAATTAAAACAGAGAAGGAATTCGTGGAGTACATCATCATCCTCGACATCAACATCGAGCAGTTCATCGAGCAGTTCGTCAAGCAGTTCCTCGTCAGAGGACAGCCGAACAGAGAGCCCGCCTAAACAAAACAAGGTAGAGGAGACGACCAACGCAGCGGATGTATTGGAGACTGCCATTTCACAAGAGGAACAGCAGCTAAGAACTACTGAAATTACGGAGGAACTGGCTGTTGAGGCTATATACGAAAAAGTCCCTGAAAGTTTGGGAACTTGTCTCCATATCTCCCACAATTAACCCAGAAGAAGTGACTCTTGCACTACAACAGGTAATTGGGACGGAGAAACCTAAAGTATCCCAACCAGAGACGTTCAAAATGCAAAAAAGGAGGTTAATAGTGGAGCCAGGCATCGTGCAGGTTGAAATACAAAACCAAACTACACCGGCAGCAAAAACCTCAAGGAAAAGAGACCGACGCCAAAAGAAGAAGGAAAAATCCCCTATGAAAAGGAAAAGGGCCCGAAAACAAAAGCGCAAGTTCCGGGACCACAACGACCGGACCCGCTACTGGAAATAAGGCTGAAAATGTTTTGTTACATAAATAAGATTATTTTACGTTGAATAAGAGATGTATTTATTTTAAAGAAGAGATCAATTTAATGTTGCTTTAATAAAGGCTGTTTTCTTTAATACTATTATAAATGAATAAATGTTATTTGTGTTAAAAAAATTGTTATATTGGTGAGTAACAATTAACCTGTCCTATGTATGTTACTCACGAAATAAAACCAGAGATGATACAGAGATGAGGGACAGTAAGAGGATTAATAATCCACTAAATCTAAGGTGTACATTATAAGTTAAGAAGTTAATAGGGAGCGGTGTTACAAAGTAGGTAAGGAGATGAAGATGAAAAGTTTTGTGTTGGTGAATTTTTTACACTGGGAAGAAAAGGGAGAGTGTAACAAAGTTAAATATACCCCAACTATAAAATTAGGAAAATAAAAAAATCTGGGGTACAAAAACATCTGAGGTATCAAAGATTCAATTAACAATAATGATAAAACATAAAAAAACAGCACGGTAAATCAAAAATGCTCCAGTGGAGGGGGGAAAGTGCACGCCCCCCACCACTGGGCATATAACCAGGTCACAGAGCTCCAAAGAGGCAGTTGGGCCCTACGGCCCGACCCAGTGGATGGGCGTGTTGAGCTCCCGGTACGCTGGATGGGCGTGTTGAGCCCCCAGCACAGACGGATGGGCGTGCTGAGCCCCCGACACCCCGCATGGGCGTGGAGAGCCCGCGGATGGCCGGAAGGGCTCGTTGAGCCCCCGGTACGCTAGATGGGCGTGTTGAGCCCCCAGCACCGTCGGACGGGCGTGCTGAGCCCCCGACACCCCGCATGGGTGTGGTGAGCCCGCGGAACGCTGGATGGGCGTGTTGAGCACCCAGCACCCCGCATGGGTGTGGTGAGCCCGCGGAGGGCCCGAAGGGCGCGTTGAGCCCCCGGTACGCTGGATGGGCGTGATGAGCCCCCAGCACCATCGGATACCATCGGATGGGCGTGCTGAGCCCCCAACACCCCGCATGGGCGTGGTGAGCCCGTGGATGGCCAGAAGGGCGCGTTGAGCCCCCGGTACGCTGGATTGGCGTGTTGAGCCCCCGGTACACTGGATGGGCGTGTTGAGCCCCCAGCACCGTCGGACGGGCGTGCTTAGCCCCCGACACCCCGCATGGGCGTGGTGAGCCCGCGGATGGCCGGAAGGGCGCGTTGAGCCCCCGGTACGCTGGATGGGCGTGATGAGCCCCCAGCACCGTCGGGCTCAACAAGCCACAAGAACCAGGGACAAGCGAGGAGCACTGCGAACCTGCACGGAGGCCGGAGCCAAAATGGTGGCAACTACAACCCGGGACATCACGGAGACGCCAGGACTGATCCCCCTGTGACGTTGTGAGCTGGTACCCGGAGCCACTGCCAGAACTACAGACCCAGGATCCTTTATCCAAAGAGTGGAATCCGAATGTTGTACATAGAATGTGTGAATAAACTAAGTAATTGGCTATTCGGTCGTTTTTACTAGCGACCCTTACCAACCCTTTAAAAGTTAAGTGCTCGAGGAAACTTCCTCACACACTAACGGACTTTTTCCCAAACAAGACATTGGACCAAGCAGGATTTGGGGTCGAAGGGAGAAAATCCGTTAGTTAGTGGGGCCTCCGAACCAGACACCGAACAAGACATCGAACCAGACATCGGACCGAGCACCGAGCACTCTCGAGGCGGTTTTTTACGAAAGATCAAAGGAAGATCCGCCCGATGTCTTGTTCGGGGTCTGGCTCGAGTTTCGGTAGTGTGTGGTACCTCCATACGCTGCTCCGAGCGCCGGTGCCGTCCCGAGCGCCGTCACGAGCCCTGCCGCTAGCGCTACGCATGATTCGTTTTTATATGAATAAGTTTTGTTCTAACATTTTAAACGTTAGCAGAGTTGTGTGTTTATTTCTTATGTGTTCCTTTTTACATTCAATTTATATGCATTGTTTACCATTTCCGATTTGTAATAAATTACATGTCACATTACTTTTTGATTTACTAAATTATTACAACCTCGTTATTGTTGTTACAATCCTTCTACATAGTTAATAATATCCAGGCCTATTGCTTTTGCAAGAATCAGTGACAGATATTTGATTTGTTAACAGAGAAATGTGCTAAACTAGTTTAACCTAAATAAAATGACTAAAGTTAGTATAATGAATTCAAATGTTAACCTCTACTACATAACCGCATCCCCTTAACACCCTACCTGCATCCCCTAACCCCCTAATACTGCCGTTACCCCCTCACATAAATGTGTACCCGACCACAAATCGTTATTCAAAACTAATTTTATGATGTTACATTCGAAACAAACTTGCCTTAATGTTATTAAGAACATCGAAGAGTACTTGGCAAATCTCTGGTATAATTTGACCAATAGCTTGCTCAGATATTCTGAATAGGAATAGGTTTTACCCCGATCGGTGGTTTTCGCGCTCAATCTGTCCGATCCGATGTCTTGATCGGGGTCTTGATCGGGAAGAATTTCGGAGTGAATTTAGCTACCTTCGTGCCCTGCTCCCTGCTCCCTGCTCGATCCGATGTCTTGAACGATGTCTTGTTCGGGCAAAAGTCCGGTAATGTATGGCCGTCTTATGTTCATGGTCTTGCTTGGTGGTGCAGCTAGGCGGATATAGCCCGGAAACCTGTCGGCAAATCCCCCACCTCTTCCGGCTAGAAACTTCCCCTCTTCCGTTTTTTTTTTTTTGTTTTAGGGCAATAAGAACAGTTGTTTTTTTGTACAGACAAAATATTCTAAATCGCACCAAAACGGGTTGAAGACATTCCATTTTGTATTTAAAAGATGAAAAAACACATTTTAAATTATTTGGAAGCATGAAAGAGGTTTGATGTTTAAGTTAATATAAATAGCGTGACCTAAGTTGGCTGGTTGTCTCAATTAAAGGGTGGTTTCTTGACTAAAATTCTTGCATATGAATAACATGAGAACATTTTTTAACTTTATACTTTTCATTATTTGTGGTATATAAAATTGATACACCACATGACCACATGTTGGGCTAGTTTTCCCAAACTAATTTCCATGATAAAGATTTTTCCATTTAAATAGCATGCATGGGTTTTTCAACATCGATATTTTTACATTTAAACGGTATTTTGGGGTTTTACTTTTTTCTGAAAATCTGCCGGGTAAAAAGTTGAAAATGACACACATAACGACGTAGTGGGCCGAAAACGAAATTCCTCAGCGTATTTACGCACTACTGTGAGAACGCGTGCGAGTGAGGTGATGCAACAGACGATACCTTCACTCGCGATGATCACTGGCCAATACTGTTGCTACCTTCACTCGCGATGATCACAGGCCATTACTGTTGCTACCTTCACTCGCAATGATCACTGGCCACTGCTGTTGCTACCTTCACTCGCGATGATCACTAGCCAATACTGTTGCTACCTTCACTCGCGGTGATCACTGGCCACTACTGTTGCTACCTTCACTCGCGATGATCACTGGCCACTACTGTTGCTACCTTCACTCGCGATGATCACTGGCCACTACTGTTGCTACCTTCACTCGCGATGATTACTGGCCACTACTGTTGCTACCTTCACTCGCGATGACCACTGGCCATACTGTTGCTACCTTCACTCGCGATGATCACTGGCCACTACTGTTGCTACCTTCAATCGCGATGATCACTGGCCACTACTGTTGCTACCTTCACTCGCGATGATCACTGACCACTACTGATGCTACCTACACTCGTGATGATCACTGGACACTACTGTTGCTACCTTCACTCGCGATGATCACTGGCCACTACTGTTGCTACCTTCACTCGCGATGATCACTGGACACTACTGTTGCTACCTACACTCGCGATGATTACTGGCCACTACTGTTGCTACCTTCACTCGCGATGATCACTGGCCACTACTGTTGCTACCTTCAATCGCGATGATCACTGGCCACTACTGTTGCTACCTTCACTCGCGGTGATCACTGGCCACTACTGTTGCTACCTTCAATCGCGATGATCACTGGCCACTACTGTTGCTACCTTCACTCGCGATGATCACTGGCCACTACTGTTGCTACCTTCATAATTTATGAGCAGAATCCTGAGAACTTTTGTGAAGGTTCGATACTGGATCCAGTTGCCATTGGTCATTGGGCTAATAATTAATAATCCTGGCTAAAAGAATCAGTCGATCTTAGTCAGTAACAAGGCTACACAGGGCATCTCACCCATTCTACACTCATCACTCATTCATATTCGCCTTAAAATACGCTCTAGTAGCGTCAGCGTCTTAGACAAAGATTTAATGATTAATGATTACTGCCATCTTGCTACTTCCCCTCTCGCACCTTTACCTGGTAGTGTTTCTCGTTGTGCGGCGTTAACAACACCGTTTAATTGTCCATTTGGTCCGTGGTAGGGCGCACCCTTAACATCACATTCTTTAATACTGTAATGGTGGAGCTGAAATTCGATAGGAATATAGGTACATTAGATTGAAATAGAGACCTAATCCCGTAATAAAAGCCGTTTTTGGTTCGTCCTACTGGCATTCAAATAATTATCAGTGTTAACCATACGGAGGAATGATTTTATTTGAGCTTCCATTAAAAAAATATATAATTTCCAACGTGAACCAACTGATATTAACGGGAATCAACTGGAATCAATGGGAACAACGGGAATCAAGGGAATCAAGAAAAACAACACGAGTGAAGTCGTGGGTACCAGGTATTGGATTCATAATCATAAGCTAAGGAATTATTAGCTATGAAACCCCAAGTCGATAAAATTCCTTACTTTATTGCTTTTGTGCTTTATTCAGTAATTTAGTAAATATCTATAAAACATACCTAAACATACCCATGGCCAGCCACATGACTGGGCAAGCAGGTATGTAGACTAGGAAGAATATCAGCAGGTCGACAGGACACAGAGCATAATATGGCTTATCCTCATTAATATCTGAAACAATGTTCATGAATCAAACTTGTTATCGCCTATTGAAGCCAAAGCCAATCAAAATAATCAATACTTGTAGAAATATTATGATTAAATAATCGTATAAATACTTAGGCTATTTAACGAAATTTAATTATAAAACGTACTACATTTTTCAAGAATACTTGTTTATTTAGTAATGGTGATTTCACGGATGTTATTAAATTTGTATGTATATTGAATTATTAAAATTTTAAATAAGTTGAAAGACATTTTTACCACTTTTTATTAAAAGTTCTAATATAATTAATGTATTCTGATTGAATGAAAACTCATAATGTGTTGCAGTTAAATACATAACTTTATTAATGTAAAAGTATTAAAAGATATTTTTAATTTTGGATGCTTAACAATCTACAGCATTTCGATTAGATTACTTTAATTAAATACATTATTTCAAGTCCTTTAGCGGTTGAGTAGGAGTACTAAGATTCAAGACGTCTTTCTGAAGAACTAATGAACTGTTATCTTGAAAATTGTCACTTTAGTGAGCTAGACTAATTATTTCCATCAACAACTACAAACACAATACTTCCTCAATTTTATAAGAGTCATTGTCCGATATACCAGGTGTTACCAAATGCTTCAGATACTCCAGAAACCTGTTCTTGGAGTCATCAAAAGTATTGTTAAAACATAGGCCGTATCTCGAGCCGTTTCCCATCTGTTTGTCTGTGTATGGTTTTTAATCAATACATCACACCATGGGAACTATCTGATGCATTTAATTGAGTCTTGGCACGTGTATTATAATTGTTTAGGGCTAATTTAGTACTGATTTGTTTATAAATCTTTAATATATCTTGAAAATGGTAATTTTTAATTTATCTAAATGTTTTAAATAGTTTTGAATTTCAAGCCAAATAGGTTGGTAAAACGATCTTAAAGAACACTCAACCTATGGCTGAACAACTGCAATTGTTATGAGTACAATTATTGCAACTGTGCTGTTATCGTGTCTATGGCAATGTTTGCTAACTAAAACATTTGTATTTTCCTTCAATATTTCTGATGTTACCCTCGAATATTCAATATTAGCTCGTAAGACACTCAGCGTCACTCAGAGGAAGTCGCTCGAGTGATTAATTATGATAAATAAATATAGCTTTCAAGTTGTTAGCTGGAAATTAACGCAGTCTTAAAACAGGACTCTGAAAAGAAAATGTTGTGGAATTCCGTGTTTAAGTTTAAAATTCTGTTTTAAAATGTGGCTCATTTTATGTTAATTAAACTGCCCTGATATCCAAACTTGGTTTTCCTTTCGGTGTCAGATTTGTGACAAAGTGTTTCACATAAATGTCCTTTAATGCTGAAATGACCAATTCTCATTTAAGACAGCCTAAAATTAAGACTCGTAGTTATCTCAGGATGAATAACCTTAAAAAATGGTAAATCGTGTTTCATTACTTGATGCCTAGTGGCTACATAAATATACACAACTGTAGCCAGAAAGCTTAAACTATGTACCAGTTCCAAAATGAAGCAGGTAGAGGACGAGGCACAAGGTGAACGCGACCAGGACGAAGCACATAATGACATGGATACGAGCCGCTCTCGACACTGGGTTCCTGGGGTGTCTGGAATTAAGTGGCATAAATTAATTAAATTATTTGTGATAAAAAGGAATTCTATGTCGTGAAGGATTTATATACATAGTCCTATTGCTATCTCGTTGACAATCGCTTTTGGCAGGTTATATATATACCAATATCAAACGTATATCAATTATTGATGAACGAAGTGAATCACTGCATTGATGAAGAATGTTCATTGGCCGTGTGTGTGTGTTATCGAAATACTCCATAACGATAAAATATTTCGTAATACAATTTTGAAGGAGACATTTGGGATACCTAAGGGATGTTTTAACATACCATTTGTATTTTATTTTGGATTATTAATAATTATTAAAACTAATTTTAATGTTTGTTATTCTGTAGTTGAATTGGTTTTCGTAGTAAGCTGTCGACCATGCCTTTAAATTATCAGCTGGGATATATCTTTGTTTATCAAATTACACAAATGTAAACATTGTTTTTGATGATGGAATGGGTTATGTTTGGTTTGATAGATTTCTTTAGTTCCCTATAGGGAAGAAGCTATTAACGTAGTCGGCATGGTAAGACCTAGGCCCGGGATCATGATAACTTTTCGCTTTGAGGCCCCAGATGCCAAAAACACCATCCATTCAAAACTGTATGTATATATATGTGTGTCCGTGGGTGCGATAACTCTCGCAAAAATGGTCCGATTTTGATGAAATTTAGTACAAACATGTAAAGTAACATTTATGACTTTGAAAACCAGCCAGATCGACCTATCCGAAACGATATTTTGGAGGGGTTCTGTATCCCAAAAATGTTTTTTTTAGTTTTTTACATAATATTTTAGTAAATCAAATTTTACTTATCACCATTGAATTCAGCTTAAAAAACAAACAATTTGGTGTTTTGAGCATTGCTCTATGTTAATTAGGCCTACTCACAGTGATATTAAAAGTACCAGACACAGTACGTTGTCCAATGTTATTCTTATGGAGAATAAGACAAACTGTATATCTCGCTTAGTTATCCTATCCTGAGGAAATCCTATCCTATCCTAGTTATCCTGAGGAAACTTGGTATATTGCTTCATATCGTTGTGGTCTATTGATATTTGCACAAAAAACGATTTATTGGTTGATGGTTTCCGTAGCAGCAAACCTGCGTACTCAGCCCCCATGTTATTCTTATGGAGAATAAGTAAAAGGTTATCTCCGTTAATTATGAACATAAATTAGTAAAACTTGGTATGTAGCTTTACCTAGTTGAGTTATATTGGCATTTGTATTAAAACCCATTTTTGTGTTCCTTGTTTCAACAATCCTGTATGCTCAGTCGCCATTATATTCTGATGGAGAATAATTAAAATGTCATAAATCGTTTATTTATGAATGCATATTGATGAAACTTGGTATGTGGCTATGTGGTATTAAGATACATATATATGAATTGGAAATTCGATGAGTATGCAGGTTTGCTGCTGCGGGGGTATTTTATTTCTTTTAATAATAACATCGGACAATGGACTTAGTTTACTGCTGAATGAATATTTAATTTTTCTCCACAACCATTAGCCGAATAGCCTAGAAATGAAGTACTAATTTAGCCGTGTGTGGATTGAATTACTAATTTTCTCAGCTTTTTGAGATTTAAGAAAGATAACAAACTGAATTTTGGGACCTCTTAAGCCCTATAATTTCCGAATCCGATTTTTCCAAGAATTCAGATGGTATAATTTTATAAGAGTCTTAATATAAACCACCAAATAAAAATCCAAAGCTTTCAAAAGCCGTTCCTCAAAACTGCTCCAGAACGATATACCACGTTGTTGGGGACAAAAAATATTGTAGATAAATCTTTGTTCCTACCTCAGGGCTCTGCCTTCTCTATCACTCCTAGTCGTTAAATTTTAACGTATGATTATTAGTTGGATTTGTTTTGTTAAAGCCGCCTCCTTTGGAAGATGTCCCATGTTGGATACGCTGCCCCCCTCAACCATATACCTCCACCCTACCGGCAAAGTTGCTATGTTTTTATTTACGTCTTTTTTAGTAAATTTTCAGTCAGGACCTACAACAAAAATTGTTGTTACTTTTGTTAACCCCGACCTTACAGCTCTGCCTCACTGGCTTTAAAAGTTGCCATGTTATCTTAATGAAGAAAAGATGGTCCTTGGCCTGACGAAAGGAGTTGGTTTACGTACTATAATGAAAATAAATTGATAATATCTGGCTATGACGACGATAATATATACTAGGCAGCAATACAGATTTTGGCAATTTTAACTTTAAGTAATTACACAACGTCATCTGTAGGGCAAAATGTAAGCATAGGCTATATATACACATAAAATAGGAAAGGTGGCGGAGCCGGTGAGGGCCCTCACTCACATTTAGGGAGTAGGCTATGGCCTACAGATACTAAATGCAGCCCTGGCAGTCTGAATGCAGAGCTTCAAACATACTAAAATCCAGAATCAAGGTCCCTGTCTCGTGTACACCCTATGTGCCTACGAGTAAAGTAGTGTGGGAAGGGGACTTCTGGGCCAAGTGATTGACAGCTTCCGGTCACGTGACCGGAAGTGCTGAGTGAATAAATACGTCATCTGAGGCTGAGCCAGTGACGTAGGCGGTTTTGTGACGTAATGAGTGAAAGGTTAAAGTTCAAGGTCACGGGGAGTTAATTTTAAAAAAGTACTACCTCGCACGCGTAAAATCCGATTGTGATTCGATAGTTAATCGATAATAAATATCGAATGAAACAATCGAATGAAGCAATCGAATGATACGAGTGCGAGGTAGTACTATTACAAATATTACTTTATTTTATTTACAATAATTCATGTTTACAATAGTTCCCCGTTGTTCGTTGTCATCGATGTTGTTGATCCGGACGAGATGTGGCCATCACTTCGCTTTCTGATGAAAGACGGTAGATATTTCGATTTCTGCGCAGAGTCCATGTTGTGTTTTTGACACCTATCTGTTCTGTTAGGTGTTTGCATTTCATTGCTGTCAGGTGGAAATAATACCTGACGGCAATGAAATAGAAACATCTATCAGATCTTGAGTGAAATGATATTGTTATTTTGTGAAGAGCGTCTTGGAGAGCTCGATGTTCACCGGTCGAGAGCCGGAGGTGTACTGACTATTCGCTAGCTAGCGTTCTGGTATCAAACAAAATGGTGGGGGTAAAAGTGTAGTAGAACGAAGCAGATGGCGGACGGCAGATGGCTGGCGGCAGGTGGCAGGCAGCAGGTGGCAAGTGTGCGACAGATGGTAGTCCCCCCACTACACCAGTCTCCCCACCAAGTTTTACATCGCACAATAACTAGTTTACATGTGTTAGTTAGGGTTTAGCTCTTAGACTGTCAAGACCTTACCTCCGTAACTAAAACTTCAATAATGTTTGCGCTTCAACGCTGTATAAGTATAACAGCTACTATGATCCAAACCAGTGCATGTATTCATATGGTTCTTTTTGCGTAGCAAACAACTGGCTAAAAGTTTTTCAACCTCAATTATTCTTCGACGAAACCGCTCATTGTCCACTAAAAGTGTAGACCTTCTGTCTTCATTGTCAGGGAAGTAAAAAGTAGTGTCAAGGGGACTACTGAAGGTCACCTTCCTCATGTTCCTGTAAAACTGCGACATTTTTCAGACCCTCTAGGTAGATGTTCATCCGTCAAGAGCTGGAAGAATAATGATGTAGCGTTATCGTGTATGATAGACACCTAACCCCCACCACAACGTTACCTTGTCCTTCAAACCATCGTTTTTACGCTACGGATGCTATACTGTTGGTTAGATTTAAATTTAGATTGCACCTTCTTGTTTGCCTTGTCAAGCCGCGTAATTGAAGTACCCACATGTTATACTTTGAACCAAAAACAAAGAAGTTATTTAGGTTTGTCCTTGAAAATAGTTGTTTTTTCGCTGTTGCTGCTATTCCCTTTGTCGGATCTGAATTCTGTTTGCACCAACTTGTTCGTCTGATCAATCCGCGTAATTTGAGTACCCACTTAATATATTTTAAACCGTAAATAAAGAAGTTATTTAGGTTAGACCCTCGAAATAGTTGTTTTTAGCTATTACCGCTATACCCTTGGTCGGATCTGCATTCTATTTGCACCAACTTGTTCGTCTGATCAATACGCGTAATTTGAGTACCCACATGACATACTTTGCACAAACTTTATACCCCCCCACTTTTTTGGGTCATGTTCAAGGTCAAGGTCAAGGTCAAGGACCTTGGGACTTAGAAATTTTCACAAAGTGGGCTGCACACAAACATAAGACTAACAGTCTCCTGCCTATGTACAGGCCAAGTCCCTAACTTGATATGCTTAGGCGGTCCTTTTGTTAAAAAGGACCTTTTGTGGGAGGGGGGAGGGACAAGAGCTTTATTGAACAATCCACTTTACTTTGCCTTCTTCTTTGACCAAAGTCAAAGTCCGACGGTAGCCTACTTCTGGTGGTGCTGGAATCGATTGCGCCAAATCGACCTCGAATAGGACGTCGCCGGATGATAAATAATACGTTGATTTGCTCTTTTGAAACACCACTGTGTAGGACAAGTTTTTCCTTAAAAATTTAAATTTTGTTTTAACAATGTCAATTGGGGTGATTAGTTCGTCTTCCTTCAAGGTCTTCATTTTTTCTATCTTCCTCAATACTGACTTGTGTGATATTTCTGGTAATGGTGATGGTGAAATTGGTCTTGAAGAACCTTGGACTGGAGGATGTCGTGCAGTTGATGAATGTGAAGATGGCGTTGAAGAACCTTGGACGGGCGGATGTCTTGCAGCTGATGAAACTTGTTTGAAATAAAGCGGGTGATTTTGAAAACTTTTCTGTATTCTTGACTTGAACGACGACGGTCTTTTAAATCCACTTGTCTTTGGAGGCGACTTCTTCATAGAATCCTTAATCCTTCTAAGTTTTTCAACAGTCAATGGAGAAGACATATTAAAACAGAGAGCGAGTTGTCCGTTCCAGGTAAAGGTTGAAGCTGGAATGAGGTACCAGACGGAGCAAAGCGGGTCGCCAAGTGTAACCGTGACATTTCCATATACGGGTAGAAAGCTAAGGACCGGTCTACATCCGGTTCCCCATCCCCCCATGACGACACAACTCCCCCCCCCGAGGTCACGGGGCGGAACCCCCCCCCCCGAGGTCACGGGACGGAGCCCCCCCCCCGACGTCACGGGGCGGAGTCACCTCCCACCACTGACCGCCGCCTTTATAAGCGGAGCAGTCCGCGGTCTCTTCGCAGTAGCTTGCCGCCCTTTACGGACCAACGTCCGACTGGGTTGCATTCTGCTGCAGCGTAGGTCTGTTAAGTGTGCGTTGGGCCCGACGCGCAATTAACAGATCCGCGCCCTTGCATGTGTTTGTTAGTTTGTTATGCATGGTAGATTGTTAGATTAACGCTTGTAGTTTGCTAGTAAATGTAGTTAGTGTTTGTAATTAATGTTTGGTGTTAGTTTTTGAAGTGTTTTATTTACTAATATGTACCTTCCCTACAGCTCCCTTTTCTTATGGACATTGATCCAAACTGGGTAAAGTGTCCCTATTTTTATCCGTGGGGTTTAACTTGTAAATATAAAATCGGTCCTTGTAATCCTACCTTGGTCAAAACTTGGGTTCGCAGTAGATTGGCGCCCGTTACTGACCCACGTCCGACTGGGTTCCAGTTTGCTGTTGACCTTTGTACAACCGACTTTGGTTGATCTTTGAAAAATTAACTTTAACTTTAACTGTTCAATTTGTTTAAATATTTGTGGGTAAAGTCTTTATTTTTTCAAAGTAATGTAATATGTTTCTCATCCCTTTCCTAACCCCTGACAAATAGGTTCGGCCTTGGTCAAAACTTGGGTTCGCAGTAGATTGGCGCCCGTTACTGACCCACGTCCGACTGGGTTCCAGTTTGCTGTTGACCTTTGTACAACCGACCTTGGTTGATCTTTGAAAAATTAACTTTAACTTTAACTGTTCAATTTGTTTAAATATTTGTGGGTAAAGTCTTTATTTTTTCAAAGTAATTTAATATGTTTCTCATCCCTTTCCTAACCCCTGACAAATAGGTTCGGCCCTGAAAACCGGACTTGTCAATACGGCCATGTAAACCGGTTGACATTACCTTTCTTAGCCTGAGAAACTGTTGTAATTCTTTCTTTTTTTTGGGTTTTTTCTTTATTTTTCGTTATTAAAATCATTGCTTGTAATTCCCTGTCCCCTAATACAGAGCGGGGAATAGAGCACCAATTTGTGCTCTATTCCCCGCTTTGGCAACAAGTTCAGATGACCTTGACCCACTGACAGGACTTATAAAACTTTCGTCTGGTCACATATAGGAAGATGAATATTTTAAACCATAGCCTATCCCCAACTTTCCTTTACCCTTCCAACCCCCCCTCCCACTTATATTGGGTATAAAAGAGGTTTCCCATCACTGGTAAGATCATTCTGCTGCTTGTGCTTGCTCACACTCAGAACTATGGAGTCACACATCCCACTACCGACTTCTGCAGCACCCTCGACTTCTGCATCACCCTCGACTTCTGCATGACCCTCGACTTCGGCTGCTGGTTCAATTCTTCGTCAGGCTCTTTTAATGTCCCTGATCATCCCTGAGAAGACAACTTCACCACCCATCATGGATCGTCCAAATTCACCACCCATCGTCCAACTACATCTCGCTCACTTCCAACTTCTCCTTCACCATCATCCTCGAGATCAAGGTCTTCGTCGAGCTCCTCCTCGTCATCCACCTCGAGATCAAGGCCTTCGTCGAGCTCCTCCTCATCATCCACCTCGAGATCAAGGTCTTCTTCGAGCTCCTCCTTATCATCCACCTCAAGATCAAGCTCCACCTCGAGATTAAGCTCCACCTCGAGCTCTAAAATATTTACAAGACCCCCAATTGAAATTCCACCTTCCACTAGTTCAACCAGACCTTCAGTAATTTGCACAAATATTCAATCTCCTTCAGAGAAATTCAATCAATTAAAGTCATTGCATAGAAGGTGCATACGTCCTGCACAACTATGTAATTATGTGTTCAAAAAAGGTGCAAAGAAAGGCGAACGCTGTGCAAAACAGTGTACTTTAAATGAAGAACTGTGCAATCTTCATTTAAAAAATACCGCTTCTCCTTCTTCACCACATCCAACAGTAAACTCAGCTAAGACTCGGATTAATAGGCTTGCTAAAAACAAACAATACGTCTTTGTAAAAATAATGGGATTCCTGAAGGTCATGTTAAAATGTGGAGACCGCCTTTACATTTTAAGATTACCTAAAGGCATGCGCCATCCCAAAAACCCTACAAAAAAGCACTATCTAATCCGAGGCGATTCAGGAACCACTGTGTGGAGAAAATTGTAAACAAAACAAAAAAAATTCTTTCCAAATTAAATAAAGTTTTTTCCAAATTAAAAAAAAGTGTGGACAACCTATTTACAATTTGTAGCATATGCTGCAGAGTGTAAATAGGTTTTCCACACTTTTTTTTACAATGTTACAACGACCTTGACCTAGATAACGGACTTAGATATTTTACACTAAGTCAAAGATAAAACTTAAAAGGAAAAAAGGAGAAATATTATACTGGAGGGGGAAATGTTTTATATACTGCAACAGCGTGGTAAAAATCATCATATCGCTATGGAAGCTGTAGGTGTAAACACTTGGCTTGTTCCTTCCGAGCTTGCTATTTCAGAAGCCTTTCTGTCCATCCTTACTTATGAGTTCCGAGGCATTAAATTAAAAGTAAAGATAGAGCTGAGACCGTTGCATAGAAACGATATGCATTGTGTTTTGGTGGAATGGGAATCGCCCTCCGGCGTTAAACTTTTCCATTTTATCAAAAGATCGTGCAAGGAGTATTGTGTAAAACGGATAACAGTCTCCCTTGTTTAAACGTAGTAGAACTTAAAGCTTGCTTCCAAAGTAAAATAGCAAAGGTAACACCTTTGCTATTTTACAAAATATTTTAAAGTGTCCTTGACCCAGTTACCGGACTTGGAGCAATTCAGAGTATATGATACAGCGTTGCAACAAACTACTTTCGAAGTCCTTGCCCCCCCCTCCCCTCCCCTTGAATATTCCTATAAAAAGGGAGCAGCCCGCAGAGGTTTCGCAGTTGCAGACCGACAGCCTAGATAGCTGTTTGCCTGCGCTGTCCGCAATAGTATCTCTACTATAGAGTTGGTACCACTGTATATTAGAGATGCTACCCTAGCTTAAGGCATGTCTGTTTATTACTAAGCATGTTAAAATAACGCTTGTAGTTTGCTGCTAGTAAATGTAGTTAGTTTAACTGTAGTTAGTTTGGTGTTGGTTTTAAAGTGTCTTTGAAGTGTTTTTATTTACTAATGAAATATGTACTTTTCTTTCACGCTCCCATTCAAAAAGGTATGGCACGAAAACCGACCTTATGTCTTTAAATATCTCAGGGGGGGATTACGTTTCTCAAATAAACACCTTTCCTAACCCTTACAAAAAGGTACGGCACGAAAACCGACCTTGAGTCATTACGGCATGAAAACCGGATGACTTTTTTTTTACCTATCTTAGCCCTCACTCACGAGAAACAGATTCAGTTAGTTTGCTTATCTAACACCTACACAGGCGCCTACACAGTGATGAACGTCTTTGCGGTTTCAGAGTGCGCGACTGTTGTAAACTGACAATATCGTTTGTTTGTTAGGTGAATAATTTTCGGGGGGAGAGGTTAGTGTTCCGTTATCAGGTTTATTGCCTATAATTGCGAGCTTTAAACTAGTCCTCTTCTCCTAATACAGAGCGGGGAATAGAGCAGTTTGTGGTCCAAGTGAGAATCACTTACTGCTCTATTCCCCGTTTTGGCAACATGTTCAGATGACCTTGACCCACTTCGGGACTTAGAAAATTGTTGTTTAATAAGACATTGGAAGATATATTTATTTCCTAGAATAAAACTAGGGTCACATAGGCTAGAGGTCATTACCAATCCTTTTGAAGAGAGAAATTTACCGATTATTGCAATAGGGGTTTGTCTTGTGTCTTTATTACACTACACGTTAAGTTAGCGACTTTTTTCCGAACAAGACATCGAACCAGCTATATTCATTGTAAAAGGGTGGGGGTTAACAGATATAAGGCAGTCGGCTTCAGGGTATAGTTATTATTCAACTATGGATAGCCCAGGAGGTTCGTCTAACTTAGATGCTAAAGGCAAGGAGGAGAATGATAGAGAGAAAAGAAGGTGTGCTAGAGAGAGAAGAAGGATTTCAATATTGAATGAAGCCTATAATTTATTACGAACAAAAGTACCTTTTCTTGAACCAAAAGCTTCAAGACTTTCTATTATAACACACGCCATAAAATACATTGAAATGTTGGAAATGTTGTCACAAAATACTTCATTTCAACTGCCTGAAGAATTGCTAGCAATAGAAATTGAAAAACTTTCTTCAACTAACTAAGAGTCTTTGGAAATACTGAACAGCGGAAGACAGAACGGGGAATAGATCAGTTTGTGGTCAAAGTGCGAATCACTTACTGCTCTATTCCCCGTTCTGGTAATAGCTTAAGGTGACCTTGACCCACTTACAGAACTTTATACTCTGTTAGTATTAAATTGTTCATATATTGTTACAATAATACCCCTTGCCTATCACTAATTACCCCCACCACTTAAATCGGGGGGTATAAAAGAGGTTTTTCATCAGTGCTTATCTCATTCTGCTACTTGTGTTAGCACTAGGATATATAGCAGCTATGTCACCAAAGGATAATATATTTCCTTCTGCAAAATCAATCGTGGGAAATATAAAACATATTGTGATTGAAAGTGAGGATGAAAATGAAGACGAATTGGGAGATGTTGAATTATTAAGTAATATGGATGCAATGGAAGATCTTGAATTATTAAGTGATATGTACAGTGATGATCTTGAAGCAGGATATATGGAACAAATTGAACCGTTAAGTGACGTGGAATCTGAAACCTATAGAATCTATCAGCATCTTCTCTGTTCTGAAGAAATACATGATGAAACTCCAACCACTAGTAGTAGTAGTTTGGATGGGTTATTTTTAGATAGCGCACGAGGGGTATATCATATTCGTCGACGACTATTTCTTTCCGTTGCTTCTGATACAACTGGTTCCGATTCATCAAATGAGTCTGATTAAGTGTTGTTTTTTTATTGTCAACTGTCAAACTTTAAATACAGAGCGGGGAATAGATCAGTTTGGAGACAAAGTGAGAACTACTTACTGCTCTATTCCCCGTTTTGGTAATATCGTTGTATAACCTTGACCCAGTTACAAGACAGAAAATATTTACCAGTTTAAAATATATTAAATTTTCCTGTTGGAGAAAATTGTCCTTGTTAAATACAAAGCGGGGAATAGATCAGTTTATGGTTTAAAATGAAATCATTTACTGCTCTATTCCCCGTTTTGGCAAATATGCTCAATGTCCTTGACCCAAATACAGAATTTTGTAGCCTCCAGCTACAAACTTAAACTTCCTAAAACGTACCCCCACCACTTTTTCTAGGGTATAAATAGAGGTGCATTTGCAGTGTTTTTTTTTCATTATTGCGTTGACCCTTGTGAAGAGCACGCCTACATTATGAATCGCTGCGATATTTGTAAATCTTCTTTCAGAGATGAATGGCTTTTAACCATTCATAAAGAATTGAAACATAACACCAATGCAAATACAGAAGAACAAAATAATGAAGAATTAGATTCAATCGACCAACAATTAGCAAAACATCAAGAAGAACAAAATGTAGAAGAACACAACGAAGAAAAAGAAGACAATGAAGAAAAAGAAGAAAATGAAGTTTCAAGACCAAGTGTCATTCATTATGCGCCTGGACCATCAATAAATGTGGAACTACACGCCCGAGCACTTCCGGGTAATGTTGTAACCCACTTTAAAATTGACAATACAAAATTGAAACTTGAAGAATTTTTAAATAACGCAAAAGGATTGGTTAGCAAAACTCTGAAAAATGAATTAAAAAGATTAAATTTTATTAAATTTGGACTATTACTGGATGCTTTATTTACAAACATTCAAAATGAAACCTCACCGAGAGGTTTCTTAACAAAAAACCGAACTATTATGTTTTCGTCAGATATTGATTCAATCGTATCTGAATGTTTTGAAGAGCTAATGACAAAAATACAAGAACACGAAGGAAGAGGATCTGGATGGAGTTTGTTAAGCATCACAGGGCTAGACTTAAGAGTGCACAAACACGGTTATGGAATTCGTGGCAGTAGCTATATCCCTTTACCAAAAAAGATTAGTGATACCAAATCCTGTATTAATGTGCAAAATGAAGATAATGAATGTTTTAAATACGTTATGTTGGCTAAATATGTAAAAAACCATCCTGAAAGACCAAGTCAAGCATATGAAGAAGTTCAACATAAGTATAATTTTCAGGGAATGACTTACCCTGTTGCAATTACTGATATATCAAAATTTGAAAAGCGAAATCCTTCAGCTTCTGTCAACATTTTCGGCTTAGATTCGTCAAACAATGCGTACCCCTTGCGCATAACACCTATTGAGCGCAGAGATCATACGGATTTGCTATTGATCACTAAAGGGGAAATATCCCACTATGTCTATATAAAAAACTTTGGAGCCTTTGTATCTAAACAAATATCAAAAAAACACGGAGAGAAAACCATTTGTAAAAGATGTTTTTGTCATGTAGGCAAACCATTAAGAAGGGGAGGTTCAGAATGGTTAGTAGAACATCAAAGGTTATGTAATGGAAACTATGAGGTTAGAATTAAATTGCCACATTCCAGCAAAGCGCAGATAAAATTTGACAAAGTAATACAACAATACCGTGTACCTGTTGCTGTTTACGCTGATTTCGAGTCTTCTTTACATCCGCTTGAACAACAAGAAGAGGACGTTACAAGAAGAAGCAATTACCAACTTCATTCACCAAACAGTTATTGCATACTAATTAAATCCACGTTGACTGAAGACCATCTTCAAAAATATCATCTTCTCCAAAGATTTATCGCGGTGAAGAAGCAGCCAAATACTTTGTCGATGATCTGTATGACATAGCTGCAAAGGTAGAATAACTGTATGGAACAAAGGTGCCCATGTCACCTATGAAAGAAGAAGAGCTTCAACATTATGATTCAACAACAACGTGTTATCTGTGTAATAACACCTTTACACCGGATAACGTTAAAGTTCGTGACCACGATCATCTTACGGGAGCGTACAGAGGTGCAGCCTGTAACGCTTGCAACTTGAACTACAAACTACCATATTTCATCCCCGTAGTTCTGCACAATCTGAGTGGTTATGATTCGCACTTCATAATCCCCGAACTAGGAAGAGATAATGGAGCAATAGACGTTTTGGCTACTACAATGGAAAAATTTATAAGCTTTTCAAAAAAGGTGGGTAAAATTAAATTAAGGTTTGTTGATTCATTTAGATTTATGCCTTCAAGCCTCATGAAATTATCTGAAAATCTAAGAAGAACAGATTTGATAGAAACAAGCAAAATTGTACCCAATAGTAAAATGGATTTGGTTCTTCGAAAAGGTGTCTTCCCCTATGATTACATCGATGGACTGCATAGATTTGATGAAACATCACTACCTCCACCAGAACACTTCAAAAACAAACTTAATGATTCGGAAATATCACTTGAGGACTATCAACACGCACGTCGAGTATGGAACGAGTTAGATATGAAGACCTTAGGAGATTACTCGGACTTTTATGTCAAACTAGATGTAACTCTTCTTTGTGATGTAATGGAAGAATTCCGAAACACCTGTTTTGCTGCATACGGTTTGGACCCTCTACATTCGTATACTTCACCAGGATTAGCTTGGCAAGCCATGTTAAAAGAAACAAAATGCAAACTCCAACTTTTAACAGACATTGACATGGTTTTAATGGTTGAAGCTGGAGTAAGAGGCGGATTGACCCAAAGTGTTACCAGACATGTCAAAGCCAACAACAAATACATTCCCGATTACGATGAAACCAAACCGTCAACCTATTTAGGATATTTCGATGCAAATAACCTGTACGGATGGGCTATGTCAAACCCACTTCCTTTTGATAACTTTAAATGGATTAATCCCGACTCTATTGACGATATTTTACAAATTCCGAAACATGGTGACACTGGATATATTTTGGATTGCGATTTTGAATACCCTGAAAATTTACATGATCTTCATTATGACCTTCCACTTCTTGCTAAAACAGAGATTTCACCTATTGGAAAACACCCCAAATTAATGAAGACATTAAATAATAAACAACGCTACGTGGCTCACTTTTGGGTAGTTCAACAAGCTATCGAATTAGGACTACGTCTAACAAAAATTAATAGAGTTTTGGAATTTTCTCAATCATGCTGGTTGAAACCCTACATTGATTCAAATACCATCAGAAGAGCAGCAGCTACATCAGACTTCCAAAAAGATTTCTTTAAATTAATGAATAATGCGATATTTGGAAAAACATTGGAAAACAAAAGAAGACACAAAAATGTTAAACTTGTTACCGACGCAAAAAAATTACAGAAACTAGTACAGCAGCCAAATTTTGGAACATTTATAATTATTAATGAAAAACTTGTAGCAGTGTCCATGAAGAAGACGAGTGTGAAGATGGATCGTCCTTTGTATATAGGCATGTCAATCTTGGACATCTCAAAAACACACATGTACGATTTTCACTACAACAAAATGGTGGCGTTCTACGGAAGAGAAAATATATCTATTACATATATGGACACTGACGCTTTCATATATCGCATAGTAACATTGGACATGTATAAAGATTTACGTACATTTATTTATAAGAACGACTTTGATTTCTCCGATTATCCAAAAGATCATCCAAACTACGATAATGGCAGACACAAAAAAGTACTAGGAAAATTCAAGGATGAGGCTAATGGTGTTCTGCTTGAAAAGATTGTTGCACTGATGTCTAAACTATATTCTTTGAAACTCTATAATGAAAAATAAGAAGAAGAAGAAGAAGAAAAGAAGAATAGCTATATTAAGAAAGCTAAAGGTGTAAAGAATTTATATTTAAAGAAGAAAGTGCATTTTCAACACTACAAGCAATGCTTATTTGAGGATAACATCATTACAGCTAAATTCAACACCATCAGAAGTTTTAACCATCAGCTGTACAGCGTGACTGAAGTTAAAAAGGCGCTATCCTGTAATGACGACAAAAGACAAACCCTTCCAGACAACATCCACACTTTACCATTCGGTCACTATTCCCTCAACCCTATTGACTAATAACCCTTTCATCGTCCTAGATCCTCTATCCTTTTCCTTTCCGTAAAAAAAGGGGAAACACAGCAATGTTAAGCTGTGTTTCCCCTTTTTTACACAAGTTTTGAATGACCTTGAACTATATGTATATATAAGCAGATTTATACAAAAGAATATTTAATACCATATCAGCTGCCTTCGTGAAACCATCATGTCAGACCTGAAGGAGAAGATTATTAATGAACTACACAAACCTGCAAGAATAAAGTTTCCAAGAAGAAATACTGTTATAAAAGGGATAAATGATCTATATCAAGCGGATTTAATTGAAATGCGACCGCATAGCAGAATAAACAAAGGATTTAAATATATACTCACAATTATTAATTGTTTTACAAAAGTTGCAGACGCTTTGCCTCTAAAGAACAAGACTGGTAAAAGCGTAACAGAAGCCATGGAAATAGCCATAAAAAGAGATAAAAACAAAATTAATCATTTACAAACTGATGATGGAACAGAATACTTTAATACAAACTTTGCACAGTTAATGAATAAATATAAAATAAATCATTTTTCTACAAATTCAGAGAAAAAAGCAGCTATTGTAGAAAGATTCAATAGAACCTTAAAAGGAGCACTGTATAAACAATTTTCAAAAAGAGGTTCTTACGTATGGTATGATGTTTTACCACAATTAATAAATGATTATAACAACAGGTTTCATAGAACTATCGGTATGAAACCTAACAAAGTAAATAGAAGAAATGCAAAAGATGTATTAAAACGCATAAAGAAAAATACAAAGCCTAAAGTAGAAAAAATGCAGCCAAGAAAATTTAATGTAAGTGATAAAGTACGGATTAGTAAATATAAGGGAGTGTTTACCAAGAAATACCTTCCCAATTGGACGAATGAAGTTTTTACAGTGTATAAAGTGCAACCGACTGTACCTGAAACGTATATCTTAAAAGATAACAAAGGAGATTTGTTGGAAGGTGCTTTTTATGGACATGAAATGTTAAAGTCAACAGTAGGTGATGTATATCTTGTTGAAAAAGTGTTACAAAGAAAAAAGGACGCAGTTAAAGTGCGGTGGTTAGGGTTTAACAAAACTGAGGATTCATGGATACCTATAAAGGACTTGGTTTAATGCAAGCAACTCATTTCATCGTTAACCTTTGAGCAGGATGGAGATTATTCACCATAAAGATCGATTCAATATTAATAACATAGATGATTTAACTGTGGATAACGTTAAAATCAACAATGGTAAACACGGTAGTTTACTTCCAAACACTGTTCGATGTATAGTAAGTGGCCCCTCAAACTGTGGAAAGACCAATGTCGTCTTTAATTTGATCACTAATCCGCAGGGATTAAGGTTTAATAACCTATATATTTTTTCAAAGTCTCTACAACAACCAAAGTATCAATTGCTGGATAAAATCCTATCTGATGTGTCTGATGTTAATTTTTACAAATTTAACGCTAGTGATAGCATTATGCAACCAAACGAAGCGAAACCGTATTCTGTATTTATATTTGACGATGTATCTTGTGAAAATCAGGATACTATTAGAAACTACTTTGCCATGGGAAGACATAATAACATCGACAGCATATATATAGGACAAACTTATAGCAAAATCCCAAAACAACTTATCAGAGATAATGCAAATATTCTAATTGTATTCAAACAAGATGATACTAACCTAAAACATATATATAACGATCATGTGAATGCGGATATGCCATTTGAAAAGTTTAAAGAGCTTTGCGGAAAAGCATGAGCGAAAAAGTATGGATTTTTGGTTATTATGAAAGATCAAGCTATAAAAGATGGTCGTTATAGAATAGGTTTTGATAAATTTGTTTTAATACACTGATTAGCGGTATTACTGTACAAGTCGTCAAGGTGTGAAGATGGTTAACCAGGAAAAGCTATTAAAGGAAATAAAATCACTTAGTGATTCTATTAGACAAAAAAACCGAGCTTTAAAATCAGGTATAAATGAAAGAGAGCAATTTTTAGAAACAACATTCAAACCTGTTACTGAACCTTTAAAGCGATTAGCACAAAATGTGGAAAAACCTTCAATTCGCTTCGAAGGAGACAAAATGCTACCAATTTCGAAATATGAAGAAGAATTTCAGAATGATGAAAGTTTTGGTCAGTTACAAACATCTGAAGAAAGCGACGAGTATGAAGAAAGCGGAGATATAGAGGATTTAAAGGAAAAGGACATTGCAGAAGATACAAGTGTAGATGATACAAGAGCAGAAGAAGAGGATATTAACCCATCCAACTTAAGCAAATTAGGCACGGATATTATGTTTAAAGGATCTCTTGGAAGAACATATACGTTAAAAATGTTACACGCCGCACATGCTAATCGAAATTTTCATACCTATGGAGCTAGAATAGAGGATAAAAGATTAATGATTGGAGATAGCAAGTTAGATATAAACGAAAATGATGATATAGTTATTGGAGATAAGAAATATAAAGGTACAAAAGGTTTGTTTGAACTTATCTTTAAAAATAATTCTGGTAAATATACTAAAAGGGATTTACAATTGTTTAAAAATATATTAGAGTATACAAATGCACATAGAAAGAAGTATTCCAAAGACCTACCTATTCATAGAAATCGGTCAATAAAATATACAAGTATTATATCTAGTCTTTTCCCCTCGAAATCAAAAAAAGCTCAAATTAAAAGAAGAGCTTTATCTTCTGCTGAATTAAATGTTTTGCATAAAAAGAGAAAAACAACTGATCCTACCACATCTGGAAGGGGATTATTGAAAAATTTGTATAAAACGAATATAATATATTACAACGATATAAATAAGTTAGTTGATCGAATGAGGTTATTACATGAAGCTATGGAAGCCGGGCACACTGGTTTAGAAAACGAATGGGTAGCTTTGGTTGATGAACTGCGAAAACAAGGAATAATTGTTCAGTAGACGTACATATATAATAAGAACCTAAACGATAGTGATTCAGTTACATCATGAGTGTGGACAAGTTTGGACGGTACTCCGAGTTTGGAGTAAAATCTGGATATAGTGAAAAAAGAGCTGGGTTTCCGTTAACACCTGACGGCAACTATAATTTTGAACGAAAAGTAATTCAAAATGTTGGTGATCCGCTTATGTCGTCTGATGCGGTTACGGTACAGTACATGGAAAAAAGAACCCCAACTGTACACGAAGATCATTGGGGGTTTTCCGGTAAAAGGTTAAGCAATATACAATATCCCGTTTATGATGGTGAAGCAGTAAATTTAGCTACTCTAAAATTGTTAACGATTTACAAAAGGAATAAAACTGACACAAGCTATGATGTAAAAAAATTAAAATTATCAAATGTAGGTGATTGTGAGCAGGATGGAGACGCTGTAAATAAGAAAATGTTTGATATTGTACACAAGAAATGGACTACAGAATATGAAAAACATTTGGAAAGGTTTGGTGCAGCTCTATTCCATTATATCCATCGGGCTTCAGGAAGAGATGCAGCTTCAGATGTTGACAGTCACAATTATTTAGACTGGAAAAATATACACAATCCAGAGAAACCTAATCAACGAGATAAACCGTCTGAGCCTTCTAAAGTCAAGACATTAGGAAAGGGAGATAAAGTGAATGTGATTAATGAACCAACAGAAAACAATGAAGATTACATAAGAGAAAAAAGAATTCAAAATACCCCCATGATAAGGGATAAAGCTTCAGTCATATTCGAGAGACGATACAGAGAGGATGATGGAATCCAATATTACTGCTTGGAGTTTAATATCTCAAGAGCCGAGATTTGCCCAAGGAGTGTTGACAGATGGTTTTGTTCAACGGTTTGATAGATATATGGATTGGGAACAACTTTCCATACATTACCTCTTCACAATGACTATGTTAAGAATTTATTTTCACAGAGTTAACTGGATCCATATTTTACAAAGACAACAGTTTTCGGAAGACTTCCTCGTAGAGATGACATCAAATTTTAATAACTGTTGGGAAGTAATAAGTAAATATCAAAATCTTTCTGAGAATTACATTGACAATTTTAAAGATAAACTAGACTGGGATGTGTTATTCAATTACCAGAGATTTAGTGGCAAGTTTCTAAGGAAACATGACAACTATTTAAAGTTTATTCATTTTACCGAAGACAACAATACCATCACCAGCGGAGAAACATCTGGAACATCTTCAATTACACCTTATTTCAATTTTTACTACTTCTATTTAATATGTCTACATTTAATTAATAAATCCATTTCTATATAATAAATGGATTTTAAACAGTATATAATACAAGAAACCAAAACTGATATAACATTCATTGTAAAACATTTATAGAGTGCACCTACTGATTGTAGGTTTTGCTATAAATAGTCATGTCGAGGGTTAAACGCATCAGTCATAATCGAGAGAGATTACAGAGAGGAAGGGGAATAGCATCAACAGCATTTTCTCTATTAAGTAAACCGGTTGGAGCTATAGTTAACAAGGCGATTGACTTATTACCTGTGGAATTACATTTACCTGGAGGATATCAATATTGTGGTCCTGGAACCAAATTAGAGAAACGTCTTGCTAGAGGAGATCCTGGAATAAATAAGCTCGATCAGGCTTGTAAACAGCACGATATAGCGTATTCCAAATTTGGTGATACTAAAAATAGATCAATAGCAGATAGAGCACTTGCTGAGAAAGCTTGGCAAAGAGTAAAATCTAGTGACGCGAGTATTGGTGAAAAAGCAGCGTCTTTAGCAGTAACAGCAGCAATGAAAGCAAAAACTACGTTTGGAGGAGGAAAGAGAAGAAGGCGTGGGAAAAAACCCGCTAAGAAACAAGGAGGTAATATCAGAAGAAAACGTCGATCTACCAGTGGTAAAGCTAAAAAGAAACCAACAATATGGTCAATGATAAAAAAGGGAGGAGGATTATACCTAAGACCGTATCGTGTGTATTAAATAAGAAAGAGCAATTAATAATTAAAAACAAAGAATTAACCAATGAAGAACTGATTACATATGCTTCTTGTTTGAAAATCCCATTTTTTAGAGGAGTATTTATGAAAGATGAATTACCGGTTAAAATGTGGAAAAATGAGACTGGTATTGTAAATTTGGATAATAGTGAAGGATTAGGCACTCATTGGGTGTGTTACAAGAAACTTGGTAAAACCATTTATTATTTCGACAGTTTTGGAGACCTTCCACCACCGAAAGAACTTCAACGATACTTTCGTGCGGCAGAAAATGTTTTTTACAATCATACAAGAAAACAACCTGATGATACATCCATTTGCGGTCATTTATGTTTAGACTTTTTAGCTAAAATTGTTAGTCAACTTTAAGATGTCCTCGTATACAGTGTCATTAACCGGTAACTCATGTACTTTACGCAGTATTCTGTTTCCAGCGCTACGTTTGCAAAAAGGAAGACTATGGGAAGCCGCATTATTGGATTTAACAACATATAACTCTATTCCAAACGTTAGTGAAGGAATTAATAACAAAATACATTATTACAAGACAAAAGATGATAAAGGAAAGTATTCAGCTTTGGAAGAATTCAGTTTACCAACAGGAGCTTATGAAATTGATAATATAAATGAAGTTATACAAAAACATATGGGAAAAGAAAATATAACGATAAAAGGCAATAACAATACAATGAAAGCCGAAATTACTTCTAAGTATTATATTGATTTTAGTCAAGAACATTCAATTGGTAGTTTGTTGGGGTTTTCTAAGGAAACAAAAGTATTAGAACCTAATAAAACTCATTCTGGAAATAAAACTGTGACGATCATCAAAGTTAATAGCATAGACATTACATGTAACATTATACAAGGATCCTACAGAGATGGAGAAAATCGTCATATATTACACACATTCTACCCATCAGTTGCACCGGGTTTCAAGATAGTAGAAAAGCCTCAAAACCTTGTGTACCTACCGTTAAACACCAGTTTCATTTCAGACATCGTGCTGAACATAGTGGATCAAGACGGAAACCTTATTGACTTTAGAGGATAAGCTATTACTGTAAGAATACATATAAAATCATCAGCTTAGACAATGGGGTTATCATTTAAAAAGAGAGAGCCAACCAGCAAAGAGGTCAGTAGCTCATCAGCTGTAGAAGGATTAACAAGTGACAACATTCGTTTTCTAGAAGAAATTGGATTAAAGGTCATTAACAATGGATATACTGGATATAGCGCAGGGACCAACATTCGACGAGACCTTATGGGAAAAGGAATATCACACGCACAACCCTTACGCTTCGTCCAAATTAAACAATAACGATGAAATTAGGATTCCTATACAACAACAAGACATTTATACTCTTCCATGCGAAAGTTATTTATATATTGAAGGAAAAGTAACAAAAACTGATGGTACTGCTGGAACCACTGTTCCGTTCATAAATAATCCTATGGCATTTTTGTTTGACGAGATTAGATATGAAATTTCAGGAGTTACAGTCGATTCAACAAAAAAGGTTGGAATTTCCAGTACATTGAAAGGATTAGCGTCTTTAACACCAAATGAGAAGAATCTGTTAGCTGTTGCAGGATGGGTTGCACCAGACAAAAGTACAATCGCTCCTGACTCTTCGGGAAACTTTGATTTCTACGTACCTTTAAGATTACTCCTAGGATTTGCTGAAGACTACAGAAGAATAATAATAAATGTAAAACAAGAACTAGTTTTATTAAGATCATCAAACGATAATGATATTATTAAAGCAGCTGCTGGAACAACTGATGCCAATTTAGACTGGAAATTAACATTAGACAAGATTGTTTGGAGAGTACCACATGTGCGACTAAATGATGAACACAGGATTACATTATTAAGAAAGTTAAAATCAGATCGAGACATTGTAATGCCATTCAGAAGCTGGGAGTTTCATGAATACCCCGTTTTACCTACAACACAACGGCATACATGGACTGTAAAAACTTCTACTCATTTGGAAAAAGCTAGATATGTAATATTTGGATTACAAACGAAGAAGAAAAGTAAAATAACTGAAAATGCTGGTGAATTTGACCATTGTAAATTAACAAACTGTAAAGTGTTCCTGAATTCACAATTCTTTCCCTACGACAACTTTAATATTTCTTTTGATAAAAAAAGGTACAGTGTTTTATACGATATGTACGCTAGGTTCCAAAATTCATATTACGGCAAAACAAATACACCTCTACTATCTCCCGTACAGTTTGAATCGAAAGCTCCGATTGTTGTAATTGATTGTTCCAAACAAAATGATTCTGTAAAATCGTCTAGTGTTGATATAAAAATAGAAATGGAATTTCAAGAAAACGTACCTGCAAATACATCTGCGTATTGTTTAATTTTGCACGATAAAATTGTTACATACACACCGTTGACCGGTATTGTAAAGACAGTATTGTAAAACGTTGTACCACCACCGGCACCACCACTGTCGCTAACCTATAAATAGCGGAGCAGCAATACAGGTCTTCAGTTGATCGTCTATCGGCGCATGGGTAACATCTTCTACAAAATGAGTTCTCCATCTGTTGTACAAGGTGATGCAGAGGTAGCACCGTTATTGGAACGTGATAATACTAGTGAAGCAGAAATCATCAAGGAAATAACTGCATTTTTAAAGTTTGGTAAAAGAGATAGAGAGGAGGAAATTAATGCAGACCCATCAAAGGTAGTACCAAAGAGGAAGAAGAAAGTTGAAGAAAATATTCCTCCTCACATTTTAACTGAAGTTTTTCTGCGAATCTTTTACCCCATCTCAGCATGCATCAGTAAAAGTGTATCAGTTGGATTGATGAAATCATTTGATTATTCCCCTACAGTAATACTACACCATGGAACAAAAAAGGTTTTATTTTCGCAAAATGCTTGGGAGTCATTTTTGAAACATGTACATTTAATAGAATGTTATTTAACTAACAGTTTGTGTGGAAGGAAAACACATATTCGACTTTTGGATTGTGACAATGAAATCGATATTGTTAAACATCGCGGACAACTACAAGTGCGAATTAGAGACTTGACTCAACATGAAAATAAGATTCTACTGTCACGTGAAGAATTCTACGTTTTAAACTACGCAACAGAACCTATTACAAGGTACATGAGACAGTTGGTATTTGCAAGCGCTATTATTAAAGAATATTTGGTCGATACTTTGGAAAAACAACCTGATAGCACCATCGTGTACGGACCTGTGGATACATCTATTTTTAATAGAATACCTCATGAAGTTTGCATGTGGAGAAAGTTAAAGGATTTTGAACCACTTGTATAAATCGCTACAGAAGCTACAGAAGAAACAACACAGGAAGAAGAAACGGAGAAACAAGAAGAAGAAGAAAACGAAACACAAGAAGAAGAATTTAAAAAAGACTAAAGTTTGACTTAGTAAAGAAGAACACACGTGGGGTAGGCCTATTGGGGACGGTGCCCACGTTAAATATACACCAACGTGCCTGCAACTGTACGGCCTGGTATTTAACCTACCGTGGTGTGGAAAACAGTTTAGTTGATCGCTAGGTGCCATGATGAGCGGAGGGGATGAAGAAGTGAGTGTAAAGCCTTGTGTAATAGAATTTCAAGCATTTCGAAATAATGATGATAGGTTTATTATCAAGGAATTAGTAATTTTAGACTTGCTTACATTTGTAGCCTACCCATTCACGTTTGAAGCTCCTTTTTCTTTTAACAAACTTAACACCAAAGCAAAAAGTACAAACAAATAGATAACAAACTACTTTCATCACATACATTGGTATGAAGGATTTATAAGCTACAGTAATCTGCACAGTATTATGTTTAACTTTTGCAAACAATATTCACATATATACACAAGAGGATTAGAAAAAAAGAACTGGATACAAAAGTACACGCACGGTGATGTTTTCGATATAACTATCAGTAAGGACTTTAACATTAATCTCGGTAATATTTGTGTCGCTGCAAAAGATCTTAAACACGGCCAAACAAACTGTGCATTGTACAACGCGTATCGTTTGGCTGCTTACTTGAAACAAACGCAGGAATGTGGTGGGGGTAGCGGAGAACAGAAATGTGGTGGGGGTAGCGGGGCCTATAAATACGAGGAGACAGCACCGCTCCAGCACGAGTATTATTCGAGACTCCGAAGAGGCAACATCACAGAAGACACCACAACCACCACTGACGAAGATGGCATCACAACAGTTTCTACAAACACTGGTTGATCAATTCAACACTCATTCAAAATCCGACCTTCTACTAACTAAAAAGTGTTCAGAACTAAAAGAACAAAAACACTACATTATTCATAACATCAAGAAAGTGGAAACCACACATGGAGAAGCAATTCTAGTTTCATTGAGCGAAGGACCTTTCACTCCAGGAGATGAGCCGAAGTTTCAAGTATTTCTTCCAAAACGATTTGTTCAACTGCTACAAAATGAAGATTTGCGAGATATTCAACCGGGGACGTTGTATTTGGTATCACACGGTGTAAGCGGCAACAACTCGACGGAACTCACTCTGCACATCACGCATCCTTGTACATAATGTCTTTGTTTGTATTTTTCTGTTTGTATTTCTAGTCATCAATGTTAGACTTAAGCTTATTGTATTGTAAGATGTTTGTTTAATAAAGAAAATATAAAAAAATATAAAAAATAAAAATAAATAAAAACAGCAACACAGCAGTATATTATTTTATATACTGCTGTGTTGCTTTTTTTAAATTCAAATGGATGACCTTGAACTTTCATTCAGGGTTAACTTATGAAGAGGTATAAAAGAGAGGGAGCAGTGAAGTTAGTCTCAGTCTTGTCTAACACACGCTGCAGCTAACATGTCGGTGCCACCTATGAACAATTTATTTTTTGATAACAATTTGAAGACATATTGTTGCAAGTTACAATGTTTTAAAATACCAGGTGATCAAGTTGACGGGAAAGCTTGTCGTAAGTGCAAGTGTTTCAGCTATTGCATATGTAGATGTAAAACGTATCAAATGAACCGACAAGATAAAATACAAGAATTACGCCGAAGGATTGCATTACTGTGGCGGCGAATGTAGTAGCAACCATCTGCCTCACACCAGCTGCCACCTGCCGCCTGCCATCTGCCGTCCGCCATCTGCTCCGCCCCACCACACTTTTACACCCACCATTTTGTTTGATACCAAAACGCTAGCTAGCGAATAGTCAGTACACCTCCGGCTCTTGACCAGTGTACATCGAGCTCTCTGTTGAAATGTCCATCAAAATTAGGTGTATTCATTATGACTCTATTCATCTGGCGACTTTCCAAGACCTCAAGGGTTTTAATGAAGAGTTAAGACTTCTCATTGCGTCCGGCTACGATTTATCTTTGGAACTTTACGCATCAAAAAACAACATGGACTCTGCGCAGGAATCGAAGTATCTACCGTCTTTCATCAGAAAGCGAATTGATGGCCACATCTCGTCCGGATCAACAACATCGATGACAACGAACAACGGGGAACTATTGTAAACATGAATTATTGTAAATAAAATAAAGTAATATTTGTAATATGAATTATTGTAAATAAAATAAAGTAATATTTGTAATAGTACTACCTCGCACTCGTATCATTCGATTGCTTCATTCGATTGTTTCATTCGATATTTATTATCGATTAACTATCGAATCACAATCCGATTTTACGCGTGCGAGGTAGTACTTTTTTAAAATTACCTCCCCGTGACCTTGAACTTTAACCTTTCCCTCATTACGTCACAAAACCGCCTACGTCACTGGCTCAGCCTCAGATGACGTCTTTAATGACTCATCACTTCCGGTGACGTAACCGGAAGCTGTCAATCACTTGGCCCAGAAGTCCCCTTCCCACACTACTGAGTAAGAATATGATGTAGTCAATCAATACAAAACAGACTTATTTTTACTCAATCCTATCCAACACTTTAATATAAGTAGGATTTCCTTGCTACTTGCGTGGTTAATAACTTACAACTCTGATCTCAAAAACGGCTCGAACGATTTCCTTAGAAAAAAAAATACTAATGTGTTCTTCAACTACTAATGTAAAAAAATACTATGAAAAATAAAAATAAATTAACATTGGGCTCCTGGAGATTAAAATTTTAAAAAAGAATTATAGCTGCGGTTTATAATTAATCAGCGAACTCTCAAAGTTATACTCATGTAGTTTAAGTAGTACCTGGGGGCCGATCTTTGCTAGGGGAAGTTCAATCAGTTTGTTTAAATGACCTGGAGTAGTTGTTCACCATGTCCCCCTACTAACGAGCATGTTTGAGGTCACTCCAGTTGTTATTATAGCTCAGTGTACATTTGAAGTAAGATATACTGAAGGATATATAGTCATTGCCTATACTCTAATATGAGTAAGGTTTAGTTGGTTGGTTGCTTGCTTGCTTTCTTGCAACTCTGATCTCAAAAAAGTGTCAAAAGATTTCCTTCAAATGTTGAAAATAACTAATTTCTGGGGTTAAAAAAGTTCTAAACAGATCTTATTCCCAGGAAAATCAAACGTTTACAATCAAACTGACTTCTAACCAAATACCAAATTACAAATAACTACATCAGTAGTTCTGGACTGACTGATCTGACCTGGTTGACTGACTTGGGGGATTCTGGACGTCATTTTCCTCCAAATGATTGATGTTTTTGTATTTTAACAACATTTTGAAAGTACTACAAAAAGGTATTGTTGTGGCCCATCCAGGGGGTGGAGTAGTTATGCTTATTGTGTGTTGCTTGAAGGAAGTTTTTCAGTGCTTTAAATTTTAAGGATTTGAAAAACAATTTAAACCTTATTATTCTTCAAGTTCCATATTTATATAATTTTAAACAATAAAATAAAGCATAAAGCTACAATAACAATGGAGGCCTGGGGGACGTAGCCCTCCAGTAATAAAAAGTTCAAATGACTATTTCAATACCCCCTGGGTTGACAGACTCATTGTCCTCTCTAAATGTTGCATCTGTTTTTGTGGCGTTTGCCCCCGCCCCCCCCCCCCCGCTTGAGCTCGAGGGGGCGAGTAACTACTCTGCTACTCTCATTCTGCTTGGTCTGACTGCCTTAAAGATGTTAGAAATCACTGTTTTTCAAGGTCTTTGTATATTTGTATGAAATACATTGTAAATCTGAAATAACAATGAAGTTCTCATGAGGTGTCGGTCATTTGAAACATTGTTTTGTAATGACAGCTGAGCTCATCCCCTTACGTGATAACAGAGTGTACTCCTATAATTATATTTGCAATAGCTTTACGATTGATTGTAGTGCCCAAATGATAGCTATCGGAAGCTTGTGTGGTGCAATGTTGCCAAATCTACAAGTAACAGGAGAACGCTACATACAATGAAAAAATATCATGGGAATCACTTTAATCGGATTTCCAAAACAACGGGAAATACACATTGAATACCTAACATTTTAACAAAACATTGAAAATACCAAAATCTATACAAACTGGCATTTGCGCATTCACTATAATTTCCACGAGTGAATCTAAACAAACATGTATTTACTCCAAGTAGACGCTTCAAATACAGTGACCAGTAAACAAAAAACAATCTGGCACTGCATGCCACATGTGTTTGGTTGCTATGGTGTGCATTCAGTCTGCATACAAACTATCGTGTTTCTGGAGACAAAATACAATATTTTCTGTTTTCAAAACAAATGGAAAACAAGGATACTAGATACAAGAGACTGGATACAACCACTTGCAATACTTACAACTTTTTACTTGATGTGATTGATTTATTTTGTTTCATAACATGAAATTAAAATAATGTTACTATTGAAAGCGAATACTTATAGTTTTTCCGACCATTTATATCGTCCTGCCACATGTTAGAGCCACGCAATTATACGAAGCGTTTTTAAATTCAATTTATGTAGCTTAATACGCATCAGTATTAAAAGCTAAACATTACGACAAATTAACTTAATTGTTACATTATTATCTACAGTTACATTGTACACACATAAATAAAGTATATTATTAAAATCGTGATATTAATAGGCAATCACAAAACTGTCCCTCCTTTTTCTCAGGGTGTGTGCATCGTAGGATAAATTCACGCATACCGTTAGAAAGGTATTGTCGCGTGGATGTGCAGAAACCCCTTATAATTTACATCAGCCTTCAAGGCTACCCCCACAGGCCTTCAATGTTTCAATGTTAATCGTATGGAAGAACAGTAACCAATTGAATTGTATATTTGACAGCTGATATAATAACAAATTCTGGCTCAACAGCCAGAACGGATGTTTCGGTACTAATGTAAATAAAAAATACTACTGACTACTCGGATGGTTACATCCTTCTCTTATCTGTTTTAACTTCACGTTAAACAAAATTAAATCCGCGTGTAACGATGTTATATCTAAATGAATCAATTATCATTTAGAACATATTTATTTAATCATATGTTTAAAAATGCAACTTTGTTTTTGTTTTCATTTTTAATTAATGCAAAAATTATTCTATAACACTATTCATCAATTTCATATATTTCTTACTATTTCTTAATTGATTTGAATTATTTATAAAATGAAATATCCTTATTTGTTTTAAGAAGTATAATTCTTATTTTATGTATAAAACAAATGGCGACTGTGGATTAAAGTATAATAATTTGATTTTAAAGCAACAAATATTTAAGAGACTAACTGATACCTACACCTAAAAAAATGCATAATGAAGGAGTTATTTCACAGAATAAAGCAGTTTTGAAAGCTTTGCAACCTCAAAGTGCTGCTCTTTCTCAACTTGTACAACATCTTGTATTAAGTCATCCAGAGCACAGTCCAGAAAACCGCAGACTTCAAGAACCTAATATTTATTCTGCAACAACTGTTGAATCTTTCGATGAAGAAAAAGAAAATTTTAGTCTTAGAAGGAACGTCTATAAAACTTCTTCGAACTTCAAAATTACAAGGAGATTCAAAGGAAATTAAAAGCATCAAGGCTAGTATCTTAATCAATGCCCGGTGCTAAGTATTACTCACTTTTATCAAGCTTAACTCCACCTGATCTCCCATCGACAAAAGATTATGAAACCTTAATAAAACTACTAGAAGAACAACTTTTCCCTCACACAAATGTCCACACTGAACGACACAAATTCGTACCGAGGGAACAAGAGGCAGACGAAACAATCGCACAGTACATTGCTGCCTTAAAACAGCTATCATTAACTTCAAAATGGAACTGTCAAGAACGTAATTGTGGAAAACCTGTAAAAAACATTATACAAGCGCCATTTGTTTGTGGATTACGAGATGTTGACATACAGGAACAAATTCTACAACAAGGAGATGACATCAGTTTCGAAAAATCTGTTGAAATTGCTCTTGCAACTGAAGCTGCTAAGAAACAGAATAAATTTTATTGTGCTGTTACAGATGAGCAAAAGTTTCAAAATCAAGGACATCATGGTTGAATTTAACAGCGTCATGTAGATCAGAAAATGTAACAATTCACGTTTTAATTATTAACATTTTATACGTTTTAGCGAATTTCCCCTATAGGAAAAAAGCTATTACCGTAGGTCTCGTGGTAAGACTTAAGCCCGAGACCATGATAATTTTTTGTTTTGAGGTCCCCAGATGACAAAAACACCATTCGTTCAAATTTATTACGGGATGTAATAAAAAACGTCTTACAACACTTAAGAATATATTTACACTTATACTGAATCACATACAGACGGTAATCATATATAAAAGATGGTACAAGGCTATCGATTTCGACCAGTCACACCGGGTTTATATTTAAAGAAATGTGTAAGGCTAGAGATGAATTGATAAATGAACAAGTTAACTTCGACTCTGGTGGCACATTTAGAAACCTGTTTCCGGAACTTCCGGTAACCAATAGGATTAAGCAGGAACGCCATTAAGATTCTGTCAGTTCTCTCATTGGCCTGATGATGACCGATGTGACTGGTCGAAATCGATAGCCTTGTACCATCTTTTATATATTTTTACTGTCTGTATGTGAATCAGTATAAGTGTAAATATATTCTTAAGCGTTGTAAGATTTTTTTATTACATCCCGTAAGTAATGACAACACGAAATATGCTAATCAAAAATTTGTTCAAATTTATATATATGTATGTATATATCTATGTATGAACTATGTGTATATCTATGTATATATGTGTGTATATCTATGTATGTATATATGTATGTATGTATGTATATATATATATATGTGTGTGTGTGTGTGTGTGTGTGTGTGTGTGTGTGTGTGTGTGTGTGTGTGTGTGTGTCCGTGAATGCGATAACTTGAGTAAAAAACGTCCAATTTCGATGAAATTTGGCTCAAATGTGTAAAATGACATGACTTTAAGTTCGAAACCCAGAAAAATCGCTCAATGGAAAGGGGGGTTTATGGGGGTTTTAAATTTCCAAAAATCTTTTTTTTGCATTTTTTAAAACTTAATTTTGGTTTTGAACGAGTTATAGAGCTTAAAAAAATAATAAAGTATTTAGAATTATTAACCTAGGTTAAGTGGTTGCGGAGAAAATTAAAAAACCTACTCCTAAAATCTCCCATGTTAATCTTATGGGAAACCTCAGTTCATTTTAATGTAAACTTCTCATTTGCTTTTAACAATCTGTTCAGTTCCACAACACAATCATTTTGGTGGTAAACTGTGATTCTATGCCCAACCGTTGCAGATATTCAAAGTTCTAAACACAGTACGTTGTCCAATGTTATCCTTATGGAGAATAAATAAAATTTGATACCTCGATTATTTATGAAATATAGCGTCCCAATTGCCATTGAAACACTATATATTTAATATACTATTTATGAGGTGTAAAGAAGAAATAATGTATGTAATATAAAAGAAGTTTTGTGAATAATTGCTGACAAATTGCAAATAAGAATTGCTGGTGCTACTTGGTTTTGCAAGTCTGGGCAAGGTCGCGATTTTCTTGTTCGGGGTTGTCGGAAAGAGTTGGAGAAAATGATTTAGATTCTTGCTTGGCTTGAAGGAACTGGAGCCGGGTCACGTGACGGCCGGCGTACCCGGGTTCGAGAAATTTCTAAGGCAAGCTTATATATTCACGGTCGCTGGGGGGCTACAGTATTTTACGTATACCTTTGGTGTCGTGAGTTTGTCGTGAGTCTACCCAGCGAAACGTGAATTTCTTCTGATTTGAAGGTACAAAGTTGTTTTAAAATTTAGAGGCTTAATTTAAATCATTGCTCCATTCTCATTTGTTGTTTTTCAAAAAGGGGAACAGTCTGTAAAACAATTTTTTTCAAGGTTCGAAGCGTTTCTTTTCTTCTTTTGATACTTGGGTTAAAGATAAACTAAAAAACCAGACTGTTAAAATACAGATAGATGAATTATAATTAAAGTTCAGTAATATCCAAAATCGAACGTTTAACTTTTATTTTGAAACCCTGAAGTGAAAGCAAAACCAAGTTTAATTTTATTTTGAATTTATGAATTATTTTATTTGAGAAGAAAGACTTTTAATTTGTTTATTTAAATAAATACAAGAAGATTTTATTTAGTTATTTTTATTTTTAAGACCACTTCTAAACCTCAAGAAATATTATAGCCTGCTAGACAGCGCTATAGAATGTATGTTGATGAAACTTGGTATGTGGCTTCACGTAGTACTGGTATAATGATATCTGCACACACAATTTATTTTTTGTTGAATATTCCCGTAGCAGCAAACCTGCGTACTCAGCCCCCATGTTATTCTTATGGAGCACAAGTAAAATGTAATGACTCCCTTAATTATGATCATAAATTAATAAAACGTGGTATGTAGCTTTACTTGGTTGAGTTATATTGATAAAAACCCTTTTGTTTTGTTCCTTGTTGCAGCAAACCTGCTTACTCAGCCCCATGTTATTTTTTATGGAGAATAACTAAAATGTTATATAGCTCTCATTTATGATTGAATATTGATGAAACTTGGTATGTGGCTTCACCTAGTTAAATTCTATTTATATTTTCATAAAAACCGATTGTTTGTGTTCCTTGTTTCAGCAATCCTATCTACTCATTACCAATGTTATTCTTATGGAGAATAATTAAAATCGCTTATATGTGAAAATATTTTTATGAAACTTGGTATGCGGCTTTATGTGGTATTGAGACAAATATTATGCATTGGAAATTCGCTGAGCACGCAGGTTTGCTGCAACGGGGGTATTTGAAAATATAGCAAATTTTATTCACAACATGTCAATATTTATTTAGAAATAATTGCATAATAAAAGTACTTAAAATAAATACCATCTCAAATGTATAAGTATTTTATCACTAAGTGATAGGGCGAAGTATCGCTGTACCAAATGTATGGTTATATATTTGAAAAACAAAGATCAAATCATTTGACTAAGACATCTACTTTATAATTGATCAAATTCTATTTGAACTGGTCTGATTACAGGTATATACGTATTTGTAATTTAATTATAACCAATTAGTATAGATTTCAACTTACTTGAGACAGATGCTTGTCCAGAAGTGCGTATCTCTAATGCCGGTCGTAATGTTTTGATAGAATACTCTGCTCACACTAAAAAACAGGTGTAACTTTTGAGGCGACAAATACGCCTCTGGGTTTGAATCCTTTTCTATCGCCAACCAATCGTCAATCTCAAAAGTGTATTGCAGTTCTGAATATAAATCGTAAATTTCAATTTTGTCAACAAACCTGGAACAAGAAGAGATGTTTTAAGAATTCTGAAAGGAAATATGAAGACGACTTCATATGTAATTCATAATTTGTAAAAATAGTCTCTACAAATATAAATAGATGATGTAGCCTAAACTATATTTGTAAAATATTGTATGGGGTCATATGTACTTGCCAATCTGGACTGAATCCTTCATTGTTGTGCCATAACAACATTTTGCGAACTCTACCCAAATGTTTTTGACAATACATTAGAAACCAGTCGTCAGAAAACGCTTGCAACACTTTTCTCTTGGTACTAGTTAACACGTGTGACTGGAACACAAACAAATATTGGATTAACTAACTGATTTTTTTCTGAGGGTAAAACTAATTTAACATTGTGAATGTAAAAGTTCCTTGTAAACATACACCAGGACCATGGAAGAGTTTCTAAACTCGACAGTAACTTTCTTCAATTAAATACATTTCTGCAACCACGGGAAGAGATTACATGCATAGTACTAACGATATCAATGTTTAATGATTGAGTTTTCTCATTAATTAATCCTTTGCAATAGATTTTACTTTTTCAACCACTAATTTTTTGTATAAATCCAGAATAATTTATAAACATTAAATTAATTTTTATGTGTAGTAAATAAAATATGTTGAGGCTGGGTTTTCTCCGATGGGGTAAAGCATCATTAAATTTAAGAAATTAGTGGGGAAAATGTAACCTAATCAAAATGAAAAATAGTTCCCCATCGTTTTTGGATCTAAATCCTAGTTTCTTTTTCACATACAAATAATTCTAAGAACAAAACAAGTAAGTATAATAACAATCGAAGTCAGGTTGAATATAAATCACAAAAAACTAGGACAAAGTTGTATAAAGTTTGCATTCTATCTTAAGCCATTCAAAATTATACTCCAAAAAATATAAAGTACTATTGGTTTTAAAAATCCTGAGTTTTTTTAATAGCGCGTTTACTTACCCGACTATCACATTTTTCCCCGAATAATTTGATTCCGACAAAGGAAGATGTTCCAGAGTTTATTCTAGAGCCAGTGTAGACTGCCACTAAGTAAGCATAGCTTTCCCCAGGGAAGTTGTCGTCTAGGATTGTCACATCTCCCTAATGAAAATATGTGAAGCCGTTAGCATCATCAAAACTCAATAAATGGATAATCGAACGAAGTGAGTTTATCCTTATACATAACTTTACTGCTTAGACTGGTAAGAGAATCAACTCAACCGGCGTGTCTGTGACCAAAATAACTCAAGAATGCCTCCACAGTTAAACTTCAAATTTTCCGAATAAACTTAACAGTACAAAATCTTGGCCGAATTCGTTATTCAGATAATTTCGTTCAGTATTAAAAAATTATCTTAAAACCAAATTTTTTTTCCTTAAGAATAACATTGGAAGCCATTTTAGTGGTACTTGAATCGTTAAAATTTAGCCGACGTCTATGTTTCAACTACAGAGTAACAATAGTTCGTTTACTAGAGTATACTTTGTTATACTGGATAAAAAAAGGTTTTTCACAACAACAACAAAAATACACACGAGAGATAAATTGAAGTATATTTTTAAGTTGTGGGCATATTTCTTATATTACAAAATGATTAAGTGTACGTTATTAAAATAGTATCCATACAGTTAATATTCCCTTATAGTATGCCTACTCTGTGTAAATATCTTCAGTCGTCTGAGGTAAAACAGTGGCAGACGACGCGTGTGACAGATCGAAAAACTCAAAATAACTTTTCAAAATAGACGATTGTAGATACTGAGATATTAACTTAACTTATAAAATAGTTTGTTTTATTAAATTGTCTTAGACAATTGGTAATATCGTGATTGTCATGTGCAAAATGTACAAAGCCTCAATTTGTCTAGAAAGCTTTGATCAAGTTAGTCACAGTAAGCCCAACCTTAAATTTATTTTGTAGCACAATTAGCCTATTTGCTAGGTTATATTTTCACTAAATTAATAACACAAATTTTTTACCTAAAAGTATCTGGGGGCCGAGCTTTGCTCGGGGGAAGGCCAGTCAGTTTGTTTAGATGACTTGGATTAATATTTCACCACTTTCCCCCGCTGATAATCAGATTTGTATAACTCATTTGCCTCTTCTACATTTTAAAGGTCACTCCAGTTGTTATTTATAGCTCAATGTCCCTTTTATTTATTTTACTACTCTATATATGTAATCTTCACTCAAATATTTTAATCTCTGCTCTCAGGAAACCACATGTTAATAATCATAAACAACATGAGTATTACTTTTACAGTTCCCCGGTTGATTATGAACAGCCCTTACAATTCTTATGTTTTGATTTTACACTCCATAAGCCCAAAGTTAATTTTTTTAACTTTTCAAGTAGGGGGTGTTAGTAGGTCCTGTGTGTGGCGGGTGGCGGGTGACGTCATGCGGGTGAGGTCAAGGACCTCTTAACCTAACCTAAGTCTACCTAAGTAAACCTAACCTAATTTGCTCGCTCCCCCTCCCCCCTCCCACACCTTGACAACTGTTTAGTTGCATGCAACTATCGCGCAACTGCTCAGTTTCACACTTGCTCCCTCCTCCTCCTCCTCCTCCCCCTTTCACCACTTAGCTCTTTCTACGCAGTTGCTCTTTCTACGCAGTTGCTCCTACTGCGCAGCACTCCAGCGAACAATGGAATTCCAGAAACCGAGGCGCCGGGCTGTCGGTGTGAATAATTTATTTTGTTCGCAGGGGTGGAGCATGCACGGAAGAAGAAAACAGTAACATTTAACAGTGCGCGTACCTCATACTACTCATTATGTATAATTAATTAGACGTATGAACAATTAATTAGATGAATGCATAATTAATTAGATGAATGCATAATTAATGAGATGAATGCATAACTAATTAGGTGAATTAGGTGAATACATAATTAATTAGATAAATGCATAATTAATTAGATGAATGTATAATAAATTTCTGTGAGGTATTCCTAACGTTATCAACCCAATACTATTCGTTCTAATTTTTATTGGCGGTTGTTATTCGGTTTTCATTCGGTTGGTGACTCAGTACTGTCCTTTTACGATTATGTTGGTGACTTTTACTACTGTCCGTTTGCGATTTAATTGGCGACTCTCACTACTGTCCGTTTGCGATTTAGTTGGCACTCTTGTTTAACAAAGAAGAGGCCGTATATACGTTATTTGTCGGTCGATTTCAACATTACTCGGTATATGAACATTATAATTGATATATATACTGATGATGTTATCATAATTTGGCGACTTTTTTTTCAAGGTCGCTTCACTGGAAGCCGAAACCTAAAAATGGATGTATCTCCGTTATTAACTGTCCGATTTTAACCAAACTTGTCTACCCCCAATAAAGTTTTCGGGTCTTGTTTAATGCAGTTGCCTACCCGGGAAATTGAAGGCGCTATAAACTTTAAAAATTCATATCTTTCAAACTAATTGGACCTTTTTGTCGAAACTCGGTATTTAAGGATAATAAATTATGCTCTATAAGACTAGTTGACTACCAAATGCCAGAATTATTTTTCAAGAACACTTTACAGGAAGACATAAATATAAAAAAATCATAACAAAGCTGTTTATCCATGGATTTTATAAAACTCGGAATTTACGTTAACTAACTTACACTCTAGCGTATAGCGTGTAAATAGTTTATCCAACATGTGTTTCAAGGTGACTTTACTGGAAGACTGGAATATAAATAATTTTGTAATGGAGTCAGTATCGCTATATGAGTGAGCAGCGTCAATAACCGAGTTCATGGACACGTTTTGCTCACTCCTCCTCCCCCTCCCCCTTCCACTCACCACCTTCCGTTACTTATATACGACGCAGTTGCTCCTACTACGCAGTTGCTCTTTCTACGCAGTCGCTTGACCCACTTTAGAGAACAATAGGTTTCCCGGAACCGAGAGGCCGGCACCAAGTTGACTGTGTAACCAATTCCTAGAACTTCTTTTGTTTGCAGGGATGGAGCATGTATGTAAAAAGAAAACAGTAACATTTAATAGTGTGTGTAACTCATGCTACTTTTATGTCAAAGAAACGAGCAGCGAGGATGAACTACCGTGGTTGCAAATTGCACTCGACGAAATGCGCTTTCGCAGAAAATTAGAATTAATAATAAAATAAATAAACGGTATCAGGAAACTGACACATACTTTCTCCCTTTTAGCCAAACTTTAATGAAAAAAAGATTTGTTATTTACTAAATATAGAATATGAAGTACAGATAAATTAACTGAAAATTGTCTAAAATAGTTGTTTTCAGAAATATTCACCAAAATCCCTTTTTAGGAGCACTAAAGATTCCGTTGCTAAACAAAGAGATTTTGAGAGGGGAAATGCCCCCTTGTCCCCCCCAGGGTTAAATAGCAACATATTTCGAACATCCTCTATTGGTCAATGCTACCTTGACCTGCATATCAAGTTTTAATGAAATTGATCAGTAGACGAATTGAAGAGAGAAATAGTAATTTATGTATTCCCCATAAGAATAACATTGGACAACGTACTGCGTTTACCGCTAAATGAAAATTTCAATTTTCTCCGCAACTAGCAATCGTAGAATAGTAATTCAAAATACTAATTAATTTATTTTTTTGAGATCTTTTCAATGGTGAGTAGTAATCTTTTGCAGGACTTATGGTTTTTTATGAAAAATCCAAAAAACTGAATTTTGGATGTTTTAAGTCCTGTAACTTCTGAATCCGAATTTTTCCAGAAATGCGGGTGGTGTCATTTTGTTGGAAACCTAAAGCTCTACAAACCACTAAAGTTTAATCAAAATCGTTAGAGCCGTTTTTGAGAAATTTGGATTTTACATGTTTTTTGGCGATTTTTGGGGGATAATTACCCTTAAAAATCAAAAATTCAAAAAAATGAAAAAAACGCCTGGAGATATCGTGGATTAGTACCTACATACCAAATTTCATAAAAATCGGTCCATTGGTTAGGGCTCTAGCTCTGTACACATCCACACAGACACACACACACACACACACACACACACACGGACACACACACACACACACACACACACACACACAGGCAGACATCACGTAAAAACCACTTTTTTGGGTTCAGGGAGCACCAAAACGAATATTTCCACTAACAACTCAAATTCGAAAATTTTGACGAAAACAATACTTTCTCCATATACTATGTATAAGGGGAGAAAGTAAAAATTAAACACGTACTCAGTTGTAAAAAATAAACACGATAGTTGTGCACCCAAGATCGTAGTGTGAAAGAAAATTAACATTCGAGAAGGTTCCGCGCTTGCGTGCGCATAGGTAGTCGTGTGACGCTTTGTCATTGATCGCGTCAGTTCAGTGAGTACCTTCACAGAGTGCGGAGTGACAATGACCACTGCGGCAGAAGTAAACGAATCCATTCGCGCGTTATTACAGGAGTTGGAAGCTATGGGTCAGACAGATAACGCTTCATTCGTTTTACCGTCTTCACAACCACCGATAGCAGATGAACCGACACCTGCAGTAGCAACATCAGCTTGGCCAGGTGGTGATACGATGTTCGTGGGGGTAGATTCCCGCACACGACCAAAACTGACCAGTTGTGCAACTCTCAATGAGTTAACCGGTCTGTGGCATCGTTGGTGGGAGGGCCCAAGTAAAATAAACGGTGGCAGGCTTGCTTGGAAGTTGACGGGATCGGTTAATTCTTTGAGACTTGCACATGGTCAACACTGATTTTGCTAATTTTTACTTATGTCTACTGTGTGTGTGCCAATGCGACTTTCTAAACTGAAAAAACAATATTTTAATTAAAATACACCATCAATCCATTTAAAAACACCAATTTTATACTCCAATTCACAGGTTAATAAAATTACAAGTAAGGAACGAGACCAGCTCTTATGTCTACTCCAATGGGTTAAAATAAAATTATTTATTTTATTAAATCAGTTTTGATTCAAAATGTGTTAAAATATGAAATTATTTGATTTAAAGGTACAATTTTAAGATAGTTTTATATCGGCAAAATGAGCGGAAGATTATTAACTAAAAGGGAAAAATGTTTTTGTTATAAAATATTCTTTATGTAAAAAAAATAATAATCTTGTCTCAAATTTATTAGCGAAAGAAGAGTGAATGACTAAGTAAATTAAGGGAGTGAATGATTATTTATCTGGGAATAAATGTAAAGGGCCCCCTGAAAGTGTGTACGGATGGTGAATGAATCATTTTGGAAATGGATACTCGAGAACACTTCACAACACTATTAAACACACGCGATCGCAAACACTGTAACACATTAAACATTAATTACACACGCACACGCACGAACACACACACGGACGAACAACTGAACACGACACACAAACACGACATGCAAACACGTTAAAATCTCGAGAACGACTGAACATGAATAAATCTGAGACAGCAGTTATATTAAAAGCGAAAGTCCGAATTCGGGATTTCCGCTTGGAACCGATAAAAATACACATATGTTACTGTTCATTTTGCAGACTTAAAACTCTATAACGAAAAGAAATGTAAATACAGGGTGTCACAAAAATCAGGAACTGGCTACACATAACCATATTCTACATACAAAAATAAATCGAAAATGTTCAGTAAAATTTTTTCGATTTCAACTTCGTTTAGTCGCTATTCGCCATTTTGTTTTTTTCACTTAAACATTTCTATTTCCGTAATGGATTAATGTATCAAGTAAAAATTTGGTATGGAGCTTTACAGAATAAATGTCTAAATCCACAAAAATCGTAAACACTGTACACATTAAACATTAATTACACACGCACACGCACGAACACACACACGGACGAACAACTGAACACGACACACAAACACGACATGCAAACACGTTAAAATCTCGAGAACGACTGAACATGAATAAATCTGAGACAGCAGTTATATTAAAAGCGAAAGTCCGAATTCGGGATTTCCGCTTGGAACCGATAACAATACACATATGTTACTGTTCATTTTGCAGACTTAAAACTATATAACGAAAAGAAATGTAAATACAGGGTGTCACAAAAATCAGGAACTGGCTAAACATAACCATATTCTACATACAAAAATAAATCGAAAATGTTCAGTAAAATTTTTTCGATTTCAACTTCGTTTAGTCGCTATTCGCCATTTTGTTTTTTCACTTAAACATTTCTATTTCCGTAATGGATTAATGTATCAAGTAAAAATTTGGTATGGAGCTTTACAGAATAAATGTCTAAATCCACAAAAAAATTATTTTTTTCCGACGTTTATTTTCAAAATGGCGGCCACTTTAAATTTTTAAAGTCAAATTCCATGAAAACTAGCAGATATAAAAAATATTGTTTGGATACAAAAAACTAGATATTTTTAATAAAAATCTAACAAGACCTTGTTTGTTAAGATCGATTAATAAATAACGAAGTTATTAACATTTCAAATGTTATCATTAGAACCAGCATTACGGTTTAAGAGCTGCATTGCAAAAAATTTCAATAAACTACTAAAAAAATTACGTTACTAGTATAAATAATAGTAATAGTAATGAATTTAAGTAAATCTATTAAAAAATCATCCCATTTCTATAAATTTCAGTGACCTCAATAAAAAAAAATAACGCTTATTTAGTTGGTAAACTTAATTCACTTTGTATTTCATACAATCAGCTGATCACTAGTTTCATCAGCTGTTGTTGAAATGCATTGTTGTTTTTCAATTCGATTTAACAATTTTTATTTTGTTATTATGAACCTAACGATACCTTGTTTGTTAAAATTGGTTAATAAAAAAATAAAGTAAAATAAAAAAAATAAAAAGAATTTTAAATCGAATTGAAAAACAACAATGGATTTCAGCAGTAGCTGATGAAACTAGTGATCAGGTGATTGTATGAAATACAAAGTGAATTAAGTTTACCAACTAAATAAGTGTTTTTTTTCGATTGAGAGGTAACTGAAATTTATAGAAATGGGATAATTTTTTAATAGATTTACTTAAATTCATTACTATTACTATTATTAATACTAGTAACGTTATTCTTTTAGTAGTTTATTGAAATTTGTTGCAATGCAGCTCTTAAACCGTAATGTTGGTTCTAATGATAACATTTGAAATGTTAATAGCTTCGTTATTTATTAATCAATCCTAACAAACAAGGTCTTGTTAGATTTGTATTAAAAATATCTAGTTTTTTGTATCGAACCAATCTTTTATAAATCTGCTAGTTTTCATGGAATTTGACTTTAAATATTTAAAGTGGCCGCCATTTTGGAAATAAACGTCGGAAAAAAATATTTTTTTTTGTGAATTTAGACATTTGTTCTGTAAAGCTCCATACCAAATTGTTACTTGATACATTAATCTATTACGGAAATAGAAATGTTTAAGAGAAAAAACAAAATGGCGGATAGCGGCTAAACGAAGTTGAAATCGAAAAAATTTACTGAACATTTTCGATTTATTTTTGTATTTAGAATATGGTTATGTATAGCCAGTTCCGGATTTTTGTGACACCCTAATATCGGTTGAATTAGTTAAGTTTTGCATGTACCAAGTGTTTATTTAGTTGTAAATTTAATATTTATTTAATACTTAATTATTGTACGCAAAATAATTGACATAGATTAAATAAAATATACGAAGTCGGTAATCGGTCTGGTAGTGAACTCTTGCGGAGAAAGTTCGAACTACATCAACTACACTTGTCATTGATAGAATTACTCGATGCGCACCAACTTCAAATGTACGGAGATGAATGTTAGTTTATTTTGATTTATATAGCAACTAAACGTTATTTTATTCATTTGTAAGGAAGTAATTATCTTTTATACTCACGTACAGCACTATTTAATTGATAGAAAGAAACAAAAGGAAGTTTAAAACTTTGAATTTATAGTTTACACGAAATATATATATTTTTACCCCGTGTAAGGGAGAATTTGTACCGATTTGTATTTATAATATATGATAAATTACCTTAGGTTAGGTCCAGAGAGATTCCATTTTGTTCGGTTGGTGTACCTGTGAATTAGCTAATAGAAGTTCGAAACGACAGTTATTAGTATAGAAGCGGTGGCACTAAAGTAAATTAATACTCGTGAAAAGTAAGTTAAATTAAATAAATAATCATTCTAAAAATCGCATTCTCATGCCATTTAAATACTCATGTAAAAGTCCAGAGATTTATAAATGTTTGTTAATACAAATCAATTTGTATTTCAATATATAACTTCATTTAAATGAACTATTTCCATATTATGAGCATGAAGGAAATTTTAGTCTTTTTGCAAGTTGAGACAATGTATCCATTTTTCTATATTTGTAATTTATGTTTGAGTTTATTTACCTGTTATTATTCAAGTCTGTATGATTTACAGACGAGTTCGAGTAATTAGATGCCAGTGTCCATACGCCCACCGAAAGTCAGTAATGTAGCATACTCTGATTAGAACATAATTAATTGAGTTTATAAAACCATTTGTAATACATGTTCCAAGCCCAAAGGATTTCATTATTTTGAGATTTGCTAAATATATATTTGTGATTTGAAATGTTGGATTTCACCTATTATTAGACTTCCTAACCACGTTGCCAAGCTAACTGCAAAGCTATATAAAAATTAAAATTCATGTACCTAATTGGCCAACTACACGGGTCATAAAACCTTATATACGACGAATGAGCGTACACCTAGTATAAATGTTTAACTGTTGCGTAAGATTACATTTCATATCATCTTTTAAGTTTCCTAATTCTTCTTCTGTTTACTTGAAAACTGGAAAATAATTAATCGTATTTTACGATTATTTTGAGATATTTGAGCGGGTGATCGGAGACGTCCCTCCGTTTGGCAATCGACGCAACAGAAAAGAGTTGTAAGCTACGAGCATGGTATTAATTTGTATAAGTTCAACTTTCTAGTTTACTATTTTTTAAATGGTTCCAAATAAATAATGATCACAAATTCAATTCACAAAGTCTATTCTACAGACACGAGAGAGTTTTTTTTTAAATAATACGGAACTTTATAGTCTCCATTTAATTTTATAGTAACAACCTGACAGAATATTTTGGGTTAAAAAACATTAATACTTTATCTCAAACAGGTTGAATGGGTCGTTTATTTTTGTTGAGAACTTCTGAATCTGTTGCATCGTACATAAGGAAAACGGCCAAAGATGCAGAATTTCTGTATAATTTACATATTAAGTATATTATCATGACCAAAAACGTCCCAAAGTTGAAAAAGCGTGTGTCTCGATTTTATTGTGGTCGGTTTTTAAAGGAATATTAAGTATTAAATAGTTTTTCGCCATACTGTTTCGAAAACGGCTGTTTTCAATACATGAATTGCGAGGCTAATGTAGTTATTTTTAAACCTAAGGCGAAAAAGAATCAGCTGGTGTTGAGGTCATAAGCTGTTTATTTTTGTCGTCTATATCAATGTAGTAAAACTGCAAACTTGTGTACGTCGATTGTAGGTAATCTATTGTATCGAGAGTAGTAATCGTTTATGTTATTAATTTTAATTCATTTTTGCATTGTTGTCAGTGTGATGATAGTCCACAGCCTTCGATATATCAATCGCAATAGTTAGTCTAACCTAACATTGACATACACGTAACAGGCAACAGTTGAATACATCTTAACAGAGGTGTGTTTTAAATAGTAAGAACAGGGTGGAAGCAATTTTGGGAGTCAACTTTTAAAAGTAAACAATTTGTAAAATTTTAATTTTATGAAGTAGTTAGCTTAATATATTGTGTAGTATGTCGTAAAATATAGTTCTGTACACGGGCCAAAAGTTGATTTTCGATCTTCGCACATTTTCCGACCTCGGCTTCGTCTCGGTCGTAAAACTTGAGCTCGTGACGAAAAGCGCCACTTTTGGCGCTAGTGATGAAGTATACTACTACGTATCTCTTTAAACTTAAGCTTAGGTATAGTTTTAACATCCAAGTAATGAACTCAGTAAAAGCGGGTTTTCAAAACGTAAAACAATTCAACACATTTGTATTACATTTTGAGTATAAAACTTAAGTGTTCCAACTCCTTTAACAAAATAACAATAATTATGAACAATACAAATCTTCGAACAGTATAATTTTAAGACGTAACATATGTACTTAAAAATTAAATGTTTTAAAAGTATTTTTTACACCCATACTTATGTTTACTGTTATGATATACCCCCCGCCGCAGCAAACCTGCATACTCAGCGAATTTGCAATGCATGTATAAGTTTCTCACTACCACATAAAGCCACTTACCAAGTTTCATAAAAATACATTTATAAATAAGTGATACATAGCATTTTGTGTATTCTCTATAAGAATAACATTAAAGGCTGAGTACGCAGGTTTGCTGCAACAAGAATGAGCAGAAATAGGTTTTTGTGCAATTATCAATATAACTCAACCAGGTGAAGCTACGTATCTGGTTTTATTAATTTATGTTCACAATTAAGAGAGATATAAAACTTTACTTATTCTCCATAAGAATAACATTAGGGCAAGTATGCAGGTTTGCTGCTAAGAGGATAATCGACAGAAATCTTTTTTTGTGCAAATATTAATATACCAGTACTAGGTATAGCCACATGCCAAGTTTCATCAATATGCATTCATAAATAATCAAGATATAAAACCACAACAGCCCTTATAGTACGCATGAATGGCCACAGGCATGATGTTAATCATCCTTCGATAGAAAAGCCTGTTGCCATTCATGCCAGAGAACATTCAAAAGATTTTCAGCAATGTTATTCTCTAAAGGGCGTATGTAAATTGGCTACTGACTGTCAAGGTAGACAGATAAGACAACTTGAGCAGGCCAATCAATTAGTCCTGAAATCTAAAAACCCATTTTGACTTAAGATAACCAAAATTAATCATGTTGTATATTATTTATTTATTTTATGACCTAACAAATTCTTATTGATATTTATTTATACCGCCGATTATTTTTATCTTGTTTTTGTTAAATGCTTTAAATCTATGATGTTTAATTTATTGTAAAATTTATTGTAAATGTTCATTTTTGTATACAAAACCCTGCTACGGTATAAAATTTATGTAGCTAGATAACAACATAACCATCTGATTCTAAACAAGTTTAATAAGCCATATGTCTTACTTTTATTTTCCTTCATCGTTTATTTTCTGAAATGTTGTACTCCTGATGAAGGCTTGAGCCGAAAATTTGAGTTTTATTCTAATAAAAAGAATGTATATCAAGGTTGGTTTTGTTAATCAAGATATAAATTGTTAATTATTCTCCATAAGGTTAAAACATTGGACAACGTACTGTGTTTAGCACTTTGAATATCTCTGCAACTGTTGGGTGTAGAATAAAAATGTTAACACCAAAATTATTGTTTTGTAGAGCTGAACTTATTGGTAAAAGAAAATGTGAAGTTTTCAGTAAAATTAACTGAGGAAAAGCTAAATACCCTCATCGCAGCAAACCAGCGTACTCAGCGAATTTCCAATGTACGCATATGTTTCTCACTACCACATAAAGCCACTTACCAAGTTTCATTAAAATACATAAATAAATAAGTGATCCATAGCATTTTATTTATTCTCCACAAGAATTACATAAGGCTGAGTACGCAGGTTTGCTGCAAAAAGAGAAGAAATATGTTTTTGTGCAATTATCAAAATAACTCAACCAGGTGAAGCTATATTAAGTTTTATTAATTTATGTTTATAATTAAGGAAGATATAACTTTACTAATTCTCCATAAGAATAACATTAGGGCTGAGTATGCAGGTTTGCTTCTACGGGGAAAATCAACAAAAAATAAATTTTTCGTGAAAATATCAATATACCAATACTACGTGAAGCCACATACCAAGTTTCATGAATTTAAATTAATAAATAATCGAGATATCAAATTTTATTTTTTCTCCATAAGGATAACATTGGACAACGTACTGTGTTTAGCACTTTGAATATCTCTGCAACGGTTGGACGTAGAGTTACAATTTAAACACCAAAATGACTGTTTTGTGGAGCTGAACTGATTCGTAAAAGAAAATGTAAATTTTACATTGAAATTAACTGAGGAAAAGCCAAAAACCTTTTTCCCATAAGATAAACATGGGAAATTTTATGAGCAGGTTTTTTTTTAATTTCCTCCGCAACCACTTAACTTAGGTTAATAATTCAAAATACTATATTTTTTGTTTTTTAAGCTCTATAACATGGTCTAAACCAAAATAAAGTATTTTAACAATTTTATCGTGAAAAATGAAAAACCTTATTTTTGGAAAATTGTAAACCCCCATAAAGCCCCCTTCCCTCAGTCCGATATATCTGGTTTTCTATCTTAAAGTCATAAATGTCACTTTACACATTTGAGCCGAATTTCATCGAAATCGGAAGATTTTTACTCAAGTTATCGCATTCGCGAACACATATATAGATATACTAGGTGTACGCTCATTCCTCGCGTATAAGGATAATTGAAACACATGATCAAACTTAAATCGAGTCTCATAAAACATTCAATATCTGATTTGAGTAACATCATCAAAATACATTCCGTTATCATTTAACTGCCTAATTATCGCGGTAGCAGAGAGGTATTGCACTGGCTCTTGGAGCGAAAGGTCGCAGGTTCGGATCCCGCCGCCGACCTAACATTTTATCCGTAGAAAAACATACATCCATTAATGACTTGTTTTTATCAAAGTAAATGTTGTATAAATACGTAAATTTATTTATTTTTAAAATAAATTGAAGATTTCAGGCATGGTTTGTTGTTACGATTGGCATGGGTGCGTTATCTTAGAACAAACAGAGCATTTTGGGCTAAGCAGTGACATTAGCAGTGTGGTTAATTTAACTTGTAAGAGAACAGCGAGTTTCCTATATGAACTAATGTTGACAATTTCTATAGGCCAAGTCAAAATATCCTTAACAATAAATCGTATGGCCCAGTTATTTAGATGAAAAAATGAGATTTCAATATATTGTTTCAATAGCCTAGGCTATCATGAAATTAAATGCTGTAAACATGGGTTGGCCCAAGTCCGTACATGAAACTTCTAAGATGAAAAGTAGCCTAAGTGTATATGCCTACATTTTATAGTCATAGGTCCAAGTTAATGATGAAAACAGCTCAACATAATCCAAACCTAGGAGATGTCAAATCATTTCAGATAACCTGTACAAAAGGCTTAGTTTGGTTAGAATAGTTTAAAGCTTTTGTTTTGATTCGCTACAACATTCATGGTAATGTGTTTAAAGTATTTTACAACAGTTGTATTTTACAAAATGATATTCCAATATATTGTTTCAATAGCCTAGGCTATCATGAAATTAAATTCTATAAACATGGGTTGGTCCAAGACCATACATGAAACTTCTAAAATGGCAAGTAGCCTAAGTGTATAGACCTACATTTTATAACCATAGGTCCAAGTTTATGATGAAAACAGCTCAATATAATCCAAACCTAGGATATGTCAAATCATTTCAGATAACCTGTATAAAAGGCTTAGTTTGGTTAGAATAGTTTAAAGCTTTTATTTTGGTTCACTACAACATTCGTGGTAATGTGTTTAAAGTATTTTACAACAGTTGTATTATCAGTTTAATGTCGGCTTACTCTTACTATAATCCAACCCTAGGCTATGTCAAATCATTCAAGATAACCTTCCGAAAAAGGCTGTTTGGTTCGAATAATCTATCGCTTTTATTGTGGTTACATACTACATTACTGGTAATGTATTTTAGGTAATGTAGACAATTTTTATTATTTTTATTTATTATTATTTAGTGAAAATACAACCTAGCAAATAATTGTCCTACAAAAATAAATTTTAAGGTTGTTCGCTTACTGTGACCTAACTTCATCAACGCTTTCTAGTCAAATTGAGGCTTTGTATACTTTTTACACATGGCAATCACAATATTACCAATTGTCTAAGAAAATGTAATAAAACAAACTATTTTATAAGTTAAGATAATATCTTAGTATCTAAAGTAATAAAAAAGTTATTTTGAGTTTTTTGATCTGCCACACGCGTCATCCGTCGTCTGCCACTGATAAAATCGTCGCCTTCGACGACGACGACGACTGACGATATTTACACAGAGTAGGCATACTAAGGGAATATTAACTGTATAAATATTTTTTTTAAAACGTACACTTAATAATTTATAAAATAATAAATATGCTCACAACTTAAAAATATACTTCGATTTATCTCCCTTGTGTGTTTTTTGTTGGTAAAAAACCTGTTGTTATCCAGTATACCAAAGTATACTCTAGTAAACTAACTATTGTTACTCTGTTGTTGAAACATAGACGTCGGCTAAATTTTAACGATTCAAGTACCACTAAAATGGCTTCCAATGTTATTCTTATGGAGAAAAAAATAAATTTGGTTTTAAGATAATTTGATTAATACTGAACGAAATTATCTGAATAACGAACTTGACCGAGATTTTGACCTGTCAAGTTTTTCTGGAAAATTTTAAGTTTACCTGTGGAGGCATTCTCGAGTTATTGTGGTCACAGACACGCCAGTTGAGTTGATTCTCTTACTAGTCTAAGCAGTAAAGTTGTGTATAAGGATACTTTCACTTCGTTCAATTATCCAATATATATATATATATATTTATTTATATATATTTATATATATATATTTACATATATATATTTTTCTTTATAAACACTATATATATGTATATATATATATATATATATATATATATATTTGAACGAATAGTGTTTTTGTCATCTGGGGACCTCAAATAAAAAGTTATCATGGTCTCGGGCTTAAGTCTTACCATGAGACCTACGGTAATAGCTTCTCCCCTGTAGGGAAAATTCGCTAAAACATTTTTCCCGTAATATTAACAAGGGGAATTTTATAAACACGATTTTTATTTTCTCTGCAACCACTTGACCTAGGTTAATGATTCAAAACAATATATTTTTTGTTTTTTTAAGCTCTATAAAATGGCCAAAGCCAAAACTGAGTGTTTTAATCTATTTTGAGTAAAAAATACAAATAAAACGATTTTTGTAAGTTTGAAACCACCATAAACTCCTCTTCTCATGGACCGATATTTCTAGTTTTTGCACTGAAAGTCATGAGTGTCATTTTACACATTTGAGTCAAATTTCACCGAAATCAGACCTTTTTTACTCAAGTTATCACGTTCACGGACACATATACATTTGAACGAGCAGTGTTTTTGGCATCTGGGGACCAAAAAACAAAAAGTTGTCATGATCCTGGGCTTAAGTCTTACAATGCCACCTACAGTAATATCTTCTTCCCTATAGGGGAAATTCCCTAAAAATATTATTTTATGAAAATTAGGCTGAATCCCAACAAGGGTGCTAACAAACACTTCGCACTTACCAGTTTTCGATCTCTCCTGTCCCATAATATAGCCCATATCAACAATAGCAGATACAACAGTATGATGAAAAGTAACAGCAACAGAGGCACGAGGTTTTCCCACGGCGTCAGGAACAGCAGGAAGTCCCAAGACTGTTGGAGGTCGTACTCCGGAACAGAGAGAGTGGAGGCCACCAGAGAGAGATGATTGCAGTCGCACTGCACTGACTTTTCATCCGTCTTGTCGCCAACCTAGAATGGCGTTGGTGTGTATAGAGTGTGAGAAATAAAAATGGTTTATACCTGAGGAAAAGTTCCCATTTGAGGGAGAATGAGCCCCAGAAGAAACACTCAAAGAAAAACTGGTATCGAGGGGAACTTTAGGAAAACAGACTAATGTCAATAACCCTGTTTGAAATAACTACAAAATTTTAAAATTAAAGTAAACCATAGTATTAAAATTTAAGTACAATTTTTCTAGTAGCATTTATCAAAATAGTATTTTGAACTTTATCACTTGCATTTCAATAATATACGCAATGATGTACTAAAACGCCATATGGCATGCTAAAATGTATTCTTGTCCATGAAGATAGGTATTTTTTAAGAGGTTGGCAGCCTCTCTTTACCTTACTTTGCCCGTCCACATAGACTATACATTTCTGCGTGGTTCGTATCCAACAGAGCAAGAAGTGAGCCGTTACAGAACGAGTTGAACAATACTGACAGTGGCGTAGATAGACCTTTGACAAGGGGGGGATATCTCATTAGGGAATACCAAACAAAAAACTGTGTTCGTGACTAGCGCGGATACCGGTATACAAAATTGAAGACATATCATTGCGTGCCCCTTAAATTCATAATTATTGATAGACCTACATATCCAAGACATAAACCATTGATACAAAGTAATCAGTATTAGTAACAGTACTAAAAAGTACTTGTATCAGTTATAATCAGTACTGGAAAGTAATCGTTAAGCTAGAGTTCCCAAGTGACCGGATTTCCCCGGCGATTACCGGAGTTTTAAGATAAAAGTACTGCTCCGGGAATTTCCTTAAAAAATTAAAAATCGCCCCTTTTTGAAATTGTTCTCACAAATGTGTAGAATAACGCAAATTTTGTGTTGAAATCCTATATCTGTGAACGAAAATGTAGTTAGATTTGTAACTTCATCGTCATGCAACGATTGCCAAATAAGCTAAACCCTTATTTCCCTGTTCACTCTAACCTCTATTATTTGTTACTCTTTGGCTTTATTTCGTCGGGAAATAACGTTGACTATACCTATTTTCGGTTATAAATCAGTATGGATATTTATGGCTCCGTGCAGTTAATTAAATTACAAATCTTATATGGCAACCGTAAGTTAAGCACATCACTAAGACCGTCTAGATGTCAAGGTCAAGGTCAGGTGCGCTAGTTGACGAACTGGCTGCTAGGGGGTAAGGGTAGATACTGTTCGGTGACTCACGTCCCTCTTGTGGCGCGCAAGTAACGTGACGTGTGTCAGTACAGTTCATCTGCTACTATTTATTGTACGCGAACAGTATTCGTAATATATATAAATAAGATATTTTGGAAATATTGCACACATGTTTGTTTTTCAGTAACAACATTTCTTTTTAATCAAAAGGCATAAGCTTGATTTCAGGAGGATAAAAATTTTAATTTTTCCAAGTTACAAGGGGGGATATATCCCCCTAATCCCCCCCGTACCTACGCCACTGAATACTGATAAGATTTGCATGCCAGGGCTGAAATTTGAACCCACGACAGGGCCGCTGCCATGGTTCGGGAGGCCGACCCCTTGACCACTAGCCAGTGACTCACTACACTATATCGGAGGATAGATTTAGTCTACGCTGATGATAGATATTTTAGTTTAAATTCAATTAAACCATAACCTTAACTATTACTTGTAGTAACATTCACGTTACTAACATATTCGAGACAGTCACACAGTTGGTAAAATAAGTTAGATATAAAATTTAACTAATTCTTCTTAAGAATGGCATTGGACAACGTAGTGTGTTTTACATTTTCAATACCTCATTGAAACCAATTGGCACAGGTACGGTAGAGATCATTGATTCTAAATACCAAGTTCTGAACAGAGTGGGGAAAAGAGAACATTTTGTTTCGAGAAAGGTAATTCTCGGTGTAAGAGTGGAAACACTGGGATCAGAGAGAGGGACGTCACTACTATGTATAATAAAATACATAAATAGCCTTGCCACCTGAGATAATCTGGTATTTTTCCAAAATATTTACTTACGTAAACAGCCTTTAGATGTCAAATAAAAGCTACACATTTTACATCTAAAGCATGTTTACGTAAGTAAATATTTTGGAAAAATACCAGACTACTATGTATAGTAGAGGACATGTTCTAGAACGCTAAATTAGAAACTACCAAAGTATATCAAGTATTAAATTTTCAAAACGAATGAGAAAATTATTGCAAGATTACTTTTAATTTAGGTGGACCAAATTAAAAATTATTCTTTTCTGTGACCTATAAACAGGCTCACAGTCAAACTACCACCAATCATCTCGTATACGAGTTTGTTTCAGTCTCAAGGTTTCCAGTATTAGAAATGACCTTAACCTCTAAGCAGTATGAGCTTAACTCAGAGCTACAAGTTTCATGTGACCTTTGCTGATCAGAAAATATTTCTCAGGGGACTCCAGAGAACCTCTTCTATGACACCACAAGAAACTTTGAAACATTTGCATTACCATATCATTAATTGTTCTTGGTAAAAATTTTCACAAATTGACATATTTTTTCCGTGCCAATCACAAAGAAATCTGTTAGATTAAACGATAATGTCTACTTCTTTTAGTGAAGTTTTATTGAGCCGTTAACTTTTGTTACTTTTAGATAAAATTGAATTAATATCTCCGGCACAAAGAATCACTGATGCACTTGTATAAGCGCGTGGTATGTCGTTAATATTACAAAAACTAATACAGAACCTAAGACCGAACCTTGGACAACCCCTTGTCAATGATAGAATTAAATTTGAAAATATATCATTAGCATTTACATAGTTTACTCTCTGATGTCATTCATAAATGCGTTTAACCAATCCGTGATTTTACTTCACCTAAGGTAAAACAATAACTACACACACATACACACGCAACACACACATTACTATCACATAACTATCTCAATTAAATGCTTCAGAGATATCACATGTACCACAGATTACAAAGATGTCTTTGATTCAAGACTCAACATGTTTTAAACTCTGAAAAAATTGAAAGGAGGGATCAATAAGTATTATAGAATCTAAAAAAAGATGCAATTGATTGAGTTTTTACTATACAACTTACCCAGCATCCGTATGCAGCATAGTACCATTTTATCCATGTGAAGCATATGACGTAGTAAGCTTTCAAACGGAATGGTAAGGATTCATTTGTGGAAGCCTGAAAGAAACTTAAATCGATAAATGAAAAAAGTTTATTCGTATTAATCAAAACCCATTAATTATTTTTACCTGGTGCTAATGTTGTACCTGGAAATTAGATTTATTTAGGGAATATTTAGAAAAATGCATGTTCAAATTTTCAGGTATAAAAGTAGCTTATAAATCATATAATGAAACCTGTTTTCAATCTACCACCCCTGATAGAGAGGCACAACATTTCTAAAACAGAATAAAACGATTTCAAACCCATCTTGCATAGTACCAACTGCCAAATTAAAATACAGCTCTGTAATTAAAAGTGTGTACCACCAACTAATAATAATTATTAAATAATTGCTAATTTCTCATATTTTATTAAGTATTTATTCAATTATAATATAGAATTACTTTTAAAACTAAAATGAAAATTATTTATAGTTGTTATGCTGTCAAAATCAGCACCATGTTTATCAGCAATACATTATAATACGGTTCGCATTGGTCTTATCATGTAAAAGTTCTAATTTGGTTAAATATGTTAACCTTTTAATGAATACTTATATGTGTAGCCAATTCTTTTTGGTTAAAATCAACCTACTTGGAAATAATTTTAACAATACACTAAATAGATGCATATAACAATAAACTGGTAACAATAGCTGTTCAAAAAGAAGGCAGCAAACTCTTAGCATTAGTCAACAAATTGTAGAATGGTGGATTAGGGTACGTGTACACCGGAGCCGGGATACAAGCATACTCGCATTAAGGCATACAAGACGGTTTATTTCAGCCAATCAGATGATCGGAACTAGAATGGTAGCCGGGATAGAAGCAGTGAGCAAGGGTCAGATCTAGGATCAGATCCAGGATTGTTTCTGGATGTAAACAAAGGAGGTTAGTAGAGGCAAACTAGGAAAGAGACATACTATTCGGCACTAATTTCCCATGTTATTCTTATGGGAATCAGTTTTTGCACACTTACACGATCCTACCCTACACAAATTTCCTTTTTGGCCTATACTAGTACCCAACCCTTGCCTATATTAAATACATTTTCCCCATCCGTCCCCTATATTTTTAAAATCTAAAAAACTAACTTTGGTGTTTAAATTTATGTTATTGTTCTAGGCTAGAGGCCCAAACCCGGCCCTACGCTTTCCCCTACTTTACATCCTTTGTGAAAATCCACGAGTTCAAAAATAACTCCACACTAAATAAACAACACATGTAAACAACTTAGAAGTGCACTTGGTTATCGCCACTAGCGCGACAATCAACCTTGAAGGTGATTCTGCAAGTTCGGCACCAAGGACACAGCGACCGACGCATTATACCCACCAGATGACATCCGCGGGGAATCCCCGTGGAAGTTTCTAGTGCTTTCTGGTATTCCCCCCGGGGATTCCCCGCGTAATTTTACAAATTAATTTTGTGAATTGTCGGCTATATACAGAGTTGCTGCATGCTAGGGTCCTCACTTCACGTCCTACAGCCCCAACACCAACAATACCTTCGGAGTGTTGCAGGTTTTAACTTAAAATTGGAAAAATACTTGAGACTTAGAATAATTTCAACTAAAAAATACTTTTTTACTCTGGACTTAGAAAAATTCAGAGTGGTCCAATCCTTAGAATAATTTCAACTAAAAACATTTTCAAACCCTGGACTTAGAAAATTTCAAAGTGGTCCAATACTTAAAATAATTTCAGCTAAAAAATTATTTTTTACTCTGGACTTAAAAATTCTGGAAAAATCCAGAGTGGTCCAATGCTTGGAATAATTTCAACTAAAAACATTTTCAAACCCTGGACTTAGAAAATTTCAAAGTGGTCCAATACTTAAAATAATTTCAGCTAAAAAATTATTTTTTACTCTGGACTTAAAAAATTCTGGAAAATCCAGAGTGGTCCAATGCTTGGAATAATTTCAACTAAAAAATATTCTCATACTTAGACAAATTTAGAGTGGTCCTTCACACTAATGACTTAACTAATAACTTATGACTTAATAACTTTGAAGATGAAAGGGAATCGTTATTTTGGAAAACATTTTCATTTTTGATTAAAATATCTTAACTTTTGATATTTACAAAGTTTTTTTATCTATTTTTTTATTTTACTTTAACTACTTTTTATTTTGGACTTTTGCAATTGTTATTACATGTTCTTGGACTTGGGTGTTTTTTTTAGTTTATTCAAAAACACCGTGGGGAGCGGAGGCACCGGGGAAGGAGAGCGGTACAGGATGCAAAAATGCAATTTTCTAAAATCGCTTATATCTCGAAAACTGTAAGAGATATCGAAAAAATAAAGAATTTTTTAAAAATACCTTTGAAATAGGTTTCGGGGGTTCCCACCCATTCCAGGTTTCAAACATTTTGTTTGACCCCTTTTAGTCCAAAATTTTTTGACCTTTGACCTTTAATTCTATCTCCGTTATTTATAGAGCTATCGAGCTGAAATTTGGTATATAGGTACATATGGATGTAAAACTCTGTTTGGTAAAGAAAATTTTCAATTTAGTGGCCACGCCTGCGTGCTACAAGCGATAATTTGAAATTTAAAAATTAGCTCCCATGTGGCTGTTTATGATCCAAATTTAATATAACTTGGATTGTACATGTAGAACATAAACCCCCACTTGCTAGCGGGTACGGATTTTTAAATATAATTTTTGTTTCTTTAATAATTACAAATTTTGGCGTAGAGGCCTTTCTTGATCTTGGACCGGTAACTGGTAAGGCTCCGGTAACTAGCCTTCCGAGATGGGAACTGCTCACCTGAATTTTCTTTCATTAATTATAAAATTTGCACAGTTAAAAAAACACAAAAAAAATACTAACTGAGCATTCCTGTGTATCCAAAACGGAGCCTGGAGTTGCTCGACCTGTCAATCGACTACACCAAGTTATTAATATTTTGGAGCGATCCTGTTTCTCGGATACGAGCTGGGACCGGGTCTTAAATTTAAATCTAATATGATCAATCAGTAGCATTCCTGTGTTTCTTGATTGAGCTGGGAATTGCTCAGGTTTAACGATAATTCATTTAAATAAACTAGAAATTAAATAAAAACCAATTTGAACAAGAGCATTCCTGTGTTTCTCGATCGAGCTGGGAATAGCTCTGAATCTGTTTAACGCCCTAGTGAAAAGCCATGAGATTTATATATTATTTTCGTTAGCCTGCGTAATATATGCCGCAATATAATAAAGTGTCGACCAAGTGCCCACGATATGGTCAAGGTGTAGATTTTGAGTGCCGCAGGGGATTTGTTTTAGTTTAAATTTTGTAATATACGAAGGCGCTCCTGTGCAATATCACAATTGGTTCTGGGAGCAAGCTTCTTATTTTCATTTCTTAAGCGTTGTGTGAATTTTAACGATTAGACTATGCCAAATGCGAGTTCATGTTTATTTTATGTACAAAGTTTTGCTAGTCCCAATATAAAATGTATGCGTACAATCCGAGTGTATTAATTTTACCCTAAAAGTGTATGAAATCCCTCCATGCTATCTATAAAGTTTTGGTACCCAGGCCCCACTGACTATCCAATATAATTATATAATTATCCCCACTACATTGGTTTTCCAAAAAATCCTCATAACTTTTTTGTTGATTGAGATATGAAGTTCAAATTTGGTTTGGAGGTACTTTGTACAAATATCTAAAAAGTAGTTTCCCAAATTTTTGATAAAGGGCTTAGTTTTTATAAAAATGTCAAATTTGTGTTTTTGTCTAAAACCATCATCTTTTGAATTTGATCGTGTTTACATTTTTTAAATGGTAATTTTTCTTTATAAAAAGCAGAGCACGATATCTCTACACTCATTTCAACACAAAATGTTTACCTGTGCAGTCTGTTTTACGTCTTACTCCAACAGAAGCAATTTATTACGCCATTATCGACTTGTTCACAAAGTTATTCCTAAAATTCGTAAAAAAGTCATAAAATATTTGTTAATAACAATAATTTTAAAGTGCATATGCTAGAAAAACATGATACATGCAAAGTTTGTAAAAAGGTTGTCACTCGCAACAAACTCCGCCACTACATAAGCTGTGACAAGCGACCTTGTAAGATGTATATTTTTAAGGGTGAATCTGTGGAGTATTAAACACTCTTCAAACTTGTCCCCTACCTATCAAATGGATTCTTATTAGGAGGGTAAAGTTCATCAAACACTTAGTGGACAATAATGGTGATTTAATAATTGACAAGGAATGTATTGCTGATTTTCGAAGTTTGACGATGTTAACGATTGAGAACAAAGATTTAAAATCACAAATTAAAGAAGCACTTTTAAAGATCGATACCTCCATGCATAAGTTTCAAGCCCAAGGCAGTGGATGGATATATGACCATACTAAATACTGGCAGCTGCATGTTTATAAGTGTAAGCCCCTAACTCCCAAATCATACATCCCCACACCATAAAATATAAAATCAAAACACGCTGTTTTAAATATTAAAAATAGTGATAAGTGCTTTTTGTGGAGTATATTAGCAGCCCTCCATCCAAGGAATTATAAAGAAAATGCAAATCTAGTATTTTACTACGAACCCTACGTAGGTCAGTTATGACAAATATAAAATATCCCGTAAAAATATCCGACATAGACATGTTTGAAAGACAAAATAATATAAGTGTTAATGTTTTTGGGATTGAAGGACAATTAATACATCCATTGAGAATAACCAAACAAAATACCAATATTCACGTAAACCTGTTGCTTTTACAACAAGGTCGCAAATCACATTGCTGTTTAATTCGTGATTTTGATAAGTTAATGCTACGGTCTACAAAATACAATAATAAGAAATATTTTTGCAAGTTCTGTGCGCAACATTTTTACACTAAAGATATAATGGAACGTCACATAACATATTGTCAAAACTTTGATGCCCAAGGAGTGCAAATGTCTAAATAAGATACATTACAATTTACAAATTAGAAATATTAACTTAAAGCTCCCTTTGTGATTTATGCAGATTTTGAATGCTTTATAAACTCCGGCAACCACACTCCTTCTGGATTTGCTTATGCTGTAGTGAGATATTCTAAAATTATTTACGAAGAGTTGTACAGTGGTGAATATGTAATGGATGTGTTTCTCGAAAAGTTATTTAAAACTTATGACTTTATTAAAAGTCACATGGAAGTATATATTCCCCTTATAATGACTCCAAAACAAGAGACGTTATCCCAAAACTCTACACGCTGCCACATATGCCACCAGCCGTTACTGTGTGATAAGGTTCGTGACCATTATCACCTAACAGGAAAGTTTAGAGGCCCCGCCCATAATGCGTGTAATTTAAACTATAAAGTAATTAAGAAAATTCCAATATTCTTCCACAATCTTAAAAACTATGATGGTCGTTTGATAATGCAACACTTAGGACAATTTAATCGAAAATTGAATTGCATAGCCAAAGATATGGAAAAGTATATTTCATTCTCTGTTGACGATTTAGTATTTTTGGATTCCTACAACTTTCTGTCCCTTCCATTAGACAAATTAGCTTCCAATTTTAAATGTAGTAGTAGATTTATAGACAATCCACTACTACAACGTAAGGGCAAATTTCCGTATGAATACCTGACAGGACCAGACAAGTTTTTAGAGCCTCTCCCACCCATAGAGGCATTTTACAGCAGTCTAACAAAAGAATGTATATCTCCTGCACAATATGAACATGCTAAAAACGTATCGACCCATTTTAATATAAAGAATTTAAAAGAATATCACGATTTGTATCTTAAAACAGATGTGTTTCTATTGGCTGATGTGTTTGAGACACATATACACTTATGTTTAAAGGATTATAAACTTGACCCTGCCCATACGTACTCACTCCCTGGACTAATATGGGAGGCATGTCTTAGAATGACCGGCATAAAATTAAATTATTTCGTGACATTTACATGCATTTGTTTATCGAACATGACATTAGAGGCAGTGTAAGCATGACTTCCACGCGCTATGCTAAAGCCAATAATAAGTACATAGACGAATATTATGACTCAAATCAAGAAAACACCTATTTTGTATACTTAGACTGTAACTCGCTATACTCTACAGCAATGTGCGAGTCGTTGCCCGTCGATGGATTTAGATGGACAAATGAGAAAAATTATAAATACAAACAAAATGAAAACTTTGGTTTTATTTTGGAAGTTGATTTAGAATAGATAAACGTTTACACGATTTGCATAATGACTACCCGCTCGCACCAGAAAAAATTAATGGAAAATGAATACCAAATTTAAATGACAAAACTAAATATATTTTACATTATAAAGCACTAAATACGAAGAACTGGGTTACAAAATACCACCGAATTTTAAAATTTAGACAGTCGAAATGGCTTGCACCCTATATTAATTTTAATATTGAAAAGCGAAAAAAAGCTAAACACGATTTTGAAAACGACTTTTACAAACAGTTAAATAATAGATCTCTTTGGTCGAACAATTATGAACCAACGTAAGTTTCGTGATATACATTTTGTAGATGAGTCTAAGTTAACAAAGTACGTTACAAAGCCAATGATTGACTGTAGCAAAAAGTTCGATTACAAATTGCATGCTGTGCATTTAAACAAATTAGTTGTGAAGTTTGATAAACCAATATATCTAGGAATGACCATTTTGGATATCAGTAAAGTAATAATGTATGATTTCCACTATAATTATATGTAAAAGTTTAAGAATAAAAAGTTCCTAATGACAGACACAGACAGTGTTATGTATTCTATAGTAACAGAGTACTTTTACAAGGCAATACAATTTGACTTGGACTGTTTCGACACCTCTGCATATAGTAAAGATCATTTATTATACTTTGATAAAAATAAAAAGTTACGGGCAAGTTTAAAGACGAATTAAATGGTCAAATTACGTTTGAATATTGTGGATTAAGGCCAAAATTATACTCTTTCATTCCTTTAAAATGGTTATACGAAAAATAAAAGCAAAATGAGCTAGAGGTTAAAAAGGCAAAGAGTGCTGACAATGCTACAGTTTAACATCTCTTAAGACACCAACATTACTTAAACTATCTTGCATCCGGGGAAGATTACTATGAGAATGTTACAAGAATTAAATCAACAAACCACCATCTTCGAACATTAAAGATGAACAAAAAAGTACTCTCTTTTGATGACGACAAGAGGTTTATTCTGGATTGCATTAACACTCTTGCCCTTGGTCATTATAAAATTGGTCAAACATAAATCTGTATTTGCCATTATTCTTTGGCCTTTGCTTGTCTATTACAAAAGAGCCATATTTAGACCTATCCCAGCATTGATGGCAGAGATTTCTAAATTGGTTAAATGAAAAATCATTCCCCACATGATTGTTATATACATGTTTTAAATTTAAATCGTCTTGTTTAAATAATATTATGAAATTAACATTGTCGCGTAAATGTTTGTTTACTTTACTGTAAGCTTGACACAAGTAAAAATTGTTAATATTTTTGTGTCTGCCCATTGAGAAAAATGGTGTGATATTTGGACTATTTATGTCGTCAAGTACACCAATTGAGTGTGATTCTACATCATTTGGTGTGTACCTAAAAAACGAGATAAGAAAACAGAGACCAAAAGTAAAAGAATGTGGAATTATTAATTTAGACAGTGACAGGGGCACACATTGGACAGTATATCGTAAAAATAAAGATATAGTAATATATTTTGACCCATTCGTAATCCAGCCTCCAAAAGAGGTAATTGAATATTTTGTACCATCTAAAATTTACCATATAACTGATCAAATACAAGATTTAAATAGTTACATTTGTGGAATTTTATGTTTATCATTTCTGAAAAATTTTAGTTTATAAAAATGGATTCATTTACTATAACATTTGCGGGTACAGAGCAACAGTTTAAGTCGGTGTTCTTTCCTCCTATAGAATTAAATGGTTATTATGTAAAAGGACTGGTAGATTTTCAAAGTTATAATTCTATATTTAATGTTAAAAAACCTCTAAATACTTTGACTTATTACAAAATGCACAAAATTACAACCCCAAAAGGGGAGGTCACAATTGACGAATTAAACCGGCCATTAGATGGTAAAGTTGAAGTTATTATACAAAATAAAGTAGCATTAATTAATACAAAAGTCAAACTTATATTTTACAAGGGCTAGTTCCAAAATTAAATAAACTTAAAGACACAAAATTAACCATAGACGAGGGTGAGGATGTGTATTATTACAATCACAAAGCTCCAAATGTAATTGAAATTACTGAAGGTACGTACGAAGTGTTTGAGCTTGCGAAGGAAATTCAAAAGCAACTCCCAAATTTTGTACTTAGCCGATAATAAAACTATGAAAGCCACATTACATTCTGGTCATGTGTTTGATTTTACGCAACCGTGTTTAGGGTCTGTATTATTGAGATTTAAAGGATTTTCTAGTCCAGATGTTGCGTTTAAATCCGTAAATAAGATCAACATAAATAATGTAAATGTGATTAGAGTAAAATGTAATATTGCGAATGGATTTTATTTAAATGGTGACAAATCACACACTATACACAGTTATTACCCAGAACCTCCTCCCACCTACAAAATTATTGAGGACCCCAGAAATATTATATACTTCTCTGTAAATAAGAGAAGTTTAGATGTTGTTAGCATTACATTTGCAGATCAACTCGACAGGGCAATTGACTTTAATAAAGAAGAAACTACAATTACTTGTCATATAAAAAAGTTATAAGAATTTACAAGAACGGACTGAGTGTGCAAAATGCCAGGTTTCTGCGGTCAATTGGGCTGAAGTTAAAGTTTTCTATTAATAAAAATGGAAGATTTTCTAGACGTTACAGGAAAATTCCAATCCGACGATAGCGTGGTTAAAATTTCAAATCACTCTCATGTTCCACACGACACTTTGGCAATCAATAATTCCGATGAAATTCGAAAATGTATAAATAATCAAGATTTCCTAACACTCCCATGAACGATTTATCTGTATATTAAAGGAGAAATAGAGAATCGTGATAAAGGACATTATATAAATAATGCATTTGCATTATTATTTGACGAAATTAGATACGAAGTTACTGGTAAAGAAATAGATATTGTAAGAAATCCATGAATTTCCAGTCGTATGAAAATATTATGCTCTTAGAATAAAAAACTTTTCAAATGTAGCTATTGATTCTGATGCAAATTTAAAAGAGTTCCATAAAAGTAGCAGGTTTAGTACTTGTGTCCCATTAGAGCTGTTAATGGGTGTGTTTGAGGATTTTAATAAGGTTTTAGTAAATGTTAAAGAAGAATTTGTATTGAAAAGATCCAAAAACGACTTAAATTGTATATTAACAACATCTAATGTTCCAACTGGGGTCGATAATATTCCTAAAATTACACTTAAATCGATCCAGTGGGTGATACCACACGTGGTGCCATCTGATGGGGAGAAGCTGCAATTACAAAAGGTGTTATTGCAAAATAAAAATTTGCAAATTGTATTTAGAAGTTTGGAGCTACACGAACTCCCATCATACCCCGAAACCAAGAGACACACATGGTCAGTTAAGATGTCTTAGAGTTTAGAGAAGCGTAGGTATATTATATTTGGTTTCCAAACTGGTAGGGACAACAGTGCAAGAAAAAGAACTGATGAATTTTATCACTGTAAATTTAAAAATCTCAAAGTGTTTTTAAACTCTGAATATTATCCTTATAGGGATTTAAATCTCAACTTTGAAAATTGAGATGCCTCTTTAGCTTATGAGAAGTTTGTGAGGTTTAGCGAGAGTTACTACAACACCGTCCCCGATCCTATGTTTAACAGAGCTGATGTTATAAAGAAATATTCTCTAATCGTAATAGATTGTTCTAGGCACAATGAAACTGTCAAAGAGGGGGTTGTAGATATTAAATTATAAATTGAAACTGCAGAAAATGTCCCTTCAAACACATCTGCATGTTGCCTAATAATACATGATAAAGTGTTTGAGTATAATCCTTTGCCAAATGAGATAAAAAAAATGTAAATCAAATTAAAACAAATATTCAACAAGAATTGGTAGACTCTGCAAAACAAATAAGAGAAAAATATAGGGCATTATAACGTGGTAAATTTCTAGAGGCTGAAGAGAGGTTCCAAACATTCCAACCGTTAATATAGCCTTGCAAGAATTAAAAAATTTAGCCACCAAAACAGAGAGGCCAGTTCTCCCAGTGATTTTAGAAAATACCCTGTCTAGAATATCAAGAATAACCCAGATGACATCGCACAAATTAGATTTTGGTCTTTTAGCATCAGACTATTTAGCAAATTACCTTAGTAGAAGTAGTATGACAGACACGACATATGGTATTAGGCGAGAAGGAAATCAATTTTTTATTGGGAATCAGGAAGTTCAAATTGCCAATGATGATGTTACAGTTGGAAAAAAATTATAAAGGGACAAAGGGTTTGTGGGAATTGTTAACTTTAAAAGGACCCGTAATTTATAGTCAGGCTGATTTGCAAAATTATAAAGAGATTTTGGAAGCTACAAATGTACATTTAAAGGGTTATAAAAAAAGGTGCGGCGATGTCAAGTAATAAACACACTCAATATATCAATATAATTAAACCCCTGTTTAAGACTTTTGGTGAGGAATTAAGGCAGGTAACTGGTAATAAAATAGACTATGTTTATTGGGACGATCCTAATGAGCTTGTGGATAAGTTAAGACTGCTTTGGTTAAGCTGATTGGCGGGAAATTCTGGAGTGGATAATGAGATAGATTCTAGTATAGAAGAATTGAGGGAAAGTGGAATTGTTTATTAAATAAAAAGTTGATGGATAAATTTTATCGCGTATATAACCCATATAGTAAAGCAGAAGCTAGAAGTTTTAAAGAAACTACATTAAATCTAAAAGATGATGGTTGGAATACTTTAAATTATAAAATTAGTAGTGTTATAGGTGGGGAGTTTACTGGTGATGTACCGACTTTGGGCCACACGTTAACCAGAAAAGGTGATGCTTTTGTACAAAGTAATACTAAATATGAGTTTTTAGAATCCAAGAGTAATAATTGGAACGCTAATAAACGCAAAATTGCTAATGTGAAACGAGGTGAAAGTTCAGACGATGTACCCACATTATAGCAGACTTTAATTTGACAAGACAAAAATAATTATGAATTTTTGGAATCGGAGAAAGGTATTTGGAATGCCAAAAAGCGAAAAATTAGTAATGTGAAATGAGGTGAAAGTCATACGATGTACCTGTAACTCCGCCCACTAGGTATTTCTCAGAAAATCAAAACTACACTTTTTCGGTAAATTTACTTTATTCAACACACATGATTTCAATTCACAAGATCGCAGTTTGAAATTTAAGTTAAATTACTAAAGTTTAACAGTTAAAATTTACAAAATGCCAATTAGTAAAATGAAACAGGGAGAGACAGACACGACGCGTCTTAATTAATCATCAACAACTCGGCAACTGGGGCGAGTCTGCTGCTTCGTCCCTCGATGATGGAGACCCTTCAACCAATCAGAGAAGTTCTCAACGCGTGACGTCACGGGGCTCACGCTGCAGCGTGACCGTTTGGTGCTGCAGCCAAACGATTCACGTTGTCATTACTCAAACTAAGAGGCTCTGGAGACGGGCTCTGAGGCGGCCGTGGGGACATGAAAATGTTGACGCTATCGCATTCCTATGCCTCGACGGCTCTACTCCGAGGCGTGGTCGGATTGAAGTTAGCTCGAGACAAAATATTCTGTCTTTTAGAAGTTGGTCTTATATATTTTTTTATACCAGCCAACTCTTCGGAGAGGAATAATAAATTAATTATTGGGAATAATTCTGAAAGTACCGTTCCTCATCTAATTACAGATTTTAGTGACGGTAGAAATTCCAATTTTAGGAACGGTAATCTGTAATTATTTAATTACGGTTTCGTATTAATGGCTTTTAACAGTCTAGGGGTTTTTGGGCCGTCACATACCCACATTAGAGCAAACTTTAATAAAAGATGGTGTTTTTGTACAAGACAAAAATAATTATGAATTTTTGGAATCGAAGAAAGGTATTTGGAATGCCAAAAAGCGAAAAATTAGTAATTTGTTGGCTGGTAAAGAAAGCGATGATGTTGTAAACGTCTCTCAAGTACCAAAAATTTATCTAAACTTTTGGGATTTTAATGATAACAGGCTAGTTCGTGTTAAACTCGCTATTTATGAGGACGATTGTGTTACAAAACATCAGACTGTGACTTTAGACGGTCTTAAATTTGATGGTAAAAATAAGCAATTAACAAACATTTTACCTGGAACATTGCCAAATACTGTGGCTGTTGTTAATCAAATATTAACAAAAGGTGAGAAAAGCATAATAAAACAGGGGGATAAAAATTATAATGTATTAACATTAGATAGAGATATGTGGGATGCAGAGGACAAATTAATAAAGAATGTACCTGAAGGCAAATATAGGAGTGATATTTGTTTAATGTCGCAGGTTTTGAGGTATGACGATAATATTCAAACTTTTAGGCAAGACGATATTAAATTTGATATTTGTTTAAAATCACATGCTTTAAGGTTTAACATTAAAACTAAGAAATTTACGCAAGACAATAATCAAATCAATTTGATGATGTACAATCCTAAATTGTTGGTTTCAGACCCTACATCTTACCCGGATTTAAGACTTTAGATGGAGAGGCATATTTGCCAAAAAACTATGTATATCAAAGAATGACTGATGGTATGTTATTTGGTAGCAATTGAGGTGTTTTTGAAACGACGGAGACTGGCAGATACGTTAACATATGTTAAAGAATAAAAAGATGGAAAAATATGCTTACAAATTGCATAAACCCGCGAGAAAGAATTTTGTTAGAAGGTCTTTTAAGGTGTTGGGTATAAACGAAACTGTTCAAATAGATTTAATAGATATGCGGAATTATGCTAGAGAGAATTCTGGGAATAAGTATATTTTAACTTTAATAGACACATTTTCTAAAAAAGCTTATGCTGCCCCACTAAAGAATAAAACTGGATTAGTAGTCACAGAAGCTATAAACACTATTCTCCCAAAGGGAGTTAAAAATATTCAATCTGATAACGGAAAAGAATTTTTTAATGAACATTTTACCAAACTAATGAAAAAGCTAAATATTAATCACTACCACACTTACTCTACAACTAAGGCGGCTATTGTGGAAAGGTTCCAGAGAACTTTAAAGAATTGGTTGTATAGAGGGTTTCGTGCACAAGGGAGTTACAAGTGGTTGGATTTACTTCCAAAGTTAACAAGGATATATAATAATAAAGTACATAGATCCATAGGGATAAAGCCTAACCAAGTAAGTGCTAAGAACTCTAAAGATGTACACGAAAGGTTGGCATCTAAAGTACAAGTTAAAAAGCCAAGATATAAGGTGGGAGATAGTGTAATATATCGAAATATAAACATACAGGGTGTCACAAAAATGCGTAGCGCACTATGCAGAACCGGATTCTACATACAAAAACAAGTCGAAAATGTATAGTAACATTTTTGCGATTTCGGATTATTTAGTCGTAATCCACCATTTGTATTTTTTTCAAAATAATTAATAATTCAAAACCCTTCGAGATTTTTTTTAAACTTGTTATAAACTTTAAGTTTCTGGTTTTTAACATTTTCCAAAAACAATTTTTATTTAACTTATAAAATTTCAAAATGGCGGCCATTTAAATATTTCAAAGTCAAATTCCATGAAAAATAGCAACTAAAACAAAACGTTACAAGACATAAAATTTAAAGCACTTTGTAATCTAAATCTAATGACATTTTTACTGTTAAAATCTGTTAATAAATAAAAAAGTTATGGTAATTTTTTTATAATAAATTTCAAAACGGCGGCCATATACAAATTTCAAAGTCAAATTCCTGGAAAACTATCAACTAAAAAAAATTTTACAAGACATAAAATTTAAAGGTCATTGGATTTGGATTAAAAAGTGCTTTAAAATGTATAACTTGTAAAATTTTATTTCAGTTGCTAGTTTTCATGGAATTTGACTTTGAAATATTTAAATGGCCGCCATTTTGAAATTTGATAACAAAAATTATTTTTGGAAAACGTTAAAAACCAGAAACTTAATGTTTATACCAAGTTTCAAAAAATATCTCGAAGGGTTTTTGAATTATTAATTATTTTCAAAAAAATTCAAAATGGCGGAATACGCCTAAACTAAGCCGAAATCCAATAAATTTTACTCTACATTTTCAACTTGTTTTTGTATGTAAAATATGGTTATGCATAGCGCGCTACGCATTTTTGTGACACCCTGTATATTTAGTAAAAGACATACCCCTAACTTTAAGAAAACAAAGCCTGTGACTTACATTTTGAAAGATGAGAATGCCAATATAATCAAATGGGGATTTTATACAGAACAATTGTTAAAGACTAAATATAAAGACATGTATTTGGTAGAGCAGGTGATTGGGAGGAGGGGTGATTTATTATATGTTAAATGGCTCGGGTTCCCAAGTATCCAGAACTCGTGGATTTCCGCAAAGGATGTATTAAATTTAATTTAGAGCAAATTTTAAAAATATAGAGGCTGGGGAAAATGTATTTAATATAGGCAAGGGTCAGGTACTAGTATAGGTCAAAAAGGAAATTAGGGCGAGTTCGGGTGTCGGTGCAAAAATCAGTCAAATCGGACAGTAAATAAAGAAGTTGGCAATTGGCAGTATTTTTACTAAAAATTTTTTTTATTTGACCGTAGTAGTTAATTTGGAAAGTGTATGTCTAATTTATTAATGCATTAGCTTAGGACAATAACATATCCAAATTGCAGACAAATCGGACCATAAACACCAAAGATAGTTTTTTAGCATGATTTTGAAAATTAATTTTAAATAATATAGAGGATGGATGGGGATGGGAAAATGTATTTAATACAGGCAAGAGGTGGACATTAGTATAGGCCAACAAGGAAATTTGTGTAGGGTAGGATCGGGCAAGTGTGCAAAAACTGATCTCCATAAGAATAACATCGGAACAAAGTGCCGAATAGTATGTCTCTTTCCTAGTTTGCCTCTACTGAGGTTGCTATGGTAATTTTTCATCTGACTAAACAAAAATCGAATCATGTGTTTAGAACCATGTAGACTTAAATAGTCTTTTCTATTTACATTGAAGTATTTACTGAATAATGTATTACCAAACATACTTACAGCCTACATTAATGAAATGTTGTAAAAGCAGAGTTTTAACTGATTTTTGTACTTTGATCGAGAATAGTACAACTTAAATAGAGCCTAATTGATGTATACGTTTTGTAATTATAATTTAATGTTTTATATAAATTGGGGAATGACTTCCGACGGAAGTAAAGTTTATGTGTAAATAATATAAATGTTATTAATCATTTGGCTGTAAATATTTGTTGTTATTTTACTCTATTTATTAAATAAATGCCTATTTGAAGGTTATAACCTAAGTTACTGTTTAAAACGTGATATTCTTTGCAGTTAAACATATTTTCTATGTGAAAACTGCGTATAGGTTATTATGCTTTTATAAGGCCAATACATTTTACATAATCTCATTATTATGTTAAAAATTTATTTTATGGTGAGTAGCCATAGACCAAGGATAAAATTTAGGTAAAAACCGCCCATCCTATCTTACCAGAAACCATAACTTACTGTTGACGCCAATTGCGGGGGTGTTGGAGGGGGTTATTGTTTAGGCCCTCGCCCTCAACCCTTCAGTCGTCCGTCTAACTACAACCTAGTGACATCTCGGAGGCTCATGATTAGATTCATTTTCATACTAGATTCATTTCATACAGATTCCGTTCATTTATTTAGTCCAGTTTTAGATATTGTTTCACCTTTTGATTTGCCAACTGACAATAAATTCAGTGATCTACAACAAGTGTTTAATTTACAGAACCTAATTTGCGTAAAAAGTACGGTACGTAGTTGCGCCGCCACACTTACTTTTCATGTTCATCAAAAAATAATTGTTATCAGTTGTTACAATCTATCTATTGAAAATAGCTCGTCTTCATCATAAGATTCGTCTCTTTTTTATATTGAAAAAAAACAACATATTACAAAATAGAAAGATTACAATAGGCTACGTTTAACAACGTTTACAATTAATGCAAAACAGTTCAAAATATAATTTAAAACCAATGAGTTTACTTATTTTGTATTTAATTGAAACAAATATTTCCAAATAGCTGACTAAAATTATAACAAGTGAGTATATCGGCTGCTATCCCCGCTTGTATAACGGCATAGATCTAGGGTCAGATCCAGGATCAAAGCTACCATCCCGGGTACCAACCCGGGTCCAATCCCGGCTCCGGTATGCACGTACCCTTAGATGAATGGAAGCTGTGCACTCGAACACCATGAATATAAAATGGGGTTGAGGGTGACAAGATTACCACCCACGGAAGAAGATTTAGTGAACGTAGTGAATCCGCTTGCCAATTTGAAAAATTACTCTATGAAATAGAACAAATTTGCCAACCTTCTACAAACAAATGTAGGCCCTTAAACTTTGATCATATTATTTGTTTTACTTGCGTCCTCATCAAGCCAACTGATAAATAAAAGCCAAAACAAGCCCGTGACAAGCAGATTTGCTTCACTCATCCGCCTATTTTCTGCATGTTAGGGTTCCTCAAGTTATTAAAGCTGGATGTTCCTTCAGGTAATATTTTTGTAATAATTTTACAAAATTGATTCATTTTCTACTCAATGCCGACCCATAATTTGCATTCAATGACTCAACAAACTGTTCTCAGGAAATCACATTTTGATACATTAACACATGTTGAGTGTTACTTTGACAGTTGACTGGTTGTTCATGAAAAGCTGTTATCATTCTTTTGATTTAATTAAAAATTATTTACAGTCCGGAGCGTCAAATTAGGCGGGTGGGGGATTTTGCAATGTTGCCAGTTTGTGGAAGCTAACACTTGGGGGATTTCTCAGAAACACATGTTTACATGACCCTCATTGGTTTTTCTTTCTCAGATGATCAGCTGGCTTGTTTTGTAAAACTACAACTGTAATTTCGTATCAATGATTCTGCTTATTTATGCCCAATGTTAAAATTTCCAATTTTAAAATTTATTTATTAACAATATTAGAGTTTCCCTGGGGTAGAGGTTGTCACCAACCGATTTATGAGCCGAAAAACTTTGTAACAACAAACGTTACTCATTGTAGAATATAGGGTTATATTTTGTCCACTTACGTTCCCACCTGGAAGAATTCCCATGTAATAGATCTTGTCATTTCCGTCTCGTTCGCTGTCATATTCCAAGGAATATTCTGGAGACTTTGCGTTCACGATGATTGCATTTTTCATCATTGTGTAGTCTGGTCGCTGATCCTCTACGAACAGCACCTAAAGTACATCAGATTCAATTGATTGAAATGTTCATCACTATTTGCTAACAGTTTGCCTTTACCTCCTTTCGAAAGAAACGTTGTTCAAGTTCCCTAATTATTACATCGATTTCACGAACTCCGAAACATCAAATCCATCATTTAAGCTCTGTAGAAATATCTTATGGCTGATTATTTAAATGAAATTAATTAAGATAAAATGCATGTAATATAATCCCATAAAAATGTGTTTTCCATAAGAATTACGAAACAAGAGGATCACTGGGGCAATCCCTCACGTCTAAGGGGAAAGACAACTTCTTTAGAAACATCTAGACAACATCAATATCTAGACATGAAATTAAAATGTAACTGACCATACAAAAATAACTTAGATAATTAAGAAGTGCGGTAAGACCATGTACTTACTCTATATTCTTCCGAATCGTCGATCAAAAATCTCAAAAACATTTTAGCTCTCTTCGGTAGGAAAAATCGATAAACTGTCATTGAAAGATCCAATTCTTCTTCAGTCATTTTCCTATGGTCAAGACGACGAGTCTTGCCACTTATTGGAACGAGGAAGTCCAAAGGCTTGACAACGTCCAAATGCAGAACCAAACGATTTTTGAACATGGTCAAAGCTAAGCATTTCAACAATTTCATAATCTTGCAAAAATTTATAATCACGACTTCTGTGACTACTTGACCTCTTGTCCACCAGAACGGGTCGATAAATGATCTTATATACTGAAAAAAATATCGTGATTATTTTTACTAGGTTTTAAAAAAATAATTATAAAATTGGAAATGCTAAATGCACTATAGTTTAAAATATGTCTAGAAATAAATTGTAATAGTAAACTGACATGACCATTTTCACTTTCAACCTTCTTATAATCAATAAATTTCTTGATTTCAATATTTGTATAGGTAGGGGGTAAGTGTATGTTCTGTGCACTCCCCCCATTTTATATTTTGATTTTATTTCCCTCCCACCATTTTATGTTTTGTTTTATGTCCAAACCCATTTTTTATTTTATTTTATGTCCCCACCCATTTTTTAATTTTATGCCCCCTATTTTACATTTTGTTTTATGTCCCCCCCGATTTTATATTTTATTTCATGCCCCCCTCCATACCAGTTGGTTTTCTATGATGGAGCCCACACTCCCCCAGTCTCCCACCGCAACCTTGAGACACCACAGGTCATCATCCCACGTGTCAGCATTACAGTTCCAGGAAGCTGACACGAGTGCACGTGTCACTTCCAGGACTTCTCACCGATTCAGCATGTTTGGTGCAGATAAAAAGCTCGCCCCCCACGATTTTATATTTTTCTCCCGATGTTTTCATTATTTTCTTTCTTTTTGTAATTTTTCATTATTTTAATTATTTTTCATTATTTTTCGTTATTTTCGTTATTTTTCATTAACTTTCGTTTTTTTCATTATCTTTCTTGACATTTTCATTACGTAACTCACTCCACCACCATCCCCCACCACATTATCCCACCGCAACCACTCCATCTCTGACTCAAAATTCAAGTTGGTCTGAGGTTTCGAAGCAGTAACAGTTACAAAGAGATCATGTCCAATATCGAGTGGGGTTGTGAAATCACCAACGTTGAGTTGGAGGAGACATGTGTCACGGTAGAAGCGTCTCAGACTAAGAAGTGGTCGTTAGACGGTGATTATGAAGATGATTACGTTGAAGGTGATGACATGAAAAGATGATGACAAATGCGCTTTAAAACACTCCCACAAGGAAAGACTTTGGCACATCGATAACAAGTTCAAGTACGTGCATGAAACTAAAATGTACTCGACCTTACAAGAACTCCAAGATGAACTGTACTTTAAAATCCAAGGAAATAACAGCATGTAGAACCATTGCCCGCTTGCGTATTTGGAATGGTAATATTGGCAAAGGGATATGGACTACAAAATGAATTTTTACCCTATTGAAGAAGAGCACTTCTACGTCATAGAATACGAACACAAGTACATGCATCTCGTTAACATGTGGTGGAACCGGCAAAAAGACGAACTCTCGCTAGACAAAATCACAAAATTATTTATTAATAAAAAATAAATTGATCATTCAACTCTCCCTCCTTCCTCGAACAATTACTACAATAACGGTCCTCTTCTGGACCACCTAAGCATTTCAAGTTAGGAACAGAATGGAATCTTCCCAATAAGGGGGGTTCCTTCAATATTTCTAAGTGTGGAGGTCAATGAGCAAAAAATTGACATTCCCTGAAGTGGCCGACCATCCCATTACGTCGGTTTGCTATGATGGAGCCCACTCCCCCCTCTTCCCTGAAGTGGCCAACCGACTCATTTTGTCAGTTTGCCATGAGGGAACCCACTCCCCCAGTCACCCGCCGCAGCCTGGAGACACCACAGGTCATCATCCAACGTGTCAGCATAACAGTTTCAGGAAGCTGACCCAAATGCATGTGACACTTCCAAGAATTCTCACCGACCTGAGCGCAGTGTCACTCCCACCTTATCACACCACCAGATTATTAAGATTCCTCCAGAACAGTTTATTCTTGCTCCTGAGTTTGCCGCATTAAGTTGTTCTGCAGTACTCTCAGCTTAAGTCTAGTGAATTTGATTTAGGTGTAGTTGCTTAACCGTTTCATCACTCCTATAGAAAAAAATGGTTGATGTGTTGCAAGTTGCATCTTCAACAAATTTAAAAGTTAAATATATCGATAACGAATCATTCGAATTGAATAAAATTTGGTAGGTAAACTCATGTTAAAATAATCTTTCATTTGACAACAACATAAAGTGTAAAATAAACAAATGACATTACCACATGGAAATATGATTTTTTTTAATCGTTTACATCTCGATAACGGTGCGTCCTATGCCAATTCTGACGAAAAAATCAATCAACCACTGGGAAGCGGTCATGACCGTTTCCTCAAAGTTAAATATATCGATAACGAATCATTCGAATTGAATAAAACTTAGTATGCAAACTCGTATTAACTTAGTCTTCCAATTTCCACCAATATAAAGTGAAAAATATAAAAAATAAAATAACATTAACACATGGAAAGGTGATTTTTTGTTGTTAAAACATTAATATCTCAATAATGGTGCGTACTACGACATTCTTGACGAAATAATCAACCGACCTCTGTATGGGTGGTTTGAATATTTTATCACTTAAATCGAAAATATTCATGTATAGCAAGTTTCATCTTCAAACTAATTAAGGGGTGAAATTTCAAAGTTAAGTGTATCGATATCATATCATTCGAATTGAATTAAATTGGTTATTATCTGTTGAAACACTGCTCTGTGGTTGGTCGGAATTTCATACTCTCCCATTCGTTTAAATTAGGTGTTTTGATTTTGGGAAGAAGCGTTGAAGGCACAGGTCTGCACAGGTCGCAGCATTAGTCTGACTCCTACTATCGTAAACATCAGAGGTCTCTCCGCTTCTCGTGTTTATGAATTATGTCCCACATCACAGATAACTTTAATAGTTTCACCAATCACTCTGATCTGACAGCTTTCCAACAGTACCTGAGACCTAATTCGTACCTTCCTTACGTCTACAACACAGTCGCTGACTACAAGAGTTAAATACATCGACAAAGAATTGATTTAACTTTTTATAACTATGACAGTTTCTGACTATACATTAAACCATTACGTTGTTATGTAAGACATTATTCACAAGTATGAGTAATTTAGGGATATCTGACCAACACTATAGTAAAGAATGGAATTAAGCTGTGATGCAACGATTCTCTCCATACATCATCCCTCATCCGACCCTCATTCATTCATTTCTGTGACTTGCTCTTACATAAACTCACGGAGAGTAACGAACACTGGGCGTTTTTTTCCACACGGACCGGCGTGGTATGCGGATAGATTACTTTAATAGTTTAACCAATCACACTCATCTGAAAGCTTTCCAACAGTACCTGAGACATCTCTACGACAGTATATTCCGTGTATAGAAAAAGTATACATATATATATATATTTATTAAATTATTTTCTCCTCATGTTTTCATCTTTTATAGAATGGTTAATTTGTTATATGTGAGTGAGTGTATATTTTTTTAGGTTTTTCGTATGTTTTCGATTTGTATTTGTGTACGCTGAATGTATAATATTTCTTTTTGTGTAAATAAATTTGTCGTGTTTTCTTCATCTTCTTTGTAACTCCTCCCTTGGACTTTTCCCCATCTGCAGAACCTCAACAGCAGTCAACGACTCTACGGTCCTGACGTTCTTCGACAATATAATCCGTGTATAGAAAAAAGTATATATTTTTATTCATCTATTTTCTCCTCATGTTTACATTGTTTTACGGATTTTTAATATGTTATTTGTGAGTGTGTATTTTTCTAGTTTTCTTCGTATGTTTTCGATTTGTATAATAGTTGTTCTGTGTAAATAAAGTTAACGTGTTTGTCTCCATCTTCTTTGCAGTCCATCCCTTGTACTTTACCCCATCTACAGAACCTCAATAGCAGTCAACGACAAATTAAGTCGTTAATTAAGACAAATTAAGACCGTTAAGCAAGTTAATCGGTCCTGACATCCTTCGACAATATATTCCGTGTATAGAAAAAAGTATTTATTTTAATTCATTTATTTTATCCTCATGTTTAAATATTGTACAGAATTTGTAATTTGTTATGTGTGAGTATATATTTTTTTTAGTTTCTCCTCTTGTGTTTTCGTCTTGTATTTATGTATACTGAATGTATAATATTTCGTTTTGTGTAAATAAAGTTAACGTGTTTTCTTCACCTCCTTTGTAGCTCCTCCTTAGTACTTTTTCCATCTACATTATAACATATGTTAGATGACCACGTTACTTTAAAAAATATAAGACGAGTTAATGTAAGAACAAAACACAAAATACATTACAACCATTTTCAAGTGGGGTGTATCACACCTCATCAATCATAGTCTCCAATCGGTTGGCTAAGGGAAAAATCATAACTTAACTTGCAGCACACTTGTTTGAAAATAAACTCTCCATGGTAAAAGAGGTAACATGAAATCACGTAACAGCAAAACACAAAAAACATTACAGAAATTAATGGATGAATGAATGAGGGCTGAACCACGCCGCTTGTCAAACGTACTCTCTGATTGCTCGACTGAACGATGAATATTGAGAAGGTGCAGGTTGAGGATCACAGAGTAACTCTAATTCATTTCCCATTGCTAAGAGGTATCTGCTACGCTTTTCGAAACTTATATCTTACCTTACAGCATACGTGTTTAACAATCAATTTGTTACTATAAAAAATAAGATAACATGAGATCACTTAAGATCAAACATAAAATAGTGTGCAACAATTTTCAAGTGTCAAATATGCTCTATGATTGGGCGGCTGAGGAATGAAGCGTGAGGATGATCAGATAATCTTAGTGTAGTTCCTTTCTATCTTGATGGTTAGAGATTCATACACTACGCTACTTTTTAAAACATGTCTTACATAACAGCGTACATGTTTATCAATGTTTTAACAAAAAAGAATCGTATTTCCAAGTTTTAATGTTATTTTTTTTATTTCTTAATTTTTTTACTTTTTATTGGTGGCAAATGGAAGACTATGTTAACACGAGTTTGCATACTACGTTTTATTCAATTCGAATGATTCGTTATCGATATATTTAACTTTGAGGAAACGGTCAAGATCTCTATCCAATGGTCGATTGATTTATTCGGAAGAATTTGCGTAGGACCCACCGTTATCAAGGTATAAACGATACAAAAATCATATTTCCATGTGGTGATACCATTTGTTTATTGTACACTTTATGTTGTTGTCAAATGAAATATTATGTTAACATGAGTGTACATACCGAGTTTTATTCAATTCGAATGATTCGTTATCGATATATTTCACCTTGACATTTTTTGAAGATGCAACTTGCAATACATCAATTATTTTTTTCTATAGGGGTGATGAAACGGTCAAGCTACTATACTTCAATCAAACGTAATAGACGTAAACTGAGATTACTGCAGAACAACTTAACGCGGTAAACTCAGGAGCAAGAATAAACTGTTCTGGAAGAATTTTGATGATATGGTGGTGTGAAAAGGTGGGAGTGACACGTGCGCTCAGGTCAGCGAGAATTCCGGGAAGTGTCACATGCATTCGGGTCAGAATAATCGAAGGAAATCCCCTTTATTGGGAAGATTCCATTCTGTCCCTAACTTTAAAAGCTTAGGTGGTCCTGATAAGGACCGTAATTGTAGTCATTGTTCTAGGAAGGAGGGAGAGTGTTTAGAAATCAATTTGTTACTATAAAAAATAAGATAACATGAGATCACGTAAGATCAAACAAAAAAATAGTGTGCAACAATTTTCAAGTGTCAAATATGCTCTATGATTGGGCGGCTGAGGAATGAAGCGTGAGGATGATCAGATAATCTTGGTGTAGTTCCTTTCTATCTTGATGGTTAGAGATCCATACAATAGAGCACGGGAGTTGGTAGTCTGAAAGGCCAATTTGGCTGCCTGTCCCACCCCACCCTTTCCTTTCCTACTACTGTATAGCCTTTCCTTCCGGTAACCTGCGCAAAATTCACGCTTGTGGAAGACGTGCCTAACAACTAATTCTAGGGTTTGCTAATCCAGCAATAACAATAACAACAACCATGGAGATTTGTACATTTCATTATAAACTAAGAGGATACTTTCAGAATAAAACCCTATACATACTGGAAGGAGACATCCCATCTATATGGCCCAGCTGTCCCACTTTTAGTGTTTGAAATGGATATTGTTTGATTAGGTCACCAACCGATTGTGCTGCTGTCAACTATTTATTCCAGTTATTTCAAATAATTTTAAAATATCTCCACCCCAGGAAGAAAGTGATAATCAACTTATGCTTGCTTCCTGACACACCAACTGTTGTATTATGCCCTCCTTGAGAGAACAAGTAATAGTTGACAGAAGTATACTATTTTGGCGATTAGTGAAACTACGTCCTCTTTGAATCCTGGTCCTCTTTGAAAACTAGGGACAGCTTTTACAGTGACAATGTCTACTACAGTATTTATAGTCAATGATAAAACCATCAACCGACAGTTGTAGTTTATTAATTTTGACTTTCGATAGATTAATTCTCAATTCGGTTATGTTGGTTGAATTTAATTTGTGCCTCAAATGAAAGTGCCTTTAACAATTATTATTCTAAAAGAAATTGTATATCATGTTAAACCAAAAAACTATAACCTTATTTACTATCGAGTTGAATCGTGTTACCATTAGAACCGCGACATCTGTTTGCTGTCCAACCGAGTCTGCCAACTCTTCGGAAATATCGACAGTCGTGGAGTTTTCAGTTGTCCAGGTTTTCAACTCCCGCATCCAGGTCACCTAGTACAGTCTACTGTATTACAAACATATGTTTTTAGACGAATGATACATGATGTGATAAGTTGATCACGCCTAAATAATTCTCGCTCTCGTTTGTTCAACTACCTGATGATACTGATGGTATATTACACTCTAATATGAGCAGTGTTTGCATCATTGTGTCCTCGAATGCCTGTGTATTAATTGCACAATAATATCTAAAACTGATCTGACGGCTTCATTAAATTTGTGTAATGCATTTTCTAGATTATAAATACTATAATAAATGTAGGAATTACTTACTAAAAAAAACTGTTTGGTAATAATACTAATTCAAAATTCAAAATATGGTAAAACATGGACATTGCACCTTTGTACGTTATTGACAGCTGTTTGTTAATTAATTTTATTAGGGCACGCAAAGTTTGCGTCGCAAACCAGACGAATTACCATCAATGGGGTCAATGTTGTAAAGGTGTCGTCGCACGTATTTTCTTCTTATTTGTAGGTGATGTACATTTATCCTACCTCAACCCCCCCCCCCCCCCGAAAGGCTTATTTTAAGTCACTGCCTCGTTGAAACCCCTTGGATATGTATTATATAATAAGAAAGGTATAATACCTTTTTTCGTCAAGGTGATCCAAATCCCGTTGAGCTTTGAATCACGTGGTAGCCAGAAGGGATTACCATTTTGGATCACCTTGACGAAACGAAAGGTAACATAACCTTCCTTTGTAGTTGGTTATACAAATATACAATATACAATATATACAATGTACAATGTACAATATACACATATACAGTGATTCTGAGCAATAATAACAAACATTATCTAATCTAGTTTCTGACTGGCTACCTGAATACAGGTAAAGTTATTTCATTGGCTGTACACCTGTATTTGTGACGTTATTCCCACGCACCTCACATGCTTTGTAACCATTAATAGTTATGGTAAATACCCCTGAGTGTAGGGAAATCTTAATATCAATTCGGTATAATTGGCAGAAAATGGTAAACTTGACATTTTCGCAGTTACCGATCTTTGTAGAAAACACTTGACTTGCACAATCTTATAGAACAACTACAACTATTTTAATGTTAAGTGTTAAAACAAATGTATTTTTTCCAAGAGTATAACGCTCACTGAGTGTTCCACCTAAAGGACATGTTACCATGACACAAACTGAGACGTTGCCCATCGCTGATACTATGTCGGTCTGGGAGTCCCCGGGTCCCTGCGTCCGGCTCATGGAGTGACCAACCATCTCTAGGACCTGGATGACCGAGTACGTTGTCTGGAGAATCTGCGAAAAGGCGGAGAAAAACTAGTTCATTACAATCGTGCATACTTAAAAAAAAACTAATAATTATTAGAGTGAGTAGATAATATTGAAACGTTAAGGTCAATGGAACAAAGCCCAGAGGGGGTTTCTTCAAATGTTGGTTAATCATTTTCCTCATTGGATCACATCTATTTCAGCGTTAACAACTTGCTAACGTTAATTAGTCCTGTTGCTTGGAGTCTAACAAAATTGGTCATAAGCACAACACAAATTTTGTTTTAATTTCAGTAGTTTACATTAAGCTCGGAACAGTTGCCAAAACTAGTGATCGAATGATAAAACAGCGTCTATTATCGTGCTCTTAAGAAATCGGGAACCCATGTACACAGTGTTTTATCGGCACAATAACAGACGCAGTTTTACTGTTATCCTTCCCGCTTCTCGTGGCTACACAGGAAACCGGACTTAATATGATATTTTTTACTCTTAATAGTGTTACAAACATGATGGTAAAATATCAGTCCTCTTTTTCTGGACAACCTGTACAGTTCTATCCTTTACCAAGTCGGATGTATTCGTAGATAATAGTTCTACTGTTATGTATCCGTTACGATCTATTTTTATGGTAGGAGTGAGACACCTATTACTCTTCCTCTGCTCCTCTCCCCCATCTCAATTCCGGTGAGCAGGAGAGAAGACAGTTGAGGGTGTGGTTCACAGGGCTATCAATCAAAACCAGCCAATAGTAGAAGTGCTACATTTCCAAACTGCACACTCGAGTGATATTTTCCTATGGCAAATTTCCCAACAGTGACAGCGCGAAACCTCGTTATTTGCTTGAGCCCAACTGTCATCTTTCCTTCTGTTGCTTTTAGGTGCGGTGGTGCGCTTTATCTATAGTCCCAAAAGCAAATGTATTATTCCATTTAAGGCCGTTATCCCAAGCAAAGTCAAACTTAAACTTTCTGCCTTCCCAATTCTGCTTTCCCAACGTGTTATGAGTAGTTTCAACAAGGTTTATATTACACCAATAGGAGGACCCTATTTAATTATTTTATTCTATTCTAACATAACCTTATATTCTTTATAATAGTATTTGTTTACAATTTAAATAGAAGGTAAAAAAGCAAACAAAATCGTATGAAACATGTTGCCAGCTTGATATTTTGTGGATTAAACTAAACTGGCTATATAAAATGTTGGAAACAAATGTGCCTTAATCCCAAGTTCAAAATAATCTCAGGTTTATTTTAAACTTACTCCCTTAGCTGCTATGACTTTTCGGTCACTAAGCCATTCAAACTAATACGTCCGCCCACCAATAATACAAGACAATAACAATTCGTCCTAGAGTGTCCAATCGTTTCATTTAACGGTCTGGGTCGAGCGAATTTTGTCTTTAGGAACAAAGCGTTTCAATAGACTATCAAGAATAATACTAAAAGCCTCACATAGAACAGGATTTAAAAAGAATGATAAACGAATTATTAGTGAATTTCCTAAGGAAATTGAATTATTAGCATGACCCACACGGTGAAACTAAAGCCCGGGATCACCATATAAGTTCCTAACGTGACCCCCTTAACACGTTTTGGGGTCGTTAAAAATTACATATATATGTATTTTATAGGTATTTTATATATATATATATATATTCATACTAGCTGATGTACCTGTTCTTCGCACAGGTGATTTCTTTACCCGTTCTATAGTCAATGCAATTTGCATTTTAGGTAGCTTGAAACAGCTGTTCATGTTTCTGCTCTTTAAGCTGTCAAATGAAAGTATCCACAGCTGTTTGCATTACAGTTTTTGAATGTTTACATTCTTCTGAAATATAAACATTGAAACTTAGGACGTTCACGGGGCGTAGCCTGAGGGGATTTTAAGGAAGTGAGAAGGCCTATGTTTTGCATGGGTTCAAGATCTACCTTTGTGTAAAGTTTCAGCCCAGTCGGTTCAGTAGTTTTTGCGTTTACCCGGAACATTAGACAGACCGACAGAAACCATCTCTTCTTTATAATGTTATATATGTTTGTGTGTGTGTGTGTGTGTGTGTGTGTGTGTGTGTGTGTGTGTGTGTGTGTGTATGCACTCTAGCGGTCACATTTGTTGTCCGTTTTACTTAAAATTTAGTAGAGATGTTATTTTCTATAATCAGTTGGACAAGTTCGTTGGGCAAAAGAATCGGAAAACTATAAACCCCTTTTTTTGGGGATTATTCTTTCTAATTTTGAGTTGTTGGGCCCATAAAGGGCCAGAAAAGTCCCGGACGTAAAATTAATACATGAACTAAGATGAGAATTAGTAAAGCGAAAGTTTTAAGCACTCTCTCGTCATTCTAGCATAAATATTTACCGAGTTATTAAAGAAAATGTATATCGGCTAAACACGGTACGTTGTCTTATGGGGTTTTTACATTAGAAAAGCATGTTATTCATTTGTTGGTGTATTTGTATTATCCCCAGCAACCCTGCGCCTACTTTCAAGCCTGACTTCTCCTAACCTTATAATGCGCAAAATTGTATCCCTAGCATTGCAGGTAAATGAAACCAGGAGCATCAGAACAGCCAACAAATCAATGTTTTCAGATTTCAATAAAATTGGAATAAATGTATGTTTTAAAACTGGTTTTAAGTTTTAAAAGTTTTGTATGTGGAAATTCACTTCCCTCAGTCAGCGTGCTGCGTGCGAACTCATTATATTTTTAAACTAAATGTTCGCATTCCATTTGATACAGCTGCTTCCCAAATGCTCCGAATAACATACCAAATCACTGATGATCGGCCTCATATACTCTTCCGGCTTCGACATCGCTTCTCGGTTTTTCTGTATCAGTATCAGTTCAGTACAATCAATTATCGCCCTAAAACCAAAAAATAAGTTTTTACATATTTTGTTAAGGACCTTCAATCATTGCATCCTGTACATATCTGCTAAGCATCTACTTATATAAAGCTAGAAGGGTTCACTCACTCACTAATTCACTCACTCACTCACTGACATAAACTATGAGGCACTTCTCGTAATCGAACCCCCCTCGATCCCATACTTGAATTAAAGCTCTTGACGAGAAACTCCCATAAAAATTACTAAAAATTAACATTTTTGAGTTTTGGGGGCATTTTTGGGGCGGGGAAAATTCCACTTTTTCAATTTTTCCACTTTGAGCGCGTTTTGTACGGAAACGGTAAGAGATGGCAAAAAATGTTAAATACAAAAGTTGTGGAACATTTAATTTCCAACAAACAATTAGCCGTCAGATTTAAGATCCGATCATCCGTTTAGCCGCTATTCATCGGAGAAGAAGTAATTTTGAGTATTTTGGCTCATTTAAATGTATACAGTTTTGGAAAGCCGTTTAATGAAAGCACACTATCTTTGGCTAATACCACATGTTTGTATCAGCTGATTTAAAAAAAAACCGCCCGTGTAGGCGATACTAATTTGCTCACATGAGGTTTGTATAGATCAGCTGTTACAAAACAAGGTGAGCACATTATCGCCTACAAGGGAGGTCCAATATCGTGAATATCGTTTGTTTCGATATTGGAAAATGTAATCAGCCGATTGTTTGTTCTATCGAATGATAAATTTGATGGACCCGCGGTATCCCAGTGGATATGTTTTCGGGTGATTCAAGATCATGTGGTCACGGGTTTGAATCCTAATTTTGTTGCTTACTTTTTGAGGTCTGCTTCATTTCTGTTTAATTTGACTTTATTTTGTTTTTATAAATTCATTTATTTGTAATTTGCACAACGAACAGCCATTATACATCGCTTTGCGGAGTTAGGTTAGGTTAGGTTACTATAATTCTGTCGTGAACTGAAGTATAATTTGTTGTTTTTTTACACGTAAATCCATTTGTAGAACTCCAATTTAACATTGTAACCACAACTTTGTATTTATATTTGATTGACTTTGATTGAGTGAGCACTTTATTTTTTGCTTTTATTCACCTCGAAACAATATAATATCGTAGTCGTAGTCGTAGTCATAGAATATCGTAGTCGAGAGTTCATTCGATAAAACTAACAAGCAGCCGGTTGGTCAAATGTTTCGATATCGAACCGATATGGGACCGCCTCTGTAGGTATTAATGTGCTCACCAAAGTCAATTGTTGTGTAGTTTTTCTTTGGTTAATGAACTACAATAGTTGAGTTTGATTTAAACTTGAGTTGACTGAAGAAGGTAAGTGAGCGAAGCGAACTCCAAAAGGGGGTTTGGAGGTGAAGCCTAGTAAGCCTAGTTTTATCTATATAAAGCCAAAGGACTGACAACTATGAAAAATAAACAGTAATGAAAGGTCTCGGTGAAAAAAATAGAGCAACAAACTAGTTTTTTTTATACGCTCCCTCCTAAGACCATTAGTAATTAAAAGCGTTAAGTTAACAAATATTCTAAATATTTGAATTTGATTATCTGTATGCTTTTAACCTATAATTTTACAAATCCCGATCATTAACTCATATAGTCATCACTAAAAAATGGCAATGCCTACGATACCTTAAAATTATTTCTATTAAACATAGGAATAACAATAATAAAACCTTTTTCAAATGTTAATTCAACTTAGCTATTTGTCAAAACTCTGTTATTGCATCTGTCAAAGCATAAATTATCTACAACCTAGTTATTATTAATTAAATAATTATTCCAATTATCTACTTCATTGCTAAATGATATGGAACTATTGCTGGGAAAATAATTACTTTAAGAGCTCGAGGTATGACCGGTAGGTGAGTTTTTCTGATTTCATATGACCATCGACCGCCACAATTTCTTCAGTAATCATCAGCAATACATCTGACACTGATTTCGTCAAATCTGCGTCGAGTTCGAAGATATCAAACTTGCTTGTCGTCGTCTTGAGGATATTTTGCAACGATGATAAAACCATCTTGACCGTGGGTATATTGTGGGTGGATGGGATCTAAAACGAAACCACTTTTGAAAATGGTCATACAAATATTTATGATAGTAATATAGTATGACGCATAACCGTAATATGTATATGATGTTCGAAAGCCCACTTTCAGGATCACAGTTCATAAACAAATACAAATTTCACATGGAGATATGTTTCAAAACGCTGAGTTTTTCTCCGTGTGTAAGTTTGTGTTAGGCTACGCAAATCAAAATTTTGTTTTAGAATAATTTAGGATAAAATATCGAGTCTTTACACATACAATTGCGCTTGTACTAACGGTAATTTATGTAATACCAGCTGGTGATAATACTCGTGGCTTCAACCGCTGGTATTTTTCGATCTCCGTTAATTTTCGATGATTTCCATTGGTACCAGGTGGAACAGAAAATATTGTTACGACGAAAGTTCTAATACAATCTTACTCATAAGGTTAACACTGATAATTTCAAACAGTGACGTTTGAATGCTAGTAAAGCGGATCTCCAAAATATATTCAGTAACATACGTACAATAGGTAGGCCTATACGTTCCATTCTCATGAGTCTATATAGTTATACTGAAATTGTACACCATTATTTAAAACCTAAATAATTCACATAAAAAGGAATGCTTTATCATTCACTACTGTGTTTTAAAATCGTTCATAAGTAAAATAAAAACCATATTAATTGAACCCTAAACCCTATAAAAACCTATTAACCAAATTTAAATTAGAGAGATACTATAAAACAATTCTGAAAAATACCTGCTTCAGAATGAGAATAGGCGACCTCAAGGTGTGTGGTATTGGGTCCATCTTTTTTTCTAAAACAGTTGGAACAACTGATGCCAGACTAGATGCCACTGAAACAAAACACAGCTATCATATTTTTTTTTAATTTCAACGAATTTCCCTTATAGAGAAGATGCTACTACCGTAGTTGGCATGGTAAGATCTAGGCCCAGACCATGATATCTTTTCGTTTTGAGCATTCGTTCAAATTCATATATGTATATGTTTATATAAATATATATATACATATATATATATGTATATATATATATATATATATACCGGGTGTCCCATAAAGGTCCCCACCTCTTAATTTTTGAACGACTGTAAATTTTCAAACAATCTTTGGTAAATGTTACTAGCATAAGTCAAAGTATTTTTTTTAAGTGGTTAAGGGTGTCAACCCTCACCCTTAAATAGAGGTTGCTGGGGTTAGTTTTTGTTTTTAAATAGAAAGCCCTAACAAGTTGCATAACATTTTTAAGAGGATAAAAAAATGAATGCCTCAAACTAGACCTCTCTATGTTTATTTAATCTGACGTTAAGGCCAGCAAAAAATTTATTCATCTTTTTATTTCAACTGCTAAGATTCACCTCCTTACCATAAATCAGATACAAAGTGGTCAAATCCAACTTTCAGATCTTTGAACAAGGGAAAGTTGGATTTTCCCACTCTGTATCAGATTTCTGATAAGGAGGCGAATCTTAGCAGTTTAAATAACAAAATCAATACCTTTTTGGCTGGTCACAACATTAGATTAAATAAACAAAGAGAGGTCTAGTTTCCGGCATTCATTTTCTTTTCTTATCTTCTTTAAAATGATATGCAACCTGTTAGCTATTTAAAAAATACCCCCGTCACAGCAAACCTGCGTACTCATTGAATTGTTCAATGCATATAATACATTGAATATATGTATCGCACTACTATATAAAGCCACAAGTTACCAAGTTCACAAAAATACATTCATAAATACGTAATATATATCATTTTATTTATTCTCCATAAAATTAACGTTAGGACTGAGTACGCAGGTTTACTCCAACAAGGAAGTTAAGAAATTGTATTTGTTTGTGCAATTATTAATATAACTCAGCCAGGTAAAGCTACATACCGAGTTTTATTAATTTTCGGTTCATAATTAAGGGAGATCTAAAACTTTACTTATTCTCCATATAAACAACATGGGTCCGAGTATGCAGGTTTGCTGCTATGGGGATAATCAGCAACAAACTTGTTTTGTGCAAATATCAATATACCACTAGTTAAAGCCACATACCAGTTCCATCAATTTATATTGATAAATAGTAGTGATATACAATTTTATTTATCCTCCATAAGTATAACATTGGACAACGTACTGTGTTTAGCACTTAAAATATTTCTGCAATAGTTGGATGTAGAACAACAATCAAAAATCAGAAAGTTTATTTCCATAAAAAATATAACATTTAGTCCCAACAAATCGTGAAATATTTGTCGTAGGGTGCAAAAAATTGTTGAGGCTGACATTGGGTACAGCAAATGAAGTTGTCATTACATATGGTAAGTATTTTCGCTGTCCACTATGACAAACTTCCCTTTCACCTTTGGTCCCTCCATTTGCAGCGGCTAGGGACAGAATCTCCGGGTTTGGTCCCCGCCTGCCATTCTAAGAATGAATGGTCCCTGGATGTTGTACATGGATACCCTGTCAGTTGAGTCATAGAAAAATAAAGCAGGTATAGAAGTGTCACGTAATGCTAAAATTTGCTAACACAAAATTGTTAATTCAACCGGCCAGATCATACGACAAAACCGGCCAAGCGACGTTGCCTGTCTGTGCACTCCAGCCGGCTGGCCGGCCGGCCCAGCCGGTAGGGAAAAATTCCCTCGCCCTGCTTGGCGCTTGTCGTATTGAGTGCAGTGTTTACGCGCTCTTCGCATTATATACTTCTCTGGTTAGTTTTCTATTCAATGATGCTAAAGATTTTGCCTCAATGTTAATTTATCGATTTACCAACTTTAAAAATACATTTAAAATCTTCTGAGATACTGGTACGTTTAATGTTGACTGACGATTTCTTTAAACATTTTTTAGTTCGAGGATAGTTTTCGTGTATGGGTTCATCGCGTCAATAATAAGATTAAAAGCTTAAGCTCTCTCTGTATGTTTTATAAACATACCCTGATTTATAAATAAAGGGTTACAGAAAATATGTAAAATCATAATTTTAAAAGTAAACTATGTTTAACGATTAAATTGTAATGCATTTTATTACTGAATTTAATATTTTACAGTAACTTGTTCCTACGTGAAGAGCTAATTTCTTCAGTGAATTTATAGTAAATTTGTATGGCATCGGCTGCTAACATTTCAACATGTTATATACACTCTGCATTTTATGTACAGTATTCTCCTAAAGAACAACATTAAAGGCTGAGTACGCAGATTTTCTGCATCAAGAAATATAAACAATATGTTTTTGTGCAATTATCAATATAACTTAACCAGGTGAAGCTACATACCAAGTTTTATTTTTTATTTATGTTCATAACTAAGGGAGAGATAAAACTTCATTTATTCTCCATAAGAATAATATTAGGGCTGAGTATGCAGGTTTGCTGCTACGGGGACAATAACAAAAATTGTTTATGCAAATATCAATATACCAGTACTAGGTGAAGCCACAGGCCAAGTTTCATCAATATACATTCATAAATAATCGAGATATTAATTATTTAGAATTATTCTTACGGTACACATTATTTAGATGAAAGATGCATATATTTTTAATAATTTTAATAGTTTTAGCGAATTTCCCCAATAGGGAAGAAGCTATTATCGTAGTCGGCATGGTAAGACCTAGCCCGGGACCATGATAACATTTGTTTTGAGGCTCCCAGGTGCCAAAAACACCATGTATGCGTGTGTGCGTGTGCGTGTGTGTGTGTGTGTGTGTGTGTGTGTGTGTGTGTGTGTGTGTGTGTGTGTGTGTGTGTGTCCGTAGGCATGATAACTTTCGTAAAAATGCCTTTTGTATAAACGTGTAAGGCAGCGTCTATTTTCATGAGTTGGAAAACCAGACAGGTCGCTCTATTTTAAAGCAGGTTTTGTACCCCAAAATTTGTTTTAACTTTTTACATTTAATTTTTTATAAACCCAAATTTTAGTTTGTACCATTGAATTCAGCTTACAAAAACAAACAATTTGGTATTTTTATCATCACTCTACGTCAATTGGTTACCAAGATATTGAAAGTGCTAAACATAATACGTTGTCCAATGTTAATCTTATGGAGAGAGTAAAATGTTATATCTCGCTTATTAATGAACATATATTGACGAAACTTGTAATGTGGCTTCATTTGTTTAGGTTTTACTGATATTTAAACAACTTTTTTTTCGTACTGATATTTGCATTTAAAACAATTTTTTTTTGGTCCCCAAGTCTGCAAACTTGCGTACTCAGTAGCTATAATGTTATTCTCATGGAGGATAAGAAACAAGTGATATCTTGCTTGTTTATGAATATAAATTAGTAAAACTTGAAATGTTGCTTTATGTTATGGTGATCTATTTTATTTGTAAAAAAACAGATTTTAGTTGTTCTTGATGCAGCAAACCTGCATACTCAGTCCTAATGTTGTTCTTATGAATAATAAATAAAATTTCATATTGCACTTATTTATGAATATGCTTTGATGAAAGTTGGTAAGTGGTTCATGACGTAGTGAAGTACCATTTGAAATTCTCTGAGTATGCAGGTTTGATGCAACGGGGGTATTTTATTGTTAATCATCATTGCAATTTATGGAATTTAAAAGGTTGAATTTGTCTAATGCAGTTCATGTTTTATCCTTCTGTAATAATAACATTCCAGAAATTTAGTAAGTACCAGATCAGTTCGAAACGAGATTTGTGCACATCCTCCACTTCCTGTGCATACAACGGGAGAGTGATCTTCACTGCCACACAGCCACACGTTTTTATCAGATCAGCCTTACCGCCTGCGGAAGCGACCGAGATTGCTCCCTGCGGGAATTTGGGAATCCCGCACTGCCCGACTTGGCAACAAGGCACCGCTAACTCAGACTTGAACGACGCGACAGCGTGTACGCTTTTTCCCTACTTCGTGACACTTCTGTACCTGATTTATTTTTCTATGGTTGAGTTGACCAGTTGGAGGGCAGAATGAGGGTCCCCTGTTTGAGAGCCTCATCCCAGCTGTCACAGGGGCACGGGAGTTGGGATATAAAACTTTACGATATAAAACAGTATATTTTACAAATGTTTAAAATTGTTTTATTGTTGAATTCAATTCAACAACGGACTGAGATCTTTGGCGTTTACGCTTATAGCTTTACGATATGAAACTTTACTTTGTTAAACAACCATTTATGGAAATTGTTTTTAAATCAAAGCTTTACCTTTTGAAACTTTACGTTATTACAACTCATTTAAATTAAATTCAACAAAATAACATCTTTACTTTATGCCACTTTACTTTGTTCAACGTTACATATTTACTAAACTATAATTATTTCACTTTACATTATGACACTTTACGTTTTAAAACACTTATGAATTTAATTTGTATTAAATCAGTCTCTATACCTTTTGAAACTTTACGTTTTGACAACAGCTTTTATTGCATTGTATTAAATGACAACTTTACCTTATGAAACTTTACGTTGTGAAATGCTGCTTTAAAAAAATAGAACTTTACGTTATAAACCTTGACGTTGTGCAACGGACCCACTAAGAATAGCTAAGTTTATGTTAACAATTAAAACTCGTAACAGTAAGTCCTCCTGTTACTATATCATGACTCAAGAGCAGAATTGTGTAAATGAAATTTAGAAAATGTAATATTTTTCTACAGTAAAACTAATAATGAGAAAGAATATTACTTATGAATATTTATTCAATGATTTAAAAGTCGTATCTCATTGTGTGTAAGTATTGCACGATATTTCATTATGACTCAAAGAGCAGAATTTTGTACAAGAAAATTTACAAAATTTAATAATAGTTTATAGTACAACTAATAATGAGAATGAAATACACCTACTTTTAATGATCCAAGAGATAAGGCACGGATCGCAAATCATAAGGCACAAAACAGCGCAGTACTTAGAAGCGCGATCCTCAAACTGTGAACTCGGAAACTAGACTGAAGAGACGCCAGCGTTGCAAACAAACGTTCAGTTTGGTAGTACGATATCTATAACGCAGTGGGTGGTCCAACAGAACCGCTAGACGCGTCGGTCTATTGTTGTCAACGCAGATGTTCAAACGAAAAACAAATAACATCAGTTCCAGAAAATCCATTTTTCTAATTAAGGTCATGATGGCCACCGGGGGGGGGCTTACGTGGTGACGTCACACTCTCACTCACCTCACGGAAATGATAAATGACTTTGTTTATTTAATAAATAATCATATTTATGAATAATTAATCAGTTTATTGAATGATTAGATTTATGAGTAAGTAATTAATTTGATAAATAATTAATTAAGCTAGGTTAGATTGAGTTAGGTTTCGGTCGTTGAGGGCCTCAGTCAAGATGGCCGCCGGGGGGGGCGGGTTTGGGGGTTCACCCCAACACGCAGACTTCGCCAACCTTCCCTACTTTTTGTGAAGGGTAAAATTACATAGACAGCGCTTAGCGTAGCATAAAGTACATATTTTACATAGACAAAACTCAGATAAGACTGATTCACATATGAGAAATGTTTCATAATTTTAAATTATTTTATTATTTCTGTGCTGTAATCTTGAGTTTGTTTGTGTGTGTTTCTACAATAACTGCATCAATTATATGTCAGGAATCACAACATGCATTAAATAAAACCTCGGCCTTTATTACTAGTTTTGGCAACAAATCCTTTGACAGACTATTACAAAAATAACATACACATTTTAACACATTATATAAATTGTAAATGTTACTTCCATACTGTTCATGTGTTACGCCAGTGGAGGGGTGTCTTCCCCTCAACTCTTCGTTTACTAGCTTGCCATCAACTCATCTCCGACCAGTACTTTCAGTAAAGCCTTGTTAATTTTAGTCTGTCAAGCAGCTGGTCTAAAGAGCTACTAAAGAGCTAAAGTTAGGGAGTCCACTGGTAACAAAAATTCTAGTGTTTCAAATACCTTAAATTTGTATCAACTACAAGTGGTATTATAGTAATCGCGTTTTACACAATGATAAAAATTATTTTAAAATATTACTATTGTACTAGTATTAGAGGTCAAATATCTAACCATGAAGTCATCTTACAATCGTATTGTTTGTCCATGACTAAACTTTGTGCTTGGTCTAACAATCTTTCTAAGACGAAATATTCTTCGTTATATGGCTCAAGCTGAAACAAAACAAAAAAGTAATAAATTTATCAATTCTATGTTCATCCAAATATAAAATGTTGAGCGCGCAGCATTACAACGTTTTAAATTGTAAGATAAGGTGAAGTTGATATCAATAATTGTATATTTAACAAAAACTAAATAGTTTACTTATTTTTAAGCCGATACAAACAATTAGTCTACTACGTAAAGTAGCCATATCTAAAATACATAATAAATCGCTCAAGAAAGATAATGTCATTGGTATATGTAATTGAAATCAAATAAATCTTCCAGGACGGCCCCTTTTCTTGGCTCGGGAAACCGCTCATGAGAAAAACGTAATAGCTCTAGGAGAGCTACCCTCGAGGCTATGATCGGACCTGGTACCATCAGTGGGTTCAAAACCCACGATGGTATACCCCATGACATTATTTTGTCAAGTCACAATACTGTGTCATTATTGTGTATAAAATTATTCAACAGCACAGAAGCAGAGAATTTTAGTTAATCAAACTAGCAACAAAGTTCGAAATTGCAATATATAACTCTCGCGTTCCTCAGGGATCCATATTGAGTCCAGCTGTATTTCTACTCAAGAGAAATAACACCGCCTGATCTCATATTTCCACGCTCCATATTATGTACATGTCAGTAAGTAGGCGCGGCAATGATTGAACAGGGGCCAATTAGAGGGCAGGATTTTTCCCGCCAAAAGATGACCAATCAGAGACCAGCATTTTGGCCACGTGACTTGTGATGTCATTCCAAGATGGCGGCGCCCATTTCGGCTTCACTTTTTCCCGCAAACTTTCCTAACCTCACTTTTCTCCCGCCAGAGTTTCCCGCTAGATTTTTCGTTACTCAATACCATTTTTGTGCAGTGCTGCCAACCTATGGCTATGCTATATGGCTATTATATGATCTATGCTCCATAACTACATAATTATTATATTTATACATGCTCCATGGTTAAACTATTATATGCTCTACGCAATTATATATGCTCTATGTTATTACACGATCTATGGCTCCATTATAATATTCTCCTCTGTTAAAAATGCGCTATGGCTAAGTATATGATCAACTAGCTGTTCCCACAGGCTTCACCCCGCAAATGATATATAAATACTATTACAGTTGTGTGTGCTGCATTCTGTGGTTAGCCCGTGGAACTACTACGAATCAAGATCAGCTGTTTGTATTTTCATTAGCTCAAACAAAATTGAATGTCAGTAAGGAATACAAGGGAAATTTCTCGAGGTCTCTGGCGGAGCCCTAAGGTCAGATCAGGATGAAAACTATTTAGTTTTCCTATTTTATGCCTAAAGAATCAGTGTACAAAATTTCAGCTCTCTACCTACATGGGAAGGTGGAGAATTAGTGATGAGTGAGTGAGTCAGCCAGTCAGTCAGTGAGTCAGTCAGCCAGGGCTTTGCCTTTTATAGATATAGATGATACAATATTATACATATACTCACATTTTTATATTATTACATTATTGTATTTTATTTTTATTTATGGCTACATTATATGTATATGCTCTATGGCTTCACTATTATATTACATTACAGAAAAATAACGGTCTTCCACCAAGCCTCCTTCGTCTTATTCTTGCTCTATGGCTGCCCTTCTGAATCACAGTTAGTCAGCTAAAAAATCCAGTTGTAACCGGTTACAATACTGCTCTGTGATTGGTCGGAATAAGCTCTCACCTCATTAGTCGTGTTATTCGTTCTGATCACTGATTGGTTCATCCGTATAACTTCACCACTGCCAGCTTGCATCGTTCACTGTTCACTCTGTTCCCAGCTTTTGTGTTGGTCAGAGGTACCTGCGCTCCTCCGCAGGGCCGTATTTCCATAAGGGCGCACGGGGCGAGCGCCCGGGGGCCCCCAGGCCACGAAAGTGGAAGCCCACGGGCCACTAACGGGGAACTTCTCGAGGCAGTGTTTTAATTTTGTTTTGAAAAAAGTTGATTATTTCCCAACTGACAATTATACAAATAATTTAAGTTGTAATGGGTGTACGTTCAAACTAAGTCATTCCCTAATAATTATTATTTTGATAAATTAGGCCTATTCAAGTAACAGGAATAGGCCAGGTAAGATTTGAAATGTAAACTACTGTCGGTATTGTAGAGCACCTTTTTTCTGATGATAAGTTGTAGATATTGTATATTTGCAATAGACGATCTTGTTCTTGAGCAATAATTTTTGAGCCTGTGCCCTAACCCGATTAATTGTTAAATATCCGCCATGCATTGCCGTACTTGGAAGTTGTAGATTCCGTTCAAGCCGATGTAAGTTAATTTTGTTGTTCTTGTTGCACAAAACTCAATATGATATATTATAAAATACTAGGATCAAACAGCCAAACAGAAAACAATTAAATAATAGTATCAAAATTAAAATTGGTTACGAAGGTCAGTTAGCGTGTAGAACAGTTAAAGGTTTGAGGTTATCCTAGATATGATAATATAATTAATAATAAAGATGATAATAGTATTGATGGGATAGATTGTAGCCCTTTTTTGTCATTTTGTATTATATTTTTGAATTTTATAATAGTTTCTGGAGGTAAAGATATGTTCATTTTGAATCAATTTATACTTAATACCATCAGCACTGCCCCGGTCTCGGTGAGGGTTAGGGATGTATGCTTATGGTTGTTGCCAACACTGAATTCTCCGTTTACCCACCCCCACACCCGGTTTAAAATAACATAGGAAGAGAGGAGAGCAAATGATGAAGATAACGTTTCATTGTGTCATCATCACGTAAACTTAGCATGAAAACAAGGTACACAAAATTTCAACAATATAACTGACTTTTTACTACATTTCCAAATATTTAAATCTCTTTGAGAACATTTTTGTGTGTGATAATATCAAATGCATCCTCAACAAGAGTTTTTAATGTTTAAACATTTAAAAAGTTACCTTTGTATTAGCATTAAACCAGATCGATTAAAAGCTTTATCATCCTGAGTATAGAAAGTTAAAGTCTGCTTTGCCTTGACTTTGAACATATAATTGATTTGTCAGCCAATAAATTCAGAAAGAAGGAATTTTTGCTGTCTATACTGCATGAAACTATTTAATAAAGTCTATCCAGCAGTTTATTTTATTAGTAACCTACCATGCACGGAAAACTTCATAAATAACATAGAGGCTGTAGAAAAAAATACTACTTTGAAAAAATGTACATGGTTATTGCATTATAATGTTCAGGGTTTGAGGTCAAGGGAAAAAATAGAGGAATTTAAACAATTAATATGTGGGCTGGATATAGAAATAATTTGCTTAAATGAGCATTGGTTAAAATCAGATGAAATATTTATAATACAGAATTTTACAAATTATAAGTTAGCAGCTTTTTACTGTCGTGAAAAAGATATTCGGGTGGCTCTTGTATTTTTGTTGGAAATAATTTGCAGTAAAATTGAAAGAGGATTTAATGATTTATTTAAAGGAAGACCGTGTGTTTGAAATTAGTGCAATCGAATTTTCTGATCAAAATAGAACTTGTCATGTTGTTGTTTCTCTTTATCATAATACAGATGTTAGTAATATAAATAGTTTTCTGTATCAGTTGGAAAGATTGTTTATTTTATTGAAAAAAGAATCTAAAACAACAATAAAATTATATAGCCTCTGATTTAAATATTGATGTTTTGAATAAATGTCGAAACAAGGTTTTAAGGATGTCTTATGAATTCACTAGCAATATATGGGTTAGATATAAATTTCCATTTACCAACTAGGGTGACAAATGAGTCAAAAACTTGTATAGACAATATTATTTATAATAAGCTTGTGTGCCAAAGTTATCTCATGAATAATGAATTTGGCATGTCTGATCACAGAGCTTTATTAATCTCACTCTTTGGAAATCCTAAAAGTAAGCCGAATAAACAAGAATTTTGTAAACAAGAGATATTTTACTGAATTTTGCATGAACAATTTTTCAAAGGCTATCAAACAAATAAATTGGGAGTACAGTAAGGAAAAAACTTCTCAACAAAATTTTGATTTATTTTTCTCAATTTTCAAAACGAATTTTGAGTACTACTTTCCACAGAGATCTGTGCATATTAAGACACGTACAACTTCTAAATTTGTCAACAAGAAATGGATTACTAATGGAATTTGTATCTCTAGTATGCGTAAACGAGAACTCCATCAGTTATCTAAAACCTCAAAAGACAAAACAGTTTTACAATATATTAAAATATACAACAAAGTTTTTAAAAAGTTATGTGATGCAGCTAAAAGAATGGCAAACAGTAAATTTATTGAAAACGCTGAAAATAAAAGCCAGGCAGCTTGGTATTTAGTTAAGTCTGAATTAGGGATGCAAAGGCCTGTAAATAGTAGTTTTGAGAAGTTAAAATTCAGTGGTAATGAAATTACTGAAGGGAGCAAAATTGCTTTTAATTTTAATAAACAATTTGTGAATGCAGCCTGTGAATTAAACATCTTACCCGATAATGAGACCACAAAAATATTTCTAAACAACGCTGGAGAGCCAGACAATGAATCTGAATTTAATCCGGTTACAAGACATAAGGTGACTGAATTAGTACTTAACCTAAACAGTTGGATGGGATGAAACCCCAATTCAGATGCTGAAAATAACTGCAGATTGCATTTCACTTCCTTTAAGCTTGATAATGAATTAGTGTTTTTGTGAGGGAGTTTTCCCAAGCCAATTAAAATAAGCAAATATAATACCCCTTCACAAGAAATGTAGCAAAGATGACCCCGAGAACTATAGGCCCGTTTCAATTTTAGAGCTTTATCAAACATTTTTTTTAAATATGCTAATGACCAGCTGAGTAATTTTTAAATAGGGAAGGAATCATTTGTAAAAATCAATATCGATTTCGAAAGGGGCATAGTACTGTGGATGCAGCTGCAGAGATGATAAAACATGTGACTGAGGCTTTGGATGGGTTACAAAGTACTGCAGTATTTTCTGTGACCTGTCCAAGGCGTTTGATTATGTTGACCACCAAATCTTATTAAAGAAACTGCATTTTTATGGAATTAATAAAACAACTCTTAACCGGTTTAGATCATAATTAACGGATCGAAAACAAAGAGTTATTTTAAACAGAAAAGATCAAAAATACATATCAGATTGGAGTGACGTTAATCATTGGGTACCGCAGGGTTCAATTTTGGGCCCACTGTTATTCATTATTTATATTAATGACTTACCAACAAATATTATTCATGCCAAAATAATACTATACGTAGACGACACTTCATTGGTTTTAAAATGTGCAAATAATATTGATCTGAACTTGGCAATTAAAACAAATTTAACAGAGCTAAAAAAGTTGGTTTGACGTTAATGGGTTAAATTTAAACTGTTCAAAAACTGATATTTTAAAATTTCAAACACTTCAAAATAAAAACAAGTACAACAGTGACACATTTTTTGATGGGAGTGTCATAAATGTAAATAATTTATTAAAGTTTTTAGGTATACATATTGATAATAATTTAACTTGGAGGCCACTGATAGAAAAGCTAAGTAAAAAATTGGGTTCAATTTGTTTCCAGATATATATTTTAAGAGAAACTGTGGACTTAAAAGTCAGGCTTATGGTATATCATGCTTGTTTTGGTTTTTTATTGCAGTATGGTGTACAATTATGGGGGAATTATTCTGAGGTCCAGACTATTTTTAGAATACAAAAAATATACATTAGAACGATGATGTTTTTAAAACGCAACCAATCTTGTAAATCTTTTTTTAGGGAAGTAAATATTTTAACTCTTCCTTCATTGTATATTTTTAAATGTTTAATTTTTGTACATGAACAAATTGATACTTTTTATTATAGGCAAGTAGTTCATTGCTATAATACACGGTCTAAGGATCAACTCCAATATCCCATACATAGACTAAAGTTATTTGAAAATACTCCCCACTATATGGGTTTAAGGTTTTACAAAAAATTACCAAATCATTTTAAGGAATTAAATTTAGTAAAATTTAAGTGTGCCGTAATAGAAATTTTAGTTGAGAAGATTTACTATAAAGTACATGATTTTTTTAATGACAATACATTGGAGTTGGTCTAAACAACAAATTTATTTGATATCTTGTTCATGTATAGAATTACAAGAGATATTGACGAGCAACCTGTTTACTTTGCGAATAATGTATTGTTTGTAAACTGTGTGAATTTTATGTTGCAATAAATATCTTGAATCTTGAATCTTGAGTAAGTTGACAACATATTTCTTTCAAATATGCAATTTTTGTTTGTTTTAATTATCTTAGTTATGTTTGTGGTAAGACAATTTTAGTTAGAGACAATCTAAAGTTTACTACAATTGATGTCTTGCAATATTGCATGGAATGTGTTTGTGAGCTCTCTGCTGTTAAGATTGAACTACCCCAAGCAGTTATTGTCATCATGGTTGTATATAGACCTCCTGATTCATCTTGCGATGAGTTTTTTGAACAGATTTATTATTGTCTTGATCATTTGGTTAAGTATAGCTCTAGGGTGGTTGTAGTTGGCGACTTCAATATTGACCTAGGAAAATCGTCTCCAGATTCCATAAAGATAATTGACATGATGAGCTCGTTTGGTATGGGAAATCTGATTGATTCATTTACAAGGGAGTTCAAGGGGGCTAGGTCCATTATCGATCATGTTTATACTAACCTGGATACCTCATTGATCAATGCTACGGTTTTAAAGCCAGCAATATCGGATCATCATGCCCAAGTTGTTGACGTTAATATCACAGTTCCTAAATATGATTCAACTGGGGTTTTCATGTTTACTCGAGCTATAAACTTAAGTTCTTTGTCTGTCTTTAAACGTCTTTTATATGATGAATCATGGGATGTTGTTATGTCTGCGGGTAGTATTAATGAAATGTTTGACTCACTTTTTTGTATTATGGAACATTATATCGATTTGGCATTCCCATATAAGAAAATTAAAATCCTAAGGAATCAATCAAGTACAAAAATTAAGTTAGATGGTAATTTGTTGAAGATGAAAGAGGAGCTATTCCAACAATTATGCTTACTCTTCTGATCTAATTGAGAATGTTCTAAAAAGTTTTTTAAGATTCTTATATTTTAAAGAGTCTGGTCATTACTCAACAGTCATTCCCTATTCTGAGCTCTTATCTATATTTGAACTGGGCTCCCTACACAAGCGGCGGCGGGTCGCTATGTTGGTTTACCTGCATCAGCTGGTGGGTGGTGCGCTTGATGACATAACTCTGTTATCTAAACTGCAGTTCAATGTGCCGCGGCACAATTCTCGTTGTCGTCTGTTGTTTTCCACCCATTACTCTCGAACCAATTTAGGATTTGATTCCCCGCTAAATGTTATGGGAAGAATTTATAATTCATTACCAAATATCGTGGGTATATTTGGAGATACACTCGGCAAATTTAGAAAACAAATTGTACAACATTTATTAGATTAGGTTATGGTATAATATATAAATATTTATTAAGTTTTTGCATTTAGACTGAACGTTACCTTTAACTCAGTATGTTTGGTATGGAGTAATTTAATTTAATATATTTATTTAATTGTAGTGTGTAGCTTAAAACTTTAAATAATGCATGTATAGTAGATTGCATGTGTCATGTGCATGGTATTATATTAGTATTTTGGAAGACATTGAGTAGTGATTCATGAAACTGGACTTGAATGAAAAATCCCTAAAAATAATGAATGTTAGTGATAATGCTACATTGTAATTGGGTTAAGAACCTGTTTTTTAGCATTTTTGTATCAATAAATGAAATGAAATGAAACAATATATTGCAACTAGAGATCTACCTTCATCCCATCCACTGCGGATATCATACAATAAGTTTAAATTAGATTATAGGTCTTCAATTAAAGCTGCCAAGTCATTAAAGGTAAAAAACCTAATTGAGAATGCCAAATGCAAATCAAAAGCTATGTGGGATATGATAAATGAATTAAAAGATCTAGTAGCTCTCGGTTGGTGGGATCTATCATTGATGGAAGTGGTGGGTTGGTCGACGACCCACTAATGAAAGCGAACGTTTTTAACTCTTTTTTCACTGAGGTTGGTCAACGTCTTTCTGCTAAAGTTGAAACCAAAAACCAATTTGTTCACTGTCCACATTCTGTATGTCCTTCATTTTTTATGAGACCAACTGTTGAGAGTGAAGTTTTAGCTACAATAAAATCTCTGAAGAGTAGTAGGTCATCAGGATTTGATGGGTTTTAATCTTGCCTGTTGAAAGAATGTTCTGACCTTTTGGTTGTTCCATTGACGCACATGATTAATCTTTCACTTGAGTCAGGCGTTTTCCCAGATGCCCTCAAACTTGCTCTTGTCAAGCCCATTCTAAAAAAGGGAGACTCCAAGCAATGTGGAAACTATAGACCCATTTCAGTTATATCCACCTTTTCTAAAGTCATTGAGAAAATTGTTCTCCAGAAGTTGTCATGTTTCCTGGAGGCAAATAATATTTTATTTCGCAACCAATTCGGGTTTAGGAAAGGGAAATGCACATTGAACGCTATGTTTTTTTTTCTGGTTGATGCAATTCTTAAGACCCTGGATGAAGGAAGACATGCTTTACGTATATTTCTGGATCTTAGCAAGGCATTTGATGTTGAAACCACAATCTTCTCATTCGGAACATGTTTAACCTTGGGGTAAGAGGTGTGGCCTTGGACTGGTTTAGATCATACCTTGAGAACCGGAAACAAAGTGTGGAGATGTCATACTGTGACCAAAGTAAATGCATTAGGAAGCTCTATTCAAATAAATTGGCAGTAGCTATGGGAGTTCCTCAAGGGTCGGTATTAGGTCCTGTTCTTTTTCTTCATTTATTAACAATATTGACAGTAGTATAAATAATGGTAAATTATGTATCTTCGCTGACGACACATCTCTAGTTGTTACTGGTCATAAAACGAACGATTTAGAGGTGGCTGCATTTGTTCAGTCAAATTCCCTTCTTCAATGGTTAAATGAGAATGGTCTTTTTGTAAATACTGACAAGACAGGGATAATTGATTTTCAAATTCGTAATCGGACAGACAGCGTTTCGAATCTGCTAATTTCCGAAAATGCTGTTTCATCTGCTGATACAGTAAATTTTCTTGGTCTTTTGATTGATTCGAGATTAAGTTTTTCTGACCACATCAGTAAATTGGCTGGTAAACTCAGTTCGATAATTTATGGAATACGTAAATTATCATTTTACACTAATTCTGATGTACTGCTCACAGCTTATTATGGTTGCTTTTATCCTCATCTCGTTTACGCTGTACACATTTGGGGATCGGAAAAGACTAGTATGAGATACATCTTTACTCTCCAAAAGAAGATAATCAGAATTGTTTTTGGATTCAAGCGGCTTCAATCTTGTAAGGAGACTTTTCGTCAGTGTGGCCTGTTGACATTTCCTTCCATATATATTTTTGAAATGCTAATATTTTTTAGGAAAAACTGTGGGCTTTTTGAGTCCAGAATGTCTACAGTATATTCTCTTCGCCAAAGTTTAAATCTCCCAATTCCAAAACATAAAACTACATTTTTTTAAAACAATGTTTATTATTGCTCTGTCAAACTTTTTAATGCGTGGCCTGATTGCCTCAAGGTGGAGATGCCACATGATAAATTTAGGAGGAATCTTAAGACCTATTTGTTGAGAGGAGCGTTTTACAGTGTCCATGACTATATAAGGAATTTATAATTTAGATGTGTTGACTATTTTTTTGTTGTAAGAGGTACATTTTGTAAATGACTCATGCCAATGCTTGTACAAGTTTTAAGGCAATAAAGGAATTATTGATTAATTGATTGATTTATTGATTATACAAGATTTTTTTTTTATTTATAAATTTATGTTGTTATTTAAACTAGTCTTAATTTGTTGTATTGTATAATAGCTGGTGCCCGCAACATCGTTCACGTGTTTTTTTGTTATCCCCGTTGCCATCTGTTGATCCCTGTTGATTCCTGTTAGTTCCTGATGTTAAAATCTTGTTATTAGTACCTGGGGGCCAAGGTTTGCTTGGGGAAAGGCCAGTCAGTCAGCTTAGATGACTCAGAGTAATATTTAACTACTTCCCCCTACTGATAATCAGAATTGTATAACTCATTTGCCTCTTTTATACATTTTTAAGGTCCCTCCAGTTGTTATTTATAGCTCAATGTCCCTTTGATTTATTTTACTACTCTATATAAGTAATCTTCACTCAAATATTTTAATCTCTGCTCTCAGGAAGCCACATGTTAATAATCATAAACAACATGAGTATTACTTTGCCAGTTCCTTGGTTGATTATGAACAGCTGTTACAATTCTTTTGTTTTGATTTGAAACTCCATAAGCCAAATGTTAATTTTGTTAACTTTTCATTTTATTTTTTTTACATTATTTGATTTTCCTGGGGATGAGGCCTGTCTAGAACTTATTTTTATCCCAGAAATTAGTTATTTCGAAAATTTGAAGGAAATCGTTTGAGTCGTTTTTGAGATCAGTGTCGCAAGCAAGCAAGCAAACCTTACTCATAATAGAGTATAGGATATAATGTAATTCAAGAAGTAGAATTAACAGCTGCTACTAATACTGTACTGCCTTTTTTAGCATTTACATCTGTTGAAATATTCAATTTAATCAATTTTTATTCAAGTGAAAATCTATTATGTTACGTTTCTGTAGTGAAAGGTTTCGTCGCAATCGGTTACTTAGTTTTCCCGTGAAAAGTGAATAAACTTAGTCGAAATTAAATATTCATGAAAGGTCGTACTTGCTCATCAGTCAGACTTGTAGCCAAATCATTTAATTCGTTATTGCTAGGTTCCAGCTGTAGACCATCATCCGTGTCAGAATCATCGTTGTCTCCAGTAGATCTACTCAATCTCTTCCGTTTAGCATCGTTAGATTTTTTATCCAAACAACTTTTTCTTTTACGGGGCGTACTGATTCAGACCTTATGTTGTTTATTCTAATCTTACACAATATTTATCATAAACAAAAAATTATCATTAATTAAAATCATTAGCCGTTAAATTAAAATCACATTTAAAACCGTTATAATGCAAGTTGGTCAGCACTCTTTGAAAACGCCCTCTAGAATTAAATTAAAGGCCAAGGGGGCGAGGTCCTAAACGAAATTACCTTTTTAATTATCATTCGCCAGTACGCTAGATCATAAGCTTTAAAATTACACCTCAATCGTAAAAATCGGTTAAAAAAGGAAAAGGACAGGTGAAAAAGGATGTAACAGAGAAATCCCTTATTGTATTAAGTATATAGATTGTAAGGTTTTCGTGTAATAAACTAATGCAAAAAAGTTGTAGTCGCTCCGTAGAGTTTAAAACCTAGTAATTCAAGAACCATTAAAGCTTTCCACTGGCCGCAGAACTGCTGCTTCATGTAATTATTTCATTCAGTACAAATTCGTTAAGGTCTTAAAATTGTTCCATCCTATAGGAACACATATTTCTAATCACAGCTGTTACCAATATAAACCTCAATTTGCACACGCGCCAAAACAAACTTTTTCTCCCCTTAGAATAACATGGTAATTTCAACCCCCCAAAGGACAAAGCCCCAGGATGAAATTTACCAATTGAAGTAGCCTAAACCCTTCCACCACATTCATATATCACAGTGAAAAAGTTTCGTCGCAATCGATTAATTAGTTTTCCCGATAAAAGCGGACAAACTTAGTAGAAATCAAATAAAATTAGTTTTTAAGAGCTCGCTGTTTAATTTAAAAAAGACTTATGCTAGTTTTAATCCGTCTAAAACCTTCTCATATGTGCATACAATACAGAAAATAAGTTTCAGCCATAACAGTACTCTCGTTTTTGCGTGAAAAGCGGACAAAGTTTGATGCAGAGCGTTACTAACCAACCAACCAACAGGCAAACAGACAGAAACTTAGATAAGGCTTGATTCGGATTCTCTGACCTATGAAACACAAAAATAACAAAGAATTTCATTATTCTAAGCAATGTACAGAGAAAATTCTAATATTTTTACATAGATTAACTTAACATATTTTTAGCTTATTAGATATATGCTTTTGATAGCTTAGCCTATATTTTTATTTTGCAAGTTTTTGAAGTTTTGATAATAAATTAATTTTTGTATTTAATTGTATATTTTGTGTATCAATTAGAGACTAGAATATTAACAATAATAAGGTTATATTACGGAATAAAAATTATAACTTTCGTATAATACCAACAAACATGCACGTATTTAAATGTTAGGGGGCCCCATTTTCCTATTCGCCCAGGGCCCCAGAGGTCCTAAATACGGCCCTGCTCCTCCGCTCTTTGCTATTGTGATATAGTGAGTTGTGATAGTATTGTGCAATCGTAGAAAGAACTAGCTATAATTTGTGGTTTGTATTTAACGCGTATTATATTTTATTTATTGTATCAGGGCTAACCTCAATTTATTGCATAACATAACCATACTTTTAAGATAAAACATAACCTAATTAATTGTTCTCGTGCCTAACATAACCTCCCTCTTTGAGTCAAACTTAACTTCACTTTTTATTGTAAAAATAACCCCACTTTCCCGTGTCTAACATAACCTCACTCTTTCAGTCTGACATAACCTAACTTTATTCTTGTCAGACCTAATCAAACTTTTATATTTATTAGCTGCTATGCCCGTGCTTCGCAACGGGATAAAAATTCAGAGTATAAAATTTGTAAACAAAGCAATGGCAGTATTAGTTAGATATAATCCTTAAAACGACTGTTTATTTTAATGAATTGATTTAATTAAGAAATAAACGGTATCAGGAAACTGACACATACTTTCTCCCTTTTAGACAACTTTAATGAATAAATTGCTTTTATTTTCTAAATATAGAATAAAAAGCACGGTCGAATGAACAGAAAATCTTGTAAACAAGTTGTTTTCAAAAATATCCACCCAAATCCCTGTTTAGGAGGCATTACAGAATCCATCGCTAGACACGTGGTTTTAAGAGGGGAAATGCCCCCTATTCCCCCTTCAGGTTTATTAAGGGGAAACATATTTAGAATTTCCTCTGTTGGTCAATGCTAACTTGACAAGCATATTAAGTTTGAACGAAATTGATCAATAAATAATAGAGAAATAGTAAGTTTTGTATTCCCCTTAAGAATAACATTGGACAACGTACTGCGTTTACCGCAAAATGAAAATTTAAATCTTCTCCGCAACCTGTTATCGTACAATAGTAACTCAAAATACTAAATTATTTAGTTTTTTAATCTCTTTTTAATGGTGAATAGTAATTTTTTTATATTTATATTTTTTTATGAGAAATCAAAAACTGAACCTTTTATATTTTAATTTTGAACCCGAATTTTTCCGGAAATGCGGGTGGTGTCATTTTGTTGGAAAACTAAAGTTCTACAAACGAACAAAGTTTATTCTTAATCGTTAGAGCGGTTTTTGAGAAATCTTGATTTTTCATGTTTTTTTGCGGTTTTTGGAGGATAATTACCCTTAAAAATCAAAAATTCAAAAAATGAAAAAACGCCTGGAGATATTGTGGTACCTACATACCAAATTTCATAAAAATCGGATCATTGGTTAGGGCTGTAGCTCTGTACACATCTATACAGACAGACAGACAGACAGACACACAGACATCACGCTAAAAATCACTTTTTTGCGTTCAGGGAGCACCAAAACGAATATTTCCACTAACAACTCAAACTCGAAAATCTTGACGAAAACAATACTTTCTCCATACACTACGTATAAGAGGGAGAAAGTAAAAACACAAGTGACATAAACTAAATAAAATCATCCTCCATATGAATAACATGGGGACTTGAAAGTCCATGGGGCAGAGTCCTGAGGACTTTTCCAAACGGCAATATGACACTCCTGGGTATATAGATTATATTTGTGCAACATTTCAGCAGAATTGGTCCAGTAGTTTTGGTGTGATTTAACAATAGACAGAAAGACAGACACCACCTCATTCTTATAATATTAGTGATATTTTGAGAGTAAAAATAACCTCACTTTATTAGTTTTATTTTTATTTTCCTAGCCCTAGTGTTGTATTTCAAGTTTCTCTTTGGGGCTTCATATAACCCCACGTTTGCTTTACATAACCTTACTTTATATTTGATTTATTATTTAACTGTTATTTTAACTTAAGTAGTAATTGCTGGCGTTGTTGGACCTGTTGAATTACTCAGTGACTAGACTATGCTCTATAACTACATTATTATTATATAATTGTTATTTTGACTTAAGTAGTATTGCCTGGCGTTGTTGGGCCTGTTGAAGTACTCAGTGGCTATACTACGCTCTAATTATTATTATATATAAACATGCTCCATGTTAGAGTATTACATACTCTACGATATTATATATGTTCTATGCTATTATACGGTCTATGGCTCCACCTATGCCATAGTAAAGAGATTTGGATTGTATGGAGCAAAAACTATTTTCAAATTTTCTAACCCTCCTCTCAAAACTAGTGAAATAGATTGGCTCAGCCAAGGTTTTGATAAAATTGTAAATGAGATTAAAGACCAGGTCCGTGAAAATGATCAGCTAGGGTTTACTTTGCAGAGCCTTAACCTAAAAAGTAGAGATCCGGGGGTTGTCGCTTTTTGACTCATTTTTGAAATAGATGAAGACATCCTTTGGCAGATTTTTGAGGATTTCAATCAAATTCCGAATCCATCAAGTCCACTAACACTTTTGAAGTTGAATGTACACGAGTTAATCTTCCGGTAGGTTCCATCGCAACTTTTTGAAACTACAAATGATCGGCCTCATCCCAAAAAACGGCTACCGTTTAGTGAATGATCAGTCAACCGTTACCATACAATGGCTAACCTGGGAAGAAGAGAAGCGAGGTATAAGGATTATGCCGGTGAGAGTAAAGAAGTTAAAATTAATTGGCTGAAAATAGATGGGTTTCGTGGGAAAAACATTATGAGTTGCATGGGTACTACTGGCACGGATGCCCCAAATGCTTCCAATAAAATCGAGAGGCTCCTCTGAAGGATGAGCCCTCAGACTCACTTCACTTATGGTATGAGAGACCAAGTCTAAAATCACAAAATTCAATGAGTACGAAGTAATGGGGATATGGGAGTGCGAGTTTCGTAAAGTCAAGAAAAAACAAAAACTTAAACACTTGGACTCTCTCCACATACTAAAACTCTCCCCTTAGATCCTTTACAAGCTTTCTCGGGGGCAGAATGGGAAACTCCAATACTTACCACAAATGCGGTGATGGAGAAACAATCCAGTATGTGGATGTGTGTTCTCTCTACCTGTACATGTCCATGTGTAAGTACGGTAAGTATCTCCTAGGTCATTTCACTATCTATGTAGGAGATAGGGAGTGCAGACAGAGAGGTCTCCAAGTAGATGGGCTGGTAAAATGCAAAGTCCTGCCACCTCAGGACCTCTACCACCCGGTGCTCCCAGCAAATATGAATAATACATTGATGTTTGTAATCTGTAAAACGTGTGGCGAAAATCAAAACTAAGAAGACTGTGAACATGAGATTGAGGAAAAGGCCTTGGTAGGGACTTGGACAATGGACAAGATTAGGAAAGCTGTAGAGAAAGGCTACGTTGTGCTTGACATACACGAGTTATGGGAACATAAAATGACCACCTACGAGAAAGGAGGACTCTTTACAGATTTCATCAATAAATTCATGACAATGAAACAAGAAGCGTCCGGCTACCCAGAATGGTGTAACCATGGAGGCAGTATTACTGGAGAGGACATTCTAATGCTTTAACATTAGGGCCCATGAATCCAGGCACGCAACTGGTGATAGGATGGCAAGCGAGTCAATAATATGGCAAAAGCGCTCCCGTTTAGCATGGGAAAGATAGGGAAAACCGCGTCTCACGCTTAGTTGAATTAGAATTCCCGCCAAGCTTATTGGTTTTGGGCAAATGGATTTTTGATTTGTATTTCCTATTAATTTCTCGAGACGTTGATACCAAATATTACCAAATATATCATATGAATATATCTTATTCCAGTAAATGGAATAGAAACTTAGAAGGGTTATTTAAAACTCTTGACATGCGCTCACTTTATATACGATTTTGGACAATACCTGATTTGTTTATCCAAATAACCTATTTATCTGTGTTTCTAATGAGTTGCTAAAATTTTTAATACCAAATTTAAGCATATTAGTTTGGTATTTTTAAATTTAAAATTATAATAATAAGAAACATATTTTGAAAACTCTCCTTCCGCGCTGCGCTCACTTGAATTAGGTAACTGCCAAATACAAAGTGACTATGGCAAAAAAACGACTAATTCATGTTGCTTACCAACTGCTTAAACTTTTAATACCAATTTTGTTTGAGTGTTATTTGTTCAGTAAATAAATATATAACTCAGAATAGATATATCAATCTTTTTACCCGCACTTTCTTTAAATTAGCGCCTGGTCTATGTAATAGATGTTTAACCAAACAAACTAAAGGTTTTTTCTCTATTAAGTGCTGAAACTTGTATTACTAGATTCAACCATGTTCAAGTGGTGTATGTTTTCTAAATGTAATAATAGACTTAGAACAATTATAAAAATATTTCAAAAAGCGCTCTCTTTAATTAGTTTCCTTGCCAATAAAATGCGTTTATATACAGGTAAACTAGTTATTCATGTTCCTAATTTAGTGTTCAAACAGATAATAACTGATATTAGCCATTTCTGAGTGTTTTCTTTTTAATAGAAGTAATAATTACTCAGAATAACTACAGACAACCCTCAACCCAAGCTGGCTTTAAATAGGTTCCTGGCCAATTTGGAACCAAATAAAAAATAATCTAACAATTCTCCCCCTAATTAACTGCTTAACCTTTTAATACCAAGTTTAAGCATATTCTACTGGTATGAGGTTCATACAAGTCATATTAAACTAGAATAATTATATCAATCTTTCAACCCGCCAATTTATTTACTTTCTTTGCCAAAAGAATGTGTTTTCACAAAAATAAACTATTGATTTATTGTGCTCGATCAGGTAATCAGGTATTCCGGTGAATGGCCCCGTTGGTGTGGCGGGTGTCTCCCATTCCTCGATACAGTGCAGTCCGGTGCGGCTTCACTGTCCGTCCACCGTGACCGCTCCATATATACCACCTCTATGGGTGTAACACTCAGGAGGATAAAAACAATACGATGCGATTACATCGCCCGTGAAGGAATCAGGCTAGACCCCACCAAGACTGAAAAGAACGGGGTATGAGATCACTGGCCAAACTCATGCTAAACTCATGCTTCCGGGGAAAATTCGGCCAGAGAGAGAGCCAAAATAAGGTCATGATTGGTAGGGGCCCCAAACACTATTCGGAATGCTGACAAGCCCAGAAGTACAAGTAAACAGAGTGCAGATTGTTAACGAAGAGGTAGTAGTAGTGAGCTGGGGTTACATGGAGGAAGCGGCTAACCCCTGAGAAGTGTCAACAATGTGATCGCAGCCTACACTACAGGCTAGGCTAAACCTATATGATCATCTGGAGGCCCTTGGGGTCAGGTCCTCTACGACGACACCAACTCAGTACTCTACATTTCTAACCGAGGTTTGTATAGAGTTTCTACGGGAGATTACCTCGGAGAAATGGCCGACGAGCTGGTCGACTACGGGTCTGGCACTTGCATCGTTGAATTCGTTTCTGGGGGGCCAAAACCCTAAGCGTACCTTGTCTGGTTAGCAAAATCTCAAGGTTTAATCCCAGTTGTAAAAAAACAAAAAAGGCCTCAAACTCAATTTTATGAATTCCAAGACGCTAAACTTTGAAAAACTGAAAAATATGGTCCTTAGTGAAAGTAGGCAAATATTTGAAACTAACAAATCTAGAATCAGGAGGACTAAAGACCGCGATATTGTAACTGTGAGTGAAACTCAAGTTTTAAAAATATAGGACCAAAAAGGAAGTTTGAGGGTGAGTACGACAGCCTGCCTTTTAGCTATAAAGTTCAAAGACTCAAATAAGTACAACCAGAAGAATGTAGAACGAATCGTTCCCCTTTGATTTAAATATTAGTCATGTGACCGAACTAGTTTTGACAGGTATTAACTTTAACAAATAATGAATAATTCCTCTCGGAACGTTCTGTCTCAACCACTTTGGCCACTGCTCCTGCCGAGGTAAGACGTGCCCCTGTGTTGCTCTGAACTGTACTACTGCACAGTCCTTACAATAACCTATAACATGTCTCACTTATCTATCTATGTATTTATTAATCGTGTCTGTACAGTTTGAAGTAATGATAAACCTTGGTTCAAAGCTAAGGAGGTAGCTACAATCTTGGGCTAAATTAATCCACGAAAAGTAATTTTAGATCGTGTTAAAGACAAATATAGTAAAACTATACCGGATGTATGGGGTAACGAATCGTTAACCTTACCCCATAATAAAACATACAATCTTTATTAACGAGCCTAGTCACTTTATTCACTTATCTTAAAATCAAAATTACCCATTGCTGAAAGATTCCAAGACTGGGTTTTTGAAGAAGTTTTGCCTTCCATTCGAAAGTTTGCGAGTATAAACTCAGAAACAAAAACCAACGGTTGCTGCAGACTTTAAATCAATCTTTGGAAGCTAACCTTCAAATTATAAAAGTTGATCAACAGCATGTAACCAGTCACCCTCAGCTAAAAGCAGAGAATATTGAAGTGGAAAATAAAAGCAATCTGTAAATCAAACGTTGACTGAACAGGTACCAAAGGTTGCTGTGATGTCAGATGTCGACGAATTGAATCATATATGTGGGATCTTAATTAAAGACACCCTTCTGAATTCGCGCGCAGTCTGTAAGTACAAATGTATTCCTATACAAAAAAGAGAACCTTGTTTCATCACTACTCCCAACGGGATTAACGTACTTAACAAAGCAAAAGAAGTAATGAAGAGTTACGGTATGCACTTTGATTCTGCATACAACAACATCCTTACTTCTCACAATTTTGTAAATATAGTTGAGCATGCCTTGTATAATGCATAAGTTCCTACTGTATGGTATGTATTTGTGAGTGTGTGTGTGTGTGAGTGTGAATAACGGTAGAAATACGTAAACCTTAATGTGAGATGAAGGGTCTTGTACATTGAGGCATCTAGGTAGACCCTTGGCAACTCCTTGGAACGGCCCGGAATGAATTATGGACTATGAACATTAAGGAGCCCCGATCCGAGGAGGACACGGGCTACTCCTTGAGTCCGTAAAAATTAAATAGTTAAAAAATAACGTGGGAGACGATAAGTTTATTTGTGGAAGGTTTCCATGGGTCATGGTGATGGAGGGGGCACGTTTATTCTAAAAAATTCTCATCCTTTGTTTGCTTAAAGCGAGAGGACATTAGTCTATACTGGGCGTCAACCAGGTAATCTGGAACAGCTCACGCACGGAATAATGTTTAACCTGGGTGCATATGCACGGTTGATCTCAAACCCTACCCAATCAAACAACAAAAATACACTTACTTAGTTAGAGTATAGAGTGTTTATCACGGCGTGTACCGGGTTTCTAGGTGCTAGTGGTGGAGGTTTCAAAGCTAGTTGCTCTAATTCTGCGTAATCGTCCTCAACAGCTTTCCGAAATATAACCCTAGGGCGACTTCTTATGGCAGGACAACGTGTATCCGAAGTACTCCATCACACACGACAGCATCTCAATCAGTATTGTTCGAGCATTGCTGAAGTGAATGTTATCAAGAGTATATTATAGTGGAAGTATCGCGTTTTGTCTGATAGGTTTTTTAGCGGAAAAGCTATTTGTCTTTGCTATATTTGTTACGAGCTTGATAATTATTTATATAATGGGAATCACTGATATAATTATAACAATAGTGTACTCTCAATAAACACATCATTAGTAAAATGGATCGTAAGACAGCTATAGCTGAGGAGTTACATAGACCAGCTAGGATTAATTACTCCAGGCGTAAAGACACCCTGAAGGGTTTAAGGGACCTTTACCAGGGCGATCTCGTTGAAATGCAGCCTTATGCAAAAACTATCGAAGGGTTAATGTGCAAACTAACTTTGATTAACTGTTTGTCCAAAGTAGCTTTTTCTGTTCCGTTAAAAGATAAGTCAGGGCCAAAAGTGGCAAAGGCACTCGCTCCTATTTTAGCTAAACATAAAATGAAAAACTTTCACGCAGACCAAGGTACAGAGTGGTTCAACACACATGTAAACGCGTCAATGAAGAAATACAAAATCAACCATTACCATACATTTTCGAAACTTAAAGCTAGTATCGTAGAAAGACCGATCAGAAAGGTAAAGACAAAAATGTTCAAGTTATTTACTGCCAGAGGTAGTTATGAGATGGTAGGTCTATTGCTATAAATTGTAAAGTCTTAAAACAACACTAAAGATAGAACGATAGGTATGAAACCCAAGGATGACAGACAAAAACATGTTAAAGAAATTCTTAAGAGAATAAATAAAGTTAAAAACCCAAACTTAAAATCCTTAAACAGAAACTCCAATTAGGTGACAGTGTTAGAATGAGTAAAGCTAACAGAGTGTTTAAAAAAGGCTATTTGCCAATTTGGACTAAAGAGACATATCCAATATACGCTGTTAAACCGACAAGACCAACCACGTACATTCTAAAAGACAAGAGGGAAAATACTTAAAGGAGGTTTCAACGCAGAGGAAATTATCAAGTCAAAAACCGGTAACGTTTATTAAGTTGAAAGAATTTTAAAAAGAAAAGGTTCGAAACTTCTCGTGCGTTGGAAAGGGTACGATAGCAGCCATGACAGTTGGATTATTTCAAAGGACTATGTTTGATAGCAGCACCCGGGAAGTATATATCAGTTATAATCGGTAGTGAGTAATCAGTTAGGATGCGCGTTGAGAAGCAGGAAGTCGAGCTTCCCGTTCAAAAAAATTGAGGAATATATCGGGTAAGGTATGGTTGAAAAAAATAAACATGGTATTCGCTGTATAATCAGTGGGCCATCTTCGTTCGTTCAACGAATTCAACGAATTTGAATGAATTTGCACTGTGACGCTCAGCGTCACGCTATTTTTATATAGTGTAGGCGGCCTGCGTACCCGCACCAAACGCCATCAGCGGCGTTGAGCCAGCAGACCGTTTTTACCGTTAGCGGCAGCTTCCTGCGGCGTCCTTCCCCTTTTGGGTCTTGTGAGATCTTCCCGAGCGGATACTCCCCCTTCTATTTCACCAGAGTTATCTGACTTCATATAATAAGTACCATATTTTAAGTAGTAGTTTAGTACCAGAAATGGTAGGCTAACCGGCAATCAGAGGGGCAATCCCTTTGGGGACCCCCCAATTAACAGGATTATGTAGGAATTGGACGCCGGTCGAGGCCTCTCCTCGACCGCATGTTTAGCTTCTGATTACCATATTTAGATTTTGGTTATTCATCTCCTCAGAAAACAATTAGTTAATAAACGTAAATTATCATTGCTTGGATTCAGAAATTTATTTATTCACTTATCATCCAGTACAATTATCAATTTAGCAGGTTTAGACACTTGTAATAATTACAGTAGTAGGTCTTGGAAGGATACTTATTAGTTATTTATAGTTAAATCAATCATCAGAGCTGGCTAGTATAGCATTCTAGTCTGGTAAAGATACATAGGCCCTGGGGCACCCTGTCACGTTTTCCAACCCCCAATTAATTATTAGTACCAATTAACAACTAATGGCTAGGCCAGACACCGGCCTCCCTTCTTAGTTTTCCAGTCATTAATTATCCAAATCCAGTAGCAGAGTCAGTGCGCCTAAGTTCCAGTTAACCCAGTTGTAATAACCACCCAGTCAATTAGTTCAATTAGCAAATTAGCAGCCCAATTAGCCACCCCAGTAAGTGTTTTCCACCATATATCCCCCCCCCCGTTACAGCACCTATGAATTTGAACGAATGGTGTTTTTGGCATCTGGGGGCCTCAAAACAAAAAGTTATCATGGTCTCGGGCTTAAGTCTTACCATGAGACCTATGGTAATAGCTTCTTCCCAATAGGGGAATTTTACAAAAAAAAACACCCCGTTAGCTGTTTCGTCACTTTCACTGCATTCAATGGAATGAGAATGAAGGCGAGGCAAATTACAGCGAAGAGCTTTTACGCTCACTGTGTAAACCCTTCGAGGTCATTCAAACAAAAGGTCTGGAGAAGGCTCAAATATTTCGGTAATTTCATTGTAATGTTAAAGAAATAAATGAAAGTTTTATGTGAATGATGATTTTACAGTAGATTGCATTGTAAATAACAAATAATAATGAAAATTGCGCCTTGAGGTCCACGCAGTAATACGCTCAGAAGATTAGTCTGAGTGGGGTCGAATAAAAAAGTGACCTAGCGACACCCACCTATCAGGCCGGGCTAACCCTTAGTGAGACCAGGGGAGGTGGAGAGGTTGGTCTTAAAATCGTAGAACATTGTGTTTTTCCCTGACCAGGAAAATGCAAATTGAAAGGGGCAACACAAAATAGTAAAAAAGTAAAAAAAAATTTAAAAAGTATTCTATGTCTACTTTCTAGACTAAAATAAACAGACATGGCCTTAGTAAATATCCTACTGGGGTAAACAGAGAAAAAAAAAAACATTAATAGAATTCAGCTTTTTGTAATGGAGTGGCTGTCTTAAACCACTGCGTTGGTTGGGGCAGTGGTTAAAAAACATAGTGAGAATAGGCATACTGGGTATACTCATTTTAATAAAAATCGTGCCGGGATCCTACCACTTGGGTGGTGTGGAATCATTGGTCATAATTCACATACACTAGAAATAAATTTTAGTTTAGGTGTATGTCACTTAGTCTGTAGTTTCAAAAGAGATCTCACTTAGTCATAGACCATATACATATAATTTAGCCAGAGAGTATACGTATAGTAATGTATTATAGATCATTTCTTGAATCGATTTGCGACCTTTTGTATCTTAGTTCCTGTAAAGCTGAATGTTGCAAAATTCTGTTTTAATGAACACCATAGTAATTATGGAAAAAGACGTGTATATCAAGAAAATGTAAGAATTCATTAAAGAAAATAACTTCAAGGAATTACCAAAAGATCCCACGGAGAAATATCAAAAGGAGCTCACCGACGCTGAGAAAAAATGTACCAAGGTTATTACTGAAGATTGTAGATTGAAAATGAACATTTTAAACTCTAAAGCACCTGTAATGAGGGGAATCCCAAAAATGCATAAGAAGAACGTACCAAATAGACCTCTAGTAAACTTCAAATGTGCTCCTACACACAATGTGTCAAGAATTATAGCAAGTCGACTTAGTAATGATCTAGAGCTTGAATATAAATACAATGTAAAAAATAGTTATGATCTTGTTGATAAAGTTATGGAGATTAATGTTAGTGAAAATAGCAGGCTAGTTTCATTTGATATTTCAAATTTATAAATAAATATTCCTGTGAATGAAACGATTGAACTAATCAAGGCTAGACTCATACGTAATAAGTTGGTTAGTGATTATGTAAATCAGCTTGTAAAATTGCTCAGAATCGTATTGAAACAAAACTATTTTAGGTTTAACAATAAATTGTACACACAAACTGATGGTTTAGCCATGGGTAGCCCCCTTTCATCAATATTATCAAAAGTATTTTTGCAACATAATGAAGAGATCATTTTGGAAAAGTTGAAGAAAGAACATGAAATCATAATGTATGTCAGATATGTGGACGATTTATTTGTTATTTTCAAGGAAACCAAAGAAAAGGAAGCGGAACAAATGATGAGATTATTTAACAGTCATCATAAAAACTTAAACTTTACTAGAGACATTCATATGTTTTCATTTTTTTAACGACTCCTTTGCTCTATCTTGATTATTAAATATATTTTATTTCTTGCCTACTTTTATTGCTCATGCATTTTTTTGTATTATAGAACTATTTTTTTTAATCTATCGAATTTTTAAACAGAGACATGGGTGAAGAAACAACAGATTATTTTGTTGCTAATAACATTGAAGATTTAATTTGCAGTTTGACTTCTGAAATAAATAAACTTTCAGCAAACCATCCGAGCATAGATTTAAGTAAGTTCATCGGAAAAATTAGTGAATTAATTTCAGTTTATGAAAATATTAATTCTGTAAATGAAACCACTAACAATCTGTTCAACAATTCTTTAAATGAAATTGCAAACCTGACTTCTAAAATAGAGCTTGAAAAATACCTAAGAAAAAATGAGTCTAACCACTCCTTCACCATTCAGGATGCTGTGGAAGATAAAAAAAAGAGTTGCAAGATAGGTTGGAGGTTTTAGATAATAAGTTAAAAGCAAATGTTAGTGAATGTGCTAGTTTATTGTCAGTAAATCAATGTCTTAATAAGAAATTGGTTAATCTTAAGTCTGAAAACGATGTCTTAGACAGTAAGATCAAGTCCCTTAGTCTTTTAAATACTACTTTGTCAAACAAGGTTGAGTTATTGTTCAATGACATATTATTGCTACAGCGTAAGACCTCTTGGAATAAAAATAGGTGGCTTGACGACACAGTTTTGGGTGATTATTTTTCTTCATTGTCTCTCAATTTGCTGGAGAGTGATGTTGTTATGTTGGGCCCATCTGCCACCCAGGTGTTAAAGTTCACTAATGCACCCTCACCAATAAAAGAGATGAATATACCATTATTAGAGAAAGCCAAGTTTGTTCTCTGCTGTGTCAGTGACAGCACAGATCCTGGCAAAGACGACAGTGGCTCCCACTGGAGCCTCTTGTTTTGTGACATGCATCTGAGACAGGCCTATCACTTTGATTCTTTGGCAGGCACTAACAAAAATGCCGTTTCTCAAGTAGCTTGTAATCTTGGTATTCAAAAGGAAAATGTAATAGAACTATCTTGCCATCAACAACAAAACTCGTACGAATGTGGAATTAATGTTCTAGTTAATGCCAAGTTTATTGTACATTTTTACATTCTAGCTCATAAGAACACTAACACATTTTTGGATTGTATCAAGCTATGATTAAGGTAAATACCTCCGGGAATGCATCCCAAGTTCTTGTGCCTTTGATAGTGACCTCAATGGCTTCGATCCCTACTGATGGTCTTAAGCTTAAACTGACGAAATCTACGGGTGATCAGTGGCAAGTGGTGAAATCCAATTCAAAGCATTATGCCAATTCAACATCCCCCCCTCCTATTGTAACTCATAACAGATGTTAAGTCCTTGATGTGATTGATGAGGTTGTCGGTTCCCAAACCCCTTCGGTTTCAAATATTGTCAGTAGAAGTGATACCAATTCTGTAAGCTCCTGGGACACATGTAAGTCCAACAAACGTAACAAGATAGTTATCAACAGTAATCTTAAGTCTAAAGTAAGTAAGAAACTTTTTAGTGCTAAAGAGTCCATATTAGAAAATGATATTGAAAAGGTTACTGAAAGTAAAAATGTATCTGCATGTGTTTCGCATAGAAATAAAACTGGTAAATTGAAAGTAAGGATAGTCTCTGACAGTCATGGACGTCACTTGGCAGACCTGATGCTCAACAGGTGCTCAGGCAGGTGCGAAGTTTTAGGTATAGTTAAGCCGAATGGTAAACTAAGCCAGATAATTGACAGTGTGGATAGTTTAACAAAGGATATGGACGTAAATGATGTACTAATAGTGTTCGGTGGTACAAACGATGTAAACTCAATACACTGTGGTAAAGACATTACGGCCGAAATAAAAACTTTGCTTAAAAAAGTGTGAAACACTCAATTGGTTATTGTAGGATTACCATTCAGAAGGGATCAGCCCCATCTGAATAAGCGTATTAATGAGCTAAACAAAAGCATCTTGCAGGCTGTTTCTCAAGTTAAACATGCATCATTTCTTTCTCTGACGTCAATCAACAAGCCTTGTTTTTACACTAAATTTGGCCTCCATTTCAATATGTTTGGGAAAAAACTGATTGCTAAATAACTCGCAGAGCGCACTGTGCCCATATCAGAACCTGATTGTCCCCAGCACATTCCAGTTCATGTATCCACTGCATGCAATAATAATCCTAAACCATATATTTATAGTGACTCTTCCTTTCCTGTTATTCCTATACAGAAGCATTTTTAGGGCCTGTCCAACAAATATTCCACCTCCCGTAATTATTAATTCTGATGTTAATCTTAAGACAAGAGGTAATAAATTTAGAATCGTTCATCAGAATGTGCAGGGTATTGTTCCCAAATTTAGCATGCTGGAAATCTTTATTGACATGGTGTCCCCCAATATTATATGTTTGTCTGAACACTTCTTGAATAGTTCTGAATTAATTGCTTTTAATTTTCCTGGGTATACAACTGCTACTGGATTTTGCCGTTCTAGTATGAAAAATGGCGGTGTTTGTATTTTATGTATAAATGGCTTAACCTTCCAAACAGTAGATGTCAGTAGGTTTTGCACTGAAGGTTTTTGTGAACTTGCGGCTATTAAATTAGATCTTGAGGACGTTTCATGCTTCTTATTTGCTGTCTATAGACCACCACACAACTCGGTGGATAGTGTTGATCTTTTTATTGATTCCTTAGAAAAATGTCTTGAATCATTTTCCAAGCTAAACCAACGGATTATCGTAGCCGGTGATTTCAATATAGATTTCTCTGTGTTTGACAGCTCATCGGAAAAACTATCAGAGCTTATGTTGTCTTTTGGCCTACATGACACAGTGTTTTCATATACTAGAGAGTTTAATGGGTCAAAATCCCTCATTGACAACGTCTCTTGAAATATCAGCCCTCCAATTCTAAATACAGAGATAGTTGTTACAGGTATATCCGATCATCATTCACAAGTTGCTGATATCATATTTTCTGTTTCTGATCACCAACCTCAATTTAAATTCAACAGGTCGCTTAGAACAGATAATATTCTAATATTTAGGTATCTTCTGGAAAAATACAGTTGGAGCGATGTTTATTTGTCATCTGATGTTAATGATAAAGCTGATGCCTTCTTGTCAACTGTTAACTATTGTTTTGAACTTGCATTTCCTTATAAGAAGGCAAGGGTGTGTTCAAAAAAGTTTCTCTCCAAAGTGAAACTAGATCCTTCAGTAATCAAGCTGCGTGAAAAACCTAATTGAAATGTATTTTCTCACTAAAGATTTGAGTTCCTCACATTCCATGAGAAAGTCATACCTCGAGCTAAAAAAGAAATTTAGGGAACAAATTAGGTCTTCAAAGGCTAGACAAGTTTTTAAACACATTGATGCGCGTAATGTAAGTCTAGGGCTAACTGGGGTGTCATTAGCGAGACTATCCCTAACAAAAAATCAATGTCTTTCAAAAAACTCAAAATTGAGAATGAAAATGGAAATCTTTTACACTCTCCCGAAGAAGTAGCAAATTAATTTAATACGTTCTTCTCCAGTATTGGAGGTAGGCATAATGATGGCTCTATGGCCCTGGACCTTCCCGTCAATGTTCCACGTGTTTTCTCTTCTCTTTTTCTAAATCCTGCAAGTGAGAGCGAAGTAATGGACACCATGAGCTCTTTAAAAATCAGTAACTCTGCTGGCAAAGACGGCATGTCTTCAAGACTACTCAGACAGGTTGCCGATCTTCTTGTTTGTCCTCTTGCTCACATTGCTAATTCTTCTTTTGAACAGGGGGTATTCCCGGAATCTCTCAAATCCGCTGTAGTCAAACCTCTTCACAAGAAGGGCAGTGTCGTTAAAAAAAGCAGCTATCGCCCTATCTCTATAACTTCAACCTTCTCTAAAATTTTAGAAAAACTTTTTCTCAACAGGCTTTACCCATTCTTGGTTTGTAATAATGTTCTTTTTGATAAACAGTTTGGCTTCCGCAAAAACACCTCCACTGTTGATGCAATGTTCAATTTTATTTCTACTGTTTCTAAAGCACTTGACGACCGCAAACATGTTTTTGGATTGTTCTTAGATCTGAGCAAGGTTTTTGACATGGTGAACCACAGCCTTTTGCTAAAGAAATTGGAACATTTTGGTATTAGGGGTGTTGCTTTGGATTGGATTACTGCTTTTATCCTTGGGAGAACACAGACTGTGCAAATCAATTATATCGACCAACGAGGCTGTATTGCTTCACATAAATCTGAAGAAGTAGTAGTTGACCCTGGAGTTCCTCAAGGTACGGTCCTTGGACCGATCCTCTTCTTGATGTTTATCAATGACATTGCTGGTAGTGTACCTAGATGTGACCTGTGTCTGTTTGCCGACGATACATCGCTCAGTATCAGCGATGTATCTCGAGAAAATCTTGAAATCAATGCATTCTTGCAGAGTAGTCTTCTTCTTCAGTGGTTGGCTGTAAACAAACTTTCTGTAAATTTCGATAAAACCAAGTTTATTGATATTAAATTAAGAAATTATGATGGCATTTCTGATGGTTCAAATTATTGTAGGAGATTTTGAAATAGAGGCATGCGAAAAAAATGATTTTTTAGGACTTATCATAGATTCTCAACTTGATTATTTCAAACAGATTAACAAGGTCCTCGGAAGGATGAATAGTGGTATTTTTACTCTTCGAAGACTTGCTCAGTTCACTGATACTACGGTTCTTCTAACTGCTTATTGTTCTTGTTTGTATCCACACATCAGGTATGGCATTCCAATTTGGGGTGCCGAATCAACTCGTACAAAGAAACTGTTTCGGTTACAAAAGAAAGCAATACGACTGATTTTTGGAATGGCAAGGCTTGAGTTGTGCAGAGGTGTTTTTTCTGAAAATAACTTACTGACTTTTCCCTGTATTTAAATTTTTGAAACGCTTTCATTTTTGGTTAAAAACAGACACTTTTTTCAGATGGGCCACATTTCTAGGTTTAATTTTCGTAATGCTGGATCCCTGGCAATTCCCCGTCACAACACTACCTTTTTCAAAAACCAGACTTTGTATGCAGGTATTAAATTATACAATTCCCTCCCATCCAATCTCATGGCAGTAACTGATGTGGGTAAGTTTAGGAGGAGGCTGAGATCATTTTTGGTTGCTAAGGAATACTACAGGGTGTCTGAGTATTTTATTGACAAGAAGTAATTATTGTTTTTTTACCGTTGACATATATAATTTTGAATGTTTTGTACATTGTGCTATAAATTAGTTATATTTTCTATATCACATTATTTTTGTAAATGACGTTTGTCAATGCTTGTAAAAGTCGAATGGCAATAAAGATCTGATTTCTGATTTATGATTTCTGATTTCTGAGAGTATGAAGAGAACGGCAAGATCAATTTCAAAGATCTCACGATATCAAGAAAAAATGATGAGCTAGAGTTTGATATATACAGAAATCCTACGCAGACGGATACTAAAATCAAAAACCAGTCTCTTCATCCCACCAGCCATAAGACCGCTGCATTCAGATCGATGTTATATTGAGCCTTCAAGATTCTTCTAAATGAAGATAACAGAAGAAGAGAAATGACAACTATAAAGGCAATTGCTCGAGCCAACGGATTCAACCCGACAATAATAGACGAAATTGGAGCGAAAATACATAGGAAAATTAAGAACCAAGAAAAACTGCGTAGAATAACAACGTTAGACGGAAGAAAAGGAATATAAAGTAATTTTTCAACATTCAGCTTCACAGGAACTAAGATACAAAAGGTCGCAAATCGATTCAAGAAATATGGAGTTAATATAGCATACAGAACTCAAGACACCATGAACAAAATACTAAATCCCAAGATAGAAGATTGTAACAAATTCGACATGCCCGGCGTTTACAAAATTAATTGTAACAAGTGTGATCACTTTTATATTGGTCAAACTGTTAATAGTATTAAAAGATTTAAGAACCATGAAACAGCTTGGAAGAACAGGAAACCGGAAAGATCAAACGTAGCGAAACATCTTTTAGAAAATGGCCACACCATAGGGAAAATAGAAGAAAACCTCAGCATCCTCAAGAATTGTAAAAAAGGAAATGAAATGTATGCATGGGAAGAATTGTTTATATTTAAAGAAAAATGTAAAAATAGAGATAAATTGATTAACGAACAAGTTAACTTCGACTCTGGTGGCACAATTAGGAACCTGTATCCGGAACTTCCGGTAGCCAATAGGATATAAGCAAGGACGCCATTTTGATTCTGTCAGTTCTCTCATTGGCCTGATGATGACTGGTGTGACTGGTCGAAATCGATAGCCTAGTACCATCTTTTATATATGTTTACTGTCTGTATGTGAATCAGTATAAGTGTAAATATATCTTAAGTGTTGTAGGACGTCTTTTATTACATCCCGCATATAATAGTCTAACCATTGAGCATATATTCATAGCCATAGAGCATAGATCATATAATAGCCGTAGACCATATATAATATCGTAGATCATAATAATATAATAGCGTAAATCATAGATCATATATAATAGCGTAGATCATATATAATAGCGTAAATCATTAATAGGCAGCACTACATTCAAAACAAATCTGGAGGGGAACTCTGGCGGGAGAAAAGTGAAGTTAGGAAATCTGGCGGATAAAAAGTGAAGCCGAAATGGGCACCGCCATCTTGGGATGACGTCACAAGTCACGTAACCATAATTCTGTCCTCTGATTGGCCATCTTTTGGTGGGAAAAAGCCTGCCCTCTGATAGCCCCTGCTCAATCATTGCCGCTCCTGCTTCAGTAAAGTCTAAATTTATTTATTTCATGGATGTAGTATTATTTTCAAGAAAAGGATGTACAAACATATTTTAATGTGTCTAACAGCTAGTCCTAGTAAATTACAGAAGTTACTGGGTTGAAAATAAAATAGCTTTACCGGGATTTTCTCAAAAGAGAATTTTGCTATCACTCTATAGTAATCGTAGGCATAAACACATACAACTCCTGCAGTTAGTTTACGTTTGCGAAGTTTTCCATCAGTGCTGTAGCCCAGCATTCGACCTTGAACATGGAAAAGATAAATCAAATTCGATTAAAACTCATCATTTACTGTTATTTTTTTATCTGACAAGTCAGCTGTATGTTATGGAATAGTATGTGGCATACATTGTCATTAAATATACTGGTATACTTTTTTGTCACAAAATAATTGGAATACATTTATTACATAAATAACCTCTCTGTTATTTTACCTTCGTCACAGTGCCAGTACTCTTGAGTAGTCAACTATATACTGTATATTCCTTGCACAACAATGTTTTATTTTTAACTTAGAACATTTGTTTAAACTTTATACATAAGTAAATCAATTCACACAATATCGGTTTCATGTTCTCGCTTATTCCATGTTCTTTAACGTTGGATGCGAAACAAATTGTGTGTTCAAAGCTATGCCTGTGTGGGGATGTTTTTGATATAAAGTGTTTACAGGGAAAATTACCGACAGTTCATTATTTCAAAATTCTAGTCAACAAATTTGTAATTCAATAAATAACAGTATACAATGACATATGTTGCCACAAAGTTTCATAAAGTTTAATATACTGTGTATTTTATTGTCTTAGAAATTATATAGTCTTTCTTATGCCTATCTACAGACTCAAGTTATGGCCTTATAATGTTACCTCATCCTTCAACCTCAGTACGTTTAAAATAAACAAAGTTTGGGAAAATATTTGATGGGTTTGTACAGCTTTCCTAAAATCATTTGGGTACTCTATTAACAAAAATTCCGTTGGCGTTGAAATACAAAACAAAGTAAACTCATTTTCCTCAATTATCTCTTTTGGCTTTAAAACCATTTACTCACACCCTCAAATATGACAATTATTGCGTTTCCATTTAAATTCTGTTTTAAATTTGAACATCTGTCGTTACTTTGAATCTAGTTTACTGCATCTTTAGCTTTTTTAGTATAAAATTCGATTCAAATAATTCATAATGCAAATCTTATAAACCAAAAACTAACTTTGATGACAGCTAAGACCCTTTTCTTAAGTTTGACCTTTTTCAAATATAGCGGGAACAATTATTTCAGGCTGAGCTCTACTTTTCGACATAAAAATCATTAAAATATGTGGGAAGAGTTGGAGTCACATTAAAACACTAGCGCATGAACTAAGTGTATACAGATTATATTTTTGATTTGTTAATGTTGTTTTTATAGAATAAATGTGTCAGATACAAATAAACTATTTGCTACGTAAACGATATATTTTGTAATCGTTCAAGTCGAAACACTGGTTATTTATTTTATTTTGTTCAACTACAAAGAAAATAAATAATGTTTCAGTTATTTTAAAGTCATTAGTATCACATTTCTTTGACATGAAGGAAAACTTGTGTTTTTTCGTACCTTTTTTTAATGGATGGCTGTATGGTTATTATACGGTAATATATGTATAAACCAAATGCATCCCATCCAATTCAGTGGGTAATTATTTTCCAGAGACTTTCTTACTTTGTATACTCCCTCTTTATGAGTCGGTCCGGTAAACATCTCTTAAATATGAATTACAATGGATGAGTAGCCCGGTGTAATTGAGTGTGCATGGAAAGAGGCAGAATTTTACTTTTGATTTTAGATATAGGGATCTTAAAAAGTATGAAAACTCATGCCGTCGACCATGGGGGTGGTCGACTACTTAGGGGTGGGTGCGCAAAATAACTAAAATTGTGCGCAAAATCGTGACAAACGTCAATTAGAAAACGTCCACGGCTCCCTTAAACTTAATCGTACGGAAACGAGTTTAATTTTGATTTGTAAGTGATAATATTGTCTACAAAGAATTAGTACACACGACGTCGTATCTGAGTTAGTTATAGAGATAAAACATAAATTTAAAATATATTTGAAATTATATAAAGATTTGGTATTATGGTAATAATTTGGTTATTCGGTAAATGCGCAAACTGTCTAATAGCTGGTACCAATCCATTAATCCAGTTAAATTGTGTTTTCCCTGTGAGTATTATGAGGTGGTTTTGATTTTCCAATATTAATGTTTTTTTGGGGTGCTGAATCTGAATCTGAAGTTGCTAGCAAAAGGTCATGACGCAACGTGGAAAAAATGCAAAAAAGGAGATATCTAATTGTTTGGTTTTTTTTTGACAGAACGAATAAATAAACTTCGTCTTAAAACACTACAAAATATATTTACACGTACAAAGTACTTACATACAAGACAGTAAATATACAAAAAAGATGGTTCAAGGTGATCGATTTCAACCGTTGACACCGGTCATCATCAAACCCAATCAGAGAATATTTTAAGCTTATAATTCGGAGACTATAACATTTTCGAAAATAACCTTCTCATTCAAAATGAAAGTACATACAATTTCCTACAAATTTCACGATTTAGGGTTTGTTCTCCAATGAACCGTTCGAGCTCAATCACTAATTGAAAATTTGTGGTTTTTGTCCATCTTTAAAAAAACCCACACTTCTACTCCAGAACCTTATTTATTATTAAAGGCTATAAATTAGCAAGTTTCTTCTAGTTTAATGTTAAATACATCGCAGACTGATATCAACTGTTTTGTTTATCATGTGTGTGTTTTTATTTGGCAAGGGGTGGGGTATTCGGCTGCATTTCAGAAATCAGCATACGCGTGCCAGAAAGGGGTGGAGTGATGCGGCCATGAGGGCAATTTCATTATTTTTATTGGAGGGGCAAACGTAGTCGTGATCGTGATTATTGTGACTTTTTATATATTATAGTAATATGTTCTCCAAATTATTGGGGGGGTAACTGCCCCCCATGCCACCCCCGAATTGCGTCTATGGATGCGGACCATGGTATAAGGTGACCAACGATCGCATAAGACCAATAGATGGATCAAACTGGCCCAAACGATTACGAAAGTTTTTGAGCGACGGATCAAAAATAATATGGTGGCGGCCGGAAATTATTAATTTCGTGGCATTCCTGTTTAACATAGAAAATATTGGAGGAAATGAGACATGCTCAGATGAGTTGTAATTTTCGGCAAGATTATTGGTTTATGGTCAAATAGCCTTTTGATTCGTACTCTTAAATTACTTTTCTATATTTCAATACCAAATATGGAATTATTTGTCAGGTTATTAAACAGGCCATTTTTGTGTAAAATATTTTCATTTACGGAATACCTGTATTTTCTAAACCACTACTCGTATCTTTTTTCCGATTTAAATTTCTTACTCGTGATAAACTCAGCTTTACTCTGGTATGCTACATGACAGACCTTTTTGAGAAAATCTATATTTTAACAAAATATTTATTTTGAACATATCTATATGCCCAAAATTCAAAAGTCAAAAGGTGGTGTATGTCAATAAGCGTAGCATTGAAAAGGTCTTGTAAATCCTAGCAACTTTCTAATTTACACCAAATTTGTATCTCTTTTAGCGAATTTGAATTCGCTAAAATGCAATGCATGTAAAATGTTTTAATGGCAATAAAGAATATTTGAATTTGAATTTGAATTTCCCTATAGAGAAGAAGCTATTACCGTAGGTCTCATGGTAAGACTTAAGCCCGAGAGACCATGATAACTTTTCATTTTGAGGTCCCCAGATGCCAAAAACACCATTCGTTCAAATTTATATATATATATATATATATATATATATATATATATATATATTTATTTATTTATTTATATATATATATGTGTGTGCCGTAAGCACGATAACTCTCGTAAAAAAGGTCCGATCTTAATGAAATTTGGTACAAATGTGTAAAGCACCAATTATTTGAACGAGTTTGAAAACCAGACAAATCGCACAATCCAAAGGGGGATTTTTGGGGGATTTTGTACCCCAAAAATGGGTTTTTTGGGGTTTCCACATGTAATTTTTATGTAAATCAAATTTTAAATTTTACCATTGAATTCAGCATAAAAAAAACAAATAATTTGGTATTTTAATCATTGCTCTACGTCAATTGGTTACTGAGATATTGAAAGTGCTAAACACAGTACGTTGTCTAATGTTATTCTTAAGGAGAAAAAGAAAAATTTTATATCTCGCTTATTTATGAACATAAACAACTGACGAAATTTGGTATATGGCTTCATCTGGTTGTGGTTCATGGTTGTTTGCACAAATAAATGTTTCGCCTATTGTTCCCGTAGCAGCAAACCTAGGTACTTGGTCCCCATGTTACTCTTATGGAAGATAAATAAAATGTTATATATCGCTTATTTATGAATGTATATGGATGAAACTTGGTATGTGACTTCGCTAAGATATGTTCTATTGATATTTGCATCAAAACCCATTATTTTGTGTTCCTTGTAGCAGCAAACCTGCATACTCATCCCCAATGTTATTCTTATGGAGAATAATTAATATTTTAAATATCGCTTGTTTGTGAATATGTTTCTTATGAATCCTGTTAAGTGTTTTAATGTGTTATTTTATATATTCACTGGAAATTCGCTGAGTATGCAGGTTTGCTGCGACGGGGGTATTTGTTTTCCTGCAATCAACAAAAAAACATAATTTTCCCATATGAAAGTCATGTTAATTGTATATAACACATAACACGTGTGTGGCCACAGAATACATTCAAGTGTTATGCAAATTAACATGCATTTCATGTGGGAAAATAATGTTTTTTGCTGATTGCAGAAAAACTAAAAGTGATACAAGGTTGGTGTAAATTAGAAAGTTGCTATGATTTACAAGAACTTTTCAATGATACGCTTTTTGACATACGCTACCATTTGACTTTTTTAATTTTGGGCAAATAGTTATTTTCAAAATAAATATTTTGAAAGATAGATTTTCTCAAAAATGCCTGTTTTGTAGCATACCAGAGTAAAGCTGAATTTATCACAAGTAAGAAATTTAACTCGGAAAAAAGATACGAGTAGTGGTTTAGAAAATACAGGGTATTCCGTAAATGTCAATATTTTACACAAAAATGGCCGCCATTTTGAAACGGGTAAAGATAACTGAATTCTGTTTTCGCAAAAATGTTTATTTTAACAATACCTTTAAAATTATGTATAATGCTCCCTATATTTACATAAGATAATTTTGAGATTCGAACCCGTGACCTTCAGTTTTGGAAAATTCTGTACATAGATTTTGATGAAAATATTTTTAATAGATAGCCCATATGCGTTTTAGTGGGGAAGAATTTTGTTTGATGACTTTGGACCACAAACCGTTCTCCCGTTGTGCATGCTGGACGGGTGGTCTGACTCTCTCTGAATATACAGGGTGTCCCTGAACTTCCTACTAACCTTTTCAGGTATTATTTATGAACCAAATACAAACTAAAATATCATGTTAAAGATTTTAAAAACTCAACAGTTACCCGTACAGCCACCATTTTTTGTTCTTCACTTAACAATTATTTTTAATTTGAGAAAGGCTCTTTATAATACATTCAAATTTGGTACACAGCTGTACAACCCAAAGACTTAATTCCAGGAAAAAAATACTTTTTTACAAAGTTTATTTTCAAAATGGCGGCCATTTTAAAATCTTTAACTCAAATAACATAAAGACTTCATTTGTTAACAAAGTTACAGTGATGATGTTTTATTTAGACAATTTAATTACAAATCCAACGATGCCAAATTTAAGAAAACCTGTTTATAAGTAAGGGATAAAACTTATTTGTAAGAAATTGTGTATTGATTACTGCGCTTGATTTTATTAATTACTGCAAATATACTGATTATTGCAGCTAAAAATTAAAACAGCTGATTATTTTGGCTAATTAGCAGAGATGCTACACAATGATCGAGGATATTGTTTAGTACACTGTTTCCTACAAATGAGTTTTCTCCCTTATTTATAAACCGATTTTCTTAAATTTGGTTTAGTTTGATTTTTAATAAAATTGTTTAAATAGAGGATCATCACTGTATCTTTTTAAATTATGCGGTTTTTATGTTATTCAATTTTAAACATTTTAAATTACCGCCATTTTGAAAATAAACTTTGTAAAAAATTAATTATTTTCTAAAATTTGTCTTTGTGTCATCAAGCTATGTAACAAATTGCAATTGGTAGCAAATAACCGTTCTCAAATTAAAAATTTAGTAAAAAATGGCGGCTGTACGGGTAACTGTTAAATTTTGTAAATGAATGACATGTTTTAGTATGTCATTAGTCCAGGAAAAATACCTGAAAAGGTAGAGAGTTCGGGCTAACTCTGTATATAGGTATTCAGGAAGGTTCATTACAAACTTCGGGGGCTGGTAGTACTTATCAATTTGAACAAAAATGTGATATAAACATAGGTCGAAAAATCTTCCGTTTAGCCGCTAGCTGCCATTTTGTATTTTTAAGAAAAAACATATCTCAAGAAATCAGAAATCAGAATATTTACGGTTACCAGACATTCAAACATAAATGCATTGACAATCGTCACAATGAATACCTAACCTAATATATGGTGTAGCTAACAATACACTGGATTTTAAAGCTGTAGTGAAGTCTCTATAAAATGACATTTAAAACAAGACCACAAAATAATCATAATACATAAGGTTTCCAGTTAATACTAAAACCACCTTTGGTGGTTCACCTTTGGTGACTTAAAACTGAAACGAATCTTGAAGAAATGCTATTAAATGAAGAACTGGTCTCTTTTGGTAAAATTTAAAATTTTTAGAACCCGCATAAATGGGGGATTTTGGGGGCAACTCCAATTTCCTAATGTAAGCCCCTTTTAAAGGTGTTAAATTTACTTTTAACTGTCACCCTTCGCCTAGGCTTAAAAATCTCTTTATAATGAGGGGTTTGCACTTCTTCATTTAATAGCATTTCTTCAAGAGATTTTCCAGTTTTAAGTTACCAAAGGTGAAATTAAAACTCCTAAAGTCTTGGACACCAGTTTTCAAGAATGAGTTGTATTTAAAACTTTGACAAGCTGCCATTTTGGATAGAAATACGTTGCAGACCTCCAACCTCCACCATTTGTCTATTTTTTAAAGTTCTTTAAAATGAGGGGTAACTCAAAAGGGTTTTACATTTGAAAATTTTGAGTTGGCCCCAAAATCCCCCATTTTTGGGGGACACTCAAAATTTTAAATGTCACCAAAAGAGTCCACTTCTTCATTTAATATTATTTATTCAAGAGTCGTTTTAGTTTTAAGTCACCAAAGGTGAAATTAAAACTCCAAAAGTCTTAGACACCAGGTTTCAAGGATGAGTTGTATTCAAAACGTTGACAAGCTTCCATTTTGGATAGAAACACGTTACAGACCTCCAACCTCCACCATTCGCCTATTTTGTTAAAGCTCTTTAAAATAAGGTGTCACTCTAAAGGGGTTTACATTTGAAAATTTTGAGTTGCCCCAAAAATCCCCCATTTTTGGGGGACACTCAAAATTTCCGATAACGTCAAAAGATACTTTGGGTTAAGTTAGTATCGGTCCCCAAAGGTGATTTGTCTTTTTAACAAACAAAAAAATTAAAGGGGGGGATGGACTTTTTTACACACTGTATATATTAGTAATGGGTTACTTTGTATTTGGATTTGTATTTTTATTAAACTTAGTAGGCTTTATGTGGTAGTTACAAACACATTCATGCCTTGGAAATTCACTGAGTATGCAGGTTTGCTGTGACGGGGGTATTCTGGTTATTATTACTTGAACTAAATATATGCAAGTCTAATGTGATACAAATTGGCAATAAAGATTCAAGCTTACCATCAGGAACAAGATTAAATAGTTTTTATTCGGGTACAAAACACTTATATTGTGGAGGAGTATAATTAAAATGAACACATGTCGAGAAATGGCTAGAATTTTTATATTTTACTATTCTGTTTAGTAACATAAACCTTACAAATATAATCTTATTTGGTATTAAAATGTAGAAAAGTTATTTAATAGTACGAATCAAAAGGCTATGGTCACAAACCAATAATCTTGTCGAAAATTATAATTTAACCGAGCACATGTCTCATTTTCCCCTATATTTCCCATGTTAAACAGGAGTGCCACGTAACTAGGAGTTCGCTCAAATATTCGCGTCATGGGATGACCGAACTCAGAAATGATAGATGAAAGTTTCTGCCGTTAACGTCATTCCTAACCGACATTTCATCACAAAATAAATAAATAGCTCTGGGGACTATATATGAAAATATTTACTTTTCTTTTCGTTAATTTTAGATCGCAGGACAAATCGTCCTTAATTATATTAAACTATATTATATTAGAGGTGCAAATTCTTTTACAAAAAATAACACGGTAAGTTTCCTATGGAGTAAGGTACATTGGAAATTTGCTGAGTACGCAGGTTTGCTATGACGGGGGTATTTAATATCATAAACTGACAAAAGAACACAGCTGGTAGAAGTAAATACGAAATAAATGTCTGCTGCAATCTACAGGATAAACTATTATCTCACTCACATTACTGACATCATAGGAGAACGTTACCTTTATTTGTAAAACCTTGTATTAGTTTTTTAATACAACAATTTTTAAAACCTTTCATAAATTGAATTGAATCATGTTCAACGGAGAGTACTTCATTTATTTAATCATAAAACATATGAATAAAACCATTTTTTAGTAGTTTCTTGTAACTACGAAACATTATTTTATTAGTATCTCGTATTATACAACCAGTAACCAGTAGTATGATGAACCAAAACAGTTGAAATCAGTCTGCAATGTATTACATTACACTAAAAGAAATTTACTAATTTACAGCATTTAATTATAAATAAAGGTTATGGAGTAAAAATAAGGATTTTTTAACGATGGACAAAATATACCAATTTCCAATAACGATTGAGCTCGAAAGTTTCATTGGAGAACAAACCCTAAATCGAGAAATTTGAAAGAAATGTTATCTACTTTCACTATGGATGAGAAGGTTATTTAGAAAAATGTTAAAGTCCCCGAATTATAAGAAAAAACATTCTCTGATTGGGCCTGATGACCGGTGTGAATGGTTGAAATCGATCAACTTGTACCATCATGTTTGTACATTATAAGTTTAAAATAGTTTGTAGTGTTGTAAGACGTAGTTTATTTTTCATCCTTTCAAAAAAATTAGATTTTTCCTTTTTTTTATATTGCGTAAAATGTTACATTTTTTAGCAAACTTCAGATTCGGATTCAGCACCCCAAAAATATAAATAATAGAAAAATCAAAACCACCCGAAAACATTCACGGGGAAAACAAAATTTAACTGAATTAATAGACTGATACCAATTATTAGGACATTTTGCGCATTTAACATTAGAATAAAACATCTTTACATAATTTCAAAGATATTTTTAAATTATGCTTTATTTCAATAATTAACGAAGATACGACGTCTTGTGTACTAATCATATTTGTAGACAATATTATCAATTACAAAACAAAATTAAATTTGTTTCCGTACGGTTAATTTTAAGGGAGCTTAGGACGTTTTCTATTTAACGTTTTTCACGATTTCGCACCCCATTTTCGTTGTTTTGCGCCCCCACCCCTAAGTAGTCGATCTCCCCCATGGTTGACGACATGGGTTTTCATACTCTCTCAGGTCCCTATTACCAAAATCAAAAGTCAAATCCTCCGCCTCTTTCCATGCACTTGGACTACAACAGAAACCACAAATTTATATCGATAACTTTACACATTCTACTCTTTTATGCTAAATCTAAAAAAATATAAGTTTTACTAACTAAACCGTTCTTTCAGAAATATAAAACTATTATTATAGTTATAATTTAGCGGATATAACATAAGTATTAATTTAGATGATCTCCATTGAACAAGTGAGAGATCTATCTTTCTCTTGATGGGCCTGATCTAACCTGATTTGGGTCTGATTCGCAAGTGCCTGGTTGCGACTGGGATGGTAAATATAACTAAAGTGTGGATAGATATACGTGTAATTTGTATATTTTGTTTTTTGGTGTAATATTTATAAACTGAAATAATAACAACAAATACTATGGTGAAAGTGTCTTACCACTGAACATAGTTTCGTCTTCAACATCCTTGTCGTAAAACTCGAAGTACAAAGAGCCAGCCTCTCTAGGAATCGTACAGTTGAAGTCGAAGTCTGTGAACCCACGATCCCCCTTGGTAGGGTTCGACGAACACTCTAGCTTGTACGGAGGGTGCGGTGTCTTGATCATAAGGGTGCAGAAGACCATGGAGTTGGGCACTGAAGGAACAAACCAGTTGCAATACAAATTCAGTCTTTTTATACATAGTAAAACTAGCCAGTGTACCGCCCTCCTCATGGGAGAAACACATTCACAGCTGTGTATTTAAATGAAAGTAATGAAAATAAAATATATCTATATCATTATATTGATAGGCAAGCACAAAACTGTCACTCCTTTTTTCTCAGAGTTTGTGTGTCGCAGGAGAAATTTACGTAAAACGTTAGAAATGTATTGTCGCGTAGATGTGCAAAACCCCCTTATAATTTAAATTGGCTCTCAGGGCTACGTCCCACAGGCCTTTAAAGTTTCAATGTTAATCTTATGGAAGAACAGTAATCAATTGAATTGTATATTTGACAGCTGATATATTAACAAATTTTAGCACAACAGCAAAAACACATTAATTCAACCAAATTTTATTCATAAAAAATAATGAATAATAAAAAATATCCCCGTCGCAGCAAACCTGCATACTCAGCGAATTTCCAATGAATATATAACATAACAGATTATAACACTTAACAGGATTCATAAGAAATGTATTCACAAACAAGCGATATTTAAAATATTAATTATTCTCCATAAGAATAACATTGGGGATGAGTACGCAGGTTTGCTGTAACAAGGCACACAAAATAATGGGTTTTTATGCAAATATCAATAGAACTCATCTTAGTAAAGTCACATACCAAGTTTCATCCATATACATTCATAAGCGATATATAACATTTTAAGTATTTTCCATAAGAATAACATGGGGACCGAGTACCTAGGTTTGCTGCTACAGGAGCCATAGGCGAAAAATTGTTTTTTTGTGCAAACAACAATAAACCATAACCAGATCAAGCCATATACCAAATTTCGCCAGTTTATGTTCATAAATAAGCGAGATATACAATTTTCCTTTTTCTCCATAAGAATAACATTAGACAACGTACTGTGTTTAGCACTTTCAATATCTCGGTAACCAATTGACGTAGAGCAATGATCAAAATACCAAATTGTTTTTTTTTTTAAGCTGAATTCAATGGTAGAAATTAAAATTTGATTTAAATTAAAATTAAATGTGAAAACCCCAAAAACCTCATTTTTGGGGTACAAAACCCCCAAAAAACCCCCCTTCGGATGGTGCGATTCATCTGGTTTTCGAACTCGTTCAAATAAATGGTACTTTGCACATTTGTACCAAATTTCATTAAGATCGGACCTTTTTTACGAGAGTTATCGTGCTTACGGACACATATATATATATATATATAAATATATATATATATACATATATAAAAATTTGAACGAATGGTGTTTTTGGCATCTGGGGACCTCAAAATGAAAAGTTATCATGGTCTCGGGCTTAAGTCTTACCATGAGACCTACGGTAATAGCTTCTTCCCTATAGGGGAAATTCGCTAATACAACTGACTACTGGAATGGTCACACCCTTCTCTTATCCGTTTTAACTCTACATTAAAAAACCTGGGTGTGAGGGGGAGACGATGTTGGAGGTGGATAGGTGGAGAGGGAGAGAGAGAGAGGGTGAAAGAGAGAAAGAGAAGTTAGGCTATTTGTGAAGTTAAGCAGAAGGACACTGGTTTGAATTTATTGTATTTAACTGTTCACGCAGGATATGGAAAAACAAGCACACAAACAATCATTATCCGTATGTGCCGCTTCGGGCTTAGATATAATATAGATTTAAAAATATAAATAGTTTTGATAGAATTTCGACCTCTGGAATATTGCTAGTACAATTTATCGCGTAATGAGATTGGCCCACAATCACCATCCAACCAACGCAACGCGTTTAAAACAGCCATCATATGACCACATAAAATTCAATAAAGTTGTATAGTCACCAATATTGCTTTTAATATTATAAATGTGAAAGTTTGGATGTATGTATGGATATTTGGAGTTCCATCACTCATAAACTACTGGATCGAATAAGTTAAAATTTTGCATGGACATAGCTTACTTATCACCTTAACATATAGAACTGATAAATTCAACATCCAACCTTAGGGCTACACCCCAGAGCTCTGTAAGTTCTAATGTAAATCTTATGGGAGTATGTAGTTTATAAAATTACCATCTGTGGTTTACTGCCAAGGAAGTCACATGTTAAAACATAAACAAAGAATATTTTATGGTACTGGCCAGTTCAACATTTCAATTGTGTGTTTATCCTATACTCTATTATGAGTAAGGTTTTCTTGTACGTTTGCTTGCTTGCTTGCTTGCGACACTGATCTCAAAAACGGCTCCAACGATTTCCTTCAGATGTTCGAAATAACTAATATCTGGGATACAAATAAGTTCTAGTCAGGCCTCATCCGCAGGAAAAGCCAAATAATGTAAAAAAAACTAAAATTAAAAGTTAAAAAAATTAACATTGGGCTTATGGAGTTTCAAATCAAAACAAAAGAATTGTTACAGCTATTCATAATCAACCAGGGAACTGTCAAAGTAATACTCATGTTGTTTATGATTATTAACATGTGGTTTCCTGAGAGCAGAGATTAAAAGATTTGAGCGAAGATTACATATATAGAAGAATAAACAAAATTAAAGGGACATTGAGCTATAAATAACAACTGGAGAGACCATAAAAATGTAGAAAAGAGGCAAATGAGTAATACAAATCTGATTATCAGTAGGGGGAAGTGGTGAAATAATACTCCGAGTCATCTAAACAAACTGACTGGCCTTCCCCCGAGCAAAGCTCGGCTCCCAGGTACTTGTTATCAAACAGAGCAATGTAGAAGTAAGCAAAAATAGTGTAATAAACCTTTAAAATACTTTTATCTCATCACTTTTTACTCAGATTTTTAAGTGTGTCACATTTATAATGCCAAATAACCGAAAGTTAAATCATTCTCAAAGTACTAAACATGATCGGTGGATTAATGTGGATAGAAGTCAAGAAGGATCGCCTCAAGCAGAGCAACTTAGACGAGAGCAGGTAGAGCTCAAGCGGAACGCATAGAAGCTGAGACCCCAGAATAGGCCGACGAACGACGACAATGAAATGCTGAACATTTTGCATCGCAGCGCGTTTAGCTGAACCTTCTGAACAGGCCAACGCACAACTACAACGACACGCCGAATATTTGGCATCTCAGCGTTTAGCTGAAAATTCTGAACAGACTGACGCAAGACTACGACTACAGACTGAGTATGTGGCAGCCAGCGTGCAGCTGAAACCCAGATCAGGCTGATGCAAGGCGCCGACAACATGCTGAATATTTGGCAGCCAGCGTGCAGCTCAAACAAATGAAGAAACTGAGGCACGCAGACTTGCAATTGCTGAAAGAGCAGGTACGGCTTTTCATTACAATGCAGCTTTCGATTACCACACCTTCATACATAATTGTAAATGGACAGAATGAATTAGCTGTGTGTGTTTTGTAAATCATTAAAATGGAGAGAGGACCCGATGGAATGTGTTGCTCCAAAGAATATATTTCTAGATTAGAAGAGCCAGTAGAAAATTTAAAATAACTGTTTTATAATGTAGGCAACTGAATAATCACAGTGATTTTCAATCAATATTAGAAAGTACAATTCCTGTTTCCATATGACCTCTTTTGGAGCCGATAAAGTGGTCTCAATGCCTGGATTTCCACCAACATTTACAATACAAGGACACGATATCATAGCATTGGATCTTTGCTTCCTGAGTTAAATACTAAGCCTCAGTTTTTACAGTTGTATTTCGTAGGTGATTGGAATTTATAAACTGAAGAACGTTGTCAGATTATTCAAGGCTTCGAAAGGGATATAATTCAAAAAGTACAACAGGTATTACACGATAACAACTTTTTTCGTTCAGAAATTTAAAACAGCAGTTGAGAACATGCCGGACGAAAGTTGTAAATTAGTTATCCACCCTGACCGAGTACTACGTATTTTTATATGTCAATTTGCATCAATCTTATTATAAACAATATTTAAATGTAATAAACTTTGTTTCCATTTTAAACGTTACGCGAGCGAAGCCGCGGATAACAGCTAGTAAGAATATAAACATTAACTGATAACCAAAGCACAGCTGATAAAAGTAAATGGCTGAACTTTTTACGTAAGATCCAACCTTTTTTAAAAAAGGTCAGATCTGATGATAAAAACTGAAACATCTTTTTTGACGCTTGGAGAGTTGTTATAGACGATGTATGTTTATTTAGTTTCGATGGTTATAGTGACCATACATTGGTGTTTCTGTGGTAGTGTGACTATACAGTGTGTTGATTTTTTACGCTCACCATTGGGATCTCGTAGGCTAAACCTTAACAGTTACAAGGAAGGTTAAATTAGCAAAGTAGTGCGCTGTTGTAAATTATATAAAATGGCGCAAAGAAATCGAAAATATTCCACCAATTTCGTTTGCTACGCTAACAGAAACATTTTTGACAAAAAACAAAAATTGCTTATTACTTTCTTTTTTTCAAGATACAAAAACAATGGCTGGTAAAATTTGCGTGAAATCGTACGAAAAATTTGAATATGTAGCTAAAAATTGAATAAAATACTTGGTTTCTTATACCATGGTTAATTTCAAAATCTTTAATGTAAATACATAAAAATACCTGGATACTTAGTGCTTTTATATTTTTATTTGATTTTTTTTCCTGATTAAAAAAATACCACATATGTGGTATTTTGTTCATAAAAAAAGACCATAATTTTACAAAAACCTTTTTGTAGCAACCATTTATTGGATATGTCGTACTGGATCCAACATAAGAGTATTACATTTATGCTTAGAGCTTATTAGTGAATTTTCTTTGGAAAGTGAACTATTACCCGCACGGTGAAACTTAAGCCCGGGACCACCATAGAAGTTCCTAACGTGACCCCCTGAACACGTTTTGGGGGGTCGTTCAAAATGTTATATATATATATGTATATATATATATATATATATATATATATATATATATATATATATATATATATATAGACATATATAATATATATATATATATATATGTGTGTGTGTGTGTGTGTTTGCACTCTAGCGGTCACATTTTTTGTCCGATTTACTTAAAATTTGGTAGGGACGTTCCTTTCTGTAATCAGTTGGACAAGTTCGTTGGGAAAAACAATCGGAAAACTTTAAACCCCTTTTTAGGGGATTGATCTTTCAAATTTCGAGTTTGTGGGGCCAAAAAGGGTCATAAAAGCCCCAGATGTAAAATCAATGCATGTAAAAAGATGGGAATTAGTGAGGCGAAAGTTTTAAGCCCTCTCTCGTCATTCTAGCATAAATATTTACCGAGTTATTAAAGAAGATGTGTATCGACTAACACAGTACGTTGTCTTATGGGGGTTTTACACTAGAAAAGCCTGTTATTCCTTTGTTAAAGTACTTTTATCATCCCCAGCAACCTCACGCCTACTTTCAAGCCTATCTGGACCTTCTCCTAACCTTATAATGCGAAAAATTGTATTCCCAGCTTTGCAAGTAAATAACCAGGGGTATCAGAACAGCCAAAAAATCAATGTTTTCAGATTTCATTAAAAATTGGAAAAATGTATGGTTTTACACTTATTTTAAGTTTTACAGGTTTTTCTGTGGAAATTCACTTCCCTCACGTCAGCGTGCTGCGTGCGAACTCGTTTACATAAAAACAGCTAATTCACGGAGATATCAGCTGTTTAACAATTTAAGAAAATAAGGTTCTTGTAATAGCATGTTATTAAAAACAATTTAATCTAATTGATTTTCTTAAATTTTTAAACAGCTGATTTCTCCGTGAATCAGCTGTTTTATGTAAATCAGCTGTAAAACATAAATTTAAAAACTGAATGCAGTATATATATATATACTAGGCTTATCGCCGTTGGGGGCTTCGCCCCCAAACCCCTTTTGCAGTTCGCTTCGCTCACTTGCATTCCTCAGTCAACTCAAGTTTAAATCAAACTCAAATATTGTAGTTCATTAACCAGAGAAAAACTACACAAAAATTACCTTTGGTGAGCACATTAACACCTACACAGGTGGTGCCATATCGGTTCGATATCGAAACATTTGACCAACCGGCTGCTTGTTAGTTTTATCGAATGAACTCTCGACTACAATGGTTGTTTCGAGGTGAATAAAAGCGAAAAATAAAAAGCTCACTCAATCAGAGTCAATCAGATATAAATAAAAGGTTGTGGTTACAATGTTAAATTGGAGTTCTACAATTGGATTTACGTATAAAAAAACAACAAATTAGACTTCAGTTCACGACAGAATTATAGTACCCTACCCTAACCTAACTCCGCAGAGCGATGTATAGTGGCTGTTCGTTGTGCAACATAATTACAAATAAATGAATTTGTAAAAACAATAAAGTCAATTTAAACAGAAATAAATTGCAGCCACAAAAAGTAAGCATCATAAGTAGGATTCAAACCCATGACCACATGATCTTGAATTGTCTGACAACATATCCACTGGGCTACTGGGCTAAATTCATTCGATAGAACAAACAATCGGTTGATTACATTATCCAATATCGTAACAAACGACATTCGCGATATTGGACCTCCCGTGTAGGTGATAATGTGATCACCTTGTTTTGTAACAGCTGATTTATATAAACCTCATGTGAGCAAATTAGTATCGCCTACACGGGTGTTTTTTTTAATCAGCTGATACAAACATGTGGTACTAGCCAAAGATAGTGTGCTTTCATTAAACGGCTTTCCAAAACTGTACACATTTAACTGGGCCAAAATACTCAAAATTACTTCTTCTTCGATGAATAGTGGCTAACGGATGATCGGATCTTAAATCTGAGGAAAAATCGTTAGTAGTTTGAAATGCAATTTTCTACAACTTTTGTATTTACATTTTTTGCCATCTCTTACCGTTTCCGTACAAAACGCGCTCAAAGTGGAAAAATTGAAAAAGTGGAGTTTTCCCCGCCCCAAAAATGCCCCAAAAACTCAAAAATGTTAACATTTGGTAATTTTTCTGGGAGTTTCTCGTCAAGAGCTTTAATTCAAGTATAGGGTTGAGGGGGGTTTGATTACGGAAAGTGCTCATAGTTTATGTCAGTGAGTGAGTGAGTGAGTGAACCCATCTAGCTTGATATAAGTAGATTCTGTAGGCAATTTTCATTGTGTGATGAAGACTTGAAACTATCAACAACAAAAAACAACTGTTAAAGGTCACAAATGTTTGAAATAATCAAATATCATAAATACAAACCTGTAGCTTTGAATATGTATGTTTTTCCATATTCTAAAGAGTTTTGTCTAATTTTAAAAGTAAAAATGCTAGTTCCATATATCCTTAGATCGTTAGCTGGTTTCCAATGTATTTTATTAGCTTTCAAATCTTCTTCTGTAACCTCCGCATATTCCCAAACGTAGTGACAGGTTTTTTCCGGTACACTTGCACCATCGACTGATTTGACATATATAAAATTTAACTCTTCGGGAAGCATCATTAAATCGTCACAACTGCAACTGAAATACACGAAAACACTTTACTCTTAATATTTGCTATTTAAGACAATAACAACTGAGACAAAATAATCTTAACACGATACTTTGTGTGAGTCGATACTTCGACATCATGACAACTTCAATTTAAGAAAATAAGGTTCTTGTAATAGCATGTTATTAAAAACAAATTAATCTAAATGATTTTCTTACATTTTCAAACAGCTGATTTCTGAGTGAATCGCTGTTTTGTGTAAATTAGCTGTAAAACATAAATTAAAAACTGAATGCAGTTTAGTTTGGGAATCACAGTCCTGGAAAGTACATTTAATCACTACTGTTCTTCTCGTACTGTAATGGCTCACCCCTTGTTTTGCTGGATACATTCCACGCACGATCATTAGTCTATTAACGGACAAAATCACGTTACAAGTCGCTACCAACCTCTTTTTGTAAGATGAAACAACACTATGGCCGAAATAATAAGTATAAACATAAATTTAGTGCAAATAATAGATAAACCATCTACCTTCCCATAAATACAATTATGGTTTTAACTAAACCTTGCTTAGAATCTTTAAAGTTTAAGTTTTAAGTTATCTCGACGTATTGAATATCAGAAAAGTCGAAGTCGGTTTTAACGAAATTTTGTCTATTTTCTTTTTTGTCTTTTTTCACTCATGAGTCAGATTTTACTTACATTTAATTAAAACAAAAACTGCTGCATTTAATTTAGTACTTGTTGTCCGTTATTCTTCGGAGCTATCAGTAAATTTTACGCGATTTAAAAAGATTGTAAGTCATTAAACGTTGAAACGTTTAAGAACAAATTAAGGTTAAACATGAAAGTATTACGCTGAAACAAAAGCTGTTTAAACTTTTTAGTCGAAATAACTTACCAATTTCGTGAAAACTTCTTTATGAGAGCCATCTAGGGCCTACCACATATCACCACATATAAATAATTGAGTAGCCATCACTACTCAATGAACTAATTGCAAATTATTTGTCACCGATTGTATCTTAAACTATGTTACTCTAGTAGTAGTAATGTAGCGATTTCAGTGCTATGAGGATGTATGACGGATTAAATTGAGGGATTAAATTCCCCACGTACCTGCACTCTAGGCCGGGAATATTGAAGATTTACCATTATAAATCAACAAATACTGGTCGATTCACAGCGTCCGTCCGAGGCCCGCATTATCTAACGCCAAGCGTATTTATCATTTGGTTGTGGCCAGAGGTCAATGCTGTTGTGATATCCAATCCATTGTTGACGTGTGACGTAAGATATTGTTGTCTAATTCATTGTTTCACTAATCAATTGATACCAGTGCTCCCAAAACCATTCGCATTTCGCTCTGCTTGCCTTACAATATTTCCTCTGATACATAGAGTTTTCTTGTAAACTTCACAAATCATCTACGCGATTCTGTCTCCTCTACAAACGTGAAGATCAGTCTCAGAGTTGTTTGTTTACAAAACGCCCACATTCCCAGTGTAGTCTCTGTCAATAACACCTGTATTAACACCGATTTAGTGTTTTAATGCTACACCGGACCGCAGCGTGATTCTTCCGTAACAACCCTTTGGAAACTTAAAAGTCAAGCCTGTCAATATTAATTTTTGACCGCGTTTCGATACGACACAATCATAAGCGCCTTTCAAATCTAAACCGGCGGCTTCCGACGAGCCGTCATAATGTGGTAATGCGTCCAAAGTTAAACCTCATATTTAGTCAAGACTATGAGTTTTCGCATGTAAAAAAATACATCTTCCGGTAAACCTTCTCTTCAAATGTGAAGTTTTAACTTGCATTATGTTAAATCTGTTAGCTTAGTTTCAAATTACCCATGACAAGAGTGCTTTTTGGTGTGTTTTAAAACTTTTTCATCCAAGAAGAGTACAGTTTTAACATTTATATTGACCTTCATAATCAGAGTGTGCAGCTTGGAACACTTGCTTAACTTGGTCTTTCTTAGGGTTTTTAAGGACTCTAAACTACAAATGTATAACAGCCATCGTCAAAGCACGTCACGGTCTGACTACCTCTGGTGAGGTCTGATGAGTTTTGTATAGTAGTTTTTTATAACATCCTGTTTTCCATCAGACAATTATCGCTGAACGAGGTGAAGAGAGTGGTATCAAAATATATGGTTTTATATGCAAATTGAAGCGAAATTGATACGAAATAAATTGTGACCCAAATTGGGCTAAAACTAAATCTGACGTCAATACAAAAACTGATCTAAAAATAAAGGAACGTATCGTTTCCCTTTTGAATTACCAATATCACTTTAAAATATGTATTATCAACATCAAAAAGTAAAAACTTTTAATCAAAATATGACTATAAATCAGACCCGTTAAATCGCAGGGTCGTGAATGTAGGTAGCTTTTAGGGAGTTTAAGGTATTTCGCCTAAAAATGTTTGATGGTCATTGACATCACACATCACAAACATCGTCAGACGAATCGCTATACCGTGACTTGTGTGAGTTTCGTACGGACGCACTTTATAACGAATTGTTTGACTAACGTTTAGACCCTCATTAATATTATTGATTAAACTTGTAATTTCCAATTATATTTATTAAAAGTGAAGAGTAAGTTTGTTAAAAATATACAAATAAAAACTTTCAAAATCTATAAATACAGACATGGTGAGAAGAAGTTTTAGTGATAGCGATATAGAAAATCATTTAGTTAAAAAGCAAAAGATGGCTGATGAAATTTGGCCTGATGAAATGACACCCGAAGCGGCTAAAAGTATTGAAAAATTGCACGAGTGATGGCGTCTGGACAATGATAAAATTTTAAAACAACAAGCGGAAGTTTTTTCAGAAAACACCCACCTCTATTTCCCGTAAACGTAAAAACGAAATGATACTTTTACCTTTACGCGATAACAAACCTTTGACAGTGGAGGAAGCAAACCGATTAGATAAGTTACAAGACAAGCTAATTGCCAAAGCGAAATAATATCGTGCTCGAGAATTCAATGAGAAACGAGATCGAACGACAACACGAACCAGTTGTTAATGCATTGGAAAACTGACAAATGAGTTGTAAAATAAAGACGAAGAGATAAAAGAACTGCGAAGTAAACGGAACAGAACGATATTATTTATACCGCGTGCAATGAGTACACCCAGTCAAAGTTTTTGAAAAAGTACAATGACACCGGTAAATGATGCAAATTTCCCAGACCAAGTCGTTTTTGAAAAAGATACAATGATTCCGCAACTGAATTTACTACGACAAAGAGCATTTTTGAAGAGGAAACGGTAGCACAGGCCGCTAGCACATCTCTGCCCGATAAGGATGATGATATGCATTTTGATAAATCGATTCAAGCTATCGTTGAAACAAGCGGTACCGAGGTGGGCTCATTGTCGAGACAAGATTTATCTAAAGCTAACATTTGGTCTTAACTATGATATCGGAGAGCGAAAACTAAAAGTTCTGAAATTTCGGTGACACTAATACAAATGATGATATAATTATCGACAAGAAGAACCAAAGATATCCCGTTACGCCAGGCCTATATGGAGACTTTTAACACAGTCTGGAGATGTCGGGAGTGAACAGTATACGAAAAGTGATAGAGATGCTTATAAAACGATTTTAATCGACTCTGGTGCGATATTTCAAAGCAACGATCCGTCGTCCGGATGTCCCAAATCTAGTCAGGGGTTTAAGTGGAAAAAAGTGATTAAACCTATGTGGGAGGAGCTTCGATTGGAGAATGTACGCGGAAACCCCACGGGATTCGGCTTAGAAAATAGTAGAACAATTGAATTTTTGAGAGCTATGGGATCCGTTTTGCTGCAAGATACAAACAATCTTGTTGAATATAAGTAATAAGAAAATATGCGGACCTTATCAATAGCCTTTATTTCCTGCAGGCAGAAGAGAGAGCTGGTAATAACAGCTTCCATAGTGAAAAGTTGGGTATAGCTCAATTTATTTAGATCGACTAATATAATTAAAAGAAAAACGAAACGGACACAAGTATATTATACGATGTGTGTTTGCTCTACCAAAATCTTCTGCGAAATATGCGATTGGTACAATACAAAATACAGATCATAACACAAATGAATAGGTAAATGATATTATTACTTTAATCTGGGACGTTCTCAATCCACAGAATGACCTTCCAGATGGCCCAATGTATTTGGTGTAATGTTTGACTTCTTTACCTGAGAAAATAGTAGAAGGATCTGGAATTTTAAACCATATTATCAACAAGTTGCCCTTTGAACTTCATGCACCGGGTATGAACTTTCTAGGACCTGGGACAAAACTCCAACAACGCCTAGCTAGAGGGGATAAAGGTGTAAATCCTCTTGATGAAGCATTACAATAACACGATATATGGTATAGTAAACACAAGAAATCAGAGGATAGCATGGATAAGGCATTTGAACGCGTTATTGCACCTGATGCCAGTCTTTACATGAGACCTTTAGCTTTGGCTACGGGGACAGCGATGTGGGCAAAACCGAAATTAGGCATGTGGTTACCTGTAACACCGTCAGACAAATATATTGAGAATAATGAGGCTTCAACGGAAAAGGCAGTGGAGGTCAAACATGGGTTCCGGAGACCTAATTTGGGACTTGCATCAGAAAGGAAAAAATACATACTTTTATTTAATCGAAAATAGGCATTTGTACGAGAATTAGTATAGTACGTAGATAACACTCCAAGTTATCAATCGCGACATTGACCTCCAACTGCGAGATAACAGACCTCACCCGCACTGACATTACTTGTAGGTCGACCAATATTAATTGAATTTTTGGTATCAAAACTGGACTATTGATTCTGAAATGTACTTTTTCGTAAACTTATCGGTGCTTCGACTTGGAAAGATATATTTGGTCACTTGACGGGCACGGGCGCTCTGGGGATTCAATTATGGAAGACACTTACGAATATTATTTTGTTTAACAGAATATGCATTATCGCCTGTTGAAGGCTCGCCGGAAACCGCCGGTTTAGATTTGAAAAGCACTTATGATTGTGTTGTGCCAAAACGCGGTCAAAAATTAATATTGTCAGACTTGACTTTTAAGTTTCCAAAGGGTTGTTACGGAAGAATCGCACCGCGAACCCATTAAAACACTCAGTCGGTATTAATGCAGGTGTTATTGACAGAGACTACACTGGGAATGTAGGTGTTTTGTAAACAAACAACTCTGAGACTGATCCTCACGTTTGTAGAGGAGACAGAATCGCACAGGTGATTTGTGAAGTTTACAAGAAACCTCCATGTTTCAGAGGAAATATTGTAAGGCAAACAGAGCGAAATGCGAATGGTTTTAGGAGCACCGGTATCAATTGTTTAGCGACAACAATGAATTAGACAACAATATCTTACGTCACACGTCAACAATGGATTGGATATCACAACAGCATTGACCTCTGGCCGCAGCCAAATGGTAAGCCAAATGATAACGCTTGGCGTTAGATAATGCGGGCCTCGGACGGACGCTGTGAATCGACCAGTATTTGTTGATTTATAATGGTAAATCTTCAATACTCGCGGCCTAGAGTGCGGGTATGGGGAATTTAATCCCTCAATTTAATCCGTCATACATCCTCATAGCACTGGAATCGGTACATTACTACTACTTACTCTATTATAACTTAGATACGTATGTATTAAAAAATAACATTCAGTATTCCATCTAAAGAAAAATTATTAGCAATATATTACATTTCTAGTGTTCTTTCAGTGGACACCTAATATATGTACCGGGAATCTTCAACTTCAATATATAATCCGGCATACAGGTAAGTCACTTAAACTACATCATGAACTGACCAACAACTTAAACATTTCTACTACGAAAATGTTTATATATATTCAGGGTTTCTCACATAAGGTACCTCAAACAGATTGCAGACAAACCAATTGACCTAGAAGGATGAAATAAAGTCATTTCCCACTAAACCGGCCCCAAGGAATAACGTACAAATATTGTGTGTTCCAAAAGCTGGCGGTCGCTAGTTCAAATCTTGGAATTTTCAAATATAAACATGTGTCAAATTATACACCATTTTAAAGCTCTACAACAGAGTAACATTTTGTCCAAAACAGAACTCACTTATCTTAATCCGTTTCAAAATGGCGGCCATATTTTCGAAAAGTATTGACATTTAGGCCTACGGAATATAGGCCTACTGTATCTTCTAAATCACAAGACATACCTCTGTTCTGATTTAAAATTCTTACTGGTGTTAAACTCAGCATTCCCATGATAAGCTACGTGACAATAATTAAAAACAAAATCAAAAATTCCAAAAAATATTTTTTTTTTAAATTTGTATGTGGTCAAAATTCCAAAAAGTCAAATAGTAACGTATGTCAAAAAATATATCATCTTAAAAGTTTTTAAACTCCTAGCAACTTTCTAATGTACCTCACTTTCTAGATGAACTTTCTGGGTGCTGTCTGGGTTGCGGTTTAGCAGATACAAGATTTTCGGAAAATGACAGTATTAAAAAAAATACTGCCATTTTGAAAGAGATCAAGACAAGTGAGTTCTGTTTCCGTCAAAATGTTAGTCTGTTGTAGAGATTTAAAATGGTGAATAACTTTACATATCTTTATAATATTTAAAAATAACGAGATTTGAACTAGTGACCCTCCGTTTTTTGAATACTCTGTATTTGTATCAAACTACAAATATGTTTACGTTATTCCTTGGGGTACGTTTAATGGGGAATAATTTTATTTCATCCTTCTAGGTCAATTGGTTCGTCTGTACTCTGTTTGAGACACCTTACGTGTAACACCCTGTATATATATACTAGCTTTTCCCAACAGCTTTGCCTATGTGTTCTCTTCCCCTGATTTCACCTTGTCAAATTATATCACACAGCTGACCAAGTTCCAATCCTATACTCTAATGTGAGTAAGGTGTGTTTGCTTGCGTCCGTGCTTGCTTGCTTGCAATCTCTATAACGGCTCGAACGATTTCCTTCAGATGTTGGATATAAATTATTTCTGGGATAAAAATAGGTTCTAGACAGGTCTCATCCTCGGGAAAAATCAAATAATGTAATAACACGAAAATGAAAAGTTAAAAAATTAACATTGGGATGAAGTTTAAAATAAAATAAACGGTATCAGGAAACTGACACATACTTTCTCCCTTTTAGCCAAACTTTAATGACAAAAATATTTGTTATTTACTAAATATAGAATATGAAGTATGGATAAATGTACATAAAATTGTCTAAAATAGTTGTTTTCAGAAATATCCACCCAAATCCCTTTTTGGGAGGCACTATAGAGTTCGTTGCTACACACAGTGGTTTTGAGAGGGGAAATGCCTCCTTGCCCCCCCCAGGGTTAAATAGCAACACATTTCGAACATCCTCTGTTGGTCAATGCTAACTTGACCTGCATATCTAATTTTAATGAAATTGTTCAGTAAATAAGAGAGAAATAGTTATTTTTGTATTCCCCATGAGAATAACATTGGACAACGTACTGCGTTTACCGATAAATAAAAATTTCAATTTTCTCCGCAACTAGCAATCGTAGAATAGTAATTTAAAATACTATTTTATTTAGTTTTTTGAGCTCTTTTTAATGGTGAATAGTAATCTTTTTTAACATTTATGATTTTTTATGAAAAATCCAAAAAACTGAATTTTGGATGTTTTAAGTCCTGTAATTTCTGAACCCGAATTTTTCCAGAAATTCGGGTGGTGTCATTTTGTTGGAAACCTAAATTTCTACAAACCACTAAAGTTTAATCAAAATCGTTAGAGCTGTTTTTGAGACATTTGGATTTGTCATGTTTTTTGGCGGTTTTTGGGGGATAATTACCCTTAATAATTCAAAATTCAAAAAATGAAAAAACACCTGGAGATATCGTGAATTAGTACCTACATACCAAATTTCATAAAAATCGGCCCATAGGTTAGGGCTCTAGCTCTGTACACATCCACACACACACACACACACACACACACACACACACACACACACACACACACACACACACACACACACACACACACACACACACACACACACACACACACACACACACACACACACACACACACACACACACACACACACACACACACACACACACACACACACACACACACACACACACACACACACACACACACACACACACACACACACACACACACACACACACACACACACACACACACACACACACACACACACACACACACACACACACACACACACAGACAGACATCACGTAAAAACCACTTTTTTGGGTTCAGGGAGCACCAAAACGAATATTTCCACTATCAACTCAAATTCGAAAATTTTTACAAAAACAATACTTACTCCATATACTATGTATAGGGGGAGAAAGTAAAAAGAATTGTAATAGCTGTTCATAATCAACCAGGGAACTGTCAAAGTAATACGCGTGCTGTTTGTAATTGTTAACATGTGGTTTCCTGAGAAGAGCGACTAAAAATATTGCATGAATATTACATATATGGAGTGGTCATTTCCGATGAATATCAAAGGGACATTGATCTATAAATAACAACTGGAGTGACCTTACAAATGCAGAAAAGAGGTAAATGAGCTATACAAATCTTAATAAGTTGGGGGAAGTGGTGAAATATTACTCCTAGTCATCTAAACAAACTGACTGCTCTTCCCCGAGCAAAGTTCAGACCCCAGGTACTGTTTAAAAATATGATTTAATTTTACACTTTGATTTAGTTTATGGCCTTAAGGGTAAGTAAGCTGTTTAAAAAACTAATTTTTGTCCTACAATTTGTCCATCGAGACCTTTCATCCAAGTATACGGGTGTCAGGCTTAAAATTACGTATATTAAAGTTGACGATATGGATCTAAACTAAATTCCAATCACTACTAAGTCAACTCACAACTTACTGAAGACTAATTAATTCCGTTTGGTTCTTTCCAACAGTTAGATAAATGTATCTGGTGACCGGCAAGAGCCGAGGCGCAGATGTCTTCTGAACCGTTATCGTAATGGTATACAAAGTATCTGCTTTCAGTGAATTTTTAGGAAAGGTCACATACGGTGAAAACTCTGAAAAATTTAACAAATTGAGTTTTAGATACATCTTAAGAGGAAACCCTTATGAGAAAAATACAATTACTCACTATGGCAATTAACTTAGAATAAGAATCCTAATATTTAATACAGTAAAAAAACGTTGTTAAAATATTGCTTTTGGTCATACCAAAACATGCTCGCCAATCAATATTAAAATCTAACATGCTTGTAATTTCCCTACGCGGAGAATAACCTATTTTTATTTACGTTTAAGATTCGGTTCGAACCAAACATTAACGGAATTTAATGTTGTCTGCCAATATATTGTCTATATACCTATATATTAATGTGGACATTATCAGATCTTAATCAGGTATTATTAATGTGGCGAAAGCTATGTTCATGCCAAATTTGAGCTTAATCGGTCCAGTAGTTTATGCACGATGGAACTACAAATATCCATACATCCAAACTTTCAAATTTATAATATTAGTATGATTAACTATTTTAAGGCCTCTATCTCCTAAAAGTTTCTTTATTTTTGGATATACTTACTGTTAAAATGCTCAGTAAAATTAAACAAAATTAAAGAACATTGTGAAACGGTTAACATTGTGTTAATACAGTAAACAAATCAGACATTTAAGGCACACGTGAAAATGTAAGCAAAGCAGGCGTTATACAGGCATCATGTTTTACTTATTGAAATAATCAGTCATTTCTGGGTTACATATAATTTTCAAGAAAAACTAGGCCTACTGTTTTCTCCGAGTTCTTTGGAGAAATTTCTTTAACTTGAGCCATCTCCCTTCATCATGTGATTTACCAAACAACTAAAGTTTCATGGACAGCTTAATTAATGTAGACATCAGGTAGGTAGACGTAGACGTACTGGTTTAAAGTAAAAATTGAATATTAAAGTAATTTTATGAACGAATGAATTAACTTAAAAATAGTGCAAATGAAGGAGCGGTGTTGAAAGACCATATTCATACATTTAATGTAATAACTTAAACATAGCAGCAAATAAAATAAACGATATTACAACAAGGTATCATAGGCCAGGGAAATTAGTATAAAGAATTGGAAGAGAATGAAAAAATTGCAGGCAGAAATATATTTGCTGGAAAATTTTACATGAGGTCCCCTCATTCAAGTACCTAGTTTTCTACTTCGAGTGAAGTAGATTTTCGCCGCCACATTCAACTTTTCCTCATTTTTTTATAGAAATGTATGATACTGCTTATTACATTTTTCATAAATAGTAAAGTTTTTATCCAATGTCGACCAAATTTCTCCAGGATGTGTTGATCTTGAATATCTTGTCATAAATACAAGAAAAAGTAATTTACTTAACTAAAAAGTATACAAGTTGTAGGGATTATTACCGTAAAAACTTTTTTTTCTATTTTATCCTTACATTTTTTTAATTTCCCTATACAGTATACAACTTTTTCATTAAAACTAGCTTAAAAAACTACAAATTTTGTTTTTTGAATCATCATTATACGATGACTGTTCCAGAGAAAAGTTAAAACTTACATATATTTGATAAATACAGTACGTTGTCTCAATCTTCTATCCCCTACTAACCTGTTGAAATTGACTTAAATTGCTTTATATGAGTGCCTAGGAGTTTCAACTGTAGAACAAAACTTAAATATATGTTCAGCTGACTTTGGTCTGATTTTTTTTAATTTCCCACAAGAATAACATTGATAGACAACTTATTGCATTTTGCATCGGCAGGCTTTCTTAACTTTTCTCCAGAACTTCTCAAGATAAAATCATGATTAAAAGTACTAAAATGTTCGTTTTTTAAGCTCTACAACATGAAGGCAAGTATTTTAAAAAATATGCTAAACTACATGATAAAAAAAACTTAAAAATAACATTTCTCAAGGGAAAACGCACAAAAATACTATTTGCATCTTGAATCAAGAATCAAGAATCAAGATTTTTTATTTGTCATGTAACTATACAAGTACATTGACAATGGTCTCTTGTTACAAATATAAAAGTTAAAAATACAGCATAAACTAATACATAAAAAGAAAAAGAAAACAGTAAACAACTAAACATTACTTTTGTAAGTTAAAAACTCCTGGACACTGTAGTACTCTTTAGATATTAAAAATGATTTTAATTTGCCTCTGAACCTTCTCACATCTGTCTCCAATTTAATAACTAAGGGTAACGCGTTAAAAGTTTTACTATGGTGAAGCATGACTGTTTCTAAAAAAAGTGGTGTTGTGGTAAGGTGTGGATAATGTAGTTGATGCATGCCTGAGATTATAATGACTGGTCTTACGAAAATGAAACAGGTGTTTGTTTTTTATGTAAAAAGAAAGACTTTCATAAATGTAAATGCAAAAAAGTGTCATCAGGTTATTTCCGGAAAACACGCCTCGACATGAATCAGTCTTCTTCATTGAAAAAACTATTCTAATTGCTTTCTTTTGCAGGCGAAAAATTGTTATTGATTTTGTGGACTCTGCTCCCCATAATGGGATGCCATAACTAAGATGTGGATACAGGTATCCGAAGTAGGCAGTTAAAAGAACACTGGAATCAGAAAACTTAGACAATCTTCGAAGAATAAAATGCCACTATTCAATTTGCTAGAAACTTTATCAATATGGTCATAAGAATTTAGGCGGGGATCTACAATTAAACCCAAAAAACTTGTGCGTTGACAGGAATTAATTTCATTCTCACCAATAAACAAGCTAGAGGAGTCGTCAGAAGAGTTCCTCAACTTGAAATCAATAAAGTGAGTTTTTTCAGCATTAACAGAAAGATTATTATCAACCAGCCACTGCAATAACAAACTACTTTGTATGAAGGATTCAATTTCAAGATCACTACGGGAAGAATTACTCATGTTCAAAGAGGTGTCATCGGCAAAAAGACAAAGATCAACATTTGACACACTTGTATGGATATCATTTATAAAGAGTAAAAAAAGGATCGGTCCCAACACCAACCCCTGTGGGACACCGCATGTGACAACAATTTCACCAGATTTCTGAGAAGAAATACATTTATTTTGATCTAAATGCACAATCTTGACTGCTTGGGTTCTACCTTCTAACAATGATTAAATCTAATTAATTGCATTACCTCTAATGCCGACGTGATAAAATTTCCCCAACAGCAGTTTATGATTCACCATATCAAAAGCCTTGCTTAAATCCAAAAATATACCAGATGCTTGTTTACCTTTGAAACGTTGTTTAGCCTTTGAAACGTGGGTTATGGCTTCATTTGGTCCAATGTATGATAATATTCCATGTTTATTCCAATTCTTAGCAAAATTGGATGAAAGATTAACTTCTTATGGCACAAAACATTCAAACATCACGTCCACCATTTTCTAATATGGCGCCGAAAGCTCACCTGACCCGAAGTAGAAAACTTGGTATTTGAATCAGAAGACCATAGTGCACATTTTTCAGAAAAAATAGTTCTGCTTGCAATTTTTTCATTTTTAAACCCTATTTTCACTGGCCTATCTATCAATGCAAACCAGCTGATGGACGATGACGTCAAATAATTAAGTCATAGTGTTGTCAACTTATGAAATTGTTGAACAAAAACTTTGATTACCGGGATTTGCAAATAATTAATTTTATTGCGTCAAATTGGTTGTTTGTAATAACTTTCCACAAATTAATCTCCATTGCATTCAGCTTTTGCAATCTTGAAATCATCTGTTGAAATAAGATTTTTTTCTGAAGCACTATAGGAAATAAAACGAAATGGCCACAACATCTTATGTCGTATTAGACGCATGAATTGAACATGGATCTGAAATACAAAAATATTGTTTATAATGTATAAATGTTTATACTATAGACTTACTGTTGAAATACTTCTCTACCGCCACACAACCCACGGTAGTATTCGCCCGGCAGGACCAATTGTACTCTAATTTCATTTTGGCCTCTGAAGGTGTCACGTTTTCGTCCTTTGCATCTACACTGATCTTATTCTCGTCTTCAGTATTGACGTATTTTTCAACGATTGGTACTAGAAGGGTCAGTGGATGGAGCATAATTTCGATCCAGGCCTGCAAAACTACACATTTTTTACACAAAATACACTAGAATAACCCATTCTTAATGTTAGGCAGTAAACTTTGCCAAGATCTGTGGTTATTCGTAGAACATAATAACTATCCTGGAAACGTATTGAAGTATAATCGAACCCGTTTTTAACTAGGACGATCAATCAGTTTTTAAAAATATGTCTACGGATTAATTATCTTCGCGGCGGCCTTTGAAACACTAGTGTGAAATTTATGGTGATAATGGTGGTCGAAATGACTTCCCCCACTGCAACATTACTCTTAGAGTAAGTGAACCTAACCACAGTGCGTCTAGTAGACATGAATAACTTAAGCCTCACACGTTTTGAAAGGGATGGTGCCGCAAAAAAGTAAATAGGCTACAACAGTATGATTCAATTTGGCTAATTATAAAACGAAAAATGTATTTATAGGCTACAACAGTTTGATTCACTTTGGCTAATTATAAAACAAAAAATGTATTTATATCATGTCAGTAGGTGGCCGTTAAATTCCGACTATAAATCAATTAATCCTATTCAGTAATCCTGCTATTTATTAAAAACTGTTTACAATGGAAACAGTTTTTGCATTTTAAATTAATTTAAATTTAACTTATGTTGTTTTATTTTATAGTATAATATTTTTGATATCAAACTATTGCACCCTAAAACAGGTATTATTTTCGATGTATTTTATTTTAAAAACGGATTATATATTATTCACTGGGGAGGGTGTAGGTATCAGGGCGTCCGTTGTAAGAGTCTGTTTTCATATTTTCAAAATATGTAAGTATAGTTTCTGTTATAGTAGTAGTCTAGGTTTATTTAAGTAAGATGTACTATTCAGAAGTACGAATTTCAGCTCGGTCTGTGCTGCCACCAGGTGACGTCATGGTGTTTATTTGATCAGCTGGTTTACAGTGACAGCTGAAGTTACTCTCGGAAGTTACATTGAGGAAGTTGTTGTTAGTTTATCGAAGAAGTTGGCGAACATATGAGAAATTTAAATGTTGTAATAGCTGCATACAATACTGTCCAAGCTAGATTAAAGTTGTATGAACACCTTGAAGCTTTAGGAGGCCAGGTTTTATACTACGACACAGATTTAAACGTTTATTTATACGGTGGCGGACAGTACAGAGTAACTACGGGAGACTATGGAGACTATCTCGGCGAGATGACAGATGAATTGGCAGACTACGGGATCATCTGCCGTAGTCTGCATGATTCATTCCTTCCAATTCCGAAAATCAATCTAATCGCTCTCTTCTGCAAGATAAAAGTGATTTTGTTTTTAACCCATTGGCGTAGACATACGAGCAGGTCTCGTTCCTTACTTGTAATTTTATTAACGTGTGAATTGGAGTATAAAATTGGTGTTTTTAAATGGATTAATGGCATATTTTAATTAAAATATTGTTTTCTTTCAGTTTAGAGAGTCGCATTGGCACACACACAGTATACATAAGTAAAAATTAGCAAAATCAGTGTTGACCATGTGCAAGTCTCAAAGAATTAACCGATCCCAAGCAAGCCTGCCACCGTTAATTTTACTTGGGCCCTCCCACCAACGTTGCCACAGACCGGTTAACTCATTGAGAGTTGCACAACTGGTCAGTTTTGGTCGTGTGCGGGAATCGAACCCACGAACATCGTATCGCCACCTGGCCAAGGTGTTTCCACGACGTAGCCAACTCAGCTAACACGACCAAAGGCCTGGCGGCGATATTAAGGGTTTTCAGTCAGTCCGCGCCCCTAGCGGATAGAACCGTAGACGCCCGCGGTCATTAGTTACATATTTTGCTACTAGAGTGCAGCACCAATCAATTCCCGTTATAGGCTACTACAAATAGAATAAAATTACTACCTCAATGGGTTAAAGACTCGGTTCCCCAAATTGCAATGCCATAGCTAATATGCGGATACAGACAACCATAATAGGCAGTGAGTAAAACTTCAGTATTTGACAAATTTGACAACCTTCGGAGGATAAAACCACAGCTTCGGAGGTTTACTCTTATATAGTTGAGTTTGATTCAGGATGCCCAAAAACTTAAGCCTACCTTGTCTGGTCAGCAGACAAAAAACCTCTAGTTTCAGTTCCAAAATAAAAGGCCTCACTCTCAATTTTAAAACCTCCAAAACTTTGACGACATTTCTTATGAAAAGCATAATCATATACGTAGTTATTTCACTATGGGTAGACATAAAAATATTGATTCGTTCTATCTTGGGCAGACATACAGCGCCATACCCAAGCAGCAGGTGAGAGACAATAGGAAATTTGTTATTCTAATTAAACTAAGATTACGCTCTAATATTCGTGTAATGAGAAGACCAAACTCAGAAATGGTAAATAAAGGTGTCTGCTTTTAACGTTAGTTCTAACGGACATTTCATCACAAAATTTTAAATAAATAGCGAACTCTGTAGGAAAATATCTACTTTTCTTTTCGTTAATTTTAGGTCAAAGGGTAAATCATTCTTAATTATATTAAATTAAATAATATTAGAGGTGCAAATTCTTCAATAAAACATAACATGGTAAGTTGCCTATGCAGTGAAGTACATTAGAAATTAGCTGAGTACGCAGGTTTGCTGTGAATACGCAGGGGGATATTTAATATCATAAACTGACAAATGAACACAGCTGGTAGAATTAAATACGAAATAATTGGCTGCTTCAGTATAGCGGATAAACTATTAACTCACTCGCATTCCTCACATTATAGGAGAACGTTACCTTTATTTATAAAAACTTGTATTAGTTTTTTAATATAACAATTTTTAAAAACCTTTGATAAATTGAATTAAATCATGTTAAACGGAGAATACTCTATTTATTTAATCATAAAACATACGAATAAAACCATCTTTTAGTATTTTCATGTAATTACGAAACAATATTGCATAATAAGTAATTTTATCCAATGCTCTACCTTATGGAAATGTTACAAATTTTAAATCTGGATAAATAAAAAGGCATTTAACGAATATGTTCTATTTTTAAACTGGAAGCGTGAAGTGTACTGGAAAACATTTGTGTAAAATCTGAAAACGATCCATGCAGCTGTTTCCACGTTACTACAATCCGAACACACACGACCACACACATGACCACACACTGACAGATGTAGTAAGGCCACGCGCTTGAGCCCCAACATGGACTCTTATGGGAGACTAGAATAACATGGGTTCTTATGAGGAATAAAATATCTGGCGGCTTATTGCTTCTTTCTTATCTCGCCTTCAGAATAGAATAGAATAGAATATATTTATTGTCATAAACCTTTTACAAGCATAAACAATAGTCAATGTACATGAAAAATAACATGAGAAAAAATAATAACATTTTCAGTGAACTTTCATACATAGGCTACTAAACGAATCCTTTCTGCCATCATCAAAATAATCCTGAACACTGTAATATTCTTTAGCCACCAAAAATGATCTCAACCTCCTTTTGAAACTGGTCTCATTCAGCTCGGTTTTAATGAGAGTGGAAGGGAATTAAAGAGTTTGACAATATTGAAATATGCCTGCTTTTCAAAAAATTTGGTATTATGCTGGGGGATGGTCAAGGAAGTGGTATGTCTAAGAGTGTAATGATTACTATTGCGAAAATTAAAAAAAATTTGTTTTTGAAAAAAAGGAAAGGCATTCATAGATGTACAAGATACTAACAGTAAGTAGGTTATTCGTGGAAAAGATACCTCTACATGATTCATTCCTTCCAATTCCGAAAATCAATCTAATCGCTCTCTTCTGCAAGATAAAAGTGATTTTGTTTTTAAAGACTCGGTTCCCCAAATTGCAATGCCATAGCTAATATGCGGATACAGACAACCATAATAGGCAGTGAGTAAAACTTCAGTATTTGACAAATTTGACAACCTTCGGAGGATAAAAATACAACTATTAATTTTGCGGGAAACTTTGTAAATGTGATCTGAAAAATCAATGCGAGGATCAATAATCAAACCCAAAAAGGTAGCCTGCTCACAGGATTGAATTTCATCTTCACCCAAAAGCAAAGTTGAACTATCACCATGAGGATTACGCAGTTTAAAATCTATGAAGAGAGTTTTGTCAGTATTTACAGATATGTTATTTTCCGCCATCCATTGAAGAACGAAATTACTCTGAATGAATGACTCGACTTCAAGATTGTCACGAGAACGACTGCTAATGTTCAATGAAGTATCATCGGCAAAAAGACAGAGATCAACGTTGGATACGCTAGAGTGGATGTCATTCACAAACAACAGAAAAAGAATTGGACCGAGTACCGACCCTTGTGGTGCGCCACTGGAAACAACCATTGGAACAACTTGCTTCTGTGGTTAATTATCTAACCATCGCTTCCTTCCGTGGTTAATTATCTAACTACACCTTCCCGTCCCACCAGTTATCTAATCTCACTTCCTTTTGCGTATCTAACCACACCCTTTGGTCTTGCAGTCTACTGTAGCTGACGAGTTGTAACCTGTTAAAATACTGCTCTGTGATTGGTCGGAATAAGCTCGCACCCCATTGGCTGTAACTAGTCGTCCAGCGCTCTGATTGGTCCACCCGTCCGCAAAAAAAATTGCATTACTCTTCCCCCACCGCACCCTATTAACGCTATTTTTCTCTCTTTGCTCCCAGTTCCCATTGCGATTGGACGTCTCCCTGTGTTGCTCCATTCGTTGCGTAACATAACCTCAATCTCGCGTTCTCACGTGGGTGTTTTGTTCATGTATGACTTGTCTGTCCTGTATGACTTGCTAGCGTAAGATAATTTCACCATCTTCTTTTACTTGGTAATGATGTGTCTGTATATGCTGACTAACATAATCTCATTTCCAGTAACCTTTGAGAGTTAACATAACTCACTTCCTTGTGTCAAGAGTAGTGTATTTAATTGTATGACTTGCTAGCGTACGTAACATCAGTTTCTTGTTTGACTTGGTTAGAGTGGTGTTGTGTTTACTAACATAACCTCATTTCCAGTAACCTTTGAGAGTTAACATAACCTCACTTCCTTGTGTCAAGAGTAGTGTATTTAATTGTATGACTTGCTAACGTGCAGTAACCTCAGCTTTGAGAGTTAACGTAACCTCACTTCCTTGTTTCAAGAGCCTTCCTTGAAGAGTCTTCCCTGTTGTTGTGTGATTTCTAGCGTTATCTGAATTTCTAATGTAACCTCACTCTTCTTCGTGCCAGATTTCTTAACCTCACTCTTTACGTGCCAAAACCTATAGACTCACTTTCCCTTGTATTATATGTTTTTAATTTTTCGGTGTAATTCATTTGTTTTAGCGAATTTCCCCTATAGGGAAGAAGCTATTACCGTAGGTCTCATGGTAAGACTTAAGCCCGAGACCATGACAAATTTTTTTTTAAGGTCCCAAGATGACTAAAACACTATTCGTTCAAATTTATATATATGTATATATATATCTATATATATATATATATATATATATATATCTATATATATATATATATATCTATATATATATATATCTATATATGTGTCCGTGAATGCGATAACTTGAGTAAAAAACGTCCGATTTTGATGAAATTTGGCTCAAATGTGTAAAGTGACATTTATGACTTTAAGTTCGAAAACCAGAAAAATCGGACTATGGGAAGGGGGGTTTATGGGGGTTTTAAATTTTCCAAAAATCAGTTTTTTGCATTTTTCACCCTAAAATTTTTGAAACAGTTAATTTTGGTTTTACCCATGTTATAGAGCTTAAAAAAACAAATAATATGGTATTTTGAATTATTAACCTAGGTTAAGTGGTTGCGGAAAAAATCCAAAAAAACATGCTCATAAAATCTCCCATGTTAATCTTATGGGAAAAAGGTTTTTGGCTTTTCCTCAGTTAGTTTTACTTTAAACTTCACATTTGCTTTTACCAATCACTTCAGCTCCACAAAACAATCATTTTGGTGTTTAAATTGTGATTCTACGTCCAACCGTTGCAGAGATATTCAAAGTACTAAACACAGTACGTTGTCCAATGTTATCCTTATGGAGAATAAATAAAATTTGATATCTCGATTATTTATGAATGTATATTGATGAAACTTGGTATGTGGCTTCATGTTGTACTGGTATATTGATATTTGAACAAAAAACAAATATTTTGTTGGTTGTCCCCGTAGCAGCTAACCTGCATACTCAGCCCTAATGTTATTCTTATGGAGAATAAGTAAAGTTTTATATCTCCCTTAATTATTAACATAAATTAATAAAACTTAGTATCTAGCTTCACCTGGTTGAGTTAAATTGATAATTGCATAAAAACACATATTTTGTGCTCCTTGTTGCAGCAAACCTGCATACTCAGTCCTATGTTATTCTTATGGAGAATAAATAAAATGCTATAGATCATTTAGTTATTAATTTATTTTTATAAAACTTGGTAAGTGCCTTTATGTGGTAGTGAGAAACATATGTATTCATTGGAAATTCGCTGAGTACGCAGGTTTGCTGCGACGGGGGTATTTGTTTTTTGGTGTTGTATTTGTGTTTATTGTCTTGGCTATAGCAACGTTAGGTGGAGTATTTATCAGATCTGACTTGGTAGTTTACAGTAAAGAAAGTTAACATAACCTCACTTCCTTTTGACTAGGGTAGTGTTAACTAACATAACCTCACTCTCGGTAACCTGATTTTTGACCTTGTTCTATTGTACAGTAAATTCATCTCAGTAACATCACTTTCTATTCTTGTTCTTTTATTCAGTAACCTCACTTGTTTGGAGCAGTTTTTGGTTATAGTAGTGTTTGCTACCTTCATTAGAGTAGTTTTCTGACTTTCGGTTACCTTATAACTTCCATGTGTTTGCTTTGACTCACCTAGTTTATGCGTAAGTGTTTTCTGACTTGCGTAGTTATACAAAAGTACTGTGCTCTCTTGTAGATCCTCTGCACCTGTTCTTCTTATAAAGATGAATCAGTGAATTTAAAGTAACAGTTCTAGCCTAACCTTCCAGTAATAACAGTTACATTCTCTATATTGTTCATTTTGTATCAGTGAAGGCTGCTACAAAGTAACAGTTCCGAAAGTAACAGTTCCGAAAAAGTAACAGTTCCACCTGTAGTCGTTCAAATAAAGTATCGCTTTCAACAGTAACCGTTCCAATAGACCAACCAGTGAAAAAGTAACAGTTCCGTTCTCTATAATATATCTCTTACAACAAGCTCTAGTACTTCAGTTTTATTTCAGTTGTGACGCTGATTAGACGTGTTTTGCGCTGCTCTTTGCGTAATCATTACATGTTCTCTTGCACAGATCAATATTATATTATGGATTCTGTACTTTTGATTTTTAATTCAGTTATCTCCGTGTGAGCTTGACTCTGATCAGTGTATTTTGTCGTTTTAAACATTAGAGCGTTTTGTATTATAGTTCAGCTTGTTTTCAGTATTTAATTATTTGTTAAAGGATGGAAGCTTCTAAAAAAGGACCCTCAAAACCCGGTAAATTTAATTAGTAAATACGAAACCTATGTTATACACTTTAGACTTTACGGGACTAACACTGTTTTCAAATTTATTACCCCTCCAAGTGGTATCTCTAAGTTTGACTGGATCCGTAAGTGTTTCAATCAAATTGTAGAGAAATCCAAAGCCAACGTTGCACCCACTGATTATCTAGGGTTTAAAATGCAGTCTATAAATGTAAAAAGTATGTGGCTTTGAGACCTGCCTCTGAAGTTAGCAGTGATGTCCTCTGGGAGATTTTTGGGGGCATCATTCAATCAAATTCCGAATCAATTAAATCTTCAGATACATTCAGAGTTGACGTTGCAAGGATAAATGTTCCAGTAGGTTCTGAGAGGGCAAGACCCGGCTTGTACAATATGTTTGATGAAGAGTGTAAATCGAGACGAGGTACTGTAGTAATTAATAATAAAGACAATTTATGTTTGGCTAGAGCGTTTGGTGGTAGGCAAAGCACTTGCTATACATGATCCCAAGTATAAAGCTATTCACCAGGACAAGGGTAAAATACAAACCTTCAGAGCTAATAAGCTCATAGCAAAGGCCCGTGTAGAAATTACAGAGGAGGGCGCAGGAATCCCTGAGCTTGAAAAAATCCAGTCCCATCTTAAAAAATACAAAATTACCGTCTAAAACTACGACAAAAAAGACCGGGATGTCTATTTTGAGGGAGGTAATGAGGAGGCTAAATTAAAAATTAACCTGATTTTTCACAAAGGGCATTATAATTTAACTACAAACTTAACTGCTGCGTTTGTTTGTAATTTATTTTGTGAAGCCTGCCATATTCCCCCAGCAATAAAGATGAGCATCGATGCCCTAACAGATGCACCCCCTGTCATACCATACCACCTAGTTCTGTAAACTAGAACACGGAGGCATCACATTCCGTTTTTGCTGTCGCTTCTTCAAAAACGAGCGTTGTTTAATTGCCCACCAAGGGCAAGTTTGTAAATCTATAAAACTCTGCCACGACTGTAAGAAAATGATTTTTCTAACAAAACGTAAGACAGCTCACGTATAACAAGACGGTGCAAAAGTTTATTTTAAACCCTGTGATGCTGTCAAAGACCCCTCGCATCAGTGTTTCATGAGGGCAGATAGGAGAATTCTGAAAGACCGTGACTTTCTATTTATTTTCTTTGACCTAAAGACTCGGCAAGATGAGTCTTTCACCTCAGATCCTGATAAAAAAGTTCATAAAGTCAACTTGTGCGTCTCACAACAATACTGTTTTAAATTTATTAATGGGGGTGAGTATGAAACCTGCTCTGAGAGGCACAGAGTCTGCAAAAGAACCAGTAAAACAGTTCATGGACTATGTAATGGAAATTCGTAAATAGTTCAAACATGTCTGTGTAATTGCCCACAGCGAGCAAGGTTTTTATTTTCAATTCATTTTACAGTATATCATAGAAGAAACCAAGTTTACCCCAAAAATTACTCCTCGGGGAACTAAAGCTATACTGATTGAAGTAGCCAACGTAAGGTTTGTGGACTCACATGGCTCTCTCTGCACTCCCTAAAACTTTTGACCTACCCCCCAAAAAAAGAAGGGCTATTTTCCGCATCTATTCAACACTCTGAGGAACCAAAATTATACTGGCCCTAAGCCCGAAAATAAGTACTACTGTCCTGTAAGTATGTTTGAAAAGAAACACGATGATTTTGAAGAATGGTACGGTGAATGAGTCGCTGAAGACTACGTATTTGATTTTAAAAAGGAAATCTTGGAGTATTGTATCTCTGATGTAGAAATCCTAGCTCAGGCATGTATTAAATTTAGAGACTTGCTTCTTCAAGAGTGTAACGTAGACCCGTTCCTCGAGGCTATAACAATAGCCAGCGCGTGTAACTTAGCTTTCCGCCGTAACTTCTTAAAAGAAAAAGCTATCGGACTTATACCAAAATCAGGGTACCGACTTGTAGACAATCAATCAACCGTTGCTTTACAATGGTTAACATGGGAGGAGGAGAAACGCGGAGTAAAGATTCAATATACGGGCTGGGGTAAAAAGTAAAAATTAAAGGAATGAAAGTTGATGGGTTTGACAAGAGAGAATTTATGAGTTTCACGGGTGTTATCGGCACGGTTGCCCTGAATGCTTCCCGTACAGCAGAGAATAGACTCTGCAGGAGGATCCCTCAGACTCGCTTCACTTGAGATATGAAAGAACCAAGTCCAAAATTTCCAAATATAACCGCTATGAAGTTGTAGAGATGTGTGAGTGTGAGATTAATCAATAAAGAAAGACAACAAACTAAATCACTTGAACCAATTGTCCATTCTAAGCACACATCCACTTAACCTACAGATTCCTTCTTTGGAGGTAGGACAGGTAATACTAAAACGTAAGTAGGGGACATTGGACAGGACGGCGTGTGGCGGGTGTGTGGGTGACGTCATGCGGGTGAGGTCAATGACCTCCCCTCCACCTCCCCCTCCCCTCCCTCCCACTCCTCCTCCCCCGTCACACATTTACTCAATTTGCTCACACCCCTTCCTCCTCCTTCTCCTCCTCCTCCTCCAACTCCTCCTCCTCCTCCTCCCCCTTCCACCACTTTGCTCTTTCTACGCAGTTGCTCCTACTGCGCAGCACTTTATAGAACAATGGACTTCCAGGAACCGAGGTGCCGGGCTGTCGGTGTGAGTAATTTATTTTGTTCGCAGGGATGGAGCACGCATGGAAAAAGAAAACAGCAACATTTAACAGTGCGCGTACCTCATACTACGTATTATGCATAATTAATTATATGCATGGATAATTAATTAGGTGAAAAGATAATTAATAAGATGTATGAATAATTAATTAGATTAATGCATAATTAATTAGATAAATGTATAGATAATTAGATGAATGTATAGTAAATTTCTGTGAGGTATTCCTAACGTTACCAACCCAATACTATTCGTTCTCATTTTTATTGGCGGTTGTTATTCGGTTTTCATTCGGTTGGTGAATCACTACTGTCCTTTTACGATTTATTTGACGACTCTCACTACTGTCCGTTTGCGATATAGTTGGCACTCTCGTTTAACAAAGAAGAGGCCGTATCTCCGTTATTTATAGGTCGATTACGACGAGACTTGGTATATTAACATTATAACTGATAAATGTATCGATTACGTCATCATAATTTACCGACTTTGTTTTTCAAGGTCGCTTCACTCGTTGCCAACCCAATACTATTCTTTCTCATTTTTATTGGCGTTTGTTATTCAGTTTTCATTCGGTTGTTGACTCACTACTATCCTTTTACGATTTATTTGGCGACTTTTACAACTGTCCGTTTGCTATTTAATTGGCGCCTCTCACTACTGTCCGTTTGCGATTTAGTTGGCACTCTCAGTTAACAAAGAAGAGGCCGTATATCCGTTATTTAACGGTCGATTTTGACTAGACTCGGCAAATGAACAATATAATTGATACATGTATCGATGACGTCATCATAATTTGCCGACTTTGTTTTTCAAGATCGCTTCACTGGAAGCCAAGACATAAAAATGTTCGTATCTCCGTTATTTCCGGCCCGATTTCCACCAAACTTCGTCTACCCCCAATAACTTTTTTCAGGTCCCATGTAATGCGGGTTGCTTATCCGGGAAATTGAAGGCACTACAAATTTTAAAAATTCATATCTCACAAACTAATAGGAATTTTTTAACGAGACTCCGTATTTAAGAGGATTCAATTACGCTCTACAAGACTAAATGACTACCATATCCTAGAATGTCTTTTTAAGGCTACTTTACTGGAAGACCGAAATGTAAATAAATTCATTAAAAATCGGTTTACTGGCGAATTTTTACAAACCCTAGTATTTACGTTTATCAATAAACAGTCAAACATTTACGGTGCAAACAGTACGTCTAACATATGTTTAAAGGTCACTTTACCAAAATACCAAAATATACATAAATTCGTTAAAAATCAGTTTAGTGGCGGATTTTTACAAAACCTGGTATTAACGTTTACCAATGCACAGTCTAATACTTAACGTACAAATAGTACGTCTAATACACATTTAAAGGTCACTTTACTTGAAGACCGAAATATACATAAATACGTTAAAAATCGGTTTGGTGGCGGATTTTTACAAAACCTGGTATTTACGTTTACCAATGCACAGTATAACATTTAACTTAAAATAGTACGTCTAATATATATTTAAAGGTCACTTTACTTGAAGGCCGAAACATAAATAAATTCGTTAAAAATCAGTTTACCATCAGATTTTTACGTAACTCGGTATTAAAGTTTTCTAGTGTATAGTCTAACGTATAACGTGCAAACAGTACGTTTTTAGGACAGTTCACAGGGAGACCGAAGTACAAAAATACATTCATATAACTTCTATTTACTAAGTAATTTTAACGAAACACAGTGCTCTGGTTTACTAAGATGAACTATAGTATATAAGGTAAAAGTAGTACGTCTAATGCGTGTTTCAGATTAAACTTTAATGGAAGACCAAAATATGAAAAAATTCATAGAAAATCTGTTTTATTTTCTTATTTTGACAAAACACGATATTTTAATTGAGTAGTGTGTCGTTGCACATATTATAACGTGCATTCAATTGTCTAACATGTGTTTCTAGGTCATTTTACCTAAAGAGCGAAGTACAATGAATTTGAAAGCGGTTGTTTACGAAACTCAGTATTATATAGTGTAACATATAATACTATCTAATCCCTAATCTTAGTTTACGATAGCCGGTCACATTTACCTCATTATTGATTTTACCGTGAATTTGTTTTCGGTTGTGTGTTTTGAGGAAGCATCGATAGAAAAACATGATAAGGTATGTAACTTTTAATGTATAAAAGAATTCTCAGCTAGGAATTAGAAAGGAATAGTCAGCAGACACTTACAACTCAACACGTTTAAACTAAATACAAGGCATCGTTAATGGATTTAGATAGTATGAAACGCACATGTTATAATGCAAATAATAACTTTTTTTATTCACATGACATCCTTTTTTACTCATGTATCACGATTATAATTTAATATTGATATAAATATTAAATTATAAATTTATTAATATATTATTAATATTAATTATTAATAGTAGTTCAAATGTTCAGCTCTTGTAACAAACAGGTTGAAACCTGTTAAAACATCGATCTGTGATTGGTAGAAATAAACTGCTCTTTGGTTGGTCAAAATTAGGTGTTCTGCTTTCTGATTGGTCGGGAGAGGGATTAAGAGTTGAGGAGAAGTACTGAAACTAGATCTTGAGGATCACAGCGTCATTCTGCTCCCTGATGGCATGTTGTTTAGTGGTCCCTGCGCTTCTCGTCTTTGTGAATTATGTCTTGTATTACAGCATACGTGTATAATAACCGGCACGTTACTGTACTATTTGATAATGACAGTAATCCGTGGTTTAAATCTAAGGAGGTAGCTGATATTTTAGAATATGAAGAACGGAAAAAGGCAATAATAGATCATGTAAGAGCAAAATACAAAATACATTACAAAGACTTCTAGAAAGGTGAATGGTCCCTCTTGCCCAACATACATTCTCAAACAATTATTATATATGAACCCGGTTTATATTCGTTAGTTATGAAGTCTAAAATGGAACTAACAGAAAGATTTAAAGATTGGGTTACAGAAGAAATCCTACCCTCCGTACGGAAGTATGGAACGTACAAACTTGTTGATGAAATAAACTTTTAAAGAATGAAAACGCTCACCTCATACGGTTATTCGTAAACTCAAACGAATGCAACCAACAATTGTTCCAAATGAAAAATCAGCTTGAGGCCAAAAACCAATTCATTAATCAGTTGTTGCGTGACAAAGCACCTGAAGTGGCAGTCTTTCCTAAAGTGACGAACTTAAACATGAATTCTGTGTGTTAGTAAAAGATTCACTACTGAAGACGTATGGAGTGTGTGAATACAAGTGTATCCGTATACAGAAAAGAACATTGAATCAAGCTTTAAGTAAAGCGAAGAAAGAAGGTTTCGAAGTTTGCTTCATGATAGAGAATGTTCCCAACAGAGTTAACATCTTGAACAAAGCTAAAGAATTTATGACCATTTACAGTATGCACTATGACTCTACATACAACATCATTCTTACATCTCACAATTTTGTAAATATTGTAAAGCACGTTATAAATGAAACTTCAACAGACATTAGTTAACTATAGCAGTGGTGAGTCATCCACAGAGAAGACCGTTTGAAAACATCATTTGCGCAGGTACGCGTATGCGAAGCACCATCATAGATTCCGTCAGTTCAACTAATGCTATCGTAGAGTACACTCAAACATGTCTAGTGCATCCGAAGTGGACGAATCGATCCGTACGTTGCTAGAGGAGTTGGAAGCGATGGAAGACGGTCCCGCGTATTTTCCACCACAAACTGCAGCCACCATTGGCAGCACCATCACGACCGGTCGCTGCTGGCCCTACCGCCGTCGCCACTGCGACATCATCGGAGCCGACGTCATGCGAGTGTTCGCATTGCAAGAGATCATTCACGACGCAAAGTGAAAATCGTCACCATCAACGACTTCATTGTCCCGTTCTTATGAAAGAGCCAAGGAACCATCATTTATCCCACGGCAGCATTACCAGTAGCGGTAGCAGAAACGACAACATCAATGAAAGTGTTTATGGCGATCCTACAGACCTTTAAACAGGGCGTTGGAGCGATTGAGAAAACAACAGTTTTCATAAACGAAGCCGTATTATGTTCTTTGATGTTAAAATCAACTACTCCTGAACCAAGACTGTTAGTAAGAAGTATGTTGCCGAAAAGGTTTTACCTTACTTACAAAAAATGACAGATAAACATTCTAGTTCACTTTAAATGTAAATTTTCTTTAAAATAACAAGATCCCACTGTGTGTGTGTGTGTGTGTGTGGGTGTGTGTGTGTGTGTGTGTGTGTGTATGTGTGTGTGTGTCAAAAAGCCCCTGGCGCGGGTGACGAAAAGCCCCATAAATCTGAATGAGGGGTCCAGTAGATTGAGGCGTCTAGCTAACACCAGGCTACTCCTTCAAACGGCTTGTACGGTGTGGCATGTAAAAAAAACTAAAAACTACAACAAAAAAAGTTAAAAAATAAATATAAAAATCAAATGAAAAATAAATACCCCCGTCGCAGCAAACCTGCAACCTCAGCGAATTTCCAATGAATTATAACATGACACATTAAGCCACTTAACAATATTCATAGGAAATATATTCACAACCATTCGATATTTAAAATATTAATTATTCTCCATAAGAATAACATTGGGGATGAGTACGCAGGTTTGCTGCAACAAGGAACACAAAATAATGGGTTTTTATGCAAATATTAATAAAACTCAGCTAAGTGAAGTTGTATACCAAGTTTCATCCATATAAATTCATAAATAAGCGATATATAACATTTTAATTATTTTCCATAAGAATAACATGGGGACCGAGTACCTAGGTTTGCAGCTACAGGAACCATAGGCGAAAAATTGTTTTTTTGTACAGACAACAATAAACCACAACCAGATGAAACTATATACCAAATTTCGTCAGTTTATGTTCATAAATAAGCGATATATACAATTTTTCTTTTTCTCCATAAGGATAACATTAGACAACGTACTGTGTTTAGCACTTTCAATATCTCAGTAACCAATTGACGTAGAGCAATGATCAAGATACCAAATTGTTTGTTTTTTTATGCTGAATTCAATGATATAAGGTATAAAATTTGATTTTAATAAATGTTACATGTGAAAACCCCAAAAAACCCATTTTTGGGGTACAAAACCCCCCCAAACCCCCCCTTTGGATGGTGTGATTCGTCTGGTTTTCGAACTCGTTCAAATAAATGACACTTTACACGTTTGTACCAAATTTCATTAAGATCGGACCTTTTTTACGAGAGTTATCGTGCTTACGGACACATATATAAACATTTGAACGAATTGTATTTTTGTCATCTGGGGACCTCAAAATGAAAAGTTATCATGGTCTCGGGCTTAAGTCTTACCATGAGACCTACGATAATAGCTTCTTCCCAATAGGGGAAATTCGCTAAAAGGAGGTAGGAAATTGTCGGTGGCTACTACTGTGAGAGGCGATGGTTGTTGCCTCTCACCCCAGAGGTTTGGGGCTCCTGGCGATGCTCTGGGTAACCAAAAATAACGCGCCAATGCTCCTACGGCTTACCGTGGTGTCGAAACGTGAGCGTTCAAAATTATTTCACGGAAGAATATAAAAAGTTGCGATCAAGTCAAATGTAGTTTTCTGCCAAGTACTTTCAGTGGACTTGGATATTTTGACCGAGAGATTTAAAATGTTCTGGGCCAAGTACATCACGGTCCCCGGCAAAAGGTTTTACGGGTCTGGAAACCTTTCGCCGAGGGATTTAAGAGTTTCAGCCAATTTATGGCACTGCCCCTTAAAAACACCTTTAAGTGGAGTTTAAAGTAATTGACGGAGAAATGGCACCGTAAACATACAACAGACCCGCTGTTTTACCGGACTCAAAAACAAATAACCAACCAAGTTTAAAGAATCAGAACATAATACTGTATAATTTCTGTCCTTCTAAAGAACGTATTTCATGTTGGTTGTCTTTTGATATGTACCCATGGTGTGTAATTTGTGGTCAACTCTCCGATATTGGTGTTGGTTACATTCTTTTTTAAAGAATGCAGTAACATTATATATTGATTCTATTTATTGGTATATCGTGATAGAGCTTTTTTAAGCAACTAATATCAACAAAAAAGCTACATCAAGTGTTTAACTTTTCAAAATACCCTACTTTTACTTGTCTCTTTCTTGAACATTAATTTAAATTCATAATCAGTGGACCCGATATATCACAAGGTCTAACTCTTTGAATCCTTATCAGGTGGGACCCATTTTGTGTCCCGACTACTTCCGGTGTATGTAACACAGTTTAAAATGACTCTAAAATTTCACTGTAGACCATCTACAAGTTTATGTTGGGGTGGGGGTAAAGTTTATGCCAGACCAAATTAATAGGAAAAATCTAACCCCACCATTTCGGCGGGGTTTGAAAGTAATACCATAACATACCATAACATTCCATACCATACCATACAATAAAAATACCATACCCTACCATACCATACCATACCATCCCAATACCATACCATACCATACTATACCATACCCTACCAATACCATACAATAGCCTACCACACCACATCATACCAAATTAATGTTATGAATGGGCATTGCGATTCTCGACCCTTGTTTGATCTAATATTTTCCTTAAAAGTTGGGGCACAAAATTACCAAATTATTTTCAGTTTATTTTATTAAAAAAGAGCCCCGATTCCAGATCCATGGAGTGGGGGAATAGTTTTCTTGCCTGTCCATTTCTGCTAGTGTTTAAAAGCCTTTTCTCTCCTTTCAGTTAATAGAGGTTTATAAACAGTTAAATTAATACAAATTTACCCAATGTAATCCTGCTAAAATAAGTGTAAAGTTCCAAATATTCCTCAACATCTTAATTTACAGGCACTCCCTATACTAAACAGAAAAAATCTCCACTCTTGAAACTAAAACCCCAGTTATTGGTCTGTTTACCTAATAAACAAGGCAGAGTCTCATCCCAACATAACAGCTAAAAATCAGATAAAGCTTGATGAACACAAATGCTCCTAAACAACAGCTAAAAAGTCAACATGCCTTAACAACAATTACTTTTCTTCATACATCATAAGAGTTGAAAATAGCCAAATAGCCATTTTTTCGTGTATTGATATCACCCCATTCAACTTGCAGTACCCTCATCAACTATATTCACGCTAAACAGTCAGTCAAAGTATAATTTATTTTGTGTTGGTTTGTCTCGCAACAGTTTATTTGTGAGTTGTTAGTTTGTTTAAATCACATTTATTTGACAGTGACATTAAGGGTAAAGGTGTAGATGAGGAAGATAAGTGTAAGGCTATAAATATACTCTCTGAAGGAGGCTCTATTGATAAACCCCCCTTTAACTTTCAATATCAATCTACCTTCATTAATTAATCTGGATTGTACCCTCTTAATTTATCATAAAAAACAGAAACTATCACCCTGGAGACAAATAAATAGCTTAAATTAACACAGAGCTAGAAGCTAAAACTTTCAAACACCCTGGAAAACTAGTAAAATATAACTAGTCTTCTTCTGATGTTGCTTCTTTATATAGTTTAAACTGTATTGAGAGTTGTCAAGAGCAAAGGTCCATTAAAATTGTCCCAGCTGTCCCCAAGATATTTAATTTCTGTCCCTTCAATTATTTTGATACTTGCCCGCAGTACATGGTTTAAGTTTTTAATGTAGCGGAGGTTAAAAAGTACATACATACCAATTTTCATTAAAATAGGCACTTCATTAATTATTAGGTTTTTTAACGTCCATGAGCGTGAAGTAATGGCTCCATCATTCATAAATAAATTACTTCTTTGGTCACGCTCTTTGATTTGTAAGTTTAACCATCCATGATCGTGACGTAATGAGAATCTGGTGGGAGGAAAGTAAGGTTGGGGAAAAAGTGAAGCCGACATGGGCACCACCATCTTGGTGGCGGAGCCTTATGACGTCACAATTCACGTGACCAAAATGCTGGCTTCTGATTGGCTTGCTATATCATTGCCATCCCTACTCTGTCTGTTCTCACTTGTGATCTCTGTTGTTCTCCCCTTCCTTCCTTCCTCTCCCTCTCTGCTCCTTCTACATGTTTTATATTTGTATTCTCTGTTATGTGTATGTGCATGTGCACTCAGGTTAAACATTGTTCTATGCGTGAGCCAGTCCAGTAAATCTGGTTGACGCCCAGTACAAATTAATGTCCTCTCGCTATGAGCAGACAAAAGGAAAGAGTTTTTGTTTTATTTTATTTGTTTTTTCACCCACCGGGCAGACTTCTCAAATCTACCCGTCATTCAAAATTAGAGTTTTTTCGTCACCCGCACCAGAGACCACCATTTACACATACACACTCATGCCATGGGGAATTATGCATTATCAAAGACATGTTTAACAATATTTACAAAGTTATGTAAAGGTGAAGATGTTGTTATGGGCAGAGTAAAAGTGCATACCATTACTCCTCACTATCTCTCACTAGTACGCTAATTACGTTAGGGTGTGACGCTTAGCGCCACGGCTAGGGGTTTTCGCCTCAAACCGGGTCGAGCGAGCTACATAAGCGTAAGTCAGCGCCTGCCTTTCATCACCGAATCGCTGTTACGTCACGCGAACAGCTGTGTCGCTTTAGCTGCCGGCAACCCTTCCTCCTTCTCCCCCCCCCGTCTCGCTACGACATCTCAATGGTCTACAAGCAAAATCTACTAGAGCTCCAACCGCGTTTTCCCGGAAATGGGTAAGTCTCCTAATTTTAAGTTGTAGGAAACCTTCTAATGGAATGCTAAACACCATATTAAGGGGGGCAACCTTATGATTTTTGCGCCCCAATGCTAGGGAAATGTAGGAACATTATTCTTTTCAAGCGATGCCTTGTTGTAGCGTACCTATTCATGTTTAAATTCACCACGTTGCCTTAAGCATCAGTTAGTCCTGAAAATGTATTAGAATCAAATTGGGGTATACTTAGTAGCATTCTCCGTTTAAGTCAATCATTTTAGTAGTTCCTGAGCATTTTAGTCTAGTTTAAATTCACTCAATGTTTGGAAGGTTTTAGTTTATTCTCTTATTAGTTTATAAAATCAAAGCTGGCTTAGCGAGGCTCACTCTGGTTCTGGGTAAAAGATCTCCGCCTTTATGGTCGTCTAGCATAGTTTCCAATCAATCTGTAATTTTAGCTACAGCTATTTGCAACACAGGTTAGAGTCTAGGCAGCAGCTCCTATTCTCAGTAACCTGCCCAACAACCTGATCCGTAGACCAATCATAGATAGTAGCAGAGTTAGCACGCTCAAATAATCCTTCTCTAATTTAGTTAACCTCAGTAGCAGACCAGGATTAAGGCCCCAATTAACCCTGTTACCCCCCACTGCAAGGGACAGGTGACTTTATGAAACAAGGTTAAAACATTTCTTTCTTTGCTTTATTTAAAGCTTTGTTAAATTCTTTTTTTTTTAGAACGAATACTTTTGTACTCACAGACTCCATACAACTGCAACAGATTTTCTTTAATAAGGATACACATACAGGTTTAAGTTCTGGGTCTTTAGGCAACACTGCTACTTTAGGTGCCTGGTCAGTTAACATTTTATCCATAATTTCGTTTTTAGTTTCAAGCTGGTTTATAATGTGAGTCAGCTGTTGGTTAGTTTCCCTAACGTTTGACATTTCTTGCATAAGTTGAGATTTTGTATTCTCTAACTGATTATTTTCATGTTTAAATCTATACTCTCCATGTTTTCTATTGGAGGGAAGGGCTTCTTCAAAAACCCATCTTTTAAATACTATAGCGACTGGTAGTTTGGAGAAAATTTTAAAGACTTGAGTTTCACTCACAGTTAAAAACTGTAGCACAGTAATCAGGCCTACTTAATTTTGGTTTGCTAATTTGTTGAAAAGTGGGAAAATTAGTCCTTCTTTTTCTCGGGAGGTAGGTCAATAGCTTTAGAGAGTGCAGAGAGGGCCATGGGTAAGTAGCTAAGTGAGTCGATAAATCTCACATTGTCCATTTCCATTAAAATAATTTTTATTCCCCTCATAACCAGTTCAGGAGTGAACTTTGTCTCTTCCATTACATGTTTTATTAAAAACTGAAAATAAAACACTGCCCGTTGTGGGCAATCACAAAGACATTTTTAAACTGTTTCCTAACACTCATTACATATTCCATAAAAATGTTAACCGGGTCAGAGTTGAAGACTTTTATACGGTTCTTACACGTTATACAAAATCTTCCATCTATACACCGATAGCAAAACTGTTGAGATACACAAGTTAACTTTATGTACTTTCTGTTCCTCCTCAGAGAGAAGAGATTCGTCCTGCCTTATTTTCAAATCAAAGAAAATAAACAGAAAGTCTTTAGATTTAGGTGTTCCTTCGTTACGTTGCATATAACATTTATGATTGGGGTCCTGAAACGAGTCACAGGGTTTACAATAGATTTCCCTGCATTTCTAAATACTAGACCTTTCTTTTAGAATAATCAGTTTTCCGCAATCGAGACATTTTTTTACTTTTTTTCATTTTTCGACCTGATGGGCAATGAAACAGAGCTGGTTTCTCATTGTCATGTTCTGGGAAAACTAGTCCCTCATGCCCCTCTTTACAGGAAGGCGAGATGGTTTGGTACTGAGGGCAAATATTTGAGCATCTGTGTTTAGCTTTATGTTCGCAGGGGGCACGATATGCTTAGCAAAAGTAAGTACAGGTGAAAGCGGCAATCAAACTGTTAATAACTTTGTAATGTCCATTGTTAAAGAGGTGATTAATTATGAATTTAGGATTTTCGATACGTCCTTCAAAGTAAACATCTCGGCCTTTTCTGTCGTAGTTGTAAACTGTGATTTTGTAGTCTTTTAACAAGTCCTGAAACTTCTCCAATTCAGGGATGCCGGCGCCTTCCTCAAAGATCTCTACTCAGCCCGTCGAATAAGTTCTTTGGCTCTGAAAGTTTGTATTTTACCCTTGTCTTCACGGATTGCCTTATACTGGGGGTCGTTAGTCAATTTGGCCATGGCCACTACCAAAGCCATAGCCAAACATTAATTGTCTTTGTTATTAATTACCACAATAACCCGTCTCACTTTACATTCTTCAATAAAAGTACTATACAAACCAGGTCTTACCTTCCCTTTACCTACTAGTAGATTAACGCGAGTACATTCGACTCTGAACGTATCAGTTAACGCGAGTACATTCGACTCTGAACGTATCAGTTAATTTTATTGATTCTGAGTTACTTTGAACAATTCCCCTAAAATCTGCCAAAGAATGTCTTCGTCAATATCTTTTGCAGTTCGAAAAGCTACGTACCCTGACTCAGCACTCGTTAAATTTAGTGACTGTAATGTAAAGCCAAGCTAATCATTTCGGAAGGCTTGGCCTTTCATTTTATTTACAAGCGCAGTTAAACCTTGGCTGAGCCAGTCAATCTCGTTAGTTTTGGCAGGAGGCTTAGTAAATTTAAAGATTGTTTTTGTTCTGTACAATGTAAAGTGTTTATCATATGTGTCGTCTGTACTAAAAATCTCAACAGGATTTTCAGCCATTTTAACCAAGTCGCTAAATACAATTACTATATTACAGAACTTTCACACTATAATACTACATGTATTACTATAATACTAAACACACGAAAAATCAAAATATAATTATAGTACAATTAATTAAGCTCAACACAAGCAGACACGCAGGATTACTATAGTACAAAGTGAGGTTAGAATTAACGAAATAAAATAATTATTATAATACAAATCAAAAGTAAGGTTATGTTATGCCAAGTACAGAGCAATACAAAAACGCGCCTGATCACTGCGGGAACAGGGGGCAAAGAGAGATGGCACATGCGGACATACAAGATTGTTGTAGTTTTTTACGGGCGGACCAATCAGAGTGCGGGGCGCCTAATTACAGCTATTAGCATACATATTTATTTTAACCAATCACAGTGTAGTATTTTAACCCAGCATTTTATCTGACCGGAGGATATTTCTTGACTGCATGACCTGTTCAACGCAACGACAGAAAGTTACAACGAGTTTTCTGACAGAGACCGTGACTAATCACAATTTTTTTACAGGAGGCAGTGGAGGTGGTGGCAGCAGCTGGGGACAGGCAGTGAGCGATAGCCGCCGTCAGTGGTGCGGAGCGGCTTCTGGAGGGTGTGGGGGACAGTGATTGGCGTTAGAGCAGTTGCATTAAATTAATTTGTTTGGATACAAGATGTCTCAATTACCATTTACTCTATGAGGGCACTACTCGACCGTGTCACCCAGGTTTGCCACCTGCGCGATCGATGGGTCATTCTTACTCTCTTACATTAGTATTATACATCTTTATATATATATATATATATATATAACTACGTAGTATGATATATACATATATATATATATATATATATTGGTTTATTTCTTGGATCGGTACCTCTGGTATTTCTTTCTTGAGTTGGCAACACTGGTATGTAGGTCACATGGGGTCACGTGGTTGACCCTCTAGTTGTAACCTCCATGGGTTTTATTCCCAGTAAGAGCCCATGTTAGCGCTCATCTCCAACCACTCCTACTGTTCGAAATCTTTACCAAATCTTCTACAATATTTGTAGATTGTTCCATTCTCTCTAGCTAGTTTAGGCGAAAATATTTATTTTAGTCTTGCATCTGGACAGTTTAAAATGTTTATTATCTTATATATATATATATATATATAATCCAAATACCACTGACTGACTCACTCACTCACTCACTCACTCACTCACTCATTACGAAATCTAAAAAAAACAGAACGGATTGTAATGAAATTTGGAACATACCTTCCTCTTGGTTCTAGGGTTACTAAGAAAGGGTTTTAAGAAATTCCAATAGGGCTCCACCCCATTAACATATAAATTTAAATACATTATACAAACCCAGGAGAATGTAAGGCAGAACATATTCGTTATGTGTTGTAGGCCAACAATTACTTAAGTACCACGGATGGTAATTATGTAAGTGGGACTATCTAATGGGTAATGCCATCGCACCATACCATTGTTGTAGGAATATTAACACTTAACAGTCATCATACAGTCATCTAAAAGAAACTTACAAAAGGAGTTAAAAAATAGACAGTCTGGGTAAATGTGTAGAAAAAACATATTTACCCCTTTAAAGTTGTTGAACTTTGCGCCTGAAGTTAAAAAACTATCCGCATGAAAGCTGATATAATAAGCTGCACTCTCACGAAAGGTGTACTCAGGAAGATTCAGGAAAACTGTTCCGTACCTCACAACGTCAACTCCGTCGTCCATGTCCACATTATACCTCACTGAAAATATTAATTATCTTGATATAATAAAGCCAAAGTTTTGGGTTGTTCATTATTAACTTTTCAATACAGTAGTTATTTTTTCCGTTACCGTACGGTAGATGAAAATGGTTGATGAAAGTGTCTGCTGTTAATGCAAGTTCTAACCGAAATATGACAAAACATTTCACAAAAAAAACACGAAATATTAAATAAATAGCCCTGGGGACTATGTTTGAAAATATTTACTTTTCTTTTTGTTAACTTTAGGTCATATGATAAATCGTTCTTTCTTATATTAAAATGAATAATATTAGAAGTGCAAATCCTTAACAAAAATAACATGGTAAGTTGCCTATGCAGTGAGGTACATTGTAAATTAGCTGAGTACGCAGGTTAATAGGGATCTTTAGCCGGGTTAGCCGGTTCTGCCGGCGGGGGCGGGAAGTTTCGGAGGGTGCCCCCTCCACCACCGCAGCCCCCTGCCGCTAAAACACCCCCTGCCGCATTTTGTTTGCCCGCCATTTTTCCCCCCTTGCATTTTTTAATTACCAAAATTTGGGTAATTTAAATGCTAGTTACACTATTTAATATGCATAAATCACTGTAATTAGAGTAATTGCGAATCATTTGCATTAAACTTCCCCCCCCCCGATGATACACATGACAGTGATTGATGATAATGATATACCGACAAAGGACTCACCCCACATTCCCAGACGTTGGGGTTGGTTTTATTGCCTAGCCAATGTCCGATCGTGTTTGACCATGACAGTGCTTGCCGATAATGATACTAGGGTTGGTTTTATTGTACAGTGGAGGGCCATTAACAAAGAACCTTTGTCCAATTCCATTATAGGAGGGTCGATTAATGACAAACACGTGCGTTGCAGTTGTGCCCTTCAGTGGGAACTGACAAACCAAGCACTCCCCAACAATCCACTCCGCGTCTACTGCTGCCTCATTCTTGACTGGACTTCACTTTGTGCAGTCGTATCCCAGTTTTGCTCCGCTTCTGCGTCCTTCTTCTTGGATTGTTAATCGTAAGTAACATTCATTCTTATTATTACAAGTTGTGATGTACAAAGGAAATTAAATTTTATAAATATTTTTATAAGAAAGTCATCATAGGACTCATGATATAATATTCTATACATACCGTTATATAACGATAAAATATAACACCTCAATAAACACTAATGTGGGTTATGAATCGATAATGCTTTAAAGATTAAATGATTTTTATTTGTTTCATTAGCATTGTTTTAGACTTCATTATAAAAACTCAAGTAATTTTCTATTATCTTAAAATAGCAACACCATGCTAGAGCCTCTATCGTTGTGTAGTCTCCTTTGCTATTCACTATCAGTTTTGTCTCATAATAGTTTAGGATTTGAGATATATCTTTAGCTTTAAACCAGGTTTTAATTTGTTATTATAAAGAGTGCTGGTTTATACTTCATTTATAAAAAACTTTAAATATTTGTATTTCTTTTAACATAAAAGAGAAACATCATGAATGAGTTTCCTCTTTTATGATATCTTTGTTCAGTCTATTTTATTCCACGGTGGAGAGTCAGCTAACAATAACAAATTTAGATATCATAATTAGTGAATTGTTTGAATATTAAATACATAGATGATAATCAAGATATTTTAAAACCAAATAACGTTCTCCATAATTCCATTTCCTATTTAATTTGTAATCTACAAATCTCATTAATTCAATATGTTCTGCTTCAGATCATGAACGTTGACCGTCCATTTTCCTGTGCCGTATGCGGATTGGCGTATCGCCTGAAGCAGCATCTTATTCGTCACGCGCGTACGACACAAGGTGGTGACCATTACGTCTGTCTCGAGTGTGGACTACGGTTCGGCAGGTCCGACCATCTTCGTCGACACATCGTGACCATTCACCGCCCCATGCGTCCCCAACCTCAGAATCCTGCTTTTCGACCCGGTTGGTAATATCATTAATCATTTTCGTAGATTATAATTTTAAAGGGAGAGCATAAATACTCAAACTATATGATTCTTCAAATCAATATATTATAATCAAGGGGAATTTAAATGTATGTAATTAATTAAAGAATTTCTATAATCTAATTTAAAATATAATCATTCCGTTTAATCTAAAATAATAATTATGAAAGCAGAGTCAGATGGAATCAAATCATTACGCTCCCACGGGAAGTCATGACTTCCCGGCGAACAACAGGACGTATAGAATTACGATCTCCGATAATGATCAAGCTGAAAATCAAAACCCTTGAGAACATGCTAAGAAAAAGAAATAAATCAATGAGCCAAGCATGCTAAGAGAATAAAATAACTTACGGTCAGTGACACGCCCATTTCCTTGAACTAGTAGGCCGATCAGAAGGGGAACAGCCAATAATGTGTAGGTATCGAATGCAATAATCACCGATTGGCAAGGAGGCGTAATGACGAGGGATCGGGGGACAAGATGACGACGGGGGTAGGAAAAAGAGGAGGACAGTCTTCGGAGAGGTTTGGAAGAGTAAGGTAGACACGGGGGAGATCTTCTGGGCTGTTCTGGATTGAGGAGGAACAGAATGTCGTTCAGGAGAGTAAAATGCGCCTGTCGACACCCGGGGGAACAGTAACTTCCACCAGTACCTTGCGGCACTGTACCACGTCACAAGACGGGATTCCATCACACCTGGAGTCCATCTTCGGAGTCCATCATCGGAGTCCATCTTCTGAGTCCATCTTCTGAGGGCATCTACGAGGACACCGACCGACGTCCACCAAACCACCCGTCAACCCGAGAGAGCAAGGGACTTCGAGGAGCCGACCTACGACCCGGCCCGAGGTGAGGAGGAGAGGACGAATCCGGACGCACGGGAACGCGAGGTATCAGGGGGACTCCAAGAAATATCTGGGTATGTTCCCATTTCGTTAAAAAGGTGCACAGTTAGGATATCTTAAATAAATAAAAAAATGATGAAGGACGAATTTAAATAAAGGAAACCAAGAATTAATAGCTAGAAGGGGTTAGAGTAAACTATTCAAAGAACAATATTATATGCGGAAGAATTATAAGATATCTCGAAGGGGAATAAGTAATTCAACTAAAATAAATTGAAAGGGGTGATGTTAGAAGGGAAGCCAAAGACCCGCCTACTACGTGAGGTTGAATGTATAAAGTGTTAGATTAATAATATGTCAGATATATAAAAGGGTTTATTAGACGATTCTGTTTAATGTATTTTGATTCTTTGCTCAGTGTATCGCATGAGTTATATGTGAATATTGAGAGTAATTAAGCAAGAGAGAGTTATGAAGCCTTTATTTCATGGGGTTATTCTATGTATGTATATAAATGAGAAATATCCATGGGGAAGCCTCATTAATTAACTTAGAATTTCTAAAGGGTTATTATGTCATGTTTTCGATTATGTTATAAGTGTATTTAGTCATTGTTGGTTAGACGTTTGTTTTGAAGGGTTATCATAATATTTAAACTTGTAGATTGTAGAAGAATTAAAGTGTAAAGTGAGGACCTGAAATGTACCAAATTGACATGAAGTGATTAGGATGAGAGAAATATACGTATGTTTTATCAGGGGATAAAGGACTCTCTATAAGTATCAATTGTCCAGGAGATACAAGTGCACCTTTAAATTAACCTGTTCAATCATTTAATATTGTTGGGTCATCTTCATTATGTATATTAAAGTGTTATCACGACTTGATCTGTGTTCATTCTAATCCACGATCCTATAAGTTACATCTCACTAGTTAAGCGAGTGCAAACCATAGCAGAGTAAGGCTCCAAATTTTGTGCTCAAGTAGGAGAAAGTTTTACATGGTGGAGAGAGCCAGTTTTGATTTAATTATCAAGGATGGAATGAACACAGTGAGAGCATATGCGTAGAATATAAGGAGGTGTTTTAAATTATTTGTAGATGTAACAGTTTATATTTGGGGAAAACCAGAAAAGGGAAACGAATTGTAATAGGTACCGGGATAGGGAATAATAAACTAATAACCCTGTAAAACAAAAACAAAAAATTTTAATTTTAACCTAAAACAATTAAATATAACACCTCAAATATAAGTTAGGAAAAGTCCCCCAAATAAATAAACGATAATTATAACATAAACGCCACACGCTTAGGGAATCCCGATCTTAAGAAATTAAATGCCGGAAACAGGAATACATTTACCGACAGACATATATAGGGTGAGTAAGGAACACCTCATATGTATTCTAACAAAATTCAACATAAAGTGTAGGGAAGAAGACACCGTAGCCATTTTACGTCCCGTGGTAGCCGATCTCAAAGCGTTTCTTAAAACACCGCTAACAGAGGAAAAGAAGTACATCATAAGGAAACTATTAGGCAGAAAATATCTCACAGACACCATTAACTAACTATTAAATACCCATCACTAACAAGAATCCAACAATTTTTACAAGATAGGGAAAACTTGTACGATAACCCAGCGAGTGACGAAGGTTTCGAAACAGAATACGAAGATATAAATTTCCCCGACACACTTTCACTAAACTCACAAACAGCAGTAGAAAGTAACGATGACCCTTTAAGAAATAATTTACCACCCCCCGCACAAAACATGGCAGTAGTTAAAGAAAAACTACCCCTCATATCAGCGGGCACTTACCACGGTCTACCGTCCAAAAATCCTAATGATTTCATCAATAAGTACGAAATCGCGGCGCAATCTAACCACTGGCAGGGCGAAACCAAACTAAACTTATTCCCAGCCCACCTAACAGGGACAGCACTTACATAGTATAGACATTACACAAAAAACGGTAAACCCGACAGCTGGGAAACCCTAAAGGGCAAATTTATAACAACCTTCACCCCAGTAGCCCAGGCGACCACGCTTCAGAGTATTTTAGATAAAAAGGTACAATGTAGGGAAGAACCTGTCATGACTTACTATTTGGAGATTCCAACATTGTGCAGGAGACACGAACCGGATATGTCAGATAGAAGGATAGCTCAAAACATAATCCAGGGATTAAAACCGGAATTTTGTGACAAAATCTTAACTGAATCTTGTGAAACCTTGGAAGAATTAGAAAAGAGCCTTAAAAAGATAGATTTACAATTGGAAATTAGGGCAGTAAACAGGGAGAAATATAACAGGATACAAATGGAAGGACAAAGCAGAGGAAATACTAGCGATAGACAGGAAATAAATCATTTACAAGGTGAAATAAAAACCCTCACTCAGGTAATAAATACAGAGCATACAGAGGAACCCTCAACACCCACCACCACCTAACTACCCCAATTATCAACGACCGCAACCACACCACCCGAGGGGAGGACACAACACCTACCAAGGTGCCGTGACAGCAGGGCCCCGGTAAACAACAGCAGGGCAATGACCTGGCGGAGCGACGGAGCGAGCACACCCAACATGGCGGCCGGCACGCGACCTTGGCCACTGCAGCAGACCTGGTCCCACGCCTACGGGGGACTGCACTACACAGGCCCCACCCAACCCACCCAGATGCGAAGGGGGATGGGGAACACCTTCTACGGGGGAAGACAACAACCAACGAAATACAGCTATAGGAATGGCGAATACCAATGTAATATATGTCAAAGGACCAACCATCGTACACAGGACTGCAAATATAAAAATGAGAAGGCACAGAACACCCAAACGAGGAACACATATTGCAATCATTGCCGAATGGCAAATCATTCTAGGGAAGAGTGTTTTAAATTAAGGAAATTCCAGACAAAATCAAAAAACGCGTAACGAGGGAGCCACTTTATACTAACAGAACAAAGGAGTCTCCCAGGCTATTTAACATTAAATTTCAAAACAATGGTAATAACCGATTCCATATTACGGATTACAACAAGGAATTTCAAACGCTGGAAGAAGCCAGAAACAAGAAGCAACCAAAGAGGAAACCTACGCAGGAAGAAGAGAAAGAAAGGAAAATACTTCCATAAAATACCACAGGGGAAAAGGAAGGAAGTATGAGCACCAGAACAGAGGGATTCTAATTACACCTGGAAAGGCCACAAATAAAAGGACAGGGAAGCAGACCGATAAGGGAGAGAACAAGAATAATTAGCAGATCCTAGGAGATCAGGAGAAGGAACAAATACATAGGGAATAAGAGGAACAACACACAGTACATGCGTGCAATATCTCACAAATAGCGGAGGGAAGAATCCATAAACCAAGGAAAAGAGGAAAATTAGAGGGGAAGAAAATGCACGAAACATTGTTTAAAATACAAGACAAGGAATGCAGGAGAACCCCTGTACTAACCTTAAATGCGAAGCTAGCTAACCGTCCACATGAGATCATACAATGCACAGTATACACGGGCTCCAACATAAATTTAATAAATTCAAAGCTAGTAAGGGAGGAAAATATCAAACAGAACAGGGTACCTAAAGTTGTATCAGCTAATAACAATCCCATCAACATCCTAGGAACCACGGAAATAATGTTAGAGATAAGTAATATCATTATCAAGGAAACGCTATATGTTACACCGGATACTAATAGTTCCATAATTTTAGGCAATTGATTTTTGAAAAGAAACAAAATTGAATTAACTTACAACACCAAAGAAATCGTATTTAACTTAGGGGATTACAAGCACAAAATTAAAATGGATAAAAATGGCTATTTGAAATTGAAAGCGTAAAATGTCATCAAACTACCAATAAAACAAACATTATTGACATCAGATGTGAATAGGATTTAGTCATCGCACCACATCAACATAGGAGGATACATATAAAACAGAGGATAAGCAAGAAACAATTTCTGAGCAAGATAAATCATTACAGGGAAAAAAGAGGTGTCACATTTATCCCATAGAAGGAGCAGATAAAACAAGTAATTGTTTAAATATTTACAATGCATCAAACACACCTAAACATATAAATGCAAACACAATATTAGGTTATTGCACGGAGCCAGACAACACAAATGTAGGTCGACAGGAAAACGAATCCCATCAGATAAAATATAACGATAATCCGGGAAAACACATCCGTAAAGATAAGGACAACATATGTTTCGACATCTCACCCCACCTCACGACAGAAAAACATAATAGGGTAATTAAACTACTACAGAAATATAAGGCTATGTTTACGACAAAAATTAAGAATTTAACCCCGGCTAAATTGCCACCAGTCTCACTAGAAACCATCCCAAACTCACAACCAGTAAATACACCGCCTTAAAAAAAAAAACAGGAGAGGGAAGAATTAAATCAACTATTAGAAGAACTGAAGGAAGCGGACATTTTAGAAGAATGTCCCGAATACTGCGAATATTCAAGCCCAGTGTTTATAACACACAACAAGGACAAAACGCCACGTTTGGTGGGAGACATGAGGAAATTAAACCAAATTTTAAAACCATCCATACACCCTACCCCGTCCGTAAACTTAGTACTAAACAGCTTAAACAACGCAAACTCTTTCACAAAATTGGATTTAAAAGGTGCATATCATCAATTATTGGTACGAGAAGAAGACAGGCATTTATTAACAATCAAAACGACAGACAAGCTCATGAGATATAAAAGATTGGTAATGGGGCTATAAACATCGTCAGCATTATTCAGTAAAGCAATATTAGCATCACTGAACAAACACCTATACAACAAGGTAGTATGTTATATAGATGACGTCATAGTATATGGCAAGAACTTTGAACAAGATCTAAAAAATTTAGAAGCTATTCTACAATCTACAAGTATAAATATTATGATAACCCTTCAAAACAAACGTCTAACCAACAATGACTAAATACACTTATAACATAATCGAAAACATGACATAATAACCCTTTAGAAATTCTAAGTTAATTAATGAGACTTCCCCATGGATATTTCTCATTTATATACATACATAGAATAACCCCATGAAATAAAGGCTTCCTATCTCTCTCTTGCTTAATTACTCTCAATATTCACATATAACTCATTCGATATACTGAGCAAAGAATCAAAATACATTAAACAGAATCGTCTAATAAACCCTTTTATATATCTGACATATTATTAATCTAATACTTTATACATTCAACCCCACGTAGTAGGCGGGTCTTTGGCTTCCCTTCTAACATCACCCCTTTCAATTTATTTTAGTTGAATTACTTATTCCCCTTCGAGATATCTTATAATTCTTCCGCATATAATATTGTTCTTTGAATAGTTTACTCTAACCTCTTCTAGCTATTAATTCTTGGTTTCCTTTATTTAAATTCGTCCTTCATTATTTTTTTATTTATTTAAGATATCCTAACTGTGCACCTTTTTAATGAAATGGGAACATACCCAGATATTTCTTGGAGTCCTCCCTGACACCTCGCGTTCCCGTGCGTCCGGATTCGTCCTCTCCTCCTCACCTCGGGCCGGGTCGTAGGTCGGCTCCTCGAAGTCCCTTGCTCTCTCGGGTTGACGAGTGGTTTGGTGGACGTCGGTCGGTGTCCTCGTAGATGCCCTCAGAAGATGGATTCAAAAGATGGACTCCGAAGATGGACTCCAGGTGCGATGGAATCCCGTCTTGTGAAGTGGTACAGTGCCGCAAGGTACTGGTGGAAGTTACTGTTCCCCCGGGTGTCGACAGGCGCATTTTACTCTCCTGAACGACATTCTGTTCCTCCTCAATCCAGAACAGCCCAGAAGATCTCCCCCGTGTCTACCTTACTCTTCCAAACTTCTCCGAAGACTGTCCTCCTCTTTTTCCTACCCCCGTCGCCATCTTGTCCCCCGATCCCTCGTCGTTAAGCCTCCTCACCAATCGGTGATTATTGCATTCGATACCTACACATTATTGGCTGTACCCCTTCTGATCGGCCTACTAGTTCGAGGAAATGGGCGTGTCGCTGACCTTAAGTTATTTTATTCTCTTAGCATGCTTGGCTCATTGATTTATTGGTTTTTCTTAGCATGTTCTCGAGGGTTTTGATTTTCAGCTTGATCATAATCAACAGCCTCAAAAGTCCTGATCACTTCACCGACAGCTCCAATCGTCGATCGGCCCACTCGAAAGCCACACTGACGATCGGAAAGTCCACCTGCAGCTTTTACTGCCAGTGTGAGCCTTGGCTTCAGGAGTCACTCAAAAAGCTTCCCTGCCATATCTAGCATACACAAAAGTCTGTATGCAGACGAGGTTTCGGGATCTCTTTTGCCTTTGCCGATCAACACTAGGCGTTGAACTTCCCATCGCAGAGGAAACTAGCCTTCGAACAAGCAACGGTTGTACATGTTCTGCAGTAGGCCTGGATGCATTATGCACCGTCAAGGTCAGGTGTTTTTCTTAAGGTGTAGAAATCTCACCCACTAAAAACCTATCGGTCCAGGCATTGGAAGCCCTCTCGGAAACGCTGTTCTCAATACTTCAAGAGGGTGATTCCGTACGCTAAAGATGGCATTCCAACCGCGATGTTCCACCGGTTTTAGCTGCGTTGGTGGGAGTTCCATAATTTGGGACTGGACAACATCTGACGAACGAGTGTGTCCGGCGAGATCAGGCCAGCGGCCGTTTCGAGGTCCCTTCTGTCCGCTTCCCACCTCAATGCAATCAAGGTGTGCAGGACATAATCGTAGTTGGAGTCACCGTACTGACATTCCGGGCTCGCTGACTTTCCCAACTTGTGAAGGTAGGCCCCGAAACAACCGTGTCCAGTGAGGAGCTGGGTAAGATAAAAATCTACCTCCTTGTGCCCTCACTCAACCCACTCACGGAGATCCCCAATGAGTTTCGCCGTCCACCTTCCTCGTTCGACCCCTCCCAACGATTTCGCCAATCCTCCATAGTGCGTTCGTGAGCTTTGGCCTGGCTCAAAGCAGTTTTTACTGAACCCTTTTACCACTCTCGATACTGGTCTGCGTAGGCGGTAGGGAGAATAAGTCCAATTCACAAGACTTTTGATGTAGAAACAACATTGCTAGCGTGTAAATTGAATATATCACGTACAGACGTTCTTTTCACTGTTTTATTTCTAACTGTCCTCTTCTTGCTGCTGTTGCTCTTCTTGGATGTGTCGTCCTTCCTCGAAGGAGTTTCGTCAAAGACTGCGGTGTGACAAGACGGCGGACGGACATAGCGCGTTTTGCGATACACGTACGTTGTACTCTTGAGTTATTCTTTCGCGCAGGAGTAACGCGTCGGTGTTTCACGTGATTCTTTCGCCACTTAGTACACGTTGAAGTTTGCCGTCCCCCTTGCACTTCAATCCGCCGGTAAACAGGCTGAAATGATCTCTAGCAGCTTCTTTAGGGTCCCTGGTGGATATTTCACTCAAGAATCCGACACCCGATTTCAATGCCTCTTTGGCCACAGCCGCAACTCCTTACTTCAGTAAAGGTGTAATGGTGCGGAATATGCCGCCTAGGAAACTGCCAATTCCATTGCCGCGCTGGTAAGGTGCGCCGCGAAATACTTTATCGATTCTGTCACAGGTCTGCAATTGTTGGTGGCGGTAGTATGCCAAGTATGGATTATTTGTTTTCATCATTGCTGCACTCTTTTGAAATGAAGCTTCATGATCGACGTCCCAAAGAGGAATAACGCTTTTTTACCAGTGTGTTCCCTAGGTCTATATCGATCGTTTCAAATGTTCCTTTCATAACTGGCACATAATGAGGACTTGTGAAATGCACAGTCTTATGCGCGCCATGAATGTAGTTCTCTCTGTCAATATTGACGATCTTCAAAAGCGATGCTGTAGTATCACCAATCATCTGCGGTTCAATCACATCACAATACACGTACATGTGTGTCGTCAGTCCCAAAGAGAGATTTGGCAGCCATAATCCTGTGAGGTTATTTGACAATTCATTCTAATATATAACGAAACCCAACTTAAGAGACAGTGCGTGAATGAAATGTAATTTCCTTATACCTCTACCATTGGTGTTATCGTGACTCTGTCCTGCTTGTTATCATACTCAAAGTATACATACTGAGTCACATCCTTTGTACTATTGATAATTTTGAATAAATCGTTTATGTTCTTGTAATATCCGGGTTTCATCTTTAGCATAATTTGCTCAGTTCTAAGTGTAATAAGAATACTTTATACTCAAGCCAAATACACGATTCATCACTCACAGTCATAAACAAACACGGATAATACGCTTCGACCAAAGCCATGACCGACTCGCCATCGCCTTCTAACCGGATTTGTCTCGGCAGATGTGTATTATAATTGGAATCTGTGTTTTTTTGGAAAATAATCCTTTGAGCAATGTTAAATAGAATTGATTGCTATGTAGCATTTTGTTAATCTTGCACTCGTACCCAAGAATTGAACTCGTCTCCGTAACCTTCCCAAGAGACGAAATAACGCTTACTGAGCCCTTGGCCCTTACTGTCTAAAATTTTATTAATCTTGAACAGATAATCGTTGTATATTGTTACTTTTTGTAATTCGTATTCGTAAAACTGACCAGCCGCTTCTTTACCTTTGAGATCTGCCAACGTGTACATTGGCAGTGGCATCAATGTGTTTACACGTCACACCAAAAACACTTCGTTACTCCAATTAGTCTCGTAACCTTTTGCAAATGTGCCTTTCTCCATAGATATGCGCAATGTGGTGCCAACTTTCAGTTTTGGCTTAACACGACGCGATATCTTATCGTACATGTGTCGCCATACCTGATATAATGTTCGCTTATTGGTCGCAGTCACATCAACTGGGCGTATTCTGTTGCCTAGACTCCTGTGCGTACTATTATTGTAAGCATTAACCAGTTTGTCCAGCACATCTTACATTACGGTATGTGTTTTTTAAGTCAAATATCGCCACACGCGTGTTTTCAAAGTGCAATTCACACATTCTACTACAGCCGCTGTAACATCAGGGTTTTGTGTAGTGACATAAATGATTCCGTATTGTTTGAATAATTTTTCGTCTTGGCACCAGTGAATTCACTACCTTTGTCAGTTTGTAAACGGCGAGGTGTCTTGGTCGCTTCCGCAAATATCTCCTCAAAAGCGTTGGCTACTTCAGCTCCTTCTTTTCTCTTCAACGCCCTCACACATAGAGGTTTGATAAACACGTCTATTACAGTCAATAAGTAGTTGATACCATAGTTGAGTTTACGAAGACCACGCATATCATTCAAGTCCGCTTGCGAAAAGTCAAATGGACCAATCACTATGTAAGGATTGCGCGGGAAACGTTTACGAGATGGCTTGTGCAATATGTAAGTGTCCTGTGTCCATTCAATGACTTTGCGTTTTGAAACTGTATTTGCAACTCTCGCTAAAGGAGCTACACCACCATACGATGATGGTTCGTTTGGATTGTAATAAAGTCGGTCCATAGTGAAAACCTATCCTGAAAACTGTTCCCACTTGTTGAGCGGAGCGAGCGAAGCGAACGGAGTGTAAACACTCTGGCTTTTTATTTACAGTACTCCTCCTGAACGGCTGGAGTGATCCTCACGAAATTTTGCTCGGTCATAGTAACCATCTATGGGAAGGTATAAATCTGAAATGGTCCAAATCGGACATAAGGGTTCTGCCCTACGGCCTTTAAAGTTACTATGTTATTTTAATAGGAGAAATATTTTATTTGGTTTGTTTACTGTGTGTTGATTATACAGCTGTTATAAGGATCAAATTTAAATGCAGACTGTTACTATCAGCTGTTTGTAAATACAGTAGTTTTCTATGAAATTGTTGTTTTGTTTATTTTAGTGGTTTGTTTACCTTTGTACGTGAATGAAATGCCACGTTTACGGAGAGGAGGTGCAAATCTTGGACGACGCACCATAAATGCATCCCGGTACCATCGACAGGAGACTGCACATGAAACTGATGAGGAGTATGCTGAGAGGTTTAGGCATAATTTTAAAGCCCTCGCGTATCAAAAATGCAGAGTCTGCAGACGCTTGGACATAGTCAGCAATGATGACAACTATATTTGTACCTCATGCGTAAAATATCCTTTAACATTCTCTGCAGTCAACAATATGCAACCTTCAATCATTCCCGTAATCTAGCAAATTAATATTATCCAAGGTAAAAATCGATTCGTCGATACATTTCTGAAAATTATTGATTAAATAAATACTCGCTCCGCTCAATATTTCAAGCAGACAACTGCATTGTATACCTAGTCTAAATTTGACAGTGGCTTGTTTCTATTTAAAAAATCAAACTGCTCTGTCGCTCCTACTGGTGTAGATGTCGCGCGTGTTCTTCTAGCCGATCGTAATCGATTGATAATTGGTGTCTGCAGTAATGATTCAGTTGAAGTGTCTTATTCATCATCTGATCCTCCTGTGAATAATGATCGATATTCAGCATTTATTTCTTTTAGCGCTCTTATATTATTCACATAGTCATTTGGCACGTTCATCGCTTTCAATGTATTGAGCACTTCGTACCATCCTGGTGGTGTGTAATCACGCATACGTACTTTTACTTTGCAATTCATATACACATTAGATTTGAATCTGGGATTTATTCATCATTAATATACATTGAATAGTCACGGTCCCAACTGATTAAATTGCCTTCGCGTTTCATGAAACGTAAAAGATTTCGGGTGTCAGATCTGTAAGTTTTGGAAAATGTTTCCACAATCTCTTTCACTTGACCAACTTCCTCAGCGGTATGCATTCGACGACTATGTTTATTACCTCCCGTCCCAAAGATTGGTATGCTAATCGGTTGTCGTGGCAATATGCAAGAATCCATTTAACGCTTGTTTGTATAATTTACACTTTTCACTATCGTCCATATGTTTGTTATTCAATATCTGTTGTACTTCTGCGTCGAGACTGTTTTCACTGGATAGATTAGTCGGTTTTTTATTTGTAGCATTTGTTTGCAATCGATCAATCAACTCCTACGGTACAACTACCATCTTCTTTGCGTGCCCCATTTTTCTAATGTTGCACTACTTTTCTTAAGTGTAACTTCACGCACGATGTTCCAAAGTGGAATGGCAAATGACGTCCTGTGCTATCTTTTAAGTCAATTTCCACACTGTCAAAAGATCTATTTATAACAGGCACATATTGCGGATCGATGAATGATGTTGATTTATGCAACCCATATACATATACATAGACGTATATATATAGAGAGTTTTCAATAACGGAGCGACTGTATCACCAACCATCTGCGGTTCGACTAAATCACAATACACTTACATGTGTGACGGTAAGCCAAGACGAATTTTGGGCGATCGGATGCTTTTGTTAACTTCATCACTTTCCAGTGTTAATTCACTTGGACCAAAACCCAATTGAAGTTCTAACGTTGGACTTAATTTAATTTTTCCAACATCATTTCCCATCGATATTTCACTGAATTTGCTGAGTGAGTTTTAAACTGTAAACTTTAGACCAAAAGTAATCGATAGTTATTGTGAATTGATATGATCACACAATTCTTGAATATTTGCATAATCTGCAGTCTGTAACTTAATACTGTAGTTTTGTTTTGGAGTAGCTGACACTATTGGTGTTACATCAAAATTGCTGACAATAACCCGCTCCAGTGCTTTTAGGTTCACTTTTGCTTTCTCTTGCGGTTGTTTGTAAATGTCAATTGTTTCATCATTACCGACTGATAAAAATGAACAAGGATAATGCCCTTCCACAAATGCCATTTCCCAATCAAGAGCGTCCAGTCAAATTGCTCTCGATAAATATTAAATAATTTGAAACTGTATTTTTCGGATAATATTGTATTGAACTATTACTCGGCAATGTCAAATAGAACTGATTCTGGGTTGTAATCGTTCTTAACTACTCAATGCCACTTGTAGTATTGCGCTCAAAATTAATGGTATAAAGAGTCCACCGCCTTTTTTTATTAAATACTTTCGTTTCTTTTCCCAGCTTTCGCCGCGTTTCACCAAACGTCGTAGAGCCGCCTTATGTTTGCTTAACTGACTTTTACTCTTCTTCGCAAAAGGAACGTTACATCGCAACACGTTGTAAGCACACTCGCACGCTGAGCGAATGTGACTCTTGTCACACACCTTTAACAGTGCTTTATGCTCCTTGGGTGTTGCGTGTGTGGAAACCGCAAGCAGAACTGCGGCCTTCCGCAAGCACGACATGATTACTACTGATAGCGAAATTACTTTTTCTTTGGTAATTACACATAATTCGTAGAATCGTCTAGAAATATACAACTTCGTATTCGCATTTTCTCGTCTATTGATTGTTTCAAGCCTATCAGAAGGTAGCCATGAGGAATTTTCGTAGCGCCACCGTACGCCTCCTCGATGAATTTCGGACTGTCTGGATATAGTTGTCTGGCCAAGTACCTAATTTGCACTCTATCTCTATGACTATTAAAACACACAATGTAAAGTGTATTCAATGAGATTTCCCTCTGCCCACGTCCTTGATGAAAAAAATTGTGTGATGAAAAACACAAGTATGATGATGAAAACCTTTTGTAAAAAAATCCACCACACGATTGTCAGCCTCCAAGTTTGGCAGGCCTTCTATGTGATTAATGTTTGTATTATTTGAGTCACCTCCACCTCCTCCACCACCTCCACCTCCTCCATAATGCCAGTTTATACTGGCAAACGGTGTGTCACACATTTCTGTAATGTGTTTTATACACTTTGACACAAACTGTGACTTGCCACAACCCGAAGGTCCCGCCACAATGGCTAAAAACGGATTTTTCCACATCAAACTCATGTTCAATACTGAGCTAAACAATAAACACCTCAAAATTACCACACACTTAAATTTTAAACTTTACAACTAAAGGAGATTGTTGGGTTAAGTGTAATAATTAACACAGTGGTTATTTTCTGAACGTGGCTATAAGTATTGACTACGAAAACTAATTTACAAAGGTATTTACATAATCTTCAAGTCTTGCTTTACATATTTACATATTTATATAAACTCTTACGATGTGAATCTGCTGTTGGAACCCCTTGGACTGTGCTTCACCAAGCGAAGGCATTCTCCAAACCCGCTGTTGTAGCGCTCGATGTAGGTGTTGCTCAGGACTTCATTGAAACGACTGGGCAGGCAGACTCGCAGAAAGAAGTCGTCCCCGACCTGTCCTTCCAGGATCACAATGATTGTCTTGCCAAAAGGTGTGATGAATCGTTCCTTCGCAGTGATGAGATAGCCGCATTCCTCTCGAAGATCAGCTATTCTGGTGTAGAGCGAAGAGTCTGACTTGCAGTTGTTGAGGGTAGTTCTCAGGTCCATGGCCGCAGCGCTGCCCACGCTCACAAACTGGGGTGAAAGTGCTGCTGCTTATCATCTCTAGTAGTAGGTCTAGGCGAGGTGGTCTGGTGAAGAATGATGCTCCAGGTATAAAACTACGCCGCCATTTTCTAAGCAGGTGGTCCATGCAGCTGTTGTGCGCAGGTGTTTCATGCAGGTGTCCACACAAATAACTGACACATCGAGACCTTTCTGGGAACGCAGCTGCTCTAACTTATTGATGGTGTCGCTCGTTTCTTACACGCAGCTCGCTTCTTCGGTATTGTTGGTGAAACTGTACTGCGTTGTGTAATAGTTTGAGTTAATCCTGTAATTTTCGGTTCTCCTGTTGATTTACCAATCCACATATTTTCCACTTTATCAACTACTTTTTTAACACTTTCGTGCATTTCTTTCTCCAAAAATAAACCGCACATGTATACAATATCTGTACTATCGTATGATTCCATTTTTAATCATATTTTTCTTTTTTTCCTGGGTTTTGAACAGCAAAAGTATTACCATCCTCCAACAATGACACTATGGTAAAATCAGCTGTTGGTTTTGGTACCCATCCTGGTTTATTGGTTTCCACTTCGAAGGTACTTGGTATCTTTCGTCTCTTGTTGGCAGTGGGCGGTTTTACAGATGACTTCTGAGGTGTCGTTAATGAATGATCCCTAGCATTATTGTTCATAACCTCAATCCCCTCAGTAAATTTTTTTTTAATCGTCCGCAGAGGTGTAATCGTCCATTTCCTTACCATGCGGCTTCAATAGTACTACTTACTGGTGTTGTGTCTGCTCACCCTTGAAGTAATCTGTGCGCAATCGCTGTGGCACATCTTGTTGCAATAGGATATATGTTTAATTTTTTCCTCCAACATCAATAATCAATAATCAATAATCAACTTTTATTGTCAGACAGCACTACAATCATGCAAATGACATGGTCAGGCAATATACATTCAATTGTTCAGAATTTAGTTATAATATAAAACAAGAAATAACAAAAAGCAATAAAAACAAGCAGTAGGCCAAGGTAATAGAATAATAACCTAAATACATGCATAACAATCCATAAGTCCAAATGAGTAATTACAGTCAACAGTCGGCATTACAATTTCAAAAAAGAGTAGACAAGCACTCTACGATTATAAACAAAATTGTGAAATTCAAACTTAGGTCAAACATACGTAATAAAAAAATTTTAAAAATACAGGTACATTAACAATAACAATAAATGGTACATGCAAAATCCTTAAGCGTAAGTACTGAACAATGAAAAAATCTGATTTGGCAAGGTTGCTAAAATTGGCCAAGCTCTAATACTTATTTTTCCTTATACTGTATCAGACTCAAAAAACTCTCTTATATCATAAAATGGATTCTGAGTTATCCAATCATAGATCTTATTTTTAAAAGAACGAAAAGGTAGCAGCTTTGTGTCAACATGCAGCTTGTTAAATAATTTAAGACATAAAATAGGGTAACTATTGGCACAAATACTTAATCTACTATATGGCACATCAATGAAAGACTGTTTTCTTGTATTATATGCATGAACATCCATTCTAAGGGGGAAGTCAGCAGAGTTTTTCTTTACATGCAATAAACATACAAAGATATACAGATTGACAACCGTCAAAACCTTAGTTCTAGAAAAAAGTGGTTTACAGTGCTCAAAGAAAGAAGATTTAGTAATAATCATGATTGCCTTTTTTGCAGCAAGAGTACATTTTTAATGTGACAACTGTTTCCCCAGAGGATCAAGCCATAACTTAAAATTGAGTGAAAGAGAGCATAATATGCAGGCAGAACATATGTTTCAGGAACTAACTTAACAAGGTTACTTAATAAATAAATTACTCGAGCAAGTCTGTTACATACAAATTCAACATGCGGATACCAAGTCAAATTCCTATCAATAAACAAACCTAAAATTTTGATATCATGCAAATTGTTCTCTGACTCATTACCTATATGTCTGTTCCTTGGCATGCAAATTAAACTCTGGGTTTTGTCCTGATTCAAAACCAGACCATTGGCACTAAACCACAAACTAGCTTTGTTGAGAACCTGATGAGAAATCAACTTTAATTCATTGACATCCCAATGGGAACTCAAAAAAGAGGTATCATCAGCAAACATCCCTAGAATTCTGAATTCTAGTAACTGAATCCCTAGACTAGCGGGAACCCCTAGTAACTGAATTTGCCACACTACAAAGAAGGTCATTAACACCTATTAGAAAAAGTAGGGGCCCCAGGACAGAGCCCTGGGAACTCCAGATTTGACCAAAATGCTTTCGGACCTCTCGCCACCTACATCAACAAACTGAACCCGATCAGACAGGTATGACGCAAAGAATTTATGAGGTGCACCACGGATGCCAAAGTACTCAAGCTTTAACAACAGAATATTGTGATCGATACAATCAAACGCCTTGCTCAGATCACATGCAGTGATCTGAGCAATTTGCCTGTCCTCAAAAGAATTTAGAATCATGGACACCAGGGACCCCATAGCATCCGTGGTGGACCTACCACTCCGAAAACCAAACTGAGATTTAGAAAAAATTTCAAAAGATTCAAAGTATTTACATACCTGTAAATGTTTAGAAGGCACACTCCGTCGGCACAGTTCCAACGGTCTACGGAATCTCATTTCATCTATCGCGATTCGAGTCCACGTTATTTGTTGTACATCCTCACACGGCTCGTACGTGTAATGAGTATGTAGCTCCTCATTAAATTTAACAGACTTTTTTCTACATAATGATATTGTTTGATATGTTTATATTCACTCTCAAACACATCTCTCGCTCTACCTAACACTAACTTGATTGCGAGCCTTTCTCTGATGCTAATGTGTTTATAACGTATTTTGTTTATTGACATGGTGATTAACTTTTCTTGCGTCATCCACACTGTTCATTTTGGAGTACGTATCGATTGTTACTGACAGACTGCTGTCTAAGGGTAGACTTATGCATTGTCCAAGATATGCTCAACTATATTAATGAAATTGTGAGAGGTGAGGATGTTGTTGTATCTGCAGTCAATGTGCATACCGTAACTCTTCATTACCTCCTTAGCTTTATTTACAATATTGGTACCATTTGAAACATTTTCTCTAAATTTCTATAAAGTTTGAACATTTCACATCCTTCTTCCTTTGCTTTATTTAAGGCTTGTTTGAAATTTAATTTTTGAGTTCGAATGCATTTGTATTCACAAACTCCGTACATCTCTAGACGGGTTTGCTCAATCCCTACGCAAAAGGTATGTTTCAGATTTGAATCTTCAGGTAGCACTGCCACTTTAGGTGTCTTCTCAGTCAACATTTGATTCATGGATTGGGTTTCCTTACACAATATATCATTTGTAGTTTTAAACTCGGAGTTAGTTTGATCTAGCTTTTGATTATTTGCCAATGACATTGTAAGTGATTGTAACAACCGTTTGTTCTCGTTTATAAGTCTGTACTGTCCATGTTTTCTAATGGAAGGCAAGACTTCTTCAAAGACCCAGTCTTTAAATTTCTCAGCAGTCGGTAGTTTGGAGGAAAATATTAAACCAGGGTCATTGATGTATACTGTATGAGATTGGAAATTCAAAGGAGTGCGGGATTCGGTCACCCCTATTTCCTGCAGTGTTTTGCGATGTTTTTCTCTTACATGAGTACGAAATGCATTGTGGGTTACTATAGCCCAAGATTGTAGATACCTCCTTAGCTTTGAACCAAAGATTGTCACTGCTGCCAAACAGTACAGCAACGGGCTGATTTTTAAATACATAGGAAGTTAAGTGGGACATTTTATAGGTTATTTCAAAAAGCTCAGGGACCTGTGACAGTACAGCACACACGGAGGCACAGCAACACTATTACACAACCACACGCTGTGAATTATAGAACAAGAATGAGATCGTGGGTGTTCGACAAAGGGTTGCGGGATTCGCGCACCCCTTCGGGCGAGGGGATTATTCAAATGATGTAAGGTGTTTGTAATTCATTTGTCCATGATTTTCTAAACCACCAGATGCATCTGTTAACCCTCATTATGGGTTAGGGAAAACTTTCGCTCCCCCGTACTTTCGGTATAGTTTTGCGATATTTTTCTCCAACATGACTGCGGATTGGTGGTGAGTGCGTGGCGTATCGATTCTCACTGGTGGACGCAGCTGCGGCGCAGGTGTTACGGTAAAAAAGCACCCTCAGTCTGAGAATGTCAATAAAACATAATTATGGCTTTGGGGTTGGGAAGCTCTCGGCATTTCCCACGGGCTGGCACAGCTGCAGCACTGGTATCGGCACAAAAACCACCCTTGTCTAATTAATTCAGAGAAGGGTCTTTTTTTAAAGACCACCTACTGGGTAATAACTACCCTCCTATAATGGAATTCAAATACAGGTATTTTGTTAATGATCCTCCGCTGTACAATAAAACCGTCGCAGGTGTGTGTCGTTAATCAACCTTACTATAATGGAATTCTGACAAGGTTCCTTTGTTAACGCTCGCCGGGTGGGCAATAAAACCAACCCCATATGCCTGGAAATATGGGGTGGCTCTTTTGTCGGTATCATCAATCACTGTCATGGTCAATGTGTGTGTTGTCAGGGGGGGAGGGGTTTGCAAATTATGCACAATTGATCTAATTAAAGTGATTTATGCATATTAAACAGTGTAACTAGCATGTAAATTACGTAAATTATGGTAATTAATATTAATTAATGTTAATTTGCATGAATATTAATTAAACAAAAAAATTCGGGTGGGAGGCAAAATGGCAGGCAGAAAAATGCGGTGGGAGGGCATCCTCCGCATCCACCATCGGCAGAACCGGCTAAAGACCCCAACTGAGGTTTGCTATGACGGAGTTATTTAATATCATAAACTGACAAAATAACACAGCTGGTAGAAGTAAATACGAAATAAATGGCTGCTGCAAAGGGTCTGTGTGAAATCTCGAGAGAACAACAGCGGGACTCCCCATTATAGTCATGATATTGTTTTTTATGCCTTTTAGGTATTAAATTTTGGAGGAAACATAATTCAATTATCTTTTTCCGTTTCAAATGGCGGCTATTTTGTGAAAGATTTTGACATTTACGGAATAACCTGAATTTTCCAAACCAATAAATATATCTAGATTCCGATTGAAATTTCTTACTTTAAATAAACCAAGCATTACTCTGATATGATACGTGACAGTTGTTTTAGAACAAAATAACTACGGTATTTCAATAGAATTATATTATTTTATATTGTCATAAGGCCACAATTTAAAAAGGAAATTTGTGCTGTATGACAAAAATCGTACTATCGTAAAGGGTTTGCAAATTCTACGAACTTTATAATTTACACGGTTTGTGTATCTTGACACATGTCGGCCATAATTTACGTTTGTTACACCTGATTTGGTACTTAGTGTGATACAAGTTGTATATGTTAGTGAGTGGAGAAAATACAGTCCATTAGAAGATTATGTATTTACATTAAATAATTTTTACGTATTTTATGCAGTATTTTTTATATTCAATTATCATTATGACATAATTTGTGCTTTGCAGCTCGATGAATAAAAAATATTTCTGATATTCTTATAAGGTCAAAATTTATAAAGTAAAATAGTAGGGTATGATAAAAAACATACAATTGTCAACTCTATAATTTACGAGGTTTGTGTAAATCATAATTTTGCTAGGATTTATAAAACCTTGACAGTTAGTTTATGCTTTTTGCCTTATAAGACTTTTTTAATTTGGCCTCGTAAGAATACCAAAAACATATTTTATTTAAATAGTTATTTTGTTCTGTAACAACAGTGATGTATCATATCATAGTAATGCTAACTTGAAACGGATGAAGATAATTTGATTATGTTTCCTCTGAATCTTTTTCTCTTGACGAGACCTTTAAAATTATGTATAATTCGCCTTAGGTTCAGACAAAAATATTCTGAGGTTCGAACTCGTGACCTTCGTTGTTGAGAACCGTGTACATTCAACGAAAATAAAACCAAATTATAAAGTAATAGGTGTAGTGTATTGTTGGGCAATACTCATAGTATTGTGTTTACTTTCTTTTTTTTGTAGAAAAGTTGCATGGTCCTTAGGGTTATTGTGTTGTTTTGTAGCATTTGTAGCATTTATGGGACTTTAATAAGAATATTGTTAATACATTTCCCATAAGCGATTTAGTACAAATAATTGTGTTAGATGTCTTTAGACTAATCCGTTCTTCTGTTATACACGCTGGACGTATGTTCTGAATCAAACTCGGTAAATATTTATACCTTTACATCATTAATAACTCTAAATCCGTCATGTTTAGAGCAAAAACAATAATAACTTAAATTGTACACCTCTTAATTTTTAACATGTTTTGTTCGTGACATTTCTCTCTATCATCAGTAGTAAAAGAGTAATAAGCAAAGAGTTGAAAAATGGCCTCCTTTTTCCAAAATAGCGGCCCTATTACAGCCTAAATTTTAGGGGACGACTTTTAGTATGTTTTACAAGAATAATAGCCCCGTCACAGCAAACCAGCGGCGTGTTCAGCGAATTTCCAATGCATTTATATGTTTCTCACTATCACATAAAGCCACTCACCAAGTTTCATAAAAATACATTAATAAATAAGTGATGTATAGCATTTTAGCGAATTTCCCCTATAGGGAAGAAGCTATTACCGTAGGTGGCATGGTAAGACTTAAGCCCGAGACCATGATAACTTTTTGTTTTGAGGTCCCCAGATGCCAAAAACACTATTCGTTCAAACTCGAATATATATATATATATATATATATATATATATATATATTATATACATATATATAATATATATATATATATAAATAAATAAGTATGTGTGTGTGTGTGTGTGTGTGTGTGTGTGTGCCCGTTACCGCGATAACTTTTGAAAAAAGCGCCCGATTTTGATGGAATTTGGCACAAACGTGGAGAGTAACATTTATGACTTTAAGTTCGAAAACCAGATCGATCAGTCTATGGGAAGGGGGTTTTATGGGGGTTTAAACTTTTTCAAAAATCAGTTTTTTTTACTTTTTACCCTGAAATTTTAAAAACACTAGATTTTGGTTATAGCCATTTTATAAAGCTTAAAAAAACAAACAATTTATTATTTTGAACCATTAAGCTAGCTTTAGTGGTTGTGGAGAAAAGTAAAAAAATGTGCCCATAAAATTTCCCATGTTAATCTTATGGAAATACGGTTTTTATATTTTCCTTAGATAATTTCACCAAAAACTCCACATTTCTTACTACCAATCAGTTTAGCTCTACAAAACAATGATTTTGGCGTTTTAATTATTGTTTACCGTCCAACCGTTGCAGTGATATTCAAAGTGCTAAACACAGTACGTTGCCCAATGTTATCCTTATGGAGAATAAATGTTATATTTCGATTATTTATGTATGTATATTAATGAAACTTGACTTGGTATGTGGCTTTAACTAGTTGTGGTATATTTATATTACACAAAAAAAGTTGTTTGTTGATTTTTCCCGGTAGCAGCAAACCTGCATACTCAGCCCCCATGTTATTCATATGGAGAACAAGCAAAGTTTTATATCTCCCTTAGTTATGAACCTAAGGGTTATGATTAATAAAACTTGGTATGTAGCTTCACCTGGTTGAGTTATATTGATAATTGCAAAAAAACACATTTCTTATCTTCCTTATTGTAACAAACCTGCGTACTCAATTATAATGTTATTCTTATGGAGAATAAATAAAATGCTATATATCACTTATTAATTAATGTATTTTTGTGAAACTTGGTAAGTGGTTCTAGGTAGTAGTGATACCCATATATAAGCATTGGAAATTCGCTGAGTACGCAGGTTTGCTGCAACGGGGGTATTATTTATTCTCCGTAATAATAACATTGAAGGCTGAGTACGCAGTTGTGCTGCAACAAGAAAGATAAGAAATGTGTTTTTATGAAATTAATTATCAAACATAACTTATCCAGGTGAAGCTATATAACAAAAGTTTTATTAATTTATATTCATAATTAAGTGAAATATAAAACTTTACTTATTCTCCATGAGAATAACATTAGGGCTGAGTATGCAGGTTTGCTGCAACGGGGACAATCGACAAACCATTATTTTGTTTGTGCAAATATAAATATATCAGTACTAGGTGAATCCACAATCCAAGTTTCATCAATATACGTTTATAAATAATCAGAGATCAAATTTTAATTATTCTCCTTAAGGATAACATTGGACAACGTACCGTGTTTAGCACTTTGAATATCTCTGCAACGGTTGGACGTAGAATCACAATTTAAACACCAAAATGATTATTTTGTAGAGTTGAACTGATTGGTAATAGCAAATGTGAAGTTTACAGTAAAATTAACGAAGGAAAAGATAAAAACCCTTTTTCCTATAAGATTAACATGGCAGATTTTATGAACATGTTTTTTGGATTTTCTCCGCAACCACTTAATCTTGGTTAATGATTCAAAATACTACATTTCTTAAGCTCTTTAAAATTTTCAAAACCAAAAACGAGTGTTTTAACAATTTTAGGGTGAAAAATTAAAAAAACTGAGTTTTGGAAAATATTAAACCGCCATAAAACCCCCTTCCCCCTGTACGATTATTCTGAATTTTATACTTAAAGTCATGAATGCTGCTTTATACGTTTGTGGCAAATGTATTCGAAATCGGATTTTTTTTAATTTATCGTGTTAACGGACACAGATATAGATATTGTGAATTTACATATATACTAGCTGTTTGTACCGGTTTCACCCGGGTATAAAATGTAGTTAAAAAAGTAAATTACTAATACCAGCTGGTTATTTGAATAACATTAAATAAATATCAGAAAACTGTATCCTTATGGTCTCATTTGATTAACATTGGAATTTTGGATGTCCTACGGGGAGTAGCCCTAGAGGATTTAGAGGAAACTGAGAGTCAGGTACAACAGCTGTAACCTAAAGGAACCTACCCTTAAAAATTGTAAGGCCGTCCCTAGGGTTGGCGGTGCCCGGGGCAAACGTAGTTGCGGCGCCCCCTCCCTCCAGTAATAGTCGCATATATAAGCTTTTTGTGCTGCCACCAATACTTAAATTACCACCTACCAAACTACCATAAGGATAAATATATATAGCCTACACTCGATTCAAGGATTGTAATAAGTTAAGGAAATAAAATAGTTCAAACAGTATAATTCTAAATAAAAACTTAAATTACTGACAAATAGGTAAATTTATAACGGTATCCTTCGAGATTTTGCTAAGGAAAATTGTTCAATAATTTTCTCAAAGTTGAGTTTATCGCCTCCTCGTTTTCAATAGAGAGTATCGCAAGCGACGTCAATCTTTCTTGCGTCATTGATGTACGTAGGTAGGTTTTAATTAACTTAAACTTGCTGAAACTACGTTCACAGCTGGCCACTGTCACTGGAATTGTCAGTAATATGAGTAGTGCTATCCACAGATTAGTAAAAAGGTCTTTTCTGTCAGTGTTTTTGATTATATTGAGTGCTTCTAATGGTGATAGTGTCTTGTTGGCCGCCTTCTGCTTCTGCTCACACCATTTGTCAAAAACAGTAGTTATCAAACTGACGTGAAGAAGTTCATTGTACAGTTCTTCCCCATTTATATCTGAAATGTTTTTTGCAGTCAGGTGTTCTTGTAACATTTAACAATCCTCTTTAAGTTTGTCCTTTGGTGGTAGTTTTTTCAGGTCAAATAGGAATCCCCACTTTGACTCGTATTCGGAGAACTTTTCCATCCTGTCTTTTAAAGATGATTCAATTGTGTCAATTAGGGGCAAGAAAACATAATTTTTGAAGGATTCTTCTGGGCTAGGGTTGTATTCGTCTTCTTTTTCATAAAGAAATAGTCTTTTCTTCTTTCTCTGCCGCTTTTCCTTAAACAGTGGTTCGATGCCAACTTCCTCAGCTATTTCCTTTGCTTTAGAAATTGAGTCACTTAATCCTTTTTCTCGAAAGGTCTCAACGAACTTAATACAACTTTTCAGCTGCTCAGAAGCCAAAGAAATGTCTGACGACTTCCCCTGAACAATTTTGCTCACTAAGTTTATTTCAAACAGAAGGTCATGCCAGACTATTAGACTTACTAAAAATGAAAAATCTTCCATATGCATCTGCAGTGACTTTGCCTCTGATGAAATTGACACATCATCAGATTGTTCACTAAGCTGTTCCAGAGCTTCAATAACACCATTGTATTGGTATCGAATTGCTGATACGGAATTTATCCTAGCTTCCCACCTGGTTTCATAGACTTACTTCACGGTTAGTGTTTTAACATGGTCACTAATAATGCACCATCGCTTGGTTGATGCAGAAAAAATTGTATATATTCTTTGAATGATTCCAAACAGCAATATAGACTTCACCGATGATTTAGCTCCGTCTGATATAACTAAGTTCAAGCTGTGACAACCACAGGGTGTAAATGAGGCTAGTGGATATTCTGCTGAAATTCGAGCTTGAACACCTTTTTGAATTGCAGCCATATTAGACCCGTTGTCATAGCCTTGACCTCTACAGTTGTTTAGATCTAGCTTACAAGACTTTATTTCTTCAATTAGAAGGTTAGAAAGAGCTTCACCAGTTGACTCTTCAGACACTGCATATCCAATAAAGCTTTCTTGGACGATGACTTCACCATTTGCTTCATCTTCTTCATGAACATAGCGGATGGTTAGAGAAGTTTGGTCTTTGTGACTAAGGTCTGGAGTGCAATCCATAATAACTGAAAAATACTTTGCAAACTTTACCTTGTTCACAATAGCTTCTTTTACATGCGAAGCTAAGAGGTTAATGACCTCGTTTTGAATGTTGACACTTAGCATTTGTGAACGTCTTTCTCCATCTTCGACTCGCCGTAAGTGCTCCATCATTATTGGATCAAATTGACCCAGTAATTGGATAAGACCGATGAAATTCCCATTATTTTTGGTGTACAGCCTTGATGAGCTTCCACGGAATGCAATATTATGTTCCGCCAAGTACATAATTAATGACACTATTCTCTTAAGAATGCTTCTCCACCTTTCTGCTTCATTGTTAATTTGTTGGATAAGACCTTGATCGACAACTTGTTCATTTTTTATACTGATTGTTGCCTCGATCCATTTCTCAGAACAACTGAAATGAGATGGAGATGTCTCATGCATATAGGCTCGCTCTGTGAACTTTTTCCAGTTGTTGAAACCTTCTTTTTTCCCAAAATATGATTTTGGCGTTGGGTCAAACAGACGACATGGAAGACAATAAGCTGAATCAGTATCTGGAGAGTATATAAGCCATCTCCTCCAAGCCATCTCCAAGTATATATGCAGTCTCTCTCTCTCTTACAGTCAGCCGTTCCGGCCAAGTGGCCGGGTCATTAGATAAGAATCTGTAAGTGTCACTTCTGTGTGGAACATCTGTTGTGATTGTGATACTATCATCTGTTTCAACTATTATAGGCTTTACATTGCATTCAGGCTCTTTGTCATTCTTTGATTCTTCCTGAGATTTTTGGCTACAAATGTCCAAGGATGAAGTTGATGAACAGGTGGCAAAACTAGCTGAAGAAGTTGAATTACACATCAGAGGGTTACTCACATTATCTTCTTCTTGGTTAGATTTAGACTGAGTGGAGGTCTCACTACATGTTTTTAATGAGTTTGATCACATAAAATGTTTGATTCACAAGGTTGTGAAGAACTTGAAGAAAGGAAAAATTGTGTTAGCTTTGGCACTTTACTTAACACAGCTTCATGCGCTGCTTCAGAGTCCTTGGCTAATTTTCTTCTCTGAGCACCTGATAGTTTTTTTGACATCTTCAATAAAATAATATTCAAATTAAAATTAACATTGTACAACTTTATTTTCGTTTCTGGAAACATAAATTCTCCATAATGTAAGTTTTTTAATTCATCATTAAGGTCACTACTGATTACAGTTTGCAACCCTTTTTCAGATTTGAGTAGGTTTTTGCCTACTCATTAGTCATTACTTGAGTAGGCAAAAACCTACTCATGGTGAAACCTTTACCCAGTTGCAGTATGTGAACTGATAAAACACAGGGTGCACAAGTAGAACCAGTTTAATATAAAACAATAATACAGTATTAGCATGTACCGTGGTGTAGCCTGTGTAGCCTTTATTCAAAGTACTGTAAAAACTAGGCAGTGACATTAACTGTAAAATGTAGGTGAGACCCAGTGACCACAGAATAAAATAGACCGGGCAAGTCGCCGGCGAGTGAGGCAGCAGGTCGTAGACGTTTGCCGTCAGTAAGATGGCGGCCGCTAGGGGCAACGCAAGACCCGCGCGCCGCGCCTGTGTCTGTCAGTGGTCATCCTGTCACTGTCTCAGCTGCACTGTGGCTGTGCTGTGGCAAACTTCATTTTACTTACAAATCTAATATTGTTTATGTTAGAAAATGCCTATACCACTCGTGTGGCCTTCGGCTGTTGGCAGAGGCAGTTCTGGTGGCAATTTAGAATTAAAGTTTAGTTCATCAGTTGAAACTTTTACGCTTACACTTTGTCTCTACCCAAAAAACAAAAAAATCCTCACAGAACAACTTTTCCATGTCACGTCAATAAATGTAATTTTAAGTACTAGCTTTGGTAATTTATTTTTACCATTAAAATATTTGTATAATTAATCAAGATTAAACTATCACTATCCTAGACTAATAATCTGTCTGTGTGTTAAAAACCAAATTAATCAGTGAGTTTTAAGTGTCCCAAACAACAGTGTATTTTAAACACGCGCACCACAATTTTAGTGTAATCTCCAAGCCGTTTGGGCTTTCTAGACTCTGCCAAGATGGCGGCCACTGCCTCACTTCTCGTAGTGTACTGATGAGTGCAATTCCCAGTCTATTTTATTCTGGGGTCGCTGGTGAGACCTTAGGCGTAGGCTAAAAATGAAAATTGTTCATAACACAGATATGCCTATCCTTATTACAGTTTAATATTTAGGCCCTACGTTAAAACGGTAAAAATTTACAATATGGGGAATTGAATTTAACATCAAAATAACTAATCACACGCCACTATCACATCGACAACACACTCTGTCACTACTCCACCAGCGCATAATACAGAGCCACTGCAGCCATATCACCCACTATCGCCAGACTCGCGGCGTTCAAGTCTCAACAAGAATGACAGCAACAGCGACAGATGATTGGATGCGCGCGCAACTTGCATCTTTCATTCGAGAACCAACCCTACACTATTATTATTTAATTCTTTGTATTATATTACATTTATACTTAATGTAGTGGTACAATGGTACAAATGTATATTAGCTACAACCTCATTTTCAGATTTGTATTTATTTACTTTATGCCTTTACAATTCATTTACCCGTACGCCGTACGTGACCGCCAAAAAAATTTGCCGCGGCGCCCGGGGCAGCTTGCCCCGGTTGACCCCCCTTAGGGACGGCCCTGCTAAAAGGGCCAAAAAAACCCCGGATGTAATATTAATGCATGTAAAGTAGTCTACTTTTAGTTTAGCTATACGGCGATCCACACACAAACAAGAACTCTGCTTTATTTATATAGATATCAATTTGAACGAATAGGATTTTTGGCATCTGGGGACCTCAAAACAAAAAGTTATCATGGTTTCGGGCTTAAGTCTTACCATGCTTTCTAAGGTAATTGCTTCTTCCCTACAGGAGAAATTCGCTAAAAGGACAACAACTGAACCAAAATCCTAGGTTGTGCTAATTTATTTCTTATTTTTACAGCACTATTTCGTGCGACAATCCGCCAAACCTAGTTTGGCGTTCCCACTTTTGTTATAGCCTGTATAATACTATTCAAAAAATTGATAATTTTAATTTAATGATAAATTGCAAATAAAATATTGCTTCTATCAAAATAATGATAATAACCTTTTGTATAGGTCTACTAACAACAAAAAAGTGATGTAATATTTGGTGCAGTAGTTTTTGAAATATTAGCATATTACGAAACTCATGCATAATCAACTTCAAAGGGGGGTGTAGGGTGAAGCCATCGATATAAATATCGATGGGCGAAGCACAAGGGGGAAAACAGGGGACGTTTGTAAAAATGCATGACTTAACATGTTCTATCACTTGTGAAAACTCCAGCTTCGGAGGAATTATTTCCGACATAAAACCTTTGTTGATTGGCCTAGCAGTAACAAGGCTACACAAGGCATCTCGCTCATTCTACACTCTTCATTCATTCATATTCGCCTTAAAATACGCCATAGTTGCGTCGACGCGGCGACTTAAACAGTGATTTAGTGATATACATTAGCTGCATAACTTAAACTCAACAGTTTTACTTACAACACATAAACGACTTTGTTTTGTATCGAATAAAAGAATGCAGGCTTGTATTCCTAATCACATGTTCTGAAATTAAAATCTAGAAATAAAGACGCTTCCTCTTACAATGTGTATAAGTGATCTTAAAAATGCGTCCAACGTTTGAAAACAAAATGTTAATTAACTCTTTATCGAAAAATATAATCACAGCTGTTATTGTCAGAAGATTGTATAAGACTTACACTTCCATATTCTCCACTCTTTGAAGATTCCTTGCCAGCATAGCACAGACGTCGAAAATTTATAAATAGCGTGGAATAACACCCGTTCGTTTGTGAAATACCTTGATGCTGAAGACGCAGTAATGCTTTCCCTGCAAATGTTTGAAACGTGTTGTTAATGACACATATGCAGTCCCATCATGCAGGCATGTATACTCAGCAAACTTCAAACCAAATTGTATATTACACAAAGAAATTTATAATCTCTTATTCTAAATGCGGTTGTATTTATTTACTTTCCCCTTTAGCCTAACGAAGGCCAAGTGAACTCTGAAAGAGGTGCACATAATACCACCGACTGAGACGAGGGTTGCATTTGTTTATTTTTAAAAGGGTACTCGCACAAAATGCTGAACAATAGGCAATCACATTCTTTGTTAGCTACAGATATTACCCAAAACAGAAATCTTGATTAATATTGCATTATAATTCAAATATATCCCATTCGAACCCTTGATAAAAGTGCTATCACGTGGTCTAAAGGATGACGCCTTAAGGCCTGGTGCACATCAGCGGTTTGTGGCGGCGGCACCGCTGCTGCGGCGTGCAGCGTGCGGGGACGAGAAAGGTAGTGCACATCAGCGGCGGTGGCGGTGGCGCGGCAGCGACGACTATACAGGGTGTCCCGTAAGTAAGTACAAAAACTTTGGGAATAGGTTATATGGGTCAAAATAAAAATAAAATCAAGAATAATGTTTTTTCTAAAAACGCTTTGTTACCGATATATCCGCCATTTTGTATTTTTTCAATAAAAATGTATATCTCAAACACTATTAAATATTACTTTATGAAACTTGGTATAGTGTTTAAGGTAGATATTAAATAATTGCAAAAAAATTTTGTTTAAAAATATTTTCCCGTTTCAAAATGGCGGCCATTTTAATTTTTCAAACTAAAATTACTAAAAATAGCTGATTTTATGGGAAAAATACAAGAACACCTTTCTTTAGTATTTTGAATTTTCTATCAAACGACACCAAGTTCAGAAGGATCGGGCAATAAATAGCTGAGAAATAACAATTATTAGTTGATTTTTAGCTGATTGTCGCAGACAATGAGGAGAAGTTGCCAGGGTGCGCCTGGCCTGTACAACTAAAAATCGTTATTTCTCAGCTATTTGTTGCCCGATCCTTCTGAACTTGGTGTCGTTTGATATAAAATTCAAAATACTAAAGAAAAGTGTTCTTGTATTTTTTTCATAAAATCAGCTGTTTTTTAGTAATTTTAGTTTGAAAAATTAAAATGGCCGCCATTTTGAAACGGAAAAATATTTTTTAACAAAATTTTTTTTGCAATTATTTAATTTCTACCTTAAACACTATACCAAGTTTCATAACGTAATATTTAATAGTTTTTGAGATATAAATTTTTATTGAAAAAATACAAAATGGCGGATACATCGGTAACAAAGCATTTTTAAAAAAAAACATTATTCTTGATTTTATTTTTATTTTGACCCATATAACCTATTCCTAAAGTTTTTGTACTTACTTACGGGACACCCTGTATAGTTTTAGCATTGATTATACATAAGGTGAATAATCAAATAATATTAATCAGCCTGTTACTCTATAGTCTGTAACAACACCTTTAGTAACAAAATAAATAATAAACAACAATTTTAAGAAATTTATACGTTTTCCCACTCGATATTAAATTTGTTTCTTAAAATATAAACGTACGAATCTAAAGTAAATACTGTACTGAATTGAATATTAAATCAGTGCTATTATTATAATAGTTTAAAATATGTTTATGAATGATTGTAAACTTTGATTTGTTGTTATGAAAAGGTATTTATTGATTGCTGGCATGTGTAGTACAAACTAGAGACCGCCCAATGGTCAAAATTCGACCAAATATATTTTGAATATAAAGTCGACAAATGCTCATGAAAACAAGTTTAATATCTAGTGGGCTCATCTCTCTCTCCCTCTCCCTCCCCCTCCCTCATCCTCACCTCCAGTTATTTGTACAATCGATGGACTACTCCGGATGTAAATTCTAGTTTGTGCGCGTCAGAATAAAATTATTTAAATAAGTAAGATCAAGAAAAGTTTTTAATTCATAAAAAATAATCACAATAATATTATAAATGTGAAAGTATGAATGTTTGTGCGTAACTCTGAAGTTCCATCATGTGAAAACTACTGGACCGATTGAGCTGAAATTTTCCAGAGAGGTACTTGATAGTCATGAGTAAGATATAGGCATATTAAAGTTATGAAACTCCGATAGGGCTGTGACGCACGGGTGTTCAAAGTTCCCATGTATTCCTTATGGACATTCACTTTTGCTTGAGCTGAAGAAAATACAAACAGCTGATCTTGATTCGTAGTAGTTCCACAGGCTAACCGCAAAATTCAGGACACAAAACTATCATAGTTTGTATAAATAATTCGTGGGGCGAAGCCTGCGGGTAACAACTAGTAATAATATAAAACAAACGGTATGTAATATGCATATGCAAACTACGCTTAAGTATTTTCTTTAAAAGCTTTAGCTACAGAGATAATTATGCGCTGCAGTGTAATAATTGAATGCGCATGCGAGAAAATAAAGAATTTGAATTATTATTGTTGACTGCATTATTTTTAAAATTCCATAACACAATTATTTAGTTTTGTACGATATTGCATAGTTAAAGTTAGTTTAAGAAGATTATTATAGTTTAAAACCAATTGTTATGAAAAATAACGGGGCTCCCGAATTTTACTAATAAAACATCTGTGTTGAAGTCGTTTTCCATCACTACTGGAGTAGTCCGAAGCTGCGGCGAACTCGCCGCTGCGAGTAAGCACTGCTCCATTTGATTCTATGCCCCGACAGACGGGGCTAGGTATGCGGCGGGGCTGTGGCTGGACAAAACTGCGGTGAAGTTTTCGCCGCCGCCGCAAACCGTTGATGTGCACTGCTCGACAATTCTCCACTTGCTCCAATGTATCTAAGAACGAGCCGCTGCTGCGCCGCCGCTGCGGCGTGTGGCGTGCGGCGACGAGAAAGATAGTGCACATCAGCGGCGGCGGTGGCGGCGTAGCAGCGGTGACTATATAGTATTAGCATTGATTATACATAAGGTGAATAGTCAATTGTATTAATCAATCTGTTACTCTATAACAACAACTTTGGTAACAAAATAAATATTAAACAACAATTTTAAGAACCTTAACCTATTATTATATACATTAACTTAAAATATACTAAAGCATGTGTTTTATGTTTTATCTAATAATATATTATTTATCTGCAATAATACATGGTAGACCAGTCGGCCCATGGTTACTTCCGGGTAGCGTCACATTTCCTCTCAGTATAATAGATAGACTACTCCGGGTGTAAAATTCTAGTTTATGCCCGTCAGAATAAAATAATTTAAATAAGTAAGATCAAGAAAAGTGTTTTAATTCTAGAAAAATATTAATAATGTAAAACAAACTTTATGTAATTTGCATGCAAACTACGCTTGTATTTTCTCTCAAAAAGCTTTAGCTATAGAGATAATTATGAGTAGTAGTAAAGAGCCGATTGACGCCCTATGAGGGTGTGCGAAGGTGTGCGAGGGCATAGGTCAAGTGGTGTGCAAGCGCATAGTGGTGTGCGAGCTCATGGTCCAGAACCGGCGTCATTTCGATATCGTCATTGCAATACGACGTCATTCGTGTTCGCAGAATACATACGTTACAGTCCAAGCGTATATTGTATTCCAAAAAAGTACCATTTCGTATTAATATTTATTTGTAGCTTCAAAACAGAATTTCCGAGAGCGAACGTTTACCCGCTATCTCGCCGAACTAATGAAAACCAGCCAGATCGCTTCATCCGAAGGGGTATTTTGGGGGGGTTTTGTACCCCAAAAATTTGCTTTTGAATTTTGTACATATAATTTTGGATAAAATCAAATATTAGTTTTCGCCATTGGATTCAGCTTAAAAAACACACAATTTGGTATTTTGATCATTCCTCTACGTCAATTGGTTACCGAGATATTGAAAGTGCTAAACACAGTACGTTGTCTAATGTTATTCTTATGGTGGAAAAGAAACATTTTAAATCTCGCTTATTTATGAACCTATACTGACGAAACTTGGTATACGGCTTCATCTGGTTGTGTTCTATTGTTATTTGCTCAAAAAAATATTTTACCAAAGGCTCCCGTAGCAGCAAACCTGCATACTCAGCCCCCATGTTATTCTTATGGAGAATAATTAAGTGCTAGGTATTAATTATGGCAGAGTATTAATTATGCTCACTTAATTATGAACATAAATGAATAGAAACTGGTGACGTCTCCTAGTTGAGTTATTTTGATAATAGCATAAAAACCCATTTTTTGTGTTCCTTGTTGCAGCAAACCTGCGTACTCAGCCCCAATGTTATTCTTAAGGAGAATAATTAAAATTGTATATATTGCTTATTTGTGAATATATTTTTATGAAACTTGGTAAGTGGCTTTATGTAGTATTAAGGCATTTATATCTCCATTGGAAATTCGCTGAGTATGCAGGTTTGCTGCGACGGGGGTATTTTAATATAGTGGCAAGCAAATCCAGTTGCTCAAATTCGAGCAAATTTGTGTTTCCATTTTGGGAGTATCCAGCTATATACCGTCTTATTAGTTTATATTTAGATGCCACTCCAGAAGTTATCTTAACCTCCTGAGTCCCTGAGGGATTTTAAAAGGGCAGTCCTGATTAGATAATTATAAGTGATGTGCTTGAAACCTGGTGATCTTTTTAAAGAACATCTAATCCATAAATGCTGAGACCTGAGATCAATTAAAAAATATTTTAGTTAGACCTGATGTCCTTTTAAAAGTACAGATGCGAGAAAATCGGGGACAATTTGTGGCACAAGGTTGGTAGTAATACTTTATTTTCATCCTTGGCAACATAGTTCATCAGTTGACTGCCAGATAGCAGCACCTTCTTTGTCTTGGTTGATATGAAAACAACATGGCGTCCATGAGTGATTTCCATGCACTTTTTATTTCAGGTCTCAATATACGGTTCCTTTTAAAAAGACACCAGGTCCCAACGTTAAAATTATGGATGTCACATCCAGGCCTTGGTGATGGTTGAATACTTGTCCTGGCAAAAGGACACCAGGTGATTCCTAGTTCGAAATGAAATTTTCATTTGGGACTCAGGAGGATAAAACAGCTGATCTTTCTTCTGTACTGTTTGGTAGTATCAACAGCTGCTGTTAAATTAACAGCTGCTGTTAAATTTGCAATTTCATTTTTTATTTCTATTCTTCCATAAGATTAGCATTGGAACTTTTAAAGCCGAGGGGGCAGATCCCTGAAGGTAGACGTCTTCCAAACCCCCAGAAGGCACATTTAGACGCCAAGTGCTTTCAAATAACACATAAACCGTGATTTTAACTCTAGTAGTTTTTCCAGTAGCCCGTTCACAAAGATCGCCTTATTTTTTAATAAGATGATGATGACTAAATTTTCAGTTACATCTACTTATATAAAGCTACTTAACAAAAACCAATTTTGTTGTTGTGTATTTTATCAAAGTAAAATTTAAACTCATGTTATTAATAACTTGCTGCTTACAACTTAAGTTTCATAACATTATTAATACTTTGTACAAACTTGTTTGGACTTATTTACATATTCATTAATATTTGATTTCTTCTTTGGCATTTCATCTTTTCACATTGACGTTTCTCTCATTGAAGATGCCACTGGGACATCAGCATTTTGTAATAGTAACTATATTTGATAAAAGATAGTTATTTAACCAAAAAAAAAGTGAAATACTTAATAACAAAGTTAGAGTTCAATGGGTATTAATCGTTACTAACTGAATTAGCGATCAGAAACTGGTAATTAATTTAATTCTTAAGCTGTCCCAACATAAGTAATAATATAAAAATAAAAGTACATATTAAATATAAAGACTACAAATTAAAATTAAATTCATAATAGTATTTAAAATGAGACGATTTATTTTTAAACACGATATGCGTTATGATAAAAAAATAGTGTTGTTGATTTTTGAGTTATTAGTAGGTCGGTTACACCAAAAAAGCGACACCTTTTGATTGAGATATGGAACTTTCTGTGGTCATTGTTGATGCCAAAAGGTAACTTTTCAGATAGGGAGCCACTTGAAAATCAATACAGGACACTAAAATGGTGGCCATTAAAGATGGCTGCTGCGGCGTCCAGAGCAGCACACACAGGTGCGACACCTGGTGATGCCGAAAGTCTTGCCTAGGGCCCGGAAAAGCTGGGATTCAAACTGTTGGCCGTGGTCAGTGGTGATGCAGACGGGGGCCCCGAAGTGTGAAATCCAGCAGCGTAGAAATGCATCGGCGACTTCATCGGCGGTTTTCGTAAATAATGGCCAAACTTCGGGCCACCTGGTAAATCTGTCGACAGCAGTGAGGCAGTATCGGTACCCCTTAGCATGGCTAAACGGGCCAATGATATCGAGATGTATGTGTTGAAAACGGGAAGATGGCGTTACGAAGGTGCCGGTAGGGGTGTGGACGTGACGGGAAACCTTGTTTCGTTGACAGTTCAGGCAGCTTCGTGTCCAGGCCCGGCAATCTTGCTGAACCCGAGGCCAGACAAAACGTTGTGACACAAGTTTGGCAGTAGTGCGGGTGCCTGGGTGGCTAAGGTTGTGGCAAGCGCCGAAGACTTGACGAGGTATGGAGGCAGGCACATAAGGGCGTGGTTGGGCTGTACTGGTGTCACAATATAGGAACCATCGGAACCAGGAATACGAATAGTCTCCAGGTGCAGGGCCGACTCACGGTTTAGTAGGTCGCGAAGTTCAGCATCATTTTCTTGAGCGGCTGCGAGGGCGAATAAATCGACAGAGTAACTATCCGGGTCGGCTGCAGTGGCGGAGTCTACGGGGCTCATCGTGTCTGCCACTATGTTTCCGGAGCCACTGATATGACGAATGTCTGTGGTGAATTGCGCGATGAAGGAAAGCTGATTTAATTGTACTGGGGGTAGCTTCTCACGAGTTTGTTGGAAGGCAAATGTGAGGGGTTTGTGATAAGTGAAAATGATGCAGTGCTGCGCCTCGATTATTTGCCGATAATGTTGAACGGCGAGATAAACAGCGTGCAATTCCCTGTAGTAGGCTGGCCAGCGCAGTTCTCTGGGCGTAAGTTTCCGGGAAAACAAAGCCAGGGGTTGCCAAGCGTTGTCGACGAACTGTTGAAGGCACGCACCTACTGAGTGGGCACTCGCATCAGTGAAGAGGCCGAGAGTCGCAGACGGCTCCGGGTGAGCTAACAAAACGGCATCGGTGAGGCCGTCTTCGCAGGCTTGGAACGCGAGCTCCAATTCGGATGTCCAGGGAAAAGATTGATTTTCTCACAGGCCAGATCGTGCCGTGTTGAGGAGTGCTTGGTATTCTGCGGCATGAGGTACGAAACGACGATAAAAGTTTATCATGCCGAGGAAACGGGAGACGCCCTTCACAGGATGGTTTGGGGTATGCACGGAGGTCAGAGACGCGATCTGGAAGAGGCCGTGTGCCCTGAGAGGATACCTCATAGCCGACAAAAGAGACCTTGTCAACACCGAAGATGCTTTTTTGACATTGAGCAGAATGCCATACTGGTCAAGTTGTTCGAACAGGGAGCGTAGGTGGCGGCAATGGTCCTCTGGAGATTTCGAAAACACTAAGATGTCGGCAATGTACGCGAAACAGAAATCGAGGCCAGTCACAATTTCGTCTATGAAGCGCTGAAAGGTCTGTCCAGCGTTGCGGAGGCCGAAGGACATGAAGGGGAATTCGAAAAGACCGAAAGGAGTAGTAATGGCCGTTTTCGCAATGTCTGCTGGATTGACTGGGATTTGATTTTACGCCTTAACATGGTCGATGGTGGAGAAGATGGTCGAGCCGCGAAGATTGTTCCCGAAGTCGTGAATATGACGCACCGGGTATTTGTCGGGAATAGTCCTCGCATTGAGCGCCCTGTCGCCGCAGGGACGCCAGCTGTCAGGCTTCTTGGGTACCATATGGAGAGGCGATGACCAAGGCCCATCAGAGCGGCGTGCAATGCCCTCTCGCATCATGGTTTCGAACGCTGCTGTGGCGATGCGGATACGGTCCGGGGCTAAACGACGAGGGCGACTCGAGACAGGAAAAGACGTTCCCTGGAGTCACCATATACGGGCCCGCATGCCGTCGTTTGCCGAGACGAGAAGACCATCACGATCTTAGTCAACGGATTGGAGAAACGGGTCAGCCTAGATCGGGTGAAACCAGCCTTCATGGACACCTTTCGAGCCTCCTCAAACTGCACCGCCGTCTCGAGCCCTGCCAGGACCACCCGTGCCTTTCGGCGAGTGCGTTTCCGTCTCCCAGAACTCCGGTCTCCGCGGGGGGCTGATGCGGCGTCCAGAGTTTGAAAATAATTTTAAAACAGTTGTTTCATAGTGGTTGCTAGGTAACCAAAAAATAATTATTTTGGTTTTGTTTTGTTTTGGTTTTGAGTAGTTTCCTGGGTTAGGAATAAATTAGTACATTTGTTATGTGATTTGTGTCTTTCATTTCACTACAGATGTAGCTGAACCATATTTTGCTGCAGATGGGTGATGGCGGCTTGTTGTTGTTGTGTGATAGCGAACAAGCCTTGCAAAGCTTCGTGAAGGTGAGCGATGTTGCCGGTGTCGTCCTGTGGCTGTTGATGGTCGTTATTTGGCTGCGGCTGCTGTTGCGGTTGTTGTTCCTCGGCCGCTTGTCGATGTCCCTCAACAAGCCAAACAAAACCAAAACAAAACAAAACCAAAATAATTATTTTTAGGTTACCTAGCAACAACTGTGAAACGACTGTTTTTAAATTATTTTCAAACTCTGGACGCCGCACATCCACAAAATCGTGCTACCATAAAATTGCCCCCTTTTTTAGCAACGACCCACGGCTGTGGTTTGCTCAGGTAGAGGCACTGTTCCGGTTTCACAATGTAGTGGACGAAGTCTCCAAATTCACCTACATCATTGGTCAGCTTGACGCGCAAGGGGCATAGGAGATCGCGGACATCATTCGGACACCACCCGCAGACACACCGTACACGACTCTTAAGAATGAATATTGTCATCAGTGTCATTGTGTTCAACATTATAAGAGACAGATGTGGAAGAAATAGTAGCGTCTTGGGTTGCCAACTCCATGTGTACTAGGCAGGAGCTGGAGGTATAGTGATGTGACACAAGCATGTAGGATAGGTGCCCACCGCTACCCTCACCACACCAGTCCCCCAACCACAACTCTCCCCCACCAAGCTTTTACATCGCATAATATCCGTAGAGTATGTGTTAGTTAGGGTTTAGCTTTTACACCATGAGGACCGAAGCTCCGTAACTAAGAACTTCAATGATTCTTTCTCAATACTATATGTGTAAATTCACAACAGTCATTGTGATTTAAACTAGTGCATGTATTTATGTGATACTTCTTGCGTAGCAAACAACTGGCTAACAGTGTTTCGGCCTCGATTATTCTACGACGGAACCACTCACAGTCTTGTAAAAGCGTAGACATTATGTCTTCATAGTCGGAGAAGTAGAAGTTGGTGGCAAGCGGACTACTGAAGGTTACCTTCCTCATATTACTGTAAAACTGTGACATGGTCAGAGTTTAACAAAAACCCTAAAGGTAGATGTTTATCCGACAAGAGCTGGAAGTCTAATGATCTAGCGCTAGCGTGTATGATACTAACCTACCCCACCACATAACAGTACCTTGCTCTTCACATGTTGTTTTTCACTACAGTTGCTATACCCTTGCTCGGATTTGAATTCTGTTTGCACCATCTTGTTCGTCCGATTAATCCGCGTAAGTTGAGTATCCACTTGGTGTATGTTAAACCAGAAATAAAGCAGACCCTCTAGGTAGATGTTTATCCGTCAAGAGCTGGAAGTATAATGATGTAGCGCTATCGTGTATGATAAGCACCTACCCCCACCACAACGTTACCGTATCCTTCAAAAAAGTTGTTTTTCTCTACCGTTGCTATACCCATAGACGAATCTAGAATCTGTTTGCACCTTCTTGTTCTTCTCGTCAAGCCGCGTAATTTGAGTACCCACATGACATACTTTGGACGAACTTTATATGTTTTTCGACTATTGCTGCGATAACCTTGGTCGGATCTGAATTCTGTTTACACCTTCTTGTTCGTCTGATCAAATCGCGTAATTTGAGTACCCATATGACATTCTTTGGACAAACTTTGTACCCCCCAAGGTCACTCCCACCTTTTTTGGGTCATGTTCAAGGTCAACCCCTCTTTTTGGGTCATGTTCAAGGTCACACCCCACTTTGGGTCACATACAAGGCGAAAGTCACTCAAGGTCAAAACCATTTGCATAACCGTTTAAAGGCAAAGTCCCTAACTTGAAATGCTTAGGCAGTCCTTTTGTTTAAAAGGACCTTTTGTGGGGGAGGAACGGTTAAGGGTTTGATTTTACAATCCACCTCACTCCGCTCTCTTCTTTCATCAAGTCCAATTTCCGCTCATAAGTTACTTCTGGTGGTGATGGAATTGAGTTTGGTAAGTTGACCTCGAAAATAACTCCATCGGCAGATAAATAATAATTGTTGTTGTTGTTCTTTGCCACCACTCTGTATGCAAACCCTCGTCTTAATTTCTTAAATTTTGTTTTTGTAATTTCAAACGGTGTTACCAATTGTTCAATGGTCAAGGTATTCATCTTCTTAATTTTCTTCATGACGGAGTGATGGAGTGTTTTAACAGATGATGAAGAACCTTGGACGGAGTGATGGAGTGTTGAAGTAGATGATGAAGAACCTTGGACGGAGTGATGGAGTGTTGTGGTATATGGCGATGAAGAACCTTGAACAAAGAATAGAGGATGATTTCTAAAATTCTTCTTCATCATCATCCTGAAAGAAAACGGTATTTTAAAACCGCTGGCTTTTGGAGCTGCCTTCCTCAACGACTCCTTGATCCTCTGAAGTTTCTCATTATTCAATGGTGTGTGTAGTCATGATGAAAGCGAGAGAACGAAAGAGGTGTGGAGAGCACGAGGAGTGTACCAGTCAATGGTTGAAGCTGGAATGAGGTGGCAAACGGAGTAAAGCAGATTGCAAAGTGAAACCTTACCCTATCCATATATGGTTAGAAAGCTGAGACTGGTTCTAGAACCGGTTAGATCGACCCAAGGTCCCCCCTCTTCAAGGTCACCCCCCCTATTTGGGTCATGTTCAAGGTCACACGCCCTTTTTTGGTCATGTCCAAGGTCCCTTGACCTTGGTCATGACCTTTTGGTCATGTTAGGCCTCTCAAGGCCAACGGTCAAGGTCCCGCCTATAAAAGCGGGAGCAGCCCGCAGAGGGTTCGCAGTTGCAGGTCGATAGCCTAGCTAGCTGTTTGCCTGCGCTGTCCACAATAGTATCTCTAGTATAGAGTTGGTACCACTGTATATTAGAGATGCTACCTTAGCTTAAGGTATGTCTGTTTATTACTAATCATGTTAGAATAACGCTTGTAGTTTGCTGCTAGTAAATGTAGGTAGTTTAACTGATTGTGGTGTTTGGTGTTGGTTTTTTGATGTGTTTTATTTACTAATGAAATATGTACTTTTCTTTCACGCTTTAAAACTGACCTCGGTTAAAACTTTGGTTCGCAGTTGCCTGGCGCCCTTTACTGTCCAAAGTCCGATTGGTTTTCAGGATGCTGTTGACCTTTGTAAAACCGACCTTGGTTGGTATGTACCTTTCTTACACACTTTAAAACTGACCTTGGCCAAAACTTAGGTTCGCAGTAGCCTGCCGCCGGGTGTTTGGATCTAAGTCCCACCGGGTTTCAGTGATACTGTTGACCTCTGTAAAACCGACCTTGGCTGGTCTTTGTAAAATTAACTTTAACTGATCAGTATGTTTCTCATCCTTTTCCTAACCCCTCACAAAAAAGGTATGGAGCGAAAACCGACTTCATGTCAATACGGCCTGCAAACCGGTTGACATTACCCATCTTACCCTCGAGAAACTTTTGCGAATACTCCCTGCAAACCATTTGTAACTTCTTTTGGGGTCAATTAATAAAAGGTTCCGTTATCAGGTTCATTGCCTATAACTGTGAGTAGTTTCCCTTGTAATTTTGGGAGGTTAATTAATAAAAGGTTACGGTTATGAGGTTTATTGCTTATAACTGTGAGTATTTTCCCTTTTTAATTTTAAAATCAGTCTTTGTAAAATACCTTGGTCAAAACTTTGGTTCTCAGCTGCCTGGCGCCCTTTACTGTCCAAAGTCCGATTGGGTTTCAGGATGCTGTTAGCCATTGTACAACCGACCTTGGTTGTAGCGTTTTGGGGTTCTTCAAAATTATCTTCCCGAATACAGACGGGGAATAGAGCAGTTTGTGGTCCAAGTGAGAATCACTAACTGCTCTATTCCCCGTTTTGGCAACATGTTCAGATGACCTTGAGGACTTAGAAAATTCTCGTTTCTTAAAATACTGGAAGATATGTATTGATTTTTCGAAGAGAGATTAATGTTTAGTTATTACAATTATTATTGTTTAATAATTATTGTTGTTCAATCAATAAATGAAATGAAATGAAATAGAGAGCGGGGAACCGAGTAGTTTGTGGTTCAAGTGAGAATTTCTTACTGCTCTGGTCCCCGTTTTTGCAACTTGTTCAGATGACCTTGGGACTTCGAAAATTTTTGTTTAGCAAAATATTGAAATAAATAAATATATCTTTCAATATTTTGCTGAAAGAAAATTTTCTATAAAATCTCTGTTTGGTAAAATATTGGAAGATATATTTATTCCTTACAACAATATCCCTTCCTTAAAACTTGTACTCCCACCATTTAATTCGAAGTGATTCAGGATTCACTGTGTGGAAATATTAAAATAAAAAAGACAAAATAGTTTATTCCAAATTAGAATAAAGTATTTTCCAAATTAAAAAAAGTGTGAACAACCTATTTAAATTTTGTAGCATATGCTGCAATACTTAAATAGGTTGTCCACACTTTTTTTTATAATCTTACAACGACCTTGACCTACATCCCGGACTGAGACAAATTAGACTAAGTCAAAGATATGATTTTAGACGAAAGAGGGGAGGGGTTTCACAAAAACTGGTTCCCCCTCCCTGTGAAACCAATTCATGTGAGGTACTATAAAAACTACTACTATAAAACTACTATTACTACTACAAAAAAGTACTATTGAAATATATATATATAAATCCTTTTTTTAACAAAATACACCTTCATTTCCACCCCCCCACCACTTTCTAAACAGGTATAAATAGAGGTGCATTTTTGCGATGTTATTAGTAGCTGATTAACCTTTGAGGAAGACACAGTAACAACATGTATCGGCACGATATTTGTAAAGCTTCTTTTAGAGATGAATGGCTTTTATCCATTCATAAAGAATTGAAACATAACATCAATACAAATACAGAAGAAGAACAAAATGAAGAAGAATTAGATTCAATCGATCATCAATTAGCACAACATCAAGTTGCAAACCTAAATCAAGAAGAACAAAATGAAGAAGAAGAACAAAATGAAGAAGAAGAACAAAATGAAGAAGAAGAACAAAATGAAGTTTCAAGACCGAGTGTCATTCATTATGCGCCTAGACCATCAGTAAATGTGGAACTACATTCCCGAGCACTTCCGGGTAATGTAGTAACCCACTTTAAAATTGATAATGCAAAATTACAAATTGAAGAATTTTTAAATGATGCAAAAGGATTGGTAAGCAATTCTTTGAAAAGTGAATTAAAAAGATTAAACTTTATCAAATTCGGACTGTTATTAGATGCTGTGTTTACTAACATTCAAAATAAAACATCTCCAAGATGATTCCTGACCAAAAAACGGAACGATCATGGCTGCGTCAGATATTGGAACGATCGTAACAGATTGTTTTGAGGAACTTTTGACAAAATTACATGAACATGAAGGAAAAGGATCTGGATGGACATTAATAAGTATATCGAATCTGGACGATAAAGTTCATAAACACGGTTAAGGAATGAGAGGAAGTAGCTACATACCTCTACCACAAAAAATTATAAATACCAAATACTGTATCAACGTGCAAAATGAAAATAATGAATGTTTTAAATATGTTATGTTGGCCAAATATGTAAAAAAAACATCCAGAAAGACCACGTCAAGCATATGAAGAAGTTCAACATAAGTATAATTTCCAGGGAATGACTTACCCTGTTGCAATTACTGATATATTAAAATTTGAAAAACAAAACCCTTCAGCTTCTGTCAACATCTTTGGCTTGGATTCGTCAAATAATGCGTACCCCTTGCGCATAACATCTATTGAGCACAGAGATCATACGGATTAGCTATTGATCACTAAAGGGGACATATCCCACTATGTGTACATTAAAAAGTTTTGAAGCTCTTGTTTCTAAACAATTATCTAAACATGAAGAAAAGAAAACAATTTGTAAAAGATGTTTTTGTCATGTAAACAAAGAAGAAGAGGAAGTTAAGAATGGTTAGTAGAACATCAAAGGTTATGTAGTGGAAACTATGATATAAGAATTAAATTGCCACCTCTTAGCAGATCTTACGTACAATTTGACAAAGTAAATCAAGAATACCCTATTCCATTTATTGTGTACGCGGATTTCGAAGCATCTTTACTTCAAATTGAACAATAAGAAGAGGATATCACAAAAAGAAGCAAATATCAAAACCACGCACCAAACAGTTATTGTATACTAACAAAATCCACGCTGTGTGAAGAACATCTTCAAGAATTTGGACTATCATCTGCTCCGAAGATTGATCGCAGTGAACAAGCAGCGAAACACTTTGCAGATGATTTGTATTACATTGCTTCTAAGGTGGAAGAACTCTACAAAAGTAAAATACCGATGCAACCTAAGGAAGAACATCAACTTCAACATCACAATTTGGCAACAACATGTTATCTGTGTAATAACCTATTTACACCAGATAACGTTAAAGTGCGTGACCACGACCATCTTACAAGAGCCTACAGAGGAGCAGCCTGTAACGCTTGCAACTTAAATTACAAACTTCCATCTTTTATACCCGTTGTTCTACATAACAGTGGATATGACTCTCACTTTATAATTCCCGAATTGGGAAGAGATGATGGAGCAATAGATGTTTTGGCAACAACAATGGAAAAATTTGTAAGCTTCTCTAAAAAGGTTGGAAAAATAAAATTTAGGTTTATTGATTCGTTTAGATTTATGCCTTCTAGCCTAATGAAATTAACTGAAAATTTAAAAAGAGAAGATCTGATAGAAACAAGCAAAATTATAGCTAATAGTAAAATGGATCTGGTTCTTCGAAAAGGAGTCTTCCCCTACGATTACATCGATGGACTGCATAGATTTAATGAAACATCACTTCCTCCACCAGAACAATTTAACAACAAACTTAATGATTCGGAAATTTAACTTGAAGACTATCAACATGCATGTCGAGTATGGAACGAGTTGCATATGAAGACTTTAGGAGAATACTCAGACTTTTATGTAAAACTTAAAACTCTTCTCTGCGATGTTATGGAAGAAGTCCGAAGAACCTGTTTTGCAGCATGTGGTTTGGACCCTCTACATTCGTATACTTCTCCAGGATTATCTTGGCAAGCAATGCTGAAAGAAACAAAATGCAAACTCCAGCTGTTAACAGATATAGATATGGTTTTAATGGTTGAGTCGGGTGTTAGAGGTGGATTAACTCAAAGCGTGACGAGACATGTTAAAGGCAACAACAAATATCTACCTGACCATGATCAAGAGAAACATTCAACTTACTTGGGATATTTCAACGCAAATAATTTGTATGGATGGGCTATGTCGAACCCACTTCCATTTGACAACTTTAAATGGGTTGATCCCGACTGTATTGGCGATATTTCACAAATTCCAAAATATAAAGATACCGGCTATATTTTGGATTGCGACTTTGAATATCCAGAACACTTACACGATCTTCATTATAACCTTCAACTCCTTGCAAGAACAGAAATTTTACCAACTGGAAAACACCCCAAATTAATGATAACCCTTAACAATAAACAACGATACGTAGCTCACTATTGGGTTTTTCAACAAGCTATCGAATTAGGTTTACGTCTTACTAAAATTAATAGAGCTGTGGAATTTTCCCAATCGTGCTGGTTGAAACCGTACATCAAATACTACCAGAAGAGCAGCCGCTACATCAGCCTTTCAAAAGGACTTTTTTAAATTAATGAATAATGCGATATTTGGAAAAACGTTGGAAAACAAAATAAGACACAAAAATGTTAAACTTGTCACCGACGCAAAAAACTACAGACACTCGTACAGCAGCCAAACTTTGGAACATCTATAATTATTAATTAAAAACTTGTGGCAGTGTCCATGAAGAAGACGAGTGTGAAGATGGATCGTCCTTTGTATATAGGCATGTCAATCTTGGATATCTCAAAAACACACATGTACGATTTCCACTACAACAAAATGGTTGCCTTCTATGGAAGAGAGAACATTGGCATCAGCTACAGACGCTTTTGTATATTGGATTATTACAAATGATATGTATAAAGATCTTCGAACATTTGTTTACAAAAACGATTTTGACTTTTCCGACTATCCTAAGACTCATCCTAATTACGATCAAGACAGAAACAAAAAAGTACTAGGTAAATTCAAAGACGAAGCAAATGGAGTTCTACTTGAAGAGATTGTTGCACTTATGTCTAAATTGTATTCTTTGAAACTTTATAATGAAAAATAAGAAGAAGAAGAAAATAATAATAGCTATATTAAGAAAGCTAAATGTGTAAAAAGTTTATATTTAAAGAAGAAAGTGCATTTTGAACACTACCAGCAATGTTTATTTGAGGATAACATCATTACAGCTAAATTTAACACCATCAGAAGATTTAACCATCAGCTGTACAGCGTGACTGAAGTTAAAAAGGAGCTATCCTGTATTGACGACAAAAGACATACCCTTCCAGACAAAATCAACACATTACCATTCGGCCACTATTCCCTCAACCCTATTGACGAGTAACCCTTTCATCGCCCTACATCCCTTTCCTTTCCTTTCCGTAAAAAAGGGGAAACTTAGCAATGTTAAGCCGTGTTTCCCCTTTCTTACACAAGTTTTGAATGACCTTAAACTATATAAATATATATATATATAATCATATTTATAAAAAAGGAATATTTAATACCATATTAGCTGTCTTCGTGAAACCATCATGTCAGACCTGAAGGAGAAAATTATTAATGAACTTCACAAACCTGCAAGAATAAAGTTTCCAAGAAGAAATACTGTTATAAAAGGGATAAATGATCTATGTCAAGAGGATTTAATTGAAATGCGACCGTATAGCAGAATAAACAAAGGATTTAAATATATACTCACAATTATTAATTGTTTTACAAATGTTGAAGACGCTTTGCCTCTAAAGGACAAGACTGGTAAAAGCGTAACACAAGCCATGGAAATAGCTATGAAGAGAGGTAAAAACAAAATTAAACATTTACAAACTGATGATGGAACAGAATACTTTAATACAAACTTTGCACAGTTAATGAAGAAATATAAAATAAATCATTATTCTACAAATTCAGAGAAAAAAACAGCTATTGTAGAAAGATTCAATAGAACATTAAAAGTAGCACTGTATAAACAGTTTTCAAAAAGAGGTTCTTACGTATGGATTGATATTTTACCACAATTAATAAATGATTATAACAACAGGTTTCGTAGAACTATTGGTATGAAACAAAGTAAATAATAGAAATGCAAAAGATGTATTAAAACGCATAAAGAAAAATACAAAGCCTAAAGTAGAAAAGATGCAGCCAAGAAAATTTAATGTAAGTGATAAAGTACGGATTAGTAAATATAAGGGAGTGTTTACCAAGAAATACCTTCCGAATTGGACGAATGAATTTTTTACAGTGTATAAAGTGCAACCGACTGTACCTGAGACGTATATTTTAAAAGATAACAAAGGAGATTTGTTGCAAGGTGCATTTTATGGACATGAAATGTTAAAATTATCAGTAGGTGATGTATATATTTGTTGAAAAAGTGTTACAAAAAAAAGGACGCAGTTAAAGTGCGGTGGTTGTGGTTTAACAAAACTGAGGATTCATGGATACCTATAAAGGACTTGGTTTAATGCAAGCAACTAATTTCATCGTTAACCTTTGAAAAGGATGGAGATTATTCACCATAAAGATCGATTCAATATTAATAACATTGATGATTTAACTGTGGATAACTTTAAAATCAACAATGGTAAACACGGTAGTTTACTTCCAAACACTGTTCGATGTATAATAAGTGGTCCATAAACTGTGGAAAGACCAATGTTATCTTCAATTTGATCACTAATCCGCAGGGCTTAAGGTTTAATAACCTATATTTTTTTTCAAAGTCTATACAACAACCAAAGTATTAATTGCTGGATAAAATCTTATCTGATGTGTCTGATGTTAACTTTTATAAATTTAACGCTAGTGATAGCAACCAAACGAAGCGAAACCGTATTCTGTATTTATATTTGACGATGTATCTTGTGAAAATCAGGGTACTATTAGAAACTACTTTTCCATGGGAGGACATAATAACATCGGCAGCATATATATATAGGACAAACGTATAGCAAAATCCCGAAACAACTTATCAGAGATAATGCAAATATTTTAATTGTATTATTTTAATTGTATTGAAACAAGACGATACTAACCTAAAACATATATATAACGATCATGTGAATGCAGATATGTCATTGGAGAAGCTTAAAGAACTTTGCGGAAAAGCATGGGCGGAAAAGTATGGATTTCTGGTTATTATGAAAGATCAAGCTATAAAACATGTTCGTTATAGAATATGTTTTGATAAATTTGTTTTAATACACTGATTAGCGGTATTATTGTACAAGTCTTCATGGTGTGAAAATGGTTAACCAGGAAAAGCTATTAAAAGAAATAAAACCACTTAGTGATTCTATTAGACAAAAAACCGAGCTTTAAAATCAGGTATAAATGAAAGAGAGCAATTTTTAGAAACAACATTCAAACCTGTTACTGAACCTTTAAAGCGATTAGCACAAAATATGGAAAAACCTTCAATTCGCTTCGAAGACGACAAAATGCTACCAATTTCCAAATATAAAGAAGAATTTCAGAATGATGAAAGTTTTGGCCAGTTACAATAATCTGAAGAAAGCGACGAGTATGAAGAAAGCGGAGATATAGAAGATTTAAAGGAAAAGGACGTTGCAGAAGATACAAGTACAGAAGATACAAGTGTAGAAGATACAAGAGCAGAAGAAGAGGTTATTAACCCATCCAACTTAAGCAAATTAGGCAGAGATATTATGTTTAAAGGAACACTTGGAAGAAAATATACATTAAAAATGTTACACGCCACACAAGCTAATCGAAATTATCATACATATGGAGCTAGAATAGAGGATAAAGGATTAATGATTGGAGATAGCAAGTTAGATATAAACGAAAATGATGATATAGCTATTGGTGATAAAAAATATAAAGGTACAAAAGGTTTTTTTTAAACTCATCTTTAAAAATAATCCTGGTAGATATACTAAAATTGATTTACAATTGTTTAAAAATATACTAGATTATACAAATGCACATAGAAAAAAATATTCCAAAGACCTACCTATTCATTGAAATCTGTCAATAAAATACACAAGTATTATATCTAGTCTTTTCCCTTCAAAATTAAATTAAGCTCAAATTAAATGGAGAGCATTATCTTCTGCTGAATTTAATGTTTTGCATAAAAAGAGAAAAACAACTGATCCTACCACATCTGGAAGGGGATTATTAAAAAATTTGCATAAAACTAATATAATATATTACAACGATATAAATAAGTTAGTTGATCGAATGAGGTTATTACATGAAGCTATGGAAGCCGGGCACACTGGTTTAGAAAACGAATGGGCAGCTTTGGTTGATGAACTGTGAAAACGAGGAATAATTGTTCAGTAGACGTATATATATATATATATATATATAATAAGAACCTAAACGATAGAGATTCAGTTACATCATGAGTGTGGACAAGTTTGGACGGTATTCCGAGTTTGGAGTAAAATCAGGATGTAATGAAAAAGAGCTGGGTTTCCGTTAACACCTGATGGCAACTATAATTTTGAAGGAAATGTAATCCAAAATGTCGGTGATCCGCTTTTGTCTTCTGATGCGGTTACGGTACAGTACATGGATAATAGAACCCCAACTGTACACGAAGATAATTGGGGGTTTTCCAGTAAAAGGTTAAGCAATATACAACATCCCGTTTATGATGGTGAAGCAGTAAATTTAGCTACTCTAAAATTATTAATGATTTACAAAAGAAATGAAACTGATACAAGCTATGATGAAAAAAAATTAAAATTATCAAATGTAGGTGATTTTGAGCAGGATGGGAACGCTGTAAATAAGAAAATGTTTGATATCGTACAATATAAATGGACTACAGAATATGAAAAACATTTGGAAAGGTTTGGTGCAGCTCTATTTCATTATATCCATCGGGCTACAGGAAGAGCTGCAGCTTCAGATGTTGACAGCCACAATTATTTAAACTGGAAAAAGATACACAATCCATAGAAACCTAATCAACAAGATAAACCGTCTGAGTCTTCTAAAGTCAAGACATTAGGAAAGGGGGATAAAGTGAATGTGATTAATGAACCAACAGAAAACGATGAAGATTACACAAGAGAAAAAAGAATTTAAAATACCCATGATAAGGGATAAAGCATCAGTCATATTCGAGAGACGATACAGAGAGGATGATGGAATCCAATATTACCACGTGGAGTTTAATATCTCAAGAGCCAAGATTTCCCCAAGGAGTGTTGACAGATGGTTTTGTTCAACGGTTTGATAGATATATGGATTGGGAACAACTTTCCATACACTACCTCTTTACAATGACTATGTTAAAAATCTATTTTCACAGAGTTAACTGGATCCATATTTTACAAAAACAACAGTTTTCAGAAGACTTCCTCGTAGAGATGACATCAAATTTTAATAACTGTTGGGAAGTAATAAGTAAATATCAAAATCTCTCTGAGAATTGCATTGAAAATTTTAAAGATAAACTAGACTGGGATGTGTTATTCAATTACCAACGATTAAGTGTCAAATTTCTAAGGGAACATGACAACTATTTAAAGTTTATTCATTTTACCGAAGACAACGATACCATCACCAGCGGAGAAACATCTGGAACATCTTCAATTACACCTTATTTCTATTTTTACTACTTTTATTTAATATGTCTACATTTAATTAATAAATCCATTTCTATATAATAAATTGATATTAAACAGTATATAATACAAGAAACTAAAACTGATATTACATTCATCGTAAAACATGTATAGGGTGCACCTACTGATTGTAAGTTTTGCTATAAATAGTCATGTCGAGGGTTAAACGCATCAGTCATAATCGAGAGAGATTACAGAGAGGAAGGGGAATAGCATCAACAGCATTTTCTCTATTGAGTAAATCGGTTGGAGCTATAGTTAACAAGGCGATTGATTTATTACCTGTGGAATTATATTTACCTGGAGGATATCAATATTGTGGTCCTGGAACCAAATTAAAGAAACGTCTTGCTAGAGGATATCCTGGAATAAATAAGCTCGATCTGGCTTGTAAACAGCACGATATAGCGTATTCCAAATTTGGTGATACTAAAAACAGATCATTCGCAGAGAGAGCACTTGCTGAGAAAGCTTGGCAAAGAGTAAAATCTAGTGACGCGAGTATTGGTGAACTATCAGCGTCTTTAGCAGTAACAGCAGCAATGAAAGCAAAAACTACGTTTGGAAGAGGAAAGAGAAGAAGGCGTGGGAAAAGACCCGCTAAGAAACAAGGAGGTAATATCAGAAAAAAACATCGATCTACCAGTGGTAAAGGTAAAAAGAAACCAACAATATGGTCAATGATAAAAAAGGGAGGAGGATTATACCTAAGACCGTGTCGTGTGTATTAAATAAGAAAAAGCAATTAATAATTAAAAACAAAGAATTAACCAATGAAGAACTGATTACATATGCTTCTTAATTGAAAATCCCATTTTTTATAGGAGTATTTATGAAAGATGCATTACCGGTTAAAATGTGGAAAAATGAGACTGGTGTAGTAAATTTGGATAATAGTGAAGGATTAGGCACTCATTGGGTGTGTTACAAGAAACTTGGTAAAACTATTTATTATTTCGACCGTTTTGGAAATCTTCCACCACCGAAAGAACTTCAACAATACTTTCGTGCGGCTGAAAATGTTTTTTACAATTATACAAGAGAACAACCTGAGAATATATCCATTTGCGTTCATTTATGTTTAGATTTTTTAGCTAAAAGTGTAAGTCAACTTTAAGATGTCTTCGTATACAGTGTCATTAGCCGGTAACTCATGTACTTTGCGCAGTATTCTGTTTCCAGCGCTACGTTTGCAAAAAGGAAAACTATGGGAAGCCGCATTATTGGATTTAACAACACATAACTCTATTCCAAACGTTAGTGAAGGAAGTAATAACAAAATACATTATTACAAGACAAAAGAGGATAAAGGAAAATATTCAGCTTTGGAAGAATTCAGTTTACCGACAGGAGCTTATGAAATTGACAATATAAATTAAGTTATACAAAAACATATGGGAAAAGAAAATATAACGATAAAAGGCAATAACAATACATTGAAAGCCGAAATTACTTCTAAGTATTATATTGATTTTAATCAAGAACATTCAATTGGTAGTTTACTGGGGTTTTCGAAGGAAACAAAAGTATTAGAACCTAATACATCTCATTCTGGTAATAAAACTGTGACGACCATCAATGTTAATAACATAGCCATTACATGTAACATTATACAAGGATACTACAGAGATGGTGAGAATCGTCATATATTACACACATTCTACCCATCAGTTGCACCGGGTTTCAAGATAGTAGAAAAGCCTCAAAACCTCTTGTACCTACCGTTAAATACCAGTTTCATTTCAGACATCGTGCTGAACATAGTGGATCAAGACGGAAACCTTACTGACTTTAGAGGAGAAGCTATTACTGTAAGAATACATATAAAATCATCCACTTAGACAATGGGGTTATCATTTAAAAAGAGAGAGCCAACCAATAAAGCGGCCAGTAGCTCATCAGCTGTAGAAGGATTAACAAGTGACAACATTCGTTTTCTAGAAGAAATTGGATTAAAAGTCATTAACAATGGATATACTGGATATAGCTCAGGGTCCAACATTCGACGAGACCTTATGGGAAAAGGAATATCACACGCACAACCCTTACGCTTCGTCCAAATTAAACAATAACGATGAAATTAGGATTCCTATACAACAACGAGACATTTATAGTCTTCCATGCGAATTTTACTTATATATTGAAGGAAAAGTAACAAAAGCTGATGGTACTGCTGGAACCACTGTTCCGTTCATAAATAATCCTATGGCATTTTTGTTTGACGAAATTAGATATGAAATTTCAATAGTTACAGTAGATTCAACAAAAAAGGTTGGAATTTCCAGTACATTGAAGGGATTAGCGTCTTTAACACCAAATGAGAAGAATCTGTTAGCTGTCGCAGGATGGGTTGCACCAGACAAAAGTAGAATCACTCCTGACTCTCCGGTAAACTTTGATTTCTACGTACCTTTAAGATTACTCCTAGGATTTGCTGAAGACTGCAGAAGAAGGATAATGAATGTAAAACAAGAACTAGTTTTATTAAGATCATCAAACGATAAATATATTATTAAAGCAGCTGCTGGAACAACTAAAGCCAATTTAGACTGGACATTTAGACATTAACATTGGACAAGATTGTTTGGAGAGTACCACATGTGCGACTAAATTATGAACATAGGATTACATTATTAAGAAAGTTAAAATCAGATCGAGACATTGTAATGCCATTCAGAAGCTGGGAGTTTCATGAATACCCCGTTTTACCTACAACACATTCATGAAATGAGTAGAAGTTTTTACAGTCCATGTATGCCGTTGCATACATGGACTGTAAAAACTTCTACTCATTTGGAAAAAGCAAGATGTGTAATATTTGGATTACAAACGAAGAAAAAAGTATAATAACTAAAAATGCTGGTGAATTTGACCATTGCAAATTAACAAACTGTAAAGTGTTCCTGAATTCAAAATTCTTTCCCTACGAAAACTTTAATATCTCTTTTGATAAAAAAAGGTACAGTGTTTTGTACGATATGTACGCTAGGATCCAAAATTCATACTACGGCAAAACAAACACACCTCTACTATCGCCTGTACTGTTTGAATCGAAAGCTCCGATTGTTGTAATTGATTGCTCCAAATAAAATGAATCTGTAAAATCGTCTAGGGTTGATATAAAAATAGAAATGGAATTTCATGAAAACGTGCCTGGAAATACATCTGCGTATTGTTTAATTTTGCACGATAAAATTGTTACATACACACCGTTGACCGGTATTGTAAAGACAGTATTGTAAAACGTTGTACCACCACCAGACACCACCACTGTCGCTAACCTATAAATAGTGTAGCAACAATGCAGGTCGTCAGTTGATCGTCTGTCGTCGCATGGGTAACATCTTCTACAACATGAGTTCTCCATCCGTTGTACAAGGTGATGCAGAGGTAGCACCGTTATTGGAACATGATAATACCGAAGTAGAAATCATCAAGGAAATAACTGCATTTTTAAAGTTTGGTAAAAGAGATAGAGAGGAAGAAAGTAATACAGATCCATCAAAGGTAGTACCAAAGAGGAAGAAGAAAGTTGAAGAAAATATTCCTCCTCACATTTTAACTGAAGTTTTTTTGCGAATCTTTTACCCCATCTCAGCATGCATCAGTAAAAGTGGATCAGTTGGATTGATGAAGTCATTTGTTTATTCCCCTACAGTAATACTACACCATGGAACAAAAAAGGTTTTATTTTCGCAAAATGCTTGGGAGTCATTTTTGAAACATGTACATTTAATAGAATGTTATTTAACTGACAGTTTGTGTGGAAGGAAAACACGTATTCAAATTTTGGATTGTGACAATGAAATCAATATTGTTAAACATCGCGGACAACTACAAGTGCGAATTAGAGACTTGTCTCAACATGAAAATAAGATTCTACTATCACGTGAAGAATTTTACGTTTTAAACTAACAACAACCAACAGCAACTAAACTATAACTATAAATAAACTAGCAACAGAACCTAATCCAAGGTACATGAGACAGTTGGTATTTGCAAGCGCTATTATTAATGAATATTTGGTCGATACTTTGGAAAAACAACCTGATAGCACCATCGTGTATGGACCTGTGGATATATCTATTTTTAATAGAATACCTCACGAAGTTTGCATGTGGAGAAAGTTAAAGGATTTTGAACCACTTGTAGAAATCATTACAGAAGCTACAGAAGAAACAACACAGGAAGAAGATGAAGAAAAAAATAAAGAAGAAAACGAAACCCAAGAAGAAGAAGTTAAAAAAGACTAAAGTTTGACTTAATAAAGAAGAACACACGTGGGGTAGGCCTATTGGGGACGGTGCCCACGTTAAATATACACCAACGTGCCTGCAACTGTACGGCCTGGTATTTAACCTACCGTGGTATGGAAAACGGTTTAGTTGATCGTCAGGTGCCATGATGAGTGGAGGAGATGAAGAAGTGGATGTAAAGCCTTGTGTAATAGAATTTCAAGCATTTCTAAATAATGATGATAGGTTTATTATCAAGGAATTAGTAATTTTAGACTTGCTTACATTTGTAGCCTACCCATTCACGTTTGAAGCTCCTTTTTCTTTTAACAAACTTAACGCCAAAACAAAAAGTACAAACAAATGGATAACAAAATACTTTCATCACATACATTGGTATGAAGGATTTATAAGCTACAGTAATCTGCACAGTATTATGCTTAACCTTTTCAAACAATATTCGCACATATACACAAGAGGATTAGAAAAAAGAACTGGATACAAACATATACGCACGGTGATGTTTTAGATATAACTATCAGTAAGGACTTCAACATTAATCTCGGTAATATTTGTGTTGCTGCAAAAGATCTTAAACACGGTCAAACAAACTGTGCATCGTACAACGCCAAACGTTTGGCTGCTTACTTGAAACAAACGCAGGAATGTGGTGGGGGTAGCGGAGAACAGAAATGTGGTGGGGGTAGCGGTCTCTCCGCTCTCTTCACAAACGTAAAACATTATATTGAAATGTCCATTAAAATTAGGTGTATTCATTATGACTCTATTCATCTGGCGACTTTCCAAGACCTCGAAGTTTTTGGTGAAGAGTTAAGACTTCTCATAGCGTCCGGTTACAATTTATCTTTGGAACTTTATGCAACAAAAAACAACATGGAATCTGCGCAGGGATCAACAAAGTATCTACCTTCTTTCATCAGGAAGAAACACGATGGCTGCGACTCGTCAGGATCAACAACTTCGATTATAACCAACAACGGGGGAAGCTTTGCATCGTAAATAAGGACAAACATTGTAAATATAATAAAGTAATATTTGTAATAGTACTACCTCGCACTCGTATCATTCTATTGCTTCATTCGATTGTTTTCATTCGATATTTTATATCGATTAAACTATCGAATCACAATTCGAATTTTACGCGTGCGAGGTAGTACTTTTTAAAATATCCTCCCCGTGACCTTGACCTTTAAACTTTCCCTCATTACGTCACAAAACCACCTACGTCACTGGCTCAGCCTCAGATGACGTATATATTCACTCAGCGCGTCTAGTCGCGTGACCGCGTGACGTCACTTCCGGTCCAGCAGCCCCCTTTCCCCACTACATTACCATTTAAATAGGATCCATTTGAAATATTACACTTTACTCTAATGACATTTATATTATTTATGTTAATTGTATTTAAGGATGTATATGGAACGTCGGGAGTAGAACACAAGGCTGGAATATAATGTAGCTTTCATAGTTTTATTGTCGGCTATATGTAAAAAGTCTTTGAGTTGCTTTTGAACAGCCTTCGCAAGTCAAAAAACCTCGTAAGCCCCTTCAGAAATTTCGATTGCATTTGGAGCTTTGTGATCGTAATAAAACACGTCTTCACCCTCCACTATAGTTAATTTAGTGTCGTTAAGTTTGATTAATTTAGACACTAACCCTTACAAATTTACCTAGCAAGGTACCAAGCTAGTCATCCTAATATTACTAATATTAAATAATCACCATTTGGTTATATAGGAGGAAAGAACACATACTTTAACTCTGGCTCCATACCTGTGAATTTTATAGTAAATGAATCCATTTTTATAAACTAATTCTTTTTATAAATGATATAGTAAATAAAATTCCACAAGTTGAACTATTTAATCTTGTATTTGGTCTGTTGTATAGTAGATTTTGGTTGGTACAACAAATTCAATTACCTCTTTGGAGGTTGTATTCCGAATGGGTCAAAATAAATTACAATATCTTTATTTTTATGATCTGCCGTCCAATGTGTCCCATTGCCACTGTCTAAATGAATTATACTCTTTTGCTTTTGGTATCTGATTTTTTAATTCGTTTTTAGGTACACTGCTCGAACGTGAGGCACGTCTATTGCAGCCTCTAACAGCTGAAACTGTCCATCTTTTTATTTACAAATGTTAATTCCATTCCCATCTTTACTTTAGCTTTCATTAAATTTGCCACTTCGTACCACGGCTTTTTAGGCTAAATTAGCGTCTTTTTCCAAGACCCTAGTCCAAGCTTGCTCTGCTAATCTCATATATGCCTTGTTCCGAGCTGTGGTATCGGGATTATTCATGTAAAATATATAATGCTCTTTACAATAAAAGGCTAGCTTTTTTTTGGAGGTATTTTTTTCCAACCTTTCGTAATTTCGTCCCAGGTCCACAGTAACAATATGATTGGGTGTGTAAAGAGAATAGGAGATTATTTATAAGGGTATTTAGCAAGCCAAGTTCTCTATATGGCCTTAAAAATAATCCTTTACCTTGGACTTTTTACACTCTTTCTTTACAATTTGTATTATATAAAAATGTAATTTATTCAACATGAGAAATTATTAAATTGTTTATTATGCATAAACAAAATACACCAAATAACTTAGGTCTATTTCCTATCATTATTTGATGTGTTATAGCCCGGTCAAGCGGAAGTGGTAAAACCGTTTTAATTTATGATTTAATAGTAACAAAGGAAAAATTAAAATTTACGAACTTATATATAATATCAAAATCTTTGTGCAAGAAAAATATAAATAAATAGTTGAAATATTTCGTCTATGTGATGAAGTTAAATTACACACATATTCTGGCTGTAAAATTACACGAAATGACGTAAAAATCATTTGATTGTCGTATTTGACGGCGTAAACAGTCCTAATATTACCCCATTTTACTCAATGGGCTGACAAAAAATATTAATAGTTTTTACTTGTGTCAATCGTACAGTAAAACACAAAAAAATGTAAGAGACAATGTAAATTACCTAATATTACTTAAACAAGACGATTTAAATGTAAAACATTTACATAATAATCACGTGGGAAACGACTTTTCATTTAAACTATTTATAAGTCTCTGCCATCAATGTTGGGATATGTCTAAATATGGCTTTTTTATAATTGACAAAGAAAGGACAAAAAATAATGGCAAATGCAGATTTATGTATGACCAATTTTACAATGATCAAGGGCAATAGTGTTGATTCCATCTACAATAAACCTCTTGTCATCATCAAAAGAGAGTACTTTTGTATTTATTGTTAAAGTCTTTAAGTGATGATCTGTGGATTGAATCCTTGTAACATTCTCAAAATAATTTTCCCCGGTTGCAACACAGTTTAAGTTATGTTGGTGTCTTAAAAAATCTTGTACTGAAGCTCGATCAGAACCGTTTGCCCTTTTAACCTCTAGATCAGTTTTCTTTTTTTCTTCTTTTTCGTCCAACTATTTTAAAGGAACTAGTAGCCTGACGGGATCAAAACGTAATATTATATTATATTTATCGTGCGGAGCTTTGTGAAGGGGGTGCCAGCAGAAGAGTGGGGGGATGAGATTGAAGGGGAAGTTCACAATACCATGTGTCATAATACTATTCCTGCCGAAAACATTTATCTAGTATTTGGAATATTTGTTCTTGTACGATAAGCAGTTTTTTACTTTTAAAAGAGTATATTTGCTTTTGCTGATTGTTTAATTTCAATATTTCACCTATAAAAGTAATGTTTAAACATGTGGGCGCAGCGAACTCACTATGTTGAAGACAAATGAAAATAATTTGTGTTAGGCCTAATCAATAAAGGCTATCTCACACTTTTCGCGAATACGCCCGAACCCTCGGCCAAACTCCAAATGTTCGGAGTAGTCACGAGAAGTGTGGGAGCTGAACGTACTTTTTGGTACCACTACACTATCGCCAAATGATTCACTCGAATGTCCCGACGAATTTTCGGAACGAGTTGCGACGAGTCTTGCACCAAATAAACCGAATGTGCTCAGCAAACTAACCAAGAACACGCTCACCCAATACCATGCAATACCATGCTCGCCATTTGATTCCGTTTGCCTCTTTTGATTCGTGCCAAAAACCCGACAAAAATTGGAGCACGGCGTATACAAATCATGGTGAGACAACTATCCCGAACATACACGAGCACACTGAGTACACAATTGCACTCGCCTTAGTTCGCCTTTGTTGGGCCAGTGTACTGGCAGGAAGAACACGGGACTGAATGTTAAATGAACATTCGGGAGGATGTTCGGCCGAATGTTCAGGCCTGTTCGCGAGATATGTGGGACAGTCTTAACCTAAGATATTTGCATAACAATCACTTCGCGGTTGCAATTTTTTTGGTTTGGTGCGTAACAGATGATTATCACAAGCGATTTTTAGTCAACAGACTAAGAACAGATGTCAATCGCTCACCCCCACCCTATAAAACCGGTTTAAACCACCTTAACCAATAATACCCAGGCTTCACAAAGATCCGCACGAGGTTTAAGTTCTTCTGTTATAATGTGTTTTACTATCAACAGCTGTTTTAGTATGCAATCAATACAAATTATTCGTCTGTTTAACTAAACAAAATCTTTTCATCATAAGGAGGGTCCTCTATGGATTTTAACAATCCTTGTAACTATAATTAATGATACATATACATACACATACAGGAATACACTATAGCTTTGAAGGCCTGTGGGGCAAAGCCCGAGGACTTCTACTACAGGAATTAGTGAAAGGGGCGTCTACATAAAAAACACTTCATTTTGACACATCGTTTGTAAAAATGCGTCCATTATTAACGGAGGAATAGTGTTTCATAGAAACCGCCTTCACGTATTATATATAAGGATTTAAAAATATAACTTTTGCCTTAACCCACAATATTCATTCATATATAATATTACCATTTAATTCGTCTTTAAACTTGCACATGACCTTATTTAGTTAGAGTGTGAGAAATGGTCTTTAAAGTAGCAGAGGTGTCAAACAAATCCAAGTTACATTGTATTTCCTTGTAAAAGTCCATAGAATAAATTACAGAATTTGTATCCATCATCAGGAACTTGTATTCTTAAATTTTTACAAATAATTATAGTGGAATTCATGCATTATATTTTACTGATATCCAAAATGGATATTCCTAAATAAATTGGTTATTAAACTTTACAATTAATTTTTTTTTTACTTACGGCGTTCAAATTGCTATCGAACTTTTTGCTACGATCAAACCTTGGCTTTGTAATATATTTTCTTAATTTAGACTCATCTACAAGATCCATATCACGAAGTTTGCGCTGATTCATTACTGTTCGACCAAAGGGACTATTATTTAACAAACTGTAAAAGTCTTTTTAAAATTCGTTTTTAACCTGTTTGCGTTTTTTTAATATTAAAATTCATAATGGAGCCAGCCATTTCTACTGTCTTAATTCTAAAATTCTGTAGTTTTGGAACCACTAATCCCAATTAATCGTATTTTTGTATTGCTTTATAATGTACAATATATTTAGTTCTGTCATTTTAATTTTTATTTAATTTTCCATTCATCTTTTCTGGAGCCAGTGCATAGTCATTTTGTTAATCATGCACACTTTTATCATATTTTAAATCAACTTCCAAAATAAATCCAATGTTTTCATTTTGATGTTTGTATTTATAAACTTTCTCACTCGTCCAATGGAACCCATTGACAGGCAAAGCCTCCCACATGGCTGTAGAGTATAGACAATTTCAGTCTAAGTATACAAGATATATTCTTTCTTGATTAGGGTCATGGTGTCCACCCATGTACTTATTATTAGCTTTAGAATAGCGTGTTGAAACCATACTAATACCTCCTCTGATTTCACTTTCTATAAACAAATGCATGTCGATATCACGAAATAATTGTAATTTTATGCCGGTTATTTTAATACATCCCCCATGATAGTCTAGAAAGTGAGTACATATGTACGGTGTCAAGCTTACAATATTTTAAACATAAATCTCTAAATGTCTCAAACACATCAGCCAATCGCAACACATCTGTTTTAGGATATAAATCGTGATATTATTTTAAATTCTTCATATTAAAATAAATCCACACGTTTTTGGCATGTTCATATTGTGCAGAAGAGATGCATTCTATATTTAGACTACTGTAAAATGGTGGGAGACACTCTGAGAAATACTCTGGTCCTGTCATGTATTCATGAGGAAATACACCTTTGCATTATATAAGTGGATTATCTATAAATCTAAAAGTATTTAAATTGGAAGCTAATTTGTTTAACTGTAGAGACAGAAAGTTTTACGAATCTAAAACCACTCAATCATCAAAAGATAATGATATGTATTTTTCCATACCTTTAGCTATGCAATTTAATTTCGATTAAATTGTCATAAATGCTGGATGATTAAATGTCCATCTTAGTTTTAAGATTGTGGAAGAATATTGGAATTTTCTTAGTTTGTTTCATAGTTTAAATTGCACTCGTTTTACGCTGCGCCTCTAAACCGAGCAGCTAAGTGGCAGTGATCTCGGACTTTATCACACAACAAAGGGCCACGACAAATGTGACAATGTGCTGGGTTTTGGAAAGATGCCTCTTGCTCTGGGGTCGTTACAAGAGGAATATATGCAGCCATTTTACTTTTAATAAAGTCATAAGTCTCAAATAACTTTTTTTTTTAATAATCCATTACATTTGCACCACTGTACAATTTTTCGTAAATTATTATGCAATGTCTTACTACAACAAATTCGAATCCGGAAGGAGTATGATTGCTAGAGTTTATAAAGCATTAAAAATCTGCGTACATTACAAATGGGGCTTCAATTTGATATTTATAATTTTTAAATTGTAATGTATATATTTTGGACATTTCCACTTTTTGGGCACCATAATTTTCACAACATGTAATGTGACTTTCCAGCTTATATGTAGTATAAAATCTTTGTAAACATAAACAGCAATAATTTGTCTTATGATCATATTTTGTAGAATTAAACATTAACTTATTAAAATCAAGGATTAAAACATAGTGCGTTATACTTCCTTGCTGTAATAGTAATAGGACAAATTGGGTGTTTTTAATTTTCTTATTTATTCTCAATGGAGATATGCATTGACCTCCAATCTTAAATACATTTACACTTATATTATTTTGTCTTTCAAATTTGTCTATATCAGATATTTTTACGGAATATTTTATATTTAACTGACCTTCATAGGGTTCATAATTTGAACCTCTTGCTGCATGTTCATCTATACAATTTCTTGGGTGTAAAGTTGCCAATACCGACCAAAGAAATTATTTATTTTACCATCGCTAGTTTAAATATTTAAGACTGCATGTTTTGATTTGATATATTCTGGAGTTGGGAGGTATGATTTTGGAGTTAGAGGTTTATATTTGTAAATATGTAATTGCCAATATTGGGTGTGGTCATATATCCATCCACTACCTTGGGATTAGTATTTGTGCATAGACGTATCAATCTTCAAAAGTGAATTTTCAATTTGATATTTTACTTCCCCATCAGCACAAATCGTTGGGCCAAGGTTGGCAAATGGTCGGGGGAAATGGTTGGCATGTCGCGAGGTGCAAGGTTGGCCCATCGATGGATTAACCAACCATTACCCAACAATGCCAACCAATACCCAACCAAATGCCAACGGTGTATAATTTTGTATTTAAATGCTTATTTTAATTTTAAAAATCATGATTTATCTAGTTGAATTGTTTAGTAAACCAATTACAGAAATTTTAAAAAGGAATTAAATTGCAAAAATATCGAGTCACGGTCGAGTCTTGAATCTACAACCTTTAAGTTACTGAACACTCGCCTTAACCCCCACGGCCAATCTGACTTACGAGAATCGATGATGACTGAGATATAGAAATTACCAATAGTCTGTAACTGAACGACTTGTACTAATCTATATACTATTATGTTTTATTCTTCTAAGATTGTATAGTACTCCTTTTATTCTCCTTCGTGAATCTACTCGTGCAAAAATCACTGTGATAAAAGTAGGAACAAGTTAATTTGATTTATGTACCTATGAAATATGAAGAACTACGAGCAAATTAATATATATTAATTAACATTATAATAATAAAGTTATAATGTTATTTCATACCCCATCAGCACAAATCGTTGGGCCAACGTTGGGCTATCCTTGGCATTGTAGGATATGGTAGGGAAATGTTCGGTTGGCATTAACGCGGTTGGGCCAACGAACTAATCGTTGGCTAGCCCACGTTGGCAAATCCAACCATAGCCGACGTTGGGCCATCAAACGCTATTGTTGGCAAAAACTACCATTATATTATTATTATTTTTATATTATTTTTTATATATTATTATTAATTATATAATTATATATTATTAATTATTATTATATCTATATGTATATGAATATATAATTAATAATAATATAATGGTAGGATTTGCCAACGTGGGCTAGCCAACGTTTGGTTCGTTGGCCCAACCGTGTTAATGCCAACCGACCCTACCATATCCTTCAATGCCGACGATGGCCCAACATTGGCCCAACGATGTGTGCTGCTGGGGTTCTTTTTTCTCAATTGAGAGCATTGTCAAACTTCGAAAATCAGCAACACTTTCTTTGGCAATAGTCAATTCACCATTCTTATTAACTGCGTGCTTGATAAATTTCACTCGTCTTACAATAATCCATGTAATTGACAAAGTACACGATTGAAGAGTGTTTAGTATATCCACAAACTCTCCCTCAAACCTAAACACATTGCAGGATCGTTTTTCACATAGCAGAGTGGCGTTTCATTTGACAGTTAACAACCTTCTTACACTCCTTGCAACTATTGCGGTTCTCTAGCATATGTATTTTAAAACTATTTTAATTGTCAAATATTTTATGACATTTTTTACAAATTATAGGAATAACTTTGTGAATAGTTTGATAGTGGCGTAATCAATTACTTCTGTTGCAGCAGGACATAGAGAAGACTTCACAGGTCAACATTTTTTGTTGGAATGAAAGTGGTGATTTTGGGACTTCTATATATACCCTTTGTTGAGAATTTCGATATTTCATCTTTTTTAAATAAGAAAAATTATTTTTTAGCTCTAAAATAATAAATTTTCAAAGTTTAATTACTAAAAATATTTTAAAATTTGTTGTTTACATATAAACTAAAAGTTTAAACTAAACCGTAAAAATGTTTATTTTTTATTTTTTACATATATTTATATATATATATACGCATTTTGGGAATGATTATAATACACACACACATATTGGACTAAAGATATAATAGGGTAGGCCAAAGTTATAGGAGGTGAAAAGTGTCGATCCACCGCCACCGCCGGCGCCGCGTCCATAAAAATATCCGATTTACACTACCACTCATAACATGTTATATGATTATATTTGAAAATTACAAGCTGCAATCTAGTGTCCCTTGGTTGCCGGAACGCCCTGTATGCAATGCTTGAGGAACTAGTTAAAAATGCTTTTAGGTTATTCCTTGGGGTTAATTTAGTGGGGATTCATTTTATTTCATCCTTCTAGATCAACTGGTTCTGCTGGAATCTGTTTAAGACACCTTACGTGGGACACCTTGTATTTGAGACATAACAACCCTACAAAATTAATAGTATCCAATCTTTCATAAATGTTATGCAGAAGATTATTAAATCTACATAATTAGTATTCTGGTATTTTTATAAACTTGGACAACCAATATGGCGGACTTTTCAAAAACATCCTTCTCCAGCTCCCATGCTAAGGTAAAAGGGATGCCCAGTCTATTTTTTATGTTTTTGGATGTAACAATAGCAGCTGATTGAAGTGAACGAAGTTTTAAAAAGTATTTAAAACATATTCTATAGAATAACTGCCTAAAATATAATTATTGAACAAACAATAAATTAAATCAATTGTAAAAATACTAGTGGCTTGAAGGGGCCATAGCCCCTTGCTCCAATATTCTGCCTCAACTCATATTTTTACTCTTTCCATACTGAGGAAAATACCCCCGTACTCAGCCCCCAAGTTATTCTTATGGAGAATAAGTCAAATGTTATATCCCTTAAGTATGAACATAAATTAATAACCATTGGTACGTGGCTTCACCTAGTTGAGTTATAACAAAATTTGCATACCCATTTTATGCGTACCTTGATTCAGCAAACCTGCATCCTCAGACGCAATGTTATTCTTATACAGAATAATTAAAATGTCATAAATTATTTATTTATGAATGTATATTGAGGAAACCTAGTATGTGACTTTCAGTGGTATTAAGATACATATATACATTGGAAATTCGCTGAGTACGCAGGTTTGCTGCTTCGGGGGTATTTAGGTATGCTGCTATTTTTCCCGAGTTCCTGAGATCAAGACCTTTAATTTGAGCCCTCTCCCATCATCATGCAATTTGCCAAACTCCCTTAATTTTGACTTAAACATTTCGCTTACAGAATTATATATAATTTTTGTATCTAAATTTACTGTTCATTGTATAATCTGCTATTGCTATGTTTTATTTTGACAGTAAAGTCCTTTATGATTGTTTGCCTATGGTAACTAGATAAACTACTCGTAAACTTTGTTGGTAACTTTTAAAAAACTAAAGTCCTCAATATTGAAGAATTTCGTTGCGTTTAATATTAAAGTATGCAGGTCAAAGTTGCACGGTACTAATAAAACACCGTTGCCAATGAGCTAATGTTGTTTTCAATGAGCTATTCTGAATAAAACTTATTCAAAAATGCAGTTAGTTGTCATAACTATTTTTTTCATCATTGATATCAGGTATCCACCATACCATAAACCGCCATATCACAAGGTGTATTTAAAGTTGTAAAAATAAAGGGAGATAAATAAATTTGGAAACTGAAGAACAAGTTCTTCCCACCTACGTTAATTGTAATCAAGTGAAGTGATTGACAAACGACGTTTTCTCATCCTTTATATAAATCCACAATAGAAGATTGAAGGGGGTTATCCTAGCCGTAACGGTTAACACTATATTTAGTTTAAATTGACAGTCAGTTTCATTGGCATTTAGTACCAGTGGCACTGGGAAATGGCAGTAGAAATTCATTTTTTCCATAGCTGATACAAACAATAGAAGATAATAATTTAACTGTGTTGGATTCTTAGGTAGGCCTCGAATTAGTGATTGTTTTGAATCGTTTAAGCTTCATGCATAGTGTTATGATTAATGGGAAAATATACTCACGGGCTTATGATCAGCTCCGGAACACAGAAAACATCAAAACCTGTGTAATTGAAATACGTTTCTGCCCTTCTATCGTATAAAACTGTGTTCTCTACCTCATCTATTAAAAGGAAAGGAGGTTTTAATAAACCAGTGAACACTTGAGTCCTTATGATTGAAAGGAAACCTATATATATGTCATAAGAATAAATTAGTTGCGAGTTATCTGGTAATGGATCCCTCTCTTGGACCGTAGGAAAACGAGCATTGACGATGAATAAACTCTTTGATAAGGCTTTCGGCTCTGAAAACAAAAAAAGTCATGTGTTATTCAAGGCCAAAATAATATTATAGTGTTTAGAATCATTGGAGAAGTAATATAATATGTTCTAATAGTATTAACGACAAATTTGCAGTACAGTTAAATATCATCATACTAATATTATAACGCTGAAAGTTTGTGAGTTTGTTTGTGGCTCGATCATGCTCCAACTACTGAACCGATCAATCTGATATTTGTTAGGAAGATAGCTAATATCCTTAAGTAGCACATAGGCTACTCACGGTTCAAAATTCCTTCAGGGCTTTACTCCAGTGATCTCTAAACATCCCATGTTAATGTTATGGAGACTAACATTTACTGAATCAGACGATAATTAAAACACGTGTTCTGCATTTAAGATTTCTTATTTGTTTTTTTTTAGTTTATAGTTGTAGGCATTTCAGTTGACGGAAGATATAAATAAACAAACTACTATCATTTTACGTACTAATACTGAAAAAGTCTATGAAATGAATAGTAATTGTTTATTTTGATCTTCCGCCAACTGAAATGCCCCCAACTCTGCAAGTTTGTTGCACGTTTAACCAAGAAGATACCTGTACCGCTGCCAGGTAAACGTAAATCAAATTTGTATCAACGTTCAAAAACAATCCCGGTTTCATAAAGTGGTTAGATGTCAGAAAACTTCAGCAAAAAAGGAAAGTAGAGTGCTTCAGCAAGTTTTACAGCAGGCATCGTACAGAGTAGAAGGAACTCCAGAATAAAAGCAACTTTGACGTAAACAGCAAACTCAGCGGAAGGTCGGTTAGAACTGAAATGGCAGAGTAGTGATCTACAGGAACTATTGAAATATTCGATTTTATTTTAGTCCTTGTTAGTCTCCAAATTCTGTCACGAAGTTCAGGCATTTCATGTTCAAGATTAATTAATTAATAACTCGTCTATATCTGTATCCGCAAACATGACGGACACTGAATTGAAATAGTTCCTGTAGAACACTACTCTGCCATTTCAGTTCATCTCAAACCGACCTTAGGCTGAGCTTGCAGTTCACGTCAAAGTTTCGGAAGTTGGGATGAAAAGTGTTTTCATCACTCCGTAAAGAAAGTAGCTATTTTCGATGGCAGCTGATTTCAAAGAACATGATCGTTTCTCAAACTCTGATTTAGAGCAAGGGAAAAATGATCAGCTGATTTTCCCTTGCTCTAAATTTACTTTCCCTTACTCTCAATTAGTTCTCTATTTGTCCACTACGCGCACTAATGTTTCTTGACCATTTATTTATACAATTTAAATCAGCTGTTTTTACTGTTTAACAATATAAATGTAAACGGAAATAAGCCTCGTGATGAAAAGTATCGTTCATAACTTGTACCGAAAGTGATTTTCCGGCACTTGCTCCAATTATTCCCGTACTCGGCGAACATTATCGGCTTCGCCTCGCACGTGAAATTTGGTGTTCCTGTGTTCGGATCCGCCTCACACATGGAACTTGAGCGCGCACCGGAAAATGCCACTTTTGGTACTTGTAATGAAATATACTATTTCAGGGTCAATATTCTTTCAATCATATTTTCCACGAACATCTGTTAAAATATATGATAACCTAATTAGAAGTGGAGTTACAGATCTTTAACTGAAATCAAATTTAGGATTTATTTTAATTTATGTTGAGGTCTATAGCTCGCCTATAACGTGTTCGATTTAAATTATCAATATCTCAAATGAAAACCTTTATTTCTATGAGTATTTCAGGACCAACGATGTTATAGTATATTTTACTACTAGTCACGAAATAGGAATTTTGTGACGAGTAATGAACGATACAAATAATCACGATGCAAATAACCACATTAAACTTAAACAAAAATGATCTAATATTTCATAGTCTAGTCATTTTGTATAAGAAAACACAACACGGTTTAACAATTCATTTTTGTCTTAAAGTCAGCTCTTTGAACACAGAACAGTCAAAAATACCCCCGTCGCAGCAATCCTGCTTACTCAGCGAATTTCTATTGAATATATATGTCTTAATAACACATTAAGCCACTTACCAGGATTAATAGGAAATATATCTACAAGTGAGTGATATTTTAAATATTAATTATTCTACATATTAATAACATTGGGGATTAGTACGCAGGTTTGCTGCAATAAGGAACACAAAATAATGGGTTTTTATTTAAATTTCAATAGAACTCATCAAAGTGAAGTCACAACCAAGTTTCATCCACATACATTCATAAATAAGCGCTATATAACATTTTAATTATTCTCCATATGAATAACATGGGGACCGAGTACCTAGGTTTGCTGCCACGGGAACCAAAGGCAAAAAATCTTTTTGTGCAAACAACAACAAACCATAACCAGATGAAGCCATATACCAAGTTTCATCACTGTATGTTAATAAATAAGCGAGATCTAAAATTTTGATTTTTCTCCATAAGAATAGCATTAGACAACGTACTGTGTTTAGCACTTTCAATATCTCAGTAACCAATTGAAGTAGCGTAATGATCAAAATACCAAATTGTTTGTTTTTTATCTGAATTCAACGGTATAAATTACAATTTGATTTAAATAAAAATTACATGTGAAAACCCTAAAAAATATTTTGGGGTAAAAAACCCTCCAAAGTAGTGGGGCATTGTAGGTTTTGGCTCACTTGATTAATTGCTTCCGGAAGCGCTGAGTGAATAAATACGTCATCTGAGGCTGAGCCAGTGACGTAGGCGGTTTTGTGACGTAATGAGGGAAAGTTCAAGGTCACGGGGAGGGTGTTTTAAAAAAGTACTACCTCGCACGCGTAAAATTCGATTGTGATTCGATAGTTAATCGATAATAAATATCGAATGAAAATAATCGAATGAAACAATCGAATGATACGAGTGCGAGGTAGTACTATTACAAAATAACTTTATTTTATTAACAATGTTTGTTCTTAATTACAATACGAAGCTTCCGCCGATGTTGGTTAAAATCGAAGTTGATGATGCCGACGAGTCGCGATCATCGTGTTTTTTCCTGATGAAAGAAGGTAGATACTTCGATCCCTGTGCAGAGTCCATGTTGTTTTTTGTTGCGTAAAGTTCCAAAGATAAATCGTAACCGGACGCAATGAGAAGTCTTAACTCTTCATTAAAAACCTCGAGGTCTTGGAAAGTCGCCAGATGAATAGAATCATAATGAATACACCTAATTTTAATGGACATTTCAACAGAGAGCTCGATGTACACTGGTCAAGAGCTGGAGGTGTACAGACTATTCGCTAGCTAGCGTTTTGGTATCAAACAAAATGGTGGGGGTAAAAGTGTGGTGGGGCGGAGCAGATGGCGGACGGCAGATGGTTACTACTACATTCGCCGCCACAGTAATGCAATCCGTCGGCGTAATTCTTGTATTTTATCTTGTCGGTTCATTTGATACGTTTTACATCTACATATGCAATAGCTGAAACACCTGCACTTACGACAAGCTTTCCCGTCAACTTGATCGCCTGGTATTTTAAAACATTGTAACTCGCAACAATATGTATTCAAATTGTTATCGGTGGCACCGACATGTTAGCTGCAGCGTGTGTTAGACAAGACTGAGACTAACTTCACTGCTCCCCTCTCTTTTATACCTCTTTATAAGTTAACCCTGAATGAAAGTTCAAGGTCATCCGTTTGAATTTTAAAAAAAGCAACACAGCAGTATATAAAATAATATACTGCTGTGTTGCTGTTTTTTTTTTTTTTTCTTTTCTTTATTAAACAAACATCTTACAATACAATAAGCTTAAGTCTAACATTAATGACTAGAAATACAAACAGAGAAATACAAACAGAGCCATTATGTACAAATATGCGTGATGTGCAGAGTGAGTTCCGTAGAGTTGTTGCCGCTTACACCGTGTGATACCAAATACAACGTCCCCGGTTGAATATCTCGCAAATCTTCATTTTGTAGCAGTTGAACAAATCGTTTTGGAAGAAATACTTGAAACTTCGGCTCATCTCCTGGAGTGAAAGGTCCTTCGCTCAATGAAACTAGAATTGCTTCTCCATGTGTAGTTTCCACTTTCTTGATGTTATGAATAATGTAGTGTTTTTGTTCTTTTAGTTCTGAACACTTTTTAGTTAGCAGAAGGTCGGATTTTGAATGAGTGTTGAATTGATCAACCAGTGTTTGTAGAAACTGTTGTGATGCCATCTTTGTCAGCAGTAGTTGTGGTGTCTTCTGTGATGTTGCCTCTTCGGAGTCTCGAATAATACTCGTGCTGGGCCGGTGTTGTCTCCTCATATTTATAGGCCCCGCTACCCCCACCACATTCCTGCGTTTGTTTCAAGTAAGCAGCCAAACGATATGCGTTGTACAATGCACAGTTTGTTTGACCGTGTTTAAGATCTTTTGCAGCGACACAAATATTTCCGAGATTAATGTTAAAATCCTTACTGATAGTTATATCGAAAACATAACCGTGCGTGTACTTTTGTATCCAATTCTTTTTTTCTAATCCTTTTGTGTATATATGCGAATATTGTTTGCAAAAGTTAAACATAATACTGTGCAGATTACTGTAGCTTATAAAACCTTCATACCAGTGTATGTGATGAAAGTAGTTTGTTATCCATTTGTTTGTAATTTTTGCTTTGGCGTTAAGTGTGTTAAAAGAAAAAGGAGCTTCAAACGTGAATGGGTAGGCTACAAATGTAAGCAAGTCTAAAATTACTAATTCCTTGATAATAAACCTATCATCATTATTTCGAAATGCTTGAAATTCGATTACACAAGGCTTTACACTCACTTCTTCATCCCCTCCGCTCATCATGGCACCTAGCGATCAACTAAACTGTTTTCCACACCACGGTAGGTTAAATACCAGGCCGTACAGTTGCAGGCGCGTTGGTGTATATTTAACGTGGGCACCGTCCCCAATAGGCCTACCCCACGTGTGTTCTTCTTTACTAAGTCAAACTTTAGTCTTTTTTAACTTCTTCTTGTGTTTCGTTTTCTTCTTCTTCTTCTTCTTGTTTCTTTGTTTCTTCTTCCTGTGTTGTTTCTTCTGTAGCTTCTGTAGCGATTTCTACAAGTGGTTCAAAATCCTTTAACTTTCTCCACATGCAAACTTCATGAGGTATTCTATTAAAAATAGATGTATCCACAGGTCCGTACACGATGGTGCTATAAGGTTGTTTTTCCAAAGTATCGACCAAATATTCTTTAATAATAGCGCTTGCAAATACCAACTGTCTCATGTACCTTGTAATAGGTTCTGTTGCATAGTTTAAAACGTAGAATTCTTCACGTGATAGTAGAATCTTATTTTCATGTTGAGTCAAGTATCTAATTCGCACTTGTAGTTGTCCGCGATGTTTAACAATATCGATTTCATTGTCACAATCCAAAAGTCGAATATGTGTTTTCCTTCCACACAAACTGTTGGTTAAATAACATTCTATTAAATGTACATGTTTCAAAAATGACTCCCAAGCATTTTGCGAAAATAAAACCTTTTTTGTTCCATGGTGTAGTATTACTGTAGGGGAATAATCCAATGATTTCATCAATCCAACTGATACACTTTTACTGATGCATGCTGAGATGGGGTAAAAGATTCGCAAAAAAACTTCAGTTAAAATGTGAGGAGGAATATTTTCTTCAACTTTCTTCTTCCTCTTTGGTACTACCTTTGATGGGTCTGCATTACTTTCCTCCTCTCTATCTCTTTTACCAAACTTTAAAAATGCAGTTATTTCCTTGATGATTTCTGCTTCACTAGTATTATCACGTTCCAATAACGGTGCTACCTCTGCATCACCTTGTACAACAGATGGAGAACTCATTTTGTAGAAGATGTTACCCATGCGACGATAGACGATCAACTGAAGACCTGCATTGTTGCTCTGCTATTTATAGGTTAGCGACTGTGGCGGTGCCGGTGGTGGTACAACGTTTTACAATACTGTCTTTACAATACCGGTCAACGGTGTGTATGTAACAATTTTATCGTGCAAAATTAAACAATACGCAGATGTATTTGCAGGTACGTTTTCTTGAAATTCCATTTCTATTTTTATATCAACACTAGACGATTTTACAGATTCATTTTGTTTGGAGCAATCAATTACAACAATCGGAGCTTTTGATTCAAACTGTACGGGAGATAGTAGAGGTGTATTTGTTTTGCCGTAATATGAATTTTGGAACCTAGCGTACATATCGTATAAAACACTGTACCTTTTTTTATCAAAAGAAATATTAAAGTTGTCGTAGGGAAAGAATTGTGAATTCAGGAACACTTTACAGTTAGTTAATTTACAATGGTCAAATTCACCAGCATTTTCAGTTAATATACCTTTTTTCTTCGTTTGTAATCCAAATATTACATATCTTGCTTTTTCCAAATGAGTAGAAGTTTTTACAGTCCATGTATGCCGTTGTGTTGTAGGTAAAACGGGGTATTCATGAAACTCCCAGCTTCTGAATGGCATTACAATGTCTCGATCTGATTTTAACTTTCTTAATAATGTAATCCTGTGTTCATCATTTAGTCGCACATGTGGTACTCTCCAAACAATCTTGTCTAATGTTAATTTCCAGTCTAAATTGGCATCAGTTGTTCCAGCAGCTGCTTTAATAATATCATTATCGTTTGATGATCTTAATAAAACTAGTTCTTGTTTTACATTGATTATTATTCTTCTGTAGTCTTCAGCAAATCCTAGGAGTAATCTTAAAGGTACGTAGAAATCAAAGTTTCCCGAAGAGTCAGGAGCGATTGTACTTTTGTCTGGTGCAACCCATCCTGCAACAGCTAACAGATTCTTCTCATTTGGTGTTAAAGACGCTAATCCTTTCAATGTACTGGAAATTCCAACCTTTTTTGTTGAATCGACTGTAACTCCTGAAATTTCATATCTAATCTCGTCAAATAAAAATGCCATAGGATTATTTATGAACGGAACAGTGGTTCCAGCAGTACCATCAGTTTTTGTTACTTTTCCTTCAATATATAAATAACTTTCGCATGGAAGAGTATAAATGTCTTGTTGTTGTATAGGAATCCTAATTTCATCGTTATTGTTTAATTTGGACGAAGCGTAAGGGTTGTGCGTGTGATATTCCTTTTCCCATAAGGTCTCGTCGAATGTTGGACCCTGCGCTATATCCAGTATATCCATTGTTAATGACCCTTAATCCAATTTCTTCTAGAAAACGAATGTTGTCACTTGTTAAACCTTCTACAGCTGATGAGCTACTGACCTCTTTGCTGGTTGGCTCTCTCTTTTTAAATGATAACCCCATTGTCTAAGCGGATGATTTTATATGTATTCTTACAGTAATAGCTTCTCCTCTAAAGTCAATAAGGTTTCCGTCTTGATCCACTATGTTCAGCACGATGTCTGAAATGAAACTGGTGTTTAACGGTAGGTACACAAGGTTTTGAGGCTTTTCTACTATCTTGAAACCTGGTGCAACTGATGGGTAGAATGTGTGTAATATATGACGATTTTCTCCATCTCTGTAGGATCCTTGTATAATGTTACATGTAATGTCTATGCTATTAACTTTGATGATCGTCACAGTTTTATTCCCAGAATGAGTTTTATTAGGTTCTAATACTTTTGTTTCCTTAGAAAACCCCAATAAACTACCAATTGAATGTTCTTGACTAAAATCAATATAATACTTAGACGTAATTTCGGCTTTCATTGTATTGTTATTGCCTTTTATCGTTATATTTTCTTTTCCCATATGTTTTTGTATAACTTCATTTATATTATCAATTTCATAAGCTCCTGTTGGTAAACTGAATTCTTCCAAAGCTGAATACTTTCCTTTATCATCTTTTGTCTTGTAATAATGTATTTTGTTATTAATTCCTTCACTAACGTTTGGAATAGAGTTATATGTTGTTAAATCCAATAATGCGGCTTCCCATAGTCTTCCTTTTTGCAAACGTAGCGCTGGAAACAGAATACTGCGCAAAGTACATGAGTTACCGGTTAATGACACTGTATACGAAGACATCTTAAAGTTGACTAACACTTTTAGCTAAAGAGTATAAACATAAATGACCGCAAATGGATGTATCATCAGGTTGTTTTCTTGTATGATTGTAAAAAACATTTTCTGCCGCACGAAAGTATTGTTGAAGTTCTTTCGGTGGTGGAAGGTCTCCAAAACTGTCGAAATAATAAATGGTTTTACCAAGTTTCTTGTAACACACCCAATGAGTGCCTAATCCTTCACTATTATCCAAATTTACAATACCAGTCTCATTTTTCCACATTTTAACCGGTAATTCATCTTTCATAAATACTCCTCTAAAAAATGGGATTTTCAAACAAGAAGCATATGTAATCAGTTCTTCGTTGGTTAATTCTTTGTTTTTAATTATTAATTGCTCTTTCTTATTTAATACACACGATACGGTCTTAGGTATAATCCTCCTCCCTTTTTTATCATTGACCATATTGTTGGTTTCTTTTTAGCTTTACCACTGGTAGATCGACGTTTTCTTCTGATATTACCTCCTTGTTTCTTAGCGGGTTTTTTCCCACGCCTTCTTCTCTTTCCTCCTCCAAACGTAGTTTTTGCTTTCATTGCTGCTGTTACTGCTAAAGACGCTGCTTTTTCACCAATACTCGCGTCACTAGATTTTACTCTTTGCCAGGCTTTCTCAGCAAGTGCTCTATCTGCTATTGATCTATTTTTAGTATCACTAAATTTGGAATACGCTATATCGTGCTGTTTACAAGCCTGATCGAGCTTATTTATTCCAGGATCTCCTCTAGCAAGACGTTTCTCTAATTTGGTTCCAGGACCACAATATTGATATCCTCCAGGTAAATGTAATTCCACAGGTAATAAATCAATCGCCTTGTTAACTATAGCTCCAACCGGTTTACTCAATAGAGAAAATGCTGTTGATGCTATTCCCCTTCCTCTCTGTAATCTCTCTCGATTATGACTGATGCGTTTAACCCTCGACATGACTATTTATAGCAAAACTTACAATCAGTAGGTGCACTCTATAAATGTTTGACAATGAATGTAATATCAGTTTTGGTTTCTTGTATTATATACTGTTTAAAATCAATTTATTATATAGAAATGGATTTATTAATTAAATGTAGACATATTAAACAAAAGTAGTACAAATAGAAATAAGGTGTAATTGAAGATGTCCCAGATGTTTCTCCGCTGGTGAAGGTATCGTTGTCTTCGGTAAAATGAATAAACTTTAAATAGATGTCATGTTCCCTTAGAAACTTGCCACTTAATCGTTGGTAATTGAATAACACATCCCAGTCTAGTTTATCTTTAAAATTGTCAATGTAATTCTCAGAGAGATTTTGATATTTACTTATTACTTTCCAACAGTTATTAAAATTTGATGTCATCTCTAAGAGGAAGTCTTCTGAAAACTGTTGTCTTTGTAAAATATGGATCCAGTTAACTCTGTGAAAATAAATTCTTAACATAGTCATTGTAAAGAGGTATTGTATGGAAAGTTGTTCCCAATCCATATATCTATCAAACCGTTGAACAAAACCATCTGTCAACACTCCTTGGGGAAATCTCGGCTCTTGAGATATTAAACTCCACGCAGTAATATTGGATTCCATCATCCTCTCTGTATCATCTCTCAAATATGACTGATGCTTTATCCCTTATCATGGGGTATTTTAAATTCTTTTTTCTCTTATGTAATCTTCATCGTTTTCTGTTGGTTCATTAATCACATTCACTTTATCCCCCTTTCCTAATGTCTTGACTTTAGAAGGCTCAGACGGTTTATCTCGTTGATTAGGTTTCTCTGGATTGTGAATATTTTTCCAGTCTAAATAATTGTGACTGTCAACATCTGAAGCTGCATCTCTTCCTGAAGCCCGATGGATATAATGGAATAGAGCTGCACCAAACCTTTCCAAATGTTTTTCATATTCCGTAGTCCATTTATTGTGTACAATATCAAACATTTTCTTATTTACAGCGTCTCCATCCTGCTCACAATCACCTACATTTGATAATTTTAATTTTTTTACATCATAGCTTGTGTCAGTTTCATTCCTTTTGTAAATCGTTAACAATTTTAGAGTAGCGAAATTTACTGCTTCACCATCATAAACGGGATGTTGTATATTGCTTAACCTTTTACCGGAAAACCCCCAATGATCTTCGTGTACAGTTGGGGTTCTTTTATCCATGTATTTTACCGTAACCGCATCAGAAGACAAAAGCGGATCACCAACATTTTGAATTACTTTTCCTTCAAAATTATAGTTGCCATCAGGTGTTAACGGAAACCCAGCTCTTTTTTCACTATATCCAGATTTTACTCCAATCTCGGAATACCGTCCAAACTTGTCCACACTCATGATGTAACTGAATCGCTATCGTTTAGGTTCTTATTATATATATATATATATACGTCTACTGAACAATTATTCCTTGTTTTCGCAGTTCATCAACCAAAGCTACCCATTCGTTTTCTAAACCAGTGTGCCCGGCTTCCATAGCTTCATGTAATAACCTCATTCGATCAACTAACTTATTTATATCGTTGTAATATATTATATTAGTTTTATACAAGTTTTTCAATAATCCCCTTCCAGATGTGGTAGGATCAGTTGTTTTTCTCTTTTTATGCAAAACATTTAATTCAGCAGAAGATAAAGCTCTTCTTTTAATTTGAGCTTTTTTTAATTTTGAGGGGAAAAGACTAGATATAATACTTGTATATTTTATTGACCGATTTCTATGAATAGGTAGGTCTTTGGAATACTTTTTTCTATGTGCATTTGTATACTCTAATATATGTTTAAACAATTGTAAATCCCTTTTAGTATATTTACCAGGATTATTTTTAAAGATAAGTTCAAACAAACCTTTTGTACCTTTATATTTCTTATCTCCAATAACTATATCATCATTTTCGTTTATATCTAACTTGCTATCTCCAATCATTAATACTTTATCCTCTATTCTAGCTCCATAGGTATGATAATTTCGATTAGCATGTGCGGCGTGTAACATTTTTAACGTATATGTTCTTCCAAGTGTTCCTTTAAACATAATATCCGTGCCTAATTTGCTTAAGTTGGATGGGTTAATATCCTCTTCTTCTGCTCTTGTATCTTCTACACTTGTATCTTCTGTACTTGTATCTTCTGCAATGTCCTTTTCCTTTAAATCCTCTATATCTCCGCTTTCTTCATACTCGTCGCTTTCTTCAGATGTTTGTAACTGGCCAAAACTTTCATCATTCTGAAATTCTTCTTCATATTTGGAAATTGGTAGCATTTTGTCTCCTTCGAAGCGAATTGAAGGTTTTTCCATATTTTGTGCTAATCGCTTTAAAGGTTCAGTAACAGGTTTGAATGTTGTTTCTAAAAATTGCTCTCTTTCATTTATACCTGATTTTAAAGCTCGGTTTTTTTGTCTAATAGAATCACTAAGTGATTTTATTTCCTTTAATAGCTTTTCCTGGTTAACCATCTTCACACCTTGACGACTTGTACAGTAATACCGCTAATCAGTGTATTAAAACGAATTTATCAAAACCTATTCTATAACGACCATCTTTTATAGCATGATCTTTCATAATAACCAAAAATCCATACTTTTCCGCCCATGCTTTTCCGCAAAGCTCTTTAAACTTTTCAAATGGCATATCCGCATTCACATGATCGTTATATATATGTTTTAGGTTAGTATCATCTTGTTTGAATACAATTAGAATATTTGCATTATCTCTGATAAGTTGTTTTGGGATTTTGCTATAAGTTTGTCCTATATATATGCTGTCAATGTTATTATGTCTTCCCATGGCAAAGTAGTTTCTAATAGTATCCTGATTTTCACAAGATACATCGTCAAATATAAATACAGAATACGGTTTCGCTTCGTTTGGTTGCATAATGCTATCACTAGCGTTAAATTTGTAAAAATTAACATCAGACACATCAGATAGGATTTTATCCAGCAATTGATACTTTGGTTGATGTAGAGACTTTGAAAAAATATATAGGTTACTAAACCTTAATCCCTGCGGATTAGTGATCAAATTAAAGACAACATTGGTCTTTCCGCAGTTTGAGGGGCCACTTACTATACATCGAACAGTGTTTGGAAGTAAACTACCGTGTTTACCATTGTTGATTTTAACGTTATCCACAGTTAAATCATCTATGTTATTAATATTGAATCGATCTTTATGGTTAATTATCTCCATCCTGCTCAAAGGTTAACGATGAAATGAGTTGCTTGCATTAAACCAAGTCCTTTATAGGTATCCATGAATCCTCAGTTTTGTTAAACCCTAACCACCGCACTTTAACTGCGTCCTTTTTTCTTTGTAACACTTTTTCAACAAGATATACATCACCTACTGTTGACTTTAACATTTCATGTCCATAAAATGCACCTTGCAACAAATCTCCTTTGTTATCTTTTAAGATATACGTTTCAGGTACAGTCGGTTGCACTTTATACACTGTAAAAACTTCATTCGTCCAATTGGGAAGGTATTTCTTGGTAAACACTCCCTTATATTTACTAATCCGTACTTTATCACTTACATTAAATTTTCTTGGCTGCATTTTTTCTACTTTAGGCTTTGTATTTTTCTTAATGCGTTTTAATACATCTTTTGCATTTCTTCTATTTACTTTGTTATGTTTCATACCGATAGTTCTATGAAACCTGTTGTTATAATCATTTATTAATTGTGGTAAAACATCATACCATACGTAAGGACCTCTTTTTGAAAATTGTTTATACAGTGCTCCTTTTAAGGTTCTATTGAATCTTTCTACAATAGCTGCTTTTTTCTCTGAATTTGTAGAATAATGATTTATTTTATATTTATTCATTAACTGTGCAAAGTTTGTATTAAAGTATTCTGTTCCATCATCAGTTTGTAAATGTTTAATTTTGTTTTTATCTCTTTTTATGGCTATTTCCATGGCTTCTGTTACGCTTTTACCAGTCTTGTCCTTTAGAGGCAAAGCGTCTGCAACTTTTGTAAAACAATTAATAATTGTGAGTATATATTTAAATCCTTTGTTTATTCTGCTATGCGGTCGCATTTCAATTAAATCCGCTTGATATAGATCATTTATCCCTTTTATAACAGTATTTCTTCTTGGAAACTTTATTCTTGCAGGTTTGTGTAGTTCATTAATAATCTTCTCCTTCAGGTCTGACATGATGGTTTCACGAAGACAGCTGATATGATATTAAATATTCTTTTGTATAAATCTGCTTATATAGGACAAGGTCATTCTAAACTAATGTATAAAAGGGGGAACACAGCGAAATACTGCTGTGTTCCCCCTTTTATACGGAAAGGGATGTTGGACGATGAAAGGGTTACTCGTCAATAGGGTTGAGGGAATAGTGGCCGAATGGTAGAGTGTGGATGTTGTCTGCAAGGATGTGTCGTTTATCATCATTTGAAGAGAGAGCTTTTTTTACTTCCGTCACGCTGTACAGCTGATGGTTGAAACTTCTGATTGTGTTGAATTTTGCTGTTATATCTTGATCTTCAAATAAACATTTCTTATAGTGATTAAAATGCACATTCTTCTTTAAATACAAACTTTTTACTCCTTTAGCTTTCTTAATGACTTGATTTTCATTTAGTTGTAAAGAATATAATTTTGACATTAGTGCAACAATTTCTTGAAGTATAACACCATTGGCTTCATCTTTAAATTTGCCAAGCACTTTTTTGTTTCTGTCATTGTCGTAGTTTGGATGATCTTTTGGATAGTCGGAAAAGTCAAAGTCGTTTTTGTAATCAAATGTCCGAAGGTCTTCATACATATCGTTAGTAATTATCCAATATATAAAAGCGTCTGTATCCATGTAGGAGATGCCAATGTTTTCTCGTCCATAAAAGGTGACCATCTTTTTGTAATGGAAATCGTACATATGAGTCTTGGAGATATCCAGGATTGTCATACCTATATACAAAGGACGATCCATCTTCACACTTGTTTTCTTCATAGATACAGCTACAAGATTTTCGTTAATAATTATAGATGATCCAAAGTTTGGCTGTTGTACGAGTTTTTGTAGTTTGTTCGGATCTGTAACAAGTTTAACATTTTTATGTCTTCTTTTGTTTTCCAATGTTTTACCGAATATCGCATTGTTCATCAATTTAAAAAAGTCTTTTTGAAAGGCTGATGTAGCGGCTGCTCTTCTAGTAGTATTCGAGTCTATGTATGGTTTCAACCAGCACGATTGGGAAAATTCTACAGCTCTATTAATTTTAGTAAGACGTAAACCTAATTCGATAGCTTGTTGAACAACCCAATAGTGAGCTACGTATCGTTGTTTATTGTTAAGGGTCATCATTAATTTGGGGTGTTTTCCAGTTGGTGAAATTTCTGTTCTTGCAAGGAGTGGAAGGTCATAATGAAGATCGTGTAAATGTTCTGGATATTCAAAGTCGCAATCCAAAATGTATCAGGTATCTCCATGTTTTGGAATTTGTGAAATATCGCCAATACAGTCGGGATCAATCCATTTAAAGTTGTCAAATGGAAGTGGGTTCGACATGGCCCATCCATACAGATTATTCGCGTCGAAATATCCCAAGTACGTTGAAGGTTTCTCTTGATCATGGTCAGGTAGATATTTGTTGTTGGCTTTAACATGTCTCGTTACGCTTTGAGTTAATCCACCTCTAACACCAGACTCAACCATTAAAACCATATCTATATCTGTTAACAGCTGAAGTTTACATTTTGTTTCCTTCAACATTGCTTGCCAAGCTAGTCCTGTAGATGTATACGAATGTAGAGGGTCCAAACCGTATGCTGCAAAACACGTTCTTCGGAATTCTTCCATAACATCGCAGAGCAGAGTTACGTCGAGTTTTACATAAAAGTCTGAATACTCTCCTAAAGTCTTCATATTTAACTCATTCCATACTCGACATGCGTGTTGATAGTCTTCAAGTGAGATTTCCGAATCATTAAGTTTGTTGTTAAATTGTTCTGGTGGAGGAAGTGTTGTTTCATTAAATCTATGAAGTCCATCGATGTAATCGTAGGGGAAGACTCCTTTTCGAAGAACCAGATCCATTTTACTACTGGCTACAATTTTGCTTGTTTCTATCAGATCTTCTCTTTTTAAATTATCAGTTAATTTCATTAGGCTAGAAGGCATAAATCGAAACGAATCAATAAATCTAAGTTTTATTTTGCCAACCTTTTTAGAGAAACTTATAAATTTTTCCATTGTTGTTGCCAAAACATCTATTGCTCCATCATCTCTTCCTAACTCCGGGATTATGAAATGAGAGTCATATCCGCTAAGGTTATGTAGAACAACGGGTATAAAAGATGGTACTTTGTAATTTAAGTTGCAAGCGTTACAGGCTGCACCTCTGTAGGCTCCTGTAAGATGGTCGTGATCACGCACTTTAACGTTATCTGGTGTAAATAGGTTATTACACAGATAACATGTTGTTGTCAAATTGTGATGTTGAAGTTGGTGTTCATCCATAGGTTGCATCGGTATTTTAATTTTGTAGATTTCTTCCACCTTAGAGGCAATGTAATACAACTCATCTACAAAGTGTTTCGCTGCTTGTTCACCACGATAAATCTTCGGAGCAGATGATAGTCCAAATTCTTGAAGATGTTCTTCAGACAGCGTGGATTTTGTTAGTATACAATAACTGTTTGGTGCATGTTTTTGATATTTGCTTCTTTTTGTGATATCCTCTTCTTGTTGTTCAATTGGAAGTAAAGATGCTTCGAAATCCGCGTACACAACAAATGGAACAGGGTATTGTTGATTTACTTTGTCAAATTTTATCTGCGCTCTGCTGGGATGTGGCAATTTAATTCTTACCTCATAGTTTCCACTACATAACCTTTGATGTTCTACTAACCATTCTGAACCTCCTCTTCTTAATTCTTTGTTTACATGACAAAAACATCTTTTACAAATTGTTTTCTTTTCTTCATGTTTAGATAATTGTTTAGAAACAAGAGCTTCAAACTTTTTAATGTAGACCTAGTGGGATATGTCCCCCTTAGTGATCAATAGCAAATCCGTATGATCTCTGCGCTCATTTGATGTTATACGCAAGGGGTACACATTGTTTGATGAATCCAATCCAAATAGGTTGACAGAAGCTGAAGGATTTTGTTTTTCAAATTTTGAAATGTCTGTTATAGCAACAGGATAAGTCATCCCTTGAAAATTATATCTATGTTGTACTTCATCATATTTGCGGCTTGGTCTTATCGGATTGTCTGTTACATATTTGACCAACATGGCATATTTAAAACATTCAGTATCATGATTTTGTACGTTGACGCAGGATAAGGTATTTCTAATCTTTGTTGGTAGAGGGATGTAGCTACTTCCTCGAATTCCATAGCCGTGTTTGTGTACTCTTAAGTCTAGCCCTGTGATGCTTAACAAACTCCATCCAGAGCCTCTTCCTTCATGTTCTTGTATTTTTGTCATTAGCTCTTCAAAACATTCAGATACGATTGAATCAATATCTGACGAAAACATAATAGTTCGGTTTTTTGTTAAGAAACCTCTCGGTGAGGTTTCATTTTGAATGTTTGTAAATAAAGCATCCAGTAATAGTCCAAATTTAATAAAATTTTATCTTTTTAATTCATTTTTCAGAGTTTTGCTAACCAATACTTTTGCGTTATTTAAAAATTCTTCAAGTTTCAATTTTGTATTGTCAATTTTAAAGTGGGTTACAACATTACCCGGAAGTGCTCGGGCGTGTAGTTCCACATTTATTGATGGTCCAGGCGCGTAATGAATGACACTTGGTCTTGAAACTTCATTTTCTTCTTTTTCTTTATTTTCTTCTTTTTCTTCTACATTTTGTTCTTCTTGATGTTTTGCTAATTATTGGTCGATTGAATCTAATTCTTCTTCATTTGGTCCTTCCTCTTCTGTATTTGTATTGGTGTTATGTTTCAATTCTTTATGAATGGTTAAAAGCCATTCATCTCTGAAAGAAGCTTTACAAATATTGCAGCGATTCATAATGTAGGTGTGCTCTCCACAAGGGACAACGCAATAATAAAAAACACTGCAAATGCACCTCTATTTATACCCTAGAAGAAGTGGTGGGGGTAAGTATTAGGTTAGGTTTACTATATTTTACATTTTCTGTTTACTATTGTAGTTGGAGGCTACAAAATTTTGTATTTTAGGTCAAGGTCATTGGACATATTTGCCAAAACGGGGAATAGAGCAGTAAATGATTTCATTTTAAACCATAAATTGATCTATTCCCCGCTCTGTATTTAACAAGGACAATTTTCTTCAACAGGAACATTTGATAGATTTTTAAACTTGGATGTGAAGTCGGATTGTACACATTGCATCTCGATCAACTAAAAATTTCATAAAATAATAGGGATCTTCAGTTGTAGATTCATCTTTAACATATTCAATAGTCAACATTGCCGAACGAACATCTTGTGGAATTACGTCGACTTTTATGAGTCGCCTTTCGAGTTCAAACCGTTTTGTTATTGATGTAAGTTTTATCACATCATCAATATCGATAAGGGGAAAGCTGTAACAAACGGAGTTTCCTGGTGGGTTCATCATGCCGTTATGCTAAATATACACTGTTGCATCGTCATTAAATAGACGTTCCCCCACCATTAAATGTATAAGTTACCCCCACTTTTTTCAGTCATGTAAATGGTTCAAGGTCATACAACAATATTACCAAAACGGGGAATAGACAATAAGTGATTCTCATTATAACCACAAACTGATCTATTCCCCGCTTTGTATTTAAAGTAAACTATTTGAAGACAACAAAAACTTATTCAGATTCTTCCGATGATGATGATGATGATGATGAGCTCATATCACTAAATAAGCGACGACAAACACTAAGGTTCCCTGTGACTGGATCTAGAACTACGTCATCAATATTAATACTGCTTGTAGGGGTTCCACTATCAACAAGGTCCATTTCCTCCAAACAAAGCAACTGATGATTAAATTCTGGTTCATTATCATCGTCGTTGTCGTCGTCAGTCAACAGCTCCATCTCTCCAAGATATGGTTCACTGCTAGCAAACTCACTCAGTAGTTCAAGATCACTAAACAGTTCATCTTCCATCTCTGAATCGTCTTCGTCTTCATCTTCGTTTATATTTACTGGAATATTTTGAATTATTCCCAGTATAGTCTTCTTAGAAGGGAAAATGTTATCTCTGGGCGACATGATTCCAAGTAGCAGACTGATTTTACAACTAATACAAAACCACCTTTTATACCCCGATTCCGGTAATGGTGGGGGTAAGTGTTGAAAGTACAAGTGGTAGGGAAGAGGTATTATTGTAACACAAATGATTAAGTCCTGTAAGTGGGTCAAGGTTACCTTAACCTATTACCAGAACGGGGAATAGAGCAGTAAGTGATTCTCACTTTGACCACAAACTGATCTATTCCCCGTTCTGTCTTCTGCTGTTCAGTATTTCCAAAGACTCTTAGTTAGTTGAAGAAAATTGGTCAATTTCCATTGCTAGCAATTCTTCAGGCAGTTGAAATGATGTATTTTGTGATAACATTTCCAACATATCAATATATTTTATGGCGTGTTTTATAGTAGAAAGTTTTGAAGCGTTTGGTTCAAGAAAAGGTAATTTTGTTTGTAATAAATTATAGGCTTCATTCAATATTGCAATCCTTTTTCTCTCTCTAGCACACCTTCTTTTCTCTATATCATTCTCCTCCTTTCCTTTAACATCTAAGTTAGATGATCCACCTGGGCTATCCATAGCTGAACAATAACTATACTCCGAAGCCGACTGCCTTATATATATATGTTTACCACCACTCTTTTACAATGAATATAGCTGGTTCAATGTCTTGTTCGGGAAAAAGTCGCTAACCTAACGTGTAGTGTAATAAAGACACAAAACAAACCCCTCTTGTAATAATCGATAAATTTCTCTCTTCAAAGGAATTGGTTCCACATCTATTTTTACCTCTTCAGTTTTACGAATACCCAATCCTTTGACCTTAACATCATGATACTCCATAAGCAGTTGGTATACACGCTGGGTAAAGATCTCCGCTTTAGTAGTAGAGTTAATATAGTGGAGGTATACCATGGTAGATGCTCTATTGATGCAGTTCACAACCAAAGTGATTATTGACTCTCCAACATCGCGCTTTAATACCCATCATGTAAGTGGGTCAAGGCCGTCTGATTATATTACCAAAACGGGGAATAGAGCAGTAAGTGATTCTCACTATAACCACAAACTGATATATTCCCCGCCTGTGATCACCCCTTCTACCACATCTTCTAACTGGGTCAAGGTCGTTTCTGACCAAAATGGGGGGTGGGGTGTGAGATTTGACAGAATCTCACACCCCGGAAACCTAAAGGGAAGTAGATATAATTTACAGTAAAGTCTGGCTAAAGTTCAAGTCACAATGAAGAGTTATTATTTTACAAATATAAAGTCACGCAAATATGTAAATTGTACAAATCTAAAATAAAGGAGTCGGTGAGGAGCCTTAGGACCCCTCTCACCGAGGTCTAGCGAAAACCGGGGAAATGCGAAACCCCATCCGGTATGCAAAGAAGGTGCAGTGATCGGTTTGCGGGCCGTAAACACTGCAAAGCAAGAGCCGGTTTGCTGGCCGTACTCTTAAAAGCTAAGGAGAGCCGGTTTTCTTGCCGTACTCGCAAGGAAAGGAGATGGAGTTAAAGGGTATCTTACATATTTGTATGATGAATAATTAATTTCAATTAACAAGAGTTATAAATGTAAATTGTACTAATCTAAAATAAAGGAGTCAGTGAGGAGCCTTAGGACCCCTCTCACTGAGGTTTAGCGAAAACCGGGGAAATGCGAAACCCCATCCGGTATGCAAAGAAGGTGCAGTGATCGGTTTGCGGGCCGTAAACACTGCAAAGCAAGAGCCGGTTTGCTGGCCGTACTCTTAAAAGCTAAGGAGAGCCGGTTTTCTTGCCGTACTCGCAAGGAAAGGAGATGGAGTTGAAGGGTGTCATTAATATGTGTGTGTGTGTGTGTGTGTAAGATGTTAATAAATTAAAAAAAAATGTATAAATAACCTAGCCAAACTTTAAAGTAATTTAAAGAAAGGAGTTAGTACTATCTACAATACAAAATAAGAAAACAAGCAAGCAAAGTTCAACCAAACATACAACATGCAACATGCAAAAGTATAAGGGATTAATAAAAAGTGTGCGCATACTTAGTATTAACCCCTTATTTCTCCAGTTGTTCTTATAAAAAGAACAACTAGACAGTTGCACTGAACAGTGGAGATGGTACCATGTTAACACTCCACTGTACAGCAAGCAACTGATGTCAGTTACTGCATGGTTCGCTTATATAGGAGACGCGAAATTACCTCGGCTGAGTTTGATGAGGTTTTAATTTCGCTTTTATCAGCATACTACAATACAGTTAAGAAAAGCAAAGACATGCGGAAGATTTTAAATACAAAAGCTGAAAGCAAAAGCAACGACCCTAGCATGCAAGAAACTAACTACTATAGCCGGACTAATAAAGCAGCAATATAACATGCAGGAAAAGACAGAGTGAAAGAGAAGGAAAAGAGAGAGAAAGAGAACCCAGGTAGCGAGATCTTACGAGGGGGGCGCCCTCCCCCCGCATTACCCCGCTACTGCAATTGTCCTCGCACTTTAATACGCAGGTCACTTGCATGGGAGCAGTCTCGACTTAGATCGACGACTGGTAAGGAACTGTCCGGAGCACTCGCTTATATGGCCGCGGGAGGGCGCGGGTAATTTTCCCGACACAGGGTAATTTGGTTGTGTAATGCAGCTCTAGACATAAAAACAAAATTCGGCTGATTTAGTGAGGTTTTTTAATTTCGCGTGTAACAGCTGGCGCGGGGCGTTCCCTTGACAGCTTGATTTAATGGGTTGCGCACCGGTTGCATTCTACTAGGTAATTAACTTTCCCACTCGTTTTGTTGAACGCTAGTACAGGTTGGGATTCTCTATCTCTATTCATATTTAATTTAGGTACCTTTTGTTGTAACTAAAAATAATTATGTTGTGTAGCTAGTTGAGGTATTTTGCATTTACGTATTCGTATTATTACTTTAGTGTGAGCTGCCCCCATTATATATCATTGTGAAATACGGCCAAGACGTCGAACGTCGCATAGTGGGGCAATTTTAATAATCTAGCTGGACAAAAATACCTATCAGAAATATTGTTATTTAACAAAAGGACATAAAATATAAATAAACAAATAGACAAAAGAGTCAAAACAATGATTATTATAATTGCATTGTCATTGGGCAGAGTGCAGATAAGGCCAAATACTCAGATAATGCGGGAGCCGGTCAGTAGTTAAAGTTGTCGCTGTCAATTAGTCGCTGTGTAGGACCCCAGTATGTGATGTTCTTCAAATAGGTTATTATTTTATTATTAATACAATGGATAAGAAACACAAAGGTAAGTCAGTGTTCCTGTTTTGATTATTTTTTTAATGTGAAGATTTTTTTTTGCTTAATCTTTAAAAATAAATGTGTTACAAAGTGTTTTAGAGTAAAGGTTTCAAGGAACCTACCAGAACCTTGAATATTATATATTTCCATGAAGGGCGGATTGTACACAATCCAAAAATTCGTGTTTTAGCTGCTACTTTTTGCAACTTTAAATTTGTAAAGAAAAAATACTATAGGATTACCCTGCAATACTAAATTTTGGAGTAGTTGTACGTACATTTGTTGGCGTACAAACTTTAATAGCAAACTTGATTTTCAAAATATTTGTTAGTTTCATTAAAGAACAATCGATATCAAATGTTTTTCATTTGCACTTATTCAAAATCGTGGGCTCCAATGATATTTCAATAACAAAAAATGTTAGATTACATTAATTTACTCATTAAATTCATACACGTTTTTATTTACATATATGTCAGGTTATATGATCAGAACCTTATAAAAATCTGGTGTATTAAAGTTTTTAAAATGTTTAATTTATTTATAATCCCAATAGTAAACTATTATTGGTTGATTTTCGCTACAGTGCAATACAAGTATCAGGATGTTTTTTTATTAAACAAGTTGAGGTATTTTGCATTTACGTATTCGTATTATTACTTTAGTGTGAGCTGCCCCCATTATATATCATTGTGAAATACGGCCAAGACGTCGAACGTCGCATAGTGGGGCAATTTTAATAATCTAGCTGGACAAAAATACCTATCAGAAATATTGTTATTTAACAAAAGGACATAAAATATAAATAAACAAATAGTCAAAAGAGTCAAAACAATGATTATTATAATTGCATTGTCATTGGGCAGAGTGCAGATAAGGCCAAATACTCAGATAATGCGGGAGCCGGTCAGTAGTTAAAGTTGTCGCTGTCAATTAGTCGCTGTGTAGGACCCCAGTATGTGATGTTCTTCAAATAGGTTATTATTTTATTATTAATACAATGGATAAGAAACACAAAGGTAAGTCAGTGTTCCTGTTTTGATTTTTTTTTTTTTTTAATGTGAAGATTTTTTTTTGCTTAATTTTTAAAAATAAATGTGTTACAAAGTGTTTTAGAGTAAAGGTTTCAAGGAACCTACCAGAACCTTGAATATTATATATTTCCATGAAGGGCGGATTGTACACAATCCAAAAATTCGTGTTTTAGCTGCTACTTTTTGCAACTTTAAATTTGTAAAGAAGAAATACTATAGGATTACCCTGCAATACTAAATTTTGGAGTAGTTGTACGTACATTTGTTGGCGTACAAACTTTAATAGCAAACTTGATTTTCAAAATATTTGTTAGTTTCATTAAAGAACAATCGATATCAAATGTTTTTCATTTGCACTTATTCAAAATCGTGGGCTCCAATGATATTTCAATAACAAAAAATGTTAGATTACATTAATTTACTCATTAAATTCATACACGGTTTTATTTACATATATGACAGGTTATATGATCATAACCTTATAAAAATCTGGTGTATTAAAGTTTTTAAAATGTTTAATTTATTTATAATCCCAATAGTAAACTATTAATGGTTGATTTTCGCTACAGTGCAATACAAGTATCAGGATATTTTTTTATTAAACAAGTTGATTGTTATCTTTAACAGTTAACTATATAGGATTTTAAGGTAGGTAAACTTAATAAATTTATAGCTTTTCCTAAAAACCTCTATGAGGTTATGTCAAATTAAACTTGCATAGGCCTACATCACCTTTTGTAAAAAAAAAAAAAATTCATTATACAATGATTTTAGTTTTACTCTTCTTAATTGAATATATTTTTACAATTGATGGAAATAACCTCTCCAAAGTTAACAGCATCAACAATGGGTTTAATTCAAGTAGTAAGCACCCAGAACCACCGGGATGACTTCTCCTCTGGTGACCCGAAGTTATGGTTTAACATATACCAAATGGATACTCAACTTGCGGATTGATCAGACGAACAAGTAGTTGTTTGTACGCAAGAAGCAGCACATGAATACATGCACTGGTTTAGATCATACTAGCTGTTATAATTACAGCGTTGAGCAAACATTATTGAAGTTTTCAGTTACGAAGCTGAGGTCTAAGGATGTGAGTAATGTACAGTGCCCTGCGGCAGAGAACTCTGCGGCGGAGCCTGCAGTCGGCGTGACCTTGAATAAACCAATAAGCATCACGCGTAGTTGACAAGCTGTTTGCCCGCTCTAACAGCGCTTGACGCCGAATCACTGTACTAGTTACATTAAATTGTCGGCGCTCGGGTAAAACATGTAAAACTGCAATAAATCTTGTAACACTGTGTTAAAGAAAAATAAATTACGAACATTTTTAAAAAAGGTGTAGGGCGATAGCTTTTTTCCTTTTATATTAAAAACTAATTTGATTAGATTCTTTGATTGTAAGGCTAGCAAATGGAGTTCTTGGATGTTATTTTGATTTTGTTTGATGTACTAAACGTCTGAACTCTAAAATATCTACAAATCTAGTAAAGTTCAAATAAACAGCGATATGAGCGATTTCGTCGTAGAATACTCCAGGCTGAAACATTCTTAGCAAGTTGTCTGCTACGCAAGATGCATCATATGAGTACATGCAATAAATTAGATCACAGTGACTGTTATGATTGCGTAAAAACAGTGTCGAGCAAGAATTGTTAATGTTTTTAGTTACGGAGCTCCGATCCTCACAGAGTCAGAGCTAGACTCTAACTAATGCATGTCCCGTAGTTATTGTGCGATGTGACAACTTGGTGGGGGAAACTGGTGTGGTGGGGGGTAAAGACGAGTGTCTATCCTACATGCTTGTATCACTTCAGTATACCTGCGGCTCTTGCATAGTTCACATGGATTCGCCAATACAAGGCACTACGGTTTCTTCCACATGTTCTTCTTTTAATATTGAGCAAGCTGACAATACAAATGATGAAATACAAGTACATGAAGTTTATAGCACAATATCTTCTGATGCAGAAGCAATAATGTCATCTCTAATAGGGTTTGACTAATGATGGTGGATGTAGTAGCAACCATCTGCCTCGCACCACCTGCCGCCTGCCATCTGCTCCGCCCCACAACACTTTTACCCCCACCATTTTGTTTGATACCAAAACGCTAGCTAGCGAATAGTCTGTACACCTCCAGCTCTTGACCAGTGTACATCGAGCTCTCTGTTGAAATGTCCATTAAAATTAGGTGTATTCATTATGATTCTATTCATCTGGCGACTTTCCAAGACCTCGAGGTTTTTAATGAAGAGTTAAGACTTCTCATTGCGTCCGGTTACGATTTATCTTTGGAACTTTACGCAACAAAAAACAACATGGACTCTGCACAGGGATCGAAGTATCTACCTTCTTTCATCAGGAAAAAACACGATGATCGCGACTCGTCGGCATCATCAACTTCGATTTTAACCAACATCGGCGGAAGCTTCGTATTGTAATTAAGAACAAACATTGTTAATAAAATAAAGTTATTTTGTAATAGTACTACCTCGCACTCGTATCATTCGATTGTTTCATTCGATTATTTTCATTCGATATTTATTATCGATTAACTATCGAATCACAATCGAATTTTACGCGTGCGAGGTAGTACTTTTTTAAAACACCCTCCCCGTGACCTTGAACTTTCCCTCATTACGTCACAAAACCGCCTACGTCACTGGCTCAGCCTCAGATGACGTATTTATTCACTCAGCGCTTCCGGAAGCAATTAATCAAGTGAGCCAAAACCTACAATGCCCCACTACTCTCCAAAACCCCCCTTCGGATTGTGCGATTCGTCTGGGTTTCGAACTCGTTCAAATAAATGGTGCTATACACATTTGTACCAAATTTTATTGAGATCGGACCTTTTTTACGAGAGTTATTGTGCTTATGGACACACACACACACATATATACAAATTCGAACGAATGGTGTTTTTGGCATCTGGGGACCTCAAAACAAAAAGTTATCATGGTCTCGGGCTTAAGTCTTACCATGAGACCTACGGGAATAGCTTCTTCTCTATAGGGGAAATTCGCTAATAACGAAATCACACTCCAGTTGTTTATGGCAGGTAAAGTTTTGTTTGGGACAGGTAAAATATTGTTTGGGACAGGGAAAGTAATGTTTAGGAAAGGTAAAGTCAGTTGATTATTATCTTTTGTTTTGGTGCATGGAAATCGACAATTTTCGAAGATCTCAGCTGTATGGTGATGGGCTATTTTTGAATACAGAGCGATGAAAATTATATTAATTAAAACTGGATATATTGATCGTTGATTAAACACCAATATTAAAAAAATTAAAATTGTTGTTGTTCTGACTCAGCAGCTAGCTTCAGGTTCGTCCGATCTAAATAAATAATAGCTCAAATGAAAGCCTGTAATCCACTGAAGGTTCTTAGAACAAAACATATATAATAACTTAATTATAACTGGAGATATAGATCTTTAATTAAAGTAAAATTTCAGAAATTATGAGATTTATGTTGTTTGGTCGAGTAAGATAGTTAAACGAATGCGGATACTTGATGAGAAATCTGTGCGTGCATACCTTAAATTTAAAACATAAATTATGAAAATCAGTCGGGTAGAAAAACCGAACTGACTCGGAAAAGAAAAACCAATTTTTTAAATATGAGATAAATAATCTCAAATTCAGAACACGTGTTATAGTTGTCGGCTAATTCAGTAAAAGTTATTCCCTGGGCCGGGAACACACGGGCCGGGGACACACGGTCCGGGGAACGCCCGGTCGGGTTTTCGTCCATGTCCGGATGAAGTAGAAGTACTTTCAAAAGGCATGAGTCAGGACACATGGCAGCCGGACGGGCAAACGCCCAGCTCAGGTTCAAAGGTCTCCGGGAGTTCGCCCGGGTATTCTCTAATTGCACAGGCGGGTGTTTTCCTGGAAAGCAGGTAGCGGGGCATTGAAACAAATGGACGTGAACACACGAGTCGGGTGATCGCCCGTTCATCTACCACTCCAGTCGTCGTTCAACACACATGATGGTGTGTGGCCTAGTAGATTTTGTCATCTTGTGTATTAGTGTTTAGTGCAGTTAGAGATGAGTTTCCGACAAACATTTGTTATATATCTTATATTTCTAGATACAAATATATATTTTACAATCAAAGATTTCTGTGTTTGCCAACGGTACGCAAACCTTACAACGAATAAAAGGCTTCATGAATTTGTCTTTTCTCCAAGATTAGATGACCCTCCGGCGTTTTTTCTTCTGTCTGTGGTGGAGCAAACAGAGCACAGCCAATTTCTTGCATCTTGACAGTTCCATATCTCCAAGACAACTGGCAAACTTTTCAATCAAAAATGCGAGTATTGCACAATGCGTACGATACCCGGGTTGGTGTGTTCTCACACTCAAATATCGCACGGGTCCAGGAAAATATCCGGCCGGGCATTTACCCGGACCGTGTGCCTCAGGCCGTGTTTGTTTTTTTGTTTTTTTGTTTTTATGGGGGGAGTTGTGGGTGCGATAACTTTCGTAAACATAATACGATTTTGATGAAATTTGGGACAAACATGTAAAGCAGTATTTATGACTTTTAAGTTCAAAAATTTGTATCCTGCTATCCCTGGTTTTGTTGTTGTCTCTGGTTAATCTCCAAAGTTCTGTCCAAACTTTAGGGCATTTCATATAAAAGATTAATTAATTATAAGTCTATATATATATCTGCAAACATGACGGACACTGATTTGAACACAAGATGTCAAATACCACTAGGCCACACACCATCATGAGTGTTGAACGACGACTGGACGACTATTTCACACCTGTTTTCACGACCATTTGTTTGAATGCCCCGCTATCTGCTTTCCGGGGAAACACCCGTCCGTGCAAGTAGAGAATACCCGGTCGAACCCACGGACACTTTAGCGCCCGGGTCGGGCGTGTCGCGTCGTAATATGTTGTGATTTCGAACGAAGCTGCGACGGGTGACAGCCAGTTTTACCATGCAGGGTGTTTTTTTATTACGTTGGGTGGACTAAATGAATTGGTAGATATGTTAGGATGACCTTAACATATGAAACGTCTTAACCTCTAAAAATGTGTATGTCGAACTAAAGTATCTGAGAAACTACTAGCACCGAATTACGATAATTAAAACAATACCCCCGTGGCAGCAAACCTGCATACTCAGCGAATTGCCAATGCATAATATATGTCTTAATACCATATAAAGCCGCATACCAAGTTGCATACAAATATATTCATAAATAAGCGATATATACAATTTTAATTATTCTCCAGAAGAATAACATTGGGGATGAGTACGTAGGTTTGCTGAAACGAGGATCACAAACAATTGGTGTTTATGCAAATATAAATTTAATTCAACTAAGTGAAGCCACATACCAAGTTTTATCAATATTCATTCATAAATAAGCGATTTATACAATTTTAATTATTCTCCATAAGAATAACATGGGGGATGAGTACGCAGGTTTGCTGCAAAAAGGCACACCAAAAATGGGTTTTTATGTGAACATCAATATAACTCAAATAGGTGAAGCCACATACCAGTTTTATTAATGTATGTTCATAATTAAGGGAGACATTACATTTTACTTATTCTCCTTAAGAATAACATTGGGGCTGAGAACGCAGGTTTGCCGCTACGGGTATAATGCTTAAAAATTGTTTTTTGTGCAAATAACAATAGACCACAACCAGATGAAGCTGTAAACCAAGTTTCGTTAGTCTACGTTCATAAATAAGCGAGATATACATTTTTTCTTATTCTCCATAAGAATAACATTGGACAACGTACTTACTGTGTTTAGCACTTTAAATATCTCTGTAACCAATTGACGTAGAGAAATTATCAAAATACCAAATTGTGTGTTTTTTTAAAGCTGAATCCAATGGTGAAAACTAAAATTTGATTTCAATAAATATTACATTTAAAAACTTCAAAAAACTAATTTTTGGGGTACAAAACCCCCCTAAAATACCACTTTGGATGAGGCGATCTGTCTGGTTTTCGAACTTAAAAGTCATAATTGCTGCTTTATACGTTTGTGCCAAATTTCATCAAAATCGGACCTTTTTTACGAGAGTTATCACACCCGCGGACATATACACATATATATATATATATATATATATATATATATATATATATATATATTATTTATTTATTTATTTATTTATTTATTTATTTATTTATTTATTAGATTGAAAACAAAACTTCCAGAGTACCCTTTTTTAAACATTTTTTTCACTATGCCATTTTCAAAGTATATATATTTTCTAATAACATTATTAGTAGCCCTATTCGTTAACTCAAGTAACAAATCAATATATATATACAGTTTCGAACGAATGGTGTTTTTGGGGTCTGGGGACCTCAAAACGAAAAGTTATAACTTTTAAAAGATATATCATTGTCCCGGGCCTAGATCTTACCATGCCGACTACAGTAATAGCTTCTTCCCTATAGGGGAAATTCACTAAAAATGAACTTTACACAAATAAATACACCCGTCGCGTCGCAGCAAACCTGCGTACTCAGCGAATTTCCAATGCATAAGATATGTCTTAATACCACATTGAGCCGCATACCAAGTTTCATAAATATAAAAAAGCAATATATACAATTTAATTATTCTCTATAAGAATACATTGGGAATGAGTACGTAGGTTTGCTGAAGCAAGGAACACAACAAATTTGTTTTATGCAAATATAAATAGAATTCAACTTGATAAAGCCACATAACAAGTTTCATCAATGTTCATTAATAAATAAGCAACATATAATATTTTAATTATTCTCCTTAAGAATTACATGGGGGCTGAGTAAGCAGGTTTGCTGTAACAAGGAACACAAAATATGGGTTTTCATGCAAATATCAATATAACTCAACTAGTTGAAGCCTCATACCAATTTTCATCAATATACATTCATAAATAAGCGATATATACCCTTTTGATTATTCTCCATAAGAATTACATGGGGGCTGAGTAAGCAGGTTTGCTGCAACAAGGAACACAAAATATGGGTTTTTATGCAAATATCATTATAACTGAATAACCCAGTCACAGCAAACCTGCATACTCAACTAATTTCCAATGGAGATATAAATGTCTTAATACTACATAAAGCCACTGACCAAGTTTCATAAAAATATATTCACAAATAATTGATATACAATTGTAATTATTCTCCATAAGAATAACATTGGGGCTGAGTTCGCAGGTTTGCTGCAACAAGGAACACACAAATTGGCTTTTATGCTAATATCAATATAACTCAGCTAGGTGAAGTCGTATATTATTTTTTATTAATTTATGTTCATATTTAAGGGAGACATAGCATTTAATTACTCTCCATAAGAATAACATGGGGGCTGAGTAAGCAGGTTTGCTGCTACGGGAGCCTTTTGCAACAATTTTTTTTTAGCAAATATTAATTGACCACAACCAGATGAAGCCTTATACCAAATTTCGTCAGTATACGTTCATAAATAAGCGAGATATAAAATGTTTCCTTTCCTCCATAAGAATAACATCAGACAACGTACTGTGTTTAGCACTTTCAATATCTCGGTAACCAATTGACGTAGAGGAATGATCAAAATACCAAATTGTGTGTTTTTTTAAGCTGAATCCAATGGTAAAAACCAATATTTAACTTTTTCAAAAATTACATGTAAAAAATTCAAAAAACCCATGTTTGGGGTACAAAACCCCCCAAAAATACCCCTTCAGATGGAGCGATATGGCTGGTTTTTGAACTTAGTCGTAAATGTTGCTTTACACGTCTATACCAAATTTTATCAAAATTGGATCATTTTTACGAGAGTTATCGTGCTCACGGACACACACACACACACACACACACACACACATATATATACAACCACACACTGTATATATATATGTATATATATATATGTATACAGTTTCGAACGAATGATGTTTTTGGGGTCTGGGGACCTCAAAACGCAAAGTTATCATGGTCCCGGGCCTAGGTCTTACCATGCCGACTACGGTAATAGCTTCTTCCCTATAGGGGAAATTCGCTAAAAAGGTGCACTGGCTCCTGGTTGGTTGTATTTGTGGATTATACACTCATAAAGAAACGACAAATTCAGGGTAACATTTTTGGAATTCCGCTCCGTTTAGCGTCAGTCAGTCGGTTTGTGTTTTTCACTAAATTATGTAAATATTTTCAACCGTAAAAGGTACCAATTTATTTGAAACTTGACATACATTGTGTCTACTTGATTCTATTTTATAATTCAATTTGAATTTTATAAATTTCTGCCGTTCCAAAATGGTTGTCATTTTATTCAAAGTTAAATACCGTTAAAACCGAAATTTTTGGGAAAGGTATAACATTTCTACATTAAAATTTAATACTTTAGTATAAGTATTACATTTTGGGTATAAGTAATAAGAATCCAAAATGTTGTGTCTTTTTGTCCTGAAAATAATAAGAAGAAGATAGTTATTATTCGATAGTAAATAACTGAGCAATGTCTATTTTTATAAGTTAATAAGTTCTATGGTCTTTGGTTATAACATGTTTTTTTTAGAAGTAAAAACATACGTTTTAAATTATGAAAATCGCAATTATTTAGTTATTTAGTAATTATCTCACTTTTTGAATTATTATACTTTTTCCTAAATATTACAGTTTTAAAGATATTTAGCCTCTAAAATTGCTCCCATAAATTTATATTGTAAAATTCGTTATAAATTATTTGTGGGGGTGTGGCAACTGCACTCCTCTTGCCAAATTATACCAATGATTAACTACTTTTTTAGCATTTAATTAATAAATACTTACCTTTATTTACGTTTTCAGTTGTACCAATAACCAATTGCAAACGTCGGCAGTACTCCTCTAAGGTGGTGCTTACTCGACACCAGGCGGCAACATTGTCCTCTTTATTGACTTTCGTCCTAGGTTTTGAAAATAAAACATTTCCTCCTTGGCTATCAGAAACATGCACTGTAGTAGGTATATTTTTGTTAGTTATCTCTTTATGAGCCGCAACCACTATATTTAGTGTATTTGGTTGCCTGTACCTAATTGTATGTTGGAGAAACATCACCCATCCTTGTGAACGTTCAACTGTGAAAAGAAATAATGGAAAGTGTGATGAGACTGTGTTACTTTGAACTGTTTACCAAGCGGGCAAATTGTATTCTACAGATATTAAATACTAAGCTCCTGGGCAACCGAGCTTTGCTAGGAGAAGGTCAGTCAGTTTTCCAATAGGGCTAGAATAATATTTCACCACGGCCCTTCTCCGTGGAAAGCAGATTTGTAAATCTAATGTGCCTCCTTTCTGTATGGTATGGCCACCTTACATCCAATTAACTCAATTTTGCTATTGCAACGTTATTATATCTCAATTTTTCTTCAGGTAATATTTGTTCAATCCATAATGTAAACTAAGCTTTAAAAATGTGCGCACCTCACGTTTACACCGGAGCTGGGATTCAAGTATACTCGCATATAGGTGTACCCTCAGGGACAGACAAAATCAGCCAACAAGAAATAGGTTTGTAACCGGAATGGAAGCAGTAAACAAGGATCAGAGTTAAAGCCTCTGTTATTCTAGGCAACTGTTGACCGTCAACCCTAGTAACACTGTTTAATGGGAACTACTCCAACAAACTGCAACAGGCAACAAACTGCTGTTAGTGATTTGCCCACAGGGCCTAAATAAATTATCACCAACCTTTTCCACTGACGAATAATAACACAATATATTAGCTAGGTGTTTGCAAGCCTACTAATAATCTTTATATTTGGGTGGAATATAAAGATGTTTGTATTTCGCATTATTACAACAAATACAAGATGAAGAAAACTATTTGTGTTTGTATTTAGCAGAAATATACAATTAAAATAATGTTTCAACTTACATCGAAATACATATTGAATTACTGTAAGGATTTACAACCTATTTTAGATAAATTCATAACTACATTTATTACCTAAAATAGACGGTATCAGAATACTGACACATACTTTTTCCCTTTTGTTTTATTTAAATTAAAATAATTATTTTATAAATTATTTATAATAAATTATTTTATCCTATACTCTAATATGAGTAAGGTTTCTTTGTATGTTTGTTTGCTTGCTTGCTTGCTAGCTTGCAACACTGATCTCAAAAACGGCTCCAACGATTTCCTTCAAATGTTCGAAATAACTAATTTCTGGGATAAAAATAAGTTCTAGGCAGGCCTCATCCCCAGGAAAAGCCAAATAATGTAAAAAAACTAAAATTAAAAGTTAAGAAAATTAACATAGGGCTTATGGAGTTTCAAATCAAAACAAAAGAATGAAACAGCTGTTCATAATCAACCAGGGAACTGTCAAAGTAATACTCATGTTGTTTATGATTATTAACATGTGGTTTCCTGAGAGCAGAGATTCAAAGATTTGATTGACGATTACATATATAGAGTATTAAAATAAATCAAAGGATCATTGAGCTATAAATAACAACTGGAGTGACCTTAAAAATGTAGAAAGAGGCAAATGAGTTATACAAATCTGATTATCAGAAGGGGGAAGTGGTGAAGTATGCTCCAAGTCATTTAAACAAACTGACTGGCCTTCCTCCGAGCAAAGCTCGGCCCCTAGGTACTTTTAACTAAATACCGAATATAAGGTACGATAGTATGTATAACCCATAATCTTTATACTGATATGTTGTTGTATATACAAATATTTTATTACATACTAGCTGGTGCTGGTACCCGGCGGGTTGCTGCCACAGAAGAGGCATTGAATTTATTTTATGTCAAATAATCGTTCATTTTCAATATGAGCTCGTTCGCTTCACTCACTCGCCTATCGAAAAAAGAGTTTGAGTTGCCATTCAAGTAGTTTTTTTATTTCCATTATGAGAGTTGCCATTCAAGAAGGTTTTTTATTTCCATAATGATAAACAGCTGTTTACAATATTTTATCTATCTACAATATTATAAAGAAGAGGTGGTTTCTGTCTGTCTGTCTGTCTGTCTGTCTGTCTGCCTGTCTGTCTGTCTGTCTGATGTTCTGGGTGAACGCAAAAACTACTTAACCGACTGGGCTGAAACTTTATACAAAGGTAGATCTTGAACCCATGCAACACATAGGCCTATTCACTTCCTTAAAATCCCCTCGGGCTACACCCCGTGAACGTTCTAAGTTTCAATGTTTACATTTCATAAGAAAGTAAACATTCAGAAACTGTAACGCGAACAGCTGAGGGCACTTATATTTGACAGCTTAAAGAGCAGAAGCATTGATTATACATCCTTCAATGGCAGAAGCAAGAACAACAGCTGTTTCAAGCTAACTAAAATGCAATTTGCATTGACTATAGAACGGGTATGGAAAACCCCGGTGCGAAGCACGTGTACATCAAGTATATATATATATATTTATTTCAATATACCGTATAATGAATCTATATGAATAAAATTAGAGTTTTTTCTGTACATTGCTTGGAATTATGAAATTTTTGCATATTTTCACGTTTTACACCCTAGGGAAAACAAAACAAATCTTATCTCAATTTATGTCTGTCTGTCTATCTGTCTGCCGGTAACGCTCAAGGACGGCTTTTTGTTCGCTTTTCACTGGAAAACGGGTGCACTGACATTAATGAAACTTTGTTTCTTTGTTCTATATATGCGTGATAAGGTTTTAGGGCACTATAAACTGGCATACGCCTTTTAAAAAAATAATGGCGGCCGCTCAAAAACGTGATTTTGTGCGGTTTTGTTCATGTTTTGTTCGCTTTTCACAGGAAAACGGGTGCACCGATTTTTATGCAACTTTTTTATATGTTCTATATATGCGTTAGAAGGTTTTAGGCTAGTTGGATTGTTTTAAATTACCTTAGGTCACTGCACCATAGGGGTTTGAAGATCCTATGCTATTCTTATGGACAAAGCATTTATTTATATTGAACCAGATGATGACATAGTTATTCTATAAATAGGTGTAGTTCATTTTTAAAACGTTGAGTGAAGATTGGTAATAAATAACATAAGTGGATATATGATCTAAATCTATATTTGTCAGACTCATGCACTCACTGACATAGTGATCACTTTGTCTAAGAAACGACAATGTCTATTGAAGATGAAATTTTGGATGGTGGTTCTTCTTATGCTGCAGATTCACAATAAGAATACGTTTAAAAAAGTCCTATAGGGCTCTTCGCTAATTTACTTTTATGGCAATTTTAAGAGTATTAGTATTTACTGGACCTTTGTAAGTTACATTTCGGTAGGAACATAACTAATTCATCAGAACAAAACGCAAGCCTATTCCTGTTACGAAAATGTTTAAGGGCCTCGCCCCCAGAATTTCAAAATACAATATTTTAACAATCTTGCACATACTCTTGGACTGATGGATCTGAAATTCGGTAGGAATGTAGCTGATAGCTCAGTGCAGACATTTACCTACTCCAGATACAACTATACTCAAGGACTCTGGCCAATTGGCCTTTAATATAAGCGTGTTAGTCATAACACACCATCTACTCAACCAGTAGAGCTGAAATTTGACGCCTTAAAGGAAATAAGAAACAACATCATGAGGAGTCACGGTGTTGTTCTCTGCAGATTTCACACAGACCCTTTGTCGTAAGTGAGACATGAGTGGACGAGTCTAAGCCTCTCTAAAAATATATTTTATGTAGCCGACCACTGAGCGTCTGAACTTAACAGTAAATATGAAAATGTATTTTTGAGAAGATTAAGGGGTTGAGCAGTTTTCTTATGCGCTTTTAAAAGTTGAGATTGGGACACTGAAAAACTAATTAAGTCTCAGAAACATCTATCCTTCACTCGGCACTATAGATGAATCACAGGATTTACTGATTGACAGTTTGTTACACCGAGGTTCATAAACAGTTTAATCTGGAAAGTGCCTGGCTCTGTGATTGTGCCATCCTCACGTCCACCAATGAACAAGCAACGGAGATCAACACAAATGTAGGTCTATTCCAAAGGAAGGAACGAACATATACAATATTTAACACCGTTCATTTAACCATGACCACTGTTAGAACAGTTCGTATATATTGATTTACATTTATTTAAATAAAATCAAGTAGTCAAATGTTTTTAAAACATATGATTTTTCCAAGTTTAAATTGTTTATTTACAATTATAATGAAAACAGGACCTGGCAAGAATGGTGATTTTAAAAGTGGTTTGTCAATGTTTTTAAAGTTTAACGTTTCGTTGCATTACTATTAATTTATTGGAATGTAAAGATTAATTTATCAGAGTATTTAAAATGTTAAATTAAACAGGGTTAATATTTTGTTGTACTTGAGTTCTTTTATTTCTAAAATCGAATCCAAAGTATTACGTGTACCGATTTGGAGACGCAAAAAACACACCCTTCACTACCCGACAGAGTTCCTCGACTTGGCAACAGTACCCGAACTATCTGCCATAGTATATTTCGTAAAATTTAATTCTACTTTAAAAGTGTAAAATGTAATTTTAATATTGTAAAATTATGTGGGTTGTTAATTATTTTAGTTAATCTACCATTTATATACAACCCGTACGAAGGACGGGTACATAGCTAGTAAAAATATAAATTGATTGAAATAGATATATGTTTCATTGCCGATGTTTTGTATAAAGTGAATCACAAGTGGAACCAAAATATACGGTAGCATGTAAATGACACAGGGAACACGTTATTATTCAAAATTAATTTGAAATCCAATTTTAAATTATATTTTATTATAATATAAGATAATAAAATTGTTCTTAGACTTCTTAAATGTTATTAAATAAAATTAACTTATTTAATTTCTGCCTTAGGCTCATTGATGCTTTATTTTGTTCCATGGATTGAGTCCAGGTGAAATCATGGTATAGTATTTTCAAAATAATAGCAAATCGTTTTTACAAGTTGTAACACATGCCGATCATCATAATGGGAGGAGATAGGATTTGAATATAATATGTTGCCACAAAAGTAATTTATTTCACTGTTTACAAAATGGGGAGAAGCCTTCCGAGAAAATAAAAAACTGTAGGCACTGCATTGTTTTTTAATCTCCTTCTAAGGCTACCAATTTAAATTACTCTGGTTTGAAGTGCTGACTACAAATTCTACTTGAATCTGACGGAAAAGGTGTTTTCTTTCCGTATTAATTGACCCATTTTTCTTTAACGCCCGGGAGTAGTGGGCATTGGATGGCCATAAAACAGTAAGTAAAGTGCACCTGCGGATGCAGATGCGGATCATGACGTCACCCCCCCCCCCATTACGTCACCCCCCACCACCGAGATGACCTTGACCTGCCCTCCCCCCCCCCCGAGATGACCATGACCTGCCCCCCATGAGGAAAACACCTTAAAATATTAATAACTAGCCTACTTACCGGCCGATTGCAACGGGAATTTCGCTATATGGTAGGCTTTATGCTAAGGAAGCGAATGACTAAAGAAACTGGAAAATCTACCATCAAACAAACCCGCTATTAATTTATAAACGTACTTTCCCTATGGGATCTCAACTGTTTACCAGCCGATTCCGATGGCCCTCCACCTTATGTTAAGCCTTGGCTTACGGAAACTATCCCCGAAAGAAATGTGAAAATCGACCAAAAACCAACCCCACTATTAATTTTCCAACGTCTTTTCCTTATGGGATCTCCGCTGTTTACTACGCGTAGAAAATCCCCGAGTGCTACAGCAAAGTTGCCTAGGACAAGCAAGAGCAAAGTGCACCTGCGGATGCGGATCATGACGTCCCCCCCCCCCCCGGTTACGTCATCACTTGTTTACTTTTCCGTTGCGATATGTTAGGGGCCTACGTGACCGCCCCAGGCTGTTTACTCATTAGCGATTCCGGGAATTGTTTACCGCCTCGGGCGCGCGCCTCTCCGCCGGTGCCTATATAACCCGCCGCTATTCGAGGATGCTGTTAGTTTCCTTGTGTACTGCCGAGTGGAAGCCCATTAGTGCGCGCTAGTGAGTTTTCCTGCTTTGTGTGCTCTTCGCCAGTGACTTCTTCCTGCTTTCAACAATATCTACACGTAAGTATGTTTTACTAAAATTAACTTTTTAAAACTTTCGTCTTTTTTGCTAAAAAATAATTTAATAAACGAGGAAACCTGTGTACTAACATAAAACAAGGAAACCTGTGTAATGTTAGATGAGTCATGGTTTCAACTCATGACATGCGCTACGTCCTGGCTGACGGGATCCACACCTTGCCGTGGGGACACAAGGACATCCCGCCGCTGCCCAGAGCCGAACGGCGAGATCACCCACAGGAGGAGGACCAACAGCGGAGGCAAGAGGAGGATGAAGAAGAGTTCCCGGTTTAGGGTTTATTTGTAAATATTATTTTTAAGTTCGATTGTAAATAGCATTTTTAAGTCCAATTGTAAATAGTATTTGTAAGCAATTATATTGTAATAGTTTGGTTTGCAGCAGAAATCTGTGTTGTTATTTCCTCCCCTTATTCCCCACTTTTTCAAAATAACAAACATGTCCAAGTTATACTTTATATTTAAATTTATTTTTATAACATTTTAAAAACTATCGAAACTTGGACAATAGTTTTTTCTTAAATATTGGATTGAAAAGACAAATATAGGTGAGGCAAGAGTGGCCGCAAACAGAGGTGTCGTAGCCCTGCAGCCGATACCTGTTGTAGACGTAGCGGCGGCGCGAGTTGCGCCTCAGGAACCTTTGGTAGTCCGCCTGGTACGGTGACCTGCCGTAGCTGTCAAAGTATTCTAGCCGGTCCTCGGAGCAGTAGAGCACCACCTAGTTACAATTTTACAAAATACAAGAAGAGTAAATCAGGATGAGAAGATTGAGTCGAACAGCCTGCGGACTAGATCATAGTGAGTTTTCGTTACGGTACGTACAGTTAGGTTTATTAATGACGGTTACAGTTAGGTTTATTGATGCAGATTTCAGTTAGGTTTACTGATGCTGGTTACAGTTAGGTTTATTGATGCAGATTTGAGTTTTCGTTACGGTACGTACAGTTAGGTTTATTAATGATGGTTACAGTTAGGTTTATTGATGCAGATTTCAGTTAGGTTTACTGCTGCTAACATCAGCGCTAACATCACCTTGGCGACACCCTTGGTGCGCTTCAGGGCCTTTCTTCGCTCGGGTCCTCGATGTCCATGAAGTACAGCTTGGAGCGAAGGCCGAGGTACTCGAACAGGGATTGCCCGTTGCACTCGTCCTTAAACTTGCCGATGACCTTGGCGTTGACGGGGCTGTAGCAGGGGTGGGACTTGTGATAGGCGCTAGTGTCGAAATCGTCCAGGTGCTCCATCATCTCCCTGTAGATGTCCTGGGACACAATGTCGAACACAAAGCTGTCCGTGCCCAAGTAGTCTACGGTCGAGCGGTCTCCGTAGCGGTTCTTCATGTTCCGCAAGAACTCGTACATGAGCCACTTGCTCAGCTCCAGGACAGACATGCCTATGTAGATGGGCTTGTCCAGGACGATGTTAACCCTGGCGATGTGTATAAGCGCCACATCCCCCGTGTAGTATGTGCGGTCCAGGAAGTTGGACTTGGCCACGTACTTGCTAAACTTCTCCGGGATGCACACCAGCTTGACGTTGAGCCGTTTACTGACGTTCTCGATGGTCTTGCCAAAGACCGCGTTGTTCATCAACTTGAAAAAGTCCTGCTCGAACTTGGTCTTGGACTTTTTCCGCAGCTCGGTGTTCATCAGGATGTAAGGTTCCAACCACCGAGACTGGCGGAACGAGATGGCCCTGTGCACAGCCGCAAGCTCCAGTCCGTTGTTCAAGGCCTATTGCAAGATCCTGTAATGGCGGCAGATGTAGTGCTCCTTATCGTCCAGGGTGGTCACCAACTTGGGTAACTTTCCTGTGGAAGGCTGCTTGGTCTCGCAGCAGTATGGAAGGTCCTTGTGCAAGTGGTGAAGGCGAGCGGGGTAGCGGAGGTCCACCTCAAGTATGTAGCCAAGGTCGGCCTCTGCGTCCAGAGCAGCACTGTCCAAGGCATCTATCTCCTCGCGGCTGAGCCACTGGAACTCTCCGGTGGGCAGGTACTGGGACATGGCCCAGCCATAGAGGTTATTTGCGTCCAGGTACAGGAGGTGGCGTGTTGGCTCGTCGGGGCGTCGGTCCTCGGGGCGGCACCGCTCGTGGTTTGCCTTGGTGTAGCGGGTGATGGCCTGCCAGATACCTCCTCTGATGCCTTGCTCCACGAAGAGGTGCATGTCAAAGTCCCGCAGCGTGTCCAGCTCCACGTCACAGGTCTTGATCATGACGTCCCAGGCGTAGGAGTGCAGGGTGTAGTAGTGGGCGGGGTCCAGTCCGTACTCGGCAATCGAGGTGTCTCGGAACTGCTCAAACACATCGGTGAGCAGGGCGATGTCACAGCGCAGGTACTTGTCGGCATAGTCCTTGAGATGGTTGCAGAAAAAGGCTCGCCACACGTTGAGGGCGTGCTCGTACTCCTCCTCCTTGATGTCTTCCAGGGTCATGCTGTTTTTGAACGCAGCCCGAGAAGGAAGCTGTCTGGTGGAGTACAACATGTCGTACGACGTGACAAAGTCGTAAGGGAACACGCCCTTCCTGCGCACCAGGTCGAAGAGCCGGTCGTCGGGGAATTGCTTCCTGGTCTCGCGCATCTTGTCAGTGGGCAGTCCTACTGCCAGGCTGGCCAGGCTCATGGACAGGAACCTGTAGGTGTCCAGGAACCACACCGCAAAGGACGTCTGTCTTTGGTTGTCCCCGGGCTGGCCAAAGTGAAACCACTTGGTGAAGGCTATGTAGCGTTCTTCGGTGTGCGCCAACATGTCCACATCGCCGGGGTCGATCGCCAACTCCCGCACTATGAAGTCAGCGTCGTAGTTGGACAAGTTGTGGAAGTAGCAGTTGATTACCCGTTGCTCCCTGTATCGCAGGTTGCACGAGCGGTGCGCCGCCCCGCGGAACTCGTAAGGCGGGGCGTGGTTGTGGTCCCGCACCTTGATGTCCGACTCGGTGAACTCCTTCCCGCAGAGGTAGCAGCAGGTCGCCGCGAGGTACTCGTCCATCTCCTGTCGGGTCAATGAAGGGTGCATAGCTCTCGTGCTGAAAAGGAACTCCCACAGCTTCAACACTTCCATCTTGAGCCTTTCCATGAAGACCTTGGACGCGTCGGCCCCGAAGTAGACGCGAGGTTCAAACTCTTTCAGCCCCAGCGAGTCCACGATCTGGTAGGCGAAGGCGTACGGGACTTGCATACGCAGGGGTCTGGTGCCGCGTGGTGCTTCCGCAGGGTTGTCAGGCACAGGCTGCAGAGAGCACTCGAAGTCCGCGTAAATGCAGAACCTCTCTCGCCGGGTGTACTCGGGGTGTGTGAAGCGGATCTTCCCTTTCTTCGACATGTCCAGCAGGAGGGGGGCCTTGGCATAACAGTAACGCCTGAGCGCCCGTCATGCCGAGCTTGTTGGGCCGGTTGTCGAAGTAAGCGAAGCACCGCTTACAGATGTAGATTCTATTTTCACGTTTGGTGAGCTGGGGGCGGATCAGTCGGCTCAAGTCCCTGATGTATGCGTAGTGGCTGTCCCCGTCGTTGGTCATGTACAGCAGGTCTCGGTGGTCTTCAAGCTCTCGCTTGCAGATCTTCAGCGGGTAGACCTTGTCCTTGAACTCTGGCGTTCCGTCGGGGCGTCTTCCCACCATCGCCCGCTCGATCCCGTAAACGTTTACGCTGATGGCGTTCTTGCGCTCGAAGGACTTGATGTCCTTCAGAGCCATCAAACATGTCATTGCAGGCCGGTCCAGTCGTAGCAGGCGATGATATCCAAGGTATACTCCTCGGGTCTCTCCTGATGCTCCGGGACGAACTTGGTCAGGATGGCGTACATGAAACACATGTCGTCGGAGTTTTGCACATTGACAATAGCGCGTATATTCGCGATAGCCTTTGGCATCTGGATAAAGGCTCTGCCTCCGAGCGGCGTGTACTGGTTCACGCGGATCTCCAGGTCGCGTATGCGCAGGTAGGTCCACCCACTGGCCACCAACTCGCACCGCTCCTTCTTGTTCACAATCATGTGGAACGTGACCGAGAGGAAGTTCTCCAAGCTGGAGGCCTCGGTCAGCGGGACGTTGACGGTGTTGAATGACCAAGCAGGTGGTCCCGTGGATGTTGGTGAACTCGCACTCCAGTACCATGTTCACCTTGACGGTAGGATGTGTAATCATAACATCGGTTAGGAGGTCGAGGACCTCCTGGAACAGGAAGACCAGGACCTCCTGGAACAGGAAGACCAGCACCTCCTCGACAGTCAGCAAGGCATCCATCGGTTAAGACAGTCGGTAGGTGAGGAGGCGAGTGCGGAGGGCTCGGTGCACGAGCTGGAACGTGGGGAGACCGCCACCCTCCATCTCATCATCGTCGCTGGGCTGGGGCTCGGCGCTGGGCTGGGGCTCGGTGCTGGGACCGGGCTGGGCCCAGGTGCTGGAACCGGGCTAGGGCTCGGTGCTGGGACCGGGCTGGGGATCGGTGCTGGTACCGGGCTAGGGCTCGGTGCTGGGACCGGGCTGGGGCTTGGTGCTGGGACCGGGCTGGGGTTCGGTGCTGGGGCCGGGTCGGGGCTCGGTGCTGGGGCGCTCAGAGGAGAGGTCACTCTGGGCAGGCGGTCGTGGACCAAGTTCCTCATGACGGGGCAGCTGTGAGACTCGTGTTGGTCCCGGTTGAAGCGGCGGCTAACCGCCTTGTCACAGTACGCGCAGCGGAACCTCGAGCCCTCGCCGTGAAGCCTGGAGGTGTGTTGGCACAGACTGGCCTCCCGGCGAAAGGTTGCGCTGCACTCTTCACAGCGGAACCTTGGTGCATGGACCGTGCGGACGTGTCGTCGCAGTTCTACGTCCCGTCAGAAGCGTCGACCGCATTACTCGCACTCCACTTGGTGGGTAGAGGTTGAAGAGGAGGAGGCTGCTGGGCTCGTTGAGTGACTCGCCTGCATGTGGCGGCGTGCGTCCTCTAGGCTCGCAAAGATGGCCAGGCACAATCGGCAGGGATGGACTGCTCGTTGCGGTTGAGGCTCCGCCACGGGGTGTTGCCTATGAACCGTTGTGACGTGGCGGCGGAGGACGTCGCCTCGTGTGAAGCGCCTACCACAGACGTGGCAGTCGTGACGTCTGGCGTTGTGGACAGACTCCGCGTGTCACCTCAGGTTTCCGAGCAGGCTGAAGGCTCGACCGCAGACCTCGCACAGATGTTGGTTGTTCATCTGCAACAACGGATACGATAAATCTCTTACATTTACAGAATAATCGCAACGAGAACACTTCACTGGTAGATAACACAGGGGGATGACACATACTTTATGCGTGGTGGACAAGAGTCAAGGCCATGGTAAGGCTAATGTTAGTACACGGGTTTCCTCGTTTATTAAATTAGTTTTTAACAAAAAGAAAAAAATATAGTAAGAAAGCGGAAGCTTTAGATTGATGCGTAATATATAGGAGTTGAAACCATGACACGTCTAACATTAGTACACAGGTTTCCTCGTTTTATATTAGTACACAGGTTTCATCATTTATTAAATTAGTTTTTAGCAAAAAGAAACAAATATAGAGTAAGTAACAGAACGGAAGCTTTAGATTGATACGTAATAGCCAGGAGTTGAAACCATGACACATCTAACATTACACAGGTTTCCTTGTTTTATGTTAGTACACAGGTTTCCTCGTTTATTAAATTATTTTTTAGCAAAAAAGACGAAAGTTTTAAAAAGTGAATTTTAGTAAAACATACTTACGTTTAGATATTGTTGAAAGCAGGAAGAAGTCACTGGCGAAGAGCACACAAAGCAGGAAAACTCACTAGCGCGCACTAATGGGCTTCCACTCGGCAGTACACAAGGAAACTAACAGCATCCTCGGATAGCGGCGGATTATATAGGCACCGGCGGAGAGGCGCGCGCCCGAGGCGGTAAACAATTCCCGGAATCGCTAATGAGTAAACAGCCTGGGGCGGTCACGTAGGCCCCTAACATATCGCAACGGAAAAGTAAACAAGTGATGACGTAAGCGGGGAGGGCGTCATGATTCGCATCCGCAGGTGCACTTTGCTCTTGCTTGTCCTAAGCAACTTTGCTGTAGCACTCAGGGATTTTCCACGCGTAGTAAACAGCGGATCTCATAAGGAAAGGACGTTAGAAAATTAATAGCGGGTTTGGTTTTCGTTTTATATTCAAATTTCTTTTGGGGATAGTTTCCATAAGCCAAGGCTTAACATAAGGTGGAGGGCCATCGGAATCGGCTGGTAAACAGCTGAGATCCCATAAGGAAAGTACGTTTATAAATTAATAGCGGGTTTGTTTGATTGTAGATTTTCCAGTTTCTTTAGTCATTCGCTTCTTTAGCATAAGGCCTACCATCTAGTGAAAGTCCCGTTACAATCGGCCGGTAAGTAGGCTAGTTATTAATATTTTAAGGTGTTTTCCTCATGGGGGGCAGGTCATGGTCATCTCGGGAGGGGGCAGGTCAAGGTCATCTCGGGGGGGGGGGAGTCAAGGTCATCTCGGGGGGGGTGACGTCATGGGGGAGTGTGACGTCATGATCCGCATCCGCATCCGCAGGTGCACTTTACTTACAGGATTATGGCCATCCAATTCCCACTACTCCCGGGTCTAAAGGTAGACTGGGAATAAACCATGGGAAATAATGAATAAGAAATTTTAGTCAGTTAAGTTTAATTATTAGTTAAGCTTGTTCCACAATACCGGGTTACCCATAAATTATCTTTACAAATTGAAAAGTGTGTAGGTAGAACGTAATATAGTAGTATTTTAGTGGGATCGATGTTTTTTCTAACACATGTTCTTAAGATTGTTATTTTTACTTTCCCTCCTTATACATAGTATATGGAGAAAGTATGGTTTTCGTCAAAAGTTTCGAATTTGAGTTGTTAGTGGAAATATTTGTTTTGGTGCTCCCTAAACCCAAAAAAAATTGTTTTTACGTGATGTCTGTGTGTGTGTGTGTGTGTGTGTGTGTGTGTGTGTGTGTGTGTGTGTGTGTGTGTGTGTGTGTGTGTGTGTGTGTGTGTGTGTGTGTGTGTGTGTGTGTGTGTGTGTGTGTGTGTGTGTGTGTGTGTGTGTGTGTGTTCAAGTTCAAGTTCAAGCAATTTTATTCATGAAAAATTATTGTTTATTACAAAATCCCATGTGTCACATAGGACACGCGCGGGACAGAAAAATATACATTTTCTTTAATACATTATTTTTTTGCTGACAGCTGTACAGTTCTTTTACACTTCTGTCACATTCTCAGGAACAGTTCATGCATGATGATGACAAAATTCAGAATTTTTTAAAATCACAGACAACGGCTACCACTTTCATTAATCATGCTCCGGTAACAAAATTCACCAGTATAAATATGTTACGTATATTCAATAATTTAAAACAAAAATACTAAACTCTAAATTCATAACAAGAAATAGACTATATTAGATACAACATTATCAGGCTTCCATAACAATTCATGCAAACTTATAATGCTAGCAAGTGAAAGATGAAATTACTAGATTCATTAAGTAATCAAATATTCAGGCAGAAAACTAAATTAACAACAAAAGATTTTTAAAAATATTGACAACTTCACTCAATATGATACTGCATTGAATATTGCAAGGCTTTAGATTTAACTACAGACAGAGTTTTATACTGAATTTCATTTCCAAAATATTTTACAAAATCATTAAAACATTTAGGGCCAAGACAGCAAAATGTTTGTGTGTGTGTGTGTGTGTGTGTGTGTGTGTGTGTGTGTGTGTGTGTGTGTGTGTGTGTGTGTGTGTGTGTGTGTGTGTGTGTGTGTGTGTGTGTGTGTGTGTGTGTGTGTGTGTGTGTGTGTGTGTGTGTGTGTGTGTGTGTGTGTGTGTGTGTGTGTGTGTGTGTGTGTGTGTGTGTGTGTGTGTGTGTGTGTGTGTGTGTGTGTGTGTGTGTGTGTGTGTGTGTGTGTGTGTGTGTGTGTGTGTGTGTGTGTGTGTGAATGTGTACAGAGGTAGAGCCCTAACCAATGGACCGATTTTTATGGAATTCGGTATGTAGGTACTACTCCTCGATATCTCCAGGTTTTTTATTTTTTTGAATTTTTTATTTTTAAGGGTAATTATCCCCCAAAAATTGCCAAAAAACATGAAATATCCAAATTTCTCACAAACGGCTCTAACGATTTTGATTAAACTTTAGTGGTTTGTAGAGCTTTAGGTTTCCAACAAAATGACACCACCGGCATTTCTGGAAATTTCGGGTTCAGAAATTACAGGACTTAAAACATTCAAAATTCAGTTTTTTGGGTTTTTCATAAAAAATCATAAATGTTAAAAAAGATTACTATTCACCATTAAAAGAGCTCAAAAAACTAAATAAATTAGTATGTCGAATTACTATTCTACGATTGCTATTTGCGGAGAAAATTGAATTTTTCATTTAGCGGTAAACGCAGTACGATGTCCAATGTTATTCTTATGGGGAATACAAAAATAACTATTTCTCTCTTATTTACTGATCAATATCATTATAACTTGATATGCAGGTCAAGTTAGCATTGACCAACAGAGGATGTTCGAAATATGTTGCCATTAAACCCTGGGGGGGACAAGGGGGCATTTCCCCTCTCAAAACCACTGTGTGTGGCAACGGACTCTATAGGGCCTCCTAAAAAGGGATTTGGGTGGATATTTCTGAAAACAACTATTTCAGACAATTTTCTGTACATTTATCTGTGCCTCATATTCTATGTTTAGTAAATGAAAAATAATTTGTTCATTAAAATTTGGCTAAAAGGGAGAAACCGTTAATTTGCATAGTCTTTACTTATTTAATTTATCAAAACTATCTTATTTTTTAAATTTTCTTTGAAATGAAGGTGAGCTGTGTTTTAGGTTAATTAGTACAAATTATGACATTCGAAAAAACAATCATGGAACGAGAAGTGTACTCCACCCAATATAATAGTACTTGTTAAACCAAGTCACACAGCTTGCCCTTCCTTCAGAAGAAAAAGTATTTTTTATTATAAGATAGTTACAAAATTAAGAAAAATAGGATATTATGGAATAAAGGTTGTTTCCGGCGCGGGACAGCAACGCGACGCAACGACGGCGGCGTGGCGGTGGCGATATCAGAAGCGCGCGTTTGCCATTTAAATGTGAGAAAACTAAAGACTGTATAAAGAAATGTTACAAATAAAAGTTTTTATTCAACTCATTTCCAACATTTTTCTCGCTTGAAGTTTGTTTCTACCAAAAAAATAAAAAAGGTTTACGCTTACTAACTTTTCCATGTTCAAATTTGTTTAGCTAATTATATATTTTATTTTTATAATTCTGTTAACAGATTGATCTGTAAGTTTTTTACCCCATTAGAATCCTCATTTCTGCCATAAATAAATAAATATATAAGTTTCATTACAATCGGATGATCTCTGTGCGATGGAGGAGCGTGTTAATGATTGCGCGCATCAAAATATTTCCCGGCAGAAATCTATTAGTTGACGAAGTTGCCCATTAAGTGGAGGGGGAAGGACCGTTTTCGCTCAAAAACTACACTGCGCTAGCATTCCAGGTGTATTAATAGAGTTCTATGCCCAATCATATTGCCGCGCGGGAAAACTCCTGTATTTTAATGTAAATTTTAGATTTAAGATTTTTAACTCAAGTTTTATTTATTTATTTCAACAAGCGATGTTTGATTTGTATTATTATATAAGAATTTTTGAATTTAGTTAAGTAATTAAATATTTTCTTGGAAGAGGTGGATAATTTATACTGGATAATTTTATAAACTATATACAAATATTTAATTACATATTTATTATATCAGGTTAATTACAACCAAAAGAGTAAACTTTACGTTAGTATAGAGATGGTGGCAACACTGTCATTTCAAACTAGACAGTTAGAATAGAACAGAATTGCTGTGGCCTTTTAACTGGAAAGACGTAGAAATTGTAAGTTGTATTTAATTATTGTTGAAACATTGTTACCTTGAATTTGTATAGCCTTTTTACTGTTAAAATTTAAATGAACTAATATTATTTCACCTCAAAGTAAAAATAAATGTTAAAGAGTTCCATAAAATAGTAAATAGTAAAATGAAATTAAGCTTGCCTTCTTCAACAGGAAAACTTATTGTAACGTAACGTTCATTTACATTTTAATTTTATTTTAATTTCAATTTGTATTATATAAGTTAGCCTTACCGATTGTAATTCCACTGTTTTATTTTCTGTACAGACGGAGACCATTCGATCCCAGTTGGCCAAATACACCAAAGTACAGTAAGACCCACAATTATATTTATAAGTATAGTTGATATAGCTAAGGGTTATTTTAGTCTATGTTAGATTGTGTATTGCTAGTTGATATATTTGAAGATACACCAGTAAACCATTCAGTTACAATTATGTGAGATTATTTTATTTGATCCTAATGAAAAGTATCTTATCTGGTTGGTTATGTAAACCCCACAAGTTAACCCATGTTTATACTAAATTGGCATCCTCGGTGTATCTTATAGTAAACTATTAGTGGCACTACAGAGCCAATTTCTACATCCAGTGGTTTGAAGTTTACCGATACACGCTATACGTTTACCATTGTTATTCTTTTGGGGAATAAATAACATTACAATGGTTCTATTATTCGCTGATCGATCGCGTTAATCTCTCTCACTTGGAATGCAAGTTAACTGGACCAATTTGGAATATGATGCCACCTAACCCTGTGGGGGAGGAGGGGACATTTTCCCCTTAAACCCACTGTGTATTGCAAATGATTCTGTAGTGCCTCCAAAAAATGGATTTCGGTGGATACTTCTGTAAAAGATTTACGAAACGATTTTCTATAGATGTTACTCTAACAGTGTTTCTTCTACCTCATGTTCTTTCTCGTAAACAATACATGCATGATAACTGTCAGATACACAAATACTCTCTCATAAAATGTTTACCTATACAGATTTATTGCTCATACATACCCGCAACAAAAATCCTTAAGGCTATAAAACTCCTTATCAAGAAGAAGGTATTTCAATATTTTTTTTAAAGTAAAATACTTTTAATGAAAATGACAATTTGTTAAAGCTTTAATAAACCTGTATTATAAATTTAGTAGGCCTAAATTTAAATTACTTTATTGATTATAATTGGGCTAAAATGGAAAGAATATGTGTCAGTTTCCTGATAGCGTTTATTTATGGTTATAATTGCATTGCCATTTAATATGTGATTTTATTAGGCCTATTGTTAAAATTATATTTTCGTAAAAAAAGTTAAAATATTCTGATTAATCTACGTCATATCGACACTAAATCACAGTAGGCCTAATTGTATTTGCAGTAAAAACAAACCAATACTATGACATGGTATATTTTTATTAATATAATACACTAAAAGAAATGTTTCCGGTATTGTAAAAGAGAAAAATCTTTGTTACAAAAAACTATTCGCTATATAGTCAGGCGCCATAAAACTAATCCTTGCAAGTGTTAGTTAATACTACGGATTAAAAATAACCTTGATGATGGACCGAGTTTCTTAGAACATCAATGAAGTTAATTTAAGACCGCTACGGGACAATTTTTAGAATTTCTCATTGGGACGAAGGAATTGCCGTAGTTGGTTTTTGTTTTTGAACCGCTTATTTGCGGTACCAAATTGACACTTTTAATATTTTAAATCTCTAATCATCGCTAGATAAGGCAACGTGTTTGTTCGATAATTTTCCATTTTACTGGCTCTTTTTATCTTGTTTACAGGTTATAATAGCATCAGTTACAGTTACATAAGGTAGCAACGGAATTGAACCAAAATATGCGCTTGGAGTCATACTTAAGGGTGCGCCCTACCCAGATTGAATTCATTGTTGTTTAGCGCCGCGCCGGCGCCGCCAACAAGCAGTGCCATGCATATTTACGCTTGAAGACCATTTTGTTCTCCTCAATCGCACTGTTATTTTAAAGATTTCTACCAAACTATTTGCAGTTTCACACTTTTCAGTTTCCAATCTAGGGATCATACGATTCCTTTTCTCCAAAATAATTTTTCTTCATACGTTAGGAATCTTTAGGAAAACGCTTAATTTGAGAACATTACTAATGGCCTACCACTTATTTTGAATTAAAATCACGATTTTTAAATCGTATGATCTCTAGATGAACATTTATTGAATTAAATAACATCAAATTATTTTTAATTGGTTAACAATTTAGCCTACAATGAGGGAGATGCAAACCCCTTACTTGAGCGTGCGGAAGGGAGGTACGGTGCACCCTTAAAAGAAGGTTTATGGCTCATATCTGCATTGTATTACAAAATTCCATTTTACTTTTCACTTCAACACTTTTCAACTTACTTGAATGTTTATATTATAGAGTGCTGTTTAACTATAAATGTTTCGTATCTTTAAAAAACGTTTGTATTGCTAAAGTGTTCCTAACGGTGATGGTTTTTATGGACCTATGTGTTGCCAAGTATAATTACGATTTTATTAACTATGTCAACTCACCGTAATTTTCCGGCTTCTGTTTTTGACAGTAGTTTCCAATAAAACCTGGTTTACATATACACTGGAACTCTGTATTATACAGGTTCACGCAGGAGACATAGTTTTCGGGTGGGCATTCTGATATCCTTTCAAAATCCTTGCATTTGTCTTCAGCCATGGCACATGCCACTGGGTCCATAGTGTATTGAAAATATTTTCGGCAACTCCTTTCCTTAAACCTATACCACTCTTCAATGCACACTCCACATTCCCAGCTCCTCAACATAGTTTTAGTGGGCTTGGTCATTCCACAACACGTCTCTCTCCCATAGAAAAAACAAATAACGAAATGCAACTCAAACATATTAACAACTAACAGAAAGAGTATCCTTTTGTTATTCATTTATATTTCTGGATGTACACAACGCAAACGATGGATGTGAATAATATGAACAGATATGACATATGAAATGACTGGATAAGATCAACGCCGTTTTTTTACATACCCCAACATTATTTACAAACAATCGGGATGTTTTTCCTTTAAACAGCTGTTAAATTGTACTATACTACAGACATCAGGAAATTGCAACTTGTAATAATCTAATATATCTCTAAACAAAAGCTTTACACCCGCATACGTAAATAACTCACTGAGGTATACAAACTCCTCTACACTTCTAGGTGAGTGAAAATTGGCGAGCATGTAGATTGTACCTTTAAACCCCAAGGAAAATTCCTAACACTATTAAATATATGGACATTTTATCATTGGGCTTATGGAGTTTCAAATCGAATAACATGACAGCTATGAACAAATATATCCAGCGGAGGATATGTTTGTAAACAAACCACAAAAACAATGGTTTTCAGCAAACAATATCAGGAATATGTTTGACAGAAAATATTAATTTTTCTTCATTGTGTATATACATTAACATTAAATATTTGAGTTATTTAATCTTACAAACACTTTAAATATAATACTTTATTAGCTTGTAGGGAGGGGGTCATCTCTCAAACTCATCCGACTCAAATTCGTCCCCATCACCATAAATCACTGGACCGTATACTATATTGAGGGTCGCCGCTGGTTACTGCAGACTGATCCGATCCTACTGGAAATAGTTCCCATGACAGGATATTCTGAGTTGCTACACTCTGAATAATAGTGGAGCTCAATTTAAAATGTTTCGTTTTTGTATAGAGAGTTTATTTTTATGAGATAATAGAGACTTGTATAATCATTATTAGTGAATTTTCTATCGAAAGTGAACTATTAGAATGACCCGCACGGTGAAACTTAAGCCCGGGACCACCATAGAAGTTCCTAACATGACCCCCTGAAAACGTTTTGGGGGGTCGTTCAAAATTGTATACATACATATGCGTGTGTGTTTGCACTCTAGCGGTCGCATTTTTGTCCGATTTACTTCAAATTTGGTAGGGACGTTCCTTTCTGTAATTGGTTGGACAAGTTCGTTGGGAAAAATAATCGGAAAACTGTAAACCTCATTTTAGGGGATTAATCTTTCAAATTTCGTGTTTAGGGCCCAAAACTAAGTACATTGTCCGATGTTATCCTATACTCTAATATGAGTAAGGCTTGCTTGCTTGCTTGCTTGCGACACGGATCTCAAAAACGGCTCCAACGATTTCCTTCAAATGTTCGAAATAACTAATTTCAGGGATAAAAATAAGTTCTAGACAGGCCTCATCCCGAGGAAAAATCAAATAAGGTAAAAAACTGAAATGAAAAGTTAAAAAAATTATCATTGGGCTTATGGAGTTTCAAATCAAAACAAAAGAATTGTTAACAGCTGTTCATAATCAACCAGGGAACTGTCAAAGTAATAATACTCATGTTGTATACGATTATTAACATGTGGTATCCTGAGAGCAGAGATTAAAAGATTTGAGTGAATATTACATAAAAAGAATATTAAAATAAATCAAAGGAACACTGAGCTATAAATAACAACTGGAGTGACCTTAAAAATGTAGAAAAGAGGCAAATGAGTTAAACAAATCTAATTATCAGTAGGGGGAAGTGGTGAAAATGCTTTACGTATTCTCCATAAGAATAACATTAGGGATGAGGATGCAGGTTTGCTGCAAAGAGGATAATCAACAAAAAATCAATTTTCGTGCAAATATCAATATTCCAGTACTAGGTGAAGCCACCTACCAAGTTTCATCAATATTCATTCATTAATAATAGAGATATAAAATTTTAAATATTCTCCATAAGGATAACATTGGACAACGTACTGTGTTTAGCACTTTGAATTACTTGGCAACGGTTGGACGTAAAATCACAATTTAAACACCAAAATGATTGCTTTGTAGAGCTAAACTGATTGATAAAAATAAATGTGAAGTTTACAGTAAAATTAATTGAGGAAAAGTTAAAAACCATTTTCCCATAAGATTAACATGGGAAATTTATGAACACGTTTTTTGGATTTTCTCCGCAACCATTTAACCTAGGTTGATGATTCGAAATACCAAATAATTTGTTTTTTAAGCTCTATAAAATGGCTAAAACTAAAATTGAGTGTCTTTAAAATTGTAGGGGAAAAATTCAAAAAACTGATTTTTGAAAAATGTAAAACCCCCATTAAACCCCCTTCCCATAGTCCGATCAATCTAGTTTTCGAACATATATATATGTCCGTTTTCTATATATATATGTGTCCGTTTTATATATATATATATATATATATATATATATATATATATATATGTGTGTGTCCGTTACCGCGATAACTTTTGAAAGAAACGCCCGATTTTGATGAAATTTGGCACAAATGTGTAGAGTAATATTTATGACTTTAAGTTCGAAAACCAGATTGATCGGACTATGGGAAGGGGGTTAATTGGGGGTTTTAAATTTTTCAAAAATCAGTTTTTTGAATTTTTCGTCTACAATTTTAAAAACACTCAAGTTATCATGGTCTCGGGCTTAAGTCTTACCATGCCACCTACGGTTATAGCTTCTTCCCTATAGAGGAAATTCGCTAAAATGATCACAATTTAGTTACTTACACAATTGCCTGAATAAGGTGTCATAAGTTATATATAATAACCATTTTACATTCAAAGTTTACAGGATCGGTTGATTTTTTTGTGTGTTACATGGTCAACACTGAATTTGCTATTAGCGAATTTTCCCTATAGGGAAGAAGCTATTACCGTAGGTCTCATGGTAAGACTTAAGCCCGAGACCATGATAACTTTTTGTTTTGAGGTACCCAGATGCCAAAAACACTATTCGTTCAAATTTATATATATATATATATATATATATATATATATATATATGTGTGTGTGTGTGTGTGTGTGTGTCCGTTACCGCGATAACTTGAGTAAAAAACGTCCGATCTCGATGAAATTTGGCTCAAATGTGTAAAGTGACATTCATGACTATAAGTTCGAAAACCAGAAATATCGGACCCCGGGAAGGGGGGTTTATGGGGGTTTTAAATTTTCAAAAAATCAGTTTTTTGCATTTTTCACCCTAAAATTTTTAAAAAACTTAATTTTGGTTTTGACCATGTTATAGAGCTTAAAAAAACAAATAATATGGTATTTTGAATTATTAACCTAGTGGTTGCGGAGAAAATCCAAAAAAACCTGCTCCTAAAATCTCACATGTTAATCTTATAGGAAAAAGGTTTTTGGCTTTTCCTCAGTTCATTTCTATGTAAACTTCACATTTGCTTTTGCCAATCAGTTTAGCTCCACAAAACAATCATTTTGGTGTTTAAATTGTGATTCTACGTCCAACCGTTGCCGTGATATTCAAAGTGCTAAACACAGTATGTTGTCCAATGTTATCCTTATGGAGAATATTTAAAATTTGATATCTCGATTATTTATGAACGTATATTGATGAAACTTGGTAGGTGGCTTCACCTAGTACTGGTATATTGATATTTCCACAAAAAATTGATTTTTTGTTGATTATCCTCTTAGCAGCAAACCTGCATTCTCATCCCTAATGTTATTCTTATGGAGAATACGGAAAGCTTTATATCTCCCTTAATTATGAACATAAATCATTAAAACTTGGTATATAGCTTCACCTGGTTGAGTTATATTGATAATTGCAAAAAACCCGCAATTTTTATCTTCCTCGTTGCAGCAAACCTGCGTTCTCAGCCCTAATGTTATTCTTATAGAGAATAAATAAAATGCTATTTATCACTTATTTATTTAAGTATTTTTATGAAACTTGGTAAGTGGCTTTATGTGGTAGTAAGAAATATATTCATTCATAGGAAATTTGCTGAATATGCAGGTTTGCTGCTACGGGGGTATTTTTTACTTATGTCTATTCTGTGTGTATGCCAATTTCAATATTTAAACTGAAAGAAAACAATATTTTAACTAAAATACACCATTAATCCATTTAAAAACATGATTTTTCTATTCCATTTGAAAGGTTTTAAAAATTAAAGGTCAGGAACGGCACCAGTACGTCATTCTAAGCCAATGGGTTAAGAGTTAAGTGTTTATATCTATTACCTGATTGTATATTGACGAAACTTTGTATTTTGCTTGGTTGTGGTTTATTGATATTTACACAAAAAGATTTTTTATTGTCCACGAAGCCGCAAACTTGCTTACTTAGCCCTAATGTTATTTTAATGAAGAATATGTAAAGTTGATAGGTATCTCCCTCAATTATGAACTTAAATTAATAAAACTTGGTATATAGCTTCATCTGGTTGAGTTTTACTGATAACTGCATAACAACACATTTCTCATCCTCCTTGACTCAGCGTTAATATGGAGAGTAAATAAAATGTTATTTATCATTTATATTTATGAAAGTATTTTCATGAAAATTGGCAAGTGGCTTTATGTGGTAGATATATAAATTGGCATTGGACATTCGCTGATAATGCTGGTTTTCTGTGTGCGGGGTATTATTTGTTATCCTTTTTGTCTTGATTTTATTTTTTAGAATACGTTAGGCTACTGGCTACCGCATTTATCATTTTATTTGTTCGGCATAATTAATTATTAATACAATTATTTGCTCATCATCTTCATGCACTACGGTACAAATTTGAGGGTGGTCAAGGGGTCAGGTCTACTGGAAACTAGGGGTGAATAGACTCTGCAACTGATTTGCCAAAATTGAAGACCACTTATGCTTTTTGATGTTTCTTTAAGCACTTAAACTGTACCTTATAAACACATGGCTACACAAAATATTCAATGACATATTTACCAAATATAATGTTAAGGGGAGATTAAATTTGCAATATTGCTGACAATTTTCTTTTACATTTTTCAACATTAATATTCATAACATTATATTTCATTTTAGTGTGAATGATTGGTGGTTACCAGTAACTGTAATATAATCATTAACAAGGCGACTGAAATGGCAGCAGCAGAAATAAAATGAGTTTTCACGCTGTGACGGGAGTATTTTATTACTATAGAAGACATTTTTAATGTTTGGTCTTGTTTACTTCCCAGTTCATTTCTATCTTTTTTTAGTGAATTTCCTCTATAGGGAAAAAGCTATTACTGTAGGTGGCGTGGTAAGACTTAACGCCGAGACCATGAACACTTTTTGTTTTGAGGTCCCCGTATGCCAAACACATAAGTTGTTTAGATTTATATATATGCGTCCGTTACCTCGATAAATTTTAAAATAAATGCCCAATTTTGATTAAATTTTGCCTAAATGTGGAGGAGTAACATTTATGACTTTAGTTCGAAAACCAGATCGATCAGGCTATGGAAAGAGAGTTCAAAATAGGTAAAAACCACCTAGTACTGGTACTGTATATTGATATTTGCACAAAAATTTGTTTTTTGTTCATAATTGCTTAAAAACACATTTCTTATATTTCTTATTGCTGCAAACCTGCGTACTCAGCCTTTATGTTATTCTTATAGAGAATAACTCAAATGCTATATATCACTTATTTATAAATGTATTTTTATAAAACTTGGTAAGTGGCTTTCTGTGGTAGTAAGAAACATATAGGGCTATATGCATTATAAATTTGCTGCGTACGCAGGTTTTTTGCGACAGGGGTATTATTCATATGGAGAGTAAGTAAAGTTTGATATCTCCCTTAGTTATGAACTTAAATTAATAAAACTTGGTATTTAGCTTCACCTGTTTGAGTTAATATTGATTATCGCAAAAAAAACACATTTCTTATATTCCTTGTTTCAGCAAATCTGCGTGCACAGCCTTAATGAAAAAAACACATTTTTGGGGTACAAAACCACCCAAAAAACCCCCTTCGGATGGTGCGATTCATCTGGTTTTCGAACTCGTTCAAATAAATGGTACTTTACACATTTGTACCAAATTTCATTAAGATCGGACCTTTTTTACGAGAGTTATCGTGCTTACGGACACACACACATATATATATATATATATATATATATATACATATATATATATATATATATATATATATATATATATATATATATATATATATATATACATATATAAAAATTTGAACGAATGGTGTTTTTGGCATCTGGGGACCTCAAAATGAAAAATTATCATGGTCTCGGGCTTAAGTCTTTCCATGAGACCTACGGTAATAGCTTCTTCCCTATAGGGGAAATTCGCTAAAACATGTTTTTCTCAGTGAAAAATTACTTTTCATGTTTAACAAGTAAAAGAGATGCTCCTGTTTAACATTTTGATCAAATTTAGTTGGACTATTTACCAAAAATTGGAATTATATATGTGTTAGTGAAGTGTGCAGGACTTGTCCTTTCAGGCCGATTATGAAATTTGTTTACTTAAGAAGTTTTCTCTAACTTTTTGCGTATGTGTGAACTAATACAATACATTTTAAAAATGGAAGGAAACGTCGTTCCTATCTTCTATAATAAATTTTGTTTCCCCCCACCTACTTAGTAAAGTCAAATTTTACTCCTTGTATTGAAGGAGTATAGTGCTACTTTGTCTCCCGGAACAGAATCAGCTGACATTTCGCTCCAATCATTAATGCTGCAGCTATAAGGGAATCGGATCAGCTGATTGATATTTTGCTCCAGCTCCAATTAACGTTCCGAGTTTAGTTATTACGCATTACGCAACCAACATGGAAAGCGATTGTGAATGTGAATACTTATCAATACTTGTGGCTTTTGGGGTGTGGGAAAAATGTTGTGTGTAAATTTATTGCCCTGGCCTACGGCGTCAGGCGCCAACAATTTCCCTTAGGGAACAAAGTTGCACTTTACTCCCTTAATACACAAATAAATATTGTTTCAAGCAGAAGTCCCCGTATTATTTTTACTGCAAAGAAATTTTGCATAAATTAAACTTGAGATAGTCAATAATATAAAACATAAGTGGGATTATAATACACCGTTACTTAAAAAAATGTGATCATAATGTTTTTGGATACTTAAATGCTACACGCTGTCTGTAATCATTAATATATATAACTAGCTGGCCCAACATACGTTGTCTTGTCCTAATGTCATTGAATTTGTTTTATTTCAAATACTCGTTTATTTTCAAGATAAGCATGTTCACTTCGCTCACTGGCTTCCCGGATTAGCTCATGCGCTATGCTCACTTGAATATAAAAAAAGAGTTTGAGTTGCCATTCAAGTACTCTTTTTATTTCCAAAATGAGAGTTTCCATTCAAGTAGCTTTTTATTTCTATAATCAACATATGTATATGCCTTTCAAGTATGTTTACAGCTTCTTGGTGTAACTAACTGAACTTAGATCAAATCAATAGGAACTTTGAAGGCCTGTGGGGCAGAGCTCTTAGGTCGGATTAAAAATTGTCTTTTATAAGAACCTTGTCCTGACATAAACAAACTCAACAAGAAATAATTATTCAATTTGGTCCACTAATTCTCAAGTTATGGCTTGACGAAGGGAAATAGGGATCCATTTGAGCGAATTTCCCATATAGGGAAGAAGCTATTACCGTAGTCGGCATGGCAAGACCTAGGCCCATGACCATGATAACTTTTCATTTTGAGGTCCCCAGATGCCAAAAACACCATTCTTTCAAAAACTATATATATATGTGTGTGTGTGTCCGTGAGCACGATAACTGTCGTAAAATTCATCCGATTTTGACAAAATTTGGTATAAACTTGTAAAGCAGCATTTATGACTTTAAGTTCAAAAACCAGACGGATCGACCTATCCGAAGGGGTATTTTGGGGGGGGGATTTGTATCCCTAAAGTGTTTTTTTTGAGCTTTTTACATATAATTGTTGAAAAAGTCAAATTTTAGTTTTTCCCATTGGAATCAGCTTAGAAAGACGCACAATTTAGTGTTTTGATCATTGCTCTACGTCAAATGGTTACAGAGATATCGAAAGTGCTAAACCCAGTATGTTGTCCAATGTTATTCTTACGGAGAATAAGGTAAATTGTATATCTCGGTTATTTATATACTTTTGCTGATGAAACTTGGTATATTACTTCATATCGTTGTGGTCTATTGATATTTGCACTAAAAAACATTTTTCAGCCGATAGTTCCCGTAGCAGCAAACCTGTGTACTCAGTCCCATGTTATTCTTATGGAGAAGAAGTAACATGTTATCTCCCTTAATTATGAACATAAATTATTCACATTTGGTATGTGGCTTTACCTACTTGAGTTATATTGATATTTGTATAAAACCCTTTTTTTGGAGTTCCTTGCTTCAGCAAACCTGCACACTCAGCCGCCATGTTATTCTTATGGAGAATAATTAAAATGTCATAAATCGTTTACTTATGAATGTATATTGATGAAACTTAATATGTGGCTTTATGTGGCATTAAGATACATATATATGTATTGGAAATTTGCTGAGTACGCAGGTTTGCTGCTACGGGGGTATTTATATATTAAGATGTATACAAAATCTTGGACCTTGACACAATGACTCTTGGATTCTAAGAAGTGGGTCAAAGAGTTTTAATTTCTCCCTAGATTATATTTAACATAAGAAACTACTTTTCTTTTCTTTTTAAAATGAGGCAATTTATTCTTCTTAAAAACAAATTGAATGATTTAAGACTTATTGTTTTTTAAGTTCTGCATTTATAGGTTACCTATGTATTTGAACAACCGTATCAAGCTACAATAACAATGGGAGGCCTGGGGGGCACAGCCCCCCTCCCCCCAGTAAGGTTAATGTGTTACATTAAAACCTCTGGATTAGAGTTTAAAATATTTAGGCATTCAAAACCAATTGACTGATTTTAAAACGTATTGTTCATCAAGTTCTGTATTTATACTTATAGATTTTTACAGCAATATTAAGCTACAATAAAATAAATATCCTGATGGGTCCTCCAATGGAACCAAAGTGTAAATAACTACTTTTAAACCACGTGCTCTCACTGATTAGTGACCTTTATTGCCGCCAATAAAGGCAATATTTTGATATTATATTTTATCAAAATCTTCAGCTAATATTATTATGAGGGCCTAGATGATACAGCCCTCAGTGAGACTGAGGGGTGAGTAACTACTTCATATGCACTTTGTCTGACTGATTGACAGATTTCAGCATAGACTACTGTAGTTAGTCTATGATTTCAGGCCTCATTGTTTGTCATGTTCTGGATTTGTATGTCATTGTCAAGCTGCAGTTATAATGGAGGGCCCATGAGGTATATTGTCAATTGAAACATTTTTTTTGTATTTTACGCGATCACTCAATCCTTATACGCGATATAAGAGCGTACTCCTAGTGATATTCTTATGGAGAATAAATAAAATGTTATATCACTTATTTATGAATTTATTTTTGTGAAACTTGGTAAGTGGCTCTATGTAGTAGTGAGACACATTTATATGCATTGGAAATTCACTTAGTACGCATTTTTGCTGCGACGGGGGTATTTTTGGATAAAATATTACCCAAGGCTATATGAACTATTAGCTTAATTTTTTTTATTTACAGGAAGCGAGGCCATGATGAAGATGAAAACAGAGAAGGAATTTAATCATCTACCAATACTTACTGTGTGTTTATACAGCCTGGTTTATATGACTTACATTTTTTTATGTACTTATTTTTACTGCAATTATACTGCAACAATATCAAGTTAAAACTTGTTTTTATATGTGCAAGCTGGGCATGGACAATTATAGTATTATTTTTATAAAAGAATAATTTAAAGTTGTCCTGTAATTTATTTTAGAACTGTCTTGCTATCAGATTGTGTGACCATATTGAAAGGTGCCCCATTATTCTATCAGTTTGAATCCCCTAACCCCACAGATATCCCTGCCTACTCCATGATAATTCTGCAGTCATCCTTAGGAGGCGATATGGCTTCAGGGTACACACTACCTATTACTAGGAGCCTTATGGCCTCCCAAGGATGACCACAGAATTATCATGGGGAGGCAGGGATATCTGTGAGGTTATGGGATTCATACTGATAGAATAATGGGACACCTTTCAATACATGTCAAAGGCATATCTCCAGTAAATCCTGTGGGACATCCTGGGGATGTCCTAGGGCTTCAGAGTACAATATCCCTTTGTGGACCGAGGGATGTCCCCAGTACATCCTGTGGTACATCCTGGGGATGTCCTAGGGCTTCAAAATACAATATCCTTTTGTGGTCCGAGGGATATCCCCAGAATCCTGTGGGACATCCTGGGGATGTCCTATGACTTTCATAACCAATTGACTGATTTTAAAACGTATTGTTCATCAAGTTCTGTATTTATACTTATAGATTTTTACAGCAATATTAAGCTACAATAAAATAAATATCCTGATGGGTCCTCCCCCCTTATCATGTCCTGATTAGGTCCAAGGGACATCCCATGGTCATCCTGAAGGATGTCCCCAGGATGTCGTGGGGAGAGGACATTTTTATATCCTGGGGACATCCTGAGGGTATCTTGAGGATATCATGGGATGAGATAGGGATGATCCTGGGATATCCTGCATATCCCACTGTGATGTCCTGGGGACAACCTTGTGCTGTGTGGGTATGTAGCCGATGCTTAAATCCGGTCTTGCATTGAGGTATAGGGTATTGCTTGTGAATAGTTGGAAAATTGCGGCCCCTTTATAGGCTTCACTTTATATTGGGAATCAATATGTGTTGCATACGCTCTATATTAGATCGTTGTAAAAGGCTCGTCCTAATGGTAACATTGCTGGACGAGGGAGGGGTTAAGGAATTTAGTTTATGGTTAGGGGGACATTTCAGATGACCCAAACAAGGTTAATATATCTAGAAATCTCGTTTTGTGTAAAAACGTCTAGCCTACATGGTCAACCGCCATTTTTCCCCTCTGTAAAATCTCTGCTTCCATGCCAATCAATCAAATCCCTCCATCACAAGTTACATGTTTATTATTAGCTGACTAATATGTTTTACTTGTAAATCGACGATTTGATTGCCACCGAGGTGGGTAGCTGCGACCCACTAGTCTTCACACTAGTTCCATAAGGTTAAATGCAATTTCAACAGGTCAAGTGGCCGACGGGTGGCTGCGAGCTGAAAATGACTGTCAACATGAAAGGCTTCACTTTTTTACCCAAAATATACCTCTAGATATATTAAATTCGTTGAATTTATCCAACTATTTTTATCTGGTTAATGTTTGTTCAGGTACAGCTGGTTTTTATTTTCAAACATACACATATGGTAAAAATAATCCGATAAAAAATAATAAATCTATGATTATTAACGAATAATTATATGCCAGTTAACTGCAACAAAGTAGTTAATCATACGATAATTATTTTTGACTCATCGTTCGGTTTGTCATCCTCTGACCAGTGTACCAACTTTTAAACTTTTAGGAAATCTAGCTTATTATTGTTGAAGAGTGTCGTCTCCAGTAACACCAATTTGCCTTGGTAAAAACTAAGCGCAGGGCCAGAAAGCATAGGCTACTTAGGCTCGCGCCTAGGGGCTCGCACCACACAGAACCCTTTTCAAAAGCCTGATACAAGCAAGGGAAAAGGGTCTCACAACAAGTGTCCGCACCACTGGTTGAGCCTAGGGGTCCACGGCTCCTAAATCCGGCCTTGACTAAGCGCTAAGTTGCTAAGATTACTAAAACTGCTATTATTTTGGGTACACTAGTGAATTTCCGGGTAATAATCTGGCAATTTCCAAGAAATTACCCGGTTTTCCGGTATTTGAAGCTCTCACGGGGATTCTGTGGGGATTACTACAGGATTACCGGGTAAAAGCGGGGATTTTACAGGTAGTTTGTGGGTAAAATAGCAAACCCAGTTTGGCAACACTGATCGCTGTTTGGCTGTTTTAGGAACAAGTCCAAAAACAACCTACAACCCTACAGCTACAACTTACAACATAACCTACATAAACAAAAACATCGTTTATAACTTATAACAACATTTCATATTTTATTTTTAATTGCATACATAACATAATATGAAAATCAACCCAGTTGGTAATAGTAATCTAGGATCCGAATGTTAAGTTTAAATGTTTAATTTCTTCTTCGTCTTTACGGTTTAGTTTGTTATAAATTATTGAGTACCGGTAACTACATTTAATGTAATAGGCTATATATTTGTTTGATGTTTACGTTTGGGTTCTCGAAGACGAAAGAACGTGAAGATACAAGGAAAGGTTAGTTCTGGCCTTGCTATCCATTTTAAGGGGATGGATGGGGCTGTAGGCTATATGGAGCAAACACTAGTCCCTAGAATGGAGGGTACCTAGGCCAACCTTTACTACATTTACTGGCTCTGAAGAAAGACTAAATTATGAAAAATCCTGTCAAATACAAATGATGTTAAATGTTACTAGATAAATAAATAATCATCCAATTTGGCTTTGGCATTGAAGTGTGTGACCAGTAGACTGCATGATGGTAGTGAGGAATGTGGATGGCTGGTAAGAACTTTGAATTTTTCCCAGCAGATGATGTTTGTAGGCTAGGAGAAGGGTGTCATATACTTCACTTCTATGTGTTGTGCCCTCAGCCTCCATATTTTCCTTAGACATATACAGCCTCATTTCCAAAGTGTACTCCAAGCTCAATCATCATTGGCTAAAGCAGTCCCTCGGGTGTACTGGTTGATGGATGTTAATATTCATGGTATGCTTTTTCTTGAGAGTTGAATTTTTTCGTAATTTTTAATTTGTTTCAAAATTTGGCTGCAGTTCAGTTTAAAAAATTGATTTAAAATATCTAAGAAATACATAACTATGGGCGATTGAAAATATTGATATATATCGATATTTAGAACTAAGTTATCGTTTAGTATTAGCCACGTGAGTGTTTGTATTACACAAATTAAACACAAGTTACTAGCCTATAAGACTAGAATTGTTACGTGAGTGTTGTATTATTAATTTCTAAAAAAGTTATTCTTACCCATTACAATTAGTTATGTTTATCTTAGCTCAAATAACTTTTTTCATCATTAAATCGGCAAAACAATTGTAGTAGCAGTCCTGTTATTTAATCAGGTTAAGCTACCTATTTTTATTCACTCAGATCGAGTGAATTGTATTCCTAAAGCACTGAGTTTTAGGAATTGAACCTTTACCTTGCATCCACTTTGAAAGAAGTTTCTGTATTTATTAATAAAGTTTGACAAAGTTCACTGTAGTCCATTGCAATTTTAGCTACCTACCACTTTACATTTGCCAAAAAAAAATAATGTTAACAAAAACAATCTAGGCCTAACAAATAACATTTAATGTAATCGATAAATCAATATTTGTTATCAATTTACTTCCATTTAGGCTAATGAAACAATCTATTCGATATATTTATATTTTATATAGATTTTTTCAATCGTATGAATGTGTATGTAGGTAAACCAAACTGTATCCGGAAATTCACCAGAGAATTAAACTTTGCATAACTATAAAAGTAAGTTGTTTTATAATTAGTAAGTATTGATCATAATTTGGGTACAGTTCCGCAGACGCTCTACGATATATTAAGTTTATTGCATGAAAAATCTATTATTTATTATAATATTGTAATCGAATGATATTCAAAATTAGTAATCTAATAAAAGTCTATCTAAATTTGTACATTCAATGAAAAACTCAATTATATTTATAAATATGTTGTAATTTATTATTAAATAAACGGTATCAGGAAACTGACACATACTTTCTCCCTTTAAGCCCAACTTTAATGAATAAATCACTTTTTATTTACTACATATAGAATACAAAGCACGGTCGAATGTACAGAAAATCTTGTAAACAAGTTGTTTTTAAAAAAATCCACCCAAATCCCTGCTTTGGAGGCACTACACAGAATCCATTGCTACACTCGTGGTTTTAAGAGGGGAAATGCCCCCTATAACCCCCAGGGTTATTAAGGGGAAACATATTTCGAATTTCCTCTGTTGGTCAATGCTAACTTGACAATCACATCAAGTTTGAATGAAATTTATCCGTAAATAAGAGAGAAATCGTAATTTTTGTTTTCCCCATAAGAATAATATTGGACAACGTACTGCGTTTACCGCAAAATGAAAATTCCAATTTTCTCCGCAACCAGCAATCGTAGAATAGTAATTCAAAATACTAAATTATTTAGTTTTTTGAGCTCTTTTTAATGGTGAATTGTAATATTTTTTATGTTTATGTTTTTTTATGAAAAATCAAAAAAACTGAATTTTTGATGTTTTAAGTCCTGTAATTTCTGAACTCAAATTTTTACAGACATGCGGGTGGTGTCATTTTGTTGGAAAACTAAAGTTTTACAAACGATCATAGTTTAATAAAAATCATTAGAGCCGTTTTCAAGAAATTTTGATTTTTCATGATTTTTGGCGGTTTTGGGGGATAATTACCCTTAAAAATCAAAAATTCAAAAAAAAGAAAAAAACGCCTGGAGTTATCGTGGATTAGTACCAACATACCAAATTTCATAAAAATCGGCCCATTGGTTAGGGCTTTAGCTCTGTACTGTAATGGGTAAGAATAACTTACCACACGGACACACACACACAGACAGACATCATGTAAAAACCACTTTTTTGGGTTCGGGGAGCACCAAAACAAATATTTCCACTAACAACTCAAATTCGAAAATTTTGACGAAAACAATACTTTCTCCATATACTATGTATAAGGGGAGAAAGTAAAAGTAATATAATCTGAAAAAAAGTTAACTAACAAATCAATGTAAAAAAGTAAACATTGTTGTTAAACAATTAAGCACAACTAAACGTAATCTATTACTTACACTTACGTACTCTACATCATGGTTGGTTTTAGAACTCTTCTGACAACGAAAAACAACTTGATTCTCACCTCGATGATACGTTTTCATTGCATCTCCACATTTTCCAAATTTGGTATTTTTTGGAACCAAACATTGTTCTTGTAGCCAAAGAAATGCACTCTCATTATTTTGTAAAACATTTTAAGACAAATAGCGATAATTTAATGAAGGCATAAGTTACTTTCAGCCATTTTCGTCACTACAAAAATGAAATTATAAACAAAAAGAATGTGACCACCAACCAATTAAGTTATGTAAAAACATGATTTCATACAATTTAGATATTTAGAATCAATTACAATATCGATACGTAAATAACCGATTATTCATCTGATAATATATCATAGAGCGTCTGCGGAACTATACCCCATAATTTGTATCCATTTTAGCCCCTGAACTGTTTTTCTTATGAAAATTTTGTTACATTCCTTTTTTGACAACAGTTAAAATTTGAACATGTAACAAACTATTTAGCCTACATGTTTCGGTTGAACGGTAGTGACCACGACGATGTGTCTGACCGATTTTTGTAGTAGGCATATCTTTTTATTAAATGTTAAGTAGGCCTATCGTGAAATCGTGTGTTTGTACGTGTTTGTTGTTTTATTTTAACTTTATAACAACGGGGATCATACTGTATTCTGAAGATGGTTCTGTTGAACTGAAAGATCGAAATACTTTGTTAAGTTACATGATCAAACTGTAACTCAAACTGTTTGAACTGTTATCGAAAAAGGTATGTGTAACCAAATTTTCATAGTATTGTTATTGGAATGTGTCACAAGAAGATTTATTCCCAAAAGTTAATAGGCCAAGTCTTTTTTATCTCTTCTTCGTTATAGTCTCTGTCAACGTGTAGTTAATAGAGATGGTAACATTTTAGATATTTTGGCAAATGTAAGATTAGCCTATAATCAGGTGTTTTATATTTGCTTAAAATATTCATAAGTTACCTAATCCATTTTTGTTCTAGATGATTACTGCAAGACCGGTTCAGACTGGTTTCCAGCAAATGAGATTTTGCTTGAAGATGCTATCACCTTTAACAATAGACAGTCCACCGATATTGAGGAAGTTAACCTCTGCTCCGAAAGACTGTTATGCATCAAAGCATCAACTGTTTCTGCCTTGATAAGTAATGAGAATTTAAATTTTGAAGAAAACCTTTTTCTCGCTGAAAAAAATCACTCGGATCTCATTCCATCAAAATATGAAGGTAGGATACTGCATCTAGTTTTATGTTAACCTTATTAACAACACTCGGGCTAATTTTTATTATTGTTATATAATTTCAGTTACCGGTAGGCTACAATTTTAATTTAATTTTTTTTAAGGGTGAGGAGGAAAATACATTTTACTCACATTTTGCTCAATTATGCACACTGATGACCAACCCACAATATGGGACCCCTACTAACAAAATATTGACTACCCACTAAAAACCCTACTACTCTTTAGGATTGTTTGTCACATTAGGTACTTTATGCTAGACCTTAATTTGGTTTAAGCCTGCAGGGATCGCTCCGTTTCCAGCCGTCTTATCATTCAATCTAGTTTCATCTAGACTCACTTCCCGGTCTAGATCAGTCTTTTTTCTGTGAAGGATGCCCTGGACAAAACAGTCCCAGTTGTCCTCGCCCTCCATCATCTTGCTCTAGGCGGGGCAATGTGTTGCCTCTGGGCGGGGCCTTTCCTAATGCGGGCAGCGGAAGGTGTATTGGGGTATTTGCCCATTGGGTGCAGTTACAACCTGAAATAGCTGTGCCCTGTGAGGAACTGGATCCGATAATAATCCACCTCTCCGTGCCACCGTTCCACCCACGGATGGACTTGATTGACAAGTCTCGCAGTCCATTGTTCCCTGTTCCCAGCTATATTGCCACTGCTGGTGGGTGCAGGAGTGCTCTTGTTCGGATCCTGCAGCGTCCTTACTGATTTCGCCTTACCTTCGATAAATTGTACTAGTGTAAACTGCTATTTATACTTTTTTAATTATTGTTTCATTGGTTATAATCAGTAGCACCATTCAATGTAGCCTATTTTATTGTTTACTTACCTAATGATTTAATTCAAAAACATATTCGACTTTAAATTTATGCCAAGATCAACTTCCAGATGTTTAAATTTACAACGTAATGACCTATATACTATTTGGGAATTACTAAGTAACTTAAGCTTATTTGGTAAAAACACTCACAAAATACCTTTTCTAAAGTAGAAACAAACAGTTGAACACAACTTGCCATTGGCACCGTTGCATATGACATACCTCCTGGGGAGTGTTGCCTAAGGTCTACCAGATTAATTATGTTTTATGTTGAAGGTTCTATTTCATATTTCATATTGAAAAAAATTTCATGTTTTAACAGTTGTCATCCTGAAAAAATGTCTCGGATTGAATCGATCACAACAAAATAACTACAAACCTTAAATTACCAAGGATTCTTTCTCTAGGTGGTCTAAAACTATGGGAGTGCACCCGTGATGTGGCTCAGCTTCTAAACCCGTCTTTGGTCTTGGGCAAGGAAGTTTTAGACCTCGGTTGTGGCCTGGGTCTTCTTGGCATACTGGCCCTAAGGTTGGGAGCAAATTCCGTTATTTTCCAGGACTATGTAAGTTTTCAGTTCTTTGTATGAATATTTTTGCTAATTACATGTTAAAGGTCAGGAATCTGTCAAAACCACAAGTCATTTTGCGCACATGGTCAATGCATGTTGCACTTATGGCCAGATCACTGGTTTAAATCGGATGTTCATAATAGAACCATAATAATCGACATAGTTGTTATTTCTGTCGATAAGTTCGTTTCTGCTTATTTATTTAATTATTTAAAATGTTGACTATAGTCACCCAGGCGAGTGGCATGTCGATAATTTGGTTTCAGCCCTCTTTGTATTAATAATTATTTAAATTGTCAATATCATGGTCAGCCGGGTAAGTTTCATGTTGATAAGTTGGTTTCAGCCACCTATTTATGAATTTTTGAAATTTCGATCAAATTGTCATCCGTACAAGTGTCTTTACGGTTAAATGGTAGCACCCCGTGAAAACACTGCAGTGTTTTTAATCAATATTTAAAACACACAGTATTATTTCAAAAATTCTATAGCTGTAGTTTAGGTTTTTAGTTTTCTATTTGGACAAGCATTGCTAGATTAACATTTCACTCACTAAATTTGCACGGCTGGATTTTGTAATTATGAAGCATTGATATGTGTTAAGAATGCAGATGTTCTGCGATGTGTCACGATCAGTAACGTTCGGCTGAATGTGGAAGAGTCGCAGCTGACTAGGTGTCGATTCTTCGCTGGTGACTGGGCTTCGTTTGCGGACTTGTCTCCGGCAACTTGCGACCTGGTGGTTACTTCGGAGACCATCTACAATGCTGCCAACCACGCTAAACTGCACGACACCATCAGCAGGCTACTGAGGCCTGGCGGTATGGCGTATCCTTTACGAGACGTGTTCAATACATTTTTCTAGTTGTTCTGTTTCTATCAAACTTTTTCCAGTGACTGGTTGTTCTGAATTGAGTAGCAATAAGATAATTTCAATAATTAATCTTTTCTATGAATTATTACAATTTAGCATATGAAAACAAACAAGACCAACTTAACATAAAAAAAGATATGCATATTTATTTAAATAATAAAAGAGACCGAAAAATACATTAAATTAAATGCAAATAAGACTGATCCACCTAATGTTTTGAAAACCAACAAATTAAAAATTAAAGCAGAGGTACTTTTTTAATATTGGTTACTAAAAAAATAGTCTTTATAATTTTGCTTACATCTTTTTTTAAGTCTATAGGCTACATACATATAACATATGATATCAGTGTCATTTGGTTGTGGTCATGTTATAATACACAGGAGAACCCCTCATATATGTCGCCTTTGCCAACTATGCAATACCTGTTATCGGGCATTTCTAATTTTGATAACTGTAGTATGGCCACTTTATATCTAGCCTGAATAAAAGTTTGAGTAATCCAAAATATAATTTTAAGTAATCAAGATTATTTGACATTTTTATGTATAGAAAATTTTAGGGACCAAACAAAAATTTTTAATTAAGGATTTAAAATTATAGAAGTTAGAATTAACCCAGTTCCCCTGTATTTACATTACTACAGATTGTACTTTTATTATAATCAATCCTGAGAAAAATCCCAACAGAATTTTGTGAAAGCTCATTACTGGATCCAGCTGCGATTGGCGATTGGGCCAAATTAATTATTATCCTGGGTAAAGAATCAGTCGGTCTTAGTAACAAGGCATCTCACCCAATCTACACTTATCATTCATTCATATTACCCTTAAAATACGCCCTAGTTTGTCGGCGTCTTGCACAGTGATTAAGTGATTATATCACTTTTGGAAACTAATAAAACATCACCAATTCAAGTGTGTGGAAATAACCAATATTTATCAAAAATATAGATAAATGTTAAGGCAAAAATGGGTTGTTATCCTTAACACAACAGTTTGGTCGGCGCTAAATCATATTACTTTGGAGTGGGCGGGAGTATGAAGCAGTTCGAGAACTTGGTCAAAGAGAAGGACGTGTTTCACTTTGAAACTGTTTGGAAGTGCTCACAAGGTTTGTCATTATTTTAGCAAACAAAAAATATTCAATATTTCCTTTAAAGTTAATTAACTAGTGGGCCAGTTGCTAAAAATGCAGGAAAGTTGTTGCATCTTGTACCTCATTAGACAAGTTAGTTGTTTTACTATGAAATTTAATTCAAACTTATCTGTTATCCTTTTGGGCTAAAATTGAACTTTAAGGGCAGTATGTGCAAAATTGAATAAAGGTGTTCGAATTCTGAAAAATTTGAGTATTTCAGTAGTAGTTTATCATTATTCGACTTGAAGTTTCGAAAAGTACTCCAAAGTTTGAGCTAATTTTGCCCATCGATCGGTGGAGGATTGCTAACGATTGCCAACTACCAAATCGCATAGTAACGGCTGCAAATGATGACGGGAAACATGAATCAGTCATAAAGGACTACCGAACGTATATTATCAGCTGAAAATAACAACCGGATTTAAAGCTTGATAGAAAACATAACATCAGTCAAAACTTAATAATCAAACCATGTGATATTATACTGGCCATAGTAATATTGATTTTAAATGGTGACCGGACCTAGTGATATTGGCCGCAAATGACTGTCAAACATGTTTTATTGGTTGAAAACATAAACCAGTTTGATTTAACTACCCAACGCCACGTATATGTTGTTGCTGGTGATTGTGCAATTAACTATTATACTATTTGTTAGAAACTACAATTAGACTAATACACGTTTTGAAACCACGTAGAGACTATATGCTTTAAATATTAGTCAGTGTTTTAATTTTAAACTAGTTAGAGGAGTAACGATTTCAAAAATACCTTGAAGTATTATAGATATTCTTACAGAGATTAACATCCAAACTCTTTTGTTAACAACTGCATATAAAACCTTAGGAGTAAAGTGGTGGGGGCTTGAATCCACATTTTTGTAGAAAAACGCTGGAAATTCTTGTTTTACGGGTGAAAGTCACCAAATGGGACAATATCTAGATACTTTTCAAAAAAATATTTATAATTGTAAAAAATATTGATCTTTTAGGAGATGATAGATAATTATATCACTTAACCATCAGTATAACCAGCAGAGCTAATTTTTTTTTTTTATTTGTATAAAAAAAATTTTTTTGCTGTCAAGGTCTAAGAAATTTTACTTTCCGGTCACACCTAAATTAACCTAAAAATTATTTATATCAAGTTGAATAAAAGAACAACTGTGGTGCAAAATGGGTTTTACAACCATATTATCATATTAAAAAAGTAATATCTGTCATAAAATATTACTTTAAGTAGCAATAATAACGAAAAAAGTCTTATTTTAAGAGTTTATGAATGATATTTCAAAGAAAAGTTGTTGAAAAGTCATAAAAAAAACCATTAAATAGAGCGAAATAGTTATGTCAAATAATGAATCTATGCAATATATATAAATTAAAATACAGTGGAGTCTCACAAACTCGACACAATGTGGACTAAGACCCTGTCGAGTTTGTGGAATGTCGAGTTATCCAGAATTACATTGGGAGGGGAGGAAAACACATTATTTAGCTGTAAATTGTATACTGTATTAGATTTTATTTAAACGCATTACAGTATAAATGTATAATGATACTGTATTACAAACTTAAGAAAACTATACAAATTAGATAAATACTTAAAAGTTGAGAATTAATAACTAATTGTCCTCGTTTCCAAAATATATAGTCTTGTAATACATGTACTATATAGTAAATGAGGTGTCGAGTTTCCCAGAGTGTCGAGTTATCGGGAGTCGAGTTTGCGAGACTCTACTGTATATTACTTTTAATGTTCATGAATTTGATAAAAAAAAACATTTTTTTACCTGTGACCGGAATGAAACAGCCGTGACCGGACTGAAACGGCTGTGACTGGCACGGAACGACCACGAGTGGCAAGAAACTTTATTGTTTACTGAACTTCTGCCGACAAAGACCTTGTTTACGTTAATGATTGTAGAAAGTAACTTCAACATTGTATAAATAAATGTAACCAAATTATCATTTTACTAAGTTTAAAGTCAAATTTGGGCAAAAAAAACAATACAATTCAGAAGGCGGTATTTTTATTCTTCATAGAAATTACACACGAAATTCATATAAAAATAATGAAACTACACTTGTTTGTCTAATTACAAGGGTTTCGACAACTTAAAATAAAACTAAACATAACAATATGACAATTACAGCAAAGCAAATATTGTTATGGAAATTACTTAATTAATAAAAATAATTAAACTATTATACATGTTTGTCATATTACAAGGTTTTTGACAAGATAAAATAAAAACTTAACATTACGATATGACAATTATAGTGAGGAAAAAATTGTCATGAAAATTACTTAGTTACCTATATAATATACAAAATAATATATAATATACTTAGGTATATAATATAAATGAATAAACTACACCGTTTGTCATATAACCAAACAACTAAAGAAGGAGACAAAAACTTATCTATAAATAAGTCTCGAAAACCAACATTTCAATGATAAAACTTACTTGCTACAGTAACCTAATAAAACAATAGGTAACCAATGGTAAAAAGTTAAGTTGTGCGTGGCTTAAAACGGAAACACCTCTCTCGGATGGGTGTCTTCAATGGTGACACTGCATGCAGGAAATGTGGGCAGTACGAGGAGACTGCAGACCATCTGCTCTTCGATTGCGATGAGCTTAGGGAGGTAAGGGCTTCAACTCTGGGATCTATGGTCAGGGGTGGATACCTGCCTCCTGAGGAGCTCGTCGACAGGATGATGCAGTTCATCAGGCTCTTGAACCTGGAGGAGTACTGATACCTTATCAGTTCTTTCTTTCTTTCTTCTTTTCGGGGGTGCGCAATAAGCCCAGTGTGGCTGATGTGCCTTGGGACCTTAGTCCGCCCCTTTTGATGATGATGATGATGATGTGGCTTAAAACGAAAAATACCCACAACTTGAGGCAAAAATCAGTTTATCGTTTCAGGGGATCTTCTAAGAACTTGTAAAATACTCTATTGCCTTTCAACAACATCTTAGGGGTCGGTAATATTGCAGTCACTTGTACTATGTTGATGTAAGATACGTCATTCTCGTCTGGGAAAAATGTAATGTTATCTTTCTCCGACTTCATAAACATTACTTCGAATTCATCATTTATGATTTCGCTTTGACAGATTGCCACAAAATGATGAGAAGTTGAAGTGCTGGCTTTGATTGGGTTGATTTGAATGACAACGAAAGATCCGACGGCAATTTGTTCATGTTGAAGGATGTATTAATAGCTGTGTCACCAGACTTTTCACTTCCTCTTCTGTTGTAATTAGAAGGCGGATGTTTTTGATGGTTTACCACATCTTCAGTTTCGTCATCAGTGTCTGAAGAGTAAACTTCATCCACCCTCAAAATCCTTCTTTTTTTTTTCCTTGGCAGGTAAATCAGGGAAAACTTTAAATAAGTTGTAATGCTTGCAGATGTTATTGGTCGGGTAATCGAAACAAGACAACAAGTTGGCATACATTGGCCCTCCCGCTGAAAATGTTATTTGATGGGACTTAAGTATGCCATCAATCGAAGGAATAACTGTCCAACCTAACTCTTTTTTTACGTTCTCGATGGCCTTTGAACTTATTTCTAACAGATAAATTTCTGAAGTTGACAGCGCCCTTATAAAACCTGCTGCATCTTTGATGTCCTTCCCGTGTGACACTGCTCGGTCTGCTTCCCTCTTCAGGGTGCCACCAACGCCGTCCATTGTTCCTTTTCCGTGGCCTGCCTCCGTGAAGTTCCATGACATAGTCTTCAATTTGGGGAAAATAGAAGGAACAATGTACTTAAAAGAAATGGATATTCGTGCGGTTTCTGTATTGGCTTGATGGGGAGTCTGAAAATAAATGGATTGTGTCAAAGTTAGGGAACTGTCTTGCGGATCTCTCTAAAATTGGCTTAAGGTGGGCCCAAACAGCGTGAGACTGATGGTCCAAATTATTGCTGACTGTACAAAAGCAAGATGTTTGTGGCTGATTGTCATAATTCGAGTAGCGTACCCCAGTATGCATTGATATTTGTCGCTTTGAGGCGCTAAAATGAACTGACTGGACCTCTTTTGCATATTTGGCGACGTAATTCTCGGCAAAGTCGATTCTGAATACTAGCTGATTACGTTTCAGATTTTTTGGCAGTTTCTTCAGCTTGAATGATTGGTGTAGTGAAAAATACTTATGTTTCTTGAATTCAGCTAGGTCATTCTTGAAAATTTTGATTACTTCAGATACTTTTTTAACCATTTTTTGGTGTTTTTTCACTACTTTCTTCTTATTCTTTATTACCTTCACCTCTTTCACGTTCATCCATTTCCAGTACTTTACTTTGAAGTCTGTATTAAAATAAAATTCAATTTCTTTGTCTCTGCAGTTTTTGCAGTCACCAAACATGCACGATTTTTTTCTTTTCGGAACAAGCCACTGAACGCACAACTTCAGTAATGTTCTTCTGTGTAATAACTTTCATCGCCCTCAGGGATTCTACCAAAAACCCAAAGTTTTCGTGTTTTATGCAACCACACGATTCTCTATCACTCCGTTTTGGGAATGTTACCCAGTACGGCCTAGATTTACTAAAAGACGTTAATGAAATCTTGCATTTATTCTCTTTCTGAAACTTTGTATGTAAATTTTTCAGGGTATCCAGTAGTACACGGTGTTGCATAACTGTTTTTCCCCTCTTAACGACGTCTCTCTTTCCAGGACAAACTCTGCTCACAGAATCGTCTTCAAAAAAGGCTTGTAGGTGCTTGGAAAGAGATTCTCTGACTCCCAATCTTTTTTTCCTGGAGTAATTTGAAGAGTCTTGCTGTACAATTTAGTTTGATTTGTAGGGGACAATTTTCTTGAAATGGGTTTGTGTTCGGTATTTTTTCAGTACTTCATTGCCAATTGTTTTTCGAAACTGCTGTCCTCCTTTATTTTGGCCTATCACCTTTTCCGCCTTTTTTTCTGTTTCTGTAGAGTTAAGCCTAAAAACAGCTGTTTCTTTATTTGCGGTGAAACTTTACTTTTTCCAAAAAGGCTTGCCACCTGTTTCCTTGGAGATGGTGATGAAGGAGATTTATTTTTTTCTTTCCCCTTTCCAGTCTTTTTTTATATTTTCTTACTCTTCGCTCAAGTTTCTCTATATACTTCTTTTTGTTATCTACTAATCTATTTGCTTTGCTACGTTCTCTCCTCACAGCCTTTCTACCTCGCTTTTTCTGGCTTGATTCACGCCGAACTTCAACTGGGTCATCAATATTTGGAGAGCCTGGCGGTGTCGGCCAATGCGGCAGCAAGTGCTGCCTTCTTTTCTTTTTTTTCTTGTACTGATCCCTCCAAAGCTTTCTAATTTTCCTCTGTTCACGCTCTGACATTTCTTTTATAGATTTCTTCTTCTTCTTTTCTTTTTCCTTCATGTATCTTAATTGGTCATATTGCCTTTTTCTCTCCAATTCTTCATCTGTAAGCTTCGCCCGTCTCTTCCTCTGTCTTTCTCTAGCTGCCTGCTTTTGTTTTTCATACTTTTCCTTTACAGATAACTGTTTCGCAGGGGCCATACACCAAGCTGTCTTTTCTGAAAAAAACAAACTGCTGCCAAAAATACTGGGTTGTAAGGACGTGAACCTTTTTATTTTAAACAACAGTGAGTTATTTTTGGTGACTCATCATGGTAAAAAAAAATAAAATGGGAACAATTATTGTACAAACAACATAAAATAAGTTAATTGTTAGTTTTAGTAAAGTAAATAACAGAATAACAACATAACTCATCGTTTGATGAGGTTTCCAAGTACCGCGGGCACGTTCAAGAAAATCAACTTTCAACACCTTTAAAGTTTGTTTATAAAATAGTTTACTTAGTCTGAACTTGTTTTATGTAAAATAAAACTAAAAGTTATGCTCGTTTCCTTTTAATTACAAGTAAAACATGTTCCAAATTAGCTTTCCACAGTTTTATTTCTGTTCCGGTCACATTTTTTCCGTCCCCGGTCACATAATTTTTTTCCGGTCACAAAATTCCGTCCCGGTAACGGGACCGGACGGAGTGTGACCGGAAATAATTTCGGCAGTGTATAGTAATATCATTTGCCTCGTTATTACAGTTTCGTGTTAGCCATTAGAGATAAGAGTTAACCTACAATGTTTACTTCAACAAAGTACTTCAATACATGGTTTGTAATGCTAAACTGACAAATATCAATGTGACCGGAATAGAAATGAATAAAAATACTATGAGTTTCTTACCTGGTTTTGCTGTGAAATACAATAAATAACTAATTTTCTTCAGAGAAGCGATGCCAAAACTGAACAGCGATGCTATTACATGGTCAAACAGACATATCCGCGGGCTTTTTCGTCCAGTCTACTTTTTTCTATGCTTCATTTCTTTTCCTTCTCTCCCTTCTGGAGGTATTGGGAGACGGCGGCTTTTAGTGAAAAAAACTGTTTTATTCTTCTGCTATTGCTACTCGCCTGTCTACAGTTGTTTCAAGTAGTAACAGCTGAGTTATTTTATTTGTGTTTCCAGAATATTTACGTATTTTGGCGTATTTAATTCAAAGCCAAAACAGACGACGCTACTGTGGGTGACAGTGACCGGAATGTTAGATAAACATACATAACCGTAATTTTTCGATATATTATGAATTTTTAGGCCTTAAAACTTAGTTTATACTAGGAGGAAAAGGGTATTTGAAATAAAACAACACAAATTATAAAAGATTGACTTTTTTATTTATGGAAATTTTACATGAGACATAAATTGTCCCATTTTGTGACTTTCACCCTTACACCTAGTCATCATTAAAGGAATGTGAATTACAAATACCTTTGTAACTTTGTTAATTTAATTATTAATTTAGTTTTACAAATTTTCCTGACTTATTTTTCTCTTTTTTAAGATATTTGTTTGTTTCAGGAGTCCAGAGGGAGATACTGAAACTAACTTTTAAAAATGAAAAGTCATAATTCACCCCCAACTGATTTAAATGTTGTATATATAAAATAAATATGTAATCCCATTTGTACTGACATTTATTTCAAATCCATTAAAAAAAAAAGTTAATTTCAGATTAAAGACATGAGTTGGAACAGTACACACAGAAGCAGTAGGGCTCTTTTTTGGTTGAACTAGCCTATTTTGGCAGCAGTGAATCGACTGTCAATGATCTGACTGATAGAATACAACAACTTCCAAATTGTTTCAGTATTTTTGACACCTCGTCAGCTAGCCTAAAGGATAGCATCTTAGATTTCCGGGTAAGAGGTCACAGGTTTGATTACCCACATGACTTTTGAGACCATATACTTATAACAACATAACTTACCAACCAAAAGAAGTAAACCAAGAAAAGATTAATATTTACTCACCTACCGCTCAGTACTACACAGAAATACCCCCGTCGCAGCAAACCTGCGTACTCAGCGAATTTCCAATGCATAATATATGTCTTAATACCACATAAAGCCGCAAACCAAGTTTCATAAAAATATTTTCACATATAAGCGATTTTAATTATTCTCCATAAGAATAACATTGGTAATGAGTACGTAGGTTTGCTGAAACAAGGAACACAAACAATTGGTTTTTATGCAAATATAAATAGAATTTAACTAGGAGAAGCCACATACCAAGTTCCATCAATATTCAATCATAAATAAGCGCTTTATAACATTCTAGTTATTCTCCATAAGAATAACATGGAGTTGAGAAAGAAGGTTTGCTGCAACGAGGAACAAAAAAAAAGGGTTTTAATATAATTATCAATATAACTCAACCAAGTGAAGCTACATACCAAGTTTTATTAATTTATGTTCATAATTAAGGGAGTCATTACATTTTACTTATTCTCCATAAGAATAACATGGGGCTGAGTACGCAGGTTTGTTGCTACGGGAATAATCAACGAAAAATCAGTTTTTTGTAAAAATTTCAATATACCAGTACTACGTGAAGCCACATACCAAATTTCATCGACATACATTCATAAATAATCGAGATATCAAATTTTATTTATCCTCCATAAGGATAACATTGGACAACGTACTGTGTTTAGCACTTTGAATATCTCGGCAACGGTTGGACGTAGAATCACAATTTAAACACCAAAATGATTGATTTGTAGAGCTAAACTGATTGGTATAAGCAAATGTGAATTTTATAGTAAAATTAATTGGGGAAAAGCTACAACCCATTTTCCCATAAGATTAACATGGGAGATTTTATGAACACTTTTTTTGGATTTTATCCGCAACCATAGTTGCTACCACATAGTAGTCGGATTTTTTTCCACAGCAGTTGTCCTTTGCGATCGGACGGCCAGCGGTGCTGGCCAACATGAAATCCAACGAACGCTCGGGCGTCCAGCAGGACTGGCCGACAACAATGATTTCATTTGTAATATTCCAACTGTGGTATAATGCCTGTAGAGTGCTGCAACCTAGTGAGGAATTGTTAAACTAAACGATCAGCAGGCTTGCATCATTATATCATAAGAATTGTGGTGTAAACAACTAAAATAAACACCTGTTTTTCTGGCACAAGTGCTGTCATAATCATCATTGTTTTGGTTCATTTTTATGTAATTTTAACTGTGTTTGGTGATTTTCTCGAGAGATTTGTGTTTATTTGTATTTTTAATTAAGTTTCAAGTTTTAATGTACATGATTATAAGAACACTTGTACGTTTACGTATAGGCCTACACTTATATTATAATTAGGCCTACAATAAAATTGTTTTATCCCGTATAAACATTTATTAGTAAGAATGGGGTTATGTTTTCCCCCCCCCCCCCGTATATTTAACTAAGTAATAATGAACGATCGTTAAAGATAAGATGAATTGAGAGACGTTTTATTAAAATTTAAATCCCCTATGCTAACATTGAAGGTTTTCAGTGAAAATAATTCCGAGCTGCGGGGAGCGAGCCGCCATGATAAATGCCGAGGTGACGCGTAGTGGGACGTGGCCAGTACAGCTGGCCGCCCGACCGTCGGAACCAAGTTAGTACGGAAAGAATTCCGACTGGCTGCCGACTGCGTTGTGGCCACTCCTGCTGGCCTTCCAATCGCAAAGGGTTAACAATTTTTTATCCTGATAAAGGCACAACAGATAACACACTTTTGACCGTGACCGTACTTATTAGTGAATTTCCTTTGGAAAGTGAACTATTAGCATGACCCGCACAGTGAAACTTTAGCCCGGGACCACCATAGAAGTTCCTAACGTGACCCCTGAACACGTTTTGGGGGGGTCGTTCATAATTTCATATATATATATATATATATATATGTATATACGGGATGTAATAAAAGACGTCTTACAACACTTAAGATATATTTACACTTATACTGATTCACATACAAGACGGTAAACATATGTAAAAGATGGTACTAGGCTATCGATTTCGACCAGTCACACCAGTCATCATCAAGCCAATGAGAGAACTGACAGAATCAAAATGGCGTCCTTGCTTATATCCTATTGGCTGCCGGAAGTTCCGGATACAGGTTCCTAAATGTGCCACCAGAGTCGAAGTTAACTTGTTCATTAATCAATTTATCTCTATTTCTACATTTTTCTTTAAATATAAACAATTCTTCCCATTCATTCATTTCATTTCCTTTTTTACAATTCTTGAGGATGCTGAGGTTTTCTTCTATTTTCCCTATGGTGTGGTCATTTTCTAAAAGATGTTTTGCTACGTTTGATCTTTCGGGTTTCCTGTTCTCCCAAGCTGATACATGGTTCTTAAATCTTTTAATACAATTAACAGTTTGACCAATATAAAAGTGATCACAGTTGTTACAATTAATTTTGTTCATGGTGTTTTGCGTTCTATAGGCTGTATTAACTCCATATTTCTTGAATCGATTTGCGACCTTTTGTATCTTAGTTCCTGTGAAGCTGAATGTTGCAAAATTACTTGATATTTCTTTTCTTCCATCTAACGTTGTTATTCTACGCAGTTTTTCTTGGTTCTTTATTTTCCTATGTATTTTCGCTCCAATTTCGTCTATTATTGTCGGGTTGAATCCGTTGGCTCGAGCAATCGCCTTTATAGTTGTTATTTCTCTTCTTCTGTTATCTTCATTTAGAGGAATGTAGTATCCGTCTGCGTAGGCTTTCTGTATATATCAAACTCTAGCTCATCATTTCTTCTTGATATAGTGAGATCTAGGAAATTTGTCTTGCCGTTCTCTTCATACTCCCTAGGAAGTTTTTGTGATGATTGTTAAATAATCTCATCATTTGTTCCGCTTCCTTTTCTTCGGTTTCCTTGAAAATAACAATTATATCGTCCACATATCTGACATACATTATGATTTCATGTTCTTTCTTCAACTTTTCCAAAATGATCTCCTCATTATGTTGCAAAAATACTTCTGATAATATTGATGAAAGGGGGCTACCCATGCTAAACCATCAGTTTGTGTATAAAATCTATTGTTAAACCTAAAATAGTTTTGTTTCAATACGATTCTGAGCAGTTTTACAAGCTGATTTACATAATCATTATCCAACTTATTACGTATGAGTCTAGCCTTGATTAGTTCAATCGTTTCATTCACAGGAATATTTGTATATAAATTTGAAATATCAAATGAAACTAGCCTGGTATTTTCATTAACATTAATCTCCATAACTTTATCAACAAAATCATAACTATTTTTTACATTGTATTTATATTCAAGCTCTAGATCATTACTAAGTCGACTTGCTATCATTCTTGATACATTGTATGTAGGAGCACATTTGAAGTTTACTAGAGGTCTAATTGGTACGTTCTTCTTATGGATTTTTGGGATTCCCCTCATTACAGGTGCTTTAGAGTTTAAAATGTTCATTTTCAATCTACAATCTTCAGTAATAACCTTGGTACATTTTTTCACAACGTCGGTGAGCTCCTTTTGATATTTCTCCGTGGGATCTTTTGGTAATTCCTTGAAGTTATTTTCTTTAATGAATTCTTCCGTTTTCTTGATATAAACATCTTTTTCCATAATTACTATGGCGTTGCTTTTGTCGGCTTTAACTGCTATGGCATTATTATCTTCTATCTTATTTTTTATTATAACACATTTTCTCAAATCTTCTTTTCTGTCCTGGGCCAATTGTTTTCTGTCGGTTGTGATATCTTTTGTGACTTCCTGTCGTATGGCAATATGATCCACATTTTTAAGTTTTCTGATGTTAGCTTCTATATCCGTGGCTAAAAGATCGTTTTCTGCTTTTTTGTTGATGGCAAAATTGTGTTTTAAACCGTATTCTAATATATCATTTTCTTCTTTACAAAATTGAATATATGTTAAATTTACAACTCTCTTCTGAAACAGATGTGATGTGTGTGTTCCTTTTATTCTTTCAACATGGCTGTTTTAGCGAATTTCCCCTATAGGGAAGAAGCTATTACCGTAGTCGGCATGGTAAGACCTAGGCCCGGGACCATGATAACTTTTCGTTTTGAGGTCCCCAGACCCCAAAAACACCATTCGTTCGAAACTGTATATATATATAATTTTCAGTAAAAAGGTCTTAATGTCCGAAACATGTCGGTCTTGAAATAAAATAATTTAAACCAGGGTACTGTGTTTAAAATAATAAATATATATATATATATATATATATATATATATATGTGTGTCCGTGGGTGCGATAACTCTCGTAAAAATTATCCGATTTTGATTAAATTTGGTATAAACGTGTAAAGCAACCTTTGTGACTTTAAGTTCGAAAACCAGCCAGATCGCTCTATTCGAAGGGGTATTTTGGGGGGGTTTTGTACCACAAAAATAGGTTTTTTGAATTTTTTACATATAATTTTGGAAATAGTCAAATTTTATTTTTTCCCATTGGATTCAGCTTAAAAAAACACACAATTTGGTATTTTGATCATTTCTCTACGTCAATTGGTTACCGAGATATTGAAAGTGCTAAACACAGTACGTTGTCTAATGTTATTCTTATGGAGGAAAATAAAATTTTTATATCTCGCTTATTTATGAACATATACTGACGAAACTTGGTATACGGCTTTATCTGGTTGTGGGCCATTGATATTTCCTCAAAAAAACAATTTTTTGACAAAGGCTCCCGTAGCAGCAAACCTGCGTACTCAGCCCCACGTTATTCTTATGGAGAATAAGTAACGTGTTATCTTCCTTAATTATGAAAATAAATTAATGAAATTTGGTAAGTGACTTCACCTAGTTGAGTTATATTTATATTAGCATAAAACCCCATTTTTTGTGTTCCTTGCTTCAGCAAACCTGCATACTCAGCCGCCATGTTATTCTTATGGAGAATAATTAAAATGTCATAAATTGTTTATTTATGAATGTATATTGATGAAACTTGGTCTGTAGCGTTATGTGGCATTAAGATAAATATATATGCATTGGAAATTCGCTAAGTACGCAGGTTTGCTGCTACGGGGGTATTTTAGTTTTAGTGCGTCTAATTTGTTATTTATCTGTGTGTATTTTCGTTCCATTACTTCTTCGACTTCATCTGAAACGATGTTATACAAAAGGTTCCATGCAGCAGGGCCGTATTTATCTTCAAATGCAAGGTGTATGTTATAGGACTGCAAGTTGAGTTCTTCTTCTTCACAATGTAACTGTTTAATCATGTTTTCAATATATATGACTTCAGCTTTATCTTTAGTTTTTCTAGCGGCAATGGTGTTACAATTCATCTTGATTTTTGCGTACTGTGGTGTCACTTTATTCTTCAGGCATTCTTTGTTAAAGTATATATCTGCAATCTTCGTATGTATTTTGATTCTTACATCTCTATAAGACACTGCTAGATTTGCCTGACTGGCATCACTAAACAACTTTTTTATTAGCATATTACGTGTTGTTATTACTTACGGGATGTAATAAAAGACGTTTTACAACACTTAAGATATATTTACACTTATACTGATTCACATACAGACGGTAAACATATATAAAAAATGGTACTAGGCTATCGATTTCGACCAGTCACACCAGTCATATATATATATATATATATATATATATATATATATATATATATATATACCTATAAAAGGCAAAGCCCTCACTGACTCACTCATCAAGAATTCTCCACCTTCCCATGTAGGTAGAGAGCTGAAATTTTGTACACTGATTCTTTAGGTCTTAAATAGGACAACTAAGCAGTTTACACGCCGGTATATCCATAGGGCTCCGCCCCACAGACCTTCAAAGTTACCATGTTATTCTTATGGAAGAAAGATTTGTTTTGATGATATCAGATGACTAATTTAAAATATTGTAAACAGCTGTTGCTATTCTACACAAACAGTAAAACCACGGTAGAACGTTGATTTATAATTCTTTTGAACTGGAGTAAGCCAATAATGTTAAAAATGGGCGAGTGTCTTGCAAACTCTACATTACCACCTGTTTCTTTAAATTTTTTTACAAACAGCTGTTATTCATTGGTTTGTTTATGTTTATGATTTTTATTTTGTGTTGTGGTGTGACAGGTTAAAAGCTAATTTATTGAATTTGTTTATGTTTATGATCTTTATTTTGTGTGTGACAGGTTAAAAGCTAAATTTTGTGATATTTTAGTTTTTTTGTTTTTGTTATGAATACACAATTTTAGTAATATTTTTATTTTTATTGGTTTGTTTTATATTTTTTTTTGAATGTTTGATATGGATACAAAATTAACACTATTTGGACAAACAGACTCACAGTAAATTCAAATGGGGCGAAGCCCGCGGGTAACTGCTAGTATATATATATATAGACATATATATGTGTTTGCACTCTAGCGGTCACATTTTTTGTCCGATTTACTTCAAATTTGGTAGGGACGTTCCTTTCTGTAATCAGTTGGACAAGTTCGTTGGGCAAAACAATCGGAAAACTCTAACCCCTTTTTTGGGGATTAATCTTTAAAATTTCGAGTTTTTGGGCCCAAAAAGGGTCAGAAAAGCCCCATATGTAAAAGTAATGCATGTAAAAAGATGGGAATTAGTGAGGCGAAAGTTTTAAGCCCTATCTCGTCATTCTAGCATACATATTTACCAAGTTATTAAAGAAAATTTGTTTCCACTAAACACAGTACGTTGTCTTATGGGGGTTTTACACTAGAAAAGCCTGTTATGCCTTTGCTAGAGTACTTTTATCATCCCCAGTAACCTCATGCCTACTTTCAAGCTTGTCTGGACCTTCTCCTAACATTATAATGCGCAAATTTGTATTCCCAGCTTTGCAGGTAAATGAAACCAGGAGCATCAGAACAGTCAAAAAATCACTGTTTTCAGATTTTAATAAAAATTGGAATAAATATATCTTTTTACCTGATTTTGAGTTTTAAAAGTTTTTATGTGGAAATTCACTTCCCTCACGTCAGCGTGCTGCGTGCAAACTCGTTATAAAGTACAACAGAGTGTGTTTTATTGCCTTCACACACGCTTCGAGATTACAGCTGATGCAACCTGCATGACGACAGAGACAAATGTGATGAACTCAGCTCATGTACTATATAGTCATCTTGATGGCCAGCAAGTAAACAAAGGTGTGAGAACTTCACCCCCACCACGCTGTTCATTTACACGGCCAACCAAGAAACTTATCAGTGAAACGTAATGATGTGGAAAGATAAGCTGCGATAAAATCTTGCAATAACAAAAATAAATCGGTCTACCCATTGGCAAACGTAAGCAAGTTTGTGGTGGGGGTAACATCCCCTGAACCCACCATTACTTGCTGGCTATCAATTATCTCCGTACAGTAGTGGCATGGCTATCTACCATAAGACCTGTAGTTCACAGTGAACATGGAACAGAGTACCAGTATAGTAGTACCAGCCACTCTTGGTTCCAGTACTAATAAGCCTTTATGTAAAACACTAATAAAACCTGGTTTTTTTCATATCAACTGTATTTTCAAATAACATAACAGTAACAACTTATAAACACAGTAGTTAACAGTCTTTAATGTTTCCCTACAAGATAGCCTTATGGTTTCAGCAAAGGATGAGCTGATTCAAATTCTTGATACCGTTGGTAAAGAACTGTCAATATTTGACACTTCTTCTTTTCTGGCTCGATATTGATTTTTACGCAACAGTTGTTTAAATCAGATGTTTATGCAATATTTTCTTACAAAAAAAAAAAAAAAAAAAAACACTTTCCAGTTTGATATTTTTATTAAAACCATTAGATTTTGATTGGAAAAGTTACAAGAGTTCCCAGCAATACAAAACAAGTGAATATAAAAATCGTCCAATGAGTAAGTAATAGTAACTAAGATTTTATCCAAACAACTGAAACATTCAGAATTCTGAAAAATCTTAAAGAATCGGCAAAAAAAGTTGACGACAGAAAAATTAGGAAAAGAAAAGCATCTTTATCTTAAATAAAATTTTTTAAGTATACCAAATTGCCAGCTCGCTCTTACATTAAATATCACTCCCTAAAAGTATAATAATGGCGAGTTTATTCCCCTATTTATCTTCCAAGAAATCAGTATCAAACCCAGAACCAAGAATCAAAGCACAAATTTGTGTGAATTGTAAGAAAAATATTGGAATTGTACCATCTCTAGTTTCAACAGTTTTTCACCCAATTTCCATATCATGAGCACCTTTAAATGGATAAATGTGACTACGAGCCTGTTCAAAATGGTAACTATACAAATGATCAAAATGTACAACTAAAAGGATTTGTAACTTTAAATAGACAAACAAAAACAATACAAAATGTAATTTATGATGAAGTTTTTAAAAACTCCATCTTCTCGTTTTACCATAAAATGTATACTACTCTAATTTGCTGTTGCAGCCGTATAATTTGCTCTTATAGCTATAACGCCCCTCTATTACAGTAGGGGACTGATTGCATGAAACTGATTTCATACGAAACTGGCTATAAGTTGCACGTCTATCACAGCGTGTTCAACTAATATGCACTCCATTGCATGTAACTGAATCTGGACTCAGTGACAAAGATAACTTCGAAACAGGACAAATAACAAAGACATTGGGCTATTTTTACGAACAGACACACTGATGTATTTGTAACTAACAAACTATGATGAATACTGCCGAGCCTCGTTAGTGAATTTCCTTTGGAAAGTGAACTATTAGCATGACCCGCACGGTGAAACTTAAGCCCGGGAACACCATAGAAGTTCCTAACGTGACCCCCTGAACACGTTTTGGGGGGTCGTTCAAAATTATATATATAGACATATATATATATATATATATATATATATATATATATATATATATATATATGTGTGTGTGTGTGTTTGCACTCTAGCGGTCACATTTTATGTCTGATTTACTTCAAATTTGGTAGGGATGTTCCTTTCTGTAATCAGTTGGACAAGTTTGTTGGGCAAAACAATCAGAAAACTCTAAACCCTTTTTTGGGGATTAATCTTTCAAATTTCGAGTTTTTGGGCCCAAAAAGGGTCAGAAAGCCCCGTATGTTAAAATTAATACATAAAAAGATGGGAATTAGTGAGGCGAAAGTTTTAAGCCCTCTCTCGTCATTCTAGCATACATATTTACCGAGTTATTAAAGAAAATGTGGTTCGACTAAACACAGTACGTTTTCCTATGGGGGTTTTACACTAGAAAAGCCTGTTATTAGCCTTTATTGGAGTATTTTTATCATCCCCAGCAACCTCACGCCTACTTTCAAGCCTCTCTGGACCTTCTCCTAACATTATAATGCGCAAAATTGTATATATATATGTGTTTGCACTCTAGCGGTCGCAATTTTTGTCCGATATACTTCAAATTTGTAGGGACTTTCCTTTCTGTAATCAGTTGGACAAGTTCGTAGGGAAAAACAATCGGAAAACTCTAAGAGGGCCCAAAAAGGGTTATACAAGACCCAGATGTAAAATAAGTGCAGGTAAAAAGATGGGAATTAGAGAGGCGAAAGTTTTAAGCCCTCTCTCATTATTCTAGCATAAATATTTACCGAGTTATTAAAGAAAATGTGTATCGACCAAACGCAGTACGTTGTCTTATGGGGATTTTACATTAGAAAAGCCGTTATTCATTTGTTGGTGTACTTTTACCATCCCAAACAATCTCACACCTACTTAAATGCCTGACTGGACCTTCTCCTAACCTTATAATGCGCAAAATTGTATTCCCACCATTGCAGGTAAATAGAACCAGGAGCATCAGAACAGCCAAAAAATCAATATTTTCAGATTTGAATAAAAATTTGAATAAATGTATGTTTTTAACTGATTTTGAGTTTTATAGTTTTTTATGTGGAAATTCACTTCCCTCACGTCAGCGTGCTGCGTGCGAACTCGTTTTTATATAGTGCTAACTTCGGCATCGGAAAAAGATTTTGAGTTGCCATTCCAGTAGATTTGTTATTTCCGTAATGAACGTATGTTTATGCTTTTCAAGTATGTTTACATATAACCCTTGTTAAAAGCTGTTTGGTGTAATTAACTGAACTTTGATCAAAGCCATGGGAACTTTGAAGGCCAGTGGGACAGAGCCCTTAGGACGGATTAAAACTTTTGTTTTATAAAAACCTTTTCCTGACATTAACGAAGACAACAACAAAAAAATATTGTATTTGGTGCACTCATTCTTAAGTTATGGCGTTACCAAGGGAAATAGGGATTCATTTTTATATATTAATATCAAATCTATAAGGATCTTACAAACTGTCTCACAATACAGTTTTATAATATTATAAATTATTCCATAAGCAAGTAATAAATTGTGCTTATTAGTAATACTTCTGACCAATGTTCAAGTTAGCTTTGTCAGTTGTAATAATTAAATTTAAATGTTACATATTTTTAAGAAGCTTCCTTGTTTATTTATTTTGAACTGTAATAAACCTTCTTTAGGTGTATATGCAAAATAAATGCCTATACACATAAACAAATATCTTTCTGCAAAATAAAAACTAGTGGCTTACATTATGGTTTTTGTGTAAGTGGAAAATCACAGCTGATCATTAGTTCATTTTGCTTATTAATACTGTAGTGATATTTCCATCAACATAATCATTGGATCTTTGAAGTACAGTGGGGCATAGCCCACGTAATTTTTGACATTTCTGATATTCTTCCCACTGTCCTTGGCTCTCAAGCTTTAAAATGAGTCGTCATAACCTAACTCAACTGCTTCCTAGCTCGAGATATTTCGGGGGAACCGATTCGCTTACGGAATTAAATATATAGATACTTTATAGAACTGTATGTAATAAATACCATGTTCTGGTCTGCAACTGCATTACATGTAATCAATTTCTTACTAGTGCAATAGCTTCCATTTCATCCTACTTGTCTATAGTTACACTTGAAATCAGTTTCATGTAATCGTTACCTAGTGTAATGGGGGTCTAAAGGAAGACCTGAACGTTGAAGAAAGACACAATGGAATGAGTTTGCAGTTCAAGGAGCAAGTCGTTCATAAACCCAACCATCTTCCCCCATGTGTGTCAAGCAGCCATCCGGAGTCTCTCCTGCTTTAGAACGCCGAAACTGAATCCGATCATGAATACGGTTGCTCTGCCCTTGCCAAAACTCAATTGTTTCTGGCTCCAAAATATATCCACCCCTGCAATACAAAAACAGGTTTTATGCATTTGGCAAATATATAACTGGATATTCTGATTGGCAGGTACAAACTGGCTATGACATGGATATAGTAATGAAATATAGCGTCTGGATAAGTTTAGAGGAGTTAATTACCTCATCTGAAAATGGAAAGGAGAGAGGTGATCAGACTAAATATCATACCACCTTGCAGCAAAGCCTGCGTCCTTATTGAATTTTCAATGCATGTACTGTAGACTCTCAGAAATCTGGATCACACTTTCCTGGACTTATGGTTATCCGGACCGATGATCTTGAATTTAAAACAACAATTGTTGTTGCAAGGAAAAACGGAACTTCTCGGTTTAGCACCTTCAGTTTTCACACGATTATCCTGTATTACACAAAAGTCATGTAGATTGCATTGTCAGGCACTCAGTGTTTCCATGCCGTTATTGGTGTTTGTTATTGTTTACTACCCGGTGCACTGCTCCGTTCAAGTATTCTCCTGTCGATGATTCATCACTGACGATGTAAATCAGTAAAACGGTAACAGTTTTTTAAAGTATACTTTATTTATGATTTACAGTGTTATATTAAATCTTTACAATTGTGCATTTATTTCAATATTTTCTGTTTTAACTAAATTTTTTACATGTTTTCACGTAATAAATGTGTTACTCCGAAAATTCAACCTTTTTTGTGTTCCAACTATGCTCTTGGTCCCGATGGTGGCGGATTAACGAGGTTCTAGTGTATTACAGAGTGTTTGTAACTTTCTTCTGGAAGCTCACTATTGAATGTATTAGCACATAAACATTAACGCATAATGTCACAATTGTTGACTATAAATGCGGAATTAATGATTAATGCCCACCTACAAAAAGTACAGATTTTTCAAAATCCCAGACCGGCCATCTGCCACATTACATTTCCACATTACATGCCACATGTGGCATCTGCCACGTCAGTCCGGATTCCTGAGAGTCTACTGTACTTATGTGTTTCACTACAAACATAAAGCCACTTGCCAAGTTTTATAAAAATACAATTATTTGACAATAATGGCCAGCAATGGTCTTGAACAAAAGATTAATTCCCCAACTAGAGACATAAATTGTTTGGACCATATATTTTTTAGAACTAGAGATAACCTGGAGTGAATCTTGTCAGAGTGATCACGATGCAGTTGTGTGTGAACTTTTTATACCTGAATTACTGGAAAATAATTGTAGCATTGACAAAGAACCTTTACAAAAGATTGATTATAAACAATTATTAGCTGTTCTGAGGGAAACAGATTGGTCAAGAACCTTTACAAAAGATTGATTATAAACAATTATTAGCTGTTCTGAGGGAAACAGACTGGTCTCCTGTATATAAAGAGCAAGATGTTAACATTGGGTTTAGTACTTTTATTACTATTTTAAAGGATTCTTTAGATAAATCTAGATTTACCATCACGAGAAGGAATAAAATGAAAATATTAAAACTGTGGATAACCGTTGAACTCTGTAAACGACAAAAACTTTGGAATTTACTACATTCAAAATATAAAACACAAACTTTCTTTGTTATTGTAAAGGCCCAACGATAAAAAATGTAATAGGTTTTTCCAAAATTACTCTAGAAAGTTAAAACAAGATATGATTGAACAAAAAACTGCTTATTATTACAATTTATTTGAACAAAGTAAGACAGACGCTAAAAAGCAATGGAAAACTATCAACAATGTCCTTGGCATACAACTTAAAGAATAACATAACTAGAATTCACTCAAGGTCTGCTGCTGATATTTTGGTTTGTGACAATCATGGAATTGCTGAAAAATTTAATAATTTTTGGTTAGTATTTTTAACGATCTAAAGCACAACACGGAATCTTTGATGGAATTGATCTGTGCAAATATGACGATGCTTTCCCTTCCCCTGTTGTAAATATATCTTTTTTCTGCTACCCCACTTAGCCTGAGGAGGACCTAAGTTTTATTAATAAGCTTTCTGGTAACACATCTCCTGGCATTGATGGTACCTCACCGTATATAGTCAAAAGAATAGGTAGCTTCATTTCGCCCATAATTTCTTATTTAATAAACCTAAGTTTTGAAACAGGGAACTTTCCAGATTCTCTTAAAATTGCCTTGGTAATTCCTCTGCATAAGAAAGGTAGCAACGCTGATGTAAATAACTATCGACCAATTTCTCTTTTATCTGTATTTTCCAAAATATTCTAAAAAATCATGAAAGTATTCAAATTTCTGAATTTGAACAATTTCTTGTGTAAAAGTCAGTTTGGATTCATGGAGGGAAATTCAACGGAGGATGCTTTTATATATTTTTTCAGCTGTTTTTGAAGGGTTAAACAAGAATGAATCTGTTAGTGAAATTTTTGTATATATCACTAAAGCATTTGATTCAGTCAATCATAATATTCTGTGTAACACTCTTTGGGGAGCTGGTGTTAGAGGCATTCATTTACAGTGGTTTAGAAGTTATCCGAGTGTTCTCAATGTGTTAAGTTTCGTAGTAGTGTGAGTAATACTCTTAATATTACACTTGGAGTTCCCCAAGGCTCTATCTTGGGACCGATCTTGTTTTTAATTTACATTAACAGTCTTTGCAACGGGAAATTTTCTGGGTATATGTCTTGCTTTGCAGATGATACAGCAATGTGCTACCGAGCTAAAGATGAAAACGATTTAAATATCATTATGCAAAGTGATCTGGACAAGCTTAAACTGTGGTTCATTAGAAATAGAATGATATTAAATACGAAGACAAAATTCATTAATTTTTCTCTGAGGAATAAGGATGTTGAAAATATGAACATGTTTTTTAAATGTAAATCATGTCTGCTGTCACGTGATCAGTCATGTGAAGATTGTATCAAAATTGAGCAAGTACAACATATTGCACAACATATTTGGGGGTTATTTTAAACGAAAGGTTAAATTGGAAAGAGCACGTCTCTTAAGATTAAAGGTTATTTCTATGCAGTTCTCAGGAAGTTTTATTTGTTGAGATTCTTATGTCCCTTATCTATTTTAAGAACTGTCTATTATTCCCTTGTAAATTCAAAACTACAGTATGGTATATCTTGCTGGGGTGGGACTTATTATTCAACTCTCTACCCTTTAATGGTTAGTCAAAATAAAATAATCAGAGTTATGAGTGGAGCAAAGAGGAGAGATTCATGCTTTCCTTTGTATGTCGCTGAAGATATTCCCTCTTAGATATTTATACATCTATCGTGTTCTTCTAATTTTTTCTTAAGAGGAGATCATCTGCAGGGTAACATAAATGTCCACTCTGCAAGGTTGCAAAATTTAGATTGAGTACCTGTTTCGTTTCCTAGAGTAGAAGCTTATAAACGATTTCATACATTTTCAGCTCCAAAATTATTTAATTTTCTACCCATTTCAGTAACATCTTCAATAACAACTTCTCCATTTATTAAAAGTCTGAAAACATGGTTATTAACAAATAGTGATGTTGAAAAATTTATAGGCTGATGGGAACTTGTCTTGCCTCTTGCAATGCAAGTTTTAACTATGCACCCTTGAGTTTGGATTAATTTATCTGCATCTTTACCACTGCTGCTTTTAAACATTGTATTTAATTTGTATCTATAAATTTTACCCTTCTGTTTCAATCTACTCATTACTATATGTGTTTATTCTTATTGTGTGTTATATAATTAGTCTTTATCATTATGTATTACAGTAGGGTATTTATAGCTAGGGTTTTCTTTGTGTAGTGTACATTACTTTTTGTTTTTCTGTGACATCGTAAATAAGTTGAGTGTGTGTCTAAGTGTTGTTAATTGTAGGAAGATGATGTATCCACGGAATAATGGCAGTTAGTTTTTATTACATGAATTAACTTTTATTTTAGCTTATTGCATTGTTATTGTTTGAACTGGGGAATATTTTGTATTTACCTTTGAAATTGATATTAGTGAAATGGCAGTAAGCCTATTGCTGAACAATGACTTGTATCTATGCTTGTATAAGCCTGTACGACAATAAAGATATTCTTATTCTTATGTAGGTACAAAAGAGATAGCCTACATTATTGTTTTATAACATTCTTTTTTATATTTGCTACACCTGTTTTTAATTTAGTTTTACAAGTTTGTATTTTCCTAGATTATTGTTGGAATTGTTTGAAATTCAGTACAACTGTTGAATTTTTATGTACTAGGCACTGATATGATGTATAGCATTTGATGTAATTTTTAGCGAATTTCCCCTATAGGGAAGAAGCTATTACCGTAGGTCTCATGGTAAGACTTAAGCCCCAGACCATGATAACTTTTTGTTTTGAGGTCCCCAGATGCCAAAAACACTATTCGTTCAAATTTATATATATATATATATATATATATATACACGTGTGCGTTACCGCGATAACTTTTGAAAGAAGCGCCCGATTTTGATGAAATTTGGCACAAATGTGGAGAGTAACATTTATGACTTTAAGTTCGAAAACCAGAAAAATCGGACCATGGGAAGGGGGGTTTATGGGGTTTTTAAATTTTCCAAAAATCAGTTTTTTGCATTTTTCACCCTAAAATTTTTAAAAAACTTAATTTTGGTTTTGACCATGTTATAGAGCTTAAAAAACAAATAATATGTATTTTGAATTATTAACCTAGGTTAAGTGGTTGCGGAGAAAATCCAAAAAACGTACTCATAAAATCTCCCATGTTAATCTTATGGGAAAACAGTTTTTGGCTTTTCCTCAGTTTATTTTAATGTAAACTTCCCATTTGATTTTACTAATCTGTTCAGTTCCACAAAGCAATCATTTTGTTGTTTAAATTTTGATTCTACGCCCAACCGTTGCTGAGATATTCAAAGTGCTAAACACAGTACGTTGTCCAATGTTATCCTTATGGAGAATAAATAAAATTTGATATCTCGATTATTTATGAATGTATGTTGATGAAACTTGTTATGTGGCTTCACGTAGTACTGGTATATTGATATTTGCACAAAAAATTGAGTTTTTGTTGATTATTCCCTTGGCAGCAAACCTGCGTACTCAGCCCCCATGTTATTCTTATGGAGAATAAGTCAGATGTATTGACTCCCTTAATTATGAACATAAATTAATAAAACTTGGTATGTAGCTTCACTTGGTTAAATTATATTGATAATTGCATAAAAACCATTTTTTCCTTGTTGCAGCAAACCTGCTTACTCAGCACCCTTGTTATTCTTATGGAGAATCACTAAAATGTTACATAGCGCTTATTTATGATTGAATACTGATGAAACATGGTATGTGGCTCCGCCTAGTTACATTCTATTTATATTTGCATAAAAACCAATTGTTTGTGTTCCTTATTTCAGCAAACCTACGTACTCATTACCAATGTTATTCTTATGGAGAATAATTAAAATCGCTTATATGTGATTATATTTTTATGAAACTTGGTATGCGGCTTTATGTGGTATTAAGACATATATTATGCATTGGAAATTCGCTGAGTATGCAGGTTTGCTGCTATGGGGGTATTTTTATGTAATTTGACCGGGAGTTTCTGGCACGCTGCACATTGCACATTTCTTATAAGCTGATGCCACCTCCGCACAGCCAATGCTAAAGAGGTGGCTATCCATAATGTACTGGTAAAGAACTGTGTAAAAGTAGGTATTTATGACTCCAGTGTATATCTGAAAACTATGTAATTATAGTGTTCTACTGTATAATTGTAATGCTTATTGTTCTGTACATTTATGGAAATAAAAAATTAATTTATTATTTTATTTACTTTATAAAATAAGAGATAAATAATAGTTTCCCCTATTAGAATATCATTAGGGCTGAGTAAGCAGGTTTGCTGCATCAAGGAAGGCAAAAAAGTATTTTTTATGCACATAAGCAAGTAAAGTCGAATACCAAGTTTTACTAATTTATGTTCATAAATACGGAAGTCGTACAATTTTACCATTGACTATAGATACTGAAGGAGACTTCTCATTGCCATTGTAGAAGCTGTCCCTATTTTTATTTGAGCCAGGATACAAAGAGGACGCAGTTACACTAATCACTAACAGAATATACTTCTTTCAAACTATTACTTATCCTCTCAGGAGGGGATAATACAACAGTTGGTGTGTCAGGAAGCAAACACAAGCTGATTATTACACAAGTTGATTCTGGGGTGGAGATTTTTTATAAGTTAGCTTAAATAACTAAAATAAATAGTTGACAGCAGCACTCTGTAACTCTGTCGGTGACTTCAAATTACAATCAAACTATGTCCACTTCAAATTCTGGCTAACACTAAAGGAGGGACAGCTGGGATGTATCTAGAGTCAATGATTTTACCTATTCCCCAAAGAATAACATTAGGGCTCAGTATGCAGATTTGCCACTAATAACATCAAGACAAAATTTATTTTACCTGCAAATATCAATAGACCACAACTAGGCGAAGGTGAAAATTATTATGGTCCTGGGCCTAGGTCTTACCATGAAGCTACAGTAAAAACTTTTTACCAAGTGAAAATTCCCTAAAAATGGTGAGATGATCGTGGGGGGCAATACAAATAGTACAATAGCACAACCAATATGTGTTTTAATATTAAATGTAATTTAATAATATAGAAAAAAAATCAATAACATAACAGTTTATATAGATATTTATGTAGCACTTGAATAATATTGAACTTTATAACAATTTTTTAAGTTAGCTGGAAGATTTATTACTTTCACTATGGAGGGCGAAGAAAAGGAACTGATGCTAGTTGTGTCGCTTGTGTAGTTGTGTAGGTTGTGTTGATGTGTATTTAGTATAAATAGCTAGATAAATTCAGATCTAATTTAAATAGTATTTTACCCCAGAAAGTGATAGGGGATTTTTAAGTTTGAACCGCGGCAGTCAAGATTTATTAAGCTATATTTTTAAACACATTAAATTTTTCACATGGATCTATAATTTTCAAGAATACACCAGCATGGTTAGATTATATTATATATTGCAAGGTGACCAGTTGAAAAGAAAACATCGGCCATGAGTGACTCAACCAAGAATTAAATAAGATTACGGTGAGTAAACTGGCCACTTCAAGTCAGATTGCAAAGCCGGGTTCCGTTAAGTGAGAATTGTCAGTGCATTGGTGTAGAAGCAAGTTAATATTAACAAATGTTCTGGCTTAGCCAAGACAAAGAACTGACCAGTGAGGGGGGCGAGGGACTTCCTTGCCGGCGTACAACTGCTCCAACTTAGCCTCCTTGCTGGTCAGTGTAGCGCGGCTCTCTATCACCGAGCTCTGGTCGCTACAGGCCGCGCCGATCTGACTGGCGCGAGGCCTCGAGTGGAAGTACTGGTCCGAGTCTTCCTCCGGCACTCTCCTCACCCTCCCCTCAATCCTCACCTGGCAATGTGCAAGAGAAACTAAAGTCTATTTAAATTAGCCTTATACCCAAGTGATACCATGCAGGATTTTTATCATAAAACATATAACAAACACAAATTGACAATGGAGAATTTTAATTGATTTTCTTTTCTTGGCACATGATTGATGTTGGGTTTAATAAACTTTTCAAGTGGCAAACAGTGGACAACACGGGTCCAAGCTGACGAAATGGTTGAATTATTTGTGAGTTGCATATCTGATCAGGTGTTTTGCTACAATTTACCTATTCTTACTTTGCGTGTGTCTAGTATTTTACAATTTTAAGTGTTCAGTTCAATGTAATTAAAAAATAAATGAAACATCAAAGATTCAAGTACTCCACTCACTAGCTTGGCGCTCAAAGGTTTCAATTAGTTAAAATATTATGAAGGATTCAATTCAATATTTTGATTCATCACAAAAATGAATACAATAGCAGAAATTCATCTGTGAATCATGACATGTCAAGTATTCTTACGATATCAAAAGGTAAAGCCCCATTGACAAATATTCCAGGATAAAGTTTATTGTAAAAAAAGTTAATATGAACTAATTTCCCCATAAATTATGTATTTCATTGTAAATTCCAATACTTTGTAAAAAACTGTCACGGAATAAATACAGTAGAGCGTCAAAAATCCGAACGTCAAAAATCCGAAACGTCAAAAATCCGAACCTCTCCTGAGGATGTTATTAATACTGTACTGTATTGAATTAGCACGGAAACGACATATGTTTTAAAATTTCGCGCCAAACTGCCGGCGCCCGGCGGGGGAATGAGTGAGCGCGCCGAGCCAGGTAAATGACCTTGGGCGTGTCTATTTTTAACCAACTACAGTAATGAACATAATATACGTAAGTACAAAAAAACTATTGTTTTTGTTTAATTTACTATAGCCTAGAACTGCATATCTAATAGTGTAGGCCTAATTATGTGTCTAAGAGGCATTTCTAGGTTATGTTTGAAAATCCGAACAAATCGGTAATCTGAACCACCTACGGTCCCAATTGGTTCGGATTTTTGACGCTCTACTGTATTATTATTATAATTATTACTATTATTATAATTTAAGTCCTTGCTCTAAATTATAAGATAAAACAACAAATTTGCTTAAATAATAAGGTATATTTAAAATTAACATTTAATTTGAATGTACCAGTTTATTAATCTTCAATATTATTAATACATACAAATTTTGTAAACAATAAGGCTTTTGTATTTTAACATTTACCCCAGTCATAAACGCGCGTTTAGGTGTGCAGATGTGCAAACTGGCTTTAAATTTATGATTTAGGCCTCAGGGCTCTGCCTCACAGGACTTCCAATTCCCCAAGTTTTCATATGGAGGAGAGTTTATTTGGTTTAAGTCACATGTGATAGGAAATTCTAGTATAGATTAATGTATTAGGTTAGCAATTGACTTCAGGTGTATAATCAGTGGTTAGAAACTTCAAGCAGAACCTTTAGAGCTATGGCATTATGCCAGTGACAAAACCAGCATTATCCAAGCAAAACCATGGCAAACAACGATCCTTACATAAATGGGTCTGCTTAGTTTGAATGAAAGCACACTTGTTTGCAATTACTCATGACAGTGACTTCATTTGACAATTAAATTGTTAAAAAAACCGTCAGGGAGTGAAGTTGGCTGGTAAAAACATTAGGAAAAAAGTGTAAACAGAAGATTTTGGCTGATTTTGACAAGTCTTAGATGCATATAGACTGTATACTTTTAGAAGTCATTTTAGAACCGATATAGACTACGTAGTGGATTTGTTGTCATCCTCTTATGAAATTATATCGGCCCTTGGCAGTTAAAGGGTTAAACTTTTCTAAGCTAAAAGAAACACACTCCCACACAAGATACTACTCACTACTCATTACCGATCTATGAAGAGGTTCCCAGTAGAACGTCATTGCCGCATACGGATTTTCCTCCTGAACAAAATTATTTTTAAAGCAATTATCAATTTAATTCAGTATAGCATGAAAAACATTCCTTAATATGAGTTCCTGCAAAGGAAGCTGTATTGATTTAGGGTGGTATCAAGTCTACCACAACTGATGCTTAGCAGCATGCATCAGTTCAGTTTGATTGTAGACAATGCTGCAGGGGGCAATGTTGCCGACAGATTACAGTTAAGTCAAATATCATCTCTCAAGCACGGATCCGGAAAGGAGAGTTAGAATTATGTAAAATGAAACTAAGCAGTTATGCAGGTATGTATTTGTGCTAACAACGATGCTAACAAATCAAATCAAATTCTTTATTGACAAAATAAACGTTACATAAATTGCTACATGCAGTAACAGGTGTCTTGTCATGCAGTAACAGCAACGGTCAAGCCATTAAGTAAGAACGATTTGTACCGCAATGTGCACCACATCGAGTGGATCGCTACCCGAAATTCCCAATTTTGCTGAAAGTTCCAGCAGAATCCTCACATTTTCCTGGTCCCCAAAATTAATGCATAATAATTCCCTACCGTATCATTTTCTCAGTTGGTGGCAGCTCTCTGTTAAATCCACAATAAATGACAAAATCCGGCATTTGATATGATTATAATATAAAAGGTACTTAATTAATTTAAACATTTTTTTAAATGCCCATGGAACTATCATTCTATTAAGCTGTAACTGATAAAAAATTACTGATTTGCGTTCATACAAGACTCGAAAAGGTGAAATTCTTGTTGACAACCCTTTCCATTGAAAATGAAGAAGCAAAACCAAAACGTTCAACAAATTAAAAACTTGGGTAAATTTACAAAATCAAAAGCATGGAGTAAACAAAGTCAATTTGTGTCTGCTAGCGAAATTGTGTTGAATTTATGGTTGTAGTTTAATATAGGTTCATAATCTTGATTCATTTTTATCTTCCTTGTATTCAAAACCTAACCATAGTTTGGTTTTATTTTTGGCTTGTAATTACGCTATATTGCCATTTTTTTATGTTTAGAAAGGGAAAGGACCCAAACTCTATTCTATCTTATAAATTGTATATGTTCTTAGAAAAAGCATCATTAATCAATAACCTACACAAAGTGCAGCTGAGTCCAGTATCTAACCTTCACTGAGTTTTCAGATTTTACTCTCAATCGATCTGGCAAAACTTCAGATTAAAAAAAGTGAGCACACTAATGACCAATTGCATTACATTTAAATTAACATCATACTACAGTGTATACTTCAGGAAACATAATTAGGCTAATTGTACAGTGAGAATGAAGGAAAACACACTCTTGCGAACGTGGTGTTTAATGAAAATAGGCCCTACACTCAAGTTGGGGACAGGGTGGTGGGGGTTACGCCACCCAATGCAAGACCAACGTTGCCTTAGCCCCGTGACACACTCTGATCTTCTAATCATCTTAGGTCGAGCTTTTTGGGAAAACATAATTAACTGATAGCATAGTGTTGCCAATGGCAGTTGGGGTCGATTTCAAATCTTCATAAAATGTTTTGATCTTGTTCAGGATAGACCCAGGAACCTTCAGGATCTGAGACTAACCATTAAGCCACACGGCCAAATCGCTCTGTTTTCTGGCTGATGGTCAAAAAGATTGTTTCCCCAATTAAATCACATCCTTAGAACCTATTAAAGTAATAACTTAAAACCTTGCTTTTAGCGAATTTCCCCTATAGGGAAGAAGCTATTACCGTATGTCTCATGGTGAGACTTAAGCCCGAGACCATGATAACTTTTTGTTTTGTGGTCCCCAGAAGCCAAAAACACTATTCGTTCAAATTTATATATATGTTTATATATATATATGTGTGTGTGTGTGTGTGTGTGTGTGTGTGTGTGTGTGTGTGTGTGTGTGTGTGTGTGTGTGTGTGTGTGTGTCCGTGAATGCGATAACTTGAGTAAAAAACATCCGATTTCGATGAAATTTGGCTCACATGTGTAAAGTGACATTTATGACTTTAAGTTCAAAAACCAGGAAAATCGGACCATGGTAAGGGGGGTATATGGGGGTTTTAAATTTTCCAAAAATCAGTTTTTTGCATTTTTCACCCTAAAATTTTTAAAACCCTTAATTTTGGTTTTGACCATGTTATATTGCTTAAAATACCCCCGTCGCAGCAAACCTGCGTACTCAGCGAATTTCCAATGCATTTATATGTTTCTCACTCCTACATAAAGCCACTTACAAAGTTTCACAAAAATACATTTATAAATAAGTGATTTATAACATTTTATTTATTCTCCATAAGAATAACATAGGGACTGAGTGCACAGGTTTGCTGCAACGAGGAAGATAAGAAATGAGTTTTTATGCAATTATCAATATAACTGAACCAGGTGAAGCTACATTACCAAGTTTTATTAATTTATGTTCATAATTAAAGGATATAAAACTTTACATATTCTCCGTAAGAATAACATTAGGGCTGAGTATGCAGGTTAGCTGCTACAGGGACAATCAATAAAAAAATTTATTTGTTGTACAAATATCAATATACCAGTAAAACATGAAGCCACATACCAAGTTTCATCAATGTACATTCATAAATAATCGAGATATCAAATTTTATTTATTTTCCATAAGGATAACATTGGACAACGTACTGTGTTTAGCACTTTGAATATCTCTGCAACGGTTGGACGTAGAATCACAATTTAAACACCAAAATGATTGTTTTGTGGAGCTAAAGTGATTGGTAAAAGCAAATGTTAAGATTAAAGTAAAATTAACTGAGGAAAAGACAAATGCCCCCGTCGCAGCAAACCTGCATACTCAGCAAATTTCCAATGCATAATATATGTCTTAATACCACATAAAGCCGCAAACCAAGTTTCATAAAAATATATTCACATATAAGCGATTTTAATTATTTTCTATAAGAATAACATTGCTAATGAGTACGTAGGTTTGCTGAAATAAGGAATACAAACAATTACTTTTTATTCAAATATAAATAGAATTTAACTAGGCGAAACCACATACCAAGTTTCATCAATATTCAATCATAAATAAGCGCTATATAACATTTTAGTGATTCTCCATAAGAGTAACATGGGGGCTGAGTAAGCAGGTTTGCTGCAACAAGGAAAAAATGGGTTTTTCTGCAATTATCAATATAACTCAACCAAGTGAAGCTACATACCAAGTTTTATTAATTTATGTTCATAATTATGGGACTCAATACATTTGACTTATTCTCCATAAGAATAACATGGGGGCTGAGTACGCAGGTTTGCTGCTAAGGGAATAATCAACAAAAACTCCATTTTTTGTGCAAATATTAATATACCAGTACTACGTGAAGCCACATACCAAGTTTCATCAACATACATTCATAAATAATCGCGATACAAAATTTTATTTATTCTCCATAAGGATAACATTGGACAACGTACTGTATTTAGCACGTTGAATATCTTTGCAATGGTTGGGCGTAGAATCACAATTTAAACACCAAAATGATTATTTTGTGGAGCTAAAGTGATTGGTAAAAGCAAATGTTAAGATTAAAGTAAAATTAACTGAGGAAAAACCAAAAACCTTTTTCCCATAAGATTAACATGGGAGATTTTATGAGTAGGATTTTTGGATTTTCTCCGTTACCACTCAACCTAGGTTAAAAATTCAAAAAACTATATTATTTTTTTTCAACCTCTATAACATGGTCAAAACCAAAATTAAGTTTTTTTTAAATTTTAGGGTGAAAAATGTAAAAAACTGATTTTTGGAAAATTTAAAAACCCCCCTATTTTTCTGGTTTTCGAACTTAAAGTCATGAATGTCATTTTACACATTTGAGCCAAATTTCATCGAAATCGGACGTTTTTACTCAAGTTATCGCATTCACGGACACATATATAGATATATATATATATATATAGGTATATATACAGAGTTGGTGAAAAGTCCCGGGACGGCTTAATATTTTTTTAACCGTTACAGATGGAGCTATACAAGTTGGTACACTGTTACTGGGCATAAAACACTATTTTACTACAATTTCAATGAGCCGCTACCACCTCAGGGGGACGGCCCACAAGGAGTCGGAAGAAAATCTTAAATAGAAGCATAGGTTGATATGCACATCAAATTAAAGGTCTTTATTATTAGAATACAATGACGCTAATCCGACTTTAAACGGACAACCGAACCCAAAATGACAGCTATTAAAAGATGGCTTGAATTTGAAATGTTGATAAGTAGCTGTGTGTAATCTAATGTAACACATTTAAATTGTGCATTAAAATGTAAAATTACATTAATGTAATACATTTCAATTTAATTTGCAAAAAATTACTCTCCTAGCTAATAAATTACTAATCCGATTCAAAACTTCAGCACATCAAAATTTCAAATTCAAGCCATCTTTGAATAGCTGCCATTTTGGGCTTGGGTATCCGTTTAAAGTCGGATTTTTGGCATTGTATTCTAATAATAAAGACCTTTAATTTGATGTAAATATCAACCTATGCTTCTATTTAAGATTTTCTTCCGACTCCTTGTGAGCCGTCCCCCTGAGGTGGTAGCGGCTCATTGAAATTGTAGTAAAATAATGTTTTATGCCCAGTAACAGTGTACCAACTTGTATAGCTCCATCCGTAATGGTTAAACAAATATTAAGCCGTCCCGGGACTTTTCACCAACCCTGTATATAGATATATATATACATATATATAAATTTGAACGAGTGTTTTTGGCATCTGGGGACCTCAAAACAAAAAGATATCATGGTCTGGGGCTTAAGTCTTACCATGAGACCTACGGTAATAGCTTCTTCCCTGTAGAGGAAATTCGCTAAAAACAAACCAATATAGTATTTTGAATTATTAACCTAGGTAAAGTGGTTGCGGAAAAAATTCCAAAAAACCTGCTCATAAAATCTCCCATGTTTATCTTATGGGAAAAAGGTTTTTGGCTTTTCCTCAGTTAATTTTACTTTAATCTTAACATTTGCTTTTACCAATAACTTCAGCTCCAGAAAACAATCATTTTGGTGTTTAAATTGTGATTCTAGGTCCAACCGTTGCAGAGATATTCAAAGTGCTAAACACAGTAAGTTGTCCAATGTTATCCTTATGGAGAATAAATAAAATTTGATATCTCGATTATTTATGAATGTATATTGATGAAATTTGGTATGTGGCTTCATGTTGTACAGTTCGGGGCACAGTGCTTGGCGCCTGGTTAGCGTATGCTCTGGAATGACTTTTCGCCTCTATATGGCTTAGTACCGTTAGAGTTACAGAATACTTTTGTCAACAGAAACCAAAATTAAATAATTTTATGTTAAAATATTGGTTTTTGTTATTTTCGTTATTGTCTGCTTTTAATTATGAGAAGTTTGAGTTGGTTCTCGCCTTTCCCAGGCGTCAAGCACCGTGGCGCGAACTGTACTGGTATATTGATATTTGCACAACAAATAAATTTTTGTTGATTGTCCTCGTAGCAGCTAACCTGCATACTTAGCCCTAATTCTTTTCTTATAGAGAATATGTAGTGTTATATCTCCCTTAATTATTAACATAAATTAATAAAACTTGGTAATGTAGCTTCACCTGGTTCAGTTATATTGATAATTGCATAAAAACTCATTTCTTATCTTCCTCGTTGCAGCAATCCTGCGTACTCAGTCCTAATGTTATTCTTATGGAGAATAAATAAAATGTTATAAATCACTTATTTATAATTGTATTTTTGTGAAACTTGGTAAGTGGCTTTATGTAGGAGTGAGAAACATATGAATGCATTGGAAATCCGCTGAGTACGAAGGTTTGCTGCGACGGGGGTATTTTGTTTCATCTTTGAGCTTAATTGGTTACAATTACATTCGGCATAAATGTAACAGAATATGAGTCTTATAAGCTATATGACAAAACCTAAACTAACAAATTATTTACCAAATCATGAGCTTTTCTGCTGTTGTAATTTGTATAAAATTTGAATCCTTCAGTTCCAAAACCTTTCAACAATAAGCAACGTGCAGAGGGTTTTCCATCTCTGTAACAAATGAGACATCAAACTTAAAAACATATGCACAAATCCAACATCATTACCCCAGTCTGTGTATGTTTATTGATGAAACAGCATGAGCATAGATGGTCCCTAATTATTTCCTTGAATGCATAAAAAACCACAATTCGCAGCTTTGGCTTTTATAAGTTAAAACAGCCTGAGACGATAATTCATCTTCTTGACGAAAACAGATAGCAAATGATACTTTTTTACCTAACTTATTACACAACAAGACGGTTCATAATTAATTATCTAGAACATTTAGCACAGTATTAAAATCAAACGTGCCCTCATCACTGGAATTTGTGTGATCAACGAGAATTTTAAACATATCTGTATCTATTTTTAATAACAAGAAATCACGCTTTGTTATCATCATCTTCAATTTTTTAAACTTAAATTGCATTATAAATATTTACCTGCATTATAAATCTTTGCCTGTAGTATATTTACTCTTCTTCACTAGGTTTTTCTGTGAGACAAAATATAGTAGGGGCCTAACTTACTGGAATAGCTATTCCGGTATCAATGTAAGTTTGTCTTGATCGAGGCATCCTGTCTTCAGCGCCACTTTTAAAATACAAGATATACTAAACAAATAACTGACTTTATTATAAAACTACAACGCCTCAACTCATGTTCTAGTACAAAGCCTCTGGAAAATGGAAATAAAAATAGAAAACAAACTACGACAATCGATCATCTGAATAAAATATGTGATTTATGAAAGTCATTAGGAGACAGGTTAAAGGTATTACAAATACGAGCCTAGATTAAGGGCTCGCACAAAACAGAGTACAAACAAAACTATATTTTTCATATCTAGTCACAGCACAAACATCCGATATCAAACAAAATAATTACATTTTTTCAAACAAATAGTTTTCTTGATTTATCCTGTGTTGTTCTAATAATATTATGTTAAATTAAAAACGTTAAGGCGGCTTCCAATCTGTTACAGCTAACTTACCATTGTGCGACGGGAGTGCAGCATTGACTCGGTCAAGAACTGTCCCAGCAATGCCAACATGCCACGCCCTCCTACCGACAAGTTGCCTACCGTTCGACAGTGATGCCAACAGGCATATAAGCAACAGAATAAAGATTAACTTAGGCTACTCTTAATATAAGCCCTATGACAACTTCAAACCACCAATTTTTCAGTTCTTTTCCTTTTTGATCATAATTTGATACCAGTAGTTATTTATATCCTTGAAAAAGAACATTTAAATTGTCTTCATGAACTTGTCAAACTGTAAAGCGTGGCTTGAATAAAAATTGCCCTATTAATTTATCTGATAAACCGGAAGTGCAGAGCGTAGTTTGAACAAAAAATATTGAAATGTATATGAAAAAAAAGGTAATTACAGTTTTATACCGAACTAAAATATCATACACAACACGCTGCGATGGTTGGGTTAGGTTAGGTTACTCTAATTTCTATACACAACACGTTAGGTCCTATAACTTTATGCTGAAAGCTGGAAGTTGGTAGAACTGTTGATGTTAGGAACAGAGTGGGAACGAGGACATGGCTTGACGGTATAGTACAAGCGGCTGCTGGGTGGGGAGCTGAGGGGCTAGGGAGTGTGGCTGCAAAACTTGTCTTACTTTCCGTGCTGGGGCAATTCTTGACACAGCCCTTTCCATCGTCTCTGTGCGACGAGCAATTTTCCGTGCTAGTAGCAAGATTCTAGTCACATCAGTATGAAACCTCTCATGTGATACGAGTGGCACAGTGAAGCAGGGCAGCTCTTTCAGCGGAAGATGTCATCTGATGAGGAAGAAATTATTTTGCTGCTAACTGTAGTTCTTAGAAATAAACGTTGTTGGCGTAGGGTGGATATACCATGACGACGGTGGGCCTACCTGTAGTGGTCAGGAAATGCGAGCATTGTAGCCAGTTTACTTTATCTTGCCCGATATCTGATGCCGTTCCCTCCGCCACCAGGTTATAAGTGTAGAAGACAGGGTGCTGTTGCATCGCTGCCACATAATCCTCATTTGTTGTGTTGGAGTGGCATTTTCACTTTTTATAAAAACTAAACAAATTCACGACGAACAACGCTTGTGTCTGTGTTGTGTAGACAGCATACTGAAGAAAACTGATCATTGGATATGCCAACTCGACTTTAATGCTGTGATGTTGCTGTGCGAAACACCGATTGACCAGCTTGGACTAGCACTTAAAAGTGCTAATCGCACAGAGTGGAAGCTGTCTAGCGCCAATTTATGTTAACCCATTAGCCTTGTATCATGGAACAGTTCCGTGATGGCTCTATTGGGCTCAAATTTCATATCACGGAACAGTTCAGTGATGAGTACAATCCGTACCACCCGAATATTCTTAAATATGAATAAAACAATGTAGGTAATAAAGACATAAATGAAAGCAATAACAAAGGTTCAGTGTGAAAAAAATTAATTACATTTTATGGGCGTTTTTTTTTTTTTTTTTGCCATACTACGTTGTCATGGAAATATGAATACAGTTAGTTGTGTTATTACTAACATTAGTAAAGTTTTCGTTTATAATATTTCTAATGGTCTGTATAATTGGATGCTTTAGAACAACACATAAATACTGTCTCCGTCAAAAAAAATACCCCCGTAGCAGCAAACCTGCGTACTCCGCAAATTTCCAATGCATATATATGTGACTCACTACTAAATAGAGCTACTTACCAAGTTTCACAAAAATACATACATAAATAAGTGATATATATATATATATATATATATATAGCATTTTATTTATTGTTACATGCAAGACATTGCCAAACACGAAAACGCAAGAAACAAACAACAATGTAATCTCGACCGAGAGAATAAGCCAGGCAACCGGCGCAGTCACGTGACAGCCCGACCAACAAAACTCCTGGAAACCGCGAAATCGCCCCATTCCTCGTAACTTGACCGCGTGCTTCACTTCGTTCTTCAAAATTAAATCGCTACTTTAAACTCTCTCAAAATTCGTCGATTTGTTTGCGGGTGCACCCCACCAACGTAATTCTATTTCGCGAATTATTAACGGGAAAGTATAAACGCGCGATTTGAATTTAATTCAATTCGGTAACTTTAAACAAATTTTGTGAGCACATTTCTTTTCAAAATTCAGGTCGAGTCAGGCAAAAGTTGGGCAAAGGTAACAATTAAAGGGGGATTAGTAATTTATTTGAAGTGCAAAATCATTTATCGTTATTTAGTTTATGGTGTATTATTATTGTACTTCAAATGTTTACGTAAGTAACTAGATTTAATATTGTAATTTTAGTACTTGGTCACAGTTTCTATAACATTGTAGTATATCATTGTTGACGGATATTGTATTTAAATCTTATTTGTTATATTGTTAATTCTCATATCTTTATTCACTGTTAATTCTTGAAATTTTATTGTTATATTTTTAAAACACTGTGAAATAATCTGGTGTGAACTCATCCCTTAGGAATCATATTGAAACATACAGGAAATTCAGTATTTAAAATTAAAATTGTTTAAATTGAGTATATTGTAAAGAATTATTGTAAGAGCTGTAAATCGTGCCAGTAAATTAAATCAAATCTGAATATCAAAGGATTCATGAGTTTGGTTGATTTTACAAAATAAATAATATGCACAAATAAGCAGATAGTAGGACACTCTTATGTCATCCTCGATCTAGTCAATGCTGTGAGTACATCAAATGGATTAGTGGCAATTGTTGAAGGCTAGAGTACTGGAGGTTAGGTGGAGATAGTGTACATTATATTAAATTCCCAGGAACTCGCTTGCGGCAGTGCCACGTGCCAGTAAATATTATTCTATACCCTGTTAGGTCCATATCTCACTGCTGACTCACATTGTGTAATTTACTAAAGTGCAATTAAACTCTTCAATAATAAGTAAATAGTAAGGCCTTAAAATCCGCCAAACGATTGAATAACCTAACTTAAAGTAATTATAATTCAAGATCACCCTTTATGGCTCTTTGTTCCTCCAAAGGACATGTGACAAACTTATACTTAATAAACTGATTTCCTTCAACCATTGTTCTCATTGAAAGCAACCCACACATATTCAGAGATCCACGAAGGTTTCCCGGGCCCAGCAGCCTTCCACATCTCTGTATTAGATTTTAAGTAAGTGAGTTAATTAAGATAAAGAGTTACATTTTAGTAGTTGTCAGCTAAAGAGGATATATACAAGGTATTTTTCATAACAAGTGGTAGCGAGCTATCAACTGAATTGTGGGTTGCCAGAAACAGAAACGTGACCAAGTTATTGTTATTTAGTTTTGATCTATTTTTCTGTGATTCTTAAACATATTTAATTTAATTTATTTAAGTTGAACTATTTGATTTATAATGCTTCATGGACGTCAATATATCACAACAGCTAGGGATCGGGCAACGAGAATTCAATCACGTAATCTAAGAATTCCAAATGTAGATGGATCCACCCCAGTTGTGATTAATATTGAACCCCAGTCGCAGGCCGTAAATAATGTAGATATACCACAATCTCCCGCAGCGCCACGTGGTAGTTTAGAAGACAGGTTACACAGCGCGAACTTAATGCCTCGCCAATTTGCACCGCGCGGGAATTCAACGCATCTAAGGCAAACTCTGTCGAACGAACCGGAATCAGATCTTCTTATCACGCGTGATTTTACAGGCCAACACTTGGACACACTTTCAACAACTGATCGCACCGTGGTAATAGAATTAGTTCGTAAATTACAGCCTTGTTCGGGAGAGGATGAAGCCCATCTGATACATTTTTTGAAGCAAGTTAACACAATTTTTCAAATAGTTCGTTTTGGGCACTATGACGTCATGAAGTTAATTTTGCCACAAACTCAAGCACTTCTTTTCGAGATTTGGTCACAGGGATTAGAATTAAATTACACATGGGACAATTTGCACTTTTCAATATTAACAGCCTTTTTTCCTGGCTTACAGTTAGAACGAGTGACAAACAGATTTGTAAAGCGACTACAGAGACCTCAGGAATCTTTTTCGAGTTTTGTTAATGATATTATCTCCTCCGCTACAGCATTACAGTGTAATTTCCAGGATAGTTATTTAATAGAGGTAATACTTTCAAACATGAATCCGCGCATGCGCAGTAGCTTCACATTCCAGAACAAGCCCCAAACAATTTGGGAATTGAGATCTTTGGCGAACTCAGTGAATGCGTCGATTCAGGCGGACAAATTTTATTTTCACACCTTCCCTGAGAATCAACAAGCGACCGCTGTCACTTCAGGAAGTCAACAGCAGTTTGCGCAGCGACCCCCTATCAAATGTTTCACATGTGGGGAACTTGGACACATCGCACGCAATTGTAGACAGGGAAACGCGAGAGGCAATTTGGCCTGGAGGTAGTTGAATTGCCGCAGATTAACACCTCTATTTCTGCTACTCCTTTGAATTTCTCCTTGCAGCTACCGACAGTCAAGTTTTTTATTCCACAATGTTTAATGACAGATGCACTCATAGATTCAGGATCGACAAACTGTTTTATAGACCAGAATTTTTTTCAAAATATCAAGTCATCACCAGGTGTCAAGGAAATTATTAAAACAAGTATGTCAGTTAAATCAATAAATGGACAAAGCGCTACAGTTAGGAAAATAGTTAAGCTTCACTTCAAGATAGGTCATTTCTCTTGGACATTTGATTTTTTTGTAGTAAATTCGCTACCTTTCCCGATTATTTTAGGGGTTAACTTCATGCAGAAATCACAAATGAACTTAGATTTTTCCAGTAATACCATAAGATTTAACTTCAATAGTAATGTCAATCTTCCAATGAAAGATATTTTTGTCAAGCAATCACAACCCAGTAATTCTTTATTTTTGGAGTTATCGGAAGCAAATAAAGCACATTCACATCAAACAGAAGAATTTTTACAGAAATTAAAAAGTGATTTTCCCTCTGTTATAACTAAGCGCATCGGTCAAGCGAAGGTTGCTCCTTATCATATCAGCTGTTTGCCAGCCAAACCAGTTTGTTCCCCTCCCTACCCCTTGCCCCCGGACAGATTAGCGGCGATGAGACAGATCACAGACGACTTACTGAATAATAAGGTTATTAGGAAATCAACAAGTATGCACTGTGCCCCAGCATTTCTCGTTTCTAAAGCTGATAAAAATAAATACCGACTTGTTTGTAATTATAAGAGAATAAATGAATTTATTTCCTATGATGCTCACCCGCTACCTACCTTAAATTCAGCATTTGAATTTTTAAGTAAAGCCAAGTACTTCACATCACTGGACATGAATAATGCCTTTTTTCAAATCCCATTAGATTCTCAATCAAGACAGTATACAGCATTTTGTACTCCGTATGGTTTATTTGAATTCAACACAGTTCCACAAGGTTTAAAAATAGGATCCCAAGCCCTTACTAGAGTCATGGATGAAATATTAGGAGATTTTAAATTCAAGTTTGTCTTCAATTTTTTAGATGACTGTTTAATTTATAGTGAAGATTGGGAAACTCATAAACAGCATGTAACACAAGTTTTAAATAAATTCAAGGAGTACAACATTACCATAAATCCCGAGAAAATAAAGCTAGGCCACACTTCAATTAAATATTTGGGACACATTATTTCAAACCGGACACTTTCCTTAGATCCCGACCGCATAGCACCTATCCTGCAATATCCTAGACCACGTAATTTGAAACAGCTTCAAAGATTTTTAGGATGCGTCAATTTTTATTCCCGTTTTATTAAGAATTTTTCTAAGATCGCACTACCATTAAATAACCTCAGGAAGAAGAACGTAAAATTTCAATGGACAACAGTACACCAGGAAGCTTTTGACAAACTAAAAAATTCTCTAGCAACATCGACAACGCTTGCATTGCCGGATTTTGAGCGAAAATATGTTATAACGTGCGATGCTTGTGATGAGGCAATCTCGGCAGTCTTACAAATGCGAGACGGGGACAATCTTTTACCAGTTCACTTCGCTTCACGCACTTTAAGCGAAACAGAACGCAAGTACCCGATGCACAAAAAAGAATTTTTAGCTTGTTTGTATGGAGTAGAGAAGTTTAGGCCATATTTAAATAGCAAATTTACATTACAAACCGACAACTCAGCAGTAATGTATATTTTGAAGGCTAATAAACAAGTTAGTAGTCAGTTATCCAGGTGGCAACTAAGGTTATCAGAATTTGATTTTGAAATAGAGAATATTAGGGGCAAGTTAAATGTTGTAGCAGATGCACTATGTAGGGTCTTCAAGGGTGATACGGACAAAAACGTTAAAATCACCGAAGATTCCGCATGTTGTACTCTGCAATTATTTCCAGAATTATTCACTTCAATTAGGGAGAAACAGGCTCAGGACACAGAACTTAGTTTAATTATTTCAGACTTGAGAAATAGAATTCCAGTTAAGGACTATTCATTGCGCAACAATATTTTATACTTTGGTAAACAGGGCAGAAAGAGTAAAATTGTAGTACCACAGTCCATGCACACTTTTATTGTTAAATATTTTCATGAGAACCCTATGTTTGCACATGCGGGCATAGCCAAAACAATCAATCACATACAGAAGCAATTTATTTGGAAAGGCATGATACAGTTTATTAGGAATTTTGTTAGGCAGTGTGAACAATGTCAACTCTCAAAACCGGCACAGAATCAGAAAATAGGTCAGTTAAGTTCCAACATTCCCACAAATTGTAACGAGCAATGGTTTTGCGACTTTGTTGGACCATTACAACGGACGCAGCGAGGTAACGAATCAATTTTTGTTTTGGTAGATAATTTCTCAAAATATTGTTTTTTATACCCAGTTAGGAAACAAACGTCAGACTCCGCTATAAATATTCTTCGAAACAACATTTTTGCTCAACATGGCCTTCCGCAACGATTAATTACAGATAACGCCTCCATTTTCAGATCACAGAAATTTTTTTCATTTCTTTTTGGTTTAGGAATTAAGCATATCACAACCTCCCCATATAGACCTCAGGCTAATGTCGCGGAACGAGTCAACAGGAACTTAGTCACAGCTTTAAGAATTTTTCACAACCAGAACCACAAATCTTGGGATATTTATTTGCCATATTTAATGCTTGCCTTTAATTCCGCTGCTCATGAAGCAACAAAGTTCACTCCAGCAAGTATTTTCTTGGGCAGAGAGCTAACACATCCGTTACAATTTCTTTGGAACTTGGAAGCCGGAAACACAAATAAGCCGAATTTAGACACAGTATTTCAGAATCTCACTAGGGCACATAATAGGACAAAATTGCGATACGACAGAAATCGAACTCCATCTACCTTCGTAATAGGCGATAAAGTCGTGTTATATAAGCATTCCCTTAGTAACAAAGACAAGAAGATAACAGCGAAACTTAATCACAAGTGGAAGGGTCCTTATACAATAACTCGACTTACTTCACCAGTTAATGTTGAGATAAGCTTGGACAGTGATCCAACTCACAAACAGATTGTAAATGTTGATCAAATAAAAAAGTTTTTTCCTTCAACGTAATTAATTGATTTCATTTTTAGCACTTAAACTGTTGTGATCAATTGACCTTATATTTAAGCTTCATTTTGTAAACCCATATTATAACAGATTCTCATGTGTGGGAGACTCTCATCTGAGCAGAGCAGCGAGACATTGGCACCTGTCACCCTCAACCATCATCACTATCTCTGGGGCGACGACACATACAATAGTCACGGAGGTGCGCAGATCCACTGCACATCTACAACCAACTTGTATCCTGCTCATCGGCACGAATGACGTGAAACGCAACATCCCTCACACAGTCTCCACGCACAACATCAAGACAATATGCAACATCTTAACTTATTCAGGGAGGACAGTTTTTATTTTGACAGTGCCACAAACTCTTTTCAACAGTGAATCTAACAAGAAAATTAAGAAATTAAACCACTTCATTCAATCTTTAAACTCAAAATCGAATGTTTTTATCCTCAACCTACAAACAATTTTTTCTGGTCACAACATCACAACATTGATTGAACATTTTTATCGCAACGGCAGGAAAGATGGAATTCACCTAAATCACAAAGCATTTTTTCTAATTATGAACGAAGTACAGTTTAAGTTAAGTGCAACGCAACACAATGGACTTAGTTACAACATCGCTCTGGACAGTTAGGTTTCACCAAGTTTTGGGGGTGAGTCTTCGACCGAAGTGGAACTTACAGGTATCATCGCCGTAAGAGTCCACCACCTCTACTGCTATTGAAATTGAATTGTCAAATGTACCTTTAGTATTAAGCGCTCCTCATTTTCTGGAATTTTTAATTTTTGTGGTAGGAAATTTTTTTTAGATCAGGGTTGGACAAAAATTAAAAAGCTTTTAGGGGGGGAAAATTGTTACATGCAAGACATTGCCAAACACGAAAACGCAAGAAACAAACAACAATGTAATCTCGACCGAGAGAATAAGCCAGGCAACCGGCGCAGTCACGTGACAGCCCGACCAACAAAACTCCTGGAAACCGCGAAATCGCCCCATTCCTCGTAACTTGACCGCGTGCTTCACTTCGTTCTTCAAAATTAAATCGCTACTTTAAACTCTCTCAAAATTCGTCGATTTGTTTGCGGGTGCACCCCACCAACGTAATTCTATTTCGCGAATTATTAACGGGAAAGTATAAACGCGCGATTTGAATTTAATTCAATTCGGTAACTTTAAACAAATTTTGTGAGCACATTTCTTTTCAAAATTCAGGTCGAGTCAGGCAAAAGTTGGGCAAAGGTAACAATTAAAGGGGGATTAGTAATTTATTTGAAGTGCAAAATCATTTATCGTTATTTAGTTTATGGTGTATTATTATTGTACTTCAAATGTTTACGTAAGTAACTAGATTTAATATTGTAATTTTAGTACTTGGTCACAGTTTCTATAACATTGTAGTATATCATTGTTGACGGATATTGTATTTAAATCTTATTTGTTATATTGTTAATTCTCATATCTTTATTCACTGTTAATTCTTGAAATTTTATTGTTATATTTTTAAAACACTGTGAAATAATCTGGTGTGAACTCATCCCTTAGGAATCATATTGAAACATACAGGAAATTCAGTATTTAAAATTAAAATTGTTTAAATTGAGTATATTGTAAAGAATTATTGTAAGAGCTGTAAATCGTGCCAGTAAATTAAATCAAATCTGAATATCAAAGGATTCATGAGTTTGGTTGATTTTACAAAATAAATAATATGCACAAATAAGCAGATAGTAGGACACTCTTATGTCATCCTCGATCTAGTCAATGCTGTGAGTACATCAAATGGATTAGTGGCAATTGTTGAAGGCTAGAGTACTGGAGGTTAGGTGGAGATAGTGTACATTATATTAAATTCCCAGGAACTCGCTTGCGGCAGTGCCACGTGCCAGTAAATATTATTCTATACCCTGTTAGGTCCATATCTCACTGCTGACTCACATTGTGTAATTTACTAAAGTGCAATTAAACTCTTCAATAATAAGTAAATAGTAAGGCCTTAAAATCCGCCAAACGATTGAATAACCTAACTTAAAGTAATTATAATTCAAGATCACCCTTTATGGCTCTTTGTTCCTCCAAAGGACATGTGACAAACTTATACTTAATAAACTGATTTCCTTCAACCATTGTTCTCATTGAAAGCAACCCACACATATTCAGAGATCCACGAAGGTTTCCCGGGCCCAGCAGCCTTCCACATCTCTGTATTAGATTTTAAGTAAGTGAGTTAATTAAGATAAAGAGTTACATTTTAGTAGTTGTCAGCTAAAGAGGATATATACAAGGTATTTTTCATAACATTATTCTCCATAAGAATAACATTAGGGTTGAGGACGCAGGTTTGCTGCAACAAGAAAGATAAGTAAGTTTAAGTTTTTTTAAGTATTTTTTTTGTAATTATCAATATAACTGAACCAGGTGAAGCTATATACCAAGTTTTATTAATTTAGGTTCATAATTAACGGAGATATACAACTTTACTTATTCTCCATATGAATAACATGGGGGCCGAGTATGCAGGTTTGCTGCTACAGGGACTATCAACAAAAAACTTGTTTTTTGTGCTAGTATCAATATACCACAACTAGTTGAAGCCACATACCAAGTTTCATCAATATACATTCAACAATAATCGAGATATAGAATTTTATTTATTCTCCATAAGGATAACATTAGACAACGTACTGTGTTTAGCACTTTGAATATCTCTGCAACGGTTGGACGTAGAACAACGATTAAAGCACCAAAATGTTTGTTTTGTTGAGCTAAACACATTAATAAATAGAAATGTGAAGTTTTTAGTAAAAATATAGGAGAAAAATCTAAAAACCTTTTTCCCATAAGATTAAGATAACATGGGACACGTTTTTTTTGGATTTTCTCCGCAACCACTTAACCTAGGTTAATGATTCAAAATACTAAATTATTTGTTTTTTAAGCTCTATAAAATGGCTATAACCAAAATTGAGTGTTTTTAACATTTTGGGGTCAAATTTGCAAAAAACCGATTTTTGGAAAATTGTAAACCCCCATAAAACCCCCTTCCCATGGTGCGATCGATCTGGTTTTCAAACTTAAAGTCATAAATGCTACTCTCCAGATTTGTGCCAAATTTCATCAAAATCGGGTGTTTCATCAAAAGTTATCGCGGTAACGGACACACACATATATATAGATATATATATATATATATACATATATATAAATTTGAACGAATAGTCATAGTCTAGGGCTTAAGTCTTACCATGCCACTTACGGTACTAGCTTCTTCCCTATAGGGGAAATTCGCTAAAAATACCCCCGTCGCAGCAAACCTGCGTACTCAGCGAATTTCCAATGCAAAATATAAGTCTTAATACCACATAAAGCCACATTACAAGTCTCATAAAAATATATTCAAAAATAAGCGATATATCAAATTTGAATTATTCTCCATAACAATAACATTGGGGATGAGTACGCAGGTTTGCTGCTACAAAAAAACAACAAATATGGGGTTTCTTGTATATAACAATATTACTCACCTAGGTGAAGCCACATACCAAGTTTCATCAATATAAATTCATAAATAAGCGATATATGCCATTTTGATTATTCTCCATAAGAATAACATGGAAGATGAGATGAGTACGCAGGTTTGCTGCAATAAGGAATACAAAAATTTGTTTTTATGCAAATATCAATAGAACTCAACTAGGTGAACCAACATTCCAAGTTTTATTAATTTATGTTCATAATTAAGGGATACATTACCTTTTACTTATTCTCCATAAGAATAACATGGGGGCTGAGTACGCAGGTTTGCTGCTACGGGAATTATTGGTAAATGTCAGGTTTTTTGTGAAAATAACAATAGACCACAACCAGATAAAACCATATGCCAAGTTTTGTTAGAATACGTTCATAAATAAGCGAGCTATAATTTCGTTCTTATTATCCATAAGAATAGCATTGGACAACGTACTGTGTTTAGCACTTTCAATATCTCTGTAACCATTTGACGTAGAGCAATGATCAAAACACCAAATTGTGCGTATTTTAAAGCCGATTCCAATGGAAGAAACTAAAATTTGAATTTTTCAAAAATTATATGTAGAAAACTCAAATAACCCATTTTTGGAGTACAAAAACCCCCCCCAAAATACCCCTTCGGATAGTCCGATCTGTCTGGTTTTCGAACTTAGAGTTATAAATGCTGCTTTACACGCTTATAACAAATTTCGACAAAATCGGATTATTTTTACGAGAGTTATCGCACCCACTGACACATATATGTATATAGATATATATATATATATATATATATAGATATATATATATATAACATGCGATGGTTCAGATTTATAGATGACATTTTCTTCATCTGGACTCATGGTACTGACTCTCTTACAAGTTTCTTGGAAGCCCTTCAACAATTCTCTGATCTTAAGTTTACCTGGACCTACTCAGATAAAATTATTACATATTTAGACCTTGATATTTGCCTTAATTCTGGAATACTTAAGACAAAACTGCACATTAAAGAGACAAATACTATGAGTTATCTGAACTATTCTAGCTGCCATCCGTTGTACGTGAAGAAATCTATTCCGAAAAGCCTATCAGTAAGAGTAAAAAATTTATGCAGTGACCAGAAAGATTTTACTGACTATGTGTCTAAGATCAGTAATGCTTTTACAAGGCTGGGGTACCCTGAGAGGCTTGTAAACAACCAAACCCTTAGACATACAAATACAAGAAAAAATGATACTGCATCTAAAAATGTAAAATTCGTAACACAGTTTCACCCTGGCCTTCATAAAATAAACTCCATAATAAAAACGGCTTACTGCCTTCTGGAGACACTTCCGGAAGCTAAAGATTTTATGCCTACTCCACCTAGAGTCACATTTAAAAAACCACCTAACTTAATGGTGAAACTTGTCAGAACGAATTTTCCGAAACCAGAAACGAAAATAGAGATTGGATGCAAGCCTTGCAAGACACCGCGCTGTGGAACCTGGAAAATTATGTGTGACTCTAAGGAATTCTGCAGTTCGGTTACCGGAAAAACATTTCCTATAAAGGAAAACATAACATGTGACACAAAAAATGTTATATACCAAATATCTTGCAACCATTGTGACAAACAATATGCTGGGCAGACGTCAAATCATTTAAGAATAAGAATGACAGGCCATCGTTTCGACATTTTTACAAAGATAAGAACAAGCCATTAGCCCAACATATTGAAATTCACAACAAAGAAAAAATTGAAGAGTGCTATTCATTGAAAGCGGTTGCAAAGATGGACATAAACGAAAGTGAGGAATACAACAGATACCAATTAATGAAATATGAGCAAGCCCATCAAATTGTTTTAAAAACAAGAAATCCAATGGGGCTTAATCTGAGATAAGACAAATTTGGTATCCCCCAGAAACTTCCCCTATAATAACTTTTTCAAGAACCAGCTGACAGCTGATTAGCTTTATTTACATTTACATTTTACTTTTATTTATATTTTTATTATTATGTGTTAGTTTTAATTTACTGTTTTTAAGTCGTTTTCTTCCTGAAGAAGGGGGTATAAACTCCTCCGAAATATAGAAGGAAAGCTTACAAGTGTTGTTTTTTAATTTACACTGTATATATATATATATATATATACAGTTTGTGAACGAATTGTGTTTTTGGGGTCTGGGGACCTCAAAACGAAAAGTTATCATGGTCCCGGGCCTAGGTCTTACTATGCCGACTACGGTAATAGCTTCTTCCCTATAGAGTAAATTCGCTAAAATACCCCGTCACAGCAAACCTGCATACTCAGCGAATTTCCAATGCATCCATATGATTCTTACTACCACATAAATTAGTCCAGGAGCTGAGGGGGTTTGAGCATGCATAAAAGTATAACGCAATATTTTTGCAGATTGTTGTAATATGGACCTTGGTGATACCGGAAACGCATGTCGTCACTGTCCCAGGTGGTCGATAACTTGGGGGGGAGGGGGGCAAAGATGGCAGGGGGCGCTACGCGTTAAAACGCCGATATCTCGAAAACGGTAAAAGATAGAACATCGGTTAAACCGTTGTTCTTTTTGTAAAAATATGGGAAATAAAAAAGGTTATTTGATCTGAAGTCGTATCTCTATTAATAAAAGAGTTATGGAATAAAACATGAGAAAATGGGATATTTAGGTTGATTTTTTTAACGACTTAAGATTAAGTTTATAAGTATTGCATGCAAGTATAACCAAATATAATTGCGTATTATTGTTATATGTAGTGTTTTGATACCGGAAACGCATGTCGTCACTTTCTCAGGTGTATCTCCTTTCAAGGTAGTATCTCCTGTAATAAACAAGTTATAACAATCATGTATTTCAAAAATTAGTGTCATTATCATGATTTTTAACGAAAAACATGATTTATTTTTATTTTGTCGGTTGAAATTAATAATAACGGCAAGCCCTGTTTACTAGATACATTTTAGAACACTAATAGAGTGTATTAATGCATAAATGGTGTCTTAACATGTAAAACAAGTTATGTTAGTTCCGCCCAGTAAGTGAGATCGCTGCACCATAGGGAGATGAATGGTAATAACTACTTATACGAATAACATTTTAATTTTAATCGTAATATTATATGAACTTACATTTTTTATTACGTGACTTTATGTAGAACAAACAGTGTCTAAATCTAAAGAATTGTATACAAACTTTGTATGTTTAATACTTTTGTTAAGAGCTAATATGAACTTGGTAATTGGCGACGATTGCTTAAATACCCTTTATATACCCTTACTTGGTTTGAGTCCATGTTCTTACCAAAAACCATTTTCTTCTGTTTATTAATAAATTCTTCTTTTGACCTGAAATAAAAAACAACACGTAAATTCCTTCACAACTTTTATATAAAATGTATATCCATGTTTAATTTTGTATATCGTTAAAATAACCACAGTTATTACACAGTGTATTGGAATTTTTACATTTCAATTTCCGGTGAAATGTTTTAGTCATAAATTGTAATACCCTTAAATATAATACAGTTTGTTTCACTATAATTAAGATCAATGACAGGCACGCACTTGGTGTTAGCAATTTTGGGGTTTTGATATCTCTGAGGCAAATTTTAAAAAATTATCAAAATATATGAAAATATTACTTGTCACACATTTTAAAAAACATGATAAGCTTAATCCATGGTTTAGATATGAGGATATGCGATTACTTCGGTTATGACTAATTAGACTTTCAATTAAGATAGATACTTACATTTTTAATTTAAATTTTCTGTTAAGCATGCGGTAACATCCTGTAGTAACCTTTGATTTTTCCTTCTTAAACTTCGTCAAATAGATCATTTCGAACATTCTTGCAAGATTCCTTGCAAGTACAATACGAACAGCAAGATATCCCATTGCCAATGCATATACAACTTTTACTTGAACAGTTTTGACATTTGCAAGGCTTGGTAAGTGATTCTGGTAACGGAGACTTCAACATTAACTTGGGACGTCGTTTTTTCTGTTCATCCATGTAAAATCCATACTCTTATAAATTCAGTTCTTCTATGGTAGGTAATGTGTATTTGTCCAGTAGTAAAGTTGTAATGTTTTTAGTGGATGTGATTCCACCAGTAAATTAGGGACTAAAAAATCAATGTACAGTTTGGCAAAAACTTCGGAGGACATTTTGGATACACTTGGCTTGATTTATAAACCTAATCTAACCTAACCTTTGGGAGGTGATGAACTTTGAAGACTTGAACATCTGTACTTGAAAGTGATTAAAAGGAAGGGCACATCATGCAATGGAAGTAGATATATTAACTTTACTTCAACGCCCGCAGCCGTAAGTGATATAGGTTCTTTAACATGCACATCTGATTGTTTCAAATTGCATATTTTGAGGTGCAAAGCCCAACTTTACTACTGGACAAATGCAACATTACCTACTATAGAAGAACTGAATTTACAAGAGTATGTATTTTACATGGATGAACAAAAAAAAACTACGTTTCAAGTTAATGTTGAAGTCTCCGTTACCAGAATCACTTATCAAGCCTTGCAAATGTCAAAACTGTTCAAGTAACAGTTGTATATGTATTGGCAATGGGATATCTTGCTGTTCGTATTGTACTTGCAAGGAATCTTGCAAGAATGTTCGAAATGATCTATTTGACGAAGTTTAAGAAGGAAAAATCAAAGGTTACTACAGGATGTTACCGCATGCTTAACAGAAAATTTAAATTAAAAATGTAAGTATCTATCTTAATTAAAAGTCTAATTAGTCATAACCGAAGTAAAAGTTATCGCATATCCTCATATCTAAACCATGGATTAAGCTTATCATGTTTTTTAAAATGAGTGACAAGTAATATTTTCATATGTTTTGATAATATTTTTTTTTAATTTGCCTCAGAGATATCAAAACCCCAAAATTGCAAACACCAAGTGCATGCCTGTCATTGATCTGAATTATAGCGAAACAAATTGTATTATATTTAAGGGTATTGCAATTTATGACTAAAACATTTCACCGGAAATGGAAATGTAAAAATTCCAATTAATCAACTGTGGCTATTTTAACGATATACAAAATTAAACATGGATATACTTTTTATATAAAAGTTGCGGAGGAATTTACGTATTGTTTTTCATTTCAGGTCAAAAGAAGAATTTATTAATAAACAGAAGAAAATGGTAAGAACATGATGGACTCAAACCAAGTAAGGGTATATAAAAGGTATATAAGCAATCGTCGCCAATTACCAAGTTCATATTAGCTCTTAACAAATGTATTAAACATACAAAGTTTGTATACAATTCTTTAGATTTAGACACGTGTTCTACATAAAGTCACGTAATAAAAAATGTAAGTTCATATAATATTACGATTAAAATTAAAATGTTATTCGTATAAGTGGTTATTACCATTTATCTCCCTATGGTGTAGCGATCTCACTTACTGGGCGGAACTAACATAACTTGTTTTACATGTTAAGACACCATTTATGCATTAATACACTCTATTAGTGTTCTAAAATGTATCTAGTAAACAGGGCTTGCCGTTATTATTAATTTCAACCGACAATATAAAAATAAATCGTGTTTTTCGTTAAAAATCATGATAACACTAATTTTTGAAATACATGATTGTTATAACTCGTTTATTACAGGAGATACGACCTTGGACTATATAACCTTTTTTATTTAAATAATGATTGTGATTAAAATGGCGTTTTCTCCGTTGTTCTATCTTATTCCGCTGACGAGATACAGTCGTTTTAATGCATTGCGCTTCGCGCCATGTTTGCCCCCCTCCCCTCATGTCGTCGACCACCTGAGAAAGTGACGACATGCGTTTCCGGTATCAAAACACTACATATAACAATAATACGTAATTATATTTGGTTATACTTGCATGCAATGCTTATAAACTTAATCTAAAGTCGTTAAAAAAATCAACCTAAATATCCCATTTTCTCATGTTTTATTCCATAACTCTTTTATTAATAGAGATACGACTTCAGCTCAAATAACCTTTTTGTTTCCCATATTTTTACAAAAAGAACAACGGTTTAACCGATGTTCTATCTTTTACCGTTTTCGAGATTTCAGCGTTTTAACGTGTAGTGCCCCCCGCCATCTTTGCCCCCCTCCCTCCAAGTTATCGACCACCTGGGAAAGTGACGACATGCGTTTCCGGTATCACCAAGGTCCATATTACAACAATCTGCAAAAATATTGCGTTATACTTTTATTCATGCTCAAACCCCCTCAGCTCCTGGACTAAATCCACTTACCAAGTTTTGTAAAAGTACATAAATAAATAAGTGATATATATAGATCTATCTATCTATAATATTATAAAGAAGAGGTGGTTTCTGTCTGTCTGTCTGTCTGTCTGATGTTCCGGGTGAACGCAAAAACTACTGAACCGATTGGGCTGAAACTTTACTCAAAGGTAGATCTTTAACCCATGCAACACATAGGCCTATTCTCTTCCTCATAATCCCCTCGGGCTACGCCCCGTAAACGTCCTAAGTTTCAATATTTACATTTCAGAAGAGAGTAAACATTCATAAACTGTAATGCGAACAGCTGTGGACACTTCCATTTGACAGCTTAAAGAGCAGAAGCAAGAACAACAGCTGTTTCAAGCTAACTAAAATGGAAATTGCATTGACTAAAGAACGGGTAGAGAAAACCCCTTTGCGAAAAACGTGTACATCAAGTATATATATATTTATTTCAATATACCGTATAGTGAATCTATATGAATAAAATTAGAGTTTTGTCTGTACATTGCTTGGAATTATGAAATTTTTGCATATTTTCACGTTTTACACCCTAGGGAAACCAAAACAAATCTTATCTCAATTTATGTCTGTCTGTCTATCTGTCTGCCGGTAACGCTCAAGGACGGGTTTTTGTTCGCTTTTCACTGGAAAACGGGTGCACTGACATTAATGAAACATTGTTTATTTGTTCTATATATGCGTGAGAAGGTTTTAGAGCACTATAAACTGGCATACGCCTTTTAAAAAAATAATGGCGGCCACTCAAAAACGTGATTTTGTGCGGTTTTGGTCATGTTTTCTTCGCTTTTCACAGGAAAATGGGTGCACCGATTTTTATGCAACTTTGTTTCTATGTTTTATGTGAGCGTTAGAATGTTTTAGGCTAATTGGATTGTTTTAAATTACCTTAGGACACTGCCCCATTGGGTTTAAGATACTATGCTACTCTTATATACAAAGCATTTATTTATATTGAACCAGATGATGGCATAGTTATTTTATAAATAGGTGTTGTAGTTCTTTTTTAAAACGTTGAGTGAAGATTGGTAATGAATAGCATAAGTGGATATATGATCTAAATCTATATTTGTCAGACTCATGCACTCACTGACATAGTGGTCACTTTATCTAAGAAACAACAATGTCTATTGAAGATAAAATTTTGGATGGTGGTTCCCCTTATGCTGCAGATTCACAATAAGAATACGTTTAAAAAAGTCCTATAGGACTTAATAGGATTTAAAGTCTTAAAGTCTTATAGGACTTTAATTTTATAGCAATTTTATGAGTATTAGTATTCACTGGACCTTTGTAAGTTACATTTCGGTAGGAACATAACTAATTCATCAGAAAAAAACGCAAGCCTATTCCTGTTACGAAAATGTTTAAGGGCTTGCAAAATATTCTAACATGCAATCTTGCACATACTCTTGGACTGATGGATGTGATGAAATTTGATAGGAATGTAGCTAATAGCTCAGTGCAGACATTTACCTACTCCAGACACAAATATACTCAAGGACTCTGGCTCAATGGCCTTTAATATAAGCGTGTTAGTCATAACACACCAACTACTCAACCAGTAAAGCTGAAATTTGATGCCTTAATGGAAATAAGAAACAACATCATGGGGAGTCACTGTGTTGTTCTCTGGAGATTTCACACAGATCCTTTGTCGTAAGTGAGACATGAGTGGACGAGTCTACGCCTCTCAAAAAATATATTTTATCTAGCCGACCACTGATCGTCTGAACTTAACAGTAAATATGAAAATGTATTTTTGAGAAGATTAAGGGGTTGAGCAGTTTTCTTATGCGCTTTTAAAAGTTGAGTTTGGGACATTGAAAAACAAATCAAGTCTCAGAAACATCTATCCTTCACTCGGCACTATCGATGAATCACAGGATTTACTGATTGACAGTTTGTTACACCGAGGTTCATAAACAGTTTAATCTGTAAAGTGCCTGGCTCTGTGATTGTGCCATCCTCACGTCCACCAAACAACAAGCAACGGAGATCAACACAAATGTAGGTCTATTCCAAAGGGAGGAACGAACATATACAATATTTAATACCGTTCATTTAACCATGACCACTGTTAGAACAGTTCGTATATATTGATTTACATTTATTTAAATAGAATCAAGTAGTCATATGTTTTTAAAACAAATGATTTTTCTAAGTTTAAATTGTTTATTTACAATTATAATGAAAACAGGACCTGGCAAGAATGGTGATTTTAAAAGTGGTTTGTCAATGTTTTTAAAGTTTAATGTTTCGTCACATTACTATTAATTTATTGGAATGTACAGATTAATGTATCAAAGTATTTAAAATGTTAGATTAAACAGGGTTAATATTTTGTTGTACTTGAGTTCTTTTATTTCTAAAATCGAATCCAAAGTGTTACGTGTACCGATTTGGAGTCGCAAAAACCACACCGTTCACTACCCGACAGAGTTCCTCGACTTGGCAACAGTACCCGAACTATCTGCCATAGTATATTTCGTTAACTTTTATTTAATTCTACTTTAAAAGTGTAAAATGTAATGTTAATATTGTAAAATTATGTGGGTTGTTAATTTTTAGCAAATTTCCCCTATAGGGAAGAAGCTATTACCGTAGGTCTCATGGTAAGACTTAAGCCCGAGACCATGATAACTTTTTGTTTTGATGTCCCCAGATGTCCAAAACACTATTCGTTCAAATTTATATATATGTATATATATATCTATATATATATATATATATATATATATAGATATATATATATATATATCTATATATATATATCTATATATGTGTCCGTGAATGCGAACTTGAGTAAAAAACGTCCGATTTCGATGAAATTTGGCTCAAATGTGTAAACTGACATTTATGACTTTAAGTTCGAAAACCAGAAAAATCGGACCATGGGAAGGGGGGTTTATGGGGGTTTTAAATTTTCCAAAAATCAGTTTTTTGCATTTTTTACCCTAAAATTTTTATAACACTTAATTTTGGTTTAGACCATGTTATAGAGCTTAAAAAAACAAATAATATGGTATTTTGAATTATTAACCTAGGTTAAGTGGTTGCGGAAAAAATCCAAAAAACATGCTCATAAAATCTCCCATGTTAATCTTATGGGAAAACAGTTTTTGGCTTTTCCTCAGTTAATTTTACTTTAAACTTCACATTTTCTTTTACCAATCACTTCAGCTCCACAAAACAATCATTTTGGTGTTTAAATTGTGATTCTACGTCAAACCGTTGCAGAGATATTCAAAGTGCTAAACACAGTACGTTGCCCAATGTTATCCTTATGGAGAATAAATAAAATTTGATATCTTGATTATTTATGAATGTATATTGATGAAATTTGGTATGTGGCTTCATGTTGTACTGGTATATTGATAATTGCACAAAAAATAAATGTTTTGTTGATTGTCCCCGTAGCAGCTAACCTGCATACTCAGCCCTAATGTTACTCTTATGGAGAATAAGTAAAGTCTTATATCTCCCTTAATTATGAACATAAATTAATAAAACATGGTAAGTAGCTTCACCTGGTTCAGTTATATTGATAATTGCATAAAAACTCATTTCTTATCTTCCTCGTTGCAGCAAACCTGCGTACTCAGTCCTAATGTTATTCTTATGGGGAATAAATAAAATGTAATAAATCACTAATTTATGAATGTATTTTTGTCAAAATTGGTGAGTGGCTTTATGTACTAGTGAGAAACATATCAATGCATTGGAAATTCGCTGAGTACGCAGGTTTGCTGCGACGGGGGGTATTTTAGTTAATCTACCATTTATATACAACCCGTACGAAGGACGGGTACACAGCTAGTAATATTATAAAGAAGAGGTGGTTTCTGTCTGTCTGTCTGTCTATCTGATGTTCCGGGTGAACGCAAAAACTACTGAACCGACTGGGCTGAAACTTTGCACAAAGGTAGATCTTGAACCCATGCAACACATAGGCCTATTCACTTCCATAAAATCCCCTCGGGCTACACCCCATGAACGTCCTAAGTTTCAATGTTTACATTTCAGAAGAAAGTAAATATTCAGAAACTGTATTGCGAACAGCTGTGGATACTTCCTTTTGACAGCTTAAAGAGCAGAAGCAAGAACAGCTGTTTCAGGCTATCTAAAATGCAAATTGCATTGACTAAAGAATGGGTAAAGAAAACACCTGTGCGAAGAATGGGTTACATCAGCTAGTTCTCAATAAGAATAACATTAGGGCTGAGTACACAGGTTTGCTGCAATGAGAAAGATAAGAAATGTGTTTTTAAGCAATTATCAATATAACTCAACCAGGTGAAGCTACATTCCAAGTTTTAATGACTTATATTCATAATTAATTAAAGGAGATATAAAACTTTACTTACTGTCCATAAGAATAACATTAGGGCTGAGAATGCAGGTTTTCTGCTTTGAGGACGGTGAAAAAAAATTTGTTTGTGCAATTGTCATAATACCAGTAGGTACTAGTTGAAGCCACACACCAAGTTTCATCAATATACGTTCACAAATAAACGAGATATCAAATTTTAAATATTCTCCATAAGGATAACATTGGACAACGTACTCTGTTTAGCATAATATTGAATATCTCGGCAACGGTTGGACGTAGAATCACAATTTAAACACCAAAATTATGGTTTTGTAGAGCTGAATTGATTGGTAAAAGATGTGAAGTTTACAACAAAATTAATTGGGAAAAAGCTAAAAACCATTTTCCCTTAACATTAACATAGGAGATTTTACTAACACGTTTTTTGGATTTTCTCCGCAACCACTTAACCTAGGTTAATGATTAAAAATATATATTATTTGTTTTTTAAGCTGTATAAAATGGTTCAATGAAAAATTGTGTGTTTTAAACATTTCAGGGTGAAAAATGCAAAAACTGATTTTTGGAAAATTTGGACACCCCATAAACCCCTTTTCCCATGTTCCGATTTTTCTGGTTTTCGAACTTAAAGTCATGAATGTCACTTTACACATTTCAGCCAAATTTCATCGAAATCGGATGTTTTTTACTCAAGTTATCGCATTCACGGACCAATAGATAGGTCTATATACGGTATATATAGATATAGATGTACAAATATAAATTTGAACGAATAGTGTTTTTGGCATCTGGGGACCTCAAAACAAAAAGTTATCATGGTCTCGGGCTTAAGTCTTACTATGAGACCTACGGTAATAGCTTCTTCCCTAGAGGGGGAACTTACAGGGAAAATTTGCTAAAAATAAATAAACTATTTTATTATGTATTCAGTTTGTTTATAAATAAATGTACGGAAATTGGAAAATATGAAATATAAACCCATTGTTGTAGGGCCTACATAATCCAGCTAACAATAATTATTGTTTCTCCCCTTCCCGCTAAAAAAATGAGGTTTCAAATTTGTGGTGTTTTACAAAAGCAACTATAACATTTTTATTTATTTTTATATTTTTATTTGTTTAGTATTTTTTCATAGGGAATCACATTATGAATACATGTTGGGTATAAAGAAGAATATATAATAGCTTTTTAGGCATATACAATTGTCATGCTTTCAAACAAACAAACAGGTACCACATTAGACCAACAATATTTTTTGGATACTGATTATTATATTTTTATTTTTATTTCAATTAAAAAACATTGCTATCTTGTAACATAAAAAATTAATTTGTTATGAATTTATAAAGAAAACCCTGCATTTTGGCAAATTTAATAGAATAACTAATTGAGAGCGGGACACATAACTAAGCATAGGTCAATGGGTTAAGGTAGTTTTATATATTATCTTACAGAAAAATACTCAATTTCACTCACTTTGATGCAGTAGCAAGACACATAGCATTGGCCTCAGCTATTCCAGGGGTCTTTGCTGCCTCTTCAAACCAGATTTTGAACTGCTTTATTGGATCAACATATTGTAGATCAGTTTCCAAGAATGTATTCTCTTTACCGTGATACTTAGTTCGCATGCCTAGAAGAAACCAATCATACTGCATAGTATATTATTTGAATTATTTCAAATTTGATCTCTTAAAGTTTCTAATTTAAATTTAAACGAGTTTGCACGCAGCACGCTGACGTGAGTGAAGTGAATTTCCACATAAAAAACTTGTAAAACTCAAAATCAGTGTAAAAACATACATTTAGTCCAATTTTTATTGAAATCTGAAAACATTGATTTTTTAGCTGTTCTGATACTCCTGGTTTCATTTACTTGCAAAGCTGGGAATACAATTTTGTGCATCATAAGGTTAGGAGAAGGTCCAGACAGATACAGATACAGATCTTTATTGTATAAACATTTTACAATGTATACACTATATAAGAAAAACGTGTTGGTATAAAAATGGAGAATAAAATGTAAAGAAGTTCACAATCATGCTGGCACTTGGGTATTCGTATGAGGTTCTTTTTTTATAGTTGGTGGAAATCATCATCAACATAACAGACGGGGTTTTCAAGCAAAATGTTTTTTAATTTATTTAAATCTTTTCTTCATTCCATTGCTAATTTGTATTTCTTTTTTATGTGATTAATCAATTATCCAAATGTATATATGACTGATCTTACGTACAAAGTTGTTCTATGAATATGATGTATTATTGAAGAATTTTGTCTTGTATCATATTTGTTTACTTGTTGAGATTCAGTAAATTGGCTTTTATTTTTTAAGAAAAATTTTGCTAAATCAAATACATACAGGCCAAATACAGTTAATATAGGCTTGAAAGTAGACGCGAGGTTGCTGGGGATGTTAAAAGTACTCTAACAAAGGAATAACAGGCTTTTCTAGTGTAAAACCCCCATAACACAACGTACTGTGTTTAGTCGACACACATTTTCTTTAATAACTCGGTGAAGATTTACGCTAGAATGACGAGAGAGGACTTAAAACTTTCGCCTCTCTAATTCCTAACTTAAAACTTGCATTAATTTTTCATCCGGGGCTTTTCTGACCCTTTTTGGGCCCAAAAACTCAAAATTTTAAAGATTAATCCCCAAAAAAGGGGTTTAGAGTTTTCCGATTATTTTGCCCAACGAACTTGTCCGACTGATTACAGAAAGGAACGTCCCTACCAAATTTGAAGTAAATCGGACAAAAAATGTGACCGCTAGAGTGCAAACACACATATATATATATATATGTCTATATACCCTATATATATATATATATATATATATATATATACAATTTTGAACGACCCCCAAAACGTATTCAGGGGGTCACGTTAGGAACTTCTATGGTGGTCCCGGGCTTAAGTTTCACCGTGCGGGTCATGCTAATAGTTCACTTTCCTAAGGAAATTTACTAAATATAAGTATCTTTGTTTGTGTTCAAACTATTTAATTTATTATATTGTATCTTAGATATTAAGATTGAAGGAGGCATGTCGAAGATAGCCTAGACTATTTCTACCAACCCTCGACTTTGACCATTGCAAGTATTTTTGACAAGAATGAAGAATCAATAACTTTACTGGCCGTTTCATCAGTATACATGCCATTGGTCTCGTCATTTAACTACATACACAAGTATAAGACAAAGCTATACAAAGAGACTCAAACAAATGTCATGAATATATCAAAAAATGTCAATACAAATTTTATTTAATTTTTTTGAATAGTAAGCACAATCCAATTGGTAATACTAACTTAATAGATAGACTAACTTAGCATTTTCCTAATTTTTCATGTTGGGAAACCTTTTTCAATAAATATAATATATCCAGAACCAAAGAAATCTAAACCGATACCTATTACTGAAATCTGGGGTAGAGTACCGCAGATGCTCTACGATATATTATTGGATGAACAATCGATTGTTTACCGTATCGATATTCTAATCGATTCTAAATATCGAAATTGAATGAAATTATAGGGCTATGTTTTTACATAAAACTTAATTGATTGGTGGTGGTCACATTCTGTTTGTTTATAATTGCTTTTTTGTAGCGACGAAAATGGATGATAGTATGCCTTCATTAAATTATCGCTATTTGTCTCAAAATGTTTTATAAAATAATGAGTGTGCATTTCTTTGGCTACAAGAATAATGTTAAGTTCCAAAATATCCCAAATGTGAAAAATGTGGAGATGCAATGAAAACGTATCGAGGTGAAAATCAAGTTATTTTTTGTTATCAGAAGAGTTCTAAAACCAACCATCATGTAGAGTACGGTATGTAAATGTAAGTACATAAAGGTTTAGTTGTGCTTAATTGTTTAACAATAATGTTCACTTGTTTACTAATTTGAGTTTCTATTCATTTTAATTTTGTTAACTTTTTTACATTCATTTGTTAGTTAGTTTTTTCAGATTAGGTATATTACTTTTAAATAATAAATTAAAACATATTTATAAATATAATGTGAGTTTTTCATTGAATGTACTAATTTACATCGACTTTCATTAGATTGGTACTAATTTTGAGTATCATTCGATTACATTATCAATACGTAAACAATTGATTGTTTATCCGATAATATATCATAAAGTGTCTGCGGAACTGTATCCAAAATCTGGAGTAAGCTTAATGGTGTGTAATTCAAGTTTTATAACTGAATTTATTAATTAAGTTAAACCTAGGTCTATATCCCAAAAATTGGGATCAGTCTAGGTGACTGTAAATTACCCTACCGAAACCAACAGTAGGCAGCTTATTAGTTTGGTTACCTCATTCATTGTCATCAGTAAAGTCAATGGGTCTATGTCTAATCTGACATAAAATTCAAACTCATTTTTTATAAGGTGATGATGCTTACCTTGAATGCTGATCTCACTTCCACTACCCATTTTGTCTGTAGATGAAAATTGTTTTAAATGGTATGAATTTCGATTCACAAAATTAATTATATGTCTAATAATAAGTCTACTCATTTGTCTGAATAAGTATGCCTACTGTTTGTAGGTTAGCTGAAACTGGTGATGCATAATTGAAATCCTTTCTACAGCAAAGGCCAAAGAAAAATAAAATGTTATCAACAAATCAAAAAACCGGTTAGCTATTGTGTTATGGTAGATTTATTCGTTTTATAATACCAAGAATTACATAATCCATGACGACCAACTAATATTTTATTTAGAGCACAACCGTGTGGAAACAAGTAGACGAGACTACAAAAACAACAACAAACAACAGTAAACAAAACAATATATTTGTTTCATATTATTTGAAAGAACAAACACGAACACACCAACACCAACACACCCATACACTGAGACTGAGCAAGGTTGGTCGTTGGTAGAGCTTTCAGATTTCAGACCAGGTGTGCTTATTTACATACATAAGATAAGAGATAAGAGTAATGTTCGCAGCAAAGATGTCTTACGATACGAGGGCGTTCAGCTGATTCATAAATCAACAACATACCATAAAGTGTTGCCAACCTTAAGGGTATAATAATGGTACAGCTATTAGCGAATTTCCCCTATAGGGAAGAAGCTATTACCGTGGGTCTCATGGTAAGACTTAAGCCCGAGACCATGATAACTTTTCATTTTGAGGTCCCCAGATGCCAAAAACACCATTCGTTCAAATTTTTATATATGTATATATATATATTTATATATATATTTATATATATATATATATATATATATATATATATATATATATATATATATATATGCGTCCGTAAGCACGATAACTCTCGTAAAAAAGGTCCGATCTTAATGAAATTTGGTACAAATGTGTAAAGTACCATTTATTTGAACAAGTTCGAAAACCAGATGAATCGCACCATCCGAAGGGGGGTTTTTGGGGGGTTTTGTACCCCAAAAATGTGTTTTATGGGATTTTCACATGTAATTTTAATTTAAATCAAATTTTAATTTACACCATTGAATTCAGCTTAAAAAAACAAACAATTTGGTATTTTGATCATTGCTCTACGTCAATTGGTTACCGAGATATTGAAAGTGCTAAACACAGTACGTTGTCTAATGTTATTCTTATGGAGAAAAAGAAAAATTGTATATCTCGCTTATTTATGAACATAAACTGGCAAAATTTGGTATATGGCTTGATCTGGTTATGGTTTATTGTTGTTTGCACAAAAAACAATTTTTCGCCTATGGTTCCTGTAGCAGCAAACCTAGGTACTTGGTCTCCATGTTATTCTTATGGAAAATACTTAAAATGTTATATATCGCTTATTTATGAATGTATATGGATGAAACTTGGTATGTGACTTCACTAAGATGAGTTCTATTGATATTTGCATAAAAACCCATTATTTTGTGTGCCTTGTTGCAGCAAACCTGCGTACTCATCCCCAATGTTATTCTTATGGAGAATAATTAATATTTTAAATATCGCTTGTTTGTGAATACATTTCTTATGAATCCTGTTAAGTGTTATGTTATATATTCATTGGAAATTTGCTGAGTATGCAGGTTTGCTGCGACGGGTGTATTTTTAAATTGTCACTAGACATGCAGAAATAAAATTTAAACCCTTAATCGATTAATCTAATAATACAAATACATCAAAACAATATACTAGTTGCGTAAAATAACAGCTTATCATAGAATGTAAGCAGTTAAACAAGGTTAATTCTAATTATACTGATGAGGAAAATATGGTACTCGTACGATAAATATCGTGTTTCCAGCAACACTGCAGATTGGATAGGAGATCACGTGACCTTCCCGTTGTTTTTACGAGGCCTCTTCCGGTTAAGTAGAAAACCTTAAATAGATCGACTTAGCACACCTGGTCTGAAAGCTCTACGAACCTTGTACACTGAGCTCTATGTTTACTGTTATTACTGTTTGCGTTTAGAGCTCAGTCAGTGTGCCCAGGTAAAAAATTTTTAATTCCCCACCAGGCAGCACAGAATTTCCCCACAATTCCCCACATAACACCACAGTGTACCAACCAAAACTAAATTAGCGTATTTTAATATATCTTAAAGTAATATAAAACCTCTTTGTAAATATATGAATAAGGAATAGAAATAGAAGTTGCTCGCCAGTCAGTTTTTATCTCAAATTGTTATGCAAACTTTAACGGAGATTTCTCAGAATTTCTCTCACTAATTACCGGTATCAAATCATTGTATAACAATCCACTAACAGTTGAACCAATTTTGTTTACAGCCATAACAAATATATACTACTGCTAACGCTGTCTATATTTTAGTATATCTACCAGGATTAGGAAGGCTAAGATAGAGGTGACGTTAATATCGATATCTATTTTCCATCAATTATTGTGTGGTTAAAAAGTTAAAACTTACAGACATTATTGCAACTTAGCTGACTTTCTTTTCGTCCTAGCAACTTTTCCACATTTTTAACAAAAGTTTACCACTCTACTTTAAAGCAGAAGCAGTATCTAATCTTTACTCATGCTCCATTTCTGTTATGGATTTCACAAATCAAAATTTCACATACAGTAACAAAAAATATGGAAATAACAAAAAGGAAATTTTATAATTGAATCACAAATAATCATTATTAATAGTAATAAAATATATACAAATAGAGTTCATAATATCAACTACTCTTATATATACTACTGTATATATTCTGTCAATGGCTTTAGTAAATTTATCCTTATTAACCCTCAAAAATTAATTACAAAAGTCAAAATTACCCTAGAAAAGAGTAACTGTACGGTCGAATTGGCAACTTTGCTGAAAGGTTAGTTAAAAAATTATAAATATTTCAGCGCATGTGTCAATATAAATAAGTTATTTATACATTTCCAAATAGTTAAATCTCTTTAAGAACATTTGTGTGTGTAATAATATCAAATGCAGGGCCGCCCTGAGGGCGGGGCGACTGGGGCGGTCGCTCCGGGCGCCGCGGCGGCCGTGTAAGGGAAATATAAAATAATCGCCCCCGCGATATGGAAGCATGAATGTTTCACTGGAAAAAATCGTAACACGTAATCAATGACAATGACTATTCTAAAAATATGACGTTCCATAACTTTGATTTTATTTATAAATTATAATTTAAAACTCAAAACAATAATAAGTCGTAGATGAGTACCTATATCGATTGATTCACAGTGCAAGTAATTCGTAAATCATGATAGCATATTGCGTTTGGCTAAATACTTAGGCCAACGCCTTTGTTAGGTATTGGAAAATAATTGGACTCGTCTATCCACTCGCGCTCCGCGGTTGCGTAATTTTATTTTCTGAAATAACACTTTAAGTTATACTGGGTAGATAGCTATAAGAATGCTTAAGGATATAATATCCTTAAGCATTAGAGAAGTATGCTAATGGTGTGACTAGATTAATTTATATAAGAATTCAAGGAAATATTGTCCATTGTCCTAGTCGTGTAGGTGTACACTATTGGTAATTTTTATATCCTAGTCCTTCCATTCGCATACACGAGTCAGAGTGGCCGCGAGGGTTGAGGCGAATGTACAGTAAGTCGAAGGTCGTAGGTTCAAGACTCGACCAGGACATAACATTTTTGCTATTCAAATCTTTTATAAAATTTATATTATTGGTTTACTAAGCCAATTCAATGTGAAATTGTTTTTTTTTTATACAAAATAACCATTTATATGCAAAATTATAAACGGTTGGCATTTGGTTGGCATTGTTGGCAAATACAACGTTGGCCCAACGGTGCGCCAACGGACATTTCTTACCGTTGGCCAACGAACTGTGCCAACCATTTCCCAACGATGGCCCAACGATTTGTACTACTAGGGTTAATGCTTAAATACCCAAAATTAAAAACAAGTCAAAAAGTATTGTATGTCAAAAAGCATATAATTGAAAAGGTCTAGTAAATTCTAGCAACTTTCTAATTTACACCAATGAATACAGTCTTATAATAAGAACACGTCTTATGGGCCGTAGTCTATTAGTATTTGAAACTTGACGTGCTAGTTTTGAGTCCGGCCACGAGGCAGCGCGCGCTATCTACCCAGCCACTCCTCCCCCGCGACCGTCGCTACAGCCAACCCCGCCCTACTACAAGAGCGAAGGGACCTAGGCCACGGCAACACCTCGTGTTTTCGGTACCGGTCTGCAGTGCTAGAGGCGCTTCGCAGCGGCAAGGCGCAAAACTACGGATTTCCAGCGTGCCAACTTCAAACAAGCGACAGAATTTGGAACACGGGACCACTGTTCTTAAGACTCTGTATTCATTGTTTACACCAACCTTGTATCTCTTTTAGTTTTGTTGCAATCAGCAAAAAACCTTATTAGCGAATTTCCCCTATAGGTTACCCTAAGCTATTACCGTAGTCGGCATGGTAAAACCTAGGCCCAGGACCATGATAACTTTTCGTTTTGAGGTCCCCAGACCCCGAAAACACCATTCGTTCGAAACTGTTTATATATGTATATATATATACATATATATACATATATAAATACGGAGTTATTGCGTCCGTGGGTGCAATAACTCTCGTAAAAATAGTCCGATTTTGATGAAAATTGGTACAAACGTGTAAAGCAGCATTTATGACTAAGTTCGAAAACCAGACCGATCGACGCAACCGAAGTGGTATTTTAGGTGGGTTTTGTTCCCCAAAAATGGGTTTTTTGAAGTTTTCACAAACAATATTTTAAAAAGTCCAATTTTAGTTTTCAACTTAGATTCAACTTAAAAAAAAAACAATTTGGTGTTATGATAATTTCTCTACGTCAAATGATTACTGAGATAATGAATGTGCTAGACACAGTACGTTGTCCAATGTGTTTCTTATGGAGAATAAGTCAAATGTAATGTGTCCCTTAATTATGAACATAATTTAATAAAACTTGGTATGTGGCTTCATCTTGTGAGTTATATTGATATTTTCATAAAAACATTTTTGTGGTCCTTTTTGCAGCAAAACTGCGTACTCATCCCCCATATTATTCTTATGGAGAAAAATCAAAATGGTATATATCGCTTATTTATGAATGTATATTGATGAAACATGGTATGTGGTTTCACCTAGGGGATTTATATTCATATTTGCATGAAAACCCATATTTTTTATTCCTTGTTACAGCAAACCTACGTACTCATCCCCAATGTTATTCTTATGGAGAATAATTAAAATTGTGTATACATCGCTTACTTGTGAATATATTTTAATGAAATTTAATATGCGGCTTTATGTGGTATTAAAATACATATTATCCATTGGGAATTCGCTGAGTATGCAGGTTTGCTGCTACGGGGGTATTGTATATCTTTGATTGTCTGTCAAAAAATTAGTGTAAAAATGCTAGGACTCTACTTTTGAAAATTATTTCAAATACTTTTATAAAATTTTGGTTTTCACATTTTTCAAAAAAACAACCAACATGGATTACTTTTATCTTATTTTATTCGAAATCTCCTTCCTTTTCTGAACAAAACGAGTATACTTATGACTAGGTTATCAACAGTAGTTTATGCTGTTATGTGCACCTTCTTTTCCTCTGCTTCTGCTTGATATGTTACAAGAATGAAAACTCAGTATGAATGAAACCACTTGTTATGTTACCATAACCTAACTGCAATTAAACTTTGTTTGTCTATCAAATTTAAAACTCAATTTATTTAAATTTCATTAATCTGTCAATCACAGAAATGCAGAGCGAGTGTTGCTGGGCCCAAAAACACTCGTGGATCTCTGATTTAGTTGTGGGTTGCTTGAATGAAAAAACTGATTGCAAGAAACTATTTTATTTAAATATAAAAAACATTACAACTTATACATGCCTAAATCAGAGCCAGAAAAGAGTATTATTTATTAATCTGAAATGGATCACCTTAGAGGTTATGGCTTTGGTCGATTTCTGGCCTTTCTAGTTTTAATATTTTTTTTGTATCTTGTATTTTAAATAATCAAAAGCAGTTCTCAAGTGAAAGTATCAAGTTGTGGTAATCAGGAAATCCTAGTTAATTAAATGGTGGTCCGTAAAAAGAAGAGAGTGGTCGGGAATAAATAAAATATTCTAGTCCTCCTAACTAAACCTCCAGACCTCCGACACACTCTATCCTCCTATATCATTTTACCACCAAATAAAATTACACATTTGAATGATTCATGATTAACTTATTTAAACATGCTGTGAATCCTGATTTGAGCTCTGAACTGCAAATTAATTAATTTTATACTCTTTTTTTTAAATCAACCAAATAGTAACACTCTGTTGTATAAGAACTAAATTTCCTAGAATTTCGGATTCTACTCAATTTCCAGCTCTCACAATTATTTTAGATTTGAGACAATATTATTAAATTTAAATATTTTTCAAAAGTATTCTTGCTTAAATATAAATTAATTCTTGTACAGCAATTACTTTTTTCAAGTTAGATTACAATAAATAGAGAGTCGCGTTAAATGATTTGTGAATATGAAATTACATCAAATAAATTAACAATGATAAATGAATTCAAACTTAACAATTATCATTGATCAGTACCAATTATGACATGTGCTCTGGTGAAACATGACCAACTATGTAAAATGAATAAATATTACTTACATGACCATTGTAGAAAATTACATACACAATACGCACACAATATAAATACACTGTAACACTATTAATGCACTAAATACTAATAATACAAGTTGTTTAATTTAGATTTATCCCCAAAAAACGACAAGAATGGCAGTGTTATAACCCCTGCTCTTACCACGCGTAAATTTTGAAAAAGTTTAATAAATTAATTAATACAAATGCGAGACTGTACCGCGAATTTAGGCCTTTTCTCAATAATAATTCGCGAAATAGAGAACGTATGGGATGCACCACGTTAACAAATCGACGAACTTTTAGAATTGGCAAAGAAACGCGGTATTAATTTATAAAAAGGTTTAGATGCTGTTACGCCAAATTGTTCCGAGCTAAGAGAACGAGTAGCCGCGGTCGGTCAGTTTTATGAGCGAGGCGGGTCACGTAACTACATTGTTGTCAGGTCCTTCTGTGCGCGGTAGAACCTTATAGATGTTTCTGATATGGCGGCAAGTTTGAGTTTGAACTTGTAACAATTTACTGTGAATTGTTAAAAAAAACTCTCCAAAATGGCCAAAATTGCCAGGGCACCGAGCAATTTAGCATAAATCAGCCCAGGGCAGTCCTAGGGTTAAAATTGTTCTGTGTCACCCAAAAGAATCTAAAATACTGTTGCAGGAATGTGTATGCTGTGGAGAGAGATGCTGGTCGATACAATACTTTACAGATGATGATGATGGTGGAACAGAGTGGTGCTGATAATGTAATAACAGTTGAACGTGGATCATTACAAGCACGTTGAGTACATACTGGTGGACCCCTCTTGCACAGGCTCTGGTGTGTTAATCAAAAGTGTACAATATAATATTAAAATGTACTAAATGTATTATTATTTAATATTAAAATGTTAAAAGTTGCATGACCAATAAAAGTTTGATGTGCAACATGTGGAATATTAGGATGAAACCAGAACGACTTTCAGACCGGTATATACCAGCTTAGAGGTCGACATTGGGTACGACAATATGGAGATATCATAGAATATGGGTCGCAGTTAATTTCAACATGATTTCCTTCACCTCGATCTCTCCACGTTTAGAAAGAAAAGTATAGACACCGGCCCTAGCTGATGAACATCGACCTTGTCAGTTAGTGTACAAGGACAGGGCAGACTGCCTGTTTAAGGGCTGAAACCTTGACAGGAGTCATGGCTCCAGAAGGCCAATTGGCTGCTCTGTCCCGTACCACATTTTCTGACCCTGATTGTTCCTATTCTTTTGGTGACTTGTACAAAATGTCATCATGGAAAATGTGCCTATAGTCCAATTATTGTAAGGACTAATTGATGGGCATTTGAAGTTAGAATAGGTAGTTCCTGAGAAATATTATTTGTTCTAATAAATTGTCCAGAAAACACCACATTTTTCCCAAATATTGTGAAACTTATAAAAAATGCGAGGCTGTACCGCGAATTTCGGCCTTTTCTCAATAATAATTCGCGAAATAGAGAACGTATGGGATGCACCCCGTTAACAAATCGACGAACTTTTAGAATTGGCAAAGAAACGCGGTATTAATTTAGAAAAAGGTTTAGATGCTGTTACGCCAAACTGTTCCGAGCTAAGAGAACGATATATATGAAAAACCCCGTTATATATGAAAAAGTTTAGATTTTTTTAAATTTTAGTATCTGTTATTGAAAGCTCTTTGCTATATATTGGTATCAAATTGTTGAAATTTAAAAGAAAATAATATTTCAAAATGTTTTAAAGTTCCCCCTAGTAAAATTTGATGATTTAAAAGTAAGCTTATGTTTAAAAAAACATAAAAAACTCAAAAACGTTAACATTAACTCAATAACATTTTTGAAACAATTTCATAGTTCCGTATTATTTTAGTAATTTTATATATTTAGATATTCTTGAATTGAATAATCCTACCAACATTTCAATTAGTTTGGAGAGTAATTTAGATTTGTTGTTTTAATTAATCATTCTTTTTACAGAGATTAGAGCAAGACAGCCATCTGCAATTTTAAAGACTCGACTGGATGAAAAGACACGAGTGGAAAAACTCTCTGGATTCCAACTCACGTTATTACGATTTGCTCTTACCAGGTGCATCAAAATGATTCAATTTCTAGCTAGATACTGATGGATACTGAATGTAGTTAGGTAGACCTATACAGGGTTTAACTTAAATCCACTAACAAAGTTCAAAAGCTGACTCTTCTCATTAAAATAAAATTGATAGTTCCTATTAACATGAATCCTAAAGTGCTTAGTTTGCCGTCTGTCGGTCTGTATGGGTTTTTTAGCAAATTTATCAAGATTAAGTATGCAATTAGCACAGTGAAATTTAAGTGTGGGATCACTATAGAAGTTTGTAATTGATTCCGGTATGTGTTTTTCGTGATGGTTTTCATATTATCAAAACCTACAGGGAGGTCCAAAAAGAACTGACACATTTTAACATAAATTTTTATTTACAAAATTTTAACTACATGGTAACAGTTACATATGTACAGATAGAAAAACTCAAAATTTTTTTGTGGTACTCAATAAATCTCAATATGGCCACCGCTTAAGGCTCTGCAGGTGTAAAATCGAAATTCAACCTCCCGCCAAACATTTCTCATCATTTATGGAGTAACATGTGCAATAGCATCTCTTATCCGCTCTCGCAGGTGGTTCAGGTTTCTAATCGAAGGAGAGTAATTAACACCATACTCAAGTCTAAAACGTCTTTGAACTGAGACTATTGATCTAAATTCTGTAAACCACAAGACACACTGAGCTTTTTGCTGAGAAGCAGCCATAGCTCTGATGAATTGTTATTAATCAATGTAAACAACAATGAATTACCAACAAACAACTGTTTGACCACTAATTTAAAAACAGCTGATTGAACAATTAAATTTAAGAATTGAAAATAACAGCTGGCAATAACAAAATTACCCATGCAATGTTAATTCCATCCCTAATAAATGAAGCAGAGGTGTGTGATGTGCTAAATTTTGATTTTACGCCTGCAGAGCCTTAAACGGTGGCCATATTGAGATTTATTGAGTGCCACCATAAACTTTTTAGTTTTTCTATCTGTACGTATATAAATGTTACCATATAGTTAAAATATTGTAAATAAAAACTGTAGTTAAAATGTGTCAGTTATTTTTGGACCTCCCTGTATTTACTTTCTCATCACTTTAGTGTTAATAAAATACCAATTACAATCCAAAAAAGGTATATGTCAAGACACGCTAAGTCTCCACCGATCAATCCGCTATTTCCTACAACAATCCAAAGGAATTAACTCAGTGGCGGATTTAAGCAGTTGCCGCCTAAGGGCTATTAGAAAATTTGCCGCCCTCCCCCCCCAACTTTAACTATTTCACTATAACCACTGTCACTATTTGTCCTTTTCGCCGCCCAAGTTTACCCACATGTTATATATCTTGTTTGGTTATCTTATGATGACAGTATCTAAAGAAGTTACGAATTAACTGACTGAATAAGTTTAAGAAATTGCTGTTATTTCCTAGTTGAAAAAACTTAAAATAATGTATAATTTTCTTGATTCACATGAACCACACTTTAATATTCTATATAGCCTACTCAAAGACAATCAGCCGTAGAGACAAATGTTGTTAACAGCAGTGAAGCAGTGCTACTTTAATAACGAGAAAATCCTTCAACAAAGGCCGGAAATCTATAAGAAGGGATTCATGGAAACATCAATTAATTTTTACACCATCGCATTGACTATTGAAAATTATAATAAATAACCTGTAAATAAGATATGATGACACTGTAGCCTAAAATTCGTAATTCGGACCATTCGCCTAAAAATTCTGACTATTTTAACCCTGAATTAGCACTTTTCAATACAGTTTTTCAGCCATTTTGTAATTTATACTTTTATACAAGGAATTGTTTATATGTTTTAGACGATCAAAATATAAAATTAATTGATGTAGGCCTAATCTTAATAAAACTCTACACATTTTCAAGCACTTATTCTAGTTTTACCTCCATGATGTTGTAGATCAAATTAATTAAAATATAATACCTATAGGAGTCACTACTCTCTGTCAAGTTACCTTCAAAAAGCGTGCCTCATATTTGGTATTTTGTCCTGTTGTGGTGTCAACTTGTTGGTGGGACGGTGACATTCGATGTACAAGGCGGCTTGTTTTCAACACTATTTCCAAAGCTATATTAAAAGGGTATTTTCATTTAACTCAAATCATAACTTTGCTTCGAGATAAACAATAAAATTACATCTAAAATATGTCTTAAGATTATAAACTTAAGTTTAACATCATGATTCGCCTAAAATGCGACAAGATATTAATTTGAAGACTTCAAATATTACAGTTTTTCATTTAATGAAATGGAAGATTTTGACACCGTCCCACCCAAAAAATCTATATAGAGGTCTCGCCTGGAGTAAAAACTGCAGCCTACATGCTGAACACCATTTTGACCCTCTGTCAACTATGCTCCCGTGGTAACAACCAATCAAATCCTCTCTTCACAAATTATATTAGTCTTTATTTTTCTTTGGTCAGATGTTTTGTTAAAAAATACCTCCAGAATGAACGATTATGTGTGGTAGCCTTTGATGGTAAGTATAAGACGGCTGAAATAACTTTATTCTTTGTTGCATTGAGTTTGAAAATGAATCGACAATATCATTGTAGTATAAATTTTGTTATTGTAATCTCAAATTATATTTACGCAACATTTCTCAGCCGTGTGCCTTAGTCATTATTGATATTGTGTAAAAAATAATTTTAATGCTATGCGAATTTACGGGTAAACTTAGAAGTCCGTGAGTTGAACGTGGTCACAGTGAAGCAGTGCCTGATATAGTTCGTGGCTTGCCGCCCTTTCTCTGTAGCGTAATCATCTTGTCGCTAGTACGGATGAATGACAAATGCATTATGACTTTTTTGAGGAACTGCAGTGTGAGGGACTGTAGCGTAATACATTAGTCCCTGATTACTACCTTTACCTTTAAAAGGGCGGCACCCCGTAATTGTCATACGTTTTCGTCAACATGTTCCCCGTTTAAACATTTCTTTTGTAAACAAACTATTAATTTTCTGTAAAATTGCCGCTCCTAAAAACTTGCCGCCCTGGGCTACAGCCCCTATAGCCCCCCCCTAAATCCGCCACTGAATTAACTATTCATTACATTGAGAATATCCCCGATCAAAATCTAAAGAGCGCCTTACAAAACTTACCCCAACTCCAGCGAGAAGACACCAAACTCCAACCCATAATTGAAACATTAGAAAAACAACCAGATTCAGAAATCGCAAAAAAGTTATCAAATAATTTCCGCATTCATAATAATACCCTTTATCAAAATTGAGAAATAAATGGTTAATTGCTGTACCTCATTGCATGATTCAAGACCTCATATGGGAATGTCACCTATTCTACCTACATTGCGGAGCTAAGAAATGCTTTCAGTTATTACAAGAAACCTTCATATTTCGAAACATGAATCGAACCATAAGGAAATATTTATCTACGTGCGATACCTGCCAGAAATGTAAGATCAGCAATCGACCGCTGATGGCCACAGCGAAAGGAGTGCTATGTACAGGAAAGAATGAACAGCTAGCCGTTTATGTCATCGGACCTCTTCCTATACCAGTGTGTCAAACTTTAGATATGTACTTATCGTCATCGATATCTTCACCAAATTCATCAAGTTGTACCCTATGCAAAAAGCCACCACTAAAACAATATTAAATAAACTATTTACTCAACACTTCCCAAATTATGGATACCCTAAAAGAATTCAGTCTGATAATGGAACACAATTCAAGAGCGGAGAATACATCCAGAAGATGGAGCAGAATAATATCGAATTAATTTTCAATCCAGTGTACTACCCATGTTACAACCTTGCCGAGAGACCTTTTCAAGAAATTAAGAGATGTTTACGCACCTATTGCTCCCGTCAAACACAAGAAGTGGGCGAAATATATTCCTGATATTAACGCATGTCTCAATGAATTATATCATGAATCGACCGTATTCACCCCTAACGAACTACAATTTGGCGTTCGAGATCACCGCTTTTGGGAAAATATTTGTCTGAACATCCATTCAAAATCGATACTCCAATAGAACAAAAGTTACTTATCGCTAAACGCAGGTTAGATGCCAAACGAATTAAGAGATCAGCAAAATTAAATCAGAATCGAAAACCACAAACATTGAAAATAAATGATAAAGTGCTAATCAAATCACATCCCCTCTCCCGAGCTATTTATGGAGAAACTGCAAAGCTTTTCGAGGTTTACGAAGGACCATTCATCATTAAGCAAATATTAGGAAAATCTACTTTTCATGTAACCAGAGAGAACGAAGTCATCTTATTTGGACCATACCACATATCTGCATTAAAAAGATATATAGAACCAATAGTAGAGGAGGATACTGTAAATAGTGACGAAGACCCTGACAACATAAACTCTTAAAAACAGTGTAAATAGTTCATCACCATCATATCATCAAAGTGTAATAATTTTCTAAATGAGATCGTCATGAACCTTAACCGCGAGTGCGTACCCCTTCCCATATTTACCCAAGTGTGAACAGTGTGAGTATTCTCCAAAAAACAGTGTTTAATACCGATTTATTTATTAAATGCGATGATTATAAACAGTGATTTTGCCCTTGTGATAAACAATGTAAAAACCGAAAGTGTTGTTATGCAAGTGAAGAATTTCATCCCCATCCCAATAAACAATTGTTATATTGAATGTTCCCTTAATCCCAATTCCCCTTGTGTCCGATCATGAACTATCCTAATCCCTCATCCCATATATGTATTGTTCCTATGTTTATGTAAATTTAGACTAAGAAGTGTACTATCACCAACCAACATAAATCATTTAATGTATCCCATAACTAGCTGTAAATATGTTTCATACTAAATAATTCATGTATTCCATTTCATACTTGACCGAAATCTGTCTTTAATTCCATATCATACAGATTTCTGAGGAGATAATTATAGTATTACATGTCATCCATTCATTATTTAGTGATAATTTTCCCATTATGTGCTATTTTATATTTAATTTCCCTTATCAATGTTCCCTTATTAATTAATTTCCTATAAATGTGTTAATTGTATTAATTGCACTATTTTCATGCCCAATAGTAATCATCCTTATCACCACTCCTCAGAAAATCATTCCCCTCTATGTATTTAATGTTTATTTATCTGTGCAATTGTAAAATAATGTGTTTCATTAATTAATCACCAATAATTATTCACAGCCTATCCACATCTAATAGCCTACTCACTTAATTTAATATGTTTGCTAATAATAATATTTTAGATATAATTTATGTTAGAGGATTGCAATAGAATTAAAATTTAATATAATATACTTTTCAAAATTAGTCCTTAAGGAATCTAAATTACAGTGACCAGTGTTAACATATGTGTATACACAACTTCAACTATGGACCATGCTTCCAGACCTCATCTCTGCTAGATCTTTCTTCTTGTTCCAGATGCCATAGTGTTAAGACCTCAAATTTTGTGCAGGACCTTGTTCCTATTAAATTCACCCAGTATGGCCTAAGTTTTGAATCGCTTAGTGTCCATTAGTTAGGGACTTATTGCTCATTATAATACCACTTTAACTTCACTCCCTTTCCTTTGTTTTATCCCCAAAATTGGTATTGAGCGAAGAACTTTGTAAACTGATTGGTAAACCATTTCCATTGTGTATTCTATTAGGGACTTTGAAAGAATACAGACATTTTATAGAACAAGCCTAATGTTCTGAGATTTTAACTAACATCAAGAATATATTACAATATTGAACTATCTTTTCTAAATTTAATTTGAGTATTTTACTTTAATCATCAGTAAATTCAGTGAAAACCATTGGACTTTCCTTTTGGGCAACATCAAAATTTGTCATTGTTGCAATTTGTAAACAACATAATTGGACTAAATATTCTTTCACATATAATTCAATGTTATTCGAGTCAGCACGATACTTCCCCCCTGAGAAAGAGCCCTCGTTTATTCAAGAACCCCCCATTTATGACAGAAATATGAACATTTTAGTATTAAGCCTACATGTATTGTTGTCACCCATTTGATAGCCTAGGCCACTGTAACTTTCCCCTGAACTGTAAACTATTTGTAAATCCCCTTTCATTAGTAAATTTTGAAACACAATTATTGTTCTTAGATAAATAAATATTATATTGTTCCCCTGTACATTGCATTTCATTTAATTAGGTAAAAGGTACTGAGAATTGTACACCTACCTTCTGTTGGTATCCAAACTAACTACAGAACACAGTCTACTCACTACAATAAACAAAGAAAGACAATGGGTAAAGATATATTTATTTGTAAGTCAAGCAAGAGTATTTGTGAGCTGTATTTAAATAGCCTAGTAAATTTTGTAGGGAATAACACCATTTCTTGTGAAGACAAAGCTAGGCTCATCACATGGTAGCCATTGCCCATAGACCAGATAGCGCCCCTTTTGTATCCACATTTCCCGATCACATCCGAGCAAATATTGAATTAAGAATTAATAAATTAGAATTATAAGTAAGTAAGAAAAGAGTATATATGGGGAGTAACCGACGGGGGTATTCTTTCCCATATGGAATGCACGTTAATTGTACAAATGAATGTGGCCACAGAATACATGAAAGTGTTATGCAAATCAAACCTTCATACTCAGCGAATTTCTATTGAATATATATATATATATATATATATATATATATATATATATATATATATATATGTGTGTTAATAACACATTAAGCCACTTACAAGGATTCATATGAAATATATTCATACACAAGTGGTATTCAAAATATTAATTATTCTCCATAAGAATAATATTGGGGATAAGTACGCAAGTTTGCCGCAACAAGAAACACAAAATAATGAGTTTTTATGAAAATATCAATATAACTCATCTAAATGAAGTCACATACCAAATTTCATCTATATACATTCATAAATAAGCGATATATAATATTTGAATCATTCTTCATAAGAATAAGATGGGGACCGAGTACCTAGGTTTGCTGCTACGGGAACCTTGGACGAAAAATTGGTTTTTAGTGCAAACAACAACAAAATACAACCAGATAAAGCTATACACCAAGGTTCGTCAGTTTATGTTCATAAATAAGCGAGATATAAAGTTTTTATTTTTCTCCATAAGAATATCATTAGACAACGTACTGTGTTTAGCACTTTCGATAGCTCGGTAACCAACTGACGTAGAACAATGATCAAAATACATTCAAAAAAATCAAAAAAAATTTTTGGGGTACAAAACCCCCCTTCGGATGGTGTGATTCATCTGGTTTTCGAACTCTTTCAAATAAATGATACTTTACACATTTGTATATTAAGATCGGACCTTTTTTACGATTTATCGTGCTTACTGACAAACATATATACAAATTTTAACGAATGGTGATTTTGGCATCTGGGTCCTCAAAACAAAAAGTTATCATGGTCTCGGGCTTAAGTTTTACCATGAGACCTACGGTAATAGCTTTTTCCCTATAGAGGAAATTCGCTAAAAATTAAAACTTAAGACGTTCACGGGGCGTAGCCCGAGAAGATTTTAAGGAAGTGAATAGGCCTATGTGTTGCACAGGTTCAAGATCTACCTTTGTGTAGTTTCAGCTCAGTCGGTTCAGTAGTTTTGGCGTTTACGCGGAACATCAGACACTCAAACACACACACACACACAGACAGAAACTACCTCTTCTTTATAACATTATAAATTACAAAAAACCCAACCATATTCATGGCAATTGGGTTGCTAAGCAAATAAACAAAATCAGGGGTGTCCACAGGGGGGGATGATAGCGCGGATTGCGCTATACAATTTTATTTTGGAGGGATTTTTCGATTTTAGCGGGGAAATAATAATTTTTGGGGGAATTTTCAAATTGCCTTATTTACAATTATAAATTATAGTTTTATTTAAACAACAATGTCTATGACCTTGGTTAGGCCTCTCTTTGTTCAATATTGAAGTGCTCATGCATCACATAGCAATATTCATTTTGCATCACTCCGTATTTGGAAATAGCCCATTACCATGCAGCTGATATCTATGAAAATGAACAATTTCCTTGTAACATAACAAAAAATTATCAGCTGACTTTGCCCGTCCTAAACATTACTTTTCACTACACTACTTTGAGATCAGCTATTTTCGTTACGTGTTTTATCACCTGCAAAACTTCATATTTACGTACAGAGATGTCTAATGTTTACAGAGGAAAGTAATGTTTACTGTAGAAAATCTTCACTTTCCACTCTTGTTATGAAATATACTGTCACAGTATTGAAATGTTCCTAATTGTAATAACAAGTTAATATTCCAATGACTGTTTTTATTTAAACAAATAATTAGTCTTATGAATGGTTAATATCTGTTGTAGTGTAACCACATAAAGCCACTTACCAAGTTTCATAAAAATATATTTATAAATAAGTGATAAATAGCAATTTATTTATTCCCCATAAGAATAACATTAGGGCTGAATACACAGGTTTGCTGCAACAAGAAATATAAGAAATGTGTATTTATGCAATTATCAATATAACTCAACCAGGTGAAGCTACACACCAGCTTTAATATTTAATAATTTATGTTCATAATTAAGGTATATAAAAAAGTTTACTTATTGTCGATGAGAATAACATTAGGGCTGAGAATGCAAGTTTGCTGCTCCGGATACAATCAACAACAAATAATTTTTTTTGCAAATATCAATATATTAGTACTAGTTGAAGCCACATACCAAGTTTCATCAATATACATTCATAAATAATCGAGATATCAAATTTTATTTATTCTCTATAAGGATAACATTGGACAACGTACTGTGTTTACCACTTTGAATATCTCTGCAACGGTTGGGTAGAGAATCACAAATTAAACACCAAAATTGTTTAGTGGAGCTGAACTAATTGATAAAAGCAAATGTGAAGTTTACATTAAAATGAACTGAGGAAAAGCCAAAAACCTTTTTTCCATAAGATTAACATGGGAGATTTTATGAGCAAGTTTTTTTTATTTTCTCCGCAACCACTTAACCTAGGTTAATAATTCAAGATACTGTATTATTTGTTTTTTTAAGCTCTAGAACATGGTCAAAACCAAAATAAAGTTTTTAAAAAAATTTAGGGTAAAAAATGCAAAAAACCAATTTTTGGAAAATTTAAAACCCCCGATTTTTACTCAAGTTATCGAGTTAACGCCAACGGACACACACACACATATATATACATAAATTTGAACGACTAGTGTTTTTGGCATCTGGAGACCTCCAAAATAAAAGTTATCACGGTCTCGGGCTTAAGTTTTACCATGAGACCTACGGTAATAGCTTCTTCCCTATAGGGGGCATTCGCTATCAACATGACACAAATCGAGATAGCAAAAGGAAAAACTAAACCTATTGCAATCGTGAAGGATGTATTACAAGGATCACCACTCAATCCAACTCTATACAACTTATATATGGATAATATTATATAAAGCAGATGTCAGAACACTCTTAGTGAGAAACTTGGTTTCAATCTTTGTACCAACTTACAACCAATCAGTATTTTAGGTTTTGCAGACGATACAGTCTTAATAGCGAAAAATAAGGAGAGTGCATTATTACTATATAACACTATTACCAACTTATTTCATGATATTGGATTGAATATTAACCCTAAAAAGACCAAGATTATCAGCATAAAAAAGGCATGATGTGGCAAGAAAACTATTTGTTGGACTTAGAAGAAATAAAATTGATTGGGTTTGAAGACAAAATTAAATATTTAGGTGTGAATTTCCACAATTAAATAATATTTGACCCTAAACAAAATATTAAATCTTTAACTAACTAAATTAAAAAATTGACAAGTTCGCCTTACTTAAAGACTGATCAAAAAATATTTGTTTTAACTAGTTATATTTGGCCAACTTTAATTTACCCTTTTCAAACTGCCCCATTGAAAAAAAACTTTCACTTATGTTTTTTGATGACATAGATAAAATCATACGTTCAGCCATTAAGGAGATATTAGATTTAACAAATGACACACCAAGCACATTTTTTTACAGTAGCTCAAAATATAAAGGAATGGGTTTGTCAAAATATTTATGGGAAACAATATTGCAACATATTAATATTTGTCGTGTTTTGCATGCACCCAAAAATCCCTATCTAGAAATGTTGAAGAGTTTTGAATCAGAAGAAAATAATTCCTTGAAGAAACTAAACCTCCAACAAAACAACCAGCCTAAGATTTCAGTGAGGGCATTGCGAAATACATTAAAAGAAATTGAGTTTGAAAAATGGAGTAAACTTCCTTATAAAGGCAAGGGATTAATCCTTTTTCAACAATGCCCTAAAATTAACAAATGTCTGGCCAACTCTAGGGGATGAACTGAATCAGAATATAAGTCATATTTGAAAATAATTGATGACTTGGCCCCGGTCAGAAGTCTACATGGAAGGTCAAGGGACAGGAACCATTGCCAGCACTGTTCTGGCACTGAGAATCATGCGTAATTGAAACTTTCCCCACGTCCTTGGACAATGTACATTCAGTGAACTTCTTCATAATACAAGACACCACCATACAATCAGAAAGATTATTGCAGATCAATTTAGACTAAAAAACCAATATGAAGTATACAAAGAAGTTACTGCAATTGAAAATAACAGCTCATTAAGAAGAAGCGACGTAGTGTCATTGAAAAAGAAAAAGATGAGGTTTCATTGTACATCCGACAAAGATTTGAAACAAGTTTGAACCAACCAGAAGATGTAAATACTGAAAAGATGGGTATCTATCAAAATAAAATTCCATATTATAAAGAAAAATACAATGTAAGAGAATTTGAGAGATATGGAATTTTGATAGGCGCAAGGGGGACTGTGCCTCATTTTCAACGAATTTGGAAACAATTTCAGCAAGAAAATAAATCAATTAACAATATTGCGCTCACAGCACTGAAATATTCAGTGAAGATACTGAAGAATCACCTATACACAAAAAAATCCTAACATACCAAAATTTGTGTACAGTATTCTTTGTCAATTGGCACTTTACATTGGTAAAAAGATGTAAATGTTTTAAAATAAATTGTCTTTATATACAAGTGGCTATTTAGTGGCTACTTCATTGAAATGACATTGTTTGTATAGCAATCATTTCATTTAAACTAGGCTTGGTGATCTTAGTTACTCCGGAAAAATGAATTACTCTTAGAAAATTCCGGTCAAATTCCCTTAACACTTTCTATTTAGAAACTTAGGGTACGTGTACACCGGAGCCGGGATACAAGCATACTCGCATTAAGGCATACAAGTCGGTTTATTTCAGCCAATCAGACGCTCGGAACTAGGATGGTAGCCGGAATAGAAGCAGTGAGCAGAGTCAAACCTAGGATCAGATCCAGGATTGTTTCTTCATGTAAACAAAGGAGGTTGCTATGGCCATTCGTCATCAGATTAAACAAAAACGAATCATGTGTTTAGAACCATCTAGACTTAAATACTCTTTTTCTATTTACATTGAAGTATTTACTGAATAAACACACAAACAAATATTTCCAATCAGCTGAAACAAATATTTCCAATCAGCTGACTAAAATAGTAACAGGCGAGTATATCGACTGATATCCCCGCTTGTATAGCGGCATAGATCTAGGATCAGATCCAGTATCAAAGCTACCATTCCAGGTACCAACCCGCTGCATTATGTGAGCAGGGGGAACTTATTAATAATAAACATGTTTAAATAATTATCATCTGGTCAAATAAAATCATCATCATTATGCAAACATTACAAATTTTAAAGGTGATGGAGCAAAGTTAAATATATTCGTTTATATTTTCTGAAATATAGAAATCCTAGAAAATATATATTGACATGCTATATGTGGCAGGGGTTTGTGAAATACACCTTTGAATTTGGTGTCATGGATTTTATTATATTTGATTACATAAATTCAAAATTAACTGTTAACAAAAGTATATATACCGTGTATATATACATATATTTACTAAAAGATAACTTTGAGTTAAAATAGGGCTGTTGGTAGATATATGATTAGTTTGGGAGAGTGGCATGACAAACAACCAATACAGCTTGACTATATAGGTTCTTCAGACCCTAGAGACCCATTACATAGGTCAACTGGTGTAAAAAAACATCGTCGACCCCAATTAACAGTACAACAGAATTTTGGAACTATTTTTGCGATATTATTGAGTTTAAAGTAAATACAGACAAATTGCTACTTTCACATAAAATAGGCCTATACATTAGCCAAACTGTACGTCAATAATAATAACTACCTGCATGTGACAGTTCAGACATGATTGACTTATTGACTCAAGATATGAAACTAATGAAGATTTCAACTGATACAGTAGACTCTCAGAAATCCGGAACGATGATCTTGATTTTTTTCAATGTTTGTGTTGCAAATATGAACGAAAAACGCAACTTCATGGTTTAGTGCCTTCAGTTTTTACGTGATTATCCTGCACTACACAAATTTCATGTAGTTTGCATCGTCAGGCGCACTAACCCAACCTCATATGGTTTGAGTCCTCACTTAGCCGAACTACATCGGCTAATCTCGGTTAGCCTCACTTAGCTGTGCTGTTATCGGTGTTTGTTACTGTATAAGTATCTGGTGCGCTGTTCCGTTTAGGTGTTCTCCTGTCGATACCTCATCCCTAGCGATATAAACCAGTAGAACGGTGCCACTTGGCACATGAACGTAAATGCATGTTGACATAATTGTTCATTATAAAGGCGGAATTGATGATTCATGCCCACCTCCAGGAAATCCGGATTTTTTGAAATCCGGACCAGCCGTCCGCCACAATAGTCCGGATTTCTGAGAGTCTACTGTACATTGAAAACAATTTAAAAAGGGATAAATTAAGCTGAAGGTTGATTTTACAAGAAAAAATGCTCAAATAAATAAAAAATGCAACTGCAATAAGATAGTTTTTTCACTGAACTAATCATTCATATTTAAGCAAAATCAGCAAGCATTTTTTGTTTTCTTAAGAAATTATAATTTTGGTTAGGATTCACTATTTATAGGTTTGTACCTAAATATGTTGTTAATGAATATCAGTATATAAGTGTGGGTGAACTATGAGTGTTATCTTCCTGAAAAAGTGTGCCTTTGGCATATGGGAATATCCCCCTTCCCTCCAACTACCCAAACCACCCCTTCCAATTTAAGTTCAAGCTCTTTGCATGATTAAATATTTCTAGTCTATTGTCTTAAAAAAAGGCATCTAAAATGTAGGTTTTAAGTTTTAGATTTTTATACGCTTGGAGAGATTAATATCTTTTTTGGGCCAACAGCATAAATCTAGATAATTTCCATACAAATATAAAAATTCCATTAACACATAGTGCCACTGAATTTAACAGCTTATTGTTGTGAACACACAACAAATGTCCAACCATTCTAACATACCTGGAATGTGAACTTGTATATCGTCACCCATAACTAAAGCTATAATCAAGACTATAAAGTCTGGCTTCACAAACATAACACTGCTATCAACACTGACTGTGTTTAATCATTCTCAATCTAATTATACATTCTTTTTGTTTTTTAGATAACAAATTATTGTTGACAGGCTTCTATCTCTCTAAAAATCTGAAATAATAATTTTGATTTAGTGTGGTTTGGAAAGAGTATATTGAGAGGCTAACACACAGTTAAGGAACTCACCACCCGATCAACCCATCTTTGCACAGGAATTAGTTGCACCATAAAAAAATTCTAAATGGTTTTAAATGCCATACACATATACGTAAGACACTTAAACTGTGTTATTTGGGGAAGAGGGTCTGGAAGAGCGTTACGATTCTATGAAAAACAAAAACAAAAAACAATACCTACTATTAATCTTTTAGAATGGAAAAAACAACTTCACAATAAGTACTCCTTATTATGATCACAATAAGTACTCCTTTTAAAGATAACTATTTAATATTTTTTAGGTTTATTGTTCAAAATTTGTTTGCAAAAGGTTGTTATGCTCTTATTCAGTTCAGTATTTGCGCTTTAGCTGAATATAATAGTTATTTTATTGCTTGAATCTTTAAAATTTTACCTGAGAGTAGTTCTACAGAAGTCCAATGTGATGGCCAAAGCTAATTTTACCCACTCAATGTAGAACATTTTCTATCAGAATCAGGAAACCTCAGATAACATTCTACAACTAAGATATATTTCTACTTGTCATTTTTAAATTTATATCCAGTTTTTTGCCTGAATTCCTTGGCCTACAAACATACCGGTAGTCTACACTTTTGTAATAGGAACATAATTATGATAAAGCTTTGAAAACATAATGCAGGTTTTCATGGAACAAAAATATATTTACAAAATAAAAAACAAAACTCAGAAGAATAGAGGACTTCGTAATTGATAAGAGAAATAGTAACACTAATCAATATAATTCTTGCATGACTACCAAAGTAAAAGTATTGCCTTAAAATAAACTATTGTAGGATAAACTACACATTAACACATTGGAAAGTCTTTGACTTCTGAGTACACTCTTGAAGTACTCTAAAGTAATGTTTACAGCCAAAAATATCATCAACTTTTTTTATGAGCATCATAATCCCTACCTAGTGATTTTCACTACTAAAAATCACTATTAAAAAAGGGGGAAAAATGCCTTACAACACATTGTGATCTTAGTGAATTTTCTTATGTTCCTTTTTGATGTTTTCCTGCATCCGTATTTTTACCATTTACACGAGAATTATTTTTCTGAGATCCATCTGTGTTGAAAGCTCTGGCAAGTGCTTGTGTTACAATTATCACTCTAAAACGTTGTTTTCATGGTGATCTGTTGTGTTCATAAATCCCACACATCATTACTTACAGCATAAATCTCTTCTGTAGTTGTGTCTTTGGTATCACTACCAAAGCTCTGTCCAAACTTTCATCATGAACATTATCAGTAATATTGTTTTTTTGATACTCTTAAGAATGTTTTTTCTTGTGTTTCTTTCTGTGTGTTCTTTTTTCTTCCTTATCAGTACTTTCAGCATAATTTTCCTTTGTAGTTTTGTCATTGATGAACTCACCTATACACGCTTTGTCAACAATTTTGTTATCATGACTATGATTAGTAATATTGCTATCATAATGATTTGAAGAATGTTTTTTCTTGTGTTTCTTTTTTGATGTTTCTCCATCTTCACATTCAACACTTTTAGAGGGGATCTCTTCTATGTGATTTTCATTGATATCCCCAGGAGTAGCTCTGTAAAATGTGTTATCATCATTTATAATATATTTTTCATGATGATCCAATGAAAGTTTTTTCTTATGCTTTTGTGACCATACTTTTTCACTTTCACAGTTTTTAGAGTTTATCTCTTTTATATTTTTACAACTTTCATCTGGATCAATAACTTTGTTAGTATTTTCTTTTATACAAATATCCTTATCAGTATTGGTATTTTCATCTTTTAAAGAATGATTCTTCTTACGTTTCTTTTTTAATGTTTGTCCATGTTCATCCGTCTCAATGATTTGAGAGGAAACTTTGATTGTACTTTTCTTCTTGACTATGTCTCTGATACTGGAGTTTGTTTCAAAACTTTCAAATGTCTTTATTTTACCCTCAACATTTTTAGTTTTAACTCCTTCATGCTCATTTAAGTCAGTGGTCCCTCCTTTTCTTTTTTCTTTCTTTTTGACAAGGGGAGCATTTTCGCTCTCAGTTGATTCAATTAGGTTTTCATGAAAAGAATCATAATTTTGGTTCCTTATTTCCACCAGTTTTTCTTTACCTCCTTTACTATTTTCCCCCTTATCTAAATTGTTTGTTGCTTTACTGATTGTTTGATTTTGAATGTTACTGTTATTCGATTTTGAAGACAAATTCAATTTAAATTTCTTTTCCCGATTTTGCCTTAATTTAGCTCTTGATATTTTGTTGCTGTTGTCATTAAAACATTTGCTTTTCTCAATCTTCTCAACTAAATCATTTGGACCACGATTCTTTAATTTAACTTTGGGATTTTTATCTGTGCTTGATTGAAGCGGAATCTTTTTCTTTATCTTTAACATTTTCATCCTTGTTTCTGTGCTTGATTGAGACAGAATCTTTTTCTTCAACTTTAACATTTTTCTCCTCGAACGCTTCTTTTCTGACAAACTTAATTGTTTACCAGTTGCTTTTACTCTCTGTGTTTTAACTTTATTGAGAGGTTTTGTGGCAATTACTTCATCCTTTTCTTTTTTTTCTGCCTGATTGTATTCAAGTCTCTGCCTCTTATGAGAAGGTATCTTTAAATGTTCATTTCCATCACCATAGTGTTCATGAATTCTTTTCTTCTTTCCTTTAAACTGGGTTTCACTCTTATTATTGTTATTTTCACAGTTGACACCCGATGTATATGATTGCTTTTTCTTCCGTTCAAAAACAGCAACAAAAAAGCCATTTGTTTGATCAATTTCAGGTTGACAATAAACACATTTACTTCCAAACTGAAAATCTTTTGATCCAAAGTTTTTCCATCCAGGGAGTTTATCTTGGACTGAGACAACATCAAAATTGTGATAGTAGCTGTTTAAGGCAGCTTCTACAACTTCTTCATTTTCTTCCACGTTTAAAGAGCAGGTAGAGTAGACAACTCTTTTTGCAGCAGGAAACCTGAAATTGTACCAGGGCCAAGATTAATGCCACAACGAATGAAATATAATGCATGGTCTGGTTTCTTGTATCTTTTTAAGGGTGTTATTTGTGAAAAGGAAAGAAAACCCGGTTTGCACAGTAAGCATCCCATATAAGAAAACCCATATTCTCTGATTCATGTCTCCTAATGCACACTTTTTTCTAATAGGTTTTGATTTTCAAACTGAAGTGGTTTGCGTTTACGATTAAAATCAAAAATTTTCCCTGACTTGTAAAAAATAGTAAACATTTTCCCTGACCTTTTTCAAACTCTCTGACTTTTCCAGAAAGTGTGAACCATGAATCAATAATTTGATTTTAAACATATGTTTTTAATCGTGAACATGGAAAATTTATGGTCTGTTTGTTTAATTTTTAAAGTACATTGAACTAGACTGAGTTTGGATTGGAACTTGACATATACCTTTTTTGGATTGTAATTGGTATTTTATTAACACTAAAGTGATGAGAAAGTAAATACAGGGAGGTCCAAAAATAACTGACACATTTTAACAACAGTTTTTATTTACAATATTTTAACTATATGGTAACATTTATATATGTACAGATAGAAAAACTAAAAAGTTTATGGTGGTACTCAATAAATCTCAATATGGCCCTGCAGGCGTAAAATCAAAATTTAGCACATCGCACACCTTTGCTGCATTTATTAGGGATGGAATTAACATTGCATGGGTAATTTTGTTATTGCCAGCTGTTATTTTCAGTTCTTAAATTTAATTGTTCAATCAGCTGTTTTTAAATTAGTGGTCAAACAGCTGTTTGTTGGTAATTCATTGTTGTTTACATTGATTAATAACAATTCATCAGAGCTATGGTTGCTTCTCAGCAAAAAGCTCAGTGTGTCTTGTGGTTTACAGAATTTAGATCAATAGTCTCAGTTCAAAGACGTTTTAGACTTGAGTATGGTGTTAATTACTCTCCTTCGATTAGAAACCTGAACCACCTGCGAGAGCGGATAAGAGATGCTATTGCACATGTTACTCCAGAAATGATGAGAAATGTTTGGCGGGAGGTTGAATTTCGATTTGACACCTGCAGAGCCTTAAACGGTGGCCATATTGAGATTTATTGAGTACCACAAAAAAATTTTGAGTTTTTATATCTGTACATATGTAACTGTTACCATGTAGTTAAAATTTTGTAAATAAAAATTTATGTTAAAATGTGTCAGTTCTTTTTGGACCACCTGCAGGTTTTGATAATATGAAAACTATCACAAAAACACATACCGGAATCAATTACAAACTTCTATAGTGATCCCACACTTAAATTTCACTGTGCTAATTGCATACTTAATCTTGATAAATTTTCTAAAAAACACATACAGACCGACAGACAGCAAACTAAGCACTTTAGGATTCATGTTAATAGGAACTATCAATTTTATTTTAATGAGAAGAGTCAGCTTTTGAACTTTGTTAGTGGATTTAAGTTAAACCCTGTATAGGTCTACCTAACTACATTCAATATCCAGTATCTAGCTCGAAATTGAATCATTTTGTTGCACCTGGTAAGAGCAAATCGTAATAACGTGAGTTGGAATCCAGAGAGTTTCTCCACTCGTGTCTTTTCATCCAGTCGAGTCTTTAAAATTGCAGATGGCTGTCTTGCTCTAATCCCTGTAAAAAGAATGATTAATTAAAACAACAAATCTAAATTACTCTCCAACTAATTGAAATGTTGGTAGGATTATTCAAATCAAGAATATCTAAATATATAAAATTACTAAAATAATACGGAACTATGAAATTGTTTCAAAAATGTTATTGAGTTTTATTAAACATAAGCTTACTTTTAAATCATCAAATTTTACTAGGGGGAACTTTAAAACATTTTGAAATATTATTTTCTTTTAAATTTCAACAATTTGATACCAATAGCAAAGAGCTTTCAATAACTGATACTAAAAGTTAAAAAAACAAACTAAACTTTTTCATATGTATTTGTTTTTATAAGTTTCACAATATTTGGGAAAAATGTGGTGTTTTCTGGACAATTTATTAAAACAAATAATATTTCTCAGGAACTACCTATTCTAACTTCAAATGCCCATCAATTAGTCCTTACAATAATTGGTATAGGCACATTTTCCATGATGACATTTTGTACAAGTCACCAAAAGAATAGGAACAATCAGGGTCAGAAAATGTGGTACGGGACAGAGCAGCCAATTCGCCTTCTGGAGCCATGACTCCTGTCAAGGTTTCAGCCCTTAAACAGGCAGTCTGCCCTGTCCTTGTATACTAACTGACAAGGTCGATGTTCATCAGCTAGGGCCGGTGTCTATACTTTTCTTTCTAAACGTGGAGAGACCGAGGTGAAAGAAATCATGTTGAAATTAACTGTGACCCATATTCTATGATATCTCCATATTGTCGTACCCAATGTCGACCTCTAAGCTAGTATATACCGGTCTGAAAGTCGTTCTGGTTTCATCCTAATATTCCACATGTTGCACATCAAACTTTTATTGGTCATGCAACTTTTAACATTTTAATATTAAATAATAATACATTTAGTACATTTTAATATTATATTGTACACTTTTGATTAACACACCAGAGCCTGTGCAAGAGGGGTCCACCAGTATGTACTCAACGTGCTTGTAATGATCCACGTTCAACTTGGTCACATCTTGGAGAACTGTTATTACATTATCAGCGCCACTCTGTTCCACCATCATCTGTAAAGTATTGTATCGACCAGCATCTCTCTCCACAGCATACACTTTCCTGCAACAGTATTTTAGATTCTTTTGGGTGACAGTACAATTTTAACCCTAGGACTGCCCTGGGCTGATTTATACTAAATTGCTCAGTGCCCTGGCAATTTTGGCCATTTTGCAGAGGTTTTTTTAAGAATTCGCAGTGCCTAAACCAACCCCAGACTAGGTTTGGGGTTGATAACCTAGTCATAAGTATACTCGTTTTGTTCAGAAAAGGAAGGAGATTTTGAATAAAATAAAATACAAGTAATCCATGTAGGTGGTTTTTTTGTAAAATGTGAAAAAACAAAATTTTATAAAAGTTTTTGAAATAATTTTCAAAAGTAGAGTCCTAGCATTTTTACACTAATTTTTTGATAGACAATCAAAGATTATACAATACCCCCGTAGCAGCAAACCTGCGTACTCAGCGAATTTCCAATGCATAATATATGTTTTAATACCACATAAAGCCGCATATTAAATTACATTAAAATATATTCACAAATAAGCGATGTATACAATTTTAATTATTCTCCATAAGAATAACATTGGGGATGAGTACGTAGGTTTGCTGAAACAAGGAACACAAACAATTGGTGCTTATGCAAATATAAATAAAATTTAACTAGGTGAACCCACAAAACAAGTTGCATCAATATTCATTTGTAAAAATAAGCGATATATAACATTTTAATTATTCTCCATAAGAATAACATGGGGGCTGAGTAAGCAGGTATGCTGCAACAAGGAACACAAAATATGGGTTTTCATGTAAATATCATTATAACTCAACTAGGTGAAGCCACATACCAAGTTTCATCAGTATACTTTCATAAATTAACGATATATACCAATTTAATTATTCTCCATAAGATGGGGGATGGTAAGCAGGTTTGCTGCAACAAACAATGGGGTTTTATGCAAATATCAATAGAGCTTCTAAAGTGAAGTCACACACCAAGTTTCATCCATATACATTCATAAATAAGCGATATATAACATTTTAACCATTCTTCATAAGAATAAGATGGGGGCCGAGTACCTAGGTTTGCTGCTACGGGAACCATGGGCAAAAAACTGGTTTTTAGTGTAAACAACAACAAAACACAACCAGATGAAGCTATATACCAAATTTCCTCTATTTATGTTAATAAATAAGTGAGATATACAATTTTTCTTTTTCTCCATAAGAATAACATTAGACAACGTACTGTGTTTAGTACTTTCAGTATTTTAGTAACCAATTGATGTAGAGCAATGATCAAAATACCAAATTATTTATTTATTTTATGCTGAATTCAATGGTAAAAATTAAAACTTGATTTAAATAAAAATTCCATGAGGAAACCCCAAAAAATCCATTTTTGGGGTACAAAACCCCCCTTCGGACGGTGCGATTCGTCTGGTTTTCGAACTCGTTCAAATAAATGGTACTTTACACATTAGTACCAAATTTCATTAATATCGGACCTTTTTTACGAAAGTTATCGTGTTAACGGACACACATATATATATATACAAATTTGAACGAATGGTGTTTTTGGCATCTGGGGACCTCAAAATGAAAAGTTATCATGGTCTCGGGCTTAAGTCTTACCATGAGACCTACGGTAATGGATTCTTCCCTATAGGGGAAATTCGCTAAAATGTAGGCAATTTATTTCCCTACGTGGAAATGTGTTTGATTTATTTGAAGAAAAAAAAATGTTATCCGAATTACAGAAATAAATATGGAAACTGGGGAAAATCAACAAACCTGCGCTGTACATTTGAAAAATAAAAATAAAATCAAAAGTATAAAAGTAATATACTAAAACTGTTATATTACTAAAGGCAACAACACAGTTATTGGAAATAATGCACTTTTGTACAAAGTAATAACTGTTTTCATAACTTTATATGAGTTGAAAAACAAAATGTGAGTTTCGAAAGCCAAAATTAGTTAGTCGAAGCTAGATATGATTTTTGTACATTATTATAGTATAATAAATGGTACATATAGGCCTATTTATTGTAAATATATTTCTGAACAAGCATATAGACATATATGTATAGAGAAATACGAAAAAAATAAAGGTTCTATAAGCACATATTGATTTTTGAACCTAAATTAGTAGCATAGGCCTAGGCCGTAGGGGCCTATTTAAGCAAAATCTATAGAGGTTACTACAAACCATAAAAGATAACCCTACCATATGCATACAATTTTTCTTCACAAAAGAACAGAGAATTAGAATAAAATAAATAAAACGTGTTTGGGTAGATGTTTAGATAAAGTAAAAAAGTGAAAATTTCCAAACTCATTGTAGGCCTAGCCTAGAAAACACTCACATTTTCAATAACGCACATTTGAACATAAATAATACACTTGTTCGCGAATTTCCCCTATAGGGAAGAAGCTATTACCGTAGTCGGCATGGTAAGACCTAGGCCCGGGACCATGATAACTTTTCGTTTTGAGGTTCCCAGACCCCAAAAACACCATTCGTTTGAAACTGTATATATATATATATATATATATATATATATATATATATATATATGTGTGTGTGTGTCCGTGAGCACGATAACTCTCGTAAAAATTATCCGATTTTGATGAAATTTGGTATAAACGTGTAAAGCAACATTTACGACTTTAAGTTTGAAAACTAGCAAGATCGCTCTATCCGAAGGGGTATTTTTGGGGGGTTTTGTACCCCAAAAATGGGTTTTTTGAATTTTTTACATATAATTTTGGAAATAGTCAAATTTTAGTTTTTACCATTGTATTCCGCTTAAAAAAACACACAATTCGGTATTTTGATCATTCCTCTACGTCAATTGGTTACCGAGATATTGAAAGTGATAAACACAGTACGTTGTCTAATGTTATTCTTATGGAGGAAAAGAAAAATTTTATATCTTGCTTATTTATGAACGTACAGTGATGAAACTTGGTATACGGCTTCATCTAGTTGTGGTGCATTGGTATTTGCTAACACAAATTTTTTGTCAAAGGCTCTTGTAGCAGCAAACCTGCATACTCAGCCCAATGTTATTCTTATGGATAATAATTAAATGCTATGTCTCCCTTAATTATGAACATAAATGAATAATACCCCCGTAGCAGCAAACCTGCTTACTCAGCGAATTTCCAATGCATATATATGTATATTAATACCACATAAAGCCACATACCAAGTTTCATCAGTATACATTCATAAATAAACGATTTATGGCATTTTAATTATTCTCCATAAGAATAACATGGCAGCTGAGTATGCAGGTTTGCTGAAGCAAGGAACACAAAAAATGGGGTTTTATACAAATATCAATATAACTCATGTAGGTAAATCCACATACCAAATTTCATTAATTTACTTTCATAATGAAGGCAGATAACACGTTACTTATTCTCCATAAGAATAACATGGGGCTGAGTACGCAGGTTTGCTGCTACAGGAGCCTTGGGTAAAAAATTGTCTTTTTGAGCAAATATCAATGGTCCACAACCAGATGAAGCCGTATACCAAGTTTCGTCAGTATACGTTCATAAATAAGCGAGATATAAAATTTTTATTTTTCTCCATAGGAATAACATTAGACAACGTACTGTGTTTAGCACTTTCAATATCTCGGTAACCAATTGACGTAGAGAAATGATCAAAATACCAAATTGTATTTTTTTAAGCTGAATCCAATGGGAAAAAATAAAATTTGACTATTTCCAAAATTATTTGTAAAAAATTTGAAAAACCCATTTTTGGGGTACAAAACCCCCCCAAAATACCCCTTCGGATAGAGCGATCTGGCTGGTTTTCGAACTTAAAGTCATAAATGTTGCTTTACACGTTCATACCAAATTTCATCAAAATCGGATAATTTTTACGAGTTATCGTGCTCACGGACACACATATATATATATATATACAGTTTCGAACGAATGGTGTTTTTGGGGTCTGGGGACCTCAAAATGAAAAGTTATCATGGTCCCGGGCCTAGTTCTTACCATGCCGACTACGGTAATAGCTTCTTCCCTATAGGGGAAATTCGCTAAAAACTGGTAAATAACTTCACCTAGTTCAGTTATATTGATATTAGCATAAAAATCTATTTTTTGTGTTCCTTGATGCAGAAAACCTGCGTACTCAGTCCCAATGTTATTCTTATGGGGAATAATTACAATTTTATATATTGCTTATTTGTGAATATATTTTTATGTAACTTGGTAAGTGACTTTATCTAGTATTAAGACATCTATATCTCCATTGGAAATTCGCTGGGTATGCAGGTTTGCTGCGACGGGGGTATTTTTTCACTATAACACTCAGATTCGATAGTAAAATACGAATAATAACCTACCGGCACAAACAAACGCACATTGGCTCTGGCTAGCCGAAAGAATAAACAACTTGTATTTCCTGCTATGTAATAAGAATAACTTGACACTCCATACAGGAAGGCTCCGCCACAAAGATGAAGAATGTTTTCCTGGCTTCAAAGTGGTATGATTTACATCACGCTAAATCAATTTTCGATCTATTTATATAGTGATGTATAATTGGCTGATTGTCGGCCAATAGGGAGAATGACAGGCCTGACATAACAGCTGATTTCAAAAATCATTTCTCAGACTTTCTGAAGTCGTATGACAAATTTCTCTTCAAGAAAAGAAAGAACACTAATGTTGTTTCCAATGGTACCAACCACTTCCTATTTGGGCCAAAATACAGACACTACGATTTTTTTAAGAACAAGTGTTTTACGAGATTTCGCCGCTCGCGAGTCAAAACTGTTCCGCACGCTAAATTTTGTTCAAAATAGCAATTGTATAGATCCGTTACGGCTGCAAGGTTCGTTTATATATGAAAGTGAAAGTTTAGAATCTTCTCTTTATAATGGTATCAATATTATTCCGTTTATAGGTCATCTTCAATGCATTATAAGCAGTTGAACAAAAAATGACCCAATTGTCCGAATATCGGCCATAGGACATCTGGCGCACACATGCAATGTCCGAGTAATCAGCCAATGGCAGTCCTAGGGTTAAGTAAGTGACTGAAAAAAGGGACACTTATCAAAGCTTCCACTTAACCTATAATTAATTTGTATAATATTATTTTCAGCTTGAATGTAATAATTTAGCATTTGCCCGCTTTTTTTGCTTAAACTAATATATAATCTTCTGGAGTGCATAACTATTTGAATTTAACCCCTATAATATAGTGTGTTATGCTTCTTCTTTTAATAGTTCCATTTCATGGAAGACAAAGCATTGCTTGAATCATCTGCTGACTGCCTGCTGCGTAAAAAGAACATGAATTATGTTCTGCTATTCACAAGAGTTGCATTGCTGTACAACACAAATAAAAATAAGAACATGTTCTTTTCAATTTACTGAGAGCTAAGTAATAGCAATAATTTAATTTCAATATCATTTTAGACTTCCTGAACTTTAATGAAGTACACACAGTAAGTACAATGAAACTTTGAAGAATTGTAGTGCTATAATTTTTTAAAATTATTATAGACTTAACACTCAATTTTTTGTAAAAAATGGTTTGTTATAAATTATTTTACTTGCTGAAGAATGTTGATTTTACTTTTGTATTCAGAGCGTCAAAAGGGGGGCTTACTTCTTGGGGGACCAGTCCCAGGGGAAAAATATCTGGCCTTATGAGAAATATAGTTTATAGTCAAAAAGGGCCCAATTACAGAAAACCCTGTCAGTGGCCATGTTTGTGTTATCTGAGGTTTTCGGTATCCAAAGTAAGAGGAAGGTGGGGGTCCTAAAAGTTGTATTTGTCTATGCATGTGCTACCATTATCACCTCAGATTATCAAGCGTCTACTGTTAGCCTCAAGCCAAATAAAAAAGCCTACTATAACTACTCTAGTGTGTGCATTTGACAAGCTCTTCATGGAAAGTGACTTTCATTGTCTAAAATTATAACTTCCCTTGATTACACAGAGGTGAGGAAACTTGGTATTTTGATATGCATAAACAACAGAAAGCCTTTGACAGGTTCTCATTTTTTTTCTTCACTGGAGAATTTAAACAATGACATATACCTTCTCAAAGATAACGTTCACAATTCTCCACACACACAGTGGTTGTATGCTCACCCTGAAGTGACGTACGAGGCGAGCTGGAGAGTTTTGAGCCCTGGCGCCGCACACATATCCAGCACATGACTGTTCCGCTCAGGTGCCAACAGAAATGGAGGCAAACAACTGGCCTGCAACATTATTGCTGGTATTACAACCACCCTACATGTCTGCTTTAGAATAATACATTTGTTCAGCTACAACATAAGGCAGTGGCGGATCCAGCTTTAGAGTCAGGGGGGGGGCGAACTTAGTGGTGGAGTACCCCCCCACCCCTCAATTTTTATTGTTACGGATAACAATTGTAATATCAAAAAGTAACCAAATACTAAAAATAACAGTTTAACCCAACATGCACTGAAGTGAACTGAACTAAGGCAGAAAAGCGTTCATGCGCAGTGTAAGGGTGTGATGACTAATAACATCACGGGGACACAATGGGTGCGCGGTCAAACTCCCGTTGCCATGGAAACATCATGTACACACCACTCTGCCTGCACCTCGCCGCCCGCTCACTCGAGCTACCGCTATTGTATCTGAGATCTGATTGACACATTGACACTCACAACAGAATGCACACTACAAAAAGTTAACCTAGACGTCTGCCCGGTTTTCCGGCACCCACACCCAAATAACGCGACGGTAGTTTCGCGGGTAAAAAAGGAAGCAGGGTAAGGTAAGGGCAGTCGTGTCGTTGCGTCAGTGCAGCCAACTGTCAGGTGTCACCAGAACGAAATTATCACTCCCACTAGCTGTTTACGCCTAATCCCACAACTTTAGTATGCAGACCATTTAGAAAAACAACTTATGGGAGGCAGTGCATACATTGGATTGGCGATAAAGAATTCATCGCAACACATTAACCAGCTGAAAATTAAATAACTGCTTAATTTTTATACAATATAAAACAAATATTTCTGAGCTTGAGGGGGGGGGGGGTGATCGCCCCCCCCCCAATCCGTCACTGCATACAATATAATTTGGTGAGTAAAAATAAAATTCTTTGCTAAGGAAATATTAAACAGGTTAGTAATGTTTGTTTCTGTATACAAACTAGTTCAGACAGTAGAACAACTTTTACTTGGAAACATCTCTATAGATTTGATTACTAGACAAGTGCTCTGATTTATTTAAAAACATTGTTAGAGAACTTGGTTATCTGAGACAATGCTGTTGTTCTCTTAAAAATAAATAAAATAATCATTTTGACTAGTGTGATCTGAGGCAAGGCAAGAATATGCTGATAGTAAAGTCTATTATTATTTGATTCCAATAAATAATCTGTCTAACACTCTTAAGAAAATGTTGTTTTGGAAACAATTATTTAAATACTGTAGCGTGTTCTGGTTAAATGATAAGGCAATTAAAGTAAATTTGAACATATAGAACAACTCTTGTTCGCACAGCTTGAACTTTGCAGTAATATGTGATTGGCTCTTAAATAAATCTAACTGGCAGAATAAGACTTATCTCCAATCCTAGTTGGCTTGCCTAGTCAGCAGGATTGTGGATGTTCCTCTAACTGTAGCTACTTGATGAGTATTTAAACAAAAAAATAATAAATGAAAAACAGACTCTTATAATTTAAATGTTGATTACAGGTCTTTTCATGGTAGTTGGCATCTGGTTTGCACAAGCACAAGTCTTCCCCCCTCAACACGTCTTAGTACATTCAGCTTACCGATTACATTTATTTATCAACACGTGTTATCATTATTTTGGTAATTGTTTACAGTGTTTTGTTACGTTTAATTGACTGTACCCAACCGTTGGAGGGGAATAGTGGGTGGGGTATTCACCATCTCTCATACTACCTCCTTTACATGTCAAGTACCACAAAAGGATCTGTACTATCATTTTACCTTGTCCATAAAGAAAACCGAGCCATTGAAATAAAGCTCATGAGACTGCAGTTCTGTCCCAGGGGGAAACGCAAGTACTTCTTGAAAGTGGAAGTCTTGCAGAAACACTGGACTGTTGGGTTCAAGGTCTCTCAACTGATGTAGATAATCGTCATAATTGGAAGCGGTTTCCAGTTTTTCCCAGCTATCTTCTTGAAACTTTTCAATTACAGTCTTCACATTATCTTTTATTAGGTTTATTTTGATGAAGCGCACTAAAACACCACATGAGATTCAACTTTACTCTTACATTCTAGAGTTTATACAAGGAATAACATTATTTTTAAAGATAATTTACTGTGACTGAATTATTTTTATGGTAACTTATCCTTTTTTGAGATACAGTAAAGCCCAGATTTGTTTAGTATGGCCCAGGATCTCATCAAAATGCTTAATGGTTTAAGTAACCCTACTTCATCATCCTCAATATTCGTCAATCTCTTGCGAAAGAATGACACAAACTGTAGCCTGAAGATAAGATTATAAATAACCTACAAAACCGGTCGCCGGATTGAGGATGAGTAGGATCACTGACAAAATAAGGTAACTTAAACCATTAAAACCCAGTTTATCTGGACTCAAATCATCCGTATCCGGATTTGATTGACTTGGCTAAGGCAATTTGTATTTTGTTGATCTGGCTGAATAAGAAAGACTTATGACTTATCCCGGGATTTCCGGATTAGGTGGTCAAGGGAAAAGAAATCACTTTAAAAGCACTAAAAAGTAATGAAAACATAGTTTTGTACCAGCATAGTACCTGCAAAATCTAAGGTACTGTCAAGACCTTGTGTATAGAGTATCATACAAATAGCAGGCTATTTGCAGTTGGTTGTAGGTTGCAGTTCTATTTTAATCTTAAGCCTACTGAGCAACAAAACCAAATATTTCAATAGAAGTTGGTCTATTTAACAATATGCAAATACATTAAAATATCACCCCCATTCATTCATACTCTGTCACATTTCAACTGCATGCCCATTTTGATATTGTCCTAATTTATTTTCTACAGTGTTAGTCGCAAGTAATGCCTGATAAAATTATATATAGTAGCTATCCAGCTGTAGGCCTACTTCATGTTGAGCATTTGTTTGTTGTTGAATGTAGCTCCTCTTTGGTTGATCGTTACTAGTGAGTTACCATTATCTTCATTGTACAAATTTAAACAGATTTTTAGCCATACAGATCAGGCCATCACCACATTAGTCCTGATACCATACATTCTGTTATGAGAGAAAGAGATGGATATATTGTCTAGGGGGACAGCTTCCCTCACTCCAGCATTACTCAGAGAGGAAGACAACCCCTCGCTGACCGTGCATACTTGCCACTGGCTAAAGTAATTTTAGTTGTTACAATTCAACAGGATAAAATAAACAAAGTTACATCTAACATCACTACAGATTGTATTTACACTTTTACCGTACTTACAGACAAGATGGTAAATATACAAAAAATATGATATTAGTCGATCAATTTCGACCAGTCACACCGGTCAAAATCGGGTTGAAATTGATTGCATTTTACCACCTTTTTTGAATATTCACCGTCTTGTATGCAAGTACAGTTTAAGTGTGAATCTATTTTGTAGTGTTGTGAGACATCGTTTATTAGTGAATTTCCTATAGAAAGTGAACTATTAGCATGATCTGCACGGTGAAACTTAAGCCCGGGACCACCATAGAAGTTACTAACGTGACCCCCTGAACACGTTTTGGGGGGTCGTTCAACAATATATATATATATATATATATATATATATATATATATATATATATATATATATATATATATATATATATATATATATATATGTGTGTGTGTGTGTGTGTGTGTGTGTGTGTGTGTGTTTGCACTCTAGCGGTCGCATGTTTTGTCCAATTTACTTTAAGTTTGGTAGGGACATTCCTTTCTATAGTCAGTTGGACAGATTGGTTGGGCAAAACAATCGGAAAACTCTAAACCCCTTTTTTGGAGATTAATCTTTTAAATTTCGAGTTTTTGGGCCCAAAAACGGTCAGAAAAGCCCCGGATGTAAAATTAATGCATGTAAAAAGATGGGAATTAATGAGGCAAAAGTTTTAAGCCCTCTCTCGTCATTCTAGCATAAATATTTACGGAGTTATTAAAGTAAATGTGTATCGACTAAACACAGTACGTTGGATTATGGGGGTTTTACATTAGAAAAGCCTGTTATTCATTTGTTGGTGTACTTTTCTCATCCCCAACAACCTCACACCTACTTTCAAGCCTGACTGGATCCTCTCCTAACCTTATAATCTGCAAAATCGTATTCCCAGAATTGCAGGTAAATAAAATCAAGAGCATCAGAACAGCCAAAAAATCAATATTTTCAGATTTCAATAAAAATTGGAATAAATATTTGTTTTTACAATGATTTTGAGTTTTAAGTTTTTTATGTGGAAATTCACTTCCCTCACGTCAGCGTGCTACGTGCGAACTCGTTTATATATGTAACTGTTTCATTACAGCTGATGGTTATACATGATTACATTTTGTTTGTAGTTCTGCAAGAGCGATTTGAGTATATGTTACTTTGAAACATATTTTAACCATTTAAACAAGAATTGGTGTGAGAGAGGTAAAATACTGTCTGATGCAGTAATGGTAAAATTGTATCACTTAATTAATACTGTTAGCCCACCACTTAATTGTTCTCACCAAACTATAGGTTGATTATTTAGATGGTGACATGCGTGAAAATATTTCGCGCATATAGGGGAGGAAAAATCAACCTCCCACAACTTCTCCCTCGAGCCCCGAGAAGGGTTAGGGGAAGTGTTACCCCATCCATCGTTCATACACAATGGTTGGTAAAGAACCATTTTGGTAAAAACCTTGATTTTTTTTTAGAAGCAGTTGCAACTGTTAAAAACTGGCTTTAACCCTTTGAGTGCTAAGCTTCTGAAAGGAGTAGTTGAATCCGTGATGTTTTGTTGATTTTTTTAATATATTGAACGCCTGAACAGTTAAAATTAATAAAAACGTGCTTCCGCTGGACACACACAGTAAAGGATAGGTAAAAAGTAGCAAAACACCTGATCAGATGTGCAACTCACAAAGAATCCACCCATCCCGTCAGCTTGGACCCGAGCCGTCCACCGTTTGCTTAAGGTCCGCCCTCCCCTTCAACTCTGCTACAGACAGGTGAACTCTCCATGAGTTGCACATCACCGACTGTGACGGGATTCGAACCCTCGATCCAAGTGTTACCCCCGGCCGGGAAGGTAACGCCTTAGACCGCACAGCCACTGGTCAGGCTAGCAGCTGCAGTGGATCAGTTGGTATTATAGAGACTAGGCGCTGGACGAGGTAGTTCAATTCGTGTCTACCAGGTTTCACCACATGTCAGACTCAGACTGCAGACTGAGCGCCTAACGGTACAATCGATTATGAAGCAGTAACAGTGTTTATTGATAACAGATTCAAAAGACGATATATCGGGCCATAGCACTGAAAGGGTTAAATTAAGTGTTATTTTAACTGATTTTAGCTTTATAAAATTGACACAATTTTGTTTAGATCAGCTGGAAAACATTTTAACTACGTAAACAAACTTGATTCTATATTTCACACCTAATGAATGCCTACAGTCAAATTAATTTTACTACTTATTGTTCGTTAAATATTATTCCTGAACAATGATGAGTTGGCTAACTTATCTAGCAAACTTACCTAGTTGGCATATCTTATAACTGCTGTAACAGAGCCTAAATATTGTTAAGAACATTAAATTAATTCTTAGAATGTTATCCCGGTTATGGTTAAGTGCCCAACATTAAAAATTGCCTTGATGAATGCTTAAATGTTTATCTATTATTTTATTTTACATTAATGTTCACGCTAACTCCCCATCGGACGCCCGAGTCGTTGATCCGAGTGACTAGGGCGAGCGACTCGTGCTCGTGTACCATCCACACTGCAGCGAGCCGAGACCGCGAGCTATACTATTGGAGGACCTATGCCGCTCGTCTCCTTTGAGTCGGTCAAGAAATGCGACAAGAATCGGAGCGATGGCAAGGCGAGCACAACCATCCCGAGCGGTGACGATCTAGCCCTCCTCATTCTCGCATTCGCCATCACTCGGCGTCTATAAAATAACAGTTATAATGGAATAGGTTCAGGAACAACGTCTAGAGACACTGTAAAAACTAACGTATTAATTAAAAAATTAAATTAATTAAAATTACTGCTGTGATAAAACGGTTGTAATAAAAAAATTGAAAACAATTGCTTTAGCCAATAGTCTGTGTGTGAGGACTGTGATTGGTTAACTTCTTACTCAGGTAATGCTGGAGAGGGAGGAGCATTTCCCCTTGCCACTATTTCCATCTCCCTCCCACAGTATCTCGAATTAGGACACCGCCAACAAAATCCAGCAATATGTGTATGAAACGGTGTCACTTACCTTCACTCCTCTCTTAATTTTGCCTGTCTAGAAGCCGTGATAGGGGGTTACCTCTCCTACATTGTCAAAAACCTTCCATACAGGGCATGTCAAAATAATTCAACTATAATTACAGGTAGGCTATTTAGGGATACAATCTGACACCACAAAATTAAAATGGAGAACCTAGGGCTCAAGAACTACTGAGAGGCTTGTACAGTACCTGAAATAATTCATTGTTTCACTCATTGAGCTTTTTTAATGGTAATTAGTACATTTTAATTAAATGCTTTTGGAACCTTTTAAGCCCTATAATTTCTGAACCCGAATTATTCCTGAATGGTGGGTGGTGTAATTTTAATACAGACATAAAATACTATAAACCACCTAATTTTAAATAAAACTAAGTCTCTCTAGTCAGTACACATCCATACAGACAGCCATCATCTCACAACTCAATTTTTTCAGTTGATGGATTACCAAAACAAATATTTCTACTGACAACTCAAATTCAAACAATTTTATAACAACAATACTGTCTTAATATCGTTATATTTTAAACTGCAAACAAAATTCTTTAGACGTTCATAAAATAAATTGTATAGACAGTTCATCTGAAACTGGGCCAAGTCACATGCAGTCTGAAATACATGAAAGATAATTATTCACATTTGCATGATTTTTTCGTTAATAAATTAACATTATAAAAAAGGAGTTGTTTGAACAATAAGGCTATTTTTGAGGCTATCTGCCTTGTTTGTAAAAGGCCTTATTGTGGGATTTAAATATTATACAGAGATATGTGTAGCTGCAGCAGCAGTTAGATTACTGTAGATTAGTTTAACATAAATCTGAGGTTATAGCCTAAGGAATATTAGGCAACATTTTACAACAGGGCAGCGTTTTATAAAAAAGCCTAGACTTACCAAAAAATAGCTGGTTTTACAATTTTAGTGTGAGAAAATAAATATATATTTAATAATACTAAAATATCGAGTGCTTCTCACTGTCGAGCTTGTGAGAATTCTGTAAAACCTTCAAGCCCATTTATTTATCACAGAGAAACACATAGGGATAAAAAGTAAAGACAAATTCAAATTTTAATTAGATTGTTATTAATTGAAGACAAAACATTTTCTACAAAAAGTTCTTTTACTGTAAGTAAAACCTTTATGGGTAGCCTTCTTTGATAATGTGAATAGCAAATTAATACTTGTATTGTGGTGTTTATTAATGAAATATCAATTCAATAGTAAAAATAATGTGCAAATGATTGTCATCTCATATTTACAAACTAAAATATACTGATACTGATACACAGTTTAAGAAACCGTGATAGCTTGGAGAAACTACTTAAATACAAATTTATTTACACTTATAATAAGTTATAGACACACTAGAGAAATCCACAACTATTCTTGTTTGAGGTTGAGGTCGCTCCGTTTCATCCTCGGAGGAACTGGCGGAGGCTGGTCCCCAGGCTCCTCCTCGTGGTAAGCCTTGTAGGCATACATTCCGATGATGATATTGACTGCCAGCACACTAGCGATCACTGACCACACGATGTTAGCAAAACCGTCCACATTAAAAAAGTCCCTAAGCACATAATACGTGCCGAAGTATGCAAGAAAGGGGAATGAAAACATCGCCATGCTGTATAAAAAGAAGTGAGCTATAACACTCGATTGAGTCATCGTTGTTGCAGACGTCACAGGCTTTGGAATGGTATGAAAGGAATTCTTGAACCGGTCAATAACAATTTAGAATCTCGCACTTATTTCTCAATTGTCTATGAACCAGAATAATAAGATGATTCACCGAGAAGCTGCCCCGTCATCCATCCAAAGTCGTAACAGTCTGCAACAAACCAGAAAAAATCCAAATAAATATCTTAAACAGATTCTAACGTACCTTTAGCAACGTCCGTTTCACTCCTGGCATTACTTCCAATTAATGATTTGGTTTGCGTTTTCGATATTATTTTCTTAAACTTCTCTTCATATTGAATTACTGTTTGTAATGTGTAATTCTCAGGATTTGGAAAATCTTTTTGATCAATTATAAGTTCTGATATGATTACTCTGATCCGCCAAGGATCAAGTCCTGTATGTTCTGTTAGGATATTTGACTCTTTTATCAACGTTTCTATAACATCCCAGTTTTGAAGAGCTTTAGTCACAACTGCATATAACGACTTTATATTCTGAAAAAGAAAGTAGGCGTATACAATAGTAGCAGTTCAAGGGAAGATTACAATACCTACTGTATGAACTGGGAATAATAATTGTTACTTAATATGTTTCCAAAACTAAAAACGTTAGTCATAATGACCTGTGATCCAGGATTAGGCTATTAATTACGGATTACGAATAATAAAAGTAAGCCTAGATTTATTATCCTTTTAAAATATCTGGCTCCAGAATTATTTTATAAAAAAACTATACAGTGTATAATAGGTAATCAAAAACTAGTCTTTTCTCAACTGTCAGGTATCTCTCAGAATAAAGAGTAAGTATATGTAAGTAATAACTGACTCATCAGTCAACATGTGACAAATCTTTAATGCATGTGACTGCTGTGCACAGATAATATTCGTGAACGTAACAAGTTGAGCTTTTGGAACACAGCAAAGCTGGCAGTGTGTTTAGCAAGTTAGGGAATCAGAATCTGAGTCAGCTGCTCTGATATCTGGAACTTTTGACTGTGAACCATTAGAATGCAGCACTGTCTCCTTGTTTTTTTAGGGACCAATGATCTAACATAGGTGAAGAAATCTAGTTTCTGGGTCTATTATTGATGCTATTAAAAATTTCAAGTGGCACGAAAATCTGCAAAAAGTAGGCTATTAGTTTTTTATTTGATGTACGCTTATTCTTCATGGGAGCAGAATGTAAGATAACTAACAACATCTTGCAAGCATTGTCATCTGTTCACTTGTTGAGTATACCTATTGGAGCGATTGATTGTAAGGTCAAGGTCATATCAATAATCTATGCCACCTAAGAAATAGATCAAAATTTGTGCAGGACACATCAACAAGTAATAGGCCTCGTGACTAAGCTTATTTATATAGCCTATTGTTTGAATACCCAATCAAATGAAAATGTAAAAATTAAAACTAGTCTGCACTTGTAGTTTGACTTAAAGATCTCGCTAAGCGTACCAGTAAGCGTAGATCTGTAACCAAGGCCAGAGAAGGCAGCGCACGTTTGCTGTCTGGGTCTGCTTAACTGCACTTGAGCAATATCTGGCCTTGCATATTAATCTACTTATAGAATCAAACTAGTTGTTATTTTACTTACGTCGTCAATACAATATTGTTTGTGATGAACGTGTTTCGGCGCTAGGCCATCATCAGCATCCATACACTGTACACTAAATAATTCATAAGATGTGTGTTGCGTAGGTCTAGTAGCAAACTGCGTCATATTGTTAAAAAAAAACAGATATTTACAAACATTATGAACATACACACAACTAAACAAGAATACTATTATACACCTCATGCGCACGGGTAAGGAGCCTACGAGGAGGTCCGCCACGATAGTGACACCGCAGCTCCGAGCCAGCGCTCGTGGTTTATAATAGTGTTCGTGTTTACTCGTGTGTATGTTTGTAAATAATCATTTTTTTACCAACATGACGCATTTTGCTACTAGACCTACACAACGCAGATCTTACGAATAATCTAGTGTGTGGATGCTGATGATGGCCTAGCGCCGAAACGCGATCATTACGAACAAAATTGGATTGACAACTTAAGTAAAATAACAACTAGTTTGTCATTATCAATCCTTGCTACAATCCGCACACTATAGAATCAAAATGCCAGATGAGGTATGTTCGGTTGTTGTACAATTGCTTTATATTGTAAAGTATGGAGAGGGGTGGAAGGTACGGCAAGGAATGGAATGGTAAAGGTCAAAAGGGAGGAACAAGTTAATCAAAAGATTGCGAGGGATATAACAACGAGATAGCAAGAACGAGTAATAACTTAAAAGGTTTAAAAAGTCAACGTGAAATATAATGGACTACCCACTTCAGAAAGGACAATGTAAAAATAACTGTAGGAAGAAGATTTTAAAAGATATTGAACAGTTTTTTTAAACAGGCATAAATTATAATTGCGTTGTTGAAGAGGACGGTTTTACATAAACAGTTTTAAAAGAGCTTAAAAAAATTAACATGCTGTGATATACTGTAAAATGTGATATACTGTCAAATGTAGTGTGATTATAAATTGATTTAATTTGAATAAAATATTTCAAGCAATTAAAATGGGTTTTTTGTGTAACATATTCCAAATATGATGTGACCTGAAAAAGAAACTAGGTACTAGTATAGACAAGATTAATATACTGTGAAGAAAATAATTAAATTAAATTTAAAATCAGAGTGTGAAGACTGATTTAAACAGGACAAAAAAAAGTAAGCACGAAAAAACAAACCGAATGAGGTAACAAGTCAGGGCCTACTAAAAGAAATTGCACCCCAAGTTTGGGAGGTCTCAGGTTTTGTCTCAATGTTGGAATAGTTCCTAAAAAGGGCTACACCCCCCTTTTGATTGTGTTCCCAAGAACTGGCAAAAGACAGCTTATCTGACCAGACAAGGCCTTCTTTCAGAGCATTATATTTTATGAGTAAAGCTGCTGGGGTCGAGCGGATCCTGCTCCATCAACAGAAGGCAGTGTGAATCATTGCTGGTGCTAAATATCTGGATCACTGTAAGCCACTTTTTATTGCTGAATCCATTATAATAGTTTATAGTTTGTATATACTGCAAACACTTCTTAAAACCAAGAAGGAGCTGGATTCTCTTGACCTTAGAAGCGACATTCACTCGCACAATACCAAGGAAAAGGAATGATATAAATTTGCCTTTTGTTAGGTTAAGGAAAGTTCAACAAAGTAACAATGTTCACCGTTTTAAGATGTTTAATGAACTTCCCTGTAAGATACAGCTCGGAACCTGCCAGAAGCTATATTCAATACCTCCGTTGCAGCAAACCTGCGTACTCAGCAAATTTCCAATGCATAATATATGTCTTAATACCACATAGAGCCGCATACCAAGTTAAAAATATATTCACATATAAGCGATTTTAATTATTCTCCATAAGAATAGCCATTGGTAATGAGTACGTAGGTTTGCTGAAATAAGGAACACAAACAATTGGTTTTCATGCAAATATAAATAGAATTTAAATAGGCGAAGCCACATACCGAGTTTCATCAAAATGCAATCATAAATAAGCGCTATATAACATTTTAGTAATTCTCCATAAGAATAACATGGGGGCTGAGTAAGCAGGTTTTGCTGCAACAAGGAACAAAAAATGGGTTTTTATGCAATTATCAATATAACTCAACCAAGTGAAGCTACATACCAAGTTTTAATAATTGATGTTCATAATTAAGGGAGTCATTACATTTTACTTATTCTCCATAAGAATAACATGGGGGCTGAGTACGCAGGTTTGCTGCTACGGGGATAATCAACAAAAATCTTTTTTTGTGCAAATATCAATATACCAGTACTACGTGAAGCCACTTACCTAGTTTCATCAATATGCATTCATAAATAATCGAGATATAAAATTTTATTTATTCTCCATAAGGATAACACTGGACAACATAGGCGTGCGCAGGGTGGGTGCCGTGGCACCCACGGTAGCTATAAAGAGGGCTTGAGGGGGGCGCCAAAATAGATGACTAAATAAATGTTTATATGTTAGTTTGTTAAAAAAAAAATAAGTTTGATACAAGAAGTAAATACAAAATAAAATGCAATTTGTTGCTTTAATATAGTAAGTAAGACTTGGGAGTGCTATTGTAACACAGTTAAGTAGTATTTACAAATTCAAATTCAATTAAAATCGACGTCCAAAATATGAACTGTCACCTGACGATCGGCAGATTTCTTAGAATTCGAGTGCCGGAGTAAATACAATACCCATTCGCCTCCTGTTATTATTTGTTAGACGGAGATGTAGAGGAAAATTAAATATGTCATAATGGTTTAGATTTGGAGGATAAATAGAAATACTACTTTTATATCACTGTTTAGTTGAACTTTACTTTTCACTTTAAATGCATCAAAAGTAAAACAATATAAAAATATAAATATAAATAACAATTCCATCGATATAGCTCTTTATCATCAGTTAGGCTTTATCATCAGTTAGGTATAGTACAACCAAGTTTATTTTACTGAGAAAATATCAATTCTGTGATGATATCTTCTTATATTTTAGCTTTATTAAAAATAGTGCTTTATATCCTATTTTAATTCATTGCTAATTGTTATATTGTTTTAACAACTTAAAGATACACTCGTTTACCAAGAAATTGGAGTGACGTGGAGCCGCTCGACCTGAAACTAAGTATGATGCCTTCTTTTCTGTTTTTGTACATGCCTTCGAAACTAGTTTTCCTAAACTGCCCCAAATGGAGAAAAGTATTAGTTTTAATTCATGGGTCTCCTATGATATAAAAATGAAAAAAGAAAATTTATCGAATTTGGAAAAACAATATAGGGCACTTAAAACTGAATCTCTAAAACATACAATTAAACAGTTAAAACGTGAATTGAAACTTCAAGTAGTAAATGAGAAAAAACAATACTTTAACAAAAAATCACGGAATCTACAAATAAATCGAAATCGACATGGAAAATCATTAGCTCCGAGGTGAACAATAAAACAACGCCTAATAACAACTTAAAGATACTTTTGAATGGAAAATTAGAATCAAACCCTAGTTGTGTTGGTAATACTTTTAATGATTATTTTATCAATGTGGTTGATGACCTTATTCTTCCAAACATTAACAAAAATACAATAGTTCAATCTAATTTTGAAAAACTACCTCAACCGAAAAGTAGCTTTAAATTCAAAGAAGTTGATGATAGGGAAATTGAAAGGATAATTAAGTCTTTTGAAAACAAATTTTCAGCAGGAGTGGATGACATTCCAATCACCATTGTTAAATATGCTTTTCCATTTATTTCAAGACCGTTAACCCATATTATAAATTCTTCTTTAATTTGCGGTTTTTTCCCTTGTAGATTAAAACTTGCTAAAATAATAACTGTTTATAAAAATGGGGATGCATATGATCCCTCTAGTTATAGACCAATATCATTACTGCCTGTATTTTCAAAAATTTTAGAAAAAGTTGATTATAACCAGCTTCTGAATTTCCTGGAGTCAAATCAATTGTTGGATCAAGAACAACATGGTTTTCGACCAGGAAAATCTACAATAACTGCAAGTATAGATTTTATTGAATCAATTATTAACTCAATCGACAGAAATGAAAAAGTAATTGGAATTTTCCTTGACTTTTCAAAAGCATTTGATACTGTGTCACATGAGAAATTGCTTGACGTTCTTCATGGTTTAAACATAAATAATAAAGAGCTTAAATGGTTCAGTTCGTATTTAAAAGACCGACAACAATGTGTCCAAATTCAACATAATCTTAGCTATCCAAATTGTAAATACACATACACTCAAAATGTTTGCTCCAATTACAAAACAGTTAGAAATGGTGTCCCCCAGGGATCTATTTTGGGCCCCCTGTTATTTCTTTGCTACATGAGGGGGTTCCCAAAGGCTATCCATGGAGGAGGCTCGATGTATCTCTATGCTGATGACACTAATATCACAGTTACAGGTAATTCGCAAGAAGAAGTTGAACTAAAATCTTTATTAAATCTTCTGTCAGTTAAGGACTTCTCAAATAGTAAAAATATCCTAATAAATTCTAATAAATCAAACTTTTTATCATTTTCCACAAAACAAACAAGATTAAAATTACAACCAAACGTTTACATTGATGGTTCACACTTGAACCAAGTAGAGCACACCAAATTTCTTGGATTGATATTGGACCAACACTTGAACTGGGATAAGCATATTCAACATGTAGTAGGTAAAATGGCAACTGGTCTGTACGCCTTGCGACAAATGTCAAGGGTGTGCAATATTCAGACCTTAAAAACCATTTATTTTGCTTTGATAAATTCACACATGTCTTATGGTATAGCTATATATGGCGGAACCACTAAAAAAAACTTAGACAAGATTCTTCGTCAACAAAAAAAAGCACTCCGAATTATTTTTAACATTAAAAATCGACAATCAGTAAAGCCATATTTTTCTAAATTAGGTGTTATGACTGTCTATGACCTATACATATTTGAAACAATATTACATGTGAAAAAATTAAACCTTCAAACCAATGATACAAATTTTCACAATTATAATTTAAGAAATAACAGGCAGGTAGAAAAACATAAATTAAAGTTTTTTGAGAGGAAAACTAGTTTTATTGGCACTAAGTTTTTATTTAGTTTGCCTAAAAATATAAAAAATGAAAATAACTTAAATGTTTTTAAAAAAACTCTGAAGGAATATCTGCTCACTGTATCCCTTTATTCTCTTGAGGAATTTTGGGATCTAAGAAATGCAAAATAAATTATGTTTATAAACTTTGACTAAAAGTTATTTAACATTAATTGTTACATCCTTATGAAAGTAAAATTATTTAGTGATAAGGCCCTTATGTATATATATTCTTGACACTATTCAATGTATTGTAAATACTGTTCGATGAATAAAGATGATTTGAATTTGAATTTGAATTTGAGTGTAATGTAGATTTTTTAGAAAATAATACAAAACAAGTAACACTATGGGATTGTGTAAACTAAATATACAGTACCTATGCAGAAACAAGTATTTTGTACACATGAAACATGTTTACTGTATTGAATAATATTGTCACATATTTGTGTAAAGGAATAAACTATTAATATACTGATTATATACAATAATTGACTTATTTGGCAGATAAATAAGTTCTTTGATTTTGAGGGTAGGGGGGGCAGTTTTCGGTTCCGGCACCCACGCTGACCGGATTCTGTGCACGCCTACGTTGGACAACGCACTGTGTTTAGCACTTCGAATACCTCTGCAACGGTTGGACGTAGAATCACAATTTAAACACCAAAATGATTGTTTTGTAGAGCTAAACTAATTGGTAAAAGCAAATGTAAAGTTTACATTAAAATTAACTGAGGAAAAGCAAAAAAAAAACTTTTTCCTATAAGATTAACATGGGAGATTTTATGAGCAGGTTTTTTTGGATTTTCTCCGCAACCACTTAACCTAGGTTAATAATTTAAAATACTATATTGTTTGTTTTTAAGCTCTATACCATGGTTCAAACCAAAATTAAGTGTTTCAAAAATTTTAGGATGAAAAATGCAAAAAACTGATTTTTGGAAAATGTAAAACCCCCATAAACCCCCCTTCCCATAGTCCGATTTTTCTGGTTTTTGAACAAAGTGACGACTTTACACATTTGAGACAAATTTCATCGAAATCAGACTTTTTTACTCATGTTATCATGTTAACGGACACATATATAGATATGTATATAGATATATATACCTACTAGCAGTTACCCGGCGCGCGTTGCTGCACCCAAAACTTTGAATTTTTTTAATTACAGCTGTTAATTTTGTAAACACTAAATTTCTAAAACCTGACACTGCACCCTTGTATGCCCTCTGGGTCGGAGCCCTTTGGACAGATTTGCACCAAACTTCACACAAACCATCCTTGAATAATGCTTAATAATGCCTGAAAGTTTCATTATAATCTGTCGAGCGGTTTCGGAGTCCATAGGCTACATACATATATACATATATACTTCCTCTTTTATAGATATAGATATATATATATAAATTTGAACAAATAGTGTTTTTGGCATCTGGGGACCTCAAAACAAAAAGTTATCATGGTCTCGGGCCTAAGTCTTACCATGAGACCTACGGTAATAGCTTCTTCCCTATAGGGGAAATTCGCTAAAAAGAGGGGGGGGGGGAAGACTGCTATTGGCAAATGCTATGTACTTAGTTTCAAAGGTAAAGGTAAGTACATATTTTATTTGGCTTGTGACCAGAGTGCCAGTTTTTTGTTTGTGATTTTTCTCTCTATGCATGGATTGTTACAGGTTTAGATCTAGACCATGTTTTGAATTAGAATTTAACCAGTGTCAATCGCCTGATTTCAGGCGACTTTTTTTGACGCTCAAGTGTCAATCGCCTGATTTAAGGCGACTTTGCAGATATTCAGTTTAGCGCGGATATTTAGCTTACGATCAGTCGTTTTGAACCATCGAGCATACCAAAGTGATCGGGGATTTCTGGGCTTCATAGCAACTAATAATGTTGGCGTTTTTGCGAACTAATACTTTTACAGCTTTCTTCTGTATTCAGCTGTTTGTTTGTTTACACTACGGTACGGATCAAGTTGTGTTTTGTTACAATGTTATGGATTGTTTTTAACCTTAAATTATGAGTGATTTATGATTCAGTGACATTATCAAGATCTATTGAACGCATCTTTAAGTGATATTGATGAATATAATGTGGATAGTGAATATTGACTTAGGCCCAACCCTGTACGAGGACGACGAAGAGGAGATTTCTCAAATGGTAATGACATTCTTTTAGGTAGGGTCTACATATATTAATTTTTTTCACAAACCAACACATATCTTAAACAAACATTATATATTTTCTTTTTCCTTGTTAATCCTAGGAGTGGCCCAATGCTAAAATGTGGAATGGCAGGCTAAATTTGTCGATTTTGCAGACTTTTTTTGAAAATTCGTATAAATTCAACCGTAGAAGTAAACCTAGCCAACCTTATATTCATTTTGATCAGGAAGAACAGGGAAATCTAGAAATACTAAAATAATAAAGATCTCGAAAGGTAATATTTTCGGTAAAGTGAAAAGAAGAAAAACAATTAGAATTTTATTTTTGAAATTTCAAAAGTAGCCTCGGTGAAATTTTTTCTACAGATTTTTTATGGAAAATTCATTATATACATTTTGTAAACAATCTAATTCCCTACTTAGAAATATATAACATGGTATAGAAATAATCTGTTTTGTAAGTTTTAGGGGTGTAAAATAATAATAAACGGAAACCCGTAATATATGTAAACTGTACGGTGTTAATCAAATCAAATCAAATCAAATATATTTATTGCCACAAAACAAAATAAATTGCATTAGCATACGTCATTACAAACATTTTTCTAAAACTAAACATATTTCTTGTCAAAATAATCCTTAACACTATAAAAACTACTTTTAAGTAAAAACCTTTTTACATTTCTTTTGAAGGTCACTATATTACATTCTTGTTTAAGAGTGGTCGGAAGGCTATTGAACATTTTTATACAATTATAAACTGCGTGGTTTTTGAAAAATGTTGATTTGTGTGGTGGTATATTATAATTGTGCTTGTTTCTGGTTTTACTATTTGACAATGGCAAAAATTCTTGAAAAATGTGCTGGTTCTTTTTTAAAAAAATAAGTGATTCAAATATATAAATAGATGGAAAGGTGAGCAGATCAAAATCCTTGAAGTAGGAAGCACATGATACTGCTTCATCGATTCCTGCAATTATTCTCACAGCTTTTTTTTGAAGAATGAAAAGAGTCTTCGTATATGAGCTCTCAGACCCCCAAATCACAACTGCGTATGAAAGAAATGGATAAATGAGGGCATAATATGCTGAGAGAAGAACTTCAGTACTAGAGAAGGTAGATAGACGTCTTAACACAAAAACACCTGAAGACAAACGGCTAGCGACATGCTCTATGTGAGAAAAAAATTTTAAATTTGAGTCTAGGTGAAGCCCCAAAAATGTTACGTCATCTGCTGCAGTAACGACACTTTCACCTATGGACAATTTTAGAAGAGATGTTTCTTTATGGCCAATGGAGAAATCAAGCAGTTTGGTCTTATCAGAATTGACACACAACATATTTTCATGGAACCATTGCACAATACTATTTGATTTAACATAAGAGTCAATTTCCAAATCTGTTCTTGCCTGATGCGATATGGCAAGTGAGGTGTCATCTGCGAAAAGACACAGATTAACATTAATAACGCATGATTTTAAGTCATTGATGTATAAAATGAACAACAACGGGCCCAGGATTGAACCCTGAGGAACTCCGGAGATGACAAGCTTCTCATCTGAGTATGAGTATGTCATACAATCTTTATCTATAGAAGGTATCTTTACTATTTGTCCACGTCCAGTAAGGAAGGAGGAAAACCATTTTAGAGCAGTGCCCCGTATTCCAATGCTCTCAAGTTTCTCAAGAAGCAGACCATGATTTACCATGTCAAATGCCTTTCGGAGATCAAAGAAAACACCCGCTACGGATTTCTTTAGATCTAGCTCTTTTACAATAAAGTTTATGAGGGAAAACATGGCATCAACAGTAGACTTGCCCTTTAAAAAGCCAAATTGACCAGAAAATAAAATACTATGTTTGTCAATAAAAGAAATCAACCTATTTAAAACTGCTTTCTCAAAAATCTTGGAGAATGAAGATGTTATCGCAATAGGTCTATAATTGTCGAGCATTTCTTTTTTTCCTTTTTTAAAAATTGGGCTTACAACTGAAAGTTTCAGAAAGTCAGGGAATACTCCAGTTTCAAAAGAGCTATTGATTAGATGTACGAGAGGATTTGCTAGGGAATTAGAGCAGTATTTTAGGAGTTTGGATGACACATTATCAATTATTGTTTGTTAGGTTGTGTTGTAAATAAGTTATGTAATATAAGTATATACTAATAATGATATATACATATTTGTAAAGCTAATGAAGTAAGGAATCCAAAAAAGTCATAAAGTTGATGGTAAAAATTGTTATCACTTTTAAATAAATGTAAATAAAAGAATGTTTTGCTATTTTTGTGTATTTGGAAAAAAAAGATTTCACAGTATTTAGTATATAACTTTTTTGTCTAATGTTTTGCCCCCAAAGCAATATAATCATGTTGTGTACATTCAATTCCCTACACAGAAATATATAACATGTTTATACATAGAATACATAGGAGTATACATATAAATATATAACTCGCCACTACCAGATAAATAATCCAATTAGCCTAGGCCTACGACGCAACATCAGGAAAGTCGTTCATCTCAATATCACTGCCTATATTACCCTCTAAATCGTCATCAACGTCACTAATACTTTATTCAAGAGCACTCCGAATGTCAGTACAATCCATTTTTGTATAAATTCGGCTAAATAAATAACTAAAACAATCTACTAAAATTACTACTAAATAACTAAAAAATGGTATACACCATTACTACATAAATTGAAGGAATCTGTAATGTCTTACCGTACTGTCTATCTTGCTACAAAATCTGAACAGGCTCTAAAAGTGTATAAACACTATAGGAATTTTTATAAAACCAAAGTCAACGAAGCTAAACTTGTAGCTAATCAAGACTTCATAGAGAACTCGAGGAACAAATGCCAAGCTGCATGGGCCACAATAAAAAGAGTATCTTCACTGAAGCAGAAGGAAGCAACCTCGGAGATATCAGCACAGGCTGCCTGCGACTATTTTGTGGACTCCGTCAACCTTGCCAAAAGCAGCATTCAACAGCCTGCTGTATCAGTGGATCAACTCCTGCAGCGAGCACCAAGGTCTAGAGTCGAATTTGAATGGGAAGGTGTGTCATGTGAAGAAGTCCTTAGTATAGTGGCTACTATGAAGCCCTCAAAAAGTAAAGATGTATATGGTTTATCCAGCTTTGTTATCAAGAAGATAATTGATGTGATCTTGTTACCTCTTGTCTTCTGCATCAACATGTGTTTGTCTGAGGGAATTTTTCCTAATTCTCAGAAGGTTTCTCGGGTAATTCCAGTCCTCAAAAAAGGAGACAGGTCAAAAGTTGAAAACTATTGGCCTGTTTTGCTAGTCCCAACAATTGGCAAAATTCTTGAGCTGGCCATCAAGTCACAGGTATGTAAATACTTTGAATCTTTTGAAATTTTTTCTAAATCTCAGTTTGGTTTTCGGAGTGGTAGGTCCACCACGGATGCCATGCGGTCCCTGGTGTCCATGATTCTAAATTCTTTTGAGGACAGGCAAATTGCTCAGATCACTGCATGTGATCTGAGCAAGGCGTTTGATTGTATCGATCACAATATTCTGTTGTTAAAGCTTGAGTACTTTGGCATCCGTGGTGCACCTCATAAATTCTTTGCGTCATACCTGTCATACCTTGTTTGCTGATGATACCTCTTTTTTGAGTTCCCATTGGGACGTCAATGAATTAAAGTTGATTTCTCATCAGGTTCAACGAAGCTAGTTTGTGGTTTAGTGCCAATGGTCTGGTTTTGAATCAGGACAAAACCCAGAGTTTAATTTGCATGCCAAGGAACAGACATATAGGTAATGAGTCAAAGAACAATTTGCATGATATCAAAATTTTAGGTTTGTTTATTGATAGGAATTTGACTTGGTATCCGCATGTTGAATTTGTATGTAACAGACTTGCTCGAGTAATTTATTAATTAAGTAACCTTGTTAAGTTAGTTCCTGAAACATATGTTCTGCCTGCATATTATGCTTTCTTTCACTCAATCTTAAGTTATGGCTTGATCCTCTGGGGAAACAGTTGTCACATTAAAAATGTACTCTTGCTGCCAAAGAAGGCAATCAGGATTATTACTAAATCTTCTTTCTTTGAGCACTGTAAACCACTTTTTGCTAGAACTAAGGTTCTGACGGTTGTCAATCTGTATATCTTTGTATGTTTATTGCATGTAAAGAAAAAACTCTGCTGACTTCCCCCTTAGAATAGATGTTCATGCATATAATACAAGAAAACAGTCTTTCATTGATGTGCCATATAGTAGATTAAGTGTTTGTGACAATAGTTACCCTATTTTATGTCTTAAATTATTTAACAAGCTGCATGTTGACACAAAGCTGCTACCTTTTCGTTCTTTTAAAAATAAGATCTATGATTGGCTAACTCAGAATCCATTTTAGCGAATTTCCCCTATAGGGAAGAAGCTATTACCGTAGTCGGCATGGTAAGACCTAGGCCCGGGACCATGATAACTTTTCGTTTTGAGGTCCCCAGACCCCAAAAACACCATTCGTTCAAAACTATATATATATATATATATATATATATATGTGTGTGTGTCCGTGAGCACGATAACTCTCGTAAAAATTATCCGATTTTGATGAAATTTGGTATAACGCGTAAAGCAACATTTATGACTTAAGTTCGAAAACCAGCCAGATCGCATTATCTGAAGGGGTATTTTGGGGGGGTTTTGTACCCCAAAAATGGGTTTTTTGATTTTTTTACATATAATTTTGGAAATAGTCAAATTTTAGTTTTTACCATTGGATTCAGCTTAAAAAACACACAATTTGGTATTTTGATCATTTCTCTACGTCAATTGGTTACCGAGATATTGAAAGTGCTAAACACAGTACGTTGTCTAATGTTATTCTTATGGAGGAAAAGAAAAATGTTATACCTCGCTTATTTATGAACGTATACTGACGAAACTTGGTATACGGCTTCATCTGGTTGTAGACCATTGATATTTGCTCAAAAAAACAATTTTTTGCCAAAGGCTCCCGTAGCAGCAAACCTGCATACTCAGCCCCATGTTATTCTTATGGAGAATAAGTAACGTGTTATCTCCCTTAATTATGGAAATAAATTAATGAAATTTGGTATGTAGCTTTACCTAAATGAGTTATATTGATATTTGTATAAAACCCCATTTTTTGTGTTCCTTCCTTCAGCAAACCTGCATACTCAGCCGCCATGTTATTCTTATGGAGAATAATTAAAATGTCATAAATCGTTTATTTATGAATGTATATTGATGAAACTTGGTATGTGGCTTTATGTGGTATTAAGATACATATATATGCATTGGAAATTCGCTGAGTACGCAAATTTGCTGCTACGGGGGTATTATGATATAAGAGAGTTTTTTGAGTCTGATACAGTATAAGGAAAAATAAGTATTAGAGCTTGGCCAATTTTAGAAACCTTGCCAAATCAGAATGTTTCATTGTTCAGTACTTACGCTTAAGGATTTTGCATGTACCATTTGTTGTTATTGTTAATGTACCTGTATTTTTTAAATTTTTTTATTACGTATGTTTGACCTAAGTTTGAATTTCACAATTTTGTTTCTAATCGTAGAGTGCTTGTCTACTCTTTTTTGAAATTGTAATGCCGACTGTTGACTGTAATTACTCATTTGGACTTATGGATTGTTATGCATGTATTTAGGTTATTATTCTATTACCTTGGCCTACTGCTTGTTTTTATTGCTTTTTGTTATTTATTGTTTTATATTATAACTAAATTCTGAACAATTGCATGTATATTGCCTGACCATGTCATTTGCATGATTGTAGTGCTGTCTGACAATAAACGTTGATTATTGATTATTAATCTTACACAACTGACAGCGGTCAAACATAGCGCGCCATTTTGGACTGGGACTTCGACATTGCATATTTCAAATGTCATGTCATACTGTCAACAAAAACACAACACATCGAGACAGATATAAGAAGAAAGCCTGAAATCTGCTGTTTACAGTGATACCAAATACAACACAGTTTGAAGCGAGCCAAACAAACTGACTGAGACTTTGTAAACAGCAAACAGCTGCGCAGTTGCCGATTAGGCAAAAATGTGACGTAATGAAACAATTCCTTAGTGATGATTTTCAGAATAAAACACTGCTGCCAACGGCAAAACTAAATTACTCTACATTTCTTCCTCTTCAAAATAACATACCTATTATTTGACTAGTAACTATAACTTATACTAGATATAAATCCGATTTTCCTGATGGCCCTTTTTCGGCCATCTGCCATTGTACAAAAAAACAGAAAACACCTGTTTTCAAAAAATCATATGATCTGTCTAATCAATATTTCGTTCAAAACATCAATACCAAAATAAAGCGCATCTCTTTAGCAGTGCATTGGTACCAACCGCAACTTCCCACGACAAAAATTACCCGAGCTGGGTAATTTCAAAAAAGTAGTGTTTTTACATTTTCTTAGCATCGGCTGCTAGAATCGCATCGCGCCAAAAATTCACTTGATATCTAATCCTCGTGACATTGTTGTATAGCTGCTACAGGGTTTGTTTATGTAATAAAATGAAAGTTCAGAATATTATCTTTCGAATGATATATATATATATATTGTTCACTTTTGAGTTGATTATTAGTGGTTTTTTTATATTACAAAATTTTCGGTCCCGAATGGCCGATTCTCGGCCCCTGCCACAGTAGGCTGCATAAAATAGGGCGGAATCTTGGCCATTGGCCACTCCTAGGGTTAAATTCTGAACAAAATGTATATCTTGGATTTTTGATGTCTACATATATTCTACGGGTCTCGTAACATAAATTGTTTTTATATTTTCTGGATTTGAACCCAAGGGCAGACTGTTATACCATACATTAAGGACTCAAATTTTAAATTAAAAATAACCCATTTTCTGTACTTTAAGGAAATGTATTCTTTTATAGGCCTACCATTAGGTCAACATTTAAATTTTGGGGTACACTTTCATAAGCGGAATGATATAAAGAACCGAGTGCAATTGTTCGATACAGTATATCGATTAGGTCGATATTTGTATCTATTGCAAAATATTTTATAGCCTGTACATTAGTTCTTACGTCATGTTTGTTTTGCTTAGTTTATTTTTCAATCAAACTTAAAATCAAAATAATATTAAACAAACATGAAAATGACATTATAATGATATTCCTGGCAATACATGTTTAAGTATTAGTGGAATCAACATTTGTTATCTGGACAGATTTCAAGACACCTAAACTGAAACATAACATAACCGAAACCATGATTGAATAGGGCCCAACCTAAATAATCGTTATACCGGATTAAAAAATTTAATTTGGGTTTTTATATTATTCCGCTTTGAAAGTCTACCCAAATTTTGTATAGCATTTTTTTGAAAATCTGCTAAAGTGCCAAAAATGGCATGACAATTCAGGTTTATTGATGTGACACCTAGAGGGTTAAGCATTGACATTTTCCTTGTGCATGAATCACATTTACCTGCTTGTTGGAAATAAATCATTCTCATTCTCTCTCATTTTGAAAGCCTGTTGCACAGGTGAGATTGCCCTCTACAAATTCAGCCCATTGATTCTTCTAGTAGGCCCCTAGGTAAATACGTAGAAAAAGTAAAACGCAAACTCGATCTGCTTGTCACTTGCCTAAAAAGTGTGTATGTGCTATAAAATAATTATTATTACACCTATATTTTGGCACAGTTCAATAAAACAGGTGTAACGAACACATGATTAATAAGTGAGGTTATGTACACTTACATAGTGCTGGTATTTTTTTTCGTTATACAATATATCTTTGACGTTTATATCTTCCTCTGAGGCTATTTGGAGAAGCTGAGCAGCGACCTTATATGACTTAGGAAATTTAATGGACATTGTCAATATTAACTCACATATTAGTTATGAGGAATCACGACTCGCTTACAGTGTTTCCACTTTCGCCGTGAGCTTTTCCCTTTATCTAAAATAAATTTTCCCTTTCTTTCCCTCACTGCTCATAAAAATTTCCCTCTTTTTCCCCTCATTGTTCACAGTTTTCACTTATTTTAGCACTTCTTAAGGCTGTGCAGTCAAAAAATTTTTAATACTTTTTCTCACGGTTTTTGGTGCATTACAATTATACAAATCGTAAACACCCATTTTTTTGAAAAAATATTTCCGTTATATTGGGCTTTTCCACCTTTGAAGTACCGTTTTAGGGGTATTTTGAATTCTACACTAGTTAAAAACGGCCAATCATAAATCTTTCAAAATTGGTTTATGTATTTTCAAAAAATATACTTAAGGGTTACCTAAATTTATTTTAGTAAAATTTTAATTATTTCAGGAGATAATTTTTTATCTCGGTTGTTTTTTATTCAAGTGGATTAAAACTTCAGCTAACCCAAGCCAAGGGTGTACAAAGGCAGTTTTACACAAGTATATGTACAAATACATTTCCATAACAATGTTATGTACAATAAACTTTTTAATTTCAGCCCACAGCCGCACGCCAGACACCAACTTACCCCTGAGCCGCCTATAGTGCCCCGACTCGCACGTGCAGGCACCCGCGCACCATATTTCTCTCTCACTCGCACATCGCTTTACTCACTCGCACATCCCTTTACTCTCTCACACGTCTTACCTCTCTCTCTCTCTCCCTCTTGCTAACCCTCATCGGCCTGCCGGCCCCCGTCACCCTGTCACAGATGAGGTATCTTCTTTGCAACCAATGTCTATAAGCCAGGTTGTGTAAGTTATCTGTAGGCCAGACGTCAGGATTTTTTAGGACCATTGAAGATTTTTTTTCGTTTATTTGAATTACCAAGTAGTCCCTAAAAATGGATTCTTAAGAAAATAACGTCAAATTGTAGCCAAACAAATTGACATGTTGTTAGTGAAACGGGGGTGTTGTCTCAACTGGTTATCAAGTTACTATACAGATTTTGTAAAATGCAAATAAAACAAATTAATACGACTATTCAAATCTAACATTAAAATTTAACTGTCCGCACGAGTCTCTAAAGTTACTGTAAAAAAACTCAAGTGACACAAAATTCGGACCTGCAGTACCTGCAGTAAGTATGCAGTATCGGAAGACCTGTCCTAACTTCGTAAATTACGTATTTTTCACGTTTTTCGTTTGTTTCACTATATCTCCTAAACTATGAATTTTTTACAAAACAGGTTATTCACGTTTTTAAAGTAGATTATATTTACTGTACTACAATTTGAAACCAGAATCAGCTCTCTAGGTACAATAGTGTGCTTACAATAGTATGTTTTCAAAATTCTATTCGGATTTTTAATTTTAAATAGCAGTTTAAATAGCAGTTTTTTTTTTATTTTAACGTTTAAGTGTAGACCCACTTGTGTTGCTAGACAAGTATGATAATACAATGCAACGCAAAAACTGTTACAGCGTTTGTTAAACCTGTAAAAAAATGCCATACTTACATCGTTTTCCAATAAACTCTCCTTGTATTTTTTTCATGTAAAACCAAACAGAAGTTGTATAGGCCCTAATTTACAAAAAAAATCAACAACATGTGTTGGCTATAGCCAAGTTAAGTATTTATCTGTCTCTGTAATAAATCAGTTACATGGAGTTTTCTTTCGAATTTAGTGTGTCAATATGTTTCAAGAAACCAAAATAGTATAAGATTTTATTTGCTGGTATAGGCCTACTTATAATTTTGTACACACATAACTAAGGCAAAATAAAAACGATATTAACGATTAGAGGTCGAAATTTTAAACCAGTTACTTAGTTTATGAATCTGATGGATATGAACTGATAAGGGGTGGCGTGGCGTCGGCTGCTATCGCTCACTACGCATGCGCGAACTCTGCTCACAACAGTGACGGGTGTTGGGACACCGTTTCCATTATGTTTTGAGCTCTCCTCAATACATTGCTGTCAGCTGCATCGGCTCAAAACACATTTTGTTGGCCAACAAAGTTCAAAACCGTTTGCGAGCGTTTCCATTTTCCACTTTACTTGAACTTTGTTTTGAGTTTAGTTCAAAACAATGTTTTGAGCAGAAACTGTTATAATGGAAACGGGGCTTTAGGAATACTTTGTATATTTCATTTTAAATATTATTCAATGGTTTACTGATCCTAAGACTTTGTTTTAAATTTAATATTTGTGCTTAATTGTTATCAGATATTTTATCCGTGCTACAATCGTATTTTATACTGAATCTCGTTAAAAACCGTCAACATATGAATCAATTATCAATCAATCAATCAATCAATCAATCAATGTGTAAGACGCCGACGCAACTAAGGCGAATATGAATGAAGATGAATGTAGAATGGGTGAGATGCGTTGTGTAGCCTTGTTACTGACTAAGCCTGACTTATTCTTTAGCCAGGATCATTAATTAGCCCAATTAATTTATGTTACGTTACTCGTTTCTGATATATATATTTCATCGACTTAATTTAAACAATGCTAACTCTTCGCGACAGCTTCGCTTGTTCACCTCATTTCAGTTTTACTGTAAAATCAAATAACACAGCTGATCAAATTCCAATACAATGGAACTTATAATTCGAAATCTTCTTTAATTATAATGTTTTGCTTGGTTCATAGTACTATATAAACAATTTAAAAAAAATTATTAATTCGAATTTGTAAAAAAGATTTGAGAAGAATTGTATGTCGTAATTCAAATAGAAAATACTCTTTCCAGTTTCTTTAAAGTGATCATATTTTAGCGAAACTTTGGTATGTGACTTCAACTAGTTGTGGCCTACTTAATCTTTGAACAAAAAACAACAGATTTTATTTCCCCCGAAGCAGCAAACCTGCATACTCAGCCCTAGTGTTATTCTTATGGAGAATAGTTAATGTTTGATGTCTCCCTAAGTTATGAACCTAAATTAATAAACCTTGGTATGAAGATTCACCTTATTGAGTTATTTTGATAATTTCATAAAAACAAGTTTATTATCTCCCTTTTTTCAGCGAAAACCTGCGTTCTCAGTTCTAATGTTATTCTTAAGGAGAATAAATAAAATGTTATATATCACTTATTTATGGGGAACGTATTATTATGTAACTTGGTAAGTGGCTTTTTGTGGTAGTGAGACAATTATTTACGCACTGTAAATTCGCTGAGTACGTAGGTTTGCTGCGAAGGGGGTATATATTAGTAGCTTGTTGGATATAGGCTTGAGAGCTAAAACCATACTAAATATTGTAAGGAAAATTAAATACAACATTTTTATTTTGTAAATTTTCAAAGTTTTCATAACAAATTGAAATTTGTTAATTATTTGTATATTTTGTGTATTTATTACAGACTAGACAATTAAAATTAATAAAGTTATATTACGTAATACCTACATACATGCTTGTATTTATGTTAACTTGTTAAAAACCGTTATCATATGAACTGTATTAATTCGATATTTGAAAACAAATATTTGATTAAAATTATCTAACGTTTAATTCAAATAAAAAATACTCTTTCCAGTTTCTTTGAAGTGATAATATTTTAGCGAAACTTTGGTATGTAACTTGACCAAGTTGTGGTCTATTTATATGCTTTGCATAAAAAACTTTTTTTGTATTTTCCCCGAAGCAGCAAACCTGCATACTCAGCCCTAGTGTTATTCTTATGCAAAATAGTTAATGTTTGATAGGGCCTACCTACCTTAGTTATGAACCAAAATTAAATTAATAAAGGTATAAAGCTTCACCTTCATGAGTTATTTTTATAATTAATTGCATAAAAAAAGTTTCTCATCTTCCTTGTTTCAGCGAAAACCTGCGTACTCAGCCCTAAAATAAAATGTTATACTGTATGTTTGAAACTCATAATAGTGATGGATTTGAATTTATTATCGATTTATTTTGGCTTTACTTATTGCTTCTAGTGTTTAAACACTATTATTTCTAGTGTTTAAAACACTAGAAGTGATAGGTAAAGTCCAAATAAATCGATAATAAAAATGGTATATATATCACTTAATTATGTATGTATTGTTATGTAACTTGGTAAGTGGCTTTATGTGGTAGCGAGACACATATTTATGCATTGGAAATTCGCTGAGCATGCAGGTTGGCTGCGACGGGGTTATTTGTATGTTAGTAAAGCGTTTTCAACTTGTTAAAATAGTTTTATAATTAATTTTATCAGTGATATCTTAGATTTGAGAGACTTAAACAAATAATCTTTAAGACTGAATTCATAAAATATGACATTTTTAAATAGTATATTAACCGCTGAAAAGTGTATAACAAATAAACACACGCGGAGAGGCTGGTTGAGTCGAGTTGCCGCTGTGCTGCTTGCTATTTGCCATTTCTGAATCTTGGTGCCCGACGACGGTTCAGGGCAGGTGGGTAGCAAGCCCAGCTGAGTGAAAGTGGTTTGACCACTTGGGGAAGTTGGGGGTTGGGGGTAGTTGAGGGGAGGGTTCTGCGTGTGTGTGAGTGAGCATCCGGGACTCTGCATGTGTGTGAGTGAGCAGCGACTGGCCTGACCTCTAGGCGGAATAGCTTGTCAATAGAGTCGACTGCACCACCTTGTACTGGTAGCTGACAGTATAAGAAATTAAGTCTACTAACTTGTCTATATTTTCAAAACCTCAAAATTTGTGACGTTAATTTTGGATAAAATTAAAACCCAATTTATTTGTTGATAAAAAATTCATAAACAAATTTCTAAGATATAAAATGACTTAAATATATACCAAATAAAATAAAGTCGTGTACGAGTGCCTCTATCAGATAGAGGTTGTTCCATGACCTTACACCCCCGTACATTGTAATTGTATCGGCTGCTAAACCAAAAAAAGTAATCCAAATTCTTTCTTTTACTAAATTACATTGAAATTAACAAATATACAATTTATTTTAAACATTTAAACAGATTTTGATAAATTGCTTCAAATGCAACAACTTTTGAATTAACAAACACTAGCTTTTTTACTAGTTAATTGTTCAAATCACTTGATTGACTCGAAAATAATTTATTATGGCTACTTGAAGGAGATCATTTGAGCTGCTGCTGAGATTATTTTGCAAGCAGACAATCAAGCATATGCACTCAAACATTACAAATACTTGGTAACATTAATTTGTACACTGACATAGATTAGGCACACATTTTTAGATAACAAATTATTTGTTCAACATTATCGCACTATCACTCAGTAAATTTTAATAAATTAAAGAAGTCACACACATATACAATATTCACCGTTCTAAAAGGTGACCTCCACACAGTGTGTGTCGAACCTTGCTTCTCTTTGAAATCAAAGCAAATTGATAATTGAACGGTATCTGAAATTTCCTGTTAGCTCCTGAAATACATACGAATTTCGTGTTCCTTTACCTGACACCCGATATATCTTTATTTAAATTAATTTTTCCAACAGTTAAAATGATGGCATGAAATCATTCATAAATGGGTTCTTTTTCCATTTAGCAAAATTTAGACGATTATTAATTGAATTATTTATATAAAAATGCTAACCAAATGAACTCACACCTCCTTAAACGAATTAGCTAACACGTAGGGTCTAATGAGGGTTTCACTGCTAACCGCATTATTAAAAAGAGCTTCCATTTCTAAAAAAATCATATTCAAATACTACTGATTTGTTTTTAAACAAGAAAGAATTAATCACGTTCCTTCCGACCATAAAATTATGTATTTTATTTTAAAGAAACTATAATTATAAGCTAGAGAAATGAAGACTGTCAGCTAGGGGAACACTGTCAGCAACCGGCACATCTACCTTATATCTACAGCTTTCGTCTGGGCTAAAAAAATTAAAGCCTACAAGCTGACAGCCTTTTTCCTCAGGTAAACAATCAAATCCTCCCTTTACAAGTTATCTGTTTGTCAGCTGAAAACAAAAATTTTGAACAGAGGATTTGAATACATATTATGATGGTTACCATGTTGGTTGCCATGGGAGCAGAGGGGATAGAGAGGAAAATGGTGGTCGACCATAATGTAGGCTTTACTTTTTAACCTCAGGCGAGAGCTCTAGATATGTTAACTTCGTTGTTTAAAGGCTATCTTTCTTTATTGGCAGAAATACTAATCAGCTGAACTTAAGGCGGAATTGCGGTATTGGAAGCGTATTAAGCTAGTAAAACAACTAATGCTAAACGTAAAAGTTCTAGGAAGATTATGTCATTTATTAGGTTAATTACAACTTAAAGTTTGTAACTTTTAGCAGTTTATGTAAGTCGATTTTGGCAATTTAATACAGAAATAAATGTAGCATTATAAATATTATGTATTTCTTATTTTATGGCCTATTGTTTTTCTTTTTCCCAATTTTAGTAATAATTTTAACTTTTCCCATAATTTCCCTCAAAACCCTTTTTCCCTTTGAGTTTCCCTCTTGGATGATTTCCCTCTAAAGGGAAAATTTCCCTCGAAGTGGAAACACTGCTCGCTTATGGACAGATCCAGCCACCATGTTTGGGTGAGGAAGAGAACATGAATAAAAGCCAGCCATTGTTTCCACCCCATGGTAAATAAATATCCCACGGAATTCGTAAAAAACATGTCATCCCTTCATCTGCTATGAAATAACTTTCCCATTGTACTTGAGTTTCTTAAATTTTAGTTTGGACATAGATAACAGAAGCAATGAAGCAATAATGTATACCTTGACAGTAATTAGTCCATGGTTTGGGTAAACATGTGGTTTCCTAAGAGCCGTGACTAAAACCATTGATTATCAATGCTAAAACCAAGAAAAATGGTATAAAAAAAGTTTTTAATTGGCAGAGGCTACGAACACGTCCGACGTGAGCCGCTACTGTTCACGTCCGTTCCAAATTATGCACCGTAAGTTACTTTTCCTATGATTTTTAAAACAGATTGAGAGCCAGAAAACCTCCTAACCTATCCTAACGTAACGTAACCTAACCTAAAGTAACGTAACGTAACCTAACCTAACATAACCTAAGCGATAGCGATGTGAATTTGCCTTTACATTCGACGTGTACGTAGTCACTTCGTTTTTAATTGGCAGAGGCTACGTACACGTCCGACGTGAGCCGCTACTGTTCACGCCCGTTCCAAATTATGCAACGTACGTTACTTTTCCTGTGCTTTTTAAAACAAATTGAGAGCCAGAAAACCTCCTAACCTAACCTAACGTAACCTAACCTATCCTAACCTAACGTAACATAACGTAACGTAACCTAACCCAACCTAACCTAAGCGGTATCGAAGTGAATTTGCCCTTACATTGGACGTGTACGCAGTCACTTTCATTTCACCATTGAATGAAGATTACATACAGTGTGGTCATGTGAAATCATCACTATATAAGACGCCGACGCAACTAGGACGTATTTTAAGGCGAATATGAATAAGTGGTGGGTGTAGGATAGGCGAGATGTCTTGTGTAGCCTTGTTACTGACTAAGGCCGACTGCTTCTTTAGCCAGGATCATTAATTAATGAACCAATGACCAATGGCAGCTGGATCCAGTATCGAACCTTAAAAAAAGTTTCTCAGGATTTTTCTCAGGATCGATTTGGCGAACTTCTTAACAAACATACAAACTTTCACATTTATAATATTAATAGGATTAACTTGATTAACTGTAGGCCTTTTGCCTTCTACTGTAGTAGAGCTTTAAATATCTCCATAATACATTATTTTAAACTTCCAAACTGTTAAAATTAAAATTAAATAATGCACATATTGAAGCTAATTAGAAAGTACCAACACTTTTTTTAATACGATAACGTCGATGATAACACGTTCGCATTGGTATTAAATAGGTATATACTTGTTTGAGGTGGTAATTTGTTGTAACAGGTGGTAATTTTTTCAGGGCCAGGTGGGAATTTAGAAAATTTGGGTTGGCAACACTGCTTATTCGTCAAAATGGATTCAAGTGATGAGGATGAGGACCTCCTGCTTGTGCTTTTGCTGTGCAAAAGAAGAAGGCGGACAAGAAAACAAAGAATGTGGGTCCAATTAAATTGAATAAAATGTTGAATTTTATGAAATTATTTATTATTAATAATTATTATTTATGAATAATTATAATATAATAATATTATATACCGGGGTGTATACAAACTGGTTACATACTTTATTGTTTGTATACACCCTGTATAATATAAATATATTATAATATAACATAATTAATTATTATTTTATCTGTGAATGATTTATCTATACATTTATTTAAATTTAAAAAAGGCACAATAAACTATAAACGCTAAACAACACAGACACAAAACAAAATAGTTTCACAACAGTGGGATCAGCTAAACGATTCGACGGCAAATGACAGACATAGGAAGGAGGGAGGCAGACGACCAAAGCAAGCTGCGCGCCCATTCCGAAAACTTGGTCGCAGTCACCGAGTGTGAAGGACTACGTATGTTTCAATGCCGCGCCAGCGGGTTGAGTTGCTAAATAGCAGGGTCGCTGCTACCGCCCGGCGACGCAGTTCCGTGGCCACTGAGTCGCTGCCACCGAGGTGGGTAGCTGCGACCTAAGGGTGTGAAGGGCTCCATAAGGCTAAATGCAATTTTAAGAAGTCAAGTGGCCGACGGGTGGCTGCACTGAGCTCTATGTTATATAACATAGAGCTCAGTGGCTGCGACCAAGGAGTTCTATTGATATTACTGGAGGTACCACTGTTGAACAAAACTGCGAGCGAGCCATTCTTTCCAAATTTTGGTGAGGCAAAGAACTACTCGCTGAAATCGAACGAGTCGGCAAAGTGAATCAAACAAGTACTTATCCATGATTCACTAAACTTTTATTTGTTTATTTCCTCATAATTAATCGTGTTTCACTGAAAGATTAGATACATAAATCGAAGGAAATCAATTAATTTACTCCAAATTTTATTACTTTTATTCCAGTGATTTGCATGAGTATATTCACTTCTAGGAATAAAACAGCCGATCAGAATACTTCAAAGAACGATAAATTTGCCTCACCTAGTGTACCAACCTGACAAAATCACCGGCTCGCGTTTTTGACCAAAAACGTTAAGCAGTCTTACCTCCAGTTATACAATTAAACTTCCCTGACTGCGACCCATTTAGAAAATTTAGGTTAGGTTAGGTCTTAGGTTACTATAATTTTGTCGTAAACTGCAACGTAGTTGTTTGTTATTTTGTTCACGCAAATCCATTTGTAGAGTCAATTTAACATTGTATCCACAAGTTTTGATTTAACATATATCTGCTTGACTTTGAATTGAACCACCATTTATTCTTTTCCACCACAAAACAGAAAACAACAATCGTAATCGAAAGTTCATTAGCATTAACACGAACAAGCAACCGGTTGGTTAAATTTTTCGTTATCGAAACGATAACCTCATCTCTGCGTAGGCAAAAAAGTGCTCACCCATCAAGGTTCGTAGAGCTTTCAGACCAGGTGTGATTATTTACATAAGAGTAATGTTCGCCGTTCGCAGCAAAGATGTCTAACGAGGGCGTCCAGCTGATTCATAAATCAACAACAGACCATAAAGTGTTGCCAACCTTAAGGGTAATAATAATGGTACAGCTATTTTTAAATTGTCACTGGACATGCAGAGAGAAAATTTAAACCCTTAATCCATTAATCTAATAATACAAATAAATCAAAACAATGTATTAGTTTCATAAAATAACAGCTTATCATAGAATGTAAGCAGCTAAACAATATTAATTCTAATTACACTGATGAGGAAAATATTGTGCTCATACGATAAATATCGTGTTTCCAGCAACACTGCAGATTGTATTGGTGATCACGTTACCTTCCAGCTGTTTTTACGAGGTCTCTTCCGGTAAAGTAGAAAATCTTAAATAGAGACATAGACTGTAGTTAGTCTATGATAGAGATCGACTCAGCACACCTCCTGGTCTGAAAGCTCTACGAACCTTGCTCACCCATCACATCACATCTCATTTCTTTAAAAAAGCTTGGAATGATGGAATCGGAATGGACCGGAGTCAGTAGAGTACGGAACATGGGAACATAGGGAATAACAAGTTTAAGGTTATGTTTAGTGGAGTGTATTGTGATGTTAAAGCCAAAAGCTACAGGCTAATAAAATACAATTCATATAACTTACTATTATATAGCCTTTATAGCTACAGTTGATTTGTAATATTTAAACAATGAATATGAATGGCTGTCGTCCAAATGGTAAGACCTTTATAACGCCATTAACTTAGCTTGTAACTGTTGTTTTGGGCGGGCTTTCCATATTCAAGACTTATTAATGCCTTGTGACTATATATTATTGGGGATGGTTTACCGAGTAGCTAGTCTTGGTTATCTACTTAAAATAGTAGTTTACACATGCAGATTACAAGTGTTGAGATTAACCCTAGGACTATCCTGGCCTGATTTATGCTAAATTGCTCAGTGGCCTAGCAATTTTTATGTGTGTGAAACTGCCCAAGAAATTTCCATGATTTTTAATGGGTATTTAAACTGTGACATCACTTGTCTCCTATTGGTCAGGGTATTTAGAATGTGACGTCACCACTCCAAGCTGGTTCTGAAAAAACAAAATAGCTGCCGCAAAAATATGAACCTAACCTCAAATCTCCCTTTTTTATTGGAAGGTGGGAATGCTTTACACACACCCCCGCTCCCGTGGGGGTACGCGCACCCCCGCACCCGCGGGGTTAGTGTTTTAGCAGACAACCGTCCTGCCGTTTGTGTAACTAACCTAAACAACATATGATATTTGCCTTCTATTGTTGTTAATTTTAATAAATATTGTTTAAAACATATTCTGTGTTCTTTATTAATCCATTATATGCATAATAAACATCCCGCGAGTAGAAGAACGTTGTCTAAGTTTCATCTAATGGCAATGACAGAGGTGTCATCCATAACTCGTCAAAAGCAAACAGTTCTTTAATTTTTTTATTTTATTATTGAAATTGAAAAATAATAACATTATCTACCACCCTCTATTCATAGAATGCCTGGTCTATTGTTCCAAATATTTTTTAAAAATTGTGGAATAAGGACCATTACCTCTGTGACGATGGGTCATCCATAACTCTTACTTACTGTAAATGGTTCTTTAATTTTTTAATTTTATTATTGAAATTTTGAAAGATTATAACATTATCTACCACCCTCTATTAATAGAATGCCAGGTCTATTGTTATAAACATTTTTTTTTAATTGATGAAAAACGACCTTCACCTCTGTGATGATGATTCATCCATAACTCATAAAAACCAAACGGTTATCAAAATGTTATATTTTATGATTAAAATTGAAAGATAATAACATTATCGACCACCCTCTATTCATAGAATGCCTGGTCTATTGTTCTAAATATTTTTTAAAAATTGTTGAATAAGGACCATTACCTCTGTGACGATTGGTCATCCATAACTCATAAAAAGCAAACGGTTCTTAAAATTTTGTATTTTATTATTGAAATTGAAAGATAATAACATTATCTACCACCCTCTATTCATAGAATGCCTGGTCTATTATTCTAAATATTTTTTTAAAAATCTTTGAAAAACGACCATTCATCTGTGTCCATAAAAATTCTGTGTCTTTTGTTCTATGGTTCATCCATAACTCATAAAAAGCAAACGGTTCTTTCAATTTTTATTTTATGATTAAAATTTAAAGATAATAACATTATCGACCACCCTCTATTGATAGAATGCCTGGTCTATTGTTCTAAATATGTTGACTCAGCACACCTGAGACAACGTGTGTTACCTATCACTTACTTCATGAATAAAACATGAAGTACGTTACTTATGTTGTCTATCGGCGAAACATTCTGTGTTTCTTCATCGACACAGAAGAAATGGTCGTTTTTCAAAGATTTAAAAAAAATTTGGAACAATAGACCAGGCATTCTATGAATTGAGGGTGGTAGATAATGTAATTATATTTCAATTTCAATATTAAAATAAAAAATTTTAAGAACCATTTACTTTTTATGAGTTATGGATGAACCATCGTCACATAAGAAATGGTCGTTTTTCAATAATTTTAAAAAATATTTAGAACAATAGACCAGGCATTCTATGAATAGAGGGTGGTAGAAATTGTTATTATCTTTCAATTTCAATCATAAAATAAAAAAGTTTAAGAACCGTTAGCTTTTTATGAGTTATGGATGAATTATCGACACTGAGAACATAGTCGTTTTTCACCAATTAAAAAAAATTATAACAATAGACCAGGCATTCTATGAGTAGAGGGTGGTAGATAATGTTATTATCTTTCAATTTTAATCATAAAATATAACATTTTGATAACAGTTTGCTTTTTATGAGTTATGGATGAACACTAACCCCGCGGGTGCGGGGGTGTGCGTACTCCAGCGGGAGCGGGGGTGTGCAAAGCATTTCCACCTTCCAATAAAAAATATACCCCCGTCGCAGCAAACCTGTGTCCTCAGCGAATTTCAAATGCAAAATATTTGTCATAGTACCACATAAAGCCGCATACCAAGTTCCATAAAAATATATTCACATATAAGCGATTTTAATTATTATCCATAAGAATAACATTGGTAATGAGTACGTAGGTTTGCTGAAACAAGGAACATAAACAATTGGGTTTTATGCAAATATAAATATAATTTAACTAGGCGAAGCCACATACCAAGTTTCATCAATATTCAATCATAAATAAGCGCCATATAACATTTTAGTTATTCTCCATAAGAATAACATGGGGGCTGAGTAAGCAGGTTTGCTGCAAAAGGAACTCAGATTTTCACTGGAGGTCATTCGTGAAATTACGTCCGATTGCAGAGTCTGTTGTAAAAAAATCCTGATTCTATCGGAATGAAAGTCCGATAAAAACAACACAGCCTTTTGAAAGACTAAACATGGACTTCAAAGGACCCTTTCTTTCTCAATCCAGAAATAAATTCAAACCATGACCTTCAGTTTTGGAGCACTAGGTACTTAAATTGTGATAAGAATATTTATAATAGCTGACCCATATGCGATTCAGTGGATAAATATTTTGTTTGATGATTTTAGACTAAACCGTTCTCTTTTTATGCATGCTGGATGGGTGGCCTTTCCCTGAATACAGTTATGTTGAAGTGGCTTTCAAGCAGTGGCTTTTAAATTCACAGATTAAAATTCATCATTAATAATACTCGAGAGGCCAGCATAGTGACTGTTTATTCAGAGAAACAAGTCATGATTTAATACGGTGTTTAAATGAAGTTGAGAAAGTCTGGCATCTAGCCATATTTTAATGCAATACTGTACTACGTTCCTTTCCCAGCAGTAGTTTTCAATTGGTTGCGAGTGTTGTTTTGCTTCATGTGACTTCTGGTTAACCGTCTGTTATTAAGTTTGGTATCTGTTATTTTCCTTATATATATTATTATATATTATTCAAGTTCCTCTAGTTTTTAAAGCTTCTTTATGGGTCTGTGTAATTTGTTGTAGAGATACAACAGTTTTCTTAAACTAATTTTAAAAGACAACACAATATTGAAGAAAGTTATTTATCAAACTTACAACTTTAAAACTACGGTATAATTAATTAATAATTTAAAAATAAATTCAAAAAGTCCTTTCAGAAGAAATGTATAGTATTCAGAAGACAGATTTTTGAACAAGTAGGCTAGTTTTCTTATGAAGTATTTTAATGTTAATTAGTGTTAAAATTAATTATTTTAATTAAGACAAATATTATTTTACTGTGCTTAAATTATACAGTGTGTTCATTTTTTATGATCACCATTGGGATCTCGTAAACCTTAATAGTTACAAGGAAGGTTAAATGAGCAAAGTCGTGCGTAATTATAAACTAGATAAAATGGCGCAAAGAAATCTAAAATATTCCATCAAACTCGTTCGCTATGCTCAAAAAACCGTTTTTGACCAAAAACAAAAATTGCTTATAACTCTCGTATTTTTCTAGATACAAAAAAACATGTCGGATCAAAGTTACGTACAATTTTACATAGAATTTGAGTATATAGTTTAAAATTAAATAATTTACTCGGCTTCTGATATAAAATGGTCTAGTCTAAAATCTTTAATGCAAGTATAGTGTTTTCATATTTTTATATGAAAGAAATTCTTTTACTGATTAAAAAATACCACATATGTGATATTTTATTCATAAAATAAGTCCATAATTTAGCAAAAACCTCTTTTTAGCAACCATTTGATGGATATGTTTTAATGGCTCCAACATAAAAGTATTACATTTTTTATGTTTTACAGCTCATTTACATAAAACAGCTGATTCACAGAGAAATCAGCTGGAAGAAAATCATTAAGATTTTTTTTCTCAATAACGTACTACAGTAGAACCTCGAGGAGCACGACTCTCAAGGGGATCTCTAAAATAGTCTTCTTATCGAGGTGCACTTGTAATTGAGGGTCGTGCTATCAAGGTGGTTTTCACAACAAGACGTGTTATCGAGGTCACAGACTTTTTGCTATACCAAGCACATTTTTTATGAAACATTTCTAATAAGTTGTGTTTTAAGTAGAAAATTACTGTATAAATCAGTCATAAATAAAAGAACAAACGTACAAGTAAAATAAACTTCTTTATTATTGCGACAGTAAGAAAAAAATCAAAAGACTCAGTTCACTAAAGTACAGTATAGAGTTAATAAGCTCGAAGTACAGTAAACATTAACCTATTGTGAAATACGGAATAAAATACTGTAATGTTAAAAAATAAAAAAATTGAACTTAGCAGAACTGGACTTACGTAACAAAACCGAAACTGTACACTATAAGACAAGGAAAGGCCGGACTATGAAGGGGGTGGGGAAGGGGTTTTCCTGTTGAGACCTGAGCCCAAGACGTTGTTTACTTCAAAACATCCGTTCTAACCGTGGGAACTATGCGTGAGAAAGGTTTAGTCGTGCTATAAAGGTTCCGTAACGCAAAACGGCGCGCTATTGAGGTTAGAGTCGTGTAATAAAGGTTCACTTACCCAAAGAAGCGTGTTATTGAGGTGGGTGTCGTGCTATAGAGGTTCAGTTATTTGAAAAGACGCGCTATAGAGGTTTATTTATCAGTAATATAAAATTACAAAAAGACGTGCTATCGAGGTATTTATTTGAAAATGAGTCGTGTTATAGAGGTATTTATAACATTGAGTGTTATGGGAGATTCACGGGGATTAGAAAATCAGACTCATTATCGAGGTTTTTGTCTTATCGAGGGTCGTCGTAGCGAGGTTCTACTGTATCACAAATTCCTTATTTTCTTACGTTGTTAAACAGCTGATTTCTCCGTGCAGCTGTTTTATGTAAATCAGCTGTAAAACACAAATTTAATACTTTTATGTTAGAGCCATTACAAAATATCCATATATGGTTGCTAAAAAGAGGTTTTTGCTAAATTATGGACTTATTTTATAAATAAAATATCACATATGTGGTATTTTTTAATCAGGAAAAGAATTTCTTTCATATAAAAAAATAAAAACACTATACTTGCATTAAAGATTTTAGACTTGACCATTTTATATCAGAAACCGAGTATATTATTTAATTTTAAGCTAAATATTCAAATTCTACGTACAATTTCACGCAACATTGATCCGACATGTTTTTTTGTACCTAGAAAAATACGAGAGTTATAAGCAATTTTTTATTTTCCAATTGGTTTTTTGAGCGTAGCGAACCAGTTTGGTGGAATATTTTATACTTCTTTACGCCATTTTATTTAGTTTATAATTACGCACTACTTTGCTCATTTAACCTTCCTTGTAACTATTAAGGTTTATGAGATCCCAATGGTGAGCATAAACAAAATGAACGTACTGTATTGTTGATCTCTTTTAATAATTTAAAGAAATTCTTAGGATGTAATGGTTAGTCCTAGTTATGCTAGTTGTGAAAGAATGCAATATGAAAACAAAGCCATTTTTACTTTCTCCCCTTATACATAGTATATGGAGAAAGTATTGTTTTTGTCAACATTTTCGAATTTGAGTTGTTAGTGGAAATATTCGTTTTGGTACACCCTGAACCCAAAAAAGTGGTTTTTACGTGATGTCTGTCTGTGTGTGTGTGTGTGTGTGTCCGTGTGTGTGTGTGTGTGTGTGTGTGTGTGTGTGTGTGTGTGTGTCTGTGTGGATGGTTACAAAGCTAGAGCCCTAACCAATGAGCCGATTTTTATGAAATTTGGTATGTAGGTACTAATCCACGATATCTCCAGGCGTTTTTTTCATTTTTTTGAATTTTGGATTTTTAAGGGTAATTATCCCCCAAAAACCGCCAAAAAACATGAAAAATCCAAATTTCTCAAAAACGGCTCTAACGATTTTGATTAAACTTTAGTCGTTTGTAGAACTTTAGTTTTCCAACAAAATGGCACCACCCGCATTCCTGTAAAAATTCGGGTAAAAAAATACAGGACTTAAAACATCAAAAATTCAGTTTTTTGGATTTTTCATAAAAAGACATAAACATAAAAAATATTACTATTCACCATTAAAAAGAGCTCAAAAAACTAAATAATTTAGTATTTTGAATTACTATTCTACGATTGCTGGTTTCGGAGAAAATTGAAATTTTCATTTTGTGGTAAACGCAGTACGTTGTACCCATGTTATTCTTATGGGGAATAAAAAAATTACTATTTCTCTCTTATTTACTGATCAATTTCATTCAAACTTGATATGTTTGTCAAGTTAGTATTGGCCAACAGAGGAAATTCGAAATATGTTGCCCCTTAATAACCCTGGGGGGGAATAGGGGGCATTTCCCCTCTTAAAACCACGAGTGTAGCTATGGATTCTGTAGTGCCTCCAAAGCAGGGATTTGGGTGGATGTTCTTTAAAACAACTTGTTTACAAGATTTTCTGTACATTCGACCGTGCTTTGTATTCTATATTTAGTAAATAAAAAGTAATTTATTCATTAAAGTTGGGCTAAAAGGGAGAAAGTATGTGTCAGTTTCCTGATACCGTTTATTATTCCTAGGGAAATACAGTTTTGAAAATAATCATCTAAATATTATTATGGTAGCCCTATTGTATTAACATTTATAAATTAAATGATAGAGTGCTTTAGAAATTGAAGCAATTTTTTAATACTGTATTATGATATAATCTACATAGCTACGGAATTTTAAAAAATCCTGCTTTTTGTTCACCCACTTCCTGAAGTTAATACTTAATTGATTTTGATGATTCTTTTTTATTTAAAATAAAATTTCAAGTTTTAAGTTATTGTCGAGCCAGAATTTTGATTTTGGCCCCAGGGCTCTGCCCCACGTGTCTTCCAAGTTCCCATGTTATTCATATGGAGGAGGTTTTATTTGGTTTATGTCACATGTGGTTTTTTTTATTCAATAAACAGCTGTTACAAGGATTATATCAGCAAAATATTGCGGGGGAGCAGCTCGTAATATTTAAATTTTGTTTAACCATTCATACAGAAAGTTATAAGTAGGTATGTTGAATTAGTTTTATTATTTAATGAGCAAATTAAAATATATTTATAAGAAACATGTTGTAAAAATATATGTAATTAAAACTCTAATTGTGAATGGGTCTTCAATAGTAATTGACAAAAATATACTTCCGTCTCGTAAATATTATTAAGGAATTTTTATTATAGCCAAGCTTATATTTAAAAAAATGTAAAAACCGAAACAAACTGCATGCCAGGTTTGTTCCAGTGATCGATCGTATTAAGAGATCGTTGAAGCGTGTAATCACATTGTCACGGTTGATGCACATGACACCCAAGTTTGTTCAATATTAGTTCTGAGCTTTATGTAATATAAACAGGTCATTGACGATTTCTTCTTTTAGCTGTTACCATGGATAGGTGCAAAGGTACTTGTGTTCCGTATATATTCATTAAAAATATTCCTATCACTGTTGTAAATTCAAAAAAGTTTGTTAACAATTATAAATCTTTAGTTTTATATAACATGTAAGTTGCTTGGACATGTTTTGATTTGTATATAATGTATTTTTAAATTATTTGAATTTTACTGTTGTTATTTTTTACGGTTATCATACATTTCAAGGATGCTTTTCTTAAAACTATTCATAAGTAATTTCTGTTTAACCTTCCCTCTGGCGGGAGAACGTGGACACAATTTGTAATATAGTCTAGTGTGAAGTAAAATATTCAAATTATAAATAAAATCTATTACGTAGTTCCTTTTAATGATTAAGTTTAGCCTCCGGATTACTGTACAATACTTAAAGTGGTTTATATACCTGCATTTAGTAATCCAATTTGTTGCTTCATGCAACCGGTTTCAACTCTGTGGAGTCATCATCTGGCCGTCATCAAAAACGTATTTCCCCTACTCATATGATTTAATAATACAATTATCAAAATATGCAAGTTTACTACGTCAGGTGTATTCTATTTTACATGTCAATAAATTAAGACCTCAATACATTAAATTAAGTTCTACTGGAAATGCATATGATAAATTCCGTTAAAATGTATTGTTGTAGTAGCCCCTGAACTTTGAATGTTTGTCTGAAATAGGTACATACCTTATCATCAACAGTTCACAATAGTGAACTAAAATAATGAACAAAATGGTGAAATAGTGTAGTGTTAATCTACTACTTGTTTTGCTGTGGATGATGGCATTATCGAGTGGCCAATATAATAAACATAGCTATCCAAACACGATGTTCATATTCATTCATATTCATATTAATTTATTAACAGACAAGCCATTTACAAAGTAGCGTAAAATTATATAGGTAATAGTAAAATTTTTAAAATATATTGCGTATTAGAACTTAAAATTGTTAAATTATTAAAATACTTTCAATTTAAAAAAAAAATAGTCTTTGGCTTCAGTCTTAAATTTTTCAAGGTGACAATGAAATAGATTTAAACTTGTAGAAATTTCATTTCCAATCCTATTAAGACGCGGTAGAGTATTATAAAATTAAAAATTTGTTCTATAAAAAGTTTTGTAAAAGTATACCGGTATGCATTTCTGGAATTTTAAAAACTAATCTTTTGTGATATTTCCGGAGAGTGTATAAAATCATTAACAATTTTTACTAATAAATAATGTGTCCAAACATTTTCTTCTGATTTCTAGATTTTCTAAATTTAATATCTCCTCTATAAGTTGAAGTGGAACATCCATAAAACTAACATTAATTTGTTGACAAATCATTCTTAAAAATCTATTTTGTATGTTCTCAATCTTTTTACACTGTTTTTTATAATACCTGTGCAGGGGCAGATCCAAGGGGTGTTGGTAGGGACGGTCGCCCCCCCCAATCTAAGAATTATTATGTTTTATTTTATTATTACGGCATACAATGAAAGTTTGAATGAATCCAAATGAAAATGTAAGTAGCAAAAGCCTCCCAAAACCCCGTTTTTCGGTCCTGAGAGTCAAATTTTGCCGCTCCCGTCTGCATTGTTAAATTAAAATTCAACTAATGCACGTAAACGTTTGATAAATGGAATCAAATTTGTACCATTAGACAGGTAACATTTTAAACTTCCATTTTAGTATATAACACATTACTTAGATCCACGTCTTTCACCTAAAAGCGTCTTATAAAAACATGGATATTCCCGAGTATCGCGAAGTTGTTGCAGTTTTGCCAGTTGGCAGACCGAAAATTCAGTGTTCTCAACATGATCTTGGAGGTAGATTTTAGCCACACACAGCAAAGGTTGCTACCATTGTATTCGGTGATTATTTTTTACTCACTGGATTTCGCCCGCCTACCGTCGTTTGCTGTCAGCTGTGTTTTGATTACAGGTTAGGTTTGACTTTTGTGTAAAACCGCGTAATCCTAGGCAATAAATGTTCAGTGGCTAGGCTAGAGGCAAAAAGTGCCTCAAATTATATGTAATGAAATAAGAGGAAACTAAGATTAAATTGCGTGCAAACGGAAGCTCATACGCTTATTTTATTTTGTAAAAATGTGGTACGACATTTTCATTTTTCGAGTCGTTGACCTTGGCTGTCAGCCTCATTCGCGAAACATAGTTCAGTAGTGCAGATTTCAAATACATTTTGTAAATAGTTTTTTGCTTGGGTAACTAATAGAATAAATTGTTTATTTAGGCAACTTTCTTGTTCTTAGATGCCTACAGATGACATAGAAAAAAGTGTAATACCTAAATATTTGTTATTTTTATTTACGGTAAGGTGCAGTAGAACTAAAGTTAATTTTTGTTTAGCTTGTTTATAAAGTTATTATTGCCTCTTTTCTTAAGGACAAGGTTATCATCGAACTATATAAACACTGGAACGAGCACTGCCTGCTCCGAAAACAGTCCACCGGCCGCCATCTTGGTTCGGGGCAGAAGCCAGGCGGCGTGCATTGTGTCTGTATAGCGATTCGCCTCTCACAGCTGTTATTTGATGTTTTAAACCATAATTTAATTAATGGAGTTACCTTTTACATTTATCTTTTGCATAATAATGTTCTACTACCAATAATTTAATGTCACAGTAAATAAATTATCCATTATAAAGATAATAATAATAAGGTACAAAACAATGCATTAAAGTCATTTTGCCATAAGCCTTGGAATAGTTTTTGTGCAAAAGGAGATAAAACGTCTAAAAATAAACAAGATGTAATCTTATTATTTTCCTACTATATATATCCTCTTATAATACTAAAATTGTAAATATATATAGTTAAATCATAATACCTATTTTATATTTTCATATTAAAAAATATAAAAACTATAATTTTTGGCGAAAAGCAAAAGAATATTGTCTCAAATACACTCAAAACTAGTTCTAATGAATTATTTTGGATATATCTACAGTAATAAACATAATACTTTAGAACCTCGCTACGATGACCCTCGATAAGACAAAAACCTCGATAATGAGTCTGATTTTCTAATCCCCGTGAATCTCCCATAACGCTCAATGTTATAAATACCTCTATAACACGACTCATTTTCAAATAAATACCTCGATAGCACGTCTTTTTGTAATTTCATATTACTAATAAATAAACCTCAATAACACGCTTCTTTGGGTAATTGAACCTTTATTACACGACTCTAACCTCAATAGCGTTACGGAAACTTTATAGCACGCCTAAACCTTTCTCACGCATAGTTCCCACGGTTAGAACAGATGTTTTGAAGTAAACAACAACGTCTTGGGCTCAGGTCTCAACAGGAAAACCCCTTCCCCACCCCCTTCCCATTCCGGCCTTTCCTTGTCTATCACGGGTAAGTCGCACCATCGCATACTCTCCATTATAGTGTACAGTTTCGGTTTTATTACGCAAGTACAGTTCTGCTAAGTTCAATTTTTTAACATTACAGTATTTTATTGCGTATCTTTCGAGCTTATTAACTCTATACTGTACTTTAGTGAACTGAGTCTGTTGATTTTTTTCTCACTGTCGCAATAATAAAGAAGTTTGATTTACTTGTTCGTTTGTTCTTTTATTTATGACTGATTTATACAGTAATTTTCTACTTAAAACACAACTTATTAGAAATGTTTCATTAAAAATGTGCTTGGTATAGCAAAAAGTCTGTGACCTCGATAATACGTCTTGTTGTGAAAACCACCTTGATAGCACGACCCTCAATTACAAGTGCACCTCGATAAGAAGATTATTTTAGAGATCCCCTTGAGAGTCGTGTTATCGAGGTTCTACTGTACTCAAACACATTTTATAGTATTCTTAGCCTGGCATTATTGGAATGTTTATTATGATAGTTTCTTTAATATGTTGATCTCATATGAATGTTTACTTTTGTTAGCTTTGTCATTAAGTACTATTAATAAGCTATTAAGGAATAAATTAGGGATGAAATACATAGAAAACACTAAATTTATTTTTAAATCCTTTATTACAGTACAGGTACACACAACAACACTAGAGTGAAAAATCTTGCTAAGCTTTTGCCTTACTCCTTTTTTTTAATGCGCTCGCCTTCAGCTTAGCTTAACTGTGACACATTATGCTATAAAAAAATGTCCCTAATATTTTTACCAATGTCAGTTCATGAGCATCTTCAACCAAAACCATTTTTAGTCTTGTGATATTTAAAAGCACCTCCTACAATCTTCCTACAAACTGAAGTGATCATATTTTGGGTATTCATTCCAATGGGTGACGTAACTAACTAATAAGTACCTACATACATTTGAAATGGTCTTTTGGAAAGCCAAAAACCCATTCATAATACAAACTACTGTAAAATTAAACTATGTACTTATTTACTGTCACTATTTGCTGACCAAAATTCATTTTTGCTTACCATTGAAATTATTGCCCTACATTTTGGAATAATATGTGATATAATGTCCAAAACACTGAGCTGTTAAGTTTCATCGCACAAAGAAATAAAAAGTTGAGGAACTTAAACTGTAATAAATAATTTAAATTTGTAGTAAAACTAACTACAACTATAGAACTGTAATAAACTACATTAAATCCAACCCTAAAATATTAAAATAAAATTATAATAGTGTGTATTAGTATTTATTGGCTGAACCAACAATACCGTATGGTTTTACATAATTTTTAACTTTCCTGTAACATTATATTCCACTGCCTTTTTATATCTTGAAGTGCAGTTATATGCAGAACAAGACCTCACCATGATTAGTCTTATGATATATTATATAGTCTGATATATTATGCTAACTTACTTTCATTCGTTCTATAATTTCATATAATTAAAAAAATAATGGGGGTGCCAGGGACCACCCAGGGAGAGGGGAGGGGTAACTTCGGTGACCGCCCTCCCAAACATGACCTCTGGATCCGCCCCTGTACCTGTGACCATATTACACTGCAGTTCTCTAGTAGCTGTCTAACTAAAGATGTGTACAATAATTTTAAAGACACTATGGAGAAGCCATCTTTTGAATTTCTATAAATTAATCCCAGTAATCTGTTACATGAACTGCACAATTCATCTACATGATCTTCTGGACTTGGAAATGAGTTCATAATTATTCCCGGGTCTTTGATTTTTGTATGTTTCTAAAACAATTCCTTCATTCTGGTAGTAAAATTTCTTTGGTGTTCTTTTATGGTGGTATGATACCATTTTACACTTGTTTATATTAAAATTAATTTTAATTTGTAACTGTCTCAAATCTTTTTGTAGAATTCTTTGATCTACCTGTATCTCGGATTGAATTTCTCTAAACATTTTTACATCATCGGCAAATAATAAGAGGTTGGATTTAATTGATTTATTAATATAATTTATCAACAAATTAAATAGGAATGGGCCAAGATGTGACCCTTGAAGTACTCCTAATTTTGCTTTAATTGTTGAAGATGATATACTGTCATTAATTTTTACAATGAGTTCTCTTCCTGTTAGGTAACTTTCAAACCAATTTCATGTTTCCATTAATGCCACAACCTTTCATTTTTGCTAATAAGATTGAGTGATAAACGTTGTCAAATGCCTTGCCATAATCAATATTTATACAATCTACTTGATTACTTCGTCCAAGAGCATTTATAATATAATCATTAAATAAAAACAAATTTGTGGCAGTTGATTTTCTTTTCATAAAACCATGCTGTACATTAATAATAATATTTCTAAAGTTTAAGTTAAATTTTTCAAGGATAAATTTTCTAAAGATTTGTGCTATAGCCGATTGTATTAGTATTATTGGGCGATAGTTAGTTACAGCTGATGGATCACCTGATTTCAGAATAGGAACCACATGACTTCTCTTTAAGACTGCAGGATAAACTCCTGATTGTAAAGAACTGTTAAATAAAAATGTTAAAGTTTCAATTAAAAATTACTGCAAAATGTCAGGACTGATGGGGTGATTTCATCTGGTCCTCCTCCTTTTGAAGCGTTCATGTTATTTATAACTTTCTTTACTTCTTCTCTAGTGACTATTATGTTGGATACAACTTTCAAAGGTTCAAAATCATAGGAAGGTGAGCTAACCGATGGTTCTGTATATACTGATGAAAAATATTCAGCAAATTATCCACTGATAGTATCAAAATTATCAGATGATTTGCTTTCATGTTTGTAGTAAGCAGACGTATTTGTATGTTTCCTCATAGTAGTTACATGATTCCAAAATACTTTTATATCATCTACTATATTTTCTTCTATTACTTTAATATATTTTGTGTGACATTCTTCAGTCATTTGCTTACATTCCATTCTTAATTTTTTTAAATGTTGGAGATCAATATCATTAATAAAGTGCTTATATTTTTTGTGCACCTTAGTTTTTTCTGTGATTAATAAATTCAGTTTGTTTTAAAACCAAATTGGGAAATTTGAAATTCTACGTTTTATAACCGGTGAATTTTCTTTTATAGCTTTGGAGGTGTTACAGAGTTGAATGAATTTTTCATTTAAATCAGCAGAGTCTTCAAATAATTTGTTAGTTTTTATATTGTTAAACACATTTTCTAGGTTGCATTATTTCTTAAAGTAAAGGATTCTCTAATATTTTTTGTTGATTTGAAAGACAGCTAGTTTTGAACTGAAATGTTAACGCAGGGTGTGGTAAATCCTCTGATGTAATTATTTCCTCTGCTAAGATTGCGTAAGATGGCTGAACTTGAACAGTGGTTTTAGAAGAGAATACCAAATCCAATATTACACCTCAGCTATTTAAAATTCTATTTATTTGCTTCACATTTCAATTCTGTGAGTGATTTTGATGACTCAGTGTGAGGACTATTACAAATATCTAACCAATAGACATGTTAGATGACATGTTATAGATTAAAACCTCCTATGATGAGTAATTGGTATTTATGTTGTGTAATAAAGAGTAATACATGATGTGTCGATAATTAAAATTGTAACAGTCACACTCATACAGAACACATGTATGAGCAATTGCCAGCATGTTTATCTCAATAAGTTCTGCAGTAGCCCATTATTTAGGAATATAGGACATATTATGTAACAACCGAACACCAACTGAAACAAGTTTCATCAAACGGAGATGATTTTGTTAGTTTTGTTATAAAATAGACCATGTGTGTTTTGCTTATTTTCCCTTTAATTTGAATCATATAATTTGATACTTCCGTACAAATCATTTGATTTATAATATTTCCTATTGAATTTTGTAAAGATTTTAATGGATTTATTTTTATTATTAATCAACAATTTTTGAACAAGTTTTGCATGTTTAACTCAAAAATGTGAAATGACTTGGAAATATATGTGTAAAATTTGAAAACTGTCAGTGCAGTCCTTTTAATCACACAGCCTTCCAAACACACATATACACTTCCGGACAATAAATATTGGTCTCCCCTGATACAATTTAATTTCATTAGGTGTTGAGTGTCAAGGTCAAAATGAAGATGCTGGCGTTTACTTAACTTTTTAAACGAACACTCTTAAATGAAAACAACCTTGAAATACTATTTAAATATTGGTAAGCTGAACCTATTTTCCTGTTTGATGTTATGCTTAGCTCAGGGTGGCTGAGACTTGATTTGTTTTGACATTGAGAACTTATCTGGTTGTTTGGATAGTTTAGAGTCTGTGTTAGCTATGTAGTGGGCGTGTGAATGACTTGAAATTAACACTATTCTAGTTTTTATCCGGTAAATTTTAAAGTAAGCACTATTTTTTAATATTAATAAAAGACTAAATAGTTTATACATATTTTTCTTGATGTTTTAGTTGATTATTTTAGCTGTATTAACTTCATGATTAGTTTTTAATCGTTGAAATTTGCTTTGTCTCATGTATAGTTTTTAACAAATCTCATAAAAAATGTTAGGTTGTAATCAAATTCGTGTGATTAGAATCGTTTATTGTATTACAATTATGCTTGTACAGGTTAAAATAGAAAATTAATTTAACATCCATATGAAAGGTTTTTCTTTCAACACTAATTTTATTAAACTGCGTTACATCTGGCTCAGCAGCCCGCTTAACCAATTATTACTTTAAATAAATTTATAAGAATGGTAATTTTTTGATGCATTAAAAACTACTATCTTGTTTACAAGTAGGTCTAACTAAGACATTTTTTAAGTAAACTATTACTGCACTAATGACTGACTAAATGAAAAAATAAATACAAAAATTAAAAACCTTTTTTTAACAACTCAGTAGCTTGATATGTAACTTATAAAGGAACAAAAATAAATCAGAATTACTCTGTAGAGCCAAAAAGTAATTCATTTTTTTGTAAAACATACTATAAAACCAAATTAATGATGAACTAAAACTTATCTCAACAAATATTATCTCTGTTTCCGAATTTCCCATATAGGGAGAAAAACTATTGCCATAAGTGGCATGGTAAGACTTGATTCTAGATGAAGAAAGTCTCTTCTTCATTAGTAATAAAGATTGTGAATCCAAAAATCCTTTCTCAATCTTACCCATAAATGAATTAATATTCGAAGGGGCCATCCTTGTTCCCATAGCTGACAAGGATGTTTACAGGCAATGGCTGTTGGTAAACTCAAAATTATTCTTTGTTAATGTCATTAATATTAGATCAAAATAAACTCTGAACTGGTTTTTACACTAGCCTTTCTGCTTGTATTGTACATTTATGTATGGCTGTTAGTATGCTCACACGATAACTCTCATAAAAAGAGGGTTTTGCATCCCAAAAATGTTTTTTGTTGCTTTTAGCAAATTCTCCTACAGGGAAGAATCTATTACCGTAGGTGGCGTGGTAAGAGTTAAGTCCGAGACCATGGTAACCTTTTGTTTTGAGGTTCCCAGATGCCAAAAACACTAATCGTTCAAATTTATATATGTTTATATATATATATATATATATAGATATATATATATATATATATATATATCAATACAGGGTGTCACAAAAAAGTGTTCTGGGCTATACAGGACCTAATTCTACATGCAAAAATAAGTAAAAAATGAAGAATAACATTTTTTGGATTTCGGCTTAGTTTAGCCGTAATCCGCCATTTTGTTTTTTTGGGAAAATATTTATTATTTCAAAAACCCAATGCTATATTGTTACGAAACTTGGCAAAAGTGTTTACACTAAAGTAAGTAACATTTGTAAAAAAAAATTTTTTACCTTTCCAAATTTCAAAATGGCGGCCATTTGAATTTTTTTATGCCAAATTTCATGAAAACCGGTACCTAAATCAAAATTTTTCAAGACACAAAATTTGTTGTATTTATTATAACAAATCCAACAAAACAAAAATGAATAAAATCGGTTCATAAATAAAGAAGCTGTGTTTATTTTAGTAATTTAGACTGAAATTACTTAATTACATTACATAAATTATTACATTAATAATTTCAGTCTAAATTACTAAAATAAACACAGCTTCTTTATTTATGAACCGATTTTAGCGAATTTCCCCTATAGGGAAGAAGCTATTACCGTAATCGGCATGGTAAGACCTAGGCCCGGGACCATGATAACTTTTCGTTTTGAGGTCCCCAGACCCCAAAAACACCATTCGTTCGATACTGTATATATATTAGCGAATTTCCCCTATATTAGCGAATTTCCCCTATAGGGAAGAAGCTATTACCGTAGTCGGCATGGTAAGACCTAGGCCCGGGACAATGATAACTTTTCGTTTTGAGGTCCCCAGACCCCAAAAACACCATTCGTTCGATACTGTATATATATATATATATCTATATATATATATATATATATATATATATATATATATATATATATATGTGTCCGTGAGCACGATAACTCTCGTAAAAATGATCCGATTTTGATGAAATTTGGTATAAACGTGTAAAGCAACATTTATGACTTTAAGTTCGAAAACCAGCCAGATCGCTCTACCCGAAGGGGTATTTTGGGGGGGTTTTGTACCAAAAATGGGTTTTTCGAATTTTTCACATATAATTTTTGAAATATTCAAATTTTGGTTTTCACTATTGGATTCAGCTTAAAAAAACACACAATTTGGTATTTTGATCATTTCTCTACGTCAATTGGTTACCGAGATATTGAAAGTGCTAAACACAGTACGTTGTCTAATGTTATTCTTATGGAGGAAAAAGAAAAATGTTATATCTCGCCTATTTATCAACGTATACTGACGAAACTTGGTATACGGCTTCATCTGGTTGTGAACCATTGATATTTGCTCAAAAAGACAATTTTTTACCCAAGGCTCCCGTAGCAGCAAACCTGCGTACTCAGCCCCATGTTATTCTTATGGAGAATAAGTAACGTGTTATCTGCCTTCATTATGAAAATAAATTAATGAAATTTGGTATGTGGCTTTACCTACATGAGTTGTATTGATATTTGTATATAACCCCATTTTTTGTGTTCCTTGCTTCAGCAAACCTGCATACTCAGCTGCCATGTTATTCTTATGGAGAATAATTAAAATGTCATAAATCGTTTATTTATGAATGTATATTGATGAAACTTGGTATGTGGCTTTATGTGGTATTAATATACATATATATGCATTGGAAATTCGCTGAGTACGCAGGTTTGCTGCTACGGGGGTATATATATATATATCTATATTAGCGAATTTCCCCTATAGGGAAGAATTAGCGAATTTCCCCTATAGGGAAGAAGCTATTACCGTAGTCGGCATGGTAAGACCTAGGCCCGGGACCATGATAACTTTTCGTTTTGAGGTCCCCAGACCCCAAAAACACCATTCGTTCGAAACTGTATATATATATATATATATATATATATATATATATATATATATATATATATATATATATATATATATATATATATATCTATATATATATATATATATATGTGTCCGTGAGCACGATAACTCTCGTAAAAATTATCCGATTTTGATGAAATTTGGTATAAACGTGTAAAGCAACATTTATGACTTTAAGTTCGAAAACCAGCCAGATCGCTCTATCCGAAGGGGTATTTTGGGGGGGTTTTGTACCCCAAAAATGGGTTTTTCGAATTTTTTACATATAATTTTGGAAATAGTCAAATTTTATTTTTTCCCATTGGATTCAGCTTAAAAAAACACACAATTTGGTATTTTGATCATTTCTCTACGTTAATTAGTTACCGAGATATTAAAAGTGCTAAACACAGTACGTTGTCTAATGTTATTCTTATGGAGGAAAATAAAAATTTTATATCTCGCTTATTTATGAACGTATACTGACGAAACTTGGTATACGGCTTCATCTGGTTGTGGACCATTGATATTTGCTCAAAAAAACAATTTTTTACCCAAGGCTCCCGTAGCAGCAAACCTGCGTACTCAGCCCCATGTTATTCTTATGGAGAATAAGTAACGTGTTATCTGCCTTCATTATGAAAATAAATTAATGAAATTTGGTATGTGGCTTTACCTACATGAGTTATATTGATATTTGTATAAAACCCCATTTTTTGTGTTCCTTACTTCAGCAAACCTGCATACTCAGTTGCCATGTTATTCTTATGGAGAATAATTAAAATGTCATAAATCGTTTATTTATGAATGTATATTGATGAAACTTGGTATGTGGCTTTATTTGGTATTAAGATACATATATATGCATTGGAAATTCGCTGAGTACGCAGGTTTGCTGCTACGGGGGTATATATATATATATATATGTGTCCGTGAGCACGATAACTCTCGTACAAATTATCCGATTTTGATGAAATTTGGTATACACGTGTAAAGCAACATTTATGACTTTAAGTTCGAAAACCAGCCAAATCGCTCTATCTGAAGGGGTATTTTGGGGGGGTTTTGTACCCCAAAAATGGGTTTTTTGAATTTTTTATATATAATTTTGCAAATAGTCAAATTTTAGTTTTTACCATTGGATTCAGCTTAAAAAAATACACAATTTGGTATTTTGATCATTTCTCTACGTCAGTTGGTTACCGAGATATTGAAAGTGCTAAACACAGTACGTTGTCTAATGTTATTCTTATGGAGGAAAAGAAAAATTTTATATCTCGCTTATTTATGAACGTATACTGACGAAACTTGGTATACGGCTTCATCTGGTTGTGGACCATTGATATTTGCTCAAAAAAACATTTGTTTACCAAAGGCTCCCTTAGCAGCAAACCTGCGTACTCAGCCCCATGTTATTCTTATGGAGAATAAGTAACGTGTTATCTCCCTTAATTATGAAAATAAATTAATGATACCCCGTAGCAGCAAACCTGCGTACTCAGCGAATTTCCAATGCATATATATGTATCTTAATACCACATAAAGCCACATATCAAGTTTCATCAATATACATTCATAAATAAACGATTTATGTCATTTTAATTATTCTCCATAAGAATAACATGGCAGCTGAGTATGCAGGTTTGCTTAAGCAAGGAACACAAAAAATGGGGTTTTATACAAATATCAATATAACTCATGTAGGTAAAGCTACATACCAAATTTCATTAATTTATTTTCATAATTAAGGGAGATAACACGTTACTTATTCTCCATAAGAATAACATGGGGCTAAGTACGCAGGTTTGCTGCTACGGGAGCCTTTGTCAAAAAATTGTTTTTTTGAGCAAATATCAATGGTCCACAACCAGATGAAGCCCTATACCAAGTTTGGTCAGTATATGTTCATAAATAAGCGAGATATAAAATTTGTATTTTCCTCCATAAGAATAACATTAGACAACGTACTGTGTTTAGCACTTTCAATATCTTGGTAACCAACTGACGTAGAGAAATGATCAAAATACCAAATTGTGTGTTTTTTTAAGCTGAATCCTATGGGAAAAACTAAAATTTGACTATTTCCAAAATTATATATAAAAAAATCGAAAAACACATTTTTGGGGTTCAAAACCCCCCCAAAATACCCCTTCGGATAGAGCGATCTGGCTGGTTTTCGAACTTAAAGTCATAAATGTTGCTTTACACGTTTATACCAAATTTCATCAAAATCGGATAATTTTTACGAGAGTTATCGTGCTCACGGACACACATATATATATATATAACTGTATATATATATATATATATATATATATACAGTTTCGAACGAATGGTGTTTTTGGGGTCTGGGGACCTCAAAACAAAAAGTTATCATGGTCCCGGGCCTAGGTCTTACCATGCCGACTACGGTAATAGCTTCTTCCCTATAGGGGAAATTCGCTAAAATTTGGTATGTGGCTTTACCTACATGAGTTATATTGATATTTGTATAAAACCCCATTTTTTGTGTTCCTTGCTTCAGCAAACCTGCATACTCAGCCGCCATGTTATTCTTATGGAGAATAATTAAAATGTCATAAATCTTTTATTTATGAATGTCTATTGATGAAACTTGGTATGTGGCTTTATGTGGTATTAAGATACATATATATATATATGCAATATGTTTGTAAATTAAAGATTTTGACCTCATTTTGGATTGTCGCTAGAGTGCTATTTGGGTCCTGCCTGTAAAACTACAAACAATCATGATTGTACACAGACACATTGCCACTGGCCTTCCAACATATTAAAAAATAAAATTAAAGAACAGAATATTTGTGCTAGAAAAAAACACTCAGGAGGGCTACTTACTAGAAGTATGTATAATGCGTCAAGCTGGAAATAGGGAGGAGAGGATTTAGATACTTTGCAACCAAAGAATATATTGCTCTTCCATAGCAATTCAAATTGTTAAGCACGTCTGGGAGTAGAAAAGCTCAGAAGATGTCCGTAACAGAACAGTTCCAGCAAAACATAGAACATTCTTACTATGTTTAACTTTGGCTTATTTTATTTTTGGCTTATAAAACACTTTTGTTTGAGAATCGCTCACTAAAGTACTTTTAATTTAGTTATTTATTCTTAACTAAAATAAGGTTTGTTTCAGGGGATCTGCACCGTGACATTGGTTCCACTGCTATGGAAGCGACAGGTAACCAAAACAATTATTTAAGTTTTCATCACCAAATTTTAGAATACTTGTCCATATTGTGTGGATATTCTGATATATACATTTTACCATTGTTCAGAACAGTGACAGGTCAATGTATTGTGTTGGACAAAGGACATGTAATTAGGAAATTTAATTTCTAATAAGGTTGACTTTACAATATTTGACATCATAATTATGGCATATAGAAGAATTTTGGTAGAATACAAGTTATTGTATACAGTATGTTGCTTAATTTTGATTGTATTTTTATTTGAAAATAAGTTTGCTATATAAATAAGAGTGAAACCAGGCCCTCATGAGTTACTATAAGATATGCAACAGTTTACAACAGTTTCTAATAACGTATGATTTGATTCATAAATCAACTAAAGAATTCTTGGCACTTTGCCACCGGGTGCAGCTGCATAAGGTATGAAATATTTATTGTGGTTACAAAGTATCACCTATGTGGTTGTGGAACTTTGCCAATTGGTGCTGATACCAATGATTGCAAGGCTATGCCAACAACTTTGTAACAGACAAAATTACAGTTTTTCATGAGGAGATAATAATAGTAAAGTTTTAAACATCAAAAACGATCTAGAAGACGGTCTACCACAAAGTTGCTCCAACTACCTTAACAAATACACATGTTGCATGATACATGTTGTTTACAAGGGAATTATATTGTTGCAACAGCCTCACTTAAAGTAAGTGTATTCCAGGTTTTGGTTTCTTTTTTAATGTCGTGTTTCTCCTACATCCCTACATTCGTCTGCACTTTCCTAGATAATTTTAAACTATTATCTTTTACATCAGTTTAACTTATCCAAATCGGCCAGCAACTTAATGTCTTTGGCAACATCTAATATTATTGCACTGCATGACCCGGAAACTGATGATTTTTTAATGAAGGGGGAATGCATTTATGCATGGTGTGTAGGACTTGCTCTGCAAAAGGCAGGGAATACCCACTAAACCTCCTACAGGCCACGTTGATCCAGGTCGGAACCCTTTCGGATCACTTCATGCCTGGCTGCTCATCTTTCGTTCCTATGGATTATGCCACTTTATTCCTGAAGCCTAAGGGTCATCCAGTCATCCAGTCATCCCTTGTCATGCTTCGCGCAGTGCTGAGTGGGCGTGTGAAGCAACTGCTCTCCACGCGTCCTTGCTCCGCAGTATTATCTCCACTTCAGTGTTTGGGAGGAGAGATCTACAGTGGGGACAAGCCTTCTTCTCTCTTCTGCAAAACGCCCAGACACAAAGAATGAGTGATGGACATCATCCTCATCTTCTGGACAATAAGCGCACTGAGGTGGCCTGAATTCCCCATCCGGTGAAGACACTTTCAAAAGTAACTGTGACCCGTCAGGAACTGACACAGGTATAAATCAATCTCCCCGAGGCCACGGCCAATCCAGTTGCCAAGATCTCTGATGAGGTGAGACGAACAAGACCATCGGTGCCCTCATCCCACCTGCGCTGCCATGCTTACAGAGTGTTGGATCGAGCAGCTGCCGCTGCTTCACTTCTGTCCTGCTCGGAGGCTTGCCGAAAAATGGCCTGTCTCTCAACAGCGAGCAGGTCGAGGGGGTCATGGTTAACAGCAACAACCATGACCGCCACACAAGAAACCGTGCGGTAGGCGCAGGCGACCTTGAGCACTGCTGTGCACTAAACTGACAGAACGTGCTTGCTGTGAATGGTATATTTGCGCTTTCAACATATAATTAAGAGTGAATACCCCCCAGTTGTTGTTTCCAATGTTTTTGCAACTCGATGTAGATTGCACGTATATGTCACTTACAATTCGTTGGTGGAAGGACTTCACTTGTACTAGCTTGTGACCCGTCGGTTGGTGTTGGTGCAGGTTACAAGGTGTTCAACGACAGTGTGCACGGGCACATCACACTGCACCCGTTGCTAGTGCGGGTCGTGGACACTCTGCAGTTCCAACGGCTGCGCAACATCAAGCAGCTTGGCCCAGCCAACCACGTATTCCCTGGTGCCAGCCACTGCCGATACGAACATTCACTCGGGTAAGAAAATCTGGTAAAATCTTGAATTTTATATTGATTTACATAAAGTGAAACTTTCTGTATAAAAGTTTATGGCTTAGTGCTGACGTTTTATTATACAAAATTTAAACAATTCTTCACTACTTTTGTTTTAGTTTGTTACATATTCTAGATCAAACAGCTGTCCCAGTGGAAATCATATTAACCCCTAATTACATTATAAGGTCAACACAAAAACACATTAACACATTGAGCTCTCAGGTAATTGTGTTTATCTCAAACTCTGTTATGTCATTGTTTAGTTTCAAAGGTAATTGACAATAAACAGTATCAGGAAACTGACACATACTTTCTCCCTTTTAGCCCAACTTTAATGAATAAATTACTTTTTATTTACTAAATATAAAATACAAAGCACAGTCAAATGTTCAGAAAATCTTGTACCGGTACACAAGTTGTTTTCAAAAATATCCACCCAAATCCCTGTTTAAGAGGCATTACAGAATCCATCGCTACACACGTGGTTTTAAGAGGGGAAATGCCCCCTATTCCCCCCCTCAGGGTTATTAAGGGATAATATATTTCAAATTTCCTCTGTTCGTCAATGCTAACTTGACAAGCATATCATGTTTGAACAAAATTGGAGAGAAATAGTATTTTTTTATTCCCCATAATAATAACATTGGACAACGTACTGCGTTTACCGCAAAATGAAAATCTAAATCTTCTCCGCAACCAGTAATCGTAGAATAGTAATTCAGGATACTAGTTTTTTTAGCTCTTTTTAATGGTGAATAGTAATATTTTTTATATTTATGTTTTTTTATAAAAAATACAAAAAACTGAATTTTTCATATTTCAAGTCTTGTAATTTCTGAACCCGAATTTTTACAGAAATGCGGGTGGTGTCATTTTGTTGGAAAACTAAAGTTCTACAAACGACTAAAGTTTAATCAAAATCGTTAGAGCTGTTTTTGAGAAATCTTGATTTTTCATGTTTTTGCGGGATAATTACCCTTAAAAATCACAAATTCAAAAAAATGAAAAAAAACACCTGGAGATATCGTGGATTAGTACCTACATACCAAATTTCATAAAAATGGGACCATTGGTTAGGGCTCTAGCTCTGAACACATCCATACAGATAGACACACAGACATCACGTTAAAACAACTTTTTTGGGTTCAGGGAGCACCAAAACGAATATTTCCACTAACAACTCAAATTCAAAAATTTTGACGAAAACAACACTCTCTCCAAGTACTATGTATAAGAGGAGAAAATATAAGGGGAGAAAGTAAGGGGTCGGACATTTTAAACGTAGGCCTGTCTTTTTAATGGGGCTTTCTTGGAATAAACCAAAAAAGCAGATATTACTGTGTTGGGTGACATGTTTCTTCATACTCTTCTACAGACCACCCAAAGAGGGGACTATTGTAACTGTGTACTGGTATATATTGATTATTTCAAAAGAATTGATAAATAATCCAAACTTTTAAAATCCAAACATAGATTAACCATTTGTTGTTATTTTTATTGCTGGGTTATTGCTATGCATGTCTTCTACAAGTGGGAATTTTGCGCAAGTTACCGGAAGGATAGGATATAGCAGGAAAGGAAAAGGTGGGATGGGGTAAGCAGCCAAATTGACCTTTCAGAGAGCCAACTCCCGTGTTTGTGTGAGAGCTGTGATCAGGCTCAAACCGGGGTCCTGCCCTCCATCTGGCCAATTCAACAGATAGGTTGTCCATGTACAACATCCTCAGTCAGGGACCAAACCCGGACGTTCCGTCCCCAGCCGCTGCAAATGGAGGGACCAAAGGTGAAAGGGAAGCTTGTCATAATAGACAGCCAATAGACTTAGCATATGTAATGACAACTTCATTTACACACCCAATGTCAGCCTCGAAACTGGTATAGAGCAGTTTTAAGGTTGTCCTGGGAACCCAGGGTTAAGTGGAATGTCTTATATTGTATATATAAAATACAATCAAAAAAGGCGGACAAAATTATTAATCCAAGCTGTACATAAAAATTAATTTTTCCAGCATTGGTAAGCCTTAAAAAATATCAATCAAAAATCTATGGCCATAAATGTCATAAAACTATTTAAACTTTATTTTAGTATGGAGGCTTGCTGAAGTTTTTTACTTGAGGTGGAAAGTAATTACAAGGCAGAGTTGATTTAAATTATGGTAATGAATGAAGAAAGGAAGTGTTAGTTGCAAAAGTTATCTACAGTTATGATAAGCACTTCCTTTTTTCTTATTTTCCTTCCTGTTATTCTGATTGGGAACTAGATTGTTTACATTGATTGTATTTAGTTAAGTTAAATATTTACTTTGTAACCTAGTTGCTTAGTCAAAATTTATCTTCTTCTTAGCTTATAATACCCCCGTCGCAGCAAACCTGCATACTCAGTGAATTTCCAGTGCATGCATATGTTTCTCACTACCACATAAAGCCACTCACCAAGTTTCTTAAAAATACATAAATAAATAAGTGATAAATAGCATTTTATTTATTCTCCATGAGAATAACATAGGGCTGAGTACGCAGGTTTGCTGCAACAAGAAATATAAGAAATTTTTTTAAGTATTTATCAATACAACTTAACCAGGTGAAGCTACATATCAAGTTTTAATATTTTATGTTCATAATTAAGGGAGATATAAAACTGTACTTATTCTCCATAAGAATAACATTATGGCTGGGTATGCAGGTTTGCTGCTACAGGAGTAATAAACAAAAAATCAGTTTTTTCTGCAAGTATCAATATACTAGTACTAGGGGAAGCCACATACCAAGTTTCATCAATATACGTTCATAAATAATCGAGATATAAAATTTTAATTATTTTCCTTAAGGATATCATTGGACAATGTACTGTTTTTAGCACTTTGAATATCTCAGCAACGGTTGGACATAGAATCACAATTTAAACACCAAAATGATTGTTTTGTAGAGCTAAACTGTTTGCTAAAAGCAAATGTGATGTTTACAGTAAAATGAACTGAGGAAAAACTAAAAACTATTTTCCCATAAGATTAACATGGGAGATTTTATGAACACATTTTTGGATTTTCTCCACAACCACTTAAGTTAATGATTCAAAATAATGTATTATTTGTTTTTTAAGCTCTATAAAATGGACAAAACAAAAATTGTGTGTTATAAAAATTTAAGAGTGAAAAATTTAAAAAACTGATTTTTGGAAAATTTTGAAATCCCATAAACCCCCCTTCCCATGGTCCGATTTTTCTAGTTTTCGAAGTTAAAGTCATGAATGTCACTTTACACATTTGAGCCAAATTTCAATGAATTCGGATGTTTTTTATTCAAGTTATCGCATTCACGGACACATATATATAAATTTGAACGATTAGTGTTTTTGGCATCTGGGGACCTCAAAACAAAAAGTTATCATGGTATTGGGTATGGTATGGTAAGTCTTACCATGAGACCTATGGTAATAGCTACCCTATAGGGGAAATTCGCTAAAAAGAAATCAATTAAGTATTTAAAATTATTAATATAAATGTATGTGGTAATTAAAAATACCTCCGTAGCAGCAAACCTGCATACTCAGCGAATTTCCAATGCATGTATATGTTTCTCACTACCACATAAAGCCAATCACCAAGTTTCATAAAAATACGTGAATAAATAAGTGATCCAAAGCATTTTATTAATTCCCCATAAGAATAACATTGAAAGCTGAGTATGCAGGTTTGCTGCAACAAGGAACACAGAATATGTGTTTTTGTGCAATTATCAATACAACTTGACCAGTCGAAGCTGTATACGAAGTTTTATTCATTTATGTTCATAATTAAGGGAGACATTACATATTACTTATTCTCCATAAGAATAACATGGGGGCTGAGTATGCAGGTTTGCTGCTGCGAGGAAAATTGGCAAACAAATTTTTTTGTGCAAATATCAATAGACTAGGTGAAGCCACATGCCAAGTTTCATCAACATACATTCATAAATAATCGAGATATCAAATTTTCATTATTCTCCATAAGGATAACATTGGACTACGTACTGTGCTTAGCACTTGAATATCTCTGCAATGGTTGGACATAGAATCACAATTTAAACACCAAAATGATTGTTTTGTAGAGCTGAACTGATTGGTAAAAGTAAATGTGAGGTTTACATTAAAATGAACTGAGGAAATGCTAAATATCCCAGTAGCAGCAAACCCTTATACTCAGCGAATTTCCAATGCATATATATGTATCTTAATACCACATAAAGCCACATACCAAGTTTCATCAACATACATTCATAAATAAACTATTTATGAAGTTTTAATTATTCTCCTTAAGAATAACATGGCGGCTGAGTATGCAGGGTTGCCGAAGCAAGGAACACAAAAAATGGGGTTTTATACAAATATCAATATAACTCAAGTAGGTAAAGCCACGTACCAAATTTTATTAATTTATGTTCATAATTAAGGAAGATAACACGTTACTTATTCTCTATAAGAATAACATCGGAGCTAGTACGCAGGTTTGCTGCTACGGGAACTATCAGCCAAAAAATGTTTTACAGTGCAAATATCAATAGACCACAACGATATGAAGCAATATATCAAGTTTCATCAGGATAAGTTGATAAATAAGCGAGATATACAATTTTTCTTATTCTCAATAAGAATAACATTGGACAACGCACTGTGTTAGCACTTTCAATATCTCTGTAACCATTTGACGTAGAGCAATAATCAAAACACCAAATTGTGTGTCTTTTTAAGCTGATTCCAAAGGAAAATCTAAAATTTGACTTTCAAAAATTATATATAAATACCCCCGTCGCAACACACCTGCGTACTCAGCGAATTTCCAATGCATAATATATGAGTGTGTTAATACCACATAAAGCCGTATATCAAGTTCTATGAAAATATATTCACAAGAAAGCTCTTATTTTTCCGTCTATCTGTCTGTATGTGTTTTTTACTCAATACGTTGTATCTTAAGAATCTCTGAAGACGTGTTGGCAGATAACACAGGCCAACAAAAAATTTTATTTGAAAACTTTTTTGACTTTAATAGCTGATCTTTATTGATTTTTATAAGCTGAATCCAAATCTGGCCTTATTTTTTTATCACCCATAGTTTTCGAGCAATTTTCTTTTTATTATATAGTAGGGATGAGTCGATTATCGATACCGATTCTCGATACCACCGATTCTTGGACATTGGTATTGGTATCGAGATTCATTCGTTCAATGTCAATACTGATACCATCGATACCCCCGCCGTTTACCTGCGCTGCAAAGTGAACGGGAAGAGATACTCCTGCCGTTTACCCGCTCTACAAAAGGCATGAGGAGTGTTTGGGTCGGCGGCAAAAATCTTACCTTGGAGATAAGGAAGGACGAGGGATGGGAGGGGAGGGGAGGGGTGTGGTTGAAAGCAATAAACCAGTCGGCTAACCAACATTATTTCTTTGAGTTATTATCTTACAACCAAGTTTTTCCCTATTATGAATTTATAATAAATAATTTTTGTTTTTCTACATTAATATAGCACACTAGTAAAATTAACATTACATTATGTAAAAAATTGCATTAAAAAATTTGTTTGATAATTAACTACAAATACTACTAAATAATGTTAAATGGTACTATAAATTTGTAACTGTTTTTAACAATAGTTTTAACATCTATAGGTACTGAATAATCGTAGGTATCGATGGTATCGGTATCAAGAATCGGGAATAGATTTTTCTGGTATTAGTATCGGTATTGAGAATCGATAAATTTCGGTATCGACTCATCCCTATTATATAGTATAAAACTCTCATAGGGTATGTGGGGAAATTAATGAAACGTTATGTTACATCATAAGTATGGTTTGTATTTATAGTAGTCTACTCAAAACAGTGGTATAATGTGCTAATACAGGTTTCACTCGTCAGCTGGTTTATACTTTTTTTTCTCTTTTAAGCTTCTTGTGTAGCTTTTTCTACGATGAGTCGCTTGCTAAACTTCGCGGTGAAGTGACCAACAGTAGTTCCATCATGTTGGTGTTCCAGCGGCGCTGGTAGCGTTTTTCCATCACTTTAAAGTCCTGGTGAATACGCTCACCGTACTCCTCACTCACATTTCCCAAATTGTCCGAGAAGTAATCAAGGTGACTGTTCAAAAAGTGAACTTTCAGGCTCATCAAACATCCCAACATTTTAAACTTCTTTAACATGTTAGCTACAACGGAAAAATATTCTGGGTCTTTTTCATTTCCCAAGAACTTTGTAACGAGTTCCTTAAATGATAACCGTGATTCTTTTTTATTTAAAGTCATTGTGGACTCAAGGATAACGTCAAACATAATTTTTCTAATGTCAGGTCTGATAAAGACACCTTCTTTAAGTTTAGCTTTTGAAAGGTGTGGAAACGTTTGGCAGAGATACTTGGAAACATGGTCAATCTTTAGGTAAAGCCTTTACAAACTGTTTCATGAGGCATAGCTTTATATGTGGTAGGAACACGTTCTTCGGATCTACAAGGTGGCACCCAAGATTTATCCTGATCACCAAGTTTAATTCCAAAGTATGGTAGATAAACCTTTTTCACAAAGTCTGTAATGTTTCTTTGGTGTTTTTAATCACAAACTCATCACAAATATAACAAAAATTGTCAGCAGAGTTTTTACAACCGCGATAATACATTGTACTGAACACATGCACAGGAAACTTGAAAGTGAGGTAAGGTTGACTGTAAAAAAAACATCAACTGTTAACAGAAAAATAGAACCAACCTTTTTTGTCCAGCAAATGCGTTTCAGCAATGATACCAACGTCATATACCTCCATTAGATTAAAAAAAATTGTTTTAACTATATAAAAACTTTTCAATTCATTAAAAATTTGCTTAATTTAATAAATTTCACTATAAAATGTGAAAAATGGTTGGGCGATACAGCTTTTTAAGTATCATATTAGGATTCCGCACCACCTTAAAAAACATATGAATAAATCCTCAGTTTGATAAATCCTCACATTATCAAATTGGTAACGTTACCAGTTTTAACCCTCCGAGCGGCAGCAAATTTGTTGTCAGTGTTTTCTGTAGTGGCAGGGTCATTTTTGTGATTTTGCAGACTAGTTTTTAGAATATTGTATAAAATTCAATTTTGAAGTAAACATATGAATATGCATATTCGTTTTGTTCACAAATAACAGGGGAATTATAAAATGGTAAAGTAAGTGACATTTTGAGGAGTGGTTTGAAAAAAAATTGAAAAGATTAAAAAATATTTTAAGTTTTGGTTATAATTTTCAAAAGGAAAACGTTACAGTAAGTAATCCAATTTTTTTATGTAAAAATAAAAATGTACCAAATGTTACTTATCTAATTCCCTACGTAGAAATGTAGATAATTCATAGAAGAAAAAATTGCATATATGAATTATATAGAATAACTTGAGACAAGTGCAAAACGGATATTTGTGTGCCACCAATTTGGTATGCCAAAAAAACCTCTAACAATACATAAATATAATAAAACATTATTTTATTTGAAGGTTATACAATTCTAAAAACAATCACATAAGAATGAGAAGTATAAGAAATGTTTTTCAAAATATTATTATAAATGAAATTATAAAATTTATTTGTTGAAAACAAAATGTTTGTTATTCAGTGCAAGATAATTTGTTTATAACACCTAATGCTCCTAAATGAGCATGTAATATGATTAAGCTTGATGTAATATGTAATATGATTTAGTAGTTATTTCCCTACTATAAAATATATAGTTACCTATACTAATGTATAAAAATAACATTGTTACACATACTTTATGATAATGGAACGTACTGTTTTTCAGACGAAAGATCAAAACAAAATACCGGGCCAAAACAAAACACCGAATGGTCTAAATGACGCGATTTCCTGTCTGACAACCTTGGCAATACAGGCTGCCAACCTCATAGATAAATATTTTGCGTTCTTTCCTCTACAAAATGATATAAGAACATACATGTAATATGAATAAAAACTACTTATAACAAGTATTTTGCTATTCGTTCTAATAGAACGAATTGCCGTTTTTTGAAGACGTAAAATATGACGATTTTCTTATTTTGTCAGATGTCTGTCTGATTATATCTCTGCGTTATTCCAGATACCAGCCAAACGGGAATTTTTCCCTGATTGCAGTGGTACCACTCGTTTCTGGTTAGGAACAAAATTTACCTTGCCATGATTTTTTGAAACGTACTGTGTTTAGCCATTTCCCGACACAAACATGGCGTAGTCGTCCTCGTGCCAAATTTTCCTTCAAATGTAACTTTGGATTACATTGTTTTACTGCTGCTATAAGGTTCATTCATGTAATAAAATGAAAGTTTGGAATGTTATCTTTAGAATGGTATAAAGATTATCCGATTTCAAGCACGTTTTCAATGGTATTTATGCAAATGAAAACGAGTTCGCACGCAGCACGCTGACGTGAGGGAAGTGAATTTCCACAAAAAACGTTTCAAACTCACAGTATGTTTAAAAACATACATGTATTCCAATTTGTATTGAAATCTGAAAACATTGATTTTTTGGCTGTTCTGATGCTCCTGGTTTCATTAACCTGCAAAGCTGGGAATACAATTTTGCACATTATAATGTTAGGGCAGGCTTGAAAGTAGGCGTGAGTTGCTGGGGATGATAAAAGTACTCTAACAAAGGAATAACAGGCTTTTCTAGTGTAAAATCCCCATAAGACAACGTACTGTGTTTAGTTTAAACACATTTTCTTTAATAACTCGGTAAATATTTATGCTAGAATGACGAGAGAGAGCTTAAAACTTTCGCCTTACTAATTCCCATCTTTTTACATACATTAATTTTACATCTGGGGTTTTTATACATTAATTTTACATCTGGGGTTTTTCCGGCCATTTATAGGCCCAAAAACTCGAAATTTGAAAGATTAATCCCCAAAAAAAGGGTTTAGAGTTGTCCGATTGTTTTGTCCAACGAACTTGTCCAACTGATTACAGAAAGGAACGTCCCTACCAAATTTGAAGTTAATAGGACAAAAAATGTGACCGCTAGAGTGCATACACATATATATGTCTATATATATATATATATATCAAATTTTGAACGACCCCCCAAAACGTGTTCAGGGGGTCACGTTAGGAACTTCTATGGTGGTCCCGGGCTTAAGTTTTACCGTGCGGGTCATGCTAATAGTTCACTTTGCAAAGGAAATTCACTAAAAATTACAGAATTTGTTCTAATAGAACGAATTGCCGTTTTTTGAAGACGTAAAATATGATGATTTTCTTATTTTCCCAGATGCCTGTCTGATTATATCTCTGAGTTATTCCGGATACCAGCAAAACGGGAATTTTTCCCTGATTGCAGTGGTACCACTCGTTTCTGGTTAGGAACAAAATTTACCTTGCCATGATTTTTTGAAGTGTACTGTGTTTAGCCATTTCCTGACACAAACATGGCGTAGTCGACCTCACGCCAAATTTTCATTCAAATGTAACTTTGGATTACATTGTTTTACTGCTGCTATAAGGTTCATTCATGTAATAAAATGAAAGTTTGGAATGTTATCTTTAGAATGGTATAAAGATTATCCGATTTCAAGCACTTTTTCAATGCTATTTATGCAAATGAAAAAAAATTACGGCATTCGTTCTAATAGAACTAATGCCATTTTACAGAACACCTGACATTCGTTCTATTAGAACGAATGCCGCTCGCAGGGTTAAACATAACCAGATTTAGGGGATCCCGTTTGAATTTAAAATTTTACTTATGTAAACATAGGGAATATTATACATCATTTTAAAGGTCTCGTTAAAATAAATATTTTAGCGAAAACAGAATTCACTTACCTTTATTCGTTTAAAAATGGCGGCCATTTTTGTGTAAAATATTGACATTTACGGAATACCCTGTATTTTCTAAACCACTACTCGTATCTTTTATCTGACTTAAATTTCTTATTCGTGATAAACTCAGCTTTACTCTGGTATGCTACATGATAGGCTTTTTGAGAAAATCTATATACAGGGTTTCCGAAAAAGAATGACGGGATTTCGAACGGCCATTGCTTGGGGACTATTCAAGATAACTAAACGATTTAAACGTCAAATAGAAGGGAAAAGAACTAAGTTTTTTTTCATACCTTAATATGTTTCGATGTGAGCTTCATTTGTTGCTCAGCATACATCGAAGCGATATTCGATGTCTCGCCAAGTGTTGTGAAGCATCTCTGGTGTCACAGTTGCCATCGCTTCCGAAATTCGCCCACGCAGATGTAGCAAATCACGAATTTTCTCAGCATAAACAATGTTCTTTACGTAACCCCACAAAAAAAAGTCCAAAGGGGTCAAATCAGGACTCCTGGGAGGCCAGGGAATAGGCGCACCCCTGTCTATCCAACCATTTGGAAACTTGTTGTTAAGTGTGTCGCGCACTTCCCGAAGGTAATGAGGCGGGGCGCCGTCCTGCATCAAAATGACTCGTTCACCGGCTTGTTCTTCAATTTCTTCAATTTGAGGAAACAAAAATTTTTCTAGCATATCTAAATAAATTATGCCATTAATTGTTGTTTCGGCGAAAAATAAAGGCCCTATCACCGTACGTGCGTGACACACTTAACAACAAGTTTCCAAATGGTTGGATAGGCAGGGGTGCGCCTATTCCCTGGCCTCCCAGGAGTCCTGATTTGACCCCTTTGGACTTTTTTTGTGGGGTTCCGTAAAGAACATTGTTTATGCTGAGAAAATTGGTGATTTGCCACATCTGCGTGGGCGAATTTCGGAAGCGATCGCAACTGTGACACCAGAGATGCTTCACAACACTTGGCGAGAAATCGAATATCACTTCGATGTACGCAGAACAACAAATGGAGCTCACATCGAAACATATTAAGGTATGAAAAAAAACTTACTTCTTTTCTCTTCTATTTGACGTTTAAATCGTTTAGTTATCTTGAATAGTCCCCAAGCAACGGCCGTTCGAAATCCCGTCATTCTTTTTCGGAGACCCTGTATTTCAAAAAATTATTTATTTTGAAAATACCTAAATGCCCAAAATTCAAAAAAAGTCAAATGGTAGCCTATGTCAAAAAGCATACCATTGAAAAGGTCTTGTAAATCCTAGCGACTTTCTAATTTATACCAACCTTGTATCTATTTTCGTTTTTCTGCAATCAGCAAAAAACATTGTTTTTCCATATAAAATGCATGTTAATTTGCATAACACTTGCATGTATTCTGCGTCCACATTCGTTTTATGTGTTATGTACAATGGGTTTTATGTGGATGTATACAGGGTGAGTTTTAAATGAGTCCCTCCTTAATCTTTTCTATATTTCTTAAGATATCGACTCCGGACCACCCCCAATCATTGTTGACCATCTTATACTTAATTTTGATTTGGTTAATATTTTTGGCCGCCAACTTGGATCCGCCATATTGGATGCAACTATTTATTTTTAAATGTAAAGATGGGGTTGTGACCCATCATATAAAAGTACTTTTTTACAGTGAACACAATGGTGCAATCCGTTTTTGAAAACCAGTGGTTCGTTCTCAAGATATTGGCGAATTAAACCAATTAATTTTGGAGAGAGTTTTAAAGGTCCAAGCCTTAAATAAAACACTCCCATATTCTCATAATTACATCAAACAATGACCAAGAACTACCACCAAGCATTGTTGAGTGGCATTTGCTTCATTTTGACAAAATTAACATTTTGGCCGCCATCTTGGATCCACCATTTTGGAATAAGGTAATTTTTTTTCAAATGTAAAGGTAGGGTTGTGACCCATCATTTCCAACTGTTTTTCCATGCTGAAATCAATCTCACAATCTGTTTCCAAATATCACCTTTCGTTCTCATGATATTGTCACTTTTTGAAATGTTAAACAGAAATCTTTCCATATCATGAAAACGAAAGGAGATGTTTGGAAACAGATTGCGACATTGATTTCAGCGTGGAAAAACAGTTGGAAATGTTGGGTCACAACCCTATCTTTACATTTGAAAAAATATCTTATTCCTAAAATTTAGGCACATTTAATGGCGGATCCAAGATGGCAGCCAAAATGTTAATTTTGTCAAAATGAAGCAGATGCCACTCATCAATGATTGGTGGTAGATCTTGGTCATTATTTGATGTAATGATGAGAATATGGGCATGTTTTAAGGTTTGGGCCTTTAAAACTCTCTCCAAAATTAATTAATTTAATTTGCCAATATCTTGGGAACAAATAATGATTTTCAAACACGGATTGTGCCATTGTGATCACCGTAAAAAAATACTTTTATATGTGAGCAACAACCCTACCTTTACAATTAAAAATAAATAGTTGAATCCAATATGGCGGATCAAAGATGGCGGCCATAATTATTAACTAAGTCAAAATGAAGTATAAGTTGGTCAACAATGATCGGGGGTGGTCCGGAGTTGATATCTTAAGAAATGTAGAAAATATTAGGAGGGGGACTCATTTTATACACCCTGTATATATATATATATATATATATATATATATATATATATATATATATATAAATTTGAACGAATAGTGTTTTTGGCATCTGGGGACCTCAAAACACAAAGTTATAATGGTCTTGGGCTTAACTCTTACCATGCCACCTACAGTAATAAGTTCTTCCCTATAGGGGAAATTCGCTAACAGCAAATAATTCAGTTGTCCAATAATATTGAGTAGAGAATAAAACAAAATTGTACTTGTAATTGATAAGTGGCTTTATTTGTTTTCACATTAAGCACTTAGGAGGGAAAAATCGCTGGTCTATGAAGGACATTATACAAGAAACATTTGTTATACACTGTTGGAAACATTGTATCTTAATTATCTCTGCTATTTTTCAGCATCCTGGCACCTAGTGAGCACCATAGTGGCACCCAGTTTTTGGTTATTCTGGCACCTAGTGAGCCAGTTTGTAGAGAAGCTGCCAGGGAGAGAAGAAAAACCTCAGGTCGATGGAGAAGAGACAACAAGTTGGCAACATTGTTTGTTGATTATCTATGTTGTGTTGCAGCACCTGTTATTTGGCGGGCCAGATGGTAGAGAAGCTGCTGGGAAGGGAAGAGAACCACCTTAGGTCTGCAGAGGAGAGACAGAGGTTGGCACTGTGTGTGCAGTTGGCAGCACTGTGTCATGACCTGGGCCACGGGCCGTTCTCTCACACATGGGAGCAAGTCACTCAGCGATGGGGAGACAACTGGAAGGTGTGTTTGATTTAGTGTTAATTTGCAACTGAAAATTGATAGGAGTGTGAGTCCTTCAAATAAAGTCTGAAACAGTGGCGGATCCAAGTGAGTGGGCCCCCCTCGCCCTCCCCCCCCTCAAGCTCAGAAATGTTTGTTATAGGTATACTGTATAAAAATAGTGTAGTTATTTAATTTGCAGCTGGTTAAATGTGTTGCGATTAATTCTTTTTTGCCAATCCAATTTATGCATTGCCTACCATAGGTTGTTTTTCAAAACGGTCTGTTTGCATACTACAGTTGTGGAAGCAAGCAGAAACAGTTAGTGGGAGTGATAATTTTGTTCTGATGACACCTGACAGTTAGCTGCACTGACACGAAGACGCGACTGCCCTTACCTTACCCTGCTTCTTCTTTTGCCTGCGAAACCACCGTCGCGTTACTAGGGATGGGTGTGGGTGCCGGCAAACGCCAAGTTTAACGTTGTGTAGTGTGCATTCTGTTGTAAGTGTCAATGTGACAATCAGATCATTCAGATCTCAGATTCAAAAGCGGTAGCTCGGTGCACACGTGCAGGACATGTCCATGACAACGGGAGTTTGACCGTGCATCCACTGTGTCCACGTGATATTATTAGTCATCAAACCCTTACACTGCGCATGAACGTTGTTCTACCTTTTCTGTCTTAGTTCAGTTCACTTTAGAGCATGTTGGGTTTTAACTGTTATTTTTAATATTTGGTTACTTTTTGATATTACAAATATGATTTGTATAATTAAAAATCGGGGGGGGGGGGGATTTCACCTCTAAGTTCGCCCCCCTGACTCTAAAGCTGGATCCGCCACTGATCTGAAATAACAGATATTGGGATGAAGGTGTATTAAAAAGACAAGTTTGGTGATTTACAAAATATAATTTGCCTTTTTAATAGGTACAGATGGACCAAATTAGCAATAAATTTAAAACAAAACTGGTCAACTATTTAAAGGAGCATATGTTTTATTCATTAGATGATTTTTTTAATAAGTAGGAATGTAAAGTGAAGTGAAGTGAAGTGCCCTGTTTAACCATCTGATGTGATTTTTTCCTCTATATGGCCTACTTGTTAGAGTTAAGAAATATTTGTTTTATAATAATGACATGTCACCTACCATTAAGGTAATTCCTTTTGTATGGTGTATTTTGTGACTTTATAAATGAATAAATAAATTTGTGGTTTTGCAAATTATAAATTAAAGGTATGTAAGGGTCTATAAACCTGTTCTAATAAAAAAATGCATTTTTCATAATTAAACCTATGTAGGAGAACATGCTGTCGTTAGTAAAGAATCAAGAATCAAGAATACTTTATTGTCACACGACTATATAAATACAGCATTGACAATCGTCACAAATACAAACTTAAATAGCTAAAATAACAGACTGCTAAAATACATCATTCATTTCCAACTAAACATCCCTTCTTTCAGATATATAATCTTTAACACTGTAGTACTCTTTTTCAATCAAGTATTTTTTTAGTCTATATCTAAATTTTACAACATCCACCTGAGTTTTCAGAATTTGGGGGAGAACATTAAAAAGCTTAATGGCAGAATAGTAAGTTTGGTTTTGAAAGGAAGTTGTGTTGTGTCGGGGAATATGGATTAGGTTAGTGTTGCGGAAATTATATCTATTGGCAATGCGTTGAGGAAAAACGTGTTTGTTTTTAACCAGAAATGAAAGGCACTCTAAAATGTAAATCAATGGAAATGTTAGCAAGTTGTTTGCCGAAAACACACCTCTGCATGATGCGTATCGGTCCATACCATAAATCGGTCTTATGGCTTTTTTCTGCAGTGAAAATATTTTCTTAGTTCTAGAAGACTCTGCTCCCCATATTGCGACCTCGTATGAAATATGAGGAAATAGGCAACCAAAATAAGCCGTCAGGAGAATTTCTCTGTTGGAGAATTGGGAGAGTCTTCGAAGAAGAAATATGCTACTATTGATTTTGCTTGAAACCTTTTCAATATGTTTGGAAAAGTCTAGTCGGGAGTCGATAATGACCCCTAGAAAATTTGTGACATAACAAGATTCAATGTCGTCCTCACCTATTGTTATTACTGCAGAATCTACTGAATCCCTTAATCTAAAGTCTATAAAATTAGTTTTTCCAGGGTTAAAAACCAGATGATTGTCACTTAGCCACTGTAATAAAATACTACATTGTATAAAAATTTTAAGCTCTAGATTCTCTCGGGAATCATCAACAACACACAGAGAGGTATCGTCCGCAAATAAGCAAACATTGGCAGGGAATAATTTTTGAGGCATATCGTTTATAAACAAAAGAAAAAGAATTGGACCTAAGACAGTCCCCTGAGGAACACCAGCAGTTACTACAATCTCTTTGGATTTCTCGGAGCACAAGCAACCATTATTATCAATGAAAGATATTTCAACAGATTGTGTTCTTCCCTTGACAAATGCTGAAATCCAATCAAAAGCTTTACCTCTAATACCAAAATATTTCAATTTTTCAAGCAACAATTTATGGTTAACCATATCAAAAGCCTTACGAAGGTCAAAAAATATTCCGAACACATTCTTATGGTCATCCAAGGCTCTAGAGATATTGGAAATAAAGCTGAATAGAGCATCGGTTGTGGAATTATTTTTCCTAAAACCAAATTGTTGTGAAAATAGAGAATTATTAATTGTTAAAAATGTATAGAGACGATCAAGATATATTTTTTCAAAAATCTTAGAAAAACTTGAAGTGATAGAAATTGGCCTGTAGTTGTCTTTTTTAAACACATCACCCTTCTTAAATACAGGTTTCACAATAGCTGATTTTAGAGAATGTGGAAATTCACCTTCGTCAAAGGAGGCATTCACTAGATGACTTAGTGGATGTGCAATGAACTCAGCAACTCTCTTGAGCAACCTAGAGGAAACTCCATCATGTCCAGCGGAGTCACTACATTTAAGGGAACGAACTACATTCAACACTTCAATGTCATCTGTTGGGTGTAAGAAGAGAGTTGAAGATACACTTGCTAATTTATGACAATTCCCCAGTGCAACAGGATCATTTGTACCATTTATCCCGGTAGCTATATTTGAAAAGAATTTGTTGAATGAACTTAAATCTCATTGGGGTTATTTATAACACTGCCATCATCGTGTTCAATAACAATCTGTTTAAAAGGCTTACAAATTTTGCTGGGAATGAATTCATTGACAATGTTCCAGATTGCTCTTGGTCTATTACCATTTTTATTAAGATTGGCCAACACATTTTTAGTTTTAGCAGCTTTAATTTCAGACCTATACCACCTCTTCAATTCGAGATAGGATAGTCTCAATGGATGAGTGGACTCCAAATCCTTCGTTACAAAATACATGTCAATCACATTTTCTCGAAGCCTTGTGCGAGAAGAATCCAGTTTGATTTTTGTATAATGCTTCCTTGAGAGAACTTTTGATTTCTTGAGAGGGAAAGCCAGTTCAAAGTAATGTTTAACAGTAGCAAAAAAACAGTCAAATTTACTATTCAAGTCTTGACCAGAGAAAACATCAAGCCATTGTTCATTTTGAAGGTATTTAATGAAGACAGCAACATTATTATCGCTGAAGGATCTATTAAGTCTAAATTTCGGAAATAAGTTATCTAAAGGAGCTGACAACATGATATCAGATATCTGCGCGTGATGATCAGAAACACCTGTAATGACTACATCTATATTCATGATTGACGGACTAATGTTACAAAAAACATGGTCAATAAGAGATTTAGAACCCAAAAACTCTCTCGTAAATGAAACAACAGTTTGATGCAGACCAAAAGAAAGCATCAACGCCAATGATGAACTATCAGAAATAGACAAATCTATATTAAAATCACCAGTCACAATAATTCTACGGTTAGGTTTGGCGAATTTTTCAAGGCATTTATGAACTCGTTCAATAAAGCGGTCAACTTGTTCAATAGAATTATGTGGCGGCCTGTAAACGGCAAGAAGGAAATAAAAAACACCCTCTATGTCCAAAGAAATAGCTATGTGGCGGCCTGTAAACGGCAAGAAGGAAATAAAAAACACCCTCTATGTCCAAAGAAATAGCAGATAGTTCACAGTACCCCTCTACACATAAATTAGCTACATCAACAATTTGAAACGGTATACTCTCCTTAACCAATATACATGTACCTTCTTTATCAATGAGGGTGCGACAAAATCCAGTTGCCACACTGTAACCTGGAAAGGCAAATGAATTTAGATCTACATATTTGAGAATGCTCAGACACACAGATAATACTGGGGGATACCAAGTCAACTAAAATCTCCACCATACCCAGCTTTGATAATATGCCCTGAACGTTTTGATGCACAATCCTGAACGAATTGTGGGAAGTTTTTAGCCTGGTAACCATTTTGGCGTCGGAAAGATGTACATGTTCTGTAGTGTCCCAAAATATATTTCTGCTAGGATTTTTTATAACTAAACTAATAAGAAAAGAATCTCATCTAGAATTTGCAGAATATCGCAATCTTGCATACTTTTTCTGAGGATTCTACCTATAGTTTAAAAATTGTGATTAAAATTAACTAGGGCCTATAAGCTTGTTGTTTTTTTTTTTTTGCTTTTGTTGCTAAAGATAAAGGAAACTTGATTTTTACTTGCAGTTAACGTTTTTGAATTTGTTTTGAGTGCCTAATGTGTTTTTTTTGTTTTTTGTTTCAATTCTAGCATGAAGAAGCCTCGGTGAAGCTGTTTGATACCTTAGTTGAATCGAATCAGTTGATTGGCGTGTTCTCTGATTATGGTATCAGAAAACGCGAACGAGATATTATAAAGGAATTAATCATGGGAGGCCCATCGTCTATTGACCAAACCCCACTTTTAGGACCCCAGGACAACTTTATATATGAAGTGAGTCAAGCTACTAAATAATCTGGATTAATAAGTTAATTTTAAAATCAGCTATGGAATCATATTTATAACATATAAAATCCAAATACCACTGACTGACCTATCATCAAATCTCCATAACTAGAAGGCTGCAGAGTTGAAATTTGACATATAGGTTCCTCTTTGGCCCTAGGTGCTTGTTAAGAAACGGTATTACGAAATTCCCCCTGTGTTCCACCCTGCTGGGTCCCAAAGTTCCCATGTATTCCTTATGGACATTCACTTTGGTTTGAGCTGATGAAAATTAAAACAGCTGATCTTGATTCGTTTTAGTTCCACGGGCTAACCACAGATTGAAGCACACACAACTATCATAGTTTACGCGGGCGAAGCTGCAACGGGTCGGCTAGTAGATTATATTTAGGAAAGGGTTATTTTTCAGCTAGCTTACCTGAGAAATAAGTTCAGTCACATATCTCAAGTGAAAGTATTGATTTGTTTGGGGTTTTAAGATTAATGATGCTTATGAGTTTCTTCATTTTTGTTTAAAGGTCCCAAGGTAAGATTGCCTAATAGGAACACATTAAATCTTACTAAATTTCAAGTTATCTTCTCCTACTTAATTGTTATTGGAGGTTAGTTAGCAAGGAAAATGCACTGGGCTTAGGAATTTAATTGAAGAACGATGGTGTACACAGTTTTAGACAGTCATTTCTTAAGAGCAGAGCCCACAAATAAGATATATTTTTTATTTCTGTTTTCTCACTTCCTATTCCACTATTGGAGTAATAGTATTCTTAATTGGGATGAAATGACAACTTTATGTGTGATTTGCTCATTTAAAATTATTTTCTTCAGGTGATTAAGTGTATGTCTAAATCACGTTATATTTTTTCAATTTAATTATTGTTCAGTACCTAACATATTTTGTATTGAAATATCAGTCTGAGTGAAGTCTGACCCCTTACTTGTGTCAGATAGTGTCCAACAAAGAGACGGGGATTGACGTGGACAAGTGGGACTATTTTCTGCGGGATGGACTTCACCTCAACCTCAGCATCACCTTCGACTTCCGCAGACTGCTCGAGTTCTGCACTGTGGTTTGTAACTTGATGTTTTGTCTGCAATAGTTTATTTTATTTTCAAATATTATCAATCCCCTCAGATTAGCATAGTGGTTTGGAAAAGAGGTGTAATGGAATATAACCGACGCCTGAAGTAGTCTTTATCAGGGTGTTCACAGACTGGGAATTCTGAGAAAATTGAGAATTACATGGGAATGTTGGAAATATATGGACATTTTGGCTAAAATCCAGGATCTTGAAAAAATATGGGAATTTTCAATAAAACATCCAGTTGGCCTTTAAAATTTGATCTGTTTTTAATTATTGCCGAGACAATTTTTGTCATACAATCATGTTCGGTTGTCATTTGTAGCCGATAAAATTGTAATTTTCGGCAATTAAAATGTGGATTAAATTGTTGATTTTGTTGTTAAAGAAATAATTGCGGACATTTTCCACCACTGATCATTAAAACAAAATTTCATAATGTCTCTTTATATTTGATTGTGAATTCAGGTGAAAAAATAACTAGAACATAAGCTGAAACAGAGAACTGTAAAAGCAGTAAAAAAAGTATACAAACTAAAAGGAATACAGCAGGCTCTCAAACACAAAAATTACACACACAAACAATAAAACACTTGTGCACAAGTGTACGGGGGGGGGGGGGGGGCTCAGACAAGAAGTGCTGTAGTGTTTTATCATTGGTGCGTGTGATTTTCGTATTTGAGTACTGTGATTCTTTTAGTTATATTTTGTTTACTGCTTTTACAATTCTCTCCTTTAGCTTTTCTGTGATTTTTTCCAGATTTGACTGGATTGTGCATAATTTTGTTATGTTCTAGGTATTTTTTTCACCTGAGTACGGGATCAGATTCCAGGTCCCGATACGTCATGAAACTTTGTTTTCGATATGTCGTGAAACTTTGTTTTACCAATCAGTGATGGAAAATGTCCGCAATAGTTTTTTTAAATAACTCACCATCACCAACAATTTATTTTTGTAATGCAGTTCGATTGTTTTTTTTCAGCTGATAATATGCCCGATTGACATTTTTGAACATAATGAGAGTTTAGATTGCCATTTTGGTAGATAATATGCAGCTGAGTTATTGTTGTGGGCCAATAAAATACGTTCATTTAGAATTGTTGATTTTTGGTCTATAAAATTACATTTTTTACTCAGTAAAATTGTCAAATTGCAAAATGTAGTAAAAAACGTGGTCTGGATGCAATTTTGTTACTCTAAAACATGCTTGGGTTGAAATTTTTAGCCGTGTGTCTGTATTGTTCTGACTGGAGACAGGCCTTTGATGAAAAACAGAAGAAACTTTGAGGCCTAAGCCAGGAAGAAAAATGTAGAATTTGTGAGGTGAGGGGAAAGCTCAGAATTTCTGAGGTGAGACAAGATTGGCTCAACTACCTATAAACAGAGAGGATAACTACCTATAAACAGCCATTTTTACTTACATCAGATACCAAAAACTTATTTTTGCCGTTGACAACCTCGAAACATTATCTCACTGTTCTTTTACAAAATATTTCCATATTGCAGACCAGCTTAGCCAACCTTCTGAGTGAAATTGTAGTAAATGTAATGATCATGCAGGTTGTTCGAGAAAGAAACAAATAATGCTCTGGTAAGTGCTTCAGTCTAGTAGAAAAACGTGAAACTTATATAAATAATGCTTTGATGCACATTAGCGTCAAAGATTTCTAGCGTATTCTCGAGGCTTGATGAGAACGCTTAACCCTCCAACTGCCCCTTATATTTTTCTATACTGTTGGGTTTTTTTTGGGGGATTAGAGTATCGATGTATCGCACGATACCAATGTATTGCACCGCGACAAATAGGGTCACAATCGCGACTTTAGCAGAATCCACTTAGCGGAATTGGGTTGCGATCGCGACCTTTGGCAGTTGGAGGGTTAATCAAAGTAGACCAATGGTTATTTAAGGAATTTATGCGGACATTTTCCATCACTTATTAGTCCAATGGGTTCAATTGTTGAATTGATATAAATTTTAACATAAGAGAAAAGAAAAAATGTTACTGAATTTTTAAATATGTAAAGTCATTTAACTGTTGTTGTCTCAATACCAAACCTACAAGACTTGAAGCCTGTCTAGACAATATAATTAGTAATATGACCAGAGATTTTAATTTGGATGGTATAAAACTGGGATTTTCTGATTATGATGGATTATGGCTGAAGATAAACAATTTTTTTAATATTCATCAAAAAGATATTAAAATTTGAGTACTTAGCGATAGAACTATTAGCTTGTTTCAAAATGCTTTGAGTGTTGTTGACTGGCCATGTTTGTTGTCTCCCTTTCAAGGTAATATCAATGACTGTTTTAATGTTTTTATTGATTGTTTAAAAACTATTTTTGAATCAAACTGTCCAATTGTTGTTAAAAAGGAAAGAAAGGACTGTGTCAAGCGTAAACCTCAACATAGCTCAAATTGGTACTCTGAACACCTCCAAAGGATAATAATAATGCTTCTTATTTTTATAAAGAAAGATCCCATTTAAGTGAGCAAAGTAGAATAAAGTATTTACAACTAAGAAGGATTTACAACCATGAAACAAAGTTGGCAAAGTGCAAAATTAATGATGAGTACATTGCGAACTCAAAGAACAAAGACAGGGCAGCTTGGAATATTATTAAAAATGAAATTAATGAACCCAAAAAGAAAAATTATGTTCCAATTAATTTAAATGCATTGAATCACAGCTTTGTAAATGCTGTTTGTGTAACCGTAAGTAATAAAAGTACAAGGGACCCAATAGCTCTTCTCTCGGCCTCAAAAATGGTTGATACAAAATTTCAATGGTCAACCATTTCCTAATTGAACGTTATTGAATCAATTAACAAGCTTAGTAATTCTAAAGCTGAAGATTATTATGGTTCCTCCAATTTTATTATAAAAAAGATAGGTCCTCTTTTAGTGAATCCACTTTATAATTTATACAATTTGATGATTCAACAAGAACATTTCCAGAATGCCTTAAAGTAACAGTCACAATACCAATTTTCAAAAAAGGTACTAAAACAGCTCCTAACAACTACAGACCAATATCTCTCATTCCAATCCTTTCTAAAAATTTTGAACACTGTCTTCATCAACAAATATATTCATACTTTGAAACAAATATCTTATTTTGTGAAAGTCAGTATGGTTTTAGATCAAATTTATCAACAGTTAAGGCCTTCGAAAGTGTCATTTCAGATATTTTTGAAAGCTGTGACACCAAAATTAATACTTGTGCTACATTAATTGATTTAACTAAGGCTTTTGATTCTGTTTCTCATGAAATTCTGATAAAAAAATTAGCTTTTTATGGTGTAGTTGAAAGGTCTCTTAATCTTTTAAATTCATATTTTAAAAACCGCTTTCAATCAGTACAAGTAAAAAGTGAGTTATCTAATCTGTTGAAAGTCAAAACTGGCATACCTCAGGGGTCAGTCCTGGGCCCTTTATTTTTCACTGTCTTCATAAATGATTTAGCTTACTTTATTCCTTGTAAGGCGGCTCTTTATGCTGATGGTACAACATTCCTCACAAGTGGTCAAAATTTAATTAAAGCACTTGAGAAAGGGATGAAGTTACAAGGTTGACTGAAGAGTGGTTTCAAGGAAATGAATTAAACATAAACCACTCAAAGACAGAAAAAATTCATTTTGATCTTAAAGTAAATGCTCAAGAAAATAAATCAATTAAATTGCTAGGTATCTACATTGATCAGAGGCTGGATTGGAAAGAGCAAACTAATTTCCTATGTGGTAAATTGGCTAGAACAATCATTTTGTTAAAAAACTAAAAGGTAATGTTAGTGAAAAATGCATTATTTTTTGTTATTTTGCATTCTTTCATTCCCATCTGCAATACGTAACCTCTTATGGGGTAACTCCGTGGGAGCCAAAACAATTTTTAAATGGCAGAAGAAGGCTATTAGGTATATTGTGGGGATAGAGCCCTGGGTCTCTTGCAAAGAATATTTCAAAAATTTAAAAATCTTAACCCTTCCGAGTATGTATATTTTCAATTGCTTACTACACGTTAAAGAAAACATAACTCAATAAAATCAAAGATCCAATATACACACTCATTACACTAGAAATAGACATTATCTTAATTTACCATTAACAAGACTTACGCTTACACATAATAGCTATAAATATCTCAGTATACAGTTTTTTAATAGGTTACCCCCAACTGCAGCAACGATTCCAACTAATAAATTCAAAGTTGTCCTTGATTCATGGCTGAAATCCAAATCCTTTTATTCAGTTGATGATTTATTGTCCTTAGAGGTTATTGATATACATTTTTTAAACTAAAATAAAAGAAACAATGTTATTGTGTTTTATTTTATTTTATACATTTGTGTGTAATTTAACTTTTTTACCCATCTACTTTATATATTAGAATTAAGACTAAATATTTGTGGCAGAAAAAGGATGGCATGAAGAAAATATGCAAAATGTTAGTAATAAGGTAAAATGTATTGTTGACTATGTTGATTGCTCACTGGCTTAAAGACAAATAAAGAGATTTTGATCTTGATTTTGATTTCAAAATACTTTTAGTACAGTATATTAATATATAGTTTTATTTTTATTATATTTAAAAATACTCTTTCAATTTGTTTCCAGGTAACACTTCCCAGTGATGGTCGAACCCACATTGCGTTCAGAGACAAGGAGATCATGAACCTGTACGACATGTACCGAGTGCGGTCCGCGCTCCACCATACGGCGTACAAGCATCGGGTGGTGCTCAACATCGAGCTCATGTGAGACCATGTTTCATCTAGTGTAAAACCGTGGCCATAGTAAAGTTGGGTTTATTATTCAATTGATTTTACTTGTATCATCGCAAAAAGGAGAATTATATGATGGTAGAATCACTGTTCATTTATTTAAAGGTCAAATACTAGGCTTAATATTCCTTTTACACACATAGGAAAGTAAAACCTAGCTTTATGACAAAGAATTGGCGATAGTGTAATTCATAAGCTACCAATCAGTATTACCCAGTTGCTATCCGATTTAAGAGTAGAGTGTTTGCGTGGTTTTTTGTGGAGTGTTTGCTCCCACCAAACCCATGAATATTTATCACTAGTTAGCAGTAGCCTGAATATATAGCCTGAATGTACATACATGTAATGATCTTGGCGTGTTCAATAGTTGTAGGTAACTTCCATTAATATCATAACAAAATAAACATAATGGCTGAACAAAAACAACCAGTGAGCTGTCAAAGTATTAGACCTCGTGAGGATCATTGTGAAGCCTGAGTAGGGGGTGCCAGCAGAAGATTGGGGGGATTAGCGTTGGAGGGGAAATTCACAATACCATGTGTCATAATTCTATTCCTGTGGTAAAACATTTGGCTACTCTGTATTTTAAATATATTTTACTGGGTGAACGTATAGTAATTACATTTTTAGGATAGACTTAATAAACACGGGGATGGTATTTAAACCATAATTGACAATATACTCTTTATGTTTTTGAGTATTTTATTTTAAATTATGTCTTACAAAGTGCTCAATGTTTACATCAGGCTTCTTGAGTTTCTTTTCAAATGGAATCGTCAACACAAACCGTTGAACTGTTTCACTGTTGTAAGCAGTATAGTTGGAATATTTTTTCTTGTACGATCAGCTGTTTTTACTCTTAAAAAGTTTATTTGCTATTGCTAATTGTTTATTTGGAATTTCAATATTTGTTTCTATAAGACTAATTTTTAAATAAATGGGCACAGAAAACTCGCTAGGTTGAAGGCAAATGAAAATAATTTGTGTTAATCAATAAAGGCTGTCCCACACTTCTTGCGAATACGCCCGAACATTGGGCTGAATTCTGAACTACGAGTATTCGCGAGAAGTGTGGGAGCTGCACAAACTTTTTGATACGAGTACACTATCGCCGAATGATTCACTCAAATTTTTTGCTGAATATTCGGAACGAGTTGTGACAATGACTAATGCACCAAATCAACCGAATGTGCACAACAATCTAACGAAGTACATGCTCGCCCAATACACTGATTCATCTCACCCCATTCATCTCCTTTGATTCATATCAAAAAACCGACAAAAAATGGAGTATAGGCAAACACGAATCATGGCGAAGCGAACTATCCCGAACATACACGAGCACACCGAGTACACTATCACACTCGCCTTAGTTAGCCTATGTTGGGCCATAGTTTACTGGTAGCAAGAATAAGGGACGAAATGTTCAGTGCACATTCGGGAGAATATTCGGCCAAATGTTCAGGCCAGTTCACGAGATGTGTGTGACAGTCTTAACCTAAGTTCTTTGCATAACAATCACTTTGCAGTTTCAATTTTGTTGGTTTGGCACGTAACAGATGATTCTCACAAGCGATTTTTAGTCAACAGACTCAGAACAGATGTCAGTCGCTTACCCCCTTACCCTAATAAACCTGTTTAAACCACTTTCAATAATAACACCCAGGCTTCACGAAGATCAGAACAAAGTCTACTCACGTGGTAAGTGTCAATACGTAATTTTTCTCTTGGGGCCAAAGTTCAGCCCGCTCTTTGGATCGCAACTCGTGGGTGCTTCTTTGTGGGAAATTCATTGTCCTACCACCATAACATTTGTCAATGAACTTGAGAGTACATTGTCTATAAGGCTCAAGTGCTACGATTGGTGTAAAAAACCCTTGGATTTGTACAAAAATAGAAACAAAAAAACTTTCCAATTTTATAACTACCAACTACCTTTTCCTAGTGCCTGGTATTTTTTAGTCAATTTCATTTATTATGTGTGTTGATTAGTATACATTTTTACAACCTTACCTTGTATGTAATTAAATATAGTTTTAGAGCAAAGAAAGAAATAGGGCAGATTGAATAATAAAATACCCCCGTCGCTGCAAACCTGCTACTCAGTGAATTTCCGATGCACATTTTTGTCTTAATGCCACATAAAGTCGCTTACCATGTTTCATAAAAATATATTCACAAATAAGCTGTAACTTCCGCCGAACCACGAGGTACTTTTCAGTAAATCAAGGACACTTTTACGATAACATACTGTTATTTCACACATAAGATTTCAATTTACAAAACATCACAGTTTAAAATTAAGTTAAATTATTAAAAGTTAACAGTTAAATTTGGAAAAACGCCAATAAATAAAATGAACAGGGAGACACAGACGCGACACGTCTTAATACGCAACAACTCAGAGACTGGGGAGAGGCTTTCGTCTTCCTCCCCGATACTGGACCCAGTCCAACCAATCAGCAGCGGTCTCAGCACGTGACGTCACGGGAATCGTGGCCCGTCGTTGCCGTGCGGTGTTGCGGCCAAACGATTTAAGCTGTCATTACTCAAACTAAGAGGCACTGAGAACGTACTCTAGGCCGGCGTTGAGAGTTGATGCTGACGCCATGCATTCCTCGGCTGTCGCCTCGACTGACTCGGCTCCAAGGTGTGGTTGAATTGAGATTAGCTCGGGATGAAATATTCTGGCTTCTGGATGTTGGTTTTATATTTTATACTAGCCAACTCTTTAAAATGGAATAATGAATAGAAATAATGAGAAATAGAACCGTTCCTTCTTTCAATTATTGATTTTAGTGAAGGTATGAATTTTCATTATTAGGAACGGGAAACTGTAATTATTTAATTCCAGTGATGTAATGCGGCTTTTATCAGTCTAGGGATTTTTGGCCGTCACAAAGCGATAGTTTAATTATCCTACATAAGAATAACATTGGGGATGAGTATATGTAGGTTTGCTGACACAAGGAACGCAAACAATTTATTTTGATGCAAATATCAATACAATTCAACTAGGTGAAGCCACATACCAAGTTTTATCAATACTCAGTCATGAATAAGCGATGTAACATTTGAATAATTCTTCATAAGAATAACATGGGGGCTGAGTTAGCAGGTTTGCTGCAAAAGGAACTAAAAATATGGGTTTTTATTCAAATATCAATATAACTCAACTAGGTGAAGCCACATACCAAGTTTCATCAATCTACATTCCTAAATAAGTAGAGATGTGCAAGTACAGAGGTTTTTTAAGTCGAGTCGAGTAAATGGCAAAAGGTTTGAATCTCGAGTCCGAGTCGAGAATACAAATAAAAAAAACACATAGGTTGAATTGAATTGGACCAAAACAGTGTATAGCATTCCAGTTATAAATGTTGTTATTAAAATATATTTTTCTAGTCACTATGACCTGAAAATAACAACAGTAAGTAAAATAAATGGATTCCTGCTTCATGAAAAATTGAAGTACATTTATCTGAAAATAAATCATGCCAAAGTTATCGCATAACATTTTGTCATGAAGATAAAATACTTTTAATCTTTTGGTATTAAGGTTGTTATAGCCTATATGGTATTAACAGTTTCATTAATAAATAATCTCAGTTTTTTATTTTATTTCCTCCTTTTTATTTATTCTGTTTTTTATATTATGTTTAGGCCTAAGCTACATCTTTCTACGAATGGGGAAAATTAAATTAAATTTAGGCCTATAAGTTAAAACAAACTTTATTTTAATATTTAAAAGGCCTATTACATGGTAAAACATTAGTCTACTTACTTGCCACACAAAATGTATTTACTAACATACCTTAGCATTAATTTTAACACTAACATTCCTAATAAGAACAATCAGTTAGTAACAACATGAATATATGTTTGAAAGTGCCTGGCAAATGAGTTGATGAAATTGAAGCCATAACTTAGAGTTTTAAAATATTACAAATTATTTAAAAAATCAGTAATGAAACTTAAACAAGGCAAAACAAATCACTTGTCTTTAAAAACAGCTCAATGCCAAAGGACAGTTGAGCCTAAAATTAATGGATTGACTCAATACCAATTATCATGGAACATAAAACAACCACAAACTTCTTATGCTTACCTATTAGATTTCATTACAGATATGTTTTTGATATTTTACTTTAAAAAATGACAAGGTTAGATTAACCGAAAAGTGGACTATACAGACAGTGTTCATACAACTCAATCTGAAGGTCCTGGTTAATCCTCCATTTTGGTATAAAGAGTAACACAAATTTAGAAGCCACAACTTACTAATTATTAATAAAACACTAAAATCCACATCACAGCTCTTAGGGCATAACACCTCATATGCGTTCACACTCAATTTGAATTTACAGTCGACGTGCGGCCACGTACGACCCTTGGTAGCGCGGGTAAACGGCGGGAGTAAACTCGCTCAAAACTTTCGAGTTTTAGTGCCGAACTCGGCTCGAACTCGAAATTTTGAGTACTCGCACATCTCTTTAAATAAGCGATGTATACCATAATTGAATTATTATCTTTAAGAATAACATGGGGGATGAGTACGCAGGTTTGCTGCAACAAGGAGCATAACAAATGGGATTTATGTAAGTATCAGTATAACTCAACATGAAGTGAAACTACATACCAAAATTTATTAATTTATGTTCATAATTAAGGGAGACATAAGAGTTGACTTATTCTCCATAAGAATAACATGGGGGCTGAGTATGCAGGTTTGCTGCCACGGGAAGTATTGGTAAAAATTGCTTTTCTGTGCAAATAAGAATAAACCACAACCAGATGAAGCCCCATATACCAAGTTTCATTAATATTTATTCATTAATAAGCGAGATATAAAATTTTACTTATTCTCCATAAGATTAACATTGGACAACGTACTTTGTTTTGCACTTTTAATATCTCGGTAACGAATTGACGTAGAGCGATGATCAAAATACCAAATTTTTTTAAGCTAAATTTATTGGTCTCAACAAAGTTTGGGTTTAAAAATAATTACATGTAAAAAGCTCAAAAAACCCATTTTTGGGGTACAAAACCCCCCCAAAACCTCCTTTAAAATAGAGCGACCTGTTTGGTTCTCGAACTCATGAAAATAGATTCTCCCTTACACATTTGTACTAAATTTCATCAAGATCGGACCATTTTTATGAAGGTTATCGTGCCTATGGACACATATGTATATATATATATATATATATATATATATATATATATATATATGAATTTGAACGAATGGTGTTTTTGGCATCTGGGGGCCTCAAAACGAAAGTTATCATGGTCCCGGGCCTAGGCCTTACCATGCCGACTACAGCAATAGCTTCTTCCCTATAGGGGAAATTCGCTAAAAAGAACAAAAGTGGCCTAAGGCAAAGTAACACTGAGGTGTTTTGATTGTTGCAGGTTTGTCGATGCATTTGTTGCAGCTGGAGAAGCGGGATATAAAATCAACACATCAGAGTAAGTACTTTATTACTGTGGAAGAACTTTAATAAGTACTGAAACTTTAGGCTACATACGTCCTCTCAATGATTTGCTTCAACATTTTCAGAATGCACAAAAGCAATACTGAGGTTATAACTGAGGTAGGAGCACCTCCCTGCCTCACGGTTAACGTCTTGGATTTCGATGCAAGAGGTTATGGGTTCGATTCATGGGGCACCCATGTGACTTTGAGAGGTTTGGAACTTTGTCCTCTAAAAATACAAAATGCCTCTGGCATAGATTTAAGCAACACAAAAAATACTAGAACCTTATTTGCTTTAAAAGTTTGGACATTTTCAGTTTAAGCTATGAAGTGTCTATTTTAGGATACTCATATTGAAACTTTAAATTAAGTATAACAATCTTATATAATTTATCCTGTTAAAACTGTGCACTGATGCCTGTATTCCTGTAACTGTGCACTGATGCCTGTATTCCTGTAGCCAAATGTTCTCTGAGACAGTTGACCCTCCAACATTTTTAAAATTTGTGAGGAAAACTTTAGGAGATTGAAATAAAAAGGAGACACTTACCTTTAGCAAAATCCCACAGCTAATTGAAGCTCTAGTTTTAAACTTATGGGTACTAACAATATTATTAGGGACGGGCCGATTCCTATTTTCGATTCCTCGATATCTTCGATACTCGATACTTCGTGTCTTTGGGTTCGATACTGAAGGAAATTAAAACCATAAATTTATCTGTAATACTCTTAAAAAATCAGTACATTTATCCGTAATACTCTTAAAAAATAAGTACAATGTATCAATAAATACCGGTTTTCCATTTAAAATATCATGTAAAAACATTTTATTTTGATTCAAAAGGTTACTTACGATACGATAGTCGCGAGTAATACGGCAAATTGAATATTTAATAACAAATATTCATCTTTGATGAAATGAAGCGAAGAGAATCAAATCGTCAGTCTCGTTTCAGTTTAATATTTATCGGAAATTAATAACGTGAACACACCAGGACAATGGAAAAAATCATCTAGGCAGCGCTAGCATCAATGGCAGTTTAGTAATGTGCCAATGCTGTCTGTACGCAGCACCTCAAACTTACAGAAATCCATTTGTATTTTACTTGCTTCACTCAACGCGAACATAAATCATATGCTGGGAAAAATTAACAATCATAATAAAGTTCCACATTCCCTATCCGTTGTATTAATTATTATTCAATCGATTGTTGACCCTCTGTGGGTTTTAGTTGATGTATCGTGATTATTATTTTGTATTTATTTATACTGTATAAGGTTAAGTTACTATTTGTATGTTAGTTCGTCGTTGGCAACTGTTATTGAGTATGAATTCTACTCTCATTTGTTACTTCGCCAATTGATAAGTTTTTAAATAAAATACTTTTCGCCTATGCTATGCTAAAAGAAAGAGGGTCCAGATGCTTATTTTTCTGAACAGAAATTTTATTTACAATCCTAACTTTTAGTTTTGGTTTGAAGACTTCTTGAATAGTATGTATGCGTTTTAATAATTTAATTGTATCCTCTTAAGCCTAAGAATATAAACAAATTAAGCAAGTTCATACAAAATTATCCTGATGCCAAAGTTTGGATAGAACAACAGACAGACAAGGAAATATTCAAGGAACATTTTGCTAAAGTAACAGAAAAATAATTTGATGCTATTTAAAGCAACAGTAACCGCAGACATTGTTCGAAGAAAAATGTTTTCCAACTTTATTTATACAAATATCATATCAAGTGAAGTTTCAAATTTTAATCTGGCTTTGTGTATTTTTTTTGATAACAACAACCATCATTACGGAAAAGATTCTGGAAATTGATCCAGTTAAAATATCTGTTTAGGAAAATAGCTTTTCAGGAATAATTTATAAATTTATTTGAGACTCTTATTAAAATGTCAAAGTAAATTTATTTTAGGGGTGTGCGAGTACTCAAAACTTTCCAGACGATCGCTAACGATTGTGACCGGCCAATACACGTAGTAAAGTCAGTAAAAGGCAATCGCATCACCTAAAATCGGCCGAAAATGACGATTGCTAATGATTACGACCGGCCAAAACGCGTAGTAACGGCCGCCAAAGACTATTGCATCAAGTAAATAGGCCAAAAATGACGATCGGACCGCGTAATTTTGGCCATAAATGATGACGGAAAACATAATATTGGCCAAAAATTACAACTGGATCACGTACTAAAGGCCAAAAATTATGATGATGTATATAATATCGGCAAAATGGTGACCGGGCCCCTTAATATCGGTCCTAATTAACGATTTCATCATCTAATATTGATTATATAAACGATGTCTGGACCAGATGACCAAATGACAACCGGACCGTGTTTTATCGGCTGGAAATGAATGTCAAACCGTGTTTTGTTTGCCAACACGTAATCCAGTGGGGTCTGCGGTACCAAAAATTTAAGGTCGGTACGGTTCGGTACAGTAAATATTTTTGTACCTCGGTTCTCGGTACAAAATCGGTACGGTACGCGGTAATAAAATAGCCGTAATTTATCATAGCCTAAGTGTATTCAGAAACCAATCAGAACAAATACAGAAAAAATATTTACAGAAACATGTATACAACTAACAGAAAAAACATACTAACAGATATAAAAAATTATTTAGGTAAGCTTTTGATTATAACTTGTAATAGTTCACAAATATTTATATAGGCCTAATAACAATAATAATGAGTTAAATCACGTAAATAAAGAAAGAAAGCCCAATATATATATATAAAACCCAAACAGTGATAATTCCCTTTATGTTAAATAATTATGTTAATTTAGTTATGTAGGCTTATTTGATCTATAAGATTTTGTTGTTTGTATTTGTAACAATTTCACATAGATACCATTTATTCAATTTTCCCCGCATTCACTAGTTATGTTAGGTAATTTCCTAGTTAATTTAAATTGTAAAGCTATCTCAAATACATTTCATTTATATAGATAATCAAAATTGATCTCAAACAAGATAATACAAATAACAGTCACATAAAACACAAATAAGACAAATATATTTCTTTATAAACTTTTATTTACAAGTAAGACGATAAAATAATAATAAAAGAAAGGAAGGTATGTGTGTGTGTTTTCAAATTAAATTCAGGTTGTATGAACTATAAATGATAGTCTCCAACAAATTTTAAATCCTATAACCAAGTAACGCAACAGAATAAGAATTTGTATTGCAATCAGATGATACATACTCAGCAGACGTCAAAGTTGTAGCCTACTCGTTGTAACACAATTCGACGGCGATGGCGGTTCATGAAGAATCAAGAATCCATCACAATCACTCATTGTTTGTTTTAAATAGTCTAACTATAAAGGCTATCACAAAACTTATTATCAAGGCTTGTTCAAAACATTTTATCAACAAAGACGACGCGCGATCAGTGGAAGTGATGATTACGTCCAAACGTCATCGTCACACAAAGAGTATACCTAGAAAGTGAATATCAGAGATAAAGAAATACACAGTTTCCAAAATTATGATATACACCATAAAATTGTGAACCAATGTAGGCTAACCTTTTTTATTTGTTAAAACAGTAGTGTGAGTATAACTTTTTTGTATTAATCGACGTTTTAGCTATGAAACTAATATTTAACCTAAACACTCTTCTAAACCGTTCACAGCATATTTAATATTGAATTAAAAGAGTTTCTTTTGGTTGGTCTATCCACAAAACGTTAGGAAGTGTCATAATGCCTATTAGGAAAATGTTATGACAAGCCCGATTTGTGTTTTTGAATTGATGTGCATGTTATTACGTTTGCGTATCAAAATAAGTGTCAACCATCTGCATTTTATTACTCTGTAACACACGATCGTATACCAGAATGTGTTTGCCAAATGTTTGGCGATTTTAAGTAGTATCAAGAACTCATTTGAGGTTAGAGGGCTTATTCATTCGGCAATGTACAACACAAAACGGTGTTATAATTTCGTTGATATAAAAAACAAACAGATATTTATGTGTTTATCCCTCAGTTTGATTTAAATAAATTGATTTTAAATAATGAAATATCATACAAATTCGGTTGTAGGTTTTTTGCTTATGTCTATACCACCTCCATACACTGGCCAAGTCTAGGCGAGCAAAGACGAGCGTGACAGTGTAAATGCGTAGTAGTTTGTTATTAACCTCTTGTTACTCTCGATGTTTATGTACATTGTTTCATTACTTGCCAAGTCGTACGTAACTGGACGAAACATTCGGCCAGTCTGTGGAGGTGGCTTATGTTTATGTTTATGTGTTGTTAAAGGGACGGATTCAGAGATCCAAAGATTCAAAGATCCTCACACGTCAACCGAAGCTTATTGTGTGTCCCTTGTACGTTAGTATGGCAAACCAATGCCCGTACCCTTTACGAGATCCAGGAGTTTTTTACCAATACTAGCGTCCCTTTCATCACCTGGTTGCTTACAACCAAACAGAGCCCTTCTCCTTGCCCCGAGTCTCTCGCAGTCCAGTATGATGTGCTTGGCAGTCTCTTCAGACTGATTGCAGAGCCTACACACCTGACTTTCATTTCTGAGTCCGAGAGTGTGGAGATGTTTCCTGAAATGGCCATGTCCAGTTATCAGAGCAATCAACTGCTTAACCCGACCTCTGCCCAACCTCACCAACCAGTTAGTGAAGTAAGAGCTAGTATCTGCTAGCAGCCTTTTGCCAAGTGCTTGACCAGTATGACCTTGCCATTGCTGGCGATGTAAGTCCCTGGACCATGTGTTTATTGTGTGAAAAGCAGTTGTTTTGCTTATGCCACAGCTTGGCTCTGGACCAAAGAATGGCATACCGGAACCTCTTTTAGCAAGCTTATCTGCACACTCATTGCCACCTATGCCTACATGGCCAGGTACCCAACCAAGATGCACCGAGTTGCGTGTCGCGAGTTTGCAGAGAGTGTTGTAACATTCCCACACCAATTTTGACTTGATTTCGTTGGAGTCAAGAGCCTTGAGGGCAGCCTGACAATCTGACAAGATTACTATATGCCTGTCGCAATAGCGTCTGGCAATGCCGAGATTGGCACAAACCATGATGCCACAAATTTCTGCTTGAAAAATAGTACAGTGTTGTCCCAGACTTGCACAGAGTTCTGTTCTAGGTGATTCACTGTACACCCCGTAGCCAGATTTTCCTTCAATGAGAGAGCCGTCCGTGTACCAGACAAGGCTGCCCTTCCTGGAATAGGGCCCTTCCTCAGATGTCCACTCTTCTCTGGAGCAGAATCCAACAGAAAAAGGTTTAGTGAAAACCATCTCCGTACTCATGACATCTGATGTCATATCAAGCACAGGGTTTTGAGCAACAGCTTTGGTGATGGTGCAATGGCCTGTTCCAGACAGGCCTTCCCTCCATTGGCCTGCGACTTTTAATCGATAGGCTGATTTCCGTGCTTCTGCCTTGATGAAGATATCCAAAGGCAGTAATCCAAGAGCAACTTCGAGAGCTGCTGACGGGCTACTCCTGAAAGCTCCAGTGACTAGAAGTGTGCCCAACCTTTGTAAACTTGTGAGTTTGGCTATGGCTGTAGTCTGGTTCACCTTTGTCCACCAGACTAGTGATCCATATGTGACTTGAGGCCTTATTACTGCCTTGTACAGCCACAGCGCTATGTGAGGCTTGATCCCCCACGTGGAGCCTACAAATCTTCTGGACGTCATGAGCGCCCATTTCGCCTTATGCAGTGTATTATTCAAATGATCATTCCAAGTCAGCTTAGAATCAATTGTCAGCCCTAGGTATTTGACTGTACCTGATACTTCAAGCCGTGTTGGTCCAAGTCTCAGCCTGGAAAGAGACTCCAGGTTCTTTTTCCTTGTGAACGGAACAACTACTGTCTTTGAGGGGTTTATGCTTAGACCCTCTCCAAGACACCAGACATTGACATATTGAAGATTGACATTCATGACATCAGCAACAATATTCGTGAACCTTCCCTGTACCATTAGGACTATGTCGTCTGCATAGCCCTGGACAAAGACGCCTCTGCTAGTGAGCTCACGAAGGAGACCGTCCACCACCAGGTTCCACAGAAGAGGCGAAAGTACACCTCCCTGCGGACAACCCCTCGTGGGTGCGATCACTATCGATTCACCTTGAAGATCGGCTCTAATCCGCCTGGAGCAGAGCACGGTCTCAATCCACCTACATACAGCAGACTCAAGACCACGCCCACGCACCGCCCGGACCATGGCCGTGTAAGTGACATTGTCAAATGCACCTTCAATGTCCATGAAGGTGCATAGAGCGATTTCCTTAGCAGCAAGGCTGTCCTCCACCCTGCTAACAAGTTGATGCAGGGCAGTTTCGCAGGACTTACCAGACTGATAGGCATGCTGGTTTCGATGGAGAGGAGTACCTGAAAGCACTCCCTTTCTTAGATGTCTTTCTACCAGTCTCTCCAGCGTCTTCAAGAGAAACGATGAGAGACTGATAGGCCGAAATGATTTTGCAGTTGAGTAGTCTGCTCTTCCTCTCTTGGGAATGAAGACCACCCTACTGAGGCGCCAGGCTTGAGGAATGTACCCATAAGCCAGACTCGCTCTGAAGAGTTCGCACAGGAGGACCAAGAGAGCTTCCGGTCCTTGCTGTAGCATTGCCGGTATGATACCGTCCCCCCCAGGAGATTTGAAAGGGCCAAACTTGCTGATGGCCCATTTAACTTTGGAAAGTGTGACAATCCGTCTGGCTAAAGTCCAGCTTCCGCGATCAGCTCTTGGCCATGAGCCCCTTTCGCTGTTGCCGGACATGCCTAAACAGTCACTCTCAAAAATGCAATCCGGAAAGTGAGTCTCAAGGAGAAGTTTGAGACTTCCTTCAATTCCAGTGGTATATTGTCCCCCTGGTGACCTCAGGGATCCCAGGAGGCCAATAGGGCTTGAAGCTAAAACACGCTGCAGTCTTGCTGCTGCGCTGAAACTGTTTACCTCCTGTGTAAACCGTCTCCAAGAGTTCTCTTTGGCTTTTTTGATTGCAAGGCTATATTCTGTGAGTGCCTTATGGTATGGCTCCCAGATACGGCTCCGTTTGCAATGGTTATGAAGCTTCCTGACAACCGTCCTTTTACGTTCAAGGTCAGCAGTCCACCACTTAGTATTAGTGCGACTCTTTCCCCGCCGCAATGGACAATTGCCCTGGAAGCAGCTTACAATTGCGTTCTGAAGATCAGAAGCAATCTGGTCAATGTCCGCAAAGCAGCTGACCCTCCCACTTAATGATCCCAGTTGAGACAGGAGGTCAGACTTATAGAGTGACCAATCTGTTTTCCTGGGATCTCGATAGCAGGGCGAGTCACCCTCACCTTGCAGGTTAAAACAGATGTACCTGTGGTCAGACAAGGAGGCCTCGTGGCTTACGTGCCAATTGTCAATGACTCTAAGGACTGCTTCTGAACAAAAAGTAATGTCAATAACCTCACTTCGATTTCGTGTAACGAACGTCGGACGGTTTCCAACATTACAGACATAAAGATTCTTAGATATGAGAAACTGAAGAAGAGCCTCACCTCTTGGATTCGTGTCAGAGCTTCCCCATCCGATTGTGTGATGAGCGTTGGCGTCACAACCTAAAAGGAGTTGTCGTCCGCCAGCGCAGGATGACTCCACCAAAAGTTCGAGCTCTCTCGATGGAGGAAGTTCCCCGGAGTCGTAGGGCAAGTAAACCGAGCCTGCAATTGTGCTCCATTCCTTGCCTTCATAACTCCAGGTTATAGACACCGCAGTGAGATCTCTAGAACAGAATTCAGTGAGGGTTAGGCAGTCCATACCTTTCTTCACAAGTATGCATGTTCTGACATTTTTGAGAGAGGTACAGTAAATCAACCTACCCTTGGTATCGCCCAGGCCTGCAACCCTTCCTTGGTGAAGCCATGGTTCTTGAATCAGTGCCAGGTCAAATCCCTCTCTGAGGAAGAACTGGCAGAAAGCGGCCGAGGCCGCTTTACTGTGGTGAAGATTGATCTGGAGGACCCTGGGCATTGTCCTTGACTGTCGTTGAGACAATTGAGACTTGCCAGAGTCCTAGATTGGCTCTAGAGTTGGCTGACCTAACAGCATTGAAGCTTTGTTTCCTCATCCAGGAAACAGACGAATCCGTAACCTTTTGGGTCTGGCTTAGCTGGCAGGACCTTCCATTCCTTCACCTTCAGGGTGGGGTTTTGCTTGTCGAGCATCTCAAGGACCTTTTCTGGAGTTTTCTTCAGGAGCTTCGGGTGAGCTCTAAAGAATACCCTCGTTGACCTCAAGATGTCTCTCCTTAGTCCAACAGTAAGTTTCTTCTCCCCAAGTGGTTTAAGTCTGGGGATGAGTGTCTCCAGCCAAAGCTTAGTTGCTTCGTTGATGCAGGATGTTATTAAGGCACCTTTTTCCATGTAGGTGCCTGCAAACGATGGAGCAGAGCCGTCCTCTAGGGGTTCGAGCTCATCCATGATGGCGTCTTCAATAGCTTCACCTTGCTCTGCTGAAAGCTTAGCCTCAGGATAGCCCTCCAAGACAATGGCCATTTTGATTGCGGAAATGTCCCTGTAAGAGACTCCTTTGCTAGAAGTCCCTGGATTCAAGGTTTGGTCATCATGATTTCCATGAGTTCCACTCCTGGCCTTTTTAGTAGGTCCTTCCGCCGAGGGAGGGGTGGCCATATTGCCTCTAGGGCGCTTGGCCGCCCTCGACTCAGCTTCTAGACCCACATTCGTGCCTGGAGTTTCACCCATATCATGTCTCTTTGGTTTTTTCTTTTTGCCCCTCCGAAACTTCGCTGGGTCAAAAACTTCACCTCTCTCAAGAAGTTTTGCCTGAATAGCCTTCCTTCTTTGGGCAGTGGTGAGGTTCGTTCTCTTAACCCGCAGGCTGTTCAGTTGCTCTATGGCATCATCGAGCATACCCGTAGATTTTGGTGTTCCTGGACTTCTGAGAAGCTCATCCTCCCCCTCCAGTGAGGCTGATGTGATTGAGCTCACATCGTCCATGTTGAAGTCTGTGGAAGCCTTCTCATTGTTGATAGCCTCCTCATGAGAATGCATCGGAACCTCCTGTGTTCCTGATGCACTCATTTCAGGTTGAGGAACCTGCCCTGATGGGGCAGATCCTGATGGAATTAGGGGCAAGGCAACTTCTGGAGTTGCCTCGAGGTTTGGTTCTGATTGGTTGTTTTGCCCTTGGCGGTCCATGTGGTTCCCATGAGAAGCTAGGGACATGAAGTCGACCCGGACAGAGCCCCGCATGCCCGGGCAAGGCTGTATACTGCAGGAGGGCGCCTGGTATCCTGCAGGTACCGTTCTTGACACCATACAAAAGGCCTGGTGCCATCCACCCATCAGCACGGTCCACGTAACACCTTGGGTTGGCCTGTAACAGAGATAGAGGAAGGGGAGGGAAGAATTAGGGTGAAGAGCAGGTTGGAGATAGCAAGATGAAGAAAGCTGATCCGTGTGTACATAAATGGAAAGAACACGGATCAATAGGAAAGTCTCTGACACAGATGAAGAGTAGGGAGCCAGAGAGGCTAGCTGCAATGGACAAGCCACCGGGCGGTGGGGTCGCCACGTCCCTACGCCGCAATGAGGTGGCTTTATCAATGCTGTAAAGACATCTCGTCATCATTCGTGATCCGATTGTGAACCTATAAACTCGCGAATGCCGGTCAAAATTGAAAGTTCCTGAAAAATGTGGTTGATAAACAGTGAATACTGATTTTTTGTAGTTCTAGGCTGTACCGTACCGACTTAGTACCGGCGTCGTTAGTGGTACCGAATCTAATTCGGTAATTCGTTTTGTACCGAACCGGTACCGATTTTTCGGTGCACCGCAGACCCCTATAATCCAGATTGATTTTACTGGCCAAAACTTTGTATTGCTACTCATGTATTAGTTAGAAACCATGTTTAGATTATCAAATCTAGGGTGTTATCCAAATCCCATTACACTATTTTAAACTACCAACTGATGACAAATACTCGCTCGAAAGTACTCGAAACTCAAAAATAATATCACTACTCAATTAGATTTGACTCGATTCAAAAAAATCACTACTCGCACACCCTTAATTTATTTGTTTTCAGATTGTAGCTTTCACTTACCAATATTTATTTTAAAGAAAATATGCAACATTTTGAAACTTTTAATGAGTCCATTATGTTACAGAGTACTCTTGAAGGATGCTCACAAAAGACCAAAATCCATGAGCGAAATGACAGACCACATATTCTACGACATTCTCTACTCCAGCGATCCAAGTTTGAGAATGGCTCAAAAACTCTTAAAAAGGGTTTTGCAGAGGAAACTGTATATGTTTGTTGAAAAAGCAAACATTCACATACGTCAAACTCAAGCAGTGAAGGAGAGGCAGGTTTGTGTAAACTTTTGATCGGCCTATTTTACAGTTTCACTGAGATTCTTTCTAAAATGACTCTTAATCCTAAGTAATGGAGAACAATTATGTTCTTATTATTTATTTATTAGAATATTAAATGTCTTATGTCCAAAACACCAAAACAGTACCAAAACAGGAACTGGAAATTAGATTAATCTATTACAAAAATTAAATTTCAGAAGTCATGTCAGGGGATAGCCTTATCATCATGATAACTGTAGTAAAGTCATAAAGTTCACAATGAAATTATTGAATGAGACAAGAAATGCAGTTTTCTTGTAGGAATAAGTCAGTGTACATGGGTTGTGGGTTTCCAATCAATTCATTCCTTTAATTGTATTGTAAAAAATTGCCAAATTTTACAGCAATGTATATGGCCTGTGGGCATGAAAAGATTAATTTAGTCTCGTTTTTCATGAGTGGCATTTAAATGATTTATTTAAGATTAACCATTATAAATAATATGAACATAAAGTGCTTTCATATTATCATTTTGATAAATTTATTCCGTACACTTGGTTATCAGAAAAGATGAGATAGATAAACTAATCCATAATAAGTTTACCTTAGTTATTGTAAAAATACAATAAAAAGGTCAATATGAGAAACAGTGAATGTGAACTAAGCGTATAGTTGTGTCAGGGGTAAAAGCACAATTCCCCAGGCAGAGCATCCCATCCTAATCATTCTGCTCTTTCCAAGAAATTCCATGTCCTACTAGAATTTCTCATAAATTTATCTATAAGGCCTATAGCACAGAATGAAGACTCATTTTTTCCGTCTAAAGTAGATGGGATAAGACAACATTTGAATCACAGTTCTACGATGCCCCATTACCGACATAACATGGAATTTAAATGTTGTATTATAAATTCTAGCAGGACATGGAATTTCTTGGGAAGAGCAGGGGGATGCTGGCCATGCCGGGTGGCCGCTCTCACCAAAAGAGCTGGTTTGTCAACAAAGAATTAGGACGGGATGCTCTACCTGGGGAGCTGTACCTTTACCCATGACACTAACTATATGCGATGCAGTAATTTAGTGCTATTTGATGTTTCGATGCTATTCAAATTGATGCAATTCTGCACAATTTTTTTTTCCTTTTCAAGATTAACCTCTAACTTACCTTATCGTACCACCTTCACCTTGCCCCTTGTCTTCACCTTGCACCTTATCGAATTACTTCACCCTGTACCTTATCGTATTGCTTTTACCTTATCGTATTAAAACCTAAGGAATTTTAAAGATAAAACCAAAGCGAGACATTCACGAATAGTTTAAAAATAACTCTCAAAGAATGTTTTAATGTTAAAAAAGTGGCTTGGATGTTATGTTTCTAATTACTTCATCATTTGGCTGGGTAGCATATTGGGCTTCATAAAATCAATCCTGAGAAAATTTGAAAAGGTTCGAAACTGGATCGAGCTGCCATTGGTCATTAATTGGTCACTGAATTGCCAGGGCTATTAATTAATGATCGTGGCTAAAGAATCAGTTGGTCTTAGTCAGTATTAAGGCCACAAAAGGCATCTCACCCATTCTACATTCATCATTATTTATTTATTTTCGCCTTAAAATACACCATAGTTGTGTCGGCGTCTTATACAGTGATTAAATGATCTTGTAATTTTAGTCCATTAAAACATAACCGATGCATTGAGATTAGGGGTGTGCGAATAGTGATTTCTGGCTCGAGCCGAGCCGAGCTTTTTTCAAAGTTTTTGAGCTTCGAGCTCTCTCGAGCTGAGCTTTTTTTTATGGGAATTTTCTCTATGAGTGTACAATATACCGGTAGTGATTTTCTGACTCGAGCCATGCCGGGCAGAATATTTTCAAGTTCTCGAGTTTTGAGCATGTTTGATTAGGCTTATATATATTCTTTATTTATATTATGTTTAAAAGAATAAACATTTTATCCATTATGGTAATGTTAAATAATTTATAACTTTAAATATTTGTCATCTTTCATTCACTTCTTCTAGATTCATTATTCCTATGTTAAATAAATAAAGGCCTACAGTGGGAAAATAACAAAATAAGTACGTTAGGCTTCTAAAAAAGAAGTTTTATTGAGACCATTTGTTGATCGTAACAAACAATTTGTCTTTCAATATAAAGTAAGTAGCCTACATAAAGAACAAATTACGTAAAGGAAGAGAACTAACAATTTTGAACTAGACTTATGAGCCCACAGGTTAACTAATGCAGATACTACCGTATTTATTAATAGTCATAATAATAATAATTGACTATATGTCAATATACTCTCCATGAAACCAAAGACTTAGGCCCTAGCCTTGGGAATTGCCAGAACCCAGTAGCCTATCTCTCATTCAACTGTTTGTAAATAGTAAATTTTAGGTTACCCTTTTATAAATATAAGATAGTTAAACCAGTCTTTATATCTTATTGTACTCACAGGAATAAGTTAATAATCATAAGCCTAGCTTATGTTTTATCTAACCTATTACCTAATGGACTTAATCTATTATATCTGCTTCTGAAATAGAGGTTTCAGAAGCAGAAGGTGGAAGAGGATCGTCAATGCATTCTTCTTCCATCACAACTTAACAATTTGATAGCACACAATTACAAAATGATATGGTTTCTACTTCTACTGACGTTTTTTCATAAATTCAAACAATCCCGCGGAGTTAACAATATGATTTTAATCGCTCAGCTGTAGCGTAACGTAATAAAACACTGCGCTATTTTGATCGCGTCTTGCTCTTGGTTAGGGCCTTCGGCGTACATGAAATATAATCAACTTTTAAAATAATATGACCACCGGTATTATAAACATGCGTTATGTAACCGTTCAGAATTTTTATAAAATCCTTAGATTTTGTGAACCTTGCAATTTGAATTTGTCAATTTTTTTAACTATCCAATTTTTGGAGAGTACTAATTCGTCTGCACATTATAACGCCGTCATGTTTATTAGGAGTTCATCACCCAAGATGAGTGGAGTAAGGGTGAACACTTACTCTATTCATCTCGTTCATCACGTACACCCTTGTCCTTAGCTGTTGGTCACGTTAAATCATTATTACGTCATAATAACCATCTTCACTCAACGTCAAGGCAGTTCGCAAAGTGGGTATGCCAACAGTGTTGCCAGACATCATTTCAGACTCTAGGGAATATAATTATTGTGTAATGTACAAAGTTGTAAGTTGAAGAAAAGACCTTACCTATGCAACAATTAGACAAAGTGTTATAATGGATCTTAGTTTTTTCCTGTGGTACTTTTTCTGGAGCAGTACGGTTGTTGTATTAATTATTATTAACCGTGAAATATTGCACAACTCAACTGGGCAACGGCAACACTGCACTGCAAACTGAATAGTGTGGTAGGTCCTCTTGATTTGATTGAGCGTAGAGAAAGTAGCTCCATTGCGTTGGTTGATCACTGATCAGGTCGGCAATTAAAAATATTACAGTAATTTAATGTTTGGTTATTTTTTTTACGAAGGACCAAAAGTATTAGCACTGCAGAATTATATTTGTTATGGAATAGAGCTCTACCGACGCAAACTATGCAAACTACGAGAATTCTAACATTGATTTTGGAAAGTTGTTTTTAAATTGACTTTAGTAGACGACTAGTTCACTGGTCGGCGTTTTAAATATTCGGCTCGAACTTCGAACCTTTTTTGCAAATCTCGAGCCAAGCCAAATACTGCAATATTCGGCTCGAAAAAGCTCGAAGTTCGAATACTCGCACACCCCTAATTGAGATTAAATTAATCAATTTTTATTCCAAATACTACTGCATCAAATCAAAATTGCAAAGTTTGTTTTTTTTGGGGGGGGAGGGGAGGGGATTGCACACTTGCATACCCCTAATATAAACGCTGATACCAGCGAGCACATAATAGAATAGAGAAGCTACTCGGAGCGGAGAGTACGGCCAACCTGGCGGACGGATGAGACGGTCCAAGATGGTGGCGCGGCCCTAGTCCGAGCATCTATCTCGCACCGCTACGCACTATTTCACTTAGTCCCAGTAAGGGTAGACACTGCTTTTGTTGCAGACCTAAGATGTCGAGTTACACGAGATGGTAAATTGCGATTGGGCACCTATTTCAAAAAAACAACGGGGTATCAATCACCCGCTGTGATTACACAAAAAAAGCGCACCGATTAAATTTATTTAAATACGCATATGTAATTTGGTACAAAATATGTTTGTTTAGTCATATATTGTATTGAATATTCCTATAATTTCTCTGAAATTTAGTAGCTCTAGATCTAGTAATGATTCTTTTTGTGTTGGCCACAAACAACGAAAATGAAATTATCAGTTGTTATTTATATAGAATAAACAGTATTTTGTAGAGATGTGCGAGTACTCAAAATTTCGAGTTTTTACTCGAGGTTTTACTGAAACTCGAAAGTTTCGAGCGAGTTTAGTGTACTCCCGCCGTTTACCCGCGCCACACGTCGTCTGTAAATTCAAATACAGTGTGAACGCATTTGAGGTGTTTTAAGAGCTGTGTGTTTTATTAATAAATAAGATGTGGCTTATACATTTGAGTTATTCTTTACACCAAAATGGAGGATTTACCAGTACCTTCAGATTGAGTTGTATGAACACTGTCTGTATAGTCAACTTTTAGGTTAACCTAACCTTGTAATTTTTTAAAGTAAAATAATAAAAAATCTGTAATGAAAATGTAATAGGTAAGCATAAGAAGTTTGAGCTTATTTTTTGTTCCATAAGAATTGGAATTGAGTCAATCCATTAATTTTTTTTGGCTCAACTGTCCTTTGACATTGAGCTGTTTTTATATTAAGTGATTTGTTTTTGCCTTGTTTAAGTTTCATTAATGATTTTTTTAAATCATTTGTAATATTTGAAAACTCTATTTAATACATGGCTTCAATTTCATCAATTAATTTGCCAGGCATTTTCAAACATATCTTCATGTTGTTACTAACTGATTGTTCTTATTAGGACTATTAGTGTTCAAATGAATGCTAAGATATGTTAGTAAATACATTTTGCGTGGTAAGAAACTAGGCTAATGTTTTTACTGTGTAATAAGCCATATTAAAATTAAAATAAAGTTTATTTTAACTTAGAGGCCTAAATGTAATTTTATTTTCTCCATTCGGAGAAAGATGTAGCCTAGGCCTAAACATAATAAACAAAACATAGGAAAAATAAAAAAGGGGAAATGAAATTAAAACTGAGATTATTTTTTAATGAAATTGTTAATCAATACCATATAGGCTATAACAACCTTAATACCAAAAGTATTAATTAATTATTATAAGTAATGTTTTGCCATTTACTCGACTCAAACTCGACTCAACTTAAAAAACCTGTACTCGCACATCTCTAGTATTTTGTTGTATTTGGATTAAAAGGCATTTGGAATAAGTAATACAATCAAATACACATTTGTACTATTGTTTACTTTTAAAAATTATTACTTTTTAATTCGTAAATTAAGGGCTTGTACAAACTTCTAAAAGTGTGGTAAAAATCTGCCGACTTTTGCGAAAGTTGTTTTAGAAGTACCTAACTATAATAGTCTAAGTGAAACGATACTGTCAGTAATGTGTAAAACCATGTACTTGGTCAATCTGTAGGTATGGTATGGATTTATTCCCCATAACATGCCTTCATGGGGGAATTTAAAGCATATTCTGATAACGCCCTAAATTCTTCTGATAATGTGTATTTTGTGATTATTTAGTGATCGAAATAATAGCACATAAGTATTTTTTTGCATAAGAATCCATCATTACAGTAAGATTAGTAATTAAAGTGTGCATAAATATAAGTTGAGACAACAACTGAATAATGATGTAATTTCTTTGGGTCAATAATTATTGATTAATGTCTTACAAAATTTGGATTAAGTTATTTAAATGCCCATAATCAGCTATAGCGAGTGAAACTTCGAGGCTATTATAAACATCAACCAAAACTAGTTATTACTTAAGATTTTTTATTTACTATTCCTTAAATGAATACAATACCGTTACTAATCCTAGCTAAAACAAAATAACAAATAAAAACAACAACGTAGCCGGAAAACAAACGAGCTGCGGCAAAAGACAGTTTTGCCACGTTCTTATACCTGGATTTCTAAGGAAACCAAACCCTTTAGAAAAAAAGTTTGAATAAAAAATGAAGTTTGTTTATTTATCTACAACTTTTCCACTGACAAAATGTCTGACCAAAAAGTAAAAAAGATTCCCCACAGCACAACTTTTTTAAGTCTGGTTTTGAAAAACAGAACTACAAGTGTGTATTAAATTATTTATACACCAATTAATAACATTATTATTAACTTTAAATTATTACCGTTGTTATCCTCAGACTTTATACTATAAGCATGCAAAATTTCAACAATATTCTTCAACTATTACTGTTGACAATGGCCGTGTATTTGTCGGAGTTTTACCGTGAATTGAGCCCGCGGATCGTAGATTTCAGGCTGAATGACAGACCAACATGACGGATCTTGTTACACTTATAATGCACGGGTTAATAAGCACTTATCTTCTCTATTCCATTATGTGCTCGCTGGCTGATACTAAAACCCAAGACCAAACGTTGAAGTAGAAACATGCTTTGAGTTTAGGCTCAAGTGAATTAAAGTTACTTTTTATAAACAACTCTGTTAATTTTCAAACTATGGATCCCCTCTTTTTTAAACATTATTTTGTTATAGAATTATATCACAGAGAAGAAAGCTGAATTGATGCAGAAGCTAACAAACAACAATCCAAATTATGAGTTTGCAATCCGAGAATTTTACCTGGATTTGGACTGTCTTAATGACCCTGTGTCAAAAGTGACGTTTTATACCAAACAAAGAGGGTCCAACCAGATCGAACTGCAAACCTACGAGAGAATCAGAGACTTGTTGGACCCATTCCCTTTTCAGCTGTAAGTTATCTTACACTATAACATTTTAAGTTTTAATGCTAACGCGTTCAGTGTGGTGCGAGAAATTATCAGCTGTTGCTTAGCACGGAAACAAATTCCGTTATCATGGTTAAATATGATTAATGCAGTGAACACGTTAAAAATAGTTATACTGTACTACCAAATTTAATATTTATTTATGTATGATATATTATATTAGTTATTAATAATGTTTATTTATGATATATGAATAAAATATTTTACTATATCACTATTTGCTTTTCACAATTTACACCCCCTACACACCACATAAATTTTATATGTAGTCAAAAACAGAAGGTGGTAGTTGGAATTTAAATCTGTAGTCTGCAGTGACATTCATAATCCTGAACCTATATTATTCAACAGTTTCTTGATTTTTGTTCTGCAATTTTTATCTTCTAAAACTAATATTTTATATACATGTTTGGTTTCTGTCAAGAGCTCTTACCCTCTAGATGTGCCTATTGGGATTTTGGAAAACATCCACCTTCAGGGCTCTGACTCATGGGTTTCCATTTTGTACCTGTATGTATTTACGAAAACCTTTATAAAACTAGTTCTACATACACAATTACTGTAAATGAGGTGTTATTTGAAAGATAATGAACCATAGAAAAATGTAATGCAATAAAAAAATTTTAATTTTTTTTACATCTTTCGATGTCCGACCCCCCTTAAGTAATCAGCTGATTGTAATGTAAAAAAATTGAAATATATGTCCAAGCCTAGAAATTGGTAAATCTAGTTGGTTGAATGGAATTTATTTCGTTCCCAACTATTATACAATGATAAATATTTATATATTTGTTTAGTTGCCCATGTTGTTGTTACTCATGATAATTTTTGCTTATAGGGTTTGCAAAGGGTAAAGTAAAAACCAATTTAATCTTTTGGTAAACAGATGAAAAACAATTATTTTAAGGTGAGATTATTATTTTTAATGACATAAGTACATATAAGACAAATTGTACTGACTACCAAATCCAAACCAAATACAATCACAGCGAAATTGACAAACTGATAACAGTTTTAGTGAAACACCTCTGTCAGCATATCACTTTTGCACTACTATGAATTGTTCACAACATTGGAAAGGATAGGTTTAATTGAAAAGGATAAGGTTACTTTTATGAGAGTTTTCAAACGTTGTTCCTTATTGTAATGCTTTTATAGTAACAAATTTAATTTGGTTTATTATAATAATTTCATTGTGTACACGGCAGGACGAGGGAGCCGACAGCCGTTCTCTCAGTATTCTGCAAAACAGAAGGAGTCTCTGAAAAAGACCTTGCAGATGCCAAAAGATTGATCAAGGATTTTTCACAAAATGCATAACTCTTAGTTACCATCATACCAATGTATACCGGTACCACTCATAAACCTTAAGATTTTATTTAATTAGTCATTTAAGGCAGATTATTTAATTTAAAATTATATCTAGTTTCATTATTAAATGGTGATAGTAATTATTTTGTTATATTTTGTCTATATTTATTTATTTTTAACTTTATAGCCCAATCAAATTCTAACAATCACATCATTTGCTACAATAGGGGTCAGTTAGTGATTTGATTAATTTAGTGTGTTTTAAATTTATGTATTTTAAACTTTTGTGTGTTATCTTATTGCAAAGCTGCTATTACACTGTGCACAACCCATGGCATTTTCTTTTAGAAATTGTGTAATTTTTGTAAAATAACTGTGCAAGCTCTTTAGAAATACTAGGCCTTAATGAACAAGGACAATTTTATAAACCAAAAACTCTTTAACTTTTTAGTTGGTACCTAGTTTTTCATTTTCAGATTGTGTCCTTCAACCAAATTAAATTTTGTTATGTTGTATGTTCATCAGGCATAACATCAGACATAACGTGTTGTTATTGTAATTTTAACAAAATATTACTTTTGTTAAAAAATTATAATTTGATTGGTATTTAGTATTATTTTAGATAGATGCCACTTGTACATTTAACGATTAAGTATAAAAATAAATTTAAATATAAATCCAATTTTTAGAAATTAATAAGTTGAAAAAATTTGAAATACCAAAAAACCATTATGAGTAAGAATGCTTTTCAATGTAATTTACACAATGGATGATTTACATGCATCCATTTTTTCTATTGCCAACAAATTATCATACAGATCAAGTTAACATTAGTAAAAAATACATTTTTAAGTTGATGGTTTTTTTAATCATAATTTGCCTCCTGGATTGAAAATCGACTTGATATAATAGGATAACGTAGAGTCTGGATTTGTCCTTGGCCGGTCACGCTAACCGTATTAAATGTTTGTTTGTTTTGTATTCGTGTCCCCTCCGTTTGTATTTGTGACTTGTGTAACTTTTAAAACTTTGACAACGACTACGTGTTTTACAACTAGATTTTGACGTGTAGATCTGAAAATGGGACAGCAGTCCTGAAACTAGTCATATACTAGTGATTTAGGATTTACGACGGATAAGGTACGTTAACCTATTATTTCAAGTATTTTTTTAGTTACAATGAATTAGCTTTTAATTTAATAATAGAATAACAATAGAATAAAGTACATTTTACCTTGTAAAATTCTTTAGAGAAAATCCTTAACCAAAATTTAGTGTGTAGACTTAACGGAACTTTCTTCCCTTCATGTTTTTGTATACCCCGGATTCATACAAGGATATTCAGGACTGTTTGTAAGGGCACAAGACAAACATTTACGTTTTTAATATTATTTTTGAAAAGTATGGCAATAATGTTATAGTTTTCAGTTGTTTGAATGAAAAATAGTTTACCATTTTCCCTTCTATTTTATCTTCAACTGTGAAGTGGAGAACAAAATATTTGCTTCCTTACCAAGCAGGACTTTTTACTTTCTCCCCTTATACATAGTATATGGTGAAAGTATTGTTGTTGTCAACATTTTTTAATTTGAGTTGTTAGTGGAAATATTTGTTATGGTGCTTCCTGAACCAAAAAAGTGATTTTTACGTGATGTCTGTCTGTAAGGATGTGTACAGAGCTAGAGCCCTAACCAATGGCCTAACTGTGATGAAATTTGGTATGTAAGTAGTAATCCACAATAACTCCAGATGTTTTTCATTTTTTTGAATTTTTGATTTTTAAGGGTCCCCCAAAAACCGCCAAGAAACATGAAAAATCTAAAGTTCCCAAAAATGGCTCTAACGATTTTAATTAAACCTTAGTCGTTTGTAGAGCTTTAGTTTTCCAACAAAATGACGCCATCCGCATTTCTGTAAAAATTTGGGTTCAGAAATTTCAGGGCTTAAAACATCAAAAATTCAGTTTTTTGGATTTTTCATAAAAAAACATAAATATAATAAATATTACTATTCACTAATAAAAAGAGCTTAACAAACTAAATAATTTAGTATTTTGAATTACTATCCTACGATTGCTGGTTGCGGGGAAGATTTAAATTTTCATTTTGCGGTAAATACAGTTCGCTGTCCAATGTTATTCTTATGGGGAATACAAAAATTACTATTTCTCTCTTATTTACTGATCAATTTTGTTCAAACTTGATGTGCTTGTGAAGTTAGCATTGACCAACAGAGGAAATTCGAAATATGTCGCCCCTTAATAATCCTGGGCGGGGAATAGGGGGCATTTCCCCTGTTAAAACCACATGTGTAGCAATGGATTCTGTAGTGCCTCCAAAAAAGGGATTTGGGTGGATCTTTTTGAAAACAACTTGTTTACAAGATTTTCTGTATATTCGACCGTGCTTTGTATTCTATATTTAGTAAATAAAAAGTAATTTATTCGTTACAGTTGGGCTAAAAGGGAGAAAGTATGTGTCAGTTTCCAGATACCGTTTATTTTAGCAAATTAATTTATACAAAGCTGTTATTGTTGTGTATATTTGTTTGTGATGTGCCTGTAGTGTTCTATGTGTTTGCTTGTGTGTATTCTCTCTCACCATCGTACTTAAGAAACATCTATTCAGTTTGTTAATTCATTATGCTTTTTAAAGCTTTATAAATCCTAACAACTTCAAAAACCTAATAATTTTAAAGCAGTTTTTAATACTTTTATGTTCTAGTGATTCTAAGTACCAAGTTTAAAAAAAACATTAGTTGGTAATGTTGTATAAGAGTTAAGTAGTTTTATTTGTTTTGTTTTAACATTTATTTTCTGTTAATTAGATTTTTATTATTTGCTATGTTGCTATGTAATTAACTGTTTTATATTTTTAACTGTAAACTTGTACTTTTCCTATATCGAAGGTAACCCCTTTATTATTGTGATTCGTGTTGTTGTAACCCCTTTATTATTGTGATTTGTGTTGTTATAATTACGAGATGCACATAAAAAACATCTTACAACACTTAAATTATATTTACTCTAATATCATATTCATATATAAACAGTAACAGGCAATCGATTTTGACCGGTCACACCGATCATCATTAGACCCAATGAAGAAATGAGAGATTATATTAACTGCCTTGTATTTGAATATAAGAATAATCATATGTTGAAGTGTTGTAGGATGTTTTTTTACACCCCTTGATACCTAATGTGTGATTTATCAATACATTTAATTTATGATACTTAAAGCTTTTTGCGTGTAAGCTAGACAATGATGTTTTTTTTTACTTTGGCTCTAATAATTACTCACTACTTAACTAAATAGGTAGTTTTTCCATTGGTGGTGCTCTGGCCTTAGCCTTAAGCTCAGAATCTACACACTTTTTCATGGTCACTACAGACTTGTCGTTGGTACTTCATGAATGATACACAGGTATGTAATTACTAGTGTCAGGCAAAGTTTTTCATACAAGAAAAAAGTTAAAAATAAGTTTGCTCTCTTTTAGAAATTGACCTATTGGATACCCTTACCAGCCTTATAGTATGAATTTTATTAGTCCTACAAATGCTTAATGTGATAAAGTCGACTATACCGCAGCTCAAAGAGATAGAAATGGGCAAATTATTTGTTAGTTTTACTCCTCACCAGCTACTTTGCCACTTCTCAGCTGTCAGTTGGGGCAGTTTTGTTTACTGAAGTTCAGTTTAGGTTCTATACGATATTTAACAAAATAGCATGATATGGTATGGAACTGTGTTCCATAATCGGGTTGGACAATCAAAAGGTTGGAAAACGGCCACCTTGACCCTTTGAGCGCCAATCTAGCGAATTGAGTGGTTTTGTTGTTATTCTTTTGTTTATTTAAAAAATATATATATTTAATGTCTGAACACCTTTAATTGTAAAAAACTTGCTTCTGGTGGACATTCACTCAGTAAGGATAGGTAAAAAGTAGCAAAACATCTGTTCAAATTTGCAACTCACAAATAATTTACCCATCCCGACACCTGGACTTGTGCCCTCCCCTTTAACTCTGCTACAGACAGGAGAACTCTCCATGAGTTGCACATAAAAACCCCCCAGCTGAGACTTATTCGAAACCTCGAACCAAGCACTAACTGCTGGCCGGGAGGATAGCACCCCGCTCAGCCAACCTGACAGGCTGCCAGTTGTATCAGGCTGTAAGGTATTACTGCCATACACGTAGTACGAGTTAGTTCCGTTTGTGTCTACCAGGTTACACCACTTGTCAGACGCAGACTGCAGACTGAGCTCGTAACAGTACATTTGCTTATACAGTAGACTCTCAGAAATCCGGATCAGCCTAGCCAGGACTCTGGGTAGTCTAGACCGATGATCTTGAGTTCAAAAAAGGTTTGCAAATAAAAACAGAAAAACCAAACTTCAAGTTTTAGTGCCTTCAGTACTCACGCGATTAGCACACATTACACACATGTCATATAGTTTACATCGTTAGGCGCTATGTTTTTCAGTAAAATTGATGTTTCTGATTTACGAGGCAGTGAAAGTTGACGTGTGGAAGGAGGAGGGGCAGGAGAGTCTCAATTCACTGTGCTCATTTTGTAAGTGCAGATGTCACTTTGCGTTGTGTATGTCTCGTATGACTCATGCCCACATCTAGGATATCCAAATTTGTCCAAATCCGATCCGGCTGTCCGCCACATTAGTCTGAAATTCTGAGAGTCTACTGAACTGTAGTTAATATTGTTTTTAGGTGGCAGATTCAAAAACCAACACAATCGGCCCTTTGGGTTCAAAGGGTTAACAAAACAAAGTGATAGGATTGTGATATGATTTTTCTATGGTTAGTGTTTTAAAATTGATTGTGTATACTTTTTGTACTGAATTTAATAAATTTAGTTTTAAAATGTTCTATGTTTAACTGTCTATGACTGCAGGGAGTAGTATGTAAAGGTACGGGAATGAGGGTTTTTTATTTTGTAAAATGATATGTTGCCACATGAATGTTACAACAATAATAGTATTTAACTGTAAAAAATTAAAATTGTAAATTCTGTGTGGGAAATGTTATCCTATGCTCTTAAATATGTAATGTCTGAATGTATGCAAAATCTTGGAATTCCAAAAAAGAATTATGATTAAACCTTGAAAATAAGGGTTTTAGGGCATCAAAAATTGATGTCAAAGTCCATGGCCCTAGGATATCTCAAATTTTGCTGGAAAACTCATTTGAAGATTGGAAATTTGAACTCTGGGCTTTTGGAGTTTAAAATCTTAACAACTGATCAAAAGCAACTATTGAGCTGTCAAAGTATAACTATTGATTATACATCCTACGGAATGTATTTCGAAGGAAATTCCAGAGGATGTATAATCAATGGTATAACACTCACGTAATAATAATGTATGATTTTCCTCGTGCAAAGCTTTGGCCACCAGGTACTATGTAATAAGGGGTCGTGCATATATTATGTCATGCTTCCCTGGGGGGGGGAGGGGGTGCGACACATCGTGACAGACCGTGACAGGGGGGAGGGGGGTCAAGGTCTGCGTGACGTGTCACGATTCATGGAGTTAAAGCCTGCAAAATTCAGTTACAGTGACCAAATACTGTACGCCACACTCCAATACTTACCTGATTAGTACCTATGTGTGAATTGACAGGGGGGGAGTCATGAGCATCATGACAGAGCGTGACACAGGGGGGAGGGTGTCAAAAAGGGCTGAATATAGTGTGACGTAATTTATGCATGAAAATGTTGCTCGTAAAAGGTGTACTGTAAAATTTGTCATGTGATTAATTACAATTAATTGTTAATGCTTCAAACTCATTTGAGCTATGTTCCCTACCCTATTATGAAAATGGTTTCTACCAAAACACTTGAGTTTTGCAACCTTGGTGAATGTAGTTCAAATGAACAAACAAGCTTGTTTCTGATGGTATAATGTATTTAAAATAAACAACTAAACTTTAACATATTTAATATATCATTTGAATTGGTTCAGCTACAATAAACAATCTTATTCCCCAAATAAGCAGAAACTCTTTTCTCAACTAAAATTTACAAAAGCAGAATTTATAAATACTTTGGAAAAGTGTAACAAATTTAGAACTGAACAGAACTCGAAGATATCAAACTAATTCAAACCCAATTAATTTCCAAGTCCCAGAAAGTTCGAACCCTGGCCATTTATTGACTAACCTCCAAACTTTTTCTGCTGACCTTCGTGTACCAGAGGCTTCAGCAGATCGGCAAAACGACTTGTTGTTTAGTAACATTTTCAGTCTACTCACACAAGTTGTTCAAGTTGTTCAATACTTCCTCTTTACAAAATCATTGCTTATCGATTATTTTTATGTACTTATCATGCTCAAATTTATGAAATTGAAAATATATTACAAGAAGAAATACCCAATACTTTATGGGAATAAAAGAAATTACTCTGATGAAAATATTTATAAATTTAAAAATCTTTTATTAGAAGAATCCTGGATATCAATTTATACAGAAGAAAATTCTATCAATGAAAAGTATAATGCATTTCACTCTTCAATAACAAGAATCTATTCAAAAGCCTTTCCACTCAAAAAATGTAAAGTAATAACAAACTTGAATAATAAAATTAAGCTTTCAAATGAAGATTTAACTCTTAAAAAAGAAGTTAAACAATTGTATTTATCAACAAAAGAATTAAGATCTTCTAACCCATTACAGGGAATATATATTACAAAAAAGAAAGAATTCAGAAACTTAGTAAGAAGGGAAAAATCTCTCTTCATTAATAATAAAATGAAGGAATAAAAAAATCCTTCAAAGGTAATTTGGCAAATTATAAATAAAAATATAAACAAACAAGGCAAACAAACAAATTCTGAATATATCTTAAAGAATAACAATGGAGAGAGTATAACAGATTTTCAATTGATTGCTGATGAATTTAACAAGTATTTCGTTGATGTTGGAGTCAAAACCACAAGTAAAAAAGCAAATCCATGGAAATTACTATAGCAAAATAAACATATACCTAAATCTATATTTTTAAGTCCCGCTTCAGAATCAGTAATAATAGGTACTATTCATTCGTTAAAAACTTCTACTTCTTTTGGGTATGATGGCATTTTTTCAACCATATTAAAAACCTGTTGCTATGAAATTGCATCCCCTTTGTCATACCTAGTAAATTTATTCATGTCTACAGGAGAATTTCCTGAATTGTTGAAAACAGCCAAAATTTTACCAATATTTAAAAAAGGAAATCCTGAAGAATGCTGTAATTATAGACCTATCTCATTGCTATCTACAATAAGTAAAATATTTGAAAAAGTGATCCTTCTAAGGTTTCTTTCTTTTTTATAAGATAATAAAATTTTATCACCCAACCAATTTGGATTTAGACAAAAAATGTCAACGATAAATGTGTTATGCCAAGCTTTATCAAATACTATTTCACAACTAGATCAAAAGAAAAGTGTTATATCTTTATTTCTTGACCTTAAAAAGGCTTTTGACATGGTAAATCACAATCTCTTTGAAATTGGAATAAGAAGGGTTGCTCTAGATTGGTTTAGATCTTATCTATCTCATCGAATTCAATATGTTCAAATTCCATAGAAAAATAAAGAGAACTGTATGATATATAAAAATTCAAATTTCCTAGAAATTAAATCTGGAGTACCACAAGAATCAGTTCTTGGACCGATATTATTTATCATCTATATTAATAATGTAACTAAAAATTTAGAATCATCAGATATTTACCTATTTGCAGATGACCCTACATTAACAGTTTCAAATGAAAATAAGAAAGATTTAGAAGTCAAATTGTATATTATATCATCTGAAATAATACAATGGTTTGAAGAAAACTACTTTGAAATAAATTGTTCCGAAACAAAATATGTAGAATTTTCAATTAAAAAACCAAACAAACAGCAAAATGATATAAATTTAATTCTACGAAATGAAAATGTTGAAAAAGTTGACTCCATTAACTTTCTGGGTATTTTGGTGGATAAACATCTTAAATTTGATAAGCAAATTGATAAAATTTCGAATAAATTATCAACAAATTTATTTATATTACGGAGATTATCCAATATTTGTAACAGACAAATACTTTTAAATGATTACTATTCTCTATTCATCCCTAAAATTACATACAACATCCAGATTTGGGATATGGCAAATTCAAATATATGTCGTATCTTTAAACTGCAAAAAGCTGCTCTGCACATTATATTTAATATGAAACCAAGAGATTCATGTCACAACATTTTTAAAGAAAACAAATTATTGACATTTTTGGTCAATTTATATATTTGAAACATTAAATTTTGTCAGAAACAATCTATCTTTTTTTCAAAACGTAAATGTAAATAAATGCAATTTAAATATTCGAAAAAAGAATACTATTCACATAAATTATCGTAGAACAACATTTTTCAAACGACAATTAATATACAATGGAACAAAATTAATGAATAATATCCCTGAAAAGTTGAAAAATTTACCTTCTGGAGAATTCAAATCAAAATTGAAATCTCATCTTCTTGAAAAATGTTACTATAGTGTGGATGAATTTTTTGAAGATCAGAATAACCAATGAAGAGAACATTTCAAATACAAATCTAATTTTAAGTAATAAGTTGTAATGCCGATGCAAGATTTTGTCAAAGCAATAACATTTATTTATTTATTTAACTATTCCCCGTTCATTTCTCAATTCAATATCGTTTATTCAGCTCTTGAATCAAGAATTGTTGATTTCTTATGTCTTGGAGTATAATAAAGTGGTGTGTTGTTAGTTCAGTTTGACTTGGCAATGATTGCCAAAACCAAAAGTGGGGTGAATAATTAATTGAAATATGAGTAACAATTCTCTGGCTTGTCTAATCTTTGACCAGTTCCCATGCCAGGGCATTTTTGCTATATCTTATACTAGCTGTAACCTGTGCCTTCGCTCGCGACACATTAAAAATATCAACCTGACCAGTACTATCAAATCATTGTTTGGTTTTACCATATGACTTCCTTTGCCATAACTAACAAACTACAGCTGGTAATTTTATGAATGATATCTACCATAAGATTTGCATTGGAACCTCCAGGACCCATGGAGTGGAGCTCTAAGGTTGGATATAAACATTATCAGGTATATATGTTAATGTGATATGTAAGCTATGTTCATGTTTATGCAACATTTTAGCTTGATCGGCCTAGTAGTTTATGCGTGATGGAACTCCAAATATCCATACATCCAAACCTTTCACATTTATAATATTAGTAGGATAACGGTTTTGGTATAGAAAAATAAAATAAATTGTAAGACAACTTCCTTTTGGTTTTTGATGTGTTCTTATTTATGAGTAGTTTAACTATACCATGATACTGTATGAGAGTTACTACATAGTACACAGTACCCCTAACTGTTTGATTACTTAATATCAAAGGGAGGTCAAGAGCAGCAAACACTATTTATTTTACTGTTCACTTTGTGTCGTATTTGTATACTGACTTACACCCCCTTATACTTACTCAGTTTAAGTTCATCTAAAATATTGAGGAAGATGTGCTTTGTAGCTGAAGTACATTTTGGAATCCTTATACATTATTGTGTTGAAGTGTAATCTTTAAAAGGTTAAAACTTAGTTGGATAAATATTATTAAAACATAAGATGTTGAAATAGAAAAAAAGAATAAGTTTGACAACTAATCTGTGTGGATGTCAGTACGTGTAGGCTGCATTACTATTTATTCTGTGTTGTATATGTTGTTGGTGTTCATATTTGTTGTATTTATTTGTTAAAATATTCAATTTTCTGCTGAATCTCCCATCAATGTTGTTTTATTAGTTTTTTCTGATTAATATTAATGTGTGTTTTGTTTTTTGTTTGTGATTTTCACATTTCATTACAAGATTAAACCAATATTTTTGTGATTACTCTTTTATTACCTTAATTTACCTTGTTTTTTTTGTCATATATGAATACTTTAAATTAATTTATAAGGTCGATAAACATTTTATAACAATGTAACCATCCCAAAGTTGTACTCCAAAAATAGTTTATTAATTATTGAGATTTTTACATGGAATTAAAAAATCAACATTAGTTTCCACCATTGTTTTTACATTATAAAAACAAACAATTTTGTAATATTAATCATGCTCCATGTCAATTGGTTATTGAGACACTGAAAGTGATAAACACAGTACATTTTCCAGTGTTAACCGAATGGAGAATAAGAAAAATGTTATGTCGCACTTACTTTTCAACATATGTTTATGAAACTTAGTATATACAATAGAAATCCGGAAATCAGTCACCAACGCAACTTAAGCATGGTTAAAACACAAAAAAGGTCAGATTACATTTTTATTTACATGAAAACGTAATAAAACTGTAGATTAAACTCAAAATATTACAATATCAGTAACGGTACAATACAAGAGCTGTAAATGTACTTACAGTTTTACAGATTTAATATTACTGTGAATCATAAAGACATTGTCACCGGTTTACTGATTTACACCGTTAATGTTGAGCCATAGAGAGGAGAAGACCTGAAGGGAGCAAAACACCAGATATGTGTATAGTAACGTTGATAACGGTATGGTCAGACTAAGCAAGGAGTTGGACCATCCGAGGTCAGACTAGCTTGGTTCTCGTGTAGTTTAATTTGGTTATGGTTTATTGATATTAACTTTATATTGATATTAACTTGAAAACCCCCTTTTTAAGGTTCTTTATGCAGCAAGTCTGTGCACTAAGTTCTAATGCTTACTTATAAATATATTTTGATTAAACTTGGTTGGCTTTGGTAGCGAGGTTGATATCAACCTATTTAAAGTTTCCTAAGTATGTACAGTAAGTAGTTTACTGTAAGGCGATGTTACGTTAACTATTGAATTTATACAATGAAGTTGATAGAAGTTTTGTTCCGTATGACAATTTTATTGCTGTTTGCATCTTGAAGGCTCTTAAAGAGCTTTCTAGATATTTCATATAAATAATTAGCCATTTTAAATATACTTCCTACTTATGTTTGATTAAATATGTAGGCGAAGCATTATAAATACTTGCCATAATATTGTGCTGATACACGTAAAGGTAACAAAAAGTATAAAAGTATCAAGCTTAAGGCTCTGTTAATTTAGAATTTTTAAAAAGTTTTTCCTCATTAGAAATTTAAAACTAAACAGTTTACTTACCCTAGATTCCTACTCATGACTTATATTTATCAGGACAATAAGACCGGACGCGGCGCGTGTATTTGTATTGACTTTGAACAAATTGATCACCTTAAAATGGAATGTAATCTGAGTAGAATCCATACTCTTTGTTTTTATTCCACTGTAATGGGAATTAGAAACTCATTTATAAATAATATATTTATTATTTGTCTATTGCTATTTTGTGAATTCTTAAACTGTTTTACCATTCCCTTACATAATCATTAAAAAGTCTTAAACCATATAAAGATATGAGTATATATTTTTTTTATAATTTTGAATATATAATTGATCGTTTTAGAATTAGGTTGAAATTTAATTTATACAATTGTAGAAATAATCTTCTTCCTACAGATAATGTTGATCAGCTGTTCAGACTTCTCAGAGACCGGTAAAACCCATATATTTTAACCATAACTAGCAGTTACCCGGCGCGCGTTGCTGCGCCCAAAAGTTAAAATAAAAAAGTTAATATAAATTCAAGTAACACAATTCATTCAAGTGACACAATTCAAAAGATAATAAACCAGCCAGTGTTTACATTTCTTTGTTTACATTGTGTTGTTTACATTTAAACAAATGACAGTTTAAAGAAACTTTGAATTTTTTTAATTACAGCTGTTAATTTTGTAAACACTAAATTTCTAAAACCTGACACTGCTCCCTTGTATGCCCTCTGGGTCGGAGCCCTTTGGACAGATTTGCACCAAACTTCACACAAACCATCCTTGAATAATGCTTAATAATGCCTGAAAGTTTTATTACAATCTGTCGAGCGGTTTTGGAGTCCATAGGCTACATATATATATATATATATATATATATACATACATACTTCCTCTTTTACAGATATAGATTATGGGTTGATTACTCCACAATGAGATGGTTTAATTGAATTATTATCAATTTAAAGAGAATATTGGTTTTTGTTTCATAAACTAAACTATTTGGTTATTTCATCGATTCTTTTACTCATTTGTTAGGACAGCTTGATATCCTAACAGGAATCATATCCACATTTGAATCTATGCTGAGATATGGTGTAAAATGGTGGTGTTTTTCTGTATTCAGATTGTTAGTAGAAAGTTTATTTTATATTGCTGATGCTCAAACCTAATGTATGGAGTAAGGTGAATTGACTCTTGTAGGCCCTAATTCTAAGATATCAGTGGCTAGTCTTGTTATATAAAAAGCATGTGTTTTTGTAAAACAGAACTTAAAAAATATCTACTTTTAAATTCCCTAAAGCCTTTTTTGTGTGGTCATGCATCTACATTTTTTTTACCATAGGGTGTTTAAACAAATGCATTACCATAATAGAATACCCTTTATTTTCTAAACTTCCAAAAACAATTTTTTCAGATTAAAATTTGGTGTAATAATATCAGCTTTACTCTGATATGCTGACAGTATTTTTTAAAAACAATAGGTATTTCCCAAATATATTTTTTTGAAAATGTTTATAAGCCCATAATTTAAAAACTTCAAATAGTCACATATGTCATAAAGAGCTGAAGTGTATTGTAAAACTTAGCAACTTTTAAATTGATATAACCTTGCACCTTTTTTCTCCCTTGCTGATTTTCATAAAATGTGTTTTATTTCTGCATAACACTTTTATAACACTTCCATGCATTATGTGATTCAGCATTTGCAATTTTCAACATTGTTTAACTTTTTAAGTTGAACTTTAATCACTTTTATCAGAAAGTAAGAATTAAAACTAGATCGCACGCTGACATGAGGGAAGTGAATTTCCGCAGTAAAACCTCTAACAAAAATCGAATAAAGAGTACACTGGTAATCAAAACTCGTAACTTTTTTTGGAAAATTGGAAAATGTTATTTTTTGGCTGTTCTGTTGCTCCTAGTTATATTTAAATTCACTATTATGATGCAATGTTGTACATTATAAGGTTAGGAGGAGAGGTATAGTCAGGATAACAAGTTGTTTAGGGGTATTTGGGGTGATAAAACTAAATCAAGATATGAAAAACAGCCTTTTCCTGTGTAAAATCTCCATAAGACAACGTACTGTACAACATAAGAGTACGTTATAGTGTACGTGTTATGACAATTAACATTTTCTTTAATAACTCGGTAAATACTTGTGCTAGAATGATGAGGGAGGGCTTAAAACTTTTGGCATGTTACGTACAATAATTTAATATGCAATCATTTTAAATTTGGGGCTTTTCTGACTCTTTTTGGGCCCAAAAACTCAAAATTAAAAAAATCCTAATAAGGGGGTTAGAGTTGTCCGATTGGTTTGCCCAACAAACTTGTCCAACTGTTTACAGAAGGGAAGGTTCCCACCGAATTTCAAGTAAATCGGACAAATATTGCGACCACTAGAGTGCAAACACATACATATACATATATATAGTTGTTAGCGATTCCCAAAACATGTTCAGGGGGTCACGTTAGGAACTTCTATGGTGGTTCTGGGTGTAAGTTTCACCACACGGGTCATGCTAATACTTCACTTTTCTAAAGGAATTTCACTAATAATGACTTAATGCAGTGTATTTTATTTAGTTTATTTATTGTTTTCTTATAACACCTTCTATCAATACTGCATGACAATTACATTTAGTTACCAGGTAGTTTTCAAACAAAATTTCCATTATGGCTTTGTAGGATTTAAAAATCACGAAGTTTATTTTTATAATAAATTTACTTCAGTAGTTCTAGTAATCCCCTACCTACTTCATTGCTCCAGTACCCTTACTTAGTGCATAATGTTGAGCTCGATTATACTCTGTTCCGCGTTCACAATGCAATACAGGTATTATGGAAGATGGCATTTTTATTACCTGAGCTGAGTACATTGTTGGTGTTGTTTGCGGGTGCATCAATCACTGCCCCGTGAGCCACATGAAGGCGCTCAAGAAAATACTTTCAGACCTGCTAGTACAATTCAAATCGCCATTTGAAATACATTGCTTATGGTGCTCCTTACCGCATGGTGAACGTTGAACAGAGAATAGTTGGCTCACACTTCAGCTTAATCCTGTGTAACCGGTCCCTTAGTATTTTTTATCGTTCTGATAGAGAACAGTCAAACTCTGGAGAGCAGTTTCCAGTTTTGATGGTGTTCTTGGACTGCTACCTTTGGCCATCGCTCTACTTGGTTAATTCGCTCTCCGAGCTCTCCCTATGAGCTTGCCTTCCAAGGTCACCTTCAAAGCTTGATTTCCAAGCTCATTTTCCGAGCTCTTTTTAGAGTGCTCACTTTCCGAGCACGCCTTCCAAGCTCACCCCTCTAGGTAGGGGGTTTGTTTAGCTTATTTGGTGATTCTGTTATGGGGGGACCTTTTTCTTGATTCATTGTGGGTCCTTTCTTTCTTCTTTGGCTAGTTTGGAGGACTCTTATTTACACCACAACGCCCCATGCACCAGACCACCAATAGCAAACTTTCTTGTGCTCACACCTACAACAATTACATTATCTATAAATAAAAAGAAGGCCTATAAAACATATTTTAAAAGTATTAAAACATAAGGGTACAGTTCCGCAGACATCCCTACAATATATTATCGAATGAAAATATCGATCGATTAATAAATATCAATATATTATCGAGTGAAACTATCGATTGATTATTAATATTGATTGGAATTCAGTTGAAATACAATATTTTTAATCAGTTGTATAAGGTACTAATTAAATGAGAACAGATTTAACTTAAATAACCAAATATATTTAACAAATTAACAATAAGGGATAAAACATGAAACGAATTTTAATAAACAGTATCAGGAAACTGACACATACTTTCTCCCTTTTAGCCAAACTTTAATGACAAAAATATTTGTTATTTACTAAATATAGAATATGAAGTATAGATAAATGTACAGAAAATTGTCTAAAATAGTTGTTTTCAAAAATATCCACCCAAATCCCTTTTTGGGAGGCACTATAGAGGCACTATAGTGTTAGTCCGTTGCTACACACAGTGGTTTTGAGAGAGGAAATGCCCCCTTGCCCCCCCAGGGTTAAATAGCAACACATTTCGAACATCCTCTGTTGGTCAATGCTAACTTGACCTGCATATCAAATTTTAATGAAATTGATCAGTAAATAAGAGAGAAATAGTTATTTTTGTATTCCCCATAAGAATAACATTGGACAACGTACTGCGTTTACCGCTAAATGAAAATTTCAATTTTCTCCGCAACTAGCAATCGTAGAATAGTAATTTAAAATACTAATTTATTTAGTTTTTTGAGCTCTTTTTAATGGTGAATAGTAATATTTTTTAACATTAATGATTTTTTATGAAAAATCAAAAAAACTGAATTTTGTATGTTTTAAGTCCTGTAATTTCTGAACCCGAATTTTTCCAGAAATGCGGGTGGTGTAATTTTGTTGGAAACCGAAAGTTCTACAAACCACTAAAGTTTAATCAAAATCGTTAGAGCCGTTTTTGAGAAATTTTGATTTTTCATGTTTTTTGGCGGTTTTTGGGGGATAATTACCCTTAAAAATAAAAAATTCAAAAAAATAAAAAAATATCCTGGAGATATCATGGATTAGTACCTACATACCAAATTTCATAAAAATCGGCCAATAGGTTAGGGCTCTAGCTCTGTACATATCCACACAGACACGCACGCACGCACGCACGCACGCACGCACGCACGCACACACGCACGCACGCACGCACGCGCGCACACACACACACACACACACACACACACACACACACACACACACACACGACAGACCACGTAAAAACCACTTTTTTGGGTTCAGGGAGCACCAAAACGAATATTTCCACTAACAACTCAAATTCGAAAATTTTTACGAAAACAATACTTTCTCCATATACTATGTATAGGGGGAGAAAGTAAAAAAACAACACATACTAACGAAACAAAATGTACCCAACAAAACAGATTAAACTTATTTACAAACCATATTTAAACTACAAAAATTATCACTTCTAGAGTTCATTTTAGTTCACTTACCAAGGAAAGGAAATAACATAAACAAATAAAGTAAACAAATTATGTTTCAAAACAGATGATTTAATACGGTATAAATATTGTTGAAAAATATTGAAAATAACGATTAATTCGATCGATAATAAATACCGAATTCCAATCGATATTTATAATTGATCGATATTTTCATTCAATAATATATCGTAGGGATGATGTCCGCGGAACTGTACCCTCAAGGGGTTTAGGTCTAAAAACAAGTCCATATTTTTATCGCTGACTTACCTCAAATTACTTAAGAACTTTAAGGTGTAGATCTTGAAGAGAAGCAATTTGTAAACAGTCAAACTGATAAAGGTCTACAAATGAATTCAACAGGCGTTTCCTAGGTTTTCATAAAAATATTGTTGAAATATATTTACCATGGTTATTGTATAGGTAGAGCCGCTTTCATTCAACTAGCAGCTAAAAAATCACAGGAACCACTGGAAGCGGAGACTTTGCCACCCGAAGGAAGCCGAACTTGTCCAATGACGAACGAAGTATCCAAAACAGATGCTTTTATGAGAAAACAGTGAAATGTAGTATTTTGAAATGTAAACAGAGGAAAGCTACTTATATTGTAAAAAATTACGCTACATTTACGAAAAAATGATAGTAAAATAACCTAACCTAACTCCGCAGAGCGCTGTATGGGGGATCTTTTCCTTGTAACATATTACAAAAATGGGTTTGTGTAACATATTACAAAAATGTTTTTTTGTAAAATATAAACAAAATTGGTACCTCAAAAAGTAAACACGAAAAGGTAGAATTGAACCTGAGACTGCATGATCGTGATTCCAGTGCCAAATCCATTAGACTACCATAGCTTATCTAACTAGGTAGAAGTTACAATTCATCAAGCAGCATACGGCACTGTGATTTTAAAATTTGCCACAGGTAGAGCTCGGTGTGATTTCAGAGTTTTACACTTGGCAGCGCTGACGTGGGAAATGTCTCCACTTCCAGTGGTTCGTGTGTCTTTTTAGCTGCTAGTCTTTCATTCATAGTGTCGAATTTGGTTGACCTGGGGTGACAGTGGACATGGGGCCAAATAATAAATCCACTTTTATGGGCATTACCGGAGACAAGAATATGAACATGATTAATAAGTTATTTTCAGAATGAAAATTGTTATTATTGGTTTACATAATTGATCGTAACATTAAGAAAGACTTACAATAATTCAAAATTACCGTTTTTATTAAACACGTTAATGTCACGCTGACCCGACAAGGTCGGCATAGCATGGTCGGCTGTAATGTAGTTTTTGTATCTTATCAATATTTTATGTGTTTAAACTATACACAACCATAATTGCATATAATGCCATTTTAGCCATTGTACAAAGTGGATATTAAATGTAATTACTGTCGGTGATTTTGTTATCTTTGTAGACATCTGAAACTGAACTAGAACTAGCAATCACCCATTAGTCAAAATTCGACCTAAAATTCTATTTATCCAGACACAATTTGTTAGACGAATGTAACTTATTTTGTTTATTATTCAATAGGCTGAATATAATAATTGTTCAGCACAGCCTCTCTTCATGGTGGGAGAATCTGCTTCTCTCTTTAGCCTTTGAGCTTTGCTCATCGGTTTTTCATAGTCGCTGCTAAAATTGCTTCGATCATTCTCCAATGCGTGCATACCACATGATGTTTAAAGTACGTGCACCATTATCTTTCACCTGTGCAAGATTGGAATGTTTGTGCCACTCATTCACTTTTATTTACATGGTACTTGAGTAAAATTGTGTCGCTTATTTAAGTTGATTAAGCATTTAAATTATTGAAAACATTATAATTATTACCGGTTAAACAACAATTTTCTTTTGAGTTTTTAACCTTGAGATTTAAATTTGTTCCCTTAATAATTGGATGAACATGTTGATTAATGCAACAAAAAGGTTTTTTCATTACCCTTCTTAGCTTAAATTGTGTAAGAAATTAATTATTCCCAAACGTTGATCAAGCAAATTAATACAGTCTGATAAGCGAATTCTAAAGCAATATATAAACACGATTATTATATAGACTGTAATACAAATAACAATATGCTTACTGTATCTCCCACCATGAATGACTAAATTGTCCATTACATACACATAGCGTGAACCAAGAGCTTCTACCCCTAATCCATTCATCCGGCATTATCACTGCATGTATTAATGGACGTAAAAGCTTCTCACGCTTATTGGGCGTTTCGCTGGCCTAATGGTTAGCATTTTTGACTTTGATTCAAAGTAACACGGGTTTGATTTCCGAGATGTCCACAACTGTATGGGTTTTGTCCGCTTTCCAAAGAGCGTTTAGTAATATCTGTAACAAATTGCCTTTTGCGTAAATGAAAAAGAATCAATCTCTTGTGTTATTATTTAATAAAAACTCACCTGCAATGATATAGTAATGCATAGTAGTTAACTTATTAATACCCTTGGGAGTCATTTTTGTCATCAGCACGTCCTTCCCAAGTAGCATAGAAATAATTTGTAATAGTTTCAAAATAATTTAAAATGCTTTTGAAATGAGTTTTTGTTTAAAATGAGTTTAAATTATTTTAATATAATTATGATATAGGTTTACAATTGATTAAAAATAATTTTGAAAATATATATTAAGAGGGCGCGCTCCAGTCACAAAACTTTTCGCGTTTCTACCTGCTTCGCCCATAAGCCCGATGTTAACTTTCAAAGCCCGTTCCTCCTCAACGGATTATTCGATATCGTTGATTTATGGCTCATTTTAAAGAGCAAAAATATATCTAGCGATTTCAGTAAGTGGAATTTTGATATCGTAAATACTAATAGATCAATAAAATTCCAAAATATTCAATATTTATGGTTTTTTATACACAAACTATTTATGGTAACGAAATTCTGCTTACTGAAATCGCTAGATATATTTTTGATCTTTAAAACGAACCATAAATAATCCATTTCAGACAACCCGTTGAGGAGGGACGGGCTTTGAAAGTTAACATTGGTCTTATGGGAGGAGCTGGTAGACGCAGAGGACTGGAGCCCCCTCTTAAGTCATTTCTAGATCAGTTTTAATATTATTTAAAATAAATGATACAAAACTCGTTCAGAATAGTTGATACAATATTTTAAAATAATTTTAAAATTGTATTAATATAATTTTAAATTATAACATTTTATGCTTTTTAACATTATATTAAATCATTTAAAATTTAAAATCATTGTTTGGTCGATCAAAAATTATGAATAAATCAAGAATGAAAATAAGTTTAACATACATTATTTCTATGTATTATTATTTCTAAATAATTTTAAATAATTTTGAAACAATTTTAACATATCTTTAAATTAGTTTCAAAATAACTTTAAAATATTCATTTAAATTGTTTATATATTGCTTTAAAATTATATTAAATAACTTTTTATCAACTCAATTGAAAATCCTAACTAAACCTTTAAAAATGATTTTAGAATTTGTTTAAATTAATTAATTTTTAGAATATATGAGAAACACGGATTGCTTAGCAAAGAAGTTCTGTATTAGTTTAAAAATTGTTTATCTTTACCTAAAATGAGTTGATGTAGTAATTCGTTTTCAGCCTAAAAAAATTATATAAATGATCATTTAATTTCCCTTCCCCTGAAAGTCTATGTAAACTAAATAAATACTTTCGTGGGCCTCTTTATATTTGTTGCATGCAAAGGATTTGTGTAAAATTAGTTTTGGGTACCATATTGCTCAACAATTTTATATATATCAAAAGAATATTATAAGTTTTGTTTCTACAACCTTACAAGATGTATACAAATTACAGTGTTTACCAGCAACAGCAAATGCAAACAAGGAATGCTATAGTTTCTCCAATTCCCAGTAGGGTGTAGTCAATTGGTTATTTTATGTTGCCAGCCCGACCTTTATTTATCAAAAGGCGAAGTGGCCAAGATGGTTAAGGCGGGTGTAGTGATCAACAAGTTGCGGGTTCAATACCCTACCCAGTTTGGTCATAATATTTTTGAAACGTAAAATATATTTCATAATTTTGTTCATAGTCCAGTAAATATGTCAGAAAATATGGGGTTGCTGTGCAAAAGGTCGGGTAGTTTTGATTTTTGGATATGTTGTTAGTGTTGGGCCCATAACACAAAATCCAAGTTTTCCACCTCGGGGTGTCACGGCGCGCCACGGGGCGCGCCACTTGTTAATGAAATATAGAAAATTTGACCATTCCTAAGTTTTTTCACTCTATCTCGCGAACGGTTGGTTTTACAGCAAATATTACGTTATTAAATTAAAGGAGGATACATTTGTGACAGTTTAAGCCCAACACCAGGTATGTAGCGTAAATAATGGCCGAAATACAGACCATCAAAATAAACCAATTTCCCAAAGATTTATGAAAATGGTGATTTTTTCAATATTTCCCGCAATATAGTTGTTTAAATCAAACGCCGTATAGATTTAGTGTGTATGTTAGTTTATTTGCTATGAATAAAGAATATAATAAAATATGAATATAACTAAGAGAGCAAGAATATTAAGTCTGTTTGTAGGAGTTTTATTTTAATAGGCTACAGAGGGTTAAAAAAATGGTCTTCAAAGACAAACATGTTTTAATCAATGAATGCCCTATTAAGTCAAAACAATTTTCTAAAAAGATCTACTGAATTTGTTATTTCTAACGTAAACTTCGGAAGTAGTTGTTACAAATAACGATAATAGTCCATTTAAAGTTTTCGCATTTTTGATGGGCCAGGATGGAAATGCTCAAGCTCTGCCTGATTCTCCTTGTTCTCTTCATCCAGCCGAAAATTTAACTCTCCTATATCTTCATGTTTAGAGTTATTTACTGACGCTAGCGTGTCGTCTTCATCTTCAAAGCTCTCCTCAAATGGATTTATGTCTGCAACGTTTTCGCAAGATTCTCCCAGAGAACAGGTACATAGGGAAGAACATATAAGACCGGCTTTACGGCAACCACATGAATTCTTGCACGCTTTCTTACAGTTGCAAGATATCATTTTAAGAAGGGATTCTGGAGCTGCATCCCTGTCCATTTTGCGGGGAGAGAGCCCAAATCTGGTAGGTACCCAGCCCAATTCAAGAGCGTTTTTCTCATGACCTATCCACTTCTGTATCTGAAGGTAAGTTCTTAATGCATGAAATCGTGCTGCATCTACGGTAGGGGGTAAACGTGCTAGACTGGAACTTGCTTTCATTGCTGATTTTGTAAAGAGCGTGTAGCGCAAGTGATTGAGATCACGTTCAGGTTCTCTGAGATTACCTCCATATAAATGTATTAGAAAAGTTTCGCCTGCCTTGGCAACTTGGTCATTGGTTGAATCAGGGTTGAAGAACACTTGGATTTTTTTTTCCAGGTGTCGGTTTTTTTCTATAAGAGAGCAAAATTTTTTTTTCCCATGGCCGAATAGTGCGCTTGTTGTATCACATCCGCTAAAGGCGTGAATGAACAAAATTATTCCACTGAATTGGTGTTTAAATGATGTTGTGGAGTATAACACATCAGGCGTACTCCCTTTTCCGCATTTTCGGAAGTACAGATTATCTTTCATTGAAGCTAACCCCGTTATAAGAACTAAAAGATCAATGTCTTCACCAACCACGAAAATATTGTCATACTGAGTTGTAACAGAAATAGCAGTTTCAACAATTAGTACGTCTGCATCTTCTACTGCCTGTTTAACTGTTACATTTGCTTCTTGCAAAAATGTTTTCAAGAGTTTAATGAAACGCACCTTGTTGCTTTCATTAGCTAAAAATTCTTCTTGAGATTTTACTGGACATGTGCTTTCATTGAAGATTATCTCATGGGATAAATTTAAATTTTTTCGTCGAATACGCTCTGCACTTTTGGTGCTCTTTTCAGTCACATCAGATGGATATCCATCAAACACTACGGTGATGTTCAAGCCATAATGTGTTTTTAAGTATGCCACATAACTCTTAGCAATCTCCCCGAAATTCTTGTTCCGCTTCCAAACAACTTTGTGTAGTAAGTGGCCTCCATCCACCACAAAAAAATTATTTGTTGCTTTGACAGTGTCAAGTTTGATTGGTGTAAACTCTGAAAACAGTGACGATTTAGTTCCCTTTCGCATTCCAGTTTCATTAAAAAGTGACATAGGAAAAGGTGACAGTTCAAATGTGAAAAACCTTTTCAAATCTTCATCTGATTGTTTCGCTACACAAATTCTGTGGAATAAGGTTAGTGGATCTACTGTAATGTTTTCTTTCCCAACTTTAGCACTGTTGTTAACAGATGCAAGTGTAATGACTTTGTCTTTGCGCTTGAATTTGATATCTCCAAAGTTACCACCAACCATTCTAGAGATTCCTTGGCAACCAAGTTCGTGAGACAAGTGGCAGTTAACATCCGCCGTTCCTACTATACCACTGCTTATTGACATCAGCACGTCATTTATGGGGAATGGTGTGTGTTGAGAAAACCACTGCATAAGCTTTTCAACATCTTCATTGTCTCGAGCAATGCGAGAAGGGCGCACGTCAACATGCTGCTCACTAGTCACTGACGTTATTTTACAATACTTCTCAACTTCCTCACAGATATTATGAAGATGGATCATCCCAAGCGTCCATCGAGTGAGAACACTGTCTGTTATCCCCCGTCCTCGAGTCAATCCACCGGAGCTTTTCATTGTCTTCATGAGGGTTTGTTCGATGGTCTGATCAGACCAAATTCCAGACCAGAACTTGTCTGTACGCCTGATAGTAAAATATCCGTTCTTTGTGAATTTTTCGTATTCTTTTGGATCAATTCTGTCTTTCAAATTCAGCATGTCCTGTACATATAGATGGGCGCACTTGGCATAGAAAAAATGACCCGCTGCATGGAAGAAGGGCAACATCTGTAGAGTGGTTGTAATGTGAAGATCCCAGTTGCCTGATCTTTCAGCCTCAATAAACTGTTTTATTAAGGTTGTCATCTGGAAGTATTGTACCCAAAGCTTAGCCGTTGGCCCACGAAGTTCCATTTTCTGTACAGCTTCTTTAAATTTTTTAGTAAAAACTTTAACAGCTTCATTTTCATCAGCTTTGAGAAAAACAGTTTTGTCAACGCTTGTCAGCATACTTTCAATCACATTTTTCTCTTCGTCAGAAAAGGAGACAGTCTCCAAAATTAGTTGGGATAGAACACGATGAGCCAAACAATGAGCTCGGACAGCCCTTGCATATGCATGCCCACTCATCAGTTTGTCAACACTGTTTACTGCATAGATCAATTGAAAAAGTTCTTTTAAACCACTTCCTGCCATAATGGTTCCGATCGCACCCATATAGGACATCAACAAGTGGAAGCCTCCAAGTCGCACAACAACATCTTTGAATTCAGGATTATTGGAAATTATTTCCTGGCCTTTTATGTAAAGTGGCTGGTCGAAAGTAACAAAACATGTTTTCATATTGAATTTTTCACACTTTCGCATTGCAGTCCTAATAGCTGTTACTATGGTATCGAATAGGGATGGCGGGCTATTTATGAATGGAAGACAGAGTACCCTAGAACGTTCATATGGCTTACCTTGGGTAGCATCCTCCATAAACCCATTCCAACCTGGCAGGCTCACATTTGTTGAAGATGTGCCATACAGCCAAAGGAGATGAACAGAATCAGGTAGCATATCATGTTGGATGGGGTGAATACTCTGGACATCTGCAATGTTGACAGTTTCCAATCCAGAGTTTTCTACTTTCTTGTAGAAATCCAGTTCAATACGACCAGCTTTTTTTGCAAGTTCACTGGATTTACACTTCGTTACTCTTCTTACTGCGGTATTGGGTGCCAAGGAGTCATAAGGAGTTGTAACCATAATTCCCCCCATGGCATGAAATGTGTTCAAGCCGTCAAGTGTATTTACATTGAAATCTGCGTTGTCGAAGATGAATTGAAGAAAAGCACCCTCATTCACCACTGTTTTCTCCGGTCGTAAAATTGTTGATATTTCAAGGATGGCGGTCTCACTATAACTTGAAGCAAACCCAAGGGCCGACAACAGTTCTACCAACTGTTTTGAACCAAACTTCTGATACACATACACGCTGACTGAATTCAATAGAGATGATATAAAAGAACGTGGCCGTACTGCACTAATCATTGCGTGTGCCAGAGATATGCATTTTTTTCTCCACTTTTCTAGAGAAGAACGCTTATTTTTCAGGATAAGTGTTTGAAGAATAACAAGCAGAGAATTGGGGACTACAGTTTCCACGTCAACCAAACAATTGTCAGGCGGTGTGTACTCAGATGTGTTGTATATCTGAGAGCGAATGTCACCCAATATTATGTCAGCGGCAGCCTTCACCACACGTAACTTTTCTTCATGTGGATCTATTTTTTTGTTATCGTACCACGACTGAGTGAGAATCTTATACCCCAAATTTTTGAAACAGACTATACATTTTTTGTTACAGGTTTCAGCTATCACAATATCTTCACCGTATTTTTTGAAAAGTCGAGTCTTCACAGTTCGAATGTCAGGACAAAAGTCCCCCTCAATTCGATTTATTAGTTCCTCCATGGAGAACTGGCACTCCTCAGAGTTTTCTTCTAGGTATGAATAAATATACTCCATCGCCTCATCAACGTTTCTTGCTGGACGATATCCCCTTTTAAATCCTGTCTTAGGAGGAAGCCTATATAGTTTCTTTTGACAAAAGAGGTGGTATTTTGCACCCCTTGCAATCAAGTCCTGGTCTTTGACGCGAGCAATTATTTTTTCCCCCCAATCGTCTCCTCGTGTTTCAGCTGATTTCAAAAAAGAATCCCTTACAGTAGTCAGCTCTACCTTGTGCACAATATTTCGTTGTCCTATTTCCTTTTTCTTTTGAGCTTCCCTAAATGAATCAGTTATTTCTTCTGCACACAACACACAATGGGTCTTGAAATCAAATTGCTCACTGTTAGATCGAAGTTGCACAGTTTCTTTTTGAAACTCCGTATCCCCACGACGAAGAGCTGCAGCTATCAGTTTAGGGTTATTGTATTTCTTTTGACATGCAATGTGAACAGACACAGCAGTTACAGTTTTTAACAAACGTTCGTTTGCCTGAAGTTTTCTATTTGCACTAGAATTAATAAGAGTCTTAATCCCTCTTTCTTTTACAATTATCACTTCGCCTTCACTCAAACTGCTGTGGCATATAAAACATTCATTTATTACACAATCCATGGACGCGTCGGTCGACATTATGATTTTAACAGCACAAAAAGGATCACTACCGAAATACTCTACATCAGAGAGAAAAAACAACTCTGTTGAAAATAATACAAAATACGTAGATACAAAAATGACACTTTTAAGCATATTATTAACCATGCACGCACATTCAGATAATTTTAAACAACAAAGCTGACAATAACATTACAATGGAATTAATTTGTTTTCATTTGTAACGATCAGCTGATCAGTTACCCTTGCACGTTTACCAACCTATAACATTGATACAAAATGATTTTAGTTCATTTATTTTGAAGGTCTGTATTTCGGCCATTATTTACGCTACATACCTGGTGTTGGGCTTAAACTGTCACAAATGTATCCTCCTTTAATTTAATAACGTAATATTTGCTGTAAAACCAACCGTTCGCGGGATAGAGTGAGAAAACTTATGAATGGTCAAATTTTCTATATTTCATTAACAAGTAGCGCGCCCCGTGGTGGGCCGTGGCACCCAGAGGTGGAAAACTTGGATTTTATGTTATGGGCCCAACACTAACAACATATCCAAAAATCAAAACTACCCGACCTTTTCCATACCACAATGTATTATTTTACTGGACTATCAATGATTTCCAAGCTATTAAATTTGTCAGATTGTGAAAATAAATATAAACAGTATTTTTTCAGTAAATATTAATTTTGAATTTTTTTTAATATTTTAAAATCATTTAAAATTAATTTAAAACTGATTTATAAGTTATTTCAATATTATTGTAAAATAAATTTTAAAATGATTTGAAAATATGATCAAATAGATCAGATAGGAAATTTGTTTGTAAAAAATCATTTTATAATAATTTTGAAACCATAAAAAAATGTTAAAATTATTTTAAAATTTATTTGGCCGTTACAAATGCTACTTGGGTTATTTAATGACCAATTTTTGACAGTTGAGGTATCAAATTAAAGGGATTTTCCTCAACACAGAAAATTATAGTTTTCTGTGTCCTCAAGATTTTTCGGAAGGAATTGATTTTCTCTCAATGCAGTTCTCAATGACCGTCAAAGTTCCCACATTATTCTTATGGAAGGAATCTATATCTTATTTTGGTAACATGCGTCTTATCTTTATTTAATTTCATTAAAATAAACATCTATTGTAAGAAATATTTTAGCGGCAGACTGTACTGTGCTGTTTCCATTTTTCGTTTGATTGAATTGCATTTTATGTCTGAGATCCCGGTGAGGAGAACGGGATACCGGCCGGTTGTATATCGATTAATTAACTTTTTAGGATAAATATGTGGATAAAGACAACAATAATCTTAGATTGGTCTATAATATAAACACACTGTAGTTTAGAATTGTGTTGTAAAATAGTCAATTTGTCCTAAACAATTATACTGTTTGTTGATAAGTACACATAATTGCCTTTACGAGCAATGCTCATCCCTCAGCCTGTTAGTTGGAGCCCGTAAGATTATTTTGTAAGTTTCTGGGCTCAACCCTCCCTAATCACCAACAGCTACTACCTTTGTGATAATGTCGGCCAACCTCCTGCCTCCTGAGGAGCTCGTCGACAGGATGATGCAGTTCATCAGGCTCTTGAACCTGGAGGAGTACTGATACCTTCTCATTTCTTTCTTTCTTTCTTCCTTTCTTCTTTTCGGGGGTGCGCAATAAGCCCAGTGTGGCTGATGTGCCTTGGGAACTAAGTCCGCCCCTTTTGATGATGATGATGATGAATGTCGGCCAAGTGGTTCAGTCTATCTACCTAGAAAACAAAACTGAATATGTCTTTAAGGCAAAGATAACTATACCTGTGGTTGGAATATCCCAATACTAAATACCCCCATCGCAGCAAACCTGCGTACTCAGCGAATTACCAATGCATAATATATGTCTTAATACCACATAAAGCCGCATATCAAGTTTCATTAAAATATATTCCCAAATAAGCGATATATACAATTTTAATTATCCTCCATAAGAATAACATTGGGGATGAGTAAGTAGGTTTGCTGAAAAAAGGAACACAAACAATTGGTGTTTATGCAAATACAAATAGAATTAAACTAGGTGAAGCCACATACCAAGTTTCATCAATATTCATTCATACAAATAAGCGATATATAACATTTTAATTATTCTCCATAAGAATAACATGGGGGCTGAGTAAGCAGTATGCTGCAAAAAGGAACACAAAATATGGGTTTTCATGTAAATATCAATAGAGCTTTTTAAGTGAAGACACACACCAAGTTTCATCCATATACATTCATAAATAAACGATATATAACATTTGAATTATTCTCCATAAGAATAACATAGGGACTGAGTAGGTTTGCTGCTTCGGGAACCATAGGCGAAATATTTTTTTGTGTGCAAACAACAATAAACCATAACCAGATGAAGCCATATACCAAATTTTCTCAGTTTATGTTCATAAATAAGCAAGATTTACAATTTTAATTTTTCTACAAAAGAATAACATTAGACAACGTACTGTTTTTAGCACTTTCAATATCTCAGTAACCAATTGACGTAGAGCAATGATCAAAATACCAAATTGTTTGTTTTTTTATGCTGAATTCAATGGTAAAAAATAAAATTTGATTTAAATAAAAAATTACATGTGGAAACCCCCAAAAAACCATTTTTGGGGTACAAAACCCCCCAAAAACCCCCCTTTGGATGGTGTGATTTGTCTGGTTTTCGAACTTGCTCAAATAAATGGTACATTACACATTTTTACCAAATTTCATTAAGATTGGACCTTTTTTACGAGAGTTATCGTGCTTAAGGACACACACACACACACACACACACACACACACACACACACACACACACACACATATATATATATATATATATATGTATATACATATATGAAAATTTGAATGAATGGTGTTTTTGGCATTTGGGGCCTCAAAATGAAAAGTTATCATGGTCTCGGGCTTAAGTCTTACCATGAGACCTACGGTAATAGCTTCTTTCCTATAGAGGAAATTCGCTAAAACCAAGCAACGAATAAAAGAAACCTCTTGCTTTTGTACTTAAACACTTACATATCCAGAGGAACCAAGTGATCGAGGTAAATGTAACTAATGAATCCAAACCATTCCTCCATTATGCCACGCCATGGCCGGGCTTCTCGAGGGTGTGTATTATCATCTATGAATATGTAAACAACACCTGTGAATTATATGTTTTATTCCATTTAAATAAAACTAACTAAATGTATCAGTTTTAAAATATTAAACATATTGAATAATATGCCAAAAGTACAAATTTACCATTTTTAACGATCCTTTCTCTTAAAAATTGTATTATAATTAAAAATGCTAGGAATGATTTTGCTACAGTGTTACTTGTGGTTATGGAATTTGCCAAAAAATGGCTGTAGAATGTTTTAGTATTTAATATTTTGTAATCCTTACGTTCTCGCTTATCTTAAGACTTAAAGTCTTTCATTAGTCATGAATCAGATCTTCCAAACAAATTATTTCAAAAATGTTTACTCATTGTGATGAGGGGTATGGCTGGAGTTTGATCAACCATTTATAATGTTTTAATACAAATATGTTATATATAATTTATGAAGAAAAATCTTATAATTAGAGTATACCTGATTCAACTAGGTTATTTTTATAAATAGTAGTATTCGAGCATGTAACCATTGTAGATGGAGTCAAACATATGTAAACTCATAATATCGGAGTTTTCTATTTGTTTGAATGAACGGACCAATAAAAATTAATGAATAATATACACTATAAAAACTATAAAACATTTAAACTCTCCCAAAGCTAACTAAACTAATAAAACTATGAAAACAAATTAAAATTGGTCTAAATAGCATTATCACGGCAAACCTTGCTCTTCATTTCGTTATCTTCTTTTATGGTCTGTGAAATCTTTGAGTGAATAAGGACTAGATTTTTCACATCTATTATATATACATACTCTCCTGATCCGTTACTGGATCTTTTAAAAGTACTGATGACTATTCTTCTAGTAAAACTCTGGACAAAAGTAATCACAGTGAAATAACAGACTCATCAAATTCTCAAATGAAAATCTTCAACATTCTTTTGATATAACCCATAACAAGTCTTAGAGTGTGAACCTAAATTGTGTTGCAGGATAGAGTCTTAAGGTTTGTCGATTTTCAGTTGGACTTAAAATATAGTGTTATTGTGTAACGTGGAATATTATCTGGAGGTAAAGGAAGCGGTGTGCGGTTTTGGTAATAAATGATTGAAAGCCTATGCATGATTGATGGAAGGATTAATGGAGGTTGCGTGTTGAGCGGTCACTTGGGAGTGGCTGGTACGAGAAACATGCGCTCCCGAGTTAACCTGCGCAACAGGCAATAACGTGGGCAAGCAATAAATACTCCACACTTCTTAAATTTCCGATCATAATTCTACAATGTAATATTTCATATCCAGAATTGCTTGTGTGCAGCTTGCGCATTGAAACGTCTGTGACTCTACACTGAAAGATGGCACTAACCGGTACATTGACAAACGAGTTCGCACGCAGCACGCTGACGTGAAGGAAGTGAATTTCCACATAAAAACTTTTAAAACTCAAAACCAGAGTAAAAACTTACATTTGTCCAATTTTTATTGAAATCTGAAAACATTGATTTTTTGGCTGTTCTGATACTCCTGGTTTCATTTACTTGCAAAGCTGGGAATAAAATTTTGCGCATTATAAGGTTAGGAGAAGGTCCAGACAGGCTTAAAATTAGGCGTGAGGTTGCTGGGGACGATAAAAGTACTCTAACAAAGGAATAATATGCTTTTCTAGTGTAAAACTCCCATAAGACAACGTACTGTGTTTAGTCGATACATATTTTCTCTAATAACTCGGTAAATATTTATGTTAGAATGACGAGAGAGGGCTTAAAACTTTTGCCTCTCTAATTCCCATCTTTTTACATCCATTGATTTTACATCTGGGGCTTCTCTGACCCTTTTTGTGCCCAAAAACTCAAAATTTGAAAGATTAATCCCCAAAAAAGGGGTTTAGAGTTTTCCGATTGTTTTGCCCAACGAACTTGTCCAACTGATTACAGAAAGGAACGTCCCTACCAAATTTGAAGTAAATCGGACAAAAAATGTGACCGCTAGAGTGTAAACACACAAATATATATATATATATATATATATATATATATATATGTGTAAACACATGTATATATGTATAGACATATATATAAAATTTTGAACGACCTCCCAAAACGTGTTCAGGGGGTCATGTTAGGAACTTCTATGGTGGTCCCGGGCTTAATTTCCACCGTGCGGGTCATGCTAATAGTTAACTTTCCAAAGGAAATTCACTAATAAGTGAGAATCACCCATTAAATTATATTTTTTATGGTTTTGAATTTTGTTTGCGTTTAGCTGGGAAGGTAATTTTCAAAATGATGGATCAATTATTGGTATAATGGCTGTTTGTGTGAATGTTGACCACATCCTGCATGAACAGTTAAATAAAATGCATTAGAACAAGTGAATAACTTCACGATTATATGTAATATGAGTAAAAAATAAAATCAGTGGACAACGATAACTCTGAGAAAAATTACTTTAAAGCCTGTATTGAATTTATAGATAAATTCATCATATGTGACTACCAAGAAGACATGAATTCATGAATTTTATTAAACATACTAAATAAAATCATGAAGCTTTATTTGGTTGAGGTTATTATGCTGAACTTCACGAATAACCTGTCTTTATTTCTCTCTATCCCTCTCCTCTTTCATCACCCTCTCCCCCACACACCCAGGTTTAATTTATAATGTGGAGTTAAAAGTGAATAAGAGAAGGATGTTACCATTCCATTAGTATTTTTTATTTACATTAGCCCTGAAACATCTGTTGCCGTTGTGCTAGCATTTGTAATATCAGCTGACAAATATACAATTCAATTGATTACTGTTCTTCCATAAGATTAACATTGAAAATTTGAACGCCTGTGAAGCGTATCCCTGAGGGCCGTTGTAAACTGTAAGGGGTTTCTGCACATCTACACAACAATACCTTTCTAACGGTACACGTGGTATATAAAATAAATTAAATGATTACTTTCAAATCTTATCATCAATTGTTTGTGACAAATACATAACCTCAAAGCAAGTAAGGTTAGGTTGTGGAGACTGCAAAAATTACTTTCATGGCACTTGTGCAGAAATGAGCAAAGATGATATTGACTACTTGACTAGTTAAAATGTAGTTTGGAGGTGTAAACTCTGCTCTTCAAACAGAAGGAAAAGTATGGCCTTGGAAACAAGTGTTGTGGAGGGTAGAGGGACATTTGATGACATAATGAAGGTCATTGAAGAATCCAAGCAAGACCACAAAACCATGGTAAACAAATTCAATACTTCATATGAGGCACTGAATGACAAATTAGCTGACTATAACAAATTAATCATATAACAATCAGAGGATTTGAAAAAGTATGTTGGAATTATAGAACAGCTGACCCAAGAGAATGTTCGGTTAAAGAAAAGTTAGACCTTGAGGAGAAAGTAGAAGGGGAACAGTATTCCAGAAAAAATTGTCTTGAGATACAGGGTGTACCTCACAATAAAGATGAGGATATAGTCAAGACAGTCCTCCAAGTTGGTACAGCTTTGGGTATGGAGGTGACTGAGCCTATGATGGACGCTTGCCACAGGCTGGGAAGAAGAAATGATGGGAGAGGGCCTCCAGGGATCATTGTCAAATTTGTTAGAAGGCTGGATAAGGAAAAGATGTTCCAGAAGAGACGAGAGAAAGAGAAACTTTCCACAAGACACCTTGGGCTAAGCACAGATTCACCAGTCGTTATAAAGGAGTCCCTAACCCCAGCAAAGAGGAGGCTACTAGCAGAGGCACGGCAGACCAAGCAGGAGAAGGGCTATGCCTTCCTATGGCAGGGAAACGGGAAAATCCTTATGAGGAAGAAAGATGGGGAGTCAGTAGTAAAAATCAAGAGGGTGGGTGATATTGGAAGATTTAAAGTTTTTTTTATTGTTTAATAAGTCTCTTGTATGTTGAAATGCCTTTGTCATTCCATATATATGTAAGTATGTATGTGTGTGTTTGTCTGTGTGTGAATATATGTATACCATTTGTTTTTTTTTTTTTATTTTTAAAGGTTATTTACTTACTGGCTCAATATTGGGTTATAGCTACTAATAGTGTTGCTGTTGGTTTGCTGTGTTTATTTTTTATGTCTCTTATTATAAACTAATTAGATGACTTGTACCCAAGAGGAAACTTTTTAATGAAATAAAAAGTTCTAGAAATATTATTATAATTAATCAAAATATAAGAAGTATTAGATCAAATTTTGATAAGCTGTTGGCTGAAATTGAGTCTTGGAAAAGATATCCTGATATCATTATTTTAACAGAAATATCTAATGAAACTGATTTATACAATTTACCAAATTTCAGAGTAATATTCAACTGCAACGATTTACACAGATCAGGTGGAGTAGTGATGTATGTAAAAGATAATATAACAGTTAACAGCCAGTGTGTCACAGGTTTTGAAACAGCAGACTTTCTGAAAATTAACTGTGTGAGCTATCTTAATATCAAAGTATCTTAATTGCAATTTATAGACTGCACCATTTTTCAATTAATTTATGTTTGAAAGAACTAGAAAACCATTTAGCTTTTGACAACTACTCATGTGAAAGCAATTTGATTGTAATGGGGGATATAAACATAATCTTACTAAATAACGAATGTACTACTGAAAGCTACAAATCAATACTTGCTAGTTGCAGGCTGGAATAAATAATAAATGTTCCGACGAGAGTCACTAAATATTCAATCTCTTATTTTAACCATGTATTTACGAAGATAAACAATCAAAACTTACCTTACCACGAAGCAACAGCACTTGATCTAAGCACTGCGAGTCGAGCAGTGGCACACTGTGTATTGTTGTACTGATGCTTCTGCTGCTTTTAATTCATTTATGGAAATACTTTATAACTGCATAGATGATAGCACAGTGCATTCAAATACGAGTAAATGCAAAATAAAAAAGTTAAAGCCATGGATTAATGATTCACTTTGTAACAAATTGAATGTAAAAATAATCTCATTAAGCTTAGTAAAATTAATCCTCAACATATTCGGCTAAAAAATTATTTTACAAAACTTCGGAACAAAGTACAGGCAGAAAAAAGTTCTTAAGAACAATACTACGTTACCAAACTTAACGAATGTGACAGGGATTCTAAAAAAATGTGGAGTGCTTTAAATGAAATTATGGGGCAAAATCAAAGAAAATTTGTGAAATAAATTCTTTAAACATTGGGGATGAGGAAATAAAAGATGAAAATATATCGCAAATAAATGCAATGCATTTTTCATTTCAGTAGCTCAAAACTTATCAGTGTGGTTCAAAAGGCCGATGAATTTCGATAACTTACAGTTTAAAAAGATGTTCAATTCAAAAAGCGAACTCTCTTCAATTTTTATTGATTAAGTAAGGCAAGAATACGTGGAGAGACTAGTACAGTTGTTGAATAAGGGAAAGGCAGGTATTGATAAATAAACAGTTCCCGGTGGTTGCAGATGTTTTGACTTTCGTTATTAACTTAAGTTTAAGTGCAGGGGCTTTTCCAGGAAGAATGAAAGAAGTTTTAGTGATACCAATTCACAAAGGTAGCTTAAAGAATGTTTGCAATAATTACAGGCCAATCTTTACTTTCATGCTTCTCCAAAATTTTAGAAACAATTTTGAAACAAAAACTCATAAAATTTGTAGATCGAAGACAATTCTTTAGCAATAACAATCAGTTTCAGAAAGGGCTTGAATACAGAATCGGCATTAAAGTAACTTTATGAAAGTGGTTTCGGAAGGGATAAATCATAATAAAAAAGTCACCGGTATTTTTTTGGACATTAAAAAGGCTTTTGATACAGTCAACCACGAAATACTGTTAAATATAATTTTTATGTGTGTAATAGTTAAATTACTTAAATGTTTCCAAAGCTATTTGTCAAATAGAATGCAATTGGTAAACGTAAATAATGTGGTGAGCGAAAAGGGTTTTATTAAATATGGGGTGCCTCAGGGGTCGGTGTTGGGATCAATTTTATTTGTAATTTATATCAATGACTTATGCAATGAACTTATACCAATTTCAATTATACTTATGATAGAGAAATGTATACAATTATTTAAACTTTCCTAACAAAATAATGGAATTGAACTGAAATTCATTGCTTATTTTTACATTTGTAAAACTGTTATTTGTATTATTTTCATGTTACTGCTGTGAAAATATGCAAGTCCGGAAGTTGAAAGGAGCAAGGGCAGACTTGAGGGGAAAATTAAACCTAATAGAAGCTCGCAATATCTTTAAATATTTATTTTGTCTCTTCTTGCTGATGGTAACTAGCCTATTTCGACTTGTGCTTTTTGTAGCAGATTTGTATTATTATTTATGTTTATATATACTTGTAATAATCAAATATATTCTTTTTCTCTTCACTTCACGTTGAATCATAATACGATTAACTGATATCACCCGTTTCAAAAATAGTTTATGTTGTGAAACGGATTTTTTTTCACTATATAACAAACTCAAATTCCTGCTCTTATGTCTTTAGTTGAAATTCATTTAGAAATCTTAGCCTAAAGCAATATAAAATCTCTAATTAAAAAGGATTAATTGTTTACTCATTGAAATTTTGAAATATGTCAAAATCATTAAATCATATTTTAAAATTAAATGTCCATAAAAATTTGAGCTTGGTAATATTTGAAATGAAAAAAAAAAAAATAAAAAACGATCTTTATTTGTTTCACAACTTCTTACAACCAATTTATACATAAATAAATACATTGATTCACACACAAAATTATAAAACCATATCTTTAAAATATTACAAGAAATAGTAGAAACAAAAATTTCCTCACAGGCTAGAAAGCCTGGTTTGAAGCACAAGATATATATGCAACAAATAAATATAAACTGGCAGACTAACAATAAGTGAAGGAGTACACTAAATAAATAAATAAAAGTTTCATTACTCCTTTTACTAACCAAATTACACAGATATATAAACTATTATCAGTTGTAAACATTTAAGTGAACATGTATAAAGCGCATGAGTTTTTACAAATAACCTATTTTTACAGTAATTTAAAATCTATAACTAGAGAAAAATATTTCCCTAACAGTAAATTACTAAAACTTTACATTTCATTCAAACACCCACCATATTTTCTACATTTTCAACAGTAAAAAGCCAGTCAAAGGTCCGTTTTTTTAATTTCTTTTTTGTTTTGGCTCCTCTCATTTTTAATGGCAAAAGATTAAATAATGTTTGCCCTAAGAAGTCATTAGTTTTTTTGAAGTATGTTAAATTAGGTTTTGGAACAAAAACATTTAATTTAGATCTAAGTTTAATTTTATAACTGTCTTCGTCTGGAATACTGTTCCCACTTCTCACATACAAATTATTTAGTACCTAGTAGATGTATAGATAACGGAGTGGCAATGTTGGCATATTTTTAAAAAGTGGCCAAGATGGTTCAATTTGTGATTTATTCATCATAATTCTGACGATTCTTTTCTGTTTGACTATTGTTTAGTTAAAATTACTAATGAGGATCCACCCCAACATAATATTCCATATGCAATTCTACTTTGTACCAATGAAAGTAAATCAAGATGAAGTGGAGCCAGTCGCTTTAACAAAAATAAAAGCCTAAGCTCAGAGTTTAGCTTATTATTCAAAGAAGTTAGGTGTTTTTCCCAGTTTAATTTACTATCCAGAAAAACCCCTAAGTATTTGAAAACCTCTACTTTATTGATAGCCACACATTTTGTGATACATTGGGTCTTTGGGTTTACATAGACATTCTATGTATTTATATACTACAGCTAGGCTCACTATAATACACATATTCTCTAAGTGAAAACTTAATATATGAAGTTTTCTCAGGACTTAAAAACATGTTACTTTTTTTAAACCACCATCTTAATGCTAGTAGATCCTGATTTATACTTACTTTAACCATATCCCATGTGTCACCAACATAGCATAAAGCAGTGTCATCTGCGAATGATGTTAGTTTTCCTTTAAAACGCCCATTTGGAGTGCCGATGAATTTTAATTCAATTTTAAAATTAAATATACCTTTAAGAATAACTAAAAATGCAAATTAGTCTCATTGACAAACACTCTTTGGAATAATTAAGATTTCAATATTTTATAACACAAAATTGTGTATGAAGTTCTTGAAATGAACTGAATTTAATTATTTTTATTTTCGGAGAAGGCTTTCCATAAACAAACACTGTATAATATTAGAAAAAGTTATGGCAGCTTGTGAAGTGCCTTAATTATAAAACAATTCATTCAAAGTGAATTTTAAATGAACAGGGCACGTGTCATCCCTAAAAGTTTATAGCTCTAACTATATTCTAACTTCAAAACTGGGAGAACTTAACACAGTTCTCTTAACAGCTGATGCCAAGTTAGTTAAACCACATATTGTTTTTGTGTGGTGTGGAATCATTCTGTAAGCAAATTTTAAAATGCAAATTTCGCTGACTTCAGTAATTTGAAAATTGTGTAAGCTATTAACTCCAGATGTATCAGCCAGCAATAAGTTTTTATTTGATTTGGACTGGCTAAACGGTTATGGTTCCATTTGAACAAGTGCCAGCGAGGTAGAAACCATGGAGTGCTGGCCAAATGGGTAGAAAACGGTCCGCACATTAGGGGCCAAAGACAAATTACGTACGGTAACGCATTTTTTCGTAATTTCAGACCCCCCTCTCCCCCATGTAACACTCCATACCCCTTAAATATATCCTCCCCCAATGTCTATTACAAACAAACAAGACTATTACTAATAATATAAACAACAAAATAAACTATCTCAGCTAAAACATTACAAATTTAATTTATAACTAATACTAATACAAAACAACTTTAACAAAAACTAAAGATGTTTGTGGCACTGCGCAATACTGCATAAAGTAATGATTTCACACTCTAAAACAACACAAAACATAGATGTAAAGCAATGCAGAACTGATTCAAAACACGTTATGTATTTATTTTTAGTATTACTGTTATTAAAATAGTATGACTGAATTATCTTATATAAATAAATCACAATCCCTTTTTTTGACGTGACTCCATAACTCAAGAACGAGTGCACCAAATTGGATGATTCATTTTTTGTTGTGTTCCTTAATGCCAGGGGAAGGTTTGTGTGAAAGAAAATGTTTAATCCACCCAACCATTATTTAGTAATTTGACTTTAAAAATTGTAAAAAATGCCTTTAAATTAACATTGGTGGAAAATGCTTTTATTAAACTGTGAGATACAAAAGAGATAATTTCCAATTACAAAGAAACTATCATGATTAAATATCAATCAAATACATTTCATGGAACATAACGTACTTAGTATATAGTGAAAGGTTTTCCCCAAATGAGAAAAAGGGTTTATATTTATAATTCGTGAACAAATAAATCATTAATATAAGAATTTGAGGGACAACGTTGTCCTGTAGACTTATCCCAAACCATTAACAATTTATCCCCTAGATAGCAGCACCTGATATTTGAAAATTTCCAATGCCATTTGGTTTGAACATATGTAATCAATACTAAGATTTGAATGAGTTAAAAAACATGTGTTTATTTGTTTACATTTTGGTTTTTATTTTGTCAAGGATTTAAACTTATTTATTTATGCGCCAAAAAACAAGACATAATGTTGTATACCAAAAAGCATTACACAAGTTTTTTTTTTTATATATTTATTGTTATTTATTCCATTTCACATTTAATATTCACATTAAAGACAGGACAACGTCTGTCGGGTCATCTAGTTTTTTATATAACTAATTGTAACTAACTAATTTAGATAAATTTGATGGTTTTTTAAATTTGAAAGATTTATATCATTATCAATAAATACGTGAGTGCGGTAGCTCTTAGGGTTGATATGTGTGAGTTACGTGATCCAAACCCCCCTCTCTCCTCCACATAACGCAGCATAACGCTACGTCATACCCCCTCCCCCTTAAGTGTGTTATGTAATATGTGTATGGCTCCTTATCAAGCTAGACTAAAAGTGAAGGCACGGTAAAAGAGAGCAATACCGAGGGGTGATTGGGTAAAAGAGAGCAATCCCGAGGGGTGATTGTCGTTAACACGCACGGTACTATATAAGAAGGTACTCACGGATACTATTGACATTTTCATTTAACAGTAAACGCCACCACGCTTCTAGACCTCTTAAGAATAATAAAAATTACAATTAAACCGATATTTTATTTCTCTGCATAAATTACCACATCCTACAGTTTATATAAATATATTTTAGTTTAGAATTATGTTTAATTATTAATAATGAAAAATATTAGAAAGTTGCAACAGAAAAAGTCAGTTAGCGGGAACTTAATTTATTTTTGAGGTAGAAACAAACTTCCAGTGAGAAAGTTGTAGCTAATTAGTTGCTCTTCAAACTTTATACGAAAATATTTTTGATAGAACTTCTAGTTTGATCAAATACGATGTAAATAACTGCTATGTTCAGTTCAACGCGCGCCCCTGCCGTCGTCGTCTCGGACCACACCCCCACACTGTTAACGATCTTCATTTTACTTAGATCCTCACCTAAAAAATATAAATACCCCCGTCGCAGCAAACCTGCGTACTCAGCGAATTTCCAATGCATAATTTATGTCTTAATACCAGATAAAGCCGCAAACTAAGTTTCATAAAAATATATTCACATATAAGCGATTTTAATTATTCTCCATAAGAATAACATTGGTAATGATTATGTAGGTTTGCTGAAACAAGGAACAGAAACAATTGATTTTTATGCAAATATAAATAGAATTTAACTAGGCGAAGCCACATACTAAGTTTCATCAATATTCAAACATAAATAAGCGCTATATAACATTCTAGTTATTCTCCATAAGAATAACATGGGGGCTGGAGAAAGCAGGTTTGCTGCAACAAGGAACAGAAAAATGGGTTTTTATATAATTATCAATATAACTCAACCAAGTGAAGCTACATACCAAGTTTTATTCATTTATGTTCATAATTAAGGGAGTCATTACATTTGACTTATTCTCCATAAGAATAACATGGGGGTTGAGTACGCAGGTTTGCTGCTACGGGAATAATCAACAAAAAATCAATTTTTTGTTCAAATATCAATATACTAGTACTACGTGAAGCCACATACCAAGTTTCATCAACATACATTCATAAATAATCGAGATATCAAATTTTATTTATTCTCCATAAGGATAACATTGGACAACGTACTGTGTTTAGCACTTTGAATATCTCTGCAACGGTTGGGCGTAGAATCACAATTTAAACACCAAAATAATTGCTTTGTGGAACTGAACAGATTGGTAAAAGCAAATGTGATGTTTACAAATAAAAACCGAGGAAAAGCCAAAAACCTTTTTCCCATAAGATTAACATGGGAGATTTTATGAGCAGATTTTTTTGGAATTTCTCCGCAACCACTTAACCTAGGTTAATAATTCAAAATACTGAATTATTTGTTTTTTTAAGCTCTATATAATGGTCAAAACCAAAATTAAGTTTTTTAGCAAATTTCCCCTATAGGGAAGAAGCTATTACCGTAGGTCTCATGGTAAGACTTAAGCCCGAGACCATGATAAATTTTTGTTTTGAGGTCCCCAGATGCCAAAAACACTATTCGTTCAAATTTATATATATGTATATATATATCTATCTATCTATATATATATATATATATCTATCTATATATGTGTCCGTGAATGCGATAACTTGAGTAAAAAACGTCCGATTTCGATGAAATTTGGCTCAAATGTGTAAAGTGACATTCATGACTTTAAGTTCGAAAACCAGAAATATCGGACCACGGGAAGGGGGGTTTATGGGGGTGTTAAATTTTCCAAAAATCAGTTTTTTGCATTTTTCACCCTAAAATTTTTAAAACACTTAATTTTGGTTTTGACCATGTTATAGAGCTTAAAAAAACAAATAATATGGTATTTTGAATTATTAACCTAGGTTAAGTGGTTGCGGAGAAAATCCCAAAAAACCTGCTCATAAAATCTCCCATGTTAATCTTAAGGGAAAAAGGTTTTTGGCTTTTCCTCAGTTCATTTCAATGTAAACTTCACATTTGCTTTTACCAATCAGTTTAGCTCTACAAAACAATCATTTTAGTGTTTAAATTATGATTCTACGTCCAACCGTTGCCGAGATATTCAAAGTGCTAAACACAGTACGTTGTCCAATGTTATCCTTATGGAGAATAAATAAAATTTGATATCTCGATTTTTTATGAATGTATTTTAATGAAACCTGGTATGTGGCTTCACCTAGTATTGGTATATTGATATTTGCACAAAAAATTGATTTTTTGTTGATTATCTTCTTAGCAGCAAACCTGCATACTCATCCCTAATGTTATTCTTATGGAGAATACGTAAAGCTTTATATCTCCCTTAATTATGAACATAAATCATTAAAACTTGGTATGTAGCTTCACCTGGTTGAGTTATATTGATAATTGCAAAAAAAACATATTTTTATCGTCCTTGTTGCAGCAAACCTGCGTTCTCAGTCCTAATGTTATTCTTATGGACAATAAATAAAATGCTATATATCAGTTATTTATTTAAGTATTTTTATGAAACTTAGTATGTGGCTTTATGTGGTACTAAGAAATATATTCATGCGTAGGAAATTCGCTGAGTACGCAGGTTTGCTGCGACGGGGGTATTTAAAATTGTAGGGTGAAAAATGCAAAAAACTGATTTTTGGAAAAATTAAAACCCCCATAAACCCCCCTTCCCATAGTCCGATTTTTCTGGTTTTCGAACTTAAAGTCATGATTGTCATTTTACACATTTGAGCCAAATTTAATCAAAATCGGACGTTTTTTACTCAAGTTATCGTGTTAACGGACACACACACCTATATATATATATATAGATTTGATACATATATATAAATTCGAACGAATAGTGTTTTTGGCATCTGGGGACCTCAAAACAAAAAGTTATCATGGTCTCGGGCTTAAGTCTTACCATGAGACCTACGGTAATAGCTTCTTCCCTATAGGGGAAATTCGCTAAAAGTACATTTTACTCCATATTGAATTGAGATAATTGTTATTTAACATATAGCATTCAATTTCGATAGAAAATTCAGTTATTGAGATGTAATTAGGCTTATGACGAATCTTATAATTTTAAATATAGGTAAATTAAACAAATAATAATAAGAGACTTTTGTTAGAAAGAGTAAAAATATTATATGTTAGAATAAACATGTTTGATTAGTGATTATATTTTACTCGTGAAGTAAAAACTTATTTTAATCAATAATAAAATAAAATACTTTTGTAAGTAAACATAACTTTGCTTTTATTTAAAGCCTACTTCCTTTTAAACTATCTATTACGCAAACCTTTTCTCCACTGGTAGTTATTGCATTTTTAAATTATACTTTTAGTTAAATGTTTCACCCTTTCAGGTTTAATATTCTTGAGTTTGTTTACTGGTGAATCTTGAAGATTAAATAGATGAGAATCAAAATGTGCTGCATAATTTTAAAGTTAATAACTTTCTAACAGCATTGCAAATCTTCGTATATAATTTATTTTGGTGTGAATAATTCAAGAATACATGGGAAACTCAAACACGAAGGCTTCTTAGTCGTAAATAAATTTTTCTAGCTAAAAAATGATGAATAAATATATGTTTTTATGTCAATATTTAAAACTATAAATATTTTTGGCGTTAAAGTTAGGGAACATTTCAGGGAACTCGAATATGAAAGCTACTTAGTTGTAACTAGACCTTTCTACATGTGTTCCATTTCTTTAAAATTCACTATGATTAACTAAGTAAACAACATTTAATACTAAAACATTGAATAAGTATAAACATTTGATTTTAAAAATACAATGCTGTATTTATTCTATGTTTGTAAATATAAATTCGGTTTCATATTGTTTATTATACATCGGTCCTTCTACAAATTACAGACATATTTTATTTTACTCTCACAACTGTTGTTATTTTATATTTAAAATAAATAATATTTGTTTTATTTATATTTTTGTATATATATCCATGAATATTACAAAACATAACCTTATCCTTCTAAAAGATAATCTATAGCATTTAAAAAAATAAATGAGATTAGTTTGTTCATGTCTGATTTGATTGTTTGTATGCTACTGACTTAATAATTCAAAACAGCCCATTATCAAAATAGTCCAGGAGCAAACTGTATTCCGTGGGATTTTTTGTGAAAGGAAGGTGCGACTGTGTGGAATCTCTTTATTACATGCCACATAATAGTGTGGTACTGGGTGTTTACCTTTAAATTGCGCTGTTCATTTGTTATGATGTATAAATCCAAGATGGCCACCATGTTTGACATATACTCATTACATTAATAATAACTCCTTCCAGAGAGCTCCTATGCAAAACTCCACAGAAAATCTTCTGTTGAGCGTAAGCCAATGAACAAATTCGCTTCTTATCAATTTTGTTATATCTTGAACCATTTATGAGTAATTTGTCAGTTCCTATCCATAACACATGTTGACTGGTCTACATTAAAAAAGTAAAAAAGGTCCGATCTTTAAGAAATTTGGTACAGAGGTGTCAAGGAACAATTATTTGGACGAGTTCGAAAACCAGACAGATCGCACCATCCGAAGAGGGGTATTTGGGGGGTTTTGTATCCCAAAAATGGTTTTTGGGTTTTTACATGTAATGTTTATTGAAATACAATTTAATTTGCACCATTTGATTCAGCATACAGAAAAACAATTTGGTGTTTTGATCATTGCTCTACGTCAATTGGTTATTGAGATATTAAAAGTGCTAAACGCAGTACGTTGTCTAATGTTATTCTTAAGGAGAAAAATAAACATTTTATATCTCGATTATTTATAAACATACACTTACGAAACTTGGTTTAATCTGGTTATGGTTTATTGGTTTTTGCTCAAAAAAAATCTTTGCCGATGGTTCCCGTAGCAGAAAACCTGGATACTCAACCCCCGTGTCATTCTTATGGAGAATAAGTAAAATATCATCTCCCTTAGTTATGACCATAAATGATTAAAACTTGGTATGTGGCTTGACCTAGTTGAGTTTCATTGATATTTGTATAAAAATCAATTTTGGTATACATTGTTACAGCAAACCTGCGTACACAGCCCCCAATGTTATTCTTATGGAAAATAATTAATATGTTACACATCGCTTATTTGTGAATATATTTTTTCAACCATAATCTTCTGATCTAGCCTTTATAAGATCTAATTGTCAATTAATTAATATTACATTAAATAAATTTATCTTGTAACCATGGTTTTGATTAAACTTATATTACTACACCATCTAGCATTTACTCGTTTACTGAATACGCAGGTTTGCTACAACCAGAAACACATAAAATGGATTTTTATGGGAATATCAATGGTCATAATTACAGGAGACGATATTTTACTTATTCTCCATAAGAATAACATGGAGGTTGAGTACCCAGGTTTGCTGCTATGGGAACCATCAGCAAAAAATTGTTTGTTTGTGCATAAACCATTACACCACAACCAGATGAAACCATATACCAAGATTCGTAGGTGTATGTTCATAAATAATCGATACATAAAATGTTTATTTTCCTCCTTAAGAGTACAATTTTTTAGACAACGTACTGCGTTAGGCACTTTTGATATCTCAGCAACCAATTGACGTAGAGCAATGATCAAAACACCAAATTATTTGTTTTTTATGCTGAATCAAATGGTCCAAATTAAAATTTTATTTCAATAAATATTACATGAAAAAACCCAAAAAAACCATTTTTGGGATACAAAACCCCCCAAATACCTCCCTTTGGATGTTGCGATCCATCTGGTTTTTGAACTAGTTCAAATGAATGTTCCTTTATACCTCTGTACCAAATTTCATGAAGATGCACCTTTTTAATTTTTTAATGTACACCAGTCAAATATTTTAATGTGTTATGGATGGAAACTGACGAATTACTTATAAACGGTTCAAGATATAAAATAAACGGTATCAGGAAACTGACACATACTTTCTCCCTTTAGCCCAACTTTAATGAATAAATTACTTTTATTTACTAAATATAGAATACAAAGCACATTACTTTTATTTACTAAATATAGAATACAAAGCACGGTGGAATGTACAGAAAATCTTGTAAACAAGTTGTTTTCAGAACATCCACCCAAATCCCTGTTTTGGAGGCGCTACAGAATCCATTGCTACACACGTAGTTTTAAGGGTAGAATGCCCCCTATTCTCCCCCTCGAGATTATTAAGGGGAAAAATATTTCAAATTCCCTCTGTTGGTCAATGCTAACTTGACAAGCATATCAAGTTAAAAGGAAATTAATCAGTAAATAAGAGAGAAATATTAATTTTTGTATTCCCCATAAGAATAACATTGGACAACGTACTGCGTTTACCGCAAAATGAAAATTTCAATTTTTACGCAACCAGCAATCGTAGAATAGTAATTCAAGATATTCAATTATTTAGTTTTTGAACTCTTTTAATGGTGAATAGTAATATTTTTTACATTGATGTTTTTTTTATGAAAAATCTAAAAAACTGAATTTTTGATATTTTAAGTCTTGTAATTTCTGAACCGGAATTTTTACAGAAATGCGGGTGGTGTCATTTTGTTGGAAACCCAAAGTTCTACTAAATACTAAAGTTTAATCAAAATCGTTAGAGCCGTTTTTAAGAAATCTTTATTTTTCATTGTTTTTGGCGGTTTTTGGGGGATAATTACCCTTAAAAATAAAAAATTCCGAAAAATTAAAACACCTGGAGATTTCGTGGATTAGGCTAGTACCTACATACCAAATTTTAAAAATCGGACCATTGGTTAAGGCTCTAGCTATGTACACATCCATTCATACATACAGACAGACAGACAGACATCACGTAAAAATCACTTTTTACTTTCTCCCCTTATACATAGTATATGGGGAAAGTATTGTTTTCATAAAAATTTTCGAATTTGAGTTGTTAGTGGAAATATTCGTTTTGGTGCTCCCTGAACCCAAAAAAGTGGTTTTTACGTGATGTCTGTCTGTCTGTCTGTCTGTCTGTCTGTGTGTGTGTGTGTGTGTGTGTGTGTGTGTGTGTGTGTGTGTGTGTGTGTGTGTGTGTGTGTGTGTGTGTGTGTTTGTATTTACTCAATTGTAGCATCATGGACATGCACACAACCACACTGTGGCATCGTGATCCAATTGTGGCATCTTACACACGATGCTACAATTTTTATCGATAATTTTGAGGTTAAAATGTCAAAATAAGTCAAACTAACTCAAGTTGCCACTTTTGAGTTTCCATCATGTGTGTAAGAAACACCGAAATTCGCTGGATTGTGGCATTTCACCGGCTTACCGTTCACTAGCGATCCTAGCGGAGCAGCGTATAACTAGTGGCAAGGTCGTGCGGTGTTGCCGCTACGTTATTTCATGTTCGCGGCGTCCGTTGCTGGTTGGTTTTTACTGTTAGAAGACTCTGCTTATATTGTTTTTTTTGTCATATTACTTTACTGTTGTATCACCCTAATTATGTATGCCAGGCTACACAACAGTAAACTGAAAGATTTGTTTTAATAGAACGATATTATTGCAATTAATTGGGGCATAATTATTTACTATCTTTGTTTGCAGGATTTTGCAAACATCACCTGTGTTTTACAAATACAATTATTATACTTTATTTGTTTTTATTTTACATATAGGTATATACTATTTCATATATATATATATATATATATATATATATATATACATATATATATATATACAAAAGGGAATTGGCTAACTCAAACTTGTCTACTTAAAATTCATTTTTTAATCAATTTTGTTCTCTACTCCCTAAGCATTAAAAGCCAAGTTATAGTTGAGGCATGAATTATTAGAAGTTATTTATCTAAGTAAGCTGTTGATCAAAATCTTGATTTTTTCAGTGGAGCATGAGTTATTTATGACACAAGCTGCCATCCGAAGAATAAAGTCCTAACAAATAAATAAATTATTACTCAGAGCGCTCTGACTGAAACCTTTAATTCGCTTCAGCGCACCTAAGGTTGAAAAGAGGTTGGTTTATTGTATAACTGGAGGTAACACTGATGAACAAACCTGCGAGCCGTTCTTTCCAAATTTTGGTGAAGCAAAGAACTATACTCGCTGAAATCGGACGAGTCGACAAAGTGAATCAAACAAGTACCTATCCATGATTTTAAACACAATATACTTGTATTTGTTTATTTCCTCATAATACATTATGTTTCACGGAAAGATTAGATACATAAATCAAACGAAAATATGAATTTACTTCAACTCTTATTACTTTTATTCCAATGATTTTCATGAGTAGATTCACTTATTGGAATAAAACAACCAATCAGGATAGTTCAAAGAACGGATACATTTACCTCACCAAGTGTACCAACCTGACAAAATCACCGGCTCGCGTTTTTGACCAAAATCGTTAAGCAGTGTTACCTCCAGTTATACAATAAACCTCCCTGGTTGAAATTAATAAGTTACGCCACTGAATCACTCTGCACATAGAGTACATATCATCCTCGGCATTAAAATAAACTAGTCTTTATATATAAATATTATAATATATAAAACTAGACGGGTTCACTCATTCACTGACATAAACTATGAGGCACTTCCCGTAATCTAACCTCCCTCAACATCATACTTGAGTTAAAGCTCTTGACGAGAAACTGACAGAAATTTTGCTAAAGGTTAACGTTTTTGAGTTTTTAAGGCATTTATGGGGCGGGGAAAATTCCACTTTTTCAATTTTTCCACTTTGAGCGCGTTTTGTACGGAAACGGTAAGAGATGGCAAAAATGTTAAATACAAAAGTTGTATACAATTTAATTTCCAACTAACGATATTTCCTCAGATTTAAGCCGCAGATCATCTGTTTAGCCGCAATTTATCGTAGAAGGAGGAATTTTGAGTATTTTGGCCCATTTAAATGTGTACAGTTTTGGAAAGCTGTTTAAATGAAAGAACACTACCTTTGGCTAATACCACATGTTTGTATCAGCTGATTTAAATAAACAATAGCTGATTTATTTAGTAGTGTAGGCGATACTAATTTGCTCAAATGAGGTGTATATAAATCAGCTGTTACAAAATATGGTAAGCACATTACACAGGAGGTTCAGTATCGCGAATATCGTTTGTTGCGAGAATGGAAAATGTAATCAAACCGATTCTACCGGTTCTATGGAATGAATTTAGCCCAATAGCCCAGTGGATATGTTGTCAGATGATTCAAGATCAGTGGTCACGGGTTTGAATCCTACTTTTGATGCTTACTTTTTGAGGTCTGCAATTTATGTTTATTTGACTTTATTTTGTTTTTACAAATTCATTTATTTGTAATTATGTTGCTCAACGATCAGCTACCGTACAGCGCTCTGTGGAGTTAGGTTAGGTTAGGTTACTATCATTTTGTCGTGAACTGAAGTCTAATTTGTTGTTATCTTTTACACGTAAATCCATTTGTAGAACTCCAATTTAACATTATAACCACAACTTTTTATTTATATCCGATTGACTATGATTGAGTGAGTACTTTTTTTGATTTTATACACCTCGAAACAACCATCGTAATCGGGAGTTCATTCTATAAAACGAACAAGCAGCCGGTTGATAAAATGTTTCGATACCGAAACGATACGGGAGCGCCGGTGTAGGTGCTCACCAAAGGTCATTGTTTTGTAGTTTTTCTTTGGTTAATGAACTACGAGTTTGATTTAAACTTGAGTTGACTGAGGATTGCAAGTGAGCGAAGGGAACTCCGAAAGGGGGTTTGGGGGCGAAGCCTCCAACGGCGATAAGCCTAGTTATATATAATTCTGTATGCGAAATATTTTACGTCAAAATTGTGGGAATTTGGAAAATCGAAGGATGATGGGAGACGGTTCAAATTAAAGGTCTTGATCCCAGGGACTCGGGAAAAACAGCTGTATTTCCAAAAATTTAGGAGCAAATGATAAATAACGTAAAACACCCTCCATAAGAAAATTATGGGAATTTAAATCGTCTGCTTTGTTTACAATAACACATGTGATTGAGTGTCTACTTTGTTTACAATCTGACATGTGTTCCTACTTGGAGCAAGGTTAGGGGCTATCGCCCCTTCAAGCCACTAGTTTCAACCTATATAAAGCAAATATTTCATCAGACATGTGTTCCGCTAAAGATATATAATTTCTACATTCAATAATCTATATTATTAAAAGAATATCTTGACTTTTGTTAGGCGATTTTCAACCCTTAAAAATATTATTTCATATACATATTTCGTATTAATCGAAAGCTCTTACTCTCTAGATGTGTCTTGTAGGGTTTCCATACACTCTCGACCACGGGGCTTCGCCCCACGAGCTTTCATAGTTCGTTTTTATCCCATAAGATTAACATGAGGAATATTTTGATTTGAATTGCAGCTGTTAGTACATTATGGACAGGTTATTAGAAAACCCGATTATACAAGTAAGGAATTAATTTATCTATATAAATTTAATAAGTTATTTTTCTACATCGTTTTGAGCTGTGAAATGTTGTATGCTACGGAGATATTTAATTTGTTTTAAACATTTGTTTATCCGTCTGTCAGTTTATAAGCCAGGTTTTTTCTGCGCTTCACAAAAAAATTTACTCAATGAAATTAAATAACTTGCCTGTTTTCGTGTAGAGGAGGAATCTCTTTTGGCTGTTTTAAATCATGGTAAGTAATTAGGGTTACGCCCCTTTGACCGGCACTGCTACAAAGTCGATCCTAGGGGTACAGGATACTTAATATTTCACTACAGCTTGCAACGTATTTGTTATAATCAGCATTTAGTCAGCTAATTATATTTTATCACGGAATGAAGAAAACAAGAATGGATATTTTACTACTCTACATAGGTATACTAAATCATTTAAAATAACGGCATGGTAATAAATCATTGGCTATACAGAACACGTAAGCTTTACATGGTATTTATTAAAGCTCAGTTTGTCTAAGTAGCCATTGTGATTATAATATCGAATATTTTATGTTTTTAAGCCCACTTTCAATAAGTTTAACAAACTACAGGAGTTATTGAGCAGATATTTGGAAGAAGACGGGTTCATCCCAAAAAAGATTGGGCTAATTCCCGTTACAATGAGGCTAGGCCCTAACACCCTTCAACATTTCTATGTTAATTATGTACTTACTAGACAGATTGAGCGTATATTTTGTAGAAAGACAGCAGGCAATGCACTTTAGTCAGAAACAGGCCTATAATTTCATCCAGTATGCCCTTTGGGACTTATCTGCTCTGCCGGCTTTTAAAATTGTAATTTATTCATCACTAATGTAAGTAGTTAACTAAACCGATTGAACATATATTTGTTAGGAGAATAGTTAATATATCAGAATAAAACCTTTGCCTACTCCTGCTCCAAAATATCTTTACCAAATGTTAAAACTATCAAATTTATGGGTTAATAAATGTGTTCTAATTAGATCTCATCCATAGAAAAATATAGTATTGTATAGAAATATATAAAAAAAACTAACATTGGAGTTATGGTTAAGATTTGTAAATAAAAATAAAAGAATCATACCAGCTGTTCAAAATCAACCATTCAATTGTAAAAATAACAATGACTTGGTAAAGTATCATGTGGTTTTTGTGGGAATAGAGATCAGAACCAATGAGTACATAACTTTAAATATACATGATTAGGTTATTTATAAATTGTGAGCACTATTCAAACTGAAGATTTATATAAAACGGATATGCCCAAAATGAAAAGAAACGAGCAATACGCAATAAGCAAAGCAAATACGCACGCCTTGGAGAGGAATCGTGAATATAAGTACTCTAGGCATTTTTAACAAACTGACTGGCTTTTCGAACAAACCTGGGTCCTCCAGGTGCTTTAACAAATGGAACTGACATCTAAAACATAACACTGTACTGTGATCGCGAGCGAAGCCGCGACGGGCTACTAGTTTATTAAACAATAGTTTTTAAGGCTACAAGATGTGAACTTCTCTATCCATCAGTTATTTTCATTTAAAATTAAGATTATCAAAGAACTAGGCACATGAACAGGTGTATGCTGTGCTGTATTCTATCGTTAACATAATGAACAACTCCAAAGATGTAATATTTCTTACGCTATTAAGTAGTCAATTAACATGAATGTCCGTAAGAATAACTTTTAAAATTTGACAATCGATAGGGTGAAGCACTATGGAAATTTCTTGAAATCATTAGTGCTCATGTATATTGAGTAAAGTACATGTGTGCTACAGTTCAGTCATCAGGACCCACCGTTTTAGGCTCTGCTTTGACTGACAGCCACTGGTAGGAGATAATTATTGATTAGATTCTCACGTTCTCTTTAGTTTAGTTAATGTTATTTTTATTTCACTTTCGAGTTTTATTTGGCTTTCATTTCATGTTAGCTATTTTATTATTGACTAGTGGTAACTGGCGTACGCTGCTGTATTTCTTATGAGATTTACAAAAAATGCTTGTTGTATTATATTTTTTATTAAATTTTTAATAAACTTTCCAGGAACCATTCCGACCCAATGCTACAATAATAATGAAAATGTCATTAAATTCAGTTGAGTGGCTTAATAGTCCATAGGGAACATAGATTCAATTTTATATATTAAGATAGCATGGACATAACAGTATGTGGATTGGGGGACAATTCAAGGACACGAACATAGTCGCGTCTAAACTAAATAAATTGAATCAGGAAACTAACACATACTTAATTTCTAACTCGTTTTTACAGTTCCTAATTTTAATTTACTAGTAAGAGATTGAAAATGTCTGCAATAACTCCTGAAATAACATGACCTCGCCATCACCAACAATGAATTAATTACAATGAATTAGTTTTAGAATGAGTCAGTGTGTATGTATCAGTTCTATCTCCGTCCCAAGTTTCAGCTCAATTGGTTCAGTAATCCTTAATTTGATAATTTCCAAATCTAGTGTGGCAGAGCCCAAAAGGGCACTTAGGTCATGAGCGGATTTGTGTGAGTATGATTATTCTAACACCAATCTCCCTCCAGAATTGCAACCCAATTGGTTCAGTAGTTCCTAATTTGAGAACTTTTAAACCAGTGGGACGGAGCCCTAAAGAGTACTTAAATTGTGAGTAATTATATGTCATTCATAAATGTACTACTTACCTCCCTCCCAATATGTCATCTCAATGGCCTCAGTAATAACTAATCTTCAAAGGCAATGGGAGAAGTCCTAAGAGATTTTTTTTAGATATTTTTAAGGATTATGTCAGTAATAATAGCAACTACTAATCAACTAATTAATTTTAGCTTAAACAGTTGAGTAAACATTAATATCCATAAGTTTAGCTTGGGGACCATGCTCATCCCATGATCACCTGTGAGGCAGAGCGCCCTAAAGGCGAAAACAAAATCAAAATCCCGTAGTTATCCTGTTTTGTACTGTTTTTTTTATTGACATCCGTTTACATATCCAATTTAATTGATTTCTATTATACAGTTAGAATAACATGGGGAGTTTAACAATGCCTGGGGTTAGATCCCCTAAGGTTAGATCGGGACACATTTTATCAGGCCTGATCAAGACAGTCGATCAAGTTTGATTAAACTGACTTGTTTAGCTTGCTTGATCAGAGTTTCCAAAGTTAATCAAATCTGTTTTAATTTGATATTTTTTAATAATGTTTGATCAAGTATGAGGAAATTTTTTTTCCAAATCCGTACCATTCGGTGTTAACACATTTTGCACCTTTGTTTATTGGCATGAGAATTATAAACTTGTTTTGGTATCTCAAAGCGATCAGATAACCAATCAACAAACTAGTTTTACTATTTACTTACAATTATTGGGTTATATTCAAATTTTACGCTCATTACTCATGAAAATACTCATTGAAAATATTTTAGCATTTAAATGCACCTTATACATATCAAGACATCCATATCATATAAATGGATGTCGTAGCAAACCCCCGTCGTACCAAACCTGGTAACTCAGAAAATTACAAATGCATATATATATGTGTCTTAATACTACATAAAGTCACATAAAAAGTTTCATCAATATGCATTCATAAATAAGCGATTTATAACATTTATACGCAAGTTTGCTGAAACAAGGAACACAAACAAGGGGTTTTTATACAAATATTAATATAGCTCAACTAGGTAAAGTCACACAGCAAGTTTTATTAATTTATGTTAATAATTAAGGGAGAGAAAATTTGACTTATTCTCCATAACAATAACATGGGGGCTGAGTACGCAGGTTTGCTGCTACGAGAACTATCGGCAACAAAACTGCTTTTGTGAAAACTTATCAAAATAGCAATTTGTTTTTTTTTAAGCTGAATTAAATAGTCAAAACTAAAATGTTATTTATAAAAAACTAAAAAAAAACATTTAGTTAGTTTATCCTCCCCAAATACCCCTTTGGATGGAGCGATCTTTCTGGTTTTCAAACTTAAAGTCATAAATGTTGCTTTAAATGTTCGTATCAAATTTCGTAAAAATCGGACAATTTTTTTAGAATTATCGTACCCACGTACACACATAAATATATTTTTGAACAAACGATTTTTTTGGTTCCTGGGAACCTCAAAACGAAAAGTTATCATGGTCCCGGGCCTAGATCTTACCATGCCGACTTCGGTAGTAACTTCTTTCCTATAGGGGAAATTCGCTAAAATAAGTACCAAATACTAATAACAATATAAAAGTTCTACAATGATTTTAATTATTAAATAATATAATATATACCATACTATATTAACTAGTTTTAGGGCCTACTGTTCAATTTACGTAAAAATGGGTTTCTATTTTAAATCAGAGATGATTTAACATACAGTGATTTCAACAATATAATATGATATACAACATGTAGCCCAATTATCAAAAAGCATCAATAGAGCATTAAAAACGAACATCTGAGCCAACAAAGATCACGGAGTGGAGGCAAGTTACCCAGTCACCAAGCTGGCCGCCGCGCCGCGCACCGCCGCACCGGCACGAACTGGCAACAGCGCTGGGGTGACGTGGTGGGGAGTACACACCAGAGTTGGAGTTTGCACGATTGTGGCACGTTGCTACAATTGTTTTCTCGTGTGTAAGGGCTAAAATCGGTGTGTATCGGGAAAGTGAGTTGTGGAACATACTGTCCACACTATTGTCGATAACGCAGTATCTTTCGTCTTAAAGATGCTACAATTGGGTGTTTTCCACAATTGAGCGAATACATGTATGTGTGTGTGTGTGTGTGTGTGTGTGTGTGTGTGTGTGTTCAAGTTCAAGTTTAAGTTCAAAGCTCTTTATTTCCAAAATATACAGAAATACATACAATTTAACCTCCCAATGCACCTCATAGGGCGCGTGCGGGAGTAAGTTGGCTATATAGTCACAATTCTTCAACACTCATTCATTGTCCATTTCTTTTTCTTCATGCTTCTAGTAGATACAAAACCAGATTACAAAGTATCAACAAACAGTGGAGAAACACAATTGCAAAATAACAATGCAGTAATAAATAACAGATATTAAACATGCAAAATAAATACTATAACTAGACTATGAATGAATAACGAGCGATTTAACAAGGCAACAACAAGCAGTACACTTAAATGCATAATAATAAAGCAGTAACAAGCAATTTTAATTGACATGCAATAACAGTAGATAAATAGACTATAAATAGAATAACGCATGATTATGCGAGGCATCATCAAACAGTAGAAAAAGTTAACATTCAATAAAAAGTGCAGTACCAAAACAGATATTAAACATGCAAGGACTTTTCTGTGTGTGTGTGTGTGTGTGTGTGTGTGTGTTTTTAGATTTTTCATAAAAAGACATAAATATAAAAAATATTACTATTCACCATTAAAAAGAGCTCAAAAAACTAAATAATTTAGTATTTTGAATTACTATTCTACGATTGCTGGTTTCGGAGAAAATTGAGATTTTCATTTAGCGGTAAACACAGTACGTTGTACCCATGTTATTCTTATGGGGAATAAAAAATTTCTATTTCTCTCTTATTTACTGATCAATTTCATTCAAAATTGATCTGCATTGACCAACAGAGGAAATTCGAAATATGTTGCTCCTTAATAACCCTGGGGGGGGAATAGGGGGCATTTTCCCTCTTAAAATCACGAGTGCAGCAATGGATTCTGTAGTGCCTCCAAAGCAGGGATTTGGGTGGATGTTTTTTAAAACAACTTGTTAACAAGATTTTCTGTACATTCGACCGTGCTTTGTATTCTATATTTAGTAAATAAAAAGTAATTTATTCATTAAAGTTGGGCTAAAAGGGAGAAAGTATGTGTCAGTTTCCTGATACCGTTTATTTGGGTTCAGGTAGCACCAAAACGAATATTTCCACTAACAACTCAAATTCAAAAATGTTGACGAAAACCATACTTTCTCTATATACTACGTATAAGGGGGAGAAAGTAAAAATTAATCAGAACCAAATTTGTTCATTGGACCACGCTCAACAGAAGATGTTCTATGGAGTTTTTGCGTAGGAGCACTCTGGAAGGAGTTATTATTACTGTAATGAGTAGATGTCAAACATGGTGGCCATCTTAAATTTATGATGTCATAAAAAATGAAAAGCGCAATTTGAAGGTAAATACCCAGTACCACACATGTGGCATGTTAAGAAAGAGAAAACATATTCCACATAGTCGCACCTTCCCTTCACAAAAATCCCATGGAAGTTGGATATGTGTATCAGTTTGCTCCTGGACTAAAAGGAAATTCGTACGATATACAAAATCCGGATAAAACAAAACTCATTAAATAGTATTAATGCGTTAAACATGCCTGGAATACTTAAAACCCTAGTCTAAATACAAAATGTGACTTTTTATGTGCAATAGTTTTACTTAGCCTACCATTTAAGTCCCTGTTCGAAAACAAGACTATTGCGAATTAAAAACAATATAGTATTTTAGTAGGCTATCGCATTGTTTTTGGTTTTGACAAAATTATAATTTGCAAGCTGTTATTTAAAATTGGATAAATATTCATGGAGCAAAAGTTTATATAAGTAATTATAAATATTAAAATTTTTTAACTTTAACATCGTCAGTAGGCCTATGCAATGTACATAGATTAACTCTTGAAAAGGTTTCAAGCAATTATTTTAGAATATATATTGTAACAGGAAAGTTAAATCAAATTTATCAGATACAAACACGTGTTAAGTGTACGATTATTTTAGAAGCCTCTCAAGCAACTATGCATTTATGTGGCTGAGTGCACATGTTACATTAAGGAAGACTCTACATTATGATTCAGTGCAGTTGACATTCAGTGAACTGGTGGCAAGAGTAGTAGTAATTTTGATTGAAGTTGAGACTGCTTACGCTATACTGTGTGTTATCTGCATAATTAAAATAACACTTCGATCAGTATTTTTTATCACAAGACATTTATGTAAATGTTTACGCCACGTTGTCTCAATATGTGCTTTAAAGATTTAATGGTTGTCTCATCCAAGTTAACGAGTGTGACATTGGGGGATTTCCAGGTGATAATCAAGGAGATGAGAATGGTCAAAATCACCGGACATAATCCATAAATTGTCCGCTAAAATCCTGGAACTTTTATTGAAAAAAAGGAGCCAAAAGAAGCCAGGGGAACCATCTGCTCAAGTGGTAACGAATATTACTGCACGACAGGCAAGACGGTTATCAACTGTCAACTGCGGTTTGACAAATAAAATAACACAGCACATGTGGCGAAACATCACGAGTTTCCCTTTTATTCTACTTGCCAAAACTGCCTTAAATGTTGGTGAAAAAGTGGGCCTTGTCTCTGAAAAATACTGGTTTTTAATGAACTAAATACGAGAGTTTAATGGCATTGTGTATGTTATTCTTTTAAAATTATCTATTCTTTCAGGAAGCAAAAATAAAGGAAAATAAGGAATTATTGCTGGTTTGTTATTTTCTTTTTGTACCAACTGCAATACGTACATGTTTTGATAAAAAAAATAAATCATTAATTCGTATTCTTCTGTCAAGTATCGGGGATGTGTGTAACGTATTGTCAAAAATACAACTTTTGAAACCAATCAGGTAAGAAATAAAATAGTGACCGTTAGGTTTTTGTGAACGTATGCAGAAATCACATTAAAGTGTGGTGCCGAACCCAACATAGTCCCCATCAACACAAATCGTTGGGCCAACGTGGGCAAATGGTCGGCGGAAATGGTTGGCCCACGGAGGGCATGTCGCGAGCGCGAGGTTGGCCTATCGATGTATTAACCAACCATTATCCAACAATGCCAACCAATACCCAACCAAATGCCAACGGTTTATAATTTTTTATATAAATGCTTATTTTAATTTTAAAATGCATTATTTATCTAATTGAAATGTTTAGTAAACCAATTATAGAAATTTTCAAAAAGGAATTAAGTTGCAAAAATATCGAGTCACGGTCGGGACTCAAACCTACAACCCATGAGTAACTCAACACTCGCCTTTACCCACACGGCCAATTTGACTTACGAGAATCGAAGGATGGACTGAGATATAGAAATTACCAATAGTCTGTACCTGCACGACTTGTACTAGCCTATATACTATTATGTTTTATTCTTCTAAGATTGAATAGTATTCATTTTATTCTTCTACGTGAATCTACTCGTGCAAAACTCACTGTAATAAAAGTAGGAACAAGTTAATTTGATTTATGTATCTATGAAATATGAAAAACTACGAGGAAATTAATATATATTTAATATAATTATAATAATAAAAATATAATGTTAATTTATACCCCATCAGCACAAATCTTTGGGCCAACGAAGGAACATGGTAGGCCAACGGTTGGCGCGAGGTTGGCCCATCAGCACAAATCGTTGGGCCAACGTTGGGCCATCGTCGGCATTGTAGGATATGGAAGGGAAATGGTCGGTTGGCATTAATGCGGTTGGGCCATCAAACGCTATTGTTGGCAAATCCTACCATTATATTATTATTAATTATACATATATATATATACCATAATGATATATATATATATATATATATATACCATTATATTATTATATATATATATATATATATATATAAATCCCACTATGTATTCAGCTGCCGTACGAATTTAGGTTAAGAAGCTGCCACCTCAAAGGTTAGAGTATATTTAAGTTTTAACGTGTATCTCTACTCAAAATTACGTTATTAATATAACTATTAACTTATTTTCATAATTTTTTTATTATAACTATGTGTATTAAAACTCATGTAATTTGACTGCCCTAAGTTTACATTTTATTCGGCGCACCATGTATGTCTAGCAGCTAAATGACTGCCAGCAATAATACTTCATAAATATTTCGTGTTATTTGGCTGCCACCACTGTTGCCAATTCGTCTTGACGATTTTCTTTGAACAGTTATTAAGATAGTGGTCATAATTAGCTCTCCTCTCACTGTTTTAACGTGTATTAATGTAATAATCATGGATGATGCGTAAAATGATGTTAAAATATGTAATTATAAAGAAATACAAAATAAGGCATAATTTAGATCATGAATGGTATGACCAACACACAGTTTATTTGATTATTGACACGGTATAAAATGAAAAACATCTGTAATAAATATATAATTTGATATTGTCCGTTTAATTCACACTTGTGGATTAATTTGTACGTAGTATTCACCAATTAATTTTAATGTATTATTTCATTTCTTAAATCTCCGAACTGTTAGCTTTGTCAGAAGCTCTGGAATTGCAGCACAAAACGTCTGTCGTTATCGAAGTAGTAAGTCACTGACACATTTCATTGCATCATGAACAATCACAGATCCAATGATAATATAAAACATTTTATTTGTCATTTTATATTGTCGTGTTTAAAATTTTGAATGATATACATCATAACAACAAAGTGAGTTGCGTGAGTGGCTTGTTTACGTCAAACACCGATAACGGCACGGTCGGTATGCGAGAAGTCGGACCATCCAAAGTAGGATTAGTGTAGTTCTACTATAATTATATACTCTTCTTATAAAACCAATCTAGGTACAAATAATGTATAACGGTAAAAAAATTATGCTTTTAACTTATCAAAATCACAATTGCTCAGTTATTTATAATTCTAGAGCTAATATATTCATATCAATGTTTTTAGGACAACATGCCACAGCTTTTTAATCCTTACAGTTGTTTCATAAATATTGCCGTTTTAAAGATATAGCTTTGAAAAAACAAAAATGGCCGCTATTTTGAAATGGTACTAAGTAGGAACTTGATATTGCATTCAAAAATGGGTCGTATTAGATGTAATAAATGTGTACCAAGTTTGAATTTGGGATCTTCAGATGAAAGTTTTTTTTCTGACACGTATATTTTCAACAGATAAGTCAAATATATGGTCTCACCTCAATTAAGGCAGAATAGTGAGACTAGTGAGAGTGGTACAAATTAGCTCGTGCATATTTGTAATGCTGGGAAAGGTATTCAGAAATAACTTAATTTATGCCAATTTTTCACCTTGGTTTATCATGGTCTGATTCGCCCAGGGATTCACATGTGTATACACTTGTTAAACATTTGATATAAAAAATAGCCGATATTCGCGCCAAAAATGTGAACAATTTTAGTTTTAACGTTCGACATTTAATATAGATCTTAAATTGTAATTATATTTAATGATGTATGTACTTTAATGTAAATGTAACTTACTCGTTCTACAATTTATCCGTGGTCCATCTACTGGTCTAGTTAATTTATCACAAGCAGGGTATATAGGAAAAATATAGTTATTTCATTTTTTATTCGGATGTAGTTTTTCCTCTAACGTTTTAATTTAAATCACCCGGTGTTTTAACAATCTGTAATGTTCTTGTTTGTATAAAAATAATTTAATAAGAAATCCAAATACATATCTACCAGATTTTACGAATATTTACCGAAAGTTACCTAATTACCGAATCCGCCAGTCAATTATCTAATTGTAGTAACAAAATTACAGTTCAGACATCTAATATCTGTAAATCATTATAATCAATACCTTATATTTAGTAAAAGTGAATCATTGCACGTATGTTCTCCCATTATTTATATATTAAATTTCCTCGGGAGTTTTTTTCATTGCTATATGTCCATTTTTTTCCAATTTTGAAAAAATTAACGGTCAGGCATGGCCTGAACCTTGGTTCCCTCAGCTCGCCTACCCCCTGCCACACCCCCACTCGTTTGCTCTATCACTGTAGCTGTAGTCAATCCCTCCATGACGACTCGCTGCTCAACCCCTGCCCCCTCCCCATCACTACTACCATTCAATATCAAACACTCTTTTCCCTCCTCCCCCGTTGTAGTCCAGTCAATAAAGGTAAGTAAATATGCTTTGTCGCAACCAATTAGGGTAAAGCTGAATTTTTGCAGGATGTTAGTAAACAAAGTATAACATAAAAATACACAAATCCCCGACCCCCACCCTTCTTGATCAACCCCCCCCCACCTCAACCTTACTAGAGCAATACTCTGCGGTTAAATCCTTATAGCTCAAAAACTAATGAAGTTATGGACGTGTTTTTTGTCTCATTATTTTACGCTTAACAATGTTCTAAGCAAATTATGTTACATACACTTTTTATGTAGACAGCTCACCGTAATTTATCTATAATATTATAAAGAAGAGGTGGTTTCTGTCTGACTGTCTGTCTGTCTGTCTGATGTTCCGGGCAAACGCAAAAAATACTGAACCGACTGTGCTGAAATTTTACACAAAGGTAGATCTTGAACCCACGTAACACATAGGCCTATTCACTTCCTTAAAATCCCCTCGGACTACGCCCCGTGAACGTCCTAAGTTTAATGTTTACATTTGAGAAGAAAGTTAACATTCAGAAACTGTAATACGAACGGCTGAGGTCACTTACATTTGACGGCTTAAAGAGCAGAAGCAAGCACAGCTGTTTCAAGCTAACTTACCTTTCTAACCCGTGCGAAGAACGGGTACATTCTACTAGTACTCAATATATACAAAAAAAAACCGCCACTGCTAAAACAAAATGTAATAGCTTCAACTAATTTTACATTTTTATCTTTGCGTCATGGGATGAAACGTTTTCAACAAAACTTATAGATAATTTAATTAGCTTTAAAATTATAGGTATAGTAAGGATATTTGTTAACATGATGGCTTCTTAGAGAGCGGACAACGCACCGCCGCGCCGGGCCTAGCATCGCCGCGTATTGCGTGGTGACCATAGAGTAGGTGTAGGTGTATTAATAAGAGTTCTATGATGGTGACTCAGGTGCTTGTTTGTCTGCATGACTGCATGAGTCGGACTGCACATTTCTACTTGTTTGTTTAATGCCCCTCTACGTTGTTTGTTTAATACTGTCTCTGTTCATTAATAATGTGTATCATCTTATAAGGTTTGTATTCAACGTTAATCGTGGGCCTTGTCAATTTAGTGTTCAGTTGGCATTGAGCAGTTCGTTGGCATTTTGTGTTTCGTTATAACGTTTTATTTTTTGCACATAAATTCGGCTGTGTTGTGCCAAGTGCAGTTAAATGCTGATAGTGTGTTATTGTCATGGATTGTTGAACGAGGGGAAGTAGAAATTCTTCAGCCTGTTTCCCACGGTAAAGAGTAAACATAGACAGACACAGGTGGTATTATAAGTAAGGAGCCAACACATTGCCATTTCCTTAAACCAGTCTATACTAGGTTACGTGCGCAACACTGTGCAAAGACACTGTCTCGAGTGTCGCGTATGTACCCCGTATTTTTTTTTGTTTTCACTGGAACACTGAGCGGACACTTTCTAAAGACACCTCCACACCTCGCAATTAATCAGTCCTCATAAGAAAATCTGGTTTTTAAACTTATTTACCAGTATATATAAATAAAGATAGTTTATTCATAATATAAATAAATTAACAATCTTCTTACAAATGTAGGTTGCGCTAGCACAAAGAATACCAAACAAATTATTTTAACTGTTGCTGTAAAGATGACTTCTTAGTGTTATTAGGGAGTGTTTAATAGCCGTTATTGCGACCATTTATAATTTTGATTGATCTAGTTCTAATTATTTCCAAAAATCGTGAACAAAACTTGGGATTGTTCCTCTTGAACCGATGAGCAATCAAGTTACTTCAAATTTTTCAAACTAGGCATTATCTGGTAAAGTTTTCAGCACCTAAGCTAAACAGTCTTATCGACAATCTATATAAATGAAGCAGAGTTCTTGTCTGTGTGTGGATCGCCGTACGGCTAAATTATAAGGAGTTCTGGCATGACATTTTCATGGTAGGTTCCTTTAGGTTACAGCTATTGTACCTGACTCTCAGATTCTTCTAAATCCTCTAGGGCTACTCCCCGTGGGACATCCAAAATTCCAGTGTTAACAAATGAGACCATACGGTTATAGTTTTCTTAATCTATCCTTTCCTTCTTAAATCTAAGACCTTAAAACTTAATCTTCTAAGGAGTATGTTTAATCAATGGTGGAATGTAGGCGAAGACGTCTGTCAGGTCCCAGGTCTCAGTAGCACATGCAACCTCAGTGGCACATGCCCCCTCCGTTTACAATCGGGCACCTAATTGAGTCGGGTCGGCCGCGTTTGTCACACTTCAGTGGTTTCTTTTAAGACCATAAATTTCTCTCTCATCGTTTATACTCGCGGGTGGTTTATGGTGGTGGTGATGGCGACTACATCTCTGCCAATTGCCTTGTCCGGAAACTCGCCTTTTCTCACTGCACTGGCTAACGATTTGCAGCAGTGATATGTAAATACAAAACGTACTGATTAGTACATCATTAACTCGAATGAAAACCATAACAATTATTGTTTAGTTAGTGAAATGTAAACAAACATTAGGAGAAAATAAAATAAAATACATCGTAGTAGCAGTACTTGATGCTCAAGCATAACGTGAATAGCGGTTGCAGAAAATATTGAAAGTATCAGTCTCCATTATTAGTTATACAACTTCGTAAGCCATATAGGGAAACAAAGCATTATAGGGAAAATAATAAAAAAACTAAAACATATTATTTTAGAGTCATGAGTACAACTATACTAAATATGTATGTACTATAAATTTATTTTGAAGTTTAACCATTAAGTTTAAGTCATTTAACAGATTGTTCAATAACTGTTTACTCTTGGGTCTTGGGTCCTATTTTATTAGTATGTTTTGATAAATAACGCTACAAAAATTGCAGATATGGATTTATACGTTAAAACCATTATTGTTTACCATATTATTACAATTAAAACGACGTTCTATCCGGTGGTATATCTCATACAGTTACCGAGATAGTGAGGGTTTTCCTACACGGCACTGTCCGACCCTGACGCTGTGGTTAACTTGAGCGGACGGCTGTTCAAAGACTTGTTTGACATATCTTGATAAACTTTTCATATATTAACACTCTAAAATGTACCAACTAACTCGTGTTTTAAGTTATTTTCATTGAAACGGGAAAAACTCACATACTGATTACATTTTCCATTTTATGACGTTTTATTATGTAGCTCTTTTATTAATCGAGATACGGGTTCAGACCTAATAATAGTTATTGTTGTACATATTGTTATGAGTATAACAATGCTTAAACCAATGTTATATCTCATACTTTACCCAAGATATCATAATATTTACGAGTAGCGGCCGCCGCCATCTTTACCCCCCTCCATCATGTTGTCGACCACATAGGAAACTGACGACATGCATTTTCACTATTACCTAGATCCATATAACATAGAACAGTAATCAGCAAAAATATTGCGTTACCCTTTTATGTATGCTCAAATCCCCCTAGATCCTGTACTATTAAACTTATAACTTGGATATTAACATATTTCAACAGGCCATAGTCAATGAAATAATCAAACTGCTCGAGTTGTTTTAAGTCCCACTATGTGATCAATAAGAACATGCAGATGTATGATTTACTCCCAAATCATTGAGTGGTCTAACCTCTAGGTGTGAAATTACAGTAAAGCGGGCGCAATACGTTAAACTTATAACGTAGACGTTAACATACTGCAACAGGCATAGTCAAGGAAAATAATCAAACTGCTCGAACTGCTTGTTTTAAGTCCAACTATGTGAGAAATAAGAACATGCAAATGTATGATTTACTCCCAAATCATTGAGTGGTCTAACCTCTAGGTGTGAAATTACAGTAAAGCGGGCGCAATACGTTAAACTTATAACGTAGACTCAACATACTGCAACAGGCCATAGTCAAGGAAAATAATCAAACTGCTCAAACTGCTTGTTTTAAGTCCAACTATGTGAGAAATAAGAACATGCAAATGTATGATTTATTCCGTAAGCGTCGAGTAGGCCTAGTCTAACCGACCTCTTGGTGTTATGTCACAGTGAAGCGGGCAGGAAAGTATTTAGGCTCGGAAATATCGCGGGCCTCGAGTGAGTACAGGAAATGATGATGGAAGATAACAATATTTGAACATCTGACGGTGAGTCAGGCCAGATGTGTTTTGGCTGCCACATCCGCGGCAAAAATTTATAATCGGAATGCACATTCAACTTGACAGTGTTGCCACTTATGGGCTGCCGAGTCCACGGCATTTATTTATAGGAACATACTTCTGGTGTATCTTTTAAAAACACCAGCGTTCCATGTGGTAGAATGGCAAACTACATTTTGTCATACACCTATCAAAAATACGTTAATTGGCTGCCACTTCAAATGCTCAAAATATGTTCCTGCCGGCTTCCTCAGTTGATATAACATGTGATGTGCAATTGGCGGCCGGATACGGCAGTCAAGTGCACCGGCCGCCACATTAAATGCAGTTTTCACCATGAAAGGCAGCCGAATGCTGTACGAGATTTATATATATATATATATATATATATATATATATATATATATATATATATATATAATTAATAATATTATAATGGTAGGATTTGCCAACAATAGCGTTTGACGGCCCAACGTCGGCTATGGTTGGATTTGCCAACGTGGGCTAGCCAACGATTGGTTCGTTGGCCCAACCGTGTAAATGCCAACCGACCATTTCCCTACCATATCCTACAATGCCGACGATGGCCCAACGTTGGCCCAACGATGTGTGCTGCTGGGATAATTAGGATTATGCAATGGGATGTATCGTGTTCTGACATATTTTCCGTACCTTTTTTTGTTTTGTTTACTTCTTAAATATTTCTTATAACTAAACGAAAAGCAAACATAAATAATATTCTAAGCTAATCTTTGTTAAAGCTATCCTTTTTTAAAGGTTAATTATCTGGCCTTATTCTTCCTTCGTGTTAGAATTTGAGTGTCTTGTGGTTCCGAGATGCCAACGTGATCCCTTTGTAATCAAATTAATTGGAAAACCACGTTTGGTACGTGTTGTTGTAGTCAAACATATTCCAGTTTGTTTTCTTTTAATTCAGTCAGAGTATTCTCTAAGTAACAATCAGTTACAGGTAGGAGGATGAAAAGAAAAGTTAATTTTGTTCATTTTACCCATTATTTACATGGAAATAAGTATAAGTATATGAAACAAAATGCACTCCCCTTGGTAAATATAAAATAGTAAAAATCATCTAATGCGTAGTTGAAAAAAGAGCAATACGGGAGAGTGGTTGTATTAGATTTACTCCATGATTGGCCCTTAAGTGGCATTGCTTTCATGGCCATAAACACAACTAGATTCCATTTTAATTATCCAAAGAGAGTTTCCCATAGTTACCCCCCGTCGAAATTTTAAAAATTATTTAACCTAAAGGAACATAATATAAAACCAATCTAAAATATATAAAAAATTGCAATTATATATGTAATGCATCAATTTAACTGAAGATTCCGAAATCTCAAATATCCCAGATAAGCCAACCGGTTTGCAGGGACGAATTTTACAGTTTTAAGATGGCGGACGTTTCCAGAGCTTTTACCAGTTTACTTGATTTTTCTATAGACTTTGCCATTTATATTGACTGATTAATCATTCCATTGCTACATTCATATATTTACTTTTACTTGCCATATGTTTAGAAAACTTGGTAATATTTGGTGCTATTATATTGTAGGCTTCGTGAAATCCATTAATGTTTTTAACATGTTTAAATGGACGTTACTTGAAGAGTTGCCCAATAACTTATTCAAACAATTTTAATCGAATGATTGTGAAATAAATTTAAATGGGTTTCCCTGTAATAATTAAACGAGTTCGTACGCAGCACGCTGACGTGAGGGAAGTGAATTTCCACATAAAAAACTATAAAACCTCAAAATCAGTTAAAAACATACAATTATTCCAATTGTTATTCAAATCTGAAAATATTGATTTTTTGGCTGTTTTGATGCTATTGGTTCTATTTACCTGCAATGATGGGAATACAATTTTGTGCATTATAAGGTTAGGATAAGGTCCAGTCAGGCTTTAAAGTAGGCGTGAGGTTGTTGGGATGATAAAAGTTCACCAACAAATGAATAACAGGCTTTTCTGAAGTAAAACCCCCATAAGACAACGTACTGTGTTTGGTCAATACACATTTTCTTTAATAACTCGGTAAACATATATGCTAGAATTACGAGAGAGGGCTTAAAAGTTTCACTACACTAATTCCCACCGCTTTTCATTCGTTAATTTTACATCCGGGGCTTTTCTAACCCTTTGTGGGCCCAAAAACTCAAATTTCTAAATTTAAAATTCCCAAAAAAGGGGGTTAGAGTTTTCCGATTGTTTTGCCCAACGAACTTGTCCAACTGATTACAAAAAGGAATGTCTCTACCAAATTTGAAGTAAATTGGACAAAAAATGTGACCGCTAGAGTGCATACACATATATGTATATACATATATAAAATTTTGAACGAACCCCCAAAACGTGTTCAGGGGGTCACATTAGGAACTTCTATGGTGGTCCTGGGCTTAAGTTTCACCGTGCGGGTCATGCTAATAGTTCACTTTCCATAGGAAATTCACTAACAACGTTGACTGTTAAGTAATATTATTCTCATTAGTTATTCCAAGAGTGAGCTGAGATAAAATACTAAGACATAAGCTAGAATATAGGATTATACAAGTACATTTAAAACACAAATACCGGAATACATGTAATAAAATGGAAAATCCACTGTGCGAAACTGAAAGGTCACAAATACTTACTGTTAGGGAGTTCTTGTTCTATTGTTCTATGGTATTATATTAACATGACCGTTGTGAAAGGTGACAAACACTTACTGTTAGGGAGTTCTTGTTCTATTGTTCTATGGTATTATATTAACATGACCGTTGTGAAAGGTGACAAACACTTACTGTTAGGGAGTTCTTGTTCTATTGTTCTATGGTGTATTATATTAACATGACCGTTGTGAAAGGTGACAAACACTTACTGTTAGGGAGTTCCTGTTCTATTGTTCTATGGTATTATATTAACATGACCGTTTTGAAAGGTGACAAACACTTACTGTTAGGGAGTTCCTGTTCTATTTTTCTATGGTATTTTATTAACATGACCGTTCTGAAAGGTGACAAACACTTACTGTTAGGGAGTTCCTGTTCTATTTTTCTATGGTATTATATTAACATTACCGTTCTGAAAGGTGACAAACACTTACTGTTAGGGAGTTCCTGTTCTATTTTTCTATAGTATTATATTAACATGACCGTTGTGATTTGCACTTGTGTTAAAATTCAGAGTATATCTTAAATTTCTTCAGGGCTTCACCCCGTTATCCATGAAAGTTTGAAAGTTTATCATGGCAGACAATAATTTTATGTGGTCAGTTAATTATACCCTATCTTGTGTTCGTTAGTCGCAAATGTTCATCAGTTTTCCCACAGAATGCAGCACGTTCATAATTCATAATGCATAATGAGTTAATGCAAACATTGGTTAAGGAGCGTATGTGGTTTTTCACTCTCGGTGAACTGGCATCGTCAGCCCTAGTATATTTAAATATAATATGATGCAGCTAATGAAGGCAATAAAGCTATGTTTAGGGTGTCATAAACATTGCACAAAATTAACCAAATCCTTTCTCATAGGCTACAAAACCACCTCAGCTAGGTGAGATAAGATAATTAGGCTGACAAAACAAAACAAATTCTACTATTATGTTTATTTTTATTTCCGATATAAATTATTAACATTAAAAACATGACGTTCTACATATAATTCATTGTTTTAGCAAATTTTCCCTATAGGGAAGAAGCAATTACCGTAGTTGGCATGGTTAGCGACTTAAGCCCGACCATGATAACGTTTTGTTTTGAAGTCCCTAGATGCAAAAAACACCATTCGTTCAAATGTATATCCTACTAATATTAATATATATATATATATATATATATATATATATATATATATATATATATATATAGTAGAATGTTCTCTTCAGATTCAGATTTGAAAATTTTTATTGATTTTCGTTCATCTGGTGAACTTCGTCAGATAAATATAAAAAAGGTGTATAAATATGTACATAATTGTATAAAAAAACTATACAAAATAGGTTAACAACAAAATATAAACAGATAATAAAAATCATTTTGGTATATTGATATTTGCACAACAAATGTTTTTTCGGTAGATTTTCCCGTAGCAGCAAACCTGCAAACTCGAACCCCATGTTATGTATATAGAGAACAAGAAATGGTTTATATCTCCCTTAGTTATGAACCTAAATTAACACAACATGGTATGTAGCTTCACCTGGTTGTAGTTATGCAATAATGAATTATTGAGTTATTTTGATAATTGCAAAAACACACATTTCTTATCTTAATTGTTGCAGCAAACCTGCGCACTCAGCCCTGATGTTATTCATATGGAGAATAAATCATATGCTATATATCACTTATTTATGAATATATTTTTGTGAAACTTGGTAAGTGGTAGTAGTAGTGAGACACATATGCATTGGAAATTCACTTAGTATGCAGGTTTTCTACGACGGGGGTATTTGTCTTTTCCAATGAATCTTTGTCAGTTTAAAATTAAGAGAAGTAAACATCAGTAACGCCAATGTAATTTAAACATATTTGTTAAAATTAAATTATTCTGAGGCATAAACATTTCCTAGTGGTTTCACAGTCTCCCTCGAAAACAACAAGTAAATAGGAATAACCCATGCAACTCTGTAACAGCGGTTGTTTACATATTCATAGATGATAATAAACACCCTCGAGAAGCCCGGCCATGACGTGGCATAATCGGGGAATGGTTTGGGTTCATTAGCTACATTACCCTCGTTCTAAAAACGTGGTGATGATGATTACAAGCAAAAGTACTACAAGGGATCGAGTTCTGCGTTGAAAAGTCATTTATGGCGCTTCTAAGCAAAGTGTATTTATTTAAGCTGAAATGTCCTTATTTTTGATGACACAGTTCCAAATATTTTGTTTTTATTATAGGACAGATAAAAAACCATTTGTTTTTGTTTCTACTTTAAGTATGCTAACATTAACAGGATACTGTTAGCAACAAATATATTGATACAAATTCTTCCTACTCAAAACTCATCAAAACTGGGGGTCCAAGTGTAAAAGGCTTTTTTACCTTTATATTCTAAGGTACAATTGTAGAAATAAATTCAGTCCCATGAAAAAATAAAAGCGTTTTTTGTTGTTGGGATTGTTCTAAGGAGCTATCAGTCTGGAATCTATTCACTTTTTTCAGGAAAAATAGTGTTCATATTATTTAATAGATATAAATCCTAAAGATTTAAATCTTCTAACAACTTAAACGCAATATTTCTCTACTACACTCAATCGAACTAAAATCCCCCACATAATACTAATCCTACAATAGATATATACAGATTTGTTATATTAATCGTGACCCGAAACAGATAACAAATAATTTTGTTACGATTGGGACTACTTCGGAATAAAAATACTAAATCGAGATTTTAGATAGAAATTGTGATTTTGAAATCAGACCCCTGAGAGTTGCCTGTAATTGCAACTGAATAAAATTAAACTATCTCGGAATTTTATCAAAAGGTGTTACAACCTAAATTAGTGTGCCAGTTAAAAATATTATTTTATACAATAAATCCTTAGGTTTTTCAAACAAATGTAAATAACCGGTCGATATATTTTATTTAGGGACTTTCGTGAACGAATACTTAGCAGTGACGCAAATAGTATGCATTACTATTATCAGTGCAAGTGAATATTTTAGCAGTAACCCGATAGAGTGAGTGATAACTGATAAGGCTAGGAAGCTTTTACGTCCATTAATACGTGCAGTGATAATGCAGGGTGAATGGATTAGCTGTGGTGTTGCTCTTGGTAAACGAAATGACGTGAAACTACGATACATGAGGGGAAATAAAGAGTTGGCCATCCTCGGCAGGAGAAGGCGTACTGGTTGTGGTGATAAAATTTAATATGGTGATCCGGAATAGTTCAAATATATGATTTAAAGATATAGTTTAAATTCATGCAAAAATGCAACACAATATATGAGTATTAAGTTTAACTGTATCTTCGCAATATGTTATCGTATTATCGTACTGTATACACCTTTCTTGTATGGTATTCAGTACAAACACCATCAATCATCATTGAAGCGGATTAGGAGACCCCAGCATAGCTTCTAGGCAAATCTTCCACAGGGGGGGATATTGTGCAGGATACCGGAAGGATAGGATATAGTAGGAAAGGAAAGGGTGGGATGGGATGGCAGCCAAATCAACCCTTCAGAGGACCAAGTCCCATGCCCCTGTGACAGCTGGGATGAGCCTCTCAATCAGGGGACCCGCATTCTGCCCTCCAACTATTCAACTCAACTGACAGGGTATCCATGTACAACAGCCAGGGACCATCCATTCTCAGGTTGGCAGGTTGGGAAGCAAACCCAGAGATTCTGTCCCTAGCCACTGCAAATGGAGGTACCAAAGGTGAAAGGGAAGTTTGTCATAATGGACAGCCAAAAGACTTACTATATGTAATGACAACTTCATTTGCTGTACCCAATGTCAGCCTCAAAACTGGTATAGACCAGTTTGTAGTATTGGAGTCAAACTGTAATACTTTTTACAATTAGCTTCGCAACCATCGATCCGCCTGACAGATTTTGGAAATTTGTTTATTGGTTTACCTTTGTAGATCCATGAAACAAACATATTGTTACAACAATATGGGAGAAACTATCGTAATTGTAGAGTTGTTATTGATTATTGTTGTAGTAAGTTTTTACTGCAGTATTTTTCTTTTATTTGTCATTTGTTCGTTTTAGTTTAAAATTCGCTGGGTCATATTAAATTAAATTCTCCAATGTAGCTTACATTAGCTGTACAGTTTTGATATTAAACATCCAAAGAGAGATTGACTCTTTTCTACCTAAAATACAACACAGTACACCTTTACCACATATATTTGAAAAGTTTCGGGCATTTTAAATACAGTAAACATTAGGGTTTGACAATTTTACGTGCACGTTTTGTTTCTTAGGCTGAGAACGTTGTCCCAAAATTGATTTATTTTTAGACAGTGATGGTGTTCAATTACGATAAATTAAAAAGTCTTTTATATTCTCAAGAGAAAAATGCATCTACATCCATTTTTAGCTTATTTCACGTAAGAATATTCAGAAAACATTACTTCTCATATAGTAATATGAAAACCAACCAATAAATTTGAAATTGTAAGCAGAGTGCTTGTTTGATACGAATAATGTTTCATATGTATTCTCATTTTAGCACTGCTTGGAGTTTTATAAAGTTCAACAATTCAGTTATTATGTTAAATTTAAGTACAGTTAAATATAACTTTACTTGATAAATAAATATTATAAATAACCGATTTAGAACCTACTATATGCATTTTGATTTTAATACAGACAATGGTTTCCGATAGTTCATTATGTATTTGCTTAAATCTAAATAATTTTTTCAAAGACAGTTTGCCTTAGAATGTAAAAAAAACCAAGAATGTGACATATCTTATTAAAACCCTGTTTATTTTTCTACAACCTTTCACAGACTGTAACGGTTGACCTATTTTAACAAATCCACGTGTTTCAAGTGTTACGATTATTTTAAAAGCAGTTTCAAGTAACAGCACATTTGTGTGGAGGAACGGTTATTTCCAATGGGAAACGCTCCACAACACAGCGCGATACAGCTTAACACTCAATTAACTGATGATAGTGAACTGGGATTATTGTTATTTCTGATTGAAGCCCCTGACGCGGTTAACTTTCTTACAAAATGCAAGAGTGGTTTTATAAGCGTTTTTATCTTATGTACGTATATTTTCAGACAAATATGCGTGGATTTTTACATAATCCCGTCAATGAAGATGGTTAACACTATGAGTATGACTAATACGGGTAGATATTCCCAGTTATGAAGATGGTTAACACTATGAGTATGACTAATACGGGTAGACATTCCCAGTTATGAAGATGGTTAACACTATGAGTATGACTAATACGGGTAGATATTCCCAACTGGAAGCAGCCGAGGAAAACAAAATGGTAGAAATTACCGGAAATAATAAAAAATCACCCTTTTCCTAGAACTTCATGGTTTTGGGACAAAAACCTCGTCAAAGGCAACAGTCTGTTGAAATTAAAATAAATATTATTACTTGTCGGAAAAGACGGTGCATGTCAGTCAACTGTGGTTTTTGAAAAATTTAACGAGGCAGCTCAGGTGGCGTGGAGCCACGAGTTCCCTTCTTTATCCAACTTTCCAAACTATTTTACAAATACTGTAAATCTTACATCCGGCGATGAAATGAGAAATTACAAGACTTATTTGATAGCTGCATTATTTATGTAGGATTTGAAATATGTTAGGTTTGTCTAAAAAAAAACAACTTAGATAGTCTGTTTTACTACCTAAACAAAAATTGCACTGTTAATTATTTCAGTAAATTCAACTTAATCGGTTAATTCACTAATAAGTACAGATGGATGGATACATAATAACAATTTCCTTACAGTTTTTCTTGGCTTTCCTATTTATGTTTATGGATTTTTCACCATCTCTCTTCCTCACTTAAGTTACACCGTAATTGTTTACAAACGCAATACAATTTTTCCGTTCGTTTAAAGTAGTTGTGGTTAAAATAAAACTAATAGATAACGGTAAAACACAAATGTAACATGCAATGAAAATAGCGGTAAAAAAAACAATAACTTTAAAAGTTACTGCCACTGATTCACGGAGATCTTAAAATTGAAAGCATAATTGAGCTAGCTAGGTATATATTTCCTTCGTTTAAGGAGTCCAGTGGTTTGTGTGTTCTTAGCCGGCATCGTGATCTCTTTCAAGTAAATTAAATGGGAGCCCAGGACGTGATTCTACACTAATAAAAGCTCAAGAATCTATTGTTTAAAATTAATCAATTACTCTTTAGAGTATACGAAGAAGCTATGAATTACATCCACGAGAAAGCACAAGAAAATTTAGGGTGTTTAATAGGCTATTAATAACAAATATGGCCACAGTATGCTTATTTAATAACACGACTTATCTTAGTCGATAGGAAATAAGAAATACGACATTTATAAGGAGTAATATTGTTTATCAGTTGTATAAAAACATGTTTCAGAATCCTTAATGTATTTTTCAGTTAAAAAATTCATGATACAAATTCTGTTCGTCTATTAAAACTGCAGTATATCCATACGACATTTTTAATTTCAGATCATGGCCGAAAAAAGGCCAACGATTTAATTTAATTGGTTCTATTCCGATTTTAATAAAATAACCTGCAAAATTCAGGCTTTTAGAAATCGGATATACATTTTGTATCAAGATCAGAAACTTGGAACCCAATATTATTTAAATACATATTTTAGAGTATTAAATACAATTTTGGACTTTTAAGTCCCTTAATTTGGAATTACTTAATACAACTTGACAACCAATAATATTTTTTTGGAGTTTTTCATTGATTCAGATTTGACCCTGAGACATCCAGAATTATAGTAAAACATATTGCCATATGGAGTGTAAATTTTCGTTAAAAATAAATAAATTACTGCTTTAACAAGTCACCTAATTTTTAATTTCATTCAGTTCGAACGGAAAAATATGTTGACTTTTTATCAAGATTCCAACCTCAGACCAACAAAAATATTAATTGGCAACACATATTTCAGTGCATAGATTGCATTAATAATGTGTCGCTTCATTTTAATTTAATCAAAATAGGACAGACATTTACGCTTTCCTTTAAGACATACTAAACTTTAGCTTTCTATCTACCTCAGATTATTCCGTATAGGATGTTTCATTCCGTCATTTAACATGTGAAATCCTATACTGTACGGAGGGGACTTTATACAAAGCGTTGAGGAGAATGTTCCACAATTTTTTTCAGAAGCAAGTTTAGTATTTATCAATAAAATTGAGTAATAACCTTCCAGATAAGTTTGGATTTTAAGAGATTTTAAATTATTCAGGAAGAACGTAAATTAATGTTTAGTTGTTAAGTAGTATCATTGATTATACATCCTACGGAATCCTACGGATTCTAAATCCTACGGATTCTAAATCCTACGGATTATACATCCTTTTTCGTCCCTTAGAGCGATAGAGTGCCTATCTCTAAGGGAACTTCTTTGCCAGAAAAAAGAAGTACTCCATTGCAGATGGAAACTTTGACGTAGTAATGGGGCTTTTAACTAGTAATCGGCACTTAATAATTAATTATATAAACCAATTATAGTTATAAGTTCTCATATATCTTGGCTGAACTCCGGTATTTGATATTAATTAATAATAAATCATAGTTTCATCCTAAATAGCGAAACGTAACATGAAAGATAATGATTGGAGTATTTGTTTATAGACATCACTCGCAATTATTTAATCGTTGTTGATTTATTTTATAACAGCAGATAATCATTAAAATTGTTAATATTTCAACCGGTGTTAAGCTAGTCACAATATGGTGACAGGTTGCATTGAGTCATAATTACTTCTACAATATGAACGCAACATTTATACGGCATAGTTTACCAATAATTTTAGAAACATAATTGATTTCATTCGACTATTAGAGTGCTGGTCATGTGTATTTTTGACATACACAAAGCATCAAGTGATGAGCGAAACCAACGGATGCAAAGACAGTAAGTCAACGGCCATCTCTGCTAGTGTCTCAAAAGCCGCGGCGACTCGAGCCGGGCTGGACTGCTGTGGGGAGGGGGGAGCAAGTCGGCGGGGTGCCGCGTTTTCACGAGAAACAGCGCGAACATCCATCCCTTTTGGCAGTCGCTGAGACACTGACTCCTGACTCACTGACTGGGCTGGGACTGGCCTGGAGGGGGTGATCGGTGAGCAGGGAGAGTGAGGGGTGAAAGAGGGGAAGAGCCGACTGGTTGCGCTCTGGCGGGATCTCAGCCAAGCTCGAGGCCAGCGCAGCAATGCCGAGGCACGCCCGGCCCGTAACCTAGGTTGATCTATTCCGTAGGATGTATAATCAATGGTAGTATTATAGTGTACATGATAAAATCTTGGAAAACAAAACATCAAACTTTCCCCTCACCACCTTGTTAACTAGCTGCTATCAAGTCTCATCTCCGTAAAGCATGTCTCAAGATAAAATAGACACTGAATATGAAGCCAAGTCATGTCAGGAACTTTAAAAACCCCGTATTTCCAATGACCAAAGACCTCGTACCTGAATGAAAGGACTTATAATATCTGAGGAGAACTAGCAATTTTAATAGACCTATAATCTTAAATTAGGTGATTGAGCAGAGCTTAAAAACCTAAGTAGAAATGCAAGCCGACCCAAAAGTTAAACACGTAACAATTTTACAAAACGATATAAAACGCAATTTCATAATGCGCAGTTGAAGATGGTGCAATAAGCAGAGTGGTCGTATTGGATTAGGCCGGGATTGCTCCCTAGGTGGCATTGTCTTTATGGCTCATAAACACTGTTAGATTTGTATTTGATGTGTTCCTGGGTTGATTCTGTAGTACAACCAGAAAACATTTGTCTTGCTATGTTCATTATCCTGAGCTATGTCTGATTTGTGGCGTGGTATTCAGGACGGGATTTTAATAATGCAATGGCAATATTATAAATGGCTGTATGTGTATGTTTTATATTTGTTTTGTATGTCGTATGTTTTATGTTTTAGATTTTATGTAACCCTCTTCATTATTTGTGAGAGACACTATATAGCCTAACCAAAAAAAACTGATCATGAATATATGTTATAAAATAAAACGTTATTAATAATTCACAAATTAATTGGCAATATGACCTAAATTACTGAAAATATTTTGGTCATAAGTTCCTCTCAGAAAATGTGATAAGTCATGGTTCAACGCAAAGATGCCGATTCACAATAATCGTTGATAAATTATTTGATGAACTCTATAATAATGAATTAATAAAACAGCTCAAATAATTATAATCATAGTTTGAGTGATTTGATTTAACGATTTTGGAAATAATTTTGTAACTACACAATCTCAAAACTAAATAAAAAACCCTACAGTAAAAAGTAATCCGTGTTACCTCTAAAAATGTAGACAGGTAAGATGTATGCCACCATCGGCTGGGGGCATAGTGACCTAAACTCGAGAACCAGGCCCTTAGTCGAAACAGGTGGCTACTGCTGATTCTGCCGTTTAACTGTTAAATGTAAAGTGTCACTTTGGCCTATGTGTCAATTAGTGCAACACTGGTATGTTATCTGTAACTTCCCAATACCAGGTGTCTTTCATTTATAAAACCAAAATATAGCAAATATGAAAGTGGTTTCGTTCGCCCACCTGACATAACATAATAACCCCCCGTCCCCACCCTCTTAGTACATCCTCTCCGTAATCAAATATACTTGAAAACAACTACCATTATTAAAGTTTTAAATTAAGAATATGTAATTCACTTTTAGGGAAGTTTATTTATGAAACGCAAAATTAACAAGTTAGCCAGTAAGTTATTCGAATCACGTTTTAATGAACGGAATGAAATAAATTTAAATGGGCTGTGTCTGTAATTATGGCTAATTAGAAAACTTTTACAGAAGCAATCTAGAATAGTTATTAGTTTTCAAAATGGGTTTTGGATAAAATACTTTAAAATTAAAATGACATATGATTAACTAAATTAAAATTGGATGACAATCTGTCGCCCAATTGAAATTGGTGCTACCTGTCTGATATACTATATAGTTATAATTAGATTTAATTGGTAACTGAAGATGAGTTGAAAACCTTTATCGGGGAAAAGAATATAGGATTTAGTTAAATCTTTCTTTTGTAATACGGCTTTTTAACAGACTTGCTACATTTTTTACTTTGGGTATTTTTTATGGTGGGGTATTTTATTTATTCGTTGACTAGTCTTTTCCTTAATGTTAATTTTGATTAGTCTTACGTGTTTTCTGTAATATTCTTAGCGGTGAACTGATGTATTAATGGTAATAAATAAAAAGCATATTTCGACAAATTATTTATTTCAAGTTATAATGATTTCGCATTGTCAAAATTTAAATATATATATGTATATTTATTTACTTTCTAACGGCAACCCAGAGGCTAAGATGAACCGTTAAATATAGAGGTGAATAATGAAAGAAGTAGATAGTTAACAATTATTGAGGTAACAAAACCATACAAAATCTGATCAACGTTCATTGAACAAATATTTAAAGGTCCTGGCAATAGCTAGTAAGGCATTTATTTATGTCTTATCTACGAATTATTATTTTACACTTTGCCTAAAACCTATTACTTTATAATTAGTGAATCAATTTTTCTAGTAGTTCATGAATACCAACTTATTAATAAAAGAAAACCTGCATCTAATTTCTTAAAAATCTACGAGAGTAATCTATACTTTACATCTATCAAAAAAACTTATCAATATATCAGTAATTATAATTCACTGATTGGTAAAATATAAACAACCAAGATTATTCACTAATCCAAATTATCGTAATATTTTTGTGAAAATAAACTACTAATAACACATATTTATTTACTCAGCATATTCATATACCTTTGGTAAAAAAATCCCTTGAAAATATTGTTCTCGAGCAAACCTCGATCTAATTTTAGTAGAAATTTGCAGGTTTCCATTGTTAACACAGCGTACAACACATTACTTAACTTCAACACAAAATAAAATCAACACAAAAACTGCATATTTCATAGGAAATATATTTTAAACTCTATGTCGTAGGCAGTGATCTAATTTGTAAATTGATGAAATAGATCTAGACCAGTTCGGACCCAATTGCAATTAGTTATCTGAGCGGTTTACAAATGTTGCATTTCCGACTGCACCAGCGAAGACAGCGAGAAGTAATTGGAACTGTTGATCGTGCTAGTCAAAGAGACAAATCATCAGGGAAATGTAGAACGGCAGGCGGCTTGATTGTAATTGTTTATGCTGTGCATTTGAAAGGAGGATTCAGAATTTGGCCCAATAAACCCACCGGATTGGGTATCAAGCATGTATAAATCAAGATGAAGATGAAATATATTTCTTGCAAAGACTTACTGGGTTCTTCGATTAAACCACGATGCATAGAGAACCAAGTTTTATGAAAAAACATAGAGTGTATTAATTTATAAAGTGGAGTTTTTTTGCATCAAATACCTTTTTAAAAGACATCATACGGTGAGTTTTTTCTAGACAATTTTATTAGGCCCTACCCACCTTCAGTTAATGCGACGTTGGTCCTAGTAATGGCGACGACTTTGATAAAAAACCTTATTGTCATAAAAAAATACAAAACAATAACTCGAAAAAACAACGATACGTATAGTTGTACAAACACACAACGAAGCGTCATATAAAAACCATCCGACGTTTCGGAACACCGTGATAATGTTTCCGTTTTCCATCGTTCGTTGAGGAAGCTATTTTATTTTTTATTTTAATAGAGACGAGTGACTAACCACGACTCACGACTTGTTATAGTAACCTGAAAGAGGGTAGCGCACTTCCTCCATGGGTAGAACCCAATACAAATTAAGTATTTTAAAACAAAATGCTTATTATAACAGTAAGACTAACAAGGTTGATGAAACAATGAATTAAAATTAAACATTTTATTTATATACGAATAAATATACTATAGCTGTACTATAATATATAATTTTTTAATATCACGTATTTAACTAAGATTAATCGTAAATAATAAATTAACGCTTTTCGTTAATTAGAGTTATTACTACAGAGGAACTTTCCATAAAATCTTTTTCGTAATACATTAACACATTTTTTGTTTGGGATGCATTGTTGGTTTATGCCATTTAACAAATTGTGGGTTAAACTAGTTTTTCTCTAATTAGTGATGGAAAATGTCCGTAATAGGCTACAACAGTTGTAAATATTGTTGTTCAGTTTTATTTTACGTACAAATATTTACATTAAATTATTACTTTGAATGATATTAAATTAAATTTAAACTCTTAAATTACTTTTAAATTCATATTATGAAGTTCTTCAGAACAATATTTATTTTATTAGCTGTTTACAAATATTTATGCATACTGCTGAACCTGATTGAAATCCATTTTAGGGTAGGCCTATTATATAAAACAAATTAAATTGATACCAACTTTTAAGTGCTAAGAAACACCGAGGTTACACTCTAAAAACTTTTAAATCTACAAAACATGTTTCTAAACATCAGTCAAGCTGCTAGGAATTAGATACTTCAATGTGTACGTATCTGACTTTTTGTTCTGCATATTGGCCATGAATTTTGAATTCAAGGATAGTTTTAAATTTTCCCAAAAGATCCACATAATTTTGCAATAGGCCCTAACGGGTTAGTCTCTGAACGTTATGATACGTATTATTAAAATAAATTAAAATTGTATACGCATTTTCTCGTGAATTTAATTTATTATAAAAAGGTAGGGAAGGTGTAAATACCATCAAAGCCACGGAATGTTATCTTCCAAATTAAGTGATGCCTCAATGTCCTAGAGGTTTTATTGGACTTATGGAATTATAGTTGAAAACCAATGCTATTGGTAAAATATTTTTAAATGATACGATTAATTCTCAAGAATATTTCTTTTCAAAGGGTGAAGATCGGTAAAAGATTATATAATAGTGTTAAGCAGCTATTAATTTACTCTGCCAGACTAAGCCATCTGTTCAAAGCTATTGCGAAGGTGTGCTGGGGCGGATGGCGGACCATGACGGCGTTATCAGTGACGGGGGCCGTATCAGCTGGGGGAGGTGGGGGCGGGGGCGCAGCTGCCCCCCGGTATTTAAGGCGCCGCGACGCCCGCCGCCGCCACTGCACGCGCGTCTCTCAGTACAGACATGGCGTACTCCGACGTCGCTCTACTGGTCGCCCTCACGCTCTCGGTCGCCCTCGCCTATCCCACCAAGGTACAGGATATATATGTCTATAGTAACGGGAATACGGACTTAGTGTAACACTGAGGAAATATCCGTCATTAATGGGAAGTGAAAAAGATTGCGTAAGCTAAGGGAGGCGATGGAAATACTTTATAAACAATTTTTAAGAAATAATATTATTCGGACTTGAATGTTTTCTCGCGTAAAGAAAAAATCAAATTTAATTTAAATAAGTAGCGTGAGTTTATTAATGAAGTGTCCATACTTTTAACATCCGACCGTCTACACATAATACGACTTACGCACGATATATTCTAACCAGCAATTTTGTTTGGCGGTCGTGTGTTCTCCTTGGCAAGAAATAATTTCTGGAATATCTCCAGTTTAAAAAATATAGTTAATTAGTATCAATGTGGGTTAAAATGCGTGAAACGTTGATTCATTCTAAAATACGTGATATTTTTATAGAAGGAGCTTACTAATCATGTACATTGTTAATTTAAAAATATATTTGTTAAACTAAACCAAATATTTTCAAATTTTTGTAAATAATTTGTAATCATATGTTTTTCATTAAAGTTTATTAGCTTTCTATACGTAACGGTTTAGTTTGCATATTTTACACACTGCTTTAGTTACATAAATTTAATAGCTTACTATTAAAATAAAGGATATATAAGGACATATAAGGACAATTAAATCCTGTCACTGTAAGGATAATGACATTACTCGAAGGTCTAACATAATTATATCTGAAATTTGCGTTATAGTTTTCAGAGAACACTCTAGGAGTGATAACAGAAAATATAACTATAATAATGATGGCAAGTGTTTAAAAGCTATTAATGTTCAACAATTTTGTACGACTTAAAAATTATAATTATGACAAAAATATAAAATTATACTTGAATACTTTTATAAAATAATTCAAAGTAAATGTGACTTTGAATGTAATTTTTTAACTAGAATATTTTAAAATCTATAGTTATTTGAAACCGATTTTTATTTTAACATAAATATTAGACCAAAATATTAAGTAAACAATTTAGAAGATTTGCAAACACTATTTGGAGGGAGATAACAATTTAATGTCAGGATAAAAAGAGATAAATTTTAATTATAAATATTATTTTTTATTTAAATGTAAATGAAAAAGCATTTTAAATCGAAAGACTAGTTAAAAAATAGTCACTGTATAAACGCTAAAAAGTATACTATGTAAATAATATTAAAATATTCGTCAAACCACTTGAGAATAGCTTGTTAGCATCACTCCTCAAGCCTCAACCGCACGGTGAGGTAATACAAAATTTAAGTAAAATGTGCATTTTTTATAACTACAACCATAGGAAGAATCGTTTTTAATTTCCAATAGTATTAAAGTATTTTAAATTACTGATATTAGTATTAACAAACAAACACAATAGCAAAGGTAATTTTAAACGTGGCAGGCATTCCTAAAGAGAAAGCCATAAACGGACTGTGAGTCAGTATTAACTGACTCATGTATGTTTACCAGTGGTAATAAAATATATTTGTTAATTTTATACTAATTTTAACTCAGAATAACGAATTAGAATTGTACTATTGAGATTTACTAAAAACTTACTTGGATCAGCGATTTAAAATTAGTTGACAAAGATTTCTTAAAAGCCTTTTTTATTTCACATTGCGGACCGGTTTTAAGACATTTATCCTAGAACAAGCCAAGCAAGTAGTTAAGTGGTGAATTTAAGATAAAATCAACCGATTTTAAATAAATAAGAACACTTTTAAAAAAATTACTAAAAAATTCTTTACTTAAAAAAATATATAACAAGCTGAAAAATACAACAACTTTGGAAACCGATTGCACAATAACAATTTAACCGTCATATTGATTTATTTATGATATACTGTACAATCCCTAGGAACTTAAAATCACCCATGTCATACCGTAGTTATGGTATAGTTTGGCTTTAAATTCCTTTGGTCATTTACCACATCGCATCGGGCGGCCAAACATAAATTAAAACTATCATTATGTCTAAGTTGCTCAAATTAAGTTATAAATTAATTTTAATAAACTAAGTTTATAATATTTTGTCTATAATAAAATCATCTTTAACTCCTGACAATGAAAATAAGCTAGAGTAAAGGAGGAAAAATAAGTAATACAAAGATAATATTAACAATGTTACCTGAGAAACTGACATTATAAATCCCTATACATGGACAAGTATACAAGTATAGTTGTATATACTTTGATCAGTCAGAGTAACAAGTAGAGGATATCTGTTAAATATTTCGACCTATCTGTTTTTAGAGCGTTTATGTTATTTGTCATACTCAGAAAGTATCACGTAAGGAATCTTATAAATAAATAGGTATATCTTTAGAATTTTTGTAAAATAAAGGCATAGTTTCAACTTACAAAGTTGTAAAGTTTTATTGTTATCTTTAATACCTGTTATAAGCATCACATTTTGTAATCTGTATCATAATAGTTCAAACTGTAGATAAACCGATTTTTAAAATCCCCACCAGGTGTACATCTGCATGCTTGTTGTTCATCAGAAATATACGTTATTTAAAGGTATTGACGAGAAAATCTGAAGAAAATATCCCAGTTTTTGGAAATACGATTTCTAAGGATGTGATATTAAAAAGTCAACATTTAATCACATACAAAATCCTACGTTATACGCTGGTCTTATTTTTTTTTACTTGATATCAATCAATCATGTAAACAGATGAGCACTTTGGCCCGCATAGTTTAATTAAAAACTAAACCCATCCATAACTGTTCGCGGCTCAGTTTAATCTTTTAAAATAATTGTTTGATCATGTTAAAGGTAAAAACTGTGGTATATATCTGTGCTTTCATTTGTTCAAAATTTGAAAATCATAGGTCTATGTAAAATTGTAATTACATATTTTTTTAATCCAAATTTATAATTACTAAACTTTACTTAACACACTATTATTTAACGCTTATACATGCAAAACAATACGTAACAATACATAAAAATATATAACACTAGCTTATAAACATTTCTTTACCTATACCTTATAGACAGTTATAAACGAAATATTTTTTTATCAGAATAATATAGATAGCACATATTTGCTTATTGTAATTCATGAATATAGTTAATACATTATATTAATATAAAAAGGGGCTTCAGTATTAATCTGGATGAGAACTTAACATTATTTTAGAATTTTTTCATTTATACTTTGATGCAAAATTTTAAAATATTGAAAAAATTTTAAAATAAAAAAAAATATTGATATATTTAAAAAATATATAAAAATTTGAGCGAATGGTGTTTTTGGCATCTAGGGACCTCAAAACGAGAAGTTATCATGGTCCCGGGCTGAAGTCTTACCATGAGACCTACGGTAATAGATTCTTCCCCATAGGGAAAATTAGCTAAAAGAAATATTGATATATTTGTTGTTAAATAAAATGATCAGTATAATCAGTCTTATTTGGTAATAATTGTATTGAAGATGAATATTCACCGTATGAATATTTTGAACTGAAAATTTATATTAGCACTCCATGTTATATGGAGTTACGATGAAACATGCCTAAAATAATTGATTATGAAAGATAAATAAAATAGTACGAATCTTATTAGATTTCCTTACATTATTATATTTAAATGATATTCAAAGTGGTCCCTACTGTTTTGTAAGAGTTGCTAAGATAGTTAATGTGAAATTGCTACCGTTAGAGAACATTGGTTTAGTGTTAATGAACGACATTAAACGAACTTTGGGCCTGTCCCCTCCAAGCATGACGCATGAAGATAAAAATAATTGTTGGTAGAGAATTAAACAATGGTGAAATAAATTATAAAACATTCCCTTAGGATTTAGGGTATAGAGTTACGTCGAGTACACATCACAGTAATGTCATTGTATATGTAAAGTCACGGAGGAGTAAAGTTTATTGGTTAATTTTTGTTCGCAATTTGTAAAATTAATTTAAAAAACCAAAAAATTATTTGTAGAAATAATATAATGCTGAATGGTTAAGTAATTAACAACAAACTCTATGTTTTACTTTGTTACGATATACAACAGAAATTATTTAAATCAATCTGATTCTACGTTCTGAAATATTATTCGCTTGAAATTCATTGTTGGTTATGGTCAGCCAGAAAGTGCGGGAAGATCTTTAGGACAAAAAGAAGTCATTACTAATATTAACTCAAGTATACTGAACAAAAAAATGGTTTGAAATGTGATTTTTAAATTGTTTGTAATTGTCTTTCTCTTAGAGGTAACATGGTTACCTGTAAATATCAGGTAGGGCTAGAAATTTAAAGCCTTTACATTTAGAAACTCCAAAAAGCAGTTTACCATAAATACATTGGTGCTGTCATGTTTCAGTTAGAAATATAAGTTAGAATGACCTAAGACATTGGTTTTGATATATGAATCAATTTGAAATCTGTTCAATCGAAATGTAACACTTCGAAATGAGGTATCAAAGACAAAACAACAATCTTTAAGTTTAAAAAAGTATTAGGCTACATTTATTAATTTTTAGGTTTTTTAATATTGTTTTTAAATTTAGTTTACAACACTGCTTGACAATAACGTGTACAAAAAATTACAATAGTAGGTAATGATTTTATTTTATTTTAATTAATTGATTTTGTTAATCAATTGTGTTTGTTTTTTGGATTAATTTTGGAAGCACATTTTTCATAATGATCTCGGGGTTTTCATTTGGACTGATAAACACACACACATTGTGATGGTTTGATAATGATTTCCAACTGTTTCTAAACCACCTCTTTTGTATGTAGTATCTGAGTTCATCATTCATTTCATGACATATACGATGGCCAAGTTATACATTTAACTGTTTAATATTGTGATGAGTTGGACTTTTACCACAGATTATTTTGATGGTAAATGGTAAATAAAACTTGAGTTAAAATAAGTTTCGGGTTGTACCTGAGAAGAATAAATATGCGGGATAGTCACACGTTGTGGCAAGAGACCGAATATATGTCTCACTACTGGCTGTTGATCCCTGAGGAGCCACGATCTTATGAATAAAATATTTACGATTTCCAACACAAAACTTGTTTTAACAAACAATGACTTAGGTTTAATAGAATAACTTCTCCTTTATCAATTTTAAACTAGGAATGTTTTAGACGTACAAAATAATTCTTTAAAGAAATTAGAATTAAAAATATAAAGAAGTGTTGTAAGAATTTGGTCTAAAGCTTTGTAAATTCATGTTCAATATATAATTATAGCTTCATTATATCTTAAATTTACTATTTTTATTTCCCTCAAATCTACAATTTGCGCGATATTTCATCACCTGCAGCTGCTATTTGACGTATCTTAGCAGCATTTAAGTGGCAACAGTTTTTGAGTGTAACTTTACAAATCTCCAATTGGAATCCTTTTTATCCCAACCATTTACTAAAGTAGACTACTATTACCACTCTACTACTAACCTCATGCAAACTACAATTTCGTGTTAATGTTTTCAAATTTTACTCCATTTGAGCTTCTTTGGATTTGAAAATATTAATCCGTGGGCTCTACCCACTTAGAGTATTCGTACAAAGTTTTATTATTGAACCTATTGGGCTTTTATTCAATTAGCAGATTCATAAAAACAGTTAGAATAATATAGGTTTTTAAGTACTGAACGTGTTAGTCATTTACCTGAAAATAAGTTAAGTGCAATCCAGTCACACACAGCGTTCTATCGTACAACTAATGGTTAATTTATATTTGTAAAATTTAAACGCCTATAAAGTAAACAAGTCTTTTGATATTTGAAAACAATAAGTCTGTTAAAATTATGAACGTTTAACGGTTGAAATAAATTAATTCAAACGTCGTCGTTATTAATAAAATACATAAAATACAGTATATACTTTTTTAAATTATGCTTAATCAGTTACCAACTTCTTGTTAATTTCACACAAATTAAAAGCAAAAGTTAGGTTATTTACATGTTGCATAGTTTCTTCTAATAACTTCTCATTTAAGTAAAAATCTCCGAAATAAATTTAAACCCATTATTATTTTAATATAGTTATTTTTTATGCTAATAACTAATATATAAGGATTAGATTACCAACGCTTAGCGTTTATAAGACTTGATTATGTTGTATAAAGAAGCTTTAATGTATATTAAACATAAAAACCAATTTATGGTATTTAACTTGTATCAGACAACGTTGGTATTATACCAGTTTTGAATCAACATTTTTATTGAATATTTCATGAAGCTGCTCTTGGTTTAAGTTTCGGACTGGGGCTCAGATATGCGTGTGATGAATAAAAAATCAACCACTTTGCATATTTACCTATTGATCGCCCCAATTTTGAGGTATAGATAACCTTTTTGGTCAACTTTGTAATGTTGGTTTTATTTTTATTAATTATCATCTAGAGAATGTATGTTATGCGTTTGGTTACTAACTGTTTTGTATAGTTTAGAATAGTCTGCCAAATTGTGAATTTTCTATAGAAAAAATGTTTAAAATCAGAATTGTTGTTGTAATATATTTCTTTTACCTTATCTGATAAAATTGAAAGAACGAATTACCGTATGTAAATGTGTATAATAATAAAAATGAACTTATATTACTAGTTATTAATTCAACTTGTCGTGGTTTAAGAAAATCTGACAAATATATTTTTATTTAACACATTATATTCAACATTATAAGGAGGTTTAAGTTAAGAAACTTCACGATTTGAACGATTGAAATATCGAAAAATTTCCCAGATGTGTAGTTGTTTGAAATACAATCAGCAATTTAGACATAGTTTAAACAAAGCCTAGTGGGCATTAAACTCATCAGACACTTGCTTTCGTGATTGATTGAAAGTAGTTAAACAATTAAGGATTAGGCGTTAACCTGATTAACGAGTATTTAACCTATAATCTAAAAAGACGAACGCTCCATAAGTTTTAATTAGTGTTTGTTTACAACCAAAAGAATTTATTCATTCCTGCAATGAAAAGTACTTTAAGTTTTCAATTCTTCAATGTACGACCGAAAAATAAATTGTTATAAAATTATCGAGAGGTTTAATAATTATTTGTATAAATTATTAAAGTCATGGGATTTTCTCTTTTTCCAAATAAACATATTAAATATGATTTTTTAACTCACTCGTAAAATATAAATTTTCTTTAATTTATTTCCGAGTCCTATGTCGATATGCTATTAATAATTCATCTTTCTTTACTAGTGTTCGGTTGACCTTAGATAGTAACAAGGTCAGGGTTTGGGTCCTTCAGTTTAAAATCGTTACAAAATGCCAATGGTGTGCAGACTCCAACAAGACGTTCCTTATTCCTTTTTACAATATTAAGACATATTACAATTTAAGTGAATTTAGGGGTGGTGTGGGGAAACTTGTGTTCTCCTGAGATAGTTACATACTGAGAGATCAGGTGTGCTGGGATTTATTGCTTTCTAGTGAAAACATAAAGTTTGTCGCAGTAATATAATTGATCTTCGTCTGAAGCGAATTGGTCCCTTGGCGAATCGCTGGGTGTAACGAGGATGAAACTGTCCTTTTTTGAATTTAATGCAACATTTAATATAGATTTTATAGTTACACAACATTGATATGGTTTGTTTTTAATACATATATTTTATTTGGAACTTTTGGATTTATGAAAGAGAAAATAAGAGAATGTATAAGTAAGATATTTTACTTCCTGATAATTTCGATAATGACCAGTTCACGAGATCACGTATGCAACCTTCTGTAATTTTAGGATAGATTCAGGAAAGTAAAACCTAGGATCTAAATTACAATAGTTTATTCATATAACGGTTTGCTTAAATAATTTTGTAGATATGCACGTCAAGGTTTTTAGGATTACACCTTTTTTCTTGAATCTTAACAATTAATTTGAGAATGATAAAAAAGTGTTTTAATATGAACTAAAATTGAGATACATTTGTTATGGCTTTACATTTTGAACAATAGTTTATGGGTCTTTGTCAATCTTTAGCTCAGTTCAAAGTCTTTGACTAATGCCATTTATAGTTTTAAGGATAGATACGTGTTTTTCTTTTGTAATTATATACAACCTCCGTAAAGATTTGCTTTCTCCGGTGTATGATGTTCATAACAACGATCGTATTTTAATGTATATTTTAGATCTTTCCATGCGTTACATGGTTACTGTATGCTAACCTTTCGACATTATTTTGCATTTGTCAGGCAACTAATCTCGTTGAGTTCCGATATAACTGTTTTCTCGCTGCTTTGCATATCGACCTGTTATTGATATTTTTAGTAGTCACCGTTTCTATAAATTGATTTGAGCGAGACAGTAGGCATACTCACACATTTACATACAAACTTTTAAGACTCAAGTTTGTGATTAAAACATTAGTTTTTAAATTCAATTATTATGCTGTAAAATATCAAACAAAAAGAGCCTTCCAATAATAAAAAATAATAATACTTTTTTTACATACGGTGTGGTCTGCAGTTAACGTATTGATGTAAATATTTTGTATAGGCTATAAGACTGATTTTGAAACTTTTTAAAATCTTATGTGTTATGGTTTGGAAGAAGTATTGAAAATGTACGTTGTACTATCGAGGCTTTGGTACGATTAAAATTACTATCTTTCTAATTAAATGGTATTAAAAAAATAATCGTAAAATTTAGTTAAAAATGATAATCTAAAAAAAGTAGGTTGGAACAGTACTAAAAAGAATCATCATATGCCCAAGAATAATGCAAAACGAATATATTTCACAATACAATAACTGGTTATTAGTAAAACATTCGTAGTCAACCACTTGTGATTCTTCCTTTCATAGCGTTTACCTTCCATAGTTCCATCTGTATCCTTTGTCAAAAAGGTTTCTTTGTGCAAAATAACATGGCCAGGCAATTAAAATATTGAAGTTCGCATTATTAACGACATTATTAAGGTATTTTATTACACACTGGTTAGTTAATTTAATTTTAGTACCGTGGCCATTTTGGATTAGAAATTTGTAATGGTAAATCCATGTCACTTATCTAGACAGTATTAAGAGAACAGCACGAATCAAAATCAACGTTTCCCTTTTCTATTTGCGTAAAAATGCAATCTCATACCTGACTGGCTTGCTCTTTGTATTTCTACTTATAACATCGCAGAAAATATGCCAATAGTACTCACTCGATTTTTTGACAAACTTCAGAAATTAAATGGGTAATCTTATTAAATCGTTTATTGATCGTTAGTAGTTCTATCTGAAACCAATCATACATATTTTAATTCCAACCTAATGGATTATAAGTTTAAAGTCAATACAAACTATATTACTTTTAAAATACGTAGGTTTTTGCGTTTATAAAATACACCAAGTACAGTAAGGAAATATTCATCATTTTAGAGGACATATTGCCCACATCCAGGGATTCAACCCATATAGGCAGGCACTATTCTAAATTTAATTATGGTAAGGATAATCGCGTTGTAAAATCTATTAACATGATTGTATAACATGTAATTTAACGTAACTATCAATCGCATAAGGCAAATAAATGGTTATTGCATTTTGTAAAAATGTATCAATTTATGTGTTAAGTTGCTTTGCTGCTAGAAAGAATAATTGCATGATTTAGAACAGCTAGAAGCAAAATGACTGTGCGATTTTGATGGCTTTATTCATGTAAAGCACGATCTCAAGCTTAGTCTATACACAACGTATTTTTACTTTACCTGTAAAACATTGTATATCAGGCATTTTCGTTCTTGTTGCCTTACAACATTCTATTTGTTAGTAATAGAATCTGTATAAGACATATACTCTTAAAATTTCATATTTTACTTATTATGAAAATCTGACTGAATACATTTTAGCAGGTTCTAATAATCGCTGGCGCAAAGTATTAATTAGTTGAATAAAATTTAATGTATTTAGGATTAATGTATCAAAATGGATAAAATTAATAATGATTCTGACATTACTTCAAATATATTTAGTCAAAATTAGCACTTGTTTATTTATGATGTGATTAATCACAATGATATTGAATAATGAACAATAACCAGAAATATAATAAAAAAAAACTGATACAGAAAAATGGTTTTTCAAAACCTTTTTTTAACTGGCCATACAATTATTCTGAATCAGTAGTGCTATGCAATAAATCTTGTGGTAATAAGTTTTGGCATATCTTTTCAGCAAAATTAGAAAATTAACAGTTAAAATTATAAGATTATAAAACTATCTTATTATAATATAATACCCCCGTCACAGCAAACCTGCATACTCAGCGAATTTCCAATGGATATATGACATAACACATTAAAACACCTAACAGGGTTCATAAGAAATATATTCACAAACAAGCGATATTTAAAATATTAATTATTCTCCATAAGAATAACATTAGGGATGAGTACGCAGGTTTTCTGCAAAAACGAACACAAAATAATGGGTTTTTATGCAAATATCAATAGAACTCATCTTAGTGAAGTCACATACCAAGTTTTATCCACATTCATTCATAAATAAGCGATATATAACATTTTAATTATTTTCGATAAGAAAAACATGGGGACCAAGTACCCTAGGTTTGCTGCTACAGGAACCATTCGCGAACAATTTTTTGTGTGCAAACAACAATAAACCACAACCAGATGAAGCCATATACCAAATTTCGTCAGTTTATGTTCATAAATAAGCGAGATATACAATTTTTCTTTTTCTCCATAAGAATAACATTAGACAACGTACTGTGTTTAGCACTTTGAATATCTCAGTAACCAATTGACATAGAGCAATGATCAAAATACCAAATTGTTTGTTTTTTATGCTGAATTCAATGGTAAAAATTAAAATTTGATTTACAAAAATTTTACATGTGGAAACCCCAAAAAACCCATTTGTGGGGTACAAAACCCCCCCAAAAAACCCCTTTCGGATGGTGTGATTCGTCTGATTTTCGAACTCGTTCAAATAAATGGTACTTTCCACATTTGTACCAAATTTCATTAAGATCGGACCTTTTTTACGAGAGTTATCGAGCTTACGGACACACACATACATATATACATATATACAAATTTGAACGAATGGTGTTTTTGGCATCTGGGGACCTCTAAATGAAAAGTTATCATGGTCTTGGGCTTAAGTCTTACCATGAGACCTACGGTAATAGCTTCTTCCCTATAGGGGAAATTCGCTAAAAGCATATCAAAATCTACTGACCAATTAGCCTTAACAATAATTAGCCTTGCGGTCAGAATATATATTTGTAGCAGAATCTCTTTCAGAGTAAATGTTGTGTTAAATGCTGAAGAGCAAAGGTTTAATACAAGGCTGTCCTTGGCCAGATGCTTTGTGTGTCCTCCAAAAGCACACGATGCAGCACAATTTGTGTGATTTTGAACGGAGTTTACTGGGAAGAATTATTGTAGTACATATCTAATAATTTTATATTAATTTTCTGCCAGAGCAGTTTGCCGTTGAATATATAAATTTACACATCAGTGTCAAGTTCTAACTTTTATTTTTGACCATTTTAGAGTAAAACTAACATTTAATACTTCGCCATCATCAATATTAATGCTATTAAAATGATAATTTCTGCTCTGCAGAAACACGTTTTCTTCTTGATATGATTTAATACAATTTTAATTTTTATAAATGATGGATATACTACTTGTTATAAAGAAAATATAAAAGGTAATATATTGACAACAAAGAGATAGTTTTGATGTTATGCTATTGGTTGTTTGGTTTGAAAAAATCGAATGGATGGAATTTACTTCAAACTAGTTTAAGTATTTTAAATTAATTTTTAAAATCCTCAAAAGATGAAAAAAAGCTTTGTTGATATATTTGCATTATTAGTTTTAGGTGTTGTATTCTTTGGCTATTTGTATGTAAATATTTATCTGTGTGTCTATACCATTTTGGAATTTATACTAATAATATATAAATATATATAATCTTATAACGCCAACAAGCAGAAAATGTGCAGGAAATATTCTCTACGGATGCTATTAAAAACAGATAAAAACATACTTTTGGATTCAAAGTGTCCCTGTCAAGCTTACCTTGATATAAAACTGGTGTTAATAGTTATTCTAAAAGTCTAAATGACGAAAACATGTTTTGAACCTTAAGCAGCCTAAAATTCATCTCATGTTTATTTATTTTTTAACTGGTCTAGTCGCAACGTAATCCCTTAAAACTCACTGAGAATCTAAAAATCTTAATCATCAATGTAATTAAATAAAACTTTTAATCAGTTAACCTAACTTCGGAAAAACAAAGTTCTCTAACTGATACCAGTTGGCAAATTTTAAACTGTTCACCCACATAACTATACATATATTATTGTATTCAGATAAAAGTACAGTTACAAATCTTTCTAGTGATTTTTCAACAAAGGGTTTAAAATTTTCATGTTTACCAACATGACAGTTTAAAAGTAATATTTACATCGGAGTTACTTTTACTTAGTTTTTCATACTTAACAGTAAGAATAAATTTACTGTTGTACGATACATTCAACTCTAGTTATTGAATTCCTGTGTGTCCCATTACAAAGAAACCATATCCTTTCACAACAATGGATTTGTAAAAATTGTAAGCAAAACAAACTTGAAATAACGAAACTTTGACAAAGTTTTATTACGATATTTGTTTCGAAATTGTGTTTCTCAGTAACATCTCAAATAGATAGCAATCCAATGCATAAATTATAGTAACGGCAAGGCGCGGCATCTAATGATGAAAAAGTGCTATGCTTGTACTATGTTGCACGTTTACTATGACCAACATGAAATAACGCGTGCAATAAACACGATAATACACGCTACGGTTGAAAACTGAGACATAACTAGAAATATACTATTTTTGATCATTTTATTTTTTTCTGAAAATAATGCAAACTTTAATTAAGTGACAATTATTTAACAATTTCAAGTTTTCATATAGTGAAATGCTTAATGGGGTTTATGGCTTTAATATTATTTACTTTATGATGTAGGCTTAAAGAACAGTTTCAATATTTTTATTTTTCATTAAAGCACCCACAAAATAAATTGCTTGGAATTAAAACTGCAGGAAAATCAAGTTTATCGTATTTTAGATATATTCGACGATGAATGTAGTTCAATGGTCTGACTCCCATACTGATTGCGGTCGCTCGGTTTTGGTGGATAAAAGGAAATTAACTATCCAATCTTAAAACAAAGAGAATGGAATGTTAACAAGACAACGATTGAAAAGAGACAGATATTTTCTGCACTGGCTAAAAGCGTTTTCATTTTCCAACTAACACTTAGGTTTATTGATTTTTTGAATAAAGAAAGTATATCGAATTAAATATGCTATTTTCAAAAAAGTTACAAAAGTAATTGATTTATTTCCTAGATTAACAAGTAACGTCGATAATGTAATTTCATGAGCTGGATAACATATTTCATTAGCTGGCTGATTTTGATCACCAATCTATGTAACCTAACTTTCTACTTCAGTATTTGTAAACCTTTGATTACTTTGCTGCATTAAAACGATTATTTAATGAATATAAAGGTGTGGCATGTTTTCTAATGGGAATTTTACTAAGTAAATAGATTTTCTTTGATCAACAGAAAAATATTTTGATATCATACATTATGTTTTAAATTATACGCCCCTTTACAGTATTTGTTTTTAAAAATTATTTTGGATAATACTTGTAATTAAAAAAATCAAGAAAATCACACAACCAAATTTACAGCTTACAAAATTAAGTAGAGGTGTAACAAGCCATCATTTCCTCATATATTTTCACTTCGCGAATTCATTGGTTATAATTAATTATATCAGAAAATGAATGAACTGTAGATTGCAGAAGTTCAATTATTTCACCCCATTGAATTCTGAGGCTTATGAAAGAAAATGTTTTTATAACAGCCATCCCCTTGACGTTCGGCTTGGAAACGATTAATAGTCCTACAGTTATTTACTCGCAGCAATTAATAACGTTTTACATTCTTCGATTTTTAATTAAGTAATGAAGACTAGTGTAAGTGTAACAAAGGTTAAGTAGTGGTGAAGGTAAGGTGATGAAGGTTAAAGTTAATGAGGTTTTAGAGTTGTTAACAGTTGATAAATTCTCATAGAGTTTGAGTATTACTAATAGTATAATAAAATGTAAGATTCAAATGTTTGATGTAATTTGAAATGGGTACAAGGGAATAATTTGTTATTACAATTTAATGCACCCAAACACGTGTTTTACTAATCTAATCCTCCACTTATATGAAATAATAAACCTTTCTACAGTATTGAAGTTAAAGTTTTACGTCAATACATCATATAATTCAAATACTATTTTGTCTTTATTTTAAGCCAAAAATCCCTTGTATTGAATATAATTTTGTATTGTACAATTGAGTTGGTTAAACTAAATTAATTTAAACCTTGCGATTTAATTAAAAACTACTTTTGCACAAAGCTTTTTTTATTTTAGACCCCTTTTGAGACAGTTAGCTTAAGTGAACCTGAAACATCTGAGGTAACACAAAAGGCAGAGGGAAAGAAGATTGAATTAAAGGAATACAACTGTTGTGCCTCTTACTATAAAGTGATAGTGGGGACTCACTCTTTTATTTATAATCATTTCTCATAAATTTTACTTGATTGTATATACAGTGTGTTCATTTTTTTATGCTCACCATTGGGATCTCGTAAACCTTAATAGTTACAAAGAAGGTTAAATGATCAAAGTAGTGCTCAATTATAAACTAAATAGAATGGCCTAAAGAAATCAAAAATATTCCACCAAACTTGTTCGCTACGCTCAAAAAACAATTTTTGACCAAAAACAAAAATTGCTTCTAACTCTCATATTTTTCTAGATACAAAAAAAAACATGTCGTATCAAAGTTGCATGATATTTTACAAAAAAATTTGAATATTTAGCTTAAAATAATAATAAACTCGGTTTTAAATAATATACTCGGTTTCTGATATAAAATGGTCAAATCTAAAATCTTTAATGCGAGTATAGTATTTTTATGTGAAAGAAATTCTTCTCATGATTACAAAAATACCACATATGTGATATTTTATTCATAAAATAAGTCCATAATTTAACAAAAACCTCTTTTTAGTAACCATATGTTGTACTGGCTCCAACATAAAAGTATTAAATTTAAGTTTTACAGCTGATTTACATAAAACCGCTGATTCACGGAGAAATCAGCTGTTTAACAATGTAAGATAATAAGGTATTTGTAATAGCATGTTATTGAAAAAAAAATTAAATCTTAATGATTTTCTTACAGCTGATTTCTCCGCGACTCAGCTGTTTTATGTAAATCAGCTGTAAAACATAAATTTAATAATTTGTGTTGGAACCATTACAAAATATCCATCATATGGTTGCTAAAAAAAGGTTTATGCCAAATTATGAACTTATTTTATGAATAAAATATCACATATGTGGTATTTTTGTAATCAGGAAAAGAATTTCTTGCACATAAAAATATAAAAATACTATACTTGAATTAAAGATTTTAGATTTTACCATTTTATATCAGAAACCGAGTATATTATTTAATTTTAAGATAAATATTTAAATTCTACGTAAAATGTCACGCAACTTTGATCCGACATGTTTTTTTAATCTAAAAAATACAAGAGTTATAAGAAATATTAGTTTTTGGTCAAAATTGGTTTTTTTGAGCGTAGAGATTAGGTTTGGTAGAATATTTTCGATTTCTTTGCGCCATTTTATTTAGTTTATAATTACACACTACTTTGCTCAGTTAACCTTCCTTTTAACTATTAAGGTTTACGATATCCCAATGGTGAGCATAAAAAATGAATACACTGTATACAGGGTTTTCAGAAAGGGTCATTACAAACTTCGGGGGCTGTTGGTATTTATCAATTTGAACAAAAAATTGTATATACACATAGGTCAAAAATTTTTTTGTTTAGACGCTAGCCGCCCTTTAGTTTTTTTAACAAAAAAATTTTGTGAATTATTTAAGTAACAGAAACTAAATTTTTCATGTACTTTAAATAACCAAAGAAGCAAACAATAAAAAGAATTATTATTAAGTTGTCTTAAATATTTTCAAAATTGCGCCCGTTTTAGTATTTTAAAGTCAAATAACAAACAAACCGTTAATTAAAAAAAATTACAATATACAAACAAGATAAACATTCTTATCAAAAATCTAATGACACTTTATTCAACGCAATCCGTCAACGCATCAGCGAAAAAATGCACTTTTAAGGTTTGCTTGTATAAATCGGGGACAACAAAATGAGCGCCCAAACCACTGCTTCTTGTTCTCGATTTGTGCAAGCAAAACCTTAAAAGTGCATTTTCTCGCTGATACTTTGACTGATTGCTTTGACTAATGTGTCATTCAATTTGTGATAGGAAAGTTTATTTTTGTTGTATCTTGTACATTTTCATAAAATTAATAGTTTGGTTGTTATTGGGCGCCATTTTGAATATATTTAGACAACTTAATAATAATTTTTATTATTAGCTTCTTTGGTTATTTAACGTACGTGCAAAGTTTAGTTTCTGTTGCTTAAATAGTTCACGAGATATTAATTTGTATGTTAAAAATACAAAATGGCGGCTAGCGGGTAAACGGAAAACTTGTCGACCTATGTTTATTTAAATTTTTTTGTTCAAATTGATAAGTACTACCAGCCCCCGAAGATTGCAATGACCCTTTCTGAACGTCCTGTATACATTTAAAACAAAATATTCATCGCAATTAAAATTTTGTGATATATCAATACTGTACGTAGTAAAATTGTTATTGTTTGTGATCCTCCACTAAATTTAAAATACATCTAATTGTGATAGTCCAGTATCAAGCTCTTCAATTTACCTAGTTTATTTAATTGAATCCCAAAGCTTAAAAACTTTTAAAAAAAAGCGTAAAAACATAAACCACTTTTACACCATAAACATTGTTACAAAACGTTTTAGGCCTTGTTTTGTTACAAGCAACTAAATTAAAAAACTGTTTGTGTATTAATTTATTTATTTGAAATAATAATATAACCTATTCAGCAATTCACTGCACTAACAAATAATGGTTTAAAGTACTACTTGAACACAATTTATTTCAGCAGACGCTAAATTAGAATTAGAATTAGACGCTTATTCAGAATCAGCCTAAATACATTCGTAGAAATTATCATATAAGTTATATAAATAAATGAGTTGTGATTTTTCCGTGCTGGGATCCTCTCAGCCAAAAACTGATTGGCACAGAACAAATGTTTCCTCGCAGAATTTCCCTGGAGTTTGGATTTAAATTGAATTAGATTCAACAGAAATGCTCGAAAAATTTAAAAAGTGCTAAAGAAAACCTCCCTTCTATTTTACCAAGTCTTTACGTTAGGGGGATTTAGTTCTGTTTTTTTTTACATTTTTAACTCAAAAGTTGGTTATGAATTTGTCACTAAAAGTAAATAACACTAATTTGTGTATGGACGAAAGCGTGATTTCATAATAACTATAATTTTATGAGTCACATCAGTACTGTCTTTCTTAGATTCCTTTTGCTTTTAAGATTAGTCTGTTAGGTGTTTGGATGTGAAGTAAATTAAACATTGGGGTCCATAGTAGTGTCACCCATAATATTCTAATTAAGTTTTAAAGTGCAGATGTAGTCGTACAATAATGAAAGACTATAAACTTAATTTCGTGATAAGCAGTTTAGTGGGGGATTAACAATGAGTAAGCAAGAAAAGGTATTAAAACACAGACTAAACCAAATAAATGTTGTAGAGTTATACAGAAATTAATTGTAAAATAATACATATTTTACTTTTGAGTTAAAATTGTAAATAGTAAAATAAAAATAGTTAAATTCATTAGTAAGATAATTAATTTTGTACCCAAAAAATCATCCTTAAAGACTAATTCCCCGATATTAAAAATAATACTTGATGTGTGAAGGTTATAAAGTGATCGCCTACCCTTTTCTTGACATAGTATTAAAGGGGGAAGGTTGATACAATATAATATCATTTAACTGTGTTGACGCGTACAGACATTACAATTCTCTACTATTTCTTTAATCTGCTTTTAAACTCATTCTATATTAAACAAAACAAGAAACAAAGTCGGAACAATTAAAGGATTTTTTTACACAAAGTTAGGAAATACATATTTTTTAAATAAAGAAAGAATATGATAAAAATAATTAGTTTTACTTGTTAAAGTGTATTGTAAAGTTTTAGTAGACAAAGACATTATATAATTGACCACTTTACTTTTTCATTTGTCTTAGCCATTAGTCGGTATTATTAGTATAATGTTCCTCTAGCCTACGTCAATGGTTTGTTCAAAGTTCCAGTTGGTGAATCCAACAAATGTTATTTGTACTGACTCCAAAAGAGCGTTTTCAAAAGAAAAGCAAAAATTATGGAAGGAACGTCGCATATTTGAATGTTGAACGATTCAAATGGCCCGTTGTTGTATTTGAAGGACCTTCGTTCTGCTTTGTTACTATGCAGTGGATGTTCCGTTGTATGCAACATGTGTACATGGCATTGAGTGTACATGGTTTTATAGGAGTAGAATATGATTATTAAAACTTAAACTCTAGTTTTACTTTAAAATTGTTCAAATACGTGGGAGGCGTGAAAATAATATAAAGGAAAAAATATCTATTCATTACAGGAATTCATAATTAACTCAATTCTAATTAACTTATTTAGGAGGTCAATAAATATAAAAGTTAGGCATGCGAAAGATTATTAAAATTATGTGTTCGAAGTGAGACTACGTACGACCTTTTCTTCGTGATATTTATTGTATAATTTTAAATTATTATTATCAGCAATTATCACTCTGCCCCATAAACACCCCCTCCTCTTAATTTTTTAACGGTTGAACACTTTCAAACAATCTTTGGTAAATGTTACTGGCATAAGTCAAAGTACTTATTTAAGTGGTTAAGAGTTTCGACCCTCACACCTAAATAGGGGTTGCTGGGGGTTGGTTTTATTTTTCAAATTGAAACCCCTAGTAAGTTGCATATAATTTTAAAGAGGGGACAACAATAAAATGAATGCCGCAAACTAGACCTCTCTATGTTTATTTAATCTAATGTTATAGCCTGCGAAAAATGTATTAATTTTGTTATTTATACTGCTGAAATTCCCCTCCATACCAGAAATCAGATACATGGTGCGACAATCCAACTTTCTCTTTATCAGACCTTTTAAAAAATACCATTTAAAGTGACAGAAAGTAATTTGAAAACCTTCTTTATTTTTCCCATGGCCTCCATTCTCTTGTTGGAAAAAAATTTAACAAATTTAATTTATTCTTTGAAACTACATTTTTAGCTGGAAATAATACAAACCACTTGAAATATAGCACTTACTAATTAATTTAACTTTCATGTTCAACCGTCATAGATAGACACCAAAGAATAATACATATAGCATGTAAAAAACTAAATTGTATTTCAGACCAGTTCAACGCGGAACGTAGTTCAATAGATCTGTCTCTCGTAATGATTGGGATGACTCTACTTTTTGGGGATGAAATTAAATCAACCCTCAACTCTTTATGTCAGAGCAAAATGGGAATGTAAAAAGCAGTAGCAGTTAAAAAAAGACAATTATTATTTTTACGTCTGCCCCCATCTTTCACTTAGATCTCAAAATAGGTTTAAGTTATTTGTACAAATAATGTGGTGGAATATCAAATTAAATATAAATTGTAAAGTATTGTAAAGATAACATTAATTTAGTATACCTTCTCTAAACTAGGTTTGTAAATTAAAAGGATCGCACGTTAGTGAGTATATTTATTGTGTAAAATATCGTATGCTGATAAGTTAGGCAATTTGAAATTTTTACCACTAACTTCTCTTTATAGCTTTAGATTTACAAAATTCTCTTTGTTTAGCCCAGAGAAAATATTTCCAGCTGAAATTTATTAAAACCATAATATAAGCCTCTATTTTTTAGACATAACATTAGTTACTGAACGGAGGTGAACATCCTAAGTTCTGTAAGGGAATACTCTGGGCTTAATTAGCACTTATATACACAAATGATTACGTAATGATTATAATGATTTTTTATACAGTGTGTAAAAAAAGTCCGTCCCCCCCCTTTATTTTTTTTGTTTGTTAAAACAAACAAATCACATTTGGGAAACGATACTAACTTAACCCAAAGTATCTTTTGACGTTATCGGAAATTTTGAGTGACCCCCAAAAATGGGGGATTTTGGGGGCAACTCAAAATTTTCAAATGCAAACCCCTTTTGAGTGACTCCTCATTTTAAAGACCTTTAAAAAAATAGGCGAATGGTGGAGGTTGGAGGTCTGTAACGTGTTTCAATCCAAAATGGCAGCTTGTCAAAGTACAACTCATTCTTGAAATCTGGCGTCTAAGAGTTTTGGAGTTTTAATTTCATCTTTGGTGACTTAAAACTGGAACGACTCTTAAAGAAATGCTATTAAATGAAGAATTGGTCTCTTTTGGTGATATTTAAAATTTTGAGTGTCCCTCAAAAATGGGGGATTTTGGGGGCAACTCAAAATTTTCTGATGTAAACCCCTTTTGAGTGACCCCTCATTTTAAAGAGATTTTTAAACCTAGGCGAAGGGTGACAGTTAAAAGTAGATTTAATCCCTTCAAAAGGGGTTTACATTAGGACATTTTGAGTTGCCCCCAAAATCCCCCATTTTTGCGGGTTCTCAAAATTTTAAATATTACCAAAAGAGACCAGTTCTTCATTTAATAGCATTTCTTCAAGAGTCTTTTCAGTTTTAAGTCACCAAAGGTGAAATTAAAACTCCAAAAGTCTTAGACGCCAGGTTTCAAGAATAAGTCGTATTCAAAACTGTGACAAGCTGCCATTTTGGATAGAAACACGTTACAGACCTCCAACCTCCAGCATTCGCCTATTTTTTTAAAGCTCTTTAAAATGAGGAGTCACTTAAAAGAGGTTTACTTTTGAAAATTTTGAGCTGCCCCCAAAATCCCCCATTTTTGGGGGACGCTCAAAATTTCCGATAACGTCAAAAGATACTTTGGGTTAAGTTGTTAGCGTTCCCCGGTGATTTGTTTGTTTTTACAAACAAAAAAATAAAGGGGGACAGATTTTTTTTACACACTGTATGTAAATATACTGTTATATTTTTAAATATCCTGCCTTCGTGGAGCAATAAAATGTACAGGGTTGTAATAATAATATCCACACAAATTGCAACCCCAATTATTAACCTCGATTATTATTAATTATGAGTAGTAAGTAGTATAACCGTGATAGCCAATAACAAGGTTGAACAAGTTAAAAGTTTAGGCAAAGTTGTAGATGCCAGGCTATGAATTCTGTTTTAGCGGGAGTAGATTAGATAGGGTATCTAGCAGGCAGACTAAGGATGTTTGGAGTCGAGAAAGATAATTATGAAAAAGCTAGTAATTACTGCTTGAGTTAAAAAAAAGCAAATGAGTAAAAAATTTGTCGTGGTATTTTAAATAACATTTTTAATTTAAGCTTAATTAGTTGAAGTATTATAAAAACATGCCATGGTGCTTAAGTATTATTCCTTAAACGTTTGATGAGTATTTGATGTAACATCACTGCCCAAGAGTAAAGCCGAACGAGGGACATTCAAAATACAACAATTGCTCTTTTGAATTATTCAACATTCAGATTTGTGACTGCTCTTTTTATAAATTATACTCTTCTTATGAAAAAGCTGTTTTAGAATCGGAACGAGCTTCCGTTACCTTTATAAATCGGAACTTTAAACACATCGATTACGTGATCTGAATAAAGAATCTCAATTAGCAATATTCGATGTTTAAAGCAGGACGAATAATAAGCAAATAAAAATACCCCCGTAGCAGCAAACCTGCATACTCAGCGAATTTCAAATGCATATAATATTATCTTAATACCACATAAAGCCACATACAGTACCAAGTTTCATCATATACATTCATAAATAAACGATTTATGACATTTTAATTATTCTCCACAAGAATAACATGGCGGCTGAGTATGCAGGTTTGCTGAAATAAGGAACACTAAAAATGGGTTTTATACAAATATCTATATCAAATTGCAATATACAAAATAAGCAATAAACTTGAGATCAATTACAAATACAAACTTGTTAATTAACTTATTTGTACTACGTGCCTTTACCTGTTGTTCATAATAAAACAACCCCAAGCCGAGCAACCCCAATTGCTCATCTGCGCCATCAATGTATTATTCAAGGTCGCGTGCTTGTGTTGAAGCTCTGACCTCGGAGGCGAAAAATTACCTGCATCATCTGACCAATCATTTACTTGAATTAATTAAACCTATGATCTCTTTAATCCTCAGTTAATTTTAAGAAATAACATGGCATTAAGTGAATTTAGAAATCACTTTAAGTGGTGTAATTTTGTAGACAATACTTGTGTTATGTTGCTTGAGCAGCTATTGTACTATTGCTGTTATTGAATATAAAAATAAATAATACTAATTATTATGTTTCGTACACAGTTAGCAGTATTACTAAGGTTGTTTTATTTTTTAAAACCAAAGTTAAGCTAAGCATTACAAATAATCTCAAAACAAACTATAAAATGAAACAGTTGAATCAAAAGTATTTTTATTGGCATTTGTAGAAATCTAAGATATTCAATTGAAGCTATATAACCAAAACAACATCTGGCAAAAAGAATTTGGACATTTCGCTAGCCTTATGGTTAGTGTCTTTGACATCGGTTCAAGGCTCACTGGTTTGATTCCCGGGATGTCCACAAAAGTGTGGGTTTCGACTACTTCCCCCCAAAACGTTAATTACTTTCTCCGTTTTACGCTGTACAAAATGTTACTGACATTGATACAAATTATCTCAGAACAAAAATTATAAAATTTAAAGATAAACTATTTATTTTAAATAGCATTTCCAACAGGAAGCGTATTTTAATTTATTTTCTATAACAATATTACATAAATATCAAACTAACTGATAAAGGTTATACAGAATTTACAATGGGAAATTTTATAACAGATTCATATATGTCGGTAAAACAATTATAAACATTTAACCTTACTTCCTGTGGTGATCAGTACTGAGCTCTTTGTTAAAATAATAATTATCGCTATATCAAATAGACTCTGTCTATTATAGATAGACTCTGTTGATTGGTAGCTACACAATCAATCGACGCTTCAAAGTCACTCATGGAATTCAGTTATATTTAAACATATGATTTACTCTGCTGTCTGCATTGTTTGTTTATTATTTTAAAAATTATATTTTTCGATGGCTTTTGAATGTCTTTTCCACTTATTATGTCCAAAGAAACAAAACCAATCCAATGACATAAAAATATTTTCAAAAAATAAATAAAACAATAAATAAATGTATCAGTAACAACTGTTATGCAAAGGAAGCAAAAACACGTGCATTATCAATAAAATGTAAAAACATTATCAGATTAAAAACCGTCAGTGCTATATAATTATTTGAAAATGTAATCAAATAAACCGCTGATTGAATATTCAGTTTCATCCGCAGTCAATTGTTTGTTATGCCTCAAGATGGTGAAGTTCCCAGTAATTGTAATCTATTAAGGATTTTCTATATATTTACTCACGACAGTTTCATCGTTAAGAAATTATTTTAAACGCAGTTCGAATTCGTGTACTTGATTAGTAATTGCACACCACAATTAAAGCTTGATCTTGAAGCGTCGATTGATTTGGTCCCTACTATAGCAAAATAATCATTCCGTAACAATATGTAGCATAGATTAATTTGTCTTGAAATGCAGGCTATAAATCAACTTTGAAATCGATAACATTTAGATGAATAAATTATAGAGGCAGTAGCGTGAGTTGTCTGTCACGCATGGGTCGGTTGGAACTATACTGTATTCATAATGTATTCATAATGTATTCATAATGTGGTCGGTGGAATCGAATGAGGAAACCGATAGTTGGCTGTTTACTGTTTTTGTACATCCCGAAAATTTGAACTTTAAAAATATCATTGAGTAAAATAAGTAGCGGAAAAAGAAACGTAAAACAGATAACTACTTTTAATATAGAGGATTGTAGCTGAATAAATGTCCTATCTCACGGTGTCATTTAGGAAACAAAATTCCGAGCTGGAAAATACTTGTTTTGATTTATTTACTTCTACTTTGTGAAGAAGAAATTTACTTTTTATAAATTTCTGAATAATATTTTAAACAAAAACAAAACAAAGATACTAGCAAGTGGCGTAAATAAGGGCCACAGATAATCTGGTGCTATACTAATCGAACGGAGGGACCAAACATCCAAAAAGTATTTTGCACCACTTAAAAAAAAAAAAAAAACAACCTGTAAGACATAACAGGTGGAAAGTAGAAGACATTTTTGAAAAGAGGAAATTACAGAAACTTATTTTATAGAACCTAGTTACTCGTAAAGTTACTTTCAATAGTTATCTTCATCTTGTTATATTTTTGTACTTCTCAAATAGTAACACTTATTTTGCGACTAACAAATCTTTTATCGATTTTTATTTTGGGAGGAGGATAGGTGGGCCACCAAATTGTAACAACAATATGTTCACTCAATTAGAATCCAATTTTTTTCTATTTGGTATGGAGATTTGAGTAGTGGTCCATTTAAAATTAGGATTTACATTTTTTTACAAAAGCGGTCTTACAATATTCATTACCGATAAAATGATTTACATTCTTACTTATAATTTTAAAGATTGTTTACCCACATCACAAAACGTGAACTAATATCTGTTGTATTTAAGCCCACTAGTGCCACATATAAACACGTAAAGTTTACAAACACAAATTTTTACATTAATCCTAATATAATTAACTAAACCATAAAATGACGATGCAATGAGTTATTTAGAAGTATATTTGTTTAAAAATATAAGTTGAGTTATGTTTTGTATTAATGTGAAGATGTATATGCTACAAACATTAATAAATTAAAATAAATCTTCAAGACCAATACCACTAAGAATTGAAGTCATTAATAATAACAAACTGGGTTGCTATACAATGGCCCTGGGGATAAGCATCCTGTTATAGAGCCACATGTTTGCCTAATGTATTGACTAACGACAATGATTCGATTTGATTTTTGATCTGAAATGTGTGTTAACAAAACAAGTGTTTAAATAGAACTAGGAGAATCATAACAGCGAAATAAAATATGTTTTCCAATTTACAAAAAAATATACTTTTGAATAGGTTTTTTTTAGTTTTTAGTTTTCTATATGGTAATATTTTCCCCTCATGTCCAGCGTGTTGCATGCAAACTCGTAGTATTAACAAAGTACATTATCATATGAGTTATATATTATCACTGTATGTTTATGTAAGTGTAACATTTATATAACACTTATTTTGCTGTAAGGAAACGTAATCAGTCTATTTTTATATTTATCTGAATCAGTAATAAAATAAACCGTTGAGTATATATTCAATTTCGTCAGCCGTAAATTGATTGTTACGCCTCAAGACGGTGAAGTTCCCAGTAGCCTATTATTGTAACCTATTAACGATTTTCTATCTATTTGCTTACAACGTTTTCATCTTTAAGAAATTATTTTTAACGCAGTTCAGATTTGTGTGCTTGATTAATCATTGTGCATTACAATTAAAGCTTAGTATAGTTTGACTTTTATAACTTAGCTTTCCTTTAAAATAATAAGCAAAGGTATCTCAAATCGAAAATGTAACCAACCAGGACTGAAAATATTTTTCAAGCCTCTTGCTTAAGATGGTTTTTGTCAAGAAAACACCTCCATTACTTATGAACCGATTTGCAAGATTTAGGTATCAAAACGTTTGCTCTAATTTATTGTTATGCATAAGGTTTTAAAATTGTTGATGTTTTCATATTTTTATCCCACTGATAGGAAATAATATTTATATTTATATAAATACATTATTAGAACTAAAAGCTATTACAAAAATGTGAGTCAAGGGATGAATTAATATTACAATTTTAAAACATTTTCACGTTGAGGTCATTATTTGAAAATACTAACTTTAATTTAATTTTTTGTATGGTTTTCAGGTTTAAACTTGTATTTAAATCGAAGCAACTCTCAATGTAACCTTAATTGAAATGCTGTACCTTAATATAAAATCACTCACAATATTAAATAAAAATCAATTTAACTAATCAACTTTAATGTACGCTCTTGCTCTCATTCAACTTTTAAGTTCGCTGTAGAGTGAAATAGTTCATCGCAGTGAGTTGCACTTGTATTTTAGACGATTTTCTTGGATGTGTTAGGGAAGTGAAATAACAATATTTTCATAGCGACAGTACAATTTGTGTGTTTTTTAGCTTGTTTACTATTAAATACGCACTCTCCTGTTCTAGTCTAACCGTTTAGATTGGTTGGTTTTAAAATATTACAAGATTAATGTTTAATCAAAATATAACTGAAGGAAAAATCTTACTTCCACCCTCAGGGTAGCAATATTAAATGTTTTCTCTGATCCTACATATATCTTAAGGGAGCTATTTTGGGCTCTTTTCACCAGGTTTATATCATGTTAAGGCTGATGTTATATTATTGGTCATCAATTAGCCTGGACAAATGTTTGCGTTGTGTCTGTTACCACGCAAATACTCAAATACCTCAAGGTGCATAATCAAAGTTTGCACCTCGGTCAACTCCGAGATGTGTAGACAGCCAGCTTCAGCCAGTTCATCTTGCTAAAAGCATTTTCACATGAACCTCCGAGGGTGTTTTGAGATAATTGTGATGGCTTTCTTTAGTAGTTGAAAGTGTCTCATGAAGTGTATAGTGGCACAGGCAACCCTTTTTATAATGCTATGAAATATGAGTATTTTTTCAAAATATATTTAACTAACCTATTTTTGAATTAATTTATACTTTAAATAGACAACATTTTGACTAGATGTTAGTACTTGGACTAATATATATTTTTGGGCTTAATTCATATGTTTTCATAACGTTGTTGGTGTGAATCCTCCTGAGCCACTACACTGGAAGTAGATCGAGAAATCAATGTAATCCTAGAAGAGTTTCAGGAACTTGACTAGTTTTGTAGAAGACCTAATAAAAGAGGGTTTACTAATGGCTAATAATAATGAATATTAATGTCTGCTATTGATATGTACTGACTCGACGACGAACGTATCCAAGCAGATCACATAACATGTTCAATAGTTCAATACATCTCCTCAGTATCCTTGCAACCAATTAATCATAGGCAACTGGTAATATGTACCATATGTGTATTGGTATATGTGCACACGAAATTATAAACTAGTTTTGTTAATGAGGGATTTAGTGACATCAGTTGTATTAACATACAACTACATATTGAATCTACATAGTTCCAGTTTGAACATTTTAACTTACTAATTTAAATTACATTTGAATGCTGTCAATTAAATTTAATAAAATGTCACTTCGTTTCGCATATTTTCTGTTAGGAAACAAGCAGTGAAACCATAGGAGATAAATAATCGGACCTAGTATAAGCTTCAATGCATACATGCTTCAAGGTTAAGCTTCAACTATGTGTTATTGCTTATATGACATATTCCATGCATCATCCAATCACTGAGATGTTTCCTACAAGTAGACATTCTATAGATGAAAAATATACATAGTTATAGTTAAAGCATAGTTATAGTTTTTTCATAGTTAGCTATGTGTGTTTCCTGTTTTATATTTATTTAATGGTGTATATGTATTTAATATTATATCAATGTAACTGAAATTATTTTGATATGTGGCTTCTTAAATAAACTTAGTACTAATTACAAAAGGAACTTATATAACAATGTAAACCACCTTTTTCAGTGTAAACTACCATTTATGAGTGCCTTGAAGCTTCTTTTGTTCTAGACTCTGTTTTAAGGAAGGCTATTATGAGGTGATCGTTATTTACTACATTGCTAATGTTTTTAAAGAGTCGAAACATCCAAAGATAGTTTACAAATCTTACATAAATTTCTTACAATCAAAAAGTTCCTTGCTGTAAAAAATCCTTCCTAAATGTATTGTATGTGCAACGGTGGAATACGGGAATGAGTAGTTTAACAGTGTGGCTTTTAAATACTTTTAGTTAATGAGTTTGATAAATCTATTTTAATGTTTTGTTTTACAGAAAGAAGGAAAACAAATAATCGCATGGGGCAAAAGCTTAACAAACTTAACTGTGGGATTATTATGTTAAATTATATTTGAAAACCCTCCGGGCTTAATTTCCTTTCTAGAAAAGCTATATAATCCCTTAGACATTCATTTAGAAAATGTATGAATACAATATTATCTACTTATTGATAAAAATACAGATTATCAGAAATGTAACAAGATTAATTCATAAAACTTTTTTTTATTTCGTTACAGAAAGAAAAGTGTTTGTGACATAACCATTTAGTCTTAATCGTAATTAAACGTTAATAACTTAAGGGTACGTGTACACCGGAGCCGGGATACAAGCATACTCGCATTAAAGCATACAAGACGGTTTATTTCAGCCAATCAGAATCTCGGAACTAGGATGGTAGCCGGGATAGAAGCAGTGAGCAAGGGTCAGATCTAGGATCAGATCCAGGATTGTTTCTGGATGTAAACAAAGGTATGGTAATTTATCATCTGATTAAACAAAAATCGAATCATGTGTTTAGAACCATGTAGACTTAAATACTATTTTATATTTACATTGAAGTATTTACTGAATAATGGATTTACAAACACACTTACAGCCTACATTAATGAAATGTTGTAAGACATAGTTTTAACTGATTATTATACTTTGATCGAGAATAGTACAACTTAAATAGAGCCTAGTTTATGTATACGTTTTGTAATTATATTTTAATGTTTTATGTAAATTGGGGAATGACTTGCGACGGAAGTAAAGTTTATGTGGAAATAATATAAATGTTATTAATCGTTTAACTGTAAATATTTGTTGCTATTTTACTTTATTTCTTAAATAAATGCATGTTTGAAGGTAATAACCTAAGTTACCGTTTAAAACGTGATATTCTTTGGAGTTAAACATATTTTTCTATGTGAAAACTGTGTGTAGGTTATTATGCCTTTATCAGGCCAATACATTTTACATAATCTAATTATTATGTTATAAATTGATTTTATGGTGAGTAGCCTACTCATAAACCAAGGATAAACTGTAGGTAAAAACCGCCCAACCTCTTACCAAAAATCATAATTTGTTGACGCCGATTGCGGGATTGTTGGAGGGGGTTATAGTTTAGGCCCGCGCCCACAACCCTTCAGTCGTCCGTCTAACTACAACCTAATGACATCTCGGAGGCTCAAGATTAGATTAATTTTTAGACTAGATTCATTTCATTAAGATTCGGTTCATTTACTTAGTCTAGTTTTAGATATTGTTTCACCTTTTGATTTGCCAACTGAAATAAATTCAGTGATCTAAAACAAGTGTTTAATTTACAGAACCTAAAATGCGTAAAAAGTACGGTACGTAGTTGCGCCGCCACACTTACTTTTCATGTTGAACAAAAAATAATTGTTATCAGTTGTTAAAATCTTTCTATTGAAAACAGCTCATCTTCATTACAAGATTCGACTCCTTTATATATATTGAAAAAAAAACAAAACATATTACTAAACAGAAATATTGCAATACATTTAACAAGTTTACAATTAATGCAAAACAAGCTGCTTTCCGCAATATTTTGCTGATATTATCCTTGTAACAGCTGTTTATTGAATCAAGAAAAACACATGTGGCATAAACCAAATACAACTCTCCTCCGTATGAATAACATGGGAACTTGGAAGTCCCGTGGGGCAGAGCCCTGGGGCATAAATCAAAATTATGACTCGACAATAACTTAAAACTTGAAATTATCTTTTAAATAAAAAAAGAATCATCAAAATCGGTTAAGTATTAACTTCAGGAAGTGGGTGAACAAAAAGCAGGAATTTCTTTAAATATGTAGATAGTTCAAAACATGATTTAAAACCAATGACTTTACTTATTTTGTATTTGATTTGAAACAAATATTTCCAAACAGCTGACTAAAATTATATCAGGTGAGTATATCGGCTGCCATCCCCGCTTGTATACCGGCATAGATCTAGGATCAGATCTAGGGTCAGATCCAGGATCAAAGCTACCATCCCGGGTACCAACCCGGGTCCAATCCCGGCTCCGGTGTGCACATACCCTAACACTTGGTATCTAACTTTTTCCGATGAAATTCATAAACAAATCATTACATTTATTCAGTTTAAATTAATTGAGCACAAGAATTTAAAAAAAGTCACCAGTCATACTCATTCAGCGATCTGATAAATGTTTAATGAACTTTCATAGTGAGAAAAAGAAAGTTTGACCAAATCAAAACACATTTTTTAGCATTAACTCGTTGAAACTTTTAATATCTGGTTAATGATCAAGCTACCACTTAAAGTGCACATTACTGCAAATAAAATAATGTTAATATTATATCAAAACAACCAATATTTCAAACCTATTGAAATGTGTTACAAATTGACAGAGACAAGGCAATTCAATTAGTTTTCCTAATCAACCTTTCATTCGATTCCAGTTTTTCCTTTAACACTATAAAATATAAGATAATTGAAAATTCAAAGAAAAAAAACAGTCATACAAACAATTAAAATGAGCACACGTGATTTTAGATAAAGTAAGCTCATTATGAGTTTTCCAAAGTTGAATTTCCCCCCCGACCTGAGTATGGCCGTGTTAGGGCGGGAGGGAGAGGGGAGAATGTAATTGAAAGAACGTAATTGTTGTTTGCCCTAACAAGAGGTAGGACGTGACACTTAGTTCTTGTATTTCCAGCCATTTTATCTTAACTCTTATTCTTATCTCTGTTCTTGATTACATTTTGTAAATACAGGTAATTAAACCTCACGCCACGGTTCAACGCTGAAAATATATTATAATGACATGTTTACCACTGACTTATTATCCATTAGTGTTATAAATGATTTTTATAAAAGTAAAAATGTAAGTTACTAAAAATATTTTATTGTTACCACCTAGCAAATATTGCTTTAAACTGGATTGATAGGGAGGACGTCGGAGACACAGGTGCTGCTGATCAGTCGTAAGTTGTGGTGAATCTCGGAACTAACCAGATAATATGTTTAGTCGCTGAAGATGTTACTCTTCGGTTCTAAAATGTGGTACCGATCCAAACAATTACTACCATAGTCGGGCTTGTATTTATATCCTAAAATATACTTAAAGGGCCATAAACTTGTGTAATAAAGCGTGGGTGCTAGAACAATGCCTTTTTAGCGAATTTCCCCTATTGGGAAGAAGCTATTACCGTAGGTGGCTTGGTAAGACTTAAGCCCAAGACCATGATAACTTTTCATTATGAGGTCCCCAGATGCCAAAAACACCATTCGTTCAACATATATAAAAATTTGAACGAATGGTGTTTTTGGCATCTGGGGACCTCATAATGACAAATTATCATGGTCTTGGGCTTAAGCCTTACCAAGCCACCTACGGTACATATATGTATATGTATATACATATACATATATATATTCCGTAAGCACGATAATTCTCGTAAAAAAGGTCTGACCTTAGTGAAATTTAGCAAAAATGTATAAAGTACCATTTATTTGAACGAATTCGAAAACCAGACGAATCGCACCATCGGAAGGGGTTTTTTTTGGGGGGGGGGGTTTCACATGTAATTTGTATTTTAATCAAATTTTAATTTTTACCATTGAATTCGGCTTTTAAACAAAATTTGGTATTTTTATCATTGCTCTACGTCAATTGGTTACTGAGATATTGAAAGTGCTAAACACAGTACGTTGTCCAATGCAATTCTTATGGAGAAAAAAAAAAAATTATGTCTCGCTTATTTAAGAACATAAACTGACGAAACTTGGTATATGGTTTCATCTGGTTGTGGTTTATTGTTGTTTGCACAAAAAAATCAATTTTTCGCATATGGTTCCCGTTGCAGCAAACCTAGGTAATCAGTCCCAATGTTATTCTTATAGAGAATAATTCAAATGTTATATATCGCTTATTTATGAATGTATATGGATGAAACTTGGTATGTGACTTCACTTAGATGTGTTCTATTGATATGTGCATAAAAAACCCACATTTTATGTTCCTTGTTGCAGCAAACCTGCATACTCATCCCCAATGTTATTCTTATGGAAAAAATTAATATTTTAAACATCGCTTATTTGTGAATATATTTCCTACGAATCCTGGTAAGTAGCTTACTGTGTATATATTCATTGGAAATTCGCTGAGTATGCAGGTTTGCTGCGGCGGGGGTATTTTACTTATTTTGATTTCATTTGAAGCATCCACCGAGAAATGTGTATTCCTACACGCCGGGAAGTCGGACAGTTTTTGTAACAGGCCAGCTGTTCGCAGGCTAACGAGTGACAATTTCACAGTCAATTTGCGCTCATCATGTTTTCTATAAATGCAATATTTTGTTATAATTTAACCAAATGTTATAAGCAAGGTTTGATGAAGCTTCATATACTTTTGTATTTTGTTGGTAGTACTTTTTCTCAAAGTTGAGTAAAATATATTACAAAAATAATGAATTATATTTAATAATTACTGGAAATATACTTTCATGATTAAAAACGTCACTCACAAACACAATACATATTGAGTTAGAGTTATGAATCATTAGTTTTCTGTTAAAAAATAATCAAAATATCATGCATTTCGCTTAACATGGGTTTTTATTTAGTATAAATGAAACATGGCCGCCGTCTCCAACTTTAAGCTATTGCATAAACAATAGATTTTTATTTAGGAATGGAGATATTTATGCTTAGCATTTTAAAATTTCAAGTATTATACATAAACATTGCTAAAGCTACTAAGCTAATACGCTGTTCATATTTAGTATTGCTATTGAATATATCCAATGTAACGCAAACTACCGTGCTTATACATCCTACCGGAAGCTAATCACACATGTACTACTGACACGTATTGATGAGTATATCAACATGCCATCTGTGATATGCCCAGCATATGTGTGGCTCTGCATGTTCATCACCATGTGTGCATGTTCATCACAACATGACTATGCGACTGCTGTAAGGTAACATGCCCCAGTGTCCCCTGTATCAGATGTTTGAATACACTTTAAGTAGATTGAGCGTTTCTTAATGTAGATTTCGTCTTTCGTCTTTCGGCGTACTAGCTATGGTTTGTCTTTTGGTTTATGATTTTGGATGGATTTTTGAGTAGTTCATATATTTGTTTCCAAGTTGTCGATATAACCAATATAAACTGGACAATAAAGCCCCGAGCTTAGAGTAACAGGCGCTGACACTGAATGCAACAAGAGGCTGTGGCCTCGGCATATTGTCATTGGCATTGTTAAAATAATAAAACTGTTACTCATAATTTGTTGTACAACCTGCTTACTCTTAAAGATTTAGTCATTATCAAATTATTAGAAATTGGTTGGCAGCCTCTTTTTGCGTTACTTTTCCCATCCTCATCTAGGGTGACCAAATCATAAACTTGAAAAAACTGGATACACCCAAGGAGAGCTTGGGGGTGACACTCTCCAGCTAAAGAGCTAAAGAGGTATAAGCTAAAGAGGTTAAAGAGGTATAATGATACTTGAAATAGAAATAAATTTTGAAGTGTCAGATAAGTTAGATATTTGTTTAAACTTTTACAGTATTACTATCAAGAGTTTTAAACCATAGTATATTAAACCATATAGTTCATTGTCCCAGGAAAACCTTAAAACTGGTCTATACCAGTTTTGAGGCTGACTTTGTATACAGCAAATGAAGTTGTCATTACATATGGTAAGTCTTTTGGCTGTCCATTATGACGAGCTTTCACCTTTGGTTCCTCCATTTGCAGCAGCTGGGGACGGAAACTCCGGGTTTGGTCCCCAACCTGAGAATGTGGTCCCTGGCTGTTGTACACGGATACCCTGTCAGTTGGGTTGGCCAGTTGGAGGGCAGAGCGGGGTCCGCCTGTTTGAGCTTGATCAAAGCTGTCACAGGAGCACGGGAGTGGCCCTCTGAAAGGTCAATTTGGCTGCCTGTCCCATCCCACCCTTTCCTTTCCTTCCGGTAATCTGTGCAAAAATCCCGCTTGTGGAAGACATGCCTAGCAACTAATGCTGGGGTTTCCTAATCCAGCAGTAACAACAACCATATAGTTTGGGTGTAGTTCATGACGTACCTTTGCACCATAAATGTTTTTATGAGCTGATTAGGTACATTCAGTTTTAATGAAATAATTGTAAATATTTTGTTGTTTCCAAGCACAGATGATTTAACAACTGTTTTTTTGTTTGTTTAGGTTTATGAAGATTTATTTGCAGGGTTTATTTAATAGCCGGGGGAAGAGGACACTTTAATTTGGTAATAATATAAGCACAATTTTTAATTTACGTTTTGTGAACCGGCAATTGATTTGTTTATTGATCGTACTAAAATTACAGTAAAGCAAACCAAAAATCAACTAGTAAACCTAACAAATCAATACACCTAGTCGTTAAACAAACTGAACTTTATTAAACTTTATTCTAGATAAATTTAAAATAAGGTAGATAAATGTTGGTCAAACAGAGGTTGAATATGGGAATTCCCAGTACGCCAAAGCTCTTCGCCAAACCGTTTGTGAACACACAGCAACATCCCCAAACGTCTTCCCCATATTTTGTATTAGCTTTATGTCCGGGCTGTGTTCGAATTCCGTAAGTAAATTTATACGCATGTATTTTATGAGGGCGTATTTCATGCGTAATAGGTGGATATTATTGATTTCGTATTTTATTTCACCTACCAAATCGTAATGCATGTCGTGTACTTGTTGTTAGTACATCCTAGAACAACTTGAGAGGGTAAACATCAATGCAACATGAAAATGCTTTACTTAGTTCAATAAAGGAGTCACTTTACATGTAACAGTTTAAAAAATGTAATTATTAAATACTAATCTTGTTCAGTATAGTGGGAAATGCGTATACTACGTACAATTCTATATCGACTATTACATCTCATAAATGTAGGAAACCAAATACGACAAAAGGTACCGTATGTAAGAAGCTATAAATATTGTATAATACAAGGTAGATTACATCGCGCCTTTGTAGTAATCTCGGATATCGCATGTGAGCAGATCCTAGTGTAGACTACTCCCACATACATATGTAGTCGCTAACACCCGTGGCACTCGCTGTTAGAATATATAATGTGGCTGATCCTGCTCACGACCTGCATGAATGTTTGGATGATGTGGGCGATTCTTATTGTATTTGAAGCGTTACTGTTGGAATTGAATTCTAGAGTTTGTTGAATTTTCACTGTGGCCTGTGTTGGTACATTGATTGTTTCTGGGCGACGCTGTCACAACTGATTCTATATTTACTTATACCACTTTATTGTATTAAAATCATTAAGACTAATATTAGGCTTATGTGTGATTTTATTGTGAACTTTATGTGGCTTTATGTGATTTTATTGTGGCTTTATGTGTGAACCCTTATTGCTTACGTCAGCAAAGGTTCTGGGCACTTGGTGCAGAAGTTTATGAAAGGCTTAGAGTGAGCATAACAAACAGTCATAATGTTATGTAATATAACAAAATTTTCAGTTTTTAGTGAACAAAACAGGTTATATTATTTAGTGGTTATTAGACTGAAGTGTGTTTCGGTATTGGTAATCGTTTTGAGACCTTTAATGTACAAATATTTATTTTTAATTTAATGGTGTAATAAATTAGGGAAAATTAAAATTTTTTTATGATAAAATGGGCTTGACAACATTGATCAAGGTAACTAAAGTCATCAAAACATTAATTGGACGTAGCATCAAGTCTGCAAAGTTAAGAGAGTAAATACTTATATTGTTTTCAGTTTATATTATCCTTAACTATACACACGGTTTTTTCGACTTCATTACTATTGCTGTTGCTGCAAAGTGTTCCTAAACACATTATTTAAAACTAGCTTTCGAAAAAAAAAACTTAAGTGGAAAAATAATTTTAATTGGTTGAATTGGTGTGTATAGTTATACATTTAATGTGAAAGTATTTCATGAAATAAGTCTTAAAATTGTACAGATTCAAATTATAATAATGATTAGCTGGCGACCCGTTCTCCGCACAGGGATTACGTAGGTATAAAGATTTGCAATTTTCATTGTAATCAGGTGAAAAACTAATAAAATAACATCATTGGAACTTAAAAAGCCTACGAGTAGAAGCCCTAGAAAATGTTTTAAAAACATAAAAAGGCATGTTTTGAGGGTAAAATCTTATTATCACCCAAAGTAGTATACCAAATAATAGTTTTATTAGTCACTGAAAAATTTGATGTTTTGTATCGAATTTCCCTTATAGGGAAGAAGCAGGTGGCATGGTAAGACTTAAGCCCAAGACCATGATAACTTTTCATTTTGAGGTTCCCAGATGCCAAAAACACCATTCGTTCAAATTTTTATATATAAGCACGATAACTCTCGTAAAAAAGGTCTGATCTTAATGAAATTTGGCACAAATGTATAAAGCACCATTTATTTTAACGAGTTCTAAAAACCATCCGAAGGGGGGTTTTGGGGGGTTTTATACCCAAGAAATGTTTTTGGGGGGTTTTCACATGTAATTTTTTGTAAATCAAATTTTAATTTTGACCATTGAATTCAGTTTAAAAAAACACAATTTGGTATTATGATCATTGCTCTACGTCAATTGGTTATTGAGATATTAAAAGTGCTAAACACAGTACGGTGTCTAATGTTATTCTTATGGAGAAAAATGAAAATGTTATATTTCGGTTATTTATGAACATAAACTGACGAAACTTGTTATATGGCTTCATCTAGTTGTGGTTTAGTGTTGTTTGCACAAAAAAATTTGTCGCCTATGGTTCCCGTAGCAGCAAACCTAGGTACTTGGTCCCCATGTTATCCTTATGGAGAATAATTAAAATGTTATATATCGCTTATTTATAATGTATACGGATGAAACTTTGTGTGTGATTTCACTTAGATAAGCTCTATTCTTATTTACATAAAAACCCATTATTTTGTGTTCTTTGTTGCAGCAAACCTGCTTACCATCCCCCATGTCATTCTTATAATCAAAATTGTATATATCGCTAATTTATGAATGTTTACTGATGAAATTTGGTATTTGCCTTCACCAAGTTGAGTTATAATGATATTTACATGAAAACCCATATTTTATGTTCCTTGTTGCAGCATACCTACTTACTCAGCCCCCATGTTATTCTTATGGAGAATAATTAAAATTGTATATATCGCTTATTTGTGAATATATTTTAATGAAACTTGGTATGCAGATTTATGTGTTATTAAGACATATATTATGCATTGGAAATTCGCTGAGTATGCAGGTTTGCTGTGACGGGGGTATTTAAATAATGTTAATAGACATGTTTTCATGCAAGAAAAAACCAATGGATAGTTTTACATGGCTAATAAGGGCTAACTGTGTTTCAGGTAACTTCTCACAATGACCACTTCTCAAGATCATGGGTAAGGTAATGTACTGTGTATTTTGGTGACCTTACAACCTTAAACCGATTACCTTACTTTTTTGTATTTTTACCGAACGATGCATTCACATCGAAAACATCTGTTTGTAGGGATCTTACATACATCTTTTGGCTATTTTGCTTTGTCAAACTGTAAGAGACAAGGTCAAGCGATTATGCGACAAAATATTTCTCGTTACTAGTAAATTTTTCCTGATTATAAAACTATTTAAAAGATTTTAGTGTTTGCTAACTAAAAAGCTTAGTATTATATTTATAATAAAGAAAATAAACTAATAAAAGTGTCATTCATTAAATTTACTAAATATGAAATCATGATAAAGAATCTGTGTATTTGCGAATTTGTATAGGCATTACAGAAAAACGCTTTTGGTGGGGGATTTATATAAATGTAATTTTTATATTTTAATTACATATTTCTATACATGCCATATCGCCATATTCATTATATTACCGTAAAATTCTATTGTGTTTTAGCAAATTGGAAACTCAATTTTAGATTAAATTTTTGTCACGATCTTCAGAAGGTTTCTCTAGTAATATTTAGCATAATATAAAATTATATTTCAGATAATAAATAAATACATTATTTTAGTGCGCTACGTTATATTCTAGAATCCTCGAATCTTCACCAATGGAATCCAGGGCAAAAATATCTTTGTATTCTTTTTATACAGTAATCAATGAAGTAAAATTAATTATTTGGTTAGCACATGGCATGTACAAGTCACGCGATTCAACACGTCCGGCGAATAGGTCAGAAGTGTTTTACGTGTACTCAGTTTGCGAATAAGAATGATTCAATTTACACGTCACGCAAAATATGGCATCCGTTATAAAATTGTTACTTATTGTTGGCTCATAAATTTGAAATACTCCACTGTAGAGTTTCCTCATAGTTATACATGCAAATTATATATTTAAGCCACCTTTCGGTAATGCTATGTAATCTGTTATATAGAATCATGGAAAAAGATATCGGGATTTTGGTTAGTTGAAATTTTAAAATTGTTTCAGTTATAGTTACGGCTTAGTACTTTTTAATTTGAGACCAGTCCCACTACCATCATATAGTACGTGAAATGCTCAATACACGATTTCCAAACGATTAGAGCAACGAACGGAGCTCATATTGAAACTTACTTAGGCATGAAAAACAACTTTGAAATTTTATACATATTTTAAAGCAATGATGATGATGAAAAATATATACCTATAAACTTATATCACTCGCAACAGCTTATACCTAAAAACTGATTTAAAAAATTATAAATGTAAATTTATATTTATAAAGTTTACTTTATAAACTTATAAAGCTGGCTTTTAGGCAGTTTTGTTAGGCTATAATATGATGGTTTTATATTCATTAATAACCTAAGTTTGTTCAAGAAAGAGTATCTATCGCATCGTAGGTCACTACAGAGTATTTCAATCTTTAGGAAAACGTTTTACAAATGTTAATGGATAATAGAAAATAATACCCCATATCATAACAATGTTATGATCCACCAATATGTATCTTTATTTCATGTATGAAACCCAAATAAATCACTAAAGAATAATTGTAAAATACGTCGATAAATACAGCGATGTGTTTGCCATCCAACAAAATAAGCTTATGTGGTCAAGCGGCTTTGAAGGGATTGTCATGACAAGAGAAGTGTGGCCTGTCTGAGAGCCACTCCTGCACACTCTAGTTCCATCGATACATTTAGTTTTGTTGGTCACTAAGAATAACTCTAACTGGGATCTTGATAACCCCTCTTGCGTTATTCGCTTAGAAAACTTAAACAATTTAAACATGTTTTAAAACATTATACTTTTGCTACGATTATTTTTAAACCCTTTAAACACTTTTTAAGTAAATCCAACTTGTGCATGTATTGGAATGGAAAAAGTAAAACTCACTAAACGAAATCTTTCGTAATGTTGGCCAAGTGATTTGCGTGATTGCTCACAGGGAACAATGCTTTGTCTGCGGTACATCAAATTAAAAACTATCAAATAAACTGACAACGCCAACTCATCTTGAAAATAATTCAAATTTATTCCCTTGTCCATGAAACTACTTTTACCCTAGACGGATTCAAGAAGAACAACCACAGACCGGAGTTATTTTATGTCTAATTTAAACCTACAATTTACTGAATTTTTAACACCGAATTAAATTTCATATTAAAAATTGCAACCAAGCATTGTCACAAAATTTCATCCAAGTGTCAGAGGCTTTTATTATTTCTTATTTCAAACTGAAATGTGAATAACAGCCTGATTGGAAAATACTGGCAACATTTTGTATAATTTAAACAGAAGTTGAAGAGTCAGAATAAAAATATAAAAACTAAACAAATAGGAAACTAAGTAGGAAGTAGGACACGTCGTAACGATATTTAGTAACACTTATTTACAAAACGTTTCATTTTTAAAACAGTGTCGATCCGTAATAGGCTACATTTGTTTAAATTACTGCTGTTTGAATTTAATCATTCGTATAAAACGTTATAACGAAACCTACAGTATTTGCAAAGTGAAGTGATTTAATTTACTCGTATACGTTGACTTCACAATTTATTTTCGATTTAGAAACCGCTTTCTCATCGGTTTGGCTGTACTTAAATATCTTACCAACTAATTGGTTATAATTTGAAAGGTTAGTTGTGTTATTGTATGGTATTATTTTTTCAGATAAATACACCTTCATTAACAAACTTCGAAACAATGAGGTTTTTGGGGAATACCTAAGAATTCAATGACAGATTTAAGTCAAGTTTAACATAAAGGTAACTTACAGCCTCGTCGAATTAAAATTCCGAGTTAAATCGCATTGTTATTTCAGTGAAACAGTTTTAAAAGTATGTTTTAATGCTTAAAAATGAACAAAAGGAATATTTGAAATGTAATTCCGTTTTTAAAGGGCATATTAAATCTAATATTTTCCCATACCAGAGACAGTGATAATAAAATAAAATATGATACAAGTTCCGCGCGTATCGATATTGAAGTGTAATAACCCATGTACAAAGAGAAACCAATCTCTACTGAACCCTGCTTCAATAAGAAACTCGGCGATTGGTAGAAGATTGAGAACTCCTTTGGAAAATGGTGATACATTTAATGTATTTTACATGTTTTCACATGTTTAGTAATTCAATTTTACATAATTGGTAAACAAACAAATACAAATTTTTGTAAGATTATTATTTTTTATTTATTTTCATCGTAACTCCCATTTTACATAAAAATGTTTGTCCGTTTTATGATGAAGTCATCTAAGTAGTAAATTATAACATTTGAAAAATATTATAACTCATATACATTTTTATTTTGAGTCAAATATGAGCGTTGAGGGATAAATTAATGAACCAATATACTGCTCAGTTTTGAAAAATATGTTATTTCACGACAAGTAATACCAAGGAAAACATCAGTTATCATAAAACACGCTTTTCGGATAACATTTTGTTTGAGTCATTTTAAAAATACTCCACACATTTTAATAATGTACCAAATGTAACAAACTGATAAGCACTTTTTTAACGTCAAAGACAGCACGTTTAGTAAGGGTGGACGGTTATTCTAAAAACGTCGGTGACGTTAGAGGTTATAAGACAACCAGACAACCGAACAGGCTGACCCTTGTCAAGCTTCATCCTAATGTCAATTTAGGAAACTCCCTTTCTAAACGTTATTCTCTGTTATAAAACCTCAAACCGAATTAAACAGAACCGAAGTCCATCACTAGTCACCACAGATACTAAAATAATATATATCCTTGGAAAAACTGTATTATTTCAAAGTACTCTCCTTCTTATCCAATATTTTATTGAACAAGTTTGATTATGAGAATTGTTTAGCTATTCAAATTGTGCAAAATCATTTCGTAGGTTGCTTTTTAAATTGTTTCCAAATTGTAGTTAAACAAGGGATTGGTTGGTGATATAATTACATCATATTTTGGCGTTAGGGCCTGACATTAGTGTCAGGGTGGAGAGGTATCGACCAAACATCGATAAAAGAAATTTGAGGTGTCTGAAATAAATTAAGTTTATCTCTGAGCTATCAAATCCGGGGCCACCCGCATGGCGGCGGCGAAGGTACAACAATAAAACAGGTGTAAAGTCTACTGTCATTGACCTCAGCACGAAGGATGGTCAGGTGTTAGGGTATGTGTTTGGCCAAAGGTACCCTTCCACAATTCGGTGGTTTTAGGTGACAAGCTGCTTGTGCTGAGTGTAAAATTAAAACATCGAGTTATATTTTGTTTACGTTGATATCGATTTGAGTAGATGGCGCCTACGATAAAACTATATTATATCAAAAGCTGGTTTGTTCTTTGCACACACAGTGTTATAATCTGTGTGTACTTAAATTTATTACAATGGAGGAGTCAACGGCGGCGGCAGTATCACGATTTAGTAGAAATAACAGAAAAGTATCTAAGTCAAATATGTGCCAAGGTTTGTGTTAAAAATAAAATCAATATCTTAAGAAAAATAGTTTGATATTATTTTAATTTATAATTTGAAAAATCTATTTTAAAAAACATTGACCAATTGCATGCAAGAATTAATTACATTTTACGTCCAAATTCTCTTCATGTTTGTCTCATTTAGTAATTTGTCCTTTAAAGTAAAAAGAAAATATTAATTAAATAAACATAAGCTTTACAATTACATAAACATGAAGTATATACAATGCCATAAATATAATAAACATATTCTTAATCATCTTAAATTATTGTTATAAAAACATGTCAACAACTATTAAACTCAAATAGTTTTAATAACTAAATAGGGATGTGAAATATTTCAACGATATTATAAGGTAATATCAAATAAACTACAAATAAAACTAACATGTACCGGTATTTAGGATTGATACAATTACATTTTATCAGCAACTTCATTTTGTTGTTATATTTTAATATACAGGCTGTAGATGAACAGTTGAGGTTTTATTTAATAATCAAAATACATTGTTTAATGTTTGGTCTTTAAAAGGAAAACGCAGTCATCTCTTCAACTTAAACTCGAACATGTTTCAGACAACTATACAGACGGACGAGTTACTTTTGAATCAACAGGGAAACGAAAAAGCTATTAATTTTACGCTCCAAAGAATACCTTAGTTCATTTATTTATATTCTTCTTCTGATATAATATTTTGACATCAAATTATCATTCTGAGATTACTTGTATATCAGTTTTAAAGATTATTTGATGTAATTAGAATTAAATTAAAATTAGTTATACATTTAATTTAACATGTTCTCACAACAATGATGTTCAGTGGACGCATAAAATCAACAAATTGATAAATTTGTCTGCTGGAATTTTAATTTTCAATTACAGGATCCAAATCCGTCCAAAGTCATACAGATGCGCAGAGATAAATTACACCCCAGACATTTGGAACTCTGAAAATCTGAAAGTAAAAATTACTGAACTTTAAATTAAAATGTTTATGCGTAACTTTGAGTATGTTTGTATTCGTGGATCACGTAATTCGGAGTTGACGGGCAACGTGACCAGTAATCACATGTCAGCTCGGGCCTCAGCCAAATTTGGATCACATATATATTTTTTGTGAAACGTTTTTCCTAATATAATTTTAACCTCTACTGGTAATAAAAAAATTCCTTCTGTCCAATATTTCGGAAAAATTTAAATCAAGGTTGATACTAATTCCAATCAAAATTGTAGTAATTTGGTTTTGTGACAGTCTCGCTAGCCAGTCTTGGTCTTCGGTTCAAGGGGTCACAGGTTCGATCCCCGGGTGCCCACTACTGTATGGGTAAAAAGTGCTTAGTAAATCTCTCTTAACCTCTGGAGTGAATGTGAAAAATAAATAAAGGACAGATTATAAATATTTTTACAGCTGAATTAGTAAATGGACACTATTAACTTCAAGTAAGGCAAACGTTGTAAGGGTGGAAACACCGAAAGAGTGGAAACACAGAAAACACTGTACGCATATCATTGAATACAGGAGATAAAGGCTGAAGTATCCAGAGCTTGACTGACAAGCCTATTCCTAGTGAATTCAGTTTACAAATAATTCAGTTGACAGTCCTTAATAACTCGAAGCGAAATTTTTTTACCGGAAATACAATTACTTCTTATTAATTACAGCCAGTAAGTGTAATTATTTCTTTAGAAAGAGTAATATGTGGTTGAAAACCACCGCAGATTCCGTATGCAAAGATCCTATTACTATATGTTATTACGATACATAACTTCTTTAAAATCTAGGAAACTTTCTTTAACAATATACATGCTTTTTTGTGACCAAAGGTACAAAAATATATGAAAAAAGAAATTAAACTAGCTCATTTCATAGGTATTAACTAGCTAAACTGATCCTTAAGCTAGCTTTCTATAGTGTTGGAATATCCTTTTCCAAATCGCTTTTGAGAGTATTGTAAAATGGTGAAATATTTGTTTACAGAACTTTATTTTCTATTCACGCAATTATGTCTTCTTTACATTATATTTATAGTGGTTAGTGAATTTCAAATAGAAAATGTTGATATTGGTAACATATTTTTAAAAGGAAAAGTAATTTTCTCTATTAATAAAATTACATTTGATTTGGGTAGAGCTATTTATAAACTCTATTATAAATAATGGTAATGGTTTCATAAGTACGTATTTTCAAATACTTTATTATTACTTTGAGAATTTACAATTTCGCTACACCAACAGAATCTACTTTCGTTGAAAGGTTTTCATTTAGGTATAGAATGGCCATAAGAGTCTTTGGCCTTTGTGGGGACTCATATTTATAGCAAAATCCCTTATCGCCAGGAAATGGTCCAAGAGCAAGAAAGGATTTATTGACACCAACAAGTGCAACACTTTCGAGGATATATTTGGTTTATGTATGAAAAGAGTATTTCAGAAAAGTGATTCTTACAAAATTCCAGTGGTGGAGGTCCAGATAATGACTTTTTTAATATGGCTGGGAGTCTATTATATAGCTTACTAGCTGTTATTAGCCCGTCAAAAATAACGGGCTTAAAACGCGAATAAAATATTATATTAGTAATAAATTTAGTCGCTTCAACATTTTCCTTTACAAACCTATTATAGTTATTTAAAACGTTAATTTTTAAATGCGTGTAATCACATGAGAAATCTTAAATTGTTATGCAACAAAGTCCCAACATATTGCATATTAAAATATTCATTAGAGTTAGTAAAAATTCAGATAGTGTCTTTTTACGAAAGACGTATTACGCCTGCGTACAAAATAGCCCAAAAGGGGGATTCGATGGTTTAGTTTAAACTTTGTCGTTAGTTAAGCTTTGGACATTGAATCAGATCCAGATCTGTGTCACTTCAAGCCAAATTATGTTTCTTAAAAACTGAGTTAAATGTTATTAAATGATTAAACGTTCGTTCATCGGGCTCAAATATTCAATAAAAATTAACCTAACTGTTTTAATTATTTTTCATAACCAAACGATGAATACAGTCTTTGTTTACCAACATTTAATTGTATTTCATCTGCTGACATACAAACTATCTAAAGACAGACAAACAAAAACACATAATTAGGCAAACTGTATAGATATCTACGTATTCATTGCTAATAGTGGGATGGGTCCATAGTCGTAAGTTTTCTTATCCCTTTTATCAAAATTTCTTACCAGAGTTTCATCAGCTTTCCCTAATTTCATCCAATGTAGCAAAGAAGGTGTATTATATAGCATAGAAGGACGCTGTGAAATCAAACTAAATTTTGGAATTAAAAAATAGTTTATTGCACTATACAAATTTCCTTAACTTTTACCTTCACATTTTATCATCAATATAACATGTATCCTACTACTTACATTTAGTTTAATTGTGTATTTAATCATGGTTTTTATACTCATATACAAATCACACTTTAGAATTAATGACTATCATCGGTGTTTACAAAAGCTGTTGATTTACCTTCACACAAAACTACTGCTACAATGCCGCTTTGTCATAATAATTTCCGTGATCCAGGATTAAACAAACGAAAAACATCTAGGCCTACCTTTGGTGCCATTATCAGTAATAAAACACAATTAAACTAAACAAACTTAAAATATAAATAGAGAATGTATAACTCATAATTTGTTAACTACAAATTAATTTCGCTGACACTTGTATACAGTATTATAAACTCTATTCCCATTCAGCATAGAATTTTTGTTGCTTATTTCTTCTAAATTTCAATTAAACACTCTAATTTGAATGAATAGTTGTCTGCTTTGTTTACAAATACAACTTGCTCAACTTAGTTACTTTACTCAGCTGTCGTATTGAATTCGAGTGCAAGAGAACAATGGCACGGAAAACAAAATGATCAAAAGTGTTTTTAGCCAATTGCAAACTTATATTTGATTATATTTAAGGTATCGTATTTTGTTATCATCGTTGGGCTAAAGGAAATCTATTGACACCAACCAACCTGGCCGCTCTACGCTCAGTAGTTTACACTGAATAGGTGGTTACACATCTTCCACCATTCACTATTATTAAATAGAATCTGTTTGAATTGTCATAGCTCTTCAACCGTTTATTTAAAGCCTTTGTTGAGAGCTAAACTTTGTTTTAAAATGTTTCACATGTGTTGACAAAAATATGTTTTAATTACACTTTTTTTGCCACACTTTTAGTTTAGACAATTTAATTTTAACGTTAAAAACAATATTCACATCACTGTTCAGTGGCGTTTAACCAAGATTTACTAAAATACTGTACAATCTCGGAAAATACATAAGAACAAAATGTATTTAATTTGTAATAAGAACTAAAAAATTTATATCAATGTAGGGATGATTTAAACTATTAGCGAGAAATGACTGTCCACTTCCCTAACATACAATAATAATAGTAATAATAATAATAATAATAATATGTAAGTCCAATTTCTCATAATTCCACCATTTAAGATATTTTTACTAAAACGCAGTCCCATATTATTTAGATGTATCCAAAATGAATATTTATTAAATTTTCTTTTAGGTAATGCTGATAGTGTTAATATGTTATTTTCAGTTGTTGTTTTAAAAGTTCTCTATATTATTAGTTTTAGTTTAGCATTAACAATTTGGAAACGTCTATCATGCTTGGAAATGAGGGCGAATTTTAATTTTATGTTAAAATTACATTTTCAGTAAAATTAAGCTAAAAACTGCCTAACTAATAACTAATTAAAGAACTAATTGTAACACAAAGCTTGTTGAATGATTAGTAATAATACAAAATATGTGATACACACGATGGAATAATGTATATTAAAGTCTGACGAGGCATAAGGCCATTTTGAAAAATATTCGGCCATATTGGATTTGTATAAGCTTTTAACTAAATCTGGCACAATGTCTATGAACTATTAGATTTGTTAAAAGTTTTTAATACTACTGGATACAACTTAAACACATATAAATGTATATTATAATGTAGCCTAAATTAAACTAAAATTGTTGTAAAATGTCCGTTTGTATAAAATTATATTACTTTTTAATGATGGCATTTTGATTTTATGTGTTCATGACCGTAAAATATAGGGAGACAAAATGTCTGCATATTAAGTCCATTTTCATGACTCTACAGCCAAATTAGCATCGGGTCGGCATTTAATGATTCACTTCAGGCGACAGCGGGACTTGCTCGCCGAAGTCAGGCGCTACTTAATAATTAAATAATGAAATACGCTTATTAACACAGGAGTTCGCAGATTGATGCTGTGTAAATATCTGCATAAAGGAATTTTCTTAGTTTACAATCAGTAGAAAACAAAGTTAAATACCCCCGTCACAGCAAACCTGCATACTCAGCGAATTTCCAATGAATATATAACATAATACATTAAAACACTTAACAGGATTCATAAAAAATGTATTCACAAACAAGCGATATTTAAAATATTAATTATTCTCCGTAAGAATAACATTGGGGATGAGTACGCAGGTTTGCTGCAATAAGGCACACAAAATAATGGGTTTTTATTCAAATATCAATAGACCTCATCTTAGTGAAGCCACATACCAAGTTTCATCCATATACATGCATGAATAAGCGATATATAACATTTTAAGTATTTTCCATAAGAATAACATGGGGACCAAGTACCTAGGTTTGCTGCTACAGGAACCATAGGCGAAAAATTGTTTTTTTGTGCAAACAACAATAAACCTCAACCAGATCAAGCCATATACCAAATTTTGTCAGTTTATGTTCATAAATAAGCGAGATATACAATTTTTATTTTTCTCCATAAGAATAACATTAGACAACGTACTGTGTTTAGCACTTTAAATATCTCGGTAACCAATTGATGTAGAGCAATGATCAAAATACCAAATTGTTTGTTTTTTTAAGCTGAATTCAATGGTATAAATTAGAATTTGATTTAAATAAAAATTACATTTGAAAACCCCAAAAAACCCTACAAAACTCCCCAAAAACCCCCCTTTGGATGGTGCGATTCGTCTGGTTTTCGAACTCGTTCAAATAAATGGTACTTTACACATTTGTACCAAATTTAATTAAGATCGGGCCTTTTTTACGAGAGTTATCGTGCTTACGGACACATATATATATATATATATATATACATACATAATGTATAAAAATTTGAACGAATAGTGTTTTTGGCATCTAGGGACCTCAAAATGAAAGTTATCATGGTCTCGGGCTTAAGTCTTACAGTACCATGAGACCTACGGTAATAGCTTCTTCCCTATAGGGGAAATTCGCTAAAAGTGTGTAAATTAGCTTTTTCGTAAAATTATGATACAAAAACATAGACTAAGTTGAAGATAAACTATATCAAAATAAGTTATTAAGTTTAAATGAGTAATACACATGCAAAAATATTTTGCTTGGATATTATTAAAAGAATTTATTGATTTTTGTACGACGATTTTCGACCCTTAAAACTATTATTTTATATACACATTTGGTATCAATCGAAATTTCCTTACTCTCTAGATGTGACTTCTGGGGTTTCCATAAACTCTCGACTACGGGGCTTTGCCCATAAGTTTAAATGTTAATCTTATGGAGTTATATTTTATTTAGTTACTCAGCTGATTGAAATGTAAACCTTTATATATTACGCTAAAGCGTGATAAAACCTTTAAGGGAACTCATCCGTTATTTCTGAGCCGATTTTAATGATTGAGGTACCAAAATCTTCGTCCTGATTCGTAGTTTTTCAAAATACACTTCATTTTTCGGTATTATTAATATGAAGGGCAAGGGCCACCCTCAAAATTCGTTTTTTGCCCATAAGATTAACATAAGGAATAATTTGATTTGAATTGCAGCTGTCAATGCATTATGGACAGGTTATTAGCTATACCAGATTTTACAGATAAGAAATCTATTTATCTATATAAATAAGATGAGTTATTTTTCTACATCGCTTTGAGCAGTGAATGTTTTATGTAAAGGAGGTATTTAAGTATTTGTTAAAATTTGTTTATCCGTATGTCTGTTTATAAGCCAGATTTGCTTTGCGTTTCACAAAAAACGACAGTACTGAATGAAATAAAACTGCCTATTTTCGTGTAGAGGAGGAATCCATTTGACTGTTTTAAATCATTGTACGTAATTAGGGGTTTGCCCCTTTGTCCAGTACTACTAAAAAATCGATCTTGTACAGGTTACTCAAATTTTCACTACAGAATGCACCATATTTGTTCTAATGAACATTTAGCCAGCTAATTATATTTTATCAGAGAACGGAGGAAATATGTCTGATTTACTACTCTACAAAGGTATCCTAAACCATATCAAATAACGACGCGACAATGAATCATTGACTACAGAATACCTACAGCCCTTGCAACATGGTATTTAAACCTCAGTTTGTTTAGGTACCTAGCAATTGTGATTATAATACCGAATATTTTATGTGTTTAAGTCTACCTTCAATAAGTCCAACAAACTATAGAAGTTATTGATCAGATATTTAAAAGGAGATTGGTAAAAAAACAGTTATAGGCTTATTTCTGTTCCAATAAGGCTCGGCCCCAACGGCTTCCAACATTTCCATGTTAATTCTATACTTACTAGACTGAGTGAGCAAATAGTTGGTAGAAAGACGGCTGGCAATGCACTATAGTCAGAAACAGGCTTATACTTTCCATCCTGTATGCCCTCTGCTCTGTCGGAGCTTACAATTATAATTGATTTATCAATGACGTTAGGACCGATTGACATAATCGGTTAGGAGAGTAGTTAATACATCAGAATATGACTTTTGCCTACTCCTGTTCCAAAAATGTTTTACCAAATGTTAGAATAACTATAGAATTTATGGATTAATAATTGTGTTCTAATCAGGCCTCATCCATGGAAAAATATAGTGTTGTATAGAAATATATTCGAAAAACTAACACTGGGATTATGGTTAAGAATTGTAAAAAAAGAATTATAACAGCCGTTCAAAAGCAACCATTCAATCGTAAAAATAAAACTCACTTGTTAAAGTATCATGTAATTTTCTTGAGAATAGTGATTATAACCAATGTGTACAAAACTTTAAATGTACATCATTAAGTTATGTATAAATTGCGAGAACCATTCAAACTTAAGATTGAATATAAAACAGACATGCCCAAAATTAAAACGAGTTCGCACGCAGCACACTGACGTGAGGGAAGTGAATTTCCACATAAAAAACTATAAAAACTCAAAATCAGTTAAAAAAATAAATTTATTCCAATTTTTATTCAAATCTGAAAATACTAATTTTTTGGCTGTTCTGATGCTTATATATATATATATATATATATATATATATATATATATATATATATATATATATGTATATGCACTCTAGCGGTCGCATTTTTTGTATGATTTACTTCAAATTTGGTAGGGACGTTCCTTTCTATAATCTGTTGGACAAGTTCGTTTGGCAAAACAATCGGAAAACTCTAAACCCCTATGCTGGTAATACAAATTTGCGCGTTATTAGGTTAGGAGAAGGTCCAGTCAGGCTTTATAGTAGGCGTGAGGTTTTTTGGGATGATAAAAGTACACCAACAAATGAATAATAGGCTTTTCTAATGTAAAATCCCCATAAGACAACGTACTGTGTTTGCTCGATACACATTTTCTTTAATAACTCGGTAAATATTTATGCTAGAATGACGAGAGAGGGCTTAAAAGTTTTGCCACACTAATTCCCATCTTGTTACATGCGTTAATTTCACATCCGTGGCTTTTCTGACCCTTTTTGGGTCCAAAAACTCGAAATTTGAAAGATTAATCCCCAAAAAAGGGGTTTAGAGTTTTCCGATTGTTTTGCCCAACGAACTTGTCCAACAGATTATAGAAAGGAACGTCCCTACCAAATTTTAAGTAAATCATACAAAAAATGCGACCGCTAGAGTGCATACACACACACACACACACACACACACACACACACACATATATATATATATATATATGCACTTAATGTGTAATGCACCTATATATATATATATATATATATATATATATATATATATATATATATATATATATATATATGTCTATATATATAACGGGTGGTCCATAATAACCGCTAACATTTTAAACATTTATTTTACAGCTGCTACTTCGCTTAGACAGTTGATTGTTGCAACAATTAAAAGCCCAGCTGATAGCATTTTAGGTTAGGTTAGGTTTTAGTTGAAATGGAGCAGTGGACTGTTCAACACCGGGCTTTCGCTGTCGAAGCTTTTTTTAAAAATAACGAATCCATGATTACTACGCAACGGTTATCTCGCAATAACTTCCACATTCATCGCAATGATGCAGTTCCTCATGCAAAAACCATTAAAATGTTGATGAAAAATTTTAGAAATAGTGCATCTGCTTTGAAAATCAAACCATCTTGCATCTTGCATCTTGATTTAAATTTTCATCCATATAAGCTGGCAGTCACTCAAAAACTTAATCCTGCAGATCCTGAAAGGCGAATGGTGTTTTGTGAAAGGTTATTGCACCTCATTGAGCAGGAAAACATTTTGCAACAGTTGATATTGTCTGATGAAGCTAACTTTGAGCTATGTGGTGCTGTAAATACGCAAAATTGTCGCTACTGGTCCTTTGAGAATCCCCGGGAAATTCATGAACGGCCTCTTCATAGTGAAAAAGTTATTGTATGGTGTGGCGTTTCACGTTTTGGAGTTATTGGACCTTGTTTTTTTGAAAATCAAAATGGCGAAAGAGTTAATGTAAACAAAGAAAGGTATGTTGAAATGATTCAGAACTTTCTAGCTCCAAACCTAAGACATTTAGGAATAGACCTGAATTCAGTCAGTATGGTTTCAACAAGACGGGGCCTCTGCACACACGGCAGGTGAATCAATGACTGTTTTGAGAAGGCTGTTTCCAGGGCATCTTATTTAACGTTTTGGCGATGTCCCTTGGCCTGCCCGGTCTCCAGACCTAACGCCTTGTGACTTCTGGTTGTGGGGCTACTTGAATAGCAAGGTTTTCGCCACGAAACCCCAAACTATTGCAGATCTGAAGAACAGCGTCCGTAATGAAATTGCCGCAATAGCAATGTCCATGATACGACGGGTGATGGCGAGTTCCAAACAAGATTGGAAACATGCTTAGATGTCGGTGGACATCATATGAGGGATGGCATATTCCATAAGTAAAAATGGTTTAGCTATGTAAATATTTTGTAAATATTTCTTTGAGTTTTAATAAACTGTAATTGTTATTTTACACAGCGTTGTTTTATTTATTACTTCACACCCGCAAAACTAACATTGCATAGATTTCACACATTATTTATTTTTTATGCCACCTCCATTAGAACAGTTGAATAGTTTGAACAACTTATAATTACAAAAAATGCTATTAATTAAGGAACCATTCAACGCAAAAATCATCTCTCTAACCCATGAATTAGCTGAGCTGTCACAACACAAAATGTTAGCGGTTATTATGGACCACCCAGTATATATATATGTATAAAATTTTGAACGACCCCCCAAAATGTGTTCAGGGGGTCACGTTAGGAACTTCTATGGTGGTCCCGGGCTTAAGTTTCATCGTGCGGGTCATGCTAATAGTTCACTTTCCAAAGGAAATTCACTAATAAACGAGGAAATAAGCAAAGCCAATACACTCGCCTTGGACACAGCGCGGCATTTAAACTCAGTTAAAATGCTTTAAATAATCGACGATTACTGAGTAAGTAGGAAGGGTAGAAGAAAATGGCTTTCAGATATGAAAAATTCAAATCTTTGGCAACATATCTCAGCAGATAATTTATTTCTCTGACCAAATAACAAAAGCATAATTTTCCTCGCATGTCGAAAATTTAATGTTTGTTTCTTTTAGAATTAAATTGATTTTTCAGAAAAACATTTTTCCCATTCGAGTGTTAAGTTTAGTCAATTTAAAGTACACTGTTGCCTTCAGCAAGGTTTTGTCCTTCCAAATGTGAAGTTTCATAATTTTTAAACGATGTTGAGAGGTATGACGTGAAATGTTAAGCGGTGTGGATTGCTCGCGCGAGTCAAGTGCTGGATTTTGGCCGCTAACGGCGGCCTCTACCGGCCTCACTGCCCCGCATGCATTCAGTATAGGGAAAGCCGTTCTACTCTATTCTGTCCTCTCTGCGGCAGACGAAGTTGCAGTCGACCCCAAGCCAATCATCTGCCTTTTTGCGCACGGCACTATCCAGCCGCCTATATAAGAAGCGCTGCTGCCAGCCAGTCGCTGCGGGTCAACAAGACCATTTGTCCTGCGGCAGGGCAGGGATAGAGGGATTTCAGTCGCTGCGGGTCTTTGACCATTTGATTTGCGACTTAATAAATAATAATAATTAGGAGAGTTATGGGAAAATATTGTACCTGAATATTACCTAGCAATTTAGTTAACTCCATTGAATTGGGTTGATAATAGTGAAAAGTTGTAAAGATAGTTTATCGAACATTAATAATTCTATCAAGTTAGTTGTATTTGTTAATATTGAAAATAAAAGGTCAGTCAGTTGAATAAATACGAGTTTTCATTTCATGGTAAGTTATTTAAAATATGTTATTTCCCCAAACACACTTGCTCACAAGTCATGTCCTGCCCCGACTGTCCGTCGGCGCTGTGGCCTAACATTAACACTCATTCACACGGCATTTGTCTTGCATACCTTTCGGTACTGCTGCGGCCGAACACTTATAATAAGTGACACAACACATTACATTGGATCTACCTTTGGCAAAGAACTCACACCCCGAGTACAAAGTCTAACATAAAGAACAAATTCCTTTTAATGAAACATTTGAAACACTGTAGTACTATAGGCATTTTTAACAAACTGACTGGCTTTTCAAGCAAAGCTCGGTCCCCTCAGGTGCTTTAACAAATGTAACTATATTCTCAAACATACCATATTGTACTGTAATCGCGAGCAAAGCCGCAACGGGCTACTAGTATTGCTTAAAAAATAATTGTTTAATCATTGCCCTCATTTATATCAACATTATCTAAATTTTAGATGTGTAAGGTTTGTTGGGACTTGGTAATTTAGGGCAAATGCTTAAACAACTTTTGTATCGGCTTTGTTTGAAATAGTCCACTAAATAATACTTTGAAGTGTCTGTGTCACATAACCATGATTAAATGGTTAAAATAATAATAGTTTTACCGGCCAATACTCATAAATGGAAATAGGAAAGATTTTACACTTATAAGTGAGCTGGCGTAGTGGTCAAGGCGACGCCGGCGCCGGTCGGTCTTCGGAACCAAGGCAGCGGCCCTGTCGTGGTTTCAATCCCATAATCATTTGCCTTTAAATAAGAGTTTATTTTTATTTTCCATTTAAATATTAACACTCTACAATATAAAATGTTCAACACAGATTTTAAATGTTATCACATTTGTTATATTTATATTTTTATTTAAATTAGTGGCAAGAAAATGGCAAGTTTTTCTAAATTAATTAACAGATTTTTATTAATTGTATAAAGATATTTTCTTATGCAAGCGAAAAACTAATAAAACTAGTTGAAGAAGTTTAATCATGATTTGTTTAAAGTTACAATAACTTTTAATTCAGGATATGCAAACATAAACTTAACCGCTAGTGACGCGATGTTGTTTACCTACCGCGTGCACACAGACAGTTCTTTTAGTTTGTAAAATATCCTACTTTAAAACCATTATTTGTAAACAAATTTATACTCCCTGTTAGTCAATAAACTAACGCAGGACTTAAACTAAATTATCTTTCAAATTGATTCAGCTTATCTTTATTCCTTTTAAACCACATCATACTTGAGACTCTCCGAGTATCGTACTAAAGTTGTTATTATGCATATGTTTGTAAGTTCTTGGCATGTATATTATACCAAGATTCCGTTATACTAATGAACACGATGTAGCAGGTCGTGGTGTTGTAGATGGTATCTCGGTTAACTGTCAGCGTATGGAGAAGTATAAGATGAATAGTTCCCAGACTGCGATACATGTAATACGTCAATACCACTCTACTAGGAAAAGTGCACTGGACATGCAATATCCTGTAGTAACCTCACTATGAGCGAAATAGTTTTGTGTGTCCATGCTAAGTTGATAGACTACATCAACGAAGCGATTTCCATCAAGTCCTTACACACGAAAGTTCTGAAAATCAGCTTAACATTCTTAAATTAAATGAAGAAGATAACAACAAATTTTTTCATATAAATTTGAAGAGTAAAATTATAACGCATTTCTAAACATTATAGGTTGTGGCTTTTGAGCCTTTAAGTGTAATTCCTTTTCAGAAGATCCATTCATGATTAAAACATAATACCACCGTTGCAGCAAACCTGCATACTCAGCGAATTTCCAGTGAATATACAACATAACACATTAAAACAATTAACAGGATTCATAATAAATATATTCACAAAAAAGCGATATTTAAAATATTAATTATTCTCCATAAGAATAACATTGGGGATAAGTACACAGGTTTGCTGCAACAAGGCACACAAAATAATGGGGTTTTTTGCAAATATCAATAGAACTCATCTAAGTGAAGTCACATACCACGTTTCATCCATATACATTCATAAATAAGCGATATATAACATTTTAAGTATTTTTCATAAGAATAACATGGGGACCAAGTACCTAGGTTTGCTGCTACAGGAACCATAGGCGAAAAATTGTTTTTTTGTGCAAACAACAATAAACCTCAACCAGATCAAGCCATATACCAAATTTTGTCAGTTTATGTTCATAAATAAGCGAGATATACAATTTTTATTTTTCTCCATAAGAATAACATTAGACAACGTACTGTGTTTAGCACTTTCAATATCTCGGTAACCAATTGACGTAGAGCAATGATCAAAATACCAAATTGTTTGTTTTTTTAAGCTGAATTCAATGGTATAAATTAGAATTTGATTTAAATAAAAATTACGTTTGAAAACCCCAGAAAACCCATTTTTGGGGTACAAAACTCCCCAAAAACCCCCATTTGGATGGTGCGATTCATCTGGTTTTCGAACTCGTTCAAATAAATGGTACTTTACACATTTGTACCAAATTTCATTAAGATCGGACCTTTTTTACGAGAGTTATCGTGCTTACGGACATATATATATACATATATAACAATTTTAACGAAGGGTGTTTTTGGCATCTGGGGACCTCAAAATGAAAAGTTATCATGGTCTCGGGCTTAAGTCTTACCATGAGACCTACGGTAATAGCTTCTTCCCTATAGGGTAAATTTGCTAAAAATAACAACCTTTTACATTTACCTGATTCATATCTTTAAATTCCAACAAATATGATCAGACTACAAATAAGAAAAATTTTACAATGTTACTATTGACAAATATACAAATCACATCATAACCAATTGAAGATATGTCTTGCTGAGAAAGGTCCACAAAATATTATATTTTATTACTCATGATGACTTTAAAAACACTATATGAGTTATAATATTGACATTTTATATTTCTTTAACCAACTTCAAGATTCTTAGTGACTTTTCAATATTATCATTATTGCTTTTAAGATAACCATTAATTTATATTGTGTACTCATAACAAGTCTGATATATATTTAGTGTGCCTAAAATAATATGGTAATTCAGATTTATAATAAATGAATACCAAATTCCGAGAATACGCCTGTCATTAAATTCTATAACCAGAAAACAATCAACTATGTGTACTGAATAGTAGCAAAGGTGGATTTTTGATGTTTTACCAACTTAACTCTCAAACAGTAACACATTTTTTAACTTTATCAGTAACACATTTTGAGGGTTTTCCTATTCTAATTATTTTAATTCTTGTAGAATTTTATTATGTACACGTTTATAATACATGATTATTAATTTTATCCCTAAAGATTAAGAGCGTATTAATAATGAATGCTCGCCACAAAGGGATTATTATTTTCTATTTAATAAACATTGTTCACGGCAGTGTTAACGACAAAGCTCGTGGTCCCATACGAGGGAATACTCCCATTGTGGTGAGCGGCGCGCGGCAATGTTTTCTCAACGATTTATACAAAAGTACATCCCAAAGCACAGTTTACATTGTAATTTATTAAAGAGGAACCAAACAACCACTACAGTAGATCCCAATGTAAGGTCTAATTTAGCTGGAATGCTTGGAAATTTCACTGGTGAATTATGAGGTTAAACCTGCAGCCTAGAGGCCATTATGCTCTAGTGTTATGAGAATTTCCTTAAATAAACTGATTAATATCATAGAATGATTCTGCAGGTTAACATACTTTTCAAGGTCACAGTTTTTCACAGTAAAAAGCATAAGCTTATATAAATTGGTACGGGTTTTGACATGAATACATTTGACTGAAGTATAAGGACCTTCTAGTGCTTTGTCTTGAGAACGGAAGATTCTTATGAGGAAGCGCCTACTAGATTATCATGAAACCACATTCATACTTGTCTACTTGTCCTTTTTGTTTCCATGTTGAAGTCGGTTGCTTGAAGATTGGGCGAAGTCGGTTGTTTCAAGATCGGGCCACATGTCAACCAAAGAACCACGATATACTTTCAAATGTACGCCGCGCCGACATCAAGTTGTAAAATATATTAGTATTTCTTACAAGGAAATATAACAGAAAGGGAAAAATCAAAGTTAGCATAAAAAACTAAGATTTTAGTTTTGGCAACAACGAAGAATATTTTATATTTACACTGAGAATATTTATTAACATAAAGAGTTCACGCTTAAATAATTAGTAGTAGCTAATATTAGTAAACAACCAATTTCATTCAGTGTGACTTATCTCGCTCTAAATGTCAAAGATCACATAATATATTAGTCTGAATTCGAACCTGGAACTTGATACTGTAAACTAGCACTTATTCTTTGACAATTTTTTCTAAAATATAATTTTAAATAAATAATTTGAGCCCATGGAATCAAAACATGGAACAGAACCCGTTTTTCCTATCATAAAACTGAAATATTAAAATTATTAGAAAAATGTCCAGCTTTTATAAATGAAAATAGTAATATAGGTTAAGATTGCATTTTTAACCAAGCAATTTTAGGGGTTGGAATACAAATTAGGGATTTTAGCAATACCTGCATTCTGTAAGATAGTAAAATCTTTACATTATCAAACCCTACTATAGAAAATATTTTCCATTTTATCCAACATGACAATGAACCAATATAAATAATTCAGGTAAAAGAGCAATAAACTCTCATCACAATTAACCATACTTAGCGTTTTTATTCACTAATAATATCTGTTCGTTAAAGTTTACTGTTCTGAAATAACATTGTTGGTGAGATTAATTAAAAAATTCTCATGCAAGCTACTTCACTTTAATTAAAACTTACCACAGAAACGCTTCAAAGAAAAGTAACAGTTCCAACGATGTCGGCGCAATTAATTTCACGATTGGACACTATGTTACGTTATTTTATTTGATGTTAGAATTTAAAATTATAAAACATTCCACGCAAACCAATATCACTAATAGCATATCATTTTAATATTGGTATACCTTTTTTTTCTAACGTGACACGTTTTAAGCCTGTTCAGTACATGTTTATGCCATCATTATACAATCTTCCACAAACAAAATTAGTTTGCTTTATTTTTTCAGAGTGGCAACACATTTTCTAGCCCAGCCGTATTGTTTCTTAAATCAGTAACGTTTATAAAGCTTTAGGGTGTTTCCATTTGGTGTCTTGTGTGACATTACTAGTTAATTTCTGCAGAGCAACTCATAAGTCCCAATATACCGTCGGAGAATTTCCTGTTTTGCATTTTTTTCTATAAAAAGAAGCTAGCACTAGCTCATACTACTAATAGAAGTATGTCCACGATTACAACTTTGAGAGGGGCCTCTGTTTTCCAACAAACTTTGACGCTTATAATAAACATAAAATACCCCCGTCGCAGCAAACCTGCGTCCTCAGCGAATTTCAAATGCAAAATATTTGTCTTAATACCACATGAAGCCGCATACCAAGTTTCATAAAAATATATTCACATACAAGTGATTTTAATTATTATCCATAAGAATAACATTGGTAATGAGTACGTAGGTTTGCTGAAACAAGGAACATAAACAATTGGTTTTTATGCAAATATAAATACAATTTAACTAGGCGAAGCCACATACCAAGTTTCATCAATATTCAATCATAAATAAGCGCCATATAACATTTTAGTTATTCTCCATAAGAATAACATGGGGGCTGAGTAAGCAGGTTTGCTGCAACGAGGAACAAAAAAATGGTTTTTTATGCAATTATCAATATAACTCAACGAAGTGAAGCTAAATACCAAGTTTTATTAATTTATGTTCATAATTAAGGGAGTCATTACATTTTACTTATTCTCCATAAGAATAACATGGGGGCTGAATACGCAGGTTTGCTGCTATGGGAATAATCAACAAAAAATCAATTTTTTGTGCAAATATCAATATACCAGTACTACGTGAAGCCACATACTAAGTTTCATCAACATACATTCATAAATAATCGAGATATCAAATTTTATTTATTCTCCATAAGGATAACATTGGACAACGTACTGTGTTTAGCACTTGGAATATCTCAGCAACGGTTGGGCGTAGAATCACAATTTAAACACCAAAATGATCGTTTTGTAGAACTGAACAGATTGGTAAAAGCAAATGTGAAGTTTACATTAAAATAAACTGAGGACAAGCCAAAAACCTTTTTCCCATAAGATTAACATGGGCGATTTTATGAGCAGGTTTTTTTTTGATTTTCTCCACAACCACTTAACCTAGGTTAATAATTCAAAATACTATATTATTTGTTTTTTTAAGCTCTATAACATGGTCAAAACCAAAATTAAGTTTTTCAAAAATTGTAGGGTGAAAAATACAAAAAACTGATTTTTGAAAAATTTAAAACCCCCATAAACCCCCCTTCCCATGGTCCGATTTTTCTGGTTTTCGAACTTAAAGTCATGAATGTCATTTTACACATTTGAGCCAAATTTCATCAAAATCGGACGTTTTTTACTCAAGTTATCGCATTCACGGACACACACACACACACACACATATATATATATATATATATATATATATATATATATATATATATATATATATACATATATATAAATTTGAACGAATAGTGTTTTTGTCATCTGGGGACCTCAAAACAAAAAATTATCATGGTCTCGGGCTTAAGTCCTACTATGAGACCTACGGTAATAGCTTCTTCCCTATAGGGGAAATTCGCTAAAATGAGGTGAAGCCACATTAAAACAAAACCAAATCAGACTTAAACCTGGTGGAAAATCACTTGTTTTGTTGTTCGTGCTGTTTTTGAGACATACTGACATATATACTGAGTCAATCGTTAGCCTTTAGTAATTCATTTGAAGGGATTTATCTTCACTTGTTCAGAGATTGCACAGGTTGTATTAAGAGAATTTACGCTACCAACCGTAGAAAATATAATTCCTGGAAAATAAATGTTCTGATTTAAAAATTATATAAAACATGCAATACTATTCAATTGTTTTTAAGCTGATAAAATCTCTAATTTAAATGAAAAATAAATTATCTTGATAGTATTTTTGTCTAACGCCATGAGGCATTAACCTTTTAATTAACTGCGTCTTATATAGTTGTTGATAAAACAAACCCATTGATGGGACAAAAATCCCACTAGCTGAGACCAAGAAATTTAATATTTATCGTAAATTCTTGCATAATAAGCTACTTCCGTGAACACCAAAGGTGTACTCCGTATTAGGATATATTACAAATTTTAGTTAGCATATTTTAAATAAAATATTAAAAGATCATATTTAAAACATTTTCCTTTAACCCATAACATGTTTGGCTCAACTTTTATATTTTTCAGTGAACACTTAAGGTCGAACAGATAAAAATAAAAAGTTAATATATCCTTTTGATTTTTTTAAATACTGAAAAGTAGCATGAAAAGAAAAGAAAAACAATTGTTTTAATTTTTTTGTTTATTTACCTAGATAAAATATGTACTAGTTGGTATTACTATTATTGTATACCGTTTTTATAAAGTGACATTTGTCAATTGCCCACTACTATAATGTGTCGGTGCAATGTAATGTGTTGGTTTGTACGGAAAGCTAAATTTTAGAGAGGATTTAGTTTAGAGAGGACTTTTGCTACCAAGTACCTATTATATTGAACAATGTTACTCTACGACATTGTTGTATTAATTAATAGCCATGTAGTAGATCGTTTGTTGTAGATGTTATCTTTGCTGGTTTACTGTCATCGTATTCAGGTAAAGTTTAATCTTTACAGCCCTCAGCTGCGCTGCTTGTTCTGAAGTACGTCATCACATCACTATTAGGAGTATAATACAATGTAGTGTTATAACTGCACTTTGTGATGACTAATAGATGTTTAAAATCAACGTTGTTGTACTATGAAGCGACTTCCATTATTTTTTTAATTTTAAGATTCGAATATAAAGGGCAGCATATTTACTGAAGTTTATAATAACGAAATTTATCTAGGACTTTTAAAAATATGTTTACAGAACGCTACAATTTTATTTTACAAGCCGCAATTGTCAGTTAAATAGTTAATTAACAATAAAAACACTAAATATTTTTGTTCAGGGGACACACTTATATAAGGATAATTTATTACAAAAATAAATTGACACCGTTCTCAATGAAAATTACTACAACAAAGGATAATAGCCAATTTGTCTTAATATGTTGAAGGTATTTAAAACTGATTACACATAAATTTAGATTTCTTCAAGAAATATTATAATACAGAAGATTTTGTAATATTCCAACATAATTTTTCAAAACTGTGATGGAAATTGTTTGTAAAATATCTCTTTAGATCAAACTGCTTCCAGAATTCGCAAAAAAGCTTGGAATTACCCAAAAACAAGCCAATTACAGTTATTGTCTTAATTTCAAATTTTTCTTTGTTATAATCAATTGTTGGATTGCAAATCTTTTGCTTTTCTTCATTTACTTCAACAGCTTGTGACTTTTATTTTCATACCTAACTGTCGGATCTAGTATATGTAGCCCTCGTTTTGTTTCTGTCAATTGCCAGAATATCGCATCTTCTTTGAGATCCTTTGTTTGCTATACCACTCACCTCTTCGTATACCTCATATATTTTCCTTCTAAAGGCATCAGATATAATTTTCCCGAAGGCATGATGTCGGTGATTTCTTAGTAGCTCACCAAAAGGGCAGAATCCAAGGACATGTGGCAGTGATTCATAAACATATGGCTCAGTGCTCGAGCAACGAGCAACGTTGGTGCTGGTTGCCAACCTGATCTGTCCCAGTTCATCCAAGTTGGAGCTACATCACCTATTATTTTTAATGCTTATTTATATTGTGATGCGGTTGTATCTTTTAATTTATGAAAATTAACATTGACTGAAGGACATTCATCAAACAGACACACTCCTCTTCCTCTGTAAGGTTATTTACACCAATTTAAGTACTCTATTTTTTGAGCTACTTTACAAAAAAAACTATAATTTCGTCCAGCTAAACCACCCACCTCACCCAATTGTCCAACATTCCACTAAAATATACCCATTCTAAATACTAATATACAATATTACTACTGCTCTCGTGAACACAGTATTATGAACACTAGATAAATTTTATTGTTAAAATTTATACTTCAAATAGCAATTTCAATTTAACCAAACTTGCCAAAAATTGAGAATGTAAATCATAAAACTAATTGCGAATTTGAACACTGTTTCATGATTTATCAAGCAATAATAATTTTGTTAGCTATTCATTATGAAGTTTATAGTAATTGTACCATCTAGTAGTAAAATATCAGGTATTCCTTCAAGAGTTTAAAACATAGCTATTACAGACATAATATTCGAAGAGAAAAGCGTAATACTAATTAACGAACGGCATGTAGGGATTATTATTTTCTGTTTAACAAATATTGCTCGAGGTATTAACGACAAAACTCGCGGCCTCACACGAGGGATTAGTCCCTATTGTGGCGAGCTGTGGTAACGTTCTTCTCAGTAATAACTAAAAGCAGCGTTTATTTTAACGTTTGAATATCACATTTTTTTTGTTAGCAATGAAATTACAAACATACCTCCTAAGGGACTTTTTAAATGTGAAAAGACCTCAACAAACAACTTAGTGAATTCCACTATGTACAGTTTAACTTGATTAAAATGTTTATATTTCGTACTTGTGCATATCTTTGATGTGGCGGGTTGACTGAACTTAGGATTTTTGTAATATGAGATTTCCTTCTTCTCCCACCAATGTTGTTAGGACTTTATCCCATCTACCTTACTACCCCACCAAGATTATCGTTTTTTGAATTACAAATTTAAGATTCTAAATTACGACGGGTTTTAACATGAATATTACTTAAATAAATACCGTCGAAAGTTATATTGGTTGTAAACATCTTTTTTAACCAGGATACTTGCTGTACTTTCCAAATGCAAATCCGAGTATCTACTATGAGAGAAGTGTGGTGAATTAAATGATATTTTACGCAAGAATAATTTTTTGAATTATTTAAAATTAGACTGCTTAGTTACCATACTGCATTCTATTACAATCCCTACATTTAAATTTCCACGTGAGTTTTGTAAGCCATTTCTGTATTTTTGAAGCTTAACAGCAATAGATTTTAATTTATTATTGTTTTATTTGGACTTTACCTATAGCTTATATGTTTGAAACTGTACTACGTTTTGGCAGGTAACAAAAACCCTTCAGTCATCAATTGAACCGATAACATACATAAAAATTCTTACATATAAATTCAAACAATAATAAAGTAAAAGTACAAATGCAGTTTTTGGTAATGAAGAGTTGGTCTATTGTCTGTTGATTATTGCCTTATTATTTATTGTCTATTGCCTGATGTCTATCATTGATTGATATTACTGATGCTATAAACCCTTTCACTTTACTTAAATAAAACATAATAAACATACATAACACATTGTACCATGACACCGATGTCAATCAATGAGACCAACCTCACTTTAGTTTTGAAAAAGTGTTTATTCGCCGGGATTCAAACCTGAGACCTGAAGGCTGTAAACTAACGCTATATCCATTTGGCTTATTTATTGTCAATCAACAATTTAAAATACCTTTAAACTTAAAAAACTTATCCAACCTAATATTTTGATTTGCTAATTATATCTGTTAAAGTTATTTTAACAAACGTTGCTGTGATTAATTAAACAATCTCATGCAAGCTAGTTCACTTTAAAACTTACCGCAGAAGCAATTCAAAGAAGATTAATAGTTCCAACGATGTCGGCAAAATTAATATAGGTATTGACCAATTTGGTATACTTGATTACTTATAACGTCCATATTCTTACTCATTTAAGTACACATTTATAAAATCCATATTTTAGTATATCGTATACAAGTGTATTGTATTAATTAGATTCACGAAAAAAATATGTTTGCCTTTAGATCTGTTCCTAGGATGGTTATTTGAATGGTTTTTATGTATAAGATTGTAAATAGAGTGTTTAATCTAAAATATACTCAGGTTGACGAATTTATTTTATTCTACCAGAAAGGTTATGCTTTAATCAGTGGTATTTTAAAGATATACCACGTAAGGTACAAATACTGACTCGTGTCGTACTTTCTGTAGAAAAACTCGTTACTTCAGGTCCCAAGATGATCCGTAAAACTTTCTCGTAATTTTTAAACCAAAAGTTACTACTCGAGTAACTCTCATTTTAAGTTTTGTGTAACGAAGTGATATGGTGTTTATCACGAGAATAACATAACACGCAACTATTGCGTCCTTATCTTCCGATCAATTGAAAATTTAGAAGTCAATAGAAATAAAATTAAAATATATATATTTAAACAAGAACGCTACTTACGTGATTATTCCTAGGAAGTAATGTATAAACAACATCAGTTTCTTTTTATACTATACTGTGTTAGTATGTTGCTTTGAATTCAATCACAATTTTCACTCGATAAGAAGTATTTTAAATTAATTTTTTGAATATATAAAAAATACCCCCATAGCAGTAAACCTGCGTACTCAGCGATTTTTCAATACATATATATGTAACTTAATACCACATAAAGCCACATACCAAGTTTCATCAATGTACATTCATAAATAAACGATTTATGACATTTTAATTATTCTACATAGGAATAACATGGCGGCTGAGTACGCAGGTTTGCTGAAGCAAGGAAGAAAAAAAAGAGGTTTTATATAAATATCAATATAACTCAAGTAGGTAAAACCACATACCAAATTTTATTAATTTATGTTCATAATTAAGGGAGATAACACGTTACTTATTCTCCATAAGAATAACATGGGGATGAGTACGCAGGTTTGCTTCTACGGGAACTATCGGCCAAAAAGTGTTTTTAGTGCAAATATCAATAGAACACAATGATATGAAGCAATATACCAAGTTTCATCAGGATAAGTTGATAAATAAGCGAGATATACAATTTTTCTTATTCTCCATAAGAGTAACATTGGTCACCGTACTGTATTTAGCACTTTCAATATCTCTGTAACCGTTTGACGTAGGCCTAGAGCAAAGATCAAAACACAAAATTGTGCGTCTCTTTAAGCTAATTCTAATGGAAAAATTAAAATTTGACTTTTTCAAAAATTATGTGTAAAAAACAAAAAACCCATTTTTGGGGTACAAACCCCCTCCAAAATACCCCTTCGGATAGGTCGATCTGTCTGGTTTTCGAACTTAAAGTCATAAATGCTGCATTAAACGTTTGTACCAAATTTCATCAAAATCGGACTATTTTTACGAGAGTTATCGTGCTCACGGAAACATATATACCATCAATTGAACCCTTCTTACTTATAAATTCAAACAATAAAGTACTTATTACAGCAATAGAAACCAGTATGGTATATTTATACTGGTTTAGTTTTCTCTGCACCATATATATACAGTTTTGAACGAATGGTGTTTTTGGCATCTGGGGACCTCAAAACGAAAAGTTATCATGGCCCCGGGCCTAGGTCTTACCATGCCGACTACGGTAATAGCTTCTTCCCTATAGGGGAAATTCGCTAAAACACATTCAAAATACTTCGTAGAAGATGCCTTGCTTTGGGTAACATCATAAATGTCGGTGTTTGTTTTCAAATAACACCGGAAAATATTTCTCAATATGCTGATTCAAATTACTTGTTAAGTGATAACAAAATTAATTGGGTTTAAGAAGGGGAAGAATAATGATTCTAAATTTATTTGTAAAATGCAATATTTATATCAATTTATTCATTAAGTATCACATCTCAACTAATACATCACTTAAACCTACCAGATACGTAGAGTTGTGATGATTGATATTGATTTATCAACATTGTCTGTACTCTGTTCCACATTCACCGTGCACCTGCTCTATGTCCATAAGATGTTTTATGGTATTTCATAAGATTGGTCGAGAAGTACTAGCCGTCCTGGAAACATTAACTTACCCGTTTCATTAAATTATGTGTAATTACATTGTTTATTAATTTCATAAAAAGTTGTTTTTTCTTTCATATCACTAATATCACGATAAAGGCACAACGTATAGCACTCATTTGACTTTACTTATTATAAACTGCACACAGTAATAAATTATAATTTAGGTCGGTCGCGAGGAGAGTTGACGCAACTTGCATGACAAATAACCTGATTATTACGCTCAAGGTAGTAGTACTGCACTGTGAACGTGAAATTAATAGAGTATAGACGATTATTTGCCTTGATTTGCCCAGCACAAAAGAGCGACAACGATGTAACAAAACATGGTTATGTCGTGTGGTAACATAATGTTTTATATTTATCCTCAACGAGTGCTGTTGGGGGTTGAACGAGTAGGGTATATTACTCAATACCATGGCAACCAGACAATGGGAATAGCACCAGCGTCCCCACCATAGTAAACTTTGTACCGTTACTTTGACAGGGAAGCCTCCACTTTTAAATTTGTAAACTAAAACTATCTCAGATAACCAAACTTTATTTAAAACCACTTTGTGAAGTATTTAAAATGAATGGTGTCAAATTTTGTTCGATATTGTAAAATTTCCAAGTATTAATAAAACATAATTTCTTAGAATAATGTATTCATAAAAATTAAAGGGTTTGTAACAAATGAGAAATGAAATCTTATGAATGCAAAGACGACGGATAAATTATTGTTAAATTCGTTTAACAAATATTTGATTAAGTGATGTAGATTAAGTTTAAAATAATAAAAAATGTTTTACGAACAAAAAGGGGTTTTGAGGTTTAATAATTTGGTTATAAAGTATTAAAATATCAAGTTTAATCTCTACAGCTGGACGGACTTAAGACAACGGGAAAAGCGAAACATTTTAATAATTTTTTCATCTATTTATATAATCAAACCATACCAAGGACTTTTGAGAAATCCCGCCAACCACATTCTTCTTAGAATGGTCTTGTTGAGAAAACCTAAGGGACAATATTAGTTTTCAGGAAAATAATCTCCTGAGGCCATAAATTCAATAAATGTGTCAAACTGAAATCAATTTTTAAATATTGAAATTTAATCAACAGAGTGATTTGATTTCAATGTAAACACTCTCAAACTGTAATCAAGGTTAACTGAAACTATTGGGTCCAGCTAGAAACTGCAATATTTAGTTTTGTCGTTATCTCTCTTTTTAAATATTTTATTAAAATGAAATAATAGATGACAAAGATAGGTGTTTAGAGTAGCATAAATATTTGGTATATTTATCCGTATATTTTAAAATAAAAATAAAATAATATGAAATATTTATCAACGTAAAAAAAGTATATTACTCGAAGCCCAGGTAAAAGAAACAGGGATAGAACGAAACAGTTTGACAATTACAGGCACTCTGATAATGTTAATTTTTCAGTAGTTAATTACTTTCTATCACGCGATATCGTTGAAATGACAGTAAATGAATACTACTCAACTGTATGTTTGGTTAGTCTTTGTGCTTAGGACTATATAAATATTGAACTATATATTGATGTTGCTAGTTCAAATATTTATTAAATAATATATAATTAAATTAAATAAAAAATAATAATATACAGGGTGTTCAGAAAGGGTAATTACAAACTTCGGGGGCTGGTAGTACTTATCAATTTGAACAAAAATTTTACTTAAACATAGGTAGACAAATTTTCAGTTTAGCCACTAGCCACCATTTTGTATTTTTAACAAAAATAAATAAATATCTCGAGAACTATTTAAATAACAGAAACTAAACTGTGCACGTACGTTAAATAAGCAAATAATCAAATAATAAAAAATAGTTATTAGGTTGTCTTAAATTTGTTCAAAATGGCACCCGTTTTAATACTTTAAAGTCAAATAACAAACAAACCATTAACTTTATAAAAATTTATAAAATACAAACAATATAAACATTCTTATAAAAAAATTAATGACACTTTATTCAACATAATCTGTCAACGCATCAGCAACAAAATGCACTATTAAGGTTTGCTTGCACAAGTCGGGGACAACAATCAGCGCCCAAATGCACTGCTTCTTGTCCCTGATTTGTGCAAGCAAACCTTAAAAGTGCATTTTCTTGCTTATGCGTTGATAGATTGCGTTGAATGAAGTGTCATTAGATTTTTTATAAAAATGTTTATCTGTTTTGTATTTAGTAAAATTGTTATAAATTAGTGGTTTGTTTGTTATTCGACTCTAAAATATTAAAACGGGCGCCATTTTGATAATATTTAAGCCAACCTAATAATATTTGTTATTAATTGCTTCTTTGGTTATTTAACTACGTGCAAAGTTTAGTTCTGTTGCTTAAATAGTTCTCAAGATATTAATTTGTTTGTTAAAAATACAAAATGGCAATTAGCGGCTAAACGGAAAATTTTTCGACCTTTGTTTATATCGAAATATTTGTTCAAATTGATAAGTACCCAAAGTTTGTAATGACTCTGAACACCCTGATAGATTTAATACATTTTTAAAATATTTATTAGATTTATTAATTTTGATGGTTTATTTATTAAAAATTACGATTTTTAGGAACAATATTATCTAAATTAATATAAGTGTTTTTATTTATTATCTAACATTTAAATAAGTCAAACAATAAAGGCGTCGATACATGTATTGTATGTTGGTAATAACAATCCATATTTTTCTTTCTGACAGTTGTTAGCAATATATGTAAGTGGGTTAAATAAATGTGATTATATCTTTTAGCTATTCTTAATTAAAAGAAGTTAAAAAAACTACTAAAGTTTAAAGTTTGAAATCTAATTTTCAAACGTAATATTTTCCCCTTTGTTATTAAAAAAATATATATATATATTATAATAATTTTTTTTTCAAAGTTTTTCTCCCGAAAAACTATGTCTTTGCTCTTTCAATATAAATACAGGTTCTAATGGTGAAACATTGTCACTGTTATTCTTTGAAAGAACGTATTTGTGTAGTTCATAACAAAATGAACAACACACTTCATTCTAGAAGATGCTCCAACATGGGAAACATGTAGGCTATTAAATTCTCCGTATAAATCCTTGCACACGTTGCATGTTTCCTAAAGCGAAAGTTGGGGAGAATTATGTGCCAGACTTAGCAACAACTGCTATAACACAACGCTTTTATTAAATTGCTATTAAACTATGACTTAAAGTGAATAAATAAATAAAATATTTATTTTCTCAAAATACAACATAAAACAAATACAATGGAAAAGTTGGAAATAAACTGCCCACTTTAACCAGTTGTGTGGTCAGTAAAACTAATACAAAACAAAATAATACTTCAGTCTTATAATATATATAGTTAATGACTTAAAGAATGTTAACGAAAGTTTATTTATAGAAAGTTTAACGAAAGCTTAGTTCTTAAACAATGTTATACAATATTTTACTGGCATAGTTCACAGTTTTATCAGCAAAACACTTGCAATGGAAATAGGTATAACCAAAAAACTGACATGACAGTTCATTTTTCGAGAAAATTTACTGAATATTAAAACACGAAGAAAGACAGAAACTGATAACGTCAATAGAAAGCTGAGGTACAAACGAATCTTCAAGACTTCCTTTTCAGTAAGCATAGGGGTGTTTCGGAAACAAAAATTCCTCTCTCACACTTTCTGTTGGCTGAGTAGTAGGTAAACTGGAAAACTCTCTTCATACGTGCAAGAAATATTTAAGTTTCCAATTTTACTCTGCACCTTCGACTGACGTTTTTACTGTGCGAATTAAATACTTAAAAATATTATTAAACATAACAGTCAAATACCTTATGGTAGAAATTTATATTATCAGTGCCGTAAGTTTTAAACCTTGTACCCACCATTAAAATAATTATTCAAAATTTATTCGAAAAGTATATAACTGTATTAAATATTTACTATTTATTTACTAAGCTATAAATCAAATGTAAAATTAAAACGAATGCATTTAAAACAATTTATAAAGATACCAGCTAAATAATTGTCTGTGAAATATGTGTTTTTACTCGGAAGAAAAAATGTGGACTAACTCAATATGCTGTATATTCCAATAATTAAAATATATTATTCTTACAAAAAACACTATACAATATAGGATTTCCTTGAGCGTGCTCATTTGATCCCTACTTTCCTAATAGTATTTTTATCTTGACTTAGGCTTACTCATTGGTTTAGGCTAGTTTTATTAGTTCATTATATTGGCTAGTAGGCAGCAAAAACTAGATAAATTTTTGTTATTACTTCATTGTAGTAGTTTACTTCTTCAGTGTAGTAGTTGTTAGTTTTATTTTCTTATTGTAACTGTTACGTCACGATGTACACGTGTGACGTGACAAATTTTGACGACATGGCGTGTTTACATTGACTGTAAACTATAATAAAATTAATGAAATTACCAGTTGTTGTTTTTAATTATTTTAAAAGCATTAGAGCTCTTACGCTTCTTTGAGGGCTTGTAGTGGTAAGTTTTAATTAACGAGAAGTAGCTTGCGTGAGAATTTTTAATTAATCTTACTGACAATGCTGTTGTAGGATAGCGAACTTGGGAGTTGAACATTTTTAATTTAATAACTACTAAGTTTAATACACATTTTTCCAGATAGTAAAATAAAATCCGTAATACTATAGAAATAAAAATAGTAACTAGTATTAAAATTTCATAATAACGATGACAAACAACTGAAATGAAATATCTATTTAAATACTAAGTGCATGGAGTTCTTCAGAATATGTTTAGAAAACTGAAAAATTCGTTATACATTTGTACCTTGCATATTATTTTAAACAACCCTAGTTATTTTAAAAAAAGAAACGAATAGCATGTTCAGAATAAGTTTTTCATTTTTAATTAAATAAGGTAATCGGTATACATTTTATACAAACAATCTACAACCCACATTTTAGACCGGTATTTATCAGGGATTTAATACTAGTTTTTTATTTGTTATACTAGATTTGTGAACTCATATTTACAAAACCTAATGGCACGTTTTGATTATCCAATTATAAACAAAAAAAATGGAAAGAATGTGTTGAAATAAACCAAAAAACTATAAGTTGTTATGTCTAAAATCGTCTTTATCTTCATCTTCACCTTCTTTTAGCGAATTTCCCCTATAGTGAAGGGGAAGATTTCCCCTGTAGGTCTCGTGGTAAGACTTAAGCCCGTAACCATGATAACTTTTTGTTTTGAGGTCCCTAGATACCAAAAACACTATTCGTTCAAATTTATATATATATGTGGTGTGTGTGTGTGTGTGTGTGTGTGTGTGTGTGTGTGTGTGTCCGTGAATGCGATAACTTGAGTAAAAACATCCGATTTCAAAGAAATTTGGCTCAAATGTGTAAAATGACATTCATGACTTTAAGTTTGAAAACCAGAAAAATCGGGCCATGGGAAGGGGGTTTATGGGGGTTTTAAATTTTCCAAAAATCAGTTTTTTGCATTTTTCACTCTAAAATAAAAAAAAACTTAATTGCGGTTTTGACCATGTTATAAATCTTAAAAAAATATAGTATTTTGAATTATCAACCTAGGTTAAGTGGTTGCGGGGGAAATCCAAAAAAACATACTCATAAAATCTTCCTTGTTAATCTTAAGGGAAAATGGTTTTTGGATTTTCTTCAGTTCATCTTACTGTAAACTTCACATTTGCTTTTACCAATAAGTTCAGCTCCACAAAACACTCATTTTGGTGTTTAAATTGTGATTCTACACCCAAATGTTGCAGAGATATTCAAAGTGCTAAACACAGTACGTTGTCCAATGTTATCCTTATGGAGAATAAATAAAATTTGATATCTCGATTATTTATGAATGTATATTGATGAAACTTGGTAACTGGCTTCACATAGTACTGGTATATTGATATTTGCACAAAAAGTTCATTTTTTGTTGATTATCCCCGTAGCAGCAAACCTGCTTACTCAGCCCCCATGTTATTCTTATGGAGAACAAGTAAAATGTAATGACTCCCTTAGTTATGAACGTAAATTAATAAAACTTGGTATGTGGCTTCACCTTGTTGAGTTACTTGACATTTGCATAGAAACCCATTTTTTTGTTCCTTGTTGCAGCAGACCTGCTTTCTTAGCCCCATGTTACTTTTATAAAGAATAATTAAAATGGTATATATCGCTTATTTATGAATTTATATTGATGAAACTTGGTAGATGGCTTCGCCTAGTTAAATTCTATTTATATTTGCATAAACACCAATTGTTTGTGTTTCTTGTTTCAGCAAACCTACGTACTCATCACCAATGTTATTTTTATGGAGAATAATTAAAATTGTATACATCGCTTATATGTGAATGTATTTTTATGCTTGGTATGCGGCCTTATGTGGTATTAAGACATATATTATGCATTGGAAATTCGCTGTGTACGCAGGTTTGATGCGACGGGGGTATTTATTTTTGTTGTTTGTAAACAAATATTCTGAAATCCATATTTGTAGCCCCTGAGCTGCGATTAAATTGTAAGACTAAATAAAAAAGACATTCATAAAAAAATATTTAGTCTTACAAACATTCTGAGCATACTACCTTTCTTTTTCAGAATTCTTACTCTTATAACAAGGGGTTCACCTTTACACTTATTAAAAGTTACGCATGAATAATTTATAATTTTATAAATAGGGCTGATTTAGTACAAATATTATTTCAAATGATTTACTGCCGGATTTTCTTTTTATTCCCTCGAGCACTTATTAGTGCGAATGTATGTGTGCGGTGGTGGCTTATCCTTGTCGCACTTTACAATGCATTACATACATGACGTCATTACTCTCGTGTTTAGATGTTCTCTCTCTACAAGCTACACACTAAGGCTCGTATGTTAAAACTACTTACCCTCCCTTTGCCTTGGAGCATTATTACGCACTATAATTCACCTTTTGTATACAATAAATATTGCTAGGAAAAGTGATATACAATTATTTTTATCTTAAAGCTTATATTTTATCATAATCATTTGCTTATACGTGTATTATTTTTTTCAACTAAAATATCTTTAGTTCCAACCAAAATTATAAATAAAAATCCAACAATGCTGTTAGCTGAGATTTTAAGCTTAATTCATTACATCTTCCTACTATGATAAAAACTTCACCACTAATGTTTTGTAAAATGAGCAATTATCAAAGGCTATAAATAAAAATAACATCACAACTCCTACCTTTTTGTATTGTTATTTTTTTAAATAATCAATCGTTGAACCACAATGATGGTATCAGATTGTACAACCTACTTAATAAAATTCTCAACACTGACCATCAGATAAGTTACAGCCTGAATCGGTGGATCTAGAAGAATAAAATTGTGCACAGGAGTTCATATTATACATTTTTATACTTATATAACGTAGATGATCAGTTAGGAATTATGTTCTGAATTAACCTTAGGGCATCGCCCCATCAGTCGTCAAAGTTACAATGTTATTCTCATGGACATTAAATTTATATGACCAGATGTCACTTGTTCAAAACAGTTAAAAAAGTAAGCCACCAAATGCAGCACACACACATGTTGTATTCCCGTGTGAAACCGGGTAATGTGTGTAATACAAAAAATTAATAATTTTAAATTTTTATAACTCGTAAAACATAAGTATTTTTACTTTCATAGTATATGGAGAAAGTATTGTTTTCGTAAACAATTTTGAATTTGAGTTGTTAGTGGAAATATTCGTTTTGGTGCTCCCTGAACCCAAAAAAAGTGGTTTTTACGTGATGTCTGTGTGTGTGTGTGTGTGTGTGTGTGTGTGTGTGTGTGTGTGTGTGTGTGTGTGTGTGTGTGTCCGTGTGTGTGTCTGTGTGGATGTGTACAGAGCTAGAGCCCTAACCAATGGGCCGATTTTTATGAAATTTGGTATTTAGGTACTAATCCACGATATCTCCAGGAGTTTTTTTCATTTTTTTTTGAATTTTTGATTTATAAGGGTAATTATCCCCCAAAAACCGCCAAAAAACATGAAAAATCCAAATTTCTCAAAAACGGCTCTAACGATTTTGATTAAACTTTAGTCGTTTGTAGAACTTTAGTCCTCCAACAAAATGACACCACCCGCATTTCTGTAAAAATTCGGGTTCAGAAATTACAGGACTTAAAACATCAAAAATTCAGTTTTTTGGATTTTTCATAAAAAGACAATAATTTAAAAACTAAATAATTTAGTATTTTGAATTACTATCCTACGATTGCTGGTTTCGGAGAAAATTGAAATTTTTATTTTGCGGTAAACGCTGTACGTTGTCCAATGTTATTCTTATGGGGAATACAAACATTATTATTTCTCTCTTATTTACTGATAAATTTCATTCAAACTTGATATGCTTGTCAATTTAGCATTGGCCAACAGAGGAAATTCGAAATATGTTGCCACTTAATAACCCTGGGGGGGGAATAGGGGGCATTTCCCCTCTTAAAACCACGAGTGTAGCAATGGATTCTGTAGGGCCTCCAAAGCAGGGATTTGGGTGGTTGTTTTTTAAAACAACTTGTTTACAAGATTTTCTGTACATTTGACCGTGCTTTGTATTTTATATTTAGTAAATAAAAAGTAATTTATTCGTTAAAGTTGGGCTAAAAGGGAGAAAGTATGTGTCAGTTTCCTGATACCCTTTATTATAATAATAGTTGCGCTTTTTAGACACTTTTTTACAAGTTGATAAAGATCAAAATGGAAGGTTTATATGAGAAGTTCATGTAGCTGTTGTAAATATGACCAAATATTAGAAGCGAGACAAGCTCTGTTGTTAATATACGGTATATCACTTGTATTTAGTGTGTTGTTTGTGTAGATTATATCAGCGAGAGTTGACTGTCGCCTGGTAGCTGGCTGGCACTGTATGCAGCTGGTGTTTAATCCTTTACTACCACTTTGCTTGTAACACCTTTAAACACATCACACCACTTGAATAGAGCGTGTGTTGTAATACCTCATTTACAAATTTATCATCTGATTGAGTTTATTAGACTTTTACACATTGATAAACAACCATATATATGCATATTAAATTAAAAACTAAACACTTTAAATTAGCTAATAAATTACAATATTTATCGTATTTAATTTATTGGATAATTTGAATGGTATGATCTTAAATTTAATAAAATTAAAATAAAAAGCTTTTCATGGTGAATGAATGAACTTGCTCTTTAACTAGCATTAATCCAAGATTTGCGTTCTCGAAAGATGTTCTATAAAAAGGAAGGTCATAAATGATAATTAATTTGAACATGATTTCCCTTGTTATATTATTGATTGAGAAATCGAAGTAGTTCAAATATGGATTTCTTTTTAATTGGAATTTTATAAATTATGCTTATCGAAAAAATAGACTAAATAACGAAATTAAATACAATCGAAATAAAATGAAAATAACATTAATTATGCTATATTTGGTTTTAAATTAATATAACTAAATCAAACGTAGATCAAAAGTAAAATTGTATGATCAATACACTCTTTTGTACATTGTAGAAACAATATATGTTAACGTTTAACAATAGTTTAAAGTATAGTTTTTTTAAATTAGCAATTGGAAGTTTTGTAGAGTAAATGAAAACTAAATATACTTTTAATAATAAACCCTTAATGTTTAAGAACTACATTATATCTCTTTATAGGACTATTAAAGGCAGTTAATTAATATAATAAAGAAAAGATATAATCATTATTTTTATGTTTCTATTTTTTATAGAATTTCCAAAAAATGTTAATCCTGCATTTACCTTCTGACGTCCCTGTTTTGGTTGAAGCGACGCGTTTCGTCAGTAAAGTGACATTGTCAGTACAAATATTACTTTAAATTGTATTTAATGTTGATGATCTCAAATGGAAATGAAAATAAAATAAAATATTCTTAAGACTTAATGGTTTTACTGTCCTTAAAATGCTTTTGGTTTTCATAAAATTAATTAAAAAAATAGTTTTGAAGATACTGATGCAAAATTGCACATTCTCGGCAAAAACGTTATGACAACAATTGCAAAGAAATATGGCAATAAATAAGTAAATTTAAATTAAATTATGACAAATATTTGTTTTTAATCATTTGAGTTTTTTTTATATCCCACGCACGTGTACAGTATTTTCCTCAAATATCCTAGTTGATGAATTAACCTAGCAAATGTTAAAAAAATATAGACTCATGTTAAACTCACGTCTTTTGAACTGTATAAAAGATAAAATTACAAATAGAAAACTAAAAGATCCTGAGGTCACACGGGAACACTTACACAGAATGTTAAGCAGGCGGAGGAACACGTACTACCGATACCCTCAATAGAAACTTGATCTGTCAAAGAAACTTGATTCCCTTGCGTTGCACGAAACTGTATGCTTGAAAATACATGATTGTCTGATGAATGTTTCAACCGGTAGTCATTTGGATGTAGTCTTAAGTTTCCTAATTAATCCTAAATATGTACTCAAGAAACTTTATTTATTGGATTTAGGTTATTACTAAGAAAATATGCCTAAAAGTATAATACGTTGATTAAATTTGATTTCACCTATTCAAAACAGCCTCAAATTTGAAAAGATATTTTCTTATCAATTTTAGCGCCTGATGTTTACCTGCAAAAACAGACTTTGAAGGGTTATAACGCTATTCGTTTATAGTTTTTACTTTGTTTGATGGCTTTTGAATACTAAACTTAAGTCTTTTTATTTTCTAGATAACAACAAGGTAGCGAGTGGGTTAAAATTACGTATGCGTATTTAATAAATATAGGTAATTAATGACGAAAATAAATACCTAAATAGATCATCATATCTTTTTTTTTAAATAATTTATTCTTTTATAACTAGAATTTACTTTTAATAAATATAGAATATCAAAGCATATTGTTAATATCTCTTAAATAATAATGATATAAGGCATTATGATACCAATTGAAATACATTTTCTTCATTGCCCTTAAATTTAAAAGACGATCTCAATAAAATCAGCTGGTAACAAATATTACAAATAAAGACCGGTATTACAATTTTTAATAATAATGCAATCGATTATTATTTGTATAATTTCAAAGGTCGTAATTAAAAAGTAAACCTAAGGGAACTAAGAACCTAAGGGGGGAACCTAAAAGGGGGGGGGGAAGATGAACTTTTTTATACTGTCGATATTGAGTGTAATTCAATAGATGATTGAGAGGGGTTTCTTTTATCGAACCGAACATTTTGAACACTTGAAGAGGGATAAGGCTGAATAGTTCGTCTGAATAGCCTAAATTCTAAATAATATATACAAACACTTAAATACATAGAATGTATTTGTTATATGTATTTAAGTGTTTGTATATATTAAGAAAATATATGTATTAAGGAATATGTTACAATGATGTTTGTTAAATTGAGGTTTTGTTAGCTGAGAATTTGCTACATAGAGGTTCACAAACTTATTTATTAATCTCTTATAAACAAACTAAATTGAATTGTACCTCGTTAAACACTGTGATTTGCTGTACATAGTATGGAATATCTACGTTTAATCTCAACAATTAACGAACTCCGTTTTCGGTTGTTTACCATCGGTCCTGCACAACTGCAACTCGTTATTTCGTGTACGCACTTCCCACGGCAACTGACGCACTGACTGAGTGAGGATTCAAGAAGAGTCAATATTTGTTGCGTCCGACTTAGGGGAGAAATGATGGACGAGAGTAGTGTCTTAAAATCACCGCCAGAAAGCGCTGATATTTCGCCATCATAAACAAAATAGTGGTTTTCTATGAATTAAGTGTCAAATACTCGACCATAAAAGTCATATTTAGCTATGATAACCCAACCAAACCAAACCTAATTAGGGGCAAAGGTTTGTGTAAGAAATGTCAAAGTAACATTTACAAAATATTTTTCAAACTTAAAAAGTAAATAAGCATAATTAGTTTTGAACCCAGGACCTCATGATCAGAAGTTTCTGTATCCACTGACCTGTATCCACGACAAACCAGAAAGGCCAAGAGTTACAAGTCCATAAGCAATAAACAACTGAGAAGCGCATCCTAGTGGTGATCTAAGAAAATATTCTCGTCCATCGATTCTCCCCTGAGTCGCTCCCAAATTCGTTTCTGGAATTTATGTTTGTTTACGTGCGTTACACCGGGGTTGAGACGAGGACGGTTCATTATTTAGAGATGAAATTTGCCACGTAGATATTCTAGATAAACAAAAATTGTTTTCATAGGTAAATGTTTTTTTGATGGCCTTACCATAAATTTGTTTTAAACACGATTTAATCGTAATGTAGAGGTATAATTTGCATTGTGTGTTATTGCTAGTTCAAGAAGATTAAAATCATCGTTAATGAAGGAATTCGTTATTTATTTGAGATTTGAAAAGTTTTACACGTATCGAATTGTAGACTGGTATAAATTTTAGAGGAAAAAGTTATATTTTCAACTTATACTCGTCTACTGTGATGGAAAAATGATAAACAAGTATAATACATTTAATTCATACTTATAATACATATTTAATAACAAGCTTAAACAAACAATTTTCTCTTCTTATTCCAATATCAATTTTATTAGGAATCTGTTACATATAATGTAGGTATTGTGATGATACTCTGCTAAAATATTTCATATCCAATAATCGATTTACCGACAACATGAACCAAGAAAAAATGTAGAGTGCAAAAAAGAGGCTATCAAAAAGTTTTTTTAAAAATTTAATTTTAAACTTTCGTTTAGTTGAAGGGGGTGAACAAACACATTTCAGTTAATATAAAACCATCGCGGATACGAACATTTTAAGATCACAGAAATAGAGCAGTAGGTACAAAACACTGATAAAATGTTCTATACTGAAAACATTTCTTGGGCACAAAAACTGATAACACATTTGTTCTGATGTCAGGTTCAGACTTTTTGCAGTATAGACTGAGCCTACAAGACTTGTTAAACAAATATGAAATATAAATTATTACATTTCTTTAACATTTTGTCTTAAATTTTTTGGGTGTGGATCTATAGCAACGATAAAACTGTGACGATCAAATGGTAAACCATTTTTTAACTACTGTTTCTTGTATACTGTATTAAATTAACAGAAACTGTGAGCTCCCATGTATAGATAGAAGATAATTATAACAGATTTTACAAGAGTCTATTCGACATATGAAATGATGATGGATTCATTACTTGAAAAAGTATGAACAATTAATACGCAAAGAATAGGCTATTGGTAAAGTTAAAAATTATAAATTGCAATACAGATATTTAATTTTAATTTCCCATACATTTAAGTAGACGAGTTATTGTTATGGTGATTCCCTCGCGTGACTGAATTCATGAACCTTGACCCAGATCATGATTTTCACGTCCGTACATTTGGAACCAGTCAATCCTTACATAAATTGTAGCCTAAATCTACAATGAGTTGAGCCTTCTCAACGCAACTACTCTCGTTAGTTTATATTGTGCGGTTATGTACAATCTCTACAATACAGCGAAGGATGGTAAAGTCGTCCATAATCTAAAATGTTTAAGGTATAACTCCTGTCCTTGTTTAGATAGTTGAATACTTATTTGCAAAATAGGGAGGATTTTGGATATTTAATTGAACATCCATTACAAAAGTGACGCTGTTCCTAACTTAGTTTAAAATAAAAGTTATTACTTTACTTCGCCAACGTTATTACTTCACCAACGAACATTTCTGTTTGGAAGAGAAATAATAATTTCCAAATTGTCTCATGATACTTGCCAATATATAACATTTTATGAGAGAATGGGAAAGCTTTAACTCCGTCATGTTGAGTTGTCACATCTCATATGTTTTTATTTTTTTATTTTGTGGATGATATAACTGAGAGTGTCAGGTAGAAAGGAGCAATGACAACTGAGATAAAATCTTTATAATCATGATACTCTCATTTATTTTAGTCGACATTGAATAAAATATTTAATAGTGAGTGTAATAGTGTAATAGTGAGCTGTAATCATTTATAAGACGCCACAGAGCAGTATATGATATAACATGATAAAAGGCTACACCCAGTTCTTGCCGGTTAAAAAGTAGTTGGCAGCTTCTACTTCTGCCTTCAGCAGTAAAGGTTTCAGTTACTGTGCGGATAAATCAGAGTAAAACAATATTTACATTTGAAAAATAAATAAATCCAAACGAATTTACATTTTGTGTTATGAGTGTTAAACACAAATATAAGAAGGGAAATCTAAATTTTAACATTCCATACACGTTAAAGGTATGTGGCTTTCACAACTATTAAAATACAGTAATTAGTAGAGGAAGTTTTTAGTGGATATGCTACGCATTTTTATACTTGTAGACCTTCCACAGTATAGGCTACCCATTTCGTAAATTCATTCTCCTAAATAAAGTGAAGTTAGAATTTACAGGAATATTACTTAGACCAAGAAGGCTAGAGCAAGGTGCTAATTACTACTGTTCTGTTATAATTGCTTCATTGGTTTCACTGGCAAATGTCGTTCAATTCCTTATTCTGTATTGATGTTAAAATCAATTATAAGACTAATTTGTTGACGACAAAGACCTTCAGAGGGATTCGCGATGGAAGTATTTCTTTAAAAGGCCTTTCGATTGAGCAATATTCACCCAAATATTACTAACTTGTATGGCTTTAACTTCAACAAAACGCTATATATTTATATTCACGATTATATATCAATTTAATCTAAAACAATATTTGAGGTTTAACTTTAATTACTACTTTGCAATTCTATAACTAACTAATTACTAACTCTCTTATTCAAGTAATTAAGTTACCTAATTAAGTTAAGTTACCAAGTTAACAAATATGTTTCTTTCCGTTGTGGGTTCCGATCTAGCGTTGTTTCAACCGCTAGATTCAAACACGTTGTATTGTACCGTTTAGAAAATGCATATAAATTAAAAGTGTATTGTTTGACTTGAGATTAAAGTGAAAACGGTATTTGTGGAAGGTTTTAGTATGAGAGTTTTTTCTATATAGCATTAAAGGATGCAAAATTTGCACACAAAATACATAATCAATGGTAGTATTCTAATACCATACTGAGAAGTGTAAACTTTAAGAGTTCACTACGATTAATAACAATAATTCGGTAAAATATTCATAAAAGTCATTGACAAATAGTAGCCTGATGTGTCAGGCTCAACATTTTCCAGGAAACAACAGATCAGAAGCCAGTCTATAATTTATGAACGAGAAGGCGTTGTCCCGAAGAATACCGATTATTGTTTCAGTATTTTTTAAGTTAGTTCTAACCATTTTTATTGGAATAACTATAGGTGATTTAAATCGATGACGAAAAGACGGTACTGTTGTTTTGACATTATTTTAAATTTACAATGGTTGCAATATTAATGTTTACAATGGTTGCAATATTAATGTTTACAATGGTTGCAATATTAATGTTTACAATGGTTGCAATATTAATGTTTACAATCTTCAAATTGAGGTGTGTTTGACAAACTACACTCCAGTGAAGCTGGTCGTAAAGTTGTTGAAAGCGTTTAATTTAAAAATTGTATTGTTTACTTTTGTTCCTGTCTGATATAATGGTCATTTTAATATAACAGAGTTGAAACTCCCAAGATTATTTTAGTATGATAATGATGATAAGTATAATAATGATAAGCACAGTTTATAAACTAAAACATCTATACGTAAATAATAAATCAATATTATATCATTTTATGTAAAAATTTCAATCAAAATTATTATTGCTAATTATAGATCGTTCATGAGAAAAGGATGTGTGGTTTAAACACTCGGCAACACATACACTGATTCAAATGTTATGAACAGCTCGATTCTGTTAGCTCAGTGCACTGATCACTAGGCCATTGTGCTTAAGGCGCTAAATACTAAGATTGTTAATTAAGGAACGATGACAGGTGATATCTCAACGATTAGGTCAAGTATGATGGAGAGGAAATGTTTACCCTCTTTGATGTTTTCAACTGTATCTAACAACGGAAATTATTTCTCCGATGTAAGGACCAAACTGAAGGAGTAACAGATTTAATTATGCCTTATTTGGGACGTTACTCTTAGAGCTGTACTCTTTTCCTGTTTAAAAAGAAAAAAACTAATTTTTCTAATTTAATCAAACTTTAATCTTCTAAAAACTTTCAGTGACATAAAATTACGTCAGACAAAGTTATCCGCTCCAAACTTGCTTAGAAAATCAGTAAGCTTAATTCTTTGTTTAAAAAGAAATCAAAGCATAATTAATTAATTGATATTTTTAGTATCTAAAATTGTTAATACAATTCAAGCATGTCATATTAACAGGTCGAGTTTATTTTACAATTATCAACAAAGTATAATGGTCAAGAACGTGGACAGTTAGCGTCTCAAAAACTTAAAAATGTTCTTACAATTTTTCATCAAACGAAAATTAATAACCATCGTTCACCATAATCTACCATGAATATCGTTTTTTAGATATACAAAGTAAAAACTAATATTATGAAGATTGGTAAGTGATAGGCATAAGTGAAAGAACCTAAATAAAAATAAGAACTTTCATAACCAACTTTTTTTATGATATTTAAGAAATTATTGCGGACATTTGGCAACACTGAATGAGAAAAACAAGTTTTACGATGTTTCGGGATCTAGAACCTGATCCCATCTTCATGAGATAAAAATACCTAGAACATAACAAAAATACAGAAAATAATAGTGTTACAATCCAGGTAAAACTGAAAAACACAAAAAAAGCTAAAACAGAGAACTGTTAAAGCTTTCAAAATAACATGATTAACTATTTGTGAAATAAATTAACACCATGTTTTACTTGACAACGTTGCTAAAAAATAATTAAAATTAAAATTTTATGGTTTCCTTTAGTAATACTCCACTACAACTACTAACTTTTAAGAAAACATACTTTTAAGGGTGTTTAGTATTGGTAAGAACTACTATCATACTAAACCATTAGTAACAAATACATAATACATAATTCTAAAATAATAAATAAATAATTCTAAATAATAAATACATAATTCTTAGGAATAAACTTATAAATATACAGACCATGTCTATATTTATTTACTATTGTTGAATGACTAAATTGTTGTTTGACTAAAACCTACAGTTACTAACGAGTAGCAAATATTTGATACGAAGATTTACAGTTAGTTCTATATACTATTATAGTTCTATAGTAGTTTTATATCTTTGTATAAAGCCAATATGTAAATATGTCAAGCTGGAAACACTGTTCTTGTTAAAATAATTTATTCTGATGTCGGATTCAGTGTTTTGTCATAGAGAGATTTAAACCCTAAAAGACTCACTTTGATAATCCGAACATTAATAAGTGTATTTTTTAGATACTGCTAGTTAAAAATAAAAATTATTATAACATTTTAAACACCAAGTTCTAAACCCTCAACGCCTTAAAAACTGTGTACGTATACAAACAGATTTTATGCAGTGAAGGGTGTTAATTATATTTCCTACACAAGTACAGCTATTTAATTTTCAATAAATTTTAATAATACAACTGCATGTAAAACATTTCAATCATGTAAATTTATTTCAATCATCAAACGTAAATAGAGATAGCGAATAGACAGGAGGATAAGTTGTAAAATATTTGTGATATACAAATTGGTAGTTTTATTTACAAACCGGTATTTTGTGACTCTTTAAAATAAGCTATAAATCAATGATTTAGGACAATCCGTAGAGAAGGGATGGGACTTGAAAGTTACATTGTCCTTGTGGGAGAGGCAGGTAGAAACGCGAAATGCTACGAACTGAAACCCACTCTTAAGAAAAACACCGTTTAGCAATAACACTTTTATATTTAAACCAATAGCAAATACTTATTTCTTGCAGTCTGGGATATTAAGTGCATGGTTTAAAATCTACATCATCTGCATGAATTGAAAATGTTTACCTTAATTGATACCATAAATGGGAAAATGAATAAATCGATTTGAATGACACTTTAAATGTGTCACATGAATTATTTTACAAGACAAAATTTGTCTTTCTGCCTAAGATTTGTCATGTTTATTTATACATACGTGAACTTAATTTTAAAATGTGAATTACCTTGTTAACATTTAATAATTATAAAAAGTTATTTCAAACGTGCATTACCGAACAAATTTTAATGTGACATGACACTTGCATAACAATAAAGGAAAACAGTGTATTACATTTTCACAAGAAAAGAAAACGAAGAAAACAGTTTTTTACGAATACGAATAAAATAATTCCTTAGAGGACTGATAAAAATGTGCAGTTGCCTCGGTTGATGTTATTGCAAGTGATAAAAATAGAGGATTGAAAAGATTTCTCTTCTAAAACTCGAAAAATTGGGCTCTTGAACGAGCCTTGTAACTGAATAGATTTATTAACTTGGATTTTGTTCAGAGATGGTCTTTTGTAAGCTGATAAATTCTAACTCTTAGTTTACCCGACGGATAAAATTGATAAAATAGTTTCAAATAATTGTATTTTTGATTGGTAATAACCTATGTTCCAAAACTGTAATTGAGTGATCTCCAATAATAGCGATCTTTCTGTTACAGATTTACTTGAATAGTGTATTGAGACTATATTGAATTAGTATTCTGCAAACCGTCCACCTTGGTAGTCAATTGTCAAATATTTTGACATTTCCTTTTCATTGAACAACAAATCGGAAGCTTGTTTACAAAAAGTATACAACACGTTTTACAAGTATACGTTTTTGAAAAGTTTTAAGTTAATGGCAATCATTTTGACTGAAATAGACATGCTAAAAAGATTTAGCTATGGTTCTGATATAGTTCTGAAGGGCTGTAATATTAGTATTTACACTATCCAGTCTCCGTAGCGTTGAACGAGATTCCTGGCAGTAAAACTAATTTTAAAGTTTTTGAATGCGTTTGGTACACAGACTTCTCTGTTTTCACTAAGTTCAATCTTTTGTTGCTGTCCATTATGAATGTAATTGTAATTGACTTGAAATAAATTTATAGGACTATTTCAACCATACAAATTTAGGCATTTAATTTTAAATTTATGTCACTAAATACAGTTTTTAAGATCTACATGACCTTATACACTTGATCCTGGTTAAAAATTAAATTATATTTGCTCAGAAAAAGCCCTATTACGTTTACATTTAAAGAGTTTAATACTGTATTTTTACACAAATTATATTTTGTGATACACTTTATATTTAATACGTGTAAATGTTTTGTCCAGTATGACGTATTTCGAGTTCAGTATGTAACACAAAGCAAACAAACACTTCTGGAAGTATAAAAGCACAAATACAAGTTAAAGTTAATTTAAATATTTACTTTACTGAACCTTGCATTTAGATAAAATAATCCTAGTATTTTGCAACATCTTTTTTCCTTTGATGAAGTAACATCAGCAAATCGCGGAGACAATCACTAGCAAAGTCACAATGTGTATCTCGCTGTGACAGAAGCCAGTTTTCATTGTATGCTTCCACATGACACGTTCATTAGTTCCCTACATGCCAAGCGATATTACACAGCAGAGTATTGCGTGTCCAGGGTCTTCGGAAAAAGGTTTATTTTTCAAAATTAAACTTAAGTATTGATTAGTTATATATATTTGATCAAGTTAGTTTAACGGAACAGTTTAGAGGATTTACATTATTTTAAGAATTTTTTTGTTTTTACTTTCTTCCCCAATCATACTGTTACTGTTTATATTCTAACAATAATTAGTATTGTTTTCGTCAACATTTTCGAAGTTGTTGGTTGAAATATTAGTTTTGAAGCTACCTGAACAAAAAAATCAGTTTTCGCGGTGATGCCCGTCTGTCCGTCTGGGTGTGTAGAGACCTAGAAACCACATAAGTGGTCCGATTATGATAAAATTTTGTATATATATATATATATATATATATATATATATATATACTAATACACGGTATTTTTTTTAGTTTGAAGGGTCAAAAACCTACCAAAAACAATTTAAAACAAGAAAAATTCAAATTTTCTAAAACCGACTTGAACGATTTGAATTAATTTTGTGGTTTTGCAGTTTTTCAGATCCTTACAAAATGACACAACACACATAAATGGGAAAATTCGTAGTCAAGGTTGAGAAAAGGTTTACAAATTGTAGGTAGTTTTCACCAAAAACCATAAATTTTTAATCAAATTAACTCATTACTATTACAAATAACTAGATAAATTAGTATCTGGAAATCTTCTTCTAATACCAGTTTTTCAGTTTAAGATTGAAATTTTCAATTAATAAAAAACTACGTACGTTTTCCAATGTTATTCTTATGGAGAACTAATAAATTATATTATCTCTCTTATTAAAATAAAGTTTAAACTAAACTCTTTTCGGCTATTACATGCAGGCGTAAAATGTATTTCGTAAAAAGACACTTTTTGAATTTAGACACGTTCTTATTACCATTTTAATATGCATTATGTTAAGGCTTATTACAACAATATCTTTAAACGTTGTACGGTGGATTCCCATTTTGTTACATGCAATTAAAAATTAGCTTTTTAAATATAAATTGTTACGTCATTAAATTTATTTTATAACTACCAGTAGTAAACAATACTTCTTTAGTTTGTTTAAGCCCGTCATTTTTGACGGGCTAGTAACAGCTAGTATTCTGTATAATAGTTGATATAACAAATTTATTTATCAATTAAAAGAGGATTAAAAGGTGGAAATTATGTGTCGGTTTCATGATATCGTTTAGTTGTATTTAAATTGAATTAGACAAATAACACGTTTAACCATTGTTCCTGGCGATAATATTGCACGAAAACTGACCAAATCCTTTTTATATTATATTTTATATTTATATATAAGGCATCGATGTAAAATTGTACTTTTAACAACAGTAGTGACCACAAGATAACCCAGCCGATTCCGAAATAATGCTCTTATTGCCATTACAAAAAAAAAACATTTCTTTTACTGTCAGATCCAGAGCTGTTAAGTAGGAAACCCGGCCTACTTTTGTTCCAAGTCTGAACTTCTCGAAGTAAACGAAAATATCAGGGAGTTGTTTTTTTTATTTGGCCAACAATAAAGTTGTAATGTATATATAAAGGTATGTTATCCTAGCAACTTTTGAGAAAATTATAAATAAGATATTCACGAACCACATATTTCATCTTAATTTGGTGAGGATGGAATCTAAGTTAAAGTAATTTATTAAGTATTAAAATAAGTCAAGTTTAAAAACATAAAAGATAATTGTTTAACGTGCTATTTGAGTTTGTGCAACAGTTCATAATTTATGTCGGTAAATATTCAATAATAATAGCTAAATAGGCCTATATATAAAAGTATGTAATCATGTACAAACCCGGATTAGGCCCCCATAAAATATCAATGTGCCCTTATAAAAACCTATTAGGCCTATCCATATATATGTAATTAATTTGTATATAACAAAATTATATCTCTAAGTGTTTATAAGATAAATGTATTACTCACCCATGTAACCATGTAACATTTGTATTAGAAATAGTACAAAACTACTTCAAACACAAACTTTAGTTATCGCCTGACCTTAAATACATAGATTACTGGCCAAATTTTATATAGTGATGACAGTGGAAATTCAAAGTGAAAGTGTCATGTGTACTGAAAGCCTCAAGAAAGAAATCATGTGTGACTGCATTGTTGGTGGGAAAATTCAACTCTCTTCCTTCTTCTAAAAATGACTGGCCTAGGTGTTAGATGCTGAAAAGTGAGCCTTGTCTCAAAATTAATTAAATTTCCTTTAAATAAGGGCTAAAAGTCCAATCTTTTTAATAGGAGAAGAGCTAAAACCATATAGATTATACCCTTTGTTTATTATCAGGCCAAGAAGAAATGGTTTTAGCGAAGAAATGATGCAGCTCTGGTAAACCAAACCCAAACTTATCTTGAACCTACAGACTAAATCACATTAGAGTTAGGGTGGACTGAGCAGCCTTAACTACTGATCCTGTCCAAAAACATTCGTTAACAAGACAATTTTAGTCCAAATTTAGTAGGAAGAGAACTTGTTTAGTCAAATTTGTTAGCATCAGCGAAATCGGAACAGAACCTTTTAAGCCTAAAACATTTATTCAAAATCATGGCCGCCATTTCTGGATGATGCCAAGCCAAAATTGACTTCTTGAACATTCAAATAATTCCGTATTTCAAAATCAATAATCAGATTTGGAATTTTATTACAAAGAAAATCAAATTCAAAATTTAAAAGCAAAATCTAGAATCAAGGAAGAGAGCCATCACTGCGAATCCATTGTAACGCCCTGAGATTAAGACTTTAATACTACCCACAGAACGACGCCGAGGCTTATTTCATAATTGTATAAAGTAAATCATATATATTTTCCCCTACCTTTGTAATACCAATTGTCAACCCCTCACAATTTAAATATGTTGAAATGTCAATTTTGTAAATACATCGTTTTTTTTTGTTAATTGTAATTTTGTTCGACCTTATTAATTTGAGGCAGATATCGCCATCTTGTTTTATGTTACCTAGCAACCTTAAGTTTAGAACTAGGAGTATATTTACCACATAAACACAAACACACATACTAAGTGTTTTTCATTTGTACAAATAATAGTTCTTAAGGCAATGCACCTGCTAATAAAATCAAACTTTATTCCGAGTTCCACTATTACCAATATAAACATAAACTATTATCAAGATAAGATGGTTTTCTTGTCCCTCTCAAAATATATTTAGAGAGTGATTGATATTTAGGTGAAACATAGTAGTTAAACATGATTGTGTGGTATGACCCTCGTATCCACTGTGTGGTATTGCAACGTTGGAGACAGATAATCGATCCTCACTGCTCTCATAGTGGTTTTAACTCAGTTTCTGAAAATTATAAGATAATTAATTATTGTTTTACACAAATTGTTTAATTACTACTTATAAATCAGTATCTCAGAATACACATGTCATTCATATGGCAATGTTACTAAAAGTTAACTGAAATCTTATACCCCAACCTTTATAATTTAATATTCTTCAATAACATAATAAATAGGAATTAAAACTGAGCTGACAAATTTAATATTTTATGGTATTTTCATAACTTTAAATAACATTGTAACATGTAATATAATAAAGATCAATCTGCGGTGTGATGTATGTTCAACGAGTGTTGTAAAGGGCCGAATTAGGGACAACACTGCTGCAAGAGAATTGGGATTATAAGCGATACGAGACCATGTGTTTTATGTACTTTTACGGAGTTGCTTTAAATTTGTATTTGTTCTAATTTTATGTTGTGCAATAAGACTTGTGTTAAAAGACTATGACATTAGCCCATTTTGTTATAATATAAATCATTAAACTAAATTGTATCTAGAGACAAACATTCTATTACAATTTGATCACTGTGCTGGGCCCATAACAAGTGTATTGGGGGGGATTTAATTTGAGCCTTTTAATAAAATGTTTGCTGCAAAATATGGTGTAAATGCGATCCAGCAAGAATTTAATGTTGCTTGTCGCTTTGATTTATAAAGGGAAGGAAAGAATTATACAATTTAACAATTGTAACTAGCTGTTTTAATAAAAAAGAGAGTTATCATTCCAGCAGTAGTAAAATTTAGTGGTTATTAGAAATAAAAATTAAATTTACAACATAGTCAATTTCGTTCACAGTAGGAACCAGCAGTTTAACAATACTTGGTAACGATTAATCACGGATTCACGGATAATCAGAAATTTGGATTATACAATTGTACACATCACCATACTTTCTATATTACTTCGGGTGCGAAGTATAAAACTCTCAATTAGAGCTAGAGAGTGTGTATGGCCTAATAACAAGAGCGACAGTTCTCATTTTATTGGTGTGTATGATTCTTCGGATGGTTTGGCGCTATGATCACCATATTAGCGATGTGACGGTGTGTGATCTGATTCCACGCAAATCACTGCTAATACTACGTTTTCCGGTATTAATAATAAACCTCTAGACTCTACCTTGTTTAAAACAATTATAACTCTGCTATTTATTTTTTGGTTTATTTGGACTTTACATATCACTTCTAGTGTTTAAAACTTCACTACGTTTCGGGAGGTAAGGAAATTCCTCATGTTATCAAGTGAACCCTACTTACATGTAAATATCAAGTTCTTACACCTAACTAACCTAAATTTGTTTGGATTTTCTTAATCTTTTTCTTTTACATTTTAATTTACACCAACACAAAGATTACAAATACATATACAAAAAATCAAAAACAATACACTAACACACCATTTATATACACAAACAAATGAAAAACTGACAATACATTACCTGTTAATTACATCGTTGCCTCCAAGCTGACGGAAAAAACGGGAAACTTCACTCTCACGTCAACTCACTACCAGACCGCGCACTCGACTAGTCGGTAGCGGTAGTGGAGGGGGGAGAGCTGTTACCCCCACCTACCGCCAGGGGCACGTGATGACACAGCTGTGGCTACCCATCTGTCTGTGTCGACGGGAACATGACACGGAAACCAAAAACTGCATGATTCCTCCTAGAATGCTACACGGGCGATAGGTAATTTAAACACTAGAAGCAATAGGTAAAGTCCAAATAAATCAAAAAATAAATTCAAATCCATCGCTATTATGAGTTTCAAAAATTCAGATAACTCTGCTGTTTGAGTTAAGCCTCCAAATACTATAAATAAATTCAAGTAAACGATTTATTTTTGTTGTTTTTTTCATATAACATTTGGACTAGGTGAGTAAATAGATGGTACGCTTTATGCTGGAGCGTCAAGTTCATATGTTTCCCATTTCATAATCGATATTTGTGTAATCTATATCTATAAATACGATAAACCGATCATTCTCTATGCCAAAACTCTTACCTACAACCACAAAACTTTGCACGTATTCTCTTTCCATAATATGAGAAACACCCACGAATTTAAGAAATTCCCTATGCCTCACGGGGAGTCAAAGTTCCAATCCTGTTTTATTCTTATGAACATTCACTTTGATTTGGGTTGATTAAATTTAAAACAGCTGATCATGATTCGTAGCAGTTCCACGGGATAACCACAGAATGCAGCGTTCACCACAGGTTGTATTCCTAGGTGAAACCGGGTACGAAGGCAGGTACTAAATAAAAAAGGTGAATCCATACTTAAAGTAAATTAAACATTCCTATACATATTGGGTTCTGAAACGATGCCAACAGGCGCATAAACCTTAAACCATTTTAACCATTTAACTATTTAAACAATTTTAAAACATAATATGATATTCCTAAAACATGTTTTTCATCTAATGAACATAGATTTTTTGTTTAAACCAAAGTTGTCACAAAACTGACAAAACATATAGTTAAATGTGGAAGTAAAATGATAGTTCAAATAAAAGGAAAACTTTCATTATACCCAATAAGACTGGGTGTGGAAGAAGTTTAAGGGAAGACTTCTCAAACAACAAAGAAAAATATCTCAGAAACAAAAATCCTCTTTTTAGCTCCGATTTCAAGTCAAAGTTAGAAAACTGTTTAAGATTGCAAGAATAAAGTTTGGTTTTAAATAAATCGGTTGTATCTTCAGTTTGTTTTCCATAGCAGTTTCCTAGTAGCGTAGTAACATTTCAGGTGGCATTTTCGATTTTTATAATAAGATCTTGTAAAAGCTAAAGCTATGTAGTGTTATAATTAATTTAAATTCTTTGACTATTTTATAACAATACTCCTGGCGTAAATAATATAACTTATTTGCGAAAATATTTGTATGAAACTTCATACTAAGACTTTTATATCTATTGGAAATTCGCTGAGTATGCAGGTTTGCTGCAACAGGAGTATTTTATTTTGTGGAACTGTTACGTCATTATAGCTATTACATTACAGTTATGGCATTGCAATTAAGGATTACAATTTAAAATTAGTTATTAAAGTAATAATGCGGTTATTTCATTACCACTTCTTTCCCAAAAATATTTCCTGCTATCGAAATACAAAATATAAATGTTAATGTTGTCACTATTTTAATTACTGTATCTTAACGAAATATGAACACCTAATGCTATAAGTAATTTGTCCGACCTGTTTGCGGTGTTCTGTTGGTAAGTTTCAATTAAGGTAAACTACCTCGCGTAAGAATTTTTAATTAATCTTATTGTGTCGGTTCCATGCTGCTTCAAAGCAGTAAATTTACGAAGTATAATTTGTAATTGCAAAAATACATATTTTCGTTATGAGATTGTCATCTATTTTATTAAAATAATTTCTTGGTTTTTGTTCGGTGATTTTAGACCCCTAAAACTATTATTTTGTATACATATTTGGTATCAATGAAAAGCTCTTACTCTGTAGATGTGCCTGTTGCTGGTTTGAAACCCCAACACCTTCAGAGCTTCGCCCCGCAGGCTTTCAAAGTTGCAATGTTAATCTTATGGAGGTATATTTGATTCAGCTGATTATTATGTAAATAAACTTTTAAAAGTCTGGCTCTCTGTCTGATAACCCCCGTGCGAAGAACGAGGCATTTGCTAGTTTTATTATTAAAAGAATTTCTTAATGTTTGTTTCGGCCTATAAAACTATTAATTTTCTTTTATGTTAGGTATTACTGGAAAGCTCTTACCCACAAGATGTGCCTTTTCGGGTTTTTTAAAATCATCTATCTCCTGGGTTCCACTCCTTGGGCTTTTAATTTATTTTAATTTAGTAAAACAGCTGATTATAGGTTAAACATAAAAAATCGTAATAAAAAGATCTCCGAATGAAAAATGTCATAGCGGCCAGTAAAATGTAATATAAATTACAGCAACGAGAGATATGCTTTGTTGAACAAAATGCTATAATGAAACTAGCCGTTAGCCTATAAAAAATTACGGATATAAATAGTAATAAAATATTATAATTAATAATCCGAATTTTAAAAACAAATAGCTTAATGGTTTTTGCTAAACGGTAATTTTGTTTTAATTAAGTAATGTTAATAATCTCTTGAAATATACTACACACTACACAGCTAAGTAATTGTAAATTTAAAGAAGTTTTTACTCGAGGAGTCGTCAAAAAGAGGACGTAATTTGTATCCTTGTCTTTAAACTCAAACTTTTGTTCAACTATTATACTTAGTCGGTAACATAGTTTACACTTATATAGAAAAATGTATCAATATTATATTCAGTATTATTTGTATAATATTAAAATCACATTATGTTACCTTACAGGATAATTAAATACATAAGTTCAATTTTTGTCAGACAGCAACCTTTATTACTTAGAATCATAAGAACTTAGCAATTTACACGTTAAAATTACTTTCTAACTACCCAAATTTATGTTTTACGTTTCAAGTTTCCTCTCAAAGGAAGACCCTGTGCTTTTACAGAATGAGATAAATATCTTATTTACCAGTACGGCTAGTAACATTTTAAAGCTAAAGGCCACAGGTGGCCCGCAAGTGTATGACATACGTGGTACGGAGTCGTGCTCGTAACTTTAAATCCCAAGATGTCTAGGTCACTTTTATTTCCTTAAGTTACTACTACCATTCAGGTTTACGTCTTACTTTGTTAATACAACTGTAGATCATTACTCGATATCAAATTTACAGTTGTATGTAGACTTTAGTAATACGTTTACACTTTCGTTTCCGTACTTTCACTTTTCATTTATTTACTTTGATGTTGATTTTATTTGCTCAGTTCGTCATGAGTTGTTTTATATTTTCGAATTTACGTTTACAGTTGTGACTTTGTATCTTATTTTGTTAGAGAATTCACGTTATTTTAATTCAATTAGTTCCTGAATGTCAAAAGTGTGCACTGAGCAAGGCAAGTTTGACTTTAAACTCGGCCTTGAACACACGCGATGTCTAGTTTCCAAATAACGTATAGTATACCGTACCAAAATGTAACTGTACCCTTTACTCGAGGAAATAAATTATTTGTTCATATTTGCCACCTAGATTAAAAATTTACTTGAAGTAATAGGTCATGTACCTTATCCATCGTCAAGCCTGGATTACTAGTAGAAGACTAGTTTTGGGACTGCTGTCCCATTTTCAAATCTACACGTCGGAATTTAGTAGTAAAACACGAAGTAGCTGTCGCTGTCACATTTTATTAACTTTATCAACGACCACATGTCTTACAAATAATTTTGATGTGAAGGTTTAAAATTCAGGATTGATGACGGATGATGTACCTATTCTATACTTCAAGTCGATCTTTGCACCTCGCACAGTAATAGGAATTTGTCCCTATTAAGTGCTAAAATTACTTGCAGGATGTAATAAAAGACGTCTTACAACACTTAAGATATATTTATACTTATACTGAATCACATACAGACGGTAAACATATATAAAAGATGGTACTAGGCAATCGATTTCGACTAGTCACACCAGTCATCATCAGGCCAATGAGAGAACTCCACTTTGAGAGAACAATAAAGTTCTCTCATTGGCCTGATGATGACTGGTGTGACTAGTCGAAATCGATAGCCTAGTATCATCTTTTACATATGTTTACCGTCTGTATGTGATTCAGTATAAGTGTAAATATATCTTAAGTGTTGTAAGACGTCTTTTATTACATCCTGTAAGTAATAACAACACGTAATATGCTAATAAAAAAGTTGTTTAAAATTACTTGCTAAATTGTTAGAGGAGGTAACTACGTAAACGGATTAAAAATAGTTTAACCATATCAGTTTTGTTTTTTCGTATAAACTATAAACAAATACGAGCGAACATTTGTGTATAAGTAATCAGCTGATTATTTACATAAGATTAACATTTAAACTTTAAAAGCTCATGGGGGAGGATATTTTCATGTTTGGATATAACATGTAAAGAAGAATGTTTTCAAACTCCTAAAAGTTGAGAGCTTTTGATTGATACGAAACGTGTACATAAAGTAATAGTTTTATTTGGGAAAACTTTTGAAAAATTCAAGGAATTATTTTAATATTATAGATAGATTTTAATAGTTATAGTAGTTGTCTATAAAACACATTGGAGAACACTTTATAAAGGTGCGGCTCTGAAGACATTGTGTCCCGGGATGAGTCGTTTATCAATTCAACATCTCGTGATGGATGCCCCCTTTGGTTTTCCACGACACAATCCACTGTTTGCAATTTGTCGTTATCATATTACATAAACTCAGAAAATTCCATTCAGCCTCTTACATTATACATAATGTTTAAATTTGTATCACAGTTAGATCGTTTGTAAAAATAAAAGATTCAATAAGTGAGTAAGGAGATTATGACCTACAAGTTTGAAAGTTGTAGAGTTGGGCCTACTTATGATGTTGGGAAAATTGTAATTGACCTTCTGAAGTCTTTTTACTCTGGGGTTAAACTGTTATGTTACGGAATGAAAAATGCATGTCTATATAATACCTTGTGAAACTGTAGTGAATTCAATAAACAATATAGTTTCGAGACATATAACTCAACGTATAAACTTTACGATTAACGTGAATTGAGTTTCTAAATTTAGTATAATAAATATTATTCTGTTCATTAAGACTGGCACCATGTGTGTTGCTCCTTTTCAAACTAAATAACGAAATTAGTAACCATATGGACTGTAAATGAATGGAAACAGATCGCTAAACATATATTCGGTTAACAAAATTATCTTATATCCAAGCTTAACGATAAGTATCCTATCTTGTTCTTACCCATTAAGTGTAAAGTATTATATTACAATGAAAAGTTTGTGCTGGATTTGTAATGATAGGTGATTGAGGGTTTCTCTTGTTCACTTATTTTTTAAGACGGTAAAAACTAAAAAAATCTGATTCTTATAGAAAAGGCTACAGATTGACACTCTTTAAGAAAAAAAATTATTATTTTATATCAACTCAATGCCCAGTTTTCCTTGTCAAATAAATATTTGAACGATCAATATAGTTGGCTATAAATACAAACTAAATCCTCATAAAATTGTTGAGCCCTAGTTATAACTTAGTTCTAAAATGATATGTATTTACAATATTAACTATTAAAATAAAATGTTAATATAAATTATTTAACATAAACAAGCTTATTACATATATATTTATTTTAATTGTGATTAATAATGTACTAATGTATTTTAAACATAGAATATATTTAAGTTTGTTATTTCTATGGTTTTAGAAAATTTGTCGATTTATAGGGATAGAAAGCTCTATTAAATGACTTACCTCGCCATGATAAGGCAAACAGTTACGCAGTTATTTAGTTTTTGTTGTTGTTTTTTAGACATTTTATCTTCCAGACGAGGTTAGAATTACTCAAGTCCACTACCTAACCAACTGGAATAGGATTCTTCAGAGGACCGTTTGCTATAGAAACCTTATAAACTCAACTCGGAATAGATTGTCTAGAATTTGAACCTGATATCTCATGAATGTGAGGCGCATGCGCTACCACTAGAACCCGCAGCGTCAGAAATTCGTGCATACAAATACTCCTTAAGGCAAATTTATATAATATGAGAAGTAAAATAAAAAAACTTTAATATATTTCCAGTTCGTGTGATCAGGTGCACTTGTTTTTTGTATTAGAAAATAATTAATATTAATTTATTTAATATGACTAAAACAACTTATAGAATAACATTATAAAATTCCCTAGATTGAAAGTAAACTGCTATATTAGGTGAATAATTGTCAATCTACAAAGTATCAAATAGTATTTGATGAAATATGTAGGTCCTATATTTCTGTTAAGAAGGGCACTAAAAGCTATTTATATTAAAATTTCTGAGCTTCCTTTGATAATTCTCTCTAAGAAATCTTCTTAAGTTTAATAACTTCTACTTCACTAAATTTCTTGCTTAAAAGAATAACGTTCGTTAAGAAAATTACTGGGTTTCAACATTAATTATTTAACCTTGCAGATTTAAGTTGTGAAGTTAAATAATTTAAATGTTTTACGAATTTAAATTTCACATAGTATAAGCGTACATCTATTACATAAATCAATAAAAACTAATATAAATTATCTTTGACACTGAGATGTTTATAGCGAGAGCCTACCCTGAGATGAGAACCATCTGCTATCCAACGAGAAACATGTTACACTTCGGTGCAAGAGTTCACTGGTTCAAACCCCGGGGGACTTAGAGGTTTAGACCATTATACGTAGTAGACTTTACTCTCTTAATCCATAATAGTCAACCTCGTATATGCTATAACCAAATTTAAAAAAAAAACTCTGTGTCGATTTGTGTGTTCCTACAGCTAAAACATAACCTTCTTCATAAAAAATCCCTACTGAAGCTAGATCAGGTACAGAGATTCCCCAATATTCTGGAGATTACTCAATTTGTAATGATGTGAATCTTTTTGGGCAAAGATGATTATATATTAGGTTATATCTCTTTGTATTATAATTGTAATATAATGCATTATAATTGTAATCTCTGAACATAATAGACTTTAAGTATTTATAATAGGATAGATAATGTACTGAACAACCGTTATTATTATGGTGAAAACTAATAGTTGATCATCCCGATCAATGACATGGCATGTAGTGTGGTCAATAATACATCATATTATAAGGAATGTATGGTTGATATTGCCATGTCTGGCCATAACAGACCTTAATAATTGTCTGTGCCCCTTAGTGGCTATGCCAATCGAACTCCACAGTACGTTCCTATGTGTACTGGCGCATTAACGACTGTTTTCATGCAAGTAGCTCGGTAAATCAGTTTAGAAGTGGTACAGTAACCACCGTGCGTTAAGATACATTAACTTGGGCCAAGTCGTTAGTATTCCTAGGCAGGCAAATTGCAGCCCTTACCCACAACTCGTTGAGCGCTATATACCACCACAAACTCTCACTAAATCTATCTTCCTCTAAAATACGGTCCCTCACAGTTTTTATTTATTTTTTAACAAAATACAATAGTGGAGGATTTAGAGTTTGTCTGGATTACACATTTTTACCTTAATCATTGCTTCGTACTACTAATCTTATATTATTTGCGTACATATGTAATCAACAACGGTTGCGTACCTCAGCAGAGCAAGAGCTCCTACTTTATTATTTCCCACAGAAACTTTTTTGTATAACCGTATATACCTTGTAAACCGGTAATGCTTATGAACATTGATATTAATATGTTAAAACATTTTACACATCGGGTGTGCTTTGAGGGCAACAACTGACCAACTGAACAACTGACTGGATGTGGGTTTATGTTGGATAAAATACTAGAAAGTCAATTTGCAATTTCATGGGATTGTTAGCCTATATAATTCTTGAGAACAAAAATATTTTGTAGTTGCCTTGGTAAAATCCAACGCATGTAAACAGTCATTTACAAGAGGTGCTTCCTACATTGATTTCTCCTGTTAGAGTGTTGAGTCGTAAGCCGTTTATTTATTTAGAGTCAAATTTAATATTTGATCTAGAATGTATGTTATCAGATAATATTGATAATATAATCTAAAGAACAAGGTAGGATAATGTTGTTTTTTCCAGTTGTAAGTATTGTCTTGGAAATACGTTTAATATCAAATCGCTTTCTTGCCAATATAAATTATATAATAAGAGTCATATAACATCATACTTAAAGAAAAACACCTGTTTTAGATCTAAGTATCGTCGGTTTTCCAAACGGTAACTATATATAAAAAATATAAAAAACGGTAAGGGCCATAAACCAATGACGTTGAGTGGATCGAATGTAAACAGGTTTTTTATTTACATATAGATTTTTTTTAACGCCAGTGTCTTCCTTGTTATCCTTGCAGACGATAATATTAGTATAAATAAATAAACTGAACCATTTGTCCAGAAGGTTTCTTTACATTTGATCTAAAAACGTTTGTTTATGTTTACGGTCCCTGCCGTTTCTTTTATAGTATCCGGTCAAACAGTCACTGACTGTTTTTTGTTCCTTTTTTGATAAAGGATTGTAGAGTCAGCTGGCGCTTAATTAGTTTGTTTTCGGTGCCATAACTTAAGATTTGTTATTGTTTCACTATCAAAAACATAACAACTATACTAGGGGGACCTAGTAATACGGTTAATATGTTATTTTTATTAAATAAATGTAATTGTTTCAGTTGCTGATATTACTTCTATTATTTAAAAATATAAAATACATTTGCATGATAAAAACCTTGTCCATTGCCCTATAAAAAGTGACCTTTCGTGCTTGGTCGTATTTAAAAAACTCACTTTTGATCAAATTGATGAAAATTACTATTTTACCAACTTAAATTCTGTACCAAGAATCAAATCTCTAAATTGTCTTAATCATTTCATAGAAAACCCATACTTCTGGTTTTTATTTATTTTTATTTTATATATATATAATGAACAATAATGATGGTTTAACAAACATATGCAGTACCACATATAAGTTTTATATATAGTTTAAGATGAACTTAATATAAACTTCCGATTTAGTTTTTTGTGTATATTAGCCATGAAAATAATCAACTTTAAGGATATCAAAGAAACCTTTAAAATAGTAAGAATTTATTGGTGGGAAATAATTACACCTCAAATAGGTTTTTAGTTGTTTGTGATAATGACAAAGAGTTCATGTTGATTAATTAATTAATTAGTTTAAATGTATTGTTAAACTAGAGAGGATATAAACGTGCCACCCTGCTGTGCTGGGGATGTTTAATGAAGTAGGTTAGGCAGAGAGAGATACTTGTTGACGAGACAAGAGTTAGTGTAACATTTATAACGTTTTATGGAATTTTGTTATTCATTTTGGTTTTATAATTTCTAAAATACATTACGAATGTTAAGAGACACATCTAAAGCTTTTAATGTAAAATTTAAAAGAAGAGAAAATGTTTTGCAAGTGTTAAAGATTCAGTTATGCTAAAAAACGTTTACCAGAATAAAAGTAGCAGGACATCTTCAAAATGTTTTCAGATATAGAAAGGTTCGTTTTTATGATAGAATAACCCTATTTAGCCATACTTTTAAATTTAGGAATCTGTAAGACAAGACAAGACAAGACAAAATTCTTTATTGCCGTTAAACATAACATGGAATATGCAATAGGCAAAGGTCAGATATCAAAATCACAATAAAACATTTTAATACTTATGTCCATAATTCACAGAGAGGTACTTCTTCTTGCAGAATTAAAGAAACATATACAAACTTAACAACTTAGAAACAACTACATAAATAACATTTAACAGTTTTTCATGTCAGACATATTACAATTAAAAAAATCATGCACAGAATAAAAGGCTTTAGATTTTAACCATTTATAAAGTCTAATTTTAAAGCTTGGCTGTGGAAGCAGTCTGATAGCTTGAGGAAGTTTGTTGAACATTTTTATTTGTTGGTAACAATAACTATTAATGGTTTTGGAAAGCCTAACCTGAGGTGTTACAAACTCATCCTTATGTCTTGTGTCATACTGATGTGTATCCTTTAAGCTTTTGAATTTACCAATATTATTTTTAACAAATACGAGATTTGACAGTATATAAATAGATGGTAAAGTTAATATTTCAAGTTTGATAAAACTTGTAACGTCCATAAGAAACTGCCTTCGAGATAAATAATCCCCATAACACTTACGAGTTGCACGAGCCAGACATTTACAAAGAACGAATGATAATAATTAAAAGAAACTCTATAAGAACACTTGGTGAACGGAATGTTAATCCTCAATTATGCTTCTGTGTCTTCCTGAATAGTTAATTAAGTTATAAACCCAGACATTATTTATACGACCTTTAGCTGTGACGTGCATTACTACTGAATTTAATTGTTTTAACTATTAAGTCTTTTTCTGAACAAATTCTTTATGAAGGGGTTTGTAATCAATAAAAATACTAAATTATGGATCATTATTAAACATTTCAGCAACGATTATACATTCTTCCTTCTAAACAGCCTCCGAGAAAACTGAGCTGTAACTTTGCTGGGAGAGCAGGAACAAGGATAACACAATAATGTTCAAGAACGTTCTTAGTGTTAGCTTTATATGCTAATTGACAATGTAAAGTTCAACATTCAAAGCATCTCCTGTGTTTCACTTTTCTTAAATGTAAAGGAATTTGTCAAATATAAGCTAATCATGAGTGATAACGTATTTTAAAACAAGCTTTAACAAGTAGGTGCTTAACTTAAAAATTCTAAACAAAAAGAACCTTCCAGTTTATAGTAAAGCTAAAATCTTGAAATATATTCATAAAGAAAACAATAATATTAATTATATTAACAGATATTCATAGATTTTAAACTATAACATTTGAAGTATTTCGATAAAATATGTATTTGATTCAACTATAAATATATACAAAAAGAAGAACTGAATATCTAGACCAATTTAACTTTGCTAAGACCAAGTTTTAAAACTCCACACCAACACTATAAAGTATAGTCCTCCTGAAAAATCCACAAACACTATACATCCTAAATAAACTTAATTTATAAATACTTACAGTAGGCTGAAACTAAAAACATTTACATAGACCTAATCTATAAAGTATTTCTCTTAAAATATTTGAAATATTGAAATTTTTCTGTACGAGATTATTATAAATGTTAATTTATCCTTGAAAACAGATTTCATGTAAAATTAAATTTACGAGTCAGAAAGACTAAAAAAAAGTACACCGTTGAAATTACTGCACCAACAATGGGTGAGATAGTAAAAATTCACCTTTAATTTAAATAAACTCAATCACATTACTCCAAAATTGATTATTATTACAAAAACATCGCTTTGTTTCAGGATGACGAGGCTTACTACAACAGACTACACGAGTTTCAGGATTCTTACGGAAAAGACGTCCGCAACCTAGATGGCATTGGTAGGTTACGTTGTGCAGCACGTTTCTTACTTTTGTAATTACATGTTTTATTTTATTTCATATCTGTGGCATTTTTTAAATGCATGTTTTTAACGTTTATTTATGCATATTATTCTTAGCACTGTTTTAATAGATGAAGTCCACTCCCTTTTTTAACATTGTTTTATATGTTTTAAACCATATTATTCTTTGGTTGAGAGAGGAGGTAGACGTTACAAGATTTATCGTGTTTTGAAATACGTAGAAGGTTAAAAGGGCCAGCCAGTTGAAAGGAAACCATGGCGATTTGAAAATAATATACATTTCAAACAATATTTACAATATTTTTAAATAAAATATATTCAATTGCTGTAATATAAAGTGTCGAATTAAAAATCTTGGTAACCAACTAAAAATATATTATTTATAACTTTTTCCAATTCCCCTACGAAATTAGTGTAGAGTATATATTCCTCCCAATTACACAAACGTAGTGATAGTAAAAACATTTATTGATTCTAACAGAGTAAGCCCAATCAGATTTTTTTGATGGGGTGATAATAACTTTGAAGATAGAATAACTTTATAGCATTTTTGTACTCTCTTCCGTGATCTATTTTGTTTCTTCGATACTTGAGTTGAAATAATAAAATTTGCTGGGTGCGGAGAGCCCTTCTACGGGAAATAGTTGTAACCAATGCTGGTTTATAAGCTAAACTCTCTTAAATTGTATTAATGTCATTAACTAATATTTCAAATATGAACTGAACATTTGTTTAAAATTAGGTTTATTGGTATTAACAGTATATGCACACAACATACTCTTTGTCAGAACGTTTAGACTACTTATATCTAACTCTCTCAATATTAATGTGATTGTTAAATTGAATGATAATTTTAATTTAATTTCATAACATATTAACCATATTTAGGTTAATTTTTTGTAGGTACCGACTGCGAAAGCAAGGCACATAAACTGTGTTTGTTTTCAGATGCGAGAGACGAAGCGAGGCCACTCTTTAGCTTCTTGAGTAAGACGCAACCATCCGAGAACTCGGAGCAAGGTCCTAGCTTGAAATTTAATTTTGGCTCGAGCTCCCATTTGGATGGGATTGGTGGTGGACATTTGGTTCGGGATTTTGAATTGGAGCAAGGTTTGGCACCGTCTGTTCTGGATGTATTGCCAGATTATGCTTTTGTGGAACACCCTCGTACTTTTGGTGTTGTTAGAAAATACCCAGTGCGATCAAAAACCCCGTTCGGAAGTGAAGAAGTCACTAAAAATCTTCTTCATAATCCAGAAACAGCAAAACTAGATATAAGTTGTTTTATGAATGAACGGTGTACCGATGGTTCCAATAATGACTATGTCACGAAAGTGTTTGCCAAAAATAGATTACCTGCTGTTAGCTATGGCAGATTTCAGAATCCTTTTGTGCCTAGACACATGGATGCTTTAGGTGGAGGTCATCTTTTGAACACTAAAATGTCGTTGGATTCAATTGGTGTTGGGCATCTCTTAAACTCGAAGAAAGAGCTAGATTCTTTTGGTGAAGGCAATCTTTTAAGTTATGAAAAAGATTTGGACTCTATAGGTGGAGGGCACCTTTTGAATTACAAAAAAGATTTAGATTCCATTGGTGGAGGTCACCTTTTAAATTATAAGAAAGATTTAGATTCCATCGGAGGGGGACATCTTTTAAATTATAAGAAAGATTTAGATTCCATTGGAGGAGGCCATCTTTTAAATTATAAGAAAGATTTAGATTCCATTGGAGGAGGCCATCTTTTAAATTATAAGAAGGATTTAGATTCTATCGGAGGAGGTCATCTTTTAAATTATAAGAAAGATTTAGATTCTATCGGAGGAGGCAATCTATTAAATTATAAGAAAGATTTAGATTCTATCGGAGGGGGGCATCTTTTAAATAATAAGAAGGATTTGGATTCCATTGGTGGAGGACATCTTTTAAATTTAAAAAAAGACTTAGACTCCATAGGTGGTGGTCACCTCTTGACTGTAAAGAGATACTTGGACGATTTTGGTAGGGGCCATCTTTTAGACAGTAAACAAGAACAAGATTACTTCATAGAAGACAGTATAAAACGAGGAAGTTTCCCGCCATCGTCATATAATACTTACACAAAATACTATAGTGGAGCAGGTCTGCCTCTTAAATCCTCTAGAACTTTATGTACAAGCTCAAGATGGTTTCAAAACATTCTAAATAAGTATTTGGCAAAAGAGGAAACACGAAGTTATCCCAAGAAGGTTTCAAAAGGTAACAATGTTAATATGTTGGATGAAGACTCAAAGGACAAAAATGTTAAGTTCAAAGTGCATACACCCAGATGGCTAAACGTAGAAACCAATCCCAACCTTATAAATGCTGGGATGAGCCGATTATCTGGAGGCCTTCCCCAAACAACCTCGGATGAAGAGCAAACCGAAACTCCTTTTAGTGGAATTATTGAGCTGAGCAAACTTTACATACCCTACTCCCTCACACAGACTGATAGATAGGTTTATCATGCGCAAATCTCTCTACCAACTTATTCTGTGTAACATATTTGGAATTTATCAGTATATAAAACATAACTACGAATTATTTAACTGTAAACCTGTAATAACGAATAAAGAGTTCTATTGTAACACCCATACATAATTTAAAGTAAAATTATCAACTTTTTGGGATGATACAAACTTTGTAATGTATGTAAATATATCCTCAATATTTAAAAATATTATAACAGGCGATCTTTAGTTTTTTTCAAACAAAATTATTTATTGAATGCAGTTGTTTGTATGTCAATAAAAATAAGTATTCACTCAAAACATCAATGTGTTTATTTTTAAAGGTACATTATTTATTATATTCTTTAAGTGATTTAGTAAGAGGAAAAATAAAAAATAACATTCAAGAAATATTTTGAATTTTAAACTTTAAACAGCTTAATGGTTTATTACTCCCTGCTATTATATCTATGGTATGAGTTAGAATAGTGAAATTCCACAGACGTATATAAGATCTTAAGTCATATTTTTCAGGATACTTACCGTGCCATGGCTTACAATAAAAATTAAGGTAGGTGACGTGCCGGGATGGTCAAATTAATTGTTAAATATATGTTTTGCCGGGTCGGGCTAAATATCTGAATGAGCATGAAATTTGGATTGTTCATCAAATTAAAATAAGTTATTTAAAGTTATGTCGATCAAGTTACGTTGGTACGAGCCTACAACTGAGTCTGAGTCGGATGGCTAGTCAAACCATGCATTACAGTGATATAAGCTATAATTTCCAAAACAATTGAAACGTTTTAGATCCGGTTTGCATCAATATTAGATGAAGCCTTCCAACAACATATGGTATGTTTTATTGGCCTACTACTTTTAGACTACTTTTTACTAAGGTTTTACTTATTCATTTGAATAAGTGCTAAACCACATGCCATCTTAAAGATTTTGGAGAGTACTTGAAATTTGCTACAAACCCAACCTTAAAAAGACAATGGTTTTGGATATTTTGGCATTTTTAAGTTTTGGTAATATTTTAAACAAAAATCTACAAAGGTAATTTCCGTCTCAGTACACCACTTTCGTGACGGTTTTATAATATTGTTTTCCACTTAAGGCATTTAACGTAAAAATTAAACCTGCGTTTGAATTTACAATGTTTGGAGTCATTAAGGTCTATTACTAAAGAAAGGGACGAATCGGTGAAACCCGCAACCAGTATCTCTTGGTCCGGTAAGTATTTGTTAGGTTTCACATGTCTAATAATTTCAGAAAATTGCATGACGGATTAAGGGACGGAAACATCGCCCTCTAGATTTGACGACGCATAATTGCAGTCTTAACTTACACTTGTTTTGCAATTTAGAACATTATCAACTTAATAGAATTGAATTTGTCCTTAAATCAATGTTTTACAGGAAAAATTACATGTAGTTACAAGCTATCAAGACGTAATTTATGACAACTAGTACCTCAATAACATTAACCAATGTGACTCAAGTCGAGTCTTTAGAAGGACACAATTCGAGTTTGTAGTTATATAGTTACAATACAAACTTATATTGTAACATATCTTCGACAGCTTGTACGCGATGTGTTATAAAACAATTGTTTTAAACCACAATGCATTAACAACGGTTTGTTTTTAAACACCGATAAACGAATACTTGCTATATTTATAACATATACATTATATTATGTAACTGTACTTTTATGTTTGATTACATCACATATTTTGGAGGATTTTTAAACAGAAAAAGACCTATTAAGAGGGATTAAATTATTGAATATACTGCTTTGTGAACAGTTTGTATGTGGGTCATAAAATATAAAAAAGGCTTTTTTAAGATGATGCTATATTGTTTAAGATTTTCAAGGGTTAAATATGATTTATTGGTTGGTAATTCAATTAAAATGAACGAATTACATAACTTCTACTTCCTTATGCATGTTACCTGGAGTTGCATGCTCTCAAAACATCACGCATGTCAATGCATGGTTATGCACTAACGCATGACTTCTCTACTCTACCTGCATGATCCAAATTGAAGGTAAGTGGAACATTACATATTTTATTTTGGTAAATTTTAAGAATAGTGATTTATTTATATTAGACTAATAACTTTTATATTGCGGTTTCAACAATTGATTTTCTCTTCATGCCGGGATTATGAAACAAAGTACAGCAGTAAAAATGTTGTTACAGTTTAATACTTTTTTAATTACATACTTGTATACATAGTTCTTGTAAAAACAAAAATAAAGGTAAATAAACTTAAAACAATATTAAGTGTGACTTAAAACATTTTAACTCTGTTCTAATTTCCGAGTGAACAATTTAAAACGTAATAGAAAAATATATAGGTGATTGAATTTTAAATTCTTCCTTATCAATATATTTGTAATTAAAAATGTAAGCTCTCAGTACCTACCTAATAAAAAAGTAAGAATTATATTTAAAAAGTTTTAAATAAATTATGTTAAATAAGTCTTAAATGTGAAATAGCTGTGAATTGTATAAACAAATTCCATAAAGAAAATCCCATTTTAGCTTCCAACTAATGTTTTGTCCTTGTAATTTGTATATAAACCAGTTAAAAATCCTTGTTTTAAAAATTAAATAATATTAAAACTTATTTTTGGTAGGAAAATAGAATTTTTAAAGCCAAAATAGCATAAATTATACTTGTACAAATTTATAAAGTGTATTGTTACAAATTGAAATAAAATAAGCCACTTTGAATGACTGACACCTGAACTGTCATATTTGCAGGGGGAGGTAACTTGCTGCGGGATCTGGACATGCTGAGGAATCGAGCCGCCTTCCTGAGTCGCGACCAGAGAACTCAGGGATACCTGGACCCTCTCCTGGGCAACACCAAGAGGAGCGGCTGCTGCGACAGTCTCAGGTAGGGCCGCGGGAGGGGTAGGTAGAGGCGGCGCCGCCAACTGGGGGTGTGCCCTACATAGGCTCCCAAAGGGGGAAAGGGGCACCAAGTATGCGTAGAAATAACAAATTTTCCTTCATTTCTTAACCGCTTTCCTCCTAAAATGGGATTTTAAAGCACTTTTAAACATATTCACTTTTATTGTGTTGACATATAAACAGTAAATATAAATAAAAAATAGATCAAGTTGATCACATAAATTATCAAGTCAAATCAGAAAGCTACAAGCAAATTTAACGTATTCTATGTATATAAAACATGTGTAAATATATTTTTAGGTGTTGTTAAACCTTTTTAAATTATAACCTTTAATTATAAAAAAGTGCTATAGTCCAAAGTTATTCCCCCTATATCAAAACAATGCCACAACGCCACAACGCTATAGCAACTTGCACCCTGATTTAATTTTGTTTCGTAACATAAATAATAAATGATAATGAATAATCAATTAAAAAGTTATTTTAGAATAAAAAACAAAACATCAGCCTACAGATAAATTTGATAAACTTAAAAAAATATATATACTGTACTAGTGTTTTGACGGGCCCATAGCCCCTAACCTTGCTCCAATACTCTAGTTTATCTGATTATTTTACTCTTTACATGCTGAGGAAAATACAAATGTCAGTTTATAAACAAAGTATACCCTTAATCACATGTTTTAATGTAAACAAAGCAGTCGTTTTTAAATTTCCATGCTTTTCTTATGGGACATATTTTATGTTATTTCTATTTTGTTGTTAACTTTTTGGAAATAATACTATATTAATACTATATTTTTTTGAGATAAAGACCTTTAATTTGAGCCCTCTCCCACCATCCTACGATTTACCAAACTCCCACAATTTTGACTTAAAATTTCGCTTACAGAATTATATATAAATATTATTTAAAACAATTTATAGTTTACATAATAATAATTAAATAATAAGACATTAAAAGAATCAAAATAATCTTGTTTGAGTAACGAGAAATTGTATACAGTTAAGTAATATATATATATATATATATATATATATATATATACATGTATTAATTGCTACATTTAAGCAATTAATCATAACTCTTACCTAGTGCTCTTAACGTTCTGAGGGCCTATCAAATAGTTGTTTGCACCTAACGTTGTACAATATCCCAAATACCGAAGAAATTACTAATCTCTCATGAAGAATATATTAATAAAAATCACCGCTTCTTCCAAAATAAATCTAGCTTGTTGAAATCGTTAATTTTATAGATCATAACGTTACATTAAGGAACAAGATTGTAAATATGCTTTGCTGTAACTAATAATAACATGTAATAATAGCTTAACTATAAATATCGTATTCAAAGGTTTTCCTTACCTAAGCCTTATAACGTGTCCGTAGAATGGGGCAGATTTGGTACTGTTATATTTTTCTATTATACGTGAAATTTCTAGAAAATTATTCAAATTATGAAGAATACTTTTTCCTACTGCTTGTCTACTTGATAGTGTTTTTATTGGTAAACGGCTATGAATAAAGTGAATTGGACTCCCAACTACATTACTTAGATAAAATCTTGCAAAAATATTTCAGGAAAAGTGGCAAAATATAACTTTCCGGTGTTTCGAGACTTTCGGACAGGAACTTTCTAACTTTTTGAGTTGCAAAACAAATGTTGTAATGTTTTCTCTCACCGAGTTATCCAAGGTTTATTTCATTATATTTTCTCAATAGGATTTTGTTTTATTTAAATAATAACTCATTTAAATATTTATAAGACTGATTTAAATTAATCAAATTCAATTTTGTAATTATATCAACCAAGTAAAATACAAACGACATTTATACAAGTAAATTAAATTTTAGATAGCCAAAAACAACTTCTTCCAGTTGATAAATTCCTCGATTGTAAACATCTGGTGTTTCAGTAGCCATCTCACTTTTATTTATTCTTTTCTGGTTACAATTTCAGCAATTTATAATATTTCTGGTAGTGTGTTAAAGTACCTTGCTGCAATGTAAGAAAGCTTTTTCATTACTCTACACACGAAAGTACACTTTCTAAACGTAAAATGAGCTAAGAAAATAGGTTATTCCCGCTACTGCACCGCAAAATTACATAACGTTAACTTTCTGTGCATTTGTGGTGCACGGAAAGTAACCGTTATGGGATTTTGCGGTGCAGACCGATCAGCTGTTGCATTAGGCCGATCAGCTGTTGCATTATTTGCTGTTGCTTTCGACACAAGCACGGAAACTCAGCGTTATGAGTTCGTTTTTTTTTCTTGATACCAAGTTGAATAAACTAAAATATTCATGTTGTTTACAAGTTTTTCGATATCGTAATGAAAAATAATGTTCAATACTCGTCTCAAAAGTGCCATTGCGGGGCTCGATAGCTTTTTCCACGCTCGGCTTCGCCTCGCGCGTAAATGCAATCTCTCCCCGCAATAAGTCACTTTCGAGACTAGTAATGAAAACTACTATTGTTTATATAGTATTAAATGATTAGGATAGATATTGTAATTAGAACCTTTTTTTCACTACACGTATATTGTCACCTCCTCTTTTTCATGATTTCATGAGTTTTCAGTTTGAAGAATATAAAAGGCCACAGATGTTAGTTCAATTAGTTAAAATATAACTTATTTTCCCAATGAATAGAATTAAAGGGAACGCTTGTACAATTGGTTGATATTTCACTAAACAAGAACATACTTATATAAAGAGTTGTTCTCAGAGTTATGTTTATAGTGATTTATATCAGTTATTTTATGTCAGGGACATATGGACATAATGGATAAGGTCTTAGAATTCGATACATATTTAAACGTACACTACATGCAATATGATAAATATAAATAACATCTAGTGCAAGGAAATTGATTTCAATAATTAGACCTAAGGGAATGGGAAAAGACAGCCGTCTTCTTTCATTTACTCGACACTGATAGATCCAGGAAACTGTAACTAAGTCTTCTTTTAATTAGCTTGATTCACCAAAATCAGATTTCTTTGGCGGTCATTGTACAGACCCACCCTATCATTTCGCTTCCTTTGCTTTGATTTCTCTGAAAATGAAATTAAATAAAAATTGATAAATTCTGATTAAAGTTTAATATCTAACGAAATATCTTATATACTAATTAGCTAAGGAATTTCGTTTTCGGCCCACTACGTCGTTATTTTTCAACCGATTTGGACAATCAATGTGTAATTTTCAATCTTTTACACTGCAGATCAACAGAAAAATATAAAACTTTAAAATACCACTTTAGTTTTAAAATATTTACATTTAAAAATTGCTCCATGATATTCAAATGGGAGAATATTTCTGAAGGTACTCGGCCTTAGTTTGAGAATACCAGGCAACGTGACGTCATGAATTTGTACCAATTTGAAGCTTGAACATTTTTGATACTCCCCAAAACTGTCAGATATATAATTTTCTTCTTATAAGTTTATTAAATTATGCAAAATGTAAGTGTCTAAAACCATTTTGGGGGATTTATAGTACGTTTTGTTTACAACAAACAGCTGATTATAATCCCAACTCGGTGAGGTTCATTTGACAGATGGTCAGCTCATCAAGCTTTTGATTTATGCTCGTGTCTAGTAAACATCAAAACGTAAACATAAAATATAAACTTTAAAAAGTAATTTTTTATTATTGTTCAGTTTTGTGATTTTGTGATATTTTAGCTGTATTATGCCACATTTAAAAGTGCATTTTCATAATTTGTTATATTTTAAGTCAAGTATTTTAATGTTATTGATTATTCGTACAGGTTGCCTTCGGATGACTCAAACTTAATGTATTGTATCTGTCGAATTTCAAATCAAGTTATCAAGTTAAATTTCAAATAAGATTGTAAGCTTAAAGCTGTATTTCTCACTTACGTATTACACTGATAACTCAAATCCAACGTGTTTGTTTCTGTAATGTTTAAATGGTTGGTAAGTTAGATGACTGAAAATAAGAGAAGGGATTACTAATCCCTTTTAATATCTCTCTAAAAACAAGATCATTCATTAATATCATCATTTCATTATAAGGCGTGTTCGAAAAATATCTTGAGTATATATTTTCTCTTGATCACAGTTTAATTTGCTAAATATTTTCATAAAATTGTTTTTACTGTAAGTTTACTACTGCAAGCCCGCTTATATTTTTCATAAGTTGAATCTTGTGGCATAATTTTCACAAAACTTGGGTCCAAAATATAAGTTTCAAAAAACCTCCGGAATAAACAATGTCGCAGGGGATTCCTGCAACTTTCAAACAACACAGTTTGCTTCTGTATTATTCTACTTTATTAAGTATTATAGTTTTAATAAAATGGCTCGTTACGTCTTATGTCAAAACTAAAAACAGTGTATTCACCTTATTTTATATTTTGCCATACAATAAACATATAGGCAATAATTCAATAGGTAAATAATTCAAATAAAACATATGTTAACTAAAACACTCTTACAAAAACCTCCCTTTTAAGTTTGATAACTTTTAAACCATAAATGCTTTTAAACATTTATTTTTTTGTCGAACGTTGGTCTGTGTTGGTAAAGTCTTTGTTCTTCATTAACTTTAAGCGTATGTTATTCGATAATTTGATTTTATGAGTAATGAGCAGGTTTCAGGTGAAATCAGTTCCTTCATATGGTTATTAGATCAGTTTCTATGTCTTATCTTTAAGATGTCCACAACATTTCCATGTCTCATAAAGAAACTATCCATACTGAGTCTCCTATCGTAAGAGGATTGAGGGGGTTGTACTCTACGTCTTCGGTCGTAATTTGTCTTATATTTCTTACGATACGCTTCTTCCCTCTAAGCAAGAACATTCACATCCATATTTGAAGCCAAACCGTACCAGGAACTTTTGAAAAAAAAAACAAAGATCTGACACCCATCTATTTGAATGAAAGGTCTCGGTGAGAGGATCGGAGGAGAAATATTAGTTTATAAAATATATAAAACCTCTTACGAAAGTGACAAGTTAACACATTTTTAGTGAATTTCCCCTATAGGGAAGATGCTATTACCGTAGGCCTCGTGGTACGACTTAAGCCCGAGACCATGATAACTTTTCATTTTGAGGTCTCCAGATGCCAAAAACACCATTAGTTCAAATTCTTATATATGTATATAAGTAGATATATACAAGGAGTGATGACGTTTATGTTAGTTTAAAGATTTTACATTGGTTTTCTGTATTCATCACTTTTTGAGCTAGATCCCCCATGTATGTAGTATATATCTACACATATATTTATATTGAATTCATTTTTTAGGGCTTCTAATATAATAATAATCAAATGAAACATTATTTCAACTGTGAAAACTACTTATATATGTGTGTGTGTGTGTGTGTGTGTGTGTGTGTGTGTGTGTGTGTGTGTGTGTGTGTGTGTGTGTGTGTGTCCTTAAGCACGATCACTCTCGTAAAAAAGGTCCAATCTTAATTAAATTTGGTAAAAAAGTGTAAAGTACCATTTATTTGAACGAATTCGAAAACCAGACGAATCGCACCATCCGAAGGGGGGTTTTGGAGGGTTTTGTACCCCAAAAATGGGTTATTTTGGGGTTTCCAAATGTAATTTTTATTTAAATTGAATTTTAATTTTTACCATTGAATTCAGCATAAAATAACAAACAATTTGGTATTTCGATCATTGCTCTACGGCAATTGGTTACTGAGATATTGAAAGTGCTAAACACAGTACACGGGGATATTAAATATTGCCTGAAATCAAGTGAACAAGCGAAGCTATTGGGAAAAGACAGAGTTTATATAATCATCTGACCACGAAATACCCCCCGTCGCAGCAAACCTGCATACTCAGCGAATTTCTAATGAATATATAACATAACACATTAAAACACCTAACAGGATTCATAAGAAATATATTCACAAACAAGTGATATTTAAAATATGAATTATTCTCTATATGAATAACATTGGGGATGAATACGCAGGTTTGCTGCAACAAGGAACACTAAATAATGGGTTTTTATGCAAATATCAATAGAACTCATCTTAGTGAAGTCAAATACCAAGTTTCATCCATATACATTCATAAATAAGCGTTATATAACATTTTAATTATTTTCCATAAGAATAACATGGGGACCAAGTACCTAGGTTTGCTGCTACAGGAACCTTAAGCGAAAAATTTTATTTTTGTGCAAACAACAACTAACCACAACCAGATGAAGCCATATACCAAATTTCGTCAGTTTATGTTCATAAATAAGCGAGATGTACAATTTTTCTTTTATCCATAAGAATAACATTAGACAACGTACTGTGTTTAGTACTTTCAATATTTCAGGAAGCAATTGACGTAGAGTAATGATCAAAGTACCAAATTGTTTTTGTATGCTGAATTCATTGGTAAAAATTACAATTTGATTTAAATCAAATTACATGTGGAAACCCTAAAAAACCCATTTTTGGGGCACAAAACCCCCCCAAAACCCCCCTTTGGATGGTGCGATTCGTCTGGTTTTCAAACTCGTTCAAATAAATGGTACTTTACACATTTGAACCATATTTCATTAAGGTCGGACCTTTTTTATGAGAGTTATCGTGCTTACGGACACACACATATATATAAATTTTAACGAATGGTGTTTTTTGTATCTGGAGACCTCAAAATAAAAAGTTATCATGGTCTCGGTCTTAAGTCTTACCATGAGACCTACAGTAATGGCTTCTTCCCTGTAGGGGAAATTCGCTGGTAGCTTTTCTAAATTTAGAAACACATGTAGACAGCCAACACTTTTATTCAAAATGTAAACAGTTTACCACGATAAAATCTTCAAATTTGGCCGGCGCCGGCGGATTTCCTATTTGAATACATGCATTCCAAAATTAGCGTTTTAAATTTAGATTTACAGTGATAAAACCACATAAAACTAGTGGATTTTTGTGCGCAATTAAAAATTTAATGTAGATATTACCTTACCAATCCTTATGTAGGATTTTGAGCCTGAAAGCTCTTCTTTAGTTCTTGTTATAGAAGATAAATATGTCTTTCACTCCCAAGTGAAAGTCGTCTTTTGGTAAAAAAATAATACAAGACACTTGAAATACAAAAGTATTTAATACAAATAGGCCCGACATTCTAACTTTTTTTAAACATTGCTCTCACATCTAACACATAAAGAATCATGTGCTTTCAACACTTTCGGGCTCGAAATCTGGATTTTCTACTGGAAAAACCAAGGATTGATAAGGAAAATCATATTGGGTGTATATAACTCCCTCGACATACTTTGTGTATTTGTTTCTTAAGTCGAGACAATCATGAAACACCATATCAAAATGGGTCTAACATGCCTAGTTTTCTGTCTGTTGGTCTGTTTGTGATTTTTAAAAGGTTTCATATATCTCAGCTTATATTTAAGGTAGAAAGTTTAAATTTGGCTCCAATGTACGTCTTAAGACTCACAACAAGTGTTTGAAATTTGGTTAGTATAAACTTATCAGTTTCAAGATGACAGCTATTTAAAGTGTATGTTGTAAAATTTTATGATAACCGTTAGTATTATCAAAATTTGTTTCCAGTAGTAAAATATTTAGCATTGTAAAACGAACAAAACAACACCTTTTTTGCTGCAATCGGATAAGAAATTACTGAGTTATTAGCTATTTACCTAATTATTTGTCGACTTCATCCGGCAAAATGTCAAATAACACTGCATAAATTGTAAATACTATTTAAAAATGTGATATTTATTTCAGTAAATAGTTGATAACTCAGTTATTTCTTATCCGATTGCAGCAAACTAGGTATCGTTCTGTTGGTCTTACAATTCTATCTGTAACTACCGGTATGGGATTTTGATAAAACTAACGGCTTTCATGAAATTTGACATGGAAAACTTTAAACAACCGCTATATTGAGACTGATACTTTTACATTAATCAAATTGTATACTCTGTTGTGGGTCTTAAGATGCACATTGGAGCCGAATTAAACTTTTTATCTTAAATAGAAGCTGAGTTATATGAAAACCTTTGAAAATCACAAACAAACCGACAGACAGAAAACTAGGCATATTCGACCCATGTTTATACGGTGTTTTATGATTATCTGAACCTAATGAAAAAATACAGGGTTTGTATACACCCTGTATGTAATAAAAAATAACACTCAATTTAAAGGCTTTACCCAATGCCTTAGAATCAAACAGGAACAAAAACAGCTACGGGATTGTATTAATGAAGGGGCTGATTGTGTGAAGGAAGGTTTATATTGTGGTTCGTGTGACATTACAGATTGGCACTATCTGTGTGGTTTACGATTGTATATCTCAGTTGTTATATATTGACTTTCCAAAATATTCTTGCATTGTCGGAGTTAATTTGAACCCCGTTTGTTCCAGCGGCATCGGAATTGGCAACCAGAAGCGCAACATGGACGAGATTGACAGGAGCAGCTTCAACAGCTTCGTGAAGAAGAACTTCGACGAAATAGATCGATCCGGCTTCGGCAGCTTCGTGAAGCGCAACTTCGACGAGATCGACAGGTCAGGGTTCGGCAGCTTTGTGAAGAGAAGCGCCGCCCCTGCCGCTGCCCCCGTGGAGGCGTCTCACAACTAAACCCCACCCCACTAACTGACACCCCTCACTACAATAGTTAGACATAAGTGGATTTTCATCCGTCTACATTCTCTGAATGTATCCCCTGATGGTTCAGGACTCGTAACTGTAAGTCTTTCAGTAGACACGATTCCATGGATGCTGCGGGTATTAAGTCATGATATGTTTTGTTTATTTATAGTGTTAGTGTACATTCCGTATTAGAGTTAGTTAAGTACATGGGTTTATACATCAGCATATTTATAAAATGTGTTTTCGGATTTCTTGCGCACCTTTAGAAAGTGATTTGTAACAAATCTTTTATTTTGACTGCTATGATCTAAATTTGAAACATATTTTCAAAATCGTTTATTCGGAAATTTTAATATAATTCCTGTAAGAAGATGTTTGTTTTGAACTCTAAAAAAACTTGTCAGCTATTGTAACATTTTTTTTATATATAATAGATTAATATAATTTCGCTTTTTAATTAGTTTTATTATATGTGAATTAGTTTATATGGTATCACAAATATAAACATATTTCTCGTGAGCTTCGTCAGTTAAACATTCATTCTTTATGAAGTAACGGTATAATTTGTAAAAGGTATTTATTTAGAAATAAACGTTAATATTTTTGCTTTGCATGAATCAATTTTCCTCTACCTTTTCAGTGATTGTAAGGTTGTTTAGGTGCAAGGTTACGTATTAGGGATGATTGTCTTATTTTTAAAGGAAAGATTGATTTAGACTTCTCAATTTTTTGGCTTAGAGATAATTAATTACATTTGGAGGTAGAACTTTTGAAAAGCCTGATGACTGCTCTGCCTCCGCCTGTGGGGGTTCTTGTGTGTGTATACGATTGCTAAAGTACTACAGTTAGGACCAACTGCAAGTTACCGCTGAAGGCAGGAAGGTGCGTCAAGATCCACCTCCTATACTTATCGTCCACATTTATGGGTCCACTAGAAGGGTAATTACTAGATTCAGAGATTTCAGTAACTGTAGGGAGAGGCCAACTCCCATCATCACAGTTGGCACTATCTGTACGATGAAGGATTGTAGATGCTGTAGAGATTGATAACACTAACCCAGTGCTCGTTGACTTACGTTTGATTTACCTACTAAGGTTAATTTATCAAATAAATTTTAAGAAATCAGTTAGAAAATTATGTAAACTTTTAATTACAAAACTCATCAATATTTTGTTATTTTTGTTTTTGAAGTTGAACTCGTGTTACCTCACTGCCATGGCTGTGTTTGACCTAACCAAGTGATTTTGATTTTTAATTAGTACAAGTAACAAATCAGCTACGTAAGTGCTAAATATACATATTTACCTAGATCGGAGATCATCCATTAAGAAAAAAATAATGACCTCTAATCAGAAAGGTATGGAGATATGTTTTCGCTCAGTTTTAAAATATTACTACGTGCAGTTTAGTGTAATATATCATGCTCAGTTTTCTTTCTGTAATACAAAAAATTGTGACACAACTTCAACAAAAACAACAAAACAAAAACATACTCTCCAAAACACCAGTAGAATTCCTAAACTGCCACTATGCGCAACTTAAGACTGCTTTTGGAAAAAGTCCTAAGGATGTCCAAACTGTTAGTTTGACATCGAAATAGGTACAGGTTCTAGGAATCATAATGAAGCTGATTGTAGAAATTTTATTCAGTTAAGGGTTTGTTGTGTGGCGAAGCTGCACCGACTCCAAAAAAGATCGTAATTTTTTCTAAATTTTTTAATATTTAGATGCTGACAACTCAAAAATTTAGTTTAGAACGTAGCATAAGGTAATACGATTGTAATTTTACATTGTTACAACAGTAAAGTACGCAAGACTGATCTCCTAAATATTGAACACGATACCTACTATAAAAACAAAAACCTCTTTTAAAACTAACTAAAAACATTCCAAGCACATAGATAATCCCATATTAATTTTTAAAAAGTAAATAAAGTTTCTAATTACATATTTTTAACATTACATAATACTTTTTTATAAAAAAATAACATTAATAACAAATAAATGAAACCAAAGCACGTCAGCATATAATCCAAACAAACGTATTGATGATACCAGAGACGGAGTCAATAGAGGTTGCCGTGAGCAAAAGTATTTGTGGGACGTGATGAGCGTTTATATCAATTTAACAACAATATTAAACATTCCGGAACGTTTTTGAAGGAAATGTGCTCCAAGGGGTTCCTCGAGTTGGATCAGGCTGACCACCCTCAAATAAAGTTCATTGTGATAGTTTTACAGAAAATAAAGGAGAGTTAACGTTATTTTTACAATAATAGCTCCAATGCCCGTTAAAGACATACAATGTTTAAATACTAAGTTAAGTTTGGTTAAATACTTTTATTTTAGAGAATAAATTCTTGTTTTAATATTAAAGAAAATATTAATGAAAGTGCAGGCTAAGTGATCCTTCTTATTTCTATTTCTTAGTTAAGCTTATGTTCAGGGGAATGCTGTAAGTGATACAACTGTTAAATATGAGCATATTTAAAGGTTAAATCATTTAAAGTTGAATACTTATCGCTTAGAAAATTTGGCCTATGTCCTGATTTAGACCCGCCCATAAATATGTTTAATGAACAAGAAAAGTTAGCAATTAAGCTGCGTATATAAAATTGTACATTATAATTAGTTTAAATCAAATAAATGAGACGCAACTACATCACGAACTTCCAAACAAACTACAAGTCGAATATCCCTTGATTCCCGAGTCTAATGAGTCCTGATAAGTAGACTTAACTAACTATTGTAGTTAAACTTTTACTAACTAGTTGAACAGGCATCAGTAACCTACAAATAGTTTACTTTTGGTGTACAACAGTTCATATGGTTGAATGAAATGATCCAGGATATAAAACCTATATATCCTGTAGTGGAAGTTATACCTTCGCTATGGCAAGCCAGGCTTTTTAAAGAGACAAATCTGGCACAACTCAACCGATTTCAACAAACGGTGTCAAATTTTAAAGAACCAATGATTTTTGAAATAAATAGATACTGCGTCTTTAGTTGCGGGGTGTAATAAAATACGTCTTACACAATTTACAAATATATTTACACTGTATTCACATACCAGATGGTGCAAGGCTGTCGATATCGGACCAGTCACACCAGTCATCATCAGGCCCAATGAGAGAATGATTCAAATGCGAGAAATTCAGTGGATCATTTCTATAATCCGACTTTGAAAGGTATTGAAGTTGGAAATGTCAATGCTTAGGAATACGATGAAAAGCAGGTGGAAAATATTGAAATTCTTTATTTTCCGATTCAATTGTCCTAAGGGATATACTTAGTGTATGAATAAGGTGTGTTATCATTGACCTTTGACAGCTTGTATAACTTGAAGATTCTATCCTTTTACCTTAATCTATTGAACTTATAAAATATTAACTTAGAGTCAGTAAGTACTCTTTAAAATAGTTATTTTTGTTATATATTTATAATATTTTCAAAAGTGTAATTTCAAGTTTTAAGGGGTGCACACGCCTAAATGGTATGGCGGAGCGGTAGCGGTGCGATATTCGCGCGGTGATTTAGTACAATGGAAGTAAATGCGAGCGTTCTTCACACTGGAGCGGTGCGAGCGGTAGCGGTATAATACCGCCCGCGCCACCGCACCGCCGAGATGCAGCATGTTCCATTTCACCGCCCAGCGGTGACAGCGGTGCAACGAGCCTGGCTTCAAAACATTCCTCCCTTACATTATAATACTTTGTATTTGTTATTTTATAACCTTCAAATGTATAAGGCTTACAATTTTATGTCTTTTTTACAGCATTTGTATACAATTCCAAAAAACTATGTAAAAATAAGCATTTTTAAATTTGTTTTAATATATTTCTAGATAATTCATATAAGATTCAATAATATTATGGGGTTATATACAATTATACGTAAGGAATTGAGACTCCTACAAAATGTATGTAATGAAATGTCCATACAAACATGTTTTTATAAATATGCTGAACATTTACTTTCGAATTTCCATTTTGAAAATGTTTAAATCTTTCCTATTTTCAACTTTTTCTACAAACATTTTCTTCCGAATATTGTTTTTTATAATTATTTTCCCATTCTTCTGTTCTTTCAAAACAAAACGAGTATTTTTACTTTATAATTGTAGTTTATCCAAATTTTCCAAAAGTAGTTTGAAAAATCGCCAAATTCACCCTGCCATCGAGCAATTCACCATTAACCACTCCTAGGGCTAAATGCCCTAGGAGTGGTACGATGAGCTCAAGTAGTTCGTCAAAACATGCCATTGTCATCTGAAAGTCATTCCTCACATTTTCACAGTTCAGGCATCAATTTTCGGTATTTACCATGCTCTAACCGTCGCGTCGTTTGTTGATATCATGTACGTTGTCTCTACTTTTGCGATCTTAGTCTTCAGCTAAAGACAGTAGCAATATTTATTCATCGTGGTTTGATGAATACATATTTTGACGATATAAACCACACACCGCACCTGTCGACTGCACAGTACACACTCATAAATGATAACGATAAATGACTGCAGACTGCTGCCATCGCTGCCCCAGTGTGAACGCCCCAGCAATATCACCGAGGCGATGATGGTTGATGGGGGGAGTTAAAAATCGCACCGCTACCGCTACCGCCACCGACACCGCTTCAGTATGTGCAGACCTTTATGTGAAAGTGGTTCAAGGAGGCAGATACTTAACACTCATCCTACACTAAAACATTTGTGTCCAGAAGGGAATCGTTTCTTTATTCAAACAAGATGTTTGTAAAGTCAGGTGAACGATTGTTTCAGTTATAGTTTGCCTCACTTATGTCTGAACACTCAAATATGCTCCCCAAACCAAACCAACTATTTTTGCATGTACACGAATTCAAAATAAGAATCTAAAAATTCAGAATGAATAACCAACTTTAAAAAAGTGCACTGTGTCTGCTACATTGTTGCCAAAAGTACTCAAATATCTATAAAGAAAAGTACATATGTTGAAATATCAAAAACTCTTAATGTTTTCAAAGATATTTTTCCCTTTAATAGTTACAGTAAGATCAAACTATTACCTAGCTATTACTTGGAGTTATCATTGTAAAGAATATGACAAAATCACATATATTGAAATACACCAAACAATGTCTTTGTTTATAGTACCGAACTCTTACACAACTCTGTGAAATTAAAATATTCCAAATGTCTGCTTTATTCCTGGAAAGAATTAAATGGCTCTAATCCAAGAGACTTTTTATAGTTGTTCATCTGTCATCAACCTTTTCACTGGCGCCACTTTCACAAAACATCTGAGATATTTACATTTCCTTCACCTTTTGATTTATTCTTTGTACATGTAAAACATATCGTCATTTAACGAATCTCTGAAAACCCATAATAAACAAGTTATGTTATAGTACTTTATAAATGTTAATGAAATATATTATTAAATTATTCTTGGTTATATTCATAAATTTTTTGTTCCCAGTCATACAAATGTTTCTATTCGTCTTTTTTACTTGGAATTTTCAACCTTTTTTAGATTTATTCGGCACCGGGATGAGCGACGATACCAATTGTAGTAAATTAATGTTGTTTAAACGTAAATAAATATTAGTTCACAATATCTAAACTGTAGTACTTTACTAAATAATTTTACTGCCGAGATGTAAAAGTGTACAAATATATTGCATAGGTTTTGTTTAAACCCTTTAAAGAAGTTACTTTCACTTTAATATTGAATACTATTTTGAGACTCAACGCATAAAAATACTGATTGTCTGATTTTGACAAACTACCTATTAGAAGTTATATTGGTCAATGCTAACTTGACCTATATATCAAGTTTTGATTAAATTTATCCGTGAATAAGAGAGAAATTATAATTTTTGTAATCCCTATAAGGATAACATTGAACAACGTACTGCGTTTACTGTTAAATGAAAATTTATATTTTCTCCACAACCAAGTTTTGATTTTTCTTGTTATTTAGCGGTTTTGGGGGAAAAATTACACTTAAAACATAACAACTCAAAAAATGAAAAAACCTGTTGGCGATACCGTGGATTAATATCTACATACCAATTATTATCAAAATCGACCCTTTGGTGTGGGTTCTACGTATGTACACATCCACACAGACAGATAGAAAGATAGACGAACATCACTTCAAAAATAACTTTTTTGGATTCAGGGAATACCAAAAATATATTTCCACCTATAACTCAAATTCAGAATTTTTCACGAATACAATACTTTTTCCATATACTATGTTTAGGGGGAGAAAGTAAAAAGCTACTGACGATATCATACTAACTGTTATCACCGTTATCTGTCACAAACTAAAATAGTCCAAATAATCTGCATATTGTGAGAGAAATAAGTTAAATAAAAGAAAGAAGTATATATTAAATATTAATACAGCCAAAGGAGGCCGTTGGAACCCTGCATTGTTTAACCGATACATAAACATGGGTTTTCCATAACAACGTTATAATGGTTAATCAAGCCCAGGGCCAGCCCTCTGTGCTCTTCTCTTACATCAACGTTAATGTTACCACTGTCTGGCATTGTTATTAAACACAACATTACACAATCCCGCCCCTCGGGTATTGTTTGCTACGCATGTTTTTTATATACTTTTCACTAACCAGTCTTTTCTTTGAACTTAATGGTGGTATTATTTGTTAATTGAAAGGTTACAACTCTTTTTATATTAGCTTTAGTTTTCAATAGTTTTCTATTCGATTTTGAAATAGTAGTAATGGCGCAAGGGGACTATTTGTGGATAACTGTTAAGAACTGTGTGATACATAAGTTCAGATTTTCATGGAAGTCTCCTTTAAATGATCACGACTCAAAGTTGTTACAAACACATATTAAATAAAATAAGTTTTCCGTTTGTCATAGTTAATTATTTTCTTTTGTTAAAGAGTAATGGTAGGTAACAAAAATTTTATATTTTTTGATATTATAGGACACATGCTCTGAGGAAGTTTAATCTCCTTATGAAACAAAGGGCTTTAAGTGTTTTAAAATAGTACGGTTTATATTGGATTTCAACACAAAGTGTCTTATTTCAAATGATAAATTTTAATTTGTTTTCCCAAGTTTATGCAAATTGCAACATTTTGTAGAAATATGTTTTGTTAAATTTAATTTAACGTAAATAAATATTTATTTATCCGACAACCAGTAATATGGTTGGTCAACAGTGCCAAATTTAATTGATATCATCTCAAGACAGGTTATATATAAATGTATTTAATCACAACCTTTTAGGAAATTTCCTTGATCTACTATGTCAAAAAGTAGGAAAGATATTTCCACGCAGACAAACAAAAAAGATTTACAATTACAAAAAACCTTAAATTTCCTGTTTTGTGTAAAAACATTACGGAACATTTGACACCCTATAGATGTGCATCTTAATAATTTAACGGTGAATCATACCACGGTATTTTTTTTTACAAAGTAGAACAATTTTAGAACACTATTTCCCGTACATACTTTATTGATGAACCGCTCGGTTAAAATGACGCTGGCTTAGTATGGGTCTTAGAGACACTTGTTGATCCGAGAAGGGAAGATGCAGTCACTCGATCTAACATTTGGCTGCCGTCCAGACAGGGTTCTCGTAATGTCGAGTCGTTGACTTTGGACCCAATCCAGTCTGATGATGGGGCGTCCCCATGATATCCCATTAAGTTTCAATTAAATCTGAATTATTTTGAGTTTGAAATATAATAGAAAAGATAACTACTATTCATGGTTTGTGTTCCTTTTAACTATGAAGTAAAGATTATTTGTGATGGAGAGTAATTTTAGTTTTATTTAGGGACTTTATGGCATATACCATATTGTTCTGTACTAATAACTTATGTTCTAAATAATCTTTTTACTGGTATGAAATTGTGGAAGGTTATTTTAATGCTAAAAGTGTGAAATTCATTAAATGGAAGCAAACAATTGATATTGATCATATTTCCTATATGCAACTCCAGAAATCCAGCTCTTCTGTTTTTAAACAATTTATTTCAATATTTCTATGTTTCTGAGCACAGTTTTCATCTTATTTCAAAAGTTAGCTGGAGAAAGAATAGGATATAAAATATCGGGTTTTGTGTAATATTTTACGTGAAAAAATACTCCGAAATTTATTACAAAAGATTGGGTTTGTAATTTAAAGTTGATGTAGAGTTTTCATGTTTGGAAAATTCTGGATTTAAAAATGAATAGTTGTATATTATGTTCCGCGTCGATAAATTCAACCTAGACAAATTAAAACTATCCAAGAGAAGGGAATCTTTCTTCTTTACATTTCAAACCAGGGTTAACACGCCAGTTTATACTTGACCAAAAAATACATAGTAATTTATTTTGTTTTAAAACGTCAATATTAGATAGTAAATAGACCAGGATTTAGACCCTATATAGCGGCAAATAAATACCAAACATATACTATAGATGCAATAAAACTAAACTTGTTTAAAATATCTACACATTGTGATTGATTATTGATAACCATCATGGATTATAATTTTGATTAATTGATTACATGTTTTAAAGTCATTATTAAATAAAATAATAACAATTAAAACATTGTATTCACCATTTACTGCGAGTTGTCCATAGTGTTTACAGAAAACAAACTGAAATGTATTAATTTATCTATAACTTTCCCCGCCAATCGTTTACGGTACAAAAAGCAAAATCAGTTCTCTTTTGACCTTTAATAAAGTGATGAATAATATGTAACTTTTCTTCTGAAATTGAAGTGTGTTATTTACTGCCATGATCTTACTGTCGGGATTTTAGCACAACTTGGTACAACTCTACTAGTTTAACTTAATCTGTTAACAGTTGCCTAGTACCCAGTGATAATTATAGAGTTTTACCGAGTTCATTACTATAACTCGAACAAAACATAAACATAAATAAATAATTAAATTTTGTTTTGTTAAAATAAACCTAACGTTTAAGCTATAGAATTTCAGTCATTTTGTCCACGCCGCTATATAGTGGACCGCGTCTCGCGCGTTTCTAACATATAGCATCATGAAAAACAAAGCGCTCGCCAAATTACATTAGACTTTCTTCCAAACAAATGTATTAACGATTTAATTTAGTATATTAAAATTAGTTACACATGAATAGTATGTAGTACTGTTGTATTGAAGTTTACTACAAGAACCTTGAAACTCGCCAACACTTAATTATGTTTCTTCTCCAACAAAATCGTCCATAATTTTGTAGTATTTTGATTAATATTTAACTATAATTTATGGAGTTTTAATCCCAAATTTTACAAACTATAATAAATTAAGTTGGAGTTAAACTTACAGAAGCCCCCTATAAATAAAATGTTCTATTAAGTAAAGCGCCCCAATAATATAAGTACTATTTATTTTATACATTCTAGGAGTTCGTCAATATTATACTACGTTCAACATATAAGAGTGGTAAAAAGTAGCATTTTCAGGAAACTTAGCCAACAAGAACGGAGCTGCAAATATTTTAAAATATTTGTTCAATAACGGAGGTGGTGCAACAATAAAATTAAACCTGCTGTTAAACGTCAGCCTTTTCTGAAGATAACCGTTGCAATGTAGCCATTGGAAAACTCATGTTTATGTACTGGTTAAACAGCCTAGGTACTCAATTGACCCTTTATTTAAATTCCATGAGTTTTAACCATTTAACATCAGCGTAAGATATTGGAATCATTGAAGTTTGTGAAAATAAAAAAATATATTATTGATGTAATGTCGTGAAACGTTTGTACGACTTTCGGTTCAGAATATGAACAGTTTTCTAATGTAAGACTTTTAGGCTAAACAAATTATTTTAATAATAACCTAAAACGTAAACATTGAACACAGCAAGTTATTCCTCTAGTGGAATACACTAGAACATGAATTGTTAAATAATTATTGAATGTAGTCAAGTTATTAAATCATTTTAAAACTACCAAAGCTATAAAAATTGCTTAAAATGTTAACAATATTAAAGTGAGTAGTAGTTTCCTACTACTGACTGTCTTAACTTAAATAAAACAAATATCTGAAAATTGGTCTTTAAAGGAATCACTCTAAAATTGTACAGTATATTTTAAAGTCACATAGAATAATAGAGAAACTGAATGATAAAAATTATTATACATTTTTTGAACTATCACTTACGTAAGCGGTCCTGTCAGATATGGACAAAATTATATATTCCACATGCAGTGATTGATGGAGCGCATTTCCTGTTATCCTTCCACTTCTTCCTTATAAAATATGCAATGACTCAAAAGTTCAATGTCCAATAACCACAATGTGTGTGACTTTAATAAATGTCACAACCATAAGTTAATGTTAATGTTAATTGTATAAGTTTAAAATTTGATTTTTATTTCGGTATTATTTCAAATACTGGAATAGTTTCAATTTTTTTTTAGATTTAATTTTATCCACCCTAGAACCCTCTCTCATAAGTCTCTCCAATTACTCATTACTATGAGCGTTATAAGTTGCATTACATTAATGGTTGGTCAATCCGACACTCATTTTAGATACTATAAAATCTGACTTTACCAAGAGATTAATGCTTTCTGTCTTCTAACAGGTCGAACCCAGTGATAGGAATTAACAAATATGCATTATTTAGGCCGGTTAATTACGGTTTAAACTATATGTTCAAGATAGTACGAAAGGGGTATTTTTATATGTATAAGGTTTTGGTAAAGAAATTGCGTGACTTGATACAAAACTCATTATTTTTTGGGCTAACTTTAACTCGTCCATTATTCACTGGGCTATTAACAAATGATCCTGACTAAAAATCAGTCGTTCTTAGTCAGTAACAAGGCTACTCGCCTTAGTCTTATACAGTGATCAAAAGTCAAAAATTATTTAATGTCGTAAGCAAAAGGAAATGCGATGACAAAAGTCAGTAATAAGTACATGAAATTATTACAATCAAAATGTTTGCCAAAATGTACAATACAAGTCAAACTTGTAATTAATCAATTGATTCATCGTTTAAAATTAAATGTACACTGTAATGCTCTTTTACAACTATAAATTCTTTCACACTATTCCTGAATATTTTTAAATCATTTAACAATCTAAACTTATTTAGAAGGCTATTGTACATCTTTATTGCAGAATACAAAACTTGCTTCTGAAAAAATGTCGTGCAATGTGGTAGGATTTCCTGGCGGTTGGTAGGGCGAAAATTGTATGAGAAGGACCTTCTTTGAGAAAGTTCTCAATTTTTATAATTAAACAGGTTGATTCTATAATATATAGACAAGGGAAAGCCAGAATTTAATGTTCTCTAAAAAGTTATTTACATGACCTAGACAATCTCAGCCCGAACTTGACTCTCAGTGCCTTCTTTGGCAATTTGAAAATACTTGCAGTAGTCGTTCTTTCATATCCCCAGATAGGAACATCATATGTAAGGTGTAGATAAAAACAACCATAACATGCTGGTATTAAAATATCTAGATTCGAGAAAGACTACGGAGTATAAAAATACCACAACTCAGTTTTTTCTTAGACCCTTTATCAATATGGGATGAACATTTCAGATTCGAGTCAACTATTAAACCAAGAAAATTAGTTTTGCAGCAAGAATTGAGTTCAATATCACCTATTAAGACTGACAGACTAGAAGATGTAGATCTTATACAGAAATAAATGTACTTAGTTTTATCACCGTTAACAAGAAGATTAAGTAGAGAAGAACTGCCGGTTTAACCCCGTAATCGGCGCTTTTTTCCCATGTTATTCTTATGGGGAGCCGTTTTTGCACCGACGCCAGCTCCCGCCTTACACAAGTTTCCTTGTTAGCCTATACTAATGTCCAACCCTTGCCTATATTAAATATATTTTCCCAATCCCCATCCCTCCTCTATATTTTTAAAAATTAATTTTCAAATTCAGGCTAAAAAACTATCTTTAGTGTTTATGGTCCGATTTGTTTAAAACTTGGATATGTTATTGTCGTAGGCAAGTGTTTTAATAAATTACACTTACATTTCCCAAATTCACTATTACAGTCAAATTAAAAATTATTTTTGAAAAATACTATAGTGCCAATTGCCAACTTCTTTATTAAATGTCCGATTTGTCTGCAATTTGGATATGTTATTGTCCCAGGCAAGTGTTTTAATAAATTTCACTTACATATCCCAAATTCACTATTACGGTCAAATTAAAAAATATTTTTGAAAAATACTGCCAATTGCCAACTTCTTTATTTACTGTCCGATTTATTTAAAATTTAGATATGTTATTGTCCTAGGCAAGTGTTTTAATAAATTCCACTTACATTTCCCAAATTCACTATTACGGTCAAATTAAAAAATATTTTTGAAAAATACTGCCAATTGCCAACTTCTTTATTTACTGTCCGATTTGTTTAAAACTTGGATATGTTATTGTCGTAGGCAAGTGTTTTAATAAATTACACTTACATTTCCCAAATTCACTATTACAGTCAAATTAAAAAATATTTTTGAAAAATACTGCCAATTGCCAACTTCTTTATTTACTGTCCGATTTGTTTAAAATTTGGATATGTTATTGTTGTAGGCTAGTGTATATGCACCATCCACATTTTACAAATTCAATATTGCGGTTAAATTTTAAAAAAATTTGGAAAAATACTGCCAATTGGCAACTTCTTTATTTATGGTCTGATTTGTTTAAAATTTATATATGTCATTATTCTAGGCTAGTGTATATGTACACACCATCCACATTTGACAAATTAACTATAATGGTCAAATTTAAAAAATATTTTGAAAAATATACTAACAATTTCAAACTTCTTTATTTACTGTCTGATTTGATTTATTTTCGGATATGTTATAGCTCTTATATAGGTAACAAGACCACACTACCACACATTCCATTACCCCCTACAATACAGTATTTTGTCTTTTTTGTTTGTTTATTTTGCTGTAATCCCAAAACTGACTTTGCTGTTTATTGTCCGATTTGCCTACACTTTGGATATTGTCCTAAGCATTTATTGTCTGATTTATTTTTGGATATGTTATAACCCCCAACTATTATATCTAAAATTACAATATTATTTCCACCTATAATACAATTGATGTGTTGTTTGTTTTGCCGCAACCTAAAAACTAACATTGGTATTTGTGTTTTTACAAAACTATATTTTGTAAATTACTTCCAATAACTCCTTTATTTACTTTTCGACTTGTTATATCCCCTTATATCTAAATTTACCGTATATTTTTTCCCTAAATACCCCATTTCCAAATTCAATATTACGGTTGGATTAAAAAAATAAATGCAAGCTTATTATATTTGCCACAAGCTTATTATATACATCCAGCTGTTATATTTGCCACATTTCCAATATTGTTGTGACCCTCTCAACTACCTCTCATTGTAATATAATAAGTAATATACTTCCACAAAATATTTATGGTCAGAACTGCCTAAATTTTGGATATGTTTTAAGCCAATGCGATAACAAAAAATAAATTTTTAAAACCCAAAACAACTAAACACAAAACACTAATCTTTCTTTGTGCTTGTTTGGAGTAGTCTTTATTTTATCCAACTTAATTTTAATTTTGTAGTTAAAATCAAACTTCCCACATTCTAGCTCCCTTTCCAGCCAGTGGTTGGAGACATAAAGGTTACGAATATTTTCAAACTGTACAATATATCTTTTTCTACCCCTATGTTGGACTTGTTTAATAGCGCTTATTAATAATTCCGCACCATATTCCAAATTCTCCAGTCTACTACATTCTTTAAATTTAACATTGCCTTTAATATCTTGCATCTCTATGTCTTCTTGTCCAACATCATCCCACTCATTGTTACGGAAACTTAGGTTTTCTATTTTTGGAAAGGAATTGCCATAAAATGTTGCGGTTCCGTTAGTGTTAAAGCTTGCAAGTGGCTCGTTGGTAGGTAGATAAATAATGTCCAAATCCCCACTGTATGGCAACACGCTATAACCTTGCCTATTCTTATTTATCTCTATAAATACAGTTTTACAGACACCTTTAACATAGTATACACCCCTCCGTCCATCCTTTTCTGCCAACACTCCCACAAACTTGTTGTTTACTACAAACGCATACACTATATAATGTCCATAATGCTCTAGATCCTCCCAACGTCGCAGGAAGTAATCTTTTAATTTATCCTCTCTTTCCCTTCTTTCTTGTTCTTTAGCCAACTGTGCTTTGTATTCCTCTGCAACAGTATTTTCCACATATTCCAATTTACGCTTATTACTGTCAATGTCTTCTAATTCCAATTTCCTCTTTTTGGAACAACTCTCTAAGAAAGGCTTGGAAAGTGGCTCTATTTCTTTAATAGTGTATGGGTACAGTTTATTGGTCCGGCTTCTTAAAACGTAGGGAGTAAGGTTAGGACTTTCCACTAAGCCTAATTCTTCTAAATTGATGTGTTTAGGTATAGTGGAGAAAGGTGTATTTGATTTTGTAAAACATGTGCCCCCAGATTTGATGTAACACTTATGCTTTACACTTATGGCATCAGGAAACTCCTCTATTACCTCTACATAGTTAGTTGGTAAACAGTTAAAGCTAAATGCAGATAGAGCATACTTTATTAACTTTTCCCTTTGTGTACTATCTTTTGGCAGTTTTAGTTGTACTCCAGTTATCTTCTTCGTATTACTATTACCCCAATATGCGTATTGTAATAAATCGTTAAACACTAAACAACAACTGTTTTGTAATTTATTGGCAACTTTCACCCACATCTTATGCAGAGGTACAGCATAGAATGGAGCATTTTGAAAGTACCGTTTGTTGTCTTCTATTAGACTTAAACAATCTCTTAAAGGTTCAAACCCTTTACCAAAACCTCTACAATAGTTATAGATTGTTGCCTCTAACCTTGTTATTCCATTCTCTCTAGCTAGTTTAGACGAGAACGTTTCTTTTAGTCTCGCATCTGGACAGTTTACAAAGTTTATTATATGGTTTCCTATACTTTTAATTACTCTAGGGCTTGTAATCTGGCATATAAATTTATTATATATTTTTACCCTGCTATTTACATTAAACCATGTTAAACAGTCTTTACTAACATTATCTACAATAACATTATATCCATTCTTGTACGCCCCTTGGTAGCAAAAGTTAAAGTTTTCTGTAAGATATTGGCACATTTCCTCTTTATTAAATATTCCAGCCAAATCTAGTGTTATATCGAAATCCATAAGATAGTACATTTCTTTTTCCAGATCTTGCAGTATCTTCGGAAGATCTTCCAACAAATCCTTAATTTTAACATTTGCAAGCTCTATTTTATAGGGAATTGCTATAGGATCATCATACTTTTGTTTAATTTGGTCAATATCTTTCTTTATTATTTGTAACACACCCTCGCTTTGGACCCCAGAGGACCTCTCCAAGGAGAATGGTAGTTTGGCCACAACACCATGTCGAGCTAAAGAGAACTTTTTAAATATTCCTCGTAAGTAGCTATTAAACGAGCCACATATTTCCTTCTTAACTTTAAATTTATTCCGAACGTCCACATCACAATCCGTAACATTGGTTATCTTAACTAACATCATGTTATCACAAAACGCATCCGTTATAGATGTTAAGTTATTTAATTTTGGTTCGCCCTCGCAATAGTTTATATTACCTATGTCTGTAAGAAGGTTATTATTACGTAGATTTTCTAATAAAAACCATATACCGAATCTTTCGTTAGTAGGTTTAATACAATTTCCCAATAAATGGCTAACAGAGTACATTTCTTTTATACAAAAAAGTAGCGGAAACATGTAAACAGGACAGATTACACTATAGGTATATATGTGTTGTAAATATATGGATATTGTATATAAACATAGGCGAGCGGTAAGTGTAACATGTACGTGGATACCCATATGCAAATATGGAATACCCACTATTAATATAATTCCAAATTCGACTAAATAAGTTTATAGTTTCAATATAATTAACATATTAACTAACGGTGCCATCCCGCATTAGTACCCAAATTGTCGAAATTCTATAATTCTATTCTTAGTCCTTGTATTAGGTTTTGTACTATTAAACCCTACATTCTTATCCTGTGCAGTAGAGTAATATATGTATTTAATACAGATACGCACATTCTACAAGACCTGTACATCTGTTGTATAAGCAGCAGAATAGACGTCTCACCCATTGTGTTGTTGTAAAGTAAAACATAAATGTAAATTGTGCTGGATACAACCGGCCAGATATTAGACAGGAAATGTGTTGGAAGTGTATTGTCAAATAGTAAGACAAATCACATAGTGCAGCATGTAATCAATCCATTACTATTTAGACAAATGTATAAGGTCAGTATTGGTACAACATCTGATATATTAGCCAAACCCACAATCAAACTTGGAAAACAAACAGTAAAAATTAATATTATAGTAACAGAAATAGTAAGAGTATAAGGACATAGTAATATTTAAAGTTTATAAAACAACACAAATGCAGAGACACAATAACACACTCCAACACATTACGACGCAGGCACAGATACTGGTTTACAGCCATTTTACACAACTTTACAGGTTCTGTCAACTGACACAAAAAATAGTTTGTAAATTGTGTAAGAAATATATGTAATATAAACAAATTTAACACAATCATAACATTTTGAGGACACAATGTTTGATTGTGGATTTAGCTAATATATCGGATGTTGTACCAATACTGACCTTTGTCTAAATAGTAATGGATTGCGTACATGCTGCACTATGTGATTTGTCTTACTATTTGGCAATACACTTCCAACACATTTCTTGTCTAATATTTGGCCGGTTGTATCCAGCACAATTTACATTTATGTTTTACTTTACAACAACACAATGGGTGAGACGTCTATTCTGCTGCTTATACAACAGATCTATGTACAGGTCTTGTAGAATGTGCGTATCTGTATTTGCACATGGGTCTAGGTGTCCACGTACATGTTACACTTACCGCTCGCCTATGTTTATATACAATATCCATATATTTACAACACATATATACCTATAGTGTAATCTGTCCTGTTTACATGTTTCCGCTACTTTTTTGTATAAAAGAAATGTACTCTGTTAGCCATTTATTGGGAAATTGTATTAAACCTACTAACGAAAGATTCGGTATATGGTTTTTATTAGAAAATCTACGTAATAATAACCTTCTTACAGACATAGGTAATATAAACTATTGCGAGGGCGAACCAAAATTAAATAACTTAACATCTATAACGGATGCGTTTTGTGATAACATGATGTTAGTTAAGATAACCAATGTTACGGATTGTGATGTGGACGTTCGGAATAAATTTAAAGTTAAGAAGGAAATATGTGGCTCGTTTAATAGCTACTTACGAGGAATATTTAAAAAGTTCTCTTTAGCTCGACATGGTGTTGTGGCCAAACTACCATTCTCCTTGGAGAGGTCCTCTGGGGTCCAAAGCGAGGGTGTGTTACAAATAATAAAGAAAGATATTGACCAAATTAAACAAAAGTATGATGATCCTATAGCAATTCCCTATAAAATAGAGCTTGCAAATGTTAAAATTAAGGATTTGTTGGAAGATCTTCCGAAGATACTGCAAGATCTGGAAAAAGAAATGTACTATCTTATGGATTTCGATATAACACTAGATTTGGCTGGAATATTTAATAAAGAGGAAATGTGCCAATATCTTACAGAAAACTTTAACTTTTGCTACCAAGGGGCGTACAAGAATGGATATAATGTTATTGTAGATAATGTTAGTAAAGACTGTTTAACATGGTTTAATGTAAATAGCAGGGTAAAAATATATAATAAATTTATATGCCAGATTACAAGCCCTGGAGTAATTAAAAGTATAGGAAACCATATAATAAACTTTGTAAACTGTCCAGATGCGAGACTAAAAGAAACGTTCTCGTCTAAACTAGCTAGAGAGAATGGAATAACAAGGTTAGAGGCAACAATCTATAACTATTGTAGAGGTTTTGGTAAAGGGTTTGAACCTTTAAGAGATTGTTTAAGTCTAATAGAAGACAACAAACGGTACTTTCAAAATGCTCCATTCTATGCTGTACCTCTGCATAAGATGTGGGTGAAAGTTGCCAATAAATTACAAAACAGTTGTTGTTTAGTGTTTAACGATTTATTACAATACGCATATTGGGGTAATAGTAATACGAAGAAGATAACTGGAGTACAACTAAAACTGCCAAAAGATAGTACACAAAGGGAAAAGTTAATAAAGTATGCTCTATCTGCATTTAGCTTTAACTGTTTACCAACTAACTATGTAGAGGTAATAGAGGAGTTTCCTGATGCCATAAGTGTAAAGCATAAGTGTTACATCAAATCTGGGGGCACATGTTTTACAAAATCAAATACACCTTTCTCCACTATACCTAAACACATCAATTTAGAAGAATTAGGCTTAGTGGAAAGTCCTAACCTTACTCCCTACGTTTTAAGAAGCCGGACCAATAAACTGTACCCATACACTATTAAAGAAATAGAGCCACTTTCCAAGCCTTTCTTAGAGAGTTGTTCCAAAAAGAGGAAATTGGAATTAGAAGACATTGACAGTAATAAGCGTAAATTGGAATATGTGGAAAATACTGTTGCAGAGGAATACAAAGCACAGTTGGCTAAAGAACAAGAAAGAAGGGAAAGAGAGGATAAATTAAAAGATTACTTCCTGCGACGTTGGGAGGATCTAGAGCATTATGGACATTATATAGTGTATGCGTTTGTAGTAAACAACAAGTTTGTGGGAGTGTTGGCAGAAAAGGATGGACGGAGGGGTGTATACTATGTTAAAGGTGTCTGTAAAACTGTATTTATAGAGATAAATAAGAATAGGCAAGGTTATAGCGTGTTGCCATACAGTGGGGATTTGGACATTATTTATCTACCTACCAACGAGCCACTTGCAAGCTTTAACACTAACGGAACCGCAACATTTTATGGCAATTCCTTTCCAAAAATAGAAAACCTAAGTTTCCGTAACAATGAGTGGGATGATGTTGGACAAGAAGACATAGAGATGCAAGATATTAAAGGCAATGTTAAATTTAAAGAATGTAGTAGACTGGAGAATTTGGAATATGGTGCGGAATTATTAATAAGCGCTATTAAACAAGTCCAACATAGGGGTAGAAAAAGATATATTGTACAGTTTGAAAATATTCGTAACCTTTATGTCTCCAACCACTGGCTGGAAAGGGAGCTAGAATGTGGGAAGTTTGATTTTAACTACAAAATTAAAATTAAGTTGGATAAAATAAAGACTACTCCAAACAAGCACAAAGAAAGATTAGTGTTTTGTGTTTAGTTGTTTTGGGTTTTAAAAATTTATTTTTTGTTATCGCATTGGCTTAAAACATATCCAAAATTTAGGCAGTTCTGACCATAAATATTTTGTGGATATATATTACTTATTATATTACAATGAGAGGTAGTTGAGAGGGTCACAACAATATTGGAAATGTGGCAAATATAACAGCTGGATGTATATAATAAGCTTGTGGCAAATATAATAAGCTTGCATTTATTTTTTTAATCCAACCGTAATATTGAATTTGGAAATGGGGTATTTAGGGAAAAAATATACGGTAAATTTAGATATAAGGGGATATAACAAGTCGAAAAGTAAATAAAGGAGTTATTGGAAGTAATTTACAAAATATAGTTTTGTAAAAACACAAATACCAATGTTAGTTTTTAGGTTGCGGCAAAACAAACAACACATCAATTGTATTATAGGTGGAAATAATATTGTAATTTTAGATATAATAGTTGGGGGTTATAACATATCCAAAAATAAATCAGACAATAAATGCTTAGGACAATATCCAAAGTGTAGGCAAATCGGACAATAAACAGCAAAGTCAGTTTTGGGATTACAGCAAAATAAACAAACAAAAAAGACAAAATACTGTATTGTAGGGGGTAATGGAATGTGTGGTAGTGTGGTCTTGTTACCTATATAAGAGCTATAACATATCCGAAAATAAATCAAATCAGACAGTAAATAAAGAAGTTTGAAATTGTTAGTATATTTTTCAAAATATTTTTTAAATTTGACCATTATAGTTAATTTGTCAAATGTGGATGGTGTGTACATATACACTAGCCTAGAATAATGACATATATAAATTTTAAACAAATCAGACCATAAATAAAGAAGTTGCCAATTGGCAGTATTTTTCCAAATTTTTTTAAAATTTAACCGCAATATTGAATTTGTAAAATGTGGATGGTGCATATACACTAGCCTACAACAATAACATATCCAAATTTTAAACAAATCGGACAGTAAATAAAGAAGTTGGCAATTGGCAGTATTTTTCAAAAATATTTTTTAATTTGACTGTAATAGTGAATTTGGGAAATGTAAGTGTAATTTATTAAAACACTTGCCTACGACAATAACATATCCAAGTTTTAAACAAATCGGACAGTAAATAAAGAAGTTGGCAATTGGCAGTATTTTTCAAAAATATTTTTTAATTTGACCGTAATAGTGAATTTGGGAAATGTAAGTGGAATTTATTAAAACACTTGCCTAGGACAATAACATATCTAAATTTTAAATAAATCGGACAGTAAATAAAGAAGTTGGCAATTGGCAGTATTTTTCAAAAATATTTTTTAATTTGACCGTAATAGTGAATTTGGGATATGTAAGTGAAATTTATTAAAACACTTGCCTAGGACAATAACATATCCAAATTGCAGACAAATCGGACATTTAATAAAGAAGTTGGCAATTGGCACTATAGTATTTTTCAAAAATAATTTTTAATTTGACTGTAATAGTGAATTTGGGAAATGTAAGTGTAATTTATTAAAACACTTGCCTACGACAATAACATATCCAAGTTTTAAACAAATCGGACCATAAACACTAAAGATAGTTTTTTAGCCTGAATTTGAAAATTAATTTTTAAAAATATAGAGGAGGGATGGGGATTGGGAAAATATATTTAATATAGGCAAGGGTTGGACATTAGTATAGGCTAACAAGAAAACTTGTGTAAGGCGGGAGCTGGCGTCGGTGCAAAAACGGCTCCCCATAAGAATAACATGGGAAAAAAGCGCCGATTACGGGGTTAAACCGGCAGTTCTTCTCTACTAGATTATTTGAGTCCATCCACTGTAATAAGGAACTACCATGATTAAACATCTAAATTTCAAGCTGATTTATTTTTTTGTCTGGCACACAAAATGATGTATCATTTGCAAAGAGGTAAATATTACCTTTTGCAACTGAATCACTTATATCATTCATAAAAAGCAAGAAAAGCATCGGACCAAGAACCAAACCTTGAGGAACACCAGCACTTATCGAAGTTTGGGTTGATTCATGGTAACGAAGACATCCAGAAGGGTCAATATATGGCATTGTGACAGACTGATTCCTTCCCATTAAGTAAGACGATATCCAGTCCTGTGCGACTCCTCTTAAACCAATACGCTCTAGTTTTTAAAGCAATAGATTGTGGTTGACGACATCAAATGCCTTTTTTAGGTCCAAAAAAATGCCTATTACATGTTCGTGATTATCCAAGGATGAGACAATATTCGAGATAAAATCAAGCATAGCATCAAGGTTACTTACTATTTACTATTCTGAAAACAAAACTGCCTGCCAGAGAGAATATTGTCTGCATTCTAAAAATTGTTTAAGAGGGTTAAAAATATTTTTTCAATAATTTATAAAAGTTGGATTTGATATCTATCGGTTTATAATTTTCTGCCTCGTCAGTGAGCCCTTTTTTAAAGACAGGCTTAACCAATGACATTTTTAAAGGAGCCGGGAACTCACCACATTGGAAGGATGCGTTGATCAAATGACACAAAGGAGGGGCGAGTACCTCAACACACTCTTTCAGGACCTTTAAAGATATGCCATCTCTACCTGCATAATAACTTGAACTGAGAGAACCACAACCTGAATTGCCCCACCTTCAGTTGTAAGCGACAAGAACAATGTTTTCTCCATGAAAGGTATTAAAGTTCCAGGGTTTGGAGAATTATCGTCCTTAGATCCACACCCTATCCCAGCAAAGTAAGAATTAAACAGCTCCGAAACAGACTTTGCATCTGTAAGCAAAACTCCATTTTATCCTTCAAAGATACTTGTTTCATGGCTAGGATGAAAATCATTAATTACTTTCCACATGGTTTTAGGTACGTTTTGAGAAGTACTTAACTGGTTAAGCACACTTTGCGCTTTGGAAGACTAAAGGCTATGTCTGAACTCATTTTTTCAGATCTAAGTATTCTCTCCTGAGGTAGGACCTAGTGAGTTGATCGAAGGTTCCTAGTCAAAGAGTACATCAGTAACATCTATTGCGCAATTTTAGCACTGAATAATCAAGTTGAACGTTTCTAGGAACCAGGTTGTTTTTTCACTTTAATTTGCGTTCAGGAAAGGATATTTCAAAGTAATAATCAATACAACTTAAAAAATATTGCCATTTTTGAGATACGTTATCTAAAGAGTATATGTCATCCCAGGTTTCTTTATGCGGTAAGTATTTAATACCCCCGTAGCAGCAAACCTGCGTACTCAGCGAATTTCCAATGCATATATATGTATCTTAATACCACATAAAGCCACATACCAAGTTTCATCAATATACATTCATAAATAAACGATTTATGACATTTTAATTATTCTCCATAAGAATAACATGGCGGCTGAGTATGCAGGTTTGCTGAAGGAAGGAAAACAAAAAATGGGGTTTTATACAAATATCAATATAACTCATTTAGGTAAAGCCACATACCAAATTTCATTAATTTATTTTCATAATTAAGGGAGATAACGCGTTACTTATTCTCCATAAGAATAACATGGAGCTGAGTACGCAGGTTTGCTGCTACGGGAGCCTTTGGCAAAAAATTGTTTTTTTGAGCAAATATCAATGGTCCACAACCAGATGAATCCATATACCAAGTTTTGTCAGTATACGTTCATAAATAAGCGAGATATAAAAATTTTCTTTTTCTCCATAAGAATAACATATTAGACAACGTACTGTGTTTAGCACTTTCAATATCTCGGTAACCAATTGACGTAGAGAAATGATCAAAATACCAAATTGTGTGTTTTTTTAAGTCAAATCCAATGATAAAAACCAAAATTTGACCATTTCCAAAATTATACGTAATAAATTCAAAAAACCCATTTTTGGGGTACAAAACCCCCCCAAAATACCCCTTCGGATGGAGCGATCTGGCTGGTTTTCGAACTTAGTCATAAATGTTGCTTTACACGGTTATACCAAATTTCATCAAAATCGGATAATTTTTACGAGAGTTATCGTGCTCACGGACATATATATATATATATATATATATATATATACAGTTTCGAACGAATGGTGTTTTTGGGGTCTGGGGACCTCAAAACGAAAAGTTATCATGGTCCCGGGCCTAGGTCTTACTATGCCGACTATGGTAATAGCTTCTTCCCTATAGGGGAAATTCGCTAATTCCCTATAGGGGAAATTCGCTAAAAATAAGTATATTAGCTTGAGAGAATTCTCTCTTGAAGCTATAAAGAGGAAAACACCATTCCTTAACACCTAACTTAACATCAGCTACCTGCCCTTGGGGTTTGAGATGATTAATTAAGTGAAGAGTCTTTTCCTGGGTGAAGGCAATTATCATGAACAGTATTCCACAGTATTCCATGGTCATCCAGCGTCTTATTTCCCGCATGTACGTGTTTTGACTAAAATGATTCACATCAATGATTCACAAAATGTTAACCCCATGATTCAAAAATAGCTATTGATATTGTGGTATTGCCGCAGCTTGTTGGTTTTGAACCAAGCTTCTGCCTTTGCGTAGGTATTTCTGTTAACGAAACTGGATAGGTCTCCGGTGCAAGAACTCTCTGAATTCGTTATTTTCCTTTTATAAAAACATTGCTTTAATAAAAACATCATATGAAAGTTATAAATTTAGGTATTTGTTCCACTAGCTCTGTTTTACTAAGCGAGATCTACCGACATAAAGTGAAGTTTAAAGTTATTAGTTTGTATTACTACAAAGTGAATACCATACAAAAAATTTATATGTTAAACTTCCGAAAAAAATACATACAAAATTTGTGTTTGTGTCTAAATTGTATACCTAAACCAAAAATCATATAATTACACCTAGAAGAAAAGATAATATAATAAGTACTGTACACCATGTTTATTTGTCTGTGATAGGAATAAATAAATATGAAGAGGCCAGGGTTGTTAAAAACCGCCATTAGAAACCTGAGTAGTGTTGCGTAAACGTTTTTCAGACAATTGAGGTTTGAGTGGTGGAGTAATTTTTATTTTTTCGAGGGACTTTAGTTTTACTGAGATAATAACACTTCTAAATAAATTAAAATTATCTTAAACATACAAATAAATTTATCTAAGAAAATTTCACTTAAATTTGTAATGTGTTATACAAAATATTTCACAATGAACCAAATCTATACAGGGTGTCACAAAAATGCGTAGCGCGCTATGCAGAACCGGATTCTACATACAAAAACAAGTCGAAAATGCACAGTAACATTTTTGCGATTTCGGATTAGTTTAGACGTAATCCGCCATTTTGTATTTTTTTGAAAATAATTAATAATTCAAAAACCCTTTGAGATATTTTTTTGAAACTTGGTATAAACTTTAAGTTTCTGGTTTTTAACATTTTCCAAAAACAATTTTTAATTAACTTATCAAATTTCAAAATGGCGGCCATTTAAATATTTCAAAGTCAAATTCCATGAAAAATAGCAACTAAAACAAAATTTTACAAGACAAAATTTAAAACACTTTGTAATCCAAATCTAATGACATTTTTACTGTAAAAATCGGTTAATAAATAAAAAAGTTATGGTAATTTTTTTATAATAAATTTCAAAATGGTGGCCATATACAAATTTAAAAGTCAAATTCCTGGAAAACTAGCAACTAAAACAAAATTTTACAAGACGTAAAATTTAAAGGACTTGGTCAAATGCACTAAGGAATTTGACTTTGAAAATTTTATATGGCCGCCATTTTGAAATTTATTATAAAAAATTGCCATAACTTTTTTTTTATTAACCGATTTTTACAGTAAAAATGTCATTGGATTTGGATTACAAAGTGCTTTAAATTGTATGACTTGTAAAAGTTTGTTTAAGTTGCTATTTTTCATGGAATTTGACTTCGAAATATTTAAATGGCCGCCATTTTGAAATTTGATAAGTTTAATAAAGATTATTTTTGGAAAATGTTAAAAACCAGAAACTTAATGTTTATACCAAGTTTAAAAAAAATATCTCAAAGGGTTTTTGAATTATTAATTATTTTCAAAAAAATACAAAATGGCGGATTACGCCTAAACTAAGCCGAAATCGAACAAATTTTACTCTACATTTTCAACTTGTTTTTGTATTTAGAATATGGTTCTGCATAGCGCGCTACGCATTTTTGTGACACCCTGTATATTAAGGGGGTTATGTTTTTCTCTTACATAATTTGTATTACAATAATTATATACTTTATAACTTCGTTACAGCCTTACTCTCAGTGTTATTTGGGGAAATGGAAGAAAAAGCGCTACTAACAAAAAATAGAATAGAAAAATAAAATAAAATTATATTGAGTAACTTATGAATAGTTTTAATCAAATTTCCTCGATTAAAATATTGTTATTCATGACCTAAACTATTCAAGAAATCTGCTATCAAATATTCTATTTTCTTTCAGTAGGCCAACAATTTTATTAAATCATTATGTTCTTAAGTATCTTTTCCTTTTTCACTGAAATTCTGAACCGCTAGAGTATTTTCTTTCCACAACTTGCACTGCAGTTCTCTCTTTTTGATCTCAGTGAACACTTTGTATTAATCTTAGACTTTATTATTCTTACTCGACGTAATTCCTAACGTAAATAATATACACTGGTAAAATTAATTTGAGAAGTTTTAATAACGCGAAGGGGGAAATGTGAGAGGGGGAAACAGATGGTTGATAACGTGAAGCGTTAACGTTAACAGCTACATACGTCAATAATATAATAATAAAACAGCTTTTCTCCATCAAATTTTTGTTTCTATTGTCAGATTAAGTCATTATTTTATTCATACTATTGTACTTGGTGTGCCCCTCTCTACCTTGTACCACTTTGAAATTAATATTGATTATAGTGGGGTAGATTAGCAGACCAATCGTGCTCTGTGAAATTCTGTATGGTGGTGACAAATTATGTCACAAAAACATTTCATTCAGAAATTTCGTATTTAACAGTGGTGCTACCATAACAAAACACGCCATCTTTAATTAAAACTTTAAGTTCTTTTATTTTTCAATCTAAAAATGTAAATAATAAGTTTTTTTACAATTTATAGAGCTCAAAAACAATCCATTAAGTATTTAACATCATTTACCTAGGCTACAACAGCACTTAGGCTATGAAGTTTTGGATTTCGGGGACAACCAAAAACCTATTTTGAAAAAATGCCTGTGATATTCCTACGGGTAAAAAGTTTTTAGCTTTTTTACAGTTAATATATGTAAACTACTCATTTTTATTTTCATAATTCACCCCAAAAAACTATTATTTAGATTTTCTTATTTTTGTTCTGCGTGAAGCCGTTGCAGACATATTAAAAATGCTAAACACAATCCGTTGCCCAGTGCTTGTGGAAAATAAATAAAATTGACTATCCCACTTACCAATACTATTTTATCAAACTTGGTAAAGGGCTTCATGTGGAGGTAAGGTATTGGGAGTGTATTAAAATTAACATTATTCAAAGAGTTAGTACGACAGGTTATTCATTTCAATGTAAATCAAGAGTTGGATTTTACATTTGCGTAATTTATAATGGATAGTCACTGTTAACTGAACAATTAAACAAGGTTGTGGATCGGACAACATATATTATCCTCATTAAATAAACAATACTGGTTAAGTGAGACAGACTGAGGATCAGCTTAATTGTGGGAAACAGTGTACATAAAACTTTGCAGTTAGCCGAGTGTGTATACAAAATATTCGAATATCTTACCAATATCCGGCTTTGTCTTAAGTTTCATGAACATGCACATTTTGTATGATTCGCCCGATTTCACGTATTAATCTTCTTTTTTTATGTAACATGATAAAAGAAAGGAGAAAGGGGAGGGGGAATGTGAAGTAACAACTGTTTCTCGCGCCCTTTATCTTTAGGTTTTCAGAGCTGGAGATTACACAACTTACGGCCTGCTGCTAGAGTTTGGTCAGCTAATGGCATTGTATTTCAAGTCCGAGTTGTAGGTGTAAGAGTCTCCCTTGCATTCAAGTAGATCTGCAGTTTTCCCATTTGCAACTTTACATAATATTTGGGTACCTCGGATTTAAACTACAAAACCACTGTTGTGCCAACATTGTACATTATTATTTTAAAATTTCAGTTATCAAAGATTATATTTCTCTTTGCTTGCTGTTTATTCAGCTTCAAATACCCAAGATAGCTTTTTAATATTCCGCAAGTCTCTCTTGATTCCGTTTCGCTTGGTTTATACAACCTATTCACTAAGATTACATAAGCTAAGATTATTATGTGTTTTACTTGTATAATTTGCTAAGATAACATGTTAGGGACTATGTTTATCTCAGGGACTTTGAATTTACTCATTGAATTAAAAATAAATAAATCAAGGTGGACGCACATCGTTACTATGTAACAATGGCAAAAATTAGTACTACTTCAGAGTTGGTTGCATTTCCTAGTTAAATCGTTTAAAATAATGAGCGATGATATGAATACATAACAATTACTTTAACACATCAACACACATATTTTACTTTACTACACTAATTGTAACAATCCCTTATCAATATCAGGGTTATTAAATTAAAATAAAATAAGAATATCATTTTTGTTTATATTCAGTTTGTTTGTTTCGTTATGCAAATAGCCTTAAATTGACTTATGAGTTAGGAAGAACAGTTCTAAAATGAAAACACATTTAGCCTTGAAGTAAAAATTAAAGAGAATTGGATTAACGTTCTTCTGGCAACTATACCATAGTCTAAGGAGCAGAAATAGGGTTGAAACTTATAATGGCATTTTCTTTTCGCGTTTTGAAAAACGATTCAACATAATCAGTTACAAAATGTATTCGTCTCTTGTACAGAGAACACTATACAATTGTCTTACAAGGCAACTAGTGGATACTTTGGATTTGCCTGTGTACAAATTCGTAAGTGTTATTGTGTACAATATTTCATGGTGAACACTAACACCTTTGGGCCGTGTCGAGCACCGGTGTTCGAATTTGTCAACGTGGAATTAAATAGGAACCAACATTAAAAAAATGTTTGCCTCGCATGACGTGTTAACATGTTTACGTAGGTTAAATAAATACAGGCAGTTCCGGTTTTCAGCCTAGCCAAATTCTATGGTGACTAATGTTGCAATGGCTATGTTAATTCTAAATCATAGTTCTTGAAAATTTGAGAAATTAGGCTTACACACTTGGTATTTAAAAGAAACCCATACAAAATCATACGGAATTGGGTTCGGAGACCGTAAGAGAAACAGAATGGACTATGAAGCTGTATATGCGTTGATAGGGCCTTTTTCAGGCTATGTTTTAAATTTAAAATTTTGAGTGACAACAGTGCATCAAGTGATCATTGCAAACTGTTTTAAAATAACATTTATGAGTTACACTATCGTATAGTCATCTTTGATATCATCCAAATGAGCCCTACATTATATTCATTTTAAAAGGGGTTTCAGTTGATTTTTTGCTTCTTTTTGGGCAACCTGTATTTTTATGTTTCATTTAAGAGTAAAACACAAATCGTTTTTGAGAAATATTTACAATAAGTGTGACAGTCATTTAAAAGACGTGATAAAGTTAATCCCTCGATATCGGAAAACAAGTGGAAGCTAAAATAAACACTAAATTATCTACGGTTACCGCTATAACTCAATAATATGCTCAAATTCAAATAGTTTAGGATTGTAGGTTATTGACATTAAATTAATGAATTTTATTTTATAAAAAATGATTACTTGTGTCTGTACATATAAATTTCACTTCCACAATAGGAGGTAAACAGTGATTCAAAAATAGAGTGTTTGAACAGACTCCAATGTTTTATTTGTTTTCCTGGAGAATATGGCAAACAAAATTCGATAAAAATTCTACAAAAGTGCATTGTTTGCGCTTTCTTATTTTTTATTATCATCTATTTATACTAAAGATTATAGTGAAGGTTTGACCTATAATAGTGATTTAATTTTGAATATATTTTGAGGATTCTCTATAATTTTGTCAAACGAGGAACGAACATTATGTATATTAGTATACAATTTTAGATATAAATAAATACAAAATATAAGTAATGAATAAAGAATTCTGCTTTAGGTTTTAGACCTAAACAACAAATGACATGTCTCACTAAGTACGCTTAACAAAAACGATTGTTTGATGTAATAATTGTTACGTAAATATTCTCTGCCACTCAATATCGTTAAATACGTACAAGCATTAAATAGCGATGTAAAAAGGTTACTTTTAGTTGGATTTGTTGTAATAAAATAAAATAATATTTTTATAATGTCGTTACAATGACATCAGTACAAGAAATATACCTATAAATATTTATTATTTAAAAATCAACATTGAACTTGAAAACCACTACTCTCCAGTACCTTAAATTTTCTCCGAGGGGGTAAAATTTGCAAATAGCCTTAACATAGTTGCAGAATATTCGTCGTAGCTCCAGTTCAATATCACAAGGAACATCTTACTTCCACTAAATCCGCATTCTTTGATTTATGGAACACATATCCTGTTGTAATTTCAGTTCTTTCTAGCAATGTTTGCTATTCTTTATGGTTGATTGATTATGGGATGATCTATATGTGGATAAAAAGGTGGAGGGATATTAATTAAGCAATACTACTGCTTTTCTGTAACATCTACTTCAACCACTACATGTTTGTGAGCAATTGTCACTAGATCTTAGAATATTTAATACCTTGCGATTTATTACCTTTTATCGGTAATCATTCTGGAATTTGTCTTTTATATGATGAGAAGCCGTAATCAGTCAACACTGAGTATTTGGTCGAGTGTTATAATACAGAACTTCCCAATTTGTTGTATCCTACTCGGTTTGGTTAACAAACTACTTAACAGGATCTTAAGGAAATTGTTTATAAAAGTACTTTGACCAGTAATCATACCAGTAATCAGTACTCTGGTGTGAAATAAAACTCGACCAGTAAGTAATAAGCATATGCAACTCGTAGCTGCAAGTATGATCCCATATACAAAATATGTACAGTGGAGTCTCACAAACTCGACACAATGTGGACTAAGACCCTGTCGAGTTTGTGGAATGTCGAGTTATCCAGAATTACATTGGGAGGGGAGGAAAACACATTATTTAGCTGTAAATTGTTTACTGTATTAGATTTTACTTAAACACATTATATTATAAATGTATAATGTTACTGTATTACAAACTTAAGGACAATATAAAAATTAGATAAATACTTAAAAATTGAGAATTAATAACTAACTGTCCTCGTTTCCAAAATATATAGTCTTGTAATGCATGTACTGTATAGTAAATGAGGTGTCGAGTTTCCCAGAGTGTCGAGTTATCGGGAGTCGAGTTTGTGAGACTCTACTGTATTAGGTTTAGGAAGTATAGAAATATGATGAAATATATTAAAGGCAAATGACGCAGAATAATATGAGAGCTACACAAAGTAAAAATCGTCATTGAAAATTCACCATGCATTTTCCTTTAGGCTCCTACAATTGTTTTAAACACTGACAAAATGTTTTCAAGATAATTATTACATTTTCTATCAATTTGACTTATACATAATTTATAATTATTTTCAAACATAAAGGTAGGGTGTGACCCATCATTTCCAACTGCATTTCCATGCTGAAATCAATGCCGCAATCTGTTCTCAAATATCTGTGTTTGTTTTCTTGATATTGAAAGATTTCTGTTTAACATTTCAAAAGTGACAATATCATGAAAACGAAAGGTGATATTTGAGAACGGATTGCGGCATCGATTTCAGCGTGGAAAAAAATTTGGAGATGATGGGTCACAGCCCTACTTCTACTCTTAAAAAAAATCTTATTCCAGAATGGCGGCAACAAATTTTAATTTTGTCAAGAAGCAAATGTTCCTCAACAATGATTGATGGTAGTTCTTGGTAATTATTTGATGTAATGATAAGAATATGGGCAGATTTTATGGTTGGAACTTTCTCCAAAATTCGTCAATATCTTGAGAACGAATAATGATTTTCAAAAACGGATTGCGTCATAGTGTTCACCGTAAAAAAATACTTCTATATAATGGGTACCAAAATAAATAGTTGAATCCAATATGGTGGATCCAAGATGTCGGCCAAAAACATTAACTAAGTTAAAATCAAGTATAAGTTGGTCAACAATGATCAGGGGTAGTTCGGAGTCGATATCTTAAGAAATGTAGAAAAAGAAGGGGGGGACTCATATAAAACTCACCCTGAATATTACACAAATACTGGGCGGAACTTGAAATTAACATTGAGCTTACGGGAGAAGCAGGTAAAATACGCCTAAAGTCTCATGACTGGTGCCCCCTCTGAAGCTAAGTGAAAAACAGATTCCAGAGGTTGAATGAGTAGATGAGGTTTGTTGTAGGTAAACTACGTCTGGTAGGAGTTTCACATTACAGGCTGACGACCTGTATGTGTAAAGAATTTTACACCTCTCTTAAAAAAAAACTATGTTTCTAAAAGTAACTATCATAAGAGAGAGTGTGTGTTCATGTGCGTGTGCATGGGTGTGTGCGAGAGAGAGAGAGAGAGAGAGAGACTTCTGTAACGAGCACGCACACCTGCTCAATTTGGAAGCAGCTCTGATAATGACCTCAGCTAACAATCTTTCTATCAACTCCTGACGCACGTTTCTTAGCCATTTGTTTTACTCTTGTTAAGGTGAGGATAGCAACTAGATCAAATTAGTAGGTAAAAAATATCGTACAATCCAATAAACAATTATTCTCGTACATTAAATTCATTGGCATAGCATTTTTGCAACGGTAGTATGTTTAATTAAAGGGCAAACATTGTTTGTATGAAATACTTATTTACAGACACATCCTAATCCCTTTGAAAATACTTTGTAATTTGAGAGGATATTGAAACCGAAACCACTCACGGGAAAGTTTTAATTACCGTAAAACTTTGTTTTGCAAATGAAACGGCGGCTTAAAAGGAGGATAATTTCGAACCTTTTACTGCATTGAATTACCGCTTGGTGACTACGGGAAAACGAGTCAGTACTTATTATGTTATATTAAATCCAAGAATACTGTGCAGCCTTTAACAAGTTTTGATTTAGCATTGTGCGTGGTCTTACAGGATACAATGAAATACGTCTTACAACAGTTCGAAATGCATTTCCACAACGCATATTCACATATAAGACAGTAATAAGGTACATAACAAGGGTACAAAGAAGCCGATTTTTATTCCCTCATGTGCGACCGCTCAAAATCGATTGCCTCATACCATCTTTTATAAATTTGTACTCCATATAAACACAATGCAAGTTTACAATATTTTTGTAATGTGTTACGACATATTAAACTACATCCTGAACAGCTTGATTTGAAACGAGTTCGCACGTAGCAGGCTGACGTGAGGGAAGTGAATTTCCATATAAAAACCTATAAAAACTCAAAATCAGTTAAAAACATACAATTATTCCAATTTTTAGTCAAATCTGAAAATATTGTTTTTTTGGCTGTTCTGATACTCCTGGTTCTATTTACCTGCAATGCTGGGAATACAATTTTGCGCATTATAAGGTTAGGAGAAGGTCCAGCCAGGCTTTAAAGTAGGCGTGAGGTTGTTGGGGGTAATAAAAGTACACCAAAAAATGAATAACAGGCTTTTCTAATGTAAAACCCCCATAAGACAACGTACTGTGTTTGGTCGATACACATTTCCTTTAATAACTCGGTAAATATATATGCTAGAATGACGCGAGAGGGCTTAAAAGTTTCACCACACTAATTTCCATATTTTTGCATTCGTTAATTTCACATCCGGGGCTTTTCTAACCCTTTTTAGGCCCAAAAAATCAAAATTTGAAATATTAATCACCAAAAGAGGGGTTTAGAGCTTTCCGATTGTTTTACCCAACGAACTTGTCCAACAGATTATAGAAAGGAACGTCCCTACCAAATTTGAAGTAAATCGGACAAAAAATGCGACCGCTAGAGTGCATACATATATATATATATATATATATATATATATATATATATATATATATATATATATATATATATATATATATAAAATTTTGAACGAACCCCCAAAACGTGTTCAGGGTGTCACATTAGGAACTTCTATGGTGGTCCCGGGCTTAAGTTTCACCGTGCGGGTCATGCTAATAGTTCACTTTCCAAAGGAAATTCACTAAAAAGTTTTATAACGGTAAAACGTAGCCAGACATTCGTCAAAGAAAAATATGTCGTTAATCGTTAATTCCCATATAACATTTTTCTTAAGACAGTCTGAATTTAAACGAGTTCGCACGCAGCGCGCTGACGTGAGGGAAATGAATTTCCGCATTAACATTTTTTTAAATCTAATACAGGGCTTAAAACAACACTGGTAATATTTTTTGGAAAATTGAAAAATGTAATTTTTCGGCAGTTCTGATGTTCCTGGTTATACTCAAATTGACTATTAGGATGACAATTTTGTACATTAAAAGGTTAGGAGGAGGTATAGGCAGGATAACAAGTTAGTCCAGTGATATTTGGGGTGATAAACTACATCAAGATATGAAAAACAGCCTTTTCTAGTGTAAATTCCAATAAGACAACGTACTGTGTAAAGACAATTAACATTTTCTTGAATAACTCACTAAATATTTATGCTAGAATTATGAGAAAGGGCTTAAAACTCTCGCCTTACTAATCTCCATCTTCTTACTTGCATTGATTTTAGATTCGGGGTTTTTCTGACCCTTTTTGGGCCCAAACACTCAAAATTTTAAAAATTAAAATCCCTAAAAAGGAGCTTAGAGTAGTCCAATTGTTTTGCTCAACAAACTTGTTCAACTGTACAGAAAGGAAGGTTCCCACCAAATTTCAGGTAAATCGGACAAAAAATGCGACCGCTAGAGCGCGAACATATGATATATGTATAATAACATAACAATTATATTATTATGGACATGTATAAAGTTTTTAGTGACCCCCAAAACGAGTTCAGGGGTCACTTTAGAAACTTCTATGGTGTCCCTTTAGTGTCCCATGCTAAATAGTTCACTTTTCCATAGGAAATTCACTTATATAAAAGAAGTGACATGGAGTCAAACTACTGCAAGTACTTGTTGTCCATGACGGTGTCTAGGTTTTAAAATAATATTATGGGCAGAAAATTCCGCAAATATTACCAAATATTAATAATATTCCGAAAATTTACGGCTTTAAAAAAGATTCAAACTAACAATAATACATTATTAACCAAAACGTCTTGGTGCTACCACTATAAATTGAGTAAAATCTTCTTCAAAAATCCAAAAACCCTTACCACTTTATAAATTACCTATAAGGGCAATTCTGCCACCCATTCAAAACAAAATAGTCTCTGAGTGCGTTTTATCTGACAGTTCTGAAAATAATCAGACCTGAGTATTGAAACCATGTTTAAGGTTTTCTCCGATTAATAAAGATACAAATGGTATAAATTGTATAAATAAATACTTTAAACTGAGACAATTCTATTCGCCTGTCCTCAAAATTCAAATAAAAAACATAAAAACGTATTAATAGTATATCAAGAATTTAGGCAAGAACGAAAACGATATTATCAAATGATACGAATTTGGAATGAAAATTGCTATTATTGAACTGTGAATGTTTCGAATAATGAAACGCTTTGTTTGAGAAACCCAATTTCCTCCTCCTCTTTGTTTTGGTTAACAGCTTTTATATTACAGGGTAAATAATTTATGTTATTCAAAAGCAATTCAACCAATAAATCGTTATTGAAATTCTGAAACAATGTTTAAGTCTTTTTGGACTGAGTATGAGTGTAGTGTATTAGTCGGCATTAAAACTAGTTTCCTAGTTTTAAATTGAAAACACATCAATCATTAATTAAACTGTATTTCTGCAACAAGAGACCTCCCAAGTACAATAATACAAGGTTCTAAATTGTATGTAAACAACACACATAACTTGATATATTTTTCTTGAAGGTAAGTTTTATATTAATTAAATATAATACATAATGATATAAAGAGTAATCTATACATTTACAAAAAGATGTTGGTTTTATTTGGTTGTTTGTTGGTTTGATGTTTATGCGATCCAACTACTGAACAGATTGAGCTAATATGGTAGGAAGATAGCTAATATCCTAAAGTAACACAAAAGCATATTCTCATTTTAAAATTCCTTTAGGGCTTTGCCCCAGAGGCATCTAAACAACCAATGTTAATATTAAGGGCACATTTATTGATCAGATGATAACTAAAACAGATGGTCTACATTTGACATTTAAAAAAAGATTTCTAAGTTATTTATTTTCTTATATTTTGGTTTCCACTTTTATTGCTCTTTTAACAATGAAGGTACTAGTATCATAATAATTCCCGCTAGAAGTCAGGAAAATTCAGTAAAAATAGAAATTAGAAGGCTTCAACAAGCTCTATGGCAGGCAGCACACAGAGCAAAATAAACTCTAGAAGATCAACAATTAGAAGTGAGGAGCAGCTCTGTGGCAAACCAGTTTGAGATCAATTGAAATGACAGAGCAGTGATTTACAGAAATTATTGAGAAAGCTGAAGCTGGCAGGGAAGCTATTGCTGTAAGGGCTGCCCAGCAGTGGCAAATGTTTACCAGATATACGCGGGACGTCTTTGAAAATGCTGCCTTGGAATACAACACGACATTTAGTCAGTTAACCTTATAGTCAGTTATATCTTACTAACGCTATGTAGTGATTGAGGGCGAAGCCACGAACGGTAACAGCTAGTAAAAATATACAGTGGCGTAGATAGACTTTTGTCAAGGGGGGGATATCTCATTAGGGAATACCAAACAAAAAACTGTGTTCGTGACTAGCGCGGATACTGGTATACAAAATTGAAGACATATCATTGACGTGTCCCTTATATTCTTAATTATTAATAGGCCTACATATCCAAGACATAAACCATTGACACAAAGTAATCAGTATTTGTAACAGGACTAAAGAATTACTTGTATCAGTTGTAATAATCATTAAGCTAGAGTTCCCAAGTCACCGGATTTCCCCGGAGATTACAGGAGTTTTAAGATAAAAATTCCGGGGAATTTCCTTGACAAATTCAAAATCTCCCCTTTTTGAAATTGTTCCCAAAAATGTGTTGAATAAGGCAAATTTTGTGTTGATATCCTATTTCTGGGAACGAAAATGTAGTTAGGTTTGTAACTTTTAACATTTTAATTAAATTGCAAATCTTATATGGCAACCGTAAATTAAGCACATCACTAAGACCGTCTAGACGCCAAGGTCTAGGTCAGATGCGCTAGTTGACGAATTGACTGCTAGGGTTGAGGGTAGACTGTTCGGTGACTCACGTCCCACTTGTGGCGCACAAATACCGTGCCGTGTGCCGGTGCAGTTCATCTTCTACTATTTATTGTACGCGAACAATATCCGTAGTATATAAATAAGATATTTTGGAAATATTGCACACATATTTGTTTTGTTTTTCAGTAACAGCATTTATTTTTAATCAAAAGGCATAACCTTGATTTCAGGAGGATATCAATTTAAATTTTCTCAAGTTACAAGGGGGGGATATATCCCCCCTCCGTACCTACGCCACTGAAAATATATTTGTAAAGTAAAATATTTTTATGAATGAATAAGAATTTAACTTATTACTTTTTGTACCAATTGACGTATATTACGTGTACTTATTTTGCCTTTTCATTATTACTTTACTTTTATGCTTATAACTTAAACTAACTTTTATTCCAAACTATTTCGAAAGTAAAAGTAATTAATTTAGCTCCAGTTTAATTTTAGGCCAGTATATTACCAGAATCATACAGTTTTCAGTATGATAGTTTTATAAATAACATATAGAGAATCGAATTCAGAGATATATTGAGGTAGTATGAATGTTTATCAAGTAAATGTTAAAGCTGATTAATTTCGGAACGAAAAAAATATTTGTAATTATTATTGCTGGTTCAGATTTTTAGCGCTAAACCGAATATAAAATACTTATATTAATATTTATTTTATTATTTTCTCTTAATGTAAATAGATTTAAAACCTATTTTTATAAATTTAATCTACCAAGTTATGATGCAATTATTCGCAGTCATTGTGCAGAAAACACAAACGTCTTATCTGCCATACATTTCCCACTAACTTATGAATTTATCGCAACAAAATCTGCCCTGTGACTAAGATACGATATCATTAACGATAGTTATCAAGGATTCCTAACTGGCAATCTTGCAAAGTTTCCTCATTACCTACGCTGGCAACTCGCACCTGTAATGTTGGAAGCGTGCACACATGGAGTCCGATTAACCCATTGAGCCCAACAGCGCTATGTCAAGGTAAGCTTGGTAAAGTTTAATTTAAAATATAAAAAAATTTATAACACGAGACTCTTATTCAGTTTTTGTTATCAAACTTGTTTAAATAAGGATGACAACATCGTTTGTAACCTCTCTAATGTGCAATACCATTTTAATTGTGAACTGCTTATTATTAAAGGTTTATAATTCGTTCATTGATTTTATTATTTTAAGTATATCGATATTTTATTAAGTCAAACTTTATTATAAACCTACCCGCAATAGAGTGAACGTGACATTATAATCAAAAGCTCTCATAGAGATTAAATCTTCCACACTTTATTTATCTAATATCAAATTAAAGAGCAAACATTCCTGCCACAACCATTATGCATTTAACACAGCCTTATGATATTTCCATAGCTTCCTTAAACAAAAATCTACAATATATAGCCAACCATGAATATAGCATACGACGTATGAATTTAACGACTTACATTGTAACACAAATATAAAGTTCCTATTATTATTCTTTACAGTAACGGGAGGTATCAAATTAAGGTATTACAATATCAATAATCCTACCTAGTAAAATAAAACGACGATTATATATCATATTAAATTATATACGATATATTAATTATATAATTATATTATATTATATATAATATTTATAATTATATTATATATTATATTAAATTATATATTATATATGATTATATTAAATACGGATATTGGAAAATTATGTCCTAAAACATTTAGGTTAACAGTGGAAAGCCGATTGAGTTCAGAAAAAAAATCCAGTTCAATCTCGTAGTTGATTGGTCTAAACCCTTCGCTCTAATACCAAATGGGCGACAAGATGGAATAGGTCTAGTCAATATGTGTCTCTTACTGCAAAGGAATCAGGGGCGGGTATAGGCTTTGCTGTTGGAAATGTGAATGGCGCCAGGAAAATGATGAACCCCGTGATTATGAAACGGACGTTCAATATGTGAGACGAACGTAGTAGGCTTTGACGACATGTGCGAGTGGACTTTGTCCACTCAGCCAGACTGGCTGGTTACCTAATCCAGCCAGTTTTGACTGAATTAAAAGGAATTTATTATAATCTGTGATACTACATCAAGTGCAACATATTTTTAAATTATCGTATCCATTTAATTTTAGCTACTGATGTAAAATTTAATATTATTGTAGTATACGAATTCTGGGCCTCGTACGATTAGTGGAATGTACCGGTTATGTAGAGGTTCATGTGCAAATATGTGCATTTGGCCACACACAGTCGCTTTGCATATAAACACACCAGAGGCAAACGTAGTTTTTTTGTAATAGACATGATTTACTTTCGGTATGGTTAAAAAGGTTTGCGCCTTAACAATACGCCACACACTATTGTTATAAAATCACAGACACGAAAAATTATGGTTCCCACTTCCCATCAAAATAAAGCGAATGAACACTGCAAGTCCACTCTCCTTAGGGTTGTCTAAGATCTCCAGTAAAATCAGATACCGTGATTAGCATATAATGCTATAGAGCTTTGGAGGATGTATTTTTAAAGGAAACAACAACAAAAGTAGCTTAAAATAAAACTACAAACAAACTTTTTGAAGTTTATAAACGCAATATTTTACATTCACAACTGATTTATCGGGTTTGTCACCAACAATACTGCAGAGGCAGTAGTGAGTGCGTGTGGACGAGTTATAAGATTACAGAATCAGTGGTCACGACAAGAAGTCCCTCAGTTGCGTATCCTTTACCATCCAGCGTTTGAATTGTGTGCTTAGATTCCATTGTTTTACGTTACGTTAGAGACCTGTGAATTCAATCAATCACTATTGATGTCTTACTATCATATAGCATGTGTTAGTATTACTGAATATAATAACTACATATTTGATTTTATTCGTTCTCCAATCAATTTGGATAACATTTCTACTGCACTTTTCCTGGTAGGGTGATGCGTTTTGTAGACAATCATACATCATTGAAGCTCATTAAGTGGTATACCAAACGTGATGGTTAACATTTTTGCAATCAGGGAATTATTTTTTTTATATTTTATGTTTTTCGAAATAAATCGTATTTATATATTGTCTTACCCCATAATAGTTCTTAGTTTAAAAACTACTTTTTCCCGTTCAACTTTGACTGGAATGTTTATTTTCCCTATACTTCAATTATATATTACACTACTGTATTTTATATATAAGCCCCGAGAAAGGTGCAATTAATAAGCTAAGCAGAATAGTCAAATGTGCAAACATTAAAATTGCATCCATTCCAGGCAAAGTTTTAAAATGTAATTCCTCGTTTTAGATAACATAAACCTAGGTAATCCTTCCGACTGCGGATTTGGAAGTACAACGGTCGATAGCTCCTTTTTAATAATTCATAATTTATTCTGGGATTTTCAGTTTTTATCCTAATAATATTATAAATGTGAAAGTTGTTATGTATGTTTGAATGTATTGGATGTATATATTCTAGAAATATTAAGCTAGAATTTTGCATGAACATAGCTTACATATCACATATATAGACACATATTACATAATATATATATAGATGATAATGTCTAAATCCAACATTAGGGCTCCACCCCACTAGTCTGTAAGATCCAATGCAAATATTTTGAGAGGATACCATTTATAAAATTACCAGCTGTAGTTAAAATTTTTGTCAGTTACTGAAAAGGAAGCCATATGGGTCAAACATAAAGACAGATTTTATAGTGCTGGTTATGTTAATATTTCGAATGTTTTTTCGCGAGCGAAGCCGCGCGTAACAGCTAGTCATAAAAAAATTAAAATTATCCTAAGGAAAGCCATCTTTGGCAACAGCGGTGTAACTCGTACAATTTTGTATACACTTATTTTAATGTTCGCATAACAAAGCTGTACGAATACATCTAAGAAAAATTCAAATAAAAAATTGTCCTAAACATAAACCAAAATTCAAATTTAATGAGAAAATAAAATAGTTAATAAATTGTGTTATTGGAACAGTTTTTTGTTTGTTTGTTTCACAATCAATAAATTTAGAGCAAAACAGTGCAAATATTGCAATTTCCTTGTAATACTCTGTATATAGTGACGATTTATTTGATACTCGTCTGTAGCTAATGTAAAATAAATCGTTGCGGTAATCTGTAAAATAGAACTGTTTTTATATAATTTTCTGTGAACATGAACGACAGAAGATGACCGACTAGAATGGTTCAACAGAACTGTCATACTTAACGTGTGCATAAACAGAAGTAAAAGTCCGAGAACATCGTTCACAAGATGTGAATGAAAATGTTAGCAAATATAATATATTTTTCTAACAGGTGGTAAAAGACAAATTCTTAATCCTTTGTAAACACAAGCTACGAGAGCGTTTTGGCCCGTTTGTGCCCACAACATCGCAGTTCCTAGCTAATGAGACAACATTACACATCATGACATGTTTGTGTTCTACTTAATTGCATCGCGTCTGAACGTGTGAAAGTTTAGATGAGTGGATAGAACTGCGGCATGTAAAGTACAAATTATAATAAAGTTATTTTGCTGTCATGAGACACACCATAAGCGGTTTATCAAGTGAGTAAACAATACTGAGTAAACTGACAAACATATAAATAAAATAGTGCTCAGTTTACATTTATTATGTTTATCAACATATTAGAGGATTGTCTAAAAATCATATTCATCTATAAAAAAAAAACAACTAAACAAATATTTATTTTATTTTAGAGCGATCTTTGGTAGTCCTTAAATGTTTAAATCGTTATTTAAGCGTATACCGGTACCATATTTCGTTTATAAATTCTCATAGAATTTTGTCTCAAGGATTGATTAGTTAGTGACAAGTAAAAGATATGTTTGATAATTATGACGTCTCATGATGAGATTAAGACAAGAAATACATAAGGAAATTTTTTAGAGAGACGTTTGGTTTTTTTGTTCCTCGAGAGGTTGGTAAAATCTAAAAATGTCAATGAAAAGTAAGCTGAAACCCGCTTCCGACAATATTGTTAAATGGACTTCCAGTTTATTATTATTTATTTTATTTTATATAATGTTTCATTTCTATTAGATATGTTCGCTCTCAATTTCCTCACTCTTTATACAAAATTGTAATAATCATAATTGTGTATTTAAAACATTGTTAAAATATCGTCAAGAAAAATATAATAGAATAGTAGTTTTTTTACCATAGTACAGGTATTTTTAGAGTTTTATTTTGGTTTTTTACAGAATAAACTTACATGTTTTTTTTGTAAAATAATATTTGGTTTTTCTACATTGAGAAAAGTAGTAGCTTAGGCAATAGCTACAAACTTACCAACTTCAAGAGATTTGTCAAAGTAATTTGTATTAATTGTTAATTTTTTTATTTGATAAAATTTCAATATTGATATAACTAAAAAGTTATTTGTAAATAATGAGAAATAATAATATATAATTATAGAACATGAATTTGCCTAGTGTTACGCAAGAAAATAAATCGAGCAAGTATAGCGTAAACTCTGCTTGAACTATCACCTGTTTTTCTCCAATAAATCTCCAATGTTAAAGGTTCAGTGGCTTTAAAAAATATATCATCAATATTCTACCTTGTTTTAAACCACATTATTCTTATGGCATATCCATTTTTTAGTAAATTTAGTATTAAAAGTCATCAAAGGTAAACTAAATATATAATCAGGGGTTTTCCTAATAAAACCCCTTTAATTATTGTTGCTTGATAAGAAATTTGGGTACAAAGGGTTTTCACTTTACAAAAGAAATATATTTGATTCAGCTTTCTCATGAACACACTTTCAAAGTTTTAGTTCGTATAGGTATTTTCTCTAAGAGTGATTTCAATTAAAACAAATTCAATCTGAACACTACAGTCTAATTTATATAACAGTTTACATATTAACGAAACATGTTTACTTTCGGTAGCTATCTAGTTCGATTAAAAATATTATATGACTAGCTGGCCCGACAGACGTCATACTGTCCTAATATCATTGCATTTTTTTATATCAAATACTCGTTCATTTTCAAGATGAGCTCGTTCGCGACGCTCACTCGCCTATTTGTATTTAGTGCTAACTTCGCATCGAAAAAAAGAGTTTGAGTTGCCATTCAAGTAGATTTGTTATTTCCGTAATGAACATTTGTCTATGCCTTTCAAGTTTACCTTATTGCCTTATTAATGCCTTATTTTTAGATATAATCCTTGTTAACAGCTGTTGTGTGTAACTAACTGAACTTTGATAAAATCAATGGGAACTTTGAAGACCGGTGGGGCAGAGCCCTTCGGTCGGATTAAAAATGTTCTTTTATAAAAATCTTGTCCTGACATTAAAGAACACAAAAAGAGAATTATTCAATTTGGTGCACTCATTCTCAAATTATGGCGTGACCAAGGGAAATAGGGATTCATTTTGATATATTAAGATTTATATTTCATAAATCTCAGCTTGAAAACCTACTTACAAAGACTATATTTTCAGATTGAACTAACTCAACTATTAATTTACAAATAAATTGATGACCGATGAATACAAATACATATAGAAATATTGTATGCATGTTTTTGTCAAAAGTTCAAACACAAAAGTAACATGACTCCTACATCTTTTAAATCGTAAAAAGGTACAATCCAGGGAATTTTGTATGCTTAGAAAGATTTTAAAATTGTCAGAGGATTTAAAGAAGCTTGCTAAAGTATTTTTGCTGTATTGTTCTACCACAAAAAATAAAAACGTTTATATTCAACGTATAAGTTCTAAACAGCTATATCCTGAGAGAGCAGTATTCTTAGTGTTTGGTACGTAGTAGGATAATGGGAGGAGGCTGATATAAAATTTTTTACCAAGTATACAACTCACAATGAACGAAAGTATTGTTATAAGAAAGGTCATGTTATTAATAATTTCCAATAATATTTTATATAAACTCATATTTTGGTAAAAATTGTTTTTACAAAACAGCTTGTAAGATCAACAATTATCAATAGCTTACTACAAAATACCTACTTGTATAACAATTGCATAAAATAACTTTTTATTTTATACTTAGACATATTATTTGTTGTTACTATTTTAACTTTAGTTTTGATTGATTTATCCAATGTTCCACCTGAAAGAGCTCTTTGATTCTCCATCCTTCCAGTTGAACGGTAAGTTTATCCACAAAGGAGCTATATGGTTTCTTGTGTTATTACTTTAAGTTATGTTATAAAAATACGATAATATCTATGAATGACCAAAGTATTAGTTAGAACCCAGTATAAACATTGTAGTTTTGCATAATAATACATATTGATCAGTATTTACTCATGTAAAAAACAGTTTAATATTTTTGTTATAGTTTAAACTAGTCATTTGTGCAGATTAATATTATGAAAGATTATAAATTCCATAGAATATAAATATATACTGCAGTCGTAATAAGCACTCTTGTTTTCCAGGAAAATATAAACATTGCCACTTTTGGGTTTAACTGTCTTGAAAATTAACTTTTCTAGGTAAATATGATATCCAAATCAATTATTCAACTACGAATATATTTCTGGAAATTACCTAAATTTATGATATATATTTCTTGGTTTAATTAAATTGTTCTCTTTAAGTTTTGTTACATTAATTGTTTTTATGTCTTGATTCTGATTTACGACTGTAGAGCTAACAATTAAATCCTGCCTTGAATTGATAAAGGTCCTGTATAACTACTAGTTATTGTAATAGAAAATATCAGCGCCACACATTATAATAGAAAATGTGAGGCTTATTAAACACAATGTCTAAGTAGTGAATACTTTAGTACAGACAAAATGGCTAATAGTGAACTGTTATTAACAAATGGAATAATTTATTTAATTTGTATTTCCAACAATAAATAGCTCTTTTATGAACCATGGATTTGAGTGGAGATGACATAATAAAACCAATCAACTCTCAGATGACGTTGGACAATGTGGTATCAGCTAGCCCAACGGTGGCGTCATTGTTATGGAGATGGGCAATACATCGGTCAGTAGTTAGCATCATCCTAACCCAGTGCCACCATTAGGAATGCTCGTTAACATTAATTCCCTTAACAGGTAAGTTGAGGCAATTAGAAAAATATACACAACTCTCTCAGTAGAGAAACGCTTATATCAAAAATTGAAATTAATGAGAACACCCCTGGAGTTCTCTTACATCACTGTAAGAGTGATTTTAAAGATTGAATTATGACTGTTGCTAATATGTATATTTTGGACGGTATTATTTTGACTTAAGTTAGAAAATGTCCTATAAATAAAAAAAATATATATGCCTACAACACTGGCTTGCTCATAACTTTAACCTTCAAACATACCAAGTAAAACTCCAAACCAAGTGAATTCCAGTGAAAGTGGCATGTCCTAATTTGTTAAGTATATGTCATCACTTTCAAGTGATATTTTAAAATCTTATATTCATATTTTTGACAGGTTAACATTTGTGTAATAGTGGAATAATGTTTTTGTAAAGGATTGTTTTTATAACAATTAAATAATTGGTAATAAAAGGTACAATAAAATAGTAATTTCCTGCAAGATCCTCCAGAGTATATAAGTAAATGTTGTACATCGTCTTGATTTTCAATTAGTTGTAACATCTAAAATTCAGTCGAGTTAAATCTCAATTAACAAACAACTGTATATTCAATTTGGAACTACAGACTGACATTGAATTTGGTCAAATTACTACTGCTAAGTATTTTATAAATGTATACACTACATTCCAATCAAAGAGTCGTCAGTGATAAGAAGCTTGTCTATTTAAAGTCTAATTAGTCGTATCACGGATAACAAAGTTGAGTCGTTTTAAAACTGTCTGATATTTAAAGCCACGACTGAAGACTAGATTCTTCCCTCTATGTTTTTTTACTTTAGTAAAGGAAGAGACATATACTAAAGTAGAGTGAACTGGACTAATAATATTTAATTTAATTTGTAGTTACCTTCTCTGAGGTTTATTGATTCTCAACATGTTCAAACTAAACATTACTGTTTAGTGTCTTTTTAGCTATAAAATATTTCTTCAAAGCCTAAATTATTTTCAAAACTCAAATAAACTATTTGAGTCGATTGTTCCTTTTAATATTGCAAATTTTATCCACACTAATCCAGAACTTTATGGGCAAATGGCCAACAAAAAAACATTGATAATAGATTTATAACAATAGGAGTAAGAATGTTATTTAAAAAATCTGGATGGAAAATTAACAATCAGCTACTTTCCTTTCAAAAAATGCATTGATAAAAACCCAGTTTCGATTTATATGAAGGAATGGTATATAACAGTATTCCATTGCAAATGTACACCTAATCCAGTCGTGTAGTATTAATAAGATATAACTTTTTAATATTATTAATGATAAAAAATTATTTGCTTTACAACTTCATTACGAATAACTTTCACAGCAGCTCCAGCTAAACTAAATAAACTTTGCCAATTATCCATTGAAGTTATTATTTTGTTTATGTAATTAGTATTATAAAACATATAGATCAAAGGTTGAGTACATGACCAGAACTTTCTCTGATGCAGTAAGAGGGACACGAGTAGATAAATTAGAAAGATAATCTGCGTCCCCCAAAATATAATTACATGAATAAACAATCGCAGCCCCGAAACCCCCGCAAAACACTAACTTTGCGATAAATAGCAACTGCATGCCTTGCATACCGAACACTAACGTTATGTGTAGATATAACCAAGCAATTATGTAAGGAAATAATTAAAATACAAATTAAATAATTTATTAATTTACTAGTGATGTAACTTGGACTGTCACCAATTTTAAAAAGCTGTGCATTTTGATCCTGATTCCCTAATAGGACTTGATAGTACGATTGACGAGCAAAAAGTGAAATAAATCTAAATGTGATTCCTATAATCCTTTGGATATTATTTATTTAATAAAACACACGCATAAAGACGCACAAATGGAATACGGACGGTTTAATGGCCGGCCAATGGTAGAACTATTTTGTATTACCAACGAAAAATATACTTTATAAAAAAAAGTTGGTAACACTCTGAATAACCAATATGTAGAAGTATTTGTTGGTTTGAGATACAGATTGAAGCATAAAGTGATTAAACACATTAACTGAATGTTTAAATCAATTGTTTCTATCACCCTACCCCGCAGTCGGAGGTCTGCCTGATTTGTAATCGTCTGAGTGTTCATAAAAATTTAAGTTCTTCAACTTTGCATAAGCTTGAGAACTTTTGACAGACAGCTTTAAGCGTTAAACTAAGGACAGATGCTATAGGCCTAACATTATTAAATCATATATAAGAGTATTAAATTAATCACATCTTAGATAATTGCGAGATATATTTACAAACAAGACGGGAAATTTACATAAAACAATTTTAAATATCACAATTGCAAATTTTATTTGGAAAATGTTGCAGATATTAAAATAATAAAATTGTTGTTTAAATATAAATTAATAAAATACACATAAATTAATAATATAATAATTATATTTGAATACAAATTAATATAATATACTTGTGCATAGATAATGCAGATTTTAAAATAATGTAATATCTACGCTTTGACACAGATAAACACTATACAAACTACTTTGATGGGTTCTATAAAACAAACAAAAGGAAAACATATTTATATTAAGGTTTAGAAAAATAAAAATGATCCTTCCCTTCACATATTATTAAGAAAACCAAATATAAATAAAACTATACAGAGTAGGCCTACTAGCTGGCATACTCCAAAATATTTTCATTAAGGGGTTTTAAGAATCGAGAAAGAAAATTAACCTTACAATAGCTATGAAAACCGATTATTTATTATTTTATAGCTAACAAGACACTAAACAGTAATGTTTAGTTTGAACTTTACTAAAGTAAAAAAACATAGAGGGCAGAATCTAGTCTTCAGTCGTGGCTTTAAATATCAGACAGCTTTAAAACCACTCAACTTTGTTATCCATGATACGACTAATTAGACTTTAAATAGACAAGCTTCTTATCACTGACAACCCTTTGAGTTGAATGTAATTCATATCTTTGTAAACTACTTAGCAGTAATCTTTTGACCAAATTCAATGTCAGTCTAGCAGTTCTAAATAAGTATATAGGTGGTTGTAAAATACAACATTTATCGTATATAGTTGATTGTAAGTTTTAACTCGACTGAATTTTAGATGTTAAACTATTTGAAAATCAAGTAGATGTACAACTTTTACTCATATACTCTGAAAGATCTTGCCGTAAATTACTATTTATTCCATCTTTTATTACCAATAGCTCTACAATAGCTCTACAGCCATGAATCAGTTTCAAGACATAAAAACAGTTAATGTAACGAAACTTAGAGGGAACAATTCAATTAAACCAAGAAATATATATCATAAATGTAGGCAACATCCAGAAATATATTCGTAGTTGAATAATTGATTTGGATATCAAATTTACCTAGAAACGTTAATTTTCAATGACTAGTTAAACCCAAAGTTAGCAATGTATATATTTTCCTGGGAAACTAAAGTAATTATTACGACCGCTGTAAATATTTATGTTGTATGGAATTTATAATCTTTAATAATACTAGTAGCCCGTCAAGGCTTTTCTCGCGATCACAGTAAAATGTTATCTTTGAGAAGTTAGTTCCATTTGTTAAAGCACCTGGGGGACCGAGGTTTGCTCAAAGAGCCAGTCAGTTTGTTAAAAATGCCTAAAGTATTTATATTCCAAAGCGAGCGTATTTGCTTTGCTTATTGTGAATTGCTCGATTCTTTTCATTTTGGGCATGTCTGTTTTATATTAAATCTTCAGTTTGAATTGTTCTCACAATTTATCAATAACCTAATCATTTATATTTAAATTTATATACACATTGGTTCTAATCACTTTTCTCACAAAAACACATGATATTTTATTAAGTGAGTGTTATTTTTACAATTGAATGGTTACTTTTGAACAGCTGTTATGATTCTTTTGTTTTTATTTACAAATCTTAACTATAGCCCCAATGTTAGTTTTTTGTTATCAATGTTTTATTTTTACAATCTGTTCTTAACAGTAGAGAACAACGAGTAAAACTTAATAACATATTATAATTAAACATATTACACAACTTGAATAAGTTACAGTTCAGAAGCTGCACTTACACACTTCAAATTCATGTGTTACATTCCTTTTTAAAGCCGGAAAGGCAAATCGAGTGTTGAGTGTCTCTTCAAACGGGTGTTGTTTGAATCTAAATAACTATATTCAGCCCGATGTGATTTTAACATTGGTTTTAACGCTATAGACTGACGTTTAAGGTGCGGTTGACAAAATAATTGTCAATTCAAATTGCTTTCAGTTTTCCCCTAATTAACATAACTAACTCAAATTCAGAATTAATAAACATAAATTGTCAATATTTTTGACTATCTTGTGGTTTGATTTAACACTTATGCAACACTTATACTGTGTTTTATATTGTATTAAATGTTTTGAAATCTTTGACTGCAAACATGTTCTGGCATTGTTTTCAAATCAACAACGTTTTGACTTGATATATAACAATTCGGTTGTATTGTACATTCCCCAAATTGCTCTAGTGATATGGGGTTTTCCACATTTTTGCGTAAACTTCCAAACGAATACCACTTTCAGCTTGTTGCAAATTAATGTTTAAAAAACTATAATGTTTCTATTTGGTTCTTTAAAGATGAAGTGATTTATTTGATACTGGCTCATTAATTAAAATAACATAGAGCATGAAAAAAATCCAAGGTCTTAGTGGATATTCTCTGGATGTTTAGTCCAGGGTTATTTATGCAATAGTTGTGCTCATGGCATTTATAACCATACAGTATGTTCAATTATCAATAACAATGGTTAATTTATTGAACAATAGTTCAGTATAAGGTTCCTTTTCAGTAACATATGCAAAATATAGGGTCTGTAAAAATCACACCAATGTTCTCAACTATCAAATATCTAATATAATTATATATCCTAACTCGTGAGACATTTACACAACATTTTATATGTATCAGCTAAATATAACATATGTGCAATGGTCTTAGTTTTATTTCTGTGAGTTAAATTAACTATTAGACGTTGTTTGGAGAAAGGTTGGCATGTTTCAGGTTGCAGAAGATTTATTTCAGGGTTCATATATTTTCTACATAGACATTAAGCTTTTCAGGAATATTTTTTTCCGTGTGATATTAGATAATGACCAACTGCATCAATAATACCGATATTAAAACTTCGCAAGACGAGTTCCACTAATATAAATCACCTTACCGTGTAATGTGTAAGGAAGCTACCAAATACGAGTTACTTCTGTGAAACATGCAGCTGAAAAAACGAGGGTCTGAACAACTGAATAGAGCTACAATCACCAGGTGCGTCGGAATAGTTAAACCCTCGCGGGATATAATCCGGCACAAAACACCGAAATGCCGATGTTTCGATGTTTCCAACATTCATGCTTATTGGAAATTCGTATCCCTCACACTGGGGGTGAACTCATATTTTTAATTTTGTTCATCTGGGTTTGAAACGCGAAGAGATATTAATTATTCATTGCGAGATGCCCAAGGAAGGATGCCCAAGGAAGGATTCCATCACTTAGGAAGTTGTTTTAAAGCACGTAATTGTAAATTTGTGTATTAAAATTAAGGTATAAATTCCCCGACTATTCTTTAAAAAAAATTTTTTACAGAGAATTTCACAATTTTGTTGAAAATGTTGTATGAAGAACATATTTACTATTTTTCTTACCATACTTGACAACTATCTAATTCTTAGAATGTGAATGATTTTATTTGTCCATTTAAAAAAAACAACTTTAATGATACAGTGAAATTAACGCACATTCACAATGTAATGCATAACCTAGGACAAGAAGGACTAATTCGTAATTCGAACTTCAGAACATACTCGAATGATGAACTGCGTCTCCTCTGAGTTAAAAACATGTTAATTTCAATAAAAATGGAACGTTTAGTAATTAGAGCACGGCCTGGTACAGTGGTTTGAATGCGAGGGTTTGGTTTTCATGGTCCCAGGTTCGATCAATGCCAATTACCAATGGCTTACATCTGTTTGCTAATGCCTGGCATTTCATTTCATTTACCTGGCATTTCGGAACCCATCTTAAACTGTAGGCCTACGAAAGATCAGAAATGGATAGGCCTCAGAGACGAGGAAAACCTTTCTCCTAAATTTGAGAACTCCCTCCACCAAAAGCAAACAAAATTAATCATATTATGATTTATTATCTAGTTTTAATCTCAAGATTCACCCTGATGGTCTTAAAGTTTCAATTACTAACGATAAAATTATTAGGTCAGGTAATTAAATAAGTATGTGTATTTTAGTCGTAAAGGTTCATCAGTTTCTCCACAGAATAGAGCAGAAATGTTGTTCGGTCTCCATGAATCTCCCCGGTGCAACTCACGGAAAACATAAGAAATTATAACCTTGTTCTAGTTTCTGTGAGTGTAACCGGTATCGTCAGGCGTCACATTTTTAAATTGTGCATCCGTTTCAGACTTTATAGAAGTTAAATAAATTGTGTAGGTTTATAGAAGAAAGCGGATTGGCCCCGGACATAGCATGTATACAGTTTAAATCTACTGAAAATTTACTTTTTAGAGCCCATTTAATACGAATACCGATATTTAAAAATCTTAGTTTTCTAAAAAATCTATTTTTACTTGAAAAATTACGTACGTAGTTAAATAATAGCACTAATCATAACTAATTTTCCATTTCTTATTCACATATGATTTAGAATTAATTAACCTTTTCAACGGTTAACCTTTTCATAATTAAAAATGCTTTTCAACATATTTACATAACCTTCCCAGGAATTTCAAGAGCAGGTAACTCTTGAAATTCCTGGGAAGGTTATGTAAATATGTTGAACACCTTTTTGAAAATTCGCTTGTAAAATCAAATGTTTATAGTTGGTAAAAGTTTTCTCCTAGGTCGCCCCTCTTCCACATACAGATCTCAGATCCATCCATTTGGAGAAACTCGTTAAATCATTAAAGTAAAATATCTAGTGCCTGAATTTTGTATTTAAAACTGTTATCAATAAATTAACATCGAAGTATTGAACGCAGTGATCGAGTAATATATCTGCTTCAGCCATCAGGAATCTCTAATATCAGCAATCAACAATCGTGGGTTAGGGAGGATATTAAGTAATCAATTTTCAATTCGAACACGAAGAAGGTATGAGCAAAAATGTATTCATGATATGTATGTCGTTGTGACTTAAACGTTAATTGTTTGTAATTGATTCAGTTTAGATTCGAATAAATATGGAAATTGAACTTAGTTTAGTTTTTTTTATCAGCTTTTGTGACAAATTGGTTTTAGTTTAGCTCAGAAGTTTTGTTTCAGAAGGTTTGAATGTTTATGACTTTGGTATACTTAATTAGACTATTATTAACTATACCTGTATAGTAAATGAGTTAACTGCAATAAAAAATATTTGATGTATACAAAATGACAGTTTAATCACGTTCCTAACATTGAGTTTACACAACCGAGAGCTAGCAGTGTTCATAAGTCCTCTTTGACCGCTCGTCCGTACCATGTTCAGACTCATGCCATTGGCCACAGATATCTTCGGTAAAACAGTTCTAAAATAAATATTTTATTTTAGTAATCTTGAACCAATTTTCTTACCATCTTGTCCCTTTGGTAGGAAAAGATTTCATAAGGTTTACTCATGAGAATGAACAATTATCCTAAATATGTTTTTAATACCTTAACTGTAATTAAGTTTTACGTTCAGACATTTGCTGTACTGTACTACATATGTATATAGTACTGTACTGTACCTTAAACCACTAAATATGCCATAATGATCAATATACAATAATCAAGAGTGTTTTTATCATGAACTATTTACATAGCATAATTGCTTTATGTATAATAATGGTTTTATGATTACACAGTTTAAGAAAGAATATTATCTCAAAGAACTTAAACAATAAGCAACCAAGAAAAGTAACTTAACCCCTTTAGAGAAGTAACCTTTATTACACAGTTCATGGTTTAAAAATGTATCACAATTCAAACTATCCTGGTTTGACTTATCGTAAACGTCAAGTGCGGGAAATCATTCTCAATAGTATACTTTATGGCGTTATAAAAGGAAATTAGCACTAAAGTATGGGAATCAAAAGCATATTAGAATGTTCGTCCGCCGCTAACTTTTACAGCTCAGTGCAGTAAAATATGTTACACGATGTTTAGCGAATAACGCTGGTGTTACAGGCAATAATGTCTCATACCCACAATATTTTTAATTACATATTGGTGTTTCATGTTTGAACACGTTTAAATAATTGAACATATACTGAATTTACAGCATTATTTTACAACATTTATTTTATAACATTATATATATATATATATATTCAGGGCACTGCAACCCTAACCTCTCGGAAAGTCAAACTAAGTGTTACTGAAGTGGTCATAGAAATGTCTAAAACGGGGTACGTTTCAGTATAGCTTTGGTCTTCAATCATCAACAATATAACAACTTTAGTTTATTTGCCGTTTTATTTAACAAAATAGCTGAAGCAGGTGTTAAAATAAAAATGTGTGACTAATGCAGTTATGAGACAGATTTTGTCTGCTTGTCACGGGTTTGAACAGTGCGTTTGATGGAACCTTTCCCCATCGTTGGGAGCTGGGAGAAACATTTTTGCTATTTCAAATCATGCTATGGCATTTGTGCTGAGTCTTATAGTTGGTCGTGGCTAAAATTTAATCGTATGGGAAATTATCAGGTTTATCATCACTTTGGTAAGGAAAGCTTTCAAACATTGTGGTTATATGATTGGAGAACGGGTCACCAGTTAGTCACCAGTGCAGGCACAGAAGGGTTTGACACCAAAAAAGTTACATTGTACATCATGGTGGCTTTAAATAAAAAAATAACTAGGCCTATTTAGTTTATCCCCATAACCTTACAAATCCCTTAAAACATTACAAAATGTAATATAAAATCTATCTATTTGGTTAACAAAAGTAAAATATAAATATAAAAAGTAAGCAAATGGATTGTTTCAAAGTACGGGTTTTTTTATTAGAGGAATTTATTATACGAATAATAAGACCTAAAATCAGCATTGTAGTAGGCTTAAAGGGAAGCAACAAATACTGTGGGACGGTTTATATTGATTTGTTGTGCAATAGGGGATGTTCCCTTTCCATATACATAATGTTGTACAGTAGATGTTGGAGTAGGTATTCATTTTACGATTTATCGAACATAAACTCTATCAACATCCCGCCTACACATAAGGAGTCATAGAGCATGACATAAGGTGGTTTGTGGAATTTACAATGTTGACGTTTAGCTGGATAATAAACCCTAGTCATTAATATTACGGATACCTAGTTATTATAACTATAATAATAATAATACATTGTTTTATAAGATGGTAAACCTGCAAAAAAGATAATCCATCACCCGCATCTAAGTCCGAAATGGGATATATTTTTGCATATGGTAAATAGTCTTTATATATTTTTGTGTTCTGAAAGCTTTTGCTCACCAAGACTGATGACCCCTTCACTTAAGCCTATTTGTTCGTTTAACTACAAATATTTAATAGTTGCAAAAGAAAATGCCAATGCCATGAAGACAATTACTGATGTTCTTACACCGGTCCCCAGGAACGTGTCCAGACATTGATGAAGGGGACCAACTCAACCCACAATCAACCAGAAACTCAATGTCACTCCCAGAGGCTAGGCAGCTGTAATACTTTATAATTGTGCTTTAATTTTGGATAGTAATTAAAAATGTCTGAATAGTGTGAGGATTCTGTCATTCATCGATTTAATTATGTGTTATTGATTTTTTGTATTCACATCACTATATAAAATTATATATCCTAATAACTGTTTAACTATTTTAATCCAGATTTAATATACTGCAAATGTATTAACTACTACCATATATTTTTGGCACTTCCTGTTTTTGTATTGTATTGCTATACAAAGCTAAATGGCTAAATGGCTGAATGGTTCATTCAATTCTATATCTGGGAGGCGAATTATAAATATTTATTCGAAGCCTAAATGATTTTAAAAACTGAAATAGGCTGATGTTTCTTTTAATATTGCAAATTTTATCCCCGCTAATCCGGAATTTTATGCGTAAAGGGCCAACAAACAAATACATTGATAATAGATTTATAACTTCAGGAGTAAGAATTTTATTTAAAAATCTGGATGGAAAACAACCATCAGCTACTTTCCTTTTCAAAAATGCATTGATAAAAACGCAGTTTCGATTTATATTCAGGAATGGTATATAACAGTATTTCATTGCAAGTGTACACCTAATCCAATCGTGTAGTATTAATAAAATATAACTTTTTAATATTATTGAAGAAGAAAAAGTTATTTGCTTTACAACTTCATTACGAATAACTTTCACAGCAGCTCCAGGTAAACTAAATAAACTTTGTCAATTCATCCATTATAGTTACTATTTTGTTTATGTAATTAGTATTAAAAAATGTATACATCAGAGGTTAAGTACGTGACCAGAACTTTCTCTGATGCAGTAAGAGGGGCACGAGTAAATAAATTAGAAAGTTAATATGCGTCCCGAAAATATAATGACATGAATAAACAATCGCAGCCCCGACACCTCCGCAAAACACTAACTTTGCGATAAATAGCAACTGCATGGCTTGCATACCGAACACTAACATTATGTGTAGATATAACCAAGCAAATATATAGGTACATATTAAAGTAAATCAAAATGAGGTGGTATTTGTCTGTCTGTTGTCTACTATTCCATCACGCCTAAACCTCTGGACCAAATCTGCTGAATTTTTGCACAAATGTAGACTATGTACCGGGAGTGTGATAGGCCGTTTAGAAATGTCCTCTGGGCTCTGCCCCACGGGACTTCTAAGTTCCCATGTTATTCATATGAAGGAGAGTTTTATTTGGTTTATATCACATGTGTGTTTTCCTAACTAAATTCATTTAAATAAACAGCTGCTATAAGGAGTATATCTAATACAGACTGTCATTGTTTTTTTTACAATTTTTCTACTCTAAACTTTCACCCCGTTGCAAAGCATGGGCATAGAAGCGAGTTTGATATAATGTATCAATAGTTAAAAATTAGTTTTATGATATTTGGGTTGTGGGATTAATATTTGAAACTATTTTAGATAGGTAAAACTGCCCTGTAATTTACGAGTGATGTTGAGATGGGCAATTGGACATGTCGCCAATTTTAAACGCCAAATGCCGTGGTTTTGGATCCTGACTCCCTAATAGGACTTGTACGATTCACAAGCAAAGAATAAAGTAAATCCAAATGCGATTCCTAATCCTTATTCCTATTTAATAATACATAGTCATAAAGACGCAAAAATGGAATACGGTAAGTTTTATAGCCAATTTTTTGACTTATTTTTATATCACCAAGGAACAATATATTTTACAGAGTAGTGTAGGGACACTCTTCATATCAATTACTGTACCTAGACGTATTTGCTAGTTTGAAATAGTTGTTGAAGCATTAACTGAATGTTTGGATAAATTGTTTCTACCACTCTACCCCGCAGTCGTTCAAAGTCCAGATTTGTAATCGCAGTCGTTCAAAGTCCAGATTTGTAATCGTCTTAATTTGTTATCAAAATTTAAAGCTCCTCAATTTTGCATAAGCCTGGGAACTTTTGACAGACAGCTTTAAGCTGAGGAGCTAAGGAAAGATGCTCTAACATTATTAAATACTATTTAACAGTATTTAAAGAAGCGAATCTTACATCGCTGCAGCATATATTTTTTACATACAAGACGGGAAACATACATTACAACAATTTGATAAAAACATCAATGCACACTTTATTTACTGGGTGACCAGCGTTACCAAAGAACATTTTGTAGCTATTTAAACTCTTTGAATATAAATAATAAAATACTAGTAAAAGTAATTAATAGTTATTAATGTTCTTGTACATAGATAAAAAAATAATCCAGATTTCCAAAATAATGTAACCTCTACGCATTGGCACATATCAAAACTACTAAAAAAACTTTGGTGGGATCTATAAAACAAAAAAATTTTAAAAAATTTGTAAAAGGTACATCTATAAGTACTTCACATAATATTAAGCAAACCAATTAAAACAACCATACAGAATACTATCTGGCATATTCAACAATATTGTTCATTCAGGGGATTCGAGGATAGGGAATGAAAATTAAGCTTAAAATTGTTATGAACCCGATTATTTATTTTTGTAGCTAACAAGACTTTAAACAATAATGTTTTGTTTGAACATGTTGAGAATTAATAAACATTAGAGAAGGTAACTGCAAATTAAATTAATAAATATTATTAGTGCGGCTCACTTTACTTTAGTATGTATTTTCCTTTACTAAAGTAAAACGGGTTCGCACGCTGACGTGAGGGAAGTGAATTTCCACATAATTAATAATATAACAAACCTTTAAAACTCAAAATCAGTGTTAAAACATACGTTTCTTCAAATTTGTATTTGATGGTTTTGATGCCCTGGTTTCATTTACTTGCAATGCTGGGAACACAATTTTGCGCATTATAAGGTTAGGAGAAGGTCCAGTCAAGCTTGAAAGTAGTCGTGAGGTTGCTGGGGATGATAAAAGTACACCAACATATGAATAACAGGCTTTTCTAATATAAAACCCCCATAAGACAACGTACTGTGTTTGGTCGATAAAATGTTGCAGATATTAAAATAATAAAATTGTTTATTAAATATAAATTAATAAAATACAAATAAAATAATAATATAATAATTATATTTAAATACAAATTAATATAATACACTTGTGCATAGATAATGCAGATTTAAAAATAATGTAATATCCACGCTATGACACAGATAAACATAATACAAACTACTTTGATGGGTTCTATAAAACAAACAAAAGGAAAACATATCTTTATATAAAGGTTTAGAAAAATAAAGTGATCCTTCCCTTCACATATTATTAAGAAAACCAATTATAAATAAAACTGTACAGAATACTAGCTGGCATATTTCAAAATATTTTCGTCAAGGGGTTTTAAGAATCAAGAAAGAAAATTAACTTTACAATAGTTATGAAAACCGATTATTTATTATTTTATAGCTAACAAGACACTAAAAAGAAATGTTTAGTTTGAACATGGTGAGAATGAATAAACCTCAGAGAAGGTAACTACAAATTAAATTAAATATTATTAGTCCAGTTCACTCTACTTTAGTATGTCTCTTCCTTTACTAAAGTAAAAAAACATAGAGGGCAGAATCTAGTCTTCAGTCGTGGCTTTAAATATCAGAATGCTTTAACACCACTCAACTTTGTTATCCGTGATACGACTAATTAGACATCAAATAGACAAGCTTCTTATCACTGACAACTCTTTTGTGTTGAATGTAATTCATACCTTTGTAAACTACTTAGCAGTAATATTTGACCAAATTCAATGTCAGTCTAGCAGTTCCAAATAAGTATACAGTTGTTTGTTAATTAATATTTAACTCGACTGAATTTTAGATGTTACAACTCTTTGAAAATCAAGTAGATGTAAAAACCTTTACTTACTTTACTTTCAAGGATCTTGCAATAAATTACTATTTTATTCCACTTTTTATTACCAATTATTTAATTGTTATAAAAACACTCTATTACAAAAACATTATCCCACTAATACACAAATGTTAGCCTGTCAAAAATATGAATATAATATTTTAAAATATCACTCGAAATTGATTACATATACCACAGATTAAGCATAATCCTAAGGAGTATGTTTGAAAGTTAAAGTTATGAGCAAGCCGGTGTTATAGGCATGTATTATTTTTTATTCATAGGACATTTTCTAATTTCAGTCAAAAATAATAATGTCCAAAATATACATATTAGCAAGAGTCATAATTCAATCTTTAAAATCATCCCTACAGTGTTGGAACACTCCTGAGGTGTTCTCATTAATTTCAGTTTTTTATATAAGCATTTCACTATTAAGAGAGTTGTGTATATTTTTGTAATTGCCACAACTTATCTTTTAAAGGATTTAATGCTAAAATGGTGGCAGTGGGTTAGAATGATGCTAACTACTGACCGACGTATTGCCCATCTCCATAACAATGACGCTACCGCTGGGCAAGTTGATACCACATTGTCCAACGTCATCTGAGAGTTGATTGGTTATATCATACCATTTACACTCAAATCTATGGTTCATAAAAGGGCTATTTATTGTTGGAATAAAAATTAAATAAATTATTCCATTACCAGTTCACTATTAGCCATTTTATCTGTACTAAAGTATTCACTACTTAGACAATGACTTAATTAGCATCACGTTGACATGTATGGCGCTGATATTTTCTATTACATTAACTAGTATTTATACAGGACCATTACCAATTCAGTGCAGAATTTAATTGTTAGCTCTACAGCCATGAATCAGTTTCAAGACATAAATACCCCCGTCGCAGCGAACCTGCGTACTCAGCGAATTTCCAATGCATATATATGTGACTCACTACTACAGAGAGCTATTTACCAAGTTTCCCAAAAATACATCCATAAATAAGTGATATATAGCATTTTATTTATTCTCCATAAGAATAACATTGGGGTTGAGGACGCAGGTTTGCTGCAACGAGGAAGATAAGTAATGGTTTTTTTCAATTATCAATACAACTGAACCAGGTGAAGCTACATACCAAGTTCTCTTAATGTAGGTTCATAATTAAGGGAGATATACAACTTTACTTATTCTCCATATGAATAACATGGGGGCCGAGTATGCAGGTTTGCTGCCACGGGGACTATCAATAAAAAACTTGTTTTTTGTGCTAATATCAATATACCACAACTAGTTGAAGCCACATACCAAGTTTCATCAATATACATTCATAAATAATCGAGATATAGAATTTGATTTATTCTCCATAAGGATGACATTGGACAACGTACTGTGTTTAGCACTTTGAATATCTCAGCGACGGTTGGACGTAGAACAACGATTAAAACACCAAAATGTTTGTTTTGTTGAGCTAAACACATTAATAAACAGAAATGTGAAGTTTTTAGTAAAACTATATGAGAAAAATCTAAAAATCTTTTTCCCTTAAGATTAACATGGGACACGTTTTTTTGGATTTTCTCCTCAACCACTTAACCTAGGTTAATGATTCAAAATACTAAATTATTTGTTTTTTTAAGCTCTATAAAATGGTTATAATCAAAATTGAGTGTTTTTAACATTTTGGGGTCAAATTTGCAAAAAAACGAGTTTTGGAAAATTGTAAACCCCCATAAAACCCCCTTCCCATAGTGCGATCGATCTGGTTTTCGAAATTAAAGTCATAAATGATATTCTCCACATTTGTGCCAAATGTCATCAAAATCGGGTGTTTCTTTCAATAGTTATCGTGGTAACGGACACACACACACACATATATATATATATATATATATATATATATATATATACATATATATAAATTTGAACTAATAATGTTTTTGGCATCTGGGGACCTCAAAACGAAAAGGTGTCATGGTCTCGGGCTGAAGTCTTACCATGCCACCTACGGTAATAGCTTCTTCCCTATAGGGGAAATTCGCTAAAACAGTTAATGTAACGAAACTTAGAGTGAACAATTCAATTAAACCAAGAAATATATATCATAAATGTAGGTAACTTCCAGAAATATATTCGTAGTTGAATAATTTATTTGGATATCAAATTTACCTAGAAACGTTAATTTTTAAGACAAGTTAAACCCAAAAGTAGCAATGTTTATATTTTCCTGGAAAACAAGAGTACTTATTACGACTGCAGTATATCACTATAGTATATTCTATAGAATTTATAATCTTTCATAATATTAATCTACACAAATGACTAGTTTAAACTATAACAAACATATTAATCTGTTTTTTATATGAGTAAATACTGATCAATATGTATTATTAGGCAAAACCACAATGTTTATACTGGAATATAACTAATACTTTGGTCATTCTTGGATATTTTTTTTTTTTTTTTTTTTTTACGTAGGAGGAACGCTTTATGCGCGAACCCAAAGGAACAGTGTGGGACTCCCTCTTACGAGGTATACCCACTAAACCTCCTACGGAGCCGCGGGGGAAAAACCAGGCCGGAACCCTTATCGGACAACTTCGGCACTGGCCCGCGTGTCTTGCGCCCAGACGGGTCACGTCACCGTTTCGGGAAACTTAGAGGTCACCTAAGCATCCCTCGTCTCGCTTTCCCCGAAGAACGGATTGCACGAAGAGCGCAACCGCTCTCCAGGAGTCTTCATTTCGAAGCATCGTCCCCACCACGACGTCCGGGGACAGATCGCCGACAGCAGAGACGAGCCTCCTCCTGTCTTCAGCGAAACGACTGCACCGGAAGAAAGTATGATGAGCATCATCCACCTCCTCCGGGCAGTAACTACACTGAGGTGACCTCACCTTCCCCATGCGGAATAGGTATTCCCTGAAGTACCCGTGGCCCGTCAGGAATTGACACAAGAAAAAGTCAATTTCCCCAAATGCACGGCTCAACCACGGGCTTATGTCTCTGATGAGACGAAACGTCCATCGCCCTTCCAGTCCACCGTTCCAACGCTCTTGCCAAACTCGCAGAGTTTCGAGTCTGGCTTCCACAGCAGCTTGGTCTCTTCCGAGATCAGGCGCACGGCGAAAGATGTTCTGCCTCTCAGCGGCGAGCAGATCAAGGGGAAACACTCCAGCCACAACCATTACAGCCAGTCCAGACACAGTGCGATACGCACAGGCAACCCTAAGAGCCGCCCTGCGCTGAACGGAGAGAATTCTCTTGCTGTGTTTTTTGACTCTCATGGCACCCGCCCACACTTCTGCGCCGTACAGGAGAGTGGCGTTGACGGTGGACATGAGAAGTCGCCTCTTGCTGGACCTCGGGCCTCCGACATTCCCCATCAATCTGCTGAGCGACAGAACAACCCTCGTCGCCTTGTTGCAAACCGCCTGGATGTGCTCCCACCATGTGAGGCGGCGGTCAAGCACCACTCCCAGATACTTCGCCGCAGTCTTCGTCTGGACCTCCACGTCACCAACAGTCATAGGGATTACTGTTTGGATCCTCCGTCGCGTGAGCATGACGATCTCGGTCTTGGCGACCGCCAGCTTATCATTCTTGGATATTACTGTATTTTTGTATAACATAACTTAAAGTAATAACACAAGAAACCATAATGCTCCTTTGTGGATCAACTTACCGATCGACTGGAAGGATGGAGAATCAAAGAGCTCTTTCAGGCGGAACATTGGATAAATCAATCATAACTAAAGTTAAAATAGTAACAACAAATAATATGTCTAAGTATAAAATAAACAGTTATTTTATGCAATTGTTATTCAAGTAGGTTTTTTGTAGTAAGCTATTGATAATTGTTGATCTTACAAGCTGTTTTGTAAAAACAATTTTTACCAAAATATGAGTTTATATAAAATATTATTTTAAATTATTAATAACATGACCTTTCTTAAACAATACTTTTGTTTATTGTGAGTTGTAGTCTTGCTAAAATTTTTGATATCAGCCTCCTCCCATTATCCTACTACGTACCAAACACTAAGAATACTGCTCTCTCAGGACCCAGCTGTTCAGAACTTATACGTTGAATATAAACGTTTTGTATTTTTTGTGGTAGAACAATACAGAAAATATACTATACAGCAAGCTTCTTTACCCTGACAATTTTAAAATCTTTCTAAGCATACAAAATTCCCTAGATTGTACCTTTTTAAGATTTAAGAGATGTAGGAGTCATGTTACTTTTGTGTTTGGACTTTTGACAAAAACATACATACAATATTTCTATATGTATTTGTATTCGTCGGCCATCAATTTATTTGTAAATTAATAGTTGATTTAGTTCAATCTGAAAATATAGTCTTTGTAAGTAGGTTTTCAAGCTGAGATTTATGAAATATAAATCTTAATATATCAAAATGAATCCCTATTTCCCTTGGTCACACCATAATTTGAGAATGAGTGCACCAAATTGAATAATTCACTTTTTGTGTTCGTTAATGTCAGGACGAGATTTTCATAAAAGAACATTTTTAACCCGACCTAAGGGCTCTGCCCCACTGGTCTCCAAAGTTCCCATTGATTTGATCAAAGTTCAGTTAGTTACCCAACAGCTGTTAACAAGGATTATTTCTAAACATACTTTAATGGCAATTCAAACTCTTTTTTCCATGCCGAAGTTAGAACTATATACAAATAGGCGAGTGAGCGTAGCGAACGAGCTCATCCGGGAGGGTAGTGAGCGAAGCGAACGAGCTCATCTTGAAAATGAACGAGTATTTGATTTAAACAAAATTCAATGACATTAGGACAGTACAACGTCTGTTGGGCCAGCTAGTCATATAATACTTTTAATCAAACTAGATAGCTACCGAAAGTAAACATGTTTCGTGAATATATAAACTGTTAAATAAATTAAACTGTAGTGTTAGAGGGTCAGATTGAGCTTGTTTTGATTGAAATCACCCTTAGAGAAAATACCAATACGAACTAAAACTTTGAAAATGTGTTCATGTTGAATAAAATATATTTCTTTTGTAAAGTGAAAACCCTTTGTACCCAAATTTCTTATCAAGCAACAATGTACAACAATGTGATTATGTATTTAGTTTACCAATGTTGACTTTTAATACTAAATTTACTTAAATAAACGGTATCGGGAAACCGACACATACCCTCTCCCTTTTAGCCCAACTTTAATGAATATATACGGGTTAACTTTTATGAGGGTTTTGTTATTTACTGAATATAGAATACAATTCACGGTCAAATGTACAGAAAATACATTCGAAAGTGAATTGTATTCTATATTAAATTCTATAAATTCTATATATTCTATATTGTATTCTATATATTGATATTTCAAAAATATCCACCCAAATCCCTGTTTAGGAGGCACTACAGAATCCATCGCTACACACGTGGTTTTAAGAGGGGAAATGCCACCTATTCCCCCCCCAGGGTTATTAAAGGGGCAACATATTTCGAATTTCCTCTGTTGGTGGTCAATGCTAACTTGACAAGCATATCAAGTTTGGACGAAATTGATCAAATAAATAAGAGAGAAATAGTAATTTTTCTATTCCCCATAAGAATAACATTGGACAACGTACTGCGCTTACCGCAAAATGAAAATTTCAATTTTCTCCCCAACCAGTAGTTGTAAAATAGTAATTCAAAATACTGAATTATTTAGTTTTTGAGCTCTTTTAATGGTGAATAGTAATATTTTTTTATTTATTTTTTTACGAAAAATTAAAAATACTGAATTTTAGCGAATTTCCCCTATAGGGAAGAAGCTATTACCGTAGGTCGCATGGTAAGACTTAAGCCCGAGACCATGATAACTTTTTGTTTTGAGGTCCCCAGATGCCAAAAACACTATTCGTTCAAATTTATATATATGTATATATATATATATATATATATATATATATATTGCTTGAATTGAAAATTAGGGCTACTAATATTATTATTTTTAAAAACATTATTAACGAGTACCCTTTTTTTGAAACATTTTTATTTTTACTGACTAGTTTCAACCATAATGGCCATCTTCAGAGTCATATAACCTCAACAAATTTTCTTTTATATTAATTACAAACATATGTTAAAAATAAATAATATATGATCACTAATTCTAAAATTGTGTATATAAATATAAAGGTAAATATAAAATAAAATATTAATTTGTATATACTATATAAATTTACTCTCTCTGAGTTCTAATTTCATCAATTTTTTCAAAGATAGGGTGTTGTTGACTGACTTGCATAGTATTTAAAATATTTAGTGGATCTTTCTTATTATTTAAATATATATGCATCTCTTCTTTGACGTTAAGTTGTTCTTGCTGTTTTTCGTACTCTAAAACTGATAAGTTTTCTTCTATGTTTTTATATTTATGCCCTGTATTAATGATGTGTTCTGCATAATTGGATCTCATAGTTGTGTTATTTCTTGACTTTAGGGCTTGTAAATGTTCTTTAAATCGAACTCTAAAGTTTCGTCTTGTTTGGCCAATGTAATAGCTATCACATTCACTACATGTAATTCTATATATGCCAGACTTACTGTATTGATCTTCTTGAATATTTTCATTTTTTGTTACTTTAGAGTTGATAAGGTTAAATGCATTATTTTTTGTTTTATAACTTATTTTCATGTTTGAGTTTTTGAAAGTACGTCGTATCGCTTTTTCCATGTTTGAGTTAAATGGAACGCACATATATTTGTTGTCATCATTCGTTGTAGTCATATTGTTTCATTTTTGTTTTCTTATCTTCCGATTTATCATTCTTTCGATTGTCTTTTTCTTATACCCATTTTTTATAGCTAAATACTGTATTTTTTCTTTTTCCTTTTTGAAATTTGAGCTATTTAGTGGCAGGTTTATTAGTCTATGTACCAAAGAATGGAATACAGCCATTTTTTGGTGCCAGGGATGGTTAGAGTTCGATGGGATTATTATGTCAGTAGTGGTTGGTTTTCTATATATATCGAAAGAATGTTTGTTCTTATTTTTTGATATCTTAATGTCCAAGAAGTTTATGGTATCTTCTTCTATTTCTTCTGTAAATTGTATGGACTTATGTATTGAGTTGATATATGTTAATAAGGTTGTTGCTTCTTCTTTAGTGCCATCAAATAGACATATAACATCATCCACGTATCTATACCAATATATTATTTTGTCACGAAGAGGGTTTGAAACATTCATGATTTTTGATATTTCCATGTTGTGCATAAAAATATCAGCAAGGAGTCCTGACAATGGAGAACCCATAGGTAAACCGTCTTCTTGTAAATAGAAAGAATTATTGTAACTAAAATAGCTCTGTTTTAATGTTATTTCTGTTAATTTCATAACGTCTTCTGTTTCATTTTTTGTGATAATATTACTATTGGTTAAATCTCTTCTTAGTATTGTTAATGTTTCATTGTTGGGGATGTTTGAGTACATGTTATTCACGTCAAAAGATATAAGCAATGCATTTGGTGGGATGTCTATATTTTTTATTTTACTCACCAAATCGTATGTGTTCTTGATATTATATTCAATTTCCCACTTAATGCTATTATTTATTTTGTTATTTAGATATTTTGATAGCTTATATGTTGGGGAATTAATAAAATTAACAACAGGACGAATTGGAATATCTTGTTTGTGAGTTTTAGGTTGACCACGTAACTTAGGACTATTCGAATTTGTTGTTTTCAGTTGTTTCTTGATTTCTAGGGTCAAACTTCTGCATTTTGTTATAGCTTGGTTTATCGTTTTAGCAAAATTGTCAGTAGGGTCTTTAGTTAAAATCTTAAAGTTGTTATTCTTGATGAATGATTCAACCTTGTTGTTGTATTCATCTTTACTTATTACAACTACTGCATTGCTTTTATCAGCCTTAGTTATCATTGAATTGTTCTCTTTTAACTTATTCGTTATGGAGTTCAAAATTGTTAGGTCTTGATTTGTTTTCTTAATTGTATCTTTCTTTATGGAAGTTAAGTTTAACTTATTTAATTCATGTGTAAATGTATACCTTATTGGATCTTGGATGTCGGTCTTAGTTTTCTTTATTGCTACTTCCATGTTTATTAAATCTTTTTCAATTACAACTGTCTTATGGTCTAGGTTAACGTTGTATTTTATTGATTTTCCCAGAAACGATGTCTCTTCACTCGTAAAATCAATAGAAGTGAGATTTTGTATTGCTGGACTGAAGTCTTTTTCAAATAAGTTGTTGGTTGTTTGTTTTTGGGAAGAAATCAGTGACTTTAGTTTCTGATTATTAACATATATCAACTCAATACATAAGTCCATACAATTTACAGAAGAAATAGAAGAAGATACCATAAACTTCTTGGACATTAAGATATCAAAAAATAAGAACAAACATTCTTTCGATATATATAGAAAACCAACCACTACTGACATAATAATCCCATCGAACTCTAACCATCCCTGGCACCAAAAAATGGCTGTATTCCATTCTTTGGTACATAGACTAATAAACCTGCCACTAAATAGCTCAAATTTCAAAAAGGAAAAAGAAAAAATACAGTATTTAGCTATAAAAAATGGGTATAAGAAAAAGACAATCGAAAGAATGATAAATCGGAAGATAAGAAAACAAAAAAGAAACAATATGACTACAACGAATGATGACAACAAATATATGTGCGTTCCATTTAACTCAAACATGGAAAAAGCGATACGACGTACTTTCAAAAACTCAAACATGAAAATAAGTTATAAAACAAAAAATAATGCATTTAACCTTATCAACTCTAAAGTAACAAAAAATGAAAATATTCAAGAAGATCAATACAGTAAGTCTGGCATATATAGAATTACATGTAGTGAATGTGATAGCTATTACATTGGCCAAACAAGACGAAACTTTAGAGTTCGATTTAAAGAACATTTACAAGCCCTAAAGTCAAGAAATAACACAACTATGAGATCCAATTATGCAGAACACATCATTAATACAGGGCATAAATATAAAAACATAGAAGAAAACTTATCAGTTTTAGAGTACGAAAAACAGCAAGAACAACTTAACGTCAAAGAAGAGATGCATATATATTTAAATAATAAGAAAGATCCACTAAATATTTTAAATACTATGCAAGTCAGTCAACAACACCCTATCTTTGAAAAAATTGATGAAATTAGAACTCAGAGAAAGTAAATTTATATAGTATATACAAATTAATATTTTATTTTATTTTTACCTTTATATTTATATACACAATTTTAGAATTAGTGATCATATATTATTTATTTTTAACATATGTTTGTAATTAATATAAAAGAAAATTTGTTGAGGTTATATGACTCTGAAGATGGCCATTATGGTTGAAACTAGTCAGTAAAAATAAAAATGTTTCAAAAAAGGGTACTCGTTAATAATGTTTTTAAAAATAATATATATATATATATATATATGTCCGTGTCCGCGATAACTTTTGAAAGAAGCGGCCGATTTTTATGAAATTTGGCACAAATGTGAAGAGTAACATTTATGACTTTAAGTTCGAAAACCAGATCGATCGGTTTATGGAAGGGGGTTTTATGGGGGTTTAAAATTTTCCAAAAATCAGTTTTTTGAACTTTTTACCCTAACATTTTAAAAACACTAGATTTTGGTTATAGCCATTTTGTAGAGCTTAAAAAAACAAACAATTTGGTATTTTAAATCATTAAGCTAGCTTTAGTGGTCGTGGATAAAAGTCAAAAAATGTGTCCATAAAATGTCCCATGTTAATCTTATGGGAATACGGTTTTTAGATTTTCCTTAGATAATTTCACTAAAAACTCCACATTTCTTTCTACCAATCATTTTAGCTCTACAAAACAATCATTTTGGGGTTTTAATTGTTGTTTTACGTCCAACCGTTGTAGTGATATTCAAAGTGCTAAACACAGTACGTTGTCCAATGTTATCCTTATGGAGAATAAATAAAATGTTATATTTTGATTATTTATGTACGTATATTGATGAAACTTGGTATGTGGCTTCAACTAGTAGTGGTATATTGATAATAGCACAAAAAAAGTTTTTTGTTGATTTTTCCCGGTAGCAGCAAACCTGCATACTCGGCCCCATGTTATTCATATGGAGAATAAGTAAAGTTTTATATCTCCCTTAGTTATGAACCTAAATTAATAAAATTTGGTATGTAGCTTCACCTGGTTGAGTTATACTGATAATTGCAAAAAAACACATATCTTATCTTCCTCTTTGCAGCAAACCTGCGTACTCATTTATAATTCTATTCTTATGGAGAATAAATAAAATGCTATATATCACTTATTAATGAATGTATTTTTGTGAAACTTGGTAAGTGGCTCTAGGTAGCAGTGATACCCACATATTTGCATTGGAAATTCGCTGAGTATGCAGGTTTGCTGCGACGGGGGTATTTAATATTTTAAGCATTGACTAAGTCTTGTAATTTCTGAACCCAAATTTTTTAAGAAATGCGGGTGGTGTCATTTTACGAAGTGTAGTTTTAAACACTAGAATCGATAGGTAAAGTCCAAATAAATCAAATAATAAATTCAAATGCATCACTATTATGAGTTTCAAAAATACAGGTGTCATTTTGTTGGAAATATAAAGTTCTACAAACGACTAAAGTTTAATCAAAATCGTTAAAGCCGTTTTTGGGAAACATTGATTTTTAATGTTTTTGGTGGTTTCGGGGGGATAATTACCCTTAAAAATCAAAAATTCCAAAAAATGAAAAAACAACTGGAGATATCGTGAATTATTTACCTACATACCAAATTTAATAAAAATCGGACCATTGGTTAGGGCTCTAGCTCTGTACACATCCATACAGAAAGACAGACATCACATAAAAATCACTTTTTTGGATTCAGGGAGCACCAAAACAAATATTTCCACCAACAACTCAAATACAAAAATTTTGACGAAAACAATACTTTCTCCATCTACTATGTATGAGGGAGAGAAAGTAGAAATGGATATGCCATAACAATTATGTAGTTTAAAACAAGGTAGAATATTGATCATATATTTTTCAAATCCACTGAACCTTTAAAATTGGAGAAAAACAGGTGATAGTTCAAACAGAGTTAAAGCTATACTTGCTCGATTTATTTTCTTGCGTAACACTAGGAAAATTCATGTTCTGTAATTATATATTATTATTTCTCATCATTTACAAATAACTTTTTAGTTATATCAATATTGAAATGAGAATTTATCAAATAAAAAACTAACAACTAATACAATTTACCTTGACAAATCTCTTGAAGTTGGTAAGCTATTGCCAAAGCTACTATTTTCTCAGTGTGCAAAATTTATAAAAAATATTGTTTTATAAATAAAACCTGTAAATTTATTTTGTAAAAAACAAAATAAAACTTTAAAAACAACCTCTACTCTGGTAAAAAAATCGATTCTATTTTTATTGACGATATTTTAACAATGTTAGTAAACACACAATTTTGATTATTACAATTTTGTAGAGAGTGAGAAAATTGAGAGCGAACATATCTAATACAAACTTTTGAAATGAAACATTATATAAAATCAAATAAAGAATAAAAAACTGGAAGTCCATTTAATAATATTGTTGGAAGCGGGTTTCAGCTTGCTTTTCCTTGTCATTTTTATATTTTACTAACCTCTTGAGGTACAAAAAAAATGAAACCTCTCCCTCAAAACATTTCCTTATCTATTTCTTATCTTAATCTCATCATGAGACGTCATAATTATCAAACATATTCGTACTCGTCACTAACTAATCAATCCTTGAGACAAAATTCGATGAAAATTTATAAACGAAATATGGTACATGTATACGCTTAAATAACGATTTAAACATTTAAGGACTACCTTGGATTGCTCTAAAATCAAATCAAATAATTCTTTTTTTAGTTTGTTTTATACATTAATTTGACTTTTAGACAATCCTCTAATATGTTGGCATTTTACCAGATGTTTGAAAACTTTACATTTCACTTTACCAGAGTGATGATAAACCTGATAATTCCCCATACGATTTAAATTTGAGTCACGGCCAACTATAAGACACAGCACAAATGCCACAGGATGATTTGAAATAGCAAAAATGTTTCTCACAGCTCCCGACAATGGGAAAAGGTTCCATCAAATGCATTGTTCAATCCCGTGATTAGCAGACCAAATTTGTCCCAAAAGCACATTTGACAGACATATTTATTTTAACTCCTACTTCAGCTATTTTGTTAAATAAAACGTAACATAAACATTTTTTTTTATATTGATGATTGAAGACCAAACCTCTACTGAGACGTACCCCGTTTTAGACATTTCTATGACCACTTCAGTAACACTTAGTTTGACTTTTCGATGGATTAGGGATGCAGGACACTGAAGATATGTATGTGAAATAAATGTTGTCAAATAATGCTGTAAATTCAGTATATGTTCAATTATTTAAACGTGTTCAAACATGAAACACCAATATGTAATTAAAAATATTGTGGGTATGAGACATTATTGCCTGTAACACCAGCGTTATTCGCTAAACATCGTGTAACATATTTTACTGCACTGAGCTGTAAAAGTTAGCGGCGGACGAACATTCTAATATGCTTTTGATTCCCATACTTTAGTGCTAATTTCCTTTTATAAAGCCATAAAGTATACTATTGGGAATGATTTCCCCCACTTGACGTTTACGATAAGTCAAATCAGAATAGTTTGAATTGTTATACATTTTTAAACCATGAACTGTGTAGTAAAGGTAGAGCGTGGTTAAGTTACTTTTCTTGTTTGCTATTGTTTAAGTTCTTTGAGATAATATTCTTTCTTAAACTGTGTAATCATAAAACCATTATTATACATAAAGCAATTATGCTATGTAAATAGTTCATGATAAAAACACTCTTGATTATTGTATATTGATCATTATGGCATATTTAGTGGTTTAAGGTACAGTACAGTACTATATACATATATAGTACAGTACAACAAATGTCTGAACGTAAAACTTAATTACAGTTAAGGTATTAAAAACATGTTTAGGATAATTGTTCATTCTCATGAGTAAACCTTATGAAAACTTTTCCTACCAAAGGGACAAGACGGTACGAAAATTGGTTCAAGATTACTAAAATAAAATATTTATTTTAGAACTGTTTTTACCGAGGATATCTGTGGCCAATGGCATGAGTCTGAACATGGTACGGACGAGCGGTCAAAGAGGACGTTATGAACACTGCTAGCTCTCGGTTGTGTAAACTCAATGTTAGGAACGTGATTAAACTGCCATTTTGTATACATCAAATATTTTTTATTGCAGTTAACTCATTTACTATACAGGTATAGTTAATAATAGTCTAATTAAGTATACCAAAGTCATAAACATTCAAACCTTCTGAAACAAAACTTCTGAGCTAAACTAAACGCCATAATGTATACTATTGGGAATGATTTCCCGCACTTGACGTTTACGATAAGTCAAACCAGGATAGTTTGAATTGTTATACATTTTTAAACCATGAACTGTGTAATAAAGGTTACTTCTCTAAAGGGGTTAAGTTACTTTTCTTGGTTGCTATTGTTTAATTTCTTTGAGATATATTCTTTCTTAAACTGTGTAATCATAAAACCATTATTATACATAAAGCAATTATGCTATGTAAATAGTTCATGATAAAAACACTCTTGATTCTTGTTTCTTGATCATTATGGTATATTTAGTGGTTTAAGGTTAACATAGTACAGTACAACAAATGTCTGAACGTAAAACTTAATTACACTCAGGGTACCTATTAAAAACATGTTTAGGATAATTGTTCATTCTCACGAGTAAGCCTTATTAAAACTTTTCCTAACAAAGGGACAAGACGGTAAGAAAATTGGTTCTTTAAGATTACTAAAATAAATATTGATTTTAGAAATGGTTTTACTGAGGATATCTGTGGCCAATGGCATGAGTCTGAACATTGTACGGACGAGCGGTCAAAGAGGTCGTTTTGAACACTGCTAGTTCTCGGTAGTGTAAACTCAACGTTAGGAACATGGTTAAATTGTCATTTTGAACATAAAATATACCAGTTTACTCATTTACTATACAGGTTAATAATAGTATAATTAATTATACCAAAGTAATAAACATTCAAACCTTCAGAAACAAAACTTCTGAGCTAAACTAAATCCAACTTGTCACAAAAGCTGGTAAAAAAACTAAACTAAGTTTAATTTCCATACTTATTCGTATATAAACTGAATCAATTACAAAAAATTAACGTTTAAGTCACAACGACATATATATCATTAATACATTTTTGCTCATACCGTATTCGTTTTCGAATTAAAAAATGATTACTTAATATCCTCCCTAATCCACGATTGTTGATTGCTGATATTAGAGATTCCTGATGGCTGAAGCAGATATATTACTCGATCATTGCGTTCAATACTTTGATGTTAATTTATTGATAGCAGTTTTAAATGCCAAATTCAGGCACTAGATATTTTACTTTAATGATTTAATGAGTTAATCCAAATGGATGGATCTGAGATCTGTATGTGGAAGAGGGGCGACCTAGGAGAAAACTTTTACCAACTATAAATATTTGATTTTATTTGCGAATTTTCAAAAAAGTTTTCAACATATTTACATAACCTTCCCAGGTATTTCAAGAGATAAGGTTAATTAATTCCAAATAATATGTGAATAAGAAATGAACAATTATATATGATTATAAATGATATGTTTTTAACTCAGAGCTTCTTGCTTCTTGTCCTAGGTTATGCATCACACTATGAATGTGAGTTAATTTGTCACTGTAATCACTAAAGTTTTTTTAATGGACAAATAAAATCATTCACATTCTAAGAATTAGATAGTTGTCAAGTATGGCAAGAAAATATGAAATACGTCCATCAAACAACATTTTCAACAAAATATTGAAAAACATTTTGTAAATAATAGTCTGGGAATTTAAACTTTAATTTTAATATACACATTTACAATTACGTGCTTCAAAACAACTTCCTAAGTGATTTTCCTTGGGCATCTTGCAATGAATAGTTAATAACTCTCCGCGTTTCAAATCCAGATGAACAAAATTAAAAATATGAGTTCGCCCCCAGTGTGAGGGATACGAATTTGCAATAAGCATGAGTGTTGGAAACATCGGCATTTCGGTGTTTTGTGCCGGATTATATCCCGCGAGGGTTTAACCATTCTGACGCACCTGGTGATTGTAGCTCTATTCAGTTGTTCAGACCCTCGTTTTTTCAGCTGCATGTTTCACAGAAGTAACCGTATTTGGTAGCTTCCTTACACATTACACAGTAAGGTGATTTATATTAGTGGAACTCGCCTTGCGAAGTTTAATATCGGTATTATTGATGCAGTTGGTCATTATCTAATCTCACACGGGAAAAAATATTCCTGAAAAGCTTAATATCTATGTAGAAAATATATGAATCCTGAAATAAATCTTCTGCAACCTGAAACATGCCAACCTTTCTCCAAACTACGTCTAATAGTTAATTTAACTCACATAAATAAAACTAAGACCATTGCACATACGTTCTATTTACCTGATACGTATAAAATGTCGTGTAAATGTCTCACGAGTTAGGATATATAATTATATTAGATATTTGATATTTGAGAACATTGGTGTGGTTTTTACAGACCCTATATTTTGCATATGTTACTGAAAAGGAACCTTACACTGAACTATTGTTCAATCAATAAACCATTGTTATTGATAATTGAACATACTGTATTGTTATAAATGCCATGAGCACAACTACTGCATAAATAACCCTGGACTGAACATCCAGAGAATATCTACTAAGACCTTGGATTTTTTCATGCTCTATGTTATTTTAATTAATGAGCCAGTATCAAATAAATCATTAAAGAACCATACAGAAACATTGTAGGTTTTTTTAAACATTCATTTGCATCATGCTGAAAAGTGGTATTCGTTTTGGAAGTTTACGCAAAAATGTGGAAAACCCCATATTACTAGAGCAATTTGGGGAATGTACAATACAACTGAATTGTTTTGTATCAAGTCAAAACGTTGTCGACTTGAAAACAATGCCAGAACATGTTTGCAGTCAAAGATTTCAAAACATTTAATCTATAATATTATAAAGAAGAGGTGGTTTCTGTCTGTCTGACTGTCTATCTGTCTGTCTGATGTTCCGGGTTAACGCAAAAACTACTTAACCGACTGGGCTGAAACTTTACACAAAGGTAGATCTTGAACCCATGCAACACATAGGCCTATTCACTTCCTTAAAATCCCTTCGGGCTACGCCCCGTGAACGTCCTAAGTTTCAATGTTTACATTTCATAAGAAAGTAAACATTCAGAAACTGTAATGCGGACAGCTGAGGGCACTCAAATTTGACAACTTAAAGAGCAGAAGCAAGAACAACAGCTGTTTCAAGCTAACTAAAATGCAATTTGCATTGACTATAGAACGGGTAAGGAAAACCCCTGTGCGAAGAACGTGTACATCAAGTATATATATATTTATTTTAATATACCATATAATTAATCTATATAAATAAAATTAGAGTTTTGTCTGTGCATTGCTTGGAATTATGAAATTTTTGCATATTTTCACGTTTTACACCCTAGGAAAACCAAAACAAATCTTATCTCAATTTATGTCTGTCTGTCTGTCTGGGTCTGTCTGCCGGTAACGCTCAAGGACGGGTTTTTGTTCGCTTTTCACTGGAAAACGGGTGCACTGACATTAATGAAACTTTGTTTCTTTGTTCTATATATGCGTGAGAAGGTTTTAGGGCACTATAAACTGGCATATGCCTTTTAAAAATTAATGGCGGCCGCTCAAAAACGTGATTTTGTGCGGTTTTGGTCATGTTTTGTTACCTTTTCACAGGAAAACGGGTGCACCGATTTTTATAAAACTTTTATTCTATGCTCTGTATGTGCGTTAGAAAGTTTTAGGCTAATTGGATTGTTTTAAATTACCTTAGGACACTGCCCCATAGGGTTTTAAAGATCCTATGCTATTCTTATGGACAAAGCATTTATTTATATTTAACCAGATGATGGCTAGTTATTCTATAAATAGGTGTTGTAGTTCTTTTTTAAAATGTTGAGTGAAGGTTGGTAATAAATAACATAAGTGGATATATGATCTAAGTCTATATTTGTCAGACTCATGCACTCACTGACATAGGGATCACTTTATCTAAGAAACGACAATGTCTATTGAATAACATTTTGGATGGTGGTTCCCCTTATGCTACAGATTCACAATAAGAATAGGGTTAAAAAAGTCCTATAGGGCTCTTCGCTAATTTACTTTTATGGCAATTTTATGAATATTAGTATTTACTGAACCTTTGTAAGTTACATTTCGGTAGGAGCATAACTAATTCATCAGAACAAAACGCAAGCCTATTCCTGTTACGAAAATGTTTAAGGGCTTCGCCCCCCGGGATTTCAAAATACAATATTTTAACAATCTTGCACATACTCTTGGACTGATGGATCTGAAATTCGGTAGGAATGTAGCTGATAAGCTCAGTGCAGACATTTACCTACTCCAGACACAAATATACTCAAGGACTCTGGCCCAATGGCCTTTAATATAAGCGTGTTAGTCATAACAAACCAACTAACTACTCAACCAGTAGAGCTGAAATTTGATGCCTTAAAGGAAATAAGAAACAACATCATGGGGAGTCACGGTGTTGTTCTCTGGAGATTTCACACAGACCCTTTGTCGTAAGTGAGACATGAGTGGACGAGTCTACGCCTCTCTAAAAATATATTTTATGTAGCCGACCACTGAGCGTCTGAACTTAACAGTAAATATGAAAATGTATTTTTGAGAAGATTAAGGGGTTGAGCAGTTTCCTTATGCGCTTTTAAAAGTTGAGATTGGGACATCGAAAAACAAATTAAGTCTCAGAAACATCTATCCTTCACTCGGTACTATTGATGAATCACTGGATTTACTGATTGACAGTTTGTTACACCGAGGTTCATAAACAGTTTAATCTGGAAAGGGCCTGGCTCTGTGATTGTGCCATCCTCACGTCCACCAATGAACAAGCAACGGAGATCAACACAAATTTAGGTCTATTCCAAAGGGAGGAACGAACATATACAATATTTAATACCGTTCATTTAACCATGACCACTGTTAGAACAGTTCGTATATATTGATTTACATTTATTTAAATAAAATTAAGTAGTCATATGTTTTTAAAACATATGATTTTTCCAAGTTTAAATTGTTTATTTACAATTATAATGAAAACAGGACCTGGCAAGAATGGTGATTTTAAAAGTGGTTTGTCAATGTTTTTAAAGTTTAATTTTTCGTTACATTACTATTAATTTAATGGAATGTAAAGATTAATGTATCAAAGTATTTAAAATTTTAAACGGGGTCAGTATTTTGTTGTACTTGGGTTCTTTTATTTCTAAAATCAAATCCAAAGTGTTACGTGTACCAATTTGGAGTCGCAAAAACCACACCGTTCACTACCCGACAGAGTTCCTCGACTTGGCAACAGTACCCGAACTATCTGCCATAGTATATTTCGTTAACTTTAATTTAATTTTACTTTAAAAATGTAAAATGTAATTTTAATATTGTAAAATTATGTGGGTTGTTATTTTTTTTAGTTAATCTACCATTTATGTACAACCCGTACGAAGGACGGGTACACAGCTAGTACAATATAAAACACAGCATACGTGTTAAATCAAACCAAAGATAGTAAAAAATACTGACAATTTATATTTCTTAATTCTGAATTTGAGTTACTTATTTTAATTAGAGGAAAACTGCAAGCAATTTGTACTGACAATTATTTTGTCAACTCGCACCTCAAACGTCAGTCTATAGCAGTTACAACCAGCGACATCGCCTTTGTGAGCAGATTGCTGTTGCACGGGCCACTGACTCCCATCTAACTGTAATGAGAAACTGGTGTTAAATAACTGCTCTATCTACGCATGAGACAAAAAATTGGGTATTATTATTTCACAATTTATCAAAAATTTAATACTGGAAATCAAAACCAATAGCAATGTGATTTTGGTGCAACTTAAAGTTAATAGTGTGTTTATTTTTAATAGTTATTTAAGTGAATTAGACAAAATAAACTCTTTACATTTACACTATTTATAGGTTAAGCTATTGGCCACTAAAAACATTAACAGAATATTATGTATTATAACTCGGATTATAACGAATTATAATAAATTCCTGTTTTATTTTTACACGCCACTACCTACAAATATAAGTAATGGAAACCATTTGATTTAGTTGTTACTAAACTAGAAGAAGGCGGGTTAGCATTGATTGCAGAACTTTGATTAAGACCGAGATCACTATACTGGAGTCTATAATACTTTGTAGTAGATAAATTGTTACTAATCAATCAACATTAATCCACCAACTAAACAGTGACGCCACATAATGATCTCTGATGAGCGGTCAACGTGTCTGCGGATAATTGCTGGGCATTTTCACTAAGCTTTGCATCTATATTAGCTGATAAGAGTTTAGATATAATTTATACTAAACCATAATTAATCTCAGAAAACATTCCAGCTCACGATCATTAAACATTACACAATTGTGTTGGATTCATAATTAACCTAAATATCAAAACATCTCACAAACAAATTTATTTTTAAAAGAAAGAATACAAGTATGGATATATTATTTTTTATTACATTTTATGATTACATATACATTCTTTTAATTTTAAATTTCAAATGTATGTACATATTTATATGTTTATTTTGTGTATATATAATCTTACTTTGTAACTGCTTTAGTCTTCTCTAGTTACTTTCTCCCCCTTATACATAGTATTTGGAGAAAGTATTGTTGTCAAAATGTTCGAATGTGAGTTGTTAGTGGAAATATTCGTTTTGGTGCTCCCTGAATCCAAAAACTGATTTTTACGTGATGTCTGTGTATCCATCTGCCTGTCTGTCTGTATGGATGTGTACAGAGCCCTAAGCAATGGGCCGATATTTATGAAATTTGGTATGTAGGTACTAATCCAGGCGTTTTTTCTTTTTTTTAATTTTTGATTTTTAAGGGTAATTATCCTCTAAAAATCGCCAAAAATCATGAAAAATCCAAATTTCTCATAAACTGCTCTAACGATTTTCATAAAACTTTAGTGGTTTGTAGAACTTAAGGTTTCCAATGAAATTACACCACCCGCATTCCTGTAAAAATTCGTGTTCAGAAATCACAGGACTTAAAACATCCAAAATTCAGTTTTTTGATTTTTCAAAAAAATTTAAAAAAGATTACTATTCACTATTAAAAAGAGCTCAAAAAACTAAATAAACTAGTACTTTGAATTACTATTCTACGATTGCTGGTTGCGGAGAAAATTAAAATTTTCATTTTTCGGTAAACGGAGTACGTTGTCCAATGTTATTCTTATGGGTAATACAAAAATTACTATTTCTCTCTTATTTACTGATCAATATCATTAAAACTTGATATGCAGGTCAAGCTAGCATTGACAAACAGAGGATGTTCGAAATATGTTGCCACTTAACCCTGCGGGGGGGATGAGGGGGCATTTACCCTCTTTTAACCACTGTGTGTAGCAAAGGATACTATAGTGCCTCCATAAAAGGGATTTGGGTGGATATTTTTGAAAACAACTTATTAAGAAGATTTTCTGTACATTCAGCCGTACTTTATATTCTATATTTAGTAAATAAAAAGTAATATTTTTCATTAAAGTTAGGCTAAAAGGGAGAAAGTATGTGTCAGTTTCCTGATACTGTTTATTTTTTTATAGGAAGAGCTACATAATTAGTATGACCTATTAGGTTGTGATGGTTCCAAATAGCAGCACTGCAACACAGTATCTCACTATATCCGATACTACTGTAGGAACTTTAAATTGATCTTTCAATAGGTGAGAAGAGCTACATAATTAGTATGACCTATTAGGTTGTGATGATTCCAAACAGCAGCACTGCAACACAGTATCTCACTATATCCGATACTACTGTAGGAACTTTAAATTGATCTTTCAATAGGTGAGAAGACTACATAATTAGTATGACCTCTTAGGTTGTGATGGTTCCAAATAGCAGCACTGCAACACAGTATCTCACTATATCCGATACTACTGTAGGAACTTTAAATTGATCTTTCAATAGGTGAGAAGACTACATAATTAGTATGACCTATTAGGTTGTGATGGTTCCAAATAGCAGCACTGCAACACAGTATCTCACTATATCCGATACTACTGTAGGAACTTTAAATTGATCTTTCAATAGGTGAGAAGACTACATAATTAGTATGACCTATTAGGTTGTGATGGTTCCAAACAGCAGCACTGCAACACAGTATCTCACTATATCCGATACTACTGTAGGAACTTTAAATTGATCTTTCAATAGGTGAGAAGACTACATAATTAGTATGACCTATTAGGTTGTGATGGTTCCAAACAGCAGCACTGCAACACAGTATCTCACTATATCCGATACTACTGTAGGAACTTTAAATTGATCTTTCAATAGGTGAGAAGACTACATAATTAGTATGACCTATTAGGTTGTGATTGTTCCAAACAGCAGCACTGCAACACAGTATCTCACTATATCCGATACTACTGTAGGAACTTTAAATTGATCTTTCAATAGGTGAGAAGACTACATAATTAGTATGACCTATTAGGTTGTGATGGTTCCAAATAGCAGCACTACAACACATTATCTCACTATATCCGACACTACTGTAGGAACTTTAAATTGATCTTTCAATAGGTGAGAAGACTACATAATTAGTATGACCTATTAGGTTGTGATGGTTCCAAATAGCAGCACTGCAACACAGTATCTCACTATATCCGATACTACTGTAGGAACTTTAAATTGATCTTTCAATAGGTGAGAAGACTACATAATTAGTATGACCTATTAGGTTGTGATGGTTCCAAACAGCAGCACTGCAACACAGTATCTCACTATATCCGATACTACTGTAGGAACTTTAAATTGATCTTTCAATAGGTGAGAAGACTACATAATTAGTATGACCTATTAGGTTGTGATGGTTCCAAATAGCAGCACTGCAACACAGTATCTCACTATTGCCGATACTGCTGTAGGAACTTTAAATTGATCTTTCAATAGGTGAGAAGACTACATAATTAGTATGACCTATTAGGTTGTGATGGTTCCAAACAGCAGCACTGCAACACGGTATCTCACTATATCCGATACTACTGTAGGAACTTTAAATTGATCTTTCAATAGGTGAGAAGACTACATAATTAGTATGACCTATTAGGTTGTGATGGTTCCAAATAGCAGCACTGCAACACAGTATCTCACTATTGCCGATACTGCTGTAGGAACTTTAAATTGATCTTTCAATAGGTGAGAAGACTACATAATTAGTATGACCTATTAGGTTGTGATGGTTCCAAACAGCAGCACTGCAACACGGTATCTCACTATATCCGATACTACTGTAGGAACTTTAAATTGATCTTTCAATTGGTGAGAAGACTACATAATTAGTATGACCTATTAGGTTGTGATGGTTCCAAATAGCAGCACTGCAACACAGTATCTCACTATTGCCGATACTGCTGTAGGAACTTTAAATTGATCTTTCAATAGGTGAGAAGACTACATAATTAGTATGACCTATTAGGTTGTGATGGTTCCAAACAGCAGCACTGCAACACGGTATCTCACTATATCCGATACTACTGTAGGAACTTTAAATTGATCTTTCCATAGGTGAGAAGACTGCATAATTAGTATGACCTATTAGGTTGTGATGGTTCCAAATAGCAGCACTGCAACACAGTATCTCACTATATCCGATACTACTGTAGGAACTTTAAATTGATCTTTCAATAGGTGAGAAGACTACATAATTAGTATGACCTATTAGGTTGTGATGGTTCCAAATAGCAGCACTGCAACACAGTATCTCACTATATCCGATACTACTGTAGGAACTTTAAATTGATCTTTCAATAGGTGAGAAGACTACAAAACATCTAACTCTTAGAATCCTCAAAGAATTATTTTTGAATAAAACTTAATAAACTTAAATTCTCTGCACCAGAACAATTCTTTTCACTCAAGAACCGGAGTAATGACAAATAAACGTTACCCATTTATTTAATCCCAACTGTTTAAAGGTAGAAGATAATAATGTATAATAATGGTATCCATAGTGTCAAAAAATAAAATAGGCTTATGAAAAGCCTTTTATTTCTTAGTTCGATTTTGATCATTTTACAGATAACCGCATGCTAAAATGTTTCTTTGGACTATGAAAAATAGCTAGTAATTCATTCTACAAACAGTAATTATGTTCATGCATACAAACATAAACTCTAGAGGCTATAAATAAGTAAACTATGGGGTTTATTGAGGCCAATCCTGACATCGTACGAAAGGAATATGTATAACTCGATGTGTTAGAGACATTTACAAAACCACAAAGCTGTTAAAACAATAAGCCGAATTAACGAAATGTGAGATCCAATTATTACTGTAGTAACGTTTGTACGATCCACCGTACAGTGTTATCGAGCGACTCGTTTGCAAATTATTTCCAAATATATTTCATTATGATATTTTTTTAATTTTTGCGTGATGGTTATGCGCAGTTGTCATAGGAGATACACACAATAAAAGATAATCCTTCCTTACATTAATATACCACATTGTGATAGAATAAACCACATGACAATTCATGGCAAATAAAATCACAGAGTTACGAGTGATTATAGTATCTTTTTTTTAGAGCTTGTGCGTTCAAGTTTGTGCGTGTAAAGGCAATGGGAGAGCTTTACTTGTTAATTACTTTACTTGTTGGCCCTTCAATGCCACTTAACAGGTACATGTTATTGTGTAGGCATATTAAAAATTATCAAAATATTCATCTGTTAATACTGAAATAGCTCAGTTAATACACTCTGTAAGCCTTGTGGTAAACGTAACAATGTCACTAATAACCGTACCTGTATTTATACCTAACTAGCTGGTGACCCGTTTCTCCGCATGGGGTATTGCGGTTTTAAAGAATAAATATTGAAAGAATGTATATATTTTACGAAATTAATAACAATAACTTTACTATGGTAATCATAACTAATAAATTCCCATAAGAATAATATTGGATCTATGACCGACTATGGGACAAAACCCTAATGGTATATGAAATAGACAAAATTTTTCTCACAGATACACAATAGGAACAATGTGGAAAAGGTTTGATAACATTCAGTAAAGCCGCTTTCCTGTGAAAAGCGAACAAAATCTGGCCCTATCAGTGGAACAGATGGGCAGACATTTTGTAAATGTCGGTTTCGACTTCTCTGATATATTAAATATAAAACATCGAAACAACTCAAGTATCCCAGATTATGAGCTATGTACAAATCTTCAATTTATTTTTATAGATTTATAATAACAATCAAATGTTAAAGAACGCAATTGATGTATAAAATTTAAAGAACACTGTAGTGAAGCTATAATTGTAATTTGAAATATTCAATATTAGATTTATCACTACTATAAATACATTTCACTGTAGCATATTTGTTACTTTCTTTTTAAACGTTTTATAATTTAAACTAAATATACAATTTGGTAATTATAAAATTTAATGTCTAAGTAAGAAATTGTATTTGGTGTCTTTAAATATTTCAATTTTAATTTTTAATTAATTTATATTTTTAGTGTTATTTTGGTGTAGGCTACACAGAAATATTTTAGATATGCACAAATTAATGATTGTCTTTATTTATAATAGGGTTTGTTATAATTTAAACTGTAAATATAATATGGTATATGGATATACAATTTAATGACTCAGTAATAAAAGTTATTTGGTGTTTTGAATATTTGCATTTTCAACTTTTAATTTGTTTATATTTCTCGTATTATTTTGGTGTACTTAGAAATATTGTAGTTATGTACAAATTAATTATTACATTTATATTAGGGTTTGATTAATGTAAACAGGTGAAAGTGTCATGCATTTTAATTTTCTAAATAATATCTTGCATATTTTTTATGTTAACCTCCGAATATTCCGATTGTTTTCTTCTTTAACTTCGAAATTATGTTTGACCTTGACGAGTTTCCCTAGAGCAAGGTTCTATAGAATTTTCTAACATTGTAATTAAGCCTTCTGTATTAAATACGGCTAGTGTAACCATTTATAATTTTCTTTGTGATATAAATACAATGTTCACCCCACTCAATTTACAATGTAAAATCCATCCCAAGAACTATATGGTTTTTTGTTAGCGCATGCTCCCTTTTCAGGAAACTCCAACTTATAATGTTTTTTTTCTTCTGGAAAGGATGTGTAAATGAGCCACTTGATAATTATTTCCCTGTCCGGTGGATAACACATGTGTTATCACCACAATAATTGGTTCCTTCATTTTGTAAATTTGACTTATTGCTTCAACATCTCAGTGGGTTCGTCTCTGATTTATCAAATTATAAATATTAATCTCATTAAGATGTCAAAATTGGATTCAATTAGTATTAAGAGCTAGATGTATATGATTATTTTTAAAGATATATTTCGTTCGTAAGAAACTTTTAGACAGTCGTCAGGACTGTGGGAAGTTTCCAGCTGTGTGAAAGGCCCTAAGAGACCACTACTTAGGCAGTTTCCTAAGTCTTGTTAATTATAAAGAGATTTTTTTAAATTGGATTCCTCAGAATTAGACTTCCAAGAACTAACGAATATTCATTTAAAATTGACTGAGTCTTGTAAGTATCCCATCAGTGTTTTAATTAAACTAATGAAACTTCTCATTTCCTCATTCAGTAAAAAAATATTAATATACGACAGTTCATTCTATGATATAATACTACTTGCAGAGTATATGTCAGAAGTGGATAATCCAATCTATCTCATACAACCTTTTAGTGTGAATGTAATTCAGCTAATAGACGTTTATTTATAAAATACTTTAACATTTTATTCTTAGAATTTGGGATATAAGTAATGTGTTTATTTTCGCACAACATACGCAAATTTTCATAATTATTTTGGAGGGAAATACTATGTTGTTTTATTACATAATTATTTTATTTTGACAAAATGCCTTTATAATAATATAAAATTGATAAGATAATTGATTAGTAACCTCAAATATTTAAAAGACGAAATCACTGAAGGTCGATGAACTGTGGTGCCAAAGTCAAGGCCGAGGAAATTTTGGACGGATGATGAATTGTTACAAGACCTTCCGTCTGGGATGAAACAACAAAATATAACCTACATCTTTTACTTTAGCTAGCTAGCTTTTTATAACACATAAACTACATGTAGGTCAAATTAGTTTAGTGTATAAACCCAGTATGAATAGGTTTAATTAAAGTATTTACAAAATTCAAATTGTTTTTCAGAACTAAAATATTGATATAGAGTATAAAGTTTGTTTAAAAAATATAATAAACTGGGTTAACGTTGTTCTAATTTTAATACTTTTAAAGATAATTTTTTTTTAATTCATGTTAGTTTGTTTGAATTTTTACTTGTTATAAAGAGTCTTTGGACAGTAGTTTTTCATGGTTTTTTCATAAAAACCTTCCGGTGTGTTGGAAAAAGGTTAGTGTTGCTCCGAATTTATTAACGATTATATAGTAATAGTCCATATATTGCCTAGGGCTTTATATGGATTATTATATTGAGTACACCAATTCATACGAAGCATAGATAATATGTGTATTCTGAATATATTATAATATTATCCTGGTTTAGCAATCAAGGTGTGGAGATGTGGGGATTAAACTCATCAAAGTTTGATGAGCTTCAGTGTCCCGTTCATCACAGATCTGCTTTCACAGGCTGAAAGCTACAAGGTCAAAAGTAATATAATTGCAGATAAACGGTTAGACTAAAATTAATTATTATAAACTTTTTTTATTCAATAGTTAAAAATATAATATGATATTTTTTTAATTGCAGGATATGCAATGAGTTGCACTCAAAAACAAACTTTAGTTCAGAAAATAAATTTTTGCAAACAAATTATTATTATTATTTAACCTAATTTAATAATAAATTTTATATCTTTTATCACATAAATTTAATAGGCAATTAATTTAATTAACACTAATTTTGAAACTGATCATGCTTGAATATTTCCTATTAAACTAACCTTTATTATTATTAATAAATACAGCTGTCACTGCGAAGATAACATTTCTGATGAATCCGTACATACATTTTGTTTAAGTCAAATTTAATTTTAACGTAAACAATATTTAAGCAAATATATATAGTAGCAAAGTCTGTAAAATTATCAATATAATCGGTTAAATAAATAACATATTTACGGTCGTCAAAACTGTGCTTATATTATACCTTGATTTATAATAATTAAAAATAAGTTGGATCAGTAAGAGCGTTCACAGCCGATTGATCTGATTATAAATATGTTAATACATGGCATATAAAACCAAAGAAGTGTTAACAAAATAATTGAACTGAGAAAACTAAGAAGTTTCGACGTCCATACATTTTTAAATTGACGTTCCTGCCATTGAAACTTGAAGAGTTCGTGGACGATAGTTTAATTGGTTTTGTTGGAAAGCCTTCTACTGGAGTGTTTGGACTTGGACGGAAATGTTTTTTCCTCGTCTAAAATGTGTTACAACCTTTATGAAACTTACAATTAAACTGTGCTGTTATTCAGTAGTCTAAAAATGCATTGGTGGCATTAAAGGCTTTTCTCGCATAACAAATAACAGAATAGAATGGAAATAATAAATAACAAATCATTTTAGAGAGCTTAAATCAGAAAACTAGTAAGTGAAGCGAATAATTCTCTATATACTCAATCCTATGACAATTTGCTTTAAGCGAACTGTAACCTCGTTCGTATTTTATTTTTCAACATTACTGTGTAAGCAAATACCCCCGTCACAGCAAACCTGCGTACTCAGCGAATTTCCAATGTATATTTATGTGTCTCTCTACTACCCAGAGCCACTTACCAAGGTTCACAAAAATACATTCATTAATAAGTGATGTATAGCATTTTATTTATTCTCCATAAGAATAACATTAGGGCTGAGGACTCAGGTTTGCTGCCAGGAAAAATATATTTGTTTTTGCAATTATCAGTATAACTCAACCAGGTGAAGCTACATACCAAGTTTTATTAATTTAGGTTCATAACTAAGGGAGATATAAAACTTGACTTATTCTCCGTATGAATAACATGGAGCCGAGTATGCAGGTTTGCTGCTACAGGGAAAATAAAAAACTTTTTTGTGCAAATATCAATTTAGCACAACTAGTTTAAGCCACATACCAAGTTTCATCAATATACAATAATAAATAATCGAGATATCAAATTTGATTTATTCTCCATAAGGATAACATTGGACAACGTACTGTGTTTAGCTAGACTAGGCCTTTAAAATTATGCACATCTTTACCTATGCTTCCATTTAAGATTTTCAGCTGACTCTTTATGGACCGTTCCCCCTTTGAGGTGCAATGTCAAGTACCTTGGAAAATAGACTTTTACGCACTAAATAATTTTACAAAGTTTTAGTTTTGTTACTCAAATAATGTTAAAGATATGATACCGTTTCCAGACTTTTTACACCCTGTATATAGGATATGTACTATTTCGGTTTACTGCATATAATAAATAATTCTCTATTAATTGTGCTTATTTGTAATTTTCAAAACGTTGAACATTCATAAACCAGGGAAAATGAAATGAACATTCACTTGTAATTTGAAAAGTCCATTAAATCAGTTTTCTCTACGTCGCGCCGACTAAAGGTTGTAAGTAATAATCTAGTTTGCACGCAGCACGCTGACGTGAGGGAAGTTAATTTCCACATACAAAACTTTTAAAACTCAAACCCAGTGTAAAAATATACATTTATGCCAATTTTATTTAAATCTGAAAACATTGATTTTTTGGCTGTTCTGATGCTGGTGTAATTTACCTGCAATGTTAGGAATACAATTTTGCGCATTATAAGGTTAGGAGAAGGTCCAGTCAGGCTTAAAAGTAGGCACGAGGTTGCTGGGGATGAAAAAAATACACCAACAAATGAATAACATGTTTTTCTAATGTAAAACTCTATAAGACAACGTACTGTGTTAAGCTGATATACATTTTCTTTAATAACTCGGTAAATATTTATGCTAGAATGACGAGAGAGGGCTTAAAACTGTCGCCTTACTAATTCCCATCTGTCTACGTTCGTCCCATCTTATTAATTGCACGTCCGGGGCTTTTCTGGCCCATTTGGGCCCAAACACTTCGAAATTTGAAAGAATAATCCCCAAAAAAGGGGTTTAGAGTTTTCCGATTGTTTTGCCCAACGAACATGTCCAACTGATTATAGAAAGGAACGTCCCTACCAAATTTGAAGTAAATCGGACAACAAATGCGACCGCTAGAGTGCATACACACACACACATATATATATATATATATATATTTATATATATTATCTTGAACGACCCCCCAAATCGTGTTCAGGGGATCACGTTAGGAACTTCTATGGTGGTCCCGGGCTTAAGTTTCACTGTGCGGGTCATGCTAATAGTTCACTTTCCATAGGAAGTTCACTAATAATGCACAGTATAAAAAAAGTAATCAACCAAAAGTTTCAATTAGTTTGTTGTAGGACGAAAGGGACCAAGTTCTAGTGATTAAAAAGGTGGCATTTGCTTAAGTTATTCAGATGGCTGGTTAAATTGTTCATTTTTTAACGTTACTTAGATCGTATCAAGTTTTAATGGCTACCACCAATTTTATATTTTAATTTTGACCCAACTGGATCTAATTTCAGTCCATTCTATGTTTTATACAGTATAATACGGTTGATATGTGCTTACGATAATGTTTCGACAGACGATTTAGTAACTACAGTACATAATAACCACTTTGTACGAACAGATCTACTGAGTTGAAAGTAATAAACGTAGCTTTTATCACTTATTTCATTGACTCTTTCAAAGATAGTTAAATCGCAACATTTGAAAATGTCAATCAGTTTTAAAGTATTGTTTTGTGTTAATTATATTTAAATGTTTTAGTTTTATCGTTCCTTTATCAGTAAACACTCGCTTTACCATCGAAGCATAACGAATTCTGGTAATTGTAATGGAGTGAATCATGTACATGTCTTCACTTTATAATAACTGTTGGAGTGGCAAATAATAAGAATACAAACAAATGTTGATGGATACAAGGCTAATGAGCGATTGACACAGATTACTTGGAGGAAGAGCTCACTTACTTTGACAAAACTTCAATAGAAAATTAAATTATGTATTCTGAGTGAACTAACATTATTTCAACAAAGCTCATTCCTTAGTACTTATTTTTATATTGCATCGCCAACCTAAGCTATATTGTAAACCAGGTAGACTAATTTTTGCAAACTTGTATTTAGATTTGCATTTAACATTTACTTAAGTGAAATACAATATGTCTTTCAAAAATAATGTAAAATTGCTCGAATTATTTATAAATACCTAATGTTAACTACAAAATCATAATTACGTTTACACATTCACCCTTCACAGCAAACATTCATGACTCGCGGCTAGTGACATGTGTTATAAACATAACAATAATGTAAACGCAGACAGCGGATCTGGCCCAGAAGCCGTAGTCTACACAGGGCTGGAAACTCCACAGCCCGGTCTATAGACCAACTTACGAATGTGTTTTGTTAGTTTTGTTAGAATGTGGAGAAAGGGAAAGATCATTACTGTTATTAAAAGTAATAGGGCTGGTAATCCTAGTTACTCCAGTAAAATCTATATTAAATGAATTTCATTTTCAAATAAATTTTAATTAAAGAACTAAAATTCAAGACCTATAACAACAAAACATACTGTATAAATTAGGGTATTCTTAAAGTAAATTTTACAAATGTTCATTGAAATTTCTATTCAAAACGAAAACTCAATGCATAAATAATATGCAGTATTTTATATTATAAACTCTGAAGAAATAGCAAGCTGCCCAATAAATAGTTTTTTAACAGTAGTTTCCCTCTCTGACACCGAAAATAATTATCGATATCAGAGAAATAAATTTATAAAGTTATAATCTCATAAAGTTATAATAATCATAACCTATAAAGAGTATATAGAGTATATAGTATATACTTTATGTAGGGTTCAGAGAATCCTTTCGTCCCAAGAAACTGATTAATGCCAGTTTAGAGATTGACATTAGATAGAATAAAGTGGGGTTGTATTTAATGTGGCATGTACATATCAAAACATTCACATCAGTGCATTGATGACAACCCCTTGCTCGTCCGATGTGGTACTTTTGACTCTCCGGCTGAACTTTAGTCACTCGTGAATCCTATTCTGTGACGAGTGTTGAATTCCCTAGTGGAAGATGTGCCCATCGCGTCGGCTCTGCTCTAAAACTGGAAAGATTTCGGAGACTACATTAGGGTAAATTCAAATATTAAAACCTGATTCACGGTCATTATAGAATCAGCAGAAATGCCGGTAGGGGTCGTCCCTTCACTATTGTTTCCAATGCAAGTATTCCTGGAATTATTGTCAGAGGCCGAATGGTGGAATCTCCATTATCCATTCGGTATGTAATCGAGAATGACCGCTGGTTTTCTGGATCCGGTATTGGATTATTTAAAAAACTTCAGTAAACTAGTAAAAATTAGAACTTGAAAAATGTAACCTATTTTCATTTAATTCGTATTCACAATATAAGTTCATATTACTTGGATGATTTTTAATTGCTATTGCTTTACGTATTTGAATTTAAATTTTTATTCCATAACTGCTGGTATTTTATTATTCTTGAAGTTAGAAAATTAGAGATGTTTATCGTAGACAATTAAATGTAATATAACCGAAAATTTGGCTACCAACTTCTTCGACATCAATACGGACTTACCCGAAAATCTACTACGGGAGAGTATTTTTAGGCCGTGGAAGCTTAAACGATAATACTGCCTAACCCTTATTCACAAGTTTTTCTCATTCTGCTTTAGAACCTTTTCTATGATGTGTTATGTGATGTCTATTTATTATGCATATACAGTAAAATATAGATACTTGAAACATGTCATCACACTTGAGGGCTCTATGTACATTTCTTCTTCATTTCATTGAGATTCATTAATTTATTTACTGTTAACATTTAACGTGTTTGAATTACTCTCCCATTTCGTCCAGCATCGAAAGGTAAACCAAAGGAATATCAGAGGGGACTTTCCGTTTTATTCTCTTTTAAAAAATTTCACAAACTAAAATTCAATGGGGCTTTAACAATAGTGCAAGAGTCTCCATTCTCGCTGTTGGCCCATTGTCTTCAGCCTTTTGTATCGTCTTCCTTTGAATATTGACGGTGGAGTGTTTTCATTCTTCTAAAGAGCAAAGGTGCTGATGTAACTAATCACATGCGTCCCTATGCATTCCTGTGCATAGGTATTTGAAGCAGAAATACCAGTGGGCCTTTTTAAAACAGGTTTGTTAACATAGTGTAAAATTAAATTAAATCATTTATTAAATTGTTGTGAATTATATCTTTGAAGTATATATTTGCCTTGAGCAAATAATTAATTAATTACTTTGATTAACACACCTCTCTACAACCTGATTTTGAGCAGAGGAATCTTGTTGGTGAATTTTCTATAGAAAAGTCAACTATAAAGGATAACCCGCACGGTGAAACTTAAGCCCGGGACCACCATAGAAGTTTCTAATGTAACTCTCTCAACACGTTTTGGAGGGTAGTTCAAAATTATATGTCTATATATATATATATATATATATATATATATATATATATATATATATATATATATATATATATATATATATATATATACATGTATGTGTGCGTGTGTTTGCACTCTAGCAGTCGCATTTTTTGTCCGATTTACTTCAAATTTGTTAGGGACATACCTTTCTATATTCAGTTGAACAGGTTTTTAGGGAAACCAATCGGAAAACTCTAATCCCCTTTTTTGGGGAAATTAATTTTTCAAATTTTGAGTTTTTGGGCCAGAAAGGATCATAAAGGCCCGGATGTAAAATTAATTTCTTAATTAAGGATTCAAGATTGGGACAAGGTTTTAAGCACTCTTTCATTATTCTAGAACAAATATTGATCGAGTTAATAAAGAAAATGTAATCACCACGCCTACTTTCAACCCTGACTGGACCTTCTCCTAACCTTATAATGCGCAACATTGTTTTCCCAGCATTGCAGGTAAGTATAACTACGAGCATCAGAACAGAGCAAAATTAAATGTTTTCAGATTTTCATAGAAATTTTGAAATAACGTATGTTATAACACCAAATTTGATTATTTTTTCAAATTTGTATATGGAAACTCACTTCCCTTACGCCAGCGTGCTGCGTTCAAATTTTTGTTATTATTATTATAATACCTATCAATCAGTTGCATGTATTGTTTTTGGTGTTATATGCAATTAATTATGTTTTATTTCTTAATTAACTGTTTAATTGCAACTCGTATAATAGGCACGAAATTAACATCCCTATCACAAAGGATTTTTCTTTCTAAATTTTAATACTCTTGATTAATATAGGATATTTGTAAAGTTACCCACTAACGTTAGTAATGCCAATTGAATTAACAATATAATATTCAGGAGATATAACGCATCATTAATGTTAAAATAATAACACGGTCCTAATTTATTCAGAGGTTCTTTATCATAGTGTGTGCCATTCCTTATCTCATGTAATTGTTGGGCTAGTGGGGAAAAATGTCACCGTTTATTTTCTCAGGTTATTGAAATTAAAGAATTAATTTCTAAATATTCATTAAACGTGCAATTCATTTACGTCAGTGCCTATGTCAGATAAGTCAACTATGTCGTGAATCCTAACACGTCCAATTTAAAGTGACATTTAGCTCGTTTTAATTATTTGTTTGGCAGGTTTTATTTATTTAATTTCTTTATTAGTTTAGCAACACAAGAAAAAAATTTTCTAACAACAATATTGAATTTCTTGTTCAATAGAAGATCAATGACACCAGTAAAGAAAAAATAAAACAAAGGCCTGATATTTTTATACTTTATTGTATATGTGATTATATTATGCTATTAATTTATTTCAAATGACTCTTTAAGTTGTCGATTACTCAACTGGCATTTTAAATTAAATTTATGAAATGAAAAACCTCACAAAAAACATGAAAAATATTGATATGCTGTATAAAGAAGTGTGTAGTTTGTTACATTATTATAAATATACTATAAATAATTTATCGGGGAGCATCTTAAGTGCTGTTATAACTAAACCGGATATAACAAACTACGACCCTCAGGGATTTTCTGATTGGGCCTGATGATGACCGGTGTAACTGGTTGAAATCGTTAGCGTTGTACCATCGTTTGTGCATATTTACCGTCTTGTATGTAAGTCTAGTATAAATGTAAATATTTGTTGCACTTTAATGAGACGTAGTTTATCTTATCATGTTTAAATATACTCTAGTAAAAAAACTATACAGTTCTTGAAAACGTGTATGTTATAGTAAAACATATACAAATTATAATCATGGGTTAGTTTCCCAGTGGCATACCGACAGGGGGGCGTAGGGGACGGTCTGCCCCAGGCCCCGCTTTGGCATAGGCCCCCAAAATTTGAAAAATGTTCGAAAGTCTAAGCGAGTATTTCCCGCCGATCTCTGAAGAATCGCTACCGATTTACTGTCGTATTTGCGGCCGTTATTACGTAGTAAAGTCGTCATTTTTGGACGGTATTTTATTTTCCGCCGAGATTTATAGCCGATATTACGTGGCAAGGACGTTAATTATATCATCTATGCCGTCTTCAATTACGGCCGATAATACGCGGTTCGGTCGCCATTTACACAGTTCGGTTGCTTTTTTTTATGACCGATCCACATGACATAATGTTATGTCTCGTAATTTTCGGCCGATTTTTCGTTGTGCGATCGTCTTTGGCGGTACGTGATTTGGCAGGTCGCGATCGTCCAAAGATTGGCGGGAAATACTCGCTCGAACTTTCGAGTATTTTTCATAACTTTGTAATGTATATATAGGCCTCTACAAATATATCCGCCGCCCCAGGCCCCCAACTACAACAGTACGCCACTGTAGTTTCCTCCAATTGAACGAATGCTTCCAAAAACAGTTACTCTAGAAAAAAATCCACTGAAAAAATCTGCTATTTCTGAAACCAAGGTAAATGAGCCTTGGTTATTTCAAATTGTTGGGATTTTTCAATAAATTCGTTGTTGAAGCCAAGAAAGAAACTATTTGTAATGAAATATTGAATACATAAGACTGCAAACAATAGAATTACATTTTACAAATTCACATTTGTAATTTACTACTTGATAGTTACGCTGGGCCGTTAATTCTGACCTTAATTATAATAAATAAATCAAGATAAAGGAACAACAATAGTCCCTATATAATTAAACAGCATTGTTACAGATCATCAGCTTAATTTACAGAAACGAATAGAGAGGATACTCACGGGTTTGGAAAGCGTTTTTCGTGGCATTGGTTGACGTGTTATCAATTCACCCATCCTCAGCAAAAACATTTTTGTGGTGAGCAAAACAGCGTCTGAGCCTGCTTGTGTTTCACGTTAGTCATCAAATCTACTCCATTAAACCTTTGGTGAGCTATCATTTACCGTGTCTACATTTAAACTAAAGCTCTTAAAGAACAAATTATTAAATTGTATTGCAAGTATTGTTTTCAGTTTGACGTTTTCCATATTATTTTTAATTATTACTTATTTTAAGCGCTGTAACCAGTTTTGATTGCTTTAGGTAACATGACAATGTGGTTAATGATAATATGTCAATGTTTTGGTTACATTTCTAATAGGGCTCAAGGGCCTTGTCGTATAACATTTGCTCCCTATCTCTATTATCAAAGAAATAAAAATTGAAGAAGTACTAACTGATGCCAGGATAATGATTGCTAAGCTTACCTATTTCTCACAGTTTACCTTGTTGTGCTCAGACGTCGGAATGAATATTTTATTTTTACACTCAAGGAAGAAGTTAAAGTAGGTTATATATTCTTGTACTATAACTGTATTAAGTAAACAATTATGATGATTTCCAATTTGATTAAGACTACATTTTGTAAGTTTCTTAACCTAACAAGTAGGTAGTTCCAAGCTAAGCTTTTATTCAGAAGTGTCGTCTTCATAGCTTCAACACCTTTTCAATTTACCTGGAGCGTGAGAACACTCGAGTATCAATGCAGAGGCGCGAGCAACAAAAGGCCAAAGACAATAGCTCTGGAGTCCCGCTGCGAGTCTGAGATTCATGTGCACTTTACTGAACTTGATACAGTGATGCATTTACATAGAACATCTTTAAATATCAGTAGTGAAAATAAATCTGGTGTATTTCGCTCGTTCACCATCGCTTTGTAGATTATTGCATCTTTGTTTTAATTTACCTATGCGTACATATCTGCTATGACTCCTATATACTATGTCTTGCAGCATAACAATATTTAGCATATACGTTTCGTCCTCTTACAAGGGGCGGTAATTACATGGACCTGCATTAGTAATTACATAGACAATGCAAACACATAGCATTGCATTTAATAAATTATTTGTTTATGATGATGGTTAAAGGCCGACCAAAATCAACTAATTGGTTGACAGTTATGTGTTTTAACCTCTTTTTCGTATTTTTGGAATTGCGTCTTATTGGTTGAACGAATGATTAAGACTGGATGAAAGATTAAAAGACTGATTCCATTGATTGCGCTAAACGTTACCTCCAAATGCTTAACTTCAACTGAAGTGTTCTCAACATTTACCAGTGATCGATACAATTCTAATAATATTTTAAATATCTTCCATCTCAACACAAAAATCGCCTGTTTTCTAAACATTTAAAATCTAAGTGCATATTAAAATTAAAAAGAAGGTAGGCAAAAGATAAAGTGTATAATAAAGATGTGTAATTAATCCTTGATATTGACACAGGATATTTATGTTCTAAACATCAAGAATATATCTAAAGGTTATTATAAAAAATATGTGATAAAATAATTATCTACATGTATTTTTTATATTCCTTTAACATAATGTATCACTATGTGAGATTATGGGAAATAGTAAAATGTTTACTGTCATTGTTTTACAAGTCTAATTCTATATATTGACGTTTCACTGTTTTCAATTGGCTGTCATTTCCATTTTGTAAAGGTCAATATCATAAAACTAAAATAATTTTATAAAATTAAAAATTTGCTAGACTTTTTTTATTATTGTAAGCCAAAGAAAAATATATAATTTTTTTAAAAGACTTTACACAAATTAATCTTTCGAAATAAATGCATGGTCATTTCTGGTAATTTACTCACACAATTTTACTCATAAAAACTGGTTTACTCAGTTAAGGGTTGAGTGTTCTTTAACATTTGTCCACCATCCCTTTTGGCTTAAAATTCCACATTGTTGTCATACCAAGATTAATATTTCATAAAGTGGCCGTTTTATGATGAAACATTAAAGTGATTTTAAAAATCGGTAAAAGAAAGGAACTTAAAATTCTATGAAGAATTAGCCTTCACCTTGAATAATAGACTTGACCTCGGCGAGAGGAATCACCTACACGATTACGATGTAGAAGATAACTCTTGGGCCATTTAAAGCCAGAGCGGAGCTTATAGATTTGAAATTCAAGCCGGAGTTTGAAAGAAATCATTTATGTTTTCTATGCAATCTGAACGAAAATGAGACAGCGTTTAATTTTATAGCCAACTGCCCGGTTTTTATGTATTTAAGAACTATATATTTCGGTAAAGGATCTCTTAGTCAAATTGAGTGTTAGGATTATTTAAATGGTACTAATTGGTGCTGGAGGGTTAAGGTGAATTTATTAATTATAAAATTCAATTAGATGAAGGACCGTATATTGTTCAAATCAAGAATGATTTTATGATATAAAATCTATGTTTACAACTCACCATCATTCATATATGTGCTAAAATGAATATGTAAAAAAACACTAGTTTATTACAATGATTACAAGTTATATTTTCGCACATTTTCATGAAAGTTATAAAACATAATTTATAGAGTTGCAAAAAGAAATTGTAAGTACATGACAAAAAACAACAAGATAGAATAAAAAACATTGAGAATAAACAAAATAACAACATACAGAAATCATATGTTATTAAAATCAACTGCAGGTATTTTTACAGCCAAGTTTCATTTGATTGTCTATTTATAATAATAAATAAATTGTTCATCATAAATATTGACCAGGCGCGCTATCACAATTTCTGTATCAATGTCATGTATAGATGGGTGATTATTAATGAGGTTAATTTCGACTATAAAATAATAGTAGTCGATATTTATTTCATAATTATGGATTTTGTATTTCCTTTTATAAGAAAATATACAGTATCGGTATTTTAAATATATTTTTTAAATTGTAAATGTGTCAATTGTCTATGGTTAATGTTTTGTAATATATTTTCTAGTTTCGAGACTTAAACACTAATAATAATACAATTTTTTTTGTTTATGTTTACTTCACAACTTTTACCATAGTATTTTTTTAGGGGTTTCTTTTGTAGATTTTGCCTTCCAGAACTGATGGATACTGATTAATGATTGTTTATTTATGCTTTATCATATTTTTGTAATTTGTTTATATAAATAAAGTGTTTATTTATTTTCTCTTCTTTATTTCTTTCAATTATAATACACCTGCCAAGTTCATGTTTGTATTTCAAATGGTTCCTAAGATATTGCATATTTATTACAAAATCAATACAGACAATCTGTCGGGAAACAAAGCGAGATAGGCCCTATATTTACATAATATTTCCCGTTTGTTTTGATCCCAGGACTACGTTCCTGAAGTTTCAGAGATAATTCGGACACACCCTGTATTCTCGCCATGGACCAATCGAGCTTATTCGATATATCACCACCATATAACGTGTATAACGTGTTGGAGGCTATACTCTTGTCTAGACGTGGTTCCCCTCTGGGCCAGACCTCCTGTCTCCATCTCCATTAGGGTATAACACAAACACACGTTACAAGGAATGTGTCATTCCGATGAGGTTCTAAGTGTGAATGTAAATATGTTTCTGTCACTTCAAAACATGTCATACAAACTATTTTTGTTTGATAGATCTATTTTTTTGCTAGATATACCAAGTTTTAGCATGATACGCTTGTTCACCTGATGTTAGTTTTATATCAAAATACATAGCTGATTTTTCATATATTTTTTAAAGTTTATTTAAATTTTATCCTTATTTATTTTACTCGTAGGTTTAATTGAAAAATTATATATTTCCTCCGATTTTCAGTCCAACATCTTTCATTCAAGTATGCGGATGATGGGTTATCAATAGTTCCTGGAACGGTTTGATGTTATGTAAAACTAAACAGATTAAGTATACATACGTTTAAATTTAAAATACTAAAATGTTTAGGTATATGCTAATGAAACGGTATAAGTAACGTGTTGTCAACACATCTCTCACCATTTTAGCGGATTTCCCATATAGGGAAGAAGCTATTACCGCAGTCGGCATGGTAATATCTAGGCCCGGGACCATAATAACTTTTCGTTTTGAGGTCCCCAGATGCCAAAAACACCATCCGTTCAAAACTGTATATATATATATATATATATATATGTGTGTGTGTGTGTGTGTGTGTGTGTGTGTGTGTGTGTGTGTGTGTGTGTGTGTGTGTGTGTGTCCGTGGGTACGATATAACTCTCGTAAAAATGGTCTGATTTTGATTAAAATTCATAGAAACCTGTAAAGCAACATTTTAAGTTCGAAAACCAGCCAGATCGCTTCATCCAAAGGGGTATTTTTGGGAGGTTTTGTACCCCAAAAATGAGTTTTTTGAGTTTTTTACATATAGTGTTTTAGTAAATCAAATTTTACTTTTTACCATTGAATTTAGCTTTATTGCTCTACGTTAATCGGTTACAGAGATATTGAAAGTGCTAAACACAGTACTTTGTCCAATGTAACTCTTATGGAGAATAAGAGAAATTGTATAGTCTATCTTACTTATTTATCAACTTATCCTGACGAAACTTGGTATATTGCTTCATATAGCTGTTTTCCATTGATATTTGTACAAAAAACAATGTTTTTTCCGATAGGTCCCGTAGCAGCAAACCTGCATAATCAGCCCCCATGTTATTCTTATGGAGAATAAGTAAAATGTCATCTCCGATAATTATAAACGTAAATTAATAAAGCTTGGTACTGTATGTGGCTTTACCTAGTTGCGTTATATTGATATTTGCAGAAAAAACTATTTTGGGTTCCTTGCTTCAGCAAACCTGCATGCTCAGCCGCCATGCTATTCTTATGGAGAATAATTAAAATGTCATAAATAGTTTTTTTTTTATGGATGCATATTGATGAATCTTGGCATGTGGCTTTATGTGGTATTAAGATCCATGAATATGCATTGGAAATTCGCTAAGTACTCAGGTTTGCTGCTACGGGGGTATTTATTTCCATTGTAGTATGTTTCTTGGGACATAATTATGTAATAAATATAATATTATTGCCTTTAGTTCCTTATTTCAATATTAAATCCTTAGATATTTTAGAATATGTTGTTCCACTTAATAGGCAGGAGAAGTATAAAATGCATCTCTTGGTGTATTTAGAATCGCACATCCTCCGAGGGTAGATTGACATTTAACGGGAGAGTGACTCCCGTCAAACTCTGATGAGTTGGCTCCGTGTGGTTGCTTTATCTAGATTGCCGTCCAACTTGTTCATAAAAAAATCATTTTAAGTCTGGACCATGAACCTGTAAAAGTAATTCTTGTAATTCCACATCGATTTGCCCAATTTATACTGTAACGTAAAATTTCAAAAAATGTCAACGTCAACATAACAGATATTTATTGCAAAAAGAATATATCATGTAAAGTTTTTACAAAACTTAATATAATTTATTATAGCACTGGTAATTTAAGGAAACAGAAATTTGTCTTAAGGTTAAATAAGTGGTTTTAATTCAATAAAAAAAACGAAATAAACTCTCTTGGCTTTTATTTAAAAAAACATAATAATTCTTCTTAGAAATATCAAAGAAAAAAAAAAATCAAAACTTACTTTACAGTGGGCTAAAACTTTCAAAAATGTTGGTTTTGCTTGCCTTTCTTTTACTTTATTAAACTATATTCCCTTTAATTAAACGTTAACAAAAATTAATTATTAATTTACTTGAATACTCAGCACTTTAATTAGTCTGCCTCTAGATCTTCAGTCAGTTTTTAACCCACTACATTTTAACACTTCGAATCCCTATAAAAGAAATATTTTTTTACAAACTGATTCCTCTCTGTTTGAGAAAAACCTGGAGTGATGTAATGAAAATAATTATTTAAAAATGTTTGTCGTCTTTGGGGTGAATTGAAAATGTAAAATATTAGTATCTATTTTGGTATTATAAAAGTATAATAAAGATGAACTTAGTTTTATATCAAAATACATAGCTGATTTTTCATATATTTTTCAAAGTTTATTTTAATTTGATCATATAAGTAGGTCGGCTGTTAGTGTTAAGGTGCAAACAAAATTTAAATCGGATAATCGAATGATCCTGATCACTTTTTGGATGATATATACTAGCCATACTTTAACCATTTCTCAGTTATGTTATTAAGAACTTTCGATTCCCAACTTAAGTTCTACTCTTATACTAAACATATACCCATCTTCTCATATATATCTTCTCATTCATTAGACAATCCATTAAGTTGCAGATGGTTAGACACGTAATTTTAAACTGGAAAGTATTTTGTTTATCAAAATGTTTTATTCGGTTGGTGATTGTTTTGCAACAACTTGACTAGCAGCTAAAAAAATGCTGCTCAGCTGGAAGTGGAGACTTTGCCATCCGAAGGAAGCCGAACTCGTCCGATGACGAACGAAGTATCCGCAACAGCTGCTTTATGTGAAAACAATGTGTGTCTTAGATTTCCAGTGAAATTTAGTATTTACAAATGTAAACAGAAGAAACCTACTTACAGTCTACAAAATTATGCTACTTTTACGAAAAATTATAGTAAACTAACCTAACCTAACTCCGCAGAGCGCTGTATGGCGGCTCTTTTCTTTGAAACATATTACAAAATGGGTTTGTGTAAATATAACAAAAATGGTACCTAAAAAATTAAACACGAAAAAAGGTAGAATTTAACCTGAGACCGCATGACCGCAAATTTAATGTCATATCCATTAGACTGCCCTATCGCATCGAACTAAGTAAAAGTTACAATTCATCAAGCAGTAGACGGCGCTGTGATTTTAAAATTTGCCACAGGTAGCGCTCGGTGTGATTTCAAAGTTTTACACTGGCAGCGCTCACATAGGAAATGTCTCCACTTCCAGTGGCTTGTGACTTCTTTTAGCTGCTAGTAATAATATTATAGGTTTAATATATCGGTTGTCAAGCAACAATAACTACAAAAATATTATAACTTTAAAATTTTGTTCCACTTTTGATCGCTCAAGTTGGTTACTAGGCAACAAAGTCATTTTGAAAAAATAAAAATTTCAAACTTTCATGTTTTACGGTGTTTTCCGTTGTAACACCAAATTAACTGAGCACGTAGACCGGATGTGGTGTTTTCCTCTACATGGTCTCGTATAATAACGCACTATGTTTTGTCTGAACGCACTCGTCTTCATTTCGTCGGACCTACGTTTCAACGATTTTCATTTCCAACTACTGCCTCGGTCAGTTGAAAATGGTGGCAGCTGAACCGTGCGGTCTACGAAATGAAAAGAAGTACGTTCCATCAAAACACCGTGGGTTATTTCACATCCCACAACATCGCTTTCAGATGACGACTCTTGAACAAACCAGAATGTAAGTTTTATTTTATACTCTTAATTTAGTACTACAGTTCTTGAAATTTATTTTTCTTTATATTTTATTGAATTTAGTAGCTGTTTTTCGTCATTACACATTCAAATTCAATGCCAGCTCTATCCGACCCTTTCAGCTTTAAAATACTGATACGTTACAGCACGTAGCGTGTTATGGCGGTAGTGCGAGACTGAATTGGGGTGAATACCCTCCACCCCGATTCTCCTCTCTGTACATTAAATTCAAAATAACCTAATCTGAACAGTGACCAAAATAGTCATATGTTTTGTTAATTAAATGTATTTTGGTAGCCTGACTGACTGCACTGAAACGTGTCGAGTGGGAAAGCCATTAAGTAGTCACCAAGTACACTGGATGGATTTTGAACAAAGCAGTTAGAGGCTAACGTTTTTGAAAACCTTAGGCTAATAAAAATACTTTCAAATCTAATAAAGGCTAATAAACCCAATGCTTTGAAGAACATTGGTTTCCGCAATGCAAAATAGCCTCAAACAAGTATCGTACATTTGATACCTGTCTATTTTGAAATGCCTATAATAAACCTATACTGTTTAAAATAAATCTGGTTCCTCACTTTCACTATCCCTGTTCAACTTTAACGCAAAAACTCCTAAACCTAACCAGCTGAAAAATAGTTTGAAAGGGTCTTTTATAAATGGCTATTCATGTTTGATAACTCTGTTCTAGTGCTTCGCCCCACGAGTCTTCAAAGTTCCAAATTATTATTAAGGTTACTGATTTGTATATTCATTAATATACTAATAGTTTTTATCATTTTTTCTAAAGATGGCCATCACGAGACACTAGCTAGTAATAAATATAGTACATAAATATTTCTAATACAGTACTAAATTATTTCTTAAATTATTACTTAAATTATTACTAAATTATTACTTAAATTTGTTTTATCTCTATGCAGAGTCCCAAAGAAATTATTTTTACTATGAGTTCGCTTTTTTAAATTTTATAGCTGCTCTATTGTTGTGAAACAACCTTTTAAAACTTTACTACGCGTTATTTAAACATTGAACTAAATAAAGTCAACTTTACTGATCTTCATCTGGTTTAGCAAACTTAAACAAATAGGGATTTCAATTTAAGAAGGAAATCCGAATGGAAAACAAGCCATGCCATGAAAAGTCAGTAATTGGACCATCAATAAGTTTAATTTAACTGAGCTGTTGAACTGAAGTTTTATTTTCGGAGGCTTAGGTTAGCCCAAGTAAAAAACAACTCCTTTCCAAGTTAAACACTACACTTAAGAGCGTTCTAACAAAACCAATTAAACTACTGGCCACAAGGGCCGCACGTTAAATTTCCGAAGGAATTAACATCTAAACATGGACTATTGCTACTTTTTACCAATGGGTTAGTAAATACAATATTTCTGCTAATAAAATAATTTACTAATATTATATAAACTTGAAACTTTCCCCTACAAAACTGTTAAATATTTATGATTCAACTATATCATTAATAATGTCTTGTAAAACCAGACAAAAAATGGATGTTCTAATTGATTATAATATCAATATACATGGAAGAAGTTGAAATATTCAATGTTTCCTGACTAACTTCAGTTCTTCCTGTAGTTTTCCACAGAATCTCTTAATTTAACAAACTTTAGAGAACGTTATTTAAAGTTCTAATGATCATGTGATCAAATGGAACAGAAATGTCTTCAAACCCTGAGATAAAGATGGGACCGAAAAGGCCTAAGGGGCGGAGCGCTGAACTGTGAGTGTGACGTGACGTAATAAGGCCTCAGGTATGTAAACTATGGTATTGCGACATTTCAGTTCTGTGTCTAGGCCCTTTAAGCGTGAAGTCACATATCAACTCATCCAAGCTTTCACATTTATAATGTCGTTCAATTCAATAAAATGGATTTACTTCAAAGTTTTTTTAATATTTTGTTACAAGAGAAAATACTAGACATCAGCAACATTTAAATCAAAAAATACATTACATTGTTCTTACAGATTTATTCAAGTGTTTCCTCGTGATAATATTAAAGCGTTATAGCCGACCCTTCAAAATAGCCTTTGAAGAAATATATGATTAAACTTGTCATAAGTAATTCGATATTTTATGATATGCTTTAATTCTATCACTTATCCAGCAAGTGTATCCCAAAGTATTCAAAATGTAAAATACAAACGTTTAATTCTCGTGTATTTCGTTCTGATACTTTGTAGTTACAACCTAGTGGCCTCGGTACTTGGTCAAACTAATACTCTAAATATCTCACTAAACAGGAGCTATACTGAATATTTTCTTACAGGTAAATTGTTAACGGCCGATGAACATTGTATGATCAACATTCCTATGTTATTAATTATTTCTTAATATTATAAAAATAATTTAATATCTATAGAAAAAGAGTTCGGTATAGCTTACCACAGAGTGAAGCCAGTAAAAAATAATAGAAAATAATTCTAACGTTCTAGTGTTAAAACGTGAAAATAGATGCAAATTAAATATCTATAACCTCACATTGTACATATATTCTTCTATAACGTATTTTTACTAAGTTAACTTCAGTTCCTTAAAGAATATCTAGGTTGCTACCTTGGTACAGTAATTAGAAACAAAATGTTTTCGTTTAAATCAGAGAATTTCTTATAACAGTATAAATTACTATATTGTCCTCTCTAAAATTCGATACTTAATTTATCTCTCCTCAGTTTCAAATCGTAGACCTGTTACAGATACTGTAACATGGGGGTGGACATTGATCACTCAGATGTGAAGAAATTCGCCTAAAACCAGTTACAAGTTTGGGGATTGTTGAAGTTTTGGTCACTGTCGGGCATCAGAATACATTTGCTTCAGACGAGCTGTCAAAGAGGTCGTTACGAACATGATTGAGCATGGCAAAATCAGGGTTGGGTGTGCGACTGAATCACTGGTTTGTAGGTCGCGGTTATTGTCGTGGTTACAACTTAAGCTGAGAAATATGCTCAGAATTCGAGATAAGGGCATCACTTTCAGTTGCCTTTGGAAAACGAGAAATGTTATAAATAATTTAACCAGTTATAATGGTTTGTATCATCTGTCTTACTAAAACGTACTTCCTTTCTAGATGTTTTGATAACTATACAAGCAATAATAATAAGGTATCCAAGTAAGTATATCTATAAGCAAGCATAATTGTCCTATATAAATAATTGTTGATGAAACATTTTCCTATCGTACAAGGCTTCTTTTAGAACAAATTTTGGGATTATTTTTAGATTTATGAAAAACTAAACTGTCTTATATGATCGTACAGTTTTAGATGGTTTTCTTATTGTGTAAAAAGCTGAATGCATTTTATTTCTTAAATCTACGCACTATCTAATTAACTTTGATTAAGTTAAAGTACTACAGCGATTTGCTATGAGCAACAAAGCAGAAGGTAGCAGTGTGATTTCTATATATTACTAACAAAACAATAGTAAATTAACAATTACTATCTTCTAAAAAGCTCTTCTAACTAACACCTAACTAACTGTTTAAGTAGCGTAGTATCAGTTTGCTTTCCTTGTAATCTGAGATTCCCTAGATAGATTCTGAGTAAGCAAAATATGAACTTGTTGTAAGTACGTGGTGGAAGTGCAGATAAAGTTGGCTGAGTATTAAATAATATTTTGTATAACAGTTGAGTTCATTTGTATGCGTCTTTACTTAGTAAACATATAAAAACCTATATATTTAATTTAAGTTATTATTTAATTATTCTAAATATTATTCAATTATAAAATATTTGCAACCAATTAAACAGAAGATTCGCCTTGTTCGTCTTGCTTTTAAACCCACGTCGGAAGGATTACTTGGGTTTACGTTGTGATCTGGAACGAAGGATAACAATTTAAAACGCTTTCCTGAGCCGAGGTAGTTTTAATGTTTGGAGATTTGTTTAGCGCAGTTAACTAGAACAAATGCAAGTTAAGTTTTTATTTGTTTACAGCTTGTTGAAAATTCTGCATAAGAGGCTAGTTACATAATTATATATTGGTGTTATAAACTTTACCTAAGTTATATAGACTTAGTTTCTCTGACGGGCTCGGTGAGTTAATTGACCTAGGCTTGTGTGTCACGCATCCAACAACACCTGTGAAGTTATCGGTGTGGCCAACTCACCAGTAATGAGGAAACTTTGCAAGATTGCCAGTTAAATACCGTTGATATCTATCATAAATCTATCGTTAATTTGACCGTATCATTGCCACAGGTACGATGTTGGAACAATAAATTCATGGGATAGGAAACACATTAGATAGATACTGTTTTGACGATTTCTGCACAATGACAGTTATAGGACATTTAGAAATTTAAATTTATAGATTTAGGTTTCCAATCTGTTTGTGTTAATGGAAAATTCATAAACCAGTACATTAAATAGCAGAAAAGAGATTGATTGCATTTGCGTAAATTAGTTAAAATCTGTTAGTTTTTTATAAGTCAGTAAAGAAGCAAAAAGTTACTTTGTCTAAATGGCGACATGAACTTTAATGATAAAAATAAGTTAGAAATTTTAACAACATACATATTTAATGCAATGCACTTGTCTAAAGATTAAGCTCTATATAGATGAAATGGAATCTCACAAAATATACGTATAAACACGTAAGGCCCATATGTTGTAAACGCCAATCAAACCAGTAGATGTGAACTGCCGGGGAGGCGCCACTTCCGGCGCTTTTTCCCCATGTTATTCTTATGGGGATCAGTTTTTGGACCGATACCCGATCCCGCCTATACTAATAAGCCACAAGTTTCCTTGTAGGCCTATATTAATACCCAACCCTTGCCTATATTAAATATATTGTCCCTCCTCTTTTTAAAAATTAAACCATCTTTGGTGTGGGTGTTTTAATAAATTCTCCCAATACTGCCGCCAACTGATTTAAAATTTGTGAGTGTTTTAATAAATTCTACCCAAAAATACTGCCGCCAACTGATTTAAAACTTGGATATGTTATTGGTGTTTTAATCCCAACTATTACGGTCGAACTGCCAACTGATTAAAACATCCGCCGCTTGCACGCGCAACGATCCGCTGCCTGCACACGCAACAATCCACCGCTCGCTGACACGCTGACATACTAACACACTAAAGTCGGTCATGTGCAAGCACGCGTCACATTGACCAGAATTTCCACTTACCATAGAGGCAATTTCCTCGTTGAAAGTCCAGCCAACGCGAGGTAATTTCCTGGTTAAATTGAAAATCCGAGGTGTATATAAGGAGCCACCGACAAGACACAGCAACAGTGACCTCGACCACCAGCACCGGATGAAGACACCGGACGCGCCACCAGCGACACAAGGCACCGACACTAGATGACGCCACCACACACGCCACCAGCGACATTGAGGCGACCACCGGCACCAGATGACGTCACCACCCCGCACTCTGGCTCTCACCTCTCCACGTCTCTCGGCCCACCTCTCCACCTAGGACTCTATGTTAGCTGTGAGTGTTAGCGACGGTGGTTGTAGCTAAGGTGGGACAATCACAACTGTTAATCCATCCGAAATTTGTGAAATAGCCTAATATTTGTAAATCTCCAATTCACCATTTCCAAATTTTAAGGTTTCCATATTTAAATATCCATTTGTAAATCATATTTCGAATGTGACTGCATTTCGAATATGAACTCTCGTAAACTTGTAAAATATAATTTAAAAACCGCAATTTTTGTCTAATTTAAAAAATGGTAATTTCTTGTTTATAAAAAGCAGAGTAATGTCATCTCAAAATTTATTTAATCCAACATGTTGTCCTGTGCAATATGCTCCGTGCCCTGCTCCAACAGAGCAATTTAATCAGACACTATCGCAACATTCACAAAGTTATTCCTAAAATTTGTAAAAAATGCCATCAAATATTTGATAATAACAATCATTTTAAAATGCATATGCTAGAGAACCACAATACTTGTAATGTGTGTAAGAAGGCTATTAACTGTCAAAAGAAACGCCACCACCTACGATGTGACAAACGACCTTACAAATTGTATATTTTTAACGGTGAATCTGTGGAAGTATTAGACACCCTTCAATCTTGTCCCCTACCTATCAAATGGATTCTTATTAGGAGGGTAAAGTTCATCAAACACTCGGTGGACAATAATGGTGATTTAATCACTGACAAAGAATGTATTGCTGATTTTCGAAGTTTAACTAATTTATCAATTGAGAAAGCACAATTAAAGACTCAAATTAAAGAAGCACTTTTTAAGATCGATACCTCCATGCACAAGTATCAAGCCCAAGGCAGTGGATGGATATATGACCATACTAAATACTGGCAGCTGCATGTTTACAAGTATAAACCCCTAACTCCCAACTCATACATACCCACACCAGAAAATATAAAATCAAAACACGCTGTTTTAAATATTAAAAACAGTGATAATAAATGTTTCGTGTGGAGTGTTTTAGCAAGCCTGAATCCAAGGAATAGTAAAGAACATGCAAATCGAGTATTTTACTACGAACCCTATGAAAGTCAGTTGAATATGTCAAATATAAAATATCCCGTAAAAATATCCGACATTGATAAATTTGAAAAACAAAATAACATAAGTGTTAACGTATATGGAATTGAAGGACAATTAATATATCCATTGAGAATAACTAAACTAAACAGTAATACGCACGTCAACCTGCTGCTTTTACAACAAGGTCGGAAATCACATTACTGTTTAATTCGTGATTTTGATAAGTTAATGTTTAATTCTACAAAACATGACCATAAGCAATATTTTTGCAAGTTCTGTTTGCAACATTTTTGCACCAAAGATATATTGGAATGTCACACAACATATTGTAAAACCTTTGATGCCCAAAGAGTACAAATGTCTAAAAAAGATACACTACAATTTACGAATTACAAATATCAACTTAAAGCTCTCTTTGTGATTTATGCAGATTTCGAATGTTTTATAAACTGTGGCAAACACACGCCTTCTGGATTTGCTTATGTTGTGGTGAGAGATTCTAACATTATTTACGAAGAGTTGTACAGCGGTGAAAATGTGATGGATGTGTTTTTCGAAAAGTTATTTAAAACTTATGACTTTATTAAAAGTCAGATGGGAGTATATGTTCCCCTTGTAATGACTGCAGAGCAAGAGATGTTATTCCAAAACTCTACACACTGCCACATATGCCAACAACTGTTACTGTGTGATAAAGTGCGCGACCACTGCCACCTAACAGGCGAGTTCCGAGGACCCTCCCATAACTCTTGCAATTTAAACTATAAAGTAACCAAGAAAATTCCAGTATTCTTCCACAATCTTAAAAACTATGACGGTCATTTAATAATGCAACACTTGGGAAAATTCAATCGCAAATTGAATTGCATAGCCAAAGACATGGAAAAGTATATTTCGTTCTCTGTTGATGATTTGGTATTTTTGGATTCCTACAACTTTCTGTCTCTTCCCTTAAGCAAATTAGCTTCCAATTTAAATACGTTTAGATTTATAGACAATCCACTACTACAATGTAAGGGCGAATTTCCGTACGAATACATGACAGGACCAGAAAAGTTTTTAGAGCCCCTCCCACCCATAGAGGCATTTTACAGCAGTCTAACTAAAGAATGTATATCTCCTGCACAATATGAACATGCTAAAAACGTATGGAATCATTTTAATATAAAGAATTTAAAAGAATATCACGATTTATACCTTAAAACAGATGTGTTGTTATTGGCTGATGTGTTTGAGACATTTAGGGACTTGTGTTTAAAGGATTATAAACTCGACCCTGTCCACATGTACTCACTGCCTGGACTAACATGGGAGGCGTGTCTTAGAATGACCGGCATAAAATTAGAATTATTTCAAGACGTTGACATGCATTTGTTTATAGAACATGCCATTAGAGGTGGTGTAAGTATGATTTCCACGCGCCACGCTAAAGCCAATAATAAGTACATGGGCGAACATTATGACCCAAATCAAGAAAGCACATATCTTGTATACTTAGACTGCAACTCACTATACTCTACAGCAATGTGCGAGTCGTTGCCCGTTGATGGCTTTAGATGGACAAATGAGAAAGATTATAAATCCAATCAAAATGAAAACTTTGGATTTATTTTGGAAGTTGATTTAAAATACGATAAAAGTTTACACGATTTGCATAATGACTACCCGCTCGCACCAGAAAAAATGAATGGAAAATTAATACCAAATTTAAATGACAAAACCAAATATATTTTGCATTATAAAGCACTAAAAAAATACGAAGATCTGGGTTTGGTAGTTACAAAATACCACAGAATCTTAAAATTCAGACAATCAAAATGGCTTGCGCCCTATATTAATTTTAATATTGAAAAGCGACAAAAAGCTAAACACGATTTTGAAAAAGACTTTTACAAACTGTTAAATAACAGTCTCTTTGGTCGAACAATTATGAACCAACGCAAGTTTCGTGATATACATCTTGTAGACGAGTCTAAGTTAACAAAGTATGTTACAAAGCCAAGATTTGACTGCAGCAAAAAGTTCGATAACAACTTGCATGCTGTGCATTTAAATAAATTAATTGTAAAGTTTGATAAACCAATATATTTAGGAATGACCATTTTGGATATCAGCAAAGTAATAATGTATGATTTCCACTATAATTATATGTCAAAATTTAAGAATAAAAAGTTCTTAATGACAGACACAGACAGCCTTGTTTATTCTATAGTAACAGAGGACTTTTACAAGGAAATACAAAGTGACTTGGACCGTTTCGACACCTCTGCATATAGTAAAGATCATTTCTTATACTCTGATAAAAACAAAAAAGTTACGGGCAAGTTTAAAGACGAATTAAATGGTCAAATTATGTATGAATATTGTGGTTTAAGGCCAAAATTATACTCTTTCATTCCTTTACAATGGTTATACGAAAAAGAAAAGCAAAATGAGCTAGAGGTTAAGAAGGCAAAAGGAGCTGACAACGCTACAGTTAAACATCTCTTAAGACACCAACATTACTTACACTGTCTTGCAACCGGGGAAGATTACTATGAGAATGTTACAAGAATTAAATCCACAAACCACCATCTGCAAACATTAACGATGAACAAAAAGGTACTCTCTTTTGATGACGACAAAAGGTTTATTGTGGATGGCATCAACACCCTTGCCCTTGGTCACTATAAAATTGGTCAAACATAAATCTGTATTTGCCATTATTCTTTGGCCTTTCCTTGTCTATTACAAAAAAGCCATATTTAGACCTATCCCAGCATTGATGGCAGAGATTTCTAAATTGGTTAAATGAAAAATCATTTCCCACATGATTGTTATACACATGTTTTAAATTTAAATCGTCTTGTTTAAATAATATTAGAAAATTAACATTGTCACGTAAATGTTTGTGTACTTTACTGTAAGATTGACACAAGTAAAAACTGTTAATATTTTTGTGTCTGCCCATTGAGAAAAATTGTGTGATATTTGGACTATTTATGTCGTCAAATACAACTATTGAGTGTGATTCTACATCATTTGGTGTGATTTCACAGTTTGAATATGTGTGTAATTTAACTTCATCACACAGACGGAATATTTCAATTATTTTTTTATATTTTTCTTGTTCTAAAGATTTGGATATTATATATAAATTTGTAAACTTTAATCCTTGTTTTTTTACAATTAAGTTATAAATTACAACAGTCTTCCCCGAACCACTGGGCCCTATTATAAGACAGCGAATATTATTAGGAAATAGACCCAACTTCTTTGGTGTATTTTCTTTATGTGCTATTTTAAATTTGTTCTTTTGTTGAATAAATGACATTTTTTATATAATAAAAATGGTGTATTTTCTTTATGTGCTATTTTAATTTGTTCTTTTGTTGAATAAATGACATTTTTTATATAATAAAAATGGCAAAGAGAAAGTGTAAAAAGGTCCAAGGTAAGGGATTATTCTTAAAGCCATATAGAGGCCGTGGCTTGTTAAATACCCTTATAAACAACCTTCCTTTCCCTCTCCACCTGCCGTCGTATATGTGGTGCGGACCCGGAACTAACGTGCGTGAAAATTTAGCCAAAAATGTACCTCCAAAAAATAAGCTAGACTCTTATTGTAAAGAGCACGACATATTCTACATGAATAATCCTGATACAGCCGCCCGGAACAAGGCAGATATGAGATTAGCGGACCAGGCTTGGACTAGAGTTTCGGCAAAGGACGCCAGTCTGGCCGAAAAAGCAGCAGCTTATGCAGTGACAAATTTGATGAAGGCCAAGGCAAAAATGGGAATGGGATTAAAATTTAATAAAAAAGATGGACAACTTTCAGCTGTTAGAGGCAGCAAGAGACGTGCCTCACTTTCGAGGAGTGTACCTAAAAAACGAGCTAAAACATCTAAGGCCAAAAGTAAGAGAATGTGGAATTATTAATTTAGACAGTGACAGGGGCACACATTGGACAGCATATCGTAAAAATAAAGATGTTGTAATATATTTTGACCCTTTCGGAATACAGCCTCCAAAAGAGGTAATTGAATATTTTGTACCATCTAAAATCTACTATACAACTGATCAAATACAAGATTTAAACAGTTCCATTTGTGGAATTTTATGTTTATCATTTCTGAAAAATTTTAGTTTATAAAAATGGATTCATTTACTATAACATTCACGGGCACAGAGCCAGAGTTGAAGTCGGTGTTCTTTCCTCCTATAGAATTAAATGGTGATTATGTAATTGGACTGGTAGATTTTCAAAGTTATAATTCTATATTTAATGTTAAAAAACCTCTAAATACTTTGACATATTACAAAATGCACAAAATTACAACCCCAAAAGGGGAGGTCACAATTGACGAATTAAACCGGGCATTAGATGGTAAAGTTGAAGTTATTATACAAAATAAAGTAGCATTAATTAATACAAAAGTCAAACTTATATTTTACAAAGGGCTAGTTCCAAAATTAAATAAACTTAAAGACACAAAATTAACTATAGACGAGGGTGAGGATGTGTATTATTACGATCACAAAGCTCCAAATGTAATTGAAATTGCTGAAGGTACATACGAAGTGTTTGAGCTTGCGAAGGAAATTCAAAAGCAACTCCCAGATTTTGTACTTATAGCCGATAATAAAACTATGAAAGCCACATTGCATTCTAGCCATGTGTTTGATTTTACAAAACCGTGTTTAGGGTCTGAATTATTGGGATTTAAAGGATTTTCTACTCCAGATATTGCGTTTAAATCCGTAAATAAAATCAACATAAATAATGTAAATGTGATTAGAGTAAAATGTAATATTGCGAATGGGTCTTATTTAAATGGTGACAAATGACACACCATACACAGTTTTTACCCAGAAGCTCCTCCCGGCTACAAAATTATTGAGGTTCCCAGAAATATTATATACTTCCCTGTAAATAAGAGAAGTTTAGATGTTGATAGCATTACATTTGCAGATCAACACGACAAGCCAATTGACTTTAATAAAGAAGAAACTACAATTACTTGTCATATAAAAAAGATATGAGAATTTACAAGAACGGACTGAGTGTGCAAAATGCCAGGTTTCTGCTATCAATTGGGTTGAAGTTAAAATTTTCTATTAATAAAAATGGAAGATTTTCTAGACGTTACAGGAAAATTCCAATACGACGATAGCTTGGTTAAAATTACAAATCATTCCTATGTTCCACACAACACTTTAGCAATAAATAATTCCGATGAAATTCGAATATGCATAAATAATCAAGATTTACTAACACTCCCATGTAGGAGTTATCTGTATATTAAAGGAGAAATAGAGAATCATGATAAAGGACATTTTATAAATAATGCATTTGCATTCTTATTTGACGAAATTAGATACGAAGTTGCTGGTAAAGAAATAGATATTGTAAGAAATCCGGGAATTTCCAGTCTTATGAAAATATTGTGCTCTTACAATAAAACAACTAAATTGTCAAATGTAGCATTTGATTCTGATGAAAATTTAAAGGAGTTCCATAAAAGCGGCAAGTTTAGTACTTGTGTCCCGTTAGAGCTGTTAATGGGTGTGTTTGAGGATTTGAATAAGGTTTTAGTAAATGTTAAACAAGAATTGGTGTTGAAAAGATCCAAAAACGACTTAAATTGTATATTAACAACATCTAATGCTCCAACTGGTGTCGATCCTATTCCTAAAATTACACTTAAATCGATTCAGTGGGTGATGCCGCACGTGGTGCCATCTGATGGGGAGAAGCTTCAATTACAAAAGATGTTATTGCAAAATAAAAATTTGCAAATTGCATTTAGAAGTTTGGAGCTACACGAACTCCCATCATACCCCGAAACCAAGAGACATACATGGTCAGTTAAGACGTCTTCGAGTTTGGAGAAGCCCAGGTATATTATATTTGGTTTCCAAACAGGTAGGGACAACAGTGCACGAAAAAGAACTGATGAATTTGATCACTGTAAATTGAAAAATCTCAAAGTGTTTTTAAACTCTGAATATTATCCTTATAGTGATTTAAATCTCGACTTTGAAAATGGAGATGCCTCTAAAGCTTATGAGATGTTTGTGAGGTTTAGGGAGAGTTACTACAACACCGTCCCCGATCCTATGTTTAACAGAGCTGACTTTATAAAGAAATATCCTCTAATTGTAATAGATTGTTCTAGGCAGAATGAATCAGTCAAAGAGGGGGTTGTAGATATTAAATTAGAAATTGAAACTGCAGAAAATGTCCCTTCAAACACATCTGCATATTGCCTAATAATACACGATAAAGTGTTTGAGTATAATCCTTTGACAAATGAGATAAATAAAATGTAAATAAAATGAAAACAAATATTCAACAAGAATTGGTAGAGTCTGCAAAACAAATAAGAGAAAAATATAGGGCGTTAAAACGTGGTAAATTTCTAGAGGCTGAAGAGAGGTTCCAAACATTCCAACCGTTAATAGAGCCTTTGCAAGAATTAAACAATTTAGCCACAAAAACAGAGAGGCCAGTTCTCCCAATGATTTTAGAAAAGACCCCGTCTAGAATACCAAGAATAACACAGATAACACCGCACAAATTAGATTTTGGTCTTTTAGCATCAGACGATTTAGGAAATTACCTTAGTAGAAGTAGTATGACAGACACCACATATGGTATTAGGCGAGAAGGAAATAAATTTTTTATAGGGAATCAGGAAGTTCAAATTGCCAATGACGATGTTACAGTTGGAGAAAAAATTTATAAAGGGACAAAGGGATTGTGGGAATTGTTAACTTTAAAAGAACCCGTAAACTATAGTCAGGTTGATTTGCAAAATTATAAAGAGATTTTGGAAGCTACAAATGCACATTTAAAGGGTTATAAAACAGGTGCGGCGATGTCAGGTAATAAACACACTAAATATCTTAATATAATTAAACCCCTGTTTAAGACTGTTGGTGAAGGTTTAAGGCAGGTAACTGGTAATAAAATAGACTATGTTTATTGGGACGATCCTAATGAGCTTGTAGATAGGTTAAGACTGCTTTGGTTAAGCCGATTGGCGGGAAATTCTGGAGTGGATAATGAGATAGATTCTATCATAGAAGAATTGAGGGAAAGTGGAATTGTTTATTAAATAAAAAGATGATAGATAAATTTTATCGCGTATATAACCCGTATAGTAAACCAGAAGCTAGAAGTTTTAAAGAAACTACTTTAAATCTAAAAGATGATGGTTGGAATGCTTTAAATTATAAAATTAGTAGTGTTAAAGGTGGGGAGTTTACTGATGATGTATCGACTTTGGGGCAGACGTTAACCAGAAAAGGTGATGCTTTTGTACAAGGTAATACTAAATATAAGTTTTTAGAATCCAAGAGTAATAATTGGAACGCTAATAAACGCAAAATTACTAATGTTAAACGAGGTGAAAGCTCAACCGATGTACCCACATTAGAGCAAACTTTAATAAGAAAAGATGGTGTCTTTGTACAAGACAAAAATAATTATGAATTTTTGGAATCGGAGAATGGAAAAAATGGAAATATTTGGAATGCCAAAAAGCGAAAAATAAGTAATTTGTTGGCTGGTAAAGAAAGCGATGATGTTGTAAACGTCTCTCAAGTACCAAAAATGGATCTAAACTTTTGGGATTTTAATAATAAAAGGCTAGTTCGTGTTAAACCCGCTGTTGATGAGAACGATTGTGTTACAAAACATCAGACTGTGACTTTAGACGGTCTTAAATTTGATGGTAAAAATAAGCAATTAACAAACATTTTACCTGGAACATTGCCAAATGATGTGGCTGTTGTTAAGCAAATATTAACAAAAGGTGAGAAAAGCACAATAAAACAGGGGGATAAATATTATAATGTATTAACATTAGATGGCGATATGTGGGATGCAGAGGACAAATTAATAAAGAATGTACCTGAAGGCAAAGATAGGAGTGATATTTGTTTAATGTCACAGGTTTTGAGGTATGACGATAATATTAAAACTTTTAGACAAGACAATATTAAATTTGATATTTGTTTAAAATCACATGCATTAAGGTTTAACAATAAAACTAATAAATTTATGCAAGACAATAATGAAATCGATTTGATGATGTACAATCCTAAATTGTTGGTTGCAGACCCTACATCTTTAAGTGGATTTAAGACTTTAGATGGAGAGGCATATTTGCCAAAAAACTATGTATATCAAAGAATGAGTGATGGTATGTTAATTGGTAGCAATGGAGGTGTTTTTGAAACGACAGAGACTGGCAGATACGTTAACATTAAAAATAAAGAATAAAAAATGGAAAAAATTGCTTACGAATTGCATAAGCCCGCGAGAAAGAACTTTGTTAGAAGGTCTTTTAAGGTGTTGGGTATAAACGAAACTGTTCAAATAGATTTAATAGATATGCGGAATTATGCTAGAGAGAATTCTGGGAATAAATATATTTTAACTTTAATAGACACATTTTCTAAAAAAGCTTATGCTGCTCCACTAAAGAATAAAACTGGATTAGTAGTCACAGAAGCTATAAAAACTATTCTCCCAAAGGGAGTTAAAAATATTCAATCTGATAACGGAAAAGAATTTTTTAATGAACATTTTACCAAACTAATGAAAATTCTAAATATTAATCACTACCACACTTACTCTACAACTAAGGCGGCTATTGTGGAAAGGTTCCAGAGAACTTTAAAGAATTGGTTGTATAGAGAGTTTAGTGCACAAGGGAGTTACAAGTGGTTGGATTTACTTCCAAAGTTAATAAGGATATATAATAATAAAGTACATAGATCCATAGGGATGAAGCCTAACCAAGTAAGTGCTAAGAACTCTAAAGATGTACATGAAAGGTTAGCATCTAAAGTACAAGTTAAAAAGCCAAGATATAAGGTGGGGGATAGTGTAAGGATATCTAAATATAAACATGTATTTAGTAAAGGATATACCCCTAACTGGACGGGAGAGCTTTTTACAATAGCAGAAGTTAAGAAAACAAAGCCTGTGACTTATATTTTGAAAGATGAAAATGGCAATATAATCAAAGGAGGATTTTATACAGAAGAATTGTTAAAGACTAAATATAAAGACATGTATTTGGTAGAGAAGGTAATTAGGAGGAAGGGTGATTTATTATATGTCAAATGGCTCGGGTTCCCAAGTAGCCAGAACTCGTGGATTTCTGCAAAGGATGTATTAAAATGAGTTTTAAAATAGGGTCAAAATTGGCAGTTCGACGGTGAATTTGGGATATGTAAGTGCAATTTATTAAAACACTTGCCTGGGACAATATCATATCCAAATTGCAGACAAATCGGACAGTAAATAAAGAAGTTGGCAATTGGCAGTATTTTTCAAAAATAATTTTTAATTTGACCGTAATAGTGAATTTGGGAAATGTAAGTGTAATTTATTAAAACACTTGCCTACGACAATAACATATCCAAATTGCAGACAAATCGGACTATAAACACTAAAGATAGTTTTTTAGCCTGAATTTGAAAATTAATTTTAAAAAATATAGAGGAGGGATGGGGACAATATATTTAATATAGGCAAGGGTTGGGTATTAATATAGGCCAACAAGGAAACTTGTGGCTTATTAGTATAGGCGGGATCGGGTGTCGGTCCAAAAACTGATCCCCATAAGAATAACATGGGGAAAAAGCGCCGGAAGTGGCGCCTCCCCGGCAGTTCACATCTACTCACTCCGTCAAAGTCAAATAATTTTGTCCGGGGATTCTTTTACCAATTTTAATTAAACTATCACAGGATTTACTCTTTCAAGTAAACGTAAACATAAAATTTAAACTTATAGTATGTTTGTACCTGTGTTTTTATTGTGTCGATGTAAAATTGAATACAGTATCATCAGTTAAATAAAATCGTATCAAAATTACACAAAACAACAGTGGAATGATGAACTTTCAAAGCACACCTGTTCCTTTTTTAAACTAATAATGGTTCACCTGTAATCACTTATGCAAATGCATAATTAATTCAATAACTATTACCACTCGGAGCATATTGTAAACTTATTGGAAATACTATTTTTGACCATTCAATTTTAGTTATAAAAAACGTCAACCAACCCTGAAGCTAATGTCTTGTAGATTTCATATTTCAAGCTACTAAGCCTTTGTATAAAACAAGATTCTTTTGTATTATATAACTGATCTAAATTGAATTAGAGCTAAATTTACTACACTTACTTATGTTCCCTATGTTGGACATATATACTAGCTTGAGCAGTAAACTTGGTTTCAAAATTTGTTAAGGAATAAGTGACATACGTAATTTACTGTATTCATTTTGTGTTAAAAACAAGTATAGATAGATTGATAGATTTTATTTCCTCAGAAATAAAACATTTCAAATTATAATTTCACAGTAAACAAAATAAATAAACATTATTTTCCTTGGGTATTTACTGAATCAAACCCAATTTCCACCCAAAATTTAAAGTTTAAAATATATCTTTATACTATATTGGACATTAAAATACAAATATATCCACGGATCCTAGGAAATACTTGGAGCAATATTTAAACGGCTAAATAGCACTAAAGTTCGATAAATATTAATCTTTTTTTGAATATTTAAATATCATATTGTAGTGGGAAATTGTTCACAAAACAAAGTGGAGGAAATTGGGGTTGACAAACATAGCGTTCTATTATTCGCAGCATTCACAGTTCAATTCTTAGCAATTAAAATTCCTAAATCGTATTAGTTGGTGTGTTTAACCACAATGGGATTTTCATTCCTACCAAATTGGTTTGTTTATTAGCTTTTACATTGCATTTAAAACATGTTAATAGATTTATTGCTAGCAACATTAAATATCTATATCATTTAAACTTTCTGTTCAATTGTTAAAAAACTTTCAAGTGATCTTGGCATCTGAGGGTTTTCAGAATAAGTTTGAATAGCTTTACTATATAATTTTTGTATTTTACAGCTATATCTGCCACATAAATGCCATTTTTTAGAGACCGGGGGAGATCCGTATAGTTATTAACATGACTGGCTCAAGTTCATGGCCCTGCCGTTCTTCCTGTAGTTTTCCACAGAATGTCTTAATTTAACAAATTTTAGATAACATTATTTACAGTTCTAATGATCGTATCATGAAATGGAACAGAAATGTCTTCAATCCCTGAGATAAATATTGGGACCTAAAAGGCCTATGGGGCGTAGCGCGTGACGTGATATAGTAAGGCCTCAAGTATGTGAACTATGGTATTGCGACATTTCAGTTCTGTGTTTAGACCCTTTAAGCGTGAAGTCACATATCACCTCATCCAAGCTTTCACATTTATAATGTCGTTCAATTCAATAGAATGTATTTATTTCAAAAAGTTTACGTTTTATTAATATTTTATTGCAAGATAAAATACTAGACATCAGCAACCTTTAAGTCAAAAAATACATTACATTGTTCTTATAAATTTATTCAAGTGTTTCCTCGTGAAACATTGAGGGCGTTCTAATCTATGAATTTGATGATGTTCACAACAATACACAAATGCACACACTCAAATAGTTCAAATAAGCTAAGGTTCAAATATCCACTAAAGTAATCCATAGAGCAGCCTGGGGATATTTATCTTTCTATTGTAAATACCCTAAAACAATATCGTTCAACTTCTGCAATGAAATGAATGAACGTAAAAAAACAAGAATGTTTTTTCTCATAACTCTTTTAAGCATGTGCTTGTGTAAGTCCTTTTTACAATTTATCAATCTTTAAACAATTAAGTAACTAACAGGGGTTTTGGTTTCCTTAAATGAGCTTCGGTAAGATTTTATTTATTTAATAATTTTTGTGTTATTGATAACGGTAGGTAATACGGTATAATAATTGTCGATGATTTTTGACAGGTGTTACGCTAGTGAGTAAATAAATACCAGGAACACTTTTAAGTTAGTTACAGTTGCGGATAGTCCAAACCCTGATATTTTGAATCTTGTATTAGAATGCGCCATTAAGTTATTAGTTCTCGGTTATGAGGTAGATTTAGTCCTTTACCAATTTGAAACAATTTTCTCAGGATTGATCAGGCAAACTTCAGATTATGAAGCAAGCTCACTAACCAGAAAAGACATGTATTTATTAAGCTAGTCAATAATCCTATACTCTAATATGCGTAAGGTTTGCTTGCTTGCTTGCGACCCGGATCTCAAAAACGGCTCCAACGATATCCTTCAAATGTTCGAAATAACTAATTTCTAGGATAAAAATAAGTTCTAGACAGGCCTTATCCCCAGGAAAAATGAAATAATGTAAAAAACTAAAATGAAAAGTGAAAAAAATTAATATTGGGCTTATGGAGTTTCAAATCAAAACAAAACAATTGTAACAGCTGTTCATAATCAACCAGGGAACTGTCAAAGGGACTCATGTTGTTTATGATTATTAACATGTGGTTTCCTGAGAGCACAGATTAAAATATTTTAGTGAAGATTACATATATACGGGTAGTAAAATATATCAAAGGGACATTGACTTATAAATAACAACTGGAGTGACCTTAAAAATGCAGGAAAGAGGCAAATGAGTTATACAAATCTGATTATCAGTGGGGGGAAGTGGTGAAATATTACTCCCAGTCATCAAAACAAACTGATGACCTTCCCCGAGCAACCCCCGGGTACTTTAATAAATATAACATTTTTTAGTTTTTAAAACTAGTTTAGGTTTTAATAGTTTATTTTGTCGTAGGCCAATCATTAATGACCTACATTGTTAAAAAGAAACTTGAATATTGATTATCCCTAGCTTGCTTACGGTCTTTTGCTAAGAAGATTGGCATATAATTAATAATATTCTCCTTTAAGATTTCAACAACGTATTGGAACTTCCAACCTACACAGTATGAGGAAATCTGTTTACCAGGTAAGAGGTAGGCTGTGGGTCAAGGTTATATCTCCCCCTTTCTGACATAAGCTTTCCATGACTGACATGCCTGGTCTACACGTTTTATAAATAAAATCAAAATATATAAGAGTGTATATTATGATTATAGATATAAAGACTAATATATATAAACTAATGATGTATACTTTTAATTTTAATAATTTTTATTTCTATAAGACTAGAAGCAACAGGTCAAACGTAAGTCTCAAACAATCATAATTTTAATTTTTCTAATTCAATTTTACATTGCTGCTAAAAGGAATGCTCTATGTATTTAATTTTAACTGTAGCTACACCTAGAGAAGGTGTGTGGGACGAAACACCAAGGAAACCGAAGGACAAGATGTTTTTATAACATTGATAAAATACACCCGTCACAGCAAACCTGCATACTCTGCGAATTTCCAATGAATATATAACATAACACTTAACAGGATTCATAAGAAATGTATTCACAAACAAGCGATATTTAAAATATTAATTATTCTCCATAAGAATAACATTGGGGATGAGTACGCAGGTTTGCTGCAACAAGGCACGGAAAATAATGGGTTTTTATGCAAATATCAATAGAACTCATCTTAGTGAAGTCACATACCAAGTTTCATCCATATACATTCATAAATAAGCGATATATAACATTTTAAGTATTTTCCATAAGAATAACATGGGGACCAAGTACCTAGGTTTGCTGCTACAGGAACCATAGGCGAAAAATTGTTTTTTTTGTGCAAACAACAATAAACCATAACCAGATCAAGCCATATACCAAATTTTGCCAGTTTATGTTCATAAATAAGCGAGATATACAATTTTTCTTTTTCTCCATAAGAATAACATTAGACAACGTACTGTGTTTAGCACTTTCAATATCTAGGTAACCAATTTACGTAGAGCAATGATCAAAATACCAAATTTTTTTAAGCTAAATTCAATGGTATAAATTAAAATTTGATTTAAATTAAAATTACATGTGAAAACCCCAAAAAACACACTTTTGGGGTACAAAACCCCCCAAAAAACCCCCTTCGGATGGTGCGATTCATCTGGTTTTCGAACTTGTTCAAATAAATGGTACTTTACACATTTGTACCAAATTTCATTAAGATCGGACCTTTTTTACGAGAGTTATCGTGCTTACGGACACATATATATATACATACATATATACAAATTTGAACGAATGGTGTTTTTGGCATCTGGGGACCTCAAAATGAAAAGTTATCATGGTCTCGGGCTTAAGTCTTACCATGAGACCTACGGTAATAGCTTCTTCCCTATAGGGGAAATTCGCTAACATTACATTATACTGCTTTTATAAGATATTTTACAATAATGAAAATGCACCCAATTCTCTATAGGATTACCTATTATAAGTTTAGACGTGTTGTGGTGGTCTAAACACAATTCAACAAGATAATCTGCTTAAATATATTTAAATTTAAAATAAAGTTAAAACTTAAAAGTTTACTTTTTATAAGCTAAACAATCCTTTTTATAAGCTACGAACAAATCATAATACGGCATATTAGGGTTCATAAAATAATAATATTATTTTCTGAATATCAATAATAATACATTTTATCATAATATTTAAAATCTTATGAACACTTAAAACCTTTTGTCAAGCCTTTCTCAACCAAATTTCAAAGTTTTAATGTTATTTAATTTAATGTTATTCATATTTAAATATAAAAGGTGCTTGTATAATTTATTATAGAGTCTCGTCGCACTGGCCATTCCATGTTACCATATTATTCTTATGGTAAAAGTTTTATTTTTTTATATGATTTCAATATTTTGTTTGTTAATCTAAATAATTTATTAGATGCACTAAATAATGATGCAGCGCTTATTCAAATTCTCTAAATACTTGTGTTTACAGTGGTGTCAACGATTTTATGATGTGTATATACTCGTTTGTATGAGTTGCACCTTTATCGTTTGCATTTTAAGATTTACCCTGGCCATAATCAGAATCAATATGCGTAACTAAATGGATGCACTGCTTTGTACAATTACAAAGGAACTAATCTAACTAAATCCAAGACAGGACAAAGTGGTAGCCGCAGGATGATTTAATGGTAATGAACACTACCTTACCTGCTGGGTTCTGTTTTGCGTACATGTGGTCGACTGGTGTATGTGTAAAGCACCGTTTACACAAGCTTGAGGGGTCCCAATATAACATTGCAGGGACAGTAATCAAGATTCAACGATCGAAAGTGCAAACAAATACATATTTTATCTGTGAGAACTAAGTTTTTTGGTTTGCTGAACAAACTATTTAAAAACAATTGCAATAAACTTTTATAAAATTAAATACATTTAACATTTCACTATAGTAAAATGGAAGTTTAATAAAGGTAAAGAAAATTCAATACCGGGCAAACTTAACATTTTCTGGCGTATAACAGTCCAAACTGTTTCTTTGTGGTAAAAACACATTTGTATGCCAAATATATAGCTATAATTGAACAACTTTCACTGTCATTAAAAATACGATACTTTTAGAAAACACAAGGTTTTTAAGCTAAGCACCCGATTAGCAGAGTTGATTTCCATAGAAAATTCTACTCACAAACAATTATTTTACATTATTAAGGCAATGAAATATCACCAAATGTGTTGAAGACCAGATTGAAAAAGTGTTGTGTGAAAAATGTTTGTAAGTAAAACAACGGGAACAATTATATACGTATTATTGTTTATGAACACCCTGTTGCTGACCAAAAATGAACTTCTATGTTAGTATTTTTGGATACTATTATATTTCCAGATCCTCTCATTGAAACGGCTTTTACCGTGTTGGATACCACTGGTTTACACCGGCGAAGCTTAATACGATTAAAATCGTAGTTCAATAACGAACCCACGTCGATGTTACTACACTGCATGCTCGATTTGTCTCTTTGACCGTTCGGCTGTAGCGAATGTACCCCACGCCAATGACTCAAGTTGAGGAAATCTGTCAAATATATTTTGTGCCGTTGCGCACCTTGCCACCTGCCTTAATATTAACGATTAAAACTATACTCGTATCACGGAGATTACCAAACAAGAAAGGTTGAAAGTCAAGTCTAACAGCCCAAATTTCTATATACCCCCTCCACAAATTCTCTCAACTACCTATCAAATTATCTACCAATATTAACTTTTGTATTTTGTAGGATCATATTGTTTATGCTCAAGGACACTTTTTACAATTTGATTAAAAAACGGATTTAGTTTCCTAAGATTAAGATTTAAATTCTTAAAATTAAGGAAGGTTAATGCAAAGTACATTTTCAAAAGTATATATTTAAAATTGAAAATTTTATTTTCATTTATCTGAAATCGCTTGAATTCGCTTGATGGTAAGCACTATTTAACTCTTATTATCACATAAAAGTAAATGAGCAATAAAGCATAGCAATTGTAGGCATGTTACAATACAGTATTTGTGGGCATCCAAATTTTCCTTAAAAGTCCTTGTTAACTGAAGTACAAAAGTCCGTTAATAATTAAATGATTAGTTAACAGTTAGCGATTAAAATATTTATTAGTGCGGTAGTCAAACTGTATTCCTAAATTTGAATGTTATTGTAGCACGGCTTTTCCAATTGACAATCATCGACAACTTTTTGATTCGTAAGACTAAGTAAAACAGTCGGTTATTGTAAATATTGTGAGATCATTAAACTGGTTGTTTGAGTGCTTTTATGTATATAAATGAATTTCAGAATTTTTATAATTAATATAGATAAAAAAAATATAATTATAATTTAATTAATTAATAGTTAAAATAGACAATGTAAATGTAACAAAATATATTTTCTTAAACTAGCATATTTGCCTGTATGGTCAATGACATTAGTAATTAATGTTTTAGTAAAGTTTCTACTCGTTTGTTTAATCCATGGAGAAATGAATGGTTGTAAATATTTGAAACAAGCGTACAGTGAAAGGGGGTTAATAGAAAATATAGTTCACATTCCCAAAAGCTAATTACATGAATAAACAACCGCAGTTCCACACATTCACAAAACACTGTAAGGCCGTTACTTTGCGATTAATAACGATACATGCCCTGTGCGTTGCATACTAAGGATCGGCATTTGTGTAATAAAAGTCCCATCTAGATTGATAACGTAATCGTAATAGTTTAACCAAACCTATTAACATAAAGAACCATCACTTTTGAGCAATTTGTATGACCTTTATGAGGAAAATCACTTTTTGAAAATAATGATATAGCGGGTTGTGAGCTTGTAGGACGAAACACATTGTAGGCATCAATAATCACTTGGATAACTGCAGTTAAATTATTTTTATTTCAATAAGTGAATTAAATTGTATTGAATAATACGGCACTCCCTAGTTGTAAACAAATGAACGACTACTTCTGTAACACAAGTTGGTTATAAAAAACGATAAGCAATATAAAGAAGAAATAATCCATTAATTAACTTTATCTAATAAAGATGGCAATGCCAAGTTAATATGATTTCATTAAATGTAACTAACTTCAGAGGCTTTTTATGGGGGAGATATCAGTCCAAGTCTTCAAAACCGACAACTGAATCAATAATATTAAAGCGTTATAGCCAACCCTTCGAAAATAGCCTTTGAATAAATATATGATTAAACTTGTTATGGGTAATTTTATATTTTTATTAAATATCTGTTAACTAAATATGCTTTAATGCTATCACTTATCCAGCAAGTGCATCCCAAAGTATTCAAAATGTAAAATACAAACGTTTAATTCTCGTGTATTTCATTCTGACTTTGTAGTTACAACCTAGTGGCCTCGGTACTTGGTGAAACTAAAACTCTAAATATCTCACTAAACAGGAGCTATACTGAATCTTTTCTTACAGGTAAATTGTTCCATTTTCCTATCGTACAAGGCTTCTTTTAGGAAAAACTTTGGGATTATTTTTAGATTTATGGTCAACTAAACTGTCTTATGATCGTACGGTTTTAGATGGTTTTCTTATTGTGTAAAAAGTTGAATGCGTTTTATTTCTTAAATCTAATTAACTTTGATTAAGTTAAAGTACTACGGCGATTTACTATGAGCAACAAAGCAGAAGGTAGCAGTTTGATTTCTATATGCTGGTTTAAATTAACAATTACTATCTTCTAAAAAGCTCTTCTTACTCAAATAAATAAGTAACTAACACCTAACTAACTGTTTGAGTAGCATAGTATCAGTTTGCTTTCCTTGTAATCTGAGATTCCTGTGATGTACACGCAAACTTATCTGCTGGCCAAACAGTATAAACCCACTTGCTACCTCGAGGACGTAGCTCAATAATTAAAGAGACATGTAATGTAATAATATAACTTTTATTAAACAAAGAATAAAACTCTACATTTTACAAATGGTGATTAAACGGTAAAATATCAATGTGATGACAATGAAAATACTTTAATATATTAACAACTAATTATCTAGATTCAAGGGCGAGTATCCTGGAAAGTATAAATATTAATTTAGAAAAGACTAGTGACTATAAAACTTACTTGGATCCGAGACCTAACAGGCCCTGGACCCTGAGGCCCCCAGCCCCAACACTACACCCTAATACTCCATCCCACAGACTGACTCCCAAAACTACCCAGCTGACCTACTTAAGCCAGAGCCTTCAGCAGATCAGCAAAACAAGTTATTGTTTGATAAAAATTCCAGCCTACTCACACAACATACCCAATACTTCCTCCTTACACAATCTTGACTTCCCTCTTGCATATTTAACTACAGAAGTATTATAATAAACTAACTAACTCACTTCCCCTCCATTACATCCCCCTCGCTCGGTAGACGATGTTCTCAGCGTCTCTCTTACATGCCCCATAAAATAAAGAAAAAATAAAGACAATAATATTGGAAAATTAAATTTAACTAACATCCATCAACAATTAAAACTCATTAACAACCAACAAAAATAAAAATGAAGGAAAGGACAGAAAATAGGATAGAAAGGACTGCAGATGAAGAACTTCTCAAGTGACGTCTCGCGGGTGTTGGGGAAGGTGCACGCGGCACTTGACATCATTCAGATGGATATGAGTCAGCGGGTACCAGCGGAGAAGATTTACAGTGTCCTGGTGTCACATTTTGTCCGGCTACAGTCCCAGTTCTATGTCAATCAGGCTAGCAGGATTCATAGCGAGGCACAGTTGGAATGCAAGAATAATTTGTTACCGTCATCGCTGGTTCCGGAAGATTTGCTGCTGAGTGATTTAAAGGGGCTGGCGAGCAATATTTCCAAGGATGGGTATGAACTTGCACTACCTATTGCTGATGTCAGTTCCTACTACGCTCTGCCAGTGACGTCATGTAAGGTGTCGCCGAATAGGATCGTGTTGACGGTTAAGATACCTGTGAGGAAGATGGGGGACAGGTGGTCTCTGTTTGAGTACGTCCCATCGCCCATGTCATGGAAAGACTACACATGCACCATGGCCCTCGAGCCGATCTTCGTGGCGTTCTCTGGACATTCTGTGAGGTCTATCTCGGGTCTACAAAGGGAGGACTGCAGTCCAATGTCTACTCGGATGCGCATGCTTCCACGCCAACAGGGAGGCTCAGCTTTTTCGACCGAGTGTGCGGCCAGGATGATGAAGAGACGCACCGTGGAGGACCTGCGGCAGGTGTGTCCGTTCTACTGTAGCCCTTTCCATGGGGTAGTTCTTGTGACTCAGGTGGCGGCCGAGTCCTACGTCATTACTAACCCCTCACCTAACATTACTTTATCCTGTTCTAATCTATCTCAGACCTTACCTATAAATATGCCAGGGGCTTTTGAGTTAACGGTAACGTGCGATTGTGTTTTAACCGATGGGGATGTAATTTTAATTTCCAGGCAGTTTCCTTGTTTTCCGGGTACGGTTCCCTTCAGTGATGCATGTACTGCCTGCGGCGTGGACCTCTATATCTAATGTTTCATTTGACCCTTTTCTGTCCAATTCCAGGCCCATATTTCACAATTTTTCTCGTATCTTAGATTCAAATTGGACAGTTTCTTCTCCGTCTTTTATGGTCCACCAGAACGTTCCGCCAGCTTTGTTTGACCACGTGTCTTTGCCAGAGTCATGGTGGGATGTTCGAGATGTAACGTCATTAAAGTATATAGCCATATTTGTGTGGTTGGGAGTTTTATCAGTCCTTTTGGGGTATATTTGCCTGAAGATTTATGTGCCTGAAAGTAGCTCTGTTGCAATCAAATTGAATGTTTTAAGTTTTTTTGTTTTATTATGACAGACGCTGAGGACATCGTCTCACCGATCAAGGGGGATGTAATGGGGGGTTAAAGGTTTAGAGTTATTTTATAAGTCATTTGTATTGTAAACAACTAATTGTAACTAGGTCTCTGAACCCTTGTTGTGAGAAGTAAGACCTCGCCGAGTAGGAAGCGTGCTGGAGGTGTTTATGTAAACACTGAGTGCTTTGACACTCAGTAGAAGGCGGTCAGTTAAATAGGGTGGCTGGTTTTGTATCGGGGTCAGTGGGGCACTGGGCCCAGGAGAGTCCAGGTGGGTGAGTAGACGTATTTGGTTACTGTGTAGGGTTGAGCCCTGTCAGAATAGGAAGACTAAATTCATTTGGGGTTTTGAGTTCGATAGTAGTTTTGTGTGTGGGATTATTTGATAAAAGGGAATATTATCGAGGGATTTATACACATTAAATTGGGTGGTCTGTAAATCAAGGTACAGTCTCTAAATTATTAAGGGGATCAAGATACTTATACCTCCAGGACCTCAAGATACCGTGCTGCCTCCAGGACGCTACCTGGGGTTAACCAATTTGTTTATACTTAACTTAGGTATTATTACCAATTGTACTTTACCAGAGAGAGAGAGAAGTGAGGACCAAATAAAACAGTGTTAAACCTAGGAAACTTGTCTCATTGTGAGAAACCTACTCTAAAGGGTACTCATTAAGCTACGCTCCTGGTGTTTGTATATCGACGAGGTCGTGTACATCACATTCCCTAGATATATTGTGAGTAAGCAAAATATGAACGTTGTTGTAAGTACGTGGTGGAAGTGCAGATAAAGTTGGCTGAGCATTAAATAATATTTTGTATAACAGTTGAGTTTATTTGTATGCGTCTTTACTTAGTAAACATATAAAAACCTATATATTTAATTTAAGTTATTATTAAATTATTCTAAACATTATTCAATTATAAAATATGTTCAACCAATTAAACAGAAGATTTGATTTTTTTGTCTTGCTTTTAAACCCACGTCGGAAGGATTACTTGGGTTTATGTTGTGATCTGGAACGAAGGATAACAATTTAAAACGCTTTCCAGAGACGAGGTAGTTTTAATGTTTGAATATTTGTTAAGTGCAGTTGACTAGAACAAATGCAAGTAAAGTTTTTATTTGTTTACAGCTTGTTGAAAATCTATAATATTATAAAGAAGAGATGGTTTCTGTCCGTCTGTCTGTCTGTCTGATGTTCCGGGTGAACGCAAAACTACTGAACCTACAGGGCTAAAACTTTACATAAAGGTAAATCTTGAACCCATGCAACATATAGGCCTATTCACTTCCTTAAAAGCCCCTCGGGCTACGCCCCGTGAACGTCCTAAGTTTCAATGTTTACATTTCAGAAGAAAGTAAACATTCAGAAACTGTAATGCGAACAGCTGAGGACACTTTCATTAGACAGTTTAAAGAGCAGAAGCAAGAACAGCTGTTTCAAGCTAACTAAAATGCAAATTGCATTGACCAAAGAACGGGTAAAGAAAACCCCTGTGCAAAGAATGGGTACGTCAGCTAGTTTTGCATAAGAGGGTAGTTACATAATTATATATTTGTGTTATAAACTTGACCTTAGTTATATAGACTTAGTTTCTCTGACGGGCTCGGTGAGTTAATTGGCCACATGTGAAGTTATCAGTGTGGCTAACACCCCAGTAATGAGGAAACTTTGCAAGATTGCCAGTTAAATACCGTTGATAAATATCATAATTCTATCGTTAATTTGACCGTTTCATTGCCACAGGTACGATGTTGGGTTTGACAAACATAGCGTTCCATTATTCGCAGCATTCACAGTTCAATTCTTAGCAATTAAAATTCCTAAATCGTATTTGTTGGTAAGTTTAACCACAATGGGATTTTCATTCCTACCAAATTGGTTTGTTTAATAGCTTTTACATTGCATTTAAAACATATTAATAGATTTATTGCTAGCAACATTAAACATCTATATCATTTAAATTATCTGTTTAATTGTTAAACAACTTTCAAGTGATCTTGGTATATGAGGTTTTTCAAAATTAGTTCAAATAGCTTTGCTATATAATTTTTGTATTTTACAGCTATATCTGCCAGCTTAAATACCAGCTTTTAGAGATAGGGTCAGGTCCGTATAGTTATTAATTGGACTGGCTCAAGTTCATGGCCCTGCCGTGCTTTCCTTGTATGAAGTAGGATCCTTTGCGGTAGGTTTCAAGTTGCACTAAATAATTGCATCGTTAAACCTTTAATGGTGATTGTATTTATATTATCTTAGTTAAGAGGAACAAGGTGTTTAACACAATCTTATTGATAACGTTTACTTAAACCATGAATAAGGAGGTTTCATTTGATAAATAAGACGTTTTCTTTCTGCACTCGCTTGGTCTATATGTTTTGTTCAGGTAACCACAACTGTGGGACGCTTCATGGAACTCGTATATATTAGATTGACATTATCATCTCATGTTACTTTATAACCTAAGCCGCCACCTCAGTGGAACAAAGGACACTTTAAGCTACTAATCTAAAATAAATATTGGCTAAATTTAACACCGTTTTTCGTTGTAATGCGGTAAGATACTATGTGAAATTTAAAAATATTTTTCCTGGACGAACTTGATGATTACATTTATAGTTGTAAATTATATAAACATTTTTTAACAATTTAGGTATGGTTACCAGTAATAAAAACCACACTGAAATATGTTTTGTCGGAAGACAAACAATAATTTAATGTTGCAAACTGTTCAAAATTAATTAATTTCTCCCTCAAGCCACGTTTCTTTTACAAAACGAACTGTGATTAAAACTTTTCCTTAGTTTCTGTTTCAATAATTACTAATATTAAATTCCTCCTAAATACTTTCAGTAGGATTTGTAGTTTTCTGCTAAAATTTCACCCTTAGGTTTTTCTCATTAGTCGGAAAACTCATCAAATTAATTGGATATCATTCATATCGTTATTTTTATAACAATTGATATTTTCTCTCTAGAGGAGATCCAAACAAAATGACCAAGGACCGTGTGACAGGAGTTAATTCAAAGATTGTTAGCTGAGGTCATTATCAGAGCTGTTCCGAAACTGAGCCAATGTGCGGGCTCGTTACAGAAGTCATTTATACTCAGCTCACTCAGAAGATAAGCTTCTGAATCATAGAAGTCCGAACAATTAATCCAAACAAAACACGTTCTCTCGATGGTTTGATTGTCTTCGGAACTTTTCAATTTCTCTGCTTAAACATTGCCGGACACGTAGTGAAAGTTTACAAGTAAATATGTGTTTTGTAGTAAACTAAATCCAAAACCAAATCCAAATGTATAAACGTAAACGGATATCTTACATAGTTCAAGGTTTTATTTTGTATTAAAAAGTGACTCAGGCGGTAAAAATTATTTTCCTTCAAATTTAAATTGAAACAATAACGTAGGTATGTGATACATTAAAAACACTTAAGACGGTCCACACAGTATACGAGGTGTATTGCTGACCTTGTGGCTAGATGAAAGCCGTGATGAGCGTGTATTAGTGGTGATATTGTGGCTATTGTGGCTTTGTAAGTTTAAAACACTGATGACCGTAGCTGACCTTGAATGTCCACAGTTTATCCAACCGGTCAATTGTACCAATTTATCTAAATTATTGTGTCTTTTGCCTCAATTAATCTTTCTACACCTGTATTTACGCTCTTCTATACAAAATCTTTATACACACTGCAATTTGAACCCACCATCCAACTTATCGATTTAGGAACCCTACGATATTTTTTATTAAACTTACACGATGGTAAAGTAGTTGACAGGTTTCGTTAAGTCATATTTGATATGGTCTTACGCTAGCGCTTAATGTTCTGGGCTCTTAAATGCTGCTAGTGTTCACTAAAATTTATTATTATTAGTTAAAAACCTTTTATTTTCTTTATTTAGTCCTAAAGATATAGTATACCAAATTCAGCCTATTTTATAATTAGAGGGAGTGAGGCAGTTGTCAGGGGCCGGAGGGGCCTAAAATATTTGCGGAACAGAGATTTCTTTTACTCTGTCATAACAATAAAATTGATTATTTAATAACAATTAGATTCAATGACAAAAAGAATAGCATGCGAACTTTCACAACTCTTAGGGCAGAGCCTTGAAGGAATTTCACAAAACCCAGCCTTATTGCATATCTACAGCATAAGATGGACCACTATAGAAAATTTCAGCTTCATAGTCATTTTTAAGATAGAGTGATTATGATTGGGTGGTTTTTGGCTCATAAAAGAATAGAATAATAGATTTTATGATTCTCCAAATTACAGAATATAATTTTAAAATGTGCTTTAAAATCTCTATTGTATAATTGCAAATATCCAAGTTATTATCCGTTGAAAAACGTTTTCCAAAATTACCAACTAAATTTATTTACGCCATTCAACACGTCATTACAAGCTCACACTGCCAATGTACTCATATATATGGCAAATACACATATCCGATGTTATTAGGCAATCCATTTTGATCATCATCATGTCGAATGACAGGTTGTATATGGAGCAATGTATAACAATAAATGAGCCTGAACATATGTCTTTACTTTAGAGATATTTATCAACGATTTTTCAACAACAATCTTATCGACCATTCAAAGCAAAGTAATATTTTTTAAGATAAAATAGTTTGTGGAGATTTTGAATAAGCAGTTAATCTAAGCTCGTTACAGTTGGATGGGAGTTGGTGGCCCGTGCAACAGCAATCTGCTCACAAAGTCGATGGCTCTGGTTGGAACTGCTATAGACTTACGTTTGGTATACATAACCGTAGTGGGGTTAACACGGAGTTACTCGAAGCTCATTACAGTTAGATGGGAGTTGGTGGCCCGTCCAACATCAATCTGCTCACAAAGGTGATGTCACTGGTTGGAACTGCTATAAACTGATGTTTGGTAGACATAACCGTAGTGGGGTTACACGGAGTTACTCGAAGCTCATTACAGTTAGATGGGAGTTGGTGGCCCGTCCAACATCAATCTGCTCACAAAGGTGATGTCACTGGTTGGAACTGCTATAGACTGATGTTTGGTAGACATAACCGTAGTGGGGTTACACGGAGTTACTCGAAGCTCATTACAGTTAGATGGGAGTTGGTGGCCCGTCCAACATCAATCTGCTCACAAAGGTGATGTCACTGGTTGGAACTGCTATAGACTGACGTTTAGTAGACATAACCGTAGTGGGGTTAACACGGAGTTACTCGAAGCTCATTACAGTTAGATGGGAGTTGGTGGCCCGTCCAACATCAATCTGCTCACAAAGGTGATGTCACTGGTTGGAACTGCTATAGACTGATGTTTGGTAGACATAACCGTAGTGGGGTTACACGGAGTTACTCGAAGCTCATTACAGTTAGATGGGAGTTGGTGGCCCGTCCAACATCAATCTGCTCACAAAGGTGATGTCACTGGTTGGAACTGCTATAGACTGACGTTTAGTAGACATAACCGTAGTGGGGTTAACACGGAGTTACTCGAAGCTCATTACAGTTAGATGGGAGTTGGTGGCCCGTCCAACATCAATCTGCTCACAAAGGTGATGTCACTGGTTGGAACTGCTATAGACTGACGTTTGGTAGACATAACCGTAGTGGGGTTAACAGGGAGTTACTCGAAGCTCATTACAGTTAGATGGGAGTTGGTGGCCCGTCCAACATCAATCTGCTCACAAAGGTGATGTCACTGGTTGGAACTGCTATAGACTGATGTTTGGTAGACATAACCGTAGTAGGGTTACACGGAGTTACTCGAAGCTCATTACAGTTAGATGGGAGTCGGTGGCCCGTGCAACAGCAATCTGCTCACAAAGGTGATGCCACTGGTTGGAACTGCTATAGACTGATGTTTGGTAGACATAACCGTAGTGGGGTTACACGGAGTTACTCGAAGGTCATTACAGTTAGATGGAAGTCGGTGGCCCGTGCAACAGCAATATGCTCACAAAGGCGATGTCGCTGGTTGTAACTGCTATAGACTGACGTTTAGTAGACATAACCGTAGTGGGGTTACACGGAGTTACTCGAAGGTCATTACAGTTAGATGGAAGTCGGTGGCCCGTGCAACAGCAATCTGCTCACAAAGGCGATGTCGCTGGTTGTAACTGCTATAGACTGACGTTTAGTAGACATAACCGTAGTGGGGTTACACGGAGTTACTCGAAGCTCATTACAGTTAGATGGAAGTCGGTGGCCCGTGCAACAGCAATCTGCTCACAAAGGCGATGTCGCTGGTTGGAACTGCTATAGACTGACGTTTAGTAGACATAACCGTAGTGGGGTTACACGGAGTTACTCGAAGGTCATTACAGTTAGATGGAAGTCGGTGGCCCGTGCAACAGCAATCTGCTCACAAAGTCGATATCGCTGGTTGTAACTGCTATAGACTGACGTTTAGTAGACATAACCGTAGTGGGGTTACACGGAGTTACTCGAAGCTCATTACAGTTAGATGGAAGTCGGTGGCCCGTGCAACAGCAATCTGCTCACAAAGGCGATGTCGCTGGTTGTAACTGCTATAGACTGACGTTTGAGGTGCGAGCTTGTACAAATCATTTGTAACTTTATCTATATAAATAAAATTAGGGTTTTGTCTGTACATGGCTTTGAATTATAAAACGTTTTACACCCTAGGGAAGCCAAAACAAGTCTTATACCAATTTCTGTTTGTCTGTCTGTCAGTATGATTGTCTGTCTGTCTGTCTGTCTGTCTGTCGGTAACGCTCAAGGACAGTTTTATTTTCGCTTTTCACGGGAAAACGGGTGCACTGACATTGATGAAACTTTGTTTTTTGTTCTATACATAAGTGAGAAGGTTTTAGGCTACTTTAAACTGGCATACGCCTTTTGGAAAAAGAATGGCGGCCGCTCAAACACGTGATTTCCTGCGATTTTGGTCACGTTTTGTTCGCTTTTCACAGGGAAACGGGTGCAGTGATTTCGATGAAACTTTTTTCTATGTTCTTTATGTGCGTGAGAAGGTTTTAGGTTTATTGGATTTTTTAAAATAATTTTAGGACTCTGACTTCGGGGTTTTAAAGATCCTAAGTTATTCTTATTGACAAAACATTTATTTATATTGAACCAGATGATGACTTAAGAATAGTTATTCTATAAACAGATGTTATAGTTCTTATTTAAAACGTTGAGTGAAGATTGATAATAAATTACATAAGTATACAGAGAGTATATCTATATAAAAACAGTTTTGTCTGTACATTGCTTGGAATTATAACATGTTTGCATATTTTCGCGATTTACACCCTAGGAAAATAAGTCACATCTAAATTTCTGACCGTCTGTATGTCCTGCGGTAACGCTCAAGGACGTGTTTTTGCTCGCTTTTCGCGGAAAAACGAGTGCACTGATTTTGATGAACTTTTGTTTCTTTGTTCTATATATTTTTCAGAAGGTTTTAGGCTACTTTAAACTGTCATACGCCTTTTAGAAAAATAACAGCGGCCACTCAAAAACGTGTTTTCGCGCGGTTTTGATTGTGCTTGCTCGCTTTTCCGAGGGAAACGGGTGGACTGATTTAGATGAAACTTTTTTCCTATGTTCTATAACATTTTGGATTCACCTCAGGACTACACCACATGGGATTATCAAGATACCATCTTATGGTTATGGACAAAGCATTTATTTATACTGAGCTAGTTGATGACTTCAGAATATTTATTCCATAATCAGCTGTTGTAGTTCTCATTTAAAATGTTGAGTGAAGATTGGTAATAAATAACAGAAGGATACATAGTGGACATATTATCTAAATCTATATTTTTCAGATACATTCACTCGCTCACATTGTGATCACTATAACTAAAAAACGACAATGTCTATGAAGGTGTAATTTTGCATAGTGGTTCCCCTAATTCTGCAGATGTATAAGGCTAGGTTTGAAACGTACCTAGCTCTGCCCTAATTTACTTTTATTTCAGGCAATCTTATGAGCACTAGTTCGAACCTTTTAAGTTTAAATTCGGTTGGAACATACCTAATATATCAGAACAAACACAAGCCTTTGAGGGGTTTGGACCGCTTTCTCTTAAATGCGTTTAATGTACTCTTAACAAAAATGCCATTGGCGCTGGAATACAAAAACAAACCTATTTCCGTGAAGAACACGTTTTAGGGCCCCACCCCCGAACCTTCAGAATACTTATTTTAACAATCTTGCACCTACAACTGGACTGATGGAGATGAAATTCGGTAGCAAAAAAAGTAGATAAAAAAATACTTAAGGGCTCTGCCCCAACATTATTGACTATTATTTCTCACTGACCTTTACTATAATCATCACAAACTACTCAACCGATAGATCTGAAATTTGGTACTTCAGCAACATCAGCAACAATAACATGGCCCATAATGGGGAGTCATGGTGTTGTTCTCTAGAGATTTCACACAGACACTTTGTGTCCTTGGGACATGGGGGGACGAGATCTATGCCTCTCTAAATAGATCTTTTATGTAGCCAACTACTGAGTGTCTCAACTTACCAGTAAATTTGAAAATTATTTTTGGATAAGATCAAGGGGTTGAGGAGTTTTATTAGGTCCTAGGTTTTAAAAGTTGGGAACAGGACATTGTAAAACAGGTGGTCTCATAAACATCCCTCCTTCACTCCGTACAATCGACGAATAACAGTACCTACTGATTGACAGTTTTTCCCTGAGATTCATAATCAGATTAATTTCGAAAATGCCTTGTGCCATCCTCATGTGGTAAAATGTAATTTAAATATTGTCAAATCAATTCAGTTGTTATTCTTTTCAAATTCATATATTATTTAGACATACAACCCGTGCGAAGGACAGGTACACAGCTAGTTCATAAATATAGTCTTTGTGTTCGTTAGTCAGATTATGCACATCCATTGTAAAGACTAAATTTAGCTAAGCAGCCATAATTCTTACTCTCAACTACAAATCACGGCAAACGTTTCAACTCAAAGCAGAGAATCGTTGAATTCAGTTGGAACAGAGCATTCCTCTTAACTGCTGCCTTAAGGTATTAAAAAACGAGATCGCACGTAGCACACTGACGTGAGGGAAGTGAATTTCCGCATTAAAGCATTTAAAAAATCGAATAAAGTGTTTAAGCAACACTGGTAACATTTTTTGGAAAATTGACAAATTTTATTTTTTGGCTGTTCTGATGCTCCTGGTTATAATCAAATTGACTATTAGGATGGCATTGTTGTACATTATCAGGTTAGGACGACGTATGGTCAGGATAACAAGTTGGTATAGGGGTATTGGGAAAACTACATAAAGATATGAAAAGCAGCCTTTTCCAGTGTAAAATCCCCATAAGACAATGTACTGCATTTTGACAATTAAAATTTTCTTTAATAACTAGGTAAGTACTTATGCTAGAATGATGTGGGAGGGCTTAAAATCTTTGGCTTTTTACGTACAATAATTTAATGTGCAATAAGTGTACATTTGGGGCTTTTCTGACCCTTTTTGGGTCCAAAAACTCAAGATTTTAGAAAACTTAAAATCCCCAAAAAAGGGGGTTAGAGTTTTCCTCTTATTTTGCCCAACAAACTTTTCTAACTGATTATAAAAAGGAATGTTCCTACCAAATTTTAAGTAAATCGGACAAAAATTGCAACCACTAGAGTGCGAACACACACACACACACACACACACACATATATATATATATGTATATAAAGTTTTTAGCGACCCCCCAAAACGTGTTCAGGGGGTCACGTTAGGAACTTCTATGGTGGTCCCGGGCTTAAGTTTCACTGTGCGGGTCATGCTAATAGTTCACTTTTCCAAAGGAAATTCACTAAAAATCACTGGCCAGACAAGTGTCTAATTGTAATGGATAAACAATTATCTCCAAGATAACAGACGTTTAAATAGCTCAGCTGTTTTTTGACCAGCCCTTTGGTTTTGGACTAGAGAACTCTTATTTTCTAGATTGGACATTGGTGAATATTAAAATAAGTAAAATAATTTCCTTAAACTACAATATGAAAGTATTTTATTTAGTCATAGTGTGAGCATAGTGTAGAGCTAACTATTAGAGTTAATTTGACAAGTTTAAAACCTAAAATAATTAGTTTCCAGACCCGTAATGCGTATTATAACTACATTACGTAATGCTCTGTTGAACTTATCTTAGAAATCATAATGCTAAATATTGATTTAATTCCTTAAACTTTTTTTATACACTTATTACTACAGAATATTAGTTTTGAAACATCCTTATGGGAAATCATGTATTTAAGACGCTATAAATAACCACAAAGCATTGGATAAAACTCACGACGATCTTGTTTATACTTGAGCGGTGTGATAGATAGTTCAATTGTTGAATTTTATCAGATTGGTTAAACCTCGGCATGACTTTCTAACCCTCAGAGGAGTCAAAGGGGTCAACTATCAACTATCAGGGACGGTTTGTGGCAGCATTCTTTTGGAGTTAGGTAGCTTGTCAGTGACATATGAGTAAAGTTTGGCCTCCCCCCCGTCAGACTCTAGTGCCACCAAGACAGTTTGTAGGATTTGATCTAATTAAGTCAAATGTACCGCCTACAGAGACGTAATAATATATATTTAATATGTTAGAGGTTACGAAAAGTAAGAACAGTATTTTTAATGTTTTGCAGTAACTGCTTGTTTTTCTCTCGACCTAAATGTGAGTCCATCCTTTGAATATGTTATTGTGAGCTACAGAGTTTATATTGAATACGGAAATTATCACCACTTTTCCAAATTTTCTAAAAATAACCAAATATAATTCTTAACTCATAGTCATAAACGAGCAGTGTCCTTTATGTTGGCAAAATGAATCCCGCAAACAGATATTACTAAAACTTTTTAAATTTTTTTCAGAAATTGATCTTATGGTGTTTTAAATAAAAACAAATAATCAAAACCGCTTTTTAGAACAACCAATGAGCTTTCAAAGTAACACTTATGTGGTTAAAGTACCAATATGTGTTTTTCCCCAGAGCATAGCTTGCCCAGGTATTAAATTTACAGAAAGTAAAGTACATATAAACATAATTAGAACCAGATAAAGTTAATTACTTATTTTACTAACCAATTACTTTACTTGTAACTATGTTTTAAAATGTAACTTACCTTAAGAGACAACAATAATCAATTACAAAATAGCATACAAGCGTTTCTTTTTTTGGATTCTAACTACTATTTACTAATTGATAAACGTTGTTTGTGTTCTTAATGAAAGCTTATATTTGTTCTATTTAATAGCGTGTTAAAACACCAAATTGATTTTACGTCATGTAATAAGGTTATGGCGTTTAATAGTTATTGTATATTAATGGAACTTCCATATAGTGGGAATAGTATAAAAAATGCCTTAAGTGTCATTATGTTAAAATTGCATTCGATAATCTGTTAACTTTAATTCAAAATTGTTTTAAGATACTATAAATTTGTCACAGTTGAAGCTTGCATCGTTTTGTTTATTTTGCCTATGTGTAGGTCAAATTTTCATCCTTTATGTACATTGTGCTTAGATGTAGTTGGTTTGATTTAAAAGGGTTGCAGGATTAAACTTAAAACCTTGGTTGCACTTCCGCAGATGCCCGGTAGAACGATCGAATGAAAATAATCTATATAAAATATCGATGCACATAACAGACTATTCTCATTCGATTATTAACGTTTCATAATAAATACAAGTACATTTATCATACATTTATTGACTCGAAAATAAAAAATCAACTAATATAAATAACATGAAACATTTACAATTTTAATTTCCTGGATATACGCTTTTAGCTGCTTTAAAAAAATTAAGAACTTAATCTTTCCCACTTCTCTTTTATAGAGGTATCCTGATAAATAATATGATCTGTATCGAGTTTAAAATAAATACCCCCGTCACAGCAAACCTGCGTACTCAGCGAATTTCCAATGCATTTATATGTGACTCACTACTACACAACACTACCCACTACTCACACACACTACTCACACTACTCACTACTACTTACCAAGTTTCACAAAGACATCCATAAATAATTTTTATATAGCATTTTTTACTTTTATCCATAAGAATAACATTAGGGACTGTGTTTGAGTACGCAGGTTTGCTGCAATGAGGAAGATAAGGAATGTGGTTTTTTTGCAATTATCAATATAACTCGAGCAGGTGAAGCTCCCCGAGTTTTACCAAGTTTTATTAATTTAGGTTCATAACTAAGGGAGATATAAAACTTAACTTTTTCTCCATATGAATAACATGGGGGCCGAGTATGCAGGTTTGCTGCTACGGGGAAAATCAACAAAAAACATGTTTTTTGTGCTAATATCAATATACCACAACTAGTTGAAGCCACATACCAAGTTTCATCAATATACATTCATAAATAATCGAGATATAGAATTTTACTTATTCTCCATAACGATAACATTGGACAACGTACTGTGTTTAGCACTTTGAATATCTCTGCGACGGTTGGACGTAGAACAACGATTAAAACACCAAAATGTTTGTTTTGTTGCGCTAAACAGATTAATAAACAGAAATGTGAAATTGTTAGTAAAACTATCTGAGAAAAATCTAAAAACCTTTTTCCCATAAGATTAACATGGGACACGTTTTTTTTTGGATTTTCTCCGCAACCACTTAACCCTAGGTTAATGATTCAAAATACTAAATTATTTTTTAAGCTTTATAAAATGGCTATAACCAAAATTGAGTGTTTTTAACATTTTGGGGTCAAATTTGCAAAAAACCGATTTTTGGAAAATTGTAAACCCCCATAAAACCCCCTTCCCATAGTGCGATCGATCTGATTTTCGAACTTAAAGTCATAAATGCTACTCTACACATTTTTGCCAAATTTCATCAAAATTAGGTGTTTCATTCAAAAGTTATCGCAGTAACGGACACATATATATATATACATTTATATAAATTTGAACGAATAGTGTTTTTGGCATCTGGGGACCTCAAAACGAAAAGTTATCATGGTCTCGGGCTTAAGTCTTACCATGCCACCTACGGTAATAGCTTCTTCCCTATAGGGGAAATTCGCTAAAATCATAGTTTAATTACACAATCATTAAATTGCAGGGTTTGTAACGACGATATGAAGATGAAAATCAAGGGAGAATATCAAGTGTTGTTTCGTTGTTGTAAACCCATGTTATTACGGTTATAATATGTCAGTTAGATCGATCTGATCCGATATATTCATATCGAAATATCAAAATATTAACGTATATCGATATTTTATATAAATTATTTTCATTAGATTTTATTTTTTGATTTATTTGGACTTTACCTATCGCTTCTAGTGTTTAAAACTACACTACGTTTCGGGAGGTAAGGAAACTCCTCCCGTTATCAAGTGAACCCTACTTACATCTAAATATCAAACTCTTACACCTAACTAACCTACATTTTTTTGGATTTTTTTGATTATTTTTCCTTTACATTTTAATTTACACTAACACAAAGATAACAAAAAATCAAATACAATACACTAACACAAAATTTATATACACACCTAACTAACCTACATTTTTTTAATATTTTCCTTTACAATTTAATTTGACTAACAGAAAGATAACAAATATATATACAAAAAATCGAATACAATACACTAACACAACATTTATATATACGAACAAATGAAAAACTGACAATACATTACCTGTTCTGCATCGTGGCCTCCAAGCTGACGGGCAAACACGGGAAACGGGCTCACGATAGGGAAGCGATAGGTAAAGTCCAAATAAATCAAAAAATAAATTCAAATCCATCGCTATTATGAGTTTCAAAAATACAGTTCATTAGATTGTTCCACCGGGCGTCTGCGGAAGTGCAACCAAAAGGGTTGCAAATATGATAACATTGCTCTTCAAAGAAGCATGTAAAATGTGTACAGACTTAAATAGAAATTAAAAATTATATAGAGATAGTTAGTATAATTGCTAGAATATATTGCTAGTTAGATTGCTAGTGTAATATATATTTCAAATCATTGTTTATCCTCATGACAGTAAAAACCTTTACCGTGAATTCACCATTCCGCAACATTATGCAATTTAAGGGTAGAATTTTTATTGGTATCAAAAATAAGACTTCAAATTAGGAAAAGATCATACAACTGACCAACATGCGAGACTTTCGTCTGACAGATATCTAAACCCGGTAACACTTTCGTCTGACAGATATCTAAACCCGGTAACACTTTCGTCTGACAGATATCTAAACCCGGTAACACTTTCGTCTGACAGATATCTAAACCCGGTAACACTTTCGTCTGACAGATATCTAAACCCGGTAACACTTTCGTCTGACAGATATCTAAACCCGGTAACACTTTCGTGTGACAGATATCTAAACGCGGTAACACTTTCGTCTTAACTGATTGTTATAAACAAACTTATTGAATTAATTTAATCAATCTAAACCAGCAACAATATTTATTTATAAACTAGACTAAAAAAAATATTGAATGATTCTACTTTATGCATAGTTTATTTAACATAGTTAATTACAGGCTATATTTTAAATACATGGTGTTCCTAAACTCTATCAGGACACTTTCTGGGTTAAAATCAAACAAAAAATGTTTTGTGAACCTCAAATTACATGTTATATCGCGAATAAATTGTTACTAAAACAATGATATAAAGTAACGTATATGCCCCTTTCTTTTATCAGGTTACAGTACCTGGAGGGTCAAGCTTTGCTCGGGGAAGGCCAGTCAGTTTGTTTAGATAACTTGGGGTAATATTTCACCACTCCCCCCTACTGATTAGCAGATTTGTATAGCTCATTTGCCTATTTTCTGCATTTTTAAGGTCACTCTAGTTATTTATGGCCTAATGTCCCTTTGATTTATTTTAGATATGACCACTCGGTATATGTAATTTTCACGCAATCACTGCTATCAGGAAACAACATGTTAATTATAAACAACAAGAGTATTACTTGTTGACAGTTCACTGATTGATTATAGACAGCTTTTATGATTATTTTGTTTTGATTTGAATCTCCATAAGCCCAATGTTAAATTTTAATTTTTAAAATATGTTTTTTTTTATCTAATTAGATTTTACCATGGGATTAGACCTGTCTAGAACTTATTTGTAACCTAGAAATTGTTGATTACAACTTTTTAAGGATACCATTTGAGCCGTTTTTGAGGTCAGAGTTACAAGCAAGCAAACCTTACTCATATTAGAGTAAAGGATAAAATAGGATAGGTTAAGCAAAATAACAAGCATTGTTCGGTTTAAAATGTTACGAGATAGTGGCACCCTACTAAAATGGTATGAATCTAATAAATATTTTATCTGGCAATAGAAATAAACTTAGAATAATGCAATATTCTGTTCCTTAATAATGCAAATTAAAGCCAAAGTAATGTAAATAAGACATGTGCATAAGTTTATGTGTTTAGTATTTTTTTCATTTACTAAAACTCTTGTACAAATAATTTATGTAGAATTATCGATGGTTAACAGAGAAATATAATCCGTTTGTCCAATCTCCTAAAGTTTTTAATTTTTCTTACCATAAATTTTGTTCTTTGCGACAATCAAGTAATTTAAAAAGAAGAAAAATAATTATCCCAGCAAAAGTGAGGTTTTATAATTAAAAATAAGACTGAAATCCTACACAACCATTAAAATAATGAAACTGGAAACACTCACCTAAGGTGAGTTAGTTCTGGAAGGCGTGAAACTGAAACTTCACAAACTTCAAAAACTGTAATAATGTAAATCAAACCAAAATACAAAAATAGAGTCTTAATCCCAATTTATTTTTAGTATAGATATTCGTTACAGAATCCAACTTTCCACTAAAGTAATTAAGGAAGTTTTGAAAAATGTGTGTGCCCATTTTTATAAAATACAAATATGCATATTTGTATGAAATGTTTACTATTTCATTTATTTTATCGCTCATGATCTCTGCCAAAAATCACAACCTGACGTATAAAGGAACGGGTCATTTTATAAGGAAGAGTGGACGCACAACAGGAAATGAGAACCATCAATCATAGAATGTGAATTGATAAACTTATCGCGTCTCGTACGATCACAAAGAGTTGTTTGATCATCTTAGGGACTTTTAATGTATGTAATACTTACTAATTTTATTATTCACTCTAATTTTGAAGGTTTTAGTAAATCTTGTAGAATAATTGTTTTATAATCACCCCACGTCTTATCAAAGTAAAAGAAAGTCAGCTGAAATATCAACGAGGTACTATTAAAAAAAATAACGTCTCGTCTGCGTTAGACAAGTTATTATATACAATCTTTGTTTTATTTTTTTAAACTTTCACCATTCAATAAATAGTTTGATATGTTTCATTAAAAATAATGTTGTGTGCTCTTAATGTGATTAACAGATCAATATGGCCAACTTAGGTGTAAAAGCCTTACGTTAAAGATTGTTCATACACTTGAAGAAAAGAAGTCATCTTACTTACTTTTGAATGCATATATTTCTTTAGAGAGCATAAAAACATGTTACCAGCATTGAGAATTCTATTACAAAGTTGATTTATGTCTAATTATTTGTTTTCTCTGTGGTCTTGTTCCTATAGCTTCTAATAAATTATTAATTATGTGGCAATATTCAGCCTGTTGTACCTAATTCTTCGCAGTTTAGCATAACAAAACATCGGCCTATGCAACAAAATAATCAACAAATGTTTAAAATAAACGTTATAACAAACCAATCACAAATGGTCTCTGTTTGTACAACTATAAAGTTAGAAGGTTAAATTAAGTCACCCGCAAATCATTACGGTTGAGGCGATGATGAGGCTACATTATTGGTTACGCTCCTAATATGCGTTGCCGAACTTCATCAATAATAAATCCTTCTTCGCATACAGTCAAAGAAATCTCTCCCTGCTACTTTCACCCTATCAGTCTATTATATCACTACATATACCGATCTACTTCAGAAACACAATTTTAGAACTAAAATAATCCCTGAAAAATGTAACGCTTTATAACTTATTTTAATGTATTACCCACGTAATATGCCTTTAGGGGCCGATTATAATTTAAGTCTGCCGAACATGTTTCGAGGGATTTTACCATCATCAAAAAGGGGCAACATTATTTATCTTATTCGTCGATGAAGTTGAGGGGTAATTCCCTTGAAACTTACGTTCGGCGGGCTTCAAATAAAAAATGTCACCTAAGGGCATATTACGTGAGCAATACGTTCAAATAAGTTGTATACAAGGTTTCTAAGCTCAGAGAGAAAAATGTGTAACTTTAATTTACAAATATTAGTGAATAAATAACTTTTGAAGTTATATTTTTTAACACTCGCGTTTGTTATAATCTAGACAGGATGAATAAAATACGTCCACTACAAAGTATATCTACACTTACATACAAGACGGTAAAATATACACAAAAGATGTACAACAAGGCGTACCATTTAGCCTTGTCCTATAATTTTTTGTGTATATTTTACCGTCTTGTATGTAAGTACACTATAAGTGTAAGTATACTTTGAAGTGTTGTAAGACTATTTTATTTATACTGTTTAGTTGTAACAACACATATCACACGTATCATGCTTCTAAAGAAATTATTATAATCTAGCTATGGTTAGTTATATTTAGTGTTAAGTTACTGTTAGTGTTGTAGTGTTAAGAATCATACAACTCAATATTTCACATTAAATATACTTTTTGATTTCTTCTTTATTATTGCTCTTTGTATGTTGTAATAAATTTTCAATCTGTAAAGTTAAAACCCTTTATAATGTTTTGTATTACAATTTTTTAAGTTCGTAAAGATTGTAGCAAACGTGGCTGTTCGCAATTTTTACAGAATTTAATTAAATTCTGTGGTGAATTATTAACCAGAGTCTACAACTAAGTTCAGGAATTTCTGTATGTAATTTGGCCACTATTTGTTAGAAAAAGTCGATTTAATAATTAAATTAATACAAATTTTCAAAATTAATACAAAACCATCAGCTTTTGTCCACAGATGTAGAACATTCTCTCTCTCTCTCTCTCTCTCTCTCTCTCTCTCTCTCTCTCTCTCTCTCTCTCTCTCTCTCTCTCTCTCTCTCTCTCTCTCTCTCTCTCTCTCTCTCTCTCTCTCTCTCTCTCTCTCTCTCTCTCTCTCTCTCTCTCTCTCCTCTCTCTCTCTCTCTCTCTCTCTCTCTCTCTCTCTCTCTCTCTCTCTCTCTCTCTCTCTCTCTCTCTCTCTTTCCTCTACAAATATTTCACTACAATGGCATTATTGTGTTACAAACTGGAATACACCGACCTCTTATCGCGTATGGTCCCAATGTAAAGTAGGACCACAACTGTGTATACAATAGACTAAATGTATTGTAGCGTGCGTAATACTCATCACTAACTTAGTAATAATAAAGTGTTTTTTAACGAGTTAGACCACCTAAATACATAATAATAATACCACCTAAAACTACATTTCATTTATCGGGTGTAGTTTGCCTTGACATTTTTTTTAAGAGGATAGCAAATATTTTTGGTACTGACAGAATAAGTTAATTCTACAGGATTCTTGATCCTGTTATGTGTAAAAAGGTAAGTGACTCATTGTTAACACAACAATTACAACAGGGAAAGCCTGCTGCTTGCCTAGTAAATATTCAATTTGGATTGAGCTGACAAAAGATTGTTCTCGTTATTTAATGAAAGTTATATTTAAATTATCATCCATTTAAACAAACCTTTTTATGAGCCTTTTTAAAGTATGTCGGATTTAGTGGGGTTTTGGTCGAGTCCCGTAGACCTGTGTCAGTTGCATGGGCCTGTCAGTTTTTCTTCCGATTAATCCGGTAGGAAAGTTTGGTTAAGCAGCGAGGGATTATGTGCCAACATTATATTTTAAAGAGTAAAAGTATTTTCAAAGTATATATCAGCTAACTAAATGATTGAATTTACTCGCTATCATTATGTATTTAGTTGTGCTAGAATTTTGGAAAACGGATTTGGTCCTTCATAATCTTAGGCTTGTTTCAACGTTTTTAGGGTTTCTCCCAACAGACGTAAAAGTTGTCTACTTGTACCGGTAGTGTTGTAATAACTGTTCAACCACTAAAAATAGCAAAAAAATATCGAAATAAAATCTGCCATGGCTCTTGTTATAGTAGTTGTTGCTTGCATTACATAACAGGGATAGAAAACATACGGACATGAGCGGTATTTGACAAAAACCTGAGCAAAGCACGGATGGAAATTTAATATTATTGACAGGCATTATCGCGGAAGGAAATATCACAGTCGACCCTAATCAGTTTTAGAGTTAGAGTTAGTGGGTTTGAGTTGTATTAATTCAATTGTAAACCCATGGTGTTTTGCTTATTCCATGGTGTTGCGACCCGGTGTATGGTGTTTACGATGAGTCAACTGTTGGGGAGGGAGTGTTGTTACTTGATCAGCCTAATGGATACCTCGTAGCCAGGCTAACCTCGTCTCACAGAGCTTCCTCTACTTTGAATAATACATTATTCTTCGGTTACGGTGTTCTTGCTACACATCCTAAAACTATGTACTGAATAGTGAAAGGTATTTTGAGTAGAGACGATTTTGCTGTGAGATAATGTGTGAGGGATAAAACCATAAATTGTAGATTTAGATTTATTTTTTTATTTTCTCACAAGAAGAAAGCATGCTTTTACCAGTTTAAAATCTAAGGAATATTGTATATTAAGGGATGAATCATATGGTTTTAGAGTTTTGAAGATTAGAAGCATTCAGTAAATTTTATGAATGAAAGTACTTAATTATTATGGAAACTATATAGCTCTGAATGCAGACTAATGCAGTTGATTATTCTTATAACAAATACGTTTAATATGAAGACCTGTTCTGGTAAGGGATTCAAACCTTCAAGACGGTTTGACGGAAATGTCCGTAAAACATAAAACAATTATTTGTATTATTACTTTTTTATTATTTTTTTATTTGTTGCGCTTATAATAGAAAAGAATTTTATAAGGATTTTTAAATAAATTATGCAAATTGTGCGGTATTTCCATAAATGCTGCAAATTTGGCTACTGTTAAAAAAACACACATAAAAAACTCCCGTTTTGAGGGGTCATGAAAATTACAAAAGGGCCGCTCTTGAAAGAAACCATAAGAAACACACAGCCATTAATATACCGCACCAGTTGTTGTTTAGACGAAGTGCAGTGATTATCCTGGAGCCTTTTAATGTGTGAATCAGTCGTGCAGAAGAACAAGCAGATGGCAATCATGGAAATAGGATGTTTGTGGGACAAGTTTGAAACTTGATAAAAATAATCAAGGTAAGGTATCATTATTTACTTTGCATAAAGGAATTTTGTCTTAAATTTGTTATCCAAATATCTAAGTTTTTTATTCAAATTTATTTGTTCGAAAGACAAAAGCGTAGATCTCCCATCACAAGTTGAGCCAGGGATTACTCAATCTGTAAGATTTTAGCAGTACATCGACAAATAAATAAGTGAGAATCATGACGGCTCTATCCAAGCCCAAGCCCTAATGTTTTACTGCAGTGCTGTTTTACCACCTCGCCACCTTTGGCATATTGTTTGCCAAACATGTTTTTTATTACTTTTCATTTGCACGTAAAAGTGACCATCTTTGTAAAACTTCTAAGAGCATTAGGGAGTTTGAATTAGGCTACAGAGGAGTAAACAAATTGGAGTATTAGGGAATAAATTTCTCTCTGGATGGTCCAAGGAGATTTTGAACAAATAAATATGGTACACCCAATTAATAACAACCCAATTAAGGATAGCAGTTATATTACATATATGCCATCGTTATGTGATATTATTACTTTCGTGTAATAGCGTTGGTGAAGATACTGTAACTTAAATTTGGATAGAGAACACAAGAACGCGTTACCTGGCTCAATAATCGAAAGTGCAGATTAAGGTTTCGCGGAGACGGTAAGGTTTCACCAATCGAAATTGACTTAAACTGTATCAGGAGGATATTATATAAAAACCTTAAAACCGTCTCTTCCCTTTCATTTATTACGATAAGTCGTATCTATATTACAAATCATTTTTTGAAAAATCAGCTCTTTTAATTGCGCTATTACAATTTTATTTATAATAATAGTAAAAGGAAATTTATATTATAAATAATTATGTGTTATCTTCGAAAACATTCTGAGATAAAAAATCAATTGTTCATAATTAAGACAATTGGTGGAGTAGGGTGATACGTCTAAAGTAATAGGGAATTTTTAATTTCGAACAAAACATTCACACATACTGCAGTCTTCTATTCCATACTGCAGTTGGTGAAAACATTCGTTCTAACTTTACCGCAAACAATTAGTTTATAAAACAATGGAATGTGGTGATATTAGTTTTAGTTGGGTCAAATTTAAATTAATAAATCCGTGGAAGTCATTAGAACTCAATATGATCCATGCGTTAAAAGCTGAACTATTTATCCAGCCATCTGGATAACATACAACAAACACAAGTCATATTATTGAAATAATTTATCTTAGTCTCTTTTCACCCTCCGACAACTAATTGAATATTTTAGTGATGTTAGGTGGACTTAACCTTATTGGAATAACATTTACTTATGGTGTTCATGGACATAACATTTAATCGGCCTAGGAAGACTGATTTTACGAGCTTGAACAACTCAAATAGTATAAAGTAGCGTGCATGACTATTGAAAACAAATTTGGAAAACAGCCTCGTGATTAGAATCGTAAAACAAATAACTCAATATAAATAACCATTGCTCATCACAAATATTTAAATACATTTGTTTAAACGCAGCTTAAGGTTTGTTTCTGGCAATCGGCCAGCAGTTACTACGGTATGAAACAGTTTTAGTTTTGTATTGAAGCTCGTGAACTAAAGATAAGCCACAACTACTTTTTCCGTTGACATTTATTTTCCACGTTGAAGCGTAACTTTATTATGTCGCTTAAGATCACATGTTAAATATACAACAAGAACTTGTTCTAGTAAATCCAAAAAAACACAAGACCTTTATCTATATGTTTTGTATTAAATTAAATGACTTTTCCTGTATTTGTGCCGTCAATACTTTTATTTATTCTCTCCGTGCATAGAGACGTACAATATTTAGCCCCAATAAGAGAATGTTATGTAAAAACCACCATCAATAACTAACAAGAAAGAATATCCCTCCCCCAAACTGGTAAAGTCCCAAAGTTGCAAAATTTAATAAGAAAACTGGGATTTATGAATTGTACGGAAATATGAACTATTTATGAAACTTTCCAACTTTTAGAATTTAATGATGTTGGAATTTCATTGAATCACGTGAACAACAAAATAACTTTATGCTTTAAATAAAATAATGTATTCTCTAGAAAACATTGGAAAACTGTTTTTAGGCGAAAAGAAAACATTACCGTCCAAGTTAAACACTCCAGTTGAAGGCTTTTCAACAAAACCAATTAAACTATCGTGTACGAGCTCCTCATGTTTCAAAGGCAGGAAAGTCAACTTATAAATGATGGACGTCGATGGTTCTAGTTTTCTTAACGCATCTCTTGGGTTCTACGAAGTATACACAATAGACGTATCTACTTTGTTATATTAGCTGTTTAGACTCTTTAGTTTAACGGTACAACCAAAACACGGTTTAGTAAATGAAAAAATGTCAGTTCATTTTCCTAGTATATCAGTTACTTGAACAAAATTCAGAATACGTTATCCTATGGCCATGGAAAATTGTGAAACATAACAATAACTCATGTTCAGACCTATTCCATGAATAAGTATATTTTTAGCAAACTGACAAAGTGACTGGATGGGTGTGAACTTTCATAGTTTTCCATTTTTAATTTATTAAAAATCTTAAGAGTTTATTTAATGGAGGAATTCCAACAGAAGCAGTGGCAACGTGACAATTCCAGGGATTGCCATGTGTGGACGTGGGTCGGTAAAGGCGTCATGCATGAGAAAACTCATTTTAAAAATCTATAATAAAATGTTAACGTTTGATTAAATGTTTACGTTGTTTTACTAGTCACATAAAATATAAACATATGTTTTATTAAAGGTTGTTTATAAACAAAATATGAATTTTGTTTGCTGTATTACAACAGTACACACAGTTCAGCAAAAGGCAGAGATGATATATTTAGTTGTGTATGCGCTGACGGAAGGACCTGTAACAATTTATCATCTGTCTGAAAGTTCCTTGGCCTTGACTTTGATGCCAAAGTTCATCAGCCAAGAGCAATATAGTCTTTAAAAAATATGAGTATTTCCTGGTTGTTTTTAAATCTGAAGTACATGTTCCAATAACATTAAAAAACTAATAGTAGCCTATTTAAAATAATGCAATACATTTTGAGCAATTTAAAAATTATTTGCATTTTGTACGAGACGTCTTAGGTGAGTTAATTTTGAGTCAAACTATCACATTATTGAGCTAAGGGATTGTACGAGAGGGATCGGATTATCCATTTGATATTCTCTGCAAGTAGGATTATATTTTCAAAATAATATGATAGGAAATAACTGTCACATTTTAATATTGGCTGACGGATAAAACGTGTAACTTAATTACATTAAATGCTATAGTACTTTGAAAACCCAATTAATTTTCAGTAATCCTCTTAAGTCTGTTTTAGTGAAATATAACTTTTGAAATCCCCTTATATTACCAGAAGTTAGAGAACCAGCAAGGTGACTTTTGAAAGCCTTATAATGTAGTAAATTGTTAATTCTTGAAAGTGCTGCCAACTGCCCAAAAGTTGCTTACTGTCGAACATATTTTAAAAAATAGGATAATTAATTTTTATTTATTAGTTTTTCCAAGAAAAAAAACGGATATTGTAGAAAACTTGTGAGCTCAAGTAATTTATTATGACATTAAAGTAACTAATTAGAACTGGTACTTTGTCCATTCGGTGAAATGATTCAATTATATAATGGCACCTGAAGATGCTAGCTTCAAACGTTCAATCTGTTCGATCGTTTCAAATTTTAGTTTATCATTAATTTGATATAAACACCTAACGCATGGAAAAGGCGGCAATATAAGCTTAGTGATGATCCTCCGTCATCATCCAGAGACACGTTGACCGCTCCATCAAAGATCATGTGACGTCACTGGTGAGCTGAAAAGATTAATTTTGATTAACTAAATTGACTAAATATACATATCTACTGCAAACAGTATTTGGATATTTTATAACAACTCTTCGCTCCAACTGCGCCCTTGTGTAGTGCATGGGTTGACCTATTCCCTATAACAGTTTCAACCAACTATTATCTACTACATACCATGAACAGTATATATTTCTCGGTAAGGGTGGGTGCAGAAACAAATGGGGGTTGTTTGTATAGGTTGTTTTAATCGCGTTACTGTAAAAGAGATACTGTAATTATGATTAAAAGTTAACATCAAACTTTCACGATGGTAATTATATTGTGAAATTGACAGAAATAGTATTTCAACATTTTAAACCTCAAAAGTTTCAACAAAAGAGGTTGCGATAGATCAACACTGTTCAAATTGGGGAAAGATCCCCGTATAAATTTGTGTCAGATTACAACGTTAAGATTACATAATACCAGGACTGAGTTCCCAGATACACGGGCAAGGTTCACGGAAAGCAAAAAACATTTAGTTGTGCTGCATTCTGTTGTGAAACTGATGAACTTTTACAAGGAACAGACACATCTTATTATAATTCAATAAGGAAAATATGAAATTTGTGTATTTGCACAGGTTTCTGAAGCCATCGTACAATCAGTAAATTGAGCTACGTCAGTGAAGGGATTGGTCTTTTTTATTTATTTATATTTACAATTAACGATTGTGCGGAGAAAGGTTGACAAAATGTTCAGGTTAAGGATGATTTCACTCAGGTAAAATGTGTTTCTTTTCATTTATATAGGCACAACATTTCATTAGTTAAATCTAATTATCTGTGAGAAATTTTGTGCTAACAATTTATTATTTAATTATTATTATGTGTATATTTGTTGCGATTAATATTATTTTTACCGATATTATTATGTTGCAAGGAGTTCTACTGTTAAATATCACCTCACCGTGTAATGTATAAAAATGGTATCAAACTCTAAAAAAAAAAAAGTGAAGGGCTGGACATCGGAACGGGATTAAGCTACGACCACCTGGTGCGCCAGACCAGATAAACCCTCACGTGATGCAATCTGGGATTTACGTAGAGAATAGAACCGTCGATGTTTCCAAACTCCATGCTGTACTGTGAAGCGCTGTTCCTGACAACGCCACTCTGCGGTCAGGTTTCTTTAATCTGGGTTGAGTATTGGGTCTCCACTCCGTAATAGAGACAAGGACGTATTAATTATTGATAGGTAGACGTAGTTGGGGCCGTCGCTTAGGAACTTATCGAATGTTATCCGTTATTAAAGCACAGCTATAGCATTCAGTAAATAAACATAAAACTAGTAAGTGCTAAAATATTATGTTTGTTTTTACTAAATGTCCAGGGTGTTTGTAAAATAAACTTCATAGTTTACGACATGCTTATTCATCCCAAAATATACAGGGTGTCACAAAAAAGTGTGATGGGCTATAAATGACCTAATTCTACATGAAAAAATAAGTCAAAAATGAAGAATAACATTTTTTGGATTTCGGCTTAGTTTAGCCGTAATCCGCCATTTTGTTTTTTTGGGAAAATATTTTTTATTTCAAAAACCCAATGAGATATTTTTACGAAACTTGGCAAAAGTGTTTACACTAAAGTAACATTTGTAAAAAAAAATATTTTTTTACCTTTCCAAATTTCAAAATGGCGGCCATTTGAATTTTTGTATGCCAAATTTCATGAAAACCGGTACCTAAATCAAAATTTTTCAAGACACAAAATCTTTTTTATTTATTATAACAAATCCAAAAAAACAAAAATGAATAAAATCGGTTCATAAATAAAGAAGCTATGTTTATTTTAGTAATTTAGACTGAAATTACTTAATTACATTACATAAATTATTATTACATAAATTCCAGTCTAAATTACTAAAATAAACACAGCTTCTTTATTTATGAACCGATTTTATTCATTTTTGTTTTGTTGGATTTTTTATAATAAATACAAAACATTTTGTGTCTTGAAAAAGTTTGATTTAGGTATCGGTTTTCATGAAATTTGGCATAAAGAAATTCAAATGGCCGCCATTTTGGAATTTGGAAAGGTAAAAAAATATTTTTTTTTTACAAATGTTACTTATTTTAGTGTAAACACTTTTGCCAAGTTTCGTAAAAATATCTCATTGGGTTTTTGAAATAATAAATATTTTCCCAAAAAAACAAAATGGCGGATTACGGCTAAACTAAGCCGAAATCCAAAAAATGTTATTCATCATTTTTGACTTATTTTGCATGTAGAATTAGGTCCTGTATAGCCCATCACACTTTTTTGTGACACCCTGTATAAAGGATAACTTTTCGTCGTGTTTTAGTTGTGCATCTAACAATGTGTAGTTTAAGAAATCATATATAAAGTACCGAAGCAACCCCATCGTCATTGATAATATATAAGGAAAAATATGTACTGTTATCAGATATGTCATCATTTATAATAGAGCTGTGCTAATATTTTTTTTTAATTTTTATAAATTAAACATCATAACAAAATTCCAAAAATCTATCTGTTGTGCGTTTCATAAAATACGCAATATTTATCTAATAGAAATTTTTAAATTTTTAATGTCCACCATTTCTAAACGAATCAATTTTTTTCCCAAATACCCTCTCATAACATACGCACGTGCAGGATTTTGTATTATATTAGAATTATACTGAATTTGTGTATTAATTAAGAAAGTATTTTGTTTGAATCTTTTTATCAATATATCGATGCAACGTTGAGCAACGAAGCAATTAACGCATTGATTGAAGGATAAACCTCATCCTCATTCATTAGATCCTGCCTAATCGGGAACAACGAGTATAGAAAGCTGTTACATAATTGCTTGTAATATCTATAGTTAATAAAATAAATTAGGAATGTACGTGAGCTAACTGTGTTGCTATAAAAGTGCTAAATTAATTTTCAATTGCATTATACAAGATGTTAAGTCATTTTATATTTATTGAACTCGACTGTTGTGGAAAAAAATATTAGGTTTTGTTGTACACGACACAAAATTAGTGGATGAAACGCAGTGTCTCTCATCCAGTGTGTTTCATCTAGTAATTTTGTGCCGTGTATTTGTGTGTTTTTTAATCTCCTGACGACTGGTTCGAGCACTGATAGCTGTGGTGAGTGTTGGCCAAAATAACCCTGGAATAATATTACCTCACCAATAAAATCACGTCATTCAGAATGAATACAGATAACAAACTATTGATTTTCCTCTACCTGTTGTTTTCACTCAACAATTGGTGCGGGGATGGATAAAGGAGTACAAAGAACTAATGCTGACACTTTATACTGAAATAAGATTAGCGGCAGGGAAATCGAAAAGTGTTAAACGAGAAATACCTTGTTGGGATATATATCCCCAGCGAAGGAAGAAAGCCTCGCTCGGTTGACAAGGCAACGCAAACCTGGAACGTCAAGAACAAAACCTCAAAGCTACTGAGTACCTAATAAAAAGAAATAGAGTTTTCATTCTAAACTGTGAAATGAAAGCATCAAAAATCCAATAATAATCAATTTTAATTGACTAGGCCTTTCGATATCAAAGATATCATCGTCAGGTCAAATCAACAACATAAACGAGTTCGCACGCAGCACGCTGACGTGAGGGAAGTGAATTTCCACAGAAAAAATTGTTAAACTCAGAATCAGTGTAAAAACAAACATTTATTTCGATTTTTATTGAAATCTGAAAACATTGATTTTTTTGGCTGTTCTGATGCTCCTGGTTTTATTTAACTGCAATGCTGGGAATACAATTATGCGCATTATAAGGCTAGGAGAGGGTCCAGTCAGGCTTGAAAGTAGACGTGAGGTTGCTGGGGATGAGAAACGTACACCTACAAATGAATATCAGGCGTTTATAATGTAAAACCCCCATAAGACAACGTACTGTGTATGGTCGAAACACATTTTCTTTAATAACTCGGTAAATATTTATGCTAGAATGACGAGAGAGGGCTTAAAACTTTCGCCTCACTAATTCCCACCTTTTTACATGAGTTAATTTTACATCCAGGGCTTTTCTGACCTTTTTGGGCCCAAAAACTCGAAATTTGAAAGATTAATCCCTTAAAAAAGGGGTTTAGAGTTTTCCGATTGTTTTGCCCTACGAACTTGTCCAACTTATTACAGAAAGGAACGTCTCTAGCAAATTTGAAGTAAACCGGACAAAAAATGCGACCACTAGAGTGCAAACACACACACACACACATATATATATATATATATATATATATGTCTATATATATATAAAATTTTGAACGACCCCCCAAAACGTGTTCAGGGGGTCACGTTAGGAACTTCTATGGTGGTCCCGGGCTTAAGTTTCACCGTGCGGGTCATGATAATAGTTCACTTTCCTAAGGAAATTCACTAACAACAATTTTAATTTTGACATAACAAATCAGCTGTAAAGAATAATACCCCCGTCGCAGCAAACCTGCATACTCAGCGAATTTCCAATGGAGATATAAATGTCTTAATACTACATAAAGCCACTTACCAAGTTTCATAAAAATATATTCACAAATAAGTGATATATACAATTTTAATTATTCTCCATAAGAATAACATTGGGGCTGAGTACGCAGGTTTGCTGCAACAAGGAACACAAAAAATTGGTTTTTATGCTAATATCAATATAACTCAACTAGGAGAGGTCGTATACCAGTTTTTATTAATTTGTGGTCATAATTAAGGGGGACAGAGCATTTAATTATTATCCATAAGAATAACATGGGGCCTGAGTACGCAGGTTTGCTGCTACGGGATGATTATGCAAAAACAATTTTTTGGAGCAAATATCAATAGACCTCAACGGGATGAAGCTGTATACCAAGTTTCGTCAGTATACGTTCATAAATAAGCGAGATCAAAAATTTTTCTTTTCCTCCATAAGAATAACATTAGACAACGTACTGTGTTTAGCACTTTCAATATCTCGGTAACCAATTGACGTAGAGGAATGATCGAAATACCAAATTGTGTGTTTTTTTAAGCTGAATCGAATGGTCAAAACTAAAATTTGACTTTTTCAAAAATTATGTGTAAAAAATTCAAAAAACCCATTTTTGGGGTACAAAACCCCCCCAAAATACCCCTTCGGATAGATCGATCTGTCTGGTTTTCGAACTTAAAGTCATAAATGCTGCTTTACATGTTTATACCAAATTTCGTCAAAATCGGATAATTTTTACGAGAGTTATCGTGCTCACGGACACATATATATATATATATATATATATATATACAGTATCGAACGAATGGTGTTTTTGGGGTCTGGGGACCTCAAAACGAAAAGTTATCATGGTCCCGGGCCTAGGTCTTACCATGCCGACTACGGTAATAGCTTCTTCCCTATAGGGGAAATTCGCTAATTCCCTATAGGGGAAATTCGCTAAAATGTTGTAATTTAGTGAAATACTGTAAAGTAAATATAAATTAAAATAAAGTTCTTAATACATAACAAATTATTTTCACAAAAACCGAGAATTTTAGAGTAATTTTTCACTAAACATTAAAAACAATTAACAGATAGAGTTGAGTTTATTATCCTCTAGGGCTTGCACCTATAAAGTAGGAGTATAGGGTTGACATTCTTACTGGTTTTCATACCTCAAACAAGGTTTGACAAATTTCTAAAATGTGAAATGTGAATGTGAATATATGTTTACTAATTTTCTATTATAAATTCATATAAAACAAAGAACATTTCAAACTCTTGGTATTTGACACAGGGAGAATCAAATGTTTACTGTGGAAAATATATATGTAACAAATTAAATTCGTTAATGCTGACTAAACCACTAATATGTTACTATTTAAATAATGTTTAAACGGTACCACCAGACTCTGTATAATTAAATGAGCTATTTAATCTTGTAGCTAACGTTGAGTTTACATAACCGAGGGCTATCTGTGTTCATAACGGCCTCTTTGACCGCTCGTCCGTACCAGAATCAGGCTCTTGCCAATGTCCACAGGAAACCTCAGTATAACTATAACGACCTTGTTCAGATGACTTTTCTGATTTATAAATCTTAAAGTATCACTTTTCTCATCACCTCACCACTTTTTCAGAACACGTTTTGAAAAGTTGATTCAGACGAATAAAATGATCATCGTAAACATTTCAACAATTTTTATGTTCTACAATTTGTAAAGTATTATCTTAAGTATTTTAAAATGCTGTAATGCTCAGCTTGTAAATAATATTCCTCTTCGTCACTCAAGGACTAAGTTATCTTGGGAAAAGACCAGTTTAATGAGTTAAACTGTCCAAATTAATTTATGTAAATAGTCATTTTAATTAATAGTTGTAAAATAAAAACATAAAATGGCAAAAAAAATTAAAAAATTGTAATTAGCGTGTCATTTCCCAATCAATCGACAGTGCAATAATTTCAATAGTTGCAGTAGTTCTTAATCCTGGAACTTGTGCCTATCCTGCCGAACTGTAGTGGACATATTTACTCCGTAATATTTCTCTACAAAGTGATTTCACACAGAGTTTCGGTTTAAGATTTGTACTGTAGTGCATTATGGACGGCCCCATAGTTATGTTTTAGGGTTTATTTGTACTCTTAAAGTCTAAACCTATGGAAAATAAATGTTTGGTTTAAATTTCCAATTAAAGCTATCCTGGTTTTGATGTAAGTGTGACCCAAAGCAATGCTGTATTTTACGACCTCATAAAAGCAATAAAGTATGGGAATCACAATCATATTAAAATGTTCGTCAGCCGTTCACAATTTTACAGCTCAGTGCAATAAAAGGTGTTATACGATGTTTAGCGGAGACTATGTGTTGTTACAGGCAATTATGTCTCACACCCACAATATTTACAGTGAAACATGTTTGTTTCATGTTTTGAAATATTATAGATATTTTAACTCATCAAGATTTCCAATGGTTTGTATCCTTAATTTTGTCTACTAGTCAAACTATGTGTTAAATAAGTAAAACAAATGACGGGAAAAACAAGCAAGAGGTTAATATTGGAGGGTTTAAAGAAAAAATTAACAGTTCGACTTATCGGGTTTCTTCAAGACTGACGAAAAGCTTTGACAGTTATATTCTATTTCAGAATATATTCCGTACAATGATCTTTGAAAAGTTAGAAGATTAGTTTACAACTATTAAAGGTTTCAAATTGTGGCAGTATTTTATTACAGGAATACATATTTTATTACAATACAAAATACCCCCATCACAGCACACCTGCATACTCGGCGAATTTCTAATGAAGATATAAATGTCTTAATTCTACGTAAAGCCACTTAAAAGTTTCATAAAAATATATTCACAAATAAGCGATATATACAATTTTAATTATTCTCCATAAGATAAGTAAATAAATTGGGGCTGAGTACGCAGGTTTGCTGCATCAATGAACATAAAAATGGGTTTTATGCTAATATAAATATAACTCAGCTAGGTGAAGTCATATACCAGTTTTTATTCATTTATGTTCATAATTAAGCATAGCATTTAATTATTATCCATTAGAATAACATGGGGCTGAATACGCAGGTTTGCTGCTACGGGAGCCTTTGGCAAAAAATTGTTTTTTTGAGCAAATACCAATAGACCACAACCAGATTAAGCTATATACCAAGTTTCATCAGTATACGTCCATAAATAAGCGAGATATAAAATTTGTCTTATCCTCCATAAGAATAACATTAGACAACATACTATGTTTAGCACTTTCAATATCTCGGTAACCAATTGACGTGATCAAAATACCAAATTGTGTGTTTTTAAATCCAATGGTAAAAACTAAAATTTGACTATTTCAAAAATTATATATACAAAATTCAAAAACCCATTTTTAGGGTACAAAACCCCCCAAAATACCCCTTCGGATGGATCGATCTGGCTGGTTTTCAAACTTAAAGTCATAAATGTTGCTTTACCCGTTTATACCAACTTTGATCAAAATATGATCATTTTTACGAGAGTTATCGTGCTCACGGACACATATATATATATATTAATAGTTGTATATATATATATATTAATAGTTGTATATATATATTAATAGTTGTATATATATATTAATAGTTGTATATATATATTAATAGTTGTATATATATATATATATTAATAGTTGTATATATATATATATATATTAATAGTTGTATATATATATATATATATATAAGTATAAAATCATGAAAATAACCATGAGAGGGTACTCATGGTTATTTTCATGATTTTATACTTATATTATAGTAGCCCTTTACTGTGAATTTAATTCTCTAATATATATATATATATATGTGTGTGTGTGTGTGTGTGTGTGTCCGTGAGCACGATAACTCTCATAAAAATGATCATATTTTGATAAAATTTGGTATAAACGGATAAAGCAACATTTATGACTTTAAGTTTGAAAACCAGCCAGATCGATCCATCCGAAGGGGTATTTTGGGGGGGTTTTGTACCCCAAAAATGGGTTTTTGAATAAATAGTCAAATTTTAGTTTTTACCATTACATATATATACAGTTTCAAACGAATGGTGTTTTTGGGGTCTGGGGACCTCAAAACGAATAGTTAACATGGTCCTGGGCCTAGGTCTTACCATGCTGACTACGGTAATAGCTTCTTCCCTATAGGGGAAATTCGCTAATAGGAAAAACAAATCCGCATTTTACTAGGGTAAAAAAGGTTCACGGCAACCAAATGCATAGTGACCTGGTTTAATTTATTTATTTTACAACTATTTTATTCCGTTCCTTTTACACAAACAATGTTGTGTAATTAAATGTACAATTTTTCATAACTCGACCTCGTGAACACAAGCTCTGTCAACAATCCGTCTAATTAAAGTTGACAGGATTCAGTCATGTTTTTTTTTATGAGTTTACAAATTTCGAAGAATTAATGTTGAAATATTTGTTTTAAAATTTTCTGCGGATTTCGAGTTCCTCTTTCTTGTAATGGAATAAAACATACACTCTCCCAGCTTTCGTATAATTAAAAGGCATCCATGTTTCGAAATGTTTCGTTTTGTAGACCAATGTTTTTCTCTAGAAAATAAAACATAAAAATGAGTTTTTCAGGAAGTTTTTACTGTAGCCTATTTAGGTTATTATATCTGTCTGCGGACAGTGAAACTTTCAGTAAATAAACCAACAAATTACACCTGTTGTCCAATTACTAAGTAAAAAATATGTTTTATATACATACAATTTATCATGAGTAAGAAAAAGATATGGGTGTGTTATCTTTATATTTATTTCATTTTAACTGAATGTCCTGCAAACACTGCTCAGATAAAGTAAACAAATTTTACTCTAAATTTGTTCTTAAGATTCTGATTGAAATTCGGTAGGTCTTTTTTGCCCTTAGGTATTCAGGACAAAAACAACATAAATTTGAAAACATAAGCGGTTACATAAAGCAGAAATTCCCTTGTTTTTGTCTCGGACCTGAGTAGTTAATTATTTAATAAAACACCGCTGAGTCAAATAACCTCTGAGGAATGTTGTAATATAAAGCTGTTTCTTTTTTCGCCTGAGGTTACTTCTGGGTTCTTTGTTTCTCTGAGGTCACCGCTTTAAATTTATATGAGCCGTAATAAATTGTAATACCGGGATTAAATTATTATTATGTTTATTATTATTATGTTTCAAAATCAATTTCAATATTTCTATAGTTCTCGATTTTACTATTGATTATGAACAATATTTAATGTTTTATAACGTGAGAAACCCGTCATTGAAACTCATTTTTCCAAACAGTAATAAGTTGGTTATTGTATGAAAATCTTCCAGATTTTATTATTTATTTGTTGATATTTTGTGCTCCAACGTACTTGCCGAATCTTACAAGTTCTAGATAATTGAACCATAAACTATATAAATGTACTCAAAACTTAGATTTTAACCTTGACAGTCACAGCTAATTACCCACTGATAAATTTATATATGTCATAATTGTAATGATGTATAAATGTAACGTGAAATTATTATTCCAAAAAATCAATTTTTTCTGGTCCTATTCAAAATACCACTCACCTTGTTGTTTGAAGACAAAAAATATCGCATTATCCTGATTATGGTCTTGGGTTTGTTTAACCCAAAAACGAGTGTTTATTACTTTGCATAAACATTTTCAAAATATCTAATTAATTTGCACCATTGGAGCCAGTTCAAAAACAATTTAGTAATATTATTAATTATCTACGTCAATTGATTACTGAGATATTCGGTATGCTAGATACAAGACATTTGTTTTTGGAAGCCTCATAACGAAAAGTAGGGGAAATTTGCTTAAAATATGATTTTGATATTACATCTACGAACATTTTATATTAGATTTTCTGTAATACAAAAATATACTTTTCATCACACTACGCTGTAATCACCTGTTTTCGGAACGTCGCGTCATTTGAATACCGAAAGTAGAGTTTTTCCGCCCAAGGGCCGAAAGTCAGCTGATCTATTTAGCCAGTGTTGCCAACTTGTTTTCAAGCGTACACGACGTTACCTGGATAGTACGTGCATACTATTTTGTGTTCTTTGGTTGACACACTGGAACAAATAGCAATAAAATTCAAAACATTGTACTATCGATGATTTGTTTATTGGTTAACTGTTTTTAGTCCGAGATTGCATGAGGCCGCTCGTGTTTTATGACCGATCACATTTAACCCGTTAATAATTGTAGTATGGTGAAAAACAGCGTTCACACCTCTGCCGAAAGGGTTTTGCATAGCCCTCGAACGATTTATGACCTCGACTTCGTCTCGGTCATAAAACACGATCTCGGGCCAGCAAAACCCCATTTTCGGCCCTTGGTGCGAAATATACTATTATGTGCATTTTATGTGTTGCTAAGTAATCAGGAAAATACAAATCATAACAAAAATTTAGTATTCTATTTCTACTGAACTATACTGTACCATCAGATTTTCTGTATTTTGAAACTCATAATAGCAATGGATTTTAATTTTGTTTTGATTTATTTGGACTTTACCTATCACTTCTAGTTTTTAAAACTACACTATGTTTCGGGAGGTAAGGAAACTCCTCCCGTTATCAAGTGAACCCTACTTACATCTATAAGTATCAAGTTCTTACACCTAACTAACCTACATTATTTTGGATTTTCTTAATCTTTTTCTTTTACATTTTAATTTATACTAACACAAAAGCAACAAATACATATACCAAAAATCAAATACAATACACTAACACAACATTTATATACACGAACAAATGGAAAACTGACAATACATTACCTGTTCTGCATCGTTGCCTCCAAGCTGATGGCAAAAACGGGAAACTTCACTCTCACGTCAACTCATTACCAGATCGCGCACTCGACTAGTGGCTAGCGGTAGTGGAGAGGGAGAGCCGTTACCCCCACCTACCGCCAGGGGCACGTGACGACACAGCTGTGGCTACCCACCCGTCTGTGTCGACGGGAACATGACACGGAAACCAAAAACTGCACGATTCCTCCTGGAGTGCTACACAGGCACTCTTATGACATTCTCATAGAGATTACCGCATTCGAAAGGTGCAAGGTGAGCATTGGGAACTAGTCATGCAATCAGGGGGCCGTGTTTCCTCCTAGGGCGATCACAGACGCATGTGTTGTAGCCACATTTTCCTTCTAGCCTAAATACCAAGTTGCTATGAAGTAGCATGAAATGTTGTCCATCAGTCAGTATGCTTTTCAACATCAATTACATCTTCAGAGGTGCCTAGGTTTCAACAGCTTCAGTATGGCTGTAAATGGTGATTAATTGTTGTAATTGTATACATATGAAAATGATAACACAATTAAAACTTTCTTAAAACGGTCCCACACTTCTCGCGAACAGACCTGAACATTCGGCCGAACTTTCTCCCAAATGTTCACTGAACATTCCGTCCCTTATGTTCCCGTATGTATCCAAAAGTTCGTGCAACACTTCTCGCGAATACTCTGAACATTCGGAGTTCGGCTGAATGTTTGGGCGTGTTCGCGAGAAGTGTGGGACCGCCTTTATCTTCTTTATATATAATTCTGTAAGCAAAATTTTTAAGTGTAAACTGTGGGAGTTTGGAAAATCGCAGGATGATGGGAGAGACAGCTCAAATTAAAGTTATTGATCCCAGAGACTCAGGGAAAATAGCAGTATTTCAAACAAGTAACCAGCAAACGTTGAACCATGGATATTTTACGTTAACATAACGTAAAACATACCCCATAAGAAAATCATGGAGGTTTAAAATGTCTGCTTAAATTTACATTAAAACATGTGAGTAAGAGTCAACTTTGTTTACGAATTAACATGAGTTCCTACACTTATTTTGTTCTATTTTCCTCAGTGTGTAAAGAGTAAAATATATCAGATAAGGCAGAGTATTGGAGCACGGTTAGGGGCTCTTACCCCTTCAAGCCACTAGTACAATATATTTTCGTGTTTTTAAAGCACATTTTTTCAGGACCCTGACAACTTTAAGGCTCATTACATACTTTAAATTAAAATATAGTTACCAAAAAAGTCAATGTCATTATGTAAATTTATATTGCTTTTATACCGATTGCCAAAAACGTGTCCAGTCTTTGATGAAGGGGGCAACTCTATTCACAGACATTCAGAACACTCAATGTCACTCCTAGAGGCTTGGCAGTTGTAATACTTTAATAATTGGGGTTTCATTCTGAGTCTTAAACAATCACAAAAGAGGCTGAAAAGAAATGAGATTCTGACATTCATTCTATTAGTTAAAGATTGTAGGATGGTGTAAAACTGAAAATTTATATGCTATATTAAATGTAAAATTTAACTGCCCGAAATAATTATGAATGCCTTGTAACTATGTTCATCAAAACAGGTAAAATCCTTGTTTTAGCGAATTTCCCCTATAGAAAAGAAGTTATTACCGGTCTCATGGTAAGACTTAAGCCCGAGACCATAATAACTTTTTGTTTTAAGATCCCTAGATGCCAAAAACACTATTCGTTCAAATTTATATAAATATATATATATTTATATATATATATATATATTTATATATATATATATATATATATATTTATATATATATATTTATTTATTTATATATATGTGTGTGTGTGTCCGTGAACGCGATAACTTGAGTAAAAAACGTCCGATTTCGATAAAATTTAGCTAAAATGTTTAAAATGATATTCATGACTTCAAGTTCGAAAACCAGAAAAATCGGACCATGGGAAAAAGGGGGGTTTTAAATTTTCCAAAAATCAGTTGTTTGCATTTTTCACCCTAAAATGTTTAAAAAACTCAATTTTGGTTTCCACCATGTTATAGAGCTTAAAAAAATAAATAATATAGTATTTTGAATTATTAACCTAGGTAAAATTGTTGCGGAGAAAATCCAAAAAACCTACTCACAAAATCTCCAATGTTAATCTTATGGGAAAAAGGTTTTTGGCTTTTCCTCAGTTTATTTTAATGTAAACTTCACATTTGCTTTTACCAATCTGTTCAGTTCCACAAAACAATCATTTTGGAGTTTAAATTGTGATTCTACGCCCAACCGTTACAGAGATATTCAAAGTGCTAAACACAGTAAGTTGTCCAATGTTATCCTTATGGAGCATAAATAAAATTTGATATCTTGATTATTTATGAATGTATGTTGATGAAACTTGGTATGTGGCTTCACGTAGTACTGGTATGCACAATTACCAGTGCAATACTAATAGTATTAATTATTTTTGTGCCAATCCTAATATTTGCACAAAAAATTGATTTTTTGTTGATTATTCCCGTAGCAGCAAACCTGCGAACTCAGCCCCCATGTCATTCTTAAGGAGAATGAGTAAAATGTAATGACTCCCTTAATTATGAACATAAATTAATAAAACTTGGTATGTAACTTCACGTGTTTGAGTTATATTGATAATTGCATAATAAACAATTTTTTCCTTGTTGCAGCAAACCTGCTTACACAGCCCCATGTTATTCTTAAAGAGAATAACTAAAATGTTATATAGCGCTTATTTATGATTAATATTGATGAAACTTGGTATTGTGGCTTCACCTAGTTAAATTTTATTTATATTTGCATAAAAACCAATTGTTTGATTTCCTTGTTTCAGCAAACCTACGTACTCATTACCAATTATATTCTTATGGACAATAATTAAAATCTCTTATATGTGAATATATTTTTATGAAAATGCGGCTATGCGGTATGCGGCTTTATGTGGTATTAATACATATATTATGCATTGGAAAATCGCTGAGTACGCAGGTTTGCTGCGACGGGGGTATTTAACCATAGCAAATTTTGATAGATGACCATTCTTCTACACTTCTGTACGGTACTACATATTGAATAAAGTATGTTTACTGTGACTATGACTATGACTACGAGAATATTAGCAGGTCTATATTTTCCGATTATCAATTTAACCAGTATATAAGCAACCAAAGGCCAAACATCAAAACACACGGACTTTTAGATTTATAATATTACTAATCTCACTGATAAACATTAGTCAATGAGTCAACTACTTAATTTATTCCAGAATATGTTAATAATAATATATGTTGTAGATATTCAGTTTTGTTAGTTGTGTATATAATGGACTTGCAAGTGATCACTAATATGAAAACAAGATCTTGGCATAATATTTTCATATTATTGTTAATATTTGTTTGAAAAATATTGTTATGATGGTTTAACAAAATGTCAAGATATGATTTCCTTTCTTGAAAAGTTATTATTTCAAAGGCTTTTTAATGTAGCTTTGTTCCGCTTGGTCACAGTTACATGATTCTACGATTTTCTCACCAATTTCCAAGTCACCCTTGTAGATAAAGGAGAATGAGCAAAGTGGGTATACCATATAATTAGTGTAAAGGCCTCAGAAAATCAGTGGTAAAAAACATGAATAATTAAATTTGTATAAGCTAATTTTACTTGATTAATAATAGCAGATTACATACATAGTTGTCAATGATAGCACATTACAGAATGAATTCACCATTACATTAAACTTAACTAGAGGCTTACAGGGGCTATAGCCCCTAAAATATGGTTTTTATGTAAGTGGATAATCACAGCTAATCATTGGTTCATTTTGCTTATTAAAAAAAACACTGTAGTGATTTTTCCATAAGAAAATCATTGGATCTTTGAAGGCCAATAGGGCAGAGCCCACATAATTTTTGACATTTCTGATTTTTTCCCTACTGTCCTTGGCCCTCATAAGCTTTAATACCCCCGTCACAGCAAACCTGCGGTCTCAGTGAATTTCCGATTCACATTTTTGTCTTAATACTATATAAAGCCGCTTACCAAGTTTCGTAAAAATATATTAACAAATAAGCGATATTTTAATTACTCTACATAAGAATAACATTGGGGATGAGTATTTAGGTTTGCTGACACAATTTTCATGCAAATATCAATACAATTCAACTAGGTGAAGCCACATACCAAGTTTAATCAATATTCATTCATGAATAAGTGATATATAACATTTGAATTATTCTCCTTTAGAATAACATGGGGCCTGAGTAAGCAGGTTTGCTGCAAAAGGAACGAAAAATTTGGGTTTTCATTCAAATATCAATATACCTCAATTAGGTGAAGCCATATACCAATTTTAATCAATCTATATTCATGAATAAGCGATGTATACCATATTTTAATTATTCTCCATAAGAATAACATAGGGGATGACTACGCAGGTTTGTTGCAACAAGGAGCACAACAAATGGGTTTTTATGCAATTATCAGTATATCTCAACAATAGGTGAAACTACATACCAAATTTTATTAATTTATGTCATAATTAAGGGAGACATAAGATTTAACTTATTCTCCATAAGACTAACATGGGGGCTAAGTACGCAGGTTTTCTGCTACAGGAAGTAACGGTAAAAATTTTTGTTGTGCAAATAAGAATAGACCACAACCAGATGAAGCCACATACCAAGTTTCATTAATATATGTTCATTAATAAGCGAGATATAAAATTTTACTTTTTCTCCATAAGATTAACATTGGACAACGTACTTTGTTTAGCACTTTTAATATCTCGGTAACCAATTGACGTAGAGCGATGATCAAAAAAACAAATTGTATGTTTTTTAAGCTAAATTTAATGGTCTAAGCAAAAGTTTGGGTTTAAAAATAATTACATGTAAAAAGTTCAAAAAACCAATTTTCGGGGTACAAAACCCACCCAAAAACCCTTTAAAATAGAGGGACCTGTCTGGTTCTCGAACTTATGAAAATAGATCCTGCCTTAAACGTTTGTACAAAATTTCATCAAGATCGGACCATTTTTACGAAAGTTATCGTGCATTCGGACACATATATACCTATATATACATATACAAGTTATATGTATATGAACTTAAACTCGTATATGAACTTAAACGAATGGTGTTTTTGGCATCTGGGGGCCTCAAAACAAAAAGTTATCATAGTCTCGGGCTTAATTCTTACCATGAGACCTATGGTAATAGCTTCTTCCCTTTAGGAAAAATTCGCTAAAATGAATTGTCATAACCAAACTTAACTTCTTGCTAGCTCGAGATATTTCATGGGTACCAATTCAGTCACGGAATTAAATATAAGGATTATTTAAATGTCATTTAAGGTGTTACTGCTGTATTATTTTTATTTGATTTAAATTATAAAACAAGGTATTAAATATAATAGAACGTGATCAAAATTCCCCTTGGCACAATAAGTGGGACATAGCAGATAAACATGAAAGGTAATGTGCATCCCAAAACCATGATTACATGAATAAACTATCACAGTCCGGGCACTTCCACAAAACATCCTATAACTCAGCGAAAAATAACTGCTTGATGGCCTTGCAGACCGAGCACTAACTTTGCAACCACATGAAGCAGCAAAAACATGTAACATTATTAACATGTATTTTAAAAACATGTACTGATATTAGTTTTAATTAATGAAAAATACATGCCAAAGTTATACCAAACTCTTATTATAAATATTTATTTCAAAATGATTGAAAATAATATCTAAAATGATTTGGTATTTTTAAAGTTACTTGGATTGAATAATTAAATGCTACAGCTTTTTAAATGTGAATACTTAGCATTAATTTAACATAGATAAATAATGTACAGGTTTTTATGTACATTTCGCTTTAAAAATTATCAATGACCGCCAAATCATATGCAGTCAGTACTAAATTGGCTCCTACCATGCGGTTTTGGTAATAAAACATGCATAGGCCTACAGACACACAAGCGGGACACTGAAAATTTTAGGACGTAAAGACAGCTTTAAAAATAGTTTATATGCGTCCTGTGTCGAGTATGTTTCAGATATATATAATAATTCCATGTTTATATTTATTGATATTTTACTCGTAGTTACTTTTTGAAATTCAAAATGAACAAATAAATCCACAGGATATTGGAACAAAAAGTTTCTCTAACTCTCATCTCCCCCTGGAGTTGTTTAAGGGTCTGTCAAAATTATAATCGTCTTAACTTTTCTAACGCGGATTTATCTTAAATAAAATGCATATTTTTACATTCAAATTGGAAGCATCTTGAATTTTGCATAAACTTGGGAACTTTTGACTGATAGCTTTAGGTTCTAAACAAAGTAAAGATAACATTTCTTACTATTATATAATTCAACAATTTACACAAACTTTCGGCTTTGTTCTGAGATCGTCCCCCTACCTAAATAGGGTATATGTGAGTCAAATAAAAGTAGAAATATTATATTCTAAGGATATGCATGATTGGATTTTGTCATCGGGACGGGATTTTTATTCCTAACAAATTTAGGAACTTTTTGATAAATTAGGATAACTAGTGGCTTGAAGGGGCCACAGCCGCTATAACCTTGCTTTAATACTCTGCCTCATATATTTTTTTGTTTACTTTGGTAAAGGACACATGTCAGTTCGTAACAAAGTAGACATTTAATCACATGTTTTAATGTAAACAGAGCAGACGTTTTTAAATCCCGATGCTTTTCTTATGAGGGATGTTTTAAGTTATATCTCGTTCGCTAGTTACTTTTTGGAAATACTGCTATTTCTCTCGAGTCCTTGAGATGAATACCTTTAATTTGAGCCATCTCCCATCATCCTGCGATTTGACAAACTCCCACAATTTTAGCTTAACAATTTCACATACAGAATCTATCTATATACTTAATACATCTATCTATATTTATACAACAATATATACCGGGTGTCCAAAAAGTCCCGGGTCGGTTAAATATTTGTCGAAATATTTAAAATAGAGCTACAAAACTTTGCACAAAGTTACTGGACATAAAAATCTATTTTAACACATATTCAGTGATCCGCTACTTCCTCAGGGGGACGGCCCGCTAGGAGTCAGAAGAAAATCTTAAATGTAAGCATAGGTTGATATGCATATCAAATAAAAGGTCTTTATTAGTAGAGTACAGAGCCGCAAACCCGACCTCAAACGGAGAAACGAGTCAAAAATGACAGCTGTTCAAAGATGGCTTGAGTTTGCAACTTAGGTTTTAATGTAGAAAATAAACTGACGAGCTTTTTGATTTTAACATTACTAACCCAAAACTGTTTACAATTAATACTGTTGTAGAATTATAAGTTTCATTATTTCTGAGAGGGATCGAAAATAAAACAAACAAGGAAAATGAATGAGCCATGATAAACCTAAAAGAGAAAGTTATTTGTGACTGATAATGTGTTCCATGAACTTGATTACATTTACCTAAGTTGCAAACTCAAGCCATCTTTGAACGGCTGTCATTTTTGACCCGTTTCTCCGTTTGAGGTCGGGTTTGCGGCTCTGTACTCTACTAATAAAGACCTTTTATTTGATATGCATATCAACCTATGCTTACATTTAAGATTTTCTTCTGACTCCTAGCGGGCCGTCCCCCTGAGGAAGTAGCGGATCACTGAATATGTATTAAAATAGATTTTTATGTCCAGTAACTTTGAGCAAAGTTTTGAAGCTCTATTTTAAATATTTCAAAAAATATTTAACCGACCCGGGACTTTTTGGACACCCTGTATAATACAATAAGGGTTTCCTCTGTTAGATCCCTTTTTCAACCGTCCTACTTAACCGATTTTTACCATTGAGGTGTCATTTTAAAGCTTATGATCTAGCGCACCAACGAATAGTAATTAAAATTTTTTTAGGGCTTCGCCCCCTAGCCTTTTATTTATTCCTAGAGGGTGCTTTCAAAGGTCCTGCGCTGACCAACTTGCATTATAACGGTTTTAAATGTGAATGTAATTTAACAGCTGATTATCTTCAGATAAATTTTTAACCAAAGTCAGATTGTAGGCGGTTGCAGTTCCGCAGAGAACCCGCAATATATTATCGGATGAAAATTGTTCAATTGATATAAATATCGATTGTTAATATTGATTTTTTATTAGATTTAAATATATAATTATATTCAATTTTGAATTACGTGTCATAACATTTACAATACGATATTTTATAATTGAAATATATAATAAAAACTAGGTGTACGCTCATTCCTCGCGTATAAGGATAATTGAAACACATGATCAAACTTAAATCGAATCTCATAAAAAATTCAATATCTGATTTGAGTAACATCATCAGAATACATTCCGTTATCATTTAACTGCCGCCAGAATCCGGATTTTATGTCTATATAGCTATAATTTTAGTCACTTCTCTAGGAAACAATTATCGCGGTAGCTGAGAGGTATCGCACTGGCTCTGGGAGTGAAAGGTCGCAGGTTCGGATCCCGCCGCCAACCTAACATTTTATCCGTAGAAAAACATACATACATTTATCACTTGTTTTTATCAAAGTAAATGTTGTATAAATACATAAATTTATTTATTTTTAAAATAAATTGAAGATTTCAGGCATGGTTTGTTGTTAGGATTGGCATGGGTGCATTATCATAGAACAAACAGAGCATTTTGGGCTAAGCAGTGACTTTAGCGGTGTGGTTAATTTAACTTTTAAGAGAACAACGAGTTTCCTATATGAACTAATGTTAACAATTTCTATAGGCCAAGTCTAAATATCCTCAAGGATTAACAATAAATCGTCAGGCCCAGTTATTTAGATGAAAAAATGAGATTTCAATATATTGTTTCAATAGCCTAGGCTATCATGAAATAAAATCCTATAAACATGGGTTGGCCCAAGTCCGTACATGAAACTTCTAAAATGACAAATAGCCTAAGTGTATATGCCTACATTTTATAGTCATAGATCCAAGTTTATGATGAAAACAGCTCAATATAATCCAAACCTAGGAGATGTCAAATCTTTTCAGATAACCTGTACAAAAGGCTTAGTTTGGTTAGAATAGTTTAAAGCTTTTGTTTTGGTTCGCTACAACATTCCTGGTAATGTGTTTAAAGTATTTTACAACAGTTGTATTTTACAAAATGATATTTCAATATATTGTTTCAATAGCCTAGGCTATCATGAAATTAAATTCTATAAACATGGGTTGGTCCAAGACCGTACATGAAACTTCTAAAATGGCAAGTAGCCTAAGTGTATAGGCCTACATTTTATAGCCATAGGTCCAAGTTTATGATGAAAACAGCTCAGTATAATCCAAACCTAGGATGTGTCAAATCATTCCAGATAACCTGTATAAAAGGCTTAGTTTGTTTAGAGTAGTTTAAAGCTTTTATTTTGGTTCGCTTCAACATTCCTGGTAATGTTTAAAGTATTTAACAACAGTTGTATTTTACAAAATGATATTTCAATATGTTGTTGCAATAGCCTGGGCTATCAGGAAATTAAATTCTATAAACATGGGTTGGTCCAAGACCGTACATGAAACTTCTAAAATGGCAAGTAGCCTAAGTGTATAGGCCTACATTTTATAGCCATAGGTCCAAGTTTATGATGAAAACAGCTCAGTATAATCCAAACCTAGGATGTGTCAAATCATTCCAGATAACCTGTATAAAAGGCTTAGTTTGGTTAGAGTAGTTTAAAGCTTTTATTTTGGTTCGCTACAACATTCCTGGTAATGTTTAAAGTATTTAACAACAGTTGTATTTTACAAAATGATATTTCAATATGTTGTTGCAATAGCCTGGGCTATCAGGAAATTAAATTCTATAAACATGGGTTGTTCCAAGACCGTACATGAAACTTCTAAAATGGCAAGTAGCCTAAGTGTATAGGCCTACATGTTATAGCCATAGGTCCAAGTTTATGATGAAAACAGCTCACTGTAATCCAAACCTAGGATGTGTCAAATCATTCCAGATAACCTTTATAAAAGGCTTAGTTTGGTTAGAGTAGTTTAAAGCTTTTATTTTGGTTCGCTACAACATTCCTGGTAATGTGTTTAAAGTATTTGACAAAAGTTGTATTACCAGTTTAATGTTGGCTTACTCTTACTGCAATCCAACCCTAGGCTATGTCAAATCATTCAAGATAACCTTCCGAAAAAGGCTGTTTGGTCAGAATAATCTATAGCTTTTATTGTGGTTACCTACTACATTACTGGTAATGTATTTTAGGTAATGTAGACAATTTTTATTATTAATTTAGTGAAAATATAACCTAGCAAATAATTGTCCTACGAAATAAATTTTAAGGTTGTTCGCTTACTGTGACTAACTTCATCAACGCTTTCAAGACAAATTGAGGCTTTGCATACTTTTTACACATGACAATCACAATATTTAATTGTCTAAGAAAATGTAATAAAACAAACTAATTTATAACTTAAGTTAATATCTTATTAGTATCTACAGTCATCAAAAAGTTACTGAGTTTTTCGACCTGCCACACGCGTCGTCTGTCATCTGCCACCGTTACAATCGCCGCCTCTGACCGTGACGATATTTACACAGAGTAGGCGTACTAAGGGAATATTAACTGTATGGATATTTTGAATATTTTTTTTAAAACGTACACTTAATAATTTATAAAATAATAAATATGTTCACAACTTAAAAATATACTTCGATTTATCTCTCTTGTGTGTTTTTTGTTGGTAAAAAAACTGTTGTTATCCAGTATAACAAAGTATACTCTAGTAAACTAACTATTGTTACTCTGTTGTTGAAACATAGACGTCGGCTAAATTTTAACGATTCAAGTACCACTAAAATGGCTTCCAATGTTATTCTTATGGGGAAAAAAATAAATTTGGTTTTAAGATAATTTGATTAATACTGAACGAAATTATCTGACTAACGAACTTGACCGAGATTTTGACCTGTTAAGTTTTTCTGGAAAATTTTAAGTTTAACTGTGGAGGCATTCTCGAGTTATTGGGGTCACAGACACGCCAGTTGAGTTGATTCTCTTACCAGTCTAAGCAGTAAAGTTGTGTATAAGGATACTTTCACTTCGTTCAATTATCCAATTAAATCACAAGCATATATTTCTAAATGTAATAAAAGCTACAAAACAAATAACTAATAACACAAATTCATTAAACATTAATTAATTTTGTAGTTATCTATGAAAATACAAAATAATAACATAACAAACAAAACAAATATGAAAAAAAATATTAAAAAATATTAAAAAACAAACAGTACAAAACAGTGTTTAGGCCCAGGACCTAATACAACCCAGGACACAATTTTCGTATTGCTTCAGGTATAAAATTTAAACATAAGTATTGATCTATTTTCCAGTAAATAGTAGATCCAATAAAGCTTAATCTGTTAGAGTCTCTACAAGCCACTAGTTATAATATATTTACACTCTTTTACAGGACGGAAAATACAAGCAATCGATTTCTATAAACCAAACCAATTACCAGTTGGTAAAATAGGTATAACTGATTCACTATTAAATATGAGTATGTCATGACTACATTTTTATCAAAGCCAATTTTGAAAGTATTTGAAAAATGTGTTTAAAATGTGAACTAATAAAGAAGTACAGTGCACGTGTGGGTCCAGCTGAATTATAAAAAAAACACCTCCTAATAACTGCTCCCGGACCGTCTTATATGTTGTAGGTGATAAAAATATGTTGGATAAGTTGTTTCCATAAATATCAGGGCTCCTCCCCACTGGCCTTGAAAGTTGCCATGCTATTCTTATGGAGAAAGAGTGATGAAAGAGCTTTATCTGGGTACTAATAATTTTGTAATTAATTAAATCATGGTTTTAAATTATAAAAGAAAAACACAAGTAAATACTAGTTGCTAAAGAAAACTGGTAAATCTGTCTTGGCGAAGGTTTCTGAAGCACATCGTAAGACCATAGATTAAGAATTCAAGAATGTTTAATCTATGGTAAGACTTAGAAGGTTGAAACTTGCGAAAAATAGATCATAAAAACTTCAACTTAGCCTGATTTTTGTTTTTTGCCTTATTTTCCATTTAAAATGTCCTTAAATTACGAAAAGCCCTGTAAAAATTAAAAAAGAACCAAAGATCAGCTATTGTTATTTGTAATGGGATTTTATCTTCTGCTTTGTTAACATGTAATTATACTTTCATATTGATTTATTTTCCTCATTATGTAAACAGTAAATAGAATATCGACCTACTCAAAAACCCTTCAAATAATTAGAATACGTAGAATACCAGAATTAGTTAATAATTTGTTTACAAGAATTAAAAAAGAAAATTAACCTTAACATTTTTAAGAAACTAATTATTTGTTTAGTAACTAACATGGCACTATAGAGACGATATTTGTATGCATTTTAATAAACCCTAAATAAGGTAATGAAAATATTTAATTTAATTTTACATCCACGCGTCCAGATCACATTACTTAAGTATGACTCTTTATTAAAGTAATCAAACTTAGAGGGCAGAATTTAACCTCCAGTTGTGGCTTTAAATATCAGAACGCTTTAAAACCACCCAACTTTGTTATCCGTGATAGGACTAATTAGACATTAAATAGACAAGCTTCTTAACACTGACAACCCTTTGAGCTAAAAGTAATTTATACCTTTGAAAAAGACTTAGCAGTAATCCTTTGAATTCAATGTCAGTCTTGCAGTTTAAAATAAGTATGTTTATCGTAAGTTGTTTGTTAAATGAGTTAAACTCAATTACATTTCAGACGTTTCAACTCTGAAGATCAAGCTGCTTTTAACTTTCTTAAAGTACGTTAAAAATGTTTGTCAGTATAAAATTAAAAGTAATACATTTTATTCACAATTTAGAAGTTTAAGGAACAATATCAAACACTTATTTAATATTAAAAAATACTTAATAACATACCTGTATTTGTTTAAACACCTGATTCAATACCTGCGTGATTCCTTTGCGAAGAATGGGACACCGGCTATAGATGACACAGTTACACTTAGTATAGTAACTGCTGAACAAATGTGTGTCTCTACTTAAAGAGTTTAGTGTGCATGTGTGTACACATCTATACATCTTATTTTTTAACCAAACTATTGCTTATAAGCGCCCCTATCAGTGCAATAGATTAAAACTATGCAAACTACTGACCGGTGTATTACCTATCTCCATAACAATGATGCCAGTGCTGGGATAGTTGATGTCACATTCCCCAGCGTCACCTGACAGTTGATTGGTTTTATCGCGTCACCTCCTCTCAATCCATGGTTCATAACAGAGCTATATTTATTGTTGAAAATATCATTTCTATAAATTATTCCATTAACGGTTATTTTTAAGTAATTTTATATATTATAAAGTTTTCACTAGTTAGACAATGATTTAATTAGCATTACCAATAACTTCACATGTTGGACACAGAAGTATTCCAGTAAAAAAAAATAATATCACGTAATCCTTATTGGAGCAACCAAAATTTTAAGTGTCATGATCATGTTAGAAACAGTTATTGTAATCAAACATACCAGGGAAATACGGTTTCAATTTAAAAATATATACTTTTTAAATGTGTGGAACTTTCTGGAATTATTGTTTCTTGGTTGACTGAATTATAAAATATTTTTAGCAAAATAAGTTTATTTCAATTACAAGTCAGTAATGCATTTTGTCTATGAAACTATAATACTTTTTCTGATAACAATATGTCAATATTATAGGCCATTGAATTAATAATTTCAAATAGAGTAATAGTACCTGGGGGCCGAGCTTTGCTCAGGAGAAGGCCAGTCAGTTTGTTTAGATGACTTGGAGCATATTTCACCACTTCCCCCTACTGGTAATCAAATCTGTATAACTCACTTGCCTCTTTTCTACATTTTAAGGTCACTCCAGTTGTTATTTATAGCTCAATGTCCCTTTGATTTATTTTACTACTCTATATATGTAATCTTCACTCAAATATTTAATCTCTGCTCTCAGGAAACCACATGTTAATAATCATAAACAACCTGAGTATTACTTTGACAGTTCCCTGGTTGATTATGAACAGCTGTTACAATTATTTTGTTTTGATTTGAAACTCCATAAGCCCAATGTTAATTTTTTTAACTTTTAATTTTAGTTTTTTTACATTATTTGATTTTTCCTTGGGATGAGGCCTGTCTAGACTTATTTTTATCCCAGAAATTTGTTACTTCGAACATTTGAAGGCAATCGTTGGAGCCGTTTTTGAGATCAGTGTCGCAAGCAAGCAAGCAAACCTTACTCATATTAGAGTGTAGTATAAGCTAATCATTTATGCTTGTAATACAAGCATAAAACAAGATTGGTTTTAAAACTAAACCAAAACATACAAACAGGTTTTTTTTAACTAAAGTTAATACTGAAGAATTGTTGGCTAAAATTAATAAAATTAAATACTAATGAATTATTATATATAAGCATTGGATGTTATTGAATATTGTTATATAATATTTTGTTTCAAAACAATAACACAAGGCCCACCACGACCTCTTGTGTTGGTAAAATAGGAGGGATGAAGAATCAAAGTGCTTGTTCAGACGGAACATTGGATAAATCAATAACTGATGGTGAAAATAACAACAAAAACCATATGTTTCTGCATATAATATAGTTAGCAATGCATTGCAATTTTAAAGTAATAAAAACAATAACCCAATACTATACAAGTAAGTTAAATCAACACTTGATGCATTTTCAAAAATGTCTGTTAATTTGAAAAAATATATAGTACAGTTTGAGTCACAGTGCTTGGCATCTGGTTAGCGTATGCTCTGCAATGACTTTTCGCCTCTATTTGGCTTAGTACCATTAGTGTTACAGACTACTTTTGTCAACAGAAATCAAAAATCACTTATTTAATTTTAAAACATTTGTTTTGGTTTTTTGTGTTACTTTTAATTACGAAAAATAACAGTAGTTTCTCACCTTCTGAGGTGAACTGTAGTATATATTAATAACTTATTTTTTCTAGTTACAATTATATTTTTTTGTTTTAAAATAAACAACTATCGGAAATGTTATTCACAATAATTAAAAGCTACTGAAATTACAATACAATATAAACTTATAACATGTTATTCGAGATAAGCAATCCCATTATGAGATTGTTTTCAAATTTGTCAACTGTATTCACATATATCTATAATATAAAAGGAATTAGTTGATTTATATTTGGTGATTTTCCAATTTTGAATGGTTTGGTATAAATCAAAACTGTTATTCTCTGTATATGACTTTTGATAATTTTTAAAAATATCTACCATACCTCCAGGGCTCAGCCCTATGGGCTTTCAAATAAAACAGATCCAGTTTTTTTCTATATAAATTAATAGCAATAAAATAAATTGAATATGTAACAGCAGATGACAAATTAACAAAACAGCAGAACTGCAAACACTGATTATAAACAAAATGTCAATCAAATAAATATCTTCCGGAATGGCACGCAATATATTACCTACAATATAAATGTATTGTACCTTACTTGAGCTGAAAAACCCCATAAATAGTATTTGCTCGAATTTGAGCAACTGTACCTACTTGCAAGTATGAAATCAAAATAATTTATTAATTTTTGGTTGGTGATTTTCAACCTATAAATATATTTAGGACCTGAAATTTACTCTTGTAAATTTGAGCTGCATAATCTCCATAAGAGAATCTGCTCAAGATTTTTGCTAAGAGAAAATAGTGTAGTTGAAAACAAGGTAGTATATTAAATAATTTGATCATCTAGTTTTATAAGCCACTGAACCTTTCACATTGGAGATTTAGGGACATTAATAGGAAGTAAACCGGGTGATAATTCATATAGACTTCACATTATACTTGCTCGATTTATTTTCTATGAAATCAACTTTGATTTAGGCAAATTTATTTGTTTAGGATTGAACATAACTATTACTTCATAGCTGCAGACAAACAACTTTTATTTTTTAGTTTTTTTATTGCAACTAAACTGAATTAGCAATTAAAGTACCAAGCGTAAGAACTTGCGCAATCATAATAATAATAAATTTGAAAAAAACCAAGTTGATAAGATGTTTACTGAGTAGTAATTATTTTCCCAATACAGTTGTCAAAATTAGAAATATTTTTTTTAGAAAATAACATGAATAAACATAGGAGTTTCCACTTATGAAGATTATCCTGAATGTCTCCTGTCTCAGCCTACTTAATCCTGATTGTGAGGTAGGGTTAAGATAGGTAGTGTTACCTATTTCTTAATTCTATATTTAAAATTCTAATTTTAGAATACATTAAATCAAATGATAAATCTGCCATCCCAAAATTTAAAGCGTTATTGTGACTCAAGTCTATTACTAACATATCAAAATGTTTTTCGATTCCTAAATGTTGTCAAAATTTTCCTCAAGGCTTTGCCCCATTTGTTTTAAAGATTTGTTAGGTGATTAAATGAACAAGTCAGTCATAAAAGTTCATCAGTTTCCCCATAGAATGTAGCACAAACAAATGCTACGGTAATAGCTTGTTCCCTATAGGGGAAATTCGCAAAAAATTGTGTCAGTAAATCTCCATAAATAAGTGAGGTATAACATTTGACTTATTTTTCACAAGAATAATATTTGTTCATGGTTGGATAGCCTCCAAAGCTGATAAACAATAAAATAAGGGTACTTTACCTCCGTCTTCAGCTTTAAAATTAAAACATTTGTTTGAAAGCTGAAGAAGGAGGTAAAGTAACCTTGTATTTTTTAATCTCATAACAGCGATGGATTTGAATTTATTTTTTGATTTATTTGGACTTTACCTATCGCTTCTAGTGTTTAAAACTACACTACGTTTCGGGAGGTAAGGAAACTACACTACGTTTCGGGAGGTAAGGAAACTCCTCCCGTTATCAAGTGAGCCCTACATACATCTAAATATCAAGTTCAACCTAACTAACCTACATTTTTTGGGATTTTCTTAATCTTTTTCTTTTCAAAAAGCAAACGTAGTGTAGTTTCAAACACTAGAAGCAATAAGTAAACTCCAAATGAATCAAAAAATAAAAGTTAATTTCTTTTATTTTAATACTATTTGACAATGTCATAGGTATAATTCGGGGGTGGCAAGGGGGGGCGATTGCCCCCCTCCCCCTATAATTGGTATAAAATATTATTGTAATATATGAAAAGTCACAATAATCACGATCACGACCGTGTTTGCCCCTCCAATCAAACTAAAGAAATTACGCTTATGGACAGTGTGTACTGTGATTTGCATACTTTCAATATACCATATCAATTGATGTAAGCAGTAATTTGTATTCCTATTTTTTTTTTATTAATGCAATAGTAAAAACAAAAGTTTGATTTATCAATTGTAGACTATGTAAAATTATAAAAAATCATTTTCGGGGTAAAAAACCCAAATTTTAGATGGGACCATCTGTCTAGTTTTCACATACTATCAAATAAATGCTAAAATGTTTTGTTAAGATAATTTTTTTAAACAGTTATCATGTTAACAAACATATAGATTGAGAATCCCAAAATTAAAAGTTTTCATGGTCCCGGGCAAAGGTTTTACCATGTTGACTACGGTAACAGATTTTCTGTAAATATGGAATTCACAAATATACGGTTACAGGCTCATGCTGTACCATGCACTCATTCTCCTTCATCAGTTCGGACGAGATGCAATTAAGCACAAAATAAACATGTCATGTTGTCTCATTAGACCGAAACTGTGATGTTGCGGGCTTCCACCACAGAATATAGAAAAAACTGTGGCTAAAACGGGCCAAAACTCGCCCATTAGCTATTAGGGTTTTTACAGACTATGAGAGTTTCCGTTTTCAATACTTCAACACGTGTAAATAACTTACGTGTAGATTAACTTACAAAAATATTTATACATCCAAAGGAGGAGTTGCCTAGCATTAAAAAAATCAGGAAAATTACATACTTGTGGCCATCCCCTCCAATGATACATCCTCATTTTACGGGTATTATTATTTAATACCTGTTTTAGATAACTAGGATGAATTAGAAGCCCTCAGGAGACCACTTCTTCTGGTCGGCTTGATGCGAACACAAGGATGTCAGAGCTTCAGCTTTCTTGCTTTGGAGTATAGCAGTCTTCTAGTTGTTCTCTTAATATTTGACAATGTGTACTGTGTTTTTAGTAATTTAATATATCATTAATCAATTGACATAAGCCGTAATTTGAATTCCTAATTTTTTTAGCTGAATGCAACTTGTCGAGCTACACTTCTCAGATAACGGCATCACCAAAACAGCCTCATCTTGCCTGCTTCCAGTCAACAGGGGAGTAACACAAGGTTACTTGTCCTTGGACCGGCCTTGTTCATATTATTCACCAATGACCTGCCAGACCACCTGTGTAACCTCTCCTCAAACTCTCATGTACACAGACGATACAACCTTACTGCTGAGTGATGAAACAGCCAATTACCTAGATATCACTTCCTACATTGCTCTGAATACAGCTTACCAATACTGCCATGAAAATGACTTAGTGATAAATCCATCTAAAACCAACCAGGTAGCTTTTGGGAGGCAAGCTGATAAAGTCCACTGCATCCCTGATTTCCTCTGCCAAAAACTAAATAGTAGTTTATCATATGCTATCAAGAGAATAAAAGCAATTAGCGACACTAAAACATCCCTAACAGCATACCATGCATTATTTGAGTCGCATATGAGATATGGGCTGACTGTCTGGGGAGGCACCTCAGCTGTAAATTTAAATCGAGCACTGGTTCTTCAGAAGAAGGCAATATATTACTGGACTGAAACACCATGAAATCTGTAAGAAGTCTTTTAAGATGCTGAAAATGCCTACTATCATCTCACTCTACATTATAGAGACAACCATGTATGTTGAAGGAGAAAATCTGCTGACAGGTAACCAATGTACATCAGTACAATCCCAGGAATTCTACCTCGTTCGTTCTCCCCAACCACCACCTGACTAAATTTGAAAAAACCAACATACATGGGCAGAAAGTTCTATAACAACCTGCCAGCAGGACTGCGAGTGAAGGCAGGCAAGGAGCTGAAGAAAGCCCTAAGCGAATGGATTGTCAGAAGACCACTGTAAACAGTTCAAGAATTTTTCCAAACGGAGGCCTTCACATAGACTCACCCACCAACACAGATATCTATACACCAGTCCGCTTTCAAACCTGCCGAAACATTAATTGTATTGACGCCATTACTGTACTTGATGTTCATGTAAAAAAAGAGATTTTGTTGTTTGAATTTGGGACAAGGAGCTCAGTCTATTGATATCATACTTAAGTGACAGAAAACAAATGGTTGTACAGGGAGAAGATAAATCTGTTTTTAGAAAAGTAGACGGAGTTCCACAGGGATCAGTCCTTGGGCCTCTACTTTTTACTATCTCGGTAAATGATTTTCCTTTCAATGTTCCTTGCCCTTCAATTTTATATGCGGATGATACAACGCTTGTTAATTGTAATAAAGATTTATTACACTTATTATTGAAGAAAAACATGCCTTAGATATAGCAATAGAGTGTTTCCACTCTCTTTGATCGTAAATGACCAAAAGACTGAAAGTATTGTATTTTCGCTGGATTATTCTATTTATAAGGACTATAAGCCTGTTAAGTTGTTAGGTACCCATATGGATAGTAGGTTAAGCTAGGACTGTCATATAGAATGTTTGTGTAAAAAACTATCTAGAGTTATCTTTCTTCTTCGAAAACTAAGAACCTGTGTCACGCTTGATATGCTGATCACTGCATATTACGCTTTTTTCCATTCCCATATGAGGTATGGGATAACTCTATGGGGTAACTCTTGTGGAGCACAAACTGTTTTTAAATGGAAAAAAAAGCTCTAAGGGCAATTAAAAATGTACCAGCTAGGGAATCCTGTGTGCCATTGTTTAAACAGTATCAAATAATGACTCACATAATTATCCTACTAGGAAAAACTACCTTCTCAAAACAATACCAGTAAGGTTAGAAAAGACAAAATGTAGTCATGTTTTTAGGAAAATCAAATTATTTAATAAATTGACAAAAGAATTATGATGTTTGCCCTTGAAGCAGTTTGAAATAAAAGTAAAAAATTGTTAAAGGAAATTGTTATTGATTCAATAGACGAATATTTGGCTTATGATATTGATATTAGTGTTTTAAGTAGTTGTTAGAGAATCCAAAAGTTGTCTGAATCTTTATTGTTTTTTTTATTATTCATTATGTCCTTGTTGTTATAAATTGTTATTGCAGTGTTGTTTAATTAATTTGTTGATTATACTGTTACCATCTCATTTAGCTTTACTGTTGTTAATTTTTAAGCATGACTTATGTAAATTTGACTTGTAACAAATAAGGCTTGACTTTGTTAATTGCACATTGTGTGTTTAAAGACAGTAAATGATTCTTGATTCTTGATTCTTCAAAAGCTTGCTCCCAAAATTGCTTCCATCTTGTTCTTGCTATTTAAAACAAACAGCTGTTACTACAGATGTATTCAACTATTATCTGTTACGTTTGTTAGTGTTAGGTTAGACTAACTATAACGATAGGTACATCGAATGCTGTGGACTATCGATTGCAAGAAGGAATACTTTAGTCAAACGTTTCGAGCTATATCAGGAATCAGACTCGCTGCAAACAGCGTTATCGCTTAGCTTATCTTCTCCCTGAGGCAAAATTAAAAATTTATTTACCTTCTTGACATAGTTTAGTTTAGTATTGTTGATTTTTAACCCTTTCAATGCTATGGACCGATATATCGGCTTTTGAATCCGTTATCAATAAACACTGTTACGGCTTCATAAGCGATTTTACTGTTAGGCGCTCAGTCTGCAGTCTGAGTCTGACATGTAGTGAAATCTGGTATACACAAACTGAACTATCTCGTCCAGTGCCTAGGCTCTAATACCGCCTGGTCCACTACAGCTGCTAGTCTGATCAGTGGCTGTGCGGTCTAAGGCGTTACCTTCCCGGCCGGGGATAACACTTGGATCGAGGGTTCGAATCCCATCACAGTCGGTGGTTTTTATGTGCAACTCATGGAGAGTTCACCTGGCTGTGGCAGAGTTGAAGGGGAGGGCGGACCTTAAGCAAATGGTGCACGGCTCGGGTCCAAGCTGACGGGATGGGTGGATTCTTTGTGAGTTGCACAACTGATCAGGTGTTTTACTACTTTTTACCTATCCTTTAGTGTGTGTGTGTCCAGCAGAAGCACGTTTTTAGTAATTTTGACTGTTCAGGCGTTCAAGACATTTAAAAAATTAACAAAACATCACAGATTCAACTACTCCTTTCAGAAACTTAACACTGAAAGGGTTAATAGATTATTATTTTTGCCTCAAGTGTAGTAGAATGGTTTGTTAGATTGTCGATACACAACCGAAATTATCTGTTACTACAATATATTAGGCTAATCTAAATACAAATAATTACAAAAAAATAAAAATTGACTTTATAAGCAACCATTTATTGATATATTTATTTGTAACCTATACAATAACATTGCAACAATGAATTACAATCGATAAAATAATTGATTACAACTCTCGATACAATTAATTACTTACAATCGACTTAAACAAGTTTGTAGACTCACTACATTTATATTTATAAATGACAGAAACGGAACAGCTGATGACCTCGACACCAGCACTTCCGTCCGTTCTTTTCCGTCCTAGAACTGAAAAAAACTACTTTCGCCCCGCAACGCATGAATTGAAAACAGCCGTTTTCCAAGCAGGATGACGAAAAATTCTTTAACACGTTGGCTGCGGGCTACTATAAATATAGTACCTTGCACTAACCCGCCAAGCGGCCTACTATAATAATAGTAGCGCGCTCCCCTGCCAAATATTGCTTCAGTGTGAGCTCAGCACTTGACAAGAATGGGCTATACGCTGTTCGCAGTTCAGATATAACCATGTGACATTTGTGGTGTAGGTTAGCACAAAAATTTCTCTCAATTCCCGTATGCAGCTACGGGACTGGTGAAACTGCCTTTTTCCTAATAAAATCCCTCGAAATGGCAGTACTGACTCTCTACATCGACCTATCATGAGCTGCTATCTGTTGGTGCTTCTTAGAACTACGTTCAGCTATATTGTAATGTAGTATACAGCGCCTTCGAGCGCTACAGCCATTGGTTAGCCAAGATTTAGAAATGTGACCCCGACCAGTGATTGGCGGGCCGCATTTTGCAAACGACCCGCCTCGGGGCAGCTGTAGCGAATGTGTTAACAATTTATTTCACATAAAAAACAAGACAACATAGAAAAACATTTATCTCCAACTAAATTATCCATAGATCCAAACTCATCAATGGCAACCATGGAGTGGGAACACTGGTATAGAACATTCACTAACTTTATTCAAGTAACAGAACCAAATAAATCAGAAAACTTTTTTTAAATCTTAAAACTTCAGAAATACAAGGAATGACTGCCCTGCGCAAAAACTCATACTGCAAAAGTTGTGATAAAAGGGGCACTTTGTTAAGACATGTACATCTTCTTCTCAAATGGATAGTACAAACTTTAGTTCAAACTCAAGAATAAAGCATACGACTTCAGCAATCTCAGGTCAGATCAGTTGTTCATAAAGTTACCACACTAGTATTTCTAAAGCTATTGTCTCAATAAATATCAATGGCAGACAGGCTCAAGCTCTCATTGACACTGGTAGTACGACTAGTTTCTTAAGCAGTGACTTAGCAAAAACCCTGAAAATAAAAAGTTATCCCTCTAAAATCAGCCAGGTATAAATGGGCCTCTTTTGGGTTAATCTCTAAAACTATAGGTGAATGCAAAGTTAATTTTAAAGTTATTGATAACTCATATGAGAATGTAGTTTTATGCATCTTACCTAATCTTTGCTGTGATGTGATAATAGGTCATGATTTAGTTGCTAATCTAAACTATAAATGACATTGGATGGACCAGAATCACCACTCGCTATAATATCTGTAGCGGCTGCAAATGTATAGCCGGCTTCATTATTTGAGCATCTTTCTTCTGATTGTCAGTCATCCTATTTCTGTTAAATCTCGCCGAAATAATGTAATAGATTACAAGTTAATTTCTGCAGAAATTGGGTCACTCTTAGATAAAGGAGTAATTGAACCAAGTATCTCTCCTTGGAGAGCTCAGGCTTTTGCCACGAGCTCAGAAAATCACAAGATACGCATGGTTATAGACTACTCTAATACCATAAATCGGTTTACACATCTAAATGCTTATCCTATCCCAAACCTTGTATTTTGTGCTATCAATTTAAAAAGTACTTATCATCAAATACCGATCAAGTCTGAAGGTAAGCCTTTTACAGCATTTGAGGCATGTGGTCAGCTGTACCAGTTTACCAGAATACCATTTGGTGTAACAAATGGAGTCGCTGCATTCCAAAGGGTAATTGATAACATAATTCGAGCTGAAAATCTTAAGAACACCTTTGCTCACTTAGATAATATAACGATGTGTGGGAAAACGCAGGAGGAGCATGATAGAAACCTCAACAGGTTAATGACCGCTGCATCTAAGTATAACTTGACTATCAACGAAAATAAATGCTCTTTTTCAATGAAAAATCTATTAGTCTTATTGGATACACTATAAGCAACAAAACTATAAAACCAGACTCAGATTGTTTGTTACCTCTAAAGAACTTTCCCTAGCCGGACAACTGTGTATAACCCACAATGCAACGGGCAAGTTGAGAGGTATAATGGTACTATATGGAGAACTGTAGAACTTGCACTTAAGAATGATCGACTTGTCGTGACTAAGTGGGAAATAGTTTTGGACAATGCTCTACATTCAATTCAAACCTTACTGAGTACTGCCACCAACTGTACTCCACACGAGCGAATGTTTGGACATCCTAGGAGGTCAATAAATGGGATTTCCACACCAACTTGGTTATTGACTCCTGGACGAGTGTTAATGAGACATCCTATCAGACACTCAAAATATGAACCGTTGGTCGAGGAGGTGACCCTACTGGAAGGAAACTCTGACTATGCTCATGTATGGTTGCCAGATGGACATGAGACCACAGTATCAACTCGCAACTTAGCACCCTGCGGAGAGTCAAGTAATGAAGCAACAGTTGAGGAGAATCACACAACAGGAAAGAACTTGCTACAGTTTGACCAGGATGAGCGCCCAGTAGATTCAAATGAAGACCCATCACAAGTAACAAGAGAATTATCAGAAGTAAATCCGACAACTAATCAAGAGTCATTTCATACTCGAAAAGTTGAAGCCACGACATCCCAACGGTGAAGTTCTCGCCCAAAGAGACTGCCATCACATCTACAAGACTTATGCTATAATCTGTCTGATATATTTAGGCGGTTTGAGGGGAAACAATAGTATCCCCTCCACTGGACCAGACCATTTAATGATAACAGCTGTTTTTTTTTTCAATCGAATCAGTGTAGGTGAAATGTAGACAAACAAGCTCATCGAAGGATCGGTGAACTATCGTCTGCTTAGCTGTTTATAAAACGATCATAACACAACCTAAAATCACGAGTATATAGAACTATTACGTTTTAACATTGACTGATATAGTAAATTCTATATTAGCCTTGGGATTTATAAATAAAGCAAAGCAAACAAAGATTTCCCTCATTGCTAAGAAAATGGCAATATCAACAGTTATTTTTAAATTCCCCTTACCCAATTAGGTATCCGATTATTCGTGTTTTGTACGGATGCTTTTAAGAGGAATAAACTTCATTTACAAACCAGGATATGCCTTAATGTATAATAATATACGCTTTGATAACAAATAAATTAAAATAAAATGCAAATAAGAAGCGGGCCTTTATTATTTGGATTAAATATTACCATAGGCTACAGTTTTACATATAAGGTAAACTTTAAGCAATTTGATAAAATAAAAATAATAGCAGTCTTAATTGAAGACTTGAACACCAGCACATGGGTAGTTCTATTTTACACCAGGCCTATTCACAACAGCATACATTTGTGGTTTACACTCTTTCTGGTGCCTGGACCCTCACCGTCAGTGTTATCCGTGCTTTCACTTCTATAATTATCCTCGTAACATAATAATTGATCATATTTGGTCCAATTTTCTACAGTAACAGTAACGTTTTTGTGTCAGGAAATATGTTAAGCCGATTTTTGGTTAGATCTTTTAGGTATTTGTATGCAATGAGCATAAATTGTTTAGCAAGTCTATTTTATAATATTAGAACTTTTTGTTCCAATTTCAAACAACTCTGAATAATTTCACTGGAATAATGCATAACACCGAATGAATCAAATAGTAAATATAAACATAAACACTATTTTGATATTTTGAAACAAAGTGCGATCAGCAGTGTAGGGTATCAAGCTGTGACGGAGGAGTGGGGGAAACAATTTAATCTCCCAACCGCCTAAATTTAACAGACAGATTATAGCTGGGGAGAATGTGGTAGAAAATATTCACCTGGGAATCTTAATCATTATTAATTTGTTTATTTATATTTACTGTTCATATTTTCCATTCCCATCACTAAACTCAAACTATGTATCTTTTAATAAGTTGAATTGTGTGACATAAAGCCTATGTCTCAAAGGCAAACTCAGTTTTATTCTTTAACAGGGAGCGAAACCAGTAAAAAGTTTAAAGTCATCTAATTAATCATTCCAAGATGAGGTTAATTTTTAAAATAGCAAAATGTAAGTCACACCATTAGAGGCTAAAATTTATCTTCAAATACCATGCTAAAGTCACAATAAAAGTAAGTGTCAAGCCAAAATCTACATGTCATCTAAACTTAGAAATTATAACTCCAGTGAATATACCCTGCTTCAAATAAAAATATGTTGGACAAGTTGTTTCCATAAATATTAGGGCTCCTCCCCATGGGCCTTCAAAGTTGCCATGCTATTCTTATGGAGAAAGAGTGTTGAAAGAGATTATCTGGGTGCTAATAATTTTGTAATTCATTAAATCATGGTTTTAAATAATAAAAGAAAAACACAAGTAAATACTAGTTGCTAAAGAAAACTGGTAAATCTGTCTTTGCGAAGGTTTCTGAAGCTACACCGTAAGACTTAGAAGGCTGAAACTTGCAAAAAATAGATGATAAAAACTTCAGCTTAGCTTGATTTTTGTTTTTTGCCCTCTTCCTCTTCCTCCTACAAAACAAGACAGACCAAAAATCAAATTTGATTGAACTTTAAAACAATCCAAGCTAATATAAAAGTGTAACTTTTAACAGATTTGTTATTATACATTGATATATTCACCCTCCAAAATTATAATTTCATAAATAACTTGGTATCAGCAAAATATTATTATTTCCTGTTGTACCTTTTCAGGGTTTATAAAACATCAAGTAATTCTTATTAGGGCTTGGCCCCAAAGATTATTTAGTTTTTCACAAGTATAGATTGTGAAACCCTTTAATTTTTTTACCAAACCCTTTGTAAAGCTGGTTTTAATTCCGATGATTAACCCTTTGAGCCCCAAGAGCTGACATATTGACTTTTAAATCTACTTTCTAAAGATTTTTCTAGTTAGAGTATAACCAATCGTAATAACAGTTCAATTGGATACAAAAGGTACCTACAATGTTTTCTCCCTCTCTCTCCCAATGAGTTTGATATTATCTTGTGACGGATCAAAATCAATTGCCTTAAGTTTCAACTTATGTAATATCATTGACTATATAGTCAATGATAATATTTACCATCTTGTATGCAGGAGTGGATAGACTATCGCTTTAGGAGGATCATAAAGGGGGGGAATATAAATTGTAAAAATAAAACCATTATGGTGAAAAATGGGTAAAATATATGAAGGTCTGAGGGTTTGGGGGGGGCATGACCCCCCATGACCTTCCTCTTGTATCCGCGCCTGTTAGTATGAGAGTAGTTTAACCCATTGAGGTAGTAATTTTATTCTATTTGCAGTAGCCTATAACGGGAATTGACTGGTGCTGCACTCTAGTAGCAAAATATGTAACTAATGACCGCGGGCGTCTACGGTTCTATCTGCTAGGGGCGCGGACTGACTGAAAAACCTTAATATCGCCGCCAGGCCTTTGGTCGTGTTAGCTGAGTTGGCTACGTCGTGGAAACACCTTGGCCAGGTGGTGATACGATGTTTGTGGGTTCGATTCCTGTTCACGACCAAAACTGACCAGTTGTGCAACTCTCAATGAGTTAACCGGTCTGTGGCAACGTTGGTGGGAGGGCCCAAGTAAAACAAACGGTGGCAGGCTTGCTTGGAAGTTGACGGGATCGGTTAATTCTTTGAGACTTGCACATGGTCAACACTTATTTTGCTAATTTTTACTTATGTCTACTGTGTGTGTGCCAGTGCGACTCTCTAAACTGAAAGAAAACAATATTTTAATTAAAATACGCCATTAATCCATTTAAAAACAACAACTTTATACTCCAATTCACAGGTTAATAAAATTACAAGTAAGGAACGAGACCAGCTCGTATGTCTACGCTAATGGGTTAAATGTATCCTTAACAGTTTGCTGCTGGGTGACGCAAATTTGCATCACTCTGGACAATTCCACATACCTAGAGACAAATTTGATCAGAAGACAGACCGGGAGTCATAGGAGTGACATAAAGTTCATTTTCTTAAGTACTGTTTTGTTTTTACTGTTTTAAGTTTTGTTTAACACGTTGAGTGCAAAAATGTGCACAATTGAGGACACTAGTGGCTAATACATAATTATTGATTAGTCACCAAGTAAATGATGTCAATGCATCAATGCCTCAATGTCATCAGAAGACATCCATTTTGGTTAGTTTTAGTAACGTCATTTCCCGTACCTTAAATAACGTAGTTCGCCGGCGGTGCCGGTTGACGTGACTTGGCGCTGGATCCAGTAGTCCATTTACTACCACACATAAATGTTTCTAGCGACAAAACTTACTATTTGTTTCGATAATATACTGAAAGAAATGATTTAAATATATACAATCCTTCCCGCCACCTTTTACATGTCCCGCATGCCGGGAGCGACAAGCGTTGGACTCCATTAAGGATGAGCCTCGTCGTCGTCATCGGAGCTGTCAGAACTCTCCTTAAAGCTATTTTCACCTTTGGAGTACACGTTCTCCAACAATTCATCCTCATTGGTATGCTCCATTGCACAAAAAACACAATTACATACACAAACAAAAACTATAAAGTTACCATGATCCTATCCTGTACAGAAAAACCGGACTGAAATACGAAACGCAGAAAATTGTACACGTGGACTGGCACAACAGGTAGCAAAGCGATATAACGTTCCCCAGAAATAGCCGAGCTCAAATTGAGCTAATGTATTGGGAGTGGGAACACTACTGCTTTTAACGTAGCACGCCACGGGCGCTCGCGACGGACTATGTTAATTAATCCTGTAAACAAAATTTATTTTTTTTAATAGACCAAGAGACACACATATGCGTGTTATGAATACACTCGCATAGTAAATTTGCTCATTTATGGGCAGTTTCCCCATAATATATATCGGCCAATATTATGCAATTTTGAGAACTCAAAGTAAGACAGGTCTCATACAAACTGTATCCAATAAAGGGGAATACCATCCTCGTAGTAAATACTATGTTATATAGAGGAGATGAAAACTTATAAATATTTATCTTTTATAGTTTAATAAAATTCAACTAAACAGTTGCCCTTTTTTCCTGTCTTCAACAAAAATGTGAACAAGATTAACCCATTGGCGTAGACATACGAGTTGGTCTCGTTCCTTACTTGTAATTTTATTAACCTGTGAATTGGAGTATAAAATTGGTGTTTTTAAATGGATTAATGGCGTATTTTAATTAAAATATTGTTTTCTTTCAGTTTAGAAAGTCGCATTGGCACACACACAGTAGACATAAGTAAAAATTAGCAAAATCAGTGTTGACCATGTGCAAATCTTAAAGAATTAACCGATCCCGTCAACTTCCAAACAAGCCTGCCACCGTTTGTTTTACTTGGGCCCTCCCACCAACGTTGCCACAGACCGGTTAACTCATTGAGAGTTGCACAACTGGTCAGTTTTGGTCGTGTGCGGGAATCGAACCCACGAACATCGTATCACCACCTGGCCTAGGTGTTTCCACGAGGTAGCCAACTCAGCTAACACGACCAAAGGCCTGGCGGCGATATTAAGGTTTTTCAGTCAGTCCGCGCCCCTAGCGGATAGAACCGTAGACACCCGCAGTCATTAGTTACATCATGTTTTGCTACTAGAGTGCAGCACCAATCAATTCCCGTTATAGGCTACTGCAAATAGAATAAAATTACTACCTCAATGGGTTAAAGTTGTAGATTTTGTATTAACACCGTTTAGGGTTAATATTTGTCAGGTGATTGAATCTCTATTTATTTTCTTTGAATTGTCCCAATCTCAAACTGGAACATCCCAGTTATCTTGGATGGATGGAGCTCTCCACATAATTGACCTAAGACCCTCTGCTAGAACTCCTGCATAAAAGAGTTTAATCCATCTACCTTGTTGCTTAAGATCCTTTTTTCAATATCCTGTTTTTTCAGTTGTTTACAGTTTTGTGTATGGTTGTTGCATGTACGGTACGTTGGGTATAAACAACACTAACATTATTTTTCCCCTGTGCAGCATGAGTCACTAGTGAATAGTGACCAATAAATTTGCCATTCAACGGTACATTATGAACAATGTCCTAGAAGAACTAGGAAACTCACCCAGTGACTCCCTATATTGCTACAGAGCGACAAACTTTATGACATATTAATTCACCTGAGAGTCAGGCTGCAAAATCTGACAGAATGTAAATTTTCACGGCACAGCGAACATAGTAATACATAAATTATTAAACTTAACCCTCCCAGTGGCATGAACGATTTTGACTGAGCTGCCTAAGTGGTAGGGTCATTTTGGCAATTTTGCATACTATTTTTAGAAATTCGTAAAAATCCAATTTTTAAGTAAGATTATCAATATGAATATTTGTTTAATTCACAAAAAACAGAAGAATTTGAAAATGGTAAAATAAGTGAAATTCAAAAGATGGTTTTCAAGATAAAATGAAAAATCTGAAAAATTTGAAATTTCTTTTATAAATTTTGAAAGTAAAACCTTACTGTAAGCAAACAATTTTTTTTAGGAAAAAAAATATAAATGTACCATATATTGCTTATTTAATTCCCTACGTAGAAATATATGTCGTAGAAAAAAAATTATATACATAATTACATTGAATAATTTGGATTAAGTGCAAAACGGCTATTTGTACGTGATCAGTTTGATATTCCAAAAATATAACACTAACAATAAATAAATACAACAAAATATGATTTTATTTGAATGTTATAAAATAGACAGTGATATAACAATGAATGGTCTAAAAATTTTCTTTGAAACATTATTAGATGTAAAATTTGAAATTTTCTTTTTTAAAAAAACTTGTTCGTTATTCAAAGTGAGAGAATTTGGTTATAACACCTAATGCTCTCAAATAAGGTATGATTCTATAATTATTTCCCTACAAGAAAATATATAGTTTTATATATATAAATATACAAGTATAATTGTTATCACGTTTTCTTGAGACAGCAGTTACAGATATAAATAACATGAGGCCTAGGCCTATGATTCACACTGCTCAATTAAATTTATAACTTTTAGTAATATTTACGCATAAATAATGCGGTACGTACTACTATTCAGTCACACATTAAACTTCACTATACATATTGAACAAAAACACCAAGGATTTACAGCGGAAACATGAATTATAAATTCAAATACAAAGAATAAACAAATCCACTTTACAGCTAACACGATTCCGCTCAAACAATAGCAGACATCATAGGTTAAATAACTTTTTTCATTGGCGAGACAGCCTGCCAACCTCATGAAAAATATTCAGTGTTCATTCCTTTTGAAATTCATATAATAACAAAAATATAATATGAATATAAACTTCATTTAGCCTAACGTGTTTTGCTAACCCTCGCTTTACGAGGTTCTGCCACGTCTTGAATACGTAAAATATTACTATTTTCTAATTTCGCCACAAGCCTGTCCGATTATATCTCAATGTAAAACCGAACACGACCATAAAGGGAATTTATCCCTTTTTGCAGTGGTACCACTCGTTTCTGGTTACGACCGAAATTGACCTCACTATTATTTCTTGAATCTTACTCTTTTTAGCCATTTCGAACACATACAAGGCGTAGGCGACTTCGTGCGAAATTTTCATTCAAATATAACTTTCAATTACATTGATCTACTGCTGCTATAAGGTTCATTCATGTAATAAAATGAAAGTTTAGAATGTTTTCTTTCGATTGGTATAAAAGTTACCCGATTCCAAGCGCTTTTTCAATGCTATTTCTGCATTTGAAAAAAAAATTACTTAAATCCTCGTATTTCGAGGGTCGCCACTTCAGATTCGCGTTTGAAAACCTCGCATTGCGAGGATTGCCACTGGGAGGGTTAAGTAAGCCATTTTTATTATTCGTAATTATACTAATATCTGCCCTCTAAACTATGAGGCATTCTCTAACGCATCTGTTTCTGCTTTCAGGGGCGGATACAGACTATCATTTTAGGGGGACGTAAAGGGGGGAAAGAATATAAATTGTCAAAATACAATAAACTTTACAGTGAAAAATGGGTAAAATGCTTGAAGGTCTGAGGTTTTGGGGGGGTCATGACCCCCATGACCTCCCCCCTGTATCCCGCTTTACATATAAAATATTGCATGAAAAACTACTTACAAGGTTGGTTCAAAGTTAAGTAAAGGTAAATAAATAATATTAATAATTCAATTAAATAAATCAACATCTACACCAATTTATTCAAATGTAATTTAATTTTTATAATTAAGGCCTAATATCACAAAAGAAACACAGTTTTTTTCAATATTAAAATACCGTACATAGATTCAGTTTTTTTAACTTTTTAAACTTGATCCAACACAATACTCGAGTAGCTGGTTAAAACAAAATTAAAACCTACTACTCGCTTACCCCTAGTTTTAACAAAATAAAATGATGTTGGTTTAGTTCTAAAGGACATAAGTAAAAGACTCATCCCCCTCCAGCCTATACAGATGTTTAACTATCCGGTCCAGTTTTCCACCAAAGTAAACTGGATATTTGAGAGTAAGTTGTACCAAATTATATAGTTTTCATTAAAAATATTAACAAATAAGGGCATGTTTGTTGTATAAAGTGATTTGATATAAACAAAATATCAAATCCTAGGGTAAAAATATTTAACACAAGTACAAAGGTGCACAACTAATAATCCAGGTAGAAACTAAAAACCCTTTAGTTGCCAAATATTCTAAGATAAAACATTAACAAATAAATACAAAAAACAGACCTGGAACTTTTGTACATTATTTTTATTACAATTAAAACTTAAATGACATAGTTATGAGACTAACTATTCACAAGGGATGTCATATCAAAACAGAACTCTTCACTCATGTACTTTCCACAAGGAATCGAGTCTTTAGCATCAACAAACTGAAAATTCATTCTGTCTAGATCATTAAAAAATACACTTTTGTCATCACTTCACTGACCCAACTTCTTTTTCAAATTCCGTTTCTTTCTCTGACTCAAATACCTATAGCCTTTAGCTTCAGTCAGAGGCACCCCCTGTTTAAGCTGCTGCATTATCTTCTTCTCTTTCTGTCGGTTCTTTTTACTTCTCATGGAGCCACCCCTTCTCTCCCAGGGAGGCAGGGCTCTGCTGATCAGCGGTCCAACCCCTGGAGGTCCATACACATTTTGGAGAGTACACTCTGTAAATCAGAATCTGGCATGTAAAACAATTGTATGAACATTCAAAACTTAATTGTTTAATTGTAAGTGTCCAAAGCCAATTCAAAAAATCCTCTGAGAAAATAGAACAGGTAACTGAATTTGTTATTAATTTGTATTGAATTATGATTTAATCATGGGTTTGCCTTTGGATCATAAACTAGGAGTTGAAAGGTTTTTAATAACTACAGCTGTTTAATGCTCACGGAGCACATCTTCAAGTTGAGAACGCCTTTAAAATTCACATATCCCAAGAGGGATAAGAACTCAACTTAAGAGGGATTTATGATTTCTCAACCCGGAAATGTGCTCAATAAGAACAAAACAGCTTTTTGGTTATTAAAAACCGCAAAGGATCATTTGACAGTAGCACAGGTAACAAAAACCTTACTAAATTATGATTTGTTTAGAAATATGCTTTACACATCCCATACTGATATTTATTTATAAAAAGTTATTTTCAAATTTCGACTAAGTGAGGTGTTGCTATAATCAAGGCGATAAATTCCAAAAGACTGGGATTTGTATCCTTGTCTTGGCAAATCAATTCTGTCATTACTGACCAACAAAGTATTATAACGGCTAACCTCTTTGTTTGTTATATACATATTATGCACTGGCCCATTTGGACAAGGGAAGTGAGATTATAAAAGGTCACTGACCTCTTTTTTAAAGGAACTTAGTACATGTATTATTTAGCCATTGGTTTAACTGTGAAATTCATCAACTGAAATATAAGAAAACTAGCGAAAAGTTACCGTAAGTGACACCAATTTTTAAACTTTGCATGACCTACAGATTGGTGCATAAAATATGTATAGCCTATGACTATAATTGCATTTTGGTAGTTTTAACAAATAATGTTTATTACCAGTTCGCTTAAATATAATTATAACTAGTAGCCAGTCGCGGCTTCGCTCGCGATCACAACGTAATATTATACTGACATTCCTGTATACATATTGTGTTACCGTTCCAAAGCCAACATGGCCTGCTGATTAACTGGTTTTACTCTACCCAGCTGATTGCTAAAAACTTATAGTTATTTCCCAATGTTAGGCTTATGGGAAAAAACTCAACTTTAAGGGGCCCCAGAGCCTCACTCACAAATTATTTCTCTATAAAAAAAGTTTCCTGCACAACTTCACGTTACGCTCTTTCCAATGACACCAAAAACATGAAAATCGGTTCAGTAGTTTAGGAGGAGTGATTGTCACAAAAAACCTGCTCGCCTATTAAATAAGTATAGATTTGTGAAATAAAAATGGAATACATAATTTGACAAACGAAAAAAAACTATACTAAGGTACGCCGGAACATGGTCTTCTGGAGACAATTTATAATATTTCAATTCAGTATCTCTAGTTTAAATTAATGAATTTAAACAAAGTATTGCCTAATTAATGTTTTAAACAAGTTTAAGGGAAACTGTGCAACACCCTGAACTATCAATGAACATAAACCCCAAGAATAATATGTTATAATATTCAAAATTCAGAGTGCAAGCATACATCAGCTCCTGTCTCCCTTGCACGCTATCTCTCATTTTTAAAGTGCATTGAACTGGTGAAACTTTTGGCTGACTTTTGTCCACAAGACCTGACTTTCTTAGTGTTTATTACCCTATTTGTTGGCTTTATTACTTTGCTTTGAGGACAGTATTACCTGGGGACCGAGAGTTACTCGGAGATGCCCCTATGATACATTATCTTAGACCAGAAATAAATTAATTCCAATATTTTGCTGCTTTTTGACATAATTGAACAATAGTGATGAATAAAATACAAATAGACAAATGTACAATATTGAGAAATTGTATAAACAGACAAGCGAACAAGCAAACCTTAAGGGGAATTTCGTTAACCTATTGGTTAGCGCCTTGGACTTGGGATAAAAGGGTCACAAGTTTGATTCAGGGGGTGAATTAGAGGGATTCATAAAAGTGTATGATGTGCTTCCTAACAAAAATGCCGCTGGCACTGAATTAACATAGAATAAAACAAAAACCTTTCTCATATTAAGACAAGTATGAAATGTACTTAATACACATAACTTTATATTCAATCTGAACACTTACCTCTCGGGCGGGGACGAGCTTTCAGCTGGACGATGGCTTCTTTAATGTCAAAGTCTTGAAGCAGAAGGTTCCTGTAAATTGACAGCCAAAATTCAACTGATGTTTAAAGCAAACTGGTTGAAGCACAGTGTTGGGTTGGGGAAGCTACTTTTTTAAGTAGCTAGCTACAGCTACTTTTATAAAAAAGTAGCTTCCCTACAGCTTAAGCTACATTTTTTAAATAGCTAGCTACAGCTACAGCTACCAGTAAAAAATAGCTAGCTACAATTTTAGCTACTTTCACAGTCTGGTCCTTACTTTCTTTAATAATGTAAATACATTTTACTGCCCCACACACTCATATCTAATAGTGTTTTAGTTATGAATTTTCACAAATACACAAGTTGCCTTATTTTGATGTTTTTTAGTCCTAGTTTTCTAAGTAATCAAATGTATTTTTAAATCTATGGTTGGTGTGAACAGATTATTAACATGACAAAATAACATCTTAAAATTAATTCAAATACATAGGCCTACTCAAAGAAACAGCTGAGGAACCAAACAATTTTCAAGCATAATATATTCAATAATCCATGACAAATAACATAGACATACTTAAGTTACATCAGACTGGTGTCACAATCTACAAATACTAGGCCCACAGGCATACTTTGCATAATGTATGTGGTATTGAAAAAACGTTGGTCTTTGCAATAATTTATTTGTAAAGTAACTCATAGGATTAACCCATTGAGGTAGTAATTTTATTCTATTTGCAGTAGCCTATAACGGGAACTGATTGGTGCTGCACTCTAGTAGCAAAATATGTAACTAATGACCGCGGGCGTCTACGGTTCTATCCACTAGGGGCGAGGACTGACTGAAAAACTTTAATATTGCCGCCAGGCCTTTAGTCGTGTTAGCTGAGTTGGCTACGTCGTGGAAACACCTTGGCCAGGTGGTGATACGATGTTCGTGGGTTCGATTCCCGCACACGACCAAAACTGACCAGTTGTGCAACTCTCAATGAGTTAACCGGTCTGTGGCAACGTTGGTAGGAGGGCCCAAGTAAAACAAACGGTGGCAGGCTTGCTTGGAAGTTGACGGGATCGGTTAATTATTTGAGACTTGCACATGGTCAACACTGATTTTGCTAATTTTTATGTATGCCTACTGTGTGTGTGCCAATGTGACTCTTTAAACTGAAAGAAAACAATATTTTAATTAAAATACGCCATTAATCCATTTTAAACACCAATTTTATACTCCAATTCACAGGTTAATAAAATTACAAGTAAGGAATGAGACCAGCTCGTATGTCTACGCCAATGGGTTAATGGACTTGGCCTACAAACAAATTGTAAAAGAACTAACCTTGATATGTAGTTTCATATTAAGTTTTGAATTTCTAGAAACAGTTAGGCCACAATTCCACCATAACTTACATAAAATTAATTTTACTACAAAATTAATTTTCTTTACAAGTTTGAAAAAATGTTCTTGGCCGGTCATGGTAGGGCTTTTTGTATGTTCACCGCCTATAGAAGTACCAGCTTCTTTATCAATAACGTTAATGTCACGTCAATTTTGCTTTTGGTGCCATGATATATAATAGTTAGCAAAATAAAAATAGAATACAAAGTACCCTGTGGTATGATGTACATACATTAAATGTAACCTACATCTACAGGTTATTTTATTGCAAGCTTTTACTTTGCAAAACATCAAGTTCAAAGATTGAGGTTATGTTATGATTAATTAATTGAAGTCAAGTATTTAAACGTAATTACATCAAAATTGTAGAAGTAGCGTAAAAAGTAGCTACGTAATCCGCTACATCTACTCTAAAAATGTAGCACGCTACAGCCAAAGCTACTTTTTTCTAAAGTAGCGGAGCTAAAGCTGACGTTACTAAAAAAGTAGCACGCTACTCCCCAATACTGTTAAAACAATGATTCAACCAATAGCAAATATAAAGCACTAACATATTAAATACTAGTTAAAAGCAGTTTATAACTATTGTTGACTATTTTGGATTTTGATTTGTGACAGGTAAAATACTCAACTTGACTCTGTTTAAAAAATCACTACTTGCCTAGCCTTACAAAATATTATACATAAATATTGTTCCAGCTGTTAAAAAATGAGTAGTAAAGTAATAAAACTAATTTATAAAACATTACTGAAAATGATAGGCAACCATTTGAATTATAATTAACCCTTTGAGTGCAGCGGCATCACACACAGCGACGCGATGCATTACGCATAAAATGCCAAGTGTCGCTGACAGCGACTCTTGGCATTTTACGTAGTACTTTATATCAAAACAAGATACTGGCTTCCAAAGTATATTGTTTTGATCCAGAAGCTTCCAGCTATAATTTCTATAGCAATTTTGTTGCTTTTGATCTGTTAGCAGACGCTATTTTAGTCATCTTTGTCGTAGATGTCGTCTGTGTTTGTTGTTTAAGGTTATACCAGCAAACGATGTGAATATCACTGATATTAATGTTATTGAAGTTGTGTGTTAGTGTATTTTACTTCCTATTTACTTATGGAACAAAAATGAGTGGCAGAATAGATGTAAACAACTTGAGTAACCTTTGAGAATTATTTTACAATGAACTTGAAAACAGTGTCATTGTTGTAGACACGCAAGTTTTGGTGAAAATAAAAGGTACACATACGTCTTTTGTTTTCTAGTTTTATTTTGTATTTCATTTCCTTTGGTAGGCCTAATGCTTATATACTAGTAATAATAAACATGTTTACTGACAACAAACTAAAAAATAATATTTGATTATGTTACAAAATTCTAATTTGACGTTGCTTAGTAACCACATAGCCTAGGGCTAGGGCCTTTTTGGAATTGTAACATATTTTACTTTAATTTTTTTGCAAACTTTTGTTAACTCATAAAGATGATTCATACATCAGTTTTCATCAGCATGTTTTGCTCTTTTTGAGTATTGGGTTGAAAAAAAAATTAAATGGTTTAGGATAATTTATGTAAGTCAAATTTGGAAAAAACGAATCTTTAATTTTTTTATATAAAAAAAGGATATTTTTAATCCGAATTTATTTTGTAATTGGAGTTACCTTATACTATTTCATAGAGAATTTATTCATGCACAAAATAAATACAACATTATATGAATACCTCTAAAATTGTATTTTATATGCAATTTGATATAAACTACTACATTTTCCATTGAAATTAGCCCGGCACTTTATGCATAAGAAATGGCCATGACACTGCGGCACTCAAAAGGATATTTACTTTAATCTGACTGAATTTTATTGTAAGTTATGTAAGTACAGGTCGGACTTTCTTAGTTACTTAGTCTAATTACCTTTTCCAATAACAAAATGACAAAAGATCAATTAATCTTCTTTTAAGTTTTATCTCAGATTGTGATTCAGAAAATTAAAACACATGAGCTAGCTAAAAAAACATTATTTTACAACAAAGGGCTTACCCAATTCCTTGGGGAGGTTTCAAGATGAATTTTTCCGTCTCCATCGAACCGCTGGCCAGTATCTTGTCTCGCCAGTACTGTGTCGTCCTGTGTCGATAAATGCCGATCCACTCATCTTTGATTGTACGAACATCAAATTTCGGCTTCTGCTTATTCGCCCAACTGAAAATGTCGTATTTGGTGTTATGACTCATTTTACGTTTTAACTTAATATTTTCATAGTGAAAACTTCCTTGTAACCCAGGAACAAGTTTTATTAAATTAAATTTTAATTTATAAATTGATTGCTTTGCTTCATTTTCATAATTTAGGTGAAATCCGAACTATTTTTCCTGTGTGATTAAGTGTTTGTCATATTTTAAAAAATCTGTTACCCAAATTGAAAACCTGCCCAACCTATGGACCTACCTATAGTCCACCTCCCTAGCCTAATATTTAGCATCTTGGATTTCAGTACAAAAGAATGTGGCTGGCCTTGATTCCCAGAGTGCTTATATAACTTTGAGAGTTTTATTCAGTTAACCTCAAACAACATTAATAATATAAAGTGCTTCGTCACAACAGAATTTATTGTAAATAGTGTCCTGAGTAATCAATACAAGGGTACCACTTCCCACGAATTTTAGAACCCACATTTGTTATTACTTCTGCTCTTCTCTTGCCTTCTTTTTGAGAGAATTTTAATGTGATGATATTGTTTGCTAACTGATTCAAAACAGCTATATTACAGTCACATACGAGGTCAGCAGCTCACATTGAAGGATAAGTTGTCACTCTGCAGCGAAAACACATGGATAGGTCTACAGTAAATTACAGTGGATTATAGTGAGGCACCCACAAGCACACAAAACTTAGACACTTCTTATTACTGCCACACTTCTAGTAAAGCACAAAAAAGCTGCAAGATCAGCTTCATCTTTAAATATTAAATCATTTTTTAAATGAATAAATTAATACTGACACTTTTCTGATAGTAAAATAATATATTCTCTAATATTTTAGTATTTTATTCCCCCTTTCTAACCTAACCTAAAATAACCTAACCATTTCTCCGTCCACCGGACTCCCGGTTATCCGGACCGATGATCTTGAATTATTTTTAATTATTGCAAGGAGAATAAATAAAATAGTCTTACAACACTATAAAGTATATTTACACTTATACAGTACTTACATACAAGACGGTAAAATATACACAAAAGATGGATTTTACCGTCTTGTATGTAAGTACAGTATAAGTGTAAATATACTTTATAGTGTTGTAAGGCGTATTTTATTTATCCTGCTTAGTTGTAACAACACGTATCATGCTAATAAAGAAACTAATTATTGCAAACAAAAATCTCACGGTTTAGCGCCTTCAGTTTTCATGTGATTCACAAATGTCATATAGTAATTTACTCTCACATTACATAATTAACAGTAGAACCGCACTAACCCGACTTGGAAGATCTGAATCCTCGCTGATGAATTAGTAAGATTCTACCGTATTACAGAGTATTTATACTCAACACAACACAAGTGTAATTTTATTCAAAAGGTCCAAATTACTTCATTATAACTTAAAATTTGTTTTCATAAGTAGGCCTACTGTGTTTCCCAGTCTACATCATGAAAAACTGTAAACAAGATTTCTTCCTAGCTAATATCCCCTATAGGGAAGAAGCTATTACCGTAGTCAGCAAGGTAAGACCTAGGCCCGGGACCATGATAACTTTTCGTTTTGAGGTCCCCAGATGCCAAAAATACCATCCGTTCCAAACAATATACAGTGGAACTTGGATAATTCGAACCTCAAGGGAACAGTAAAAAAATTGGAATCATCCAAAAACTCAAATTAACAAATTTCTTTAAAAAGGATAAGAAAATACTCAAACTTAAAGTTTTGACCAAAATACCTTTATTAGAAATAATTTTACATAGGTGTTTAACAACTAAACTGCTTATATTATGTATTATCTTTACATAATGGTATACATTCAACAAAGCATGTTAACGGACATAATACAGTAGCAATAATAGCAATCTAGTAAGTTTCAGAGAAATTGTATCTACTGCTTTTCAAAAAAGGTTGAGATCTTGACTTGTTTCCTACAATTAAGTCTCTCGGCCATTACAAAAGAATCTATCAGATTTAAGGAACGGAAAACATCATCACTTACGCCATTTCGACTTTAAAAAAAAGCCTGAGTTCTTTAATGTGGTTCGTTGCTTCGGCTGCACTCGGAACTGTTGTTTTGGGAATGTCCTCCATGGGTTCATCGCCAGATGCGTCGTCACCATCTTGTTTTTCTCTGAATTCAGGTCATCGGCGACGATTTCTGTGTCAGTCAGCTCACCACAAACTGCGACGTTCACATTTACAAAGTCTTCGAACGCGATGGCAGGATTGTTGATGACGTCAACCCAGCCGTCAATTGAAGGCATAGTTTCCGCTGCAGTTTTGACGGGACTTTCTTCATCATTTTCATTTTTTACGAACCCGGCTTTTCTGAGACAGTTCTTTAATGTTTCCGGCATCACTTGGTCCCATTTACACATTCGGGATGCTTGAAGAATGTCAAGTTTGATTTTGAGAGCGTCGTCATCTCCGGTAAGGATATTCTCAACTAGAAACGCCTATAAAAATGTTTCAGATTTTTGACTATTCCCTGATCCGTAGGCTGGATGACGGAGGTCATATTGGCAGGGAAAAATCACTTTTACAGTATTTCCATCAGTGGTATGGTGTTGTGAGCAGTGAAGTTGTCAATGAAAAGCATGACTTGTCATTTTTCATTTTTAAACTTTTTATCCAGTTTCAACAACCAATTTGCAAAAAGAATTCCAGTCATCCACGCCCTTGGGCTGTTAACATAATCCACTGGTTTTGATTTTACATTTTTGAAGCATCGTGGATTAGCCGACTTGCCAATAATCAGCAGAGGCAAAGCTTTTCCGTTCCGTCCATGTTTGCACCCACTAGCAGCATAAGTCTTTCTTTGCTCAGCTTTCCTCCGTAACACTTCTAATCTTTAAATGCGAGCGTCCTATCCAGTGTGCATTTAAAAAATAGGCCAGTCTCGTCAACATTAAATTTATCCTTAGGGTTTCTGTCCTGGTTCATTTCCTCTAAATCCTTCTTCCATTGATTAGCTTCTTGCTAGTTAACAGCCCCGCTTTCACCACAGACGAATTTGAACAAAATTTTATTTTGTTCCTTGAAGCCATCTAGCCACCCAGTGCTAGCTTTAAAATTTGATTTGCCTAAATCAGTTGCAAACTGTCCAGCTTTGCTTCTTACGAGTGGACAACTGACAGGAATCTTCTTATCCCTCGTTTGTTTGAACCATTTCAAAACGCACTGGTCCACATCAGGATTTTCCGGCTTCCTCAACCTTTTTTGGCCTTTGACACTCTCACTTTCACAACCGAGAATCTTGTTTTTATTTTTTAGGTATGTTGACAACGTGTTGGGAGGAATCCCGAAAGCCTTTGAAATTTCAGATTTTTTCTTTATTCCCTTTTTTACCTCTTTCATCGCCACTATTTTCTCCGCTAAAGTAAAAGTTTTGTACGAAATTCGAGGCTTTGATGACGACATCTTTGCTCTGTGCATACACATTAAAACGCAGGCAAAACCGATCTTTGGACAAAAGTCCAAACAAACCACTCGCAATACTGTAGCTCACAGTGACAGCACACACTATCAAACAAGTGTAACGGCTGACACTGTTATGAGCTATGAGAAGTGGAGAGTTGCAAAAAATAGAAGGGTAGGAGGGAGGCAATGACCTCGAAAGGAGCGCTGGCCGCAGACGTGAGTCACATAGGCCAAACAGTCGAGTAGGGACATAGGCCAAACAGTCGAGTAGGGCGGGGGAAGGGGTGGGTGCGACGACCTTGAAGCTATACAGCCCGTGCCAAAGAGACAACGAGGAATTTTGACTGCATGCCAATGATACAACGTCGTTTTTCGGGAATTCCTGGCCTGACCGTTTGACTTTCGATCAGCTTTTTCCACGTAGAAACTTTGAATCATCCAAAATATTTTTCGAATTAACCACGATCTTTTAGCATGGATTGTATATAAAATGCTAGGAACCAGGAGAAAAATTTGAACTAAAGAAGATTTTGAATTATAGAAGTTTGAGTTAGCCACGTTCCACTGTGTATATACACTTGATTTCCGCTAGTCCGAACACGGGTAATCCGAACATCCGCTTAATCCGAACAAGTTCTGGATTTTTTTTGTAAATACTGTGCACTAAAAAAAAATATATTTTACGTAATTAAAAGACAAAAGATAATGGGAAAGGTAAATAATGTTGTAACGAAATGAAAACAAAGTAATATTTTGAAGAACGCAAATGTTTTGTTTAATGCGAAAAGACTAAATTTACGTAACTTAGAAAATACAGTAAACAAATGAAGAATTGATAGTTCAGCTGTAAAAAAGTGTACATCACAAATTGTGGCTTTACCAACATTTAGCTCTTTTGGTAGTTTCGTCACACTTTCACCACCACCCAAACGTTTTAAAGCTTCCAGCTTGTCTTTTAAGAGTCGACGTGTCATGTTTACGTTTAGTAGCCATTGCACTTTGCTTTCACACTTCACAAACATGATTAAATAATTACTAGCTACAGTAATTTAAATAAACCACACGCGGGACTGCACAGGTGACTGACCACAGTACAAACAATAGCAGACTACGTCAAGGTTTTGTTATGATTTTGGCGCTTGAGCTAGTAGTAGTGGGGAGGCGGATGTAAATTCTCGGTTGGCAGTGCATACAGTCCGCATGCAGTATCGTCATGTGTACAGTCCGCTTGCCCGCTCACATCACATCACAAAACTACACAGAGTGGGCCAGTGTGCTGTCTGCAATTCAGTGTCTAGTTTTGAGGCACAGCAAATGTAAATGCACAGCAAATTGGGTACAGCAAATGAAGTTGTCATTACATATGGAAGTCTTTTGGCTGTCCATTTTGGCAAACTTCCCTCTTACTCCACTTGCAACAGCTGGGGACAGAATCTCCGTGTTTGGTCCCCAACCTGAGAATACATGTTTGGTCCCTGGCTGTTATACATGGATACCCTGTCAGTTGAGTTGGCCAGTTGGAGGGCAGAATTTGGGTCCCCTGTTTGAGCCTCATCCCAGCTGTCACAGGGGCACGGGAGTTGGCCCTCTGAAAGGTAAATTTAGCTGCGTCCCATCCCACCCTTTCCTTTCCTGCTATATCCTATCCTTCCGGTAACCTGCACAATATTCCCGCTTGTGGAAGACAATAAGCAGCTATGCTGGGGTTTCCTAATCCAGCAACAATGAATTGCAAAGCTACTCCCACTGTTTAACCAGATTTACGCCGCTAACTAGTGTTTAACAAAATATATGACTGAAATAAATTACAATAAGCATAAAATCATATGAAAGGAGACAATGAAAGGTGAGTTATTTATGGATACCTTTGAAGTAAGATAAGTAAGAAAGGGGCCGGGGGGTGTTTGGGTTGGGGGCAAAAAATCTGACCTTGGAGATAAGGACGGATGATGGGATGGGAGGGGAGGAGTGGGGTCCGGTTGAAAGCAATAAATCAGTCGCCTGACAAACATTATTTCTTTGAGTCATTATCTTAAAACCACGTTTTCCCCATGAATTATGAATTTATATTAAACAGTTTTTGTTTTTCTATATTACTACAGTATACTAGTGGAATTAACATTGAATTATGTAAAAATTACATTACAAATTAGTTTGATAATTAACTGCAAAAAGGTGCTAAATAACAATACAGTATATTTTAAAATGTTGATCTAAAATCATTAAAAATTTGTTTTTAAATTGCTTTCTAACTTTTATGCAAAATTCAAACCCCTAAATTCAACATTAACATTACAAATGTATTTTTATCAGTAAAGAATAGTTAACATCCAAAGTGATTGTTTTATAGCACAAGAAAACCAATTTCAAACAATATCATGGGAGATTTATGTAACGTAGCATAACTATTCTTTAAAAAATAAACATGCAATTCAACTTAGTTTTTTTTATTATTTATTTTTGTAAGTTTATTTTATTATATTAATGAAAAATAATCACGAACCAACTGATTGTCTCAATTTATTATATGAAAATCAATTACTGACCAACTTATTGTCTTTAACACGTTCGCTATCACAATGTTAAAAAAAAATCGTAACCACAGACTGCCGCCACAATTTTGCGGCGGGCGTGGCCTACTCATAGCCCAACGCGGCAGATCTGCGGCGGCTGGGTTCATTAAAATAGACTGCCGCCGCAGAACTGCGGCGTTGGTTTCTTGATACTAAATGAGAAATTTCTTCGCAACGGTCTATTTTAAAGGTTAGATGGTTTAGGCACGGTCTACAGGATAATCCGCCTTATATATGCGGTGCTTGGTCTGTAGCTAGGACTAGGACCAGTCTACAGGGAAGTTTATGATTTTTTTCGTGGGCTGTCAGAGTGACCCGGCCGCCGCATATATGCGGCGGCTGGTAGCGAACGTGTTTATAATTTTTAAAACATTACTTTGCTATTTCATTTATTATTAGGAATCGATGAAATCGGAATCGAGAATCAAGAATCGATTTTATAGCGCTGACCAGCAGGCTATAATATTTCTTGAGGTTTAGAAGTGGTCTTAAAAATAAAAGAACTAAATAAAATCTTCTTGTATTTATTTAAATAAACAAATTAAAAGTCTTTCTTCTCAAATAAAATAATTCATAAATTCAAAATAAAATTAAACTTGGTTTTGCTTATCACTTCAATGTTTCAAAATAAATGTTAACTGTTCGATTTTTGATATTACTGAACGTTAATTACAATTCTTCTATCTGTATTTTAACAGTCTGGTTTTTTAGTTTATCTTCAGCCCAACTATCAAAAAGAAGAAAGAAACGCTTCGAACCCTGAAAAAGAAATAATTGTTTTACAGACTGTTCCCCTTTTTGAAAAAAAAACAAAAGAGAAATGGAGCAATGATTTAAATTAAGACTCTAAATTTCAAAACAACTTTGTACCTTGAAATCAGAAGAAATTCACGTTTCGCTGGGTAGACTCACGACAAACTTACGACACCAAAGGTAAACGCAAAATGCCGCAGCCCTCCAGCGACCGTGAATATATGCTTAGCTTAGAAAGTTCTCGAACCCGGGTACGCCGGCAGTAACGTGACCCGGCTCCAGTTCCTTCAAGCCAAGCAAGAATCTAAATCATTGTCTCCAACTCTTTCCGACATCCCCGAACAAGAAAATCGCGAGCTTGCCTAGACTTGCAAAACCAAGTAGCACCAGCAATTCTTATTTGCAATTTATCAGCAATTATTCACAAAACTTTTATATTACATACATTATTTCTTCTTTACATCTCATAAATAGTATATTAAATATATAGTGTTTCAATGGCAATTGGGACGCTATAATTTGTAAGAATCGGAACCGGAATCGGAAATGAAAAAATTTGAATCGACTCATCCCTAATATTACATCTAGGAAATAAGTAACTGAGTAACCTTTTTCTAAATATTTTATTTTCAGCGACATGTTTCAACCTAAGGCCATTGTCAAGCTAAATTTACCTAATATATATGTGCCCGTTGGTGTGATAGCTCTCATACAAATTATCCAATTTTTATGAAATTTGGTACAAACATGTAAAGCAACATTTATGACTTTGAAAACCAGCTAGATCGCTCTATCCTAAGGGGGTATTTTGGGGGGGTTTGTACCCCAAAAATGGGTTTATGAGTTTTTTACATATAATATATTAGTGAGTCAAATTTTAGTTTTCCCCATTGAATTCAGCTTAAAAAAAATAATAATTTGGTGTTTTGATCATTGGTCTACGTCAATTGGTTGCAGAGATATTGAAAGTGCTAAACACATTACGTTGTCCAATGGTATTCTTAAGGAGAATAACTAAAATTTTTTCTCCATGAATTATGAACATAAATTAATAAAACTTGGTATGTGGCTTTACCTAGTTGAGTTATATTGATATTTTTATTAAAACCCGGTTTTTGTGTACTTTGTTTCAGCAAACCTGCATACTCAGCCGCGATGTTTTTCTTTTGGAGAATACTTAAAATGTCATAAATAGTTTATTTATGAATGTATATTGATGAAACTTGGTATGTGGCTTTATGTGGTATTAAGATACATATATATGCATTGGAAATTGGCTAAGTACGCAGGTTTGCTGCTACGGGGGTATTTAAATAGACCAAGTGATGCACATATGGGTCTTAGTAAATTTGCTCATTTATGAATTATTAGTTAAGTTCCAAACAACAAACAATCATTCTCCATTAAAGAATACGTGAGCTGACTTGAAGTACGGCGCACATGTGTGGCATACGGTTACTGAGAAATAAGCTACTGAATAACAAGAGAACACTGAAGCAAATATGCGGCATCAGTCTATCTTAATGTGGCCAGCAAATGCAGATGTGTGGTTTTAAAAGTAAAAATAACTAAATATTACGTGAATATTTCATCTTACATAGAGTACTAGATGTGATAAAGATTATGTATTGTCGAATAAAATTTGGTAGTTAGTCAGTGAATTAAGTAGTTAAGAATTGTCTTGCATAAATGCATATAACAGAAATTTATGATGACTACAATACAGATATTTTACATTTGACATAGACCAGTCATTTTAAGGAGAACATTTTATATTTTCAAAAAATTTGGCTTCCTGGTAGGGAACTTTGTACACATGTTACCTGATATTTTCTCTTTAACACGTCCGCTACCGACTCCAAATTTGGACTTTCAATGTAGACCGACATCACGTATTTGTGACGCTCCGGTTTTCGCTATAGACTGACGTCACATGTGAGTGACGCATGGAGAGCTAACCAAAGCCCGACGTCACGTATTTGTAACTCGAACCTATTGTTACTAAATAGGCTTTGGCTGCCTGTCAGTGTATTTGATCGTATTTTTAACTGCATATCGGGCTATAGTCTGTCTGTCACATATAAGGGTCGCTTGGTCCGAGCGTGGGATATTTCGTTTTGACTCCAGGGGTGTGTTAGCCAATTTGTTGTTTACATTACGCTGAACCATGGTTGAGATTCACGTGACTCTAACCCTCGTGTTAATCGTTTGTTTATGTTAAAATAAACTGCTGTTTCTGTGCTGTTGAGTGATGAATGAAGAAGGTAAAATGCGAAAAGTAAGGAAGAGGAGAGATGTCATGACTTTGTGAAATTGATCGTGTGATAGACGATGATTTTAGTAAGGGGAATTAATTTAGTTCTGAATAAACACAAGTTGTTTAACTGAACTGTTTTTCCTTCTCTATTTCCTTACCAATACAATTTGATAAAATATATTTTATCTTGGAGTCACACATGTGTGACAATCGGTCAGCAGTACAATTCATATATACAGGGTCTCCGAAAAAGAATGACGGGATTTTGAACGGCCGTTGCTTGGGGACTATTCAAGATAACTAAACGATTTAAACGTCAAATAGAAGATAAAAGAACTAAGTTTTTTTTCATACCTTAATATGTTTCGATGTGAGCTCCATCTGTTGCTCTGCATACATCTAAGCGATATTCGATTTCTCGCAAAATGTTGTGAAGCATCTCTGGTGTCACAGTTGCGATCGCTTCCAAAATTCGCCCACGCAGATGTGGCAAATCACGAATTTTCTCAGCATAAACAATGTTCTTTACGTAACCCCACAAAAAAAGTCTAAAGGGGTCAAATCAGGACTCCTGGGAGGCCAGGGAATAGACGCACCCCTGCCTATCCAACTATTTGGAAACTTGTTGTTAAGTGTGTCGCACACGTAGGGTGATAGGGCCTTTCTTTTTCGCCGAAAAAACAATAAATGGCATAATTTATTTAGATATGCTAGAACAATTTTTGTTTCCTCAAATTGAAGAACAAGCCGGTGAACGAGTCATTTTGATGCAGGACGGCGCCGCCCCCCCTCATTACCTTCGGGAAGTGCGCGACACACTTAACAACAAATTTCCAAATGGTTGGATAGGCAGGGATGCGCCTATTCCCTGGCCTGGCCTCCCACGAGTCCTGATTTGACCCCTTTGGACTTTTTTTGTGGGGTTACGTAAAGAACATTGTTTATGCCGAGAAAATTCGTGATTTGCCACATCTGTGTGGGAAATTTCGGAATTTCGGAAGCGATCGCAACTGTGACACCAGAGATGATGCTTCACAACATTTGGCGAGAAATCGAATATCGCTTAGATGTATGCAGAGCAACAAATGGAGCTCGCATCGAAACATATTAAGGTATGAAAAAAAACTTAGTTCTTTTCTCTTCTATTTGACGTTTAAATCGTTTAGTTATCTTGAATAGTCCCCAAGCAACGGTCGTTCAAAATCCCGTCATTCTTTTTCGGAAACCCTGTATTTTCATCAGAACAATGCTATAGACCGACGTCACGTATCTGTGACGCATAATAATACCCCCGTTGCAGCAAACCTGCGTACTCAGCGAAATTTCCAATGCATGCAAATGTTTTACTACCACATAAAGCCACTTACCAAGTTAAAAAAATACAAAAATAAATAAGTGATCTATAGCATTTTATTTATTCTCCATAAGAATAACATGGGGCTGAGTACGCAGGTTTGCTGCAACAAGGAACACAAAATGTGTTTTATGCAATTATCAATATAATTCAACCAGGTTACATAATAGTTCAGCTACATACTAAGTTTTAGCGAATTTCCCCTATGAAAGAAGCTATTACCGTAGTGGCATGAAGACCCCTAGGCCCGGGCCCCATGATAACTTTTCGTTTTGAGGTCCCCAGATCCCAAAAACACCATTCGTTCGAAACTGTATATGTATACATATATGGGTATATATATGGGTGTATATATATATATATATATGTGTGTGTGTGCGTGAGCACGATAACTCTCATAAAAATGATCCGATTTTGTTGAAATTTTTTATAAACGTGTAAAGCAACATTTATGGCTTTAAGTTTGAAAACCAGCCATATCGCTCCATCCGAAGGGGTATTTTAGGGGGGTTTTGTACCCCAAAAATGTTGTTTTTAATTGTTTACCTATAATTTTTGGAATAGTCAAATTTTAATTTTTATCATTGGATTTAGCTTAAAAAACAAACAATTTGGTATTTTGATCATTTCTCTACTAGTTGGTTACTGAGATATTGAAAGTGCTAAACACAGTACGTTGTCTAATGTTATTCTTATGGAGGAAAAGAAAAATTTTATATCTCACTTATTATGAACTGTTATTATTACTGACAAAACTTGGTATATGGCTTCATCTGGTTGTGGTCTATTGATATTTGCTCAAAAAAATTTTTTGCCAAAGGCTCCCGTAGCAGCAAACCTGCGTACTCAGCCCCAAGTTATTCTTATGGATAATAATTAAATGCTATGTCGCCCTTAATTATGAACATAAATGAATAAAAACTGGTATATGATTTCACCTAGTTGAGTTGTACTAATATTAGCATAAAAACCCATTTTTTATGTTCGTTGATGCAGCAAACCTGTGTACTCAGCCCCAATGTTATTCTTAAGGAGAATAATTAAAATTGGATATATCGATTATTTGTGAATATATTTTTATGAAACTTGGCAAGTGGCTTTATTTAGTATCAAGACATTTATATCTCCACTGGAAATTCGCTGAGTAAGCAGGTTTGCTGCGATGGGGGTATTATTAATTTATGTTCATAATTAAGGGAGATATAAAACTTTACTTATTCTCCATAAGAATAACATTATGGCTGAGTATACAGGTTTGCTGTTACTGGGATAATCAACAAAAAATCAATTGTTTGTGCAAATATCAATATACCAGTACTACGTGAAGCCACTTACCAAGTTTCATCAATCTACATTCATAAATAATAGAGATATCAAATTTTATTTACTCTCCATAAGGATAAAATTGGACAACGTACTGTGTTTAGCACTTTGAATATCTCTGCAACAGTTGGACGTAGAATATAAAGAACTTATGGACACTGTTGATGGATCGGAAACATTGAAGCAACAAGGAGCAAATGAAAGCAAAATCAAGAAGTGGAAAGCAAAAGATGCTAAAGCCCAATATTTAATATTAATGACTATCGATCATTCAATAAAACCTCACATTATGACATGTTTGACATCTAAAGGAATGTATGATACATTAAGTAAGATATACAAAAGAGACACACTATAACAGAAATGAACTCTTCTTCAAGAATTATACAACTACAAGTGCATTCAGGATAAAGACATGATGAGTAATGTTACATCCATACAAAATATTGCATTCAAGTTAAATCGCCTAGATCAGAAAGTTGACGATATGATGCTGATGACAAAAATCCTGAGCATTCTACCAGAGCAGTACAAACATTTCTCCAGTGCATGGGACTCAACAAATGCAACAGAGAAGACCCTGGAAAATCTTAAGGCAAGGCTTATCCAAGAAGAATCGAAGACAACTAACGATGGTGAACTCGTCGCTTTTAAGTAGGGTTGTGCGAGTACTCGAAACTTTGAGTTTTCGGCCGAGTATTTTAATACTCGAATTTGACTCGAAGTTTTGAAAACTACTCAAAAGTTTGAGCGAGTATTTCCTGCCGATTCCCGGACGATCGCTAACGAATGCGACCGGCCAAAACGCGTAGTAACGACCACAATAGGTAATCGCATCGCGTAAAATCGACCAAAAATGACGACCATGAACGATTGTGACTGGCTAAAACGCGTAGTAATGGCCGCAAAAGGCGATCGCATCACGTAAAATCGGCCGAAAATGACGATCGGACCGCGTAATTTTGACCGTAACTAACGATTTTGTCATTTAATATTGATTTTAAGCGATGTATGGACCAGGTAAAATTGGCCAAATGACATCCGGGCCCTGTTTCATCGGCCGGAAACTAATGTCAAACCGTGTTTTGTTTAGTCAATACGGAATCCAGTTTGATTGTACTGGCAAAAACTTTGTATTGCTACTCATGTATTAGTTAGAAACCATGTTTAGATAATCAAATCTAGGATGGTATCCAAATCCCATAACACTATTCTAAACTACCAACTGATGGCAAATACTCGCTTGAAAATACTCGAAACTCGGAAATAATTGGCACTACTGGACTCAATTAGAAAAATCACTACTCGCACACCTCTACTTTTAAGATAAGATCACAGTTACAAGGCAGGGCTAGAGAAATTAGATGTTATTCTTGTAAGAAGTTTGGCCATATGAGTATGAACTGTCCAAATACTAAATCTAAATACGGCAATTATTGCAAGAAAACAAATCATTATGAAGCAGACTGTTTCTTGAAACAAAGATCGTTGAAATCAATCTGCTCAATCTGTAAAATGTCAAATCATAAGGAGAAAGATTGCTATTTCCGTGATTAATCAAGTTTTAGTGGCTCAAAGCCTAAAAATGTAAGTAAGACAGTATTCTTAGCACTTAGTCCTAGTAATGAAACATACTCAGCAGTAAGTGTAGATCTAACTGGAAACAGATATGAGAGTAAGTCTAGTAAAACGTTTATTGTCGATAGTGCTTGTCCTCCTAATCATATGACTAATGAAATATCTCTTCTTGAGAATGTAAAATCTTGAAAACAAAACATTTGTGTTGCTAAAAAAATCAAGTTTTTAGTTTGTAACTTCTTAATTGATGGATTTATGAAGTGTTTGAAATAAAAGTTGTTTGTCTTGCAGTTATCTACAACTTTTGTATTTATCGTTTTTATGTGTGATGACCTTCAGAGCCGCTTATAACTATATTTATAACTTTCTTCTGGAAGCTCACTCTTGGATTAGCTCACAAACGTAAACGCATATTGTCATAATTGTTCAGGTAGACATAGAATTGCCATAAATGTACCTTCTATATGACGTGACTTATATGTAACAATGTACTTTGTCGCATGTGTGTGTAAATCGACAACCATGGAAAAATGGGCTTTTTTAAGTTCTTCGGCTGCTGCTAAAGATGGATGGGAATTCGTCCGAAACATGTTCAGTGTGAAAACAAAAGCTACAGTTGACGTCCAAAGGTTACGTAAGTAAATATTTTGGAAAAATACCAGATTATCTCAGGTGTCAAGGCTATTTATGTATTAAATCCCAATAGTAATATGCTAAAGGGAATTTGGTGAACAAAACGGAATTGTTATTTTAATCTGGTTTTGATTAATGAAGAATAAAATATCACTTTTGATTCAGGGTTGCAATTCAAGATTTTCAATGTACAAATTCTTAATCTAAACTAGCAAATGACCCGTTCTCCACACGGGGATCTATCAGGTATAGAGCCAGATGTTTTAAAAGTTTATTTACATTACAATCAACTGTCCAACTAAATCAAACTAATGCCATAATATTAACATTAACCCTCCAAGCGCTAAACATCGCGATCGGGAAGCTATTCGGTGACGCGCACAGCGCTAACATCGCGATCACGATGTATTTATAAGGGTTAACCTAAATTGTTATAATTTTGTTGTTTTTTTGTCAATCGGCGATAATTTTATAAAGTATTGAAGAGAAACAAATAATTTATCTCAAAATATTAATTTAGTAACCATTCAGTGAAAAAAAAACAACGTTGCCAGACCTGTCATCAGTCGATTGTTGTTGCAGACGTCCTGCAACGTACCTGCCACACACTTATTGTGCTAAAGTAGGTAATGTTTTAGTAATCTTTGTTTACTAACAACAAAAATGGATTAGTATAGAGTTTTAGTTTTTATTTTCAAGTAGAATATTGTGTAACTAACCCACATTTCTGGCCTAACTCTTTGCATGTGTAAATAGACTTTTTGTGGCTGTGTTTATGAATATTCTAGACTTTGTGACATTTCACCGTCAAAAACACTCGACGTTTTCCTTTATATCTATAAAATATATGTGTATTTTCTATAAGAATGTATAAGTATTATATATCACTAGAAAGAGCATGATTTTTAGCAAATTTTGGTTATCTCAAAATGTTGGATGGGACTACTCTTTTGTGCTCTGTCATAGAGAAAACTGCAAGAAAAAAAAAGAAAAATTGTATTTTCTAGTCATCAGCATCTTTTGAAATAATTCAGTAAGTATCGTGTGTATATTCAAATTCAAATTCAAATTTCTTTATTGTTCGAAACATGTAATTACATGCATAAACATTGTCAAAGGTTCTTAATCTATTTCACAGTGCATATTTATATACATTTTTCAGTCACAGTAAAAGTCAAATTAGGCCTAAATATCAACACAATATATTTACATGAAATATCTACAGAAAAAAATTTACAAAGTACACGCGATTTATATTTCTACAATTGTAAATCATAAGGACACTTCATGATTAAATATCTCTTAAGTTCTGTCCTAAACGTATTTCCATCTAAGATTTTTATGTGTTGAGGAAGTGAATTAAAAAATATTGCACCTTTAACATAAGGACTATTTTCTGTTGTTTTGAATTTTCTATTGACTCTATAAAAATCAAATTTTCTCCTTGTATTATGAGCATGGACATCACTATTTTTACAAATATATTTATTATCCAGCTTCAACAGCATTATAACTTGAAAAATATACAAGGCATAAACTGTCAAAACATTAAATTCAATAAATATATTTTTACATGATGTTCTAGGATTCACCTTAGCTAGTAATCTTAAGGATTTTTTCTGGAGGATAAAAACTCTGTCCATGTGTGTTTTGGCTGCACTTCCCCATAACAGTAGGCCATAAGAAAGATAAGGGTACACTAGGCCATAGTAAACTTTCATTAACATATCAGGATGAAGATAGGAGTTAATTCTTCGTAATAAAAATAGGCTAGGTGATATTTTTTTACAAACATAGTCAATATGTACTTCCCAAGAAAATTTGGTGTCAATATTAATACCAAGAAATTTACAAGATGCGACAGATTTAACACTAAAATCATTGCTATTTACAACAAACTCCTCATTTACACCACTTGGGCTAAAAAACACTAGTTGGGTTTTATCTATATTAAGCAACAAATTATTTTCTTGAAAATAAAGTTTGGACTCATTGATAAACGTGAGAACTTTATCTTTCAAAGCGGGATAGTCTTTCGCCCAGCAAAGACCAGATGTATCATCTGCATACATACTAAGGAAAAAACTATTGTCCAGTGAAATCTTAAAATCGTTAACATAACATATAAATAGAAATGGCCCTAAAATTGAACCTTGCGGCACACCAAATTTTACTACCCTAACATCTGATCTTCTCTTTTCTATTAGGTATCCATCATCATACATAATCTCAGTACATTGCATCCTATTTTTAAGATATGATTCTATTAACAGCAATAAACTTCCATTAACTCCAACATTTGACAACTTATTTAACAGAATTTGGTGATTAACCCTATCGAAAGCTTTCGATAAATCTAAGAATGTTCCTGATACTTTGTTACTATTATTTATAGATTCCAGAGCTGTATGAACAAATTCTGCAGCCGCAGATGTAGTGCTACGCCCTTTTCTAAAACCATGTTGAAAGTCTTTCATTAAGTCAAGAGAATTATAGAACCTAGTTAAATGTTTTAAAATAATTTTTTCAATCAATTTACTGAAAACAGATGTAAGAGCAATGGGTCTATAATTCTGAACATCGGTTTTTGTACCCTTTTTATACAGTGGCTTTATCAAAGATAGTTTTAAAGCTTCTGGAAAAATTCTTTCCTTAAGTACATTATTAATAAGATGTAATAGGGGAGAAGCTAATTCAAACTTACATTTTTTCAACAAATATGGTGAAATTTCATCCCAGCCAGAGGTCTTTTTATTATTTAGACTATTTATTATATTCAGAACATCATCGTAATATATCTCAGAAATATCAGATATTATATTATTTTCAAAATTCTCATTACCCCTAAGCAAATATTCATATACAGTAGACTCCCGATTATCCACGACCGGATTACCCGCGTTGCGGCTTATCCGCGATCGGCCAAAAAAAAAAAAAAACCGCAACCGCGGCAAGCGAAGTTTAGCGCGTAAACGTCTATCCTCGCGCCTGCAAATTATAGCTACCGCGCGCGACGCACTTGGCCTTGGGCGAGAGAAAGGGGTTACTAACGGTCAAACGGAAGCCCGCCCGCCAAAACATTAGTCATCTCGCGCCATCCCTCCTGACCTTCACTTACTCCCTGTGTTATTCTGCCAATCCGTCAGTGAACATCTTACGCTGTACACCAGTTCAGTATTTTATTTAGTGCGAGTTTTAATAAAAACGTAGTGTAGTTTTAGGTGTTTAGGGTGTTAAAAAACTGTCAAAGATGGATAATACTAAACGCAAAAGAGTTGTGTTACCCATTCATAAAAAACTTGAAATTATTGATAAGTTTGAGAAGGGATATAAGGTTAAAGCAATTACAGTGGAATACAATCTAAACGAATCAACAGTGCGTGGTATTATCAAGCAAAAAGAACAGTTATTAAAATTTGCGTGTTCGGCAGATTCGTCATCTGCCATGAAGAAACGGAAAACGATGAAAAAATCGACGTACGACGATCTGGACAAAGCTTTGTTACAGTGGTTCAACAATCAGCGCGCCTTAGGAAACCCTATAAGTGATCCTATTTTGGCTGCAAAAGCGAAAGATTATTTTACGTCTCTAGGCCTAGAGGGAACGTTTGATGCGTCGAGTGGTTGGTTGACAAGATTTTAAAATAGACATGGAATACGAGAACTTGATATACAGGGGGAAATATTAAGTAGTGATAAACAGGGAGCAGAAGATTTTGCATCCGATTTCAAGAAATATGTAGCCGACAACGAATTATTACCTGAGCAAATTTATAACGCCGACGAATCTGGGTTGTACTGGAAATGTCTCCCTTCAAAAACACTTGCAGCAGAACATGAACGAAGTGCACCTGGCCACAAAGCAAGCAAAGAAAGGATTACGGTTATGTGTTGCTCAAATGCCGCTGGCACACATAAGCTTCAGCTTCTTGTAATAGGAAAAGCAAAGAAACCTCGTTCTTTTAAAGGAACACGAGCGGTCAATTTGCCGGTACATTATTACAATCAGAAAAAGGGATGGATGCAGCAAGACATTTTTCATGATTGGTTCCACAAGAAATTTTGTCCTGAAGTTAGTGAGTTTTTAAAATCAAACCACCTTCCACCAAAAGCTGTTCTTACTCTCGACAACGCGCCTTCCCACCCAAACGAAGGTCTTTTGCAGTCAAAAGATGGGCAAATTACTGCCATGTTCCTCCCACCAAATGTAACGGCTCTAATATAACCCATGGATCAGGGTGTCATCGCCAACCTCAAACGCCACTACCGTTCGAGTGTACTGAAGAAATTCATTGACGAGGGAAATGACCTAAAGACATTTTTGAAATCGAATTTCACGATCTTGGATGCGATTTATGAGTGTGTGGAGGCGTGGGGGAAAGTAAAATCAACCACACTTACTAAGTCTTGGAAGAAAATACTTCCTGATATCGAAGAAGGAGAAGATTTTCATGGATTTGAAGTTGAAGACACTCCAACTGACTTAGCCGCATTAGCCAACACCGTGCCTGGTGGAGAAAATGTCGACATTGAAGACATCAATAACTGGCTGAATGTTGATTTAGGATTGCCGTCTTTCGAAGTTGTGACTGACGACGAAATATTGAGACGTGCTCAGGGAATTGAGAGTGAGAGTGAAGAAGAAGAAGAAGAAGAAGAAGCCGCTGCCGAGCCAAAGATATCGTACGCAACTGCCCGCCATTATGCAGAGGGACTATTGGACTTCTTGGAAGGGGAACATGACACTTCGTTGTGCGATCTCATAGTTCTGAGAAAAATTCGGTCAACCATTGTTAAAAAGGAAGCAAATGCCAAGAAACAAAAATCAATAATGGACTATTTTCCTCGAAGCCAATAAAGACGGCAACTTCGACATTAGGCCTGTAATATAGGCACTTGTCTCACGTATTGGACTGTTTTTTTTACCGGTGTGAAAATATTGTTTGTAAAATAATTGTGTGTTTATTAAAAGGTACGTACAGTAATCTTGTATTTGAAGTCTTTCACATTATTAAACCTTACATTCAGTAGCCTTAAGGTTATTATTTTGCTTTCACAGTCGTTTTTAACTATTTCAAGTGTATTTTAGGTTAGTTTTGGTTTATCCGCGATTTCAATTATACACGATCGCTCAGCCACCCATTACCGCGGATAATCGGGAGTCTACTGTATACATATTTTCTTGAACAGGGTAATTTTCTGAACAAATTGATATATAATACATGGTACTTTCTAAGGCATTTGTATTATTCATGATTTATTTTTTCAAAGCCTGCGCGGCACCCGAAAATTAGGCAGCACTAAAACTTATATTATTAGCACTTGGAGGGTTAAAACTTCGAGAGCTCGTGGGACAAAGCCCCGTGGTCGTGAGTTTATGGATACTCCAAAAGGCACATCTTGAGGGTAAGAACTTTCAATTGATACCAAATATGTAGGCCCATATAAAATAATAGTTTTTGGGAGTCTAAAATAGCCGAACAAAAAGAATCCAACAGAACAAAGGAAATCCATATAGATGAATAGTGAAGTCAAATTTCTGAAAATTTCCAGATTCATTATCAAATTAAACAAAAGCAAAAAGCAACTCTGTAATCATACTGAAAAAGTTAAGCATTGTAATGCTGAAGGCCGAATCTCAAGACAAGTAAAAACTTTTATAATGGGCTAAAAAGTATTTTTAATGAGACTAAATATTGTTATATAATTGTTACAGCCAAATAAACAACAAAATTCAGTTTCTCACATAAATTTCCCCTGTGCATTTTTGGGCGGCTTAGAATCAACAAGAAATTTTTGGGCGTTTAGAAGTGCTAAGAAACAATAATTTGTTTTAGTTGAGTTACAATAAGTGATCAACGCTATAAACAATAGAATATTTTCAACGACAAATACAAAACTAAGATAAACACCAAATTCGGAGAAATATCCAACAATCATCGGTAAACACTTATCAACTTTAGTGTTTCTTACCTTTTTAATTTGACGGCTTCTTTGTTATTTGAAAAGTGAAACATATACTCGACATCTGTGTCCTCTTTGGAGAACATGAGTTGGAGGTAGTTGCGAGCTGAGTCATAATCTCCGGCTTCTTCTTTAGGAGCAATGCTGTAACAACCAAGTTCCAATAAACCATCAGTGCAACACGGTCCAGGATTTCAATTCCTTAGGATATACACCTATGCCGGATTCATTCACTTAAGTCTAACTACCGTGATGCACTTACTTTCTAGTTAGTGCATTTAACATTGAAATAGTATATAACATTTTTTTATCTAAAACTATTGAGTTTAATGAAACTTGATATTTCTATAAACTACCACAAGTTTAAAATGTTTACAAGTATTTGTTAGTTATAAACCGTAGTAGGTATTGCTTATATCATGATCACTTCATTTTTGTATAACTGTTAACACTTTTTATGATAAAATGTATAAGTTATAATAAGAAATTATTTTGGACGTTTTCCATCACTGATTAGGGGCCATGCACATATTGCGTAACACACTTAAGGGGGGAGGGGGTATTATGACATAGCGTTATGCTGCGTTTTGTGCGGGAGGTAGGGGTTTGGATCAACGTTACCAAACTCACACATATTAACCCTAAGAGCTGGTGCACTCCCGTATCTATTAATACTGATATAAATATTTAAAAATTGATATTGATATTGACTGATATTGATACAGACCCCTATGCGAACCCAGCTACTGTATCATGGGAAATGAAGGTACTTTGTTGGTTGGAACCTAGAAGCTCCAAACACCTTGGGGATAGGAAGGGGAGTTACACCTGAAATGTTTGAAAATTGATTACCATTCATTACCTAATTACATTCCGTTACCTGATGCCAGCTCTGCACCGTCCACGCCCTCTTGGAATGGAGGAACTTTTTGGGTTCTCACCTTGGATTTTTTCATGCGTTTGTCTGTTTTTGGATCATACGAGTTCTGATGTATTGTTTGTGTGTTCATCCAGTGATTTTGTTGTTTTTGGATTTTTTGTGAGTGTTGTTCGTGGGAGGTGGTTTTTGGGACATGTCGTTTCGCTGTCTCCTGTGGTAGTGTTGTATGATGATGGCCTGATGATGGTTGTGTTGGTTGTGGGTGTGAAACTGGGGTAGGTTGAGGGGTGGTTGGAGATGTCGCTTTTAACATTCCTGAGGGGGTTCGTCTTCTGAGCTGACGTGGTCTGATATTTGTTCGTTTTGGGTCTCAAAAACCGTATTCGAGAAGAGTTTGCAGCTTTTTCGATCCAGGGGGCCTATTTTTGAATTGGGTGAGTGGTGAGTTGGTGAGTGAGTCACTCAAACCATTATTAGTGAATCTCCTTTGGAAAGTGAACTATTAGCATGACCCGCACGGTGAAACTTAAGCCCGGGACCACCATAGAAGTTCCTAACGTGACCCCCTGAACACGTTTTGGGGGGTCGTTCAAAATTGTATATATATATATATGTATATATATGCATAGACTTGAAAATGACCTAAGAGTTAAAACTAGTCATCAAAATAAACTAAATGAAAATAAAAAAGGGTACTTTGTTTCAATCATTTTTACAATGTTAATAAAAGTAATATATATATATATGTTTGCACTCTAGCGGTCACATTTTTGTCCGATTAACTTCAAATTTGGTAGGGTTGTTCCTTTCTGTAATCAGTTGGACAAGTTCGTTGGGCAAAACAATCGAAAAACTCTAAACCCTTTTTTTGGGGATTAATCTTTCAAATTTCGAGTTTTTGGGCCTAAAAGGGTCAGAAAAGCCCCAGATATAAAATTAATGGCTGTAAAAAGATGGAAATTAGTGAGACGAAAGTATTAAGCCCTCTCTCGTCATTCTAGCATAAATATTTACCGAGCTGTTAAAGAAAATGTGTTTTGACTAAACACAGTGCGTTGTCTTATGGGGGTACAAGTTTTGATTTGCACTAGAGAAGCCTGTTATTCCTTTGATAGAGTACTTTTATCATCCCCAGCAACCTCACGCCTACTTTCAAGCTGACTGGACCTTCTCCTAACATTATAATGCGCAAAATTGTATTCCCAGCTTTGCGGGTAAATGAAACCAGGAGCATCAGAACAGCCAAAAAATCAATGATTTCAGATTTCAATAAAAGTTGGAATTCATGTATGTTTTTACACTGATTTTGAGTTTTAAAAGTTTGTATGTGGAAATTCACTTCCCTCACGTCAGCGTGATGCGTGCAAATTCGTTTTTAATTTTCAGATCATCAGATAAAAGTACAGATATTATTTAGATAACAGTTTGGTTAATTACATCCAATCACACAAAATTTATGTTAGTATTTTCATTGAACGTTTGTATTTAACATCAATAGATTTACTATAAATAGATATTTTTATTGAATAAGTGACCAACTCAACCATTTCTACTCACCAGGCAAAATGCTGGTGACTGAAAATGGGTGAGTTGACCGGAAATAATCTTCTTCTTCTTCATGTTAGAAAGAAGTGACAGAAGGAATCAATAGTAAACTGCCTAACTAGGTTATGTTTACTTTCCCATACAAAATGTGTAAATTAGGGGTGTGCGAGTACTCGAAGATTTGAGTTTTTGGCCGGGTACTTTAATACTCGAACTCGACTCGAAACTTTGAAAACTACTCGAAAGTTCGAGCGAGTAATTCCCGCCGATTAACCCCCCCGTTGCTTTTGGCCGATTTTCGGACGATCGCGACCGGCTAAAACGCGTAGTAACGGCCGCAAAAGGCAATCGCATCACGTAAAATCGACTGAAAATGACGACCGCGAACGATTGCGACCGGCCAAAATGCGTAGTAACGCCCACTAAAGGCGATCGCATCACGTAAAATCGGCCGAAAATGACGATCGGACCGCGTAATTTTGGCCGTAACTAACGATTTCGTCATTCAATATTGATTATAAGCGATGTCTGGACCAGGTAAAATTGGCCAAATGACAACCGTGCCCTGTTTCATTGGCCGGAAACGATGTCAAACCGTGTTTTGCTTGTCTATACGTAATCCAATACTGGCCAAAACTTCTACTCATGTATTAGTTAGAAACCATATTCAGATTATCAAATTTAAGATGGTATCCAAATCCCATTACACTATTTTAAACTACCAACTGATGGCAAATACTCGCTCGAAAATACTCAAAACTCGAAAATAATTGGCATAACTCGACTCGACTCGATTCAAAAAATCACTACTCGCACACCCCTAGTGTAAATACAGTTGAATATCGTATGATTTATTTTTTTAAATGCTCAAAAAGTAAGTAAATGTTTAAAATATACCAATTGATGTAGCTAAAGCAACAAAAGGTTTATAAATTTGTATATTGGTCAATGTTTACATTTGGCTTTTTGATTTGACAGATAAATCATTGCCAATTCATACCTCACGTGGTGATTTTAACAATGCTAAAATCTGCTGGTAAGGGAGTCGACTGACTCACCACTCACCCGTTTCAAAAATAGGCCCCCAGGAGCCTGTCGTATTCCTCCACTGGAAGCTGGACATTTTAAGACCGAATAGTTTGACGCAAGGAATCCAGCCACGTGAGGCAGGGTCTTCCAACTTTCCTTTTCTTGCACTTGAGAGCTTCAGGGGGTGGCCTGGAGGTCTACGCGCTACATGACCTGATGCGATTGCAAGCTATTACCCTGTTTATTGACCTGCCATCTAGAAGATTCACGTTGGAATGTGATGTGTTTTGTGTGGAAGCTCTGTGTAGTGACCGCAGTATTTCAGTTTCCATGTTAGACAGTGATGTTCTATTTGACTTTGTGAGCGCGGTTGTCTTTAGCCCAAAAATTGCTGTTGGCGATGTGTTTGTGGTGTATAATCTTTTTTTACTGACCACGGCACGTTGTACTGCTTGACAAAGTTCAGGAGGGCATAAAAAGTTCTGTAAGCGTTTTTGATTCTTGATTGGACAGTGGTGGGTCTGTCTAGTCCACTTGTGATTGTGACCCAAAGGTATTTTTGTGATGATACCATTGGATGTGATGCCGTTCCGAGTTGAACTGATCCTGTTGTCTGTGGTGTGGGTTGGTGTAGTATAGGGTTTCTTGTCAGGATTGAAGATTTCCCGTGGTTTAGTTTTAGCCCAACCTCTGATGGATGGAGTTATGGTGTCAAGTATCTTGCTAGCTGATGTGATGTCTTGCGTTAGTATGAGCAGACCATCCGCATAGGCAAGAATGAGTGGCAGTTGCAATGTGGTTCCTTGTTCCAAAGTTAAAAGGGGTTCCCTTTCTTGTGCCTTGTGCAATGCGTGATGTAGGGCCACCGTAAAAAGGCGAGGTGAGAGGGGACATCCCTGTTTGACTCCTATCCCTTTTGATTTCGCTGTTGTCCTTTTTCCAAACCATTGTATTGTGGTATTCTCCCATAAGCAGGCCGTTGTGATTCTGTTGAGAAGGTGGTCAGGTACATTATACAATTCCTTCAAGGCTTGCAGGATGGCGGTTTGGGATACGGTGTCAAAAGTTTGGCAATGTCCAAGGAGATTACATGGACGATTTGCCCCTCACTCCATCGTTCTTCCAACACTCACCGCACAATGTATATGTTGTCATCGATCGACCTGTCTTGAAGGAAGGCGGTCTGTACTGATAAAAATATTTTAAAATTAAAAAAGAATCAAATTGATATCTCAATCAAGATTACAGTTAAGTTGTATAAAAAATATTTCTGTCATACTATTTTCATAACAGTTAAACTAAAAATAAATACATTACATTTTTTGAGTAAGTTCTGAATTGCTCTACACCAATGTTTTATGTTGTTTTAGAGTGTAAAATCATGACTTCATACAGTATTGCGCAATGCCAACCACATCTTTAGTTTTATAAGTTGTTTTGTATTTGTATTACCGGTAGTTATAAATTAAATTTGTTTCGTTTTAGCTGAGATAGTTTATTGTGTTGTTTGTATTATTAGTAACAATCTTGTTTGTTTATATACATTTTGCTTTGAAATAAGTTATTAAAGATGTTAAAAGTAAGCCATAAAAGTTTAATGATTCATTGAAATCCATAATCCAAATTGCTATAAAACGATGTTTAAAAGTTTTAAGCTCTTTTAAATCCTACTACGATTGAGTTACATAACACTTTGGGGGGTTGTTGGGGGGGTATGATCAAGCGTTATGGTGTTTTATATTGGGGAGGGGGGGGCCTGAAATTATGAATAAATGCGTTACGTAATATGTCCCCTTAGTGAAATCATCAAGTCAGTTTCTTAAATAACATAAACTCACCATCACCAGTAATGAATTTTGAACAAAAAATATATAACTCGTTAAATTACCCTATATTTTGAAAAAATATGTTGTTTTTTCAAAGCTACAAGTCTAAAAAGTATTTTACTGGAATTGAAACAAAGTCAACAATCATGGGGCTGTGCAATATTGAGATATTGTACAATACAATAACAACTGATTTGATCTGATGATTTGGAATTCTAATTCAAGGATTTGGTAGGTTAGGAAAATTAACTCCTGTAATGTTTGGTAGGTTAGGAAAATTGTTTCCTGTAATGTTCTATCATCAAACTTTAGCAAGCAGATGAATCAGGAGTAGTTAGAAAGTAATTTATCTTAAGACCTGATGGTTGCCAGTGTGATCCTGGCCTAAGTGTTGCAAATTATGTTAGGTTTGAAACTAGATCCAGCTGACATTTGTTAATCTGGCAAGACCTTAGGTTCAGTTGGATAAAGTATAAGGTTTGAGCCCTTAACTATTAAAATTTAATAAATACCACTGTAATTTAAACTAGGGATGAGTCGATTCAAATTTTTTTTTTGATTCCGATTCAGATTCTTACAAATTGATTCTCGATTCTGATTCCATCGATTCTTAATAATAGGTGAAATAGCAAAGTAATGTTTTAAAAATGATTAAAGACAATAAGTTAGTCAGAAATTGATTTTTATTTAATAAAATGAGACAATCAGTTGGTTAGCAATTATTTTTCATTAATAAAATAAACTTACAAAAATAAATAATTTAAAAAAACTAGCCTAAGTTGAATTGCATGTTTATTTTTCATATAATTGTTGTGCTTTAAGCTACATAAATCTCCCATGATATTTTTTGAAATTGGTTTTCTTATATTATAAAAAAATCACTTTGGATATTAACTATTCTTGATCAAATAACATACATTTGTAATGTTAATGTTAAATGTAGGGTTTTAATTTTTGTATAAAAGTTAGAAAGCATTTTTTTATAATTAATTTGTAATGATTGAAGATAAACGTTTTTAAATACACTGTAATGTTATTTAGGAGCTTTTTGTACAGATATCAGCCTAGTTTTTAATGCAATTTTGATATAATTTAATGTTGAGCCGGACCCACTCCTCCCCTCCCGTTCCATCCTTATCTCCAAGGTCAGATTTTTTGTCCCCGACCCAAACACTCCCTCTGCCCTTCTCTTATTTATCTTACTTCACAGGTATTCATAAATAACTCACCTGTCATTGTCTCCTTTCATATGAGCTAAATACCCCCGTCGCAGCAAACCTGCGTACTCAGCGAATTTCCAATGAATATACATGTCTTAATAACACATTAAACCTCTTACCAGAATTCATAAGAAATATATTCATAAATAAGCGATATTTAAAATATTCATTATTCTCCATTAGAATAACATTAGGAATGAGTACGCAGGTTTGCTGCAACAAGGAACACAAAACAGTGGTTTTTATGCAAACATCAATAGAACTCATCTAAATGAAGTCACATACCAAGTTTCATCCATATACATTCATAAATAAGCGATATATGACATCTTTATTATTCTCCATAAGAATAACATGGGGACCGAGTACCTAGGTTTGCTGCTATGGGAACCATAGTCGAAAAATTAGTTTTTTGTTCAAACAACAACAAACCACAACCAGATGAAGTGATATACCAAGTTTCGTCAGTTTATGTTCATAAATAACCGAGATATAAAATTTTTCTTCTCCATAAGAATAACATTGGACAACGTAGGCCTACTGTGTTTACCACTTTCAATATCTCAGTAACCAATTGACGTAGAGCAATGATCAAAATACCAAATTGTTTGTTTTTTTTAAGCTGAATTCAATGGTATAAATTAAAATTTAATTTAAACTAAAATTACATGTGAAAATCCCAAAAAACACATTTTTGGGGTACAAAACCCCCCAAAAACCCCCCTTCGGATGGTTCGATTCTTCTGGTTTTCGAACTCGTTCAAATAAATGGTACTTTACATATTTGTACCAAATTTTATTAAGATCGGACCTTTTTTACGAGAGTTATCGTGCTTACGGACACATATATATATATACATATATAAAAATTTGAACAAATGGTGTTTTTGGCATCTGGGGACCTCAAAACGAAAAGTTATCATGGTCTCGGGCTTAAGTCTTACCATGAGACCTACGGTAATAGCTTCTTCCCTATAGGGGAAATTCGCTAAAACAGATTTTAGGCTTATTTTTCATTATTTCAGTCGTATATTTTGTTGTTAAGCATTACTTAGGAGCGTAAATCTGAGTACACAGCGGGAGTAGCTATACAATTTTTCAACTACTCGACTCGAATTTTCGATGGTTAGCGGCGTAAATCTGTGTAAACGGCAGGAGTATATATACAATTTGCAACTACTCGACTCGAATTTTCTATGGTTGGCAGCGTAAATCTGGGTTAATAGTGAGTAAATGGTGGGAGTATGGCCTGGAATCGATAGAATCGGAATCGATAGAATCGGAATCGACTTTGGGCCATCAATTCTCGATTCCAATTCTAAGCCTGAGAATCGGTGGAATCGAGAATCGACAATTGGAATCGACTCATCCCTAATTAAAACAACCAAGAATTCACTTAGATTTGAAATAGGTTAATAAATTTATTAAAATTATCTCTTGCACCATATAAAACAATTATTTGTCAAGTACTCAAGTTTTTAAGCGACACTTGCATTTCAAAAGTACTTTAATTTTAGGCATGGAGGCTTCTGGTAAAAAGAAAGTTTATGATTATATATATGAAGAATATATAGAACTAATCCACCTAATCCAACAATTTATGAACCAATTCAAGCAATTTAATTAATATACCTATGGTTGTATTGCAAGTAATAAATATTAATATATAATTGACTAATAATAAACTTACGTGTAGACACCTGGTACACTTCCTTTTTCTAACATTCGCTCAAAAGCTTTAACGTTAAAATAATCTTCTTTCGACTAAAAAGAGAAAAAAAACATCAGTTACGTATAGGGCCTACGTACTAGTAACAGAATATTCTACATAGGTAACACTGAAAACTGAGCTAGTATTATCCACACTTATTCTAAAAAAGTTAAAATAAGGGACTGAACATTTCCATTAATCGATCAAAATCCCTTTATCGCTATCCACTTTATCAAAAACAATGATTTAAACACACTTTTAGGTAAAATGGACTAGAACTGGTTTTACTGGCATGACAAACTAGCCGCATACTATCAACTAAAATAACAATATAACCTTGTTTTCGTATTTGAAAATAGCCATCTACAGAAAAATCATACCGGTACTGCAATTCTAGGGCAAAAAAATAGCCACGATAACGTATACTGGAATGTTTTTTTACTGCCTGAAACATGCGATTTAAGTCTGTTTTCTGCTAAAAATGGCAATTTAACCGCATTTCATAACCTTAAAACAACCAATCAACGAATTTGCTCACCACACTTCACAGTCCGAAAAATAGTGAGTGACTAGTATTTACTATGACGAGTAAATCAGACTGCAGGGTAACATTGCAGGAGGACACAACCAATGTTTGTCATCAATTGTCAAAACCATATTTATTATAAGTTATGTGTTTATATATAAAGAAAATTTATTAAAAATAAATTTACACCTTCTTCACAATTGAAGCTGCTAAAACAAAGGATTACAAACAATAAAACTTTGGGTAAAACTAAAACAGTTTACATTGAATATGAAAAAATTATTTGTTATAGTTATACTTCAATTTTGTTATACAAATGGTTTCTCAGAATAGATACGGTGAATTTCATTGTGGTTGTGACTATTGTTTGCAGTTTTTCTTGTTGTAAATTAAACTTTTTCCATATATCTGCAACAAAGATTGGGATGGTACCTCTTGTCCCTATCAATAACCCATATATTTCAATACTTTTTAGTTGATATTTTTCTTTAAAATAGTTTTTGGTGTCATCGTATATTATTTTTTTTTTCATGATTTACTTCTATTGCTTGTTCTTTGTTTTTTTCAAAACGTATAGTTGGATCAAACATATATCCTTTTTTAAATTTATTGTCCACAACTAAAATATATTGTCTGCTCTTCGGATTGATCCACTATCTGATAAACCCACAATTTCTTCAAACACCTCATAGCCTTTATCCCTAAAGCAGTCAGCAATGATTTGTCTAATTTTATTGTGACGTTCGTTTCTGAGCAATTCTCCAAACGGGCATTTACCAAGAATGTGGGCCAAAGACTCAAAGGTATATTGCTCAGTGTCCGTGCAGTGACGACACTGGTTCCCATTCTTGGACCTGCCGTGGTTTGATTTAGTTGGTGCCACGTCCCCAATAATTTTTAACATTTCTCTATATTCTGATGTTGTTAGATCTTTGATTTTATGGAAATTTAAATTGATTTTTGGACATTCCTCAAATAAACATACACCTTTTCCTTTAAATGGTAAGGCACACCATTTTGTATACTCTATTTCTTGAAGGTGATGTCTGAGAGCTTTTGATGAAAATGAAGACATATGAGGGATGAGTTCTGAGACATTTAACTTGTTAAAGCACATTTCTTTTTCTTTGGAAAAGTCTCTAAAAAGAGCAATATAAGGGTCTTTAATTTTTTCCAGAATCTTACATATGTTTATGTGCTGAATCATTGCCTCCCACTCAGCCTTAAACATCCCTAATCCTTTGTATATCTTTGGTGAATATATCATTGAATTAGGAATATCAGATGGCAGTTCTAATATTTCCTTCAGAGCTGATTTGGTAATGAGATTAATGTCATTCAGGAATTTCTGTGTTAATTTGTTCAGAGGAGCGGTTTGAAATGGATATACTAGACTGGGCCATATACACTTATTCAGGACATATAACTTTTGTTCATGTTTTAAAAATGGAGATGTAGTAAGTCTTTGAATGTTTTTAACTAATGATTGGATGATGTTTGAATACAAATTTTGATGTTATTCTTTATATCACCATGTGCATGTAAATGAATAAATATATTTGACTATGACTATTAAAAATCATAGTTACCTCTAGAGTGTAGCAAGACATGGCCAGTTTGTTGATCAGTTCAACCCCCGCCAAAACTCGGGGCTCCTTCAGACAGTTGTTCTCGCCAACCCCTCGAACCAGCATCATCCCTACATACCTCAGGGTACAGAATCTGCCAACAAAACAGATGGCTCTAGGTTTTATAAGGTGGTTGTTGGAAAAATAAACTGAGTTTAAATCTAAAGCTGTGAAACGTATAAATCTTTTTTTAAGATTCAACAGCATTAAAACCTGGTAGTCATGAACAATTTAAGTTCCACTTATAAATATATATTACAAACTAAATGTCTTCTTAGAGTAGGAGAAAGATTTTAGTGTCTCTTTTAGTAAAAACGGGGGAAGGGGAAGAGGAGGATTTATGGGTGAATTTCACAAAATGTGACATTTTGAGTCCTTTTGGCAGGAACGTGAAATAAAAAGACTATTGTAATTAATAATGTGTTCTTGTTACTACCTAACCCCTTGCCTTTCCACCAAACATAGTTTTAGATCATAATCATAATTTATTAAATAAGAAAAATATCATATTCTATCCTAATTTGCCAGTAGTTCACTGTCCTCAGCCTGTTGTTGTAATGTTCACTCAAAAATAAATACTTCATAACCTCATAATTTCACATAATAATGGAACTATAAACAACGGGAGTTTGTCTGCTCTCAATAACAAACTGCATAAAAAATATAAAATACATCGGAGACCTATTTTTGAACGGTTTACAGGCTGTCCCCAACGTACAGCTTGTCAAAGATATTGATAACAGATAAGAAACACATAGTACAGTGGAACCTCTATTAACCGTCCACCTTTGGGACCGGGACTGTGACGGATAACTGAATAGACGGATAATAGAAACATCATATTATAAACGTGTTCAGTAACTAAATTTTAAAATGTTTGGCAGAGTAATGAAAATAAACTGTGTACAAAAGGATAATACTTCCCACTACATACATATTTATGTTGTTTTAAATAATATAATAGCTCATACAGACGCTCAGATTAAGCCGTAAGGCGCAAATCCTGAGTCTAATAAATAGTAATATTCTCATAGACGGACGACGGATAACAGAGAGTGACGGTTTAAAGAGTGACGGTTGATCGAGGTTTTACTGTACCTTAATTAGGTTGCCAGTCGTTCAATTCAATAATTCAAAACCTATGAAGTCTACAGTAAAGAGCATTGCATATTCTGACAATGTTTGTTGGACTTAAACCTAACCTGAAATAGGCAGCCAACTTAAACAATGCAGCTTCTGTTAGCTTAGATTTTAGCTCAGATTTGCCAGTCGTTCACATGCCAGGTGTTCACGGGAACGATGTGGCATATTGGGAAAAAATATCCCGCTTTTCTGGCAGTTTTATTTTACCTTGGGATTATTTCCTCAAAATGGTCATCTGCGGTGCTTTTACGACCGTGATTACGCTGTGCGATCGTCGTTAACGGCCGATGTTATAAGGTGCGATCGGCAATTACAGCCGATGTTATGCAGTGCGATCGGCAATTATGGCCGATTTTATACGGTGCAATCGGCAATTATGGCCGATGTTATGCGGTACGATCGTCATTTGCGGCCTATATCACGTGGTGCGATTGTCAATTTACAGCCTTCATTACGCGATGCTGTTCTCATTTATAGCTGATATCCTCTGGTCCGGTCGTCGTTTCGGCAGATAGCGGCGCGATCGTCATTATTTAGATTTGTCACACTTGTAGTTGTCTTATCTATATTAATTTGCTATTTTAAACCAAAGTGTACTGTTCATGGTCACGAATGACCAAAGAATGTTAAGTTAATATCATGAAACAAACTTTTTCATTAAATAATTGTGGAATACTGTATTTGGTTTTATTTGTACTCAAACAATATCCATTACTCTATGAGTTTTTTTAAGTAGCCCACTCCAATTATACTTTGTTCATGCTATCAATTCCAGTAGTTCACACTTACCAAAAAACAGATATTTCGTTATCTGCATTATATATATTATGATATAATATGGTGTTTTCTGATGCATGCCGTACCGGCAATCATAATTCAGTACAAAAAACTATTTAGCATTATTTGTATTTCAAACTAAAGTTTCACCTGCAATGTGAAACCGATTAATTTTAGATTAGCTCAAATTGTTAATATTTCTTAAAATTGTAGGAATCTGAAACTTTTAATTTTGTTTATTTGATTTTCGAAGGGTTTATCAAACATTTATGATGAAAGTTGTAATTTATTAAATATCATTAATACTATTTTATTTTCGCATATTCATTAGCGTGATGGACTGGCATTTTGTGTATGACTGCCAAGCTAAAAATATTTATATAACAAAAATTAAGTGAAATTGAGCTCTTCTGTTTAGTTAGCATTAATCCTTAGTAAATGGTGATTTTAATAGGCTAATCATGCATGGATTTTAAGAATATAAAAATAATTATATGTATTACCTGAAAATTCAACATTTGTGGGATTCACCCTTAAAGGACACCTCACCTCCTTAATTGAAACAACAATACTAAAATCATCTGGTAGGTGAGTTGACTGGTGAAAAAAGTTACTCACCACTCATTGTTTCAAAAATAGGCCTCCAAGATGAGACCTCCTAGATGTATTAAGCTTGTTGTTTTATAACACCCAATTAACCTATCAAATTTCAATGTTTAATTAGTGCAGACATTGATTTTATTTGGTCAGGTGATTATTTGAACATATGTTTATATACTACCAGTGTAACTCAAATTATCAGGCATTTGAAAAACTAAAACCTTGTGGCTCAGCTTTCCATGTACCAGTAGGAATTTTGTTTCCTTAGACAAAAAGTAATATAATAGAAAAATTAAAAGGCAAAATGTTTAACTTTTTATAAACATTCACCAAAGTTTCCCCCAAGGATTTTGATTTTTCTTGAACTAAGCATTATACATATTTATACTCACTTCCTATCTTTATATACAACGTCATATCCATCTTCAACTTCTATATTACAATATCCCGCTGATCTTCTGAATGCCTCACAAATCACAACAAATGGATTCTGCTCTTTCTTGTTCTTCGGAAGTTTATAAAAAAAGTGAATTACCAAATCCTTAAACATCTCTCCCATTTCTTCGGGACTCGGAGGATAGTATTCATAATTTGTGACAAGTGAGGGATCAGGAATATAAACATTAACTTTTTCCGACGCTCCATTATCTCCATCACCGTCTCTATCTTCCTCATTTCCTTCGTCATCACTTCCACGTGCTTGTTCATCAAATTCCACATTTTTGCCCTCTTCAGAACCAGACATCACAGCCCCCACTCCTCCAGACTTGTCAGACCCCTGCCGACTTCCACCGTCCCGTTGTTTTCCTTTTTTCTGCCAATTCCCGCGTCCTCTAAATCCTCCTCTTCCTCTTCCCCTGTTTTGATTCTGTTTATACCCTCTTTGATTGTTCTGCAAAAACCTATAGTCCGATCGGCCGCCATAATCAGAAGAAAAAGTTGTTGGGGGCTGTTGGAAATTGCTATGTGGATTGAACCTCCCTTGAGGGTCATCATGGTAGCTTTGCGTGGAACTATAGTTATCACTCGACCAATCTGGAGATTTCTGAACAGCCTCTGTTTGTCCAGGAATATCAAAAAAACTTGAAAATGAATTTTTTTGAGGGATCTGTTTCTCTCCCCCTTTATCATTTATGTAATTCCAAGCAGGTGAATATCTATTGTTAGTGTTTGATTTTGAAAGTAGCTTATCACTATTTGATTCTTCATATGAGGGTGGTGGTCTTTCATCATGATATTGTTGTGAGCCATCTCTAGATTGAGGAGGTTGCATGCCTGGATTTTGAGCTTGATTGGAAGGAGCTCCTGTATTATACACCGGCATACTTGTATTAACTGTGAATCCTCCACCTTGAGATGACCTCGAGTTAGAAAAAAAAGACATTTGTCGTTGTTGAAACTGACTATAGCTGCTGTAGTTTGAGGTCATGAATGGGTTGTAATGGGATGGATAGTAGTTGCGATCTCCCATAGTGTTTTTTTTTTATTTCCTCACTGCAAATCCTGAAACAGATACATAAACCACTTCAGACAATATTGTAACATGCGGATAAACAACAATGGCTAGTTGTGAACTCAGCATTATCTGACTGTGAAGTGCAGATGAGAGTGCTCGCTTCATATTCTGAGGTTCCACTAGATTGATCCTGAACAAAATCCGGAGAGTTTGTAAAGCCTCAGTACTTAACCAAGCTTCCATGTGATATTCAATTGGGCTATTATTTTCAATTGGTTACTAGAAAAGGTTAACCTTGGGTGATAACAAGATCTGGGTTTTGGCAATTCCCTAACATAACAAATTACCACTTTTTAATGTAGGTCATACTACAAAAATTGCACTGGTTAAGTTATAATCTTTTCTAGTGGTGATCCTTTCTTATTTTTCATCGTATTAACTAAAATTAGGATAGGCGACATAAAAAAGTTGTGTATGTATTTTGCTATAGACAGTATATATATTTTAAAATATGTAAAAATTACAAATATAAACATAAACATGTTATAAACATTTATTTTTATTTTTTATATATATATATATACATATCATTTTTAATATATATAAATCTAAATAACTATACAGCCCGGGGAGTAACTCACTCACTCACGTATACGAGTTCTAGACCACTTCCAGACGAGCTAGAAATATGAAATTTAGCATGCAGGTAGTTTGTACCTTGAAACCCCGAGGAAAATTGCCAAAAGTTACAGTTTTAAATTTTAAAACCACTAATTTTTATGTTGAAAATTGGAAATTTTAACATTGGGCTTATGGAGTTTAAAATAAAAAAAAAGAAATCATAACATCTGTAAAAAAGTATCCAGTAAACTGTCAATGTAACTTTCACTTGGTAAAGTATAAACAAATGATAGGTCCAATGAAAAAAGATGCCATCTAGATTAGCTATTTCCCAAATGAATCAAAATAATATACTATGTAAAAAATACTTGAGAGGGACATTGAGTTATAATAACAAACTGGGGCGACCCAAAAAGGGGGTCTGGGGGCGGAGTCCTCAGCGAGCGAAGCGAGTATATATATAGGCCTATACATTTAAACAGAATAAAAAAAGTGTACCCTTTGTTGTAAGATTTATTGTTAACCTAACATTTTTTGGCACCTAAGGCCATTTTTTAAGGTAATTTTACCTAAATATGTCATCACCCATCCAAACTACCTAATATATCTTCAATGGGCTTTGCCTCAGTGGCTCTTAAAGTTCCCATGTTAATCCTATGGAGGAGGTTTGTTTATATCAAATGATTACTTAAAACATGTGTTTATTAACCAAGACAGTTCATTTGGTTCACCAAAGAATGATGCAGCACGTAATAAAAATACTTTATTTGAGAGTTTTTATATAGTTAAGAATGTACGTGTAATAGTAATCTCAATTTATCATCGCACAATAATTTGTGCGATGATAAATTGAGAAAATCTGCTGCATGAGCTAAGAAGGCTTGCTATGCGTATTTGAATAAGAACATTTTATGTTTGAGGTTGTGTTATTAACTTTAGGGCTCTTTTAACAATTTCTTACTGATTGAGGTTTAAAGCTTTCATAAAACATATGCATGATCATCGACCTAATTCATTAGTTCCTTAATGAACCTTTTTAAAAAAGGTATTTTCTTTTATGTGCATAATATGTTTCTGGATTCTCTCTGCAAACTCCATAAAATATTTGCCCAAATAAACCTTTGGAATTTCTCGCTCCTTTTTCCTTATGTGTATTTGTACATGTGTATTTGTATTTAGATATTACTAGCAGTTACCCGGCGCACGTTGCTGCGCCCAATTAAGTTGTTTACAGAAATAAAGCTATTGTAATAGTTTTTTAATATAATAAAAAAGCCAATGGAATAAGTTAAAACGAGTTTGCACGCAGCACGCTGATGTGAGGGAAGTGAATTTCCACATAAAAACTTTTAAAACTCAAAATCAGTGTAAAAACATACATTTGTCCAATTTTTATTGAAATCTGAAAACATTGATTTTTTGGCTGTTCTGATGCTCCTGGTTTCATTTACCTGCAATGCTGGGAATACAATTTTGTGCATTATAAGGTTAGGAGAAGGTCCAGTCAGGCTTTAAAGTAGGCGTGAGGTTGCTGGAGATGTTAAAAGTACACCAACAAATGAATAACAGGCTTTTCTAATGTAAAACCCCCATAAGACAACGTACTGTGTTTGGTCAATACATATTTTCTTTAATAACTTGATAAATATGTATGCTAGAATGACGAGAGAGGGCTTAAAACTTTCGCCTCTCTAATTCCCATCTTTTTCATGCATTAATTTTACATCTGGGGCTTTTCTGACCCTTTTTGGGCCCAAAAACTCGAAATTTGAAAGATTAATCCCCAAAAAATGGGTTTAGAGTTTTCCGATTGTTTTGCCCAACGAACTTGTCCAACAGATTATAGAAAGGAACGTCCCTACCAAATTGTAAGTAAATCGGACAAAAAATGTGACCGCTAGAGTGCATACACATATATATATATAAAATTTTGAACGACCCCCCAAAACGTGTTCAGCGGGTCACGTTAGGAACTTCTATGGTGGTCCCGGGCTTAAGTTTCACTGTGCGGGTCATGCTAATAGTTCACTTTCCATAGGAAATTCACTAATAAAATAGTTAATATAAATTCAAGTAACACAATTCAAAAAATAATAAACCAGCCAGTGTTTACATTTCTTTGTTTAAATTGTGTTGTTTACGTTTAAACAAATGACAGTTTAACCCATTGAAGTTGTAATTTTATTCTATTTGCAGTAGCCTATAACGGGAATTGATTGGTGCTGCGCTCTAGTAGCAAAATATGTAACTAATGACCGCGGGCGTCTACGGTTCTATCCGCTAGGGGCGCGGACTGAGTGAAAAACCTTAATATCGCCGCCAGGCCTTTGGTCGTGTTAGCTGAGTTGGCTACGTCGTGGAAACACCTTGGCCAGGTGGTGATACGATGTTCGTGGGTTCGATTCCCGCACACAACCAAAACTGACCAGTTGTGCAACTCTCAATGACTTAACCGGTCTGTGGCAACGTTGGTGGGAGGGCCCAAGTAAAATAAACGGTGGCAGGCTTGCTTGGAAGTTGACGGGATCGGTTAATTCTTTGAGACTTGCACATGGTCAACACTGATTTTGCTAATTTTTACTTGTCTACTGTGTGTGTGCCAATGCGACTCTCTAAACTGAAAAAAACCAATATTTTAATTAAAATACACCATTAATCCATTTAAAAACACAAATTTTATACTCCAATTCACAGGTTAATAAAATTACAAGTAAGGAACGAGACCAGCTCGTATGTCTACTCCAATGGGTTAAAGGAACTTTTAATTTTTTTAATTACAGCTGTTAATTTTGTAAACACTAAATTTCTAAAACCTGACACTGCACCCTTTTATGCCCTCTGGGTCGGAGCCCTTTGGACAGATTTGCACCAAACTTCACACAAACCATCCTTGAATAATGCTTAATCAACGACAATAGTGTTATTTGTATTTCGTTCGCGTCTACCAGTTAAATTTCGTCGGCCTCCTCCTCTTGGCCGTCCTGGTCGACGTCTTATAGTCTCCATTATGTCAAACGTATTTTTGGTTATGTTTTGATTTTGTGCAAATAAAAACTGGTGTTTTGTTGCCAGCTGTACGTTCAATAACCATTTTTCAGGGTCAGATTTTATTTGTTTAACCACTTCCTTAAATAAACAGCTGATTTCTCGATCGTAGGTTTGTAACTGCATATTATGTCTATGGAGGAAATCGCGACTTTGACCCCATATTTTCCCATGTCCACGGTGACTTTTATAATTTTTTTTAATTGATGGCAAAACTACATGCTAAGACCTTTCTAACGACACCTTGGACATGGTGATCGGTAGCACCACCGCTCCAAAACAATTATGACAAAAATATGCCTAGCGTATTAAAAATATAGATTTTAAATCTGAACATGTTTGTATTTCATCCTGATTTCGTTTTGAAGTTTATATTTCCATTGTTAATGTTTCTTATTGCTGGTTTTAGCAATTTTGTATTATTTCATAAATCTCAAATTGAACCTGAAACTGGGGCCACTTTTACAGGACATCACAAAATGAGCGTCAAAGACAAAAATTCGCCCGAGCCATTATGGGTATACAAAATTCAGGGTAGCTTTTATAACTATTGTTGTTAAATGTTATTCAATTGATTAGTTTTTTCTATAGGTATTTTTCAGAAAATTAAAGCCATCTATGCTCTGCACTTTACTTTTAAAAATACAATAACTCTGCATCATACATTACCATTAGCTTACACGATGAGAAAAATCATAACTGATGGTAAAATATTTGCTTTTATAGCAAATTTCCTCCAAGCTAAGACCTCCCAGGCCGGGACGATGACAACTATTAGTTTTGAGATCACAAGATGCCAACACCATTCGTTCAAAGTTGTATATATATTTTATTGTGTATCGTGTAATGAGATGAGCTTACAAACGCCATTATGACGAAAGTATGGATTTTATTAAAGACACGGCGTGGCTAGGATTGAATCAGTCATTCAGCAATGGGATAGAAATCCTAAGAATGTTATTCCTAAACTACGTTTACAAGTATGAACAAAATAGTGATTACTTTCTTTTAAATCAACCACCATAATATGATCATATATTATTCCCTTTAAACTGTTTTAAGCATACTAAAAATACTAGGTCTAATGATTTCAATGATAAGAACATTACCTTTATTTATAGTTAAAACTGGTTAGCGTTTTCAGTGCACAAATTACAAATCTTTACGCTAAATATTTATATAATTTTTGTAATAATTACCGCTAACCAAAAAGTATTTTTAGATTTGAATCAAAAGCATACATTATTTTAAATTGATTAGGCTTTACTCATAAACTCAAGTTGCAACTCTGATTGATGCTGCGGAGCAGCGCGGGTCCTCTAGTAAAATTAAATTTTATTTTATCTTTCTTAACCAAACAATGTAATAAATGTATCAACCTTGAAAATGACCTTAGGTGCCAAAACATGTTGGTTTAAGAATAAATCTTACAACAAAGGGTACACAGTTTTGTTTTTATTCTGTTTAAATATAATAGTAGCCCTAAACAGTGAATCTAAAAATCTCATATATAGGCCCTATATAAATATATATATATATATATATATATATATATATATATATATAAATTTATTATTTTATTTTAAGCAGTTTTTATTTAATCTATACCCCCTAATTAAAAACTCCAATTTTTTAATACTTGTAATCAAATTGGAAACCCGCTGTGCTAGCGGGAAAATGTCATTGTAATAAAACCCTAACATATTATTAAATATGAACAAGTTTCTTTCAATTCCTACATGAGAACAAATTCAGAAAATATTAAAAAATCTGTTACAGAGTTAACAAGGAGAAAGTGAACAAAAACTATATTGCAACACAGAGAAAGTAGAAAACGAAGGGTCCATTTCACTATGCCAAGGTACAGAACGTAAAGGTCCTAATTAAAATAATGCGTGGTTTCAAAACGTAAAGGTACATAATGTGAAGTCTCAGTTATTTAAATTCAGCGTGACTTCACAGTTGGCGGGGACCTCAATTGTCGGCACAATTTTGAATGCTCACAAACAAATGAAAATCCAGTCGATTTTGGCTGTAGTTGAATCCGAGGCTTGCCAATAGATGCAGGTACACAGTGCAGCATGCAGTAATACCATCCGCAGCTCTACAATGGCGGTATTCAAAAACAGTGCTTACTTCAAAAACATGCCTCGTATATGTATGTATAGCCTATTTTATTTTTGTATGCTAGTTAAGTTGTGGCATGAGAACATTGACAGTTAAAACAAACAAAGGATCTAATTGACTATCTATGGGATATTTACGGCAATTAGTACGGTTTCATAAGTTTGATTCTTTTCAGCCGATAAGTTATTTTGATACTATCGAACACAGTTTAGTTATTTTGAGTATTCCATATTTTATATGAACGTTTGTTCCGACTGAATATGTTTATTTTGCATAAGGTTTGACAGCACTATCGAAACACTGTTTCAAAATTACAATTGATAAGTTGGTTATTTCGGTTATGAATTTGCAGCAGTTAAAACATGTCATACCGGTAATTTGAAATACAAATACAAGAAATAACTAGCAACGTTAGTTAGGTTAGGATAGGTTTTGTTACAAAAACACAATACACAATACATAGGCCTATGTTTTTAAACATAAATAATGTAAATGTAAGACAACATAACTAACCGCCGTAGCGTGCTGCACAAGTTGGAACTCCACACAAAACCATAACATTACCATAACATTATTGGAGGTCGTTCTTACCAGTCACTCTTGGGGAAAAAAAACATCTAGGCTATATGAAATAAAGAGAAAATATCGATAAGCTATAAAATTAAGTTACTTGAAAATGATTTGATTGAAATAGGTATCAATACTGTAGTATTAAAATCAAAATATCAGTTAAAAATAATGAAACCTCTTAACCTTCCCAAGTGGCTAGGGTGTTGCTTAGACTAACTCGGTACGCTATCATCCTACCCTATTTTCTTGTTAAGGTAAAAAAATAGATTTTGAAATAATTTATTTGTTTCCACTTCTCTATCTGATGATTGAAGTACGGTAAATGATTTTCACTTAGCCTGTGATAAAAATAACTTGTTTACAAGTATATTTATTTAGCCAGGATAACAATATAATATTGCATTGGCAACAAATTAAATACATTAAATAGTTTTAACTTAAAATTAATCTTTATTCAGGGGTAATACTATTTTTATGAAATAGGCTAACTTTTTTTTTTTCATGTCCCTCTTCTTTATTCTCTTTTTCACTGGGATATTTCAACCACTATACTATGGCCTTAAATCAGTAATAAATTCATTACTATCATCATTAGTCTTGATTGTTAATTTTTCTTTACGAGGCCTATATATTGATTTTTTCTTTCATGTTAGTTATTTCATGGACATGATGAAACCCTTTCTCGCCAAGCCATGTCCTAAACTTCTTCTTAAATATTTTTATCATTAATTTTTTTTAATTGCTCTGGCATATGGTTTTATGAGCAAAATTAGCCTACCCTGTAACTTATATACCGGTAGGCCTAGTTAACTATTAACTCTGAATGACTTTTTGAAAAATAACACAACACTATTTAATGCACAGAAAACATTGTGAAAAACATTATGACATGATACAGTAAAATCTCACTCAACCGAAATAATGGAGGCAGGGCCATTCTCGATAACCCATTTATTTTTATTTTTTGTTATTAATCAACTGTTGGTACTTCAAGGATGATTTAAAAATATATACTTACATTTGCATACATCTTCCTAGAGTTTTCCCAGTCATAAGTTTAATGAAACGGAATATGAAATATTTTCAAATGTACATTAAAAAGGCTATTTCTTGAGGTAATAAACAATGGTTTCAGAATATGTACAGATGGGCCAAAGTTTCTGTGCACGTGGGAGAGATGTTACTGACCACACAACAAACATATAAGCAAATAGTTGTCTTACAACAGCTGATGACAACATTAAGCCGGCTTCAGACGTTCATCATTCGCCAAGCGCCGATTATTTGCCGAGTGTCGAGCTACTTGTGTTGGTATTCGCCGATTACCGAGCAGACATCTACAGACATGCGTGCTTTTCCGAGCACCCTGTTCGTTACAGGAATAACGAATATTCGTGTCCTTTGATGTGTGCAAAAGACCGACACTGTACGGGAAAAGACGAGCATTAATGCTCGCTGCTTCTCAAGTAATCGAACACCCATCCACACTACTCGTGATTCGGCGAGTAGCTGCTTGGCGCTCGGCGAATGTCGAATGACTAGAACCGGCTTTAGCGGAATATTTTTTGTATAAAGGTAACCTCAATAATTGTTTAATCACAATGCTTGGTGATTTCCAGATTTGCAATAAGGAGGTTTTTCAATTTAAAAACCATGAAAAATTTCTCCTTCATTACCGGGACTAAATAACTGCGGTTTTAAAGTACGGTTTAATGATTATATATTGAAATAGTTACATTAAAACTCCAATGAACTGAGGCGTAGTTTGGCAAGAAATTAACCTCAGTTTCCAGCACTTAATTTAGTAGTGTATCTCTTAAGATCAAATCAAAGATTTTTGTTATGATTAGGGAAGGGTATTTTATGATAAAAAGTGGAGTAAACTATAAAAAAGGCTGAAATCGTAAGTAAGTAAAAATGACACTTACTCTACTCATTTAAAATATAAATAACTCTCGCTTCTATAATGCCTACGTATCACTAACTTTGCAGTTTGAAGCAAAATTTCAAAATAACAGGAAGAATAAATAATTTATTTACTAAGATATTTACAGATAATGAAAAATTTAGCCTGATTACTATTAACTAACATCAATTGATACAGCAGTCGGACAGATTTAGGAAATCAGCCAATTAAAGTCTTTCTATTCCACTAATTTCGTCATAACTGTCCTCTGACTCTGAGTCACTCTCTAGTGATACTATACACGATTCGACGAGATTGTATATACCGAACAAATTAAAACTATAAACGTTAAATGTGAAGATCTATTGAAAATATTTCACAACAACATAGCCTACAATTAAATGCACAGGAAAAAAAATAAACAGCTGTTCTTATGTTCATAAATATTACAGTGTTTAGTGAAATGTTTAGTAAACATACGGATATATTGCGATATTTTTAGGAAAGAGCCCCCTCTCCCCCTCCCATCCATCTGACAGCTGGTTAGGCCACGCGCGCAAAAACTTTAGCCCATCTGTACTTGACAAACAGTTTATAAATATGTGTTATGAATATAAATAACAGCATGTAAACAACTGACTGAACGTAAACAAATTGTTGGTGCATAAGATAATAAGGACCATTGTTCACATTGTTGGTAATAACAAAGGATTGTAAGTTACCAGCCGGCAAGTCTATGACAGCTGTTGCGAGAATAGTGTTGCCAACTCACTGAATGGAAATATAGGCTAGACCTAAGTACTAAAATAAACTAACTTAATGGCTTGAAGTAACATGGACACAACTCTACAATAGGCTACCGGTACCTAGATTGAATTTACATGTTTGGCGTGACATATATTCGTCATACACTTGTAAGTTTAAAACAACGATAGTTACCTATAAGTTATATGTCCGCAAATGCACACTGAAGGGCGGGATTAGAGCATAGGCTACATAGGCGCACACCAAAGGGCCCGCACCAGACAAGAACAACATACAAAAGCCTCACACAAACAAAAAAAAGGTCGCCACTTGCTGACTTGGGGGCCCGCACCACTGGTGGCAGCTAGGGGTCCACAGCTCCTGTTACACTGGCAAGCCTGTGTTGGGTCTTTTTATGGGTTAAAATGAATTGTGAATGGATTGATAAGACTAGATTGATTGGTGATTGGTTGTCAATGAAAACATTTAATCCCCTGTCAATTATTTGTAACTGCACCACAAATCACAATTTACTGGTAGTCTCACTAGCCTAGCCTATTAAAAATTGGCTATATTCAAAAACGTGAGCGGGGAGTAATTCTTAAAATTCGGACAATGTAGGCATATGTGCATTAGAACTGACTTCAAGTAAGCAATATTCTAGCCTGAGCAAAAAATACTCACACGAATATCGTATTTTAAGGTATAATATTCAACTTTTTCTTGGATGGTCACATTAATCAATACAATTTTCAAATTAACTACTTATTCAAAGAACAACTGCAGCGATTCGGTAACTATAATGTATTGTCAACATTAATCAAAATACGTCAACCTGCTTCAGCACAGCCTATAACCACAGTTTCTACAACTAACAAACTAACAAACTAACGAACAAACCAACAAACCAACGACAGCATAAAACAGAACAGATGCAAAATGATGCATAAAAAGCAAAAGGCCGAATGAGCAAGGATGCGGTAGGTAATCAACTCACAGAGTAACCAAATAATCATTGAATGAAGCATATATGTAAAATCTTGCATGATGACTACTTGCTTACTACGAAGTAATCTCATAGACCTTCTAAAGTCTTGAGATCAGTAATGTTCACTTAAACTGGGGAGTTAAAATACTTAAACTGAGCTCAGGATCTGGATAAGAAATTAAGAAGACAAGGATCTAGGCTAAACAATTTTTTCCAGCTACCGAGAGGGTTTGTGCTGGATCAGGACATTATTCATAAACACAAACTTCAATAAGTTTACATTTTCTTTTGAATCTTGCAGTATCATTAATGCATGTAATAATGCGAACCGACCACTTCCCTCTCATATCCTAAAATACCGAAATTAATTATCCAACACCAACGTTGGGTCAACCATGTGCGCTACCATAGACTAACTACAGTAGTTAGTCTATGGTGCTACTAGGCAGCGCCGTATTAAGAAGCTGTGGGCCCCTAGGAACAGCCGGTGGTGCGGGCCCTAACTACCCAGGTCAGCAAGTTGTGACCTTTTGCCTTGTTTGAGGATTTTTGTTTGTATAATTTGAGTGTTACAGGCCCCTAGGAGCGCGCCTATGTAGCCTCTATGCTTAAATGCGGCCCTGCTACTACGGATGATGTTCCAATTTCTGTATCAAAATTGAATGGTTGACGCAGTCGCCTTGAAGATGTCAACGAACAACGCCGCCTCCCTCCAAGGCGTTGATGCATTTTTCAATGAAATCTATAATGGTTAGCTTATTGCAGACTTTTGTTTGTAGCCAAATTGGTTTGAAAAACTCATGTTTATTCAAATAATTTAATTATTACAAACTACTGAGCCGTGACTTCGTCCGCCGTGCGAATGCCATGTCTCTTTGTATTTTGTTATAGTGCTAGTTCGTTGTGGTGAGGGTCTGGCGCCCCGATATTGCAAGGCTTCCGTGCAATGAGGAGAGTCCTTGTGTCCGTGGGCGTAATCCCCGTGGGCGTCTTTCCGTGCAGTGTGCACTTTGACGGCACAGACTGAGTGAACATCAAGCCGGAAGCCTGTTGTGTTGTGCCTGTTGAAGTTGTACAAATATAATTGTTTAATTTGTTCATCATTGTGTCTTGTGTCTATGTGTCTACGTTATGGCTTTCTAAATACACCGCTTAAGTCTGATGGGGTCCCGGAGGAGAGCGACCGGTTGAACATCATGGGCTTCGGCGGAGAGAGTCTTTCAAGGGGTTTCCCCCCGTCCACTTCGCCTGCCTCACTGGATCTGGGCCCTCTCTCCTGCCTGCCTCGTCGCCCTCCGGTCAACATCTTTTTTTGACACTAATATGCCGCCTACCGCAAGTTGTAGAACTGATTCATATATTTATTTTTTTAACCTAATTATTTATGTCATGAACAACGAATATATGAACTGTTGAATTTGAAAATTTTATTTTTGTTATGTAGTTTTAGTCACAGTTATTTATTTGGGGGCCCCTACAAAATTCAAGCCAACTTAAAAATTGTTCTTCGTAGTGTTAATTTATATTGTACTTATGTATCATGGTTATTTATTTATTTATTTGTATATCTAATTTGAAAAATTTAAATTGAAACCTTAACTTTAAATAAAAAATAAAAAAATTGTAAACCATGGGAAAGGTGGGAGTTGATAATGGAACCGTTTAAACTGATACTGGAGCTGTGTTTACGTGTGTTTGTTGTTGTGTTTTGAATACAGTTAGTGCCTCTCAACGGTGAGTTTTTATTGATCTTGTCCTCCACAGCCTTCCTAGTGGTTAGGTAGGGCTGTGAGCTGCCCCTCGCCACGTCTCCATGGGAGCGCGCTTCCAGCTCAGGTTTCACTTGGGTGCGGGTGTGAGGGCGTGGTCCACTACTTTCTCTAAAATCTTTGAAACGGTGTAGGTTTCTCTAAAATGTCTTAAATTATGTAGACTTCAAGTTATGTTGTGATTTATTGTAGTACCTGGGGGCCAAGCTTTGCTTGGGGAAAGACCAGTCAAATTGTTTAGATGACGGAGTAATATTTCACTTCTTCCCTCTACTGATAATCGGATTTGTATAACTCATTCGCCTCTTTTCTACATTTTTAAAGTCACTCCAGTAGTTATCTATAGCTCAATATCCCTTTGATTAATTTACTACTCTATACATGTAATCTTCACTCAAATTTTTTAATCTCTGCTCTCACGAAACCACATGTTAATAACCATAAAAACATGAGTATTACTTTGACAGTTCATTGATTGATTATAAACAGCTGTTGCAATACTTTTGTTTTGTTTTAAACTCCGTAAGGGGCCATGCATAAATCACGTCACGCTATATTCAGCCAATTTGACCCCCCCGTGTCACGCTCTGTCACGCTACTCATTACTCCCCTCCTCCACCATGTCGCGTCACACATATTAATTATTATTGTGGTGGCCGGTATTTCGTCACCATAACTGACGATTTTGCAGGCTTTAACCCCATTAATTGTGACGCGTCACGTAGCCCGTCTCCCTCCTCCATGTCACGGTCAGTCACGATGTGTCGCATCCCTTCCCCCCGCGTGGAGGCGTGACGTAATATATGCACGGCTCCTAAGCCCAATGTTATTTTTTTACTTTTCATTTTCGTGTTTTTACATTATTTGATTTTTCCTGGGGATGAGACCTATCTAGAACTTATTTTTATCCCAGAAATTAGTTATTTCGAGCATTTTAAGGAAATCGTTGGAGCCGTTCTTGAGATCAGTGTCGCAAGCAAGCAAGCAAGTAAACCTTACTCATATTAGAGTATAGGATACTAGCTGGCCCGACTAACGTTGTCCTGACATAATGCCATTGAATTTGTTTTGTATCAAATACTCGTTCATTTTCAAGATGATATCGTTCGCATCGCTCACTCGCCTATTTTTATATAGTGCTATCTTCGGCATCGAAAAAAGATTTTTAGTTGCCATTCAAGTAGATTTCTTATTTCTATTATGAACATATATGTTTACGCCTTTCAAGTATGTGTAAAATCCTGCTTGGCAGCTGTTTGGTGTAACTAACTGAACTTTCATCAAATCAATGGAAAATTTGAAGGCCAGTGAGACAGAGCACTTGGATCGGATTAACAATTTTCATTTATTAAAACCTTGTCCTGACATTAACGACCATATCAAAAAAGAATTTATTAAATTTGGTGCACTCATTCTCAAGTTATGGCGTGACCAAGGGAAATAGGGATTCGTTTTTACTTTCTCCCCCTATACATATAGTATATGGAGAAAGTATTGTTTTCGTCAAAATTTTCGAATTTGAGTTGTTAGTGGAAATATTCGTTTTGGTGCTCCCTGAACCCAAAAAAGTGGTTTTTACGTGATGTCTGTCGTGTGTGTGTGTGTGTGTGTGTGTGTGTGTGTGTGTGTGTGTGTGTGTGTGTGTGTGTGTGTGTGTGTGTGTGTGTGTGTGTGTGTGTGTGTGTCTGTGTGGATGTGTACAGAGCTACAGCCCTAACCAATGGGCCGATTTTTATGAAATTTGGTATGTAGGTACTAATCCATGATATCTCCAGGTGTTTCTTTCATTTTTTTGAATTTTTAATTTTTAAGGGTAATTATCCCCCAAAAACAGCCAAAAATAATGAAATATCCAAATTTCACAAAAACGGCTCAAACGATGTTGATTAAACTTTAGTCGTTTGTAGAACTTTAGTTTTCCAACAAAATGACACCACCCGAATTCCTGTAAAAATTCGGGTTCAGAAATTACAGGACTTAAAACATCCAAAATTCAGTTTTTTGTTTTTTTCATAAAAACACATAAATATAAAAAAATATTACTATTCACCATTAAAAAGAGCTCAAAAACTAAATAATTTAGTATTTTGAATTACTATTCTACGATTGCTGGTTTCGGAGAAAATTTAAATTTTCATTTAGCGGTAAACGCAGTACGTTGTCCAATGTTATTCTTATGGGGAATACAAAAATTACTATTTCTCTCTTATTTACCTATCAATTTCATTCAAACTTGATATGCTTGTCAATTTAGCATTGACCAACAGAGTTAATTCGAAATATGTTGCCCCTTGATATCCCTGGGGGGAATAGGGGGCATTTCCCCTCTTACAACCAACGAATGTAGCAATGGATCCTGTAGTGCCTCCAAAGCAGGGATTTGGGTGGATGTTTTTCAAGACAACTTGTTTACAAGATTTTCTGCACATATGATCGTGCTTTGTATTCTTTATTTAGTAAATAAAAAGTAATTTATTCATTAAAGTTGGGCTAAAAGGGAGAAAGTATGTGTCAGTTTCCTGATACCGTTTATTATATATTAAGATTGTAATGACGTTGACCAACGAGGTATATAATTAGTGAATTTATTATGGAAAGTGAAATATTAGCATGACACGCACGGTGAAACTTAAGCCCGGGACCACCATAGAAGTTCCTAACGTGACCCCCTGAACACGTTTTGGGGGGTCGTTCAAAATTATATATATATGTTATTATATATATATATGAGTGTGTGTGTGTGTGTGTGTGTGTGTGTGTGTGTGTGTGCACTCTAGCGGTCGCATTTTTTGTCCGATTTACTTCAAATTTGGTAGGGACGTTCCTTTCTGTAATCAGTTGGACAAGTTCGTTGGGCAAAACAATCGGAAAACTCTAAACCCTTTTTTGGGGATTGATCTTTCAAATTTCGAGTTTTTGGACCCAAAAGGGTCAGAAAAGCCCCGGAAGTAAAAGTAATGCATGTTAAAAGATGGGAATTAGTGTGTCGAAATTGTTAAGCCCTCTCTCGTCATTCTAGCATAAATATTTACCGAGTTATTAAAGAAAATGTGTATCGAACAAACACAGTACGTTGTTTATGGGGTTTTTACATTAGAAAAGCCTATTCATTTGTTGGTGTACTTTTATCATCCCCAACAACCTCAAGCCTACTTTAAAGCCTGACTGGACCTTCTCCTAGCCTTATAATGGGCAAAAGTGTATTCCCAGCATTGCAGGTAAATAGTACCAGGAGCATCAGAACAGCCAAAAAATCAATATTTTCAGATTTGAATAAAAATTGGAATAAATATATGTTTTAAACTGATTTTGTGTTTTAGCGAATTTCCCCTATAGGGAAGAAGCTATTACCGTAGTTGGCATTGTAAGACCTATGCCCGGGACCATGATAACTTTTCGTTTTAAGGTCCCCAGACCCCAAAAACACCATTCGTTCGATACTGTATATATATATATATATATACATATACACACACACACACACACACACACATATACATATATATATATATGTGTGTGTGTGTGTGTGTGTGTGTGTGTGTGTGTGTGTGTGTGTGTGTGTGTGTGTGTGTGTGTGTGTGTGTGTGTGTGTGTGTGTGTGTGTGTCCGTGAGCACGATAACTCCCGTAAAAATGATCCGATTCTGATGAAATTTGGTATAAACGTGCAAAGCAAATGCGTTATGGCTTTAAGTTCGAAAACCAGCCAGATCGCTCTATCCAAAGGGGTATTTTGGGGGTTTTCAACCCCAAAAATAGGTTTTTGAATTATTTACATATAATTTTTGAAATTGTTAAATTTTATTTTTTACCATTGTATTCAGCTTAAATAAACACACAATTTGGTATTTTGATCATTCCTCTACGTCAATTGGTTCCCGAGATATTAAAAGTGCACAGTACGTTGTCTAATGTTATTCTTATGGAGGAAAAGAAAAATGTTATATCTCGCCTATTTATGAACGTATACTGACAAAACCTGGTATATGGCTTCATCTGGTTGTGTTCTAATGATATTTGTTCAAAATAATAATTTTTTGCCAAAGGCTCGCGTAGCAGCAATCCTGCATACTCACCCCCATGTTATTCTTATGAATAATAACTAAATGTTATGTTTTCCTTAAACATAAATGAATAAAAATTGGTATATGACTTCACCTTGTTGAGTTATATTGATATTAGCATAAAAACCCATTTTTTGCGTTCCTTATGCAGCAAACCTGCATACTCAGGAACAATGTTATTCTTATGGAGAATAGTTAAAATTGTATATATCGCTTATATGTGAATACATTTTTATGAAACTTGGTAAGTGGCTTTATGAAGTATTAAGAAATTTATATCTCCATTAGAAATTCGCTGAGTATGCAGGTTGGCTGCTACGGGGGTATTTATCATTGTTCTACGTCTCAATTTGTTTCCGAGATATTGAAATTGCTCAACTCAGTACGTTAATTGTGTAATGTTATTCTTATGGAGAAAATAAAACTGTATATCTCGCTTATTTATGAAAATTAACTGACGAAATTTGGTATATGGCTTCATCTGGTTGTGGTTTATTGTTGTTTGCAGAAAAAACAATTTCTCGCCTATGGTTCTTGTAGCAGCAAACCTAGGTACTTGGTCCCCATGTTATTCTTGTGAAAAATACTTAAAATGTTATATATCGCTTATTTATGAATGTATGTGGATGAAACTTGGTATGTGACTTCACTATGATGAGTTCTATTTATATTTGCATAAAAACCCATTATTTTGTGTATCTTGTTGCAGAAAATCTGCGTACTAATCCCCAAAGTTATTCTTATGGAGATTAATTAATATTTTAAATATCGCTTGTTTTTTAATATATTTATTATGAATCCTGTTAAGTGTTTTAATGTGTTACGTTACATATTCATTGGAAATTCGCTGAGTATGCAGGTTAGCTGCGACGGGGGTATTTATAGTTTTTTATCTGGAAATTCACTTCCCTCACGTCAGCGTGCTGCGTGCGAACTCGTTTACATCTCGTTGATGTTTATTGTTCCTGGACCAGAGAGGTTATTATCGACAAATAAAACTGTTTTGTAAAAATAATAAATAAATAAAGACTGTGAGAATTTTGAAAATTATGCTTGCATGGTATCTGCGTTTCCTAAGATACATCTTATTCTTGCTGTTTCCTGAAAAATTAAAATTCGTTTTTTAATTTGATTTTAAGTTATGATTTTTCCGGTTATGTGTAGTAGATAGGCCCCTAAAAGAACAGATAATTGAGTAACGATGAATATTTCATCTTGGACAAATTTAAATTACATAGCCTAGAAACATTTTTCTAAAGAAAAATGTGTTTGAAGTTAAAATTGCAGCTAATATGGCAATAATGCGCTGATCCAGGCTAATCAGCTGATCCCACTTTAAGCAAGCGCCCAATATACATACGTTGTCAAAGGTAATCTACATAATTATTAGATTATTCAATAAAATCTTCTTTCACCGTAACATTACTTAAAGGTAAAGAAAACCTGTTCTAATTAATCTGCTCTTTTTCTGATCAGTTATAAAAAACAATAAATTGGATTTGTTTGGATTTATTTTTAAATAATAAAAATATTGGGAGAGAATTACATTTTTAAATAAATCTAATTTATTTGTTTATCACTGGCGGAAAAATACCATAAATAGCGTATCGTGCGTTCATCTAAAGCAACTAATACCATAGACTAACTACAGTAGTTAGTCTATGCTAATACTACTAAGTAGACGTGTATTTACTGTTAGTTGCCTTGGCTCATATGTAGCATTGATTATACAGAGTCTATAGCCCATAAGTAATCATCATCGCGTTTTATCTGAGAATGACGTAAAGCATGACGAAAAACAGGTATTCTGATTTCATTCTGGTATGGTGGTGTGGTGGGAAATCTAGTTTTGGCAGATTGCCAATCATCATATTATCATTGAAAGTTAAGTGTCATGACGAGTTACAATATATTTTCAGTACTGGAGTTTTTTATAATTAGGCTTATTGTTTCGTAGTTTCTAAAACCAACCTTATTACTGTATGTGAGCCAATTTATTTTTTTAAATCTTTGCATGGGGTAAAATAATTTTAGAGATCCCTTGGAGCGAAATCCCACCCACTGACATCTAGTGCTAGTGAGTGGCGGCCATATTGAGGAGTAAGGTGGAGCAGTAGAAAGCGGATATTACCTGATTAAAGTTAACTTGAATTTGTAATCTAATAATTTTTGCGATGAGTATTTGACTGCTGCAACTTGAACTCTCAAAGTGGTGAATGGGAACTTCAGTTGATTTGTGGAACTTTGATTGTTTATGTAAGTAAATTTGTTTATAACGTAAGCAGATTATGGATCTGTCCAAGGTCTCAAAATGTCAGCAAAAGACTTGATGAGTCGACATCGAAGAAGAATTTCTTAGTGTCAGCCTTATAGGCTATCTCACATAGTTTTTTTATAGAACCATCTGTTTTATTGGATTTTATTGTATTTCTGAAGCAGCATTTCAGATTGCTTCTTCCATAGGTAGGCTTAGGCCTTGTCCTTTTTTGTTCTTGGGAGACAAGTAACTTAGCCATTAATCAGTAGAATTTCAAAATTTAGCTTAGCCTATTGTCATGAAACTTACTGGAGCATTGTCATGCATCAGGGCAAATAGCGGATAGGCCCTACAAGTTTCTAGCCCTAATTAAGTTAATTTCCAAAATTAAAACTTCACCCATCACTTAACTTTAGACTGTCATATCCTAATTAACACATTCATTGCTGAAGTAAATACTATAGAGTCCCCTGTGTATTAACATATAGGAGAATCTCACAAAATATTGAATTTTCAGGAAAGAAAAATAATAATTTTGATATTCTTAAAACCCATATACCCTATGAGTCAGCACTCTTAAAATCAGCATTTACTAAGGATTAATGCTAACTAAACAGCAGAGCTGAATTTCGCTTAATTTGTGTGTACAAATATTTTTAGCTTGGCAGTCACACAAAATTCCAGTCGGTCACGCTAATGAATATGCAAGAATCAAATACCGTAGTAAAAATGATATTTAATTAAAACTTTCATCATAAATGTTTTATAAACCCTTCAAAAATCAAATAAGTTGAACAAAATTAAAAGTTTCAGATTCCTACAATTTTAAGAAATATTATCAATTTGAGCTAACCTATAGTGAACCGGTTTCACATTGTAGATGAAACTTTAGTTTGAAATGTAAATAATGCTACAGTAAATAGTTTTTCGTACAGAAGTATGATTGCCGGTATGGCATGTACCAGAAAACACCATAATATATCAAAATATATATAAATGCAGATAACAAAATAGGTATCTGTGTTTTGGTAAGCGTGAACTTCTGGCATTGACGGCATGAACAACGTATAATTGGAGTGGGCTACTTAAAATACCCCCATCGCAGCAAACCTGCTTACTCAGCAAATTTCCAATGCATGTATATGCTTCTCACTAACACATAAGTTAAAGCAACTTACAAGTTTCATAAATATACATGAATAAATAAGTGATCTATAGGATTTTATTACTTCTCCATAAGAATAAGTGTGAGTGTGCAGGGCCCCCAGATGCCAAAAGCACCATTCGTTCAAATTTATATATATGTATATACATATATATATATCTATATATGTGTCCGTGAATGCGATAACTTGAGTAAATAAACGGTATCAGGAAACTGACACATACTTTCTCCCCTTTAGCCCAACTTTAATGAATAAATTACTTTTTATTTACTAAATATAGAATACAAAGCACGGTCGAATGTACAGAAAATCTTGGAAACAAGTTGTTTTAAAAAACATCCACCCAAATCCCTGCTTTGGAGGCACTATAAAATCCATTGCTACACTCGTGGTTTTAAGAGGGGAAATGCTCCCTATTCCCCCCCCCAGGGTTATTAAGGGGCAACATATTTGGAATTAACTCTGTTGGTCAATACCATACAGGTATCACAGATTGTGAGTATTGATATTTGTACAAAAAAAGATTTGTTGTTGATTTGACAAGCATATCAAGTTTGAATGAAATTGATCAGTAAATAAGAGAGAAATAGTAATTTTTGTATTCCCCATAAGAATAACATTGGACAATGTAAGTTACTGCGTTTACCGCTAAATGAAAATTTCAATTTTCTCCGAAACCAGCAATCGTAGAATAGTAATTCAAAATTTTAAATTATTTAGTTTGTTGAGCTCTTTTTAATGGTGAATAGTAATATTTTTTTATATTGATGTCTTTTTATGAAAAATCCAAAAAACTGAATTTTGGATGTTTTAAGTCCTGTAATTTCTGAACCCGAATTTTTACAGGAATGCGGGTGGTGTAGTTTTGTTGGAAAACTAAAGTTCTACAAACGACTAAAGTTTAATCAAAATCGTTAGAGCCGTTTTTGAGAAATTTTGATTTTTCATGTTTTTTGGCGGTTTTTGGGGGATAATTACCCTTAAAAATGAAAAATTCAAAAAAATGAAAAAACGCCTGGAGATATCGTGGATTAGTACCTACATACCAAATTTCATCAAAATCGGCCCATTGGTTAGGGCTATAGCTCTGTACACAGACACACACACACACACACACACGGACACACACACAGACAGACATCACGTAAAAACCACTTTTTTGGGTTCAGGGAGCACCAAAACGAATATTTCCACTAACAACTCAAATTCGGAAATTTTGACGAAAACAATACTTTCTCCATATACTATGTATAGGGGGAGAAAGTAAAAACATCCGATTTCGATGAAATTTGGCTCAAATGTGTAAAGTGACATTCATGACTTTAATTTCGAAAACCAGAAAAATCGGACCACGGGAAGTGGGGTTTATGGGGGTTGTAAATTCCTAAAAATCCGTTTTTTGCATTTTTCACCCTAATTTTTTTTTAAAACTTAATTTTGGTTTCAACCATGTTATAGAGCTTATAAAAAAAATAATATGGTAATTTTAATTATTAACCTAGGTTAAGTGGTTGCGGAGAAAATCCAAAAAAACCTGCTCATAAAATCCCCCATGTTAATCTTATGGGAAAAAGGTTTTTGGCTTTTCCTCAGTTTATTTTAATGTAAACTTCACATTTGCTTTTACCAATCTGTTCAGTTCCACAAAACAATCATTTTGGTGTTTAAATTGTGATTCTACGCCCAACCGTTGCAGATATATTCAAAGTGCTAAACACAGTACGTTGTCCAATGTTATCCTTATGGAGAATAAATCAAATTTGATATCTCGATTATTTATGAATGTATATTGATGAAACTTGGTATGTGGCTTCATGTAGTTCTGGTATATTGATATTTGTACAAAAAAAGATTTTTTGTTGATTATCCCCGTAGCAGCAAACCTGCGTACTCAGCCCCCATGTTATTCTTATGGAGAATAAGTAAAATATAATGACACCCTTAATTATGAACATAAATTAATAAAACTTGATATGTGGCTTCAACTTGTTGAGTTATATTGATATGTGCATAAAAACCCATTTTTTGTTCCTTGTTGCAGCAAACCTGCTTACTCAGCCCCATGTTTTTCTTATGGAGAATAATTAAAATGTTATACAGTGCTTATTTATGATTGAATATTGATGAAACTTGGTATGTGGCTTCGCCTAGTTAAATTCTATTTATATTTGCATAAAAAACAATTGTTTGTGTTCCTTGTTTCAGCAAACCTACGTACTCATCACCAATGTTATTCTTATGGAGAATAAGCTTAATTAAAATTGTATATATCGCTTATATGTGAATATATTTTTATGAAACAAGGTATACGGCTTTATGTGGTATTAAGACATATATTATGCATTGGAAATTCGCTGAGTACGCAGGTTAGCTGCGACTGGGGTATTGTGTCATTCCCTGTGTTTGTGATTAGGCCTATACAGTAAATAACTATAGGCTAATCCGCTTTGGCTGTGGTCTCCCTATACGATGGTTTTAAAAGCTATAGCCTACTTTTCTCGATAAGCTCAATAATAGGGAATCCAATCCCGGATTGTATTTTCAATCCCGGGATTACGTGATTGGAAAAAACAATCCCAGGATTGGCCGTAATTTTCAAAAAGCCTGGAAAAATGTGAGATTAAGTGTACTCTAGTATATGTTGACGATAATTATAGAAAATGAATACCATTTTGTTTATTAAAATTACAAACAAATTATTTAAATAGGACACATGATCAAGGGTAAAAGTTAAAAATCTTTATTTTTCACGTTTGGTCTCACATTGGGTAGGGCTTCGGGTATGCAATAAACTAACGAGTTTGCACGCAGCACGCTGACGTGAGGGAAGTGAATTTCCACATAAAAACTTGTAAAACTCAAAATCAGTGTAAAAACATACATTTATCCCAATTTGTATTAAAATCTGAAAACAGTGATTTTTGGCTGTTCTGATGCTCCTGGTTTCATTTACCTGCAAAGCTGGGAATACAATTTTGCGCATTATAATGTTAGGAGAAGATTCAGGGTACTTTGGTATTATACGGATGCCACCCTTATACAGCGCGCTGCGGCAGTTATGTTAGGATGGGTTATCATAAAAATGATTGTAGGACTTTCCTTGTTTCGTTACAAATCGAATGATACCTGATGAGTCATACTTCCGGCCGCCAAACCCCCTCCAAATAGGCCAAGGTCAGGTCGTTGACCGGAGCGCGCGCATCAGCTGTCACCGCCTGTATCTGGGTCAGTGTCATGAGTGATTCATTGCCGTGCACTACGTTACATTTGTTTTCATAATGAGTAACGTTCTTTTGGTGTGGGATTTACCTCGAAATGAAGAGGAAACCGTACGTATTTTTATGATAACCCATCCTAACATAACTGCCGCAGCGCGCTGTATATTTTGCGGAGTACATGTGGCGATCGGGTGTGGCTGCTAGCGGCGGCGACGCATTCAACACGATCCTAGCGGACATCGCTGGCTTTTGGGAGGCACAACACAAAGACCGCTCATCAGAATGATGTAAAATGTTTACAGTAAGTCAATAAAAGTACGTTTTTTCGAATTATGTAGTTATCCTTTGTATCCGGTAAAAATTAACCTCCAAAAATAGTGGCATCCGTATAATACCAAAGTACCAGATTCAGACAGGCTTGAAAGTAGGTGTGAGGTTGCTGAGGATGATAAAAGTACACTAACAAAGGAATAAGTTAACAGGCTTTTCTAGTGTAAAACCCCCCATAAGACAACGTACTGTGTTTAGTCAAAGTACATTTTCTTTAATAACTCGGTAAATATGTATGCTAGAATGACGAGAAAGGGCTTAAAACTTTCGCCCCACTAATTCCCATCTTTTTACGTGCATTAATTTTACATACGGGGCTTTTCTGACCCTTTTTGGGCCCAAAAACCCGAAATTTTAAAGATAATCCCAAAAAAGGGATTTAGAGTTTTTCGATTATTTTTCCCAACGAACTTGTCCAACTGATTACAGAAAGGAACGTCCCTACCAAATTTTAAGTAAATTGAACAAAAAATGTGACCACTAGAGTGCAAACATATATATATATATATATATATGTGTATATATATTGGGTCACGTTAGGAACTTATATGGTGGTCCCGGGCTTAAGTTTCACCGTGCGGGTCATGCTAATAGTTCACTTTCCAAAGTAAATTCACTAATAAAGCAACTCAAGACTGGGTTTTAGCGAATTTCCCCTATAGGGAAGAAGCTTTTACCGTAGTCGGCATGGTAAGACCTAGGCCCGAAACCATGATAACTTTTCGTTTTGAGGTCCCCAGACCCCAAAAACACCATTCGTTCGAAACTTTATATATATATATATGTATATGTATATATATATGTCAGTGAGCACGATAACTCTCGTAAAAATGATCCGATTTTGATGAAATTTGGTATAAACGTGTAAAGCAACATTTAACTTATGACATTAAGTTAGAAAACCAGCCAGATCGCTCTATCCGAAGAGGTATTTTGGGGGGGTTTTGTACCCCAATAATGTTTTATTTTTTACATATAATTTTTGAAATTGTCAAATTGTAGTTTTTACCATTGGATTCAGCTTAACCCTTTGAGTGCCACAGCGTCGCTCACAGCGACGCGATGTGTTTACGCATAAATTGCCGAGCGTCGCTGACAGCGACTCTCGGTATTTTACGTAGTACTTCATATCAAAACAAGGTACTGGCTTTCAAAGTATTTTGTTTTGATCCAGAAGCTTCCAGCTATCTGATCTACAGCAATTTTGTTGCCTTTGGTCTGTTAGCAGACCCTAATTTAGTCATCTCTGTCGCAGAGGTCATCTGTATTTGTTGTTGTGTAATGTTATATGTTTGGTGTTGACGTAAATATCACTTATATTATTGTTATTGAAGTTATACTTTAGTGTTTTTTACTTCCTATTACGTATGAAATAAAAATAAGTAGCAGAATGGATAGAAACTACTTGAGTAACCTTCGGGAATTAGTTTACAATGATCTTGGAAACAGTGTCATTGTCGTAGATTCGAAGTTTTTGTGAAAGTAAAAGATACACATACATCTTTTGTTTTCTAGTTTATTGTGTATTTCATTTACTTTGGTAGGCCTAATGCTTATATACTAGTAATAATAAACATGTTTACTGACAACAAACTAAAAAATAATATTTGTTTATATTACAAAATTGTACTTCAACGTTGCCTAGGCCTAGGGCCTTTTTTGAATTGTAACATATTTTCATTTACTTTTTTTGCAAACATTAATTGATATTGATGATTTATACATCAGTTTTGATCAGCATTTTCTGCTCTTTCTGCCTATTGGGTTGAAAAATATCAAATTAAATTTTTAGCATAATTTACGTAAGTCAAAGTTGAAAAAAAACAAATTTTTAATTTGTTTTATATAAAAACATATTTTTTAAGCCCCAATTTATTTTCTGATTATAGTTACTTTATACTATTTCATAGAGAATTTATTCATAAACAAAATAAATAAATATTCCATGGATACCTCTAAAATTGTATTTTATATGATATTTTATGTAAACTACTACATTTTCCATTGAAATTAGCCCGGCAATTTATGCATAAGAAATGGCCATGATGCCGCGGCACTCAAAGGGTTAAAAAAAACATACAATTTGGTATTTTGATTATTCCTCTACTTCAATTGGTTCCCGAGATATTGAAAGTGCTAAACACAGTACGTTGTCTAATGTTATTCTTATGGAGGAAAAGACAAATTTTACATCTCGTCTATTTATGAAAATATACTGACGAAACTTGGTATACGGTTTCATCTGGTTGTGGTCTATTGAAATTTGCTCAGAATAATAATTTTTTGCCAAAGGCTCCTGTAGCAGCAAATCTGCATACCGTACTCAGCCCCACATGTTATTCTTATGGATAATAACTAAATGCTATGTCTCCCTTGATTATAAACTTAAATGAATAAAAACTGGTATACGACTTCACCTAGTTGAGTTGTATTGATATTAGCATAAAAACACATTTTTTGTGTTCCTTGATGCAGCAAACCTGCGTACTCAGCTCCAATGTTATTTTTATAGAGAATAATTAAAGTTGTATATATCGCTTATTTGTGAATATATTTTTATGAAACTTGGTAAGTGGCTTTATGAAGTATTAAGACATTTATATCTGTATTGGAAATTTGCTGACTATGCAGGTTTGCTGCGACGGGGGTATTTAACACTATGATATGTATTTAAATTGACAGAAAAACTATTTCAAAAGGTATCCACGAACAAATATTTCTACCTAAAAAGTAGAAATAGAAGACAATTGTTTTAATGTAGCTGCAGATGATTAAATTATTAACTTATTACTAAGTCAAGTTATGAATAAATCCTGCTTGATAAAACAAAACCATCCTTTCAATAAACACAGTACTTTCATAATAAAATCATGTAACAATTAGTAAAGGATCTAAAATTAATCGAGTAAACATTACTTTAAAAAAAATCCAATGTTGTTATTTTAATGAATTTACTTTTTATTATATTGGGATCAAAACAAACTAAATGTGTTCTTAGTAAAAAGAAAAAAGATCAATTATCATAAAAAAGTTATAATTATCTGACAAATATCACTTACCCTATTCAGGTAAAATCTTATTGTTTCAAGTGACTGTAAGAAATAATTGGATTAAAATATAAAACTATAGTTAATATATAAGAAAGAACCGGAAACAAATTATCAAATCAAGAAGTTTTTTTATAACTTTATTAAAGTGGTTTTATAGTGATTTATTGCGGTTACATCAGATAGAAACATCACCTGTATTGCTAACATGAGACAATTTAGCAATCCCGGGATGGAAGAAACCGTAAAATTGGGCGGGATGCGGAATCCCAGGATTGGATTCCCTACTCACTAATAAAAAACATTACCTTGGAAAAAACTATCAGGAAAAATGTGGGGGGAATGCGGGAATTTGATGAAGCTCAAACGCCGGTATATAGGACAGCATTGTTAACGTTTCAATAGCTAGGTTCAAAATTTTGCATCCCCAACTCCACAGGAGAGACAAATGTCAAGATCTGGAGTGTCCTCTTTCGCTTATAATAACACTGTTTATTACATCACCTGCAGATCTAAGTACAGAAAATCCTGAATTTGTTATTTGAAATCTAATTTTTAAACTTCTCTTGGATTCAATTGGGCTTTTAATCCTTAACTGATACTATCGTTTGTGTTCTTGTATGCCTTATCGAACAGCAAGAATTGCATACCAATTTACATTGCACAAATTTTGGTTGTTACACTCATACTGAACAGGTTCAAAAGATATTTAAAATGAGTGGTTAAAAATTAAATCATGGTGGTAGTAGGCTGACTTAAAAATCCAAAGAGTCCAGAACAAAAATTATACCAGGACGACTCCAACCTATCACAGTTTAACCCTCTCGAATATGGTCTGAAATCTTGCTCGGTTAAAGATTGTGACAGTCATTGAAATAATTTTGTTTATTATAAGTTCATAAGCATGTAAAAGAAGGTTGAGTTGAACTATATCCGTATTATAATAATATTTTCCCACATTGGGCCTTTCAGGTCTTTTCCAAAATGCAGGGTTATTGTTCTTTTTACAGTTAATTTTGAATGGCAGTAGAAAATATGGTTCTGAAAAGAGTTAGGTACTTTCAATGGTTTAGTTGGCACATATTTTTTTACTGTACCATTATAAATTAGGCCAGTATAAAATGTATAAAAACCTGTTGAAGAACTATAACAATTTTAGAGTGAGTTTTAGATTAAATAAAATTAAAATATTACAATGAATATATGATTTTTCATGTGTTCATGTTATTATAGACAAGGTGGCCACTTAACTATCCCTTTCTTCCTGTTTTATTTGGCAAGAATATGGTTATTTAAACAAACTTTCTTAGAAAATGGTAGGGTGCTCTGCAAATGTATATAAGTTGTGCCGTATATAGAAAGCTGGCTTATTGAACACTCACTGAGTCTAGTAATTCTATAGCAAATCAGGCCTTGCCGGCTCTAAAATATCATACTCAACTATACTTTATTGTATTTGCTAAAACTGTATTTAGCCTACATTTGGAATCAAGGAATCCTTAACTTATATAAACAAATAAATCAAATCAAATCAAATTTATTTCCAGATAAAAACAAATACAACATCATGTACACAAACAATATTGTGGAAAACAAAATTCTCATATAGGCCCATCGGCCTGTGCGTGAGAACGAGCTCTGCCTCAAATTCAGTGCACTTAAAAAATAACAAAAAACATTGTATTATTGCTAAAACAATTACGTTTACTTTTTGATGATTAAATAGGCTACAAACACACGTAAAAAATAAAAATAAAACAATATCGGCAGTTGTATGTACATTAATCATGAACAAAATTAATATTCGTTTTGCATTTAAATATCAAACACTGATTTAAAATAAGTACAAATAAAAACAATATTTGATATAATACAAAGACAATAGGCAATGGCGGGAGTGAAATAGAAGAAGAAGTAGAAGAGGAAGTAGACGGTAGAAGTGGAAGTAAACGGTATTGTTAGCTTTTGTATTCAGTGACCAGTTGGTGATGGAAAGTTAGTCATTGTAGTACTCAGAACGGATGAGGGACTCAGCATGTTCAGAACCGATCTCCAACAGCCAGTTAAGGACTACCCTTTTGTAAACGTTAGTTGTGACCTGCAGGTCCCTTATCGCAGGAGGAATGTTCCCGTAGATGAAGTTTGCAATAAAATATGAGTTGAAGTGACTGACTGATCTAACTGCTCGGGGCACCTGCAGGCCAACGTTAACGAAGTTCCTTGTCCTATAGTTGTGTACCACGGGAGTTATCACTAATTCTTTATTAAAACTAAATAAAGACTGATATCTCATTTGAATGGATAATAATAGCGCAGTTTTGGCCAATTCCATTATTTTGTTAAGAGGCGTACCTGAAATGATAATCTTTGATTGATTCATACGGCATGTCTTTTTGTATATGGCTAATTGTCTATGAAAATGCTATTTATAATAATTGCTATTAGTAATACTTAAATACAGGATGATCTAAAAAAATCACTAGTAGCCCAGATGACCCAAAAACTAAAAACATTCTCCAGGGAGGGATTTAGGTCAGTCTAAAAAAAAACCTTCATGTAAATGGGGTAAAAAATATATTTTTACAAGTTTATTCGAGATAGAAGGTTTGTCCATGATGTCTCACCAACATGGCTCACTATTGTGTTCAGATTACTGATGTGATTCATTACTCATTCTGACTCATTGATCAAGGTCATGCACGGTCATTGAAATTCTTCTGACCACTTATAAAGTTCTTTAAACCCAGTTTTAAATGAACCCAGTAATGTAACTGATTTCATTTTGGCCGGATAACGCAAACAACACCTAACTTTTTAATAAATTAATTGAAGCAAAAATGTTGGTTTGATTAAATTTTTACCTTCTACTCCCTATAAATAGTATATGAAGAAAGTATTGTTTTCTTACAAATTTTTGAATTTGAGGTGTTAGTGGAAATATTTGTTTCGGTGCTAGAGACGACACCAGTGGACTGATTTTGATGAAATTTGGTATGTAGGTACTAATCCACAATATCTCCAGGTTTTTTCATTTTTTTTAAATTTTTATTTCTAAGGGTTAGTAATTATCCCCCAAAAACAGCCAAAAATATGAAAAATTAAAATTTCTCCAAAACGGCTCCAACAATTTGTATTAAACTTTAGTAGTTTGTAGAGCTTTATGTTTCCAACAAAATGAAACCACCCGCATTACTGGAAAAATTTGGGTTCAGATATTACGGGGTTCATTAAAATTCCCAAACTTCCGTTTTTTTTTTTTTTTCATTACAAACTAAGTGCTGAATAAAATTTACTTATCACCATTAAAGAAAGCTCAAAAACTAAACAATTTAGCACTTTGAATTATTATTCTACAGGTACTCATTGCGGAGAAAATTGAAACTTTCATTTAAACACAGTACGTTGTCCAATGTTATTCTTATGGGGAATACAAGAATTACAATTTCTCTCTTAATTAATGATTAATTTAATTAAAATTTGATATGTAGATCCAGTTGGCATTAACCAAGAGAGGATATTGAAAGATATGAAACCCCCTAACCCTGGGGGGGGATAAGACGGTGATTCCCCTCTTAAAACCACTGTGTGTAGCAAAGGATTTTGTAGTGACTCCACAAATGGCTTTGGGTGAACATTTCTGAAAAATGGTTTTTAGAAGATTTTCTGTAGTTAGTAAATAAAAATAATTTATTAATTAAAGTTTGGATAAAAGGCAGAAAGTATGTGTCAGTTCCTGATACCGTTTATTTATAAACTGTTTACAACCATAACAATTTTTATTTGATTTTACTCATTTAAAGATTAGATAAATTTACTTATGCTGTACCCTAAGTACAATATATTTTATGGTTTTTAAATACGATTTATCTTTAAGACTAATATAATAATCGCTTTCATAGCTTAAAACATGAACTAGGCAGGCTGATGGTGTGGATGACACTGAGACAGCCTCACCTTGAGTGGTTGGGCAAGTGTGTTTTGTATGCAGGACACTCACAGCGGCAGACTCACTCAATCCTCAAGTTTTCTCTTTGCACTAGGCTCAAAGGCCTGAGGGATACTTGTTTAATAAAACAATTTTTTTCCAATTTTGCCCATGAATTTGTTTGCACTTAATTAACCTGAAAAATATGCATTCTCGATTTTGAATTTTCTGTGCTAACAAAATAATTATTGATTTTCCTTATTTTAATACTTACCATATACTTTGTTTATACTTATTTTGCTAAATAATATTAATTTAATAATTTAAAATAAACCTTTTTAACCAATAACATTAATTTAGTTATTTATTTTAAAATCAGGTAATTGATAAGCCTCTTGAATAATTTGTCATAAATTAGCCTACATGAGTGGGAGGATCATAAATTACGATGGGGCCATACACATATTACGTAACATACTTAAAGGGGGGGAGGGGGTATGGCGTAGCGTTATGCTTCGTTATATGGTGGAGAGGAGAGGGTTGGATCAACGTTACGTAACTCACAAATATTAACCCCAATAGCTGGTGCACTCCCGTTCTGTTGAGATAGTTTATAGTGTTTTTTATATTATTAGTAACAGTCTTGTTTGTTTGTATACATTTTGCTTTGAAAAAAGTTATTAACAAATATTGTTAAAGGAAAGTCTTTTAAAGTTTAATGATTCACTGAAATCCGTATTCTAAATTGCTAATAAAACGATGTTTAAAAAGTTTAAGCTGTTTTAAAGCCTTCTACGATTGAGTTACATAACACATTGGAAGGGTGGGAGGTGGAGTATGGTCAGGCGTTACGGTGTGTTACAGGGGGGGGAGGTGGTCTGAAATTACGAAAAAATGTGTTACCGTACGTAATATGTGTATGGCCTCAATCTTAAATTGAGTCTGTCAATGAAACGATATACAATTTTTCATTCATTGCAGTTTTTATACTGAAAAATATTATTTTAAAATTAGTACATAGGGCCTACCCTCTTTTACTAAACCCATTGGCTTACCTGAAATTTGCCACCTGACAAACCGTTCAGTTTCCTAAGAAAAATTACGTAAATGTAGACTTTTACTAAAACTGTCACTATAGCAACAATTATTGCTCAATTTACTTAATTTTTACACTAATCTTTAGAGAAATAAATTATCTACAAGAAGAAGATACTTTTGACAGCATTTATGTATGGTAAATATTATATATATATATATATATATATATAGTTTATAAAAAACATTAATTGTAAAAGGAGTTACATGTAAAAAACAAAAAAATTATGTTTCAGCCCAACAACTATTATGTACTTGTAGGTTATTTATTTTTTTACATGAAAATAAAAAATGTTAGTGATACATTTATATTTGACCTAGATATAACATATTTTCCAAAATCATATTTTTCCTAAATTTGACTGTTTCCCCAAGTATGGGCATATGCATAAAAAATACATACAAACAAAAAATTAAAACAACAAATAAACAAAAAAGAAAAAATTAAAAATAAAAAAAAATTTTATTTATTTATTTTTTATAAAAACGTGCATCCCGAGTATACTCGGGGTTGCACATCCGGGCTTCTTTCGGCGGCCACGAGTATATTCGGGGTTGTGAGCCAATGGGTTAAGATGAGTTTTAATCAAAATGTGCGTATTGTGGAGTTGCTACTGGTATCAAACTTTAAACTCCCTAGTAAAGTACAGAAAAACATTTAGGTTAAATTTTGAATTAAATTATTCAAATTTACTGAACCTACTTTGCGAAATGATGTGTGTTGATCTTAAGTCTTTAATGTGTAATTATTTTTGTTTACATTTAAAGAGTTGTTTAAATTTCTAAGAGTTTCATAACTTGTGGAGGAATACCAGTTGATAACGCTAAAGATATCGAGACCTTATCAAAGTTCCTGTCTAACTTATGTGGGCTTGGGCTGTATTAAGACTAACACATTATCAAAAGCTGTTTAATATTATCAATCAAATCTCTTTGTATACATTTTCGTTGAGAAACGTAGGTGTCAAGACAATTACAATACTTTCATTTTTCATTGTAATAAAATAAAGTACAAATTACAATAGTATTTAACAATGCACAGAACTTTTGTTGGCTATGGATAAGTGTCTCTCCAATTTAGGAATCCTTCTTTTGAATAGAAGGATAGATTTGTTAACCATCCAGAGAGTGGTTTTCAGCTTTTAAATGTTCTGATAAGTTGATTATTATTAGTTTAATTTATAATTTTATTTTAGGTATATAATTGTAGATTTTCTCTGTAAATATGTTTTAAAATTTAAAATTGAACTGGAATTTTTAAGTGCTAACCTTAACTTCAGAGGATTAAATTTTGATTGACTGCACTCAGTCAGGAAGTTAATATGTTTGATCCCTATTATGTTTTCTATGGTTTTATATTTGTAACTACATTTATTAACAATTTAACAGTATAAAGATGATTTGAAGTTATAAAAATATGTTTCAATAGACAATCATTTCTGAAAGGTTATCGGTAATTACTGTATGTATTTACATAGGTAGGTTATAACTTACAGTTTTAAAGTGATGTCATGTAACCCTTGTCTATATATGTGGTACATGCATATTTTGTCCGTAATCCTTTTAAAATCAATTCAAAAAGGCGAGAATCAAAATATCTTAAATTGAACGAGCTACTCCCCCGCAATATTTTGCGGATATAAACCGTATAACAGCTGTTTTTTGAATTAAAAAAAAACACACTGATGGGATTTTAAAACTCGGAATCTAACCAAAATAAAAGTGTAAATAAAATATTTAGCTTCACAGTGAGTTAGAACTTGAAATTATTTTTAAATAAAAAAAGAATCATCAAAATCGGTTTAGTATTAACTTTAGGAAGTGAGTGAATAAAAAGCAGGATTTTTTCATAGGTTTTAAGCAACAAAAAAAATATAAGTTGGGTTAAACAATTTCAACATTATAGAACATGGATTCAATTAATTTTAAAATTAGGAAATTTCCAAAAATTGTCAATAATTATTGTTGTATTTATGACTCATGAAAGTGGTTAAATATCTGAAGTTTTTATATATATATTTTTTTTACTGTTTTAAGTTTATAAAGGATTGGGATATAAACTTCCCAAACTGTCCAACAGTCAAACCTAAGCCAATGCTAATGCCTAAGCTAATGTGACTGTTTTTAAACAGTCAAATTTTTTTGTTGAACTTGTCAAACTGTCCTTCTCTGATCTCCCCCAAGTAATTGAGTACGATGTAAGTTGTTTGAACAGTCTGTGGTCCGTACCCATCACTGCCATGTGTTATTCGTTATGCCAGTAACATGTGTCAATGGAGTTTTTGTACATTATAAAATTAAATTATGGCAATGCTCTCCAGATCATGCTCTCTAACAATTTCAAAAAGTTTTATATTTTTTATCATTCAATAAAATTGTGTGGTTCATGAATAAAACTTAAACAAGTGTTCTGCAGTAGATAATAAGTAAGACCAAGTTTTAGCTTCTTATCAAAGTTTAGTTTTTGACAGAGTTATATAAGTAAGATTACACAATAAAGATTGTAATGTATTCTAGGCCTATATGTTTCTATAAACTAGGAATAAAACCAAATACTAATCGGTTTCATACGACGTTTCAAGGATTCGGATATAAATTATTTTAATTTTAACCTACGAGTGTCATTTGAATTTGATACCTAAACTTTGGTTAGTTGGGGTGTAAGCAATCATTGGAAGCACTGTATCCAGCCCGAGTCCGTGTGGTGAAACCTGATAGACAGAAACGGAACTAACACATCCAGCGTATAGCTTGTACGCACACAGACACACAGTCCGACACAACTGGTGGCTGAGCGGTCTAAGGTGCTTTCCTCCAACCGTGGGGCAGTGCTTGGATCATGGGTTCGTATCCCATCAGTCAGTGGTTCTTTATGTGCACCATAGAGAGTTCACCTGTCTGTGACAGAGTTGAAAGGGCGGACCTGAAGCAAATGGTGGACAAAACGGTGTTTTGCTACTTTTGCTTATCCCTCCTTACTGTGTGCATCCATCAGAAGAAGGTTTTTAATATATGCTTCATAAGTATATAAAAACAATCAAATCAACACAGATTGAGCCACTCCATTCATATGCTTGGGGCTCTAATGATATAACAAATAATACGTTTGAATAAATTTTCTTTATCTTGGTAATTTAAAATAGTAGGCTAAAATAATTCTTATGAGTAGAATTTGTTGTGTATCTGAACAATCTGGTTTTTCAATGGTCTCTTGAATATGTTTCAGAGGGGGCAGCAGGATGCCATTTTCCCCTCCCCCTCCGCCACCCCCGGGGCCACCCCCGCCCCCCACTTTCGCCCCCACTCCCCCGCCAGCAGCCAGCCCTGAGGGGCGGAACATGCTTTTGCAGAGCATCCGGCAAGGTGCTACTCTCCGCAAGACTGTCACCAATGATAAGAGTGGACCGTTTATAGCTGGTAAGATCATTTTTGAATGTTTAACATTTTATAATATGTATCGTACAAATATTTGGATACAAATGCTGTTACACAGGAAAGCAAAGATCAGTAAATTTTGGTGGATAATAAAACTATATAAATCACTTTGACGTGCAAAGTCAGCAATAGGATAATACAATGTCTTTATAATATATAGGGCTAAATAATTTTAAAATCATCAATATTGCATTAGTCTACGAGCTGTGTACCCGTCCTTCGTCCTTCAACTTTTATAAAGGACCTAATAAAACTCCTCAACCCCTTAATCTTATCCAAAAATAATTTTCAAATTTGGTGTAAAGTTGAGACACTCAGTAGTTGGCTACATAAAAGATCTATTTAGAGAGGCATAGATCTCGTCCCCCCATGTCTCAAACACACAAAAGTATGAAATCTCTAAAGAACAACACCATGACTCCCCATTATGGGCCTTGTTGTTGTTGCTGATGTCCTTTAAAGTACCAAATTTCAGCTCTATTGGTTGAGTAGTTTGTGATGATTAAAGGTCAGTGAGGCAAAGCCCCATTTGACATTTTTTTATCTGCTTTTTTTGCTACCGAATTTCATCTCCATCAGTCCAGTAGCAGGTGCAAGATTGTTAAAATAAGTATTCTGATTGTTCGGGGGTGGGGCCCTAAACACGTTCTTAACGGGAGTAGGCTTGTGTTTGTTCTGATATATTAGGTATGTTCCTACCAAATTTCAACTTAAAAGGTCCGAACTAATGCTCATAAGATTGCCAGCAATAAAAGTAAATTAAGGCAGAGCCGTGAACGATATTGTCAAACCTAGCCTTATTTGCAGAATAAGGGGAGCCACTGTACAAAATTTCACCTTCTTAGACGTTGTCGTTTTTTAGTAACAGTGATCACAATATAAGCAAGTGAATGTGTCTAGAAAATATAGATTTAAATAATATGTCCACTTTGTATACTTTTGTTATTTATTACCAATCTTCACTCATCATTTTAAATTAGAACTACAACAGCTGATTATGGAATAAATATTCTTAAGTTATCAACTGGTTTATTATAAATAATGCTGTGTCCATAACAATAAGATGGTATCTTGAGAATCCCGTGGTTTGTAGCCCTGAGGTGGATTCAAAATGTTGAAGTAGCATATAATCTTCTAACGTACGTATAGAACATAGAAAAAAAGTTTCATCTAAATCAGTTCGCCCGTTTCCCTGGGAAAAGCGAACAAACACGATCAAACCCACGCGAAAACACGTTTTTGAGCAGCCTCAATTATTTTTCCAAAAGGCGCATGACAGTTTAAAATAGCCTAAAACCTTCTCATGAATGTATTGAACAAAAAAACAAAGATTCATCAAAAACAGTGCAACCGTTTTCCCATGAAAAGCGAACAAAAACACGTCCTTGAGCATTACCGAAGGACCGACAGACGGACAGAAATTGAGATAAGACTTGTTTTGGCTCCCCTAGGGTGTAAAATGCGAAATCATGCAATAATGTCATAATTCCAAGCAATGTACAGACAAAACTTTAATTTTTGTATATAGATATCCTCTCTGAATACTTAGGTAATTTATTACCAATCTTCACTCAAAGTTTAAAATAAGAACTACAACATCTGTTTATAGAATAACTATTCTTAAGTCATCATCTGGTTCAATATAAAGAAATGCTTTGTCCATAAGAATAACATAGAACCTTTAAAACCCCGTGGGGCAGAGTCCTAAGGTGATTTCTAAAAATCAGTTTAATTTAAAACCTTTTAACGCACATATAGAACATAGAATAAGTTTTATCGAAATCAGTGCACCCGTTTCCCTGTGAAAAGCGAACAAAACGTGACCAAAATCGCACAAAATCACGTTTTTGAGCGGCCGCCATTCTTTTTCCAAAAGGCTTATGACAGTTTAAAGTGGCCTAAAACCTTCTCACGCATATATAGAACAAAGAAACAAAGACAGTTTAAAGTGGCCTAAAACCTTCTCACGCATATATAGAACAAAGAAACAAAGTTTCCTCAATGTCGGTGCCCCCATTTTCCTGTGAAAAGCTAACAAAAATCCGTCCTTGAGCGTTACCGACAGACAGAAATTGAGATAAGACTTGTTTTTGGCTTCTTTAGGGTGTAAAAAGTGAAACTATGCAAAAATTTCATAATTCCAAGCAATGTACAGACAAAACTCTAATTTTATTTATATAGATGAAGCTTTAGTTCATTTGTTTTATCAGCAATTTGTGGTTATTGATATAATTTGATTTATTTAGCTTTTACATAACATCTGTAATCCTTATCTTATGTAACCATTAGTAAATGAATATTAGAATAAAATAAACATTTATCCAAGAGGTATTTTTTCCACGTAGAGGTTATTATTCTTTTTTTATGATGCATTTTTGTTGTCAGAGATATTTTCTTCGAGCAAATAGTCTACTTTCTAGGAAAATCGGTCTGAACCCACATTGTGGACTCACATTGCGGGAGTTGAACCTGTGATCTAATTTAATTATGGCACTTATGCTATAATAGGGTTCAAATCAATAGACGTTTCAAGGTCACTCACTAAAGGCAGTGTAATAAAACATGTGATTTTTATTTCTTCAATATTTGTTCATCAGCATCAGAGCTCTCGTCACTTTCTTCATCATCGGCACCAATGTTTATGATAAGTCTTTGAACTTCTTCAGCTCGCACCCCTTCCTTTATGAATTCTTTCTCCTGAAGACGCTCAGCATGACTGACCTTTGCTTTGCCTTGTTTTCTTTCACCGTAGACAGCAACTCAGGGACAGTGTGCAGTGGGTTGTGAAGTGTTTTTCTCACTGACCCAGTTAATAATATCAGCTTTTTTGGATATACTACTCGGGGTTTTCTTGAGATACATGGAATGGTAACTGGCACTATCCATTACAACCACACATCCCTCTTCGAGACTTCTTAACATGTCGACAAACCATTCTTGAAATAAATCGCCATTCGTATCTTGGTGGTAATCAACGGAGTTTCTTGACTTACTTTGAAATATGAGTTCCGTATCTTTTAAAAACCCGTGTTGTGCTGAACCAGCACGGCAAACGATCAGACGATTCTCTTTACCAAAAGGTACTTTTGGACCACCCTTTGAATCTGAAGTTTGCCAAATGTACTTCCTAGAATGGTTCTGGTTTATCCATGTCTCTTCCAAATATATGACAGGCCGAATTAAGTTGCTTTTCCTTTCGTTGTGCATTTTTTTAGGAACTTTATCCGAGCAGTTACAATGTCCAATCTCTCCATCAAAAACCGTCTACCATCATTACATTTTTTGTAACGGAAGCCAATATCACGAAGTATTCTTCTCAGTGAACTTTTGCTGCCTATAAAACAATTTTTTCATCGAGGACTGCTTTTATTTTTGCACACGTAGGATACTCTCCCCTGTCGAAGAATAGTTCTTCGCAACAAGTCTTTTTGGAAATCGTTGAAACCTGTCACCTTCACATGAGGAACTTTTTTTGACGAGCCACAGAAGACTGGCTTTCCTACTTGATCAGCATTCCTGATTGTTAAGTACTGCACTTCTCTCCGCTTCATTGCAAATCCGTAGGACTGTTCTATGGGATACATCACAGGCCTCAGCAGCACATTCTTGTGTTTTAGCTAAGACTTCACCTACCTTCTCGTTCGGTTTTGTAGTTACAAGCTCTTTCAAGTATGTATACTCATTGTAGATTATTCCTTTAGATTGTTTTTTAATATCTTGCCCACTCATGATTCTCAGAGAAAAATAAATGACAAAGAAATAATTTAAAGGATGCAAATATAATAAGGAAACAATATAAACAAAAACCAGATTAAAAATAACAATAAGTAACATAAATTATATGTAGCCTTCAGAACATAACAACATGTGTTCTATTGAACAAATGTTTACATAACAATAAATGTAAACAATAAAATATTTGAAAAATCATCATTGACGCATATATTTATAAAAAGCCATATGACTTTATTCAAGCTTGACCTTGAAGCGCCTATTGATTTGGACTTTACTATAATTGTTGGGCTAGTGAGATGCATAATTTCATTTAAAATGTTGTTGACTTTTATTGGTCAGACTTGATTGATCAATAAAAGTAATAATTTAAACAGATCTCAATTCAGATTACGGTAGCCACATCAAAAGTTTAGCGCTAGTAGTTTTCTTTCCCTGGCATTTAAACTGTAGTGATAAGAGGCAACATTGGTAATTGATTGGCAATTGTTTACATTGCTGTTATCAGTAGACCTACCTATTTCTTCAATGACTAAGATTTATTTATTTAGGTCATGTGTTTTATCATTCGTTTTTTTCTCTTATTTAAACATAAGACTTTTTAGGGGGCTGTTGTATTGTGTTTAAAATGGGCATCGGTGATGTTTAGGTTATTACTTTATAATATTGATTACTTTTTAAAAGGTCTTAATTTTGTCTACCGGGGACTGTTTTTTGTTATATGCATTAATTGTCACAATCATCTCATTATAATTGCCTATAGATTATTAAGTTGACAAAACAAATAACATTTAAAACAGCAGAAAAGTTACCAGTTGGTTTAATACCGTACCAACAACAATTGCACTTGGATCTAATGCAAGTAGGTAAATTCTTTAAAAATAAACAACTAAAAAGGATACAACTGAATTCAAGATATATGATGACGTATGACAAATTGCAAATAGAAACTTAAAGTTTCCATAGAAAGATGGAAAACCGTTAGTGTCTCTTGATCTTAACAACTTTTCAGCACATTCACTTCATAAATGAAGTTTCCCCACAAAATAGAAATAACTGAGATACTTTGGACATTATGGTAATTATTTTAATACCTATATATTTTTACAAAGTTTTATAATCTGAAAATCATAGTTTAATTCTGTTCACTTGAAAGTTTTAGCCTAATTCAAGATTATAATTACATTAGGAATAGTCTCACACTGTGGACAGGTCTGTAAGACATGTCTGTTGCAGGGACAACACGTTCGAGTGGCGGTAGTGGCAGCAGTGGAGGCAGTTCAGGTGGTGGCGGTGGTGGTGGTGGCAGCACTGGTAGCAGTCCCCGCAGCAACGGGGTGGTCAATGGTTCGGCTACCCTGGGTCGCAACAACAACGGTTTGGCCGGCCTATTCGCCCATGGTATGCCTAAGCTGAAGCCCACTGGTGTCGATATTGGTGAGTGATATTGTTGCCTAATTCAATATTTATAAAGTTTCCTACTGTTGTTTTCCTCAGAATTTTTGAAGTTGAGTTATTGACAATGAGTACTGGAAGTAATCTAGGCATTTTGTTGTTGTGAGAGTTAAATTCCCCCAACTTCAAATCTGCATTCTATTGTTTTGTAACCTTTCAGAATGGTTATAGGGATATTTAAGTTTTTTCTATTTATACTGTAGATTCTTAGTTGATCAGTGCGTAGAGGTTTAGTTTTTAATTTGATCCTGATTAACTACTGTTTTATATAAAAGCCATAGCTTGGAAACTACGCTATGCATTCAGTTTATTGTGTGACTAATAAAGAACAAGAAAATCACAGGTCTCCTGAGATGAACTTTTTTTCTATCAAGAATATTCTGATATTTAAGAAATAATTGCATTTGTCATCACTGATTAGGAAAATAAGTTTAACGATCTTTGGGGGTCTGGAATCTATCTGATCACATCTTCACCAACAATGTATTTCAAACAAAGGAAGGTCAAGGTTCTCGTGCTGTCATAATCCACTAACTTCACTTTTGTAAGAAACATTCACGTTTTTGTTTTACGTAGGTTGCTTATAATTAATTTATATAATTGAGAAATAGACATTTATGTCCAATAGTAAAATTTTGTATTAGCCTATATAAAAATGCTAAGCGTATTCGGTGTGTTTTAGATTTGATTTTCACCCCTCATTACTTACAATCCTCTATCGAAAGCTATTATTTGTGTTCAGTCATAAGCACTACCGATATCATATCTCAAGATTATGTAATTAATTGTATGCTTTCTGTCACTTTTAATAAACGAGTTAAAATAAAACTATATGTTACTTATTATTCTTAGTGTTTGCATAAATGTTGTATTAAAACAGTGATAAATTATTTCAAAATTCAATTAGGTTTTAAATTAAAATTGGGATTTAACTTTAAAATTTGTAATTAAAAAAATATGGAGTTGTAATGAACCTGGATAGTGCTATGTTTGGACAGAAGTCATGACTAATTCTTCACAATGATAAAAGCAGTCATCCATGAAGGAAATGACTAGTTGAGAAGCAGGCATAGTCTCCAGTTTTGCTCTACAATTACTATTTTGAGTGTAACTTTTAACTGATAACACATCTTCTATTTGTTCTTTCTAAGAATAATTTCTTATTGTATGGTAATTGTCAGATTTGTAGAGTGTCAGTTGCATTATGTGTAAGTGGTATGTAAACTAAAATACCCCCGTCGCAGCAAACCTGCGTACTCAGCGAATTTCCAATGCAAATAATGGGTATCACTACTACCTAGAGCCACTTACCAAGTTTCACAAAAATACATTCATTAATAAGTAGAGACGTGCGAGTACTCGAAATTTCGAGTTCGAGCCGAGTTCGGCTCTGAAACTCGAGGTTTTACTGAAACTCGAAGGTTTCGAGCAAGTTTACTTCCGCCGTTTACCCGCGCTGCCACGGGTCGTCCGCGGCTGCGCGTCGTCTGTAAATTCAAATTCAATGTCAACGCATTTGAGGTGTTAGAGTTGTGATGTGGATTTCAGTGTTTTATTAATAAATAAGTAAGTTGTGGCTTATAAATTTGTGTTAGCCTACTCTTTACACCAAAAAGGAAGATTTACCAGGACCTTCAGATTGAGTTGTATGAACACTGCCTGTAGTCATAGTCCACTTTTAGGTTAACCTAACTTTGTAAACAAAAGTGAAATATCAAAAAGAAATCTGTAATGAAATCTAATAGGTAAGCATAAGAAGTTTTTGCTTGTTTTTTGTTCAATAGTAATTGAAACTCAATATGAATTGAGTCAATCCATTAATTTTAGGCTCAATTATTGTCCTTTGGCATTGAGCTGATTTTTAAGACAAGTGATTTGTTTAGGCTTTGTTTAAGTTTCATTAATGATTTTTTAAATCATTCTTAATATTTTAAAACTCTATTTAAGACATGGCTTCAATTTTATCAATTGATTTCCAGGGCACTTTCAAACATAGTATCTTCATGTTTTTATTAACTGATTGTTCTTATTAGGACTATTAGTGTTAAAATTAATGCTAAGATATGTTAGCAAATATATTTTGTGTAGTAAGTAAGTAGGTTAATGCTTTACCATGTAATAGGCCTTTTAAACATTAAAATAAAGTTTATTTTAATTTATAGGCCTAAATGTAATTTTATTTCCTCCATTCGTAGAAAGATGTAGCTTAGGCCTAAACATAATATACAATAAAACATAGGATAAATAAAAAATAGGAAATAAAATAAAAAACCAAAATGATTTTTTAATGAAACTGTTAATTAATACCATATAGGTTATAAAAACCTTAATACCAAAAGATTAAAAGTATTTGACCTTCATGGCAAAATGTTAGGCAATAACTTTGGTATGATTTATTTTCAGATAAATGTACTTATCTTTTTCAAATGAAGCAGGAATCCATTTATTTGACTTACTATTGTTATTTTCAGGGCATAGTGACTAGAAAAGTATATTTTAATAACAACATTTATAAATGGAACCCTATACGCTGTTTTGATCCAATTGAACTCGACCTATGTGTTTTTTTATTTGTATACTCGACTCGAACTCGAGATTCAAATCTTTTGCCATTTACTCGACTCGAACTCGACTTAAAAAACCTGTACTCGCACATCTCTATTAATAAGTGATGCATTTTATTTATTCTCCGTAAGAATAACATTATAAATGAGTACGCAGGTTTGCTGCAACAAGGAAGATAAGATATGTGTTTTTTTTGCAATTATCAATATAACTCAACCAGGTGAAGCTACATACCAAGTTTTATTAATTTAGGTTCATAACTAAGGGAGATATAAAACTTTACTTATTCTCCATATGAATAACATAGGGGCCGAGTATGCAGGTTTGCTGCTACTGGGAAAAATCAACAAAATACTTTTTTTGTGCTATTATCAATATACCACAACTAGTTGAAGGCACATACCAAGTTTCATCAATATACATACATAAATAATCAAATTATAACATTCTATTTATTCTCCATAAGGATAACATTGGACAACGTACTGTGTTTAGCACTTTGAATATCTCTGCAACGGTTGGACGTAAAACAACAATTAAAACGCCAAAATGATTGTTTTGTAGAGCTAAACTGATTGGTAGAAAGAAATGTGGAGTTTTTAGTGAAATTATCTGAGGAAAATCTAAAAACCGTATTCCCATAAGATTAACATGGGAAATTTTATGGACACATTTTTTTACTTTTCTCCACAACCACTAAACCTAGCTTAATGATTCAAAATACTAAATTGTTTGTTTTTTTAAGCTCTACAAAATGGTTATAACCAAAATCTAGTGGTTTTAAAATTTTAGGGTAATAAGTTCAAAAAACTGATTTTTGGAAAATTTTAAACCCCCATAAAACCCTCTTCCCATAAACCGATCGATCTGGTTTTCAAACTTAAAGTCATAAATGTTACTCTCCATATTTGTGCCAAATTTCATAAAAATCGTGTGCTTCTTTCAAAAGTTATCGCAGTAACGGACACACACATATATATATATATATATAAATTTGAACGAATAGTGTTTTTGGCATCTAGGGACCTCAAAACAAAAAGTTATCATGGTCTCGGGCTTAAGTCTTACCATGCCACCTATGGTAATAGCTTCTTCCCTATAGGGGAAATTCGCTAAAACAATGTTAATGTTAATTTCAACTTATACTTGATTTGTTTATATAAAATACAGATAATACATTAGCGTTAGGCTAATGTTGTTACCTTACTTTTTTAAGCACAAAAAGTGTACGTTAATTTTACTTTTTTTACTTTCTCCCCTTATACATAGTATATGGAGAAAGTATTGTTTTCGTCAAAATTTTCGAATTCGAGTTGTTAGTGGAAATATTCGTTTTGGTGCTCCCTGAACCCAAAAAAGTGGTTTTTACGTGATGTCTGTCTGTGTGTGTGTGTGTGTGTGTGTCCGTGTGTGTGTGTGTGTGTGTGTGTGTGTGTCTGTGTGGATGTGTACAGAGCTAGAGCCCTAACCAATGGGCCGATTTTGATGAAATTTGGTATGTAGGTACTAATCCACGATATCTCCAGGCTTTTTTTCATTTTTTTGAATTTTTGATTTTTAAGGGTAATTATCCCCCAAAAAACGCCAAAAAACATGAAAAATCAGAATTTCTCAAAAACGGCTCTAACGATTTTGATTAAACTTTAGTCGTTTGTAGAACTTTAGTTTTCCAACAAAATGACACCACCCACATTCCTGTAAAAATTCGGGTTCAGAAATTACAGGACTTAAAACATCTAAAATTCAGTTTTTTGGATTTCTCATAAAAAGACATAAATAAAAAAAAACATTACTATTCACCATTAAAAAGAGCTCAACAAACTAAATAATTTAGTATTTTGAATTACTATTCTACGATTGCTGGTTTCGGAGAAAATTTAAATTTTCATTTAGCGGTAAACGCAGTACGTTGTCCAATGTTATTCTTATGGGGAATAAAAAAATTACTATTTCTCTCTTATTTACTGATAATTTAATTCAAACTTGATATGCTTTTCAATTTAGCATTGACCAACAGAGTTAATTCGAAATATGTTGCCCCTTAATAACCCTGGGGGGGGGAATGGGGGGCATTTCCCCTCTTAAAACCACGAGTGTAGCAATGGATTCTGTAGTGCCTCCAAAGCAGGGATTTGGGTGGATATTTTTTAAAACAACTTGTTTACAAGATTTTCTGTACATTCGCCCGTGCTTTGTATTCTATATTTAGTAAATAAAAAGTAATTTATTCATTAACCCATTGAGGTAGTAATTTTATTCTATTTGTAGTAGCCTATAACGGGAATTGATTGGTGCTGCACTCTAGTAGCAAAATATGTAACTAATGACCGCGGGCGTCTACGGTTCTATCCGCTAGGGGCGCGGACTGACTGAAAACCCTTAATATCGCCGTCAGGCCTTTGGTCGTGTTAGCTGAGTTGGCTACGTCGTGGAAACACCTTGGCCAGGTGGCGATACGATGTTCGTGGGTTCGATTCCCGCACACGACCAAAACTGACCAGTTGTGCAACTCTCAATGAGTTAACCGGTCTGTGGCAACGTTGGTGGGAGGGCCCAAGTAAAATTAACGGTGGCAGGCTTGCTTGGAAGTTGACGGGATCGGTTAATTCTTTGAGACTTGCACATGGTCAACACTGATTTTGCTAATTTTTACTTATGTCTACTGTGTGTGTGCCAATGCGACTCTCTAAACTGAAAGAAAACAATATTTTAATTAAAATATGCCATTAATCCATTTAAAAACACCAATTTTATACTCCAATTCACACGTTAATAAAATAACAAGTAAGGAACGAGACCTGCTCGTATGTCTACGCCAATGGGTTAAAGTTGGGCTAGAAGGGAGAAAGTATGTGTCAGTTTCCTGATACCGTTTATTTAGATTATAACTGGTTGAATTATAATGTGGAATAATAATAATAATAATAGTGTTAATTAATAATAAACAACAATAAATTAATATGTTAGTTAATGTTGTGATAATAATTATTTGTCTTGTTATAAGACAATGACTATTACTGTACATGCATAAATGTTACAAAGTAGGGGATCCTTTTGTGAATGCTTAGTGATTTTCATTCATAATGGTAATGTTTTTAGATTTACATAAGAAAATTTTTAAAACTGTGACACCCTGCTTAATTTTGTCCAAGAGTGATTGGAAGTGGTACAGATACATTTGCACTAAATCCCACTTCTCTCAGTTTTGTGAGTCAGGTGTGTTTTACGTTTATTAAATACTGATTGAATTACTAATATTTTAATATTTTGTTACAGGTCAGAACAATTCTCAGTCACTTACATCTTTACCTTCTGCAACTAATTCTGGGGTAAGTTGAATAAAAGTATGATTTAGCTTGCAAGTATTGTTATTTAATACATTTTTTAGGAAAATCACCTGATAAAATGTATGATTTCGTCGGTGTGTAAACCTTCTCCTGTCATCTTTGATAATTTCTAAATTGATATTTTGTTCCAGTAGGCCTATGAAATAAAAATAAATCAAATCAAATTGATTTATTAACATAACATTTGACTGTACATCACAAGGATAGTGTAAACCGGTGCTTTGTCCAGAATCTTGCATACTTATAAATACTTTCAAAACATAAAATGTATAACAGTTTACATACTATATTAAAATACAATGCATTTAATATAAAACAAAGAAAACTCAACCAGTGTTAAAAAACAAAAGAAAACAAAATATGTTTGATTCCTTATTTCCAGAGGGATACTGTTGAAAACTTTTAGTGCCATATGCAATGGGCTTTTTCAAAAAGAGATAGTCTATCTTGTATGCTTTGATAAATTATAATAAATGTTGAGCTGTATTTGGTGTCCAATCGCATTAAACATACTTATTACTTAAAACAAATATGAAACTTGTTATTAACCAGTTAGAAATTGTAACCAGAAAAGACCCATTAGTTAAAATGAAAATTTAACTAAGTTATTGGTTGTTATTATGCTCTAATCCAATTGTTTTCTTTCTAGAAGCAAGATCAACCAAGAAAGCATTTCAATGTAGATATAAAAAACAGAGGGCCTCCACCAAAACCTCCGCCTGCTAATCAAAAGCCGACAATGCCACAGGTATAGTTGCGACACTGTGCTAGTTTTAAGTACTTATCTCAATTCTTTGGCTGCCAAGGTCCGATAATATCGGCTTTTTTAACTAAGCAAAAAATTTGCAAATAAATTATTTTACTGTTCTGTTCTTCTTTCTGGCATGTAGTGAAACCTGGTTAACGAGATCAGGACTATCTTGGCTAGATAGTAGAAATTTGAATGACAATGAGTTACACACTACCGGTACTACTGATGATCGGATCAGTTGAATGAGTGGTTCTAAGGTGCTATTTTCCTGACTGGGGTGTATCAATAAATTAAGGGTTCGAATCGATCCTCAGTCGTGATTTCATGTCTATTCATGGAGAGCTCACCTGTCTGTGGCAGAGTTAAAGGGGATAGAGATTAAATTAATTTTGAATGGCATGGGTGAAAGCTGTTGGGATGGGTGGATTCATTGTGTGTTTACCAGAAACACATTTACAAATATTTTAAGTGTTCAGGCATTCAAAACATGAAAAAACAACTAAAGTTAATGGATGTACCACTCCATCACAGAACTTGGCAGTCAAAAGGGTTAGTAGGTAAAGTAAACAATTAATGAAGTTTACCTATAAACTGCTATCAAATCTTGGGTAGGTAACACAGATATTTAACTGTCTGTTGCCTGATGTCTGTTATGTTTAACTTCAAATTTTTGTTGTAATATTACATACCCATCCTTGTTACATAATATAGTGTTTTTGGACTCTGCAGATACCACAAATAAAATTATTAGAGTTTATAAACCAAAACACGAACATTGTTTTCATAATTTTTACTTTTACTATTGTTATTCTAGATTTCATTACACAACTACATTAACGTTAATCAAAAATAAATAACATCAATAAGAATTTCAGAGGAATGGGATTCAGTTAAATCTGTGAACATAATGTTCTCACAATTCTAAAATCTCACAAATTTGTTTGTGAACAGTCTAGAATTTTTTTAAATTGATTATTTTACTTTTACTCGCACACATGGTATTTCTCTTATATTTATTTTTCATAGAGTTTTAAGATTGTATTAGTTTTAAGAATTATTTGTAAAATATGTTTACAGTATTAGTTTTAACTTCTAGTATTTTTTTATCTTTTTAGGATAGCCCTTATTTAGAACTGAGAGGGAAATTCAAACATGAAGATCGCAAGAAGTCCTTTTCCTACGGTAAATTAGATTCTCTCGAGCAGTACAAGCCACAAATCATACCTAGACCGAGAGTCGTGAGCATTGCCTCTCCTCCTCGTACCCCCTTGGTGCCACAAGAGGGGCCATTGAAGATGTCCCTCTTTAAATCACTGCACTCCCTAGCAGATGTCCAGAGTAAAAATGCTGACACTCCAGAGAGCATTTACGAATCCAAGTCTTCTATTTTCCAGTTCCCGTTATCAGCTAGTAACTTTCCAAATGCTAAATCCCCACCTCTGCTTATGGCCCCCTCACCTCAATCTCCGGGAATTTTCAAATTTCCCCCTCCACCGACATCAAAAGAGTTGGGAGTGAATTCGTTTGGGACATTTCCGTCTAGTGGGGCTTACAAAGCTTCAGCCACTGACACGACACGTTCAGTAAAGCCACTTTCTAGACGTCCGTTGTTTACCATTGCTCCCATAGAGACTCCCAAACTGTCAATGTACCAGTCTCCACCCGCTTCGCCAAGCCGCAACGAGTACAATCGCTACAGAGACTCTTCCATGACGATTCCGAATCTTTCAAAGAACCAGTATTTACCCCCCCTGCCCACCACTCCGAGGCCCAAATCTTCCACTTCACTCTTGTCCCCATCAGCTGAGTTTAAGATTCAACGACCACGCTTATCCTCGGCTGTCGAGAAGGCAGAATCTTCAATGGTAACAAACTCTAAATTGACTATTATTTGCTTCAAAATTGGTCTTTATTCCTGCTTTCTACTGGCAACAATAATATTTGGCGTCGTCTTCTTGTCTGTATTGCTTATGTTCAATATGGGTTTTCATGTTTGTCTAAACTGATTTGTCAGAGATATATGTTATGATTATAGGTAAGCTTGCTTTTCATTGTCTCCTGAATCAACTGAAGGCTTTTTTGTTGTTTGTGTCTTATTGTTATTGGCCCACTGTTATTATGCCTTTTTCAATTGTTTCTTATTTAAGGGTCAACCGTTCCAAATGTTCAGAAGAAAAATAAGATAGTTATTATTATTTTTAATGCTGTCTCAGTTAAATAATTTTTCCTTCAGCTTTTAAAAAGTGATATTTGTACTTATTATGTATGTGAGTTATATTTTGTTGTTTTCAGTTTTTTATGTTTGTAAATCCAAATTTGTAAAATTATGTTGCTTTTAGTGTGTTTTTTTATGTTAATGGTTACTTATTGGCTGAACCAACTGTCTTCTTTCTACAAATGTTTATTATTAGGTACATGTTAAAACACCCTCTCTCTTTCTAATAAATATGTATGAACATTTTAATGGTGTGCGGCAGCTCCGAAATAAATATGTACTTTCGAAGGCATAACTCCGAAAAGCATTACTCCGAAAATGTGCTACTCCGAAAGTAGTGTTCCGAAACACACTGTTCCGAAAATGTTTTCGGAGTAATGCTTTCGGAGCAGTGCATTTCGGAGTACTGTTTTTGGAGCTATGCATTTGCGGTACATTTTCATTTGGAGGGTCAAAAGGGGTCAGGAGGATTTTAAATGGCGACATTGGCCAATGAAAAGAGACTAACTGCCCCATCCACGAATGTTGTCATGCAGGATCTTTGTCATATCCCTAATGAAGCCTAAATTGGTTTATTGATGTAAATATCTAATTGTCTTTATTATCCTACACCATTACTGTGCTTACTTATGCGTGTGTGTGTTAATTATTTAAAAAACAAATAATCTTGTATATTAATAGGTTTTTTTAAACAAATTCTGAACCGATTGTGACAATTGAGTTATCAAAATATTTGTCTTGATTATTAGTTGTGCATAAAGTTATTTATTTTATTCGGAGTATTGCTTTTCGGAGCAGTTAATTTCAGAGTGTGACATTAATCCAAAAATGCGTAACTCCGAAAGGCAGTACTCCGAACAATTACACAGTTTTTTAAGCATTAGACTGAAATGCGTAACTCCGAAGAGTATTGCTCTGAAAATGCACTACTCCGAAAGAAGTATTCCGAAATGCACTACTCCGAAAGAAGTATTCCGAAAATGCACTGATCCGACAATATTTTCGGAGTAATGCCTATCGGAGCTACGCATTTTCGGAGCAATGCTTGGCTCTCACATTTTAATATGTGACAATTTACATAAACTCAAAATCTATAAAACGTTGATAGGGAGAGCCTATCTGAAGCAGTACTCCACAAACCTATATTTTTTCAATTTATTATTCTCCCTGCCATCAGGTCCGCAATTTTATAGAAAATTTTTAACTATTGCATTAAATAACTGCATTTTATTGCTTAAAAAACAAAAGATTTATTCTTATTCTATACGCTGAAAATAACAACCAGAATGTAAATTTCTGCTTCAATTCCAATTTAAGTCCTGTTATACCAAACTGAAATCATACCTACTCACCATATACTAAAATGTTATACAAAATAGGCAAATTGTGCAGAAGAATTGTAAAAAAAAACCTGTTAAAGGAATTTAAAAACTAAACAATGAAATTGTAAAAAATACCTGGTTAAACACAGTCATTAGACGAGTGTGCGATTGATAATAATTATGCGTTACTTATGTTTACACTGTTCTGATCCATACATTGTGTTAATTACGAATAAAGATAATTTTGAATTGATTTGTGCTTCTGTACTGTAGAGCACGTCGGATTCTGTGCTCACTGGGCCGATGCACAATCGATCCAACAGCACGACTAGTCTCAACAACGGGTCGTGGACCCAGCCCGTCCCGCGGGTGATGAAGGCGCCCCCGGGTGGCTATGGGAAACCCAACGTGGCACCCAAACCACCCGGTATCGCTGCCAAGAGCCCTGGCAAGCTGACCAACGGACGGCCGAGCGTGACGAGGGCTCAGAGCATGAGGGCTCCGCGCTCCCCTCCCGTTGCACCCGTCCCGGGTGAGTTAGGAAGTGTTGCTAGGGTGTGAGTTATAAGGGTGTTAAGTGGCAATGTCAGTTGAAATTGAAAGATTCATCAATTTAACGATACTACAAGCCAGTTTTACGCACAGTTAAATGTAGCATCATTTTGTGAAATCAGAGGAAAGTTCATTGCAGGAAAAATTACTAATTAGTGTATAAGTTTAGGCCCTAAATGTGTATTGTTTTACGTGCTCTATCTTCAGGTATGCAGCTTTCCTTTTCTTTTCCTTAAAAATAAAAAATTAGCGAGATGGTTAGGAAAATTGGTAGTTTTGATGGTTTATTGTTCAAGCTAATTGAACGTTTTTACCCTCTATATTATTGTTAAAATAATAGGACATTTTTAAGTTGTAATGGTGGTTGTTTATTCAAGCACAGTGAACTAATTTAAACTCTAAAGTACTGTTTAGTTAATAATGGGTGGTTAAAAAAAACTACACACCTTATAGAGGGTGTTAGGAAATCTGTTCACTAATTATAAAAAGTCAACATACTGTATATCTTCACTTGTTTCACTGTCTGTGTGTATTTGTTTTCTATCCATTTAATCTTAAATTGTGTACCATTAAGGGATTTTTCTTTTAACTTCTTTGCATATATAGTTTTGTTTTAGCTTTTACTGTTTCAAAGCGGCGACCATTATTGGTAGTTTTTAAAGCTAAAATAAAAATTGTAAAGTTTGTAGGAGAGGCCAATTTTGTAGCATTCAGTTCCATTGACAATATCGTTAATGTTACTGAGCAATTGCAATTTTTCTTTGTAATAACAAAATCTACTCGTTCCAGGTCAAATGTCATTGTTACCAAACCAAAGCGAGTTGCACAGAGGGGCTCCAATGTTCCACCAGTCGCAGGACTCCCTGCTAGCGACTCCGCCGCCACCCAAGCACCACACTCTGCCCTCCCCCCGTGGCGCGCCCCCCAACAGACCCCTCAGGCCTCCCCAGACCCGGCCGCCCCCTCCCCCGCCCAATAAGGTGGTGATGAGTAGTCCTCCTTGTCCTCCCCCTCCCCCGCCTACGCAAGCCCCCCCTCCACCCCCTCACAGAGTGCCTCCGCAGACCCACAGGATACCTGCTCCCCCCCAGGCTGCGGTGAGTGTATACCGTAATGGTTCTTATAATATAGCTGAGTTTATCACTTATAATCTTATTCAACAATCTCAATAGAAATCTAATTAAATCTTTGTATAAGTTAGTTGTAGGGTTTTTACAGCAGTTGCAAATAAGCTTTAAATTACTTTTAGCGAATTTCCCCTATAGGGAAGAAGCTATTACCCTATAGGTAGGCCTCATGGTAAGACTGAAGCCCGAGACTATGATAACTTTTCATTTTGAGGTCCCCAGATGCCAAAAACACCATTCGTTCAAATTTTTGTATATGTATATATTTTATATATGTATATATGTATATATATATATGTATGTATATATATTTATATATATATATATATATATATATATAAAATAATCAAATGAAACATTATTTCAACTAAGTACCCTTAAGGAATTTATTTATTTTTGAATATATATATATATGTGTCCGCAAGCACGATAACTCTCGCAAAAAGGTCCGATCTTGCTGAAATTTTATACAAATGTGTAAAGTACCATTTATTTGAACGAGGTCAAAAACCAGACGAATCGCACCATCCAAAGGGGGGTTTTGTACCCCAAAAATGGGTTTTTTGGGGTTTCACATGTAATTTTGATTTAAATCAAATTTTTATTTTTACCATTGAATTCAGCATAAAAAACAAACAATTTGGTATTTTGATCATTGCTTTACGTCAATTGGTTATTGAGATATTGAAAGTGCTAAACACAGTACGTTGTTTAATGTTATTCTTATGGAGAAAAAGACAAATTGTGTATCTCGCTTATTTATGAACATAAACTGACAAAATTTGGTACAAGGATTAATGTTGAGAAATTACTTTTTAACGTGATTTCATGAACAGTGGAACCTCTGTTAACTGTCACCTTCGGGACCAGGACTGTTACGGATAACTGAGTAGCCGAATAATAGAAATGTCATTAGGGTTAGGTGGGGTAATTCTGGGACAAAAATCAAAACAATCGATTTTTTTTGTACTTCCACATGTATTAGGCTCAAACAACAAATCATTTTATGTATGTACAGGTTTAGCTAGAAGGTCCTGTTTAGTTTATAATGTTATCTCTTTTTCTTTTTTCAAACAAAAATAAAAACACTGGCCCATATTTATCCCAGGGTTTGGGGCAATTATGGGACGGGTATGGGGCAATACAGGGACAGTCATATATCTCCATGGTTATTAAATATAGGCAAATGAGAGAGAAATATTTAGACAGAGCATACTTTAATTGAATAGAAGGCACTGGGACATTACAATTTTTGGTAGAAAAAAATGCCAAAAAATCGTCGTTTGAACCATTGGAAAATACACAGTTTTCTAATAAAGTTTAAAACATGAAAAATTTGAGGTAATGTACCAATGCCCCCCTAAACAAAATCTTTAAAGTATAATCTTTTAAAAAAATGTCACTCATAAAAATTGAGCAAAGGACTGAATTTTTATCGATTATTTTCAAAAACATTGTCATTTTCCGGGTTCGCTCCGAATAAAGGTTTTTTTTTTTCAAATTCAAATTCAAGTTGATATTTTCTTCCGATAATAAGGCACCATTCCAAATGTCGCAAAGGGTATCCACAAATTCTTGTTTTGTAATTTTTCTTTGGTTAAGTGTTTGCCATTGTATGAGCTTCTGGTTCCAGGCACTTTTTAGAAGACGAAATGAACATTTGTCGAGTGGTTGGAGAAGATCTGTAGTATGGGATGGCAACTTAATGATCGTAATCTTCTCTTTTATGGCTTTCCCTGTGGTTTTGGGCTCTAAATGACTTGTGTGGCCATCAAAAATAAGTTAAAGAGGTCTTTCTTTAACTGTTGTGCAACACTGCTCAAAATGTCCATGAAAGATATCTGCGTTAATGGATCCGTTTTTGGATATGGCATATAGAGTTCCTGGAAGTTCTTTTTCGCCCCTCCAAGTAGTCCACAGTTTTTCACCTTTGTAAATTACCATTGGAGGCTAAACAGGACCAGCTGCCGAGCAACAAGCCATAACAGTTATGTTCTCTTTGCCTGAACCCATTATGGTACGGGTGCACTTTTTGTTTTGTTAACAGGCACCTTTTACTCCTTTTGGGTCTAGTGAAAACTCAGTTTCATCTAAATTTCAAATATGTTTAGGCTTTTATTTTATCTTTAAAATATAATAGTTTGTATAATATATAATAAGTTTAATAATAATATTGAGTAAATGAATCTGTCATGTAATTGCCCCACACGTGTCCCAAAATTGCCCCAAAAACTGTCCGATAATTACCCCCCTGTTCTTTTATTTGATATCATTTTCCTTATTAATGATTGAACTTAAATCTAAACACCATTTTATTGCTAAAGAAATTGTATATCTTACCATATAACAATTATATGTGTTTAAAAATTATACATGTGTTAGACGGATAAAGTTTTCACGTTCAAAACAAAAGTTTTTACGTTCAAAACAAAAGTTTTTGGCAGCAAAAAAGTAGAGTTTTACAAACAATTTTGTTTTCATTGATGCTGATAAGATATTGATCTAATCATTATGGTTTCTTGATTATCAAATGATAAGCTATATTTTACTGATCAAACATGTTAAAATAAATAATAAAAATCACATAAATAATTAACTGTCCCTCTTTTGCTACACTTTTTCGCTGTCCCAGAATTACCCCACCTCACCCTATATAAACGTGGACAGTAACTAAATTTAAAATAGTTTGGGAGATAATTGAAAATAAAACTGTGTATAAAAGGATACAATACTTCACAGTACATACATGTTAACATTGTTAGAAATAACATAACTGCGCGTACAGACTGATAAGTCACTGCCACATGGCGCAAATCCTGACGCTAATAAATCATATAATTCTCCTGGACGGACGTCGGATAAGAGAGTGCCGGTTCAAAGAGTGATGGTTGATCGAGGTTTTACTGTACAGTAAGATTACATTACTCATCCTCATTATTGATCCTCAGTGTCTTTCTGTTGTCACACCAACCTGTCTGTTCTTGAGTGATCTGTCACTGCTACTCTTTGCTTCCTGACAGACGCAACCAGAAAAATGTTAATCGTATCTAGCTACTAAGGTGTGTTGCAGTTTTGTTGCAATACAGTCAACTCCCGATTATTCGGGAGCGGTTTAATCGGGTTACGGTTTAACCGGGTAACGAAAGGTTTATTTTTATTAATCCCCTTCTAAACATATATAGAGCAATAATAACAATTTATTTTGATAAATTATCTTCAGAATCGTATTTAATTTTATCAGAATAAATACTATACAAACAATTTAGTAAACACAACATAATCTGAGAGTCTCATCTCGCTACTGAGCTGTGGGCGCGAGATGGGGAGGGATGACCTTGACACTGCTCTAGCCACTGCACCTGGCTGGGCAGAGCGACGGACGGTCGAACGTGGATGTCTAAAAATAGAAACATCTCAAAACAATCACCCTTCCCAGTTGTAATGGGGTTTTTCCCCCAGTGCTGAATTAATTAGCATACTGTTTGGTGTTTAGAGATTTTTAACCTATTAAATATCATTTGGAATTTGGATAGTATTTACTGCTATCAACCATTGCTAGTATTAACTATTATTATCTTCATTGTTTGTAGATGTTATTACAATTTAAAATATTTTCAAAAGTATTTAATTTACATAAATATCTCTTAAATAACATTAAAACACGATATTGTAGTTTAAAAATGTTGATAAACCTTTATTATATTCGTAATATTCAATTTATTGAATCCCTTTGTTTTATCCGTGGCTTTGGGTTATCCGTGACCATCCAACCGGTCATTACCCCAGATAATCAGGAGTTGATTGTACCTAGCAAGCATTTATCGTGTTACTGTAAACACACGTTTTGGTCCTCTTGATTATTCCGCTTGTTCTAATCAAACCAAATAAAACTTTTTTTGTGGCCAACAAATGAGCTTATTCTGTGATGTATGAGCTTTTTAACAATCCTTTTTGGTAGGGATGAGTCTTTACCAAAATTTATCGATTCTCGATACCGATACCATCGATACCTACGATTTTTCAGTAACTTTAGTTGTTAAACCTATTGTTAAAAAACCGTTACAAATTTTTTTAACAATTTAAAATTATTTAGTAGTATTTTGTAATGAATTATTAATACAATTTTTTAACCCTAGGAGTGGCGATCCGCCGGTTTCCGGCGGATTTTTGCGTCGCCTATTGTGGCGATCGCCGGTTTCCGGCGGATTCTGACCGAAAATTTTGCAACGTAAATAAACCTCTATTAATCAACTCAAAAGTGAATAATATATATATCATTCGAAAGATAATATTCTGAACTTTCATTTTATTACATAAACAAACCCTGTAGCAGGTATATAACAATGTCACCGCGATTAGAAATCAAATGAATTTTAGGCGCGACACGATACTTGCAGCCGACACTTGGGAAATGTCAAAACATGACTTTTTTGAAATTACCCACCTCGGGTAATTTTCGTCACACGATGTTGCGGAAAGTACCAATGCACAGCCAAGGAGTTATATTTCATTTTGGTATGGAGTTTTAGATCGATATATTGATTTGACAGATCATATGATTTTATAAACACAGATGATTTTTGTTCTTCTGTAAAATGGCGATCCGCCGGAAACCGGCGGATTGCAAAATCGAATATATATCCAGTGTAATGTTATATTTGCATGACATATAATATCTTATTTGAAAGAAGAAAGAATGGCGAATAATTTGATGTTGCGCGATGGCAGCACTGACTCCACCGTCAGCTGCTATGAGTTAATAATTATTACAAGGCTATTTCTAATAAAAATATTTTCTGAAGTGACTGCGTACACGTCCAATATAAGGGCAAATTCACTTCGCTACCGCTTAGGTTATGTTGGGTTAGGTTACGTTACGTTATGTTTCGTTAGGTTAGGATAGGTTAGATTAGGTTAGGAGGTTTTCTGGCTCTCAATTTGTTTTAAAAATCACAGGAAAAGTAACGTACGGTGCATAATTTGGAACGGACGTGAACAGTAGCGGCTCACGTCGGACGTGTACGTAGCCACTGCCAATATTTTCCATTCGAGAAATCGTGTTTGATATTTTCGTGTTTTATAACTATTATCAGTGAGTTATTACTAAATAATTTATTATTACGGAGTTTTTAGTGTAAGTGAAGTGTTTGTGTGTATATAACAGTAATCTTTATGCATTACATTATGCATAAATATTACTGAAGTTTGACAAATAGTGTTTATAAAGTGTTGTGTTTACTCCTACATAGGCCTAGTGAAATTTGCCAAATCCGCGACTGTTTAGTGCTACATAACACATATAAAAACAATAATTTACCCTAAGTGTTATACATTTTTATGTAGGTAATTGAATGTACTACAGCATGGTTATATTGGTTTGGGGGTAAAATATTTGGTCAACAAGTTATATACTAAAAACTGTGAAATTTTTTTTTTCCAAATATGCAAAAATTCCAAAACGTTATTTTATTTACATGTATTTATAAGTGACAAAATTTTTTTACCATAAACCTATGACTTTGTTGGATTCCTTACTTCATTAGCTCTACAAATATATATATCATTATTAGTATACATATATATATTACATTACTTATTTACATCACAAACTAACACTGTACAGTTTACGCATTTTTCGGGTTTCCGTTTATTATTACATTATGCCCCAAAAGACTTGTAAAAAAAATTCTTTCCCCAACATGTTATATATTTCTATGTAGGGAATTAGATTGTCTACAAAATGTATATAATGAATTTTCCATAAAAAATCTGTGGAAAAAATTTTACCCTGGCTGCTTTTGAAATTTCAAAAAAAAATATCAAAATTTTCTTATTCTTTTCACTTTACCGGAAAAAAATGTCTAGATCTTTATTATTTTAATATCTCTAGAATCTCCTGTTCTTTCTGAACAAAATGAATATAAAGTTAACTTGTTTACTCTAACGGTTGAATTTATATGGATTTTTAAAAAAAGGTCTGCAAAATCGCCAAATTTAGCTCACCACACTACGCGTTAACATGGCGCCACTCCTAGGGTTAATGCAATTTTGTACATAATTTAATGTTAATTTCACTAGTGTCCTATATTAATATAGAAAAACAACAACTATTTATTATAAATTCATAATGGGGGAAAAACATGGTTGTGAGATAATGGCTTAAAGAAATAATGTTGGTCAGCCGACTGATTTATTGCTTTTAACCGGACCCCACCCCTTCCCTCCCATCCCTCTTCCTTCCTTATCTCCAAGGTAAGATTTTTTTCCGGCGACCCAAACACTCCCCGTGCCTATTGTAGCGCGGGGAAACGGCGGGGGTATCGATGGTATCGATATTGACATTAAACGAATGAATCTCGATACCGATACCAATGTCCAAGAATCGGTGGTATCGAGAATCGACTCATCCCTACTTTTTGGATAGATTTCACGTGTTTCAGTGGACTGTGATTTTCTTATCCATAGTGCCATTTTTCAAACTGTATGTTAACAAAGATAATAATGTACTAGTGTCTCAAGACACAATCGCAGCATGCTGATTGTCTCCATTGTAGTTCATTACTAGGCCTACTGTCATTTGTGATTAGTTTTTATGTATAGTTTTTCATGAATAACAAACACACCTTAATTATTACAAGATAAAATCAAGGATCTGAAAATTTTGGTAAAACCGTTGAAAAACATATAATCCAGCAGCAAAAGGAGTATTATATGATTATAAAGTAGACTGAATAGGCTCTTTAACTTTTTCACCATAATCTATTTTAATTCGGAAACTAAGAAATGTGGAGTTCTGCTTACCACATGGTAACTGAAGTTTAAATGTAACATACATGCAGTTTAAATTTAAGTTGATGAACCGGTAATTGAAAAACTACTAAATAAAACAATTGTTACAGAGCCCTGCTCCACCACCCCCTCCAGCGAGGCATTCTTCCATGCGCAACGGACTACCTCCCAGTTTCTCAAGTAAGTTGATACTATAACTGTTATGTCCATTCTTGTTTGTCAATGAACTTGATAATGACTAAGTCTAAAGAGAGTTCTGGATATTCAATTCCATTGCTTATTCAAAATTGAGACTCTTGCTAGTTTTATTTAGGGTTTTTAAGGGTTCAGTCTTTTTAGGGAGGTCAGAGTGGGGATGGATTGTTGCCCCAAGCCTTGGCATTTGTGCATACTATCACGTACATTTTGACCGTTGATGTAAGCATCCATTTACTATATAATAAAAAGAAATATTTTATAAACTGAGTAATTGATTTTTTTAAGTAGTTTATGGGATTTCTGTAACGTTTGGTCCTTTATGACTCTTTTTGCCTTTTAATTCAAAGTATTTAAAAAATTAAAAATACAACATTTTAACATTATGAAACCTATCAGAAATGTTAGGGGTTTGGACCATTCCTTTTTTAAACCGTTTGTGTACTCATAACAAAAATGCTGCGGGCGTAGGAATACAAAAAAAACTTGTATTTCAATCTGAAACAATAAATGGATAAATAAAAGTCTGGTGCATTTTAGTGGGTATACTGGTAGTTGTGAATATTATATCTCAGCAGCTAATATGTTAAGTTTGAATATAATATTTGTCACCTAATTTGTTGCCTGTCAATGTATCTACAAACCAAGAATTTGATAAAAATCCGGGTATTTTGTATATAACTTTTTTTGGCTGATAAAAAACAAACATTCCATTGACTGTTTTGACTAGGTATGTGTCGCAATTTTATCGGTTTTGGGTGAGAAACCAAGAACCAATAATTTGATTCACAGTTTGGGTTGCATTGATTCCGGCACTGACCGGATAACGGCGTACTATCAGCTGTAAGTGATAATCGCACCACGTAACAGAAGTAATAATTGAAAACCAAGAACCAATTTCAATTAAAATTCATCCAAAGAAGAGGAGCAAAGAAAATTAAAACCGATACATCCCTTGTTTGTAATGATAAAAATGTTTGTTATTTTCAGCCTATAAAATGTGGCAAACTATGGTTTTCGGTCGGTGTATAATGTTTGACCAAATGGCCATTTTAAGCTGTTAGGACTTGTTAAAATTAAGGACTTTAGCTGATAAAACACCTTATGATTTTCGTCATGTAAAATTTTGTTCAAAAATAGTTTTTAGTCTAAATAAATATTCCTAATAATAAATATAGTAAAATTGCTGTTTTTGGGCGAATAAATAGGATTCAGTTCTTGTTTTTGGCTTAAACAACACGATCTGGCTGTATTTTTTGCCAATCAAATTTAGTTCTTTTCATATTCGGTACATGTTAAGCGGTTTGATTGCAATTGCTGATATAACACATTTCAGTTGCTATTATCATCTTATAGTAATAATCATAATTTTTGGCCGATAAAAAGCTCTTCTAAGTTAAATGTTGCTCTCAAGCTATAAATCTGGTAGGCTAGTTGGGGAGTTGGTAGTTAGTTGGTTACCAGGCGGAAAAAATATGGGGATTTTTAAACAATTTTGTGGACACCCTGTCTGTCTGTAATGTAAAAATTTAAATGTCTTTTGGAAAACTTTGTGATCAGTTATTTAAAATAATTTAGGGTTCATATTTGATATCTTTAACTTACTTTTTTATTGTATTTTGTTGAATAATTTGTGTTTATGCAAGTGAACTGCCTTAATGGACTGTTTAAGGTGAGATTCACGACTTATTAGCCCCTTTTAATTTGTTTCTTTGTGAAATAGCAAGTTTGAAATATACCTGGCACCTAGTTATTTGTGTAGAAGTTCCGCTCAAAACCCACATTCTCAATTGGTATTTATTTACTAATGAGTTGTGAATACCTTGTAGTAGGCCTAGTTTTTGAAAAGGTTTTTGTAAACTTTGAGTGTTGTTTGCCAAGTACATTCAGGCAACTCCCGATTTTCCAGGGGCTTAGCCGCGTTTAAAGTGTTAATTTTAATTTTCTTTGTTTACATTTAACTGATCATTTTATATCTTAAGCAACATGAATTATAACTGAGTAGGCTACAGTAATGTTACGAGGTTATAAAATCAAAGATTTTAATACAACATAGGTATATAATAATCTTATTCAATGTTATGATTCCTCACTGCTTCCCTAATATGCATTTCAATTCAGTACTGCATCTGTGTTTGTAATCAGTCTACCAACTACTATGAGTTTTGTTGTTTTTTCCTGCTGTTAGGAATCAGTTTAGTTCCTTGATACCATTATGTTCTTGAGGCGTGGATACAATGAAAACTAAATGCGAATGATAATTTTACGCCTGCAAGACATAGACCGGATGCCTGACTTGAGATTGAATTAATTGACAAGACACTGTGAAAGTTTCAAATTAAATGTTACCGGCTATTGTGAAAATAAAGCCATCATTCCATTTTTTGACACTGTTTGCAGGACAGAGCACCTTTAAACATTTGATTTGTTGGTTTCTCTTGTAGTGCCAAGGTTTGCCATACGACAGAAAGCAAGTTTATTTCTCTGACACTCGATGGCACACGGTACGTTGCCCGCTTCATTAGTATTCTGATCCAGTGAATAAGTTATATATTGAGAACAAATCATTCTGCGTATTAGAACTGCCTGTAATATAATAAAGAAGGCGCAAAAGGGCTTAAAAACTCTTACAGATTATTTTCCCAGTGTTAAATTAATGTGTTTTCCCTGTCAGTCTACACATTAATAAACATTTTGATTAATTTGTGTAGTATTTTAAAAACCAGTTTCAGTCTGAACTTAAAATACTAATCAGATGTATTTCTGAGCAAATGTGAATCTTTGATTTCATAACCTTAGGTTTTTAGGCAAAAGTACAAGAATATTAGTAGAGGATTTTAGGACTGATGAATGAAAGAACACCTATGTACACAAAATAGAAGGTAATATTTTGCCTATACAGTACTTTGTTGACTCTATCAAACTTACACTAAGAGAAGTTTCTCATAATGTGTTCTTTCACTCATCAGTCCCTCTATAAGGTCAGTTAGCTCTATCCTATCCTTTTCCCTCTACTAAAAGGATTTATAACTTGTCAACTTAATCGTGCGTTTGTTTTTTTTAATAGAGGTTGGCAGGTTCTTTCCTCTTTGACTTTGCCCGTCCCTATAGGCCTCAGGCCTGTTTGTAGAAGCAAAGCAAGAGGTGCGCCATTACATTACAAGTAGACAGTACTGATAACATTTACTTGCCTCTTATTTTTTGTATGATCTTTGTTCATTGCATACGTTTGATTCCTAGCTTCAAACATGCTTCGATGACAATTCTCAAGTCGTCCACAGATCTTATTATTACAAATTTTCTTTTATTTGAAACTCCATATAAATATTCTAAAATTCAAGAGAATTAACAATAGTGCAATAGGGCAATTAACGATAGTCGTGTAGTGTTGTGAATAGTGTTGGTGTGGTGTTGTAACTTATTAATTAATTTCAGGCAAGCTGGAAGCAAGGTTCACCGACAGGTTCCATGTGAAGGAGGAGTTTCCCCCTCCACAACCCTTCCTGGGCCTCACCAAGGTCTACAATAGCAGAACAGGTAGGGTTTTTATAGAGACCAAAATATTCTCTAAAATACCAGAGAAATCCAAAGTACCCAAAAAACAAAAGCATTTTAAAATTCTTTAAAAAAATCTACAGACTTTGAAAAATGCCAAGGAAAAATCAAGATCATTAGGATTAAAATCGAATTGAAACTCTATCAAGTTTGGAACTTTTGACTTTGAGTGATTATTGGTCCTACATTTACAGGACTAACTACAGGTGATCCTACTTCATTCTGGTTCACTGTGTCTACATAAAAGGTACAAGTGTACTTTTTACCTCTGGTGGATTAATGTTCTTAAAGTCACTCCATTCGGATTATTTATTTAAGAGGGCGCCCCAGTCACGAATTTTTTTGCATTTTTACCTGCTTCCCCCATAAGGCCCCCAATGTCCCCAATGTTAACTTTCAAAGGCCTCCAACTTAACTTAACTTTCCTCCTCAACTGATTATCCAATATCGTTGATTGATGGTTCATTTTAAAAACAAGAAAATACCTAGCGATTTCGGTGAGCAAAATTTTGGTACCACAAAAATAATAATCGATCCAAAAAAATCCTGAGTACTTAATATTTATGATTTTTTAAGGGTGAAAAATTTGTGATATCAAAAGTTTGTTGACGAAATCGCTAGCGATATTTTGGATCTTTAAAATGAACCATAAATCATCGATTTCGGATAATCCGTTGAGGAGGTATGGACTTTGAAAGTTAACATTGGTCTTATGGGAGAAGCAGGTAGACGCAGAGGACTGGACCCCCTCTTAAGGCTCCGGTTTTACCCTATGGATGAATCTCCATCGCCACATGAAAACACAGGGAAAAGGAGCGTTGGAGAGGCTCGCGGTATTACTGCCATTTTCTACAATAATTATGCTATCAGCACACTCTTAATATATACACTCTGAATATGGAGTTGAATAAAAGCTAACCCTATTCTTGCCTTGAATAAAAGCTAACCCTATTGAATTCTAAAGTAACATGTCTGTCTTAAGAATTTGTTTGAAAAAGCTCTTTGTCTCTATATTTAACCCTTTGAGTGCTAAGCTTCTGAAAGGAGTGGTTGAATCCGTGATGTTTGTTGATTTTTTAAATATATTGAACGCCTGAACAGTTAAAATTAATAAAAACGTGCTTCCGCTGGACACACACAGTAAAGGATAGGTAAAAAGTAGCAAAACACCTGATCAGATGTGCAACTCACAAAGAATCCACCCATCCCGTCAGCTTGGACCCGAGCCGTCCACCGTTTGCTTAAGGTCCGCCCTCCCCTTCAACTCTGCCACAGACAGGTGAACTCTCCATGAGTTGCACATAAAAACCACCGACTGTGACGGGATTCGAACCCTCGATCCAAGTGTTACCCCCGGCCGGGAAGGTAACGCCTTAGACCGCACAGCCACTGGTCAGGCTAGCAGCTGCAGTGGATCAGTTGGTATTATAGTGACTAGGCGCTAGATGAGGTAGTTCAATTCGTGTCTACCAGGTTTCACCACATGTCAGACTCAGACTGCAGACTGAGCGCCTAATGGTACAATCGCTTATGAAGCAGTAACAGTGTTTATTGATAACAGATTCAAAAGACGATATATCGGTCCATAGCACTGAAAGGGTTAATAGGGTTCTAAACATAATTCACTTAAAAAAGTGGAAAACTGTCAGAGTGTAGATAATTTTGTCCTCTCTAAAATAAAACCTTAACTAAAATTTTAGGATTAGTGTGGCCACTAGTAGTCGGAGCCTGATACATCGTGCAGAAACTTCTAAGGTGGGCGTTACCTAATCAATATCAGAGAATAGTGTGGCCACTATAAAGTGTAATTCTGCAATCCTTGCAACGCCCGGCGGGTTAGGAGTTGACAAGAATCTTAGCCTGAGCCAATAAATGTCTTTATTCCAGAAAATGTCCTCAGCCTTCAAATACCTCTTCGATATTTTTTTAAAATGTGATTTTACTATATTGCAGCAAAGCAGCCGGCGCCTCAACCTCCCCAAAACCAACACATCCAGCTGCACTGGCCGAGAGATAATACTTCTACCTGCTAGCAACACGTTATTATAGCTCCATCACTCTTGCTCAATCAGGGTAACCCTCCCCTTCTATCTCTCTTCCTCATCTGTCTTCTGTCTAGTGTCGTTTGTTATGTATCTTGTTCTTCACACTTTAGTCACAGCTCATCATGTAATAAGAGTGTCTGTTACCACCATGGACAAAAGATTAAAGCGTGATTTTAATTTTAAAGACCAATAACTTTAGGTTTAATTAGGACTTTAAGCATGTTTTAGTAAATTTTTAAATAGTTTCAAAAACATGTCGGACACCATTTTTATTAGGTAAGAAATGCGGTTGAAATTAAGTAAATTAATTGTGGCTTGAACAAAGTAGAAGGATTTTTTTATATCTGGAGGAGTATGTAGGCCTATATATACATATATTTGCAGTAGTTTGATGAGCAATACATCTTCCCTTTTTGGAGACTTGTGTTCCAACCTATAAAAAGTTTGTTATCAGTTTATGTTCAAGCCGTGTGAATAACATTTATTTTAAATAAGACACTTACCCTCTCAAAAGCTCCTATTGAAAAGTTAAAGGGTTCCAAATTTAATTTTTCAAAGTACTCTAGGGTCTACTTTTGCGTTAACATCAGACGTGTTTAGTTTAATTTCCTTTGGTTTATGCTTTGTGAACTGAAAACAGAGGAAGATTGCTTTCCAGTCAGTTTTTATCTGTGATTGAAATTTAATAATTTTGATTAAAAATAGTTAATCTGGCATTGTGCCGTATATTCATTAAAACAATTTTCCTAATTTGAATAAGTTATCAGTTTAGAAACGACAGTTTATTTTATTGATGAATATTTTATTTTCAATATGATTTGTTAGATATTCAAACAATAAAAATACCCTGGCTTTCATTTGTATGACGGTTCATTCGATTTTTTCAATATTGCCTTGTTACCGCAGTGTAAGTGCAAAATATGTTGGTTTGGGGCTCCACTGTATCCATAATTAATCATAATGAAATGCTCAGACGATGAGCTACACGTTCACATGAACATAATTTACCAGAATGTCAAAAATTTATGAGATGGTTAATACACTCTTATTATATGGAAAGATTAAAAATTTAATATATTAAACGTGTATAGAAAATTAATTATTTGTCTTCTAAGAAACAATTTAGTTTACTCATTTAAAGATATATATTATTAGCTTCATGATGCAATTTTTTTTGTTTTTTACTTTGTTTTAAATATCATTATTTACTTTTATAATTCATTGTTACAAGTAAATGTGTCTATATTTCTTAGGATCAATTATGGAATTTATATTATGATATATTATGCCCTGTTTAAAATGTTAATATCATTCTATTAGCTTGAGTTGCCTAAGTGCTATGGTTTTTCTAATAAAACGGAAAATAATTATATTTACATATTTTTTATTGGTTGTTATGTTTACTCAAGCACGATTAATATTTCAATATATAATTTAAATAACGGTTGGATTTATTGTTATATATTAAGTGAATAAAAACATTTTTCTTAATTCAAATTGTTATCAATAGTTATGATTTTCTTTGAACATTGCAGATTATACAGGTAATTATTGGTAGGGAAATACTTTATGTCGAACGTGAATTGGAAATTAAAAGTTTTAGAAATAACACTAAACCTTTTATACCTTCCCATATTTCAATCGCTACAGATTGAACTACCTACTTAGTTTGTTTGTGAGAGAAAATCCAAAACGTAACTACTTGATATCCTGAAAGAAAAACATAACTACCCCCTACAAATTTCCATTTATAGCTTTTGATACACATCTTTTATATTACTCGATTTATACATGGTGTTCAGAAAATTTCTGAAACAGTAAAATTTGTTCGTTGTTCAGAAGCAAAATGTTTACAACACATACTTTGATCTCATGCCTAGTAGTTATGTCTGTCTGTACGTATTTTTTTACAATATCCTTCACATATCAAGAACACTTTGAGAAACTTGAAATTTGATATGCAAATTAAATCATGGTTAATACAACATTGTATAAGGTAATGTATCAGTAAAAATCATCACATTGTGTTAATTTCTCACCCTACTTTGTTATTCGATCTCAAATCATTCTTGATGTATGAAGGACTTGCTGCCATCGTACCCAGTTTCACCCGGGAATAAAATCGGTGGTATGTGCTGCATTCTGTGGTTAACCCGTGGAACTGCTACGAATCATTATCAGCTGTTTGAATTTTCATCAGCTCAAACCAAAATGAATGTCCATAAGAATAACATTGGATTGAAACTTTGACTCCCCTGACTGGAGCCCCAAGGGAATATCTTAAAATCCTTTCTTAGTGGTTATACGTTGTGGGAAGAGTATATGTGCCAAATTTTGTGGATGTAAGTGTAGTTGTCCTGGGGAAGATAGGTTTTCACATTTATAGACATAGATTTAGTAAAAAATGCATACAGACAGACGGAAAACTAGGTACAGAAGACCCACAGGTGTTACTGTAAAATATGTTTGTCTCAGCCCAAGGACCAGATTTTACTGATTTGTTCCAGAGAATTCTAGGACACCTGTTTACAAATTAGTTGCAGTATTTATAAATCATATAAACATGTTTACTTATTAATTATTATTATTAAACTGCTTTTGTTCAGTTTAATAAATTAAAAATTAAATATAAGTATTATTTACATTTGGTTAACCATATTCTTTACCCACAAGACTGTATAAACAAGTATTTGCTCTATGAAGCCTAACCTGGCTACATTAATCTTAAAGTGGGCTAAGGTAAGAGTTTTATGTCCATATATAATTTACAAGTAATATTATAAAATGCACTTTTATTTATGTAATCCATTCATATCGATTCACATTAACCACAAAACATGTATTTTAACGTTACTTATGTTTATTGGAAATTGTAGTTATATATTAGTTGTATTTATTCATCTATTTATTCCACTCTCTGCTCAAGAGTTCAAGTGGTGGAATAAATAGCAGAGATATATGGCTCTCTGGTTCATTTAAATGGAAAGTAGATATTTAAAATATTTAGATTAGTTCAAGGATTTTGAATTAATAGCTTTATAAATTATTACTGCTCACTATTAATTATTTGCTCCCTGATTGATTTATTAAAAACCTGATACAATTTGTATTAATTTGTTTTTTATATAACTATCCTAGATTTATTGTATGTAAATAATAAAATTAGTATTATTCAGTTTGAAGATTGCCATTTCAAATATGGTTTTATGATTCATTTGTGATAACATTACATCAGTGTATCATATTCATTTAGTATTAAATCATGCTAGACCCACTAAATATAGGTGATATTTTAGGTAGAAAATACCTTAGAAAATGTTATTTACTTTTCACTATTGCTATTTATTTTCACTATATTTATTTTATTTTACTTGTTAGCCTGTTTGGTAGTTCTTTGTTGTGTTATTTGATTGGAGGATCTACAGCCGAGGGTTTGAGCGTTTTGTTTGAAGGTTGTGTAAAATTGTGTACTTAACCATGGAACTTTAACCTGTTTGTAGTAACAATGATTAATTATTGAGATAATTTTTAAACAGCGACGCTTGTTCTGTAAACTAAGTTAACCTAGTCAGCGATTTATCGAGACTCCAGGCAGGAGTGTGCATGTCTTTTTGAACATTCGTTTAGAAACACTACAGTCTTGTATTATAATAAACACATATAACCATTTTTAAACCCTGTCTTCCAGTTTTAAAGTTGTATGTGTCAATCCTTAACACATCGCTCTTTTGATTTTATTTACAAATTCGATACATACTTTTACGAATCACTTTTTCTATTAGAATGAGACATTGCATATTTTTCTGTCCTGGGCAGTGCCTGGATTTATAGTATTTGTAACATTATTATAATATTATTAATTGTATATAAATATCAGTAAATAATACCTGTTATCGATTACCTGTACATATATTGTAAATGTGTACAAAACACTGATATCGTCTACCAGAAATGTATATTGTATACACTAGGGAAGATAATCATAGTCTTAGGTTATGGAAATATGTTGATTTAATAATAACAGTTGTGTTATATTTCTGTGGTGTTTTATTTACCCTACACTCTCAGTGCTGTGAAGCTACCTTCGGTGTTGAATATGGCTGGGGAAATAGATATAGTTAAGAGATCCATGCCATTTGTACCTGAACTGGAGTGATTAGAGTGCTCGTCTTTTAATCTGAGGTACACCGGCCGGACCAATCATGAACATTGTGTGGCAGTCTGTGTGAAATAGTCAGTCAGGTTCAGTCAAAAGAACAGGCGACGCAAGTAAACATGGATGAACTTAAGCTTGAAATAGTACTCAAACGATTGTTTTCACACTGAATAAAAATTATGTAAATATTCTAAATCATTGTACAAGAATTTAAAGTCAATACGAATTTGTATAAACCCATATTGTAATTGTTAATATAATGTCTGGTTATTTGTTTTATTTTAAAAGCTGGATAATCATAACAATTTATTTTTAGTGCGAAAATGTACATATAAGTTGTGTATATTTTAATACTTAAGAATTTATAATAAAAAACTATCCTATACTCTAATACGAGCAACTATCCTATATTCTAATACGAGCAATGTCTGTTTGACTGCAAAAGCTCTCGAAATCCAGCAGAAGGATTTTGCTGAAAGTTTGGGATTAGGGGCTCTTGGGTCTAAAAAATCTATTGGTGAAAACCACTTACCTTAGGAAAACTCATATTTTTCTAAACAACTCATTTGAAAATTGAACATTTTAACATTGGGTTTATGGAGTTTAAAATCATAACACCGGTTACTATGAATAACAAAAACAAACCATTAACTCAGCTTCTATAAATTAAAATATTGTAAACAGCTGTTTACCATTATGGAAATAAAATACCCCTGTAGCAGCAGACCTGTGTACTCAGCGAATTTCCAATGCATATAGAAAATTATATAAAACAAGTATTTGAAAAAACTTACTAAAAACTATACAAGTATAGTATGTATTATATAAAAATTTGAACGAATGGTGGTTTTGGCATCTGGGGACCTCGAAATGAAAAGTTATCACGGTCTTGGACTTAAGTCTTACCATGCCACCTACGGTAATAGCTTCTTCCCTATAGGGGAAATTCGCTTAAAACCTACTTGAATGGCATCTCTCATAATGGAAATTAAAAAACTACTTGAATGGTAACTCAAACTCTTTTTTCGATAGGCGAGTGAGCGTAGCGAACGAGCTAATTCGGGAGACAAGTGAGCGATGCGAACAACCTCATATTGAAAATGATCAAGTATTTGAAATAAAACGAATTCAATGCTTCTTCTACGGAATCAAACACCAAGCACGGCTCGGTCCCCCGGTACTTATATTTAAAAGGAGCTGATATTGGACATTTTAATCAGATAATGTGCTAGATTGTAAAAAAGGTAACATATTTATGGAGTTAAAGGCCTTAAAGTGTGAAATAGCGTTTCAGCATTTTAGAATAGATTTTTAGAATTAGATAGGTTTTAGAATTAGATTTTTCTGTGCTAAACAAGGTAAATTGTATGCCTGTAAAGATGAGTAAAGGTAGCCTGGATGCAATGTTTTTGTTTAGGGTTAAAGACACTTGTTTTTAACAAAAAACAAATGTCAGAGATAATGCTTTATTAGTGAATTTCCTTTGGAAAGTGAACTATTAGCATGACCCGCACGGTGAAACTTAAGCCCGGGATCACCATAGAAGTTCCTAACGTGACCCCCTGAACACATTTTGGGGGGTCGTTCAAAATTTTATATATGTATATATATATATATATATATGTGTTTGCACTCTAGCGGTCACATTTTTTGGCCGATTTACTTCAAATTTGGTAGGGACGTTCCTTTCTGTAATCAATTGGACAAGTTTGTTGGGCAAAACAATCGGAAAACTCTAAACCCCTTTTTTGGGGATTAATCTTTCAAATTTTGGGTTTTGGGCCCAAAAAGGGGCAGAAAAGCCCCGGATGCAAAATTAATGCATGTAAAAAGATGGGAATTAGTGAGGCAAAAGTTTTAAGCCCTCTCTCGTCATTCTAGCATAAATATTTACCGAGTCATTAAAGAAAATGTCTTTCGACTAAACACAGTACGTCGTCTTATGGGGGTTTTCCACTAGAAAAGCCTGTTATTCCTTTGCTAGAGTACTTTTATCATCCCCAGTAACCCACGCCTACTTTCAAGACTGCCCGGACCTTCTCCTAACATTAAAATACGCAAAATTGTATTCCCAGCTTTGCAGGTAAATGAAACCAGGAGCATCAGAACAGCCAAAAAATCAATGTTTTCAGATTTCAATAAAAATTGGAATACATGCATGTTTTTCCACAGATGTGGAGTTTTAAGAGTTTTTATGTGGAAATTCACTTCCCTCACGTCAGCGTGCTGCATGCGAACTCGTTTTAAGCTTCTGGTAGCACTGGATTGAAGAAAGTAACTCAGATCATACACCCTAATGTTACAACAGTACCCCCGTAGCAGCAAACCTGCGTACTTAGCAAATTTCCAATACATATATATATGTCTCACTACCACATAAAGCCAATTACCAAGTTTCACAAAAATACATTCATAAACAAGTAACATATAACATTTTATTTATTTCCCATAAGAATAACATTAGGGCTGAGAACGCAGGTTTGATGCAACGAGGAAGATAAGTAATGTGTTTTTTTTTTGCAATTATCAATATAACTGAACCAGGTGAAGCTACATACCAGGTTCTATTAATTTAGGTTCACAATTAAGGGAGATATACAACTTTACTTATTCTCCATATGAATAAGATGGGGGCCGAGTATGCAGGTTTGCTGCTACAGGAACTATAAAAAAAACTTGTTTTTTGTGCTAATATCAATATACCACAACTAATTGAAGCCACATACCAAGTTTCAACAATATACATTCATAAATAATCAAGATAAAAATTGTATTTATTCTCCATAAGGACATTGGACAACGTACTGTATTTAGCACTTTGAATATCTCTGCAACGGTTGGACGTAGAACAACAATTAAAACACCAAAATTATTGTTTGTTGAGCTAAACATATTGATAAATAAGAAATTTGAAGTTCTTAGTAAAATTATCTGAGAAAAATTTAAAACCCTTTTTCCCATAAGATTAACATGGGACACTTTTTTTGGATTTTCTCCACAACCACTTAACCTAGGTTAATGATTCAAAATACTAAATTATTCAGGTTTTTATAAGGTCTATCAAATTGCTATAATCAAATTTTGTTTAACAATTTGGGGTAAAATTTGCAAAAATCTGAATTTTGGAAAATTTTAAAGCCCTAAAAACCCCCTTCCCATAGTTTGATCAATATAAATATAGTTACTTTGAAATCAGTATATTATTCATTAATTCATTCACACATTGTGTACGGTATTGAACCATATGGAGCCATGTCAAAACTTAATTTAAATAGATTATTACACCTTCAAAAAGTTGCAATTAGGACGATGCTCAAACTTCCAAGAGATGCTCACTGTAAAGATATTTTTTTTGCTTAGATATAATGACAGTTTGCAGTTTATATATTTTTACAAAACTGTTTTACACGTAAAAAAATTTGCCAAGACAATCGTGAACACAATACTAGAAAAAGACAATTTTCAAATTAAAACGTAAAAAAATAAATATCTAAGAAAAGCCCAACCTATTCTGGAATTAAATATTACAACTGTCTCCCAGATAGAATAAAAAGTGAAATAAATTACACCTCTTTTAGCAAGAAGGTAAAGGAATTTCTAATAATAAAGGCACTGTATAGTTTTGAGAAACATTTTGTTAAAGCAGCCTAGATAATATTTTAAATCAACTTATTTAGTTGGTTGCATCTTGTGCTTTCTATTTTTAGTAGGGGTGTGCGAGTAGTGATTGTTTTAATCGAGTCGAGTCGAGTAGTGCCAATTATTTTCGAGTATAGAGTATTTTCGATCGAGTATTTGCCATCAGTTAGTAATTAAAATAGTGTAATGGGATATGGATACCACCCTAGATTTGATAATCTTAACTTGGTTTCTAACTAATACATGAGTAACAATACAAGGTTTTGGACAGTAAAATCAAACTGGATTACGTGGTGACAAACAAAACACGGATTGACCTTCCTTTCCGGCCGATGAAACAGGGCCCGGTTGTCATTTGTCCAATCTCACCTGGTCCAGACATCGCTTATAATCAATATTAAATGAAGAAATCGTTAGTCACGGCCGAAATTACGTGGTCCAATTGTCATTTTTGGCCGATTTTACGTGATGCGATCGCCTTTTGCAGCCGTTACTACGCGTTTCGGCCGGTCGCAATGGTTCGCCGTCGTCATTTTCGGCCGATTTTACGTGATACGATTTCCTTTTGCGGCTGTTACTACGCATTTTGGCCGGTAGCAATCGTTCGCGGTCGTCATTTTCGGCCGATTTTAGGTGATGAGATCGCCATTTGCGGCCGTTACTACGCGTTTTGACCGGTCGCAGTCGTTCGCGGTCGACATTTTCAGCCAATTTTACGTGATGCGATTGCCTTTTGCGGCCGTTACTACGCGTTTTGACCGGTCGCAATCGTTAGCGATCGTCCGAAAATCGCCGGGAAATACTCGCTCGAATTTTCGAGTAGTTTTCAAAACTTCCGAGTCGATTTCGACCCGAGTATTAAAATACTCGGCCGAAAACTCGAAGTTTCGAGTACTCGCATACCCCTAATTTTTAGTTAGTATTTAGTGATTTAAATATCCTGACACCATTCATGAATATGCACTGTATGTCTGAATAAAGAATTATGGAATTTAAATGAATTGGTTATCAAACTTAAAGTCATAAATGCTATTCCCCACATTTGAGCCAAATTTCATCAAAATCGGGCGTTTCTTTCAAAAGTTATAACGGTAACGGATACATATATATATATATAAACTTGAACAAATAGTGTTTTTGGCATATGGGGACCTCAAAACGAAAAGTTATCATGGTCTCGGGCTTAAGTCTTACCATGCCACCTACGGTAATAGCGTCTTCCCTATAGGGGTAATTCGCTAAAATTAACAGTTGACTAAGACAGGCTATATGTTTACCATTAAATCAGTACATTTCCTAAAATTAATAAAAAAAACTTGCTATTAATTTGTTGTTGTTTTTCTGTCAAGCTTTGAACAAAAATAAGTCTTTACTTACACAAAACGTAGAGTAGTTTTAAACACTAGAAGCGATATGGAAAGTCCAAGTAAATCAATAATAAATTCAAATCCATAGCTATAATGAGTTTTAAAAATACCCCCGTCACAGAAAACCTGCGTACTCAGCGAATTTCCAATGCATATATATATATATATGTCTCACTATTACCTAGAGCCACTTACCAAGTTTCACAAAAATACATTCATTAAAAAATAATATATAGCATTTTATTTATTCTCTATAAGAACAGGGCTGAGTACGAAGGTTTGCTGCAACGAGGAAGATATGAAAAGTTTTTTGCAATTATCAAAATAACTCAACCAGGTGGAGCTGCACACCAAGTTCTATTAATTTAGGTTCATAACTAAGAGAGATATAAAACTTTACTTATTATCCATACGAACAACATGGAGGCCGAGTATGCAGGTTTGCTACTACCGGGAAAATCAACAAAAACCATTTTTTTATGCAAATATTAATATACCACAACTAGTAGAAGCCACATACTAAGTTTCATCAATATACATTCATAAATATCGAGATTTCAAATTTTATTTATCCTCCATAAGGATAACATTGGACAACGTACTAGGTTTAGCACTTTGAATATCTCTGCAGATGTGGAGTTTTAAGAGTTTTTATGTGGAAATTCACTTCCCTCACGTCAGCGTGCTGCGTGCTTTGTTGTTGTTGTTGGACGTGGAAACAACAATTAAAGCACCAAAATGATTGATTTGTAGAGCTAAACTCATTGTTAGAAGTAAATGTTAAGTTTTTAGTAAAATTATCTGAGGAAAATCTAAATACCCCCGTCGCAGCAAACCTGCGTACTCAGCGAATTTCCAAAGCATATATATGTGACTCACTACTATATAGAGCTACTTACCAAGTTTCACAAAAATACATCCATAAATAAGTGATATATAGCATTTTATTTATTCTCCATAAGAATAACATTAGGGTTGAGGACACAGGTTTGCTGCAACGAGAAAGATAAGTAATGTTTTTTTTTGGCAATTATCAATATAACTGAACCAGGTGAAGCTATATACCAAGTTTTATTAATTGAATGGCTCCCGCCAGTAACGTTGTAAGCGACAAAATGTAAACTTTTCAGATAATGAAAAAAACAAATAACAATGGAATATATGTTTATTTTGGTAACATATGTAATAAATAGTACAAGTGGTCATTAAAATAAACATTACAGTAATATCTCATATAGTAATTATAATAACCTATAAGTTATGACCAAATACATGATTTTAGAATTACAAAAACGTAAACGACAGTCGTTTACAACGTTTTTGCTACTTTTAGCGAATTTACCCTATAGGGAAGAAGCTATTACCTATTACCGTAGGTCTCATGGTAAGACTTAAGCCCGAGACCATGATAACTTTTCATTTTGAGGTCCCCAGATGCCAAAATCACCATTCGTTCAAATTTGTATATATGTATATATATATATATATATATATTTATATATATATGTGTCCGTAAGCACGATAACTCTCGTAAAAAAGGTCCGATCTTAATGAAATTTGGTACAAATGTGTAAAGTACCATTTATTTGAACGAGTTCGAAAACCAGATGAATCGCACCATCCGAAGGGGGGTTTTTGGGGGGTTTTGTACCCCAAAAATGTGTTTTTTGGGGTTTTCACATGTAATTTTAATTTAAATCAAATTTTAATTTATACCATTAAATTCAGCTTAAAAAAACAAACAATTTGGTATTTTGATCATTGCTCTACGTCATTTGGTTACCGAGATATTGAAAGTGCTAAACACAGTACGTTGTCTAATGTTATTCTTATGGAGAAAAAGAAAAATTGTATATCTCGCTTATTTATGAACGTAAACTGGCAAAATTTGGTATATGGCTTTATTTGGTTGTGGTCTATTGATATTTGCACAAAAATCCATTTTTTGCCTGATAGTTCCCGTAGCAGCAAACCTGCATACTCAGCCCCATGTTATTCTTATGGAGAATAATTAACGTGTTATCTCCTTTAATTATGAACATAAATTAATAGAACTTGGTATGTGGCTTTACCTAGTTGAGTTATAATGATATTTGTATAAAAGCCCATTTTTAGTGTTCCTTATTTCAGCAAACCTGCATACTCAGCCGCCATGTTATTCTTATGGAGAATAATTAAAATGTCATAAATCGTTTATTTATGAATGTATATTGATGAAACTTGGTATGTGGCTTTATGTGGTATTAAGATAAATTAATATGCATTGGAAATTCGCTGAGTATGCAGGTTTGCTGCTACGGGGGTATTATTTAGGTTTAATGGCGGTTGCAACGTTATTGGGTAAACAAAGATAAGAGCTTTTATGTGTAGAAAATTGTATTATTACGCTAAGAAACACATAATTGTACATGTCCTAAAATGGATAAGTCAAATATTTACCTTAAACATACAATATAAAACCGGTTATGATCAACAAAAGTTATAGATTTACCTTGATAGTACATTTATTTGATAGAAAAAGTAAACTAAACAAAAGACTTAATGTATAACATAAATTCAAATAAAATACATTTCTTGTAAACAGTCTTAAGCCCTTTAATTTTTAATTCTAAGACTTGTAAAACTGGTAATGTGTAGTTTTATGATTAAAAAGAGTTTTGCACACTTGGCGGTTATAACGTTACTGCACGTACCTCACGTGGTGGTTGTTTTCGTGGTACAGGTATTTTATGTTCACTGATGTAGGGTTCCCGGCATTTCTATTTACTTTTCAAACATTCCTGGACCAGTTTTGAATGTAAATGAACGTTTTTTTTATTGCGGTTAATCAGATTTATATCCGAGGGCAAAGACTCGCCCACGGTGGTGTTGCCATCCCGAACACATGCAACATTACTGCACGGAGGGACCAAAAACTCGTGGTTTTCCACCAGTCCTAGTACTGCCAACTTAAAAGATATCAACAAATAAATACCCTGCACTAGTTTAGGATGTCGTTTCTAACCTTACTGCATAGAAATCTTGATTTTGTCAAATTTGTCGCTTACAAAGTTACTGGCGCGAGCCATTCAATTTAGGTTCATAATTAAGGGAGATATACAACTTTACTTATTCTCCATATGAATAACATGGGGGCCGAGTATGCAGGTTTGCTGCTACGGGGACTACCAACAAAAAACTTGTTTTTTGTGCAATATTCCACAACTAGTTGAAGCCACATACCAAGTTTCAACAATATACATTCAAAAATAATCGAGATATAGAATTTTATTTATTCTCCATAAGGATAACATTGGACAACGTACTGTGTTTAGCACTTTAAATATTTCTCCAACGGTTGGACGTAGAACAACGATTAAAACACCAAAATGTTTGTTTTGTTGAGCTAAACACATCAATAAACACAAATGTGAAGTTTTTAGTAAAACTATCTGAACAAAATCTAAAAACCTTTTTCCCATAAGATTAACATGGGACACGTTTTTTTGGATTTTCTCCGCAACCACTTAACCTAGGTTAATGATTCGAAATACTAAATTGTTTGTTTTTTTAAGCTCTATAAAATGGCTATAACCAATATTGGTGTTTTTAACATTTTGGGGTCAAATTTGCAAAAAACTGATTTTTGGAAAATTGTAAACCCCCATAAAACCCCCTTCCCATAGTCCGATCGATCTGGTTTTCGAATTTAAAGTAATAAATGCTACTCTTCACATTTGTGCCAAATTTCATCAAAATCGGGTGTTTCTTTCAAAAGTTATCGCGGTAACGGACACATATATATATAAATTTGAACGAATAGTGTTTTTGGCATCTGGGGACCTCAAAACGAAAAGTTATCATGGTCTCGGGCTTAAGTCTTACCATGCCACCTACGGTAATAGCTTCTTCCCTATAGGGGAAATTCGCTAAAACCTTATTCCCATAAGATTAACATGGGAAATTTTATGGACACATTTGTTTTACTTTTCTCCACAACCACTTAACGTAGCTTAATGATTCAAAATACTAAATTGTTTGCTTTGTTAAGCTCTATAAAATGGCGATAACCAAAATCGAGTGTTTTTAAAACTGTTGGGTAAAAAGTTCAAAAAACTTATTTTTTGAATATTTTAAACCCCCTTTTAGACCTCAAAACAAAAAGTTATCATGGTCTCAAGCTTACGTCTTACCATGCCACCTACGATAATAGCTTTTTCCCTATAGGGGAATTCGCTAATACAAAAATAAGTCATTAATAAAATACAAAAATGTTACGAAGCTTCAGAAAAAAATTGCTTACAAAACACTCGGTCAAATAATAAAAAAATATTGTAATGAAGATCAGGGAAATTAGTGATTGTTACAAATATTGCCCCTCTTTTGGGTAGGAATACATAATTCTTGGGGGAGTTTCAAATTAAATAATACCCCCGTCGCAGCAAACCTGCATACTCAGCGAATTTCCAATGTATATATATGGGTATCACTACTACCTAAAGCCACTTACCAAGTTTCACAAAAATACATTCATTAATAAGTGATATATAGCATTTGATTTATTCTTTATAAGAATAACATAATTGAGTACGCAGGTTTGTTGCAACAAGGAATATATGTGTTTTTTTTGCAATTATCAATGTAACTCAACCAGTTGAAGCTACATACCAAGTTTTATTTATTTAGGTTCATAACTAAGGGAGATATTAAACTTTACTTATTCTCCATATGAATAACATGGGGGCCAAGTATGCAGGTTTGCTACTACCGGGACAAATCAACGAAAACCATTTTTTTATGCTAATATCAATATAACACAACTAGTTGAAGCGACATACCAAGTTTCATCAATATACATTCATAAATAATCAAAATATAACATTTTATTCATTCTCCATAAGGATATCATTGGACAAAGTACTGTATTTAGCACTTTGAATATCACTGCAACGGTTGGACATAAAACAACAATTAAAACGCCAAAATTATTGTTTTGTAGAGCTAAACTGATTTGTAGAAAGAAATGTAGAGTTTTTAGTGAAATTATCTGAGTAAAATCTAAATAGTAACAGCATTGTCAAAAATACTGGAGAAGGTTGTCGCTAGTCAACTAGTGCCATTTATTGAAAGTGAAGATATTCTACCAAAATGTCAATCTGGTTTTAGGAGAGGATTTTCCACTACTTCGGCATTATTGAACATTACTGATGAATTGTTGATGGCTAGAGACAATAGTATGAATAGTGTCCTTGTTAATCTAGATTTTTCCCAGGCATTTGATTCAGTGAACTTTGAAATGTTTTTGGCAAAATTAAAATTCTTTAAATTTGATGAAACTGTTATAAAATGGTTTAGATCATACCTATACGACAGAGTACAAGTTACTAAGGTTGGAGAAACATTATCAAAAGATCTTTCAAAAACTACAGGAGTACCCCAGGGTTCCTGTTTAGGACCGATAATGTTTATTTTGTACTGTGCTGGCCTTGAAAAGAGCTTATCATTTTGCTCTTTATTTTCTTATGCTCAACTGTTGTTATCATATCCACGATCAAACTCCCATCAAGCTTTTGATCAATTAAACTTTGATTTAAGCAGTGTGAAAACTTGGTCGGATGCTCATGGCCTTAAGTTGAATTTAAATAAATGCTCAGTTGTCCACCTTAACTCTCCGTCATTATCACAGAATGTTATCCAATGCGATACTACTATAAATTTGGAGGGTATTCAACTGATCATGAAGGATGTTGTAAAGGTATTAGGTGTGTGGGTTGATAATGAGCTTAACTTTTCAATACATATCAAATCAATCCTTATTCGTGTTGTGGGCTTATTGCGAGTCTTAAACAGATTTAAGGGATTATTTCCTGAAGATGCTAAGCTACAAATGGTCAAATCCCTGGTATTCCCTATTATTGAATATGCGTTACTAGTTTTTGGAAACAGTCTTTCTAATGAAAACTGCACGGTTCTCACACGTCTTCAAAATAGCGCATTACGATTTGTGTATAACCTTAAAAAGTTTGACCACATTTCGGATTACAGAAAGAGTGCTAAGGTTCTGTCTATAAGGAGTCTTTGCAAACTGCAAACTGTAACACTTGTACATAGAGTCCTTGCCACTGGTCTTCCAGCATATTTAAAAAAAACAACTTAAGAACAGAGTAGACGTGCGAGAAAAACACACTCGGCAAGATTATTTACTGGAAGTGCCACGCATCAAGCTAGAAGTAGGAAGAAGGGGATTTGGATACTTTGGGCCAAAGCAGTACAATGCTCTTCCAAAGAAATTAAAATTGTTCAGTATTAAAACTTTAAGAAGAAAAGTTCGAGACAACCTCATTGTTGCAGAACTATAGACAATTCTATCATTATGAACATGTTAGTTATTTTGTAAAACAAACATTATTGTTTGAAAATCGCTAATTAAAGACCTTATTTATTTATTTATTTTATTTATTTATATATGAACAAATAGTGTTTTTTTTATCTTGGGACCTCAAAAAAAGTTATCATGGTCTCAAGCTTATCAAATCAAATCAAAATATCTTTATTTGTTTATGCACAAAGGGGTATATGTAAATAGTGTCATAAAAGTAACAACATTTTATAAACATTAAATTTACAATAGGTACCAATAATTAAATGAATGCAATACAAGAATGGAAAATAAGGCACATAAAAAATATAATTTGATAATGTTAAAATCAATCAATTAAGGTTAAAATAAACCAAGCTGAATTAAACTTAATAACAAGTATTATCTTAATAATATAAAGAATAATAATTAATCCAGAAATAATATAACTTAATCGTGTTGAAGATTCAAATCATCCAATGAATATAGTGACATGTCTATTAAGTAGTTTTTTAATTTTAAGGAAAATTTTGAAAATGATACGGTTTTTAATATGTGATCTGGAATAGATTTCTTAAACATGTTGCCTATGTAACTAGGTTTTTTTCTGAACAATTCCAAACGATGTGGCTCATTTCTATAATGGTTTCTGGTGTTATACGCATATGTGTCAGGATTATCATGTTCCAGATTTGTAACATATTTAACTGTCTCATATACATACAGACCAAAAAAATTCCTAACTGTTTAAAATGTTTTTTTACTGAGTCCCCGGATTTTAGGCCTAACATTATACGAAGAGCTTTTTTTTGTAATATCAGAATTTTGTTAAGATCTTTCCTTGTAGTTCCTTGTAATGCCGTATGCTATGTGGGAGTGAATTAATGCATAATAAATTATTTTCAAGGTATCTAAATTGCAAATCTGGGACATTCTCTTCAGCGCATACAGACCGGATGAAATTTTTTTCAGAATGATTTCAATATGGGTATTCCAGGTTAAATTCTCATCTATGTATAGACCCAAAAATTTTGTACACTCAGATTGTTCCAATTCTTCCTCATCAATTTTAATTATCAAATTCATTTTGTTCCTAGATTGTTGTGTTGAAAATTCAATAAATTTTGTTTTCATTGAGTTTATTAACATATTTTTTTGGTCCAATAGTTGTTTTACGGAAGCCAAGTTAATATATGATGCCAATTGTAATGAATCAGAGTTTTTTCTTGAAAAAATAATATTAGTGTCATCAGCGTACAGGCAAACCGAGCCTTCACCTTCATGTACAGCCTCAGGTACACCTCTCATATAGCATAAAAATAACAAAGGTCCTAAAATAGAACCTTGGGGGACTCCATATTTTATTGTTTGTTGTAATGATGATACCTGATAAACGTAATTGTAGTTATCCACAATTGAGTGTGAAATTTCAACAATTTGTTTACGTTCTTTTAAATAAGAAGTAAACCATTCTAATTCTTTTTTTCCAAAATTAAATGTTTGAAAAGTTTCAATCAAGCTGTTATGTGGCACACAGTCAAAAGCTTTAGATATATCTAGAAAGACTCCTATTACCTTTTCGCCTTTGTCTATTTTATTAATAATTGTTTGGATGAATTCTACGCCTGCAGAGATTACTGATCTTCCTGGGCGGAAGCCATGCTGTTCAGATTCTAATAGTTGATTTGATTCCAAAAACGAAAGTAGTTGTTTATATACTACTTTTTCATAAATTTTGGAAAAGGCTGGAAGTAAAGATACCGGTCTGTAGCAAGATATGTCTTTTTTATTTCCATATTTGAAAATTGGTATTACTTTGGCTATTTTAAGTTTATCTGGAAAAATGCCACTTATTAGACTAGAATTTATTAGGTGGGTTAATGGCTTGATTATCAGATCTTTAATTTTTTTCAAAAGAAATGTGGGAATTTCATCTACACCAGATGACATTTTGCTGTCCAGAGATGAAATTATCTTATCAACTTCACTGTGAGTAACCTGCTTCAAAGAAAATTTATTAAACATGTTCTGGTTATCTTTATTATTACTATTATCACTAATTTGATATTCTTGAAAGCCTGTTTTTGGAATTATTGAATCCTCAACAGTGTTAACAAAATAACTGTTTAATGCGTTACTGATTTTAACTGGGTCATCAACAGTATTCCTGTCGACAATAATTTTAATATTTGGATTCTCTTTACTAAAATTACCTATTTCCTGATTAATTAATGTTGCTTTAGCAGTATTGAGAGAATTAGATACTCGAGCATTAAAATAATCTGATTTGGACAGTTTTATATTTTTTCTCAACTCCTTTTTCCTATGTTTAAAATCTTCCATAATACTTTTGTCGTTATTATTGTGCATTACCTTACTTAATTCTATAATATGCCTTTTCTGAGTTTTTATTTCCACAGATATCCATGAATTTTGATTGACATGTTTCCTTAAGTCTTACCATGCCACCTACGATAATAGCTTTTTCCCTAAGGGGAATTCGCTAATACAAAAATAAGTCATTAACAAAATACAAAAATGTTACGAAGCTTCAGAAAAAAATTCCTTACAAAACACTCGGTCAAATAATAAAAAAATATTGTAATGAAGATCAGAGAAATTAGTGATTGTTACAAATATTGCCCCTCTTTTGGGGAGGAATACACAATTCTTGGGGGTTTCAAATTAAATAAAAAAAAGACATTATTCAGACTCATCATTCTAGTATTACTGTGTTTAAGAATTGCCTCTAAATTCAAGAAAAATAATAGGCAGTTAATGTTTTGAACAACTGAAGGCTAGTTACAAGAGTAAGATAGACAACAAATACGTAACACCTCTTTAAAAAGTTGTTTTCAGTAAAAAGCCTGCTGGTTTTTCATGATAATCATTCAACATATCAAAGGTAAACAAATTTTATGGTAGGCTACCACAAAGGTAGGATTTGATACAGAGATGAGTTTTCCATGTGCTAAATGCTGCCCCTACATAAACTCAAAGGATTAAGGACACCTAGTAGACGACTCGGTAAATCTGCAGAACAGTTTTAGTGATCTTCATCTAGTCCCTTGTCTCTGTAATCCTACTACGTCGTTACTAATGTAAAAAATAAAATACTAACCAAACTTTAGATTGAGTAAGCAATTTAGAAAATAAAAGAATTTTTTTAAAGGCAAAAAGGACAATAAACAACACAATACATTGAGAGACTAACGATGTATTTCTCTGACCCTCCTAACAGTATATCCTACTTGTATGTTTTGAAAACTGATGAAAAAATTATGAAACACAGAATCCAGCTCTGTAAATGAGTTTATGTTTGAAATTATATACAATAGTGATCACTACTTGAAGTATTTACATAATATATAAATAATAAAATGTAAACAAAACTGCTACAAATAACAGAGTATAAAGCTTGTTATAGTCATTAATCACTCCCTAAACTCAATTCCAGAGCAAAAATCTCACTCAATACATCAGATTTTCTGTTAATTTTCTCCAACTGATCCTTGTCTGGTTTCTTAATCTCCCCAGAAGCGATTTTTGCCTCAACTGTTTCAATTTCTCTGAGTTTTTTCTTGAGATTCTTCAATCTCTTGGCAGGATCGGCTGCAGCAGGGGCCGCACTTTGAGCAACAGAATCGGCTTTAGCAGTTTTTGCACTTTTTGACTGGACGGTTTGCCATTCATCAGACGGTTCGGATGTTTTGGACATATCCAACTTGGGGTTTTTATCTGGCATCTGTTCGTTGGAATCATTTTCTCCTCCCTTCTTTTTCTTCTTTTTCTTTTTACCTGTAAATTGTTTTAGTTAGGATAATTTTGTCAACATAGAATTGTTACAGGATTATACCTGAGGAGTATACATTATAATTCCAAATATAAGTACCTATTAATTTAAACGGATCAAGAATATTTCACTGAGGCAAAGCAGATTAAGAGTTGTAGTATTCATATGACATATCTCCTTTTGTTTAATAACTCAGGGCCTAATTCTGTTTTCCACCCTCACACTAAAGTATCCAGAGACCTTGTTGGCATGAATTAACCCCCAGAGTTTAAAAGAGTTAGGGAAACTCTCAATAATTTAATTTTTCAAGCTACTCCTAACTGGTATTTTAAAAGTTACCAAATATTAATTACAAAATGATAACTGAAATAAAAAAAAGTTGTAAAATGGAATGTCATAAAATAAATAATAATTTATGTGTGCTCTTGAAAAAGAGTTATAAGTAGAAAGTTAGGCCTATTGCCAACTTTAATGAAACATCCACTATCCCAAGCGATGCACATTCAAAAAGTAGGTCCTAACATGCAAGGCTGGATTTAGATATGCAATATGTGCAGCTGCACAGGGCGACAAATGGGGGGGAGGGCAAATATCCACTGTCCGCTTATAACAGTGCAAACAAAGTACAAGTCGAGCTTCACAATCGTATCTCTGCTCTGCCGTTCCATCAGTCTATCACTGTCGTCCGATGAGTCATTGTGGCGCATGCATACTTATGTCTCGGCCCTGACGGGCACTGCACTTTGAAGAGAGATGGAAATACAAGGGTGGCTCCGAAGTCTGACTTGTTTCTCTTCAGCCATCTCCGAGAACGTTCATTCGGAATGGCAGCGCGGCCTTCGGAATCATTTGTTTATCTCCGGCTACTTGTAAGCGCGGTGCCTGACAGGGCTGAGACGTAAGTCAATCTACTCGCTCTCGCTGTCTGCCAGTTAGCTGCCTTGTTGCCAACAAGCTGTGGCTGGGAAAACATTGGGTTGCTCGCGCATCTTGAAGTTTTTATTACCTACTGTGACTGCTTGTGTGTGTGTGTGTGTGTGTGTGTGTGTGTGTGTGTGTGTGTGTGTGTGTGTGTGTGTGAGGGGGGGGGCAGAAGTGTTAATTTTACATAGGGGTGGCAAACAACTAAATCCAGCCTTGCTAACATGTCACTATGGTATGCTCTATATCATAGCATAACATAGTCACTATGTCACTATTATTTACCCAAAAGTAATATACCACACATCAGATTACCTAGCAATAACAGCCAAAATATTGTATCCATTCTTAGTAATGTATGCCTTGCAACTGTGGCTATGTAAGTGCCACAGAAATAAGAATAAATAAGAATCTCAGAAATTGTAAGGCAGTTTGACGAGTGGGAAATATAAAATTGGTGAAATGGAACTTTCTAAATATGTTGATGTAGTATTAATAATTTTGAATTGAAGGTGAACTGTAATCAGGCCATAAAACATCACCAACCTGTGATATAGTAAGGAAATAAAACAGCTTGTTCAAAGTGTCTTGGCGATTACGGCCATCATTCATAGTAGTTTTCCTAATTGCCTTGGCGATTACTCTCGACAGTTGCCAGGGTGGCTCTATATTAACATAAAATACTCCACAACATAACACATAAGATAATATAACATTCTGTTATACAGTATTTACATTGAGCAAATATATCAACTAGACTCACGTGCAATTTAAATATAGAGGGAAAAAAATGCTTGGTTTAAGATCAGTGGTGTAGTCGTAAATTGTCCAGTGTGGGAACGCTAAATGTTGTTGTTAAAATTGTCATAAAAGCAAATTATTGTGATATTAAGTTATGGAAAACCAGTGTGGGAACGCCGTTCCCATAGGTTCCCGCTCCACTACACCACTGTTAAGATGTATGTAGGAATGTTATAAACACCTTGAATATTTTTAGACCCGGCAATACGAACACAAATTCGTTGTCTTCTGCTCTTAAAATAACACCATGTATTGCTTTCATTTTAAAACCTGTTTTTTTAATTATGAACTAGCAATTTATTTCCACAGAAATAGACCTAACTAGATGTTACCCGCAGGCTTCGCCCCGCAATTATTTATAAAACCTATGACAGTTATGTGTGCTGCATTCTGAGGTTAGCCCTTGGAGAACTACTACGAATCACTTTACTGCAGATAAAGAATCACGCAATTCTACAACTTCCAAACTAGATAATTTTATTTGAACTTTATAAAAGACCAACAAAACCAAGGCTTTTACAACTTCTAAATCGACTAGGTTTTGAAAAATTTTGTATGACAATCAGGAACAATACCAACCTTCATTTTCAATAACAAGTCCTGGAATGGGAGACTTGACCTTGGCAGGGACCGCTTTAGCCTCTTCTCTTGCCTTGATGATGGCCGGGTCTAGGCCTACTGGATATTGCCGGCTCTGGCTGCTGGCCCACTGTTTGCCCTTGCTCTCGTACAGAGGCACCTCCTCCTGGGGAACGTAGCCGTCCTTCACCCTGCGTGGCTTCCGCCAACTGCCATCGGGCCGTTGTGATGCAGGGATGAATGATCCTAAGTGAAAACAATGTGCTGATGTTAGAATGTTAGATATTTGCCAAATGGCTGAGACTGTTGAATCCACCTAGCTCCTAAATGGGCAACTAAAGTATAGCCTAAGATTAAAAAGAGTAAGCCTGCCTCTGATTGGTATCAGTTATTCATCTACTACTTACTCCTATCCTAGTAATTATCTATCATAGTAGTAATCAACTAATTATTAAGTTAATTAATTGTTAAGTTTCAATGGTGGACCTTAATGTCCGTTTCGTTTTAGATTATACATGGTCTAGATGTAAGTAGCTACATAGCTGGTACAGTAAAACCCCGCTTAACCCATTAGATACTTAGTTTTTTAATGACTGCATGGCCCCTAGAACTTCAATTAAATTTCAATATTTTGCAGTGTTTTAGTAAATAAACTGTAAAAAATTTACTTTTGCTGCTAATTGGGCAAACATAGTGGTTTTCTTGAAGCTGTATACATTTTCTTTTTAGTATGTTAATAGAAAACAAAAAATAAAAAATCATACTTAAAATATTTTGTTATAAAAATAATTTTTTTTTTATTTTGTTGAAAAAATAACATAGTAAAAGTAAAAAAATAAAATAAATGTCTAATCAGTTGTCTAGTAAAGTGCAAAAACTATTTCCTTACATAAAACCTTTTAGTTTTTCACTTTATCTAAAATAACAAATATTTTATGATTTTTTTTGCAAAACCACTTTTTTCTTGAATAATTTATATTTTTACCCATTTGCCAAAAATGGACCACAATGCAATATTTTACCTAAAAAAGACATTCATGGATATAAGCTTAAAGTTAAAACAATTATAACAACAACAAAATTAAAAAATTAAAAAATTAAAAATATTCTAAAAAACATGGTCATGGAACCCCTCCGTGATAAAGATTTTGGGCCAAAACGGCCATCACGGAACCGTTCCGTGAAAAGTATTCTATGGGTTAACCGAAATAAGGGGGTGGGACCGTTCCGGATACCGTAACCCAATTTTTCGGATAATCAACTGTTGGTATTTCAAGGTTAATTTAGAAAAATACGCAAACATCTTGGAGTTTGCAGCAGGTGTGAGGGTTCCTTTAGTGTGATATAGGAATGCGGAATTTGCAGTATGGGTCAACCCTCCACACCCTCGCGGCCGGATGAGGTATGTGGCAAAACCCGTAAAAACAACCCCTAAGTTCAGTGACTGCCGTTAAGTTTCTTGTAGACCGTTCCGGTTTACCCGGGTTTTAGTTTAGGTCCGGTTAAGCAGGGTTTTACTGTCCCCATCAGCACAAATCGTTGGGCCAACATTGGCAAATGGTCGACGGAAATAGTTGGCCAACGGTGGGCATGTCGCGAGGCGCGAGTTTGGCCCATCGATGGATTAGCCAACCATTATCCAACAATGCCAACGGTTTATAATTTTTATTTAAATGCTTATTTTAATTTTAAAAATCATGATTTATCTAATTGAATTTTTTAGTAAACCAATTATATAAATTTTAAAAAAGGAATTAAGTTGAAAAAATATCGAGTCACAGTCGGGTCTGGAACCTATGGCCTTTGAGTTACTGAACACTCGCCTTAACCCCCACGGCCAATCTGACTTACGAGAATCGAAGGATGGACTGAGATGTAAAAATTACCAATAGTCTGTACCTGCACGACTTGTACTAGCTTATATAATATTATGTTTTATTCTTCTAATATTGGATAGTACTCGTTTTATTCTTCTACGTGAATCTACTCATGCAAAAATCACTGTAATAAAAGTAGGAACAAGTTAATTTGATTTATGTATCTATGAAATATGAAAAACTACTAGTAAATTAATATATATTTAATATAATTATGATAATAAAAAATAAAAATATAATGTTAATTTATACCCCATCAGCACAAATTGTTCAACCAGCATAGGAAAATGGTAGGCCAATGGTTGGCGCGAGGTTGGCCCATCAGCACAAATCGTTGGGCCATCATCGGCATTGTAGGATATGGTCAGGAAATGGTCGGTTGGCATTAACGTGGTTGGGCCAACGAACCAATCGTTGGCAAATCCTACCATTACATTATTATTAATTATATATTGTATATCATAGTACAATCGTTATCCTCGCACGGTCTAGCAGGTTTGTTGACAAACACATCCAAGCGCAACCTAGCGGCAATTTAAAAATACCCCCGTCGCAGCAAACCTGCATACTCAGCGAATTTCCAATGAATATATAACATAACACATTAAGCCACTTAACAGGATTCATAAGAAATATATTCACAAACAAGCGATATTTAAAATTAATTATTCTCCATAGGAATAACATTGGGGATGAGTACGCAGGTTTGCTGCAACAAGGAACACAAAATATGTTTTTATGCAAATATGAATAGAACTCAGCTAAGTGAGGTCACATACCAAGTTTCATCCATTTACATTCATAAATAAGCGATATATAACATTTTAATTATTTTCCATAATAATAACATGGGGACCGAGTACCTAGGTTTGCTGCTACGGGAACCATAGGTGAAAAATTGTTTTTTGTGCAAACAACAATAAACCACAACCAGATGAAGCCATATACCAAATTTCGTCAGTTTATGTTCATAAATAAGCGAGATATAAAATTATTCTTTTTATCCATAAGAATAACATTAGACAACGTACTGTGTTTAGCACTTTAAATATCTCAGTAACCAATTGACATAGAGTAATGATCAAAATACCAAATTGTTTGTTTTTTAAGCTGAATTCAATGGTATGAATTAAAATTCGATTTAAATAACAAATACATGTGAAAACCCCAAAAAAAAACATTTTTGGGGTACAAAACCCCCCAAAACTCCCTCTTAGGATGGTGCGATTTGTCTGGTTTTCGAACTTGTTCAAATCAATGGTACTTTACATATTTGTACCAAATTTAACTAAGATCATACCTTTTTTACAAGAGTTATCGTGCTTACGGACACACACATATATATATATATATATATATATATATAAATACCCCCGTCGCAGCAAACCTGCATACTCAGCGAATTTCCAATGAATATATAACATAACACATTAATACTTAACAGGATTCATAAGAAATATATTCATAAACAAGCGATATTAAAAATATTAATTATTCCCCATAAGAATAACATTGGGGATGAGTACGCAGGTTTGCTGCAACAAGGAACACAAAATAATGGGTTTTTATGCAAATATCAATAGCACTCATCTAAGTAAAGTCACATACCAAGTTTCATTCATATACATTTATAAGTAAGCGAAATATAACATTTTAATTATTTTCCATAAGAATAACATGGGGACCGATTACCTAGATTTGCTGCTACGGGAACCATACGTGAAAATTTTGTATTTTATGGAAACATCGATAAACCCCAACCAGATGAAGCCATACACCAAATTTTGTCAGTTTATGTTCATAAATAAGCGAGATATACAATTTTTCTTTTTCTCCATAAGAATAACTTTATACAACGTACTGTGTTTAGCACTTAATATATCTCAGGAACCAATTGACGTAGAGCAACGATAAAAATACCAATTGTTTGTTTTTTTATGCTGAATTAAATGGTAAAAATTAAAATTTGATTTAAATCAAAATTACATGTGGAAACCCCAAAAAACACATTTTTGGGGTACAAAACCCATTTTTGGGGTACAAAACCCCCCAAAAACCCCCCATTGGATGGTGTGATTCGTCTGGTTTTCGAACTCGTTCAAATAAATGGTGCTTTACACATTTGTACCAAATTTCATTAAGATCGGACATTTTTTATGTGAGTTATCGTGCTTACGGACACATATATATATACATATATACAAATTTGAACGAATGGTGTTTTTGGCATCTGGGGACCTCAAAATGAAAAGTTATCATGGTCTTGGGCTTAAGTCTTACCATGAGACCTACGGTAATAGCTTCTTCCCTATAGGGGAAATTTGCTAAAATTTGAACGAATGGTGTTTTTGGCATCTGGGGACCTCAAAACGAAAAGTTATCATGGTCTCGGGCTTAAGTCTTACCATGAGAACTACGGTAATAGCTTCTTCCCTATAGGGGAAATTCGCTAAAAACACAACCAAGTTTGATAAGCATAGAACTTTTTTCGCAGAGCGTGCATATCTTGGTGTGGCCGAAGCTGCATCTTTCGCCCGCAATGGGATAACCCAATGGGTCTCCAACCTACGGCCCACAGGCCATATCCGGCCCGGTCCACAGTTAGCCCAATATATAATATTGAATACATTATTAAAAAATGTACCTATTCAATAATTTTATTGAATAAAAATAAATAGGGCATATAAAATGGTATTCCCATTCACAGTTTAACAGTCAACCTCTGGTAAAGATATCATTTCAGTCGTCTCCGATCCCTGCTGTGTGCATACTTAGATCTTTTCCTTATTTGTATAAAGGAGTTGTATATGAACATGTTCAGTTGTGTATGCAGTGAAGGTCACGGCAGTGTGTAGGGGAGTAGGGATGGGGTAGGAAGCACTCAACTTCACTAGTTATTACTAGTTAGGTCTATAGAACTTTAAGCCTTTTCAAACGATATTTCAAAAATTGCTGATTTAGCACTTAGCGTAAAAAACTATGTCACCAATAAAAACCATACCATTGTAAAGTGTGTGTATCATTTACTATATCCCTGTACCTTTACCTTTCTATATGTTAGATGTTATTATAAAATAAATAAATACCCCCGTTGCAGCAAACCTGCATACTCAGCGAATTTCAAATGGTACTTCACTGAGTATTGAAGCCACTTATCAACTTTCATCAAAGCATATTCATAAATAAGCGAGATATGAATTTTATTTATTCTCCATATGAAAAACATCAGAACTGAGTATGCAGGTTTGATGCATCAAGGACCACAAAAATCGGGGTTTTATGCAAATACCAATGGATCATCACTAGATAAAGCAACATACCAAGTTTTACCAATAAGCAAGATATCACATTTTTCTTAATCTCCATAAGAATAACATTGTAGCTTCTGAGTAGGCAGGTTTGCTGCCATGGGAACCACAAAAAATGGGTTTTGTATGCAAATATCTTAAACCCCAACCATATGAAGCCACATACCAAGTTTCATTAATATATGTTCATTAATAAGCGAGATATAAAATTCTACTTTTTTTCCATAAAATTAACATTGAACAACGTACTATGTTTAGCACTTTCAATATCTCGGTAACAAATTGACGTAGAGTGATGTTCAAAATACCAAATTGTTTGTTTTTCTAAGCTGAATCTAATAGTGTGTAGTCTTTTAAAATAATTACATGTAAAAAGTTCAAAAAACCGATTTTTTGGATACAAAACCCCCCTTAAAATGGTGCAATCTGCCTGGTTTTCGAACTCATGAAAATCTTATACCAAATTTCATCAAGATTGGACCATTTTTACGAAAGTTACTGTGCCTACGGACATATATATATATATATATATACATATATATGAATTTGAACGAATGGTGTTTTTGGCATCTGGGGGCTTCAAAATAAAAAGTTATCATGGTCCCGGGCCTAGGTCTTACCATGCCACCTACGATAATAGCTTCTTCCTTATAGGGGAAATTCGCTAAAAATAAATAAAAGTGTCTGGCTTAGCCTCCACAAACGGTCTAATCCCGGACACTGACCTAAATATCATTATAACGTCTAAACTAACCTCTGATGTCCGTAGTAGGACGGTGTTTTGACGTCTGCAGATGCCTTTGCACCAGTCAAGGCTTAAAAATGAAATTAAAAAAAAATGATAATAGGTTGGGGATGAATAAAGAGTATTCTTATGTAACGTTTTCAGCTGTTTATTCTTTGCAACTAAAATGAAACTAAACAAAGAACCGTAAGGGTAAAAGGCTTTTAAAATACAGTTTGAAACAAAGAGTAATACTTCTTATATATATATATTTTTTTTTTTCAACATGATCAGCAATGACATTTTCTTCCTGTGGGCTGAAAACTGTCTGCTTTCTATGGGGCCCATTATATTTTCCACAGACATGATCATTGATCACAATCATGACATTAACTTTCCTCCTTTACTATACCTGCTCTAACATCTTGGCTCCTCTCGATTTATTTTCGTTCATCTTGGAGACTGTACAATCAATTTTTCATAAATTAAAAGTAAAATTTTAATAACAAAAACAGATAAGTACCTTATCAGGGCTAAACACCACAATTTTGTTATTAGGTACGGCGGGAAATCTGATTTTTACGTCAATAACGGCAGGCGCTAGTCACAACAGCCGGCCCAACAGTCACATCCACGGAGTATTATTAAAGTGTCCGGGATTACAATGGAATTTGTAAATGTGATATATTATTTAAATATATGTTGTATATAGCTTTAAATAGCATGGCATTATGCGCTCTTAAATTTTGAATAAAAATATGCCATCAATTTTGCACAATTTTGCCATCAACAAAAAAGCAGAAAACGATCTTTTAGCCATGGATATAGAAGCTAACATCAGAAAACATAAAAATATGGATCATATTGCCATACGACAGGAAGTCACAAAAGATATCCCAACCAACAGAAAACAATTGGCCCAGGACAGAAAAGAAGATTTGAGAAAATGTGTTATAATAATACCCCCGTAGCAGCAAACCATGCGTACTCAGCGAATTTCCAATGCATATATATATATCTTAATACCACATAAAGCCACATACCAAGTTTCATTAATATACATTCATAAATAAACGATTTATGACATTTTAATTATTCTCCATAAGAATAACATGGCTGCTGAGTATGCAGGTTTGCTGAAGCAAGGAACACAAAAAATGGGGTTTTATACAAATACTGTATGAATATAACTCTGTATGAGTTATCGTGCTCACGGACACACACACACACATATATATATATATATATACAGTTTCGAATGAATGGTGTTTTTGGGGTCTGGGGACCTCAAAACGAAAAGTTATCATGGTCCCGGGCCTAGGTCTTACCATGCCGACTACGGTAATAGCTTCTTCCCTATAGGGGAAATTCGCTAAAAAAGAAGAAGATAATAATGCCATAGCAGTTAAAGCCGACAAAAGCAACGCCATAGTAATTATGGAAAAAGATGTGTATATCAATAAAACGGAAGAACTCATTAAAGAAAATAACTTCAAGGAATTACCGAAAGACCCCACGAAGAAATATCAAACGGAGCTCACCGACACTGTGAAAAAATGTACCAAGGTAATTACTGAAGATTGTATATTGAAAATGAACATTTTAAACTCTAAAGCACCTGTAATGAGGGGAATCCCAAAAATTCATAAGAAGAACGTACCAATTAGACCTCTAGTAAACTTCAAATGTGCTCCTACATACAATGTATCAAGAATGATAGCAAGTCGACTTAGTAATGATCTAGAGCTTGAATATAAATACAATGTAAAAATTAGTTACGATCTTGTTGATAAAGTTATGGAGATTAATGTTAGTGAAAATAGCAGACTAGTTTCATTTGATATTTCAAATTTATATACAAATATTCCTGTAAATGAAACGATTGAACTAATCAAGGCTAGACTCATACGTAATAAGTTGGATAATGATTATGTAAATCAGCTTGTAAAATTGCTCAGAATCGTATTGAAACAAAATTATTTTAGGTTTAACAATAGATTTTATACACAGACTAATGGTTTAGCCATGGGAAGCCCCCTTTCATCAATATCATCAGAAGTATTTTTGCAACATAATGAGATCATTTTGGAAAGGTTGAAGAAAGAACATGAAATCATAATGTATGTCAGATATGTGGACAATATACTTGATATTTTCAAGGAAACCGAAGAAAAAAAAGCGGAACAAATGATGAGATTATTTAACAGTCATCATAAAAACTTAAACTTTACAAGAGAGTATGAAGAGAACGGCAAGATAAATTTCCTAGATTTCACGATATCAAGAAGAAATGATGAGCTAGAGTTTGATATTATACAGAAAGCCTAAGCAGACTGATACTACAATCAACAACAAGTCTCTTCATCCCACCAGCCATAAGACCGCTGCATTCAGATCGATGTTATATAGAGCCTTCAAGATTCCTCTAAATGAAGATAACAGAAGAAGAGAAATAACAACTATAAAGGCGATTGCTCGAGCCAACGGATTCAACCCGACAATAATAGACAAAATTGGAGTGAAAATACATAGGAAAATAAAGAACCAAGAAAAACTGCGTAGAATAACAACATTAGACGGAAGAAAAGAAATATCAAGTAATTTTATAACATTCAGCTTCACAGGAACTAAGATACAAAAGGTCGCAAATCGATTCAAGAAATATGGAGTTAATATAGCCTACAGAACGCAAAACACCATGAACAAAATACTAAATCCCAAGATAGAAGATTGTAACAAATTCGGGTACTTTGGTATTATACGGATGCCACTATTTTTGGAGGTTAATTTTTACCGGATACAAAGGATAACTACATAATTTAAAAAAAACGTACTTTTATTGACTTACTGTAAAAATTTTACATCATTCTGATGAGCGGTCTTTGTGGTGTGCCTCCCAAAAGGCAGCGATGTCCGCTAGGATCGTGTTGAATGCGTCGCCGCCGCTAGCAGCCACACCCGATCGCCACATGTACTCCGCAAAATATACAGCGCGCTGCGGCAGTTATGTTAGGATGGGTTACCATAAAAATACGTACGGTTTCCTCTTCATTTCGAGGTAAATCCCACACCAAAAGAACGTCACTCATTATGAAAACAAATGTAACGTAGTGCACGGCAATAAATCACTCATGACACTGACCCAGATACAGGCGGTGACAGGTGATGCGCGCGCTCCGGTCAACGACCTGACCTTGGCCTATTTGGAGGGGGTTTGGCGGCCGGAAGTATGACTCATCAGGTATCATTCGATTTGTAACGAAACAAGGAAAGTCCTACAATCATTTTTATGATAACCCATCCTAACATAACTGCCGCAGCGCGCTGTATAAGGGTGGCATCCGTATAATACCAAAGTACCTTTATGAATGTATATTGATGAAACTTGGTATGTGGCTTCAACTAGTACTGGAATATTGATATTTGCACAAAAAAAGATTTTTCATTGACTGTCCCCAAGCAGCAAACCTGCATGCTCAGCCCTAATATTATTCTTATGGATGATGAGTAAAGTTTTATATCTCCCTTGATTATAAACATAAATGATTAAAACTTGGTACGTAGCTTCACCTGGTTGAGTCATACTGATAATTGCATAAAAACAAATTTCTTTTATTTCTTGTTGCAGCAAACCTGCATACTCAGCCCTAATGTTATTCTTATGGAGAATAAATAAATTGCTTTGTATCACTTATAGATGTATTTTTATGAAACTTGGTAAATGGCTTTATGTAGTAAGAAACATATGCATACATTAGAAATTCGCTTAGTCTGCAGGTTTGCTGCGACGGGGGTATTTTATATAAATCCTCCAAGATGATTCTATGGTTTGGGTGCTGTGAATGAAATCTTTACTTTATGATCGACAGTGAATTGGATAATAATTCAGCTGTATCGATTTGAAACGATATACTTCTAAGTTATTGAAATATCAAAATAGTATCGAGTAGACCTACTGGTATTGATATTTAATATCGATTATTTTTATTCGATTGTTCCAACGGGCGTCTGTGGAAGTGCAACTCCATTCACTTGTGACCACAGGCCAATATACTGGCTTTTGGCGCTCAAAGGGTTGAAATGGGCCTGTGCACCTCAAAAAAACTATTAAAAGTCCTATTTAATTATTATAAATCTGTGGAGTGCACTCCACAAGAAATAACATTGAAAAGGCTAAGATATCTGACTATAAGATAAAATCCATTGTAGGTGTAAAGTATCAAAACTGGTAAAAACCTAGGACATAACCTACTCTAAATACAGTTGAAAACCCGTCTTAAGTTATTGGGTATTTTAAAAATATAGAAACATTATCGCAATATTTTCATCTGGGATGGACATTTATTCAATTTAAAAATTATATAAAATATATATTACTGTTAATAAATAAAAAATCTTCCCAAAATACCATTGTTATTAAAGTTAACTCTCATTGATCCATGCTTAATTCATAGGTTAAGTTGATCCTTAAAGTAATTCTTCTACAAATGTAAAGTAATGTATGTACCTTGGTCAGTTACTTCAACAGCTCTGGCCATCTTATAAATTTTACTTCATTTTTTTTTTTTTTTTTTAAATAGAAAATTTATTATTACAATAATTAATAAATCTAATGTACATTCATAACCAAGCTTCCTCCTTAGGCGGCCATCTTGTTTTGGTTTGAATGTTGAATGCAAACATAGAGCTCAGTGCTCAGTGGTTGAATGATGTTTGAACTTGTTTCTTGTTTCATTTTCGTTTCGTTGTTTCAGTTTCTAGTTTCAGTTTCAGTTTCCAGTTTCCATCAAGGAGTTCTATTGGCACGACACACTGAGCTCTATGTTGTAAACGGAGCACTACTTTTGAGTACTTTTTGACTAAATATTTCCTAAAAGCGTACCGTCTAGTTCAGCTTTTTACTTTGTTATATTGTCACCTTGGAGTTAGCTGGACCAATTCATTGGGTTGGGTGGACGCTGTCAAAATTAAAAGTCGCCGACATAGTTGTCTACTGTAGTAGTGCTTACTGTCAACAGTTTACATTGACATTGGATTTGAATTTAATATTGGAATCATCCATTATTTATTTATGTTATTATGTTTATAAATACGTAAAATAAATTATTAAATTAACCACCCAAGTGCCAGTTTTTCAATGTCATCCACCAACTACCCTAACCTAGAAACAAGACTATTTTCATTGTTACCTACATCATTACTTAGCTTCAAGATGATTGGTTACTTTTAATTTAAAACATTTCGCAAGATTCCAAAGTTATGTTTAACAACAGGTTTCAACTTGTAATTTACTTTAAAACAATGATAACGGTTTTGAAAACCACTAAATTTACATTGATTTAAATGGGGGATAAAATGACTTTACTCACTGACTATATACATGAGTAGACTGAATAAAACATTGTTGTCCTTGAAGACACTACTACTGGTGCGCTCTCTCGTGAAGGACACTGAACTAGGCCTTTATGACGTCATAGTCAAAAATGTCTGGTGGCGCGCGGGCGGCTGTGATGTGAACTATCAGACTGTTTCCACGAGTGCGTCTCTCTCCACACTCCACGTTCACACCCGCAATCGCGGTAATTTAAGCCTAGTACACGCATCGGCGCCGCTGCCGGCGTGCGTGGCCAATGTGGTCGAAAAAGGTATTTTTTGTGCAAAAACCTTCTTTTTTACAAAGTATTGTGAACGAACATTAAATCTGGGGATGCTTATTGATCTAAAGCCATATCATAACTCACACGGATAATACAAGTTAAAAATACCCCAGTCGCAGCAAACCTGCGTACTCAGCGAATTTCCAATACATGCACATATGTTTCTCACTACCACATAAGGCCACTTACCAAGTTTCATAAAAATACATAAATAAATAAGTGATCTATATCATTTTAGCGAATTTCCCCTATAGGGAAGAAGCTATTACCGTAGGTCTCATGGTAAGACTTAAGCCCGAGACCATGATAACTTTTCATTTTGAGGTCCCCAGATGCCAAAAACACCATTCGTTCAAATTTTGATATATATATATATATATATATATATATATATATATATATATATATATGTCCGTAAGCACGATAACTCTCGTAAAAAAGGTCCGATCTTAATGAAATTTGGTACAAATGTGTAAAGTCCGATTTATTTGACAAATAGCACTATTACTACAGGAAATAAAGCCAAGACAATTTAAAATATCAGACTAAAATAAGGAATTTCCAAGTCTACAGGAAGCTAGAGACATGAGAAACAGCAAGAGGGTTATGAATGAGGAACGCAATTCCAAAACAAAGACAGGAGGAAGAAATACCACATGGGAAGATAAGAACATATTGTGTTCCGCATTATGTGAAGAAACATAGACAAAAATTTGCCCCGGAATTGAAGGGGAAAGTTAACGCAAGGAAGCAAATGCATTTAGAAGACTGGAGGAAGGGTGAAGAAGGGCAGGAGCAGCAGGAGATAGTAAGAGATTGCAACAGGAAAGAAGAGCAGGAGCTGGATGAAAATAAAATGGAAGATAAAATGAGGATATGTAGGGAATTAGAAGGGCAGGACTCGAAACATGAGATACACAGTTGCGATATCACAGCAGTGGCAGATGGAAGAATTCATAGGCCAAGGAATAAAAATAAATTGGGAAGTAAATAAATAAATGACACTTTATTTAAAGTGAATGAAGCGGAAAGTGGGAAAATACCAGTATTAACCCTTAAAACAAAATTAGTCAATAAACCTGATACAGTGATACCATAGACTAACTACAGTATAGTTAGTCTATGGTAATACACTCTATTGTTGATACGGGTTCTAATATGAATTTAATACGCTCAGAATTGATACAGGAAACAAAAATTGAAAGAGGACGTTTACCGAGGGTTGTTTCAGCTAATAATACCCCGATTAGGATTTTAGGAACAATACAAGTGGCCTCCATCACCTCCGAACTGTCCGACCTGTCTTTGGTGCCATCCTCGGTCTGCTCCACGCTTTCTCTGCCCTCAACCACGGCGGACTTCTCTGATGCTCCACTCCCTGTGCGGTTTCAGGCTGGTGTGGTCAATCTTCTAGACCCTGTGGCGTTTAAGTTCGTCCTCTCAGATCAGGGCGTCCGGGCATGGCTATGGATCTTGAAGTCCCTGATGGTGAGTGATAGCTACGCCAAATTACTACCTCAGGTGTGAACCTTCCACGGCCGTTTGGGGCGCCGCCCACATTTACTGCTTCTCGTCCCTCTCCGGTCCTCGAAACATGCGGGGCCTCTTTTTGTCCCTTATCCTGGCCCTAAACATGCAATGGCAATGTTCCTGGTTTCCAAGCCTGATGGTGGGGGGGTGTCCGCCCCAACATAGACTTTAGCCCTTGGACATTCTATATATTGATACCCTGCGTTTATCTCTCCTCACCGTCGGCAAGGCCATCCGTTCAATTTCCCTCGGTGAATGGATGATTAAACTAGACCTCACATCAGTTTCCACCAGCTACGGGTAAATCCGCAACATTATAAATTCATGACGATTTATTACCGGGGTCAAAAGTTGGCTTTAACTCGGCTCCCGATGGGGCACGCTGTCGCGCCGGGCGTTTTTCAATGGGCTTGCACTGCCCTTCTCTCTCATGTTCGGAATGAGACCGGTGTTCAATTCATCGTCTACCTATATGACGTTTTGCTCCATCACCCGGAGCGAATCGCGCTCTTCCGCCCTGTGCAGCTTATCCGCGCGTTAGGTGTGACCATTAATGATAAGAAGTCTGTTCTCCGCCCAGCTATGGAACTATCGTATTTGGTCTTCTTCGTCTCTATGGCAGGCCAGTTCCTCTGCTTCGATCAGGCTCCCTACTCGCACCTAAAGACTTTATTGACGTTTGTCAAACCGGGCTCCGCTAAGAACCGTTAGCGCATTAATGGATATACTGTGCGTAGGTGCTCTTCAATATTCGTTGGCCACTTTTTCTGGTGGCGGGCATTCTCCTTGGTGATGGCTCGTGGTTCGCAGCGGCGCTTCGCTTCATGGACATCCGTCAGGAGCATCGCTTCGCAGACGCGCCTGTGGTTGTCCACGTCTTCACCGATATGCCAGCCCCCACTCCGACGCCGCCTTCATCCTCGCACTGGACCAGGGGCTTCCAAGAACCAGCGAAGATTTTCCACGCTGAGATGGTCACAGCTCTCCTCGGTCTACAATGGGCGGCCATCAACCTTCTTTGGGAGTCCCACCTCATCCTCCACATGGACAACTCGGTGGCCTACTGCAGCCTACGCTCGGGTAAGGGGAGGACGTTCCGCCGTTATGACCTTCGTCGTCTATTCCTCTCGGTCCTGTCCAACTTGCATGACAATACGTGGGAGGTCCAGCCACAGTGTAGCCTCCACCGAGAACCCAGCGGACACCCCGTCTAGACGCATCTTCAATACCCTGCATGGAGCCGCGGCCGACCCTCTCCAATTCCGCCCCTGCCGGGATTACGGCACATAAATCGTCCGGTCAGTGGAGATTCTGCGGCCACCGCTAGAGACTCTTCGCATTCAGCAAATTAATGTCTTTCACGACTCTTAGCCCCTCTGGCAGGAGACATTCGGCCCCTTTGGCCTGCGAGTCAGTATGTAAACTCTGGAAAATAAAAAGTACGGTGGCGGTTACGACCTTCAGCCGTGCCGCCACGAGGGTCCATTGCGCCTACCACGCTCCGGCGCTGCCGCGCTGTACCGTCCCTATACGCTTGCCTTGATAGCGAGGTAGGTGCGAATGGCGGTCCGGAGCGGCAGTCGTGTCGGAGACGGTGGGCAGGGGACACCTCAACAACATTAAGATCTCGAGAGAACGACCTGGGGAGTTTGCAGGTCACCAAACCTTTTGAGCAGACAAGACCAAAGTCAAAGCAGAAAGTGCGTAAATTTCATGGGGGAATAAAACGGATAAGCTAATTTGGAAATCAATAAAATAATTATGCAAAATATAAAATTACAATAATTTGTCGTCAGTGGAATAAAAAATTTAAGATAAAAGTTTAATAACTCCATGAGCTTTTATCATGAAAGATGTTCTTCCTTCTTCTCAGGGTAACATATTTTTAATTTACAGGGTAAATAATGGGTAAGCACACTCTTTTTGATTGTGACCGGGTCCATCCTGGAGGATTGGAATTGGATATTTGGACATTCCGTACATTCTACATCTAACAGCATTTCTTACGTACAGTACTTGGATACTTGGTGCCCCAAACTAGTTGTGTATTGGGAGTGCTAGGAGGTATTGATTGGCAAGGTTCGTAGAGCTTTCAGCTACGAACCTTGATGATTGGGGACCTGATCACAGGCGTTGGGCGTCGTCAAACATGTGTTCGTATCGTAGTTACAAACATCATCACAACTATTTTAGCGAATTTCCCCTATAGGGAAGAAGCTATTACCGTAGGTCTCATGGTAAGACTTAAGCCCGAGACCATGATAACTTTTCATTTTGAGGTCCCCAGATGCCAAAAACACCATTCGTTCAAATTTATATATATATATGTGTCCGTAAGCACGATAACTCTCGTAAAAAAGGTCCGATCTTAATGAAATTTGGTACAAACGTGTAAAGTACCATTTATTTGAACGAGTTCGAAAACCAGACAAATCGCACCATCCGAAGGGGGGTTTTGGGGGGGTTTTGTACCCCAAAAATGGGTTTATTGGGGTTTCCACATGTAATTTTTATTAAAATCAAATTTTAATTTTCACCATTGAATTCAGCATAAAAAAACAAAAAATTTGGTATCTTGATCATTGCTCTACGTCAATTGGTTACTGAGATATTGAAAGTGCTAAACACAGTACGTTGTCTAATGTTATTCTTATGGAGAAAAAGAAAAATTGTATATCTCGCTTATTTATGAACATAAACTGACAAAATTTGGTATATAGCTTCATCTGGTTGTGGTTTATTGTTGTTTGCACAAAAAAACAATTTTTCACCTATGGTTCCCATAGCAGCAAACCTAGGTATTCGGTCCCCATGTTACTCTTATGGAAAATAATTAAAGTGTTATATGTCGCTTATTTATGAATGTATATGGATGAAACTTGGTATGTGACTTCACTAAGCTGAGTTCTATTGATATTTTGCATAAAACCCCATTATTTTGTGTTCCTTGTTGCAGCAAACCTGCGTACTCATCCCCAATGTTATTCTTATGGAGAATAATTAATATTTTAAATATCGCTTGTTTGTGAATATATTTCTTATGAATCCTGTTATGTGGCTTAGTGTGTTATGTTATAATTCATTGGAAATTCGCTGAGTATGCAGGTTTGCTGCGACGGGGGTATTTGAATATCATAATCTTCTGTAATTAATGTTATATATATTGGGTAATCCGTTGGAAATGTAAAATAAAAATAAAATAAACTACTGGTAATTCAATGAAACAATTCACATTAAAATTGCTTGTAGCACTTTTGAATAAGCACTTATAATCATCCAATATATATTATTTTTAAACACCTCCTCTATTTAGAAATAAATGTATCAATATGCACAAAACTATGTGACACGTCTTTTTATGTTATATTATTTACGATTAGGGGAAAAAAACTCTATGGATTCTCTAAAACTGTAAGATGCACCAGACTACTGAGCTCTATGTTATATCATATACTAAGTGACTACATACACGTCCAAAGTAAAGGCAAATTCACATAGCTACCGCTTAGGTTAGGTTAGGTTACGTTTCGTTACGTTAGGTCAGGTTAGGTTAGGTTAGGAGGTTTTCTGGCTCTCAATCTGTTTTAAAAATCACAGGAAAAGTAACGTACGGTGCATAATTTGGAACGGACGTGAACAGTTGCGGCTCACGTCGGACGTGTACGTAGCCTCTGCCTATCATATTATATCTCAGTGCGGCAGACGGTGCTGAACTCTTTTGGCGCCATTGTGAAACTTTGTTTTCACAACAAATCAGTTAAAAAAAACTTCACAAAGTTTTAAGCTACCGGGCAAAGCGCATCAGCGCATGCTTCGAGGTTTTGTTGACAGATTTGAAAGTTTTGTGTTGTTTGATTACGATGTGATCATTATTGTGGTTTACTAAAGTCAGTTTAGTATTTCGTAAGAGTAAACACTATTATTATTAATGTTAATGTACAGTGGAATTGGCGAAACGTGGCTTGGACAGTGGCCGCTGCATTACTACCGCAGTTTAGTTACCATTTTACTTAAACATTTCTTTACAAAACATACTTTTGGTGTTTAGGGGTGTAGGAGGTATTAACTGCAATTAATGAGAACTTTTTAGAAAATTTAGATAGGGTTCAGACTTTCTGCTTTGAAATAAAAAAATGGTTGATACTCCGGAATTAGAAAAGAAACCCATTGAAAATGGTATTTCGAATGACAGTGATGACAGTGGCAATACCAGCGAACAAGAACCCTGTTTACCATCAGACCCAAAGGAAAAGAAAGATATGGATATGACGGATACTTTGGACAGCAAACATCTTGATACAGAAATAATTAAACAGAATAAGAAAAGGCACAACATAAATGCTAAACCACAGGTGTCACTGTGGATGACAATAAAGAGTTCATTCGCCACCGCTGTTAAATTTTTGTCTGACAAAACCGGACTCTCCAATGTGGGGTTAGCTGTGGCAGCTATTATCTTGTTACTATTAGTGATTTGTTTGATTGTATTGCTTGTTATGGGCATAGTTTGGCCTTCTGTTCCTCATGAATTAAGGTTCCCTATTTGTCGAAGATCAGCTTGCCTTCGTTCTTCGTCACATGTGAGTAAAACAATTATTTTCCTATTAAAATCATAACTTTACCAACCCTGTGCCTTTATGTAGCCTACCGGTATATGTAAAGGCTTAGTGTCAGGCCCTTTTTCATGAATTTGCAGAATTTAATTCTAAAATGTGAAAACATGTTATAATACAAGAAACTATGTTGTGTTAGGATATTGTTTTATTTACAAATTCTTTGGAACAACGTGATGAAAAACATTTGTAATAATCCCAGGAAAATATTCTTTTATCACATTGAAAACAAAAACTTAAGTATTTTTACGTTAACTTATTAAAACAATTTATAACTTTGTACTCAATCAAAACTAAGCATCGACAACAACTAGGCCTAATGAGGATGTGATATACAATGTCATATCTCATTGGCTTTTAAATCTCATCACACGCGATCATGAAAGAAATATGTTTTACAATTAAATCAAAAAAGAAAATCTGTAAATTCCGTGTAAAGCAGAACAGCTTTTAAGAAACCAAAAAATAGGGGACTACTTTTTAAAATTTAAATCCAGTACACAAAGGAAAATGTGACTGTGTATATTTATTTGTTAATTTTTCCTGTCTATAATTGTGTTGCTTTTAATGTCATTTTTATATCTAAATCCTTTAAAATTTTCTTTCTAGAAGAAGTCTGATGTGAAGAACAGAAATTTTAGTGGTACTTCAAAAATATTGTAAATGTATTTGATAAAGTTGAATCATTGGTGTCAACGTATGTCAAGCCTTAATAAATAGAATAAAAAAAAAAAACTTTCGAACCCCAATTTTGACATCGAAACTGGAAATGGAAACTAAGGAGGTTTATTAGTAACACTGGAGGCTACACTGTTAAGCGTTTTTTGTTGAAAAACCGAGCAGGCGATTTTGTCAGTTTGGTCCACTGGTGAGGCAAATTTCTAGTTCCTTGAACTATCCTGATTGGTTGTTTTTATTTCTATAAGTGAATCAATTTTGTCTACTCTTGCAAATCACTGGAATAATAGTAATAAAAGTTTAAACAAGTGAATTTTTTCGTTTGATTAATGTATTTATTCTTGCCATGAAATTAACAAATAAACAAATACAAGTTTATTAAATTAAATCGTGAGTAGGTATATCACCCAAGCAGACCTAGAGAAAAACTAAACTATAGCTATAGTGAAATAGACCCTGACGAGCCAATCACCCTGAACATAACTATAAATAGGGAACATCCAATCAAAGATAGAAAAGACCTACAAGAACAACATGCGACAAATGAAAACCCAGAAAACGTGATTAACACATAGGATTCAAATAACACCCACTCCGCTGCAAAATATCAATATAGGCCTACAAACAACAATAAAAGGAACCTAAAAGTACTTCATCTTAACATTAGTAGCGGCCTCTCCATCAAATTAGACAAACTCCAAATAGAACTTCACTCAATCGACCCGGATATCCTCATTATTTCCGAACAAGACCTAACAGCGGAACACTTTTTAAGTATGACTTAAACTTAACATTTTACACTTAAATCTTTTCAAAAGAAGAGCGGAAGTGGGGGAGGGGTGTCGCGAACTACACTAAAGATAACATGGATTATGATTACCAGGAGCTAGACACCAGAAAAGCGGTCCCACACTTCTCGCGAAAAGGCCTGAACATTCGGCCGAACATTCTACCGAACGTTTACTGAACGTTCACCCTGTTTGAAGCTCCCACGCTTCTCGCAAACATTCCCTCTAAAATATTAACGGGATGTAATAAAATACGTCTTACAACTCTTAAGAATATATTTACACTTATACTGATTCACATTCACACGGTTAACATATATAGAAGATGGTACAAGGCTATCGATTTCGACCAGTCACACCGGTCATCATCAGGCCAATGAGACATCAATGAGACATCATCAGTATACAATATATAAGTATCAATATAACAACACGTAATATGCTAATCAAAAATTTGTTTAAAATATTAAATAAATTTTATCAGCTGTTGGCGCATTGTCTGCCGTGTCCAAGCATTGTCGTGACAAAATGGACGACTCTGCAGACAATGTTGCTGTTGTTGCATCTACAGTCGTGATGTAATTAATTATAAAAGGCTTAAAATTTCGGCGTATAGAAGAAACCAACGAATATATGAGATCTTTAAAAATTTGTCCAATGTGCTCAGGATCGAACTGTCAAACTTCAGATTGTGAGGCCAGCGCTGTAGCAGCACTACTACACATTATACTGCTGACAACTAACTTAGCCTAGCTGACTCGTGCTGCTAATTTTTTGCAATACATACCTGTACCTGAAGCGAACTACCCTGACATTTTTTAATTGGTAGCAGGGGCTTTACCATTCTCAGTTGTTCAGTGCTAGCTTAACCTGTACACTTCTATGTTTTGTTGAAAGGAAACAGTAAGTAAGAGAGAAATGATGATTTAAGCTTCTTCTCCATAAGAATGGCACAAGGCAACATGGGCCATTCCACGAAATCCGCAGTTAGTATGGTTGTTTTGTATCACCACGAAATCAAAATTCCAATTTTTCTCTTCAGCCACCAAAGCCACAGGCACCACCTCAGCCATTATTATTGTTATTAATAATTAAATTACTGTTCTCGAAGTTTTGCCAATAAACAAGCGAGATATAAAATTATGTTATATTACTATTGAAAAAACACGTTATGCAATGGCTAAATTTTGTAATAATCAAAATCACCACTGAAGTTTATCTATTTTCAAGAAACTGTACAAAAATAAAAACATTACAGCATGAAGAAAATAATACAAATAAATATTATACAGCCTACAATTCTATAAATGACTGTAACTTATCTAGTTTTAAGTAATAATTTATAATGCTGATGCAACAATTTGTAAAAGCAGTAAAATGTACCTATTTTATTTATTTATTCCCAAGATAATAACATAGTGCAATCTAACACATTTACTGTGTTTATCACATACAATACAGTATCTCAATAAATAACTTAATTGACACAGAACATGAATTAATACCACCGCAGCAGCAAACCTACGTACTCAGTGAATTTCCAATGCATATATATGTATCTTAATGTGTCATAAAGCCAGATACCAAGTTTCATCAATATAAATTAATAGATAAACGATTTATGACATTTTAATTATTCTACAAGAATAACCTGGCGGCCAAGTATGCAGGTTTGCTGAAACAAGGAACATAAAAAATGGGTTTTAATACAAATATCAATATAACACAACTAGGTAATGTCACATACCGGTACCAAATGTTATTAATTTATGTTCATAATTAAGGAATACATAATATTTTACTTATTTATTCTCCTTAAGAATAACATGGGGGCTGAGTACGCAGGTTTGCTGCCACAGGAACTATCTCGGTTAAAATTATTTTGTAAAAATAACAATATACCACAACCAGATGAAGCCATACACTAACATTGGTCGGAATGTGTTCATAAATAAGCAACATTTAAAATTGTTCTTACTCTCCATAAGAATAACATTGGACAACGTTCTGTGTTTAGCACTTTCAATATCTCTGGAACTGATTGATGTAGAGTAATGATCAAAACACCAAATTGTTTGTTTTATTAAGCTGAATGCAATGGTGAAAACTAAAATTTGATTTACTAAAATCTTATATGTAAAAAACTCAAAACCCATTTTTGGGGTACAAACCCCCCCCAAAATACCCCTTCGGATGGGTCGATCATATGTGAAACATTTAAAAACTCATTATTTGGGGTGTAAAACTCTCCCCAAAACCTATCTTTGGATGGTGCAGTCTGTCTGGCTTTTGAACTTCAAGGTGACTTTACATGTTTATATTAAATTTCATCGAGATTATAACATTTTTTCAAAAGGTATCACGACCAATAAGGACACACAGTATCTGGAGACCTCAAAACTAAATGTTATTGTGGTCTCATGTCTAGAATTAATCTTACCATGCTGACTATAGTAAAGTGTTGAGGGAAGTTCGCTAAAGCAAATCTTTTGAAATTTCCAGGCTTTCAATTTTTTAACCCGGATTTCTCAGACAACGAAGCAGTCATTATATTGGGGATGCAAAGTATAAATCACCACGTAAATCAAACTTGTTTAAGCCATTTTAATATTTTTTTCACCACATTCTGTTCAGAATGGATTGAGAATATTGTTATGTTTTCTTTTGTATTTGTTTAGTTCATGCCTGATGTTTTGTTTCAAATATTTCTTCTTTTTTCATGTTCCAGGGTGATCCTAACTAGGACGAACTCGATAATTAATGTAAATATTTGTTCGTAAAATCACCGTGTTAAAAATTCTGTGAATAATGACATGTAACATTGAACCAGAAATAAATAATTGTAAAAACAATTTCACCCGAAAGGATTTTGCATAACCCTCGAACGATTTATGACCTCGACTTCGTCTCGGTCATAAAACACGATCTCGGGCCAGCAAAAACCCCACTTTCTGCCCTTGGAATTGTATATACCACAACAGGAGTATAATAAATACTGAATACCTGCATCCTTAGTCAAGGAAGCAACAAATGCAAACTAACATTTCCACCTATAACTGAAATTGAAGTTTTTCAATAACAATTAGTTTATTTTTCTTTATGAATGCCTACTATAGAGGGTAAAATAAAATAACACTTTTTTACCAAAGCTTATTCTATTGCCATATTTCATAATTCTATTGCGTTGTACATAAAATTACATAACTAACGTTGATTTGCAGTTAACACCACTAGCCTAATATATGTCGAGTGCTTGTCTGGGACAAAAAAAGCAAAGCCTCACTGGAGTATGTTTGATATTTTTGTAAACAAACCACAGAGAACAGTGGTTTCCAGCAAACATAATATGACAAAAAATATATGCCATATAATATTGTCCTTTGTTTAACTTTAATTTTTGTGATGTTGTGTTTATGTTATTTAAGAAATTATTTTAAACACCTGCCATCACGTAATGAGAATAACGTTTCACGAAGTTTCGGGATATGGGATCAGATCACTGGTAGCCTTTAGTTTTCCTCATTTTCCTGGTTTTCTATATAAACATATTGTATTTTAGAAGAATGTGTTTTTTTCTTCCTTCAGTTAACATATTCAGAAACTATTTAATTTAATCTTGAAAACGCTTTGAATAGATAACTAATGATGTTTATTGTTTTCCGTAAGGATAGGAATGGTTGTACGTAAAGTTTCAGATTGCAAAATTTTTTAGTCTGTGGTTAAAGTACTGGGTTACCATGGTCACGGAGGGTGCAGAGGGACAATGGTGGCTTCACTTTTAGTGTTTAAGTGATTAACATGTACTTGCGTACTCTAGATGTACCTAAAGCTCGTTGGTCCAAAACGAAAGTTGACAATTTTCATAATGTTGAAATCCAACTAGGTAATAAAAATACACATAGAGATATCGTCGGTGGGGTAAAGAGAAGCCTACAAGCTGACCGCCATTTTCCTCAGGTACCTAACCAATCAAATCTTTTCACAAATTTTAAGTTTGTCAGCTGACAAACATTTAACTTGTGAAAAGAGGATTTAATTGGTTAGCATGTCGGTTGCCACGGGAGCTGAGGGAAAGCTGGGCAAAATGGCGTTCGACCATATAGGCTTCACCTGTTTTATCCCAGACCAGATCTCTAGATATATCCATATCCTCGTTGATGAAAGCTAATTCAGTTTGTCATCAAAAAGTTGTTTGTTAAAATGTTTGGGCTGAACAGGAATAATGAAACAGCTGCAGTGTGTGAGCCCGGAGCCAGGCCGGTGGCATTAACGCTCCAGCGGTTCTTTGACGAGTGTGTCGTCGTCGTTATGGTTGATTCTCTCGGAGCGGTGGTGCGGTCGTCAGTCACAATGCTCCCTTGGCCATGCTCGCTCAGTCACAGTTGTATGATTCCTAGACGTTGTACAAATGTTGGATATTACTCGCCGCGTGGTCCCAACCGTAACTTACTTAATTTGAAAATGGAGGACAGGAGTTGTATTATTCGGTAACATATAAGCAAAATTATTTTTACCTGGAGCCAAAGAAAATGCTATTGGAAATAGTCATAATGTGTTCGAGAAAATTACAGCGACTACTACGATTTCAAATTCAAATTCTTTATTGTTTATAAGCATTTATAAAATGCATAAACATGGTCATTGTAGAGTTCATTATGAATAATCAGTTGTTATTCTGTAATTATATGTTTTAAATGAGACCGGTGTTGTTAGTTGCTGACAAGTGATTTAAGATTATTGAAATCCCTTTAAAAATAATGGTTAGTACCCATTTTTATTTTCCCAATGTTCACTATACGTTGTTGTAATAGGCCATAGTCTTAAGTCTTTTTTGTCTTCAGATTTTAGTAACTATGCAACACCCATTTTTAAAAAAAGCTTATGTGCTTTCCTTGAGATCAATTAGCCTATCAGTTTATCTTTGATTTCCAATTATTAACTTAATTCTTCCGGCGCAGAATGGTTTTATTTGTTTTTATGATAAAACGACTTATTAAGTGTGAATGAAAATTATTCTTCATTTTCCAAGTTATTTTTCACTCGCATACATTTTGTAGCTTTTTTTTAGATTGTCTTTAAATTTCCAATTTTTCACTTAGTGCTTCCGACAAATAATTAAAGGTTTTTGTTTTACCATTGACTATGTATGTTTTACTTATTATAATTTGTATAGCCTAAAGTAAACTATTTAATATGTAAACGAAACTAAATGTGTTAAGTATGGTTTGTTACCTTAGTGGAGGTAAACTAGTGGCGTAATAGACCTTTGTCAAGGGGGGATATCTCATTAGGGAAAACAAAACAAAAAACTGTGATCGTGACTAGCGCGGATACTGGTACAAAATTGAAGACATCATTGACGTGTCCCTTACATTTATAATTATTGATAGGCCTACACGTCCAAGACGTAAACCATCGATACAAAGTAATCAATATTTTTTTAAATTTTATCTTTGAACGAAAATGTATTTACGTTTGCAACTTCATCGTCATGCAACGATTGCCAAATAAGCTAAACCCTAATTTCCCTGTTCACTCTAACCTCTATTATTTGTTACTCTTTGGCTTTATTTCGTCGGGAAATATCGTTGACTTTAACAAATACTTGTGTTTATAGAACAAAGAAAATCAGTATGAAGATTTTGGCTCCCTGCAGTTAATTAAATTACAAATCTAATATGGCAACCGTAAGTTAAGCACATCACTAAGGCCATCTAGACGGCAAGTTCAAGGTCAGGTGCGAACTGGCCGCTAGGGGGTGAGGGTAGACTGTTCCGTGACTTACGTCCCACTTGTGGCGCGCAAATACCGTGCGTGCCGTGTGCCGGTGCAGTTTATCTGCTACTATTTGTTGTATGCGAACAATATTATTAATATATAAATAAGATATTTTGGAGGTATTGCACACATTTTTTTTGTTTTTCAGTAACAACATTTATTTTTAATCAAAAGGCACAAGCTTGATTTCAGGAGGATATAAATTTTAATTTTTCCAAGTTGCAAGGGGGGATACATCCCCCTGACCCCCCCCCCCCCTGTGCCTACGCCACTGAGGTAAACTATCAGCAATATAAAAGTTAAAGCTGATAGCAATTTTTAGCCTGAAAATGAAGTAGTATTTTTCTTCGTATACCAAATGCACGTTAGAACGCTATCTTGAACCATAATCACACATGTAATGTTACCCATGAGTTAGATAGTTGTGTGTAGGACATTACAGTACCACACATGTATTTTTGGTCTATTAACTTTTTCCTAATGAATCCTAAAAGTGAACTAAAAAAACACATAATTTCAATTGGTCGTGCAATCCCAAGGAAAAAAGTTTAACAGTTTGTATAGTATTATTTTCACGGAATAACAGACGATGGCGCTCCAATTCATATCAAATAATTATGTATTTTTGTATAAATCTACTCACAGTTCTCATATCAGAACTGCGAATTTTATCACACGTTTTTTATCAGGCAAAGGGGCCTTCTAAAACACAAATAGTTTACAATAATTGTTTGGAAATTTTCCAATGCCTTAATAAATGTTTGCAAACGATCTCGCAATTCAACAAGAGGATGTAAATAATGTAATGAAAGAACAAATGTCTGTTTTTCCAATGAAAAGTGATGTATATATTTGATATATTTGATATATTTGTATATATTTGATTTGATTATTTTCTCTATACTAGCATCATTGACTATAGTCAATGCTATCATAGTATAGTATATTCCTTCTCTGTGTTTTAACGAATAATATAAAAATAAAAAGTAAGCTTTATTTGATTTATTTCACTTATGAATTCGTTTGCAAAAACATCGTGCAACTCAAAATCAGTCACTTGTGTTAAAAATAGTCAAATTTGTTTAAAGGTTTAAAACCTATTCCATAGATCATTAACTCCACAGTTAACTTATGAAAATGTTCGTCTTTGTTTTGAATCGCTCTTTCTGCAAAGCATTGTTTTATTTTGTTTTTCTAAGTCACAACGGTAAAATTGTACACTTTAATATTTGGTTAGTAAAGGCGCAAGAGCCGTAAACTATTTCAGATCAACTCAGATCTGTAGCCAAGTTTTATGTTGTAGCTGCGTACAACATGCTGACGTTGGGGAATGTAATGTTCCATTTACATTTGACACAGCTTTTACGGCATTGCAGTTTACTTTGAAACGCATAGCGCCCAGCTCGCCTGTAGCCTGTAGTCCGCGACTGTGTTGGTGGCACGCGTGGTTCCGCTCTTCTACTTATGTTATCATATTCCATATCCGTATTGCTGTATTTATATACCTCTCGATATCCTCTCAACTACGCTGGTCTGCCTTCGTCTGGCTTGGAAAAGACCGCGTGTCTGTTAGACTTTCTGTGGGCGTGATAAAATCAATATTTCAAGATTCAAGATTTTTATACGCCACACAATTTTCATTATACGACATTTTGCCTTAATTAATACATTAGAAATATTCATAGTTCATTATTATTATTATTATGCATAATAATAATATACAATACAATAATAGGCTACGCACCAGACAACAAGAGTATGTATGCATCATTTATAGATACACCTACACATTAGAATGCAGGTATAAGTCATCCCTTAAATTTAAAGAAAAAAGCAAATTGGATGTGGGTTGTTATAGAGCTAAAGCAATATTTCCGTCTGTACAATTCACATAAGAATTATTAAAATAAATGGGAAACCGTTTTTCGGTTGATATTATAAAATGGGATAGAATTAACTACCGTCTCACAACACTACAAAACATATTTTTTCTCATACTACACTTTAACATTTACATAAAGGATGGTACACGACTTTACCACCCTTTATGTAATTTACCGTATTGTATGTGTTAAGTGCAATATAATGTGCATTTTGCATTATATTTTGTAGTGTTGTGAGGCTTAGTTTGTTTTATCATTTTTAATTGGAACAACCATTGCTATGCTATACTCAAGAAATTATTTAATATTACATATAGCATGGATTAAGTCTTGTTTTTATACGAAGGTAAATACGAAGTTTTACACTTTGAAGCAGAGGTTATTGTTTGTCAGCTAGTTGCATGCCGATGATGTCATGTCATAGTTGTTATCATATAGCTTTAACAGGTGAGGATTTGCGTGCCCTCAGGCACCACTTTCTAGAAACTTAAAAACACAGGATGTTTTCGCAATAGGTCTTTATAATCCACGTAATTAGTCGGCGATTGATGACATTTTTTCTCTAACATAATCGAAGCTATGAGTGGTAAAGCATCAGCGAACTGCTAAAACGTATCTTTTAAATGTTGTATATAACTTACAGTTTTGTATAAACCTTTTCACAACGTGGTGTTATTTTGTTTCTCAGTGTAGTTTTTAAAGTGTGTTTAAATTATAAACTAAAATATTGTCGTTCCTTTTTCGAAATATGCGTTTCATAAATATGTTTTAATCAGTAGAATTGGTCACCAAGTGTGACATTAGTACCGGTAGTGACATTGCAATAACAGTTTAATGTAACGTGCCCCTTAAAACACTGCGGCCGTGACTACGCCGTAACCGCAGAGAGTTAAATCATTGACTACACACTACGTGACGTAGTGTGTATAGTCAATGGTTGAATTGAATATCAGTGGCAGGGTGGGAGGGGGGCAATGATCGGTTTTCAGCACCGGCTGGTTTTTATCGGTGCTCTGTGATTTTCAAAATATGCCCATTAATGTCGATCCGGAAGCAACACGTAGCATAATTATTGTCAGCTGAGTTCACAAGTCGTTCTTTTTCTGTGTTTACTATAGATTCCTGTTTATAATTGATTGCTCGCGTATCAACTGCCACGAGTTGCTTGGTAATTTATACGGCTGTCATACAATTGTAGAAGTCCTGTAGCTTTCGGGAATTGCAAAATCAGGACGATTGCAAAGACTCTTGAAATAATGCAGCGCTTACGTTGTGGTCATAGTATTTGTTGCGCGGAAGTGCAGAGTGGTCCGTACAATCGTACTTGTTGCGAGGGAAATACAATCATGGTCATTTACTGCTTAACATCAGTATCGCGTGATTCCGTTCTTAATTGCTTTATTTGTAGCGCACCTCAATGATAAATCAGCAATTTGGCTTATTTCAGCCTTTTTTAACTCTTTTGTATCTTCTGAACAAATTGGATCGATTTTGTGTTTTATATCGGAATGTCCCTCGCAGCATAATTCGGAAAACGTATATACCTAACTGGGTGAGATTAAAAGTATATTCGGAATGATAAGTTTTATATTTTTAAGTTACAAAATCCGTCTTAGAACGACCCAACTACAGTTCATATTGTTTTTCCCTCAGGCAAAACACGAGGCGCATCTATTTACTAGTCTTGAGGAAATATATCCCGGATGGCATCTCTGGTCATAAACCATCGGACACAAGCGTGACTGTGACACGTAAGGCAAATATTATCCCGCGACGCGACGCCAACAATTCTGTTTGTGACTACGGTAAACACGCCAATGCCAACGCCAGCACAGGAGCGTGTGGCGACCGAGCCCATCTGGCCGTCACGTGTGGCTAGCTGATGATACTGATACGGTATTGATAACACGCGCTCGCTGCTCCGTGCTGGAATCCACCAAATGGGAAAGTGTCATCTGCCTTAAAACTCCAGGTTTCCATAATTTTGTGGGTTAATTCCTGTGAAGTGTTCCTGAAGAGTTTCTTTACTCTCTTTCAGAAGTGTGAAGTTTGCCACGTCATTGATCGATGTTTAAGTGTTGATATTTTTGTTCTTTATTCAATCATCCCACCTTCAGGTTCATTAAATGCTGTTTAGTTTTAGGACGTCTTACCATACCTGGAGATCCTGGAAGACCTGTAATAATCAGGGAATAGTCACATTCTTCTTATAAAACATTTAAAAAGTCAAGGAATTTTAAAAATGTCTCAAAACAGGTTGTTTTTAGCGTTATTAATTAAAATATGCTACCTAATTTAAAACCTAATCCATTGATGATGATGACATCTAATCTATTGATGAACTAGGATTAAAAGCCAATTCAACTTGTGTTGAGGTCAAATTAATTTCAACTTCAATCATTTGTTTCTAAACGAAAGTATAAGTGAAAGTTTGTTTGTAAATATGTGTTAGTAAACAAATAATACAAATATTCATAAAGTTCATACTTTATCAAATAACTGGAAAATTTAGAAAAATCGGGAAATGTTACACTGGGGGTTTAGTAGACACGTTGGCCATGCATTTTAGTCATCTACATATTCTCAGATTTGTCGGATTGGAAATGAAGGATTAGGGAAACCCCCGGGTTAGTCTATAGAGTTGAGAAATATGCTATATAGAATTTAAGTTGGTAATGGACAAATGTTTTAACTTCTGTCATAATTATCATATGATTATGTTTATGTATTATGTAAACAATAACAAGTAAGAGTAATAAAGAGTTATTAAAATATGGCAGTTATTGTATAATTTAATATGTTAAAAGGCTTATAAAACAAATTAAAAAATCAACAGGTTATGGGCTCAGTAATTGGCCTTTAGTAAAGAGTAAAAAACCGTTTGCTGCAAGATGGCATCTATGAAAATATAAAGTGAAGAGATTTTGTGTGTTCAAAAACTAAAGACTCAAGCACATTTCCCATGTGGCATTTTGAGATGAAGATCTTGTTCACAGCCAGTAAATTAATAAGGATAGTGGATGGGACAGATACTTTAGTTCAATGTGGACGTAATGGAAAAAATATGGAAAAGAGGAAATTTAAAGATGCAACTGCCAAGCATGTAAAATTGAGAACAATTGATAACAGAGTAAAAGTGCACCCTCGTGTCATGTGAAACTGCAAATAAATGAATGATAGTATATTGAGAATATACAAGAAACTAGTCAACAAATGTGTTCGCTGCTTCAAGAGTTTTATAATTTCACGATCAACAAATCCAAAGACATCAATTCTAATATCAGTGAAATCCAAAATGTAGTCTGCTAACTGAAAAGCTTCAATGAACAAATAACAGAACCAATGATGATCTCCAAAATTATGACTGTTCTCCCAGATCAATTTAAACATTTCAGTAGTGCCTGGGATTCTACTCAAGAGACTGACAAAATCTTAGAGAATCTCATTGCAAGACTGTCACTGGAAGAGGATAAAGAAAAAATACTTATTAAAGAAGACATGAATGCAACTTTTAAAGCTGAATCAAAGTTTAGAGCGAAAAATAAAGTAGGCCTAACCTGTTTTTCATGTGGTGAATTAGGACATATTAAAGCTATTTTGGTAAAACTATAGTATAAGGTTCTCACTTTCAATCTTTTTACTATTTTAATATGATGTTCCTAAGACTTAACTAGTTCTAAAAATAGCAAAATCAACTGTCGGAAAACGATATAAATACGCTAAAATTGAAAATAAAATAGCACAATCCAACTGTGGAACCGGTGTGGGAACCCTGTGAACTTAATGTAAATTAAAACCAACTAATTTGAATAAAGAACTATTTACAGAAATGAACTTACTCGCCAATTGTAATTGTAAATACTATCGAACCAAACCTTTTCTAAATATTATTAAGACAAAAATAACGACACACTTTTAGTTGTATTTTTTAAGAAAAACATGTTTAAACAACGATGACGAAATGGACTATGGCAGACAACATAAAACGAACCGAAGTGACTACGTACACGTCCAATGTAAAGGCAAATTCACATCGCTAACGCTTAGGTTACGTTACGTTACTTTAGGTTATGTTAGGTTACGTTACGTTACGTTAGGAGGTTTTCTGGCTCTCAATCTGTTTTAAAAATCACAGGAAAAGTAACGTACGGTGCATAATTTGGAACGGGCGTGAACAGTAGCGGCTCACGTCGGACGTGTACGCAGCCTCTGCCAAAACGAAATGACTACAATCAGTTGTACCAACATGAGGAAAGTAAAAACTGATATGCAAATAATCGATACCAAATATAAATAAACAGGAATGTTATAATTTGTTTATTTAAACTAACTTGTAAAATCCCACGTTCATAAGTAAATTAAAATAATATATTACATCAATGAAGTATATTCCCGTATATTATCTCTTTTACATAGTTTAAGTAATAAAAACACAAAATTGCTTAATTAATTGGCTATTAAATAGTAACCAGAAACATACTTTTTCATTGTTAATAATTAACTGCTATTAGTGATTCAAAAATGGCTGAGTGTGAAGGTGCGAATCCTTGGCGAATTTGCGAAAATTGTGAGAATACTCTACAAAGTACGATCATCCAATCTACTAAAAGAGGTAATGTCTTGAAATTTCTTTACGACCACGATGTGATTCCAAAAAGGAAAGTGTGCCCAGAATGTGGAAATGATATGGTGTTGAATGAGGATACCAACCAATTCAACTGCCACAAGAGAAAAACAATTGTTAATGCACACCGGAAAAAAATATCTGTACAATGTAAAAAAAAGATTTCACAGTTTCAAGGAACGTGGTTTTCCAAATCAAAATTAAGTATTGAAAAAATCTTTTTGCTGACCGCATATTGGTGTTTTTTACCTCCCCCACGTCAAACTGTCCTGGAAAATGAACTTGAAGTTTCGGCAAATACTATCGTGGATTGGTCAAACTATTTAAGAGAAGTTTGTTTTCATTTTTTCTAGGGAAATTTCTCCTTTTAGGGAAATTTCCCATCCAGCGCTCTGCGGAGTTAGGTTAGGTTAGGTTATGATAAATATACAACCTAACCTAACCTAACTCCGCAGAGCGTTGTATGGGACATTTTCCTTTTCTAGGGAAATTTCCCCTTTTAGGGAAATGTCCCATACAGCGCTCTGCGGAGTTAGGTTAGGTTAGGTTATGATAAAAATACAACCTAACCTAACTCCGCAGAGCGCTGTATGGGACATTTTACCTTTTTAGGGGAATTTCCCCTTTTAGGGAAATTTCCCCTTTTAGGGAAATATCCCCTTTTAGGGAAATTTCCCCTTTTAGGGAAATTTCCCATACAGCGCTCTGCGGAGTTAGGTTAGGTTAGGTTATGATAAATATACAACCTAACCTAACCTAACTCCGCAGAGCGCTGTTTGTGACATTTTCCTAGATTATTTTATAGGAGTTATTTTATTTCAATTCTAAATAAAAAATACAGAGAATAATTCTAGCATTACACTTTATTACACTTTGTTTATTTTAATATTGTATCGGTATTGTGCCGTAGAAAGGTTAACACCACATGTTGACGCACTAGGGAGTCTACACTTGAACATCCCATGCTACCCCTGCAGGAGCGGGGGTGTGCGAACACCCCAGCAGGAGCGGGGGTGTGTACTAATGTAACCTCTCATAAAACAAATTATTTTGTGGTTGGCAACACTTCTACTTTGAAAGGTTGCAGTTATCATATGTATTATGGCCTTGGGTAAGGTGAATCACTGCATTCGTCGTTTTCCAGCGTTTAACGGTACAAATTTCAATTAATTATCACATTGAAGTTGTGTTATCAATTTGTATTAATCTTTTCACCTTTGTCTCTAGATTTCTCCTTCCAATAAACCAAAAATCCCACCTGTCCTGTAAATATGATGTAAATAAACTCGATGTAAATAAACTCGATTGTCTTGTAAATAGACTGGATTGGAAACCAACGAATCGCCGAATGAACGTAAGTATTTTATTTTCAATTTTAGCGTATTTATATCGTTTTCCGACAGTTGATTTTGCTGTTTTTAGAACTAGTTAAGTCTTAGGAACATCATATTAAAATAGTAAAAAGATTGAAAGTGAGAACCTTATACTATAGTTTTACCGCTATTTTTCCAAAGAAAAGGTATGCAACGTATATGAAAAATACTCATGATGAGGATAATTCTAAAATACAAAGTAATGCATAGTATTTGTAAAAAACAAATCATCGAGAAGAGGATTGTTTCTTTAGAAGTAATTTTAAAGGTAACAATGAGAAAAGTAACAAACTTGATAAAAATGACAAACATGCTAAAATAACTTTCATGTGTAACAATGAAGTTATGAATGAAAAAAACCTGAAGCAAACAAAGTAGAAGTAAGAAATGATGTTCAGACAGGGGTTGGTTCCATAGAGTTTGACAAGTGTGTACTAAAACAAGTGTATTGTGTTCCTGAATTGTCAAAGAATCTCATATCTGTAAATCAAATAACAGAAAATAAAGTTTCTGTATATTTTGACGATAAAAGGGTGTATATCTTAAACCAGAAAGTTGAATTGCCTAAATAATGTATTGCGCTTGAAGGAGAGAAAAGTAAAAGTGGTATGTACATAGTAAAACTAAATGCTCAAGATGAGGCTGCTCTAATGTTTGAACAGGAAGGTAATACTTTAGAAATGTGGCACAAAAAGCTCGGTCGTCTTAACATAAAACAACTTCAGGAAGTTCCTGTAATGTGTAAAGGTGTAAAAATTAATTTTCAAAAAGGTAAGACTAATATAGACTGTTCAGTATGTGCTAAAGCGAAACAAGTAAGACTACCTTTCCAAACTGTGAGATAAAAAGCAGAGAAACCGCTTCAAATCATTCATATGATCATAGTGATCATTCATGTGGTCCGATTGATCTTAACACTGCTTGATGATTACACACATTTTTGTAAAGTGTACCTGCTAAAAACCAAATCTGCTAATGAAGTTTCTGATTATGTAAAACAGGACATTAGTGAAGCTGAGGTTCATTTTAACCTCAAACTAAGTAAATGAAGATGTGACCTTGGTGGAGAGTATAAAAACAACCAATTTATGGACTGGTGTAAGAAAATAGACTTTACTTTCCCTTATACTCCTAACCATAAACCATAACCAATAGTAAACTCCTAACCATAGTTAACAATTAAATGGAAAATCAGAAAGACTCAATTATACTTTACTGAATAAAGCAAGAGCCATGTTGTTTGAAACACATTGTGAGAAAGAGATGTGGGGAGAAACAGTATTAAACAGCGGCTTACCTCGCTAACAGAAGTCCTACAACAGGATATACCGTCACTCCAGCAGAGTAGTGGTATAGAAAGAAACCCAATCTGAGTAGACTTACAATTTTTGGTAATAAAGTGTCTTCAAAAGTTGTAAAGCCTCAAAAAAAACTTGAAAGTAGGAGTAAAGAAGCAATGTTTGTTGGATATGCAACAAATGGATACAGACTGTAGGATCCAGAAAAGAGAGACACCTTTGTAAGCAGAGATGTGATTTTTACTTCTTCATTCTTATGTCAAAATAAAGAGAGAGAAAAGGAGTATGGAAATACAGATCGTTCAAGAATATGAAGAATCTTCTGATGAAGAAAATGTAAATGAAAATGAACAACAAGATCAGGAGATAAATCGAGAAATATATCACGAAGTACATGAAAATCCTGAAATAAATAAAGAAAGAAACTAGGAGCATGATAAAAAAAGATAAGTTTACAACTTTAGAGCAAGAGATGGTCTCAGAAAACCAAAGAGATATGAAGACTACAGTCTTGAGGAAAAAGAAGTACTTCTGACATACAGTGACACATTGAAGAGTCCAGACAGAGAAATTGCAAAACACAATAGAGGAAGAAAAACATTCACTTAAAATAACTCCAATAGCACCCCAAAATTCAGGGAGTGTACAAAACCAAGAAGAAAGTTCAAAATCTATTGATGATTTTTCTCACTACCGAGAAATAATTGGAAGTCTGTTATACTTGACTAGTAAAACAATACCTGATTTGGCATATGCAATAAGCTTTGACAGCAGATTTATAGAAAATCCTAAATACCCCCGTCGCAGCAAACCTGCGTACTCAGCGAATTTCCAATGCATTTATATGTTTCTCACTAGTACATAAAGCCACTCACCAAGTTTGACAAAAATACATTCATAAATAAGTGATTTATATCATTTTATTTATTCCCCATAAGAATAACATTAGGACTGAGTACGCAGGTTTGCTGCAACGAGGAAGATAAGAAATGAGTTTGTATGCAATTATTAATATAACTGAACCAGGTGAAGCTACTTACCATGTTTTATTCATTTATGTTCATAATTAAGGGAGATATAAAAAACTTTACTTATTCTCCATATGGATAACATTAGGGCTGAGTATGCAGGTTAGCTGCTACGGGGAAACCAACAAAACATTTATTTTTTGTGCAAATATCAATATACCAGTACAACATGAAGCCTTATACCAAATTTCATCAATATACATTCATAAATAATCAAGATATGAAATTTTATTTATTCTCCATAAGGATAACATTGGACAACGTACTGTGTTTAGCACTTTGAATATCTCTGCAACGGTTTGACGTAGAATCATAATTTAAACACCAAAATGATTGTTTTGTGGAGCTGAAGTGATTGGTAAAAGAAAATGTGAAGTTTAAAGTAAAATTAACTGAGGAAAAGCCAAAAACCTTGTTCCCATAAGATTAACATGGGAGATTTTATGAGCATGTTTTTTGGATTTTTTCCGCAACCACTTAACCTAGGTCAATAATTCAAAATACCATATTATTTGTTTTTTTAAGCTCTATAACATGGTTAAAACCAAAATTAAGTGTTTTAAAAATTTTTGGGTGAAAAATGCAAAAAACTGATTTTTGGAAAATTTAAAACCCCCATAAACCCCCCTTCCCATTAACCGATTTTTCTGGTTTTCGAACTTAGTCATAAATGTTAGTTTACACATTTGAGCCAAATTTCATCGAAATCGGACGTTTTTTACTCAAGTTATCGCATTCACGGACACACACATTATATATATATATATATATATATATATATATATATATAAATTTGAACGAATAGTGTTTTGGACATCTGGGGACCTCAAAACAAAAAGTTATCATGGTCTCGGGCTTAAGTCTTACCATGAGACCTACGGTAATAGCTTCTTCCCTATAGGGGAAATTCGCTAAAAAGAAGACATTCAAAATGTTAAGAGGACGCTGCGATATCTGAAAGGTGCTCAACAGAAAGGAATAAAGTTCTACAAAACAGAACAAGAAACAAAAGACATAGAACTGATAGCATATTGTAATGCAGATTATGCTGGTGACAAAGAACAGAGAAAAAGTACTACAGGCTATGTTATATGCTGCACGGCCGGTATCTTGGCGCTCACTAAAGCAGACCATAGTATCAAAATCAGTGAGCGCAGAATATAAATAGAGAGGGCAGCGGGCGCGGCAGGTGAAGCCACGCGAATATTGGTGGTACCCCTGTAGTAGGTGTAGGGAGGGCGGTGAGTCATCCTAGTCCCGTGCGTCTTGAGCGCTTAAAGACGGCCACACACTACCGGACTTTTTACCGAACAAGACATCGAACCGAGAAAATCGGGTAGTTTGTGGGGCCTCCGAACAAGACATCTAACCGAGCACCGAGCGCTCTCGAGGCGGTTTTTTGACGAAAGATCGGTCCGATGTCTTGTTCGGGGTTCAGTAGTGTGTGGTACCTCCATACGCTGCTCCGAGCGCCGTCATGAGCCCCGCCGCTAGGAGCTATGTTACAATCCTCCTACATAGTTAATAATATCCAGGCCTACTGCTTTTGCAAGAAACAGTGATAGATATTTGATTTGTTAACAGATAAATCTGCTAAACTAGTTTAACCTAAATAAAATTAATAATGTTAGTAAAATCAATTCATATGCAACTACAAATTAATCTCTACTACATAACCCCAGCCCCCTACCACCCTACCTGCATCCCCTAAACCCCACAAGTACAAGGCCGACCTGCACAATGGCAACTAAATTGGTCCCCACCTTTTTTACCCCGCTCGGGGTTTTCGCGCTCAATCTGTCCGATCCGATGACTTGATCGAGAAGAAGTTCGGCGTGAATTTAGCTACCTTCGTGCCCTGCTCCCTGCTCCCTGCTCGGTCCGGTGTCTTGTTCGATGTCTGGTTCGGGCAAAAGTCCGATAGTGTGTGGCCGCCTTAAAACATAGATAATTGCATACTATGTTGGTTGTCCGGATCAAGCTTGTATAATCTAATGCTATTAGCTTACATTTTAATCCAGTTATTAACCTTAGATAAAAATTATGGCAGTTAAGACTTGTACTAAAAAAGAAACATGTTTTAAACCCCTTTAACCAATGTCCTGTCCAAATCTTGCCAATACTAGTTGGAAACGTCAATCATTCATACAACACTCCTTATCATCCACTTACACTAATGAATGACAGAGACAGAACATTGTCATTGTGTTTGTTGTGTTTACGTCGAGAAACACGGGCAGAGGCGACGCGACGCCCGGCAGCTCGTAGTGCGTGGCAGCGCCCGAGCGTCGCTGCAACACAAATTTTGCTACCTCTTCAACCTGATTTATTTCCATAACCATTAATCGTAAGTTTTTCGAAAAATATATGATTTAACTCAAGCTCTCAAACTTTGCCGCTGACAAAACATTCCTGACCAAACAATAAAAAAATCCTCACTTACTCTTTTTTTCATGTTTTCATATTAATTTAATAATTTCTTCAAATGTTATTAGTTATTAAAAATACAATAGAATATATTTTAAATTTTTAAGCTTACCATCAGTGAGGAGCACTAACAAATATTCTCTGTGCCAAGTTTTGTAATTTTAAGTCTACTAAAAGTGTGTCTAATCGTCGTATATTTGAAAAAGGTTTTCTGCCACTGTGTGCAGCAGTTACCAGGAGTTGCCCACAAGAGCGTTGGGGAATTGGCTTCACTGCCCGTAATGCTTGTTGGGTATACGTAGCCCCTCTATTTCTATTCTGTGCTCGCTGAGCAAAATCTACTACAGAGGCTGAGTATATTGCCGCAGCAGAATTTTGTACAGAATTTACATATTTAAGATCTTTGATTGAAGAGATAACAGGAAAACGTGTGAAAGTGACTGATTGTGGACAACCAGAGTTCTATACAGTTAATAAAGTCAGGACAGTTGAGTCTTACAGGTCCATACACACACCTGGGTTTTGTAGACGGCATATTGAAGTGAAATTTCACTATTTGAGTGGGAAATACCAGAATGGAGAATTTGAAATTACACATTGTCCCACGAACAGTCAACTAGCTGATTGATTCACCAAACCACTGTTGCGCCTGAATTTCAACACATTTTGAGATGTGTTTATTTTGTAAGAACGATGCAAGTAATTACAGTAACAAATTTAATGTATCATATACTCATCTAAAATATCTGAAGAAACCATTTTACTATTAAGGGAGTGTGTTGAGAAATATCATGTTATAGAGAATTTAAGTTGGTAATGGACAAATGTTTTAATTTAACTTCTGTCATAATTATCATATGATTATGTTTATGCATTATATAAACAATAAAAAGTAAGAGTAATAAGGTGTTGTTAAAATGTGGCAGTTATTGTATCAATTAATATGTTAAGGCTTATAAAACAAAGTAAAAAATCAACATATAGTAGGGTCTTGGCTAGCCACGTCTTCCATAAGGAAAGGTCTCGTTCGTTGGCCACCAGAAGGAAAGCAACTTGCAGGGTGGAAGGGTGTGCCGGGACTGGGCTGCCAAATTGGCTCTTTTAGGACACTCCCTTTAGTTCTCCGTAACTGCTGCTTAACAGCACCAGCCCCCTAGCAGGCGACCAGCCCCTTGCTCAGCTGTCTGGAACAATCAGTACACAAAATACGAAGGAACCAATATGATTAATGGCGAGGGGAAACATGTAAAAATATTGTGATGTTGTTAAATGGCCACTCACAATCAGTACGATGATCCTTTGTTGTACCAAATGCCGGGTCTTGTCGCTTTGCTACTTTCGTTCACCTAGTTTTCTTATACGTTAACACGTTTGTTGTCTTTTATAAATATGTTAATTTGCAACTAGTTAATATTTTCCCCTAAAATGAGTTGCTGTTTAAATTATGACAACCCCGTCGTCTGATGAATGAGTACGGACAGGATTGCTGTGGACTGGTGATCAGAAAATACATGTTATTTCCCCTTCACCGTGTGTTTCAATATCCGCATTATCTAAAACTGTATTCAACTTCATAGCCAATAAAATAACAAACGAGTTCGCACGCAGCACGCTGACGTGAGGGAAGTGAATTTCCACATAAAAACTTTTAAAACTTAAAATTAGTGTAAAAACATACTTGTATTCCAATTTTTATTGAAATCTGAAAACATTGATTTTTTGGCTGTTCTGATGCTCCTGGTTTCATTTCCATTTAAAGCTGGGAATACAATTTTGCGCATTATAATGTTAGGAGAAGGTCCAGTCAGGCTTGAAAGTAGGCTGAGGTTGCTGGGGATGATCAAAGTACTCTAACAAAGGAGTAGCAGGCTTTTCTAGTGTAAAACCCCCATAAGACAACGTACTGTGTTTAGTCGAAACACATTTTCTTTAATAACTCGGTAAATATTTATGCTAGAATGACGAGGGAGGGCTTAAGACTTTCGTCTCACTAATTCCCATCTTTTTACATGCATTAATTTTACATTTGGGGCTTTTTAGACCATTTTTGGGCCCAAAAAATCAAAATTTGAAAGATTAATCCCCAAAAAATGGGTTTGGAGTTTTACGATTCTTTTGCCCAACGAACTTGTCCAACTGATTTCAGAAAGGAACGTCCCTACCAAATTTGAAGTTAATCGGACAAAAAATGTGACCGCTAGAGTGCAAACACACACATATATATTTATATATATATATAAAGTTTTGAACGACCCCCCAAAACGTGTTCAGGGGGTCACGTTAGGAACTTCTATGGTGGTCCCGGGCTTAAGTTTCACCGTGCGGGTCATGCTAATAGTTCACTTTCCAAAGGAAATTCACTAATAACACGATGTAACCTTTATATAATTTTCATTAAGTTACACGAGTAGCTCCAATCTAGTAGCTCGAATTGGAGCATATATATTGTTGGGATTACATAGATCATGTGCGGTCCTTTAATTTTTTTATGGTAGTTCTTGAAACAGCTATCCTAGCTTTTGTACCATGTTGTCTTAGTATCAACGGCTGTTAAATGTTCAATTTATTTATATTCTTCCATAAGATTAACATTTTAACTTTAAAAGCTGATGGGCGGAGACCTGACGTTTTTCCAACCCCTAAAAGTCACTTTGTAGACGTTTTTAAAGGGGTTTATCTAAACACAATCATTCAAGACAGTTTCGCCGTTAGCCTGGTCACAAAAATAGGTTTTTTTGTTGATAAGCAGATTGATTACAAATTTACACCAATTTTTAATTGGCAGCGCTCAGAACTTCTATATTTCTGTAGCGAAACCCTCGTCATTCACGTCCTGCACTCGCACATGGCAAAGGCGAATATTTACGGATGTCCGATGTCACCACAAGCACATTAAAACGAACCTACTCGTACTTAAGAGACGACACGAGTGCTCCTACACTCCGGGGCTCGTGCTAGAGGTTGGAGTGGTGGCTTCTGTATAATTAATTACGCCGGAACGCGAGTGGCTGTCTCGGATAGTTCCGTGATTGAGATTAATCGCCGACCAATCAAAGCCAATTGATAGATTCGAGCCGCCGGTGATTCCGGACACAGAGACCGTTGTGGCTGCCCCACAGATAACCCTTGGATGTCTTACTGTAATTAGTCCGGACCAAGACATTTCCAGGAATTTCCACGGACCAAGAAAACATCCGGTAAGCTGGTAGACTAGGCCGCGACCTGCCTGGAATTAAAGGTTCGCTTTTACTATAGGGTTTGTTTATAGATAATTTACTGTATATTTTTTAATGTGGAAATTAGTATGAATGGATTATTGGTATTTATTTTTTTCATGTTTTTCCCGTTTTATTCTACAGTAGAAAATCGATTAACCAATGTAAATTAGACCAGTTGTGTAGACCCATTTTAATCCCGCAGTACCCTTAAAACGTATAAAATCAGCCTGTCCGAGCAGTGGCAAATCAGGCTGCAGTTCAAACCGTTAAAAATAAAAAATAATGCATAGTTTGTGAGGTGCAACGAGTTAATTTATCCTTTTCAGATTGGTGCCATGTGTTTTGAACTGGCTAGTTTTGAAGTCTATAATTTGTTTAGACAATTTGGTTAACCGACGTTGTTTGGATGTTTGATGATGTGTCTTCTTTGTTTCGTGTACTCAGTATACTCATAAAAGACGTACAACGAACTCTACACTAGGAGCTACAGTAAACATGGTTTTCCCAAGTGTATCCAACTCCATATAGGTCATCATGACGGGTCACAGTGACTCAGTCGTGTTAAAATTGCTTACGAATAACGAGAACGAGGCTCTTTATTTCGACAGTGTTTTAGATCCAGAAAAAAACAATTACGTTAAAAGAGGAAAAAACTATATTGTCGATTACCCCTTACCAATCAAGCGTCTTAATCTGTATATAGGACAGGGAACGTGATAACTATTCACGATCACGTTTGTCATTATTTGACTTTTTTACCTTCGCCACTTTTTTACACTAATTGTTTAAGCCTTGATATATGAACACGAAAATGTCAAATTGTTTTCTCAGTCGAGTTTGGACAGAGGTTTATTTGAAGGCACACTTGTTTTATCAATGTTTGCATTTTTTACGTTTAAAGTGCAATGGTTTTTCTCTAACGGTTTCTATGATAAAACACCCGTTGCAAAGTACATAGTTTCAGCTTTAAAAAGCTGAGGACCCCTACTTCTTCTTTCTGAACATTTGTCTCATATATGATCACCTTTTTGAGCTTCGGGACTGTTGCCGTCCCTGCTGTTAACTACTAGCGAATTTTACACATAAGCATATTTGTTTGTGACGACAACCTTTTTGTGGCGCGCTGAACACAAGACAAATGAGAAACATTCCTAACGAGAAGAATAAATTACCTCTCGTCTGTCGGATGTTTGACGGGTGCGGAAAAGCCACAGCCAGCCGCAGGTTCGTAGGCGAGACACTCGACTCTACTGACCTTAGTCCAGCTGTCCAGTTACCTTATTTGGTACCGCTTCCTAGAACTTTTAGTTCATACTCACATCTCCGATTCTCTGCTTGCATTTTGCAACGGTACCATTCTACTGATTTGTTTTGCTACACCATAATGTATCATAAAATGCCTTTAACGTTTAAATGTTGTTTTGTATTGACCGTTTAAAGAACTCTTTAGACAAAGTTAGTACTCTATAAATTAAATGAGAAGTAGGAAACTTAACCTAAGAAACTTTATTTCCACTGAGCAGATGGGCATAGTGAAATAGGCAACGTCCACAAAATGCAGTACAATGCAGGCAAAGATCTTAAACTAGCTTAGGAATCATTGCAATCATTGTTCAACGACATGGACCGATATTAAATAGTTTGTCAGTACTATTACAGGGATGTTTTACTACTGTTCGTTGAATTTCGCAGAAATCGTGGATAAACACCGGTCTTATACATGAAATAGCGTAAACAAACGCATTCCTACTTCTAGAATTCGCTTAAAAATCCGTATAACCCAGTTTCAAATATTAATTGGTAACTGTGCGCAGAAAAATCGAGTAAAGCAATATTTCACTAACAAACGAATACGAGAGACTGCCAAAAAGTGAGGAGTGCGTGAAGAAACGGTGGACCGTTTCCCCACGCCTTACACAATCCCGAGACACATGGGCGTGTTTGGTCACAGGCCTTTGCCTCACTTCCCGGGAGGATGTTCCAGTTTTTGCCCCTCGGCCGTCGTCGCCGTGGATCTGATTTACAACTCAGACACTATATTTTTTACCCGCAGTCACACCTTTCTTTGGCCGACGGGCCGGACCGTACCTTGGGCGGGGCCCGACTGAGAAATGTGAAAGCAAACGTTGGCAATTGAGACATCGAGACGTATCGGCCCAAAGCGGCTCGGTGACAGAAACGTTTTTCAGAATTATTCAGATAGAAATTGTTTTATGACTAAATACTTCAATTTGCATGTTGCACGATGGACATCCGCCGTTGATAATACAATCAAATTATTTCAGATGCCCTAGATGATTAACTTCTTCCATACTGTAAATTTACTGATATGTTATCACACCTGTATTTTTTAAACTCATAATAGCGATGGATTTGAATTTATTTATTTATTTAGTGTAGTTTTAAACACTATAGAAGCGATGATAAATGCTATTACATTTCCTCTCTCACAAAAACTAAAAACAGGCAAGTTAAAATGAAAAAAAGGTTAGTTTGAGTCTCTCTGAATTACGCTGCAGCAAATTTAAAATTAAATTAAATTTGATAAGGGTAATTAGTGTTAGTTATTTAAAGTTGTTGTAGTCCTGGAGAGTTCATAAACAACAGCGCCAACAATAATAGCGCGATAGTTTTTCGTTAAATGTCTGTCTTTCGGCCAGGTACAAAAATAAATTGCATTTTTTAATGCCCTTATTTAACTTCATGTACTGGAACGAGTTGGCTACCTTATATTCTCTTTTTTTGGGTAGGCCTAGTAAAAACATTAAGATGACGAAAATAACATAGCTACGTACTACCTGACCGGCGGAACTGGTATAGCCAGATCCCATTCATATCCGGATTTTAAATAGGATCCGTAGGTCCCATATTTTCCTCGAGCCCAAGTTTTCCTTTAGATAATAACCTTGCATTCCTTTCAAGTTTAACATTTTAAGTGGAGTATTGTACGGCGCGCGCTCCTCGTTTTTCTAAGCTACCTGCGGCTAGCACCGGGCACGATCGCGACGACTTAACATTTAAATTTCTATGGCTCTTGACTGGAGGCTCTCGCACACAATCGCGCGTTACCGTCGACCTTGGATACACCGACACACCGTCCGTCTGGAGCCCCAGCTGTTCAGCTGTTGTTGACTCGGGCGGTGAATGGGCGACCGTGTGCCTGGCCCGGTGGCCGCGGCTACGGTGTCGTGGCGGCGGCCGTGTGTGGGTGTGGAGTGTGGAGAGGAAAGCGGTCGGGCGGCATTCTGCGCGGCAGACGCGCGTCTGCACCGCACAATTGACGCTGCACGGCTGCACTCGCCGCCGCCGCTTCCGTGCGGTACTCCGCGGTGCAATGAGGCCAGCGCGGCAGATTGCGTTCAAAACAGCGATTTTATCGGAATCACACCTCAGTCGGTTCAGGAGCTGTTGAATTATAACGGAGCATAGAATACAACATACTGTCAAACATCACGACATTAGTTATGCACATGACATCATCCTTGGGAATGTGGGGAAATATTATACCTGGGTGGTATCACCGAAAACTATTTGTCTGTGGTTGTATACAGGTGAGGGAGGTTTAATACACATCGATCAAGTAAGGAAATTTGTCTCAAAGCGGAGTATTTAGGCAGGCGTGTAATGTGGTATTTTTTTATCGGTGAAAGCTATAAAATGTTTTAAGTGCCCTTCACATATTATACCATGATTGATAAAATATACTGTTTGCAATGTGTAATGTAAAAATTACATTCTACTACAATATATGTTAAATTAATGTTTAGTTTGTGAGCTTGTTGTAGAATAAATTAAGTTTAGGAACCTATTTAGGAACTTTAGGAAATCGATTCTAATTTTAAGTTAGTTATTTTTAAACATGTAGGGACCCATCAAAGCTGGCTACGGCGAGTTTTTATCTGGCAGACCGATCCTTCATTTGGGTAAAATCCAGTAATTGCTTCCACTAGTTCTAGTTATTCAATTTAGTTTCATTACCGATTGGTGCTCAACCTGTAACAATAACCAAGGCAGTTTATATTCTCTCTATGGTTTCCCATATCTAATTTGCTTTAAATTAGTTAATATCCCTACTTATTCAGTATTAATTTCCCACGATTCCATCTCCCCCCACCTTTTAGTTAAACTTATACCCAAAGCATACACCCCGGACTGTTAACCCTACCGGCTCATTTCACGAATATTATCGGTCGTATTTTATATAGTTAATTACTTGAATTTTCTGTTCATACTAGTATACGTCTTTAACTCCTGGCCTATCTTGATGAGTCAGGTAATTTAAGTCGCAGTTTTGTGGACGGTTGGCCTCCGTAAATACGGCCGTAGTGAAACTGCCTCGACACTTTGGGTACGTTTAAAACGATGAAACTGCCCCGCTCATTAAAGAGGATTAGGAAGGGTCGCCTCGCAAGACTAGAAATGCTGAAATTGCCCCGAGCGCCCGGCCAGGTAGTCGGGCAGGGGACTGGGGAAAAAGGGAATTATTTTTGTCCCTGTGACCTGTCAGTGACTTCAGTCTTCTAAAACTGTTTTGTAAACCTAAAATTATCTACAACTAAACATTCAACAAGCCTCTCACTTAGAACTAGCGAAACCTCTGGAGTGGTCATCTTAACGGGGCAACCGAACTGTGCCAACTACACCTCTCGTGAAACAACAGGATGAAATAGTTTTGGGGGATTTTACACCACAATGTGTGGGGTTGTGGAAGGGGTAGGTACAAAGTCCACTTGGGTGGTTGACACCAGTCAGTGACTCATCGCCGGATGCTGACTACCTGCTTGAGACAGAGGCGCAATCCGAGCCCTGGGTTGCACGCAGATTTTAACATACATTGAGCTCATTTTAAGGGGCACATACCTCAGAGTGAGCTCTTTAAAATGACACCAAAAACGTCAAAATCAGTTAAAAACTCTAGGAGTTCTACTCACAAAATAACCCCTAACAAATTAACTATATATAGTTAATTAAAAAACATATTGTAGCTAATTTTCAAATTTCGTATGTGCAGTTGAAGATGGGGAACTTTTTCTTCAAACCTTAGTGTAGGTATATTAAATAATTTTATTAAGTGTTTTCAATATACAAAATTTAATAAGTATTTTCAGAAAACAAATATTGTTTGATAATTCTTCATTTATATGTGGTTTCCCAGGGTTAACATTTCTGTCAATTATAAATACAATATAACAAAAGGAATCTTAAAAATGCACAAAAGTGAAACATTTTCAAAATATCTTACAATCCCACTCTAGCTTTATTTTGCCTAAACTCGTATTAATTATTACTTTCGGCAGAAACATATATTACACAAAAATACACGCTTATGCTGTTTTATGACTTCAAATAGTTAGAAAGGAAGAAATAAAAACACTTTATTTGTTTCAACATTATACAACAAAACAACTGTATACAGCATTACAGCGGTTGTTTATATAAGTCAACAGTCACACAATGCCATCGAGATTCAACTTCTTAATACAAGTAAAACATTGCATGTAAACAAATACTCAGTAAAAATAACGTATCTGTAATCCTAATTTAAACAGGCCTATACATGATAAGGAATACATAAACAACCCCTAATAATACAACCGATTGTATTACACTAGGTAAAAACAAAACCTTACTTGATTGAGATAAACACATACTACCGAAATAAAATAATCTGGTAGAGAAATTTAAATAAAAAACTACATTGGATAAAATGTCTTTAAATTTCTCCTGTCTCCATTGAAAAATTACATATATAGTACAAAAAATAACGTCTCTATAGTTGAACGATATGTCACACCCATTAACATGCGGTAACATCCTTAACATGTGTTCAAAATTATTTTATTAAGTAAATAGCCTGTCATAGTCATAATTTTTCTTCTCTTATTTGTTTAGTCAAATTATTATAGTCTTGGCCCTTAATGTTCGGTGTTTTTTAAACGAGTTATTTTAGGTTTCGGAACAAAAACATTTAAATTTGATCTAAGTTTATTTCTGTAAGTGGAAATATGGTTCGGTTTGCGACTTTCTTTTTTATTTGACAATTGCTCCTGAGTTCCTAAGTTTAAACACAGATCGTATCACTATATTGTTTTTAAAGCCCAACGAAGTGGCAGTTTATCAGCTAGTAATTCCTGATATATTGGTGGCAGATATAAGAAGACTGTCGTCACTGACAGGACGCAGGGACAAAAATAATTCCCTTTTTCCCCAGACCCATAGCAGCTACCTGGCCGGGTGCTCGGGGCAATTTCAGCATTTCTGGTCTGGCGAGGCGACCCTTCTCGATCCCTTTTAATGAGCTGGGCAGTTTCATCATTTCAAATGTACCTAAAATATCGGGGCAGTTTCATCGTCCCCGTAAATACACAAAACTAGTCAGAAATGATAATTAGTAAACAGTTGCACCCTCTCTCTTTTGTCAATGTTAATTTTTTCCAAGCTATTGATATTGGCAAAGCCAAGAACTAATTGGAAGCCATAAATTATTTTAATGTAATTGGTTTCATAAATGGGAAATCACTTTGCTATCAGCTAAACGTTGTATTTATTTGTTAGATGCCACGCTATGTGGTGCAGAGAACATGAGAGAGGCAACGTTTTGCGTTGCTTATCTTTTGTATAAAATCACATTTTCTTTAACGGCAGGGGTGACAACGGGTTTGGCTGGTTGTTGTGTCCTAACTGATGGGTTGATTCCTACAAACATTTCCAGTTTATGGGTTCACCTGGTGAGGCCCTTTTGAACATCTTGAACCGCAGGTTTAGGCCTGGAACATCTATCAAGGACCGAGAGGGAATCCTTCAATAACAGCTTGGTTGGTCGCAACCTCGTGTGATAGGGATCTCTTGGATGTCTTTCTTCAACTCAACCGATTATTGCTGCCATTTTTCAAATTGTGTCTCAATTTATATTCCGGGTTCGGAAGCTTGATTTGTCTTTGATTTGTCACAGCTTACAAGTAAGCTCTGTAGTAATTCATTTATTTTCCTTGGATCACCAAGCTGGTTTAAAATTCATCCCATATAAAAAATACCCCCGTAGCAGCAAACCTGCGTACTCAGCGAATTTCCAATGCATATATATGTATCTTAATACCACATAAAGGCACATACCAAGTTTCATCAGTATACATTCATAAATAAACGATTTATGACATTTTAATTATTCACCATAAGAATAACATGGCGGCTGAGTATGCAGGTTTGCTGAAGCAAGGAAGACAACAAATTGGGTTTTATACAAATATCAATATAACTCATGTAGGTAAAGCCACATACCAAATTTAATTAATTTATTTTCATAATGAAGGCAGATAACACGTTACTTATTCTCCATAAGAATAACATGGGGCTGAGTATGCAGGTTTGCTGCTACGGGAGCCTTGGGTAAAAAATTGTTTTTTTGAGCAAATATCAATGGTCCACAACTAGATGAAGCCGTATACCAAGTTTCGTCAGTATACGTTCATAAATAAGCGAGATATAAAATTTTTATTTTCCTCCATAAGAATAACATTAGACAACGTACTGTGTTTAGCACTTTCAATATCTCGGTAACCAATTGACGTAGAGAAATGATCAAAATACCAAATTGTTTGTTTTTTTAAGCTGAATCAAATGGGTAAAAATAAAATTTGACTATTTCCAAAATTATATGTAAAAAATTCGAAAAACCCATTTTTGGGGTACAAAACCCCCCCAAAATACCCCTTCGGATAGAGCGATCGGGCTGGTTTTCGAACTTAAAGTCATAAATGTTGCTTTACACGTTTATACCAAATTTCATCAAAATCGGATAATTTTTACGAGAGTTATCGTGCTCACGGACACATATATATATATATATATATATATATATATATATATATATACAGTTTCGAACGAATGGTGTTTTTGGGGTCTGGGGACCTCAAAACGAAGTTATCATGGTCCCGGGCCTAGGTCTTACCATGCCGACTACGGTAATAGCTTCTTCCCTATAGGGGAAATTCGCTAAAAATAAAAAAACAATAAAACCCAGCAGTTTCACTTTCTACAAGTATGTGCCTAATAAAGAAGCGATATTCGAGTCCGGCAATATAGTAATAAGTAAGAAGCGAAGACGAAGAGAGAATAGCAGAAAGCAAAGTGGAAAATAAATAAGTGAAGAAATAATTTAGGTCGAGAGTAGATCAAGAGAAGAAAGAATGAGAATTTGCGTTAGAGATTTTGAAGAAAAATATAAAGTAATAGGAAAAGAAAAGTCGAGAATAAATAAAGAGTGAAGAAAGAAAATCGAGAGAAGGAGAAGATTGAGAGTAGAAAAATAACGAGAAAAAATCAGAATAAGGGATAAGGGACAACAACAAATATTAGGACGAAGGGAAGAAGAAATATAAATACCAGACTCGAAATGAATCGCCAACTTTAAAACTCATAACTCAACTTACTTTCCGCTGATGGTCGACTCTCGCTCTTCCAACAGTACTATTGGTACTCAATACTACTAGCATAGATTAAACATTCTTAATCTATGCTACTAGCTACTCTCGCCGGTCCTGGCTCAGCCTCCCAGCCCCTGAAGATATTGATTGGTCTTGGCAGATTAAGCCGGTGTCATCTGGTTCTTTTCTCAGATTTACTCTCTTCCTCCTTGTAGATATACTGTACATCCGTCTTTAACTTCCATTTGTTCATTTTCTTCTATTGATAGTTGTTCTTAATCTTTTGTGTTTTAATGTTATCACTCAAATTTAGTAGGTTCAATTTGATTAGTTGTTACATCAACAAATTTAATTCGTGGATGTTGTATGTGAACTAAACATTTCAAATGGAACAATTATTTGCGTTTCCTAGGTTATTAAAATAAGGATGGTTTGCTTGCATTTTCTGAACCAGTACTAGGGCTACTCAGTTTAACCTTAATGAATACAAATTATTTATCTGTATATATAAATAGCTGGTACCCGCAACTTCGTCCGCGTGGTATTTGATGAACCCCGCTGTTTCTTGTTCATTTCTGTTTCCTTTGGGTCCCCAGTGGTAAAAATATCGTTATGGAAAATTTAAGAAAAATTCCTCTTTCAGGTTATTTCAAACATAGCAACTTTGATTGACAGTAGGGCAGAGCCCCGAATGATTTTCCACCCAGGAGAAGGTCTGTATTTAATTCGAATTGTCGAAAATCGCCAAACAATAATTTATAAATTATTTTAATAATATCGTTAATACAAGCATTTTGTTAATTTTTCCATAATTTTTTTGTAAAATGGTGTTAGTAAAAGCAATATAGCAATTGGTAAATTCGAAATAAATCGATCATCCGTAGAAAGTCATCGCTATTATGAGTGTGTTCAAAATACATTCGAACCTCAAGTTTTTTGACATTATTATGTTAAAAAAAGAATAATTTCGTATAATGTATAATACAAAGCTCTCTGCTGCAATACTACCAGAGTGCATGGTCTTGGGTTGAGTAAACGACAGTCATGGTCGCCGGATTGGTGGAAGCGCAGACATGAACCAAGTAGAACAATGGGCGGACTAACGACTGGCACATGTCGGGGCAGTCAGTGGAACGGCCCGGGAATATCAGCTTATAACATCCTCCGTGTCTGCTTCGCTCCCGAAAATGTTCTGTTAAATATTTTTGAGCGAGTCCGTTAGGGTATGTTTAGGATGGAAAATAACAACATTAAGTCTGGAAGGTAGTTTATACTCTCCAAAAGTAAGGTGGCAGTTTCTAGCACCGTATAACATACAAGGGATTATTTTGATTAAGAGTTAAATCTCTCCCATAGTTCCTCTAGTAGTGCTGGGGTTCACAGGGCGCTTGCATAGATTAAACCATCGAGTTCAAACATTTCTGTATATGGCGCTTGTTTGGCTGAAGCCGATCCCACACTACTCGCGAACGCTCGCGAATACGCCAGAATGTTCGGGCGAAAGTTCACTGAATCTTTGTCACTGCTTATCGACAATGTAAAATGGTTGTATTCAGTATTCGTGCAGCTCCTGCAGTATTCGTGATACGCTGATCATTGGTCGGGTGTATTCACGAGTAGTGTTAGACCGGCATGAATGATTTAGTGTACTGTTATTGAATAATCACTTTTAGCGAATTTCCCCTATAGGGAAGAAGCTATTACCGTAGTCGGCATGGTAAGACCTAGGCCCGGGACCATGATAACTTTTCGTTTTGAGGTCCCCAGACCCCAAAAACACCATTCGTTCGAAACTGTATATATATCTATATATCTATATATATATGTGTCCGTGAGCACGATAACTCTCGTAAAAATTATCCGATTTTGATGAAATTTGGTATAAACGTGTAAAGCAACATTTATGACTTTAAGTTCGAAAACCAGCCAGATCGCTTTATCCGAAGGGGTATTTTGGGGGGGTTTTGTACCCCAAAAATGGGTTTTTTGAATTCTTTACATATAATTTTTGAAATAGTCAAATTTTAGTTTTTACCATTGGATTCAGCTTAAAAAAACACACAATTTGGTATTTTGATCATTTCTCTACGTCAATTGGTTACCGAGATATTGAAAGTGCTAAACACAGTACGTTGTCTAATGTTATTCTTATGGAGGAAAAGAAAAATTTTACATCTCGCTTATTTATGAACGTATACTGACGAAACTTGGTATACGGCTTCATCTGGTTGTGGACCACTGATATTTGCTCAAAAAAACCATTTTTTGCCAAAGGCTCCCGTAGCAGCAAACCTGCGTACTCAGCCCCATGTTATTCTTATGGAGAATAAATAACGTGTTATCTCCCTTAATTATGAAAATAAATTAATGAAATTTGGTATGTGGCTTTACCTAAATGAGTTGTATTGATATTTGTATAAAACCCCATTTTTTGTTTTCCTTCCTTCAGCAAACCTGCATACTCAGCCGCCATGTTATTCTTATGGAGAATAATTAAATGTCATAAATCGTTTATTTATGAATGTATATTGATGAAAATTGGTATGTGGCTTTATGTGGTATTAAGATATGTATATATTCATTGGAAATTCGCTGAGTATGCAGGTTTGCTGCTACGGGGGTATTATTATATTATTTATATATACATTGCTTCAATTATTGTGCGTCTGTGTACAGAAGCAATAAGATTGTCGAGTTAGATATAATTCCACCTTGTTAAAATGGTACCACACACACTTAAATAAATATGTTACACGTCCATCGCTTTAAAACCTAAAATTTGTTGTTTACAAGTCCTACCTGCAGACAAATGAAATCTGTGACCTAAATTGCTGTATGTTACGCTTGGTTATTTGAACAGACTAATCGAAAATACGAGCTGGTATTTACGCTGGTATTATCTGGTAATGCGAGAGTGAAATACAGTACGGCAAATAACCTCTCTACCTCTTGGAATCGTGTTTATTTATTTCAACGATAAGAACCAATACAGTTCCAGTTCTTCAGCTTATATATGTAGTAATACTGTATCACTTGTAAGATGACATGTTAAGCATATGGCAACAATAAATAAATAATACATGAATGTGCCATCCCTTAAATATATAAATATAATATCAACAATTCTAGTATAGCTGCACTATAGAAATCATTCGATCCGGAAGTTACCGGGTACTTTGTATTGTGTCGGAATAGAACCAATCGGGTACATTGAGTAGGTAGGTGTTCGATACCGACACCCACGCGGACGCGATGATAGCTAATGCCCCAGCTGGACGCACCCGTTGGTAGGTAGGTGTTCGATACCGACACCCACGCGGACGCGATGATAGCTAATGCCCCAGCTGGACGCATCCGTTGGTAGGTAGGTGTTCGATACCGACACCCACGCGGACGCGATGATAGCTAATGCCCCAGCTGGACGCACCCGTTGGTAGGTAGGTGTTCGATACCGACACCCACGCGGACGCGATGATAGCTAATGCCCCAGCTGGACGCACCCGTTGGTAGGTAGGTGTTCGATACCGACACCCACGCGGACGCGATGATAGCTAATGCCCCAGCTGGACGCACCCGTTGGTAGGTAGGTGTTCGATACCGACACCCACGCGGACGCGATGATAGCTAATGCCCCAGCTGGACGCACCCGTTGGTAGGTGTTCGATACCGACACCCACGCGGACGCGATGATAGCTAATGCCCCAGCTGGACGCACCCGTTGGTAGGTAGGTGTTCGATACCGACACCCACGCGGACGCGATGATAGCTAATGCCCCAGCTGGACGCACCCGTTGGTAGGTGTTCGATACCGACACCCACGCGGACGCGATGATAGCTAATGGCCCAGCTGGACGCACCCGTTGGTAGGTAGGTGTTCGATACCGACACCCACGCGGACGCGATGATAGCTAATGCCCCAGCTGGACGCACCCGTTGCTGGTTTTCTATTTCCGAGATCCTTGAGTAAATCATCGCTAACTTGGCGCCTCTTGATGTTGACCGGCCACTACAATATATTGTATTACTGGATCACTCAGTGTTGCTAAAACTGTGGTGGCCAGGATTGGAAATCGTGATTAGGAAACGGGTGATCGAAGAAGGCTATGCGTTAGCAACAGTGGTGTAATAGGGTTCGGATGGCAGAAAACGAAAAAAAAACTCTATTCAGGAAGTAAAAAAGCTAATATTACTTACACGCCGTATTAAGAAACGCCGTTTCTTTTACGCTGCAAGAAAAATACTAATCCTGGTTCAATTTAATATATTAAATACCCCCGTCGCAGCAAACCTGCGTACTCAGCGAATTTCCAATGCATGCATATGTTTCTCACTACCACATAAGGCCACTTACTAAGTTTCATAAAAATACATAAATAAATAAGTGATGTATAGCATTTTATTTATTCTCCATAAGAATAACATTAGGGCTGAGTACGCAGGTTTGCTGCAACAAAAAACAAAAAATATGCGTTTTTATGCAATTATCAATATAACGCAACCAGGTGAAGCTACATACTAAGTTTTATTAATTTATGTTCATGATTAGGGGAGATATAAAACTTTACTTATTCTCCATAAGAATAACATTAGGGCTGAGTATGCTGGTTTGCTGCTACTGGGATGATTAGCAAAAAATCAATTGTTTGTGTAAATATCAATATACCAGTACCACGTGAAGCCACTTACCAATTTTCATCAATATACATTCATAAATAATCGAGATATCAAATTTTATTTATTCCCCATAAGGGTGTTTAGCACTTTGAATCACAATCTAAGCACCAAAATGATTGTTTTGTAGAGCTGAATTGATTGGTTAAAGCAAATATAAAGTTTACATTAAAATGAACTGAGGAAAAGCCAAAAACCTTTTTCCCATAAGATTTACATGGGAGATTTTATGAGTAAGTTTTTTGGATTTTCTCCGGAACCACTTAACCTAGGTTAATAATTCAAAATATTATATTATTTGTTTTTTTAAGCTCTATAACATGGTCAAAACCAAAATTAAGTTTTTTTTTAAATTTTAGGGTGGAAAATGCAAAAAACTGATTTTTGGAAAATTTAAAACCCCCATAAACCCCCATGGTCCGATTTTTCTGGTTTTCAAACGTAAATTAATGAGTCACTTTACACATTTGAGCCAAATTTCATCGAAATCGGACGTTTTTTACCCAAGTTATCGTGTTAACGGACACACACACACACACGCACGCACGCACACACACCACACCGCACACCGCACCCCGCACCCCACACCGCACCCCTCACACCGCACCACGCACCCCGCACACCGCACCACGCACACCACACACAACTACAAGTATTTGGAATAAATACGAATTTGTTTATTGGTATTTACATGTTGTGTAGTATATTATTTAAATTTTACCACATTTTAACCTACATTAAGTGTTCAAATAAACCACCATTATGATTTATACATAGTTGAGCCGTTGAGCCCTCTTCTTCATATTTCTGAACACTTTTTTCAAAGCAGCTCTTTTAATTTCTCCTATCACATCTTTAATGTTTATTTTCAGCTGCTGGATGTTCTGCGGGTTGTTTGCAAATGCCTTTCTTTTTAAATATCCCCACAGGAAATGATCTGGTGGGCTCAAATCTGGGGATCTTGGTGGGTACTGCCCCTTGCCAATGAGTCTGTCTCCAAAAAATCTCTTTAATAGATCCTTAGTTTCATATGATGAATGACACGTTGCTCCATCTTGTTGAAACCAACAGTACCTTAAGTCTTCTTCCAATAAAGACACAAACTCGTGCACAATATCTTGATAACGGGCAGAATTCAATGTAGAGTCGAAAAATATTGGTCCTATAATCCGTTTTCGAGAAATTGCACACCATATTCCAATCTTTTGATTATGTAAAGGTTGTTGGTGTACAACATGAGGGTTTTGAGCGCTCCAATAACGATTGTTTTGACTGTTTACGTAGCCACTCAGAAGGCACCAAGCTTCATCAGAAAAAACACATTGTCCAAAACTGTTAAGAGAGTTGCGCGTGAACCACTTGAGCCATTGGCAGTAGCGTAGTCTAGCAGGAAAATCGTTGGGGCCAATTTTATGAGATTTATTAATCTTGTCAAAATCGGTCAAATCTAATACCCTAATAATTACCTAATAAAAAGTCAAACCTGATAATTTTGTGGCTGTAAAAGCACTATATAGAAATATTTGCTTTTGTAGCTTTAACTTTCTCAACGATTTTTTTGGCGAGTTTTCGAAAATACTCCTAACATCTTCTAAAGTTTCCTCATTAAGGACTGTTCTTTTTCTGTTGTGATTTTTGTTTCCTTAAATCTGTAGAGATCCAGTTTCCTTAAATTGTTTAATGAATCTATAAATGCTTGATTTATTAGGTATACTCACATGGGGAACGTAGCCGAAAACTTCTCTTGACATAAAACGAATGATTTAGTTTTAATATACTCCTCTACCATACACACCCTCTGAGCTTGGGAAAAGCCATTTTGTATGTTCCTCACAATAATTTCGCAGTAACCCTAAATTATGTAAACAACAATACAACAATTCATATCAGCTGATATACATATTGAAGTAAATGAAACAGGGCTGTCAACATATGAACTTGTTTTGTCCCTAAACTGTGACTTTCAGTCCTTTAACACAAAGTGGGTTTGGGTTGCGTTTAAAAAAACACCCTGTGTATATATATATATATATATATATATATATATATATATATATATATATATATACTTATATATAAATTTGAACAAATAGTGTTTTTAGCATCTGGGGACCTCAAAACAAAAAGTTAGCATGGTCTCGGGTCTTACCATGAGACCTACGGTACGTACGTAATAGCTTCTTTCCTATAGGGGAAATTCGCTAAAATGAACAATAATCAGTGTGAGGCTATGAATGTATATAGTCAAAATATGTTAAAATATGTTATGTGATAAAATTGTTACCTGGTAGACCAACATTAATAGTTCCTAAAGCTTCGATCCTTGACAAATGATGGACGTTAAAATTATTATAAAACATTGTTGTGGACTGTGGTCGAAATGCCGTGACATTGTTACGGTCCGGAGCGGAAAAAGTGATTTTATGGTCGGAGACAAAAGACAAAAGACAAAGCATACTCGACTGTCCTCGAGGCAGATCCGAAGGCTGTTGGAGTGTTAATACTTCTAAAACTAACTCAACACATAGTTCTTTATTCTTCTATTGTTTTTGTCATCCTAAACTGATTCTGTTTCCTAAACCAATTACATTTGTTGTTATAAAATATCGAATTGTTGATAGATTAAATTGATTCTTGGTTACCAATTAAACATTTTATGTGGTGAAAATCGTAATCGGTTTATGGGTTTGTGTTACTTACCTAGGCCTATACCTTTTTACTTAAGTACGAAGTGAAAGTGTATTATCAAATCTGTGATGAAAACTAAGGCGAAAGATAGGCCTACCTAACTGAAATCAAAATGAGATTTATTATTCCTTTGTGTGATTTCTATGAATTCTGTACGTAAATTTGTAAGACAATTTTAAAGAACTTATGACTTATGCATTGTTGGCTGCAATTCAATACAGTATATATTTTGACTGATCAGTTCATTTGTTTATTAACTTAATTTTTAACTCAATGGATAGTAGAATATGGGATACAATTTCTCACGTACTTAGTGTTTGGACCTCTATTGAAACAAGTAATTAAACATTCTATTGACGGCAATATTAGTTTAAAAGTTATAGCTGCAGTTAATAACAAAACCGAAAGTTGGATTTAACAGATTAATGTGTAAAAGACGTATTACGGAGTCTTATCCCTAATCTGGGAGGTAGGGCCTCAGAATATGAGGCAGGTTATCTTTGACCTTGTGAGTGGGAGGAAGGTCCTGTCACTGTTATCAGAACGTAGGCTAGATAGATACTGTTTACTGTTTAAATAACCTGTTAAATAATAACCGACTCACTACCTTATACCGGGTGGGGGGGCATGCAGGCCTACGATGCCCCGAGATGAACGTCACACCCCACAAATTAAATGTGCGTAGTTTAGTTTTATATTATCATTAATTTCCGTTGAAAATCACGTGAGTTACCGGTATAGGCCAAATTTTCCCCGTGCGTCGACGCCAAGCGTTCTTTCGCTTTGGAATGGAAGGTCCAAATCCTGTTCATACTCTTCATAATAACGACCTGCTACAGTATCAAGAAACATCCGTCCTTTATATTAATACGCTAGGGGTTTTTTATTCACTCACAACTAGATAACAGCTGGACGGATTTTAACGGTTGAGATGTCAAATTAAAGGTATTTTTATGTATAGATTTGCCAATACGTCTCAGAATTTTAAGAAAGTGCAACACTTAAACACAGTAAAGGGCTGAATTTTCGGAACAGTGGCGCTATCCGACGGCGGAATTCTAAACAACATTTTGATTTAAAGTATGTTGTTATCATCTGTTTTAATATAAGATGTTTCGTTACGATTGTTTACAACGGAAGAAACCTTCGTTGGGTGCAAACTTGCTCGGATTCGAGCAACAGGACAACTAGTATTGATTAATAGCTGAAGCTGAATAACAGATGGCAGCAGGGTAATAGTTTCGAACCATTTCGCAATTTTCATGAATAGTGTAATATTTACAATAGATTATTAATACGTCGAATTGTTTTGCATTCGTCTACGTATTGGTATACAGTTTCAATCTGAATTAAGCCTGTTGTGTTTTTCAATGTAAGCGTTGTTATTTTCTAAGAGCTTCCTTGTTTATTTAAACGTGCACTTTTTCAACTCTGCTTTAGTTTTGCCTTGTCGCGATGTTTATATACTTACAAGAAAGGTGACGTCGCAATTATTCTCTAAAAGTGGCCGCGTTGTTAAAAAAGTGCAAAACGTTAATCCGGCAATTTCCCAGGTTTCCCTGTAAAACAAACCTTGTTCTCTGTTTGCATTGTAAGGGAATCTATACTAGAGTGTTGTTGACATTGTTGATGAATGTAGAAACACCACAGACTACTGCTGCAGTAGGGAGGCTGTTATCCGAGTCGCGAAATGATACGGTATTGTGCCGCGCCGCCGGACCGCGCTGTCACGGTCTGCTACCGGGATATAGGGTTACCGACAACCCACTTCTCGTTTTTTGTGCCAAATTCGATTTGACTCGTGGATTTCAGGTGGATTTCTCATCCTGACTGATTAAGAGTGGGCTCCAATCACGAAACATTTGGCGTTTCTTTTTCTACCTGTTTCATCCCATAAAGCAAAAACTTAACAGTAACTTTTAAAGCCTGACCCTCCACACAGGATTGTCCGATATAGTTTATTCATGGCTTATTTTAATAAAAACCATACTTTGCGATTTTATTGAGCATAATGTCGATATCCTAGGTAATAATCGTTCGGTGAAATTAAAAATATTCAGCAGGTATTTGCGATTTTTGTTGATGAACTATTTGTGATATGGAAACTATGCTCACTGTGATCGCTAGGTTTTTTTTCTCTTCTAAATGAACCATAACTCAACGGGCTTTGGAAGATTTGCCTTATGGGAGAAGCAGGTAGGTGCTGGTGAGTCAGGAGGAAATCAAAATAAGACTCAGGAATACTAAGTTTTTGTGAAATCATAAACACTATCGTTTGTAATAAAAAAGATCCTGTAATCTGATAGCAATGATTTATAGAACTTGGTTTTACTTAAATTTACATTGTTTAAAAGAGTAACATTTATTTTGGAATACAGACAGATTTGTGTGATGTTCTCCTGTTACCCAAAATAATAGCATATAGATAGACCTCGTGCTGATATTCGTGAAGCCTGAGTAGGGGGTGCCAGCAGAGTGGGGGGATCAGCGTTGGAGGGGAAGTTTATGATACCAAGTGTCATAATACTATTCCTGCGGAAAACATTTGGCTACTCTGTATATTAAATGTATTTTACTGGGTGAACGTATAGTAATTACGTTTTTTTGATAGTCTTTATAAACACGAGGATGGTATTTAAACCATAATTGACAATATACTCTTTATGTTTTTTAGTATTGTATTTTAAATTATGTCTAAATTCTAAATTATTACATTAGGCTTCTTGAGTTTCTTTTGAAATGGAATCATCAACACAAGCCATTGATCTGCTTCACTGTTGTAGGCAGTATATTTGTTCTTGTCCATCAGCTGTTTTTTACTCTTAAAAAAGTTTATTTGCTTTTGCTGATTGTTTATTTGAAATTTCAATATTTATTCCTGTAAAACTAATGTTTAAACATAGGTGCAGCGAACTTGCTAGGTTGAAGGCAAATTAAAATAATTTGTGTTAGGCCTAACCAAAAGGCTGTCCCGCACTTCTCGCGATTACGCCCGAACATTCGGCCAAACTCTGAATGTTCGGAGTAGTCGTTAGAAGTGGAGCTTGTAAACCTTTTGAGGATGCGTCGCGTTGTCTAATATTTTGTACATCCAACATTCATTTGGTATACTGAATAAAGAATCAATATACATTAAACAGAATTATCTAACAACCCCTTTATGTATATCCAACACATTATTAACCTAATACTTTATACATTCAACCCCACATAGCATGGCGGGTTCTTAACTTGCATTCTGATATCACCCCTTTTGTTTATATTAGTTAGATATTTTATCTCTTCGGGATATCTTATAATTCTCCTGCATTTACAATTTTTATTATTATTATAGTTTATTTTTAACTCCTGCTAGCTATTATTTCTTGGCTTCTTTTATTTAAGTTCGTCTTTTAATAATTTATTTAATATATCCTAACTGTGCACCTTTTTTAATGAAGTGGGAACATACCCAGATATTTTTGGAGATCTCTGTGACACCTCACGTCCCTTGCGCCCGGTCGTCCTGTCCTCCTCCTGTCCTCGTCCCTCCGGGCCGCGTCGTAGGTCCGGTACCTCGGAGTTCCGCTCCCCCTGGGGTTGACGGCGGGTGGGTGGACGTCGGTCGGTGTCCTCACTGATGTTCTCAGAAGATGGACTCGGGTGCGATGGAATCTCGTCGAGTGAAGTGATAGAGTGTCGTAAGGTACTGGTAGAAGTTATCGAACTCCCGGGTGCCTTCAGGTGCATTTCACTTTCCTGAAGACTTTCTGTTCCTACTCGGTCCGGAACAGCCCAGAAGAAGCTTCCCAGTGTCTACCTTACTCTCCCAAAACTCTCCGAAGACTGTTCTTTTCTTTTTCTCCCTCTATCGCCATCTTCCCCTCCAATCCGTCATCGTTACGCCTCCTAACCAATCGGTGATCGATGCATCCGATACCTCCATATTATTGGTCATCCTTTTCCTGATCGGCCTACTAGTTCGACGAAATGGGCGTGTCGCTGACCGTAAGTAATTTTATTCTCTTAGCATGCTTGGATCATGGGATTGTTTGATTTTCTTAACGTTGTTCTCAAGGGTTTTGATTTTCAGCTTGATCATTATCGAGGATCGTAATTCTATACGTCCTGTTGTTCGCCGAGGAGTCGTGACTTCCCGTGGGAGCGTAATGATTTGATTCGATCTGTCTCTGCTTTCATAATTATTATTTTAAAGTAAAGGAGTAATTGTGTTTTAAATTTTATTCTATAATTTCTTTAATTATTTATATATATTTAAATTCCCCTTGTTTATATTCCGCCGCCGCCATTTTAACTTGGTCCCCAAGTTAATCAAATTGTAATATGTGTTGTGAGGTTGTTTATTGTTGACGTTGGTTGTAGTCCCTCGTGGGTAGCAACATTCTGAGTTTTATGGCTTGTATGTTTAGGCAATATATTAGGATGAGGCATAGTATAGTCAGTAAAATATTCCATGTTAGGAGCATGTAAAATAGTAGTCTTGTATTGTTAAATAGGTCGAAGTCATTATTTTTCAATGATATGTGCTGTATTTTCTCCATTTTTGTTAAAACAAATGTTGGGTTCGTGATGTTCCAATCCGTGTCTAATATTTCCGTTAGGTTGTCAAACTCGTGATGAATTCCTGATTCGAGTGTGAACAATTTTAGGGTTTTTAATTTTGTCCAAGCTGCTGGTATCAGGTTTACGTAATGTGGTGGGTCATTGTCTGTTCTGTCACAAGGTCGTATCTTTGTTAATAGTAATAAATTGTCCATTAGTAATTCACATTCGCACGGTATTGTTACCTGTAGAGTTCCTGTGCTCATTTTTGGTAATTTCCTGGTATTAGTTGAGTTGTCGCATATTAAATCTAGGTCTTGCTGGACGTTGGTGATTAAGTATTGATTTGGGAATAATTCGGTGATTATGGGGTATTGGGGTTGATTTTCACATATAAAATGACAGTTTTCTTGTAGTTTATCGATTGATGCGGAATTGAGAATTAAATGTAGGCATAGCTGCATTTTGTTTGCGATAATTGTGGTTCTTGGGATTTTGCATAATGGGTACGATTTTTCGTTACAATGGCTATCTGTCATGGTTATTACTTTCGTATATGTTTTGGTTTTGAAAATGATGTTTTCTTCCATGTGCAGGGAACATATTTTGTGTTCCCAAATCAGGGGAGTGTTTATTGTTTTGTAAACTTCGCCCTGTGCGTTCGATTTTATTAAGGGCACATTCAGCCTTGCCACTAGTGTGTTCTGAATTATTTTGCAATGGTTTATCTTCAATCTGTAATATAAGTATACGTCTGTTAATGGTATTGCTAGAGTGAGGCCTTTAGTTTTCGCTTTATTTGCTAAATCATGCAACGTTGTAGTTAAGTTCTGTGGAGGTACCATTTTTTCAGATAGTAGGTTTATGTGACATTTTTCTAGTATTTCCCTTTTAGTATCTTGGTAGTAATTGTATAAAATATAGTTCCATGTTTCTTGTATAGTAGCATATATCTCATGTAAAATCTCTGCATTATTTATTGATTTCATTCCCAGTAGATTTTGTTTTACGGCATTGAATCCCTGATGTACCTTAGTTGCTAAATGTTCCACGTTTTTACTAAAGTTATTTAAGTTACTCGTGGTTTTTACCAAATCTTGGTACTGGGTCCCTACGGAATCGATAATTTGGTTGGTATGTTCTTCAATTCCCTTTTGGTTTTCATAGATGTTGTTTATTTGTCCCTTTGTGGCGACATTGCAGCACCATTCGAAGAAATTCTGGAGGAATAATAATCCTCTTCTGTTTCTTGAGTTTAGGATAGTTTGATTGGTCAATGTAGCGTCGCTGTATTGGGATTTAATTTGTTCATTTATGAGGTCACGCAATGTCATCAGGTTTCTTTGAAACAAACAATAGTCATCTTTGTGTTGTCGGCAGTTCGTCCAGTTCGATTCCGTCGTCCAGTCGTATGATTGGGGCTCAAGGAAAAATTGAGTTGAGAATATCAAAGGGATTATTGTTTCGTATGGGATGTAATCTGTCCGTTGTTGAAAGTGATGGCCTGAGAATATTTGGTACCTAGTCTTATTTTCTGCCCATGTACCTGAGAGTGTGTATAGTATAATTGTCGTGGTGATTAGGAGTGTTGTCGACGTTGACGCCTTCATCTTGTGAGGTTCGTCCAATATCTGTGCCGCAAAATTATGTTAATATTATTATTTTATTTGTGTGTAGGGATTTTTCATTGTTATTCTAAGTTTTATCTGTGTCTTATTTTGTTTATTCAGTCCCTGTCCAGTTTGTAGTGTTATATTCACGGTTGTATTAAGTTTTTATTTTTCCTAAGTTTTAATCGATAATCGATTATTAGTTTAGCTTGTCAATTGCTGTGCTGTTACAGACATAACACGGGTGATCAGGCCGTTATATATCCCTAATTGCCAGTAATTGGTTTGGCTACGTTATTTTGTCATCTGAAAGTGATGAGTGTTCCTCGTGGTTAGACAGTGTGTAGTGAGCAGTGCTACATGCCTGGATCGCCTGGCGTCGTCTTATCTCCAAGAATGCTGTGTCTTGTTGTCTTGGAAAGTCGGCCATTTTGAATCCGTGGGCGCCTGTGTCCCTGTCGGATTAATACGGTTGTGTCGTGCCCATTATGTTGCGAGATATGGTTCCGTTCGTGTCTACTGCTGTTTTATGGTAACTCGTACTATTGATTGGCGTTGTGCATTGTCAGTGATATATCGATTTGTGATTTTAAAAGTGTTATGTTGTCCCTTTTTCTTGGATAATCTTATTCGAGGTATTTTTATTTCAATTATTTGTAGATTGAGTGTAAATCAAGTGTCGAATGTGTCCTATCACTAGATCGCCCTCTTGAAATATCTTGGTGTGTTCCCATGGGTATGTTTAAGCATTCCAAGTTGTGGGTAATGTTAAATGTTCCAACTCCTTTACTTGGCGGCTGGGTTCTAGCGGAAATTTTCCCTTTGCAGATATATGTATATATTTTTTCGTTTTTGCTCGCTAAACTCCCTTTGGATTTTGTTTATTAAATTAGCAGAGACTAAATACTATTTTTAGTTCTATGATTTTGTATATTTTAATTTACTTGCGAATTCCAATTTCCTTTTTAATGGTAATTGTTGATAGTCCACCTTATTCGTCGGGATTAGAATTTACTATTGGCTGTCACAAAAATACATTTTAACTAGTATTTTATATTCCTGTGAGACTCAATAGTTGTTTATAAATTATATTAATTTTTATATACTTGGGAGGTAATTCGTGTTAATTCGTTTTAATTATTTATTGATTGTAGATACTCCGATATAATTCTTGGCGGCGTTAGTATGATGATAACTCTTAAACAATGTTGTATGTTGTTTGATTTTTGACCAAGATTTCGTGTTTGAAGATGCGTTGATGTAACTCTTGAGGTGATATATTTTCTTTAAGGATGGGTTTTGATTTTTCGGGGGTGGCATTAGTTACTCATTTCCCTCGATGTATTGCCATCCATTAAATTATATGTAACGGTAGTCTATTTTGATTCGGGATCGGCATTTTGTAATTCTTGAATATTATATGGTGTTGTTTTTGATCGATCCTTCTTAAATAGATTAATCCTTATCTTGTGTATAAGGTATATTTTCAGACATAGGCCTATTTGTTTGACTGTGTGTGTGTTTATGAGTTGACTAGTAGTTATTATAGTTAAGTCTAGGGCTAAAAAGGTGGCTAGACCTCCTTCCCATCGGGTCTTAATATAAGTGGCTTCAAATTTTTTTGTTGCTAGGGGTTAATTCCCCCCCGGTGGGTTTTTCTAAGTTATATTAATTATAAGTGAAGGAATTCTATTCCGGCGTAATTTTTACGCTTTATGCTTAAGCTGGTGTCTGAGTGGCTTTATTTTTAAGTCGTTTGAGTGTTGTCTGAAGGTATTCCTGTACACGTTAAGGTATTAGTCTTTGGTTTTTAAATATTTATCTGCGGCTGAATGGTTTCATTCTAGCTATATGTACTGGTTCGTTGATCAGTCTCCCTCTCTTTTCGAGTAAAACCATATAAGTAGTGTCATTTATTTTGTCCGTAATGAAGTATGGCCCTCTGTAAACATTATTGAACTTGTTATAAGCTCCTTTGAAATCCTTCGGATTTTGTATTAAAACTTCGTCACCGATTTGTGGATTTAGATCTCGTTTTGTTGAATCGAAATGTTTTTTCTGGGAATCTTGTGCTTTTTTAAGTATCGTTGGGATTTCCCGTCGTACCCTTTGAATATTTTTGATTTCTCTGATTATGTCAGGGTCCTGGTCTTTTTGTATATGTAAATAATCCGATGGCATGTTTGCCTGTCTGCCATACATTAAAAAGAATGGCGTATACCCCGTGGATCGGTTAACGCTTGTATTATAAGTGAAGGTGACATATTTTACGTAATCTGACCATTTGTTTGGTTCGCCTTCAATATAGTGACTTATCGTTTTTTTGAAAATAAGATTCATTCTTTCCGTTAGGCCTTGTATCCTGTACATATAAGGTGGACTCGGGTGTTGATGAATTCCTAAACTTAATAAGAGTTCTTTAAGTACGTTACCCATGAAGTGGGTGCCTTGGTCGTGCGTGATGACCTTGGGACATCCATATTGACAGAATAAATCCAGTAAAACATTCGCTGTGGTTTTTGTATCAGCTGATCTCGTGCATTTTGCGAAAATCATTCTTGTTGTCGGGCAAGTAATCATTAAAATGTATTTATATCCTCTGCTCTGTGTGATCGGCCCCATGTAATCAATAATTAGTCTTTCAAATGGCGTCGTGGGTGGTACTTGTGGAGTTAATTTATCGTACTGCTTGTAAGTGGGAGTTCGTTTTAATTGGCATTGTTCACATGTATTAGTATAATGTTGGATATCTTTTGTCATATCTGGCCAATAATAACGTTCTTTAATTTTTTGTGTGGTCTTGAATGCCGAGAAATGTCCTCCGGAATATACATTCTCGTGAAATGATTGTACGATATCCTGTACCTTATCCCGCGGTATTGCGAGTAAGTAGTTATTCGTCCTGCCATTAAATTGCTTGAAATATAATAATCCGTTTCGTTCTTCGTATTTTCGACTTTGGTTTCGTATTTTTTTTGGGACTGTGTCCGGTGAAATTTTTGCTAATTTGATAAGTTTTAGGTATGGATCCTTAGCTTGTAATTCTTCATAATTTTCTGTCTTAATTTCCTGTATGTTTAAGGTGATTTCGAAGGGGTCCTCCTCGAGTGTGTCTTGGGGTGGATTCCTCGAAAGACTGTCCGCTAACGTGTTCGTCGTTCCTTTCTTATATTTGACATCTATATCGTAATCAACTAGTGATAGCGCCAGTCGGTTTAATCTGGATGATGTATGCTTAAAATTCTTGTAATGAACTAGTGCTTGACAGTCCGTGTGGATAGTTATCTTGCGTCCTAGTGTAAACTCTCGCCAGTAATTTACGGCGTATACTAAGCTCATCATCTCTCGTTCGGCGTTTGAGTACCGTTGTTGTGTTTCCGTATATTTTTTTGACAGATAAGCAATCGGATGTTGTTTGTTTGTTTCGGGATCCGTTTGAGTGAGGCAAGCCCCGAGCGCGTTTAAGCTTGAATCCACATAAATGCTTGATTCCCAGTCGTCGTTCCAATGTTTTAGTAGGGGTGGATTTGTCAAAATTTTCTTAATTTCTATAAATGCTTTTTCGCAGTCGTCTGACCATTTAAATGGTATATTTTTATTTGAATCCTTTATTAAGTTGGTGAGGGGTAGTGTTATTTCCGCATAGTTTTTTATGTGTTTCCTGAAGAATGATGAAGAGCCCAAAAACTGTCTTACTTTCCTAATGCAATTTGGCCTATTAAATTCTTGTATTGCTGCTACGGTAGACTTTTGAGGCAATATACCTTGGGTCGATACTGTGTATCCCAAGATATCTACTTGTTCGTATAAAAATTTACATTTTTTTGTGTTGAGCTTCAAGTTTGCCTCATGTAAGATATTTAAAATAGTTTCTAAATTTTGTAGATCTTGTTCAAAGTTCTTGCCATATACTATGACGTCATCTATATAACATACTACTTTGTTGTATAGGTGTTTATTCAGTAATGCTAATATCGCTTTACTGAATAGTGCAGACGATGTTTTTAGCCCCATTACTAATCTTTTATATCTCATGAGCTTGTCTGTCGTTTTGATTGTTAATAAATGCCTATCTTCCTCTCGTACCAATAATTGGTGATATGCCCCTTTTAAATCCAATTTTGTGAAAGAGTTTGCGTTGTTTAAGCTGTTTAGTACCAGATTTACGGACGGAGTAGGGTATATGGACGGTTTTAAAATTTGATTTATTTTCCTCATATCTGCCACCAAGCGTGGTGTTTTATCCTTATTGTGTGTTATAAACACCGGGCTTGAATATTCGCAGTATTCGGGACATTCTTCCAGTATGTCCGCTTCCTGTAGTTCTTGTAATATTTTATTTAAAGCTTCCCTCTCCTGTTTGCTTTGTTTATAAGGCGGTGTATTTACTGGTTGTGAGTTTGGGATGGTTTCTAGTGAGACTGGGGGCAGTTTAGCTGGGGTTAGATCCTTAATTTTTGTCGTAAACATAGCCTTATATTTCTGTAGTAATTTGATTACCCTGTTGTGTTGTTCTGTCGTGAGGTGGGGTGAGATGTCGAAACATATGTTGTCCTTATCTTTAAGGATTTGTTTTCCCGGGTTATTGTTGTATTTTATCTGATGGGGTTCGTTTTCCTGTCGACCTACATTTGTGTTGTGTGGCTCCGTGCAGTAACCTAATATTGTGTTGGCATTTATGTGTTTAGGTGTGTTTGATGCATTGTAAATATTTAAATAATTGCTTGTTTTATCTGCTCCTTCTATGGGATATATGTGGCACCTCTTCTTTTCCTGTAATGATTTTTCTTGCTCGAAAACTGCTTCCTTGCTTATCCTCTGTTGTATCTGTATCCTCCTATGTTGATGTGGTGCGATGACTAAATCCTGTTCACATCTGATGTCAATAATGTTTGTTTTGTTGGTGGTTTGATGACATTTTACGCTTTCAATTTCAAATAGCCATTTTTTATCCATTTTAATTTTATGCTTGTAATCCCCTAAGTTAAATACAATTTCCTTGGTGTTATAATTTAATTCAATTTTGTTTCTGTTCAAAAATCGATTGCCTAAAATTATGGAACTATTGGTATCGGGTGTAACATATAGCGTTTCCTTGACTATGATATTACTGATCTCCAACATTATTTCCGTGGTCCCTAGGATGTTGATGGGGGTGTTATTGGCTGATACGACTGTAGGTACCCTGTTGTGTTTGATATTTTCCTCCCTTACTAACTTTGAATTTATTAAATTTATGTTGGAGCCCGTGTCTATTATGCACTGTATGGTCTCGTGTGGGCGGTTAGCTAGCTTCGCATTTAAGGTTAGTACAGGGGTTTTTTTTGATTCCTTGTCTTGTATTTTAAACAATGTTTCGTGTATTTTCTTCCCCTCTAATTTTCCCCTTTTCCTCGGTTTATGGATCCTTCCTTCCGCTATTTGTGAGATATCGCACGCATGTACTGTGTGTTGTTCCTCTAATATTTTCCGTATTTCTTCCTTCTCCTGTTCTCCTAGAATCTGTTCATTTTCTTTGTTCCCTCCGTTATCGGTCTGCTTTGTTGTCCTTTTATTTGTGGCCTGTTCGGTGGTGACTGTAATTGCTCTGTTTTGATGTTCGTAGTTCCCTCTTCTTCCCCCGTGGTATTGTGTGGAAATATTTTCTTTTCTTCCCTCTTCTGTTTGCGTGGGTTTCCTCTTTGGTTGCTTCTTGTTTATAGCTTCTTCTAGTGTCGGAAATTCCTTTTTGTAATCCGTGATATGGAATCGGTTGTTGCCATTGTTTTGAGATTTAATGTTAAATGGTGTGGGAGACCCCTTTGTTCTGTTAGTATAAAGTGGCTCCCTCATTACGCGTTTTTTTGTTTTGTCTGGAATTTCCCTAATTTAAAACACTCTTCCCTAGAATGATTTGTCATTCGGCAATGATCACAATACGTGTTTCTCATTCGGGTGTTCTGTGTCCTCGCATTTTTATATTTGCAGTCCTGTGTACGATGGTTGGTCCTTTTACATATATTACATTGGTAATCGCCATTCCTATAGCTGTAATTTGTTAGTTGTTGTCTTCCCCCGTAGTATGTGTTCCCCGTTCCCCTACGCATGTGGGTGAGGTGTCCGTGTGCGGAGAGTGGATGTCCTGTGTAGTGCGCCTGGTGTGCAGTAGGCCAAGGTCGCCTGCCGCCAGCCATGTTGTGTGTCGGTGCTCCGTCGCTCCTCCAGGTCGACGCCCTGTTGTTTATGTCTGGGGCCCTGACGTCACGTGCTTGATAAGTGTGGTGTGGTGTGGTCACGGTCCTCGGGTGGTGTGGTTGTGGTCGTTGATAATTGGGGTAGCTGGGTGGCGGTGGTTGTTGTGGGTACCTCTGGACGTTCATGTTACTTATTACTTGGGTTAAGGTTTTTATTTCCTCTTCTAAATGATTTATTTCCTGTCTGTCCCTAGTGTTTCCTCTGCTTTGTCCTTCCATTTGTATCCTGTTATATTTCTCCCTGTTTACTGCCCTAATTTCCAATTGTAACTCTATGTTTTTAAGGCTGTTTTCTAATTCTTCTAAGGTTTCGCAAGGTTCAGTTAAGATTTTGTCACAAAATTCCGGTTTTAATCCTTGGATTATGTATTGTATTACCCTTTTTTCTGACATATCCGGTTCGTGTCTCCTACATAATGTTAGAATTTCCAGATAGTAAGTAAGGACAGGTTGTTCCCTACCTTGTACCTTTTTATCTAAGATACTCTGAAGCGTGGTTGCCTGGGCTGCTGGGGTGAATGTTGTTATAAATTTTCCCTTTAGGGTTTCCCAGTTGTCGGGTCTACCATTTTTTGTGTAATGTCTATACCATGTAAGCGCTGTTCCTGTTAGGTGGGCTGGGAATATGTTTAGTTTGGTTTCGTTCTGCCAGTGGTTAGATTGCGCCGCGATTTCATACTTATCGATAAATTCATTAGGATTTTCGGACGGTAGGCCGTGGTAAGTACCCGCTGATATGAGGGGTAGTTTTTCCTTAACTGTTGCCATGTTTTGTGCGGGGTTTGGTAAATTGTTTCTTGAAGGGCCTTCGTTACTTTCTACTGCTGTTTGTGAGCTTAGTGAAAGTGTGTCGGGGAAATTTATGTCCTCGTATTCCGTGTCGGAACTCTCGTCGCTTGCCGGGTTGTCGTACAAGTTTTCCCTATCTTGTAGAAATTGTTGGATTCTTGTTAGTGATGGATATTTAATTAATTCGATTTCTGTGAGATATTTCCTGCCTAATAGTTTCCTTATAATGTACTTCCTTTCCTCTGTTATCGGTGTTTTAAGAAACGCTTTGAGATCGGCTACCACGGGACGTAAAATGGCTACGGTGTCTTCTTCCCTACACTTTATGTTAAACTTTGTTAGGATATATATGAGGTGTTCCTTACTCACCCTATATATGTCTGTCGGTAAAGTTATTCCTGTTTCCGGCATTTCATTTCTTAAGATCGTGATTCCCTAAGCGTGTGGCGTTTATTTTTATAATTATCGTTTATTTATTTGGGGGAATTTTCCTAACTAGTAATTGGGGTATTATGTTTTCTGGTTTTAGGTTAATATTAAAATTTTGTTTTTTTTTTTGTTTTTACAGGTTTATTAGTTTATTAATCCCTATATTATTATCCTATTAAAATTCGTTTCCCTTTCCTGGTTTTACCAAAATATACCCTGTCACACTTAAATATATGTAAAACACCTTCTTATATTCTATACATGTGCTCTCACTGTGTTCATTCCATCCTTGATAATTAAATCAAAACTGGCTGTCTCCACCATGTAAACCTTTTGAGGGGTTAAATTGATTGAATTGAATAAATTTGAAATTATACTCGCTTAGCTAGTTAGAGGTAACTCATAGGACCGTGGATTGGAATGAACACAGATCAAGGAAATGAAAACTCCAACGCATAATTAAATCAAACTGGCTGTCTCCACCATGTAAACTTTTTGAGGGGTTAAATTGATTGAATTGAATAAATTTGAAATTATACTCGCTTAGCTAGTTAGAGGTAACTCATAGGACCGTGGATTGGAATGAACACAGATCAAGGAAATGAAAACACTTTAATATACATGATAAATATAATCCAACTATAATAAATGATAGAACAGAATACTATAAAAGGTGCACTTTTTTTAATGAAGTGGGAACATACCCAGATATTTTTGGAGATCTCTGTGACACCTCACGTCCCTTGCGCCCGGTCGTCCTGTCCTCCTCCTGTCCTCGTCCCTCCGGGCCGCGTCGTAGGTCCGGTACCTCGGAGTTCCGCTCCCCCTGGGGTTGACGGCGGGTGGGTGGACGTCGGTCGGTGTCCTCACTGATGTTCTCAGAAGATGGACCCAGAAGATGGACTCGGGTGCGATGGAATCTCGTCGAGTGAAGTGATAGAGTGTCGTAAGGTACTGGTAGAAGTTATCGAACTCCCGGGTGCCTTCAGGTGCATTTCACTTTCCTGAAGACTTTCTGTTCCTACTCGGTCCGGAACAGCCCAGAAGAAGCTTCCCAGTGTCTACCTTACTCTCCCAAAACTCTCCGAAGACTGTTCTTTTCTTTTTCTCCCTCTATCGCCATCTTCCCCTCCAATCCGTCATCGTTACGCCTCCTAACCAATCGGTGATCGATGCATCCGATACCTCCATATTATTGGTCATCCTTTTCCTGATCGGCCTACTAGTTCGACGAAATGGGCGTGTCGCTGACCGTAAGTAATTTTATTCTCTTAGCATGCTTGGATCATGGGATTGTTTGATTTTCTTAACGTTATTCTCAAGGGTTTTGATTTTCAGCTTGATCATTATCGAGGATCGTAATTCTATACGTCCTGTTGTTCGCCGAGGAGTCGTAATTATAATTATATATAATAAAATTTAAAACACAATTACTCCTTTACTTTAAAATAATAATTATGAAAGCAGAGACAGATCGAATCAAATCATTACGCTCCCACGGGAAGTCACGACTCCTCGGCGAACAACAGGACGTATAGAATTACGATCCTCGATAATGATCAAGCTGAAAATCAAAACCCTTGAGAACAACGTTAAGAAAATCAAACAATCCCATGATCCAAGCATGCTAAGAGAATAAAATTACTTACGGTCAGCGACACGCCCATTTCGTCGAACTAGTAGGCCGATCAGGAAAAGGATGACCAATAATATGGAGGTATCGGATGCATCGATCACCGATTGGTTAGGAGGCGTAACGATGACGGATTGGAGGGGAAGATGGCGATAGAGGGAGAAAAAGAAAAGAACAGTCTTCGGAGAGTTTTGGGAGAGTAAGGTAGACACTGGGAAGCTTCTTCTGGGCTGTTCCGGACCGAGTAGGAACAGAAAGTCTTCAGGAAAGTGAAATGCACCTGAAGGCACCCGGGAGTTCGATAACTTCTACCAGTACCTTACGACACTCTATCACTTCACTCGACGAGATTCCATCGCACCCGAGTCCATCTTCTGGGTCCATCTTCTGAGAACATCAGTGAGGACACCGACCGACGTCCACCCACCCGCCGTCAACCCCAGGGGGAGCGGAACTCCGAGGTACCGGACCTACGACGCGGCCCGGAGGGACGAGGACAGGAGGAGGACAGGACGACCGGGCGCAAGGGACGTGAGGTGTCACAGAGATCTCCAAAAATATCTGGGTATGTTCCCACTTCATTAAAAAAAGTGCACCTTTTATAGTATTCTGTTCTATCATTTATTATAGTTGGATTATATTTATCATGTATATTAAAGTGTTTTCATTTCCTTGATCTGTGTTCATTCCAATCCACGGTCCTATGAGTTACCTCTAACTAGCTAAGCGAGTATAATTTCAAATTTATTCAATTCAATCAATTTAACCCCTCAAAAAGTTTACATGGTGGAGACAGCCAGTTTGATTTAATTATCAAGGATGGAATGAACACAGTGAGAGCACATGTGTAGAATATAAGAAGGTGTTTTACATATATTTAAGTGTGACAGGGTATATTTTGGTAAAACCAGGAAAGGGAAACGAATTTTAATAGGATAATAATATAGGGATTAATAAACTAATAAACCTGTAAAAACAAAAAAAAAACAAAATTTTAATATTAACCTAAAACCAGAAAACATAATACCCCAATTACTAGTTAGGAAAATTCCCCCAAATAAATAAACGATAATTATAAAAATAAACGCCACACGCTTAGGGAATCACGATCTTAAGAAATGAAATGCCGGAAACAGGAATAACTTTACCGACAGACATATATAGGGTGAGTAAGGAACACCTCATATATATCCTAACAAAGTTTAACATAAAGTGTAGGGAAGAAGACACCGTAGCCATTTTACGTCCCGTGGTAGCCGATCTCAAAGCGTTTCTTAAAACACCGATAACAGAGGAAAGGAAGTACATTATAAGGAAACTACTAGGCAGGAAATATCTCACAGAAATCGAATTAATTAAATATCCATCACTAACAAGAATCCAACAATTTCTACAAGATAGGGAAAACTTGTACGACAACCCGGCAAGCGACGAGAGTTCCGACACGGAATACGAGGACATAAATTTCCCCGACACACTTTCACTAAGCTCACAAACAGCAGTAGAAAGTAACGAAGGCCCTTCAAGAAACAATTTACCAAACCCCGCACAAAACATGGCAACAGTTAAGGAAAAACTACCCCTCATATCAGCGGGTACTTACCACGGCCTACCGTCCGAAAATCCTAATGAATTTATCGATAAGTATGAAATCGCGGCGCAATCTAACCACTGGCAGAACGAAACCAAACTAAACATATTCCCAGCCCACCTAACAGGAACAGCGCTTACATGGTATAGACATTACACAAAAAATGGTAGACCCGACAACTGGGAAACCCTAAAGGGAAAATTTATAACAACATTCACCCCAGCAGCCCAGGCAACCACGCTTCAGAGTATCTTAGATAAAAAGGTACAAGGTAGGGAACAACCTGTCCTTACTTACTATCTGGAAATTCTAACATTATGTAGGAGACACGAACCGGATATGTCAGAAAAAAGGGTAATACAATACATAATCCAAGGATTAAAACCGGAATTTTGTGACAAAATCTTAACTGAACCTTGCGAAACCTTAGAAGAATTAGAAAACAGCCTTAAAAACATAGAGTTACAATTGGAAATTAGGGCAGTAAACAGGGAGAAATATAACAGGATACAAATGGAAGGACAAAGCAGAGGAAACACTAGGGACAGACAGGAAATAAATCATTTAGAAGAGGAAATAAAAACCTTAACCCAAGTAATAAGTAACATGAACGTTCAGAGGTACCCACAACAACCACCGCCACCCAGCTACCCCAATTATCAACGACCACAACCACACCACCCGAGGACCGTGACCACACCACACCACACTTATCAAGCACGTGACGTCAGGGCCCCAGACATAAACAACAGGGCGTCGACCTGGAGGAGCGACGGAGCACCGACACACAACATGGCTGGCGGCAGGCGACCTTGGCCTACTGCACACCAGGCGCACTACACAGGACATCCACTCTCCGCACACGGACACCTCACCCACATGCGTAGGGGAACGGGGAACACATACTACGGGGGAAGACAACAACTAACAAATTACAGCTATAGGAATGGCGATTACCAATGTAATATATGTAAAAGGACCAACCATCGTACACAGGACTGCAAATATAAAAATGCGAGGACACAGAACACCCGAATGAGAAACACGTATTGTGATCATTGCCGAATGACAAATCATTCTAGGGAAGAGTGTTTTAAATTAGGGAAATTCCAGACAAAACAAAAAAACGCGTAATGAGGGAGCCACTTTATACTAACAGAACAAAGGGGTCTCCCACACCATTTAACATTAAATCTCAAAACAATGGCAACAACCGATTCCATATCACGGATTACAAAAAGGAATTTCCGACACTAGAAGAAGCTATAAACAGGAAACAACCAAAGAGGAAACCCACGCAAACAGAAGAGGGAAGAAAAGAAAATATTTCCACACAATACCACGGGGGAAGAAGAGGGAACTACGAGCATCAAAACAGAGCAATTACAGTCACCACCAGACAGGCCACAAATAAAAGGACAACAAAGCAGACCGATAACGGAGGGAACAAGGAAAATGAACAGATTCTAGGAGAACAGGAGAAGGAAGAAATACGGAAAATATTAAAGGAACAACACACAGTACATGCGTGCGATATCTCACAAATAGCGGAAGGAAGGATCCATAAACCGAGGAAAAGGGGAAAATTAGAGGGGAAGAAAATACACGAAACATTGTTTAAAATACAAGACAAGGAATCAAAAAAACCCCCTGTACTAACCTTAAATGCGAAGCTAGCTAACCGCCCACACGAGACCATACAGTGCATAATAGACACGGGCTCCAACATAAATTTAATAAATTCAAAGTTAGTAAGGGAGGAAAATATCAAACACAACAGGGTACCTACAGTCGTATCAGCCAATAACACCCCCATCAACATCCTAGGGACCACGGAAATAATGTTGGAGATCAGTAATATCATAGTCAAGGAAACGCTATATGTTACACCCGATACCAATAGTTCCATAATTTTAGGCAATCGATTTTTGAACAGAAACAAAATTGAATTAAATTATAACACCAAGGAAATTGTATTTAACTTAGGGGATTACAAGCATAAAATTAAAATGGATAAAAAATGGCTATTTGAAATTGAAAGCGTAAAATGTCATCAAACCACCAACAAAACAAACATTATTGACATCAGATGTGAACAGGATTTAGTCATCGCACCACATCAACATAGGAGGATACAGATACAACAGAGGATAAGCAAGGAAGCAGTTTTCGAGCAAGAAAAATCATTACAGGAAAAGAAGAGGTGCCACATATATCCCATAGAAGGAGCAGATAAAACAAGCAATTATTTAAATATTTACAATGCATCAAACACACCTAAACACATAAATGCCAACACAATATTAGGTTACTGCACGGAGCCACACAACACAAATGTAGGTCGACAGGAAAACGAACCCCATCAGATAAAATACAACAATAACCCGGGAAAACAAATCCTTAAAGATAAGGACAACATATGTTTCGACATCTCACCCCACCTCACGACAGAACAACACAACAGGGTAATCAAATTACTACAGAAATATAAGGCTATGTTTACGACAAAAATTAAGGATCTAACCCCAGCTAAACTGCCCCCAGTCTCACTAGAAACCATCCCAAACTCACAACCAGTAAATACACCGCCTTATAAACAAAGCAAACAGGAGAGGGAAGCTTTAAATAAAATATTACAAGAACTACAGGAAGCGGACATACTGGAAGAATGTCCCGAATACTGCGAATATTCAAGCCCAGTGTTTATAACACACAATAAGGATAAAACACCACGCTTGGTGGCAGACATGAGGAAAATAAATCAAATTTTAAAACCGTCCATATACCCTACTCCGTCCGTAAATCTGGTACTAAACAGCTTAAACAACGCAAACTCCAACGCGTTGCGAAGCGCAAATTCCCCTTGTTTATAAGCTGCACAAAATTTTTGGTACCAGAACACTATCGCCGAATGATTCGCTCGAATGTCCCGCCGAATGTTCGGAACGAGTCGCGACAACGAGTCTTGTACCAAATCAACCGAATGTGCATAACGATCTAACCAAGTACACGCTTTCCCAATACCATGCAATACGATGCTCGCCCATTCGCTTCCCCTCGTCTCCTTTGATTCATGCCAAGAACCTGACAAAATACGGAGCACAGACAAACACGAATCATGGCGTGACGAACTATCTCAAACTTACACAAGCACACTGAGTACACTATCACGCTCGCCTTAGTTCGCCTTTGTTGGACCATTGTGTACTGGTAGCAAGAATATGAGGTGGAATTTTCATTGAACATTCGGGAGGATGTTCGTCCGAATGTGCAGGCCTGTTTGCGAGAGTATGGGACAGTCTTAACCTACGATCTTTGCATAACAATCACTTCACGGTTGCAATGTTTTTGGTTTGGCATGTAACAAATGATTCTCACAAGCGATTTTTTAGTCAACAGACTAAGAACCGATGTCAATCGCTCACCCCCATCCTAAAAAACAAAAACGGTTTAAATCACTTATAACAATAACACCCAGGTTTCACGAAGATCCGCACGAGGTCTATTTAAATGTGATCTACATATATAGTAAAATATAAGGGGCACGTTTTTGTATATGTTATGATTGAATATTGTGTATTATTAGGTTTTAATATTTTGGACTTTGGTAATTTTGTCTCATTTTTACACCTGAAGGAATTCTATCAGACGTGTTGATGTGCAATTGTGCTGGGGTTTCATCACGATAACTCCTTCAAATTTGGAATGGCGGATTTCCCACTTAGTTACATGCATTCCAAAATTAGCTTTCTTATACCCATAAGGGTGTTAAGGTGGTGCAGTCGACTCTATTGACAAGCTATTCCGCCTAGAGGTCAGGCCAGTCGCTGCTCACTCACACACATGCAGAGTCCCGGATGCTCACTCACACAAACGCAGAACCCTCCCCTCAACTACCCCCAACCCCCAACTTCCCCAAGTGGTCAAACCACTTTCACTCAGCTGGGCTTGCTACTCGCCCTGCCCTGAACCTTCATCGGGCACCAAGATTCTGAAATGGCAAATAGCAAGCAGCACAGCGGGAACTCAACTCAACCAGCATCTCCGCATGTGTTATAAACATATTTATTTGTTATACAATTTTCAGCGGTTAATATACCATTTAAAAATGTCATATTTAATTAATTCAGTCAAGTCTCTCAAATCTATGATATCGTAGATAAAATTAATTATAAAACGTATTTTAACAAGTTGGAAACGCTCTACTAACATACAAATAACCCCGTCGCAGCAAACCTGCGTGCTCAGCGAATTTCCAATGCCAATGCATAAATGTGTGCCTCGCTACCACATAAAGCCACTTACCAAGTTTCATAACAATACATACGTAAATAAGTGATATATACTATTTTTATTATCGATTTATTTGGACCTTTACCTACCACTTCTAGTGTTTAAAACACTAGAAACAATAGTTTTTAAACCCTAGAAGCGATAGGTAAAGCCCAAATAAATCAATTATAAAATTCAAATCCATCGCTATTATGAGTTTCAAAAATTCAGTTTAATATTTTATTTTAGGGCTGAGTACGCAGGTTTTTGCTGAAACAAGGAAGATAAGAAACTTTTTTTATACAAGTATCAAAATAACTCAAGAAGGTGAAGCTTCATACCTTTATTTATTTAATTTAGGTTCATAACTAAGGGAGGTAGGCCATATCAAACATTAACTATTCTTCATAAGAATAACACTAGGGCTGAGTATGAAGGTTTGCTGTTTCGGGGAAAATAAAAAATTGTTTTTTATGCAAAGCATATAAATAGGCCAGAACTAGGTCAATTCACATACCAATGTTTCGCTAAAACATGATCACTTTAAAGAAACTGGAAAGAGTATTTTTTATTTGAATTAAACAACAGATAATTTTAATCAAATATTTGTTTACAAAAATCGAATTAATACAGTTCAGTAGGGGGCAAAGACCGATTCAGAACCAGCAAAGGCGCGGTGTGGACGCGTGGACGCGAGGACGCCCCCCCCCCCCCGGTGCCCCCCCCCCGTGCCCCCCCCCGGTGCCCCCCCCCCCGGTGCCCCCCCCCCCCGGTGCCCCCCCCCGGTGCCCCCCCCCCCCCGGTGCCCCCCCCCCCCCCCGGCCGCCAGCAGCACTTTTCGTGATGACCTTGAACATGAGGAAAAAACTTTCGAAAATTAATAATTAGCCTATTTATCCACCGATTCCCACGGGACTTTTTCCAGAGTGTAGGCCTATCCCCAGGGAAGCGAATGACGTAAGAACCCCATAGATCCACCATTAAACAAGGCCGCTATTAATTTAAAACCGCGTTTTCCTTATGGGATCTCAGCTGTTTACCGACCGATTTTGACGAAACCTCACCACATGTCGGGCCGTGACCTAAGAAAACCATCGCTTAAAGAAAATTGAAAATCCACTGTTAAACGGGCCCGCTATTAATTTTCAAACGCGTTTTCCTCATGGGATCTCGGCTGCTTGCCGACCGAATTTGATGTGACTTCGTTACACGTTGTATGCCGGCTTGGCTAAACCAACCTGCGAGTGGCTCCGCGATGTCACGTGTCGAGGCGCGTGCTAGGGCCTACGTGACTGTCCCAGCCTGTTTACTCATTAGCGGCCTTCAAGACCCCTCCGTTCTAGAAGGTTCCGGCAAGTGAGTCGCATGAGGCCTCCTCCTGACTGGAGTGCTATGTATGAGCATGTCACGTGTCGAGGCGCGTGCCAGGGCCTACGTGACTGTCCCAGCCTGTTTACTCATTAGCGGCCTTCAAGACCCCTCCGTTCTAGAAGGTTCCGGCAAGTGCGTCGCATGAGGCCTCCTCCTGACTGGAGTGCTATGTATGAGCATGTCATGTGTCGAAGCGCGTTCCAGGGCCTACGTGACTGTCCCAGCCTGTTTACTCATTAGCGACCTTCAAGACCCCTCCGTTCTAGAAGGTTCCTGCAAGTGCGTCGCATGAGGCCTCCTGACTGGAGTGCTCCCCGTTAGCGAAAGTCCACCTCTCACGTTTCTGGAAGCTTCTAGAAGGTTCGCTGAAGCGTGCAACCTGAGTATAAAACCGAGGCAGAGCCGCGCGACCTCAGTGTTGTTCGAGACGTCACCATGAACGGAAACGGAGTCAGCGCAACCGAAGTGGACCAAACGATCCGCTCCTTCCTAGAGGAGCTGAACGCAATGAACGATGAGAACCCCAACGCACCGCCAGTTCAGCAGGGATGTGCGTCAAAGAAGAAAAAGCTCGATGGGTGGACTGTAAAGAGGAAGGAAGTGCCTATCGATTCCCCGGCACTGTGCTGGTCCGCTGGCGGATATCAGTACACTGTGAAGAACCCTACTAACAGCGGTAACGTACTGTTGAAGATGAATGTGTTCAAAGGAGGTCGCCCTACGTTCAGCTGCGGCTTGTACTTGGACGAGGAGCGAAACGATGAAATCTGCATATGTCTAGAGGACCTGCTATCAAGCTGTACTTTATGGACATCGAGGACGCAGCGACAGGCGGCAGCAAGGCTCTCAAGCGGGCCAAGGGGGTGGCGAAGGGCGTTGTCAAGAACGTCCTCACCCCCGACGACTACAGAGAGTGCCTGTTTGAGGGGGTCCAAAAGCGCACCATCAACGTCCGCTTCCAGTCCCACTTACACCGGGTCTACACCGTGGAAGTGGACAAGCTGAGCCTCAGCCCGACTGACGACAAGCGGTGCGTCCTCCCCAACGGTATCCACACTCTGCCGTGGGGACACAAGGACGTCCCGCCGCTACCACCAGCTAGGAGAGATCGACCGCAGCGGATGGAGGTGGACGGCGAGGAGGAGGAGGGGCAGCGCCAGGATGAAGACGAGGAAGAAGAATTCCCGGTTTAGTTTTATTATTAATTTTAAGAAAAATTGTAAATAGTATTTGTAAGAAAATATAATAGCTTTATGTACAGCATTAACCCGAGTTGTTTATTTCCTCCCTTTGCTCACTCAAAAGTCACAAGCCGTTAGGCTCAGAAAACTAAAGTGAAAGGCGTTATGGGCCGTTTGGTCCGAGCCGTGCAGCTTAAAAAGCCCCCGCCAACCGGGAGCGATTGGCGGCGCGTGTCGGGGGACGGTCCTGAAGGAGTTGCCCAGGAAGGAATTACTCAGCGGTTTGCTGACGCTCAAGGTTGCACCCTCGAATTGCTCAGCGGTTTGCTGATGTCCGAGGGGTCTCGTGACGCGCCCTCTTTGGCGACCTTCACTGCCGCTTGGCGGGGGCTCAGCCAGTTACACGCGCCGCTGGTATATAAACCTGAGGTCCAGCCCCGCTGCCTCAGTTTTGCTAATTTTTTTAAAATTTAGTAAGGAGAAAGGAGAAATGAAAACACAAGCTTTATCATTATGAGGCATGTATTGTACAGTAATAAGGTTACATACACATACTACAAAAACCTTACAAACTAGTTTTAAGCGAATATGGAGTGGAAGAGCCTGCGGACGAGAGCGTCGTTGGCGGTGGGAGCGGCAGGGTCGAAGAGCTGGACGTAGTCGCTGAGTGACGTGCGGAGAACAGCCCGGCAGTACAGGTAAGTGAGACAGTAGTAACCGCAAACAGAGGTATCGTAGCCCTGGAGTCGATACCTGTTGTAGACGTAGTGGCGGTGATGAGGATTGCGCCTCAGGAACATTTGAAAGTCGGCCTGGTATGGCGGCCTTCCGTAGCTGTCCAGGTACTCGAGTCTGTCCTCTTCCGAGCAGTAAAACGCCACCCAGTGTTCGCCTCCCTCGGTGTGTGCTACCGTGTTGGACACGATGGCGGTGAGAGGCTTGACCGGCACGTCCGGTAGTTGGTCAGAGGCGTAGACCGCAACGTTCCTCAGTCCGGGGATCCTCGCCAGGCATTCTCTGATCTGGACGGTATTCATCGTGGGCGGAAGCAGCACAGGCAGCTCGAGACGGACGGGTCTGAACTGTCGTTAGACACGAGCCAGTCCCGCAATACTATGCAGTTATGAAGGGCGCAACGGTTGTGGGAGCTCTTATGGTGGCGACAGCGCAGGGTCCGGTAGGTGGGCGCACCGTTGAGCGACCCGCAGCCCAGATCCTCCATGTCCTGAGCGGTGGTGGCGGCGGGCTCAGTTATGAGGTGGCGTTGTACAAAGTCCCTCTTCTGCGATCCTTTGACGTAGACCAAGGGGCGGTGGATGAGGCAGGAGCGCAGCTTGTCCAGCAGGGCGATGTACGCGATGTCCCCCTGGTCCCACTCCAAGCCGTGGCAGTGGCGAGTGATCCAGACGCTCTCGCGCTGTTTCTCGGAAGTCAGGAGGTCCTTACTGAAGGGCGGGCGGGCGATGTGATGTAGGAGCAGCGTGCCGGTAGTCACGTCCACCACGCAAACCTCTTTCAGTAGAAAGTCATTATCACTGTCTTTAAAACACTGCATATCCATCACCACGCTTCCGTGATGACAGCGCGCTGGCGGCGGCTCGATGTAGATCGGTGGCGGCACGTCCATCCCGTACGGCTGACTGAACTCGACTGAGCGCTGGCGGGAGCGCGCCTAGCGGGTTAACCTTGGGTGCGCGCGCCGCCATCACGGTCCACGGTGACCTTGAGCGCGCGGCAACTCGTTTACCCGCCAAAGTCGACTGTGACGTTGCGATGACGGTCCACCTCCACGACGTTGTCCAACTCGGCGTACACTATGCAGTTGAACGCCTCCGCCAAGGCTTCGGAGAACCCAATCTCTATGCGCAGGTTACCGTTGCGCACCAGGTTCCAGTGGCTGGATTGAGAGGCTGCCATATCGGGCGTCAGATCAAACGCCATCAGGCAGTATCCGTAGGGGTATTCGTTGCGACTGACTTCGTTACCACAGTCTGAGAAATTGATGCCGGTGCCGGTGTACAGCGTGTGGTAGGCGAGCACGCACAACTCCTGACTGAACGTGTAATCCGGTTGAAGCGGCTTACATGGCACTTGCTCACCGTCTATGTACAGCGCGAAGAAGTTCACGTGGCTGTGGGTGAAGTTGAACGGGTTCTTCTTGTAGTCCCCGTTGAACGCCTGATTGCTGACCAGACCAACTATAACGCGTTTCGGCAGTTGACCCAGAAACACACTGTCCAGAGTCTTGCTGCTGATACCGGAGGGTAGCGTGAAGGATTTGACTTCCACGCGCGTAATGGGATATTTGGCTGTACCCGACTCCAGCGTCCTGCTGTGAGCCAACAGCACGCTCGGGTTGATCTTACAGCGGCGCATAAACAGGTTGACTTCGGCGATGTCCACTTTGTAGTCTGTCACGGTTTTGGACATGATGGAGAATGAGTTCTTTGACCTGATCAGGCGAAAGCGCATCTCCACACCGTTTAACATGAACTTCTCCTGGTTGCACAGGTCGACGTGCAGATGTCCGACCATGTCCGCGTACCGGCTGGCCTTGACAAACTCCCTCCGGTTCTTGAGCCCGGCATTATCCTCCTCAGTATTGTCCATGTACCCGGCATAGTCCTCGTAGAACAACTCCGCGGTGAGGTGCGATGTCTTGGCATCACCGCCATAGGACAACAGGTTCTCCAGGTAGGCGCGATAGGCGTACGTGTTGTTCTGAGGAGACACCAGTTTGTTGTTCAGGTACAGGTCCACTTGACTGAACAGCGAGTGCAGCCAGTTGTTAATCGGACCCACCTCTTTTATCGCTTGTTCACCCGTTACAGCGCTTCCGTTAGCCGTTCTAATGGTAGCCTTCACATGCAGTAGCGTCTGTGACAGATCCGTGTACTCGTCCCCGTGACCCGGAACTATGAACTCCACGGGCGAGTCGTCTGTCAGGGAGGAGATGGGCTTGTACTGCACCCATTTACCGCTCTCTATACTGGTCTGCGTGGGCGGTAGCGAGAACAGGTCCAACTCGGTCTTGACACACTCGCACGACTTCTGATGTAGAAACGCCATTATCCAAAAATGTCCTTCACGGTACTCTCACTCTTCTTGCTTCTCCTCTTCTTAGCGACACGTTTTGCGGGCTTCCTCTTGGGCGCGGCGCTCTTCTTCCTCGCTCCGAGGAGTTTCGCCAGAGACTGAGGAGTAACCTGCTGTACACGCCTCCTCTTATAGGTGCCACCACCACCACCGCTCAGCACGCGATCCAGTTTTTCATCGGCCCTGCGTTTCAGCGACCCGGTAAACTGTCTGAGTCGGGCGTTGGCTGCGACTCGGGGGTCGGCTGTGCCCGCCGCCACGTCGCCCAAGAAGCCCACACCGGACCTCAGCGCCTCCTTGCCCAGCGCCGATGCGCCGGATCTGATCAACGGGACCACTGTACGCATCAACCCGCCTAGGAAACTGCCGATGCCGTGTCCGCGTTGGAAAGCGGCTCCTCTGAATACGGAGGATACGCCATGGCCCGCCTGCTGGTGACGGTAATACGCCAGATAGGGATCGCTCGGATTCATTGCCGCTGCCTCTCTTTCCTGAAATGAAGCTTCATGCACGTAGTCCCGAAGTGGAATGGCAAGTGTCGCCCTTGGTTGTCCCTTAAATCGATTTCCACGCTCTCGAATGAGGTTTTAATCACTGGCACGTAGTGCGGGTCTATTATATACACTGTCGTGTTGGCACCGTACGTGTAATTCCTGATGTCGATGTTGAGGATCTTCAGTAGTGGTGCCACAGCGTCGCCCACCAGTTGGGGTTCCACCAGGTCGCAATACACGTACATGTGTGATGGCAGACCGGCGAAGAGGTTAGCCGGCCTCACGGACCTGTGACGCTTGACGATATCCGTATCCACCTCGTAGCCAAACTGTAGCGCCAAACTGGGGCTCAGTTTGAGGCTCTGAACGGCTGAAGACGTCGACATCAATTCCACCCTGGAGGACCTCTCGTCATATGAGAAGGCGCACAGGTTACTCTTCATTTGAGGGTGGTTGTTGATTGCGTGCACGAGTTCCTCGGTACTACTGTAATTGCCCGGCTCCACTTTGATTAACAACTTGTCCACCACGGCCAACCCGCCTTTCGAGTCCCTCATTCCCAGCACTAGTTTGATGTAGGTTCCCTCACCGACGGTCAGAAAAGAGAAGGGGTAATGCGCCTCCGCCAGAGCGACCTCCCACTCGCCGTCTGACAGATCAACGGTCGAGGGTAGATGGGTCGTGTAGTTTGTCACCATGTTGTTGGGATAGTAATTCATTGAACTGTTACTGGGTAACGTCAGGTAAAACTGGTCGTGCCTCGTCATCGCAGCTGTTGCACGTCCGCTGCGGGTACCCACGAATTGAAGTCCTCTCCGTAACCGGCCCACTTGACTAGGTAGCGCTTACTGGAGCCTCGCCCTTTAGTGTCCAGTATTTTATCTATTTGGTACAGGCGATCCGGGGCGATCGTTACCTTTTGCATCTCGTGCTCGTAGAAGCGCCCTTCCAGCGGCGTCCCGTTCAGGTCGCGCAACACGTACAATGGCAGAGGATGCGACCCGTATACGTGGTCCACCACGAACAGCTCCTTACTCCAATTGGTCTCGTAACCTTTGGCGAACGTGCCCTTCTCCTTGGCTATGCGCACCGTGTCGCCCGGCTCGAACCTGGGCTTGTGTCGTCGGATCGCCTTTCCATACATGTGACACCACACCTTGTACACCGTTTTTCCATCGCCGCTGTCCGCGTCCACGGGTCGTAGGCCACCCAGGCTCTTGTGCGGACTGCGGTTGTAGGCGTCCACAAGCCTATCCAACACGTCCACGTAGCGATACGTGTTCTTGTAGGTCAGGTAGCGCCACATGCGGGTCTTGAGCGTGCGGTTGACTCGCTCCACCACCGCCGCCTTCACTTCGGGGTTCTGCGTGGTGAAGTAGTTGACACCGTGACTCTTGAACACTCGCTTGGTCGCGGCCCCGGTGAACTCCGTCCCCTTGTCGGTCTGTAGGCAGCGGGGAGTCGCCTCAGCGAATATCCTCTCGAACGCAGCAGCCACCTCAGGCCCGCTTTTCCTCTTCAGCGGTACCGCGAACAGCCGCTTACTGAATACGTCTATCACAGTCAGCAGGTAGTTGACTCCGTCGTTGTACCGGCTCAGGCCGCGCATGTCGTTCAGGTCCGCCTGCCACAGCTCCCGGGGCCCGAACACGGCGTAGCGGTTGCGGGGAAACCGCTTGCGCGCAGGCTTGTGCAGCGTGTAGGTGTCCTGGGCGCGCAGCCAGTCGGCTACCCGACGTTTCGGTAGGCGCGCGGCTCTGGCCAGGGCGGCCACCCCGCCGAGGGAACCGGGCTGGCTCGGGTCGTAGTACAGCTTCTCCATTACAGTGTGAACAGCTCCCAGTTGTCCAATGACGATTCCTGGTCGGGTTCCTCGGTTATTATCCTTCTCCTGGCCGCTGGGGGCCGCGGTCTCAAGCGGTCTAGTATCGGTGTCAACCTCGGTGAGAGGGGTGTTGAGGAAGCCGTCGTGTCTCCCCAGGGGCTCGATGCCGAGTCCAGTCCCACGCCTAAGTAACGCAACGCCGTGGGATTGCTCACGTATTCTTTGGGCACGTTCATGTCCTTCAAGGCGGCCATCACTTGATGCCAGCCGGTAGGCAATCGGTCCGCCCTTCGCGCTCTCACTATGCTGTGCGCGATGTCCACTATATTGGAATCGGGGATCTTCACCTTGTCCACGTACACCGCCCCACTGGCGTCCCAGGAGATGGGGCTGCCTTGACGGGTCATGAATCGCAACAAGTTGCGCGCCACCGACCTGTAGATTTTTGAGAACGATTCCACAATGTCCTCCTCCGCCGAGGCGCTAGACTCGTGCTTCATCTGACTCGGACCTCCCGCCGCTTCCTCCTCCTCCCTCTGCTCACCCTCGATGATTGACAGACCTATGGGTTGACGTTTAGCCGCGGAAAAGTGCAGGAACCGCTGTAACACCTGCTGATATTGTTTCCATTTCTCCGTATCGTCCAGCCGCTTGTCGCTCAATATGCGATGCATCTCAGCGTCCAGGCTGGCTGGCTTATTGGCGCTACCTGCTCCTCCTCTTGGCTCCGGCCCTGGTCCCGGTCCTTCTCGCAATCTCTCGATGAGCTCCTGCGGTACAACCACCATTTTCCTAGCGTACTCCATGTCCGATTAGCTTCTGCGCTAGAACGGGCAGAACAGCGTTCAACAGCAGAGGTAGGAGGATCCCTCCGCCCCGTTGGACGAGGTAGTGTCGCTTCTTGGTCCAACCCTCGCCGCGTTTCACCAGCCGTCTGAGCGCCTGTTTGTGTTTGCTCAATTTGCGTTTGAGGCAGGGAGAAAGCGGTACGTTTCCGCGTAGCACGTTATACGCGCACTCGCACAACGACTTGATGCGACTCTTGTCGCACACTTTTAACAGGGCCTTGCGTTCTTTGGGCGTAGCGTGTATTAGGGCCCTCAGCAGCGCCGCGTCCTTCTTCACGCGGTGTGACATGATGACTGACGCTGGCGCGCGCTCGGCCTATTTATCACTTCTTCTTGGGCAGGTACACGTAGTTCACCGGATCGTCTGGGAAAATGGTTGAACGTACGCGCATCTCTTCAGGCGTGGACTGTTTCAAGTCTATGAGCAGGTAGGCGTGCGGATCACGCGTGGCGTCCGCGTAAGCCTCCTCCACGAATTTGGGGTTTTCCGGGTATACTTGACGGGCCAGGTGTTTGATCTGAGCGCGGTCCCTGGGATTCTTGAAGCACACTATGTAGTGGGCGTTCAGCGATATGTCGCGCTGGCCCCTGCCCTGGTGAAACAGGTTTTGCGTGATGAAGAACACGCTCATGTTGCGGTGGTGCGAGCCCTTGGTGAACAGGTCCGCCACGCCGGGGCCAGCCTCACGCATCATGTCATCTACGATGACCAGGGCAGGCTCGCTACCGTCATAGTCGTCCAGGTCTGGCAGGCCGGCTACGTAGCGCACGGCAGAGTCCGCACGGCTCTTGCCACCGCCACTGCCATAGTGCCAAGTGATGCGGGCGAACCGCGTATCGCACATGCGGTCGGCGTGCTCTATGAAGCGAGCCACGAAGTGCGACTTGCCGCTGCCCGAAGGCCCGGCCACGATGGCGGTGAACGGGTGTTTCCACCTCAAGTCCATGGCGTCTACTGACCGCCGTGCACCGCCACCTCGGCTCTTGTAACTAAAGGTTCTTTTCTTGCTCTTTTTTATTTGATATTATTTTTCAATTTTGGAAGGAAATAAGGGAATAGGAAATACCGTTTATTTTATACAAATTCCAAGAAAGGAGATTTGCTGCCAGGAGGGCCGCTCCTCTTTACAAGGCTCGTCCTCGGCCCCACGCCAACGTTGTACTGGGAGATGGCGTTGTCGTCCAGGACCGTGAGGAACCGTCGAGGCATGTAGATCCGGATCGGGTCGTCGCCGACGAGGCCCTCCAAGGTGGCCATCACCGCCTCGCCGTACGGTGTATCTACCCGCTCGAATGAGCGAATCGGGTACACCGCGTTGTCCCGCAGATCCGCGATGCGAGTGTAACCCGCGGCCTTGCAGCTGTTGAGGGCTGTCCTGAGGTCCATCTTCTGGTCCGTGTTGAGCATGGCGCAGCGGCTGGATGCAGAATGACCGGCTCTCGCCACCGAGTCGCCTTTTATTGGCGGTGTCTACGTGCCGACTCACGCGTATCAACAACATGATGGCATAGTTAATCGCTCAATTCCAGGAAGGGTGATGTAATGGAAAGCTTTACTGCGTAAACAAGTGGATTGTTCTAGAAGCGTCTCGGTTATCAACTGCTTAGTGGAAGTTTCCACGCTCAATTCCAGGAAGGCTGACGTAATGGAAAGCTTTACTGCGTAAACAAGTGGATTGTTCTAGAAGCATCTCGGTTATTAACTGCTTAGTGGAATTTTCCACGCTCTCTCGTTTACTGGGTAGCGCGCTTGGAGTGTGCGCTCCTCTTGGTTTTCCCTGAGATGATGCAATCGGTCTTTCGCCAAGTGGGTAGAGGAGTAGCGGTCCTAGTGATCCCGTCGTATCTTGACTCTCCCGTCTCGCTATTTGCCAGCCATAGGTTTTGCAATCTGGATAGCAGGTCCTCTAGACATATGCAGATTTCATCGTTTCGCTCCTCGTCCAAGTACAAGCCGCAGCTGAACGTGGGGCGACCTCCTTTGAACACATTCATCTTCAACAGTACGTTACCGCTGTTAGTAGGGTTCTTCACAGTGTACTGATATCCGCCAGCGGACCAGCACAGTGCCGGGGAATCGATAGGCACTTCCTTCCTCTTTACAGTCCACCCATCGAGCTTTTTCTTCTTTGACGCACATCCCTGCTGAACTGGCGGTGCGTTGGCGTTCTCATCGTTCATTGCGTTCAGCTCCTCTAGGAAGGAGCGGATCGTTTGGTCCACTTCGGCTGCGCTGACTCCGCTTCCGTTCATGGTGACGTCTCGAACAACACTGAGGTCGCGCGCGCGGCTCTGCCTCGGTTTTATACCCAGGTTGCACGCTTCAGCGAACCTTCTAGAAGCTTCCAGAAACGTGAGAGGTGGTCCTTCGCTAACGGGGAGCACTCCAGTCAGGAGGCCTCATGCAACACACTTGTCGGAACCTTCTAGAACGGAGGAATGTGGGATTGATGAGGAGTCTGGAAGGCCGCTGATGAGTAAACAACCCCGGGCAGTCACGTAGGCCCTAGCACGCGCCTCGACACGTGACATGCTCATACATAGCACTCCAGTCAGGAGGAGGCCTCATGCGACGCACTTGCCGGAACCTTCTAGAACGGAGGGGATCTTGAAGGCCGCTAATGAGTAAACAGGCTGGGACAGTCACGTAGGCCCTAGCACGCGCCTCGACACGTGACTCCACGGAGCCACTCGCAGTTTGGTTTAGTCAAGCCGGCATACAACGTGTAACGAAGTCACATCAAATTCGGTCGGCAAGCAGCCGAGATCCCATGAGGAAAACGCGTTTGAAAATTAATAGCGGACCCGTTTAACAGTGGATTTTCAATATTCTTTAAGCGATGGTTTACTTAAGCCGCTGCCCAACATGTGGTGAAGTTTCATCAACATCGGTCGGTAAACAGCCGAGATCCTATAAGGAAAACACATTTAAAAATTAATAGCGGGCCCGTTTAACAGTGGATTTTCAATTTTCTTTAAGCGATGGTTTTCTTAGGTCACGGCCTGACATGTGGTGAGGTTTCGTCAAAATCAGTCGGTAAACAGCTGAGATCCCATAAGGAAAACGCGGTTATAAATTAATAGCGGCCTTGTTTAATGGTGGATCTATGGGGTTCTTACGTCATTCGCTTCCCTGGGGATAGGCCTACACTCTGGAAAAAGTCCCGTGGGAATCGGTGGATAAATAGGCTAATTATTAATTTTCGAAAGTTTTTTCCTCATGTTCAAGGTCATCACGAAAAGTGCTGCTGGCGGCCGGGAGGGGGGGGGCACCGGGGGGGGGGGCACCGGGGGGGGGGGGCACGGGGGGGGGGCACGGGGGGGGAGGGGGGGGCACCGGGGGGGGGGCACCGGGGGGGGGGCACCGGGGGGGGGGGGGACGTCCTCGCGTCCACGCGTCCACACCGCGCCTTTGCTGGTTCTGAATCGGTCTTTGCCCCCTACTCAGTTCATATGATAACGGTTTTTGATCACTTTAAAGAAACTGGAAAGAGTATTTTTTATTTGAACTAAACAACAGATAATTTTAATCAAATATTTGTTTACAAAAATCGAATTAATACAGTTCATATGATAACGGTTTTTAACAAGATCCAGTATAAAATACGATTGAATCACGGATAAAATATCTGATAACAATTAAACACATTAACTTTGAAACAAAGTCTAAGGCATCAGTAATCTACTGGTAGTAATCCTAACAACATATTAAAATATCAGAACTAACCGTTTGTTTGCGATTTTAATGTACTATATATATGATTGGCCTAGTAGAGCAATGGTTAGATATTTTTCTACTATAGTGAAGTTTGTAAACTTCAGATGTGCCCAAAAAACGGGTGGCAGTTTGGTAGTACCCAGATAGGGAGGGAAGCAAATGGTTTCCAAAAATATACATTACCACCAAGAGATATCCTGGTAAACCATGTCAGTCAGGTCCCGAATTTTGTATTGCTTGAATTCCTTTACAGCAACTTTAGAGACTCATGCGGACAGTTAAGAGTCTTCATCGCCGGAAGTTGCTAGACGCTATCTTGGAGTTTTGTTCCATAAGGCCAATGTTAACTTTGTGCCTCCATTACTCCTCACCTGATCGTCACATACAATTCATTTTGGTGTCAAATTAAAAGTTTCGCCGTCCTCTAGGGAAATACAATATCGAATTTTTTAATTTGGGTACTGTAGTCACTTGATAAATAGTTTAATTTTGAATTGAAACACTGTACATGTTCTCATTAATTTGTAGCAAAATCCAAATTCGACTATTGTCCCTAGAGGACGAGGAAACCTTTAATTTGACACCAAAATTAATTGTTTGTGACGATCAGGTGTGGAGTGATGGGGGCACAAAGTTAACATTGGCCTTATGGAACAAAACACCAAGATGGCGTCCGGCAACTTCCGGTGATGAAGACTCAACCAATAGACACGGTCCGAGACAGTCCGTAGAAACCACAATACCCCATGTTTAAGAATAGGACTGGCTGTCTTTACCCAAAAACAGGCTGTGAGAGTAAGAGTATTTTTTCTGTTAATGTGCAAGTGTAAAAACTTTAAAATGACACATCGATTGTCCAAATCGGTTGAGAAATAATGACGTAGCGGGCCAAAAACGAAATTCCTTAGCGATTTAATATGTAAGACTAGGCCGTATTTAGGACCTCTGGGGCCCCGGGCGAATACGAAAATGGGGCCCCCTAACATAAATACAAGCATGTATGTAGGTATACATACAATAGATATTTCTCTATTCCGTAATATAACCTTATTAATTTTAATTGTCTAGTCTGTAATAAATACACCAAATATACAAATAATTAACAAATTTTAATTTGTTGTGAAAACTTTAAAAATTTCATAATAATAATGTTGTATTTAATTTTCTTTACAGGATTTAGTCTGGTTTTAGCTCTCAAGCCTATATCCAACAAGTTACTAATATATTAAGTTAATATACAGTAAAAAACATTATGACTAGTTAAACCAACAACTTATAAATTTAAAAAGAAATATCTCGTGTAATGAAAACAATAAAAATATAGCACATATGAAATGTTTTGTTATGTTATGTTTTGTTATAATAAATGTTATATTATATGTTTGAATTCAATACACATTGATTTAGAACTCTTTAAAAGGTCGTAGATCAACATACTGCTGGATAGACTTTATTAAATAGTATTTCATGCAGTATAGACGGTAAAAACTCCTTTCTCGGCATTTCTTGACTGAAAAATCATAAATTATATGTTCAAGTAACATAGGCAACGCCAACGCAAAATATAATTTTCTAAACTCTGGTTTAATGCTAATTCAAGGGTAACTTTTTACAAGTTTAAACTTTAAAACATGTTCTTATTCCGGATACATTTGATATTATCGCACATAAAAATATTCTTAAAGAGATTTAAATATTTGGAAATGTAGTAAAAAGTCAGTTATATTGTAGACGTTTGTACATTATTTTCGAGATAAGTTTTCGTGATTTTGATACAATGAAATATTATCTTTATCATTGGGCCTTGTTTCTTCCTACGTTAAACTTGATGTGGGGGGTAATCGCAGGATTCAGTGTTGGCAACAATGATAAGCATACATCCCGTAACACTCACTGATACCGGGGCAGTGCTGATCGTGTTGTGTAATAATTAAAGTAAACAAAGCAGACGTTTTTAAATACCCATGCTTTTCTTATGGGGGATGTTTTACGTTGTTGTTCGTTTGCTGGTAAATATTTAGAAATACTGTTCTTTTTCCCGAGTCCCTGGGATCAAGACCTCTCCCATTATCCTGCAATTAGCCAAACTCCCACAATTTTGACTTAAAAATTTCGCTTACAGAATTATATATAAAGACGGTACGAACAAAATAACAACAACAAGAAATAGGCTAAAAGCTACCGTACCATTATTATTATCATCTTTATTATTAATTGTATCATCAAATTTAGGATAACCTCAAACACTTATGACTACTCAGTGTCCTACGTTAACTGACTTTCGTAACCTATTATAGTTTTGATACTATTATTTAATTACTTTATATTTGGCTGTTTGTTCCTAATAATTTATAATATATTAAAGTTAGTTTTGTGCAACAATAACAACAAACTTAAATCGGCTTGAACGGAATATGCAACTTCCAAGTACGGCAGAGCATGGCTGTTATAATTTATATTAAACAATACAATACATACAATCTATGCTCAGCAAAATAAGTGCTCTACAATGCCATCAGTACTTATGTTTCAAATCTTACCTGGCCAATTTTAGTTACTGGATTTGGGCAAGTTTATCAAGTCCGCACATGGTATTAAAATAATACAAATTATTGAATGACTTTGGATTTGATACTTAGTTTGAACGTACACCTTTTACATCTTAAAATTATTTGTATTGTTTTCAGTTACGAAATAATCAAATTTTTCAGAACAAATTTTAAAAACTGCCTACTTAGTGGTCTGAAGGGTCCCACTTTCGTGGCCTGGGGGCCCCCCTCGGGCCCGGGGCCCTGGGCGCTCGCCCCGTGCGCCCTTACGGCCCTGATATAAGGCTAGTTTTGCCCAACAGCTTCTACTGTTCATCTGAGTTATGTTTTATAGTCAAATCAAATCACACAGCTGAACAAATTGTAATTCATTGCTCTTTATAATCAAACGTTCTCTTTATAAGTGCGTTTGTATTTTAAAATATGGTTGGCAACTATTTAATGTGAAATTGAAGAGTCATAAATTATGTTTGACTTACATAGAAAAAAGCAAAGAAAACTGTGTATAAACAACTTGATTATTAGCTAAGATAAACCCTTTTCACTAACAGAAATAAAATGTGGCGTTTTTGTCTTAAGAATAAATTTGTAGGGCCTAATTAACAATTGTAAAAATATATTAAACATCTTTGATGGGCATAAAGAAATCTGACTTCAGGCCTACATACAACTTAACCCAACCTGGCTTTTAGACCTTTGTTTTATTTGCAAGGAAGATGCCTCCTCTGTCACGGGGTGACGGTGCCGGCAGTCGGCGCGGCGGGCCGATGCGAGGTAGTGAGGAAGAGAGAGAGAGATGTGTGAGAGAGTAAAGGGATGTGCGAGTGAGAGAGAAATATGGTGCGCGGGTGCCTGCACGTGCGAGTTGGGGCGATATGGGCGGCTCAGGGGTAGATAGGTGTCTGGCACGGGCTAAAATTAAAAAGTTTAGTGTACACAACTTTTTTATGAAACCTAATTTTTACATATTCTTGTGTAAAACTGTCTTTGTACACCCTTGGCTTGGGTTAGCTGAAGTTTTAAAACCACTCGAATAAAAAACAACCGAGATACAAACTTTATTTCCTGAAATAATAAAAATTTTACTAAAATCCATTTAGGTGACCCTTAAGTATATTTTTTGTAAATACATAAACCAATTTTGAAACATTTGTGATTGGCTTTTTTCAACTGGTGTATAATTCAATTCAAAATACCTCTAAAACGGCACTTCAAAGGGTGAAAAAACCAACATAACGGACACATTTTTCCAAAAAAATGTGTGTTTACGGTTTGTATAATCGTAATAAACAAAAAACAGTGAGAAAAAAAATTAAAATTTTTGTGACTGCACAGCCTTAACCCTTTGAGTGCCACGCAACGATATATCGTTGTGCACGGAACATCCGAAAAATACTTCACAACGATATATCGTCGTCGGTGGTCTTACCGAAAAATACATTGTAACGATATATCGTTGTTATGGAAAATTTGTCTTACGTCATTACTTTTTATTATTTCTTACAGGTGATTTCCAGGATAGTTTCTAGCTCTATAAATCTAGTAGTTATTTGGTGAAAATCTTATATTTGAACAATGTTTATTTATCTGAAAAAAATATAAAAAAATTCCCGCATGTATAATATGTACCTATTCAAATTTTTTATTTTGTAATTTTTAGATATTATATATGTGCATAATATTATAGCTAAACTTTAAACTGACAAAACAAAAAAAGTTTCATAATAATATCTTACCAAATAAAAAAGTTATTGATTTTATGTACAAAACCCTTGCAAAATGTTGATTTTGTGAATCGTTGTTATAGAAAGTTTTTCTTACGTCATTACTTTTTATTATTTCTTCCAGGACATTTCCAGGATATGTTCAGGTAAACATATACTCCATAAATATACGAGGCCTAGTTAGTCTGCTTTATGAAATAAAATTGTAATAAAACTTAAACCCTTGAATAAAGTTAGGCTACTGTCCTTTGTACTAATTTGCCGTTTTTATATTTTTTTACATTTATGGAAATAACTTGTCCGCCTAAAGCCCAAATTTGATGAATCTTTCAGGCAATATTTTGGGAAACATGTCCTCTATAAATCTAGTAGTTATTTGGTGAAAATCTTATATTTGAACAATGCTTATTTACCTGAAACAAATAAAAAAAATTAAAAGAAATTTCCCACATACATATATGTATTCAAATTTTGTATTTTTTATTTTTTAAATATTATATATGTGCATAATATTATAGCTAAACTTTAAACTTACAAAACAAAAAAAGTTTCATAATAATATCTTAACAAATAAAAAAGTTATTAAGTTTTTTGCAAACCCTTGCAAAATGTTGATTTTGTGCCTGGCACTTTTTGGATATACTGTGTTAAAAACTCTGGCACTTCAGGGATATGACGACCGAAAAACTCTGGCACTCAAAGGGTTAACAAATGTAGCTGTCAATGTAGTGTCGGCTATTTCAGTAAGGTCATCATTATCTGTGAACAAATCTAGCTGTAAAAGTAGTGTCGGCTATTTCAGTAAGGTCATAAGTATCTGTGATGATACTTATTGCTCATTCAAACTAATTATATACCATAGCCTAAGTTTTATGCCAGTCAAATTGACAGAAGACATCAAGAACATAGGTACAGAAATCTATTTATCCAAGAAGTCATTTTATTTTCAAAAAAGCAACATTTTGGGATTATAGCGATTATTAATCTTCTCCCTAGATGAAACATTTTTAGAGCTATCCCACACTCTTACTCCAAGTTAGTAATCAATTTTTGAATGAGTATTCTTACAAATTAACAAAACAAAAAAGAAATTGCCCAGAACACAATGTGCAAGCTTTTTGGCATTTAATTTAATTTGAATTGTTCATGCCCTTGTGAAAAAACACATTACCATGTAAAGTATGGTTACAACACTTTTTACAATTGAAAACTCATAAATACGGTGAAAACAAAGTTCTGTTAAATAATCAAGCCAAACTAATGAATGAGGTTGTAAATTGACATATACTGATACAGATGTTTGTCCATAAAACCAACAGCTGAATTGCTGAAACTAAGTCAAAATGTACAGTAAAGGAAAGGATGCCTCAGCAAAACAAGGCAAGCCAGTCTTCTGACAATTAGCCCATACAATCAGAAGTTCCTAGAAATGTACTAAAGCAAAAATTTAACTGAGAAATCTACTTGCTACTTGGTGATGTTGTAATTCAACCTACAGATAATATTTGGGAATAGTTAAACTAATTTTTAGATTGCATTCCCCTGTAGGGAATTGGTTAGCAGTCAATGACTTATAACAGTGAATATTTTCTTATTAATAATGTTAAAAACATGTTCCACTTTTACACTATTGTCAAAACAATCACTATTAAAACTGTTCAATTATAATTTTTTGTTAGATCCCTTTGAAAACATTATTTTGTTATGTTTAAAATAATGTTTTAAAAAATGATTGACTCATTTAACTTCTTGCGATGAAAGTTTAAACATCATAAACTTTGAAAATGTAATTATGATGCAGATTTACTAAATGCAAACTATTAGCTAACACCAACCCTTATTAATTTTGGGGGTTGGTGGAGATGGCTGAATCTATTAGACAAACAATTTAAAAGAAGGTTTGAAAAGTGGCTGAATCTATTAGACAAACAATTTAAAAGAAGGTTTGAAAAGTGATTTTAGTTTTCTTATGATATTTAAGACCGTGCAAGTCAGAAAGAACAATACATGATCCAAGAAATTACAAAAATGTAAGAACGAAATTAAAGATATTTGCTTATATTTTGTTATTATAACTTTCCAGATAGATATTCACACACAGAAACAATCAGATTGATATTCTTAGCACAGACGAAATAGTGTTAGGTGGCTGTAATACTCAGTGTGCAGCAACATCGTGATCCCCATTGAATTACTAAAGACTCAGCGGTTTTTGGTCGGGTGCCAAGAAAGCTCCTGGGAAAAGAGTTTGTTCTACACCATGTTCACTGTAGGATCACCTGTAAATGCTGATTTTACAGATGATGTTATGTATTTGTTCCTGAATATACTCCTTCCTTCCAAGTACTGTAGTGGGATACTTCTTGTATTTGCAGTGAAATGTACTTATTCTCTGAGTTTTTTTGACAATTTAGGTGAACTCAAGTACAATTTAACCCCCAGGTTATGGAACTACTTTATCCTTTGGATGAAGTATTTGTTTTTGTATTTTATTATTTGTTATCATAGCTTATTGTTTTAAATTATTTTATGAGATTGATAGTTCCACGGTTGGCTGTACTAACAGAAAATCTTATAAATGAACCTTTATCCGTAAAACTTGTTTGAATGTATCGAAACTAAGGACTGAGAAAAAGAGTGGACCCAAGAACCACGTAGTCAATTTACTCATCAGCAAGAGAGTTTTTGTGGTTGTTAAGAAACGGCAGCACTTGCAAAGAACACCAAACTAACGGCTGTTGTTGAACTGGTGAAGCCTTCATCCTTCACCCACAAGTGTTGAAACCCTGAAGTGATCAGCCATGGTATTTGACTGCATGTACTTAAGAACTGATTTGCTTTGTAAATTTGCTGGTCTACATTACCTAGGGGAGCAAATTATCTACACTCATTCGTCTTTTATGTAAAAACTGTGCGGTACTAACAATTACAAATTTGTGCCCGACATTAACAACTTGGTACTTGTAAAATATTTTAAATGTAAATTGTTCAATTTGCAATTCAAATATTAAATATGCAACTGTGGGCTTTGCACAAATTAATAGTTTGTTAAGTAACCGTAAATTTAATTTGAAACAGTTTTAATGTATAGTTTATTTAATGTTATGCACAATATTTTGGGGATTCTCGTTGGCCATATTCAAGTTTTTACTTCTTGTTAGCTTTCTTTTTTGTATTTAGAAGTACACCTCATTATGGAGAAATACCAAATTTAATAGAGTACGACATTGGAAGATTCAAAGGTTTGACAGTCTTTTTAAATTCACGCGCCATAATTCCTGAACATATAAATTGCACCAGGTAGTTTTACATTCAGCTGTTTATTTCTGACCCCTGTTAAAGAATCACCCCAGGCAGCTTTAAAGCACAGGAGTGAAGCACATGAATTTGATACATAAGGTCAACAGTTGGGTCTGTGCCAATATTGCTTCACTGTGTGATAATTCTTTGGCCCGTGATTGCCGATGCTTGTCGCAAACTCTGTTTGTCTGCAAACTAACTTGACTAACAACTCACTAACTGCTTGTAGGATCCTTTCCGAGATCAGTAGGAACAACTATCTAGAAAAAAAAAAAAAACTAGATAGGTTCCTGAGATTAGGAGAGAACCTTTTTGTTAATAGAGAAAAGTCATACAAAGTTAAAGTCATGCAATATTATTGTTTTTATATTTTTGAATATTGACCCCTGTTATGTTTTGTTTGCCAGATCCTGCCGCGTATGAGTGCCAACGTCTCGCCGTGTGATGACTTCCGCCAGTATGCTTGCGGCGGCTGGCTGCAGGCTCACCCCCGTCCACCCCTGGACCACTCGGACTGGAGTTTACGCAGACAGTTGGAGTATGACGGTGAGTGTTACCTGGCTGACGTTACCTAGCTACCTAGTTGGTTGAACTGTGTAGGGGATGGCACATTAACACTCAGGGTGCTTGTGAATTCAGTGAGTTTCCTCTGCACTGTTGATTTGCTCAAATTCTCAATAATAATAGTTATGAATTCAATTAACTTTTCAGATAAATATTTATAAACAAAGTACAAACCATTCTATTGGAAATAGGCATTTTTTAAACTTTCAAATGACTAAAACATTGAAATATCTACTGCAATGTAGTGGCCGGGTCAAAAAGGAATCAAGGAAGTCTATTAATGTCATAGCAGGAGAGGGTGCTTATGAAGTCTTTCATTAAACATGGAAAATAAAATAAAATTTTTCCTGCTATAGTATAAAGATGGTATAATTATAAATAAAATATATGTACCGGTAATAAGATTGGCAACCTCGCTTTAAAAAAAAAATACATTACACCAAAACCGAAAGGTGGATTGGGACAATACCGCCACATCCAGACTTCCCTTTAATATGATATTCTCTCATTACAACTAAGAATACAATTTTAATAATTGTAGGATGACAAAAATTACTTAACAGGTTGTAGCACTTACTGCTTAGTCAGCAAGTTGTACTTTCACCCAAACATCTTGTAACATATTGTTTAGGACCCTCTTAAATGGAAGCTGATTCGAGTATTGAAATCTGCTTGGTTAAAATATAAACTTTAAAGATATTACCTCTGTAGACGTTTCCTGTGGACAAATTATACATGGTTCATACTTTCTGGAAAGTCAGGGAGAGACCAAGTGAAGGTCAGGGAATTATAAAAAGGACAGGGAAAGAGTATGAAAATTGCCAAATGTCAGGCAAAATGCTTGATAAGTTATACAAGTCAGGGAATGTTTGTTTATTTAATCGTAAACGCAAAGCTATGCTGTGAGAAAATAAAAACTTACGAGATTTTTGTTAAATCGGTTTTTATGGTGCAACGAAGAGGAAGTGAACTATAACTGGTAAGGCAATAAATGTGTTGTACAACAACAAAGTGTAAACATTAAAATAAAAATTGAATATGGGAGCACTGGACGGCTATAGGGAAGGTGGAGGCTCAAAACAAATTTTAATATTAACTGTTGTAAATAAAGTGCACATTTTGAGAAAAATAAACGAGCGAGTCAGGGAAAGTCAGGGAAATCATTAACCAAATAAATGTGTAAACCATGTTGTATTTTGTTAGCAATTAACATTTTACCATACTACTATACAATATTCCCCATTGTAGTTATTGCATAGGCTGTATTCAATTTTGACTGTCACTTAATCCTTTTGTTTCATTCAATTTTGTTTTTTACCACCATATTTTTTATTTATATACAAACATGGTCCAAACTCCATTTTCAAAGCTATACAGAAGGAATGTAGTGTGACATTGTTTTTGTACAGTCCGGGACAGGCTGAGACAGCTGATTGTGACGCAGCCTCACCCGACCACCGCGAGTTCCTTCGCCTGGAAGACCAAGTACTTTTACGAGAGCTGTATGGCTCTGGACAACATTGAGACAGCCAAGGATGTCATGCTGTCCACACATATCAACTCTCTCGGTGGGTGTAACAAGGCGGATTTGAGACGAGACTGACGTATTTGGTCAAGTTATTGGTTGTAACCCAATTGCTGCATCGCTTCTGATAATTGTACTGTATTAGAAACAAATTAATTTTAAACAGCTAGAGCTTTAGAAACTTGTTTGATTGGTTAAAATTATGGTAGGGCCCTACCGGTAATCGTTAATTAAAAACATTATACAAATTCAAAATCAGGGTTACCACCAATTTATAAACCTAGGACAATTTGGAAATATGCAAGAAGTTTTAACACCCGGGAGAGAAATATTGAATTTTGTGAGGATTTTCAAAATACTATATTTAAATATCATTGTAAATAACATTGTACAGCTAAGTGTAAAAAGCTTACTTATTGCTCATAAAGTTGGTACTTTCTTTAAATCTATATATTCAAAAATTTTGACCACCCACCTAGTTCTGAAAAAAATGTTTTGATTGTTTACAAGGAATTATAAAGTTTTCATTTGGAAGGTACATTTACTATGAATTAATACTTCACACAACATAAGTCTGGCTTATGTGTATATTGTCATTAACACTGCAATGAGTTTGCTAATAGTATTCCAAATAACGAGGTTAATTCGTTTATATTATTAAATGGAAAAATGTATTCATATATCCTTATAATATAACATACTAGAAAACAAGTAATTTAGATTCTAAAATACTATAAAACAAAACACTTATTGAGTTGTAAATCTTCCTGTCAAAAGAAAATGTTGTCAGTAGAGAGAAAAGGATGTGATGAGCTAATTCACCTTAAAGAGGGACTGATGAGTTAAAGAACACAATGTACATACTAAAATTTAATAAAAGGTTAAGTTAGATGTATTCTATTTTTATACCTCTACTGAAATGTTCAAGCATTGTGCTTTTTTCTGAAAAACCTAACCTAAAAGAAAATTTGTCTAATTTTTAGTCTAGATTTTCTTAAGAGTTAACGAGTGGAATGATATTTTAATTTTTCATTCCAGGAGGGTGGCATGTGCTGAGAGAGTTCCAAGTCCACAGCTTCGACCAGCGAGACACCTTCACCAGACTCCAGGCTGACTTTGGCATTCCCCTCTTCTTCAGGGTGGACGTTGTTCCAGACCCCTATAGTGAACAGGACTTCATTGTTCAGGTATTTAAAAAAAGATTTGATTCCTTTGTAAGGACAATAAACTTGTTAAAATACACCATTTTTAGGCTCGCTTCTTTTAAGTTTTTCATTTCTATGGATTTCCTACTGAAAAATCTATTACACTAAAAATGGATACTCTAGTTATTGTGATTTGAGGAATTCGATTTCAGTTGTTAAGAGTCTTCATCACCGGAAGTTGCCAGGCGCCATCTTGGTGTTTTGTTCCATAAGGCCAATGTTAACTTTGTGCCCCCATTACTCCTCACCTGATCGTCACAAACAATTAATTTTAGTGTCAAATTAAAGGTTTCCTCATCCTCTAGGGAAATACAATAGTCGAATTTGGATTTTGTTACAAATTAATACAGTGTTTCAATTCAAAATTAAACTATTTATTATGCGACTATAGTACCCAAATTAAAAAATTTGATATTGTATTTCCTTAGAGGACGGCGAAACCTTTAATTTGACACTAAAATGAATTGTATGTGACGATCAGGTGAGGTGTAATGGAGGCACAAAGTTAACATTGGCCTTATGGAGCAAAACTCCAAGATAGCGTCTTGCAACTTCCGGTGATGAAGACTCTTAACTCGTGAAATTAAAAATTACTGTAACTATGAAAAATAAATCTTCTTAACTTCGTTTTGTTATTAAGTTTTCTCAAAAACTAAAAAAAATTCAAGATTTGACTTTCCCACTTTCGTCCATGTTTCTGAACCTGAACAATTAGGATGTTACGATACAATAACCTCTATTGGCTTTAAACTGTAGATCTACCAAGTCTCAAATTTCCAGGAGAATACTAAATGTCTATATAGAACCTGTGTAATGCTAAAAAATAAACTAAACTGAATTGCGTACCTGGGGATGAGCTTTGTTCAGAGGAACGTCACATATTGATACTTAACCATGTGAATGTTACTCACAGCCCAGTGGGCCCACTGGTTATGTTTGATCAGCTATTATGATAATTTTGGATTTGGAACTCCATAAGCTCAATGTTAAAGATTAAAATTGTTAAGGTTTTTTATTGAATTAAGTTTTTTTTTGGTTAAGGACTTTGGCAATAGATTTCTGAGAGCCATAAAGCTATATTTTTCCATTAGTTCAAGCAAAATCCATCCATGGGATTCCGAGATCATTTTGTGTACTTACATACGTGCATACAGACATTGCTCATTTAAGAGGATAGGATAGGATGAATTAAACGTAGAACATAAACAACAGTCGGTTTAAGCAACATTAGATAAGCCTATTTGATATTAACATTCCTTATAAAATGTCATCTTTTTGGTGGTGTCATTTTTAATTATTTCATATTTTAAATATATTACTTCTCTTGTTACATTGCCTAATCTGAAATACTTTTTGCTGTGTTCCGTGCGGTGTTTTAGTGCCATTTCTTTAGGAAGAACAAATGGTCAACGTAAACAGTTGAAATAAACAAAACGTGATGCCAATGCTAAATCTACAAATAACTCTTTAAATAAACTGTTGTTTCCTTAACTGTCATGGAAGATGTAAATAAGTCTGAGTTTCTTTTTAACGTTGCAACTCCTCTTAAATCTTTAACTTTTTCTGGTGGTTAAAAATTGACCGATGTTGCTTGAAATAAAATGGTGTAATTTTATCTGAAAAATTGTTAATAGTTACTCTAATTACTGTCTGTTTAGATTATTAACGTAGTTGCCTGTTTCAGATTTTGCCTGCTGATTTGGGAATGCCACATAAAAGTCTTTATTACAGAAGCTACAGCTCAAAGGTAAAAAACATTTCCCATCTTAGCTAGATAAAGCACTTAAATGGTTTTATCACCAACCACATGTTAAATGTCCCTATCTTAAGAAGTAAGTGATGCGCTTTATTACAGACCAAGGGAGTTAGGATTTTATGGAAAAAGCACTTGGTTTTAGACATTTCAGAGTAGGAGAGAGATAGGACACAGCTAACTCACCGTGTGAAAGAATAAAGAGTTGAAAAATCACTCTCCGAGTCAAATCACTCTCTTCTTAAGTTTGAAATAGGCTACACAGCTAACCAAAATATTACTGATTTTTTGTGTTTTTGGTAGGGGTGTGCGAGTAGTGATTTTTTTAAATCGAGTCGAGTAGTGCCAATTATTTTAGAGTTACGAGTATTTTCGAGCGAGTATTTGCCATCAGTTGGTAGTTTAAAATAAGTTTAATGGGATTTGGATGCCACCCCAGATTTGATTATTTAAACATGGTTTCTAACTAATAAATGAGTAGCTACAAAGTTTTGGCCAGTAAAATCAAACTGGATTACGTATTGACAAACAAAACACGGTTTGACATTCGTTTCTGGCCGATAAAACAAGGTCCGGTTCTCCTTTGGCCAATATCACCTGGTCCAGATATCGTTTATAATCAATATTAGATGACAAAATCGTTAATTAAGGCCGATATTAAGTGGCTCGGTCACTACTTTTGCACTGTCATCATTTTCAGCCGAAATTATGCGGTCCGATTGTCATTTTCGGCCGATTTTACGTAATACGATAGCGTTTTGCGGCTGTTACTAAGCGTTTTGGCCGGTCGCTATCATTAGAGATTGTAATTTTCGGCCAATTTGATGTGATGCGATCGCCTTTTGCGGCCGATACTACGCGTTTTGACCAGTCGCAATCGTTTGGAAATCGACAGGAAATACTCGCTCGAACTTTTGAGTATTTTTCAAAACTTCGAGTCGAGGGGAAAAACCGATCATCCCCTAGGCCAAACCTCTACACATACAACCACAAAAATCGGCATGTATACTCTTTCCACAATATAGGTAACCACTAAGAAAGAATTTTAAGAAATTCCCATAGGGCTCCATCCCACCACCCAACGGAGAGTCAAATTTATAATCCTGTGTTATTTTTATGGACAATTTATAAATACGAAAAACCGATCATCCCCCAGGCCAATCCTTTACACCTACAACCATGAAATTTGGCACGGGTACTCTTTCAATAACATAGGTAACCACTAAGAAAGGATTTTCAGAAATTCCCATAGTGCTCCGCCCCACGGGGAGTCAAAGTTCCAATCCTGTGTTATTCTTATGGACAATTTCTAAATACGAAAAACCGATCATCCCCCAGGCCAAACCTCTACACCTACAACCACGATATTTGGCACATGTACTCTTTCCATAACGTAGGTAACCACTAAGAAAGGATTTTAAGAAATTCCCATAGTGCTCCGCCCCACGGGGAGTCAAAGTTCCAATCCTGTGTTATTCTTATGGACAATTTCTAAATACGAAAAACCGATCATCCCCCAGGCCAAACCTCTACACCTACAACCACGATATTTGGCACATGTACTCTTTCCATAACGTAGGTAACCACTAAGAAAGGATTTTAAGAAACTCCCATAGTGCTCCGCCCCATGGCGAGTCAAATTTCCAGTCCTGTGTTTTTATTATAGACAGTCACTTTAGTTTGAGCTGATGAGAATTCAAACAGCTGATAATATTTCGTAGTAGATCCACGGGTTAACCACAGAATGCAGCACACACCATAGGTTTCATTTCCATAGGTGACACCGGGTACGATTGCAGCTAGTCCTTTGACAAATATAAGTTATTTAAACCAGTCTTTACATCTTATTGTACTCACAGAAATAAGTTATCCAATAATCGTAGGCCTAGCTTATGTTGCATCTAACATCTAACCTATTACCTAATAGACTTAACCTATTATATCTGCTTCTGAAACAGAAGATTTCAGAAGCAGAAGGTAGAAGAGAATAGTCAGTGCATTCGTCTTCCATCACTGCTTTAACAATTTGATAGCATATAATTACAAAATGATATGCTTTCTTCTGACGTTTATTCACAAATTCAAACAATCCCGCAGAGTTAACAATATGATTTTAATCGCACAACTGAAGGCTGTAGCGTAACAAAACATTGCGCCATTTTGATCGCGTCTTGCTCTTGGTTAGGCATACGTAGAATATATAATCAACTTTTTAAAATTTAAAAGAAATATTTAATAATATGACCACCGGTATTATAAACATGCGTTACGCAACCGTTCAGAATTAATTTGTATAAAATCCTTAGATTTTGTGAACCTCGCAATTAGTGATTTTGAAGTGTAAATTATTACATTATTGATGCGACACTAATTATTGTTAACTTTAACAACTACAGCATGATTACAATAATTGCATTTCTATTCGCTTTATCTCAAAGTACTTCAGATTCTACCATAAACTGACGATTTTTTAACAATTCAATTTTTAGAGAGTACTATTTCGGCTGCACACTAAAACACCGTCATGATTATTAGGCGTTCATCACCTACAACTTTGTTCCTAGCTGTTGGTCACGCTAAATCATTATTACATTATAACCATCTTCACTCAGTGTCTTAAGACAATTCTCAAAATTGGATACGCCAACAGTGTTACCAGACGTAATTTGAGACTCCAGGGAATATAATTATTTTGTAATGTTTGAAGTCGTAAGTTGTAGAAAAGACTGTACCGATGCAAAAGTTAGAAAAAGTGTTTTCGTGGATTTTAGTTTTTTGCTGGGGTACTTTTTCTGGAGCAGGACGATTGTTGTATAATTATTATTAACCGTGAAATATTGCACAACTCAACTGGGCAACGGCAACACTGCACTGCAAACAAAATAGTGTGATATGTCCACTTGATGTGATTGAGCGTAGAGAAAGTTGTTCCATTGTGTTGGTTGATCAGGTCGGCAATTTAAAATATTCCACTACTTATATTTGGTTATTTTTTTAACGAGGGACCGAAAGCATTAGCTTTGCTGAACTATATTTGTTATGGTACCGACGCAAACTTATAGATTTAACATAGATTCTGGAAAGTTTTTGCTTTAAATTTACTTTTTTATACGACCCTTTTCACTAGTCGGCGTTTTAAATATTCTGCTCGAACTTCACATTATTTGCAAATCTTGAGCCGAGCCGAATACTGTAATATAATTACTAACTGTAATATATTACACTGTAACTGTAATATATTACACTGTAACTGTGATATAATACTGTAATATAATTTAACAGTAGCATGTTTTCACATCATTATTAATAATCAAAGTCAATACATACCATACAACCCGACCTCATAATAAAATGCCACTAGACATTTTTAATCCTTACTAATATATAAAAATGGGATAGTGTGTGTCTGTCTGTCTGTCTGCTTTTTCTTCCTCAATCACTCAAAAACTACTGAACCGATTGGCATGAAAATTTACAGGAATTTTCCTTATATCCCAAATAAACATTCATTTTTGTTTGAGCTGATGAAAATACAAACAGCTGATCTTGATTCGTAGTAGTTCCACGGGCTAACCACAGAATGCAGCACACATGAATGTTGTGTTCCCGGGTGAAACTGGGTACGATGGCAGCTAGTTAATTATAAAATAGAATATCAAATTTTTGTCAGTAAACTAGACATGTGCGAGTACTCAAAATTTCGAGTTCGAGCCGAGTTCGACACTGAAACTCGAGGTTTTACTGAAACTCAAAAGTTTCGAGCGAGTTTACTCCCGCCGTTTACCTGCGCTACCAAGAGTCCGTCTGCGGCTGCGTGTCATCTGTAAATTCAAATTGAGTGTGAACGCATTTGGGTTGTGATATGGATTTTAGTGTTTTATTAATAAATAAGTAAATTGTGGCTTATAAATTTGTGTTACTCTTTACACCAAAATGGAGGATTTACCAGGACCTTCAGATTGAGTTGTATGAACAATGTCTGTATAGTCCACTTTTAGGTTAACCTAACCTTGTCATTTTTTAAAGTAAAATATCAAAAACAAAACATATCTGTAGTGAAATATAATAGGTAAGCATAAGAAGTTTGTGCTTGTTTTTTGTTCCATAATAATTGAAATTGAGTCAATCTACTAATTTTAGGCTCAACTGTCCTTTGGCATTGAGCTGTTTTTAAAGATAAGTGATTTGTTTTGGCCTTGTTTAAGTTCCATGAATGATTTTTTAAATAATTTGTAATATTTTAAAACTCTATTTAAGACATGGCTTCAATTTCATCAGTTGATTTTCCAGGCACTTTCAAACATATCTTCATGTTGTTACTAACTGATTGTTCTTATTAGGACTATTAGTGTTAAAATTAATGCTAAGATATGTTAGTAAATACATTTTGTGTGGTAAGTAAGTAGGCTAATGTTTTACCACGTAAGTTTATTTTAACTTATAGGCCTAAATGTAATTTTATTTTCTCCATTCGTAGAAAGATGTAGCTTATAGGCTATAAGAACCTTAATACCAACAGATTAAAAGTATTTATCTTTGTGGCAAAATGTTATGCAATTACTTTGGTATGATTTATTTTCAGACAAATGTACTTACCTTTTTCCAATGAAGCAGGAATCCATTAATTTTAATTCATAGTGCCTAGAAAAGTATATTTTAATAACAACATTTATAAATGGAACCCTATACACTGTTTTGATCCAATTCAACTCGATCGATGTGTTTTTTTTGTATACTTGAATCAAACTCGAGATTCAAATCTTTTGCCATCAACTCGACTTAAAAAAACTTCATATGAAATAATAACCAACCAATACCATCATGGAGTGCGGCTTACGACGTATCTTGGCCGCGGCGCCGGCGCCATGCGCCACTGCAGCCAAGATAACGGCCAGTGGCACGGCTGCTAACCCTCGTTCAAACGTCACCTGTACTTCACTAATCATTGCTCCTATATCTCACATAACATATGTAATAAAAATAGATGTGTTTGTAGTTATGTACAGTCAATGTAGAATCTTTTAAGCACCACATCATGTGTGTAGGATACAAAATCCAAGGTCTTTAGTAAATAGCTTGAAATTTGTATATTTTTTTAGTTTTAGCCTAATAAACCCAATTAGAAACGAACAAACTAATTACTGGTATTGCATAAGTTATTATTTTCTTAAATTTAATTTAATTTCAAAATGAACGGAACAAAAATTAGCGTGCTCCATCAGTTAGGTATCATTGTATTACCATTTTACAAAAAGCCTAACTAAATCCAATATGGCCGGACGTTCTTTCCAAAATGGCAGCTTTCTGCCACTCCGATTTTGGCGATTTTTAATATGATATTAAGGACACTTTTTCTGACATAATCCCATAACTTAAATTTCTATTACCCTTCGTTTGAGGTTCATCAACAAATTTACTGGACTATAAACAATTGCACGGGGTATTTAATTTGAATTTTTATTGAAAGTTCAACCTTACATTAGTTTTAGATTGTTTTTACCACCCGAGTTATTGCCACTTTGAAAACCTTTTTTTTGTTATGTACACCAGCCGGTAGAGACGTACAAGCACTACCTCAAGGATGTAGCCCAGCTGTTGGGCGCGACCAGTAGTGACGCGGCCAGCTTCAGTGACGACATGTTCTTCTTTGAGAAGCGGCTCGCGGAGGTGACTCCTGACTCCCGGAACCTGCGGCCCTTCCAGGCGGCGCACAGGATGAACGTCAGCGAGCTCAAGAACGTCGCGCCTTCGGTGAGTTGCGTCTTGGGTTGGTAATGCATAATGTTTTCCTTCAGTTTAGTTCTCCGTTGGGAAATTGGGAGTGTCAGATTGTATGGAGAGGATGATGAGAACCAACTAGACCCAAGAACTAGATCCTGCAGAAAAATTGTTCACCTTTGAAACAAATAAGTGAATTTGGTTTTGCCAAAATACAGTAGAACCTCGCTTCGGCGACCCTTGATAAGACGAAAACCTCGATAATGAGTCTGATTTACTAATCCCCATGAATCTCCCATAACACTCATTGTTATAAATACCTCTATAACACGACTCCTTTTCAAATAAATACCTCGATAGCACTTCTTTTTGTCATTTCATATTACTAATAAATAAACCTCTATAGTGCATCTTTTTAAATAACTTCTAAAGCACGACTCCCTCCTCAATAACACGCTTCTTTGGGTAAGTGAACCTTTATTTCACAACTCTAACCTCAACAGCGCACCGTTTAGCGTTACGGAACCTTTATAGCACGACTCAATCTTTCTCACGCATAGTTGTCATGGTTAGAACAGATGTTTTAAAGTAAACAACAACGTCTTGGGCTCAACAGGAAAACCCCTACCCCCCTTCCCCTTCTGGCCTTTTTATCACGGGTCAGATCAGTCGCATCATCGCATGCTATCCAGTACAGTATAGTATCGGTTTTATTACGTAAGTCGAGGTCCGCTAAGTTTGTTTGTGCGTGCGTAGTGTGATAATGGCTGAAAAACAAAAACTTACGGCATTAACAGTTGAATTCAAACGAAAAGTGATCAAAACTGTTGAAGAGAACCCAAAAAAAAAAAAACTGAAATAGCAAAGGAATTTAATATTCCAACGAGCACATTGCATACCGTTTAAAAAAAAGAAAAGTATGAAGAAGGTAGTGGGGTCGAAAAAACATGTATGAGAGCAAAAAAGGGCGAGTTTAGAGGAGTTGAGGAATGTGTTAAATGGCTAAAACAATGTTGTGATAAAAATCTCCCAATCAGTGGTCCTATCCTCCAAGAAAAGGCTCAAGAGCCCTGGGCCAAGACCAATTTTGTGCGAGCAATGGATCAAATCAAATCAAATTAAAATATCTTTATTTCTTTCTTGCACAAAGGTACAATAAGTAGTGTCAAAACATAAATAATGATTAGTCTAAACAATACTTAATTACTATTTCTTTACAAAATTGTCCATGCAAAATTCATCTAGTGAGTACAGAGCTTTCTGCATCAAGAACTCCTTTAATGACTTCTTGAATATACCATTGTCTTTAATATATTTTATTTCCTTTGGGACATATTTAAAAAATTTGTTTCCAGCATAGGAGGTTTTTATGGTGAAACATTCTAATCTACGCTGTGGTAATATTTTATCATGTTTGTTTCTTGTATTATATGAATGAAAATCATTGTTACTCTTGAATTGGCCAATGTGTGTCTTGCAATGTATAATACACTCAAGTATGTAGAGACTGTGAACACTTAAAATATTTAGTTCAACAAAGTGATGTTTCACGGATACATCAGTTTTAACATTTAACATTGCTTTTATAGCTTTCTTTTGCAGGACAAGAACTTTTTTCACATTTTGGCTTGAAGTCCCTCCATATATACTTATTTCATATGCAATATGGGACTGTATGTGAGCATAAAAAATATTTGTTTAAACAGATAAATTACAAAGAAAGGACATTTTCTTTAAAGCAAAAATACCAGAATTGATCCTTTTAATGAGTCTTTCAACATGCATATCCCAACTGAGATTTTTATCTACTGTTAACCCAAGGAATTTAGTATGATTCACTTTATCCAACTCTTTAGCGTCAGCCAAAATAAGAGGATTTGGGTGGTTTCTGCGGTGAGCACTTTTTCGTCTACAACATTTAGAGGTTGTGACGTCACGACCAGAACCACCGAATCATCAACCGATTGTTTGTTTGGTTTATCGAATGAACTTTCAACTACGATTGTTATTGTTTTGTGGTGGAAAAGCATAAATGGTGATTCGATTAAAATTCAAGCAGATATAAGTTAAATCAAAAGTTGTGGATACAGTGTTAAATTGGATCTAAAAATTGATGTACGTGAACAAACAACTAGGTTGCAGTTCACGACAAAATTATAGTAACCTAACTTAACCTAACTCCGCAGAGCGCTGTATGGTGGCTGTTAAATGGATCTAAAAATGGATGTACGTGAACAAAAAACTAGGTTGCAGTTCACGACAAAATTATAGTAACCTAACTTAACCTAACTCCGCAGAGCGCTGTATGGTGGCTGTTCGTTGTGCAACATAATTACAAATAAAGGGATTAGTATAAGTAAATAAAAGTCAAACCTAAAAAAGTTAACAAAAAAAGTGAGATTTAACCCCGAACAAATTAAAGTAATCTTTAAAACACATTTCAGATTTCAAAAAGTAAACATCAAAAGTAAGATTTGAACACGGGACCGCACGATCGTGGATCTGACGCCGTATCCACTGGGCTACCGAGGCCTGCCGCTTTATCCGAAAGTTTCAATACATCAGGCAGTGAGCAACGATTCATTCGATAAAACAATCGGTTGGTCGGTTGATGATTCGGTGGTTCTGGTCGTTCCGTTTCATATTGTCGTGACGTCACAACCTCTAAATGTTGTAGACGAAAAAGTGATCACCGGTTTCTGCTTTGATGTGTATGAAAATACATAACATTTGTTTTTTCTGTATTCAGCATCAATTTATTTAAAAAAAGTATTGTAATTTTGAAATTTGAATGAAAGCTGCAACTTGTAAATCAGTTTCACTTTTAGCTGGCAATTAAATTCGAATCATCTGCATATAAATAAAGCTGGGTTTTTATGTTTTGAAGGTCACTTAAACATTTAGGCATCTCTTTTGTGTAACAAATAAACAATAGTAGGCCTAAAATGGAACCTTATAGTATTCCATATTTTTACTTGAGTATTGATTGATATTTATGGGTTTTATTATTTTTCCTCTGAGAAATCTCAACATATTGCTTCCTTTCAGAAAGATAAGAGGCAAACCATTTTAAATTAAAATTGTCGATCCGCAAATTTTGCAATTTTTGAAGAAGTAATTCATGAGATATGCTGTCAAAAGCCTTTAATAAATCCATAAAAATTCCAACTTTTTTTGTCAATTGATTCCAATTGCAGTTCTGTGAAGTCTACTAAAGCAGTGGTGGTAGATTTATTTTTCCGAAACCCATGTTGTTCATTGTCAAAAAGGTTGTTTATTTCCAGATGTGTATAAAGTCGGTTGTACATTGTTTTTTTTTAAATGTTTGAGATTGATGGTATAACTGAACCTGGGCAGTAATTTTTAACTTCATTCCTGCTTCCCTTTTTATAAATCGGGATCACTTTGGTTACCTTCAACTTTCCTGGAAATACACCAGTGATAAAAGAGGAATTTATAAGAAGTAACAATGGTTTTACAAGCTGATATTTTATAATTTTTATGATTCGAATCGGTACTTCATCATAACCACTTGACCACTTATTTTTTAGTGAATCAATTATTTGGACTATTTCAATTTCATTTACAGGTGGACATTTAAATTTTTGTATGGTTTGATGGTCATGAGTATTTTTATATTTTGGCTGTATCTGAGGAAGCTGTTTAAGTATTTGATCTATTTCATTAACAAAATAGTCTTTAAAAAAATACTGATACTTGATGGATCTTTTACAACTGAGTCACCAACTTCTAAAATAACATTATCTTTACAATTTTTATAATCGTTTTTTGTTTCACTATTTACAATATCCCATGTTGTTTTACATATATTATCAGATTCTCTAATTTTTGTGTCAAAATATTTTTTCTTGGCTTCTAATTTCACATTATACAACTTGATTTTATTTTTAACTTTTATTCTAAGATCATTACATTTTATTTCTCTGGCCTACTGACTTAATCTTATTATATTTTCTTTTTCCTATGTCAACTCCGGGGTTATCCAGGTTTGTTTTTTATAGCGTTTCTTTTTAATAACAGAAGGGAAACAGAGATTAAAATAATATTTAAATATACGATCAAAACAGTCATACTTATCATTTACTGGCGAACAATACACCGATAGCCAGTCTTCTCTGTCCAACATACTTTTAAAAAGTTCTATATTGTCAGATAATAAGTTTCTTCCTTTAAAGGTTAAATTATTGATATTTGCTAATTTACATTTTAAAAGTTCTAACATTTCTCCGTCATGGTCTGACAACAATGTTATCAAACCAGAAATTTTTAGTTCATTTTTATTGATGTTAGTAAAAAAATTATCAAGGCAGGACTCACAAGTCTGTGTGACACGAGTTGGAAAATAAGCCATGGTATTCATTCCATACCTATTAAATATTTTTTTTAATATTTTGAATAAATTGAATCTTGTAATAAATTAATGTTAAAATCGCCAGTAATTATTATAAACTTTGCTTTACTTAAAAGGAATTCTATTAAGAAACAGCCTATCCAAAAACTCTATTTTTAAACTGTGGTTTTCTATACACTCCTGCCAACAAAAAACTAAAATTTTGTATCTTAAATTTTGCTACACAAACATTCAAACAATTTATCCTAACACAATGCATCAATCAGGAGAAACCAGTTGCCTCCCATGTAATCCCTCTCTTATAAGAATTAATACACCTCCTCCCAAAGTGGTAGTGCGAGAGAAATTAGGAACCCTGGAAAAATTTTGGATGGCTGCACAACGTCAAAAAAAGGCACAAAATTGTTTTTGAGAAAGTTTGCGGTGAGAGTGCTAGTGTTGACAATGCTGTTCGCACTGAGTGGAAAACACAAATTAAAGATCAGGTTGCTGGATACAAGCCAGAAAACATCTATAACGCAGTCGAAACGGGACTCGGGACTCAAGAGATCGTGGATGAACGGAGATACTTTTGGAGTTTGGTTGAAAAACTGGGATAAGCAGCTCAAAAAAGAAAAGAGAAAAATATTGACTTTTATTGACAATTGTATGGCTCATGGGGACATTCTGAAGCTGACCAACAACAAGGTAAAACTCCTGCCTCCCAATACCACGTCAAAACTGCAACCACTTGATCAAGGAATCATCAACAATTTCAAAGTAAACTATTGTAAGGAAGTATTTCACCTGGACCTCAACAACTTGGAAGAAAACGCTTTGCTTAAAATAAATCCACTTGACGCTATGTGGATGATCACGAAAGCCTGGAATAATATCACAGAGAAACCCATTGAGAACTGCTTTAAAAAAGTGGATTCGGAACAACAGACAAAGTCGAATCAGAAACCAACACAACCAGCTGATAATCAGCTAATCAACCAACCAGCCGAGGAATCATTAATTGCTCCGTTAGAGTGGCAACAAGTCACAGACTCACTATATAACCAAGGAATTGATTTTGAAGAGTTTGTTACCTTCGATGACAACGTTACGGTGTGTGGAGAACTTTCAGAAGCCGAAATAGTGGAGTCCGTTTTTGCCGACGCAGTTCCAGAGGAGGATGAAGACGATGACGATGCTACCGGCGATCACCTGAACCCAGCAACAAAGGATGCCCAAAATGCTGTCCATGTGTTAAAGTGTTTTTTTTTTTTTTTAAGTGTTATGAATGCGAGTGCGAGTGTTATAGTTTATAAGAAGAACTTGATTTTTTGTTGTATTTTAGGTTGAAACAATACGTAGATTTTCATTTCTTTTTGCATTATTTGATTGCGTATTTCACAATAGGTTAAAGTACTATATTTTGGGGTGCCTACCTGTTGATCGACAAGTTATTTGGTCGCAGGGACAGTTGGTAGGGTTTAAAAAAATAAATATTAATAATTAAATAAAGTACTGAAACGCACTGAACGACATGTTAGTTGCTCACAGGGACAGTTGGTAGGGTTTTAGAAAATAAGTATAAATAATTAAATAAAGTCCTGAAACCCACTGATCGACATCTTAGTTGCTCGCATGGACAGTTGGTAGGGTTTCAAATAAATAAATGTAAAAACAGAGTGGCTACTTGCTAGATGTACCTGTTGCTCGCGCCCCCCACTCTGCCTTCCAAAGAAGAGGGGCGAGGCAGAGGCTTGTAGCGGAAGTGTGTAGCCCCACCACCAACTCAATGTTTGACCGGCGGGACCACGGGACCACGCAGGACGCAGGTGCGGTAAGAAATTTGCTGAACCTTGTAACAAAATTTCCCCGATGTTGCGGCGTATAAGGCAGTTCCGACGGCAACGATTGCTACTTCACCTTACTCTCTGAATTGCGCTCCTACCTTTTGGCGCTTTGGAGAACTACGTCCAACTAACTTGTTATGCAGTACAACACCATACGGCATAATTTGTATTGGTTAGTTGTGATTTCAAAATATGACCGCGCCCATTGAACAGTTCGCTGCATACACTAGCAGCTAAAAAGAGGCGCGAACCTCCTGAAGTGGAGACTTTGTATATGTGGTGCCTCTAGTTGCTCTAGTAACGGGGCAGTTTAGTCAGCGTGTTGTTTTTGCATTTTCACCTCTTATAATTTGGCATTCTCGGTAACTCCATATTTACTTGGCCTAGTGGGAAATGGAGTGCTGGATGTGCATAGTAGTAATATGCTACAATTTGGGGAAGTCTTATATCTTTTACCTAGGATTAAACGACTGTAGATGGGGAAAGCGGCCGTAAAACGTGTATGGTACAATGGAACGCATCGTTGCTTGAAGTTGTTACATTTGTAAATTGGTAATTGTAATTAATTATGGAATCAAGACGTCCAAGGTATTGTCCAATACTGCAGGGTCATCTCGCTGTAATACATTACAATTTGCAAGGGCTGGGATTCCATTTGAATACACTATATTAAATGTTGCATTTTAATCTGCTTCTTTATTGATGACCGCTAACAAAGAATGCAAGCTTTTATCCTTCTAATTTTAATATTACTAATATGAAAGTTTAAAATTATGGATATTTGTAGTTCCATCACGCATAAACTACTGGACCGGTTAAGCTGAAACGTTGCATGAACTGTTGAATGAACAGCTTAGAACAGCCCTATCCATCATAACGCGAAAGTGTTTGCAGAAAATCTGCATGGTCAGTCCTATATGACGTCAAACGAAAATTAAACCACTTCGCCTTAAAATTCAATTTTCTGCAAACACTTTCGCGTTATGGATCATATAATGATTCATAGCATTGCTAAGTAAGATTTCTTGGAGGTAACCCGTCGTTGTAGTAAAAATTCCTTCCTTAAAAGCGAGTTGCCCCTATAGTTATACGGGATGCAGAAGAAATTCGTTTTGTAAGTGAACGTACAACACAAAATAGTAGGTGCGATTCCTTCAGCGGACCTATTGTAGTGAGAAAATTGAAACGAACAAGTGTGACTCATAGCTGCCCATCGGAGTTGTCACCTCCGCACCTGTGGATGGCCGTCATCCCTACCCTCTACCCCATACCACCCCTCACACCAGATTACATCCGGCCACTGTCTCAAACTCGGTGTCATGTCTCGAGCCCAAACTATTTGCGAATTGTAACGACCATGTTTAGAATAATCCTCAAACTTCAACTAAAATTGAGAAACTTTATAATGAAATTGAACATGGCGTACTGGCATGGCATATTAAATAACTAAATCTGTAAATCATTGTGTAAGACGCCAACGCAACTGTGGAGTATTTTAAGGCGAATATGAAAGAACTATGAGTGTAGAATGGGTGTAGAAAATATAATTTGTCAAAACAAATAATGAAATCACACTGGTGTGTTTACACCTTTAAAAACGTCTGACATACCTACCACTCATACCTCAAACCTACTTCCAGAAAAATCCCGTTGTAAATGATAGTTGTTATTAACAGTTTCATATATATTAATGTTCAATTATTTAAATAATATCAAGTATTCATATCTTTATAAAACATATGATATGTTATAAATGCTAAATGCATATTTACAGTTACAATTATGAAAACCTGATCTGGTGAAAAATGTTTATTAGAATACCCCAGTAGCAGAAAACCTGCGTACTCAGCAAAATTCCCATGCATATATATCTTATTATATGTATCTTATTACCACATAAAGCCACATACCAAGTTTCATCGATATACAGAACCTGGGGTCGAGCTTTGCTCGGGAGAAGGCCAGTCAGTTTGTTTAGATGACTTGGAGTAATATTTCACTAATTCCCCCTACTGGTATTCAGATTTGTATAACTCATTTGCCTCTCTTCTGCATTTTTAAGGTCACTCCAGTTGCTATTTATAGCTCAATATCCCTTTGATTTATTTTACTACTCTATTTATGTAATCTTCCCTCAAACCTTTAAATCTCTGCTCTCAGGAAACCACATGTTATAATCATGTACAACATGAGTATTACTTTGACAGCATAGGCGTGCGCAGAGTCCGGTCAGCGTGGGTGCCAGAGCCGAAAAATGCGCCCCCGCTCCCCCCCCCCAATCTTGCAGCTCTAAGAACTTAAGAGTCTTCATCACCGGAAGTTGCCGGACGCCTTGGTGTTTTGTTCCATAAGGCCAATGTTAACTTTGTGCCCCCATTACTCCTCACCTGATCGTCACAAACAATTAATTTTGTCCTCTAGGGAAATACAATAGTCGAATTTGGATTTTGTTACAAATTAATGAGAACATGTACAGTGTTTCAGTTCAAAATTAAACTATTTATTATGCGACTATAGTACCCAAATTTAAAAAATCGATATAGTTTTTCCCTAGAGGACGGCGAAACGTTTAATTTGACACCAAAAATGAATTGTATGTGACGATCAGGTGAGGAGTAATGGAGTCACAAAGTTAACACTGGCCTTATGGAGCAAAACTCCAAGATAGCGTCTAGCAACTTCCGGTGATAAAGAAATTATCTGCCAAATAATTGAATATGTCAATTATTATTGTAGGTAGACTAATAGTTAACTCCTCCTTGACACAAATATGTTTTAAGATTATTCAATGCATTAAATATTGTATCTGCATAGGTATATTTGGTTTACATACAGATACATATAATATTATATCATAATGTTGCTGGTTTTGTATTACCTTTTAAAAAAATTAGATTACGCTCAGGCCGGTCGGCTGCACGTCACTCCGATTTATCGGTAAAATAGTGTATCATAAAGGTTTTAAAACAATATAACAATTAGCAATCAACTGAAATGGGATACATACGAAGCACTTTTTAAAATCACTAAAATACAAGAAGATAATATCATCACAGAATTGATCTTTCCTCAGAAAAATATACTTGGTTGTACTATATCCAACTGATGATAGCAATTAAATTATTATTTATATTGATATTTTTGTATTGTTTTACTTTTCCCATTGTACTCAAAGTGAAAAGTAAAGATCAAAGAAACAGCGATATGAGAGTACTATTACTATTTATACTCCAAATATAAACTATTATGACATTTACTTTTACTGTAAATCTCCGCCTAACAATGAATAAAAGGACGGCGAGGGGTATTGGTAAAAAGGTGACCAGATTTGGATTCTATGAAAACGGGATGGATGGTACCGGGGGGTGTGGGAAGGGGGGTCCGGTGAAAAATCTTGGAAAATGAGTAGCAAAATAGTGGGGTTTTGTCTGTTTTGAGGAACTTTAGGAGTAGTTTTTTAAGCTGTGTGACTATTAAAACTCACTGTTAAAACTGTTACTTTTAATTTGTACTTTGATACAGTAGTTTGTTTTGGGGTTAGAAAGCTAGAGAAAAAACATGATATAATCAAAGAAATCATGGCCAATCTTATTCTACTTTACTGTTAAAACTGTTACTTTAAATTTTTACTTGGATATGGGCCTGTAGTAGTTTGTTTTGGGGTTAGGAAGCCAGAGTAAACAAAGGGACGTAATCAAAGAAATCATAGCCAAACTTATTCTTCTGTAGTGGTATTTTATTTACTAAGCTTTCAAATTAAGACGATGGATAAGGCAACGACATAGCCTAATAAGACAATGTTGGGAATAAACCAAATTATTTCACAAATGTAAGTAAAATGTTACATATGTTGTTAACAAAAGATAGACAAAAAGGCAAAAACCTAAACACAGCCTACGTTTAGCTATTATTATGCTTAATTTTCAACTTTTCTGATGAACTAATATTTCCTAAAATATTTAGTTTCTCTTTTATTAATTCCAAAAACGGCCGATGGAAACCGATCATTCTGTTGACAGCCGTCGTTGTCTGGTCGCATCGGATGGGATGCCGCAGTTTGGAGTTGTCCGAAAAGTCCGATCTTGCACGAGCAACGCCGGAAACTGCTGAGCGTGATTGCTTTGGAACATGAAATTTGGGATGAACTCAATGCTGTAAAATATTTACCATATTTTAATTTAGTATAGAAACGGTGAAAGAACGACAGAACCCAAGTAGAGGGGGTAAAATAATTAAAGCCCCGAGAGCGTTGGTCGGGACAACGAGACAAATCACAAAAAAGGGGACTATCCCGTTAAAAACGGGACGCCTGGTCAACTTAAGGAGGCCATACACTACCGGACTTTTTCCCGAACAAGACATCGGTTCGAACAGGGAGCAGGGAGCACGAAGGCAGCTGAATTTAGTCCGAACTTCTTCCCGATCAAGACATCGGATCGGACAGACGAGCGGGGTAAAAACGGTGGGGACGATTTTAGTTGTCGTTGTGCAGGTCGGCCGAATACTTGTGAGTATATTTCCCCCACTTCACCCATTTACCCATTCACCCATTTCACTGACCACCCTACGATTTTACCCACTTCTCTCCAAGCGTCATTCCTTTTCACTTTGTGGAAGTTAAGAGGATGGGAAAAGTCCCTCAAAACTTACAGATTCTTGTACTCGGAAGTAAACAACAAAGTGTTTACCTCAGACCACTCCATCGTGCAAACTACGTTACATAAACTAATGAACTGAAACTAAAATTCCAACAGTCAAGACTGCAACCCTCACCATCGTAGCGCTAGCCGAGGGGCTCGTGACGGCGCTCGGAGCAGCGTATGGAGGAGGTACCACACACTTCCGAACCCCGAAAAAGACATCGGACCGATCTTTCTTTGATCTTTCCACAAAAAACCGCCTCGAGAGTGCTCGGTGCTCGGTCCAAAGTCTTGTTCGATGTAAGCCCGCCAGCGAACCTTACGCCGAACCGAACCCCGACGCGAACCGTCGCGCGAACGTTCGTTAGTGTAAGGTGGACTCCGAAATCCGACGCGAACTTCTGGGCGAACAAAAATTGGTTCGGGGCGAACTACCTGGAGTCGGTTTTCTGGCGACACATCAAAGAAATGTTCGCGATGATGTTCGCATCGGGGTTCGGTAGTGTATGGCGACTCCCCTTGCTTTGCTCTTCCTTGTCAGACAGCAGTTTGTTTTTATGAATGGAGTAGGCCCCTAATGTTACACAACGTCCTCCTAATGGCGAGCACATTTGCTTAGCTTATATTTGTCTTTTTTTGCATGTTTGAGGTAACTCCAGTTGTTATTATAGCTCAATATCCCTTTTATTCATTTCGTACCGCTTTATATTTATTCTTCATTCAATAGTTTTTACAATACACTGATTGATTAAACCTCAGAGTTACGACTGACTGTTATGATTCTTTAGTTTTGATTTTAAAATCCATAAGGTACATTTACATATTTTAGTTTTATTATTACTTTTATTACATTACTCGAGTTTATCAACAGAATGTCACCTGCCTGGAATTTATTTTTAACCTAGAAGTTTGATATTTCCTACACTTTAGGACATCACTGGAGCAGTTTAAAAAACTCAAATTTACAAGCAAGCTATAGCCTTATTCATATTAGAGTATAGCATAGACAGATTGATATTGAATTGGGGGGGAGGCAGTACCCTTCAGAACGTAACTGACGAAACCCTTTATGCCCAGCTACGTTCAGAACCAGATTTAGGGTATGTAGACACCATGTGGTGCGGCCCCTTGCTGTCCACCGCCAAGGTTAACTAAATTTTTGGAGTATGGTTTTAAGTTTTTATGATTTATGTGTAATACGGGCCACTTTGTGGATCGGGCCCCTAAGCAATTTTCTATGTGGCCTACGGGGGGCAGTACCCTTCAGAACGTAACTGACGAAACCCTTTATGCCCAGCTACGTTCAGAACCAGATTTAGGGTATGTAGACACCATGGGGTGCGGCCCATTGCTGTCCACCGCCAAGGTTAACTAAATTTTTGGAGTATGGTTTTAGGTTTTTATGATTTATGTGTAGTACGGGCCAATTTGTGGATCGGGCCCCTAAACAATTACCTATGTAGCCTATGACTAACTCCGGCCGTGGCTACACGAATCAGGGAAAACATCAATCGTTATTATATATTCATAAATAACGGAGGCATTGTCTATCAGATTACTCCTTAACGTATGTATAAGATATATACATATATATATATATAGATCATATCTAATACAATCATAACATATTATGGGTATAAAATAATTTACACCATTTCGTTCCTATTTCTATTTTATGTCATATAAATACAGTCATATTAACGGGTAAATTGATATCATACGGGAAATTTTGGTTGTAAGTGTTGGTATCTCTGCTCAGTGACGATCAGCTCCACGCTACGTCACTCCGCTGCTTGGGCGCGCCTACATCTATGAATGGAAGTGGACTGTTCCTGTAAATCCGCGCGTAAATCCGCCTCTCCCCTCTCTTCGAGACAAGGAGTAGGGGGCGCGAGCAACTGGTACATCGAGCAAGTAGCCCATCTGTTATTACATTTATTTATTTGAAACCCTACCAACTGTCCATGCGAGCAACTAAGATGTCGATCAGTAGGTTTCAGGACTTGATTTAATTATTTATACTTATTTTCTAAAACCCTACCAACTGTCCCTGTGAGCAACTAACATGTCGTTCAGTGCGTTTCAGTCCTTTATTTAATTATTAATATTTATTTTTTAAAACCCTACCAACTGTCCCTGAGACCAACTAACATATCGATCAACCGGTGGGCCCCCATATTTTGAGCTTATTAACTCTATACTTTAATGAACTGATTCGGTTGATTTTTTTCTTACTGCCGTAAGTTCTGCATAGTATTTTATTGAGTAAGAAAACTTATCACAGTAGTAGGCCTACAATGAACAATTTACGGTAACATGAATTTTGTAAAATGAATATTACAGCCTAAATTATAAACTTTACTAGGCCTATTATTTTTCAGTCAATTTTAATACTTGTTTTAATTACTGTTTTTGTTTTGTTATATGGAAGAAGTTTGTTTTACTTGTACGTGTGTTCTTTTAATTATGACTGATTTTACAGTAATTTTCTACTTAAAACAAAACTTATTAGAAATGTTTCATAAAAAATGTGCTTGGTATAGCAAAAAGTCTGTGACCTCGATAGCATGTCTTGTTGTGAAAACCACCTTGATAGCACGACCCTCAATAACAAGAGCACCTCTAAGAAGACTATTTTAGAGATCCCCTTGAGAGTCGTGTTATCGAGGTTCTACTGTAAAATGTTTCTTTTAACGAGAAACAGGCCACTTAAATGAGGCATGAATTGATTGCCCTTTGTTTATATAACAAAAATGTATATTAAAACCCAAACCACCTACCCCTCCCAGTGTCAGATGCCTAAAGTGAGATGCTTATTTCAGTATTATGTTAGTAATTTCTGCTTTGCAAATCTTTTTATTCACAGAGGTAGAACAATGTGGTAATAGATCGGTAAGTTCAAGAGGGATACATGATTCATCATTGAATTTGATTTACTGAGATTTTAGTTCTGGAACCTCTAGTGTAATCTGCTATTTATTTTTAATCAGTTTGATAGTTATCAGCGAAATAAGGAAATGTTGTCTATTGTATTGTTGTTGCAGGTGCCATTTTATGACGTGTTGTTGAAAAAATACCCGGAAGCGAACATCGATGACCACACCCAGGTCTTGGTGCCTTTCCCGGACCACCTCCGCAACATTTCCAACCTCATTTCTACCACTGACCGAATGTGAGTCTTACCAGACAGTTTGCAAAGATTAATTTGTTACATTGGTTATAAGAGTATCATTACGGTTCCTATTCTGCAAATATTTGTATTTTTATTTGTACATTTTTAACTTATAAATTTTGTTAATGTTAAAAGGAAAAGTTTGTTATCCTACATTAAAATATTTTTTTCCAATATAAGAATATATTGGAGCAAGTTGCACGTAACATTGAAACTCATCATCTCTAACAATGAAATTGACACAAATAGGAATAACCTGTTTGACATTGGCTACCAGCAAAACTGCCTTATTCATAGCAATATTTTATTATTTTTCGGGTTTTTCGGGAAGCATTATAGTTTTGTATACCTGCTAAAGGATTTATTTTTAAACTTAAAATCACAAAAAAATTGCTTTTCTCAGGAAGGTTATAAAATTACTGTATTTGCATCTCTTTGGCCGAACGGTTAGCTTCTTAAACTTTAGTTCAAGGGGTTCAATTCTCAGGGTATCCACAAAAATGTGATTTGGACTGCTATCCCTTAAAAACGTATGTGCTTTCTAATAGAAATTATGTTGGAGTTTTTTTACAGGAGGAAATGAGTGTACAGTGCGTTATACGAGTGAAAAACCAGGCTGTCCATAAGCCCAATGTTAAAATTAACATTAGTCTTATGGACAGCCTGGTCGTGCAACGCACTGTACGTAGGTGAGTAGTCTTTGCGTAGACCCGTTGAAGAACAAAGTCTTAATTTAAAAGTAATAAAAAACTGATTTACAATTTTGTTAATAACATTGAAATGACAACGATTAATTCTTGATTAAATAAATAGCTTTGGATAGGACTTTTTGCCAATTTATCTGGAAAATATGGATAGGATAAGTAGGCATATCTTGAAAAGTATAGGCATCCTACTGATAGCACACTGACACTACAAAACACACATAAAAGAATATTTCAAGGCAGCTGGCCTCTTTGTCAACTTGGAGAAGAATGGCACATGTCCAGGAGACATGACGTTATGATAAAAATTGTCTCCATTTATATGTTAAAGTGTGCTGTTCTTTTTCTTTGCAGAGCGTTGAACAACTACATGATGTGGCGACTGACCGAATCATTCCTCCCGTACCTGAGTGAGAAAATCAGAAACACTGTCGCTGTTTACCGAAGAGATTTATTTGGTAAGAGTCTTTGTGATTGTTGTGTTTACTTTAATTAGTATGGTTATGTTCACACACTGCAATGCCAATAATAATCACTAATTTTACTGTTAAGGTGTGAATTTAGCTTACTTTTCTGTGTTTTTTTAATGTTATTTATTTTGATAGTTCAGAATGTTTTGTACCGCAGTCACATTTTTAAATGTTCACTGATAAATAATTACCCTAGTTAACCCTAGCAGTGGCCAGCCAAAAACTGTAGAATGGCCAACCAATTTTGGCGATTTTGCAGACCTTTTTTTGAAAATTCGTATAAAATTGAAATGAGAACTAAACATAGCCAACCACATATTCTTTTTGTTCAGAAAGAACAGGGGCATCATGTAATAGTCAAATAAAAAAGATCTAAGAGATAATTTTTTCAGCGAAGTAAAAAAAATAAAAAAAAATTGAAATTTATTTTTGAAATTTCAAAAGCAGCCTCGGTAAAACTTTTTTGTCCGATTTTTTATGGAAAATTCATTATATACATTTTGTAGACAATTCAATTCCCTACATAGAAATGTATAATATGTTGGGGAAAAAATTTTATTTGTAGGTATTATGTAAGTATATACGGAAAACCGCAAAATGTGAAATTTGTACAGTGTTAGTTAGTACTGTAAAAAGGTAATGTAAATATGTATATGCTAATAATAATATGTATATATTTGTAAAGCTAATGAAATAGGGAATGTAAAAAAGTCATAAAGTTTATGGTAAAAAATTGTTATCACTTATGATTAGATGAATATTGAAAATTTTAGCGTATTCGGAAAAAAAAGATTCTACGGTATTTAGTATATAACTTTTTTTTGAAATTTATTCCTCCAAATACTATATATACATTTAGTAGGACATTCAATGCCCTACATAGAAATGTATAATATGTTGGGGAAAGAATTTTATTTGTAAGTATTATGTAAGTATATACGGAAAACCGCAAAACGTGAAAATTGTACAGTGTTAGTTAGTACTGTAAATAGGTAATGTAAATATGTATATGCTAATAATAATATGTATATATTTGTAAAGATAATGAAATAAGAAATGTAAAAAAGTCATAAAGTTGAAGGTAAAAAATTGATATCACTTATGATTAGATGAATTTTGGAAATTTTAGGGTATTCGGAAAAAAAATAATAAAATGCATAAAGATTACTGTTATATACACACATACACTTCACTAACACTAACACTCCGAAATAATAAAGGATTTAGCAATAATTCGCGGATAACAAGCGAGCGCAAACTCACATAGCACGGCGAAAGAATCATGTGATGGCGACTTCTACGACGCATTATATGTCAGAAGAGTGACGTATTTCCTTCTTCTCCCATAGCGAGGCGGAAAAGATGATGCGCAAGGCTGCCAATGTCAAAAGCTAAATTTCTTCCTCTTCAAAATGAAATATTATATGACTAGTATTTATAACTTGCACTGGATGTAATTCGTATTTTAAAATCTGTCGCATAACGTCAGATGGCCAATTGTTAAAAAGTCAGAAAACAGCTGTGTTCATAAAATCGTAACTGTTGTGCAATCAATATTTCGTTCTAAAAATCAATACCACAGTGAAACTAAACTCTTTGGCTATGCAGTGGTACCACCCGCAACATCCTAAGACAAAAATTACCCGAGCAGGGTAATTCCAAAGTAGTCGTGTTTTTACATTTTCCGAGCGTCGACTGCAGGAATGGCGTAGCGGCAAAATTTCATTGTAATTATAATCGTCGTGACATTGTTATACAACTTGTAAACGGTTCATTTATGTAATAAAATGAAAGTTCAGAATGTGATCTTTCGAATGGTATAAATATTGTTCACTTCTGAGTTGACTATTAATGTTTTTTTACCGTTAAAAAAATTTCGACCAGGACTGTCGTTTTGCGATAGTGGCCATTTTAAGGCAACACAAAAATCTATCGTTTAACGACATATGGCCACGGCTAGGGTTAATCCGTCACCGATGGGACAAAGGAAGTGATAAGTTATCGACAGGAGAAGACCCGAATGGAGCAGTGCACCGGATTCGTAAACAATAACAACCGCCGATAAAGGCAAGGTTTGACTAAGTGAGGACTCGCCTGATGATGCAAACTACATGACATGTGTGTAATGTGGAATAATCGCTTTAATAATGAAGACGCTAATACTTGAAGTTCTGTAGTTTTTCCGGCACTTTCACTTTTATTTGCTAAAAAAATTCAATATCATCGGTTTGGATAAGTATGATCCAGATTTCTGAGTCTACTGTACTATACGCTGTCGCACAAATGTTGAATTCACATTGTTAATGCATAGTCAGTTTTATTTTTGTATATTTGTAGGAGAACAACAGCAGCTGCAGAGGTGGGAGATGTGCATCAAGACAATGCAGAGATTCATGGGATTTGGCCTTACCGTCCTTTTACAAAACCATGCAGAAGATTTCCAAAAAGACACTCTTGTTGTAAGTTGTAACACAAATTTTTTAGATGTTAACCCATATGCTTAAGCCCTCCATACACTAGCTAACTTTACGCCGAACCGAACCCCGACGCGAACCATCGTGCGAACGTTCGCTAGTGTATGGTGGACTCCGAACTCCGACGCAAACATCGGGGCGAACAAAAATTTGACCACGTTGTAGTTCGGGGCGGACCGTTTTCTGGCGACACATCAAATAAATGTTCGCAATGATATTCGCGTCGGGGTTCGGTAGTGTATGGCGACTCCCGAACATCCCCGCGAACACCAGCTGCTGCAATACATTACGCTGAATACATCCATGTATTTTCCAGTTTTCTTTGTAGCTCTTGACACACTTCTGGGGCTATTTTTCGTGTCAAAAGTTTTGTGTCTTCTTGAGCACACTCACTTCCTATAAGTTTGATCAAGATGGCCTACCTACATGGGTACAAGGCTAATGTATATGTAAGCCACAGCAGAAAGTTCTTCCATTGAACGCTTGATCACTACTGACAGAAGGAAAGTTGTGGTTCATGCGGAACTTTCCGTGTCGAGGTTCGGTTTGGTGTTCTGTTGGAGGGCTAGTTTCTTTCAAAAGTTACCGCGAACTTCACTTCGAACTTTGCAACGAACAAATCAGTGTTCGCAACGGGGTTTGGTTCTGTGTAATATTCGCTGGTGTATGGGCAGGCTATACTGTTAACTGTAATATCTGAAACCAAACTGAGTTGTGTTTGTATAAAAGTTGCACGTAAACAATAATTAATCAGTAAAAAACCTTTTAAAGCAAGGCTTCTTTAATTTTAGAAAATCTTAATCAGTGGTCAACGATTAATAAAACATTGTCTCTAAATCCTGTGTGCTGAGGTATTTATAATATAGAACTAGTTTAGATAGATAATAGCAAACAGATACTCAGCTAGAGTAACTATATGGTCCATAATTCCTTTGATTAACATGTTAGCTGCCATGTAGATCCGATCGGACCTAAACATGGGGTACATTTCGAGTGACATTTAGGTCTGTTCGGAGCTAAGAAGTTGCAAATGCTAGGTTTTACTAAACTGGTTCAAGTTAGTCACCAGAGCGACCTAGCGGCAAAACATTGAACTTCCAGCATACTAGATAGACCACGCCTACTGGCCATTCATTAGTTTGGTTTGTTGCTTCAACCAGGGCTGCAAACTGTCGACTCAAAGTAGAAGAAAACATTTACAATTTATTTGGTCCGTTCGGACCTAATGAGTAATTTTAAAATATAAGGAATAGTGTATAAATACTAAAAACTGCATTTTTATCAGTAAAAATGTTATACATTTTTTGAAATTATAAAATTATTAAAACAGAGAATAAAAATACTTGTAATAGGTGAAAGCACAAACAATTGTAAATAAAAAGAAATATATTACATACTTTGAAATAAAAGAAATATAAATGAGTAATTACGATTATAAAAAGATTATACATAGGTAATTGTAAGGAATGTTGCCTTATTTATAAATTGATGAACAAGTCAAACGTTACTTGCCTCATACAAGCCTCATGTGTTCGTAACGCTACTTGTGTAGATCTTCCGAAATTGTTTGCAAATAAATTTCAGGATGTCTAGCACGAAAAAGTTGGGAAAGTCGGGAATTTGAATAGAAATTAATAAATTGTCGAGAAAGGAGGAAATCAACATTACAAATTTTGAAGTCGGGAAAATTAATAAAACTGATAAACAGTTATTGTATTCGTATCTCTGGAACGGAACGTCACACAACTTTGATTGACATTTTATTTAATTTGTGATAGACGAAAAAAATTAACCATCATTTGTCTTTTTATGACCATCAGTTTCAGTTTTAGCATTTTGTAGTAGGACGTATCTTATCTCTTGAATAAATTACACCAACCCTTGACCGGATGCCAAACAATAGACTAGCCATTAAGAATGAGACAAAAATGTGTAGGATCATTCGTTGACTGACTTTTGAAGTAAACAAACCCAGTTAGTTGTCTAATGTAACCGTGAGACCATCAAAATTATTTGGATATTTAAAACTGGATAATACGCTGTGGTCTATTATTTGACTTGACCACGACTATGGAGTTATATTTTATTGTAAATCGCTTATGCAACACCGTTATTGTTGTGTTATCTAAAAAAGTAATTAAATTTACAATAAGGGGAGTAAAGTACCTTTGGTCCAAAAACCTAAGTCCTAAGTCCAAAAATACAAGGGAAAAAACACCGTAAATCTGCATTTTGGTCCAAATGGACCTAAGACTTTTTAACGATTATTTACTTATAAAATCTGTTGAAATGGTAAACATGGACTATATTTTAAATGTTTTTGAAAAGATTTTGAGAATTAGTCCATTAGTTCCATGTGGCAGTATGGGAGGAATGTGGTATTTTGGGCTCGGCAGCTAACTTGTTAATGTATATATTTTATATTAAACAACAAAATTGTCCAGGAAATTATGCGGCGTGGTTGTCCACAAGATAGGGCAATTTGTTTTAACTCTAGCTCCTCAACGGTTTGTACAAAATTACTGAGAACGTTAAGAGTATAAATTATATCTGTAAACAAGTTGATAGAACTTTTACGAATTAAATATTTATGATTAAACTGTTTATTGAATAATGGTATTACACACAAGAGGCCCATTTCATGTATTTGATCCAATGGCAAATACATGAATACATGTTTTGTGAGTCGTTCGCCTTGACTTGGTGGTCAAGGCGACAGACTCTGGAACCATGACAGCGGCCCTGTTGTGAGTTTGGATTCTGAGTCCTGACATATAAATTTTATCAGTACTGTACAACTTGTACTGGAACAGCGTACCTCTTACTTTTCTGAATACGTTGCACGCCTTGATGTATAATTTGTATGGACGGGCAACGTAACGCAAAAAAAGGCTGCCAAACTCTTAAAAAAAATTATTTTATTTGTTTTTGACATTTGATTAATTAATTATTTCTGAACCATAAATCAACATTTAAAACGTTATGGTTTTGATCCTTGTGGGTTTTATGTTACAATTCCTGTTGTCAGAACAGAAAAGTAACTTTTACTGTCTTACTTAGCTTGTAAAACAATGTTTAAAAACAATTATGCCAGATAATTTCTCCCCTTTGTAAAATTTCATTGATAACATTTATGTGGAAAATTACAAAAATCCAATTTTTCATACCAGGCTATTTACCCGAGTAGTAATGTTGTGTGGGAATTTAAAGTCCTTATCTAATATTTCCCGGTTGCAGGTGGAGGAGTTGTTCCGCGACGTGATGAGAGAGGTGAAGCGGTCAGTCCGTAACGCGGGCTGGCTGCCCCAGGAGTTGCAGGAGCACATGAACGGAAAGGTCACCACCCTCATAACATCGTACTATAGCATTTAAAATACCTGAAAAAGTTAAGGAGAGATGTTCATTATTTCAAGTTAATTTAGCTTTTTCCTAGATGTCAAATTTAATTGTGTATAGATGAAGGTGAAGTTTGAGGTTAGAATGACACTTGGCATTACGTTAAAATGAGAATTAAGGAAAGATTGCCAGAGGTTGTTGAACATTAAAGGCAAATCCTGCTTTGTACTTCTGATACTGGTTCCACAATGAAAGTGCAATATTTTGGAGGTACTTCATCTGTTATATATATTTTCAGACTTCCTATTTTCAATTACTTGAATATGAAGGTAATTTTCTTTTTAATACCAAAGACAAAAAAGGATTTATTGGAAAACTACTTAGTTTTGGTACTTTCCAAGACTTAAATTAAAATTAATTTTATTGAACAATTGTTTCTCGTTTTGAAAACTAGTTTTCAATGGAAAATAAATGGAGCTTATACAAATAAATTTAATTTGTAAAATGTATAAGCTACTCAATTCAAAGTGTGTTAATCTGTTTACAGCTGACGTCAATAGTGGTGGAAGTAGGGTTGCCTACTGGAGGCACGTTCCTGTCTGACACCAACCTAGAAGACGTTTACCGCCAGTTGTTTGTGATCAATCGAGATTTCTTCCAGAACGTCAAGTACGGGATTAGCTACCTGCAAAAGCAGCAGCAGCTGAGATTAAGCAAATTTGATGGTATTTACAGGTGTGTGGGTACCTAATTATATCACTGTTGAATGATTTTCAAACTGTGTACTAGACCTCTAAAAATACTGAAGATTGAAATCTTACGTTGTCACTTAAATTTTAGAGTTTTTATTTTAATGTTTTTATTGAAATGTTTTAGTTGGGTACTAGAAACAAGAATACAATTAGGCTACTTAATTGTCAGTGAGTAGAAAGTGGAGGAAAAAGTTTAAATGCAAAAGTAAAATCTAAAAAATTAAAAGCTCAAATCAAAACTTGTTAATTTTTAGATTAAGATTGAGAATACATTCTTTACTAAGTACAATACTCTCAGACAGGGCATTTCAAATATCTCAGATTAGCCTATAAGACTTCTGATAACCAAAATAATAATGAAATCTGGTTTTATAAGAACTTCGAAGACCCAACTTTGCTCTTTATGCTAAGATAGGCAGAGTAGAGTTTTTTTTAAAAAAGGTAATCTTTAAGCATTTGTAAGTATTTATTTTTTAATAACTGTGAAATATATTGTTCTCATTAGTATTTAATATTTTTTCTGTTTTTATGCTAACACTTTGTAGACAATGTACGGTAAGTCCATATCATAAGATAAGTTAGCCAGGATAAATAAATGGTGTCACAGAATTATTTTGTGAACATGTCAAAAATGTATATATGTTAGCTTGAATCCGAAGATTAAATCATTGCAAATTTCTAATTTTTATCCCAGATTCTGGTTTTTATGCCCATAGTTAAAGTCTTCTATTACAGATATCTAGTTGTGTATGTCAAACCTAACTGCCTAAATCCCTTCTCATTGATTATTTCTCCTGAAAAAAAAAAAACGTAATCCTACATTCTCTCTGTTTTTTGTTTTTTTTTACTGAATCAGAGAGACAAAGTAGGATAGGTAAAAGAATAAATAATTTACAACAATGGTAATAATTTACATGCAAGTGGTCTAATGTGTGTTTGTGTTACTACTACCCTTTCAAAATTCAGGATCCTTAGAAATGGGATGCTGAGATAAACAAATTACATTGTAAGTTATTGTTTTCCATTAGGCTACTTTTTCTTGAGGGAAAACAACTGTATTTCTTTCGTAAATCATAAATTTTGTAAATCATTTGGTAAGAAAATGCTGCAGATTTTACTCACAAACTATTGAGATGATTTGTGAATAGATGTTTGAAGTGAGTTTCTTCTAGTTAACAGAAAAATTATTAATTAAACAACTTAGTATTCCCGCTTTCCTTTCCCACCCTTCCCAATTTCTCCTCTTTCCTCAACACATGTGAACACAGCTTCCTTACAACAAAAAACATTGCATCGTAGTTTTCTTCTTTAAAAGTTGGTACCTATGAAACCATCAAGTTAGCATTTTCTCATTTCCACTTTGAAAACAACATCACCCCCTTTCATTGAGTGATATTTTAATACAATCGTTAGTGAGTGCCAATGTTAACGCAATGTTCCGTGCGCAGGTGGGTTGATGCGGTGTCAAGCCCTGACCTGCGAGTGCGCTACGTTGCCGCGGCCAACAAGGTGGTGGTTCCTCAGGCATTGCTGCGAGAACCCTACTTCCACCCTGACTACCCTCTGTGAGTAATTTCACAGTTTCTGTGTACTCTCGTCAGAGCCCTAACGGGGTGGTCGTGTTGATGATAGTAAGAATATTCCTAGGTGTGCTATTGTGTTTGAAATGTTGATGGAAAGAAAAACTCCGCAAGTAATAGCTAGCAAGTTATGGAAAAACGCTGTAATTAGACCACACATATCCCTGAGAATTGTTTTTGCTTATTTTTCTCACATGACCTTGTCATAAAGCATTTTAATTTAGTTAAGTTATTTTAGTCTGTAACCGCAAGTCTAATGCTACACCCAAATATGTTTGAGCATGGGAAAACTACCACCATACTTTCAAACATTAACTTGCATAGCTTATTATTGATTTATTAAATTGTAAACAAATCAGGGGTGTGCGAGTACTCAAAACTTCGCTTCGTGAAGCTTCAATTCGTAGCTTGATAGCTTAATGAAAGTCGCAGAATTTGGTTGTTACACATTTTACGACACACTATTGTGAAACTGTCTCTCGAAGTAACATAACCTGTATTTATTACAGAGCTGTTCTCTATGGTGGACTAGGAGTGGAGATTAGTTCGGCTGTTGTGGAAGCCATCACTCCGTGGAACGTGCTGTACGCAGATGACGGCACACTGGTAGATAGAGAGCACCCGGCCGTCGACCAATCAGAACGTGTGTTCCTCCACCTCACCTCGTGTTTGCGGCAGTGGTGGGGGAAGGAGGGGTTTGCCTCGTCTCGGGCCTCCGACATTACCACTTACAACACTTTGATCAAACTGTCCGGAGTCAACGTTGCCCTCAAGGTGGGTGGTTTGTGGGAGAGATTACATTTGTGTCACGGAACGAGCAGTGATGGTAATTTACAGTTTGTTTCGTTTTTGTTTTCAATATAACCATGGTGAAATATTATTTTGGTACGGCCACAGACTTTGTAGTTTAGCATTTCAATATCAGTTCATAACAATTGCCTGCCTGACACTATCAGATGTGTGAATACACTGAAGTTATTTAAAAAAAGGTTTATTAAGTTTCTGTGTAATAAATGTTGTTATAAAGTCGATGATTTTTTCCAGCTGGTCTATCTTTAGATTTTTAGATTCTTGTGAGTGGATATTATTCATGTATGAAATGTACAAAATAAATAAAGGATGATCTGATTCTGAATACACTGGATGAAACAGTCAATATATATTTAGTCCAGTTTGAGTTGTGAGTTATACATTTACAATTAAAATAGAAAAAAAAGATTAAGGGATAATTTTCTAATCAGTGATAAAAAATAAATAAAAAAACAATCACACCATGGTAGCTTTGACGTGTTAGGGCACAGATTTGGTCCTGGCTGATAACGTATTTGTCACCACTGGCGTGCAGTTGTGGTAGTACATCAATTGCCTTTAAAATGTTTTACATATGGCTGGCAAAACAACTGAAAACTTACAAAATTTAAAACAAAAAAGAAATGTGTGATGAAAATATTAAGTGGGATAAAACTTTAATATGTGATTATGATACAAATATGTTGAAAATGTATATAATGAGAAAAAGAAAAAAAGAGAAGAAAATGAAAAGTTGGAAACTTGTGTCTGTTGGACAATGATAGTAAGTAATTCTAGCTATACAATTTCACAACATATTTGTTCCTTCAGTTTTCTTTCATGTGATGCTTTTCTTTGCACAGACAATGCTAGAACACTTGTCACACCTGCCACACACTCATCAACCTGCCCTCGAGAACTACGATGACGGACATCTCTTCTTCATCACATTCGCTCAGGTCAGTGTTGACGAATTATTTTTCCACTGTATAATGTTTTAAATAGGGGTGTGCGAGTAGTGATTTTTTTTTAATCGAGTCGAGTAGTGCCAATTATTTTCGAGTTTTGAGTATTTTCGAGCGAGTATTTGCCATCAGGTGGTAGTTTAAAATAGTGTAATAGGATTTGGATACCACCCTAGATTTGATCATCTAAACATGGTTTCTAACTAATGCATGGATATCAATACAAAGTTTTGGCCAGTAACATCAAACTGGATTACGTACTGACAAGCAAAACACGGTTTGACATTCGTTTCGGGCCGATAAAACACGGTCCGGTTGTCATTTGGCCTATATCACCTGGTCCAGACATCGTTTATAATCAATATTAGATGACAAAATCGTTAATTAAGGCTGATATTAAGTGGCCCGGTCGCCACTTTTGCCGATATTATGTACACCCTCATTTTCGACCGCTATTACGTGATGCGATCGCGTTTTGCGGCCGTTACTATGCGTCTTGGCCGGTCGCAATCGTGATTTTCGGCCGCTTTTACGTGATGCAATCGCCTTTTGCGGCCATTACTCCGCGTTTTGCCGGTCGCAATCGTTAGCGATCATCTGGAAATTGGCGGGAAATACTCACTCGAACTTTCAAGTATTTTTCAAAACTTCGAGTCGAGTTCGAGTATTAAAATACTCGGCCGAAAACTCAAAGTTTCGAGTACTTGCACAGCCCTAGTTTTAAAATGGTAGCAGTTATAGTAACTTAACCCATTGGCTTACCTGAAATTTGCCACCTGACAAACCGTTCAGTATCCTAAGAAAAATCACATAAATGTAGACTTTTACTAAAACTGTCACTTTAGCAACAATTATTGGTCAATTTAATTAATTTTTGCACTAATCTTTAGGGAAATAAATTATCTGCTAGAAGAAAATACGTTTGACAGCATTTATGTATGATAAATATTTTATATATATATATATATATATATATATATATATATATAGTTTATAAACAAAATTAATTTTAAAAGGAGCTTCCATGTAAAAAAAACAAAAAATAATATTTCAGCCCAACAACTATTATTTACTTGTAGGTTATTCATTTTTTACATGAAAATAAAAAATTGTAGTTATACATTTACATTTGACCTAGATATAACATATTTTCCAAAATCATATTTTTCCGAAATTCGACTAAGTTTCCCGAAGTATGAGCATATGCATACAAAATACATACAAACAAAAAATAAAAACAAATGGAAAATACCCCCGTCGCAGCAAACCTGCATACTCAGCGAATTTCGAATGAATACATAACATAACACATTAAAACACTTCACTGGATTCATAAGAAATGTATTCACAAACAAGCGATATTTAAAATATTAATTAATCTCCATAAGAATAACATTGGGGATGAGTACGCAGGTTTGCTGCAACAAGGCACACAAAATAATGGGTTTTTAGCGAATTTCCCCTATAGGGAAGAAGCTATTACCGTAGGTCTCATAGTAAGACTTAAGCCCGAGACCATGATAATTTTTTGTTTTGAGGTCCCCAGATGACAAAAACACTATTCGTTCAAATTTATATATATGTATATATATGTATATATATATATATATACATATATATATATATATATATATATATATATATGTATCCGTGAATGCGATAACTTGAGTAAAAAACATCCGATTTTGATGAAATTTGGCTCAAATGTGTAAAGTAACATTCATGACTTTAACCCTAGGAGTGGCGCCATGTTAACGCGTAGTGTGGCGAGCTAAATTTGGCGATTTTGCAGACCTTTTTTTAAAAATCCATATAAATTCAACCGTTAGAGTAAACAAGTTAACTTTATATTCATTTTATTCAGAAAGAACAGGAGATTCTAGAGATATTAAAATAATAAAGATCTAGACATTTTTTTCCGGTAAAGTGAAAAGAATAAGAAAATTTTGATATTTTTTTTTGAAATTTCAAAAGCAGCCAGGGTAAAATTTTTTCCACAGATTTTTTATGGAAAATTCATTATATACATTTTGTAGACAATCTAATTCCCTACATAGAAATATATAACATGTTGGGGAAAGAATTTTTTTTATAAGTTTTTTGGGGCATAATGTAATAATAAACGGAAACCCGAAAAATGCGTAAACTGTAGAGTGTTAGTTTGTGATGTAAATAAGTAATGTAATATATATGTATACTAATAATGATATATATATATATTTGTATAGCTAATGAAGTAAGGAATCCAAAAAAGTCATAGGTTTATGGTAAAAAATTATTGTCACTTATAAATACATGTAAATAAAATAATGTTTTGGAATTTTTGCGTATTTGGAAAAAAAAATTTCACAGTTTTTAGTATATAAATTTTTTACCAAATATTTTACCCCCAAACCAATATAACCATGCTGTAGTACATTCAATTACCTACATAAAAATGTATAACACTTAGGGTAAATTATTGTTTTTATATGTGTTATGTAGCACTAAACAGTCGCGGATTTGGCAAATTTCACTAGGCCTATGTAGGAGTAAACACAACACTTTATAAACACTATTTGTCAAACTTCAGTAATATTTATGCATAATATAATGCATAAAGATTTCTGTTATATACACACAAACACTTCACTAACACTAAAACTCCGAAATACTAAATTATTTAGTAATAACTCACGGATAGAAATATCACAACGCACATAAAACGAAACTCAAAATGGCTGATACAAGCTGTTGACAGAACAAATATAACACAATTGAACGTTTACTCTATCGAGTGCGGCTACATTCAGTGCTGCCATCGCGCAACACCAAATTATTCGCCATTCTTTCTTCTTTCAAATAAGATATTATATGTCATGCAAATATAACATTACACTGGATATATATTCGATTTTGCAATCCGCCGGTTTCCGGCGGATCAGCATTTTACAGAAGAACAAAAATCATCTGTGTTTATAAAATCATATTATCTGTCAAATCAATATATCGATCTAAAACTCCATACCAAAATGAAATATAACTCCTTGGCTGTGCATTGGTACTACCCGCAACATCGTGCGACGAAAATTACCCGAGGTGGGTAATTTCAAAAAAGTCATGTTTTGACATTTCCCAAGTGTCGGCTGCAAGTATCGTGTCGCGCCTAAAATTCATTTGATTTCTAATCGCGGTGACATTGTTATATACCTGCTACAGGGTTTGTTTATGTAATAAAATGAAAGTTCAGAATATTATCTTTCGCATGATATATATATTATTCACTTTTGAGTTGATTAATAGAGGTTTATTTACGTTGCAAAATTTTCGGTCAAAATCCGCCGGAAACCGGCGGTCGGCACAATAGGCGACACAAAAATCCGCCGGAAACCGGCGGATCGGCACTCCTAGGGTTAAGTTCGAAAACCAGAAAAATCGGACCATGGGAAGGGGGGTTTATGGGGGTTTTAAATTTTTCAGAAATCAATTTTTTCCATTTTTCACCCTAAAATTGTTGAACAACTTAATTTTGGTTTCGACCATGTTATAGAGCTTAAAAAAATAAATAATATAGTATTTTGAATTATTAACCTAGGTTAAGTGGTTGCGGAGAAAATCCAAAAAAACCTGCTCATAAAATCGCCCATGTTAATCTTATGGGAAAAAGGTTTTTGGCTTTTCCTCAGTTTATTTTAATGTAAACTTCACATTTGCTTTTACGAATCTGTTCAGTTCCACAAAACAATCATTTTGGTGTTTAAATTGTGATTCTACGCCCAACCGTTGCTGAGATATTCAAAGTGCTAAACACAGTACGTTGTCCAATGTTATCCTTATGGAGAATAAATAAAATTTGATATCTCAATTATTTATGAATGTATGTTGATGAAACTTGGTATGTGGCTTCACGTAGTACTGGTATATTGTTATTTGCACAAAAAATTGATTTTTTGTTGATTATTCCCATAGCAGCAAACCTGCATACACAGCCCCATGTTATTCTTATGGTGGATAAGTAAAATGTAATGACTCCCTTAATTATGAACATAAATTAATAAAACTTGGTATGTAGCTTCACTTGGTTGAGTTATATTGATAATTGCATAAAAACCCATTTTTTTGGTTCCTCGTTGCAGCAAACCTGCTTACTCAGCCCCCATGATATTCTTATGGAGAATACCTAAAATATTATATAGCGCTTATTCATGATTGAATATTGATGAAACTTGGTATGTGACTTCGCCTAGTTAAATTATATTTATATTTGTATAATAAACAATAGTTTTTGTTCCTTGTTTCAGCAAACCTACGTACTCATTACCAGTGTTATACTTATAGAGAATAATTAAAGTCACTTATATTTGAATATATTTGTATGAAACTTGGTATGTGGCTTTATGTGGTATTAAGACATATATTATGCTTTGGAAATTCGCTGAGTACGCAGGTTTGCTGTGATGGGTGTATTATGCAAATATCAATAGAACTCATGTATGTGAAGTCACATACCAAGTTTCATCCATATACATTCATAAATAAGCGATATATAACATTTTAAGTATTTTCCATAAGAATAACATGGGGACCAAGTACCTAGGTTTGCTGCTACAGGAACCATAGGCGAAAAATGTTTTTGTGCAAACAACAATAAACCACAACCAGATGAAGCCATATACCAAATTTCGTCAGTTTATGTTCATAAATAAGCGAGATATACAATTTTTCTATTTCTCCATAAGAATAACATTAGACAACGTACTGTGTTTAGCACTTTCAATATCTCGGTAACCAATTGACGTAGAGCAATGATCAAAATACCAAATTGTTTGTTTTTTTAAGCTCAACCTAATGGTATAAATTAAAATTTGAAAGCTATTTAGTTATTTTTTTTTTTTTTTGTACCCCAAAAAACACATTTTGGGGTAATTCCCTATAGGGGAAATTCGCTAAAAAGAAAAAAGGGCAATCCCGAGTATACTTGGGGTTGCACGTCCAGGCTACTTACGGCGGCCACGAGTATACTCGGGGTTGGGTGCCAATGGGTTAAAATATTACTGAAACTTGTAATAAAAACAAATGTGTCATACTTTGTTAATTCGGAATTATTAAAATAAAATAAATATTTTTTTATGTAAAAGGGTTATTGTAATACTTAAAAGAAGTTTTTTACCCCTAGATCTTCATGTCAGTGTGAGGTTGATAGGTGCTAAACTTGCATCTTCACAATATTTTCTTATTGAATTTTTGTTTTGTTCCAGTCTGTGTGTTCAGTGAAGTCCCCTGAGCTGAAAGATTTGGATGAAACTTTGGATATCAGTCTGGATGATAAGTCTTTGTAAGTTTAGCTTATGCTCTATTGGTCATAAAGTTAAGGTAAACTTTAGTTTGGCTCATTCTTAACGCGCTTGAAACATTTAGATACAGATGGCTAACAGATATTTGTGTCTAAGTTTGGTTTTCTTGTATTCCTAAATAATATTTTGCGTTTCAAAAGGTTACGGATATAGCCATCATGTCGTATATAAGGATTTTTTAATACAATAAAGTTAAAGTCAAAGTCAAACTTTCTTTATTCGTGTCATATATACAAATATACAAGAATGGTGTCAATACATCAGTTTGTCTTATTACTAAGTTTGGTAGTTTTCTAAGAAGTATAAAAGAAAATAATTAATGCAGCAATATAGAAAGCAAAGCTTCAAAATGTCATATAAAATACAAAATATTTGGTACGTGGATGTGTTTGGGGGGGGGATGCGTTTTTGGTGTGGGTTTTTAGTCATGTGATGGCCCTCTGCGAGTCAACATTTGACTCCTATGAACTTTCACCTAATATCCCTAAAAAATCATATAACTGACAAAATCCTGCACATTACGGCTGTTTATGAGTTGCCTTTCCCCAGAATAAGCTCGTCTGTTGTAACTATGCGTCCGTTCTCTCTATAAAACATGAAATTTCCCAACTTGACTTCTCGTCTTGTTTTGTTTATTTATATTTGTTTTCATTTTAATTGTACATTTACTCCTAACATTTTTTTGGTTTATTGTTTGACTACTATGTGTGTTGTATTGAAGGTAGACATAAGTCTTTTATTCACTAATTTGTTGTGTTTAATTTAGTGTAACTAAGTTATGCTAATGTTGATGAACTTCAAGTCACAGTAAAATTTTTTATTGATATGAATTTAAATAATTTTTAGGATTGAAGAATTTGTTATATAGTGATTGATACTTTCCACGGGATATGTTTTAGGACTACTCCGTTTGCTATTGTTCTAACTTTTCAAAACATTATTTCAGGTTATCTGTGGTCCTGTCACAAGTGAAAGACTTCGCAAAACTATTCTCATGTACCGCTGCAAACGTTCTTTACTCTGAGATCCCTTGTGAAGACGTTATTTAGAAATCACCATCAAGATGATTTTTGTCAAAGTGATTGAAAAAAGCTACTCAACAGCCCATGCTTATTTAGTTACAGAATGCTGTACGAAGGTTCAAACATATATTAGAGTAAGGTTTTAGTATTTTATCAACTTAGTAAATTTCAAATTTATATAATGATAAGTTTTATTCGTTGACTCAACAGGACATCTATTATAGGAAAAATATTTATAGATTGGAAGAAGTTCTGGTCTGAATTAAAAGATAGGAATATTTGTTATTTTAATCAAGTTGTTTTTAGGCAGCAGTGGCCAGATGAACTGTCACAATACATGAAATGTAGCTAAAACAATTAAGGTAATGTAGATCATTACAAAAGCCTGTACAAAAGCAGTATTTATGAATACAGTAAATATTCATCAGAGTTTTTGGGAGTTGTACATATGCATTTATGTAAAAATATGGTTAGTTGGACATTTCCCACCTTGGAATTTAGAAAACATTGTTAAATTCAACAATAATTTTAGATGGTAAAAATGTGATGAATGACATTGTAAAACACAGTGCTCACTTTAAATGTGTATTATTGTTGATAATATTGCTGATGTCTTCCTGTCAAATTTTCTCAATGAAAACCAATTTATATGTTATCTTTTTGTGGTATATTTTAATTTAGGTTCAAGTAGTCTAAAGTATAATTTTATTACAAAACCTTGGACAGTTTGTATCCTTTTGTTTGACAACTATTAGATAAGTAAAAATAAACCACTGTTAGATAAGTTATCAAATGTCACAGATGACAAACTGCATCAGGAATCACAAAAACAGACTTATAATATGAATAAGAAAATATGTATGGATGGATTTGTTAAATTTGGAGCTGAATAACTTTGAATTTATTCCCCCATAAAATCAATGTTAAATATTCGCTCAATGTGCCTTCTTTAAACCACATATTTTTGGTATTTGACCAAAGATTTTTAAGAAAGTTTAGTTTTTATTATGGCGTCATTTTTGTTGTGATATAATAACTTGTTTGTAAGACAGACGATAAAGTGTAAAAATAATTTTGAAAAAATGTGTGTTCTTTATTTTTTAACTTATATTTTTTAATTTTTTGCACTTACTTTTGTACTCTTCTTGCAATTTTCTTATTACAAATGAACAAGACCTCATGCATTTAGTTTAACATTTTTCGTATGAAGAAATAAAGCAAAGATCACCACTCTTCAACTTCACCAGTTGTGATACAGGTAGTTGGGTATCTAAGTTTGACATGTAAACCAACTCAGTGGGTTCATTAAGAGAGTCTGGTATGATATGAACCACTAGGTATGTCCTTATGACGATGTACTAGATATACTAAAGATATACTAGATACCTTGTTGTATAAATAAGTATGATACAAATTTATTTCTATCTCATTATTATGGTTTTTATGACATATTTTTTTAATATATTAAAAGGATTAATCCTCAGTCATGTTCAATATGTTCAGCATTCTTGATTGTATTTTTTGTATTACTGTTATACCTCATAAATTTAATTTTGTGAAAATCCAGATAAATATAATATTTGTTTGGAAGTTATTTTCGAACAAGATGAAAATGTATACATTTCAATTGAGATCTTTGTAAATACAAATTCGAGATTGCCCTTCACAATATTTGTGATATGTGTTCAAAATTGTAAAATTTTTTAAATATTTGTACATATTATATACTTGTGTATTTTATTTAGTTTATTAGAGGAATCTTTTATATAAAATAATTTTTATTTATTTATTTTACTATTGCACATTTTTTGTTACTAGATGATTTAGTATCTATTCTATTATTATTTTACCGTCTTAATTGTAAATATTTTTTAACTAATATCCATTATTAGATAATTAAGGATTATATTTTTAGATTTCGAATGAGATGTAGGTTATTTTGATGTGTTTTCGTTGTTCCTTATTCATGTATATAGATTAATTGCTTCTTTAGGTTATTGTACTTATAACTTCAGAGATACGTCTTCTTACCGATTTTTTTCTGCCTCCAAAGGGTGTTCAATATCATGTCTCATCACACTAGAGAACCCATTTCATCTTTTATTTAATTATAAATAAATAAAAATCTGGCATTTCAGAATTTATGCTCAAAGTAAAACTTTCATATTTGTATAACAATTTTAAATGTACAAGTTTTATTTTGAAAATTAAAATGTATCAAATAAGAAAACAAGAATTTGCCTTATTTTAAAATTAAAAAACACTGAAGTACTGTGGTATACTGTTAGTGAGATAACTCAACAAATTTAAGAGATTGATTGAGTTTTATTATTACAGTTTGAGGTAATTACTCTTTCCTAAAAAAAAATTACTTTAGGTGTGATCAAATTGTTATTTTTGTATTATTTTTTTAGATGACATGAATGTCCTTTGAAGGAAAAAAATCAATGTTTGTGTTTGCTAGATTTAAGATGTTTCATAAATGATTTTATTTTTTTTAACTAGATTAGTATGTTGTAATCTAAAGTAACAGTTTTTATATTAGTATTCAAGCACACAATAATTGGCATGTGTATTTTTAATTTTTAACATCAGATTCAGTGGTACTCATAACTGCAAAGGGATCTTCATCCTTCCACTTTATTTAATACAGCTCTCTCATAGTTAAAATATTAACGCAACAGATGCAGATGGATGAAGTTAATGTCTTTGTAAAATAATTTATCTTTGTTATTTTGGTAGCCTAGTTATCAGAGATTAAAACAGTTACATCATGATCAAGGCAATACACAAACATGTTTCTAGTGACACCATCATTTATGAAAACAGTCAAGCTTTTCTGTAATGTTCATGCAGACACTATACAACTTGTACAGGCTGTACAATATCTGCCACCCTCAGCTCTGTACAATGGTTGTGTAAGGACCTGGGTAAAACCGGCCCCTCAAAGCTGGTGTCCAATGAACCTGATATCCAGTATCATCTGACCTGGTCTGAAGGTACTGCTCCCATCCTTGGTATTATTTATGAATGTAATCACTTCTTGGTTGAATCACTTACTCGGAGAATGCAAGTTTAACTGGACCACGTTCGTCACGACTATCAACGAGTAAATAAATGCATCCTTCAACAAGTAGATAACTTATTGCAGATATGTCGGAACAAAATCTTCAACTTTTCATGAAATACTATGATCACAACATTGCCATTCACTATTACAGTTTTGTAAGCCTTCTGTACGTTCTGTTTTGACTCAGCTCAGATTAACGTTACAAGAGTCTGGCTGGCCCCAGCTCTTGCTGCAGTAAATTATTTGCTTGCTGAAGGAAGAATGGACTCAAACGTTGCCCCATTAAATTTACATTCCCGATTAAGTTCCGTTTACGGATTAATTCGTACTAGTTATATGTATGAATATATGTATATTCAATATCCCGGACCTATGTTTATATAACATTTTTCTTTAAATTTAAATTTAGGTTCAACCAAGAAGTGACACAATTGTCAATAATACCAAGGCGGAGTGGAGCAGTGCAAGACTTCAGGTAAATGGTACAATACCGGTTATCAGGTATCTTCAATATAATATTTCAGGGGCCGGTTTTACCCAGGTCATTACACAACCATTGTACAGAGCTGAGAGGGCAGAGTGGGTAGATGTTTTACAGCCCTTATAACATCAATTCTGCCCTCTTTCTGCCCTTGGAGCATGTTGTATTGCTCTAACATTGCAGAAAACCTTGACTGTGATGACGTCATTAAATTAAAACCATGTTTTTGCATTTGCCATTATCAGGATGTACCTTTTAAAGATGTTTGAAATACCTGAAAATAAGCTAATATAGGTAGATTTGTAACTCTGTAAAGATTTTGCCATTATATATTTCAGAGAATTTGATCTTAATTTCGCTAAGATTTGTTACTGTCCGTTATGAAATAAGTGATTGTTTTTACATTTTGTAACTGTAAATTTGTTAATAACATAACTATTGAAAATGACATCAGATTTCATCAAAATTGTCAAAGATTACCTTTTAATCATGTACTGAAAGTTTGAAATTAATTTTTTCTAGCTACCATTGTTCATTGGGCTGGCTTAAGGAAGTAAAATTATCCTGGCTAGAGGATACACAAGGCATTTTCACCTTAAAATGTGACCTAGTTGTATCCGTGTCTTACACAGTAAGTAATTGATAACATTGAGTGCCTCTAGGAAAGTTAGTAAGGACAATTTTAAATCGTAGTTAATTCTAGTGATAAAGAAGTGATCTAAAATCCTCTGTCTAGCTTGTAGGGCTAAACTCAGTGTGATATTGTTGTGTGTTTTGAAGAATAAAACAAATATTTTCAAGTACCATTTTCAGTAATACTGGGTTTAGTAATAATTTTAAATTATTAGTAATATGTCTCAGTATTTTTAGAATGTAGTTAGAAATAAAACTTTTACATACAAAATCACTTTTGTAAATAAATTACTCAAAAAATATTTCTTGCGTTTTTTACTGTTTCCTAGCCTTTGCACTCACATCCACAAATTATTTGATAAAGACATTTGTGGAATTATTAGGGGAAGCCATTTAAACAAAAAATATTAAGTATATTGAGCACTCAGTATATCTTGCTAATTGAGGTAAAAATATGCAAGTTTAGTCATCATAATGTATTAACGAGTTCGCACGCAGCACGCTGCGTGAGGGAAGTGAATTTCCACAAAAAAACTTTTAAAACTCAAAATATGTGTAAAAACAAACATGTATTCTAATTTTTATGGAAATCTGAAAACATTGATTTTTTTGGCTGTTCTGATGCTCCTGGTTTAATTTACCTGCAAAGCTGGGAATACAATTTTGCGCATTATAATGTTAGGAGAAGGTCCAGGCAGGCTTGAAAGTAGGCGTGAGTTGCTGGGGATGATAAAAGTACTCTAACAAAGGAATAACAGGCTTTTCTAGTGTAAAACCCCCATAAGACAACGTACTGTGTTTAGTCGAAACACATTTTCTTTAATAACTCGGTAAATATCTATGCTAGAATCATGAGAGAGGGCTTAAAACTTTCGCTTCACTAATTCCCATCTTTTTACATGCATTAATTTTACATCCGGGGCTTTTCTGACCCTTTTTGGGCCCAAAAACTCGAAATTTAAAAGATTAATCCCCTAAAAAAGGGTTTAAAGTTTTCCGATTGTTTTGCCCAACGATCTTGTCCAACTGATTACAGAAAGGAACCTCCCTACCAAATTTGAAGTTAATCGGACAAAAAATGTGACTGCTAGAGTGCATACACATATATATATATATACAATTTTGAACGACCCCCCAAAACGTGTTCAGGGGGTCACGTTAGGAACTTCTACGGTGGTCCCGGGCTTAAGTTTCACCGTGCGGGTCATGCTAATAGTTCACTTTCCAAAGAAAATTCACTAACAAGGATTACAATATACTTCATCATATTTTTCATATGCAATAATATCGCTAGGCTCCAATACAACGAGCCTACTGGGCAAAATATTACCTATTTACAAGACTACGGAAAATTTAATTTTTTTAACTACATTTAAAAAGTCATTAATACTGTAAAAAGGATTTAATTTATACCAGGCAAGCTAATTCTTTGAGAAAACGAACTATGACAATTCACATTAACGTGTCAATATGAGAATCATAGTTGAACAAACCTTAATCTCTCAATACGTGAACAAACCTTAATGAGAATCATAGTTTATGTTATAAATATGTGTACTGGTTTAAATGACCTTTTCGTCAAGTGATCCTATTTTCCTGAAAAGACCTTTTGCTTTATCAAACTATGGTTTATTTTTGATTTTACTATTCTCAACGGCAATGTCATTACATTTTTATATGATCTAATTATTTCTTTGCTCCAGCTAAACTGTTCCCACAACTTTTTCTGTATCTTAAAGGCAATAATGATTCCTTTAACAGTACCAACTCCATTATGCTCTTATCAGAGCAAAGTAGGCTATTTTTTTTAGATTAATTCTTCATAAACTTACATAGAGTGGTTAATATATATTTGGATTAATAATAAGGTATACTCGATTTTTATCCTAAGGACTCATTCATCCAGTCATAATTTGTCCAGTTTTTCATGTGCAGTACATCTGTCTCCACTTCTGTAATTTCCGGTATACCAAGAAACAGGGGTCCATACTTGGTCCCCTGCTGTTTCTTCTGTATGTTATTGTTAACAATGATGATTTCATTCCCCTGGAAAATGACATTCTTTATGAGGATTCGAGGTGTGCCAAATGAACTGGAACTACTAGCTATATCGTTCCGGAACGGTTCCAGCCATGTTTGAAATATCGATGTAAATACTACTGGATCGGCAGGTCTGCTCCGCAACCCGAGCCGGCTCCCTGTGGTTGCGTTCTGGACTTTGAAGGCGGAATGGGCAAAAAGCGTCTCGTTGCGCATTAGGCTATCATTGTCTCGGCGCCTTTCCTAGACGTTTTAGGCTCTCTAAATACGTTTTAAGGCAATTTTAATGTGAATAATCATTCTTAACAAAATGCTCAATTAGGAATACTTCATGAAAAATATCACTACAATAAAAGATTAAATAACTCTAAATTCAGAGACAATTGAACTAGTTTAGCCTTTATATTTCACTCACCATCTATCTGGTTTTGAAATTTCTACCTATATATAAATAAAGTTAAGAACAATTTGATATTGTAGTAGGATAAAATAAATCCTATATACAAACTAATCATTCTTTATTGGAATAAAATAAGCATTCTCAATCTAAAAGGACCCAAAACCCAATCACAAGTTATTAAACAAAAAAAACCTTGTTTAACGTTTGTCTTAGCCTAAATTTGTTTTTTTTTTTAACAGAATCAGTTTTTTTTCTTTACTAAATGATGACATGTAATCTTAAAAATTACCTTATTCACAAACTTAACTAAAAACAGTGAATGGTCTCCCTGAAATTCATCATTAATTTGTTACATGGCCTTTAAAAGTTTAAAACCACTACCTTTGAAGTATTTACAAACTTTTCAATGTGTCTTTATGGGGGCTTTCATTTGGGTTAATTGAATGCAGCTTATAGTCCAGCATCTGACTAGGGTTCTGTGTGCATGTCGCATATAGAGAATTTTGCTTTTGCAGTTCAATATAGGTGTCTTAGGAAGTGTTTTCCGCTTGGGTGTCAAGTCTGCACCTGGTACGTTTTCCAGCTATGGCGTCATCAAGATGGCGGCTGGGGTATTTATTTAAATGTGAATATTTCACATGCCATTTAACGGATCGGGATGATTCTTTTTTTGTTTGAAAGATATTTTTACAGGCTATCTTTTTTGTACTAACACTATTGCATAAACTTAATATTTATTCAACAATATTCAAAAATATAATTTGTTATTATTATTTCTTTTAATATTATGCTTATAACTTCTTAACCGCACATGTAATGGAAAAACTACTTCTTACAAATGTTGTCGATGGTTTTATACCCTTTCCAATGATACCAAATAATGTGTGTTTATAACTATAGCAAAGCAAAAATATTAAATAAACCTTAAAAAAACACTGAATATGGTAAAACGCCCAGGAGAGGATTGTAAGAATTTCTCCATTTAATTCTACTAATGTAGAATTGATTATATTTTTCAATGGATATGAAAAAGGTTATTTACATACATACAATTAGCATCTATATATTGCTGATGCTTGTACTTTTTATTGATTTGCATCACGAATTAACATTTAATCACGGTAATAATTGACATCTGAAGCCAAAGCTAGGGCATTTTTACATTACTTCGTTTCATTTATAATATTTTTGAAGGCGACAATTGAGATAGGATTGGCGTCGCCTATTTCTTATATAGGAAGAACAGGTAAGCAACCTATAATAGCGTTTTATGAATAAGATTTTAGAATTTGTATAATTAATTGGATAGGTGTGAAAATCATCACCTAAAACAATATCTGTAGATTATTATTTTTATTTTCTACGGTTCTTTAATCAATCTGTTTCAGATATTGTTTAATGAATCCCAGGAAATTTATAATCACATTGCTATTGATATGTATTACAGAACACTTCCAGAAACTATTAATTAATACCTGGTGTTAACAAACATTTATCTTTAAAACAATTCTAATAAAATGTTAAATATTGACTTAACCTTTATACAACCTAAGTTCAAAGTTCAAATTTATTACAAAACCTAAAATTGTATTAACACTGATCTAAACAATAATATCCATGGTATAAAACGTAATATATATTTAGTAATCTAATTTTGCTTGTGGAATGTCAGCCAGTATCAATACAAAAACTATATTAATACAATATTGAATCCAAATATAGACTATAATTTCTTACTTTTAAAACTTGATTGAGTTTACAAAGTATAATATATTAATATTTACAGGTTACTGCGAATGATAGCTGTACCCACAACTTAAATATTCACCATGAGATGTCTATTCAGGCATAAAAAACCATGAAAATGTAAATTGAATGTATGTATATCAGAAAAGTTGTTGTTTGAAAAGAATCAAAATAAATTATTACGAAAGTGTTTGACATTGGTAAGGATGTTTATATAAAGTTTTGCGAAACGAGATTTGAGGAGAAAACTGAAATGATCTCTAGTCGAATACGTATAATAATGTTACCTGTATTACATAATATGAAACCACAAATAAGTGAATCTGTTAAGTTAAAAACAAAGAAAGTATATGTCTGCATATAGAATTATCCAAATCAGCTAAGCTCTTGGTTAGGACATGAAAGAACTATTTAAATATGATTTGTCAGAAACGTCTATGTACTGTAATATAGGACATTACAGTTTTCTCCTCATATCTTGCTTTGCGGAACTCTTTATAAATATACTTACCAATGTCCAAACACTTTCATAGTAATTTATTTTGATTGTTTTTTAACAATAGCTTTTCTGAAAATATTATGAAAAGGGCTCCCCTGCATTTAAAATGTTTTTTTCTTATCCTGGATGTAATTATACATTTAATTGACATTTTCTTCAATTATAATGTTTTTTTATATCTGAATAGACATCTCATGGTGAATATTTAAGTTGTCGGTTCAGCTAACATTCGCCATAACCTGTAAATATTAATATACACCCGTCGCAGCAAACCTGCGTACTCAGCGAATTTCCAATGCATATATATGTGTCTCATTACTACATAGAGCTACTTACCAAGTTTCACAAAAATCCATTTATAAATAAGTGATATATTGCATTTTATTTATTCTCCATAAGAATATCATTAGAGCTGAGTACGCAGGTTTGCTGCAACGAGGAAGATAAAAAATGTCTATTTTTGCAATTATCAATATAACTCAACCAGGTGAGGCTACATACCAAGTTTTATTAATTTAGGTTCATAACTAAGGAAGATATAAAACTTGACTTATTCTCCATATGAATAATACGGGGGCCGAGTATGCAGGTTTGCTGCAATGGGGATAATCAACAAAAAATCCATTTAGTGTGCAAATATCAATATACCAGTACTACGCGAAGCCACATACCAAGTTTTATCAATATACATTCATAAATAATCGAGATATAATATTTTATTTATTCTCCATAAGGATAACATTGGACAACGTACTGTGTTTAGCACTTTGAATATCTCTGCAACGGTTGGACGTAGAACAACACTTAAAACACCAAAATGATTGTTTTGTAGAGCTGAACTGATTGGTATCAGCAAATGTTAAGTTTTCAGTAAAATTATCTGAGGAAAATCCAAAAACCTTTTTTCCATAAGATTAACATGGTCAAGTTTATGGACGCGTTTTTTGACTTTTCTCTACAACCACTAAACCTAGGTTAATGATTCAAGATACTAAATTTTTTTTTAAGCTCTATAAAATGGCTATAACCAAAATTGAGTGTTTTTAAAATTTTAGGGGGAAAAATAAAAAAAAAACTGATTTTTGGAAAATATAAAACCCCCATAAAACCCCCTTCCCATAGTCCGATCAATCTGGTTTTCGAACTTAAGTCATAAATGTTACTCTACACATTTGTGCTAAATTTTATCAAAATCGGGCGTTTCTTTCAAAAGTTATCGCGGTAACGGACACGTGTATATATATATATATATATACATATATATAAATTTGAACAAATAGTGTTTTTGGTGTCTGGGGACCTCAAAACAAAAAGTTATCATGGTCTCGGGCTTAAAGTCTTACCATGCCACCTACGGTCATAGCTTCTAATTCGCTAATATTATACTTTGTAAACTCATTCGAGTTTTAAAAGTAAGAAATTATAGCCTATATTTGGATTCAATTGTATAAGAATAATACACATGTATTTTGGTTAGAAAAAAAATGATAGTGAAAAGTTAAACATACAGGGTTAGTCAGACCACCCATCCAGCATGTATAACGGGAGAATGGTTTGGTCTAAAGTCGTCAAACAAAATTCGTTCCTTCTAAAACGCATATGAGCTATCTATTAAAAATATTTTCATCAAAATCGATGTACAGAATGTTCCAAAACTGAAGGCCACAGGTTCGAATCTCAAAATTTTCTTATGGAAACATAGGGAATATTATACATCATTTTAAAGGTCTCGTTAAAATAAACATTTCAGCGAAAACAGAATTCACTTATGAAAACAGTTAGGGGTTTGAAAACACCCGGCCGGTGAACTGTTTTCAATGTTATGTGTCATTTGTTAGTATGTGTTCAGTGTATTATAAAGTGACGACATTCTGAGGAATGGAACAACGTTCTTATTTAAAGTTTTGATAATGGCTACGTGCTAGCCAAAACTATAGTCAACATTTTGTTACTATAAGGAATTGCTGACGTCAAGGTATGTTAACCTGTTTATATTGATAAAACAATTCCGGAAGGCTTCAACATGAATATAAGAAGTTTAAGCAAAATATTAAAATAAATAATAATAACAAATTATATTTTCGAATCATGTTGAATAAATATTAAGTTTATAACAATAGTGTAGATACAAAAAAGATAGCCTGTAAAAATACCTTTCAAACAAAAAAAGAATCATCCCTATCCGTTAAATGGTACGTGAAATATTCACATTTAAATAAATACCCTAGCCGCCATCTTGATGACGACATAGCTGGAAAACGTACCAGGTGCAGATTTGACACCCGAGCGGAAAACACTTCCCAAGACACCTATGTTGAATTGCAAAAGCAAAATTCTCTGTACGCGACATGCACACAGATCCCTAGTCAGATCCAGGACTATTAAGTCTCTAGAGCCGGAAAAAGAAATTCTCTTAATAATAAAGTCCTTAGAATAAAAACCAGACAAATAAGGGCATATTTTCCTTTGGTAGACATTAGGTCAGGTTTTAAGCTTTCAATACCTAAACGTTACAGCACAGATTAAGTCTGAAATAATTTAGGAATAGTATGAGAAAATGCATGAGTACAACAATACCGTTGCATGTAGTGTTCAGATTCCCATATTTGAAATTTAGAACAATCCTAATTGCTATTAACTTCAAGGGATTTGGCATCATATATTAGGTTATTTAATGTAAGCCTTATTTTCATTAAAAAACATTCTTAATTACGTAATTCTTGTGTCCAACTTTGAATAACATGTTCAATGGTCAAAGCGTAATAATTGACACAAGGGCTTAGCAAGAAATATATTTTAGAGAGTGTCCAACTTCCGAAATAAAACCAGTTTCTCCGCTGCTATTGTCAGGCATATTTTAAATAAATTTAAATAATCACTGTGATAAAAAAAGCGCATGCAATTACTACACTTTTTAAATTAAAAAAGTGTTCATATAAGAGAATTAAGAAGAAAAAGTTATGAAAATACTGTACAGTTATTGCTCTTATAATGGTAGACTACAGGACTATATTTACAAATAATGGGACAATTTTTACTATACAGATAAAAATAAATGTCTCTCCATTTCATTCATATTGACGTGCTGTTGTATAAGCAGCACAACTCGCCATTTATTTATTTAAAGTATAACATACAAGGTATATCATAATACAAAACCAAAGATTAAAACTAAAAACTGTCCAAAATACAGTTATAATCCACAGCAAGTTTATTCGACAGTGATCGCGGAAGAACATTGATGAGTAAAAATAGATGAAATAACAGTCTTTTCTTAAATGAATTAAATTGAATGTCAAGAGCAGATTGTGGTAATTTGTTGTACAGTTTAATTCCTATAATGACATGGCTAGACTGAGTTTTGGACATTCTTGGATAAGGTACATCAATTTTTGACTGATTTCGTGTGAAGTAGGAGTGAATATTATTTCTTGAATTAAAACTACTCAGATTTTTAAAGATATATAAAATTAAATCAAAAATGTATAAGTTGTAGACAGTCAGAATCTTCAGATCTTTAAAGATAGGTTTGCAGTGAGCTTTCAATGATGAGTTTGTGAGTATTCTAACAACTTTTTTCTGAATCAAAATGATACTGTGCGTTTTAGATGAATTTCCATAAAAAATAAGCCTGTATCTGATAATTGATTGAAAAAATGCATAGTATGAATTGATGACATATTTTAATGAAACCACATTTAATAATCTCTTCAACAAAAAAGCTACCCGTAAGATTCATTTTGTTACGAGAATCTCCCGGGTAGCTTTTTTGATGAAGAGATTATTAAATGTGGTTCCATTAAAATACGTACCAAAAAAGCTAGATCTCGTTCTGAGGTAGTTCTCGTTCTCGTTCGTTTGAGAACGAATTACTCGGACGGCGATACGCTAGCAACCATATGTGGCCCACATGATGTGGGCAGGTGGGCAGGCAGTATTTCCGTTCCTATAATCACAGACAACGCGGATATAGATTAACACGTTTTCTGTGCCATTTAATACACAAAATTTTCAAGTTAGAACTGTCTGTCGTCTGGTACTTATAAATCCATTTTTGTCTTACTATTAAAGTTGAACTTGGATAGTTCGAATCTTAAGGGACCGGTGAAATAAATAATTAAAATTAAAATTATACAACAATCGGAATAAACCAAGTTATTTTAATATTTTTTATAAAGTAATGACCAAGCAAAAAATTGTTTGTTTATATTGTTTGTTCGTGTGTTTGAATTTATTTCAGTCAAAATAGGATGTAATCCGTTAGAAAGGGATTATACTTTATATTTCTTACATATATAATTTTAATTTATACTTTCTGGATGGCATTGAGGATGGCACTACGATTCTTGTCAAAAGCAGGGACGTCGATCCCTTAAGAGGAAATTAATAATTTCTGTCTGGTGTGAGTAACTTAATTAACCCAATGATAAAACGGGCTGGTTTTAATTAAATGCTTCCAAAACAAACTTCATGCAGACTAGGCAACAGGGGCCTACACACATTAATTTGTCCATAGATGACACTGAGAGCTTGAGATATTGAGGAGGTTTAAAATTCAAAGTTTAAAATAAATTATTCTTCTCTTTTTAAGAGAAATTTGAAAGTTATATACTTGATACAGAAATGATTTTATACCTTTGAGGAGTTTTCTCTGCTTATTAGAGTCTGGTTTTGCTTGGTTCTCTGGGAAGGATTATGTCTCGTTCGTCAACGTCTCAGATTACTTTTGAATTTATTCATTAACAAAAATTTTTAAAAACTCCCTCAATACTAACCTTTTCTCCTTCATTATTTCTGTCAAAAAGATCTCTACTAAGAGCCTATTTCTGCGTAATAGACTTTTTTATAGCATTAAATCCTAACTCAATTCATCTCTTGAATATAATACAGTATCTCTTTTTGAGGATGGAACACTTTTTCAAGATTTTTGACCGGTTCTATGCTGCAAATCACTCATGACTGTGTGGGATTTGTTTGCAGTTATGCATCGTTGATGTGACAGAAATGTCAAAACTAACTAGGGCAGCAGTGAAACCTTACGTAGTTTTTGTTATTTGTTTACTTCCTGCAACCATGGTGCCAACAAAGTAATACCATAGATTAAAATACATACTTAATCTATGGCGTTACATACATAGTCAATGATTTTACAACGTTATGTCCAATCTAACTATGTTTACTAACAACTATCTTCACTTAACACGCGCGTCCAGCTCTTCTGCTCATTCTGCTCTGCTTTTCTTCTTATCTCTAATTTAATTTTGAAGCTATAGATAGGTTATGTTCATGTTCTGTGTTGATAACAGGTAAAAGCTTTTGCAATATTTTAAGATGTTGGTAATTTCTGGTGACCTTTACAGTCGACATGGCATTTATATATGTTAAGAGTGTAGCTATCAATGTTTTCTTAGGTTGTTTGCTAGAACTTTACTACCCTGCTGAGATGTGGTAGGATTTTTACCCAACATCTCTGTAGCCTTCATTTTTAAATTTTCAAAATAAAACCTATTATGTTCAAATATCGTTATTTTCTAAGTATTTTATCTTGTTCACTAACGGATAGATGGATGACTGATAGTTCATTAATTTATTAGGAGTTTTTAATTGTATTTAGTATTTCTTTCCTTAAGTGAATTGCTGGTAATTGTGATATAACCATGACTCCTACGGGAATTGAAATTTTTTTTCAAAACGTTCTAAATAAGGCACTGATTTTGAAAATAATAATTTTTTCCCGCGGAAAAGTCGGGAAAATAGGAAAAAACGGGAAAAAATATTTTTTCCCGGAATATAGCGATGTGGGTACTCAAATTGTGTGGAATTTTACCCTAAACACGAATATGAAACCCGTTTCACGATTTAATGTTTTATAAGCGAGTTATCTTAAAAAGACGTGTAAAATCCACACAATCTAGGGGGCTTGGGATTCCGTGGTAGTTGGGTGGGGAATTTTCTTCAGACTAGGTTAAATTTAATAAAAGTAAAATTTCCCCTAAAACGGGACATTTTCTCTAAAACGGGAATTTTTTCCAAAAACGGGAAATTTTCCCTTTTTCGGGAATTTTCCCAATGACGGGAAATTTACCCATGTTACAAGAATTTTCACAATTATTATCAAACCTAACTCCGCAGAGCGCCGTATGGGAAATTTTCCCTTTTCCGGGTAATTTTCCCTGACAGGAATTTTACCCTTAAACGGGATTCCGTTACACAGAGCTCTGCGGAGTTAGGTTAGGTTAGGTTATGATAATTAAGTAAAAATTGGCTGTATTAGGTAAATAATTTATGTATATACATCATAACCTAACCTAACTCCGCAGAGCGCTGTGTAACGGAATTCCCGTTTAAGGGTAAAATTCCTGTTAGGGAAAATTACCCGTAAAAGGGAAAATTTCCCATACGGCGCTTTGCGGAGTTAGGTTTGATAATAATTATTAAAATTGTTGTAACAAGGGTTAATTTCCCGTCATTGGAAAAATTCCCGAAAAAGGAAAAATTTCCCGTTTTTGGGAAAAATTCCCGTTTTAGGGAAAATGTCCCGTTTTAGGGGAAAATTTATTTTTATTAAATTGAACCTAGGCTGAAGAAAATTCCCCACCCAACTACCACGGAATCCCACCGAGTCCCCTAGATTGTATGGATTTTACACGTCTTTTTGACGATAACTCGCTTATAAAACATTAAATCTTGAAACGGGTTTCATATTAGTGTTCAGGGTAAAATGCCACACAATTTCAGTACCCACATTGCTATATTCCGGGAAAAATATTTTTCTCTTTTTTTCCCATTTTCCCGGTTTTCCCGACTTCTCCGCGGGAAAAAATTATTATTTTCAAAATCAGTGTGTTATTTAGAACGTTTTGAAAAAAAAAATTTTCAATTTCTGTAGGAGTCATGGTTATATCACAATTACCGAATTGCTTAAGCTCTTAGTTCCTACCTACACTTTCTTCTGGTAAAATGTGGTAGCCTATCTAAACACTTAACACGTTGGCTGCGGGCTACTATAGATATAGTACCTCGCCACTAGCCCGCCATGTGGCCTACTGTATTAATAGTAGCGCGCTCCCCTGCCAAACATTGCTTCAGTGTGAGCTCAGCACTTGACGAGAACGGACTATACACTGTTCGCAGCTTAGATATAACCATGTGACATTTGTAGTGTAGGTTGGCACTAAAATTTCCCTCATTTCCCGCAGCTACGAGACTGGGAAAACTGCCTGTTTTCCTAATAAAATCCCTCGAAATGGCAGTACTGACTCTCCATCTACCTATCATGTGCTGCTATCTGTTGGCGCTTCTTAGAACTACGTTCAGCTATATTGTAAAGTAGTACAGCGCCTTCGAGCGCTACAGCCATTGGTTAGCTAAGATTTAGAAATGTGACCCCGACCAGCGGTTGGCAGGCCGCATTTTGCAAACGACCGGCTTCGCCGCAGCGAACGTGTTAAACAAAACTAACCTAAGTTGTGATATTCGTCTTTTGCTAAGCAGTTTTGTGGTATCAGAGAGGTTTGCTAAAGTATGCCTTATACTAAGCCCTAGATACTTGTGAATATTAAGATATGTTAAGAATAACCCCTGAAATATCCACCCAAACATTCTCCCGAAGTTTTACTGAAGATTTGCATTTGCTTATGCTTATCAACATCGTAAAAGTTCGGTACGGTACCCAGGGTTTGTGCATCTCCCGCACTATTTGCGATAACGCCAAAATTCCGTTTTCGGCCGAATATTCTCATAAGTTATTCTCGAGTATTGTGGAATAGACTTAGGCTATATCATGACAACTTTGCTGATAACAGGAGTCGAGCAGTGTGGAATGTTGTTACCGGTAAGTCAGAACTTGGTGTCCTCAAACAAACAAAAAAGGGTCATTCTAAGTGAAATCACTAATTCGAGAATTAGTGGTTGCATGATGATTCTAGAAATTTTTGATTTTCTCACCATGTAATTATCTACTTCTCACATGAATAAAACCAATTTTAGCGAATTTCCCCTATAGAGAAGAAGCTACAGTATAACCATAGTTGGCATGGTAAGACCTTGGCCCGGGACCATGGTAACTTTTCGTTTTGAGGTCCCCAGATGCCAAAAACACCATTCGTTCAAAACTGTATATATATATATATATAGGCCCTATATATATAAATATCATTTTAACTCTCGTAAAAATGATCCAATAGGGCCTATATAGGGCCTATATATATAAATATATATATATATATATAGGCCCTATATATATAAATATCATTTTAACTCTCGTAAAAATGATCCGATTTTGATGAAATTGGTACAAACATGTAAAACAATATTTATGACTAAAGTTCGAAAACCAGCCAGATCGCTCTATCCAAAGGGGTATTTTTGGGGAGTTTTGGACCCCGAAAATGTTTTTTTTTAGTTTTTACATATAATACTTTAGTAAATCCAATTTTAGTTTTCGTCTTTTAGTTTGGAGAATAAGTAAAATGTTATCTCCCTTAATTATGAATATAAATTAATTAAATTTGGTATGTGGCTTCACGTATTTGAGTTAAAAAAAAAGTTTATAAAAACCCATTTAGTGTGAACCTTGTTTTAGCAAACCTACATCCTCAGACGCCGTGTTATTCTTATAGAGAATAATTCAAATGTCATAAATCATTCATATGATAATATGATAAAAAATAAATCATTCATGTCATAAATTATTTATTTATGAATGTAAGTAGGGGGCATTATGCCCCCTACTAATGTATATTGATAAAACTTGGTATGTGGCTTCAAGTGGTATTAAGAGACACACTTACATACATAGGAAATTTGCTGCTTCAGGGGTATTTTGTGTTCCTTATTACAGCAAACCTGCTCACTCAGCTTCCATGTTATTCTTATGGAGAATAATCAAAATGTCATTTATCGTTTATTTATGAATGTATTTTGATGAAACTTGGAATGTGGCTTGACTTAGTTGAGTTATATTATATTTGCATAAAAACCATATTTTGTATTCATTGTTGCAGAAAACCTGCGTACTCAGCCCCAATGTTATTCTTATGTAGAATAATTAAAATGTTATATATTGCTTATTTATGAATGTATATTAAAGGAACTTGGTTTGTGGCTTTATGAGGTATTAAGAAAAATGTAGTGATTGGAAATTTGCTGAGTACGCAGGTTTGCTGCGACGGGGGTATTTTCAAATTTTTATCTTACACGGTTCAGGATTTATGCTTAAGTACTTAAAGTTGCCGAGGAGAGAAAGTTTTAGCATTTTCAAGGGTTTGCGCTAAAAATCAAAGCTTCTATGGTTTTTAAGATATTTTAGTTCTGGTTATTTTGTTTTTAAGGTAAGATTAATGATGTAACTCAAGTTACTTGAAAATAAATTTGTATGGTAGTAAATTAATTATAACAAATGTGTTTTCAATGAGCCGAGCGGCCATTTTCAAAAATTTATGTGTCTAAAAGCGAATAAGACCACAAATTTACCTTTACTTTATATGTCATATTGTTAATTTGAATTATTATTTTGTATTTGTTTATATTAAGACCAAATTTATGTATTACCTACGTACCGTTACTTGACATATAAATATGTTGTTATGTAACTGACTGAATAAACAATAAACAATAATTTGTTTGTCTATAGAAGCTCCACATAGCAGTCTTTAATAAAAATACATAACATAATTAAAATTTGATTTCCTTCCCAATAATATTTTAAGTCAAAAATGCAAATTTTTCAAAATTGAGCGATTTTGGGGTTTAATATCTAAAAAGGGGACCAGATCAAAGGTTGACAATGAATTGGTAACAACCTGATCCAACCCAATACATGACCCTTGCAAATTGATGAGTAGAATTGTATTATGAAATTAGATTGTGAGCAAAGACTATTGAAGGAATTGTGAATTTTCCCTGACAGGAGATAATATATGAGGTAGTTCAGGATACGTCCAACCACACTATCCTCAAATTAAAATATCAAACTTACTATTATCGATATACAGTAAACTCTCAGAAATCCGGACTAATGTGGCAGACAGCCAGTCCAGATTTTCAGAAATCCGGTTTTCCCGTCGGTGGACATGAATCATCAATTCTGCTTTTATAGTCAACTTAAAGTGGTTTATATACCTGCATTAAGTAATCCAAATTGTTGCTTCATGTAACCGGTTTCAACTCTGTGGAGTCATCATCAGGCCGTTGGTACAAGGATAAAACTATACTATTTCCTATACTGTGTCTATTTATTAATATTGTTTATAAGCTTATCACAAATCTATCTTATACATGCAACTTGCTTTTCATATTGAAGTGAATAAATTGCATGATTTGCATTATGCATTAATTTGGAATATAGATATATCATGAATAAATTTGGCTTGAACACAATAAAAAATTTGCGTAGTTAGTATGGCATGTTATATTTAGCTTGAATTCTGATATTGTAATATTGTATTTTGCATGTGATATTATATGTTATTGAAGAATGGTATGTGCATGTCTCTTGTATTTCTCGTGACGTTCTCTATTTTAATTTATTAATGGCAATAAAGCATCATTATTAGTGAATTTCCTTAGGAAAGTGAACTATTAGCATGACCCGCACGGTGAAACTAAAGCCCGGGACCACCATAGAAGTTCCTAACGTGACCCCCTGAACACGTTTTGGGGGGTCGTTCAAAATTTTATATATATATGTATATATATATATATATATGTGTTTGCACTCTAGCGGTCGCATTTTTTGTCCGATTTACTTCAAATTTGGTAGGGACGTTCCTTTCTGTAATCAGTTGGACAAGTTCGTTGGGCAAGACAATCGGAAAACTCTAAACCCCTTTTTTGGGGATTAATCTTTCAAATTTTGAGTTTTTGGGCCCAAAAAGGGTCAGAAAAGCCCCGTATGTAAAATAAATGCATGTAAAAAGATGGGAATTGGAGAGGCGAAAGTTTTAAGCCCTCTCTCGTCATTCTAGCATAAATATTTACCGAGTTATTAAAGAAAATGTGTATCGACCAAACACAGTACGTTGTCTTGTGGGGATTTTACATTAGAAAAGCCTGTTATTCATTTGTTGGTGTACTTGTATCATCCCCAACAACCTCACGCCTACTATTAAGCCTGACTGGACCTTCTCCTAACCTTATAATGCGCAAAATTGTATTCCCAGCATTGCAGGTAAATAGAACCAGGAGCATCAGAACAGCCAAAAATCAATGTTTTCAGATTTGAATAAAAGTTGGAATAAATGTATGTTTTTAACTGATTTTGAGTTTTTATAGTTTTTTATCTGGAAATTCACTTCCCTCACGTCAGCGTGCTGCGTGCGAACTCGTTATTCTTATTAAAACAATCTCTTGATTTGAGGTTGTCATGACGTTCATCACAAAAACGAAAACACATACGGACATTTAAAAAAAAACACTAAACACAAAGGAGGGTGCGACGCGTACCGGGCGGAAATGAAGTCTAGACTGCCGCGTTGAGTGGTGGTTAGTGACGTCGCCTGAATTATCTCATGTCAGCTGATGGTCGCATTCCCTTCAGCCCTCTCCCTCTCCAATAACTTCATAGCTGTATCGTAAATAAAATTTGATCGGAAGGAAAGTTTGTCATTCAGAACGTTTTGTTTATCAGATCTCACTGCACTATAAATTTCAAACTCTTCTAATGTGTTTCTATAATAACAATCCTGTGAAAAATGTAAAATATTCATATTTCTGTCTATAGGTACTCGTATAATTATGATTACTTGAAATTAAGTGGTCAGCAAAATTTGAAGTTTGAGGGGATGTTGTTTTTCTTGGTATGTGTTCTCTGAAACGTTTCTTGAAAGAACGGGAGATTTGGCCGATGTAATATTTTGGACAATCATTGCAGTTAATCTTTTATACTCCGTTCTTTTCATACATTGGCGTACTTTCCTGTGGGCGGTCTTTCAATAACGAATTAAGTTTGTTGGTCTGTCTGAACGAAAATTTTATTTTATTTTTGGTCATTCAATTTCTAAATTTATTACTTGGACAATTGCCATAGTCTACTAGATATAAGTTTCTGGTTCTTTAGGTTCATCTAGTTTCTTATTCTTTTGTTTATTAGTTTGTTAATCAGACAGCTTTTGAAACCGTTAGTAACAGTTATATGCTTAATTATATCAACTTCTTCATTGTAATAAATTTATCTCCATTATTTATCTTCATTGTAAATAATTTATTTATTATTGAGTTCTCTCATTGGCCTGATGATGACTGGTGTGACTGGTCGAAATCGATAGCCTAGTACCATCTTTTATATATGTTTACCGTCTGTATGTGAATCAGTATAAGTGTAAATATATCTTAAGTGTTGTAAGACGTCTTTTATTACATCCCGTAAATAAATTTATTTCCATTGGTACAGATAGCAGCCTGTGAATAAAGCTATTACAGGCGGCCAGTCAGTTGTTGGGAGTAAGGATAGTGTGAATCTGCATGTATAGTCTGGTCCGTGGCTGTTGGCTTCCTATAGATTTTAAATTTGAAACTGACGTTCTGTTTTGTTATTGTCAAATCTAAGAAGTTTAATGAATCGTTATCTTCTTCATCTAAGGTGAACTTTAGGTTCGGATATATGTTACACAAATAATTATTCAATAAAGCCAGCTGACTTTTCTTTCCATTAAAGAGAACTATGGTATAATCTACGTATCTGTAATAAAATATTAGTTTATCTCTGTAACGTTTGGTACCGTATCTGTAAATATATTTGTGTTTTCAATATGATTTAAGAAAATTTCTTATAAGATGATGGAGAGGGGGGAGCCTATAGCCAGGCCTTCTTTCTGCTTGTAATACTTATTTCAAACTTAAAATAATTCGTTTTTAACGTTTTTGCGAGATTTATGAGTTCAACTATCGCTTCTGGTGACATTCTTGAGTTTTTCTTGAGGTTTTGCTTTCAAATCCCTATTGTTTCTTGTAATGGCACATTTGTGTAAAGATTAACAATATCGCTAGTACCTACCTACTTTAATTTTCAAATTATTTTAAAGGAGTACAGTAGTTAATTTTGTTCTAAGAAGTCAATAACAATTAGGTACATAAAATTATTTTTAAACGGTATATTTTAAAGTTATCTACAATTCACACGGAATATCTTGAGCCGTGGCTTACTCCACTGCCGGAGTGACTGAGATAACCAGCTGGGCTACTGGACATGCTGGGTTTACTGTTACCATTACTGACAAACAGTTATTTTGTTTATATAACAAAAGTATTACGATTAGTTGTCTGAACCAGATAATGGAATCAACAGATGACAGATTTAGACCGATGTCTACATCTCGCTCTACTCCAACTGTTTAAACTGAAAAAAAAAAAAACAGTTCCCACTGCTTAAGATATTCTGCGTCAAATGTACAGTACTCAGTTAGGTAAGTTAACACACACAAAAATCAACCTTTTAAAACTGCTCCCCCTTTTTAGATATTAAACCCCAAAATCGCTAAATTTTACAAAACTTTTGTTTTTGACTTCATTACCGGTAGCTATTCTTATTATTGGAAAGGAAATAAAATGCTAATGTTGTTATCCAATTTTATTAAAGACTGCTATGTGGAGCTTCTATGGATGAAATATTAATTAGTTATCTCATTCCTTTTTTGATATATAAATGCTTGAAAATGGCCGCTCGGCTCTTTAAAAACAGATTTTTCATAACTAATTTACCACCATACAAATTTATTTTGAATTAACTTGAGTTATATAATTTTGAAGGCCATAATCTTAATTTGAAAACAAAATAAACAGAACTAAAAAATACTTCTATTCTGAGTACTAGTAAATAGTTACATGGTGAGAAAAAACAAAATCTAAAATGGTCATGCAACTATTAATTCCAAAATTAGGTGATTCACGTATGATTGCACAGCATAAATGCTGGACAGTAGGCGGGTAATGTTCCAATGATGGAACAGCGCATCCCCCCACCAAACGCTCTTGTCAGTTCTAGGCTCAGATCTGGTGTCGAAAATTTAAAGATTGCCATATTGATGTTCATTGTCTTTTATTTATGGCCTATCGGAGGTTGATAAAAAACGACCCTATCATTGGCAACCAAATACAAATTTCTAGAATTAACATTGCAAATATCTTTCATGGTCTCACATTGATAGAATTTCCGAAAGATTAATTTTAGGAATTTTGTTATAAAATGTCTATCTAAATTTTATACTTTAGACATGAATACAATGGTTTATTATGTTGATATCCAAATGGACTAGGCACCGTATCTCCTACCGACTAATTACATAGTTTAAAAGCCCAAATAGCTACCAAAATTTTTTTAAATACAAAAGAGCTATAATTACACTTCTTCAAGGTTCTCACTTGTTTACTGCTTTACATTAAGAAGCGACTTCATTTAAATCATGAAGTAGTTATGACTAAATAGTTTGATAACATGAGTCTCATTAGTAATGCAGATAAGTGTGACAGTTACGATGTGAACACCGGACTGGTTGCTTTAGTGTTATGTAAGTCAGTGAAAGTGTGGGGATATATTTAATTAACAATATTGCAATTTGTTTCAAAAGAACATAAACATAAAATACTGTAGCTACATTAAACGCTATAACTTAAAACTAAAAGGATTGAAGAACTTTCAAGTGTTGTAAGTTTCAAATTGTTAAAGTGTTTTTTTATTTTTAAATATTGGTTAATCAATTAATCTTACAATAAAACAGAGTTTTTTTTCTGAATGACTGGTATGTAAATCTACAATCAAATTTAGTATCTTAATCTCAAAATATAAAAATTCCATGATGGTAAACAGTTGGATTGCCAGGTTAAATTAAAAAAAATCAACATCCTTAAATCTTAATATATAAAAATGAATCCCTATTTCCCTTGGTCACGCCATAAATTAAGAATGAGTGCACCAAATTGAATAATTATTTTGTTGTTGTTGTGTTCGTTAATGTCAGGACAAGGTTTTTATAAAAGAAAATTTTTAATCCGACCTAAGGGCTCTGTCCCCCTGGTCTTCAAAGTTCTTTTGATTTTATCGTTAGTTAGTTAATAGCAGTTAACAAGGATTCAATTTAAACATACTTGAAAGGTCATAAACATATGTTCATTACGGAAATAACAAATCTATTTGATTGTCAATTCAAACTCTTTTTTGGATGCCGAAGTTAGCACTGTATAAAAATAGGCTAGTGAGCGTAGCGAACAAGCTCATCCGGGAGGCAAGTGAGTGAAGGGAACGAGCTCATTTTGAAAATGAATGAGTATTTGACATAAAACAAATTCAGTAGCATTAGGACAGGACAATGTCTGTCGGGCCAGCTGGTTGTGAAGATTTGTAAATTTCAGATAATATGGTTTTATGGCAAAAAGTTTGTTTTCTTACTTGTCCCATTTCTGAAGGTCTTACTAAACTGTGTGTTTTTAAAACCCTCTGTTGAGTTTTTTCCTCAACATTCATTACACAGATTATTTTAGATAAGTTGTCACAATTTTATTTTTGGGTATAATTATTTTAATTTAAAAAATCGTTAGTCTGAAATAATTTGAGTTAATGTATGTAAAAAAGGATTTCACATTTTGAGTTTCATAGTATGATAACTATGTGATACAAGGTATAGTTAAAAAATAAGGGATGATTGTCATGTAGCCTATGTAAAAAAGTCTGAATTAGTGATTTATATCAGAGTAGGCTATTTTATAATTTTAACTAACCCTTAGTTAAAAAATAAAAATAAAGTTTTAGTGAAAGAATTAATTCTGAATAGCACCTGAAGTTCAATGGTTAATACATTTAACTGGATGGGTAGCGTAGTGATTTTCATGCTTGCCTCATAGTATAAGGTTTGACAGATCGATCCTGAGCAAAATTTGAATATTTTCTAAAGATTCGATACTGAACCCAGCAGCCATTTGTCATTGGGGTATTAATTCATGATGCTTTCTAACAAAAGGTCGAGTAACCTAGACAGTGACAAGATCAGGGTTTGGACTCTTCCCTATTAAAACATTAAGAAATGCTATTGACATTTAAACACCAGTATCAATCAGTTTTCACTGTATGCTCACTCTTGACCCTAACCTAATCCAATCCTCTGCCTGCAGGTAGACACAATGAAGATGATGACCTCGCTGCTGTCCCACTCCAAGGGCTACGTCAACGGAGAGTGGGTGGAGGCCTTGTCAGGGCGGATGTTCACCGTGACCTCCCCCTCCACTGGCGAGGTGCTGACCAGCGTCCCGGACATGGTAGCGGTCGACTGTGAGCTGGCGATAGCAGCCGCGGACAACGCGTTCAAAGGCTGGTCCTCGTTGACTGCTAAGGTTTTAACAATAATCACGTTTCAAATTTTCTCACAAACTTGTTTTTTTAACTGTTAAGAACAACATACTTCTGTCCCAATAAGGGTTTTCAATTTTAAAACTTGGTTGGTTACCTGGCATGTGTTTAAGACATAAATGCTGTAATATACAAAACCAATTGTAATGACTATTATTTTTATGTAGAACCATAAATTATGAAAAATGTTTTGTTTGTCTCTTTTTTTAGTCAATTCTTGTTTACCTTTTCCTGTTTTTCAAGATGCTGCACTCAAGTAGGGATACTACGAACCTTTACCAAAGGGATTGAATGAATTTTTGTTTAATTTACCAAGAAAATTTGTACTTGAAGAAGATCTAATAAAATTTAGAAATCAGTTAAAAGAGTATATTTTGCAGCTTTCCTTATATTCTTTTGATGAATTTTGGGAAATTAGACCAAATACAAATGTGTAGCTATTCTTTGATTATTGTATAGCAATTTATTGTTGGTTAGTAGTTTAATGTTTGTTTTGATGTATATGTTTAACTGTAGGGAACACGGGGAATCTCTATTCTCTATTGTCTCTACTGTTTTTCATTACGTATATGACTGACTCTATTCTATGTACCATGTGCATTTGTCAAATAAAGAAATATTGATTGAATAGAAAAAAAATTTCTCATTTAGTTTTTTGGTAATTGCATCTCTAATGTGCAGGCTCGAACTGGGAACCTTCATCGCATTCCACTTTTTACCACACTGGAGCCATTTCACCATGTCTGCCATTAAATATATTACAAATTAGCTGATTATAGCACTGAGCCTAACCTGTTTTTCTTATGTCACGTTCTGCTCCTTGATTTCTCCCTTGTGCCGAATTCCAAGAGCACTCTTTATTTTTACAATTAACTTTAAATTGGGTCCTTTGACCAATTTCCAAGTGATTGCATTTTGTCGTCTTGCTATATAGCAACATCAAGCTGTGTTGGTTAGACCATATTGCTCAGCTCTACCATTTCCTCAGACTCGTAACTAATGTTTCGCCCGCTCACAGGAGAGAGCGTCCATGTTGCGGCGGTGGTACAACGTGTTGGACGAGCACAGCAAGGACCTCGCGCACATCTTGACGGCCGAGTCGGGCAAGCCGCTGTGCGAGGCGATGGGCGAAGTGGCATATGGGAACTCCTTTGTAGAGTGGTTCTCTGAAGAAGCGAGAAGAATAAATGTAAGTATCGGTTTTGGTTAACTTTGGTTAAATATTTGAGAAGCAAAAGGTTGTTTTTCGATAATTTGTTTCTATGGGTTAGAAATATGTGTCTAGTATATATACAATGTACGCAATAGTCATTTGAGTCGCACATTGTCCGTTATGTAGTCCATTATTACAAATTGGAGCTGTGAATCCTTAAACATGGTTTTCCGCAGTTATACGCTGTTATAATACATCAGGGTTAAAACACATTGAAGATTTAGTTGTTGCCGTAATGGCAGTAAAAATATTGTTATTGTATTAGCCACTATACTGTTATGAGGAATCTGTGGTCTGGATCATTGACATGTGGTGTAACCTGGTAGACGCAAACATAACTATCTAAACCTTCAGGAAGGCTGTAATACCACCTGAACCAATACAACTGCTAGCTGATCAGGTTGGTTGAGCAGTCTAAAACGCTATCTCCTCGGCCAAGAGGTAGTGCTTGGATCTAGGGTTCGAATAACACCTCAGTCATTGGTTTTTATGTGCAACTCATGGAGAGTTCACCTGTCTGTATCAGAGTTGAGGCGGGTGGAACGCTCCCCCAAGCTGATGGGACAGATGGATTCTTTGGGAGTTGTACATCGGATCAGGTGTTTTGCTACTTTTTATCTATCATTACTGTGTGTATGTGTGTCCACCGGGTTTATTAAATTTTACATGTTTGGTCGATCCATATATTTAAAAAATAAATAAAACAACACAGAGTCAACTATTGCATTAAAAAACTTCCACATTGAAGGGTTAATGCAAAATATCAACCAAATGACAACTGTGTTTACTTGTAGCATCTAGTTTGATAGTTATACTCATGCCATGGTTACAAATAAGTAATGAACATATTTTCTGCATTTCAGGGGGAAGTAGTACCGAGTCCAGCCAACAAGCAGTTAGTGTTCATAAAACAGCCGATAGGAGTAGTGTCTCTCATTACACCGGTGAGTCTTAGTGGCGCATATCTCTGTCACAACAAACGTCAGTCGATCATGGATTACAATGAAAGGCCTACTACGTGCAGTATATCTTGAGCTTTGGCCTACTTCACTATGGGTGTCTCAGGAGGATCTACCTGGGCCAATAAACAGCCTGAACAGTTGACTGAACAGATGATCGGAAGTTAAAAATTTGAGGTTTTAACATGGCAACAGCTGATAGCAAATAACAAATGTTATCATGTCAGACTAGTACGATGATGCTGCGCATGCGCTGTTGCATCCCTCGCAAGTCGCTCCACTCCAATTTGTTGAACTGTAAACGGTTGTCACTGCTCAAGATATTCTGTGTTATGGTAACACTATGCTTAAGATTATGGTACCCAAATGGCCAAAAATCTTCAGAATAAGATATTTGAGTGGAAGTAATACTAAGTGAGGTATCAAGTAGCAAGATGAGTAAAGAGATGGGCTAGACGTGACATCACTAGAGACTGAGCCGGCCGCTGCTCGTTGCGTAGGGCTTAATACCTTGAAATTATAAATCAAAATTACTGCAGCTGTCACTACAAAAGTTTGTCAGTTTATGTGATATAGCGGAGAAGGTCTCACGTGATATCACGTCTGGCACTCCTCTTTACTGTACTCATCTTGGTTCAGTGGCTATGCTTGTGTCTCTCATTCAGGAGGTCCTAGGTCCAAATCTTATGTCAGCCATTCTGAGTTGAATTTGTACTGTTTCTCATCTCATCTTGGTAAATCACAGAAACCCAATGGGCCATTCCCTGCCAGGTTAGGTGCTAAAGTCCTAACCTGCCTGTTTATAAAGGTAAAAACCATTAAAGTCTTAACTTATCAACACAAATTAAAATAGCCTAGTTTTTGAAAATAGACAATCTATATATTTAATTCCGTAAGCAAATCGGTCCCCAAAAAATATCTAGAGCTAGGAAGAAGTTATGTTAGGTTATGGCGATTCATTTTAAAGCTTGAGGTCCATGGACGGTGGAAAAAATGTCAGAAATGTGAAAAATTGTGTGGGCTACGCCCCACTGGACTTCAAAGATCCAATGATTTTCTTATGGAAATATCACTACAATGTTTTTATTAATAAGCAAATTGAGCTAATGATCAGCTGTGATTATCCACTTTCACAAAAACCATATTTTAGGGGCTATAGCCCCTGTAAGCCACTAGTTAAGTTTTAACAGGATAAAATCAAACTAAGTCTCACAACACTACTCAATACACTTACTTACACTTATACTGTACTTCACACGAGATGGTAAATATACAAGATGGTACAAGGCGAAGGAAGGATTGGACAGAAAGATGGTTTTATTTTATCCTTTTAATTGTAACAACACGCATTATGCTACTCAAGAAACTATTTAATTAAGTTTTAGAAATGAACATTGGTATTATTTAAGAATTGGAACTACTAACAATTGCTGGCACTGTTTCCACAAAAACATTACTCGGAACAAGGTTTTTTAAGAATTGTATTCTGAAAATTAGACTGAACTTAACTACCAGTGAAACAGTGATAATGCATTCCACAGCATTTTTATGTTTCAGTCAAACAAAAATTTCCTTCGGTAAATATAAGGAGGCACCTAGATCAAAATAGTTAACAAGTGAACCAAAAAATTATGCCAAAATATAAAAAAATGAAATCAACCAAGCCAGCCAGAGCCATTAGTTATTATTTCATAAATTTAAATATTTTCAAAATCTTTATTAAATAATGACTCATGATTGCCAGTGGAACTTCCCGCATGCCATGATCACCCGGAAGGCGGCTGCTGCGTTGGCGGCCGGCTGCACTTGCGTCATCAAGCCAGCTGAAGACACACCTCTCACCGCCCTAGCTCTGGCCCACACCGTTCATCTGGCGGGTAAACTGGCTTTATTTATTGGCTGCAAGGTGTCTTCCACACCTTACAATTTTGAAGCTATAAAAACTTGAACAAACCCCTAATAACTTAAAATAATTGTGTATTCAATGTTGAACTTTAAACCCCTCCCAACCAAGTGGTTTGTTACCGATAGTAGTATTTCAATGAAATTAGACTTCTAAAACATTTGCAATAAGAATAAATTTATGATTGTTTACTTTTTCGTAAATATTGACAGTGGCCTTTTCAAAGAAAGCTGAGCCAGTGCATGACTATGTCCTCCTCTAGTACCATACACGTGTAAGACATGATGAGACGGAGAGTGTAATCATTGTCTGGAACTAAGGGGCAGTGGATATGCTTCATTCACAGCTCTTGACACAACCGTTTGAACAAATTTTACAACCAAGCTATTCAGCAGGTTCAGACCAGCAAATACGAGGGCTGTTTTTTAAGTAAGGGCCGCTTTCTACTAAAATAAAACACACAAAATTTGCAAAGATCCTTTTTTATTTTCAGATTTGACATACTTCTCTCTATTTGTATACATAGTTTCCTTGCTTGTTTAAGCACTTGTCATACCATACAACTAATTTTGAATACCCTCTTCGTAGAATTCAGTCGCCTCCTCAGAAAGAAAGCTGTTTACAGCGGCTCTCAATTTTTTGTCGTATTCGTAACGTTTGGCGCTAAGGTGGCTTTTCAAGTGACGGAACAGATGAAAATAGGTTGAAACAAGTGTCTAGACTGTAAGGGGAAGGACTGATAACATCCCAGCAAAAAAATAAATCATTTAGTTCCTTTGATCGGTCAGTAACATGTGGCTCTAGCTTTCATATTAAAACGGCCCTTATACAAAAAATAAGGCCTTAATAAATAGCCCTTGTATTTCAATGACATGCGTCCTATCTGATTCCATTTTCTGTCTATAAGTCTGCATGTTATTCATACAAAAGCAACAAGGAATACTGTTAGGATATGTTATTCATAATCAGTAACAACAAATAAAGGCTAAATTACTTTTTCCGTCTACTAAAAAAAACTCACTGCCAAGAAACTGTTCACAATATTAAGTTTGTGTAAAATGTCAAAAGAGGCTGCTTTCACTAATCCACTTGATTCGTGGGTAGAAGCCAAAAGCGTGTTTTATTTTAAGTGAACATTATTAGCCTGGGCAAGGGTCACATTTTTGTAAAATATCTGTATTTAAAATCTGAATGCATGTAAACAAGTGGGAAATACGAGCCGAATTTGAAGGTGTTATCATACCAAACCCCCAATATATTGCGTATCAAAATGTTTGTTAGGAATTGTCAAATGTTAAAGTTCAGAAAATAACCAAAATTCTCTCAAGGCTCTCATCCCCTTTGGCCTTAAAAGTCTCAGTGTTTATCTGTTGCAGACGATGGTTTTATTTGGTCAAGAGATTATATAGACATGTGTATGTTATTGTAAAAGTTCATCAGTTTCTTAACATATGCAAAAATGGTATGTGGTTTTTGTGTGGCACGCACTCACCTAAAAACACACACCTATGCTTTAATCCGGCTCTGTGTCTGATAATTCACACTCGTGTTTGTTTAAGGCTTTCCGAAGGGTGTATTCAACGTTGTGACCTGTGCGAGAGCCAGTGCTCCTGAAGTTGGAAAGGTCATGTGTCTAAGTCCTTCTGTCGCTGGACTGTCGTTTACAGGTTAGTCTCAAACGATCATGATAATATATTTCAGTATGAGATATTCTTACTCTATAATATTCTGCTTGGAGAAATGTAAGAAAATAATACAGTACACTCTTTCTTTACCGCCTCTACTTTAAATATGTGTTGATTTACCACTTTTCTCATTCTTGGCGAAATTAGTTGCTGTTTGACTTGCTAGGGCCTATATGGAATTGATATTTAAAATGTCTCTTCTAGGAATCACAAAATCACTATCATGTTTCAAAGATAGCTTACTTGGTGTCTATAACATTTTAAACCCAAGAAAAGCCATGGGAATTTCTGGAAAATCAGGGGAAAGTGAGAAAATTTTATTTTAAAATCTGGAAAATAATAAAAATTTAGACACATTCATAATTTAGTAAAATATAGCTTGTCATTGCACTGAACAGAATATTGTTCTAAAAATTACTATGCAGGCAAGTAACCTGTTCACTCAACATTTTTATAGTCGTATAAAATTATTATGATTATCTACCGTTACCAATACAGTAGGACCCCGCTAGTCTGACTTCTGATGGACCGACTCCTCGCTTAGACCGACCATATCCTTATCAGTGTTTCGTTTACATATCCGGTCGTCGCTCCGTTCATGTCGACGCTTGTCGATGACTCATCACTGGCGATGTAAGTCAGTAGGCCGTGGACTGTTGATGCAGTACGTTCTCTGTGCAGTAAATAAGAAAATAAATTGTGCAAAGTTGTGTTGTATGAGTTAATATCACATTTGTTTGTAGGTAGTTTGTCAACACATGCTATGAATTGTATAGGCCTAGCAACAGTCCATGTTTAGTTTAAACTAGAGTTTTACTACGTTTTTATGTGAATAAAATTGTTCCTCTGATAATCCGACCTTTTTTACATTCCGACCATGCTCTTGGTCCCGTTGGTGACTGATTAGCGAGGTTCTACTGTAGTTTTGATGATTTAAGCACCTTAGCAGTTAGTTTTTTCTCAACAACTCCTAAAATACAGAGAAAAATCTCAGTATAACACTAAAACCATTGTTGATTACTTCTCTGTTATTGCTTCGATCAGGGGATTCATTCTACACAAATTTCAAGCAATTTGTTTACGTCATAGTTTTGTCTATTCAACAACTGAAGTCTAATTAAAAATACTGAAGGCAAAACAACAAAACTTTGGAACGTAGTTACATCGGAATTTCGGGCCATTGATTATTTTAGTGTTGATTATTTCTCTTTGTTTCTGTAATAGTGATGAGCGGGATCTGCACAACATTAAAAGAACTAAAACTGTAGCCAACTTATTTTTCTCGTTCTGTTTGTGTATTAATTATTGTTCATAATGGTAAAATACTGACGAAAAAGGACCGGCACGCAGTTTCCTTTACATCTGTTGCCTCCAATATTTAGTTGGAGCTCAGAGTTTGTGAGCGATCTAACAACGCTGAAAATATTACACCTAAGCAAAAATGTTAAATTAAATGAGTAAATCAACCAATTTGACTACCCAATTTTTGTTGTATTTTATTAAATAGGTGCATAATTATAAAACCTAAGCATAATCGTATCGTATTTTGCTACTTTCCATTAATAACAGAAAACCACATAGTTGAACTGTATTAAGTACAGTAATAACATTTGAACTGCCCGCGTCAGTTGTCCCCTTCAAAACTGCAAATATATTCTTAAATATAGAGAAGTGTTGTACCTTTAGAAACCAGCTAACTAAAGAGGTATTACAAAACATGGTAACTGGCGAAACTCGTAACTAAAATCAATTTTTTATTGTGCGGGGCCTTTGATTTTGAACTTGAAAATATATTTCTGCATCTCTACGACCTAAAAAATATTTAGGTTGAATGGCAATTGAGGCAATTAAGACTTCTAAGCAATTTTCATCAGGGCATTGTTTTTTTTTAACTGTTTACTTGTTAAGGAAAAACTTCCAATTACGAATGTGTTGTGATTTAACTTAATACACACTACAGAATTATCGTAGACTTGATAATATATGACAAAATCTAAATTAAATACTGGCCAATAAAAACTGAAAACCATATGTTTGGGAAAAGATACTGCTGCAGTATATAATTTTCGCTACACCAATCAGCTGGTTTATCTAAAACCAGAATATATATTCTTTCTTAATAAATAAATATAGAGAAACGTATTTGTTTATTAACACCAAGGAGGTCAGTTGGTAATACTGGAGACAACACTGCTAAACTAAATACAATTTTCGTCGAAAAAGTGACCTGTGATTTTGTCAGGTTGGTACACTGGTGAGGCAAATTTCTCGTTCTTTGAACTGTCCTAATTGGTTGGTTCATTCTTCAAACAACTAAGTGAATCTAAGAAAAACTAAATGCAAATAACTGGAATAAAAGTAAACAAAGTTTTGATAAATTCATTTGGTTATCTATTTGGTTTGGTAGTTGGTTATCTATTATTGTTATGAAATATGATAAAATAAATGCAAATTAACAAATATAACTGTATTAGATTTCAAATCATGAGTAATTATTCGTTTGTTTCACTTTTTTTATTCGTTCGATTTCAGCAAGTAGTTGTTTGCCTCACCAAAACTTGGTGGAGAACAGCTCGCAATTTTGTTCATTAGTGTTGCATCCAGTATTACCAATAGACCTCCTTGACCAAATAACGAATATGTGGTATTAAAAACATATGTTTCTTGTTATTCTTAATAGAAAAATTTAGAGCTTTAATTAATACTTTACCATACGAGGTACTTGATAGTGAACTTGAAATAATATTCCTGGCACCCCTAACAACTTACAAACTGTATATGTTTTAAATTTTGTAATTGGGGTGCTTCTGGTTTCTGAGAAATTTTCATCCAGCCATCGGAGATTTTTCAAAACTGGTGATTATACAGGGTGTATCTGAAATACACCGACAAACTTTGGAAGATTGTTCCTGAGGTAAAAATAAAATAAAAAAGACATATAAGTATATAGCCTATCTAGCTTTGTTTTCCGTCTGTCAGTCTGAATGAGATTTTTACAAAGAAACTCATAATTTACGAACTGCTTAAGATATGTTTTTCAAACGTACAACGAATATTGATAGGTTTATGAACTTTTGGTTTTCTAACCTTAACCGTTTCAAGATGGCAGTCATTTTAATTATTTGTTAAACAAATAACTCCAAAATAGGTAGGTTTAAAAAATTATAGTAATAACGTTTTATTTTAAATGTTATTACAAATGTAATAACCCCTAAATTTAAAAAATTGGATGAAAAATAAGCGAGTTATGATTGCCAACGGAGTGCCACGGAGCCTGTCACCTCAGGCGGGAAGCGCACGCGGGCGGCTCGGCAGTGCCGTGACCTTATACAATACACTTATAACAATCATAGCTCGCTTATTTTTCATCCGATTTTTAAAATCTAGGCAACATTACATTTGTAATAACATTTACAATAAAACATTATTACTATACATTTTTTAAAACCTACCAATTTCAAAATTATTGTTTAACGAATAAGTAAAATGGCCGCCACCTTGAAATGGTTAAGGTTATAAAATCAAAACTTCATAGCGCAATAGACCTTATACCCATCAATATTCGTTGTAAGTTTGTAAAACGTATCTTAAGCGGTTCGTAAATTATGAATTTCTTTGTAAAAATAACATATAGACTGTTAGACGGAAAATGAAGCTAGATAAGCCATATACTTATGTCATTTTAGCGAATTTCCCCTATAGGGAAGAAGCTATTACCGTAGTCGGCATGGTAAGACCTAGGCCCGGGACCAAGATAACTTTCTGTTTTGAGGTCCCCAGACCCCAAAAACACCATTCGTTCGAAACTGTATGTATATATATATATATATATTATGTGTGCGTGAGCACGATAACTATCGTAAAAATTATCCGATTTTGATGAAATTTGGTATAAACGTGTAAAGCAACATTTATGACTTTAAGTTAGAAAACCAGCCAGATTGCTCTATCCGAAGGGGTATTTTGGGGGGTTTTGTACCCCAAAAATGGGTTTTTCGAATTTTTTACATATAATTTTGGAAATAGTCAAATTTTAGTTTTTCCCATTGGATTCAACTTAAAAAAACACACAATTTGGTATTTTGATCATTTCTCTACGTCAATTGGTTACCGAGATATTGAAAGTGCTAAACACAGTACGTTGTCTAATGTTATTCTTATGGAGGAAAATAAAATTTTTATATCTCGCTTATTTATGAACGTATACTGACGAAACTTGGTATACGGCTTCATCTGGTTGTGGACCATTGATATTTGCTCAAAAAAACTATTTTTTACCCAAGGCTCCCGTAGCAGCAAACCTGCGTACTCAGCCCCATGTTATTCTTATGGAGGATAAGTAACGTGTTATCTGCCTTCATTATGAAAATAAATTAATGAAATTTGGTATGTGGCTTTACCTACATGAGTTATATTGATATTTGTATAAAACCCCATTTTTTGTGTTCCTTGCTTCAGCAAACCTGCATACTCAGCTGCCATGTTATTCTTATGGAGAATAATTAAAATGTCATAAATCGTTTATTTATGAATGTATATTGATGAAACTTGGTATGTGGCTTTATGTGGTATTAAGATACATATATATGCAGGTTTGCTGCTACGGGGGTATTTTGTTTGCTTTGACTTCAGCAAGAATATCCAAAAGCTTGTCGGTGTATTTCAGATACACCCTGTATGATAATAAGATAAATGTAAACAGCAGTTCCAATCACACACTGTTATTAATAGTCTACAGTTTAGTTATATCATCCAACTAATTGAAGCCGGTTGTTTTCAACATTACAAAATCATCATAAAGCATATAATAAAATTTGAAATTGTGTACTGGCCGGTAAAAAGCTGAAAACCATATGGTTGGTGTACATTTGCTATGAACTTTTCATCACACAAATCAGCTGTTTACTTCAAACAAAAATCTATTTATAAATATAGATAAAGGAATTTGTTTATTTCAACCAACTAACGAATGTGGCATAAAAAAACACATGTTTCTTGTTATTCTTAATGGCTAAATTTCAAACTTCAATTAATATTTTATCCTACGGGGCCTTAGATAATGAACTTTTAAAAATATTCCTGCACCCCTACGACCTACAAACTATTTATGTTTCAAATCTTGTACTTGGGGCACTTCTAGTTTCTAGGAGAAATTTTCATCCGGACATCGTACAAAAAAAAGTGGTGATTATATAATAAGATAAATTTTTGTATTCTTGATTTGAGAATCACGAAAGTTTGACTCTCGAAACATGGGTTCAAATAAGTAGCTTTTTTATTACTAAACAAGCAATAAACCAATCCTATCACCATCTATGAGAAAGAAACATTTTTGTAACTGAATTTCACCAACCTTGATTTTAGAGATTGGAGTCAAAATCAAGCAGTCTCTATGCCATTGATATATTGTTCAAAATGTTGTACATGCTATGTCAATAAAATACTAAGAAAAATTTGTTAAGCACACACAACATGTAGGCCTATTAATGTTATACTTGTCAAAATTTTAAAAACCTTGTTTCAATGCTTAACCTGAAATGTCCAAAATGGTAATGGGTTTTATAGGATCAACAGAGGTGGGAAAGCTGTTGTACAACCAGTGTACCCTGGGAATGAAGCGAGTCAGCCTAGAGCTGGGGGGCAACGCACCGTTCATAGTGTTTAACAGTGCCGACATCGACCGAGCCGTGGAGTGCGCGATGGCAGCAAAGTTCCGAAACTGCGGTCAGGTCAGTGTACGAATATAATGAGTTCGCACGCAGCGCGCTGATGTGAGGGAAGAGAATTTCCGCTTTAACATATTTAATAAATCTAATAAAGGGTCTAAAACAACACTGGAAACATTTTTTTGGAAAATTGAAAAATTTAATGTTTTGGCTGTTCTGATGCTCCTGGTTATACTTAAAGTCACTATTAGGATGGCAATGTTGTACATTAAAAGGTTGAGAGGAGGTATAGTAAGGATAACAAGTTGGTATAGTGATATTGGGGGTGATAAACTATATCAAGTTATGAAAAACAGCCTTTTCCACTGTAAAATCCCCATTAGACAATGTACTGTGTTAAGTCAATTAATATTTTCTTTAATAACTCGGTACATATATATGCTAGAATGGTGAAAGAGGGCTTAAAACTTTCGTCTTACTAATATCCATATTTTAACTTGCATTATTTTACATTCGGGGCTTTTCTGACCCTTTTTTGGCCCAAAAACTCAAAATTTAAAAAATTTAAATTCCCAAAAAAGAGGGTTAGAGTTATCCGATTGTTTTGCCCAATGAACTTGTCCAACTGTTTACAGAAGGGAAGGTTCCCACCAAATTTCAAGTAAATCGGACAAAAAATGTGACCGCTAGAGTGCAAACACATATATTATATATATAAAGTTTATAGCGACCCCCAAAACGTGTTCAGGGGGTCATGTTAGGAACTTCTGTGGTGGTCCCGGGCTTATGTTTCACCTTGCGGGTCATGCTAATAGTTCACTTTTCCCTCGGAAATTCACTAATAACATGGGAAGTGTCTGGGGAAATTATCAAGATTGAAAACCAATTAAAGTCTAAATTTAGCTTCTTGCTTGTACAAATGAATTTGCCAATTTGAATTATTAATATACCAATTTCTTGATTTTTATTTCAGGAATTGTTAATGATTGATTTTTAAACCATGGTATAAAAGGTCATTGTTGCATTGAACAATATAAAAATAATATCAACATCATTAAGGACAGGATAATTTTTGCTCGGTTAAGTTCGGCCTGCAGTTTTGGTCAGAAGAAATTATACTCTCAAAAGTTTAAATGTTATTTAAAAAAAAAAAACAATGCTATGGACATTTTGTAGACATTACAGTAAAAGCCCGCTAATTAGGCATCCGATGGTCCGGCACATTGAATAATCTGGCATCGGTCTAAGGGTTCTAAAAAATCTTTTGTACATTGTTCAAGCCTTTGGGGCGCATTCAAACAATCAATAAAAATTCTTTATTTACAATTTCACGAGGTGTAATTGTGTCAAAATACAAAAAAAATACAGTTCTCTATTCTTGCTTTACAGTTTTTAGTTTGATGACATGCTGAAGTATTCGTCCAATGAATAGAGAGATCGCTCCTCTAGCCAGTCATGCAGTTTTTTCTTGAGTTCGGCAGAGTTCAGGCGCGATCCGTAGAATTCACGGGCAATCGGCACAAGTAACTGTACTGTATTTATTAAAATATAATTGCGTTCTGCAAATCTATTTTCTGGCTGAAATGTTGTTTTGTTTTTAACACTTTTCCATCACTACAGAAATCATGGAATAATGACCCGCTAACCAATGATTTTCTTTTGACTCTCTATTGTTATTGGTATTTCCGCAATTCTTGCAGTAATATTTACTTTTAAGCGGCGCTCAGTAATCCGGCATTTTCGTTAATACGGCACTGCCAAAGTCCTGAACGTGCCAGATTTGAGAGTGTCTACTGTACTTTAAATTTCCTTGATATAATTATTTTGTCAGTATTTTTTTAATAAACCATCCGATATAGTTATTGCTAATATTCTGTTTAGAAGTACAATTAAGATTGAGTAATCCTCTGAAAAGTGCTGTGTCTGGAAAAATAAGAAGTTAAAAATAGTAGCATGTTATACATTATTGTTTAGGTTTTAATTTAAAATTAACAGTGAACGCCATAGGATTTGTATTTTTTTTAGAATCGGTTACTGGAACTCTCCAGCAAAATATTTTTATATCCTGAACAAAGAAAAATCTGTCTTTGTTTAGTTGTCAGCTTGATTGCACAGTTACCTAAAAATAACGTAAAAGATCTTCTTCAATTTTGAGAATTACCTATTTCTGAGTTTAAGATGCAATGGAGATAGTTGTCACCTCCCATAACAATTATATTTTGTGGAAATAACTTGAAAAAAAAACTTATGTCTGACCTTGAGTTAGATAAAACAAAAATTATCAAAATAGTTGTAAAAACCTATCAGTGACTTGTCTACATGTCCAATTTATTGATGTCTGGAAATTTCATGTATGATTTCTGTAATCCATACTTCAGATCATTACATTACATTTGACCTCTAAGTAGCTGAGATAACAAAATACTGAATCAAAAATATGATTTTACAGTCTTGCATCAGTCCGAACAGGTTTTTCATCCATAATGATGTGTTTGACACATTCGTTGACAAGCTGGTGCAAAGGATTCAAAAAGATATCAAACTAGGAGATGGATTTGATCCCAGCACTACGACAGGCCCTTTGATCAACGGTGCTCAAGTCGCTAAGGTAAGTGTAGTTACTGGCATTTTATATTCAATCTCCGTTTGTGTTAAATATTTATGTAGTGAAAAAAATTGTATATTTTTCAAAAGCTTCTTTGATCGTATCTTTGTTTCACTGTGATAATAAATATTTATTAATGTTTGCAGTAACTATATATATATATTTTTTTTTTGGGCAGCAGACTTTAATACATTTGATGCCCTGCTCACCCATTAGCCAGTGTTTGCAACTATTCGGTACAGAATAAATAGTTCCAGACGCAGAACATTAAAGCTACAATGAAACTCGAGGAGTCATCTGCTTTGGGATTGTAGAGCAGGAAAGCTCAAATGACACCCACTAAGTCAGTTTACACGCTAGTGTTTTAGGGTGCTTGGCGCACTAAGCTAAGTACTTGATAATATTGTATAATTTACTCATTTATGTATCATTACGAACAAATGTTATCCAATATATAATATCATAATCCAGGAGTTGCAGGTTCAAATATTAGTTTAGTTGATTAGCAGTGTACATTTGACTTACCCATGCGACTAACACTATTGCAGTTCTTGTTGGTTAGCTATCCTCTCCTGGTGGTTAGCTGTGGTTAATCACATCTTTGGTTAACCCATTGGCGTAGACATACAAGCTGGCCTCGTTCCTTACTTGTAATTTTATTAACCTGTGAATTGGAGTATAAAATTTATGTTTTTAAATGGATTAATGGCGTATTTTAATTAAAATATTGTTTTCTTTCAGTTTAGAGAGTCGCATTGGCACACACACAGTAGACATAAGTAAAAATTAGCAAAATCAGTGTTGACCATGTGCAAGTCTCAAAGAATTAACCGATCCCGTCAACTTCCAAGCAAGCCTGCCACTGTTTGTTTTACTTGGGCCCTCCCACCAACGTTACCACAGACCTGTTAACTCATTGAGAGTTGCACAACTGGTCAGTTTTAGTCGTGTGCGGGAATCGAACCCACGAACATCGTATCACCACCTGGCCAAGGTGTTTCCAAGACGTAGCCAACTCAGCTAACACGACCAAAGGCCTGGCGGCGATATTAAGGTTTTTCAGTCAGTCCGCGCCCCTAGCGGATAGAACCGTAGACGCCCGCGGTCATTAGTTACATATTTTGCTACTAGAGTGCAGCACCAATCAATTCCCCTTATAGGCTACTGCAAATAGAATAAAATTACTACCTCAATGGGCTAAGTAGCTCTAGTCTATCAGGTGTGCTTAAAAGCCTCTTCCACCTTCTTATTAAAATGATTTGTTCCTCTTTTAACCTCTTGCATATATTTATACTTTTTAACCCTTTCAGTGCTATGGACCGATATATCGTCTTTTGAATCTGTTATCTATAAACACTGCTACTGCTTCATAAGCGATTGTACCGTTAGGCACTCAATCTGCAGTCTGAGTCTGACATGTGGTGAAACCTGGTAGACACAAACTGAACTACCACATCCAGCGCAGCTACTAGTCTGAACAGTGGCTGTGCAGTCTAAGGCGTTACCTTCCCGGCTGGGGTAACAATTTGAACAACTTTTTTATTAGCATATTACGTGTCGTTATTACTTACGGGATGTAATAAAAGACGTCTTACAACACTTAAGATATATTTACACTTATACTGATTTACATACAGACGATAAACATATATAAAAGATTGTACTAGGCTATCGATTTCGACCAGTCACACCAGTCATCATCAGGCCAATGAGAGAACTGACCCTGTTCTCTCATTGTCCTGATGATGACTGGTGTGACTGGTCGAAATCAATAGCCTAGTACCATCTTTTATATATGTTTACCGTCTGTATATGAATCAGTATAAGTGTAAATACATCTTAAGTGTTGTAAGACGTCTTTTATTACATCCCGTAACACTTTGATCGAGGGTTAAAATCCCGTCACAGTCAGTGGTTTTTATGTGCCACTCATGGAGAGTTCACCTTCTGTGGCAGAGTTGAAGGGGAGGGCGGACCTTAAGCAAACGATGGACGGCTCGGGTCCAAGCTGACGGGATGGGTGGATTATTTTTGAGTTGCACATCTGATCAGGTGTTTTACTACTTTTAGCGAATTTCCCCTCTCGGGAAGAAGCTATTACTGTAGGTGGCATGGTGACCTAGGCGGGACGATAACTTTCATAAAAGTGGTCCGATCTTGATGAAATTTGGTCTAAACGCGTAAGGCAGCACATATTTTCATGAGTTCGAGAACCAGACAGGTCGCTCTATTTTAAGGGGGGTTTAGTACCCAAAAAATGGGTTTTTTGAACTATTTACATATGACTCTTTTTAAACCCAAATATCGTTGCACCATTAAATTCAGCCTAAACAAATTTTGTATTTTGTTCGTCACTCTACGTAAATTGGTTACTGAGATATTGAATGTGTTAAATACAGTACGTTGTCCAATGTTAATCTTATGGAGAATAAGTAAAATTTTATATCCTGCTTATCAATAAACATATATTAATGAAACTTGGTATGTGGCTTTATATGGTTGAGGTTTACTGATATTTTCATATAAAACCCATTTTTTGTGGTTCCTATGGCAGCAAACCTGCGTATTCATCAGCTCTAATGTTATTTTATGGAGAATAAGAAACATGTGATATCTTTCTTGGTTGTTTATGAATATAAATTGGTAAAACTTGAAATGTTGCTTTATCTATTGGGGATCCATTGGTATTTAAATAAAAACCCGATTTTTGTGGTCCTTGATGCAGCAAACCTGCATACTCCGTCCTGATGTTTTCCTTATGGAGAATAAATAAAATGTCATATCTCATTTATTTATGAATATGCTTTGATGAAAGTTGGTAAAAGTTGGGCTTCATGACTTGGTGAAGTACCATTTGAAATTCACTGAGTATGCAGGTTTGCTGCAACGGGGGTATTTACCTATCCTTTACTGTGTGTGTGTGTCCAGCGGAAGCACGTTTTTATTAATTTTAACTGTTCAGGCATTCAATACATTTCAAAAATCAAGAAAACATCACAGATTCAACTACCCCTTTCAGAAGCTTGGCACTCATAGGTTTAAGCATTTTTAAAATAAGTCTTCTCTTAGAAAGTCCCATCTATTTATTCGTGGTCTACCCTCTCTTCTATTACTTACCCTCTTCAGACACATATTTGAGTCTTTCTTCCTTCATTCTCATTACATGTTCATACCATCCTAACATAGCATTCTGTTTTTTAGCAAATTTCTCCTATAGGGAAGAAGCTATTACCATAGGTGGCATGGTAAGACTTAAGCCCGAGACCATGATAAATTTTTGTTTTGAGGTCCCCAGATACCAAAAACACTATTCGTTCAAATTTATATATATGTGTCCGTTACCTCGATAACTTTTGATAGAAAGGCCCGATTTTGATGAAATTTTGCACAAATGTGGAGAGTAACATTTCTGACTTTAAGTAAGGAGGTTTTATGGGGTTTAAAATTTCCAAAAATCAGTTTTTTGAACTTTTTACCCTACAGTTTTAATAACACTTGATTTTGGTTATAGCCATTTTATAAAGCTTAAAAAAACAAATAATTTAGTATTTTGAATCATTTAGCTAGGATAGATAAGTGGTTGTGGAGAAAAGTAAAAAAACGTGTCCATAAAATTTCCCATGTTAATCTTATGGGAATAAGGTTTTTAGATTTTCCTCAGATAATTTTATTAAAAACTTCACATTTCTTTCTACCAATAGGTTTAGCTTTACAAAACAATCATTTTGGTGTTCTAATTGTTGTTCTATGTCCAACCAATGCAGAGATATTCAAAGTGCTAAATACAGTACGTTGTCCAATGTTATCCTTATGAAGAATAAATTAAATTTTATATCTCTATTATTTATGAATGCATATTGATGAAACTTAGTATGTGGCTTCAGCTAGTTGTAGTATATTAATATTTGCACAAAAAATTGTTTTTCCCGGTAGTAGCAAACCTGCATACTCGGCCCCCATGTTATTCGTATGGATAATAAGTAAAGTTTTATCTCCCTTAGTTGTGAACCTAAATTAATAAAACTTGGTGTGTAGCTTCACCTGGTTGAGTTATTTTGGTAATTGCAAAAAAACTTCATATCTTCCTCGTTGCAGCAAATCTGCGTACTTAGGCCTAATGTTATTCTTATGCAGAATAAATAAAGTGTTATATATCACTGATTAATGAATGTATTTTTGTGAACCTTGGTAATTGACTCTATGTAATAGCATAGATTAAGCATACTCCTTAGGAGATAGTGCATTAGCAAGTTGTCAGACGAAGACGGGTGAACAGTGGCGTGCTCCTGCGGGATTTTCTAGTACTAGCATAGAATTAGTGCCGACGGCATCAGCGCAGTGGCGCAGCTCGTGGCCACGTGAGGAACCAACGATCAACCAACGATCTCCTAGCGGGCTAGGAGGGGATACGACATCCGTGTGCGAGAGAGAGCGGGAGTACCTGTGCGATAGAGAGAGAGGGAGTGAGAAAGATAGGCGCCGCCGACGCGACACTGTGCCGTGGCTCGTTCGCAGGGCATCCGCCAGCCACCAGCCCCGGTGCCTTCGTGCCTTCCTTTCGTCAAATCGTAAAGCGGCTTCTCCCTTGATAAATGTTCTACGTTCGCTTGTGAAAATACACTTACATTTATAATTACAAATTAGTGTAATAGGTGTATAGTATGTATAACCGATATTTCATTACCAATGATTCAGTGAATTCATAACATACAATATTTCCTTATTAAAATCCCACTTAATTCTTTTTCACAATTTATTATTTTTTCCTTTTAATTTCGTCGGGGCGGAGAGTAAATCCTCATGGACACTCAAAAATCCGTATTCGAGAGTAGTGCCTGACTTTTACCGGCTAAAAAAACTCCGCGAAAAATTTAAAATTATTAAAATAAATAAAGTAATTTCTGTGATTTGAGTAATTAACTTTGAAAACCTTTATTAAGTTCAAATAAAATTTATGTTCTTTTTGAAAGAAAATTGAGAAACATTAAGAAATTATACAGGTTTGAAATGAAAGAATATCAGTAATTATTATGAAACGTGATTTACTCATCAATTCAAAGCAAGGTTGTTATCTAATATTTATTTACGATATAGCGTATCACATTGATTTTGTGGCTGATTTTAAGATACCCATCTGATTTTGAAAGGACTTGTACATTGTTAATAATTTTGTCCAATTACTAGCTTTGGTTAAGTTTTATTACTTAAAACTTTTAAACAAATGATCTGGGCATTGAAAGAAAACAATAGCCTACTTGTTTTGCAGTTTCGTTACTTTTTCTCAATGGTGGTGTAGGTGAGGAATCAAATTGGGGAAAGAGGGGTATTCCTTGGGAAAGGGGTGTCAGGCTGTATAAGGCTATTTTTAGCCAAATTCAGACCGCGAATTTCCCGCCAACACTGTGAGTGACTCATCTTCGCCAAGGTCACCACTACAACCCTAGCGTAAAAGTGACAACTGTTCGCGCACAAATTATGGATACTCAAGTTTACGGTATCACACCTACGAAACGGCCAGTCCGATTTTAACGAGAGACCTATCAAATGAACGGAAATATTGTCAAATGTTATATTACGGAGTTTCAAATCTTTACATTGCTTTTTTAAATTTATATAAGGAAAAACAGTGTAAAATGTCGGTGTTTTTTTACAATGTGTGAGTAAATCTCAAATTTAAACGATTATTAAAAAATATCAAGTAAACGTATCTGCTTAAAATTGTTGTGGCGTATATAGGCCTAAGGGTTATTTAAAACACTTTTGTCACGTTTCATGAAAGGAATTCATGACTACCTATATAATAAAAATAAACTTAATTGTAATCAGGAAAATATGTGTAATTAAAAAAATATATACAGAGTGTCACAAAAAGCGTGGTGTGATTCGCAGAATTTGATTCCACATATGAAAATAAGTCAAAATTATCTATTAAAATTGATTCAATTTCAGCTAAGTTTAGCCGTAATCCACCATTTTGTATTTTCTTTAAAATAATTATTATTTTAAGAATCCTACTAGATATTTTTATGAAAAATTTATTTAAACCGTTGATACCTAAAATTTCCAAACATATTTTTCTCTAAACTTATCAAATTAAAAAATGGCAGTCATTTGAAAATTGTAAAGTCAAATTTCATGAAAACCAGTAACTGGAATGAAATGTTGCAAGAAACAAAATATTGAGTAATTCTTAATAAAAATCCAACGACACCTCATTTATTAATCAGTCCACAAAAGAATAAGTTGTGGTGATTTTAAAGATTAAAATTGAACTCAGAATTACGCTTAACAATCCTTAAACTAGTCCACAAAAGAATAAGTTGTGGTGATTTTAAAGATTAAAATTGAACTCAGAATTACGCTTAACAATCCTTAAACTTTTAATAAAGATAAACCATTACAAACGAGTTCGCACGCAGCACACTGACTTGAGGGAAGTGAATTTCCACTTAAAAACTTTAAAGACTCAAAATTAGTGTAAAACATACATTTATTCCTATTTTTATTGAAAATGACAGCGAGGTAGAAAACATGTCGGGATAGACCATGCTCGCTCCCATAGTCGGGATAGACCAAAATTCGGTCCGGCCGGGCTCAAGGTCACATCTCAAAGTGTAGGACTCGGCGGTCGCAGGGCTCAGTACATCGTCTTATGGGTTACTGGCGACGCGTCCTCTGTTAAATGAGGTTTACGGCGCAAGGGATTTTTTTATAGTAAAATGATTTTTGGAATCGAATTACTGAATAAATTCTTTATCTTTTGGTACTAAATTAAAATGTATTTAACCTCTAATTGCGAAGTAAAACACGTGTAAGTTTCAATATTAGTATACAAATCTCGATGTTCACCTACTCAACCTGGATTTTCATCGAAATTAATTAATTTACTACTCAATGACTCCCATATTTTATTTACTCGATACATGAGTCAACTCTTTTCGTGAAAATTACTATATAATAAAAATTGTACGGCTTTTAAAGAGGCTTAGTTTTGAATTTTGACACAACAAATTTGATTCCATACTATCGCATTTATAGCTTTGGTAGAAAAGTTTATTCAAAACTGAGTATCTTTCGTATTTGAGTTCCTTAACATGTTCCTCAACTTTTAACGCCAATATGATTTTTATAGGATTGGTTATTACAGTATTGGATGATATAGAGGCTTAGTTCTGAGTTTCGATGTAAAACCATAAGTTCATTCATAATTTTGATTAAATATTTAGCTACACATATTTACTTACGACTTTGTATTTCAGCTCCCCGATCTATTCCTTATTTATTCACACAAAATCAAATTATAGGTCTTTTTGAATAGTTGTTAGGGAGGTATAACTTAAGTTTTTTTAAGGATTTTAAACCTGAAAACATGTAACATTTAAATAAAATCTAATTTAACGATGTAATAAATAACTACTAGAACTAGAAGGAAAAATGTGTAAGTGATACAAATTTTAAAGGGAGAAGGGTTTAAATAAAAGGCAAAGTTATGTTTAAATAAAATCCAATACATATCGAGGTTATGACTCCTGTATTTTAACTTAGAAAATGGACAAATAAAGTATTTAGTGAGGAAGTTTTGATCACGACCACGTTATAACAAAACAATTATGTTTATTCTTGCATAACATTTTACTATGTACAACAAATAAGTCTCATTTTATTTTTCATTTAATTTTATTACTTATTCATTTATAATATTTAATATGTAATGTTTAATCATGAGTCAGATTACATCTCGATAAATGTTTTTTTTATAATAATTGAAAGCTGTGTTAACAATAACCTCAATATAATATGGAGTCAAATATATATTTATATAATTACTTTTTATAAAAATCTAAGTAAAATGAGAAGCGATTATTCTGATGTGGTAGTACGGCCGGCGGACAGTGGGGTATTCTCTATGAAAAGTTGGCCAAAATTATTAAATGGTTTTTATCTCCTATTTTGGTGAAGTAATTATGTACTAATGGTGTCTAGTAAGTAATCAAAACAAAAAAAACACTATTCTAAGTTAATTTCAATAACCTAAACATTAAACTAAGGACAACTCTGTGTTATTATGTGAATTATTGAAATTATGTTAAGTTAATCAGAATTTCCTGAACATGTATGGTTTTACTTTGTATGTAAGAAATGGTTGTTTGAAGAATCATTGATTACAGAATCCTAAAATAACGTAAAACAGTGTATTTTTGAAGTTCCGTTGGAAAAGAACGTGTACAGTAATAATTTGCACACACGCAAACACTATCAATAGAACAGGTTTGACCCTTCAATTTGTGTCGATGATATTCAACCATTAAAATTTCATTGACCTGGAAACCACACTAAATTTAAAAAAATCATCTTTGTATCAATACTTAGGAAAACCCAAATTCAACAGGTCCAACAGTGGTGTTTTCTGGCCCAGCAAAAACTATATTCAACTAGCTAGAAGCTATATAATAAGCTAAAAGTTGTAAAACATGTTTCGTGTTAGTTTATATTACAATATTAATTTAATTATACTAATTTCACAAGGGATACAGTAGGTTTATAGTTTATTTCTTTTTACATAACACTGTTAATAAAAGAAAAATTATAATGGAAAAATTATAATTGTTTAATATATTATTTTTGCATGTTCACAATTTAAAAAGGGTTTCTGATCATACTTATAAAATAGATTTATCTATATAAATGTAATTGTTTGTTACATAAAAGTATGAATTTGTTATAATTCCATGAGCAATCTATTTAACTCGCTCATTAGTCTTATATCCTTGACTGTATTTTCACTACCTACTTCCTATAGAACATAAAAATAAAAATCTAGCCTGATTTATATCAAAAATATTCCTTGGAGGTAACACACAAGCTGCCTTGATAAAGACAATAAATATATATATATATATACAATAGCCACGTTGTACATATATATATATATATACCACGATTATACCACAATATATATATATATTATACCACTGTAATGGTTGCATTGGGAATAACTAAGCTACACTTGCTAATTATGCTTAACTAAATGCAATATAATAATGTATTACATGATTATCGCAAGATCAGCCTGAAGACTTCAAATCGTACAAAAATAAATTATCTTAACTTATTTGTCCTTACTTAATTTATTTACAAGGTAATTAGTTTACATAACATACCATTCTGTTATTTGTGGGAATTTATTGTAGCATGTTTTGTTTTGTATTGGCGTCAATGAATTGGTGTGTTTTGGTAAAATCTATCAAATGGTGATTAAAGAGGAAGAAATTTACTTTTAGAATATCACAGTGAATTAGCTTGGAAAAGCTTGGAAGGGTTTCAAGAAGTTTGATATAAGTTGAAATTAGTTGTGAATCCTCCATCTTGTACAAGGTATACAAATATATATTTAAGATGGATTAAAAGTGAGGAAAAAATTATAAATTATATATGTATGTAGAGCTCAAACCTTCTATATTGACATCCATATTAGCTTTTCCTTCAATATATATTGTGTGAATTATTATAAGTAAATTATAGCAACCGTTTCTTCAACACTTCGGACGGTCAGAAAATGTAATTGCAACAACCACAACTTTAGAAATTATGTGACATGTTTTAAAGTTATCTGATAAGCAAATTAGGCGTTGAGCCACTGGGGAAACGCTTTGAGAAGCTTATAATGGTAGAGTAGAGTGGCAAAAGCCATTTTTGATTTTTCGACTTTTGGCCAGCTTTTAATGCAAAATACCCCACTGTGCGGCGTGGGGCCGTGGTCCTCGACGACGGCGGCGGCGCACGTAGAACTGAACATAGCCGTGATTTATATCGGATTATTGAAGAAACTAGAAGCTCTATCGAAAATCTTTGAGAATAAATTTTGAAGATCAACTAATTAGCTACAACTTTCTCGCTGGAAGTTTGTTTTTACCTCAGGAATAAAAAACTTTCTCGCTTACTGACTTTTTTATGTCAAGTTCTTACAACCTTCTAATATTTTAATTATTACAAATTACACATAATTTTAAACTATAATATATTGATACTGTTAGATGCGGACATTCATGCAGAAAACGAATATATAACTTTCATTGTAGTTGTATTATTATTAAGAGGTACAGGAGCGTGTAAACGACAACGCGGTCACCGCTCGGGATTACTCAGATTTGCCGTGTCCTACACTTTGGGTCTGGCCTGACAATGCGCGGACCGTTTTCGGTCGGTGCCCTCAGCGGAGTGTGTGTGTTGGGGGTTGGGAGATAGGAGATTTAAGAGGGGTTAGCGGAGGGGCTGTTAGGATGGGCGCGCGGCCGAAGGGGGAGAGGGGAAGGGCAGCAACAGCAGCGCGGCAACGTAGACGTTCCGAACTAGCTCCGCCGTCGCCTTGGACGTACAAGCAGACCGTGTACGCTTGTCCCATTACGATGGGTGATCTCCTAAGGAGTATGCTTAATCTATGGTAATAGTGAGACCCATATATATGCATTGGAAATTTGCTGAGTACGCAGATTTGCTGCAACGGGGGTATTTCTTTTGTTTTTGGCGAATTTCCCCTATAGGGAAGAAGTTATTACCGTAAGTCTCATGGTAAGACTTAAGCCCGAGACCATGATTACTTTTTGTTTTTATGTCCCCAGATGAATAAAACACTATTCGTTCAAATTGATATATATGTATGTATATATATCTTTATATATAATTCTGTAAGTGATATTTTTAAGTCAAAACTGTGGGAATTTGGCAAATCGCGTGATGATGGGAGATGGCTTAAATAAAAGGTCGTGATTCCAGGGACTCGGGAAAAATAGTAGTAGTTCTAAAAAGTTGCCAGCTAATGAGAAATAACGTAAAACACGCCCCATGAGAAAAGCATGGGGATTTTAAAACTTCTGCTTTATTTACACTAAAACATGTGAGTAAGATAATACATTAATTACGAACTGACATGTCATGTGTAACAAAATCAGATGAGGCAGAGTATTAGAGCAAGGTTAGGCTAGTATATATATGTGTGTGTGTGTGTCCGTGAATGCGATAACTTGAGTAAAAATCGTTTGATTTCAATGAAATTTGGCTCAAATTTGTAAAGTGACATTCATGACTTTAAGTTCGAAAACCAGAAAAATCGGACCATGGGAAAGGGGGGTTTCAATTTTTTTCAAAAATCAACACAGTACTTTGTCAAATGTTATCCTTATGGAGAATAACTCAAATTTGATATCTCAATTATTTATGAACGTATATTGATGAAACTTGGTATGAGGCTCACCTAGTACTGGTATATTGATATTTGCTCAAACAATTTTTTTTTTTGATTGTCCCCATAGCAGCAAATCTACATACTCAGCCAGAATGTTATTCTTATAGAGAATAAATCAAATGCTATATATCACTTATTTATTCATGTATTTTTATGAAACTTGGTGAGTGGTAGATGTGGTAGTGACAAGCATGCATTGGAAATTCGCTGAGTGCATTGGGTTTGCTGCGACGGGGGTATTTTTATTTACTGTTCTTGTACATACAAACTGTATTTTATGACTTTAGTTTGTAAGTTGTAACATGTTTTAATCAAGGGCGGTTCCAGGACTGATTTTCGGAGGGGGCCATATTGCTTAGGGTTCAAGTTACTTTCGGTCTTAAGAGTCTGCAAGGGTGGTTTATGAGGTCATTGAAAAAATGCAATAATTACTGCTGCAATTGATACTCAAACTTTATTGACAGCAGAACCCAAATTAACAAGAAGCCCATCGGCCTACCCTGGGAATTATTTTATATATATTATGAAGCAAATATAAAACATCTTAATATACTATTTAAAAAATATAGCATATCATTATTTATATGAACCGAATATAAAATTTTCATGAGGCCTAAGCAGTACAGCAATAAATAAAAACTAAGATGTTATAGTATTATAATGTTCTTAATTGTAAACTGGATACTTGAAATAAAACATTGTTTAAGAAACAAGGGTTATTAATATAGCTTCAATAAAATAACCTTTAAACTGTGAGAACTGCCAAATTGTGTATATAAGTCTTTATAAAACAAATTCAAGTCGTCTGGCACCCTTTTTCGCAAATCTCTCAATAATTTGTTCTGTGATCACTTCAAGGTCTCTATGAACGTGAAACAAAGCAAAGACCCGTGAGCCTTGTTTCTTACGGTTTCTCACATTCTTGTCCTTAGCCAAGACTTAACTGTTTTTAATAATATTTATTCCGTGACAATGTTTTACTATATGTATTGCAATTTACAACAAAATAGTTAATTTATGGGGAAATCTTTTAACCAGATAAGGTAGGCCTGAGTCCTATCTTTCCCTTCCTTGCAGGGTACGGCCCTATTTTGGGAACCATTTCGGCATTTGCCCAAGTGAGATGAGAAACCTTACAACTCTTCTCAGAATGGCTGGCTGGGATAAAACCCGAGACCTCGCGAATGTGAGGTGCAATAATTGCTAATCTTAATTATGCTGTGAAGGTACACACCAACCATTTCGCGCCTACTGTGAGTTTTGAGACTGGCCGTGGCCGACTGGCGGGAGGCGACCCTTTCGTCGCAGGATCAAGGACTAGGCCTGGCCTCTGCGCATACGCCAGAAATGAACGGCTCTTATTCCTTTGATTCTGTTATACAAGTAAATTTAACGACTTGATCAGTTCAAGTTCTAACTACTCACTCACTCGCTAATCGCTTGCTTAGACGACAAAGAAAGAGTGGTACGTAAATACAAATTGTAGTTTGAAGTTTGGAGAGATGCATAAATATGGAAAATAAGAAGTTTATTTGCCCTATCCGTGAAAAGAGGGCAAGCCGTAGAAGTAATTTAAACAGGCACGTGAAATATGTCGTGGAAGGAAGAGGGTTCAGTTGTGTTGAGTCGATGTACGAGCATTCCGAAACCTTGTTTTATAGTCATGTGAAACCTGGTATGATAATTACTGTGTGGTTTATGCCTTATAATTATATTTTACAATGGCCAGTGCATGTTGCAATGCTTGAGAACTAATAAATATTTCTTGCTTATCAACAGTGAACAGATTACAAAATATCAAAATATAACTATTAATAAATGGCATAGTGTAGTATAAATTGTATAAGAATAAAGAAAGATAAACCTGAACATAGGCTTTAATTCACAGAACTAGTGTCAAGTAATATAAAATACAGAATGTAAACAAGTTGGTAAACAACAAAGTATTTAACATATGATTATAAAGATAGTAAATATCATAACATTCTCCCCTCCCTTAAGACTGGATATAGTCCTTCAAATAAACAGGGGGCCTCCGAGGTCTTTCACTCTTCCTGAGGGTGTTTTCTGGATTTTGGTTTAGGTTCTTTGTGTTGCTATCTGCTTGTGTACTTACAGAGGGTTGAGGTAAGTCAGAGACGTCAGCGCTAGAATCTGGCTCCTCGCATAAAGACCCAGAAGGATTGCACATCTCACTGCCTTCCGAGTTCTGATATTTTTCACCATAGGGAGCAAGATGTCGGGTTGAGACCGTAGTTTCTTGCCCATCAGGATAACAAATGTAAGCGTATTCTGAATTGCCTTCTAAGAGTGTTACCTCCTCTACCAAAGGGTCAAATTTAGATCGGCGGTCAAATCGACGAAGGAGAACAGTACCGTGATTTAAAAGCCAGGATGGAGTTGAAAAACCATTTGATGAACGCCTAGGAAAAGCAAACATTCGCTCATGCGGGGTAGCATTCGTTGCAGTGCACAACAGGGATCACATAGCGTGGAGAGCATCTGGCAGAACATCTTCCCAACGAGTAATAGGTAGTCCATGATCTTTGAGGGCAAGTTGGATAGTCTTCCATACAGTACCATTGAAACGTTCGACCTGTCCATTTCCCCGAGGATTATAAGGAGTTGTCCTACTCGTTACCACACCAAAGCCTGAGAGCCATGTTCTTAGTTCTTGAGACATAAATGCCGAGCCGCGGTCTGAATGTATGAATGAAGGAGCACCAAAAACTCCAAACAACTGTTTTAGTGATGAAATTACAGATGAAGCAGAAGTATCCCGACAAGGGAAAACAAATGGAAAACGTGAATACTCGTCGATCACAGTAAGGATGTACTTATTTCCAGAACTAGAGGGAAGTGGTCCCTTAAAATCTATATTGAGCCGCTCAAAAGGAGCTGAGGCTTTAATGAGAGTACCCTGATGTTTGTAGAAGTTGGGTTTTACTTCGGCGCAGGTGCGGCATGCTGATGTGATTCGTCGCACGTCTTCCATGGAATAAGGGAGGTTCTTGCAACGGATCCAGTGGTAGAGTCTTGAGACACCTGGATGGCACAGTGATTTATGGAGAGAAATCAAGTTAGCCTCAGTGAAAGTCACACTAGAGGATACAGAACTGACTCTTGAAAGTGCATCTGCTGCGTGATTGTCTCTTCCTGGACGATACACAATGTCATAAGAATAGCAAGAGAGATCTAATCTCCACCTTGTGATCTTCTCGTTCTTGATTTTGCTCCCATGCTTCATGTCAAACATAAATGCTACAGAGCGTTGGTCAGTAATGAGGCGGAAATGTCTACCTAAGAGAAAATGTTTCCAATACCGAACAGCCTCAACAATGGCATACGCTTCTTTCTCGACAGACGAATGACGTTTCTCCGAGTCTGACAAAGTTCGAGAGAAGAATGCTACAGGACGATTTCGCTGGCTTAGAGTGGCAGCTATAGTGGTATCTGAAGCGTCGGTCTCCACGCAAAATGGAACGTCATGATCAATGCAAGCTACAGATGCGTCCTCGATATCTTTTTTAAGCTTTTGGAAAGCCAAAAGAGCCTCGTCAGAGAGTGGAAAAGTACACTGTGTTAGGTGTTTAATCTTTTCAGAAAAGCAGGGTATGAACTTAGAATAGTGAGAAAACACTCCCAATGTCCTCCTTAAGGAAGCCGTATCAGTAGGTAGTGGGAACTCCTTTAGTGGTTTGAATCGTTTTGGATCAGGTCTGATAACTCCATTGCTGATTGAGTGACCTAGTAGGGTGATATTGCGTAGAGAAAATGAGCTTTTCTCATGATTGATTGTTAAGTTGTATTTTGAAGCTGCTTGCATGAAATTCTTGAGATTTTCATCGTGTTCAGCTTGAGTGTGACCACAGATAGTGATGTCATCGAGATAAGCAAAGGTATCCTTCAACTTTTCTTCGCGTATTACCTGGTCCATAGTCCGTTGGAAAGCTGCTACACCGTTTGTTGTACCGAAAGGGATTCTTGTAAACTGGTAGAGTTCTCCAACAGCCTCGAAAGCAGTATACGGGCGGTCTTTCTCTGGGATAGGGACCTGATGGTAGGCACTCTGAAGATCAATAGTGCTGAAAACTTTGTAACTAGCTACTTTAGAGACTGTTTCGTTTATAGAAGGAATTGGGTAGGCATCCAACTCGGTGAATTGATTTATGGTTCGAGAATAATCTATGACCATTCGCCTTTTGTGATTTTGAGATGATGTCACCAGGATTTGTGCCCGCCATGGCGAATTGCTCTTCTCAATAACACCATCATTTAAGAGCTTATTTATTTCAGCTTCTATAAACTGAGAATCATTGAGCGAATGGCGAACAGATTTAACGGCTACTGGTTTACAGTTTAGAGACAGATTAGTGAACAAATTAGCAGGTCTAACGTTGGCAGTACTGAAGGCACATACGAGTAAAGGAGACTTACCCCCACCAAACTCAAAGTGAACTGATGAGTGAAGTTGTAGTAAATCACGACCTATAATAACCTCAGAGCAAAGGTTAGGCATTACAGAGAGTTTAGTGTATGGGTATTTATGGCCAAGCATCTCCAGATTTGCTTTTCATGTGCCTTTGATTGTTACCTTATGAATGTTAGAGGCTAGACCTACCTGATCATTAGCTTTAAGGATTTTCAATTTTAGCTGGTGAGCTATTTTCTTATCAATCAAACTGATGTCACTACCCCAATCTAGCATCCCACAAAGTTGATAACCATTGACAGTGACAGTTTCTTTTACTTTTGACTGATGTGAGACAGGACAAGAAATTACAGAAGCATAATCTTGAACAGTTGCTGTGTGTTTCTTAGGTTGAGACCGACAAACTTTTTGAAAGTGGCCGGTTTTCCCGCATCTGTTACACTCTTTGTCTTTTGCCGGACAATTTGCATGAGAATGCCTAGCTCCCCCACAAAAATAGCATTTGGCACGTAGAGCTCCTACTTCAGAATCTTGTTGACTGCTAGTGACTTTGTTAGTAACATGGCTATCGGTTGGTAAGTTATCAACACTATTTATTGCATGACTGGGCGACTCATACTGCAGGGAATGAAGCTGAGCTAATTCTAAAGAACGAGCTTGTCTGTGAGCATCGATCAAAGTAAGAGTTTCATTCTCAAGCAGGCGTTGGCGTATTATTGGGTTTAGTTTTTTTTTTTTTTTTATTGTCACAACAAACGTTAACAAATTTTCTGATTAATACAGAAATATAACAGGTGACAGTGTCATTGTTAAATATGTCAAAATAAAACTGTACATGTAATCTTAACTAACTAAAATGTTAACAATATAAAACACTACAACAAACTCTCCCAGCTGCTGTCTTCAAAAAATTCCTCAACTGAATAATAAACTTTGTCAATTAAAATATCTTTAACTTTTTTAAGAAAAACTCTTTTGCTCAGTTGATTTATGGAATTAGGAAGTTTATTAAAAACTTTTATTCCCATATACAGTGGACTCTTTTCAAATAAAGTTAAGTTATGTTGAGGAAAGACAAATTTTGAATTTTTTCTTGTGTTGTGATTGTGCTTAAATTTGTGCTCCTCTAATAAATCTGGACGTTCTGTGATTAATTTGATTAGTTCATAAATATATAAGCCTGGTAATGTTAAAAACTGTAATTTTTTGAAAAGTGATTTACAGCTAGTTTTTTTGCTTTTTTTTGATATGGTTCTAATAATAAACTTTTGGGCTATGAATATTTTTCAGATTTTTTATGTGATCCCCATAATAAAATACCATATCTAAGGACAGATTCAATGTAAGAATAATAAACAGTTTTACAAGTTTCTAGGGATGTTGACTGTATGAGAATATATAATGCATAGCGGAAGCTATTTAGTTTGTTAGTTAAATAACTGATATGTTTTTCCCATTTTAAATTTTGGTCAAATATTACTCCGAGAAATTTGTGAGATTCTGTGCGATTTATACTTAGTAATCCCCTAATAAACGAATCATGGATACAATCGTCACGGTTGATTTCTGCTGTTACAGCCTTGAATTGACAGTCTCGACTAAGGAGTCTTAAGGACTCTAGGTACCTGTCTATTGACTCATTAGGTTGTTGATGGTGAGTGAAAAGTTTAGGTCTGGCAAAGACCTCGTTCACAGGTTTGACAAATATATTCCTGAGTACACTAACTGCCTCATTATATGTATTGCATATTGACTTACAAAGTTTCTGTTCCTCGTTTGCTGATGTACTTCTTACAAAATTCTGGAATCTGTGTTGCCAATGGTTCCAGTGTGTTGCTGCATTACTGGAATCAGGATCTAACTCGAGTGTATTCGGGCAGAGAAGGCGATCCATGGATTTAACTTATGTGAATTAAATTGTAGTATAAATTGTATAAGAATAAAGAAAGATAAACCTGAACATAGGCTTTAATACACAGAACTAGTGTCAAGTAATATAAAATACAGAATGTAAACAAGTTGGTAAACAACAAAGTATTTCAATATGATTATAAAGATAGTAAATATCATAACACATAGTCATATAGATTAATGTTTTGAAAGACATAGGCCTATTTACTGCCAAAGAAATTTAAAATAAGCCATAAATAAATATTTTCTATAAGATAAAAATTGAGGATAAACAAACAAAATAATTATACTTACTTCTAATAACTTCCTAAATTTTTGAATGTGTCTGTGGTGCACCTCTATTAATATGCGTGGGAATGGTACTGTTGAGTTGAGTGTTGGTTGGTGTTGCATTATTATGAGTCCAGTTTGAGCCCAAATCGTTTATCAATCAGTAATCTGACCTGTAGAACAGAATCAAAGGAACAAGAGTTGTTCATTTTTGGCGCACGCGCAAAGGTCTATAGTCCTCGTTCCTGCGACGAGAGGGAAGAGGAGAATTTCAAGATGGAGGAATCGACACTCCCAGTGTTGCCAATTATCTTTGTCAATAGATTAGTGGTTCTGATTCGATTGAGTTCTTGAAATGAGCGCTGGCTAAATACTCTGTTGTAACATTTTTTTTGATGTTTGTTTTTATAAGAAATGATCGCTAGTTCATAAAAGTAGTGTTAGCCTACTTAATTTCAATTAAAAAAAACTTCTTATCAAAATCTCGGGGGGGGGGGCCATGGCCCCCATGGCCCCTTCTCTGGAACCGCCCTTGGTTTTAATTTTATTTGATTTGTGGTAACATTAAAATTTATTTACAATATGTACATTCTTCACAACAATAAAGTATATTGATTGATTGATCCCTTTATGTCTACATTTCTAATTCTATCCCTCCTTGTTTTATGCATTGAGGTTTATGCACAGTTTTGTTTTTGATGCCTGTATTCTGCTCTTGACATTTTTCTTTAGTGTACATATTTTTCCAAGCGGAAGCTTAAAATGAGCAAAAGTATGAATTAAATAGGGTCTTTCTTGACTTTTTAACACCTTTGTCATCCCATAACAAATGTGGTGATAAAATGTGGCTGCTTTATTTATTCTGTTTGTAACTTCAACTGGATCTGTACCACTTTTTATAATGTTCTGCCTGAAATCTTCTATGTTTTGAAGGGCATCATTTTTGTCATCGTTTTGAAGGGCATCATTTTTGTCATCGAGGGTTACTGGTTGATCTTTTTTCCAACTGACATTACAAGTGTGTTTTCTTTTAGTTGAACATGAATTTAAACTCTTCAGATTTTGATATCCATTTAGATAGTTTTTCTTGAGCCTCTTGTTCAGTGGTGCTCCAGATCGCCTTATCATCAGCAAACACCAAGGCAATAATCTTTTCTTATGACGGTTTTAATTTGTCTCATTGTTTCATCCGTGACAAGAGAAATGGTGAAAGCTGATTTTGCGAAAGTCAACAACACTTACATAAAATAGTATCTAATATATTTTTTTTTAATCGATCCATATTATAATGTATAATTATTGCACTGTATCTGGTGTTTTCGCTTGCAGGTAACCCATATGGTGGAAGATGCAATCGCCAAGGGAGCTAAAGTTCACGTTGGAGGCAAACGTGCCGTAGAGATAGGAGACAAATTCTTCCATCCAACTTTGTTGACTAACGTTACAACCGACATGTTTTGCACTAAGGAAGAAATTTTTGGCCCGGTTGTTGTTTGTATGAGGTAGGAATTTCACCTTTCTAAATTAATATTTTCCATTTTGTTGTTACCACTGTTACCTAGTAGATAAATAACATTGTGCTAATATTTTAAACGATAACTCAAAACAATGTATAATAAATCTCTTTAAACCAACAACCAATATGTATTCTGGTGTGAAAAAGCGCTTCAGTTGTTTATGACTAATCAGTTGATGTCACTTTGTAATCTTAATTAAGCATTGGAAACAGAAGTGCTTAATTTGGTTGACATTGTCATGAGACTTAATTTAAATTAGTATTTTATGAATTTATTTTAGATAGGAAGGATTTTGTGATCAAATAATTGTGATTAGGTACTGTATGTATAATATTACATATATTATTAAATTATTACACATATATGGATTTTTATTACTTTTTTATTTATTTAGATGATTAAAACTGGTGTAATTTCTTTAGTAGCATGATAACATGTTGTTACAACGAAAGAGGATAAATTAACTACATCTCACAACACTGAAGTATATTTACACTAACTTATAACTTACTGTACTTAAATACAAACGGTAAATATACACAAAAGATGGTTTCTGATTTCTCTGATTGGGCTTGATGATGACCGGTGTAACTGGTTGAAATCGATCACCATGTACCATCTTTTGTGCATATTTACCGTTTGTGGGTACAGTATAAGTGTAAACATACTTTATAGTGTTGTGAGACGTAGTTTATTTATCCTGTTTAAAACTGGTAGGTCAAATTATAATTTTCCCTTAACTTGTTTACGCTGTGCTTATTTGTTTTGACCCTCACCTTATAGGTTAATACTGTACTTGATATAGTTTAAATGGGACTATAATCCTCTATAATCCATGATATTTTGTAATACTACATCAGTCAGGTTTCATATTTGTCAGATTATCAAATCAAATCAAATCAAATCAAATCAAATATTTTATTGTCACAATACGTTTACAAATTAGCATTGCTAAAAAAACTGGTGACATTGTCAAAACAATAATAATTTATCATAATAACTACTTATAATTGGTACTTACACTAACAAAATCAGACATACTGTAAGCTTACAAATAAACCCTTACTAAACTATGTACAATTTTTAAAATCAGGATCAGATAAATACTCATTAACATTATAATAGTTCTTTTCCAACAAAAAATCTATTAGTTCCTTTTTAAACGAGTTAGTTTTTATTAAGTTTTTATATTTAACGGGCAACTTATTGTAAATTCGTTTCCCCATATACATAGGTGTTTTCTCAATAAGTTTCAGATGATGTATGGGATATTGAAAATTGTTTTTAAATCTTGTATTATATCTGTGGTCAACATTTTCCTCTGAAAATGTTGCAAAGTTTGATTTTACCATTAATAAAATCTTTAATATATATAAATTTGGAAGTGTTAAAATTTTTAGTTCTTTGAAAATAGGCTTACAGGAAGACCTCCAAGATGCAAAAGTCATTAATCTTAAACATTTCTTTTGAATTTTAAAAACTTTATCTGCATCTGAAGCTAAACCCCAAAGTTCAATTCCATACTGCACTATTGAAAAAAAGTAAGCATAGTAAATCATAATCCTTGTTTTTAAGTCAATAGTGTTTCTTAGGACTATCATCTGGTAGCATGCTGAATTTAATCTGTTAACCATACCTTCAATACAAGTGGCCCAGGAAAAATGTATATCTAATTGTACTCCTAAAAATGTTGCACTGCTACACATTGGTATTGTTTGGCCTTGAAAAATTATATTCCTATTAAAACCCTCTCTGGATTGAGCAGTACGGAAATTGACCAGTTGAGTTTTCCCTTGATTTAGTATCAGGCCATTAACCTCAAACCAATACGCCAATTCCTTTAAAGCTTGATTCAGCTTTGTCTCCAATTCATCGTGGGAATTGGCTCTTATAACTGCAGTTGTGTCATCTGCGTATAATATCACTTTGGGTGAGACATTCTTTGGCAAATCATTTATGAACAATAAAAAGAGAAGAGGTCCCAAAATAGAGCCTTGTGGAACACCTACTTTAACATTTCCCCATTGAGATCTAGTTTTCGTGTTATTTTTGAAAATTATGGTTCTATGATATCGATTTTCCAAATAAGATTGTACCCACAGAATTGCTTTATTTGAAAAATTATACATGCCAAGCTTCTTTAAAAGAATGTCATGGTCAACACAATCAAAAGCCTTGGACAGGTCACAAAACACACCCATTGTGCTCTGCGACCCATTCAAGCCCCATGACACACTATCTATAAAAGTAGTGATTGCCCCTATTGTACTGTGGCCTCTCCTAAAACCAAATTGGTCACTAGTCAAAATTACGTTTGTTTCTAAATATTTTGAAATTTGGTAAAATGCTAATTTTTCAAATACCTTAGAAAATGATGGGAGCACCGAAACTGGACGGTAATTATCTGGATTCTGTTTCTGTCCCTTCTTAAAAAGAGGTTTTACTTCTGCAAATTTTAAGTTTTTAGGAAAAGAACAATTTTTGAATGATTGACTGACTAAAACTGATAAAGGTTCAGCTATAAAATACACTACTTGTTTCATTATATCGAGCGGTATTTCATCCCATCCAGCAGATTTCTTATTTTTTAAGGATTTTATAACTTTGATAACATCATCTGTCGTGACAGTACAGAAATTAAACTTAAAAAATTGCAATTCATGGTCACTCTGAGCTAATTTTAGTGCTTCATGCTCACAAGGAAGAGCCCCGATATCTTTAGCCGTTTCTGTAAATTTGTTGTTGAAAAACTCAGCAATGTCTATTGCATTTTTAATAGGCTTATTATCTAATATAACATCAGGAAAATCAGTGTTAGGTTTCTTACAGCCTAGTTCAGATTTAACAACATACCAAGCAGCCTTGCTCCTGTTTTCTGAATCCTTAATAAAATTAGAATTACACATTTTCTTTGACATATTACAGACATTTCTGAAAATCTTTTTATACTTTTTGACATAATTAATAAATTCCTTATTATTAGACTGCTTAGCTAGCCTGCTTAGCTCTCTCTTTTTTAAGCTTGATATTTTAATACCCTGTGTTATCCATCTTTTATTATTAAAAGGTTTGGTTTTGTTACTAAAAAATTTTAACGGAAATCTTTCCTCAAATATATTTTGAAAACAACCAAAGAAGTTTAAACAGTTTTCACCAAATGAGTTTTCAAATGAAACATCCCATTTAGTTTCTTTCAAGAGTCTATTATAGTTATAAGCCGTAAAATATCAACTCTTTACGATTGGTTTACAGGTTCTCAACAGAAGCAGAAGTTCTGCAACAAGCCAACAACACGTCCCGTGGTCTGGCGGGTTACTTCTTCACTAATGACGTCTCGCAGGCGTGGAGAGTCGCCAAGAACTTGGAAGTGGGGATGGTGGGGATAAACGAATCTTTGATTACCTCCGCAGAAATCGCCTTCGGAGGAATTAAAGAGTCCGGATTGGGGCGGGAAGGCTCACATTATGGTATCGAAGAGTTTACATACGTCAAATCTCTGTGTTTCGGCAACGCCTGACATCAACCACCGAGTGGTAATAGGAGCGCATGGTCAATTATATAGGCCTGTAACTAAATCTGTGATAAAGAAAATGTATTTGTAGCTAATGCTGGTTGTTTTGATTGAACCCTGAATGTTGCTAGAAAATAAAATTCAAAAGGAGTTTGTGAGTTATTTAGTTGGATAGTCATACCGTGTTTCATAAGTTTTTCTTTGATATTATAATATTTTAAAACCCTAAAACTGGCGGTCTTTAACTGTGTGGATTGGCGGGTCATTTTTACAAGTTTGTTAAGCATTTTTTATATAAATCATAAAACATAAATTACCTTACAAAAATATAGTATATAGCATATCATTTTAGTCTGCATAAAATTGTTAACGAAATATAAATATAAAATAAAATTACTCACCATGTTAATAATTGTAGTGTTGACCGGAGAAAAAAATTCCAAAATGGCACCATAAGTAATTTTTCAAAAATTTACCTATATATACAAAATCCATTATATACAAAATGTTCCAAATTTATCTATGAACACAATTACTAGTATTGTTTTATATGTTTCATGTAAAAACAAGTTATTCACTAAAAACTGGGCTATGTACACATATTTTTTTCACCAAATCAACGCTGATACTAACAAATCAACTTGCTTGAAATCACAAAAAAAAACTAAAAACATATATAATAGTTACACCGAAAGATGGCCAACAAACTACTAAACATTGTTACGCAAAGATAAATTCGATACGTAACCTAGCAACGTAGTGTAAAATGACTACAGCTGACCGCCGTTTGTCGTGGCGATGCCACTTGACGGCGAGATTTGATCGCCGCATATTGTGGCGATTGCCAGTTTTAGGGTTAACACCTGCTCTCACAGACAGAAAACAGCAATAAAACACTTGTTGGAGGTCTAGTGGGTAATTAGTTATTATTAGCTTAGCTTTTACCTACTGAATTAATGTGATTAATTTTGTTCACATTGTTTTCAGACATTCTATACAACTTTCATAACGGGTTTTAACGAATGAAGCATTAGTTGTAAATAAACAGTTTTATTCAAGTAAAATGATAAATTAATTTGTTTACAATTATTGTTTTATTGGGTGTGTATTAGGATGAGTAGGTGGCAGTAATGTTCTTCTTAGAGGAATTAATTGACACACTTGATGTTGCTATCAATCAATCAATCAAGCAATCATCTTTATTCATAAAATTGTACATGGTACAAGAATAGTGTCATTTCTAATCTAATAAATAAATTATAATAAATAGTTCACTTCTGTATAGATAATAATAATAATAATAATAATATAAAATAGTTTAAAATAGTTTAGAGCTGGTGGATCAGTTGTGCCTAATTTTTAAAAACTCTTCAAAAGAGTAAAGAGGAATGCTCAACAAGTAATCTCTTAGCTGTTTTTTAAAATTGATCATATCAACCTCCTCAATGAATTTCCGAGGGAGGTGATAAAGGAACTTAGTACCTAGGACAACGGTTTTCTTTTTAAAAAACTCTAAATTGTGTTTTTCCACTCTACGATTTGGGCGGGTATTGTAGGAATGAGTGTTATTTTGTAACAATGGGTTAAAAAACTGTTTTACATAGTTAACTGTTTCAAGGATAACCAACCCATAAACAGTCAAAATGCCCAGCTCTGCAAATATTTCCTTCACAGAAACTGTAGCTTTTAACTTTAGCACGACTCTAATTGCTCTTTTTTGTTGAATAAGTAATTTGTCCAAATTCTTATTTGATGTTGCCCCATAAATGCCAATTCCATAAGACAAATGAGAATGAATCATAGAAAAATATATTGTTTTTAAAGTTTCCAAACTACAAAATCGTGACATTTGTTTTAGAGCAAAGATGCCGCAGGAAATTCTACCAACTACATGAGTGACATGATTATCCCAGCTCAAATTTTCATCAATTATTAGCCCCAACAATTTTGTGCTTTGAACTTGATCCAGAGAATCTTCATCTATGTAAATGTTAGGTGAAATTTGGTTTTTTGCTTTTTTGGTAGAGAAGGAGATAAATTTTGATTTGCTGGAATTTAAAAGAAGATTTTTGCTGTTAAAAAAGTCTTTGATCATAGCTAATCCCAAATACCCCCGTAGCAGCAAACCTGCGTACTCAGCGAATTTCCAATGCATATATATGTATCTCAATACCACATAAAGCTACATACCAAGTTTCATCAATATACATTCATAAATAAACGATTTATGACATTTTAATTATTCTCCATAAGAATAACATGGCAGCTGAGTATGCAGGTTTGCTGAAGCAAGGAACACAAAAAATGGGGTTTTATACAAATATCAATATAACTCATGTAGGTAAAGCCACATACCAAATTTCATTAATTTATTTTCATAATGAAGGCAGATAACACGTTACTTATTCTCCATAAGAATAACATGGGGCTGAGTACGCAGGTTTGCTGCTACGGGAGCCTTGGGTAAAAAAGTGTCTTTTTGAGCAAATATCAATGGTCCACAACCAGATGAAGCCGTATACCAAGTTTCGTCAGTATAGGTTCATAAATAAGCGAGATATACAATTTTTATTTTTCTCCATAAGAATAACATTAGACAACGTACTGTGTTTAGCACTTTCAATATCTCGGTAACCAATTGACGTAGAGAAATGATCAAAATACCAAATTGTGTGTTTTTTAAGCTAAATCCAATGGGAAAAAATAAAATTTGACTATTTCCAAAATTATATGTAAAAAATTCGAAAAACCCATTTTTGTGGTACAAAACCCCCCCAAAATACCCCTTCGGATAGAGCGATCTGGCTGGTTTTCGAACTTAAAGTCATAAATGCTGCTTTACACGTTTATACCAAATTTCATCAAAATCGGATAATTTTTACGAGAGTTATCGTGCTCACGGACACATATATATATATATATATATATATACAGTTTCGAACGAATGGTGTTTTTGGGGTCTGGGGACCTCAAAACGAAAAGTTATCATGGTCCCGGGCCTAGGTCTTACCATGCCGACTACGGTAATAGCTTCTTCCCTATAGGGGAAATTCGCTAATTCCCTATAGGGGAAATTCGCTAAAAAGACGAAACTTCAATCCTTTCCATTGACTGCCCTGAAAAAAGAATGTTTGAGTCATCAGCATATAAACATACAGAGCTGCTTCCCTCTTGCAAGGAAGTAAGAACCATTGGAAGGCCCTTTATGTAACACAGGAAAAGCAATGGGCCCAGAATGGATCCTTGTGGGACACCATGTTTTATTGTTTGTAATTTTGAGCAAAATTTGTTTACATATTTATTGTTAGATTTAGATGCAAAACTATCTGGAATATGCTCTAATTCAACATATTGCTGTCTATTTGTTAAATATGATTTAAACCATGCAATTTCTTTACCTTTCACCCCAAGATTACTCAAAGTTGTAATCAATTTACTGTGGGATACACTGTCAAAAGCTCGTGACAGATCAAGGAAAACGCCAATCACTTTTTCTCTTTTGTCTACAGCATCAATAATTGATTGAATAAAATCAACACCTGCTGTCACGGTAGATTTTCCTCCTCTAAAACCATGCTGCTCTCTTTCCAATATGTTGTTGATTTCCAAATAATTAGAAAATTGGTTATAGACTACTCTCTCAAATATTTTAGAATACCCCCGTAGCAGCAAACCTGCATACTCAGCGAATTTCCAATGCATATACATGTATCTTAACACCACATAAAGCCACATACCAAGTTTTATCATTATACATTCATAAATAAACGATTTATGACATTTTAATTATTCTCCATAAGAATAACATGGCGGCTGAGTATGCAGGTTTGCTGAAGGAAGGAACACAAAAAATGGGGTTTTATACAAATATCAATATAACTCATTTAGGTAAAGCTACATACCAAATTTCATTAATTTATTTTCATAATTAAGGGAGATAACACGTTACTTATTCTCCATAAGAATAACATGGGGCTGAGTACGCAGGTTTGCTGCTAAGGGAGCCTTTGGTAAAAAAATGTTTTTTTGAGCAAATATCAATGGTCCATAACCAGATGAAGCCGTATACCAAGTTTCGTCAGTATACGTTCATAAATAAGCGAGATATAAAATTTTTCTTTTCCTCCATAAGAATAACATTAGACAACGTACTGTGTTTAGCACTTTCAATATCTCGGTAACCAACTGACGTAGAGAAATGATCAAAATACCAAATTGTGTATTTTTTTAAGCTGAATCCAATGGTAAAAACTAAAATTTGACTATTTCCAAAATTATATATAAAAAAATCAAAAAACCCATTTTTGGGGTACAAAACCCCCCCAAAATACCCCTTCGGATAGAGCGATTTGGCTGGTTTTCGAACTTAAAGTCATAAATGTTGCTTTACACGTGTATACCAAATTTCATCAAAATCGGATAATTTTTACGAGAGTTATCGTGCTCACTGACACATATATATAGATATATATATATATACAGTATCGAACGAATGGTATTTTTGGGGTCTGGGGACCTCAAAACGAAAAGTTATCATGGTCCCGGGCCTAGGTCTTACCATGCCGACTACGGTAATAGCTTCTTCCCTATAGGGGAAATTCGCTAAAAAACTGGGAGCAAGGAAATGGGACGATAACATGATGGGTCAGTACGGCCCCTTTCTTAAACAATGGAATTACTTTCGCAATTTTTAACTTATCGGGGAAAATTCCGGTTATGAGAGAGGAATTAACTATATGAGTAATGGGTTCTAAAATATACGGAAGTGATTTCTGAATTATATCTATAGGGATTTCATCATAGCCAGAGGAAAACTTGTTTTTCATTGAAAGAATTATTTGTTTCATTTCAAGCTGAGAAATTTGCTCAAATCTAAATACCCCCGTAGCAGCAAACCTGCGTACTCAGCGAATTTCCAATGCATATAAATGTATCTTAATACCACATAAAGCCACATACCAAGTTTCATCATTATACATTCATAAATAAACGATTTATGACATTTTAATTATTCTCCATAAGAATAACATGGCGGCTGAGTATGCAGGTTTGCTGAAGGAAGGAACACAAAAAATGGGGTTTTATACAAATATCAATATAACTCATTTAGGGAAAGCCACATACCAAATTTCATTAATTTATTTTCATAATTAAGGGAGATAACACGTTACTTATTCTCCATAAGAATAACATGGGGCTGAGTACGCAGGTTTGCTGCTAAGGGAGCCTTTGACAAAAAAATGTTTTTTTGAGCAAATATCAATGGTCCACAACCAGATGAAGCCGTATACCAAGTTTCGTCAGTATACGTTCATAAATAAGCGAGATATAAAATTTTTCTTTTCCTCCATAAGAATAACATTAGACAACGTACTGTGTTTAGCACTTTCAATATCTCGGTAACCAATTGACGTAGAGAAATGATCAAAATACCAAATTGTGTGTTTTTTTAAGCTGAATGCAATGGTAAAAACTAAAATTTGACTATTTCCAAAATTATACATACAAAATTCAAAAAACCCATTTTTGGGGTACAAAACCCCCCCAAAATACCCCTTCGGATAGAGCGGTCTGGCTGGTTTTCGAACTTAAAGTCATAAATGTTGCTTTACACGTGTATACCAAATTTCATCAAAATCGGATAATTTTTACGAGAATTATCGTGCTCACGGACACATATATATATATATATATATATATATATATACAGTATCGAACGAATGGTATTTTTGGGGTCTGGGGACCTCAAAACGAAAAGTTATCATGGTCCCGGGCCTAGGTCTTACCATGCCGACTACGGTAATAGCTTCTTCCCTATAGGGGAAATTCGCTAAAACCAAGTTGTTGAAAGAAAGTGTTGGCCTATTAAATAAAGAGTCATCTAGAATGTTTGGTAAGATCAACTGATCCACAGCTGTTACAAAGAATGTATTTAAGGTGTCACTTACATCCTTAGGGTTACTAATAATATTGCCATACTTTTTTACTGTGATATTACTTTTTAAATTTGTCTGATCTTTTATCTCAGACTTAATTACATCCCAAGTCATTTTAGTTTTATTTGCAGAAGACTGGATTTTTTCATCAAAAAATTTTCTTTTTTTACTATACATAACATTTTTTAATTTGTTCTTATTTTCTTTTAATTTTAGTCTCAAACCATTATCTTTTAATTCCCTACAACATTTCTCAAGAAATAATATTTCTTCTTTCATTAAACATATTTCTTTATCCATCCAACTATTGCCAAAACCTTTATTACAAGTAACATGCAATTTAGGAAAATTAGAATTAAAGTAATAGAAAAAAGTTGAGATAAATACATCATACTTTAGATCTACAGTTGTATTAAATAATTTGGCCCAAGATTCGTTTGCCAAGTGCTTTAAAAACAGATTAATGTTTCCCTCATTGAATTTTCTACTATATTTTTTAAAAATTACTTTAGAATGATTTACAATATTGGGGATTTCCAAGATTTGGCCGTCATGGTCCGATACCATTGTAATTAAGCCTGTTACTGCTGGTTCTCTTTTACTAATATTTGTTAAAAAATTATCTATGGCTGATTGTGTTGTGTTTGTTACTCTTGTAGGAAAGTTTACCAAATATTTCAAATTGAACATTTTTAGAATACTTCTAAATTTAAAGTAACATGAATCTTTGTCCAACACATTAATATTAAAGTCACCAGTAATTACCAAATTTTCATATTTTTGAGTTAAAATACTGCACAAAGTTTCAAATTTTTGGAGGAATGAATCTAATAAACTAATTTTCGGTGATCTGTACAGGCAAACTAATATGAATTTAAAATTGTTTACAGTAATTAACGAGAGACAGCACTCAAACTCTTTTTCAGTTAAAAGATTATCAATAGCTGGAATTGAAATTTGTTTACTGTTGATGTTACTCCGTACAAAAATGTAGGTAAACATTTACCTACAAATGTACCTAAAAATGTAGGCTATGTAGGTAAACATTCGGTCTTCACACTTTCGTCACGCTCTGCGACATTCTAAGCAGATGAGCTTATATGAATCTATCAGATGGCATCAAATTGGGGAAGGGGGGATCGATTGAAAATATATCAATACAGTTCGGGTCACAGTGCTTGGCATCTGGTTAGCCTTTGCTCCGGAGTGACTTTTCGCCTCAATTTGACTTAGTACCGTTAGTGTTACAGTCTACTTTTTTCAACAGAAAGCAAAAATCACTTATTTAATTTGAAAACATTTGTTTTGGTTGTTTTTGTTAATTTCTACTTTTATTTACAAGAAATTTCAGTAGTTTCTCGCCTTTCCCAGGTGCCAAGCACCGTGAACCAAACTTTAATAAATACTCTGTAAAACTTTTGTGCTTAAATAATTATTAAAAAAATAACATTATTGCAGCACATTGGTATTGGCCAAAATGTAAACATGCACACATCTGTCGTGAATGCTCCAACCCAAACACATGGTTCAACCGAACATTATATTAATGTAAGGAATTAATTTATATTGTGATATAATTTTTTCTTCGAGGTAATGTTCTCTTTTCAAGAAATGGACAAGTTTTATATCAGGATATTGGGTACTTTGGTATTATACGGATGCCACTATTTTTGGAGGTTAATTTTTACCGGATACAAAGGATAACTACATAATTCGAAAAAACATACTTTTATTGACTTACTGTACAAATTTTACATCATTCTGATGAGCGGTCTTTGTGTTGTGCCTCCCAAAAGACAGTGATGTCCGCTGGATCGTGTTGAATGCGTCGCCGCCGCTAGCAGCCACACCCGATCGCCACATGTACTCCGCCAAATATACAGCGCGCTGCGGCAGTTATGTTAGGATGGGTTATCATAAAAATACGTACGGTTTCCTCTTCATTTCGAGATAAATATCACACCAAAAGAACGTCACTCATTATGAAAACAAATGTAACATAGTGGACGGCAATAAATCACTCATGACTCTGGCCCAGATACAGGCGGTGACAGGTGATGCGCGCGCTCCGGTCAACGACCTGACCTTGGCCTATTTGGAGGGGGTTTGGCGGCCTGATGTATGACTCATCAGGTATCATTCGATTCGTAACAAAACAAGGAAAGACCTACTATCATTTTTATGATAACCCATCCGAACATAACTGCCGCAGCGCGCTGTATAAGGGTGGCATCCGTATAATACCAAAGTACCGGATATTGTGTTACGTTTAGGGATAGACTGATTCCGATTCTCAATTCCTCGATACCTTCGATTCCGCTGGTATCGAAGAATCGTCGATACTCGATAGTTCATGTCTTTGGGTTCGATACTGATTCTTACATAAAAGGAAGTTAAAATCATAAATTTATCCGTACTTCTCTTAAAAAAATCAGTACAATGTATAAATAGATACCGATTTTCTGTTTTAAATATCAATTAAAACCAATTTGTTTTTAAAAAAGGTTTTTTTTCTAAAGGTTACGTACAATACTATAGTTTCCAGCAATACAGCAAAGTGAATATTTAATAACAAACATTCATAACAACAATATTTGATGAAACAAACCAAAGAGAATCGAATAGCCGATCTCATTTCAGTTTAATATTTATCGTACATTACGGGTTAATAATGTGAACAAGCCGTGGGTGCCAGGACGACGAGAAAACTATTTAGGCAGCCGTAGCTTCAATGGCAGTTTGGGTAATGCGTCAACGCTGTCTGTACGCAGCACCCTGAACTTACCAAAATCCGTTTGTATTTTACTTGTTTCATGAGCGCTTCACACTCAATGCGAACATAAATCGTCTGCCGGGAAAATCAAAAATCATAATAAAGTTCCACATTCCTTATCCGTTGTATTAATTTTATTATTCGATCGATTGTCAACGGTAAACAGCACCCTGTGGGTTTTAGTTGATATATTGTGATTATTATATTGTATTAATGAATATAAGGTTAAGTTACTATTCAACAAAATTAGGACGTTGGCAACTGTTATTGAGTGTGGATTCGATTCTCGTTTGTTACTTTTCCCGAGTGTTAAATTATTAAATAAAATACTTTTGGCCTAGACTATGTTGGGTACTTTGGTATTATACGGATGCCACCCTTATGCAGCGTGCTGCGGCAGTTATGTTAGGATGGGTTATCATAAAAATGATTGTAGGACTTTCCTTGTTTTGTTACGAATTGAATGATACCTGATGAGTCATACTTCTGGCTGCCAAACCCCCTCCAAATAGGCCAAGGTTAGGTCGTTGACCGGAGCGCGCGCATCACCTGTCACCGACTGTATCTGGGTCAGTGTCATGAGTGATTTATTGCCGTGCACTACGTTACATTTGTTTTCATAATGAGTGACGTTCTTTTGGTGTGGGATTACCTCGAAATGAAGAGGAAACCGTACGTATTTTTATGATAACCCATCCTAACATAACTGCCGCAGCGCGCTGTATATTTGGCGGAGTACCTGAGGCGATCGGGTCTGGCTGCTAGCGGTGGCGACGCATTCAACACGATCCTAGCGGACATCGCTGCCTTTTGGGAGGCACAACACAAAGACCGCTCATCAGAATGATGTAAAATTTGTACAGTAAGTCAATAAAAGTACGTTTTTTCGAATTATGTAGTTATCCTTTGTATCCGGTAAAAATTTAACCTCCAAAAATAGTGGCATCCGTATAATACCAAAGTACCCTATGTTGTCTAAAATAAAGAGATAACATACTTATGTTTTTATGTGATGCTTATTTTTCTAAACAGAAGTTTGATTTACAATCTTAAAGTTTTAGTTTGAGTACTTCTTGAATAGTATATTTTCGTTTTCATAATTTTTTTACTGGTAGGCCTAACATTAATTCTCTTGCAAGGCCTAAGTGGAAATATAAACTAATAATTAATTGTTTTATGTTTTCCTACAAAATTTGTTAGTAGGCTATACGTTTTGTTTGGTGGACTATATTGCTAGGTAGGCTAACTTACACATTAAAAATTCATTGTTGATTTTATGTGCTTTTTTTTCTTCCTGTACATAAATCTGCCTTGGAATCGGTATCGAACACAAAATCGAGAATCGAAGCCTAAATTTTAGAATCGGAATCGAGGAATTCTGGAATTGGCCCATCCCTAGTTGCGTTACAAGTTACACGATTGTATAAAGAAATCACAGTTATTTACACAAATTTAATTTAATAATGGGCCTGAGGGACTGAAAAATAAGCTCTATTGAGTCAGACCAACGTCATCTTGTAGTTTTCAGTTTTGGAGACAATTCAAGCCACATACAGGGTACGGTACTACTTATGTTCTAAAGTTGTACAATTTTCTACAATTGTATCAATTTTAAATTTTCTGAGAACCACACCAAATTATTGTGCTCGATACATTTTTTGGAATTTAGAATCACACACTGCAGCAATATTGTGCATACAGATTTACAAGAGTACCATGCATTGCCTAAACATGCAATGCATGAGCTAGAGTTTTGCCTCCAGAAGGCAAAGAAGTGATGAAAAGACATGGTTAAATTAGAAATTAAAAGACTTGTTTAGTATTTTTTGTTTATTAGATGATCAACCGTAAAGGCAGGATGACTACGCGATTACAGCCTTCTCAACGCTGGTGGAAGATGAGGAGGTAGAGTCAGAGGCGGACACAACGTTGTTGCTGGACGTGGCAGACACGCAGTTGCCACTGTTGTCAACGTACTTGTAGTCCTTCTTGGACGCTGCTCCTGAACGGGTGCTGGCGGCATCGCTCTTGTCAGACGTGCTCTTCTCATATGCGCTATCTCCATTGATCACCTTCACACTTTCGTCACTCTCTGCGGACTCCGCTGTAGCTGAGTCGTATTTAGAGTCCGCAGAAGACTTCTCTTCTACGAATGCTGCCTGAAATGAAATTGTGTTTTCTATATACTCAACAAAATATATTCCTCTTGAACAGGATCTGTTTTGGTGGTTTGTGTTATTTGGTAATACTCAATTCTATTATTTAATAATGAAATTAGAAAATTATAAAGTATTAGTTACAAATTGTATACCAATACAATTTATTAACTATAACTAAAGTACCCCCTCGCAGCGCAAAGCGCCGCTTGCTTGCTTTGCTCATAATAAGGAGGACTTCATATTGAACTTATTAGTTTTTAATAAATCTGAAGATTGTAAAAGATTAGTGAAGGGAGATTGGGATAAAAACATTTTTTAGTTTGGCTAAATTATCAGCTGATATTTAAAAGTATGTCATAGTAACCTTCAAAACGAATAATAATCAGCTGATAATAATTATCAGGCGGTTTAAATAGAATTTTATGAAAACACTTATGTTAATTTCTATAATTTGAATACACTATACAAAATAAAATTTGTAATGATAGTATTTCAAATTTTTTAGAATTTAATCAAAAAGAGAAAATCAGATATTAAATTTTGTTTCAATGTCTGATGACACATATAGAGGTAGGTACAAATAAAATAAGACATATATAAGCTAAATCGGTCCATTAGTATGGTCAGGCTTGCTATCAAACTTTTGGCCCCTGTGTACTTAGGTCATTGTAATAAGTATATCTCTAAGTCACCCCCAAAGAAGTTACCCGTAATTGCCTCAAAATAAATCTACACATATTTCTGAACAAAATGAGCCATGTGGGAGTAAAATCGGTGAAGTGAATCGGCCAGAATGACTGTTTTTGTTCTCTTTCTAAAAAGTTGGCAAAAAAAATTAAATAAGCGTAACGAAAAGCCAAGTGAACAAAATCTTTTTTCAATGTCTGATGATTCATCTAGAGGTAGTTACAAAAAATATATATATATCAAGTAAATCGGTCCAGTAGAACGGTCAGGGTCGCTGTCTTTAGTTTTCGCAAAAGTTTTTTAATAAATAAGAAAGATGATGCTAAGAAAAATATAAGCACCTGTAGACAGGAGAAAAAGAAAGGAGTTGTATTTTTTGCTGCATTATTTTTTGGCAAACCAAATGAACCCTCTTACTTAATGAACATATGTTTTAAGTAATCATCTGATGTAAACAAACTTCCTCCATAAGATTAACATGGGAACTTTAAGAGCCACTGGGGCAAAGCCCATTGACGATATGTTAGTTTGGATGGGTGACGACATATCTAGACATAACTACCTGTCATTTAAAGAAAGAATCATGCAAATCGACCCAGTAGAACGGTCAGGGTCGCTGTCTTTAGTTTTGACAAAAGTTTTTTAATATATAGGATTAACAACTACTAGGTGTTGCCCGTCAATACTCGGATACAGCTCCATTCGTGGTGAGTGGAACGCTAGGCAGATGGTGCGAAACATGTATAAAGTGTACTTTGTAAACTGCTATTTTCTTTCAATTATTTTCTTGTAGCAAATTTTAAGAAGAAAATAAGGATTCTACAATCTGAAATTAACTAATAGTTAGCCTAATCAACTTAGTCTGTGGTGCCTCTTTAATTGTTATTCTATTAGGTTCAAAAACATCAGAAGTAAGTAGGCCTAAAACTATCAATTTGTATTGGATAAATGGTTTTAAAATGTTCGAGACATAAGCCTTTCGAAAATTTGCAAAGGCCTATAGATATTGCAATCTCTATAGTTGACTTAAAATAAATACCGGTATTATTAGTAAAACGGAGCTTAGTGACACCGTTTAAAACTATGTTACAAAAAGTTTGGCGGCGCCAGTTGGATTCGAACCCGGCTCGGCTGTTTTGTAGACCGGCGCGCTATTGACTGATCTAGGACAGCTGACGTTTGAAGCGGCAAAGTAAAGCATTACGACGTGACTTCGGAACAATTGACTCTACTTGCTGAGTGGAATAAATCTATTTATTTAGATTATTTCCTTATACGCACAGGGTTGGGAGCACACGTCAAATTAAAACCGGTGCATTAGTTCCTTAATATGCTCAAAAATGGTATTTAATATGATTGTAAACCATTTATTTAGACTGACCCTTTACAATTTGCCATTGTAGTAATCATTTATACCATTAATGTTATTGCAAACAGCTGTTTTATATAATTAAGTAACTTTAGGTATAGTACTAAAGATTTAACAATCAAAACTTATTTATTTTTTAATTCACCAAATATATAACTGTATAGTTTAAATAATATAAAACTGTATTATTTTTTTCTTTACATTTAAAGGACAATACATAATAATTTTATACGTTTTTAGGTACTGGCCATGATAAACCAAATGCTTCTTGAGCGTTTGCTCTTCTTCTGTTGTCAGATAAAATATCTCGTGTCTTTACAATCAGCTGATTGAAGGACTGTAAAATAAAATCATTGCAAAGGTTTGGAAATGTAGATTTTTTAATTAAAGAAAGTAAGATAACGTAAAAGTAAATAAAACCTGCTAATATAGAAAAGTTTAGCTTTTATTTGGTACAAACTGCATGTAAATCAGTCCAGTGGAAGTCTCAGATGAACTGTACAAAGGATTGAAAAAGTTGACTTTTCCCACATGTTAAATCTCCATAAGAAAAGTTTATTTTCATTTTTGACCGATTTAACGTAAATATTTTCAAAATACAAATAAAACCTGCTGATATAGGACCGAAAACCTTTGTTTTGATACAAACTGCATGTAAATCGGTCCAGTGGAAGTCTCAGTCAAACTGTCCAAAGAATTGAAAAAGTTGATTTTTCCCCCATGTTAAATCTCCATAAGAAAAGTTTATTTTTCATTTTTGACCCATTTAACGTAAATATTTCCAAATTACAAATAAAACCTGCTGATATAGGACCGAAAACCTTTGTTTTGGTACAACCCGCATGTAAATCAGCCCAGTAGAATCTCATATGAACTGTCCAAAGGGTTTTTCCTTACGGCTTTAAATATATAGATTAGTCAATAAAACCACTGTCAAGCAATGAATGTGCCACTGCACACTAAACCCTGATGTTTGCTTTACTGAGGCAATTTCGTTGAAAGTATTCCTCAATTACTTCTGAAATTAATTAGTCAATTTCATATTACAACAGAATTGCAACAACTCATTGGGAATAAAGGTTTCAATATTTTATTTTTATACAAGTTTTACAAATATTGTTAGGTGATTTGCAAATAGAAAATCAGCTGTGAATAAATGTCAAAGCTGAATTTATATACATAAACTACTGAAATGGTGACACATTTATTAAATTACAAGGCCGAAGACTGGTTCAAGTCCCCAAGTTGGTAAAACAGCAACGTGGGTTTTCTGTGCTTATCGAAAATTAATTTGAAACAACAACAAAATATATAAATTAGTCTTTGATGTTGAAAAGGGGTTGCATTTTTTACTCGTTTTGTAATTTAAGAGATCTGTTAATTCAGTAAAGTGTTTTTTATGTATTACTTAGTATCGCAAAAGGAAAATAAGTTTTCCCTTAACAAGTCTTTTCAAAGAATCCATCTACAGTCTTTAGATGGATTTATACAATTGCTTTAAAGAAAAATCAAAGTATAATTCTTTTAAATTCAAAAGTATCCTATGCAATTTTTACTCTTAAAAAGATTACATGATAACATATTGTCCTAACATTAATTTTTGTTCATTCTTATTTTTATTTTTTAAATTTTATTTACTAGTTTCAATATTTTGTTCAAAACCCAAAATGGCGAATGGATAAAATTAATATAGATTGAAGTGTATAGTAAACAACGCATTCATTCTTGTGTATAGTGTTACTCATCCTTTTTTTTGGGCAAGAATGAGTAACACAACTGTGTTTTATCTCTTCATGGATGTGTTGAGATAATCAAAAATAACATCCACAGGCACTTAAATAATAACAACAGACACTTGAATCAGGAAACAGGTTCCCTCTTATTATTTAACTAGTCTTTTTTCTTTGTTTTCAATTAATTATTGGTGTTGATAAGTTTATGTTATTAAAAAAATCTTAAGTAAGTTAGTAAATTGTTTTAAAAATTCTACACCAACAATAAAATGTATAGTTAAAAATACATTTCACTTTACTTCTTATTGTTTGTATATTACTTTTTAAGTTAAATATTCAATACAGTGATTTTTTTAAGCTTGATTAAATTTGTTAAGTTCAGAATGTGTTTAGTATTTTTTACCAGAGAAACGGCAAGAAGAGCGAGGAAAGCGACAAGTACGGAGGTCCTCATGATGAGCTGTGGAAGGCTGGCTGATTGATGTCTGTGTGGCATTGGAAGGGGTTTATAAACACCTCCACACACATTTCAGCCACCTGCTCATCAGACTACAATCATGGTTTACTCTCATTACAATCATAAATGACTGAACGTCACCTGACACTGGAGAGGAGCAATATATCAAGTTCAAGGGCCCCATTCAATCCTTGTTTAGGGTGACCATAAGTCGAAAACGGAACACTACTCGGGAGAGGGGATCTCCTACCGGGAGGAACAAATGGGGTCTTGGAATTTTTAAGGGATAACGTGTTAGGGTAAATTTTAAAATAAAGCGATGTATAAAACTGATCAAACAACTCATTAACTAAACTTTTTTTTAGATTTAGGTACGTAAAGTTAAAACAAATTATGATAGCTATATATTTCTATATGTCTGTTTTATGGTTATTGTGGCAATCCTCTGGACATCCACAATATCCTCCACTACATAAAGCACATAGTTTAGAAAATATTTTATTGCTGGCCAAGGTGACTTATACATTCTAACTGTTAGTGAAAATCCTTATAAAAATGTCTTAGTTAAATTGCTTAACAAGGATTTGTTACATGATTTACAGCATAAGGCAAGTTTTTACATGGTAGTTAACAAAATATTATTTTAATTGTGTTCATTTCATGTCTCTAACTTTTCATACAGTATACATTTAACGATAAGCGAACTAAGTGGAACAAGCAGCTTCTGAGTTTTGTTCTAGTCCTGTAGGACATAGAATGTAGGCTAACTGGTAAATCTTAAATTCCAGGTGAAAACCTATAATTCTTGTGTAGCTGAGATATCTAAGGCGAGTTGAGGATCGTGGGTTCAAGACCCGGTTAGGACCTTTTTGCAATTAAAATCCTATTTTAAAACATATATTATTGGTTTAAAAAAATGTATGTTGAAAATTCAGCTTTTTGACAAACAAAAATTACTAAAAATATATGTCCGAAGGCTGCCCCACTTTAATGAAACATTTGAACTTCCAAAGGATATCTGATGGATGTCTTCAGGTTATTGACGAATGTCCTATAGACATATAGTCCAACACGGACATCCATTGGACGTCTCTGCTGTGTGGGTGCTTATTCATCATTTGCTAAAGCAGTGTTTTTTTCAATGTAACTTTTTGATTGCAGCTGTTAATAAATACAACATTATGTTTGGTTTGATATTTCTGTTGGGGAATTTTTCAGTATCTTTTACTGAACAGTAATAATTTATCAAATATCAGTCATTTAAAAGAGAATTTGGGTGCGAGGCCCCAAAAGTCCTGAAATCGGTCCATTGTATTTAAAAAGTATCATGTGTTGTGTAATTAAATCACAACACTTTGTATTAAGTCATAACACAATGACAAAAAATCCACACGGAATAAAATATTAAACAATTTGCATCAAGGTTTAATTAATTTTAAATATTGGAAAAGGCTAAGAGTTGTTAGGAACATAATAATATACAGCAAACCTGCGTACTCAGCGAATTTCCAATGCATAATATATATCTTAGTACCACAAAAGGCTGCATACTAAGTTTCATAAAATATATTCACTTATAAGCGATTTAATTATACTTCACAAGAATAACATTGGTAATGAGTTCTTAGGTTTGCTGAAACAAGGCACACAAACAATTGGTTTTTATGCAAATATAAATAGAATTTAACTAGGCCAAGCCACATACCAAGTTTCATTAATATTCAATCATAAATAAGCGCTATATAACATTTTAGTTATTCTCCATAAAAATTACATGGGGGCTGAGTAAGCAGGTTTTCTGCAACAAGGAATAAAAAAATGGGTTTTTATGCAATTATCAATATAACTCAACCAGTGAAGCTACATACCAAGTTTTATTAATTTATGTTCATAATTAAGGGCAGTACCGGCTCTAGGGCAGTGCGAGCCGTGCTCCAGCACGGGGCGCGGCGCTTTTGGGGGGGCAGCACTCGGCGTTCATGACGGGCCATGGGTGGGGGATTGGGGGCATAGTTCGTAGCGCTAAAATAGAGTATTTGAAAAAATATATAAATCCGACTAATTTTGTAAATTTGTTGTATATTAGTATTATAAATTGTTAAAGGCATTATTGGGAAGTATGTTGTGCATTCACCATGTTGCACCTTCATTATACTTAAAACATTAAATTCACAAATCAGATAAATACAATCTCCGCTCCCCTCTATTCCGAATAGAAAAGTTGTTTTGACCTCTGTCGTTTTGTGACATTGAGAGTGTGAATAAAACTCGCAAAACGATGAAAGAAAATTGAAATGTTAAAATATCAAGTTAGACGATTCAACTAGTTAATTTAATCCGCCATCTTAGATTATTTTAAACTACTTCCTAGCTGAGGAAATATATGGAATGGGGACTGAAGAGCATTGAGGCGGCATTTCATCTTTAGTTGAAGTTAAAATGATTCGAGTTTTATATTGCTATTATATTTAATAAGAGGGGAAAATATGATACGCCCCCTCAGATTTTGGCGCCCCCTTCGATCGGTACTTGTAAGGTCCTTACTTTGAAAAATATAGTTAATAGTTCCGTTTCTGTTTAGTATAATTTCAATCAAGTTCTTATTTGTTAACTGAGCCATTTCGGGGCATTGGAGATGGAGTGGATAATGTTAAGAATTAAAAATACTTCTCGTCATTACAGATTAGTTGTGCTTTCGTCGTGGTTAATTGATTAATCATCTGTATTTCTTCCAAAGTGGCAGTACCTTAAATGAGTTTCGTTTGTATTAACGAAAAAAACATGTTTACAGCCAACTTCAGTTTTTGGAGTAACTGGTAATCAAAACTTTCCCCCGGAAGAAATATTTTTCCCACGCTCAGAACAGGTGTACTGGTATCAGTTTGTCCTTCTCCGTTCCTTCTCAGTTTTGAGGTTTGTTTTCATTATTAGTGAATTTCCTATGGAAAAGTGAACTATTAGCGTGGTGAAACTTAAGAGGACGTTGGAGTCAGAAGAAATATCGTCGCTGACCCTAGCGCTACGGGCTATTTCAATGTTAAAACGCACAAAACATGTCTTTACTTAAAAGCATATTATTTTGTTACTGTTTGACCTATTGATTTAGAATACATTTTGTTTGAATCTTTATAAAGTTTTGATTCGTGACCCCCTGAACACTTTTTGGGGTGTCGCTAACATATATATACACATACATATTTATATATAATCGGACAACTCCAACCCCCCTTTTTTGGGAATTTTATTTTTCATATTTTGAGTTTTTTGGCCCAAAAGGGTCAGAAAAGCTCCCTATGTAAAATTAATGTAAATAAGAAGACGGAGATTAGAAAGGCGAAGGTTTTAAGCCCTCTTTCATCATTTTATAGCACAAATATTTACCGAGTTATTCAAGAAAATGTCAATTGTCTTAACACAGTACGTTGTCTTATGGGGATGTTACACTGGAAAAGGCTGTTTTCATTTATTGATGTAGTTTATCATCCCCAATATAAGTTTAACAACTTGTTATCCTGACTATACCTCCTCCTAACCTTATAATGTACAACATTGCCATCCTAATAGTGAATTTAAATATAACCAGAAGCATCAGAACAGCTAACAAATTACATTTTTCAATTTTCAAAGAAAGTTACCAGTGTTGTTTTAAACCCTTTATTCGATTTTTTTAAGATGTTAATGCGGAAATTCACTTCCCTCACGTCAGCGCGCTGCGTGCGAACTCGTTATTTTTCTTAAACAAACACATAATTGTTTCTTGATACGAAGAAGTCAAAGAATAATGCCCTGCGTCAGTGTGAGGGAGCCGCGCGATCGTAGCAGGTAGCTTACCGCCACAACGCGCGCCGTGCCGCGCGCCGCTCCTTGAGATCATCCTGGACAAGATATAGTGGTCGTAGCAACACATAAATAAATGCACGACAAGTCACACATAGTGCAGAGTGTAGACATGGCCTTACTAAATTAAATTTCAAGTTACTTAAATTAGTTAAATTTGCTTAGTTGTTTCCCTTTTTTAATTTTAGGTTTTTCAGAACAGCCATGCAGATGTGACTGCTGTATGATTTCAAAGTTATCGTGACTCAACATTTCCATGACGATACTACATGAAATCAAGATTTTGAATTACTCAAGTCTCTGAGCTGAATGTGCTCCATAGCTTGTCATTTCAGGTGATCAGTATCGCACGGAACCAGATACAACGCAAACGCAACAACAAGCGAGGGAGCGAGGCGCGAACGTCAGACTTATTTCAGAGCTACGGTGGGGGGGGGGAGGTTTTAGTTGTTATGAAGGGGGGCGGCAAGTTTGGTCTTTGCACGGGCACTGAAAATCTGACGGGCCGCCCCTGATTAAGGGAGTCATTACATTTGATTTATTCTCCATAAGAATAACATGGGAGCTGAGTACGCAGGTTTGCAGCTAAGGGAATAATCAACAAAAAATCAATTTTTTTACGAATATCAATATACCAGTACTACGTGAAGCCACATACCAAGTTTCATCAACATACATTTATAAATAATCGAGATATCAAATGTGATTTATTCTCCGTAAGGATAACATTGGACAAGTACTGTTAGCACTTTGAATATCTCTGCAACGGTTGGGAGTAGAATCACAATCTAAACATCAAACTGATTGTTTTGTGGGGCTGAACTGATTGGTAAAAGCAAATGTGAAGTTTACATTAAAATGAACTGAGGAAAAGCCAAAAACCTTTTTTACATAAGATTAACATGGGAGATTTGATGAGTAGGTTTTTTGGATTTTCTCCGCAACCACTTAACCTAGGTTAATAATTCAAAATACTATATTATTTTTTTAAGCTCTATAACGTGGTCAAAACCAAAATTAAGTTTTTTTTTTAAATGTTAGGGTAAAAAAAGCAAATAACTGTTTTTTGACAAATTTAAAACCCTCATAAACCCCCCTTCCCATGGTCCTATTTTTCTGGTTTTCGAACTTAAATTCATGAATGTAATTTTATACAATTGAGTCAAATTTCATCGAAATCGGAGTTTGTTTGCTCAAGTTATCGCATTCATGGACACACATATATATACCCTCTTAGCAGCTAACCTGCGTACTCAGCAAATTTCCAATCCATATATATGTATCTTAATACCACATAAAGCCACATACCAAGTTACATCAATATACATACATAAATAAACAATTTATGACATTTTAACTATTCTCTATAAGATAACATGGCAGCTGAATATGCAGGTTTGCTGAAGCAACGAACACAAAAAATGGGGTTTTATAAAAATATCAATATAACTCAAGTAGGTAAAGCCACACACCAAATTTTATTAATTTATGTTCATAATTAAGGGAGATAACACTATACTTATTCTCTATAAAAATAACATGGGGCTGAGTATGCAGGTTTGCTGCTATGGGAACTATCAGACAAAAAATTTTGTTAGTGCAAATATCAATAGACCACAACGGTATGAAGCAATATACCAAGTTTTATCGGGATGATTTCATAAATAAGCAAGATATACAATTTTTCTTATCCTCCATAAGAATAACATTGGACAACGTACTGTGTTTAGCACTTTCAATATCTCTGTAACCATCTGACGTAGAGAAATTATCAAAACACTAAATTTTGTGTCATTTTAAGCTTATTCCAATGAAAAAATTTAAATTTGTTTTTTTCAAAAATTATATGTACAAAACTCAAAAAACCCATTTTTGGGGTGCAAAACCCCCCCAAAATACCCCGATAATTCGATGACTTATAGATCAGACTTCATTTATGACTTTCATTTATAACTTTATAATTTATGACTTTAAGATCAGACATCTGTCTGATCTTAAAGTCATAAATGCTACTTTACACATTCATACCAAATTTCGTCAAAATCGGATTAATTTTACGAAGGTTATCGTGCTCACGGACACAAATACAGTTTTGAACGAATGGTGTTATTGGCATCTGAGGACCTCAAAACGAAAATCTATCATGGTCCCGGGCCTAGGTCTTACCATGCTGACTACGGTCATAGCTTCTTCCCTATAGAGGAAATTCACTAAAAATATTCTTTTTATATGGAAAAAACAATAATTAGAATAATGTTAAAGATGCGGAGGAGAGAATCTGTCAGGAATATGCTAGTAACATTATACAAACTGTATATATTTGAGATAATATAATTTATTAAAGATAATCAGGTACTGATTTTTCAGGATAATCTCACCCTTACAACATAAGATATCACCCTGAAGTTGACCATAAACAATAGAGCTTTTAAAAAATAAAACTTCAGGTTTGTTGTTGAGGTTCAGAATCAAAAGGTATATTGAAACTATAAAGAACGGTTAAATTACCTTTTGTTCCGTCAAAGTGATCCAGATCCTTACTGGCTACCATGTGATTTTGAAGCTATTAAAACCTTCTTCTGGCCACAAGAGCACAATCACTCATCTGAGATCATCATGATTTAAAACTTTTTATATGTAATACAATATGTATAAACCCGTGCAAAAAAATTTAATCTAATTCGGCCAAAAACACTTAAATAAAAATACAAGCACCACAGCATGGCCGGGAGAGATGGGAGTCTAGACTCAATATTTTTGGTCCAGTAAAATTAAATGTTTTCTTACGTGTTTTTATATATTGTGTTAAATGTAAAAAGTTTTAAATCATGATAACCTTAGATGAGTGATTATGGCCTTGTTCTTGTGGCCTGAAGAAGCTTTTAATAGCTTGGAAATCAAAAGGTAAGGATTACTATGTTATCTAGATAACTTTGATGGAACATAAGGTAATTTAACCTTTCTTTGTAGTTTCAAAAATAAAAACAACCTACATGGAAAAAATGGGCATACAGTTTTGTAAGCATTTGCCAAGGGAACTTATAAGCTCCCACTAATAACCAAAAGTATTTTCTTATAACGTAGCATCCTTTTATGATTTTAATCAATTTGTTCATAGGTTTGCTGATTTAAAAGTCTCGCCTTTCGTTTTAATTGTTATCTTTAATTCTTGATGTAGCAAATGCAAATTTGACAAAATAGAAAACAAACTATAGAACTAATCAAATATATTTTTTCATATCAATTTTGGTTTTATACTTTTAAGCAATTCTATAGACGAAACTATGTTATATGCTAAATAAACATTGGTAAATAAAGATTTGTTGATTGATCAATTTAAACCCACCTGCTCATCACACCAAACTGATAATTTACCAACATCATTATGTTGCAGCTTTTCAGTGACAAATAACCATGCTCATCAACCAGGAGTCAAGCCAGTCAAATACCAAACCTAGTTCCTCATTCTTCATTTCCCATTTTGTAAATTATATATCGATAGGGCAAAAGTTTTGACTAACCGACCAAATCTCTTTAAATAAAAAAAGTAATACATATCAATATTTTGAAAAGTATATTTAAAATTATAACATATTTGAACATTTAATATGGTAACCCATTTTAAAATTAATAAAACCAACTATGATAAAGAGTATTTTCACTCTTTAATTTTTATGAATACGGTAAGTCGGTGAGTGTAACAGTGAGTGACCGATTGAATTTAAAATGTAAATACAAAAGAAATAATTATATACACGTAACTCAAAAAGACTAAGTTCTAGTAATACACCTCTGATGTCAAGGCCTGTAAAATACAATTTTATTGTTGAATCTTTTTTTACCAAGAAAATTCACTAATCATTTCTTAGTAAATTATGAATAAATATTTGGACAATCAATGTGTCATTTTAAAGGTTTTAGACTGCAGAGTAACAGTCAAATCTAAATATAAAAAATACCGGTTTATTTATGCACAGTTTATAACACTTAGCATATTCAAAACAATGTATTTTACATTAAGTAAGGATCTGGTCACAAACTGGATCAGAAAACAGAGTATATTTTGAATGTGGCCAGAGAAACTTGTTGGGTCCCAAATACCAAGCCAAATTGTCATATTCAAGTCTGAGTTGATAATTTAACAGTCAAAAATAAAAAGTTTTAAAATTATTGAGCATATTTAATTAGTAAGTGTTTGTTTAAGGGAAATATCATTTCCTAATATTCTGATCAAAGTAGTAATTTTAGAGGGAATTCTTTCTTTGTGCAAATATAAAGGTATAAATATACATATTGACATTACTAATGTTTTTGAAATTTCACGAGAGTTCCCATCTGACATTTATTTTTTTAATTTTTAATGATTACTGTTATGGATATATACTCTATTTTGATAACCTATTATTCTAAAGCCAGTCCCACACTACTTGTGAATATGCCTGAAATTTTGGCAGAATATTAGCCTTGAAATTCACTGAACATTTGCCACTTATTAACATTTAAAACAATGTGTTATTCATGTAGCAACCACAGGGTGCTACCAATTGACCGTAAAGACACTTGTGTGGAGACAATTTGGGCGACATTTCAAATATTAATAATTATTAAGAAATAAGTGGCTGAAACCAACTTATCGACATGAAACTTGTCCGTTTGACCATATGATCAACATTTCAAAAATTAATAATTATTAATAAAAAGAGGGCTAAAACCAAGTTACCGACATGCCATTTGCCCGAATGACTATTTGTCCTCATGGATGAGCGAACGAAGTAAGTGAAATCCCTATACATCTTATTACTGTAATCTCGTTATTTCTCAACCGATTTGGGCGATCGATATGTAATTTTAAAGGTTTTAGACTGCAGAGCAACAGACAAATGTAAAAATAATAAATACCGGTTTATTTATTTCAATATTTACACTTAAAAAATTGCTCCATGTTATTTAAATTGGAGACTATTTTTAAAGGAACTCGGCCTTAGTTTGAGAATACCAGGCAACGTGTGGTCATGCAATTTGTACAAAATTGAAGCTGAAACATTCCAAAACTCCTCAAAATTATCAGATTTATTATTTTCGCCTTTTAAGATTGTTAAATCATACAAAATGTAAATTCCAACAAACTGTTTTGAAGGGATTTATAGTCTGTTCTGTTTATAACAAACAGCTGATTATAATCCAACTCTGTGAAATTCATTATAGACAGCTGTTTATCTCACTATAAGCTTTTTATTTATTTTCATGTACTATACAGTAAACATTAATGTAACCATTGAATGTAACTTTTAAATACCCCCGTCGCAGCAAACCTGCATACTCAACGCATTTCCAATGTATAGATATGTGTCTTAATACCACATAAAACCATTTACTGTACAAAGTTTCATTAAATATACATAAATAAATGAGCGATTTATAACATTTTACTTTTTTCTATAAGTGTAACATGAAGTCTGAGTATGTAGGTTTGCTGCTACAGGAACTATCGATCAAATAATAGTTTTTTTGCGTAAAAATCAAAAGACCACAACAAGATGAAGTAATATACCAAGTTTTGTTAAGGATACGTTTATAAATAAACGAATATATAATGTGTCTTATTGTTCATAAAAATAACATTGGACTACGTACTGTGTATTGCACTTTCAATATCTCCGTAACTAATTGATGTAGAGTAATGGTCAAAACACAAAATTGTTTATTTTTTTAAGCTGAATTCAAGGGTGAAATCTAAAAGTTGATTCCTTAAAAGATTACATTTTAAAAACTAAAAAAAAGCCATTTTGGGGTACAAACCCTCCCCCCCCAAAACACCCCATTGGATGAAGCGATCAGACTATATTTTTCAAACTTAAAGTCATAAATGTCACGATTAATCCTAATTTCATCAAAATCGGACCATTATTACGAAATTTATGGCACCCACGGACACATATATATTTATCTGAGTGACAGGGACATTTAATTATGGACTAACGGCCATCCACCCAATATGTCATATATTTAATTTAAAAGTGTGAATTGTGCTTAGAAGTTGTAGCCTTGCATGATTCGCTTACGTGTAGTACTGTGGGGACCGACTCGCTAACGTGTAGTATTGTGGGGACCGATTCGCTTAAGTGTAGTATTGTGGGGACCGACTCGTTTACTTGTAGTATTGTGGGGACCGACTCGCTTACGTGTAGTATTGTGGGGACCGATTCGCTTACGTGTAGTATTGTGGGGACCGATTCGCTTACGTGTAGTATTGTGGGGACCGACTCGCTTACGTGTAGTATTGTGGGGACCGATTCGCTTACATGTAGTATTGTGGGGACCGATTCGCTTACGTGTAGTACTGTGGGGACCGACTCGCTTACGTGTAGTATTGTGGGGACCGATTCGCTTACGTGAAGTGTTGTGGGGACTGATTCGCTTACGTGTAGTATTGTGGGGACCGATTCGCTTATGGAATTAAATATATAGAAGAAGAATATATATTAATTGATTACATTTAAAGAAGATATGTGGTTTCCTGAGAGAATTAAATAAAACCATTGAATAAATATTACACAGTGGTCATATTCGAAATGAATAAAATGGACATTAATTTATAATAGCAACTGCAGTGACCGTAAAACAGAAAAGAGGCAAATGAGCTAAGCAAATCTGCTCATTTGTAGGGGACATGGTGAAAAATTACCCCAAGTCATCTAAACAAACTGACAAGCTTCCCCTAGCAATGCTCGGCCCCCTAGGTACTAGTTAAACTACATGAGTATTACTTTGACTGTTTTTTTATTGCATATTGCCGAAAAAAAAAAAACTCAAAAAGCTAAGAAACTTAGTTTGAATTATTAATCTATGGCTAATGATTGTGGAGAAAATCGAAATTTTCACTCAGCAGTAATCTACATTATATAAATTGTCCGACGTTATTATCGTAGTACCTGGGTACGGGCTTTGCTAGGGAAAGGACAGTCAGTTTGTTTAGATGACTTGGAGTAATTATTCACCATGTTCTCTACGAATGACCATATTTGCTTAGCTCATTTGCTTATTTTCTGTTTTAGGGTAAATCCAGTTGTTATTATAGATCATTGTCCGTTTGATTCATTTTGAATATGACCACTGTGTAATCTTTATTCAAAAAATATATTTGTGGATATCAAGTTATTCGAAAAAACAACATTGAGACTAAGGTTAAGATTTGTAAAAACAAACAAAATAATCATAACAGCTGTTCAAAAAAACCAGTCAATTGTAAAAATAACATTGACTTGGTAAAATATAAGCATGTGATTTTTGTGAGAATAGTGATTAGAAAAAATAAAAATAAGTTTAATATATACAAGATTAGATTATGTATACACTTCTAGAACCTTAGAATGAAGAGTGAATAAAAAATAGACATGAACAAAATAAAAAAGAAACGTGTAAATAAGCTAAGCAAATGCAGTATGCTCGCCTTGTAGAGGAATCGTAAAGACTCCTAGGTATTTAAGATGCTCTAGGTATTTTGAACAAACTGACTGGCTTTTCGAGCAAAGCTTGGTCCCCCAGGTGCTTTAACAAATGTAACTAACATTTCAAACATAACATTGTACTGTGATCGGAGACAAAGCCGCGACGGGCTATTAGTTTATCTGATTATCTATGTGTATTAAGGGGTTTTATGTCAGTACAATCCTGTGTCTAATTGAACCAATTCCCTGGGTATCATCTCACTAAGCTAAGCGAGTAATCATTGAAAGTTTTTAAGGAGAGAGAGAGATAAATAGTTTAAAATATTTTTAAATTCAACAAAAAAGAACCAAAAGCCTTACAAGGAGTAAAAATAAATTTGAATTTGATACACCAACAGTCTTGAATTACCGTGAATTTTAAGTTTATAACTATAAGAGATCAACTTAAATATTCAACAAATACCTTACATATAACCTCCAGCAGAAACCGCTGTACCAATTTAAACTGTTTTTGTAAACAATTAAAGGTTTGGCATGTAATAATATCATAATACCCCTGTCCCAGAAAACCTGTGTACTCAGCAAATTTCCAATGCATTTATGTCATGTGTTCTCACTACACCTACAGTAATAACTTCTACCCTCTAGGGAAATTCGCTAAAAGCATTTCTTTTGTATAAATACTTTGAAGGCATACACATATTACGTAACGCACATAAGGGGGGAGGGGGTATGGTGTAGCGTTATGTTGGGGACCGGGGTTGTATCAACGTTACGTAACTCACACATTTTAACCCTAAGAGCTGGCACACTCCCGTATGTATTGATACTGCTAAAAATCTTTCGAAATTAAAAAATAATCAAATTGATGTATAAATCAAGGTTGCAGTTAGTTATATAAAAATTCTTCTGTCATACTATTTTAATATCAGTTAAACTAAAAATAATACTAACGAATTTTGAGTAAGTTCTGTATTACTTTACACCTATGTTTTGGGTTGTTTTAGAGTGTAAAATCATTACTTTATACAGTAGTATTATACGCAATACTGTATCAAGTAATGCGTCCCCAGAAATGCGTAATCCCACCTTAGTTTTAGCGAATTTCCCCTATAGGGAAGAAGCTATTACCATAGGTGGCATGGTAAAACTTAAGCTCGAGACCATGATAACTTTTTGTTTTGAGGTCCCCAGATGTCAAAAACACTATTCGTTCAAATATATATATATATATATTTACTCACACACACACACATATGTATATATATATATATATATATATATACATATATGCATATATGTGTGTGTGCGTGTGTGTGTCCTCGATATTACCTCGATAACTTTTGAAAAAATGCCTGATTTTGATTAAATTTGGTACAAATGTGGAGAGTAATATTTATGAGTTTAAGTTCGAAAACCAGATCGATCGGACTATGGGAAGGGGGTTTTATGGGGGTTTAAAGTTTTCCAATAATCAGTTTTTGAACTTTTATCCTAACATTTTAAAAACACTCGATTTTGGTTATAGCCATTTTATAGAGCTTAAAAAGATAAATAATTTATTTTTTTGAATCATTAAGCTAGGTTAAGTGTTCCTGGAGAAAAGTCAAAAAACGCGTCCATAAAATGTTAATCTTGTGGAAAAAAGGTTTTTGGATTTTCCTCAGATCACTTTAATAAAAATTTCACATTTCTTTTTACCAATATAAGTTTAGCTCTACAAAACAATCATTTTGGTGTTTTAATTGTTGTTATACGTCCAACCGTTGCAGAGATATTCAAAGTGCTAAACACAGTAAGTTGCCTAATGTTATCCTTATGGAGAATAAATAAAATTTGATATCTCGATTATTTATGAATGTATATTGATCAAACTTGGAATGTGGCTTCAAATAGTTGTAGAATATTGATATTTGCACAAAGAAATGGTTTTTGTTGATTATCCCCATAGCAGCAAACCTGCATACTCAGCCATAATATTATTCGTATGGAGAATAAATAAAATGCTATTTTATCACTTATTATTGAAGGTATTTTTGTGAACCTTGGTAATTGGCTCTAGGTAAGAGTGAGACCCGTGTACATGCAATGGAAATTCGCTGAGTACGTAGGTTTGCTGCGACGGGGATATTTTAATTTGGTTTGTATTTGAATTAGTTATTGATTAAATTTTATACGTTTTAGCTGAATTTGTTTATTTTGTTTATACTATTAGTACGGGTATACATTTTGCTTTGAAATAATTTATTGCAACATGTTGTTAAAAGAAAGACAGTAAAGGGTTAATGATTCATTGAAACCCATAATCCAAATTGATAATGAAATGATGTTTAAAAGGTTTAAGCTATTTTAAAGCCTACTACGATTGAGTTGCGTAAAAAAAATACACACTATTTTTAAAAGCTAATAATACATAAACTTTAATTTCTGTGTTTTCAGATATGAAAATGAGTTTTTTCACCCTGCCAACACGAATATATGATCAACGTGTTACTTACATTACTCTATAGTTGAAACATAGACGTTGGCTTAAATATCAATGACTCAAGTACCATGAAAATGGCTCCCAATGTTTATATGGGAGAAAAAATATATTTCTTTTGAAGATAATGTTAACGATACTGAACACAATTCGTCCAATAACTAACATGACTGAGATTTTTTATTAAATAATTTATCTGTAAAATTTATAAAAGTTTATCCATGGCGGCATTTTCGAGTTATTGTGATGACACAGACACGCTATTTGAGTTGATTCTCTTATCACTTTGGCATTAAAGTAACTAGTATAGGTGTCTGTCGAAATTCGATGGATACAATACACAAAGTTTGAGTAGTCTGACGGTAACCTGTAGGAATAATTAACAACTATGAATTACCTGACTGAAAATATGACACATTATTATATAAATGCACTTTTATATTTGGCGCGATACAGGTTAAAAGTGACAAAATCACAAAACTAAAAAGAAAAATATTGAATTTCCCCTATAGGAAAGAAGCTATTCCGGTAGTCGGTACGGTAAGACCTAGGCCCGGGACCATGATAAATTTTCGTTTTGAGGTCCCCAGATGCCAAAAACCTCATTTGTATCCATGGGTGCGATAACTTTCGTAATAATGGTCCGACTTTGATGAATTCTGGTTAAATCGTGACATTTATGACTTTAAGTTCGAAAAATAGTCTGATGGCTTCATCCAAAGGGGTTTTTTTGGGGGGGGGTTGTACCCCAAAATAGTATATTTCGCACCAAGAGCCGAAAGTGGGGGTTTGCTGGCCCGAGATCGTGTTTTATGACCGAGACGAAGTCGAGGTCATAAATCGTTCGAGTGCTATGCAAAACCCTTTCGGCAGAGGTGTGAACGCTATTTTTCACCATACTACAATTATTAACGGGTTGAATGTGATCGGTAATAAAACACGAGCAGCCTCATGCAATCTCGGATTAAAAACAGTTAACCAATAAACAAATTATCGATAGTACAATGTTTTGAATTTTATTGTTATTTGTTCCAGTGTTTTAACCAAAGAACACAAAATAGTATGCACGTATTAACCAGGTAATGTCGTGTACGTTTGAAATCAAGTTGGCAACTCTGGCTAAATAGATCAGCTGACTTTCGGCCCTTGGGCGGAAAAACTCTACTTTTGGTATTCAAATGACGTTCCGAAAACAGGTGATTACAGCGTAGTGTGGTGAAAATGTTTTTTTTAGTTTTTTTAATATAATCTTTTAAGAAATCAAATATTAGTTTTCACCCTTGAATTCAGCTTAAAAAAATAAACAATTTCATGTTTTGATCATTTCTCTACGTCAATTAATTACAGAGATATTGAAAATGCTAAACACAGTACGTTTCCAATTGTATTTTTATGAACAATAAGAAACATTGTATATTTGTTTATTTATGAACTTATCCTAACAAAACTTAATATATTGCTTCATCTCGTTGTGGTCTTTTGATATTTACACAAAAAATTATTATCTGATCGATAGTTCAAGTAGCAGTAAACCTGCATACTCAGACCCCATGTTATACTTATCTATATCTATAAAAGAGGAAGTATGTATATATATATATATATATATATATTTATATATATGTATGTAACTTATGGACTCCGAAACCGCTCGACAGATTGTAATGAAACTTTTAGGCATTATTAAACATTATTCAAGGATGGTTAGTGTGAAGTTTGGTGCAAATCTGTCCAAAGAGCTCCGACCCAGAGGGCATACAAGGGTTCAGTGTCAGGTTTTTGAAATTTAGTGTTTACAAAATTAACAGCTGTAATTAATTAACAGCTGTAATTAAAAATTCAAAGTTTTGGGCGCAGCAACGCACGCCAGGTAACTGCTAGTAGAGAATAAGTAACATGTTATATATCGCTTATCTATTTATGTATATTGATGATACTTGGTACGGTATTTGGTTTTATGTGGTTTTAAGACACATACAGTATCTGTATATTGGCAATTCACTGAGTAAGCAGGTTTGCTGCGACGGGGGTATTTAAAAGTTACATTTAATGGTTACGTTAATCTATATCTATAAATAAGAAAAACCGATGATCCCCCAGACCAAACCTCTAAACCACGAAATACACACGACACACGTACACGTTTTACACGTATAATCTTTCCACAACTTAGGTAACCACTAAGAAAGGATTTTGAGAAATTCCCATTGGGCTCCACCCCACGGGGTTTCAAAGTTCAAACTCCAAGTTATTCTATACATACGAAAAACCAATCATCCCCCAGGCCAAATCTCTACCCCTACGACTGAAATTTGGCATGTGTACTCTTTACATAACGTAAGTATCCACTAAAAAAGGATTTTAAGAAATTCCCATATGGCTCCGCCCCACGGGAAGTCAAAGTTTCAATCCTGTGTTATTGTCATGGACATTGACTTTAATTTGAGCTGATGAGAATTCAAACAGCTGAACATGTTTCGTAGTAGCTCCACGGGTTAGCCACAGAATCTAGCACACACAACTGTTGTATTTCCGGGTGAAACCGGGTATGATAGCAGCTAGTTTACTATATAAAACAGACTATATAAATCCCTTCAAAACAGTTTGTAGGAATTTACATTTTGTATGATTTAACAATCTTTAATGGCGAAAATGATTAATCTGACAATTTTGAGGAGTTCCAGAATGTTTCAGCTTCAGTTTTGTACAAATTGCATGACCACACGTTACCTGATTTAATCAAACTAAGGCCGAGTTCCTGGACAATAATTCTCCCATATGAATAACATGGGGACATTTGAGGACTTCATACTTTATATCATTAAACAAAATTAAAGTGAGAAAATGATAAATTTGACAATTTTGGGGAGTATCGAAATGTTTAATCCTTGAATTGGTACAAATTCTATGTCCACACGTTGCCTGGTATTCTCAAACTAAGGCCGATTTCCTTTAAAAATAGTCTCCAATTAAAATAACATAGAGCAATTTTTTAAGTGTAAATATTGAAATAAATAAACCGGTATTTTTTATTTTTATATTTATCTGTTACTCTGCAGTCTAAAACCTTTAAAATGACACATCAATTGTCCAAATCGGTTGTGAAATAACGACCTAGTAGGCCAAAAACGAGAATAATAAGATGTATAGGGATTTCACCTACTTCGTTTGCTCATCCATGAGGACAAATAGTCATTCGGGCAAATGGCATATCGGTAACTTGGTTTATTAATAATTATTAATTTTTTAAATGTCGATCATATGGTCAAACGGACAAGTTTCATGTCGATAAGTTGGTTTCAGCCACCTATTTTCTTAATAACTATTAATACTTGAATGGCGCCCTAATTGTCATCCGCACAAGTGTCTTTACGGTCAATTGGTGGGCCCCCAGAACCACACTATTAGGGGATACGCCGAACGCTCGTAACTCAGCCCAATATTTAGTTGTATTCCGAGCAGTGTGGGACCAGATTTACTGTGCATGGACTGTATGCTTTTGAATGCATTTTATCTTTTGCAATAGTATTTTTTTATTCTAATCTCAGCTACCTGTCGCCGCAAGTCAATAGGCCGATAAACCCGTACAGAGATCTAAAGACAGTGAGGTAGTGTAATGGCAATAGTCACATGGGCAAGCCAGTGGTTACCGCTCGTGAGACAGTATCACTGCAGTCAGCCGGGATTGAACCTAACACCTGACCAAGACTGATGCCAGGCCAGCGTTTTACCTCTGAGCCACCTCATCTGGCTAATTAAAACAGTACCTCAAAATCAGTATTCAATCTAATACAAGAAGACAACCGAAAGAAGCACCAATATTTTGGGCAAAGTGCAGTATCACATTTCCCACCAGGCCAAATAGGCAAATGCAAAGGATACAAAATTAGAAGGGGCGCTAAGAAACAAAAATAAGTCATTGACTGATGATTAAAGATGATGCTGTATGGTGTTGTACTGCGTTACGAGATTGTTGGACGTAGTTCTACAAATCGCCAACGGTAGAACACACACAATGCACAATGCAGAGAGCCAGATTCTTACTGTACCATCGGGACAGAGACTCAGTGAGCCTAATTGCCTTTAGGTTGTAATATAAAAAAAACTGACTTGGCACCCTATTAATTTTAGCGAGTTATAAGGGTTTCTAGTGGCTGTGATAACACAAGTCACAACGCAAGCAATGTACCGTATAAATGTAGCTTAATTTCATCTCAGTGTGTGATCACCGCTCTTTATTATTAAACTGTTTTGGCGACCGGCATTGCACAGGTGAGAAAGGAGGGTGCAACAGTTAGTGTAGAGGAAGCTATTTGGCTAAATGCGGGCCTGGCTAAGTGGTAGTTTAATAATATGGGTTTCATGTCTTAAATTTCCTCTAGTATCCAAGAATGGATTGTCATATCAAGAAATGAATTACACCTAATGGTAGTGAATTATCATTGTTGCCTGATGAGCAAGTGGCTGTGTTTGAGTGTCTGTGTGTGTGTGTTTGGAGGTGTATAAAAGACCCCACCAACGATACGCAGTCATCAGTTAGTCTGCTCCCAGCATCTCAACATGAGGACCTCCGTGCTTGTCGCTTCTTTCGCCCTTCTTGCCATCACTCTGGTAAAAACAAATCACTTACATATTTTTATGTACATTTGTGATACATATAATAATAGTATTAATAATATTATCTAGTAATGTAAGCAGTATTAACCATTTAAACTCTAGCCATTAACCATTTGAAATCTTAATAAAAGTACTGTATTGAGTAGATTTGACTTTTGCAACGTCTTTCCAGAATTGAACTATTAAAAAAATTAAATAAGTTAAGCTCGCTGATAAGATAAACCAGCTGATAAGATAACCTTTAACATAAAAATTACAAAAAGTTTGTTTACACACTTTTTTAATTAGTTATGTTTGTATCTATGTTATTGTAATAACGCAAATAAACTAAAAACTTTGTACTTTTATGTTCCAGTTGGCTCCTGCATCCTGTACTCCAGTTGTCTGTGTAAGTATACTCTAAAACAGTTAGTTGGCATTAGTGGAAACTGGAGATTGTTTTGCCTCTAAAATAAGGAAAGCAGAAAGGGAGATTAGAAACAGAAATAATAAAAATAAAACAAACTAATCAAATACTAGTACATAACCCCCTGCCTTATGTGGCTGCAAGTAAATGTCTAACAGCTGATTATATCATAAAGCATCCAAGCATCCGGGCTGTAGTGATGCAGACGGTTGATCAGAGACCCGAAACTCTACAACCTTTGGGTGTAGATAGTAGACATAGTAGATACTATACCGGTATATATAGTAATGATTGTTGATAAAAAATAATAATTTGATTTATTATTTTTTAATTTTACTATGCACTATAAATATGTTATTTCAGATGTAATTTTATTCCTTAAAACTGTACATAATTATTTTATTCACTTACAGCTGTAAAACCATGTTTATTATTAAACATAATAAACATAATAGACATGACATAATAAACATAGTTTTATCAATAAAAAAACATCAACAATCATTACAAAAAATTAAAAAAAAGTTAACAAAGAAATAAGGAAAGAACACTGAAATAAAATAAACAAGACAACAAATACATAGTCAGATCATAAAATCTACTCCAGTCTTTTTTATCTAAATTAATTAATGGAGTATGAAGATAATGAGAATGAAGAAAGGATAATAAAGGAAAGATAGAATAATACAGAGGAAAATAGTCAAGTTAATAAAAAGATTATGAAGAAAAATTACAAGATAGCAAAAAGAAAATGAAAGAACCAAAAATAACAGGTTTGAAAATTAAAAGTCTAAAGTTAAAATCTTATGGAAGAAGTTTAAGGAGAAGAATTTATATTTTGAAAATTTATTAAATAGGATTGTATTACAAAAAAACAATAAAATACCCCCGTCGCAGCAAACCTGCATACTCTGCGAATTTCCAATGAATATATAACATAACACATTCAAACACTTAACAGGATTCATAAGAAATATATTCACAAACAAGCGATATTTGAAATATTAATTATTCTCCATAAGAATAACATTGGGGATGAGTACGCAGGTTTGCTGCAACATGGCACACAAAATAATGGGGTTTTATGCAAATATCAATAGAACTCATCCTAGTGAAGTCACATACCAAGTTTCATTCATATACATTCATAAATAAGCGATATATAACATTTCAAGTATTTTCCATAAGAATAACATGGGGACCAAGTACCTAGGTTTGTTGCTACAGGAACCATAGGTGAAAAATTGTTTTTTGTGCAAACAACAATAAACCAAAACCAGATCAAGCCATATACCAAATTTCACCAGTTTATGTTCATAAATAAGCGAGATATACAATTTTTCTTTTTCTCCATAAGAATAACATCAGACAACGTACTGTGTTTAGCACTTCCAATATCTCGGTAACCAATTAACGTAGAGCAATAATCAAAATACCAAATTTTTTAAAATGAATTCAATGGTATAAATTACAATTTGATTTAAATTAAAATTACATGTAAAAACCCCAAAAAACACATTTTTGGGGTACAAAACCCCCCAAAAACCCCCCTTTGAGTGGTGCGATTCATCTGGTTTTACGAACTCGTTCAAATAAATGGTACTTTACACATTTGTACCAAATTTCATTAAGATTGGACCTTTTTTACGAGAGTTATCGTGCTTACGGACACTTGTATATATATATATATATATATATACATATACATATATACGGGATGAAATAAATGACGTCTTACAACACTTAAGATATATTTACACTTATACTGATTCACATACAGACGGTAAACATATATAAAAGATGGTATATATTAAGTGTTGTAAGACGTCTTTTATTTCATCCCGTAAGTAATAACAACACGTAATATGCTAATAAAAAAGTTATATACATATATAAATTTTGAACGAATGGTATTTTTGGCATCTGGGGACCTCAAAATGAAAAGTTATCATGGTCTCGGGCCTAAGTCTTTCCATGAGACCTATGGTAATAGCTTCTTCCCTATAGGGAAAATTCTCTAAAAGAGATTTTGAGTGCAATTTAACAAAATATTTCAATTAGTTAAAACTGTCTTAGTGGGTATTAATGTTATTTAAATCATTTTTGACGAAGAAACTGTTAATCTATAAAAATAAAGTTGTTTTAAAGGCATTAGTAACAAAGAATATTAGTACTGCAGTAATGTTAATGGCTGGTTGTTTTATGAAAATCCATACAATATTTTTTTAACCATTCAAATAAAAAAGTTGTATGATTTTTACAATTTTGTAACATGATGTTTTTATATTTTGTTAAATATTTTAAGATAACTATTGTTAAACGGATTTAAAGCCAGGAATCCTGAATGTGAAGCACTGTGCTATCTCACTTTCTTGGATCATATAGAACTCATCCTGTCCAAGAGGAATATATTTGTCATGCTAGATATCAAACCTCTGATCTTCCTTTCAGGCCGGATCAGTAGAAGTGAAGGCTTCTGACAAGTCGAAATTCCAATCATCTACTGCCGCAGCTGCAGAGAGTGACGAAAGTGTGAAGGTGACCGACGGAGTTAACTCGTACGAGAAGAGCACGTCCGACAAGCAGGCCGCTGCCAGCTCTCGCTCTGGAGAAGCCGAGAACAACAACTACCAGTACGCCGACACCAACGGCAACGTCGTCTCAGCCAAGTCTAGCAAGAAGGCTCTCGCTGCCTCTGACTCTTCTTCCTCATCTTCCTCCAGCGTCGAGAAGTCCGTAAAGGGTCTGCCTTGTGGCTGCAAGTAAACGTATGTCAGCTGATCATGTCATAAAGAAAATATATTAAACAAGATGAGTTATTATTTTACCCGGAAAATTGTAGAGTATAACTGAATGAAATAACTTTGCTTCTAAGGTAAATATTATCATGTTATATATTTATAACACCCCCATTGCAGCAAACGTGCACACTCAGCACATTTAAAATGCTTATATATGTATGCCTTACCACCACATATATATGAAGCCATTTATCAAGTTTCATCAAAATATAGGTATATTCATGAACAAACGAGAATGAGTCATTACATTTTATGTATTCTTCATAAGGCTGATATTATTCTTGATTAGTACAAGTCTTAGTTGTCTCAGTATTAGTTTATGGTTAAAACTATATAACATTAATAATATATATTTAAACAAATAGTGATAGCCCAGAGATTGAAATTATATAACAAATAATTTAACATGAACTGTAAGAGGTTTTGATTTATTTATTGACGGAAACCCCTTTTTACAACAAGAACATATTCAGGCGAACAAAATTAATCCTAGCTAGTTGAAATTCATCACAGCTAGTTGAACAATGATGATTAAATTTATGTGAACAGAACAAATTAACAAGCAATAAATATTTAATACAGTAACAACACTCATCGAATAAACAATACAATAACATACAGAAAATCTATATGAGGTAAACTCTTTACAATGATATAACAAATGGTTCCTGATAATTCTAACAAGATTAAATTAGTAACAAGTAACAATTTAAGATATTTACATGCACTACAATAACAAAAGAAGAAAATAAAATCAAGCTTCGAGCTCGTAGACGGTCAGGAGTTGCCTCTTGATCATAGGAATACTCATGCAAAAAAAGTCAATGTCATGTAGAAGTAGATTTGCCTTGCGCTGAATACGAGCCATAGGGCTGTTCTGCTTATACACTGTTCCATGGTGTTGTCTGGCAAACAAATCTGTGGACATTGTACCAGTAGGAGTGCGGAAGTCGACAAGATCCAGGAGGGTGGGACAGTCAATTAAGCCATTTACAACCTTATATAGAAATACCCCGTAGCAGCAAACCTGCGTACTCAGCGAATTTCCAATGCATATATATGTGTCTTAATACCACATACCAAGTTTCATCAATATACATTCATAAATAAACGATTTATGACATTTTAATTATTCTCTATAAGAATAACATTGCGGCTGAGTATGCAGGGTTGCTGAAGCAAGGAACACAAAAAATGGGGTTTTATACAAATATCAATATAACTCAAGTAGGTAAAGCCACATACCAAATTGTATTAATTTATGTTCATAATTAAGGGAGATAACATGTTACTTATTCTCTATAAGAATAACATGGGAGCTGAGTACGCAGATTTGCTGCTACAGGAACTGTCAGCCAAAAAAATTTTTTAGTGCAAATATCAATAGACCACAACGATATGAAGCAATATACCAAGTTTCATCAGAATAAGTTGATAAATAAGCGAGATACACAATTTTTCTTATTCTCAATAAAATTGGACAACGTACTGTGTTTAGCAGTTTCAATATCTCTGTAAACATTTGACGTAGATCAATGACCAAAACACCAAATTGTGCGTCTTTTTAAGCTGATTCCAATGGAAAAAAAACTAAAATATGACTTTTTGAAAAATTATATGTAAAAAACCCTATGGCCTAGGTCTTACCATGCCGACTACGGTAATAGCTTCTTCCCTATAGGGGAAATTCTCTAAAACAACATCAAGTACTCTCTTTGTAGCTGCATTGGAAGCTGTGCAGCAATTGTGTTGACTGCTACATCTAAGAAGCGGTAGTTGAGACGCAAGCCCACCATTAGGAGGAACCTCATCTGTATTTTGTTGATCTGCTCAATGAGATATCTTTGGTGAGGAGGAAACCATACCACTGAGGAGAACTCGAGATGAGGTCGAACAAAAGCAATATAGAGGGCTTTCAAAGCAGCAGGCTGACGAGATTTTTGTTGGCCTTAGCACAAGCATGCATAATATGAGGTTCAGAGCTATGAGACAAGGATAGGGTGACTCCTAAATCTTTGACTTCATTCACCCTCGTGAGGTTAGTCCCATAAATTTGGTATAATAGGAGTTTTGATTTTATGGAAGGTAATGTAAGTGCACTTAACCGAGATCAGCTTCATGCCATTTTATCTGCTCCAATTCTCCACCAACACTAAGTTATTCTGGAGAGAAATGCAATCTTCAGCAGAGGAGATGGACGAATACAACTTTACATAATCGGTAAGCAGAAGATGTTGACTTTTCATAATTTGAGAAAGGTCATTCACAAAGATGTTAAACAGAATATTAATACATATATCAATAATTGTTTTGGTGTGCATGAGCAGTTAGACAAAAAACATTTGAACCGGTATCCATTACGGTACTGAAATTCGCAAATAACTAAACTAATTAGTTTCTCAGCTACTTCAAAACTATGAACTTTAGGCATAAGAGGAAAAGAACTAGAATTAAGATTTGGTAGCTATCTAAAAAACAGAAAGCAACTTGTGGACATAACCTTCACCAGAAAAAATATGATTCAGAAAACTCCCTCTGGAACCACTGCTGTACAGAGAGGTGCACCACAGGGATCAGTACTCGGACCAATTCTATTCCTACTCTTCACCAATGACATGCCAGATCAACTACAAGGCTCCTGTCATACAGTTATGTATGTGGAAAACACAGTCCTCACCATATGATAGAAAATAAGAGAAACACTGGAAAGAAACACAAATGCATATTTCAATCTAACTAAACAAAACTGATCAAACAACGATTTAGTTCTAAATAAGAAAACTGTACAGACTGATTTTACCACCAAAAATCAAGCACACATAAAGGGTTGCTCTCCTAAATTTGGAAATAATAGAAATAGCAAAACACCTAGGTAAATATCACAGTTGACTCAAAACTGTCGTTGAAACCACACGTAGACCAGCTGTGCGAGAAGCTCTCTTCAGGATATCTTATGTTATTCACAGAATAAAACAAGTAGGTGGCTTGGACACAGCCAAAGTTACCTATTTTGCACTTTTTGAATCCCATCTGATATACGGTATAGTGTTGTGGGGTGAGGCACAACCAATACCAACCTAGACGGGGCTCGCATACAACAAAAACAAGCAATTATAGATGCCTAGCAGGACTGCACTACCGTTGGAGAGGATACCTCAAGCAACTCTCTCTCTCTAAACAGATTAAGTTGGAAGAGGCGGTGGAGGTGTAGTTGTCTATTTGAGTTATGTATTCAAGTCTTTAAAGCAGCTTAAAGTGCATAACATGTCGCGGTCCAGGTTTGCTCAACCTAGGGGGTGGGACAAATGGTTCTTGCAAAATAGTCCAAATCACTGAGGTATTTTGTTATATTTAAATATTTAAAGAGGGCGCCACCTTGTTTCCTGAAATAGCTGTGTTCACTAGGTCAGAACAAGGAAAAGACCCATTTCTGAATTAGCTGAGGTAATATTATCAATACCAACCAGAATGAAAAGCGTCAATAAACAATCACAAAAATAAATAACGCTATAAATTATAACCAGAAAAGTAATAAACCTAAAAGTAAGTTCAATAAACCTAGATTAAAACAATTGACTTTCAAAGATAACTTGGTTCTATAAAACATTAAATCTACAAAACAAGAATTTAGCCTATAAATTATTTTTGAAAATTCAAAATATTTAAATTGGTATGTCTTTTGATAACTGTCAGTTATATTCTAAGTTTCTCAAGATTAATCTGGCTGATAAATGAAGATAACTGAATTTTACAGAGCCTGGTTTATTATAATAAGACCAAAATCAATAACTCCAACAAGATATCAGCCGATTTTAAATTACAAGAAAACACTATTACACAATAAGGCCTTCTCAAATGTCCATGGGTTTTATCAATGACCCAAATTCAAATAAAAAATATCTTAATACTAAACAAATTATTTTTCCAATTCAAATACCTTGGCCGGCCACCAAGTCCCTGAAATGATTACACATACACATATAATACACACTTAACATACAAAAATCTACAAATAAATAAATACGTACATTTTTGAATATATTACACTTATTTAAATTAGTTTGGCCCAGTAAATATTTCGCAAGAGTCGCAATGCACTTGTTGATTCCTGATGGAGTCGGAGGTAGGATTCGCACTTAAGTTTTTCATCGAAAGCGAAGAAATAATCTGACACTCCGATGGTCGTCAGGTCCAAGAAAACTTCCTTGGCGAGGTAAGGCGGCAACCTCCTGACAACTCTAGGTGCAGTGACAAGTCACCGGCAGGGAGGCACAGGTCCACTCAGGAATGAACACATGTATATGGCACAGGCAGCAGGTACAGACAGACAGCTCCCGCAGGAATCCCTGAGCACATTATGGCTATAAAATCTAGGCCTAATAAATCATAACTAAGCTAACTTATAAATCCAGGAAATTGTCCTCATCAGATTGACCATTACTTTTTAACAAGAGAAAACAATCAATTTTACAATCACATAATTAATTCATTCATTAATTTTCACCATGAGCTATTCTGATAAAAAATATAATAAGCTCATCATTCAAATTTAAAACGTACAAGAAATATTACAAAAGAGCAGTATTAAACAATAATTAGGTACAGCTCAAGCCTCATATTAAATATATTTACTGGAAAATTCAACTGCTAAGTTCATAGAGAATACTATGTTTAATACTTCCAGTAAAATATTTGATACATCTGCTTAATGAAAGTAGATTGACTGAAAACGACACTAACAACATAATTATTTACCGTAACCAAGGGCGGTTCCAGAGAAGGGGCCATGGGGGCCATGGCCCCCCCCCGAGATTTTGGAAAAGAAGTTTTTTTCTAATTGAAATTAAGTAGGCTAATACAACTTTTATGAACTAGCGATCGTTTCCTATAAAAACAAAACAGCACAAAAAATTTTGCAACTGAGTATTTAGCTAGCGCTCATTTCCAGAACTCAATCGAATCAGAACCACTAATGTATTGACAAAGATAATTGGCAACACTGGCAGTGTCGATTCCTCAATCTTGAAATTCTCCTCTCCCCTCCCGTCATAGAAACAAGGACTATAGACCTTTGCGCATGCGCCAAAAATGAACGACTCTTGTTCCTTTGATTCTGTTCTACAGGTCAGATTACTGATTGATGAACGATTTGGGCTCGAACTGGACTCATAATAAAGCCAATAACACCAACCAACAATCAACAAATAGGCAAATGCAAAGGATACAAAATTAGAAGGGGCGCTAAGAAACAAAAATAAGTCATTGACTGATGATTAAAGATGATGCTGTATGGTGTTGTACTGCGTTACGAGATTGTTGGACGTAGTTCTACAAATCGCCAACGGTAGAACACACACAATGCACAATGCAGAGAGCCAGATTCTTACTGTACCATCGGGACAGAGACTCAGTGAGCCTAATTGCCTTTAGGTTGTAATATAAAAAAAACTGACTTGGCACCCTATTAATTTTAGCGAGTTATAAGGGTTTCTAGTGGCTGTGATAACACAAGTCACAACGCAAGCAATGTACCGTATAAATGTAGCTTAATTTCATCTCAGTGTGTGATCACCGCTCTTTATTATTAAACTGTTTTGGCGACCGGCATTGCACAGGTGAGAAAGGAGGGTGCAACAGTTAGTGTAGAGGAAGCTATTTGGCTAAATGCGGGCCTGGCTAAGTGGTAGTTTAATAATATGGGTTTCATATCTTAAATTTCCTCTAGTATCCAAGAATGGATTGTCATATCAAGAAATGAATTACACCTAATGGTAGTGAATTATCATTGTTGCCTGATGAGCAAGTGGCTGTGTTTGAGTGTCTGTGTGTGTGTGTTTGGAGGTGTATAAAAGACCCCACCAACGATACGCAGTCATCAGTTAGTCTGCTCCCAGCATCTCAACATGAGGACCTCCGTGCTTGTCGCTTCTTTCGCCCTTCTTGCCATCGCTCTGGTAAAAATAAATAACTTGCATATTTCTATGTACATTTGTGATACATATAATAATAGTATTAATAATATTATCTACTAATGTAAGCAGTATTAACCATTAAACTCTAGCCTTTAACCATTTGAAATCTTAATAAACGTATTGAATAGATTTGACTTTTGCAACGTCTTTCCAGAATTGAACTATTAAAAAAAATTAAATAAGTTAAGCTCGCTGATGATGACCTTTAAGATAAAAATTACAAAAAGTTTGTTTAAACACTTTTTAAATTAGTTATGTTTGTATCTATGTTATTGTGATAACGCAAATAAACTAAAAACTTTGTACTTTTATGTTCCAGTTGGCTCCTGCATCCTGTACTCCAGTTGTCTGTGTAAGTATACTCTAAAACAGTTAGTTGGCATTAGTGGAAACTGGAGATTGTTTTGCCTCTAAAATGAGGAAAGCAGAAAGGGAGATTAGAAACAGAAATAATAAAAATAAAACAAACTAATCAAATACTAGTACATAACCCCCTGCCTTATGTGGCTGCAAGTAAATGTCTAACCTAACAATTGGTGGTTAAATATGGTTAGTATATGCTGATTATATCATAAAGCATCCAAGCATCCGGGCTGTAGTGATGCAGACGGTTGATCAGAGACCCGAAACTCTACAACCTTTGGGTGTAGATAGTAGACATAGTAGATACTATACCGGTATATATAGTAATGATTGTTGATACAAAATTATAATTTGATTTATTATTTTTTAATTTTACTATGCACTATAAATATGTTATTTCAGATGTAATTTTATTCCTTAAAACTGTACATAATTATTTTATTCACTTACAGCAGTAAAACCATGTTTATTATTAAACATAATAAACATAACAGACATGACATAATAAACATAGTTTTATCAATAAAAAAACATCAACAATCATTACAAAAAATTAAAAAAAAGTTAATAAAGAAATAAGGAAAGAACACTGAAATAAAATAAACAAGACAACAAATACATAGTCAGATCATAAAATCTACTCCAGTCTTTTTTATCTAAATTAATTAATGGAGTATGAAGATAATGAGAATGAAGAAAGGATAATAAAGGAAAGATAGAATAATACAGAGGAAAATAGTCAAGTTAATAAAAAGATTATGAAGAAAAATTACAAGATAGCAAAAAGAAAATAAAAAAACCAAAAATAACAGGTTTGAAAATTAAAAGTCTAAAGTTAAAATCTTATGGAAGAAGTTTAAGGAGAAGAATTTATATTTTGAAAATTTATTAAATAGGATTGTATTACAAAAAAACAATAAAATACCCCCGTCGCAGCAAACCTGCATACTCTGCGAATTTCCAATGAATATATAACATAACACATTCAAACACTTAACAGGATTCATAAGAAATATATTCACAAACAAGCGATATTTGAAATATTAATTATTCTCCATAAGAATAACATTGGGGATGATTACGCAGGTTTGCTGCAACATGGCACACAAAATAATGGGGTTTTATGCAAATATCAATAGAACTCATCCTAGTGAAGTCACATACCAAGTTTCATTCATATACATTCATAAATAAGCGATATATAACATTTCAAGTATTTTCCATAAGAATAACATGGGGACCAAGTACCTAGGTTTGTTGCTACAGGAACCATAGGTGAAAAATTGTTTTTTGTGCAAACAACAATAAACCAAAACCAGATCAAGCCATATACCAAATTTCACCAGTTTATGTTCATAAATAAGCGAGATATACAATTTTTCTTTTTCTCCATAAGAATAACATTAGACAACGTACTGTGTTTAGCACTTCCAATATCTCGGTAACCAATTAACGTAGAGCAATAATCAAAATACCAAATTTTTAAAAATGAATTCAATGGTATAAATTACAATTTGATTTAAATTAAAATTACATGTAAAAACCCCAAAAAACACATTTTTGGGGTACAAAACCCCCCAAAAACCCCCCTTTGAGTGGTGCGATTCATCTGGTTTTACGAACTCGTTCAAATAAATGGTACTTTACACATTTGTACCAAATTTCATTAAGATTGGACCTTTTTTACGAGAGTTATCGTGCTTACGGACACTTGTATATATATATATATATATATATACATATACATATATACGGGATGAAATAAATGACGTCTTACAACACTTAAGATATATTTACACTTATACTGATTCACATACAGACGGTAAACATATATAAAAGATGGTATATATTAAGTGTTGTAAGACGTCTTTTATTTCATCCCGTAAGTAATAACAACACGTAATATGCTAATAAAAAAGTTATATACATATATAAATTTTGAACGAATGGTATTTTTGGCATCTGGGGACCTCAAAATGAAAAGTTATCATGGTCTCGGGCTTAAGTCTTTCCATGAGACCTATGGTAATAGCTTCTTCCCTATAGGGAAAATTCTCTAAAAGAGATTTTGAGTGCAATTTAACAAAATATTTCAATTAGTTAAAACTGTCTTAGTGGGTATTAATGTTATTTAAATCATTTTTGACGAAGAAACTGTTAATCTATAAAAATAAAGTTGTTTTAAAGGCATTAGTAACAAAGAATATTAGTACTGCAGTAATGTTAATGGCTGGTTGTTTTATGAAAATCCATACAATATTTTTTTAACCATTCAAATAAAAAATTTGTATGATTTTTACAAATTTGTAACATGATGTTTTTATATTTTGTTAAATATTTTAAGATAACTATTGTTAAACGGATTTAAAGCCAGGAATCCTGAATGTGAAGCACTGTGCTATCTCACTTTCTTGGATCATATAGAACTCATCCTGTCCAAGAGGAATATATTTGTCATACTAGATATCAAACCTCTGATCTTCCTTTCAGGCCGGATCAGTAGAAGTGAAGGCTTCTGACAAGTCGAAATTCCAATCATCTACTGCCGCAGCTGCAGAGAGTGACGAAAGTGTGAAGGTGACCGACGGAGTTAACTCGTACGAGAAGAGCACGTCCGACAAGCAGGCCGCTGCCAGCTCTCGCTCTGGAGAAGCCGAGAACAACAACTACCAGTACGCCGACGCCAACGGCAACGTCGTGTCAGCCAAGTCTAGCAAGAAGGCTCTCGCTGCCTCTGACTCTTCTTCCTCATCTTCCTCCAGCGTCGAGAAGTCCGTAAAGGGTCTGTCTTGTGGCTGCAAGTAAACGTATGTCAGCTGATCATGTCATAAAGAAAACATATTAAACAAGATGAGTTATTTTTTACCCGGAAAATTGTAGAGTATAACTGAATGAAATAACTTTGCTTCTAAGGTAAATATTATCATGTTATATATTTATAACACCCCCATTGCAGCAAACGTGCACACTCAGCACATTTAAAATGCTTATATATGTATGCCTTACCACCACATATATATGAAGCCATTTATCAAGTTTCGTCAAAATATAGGTATATTCATGAACAAACGAGAATGAGTCATTACATTTTATGTATTCTTCATAAGGCTGATATTATTCTTGATTAGTACAAGTCTTAGTTGTCTCAGTATTAGTTTATGGTTAAAACTATATAACATTAATAATATATATTTAAACAAATAGTGATAGCCCAGAGATTGAAATTATATAACAAATAATTTAACATGAACTGTAAGAGGTTTTGATTTATTTATTGACGGAAACCCCTTTTTACAACAAGAACATATTCAGGCGAACAAAATTAATCCTAGCTAGTTGAAATTCATCACAGCTAGTTGAACAATGATGATTAAATTTATGTGAACAGAACAAATTAACAAGCAATAAATATTTAATACAGTAACAACACTCATCGAATAAACAATACAATAACATACAGAAAATCTATATGAGGTAAACTCTTTACAATGATATAACAATGGTTCCTGATAATTCTAACAAGATTAAATTAGTAACAAGTAACAATTTAAGATATTTACATGCACTACAATAACAAAAGAAGAAAATAAAATCAAGCTTCGAGCTCGTAGACGGTCAGGAGTTGCCTCTTGATCATAGGAATACTCATGCAAAAAAAGTCAATGTCATGTAGAAGTAGATTTGCCTTGCGCTGAATACGAGCCATAGGGCTGTTCTGCTTATACACTGTTCCATGGTGTTGTCTGGCAAACAAATCTGTGGACATTGTACCAGTAGGAGTGCGGAAGTCGACAAGATCCAGGAGGGTGGGACAGTCAATTAAGCCATTTACAACCTTATATAGAAATACCCCGTAGCAGCAAACCTGCGTACTCAGCGAATTTCCAATGCATATATATGTGTCTTAATACCACATACCAAGTTTCATCAATATACATTCATAAATAAACGATTTATGACATTTTAATTATTCTCTATAAGAATAACATTGCGGCTGAGTATGCAGGGTTGCTGAAGCAAGGAACACAAAAAATGGGGTTTTATACAAATATCAATATAACTCAAGTAGGTAAAGCCACATACCAAATTGTATTAATTTATGTTCATAATTAAGGGAGATAACATGTTACTTATTCTCTATAAGAATAACATGGGAGCTGAGTACGCAGATTTGCTGCTACAGGAACTGTCAGCCAAAAAAATTTTTTAGTGCAAATATCAATAGACCACAACGATATGAAGCAATATACCAAGTTTCATCAGAATAAGTTGATAAATAAGCGAGATACACAATTTTTCTTATTCTCAATAACATTGGACAACGTACTGTGTTTGGCAGTTTCAATATCTCTGTAAACATTTGACGTAGATCAATGACCAAAATACCAAATTGTGCGTCTTTTTAAGCTGATTCCAATGGAAAAAAACTAAAATATGACTTTTTGAAAAATTATATGTAAAAAACTCAAAAAACCCATTTTTGGGGTACAAAATCCCCCCCAAAATACCCCTTCGGAAAGGTTGATCCGTCTGGTTTTCGAACTTAAAGTCATAAATGCTGCTTTACACGTTTATACCAAATTTTGTCAAAATCGGACTATTTTTACAAGAGTTATCGTGCTTGCGGACATATATATATATATATATATATATATATATACAGTTTTGAACGAATGGTGTCTATGGTATCTTGGGACCTGAAAACGAAAAGTTATTATGGTCCCGGGCCTAGGTCTTACCATGCCGACTACGGTAATAGCTTCTTCCCTATAGGGGAAATTCTCTAAAACAACATCAAGTACTCTCTTTGTAGCTGCATTGGAAGCTGTGCAGCAATTGTGTTGACTGCTACATCTAAGAAGCGGTAGTTGAGACGCAAGCCCACCATTAGGAGGAACCTCATCTGTATTTTGTTGATCTGCTCAATGAGATATCTTTGGTGAGGAGGAAACCATACCACTGAGGAGAACTCGAGATGAGGTCGAACAAAAGCAATATAGAGGGCTTTCAAAGCAGCAGGCTGACGAGATTTTTGTTGGCCTTAGCACAAGCATGCATAATTTGAGGTTCAGAGCTATGAGAGCTATGAGGATAGGGTGACTCCTAAATCTTTGACTTCATTCACCCTCGTGAGGTTAGTCCCATAAATTTGGTATAGTAGGAGTTTTGATTTTATGGAAGGTAATGTAAGTGCACTTAACCGAGATCAGCTTCATGCCATTTTATCTGCTCCAATTCTCCACCAACACTAAGTTATTCTGGAGAGAAATGCAATCTTCAGCAGAGGAGATGGACGAATACAACTTTACATAATCGGTAAGCAGAAGATGTTGACTTTTCATAATTTGAGAAAGGTCATTCACAAAGATGTTAAACAGAATATTAATACATATATCAATAATTGTTTTGGTGTGCATGAGCAGTTAGACAAAAAACATTTGAACCGGTATCCATTACGGTACTGAAATTCGCAAATAACTAAACTAATTAGTTTCTCAGCTACTTCAAAACTATGAACTTTAGGCATAAGAGGAAAAGAACTAGAATTAAGATTTGGTAGCTATCTAAAAAACAGAAAGCAACTTGTGGACATAACCTTCACCAGAAAAAATATGATTCAGAAAACTCCCTCTGGAACCACTGCTGTACAGAGAGGTGCACCACAGGGATCAGTACTCGGACCAATTCTATTCCTACTCTTCACCAATGACATGCCAAATCAACTACAAGGCTCCTGTCATACAGTTATGTATGTGGAAAACACAGTCCTCACCATATGATAGAAAATAAGAGAAACACTGGAAAGAAACACAAATGCATATTTCAATCTAACTAAACAAAACTGATCAAACAACGATTTAGTTCTAAATAAGAAAACTGTACAGACTGATTTTACCACCAAAAATCAAGCACACATAAAGGGTTGCTCTCCTAAATTTGGAAATAATAGAAATAGCAAAACACCTAGGTAAATATCACAGTTGACTCAAAACTGTCGTTGAAACCACACGTAGACCAGCTGTGCAAGAAGCTCTCTTCAGGATATCTTATGTTATTCACAGAATAAAACAAGTAGGTGGCTTGGACACAGCCAAAGTTACCTATTTTGCACTTTTTGAATCCCATCTGATATACGGTATAGTGTTGTGGGGTGAGGCACAACCAATACCAACCTAGACCGGGCTCGCATACAACAAAAACAAGCAATTATAGATGCCTAGCAGGACTGCACTACCGTTGGAGAGGATACCTCAAGCAACTCTCTCTCTCTAAACAGATTAAGTTGGAAGAGGCGGTGGAGGTGTAGTTGTCTATTTGAGTTATGTATTCAAGTCTTTAAAGCAGCTTAAAGTGCATAACATGTCGGGGTCCAGGTTTGCTCAACCTAGGGGGTGGGACAAATGGTTCTTGCAAAATAGTCCAAATCACTGAGGTATTTTGTTATATTTAAATATTTAAAGAGGGCGCCACCTTGTTTCCTGAAATAGCTGTGTTCACTAGGTCAGAACAAGGAAAAGACCCATTTCTGAATTAGCTGAGGTAATATTATCAATACCAACCAGAATGAAAAGCGTCAATAAACAATCACAAAAATAAATAACGCTATAAATTATAACCAGAAAAGTAATAAACCTAAAAGTAAGTTCAATAAACCTAGATTAAAACAATTGACTTTCAAAGATAACTTGGTTCTATAAAACATTAAATCTACAAAACAAGAATTTAGCCTATAAATTATTTTTGAAAATTCAAAATATTTAAATTGGTATGTCTTTTGATAACTGTCAGTTATATTCTAAGTTTCTCAAGATTAATCTGGCTGATAAATGAAGATAACTGAATTTTACAGAGCCTGGTTTATTATAATAAGACCAAAATCAATAACTCCAACAAGATATCAGCCGATTTTAAATTACAAGAAAACACTATTACACAATAAGGCCTTCTCAAATGTCCATGGGTTTTATCAATGACCCAAATTCAAATAAAAAATATCTTAATACTAAACAAATTATTTTTCCAATTCAAATACCTTGGCCGGCCACCAAGTCCCTGAAATGATTACACATACACATATAATACACACTTAACATACAAAAATCTACAAATAAATAAATACGTACATTTTTGAATATATTACACTTATTTAAATTAGTTTGGCCCAGTAAATATTTCGCAAGAGTCGCAATGCACTTGTTGATTCCTGATGGAGTCGGAGGTAGGATTCGCACTTAAGTTTTTCATCGAAAGCGAAGAAATAATCTGACACTCCGATGGTCGTCAGGTCCAAGAAAACTTCCTTGGCGAGGTAAGGCGGCAACCTCCTGACAACTCTAGGTGCAGTGACAAGTCACCGGCAGGGAGGCACAGGTCCACTCAGGAATGAACACATGTATATGGCACAGGCAGCAGGTACAGACAGACAGCTCCCGCAGGAATCCCTGAGCACATTATGGCTATAAAATCTAGGCCTAATAAATCATAACTAAGCTAACTTATAAATCCAGGAAATTGTCCTCATCAGATTGACCATTACTTTTTAACAAGAGAAAACAATCAATTTTACAATCACATAATTAATTCATTCATTAATTTTCACCATGAGCTATTCTGATAAAAAATATAATAAGCTCATCATTCAAATTTAAAACGTACAAGAAATATTACAAAAGAGCAGTATTAAACAATAATTAGGTACAGCTCAAGCCTCATATTAAATATATTTACTGGAAAATTCAACTGCTAAGTTCATAGAGAATACTATGTTTAATACTTCCAGTAAAATATTTGATACATCTGCTTAATGAAAGTAGATTGACTGAAAACGACACTAACAACATAATTATTTACCGTAACCAAGGGCGGTTCCAGAGAAGGGGCCATGGGGGCCATGGCCCCCCCCCGAGATTTTGGAAAAGAAGTTTTTTTCTAATTGAAATTAAGTAGGCTAATACAACTTTTATGAACTAGCGATCGTTTCCTATAAAAACAAAACAGCACAAAAAATTTTGCAACTGAGTATTTAGCTAGCGCTCATTTCCAGAACTCAATCGAATCAGAACCACTAATGTATTGACAAAGATAATTGGCAACACTGGCAGTGTCGATTCCTCAATCTTGAAATTCTCCTCTCCCCTCCCGTCATAGAAACAAGGACTATAGACCTTTGCGCATGCGCCAAAAATGAACGACTCTTGTTCCTTTGATTCTGTTCTACAGGTCAGATTACTGATTGATGAACGATTTGGGCTCGAACTGGACTCATAATAAAGCCAATAACACCAACCAACAATCAACAAATAGGCAAATGCAAAGGATACAAAATTAGAAGGGGCGCTAAGAAACAAAAATAAGTCATTGACTGATGATTAAAGATGATGCTGTATGGTGTTGTACTGCGTTACGAGATTGTTGGACGTAGTTCTACAAATCGCCAACGGTAGAACACACACAATGCACAATGCAGAGAGCCAGATTCTTACTGTACCATCGGGACAGAGACTCAGTGAGCCTAATTGCCTTTAGGTTGTAATATAAAAAAAACTGACTTGGCACCCTATTAATTTTAGCGAGTTATAAGGGTTTCTAGTGGCTGTGATAACACAAGTCACAACGCAAGCAATGTACCGTATAAATGTAGCTTAATTTCATCTCAGTGTGTGATCACCGCTCTTTATTATTAAACTGTTTTGGCGACCGGCATTGCACAGGTGAGAAAGGAGGGTGCAACAGTTAGTGTAGAGGAAGCTATTTGGCTAAATGCGGGCCTGGCTAAGTGGTAGTTTAATAATATGGGTTTCATGTCTTAAATTTCCTCTAGTATCCAAGAATGGATTGTCATATCAAGAAATGAATTACACCTAATGGTAGTGAATTATCATTGTTGCCTGATGAACAAGTGGCTGTGTTTGAGTGTCTGTGTGTGTGTGTTTGGAGGTGTATAAAAGACCCCACCAACGATACGCAGTCATCAGTTAGTCTGCTCCCAGCATCTCAACATGAGGACCTCCGTGCTTGTCGCTTCTTTCGCCCTTCTTGCCATCGCTCTGGTAAAAATAAATAACTTGCATATTTCTATGTACATTTGTGATACATATAATAATAGTATTAATAATATTATCTACTAATGTAAGCAGTATTAACCATTAAACTCTAGCCTTTAACCATTTGAAATCTTAATAAACGTATTGAATAGATTTGACTTTTGCAACGTCTTTCCAGAATTGAACTATTAAAAAAAATTAAATAAGTTAAGCTCGCTGATGATGACCTTTAAGATAAAAATTACAAAAAGTTTGTTTAAACACTTTTTTAATTAGTTATGTTTGTATCTATGTTATTGTGATAACGCGAATAAACTAAAAACTTTGTACTTTTATGTTCCAGTTGGCTCCTGCATCCTGTACTCCAGTTGTCTGTGTAAGTATACTCTAAAACAGTTAGTTGGCATTAGTGGAAACTGGAGATTGTTTTGCCTCTAAAATAAAGAAAGCAGAAAGGGAGATTAGAAACAGAAATAATAAAAATAAAACAAACTAATCAAATACTAGTACATAACCCCCTGCCTTATGTGGCTGCAAGTAAATGTCTAACAGCTGATTATATCATAAAGCATCCAAGCATCCGGGCTGTAGTGATGCAGACGGTTGATCAGAGACCCGAAACTCTACAACCTTTGGGTGTAGATAGTAGACATAGTAGATACTATACCGGTATATATATAGTAATGATTGTTGATAAAAAATAATAATTTGATTTATTATTTTTTAATTTTACTATGCACTATAAATATGTTATTTCAGATGTAATTTTATTCCTTAAAACTGTACATAATTATTTTATTCACTTACAGCAGTAAAACCATGTTTATTATTAAACATAATAAACATAATAGACATGACATAATAAACATAGTTTTATCAATAAAAAAACATCAACAATCATTACAAAAAATTAAAAAAAAGTTAACAAAGAAATAAGGAAAGAACACTGAAATAAAATAAACAAGACAACAAATACATAGTCAGATCATAAAATCTACTCCAGTCTTTTTTATCTAAATTAATTAATGGAGTATGAAGATAATGAGAATGAAGAAAGGATAATAAAGGAAAGATAGAATAATACAGAGGAAAATAGTCAAGTTAATAAAAAGATTATGAAGAAAAATTACAAGATAGCAAAAAGAAAATAAAAGAACCAAAAATAACAGGTTTGAAAATTAAAAGTCTAAAGTTAAAATCTTATGGAAGAAGTTTAAGGAGAAGAATTTATATTTTGAAAATTTATTAAATAGGATTGTATTACAAAAAAACAATAAAATACCCCCGTCGCAGCAAACCTGCATACTCTGCGAATTTCCAATGAATATATAACATAACACATTCAAACACTTAACAGGATTCATAAGAAATATATTCACAAACAAGCGATATTTGAAATATTAATTATTCTCCATAAGAATAACATTGGGGATGAGTACGCAGGTTTGCTGCAACATGGCACACAAAATAATGGGGTTTTATGCAAATATCAATAGAACTCATCCTAGTGAAGTCACATACCAAGTTTCATTCATATACATTCATAAATAAGCGATATATAACATTTCAAGTATTTTCCATAAGAATAACATGGGGACCAAGTACCTAGGTTTGTTGCTACAGGAACCATAGGTGAAAAATTGTTTTTTGTGCAAACAACAATAAACCAAAACCAGATCAAGCCATATACCAAATTTCACCAGTTTATGTTCATAAATAAGCGAGATATACAATTTTTCTTTTTCTCCATAAGAATAACATTAGACAACGTACTGTGTTTAGCACTTCCAATATCTCGGTAACCAATTAACGTAGAGCAATAATCAAAATACCAAATTTTTTTAAATGAATTCAATGGTATAAATTACAATTTGATTTAAATTAAAATTACATGTAAAAACCCCAAAAAACACATTTTTGGGGTACAAAACCCCCCAAAAACCCCCCTTTGAGTGGTGCGATTCATCTGGTTTTACGAACTTGTTCAAATAAATGGTACTTTACACATTTGTACCAAATTTCATTAAGATTGGACCTTTTTTACGAGAGTTATCGTGCTTACGGACACTTGTATATATATATATATATATATACATATACATATATACGGGATGAAATAAATGACGTCTTACAACACTTAAGATATATTTACACTTATACTGATTCACATACAGACGGTAAACATATATAAAAGATGGTATATATTAAGTGTTGTAAGACGTCTTTTATTTCATCCCGTAAGTAATAACAACATGTAATATGCTAATAAAAAAGTTATATACATATATAAATTTTGAACGAATGGTGTTTTTGGCATCTGGGGACCTCAAAATGAAAAGTTATCATGGTCTCGGGCTTAAGTCTTTCCATGAGACCTATGGTAATAGCTTCTTCCCTATAGGGAAAATTCTCTAAAAGAGATTTTGAGTGCAATTTAACAAAATATTTCAATTAGTTAAAACTGTCTTAGTGGGTATTAATGTTATTTAAATCATTTTTGACGAAGAAACTGTTAATCTATAAAAATAAAGTTGTTTTAAGGCATTAGTAACAAAGAATATTAGTACTGCAGTAATGTTAATGGCTGGTTGTTTTATGAAAACCCATACAATATTTTTTTAACCATTCAAATAAAAAAGTTTTATGATTTTTACAAATTTGTAACATGATGTTTTTATATTTTGTTAAATATTTTAAGATAACTATTGTTAAACGGATTTAAAGCCAGGAATCCTGAATGTGAAGCACTGTGCTATCTCACTTTCTTGGATCATATAGTCCTGTCCAAGAGGAATATATTTGTCATACTAGATATCAAACCTCTGATCTTCCTTTCAGGCCGGATCAGTAGAAGTGAAGGCTTCTGACAAGTCCAAATTCCAATCATCTACTGCCGCAGCTGCAGAGAGTGACGAAAGTGTGAAGGTGACCGACGGAGTTAACTCGTACGAGAAGAGCACGTCCGACAAGCAGGCCGCTGCCAGCTCTCGCTCTGGAGAAGCCGAGAACAACAACTACCAGTACGCCGACGCCAACGGCAACGTCGTGTCAGCCAAGTCTAGCAAGAAGGCTCTCGCTGCCTCTGACTCTTCTTTCTCATCTTCCTCCAGCGTCGAGAAGTCCGTAAAGGGTCTGCCTTGTGGCTGCAAGTAAACGTATGTCAGCTGATCATGTCATAAAGAAAATATATTAAACAAGATGAGTTATTATTTTACCCGCAAAATTGTAGAGTATAACTGAATGAAATAACTTTGCTTCTAAGGTAAATATTATCATGTTATATATTTATAACACCCCATTGCAGCAAACGTGCACACTCAGCACATTTAAAATGCTTATATATGAATGCCTTACCACCACATATATATGAAGCCATTTATCAAGTTTCATCAAAATATAGGTATATTCATGAACAAACGAGAATGAGTCATTACATTTTATGTATTCTTCATAAGGCTGATATTATTCTTGATTAGTACAAGTCTTAGTTGTCTCAGTATTAGTTTATGGTTAAAACTATATAACATTAATAATATATATTTAAACAAATAGTGATAGCCCAGAGATTGAAATTATATAACAAATAATTTAACATGAACTGTAAGAGGTTTTGATTTATTTATTGACGGAAACCCCTTTTTACAACAAGAACATATTCAGGCGAACAAAATTAATCCTAGCTAGTTGAAATTCATCACAGCTAGTTGAACAATGATGATTAAATTTATGTGAACAGAACAAATTAACAAGCAATAAATATTTAATACAGTAACAACACTCATCGAATAAACAATACAATAACATACAGAAAATCTATATGAGGTAAACTCTTTACAATGATATAACAATGGTTCCTGATAATTCTAACAAGATTAAATTAGTAACAAGTAACAATTTAAGATATTTACATGCACTACAATAACAAAAGAAGAAAATAAAATCAAGCTTCGAGCTCGTAGACGGTCAGGAGTTGCCTCTTGATCATAGGAATACTCATGCAAAAAAAGTCAATGTCATGTAGAAGTAGATTTGCCTTGCGCTGAATACGAGCCATAGGGCTGTTCTGCTTATACACTGTTCCATGGTGTTGTCTGGCAAACAAATCTGTGGACATTGTACCAGTAGGAGTGCGGAAGTCGACAAGATCCAGGAGGGTGGGACAGTCAATTAAGCCATTTACAACCTTATATAGAAATACCCCGTAGCAGCTGTAATGAAAATAAAGACACATAAGCAAATTACCTAAAGATAGGTTTTAATAAACTCTGAAGTCAGCCAAATTACAAGATAAACAAAAACAAATACAAAGTTATACAGGTGATGGATAATTTAGCTATTTACAGTACTTTTTAAAACATGTGGTATATAAATATCATATCATTCTTCCCAGCCTAAAAAGTGACGTAGTCATTGAGATATTTTGGCTTTTGCCGGCATCGTTGAGGACGTGCTCCATTCTGATTTGTGGCTGAGGTAGGTGACATTCGTTCTTGATTTACCGTCGGTTCTGATATTGATTCAGGTTCAATGTGATCATTTATTTCATTAAACGTCTCAGTTGTTACTCGTCGGTCTTGAAATGGTGATCTTGGTTCCTCAATTTCTTGGACTTGGTCTTGAAAGTCAGAATGATCTTGGACTTGGTCTTGAAAGTCAGAATGATCTTGGACTGTCAGTTCTGGTATTGGGGCCAGATCCCTTATTGACACAGTCTTCTCTCTTCCATCTGGGAGTCTGACATGTGCATAGCCAGGATTTGCTTGAATAAGTTGAACTTCTTCCACAAGTGAATCATACTTGCTCGACCTGTTGTGATTGCGGAGAAGCACTGGACCAGGTTGAGACAGCCAGCTTGGAACTGAACCTCCATAATAAGATCTTCTAGGATGTTTAAACATTAATTCGTGAGGTGTTGCATTGATAGAGGTGCATAATAAAGATCTTATTGAGTGAAGGGCCTCAGACAGAACAGTTTCCCAATACTTTACAGGTAAATCCTGAGTTCTAAGAGCAAGTGAAACTGTTTTCCATATAGTTCCATTAAATCTTTCTACCTGGCCGTTTCCTCTAGGATTATATGCAGAAGAGTGACTTGATGCAATGCCATGAGTTTGTAGGAAAGATCTTAGTTCTTCTGACATCAGTGATGTTCCTCGGTCGGAATGAATAAAAGAAGGCATTCCAAAAAGCGCAAAGAGTTCCCGAAGTTTTTGAATCACTGTAGCTGACGACATGTCTCGACAGGGGAAAGCGAATGGGTAACGTGAGTATTCGTCAACTATTGTTAGGATATATTTGTTTTGAGTTGAACTTGGAATAGGGCCTTTAAAATCCATGTTTAATCGCTCAAAAGGCACAGTCGCTTTAATTAAGGTGCCTTGGTCTCTGTTAAACCTTGGCTTAAGTTCAGCACAAATTCGACATTGGAATATTGTGCGACGAATTTCCTCCAGTGAAAAGGGCAAGTTTTTAGTTCTAATCCAATGATAGAACCGTGTAACTCCCGGATGACACAGACTTCTGTGGATTTCATCTAAATTTGGTCGACCGCTGATAGATCCACACAATCTTGACATAGTATCTGCAACTCCATTTTCCTTACCAGGGCGGTATACAATATCATATTTAAAGCAAGACAATTCCAAACGCCATCGCTGTATTTTTTCATTTTTTACTTTTCCAAACCTCTTGTTGTCAAACATGAAGGAAACTGATCTTTGATCAGTAATGAGTTGGAATGGTCGGCCAATGAGGTAGTGTCGCCATTTCTTTAGAGATTCGACAATTGCTTGAGCTTCTTTTTCGATAGAGGAATGATTCTTTTCAGCCTTGGATAACGTTTTAGAGTAGAAGGCTACTGGACGTCCTGCCTGTGAGAGTGTCGAGCCAATCGCGAACTCAGATGCATCGGTCTCCACAGTAAATGGTGCATCATCCTGAATAGGCGCTTTAGTAGCAGAGGCTATGTCATTTTTCAACTGTTGAAAAGAGTTTATTGCTGCTTCGGTTAATGGAAAACTTTTAGTGGATGAAAGAGGCTGTATTTTTTCTGAAAAATTCTTTATGAAATCTGAGTAGTGAGCAAACATTCCTTGAGCTCGACGTAGTGATTGAACATCATGAGGAAGGGGCAGTTTAAGAAGAGGCTGAAGACGATCTGGATCAGGACGGATTTCATTGTTTGTGATAACATACCCCAGTAGATTAATCTTGTCTTGTGCAAATGAGCATTTGTCCATGTTTAATGTTAAATTGTACTTCTTAGCTGCGTCAAAAAACCTTTTCAAGTTATTATCATGTTCATTCTTATCCCTTCCTCCAATAGTCACATCGTCCAAGTAAGCCACAGTACACTCAAGTCCTTCTCCTTGTATTATAGAGTCAATTTTTCGTTGGAAACAGGAGACACCATTCGTAACTCCGAAAGGTATTCTACAAAATTGATAAAGACGCCCGCAAGCCTCAAAAGCAGTATAAAATCGCTCTTCGTTCTCAATGGGTATTTGATGGTAAGCACTCTTGAGGTCTATTGTGCTAAAGATGTTGTACTTGGAAACCTTACTAACAACATCCTCAACCCTAGGTAGTGGGTAAGCGTCAAGTTGGGTGAATCGATTAATCGTCTGTGAGTAATCGATGCACATACGTTTCTTCTTTGTTTCACCTTTAACCACTAGTACCTGGGCTCGCCAAGGTGAAGAGCTTGGCTCAATGACACCTTCTTTCAGTAATCGGTCAGTTTCTTCTCTTATGAACTTGGAGTCTTCTTCTGAGTAACGTCGCGATTTTACAGCGATAGGTCTACAGTCGAGTGTCAGATTTGAAAACAAGCGGACTGGTGCAACTTTAGCTGCTGAAAGCCCACACAATTTCAGTGGTGGTTTCTTACCCCCAAATGAAACTTCAACACTAGAATGTTCTTTGAAAATATCGTGCCCCAAAACAACATCAGCACATAACCCATCTAGAACAAGAATTTTAGTTTTGTGGTATATATGGCCCTGAATTGTCATATAAACTAGACAAAAACCTGCAGTGATGGGCTGATAAGAAGTGGATGCCATTGCAACACTTACGTTTGATGGGAAAATTGTTATCCCTCTCTTTTCTACAAGTGTTTTACTAATAAATGTTTCCGAACTGCCAGTATCGACTAGTGCATCAGTTTTAATTCCATTAACTTCAATTATTATGGTCGATTTAGATAAAGATTTAGGAGAAGCTGCACAAGTAGCTGATTTTTTACTTGGAGACTTTTGAAAGTTTAATTTTGTAGAAGATAATGATTTATTTCCTGATCTACAAACCTTCATAAAATGTCCCTTTTTACCACAAGTATGGCAGCACGTATTGGATGCTGGACACTCGATCCGAGTATGCTTTTTACTAGAACCACAGAAATAGCATTTCCAGGACGTAGCAGATATCACGGTTTCCTCGCCATTATTTGAGGAATGATCACTCCTGGCTGATTCTGGGTCAGTAGTTTTAGAATATTGTATACAATTTAATACAGAATGTTGCTTAGTATAGGATTCTGATTGATAATGAGCTAATTCCAAAACTCGAGCTTTATCAAAAGCCTCATTCAAAGATAATGATTTATTTTCTAAAAGTCTTTGCCGAATTATAGGAGAAAGTAAGCCCCGAATAAACGCATCACGAATGTAATCGTTTTTATTTTGTTCAGCAGTTACTTGAGAAAAATTACAAGGTTTGCTTAAATCTTTTAAAGCTTGTAAGTACTGGTCCACTGACTCTCCCGATTTCTGACAGCGCGTGGCTAGAAGATGTCTAGTATATATTTCATTTTTTGGTCGGATATAGAGTTCTTTTAGTGTGATAATAGCTTCATCAAATGTTGTAGCCCCAGAAATGTATTTGTAGACAGACGGACTGACATGATTAATAAGTAAACGAAGTTTTACCTTCTCATTTGTTGAATGAGAATCACATTCCTCCAAAAAGTTTGTAAACGTCTGATGCCAATGCAACCATTGTTCTTCTGCACAATCATGTTCAGGATCTATATCAAATCTGTCTGGTTTGAGATGTTTGTCCATGACTTGTTTAAAGAGTTTATTAAATTGTAATGAAAATAAAGACACATAAGCAAATTACCTAAAGATAGGTTTTAATAAACTCTGAAGTCAGCCAAATTACAAGATAAACAAAAACAAATACAAAGTTATACAGGTGATGGATAATTTAGCTATTTACAGTACTTTTTAAAACATGTGGTATATAAATATCATATCAGCAGCAAACCTGCGTACTCAGCGAATTTCCAATGCATATATATGTGTCTTAATACCACATACCAAGTTTCATCAATATACATTCATAAATAAACGATTTATGACATTTTAATTATTCTCTATAAGAATAACATTGCGGCTGAGTATGCAGGGTTGCTGAAGCAAGGAACACAAAAAATGGGGTTTTATACAAATATCAATATAACTCAAGTAGGTAAAGCCACATACCAAATTGTATTAATTTATGTTCATAATTAAGGGAGATAACATGTTACTTATTTTCTATAAGAATAACATGGGAGCTGAGTACGCAGATTTGCTGCTACAGGAACTGTCAGCCAAAAAAAATTTTTAGTGCAAATATCAATAGACCACAACGATATGAAGCAATATACCAAGTTTCATCAGAATAAGTTGATAAATAAGCGAGATACACAATTTTTCTTATTCTCAATAACATTGGACAACGTACTGTGTTTAGCAGTTTCAATATCTCTGTAAACATTTGACGTAGATCAATGCCAAAAACACCAAATTGTGCGTCTTTTTAAGCTGATTCCAATGGAAAAAAAACTAAAATATGACTTTTTGAAAAATTATATGTAAAAAACTCAAAAAACCCATTTTTGGGGTACAAAATCCCCCCCAAAATACCCCTTCGGAAAGGTTGATCCGTCTGGTTTTCGAACTTAAAGTCATAAATGCTGCTTTACACGTTTATACCAAATTTTGTCAAAATCGGACTATTTTTACAAGAGTTATCGTGCTTGCGGACATATATATATATATATATATATATATATATATACAGTTTTGAACGAATGGTGTCTATGGTATCTTGGGACCTGAAAACGAAAAGTTATTATGGTCCCGGGCCTAGGTCTTACCATGCCAACTACGGTAATAGCTTCTTCCCTATAGAGGAAATTCTCTAAAACAACATCAAGTACTCTCTTTGTAGCTGCATTGGAAGCTGTGCAGCAATTGTGTTGACTGCTACATCTAAGAAGCGGTAGTTGAGACGCAAGCCCACCATTAGGAGGAACCTCATCTGTATTTTGTTGATCTGCTCAATGAGATATCTTTGGTGAGGAGGAAACCATACCACTGAGGAGAACTCGAGATGAGGTCGAACAAAAGCAATATAGAGGGCTTTCAAAGCAGCAGGCTGACGAGATTTTTGTTGGCCTTAGCACAAGCATGCATAATATGAGGTTCAGAGCTATGAGACAAGGATAGGGTGACTCCTAAATCTTTGACTTCATTCACCCTCGTGAGGTTAGTCCCATAAATTTGGTATAATAGGAGTTTTGATTTTATGGAAGGTAATGTAAGTGCACTTAACCGAGATCAGCTTCATGCCATTTTATCTGCTCCAATTCTCCACCAACACTAAGTTATTCTGGAGAGAAATGCAATCTTCAGCAGAGGAGATGGACGAATACAACTTTACATAATCGGTAAGCAGAAGATGTTGACTTTTCATAATTTGAGAAAGGTCATTCACAAAGATGTTAAACAGAATATTAATACATATATCAATAATTGTTTTGGTGTGCATGAGCAGTTAGACAAAAAACATTTGAACCGGTATCCATTACGGTACTGAAATTCGCAAATAACTAAACTAATTAGTTTCTCAGCTACTTCAAAACTATGAACTTTAGGCATAAGAGGAAAAGAACTAGAATTAAGATTTGGTAGCTATCTAAAAAACAGAAAGCAACTTGTGGACATAACCTTCACCAGAAAAAATATGATTCAGAAAACTCCCTCTGGAACCACTGCTGTACAGAGAGGTGCACCACAGGGATCAGTACTCGGACCAATTCTATTCCTACTCTTCACCAATGACATGCCAGATCAACTACAAGGCTCCTGTCATACAGTTATGTATGTGGAAAACACAGTCCTCACCATATGATAGAAAATAAGAGAAACACTGGAAAGAAACACAAATGCATATTTCAATCTAACTAAACAAAACTGATCAAACAACGATTTAGTTCTAAATAAGAAAACTGTACAGACTGATTTTACCACCAAAAATCAAGCACACATAAAGGGTTGCTCTCCTAAATTTGGAAATAATAGAAATAGCAAAACACCTAGGTAAATATCACAGTTGACTCAAAACTGTCGTTGAAACCACACGTAGACCAGCTGTACGAGAAGCTCTCTTCAGGATATCTTATGTTATTCACAGAATAAAACAAGTAGGTGGCTTGGACACAGCCAAAGTTACCTATTTTGCACTTTTTGAATCCCATCTGATATACGGTATAGTGTTGTGGGGTGAGGCACAACCAATACCAATAACCTAGACCGGGCTCGAATACAACAAAAACAAGCAATTATAGATGCCTAGCAGGACTGCACTACCGTTGGAGAGGATACCTCAAGCAACTCTCTCTCTCTAAACAGATTAAGTTGGAAGAGGCGGTGGAGGTGTAGTTGTCTATTTGAGTGATGTATTCAAGTCTTTAAAGCAGCTTAAAGTGCATAACATGTCGCGGTCCAGGTTTGCTCAACCTAGGGGGTGGGACAAATGGTTCTTGCAAAATAGTCCAAATCACTGAGGTATTTTGTTATATTTAAATATTTAAAGAGGGCGCCACCTTGTTTCCTGAAATAGCTGTGTTCACTAGGTCAGAACAAGGAAAATACCCATTTCTGAATTAGCTGAGGTAAGATTATCAATACCAACCAGAATGAAAAGCGTCAATAAACAATCACAAAAATAAATAACGCTATAAATTATAACCAGAAAAGTAATAAACCTAAAAGTAAGTTCAATAAACCTAGATTAAAACAATTGACTTTCAAAGATAACTTGGTTCTATAAAACATTAAATCTACAAAACAAGAATTTAGCCTATAAATTATTTTTGAAAATTCAAAATATTTAAATTGGTATGTCTTTTGATAACTGTCAGTTATATTCTAAGTTTCTCAAGATTAATCTGGCTGATAAATGAAGATAACTGAATTTTACAGAGCCTGGTTTATTATAATAAGACCAAAATCAATAACTCCAACAAGATATCAGCCGATTTTAAATTACAAGAAAACACTATTACACAATAAGGCCTTCTCAAATGTCCATGGGTTTTATCAATGACCCAAATTCAAATAAAAAATATCTTAATACTAAAAAAATTATTTTTCCAATTCAAAAACCTTGGCCGGCCACTAAGTCCCTGAAATGATTACACATACACATATAATACACACTTAACATACAAAAATCTACAAATAAATAAATACGTACATTTTTGAATATATTACACTTATTTAAATTAGTTTGGCCCAGTAAATATTTCGCAAGAGTCGCAATGCACTTGTTGATTCCTGATGGAGTCGGAGGTAGGATTTGCACTTAAGTTTTTCATCAAAAGCGAAGAAATAATCTGACACTCCGATGGTCGTCAGGTCCAAGAAAACTTGCAAAGTCAGGTTTGGTCCAGTTTGAATTTATAATATTACTGGTACCAGTTAAAATTTCACCATTTAGAGGTAAGTGAAATTCCATTCAAATAATAATTAAATTGCCACTTATCGGTACATAGGACCACATCTAATGACGGTCGACACTCGAGAACGTGAGGTAGCTGCTTCCGGTTGACACCAGGCGAGGTAAGGCGGCAACCTCCTGACAACTCTAGGTGCAGTGACAAGTCACCGGCAGGGAGGCACAGGTCCACTCAGGAATGAACACATGTATATGGCACAGGCAGCAGGTACAGACAGCACAGCAGACACGTACAGACAGACAGCTCCCGCAGGAATCCCTGAGCACATTATGGCTATAAAATCTAGGCCTAATAAATCATAACTAAGCTAACTTATAAATCCAGGAAATTGTCCTCATCAGATTGACCATTACTTTTTAACAAGAGAAAACAATCAATTTTACAATCACATAATTAATTAATTCATTAATTTTCACCATGAGCTATTCTGATAAAAAATATAATAAGCTCATTATTCAAATTTAAAACGTACAAGAAATATTACAAAAGCGCAGTATTAAACAATAATTAGGTACAGCTCAAGCCTCATATTAAATATATTTACTGGAAAATTCAACTGCTAAGTTCATAGAGAATACTATGTTTAATACTTCCAGTAAAATATTTGATACATCTGCTTAATGAAAGTAGATTGACTGAAAACGACACTAACAACATAATTATTTACCGTAACCAAGGGCGGTTCCAGAGAAGGGGCCATGGGGGCCATGGCCCCCCCCCCCGAGATTTTGGAAAAGAAGTTTTTTTCTAATTGAAATTAAGTAGGCTAATACAACTTTTATGAACTAGCGATCGTTTCCTATAAAAACAAAACAGCACAAACAATTTTGCAACTGAGTATTTAGCTAGCGCTCATTTCCAGAACTCAATCGAATCAGAACCACTAATGTATTGACAAAGATAATTGGCAACACTGGCAGTGTCGATTCCTCAATCTTGAAATTCTCCTCTCCCCTCCCGTCATAGAAACAAGGACTATAGACCTTTGCGCATGCGCTAAAAATGAACGACTCTTGTTACTTTGATTCTGTTCTACAGGTCAGATTACTGATTGATGAACGATTTGGGCTCGAACTGGACTCATAATAATGCCAATAACACCAACCAACAATCAACTCAACACACAGACGCGTTCAACAATTTAGGAAGTTATTAAAAGAAAGCATAATTATTTTGTTCGTTTATTCTGAATTTTTATCTTATAGGAATATTTATTTATGGCTTATTTTAAATTTATTTGGCAGTAAATAGGCCTATGTCTTTCAAAACATTAATCTATATGACTATGCCATTTATTAATAGTTATATTTTGATATTTTGTAATCTGTTCACTGTTGATAAGCAAGAAATATTTATTAGTTGTCAAGCATTGCAACACGCACTGGTCATTGTAAAATATAATTATAAGGCATAAACCACAGTAATTATCATACCAGGTTTCACATGACTACAAAACAGTTTCGGAATGCTCGTACATCGACTCAACACAACTTAACCCTCTTCCTTAATTCCACGACATTTTTCACGTGCCTGTTTAAATTGCTTCTACGGCTTGCCCTCTTTTCACGGATAGGGCAAATAAACTTCTTATTTTCCATATTTATGCATCCCTCCAAACTTCAAACTACAATTTGTATTTACTACTTGTTTTGTATACTAGCTGTACCACTCTTTCTTTGTCGTCTAAGCAAGCGATTAGCGAGTGAGTGAGCAGTTAGAGCAGTCAGAACTTGAACTGATCAAGTCGTTAATTTTACTTGTATAACAGAATCAAAGAAACAAGAGCCGTTCATTTCTGGCGTATGCGCATAGGCCAGGCCTTGATCCTGCGACGAAAGAATCGCCTCCCGCCAGTCGGCCACGGCCAGTCTCAATACTCACAGTAGGCGCGAAATGGTTGGTGTGTACCTTCACAACATAATATTAAGATTAGCAATTATTGCACCTCACATTCGGGAGGTCTCGGGTTTTATCCCAGCCGGCCATTCTGAGAAGAGTTGTAAGGTTTCTCATCTCTCTTGGGCAAATGCCGAAATGGTTCCCAAAAAAGGGCCGTACCCTGCAAGGAAGGGAAAGATAGGACTCTGGTCTACCTTATCTGGTTAAAAGATTTCCCCATATATTAACTATTTTGTTGTAAATTGCAATACATAGTAAAACATTGTCACGGAATAAATATTATTAAAAACAGTTAAGTCTTAGGCTAAGGACAAGAATGTGAGAAACCGTAAGAAACACGGCTCACGGGATCTATGCTTGCTTCACGTTCACAGAGTCATTGAAGTGATCACAGAACAAATCATTGAGAGATTTGCAAAAAATGGTGCCAGACGACTTGAATTCGTTCAAAACTATATATATCTATATATATATGTCCGCGAGCCCGATAACTCTTGTAAAAATAGTCCAATTTTGACATAATTTGGTATAAACGTGTAAAGCAGCATTTATGACTTTAAGTTCGAAAACCAGACAGATCGACCTTTCCGAAGGGGTATTTTGGGGGGGTTTTGTACCCCAAAATGGGTTTTTTGAGTTTTTTACATATAATTTTTGAAAAAGTCATATTTTAGTTTTTCCATTGGAGTCAGCTTAAAAAGACGCACAATTTGGTGTTTTGGTCATTGATCTACGTCAAATGTTTACAGAGATATTGAAACTGCTAAACACAGTACGTTGTCCAATGTTATGGAGAATAAATGAATGTAAGAAGAATTGTGTATCTCGCTTATTTATCAACTTATTCTGATGAAACTTGGTATATTGCTTCATATCGTTGTGGTCTATTGATATTTACACTAAAAAAAAAATTTTTTGGCTGACAGTTCCTGTAGCAGCAAACCTGCGTACTCAGCTCCCATGTTATTCTTATAGAGAATAAGTAACATGTTATCTCCCTTAATTATGAACATAAATTAATACAATTTGGTATGTGGCTTCACCTACTTGAGTTATATTGATATTTGTATAAAACCCCATTTTTTGTGTTCCTTGCTTCAGCAACCCTGCATACTCAGCCGCCATGTTATTCTTATAGAGAATAATTAAAATGTCATAAATCGTTTATTTATGAATGTATATTGATGAAACTTGGTATGTGGTATTAAGATACATATATATGCATTGGAAATTCGCTGAGTACGCAGGTTTGCTGCTACGGGGTATTTCTATATAATGTTGTAAATGGCTTAAGGCTGTGCAGTCAAAAAATTGTTAATACTTTTTCTTACGGATTTTGGTGTATTACTATTATACAAATTGTAAAAACCCATTTTTTTGAAAAAATATTTCCGTTATATTGGGGTTTTCCACCTTTGAAGTACCGTTTTAGGGGTATTTTGAATTCTACACTAGTTAAAAACGGCCAATCATAAATCTTTCAAAATTGGTTTATGTATTTTCAAAAAATATACTTAAGGGTTACCTAAATTGATTTTAGTAAAATTTTAATTATTTCAGGAGATAATTTTTTTATTTCGGTTGTTTTTTATTCAAGTGGTTTAAAACTTCAGCTAACCCAAGCCAAGGGTGTACAAAGGCAGTTTTACACAAGTATATGTAAAAATACATTTTCATAACAATGTTGTGTACAATAAACTTTTTAATTTCAGCCCACAGCCGCACGCCAGACACCAAACTACCCCTGAGCCGCCCATAGCGCCCCGACTCGCACGTGCAGGCACCCGCGCACCATATTTCTCTCTTACTCGCACATCCCTTTACTCTCTCACACGTCTTACCTCTCTCTCTCTCCCTCTTGCTACCCCTCATCGGCCTGCCGGCCCCCTTCACCCTGTCACAGACAAGGTATCTTCTATTCTTTGCAACCAATATCTATAAGCCAGGTTGTATAAGTTGTATGCAGGCCAGTCGTCAGGATTTTTTAGGACCATTGAAGATTGTTTTTCGTTTATTTGAATTACCAAGTAGGCCCTGAAAATGGATTCTTAAGAAAATAACGTCAAATTGTAGCCTAACAAATTGACATGTTGCTAGTGAAACGGGGGTGTTGCCTTAACTGGTTATCAAGTTACTATACAGATTTTGTAAAATGCAAATAAAACAAATTAATACGACTATTCAAATTTAACATTAAAATTTAACTGTCCGCACGAGTCTCTAAAGTTACTGTAAAAAAACTCAAGCGACACAAAATTCGGACCTGCAGTACCTGCAGTAAGTTTGCAGTATCGAAAGACCTGTGCTAACTTCGTAAATTACGTATTTTTCACGTTTTTCGTTTGTTTCACTATATCTCCTATGAATTTTTCACAAAACAGGTTATTCACGTTTTTAAAGTAGATTATATTTACTGTACTACAATTTGAAACCAGAATCAGCTCTGTAGGTACAATAGTGTGCTTACAATAGTATGTTTTCAAAGTTCTATTCGGATTTTTAATTTTAAATAGCATATTCATTGAGTATCTTTACGTGTTATTTGAATGTCAGAGTAGCTGGCCCGGCTATGTCGTAATTTCCATATACGACACCATTACAACAATGTACGTCACCATTTAGTACCTATTTCGTAATATTTAGTATCGCCGTTAATCAAATTAGTACCTCACAAATAGGAGTTAATTAAGTTTTTGTGTTTCCGGGCCAGCGTCATGATTTCCCGGCCATCTTAGAAAATTACCGCAATATACAGGGTGTCCCGTTAGAGTATGCACAAATGCGATTTGGTAGAACTCATCGAAAGGAGCAAAAAACGAAATATAAACTTTTTCTAAATCGCTTCGTTTTCCATCTGCCTGCCTGTGTGTGATTTGTAATCAATGCATTATATCTTAGGAACCTCTTGGGCAATAACTTGAAACTTGCAAGTGTATTCTACTTGTTTAGGGCTAATTTGGTACTACTTTTGGTTTTCCACCCTTTCCACCTTTTTTGGGGATTAATCTTTAAAATTTCGAGTTTTTGGGCCCAAAAAAGGTCAGAAAAGCCCCAGATGTAACATTTAATGCATATAAAAATATAGGAATTAGTGAGGCGAAAGTTTTAAGCCCTATCTAGTCATTCTAGCATAAATATTTCCCGAGTTATTGAAGAAAATGTGTTTCGACTAAACACTGTACGTTGTTTTATGGGGGTTTTACACTAGAAAAGCCTGTTATTCCTTTGTTACAGTACCTACAACCATTATTCCGTATATTCAATGATACAACGGATTAGCAACGTACAGTTTGTATAGGACATATATTTAATACCTTTTTTTTATTTAGACATTTTTTATCTGTTAATTTCAATGATGTTCAATGATCATGATTGTGTTTGCCAGTTTTGTCTAAATATTTTAAAATTTATAATTTGGCTCATTTACTATTAAGCTAAAACTTGCTTACTATTAAGCCCGGCTTCCATTAAACATTGTTCGAGGCCGTTTCCATTCTTCCAATTCGTGCCAACATTTCCCGCGAAAAGCCGTCTCCTCTCCACGCGCGGAGCGTTCATGCATTACTTCATACGTTTAAGTGTAGACCCACTTGTGTTGCTACAAAAGTATGTTAATACAATGCAACGCAAAAACTGTTACAGCGTTTGTTAAACCTGTAAAAAAATGTCATACTTAAATCGTTTTCCAATAAACTCTCCTTGTATTTTTTTCATGTCAAACCAAACAGAAGTTGTATAGGCCCTAATTTACAAAAAAAATCATCAACATGTGTTGGCTATAGCCAAGTTAAGTATTTATCTGTCTCTGTAATAAATCAGTTACATGGAGTTTTCTTTCGAATTTATTGTGTCAATATGTTTCAAGAAACCAAAATAATATAAGATTTTATTTGCTGGTATAGGCCTACTTATAATTTTTTACACACATAACTAAGGCAAAATAAAAACGATATTAACAATTAGAGGTCGTAATTTTAAACCAGTTATTTAGTTTATGAATCTGATGGATATGAACTGATGAGGGGTGGCGTGGCGTCGGCTGCTATCGCTCACTACGCATGCGCGAACTCTGCTCACAACAGTGACGGGTGTTGGGACACCGTTTCCATTATGTTTTGAGCTCTCCTCAAAACATTGTTGTCAGCTGCATCGGCTCAAAACACATATTGTTGGCCAACAAAGTTCAAAACCGTTTGCGAGCGTTTCCATTTTACATTTTACTTGAACTTTGTTTTGAGTTTAGTTCAAAACAATGTTTTGAGCAGAAACTGTTAGAATGGAAACGGGGCTTTAGGAATACTTTGTATATTTAATTTTAAATATTATTTAATGGTTTACTGATCCTAAGACTTTGTTTTAAATTAAATATTTGTGCTTAATTGTTATCAGATATTTTATCCATGCTACAATCGTATTTTATACTGAATCTCGTTAAAAACCGTCAACATATGAATCAATTATCAATCAATCAATCAATCAATCAATGTGTAAGACGCCGACGCAACTAAGGCGAATATGAATGAAGATGAATGTAGAATGGGTGAGATGCCTTGTGTAGCCTTGTTACTCACTAAGACTGACTTATTCTTTAGCCAGGATCATTAATTAGCCCAATTAATTTATGTTATGTTACTCGTTTCTGATATATATATTTCATAGACTTAATTTAAACAATGCTAACTCTTCGCGACAGCTTCGCTTGTTCACCTCATTTCAGTTTTACTGTAAAATCAAATGACACAGCTGATCAAATTCCAATACAATGGAACTTGGATAGTTTGAATTTCGTATAATTCGAAATCTTCTTTAATTATAATGTTTTGCTTGGTTCGTAGTACTATATAAACAATGTTAAAAAAACATTATTAATTCGAATTTGTAAAAAAGATTTCAGAAGAATTGTATGTCGTAATTAAAATATAAAATACTCTTTCCAGTTTCTTTAAAGTGATCATATTTTAGCGAAACTTTGGTATGTGACTTCAACTAGTTGTGGCCTATTTAATCTTTGAACAAAAAACAATTGATTTTATTCCCCCCAAAGCAGCAAACCTGCATACTCAGCTCTAGTGTTATTCTTATGGAGAATAGTTAATGTTTGATGTCTCCCTAAGTTATGAACCTAAATTAATAAACCTTGGTATGAAGATTCACCTTATTGAGTTATTTTGATAATTGCATAAAAACAAGTTTATTATCTCCCTTTTTTCAGCGAAAACCTGCGTTCTCAGCTCTAATGTTATTCTTAAGGGCAATAAATAAAATGTTATATATCACTTATTTATGGGGAACGTATTATTATGTAACTTGGTAAGTGGCTTTTTGTGGTAGTGAGACAAATATTTACGCATTGTAAATTTGCTGAGAACGTAGGTTTGCTGCGAAGGGGGTATATATTAGTAGCTTGTTGGATATAGGCTTGAGAGCTAAAATCATACTAAATCTTGTAAGGAAAATTAAATACATCATTTTTATTCTGTAAATTTTTAAAGTTTTCATAACAAATTAAAATTTGTTAATTATTTGTATATTTTGTGCATTTATTACAGACTAGTCAATTAAAATTAATTAAGTTATATTACGGAATAGAGAGATAACTTTTGTATGTATATATACCTACATACATGCTTGTATTTATGTTAACTTGTTAAAAAACGTTATCATATGAACTGTATTAATTCGATATTTGAAAACAAATATTTGATTAAAATTATCTAACGTTTAATTCAAATAAAAAATACTCTTTCCAGTTTCTTTGAAGTGATAATATTTTAGCGAAACTTTGGTATGTGACTTGACCAAGTTCTGGTCTATTTATATGCTTTGCATAAAAACCAATTTTTTGTATTTTCCCCGAAGCAGCAAACCTGCCTACTCGGCCCTAGTGTTATTCTTATGCAGAATAGTTAATGTTTGATAGGACCTACCTACCTTAGTAATGAACCATAATTAAATTAATAAATGTATAAAGCTTCACCTTCATGAGTTATTTTTATAATTGCATAAAAAAAGTTTCTTATCTTCCTTGTTTCAGCGAAAACCTGCGTACTCAGCCCTAAAATAAAATGTTATACTGTATGTTTGAAACTCATAATAGCGATGGATTTGAATTTATTATTGATTTATTTGGGCTTTACTTATCGCTTCTAGTGTTTAAACACTATTGTTTCTAGTGTTTAAAACACTAGAAGTGATAGGTAAAGTCCAAATAAATCGATAATCAAAATGGTATATATCACTTAATTATGTATGGTATTGTTATGTAACTTGGTAAGTGACTTTATGTGGTAGCGAGACACATATTTATGCATTGGAAATTCGCTGAGCACGCAGGTTTGCTGCGACGGGGTTATTTGTATGTTAGTAGAGCGTTTTCAACTTGTTAAAATACATTTTATAATTAATTTTATGAGTGATATCTTAGATTTTAGAGATTTAAACAAATAATCTTTAAGACTGAATTCATTAAATATGACATTTTTAAATGGTATATTAACCGCTGAAACTGTATAACAAATAAACACATGCGGAGAGGCATGTTGAGTCGAGTTGCCGCTGTGTTGCTTGCTATTTGCCATTTCTGAATCTTGGTGCCCGGGTTCAGGGCAGGCAGGTAGCAAGCCCAGCTGAGTGAAAGTGGTTTGACCACTTAGGGAAGTTGGGGGTTGGGGGTAGTTGAGGGGAGGGTTCTGCATGTGTGTGAGTGAGCATCCGGGGCTCTGCATGTGTGTGAGTGAGCAGCGACTGAACTGACCTCTAGGCGGAATAGTTTGTCATTAGAGGCGACTGCACCACCTTAATTGACTGTCCCACCCTCCTGGAGCTTGTCGACTTCCGCACTCCTACTGGTACAAGGTCCACAGATTTGTTTGCCAGACAACACCATGGAACAGTGTATAAGCATAACAGCCCTATGGCTCGTATTCAGCGCAAGGCAAATCTACTTCTACATGACATTGACTTTTTTTGCATGAGTATTCCTATGATCAAGAGGCAACTCCTGACCGTCTACAGGCTCGAAGCTTGATTTTATTTTCGTCTTTTGTTATTGTAGTGCATGTAAATATCTTAAATTGTTACTTGTTACTAATTTAATCTTGTTAGAATTATCAGGAACCATTGTTATATCATTGTAAAGAGTTTATCTCATATAGATTTTCGGTATGTTATTCTATTGATTATTCAATGAGTGTTGTTACTGTATTAGATATTTACTAGTAGCCTGTCGCGGCTTCGCTTGCGATCACAACGTAATATTACACTGCCATTCCCGTATAAATATTGTGTTACTGTTCCAAAGCCAACATGACCTGCTGATTAACTGTGTTTACCCTATCCAACTGATTGCTTAAAACTCATGGTTATTTCCCAATGCTAAGCTTATGAGAAAAAACTCAACTTTAAGGGGCCCGAGGGCCTCACTCCCAAATTATTTCTCTATAAAAAAGGTTTCCTGCACAACTTCACGTTTGTCTCTTTCCAATGACACCAAAAACATGAAAATTGGTTCGGTAGTTTAGGAGGAGTGATTGTCACAAAAAACCTGCTCGCCTATTAAATAAGTATAGATTGCTTGTTAATTTGTTGCGTTCACATCAATTTAATCATCATTGTTCAACTAGCTGTAATGAATTTCAACTAGCTAGGGTTAATTTTGTTCGCCTGAATATGTTCTTGTTTTAAAAAGAGCTTTCCGTCAATAAATAAATCAAAACCTCTTACAGCAGCTCATGTTAAATTATTTGTTATATAATTTCAACCTCTGGGCTATCACTATTTGTTTAAATATATATTATTAATGTTATATAGTTTTAACCATAAACTAATACTGAGAAAACTAAGACTTGTACTAATCAAGAATAATGCCAGCCTTATGAAGAATACATAAAATGTAATGACTCATTCTCGTTTGTTCATGAATATACCTATATTTTGATGGAACTTGATAAATGGCTTCATACCCATGTGGAAAAAATTTTTACTGGGCCAGTACTGGCCCAGATTCTGGGATACTTCCAAAATTGGCAAGAACTGGCCAGTACTGGCCGGTACTGGGCCAGTACTGGCCAGTACCGGCCCAGTACTGGGCCAGTACTGGCCAATACCGGCCCAGTACTGGGCCAGTACTGGCCAGTACCGGCCAGTACCGGCCCAGTACTGGGCCAGAACTATAATTTTGCATTAAAATAATTATTTTAATTGTTTTAAATTATGATTTTTTTTAAATTGAATAGTTTGATAACCAATAATACAAATTTTTAAAAAGGATTTTAGTTGCAAAAATGTCTTGACCAGGTCAGGTCTCGAACCCACGATCTTTGACTTACTAGACACACGCCTTAACCCCCGCGGCCGTTCTGACTCTTGATAACATCAGGATGGAGTGGGGTATATAAATTACCAATAGTATTCACCTATACGCCTGGATGATACTTTAGTTTGATTATTCGAAGTGAATCTATACTCATGCACATCACTGGAATAAAAGTAATAAAAGCTGGAAAAAATAATTTGGTTCATTTGATTTATAAGTATCTATTTTGCCATGTTGTTGTGAGATATGATAAAACTGCTAGCAGATTAGCATACAGGCCCATTTAATTTAAATTTTAATAATCACTAAAAGTATAATGTTAATATAATATATATATATATATTAATATATAATTAAGGTAATTAATATTAAAATAATTATAACTGCATGTATACCTTTTTAAATCTTTGTACTGTATTAAGATAATAATATGAATATAACTTAATATAATTTATACAACCTACCTTGGTCCAAAAAATATTAACAATATTAAAAGACGATTGCACCACAGGTGACCGGTTTGGTAATATAATCCCAGGATAAAAAAAATCCTGACCAAAAAACATGATTATTTTTCCTGAAAATTTCCCGAAATTTCGGAACCCGTCTACCCCTAATCATGAGCTAAGGTACGACTAAACTAACTTTCTGTCAAACTGAAAATGAAGCAGGTGTGGTGACGGGAACATGAATTACATGATTTAAAACAAGTTTAAATTATATTTTTGGTCCAGAACTGGCGCAGTACTGGCCGGTACTGGGCCAGAACTGGTCGGAAGTGTCTGGTACTGGCCCAGAACTGGCCGGTTCTGGCCCAGTACTGGCCGGTTCTGGCCCAGTACTGGCCGGTTCTTGCCCAGTACTGGCCGGTTCTGGCCCAGTACTGGCCGGTTCTGGCCCAGAACTGCCCAGTACTGGCTCAGTACTGGCCGGTTCTGGCCCAGTACTGGCCGGTACTGGCCCAGAACTGGCCGGTACTAGCCCAGAACTGGCCGGTACTGGCCCAGAACTGGCCGGTACTGGCCGGTACTGGCCCAGAACTGGCCGGTACTGGCCCAGTACTGGACCAGTACTAATCCAGTACTGGACCAGTACTGGGCCAGAAAAGTTTTCCACATGGGTATATATGTGGTGGTAAGGCATACATATATAAGCATTTTAAATGTGCTGAGTGTGCACGTTTGCTGCAATGGGGGTGTTATAAATATATAACATGATAATATTTACCTTAGAAGCAAAGTTATTTCATTCAGTTATACTCTACAATTTTCCGGGTAAAATAATAACTCATCTTGTTTAATATGTTTTCTTTATGACATGATCAGCTGACATACGTTTACTTGCAGCCACAAGGCAGACCCTTTACGGACTTCTCGACGCTGGAGGAAGATGAGGAAGAAGAGTCAGAGGCAGCGAGAGCCTTCTTGCTAGACTTGGCTGAGACGACGTTGCCGTTGGTGTCGGCGTACTGGTAGTTGTTGTTCTCGGCTTCTCCAGAGCGAGAGCTGGCAGCGGCCTGCTTGTCGGACGTGCTCTTCTCGTACGAGTTAACTCCGTCGGTCACCTTCACACTTTCGTCACTCTCTGCAGCTGCGGCAGTAGATGATTGGAATTTGGACTTGTCAGAAGCCTTCACTTCTACTGATCCGGCCTGAAAGGAAGATCAGAGGTTTGATATCTAGTATGACAAATATATTCCTCTTGGACAGGATGAGTTCTATATGATCCAAGAAAGTGAGATAGCACAGTGCTTCACATTCAGGATTCCTGGCTTTAAATCCGTTTAACAATAGTTATCTTAAAATATTTAACAAAATATAAAAACATCATGTTACAAATTTGTAAAAATCATACTACTTTTTTATTTGAATGGTTAAAAAAAATTTTATGGGTTTTCATAAAACAACCAGCCATTAATATTACTGCAGTACTAATATTATTTGTTACTAATGCCTGTAAAACAACTTTATTTTTATAGATTAACAATTTCTTCTTCAAAAATGATTTGAATAACACTAATACCCACTAAGACAGTTTTAACTAATTGAAATATTTTGTTAAATTGCACTCAAAATCTCTTTTAGAGAATTTCCCCTATAGGGAAGAAGCTATTACCATAGGTCTCATGGTAAGACTTAAGCCCGAGACCATGATAACTTTTCATTTTGAGGTCCCCAGATGCCAAAAACACCATTCGTTCAAATTTTTATATATGTATATATATATATACACACATGTGTCGGTAAGCACGATAACTCTCGTAAAAAAGGTCCAATCTTAATGAAATTTGGTACAAATGTGTAAAGTACCATTTATTTGAACGAGTTCAAAAACCAGATGAATCCCACCACTCAAAGGGGGGTTTTGGGGGGGTTTTGTACCCCAAAAATGTGTTTTTTGGGGTTTTTACATGTAATTTTAATTTAAATCAAATTGTAATTTATACCATTGAATTCATTTAAAAAAATTTGGTATTTTGATTATTGCTCTACGTTAATTGGTTATCGAGATATTGGAAGTGCTAAACACAGTACGTTGTCTAATGTTATTCTTATGGAGAAAAAGAAAAAATGTATATCTCGCTTATTTATGAACATAAACTGGTGAAATTTGGTATATGGCTTGATCTGGTTTTGGTTTATTGTTGTTTGCACAAAAAAACAATTTTTCACCTATGGTTCCTGTAGCAACAAACCTAGGTACTTGGTCCCCATGTTATTCTTATGGAAAATACTTGAAATGTTATATATCGCTTATTTATGAATGTATATGAATGAAACTTGGTATGTGACTTCACTAGGATGAGTTCTATTGATATTTGCATAAAACCCCATTATTTTGTGTGCCATGTTGCAGCAAACCTGCGTACTCATCCCCAATGTTATTCTTATGGAGAATAATTAATATTTCAAATATCGCTTGTTTGTGAATATATTTCTTATGAATCCTGTTAAGTGTTTTAATGTGTTATGTTATATATTCATTGGAAATTCGCAGAGTATGCAGGTTTGCTGCGACGGGGGTATTTTATTGTTTTTTGTAAAACAATCCTATTTAATAAATTTTCAAAATATAAATTCTTCTTCTTTAACTTCTTACATAAGATTTTAACTTTAGACTTTTAATTTTCAAACCTGTTATTTTTCGTTCTTTTATCTTCTTTTTGCTATCTTGTAATTTTTCATCATAATCTTTTTATTAACTTGACTATTTTCCTCTGTATTATTCTATCTTTCCTTTATTATACTTTCTTCATTCTCATTATCTTCATACTCCATTAATTAATTTAGATAAAAAAGACTGGAGTAGATTTTATGTAGACTATGGAGTAGACTATGTATTTGTTGTCTTGTTTATTTTATTTCAGTGTTCTTTCCTTATTTCTTTGTTACTTTTTTTAATTTTTTGTAATGATTGTTGATGTTTTTTTATTGATAAAACTATAACATAGTAAACATGGTTTTACTGCTGTAAGTGAATAAAATAATTATGTACAGTTTTAAGGAATAAAATTACATCTGAAATAACATATTTATAGTGCATAGTAAAATTAAAAAAATAATAAATCAAATTATTATTTTTTATCATCAATCATTACTATATACACCGGTATAGTATCTACTATGTCTACTATCTACACCCAAAGGTTGTAGAGTTTCGGGTCTCTGATACATCGTCTGCATCACTACAGCCCGGATGCTTGGATGCTTTATGATATAATCAGCTGTTAGACATTTACTTGCAGCCACATAAGGCAGGGGGTTATGTACTAGTATTTGATTAGTTTGTTTTATTTTTATTATTTCTGTTTCTAATCTCCCTTTCTGCTTTCCTTATTTTAGAGGCAAAACAATCTCCAGTTTTCACTAATGCTAACTAACTGTTTTAGAGTATACTTACACAGACAACTGGAGTACAGGATGCAGGAGCCAACTGGAACATAAAAGTACAAAGTTTTTAGTTTATTTGCGTTATCACAATAACATAGATACAAACATAACTAATTAAAAAAGTGTTTAAACAAACTGTTTGTAATTTTTATCTTAAAGGTCATCATCAGCGAGCTTAACTTATTATTTTTTTTTAATAGTACAATTCTGGAAAGACGTTGCAAAAGTCAAATCTACTCAATACTTTTATTAAGATTTCAAATGGTTAATACTGCTTACAACTAGATAATAACTAATAACTAGATAATATTATTAATATTATTATTATATGTATCACAAATGTACATAGAAATATGCAAGTTATTTATTTTTACCAGAGCGATGGCAAGAAGGGCGAAAGAAGCGACAAGCACGGAGGTCCTCATGTTGAGATGCTGGGAGCAGACTAACTGATGACTGCGTATCGTTGGTGGGGTCTTTTATACACCTCCACATGCACACACACACACACACACACACACACACACACATACACACAAACACAGTCACTTGCTCATCAGGCAACAATAATCATTCTCTATCATTACGTGTAATTCCAATCTTGATATAACAATCCATTCATGGGTACTAGTGGAAATTGAAGACAAGAAACCCATAGACATAGACCCATAGACGTTTGATTAAACTAGAACTTAGCCAGGTTGATAAATCATTCTGATTCCAAGCAAAATACATTTCATATTCGGATAATGTAGGATCTTTAGTTATTCCTATTATTTTTACAACACTGAAGGGTGTTTTTCTATAAATTATTTCTTGAGTTTCACCTCCCAATTCATGTTAACTTTTAAGCTGGGTATATTTTTTTCTTCCTTATAAACATTCTGAACATAAACTAAAAAGTGAGGCTTACTTTATGCTCATACCAACTGGTCTCATAATACATAAAATAATATTTAAATGAAATAATAATAGGGGCAGTTTTCAGACTGAAGCCCTTTAACCAAAATCCTGGATGATGAGAAAACTGTATAGATGTTCAAATTATGTTGACAAAGTTCATTAACAAGCTACAATGACATTCAAATAAAACACACACAAAAGGACAGGCAAGAAATAACAAGATTAAGTGAAAATTATTTGTCAAAACTTGACTTACATCCAAATTATCTGGCAATGAACTTGCTTGATAATTCAAATGTGATTTATCGTCTGAAGCGATCCACAGTTTTGGACTTAACTCACAGACTCGTTTAATTATTAGTTAGTGTTTGAGATAGTTAACAAAGGTTAATTAATAATTTTTAAGTTCATTCAGTTAGTTTTTTGCTAATCATCATATTTACTTATTGTTCAATTTTTGTTTAGAACACATTGTAAAGTTAAATAAAATTATGAAAAAAAAAACAAAAGGACTATCATATTTTTTCACACTGCACTGAAAGTAGCTATTTTCGGTATCAGCTGAGAGTACCGAAAGTGATACTTTCTCACTTTAGATCCGGAAAAACAGCTGGACCTTTTTCCTGCGCTGTTAATAACTACACATTCTGGAAAATTTCATCTTTCCAGGGCCTTTTTGCCACCCAATGGCCTTGGGGACCGGCACAGTTTCCGTCCACTGAGAGCGTAATCCAGTTATACTTAATCCGAGCCTTAGACTTAAAATTATTGTCATTAATTTTGCCCATTACTTGGGTTTTCAGCGAATTTCCCCTATAGGGAAGAAGCTATTACCGTAGTCGGCATGGTAAGATCTAGGCCCGGGACCATGATAACTTTTCGTTTTGAGGTCCCCAGATGCCAAAAACACCATTCGTTCAGAACTGTATATATATGCATATATGTGCCCGTGATTACTTGTGATAACTCTCGTAAAAATAGTCCGATTTTGACGAAATTTGGTATAAACGTGTAAAGCAGCATTATTTATGACTTTAAGTTCGAAAACCAGACAGATCGACCTATCCGAAGAGGTATTTTGGGGGGGGTTTGTAGCCCAAAAATGGGTTTTTTGAGTTTTTACATATCATTTTTTTAAAGTCAAATTTTAGTTTTTTTCATTGAAATCAGCTTAAAAATACGCACAATTTGGTGTTTTGATCATAGATCTATGTCAAATGGTACAGAGATATTGAAAGTGCTAAACACAGTACGTTGTCCAATGTTATTCTTATGGAGGATAAGAAAAATTGTATATCTCGCTTATTTATCAACTTATCCTGATAAAACTTGGTACATTGCTTCATATCGTTATGGTCTATTGATATTTGCACTAAAAAACATTTTTTGCCCGATAGTTCCCGTAGCAGCAAACTTGCGTACTCAGCTCCCATGTTATTCTTATGGAGAATAAGTAACGTGTTATCTTCCTTAATTATGAACATAAATTAATAAAATTTGGTATGTGGCTTTACCTTCTTGAGTTATATTGATATTTGTATAAAACCCCATTTTCTGTGTTCCTTGCTTCAGCAACCGGGCATACTCAGCCGCCATGTTATTCTTATGGAGAATAATTAAAATGTCATATACTGTTTATTTATGAATGTATATTGATGAAACTTGGTATGTGACTTTATGTGGTATTAAGATACAAATATATGAATTGGAAATTCGCTGAGTACGCAGGTTTGCTGCTACGGGGTATTTGGTGAACACACAGGTTTTGAATTTTTATGAAAATGAAGTTTTATACTGGAAGGTGTAGTGAGTTGGAATTGATAATTTTTGAACCTTTCTTATGTTGTAATATGTTTTCAGGGAGAGAAATTTTGTTTCTCTTAACTTATTAATTATATTAAATTATATTTAACAATCTAAAATTAGACCTACATGAGGTAAAGTGAGTGTAAATTTCTCAAAAGATATTTATTGAATTTCCATAGTGGGTGGATGTTTTGCAGATCATGATCCCCTTTTAAAATTGTTGTATAAAACCACTATATTATCTAAAAATGAAAATTAAGTTAATAAACAAACTGTGCAACGGCAAAATGAAAGAAAGGTAATATCGTTTGCTGAACAATTGAGACAAGAAAAATGGGAAATAATAACAGATTACCAAGTGGCTAATATTGATGAGCTAATGCTTTTCGATAATTCTTTTACAAGATATGTGTACTTGTGGCATCTTAGCTTCTCTAGTTTAAAGTAAAACAAGCAGTGGCGTATTTAAGCAATTGCCGCCTAAGGGCTATTAGGAAATCTGCCCCCCATAATCTTTGTCTTTTTCGCCGCCCAGATTTACCCACATGTTATATATCTTGTTTGGTTATTTTGTGACAATATCTAAAGAAGTTACGAATTTACTAAATGAATAATTTAAAGAAATTTCTGTTATCTATCAACCCTAGAGACAAATGTTGGTGTTAAAAGGAGTGAAGCAGTGATTATTTTTAATAACAAGAATATCCATCAGCAAAGACCTAAACATCCCTCCTTATATTTCATCATACATTAATTTTTACACTAACGCATTGACTACTGAAAATAATAATAAATAACCTATAAATAAGATATGACGACACTGTAACCTTAAAATTCGTAATTCGCACCATTAGCCTCAAAATTCGGACATTTTAATCCTGAGTTAGTGCTTTTCAATACAGTTTTTCAGTCATTTTGTAATTTATACTTTATGACTTCAATGATATTGTGTAACAAAACAATTTTAATGCTATGCCAATGTACGGGTAAACTTGAAAGTCCGAGAGTTGGACATAGTCATAGTGGCGCAGTGCCTGATGAGCGGAGGGGAGAAGTTGAATTAACTGTAGTTCGTGGCTTGCCGCCCTTTCTCTGTAGCGTAATCGTCTTGTCGCTAGTACGGATGAATGACTGCATTATGACTGTTATGAGGAACTGCAGTGTGAGGGACTGCAAGCGTAATACTGATTAATATCTTTACCTTTAAAAGGGCGGCACATCGTCATTGTCATCCGCTTTCGTCAAAATCCGGTTCAACCTTTCTTTTGTAAACAACTTATTCATTTTCAGTAAATTTGCCGCCCTGGGCTACAGCCCCTACAGCCCCCCCTAAATCCGCCACTGAAAACAAGTACAAAATCCTAAAAAGGTAAACTTTATTGGTATACTGAAAAACTAAGGAAACTTAGAGAACAGTTGCTCGATTATTATTCAGTATATAAGAATTATAGAAATAAGCTAAAAGACAAGCTTTTGAAAATTATATTGAGTGGGCCCCCAACAGATGCAAGGCTGCCTGGGAAGTTACTGCCCATGAAAATTCTCCTATGTTAACTAAACCTGAGGTCTTAGATGCAGACAACCTTAACAATTATTTAATAGAATCAGATTATCATTTGGGATACAAAATTCCATTCACCAACACATCAGCATCTGAGTTGCTGGGGTCTTCTCCTTTGGGACACTTAAACTTCCACTGGAAGGAGGTAGCATTAAAGAAGCTTTGGTACACTTGGGGCCAACCATTCTTACAAAACAAGGAACAGAAATAAATCTTTTTCTCGGCACAATTTAAATTCTTAAATAAAACCTGAATCTGCAGGTATTTGATTTTATAATTGTTTGCCTATTGAAATTAAAGGTCGGACTAACTATAATTTATTTAAGATAAAACTTAAGATTTATATGATTGATAAGCCTTTAAATGATATTCAATGTTTTTTTAATAATGTTGTTTCTTAATAAACGGTATCATTGTCTATTAATACTGACGGTATCAGGAAACTGACACATACTTTCTCCCTTTCAGTCCAACTTTAATGAATCAATTAATTTGTATTTACTAAATATAGAATACAAAGCACGGTCGAATGTACAGAAAATCTTGTAAACAAGTTGTTTTCAAAAACATCCACCCAAATCCCTGATTTGGAGGCACTACAGAATCCACTGCTATACTCCTGGTTTTAAGAGGGGAAATGCTCCCTATTTCCCCCCAGGGTTATTAAGGGGGTTTAGGGGGTTATCGAATTTCCTCTGTTGGTCAATGCTAACTTGATAACCATATCAAGTTTGAACGAAATTGATCAGTAAATAAGAGAGAAATTGTAATTTTTGTATTCCCCATAAGAATATCATTGGATAACATACTGTGTTTAGTGCAAAATGAAAATTTAAAATTTCTCCACAACCAGAAATAGTAGAGAAGTAATTCAAAATACTAATTATTTAGTTTTTTGAGCTCTTTTTAGTGGTTAAAAAGAGCTCAAAATTTTTTAAATTAGTATTTTTTTATGAAAAATCCAAAAAACTGAATTTTTGATGTTTTAAGTCCTATAATTTCTGAACCCGAATTTTTACAGAAATGCGGGTGGTGTCATTTTGTTTGAAAACTAAAGCTCTACAAACGACTAACGTTTAATTAAAATCGTTTAAGCCGTTTTTGAGAAAATTTTTGTTTTTCATGTTTTTTGGCGGTTTTTGAGGGATAATTACCTTGAAAATCAAAAATTAAAAAATTTAAAAATGCCTGGAGATATCGTGAATTACTATCTACATACCAAATTTCATAAAAGTCGGACCATTGGTTAGGGCTCTAGCTCTGTACACATCTAGACAGACAGACATCACGTAAAAACACTTTTTTGGGGTTCAGGGAGCACCAAAACAAATATTTCCAATTACATACATAAGTTCGAAAACCAGAAAATTCGGACCATGGGAAGGTGTTTATGGGGTTTTAAATTTTCCAAAAATCAGTTTTTGCATTTTTCACCATAAAATTTGTAATACACTTAATTTTGGTTTCAACCATTTTATAGAGCTTAAAAAAACAAGTATTATAGTATTTTTAATTATTAACCTAGGTTAAGTTGTTGCGGAGAAAATCCAAAAAAAGTGCTCATAAAATCTCCCATGTTAATCTTATGGGAAAAAGGTTTTTTGCTTTTCCTCAGTTAATTTTGATGTAAATCTCACATTTGCTTTTACCAATCAGTTCAGCTCTACAAAAGATTCATTTTGGTGTTTAAATTGTGATTCTACGTCCAACCGTTGCAGAGATATTCAAAGTGCTAAGCACAGTAAGTTGTTCAATGTTATTCTTATGGAGAATAATCAAAATTTGATAACTCGATTATTTATGTATGTATGTTGATGAAACTTGGCATGTGGCTTCACCTAGCACTGGTATGTTGATATTTGCAAAAAAAATCATTTTTTGCCGATTTTCCCCGCAGCACCGAACCTGCATACTCAGCCCCCATTTTATTCTTATGGAGAATAAGTAAAATGTAATGTCTCCCTTAATTATGAACATAAATTAATAAAACATGGTATGCATCTTCAATTTGTTAAGTTATATTGATAATTGCATAAAAACACATATTTTGTGTTCCTTGTTGCAGCAAACTTGTGTACTCTATGTTATTCTAATGGAGAGTATATAAAATGCTATATATCACTTATTTATACGTGTATTTTTATGAAACTTGGTGAGTGGCTTTATGTGGTAGTTAGAAACATTTTCATGCATTGGAAATTGGCTGAGTACGCAGGTTAGCTGCTACGGGGGTATTTATGATTTACTAAAAATCTCTAAAATTATTCTGGTATTTAAGAAAGGGACTTTCTCCCCTTATACAAAGTATATTGGAGAAAGTATTGTTTTCATAACAATTTTCGAATTTGAGTTGATAGTGGAAATATTTGTTTTGGTGCTCCCTGAACCCAAAAAAGTGATTTTTACGAGATGTCTGTGTGTCTGTCTGTCTGTCTGTCTGTATGGATGTGTACAGAGCTAGAGCCCTAACCAATGGTCCGATTTTTATGAAATTTGGTATGTAGGTATTAATCTATGATATCTCCAGGCTTTTTTCATATTTAGGAATATTTTATTTTTAAGGGTAATTATCCCCCCAAAACCGCCAAAAAAACATGAAAAATTAAGATTTCTCAAAAACGGCTCTAACGAGATTTTGATTAAAGTTTATTAGTTTGTAGAACTTTAAATTTTCAACAAAATGACTCCACCAGCATTTATGTAAAAATTCGGGTTCAGAAATTACAAGGCTTAAAATATAAAAAATTCTGTTTTTGGATTTTTCAAAAAAAAACATAAATATAAAAAATATTACTATTCACCATTAAAAATAGATAAAAAAACTAAATAATTTAATATCTTGAATTACTATTCTACTATTACTGGCTGCGGAGAAAATTTAAATGTTCATTTTGCGGTAAACACAGTACGTTGTACGGGGAATACAAAAATTACTATTTCTCTCTTATTTATTGATCCATTTCATTCAAACTTGATATGCTTGTCAAGTTAGCATTGACCAACAGAGGAAATTCGAAATATGTTGTCCCTTAATAACCCTGAGGGGGACACTTCCCCTCCTAAAACCACGTGTGTAGCGATGGTTTCTGTAGTGCCTCCTAAACAGGGATTTGGGTGGATATTTTTTTTAAACAACTTGTTTACAAGATTTTCTGTATACATTCGACCATGCTTTGTATTCTATATTTAGTAAATAAAAAGTAAGTTGGGCTAAAAGGGAGAAAGTATGTGTCAGTTTCCTGATACCGTTTATTTCTAAAACTGTTGAATGTCTTTTATATGAACTGATTAAGGAGTACTTTGTAGTGTAATCATCTTTTTACAAATTCTCAATTTGGATTCCAAGAGGCTACCTCGGCTGTCTTAGATGGGGTTAATAAATCCTTAATTGCTTTTAAAAATAAAGAGACAGTTTCATTAACTTTAATTGATTTAACAAAGGCATTAATTTGATTGTGTGCCTTTTGAGGTTTTGTTTAACACGTTCACTGTGTTAATCATGTTTTATCATGATAATTGCATTCATTTCCTTGCTAAGCAACTGCTGGAAATCCGGTGCGCCGCACTGAACACGTTAAAAAACTTGAATTTCATGGAATTAAAGATACATCAACTACAATTATTAAATTATATCTGTTCTATAGAAGGAAGTATGTATCTGTTGGCGGCAAACAATCTGACTTTAGGAGGTTTGAAATAAGTGTTCCGCAGGGTCAAGGTAAAGTTTTTGGATCTTTTCTCTTCCTAATCTCAATTAACGCATTCACTGATTTGGGTTCATAACTAAGGGAGATATAAAACTTTACTTATTATCCATATGAATAACATGGGGCGCGAGTATGCAGGTTTGCTGCTACTGGGAAAAAATCAAGAAAACCCTTTTTTTGTGCTAGTATCAATATACCACAACTAGTTGACGCCACATACCAAGTTTCATCAATATACATACATAAATAATCGAAATATAACATTTTATTTATTCTCCATAACGATAACATTGGACAACGTACTGTGTTTAGCACTTTGAATGTCACTGCAACGGTTGGACGTAAAACAACAATTAAAACGCCAAAATAATTGTTTTGTAGAGCTAAACTGATTGGCAGAAAGAAATGTGGAGTTTTTAGTGAAATTATCTGAGGAAAATCTAAAAACCGTATTCCCATAAGATTAGCATAGGAAATTTTATGGACACATTTTTTGACATTTCTCCACAACCACTAAACCTAGCTTAATGATTCAAAATACTAAATGGTTTGTTTTTTAAAGCACTATAAAATGGCTATAACCAAAATCTAGTGTTTCTTTAAATTTTAGGGTGAAAAGTTCAAAAAACTGATTTTTGGAAAATTTGAAACCCCTATAAAACTCCCTTCCCATAGACCGATCAATCTGGTTTTCAAACTTAAAGTCATAAATGTTACTCTCCACATTTGTGACAAATTTCATCAAAATCGGACGCTTCTTTCAAAAGTTATCGCGGTAACGGACACATATATATATATATATATATATATATATATATATATATCTATATCTATATATATATATATCAATTTGAACGAATAGTGTTTTTGGCATCTGGGGACTTCAAAACAAAAAGTTGTCATGGTCTCGGGCTTAAGTCTTACCATGCCACCTACGGTAATAGCTTCTTCCCTATAGGGGAAATTCGCTAAAAACACAAAACATTTATCTTAGTTTGTCACCATACATCAATGAATTAAAATCAGTTAAATTATTAGGTGTTCAAATTGATTCAAAATTAAATTGGCAGGAGCATATAGAAATTACTTGTAAAAATATATCTAGAGTAAATGATTTAATATAGAAACGAGTTCGCACGCAGCACGCTGACGTGAGGGAAGTGAATTTCCACATAACAACTTTTAAAACTCAAAATCATTGTAAAAACATACATTCGTCAAATTTTTATTGAAATCTGAAAACACTGATTTTTTGGCTGTTCTGATGCTCCTGGTTTCATTTACCTGCAAAACTGGGAATACAATTTTGCGCATTATAAGGTTAAGAGAAGATCCAGACAGGCTTGAAAGTAGACAGGCTTGCTGGGGATGGTAAAAGTATTGTAACAAAGGAATAACGGGCTTTTCTAGTGTAAAACCCCCATAAGACAACGTACTGTGTTTGGTCGATACACATTTCCTTTAATAACTCGGTAAATATTTATGCTAGAATGACGAGAGAGGGCTTAAAAATTTTGCCTCTCTAATTCCCATCCTTTTCCATGCTTTGATTTTACATCTGGGGCTTTTCTGACCCTTTTTGGGCCCAAAAACTCGAAATTTGAAAGACTAATCCCACAAAAAAGGGGTTTAAAGTTTTCCGATTATTTTGCCCAACGAACTTGTCTAACTGATTACAGAAAGGAACGGCCCTACCAAATTTGAAGTAAATCGGACAAAAAATGTGACCGCTAGAGTGCAAACACACATATATATATATATATAGACATATATATATATATATATATATATATATATATATATATATATATATATATATATATGTCTATATATATATATAAAATTTTGAACGACCCCCCAAAACGTGTTCAGGGGGTCAAGTTAGGAACTTCTATGGTGGTCCCGGGCTTAAGTTTCACCGTGCGAGTCGTGCTAATAGTTCACTTTCCAAAGGAAATTCACTAAAAATCATTATGGCTCTTTCCTGTACTTCTTTGCTGCTCAAATAATCTGCCAACAAATTTAAAACAACCCCAGCTCATGTTCCATACCTCACGATTGATTTAAAATAACCAATATAAAACAAATTTTATTGTTTTTAAATTTAATGCTTCTCTGATTTTCATTATATTTTCAACATGCTGAGTGGTCATACAAATTGTTATGGTTTTCAACAAATTGGATTTCCATAAACGGACTAAGGTTTTCCAAAAAGCTCTGTAAGCAGTTTGAACTATTCCTCTTATTCCATGATGTTCAAGCTTCTTGATAAAAATTTCATGACTTACACAGTCTATGTTTTACTTTTTTATGGTATATGGCTGGATATTGTCGTAATCTGTAAAAACTGCAAGTCCGCGTTCCCTACAGAGGAAGCAAACCTTTACAGTGTTATTTTTAAGGGAAATTAGAATTATTATTAGCAAGGCTGGTTAGTCTTGGGGAAAAAATTACCAAGTAGAAAATATTAAACTTGTCTTTGATTTCTTCGAATATAAAATCCTTGTTAACTATAAATCATGGCGTATCAGTTTGAAAATCAAGAACGAAATTACATATAATGATAGTGAATGATCATTAGTGCCTGATGAACAAGTGGCTGTGTGTGCTTGTGGAGGTGTATAAAAGACCCCACCAACGATACGCAGACTTCACTTAGTCTGCTCCCAGCATCTCAACATGAGGACCTCCGTGCTTGTCGCTTCTTTCGCCCTCCTTGCTATCGCTCTGGTAAAAAAAACAACCTGTATATTGATATGTGATATTGCACACATTAACATATCATAATCTAGTATTGTAACCGTTTAAATTTGTTGTCACTAACCATTATACATTTTAAAGCATGGAATTGGGTGACGTTTGTAACCTCTTTCCAGTGGTGAATATAAATAATATCTTTAAGGGGGAGGGGGGGACAAAACCAATAATAAGTTATTAGTAAAGTAGTGACACTCAATGTTTTACATTAGTTTTGGTGGCCAAATTCAGTAGGTAAATTAGATCTAGATTATTTGAATATTATTGTTTTAAAAGAGTTTAAGCAAAGTGAGTGATTGACAACACACAACAATGGTTTATTCATGAAGAATAAAATTAACAATAATACATTGATTAAGCACTTAAAATGAACACCAAACACCACCATACAGTACTTTGGTACATCAGAGATAATAAAACGGCAAACGTAGTCAAACAACGGCTGCCAGTAAACTGTCATTACAGCTGGTGGAGATGAGCAATTCTAGTGGCGACCGCCTGTAGTTAAGATATCCGTGTATGTGCAGATCGCCTATAGCTACAACCCCTTGCAGCTTGCAGAGGCCCGATACCACCGGTGACCGGTGATTCGCACCAAATAAACCGCTACCCCACGGGACCTACATTACAGATCTGTTCATAGGTTCTGTGCCACTACCTACTATACTATTGACATACTATTGTGCCTAATACGATTGACATTTTATTGCTATTTTCTCTCACCCATTATGTTTATAATAATTCAGAGTAATTATTTTTTCATTTTGGGAGGGGGGGTGGGCCCCTTATATGTTTTCTCCTGTCTCTTCCCATAATTATATTAATTAAAAATAAAATAATACATCAGGTACTCAAGCTTACTATTGATATTTAAACATTAGATGTCTCAATCACAGCTTGTATTGAAACGCCTGTACTTAAACCCACTTTTTCAAATCTCATTATACATCTATTGTCACCTCCTGTTTTGAGTTACCGTAGTTGAACTCTTTTCGCTGTAGGATGAGCCACCAGTACATTAAAAATGAAACAGTGAGAACCACCCATCAAGTAATAAATATTATGGTTTTAGCGAATATAAAACATAAATACTAGGGTAACGGTATTTGCTTCTTCCCTATAGGGAAGAAGCTATTACCATGGTCGGCATGGTAAGACCTAGGCCCGGAACCATGATAACTTTTCGTTTTGAGGTCCCTAGACCCCAAAAACACCATTCGTTCGAAACTGTGTGTGTGTATGTATATATATATATCCAAAGGGGTATTTTGGGGGTATTTTGTACCCCAAAAATGGGTTTTTTGAAGTTTTTACATGTAATATTATAAAAAGTCAAATTTTATTTCTCACCATTGGATTCAGCTTTAAAAAACACACAATTTAGTGTTTTAATAATTTCTCTATGTCAATTGGTTGCAGAGATATTGAAAGTGCTAAACACAGTACATTGACCAATGCTAATCTTATGGAGAATAAGAACACATTTATATCTCGCTTATTTATGAACATGTACTAACGAAACTTAGTATCCGGCTTCATCTGGTTGTGGTCTATTACTATTTGCACAAAAAAAGCAATTTTTACCGATAATTCCCGCAGTAGCAAACCTGTGTACTCAGCCCCCATGTTATTCTTATGGAGAATAAGTAAAATGTAATGTCTCCCTTAATTATGAACATAAATTAATAAATCTTGGTATGTGGCTTCACATATACCAAGTTATATTGATATTTGCATAAAAACTCAATTTTTATATTCCTTGTTGCAGCAAACCTTCATACTCATCCCCCATGTTATTCTTATGGAGGATTATCAAAAGGGTATATATATCGCTTATTTATGAATGTATATTGATGAAACTGGGTATGTGGCTTCACCTAGTTGAGTTATATTGATATTTGCATGAAAACCCATATTTCGTGTTCCTTGTTGCAGCAAACCTGCTTACTCAGCCCCATATGTAATTGTTATAGAGAATAATTTAAAATATTATATGTTGCTTATTTATTAATGAATATTGATGAAACTTGGTATGTGGCTTCATCTAGTTGAATTCTATTTATATTAGCATAAAAACCAATTTGTTGTGTTCCTTGTTTCAGCAAACCTACGTACTCATTCCCAATGTTATTCTTACAGATAATAATTAACATTTTATTTATCGCTTTTTTGTGAATTTATTTTGATGAAACTTGGTATGCGACACAATGTGGTATTAAGACACATATATTATGAATTGGAAATTCGCTAAGTACTCAGGTTTGCTGCGACGGGGGTATTTAATTATGTTTTACTTTTCACATTTAGCAAATCTTCAACATTATATCTCAGTTATTAGTTTTGATGAATTATTAAGGAAGATAATGGTCTACCGAGAAAAAACACAATTGAGAAATAATAGACAAGGATCATTTAAACCTAAGGATCATTTAAATAATTATATTATTGTTATACTCAAAAACAAACTAAAAAGTCTGTATTTTTTTGTTCCAGTTTGCTCCTGCCGCCTATGTAAGTATACTCTGCAACAGTGAATTGGCATTAATGGAAACTTGAGATTTTTGTCCCTTAAATAAGGGATGTACAAAGAGAGATCAGAAACAGAAATGCTAATAAATTAAAAGTTTAAACTAATTGGAACCGATTCTAGTCTGCAAACTAAGCGGAGCGAGGACGCGATTTTCATATAAGTAAATAATGAGTATTGTAAATAGACCAATACTGTTTTAGCAAATTTTTCTGTAAGGACAAAGCTATTACCGTAGGTGGCATGGTAAGACTTAAGCCTGAGACAATGGTAACTTTTTGTTTTATGGCTCTCAGATGCCAAACAACACACGTTAAAATTGTTATATATTTATATATGTCCATGGACATTATAACTTTCACAAACAAAGTCCGATCGTGATGCAATTTAGTTCAAACATGTAAAACATCTCCTTCTTTCAAACATGTCATGTAGCTTACCAGAGAAAAACTGAGTTTATCTTGAGTAAGAAATTTGAATCGGAAAAAATATATGTGTAGTGTTTTAGAAAAGAAAGGGTCTTTTGTAAATGTCAATATTTTACACAAAAATGGCTAAAAATGGAAACGGATAAAGATAAGCAAATTGTTTTTTTGTTAACATGTTTGTGTTAATGAGACCTTTAAAATCTATAATCTATAATATTATAAAGAAGTGGTTTTTGTCTGTCTGTCTGTCTGATGTTCCGGGTAAACGCAAAAACTACTGAACTGACTGGACTGAAGCTTTACACAAAGGTACATCTTGAACCCATATGCAACATATAGGCATATTCACTTCCTTAAAATCCTCTCGGGCTACGCACCGTGAACGTCCTAAGTTTCAATGTTTACATTTCAGAAGAAAATAAACATTTAGAAACTGTGATGCGAACAGCTGAGGACACTTACATTTGACAGCTTAACCCTTTCAGTGCTATGGACCGATATATCGATTTTTGAATCTGTTATCAATAAACACTGTTACGGCTTCATAAGCAATTGTACCGTTAGGCGCTCAGTCTGCAGTCTGAGTCTGACATGTAGTGAAATCTGGTATACACAAACTGAACTACCTCGTCCAGCACTTGCGCTTTAATACCACCTGGTCTGCTACAGTTGCTAGTCTGATCAGTGGCTGTGCGGTCAAAGGCATTACCTTCCCGGCCGGGGTAACTCTTGGATCGGGGGTTCGAATCCCGTCACAGTAGGTGATTTTTATGTGCAACTCATGGAGAGTTCACCTGTCTGTAGCAGAGTTGAAGGGGAGGGCGGACCTTAAGCAAACGGTGGACGGCTCGAGTCCAAGCTGACGGATGGTGGATTCTTTGTGAGTTGCACACCTGATCAGGTGTTTGGCTACTTTTTATGTATCCTTTACTGTGTGTGTATCCAGCGGAAGCACGTTTTTATTAATTTTGACTGTTTAGGCGTTCAAGACATTTAAAAAATTAACAAAACATCACAGATTCAACTACTCCTTTCAGAAGCTTAGCACTGAAAGGGTTAAAGAGATGAAGCAAGAGCAGCTGTTTCAAGCTAACTAAAATGCAAATTGCATTGACTATAGAACAGGTAAAGAAAACCCCTGTGCGAAGAACGGGTACATCAGCTAGTCCATCTATAATATTATAAAGAAGAGGTGGTTTCTGTCTGTCTGTCTGTCCGTCTGTCCGTCCGTCTGTCTGTCTGATGTTCCTAGTGACCGCAAAAACTACTGAACCGACTGGGCTGAAACTTTACACAAAGGTAGATCTTGAACCCATGCAACACATAGGCCTATTTACTTCCTTAAAATCCCCTTGGGCTACGCCTGTGAACGTCCTAAACGTCCTAAGTCTCAATGTTTACATTTCAGAAGAAAGTAAATATTCAGAAACTGTAATGCGGACACTTACATTTGATAGCTTAAAGAGCAGAAGCAAGAACAGCTGTTTCAATTTAACTTACCTTCCTAACCCGTGCGAAGAACGGGTACATTCTACTAGTAATATTATGAAGAAGAGGTGGTTTCTATCTGCCTGACTGATGTTCCGGGTAAACACAAAAACTACTGAACCGTCTGGGCTAAAACTTTACTCAAAGGTAGATCTTGAACCCATGCAACACATAGGCCTATTCACTTCCTTAAAATCCCCTCAGGTTACGCCCCGTGAACGTCGTAAGTTTCAATGTTTACATTTCATAAGAAAGTAACATTCATAAACTGTAATGTGAACAGCTGTGGATACTTCCATTTGACAGCTTAAAGAGCAGAAGCAAGAACAGCTGTTTCAAGCTAACTAAAATGCAAATTTCATTGACTATAGAACGGGTAAAGAAAACACCTGTGCGAAGAATGGGTACAGCAGCTAGTTATGTATAATTTGCCCTATGTTCATATAATTCAATTTTTGAATTTGAACCTGTGACTTTCAGTTTTGGAGCAATTTGTACATATGTTTTGACGAAAATATTGTTAATATGCGTTTTAGTTGGGAAGAATTTTTTGGATGACTTTAGACCAAACTATTCTCTTGTTATTCATGCTGGACAGGTACGGTCTGACTCACCTTGTATATTTCAAGATGGACATCATGTAGATGGTGGGGATGAGTGGACTCAAAACTCAAAGCTTATGATATATCTAGCATGTAAACCAAAATTGGTGCTTTTGTCCAGCGTGTCCACATCCAATCAACATTTTGCATTTATCTGCCTAACTAGTTGTGAGATATAGGCATTTGAATTCACTGAGTGCATAGTTTTGCTGCCAGGAGGATTTTAAACATATGTTTATTTAAATATTACATAAATAAAACGTACGTTCGTCTATCAACTTAACAATATAACTTATATCTATAAATATAAAAAACCGATCATTCCTAAGGCCAAACCTCTACACCTACAACCAAGAAATTTGGCACGCATACTCTTTACACAACGTATGTAACCACTAAGAAAGGATTTTGAGAAATTCCCTTAGGGCTCCACCCCACAGGGCTTCAAAGTTCCATCCCCATGTTATTCTTATGGACAATTTATACATACGAAAAACCGATCATCCCCCAGTCCAAACCACTACCCCTACAAACATAAGAAAAACCGATCATCCCCCAGGCCAAACCACTACCCCTACAACCACGAATTTGGCATGTGTACTTTTTATATAACGTAGGTAACCACTAAGAAAGGATTTTAAGAAATTCGGAGTCAAAGTTCAAATCCTGTGTTATTCTTATGGACAATTAATAAATATGTAAAACCGATCATCCCCCAGGCTAAATCTCTAAACCTAAAACCACAAAATTTGGCATGTATACTCTTTCCATGATGTAGGTAACCACTAAAGAAAGGATTTTAAGAAATCCCCATAGGGCCCCACAAGACGTCAAAGTTGAAATCCTGTGTCATTCTTATGGACATTCAATTTAAGGCGGTCCTACACTTCTCGCGAACACACCTTAAAACGCATTCGGAGTTCGGCCGAATGTTCGGAGTATTCACGAGAAGTGTGGGAGCTACACAAACTTTTTAATACATGCGGGAACATACGGGACGGAATGTTCAGTGAACATTCGGGGGAATGTTCGGCCGAATGTTCAGGCCTGTTCTCGAGCATTTTGGGACCGCCTTTAGTTTGATCTGATAAGAATTCAAACAGCTGATCATGTTTCATAGTAGTTCCACTGGTTAACCACAGAATGCAGTACACCCAACTGTTGTATTCCTGGGTGAAAACGGGTAGGATAGCAGCTAGGGGTTCTATATTTGATTCTCCAATGTTTATTCAATGGTAATCAGTGTAAGTTTCATGAAGTATTTTTATCCCTCATTTAAAAATTTGCATAATACCTAATCTCAGCTTACTAATTTGCTCGCTTCGCTAATTAATCGTTTTTGGACTCAGTTAGAAAGTTATTTTCCAGGCATAAATAACTATAATTTATATATTAATAAGCTAGGTGTTTTTTCTTCACAGTCATAACTTGATAACAGCTGGACGGAATTTAATGTTTGAGGTGTTAAATTAAAGGTATTTTTACATAGATTTGCCAATACGTCTCAGAGTTTTAAGGAAGAGCATCATGTAGATACAGTAAAGGGCTGAATTTTTCGAAGGAACATTGGCGCTATCCGACGGCGGAAGTCTAAACTACATGTTGATTGAAAGTATGTGTTATCCGCATTATTCTCAAGGTCGTCCCACACTTCTCGCGAACAGGCCTGAACATTCGGCCGAACTCCAAATGTTCGGAGTATTTGTGAGAAGTGTGGGAGCTGCACGAACTTTTGAATACGGGACAGAATGTTCAGTGAACATTTGGGAGAATGTTCGGCCGAATGTTCAGGTCTGTTTGTGAGAAGTGTGGGAATGCCTTCAGATGTTATCATCTGTTTTAATAGCAGATGATTTGTTATGTTTGTTTCCAACTGAAGTTACCTTTCTTTGGGTACAAACCAACGAGGTATATATCTATAGAAGTCTCGTCTGGGGTAAAAAACTGTGCCTACATGCTGACCACCATTTTGACCCTCTATAAACTCCGATATCCATTGCAACAATCAAATCCTCTCTTCACTAGTTGTGTTAGTTGACCAGATTATAAACCTGCTCGGATTCGAGCAACAGGACAACTAGTAATATTATTATTACAGTCATGTTAATCCTATCCTATACTCTAATATGAGTAAGGTTTGCTTGCTTGCTTGCTTGCTTTCTTGCGACACGGATCTCAAAAACGGCTCCAACGATTTCCTTCAAATGTTTGAAATAACTAATTTCTGGGATAAAAATAAGTTCTAGACAGGCCTCATCCCCAGGAAAAATCAAATAATGTAAAAAAAAACTAAAATAAAAAGTTACAAAAATTAACATTGGGCTTATAGATTTTCAAATAAAAACAAAATAATTGTAACAGCTGTTCATAATCAACCAGGGAACTGTCAAAGTAATACTCATGTTGTATATGATTATTAACATGTGGTTTCCTGAGAGCAGAGATTCAAAGATTTGAGTGAATATTACATAAAGTACCTGGGGGCCGAGCTTTGCTCGGGGGAAGGCCAGTCAGTTTGTTTAGATGAGTTAGAGTAATATCTCACCACTTCCCCCTACTAATAATCATATTTGTATAACTCATTTGCTCCTTTTCTACATTTTTAAGGTCACTCCAGTTGTTATTTATAGCTCAATGTCCCTTTGATTTATTTCACTACTCTATATATGTAATCTTCACTGAAATCTTTTAATCCCTGCTCTCAGGAAACCACATGTTAATAATCATAAACAACATGAGTATTACTTTGACAGTTCCCTGATTGATTATGAACAGCTAATACAATTATTTTGTTTTGATTTGAAACTCCATAAGCCCAATGTTAATTTTTTTAACTTTTCATTTTAGTTTTTTTACATTATTTGATTTTTCCTAGGGATGAGGCCTGTCTAGAACTTATTTTTATCCCAGAAATTAGTTATTTTGAACATTTTAAGGAAATCGTTGGAGCCGTTTTTGAGATCCGTGTCGCAAGCAAGCAAGCAAGCAAACCTTACTCATATTAGAGTATAGGATAGAGTAGTAAATTAAATCAAAGGGACATGGAGCTATAAATAACAACTGAAGTGACCTTAAAAATGTAGAAAAGAGGCAAATGAGTTATAAAAATCTGATTATCAGTAGGGGGAAGTGGTGAAATGTTACTCCAAGTCATCTAAACAAACTGACTGGCCTTCCCCCGAGGAAAGCTCGGCCCCCCACGTACTTACTTTTTAACCATTGAAATCAATAACTACCGGTGTTATGAATTTTACTAATGTGATATTAAAAAAATCATATAAAATAGTAAAGTGTAATTTTCATATTTTGTTATTTAAGTATGGATTAAAAAAATGAGTGTTAATTAATTTTTCTGATCAAATTAATAGTCTTTCTATACTCTCTTTGTAGACTACTTCTTCTCTCTTAAATACGTAATGTAATTCCTAGCTGAACGATAAAACTATACCATCCACATGCAATGTTAGCACACATAATCTGATAAAGGACTTTTATTATATTAGTATATTAATAAATATTAAAGGTTAAACAAAACAAAAATAACAGCATTGATCTAGAAGTTATTTGCATAGCCGTCGCGAAGATGTGTATGACTGACCGCTCAAATGTTAGTTTTGTTGTAATAAATTGCAATAATTCATTCTTTATTTCACTTTATAATCCTAAACCGTAGCTGTTTGACTCCTAAAATGAATATCTATGGACATTTGGACAGACTAGTAGAGTAAATAAACAAAATAAATAAGTGATGCTGCACACACTCAAATAAATTTTCCAAGAGATATTGGCTTAGCCTTAAGAGAGGACCAAGTTCATTTCTTTGTTAGTTATGACATTATTATGATTCATATACAAATTCAATGTATCTCTATATTAAAATTGATTTGCAAATCCAATAAGTTTGATATTATATTTTCTTGGATAATAAAAAATGTATCCTGTCCAAGAGAAATATATTTCATACTAGATATTAAACCTGCATTTTCTTTCAGGCCGGATCAGTAGAAGTGAAGGCTTCTGACAAGTCCAAATTCCAATCAGCTACTGCCACAGCTGCAGAGTGTGCCAAAAGTGTGAAGGTGACCGATGGAGTTAACTCATTCGAGAAGAGCACGTCCGACAAGCAGGACGCTGCCAGCACCTGCTCTGGAGAAGCCGAGAACAACAACTACCAGTTTGTCGACGGCAGTGGAAATTCCGTGTTAGCCAAGTCCAGCAAGAAGGCCCAAGCCGCCACTAAGTCTGCCTCTTCAGCTTCCAGCAGTGTTGTGAAGTCTGTAAAGGCAGCCCTGCCTTGTGGCTGCAAGTAAATGTCTGCCAGTTGATCATGTCATAAAGCAAATGTATTAAACAAACTAATTTACTATTTCACCTGGAAAACTGTAGAGTATGATAATTATATGAAATATACTTTGGTTCTAGGATAAACACCAAAAGTTACTAGGAAAACACTAATCTAATTTAAAATGCAGTTGTATATGCCTCTCTAACGTATGAAGCTAGTTACCAAGTTCCATTAAAATATATTAGAAAATAAGCGAGATATGACATTTTATTTATTTTATGTACGATTATGACATTAGAATTGAGTACCTATAGGTTTGCTGCAACATGGACAATAATAACGGGTTTTTTATTCAAATATTAATTGACCACAACCAGATATTTGAACCTTACCATATCGAGTGTGTTCAACCGTGGCTAACATATCTTAAGAGAAAAAGGTTATTCTATATAAGAAGAGGTACACAGAGTCACAGAAGAAGAAAGCCACAGAAGAATAGATATAGCTGTTAAAGGCACTCACAGGTATATGTTAGATCCTACTATCTGATTTGAACAAATGAAAACCAACCAAGTGAGGTGCATGAAGAAAAGAATCCAATTTATCAACCAGCCAAAAAATTGTGTACAAAAAAGTACAATCTAAATCACATTGAAATAATAGAAATAATAATTAGTACCTAAATCCATGTACCTAAATTTTCAAATAATGTTTAAAAATATTCAAGTTTTCAAAATCAAATATTTAGGACATATATAGTCACAATTACTTTAAAATACCTTGCTTACAAGCAAGAATACTATCAGGGTAAAGTAAGCCAACATATGCTGGGTCAAAATGTTTAATGTCTATCCTCAAACTGCTAAGAGTTGGGAGATTCTTAAGAAGGAAATTGTTTATGTGGCTTGTTTTGTTTCAAGACTATTTTACTGTACAGAAGAGTTCTTAGATTGGCAGAACAAGCAATATTGAAAAAGACCGATCATGGAAATATAAAATACTCATTTTAATAGAAAATCCCATATTAGAAAGCAGCTAAGAAGATTCAATGAAAGTAACTTGAAAACCTTTTTTTTGTATTTGGCTTCAGAACCCTGGTTGGGGGTTTACCAACCAGAAACTGACTGCAAATTTGATACTTTTTATACCAATTTTATTCATTACTTTGATGTAAATTTTCCTAATACTTATGTAACAGAAAAAGCATTTAAATAAAATAAGTGGATTGGCAATGATTTAAAAGATAAATACCCCCGTCGCAGCAAACCTGCATACTCAGCGAATTTCCAATGCATGCATACGTTTCTCACTACCACATAAGGTCACTTACCAAGTTTTATAACAATATAGGGAGGTCCTAAAAAGAACTGACACATTTTAACAACAATTTTTATTTACAATATTTTTACTATATGGTAACATTTATACATGTACAGATAGAAAAACTCAAAGAGGTTTTGGCGGTACTCAATAAATCTCAATATGGTCACCGTCTAAGGCTCTGCAGGCGTTAAATCAAAATTTAGCACATCGCACACCTTTGCTGCATTTATTGGGGATTGAATTAACATCGCATGGGTAATTTTGTTATTGCCAGCTGTTATTTTCAGTTCTTAAATTTAATTGTTCAATCAGCTGTTTTTAAATTAGTGGTCAAACAGCTGTTTGTTGGTAATTCATTGTTGTTTACATTGATTAATAACAATTCATCAGAGCTATGGTTGCTTCTCAGCAAAAAGCTCAGTGTGTCTTGTGGTTTACAGAATTTAGATCAATAGTCTCAGTTCAAAGACGTTTTAGACTTGAGTATGGTGTTAATTACTCTCCTTCGATTAGAAACCTGAACCACCTGCGAGAGCGGATAAGAGATGCTATTGCACATGTTACTCCAGAAATGATGAGAAATGTTTGGCGGGAGGTTGAATTTCGATTTGACACCTGCAGAGCCTTTAACGGTGGCCATATTAAGATTTATTGAGTACCACCAAAAAATTTTTGAGTTTTTCTATCTGTACATATGTAAATTTTACCATGTAGTTAAAATGGTGTAAATAAAAATTTAAGTTAAAATGTGTCAGTTCTTTTTGGACCTCCCTGTACATAAATAAATAAGTGATCTATAGCATTTTTTTAATTCTTCATAAGAATAGCATTAGAGCTGAGTACGTAGGTTTTCTGCAAAAAGAAAGAGAAGAAATATTTGTTTGTGCAATTATCAATATAACTCAACCAGGTGAAGCTACATACTAAGTTTTATTAATTTATGTTCATGATTAAGGGAGATATAAAACTTTACTTATTCTCCATAAGAATAACATTAATAACATTAGAGCTGATTATGCAGGTTTGCTGCTCTGGGATAATCAACAAAAAATCAATTTGTTGTGCAAATATCAATTACCAGTACTACGTGAAGCCACATACCAAGTTTCATCAATAGACATTCATAAATAATCGTACTTGATATCTAGTATGAAATAAATTTCTCTTGGACAGGATACATTTTGTATCATCCAAGAAAATATAATATCAAACTTATTGGATTTGCAAATCACTTTTAATATAGAGATACATTGAATTTGTATATGAATCATAATAATGTCATAACTAACAAAGAAATGGACTTCGTCCTCTCTTAAGGCTAAGCCAATCTCTCTTGGAAAAGTTCTATATTAAGATGCATCCGAATGCATGAATGCAGTTAGTTTTGCATTCGAAGGGGTATTCTGGGGGCTTTTGTACCCCAAAAATGAGTTTTTAGCGAATTTCCCCTATGGGGAAGAAGCTATTACCGTAGGTCTCATGGTAAGACTTAAGCCCAAGACCATGATAACTTTTTGTTTTGAGGTCCCCAGATGCCAAAAACACTATTCGTTCAAATTTTAATATATGTATATATATATCTATATATCTATATCTATATATATGTGTGTGTGTGTGTGTGTGTGTGTGTGTGTGTGTCCGTTACCGCGATAACTTTTGAAAGAAGCGCCCGATTTTGATGAAATTTGGCACAAATGTGGAGAGTAACATTTATGACTTTAAGTTTGAAAACCAGATCGATCGGTCTATGAGAAGAGGGTTTTATGGGGGTTTAAAATTTTCCAAAAATCAGTTTTTTGAACTTTTTACCCTAACATTTTAAAAACATTAGATTTTGGCTATAGAGCTTTAAAAAACAAACAATGTAGTATTTTGAATCATTAAGCCAGGTTTAGTGGTTGTGGAGAAAAGTAAAAAAAGTGTCCATAAAATTTCCCATGTTACGGTTTTTAGATTTTCCTCAGATAATTTCACTAAAAACTCCACATTTCTTTCTAACAATCACTTTAGCTCTACAAAACAATCATTTTGGCATTTTAATTGTTGTTTTACCTCCAACCATTGCTGTGATATTAAAAGTGCTAAACACAGTACGTTGTCCAATGTTATCCTTATGGAGAATGAATAAAATGTTATATTTTGATTATTTATGTATGTATATTGATAAAACTTAATATGTGGCTTCAACTGGTTGTGGTATATTGATATTAGTACAAAAAAATGGTTTTTGTTGATTTTTTCCGGTAGCAGCAAACCTGCATACTCGGCCCCATGTTATTCATATGGAGAATAAGTAAAGTTTTATATCTCCCTTAGTTATGAACCTAAATTAATAAAACTTGGTATGTAGCTTCAACTGGTTGAGTTATATTGATAATTGCAAAAAAACACATATCTTATCTTCCTTGTTGCAGCAAACCTGCGTACTCAATTATAATGTTATTCTTATAGAGAATAAATCAAATGCTATATATCACTTATTAATTAATGTATTTTTTGAAACTTGGTAAGTGGCTCTAGGTAGTAGTGATACCCATATATATGCATTGGAAATTCGCTGAGTACGCAGGTTTGCTGCGACGGGGGTATTTTGGATTTGTTACACATAATTTTGGAAATAGTCAAATATTAGTTTTAACCATTAGATTCAGCTAAAAAAAACACACAATTTGGTATTTTGATCATTCCTCTACGTCAATTGGTTACCGAGATATTGAAAGTGCTAAACACAGTACGTTGTCTAATGTTATTCTTATGGAGGAAAAGAAACATTTTATATCTCGCTTATTTATGAACGTATACTGACGAAACTTGGTATACAGCTTCATCTGGTTGTGTTCTATTCTTATTTGCTCAAAAAATAATTTTTTGCCAAAGGCTCCCTTAGCAGCAAACCTGCGTACTCAGCCTCCATATTATTCTTATGGAGAGTAATTAAATGCTAGGTCTCGCTTAATTATGAACATAAATGAATATAAACTGGTATACGACTTCTCCTAGTTGCGAGTTATATTAATAATAGTATACATAAAAAACCATTTTTTGTGATCCTTGTTGCAGCAAACCTGCGTACTCAGCCCCAATGTTATTCTTATGGAGAATAATTACAATTGTATATATCGCTTATTTGTGAATATATTTTTATGAAACTTGGTAAGTGGCTTTATATAGTATTAAGACATTTATATCTCCATTGGAAATTCACTGAGTATGCAGGTTTGCTGCGATAGGGGTATTTACTACTTTTGTTAGTTTATTTTTATAATGAATTTATGTTGTACAAAATATTTAATGAATTCAAAAAGTCAACTGATAATGAATGGATTAAGCTCTACAACAATAGCAGGTAATTTAACCAAAGTAACTAACTGACAACGTGGACTTAGAGTTCAGTTAAGAATTATTTTAAGATTATAATAGATACAATAATATAATGCATTACAGTCTTATAATGCATTACAGTCTTAAATTAAAGTAACGGCTATACGTTTTTCAATTGAGATTGGAAGGTGAAACCTAGCGCCATTTTTAACTGCATCGTCGTTAATGTACGACAGTAGTTTGTCAAACAACGCTACGATTTTACGAAAATAAGAAAGCAAATTATTATCTCTAAAAAATGTCATTATAGGGAGTGTGAAACTGTCTGTGTTTTAAACGAACCGCATTCATCGGTTGAACTCCAAATCTACGATTTCTCTTCTTTTTCAAAAAATCTCTCACTGCCATCTTGAGCATCAAATACTCCTCATTCATGGGAGCCATTTTGATGACTGCGACAGTGCGACACTGTAGTTGTCGCTGTAGTGTGGCACCTCCCCGCAACCTGGTCGCGAATAAGGGTTTTTTCCTCACTGTCTTAACTTGATAACGGCTGGACGGATTTTAACGTTTAAGGTGTCAAATTCAAGGTATTTTTACGTAGATTTGCGAATACGTCTCAGAATTTTAAGAAAGGACATCTTTAAATACAGTAATGGGCTGAATTTTCTTAACTGTGGCACTATCCGTCGGCGGAAGTATAAATTATATGTTGATTGATAGTATATTATTCAAATTATTCTCAGATGTTATCATCCGCTATGAGATGTTTCGTTATATTTGTTTAAAACTGAAGTCAATTTTCGTTGGGTACAAACCTGCTCGGAACAGGTCAACTAGTATACTTTAATACTATTTGGCAAGTCCCTTAATTTGGTTTTGGCCAAGGTGATACTGGAGACAACTATTGGTTTAAATGGATTACCGTTTGAAAAAATAAACATTTATAAACTAAATTAATATATGTTACCAAACCTGCGTACTCAGCGAATTTCCAATGCAAATATATGGGTATCACCTCTACCTAGAGCCACTTACCAAGTTTCACAAAAATACATTCATTAATAAATAAATAAATAAATTCTTTATTTCCATAAATGTACAATACAATAAGCATTACAATTATGCAGTAGAAAACTATAATTAGATAGTTTTCAAATATATACTAAGCAATAAATACCTTATATTTACACAGTTCTTAGCCAGTACATTATGGATAGCCACCTCTTTAGCATTAGCTGTGCAGAGGTGGCATCAGGTTATAAGAAATGTGCAATGTGCAGCGTGCCAAAAACTCCCGGTCAAATTACAGATTATTAAACAAAAATTCATTAAATGCTATACATCTTTTCAGTGCCTAATACATAACAATTTAACAGTTGTACTAACTTTCAAACAATTCCAACAATAATTTAGGAAAAACTAAATAAAAATAGGTGTAACAAATATAAAAAGAATGTTACAAAACAATAACATATCCTTTCATACCCACACAATGATAAATACTAATTATATAACACACAATAAGACTAAACACAAATAATAATGAGTAGACTCAGACATACGTTTAAACTATGTAGATAGAAACAAAATAAAAATATTTAAAAGCAGCATATTGGTAAAGATGCAGATAAATTGATCAAAACTCAAGGGTGCATAGGTAAAACTTAAAAAAGGCAAGACAGTTCCCATCAGCCTATGAATTTTTCAACATCACTATTTGTTAGTAACCATTTTTTCAGACTTTTAGCAAATGAAGAAATTGTTATTGAAGATGTTACTGAAATGGGTAGAAAATTCTATAATTTTGGAGCTGAAAATATATAAAATCGTTTATAAGCTTCTATTCTAGGAAACGGGACAGAAACTCGATTTAAATTTTGCAACCTTCCAGAGTGGACATTTACGTTACCCTGCAGATGACCTCCTCTTAAGAAAAAAATTCGAAGAACACGATAGATGTATAAATATCTAAGAGGGAAGATCTTCAGTGACACATACAAAGGAAAGGATGAATCCCTCCTCTTTGCTCCACTCATAACTCTGATTATTTTATTTTGACTAACAATTAAAGGGTAGAGAGTTGAATAATAAGTCCCACCCCAGCAAGATAAACCATACTGTAATTTTGAATTTACAAGGGAATAATAGACAGTTCTTAAAACAGATAACGGACATAAGAATCTCAAAAAATAAAACTTCCTGAGAACTGCATAGAAATACCCTTTAATCTTAGAGACGTGTTCTTTCCAATTTAACCTTTCGTCTAAAATAACCCCCAAATATTTAATATGTTGTACCTGCTCAATTTTGATACACTCTTCACATGACTGATCACGTGACAACAGACAAGATTTACATTTAAAAAACATGATAATATTTTCAACATCCTTACTCCTCAGAGAAAAATTAATGAATTTTGTCTTCGTACTTAATACCATTCTATTTATAATGAACCACAGTTTAAGCTTGTCCAGATCACTTTGCATACTGATATTTAAATCGTTTTTATCTTTTTCTCGATAGCACATTGCCGTATCATCTGCAAAGCAAGACATATACCCAGAAAATTTCCCATTGCAAAGACTGTTAATATAAATTAAAAACAAGATCGGCCCCAAGACAGAGCCTTGGGGAACTCCAAGTGTAATATTAAGAGTATTACTCACACTACTACGAAACTTAACACATTGAGAACGGCCACTCAGATAACTCCTAAACCACTGCAAAGGAATGCCTCTAACACCAGCTCCCCAGAGTGTCACACAGAATATTATGATTGACTGAATCAAATGCTTTAGTGATATCTACAAAAATTCCACCAACAGATTCATTCCTATTCAACCCTTCAAAAACAGCAGAACAAAAATATATCAAGGCATCCTCCGTTGACTTTCCCTCCATGAATCCAAATTGATTTTTACAAAAGAAATTGTTCAAATTAAAAAATGTTAATAGTCTTACTTTCATGATTTTTTCGAATATTTTGGAAAATACAGATAAAAGAGAAATTGGCCGATAGTTATTTACATCAGCGTTGCTACCTTTCTTATGCAGAGGAATTACCATGGCCACTTTAAGAGCCTCTGGAAAATTCCCTGTTTCAAAACTTAGGTTTATTAAAAAAGAAATTACGGGTGAAATGAAGCTACCTATTCTTTTGACTATGTACGGTGATATACCATCAATGCCGGGAGACTTGTTACCAGAAAGCTTATTAATAAAACTTAGGACCTCCTCAGGACAAGTAGGATAACAGAAACAAGATCGATTTACAACTGGGGAAGGAAAAACATCGTCATATTTGCACAAATCAATTCCATCAAAAGATTCCGTGTTGTGCATTAGATCGTTAACAATATTAACAACAAAATTATTAAATTCCTCAGCAATTCCATGATCGTCACAAACCAACAAATTAGCAGCAGACCTTGAGTGAATTCCAGTTATGGTATTCTTTTTAAGTTGTATACCAAGGACATTGTTGATAGTTTTCCATTGTTTTTTAGCGTCTGTCTTATTTTGTTCAAATAAATTGTAATAATAAGCAGCTTTCTGTTCAATCATATCGTGTTTTAACTTTCTAGAGTAATTTTGGAAAAACCTATTAAATCTCTTATCGTTGGGTCTTTTTTTGGATTTTGAATATAGTAAATTCCGAAATTTTTGTCGTTTACACAGTTCAACGGTCATCCACAGTTTCAATATTTTAATTTTATTCTCTCTCATGATTGTAAATTTAGATTTATCTAAAGAATCCTTTAAAATATTAATAAAAGTACCAAACCCAAGGTTAACATCTTGCTCTTTATATACAGGAGACCAGTCTGTTTCTCTCAGAAGAGCTGACAATTGTCTATAATCAATCTTTGGTAAAGGTTCTTTGTCAATACTTGAATTAGTTTCCAGTAATTCCGGTATAAAAAGTTCACACACAACTGCATTGTGATCACTCTGACAAGATTCACAAACCTTAGCACTAAACTCCAGGTTATCTCTTGTTCTAAAAAATATATGGTCCAAACAACTTATGCCTCTAGTTGGAGAACTAATCAACTGTTCAAGACCACTGCTGGCCATGATTGTTAAATAATTGTAATAATTTATATATAGCATTTTATTTATTCTCCATAAGAATAACATTATAAATGAGTACGCAGGTTTGCTGCAACAATGAAGATAAGTTAGGGTGTTTTTTTTTGGAATTATCAATATAACTCAACCAGGTGAAGCTACATACCAAGTTTTATTAATTTAGGTTCATAACTAAGGGAGATATAAAACTTTACTTATTCTCCATATGAATAAAATGGGGGCCGAGTGTGCAGGTTTTCTGCAACGGGGATAATCAACAAAAAATACATTTAGGTAGTGTGCAAATATCAATATACCAGTACTACGCGAAGCCACATACCAAGTTTCATCAATATACATTCATAAATAATCGAGATATAAAATTTTATTTATTCTCCATAAGGATAACATTGGACAACGTACTGTGTTTAGCACTTTGAATATCACTGCAACGGTTGGACGTAAAACAACTATTAAAACGCCAAAATGATTGTTTTGTAGAGCTAAACTGATTGGTAGAAAGAAATGTGGAGTTTTTAGTGAAATTATCTGAGGAAAATCTAAAAACCGTATTCCCATAAGATTAACATGGGAAATTTTATGGACACATTTTTTGAATTTTTTCCACAACCCCTAAACCTAGCTTAATGATTCAAAATACTAAATTGTTTGTTTTTTTAAGCTCTACAAAATGCATATAACCAAAATCTACTGTTTTCAAAATATAGGGTAAAAAGTTCAAAATACCCCCGTCGCAGCAAACCTGCGTACTCAGCGAATTTCCTATGCATGAATATATTTCTTACTACCACATAAAGCCACTTACCAAGTTTCATAAAAATACATAAATAACTAAGTGATATATAGCATTTTATTTATTCTCCATAAGAATAACATTAGGGCTGAGAACGCAGGTTTGCTGCAACAAGGAAGATGAAAATATGTTTTTTTGGCAATTATCAATATAACTCAACCAGGTGAACCTACATACCAAGTTTTAATGATTTATGTTCATAATTAAGAGAGATATAAAGCTTTACGTATTCTCCATAAGAATAACATTAGGGATGAGGATGCAGGTTTGCTGCTAAGAGGATAATCACCAAAAAATCGATTTGTTGTGCAAATATCAATATACCAGTACTAGGTGAAGCCACATACCAAGTTTCATCAATATTCATTCATTAATAATAGAGATATAAAATTTTAAATATTCTCCATAAGGATAACATTGGACAACGTACTGTGTTTAGCACTTTGAATTACTCGGCAACGGTTGGACGTAGAATCACAATTTAAACACCAAAATGATTGTTTTGTAGAGCTAACCTGATTGGTAAAAGTAAATGTGAAGTATACAGTAAAATTAATTGAGGAAAAGTAAAAAACCATTTTCCCATAAAATTAACATGGGAGATTTTATGAACACGTTTTTTGGATTTTCTCCGCAACCACTTGACCTAGGTTAATGATTCAAAATACCAAATTATTTGATTTTTAAGCTCTATAAAATGGCTAAAAATAAAATTGAGTGTTTTTAAAATTGTAGGGGGAAAAATTCAAAAAACTGATTTTTGAAAAACTTTAAACCCCCATAAAACCCCTTTCCCATAGTCCGATCAATCTGGTTTTCGAACTTAAAGTCATAAATGTTACTCTACACATTTGTGCCAAATTTCATCAAAATCGGGCGTTTCTTTCAATAGTTATCGCGGTAACGGACACACATATATATAAATTTGAACGAATGATGTTTTTGGCATCTGGGGACCTCAAAACAAAAAGTTATCATGGTCTTGGGCTTAAGTCTTACCATGCCACCTACGGTAATAGGTTCTTCCCTATAGGGGAAATTCGCTAAAACTGATTTTTGGAAAAATTTAAACCCCCATAAAACCCCCTTCCCATAGACCGATCGATCTGGTTTTCGATCTTAAAGTCATAAATGTTACTCTCCAAATTTGTGCCAAATTTCATAAAAATCGGGCCCTTTTTTCAAAAGTTATCGCAGTACCGGACATATATATATATATACATATATATAAATTTGAACGAATAGTGTTTTTGGCATCTGGGGACCTCAAAACAAAAGTTATCATGGTCTCGGGCTTAAGTCTTACCATGCCACCTACGGTAATAGCTTCTTCCCTATAGGGGAAATTCGCTAAAATTTGAAAATGTATCGACATTTATTAGGAAATCATCATTGCTCTATTCATTTTTGAATATATTAAACTAAAACTCGAGCTCTTTTTCGATGTTATGATTTTTATTGGTACTATTTGATATATTTTCAAATTCTCTAACCTTTATTCAATGAATTTAATCCTTTTGACTGGGAAGAATATTTCTTTGCTATATTGCTTCGATGACTATTGTAATGCGCTTTTGAAATGTGAATCGACAACTCCTTATTATTCATAAATATTTTACCACATTCATTACATTTTATTGTTCCTTTTTCTATAATAGTTTTCGTGGAAATTTTACTTCTTAATGAAAATTCTGTATTATCATCTTTAAATATAATATTTGTTGGCTTGTTACCAGCATGAAGAACCTTATTGGAATTACTCACGTTTGTTATTGTTTGGGTTGAAGTTAAATCTTGAAATGGTGATATAAATAAGCTATTTAAATCATCTTGTTCATTTAAAACATGTGCGTACTGATTTCCAACTGAGAAAACTTGTTGATATATTTCAGAGACACAAAACTTTTCTTTAAACCTCATATCTTGACAGATATCTTTATTATTAATTATTAGATAAACAGGAACAGACAATTTGAGAATTGTGCATCACATGAATTCCACACTCAATATTGTGATTCTGTCTGTAGTTTTGTATTTCTTTAACTTGAACCGTTTCTCCAATAAGATAATTACTAATTCTATTTGCTAGGGTATTGGCATCGCTATGGTTTAGTGGTGACATAGAATCTATGTGGTAAAATGAAAGATCTTCTACATTAAAACCCAGCAAGGACCAGTGGCACCCTTTGTTCCTATCCTCAGATGTTCTACTATTTACACAGTTTAAAATGTATTTGTATTTTCTTAAATTTAATTTGTCAAACATATTTTTTAATAAAGTATTATCAGTTTCGACCTTCATAATATGACTTAGAAGAGGATCTATTGCTATGCAATTATTGGGAACTGTTAAGTGGTTGTCCCACCATGCCTTTATCTCGTCATCATAAAGTTCTCGCCATGTTTTTGGAGTTTCAGAATATATTTCTTTGATACCATCTAATTTGTTTTTCCTTTGAACACTCTCCCTTTATTACAAGGTTTGCTTTTAAGGAATATGTCATCTTTATGTGTGGCATTAATATGTGCTCTTAACTTTTTAAAATATTTATTACAAAAAATGCATTTTTCCTTCTCAGTACCTTCGTTTATAACATTTACATTTGTACATTCTACACATTGAAGATTAGAGCCATCAGGGCCAGGGTTTTCTTCAATATCTCCACTTAGCAGAATCAATGATACCTATTAAAATAAAATAAGAATAGTTAAACGTGCACTTAATCATGTTCCACCTTTTCCTCCACTCTCTTTTGTTGTTTCTATAGTTCAAGCCTTTAAAGCAACTATTGACATTCATGTTAAACTGATGAATTGTAAAATGCCATATTTCCATATGTACTTCAAAAGTTACATTACTATTACGAATTTCTCTTGTATTTATTGATATTACTTGAAGTATTCTAATGAACATTATGAATTTTAAAAGAACCAAAACAGAGTTATTCCTCATCTTAAGTATTATTATAAATGCTAACCTAGAATTTGGAATGGGACATCTAGAAGTACATCATTTGTAACCTTAACAGCCAAATTGTAGTAATTTATATGTAATGTTCATATTACTTTTATTATATTATTCGAGTGTACCAAGGGAATGACACCTGCCTGGAACTTATTTCCTCCACTGCACACCTGCGTAATATTCCCGCTTGTGGAAGATGTGACTAGCAGCTATGCTGGGGTTTCCTAATACGCAACAATGATGATGATGATCCCTAGAGAATCCTTGAAATTCCCTCAACGTTGCGTTTTATCCCTATATAGTTATCCATCAATCCCTCTTCAATCCCTCCGAGGTCCAAAATATCCCTAGAAAGGGATAAAAAACCCTCAAATGGAAACACTGGTCATGGCGGCAAAGCGCTGCGACCACCGTGACCCCCTCCCACCCCGCAGGACAGCGCAATGACGTCACTGCGCTGACAGCTGCTTACCACGCGCTTGGCATAAATGCTAAATGAATACTTTTTCTAAACAGATTTCTACGAATCTGCACGTCTAAATCTATTGCCCAAGGGTCCTTCCGTTCACTCGTTTCCTCTTGTACACGTATCCTGATCTATTTTTTTAATAACCTCAAATATAATCTTGGTATTTGGCTCAGAAAGTGGAAAGTGTTTGCTTACTATATAAGCACATTGAGCTTGTTCAGTTTATTTACTTCTTGTGTTGTTTGTAGTGTGTTGTAGTGTCATGCGTGTACTTGTTTAATTATTTGTTGTTATTGATTTAGTTTTCACCACTATTGTTTTTAAGATTAGTTTAAAACCCTGGAAATTATTAGTGAATTTCCTTTGGAAAGTGAACTATTAGCATGACCCGCACAGTGGAACTTAAGCCCGGGACCACCATATAAGTTCCTAACGTGACCCCCTGAACACGTTTTGGGGGGGTCGTTCAAAATTTTATGTATATATGTGTGTGTGTGTGTGTGTGTGTGTGTGTTTGCACTCTAGCGGTCACATTTTTTGCCCGATTTACTTAAAATTTGGTAGGGACGTTCCTTTCTGTAATCAGTTGGACAATTTCGTTGGCAAAACAATCGGAAAACTCTAAACCCCTTTTTTGGGAATTAATCTTTCAAATTTCGCGTTTTAGGGCCCAAAGTGGGTCATAAAAGCCCCGTATGTAAAATTAATGCATGTAAAAAGATGGAAATTAGAGAGGCAAAAGTTTTAAGCCCTCTATTGTCATTATAGCATAAATATTTCCCGAGTTATTAAAGAAAATGTGTTTCAACTACACACAGTACGTTGTTTTACGGGGTGTTTACACTAGAAAAGCCTGTTATTCCTTTGTTAGAGTTCTTTTATCATCCCCAACAACCTCACGCCTACTTTCAAACCAGTCTGGACCTTCTCCTAACATTATAATGCGCAAAATTGTATTCCCAGCTCTGCAGGTCAATTAAACCAGGACCATCAGAACAGTCAAAAAATCACTGTTTTCAGATTGCAATAAAAATTGGAATAAATGTATATTTTTACACTGATCTTGAGTTTTAAAAGTTTTTATGTGGAAATTCACTTCCCTCACGTCAGCGTGCTGCGTGCGAACTCGTAAATGAATTCCACAATTATTTTAGTAAATATTTATGTATAATTAACAAATGCTATTTGTACTTACTAGGTGTGACGAGCATCTAAATATGGGACATAGGACGCATTACAGATACATTCAATAAAACTGTCTTATGAAATGATTAATACATTTTAAATTAACATTTAACTACGTTTATGTTTGTTTTCACTAAATATGTATTTCATATAAGTCTGTTTTATCTATACCAGTCAAAGTGACAAACATCTCAAAAGTTTTTACAAACAGTACTTTTAGTAAGTTTAATAATACATAAAACTATTATTGTGGGAAAATGTATGACTGTGGGAGGTACGGTCACCGTGCCTAAATCGTGTTTTAAGACATCACAACAAATACAGGGTGTTTAAGAGTGTACAGTACTAATATTGTATAAGCTTCATTATAACATAATTTACAGTAAATACGTCCTGGTCGTGGTCTATTTTATATTTGCATTAAACCCCATTTCTTGTCGGCCTCATTGCAGCAAACCTGCGTACACCTACATATTATTGTTATGGAGGATGACTAAAACTTTATATCTCGCTAATTTACCAATATATTAGGATTAAACTAGATAGTATAGTTTATTTGTTAGTGAGGTATATACCTATGTTTGCATTAGAAATTCGTGGAATAAGCAGGTTTGCTGTTTTCAGTGAAATCTGGCTGTTGCATAAGAAAGATTGATGAAGATGAAAATCAAATTAATTTTTAAATAGTTGTATGTTAACATATATAAATATTTAAATATAAATATAAAATAAACTGTAAGAGGTGAGTGTTTCTTTTTCATCATCTAAGTGCTTTATTTTTCTTTAGCAAAGTTGTTTCTTAAATTCTTTCATGACTTCGCTGTCGCTAAAGGAGGATTTTTGTTTTTTTTTTAAATATCCTGTGACTTAAACTACCTTCCTTTATTTCTAAATTGATCAAAATCATTCTTCTGATCATAGTATTTCAGTTTTATTTTTATATACCGTTAAAAACTAATGGGTTTTCAACGTGATTCCATTTAACTCAATAAGAATAAGAATAAGAATAAGAATAATTTATTTTCTCCAAAAAGTATTACATTTTTGTACACTTTCAAATTTTGCACATAAAAAATAATAGTCTAAAAAATGCTCATTCTTTTAGCAAAAAAATTAAGTCCACAAAATGTCTATATTCAGAATGACTTAAAAATACAACAATACAGATTAATGCATAATAATTAAGACTAAAAAAATAAAAGGTTGTACATTTTTGTTGTGCATAAAACTAAGGAGAACATGTATGGCCTCCAAGGCAAAGCCTGTTAGGAGGTTCCTTTCCTTTAAATTATCAAAATAAAATACGGCGATCAGACAGAATTGAAAATATGTAGAATAAAATATAGCGATCCCTTAAGTATTTGTGCCATAAATTTTACTAATCCAAAAAAATACATACAAAACTACTTCAACAATTAACAATGACTAAACTATGGTTTGATCTTCAAACCGCACACCGCACTTTGCTACCAGGCGGCTCATGGCACCAGCCCAGGTGCCGTCACAGCTCGTAGCATGCAATGCTTAGTCCCTGAGTATCAAAGCTCTCCATAGTGTGCCCTTATCATGACCCATTTTCCTATCTACCTTTATTTTAAAATTAAAAACATAAACATTATTTCTTCCAAACTAAAAAGCCACTTCTTTAACTTGTTTGCAAAAATAGCTGCGCCTTTGGATTTTTTATTTCATCAGGCAACCTATTAAAAAATCTAGGTGCCATAAAATTGTAAGTTTTTGTGAAAAATGTATTTCTTGGTTTTGGAAAAGTATATTGCTCTGCATTTCTAAGTTTGTTTCTGTACAAATTTTCATTCGGAATCCTATTTCCACTTCTACTAAAAAACATTTTCAGCACTTTAAAGACAAACAAATATTTTAATGGTACAATACAAACCTCTATTTCTTACTAAAACATTTGATAAATAGTTCAGCTGCCAATCCTTTTGAAAATTATATCGCAATAAATCCTGATTCATCTACAAATAAGGGTGAAGTCGTATAATCACGGTGTCTAATAGAACACAAGTTTCAGCCGTGGAAGTTGTAGGGGTAAAGCACTGGTAGCGTGGTGCTTCGAGCCGGCTATCAGCGCGGTGACGTAGTTGGTCACGTGACATGGGGGTCCGCTTATAGGCGAAATGTTACGGCCCTTCTTACCTGGCCCAGGTTAAAACACTGTTAAAACGTGGGCAAGAGGTTCTATGATTTCATTTTCACATGCCTTGAAAAATACTATATTTAAATAGACTAATATTGACTATCACTATTGATTTTGAATACATAATTCAAAATCAATGCTATCACTTACGAGATAATTTAGAAAAGGTTTTCCTTAAGAAGGCAAACCTTTATAGACTTCAGCGAGCAAGGAATACCATAGAGTGGCAATGTGGCGCGCGGACTGACGCCGACTTTGAAACACCGGGACCTCTGGTGGAGGGGATACGGCGTCTAGTCACCCTAGTAGCGAGCGTCTGGACTGTCATTCTAGGCTTGCTGGCTGTCACGTACGCCATATCGCGACTATTCCCCACACGTAATAACCTGCATTGAAATGTTTACTTACTTACGATGCCGTATTGTGTTGCGTATGGTTGTAACAACTCTACAAAAAAGAAATTGGATGGTATAACCTTTCACAAGTAAGTAATATATATTTTAGCAGTCAGTAAATTTAGTTTTCATCATGTGTTAATTAAATTTGTGTGAAATTAAATTTTGCCTATTTTAGAAATAAAATACGTTTCTGATAGTCGTTCAATATTTTGTCAGTTAACAATCTGTACTATAAATAAAAACGTAGATTGTTTGTAAACAACGAATGGAATTTCTTTGACCGCGATTCAATTAAATAACGGGAGCATGGCTTTCGATGAAACTTTTATCTGGTATCAATATATATCTCAGAAGGTTCTTTGCTACTTAGATTATTGAAATTCACCATGGGCTAAGAGCCAAAAAGTTTTTATTTTTCCTAATTTTTTTACCTCTTCTGCGGCAGCAACCGGGTACCAGCTAGTGTAAACTAATGATGTTTATGCAATAATAATGAGCTAACAATTCTCATAATTTTGCTAATTGGTCTACAAGTGTATACATTTTTAGGTTTCCACAAAATGAAGAATATAAAAAGAAGTGGATAATAGCCGTCAAAAGGGACAACTGGACACCGTCAAAATGGAGTAGATTGTGTTCTGCTCACTTCAGAGAGGAAGATGAAGAACGTTCCTCTTTCCGAGTGTACCTAAAGGAACATGCAGTGCCAACCATTTTCCCGGCTGTAACTCCTCCGCCGAAAGAACGTCTCAACTCCGCCAAAAGAAAAGAAGATGTCAGCTGTCAAGACGGCCATGACACACCTCGCAAAAAGAAGCTCAAGAAAAATCTCGAGGAAGCTAAGAAAAAAGTTTACAAAGTTAAAAACAGGTAATCACTTACAAAAAAAAATAAAAACCCTTACTCAAGCTAAAAGACGATTGACTAAAAAAGTTGCCGATTTGGAACAAATTTTAAAAGTTTTGAGGGAAAAGCATGTTCAGGAAGAGTCAGTAGCATTATTAAATTCTATTTCTTCTACTTCAGAATGTTTAATGAATCGAGCTCGGTTAAAAGTCTGCAATCCAAATCTCAAAAGAACCTATGATGATAGACTTAAGGCTTTTGCAATAACCCTACATTTTTTATCCCCTAAAGCATATTGGTTCGTTAGGAAAACGTTTGATACAGCATTGCCACATCCTAGAACTCTCAGAAATTGGTATGCTACTGTTAAAGGCGAACCAGGATTTTCCCAAGAAGTGTTAAGAGCACTAAAAGAATATTAAATTAATTCTAAGCTTCCACCAATTGCCTCATTAATGATGGACTGCATGACTGTTAAAAAAAATTATCTTGGGACGGCAAACAATTTTATGGAACGGTCAATGTAGGTTGCGCGCTTGATGACGACTCAATTGCTTTGGCTTCAGAAGCTTTAGTCTTTTATTTAGTATTTATTAATTCCGGTTGGAAAATTCCAGTCGGCTACTTTTTTGTCACCGGCATTAGTGGTGATCAACAAAGCACATTGGTTAAGCAATGCATTTCACTTTTACATGATTCAGGAGTTGACGTGGCATCATTGACTTGTGATGGAACAGCTTGTAATTTGTCTATGGCAACCATATTAGGATGTTCCTTGGAACCCTCAAACTTGGTTACGAATTTCCCTCATCCGATCACAAATAAACCAATTAATTTATTTGTAGACCCCGCTCATACATGCTTAAGTTAGTGAGAAATAAATTAGGAGACTACAAAAAATTAACGAATTCCAAAGGCGAAGCTGTAGAGTGGAGATACGTTGAACAGTTACATTCTATACAACAAACTGAAGGATTGCATCTAGGGAACAGGTTGACTAATGATCATATTAATTACAGCAGACAAAAAATGAAAGTGCGACTAGCAGCTCAGGTTTTAAGTGCCTCCGTTTCAGAATCACTTAAGTTTTTAGAATGTAATAAAGTAGAAGGTTTTGACAACTGTGGCCCTACAATTGAGTTTATTCAAATATTTAACAGTCTTTTTGATATTCTCAATTCAAAAAGTATGAGAGAAAGTTTTGATAAGAGAGCCTTATATCCCGGTAACATTGCTGAACAACAATAAAAACTGAAACGGTGTAAAGAATATATTGAAACTCTTAAGGATAAGTTTGGAAAACCGATATTAAAGTCCAAGAGAAAAACTGGGTTTTTAGGATTTATATATGCATAGATAGTGCCCTAAATCTCTATAATCAGTTTGTAGGCGATGGATCGGATAATTTCCCTTTGAAATACCTACCCATTTATAAAGTAAGCCAGGACCACATAGAAAGATTATTTGTATATATAAGATCTAGAAGTGGAAATAACAACAACCCAACGTGCAAGGAATTTATGGGAACATTTAAGCGAATTTTGCTTCACACCGAGCTGTCAGAAAGTACCAGAGGAAATTCTTTAGTTTTAGACAAAACGGTTATGTTTAATATAACGAGGTATAAATCACCCGAAAATGACATTAATGCATCGTTACCAAATTGGCGTGTTATACACGATGTTGAAGAGGATCAGCAGTCATCTGGAACTGAAGATAACGATCTCCTTATCCGCAATGACTTGTCGACTGTAGATAATATTACCTATAACATTGTGGAGTATATTTCAGGTTTTATTGTGCGCTCTATTTTTTCAAAAATCAACTGTGAAGAGTGCCTAGTTTCATTAACCGAGGATAGTTTGAAACCTGGAATTTCTCTCACGTCGTGTAAAAATAGGAGAGGACTTATACAGCCATTTGAAGGAGTTGTGTTTGTTTGTAGAGTTTGTGAAGACATTATTAGATCACAGTTAGGTAACAATAATGCTATTAGAAGTAATGATCTATTTAACGTTTTGTTATCTAAAGTAATGAAACGTTGTATTGGTAAGGACATTTTTAAAGATAATGATCACTTCTCAAAACAAGACCCTGATCAAAATCATTTTGTTTTGTTAATAAAGGCTATAAGCAAAAAGTATTTCACTGTGCGGCTTCACCACTACAGTAAATTGTATAGTGAACAAATTCACAAAGAAAAAGTAAGAAGCCACTTAACCAAAACAATTACATTTTTAGGCCAGTAGATTTATTATAATTTGCTTTCCAATTATTTTTATATTTGTATATTAGTTAGTTTTTTATGATTACTTAAGTAAATTCATTACTATTGAATTCACTCTTATTGTTGTTATCTTTAGAAAATTCACATTAAAGTATAATTCGCTTGCAAACTGCGTATTTATTTGTTTACCTAAGAAACATTTATTATTGATTGAACTTCAATGATGGTTTAGTTTTCCAAAATATCAATAACTATGTTTAAATTTTAAAAATGCCTTTATAGAACGAAAAATGTGGATATGGAATATGTAATCAGATTGGTTCCCACTCCACGCTGTGCGATGCAGTGTCGGCGCGGCGGCCGGGTTCGGGGCCGTTCGGTGGAAAATTAACTTCTCACTTTACAGCTGCCTGCAGGCTAAAGGTTTTACAAAAAAAATTTAAATGTAAACGTTAAAATTTGGTTCATTTCAAACAACTTCCTCGCTGACGAAAATCACCTGACCAAAAAAAAAACTTTTCAGCCGACCAACTTTTTCATGTCCCAAATTTACAAAAACTTGTTTTACTACATATTTATATATTTTTTTAATTCTTCCAATTTCAATTTGCATATTTCTAAAACACCATTACTAGGGTGATATAGTATTATTTAATATCTCAAAATTTCAGAATTTTATCTCAACTCTTAAGTGGTCGATTCAACGGTGTTAATGAATCGCGGCAAATTAAAAATTGTGGTCGCGGCGGACAGTGGAGCTGCCTGTTGCACCTCTGCTAACACAGAAAGGTGGCTTCAGCACCTCTGATGTGTAAAGGATAGGGATTGCCACTCTATGGTATTCCTTGCTCGCTGATAGACTTCCGGCCAAAACTATCAATTCTACAAGCTGATAGAAATTATTGAAATATTGTGATTGACTTATGATAGTATATTTTTACGAATAAAGTATCGCAATATCGAACTGTTGACTGCCGCATCGCGGTGTTGGATACAAACGATAATACTACGCCCGTCACTACCCCTACTATCTTATCATTTGCAACTTGCAACTGTGGAAGTGGTAAGGCAGAGGCTACGTACACGTCCGACGTGAGCCGCTACTAATCACGTCCGTTCCAAATTATGCACCGTACGTTACTTTTCCTGTGATTTTTAAAACAGATTGAGAGCCAGAAAACCTCCTAACCTAACGTAACGTAACATAACGTAACGTAACCTAACCTAAGCGGTAGCGATGCAATGCCTTTACATTGGACGTGTACGTAGTCACTTCGTATTTTAATTGGAATATTGGAGAATCACCGAATCGGAATCATCGTTCGAGCTTTCGACTGTTCTTCAATTTTGAATTGACTGAAACTGAAGTCTACAACATGTAGGCCTAACTTGCTAACTATAAAAATCTGCTTATGAAAACCGTAACTGCAGTTAAAACTAAACGTTAAGTGTGCGTATGAACAATAATTACGTCGATGTTTTGTTGGTTAGAACAGAAGAGTCAACTGGAAGTCTTGAACAAACAAACAAAACTTAAGTCAATGCCTACAGCCGAGTGTGAGTGTAATGGTGGTTCAGGTTCGGGTTATTGTATGTTTCCTTGTTTATAGATAGTGCGTTTTGGAATCTCAAACATTATGTGGTAAAGCAAGTGACTTGATATCAGCTTACGATTGCTAAATAAATGAGTTGTGGCTACGGAATCTAACGTCAACGTAGCCTACATGTATAATAGACCTAGGCCTTCTGAAATGAAATAGCAATCGGTGATGTTTTGTTTTAATAATATTTTTATCCCAAAGAATGCAAGCCTAATCACTTAGGCAAGGTTTCATTATAAGGTATGGTATCTCCTTCTAAAAAGAAGAGAGATAAAAAAGGGAGGGAGACCACTGACCAAGCTGTTGGAGTTAGGGAAAAATCAGGTAATTCTCAACTTAAGCTTAGACTATCAAATCCTTACTTTTAGATGACGTTGGGTAACAGACCCTTCCAATAATTCAAATGAATGTAATCAGCCATTTAACTGAAGTACAGTACAAGTTAATAAACTATATTTAGCTGATAAGTTAGGCTTAGTGTCATATAGGCTAGGGCGCTGTGTGGTAAGCGTCCACCTAAAAAATCAAATCGAACCACTGACACATTGACATTACAGCTGAGAATATCAAAAACAAAATTAAGTCAGCCAAACCATGACAAAAACAATGCTCCGCGCCCTCTGTGGAGTTAAATTATCGTAGGTTAGATAGTTCAGGGTGCAGTTCCGCAGAAGTCCTTACGATATACACCTATTATCGAATGACAATATCGATAGATTATAGCCTATTGATTAAAAATCGGTATATAGTATCTATCAAATTAGCCTAATTGTTATTTTGGCTGCAGTTTAGTTTACGGCCAACAATTATTTAATTTAAATATTTGATTCAAATTATCGATATATCAATTAGGTTTTTCATTCGATTGTTCAAGAAAATCGATCATCAATTACATAGTTATTCTTTATTGTTTTTGTTTACATTAATGTTTATTTGGCAAGCGTTAAGTACTTTATTGCAATATTAATTGATCACTGAAATTTCTCAAAATGTATTAATAAATGTCACAAACTATGAATTCCTCATTCGCAAAACAAGCACAAGGATCATTCAAACAAGTAGGCTAGTGCTACAATTGCAGGTAGGTTATCGTTTTCCAGGGAGGTTCGTTTAAATTGTTTGGTTTATTTATTCATCTCTGTTTTGTTTAATTTGGTTTTAATTTTATCAAATATTCTTTTATCTTTTGTTAGTCATGATAATTTGATTTATAAATATAACTTGTGTTTACAATTTTTGCGATATAAAAACAGTTGATAATAAGCGATATACCTACTTCTTAATATTGATATTTTCAATCGAATGAATGTGGGCCGTAAACTAAACTGCCACAGCCGTTATTTTTGATATGTTTTATCCTGTTTGTATTGTAATAAATCATATGTTTTGCAATATCTTTATTTAATTAGGCCTAACTTAAGTCAATTACTCTAGCACTTGAATTGTTAACTAAAATGAATCCTATCAGTGAAGGCTGGTTTACATTAGTCGAGTAAGCTTGGCCGACTTGGCTTGGCCTAGATACTCGACCCACCTTTCTTGCCACGTTTTAGAAAAGTGTGTCTAAGTTACGTGTCTGTAATTGGCTACAGTTTTGATTGGTACTTTGGTATTATACGGATGCCACTATTTTTGGAGGTTAAATTTTTACCGGATACAAAGGATAACTACATAATTAGAAAAAACGTACTTTTATTGACTTACAGTACAAATTTTACATCATTCTGATGAGCGGTCTTTGTGTTGTGCCTCCCAAAAGGCAGCGATGTCCGCTAGGATCGTGTTGAATGCGTCACCGCCGCTAGCAGCCAGACCCGATTGCCACAGGTACTCCGCCAAATATAAAACGCGCTGCGGCAGTTATGTTAGGATGGGTTATCATAAAAATACGTACGTTTTCCTCTTCATTTCGAGGTAAATCCCACACCAAAAGAACGTCACTCATTATGAAAACAAATGTAACGTAGTGCACGGCAATAAATCACTCATGACACTGACCCAGATACAGGCGGAGACAGGTGATGCGCACGCTCCCGTCAACGACCTGACCTGGCCTATTTGGAGGGGTTTTGGCGGCCGGAAGTATGACTCATCAGGTATCATTTGATTCGTAACAAAACAAGGAAAGTCCTACAATCATTTTTATGATAACCCATCTTAACATAACTGCCGCAGCGCGCTGCATAAGGGTGGCATCCGTATAATACCAAAGTACCTTTTGATTATTAGATGTAGTAAATTATACAGAAAATGTCCCGAGATGCCGTGTACATGTTATATCGTTATACCGTGCTACGTGCTGCATTTAGGAAATGCTTGAAAAGGGTGTACGATTTGATGGTAGAGGAGGTTAATGAAATGGTGGAAGAAGAAATAAATATCTAGCCTTTGAATTGTTTTGTAAATGTATATGTTTTTAATAAAGTATGTATTTAACTTAGGCTATTGGTCCCAAATTACTTGTAACTTCACTTGATCCGCTCCCTATTTAGCCTACATGATTGGATCTAAAACTGGGAACTATTTAACATAAGGCGTATAAATATCACGGTCCCCTATCCCAGATTTGGCTGACTTTTATATTTTCATTAGTTCTTAGTTGTAGCCTAGTCCTTATCATGTTTTTATTTTCAGCTTGGTTTCTTGTAGGTACACCAAACACCCTTCATTCCCTATATATTTTCAAGGTTGTTAATTGCTGTTACAACGTAACTTTTTGTAATATTGGAAGGTGGAAATGCTTTTTGTGCACCCCTGCTCCTGCGGTGTTAGCTGTGAACTCCCCTAAGAGAACACTAAACCACTAAACCCACCTCCCCCCTCCAAAATGGATAAGGTAGGTCTGCACCTAGAGATACGTGGGGTCAACGCTAGAACATAGCTGACCGAGAGGGTGGAGAGGTTAGGGTGAGTATGAAAAATTGGTCGAGTGGCTGTCTCCCGGCCGAAACTACTCGACTCACCCGCCACCTGGGTCTGGTACTCGACTCGCCTGTGACTCGACTCGTCTAATTGTTTACACTGGTCGAGTTGACGGTAGGCCCTTCGACTCGCTCTCCTACTCGACCAGTGTAAACCAAGCTTGATAATTTTTGTAGTTTATATATAAATGTACTTAAAGATAGGCTACTGAATCTGCTTTTTCTTGGTTACAAGACAAATCATTAATATCCAAAAATCCAGAATGTAAAAAATATATGGTGATTTAGGCCTAATGAAAACAAAAAACACAAGGAGAGAATCAAGTTTTATTTCGTTGTCACAAAACCAACAAATCAAACAAACATGATGTGCTATACCTAATCAGTAGTGTCTTCAAAAATACTTTTTTTGAAAATGCAAAATTTGGGCTCGTCAAAATTTAACATCATAATCAATTTGATAGTCGATTAATTTGTTAAGTACCTATTTAGTACCTATTTGTACCTATTTGTTTTTTAAGTACCTATTTGTTAAGTGCCTATATGACCCATTTGAACGCTTCTTAAAAGCAGTTTGAGAATTGTACCCTGGTTTGTATAATATTTCTTTTTGTTAGGTAGAGTTGTTTGATTTTGTCAGCATTTGTTTTTATTTCAATTTAGTTTCAAGTTTTATCCCTCGTCAATTTTTTAGGGTTAATAGGCTATATGTTTAATTAGGTAAATATACTCATTATCATTTAATTTTTTTAATAAAAAAAAACAGGGCCATATTTATTGGATATAGCTTTTAGAGCCTACTTTAAATTTAGGCCTAAGTTAATAGGCGTCTTACAATCCATTCCAAAAATGATTTTCAATCTATATTTTCATTCATAAGTTTGATATATCGTAAGGACGTATGCGGAACTGTACCCTTAGTTTATATTTATATTTATTTTTTCTAACCTATCACCATAGAGAATTGTAAAGTAAAACACTTTGAGATTGTGTATTAAAAACAATAGGCCCTAACGATTGAATGAGAATATGATCAGGCATTATCTGTATATCAATCATGGTAGCCTAATCCGATATTTTATCCTATTTGATTGTTTTGGTGGATGCTTACCGTATTGTACCCGTCTTAAATTTATACCGTATATAAACTGTAGGGGAGTCCTCTTGCCTCACAGTTTGACTTTGTTCATGCACTAAGCAAAGCAAAATCAAAAGTTAGGAATAAGGCCTATATTTTAGGTATTTAGGCTAAGTTAAGATTCCAATTCAATTCAATTCAATTCAATTCAGATTTCTTTATTCATAATGATACTCTTGTATACATAGAATAGTGTCAACAACAAGTAGAACTATATACAATAAGTACTACAAAATACAAGTATTAAATATTAGTACTATACAAAATAAACAGAGGCATAATTCATATATAAAATAAAAATACATTAAAATAGTGTCACTTAAATTAAAACATCATAATCCCGAACCAATTAAAATTTTTACCCGTTTAAAATTCACCCAAGTCATATACAGCTAAATCAATCAAATAATCCTTTAATTTTCGTTTAAACTTTGGATGACTAATTTAATTTTTTATACAATCTGGTATTTTTCTTAAAAACTTTTTGCCTGCAAAAGACACTTTATTTTTGAAAATTTCTAATTTATGATGGGGAATGGGTCCAATTTTTTTTCTAGTATTGTATTGATACACTGGGATAAATTCATTATTCTGATTATTCCTGACATGCATGATTGTATTAAAGATATATAGTCCATGAACGGTCATGATTTTTAGTTGTTTAAAATATTCCTGGGCTGAGTCTTGAGTTTTTAGTTGTAAAATAATTCTAATTGCTTTTTTTGAATTTTTAACATACTATTCAAATTTTCTTTTGTTGTGGAATATACATATTCCATATGCAATATGACTGTGAATAAGAGCGAAATATATACTACGCAAAACATCAATGTTGCACAGTTTGGACATTGTTCTGATTGCAAATAAACCAGAATTTGCTTTGTTTAAAACATACTTCACATGCCCATCCCATGACAGGCTATTATCAATTATTAGCCCTAGAAACTTTGTTTGCTCAATTAACTCTACATGTTTGTTTTTAATCATTAATTTTGGGGAGATGCAATTTTTACTTTGTTTTGTTTTGAAACAAATACCTTTAGTTTTACTTAGATTTAGACGTAAATTAAGATTTTCAAAAAACTGATCTATACTATCAAGTTCTATATTTGAAAATAGTTCGATATCCTCTTGTGATTTGCCCGAAACTTTTAAGTTTGAGTCATCAGCATACAGACATAGACTGGAAGTTGGAAAAAAATTCAAAGACTGCCCTATATTATTTACATAACATAAAAAGAGAAGAGGCCCTAAATTTGATCCTTGGGGGACACCGGTGCTGATTCCAGGGTTTAAGCTGCGGTCGCATTTGTCGCAAAATGCGACATGCACCACGAAAATGCGACAATATTTGGGCAGGCTGTCGCTTTTTTGCTACAAAGAAAAGTATAAGAAATTGTTTTAAATTTTATTGCAGAAAATCTGGTTTTAACAATACAAATTGCATTAAAAGTCCATGATCACGATCCACAACCAAAAAGATTAGAAGAGTAGTTGGGATGTTGTAGAGGCTTAACGTTGCGTTGGTTGCACTAAGTCACTTTACCGATCGCCTCTGAGCGAGTGGTAGAGGAGACGAGCCTACATTACATAAACAGTGTCTGTCGATTTCAACTGCGTACCTTGTAAACAGAACGGGCGAGTTACTGAGAACGGGCGAGTTACTGATATGACAGTTGTAGTGACAGTAGCTAACCCCCTAGCAGACGTCATGCGCTGTGACTCAAGTTTGGCGCGCACTCTGTAGTAGCCGAGTCTAGCCGAGCGAATCGGCGAATGCGAGAATGTCGAGGGCTAGTTCGCCACCGAAGGGATGATTGCGCTCGCCTCGCAATCACACCGATTCTTGTCGGTTTTTGTGACCGAGTCAAAGGAGACGAGCGGCAGGTCCTCCATACTTGGTGCCGCTCGCGGTCTACATAAACAGTGTCTGTCGATTTCAACTGCGTACCTTGTAAACAGAACGGGCGAGTTACTGAGAACGGGCGAGTTACTGATATGACAGTTGTAGTGACAGTAGCTAACCCCCTAGCAGACGTCATGCGCTGTGACTCAAGTTTGGCGCGCACTCTGTAGTAGCCGAGTCTAGCCGAGCGAATCGGCGAATGCGAGAATGTCGAGGGCTAGTTCGCCACCGAAGGGATGATTGCGCTCGCCTCGCAATCACACCGATTCTTGTCGGTTTTTGTGACCGAGTCAAAGGAGACGAGCGGCAGGTCCTCCATACTTGGTGCCGCTCGCGGTCTCGACTCGCTGCAGAATGTGGGCGGTTACACGAGCACGAGTCGCTCGAAATCGCAATGATCGGGCCAAAGTGTTGAGGTACCTTAGCGAAAACAGACAACTCAAAATCGCTGATGCGCAAATGCGATCGCGATATGCTTTGAGGTTATGTTTCAGGTAATGTTCGGGGTGTGTGAGTTTTAGTTGTTCTGGTGCCATATTAGGCCTATTCTATTAGAATGTTTAGTATATTTCCATTACCGACTTTAATGGTTAAAATGGATAAGATAAGTTTCCAAGAAAAGTAGACTCTGCTGAATTATATATTATTAAAATGTTAAACCTTAAAAACAAATGCAAGCAAAAACAACTTAAGACCAAAAAATAGTATAATGACACGCGATAAAAATGCGAAAAGGAAAATATTTTGCTACAAGTCTCTAAGAACTTGTAGCATTTTTGCTCAAAGAATTTTTATCCCAGCTGAATCCCTGGCTGATTCTATTTAAATTGGATGTGAACTTGACAATTTGATAATTTTTGATGACATGGGTCAAATCAAAAAATCAAAATCAAATCAAATCAAAATCATTTTATTGCCATTAGACTATATACATAGCATAGACAACAAGTCACAATTTGTTACATTGTGTATCAGCTAAAAATAAAATCAATAACCAAACAGAAATAATAACTAAAAACATTTTAAATTAAATTACAGAATTGTCATTGAAAAAATCATGGACACTGTAATATTCCTTATTTATGAGAAAAATCTTTGTCTGACGTCTAAATTTAGTAACATCTGATTCCTGTTTTAGGTATATGGGCAAAGAGTTGAACAGTTTTATAGATGAGAAGTATGTTTGTTTTTCAAAATGAGCTGTGTTATGGCGTGGAATGGAAAGGGAAAGATTGTTTCTGAAGCTATAACGTGTATTTTGATTACAAGACTGAAATAACTCCTTGTTTTTTACCAAAAATGTTACACATTCCAAGATATACAAGCAAGGGAAAGTCAGCATATTGTTATAAGAAAAAACTCCCCTGCATGATTCAGACATTTTCATTTCAAAAATCAACCGAAGCGCCTTCTTTTGACAACGAAACACTTGCTTATGCTTCACCGTTTCGAATCCCCAAATAGCCACCTCGTAGGCCATATGGGGGAGAAAACAGCCATAATAAAGTGACAACAGAACTTCTCTATTTGAAAAAAAGGCCAAACGACGGAGGATAAACAAACAACTGCTCAGCTTACTACAAACCTTAGCAATGTGAAAAGAAAAATTATTATTTACATATTGCATATTGGTTATTTCAACATATTGCTGTCTATTTGATAAGTAAGATTTGAACCATTCCAATGCAATATCTGTTACTCCCAACTCCTCTAGCTTTGAAAGTAGTAAAGTGTGGGAAACGCTATCAAACGCCTTTGAAAGGTCCATGAAAACACCTACTACCTTTTCTCCCTTATCCATTGAGTTTATAATTGATTCAATAAAACCGACCGCTGCTGTTATAGTAGATTTATTTTTTCTAAATCCATGCTGAAAGTTAACTAATTTATTATTATTTTCTAAAAATAATGCCAGTCTGTCGTATGCTAATTTCTCAAATATTTTAGCTACAACTGGTAGTAACGAGACAGGTCTATAGTTCCAAATTAATTTAGGGTCATCTTTTTTAAGAATGGGTATAACTTTTGCAATTTTGAGCTTGTCAGGGAATTTTCCACAAACAAAAGAAGAATTCACCAGATGTGCCAACACTCTGCTGATCTGTGTACCAACTACTTTTAAAATTGCTATTGGAATTTGATCTATTCCGCAGGAAAATTAGTTTTTTAATGAGCTAATAATTTTAAGTATTTCTTCTTCTCCTGTTTCTTTAAATCGGAAGCGTGTGCTACTGTTATGAAAAATAATATTATCAGTGTGTTTTGCAGTTTCAGTTTCTAATGCAATGTCAACAGTAGGAATTTTAGCTGCAACAACATTAGTAAAATAGTCATTAAAAATATTACTAATAATTCTAGGGTCTTCAACAATTTTGTTTCCTTTGTATATAGTGATGTTGCTAACTCTATCTTTATTTTTTGACCCAATTTCAGAGTTTACAATATTCCAATGCAATGCAAAAGTGTCCTAGGTAAAAATAAACAGTAGGCCTACAATTCCATTTGGCCACTTTATAAGTTATCTTTTACTGGATAAAATTCACAGTACAACCTTGTTTATTCCTCAACTTGTCACTAGGCCTACCTAAATTATTCGATCCAGTAATGAATTGATTTTCAGCATGCTGCTGTTAGGTCAGGTCGGGTTATCATTGTTAAACTAACTTCCATCAAAATTCTTCTATTGAAAATACTGAAAGGCTAGGGTGACCAAATGTTAAACTTTAAAAAACGGGATGCACTCAAGGAGAGCTTGGGGGCGATACTCTCCAGCTAAAGAGGGGTCCAAGGGGTCTCTCTCGGGACGTAATCATTAAAACATGTTATTTTTAGCTATTTTGAGGGGTACAGTTCCACAGACATCCCTATGATATATTACCGAATGAAAATATCCATTGTTTATAAATATCAATATGTTATCGAATGAAACTATCGATTGATTATAAATATAAAAAAAACCCTGAAGGAATATCGGCTCACTGAATCCCTTTATTCTCTTGAGGAATTTTGGGATCTAAGAAATGTACATAAATAATGTTTATAAACTTAGACTAAAAGTTATTTAACAATAATTGTTACATCCTTATGAAAGTCAAATTATTTAGTGATAAGGCTCTTATGTATATATTCTTGACTCTATTCCAATGTATTGTAAATACTGTTCGATGAATAAAGATGATTTGAATTTGAATTTGAATTGATTGGAATTTAGTTGAAATACGATATTTTTAATCGATTGTATAAGGTACTAATTAAATGAGAACAGATTTAACTTAAATAACCAAATATATTTAACAAATTAACAAGGGATAAAACATGAAACAAATTTAAAAAAAAACAACACATACTAACGAAACAAAATGTACCCAACAAAACAGATTAAACTTATTTACAAACTGTACTTAAACTACGAAAATTATCACTTGTACAGTTAATTTTAGTTCACTTACCAAGGAAAGGAAATAACATATACAAATCAAGTAGCCTAAATAAATTATATTTCAAAACAGATGATTTAATACGGTATAAATATTGTTGAAAATATCAAAAATAACCATTAATTCAATCGATTTTTATAATCGATCGATATTTTCATTCGATAATATATCGTAGGGATGTCTGCGGAACTGTACCCATTTTGAGACCTATAAATATTTTTCAATTTACCTTTGCTTTTGTAATAATTTAATTTAAATTCTGAGCTACCTACGATACACTAATACATAACTAGCAAAAATGAAATATATTACTTGAAGTCATATTATAAATTAGGAAGTTTTAGTCATTTTAAAATGTGTTTATTAGTTCCCAAGGTTAATACGGGACATTTAGGCGTCCCGGGAGACTTTTTCAGGACTAAAAACCCGGGACAGTCCTGTTTTTAGGGGATGGTTGGTCACCCTACCTTAGGCCTAATAAGTTACTCATTATGTACGCTTTTTTATTTGTTTTGACATATAGGGGGCCAGTACCATTATATTGATTTTAGATAATGAGTCTTAAATGTAACTTACTAGCCTATACGATGCCCAAGGATTAACTTAGTCTTATAATCACAAGATCTAGGCTGTCCGGCTATTCTCCTTGAAAATAAATCAAAAATCCTTTTTTGCCATTTATCTATAATATATACATAGCGTGGACGGTCCTTGTTATAACAGGTAATAATCCTTGTTCCAACAAGTTTATGCAAATTGTCCACTACACTATTTAGAATACACTAGCATTATAATCTTCACCATTGTATTTTTTTGTAAAAGTTGGCGTTGCCATATATAAATAAATAAAATAAACATCTCAAAGAAAGGGAAAGGGCTTAAAAAGGGAAGAAGGCTATAATAATAATGGCCGACATTTGGATTCTCCAAGCCTAACTTTGACTTTGTTGTGTAATATCATTACAAGGTAATATCATTATAAGGTAGTGTGCATGATTTTTGCCATCTTATAGACATTGCTTGGACATTACAGTATTTTTGAATATCATTATCTTCTGCAATTTATATTACACAGACTATATATCGGGTAATCCGTTGGAAATGTAAAATAAAATAAAATTGTTGCAATTTATCTTGTGTATTATGGATGGCAAAGCTTTGAAAAATTAATATCCCAAATATGATGATTTTAATCTCAAACAGTGTGAGTCTATGTTGAGCTGTGGTAATCCATTTCTCTAGTGAATATGTATGGTGTAGGTCACACTTTTTGTCATAAAGGACAATTTCAAAAGTACATAATGATGGCATTGTTAAAACGTCAAATTCCTTGAAAAAAGGTTCACAGAACGTTTAGGGATTTACGCAATTGCTCCAACTGTTCTCTTATGTAATCTAAAAATCCAGTCCAGGTTTTCCTTGTTTCAGGTGTGGGGGTGTGAGTGGCAGAACACTTTCTTTCCCTACTCCAAAAGAGAGTCATTAGGGTAATAATAACTTATATGGACTAAAACAAGAGGGCATCATGCAAAGAGTATTTTTAATTGTCGAGAATTGTAATATTTCCTATAGTCTGCATACTTAAAACATTCACTTTTTGAAGCACAATTCGTTATTATTCCTTACTAGTTATTCTCTTCATAATAGTTCAAAATTTGAAATTGCATCTCGTTCCATAAGCTTTTTATAAAAAAAAATCACTTTAAATCTACAACTATACTACACTTGCCTCCTTAAAAAATTGCATAAAAACAATATAAAATTTTATTTGCTCATGTTTTGGGATATAGACACAATCTAAACAGACAACCAGGACCTGGCACATATGTGGTCATTAAATGAATGGGGAGAACCTTAAGGCATTTTGATAATCTTTATTTTAGGTGTGACTGAAATGTTTCATTGTGAGTTATTAGTTAAATAGTATACACATTATGTAGGTATTTGAATCTAAATATTTGAACTATGTTTTTCTAGGTGTTAGAAAACTCAAAGCTTTTAAGCCTCTTGCGACGAAGAAATTTTACCTAGATGTAAAGAATAGTTCTGCACTGTTGAAGTTGGAAACAAAGCTTAAAGCACTTGGAGCGGTAAGTCAGTATGCTGTTCTGTCTATTACGGTATCTAAAGTTACGTTACATTGTGATTTTGTGTGGCTAAGAAAATTCATCTTTTAAGTCTTAACCTACTAAATAACATTCATAATACTCTTTAAACTCTCTGCAGAGGATCCCAAAACTCTATTCATTATAGCCTATATAAATTCTCCTAAACTTTTAATTTTGTAAGATCATATTGTGAGTTTCCTCTTAGGTCAAAGGAAGTTGTATATGCTATTTATTATGTATGGAACCACAATAATTTCTCTAGAACGGCGGTTTATTTTACCATGAATAAAACCACGATCACCACCTAACATTGAAAAAAATGTAGTATCATAAATAGGAGGATTAGAAACTAATCCCAAACAAATAATTAATTAAATATTTATTATTCATATTGCATTCTATTGATTCACGAAGTATTATACTGAGATGAAAGACAAGAAGAAAGCAGAAAAGCAAAAACGTTGATCTTTGTTTATCATTGTCATTACAATTCTTTACAAGACAAACCTATGTAATTGCATATTTTACCTACCTTACTTAATATAGGGGTTTTATACATGCTAAAGTAACACAAATTGTAATGTATGTTAATGAAATACTAGATCTAGTTTAATGGTAACCAAATATGCAAAAAACATTTATATAATAGTCTGATAATAAGTCTACGATGACCAAAATAAATTACTTTGTGACTTTCAGTTTGAAAATTAATTGATTTACCATTAAAGTCCGGATCGGTTGTCATCTCTAATTTGATTTTTAAAACTGCCACCTTCCTCACTTGTCACAGTCATTGTTGATCTTGTCGTTTTTGTTATTTTTAAACAGTTTGATGCAGAAATGGTCAGAACACTTTTAATGCTATCAACGTTATTATAGAGTATAGATCTTGAAGTTTGTTATCATGCAAAACTTCAACCAAATTCAGGATGGTTTTTGGCTGTTGTTTCAAAGACCAAGAAAGTAAACTTGAACCATACACAGGTTTTCCTTACACAAAAAATATAAATCGCGTTCTTCTGGCTGAACAATCCCGATCATTTTAAAAATATCCTGTTTCATCCCACCAACTTGCTGTGAAAAATCTCATTATATCACTCTAATTAACTCTAAAATATTACGTTTATTCCGCTTACATTTTGTCCTAAGTTACTGCGACCAAATATAAATAACCTAGTCTTAAACCTTTACTACAAAAACTAATCCATCACACAAGTCTTCAGTTTAAACACTTATAAATAATTTACATTTAGGTGATTTACAAGACTAAATACATGCCTTTCTATCAGTGTTCACTTAACACCTTCCTTATTTACAAAGTACGGTAGTAGACAAAAAATGTAGTATACTATATACTATACCATATTATTAGTGAACTAATTTGTTTTAGAAATGTTCAACCATATACTATACCATATTATTAGTGAACTAATTTGTTTTAGAAATGTTCAACCAGGTCCCCACAGTGGTTTTAAGGGGGGAAATCGCCTTCCCCCTAAGGTTAGGTGGCGACTTATTCCAAATCTCTGGGTCGTCTAAGTTTTAAAGAACATTTTTCAGTAAAAACTTGTTGTTCAGTAAATTTCTCCGCAAGTATGACATAGGACAACTTGCTGCGTAGACCGCAATTCAAATTTATATTTTCTTCACAATAATAGTTCAAAATACTTATTCAATTTGTTTTTCATATGTTGTTAATGGCAATAAGTAAATTTCATTAGTCTAGTTTATAATTTTGTGTGAAATAATAAAAGAGTTCTATAGTGTTTGGCCTCATAATTACTGACTCCAAACTTACTCAGAAATGTGTGGTATCAGTTTGTTAAGACCTTGAGACACCACAAACCAAATTTTTTAATCAAAATCACTGAACCAATTTTGAAATATTTGGATTTTTCACAGTTTTTAGTGGGTTTGGAGATCAATTACCCTTCACAATTTTGTTTAACTGGAAATACAGTGGATTAATTAATACCGTACCTGCATATCAAATTTAATCAAAATTGGTCCATGGGCAAGGCTCTAGGTCTCTACACATCCAGATGGGTAGATTTCACAGCGAAAACCACTTTTTTGGGTTCAGGGAGCATTAAAACAAAATTGTCCACCGACAACTCAAATTCAAAGATCATGACATTAATAATTTGTCCTTATATTACACAGGGTGAGAAAGTAAAAATACCCCTGACGTAGCAAACCTTCATACTCAGCAAATTTCCAATAGAGATATAAATGTCTTAATACTACATAAAGCCACTTACCAAGTTTCATAAAAATATATTCAGAAATAAGCGATATAGGTATACAATTTTAATTATACTCCATAAGAATAACATTGGGGCTGAGTTCGCAGGTTTCCTGCAACAAGGAACACACAAAAATGGGGTTTTATGCTAATATCAACATAACTCAACTAGGTGAAGTCATATACCAGCTTTTATTCATTTATGTTCATTATTAAGGGAAACATAGCATTGAATTATTTTCTATAAGAATAACAGGGGGGCTGAGTACGCAGGTTTGCTGCTTCGAGAGCCTTTGGCAAAAAATGTTTTTCTTTGAATAAATATCAATAGACCACAACCAGATGAAGCCGTATACCAAGTTTCGTCAGTATACGTTCATAAATAAGTGAGATATAAAAGTTTTCTTTTCCTCCATAAGAAAAACATTAGACAACGTACTGTGTTTAGCACTTTCAATAACTCGGTAACCAGTTGACGTAGAGGAATGATCGAAATACCAAATTGTGTGTTTTTTAAGCTGAATCCAATGGTAAAATCTAAAATTTGACTATTTCATGCAAAAATTAAAAAAAACCTACTTTGGGGTCCAACCCCCCCCAAATACCGATTCGGATGGAGCGATCTGGCTGGTTTTCGAACTTAAAGTCATAAATGTTGCTTTACACATTTATATCAAATTTCATTAAAATCAGATCATTTTTATGAGAGTTATCATGGTCACGGACACACACACACACAAACACATACAGTTTCAAACAAATGGTGTTTTTGTGGTCTGGGGACCTCAAAACAAAAAGTTATCATGTTCGAAACTACACATTATGGTTATCTTTTTGAAGACGAAAAATTGTTAATTGTAGTGTTTCAACTGTTTGAAGTTTGAACCAAAACAGTAACATGTTAGTTTATTTATTTAATTTAATTTTAGTATGACATTGTATTGCGAAATTACTTTTTTAAACTTAAAACGCCATAAAAATGTAAAAACATATGCAAATATTGAGGGCTCTTCGTTCGGGTGTCATCGTCTATATTCGTGAACTTTCGTTTACGACGGAGTGGGGGTGCTATTTCCTCTCTGTAGTCTTGTGTCAGTAAAGACCCATGGCAATCGCAGCGCTCACATGGCATGGACAGTACTGACCCATGCTACAGTGCATTATTCCATCGCTCAGTGTGAGCCTAGCCTCAGTCAAAGGCTATACTACATTAGCGTGTAGTGTACGACCTGCTCTTTATTTTTGTGAAGGTTTGTAGTGAATTTCCCCCAATATACCAGCCGTCACGTGACTTCCCCGCATTAATTTTCGTCCAACTTAGTCCCTCTAGATGGCATCCTGGTTGACCACTATCATTTGGATTGTGCTGGTACCTGTTGGCGTTTTGTAGAACTACGTCCAGTTGTGTTGTAACGCAGTACATCACCATACAGTGTTTTTGTCATTCGTTAGCCGGGAATTCAAAATGTGGCCTTGCCTATCGGAACAGTTGCCGCGTGGCGGGATCATGCCCCCGGGCGTGCCCTACAGCGAACGTGTTAATATGGTATCGCAAGATTACCCTACAGCTACTAAGCCTTATAAAATTTGCTTTCTTTACACAACAATATGTTCACAATCTCCTAGGAAACAATTTCAGTTTCATTCTTAGATTAGCCAAATGTAAATTTTTGTCTTACATTACATTTGTTATTAAATTTTGTAAATTATTGATACTAACACAAACGAGGTCATCCTTCAGGCTGTCCACAGGGCAACAGCCACAGCAGAGAAATAAAAGCCACAAAATATAACATAATTACAAGCGTTATTAAACTTACTCGCGCCTGAGACTGTTGCAGTGGTCATTAATTCGCATGTTCCGATTTTGCGGGTGTGGCATTGGAGGATATCCTTAAAGGCTTCCGTTCTTCCGTTCATGTTTTTATAATCAGTGAACCGCTGTATTCTGTCCTGCTTGATTTTTTTTGACAGTACTTGTAATGAATCTATTAAGTTGTAGAATTTATTTTTTTGGATGACCATTGCCACTTTCTCGGGCGTGAGAAAGATTAATAATGCTTGTAATTGCATTATATTTTATAGATTTTTTATACCATATTTCTCTCCTGAGGCTGATGTCCCTGTGGACACGGGAAAGAAGGCCTCGTTTGTGTCCATGATTGTAAAATGTAATAAAAAATGTAAGGCAAAAAATTAGATTTGACAAATTGAAGAATGACATTGTTTTATCTATAGAAAAGAAAAGGAACAAGATGAATTCCAAAGTGGAGCTATACTTACTCCCATGGCCACTTATACCCCAAGTGGTATTTGACCTCGCCAAAGAGCTGCTTCCAAGATTGTCGGTCTTCAGCATCTGCTTCTATGACCTGCATCTTCCCCTTATCTCTCAGCACTTGGTCTTTCCATCTCTTTTTCGATGCTCCTGAGATTTGTCTTGCTTCTGGATTGCCATGCCGGATTGTTTAATGATGCTGTTCTCACCTCGTTTGATAACATGACCTGCTCATCTTAATCGTCTACTTTTTCTACAATGTCTGGCGCATTGAACTTATGTCAAATTTCTCTGTTATATTTTATTCTCCATAATCCATGTTCTTTGAATGGTTCAAATATCTTTAAAGACGAGCTATACATTTATGAATTATACCAAAGGCAGAACTAATACAGGCTACTAAATATAATTCAATTGCAACAACGAATCCGATCTTTGAAAAATATCTAAGTGAATCAAATATAAAGAATGATGTTTTTATGTAATAGATAGTTTTCATAAATGTCAACAAATTTATCACGTTATATGGGTATATATACAAATTATGTAATGTTTTAAGGTTAAGGTTATTATGTTATTATGTTAAAAAACAAGGAGTTATTTCAGTCTCGTAATCAAAATACACGTTATAGCTTTAGAAACAATCTTTCCCTTTCCATTCCACACCATAACACAGCTCTTTTTGAAAAATCAAACATACTTCTCATCTATAAAATTGTTCAACTCTTTGCCCATACACCTCAAACAGGAATCAAATGTTACTAAATTTAGATGTCAGACAAAGGTTTTTCTCATAAATAAGGAATATTACAGTGTCCATGATTTTTTCAATGACAATTTTATAATTTAATTTCAAATGTTTTTAGTTATTATTTCTGTTTGGTTATTGATTTTATTTTAAGCTGTTACACAATGTAACAAATTGTGACTTGTCTATGCTATGTATATAGTCTAATGACAATAAAATGATTTTGATTTGATTTGATATGTGTAAGCCAAATACATCAACCAATAATGACTATGACGCTGAAATTCATCATGGTGGTTCATCTTTTGCTGAAGATGTGCAATAAGGCTGGGTTTTGCAAAATCCCCTCTGGGTTCCGACTCTTGGGTTGTCAAAGTTTCTATATTATTCTTATGGACATTGAATTTATGTGACCAGGTGGTGGCATAAAGAGATATTACTTATATTACTTTTTCATAAAGCTAATATGCAAGTGTTTTAAAAAAAGCCTATTCCCATCAAGCAAATTTGTCATGGCTTCACCCCCCTAACAACTGACTCATTCAGTCATCACTCATCTTTAAACTCCTGACCCAGCCAGAAAGCTGAAATGCTGTACATTGATTATTTAGGTCTAAAGTAGGAAAAGCAAAGATATTTGGTACCGATTTTACCGTAGGGCTCTGCCCAACAGGTTATCGAAGTTCCCATGTTATTCTTACAGACATTGAAATGGTAGCATAAACAGATGATATTTATTCAAAAAGCTGAAATACCAGGGTAAAAAATAAGCCTATTCCCATTTCGCACATAGTTTAGGGCTCCGCCCACCTGAGCATTGCAATATTTTGAAGGTGGTGCCTGCGCAAGATTTATAAAAGAGAGTTGTGTGCAACATCAGCTGATTTGATGTAGATGGGCTCGCAATAATAGTAAACAAACAATGTATTTAACTTTTGGATCATATGATAAAACACAAAACTGACATTTCAGCAGACTAAATAAGTAATGTTTGCAGCTATGTCATTAGCTGTGCTAGTGAGCGAGCCCATCTACGTCACATCAACTGATCATGCACACACCTCTCTTTTATACATCTTGGTGTCCGCCTTCATGTTATTTGTTCCGGTCTAACTTGAAAATTACTGAACTGATAGAGCAGAAGTGTCAAATGAAGGTACGGTATTTTTACAGCCTTGACTGTTGAAAACATAACAAATACACTTATATTTTTATTGATATTTAAATCTGTCTATCTAATACATCAAAAATATAAATTTATTAAATGTCAGAATAGGCGATGGCAAGCCTACGGCCGGTATTGTCTAGCTGTTCTATCAGGCTGATTTACTTTATTACGTTGTTAATGGTTTTTATACAGAGATATGATGACATTAGGCATTTAAAATATTTGTTTTTAACCCATTAACCTTGAAATTTTACGAAGAAGATTTTATTTTACCAGATTAAGCAATCCAGATTGTACGGTGCTAGATTGATAAAATATCTGCTACTCCAGTGAAACAGGCATGCGTTTGTGCTGTTTCTGTTCTGTATTTTGTTTAATTTGTTGTTATTGTTTAGTTTAGACAAGTTTTTCTTCTCGATTGTATTCATGCTAGGGTTTCTGGGCAGACTATTATAAATTTGATGGTTTGCTGAACTTTTGGGCTCATTTAACAGGGACAAAGTCAACTCCTTTTGGAATCTCTTGAGGATAATTATTGTAATTTAACATCTGTCACGAAATAAAAATATGACTGACACCTCAACAAATTCTATAGGAATAAGTAAAAAGGTGAGATTCTAGATGTGAATCATTTTTCTTTAGTGGTCTTAAGGAAGTTTTCTAGTATTGCTCTGTATTTATACTTTAAACAAGAAAAATATCAACAAGATTGAAAAATCATAAACAGAAGTGTGTGTGGTCTTTTATCATGTAATGTAGCTTACTAACACCATTACAACGATTTTTTTCTTTTTACATCACAATCAGCATCTCTGGGTAAGGATACCCAGTCAGTCAGCGTGATGGAAGCTCTGAGAAAATGATAACCTATACACGTAACAAACATATTGATTACTTTTGTTTAAATTAACCAACATGGTTATAATATCCACTTATATAAAGTTAGATGGGTTCACTGACTGACTGACTGACTGACTCACTTATTCACTGACATAAATTATGAGGCACTTCTTGTAATTGGACCCACCTCGACCTCATATTTGGATTACAACTCTTCACGAGAAATTCTTAGAAAAAATGCCAAAAGTTAAATTTTGAGTTTTAAAGGCACTTTTTGTGCGGGAAAAATTTTAAAATCCGGATTTACCAGAGATGGGCATGATTCATCAGTTCCGCCTTTATAGTAAACAATTATGACATTATGCGTTTATATTTAAACGCAAGAGTGAACTTCCAGAAGAAAGTTACAAACACTCCGTAGTATAGGATAACCTCATTAATCCATCACCAACAGGACCGAGAGCATGGTTGGAACACAAAAAAGGTCTGAATACAAAAGGAACGCATTTATTACATGAAAACCTGATAAAACTGTAGTTGGAACAAAAAATATTTAAATGTATGTACATTTGTAAAGATTTAATATAACACTGTAAATAATGAATAAAGTATACTGTAGTAAAAACTTTTCACTGGTTTAATGAGTTACATCGTCAGTGAGCCATCAACAGGAGAAGAACTGAACAGAGCAGCGCACCGGATACGTAAACAAAAACAAACACTGATAATGTCACAGTTGAGTACCTGACGATTCAAACTAGTATGTCGTGTGCGAAATAATCGCTTGAAAACTGAAGGCGCTAAATCGTGAAGTTCCTTTTTTTGTTTTTATTTGCTACAAAACATTTAAAAAATTCAAGATCATTGGTCCGGATTTCTGAGAGTCTACTGTACTACATGTTTGTAGCAACTGATTTATATACAACTTCATTGTTGTAGTTTTTCTTTGGTTAACAAACTACAATAGTTGAGTTTGATTTAAACTTGTGTTAACTGAGGAATGCAAGTGAGCGAATCAAACTCCAAAAGGTGGTTTGGGGGCGAAACCTCCTACGGCGATAAGCCTAGCAGTAACTACAGTAGAAACTCGCTAACACGACCTTCAATAGCACGACTTCCTTGATAACACTACAATTTTACAATCCCCGTAAGATTTCCATAACACTTAATATTAAATGTATCTATATAATAAAACTATTATTGTTTTACAAACATAAATACCACAGCTCTTTTCCTAATTCAGAAAGCGGATTTCATTGGTTGTTGCCAAGGGAGCAGAGTTGACAGAAGTTCGAAATAGCGGTTAGCGTGCAGGCTGCAGTTTTTTATCCCAGACACCCTTCTATATATTTTTACCTCGTTGGGCAGGAACAGTCTCAACATTTTCAAGGTTAACAAATGTTATCTTCAACTATAACATTTGGTGCAAAAAATTGTACATAAATTCAAATAATTTATCAGGAAACTATGGATAGGTAAGGCCTGCTTGTCCTATCCATATTTTCCTGATATGGCAAAATGCCCTATTCAGAACTAATTCAAATAATTTGTTATTGCCATTCACCGTATTACAAGCACTGGCTTGCGTCAAAATAAAATCATACATTTAAACAAAAATTAAACTACACATGTTTTTCATTAATAAACTCCTTAACACTATATAGCTCTTACAAATCAAGAACTCCCTAAGATTAGTTTAAAACTTAGTGTCACTTGGTTCCATTCTGAGGTTGTCGATAATGATGGATGGATAATGATGGTTGTCCATAATATGATATATTTATTGGAAATTGATGATGAATATATTACATTCATCATCATTATATTAAAAGAATAAGGTGATTTTTGTGCAGAAGATTATAGCCAAACTACTGGGTCGATTTTGATGATTTACGTGTCGTTTGAAAGCCCTTAATGTCTAGATGTGCCTTTTGGGGGTCTCAAATCAGTGCTTGGAACCAGAAACCCTTGGGAAGCCCTCAAAGTATGGGTTTGGCCCATTTAAATATCATTGGACAGCAAATCAAAACAAAAGAAGCAGAACAGCTGGGATTAAAGATACAAACATATGGTTTGCTAATATGTCTTAATAACACATTAAGCCACCCCCACTTACCAGGATTCACAAATAAGCGATATTTAAAATATTAATTATTCTCCATAAGAATAACATTGGGGATGAGTATGCAGGTTTGCTGCAACAAAGAAAACAAAATAATGGGTTTTTAGGCTGATATGAATAAAATTAATTTATGTGACATCACTTACCAAGTTTCATCCATATACATTCATAAATAAGTGATAACATTTTAATTTTTCTCCATAAGAATAACATGGGGACCGAGTACCTAGGTTTGCTGCTATGGGAACCATATGCGAAACATTGTTTTTTTTTCTTCAAACAACTATAAACCACAACCAGATGAAGGCATATACCAAGTTTCGTCAGTTTATGTTCATAAATAAGCGAGATGTAAAATTTGTCTTTTTCTCCATAAGAATAACATTAGTTATAATATAATCAATATTACAAAGTGTTACAAATATTACTAAATCTAATCAATGCTAATTTCATACTCCAAATACTCTCTTACACAATAATATGGATTTTTGGTGAGCCAATCAGATATTTTTGCTATAAATGTATAATGGATACAAATCTGACAGACAAGAGTAGTTTAAAAGAAAAATCTCATACAATTTAATTTATGATAATTACCAGTTTTAGCTAATCTATGTAGAGGAATATCAAGTTTGGATTTATCTCTTGAGTTATGATTATGAATTTTCTCATATGTACATATGAATTTATGAAAAAAAATTTTGTAAAAAGTAATATGTGGAACGGTAAATGTAAAATTTTATAATAGTCATGATACTAAGCCTGATGAAGGGAGGTTGATTGTTATCCAAAGAGCCTGCCTCACAGATTGTGTGAATTACTGTTTTTGTAATAAAAGTTTTTGAGTATGAGGGGAATGTCCCCATAGCATTACTCCATAAGAGATATGGGATTGAGAGGAACCAAAGCAAGTCATCCTTAAATATTCATTACTGACAAAATATTATAATTTCCATATTAAATCATTTACTCTGGATATATTTTACATGTAATTTCTATATGCTCCTGCAAATTTAATTTTGAATCAATTTGAACACCCACAAATGTAACTGATTTTGATTCATTGATGTGTGGTGACAAACTAAGATAAATGTTTTGTGTTTTTTATTTATTGTACAATAGTTTATTGGCAGAAAACCTATGTATGTATGATGTTATTGCTTCACATGTAATTGAATCACAATTACAAAATATCCTCATGAGTTTCCATCAGGGTTGTGTCATTTGCATATAATACAGAATCCATACCAACATTCCTAGGTAAGTCATTAATTGAGATTAGGAAGAGGATAGATCCAAATACCCCCGTCGCAGCAAACCTGCATACTCAGCGAATTTTTTAAGGAATATATAACATAACACATTAAAACACTTAACAGGATTCATAAGAAATATATTCACAAACAAGCGATATTTAAAATATTAATTATTCTCCATAAGAATTTTAGGGATTCCTCATTGGGGATGAGTATGCAGGTTTGCTGCAACAAGGAACTCAAATAATGGGTTTTTATGCAAATATCAATAGAACTCATCTTAGTGAAGTCACATACCAAGTTTCATCCATATACATTCATAAATAAGCTATATATAACATTTTAATTATTTTCCATAAGAATAACATGGGGACCCAATACCTAGGTTTGCTGCTAGAGGAACCATAGGCGAAAAATTTGTTCTTGTGTAAACAACAATAAACCACAACCAGATGAAGTCATACACAAATTTTGTCAGTTTATGTTCATAAATAAACGAGATATACGATTTGTCTTTTTCTCCATAAGAATTACATTAGACAACGTACTGTGTTGAGCACTTTCAATATCTCAATAACCGATTGACGTAGAGCAATGATCAAAGTACTAAATTTTTTATGCTGAATTCAATGGTACAGATTAAAATTTGATTAAAATTAAAATTACATTTGGAAACCCCCCAAAAAAAAACATTTTTGGGGTACAAAACCCCTTCAAAAACCCCCCTTCGGATGGTGCGATTCGGCTGGTTTTCGAACTCATTCAAATAAATGGTACATTACACATTTGTACCAAATTTCATTAAGATCGGAACTTTTTTACCTTTCGAGTGATATCATGCTTACGGACACATATATATACATTTATACAAATTTGAACAAATTGTGTTTTTGGCATCTGGGGACCTCAAAATAAAAAGTTATCATGGTCTCGGGCTTAAGTCTTACCATGAGACCTATGGTAATAGCTTCTTCCCTATAGGGGAAATTCGCTAAAATTTGAAAGAAAGGGTTTTTTGGCATCTGGGGACCTCAAAACGAAAAGTTATCATGGTCCCGGGCCTAGGTCTTCTTCCCAATAGGGGAAATTGGCTAAAATGATGTTTATGGTTGGGAATGTTATGATTTATAAATTTATGTCTTTAAATGGTTTATGGTGGGGAATGTTATGATTTATAAATTTATGTCTTTAAATGGGAAGTCTTTTTTAGCGAATTTTCCCTATAGGGAAGAAGCTATTACCGTAGTCGGCATGGTAAGACCTAGGCCCGGGACCATGATAACTTTTAGTTTTGAGGTCCCCAGACCCCAAAAATACCATCCGTTCGAAACTATATATATATATATTTGTCCGTGGGTGCAATAACTCTCGTAAAAATGGTCCGATTTTGATAAAATTTGGTACAAACGTGTAAAGCATTATTTATGACTTTTAGTTCGAAAACTAGACAGATCGACCCATCCGAAGTGGTATTTTGGGGGGTTTTGTACCCCAAAAATGGGTTTTTTGAAGTTTTTACATGTAATTTTTTAAAAAGTCAAATTTTAGTTTTTACAATTGGATTCAGCTTAAAAAGACACACAATTTGGTGTTTTGATCATTTCTCTACGTCAATTGGTTACAGAGATATTCAAAGGGCTAAACACAGTACGTTGTCCAATGTTATTCTTATGGAGAATAAGAAAAAAATTATAGCTCGCTTATTTATGAACGTATACGAACGAAACTTGGTATACGGCTTCATCTGGTTATGGTCTATTGTTATTCGTACAAAAATCACAATTTTTACCGATAATTACCGTAGCAGCAAACCTGCGTCCTCAGCCCCCATGTTATTCTTATGGAGAATGAGTAAAATGTAACGTATCCCTTAATTATGAACATAAATTAATAAAACTTGGTATGTTGGTTCACCTAGTTGAGTTCTATTGATATTTGCATAAAACCCCATTTTTTGTGTTCCTTGTTGCAGCAAACCTGCGTACTCATTCCCTATGTTATTCTTATAGAGAATAATCAAAATGGTATATATCGCTTATTTATGAATTTATATTGATGCAACTTGGTATGTGGCTTCACCTAGTTGAGTAATATTGATAGTTACATGAAACCCCATATTTTTTGTACCTTGTTGCAGCAAACCTGCGTACTCATCCCCAATGTTATTCTTTTAGAGAATAATTCAAATTTGATATATCACTTATTTGTCAATATATTTTAATGAAACCTGGTATGCGGCTTTATGTGGTATTAAGACATATAGTTTGCATTGGAAATTCGCTGAGTACGCAGGTTTGCTGCGACGGGGTATTTGTGTTCCTTGTTGCAGCAAACCTGCGTACTCAGTCCCAATGTTATTCTTAGGGAGAATAATTAAAATAGTATATATCGCTTATTTGTGAATATATTTTTATGAATCTTGGTAAGTGGCTTTATGTAGTAGTATTAAGACATTTATATCACCATTGGAAATTCGCTGAGTATGCAGGTTTACTGCGACCGGGGTATTTTAATTTTTAATGAATAATTTATTGTAACTGTTGAACAATCATGATTTGAACTGAAACCATGTGCACCACTGGAAAACAAGTGTATCTATCTATATATATATAAAACCCAACCATACCAGAAATATTTAAGAAAATCGTAAGTCTTGACACCCATTGAAATATATATATATTCTTGAATAATAATAATAATAGATCTCTTGTCAGAAAATTGGAGGAAACATATTGATTTTGATGCAACCCCTTTTAAGCCCATACATTTTACAAATATTTGTTTCAGCGAATTTCCCCTATAGGGAAGAAGCTATTACCGTAGTCGGCATGGTAAGAATCAGGCCCGAAATCATGATAACTTTTCGTTTTGAGGCCCCCAGACCCCAAAAACACCATTCGTTCGAAACTGTATGTATATATATATATATAAAATGTGTCCGTGAGCACGATAACTCTCTTAAAAATTATCCAATTTTGATGAAATTTGGTATAAATGTGGAAAGCAACATTTATGACTATAACTTCGAAAAACAGCCAGATCGCTCTATCCAAGGGGTAATTTGGGGGGGGGTTTTGCACCCCAAAAATGGGTTTTTTGAATTTTTTACATTTAATTTTGGAAATAGTCAAATTTTAGGTTTTACCATTGGATTCAGCTTAAAAAACACACAATTTTTGGTATTTTGATCATTCCTCCACGTCAATTGGTTACAGAGATATTGAAAGTGCTAAACACAGTACGTTGTCTAATGTTATTCTGATGGAGGAAAATAAACAAATTATATCTCGCTCATTTATGAACGTATACTGACGAAACTTGGAATACGGCTTCATCTGGTTGTGGTCCATTGATATTTGCTAAAAAAAATTGTTGCTAAAGGCTCCTGTAGCAGCAAACCTGCGTACTCAGCCCCATGTTATTCTTATGGATAATAATTAAATGCTATGTCTCCCTTAATTATGAACATAAATGAATAATAACTGGTATATGACTTTACCTGGATGAGTTATATTTATATTAGCATAAAAACCCATTTTTGTGTTCCTTGATGCAGCAAACCTGCGTACTCAGCTCCAATGTTATTCTTATGGAGAATAATTAAAATTGTATATATTGCTTATTTGTGAATATATTTTTATTAAACTTATTAAGTGGCTTTATGTAGTATTAAAACAGTTATATCTCCATTGGAAATTCTCTGAGTATGCAGGTTTGCTGTGACGGGGGTATTACTTCATAGTATTGTTTTTATTATAGCCTACACAAATAAAATTGTGGATTTTGTACATAGAATATTATCTTTAAATTAGTGTATTATTTGTTTCTGAATTGGATTTGATTACATTTTCTGTGCAGAACAAGGCTGGTTAAAGCAGTGGTAAATCTAACAAAAAATATGTTTTCTTTATTTTTGTTGCAGGATAGTATTTACTCCCACGTAATTTACTGTATTTTAGTTTTAATTTAACTAAATTTATCATCATCAGACAAAACTCCAAGCAAACATACATACATACATTTGAAATGTACATAATATATACCTAATATAAATATAAAAATATATTAAAGGAAAAACATATTTCAAAAACATTAGTTGCGTTTATATACTAATGTTGTATTGTAATTTAAAATTTTGTTGTACTGTATAACTTGTACCTAGGCTCAGTAGTGAAAGTTTTGCTGTCACTCTCGTTGCCTACTCAAATCCCCGGTCATTGACGCCGCCGGCCATGTTTAACGCCATACATCAGCGCGGCGTGTGTCAATTGCGTGAACTAATGCAGTGAGTAAAGTGGCAGCTGCGCTAAACTGCAATAGCGTCCATTTTGTGACGTTTAGTGATTTATTTATAAAAGTAGTTACTTTTATTCGAGGTGTTGTTTACTTCCTGAGTTAAAAGAGTGTAAGTAGCAAAGCTTTTATCTACTAACATTGATTTAATTCGGGTTTAACTTGCATTTAGCTTTTTTGTATATCGGTAGGGCCGAGGGCAAAGAAAAGGCGGGTCTCTTATTATCTTTGTTTACAAACTTACTTAATGAGTAGTATTTTAGACACCAAACAAATTGAATAATTGTTGTCTCGACCTGACTTGGCTTGAACTTGTTTTTGCTTAATCCAGATTAATGTTACGTGATTTAACTCTTTGCAAAGAAGCAATGTTTTTGCCGTTTAGCTGTGTGGGTAAATAATGGCGTTCTAGTGAGCAGTAGCATCGAGTGACTGCCGAGTTGCGCTGCTGGGAAAATTAAAACCATACTATTGCTTGTAATAGGAAGGCTAATAGTGTAGTTCATTGTTCTTATCGTTTAAATTAGTTTCTAAATTATTAACGGTACAAATATGTGGTTTTGTTTGTTGAGGAAGGTCAGTGGGTGTCTTTAAAAGGTAACCTCTTTATTATGGAGTACTGATCCAGTTTAGTATAGGTCTAGCTATAGATGCGTATTTGTGTTTGATTTACATAGTTAGAAATACAAGTATTTTTTAACATTGTTTAGATTCCAGACAGAGATTGACATACTGTTGAGATCAAAGCCAAATATATTCAGGGTCTCTAATAAAAGTTGAGCAGCTGGGTGTTGGGTCAATAATTTCATGATCAGCTGTTTCATGTTCCATACGAAGTTCTACAGAAATGTCAAATAAGCATCTGTTTAGCTGGCTATGCAGAAATAAGTTACTTCTTGGAAAGTATGATAGACAGAATGGAATTCAGTTGAAACTAAGCATACACGCATTAATAAGGGAACTTATGAACTTATTTAAGGAAAAATACTATAGCCTAATCTTATAAAGTTACAGTCAGTTGGTTGAAGGTAGGCTAATTTTATTTCATTGTTGATTATCATACAGTTAAGAGCAAATATGTATAGCTAAAGGTTTTTGTCTTCTTCCAAATGTTCATATACTGTTATAATGTAAACTTGCATTGGCGATTGTCTCAATAAATAAATAAATATGCTAAATAAAATTTCATAAGCTTATTTAACTTAGGCCTATAAACTTATATAGAAAGTTAACTTTTTGTGACTGAGGGTTTTTTTTTTGTATCTTGTCCTGAGCTCTTTACAATTGTTACTATTTAAAAAAAAACCTAGCCTAGCTCGCTATTTTCATTCTCCTTAAAAAAACATTGTTAGAATATATAAGTATTTTATATATTTTTTAAGTGATGAGTTAGTTATTTTATAAATCTGCCTAACTTAACCCTCTAGGTGTTGTGTCGCTATAGCAAAAACACAAAACACATCGGCTGGGGTGTTTACTGTCGCTGCGTCGACAGTCAAACAGCGTTTACGGAATAGGCTCTTGGGCGCATTGAATCTTAATGAACCGGGTCGAAATTGGTATCGCCGTTTACGGCAGATTCTAAGCTTTCTCCCGATCTGTCTGCAGACGCTTTTTACGTTCATGCCAATCGTACTTCAGCAGGCAGTTGAAGTGTGAAGGTTTCTTGTGCGTCGTTAACCTATCTTCGGGAATGGTGTTGTTTTGCGATAGTTTTTCGTTGTTTTTATTTGTAAAAATGGACAGTATTGACATACGTGGGGCTTTAGAAGAAAAGTTTAGTGGTGATGAATGGTTGGTTGATGTTCCTGGAGAAATAGGCGGCAATGATATCGAGGTAAATTATCCTTCCGATTGTAACGTCGCCAAGGCCATTTTGCTCATTTGCTCAGGGCACGCAACAACAGATTATTATCTAAAACTTTTATTTGCTGCTTTACCTGATTATTTGTTTATAAATATTTAGTATCCTTATAAAATTTAAAACAAATTGGCTATTTTGAAAATTGTATATTCTAAAAACGTTTATGATTTGATGGAGCGCAAACTTTAAAATTTTTTTATTTATTTTTAGCGAATTTCCCCTATGGGGAAGAAGCTATTACCGTAGGTCTCATGGTAAGACTTAAGCCCGAGACCATGATAATTTTTTGTTTTGAGGTCCCCAGATGACAAAAACACTATTCGTTCAAATTTATATATATGTATATATATATATCTATATATATATCTATCTATATATATATATATATATATATATCTAGATAAGTGTCCGTGAATGCGATAACTTGAGTAAAAAACGTCTGATTTCGATGAAATTTGGCTCGAATGTGTAAAATTCATGACTTTAAGTTCGAAAACCAGAAAAATCGGACCATGGGAAGGGGGGTTTATGGGGGTTTTAAATTTTCCAAAAATCAGTTTTTTGCATTTTCCACCCTAAAATTTTTTAAAAACTTCATTTTAGTTTTGATTATGTTATAGAGCTTAAAAAAACAAATAATATAGTATTTTGAATCATTAACCTAGGTTAAGTGGTTGCGGAGAAAATCCAAAAAAACCTACTCATAAAATCTCCCATGTTAATCTTATGGGAAAAAGGTTTTTGGCATTTCCTCAGTTTATTTTAATGTAACTTTCATATTTGCTTTTAGAAATCTGTTCAGTTCCACAAAACAATCATTTTGGTGTTTAAATTGTGATTCTACGCCCAACCGTTGCTGAGATATTCAAAGTGCTAAACACAGTACGTTGTCCAATGTTATCCTTATGGAGAATAAATAAAATTTGATATCTCGATTATTTATGAATGTATGTTGATGAAACTTGGTATGTGGCTTCACGTAGTACTGGTATATTGATGTTTGAACAAAAAATTGATTTTTTGTTGATTATTCCCGTAGCAGATTATTCTCCTGTCACCGTCACAAAGTGTATGGAGGAATAGTAGCTGCATATTCTACTACTAAGCCCACTCATGGGTATAGTTGTTCTATTTTAAACGTTATTTTGTGGTCCCGTGAACTGAGGGGAATCAAATAACGAAACACGCTTGTTTTTTCCATTTGTGTGCATGTGTAAAATCAAGGTTCGTAGAGCTTTCAGAACAGGTGTGCTTATTTACATAAGAGTAATATTTGCAGCAAAGATGTCTTACGAGGGTGTTCAGCTGATTTATAAATCAACAACATACCATAAAGTGTTGCCAACCTTAAGGGTATAATAATGGTACAGCTATTTTTAATCAGCTATGTTTAATGGTCATGCAGAAAAACAATTTAAACTCTTAATCGATTAATCTAATAATGAAATAAAACAAAATATTAGTTTCATAAAATAACAGTTTATCATAGAATGTAAGCAGTTAAACAATGTTAATTCTAATACACTGATGAGGAAAATATGGTACTCGTAAGATAAATATCGTGTTTCCAGCAACACTGCAGATTGGATTGGTGATCACCTGACCTTCCATCTGTTTTTACGAGGTCTCTTCCGGTTAAGTAGAAAACCTTAAATAGATCTTCTCAGCACACCTGGTCTGAAAGCTCTACGAACCTTGGTGTAAAATCTGTCTTCTGGGTTTATAACTGATAACAAGTCCCAAACGATACCTAATTTAAGGAGAGTGTTGTCCAATTAAAGGATATCAAATAAATATAGTCTACTCGTGAGAATCCAACTAAGTTAATTTGGTTCCTTACTAAACTATCAGATGATTACCAATTATTATGGATTATCAAGAGTTCCATTAAAATAATAATACAAGCCTACATGGTAAATTCATAAGAACATAGGTATACAGTAGAACTCCGATTATCCGAATTAATTGGGAATCGGGCCGATTCGGATATGCAGAAATTCGGATAATCAGGTATACCTCGGGAATTAAGCATAAAACATCACCACATATTAAAGAACGGTGAAAGAACAGTAGCGACTGATGATGAGCAGGGTGGGAAGGGGGTATGACTCATTGTTCCCTTCGAAAATATCGCGCAGGAAGGTAACAGCGTGGGCTTTTATTTTAGCGCTCACGAAGCCATAGTAACGGAACGGCGCAGTATCGCTACACACGCTCCCGCATATTTCTATTATTTCACTCAAAATCGATTCGGATAATTGGAGATTCGGATAATTGGATTTCTACTGTAATTCAAGTAGATTCTAACGCACACCCTTATTAATCTGCTTAATACAAAAAATACAGTAAAAATCAAACGGGATAAGGCTCATTCTCACAAACGGATAGAATTTCAGGATTTTAATTTTTTAAATTTAGTTAATGATAAATAAATATAATTTGGCTGATTTATATTTATAATTTACTTAAGAATAATAAAACATACATAGCATAGCTGATTTTTTCATTTTCTATTTTTCTAGTATTTTTTTGCAATCTAGGTCATAAAAAAACATCAGTTCTGTCACATTGAGGAAGGAGTCCAGAAAGTGAAATAAAAGTTTTAAGGTTTTAATGAAAATTGTGTTAATAAGTATTGTCTGTATTTATTTAGTTATGACCATAATTGCATGTAATATATTGTTTTGTCAAAATAAATTTGTTTTAATTACTTCCTTGCCTATTTATTTGGAATCCTCCTCCTTAAACTTCCTTAAAAATAGTCAAAATACCCCCGTAGCAGCAAACCTGCGTACTCAGCGAATTTCCAATGCATATATATGTATCTTAATACCACATAAAGCCACATACCAAGTTTCATCAATATACATTCATAAATAAACGATTTGTGACATTTTAATTATTCTCCATTAGAATAACATGGCGGCTGAGTATGCAGGTTTGCTGAAGGAAGGAAAACAAAAAATGGGTTTTTATACAAATATCAATATAACTCATTTAGGTAAAGCCACATACCAAATTTAATTAATTTATTTTCATAATTAAGTGAGATAACACGTTACTTATTCTCCATAAGAATAACATGGGGCTGAGTACGCAGGTTTGCTGCTACGGGAGCCTTTGGCAAAAAATTGTTTTTTTGAGCAAATATCAATGGTCCACAACCAGATGAAGCCGTATACCAAGTTTTTTCAGTATACGTTCATAAATAAGCGAGATATAAAATTTTTCTTTTCCGCCATAAGAATAACATTAGACAACGTACTGTGTTTAGCACTTTCAATATCTCGGTAACCAATTGACGTAGAGAAATGATCAAAATACCAAATTGTGTGTTTTTTAAGCTGAATCCAATGGTAAAAACTAAAATTTGACTATTTCCAAAATTATGTGTAAAAACTCAAAAAACCCATTTTTGGGGTACAAAACCCCCCCAAAATACCCCTTCGGATAAAGCGATCTGGCTGGTTTTCTAACTTAAAGTCATAAATGTTGCTTTAAACGTTTATACTAAATTTCATCAAAATCGGATAATTTTTACGAGAGTTATCGTGCTCACGGACACACACACATATATATATATATATATATATACAGTTTCAAACGAATGGTGTTTTTGGGGTCTGGGGACCTCAAAACGAAAAGTTATCATGGTCCCGGGCCTAGGTCTTACCATGCCGACTACGGTAATAGCTTCTTCCCTATAGGGGAAATTCGCTAATAAAAATAAAATTATTGATTTGCCAAGAAAGTTGGAGAGAAAAACAATAAAATAACATTAGTATGGTGTAGTGAATAATTTTTAGATCGATATTAAAGATTTTAACCGATTTTGGCATCGGACCGTATTGACGCGGCCGCGCCCGAAATGATGCGGCCGCACCCGAGTCCGAATTGCCTCAGGATTACCGCATTTTTTACTTTAATTTACTTTAAATAATAAATAATAGACTATAGCGTATTATCCAATATAAAATATCCAAATAATAATTGTTATGGTCTCATGGTTATATTGACAACTAACTGTGTTTGTTTACCTCAAAAGTTAGTCGACAAGCGACCCTATATTTTTTGTCTCATTCTCAATGGCTTAAATTTATCTATTGTTCAGTATCGGGTCGAGGGTCGCGGTAATTTATCCAAGAGATAAGGTGTGTCCTACTCTATAAATGGCTAAAACTGAAACTAATGGTCGTACAAAGACAGATGATGGCTAATTTGTTTGGTCTAATTATCACAAATTCAATAAAATGTCAATCAAAGTTGTGCGAAATTCCGTTCAAGAGATATTATTAATACAATCACTTTATCAGTTTATACATTTTCCCGACTATTCCAAGTTTGATAAATCGTCAATTCGGATTCAATGAATCATAATCGGACTGCATCCGAGTTGACGATTTCAGCTTCCGAGTTCCGCTCTGTGAGCAGGGTCTACCTCATTGCAACCGAATTTGTAGATTGTGTTCTTACATCAACTTTTGTTTTGATGAGATCAAAACTGTTATAATAGTTTACGGATTAATACTAATAAAATACCCGACTGAAATGACGAGCAATTAAGGTACTGTAAGAATCTTGCCACTATTTTACTTCTTTTCACCACAGTCTAATGATTAAATGTCGTCAAACAAGCAACGTAAGCAACATGAACTTCTACTGACCAGACTGCCACCAGACGTATCGCCAACAGTAATTGACGGGACTTTTTTCGGGAGTCTTGAACTCTCACTCTTGTACGGCAGTAAATGTGAGGACAGCGAAACTTTGCGTGATAAAAGTTATAATATCTTTTAACGACTAAATTAATTTGTTTAATGGCATTATTATGCTTAAATATAAACATGTTTAACAATTAACATCTTTTAGAATGAAAAAATACATCGTTTTTAAGACACATTGCTACAGGCCTACGGTTTAAGACAGTGACCGAATTGATGTTTTGGGTACAAATCTACATATTTTTCATAGAAAAACTTATGTTAAGTATAAAAACAAGGGTGGTAAGGGTAAATAAAAACACATTAGTTGTACAACAATTCTTTAATTTTATAATTAGTTTTTTTGATGTTTTTATACCTTCGGGATTTAAATTATATCTGTTTGTGAGAATGACCCATAAGTAATAGAAATAAAATTACTACACTGTGACTGTACCTTGAAGCATATAAAACCTTGTTTTACATGATAATCTGTCCCCGCTCCCTACCTGCCGAGCTCGTAGCGCACACTCTCTCACACACTCACGGGAGATATCACTTGTTGGATTTTCCAAATGTGTTATTTCAGCAAACGTCGCGGACTATCAACATTATACGGTAAATTATAATAACGGTAAACATAATAACAAAAACATGTTGAGTAGCCTATTAGTTTTGTTTAAGAAATCACAGAGTTTAGCTAATTAAGGACTGACAATCAAAAACCTCCAGGCAGGCAACTTAAACACATAGCTGTTCTTTTTTCAAATTTCCCCATGGTGCAACCCATTTAGGTTAGATGCCTAATCTTTAAATATAGTTCTGGAAGCAACATTTTTAAGTCAAAATTGTGGGAGTTGGCAAATTGCAGGATGATGGGAGACGGCTCGAATTAAAGGTCTTGATCCCAGGGACTCGGGGAAAAATAGCAGTATTCCTAAAAGTTACCAGCAAACGAGAAATAACGTAAAACATCCCCCACAAGAAAAGCATGGGATCTGCTTTGTTTACATTAAAACATGTGAATAAGGGTTTACTTTGTTTATGAACTGACGTGTTCCTTTTTATTGATTTACTTTCCTCAGAATATAAAGAGTGTAACAAAAAATAAGTTGAGGCAGTGAGTATTGGAGCAAGGTTAGGGGCAGTGGCCCCTACAAGATACTAGATTTTATATACAATTCTATATTTACGAACTGACATGTGTTCCTACAAATCAGATATAGTAGGGCAGAGTATTGAGGCAAGTTTAGGGGCCATGGCACCTTCAAGCCACTAATTACTTTCTATTGAAATTAACTTTAATTTTTAAAATCTTAACTAGGCCTATTGGTCATCATAAATAATTTGATAAACCATTCCTCGTTTAAGTTCTACGTAACGTGAAAGTCTTTAGTTGTGGTTTGCTGATAAATCAGTAATTTGAAAATTAAATCCAAGATTTTTGCATTACAATGACTGATATTTATGTAATTAACGGCAAAATTGTGTGCCTACTTAGTATAGGAGCGTATAGTGGGACTTAGGCTAAAATTAAATGTATAAACCCCCATCACCAAGTTTATAAAGTAGGCTGTTTTCAAGTTTATCAAATGTATAAACTTGTACATAGCTGAATTCAGCCAATTCTTGTTGTAATTTACTGGAAAAAGGTTGTGATAATACTGTGACCTTCATTTTATTACCACAGTTCAAATGATTTCCCATTCTCCATCAGAAGACAGACGAAAACTTGTCAATTTTTATTCTACTTAATTTTAATGTGTACATTTGTTAGTTACCCACCTTTACCCACCTTATTATTTGCAGACTATCGAACAGTTTCTAGTGAAGGAGGTGAGCTATGTCGTCACTGACCGCAAAGACAGTTTAATAGAGAGCCGTCCCACTGCGAGTTGTTCTACACCCGCTTCACCGTCACCTTCCCCCTCTCCTTCCATTGGGGTTTCGTCTCCGCTTGATGGCTTAGGCCAGAAAAAAACCGTAAGTCTTTAAATCATTTAATAGATAACCCAAGTCTACATTACTGGTATCGTTAATGTACTGTTAGTTAATTGTGTTTGGGTCAGATTTACCTGCAGGTTTCACTTTCATATTTATCTTTTTAGAACTTGTAGTTATCATCTTTTTAAAACTCTAGATACTGTAAATAACCTTGTTGCAGAAGTCAGGGGGATTCACACTACGTAAACCTGTCTTGATCCGACACTTATATAGTTTTGGTCACCCAAGCTTAATACATATTTCAAGCACATGTTACTCCTGCCAAAGTGTTGCCTTTATGATGGCCGCCATTTTCTTTCTGCCTCATCTGTGACCATGGCAACCACAGAAAACAAAAAAATAAAATAAAATGATGTAATCTGCACTTAATGTATAGCCGTTTGCCTTACAGAAAGCAATTACAAGTTGTCATAAACACCATATATTTGTTGTATTTTGGATTAAATAATTTAAATTGTTTTGTGGAAATATATAACCCAAGGGGGAAAAATAAATCATCTTTTAAAATAACATTTTTGAGTCAGCAAAATTTCTGATCAAAATGTTTGTTGGACACCATTTTACTCTGTGGTTTGTTTGTTTCCTCCATTAAGGTTTCATTTTTTTCACCTCAGATGAGAACTCTAGATTTATTAAGCTCGTTGGTTTTTTTATGAGAGAGGAGGGAGAAATGCATTTACGCACACAGGGGGCCAACCTGTATTGTGGGACTCCTTTAAAAATTTGACTACACACTAAAAACCCCATTTACTCTTTAGGACTCTATCCTGGGATTATTCGTCGTTGGGTTTGGTAGGTAGGTTACATGTTAAGGTAAACAACTTTTTTATTAGCATATTATGTGTTGTTATTACTTAAGGGATGTAATAAAAAACGTCTTACAACACTTAAGATATATATTTACACTTATACTGATTCACATACAGACGGTAAACATATATAAATACATATATAAAAGGTTAGGAACCTGTATCCGGAACTTTCGGTAGCCAATAGGATATAAGCAAGGACGCCATTTTGATTCTGTCAGTTCTCTCATTGGCCTGATGATGACTGGTGTGACTGGTCGAAATCGATAGCCTAGTACCATCTTTTATATATGTTTACCGTCTGTATGTGAATCAGTACGTGTAAATATATCTTAAGTCTTGTAAGACGTCTTTTATTACATCCCGTATGTTAACGTATTAAAATATAACCTTTACTATTAAAATAAGAGTTTCATTTTTAAAATCTTATCATTATTTACCCTCTTTAGGCCTAAATGTAGTTGACTCAGGACACTAGCTTAAATAAAAACATTATACTGTACAGTAAAGTCTCACAATTTTGACTTAGACAGGCCAGCTGGGTTCCGCCTGTAGTGACGTAGGCCAGCCCCAGATATTATGCACCCAGAAGCTAGAGTACTACCTTTGAGGGATATGCTGCACTAAATTAAATTGTATAGTAATGAAAATAACACAGAATACATAAATTGTTGTTTGTTGACAGAGGTCCCGAGCAGAGGCTATGCTGGAGAGGGTTCGTCTCCAGCCGCAGTCTGTTCAGATCGATCCTCTAGACAACGCCCGCTCTTGGAACATCCCCATTTACTCCATTCAGGAGGTTGGAGGCAAATTATTAATAATAACAATAATTATAAATCGGCCTACAATTCAGGCAAGGGAAGTTGTGATTTTGTATAAAACTACCCAATTTACAAGTACCGGCACCAAAAGTCACGGTTTGAAGAGATCAATACAATTATTCATAACGTGTCACCTTAGTTCCTCTACTTAATTTTCCATCTGGTTTGCATAGCTGCAATGTTGTTTATTTTACTCTGAATTTATTACATTGAAAGTTAAAATATGGTTTTTCCAATTTGCTGACATAAGTGCAATGAAGGAAGGGTGTGGGTGGGCTGTTTGAGCACTTAGTGTAAAAAATATAATTTTAAAATTATGAAGTTATAGCAATTGGTCATAACAAGTGGGCAAAAGTAATAAAATACATTTTAATTGTGTTATAGGCCACTAGTAGTTTTTACTTTCAAATAATGGGTTAAAAAAAAATAACATAAAAAACCAAAATAACAAAAAATAATAACTTATAAAGCTCACAAAATAAAAAGAAGAAGAATAGGCTACATATCCTCTTTCCCCGTTTAATGTCTGTGTTCTGTTTAGATATGCCTTTAGATAGCACGTCAACTGTGTCTATGGGAAACTGCAACTGCAATGATATATTTGAACTTCAGGATTAGAAAATAATTAATCATAATTCATTTTTAGCTGTTGGTTCGCCTGGAGAAGATCGCCTCCAAGGCTCCGTCGAGCAGCAGAAGTGCAGCTCCCGGTCTGAAGGTACTGAGAGGCCACTACTTGAAGTTGGAGACAGCGTCTGGCCGACGCCCGGAGTTCAGGGAGCTGCGACAGTGGCCGAGTATCAACCTGCTCAGTGCCAGGGGCGAGAGTCCCTTCACACCTGGCCTCGATGGCTCTCAGAGGTGAGATTATAGAGGCTTGTCGTACGCATATTGTTGGAGATCTGAAACACGCATGTATAAAATCTACTAATTATGAATTCAACTCATTAAACAATCCACCAACCTTGTCAGCTTCCACCTTTGGTGTTGTCCGTCTTAACACATTCAGTGCGGTATAGATGATGTAAGGTTCACCCAGGAGCTGAAAGTTGTTATTCACTAAAACCATAGGTAATACATGTAGAAACAGTGTTTGAGTGTTAAACAAAATATCCAGGTAGTCCATATCTGTAATTAGTGCCGATACATTTTTGGATCTCATGAGGTCCACCCACAGTTTTGGCTCGGCGCAATAGTAGTAGGCGCCTGCCGCGACGCAACATGCACCACAATCTCACGCGACTAAAGCACACTATTCACAGGAATGCACTATCATTTCCTTCAATATTCAGGTAGTCCTTGCCTGTAATTAGTGCCGATACATTTTTTGATCTCATGAGGTCCACCCGCAGTTTTGGCTCGGCGCAATAGTAGTAGGCGCCTGCCGCGACGCAACATACACCACAATCTCACGCGACTAAAGCACACTATTCACAGGAATGCACTATCATTTCCTTCAATATTCAGGTAGTCCTTGCCTGTAATTAGTGCCGATACATCTTTTGATCTCATGAGGTCCACCTGCAGTTTTGGCTCGGCGCAATAGTAGTAGGCGCCTGCCGCGATGCAACATACACCACAATCCCATGCGACTAAAGCACACTACTCACCGGAATGCACTATTATTTCCTTTTATAAACGTAAACAAACAAAAACAGAGCACGGATAAGAGACAGAGTGTTGGTAAACAATTTGACAGTGAGCACCGTGGAAACGCCCCCCCCCCCCGCACCATCGAGGGGCGGAAACCGGAAACTGACCTTAGTGAGAGTATTTTAAGGGAACAGACAAACTCGAGACGAAGTTTCATTCATCCATCTGCAGTGGCAGAGACACAGTATTCCTTTGAAAACAACATTAGACTTTGGATCTCATGAGGTCCATCCGATTGACTGGCAAGGCCAGCTTGGACCTCATGAGATCCACCTGCACTGAATGTGTTAATCACGTAGGCCCTCCCTTTAACTCTGCTTCTGTCTAGGCACTCTTTGTATAAGCTCGGATTGATGCCCTTCGATTGAACGAGATCAGATTGATGCCTCTCGATTGCCCCTTGATTCACTTGCTGCCCCCTGGCCGGGAGAATAGGTTAGCCCACTCAGCTCAAGCCAAAACCATCAGACTACCTAACGAACTTTGTAAACCAGGAGAGTGTTTTAAGTCCAGGAAGAGTTAATTTTGCTACTGCCTTGGATGTCTTCAGTCATCTTAAGTAAATGAGATGAACAGTATGTTAAGTAATTATTAGGGGTGTGCGAGTACTCGAAACTTCAGTTTTCGGCCGAGTATTTTAATACTCGAACTCGACTCGAAACTTTGAAAACTACTCGAAAGTTCGAGCGAGTATTTCCCGCCGATTTTCGGACGATCGCTAACGATCGCGATCGGCCAAAACGCGAAGTAACGGCCGCAAAACACAATCGCATCACGTAAAATCGGCCGAAAATGACAACTGCGAACGATTGCAACCGGCCAAAACGCGTAGTTACGGCCGCAAAAGGCGATCACATCACGTAAAATCGGCCGAAAATGACGACCGCGAACGATTGCAACCGGCCAACGGCGGATTACGGCCGTAAAAAGCGATCGCATCGCGTAAAATCGGCCGAAAATGACGATCGGAGCGCGTCATTTCGGCCGTAACTAACGATTTCGTTTTTTAATATTGATTGTAAGCGATGTCTGGACCAGGTGAAATTGGCCAAATGACAACCGGGCCCTGTTTCATCGGCTGGAAATGAATGTCACACCGTGTTTTGTTTGTCAGTTTGATTGCACTGGCAAAAACTTTGTATTGCTACTCATGTATTAGTTAGAAACCATGTTTAGATTATCAAATCTAGGATGGTATCCAAATCCCATTTCACTATTTTAAACTACCAACTGATGGCAAATACTCGCTCGAAAATACTCGAAACTCAAAAATAATTGGCACTACTCGACTCAATTTAAAAAATCACTACTCGCACACCCCTAGTAATTATTTATTAAGATATAAACAGTGAAGTGTTGGAAAACATTTTTAGGATAACCAAGAAAACTATAACAAAATATATAGTAAACAAAAACCATATGTTTTATAAACAATAATAACATCTCTCTTTCTTGCATTTACAAATCAAATCTTTCAGGAGGCTTAATTGATCTTCCGTATCTTGATCTTTTGAGATTATCAAGGTTTTCACTGTGACTTCTCCGTTCAGATTGATAATTTTCTTCTCTTGCCTTCTCCATTTCTCTTTCATAGTTCCCATCTAGTGGGGGGACTTAAGTTTGAAGTTTTTTATTTCCTGGTTCTATTTGGCGGAGCATGATTGCATTCCGACGGAAACATCCTGATGGTGTTTGAACAATGTATGACTGAGGGGCAACTTTCTGTTTAACCTTTCCATAGGTGTTTCTGTCTGTTATATAGACATTGTCATATTTATTTAGCTCATTGTCATCTTTTGTTTGAAATTTTAAATTATACTTTCTCCTTTGCATTTCTATTTGTTTCATGTCCTGGTATCTGTTTTTATGAAAATTTGCCTTTTTTGTTCTAAACATTTTCCTAATATAGGAAGTCTTACCTGAACTTTTTTCCTATAAGCAATTCAGCAGGGCTGTGTCCTGAACTGTTTGGTGATGCTCTGTAGGTCAACAACCCGAGATAAGAATAATCACATCTGTTCAACATGTTTTTCATTGCTTGGACAGCTCTTTCTGCTTCCCCATTGCTTTGCTGGTAATAAGGGTTGCTGGATATTTGTACAAATCCCCAAGTGTTTGCAAACTGGGCCCATTCTGTAGATTTCACAAACTGCGTTCCAGAGTCGGAGAACACAACTTCTGGTATTCCATGTCTAGCGAAAATTGTGGTATGTTGAGTAACTAGATTAGAAGTTATTTTGCTTAATTGTGCGAGCTCAAAATATCTTGAAAAATAGTTGACAATTACCAAGTATTTGTTTTTTTCCATTTCATCAGATCCATACCAACATCCTGCCAAGGCCTGAGAGGTGTTTTTTTGAATCATATGATATTTTCTTGTGTTGCTATGAATTGTGCATTTCTCACATTGTTCTACCATTTGTTTTATCTTATTCGTAATGCCAGGCCAAAAAATGCTGACTTTAGCTCGATTCAAACACTTTACAATTCCAAGATGTCCATCATGGATTTTTTTGAGCATGTCTTTGCGAAGGGAGTAGGGAATGATGATTCAATCTCCTTTACAAAGCATTTCTTTGATTATTGTTAGTTCCCCCCTGTAACGACCACCACTTTGCTACCCCAGGAGGAATATCTTCCTTATACTGAGGCCAGCCATATTTTACCAACTTGAACAACAACTTGCATTCTGTTTATTTATATTGCTCTTCCAAAATTTTGTTTCAAACGCTGATTTGTTGTTGGTAGTGTTTTCCAAGTACAATTTACATATGCTTCAACTTCTAATTTGCTTTCTGACGATGATTTTTCAAGTGGCGATCGTGAAAGTAAGTCTGCTGCATACAAATCCTTGCCAGCCTTGTATGTGCCAGCCTTGTATGTGATATGGTGAAATCAAACCTCATTAATCTCATCTTGAAACGTTGAATACGAAGAGGGATACCTGACAAATCTTTTTTGCTCAGTAGTGGGACTAGTGGCTTGTGGTCAGTATCAATATGAAATTATTTCCCTATCAAAAATTTGCTGAAACGCCCACATGCCAATGTTGTAGCTAAAGCCTCTTTTTCTTTTTGCGCATAGCGCATTTCAGTTTCACTCAAACTCTTGGACGCAAAACTTACCAGTTTGAATGTTGTATCGTTAGGGGCTCTTTGGAGGATTAACACTCCAATTCCATAAGATTATGCATCAGCTGATACGATGGAGTCCCAGTTTGGATTGTATAAATTGTGGCGTCCCTTATAGCACTTATTATCTGATCAAACGCATTTTGCTGAGTGTGATCCCAGCAAAATGCATTGCTTGTTCTTAGCAAATCTCTTAAAGGTTTAGTTTTGTCTGCTAGATTAGGAATACATTTTTTAAACTGATTAACCATTCCTAAAAATTGTCCTAGAAATTGTCTGACACCCTTGGCAGTAGGAGGTGATAGTTTGACCAAAGCATCGACACGTTCTGAGTCCGGTTTTACTTTGCCATCGTGTATGATATGGCCAACTAAGAAATTTTATTTTGTTTTTTGATACCTCACATTTTCTGCTATTTAAAATCATGCCTGATTGTTTAAGACATCTTAGTACCTTGTGTAAGTTCTTATCATGTTCAGATTGAGTAACCTCATGGACCAATAACACGCCATCCATGTGACATAACACTCCGACTAAGCCATCGAAAAGTTTAATCATACGTCGCTGGAAATATTCACTAGCAGATGAGATTCGGAATGTTAATCATTCAAAAAAAATCTTCTGAAAGGTGTGATAAACGTTGTCAACTAGCTGATTCAGGATCAATCTGATTTGCCAGAACCCAGATTTTGCATCCAATTTGCTAAACACTCTAGAACTCCAAGCGTTTCCTCAATGTCTGGCAATAAAAAATGTTTCCTTTTTATTATACTCATATTTAAATTTGTTAAATTAACGCAGAGTCATACATCTCCGATGGGTTTTGGCACCACTACCATCGGTCAGCACCAAGCTGTTGGTACTTCAACAGACTGATTACATCTAGTTTAACCATGCGTTTAAGTTCTTGTTTGACTATCACGTAATGGTAGTAGTAAATTTCTATTCGTAGGAAGTGCTACTGGATGTACATTATCCTCTAAATCTATTTTATACTCACCAGAAGTGCTACCCAGTCCACAGAACAAATGTTTGCAATGAGTCATTATTTCATTTAAATTTAAAGATGACTCACGTTTAGAATATGTAGTTTGATTAGATCTAAACTTTGTATTGCAGGATTTCCTAGCAATGTTTCTTCCAAGTCTTTAATTACGTAAACTGTTTCCCTATCACATTTATTTTTGAAACGTAAATCTGCATCAAATTTCCCTAAGAAATTCAGTTTATTCTTACCAGCGCTAACCAATATTTATTTGTTTTCAGCAGTTGAGCGTTTTGTGGTAGGCTAACTCTCGGAATTACGGTTATATCAGCTCCGCAATCAATTTTAAAATGAGTAGGGCTGTTATTCTAAGTAAGTTCAATGTGGTAGTTTTCATTACCGGTTGACTGTTTTTTACCTGACCTAGTAAGATGAAAGATTGCTCATTGTTTTCAGTTTCCTCTTGAATATAGTTTACCTTATTTTTGTTTACAGATATACACAAATTTGCAAAGTGTCCTATTTTGAAACACAATTTAAACCTAAAATTTTTTGCTGGACATGCCAATTTTGAATGTCTGTTTTGTCCACAGTTCCGACAAGAATTACCTTGATTAGTGAGGTTGCTGATTACCGATTGATTAACTAACATGTTATTTGAACTGGCTGTCTTTGAGTGAATTTATTTACCCTGTCTGTGAATTTATTACATGATCTGTGAGTCATGATGGCTGTTTTTCTGTTTCAGAAGTTATTGTTGTTTTGTGATGGACTCTTTTTGTTCCACTTTAGTTATGACTGATTCCAGGGTAAGTTTGGAATCAAGCGGCAGTGATTCAGAAAGCTGTTTGTCCAAAACTCCAATTACAATCCTATCCCTAATCATTTCATTTTTTAAAATACCATATTGGCAGGATTCAGCTAAATTATGCAACCTTGTTATATATTAATCAGCAGATTCGCCTATCTCTTGGAGTGCCGAGTTGAATCTAGCCCTCTCGAATATTGGATTCCATTTACCAATGAAGACCTCTTCAAACATGGATTTAACAAGCTTGTAGTCTTCCTTCTCGGAATCAGTTAATCTGCTGGCTGCCAGGATGTCCTCAGCTTCATCTCCCTTGCAGTAGATCAGTGTTGTTACTTGGTTTTCATCTGAAGTCTTATTTAGTCCTGATACAGTTCTGTACCTTTCAAATCTTTTTATCCATTTTTCCCAAGTGGAGGGCTTCTTGAAATCAAACTGATTTGGTGGATTAAACAAGCAAAGTGTTGATTTATTGTTCATAAGATCACCGCTGCCACCATCTTCAGTCATCTTAAGTAAATGAGATGAACTGTATGTTAAGTAATTATTTTTTAAGATATAAACATTGAAGTGTTAGAAAACATTTTTAGGATAACGAAGAAAACTATAACAAAATATGTAGTAAATAAAAAAACATATGTTCATAGAGAATAATAGGATGTAATGACACATGTCTAGATCAGAGCTCCGACTGTTTCTGTATTGACTGGAACTGGAAGGTGATTTGGATGGAAATTAGTAGAACAAAAACTTGGTATTGGCAGTTGTGGCTCACTTACGGAAGAGACCTGGGAATTAGTCAACGTCAAGATAGAATGTTTACCTTACCCACTTGACTTTTCATGTTCTTTACATAGTTGTACTTGTACACTATCCTTAGGTTACCAGAATTCTTTACTTTATACAAGTTAGCAGGAAAATACATCATTATTGTTGCTTTCAGGTCGGCTTATTACTATTACTGCTTGGTTTAAGGCTAGACACCACTACACTGTAACTTGCTGTGGTATGTCGTCTCATCAGTGACCTAATTGTTGTTGTATGTCTGTTGTGGCTTGTTTATTACATTTTGGTTTCCCTTACCACCTAATTTTGCATGGTTTCAAGACATTATTACTCACAAGCCCACACTGAGGATTTCAAAAATAATTTGTTCTTACAAAAATGTGCAGAAAGTGAAAATGGGGCCAGTAAGTACCTAACTGTTGTTACTTACACCAGATGTAAAATGACTAGCTGTATCAATCAGCAAATTTAAATTCTTTGTAATTCGGTTTTGTTAGTATTTGGCATTTAGTTTAACTGGCCATAGAGAAATAACCTCAGTCGCTCAAAGCCTGTAATTTAAACAAATAAATATTTATGTTTGCTGGAGAAATTTGGTTCATATTTTGTGTAAAAAATGCTATCATGCAAACCAAATTCACCTAAAGAAAAACAATAAAGTAGCAAATTTACTCAAATAGATGTTAGATGCAATAAACAAATAAAGTATAAGAATTTATAGCTCCACTAGATTCCTTTGTTAGGAAACTTGTTTCCTTATTCCAAAAACAAATATTACTCTGTTTACCTCAGCATTTGAGCTTATTGCAAAATTTAAACTGTCGTTATCAGTTGATTTTTATAATTTTATAATTTTAGATGTGGGCCACAAACACAGATGGCCCACATCATAAACATCACATACTTTGTCCCAAGTTTCAATATACTAAATATTTTTTGTGTTCTGAATTAAAATATGCTGCCGTATTTCAAACCAAGTTTTTATTGGTAAATAATTTAAGATCACAAAGCACAGTTATTTAATTAATCTGAGACAAAATTCTCCTAAACGTAACTAATTTGTTTAAAAACTAACTTAACACGTCACGTACGAGCCTCGCGGAACCGCGGGGTAGCGGGCGCCCAAACGGAGTTATGCAACTTGCCATTGCTCAATGCGAGCCCAGCTCTTGCAGAGGGTACATCTCGCGCGCGCAGCATTGAATACTGGTCCGACCTAACTTCAAACCACCGTTCGTTCTGGTTTCCCGCGTTTTGGTGTTGACGGGCTTGGGTGATCTTTTTGCAGGGTAATTAGTGGGGATTAGGGGTGAGTTGTAAATCGTAGTTATAGTTTTTTTTTTACTTAGTAATCTTTATTTCAACCTGTTTTTTACCAATAAAAATAAGAATTGTACTAAAAAAAAATGTTTGCCAACTTTTTGAATTTTTGAACATGCACATGAACTATAACATTATTGAAAGAGGTGAGATGTAGAACGTAGTTATTGTTATTTTACTATGTAATTTTTATAACAACCTGTTTTTTACCAATAAAAATAAGTTTTGTATTAAAAAACATGTTTTTTGCCAACTTTTTGAAGTTTTTTATTGCTAATCTTTCCGGCGGGTCTGACTCCGCGGATCCGCGGGGCTACAATTTATTTTATAATAAAAAATGCAGGAAACTGATTTATTTTGATGGAAAACGACAAAAAAACAATAAAAACAATTTTTTCATATTTTTTTTATTTCAGGTTTTTGGGAATATAACATGCTTATTTTAATAGCAGTAAACGTGTTAAGGTATTTGATTAATTAGACAACTTTGGTTAAATAAAGTAACTGGAATGTCTAGTTAAAAAAATTGGAAAACCTTGAAAAGTCTGGGGCTTTCAATAGGGGGGGGGGGGGGGGGTTTAGGCTACACAGGCCTGATTTTAGAAATTTTTCTTCAGCACACTTTTTATGGAATTTCCTATTACTATTAGCATGACCCGCATGGTAAAACCTAAACCCAGGACTACCGGTACCATAGAAGTTCATAACTTGACCCACTGATCACGTTTTGGGGGGTCACTTAAAATGATATATGTGTTTGCACTCAGTTGCATGTACTTAAAATTCATAGAGACAGGCCTTTCTATGATCAGTTTGATAAGTTTGTTGGGGAAAACAATCACAAAACCCTACCCACCGGTTTTGGGGGCTAACCAATTCAAATGAGGTGTGTTTGGGCCCAAAAGGGGCAAAAAAAGTCCTGGATGAAAAATTAAAGCATATAAAACAATACAATGTAAAAAGTCAAAAGTTTTTTAAGCCCTTTTTCATACTTATAGCAGACATAGTTATCGAGTTACAGTTGACTCCCTCTAATTCAGCCACCTTCGGGACTGGACCACCGGCCTGAGTAAGAAACGGCCGAACCATCCGGCGTTTTTTAAACATGTAAATTATAACCTATAATTAGGGATGAGTCATTTACGATTCTCGATTCCACCGATTCTCAGGCTTAGAATCGGAATCGAGAATCGATAGCCCAAAGTCGATTCTGATACTATCGATTCTAGGCTGTTGATACTCCTGCCGTTTACCGAGAATTACGCCGCTATCCATCGAACACATTTGAGTCGAGTTGTTGAAAATTGTATAGCTAGCTACTCCCGCCGTTTACCCATATTTACGCCGCTAACTAATGATTAACAAAATATATGACTGAAATAAAGAAAAATAAGCCTAAAATCTATTTTTAGCTCATATGAAAGGAGACAATGACAGGTGAGTTATTTATGGATAACTGTGAAGTTAGATAAGTAAGAGAAGGGCACGGGGAGTGTTTGGGTCGGGGGCACAAAATTAGGGATGTGTCGGTTCTTAAAGTCGATTGTCGGTTTTACCGTTTTTTTTACAAAAAAAAACGCAACCGAGAACTGATGGTCAAATGTCGGTTTCGGTTTTTCACTGTCAGTAAGTGCTCATATTGGAAATAAGCATTACATGTTGTACAAATATCGAATGACAAGCTAAACAATGTTTGTTTAATATAATAAGTGGTTGAAATAAGACTCCTCCCGACAACTAATCACTTCCTTTCCAGTCCCAAAATAACTCTCAACCGAAAGTATAATTAACAGGAGTTCTATTTATGGATGTACGAGATAGAGGAAAGCAGATAAGTAAACAAAGCTAATAGTTGCCCTAGTCGCCAGGCGACCCTAAAGTTGGTGTCCCATTCTTAATGGCTGGTCTATTGTTCGGTTTCCGGCCGAGGTAATTTATTCAAGAGATAACAGTTCCTAGTCCAAAATGCTAAAACCGAAACTAATTGTCGTACAAAGACAAATGACGGCTCATTTTTTGTCTGATTACCACAAATAAAATAAAATGTCAATCAAAGTTGTGTGACTTTCCGTTCAAGAGATATGGATAATACAATCACTGTTTATCAGTTTTATTATTTTCCCGACTATTCAAACTTTTCTATGTTGATTTCCTTCTTTCCCGAAATTTTATTTGTTTCTTTTCAAATTCTCCACTTTTCTCCAAATTTGTTGACTGCTGGACATCTTAAAATTTATTGTTATTAAATTTATTTAAAGTAGAAATTTAAAATTACAGTATATTTAAAAATTTTGATCTACAATCATTAAAAAATAAATTTTGCTTTCTAATTTATATACCAAATTTAAAATCCTATATTTAACATTACAAATGAATTTGTATCGGTCAAGAATAGTAATCATCCAAAGTGATTGTTTTATAACACAACAAACTATTTTCAAAAAATATCATGGGAGATTTATGTAACTTAAAGCATAACAATTATATGAAAAATAATAAACATGCAATTCAACTTATGTTTTTATTTTAATATTTACTTTTGTAAGTTGATTTTATTTTATTAACGGAAAATAATCACCAACCGATTGTCTCTAATTTATTAAATAAAAATCAATTATTGTCTTAAAATAATTTATTACTTTGCTATTTCAACTGTTATTAACGGAATCAATGGAATCGAAATCGAGAATCGATTTGTAAGATTCAGAACCGGAATCGGAATCAAAAAAAAATTGGAATCGACTCATCCCTAGTTGCCTAGGTGATTAATTAATATTTTAATGGCCCATAATATTTAATTTAAATTCATTTGATTTGTCTTTGATTGATTATTTGTGAGTTTTTAACCAACTCTCCTGCTTAGTGTCCCTGCAGCAGTATTTATATAAACCAGTGAAACAAAGTATGAAAAAAGGGATTTATAGGTACTGGTATATAATAAATTAAAGTTTTTTTAGGCAGAATTTCAGAACAGGGTTTCTACAGAATTTCAATTTTCTATTTCCCAGACTTTTCCCTGACTCTTCTGTAAAACTCCCCTGACCAACTTTCGAAATACGTCTTAGCATTTTCGTTTCACAAAGAAGCATGTGTGCACAATTATTTTATATTCAAAATGTAAAACATTATTTTCTATATCAGGTATGTCATAAATGTAAGTAAAACAATATTAAATAAATGTATCTCAATAAAAATTTAATAATTGATGATTACAAGATGTTAAGAATAAACTCCTTAGGAATCCTTAGATCATCAACCAACCATTGGGACTCCACTTGAAAAATACTGCTACAACAGGTGGTCGGTTTTATAAGACACTTCTTTGATTAATTCGACCAGGTGATCCATAGATTTTAATCCCTAATGATGGACAACCTGGAGCAAAGCATCCCCTCAGTTTTTTCATCCAACAGGGATCATATTAAATTTAAAAAACACCGAATTGTCATGTAAACTTTATATGATGCCTCACAGCATGTTATTCTTGTTGTGATAATGTCTCCTATAACCTATTTTGAGACGAAGATTACAAAATTAACTTTGCGAAATAGCATTAAGGTGGAATAGCAATCAATATTGTCTGTAAGCTACAAATTTATTTTCATATCTTTACGTGGGGTCGAGACGTAACAAAATAAGCTTTATCTCTGGGTTTCCTGACTTTCCCTGACCGAATTTCCATTCCCTGACTTTCCCTGACCTCCCCTGACCATAGAATCCCTGCAGAATTTAGGTAGAAACTAGTGATGGTCAAAACCAGAAATTTTGAATCTCGAAACCGAAACCGAAACTTACAAAATCGAATCTCGAATCGCGAAACCCTATTTACTTGCCTGGGTATGGTTATGAAAAATAAATCCAGAAAAATTAATTAAAACTAATTATATATTTTGGTTAGAGTTGATCTTTCAGAAATAAAAAATAAATAATCCAAAAAAGGTGAAGGTAGACGACCGATGACAGTAGGCTTTTGACCTTTGCATCATTGATCGAAACACGGCCGTGATTTCTGTTACAAAAACAACAATAAAGACACAAAAAATCTCAGCAGTTTCGAGTTTTGATTCTCGAAACTCACCGATCGAATCTCGAAACCGAAACTTTTCCAAAGTTTTGGTGGTTTTGAGATTCAAGTTTTGGTTTTGACACATCACTAGTAGAAACTTAAAGTACGGACGAGACAGTTATTAGGTAAGTTCTTTGAAAAATAACCGAAACCGACAACCGACAACTGTTTTTTTGTAAAAAACCGAACCGATAAAAAATGCAACCGATCCATCCCTATAAAAAATCTTACCTTGGAGATAAGGAAGGAAGAAGGGATGGGAGGGGAGGAGTGGAGTCCGGTTGAGAGCAATACATCAGTCGGCTGCATAACATTATTTCTTTGAGTCAGTATCTTACAACCACGTTTTTTCCCATGAATTAAGAATTTATATTAAATATTAAACAAATTTTCTTTTTATATATTCCTACATTAGGCCTATACTAGTGAAATTAACATTTAATTATGTAAAAATTGCATTAAATATTAGTTCGAAATCTATAATATTATAAAGAAGAGGTGGTTTCTGTCTGTCTGATGTTCCGGGTAAATGCAAAAACTACTGAACCGACTGGGCTGAAACTTTACACAAAGGTAGATCATGAACCCATGCAATACATAGGCCTGTTCACTACCATAAAATCCCCTCGGGCTATGCCCCGTGAACGCCCTAAGTTTCAATGTTTACATTTCAGACGAAAGTAAACATTCAGAAACTGTAATGCGAGCAGCTGAGGAAACTTCCATTTGATAGCTTAAAGAGCAGAAGCAAGAACAGCTGTTTCAAGCTAATTAAAGTTCAAATTGCATTGACTATAGAACGGGTAAAGAAAACCCTTGTTCGAAGAACGGGTACATCAGCTAGTTAACTACAACAAGCTGCTAAATAAAATTACAGTATATTTAAAAACTTTGATCTACAATCATTAAAAATTAATTATTTAAAAAAAGATTGCTTTCTAACTTTTATACAAAAATTAAGACCCTAAATGCAATATAACGTTACAAATGTATTTTTATCGGTCAAGAATAGTTATCATCCAAAGTGATTGTTTTATAACACTAGAAAACCAATTTAAAAATTATAACACTAGAAAATCAATTTAAAAATTATGGAAGGTTATGTAACTTAAAGCATAACAATTATATGAAAAATAAACATGCAATTCAACTTAGCTTTTTTAATTATTTATTTTTGTAAGTTTATTTTATTAATGAAAAATAATGACCAACCAGTTTGCAATCAGTTGACTGTCTCAATTTATTAAATAAAAATCAATTACGGTTCTGACTAACTTATTGTCTTTAATTATTTTTAAAACATTACTTTGCTATTTCACCTAATATTAGGAATTGATGGAATCGGAATCGATTTGTAAGAACCGGAACTGGAATCGATAAAAATTGGAGACGACTCATCCCTACCTATAATATATCCTCCACTGAATAAAAATTGATTTCTGTGATGGTTTTACGATTTTTAAAAGTGTACTTACTCAAACAAATCAAAATAAAAATTTAATTAATTAAGGTACTGACAACACTAAATTAAAATTCGTAAGCAAAGAATGCACATCCGTAACGAACACAATCGCCAAGTGAATTGAGATGATTTGTTTACAATTTGGGCCGGAAAATGAACAGACACGTTCATTCCTATCGATTTTTGCCGTGAGAAACCCTTCCTCGCATAGATTATTGTTTTTAGTCATTTCCCAAATTTCGGCCGGACCATCCGGCGGCCGAACGATCTGAGGCCGGAGTAGAGGGATTTCAACTGTATTGATGAAAATGAAACTGACTAAAATCAGTAAATTGTCTATAGGGATTTTATATGAAAAGGCTCTTTTTCATAACCTGGCCTTTTAATCAACCTACTTTCGATCCGTACTGGACCTTTTCTTAACCTTATAGTGCAGAACATTGCTATCCCAGCATTGTAAATAAGCATAAATAAAACCAGCATCATCCCAACCAAAAAATAAAATGTTTTCCAGTTACTAAAAGTTGTGGTAAGTGCATTTTTTTTTTGTAAAAGTTTTTAACAAGGAAATTTGCTTCTCTCACATTAGCGTGCTAGTTCGTTTTGTTTCTTTTCCTCTTAAAAGTCATATAGTAGTGATTATAAAATCTAAAACTGTGTGTGAACAGTGATAAAATTCTGAGCTAATTTAACGAGGTCTACCAAATATTTCACATACTAGCAGTGTCTGTTCACAATTGTCATCCCTGACTGTAGCCTACTTGATCGTGTCTGTGGAAAGCAATTTTAGTGGGGAAAAAATATTGGATTCACCTTAAACCTTGCTTCATCCTAGGGGCTGTATGTAGTGTGCGGTGTTACTGAAGTGACAACATAACTCATCAAAATCTGCCCTGTATTCAGTTTGGCATCAGCGGTTGTAATTAGACTAATAACATATTAACGCCCTGCCACTGATGAGCAGTTTGGATTTTGGATATAATGTGGATTGAGATAATTTAATTTGAAATATTTTAACTATTGGAACAAATTTGTATATACATACAGTTTACACATTTAGTAAAAAGTACATGGTGAAATTGTTCCTAGTAAACTTTTAGGGAACATTAAATACTGGTATGCTTAGTGATGTGGGCCGGGCAAATGCCCACTGGGCAGGACATTTATAAATGGACATTTGCCCGAAGCTATTTTAACTGCCCGAAAACTGGGCATTTATAAAAAATATAGTTTTAACTAGGGATGAGTCGATTCCAATTTTTTTCGATTCCGGTTCCGATTCTTACAAATCGATTTGATTCCTATTTCATCGATTCCTATTAATAGGTGAAATAGCAAAGTAATGTTTTGAAAATGATTAAAGTTAGTAATTGATTTTTATTTAATAAATCGAGACAATCAGTTGGGTGGTGATTTTTTTTCATTAATAAAATTAACTTACAAAAATAAATCAGCCCTAATGAAAAAAACTATGTTGAATTGCATGATTATTTTTCATATAATTGTTATGCTTTAAGTTACATAAATCTCCCATGGTATTTTTTGAAATTTTTTTTGTGTTATAAAACAATCACTCTGGATGTTAACTATTCGACTCGAATTTTCGATCTTCAGTGGTGTAAATCCGAGTATACGGCGATAGTAGCTATACAAATTTAACTACTCGACTCAAATTTTCGATGGTTAGCGGCGTAAAATCTGGGTAAACGGTGGGTAATCAGTGGGAGTATCGACGGCCTGGAATCGACAGAATCGGAATCGACTTTGGGCCATCGATTTCGATTCTAAGCCTGAGAATCAATGGAATCAAGAATCGACAATTGGAATCGACTCATCCCTAGTTTTAACTTTTTACACTTGAAATAACTACTTACGATTTTTTAAATGATTTTTTGAACCATTAAGTTATTAAAGGTAAATTTAATTCATAAACTTGAAATTGTACAATTATTTGAATTTATGTTTGTTTTTGTTGAGTTGTTTAACTTATCAATTACTAATTATTATGTTAAAATTTCTAAAGAGGTAAAAAGCTACCGTATGTTAAGTTCAATTTTTCCCCTTATTACAAATCCAACACACAAACAGTCAAGAAACACATTCAATATAGTATTAAAAAAATCAACTTATTAGGCAAAGTTAAACAACTTTTTAAATATACTGAATCCCTAAATCAGCTTGTAAGATGCCGATGTAACTAAGACGGATTTTATGACAAATATGAATGAATGATGATTGTAAAATGGGTGAGATGCCTTGTGTAGCCTTGTTACTGACTAAGACCAACTGATTCTTTAGCCAGGATCATCAATTAATAAATTATACTTATGTACATTTAGTAACATAACAATTAGTACATATTGTTTCGTTTCAATTATGGGAATAATAATAAAAATAATACAGCAGACTCTCAGAAATCTGGACTATTGTGGCAGACGGCCGGTCCTGATTTTGAAAAATTCAGATTTCCCCAGAGGTGGGTATGAATCATCAGTTCTGCATTTATAGTGAACAATTATGACAATATTCATTTACGTTTATGGGCTAATACAAGAGTGAGCTTCCAGATGAAAGTTATAAACACTCCGTAATACAGTATAACCTCGTTAATCCGTCACCAACGGGACCGAGAGCATGGTCGGAACACAAAAAAGGTCGGAATGTGAGAGGAACACATTTATTAGCCTACATGAAAACCTATAAAACTGTAGTTTAAATAGAACATATTGAAATGTATGTACATTTGTAAATATGTAATACTCCACTGTAAATAAAGTATCCGGTCTACTGAGTTACATCATCAATGATGAGTCGTCGACAGGAGAAGACCTGAACTGAGCAGTGCACCAAATATGCAAAGGCGGCCACACACTACCGGTCTTTTGCCCGAACAAGACATCGGATCAAGCAGGGAGCAGGGCATGAATGTAGCAAAATACACTCTGAACTTCTTCCTGATCAAGATATCGGATCGGACAGATAGAGCGTGAGAACCACCGAGCGGGGTAAAAACGGTGAGGACAATTTTAGTTGCCGTTGTGCAGGTCGTATTTGTGTTTAGATTTCACCCATTTCACCCACCTCCCCACGATTTAACCCACTTCTCTCCAAGCTTCATTCCTTTTCTCTTTGTGGTAGTGAAGTCCCACAAAACTGGCCGATTTTTGTACTCGGAGATAAACAACAAAGTGTTTTCCTCAGACCACTCCATCATGCAGACTACGTTACATAAACTAGTAAACTGAAACTAAAATGACAACAGTCAAGACAGCAACTGTCACCGTTGTAGCGCTAGCGGCGGGGCTCGTGACGGCGCTCGGAGCAGCATATGGAGGTACTACACACTACCGAACCCCAAACAAAACATCAGACCCGATCTTTAAAAAAAAAACCTCGAGCTCGGTTGTAATTAGACAGATGTCTGGTCAATGTCTGTCGATGTCTGGTCTGAAGTCTTGTTCGATGTCTGGTTCGGAGACCCCACTAACTACCGGATTTTCTCCCTTCGACCCCAAATCCTGCTCGGTCCAATGTCTTGTTTGGGAAAAAGTCCGGTAGTGTGTGACCGTCTTAAACAATAATAACGAACACCGATAACGACATGGGTAGGAGCTGGACAATGCAAACAAGATTTGTGTAATGCAGAAAAATCGCTTTGAAAACTGAAGGTGCTAAATCGTGAAGTTCGGTTATAGGTTTTTATTTTAAACAAAAAATTCAAGATCATCGGCCCGGGTAAGTGTGATCCGGATTTCTGAGAGTCTACTGTAATAATATTAGCAGGCCTACTTAACTAATTCAATACTGTACATTGGCTCTAGCCTATATATATATATATATTCAGTATTGAACTGGTTAAGTATGTTATTTCTCTTATTAATATATCCTTAAAACGGATAAATAACCGGGCTTTTATACATTCTGGGCATTTATCCAGGGCATTTGCCCGGGCAATTTATCCAGGGCATTTGCCCCGACTTATAAATGTCCGGGCATTTTACATCACTAATACAACTGATACAACTGAATAAGACAGCATGCATTTTCATGCAGATATTTTCCTAATCTTTTTCTGAACTAACAGTCGGTCTTGTGTCCATTAGAATGACTCGGAAGGTGAACAAGGATGGAACGGAGCGGTTGGCTGCTGGCTATTGTGAGATGTGTTGCGTCGACTATCCGGATATTAAGGCTCATGTGTTGACCCCTCAGCATCTCAAGTTTGCTAACGACACAGAGAACTATGCCGAGCTCGACGATCTCATCAAATCCAAGACTATTGACACCTTCATTACCTCGCAAATGTGGTAAGTCAAAAGTGTTGTTGTTTCGTTTTGATTTGTTTCTTGCTCTTTGCTCTTAGTGACTTAATGAGTAAGTAGGCATAGACCTTTTTAAATGCTTCTTCATTTCTTAATTTTTATAAAAAAAGTACTATATTCCTAGCTAGATTATTTTAAATTTTCAAGTTTAAGGTAATTTACTAATCAATAACAGACATTAATTAAAACTGATGAATGAATTGAAACATTAACCAATTTGTCTAAACAGTAAAACAACAATCTTACATTTTTTATAAAAACTGAGCCGTTGCAAGCTCAGCAACGAAATGCGCAGTAGGCCGTAGGCCGCCCCTACCACCCACCTCAGGAAAGTGTGGTGTTTGTCGTGCCGCCTCTAGGTTGCATCACATTCACCTGCGTCAGAGACAAAAGTCTATGTGACTTGAATTGGTACAAATAAAAAATTAGCTAATTCCATATTAATGAAAACTTGGGAGGGGTTGATGTTCCATGTATGATCCATTTTTGTTTGGATCATCTTTTTGTGGTAGTAACGAGAGCATAAAAATAAGTGTAACTTCCTAAATGGGCTGTATTCCACGCCCACAAAGTTAATGCCCTGTCAGTGTTCAATATATTGACAGATACATAATTATAACATTGAATCATAGTTTGAATTATAACAAATTGAAACTAAACTGAACCAAAACTGTTAGCCAACTCTCTACAATATAGTCTGTTCAAAATGTATGTTTTTAAAATTTAATATCCCATCAACCATTGTAATGTATTTTTAAATCTGTCCATATTATTAAAATCTAAAGTTATTATTTTATTTTGTTACAGATTCTGTAGATTATTCCTCAGACTGTGTGAAAGTGATAATATTTCCTTCATTTTCTATCTAATGCTTAGTATTGTTTTTTATTTTTATTAGTTACTGTGTTTATTTAGTTACCTGAGTAATCAAGTGCATGTGTGATAAAAAAGTGATAGTTGCCCATAAAGTAACTGAAGGCTGAAGTTAATTTTGTAGATTTATTTACGTTTTTGTGAATTAGTACCATTTAGATTAGTTTGTTATAGCTTGTTTAAGTTAAACAAAAATGTTGTGTATGTTTAGTGTAATGTTTTATAAATAAAATGCTACTTGAAATTTGTGTTCCTAATTTTTGGTTTTGATAACACATTTTATAGTAACACTAGCTGTTCCCGCAGGCTTCGCACCGCAAATAATAATTTTTAAAAACTATGACAGTTGTGTGTGCTTCATTCTGTGGTTATCCCGTGGAACTACTAAGAATCAAGATCTGCTGTTTGTATTAAAGTGAGTGTCTATAAGAATAACACAGGATTGAAACTTTGACTCCCTGTGGGGCGGAGCCCTATGGGAATTTCCTAAAACCCTTTCTTAGTGAGCACCTAAGACCCAAGAGGAAGTTATATTCCAAATTTCATTGCAATCCGTTCTGTGGTTTTTGAGATTTCGTGGTGAGTGAGTGAGCGAGTTAGTCAGTGGTATTTGGGTTTTATATATTAAGATAATTAATTTAATAATTAGGCTGCTATAAATATTTCTGTTCAAAGTACAGCTACCAAGACACTAAAGAAGTTTATTTATTTTAATAATTATTACATTGAGTGGTTCACTTTGTTTTGTGTTTTTCAACATGGAGATTTATAGGGTGAATGAAGTAGCTGGGCTCATTCACAATGGTTTTCCTCGCTCTGCTTTAATTCCCTTTTATTCACCTTTCTCTAAAAATTAGATGTTTTACCTTTCCTCACTCAATAAGCAAGTTCTGTATTCTGTTTGCTATTTTAACTTATCCTATGTTCATTTACAGTTTCTTTGATCACACGGTGAACCAAATCACTATCAATTCTTGAATAAGTATAAAGAACTGTAATGCACGGTATCTCATTTGTTATACAAATATAATTTGTATTTGTTTATTTAATAGACTTTTTTAAACTTTATCCACATTTTATTTTACCCGTGGTAAATAAAACAAGATTAATTGTTAAGGCTACAAAACCTACATGTTGAGTTTCAGTAAAATGACAAGGAGCAGTCAAAAAGTACGATAAGAAGTTAAATTATGTAAAACTAGCTGTTACCCGTGGCTTTGCTCATGAAAAACTTAAGTATTAACCTGACCAACACTATAAAATCGTTGTTTAACCCTTTGAGTGCCGTGACATCATGGCCATTTCTTATGCATAAATTGCCGGGCTAATTTCAATGGAAAATGTAGTAGTTTACATAAAATATCATGTAAAATAAAATTTTAGAGGTATCCATGTAATTTTTATTTATTTTGTTTATGAATAAATTCTCTATGAAATAGTATAAAGTAACTATAATCAGAAAATAAATTGGGGCTTAAAAATTTTTTTTATATAAAACAAGTTAAAAATTTGTTTTTTTTTAAACTTAGACTTACATAAATTATGCTATAAAATTTCCTTTGATATTTTTCAACCCAGTAGGCAGAAAGAGCAGAAAAGGCTGATCAAAACTGATGCATCAATCATCAATATCAGTTAATGTTTGAAAAAAATAAATAAATGAAAATATGTTACAATTCAAAAAAGGCCCTAGGCCTAGGCTATGTGGTTACTAAGCAACGTTGAAGTACAATTTAGTAATATAAACAAATATTATTTTTTAGTTTTTTGTCAGTAAACATGGTTATTATTACTAGTATTAGGCCAATTAGGCCTACCAAAGTAAATGAAATGCACAATAAACTAGAAAACAAAAGATGTATGTGTATCTTTTACTTTCACAAAAACTTAGTACCTACGACAATGACACTGTTTCCAAGATCATTGTAAACTAATTCCCGAAGGTTACTCAAGTTGTTTCTATCTATTCTGCTTCTTATTTTTATTTCATACGTAAATAGGAAGTAAAAAAAACACTAAAATATAACTTCAATAACAATAATATAAGTGATATTTACGTCAACAACAAACATATTACACAACAACAAATACAGACGACATCTGCGACAGAGATGACTAAATTAGGGTCTGCTAACAGACCAAAGGCAACGAAATTGCTATAGATCTGATAGCTGGAAGCTTCTGGAACAAAACAAAATACTTTGAAAGCCAGTACCTTGTTTTGATATGAAGTACTACGTAAAATACCGAGAGTCGCTGTCAGCGACGCTCGGCAATTTATGCGTAAACACATCGCGTCGCTGTGAGCGACGCTGTGGCACTCAAAGGGTTAAATTTTACCATATGACTTCCTTTTAGGGGTGGGCGAGTAGTGTTTTTTAAAATCGAGTCAAGTGTTGAACCAAACTACTTAAGTATCGAGTCGAGTAGTTCTTTAAAAAGTAAAAACTCATTTATTTTTTTATTAAAAACAATGTTTTTTAGATATTAAACATTAATTATAAACATAACATTTTATTAATTTATTAATGTTATTATTTATTTTATCTTTTAACCTTTATTTTACCATCAAAGAATGATTTAAATTACAACAAATATATGTATACTGTTTTCAACAACCATAACAAACTAAAGACAAGTATTAAAAATATATATATCCATACAAAGATTTTGGGTTAGTTTATCAAAACCAGAACATTTTTACAAGAAAGTGATTACAAGAATTTAACTTCTACATAGATAAACACAAACAGTTAACCGTGGGTCGTCAGAGAAATAATGTTGGTCAGCTGACTGATTTATTGCTTTCAACCGGACCCCACCCCTCCCTTCCCATCCAGTCTCCCTTAGTTATCTCCAAGGTCAGATTTTAGCCCCTGACCCAAACACTCCCTGTGCCCCCCTCTTACTTATCTTAACTCAAAGGTATCCATAAATAACCCACCTGTCATTGTCTTCTTTCATATGAGCTAAATATAGATTTTAGTCTTATTTTTCTTTATTTCAGTCACTTATTTTGTTAAACATTGGTTAGCGGCGTAAACCTGGGTAAACGGTGGGAGTTTTAAACTATTCGACTCAAATTTTCGAGTAGTCTATAATACTTGCTCGGTCTTCGAGTATTAGAAAATACTCAACAGGTACTCGAAAACTCGAGTACTCGCCCACCCCTACTTCCTTTGCAGTAACTGTGAACCATCTTAACTATAGCTGGTAATTTTACAAACAATGTCCTCCCATTTGTTTGACTTTAAACACATTTTATTTCACCTATGGTAAACAAAACAAGATTATTTGTTAAGGTTATAAGAGCCTACATGTTGAGTTTCAATAAAATAACAAGGGTAAATCAAAAAGAACGATAAGAAGTTATGTCACTAGCTGTTCCCGGTGGCTTCACTCATGAAACTGCAGTATTAACCTGGCCAGCACTATAAAATCTTTGTTTAGATTTTACCACATGACTTCCTTTGCAGTAACTGTTAAACATCTTAACTACAGCTGGTAGTTTTATAAACAATATCCTCCCATAAGATTTGCATGGTAACTTACAGGGCCCGTGGGGTGGAGCCCTAAGTGTAAACTCCATCCATTCAAACTGTCACATTTATAATAGTAGTATGATTAATTTGATCTCAAAAGGATATCCCTTTGAAAACTTCTTAATACCATTCTGCAAATTGTGAAAACTTGATCAAAAATAATAAAAATATTCAAGGTAGAAAGGCAGTTTTGAAGGAAACGACCAAATCAAATAGCCTAGCCATATGAGAACGAAATAATATTTGTTTTTACAACGTTGTAAGTATTAAACTGACCTCATTTTATTACAGAGGACTTTTTTTTTATAATGGTAATAACAAGTGGTTATTTTGTTTAGCCGAATATTTAGTAAACAGCATATTTAGGGATTGAATTTATAATGTATGTTTTTATTCAACGTAATGTGTAAGGGAGGGAAGGTATTACTGTAAACTTGCTTGTAACAATGGAGTTAAAGACAGTCGGTTAAGAAATGTGTACTACTTTTAAGTGAATGGAGTGGGGATGACAGTAATTTTTGTATAAGGTGCTTGCAATGTTGTTGAACTCACCTAGCCTGGAGGTAGTTTTCTAGGTTTTTGTTTCTTTATGGATGTCATCTATATACTTCTCTTGAGTTCCTACATTATGCTGTCCTTTCAGATCACTTTCAATATTGATCTGACATCTTTTACTTTGTTTTAACCATTCCAGATGGGATGGCGAGAGACAATAACAACTGGTAAGCTGTCCATGGTAGGATAATACTGGTGGTAGTCCTTGAATGGTTAGAGAATGGTAATGTTGGTTCTAGTGCTACCAACTTGTAAGAGTTTAAAAAAAATAAATTCCTCACAACAATTCAGGATTATTTCTTAAAGATTTCTCCTCCTGGATGTTGCATACAATTGACAGCAGAGGCCCCTTGGGGGCAACCGTGCACCACCACCATGCATCTAATCAACAGCCAGTCTGTTGCCCTGCCCTTCTGCGATTCTCCTTTTTTTTCCAATTGGTACTCGGTAGCTTACAAAGTTACTGGGTAGTGTAGTTGTTAGAGTACATCTCATAATTTGAGGTTTTGCCAGATCAATCCTGAACAAAAATCTCAGAAAATTTTTAACTGGACCAAGCTGCCATTTGTCATTGAATTAATTATTAATGATGCTATTTAAGATAAGGTTAACCTTACATAGCAACAAGACCAGTGTTTGACTGTTTCCTTTCAAAACGTTAAAATAGTGCCACTGGCATAGAAAGACAGAAGCTAACCGCAAGAACAAAATGAAAGAAGTCGCTCCGCTCAGCTGAGTAATGTACAGTGTGTTGCAGTGCCGGAGTAGGGGCGCGCAGGTGTATGCGAGGGGGCTCCGTTGAGAAGGTGATGGGTTCCCGTAACAGCAGCCTCTCCCAGTCCAATGGCCAGCTGCTGCCCCGCACACGGGCTACGACTCGTTCGCTCGACGACTCCTTTACCAAGAAGCCTCTCGAGGTAGGTGTCATATGATGATCTTTTAGATTCTGAAAACGTATTACGAGGTTGTTATCCCAGGATGTTTTGTCTTGAGACGCCATTAGAGATGTGAAAAGTATCGATGTTTTACTTTGAGTACTATAATTTTTTGTTCTTCGTATTTTGTAGTTTTAAAAATATTACAGTAGTTAAACCTAGGCCTACTGGAGATTAAAGATAAAGTTTCCTCTTCAGAATTGATAATATAGCTATTCTGTATGATGCTTGCCAGTTGATACACACCCACATTCAAAGGTAACAAGAAACTCTCAAGAAAGTCTGACTTTCATCACCTAAATTATTGAATGACAGAAAACCTAAGTGAAACTAATAAAAAAAAAAAAAAAAACTTCTAAAGGCATATGTTATCAAAAAGGGAAAATTTGAATAACTAAAACTGCAAGTTAGCTACACCTTATCTTACAGTGACAAGTTGAACGAACACATAACGGGAGATCCAATGCGCAAACTACGTATGGGCAATTCTGGTATAGTATGAATAATAGTTATAAATAAAAAACGAGTTTGTACGCAGCACGCTGACGTGAGGGAAGTGAATTTCTACATAAAAAACTTTTAAAACTCAAAACCAGTGTAAAAACATAACATTTATTCCAATTTTATTGAAATCTGAAAACATTGATTTTTTGGCTGTTCTGATGCTCCTGGTTTCATTTAACTGCAATGCTAGGAATACAATTTTGCGCATTATAAGGTTAGGAGAAGGTCCAGTCAGGCTTGAAAGTAGGCGCGAGGTTGCTGGGGATGATAAAAATAAACAAAAAAATTAATAACATGCTTTTCTAATGTATAAACCCCATAAGACAACGTACTGTATTGAGCCGATGTAATTTTCTTTAATAACTCGGTAAATATTTATGCTAGAATGACGAGAGAGAGCTTAAAACTTTCGCTTTACTAATTCCCATCTTAATTTAAGCATTACTTTTACGTCCGGGGCTTTTCTGACCCTTTTTGGGCCCAAAAACTCAAAATTTGAAAGAAAAATCCCCAAAAAAGGGGGTTAAACTTTTCCGCATGTTTTGACCAACGAACTTGTCCAACTGATTACAGAAAGGAACGTCCCTACCAAATTTGAAGTAAATCGGACAAAAAATGTGACCGCTAGAGTGCAAACACATATATATATATATACACATACATATACATATATAAAATTCTGAACGACCACCCAAAACGTGTTCAGGGGGTCATGTTAGGAACTTCTGTGGTGGTCCCGGGCTTAAGTTTCACCGTGCGGGTCATGCTAATAACTTTCCAAAGGAAATCCACCAACAAACGCCTATACCATTTAAAGTCTTTTGAGGTTTTGCTACACTAGCCCTAAGGGTTCCCATGCTAATCTTGTAAACACAAAATATTTGATCAGGCTAATATAAAATTTTGTACAGTTGATGTCAGACGTAAAGGCACAGTTCCCCAGGTAGAGCATCCCGTCTTAACCTTTTGTTGACAAAACAGCGCTTTTGTAGGGAGCGGCCACCTGGCGCGGCTGGCATCCCCCGTCGCTTCCAATAAATTCCATGTCCTACTAGAATTTGTAATAAATTATCCATTAGGCCTGCAGCCAAAAATGATGGCTCATTTTTTTCATCTATAGTTCCAAATTATTTTTTTTTTGATGTCCCGTTATAGACATAACAGGATACGGAGTTATATTGCGGGGCATATCAGGGAAATCTGAATCCTGATCAATCTAGATCAATTATTACAAATTCTAGTAGGACATGGAATTTATTGGAACAGAAGGGGGATGCAGGCCGTGCCAATGTGGCTGCTACTGACAGAAGCGCTGTTTTGTCAACTAAAGATTAGGATGGGATGCTCTGCCTGGGGAACTGTGCCTTTACGTCTGACGTCAACTGTAGGAAGATTGGGGTTTGGGCCTCTTCCCATTTTACTATTATGTTTGGGATCACACCACGATCTTCAAATTTTCAATGCTATCGCATATCAAATGTAGGACTGTTTAAGCCAAAGTTATGGGGAAAGTTGTTACATACCACAATCAAACATGGGCCTACTCCCGTTCTGAAAAAACCTTTAAGGACCCCTTTGGCTTTTAAAATGACCATGCTATCTAAATTACTTACTAGACAGACAGCTTCGACCTGAAATGTAATACAATGGTAGGGCATACTCTGGAATCAAATATTTAAATAACTTATTGCATATTACTATATTATAAACCCACATTTTATAAATATCCACACTAATGAAATAGTAGTGCATGTTTGTCTGTCCAGGAGATTTATTAAATGGCTTCTGAAAACTGTAGGGGTGGGCGAGTAGCGTTTTTTTAAATCGAGTCGAGTCGAGTATTGAACCAAACTATTCGAGTATCGAGAGTCAATTAGTTCTTTAAAAAGTCAAAAAAATTATTTTTGTATTGAAAACAAAACGTATTTTACATATTAAACTTTAATTATAAACATAACATTTTATTGAATTATTAATGTTATTATTTATTTTATTTTAACTTTTATTTGACCATGAATGAATAATGATTTAATGTAAAAAAAATTAGGGATGAGTCGTTTCCAATTTTTTTTTTATTCCGATTCTTACAAATTGATTCTTGTTTCCAATTACATCGATTTCTAATAAACAGGTTAGAGCATTGTTGTAAGCCTATTTTTGATAGTTTAGGAATTCTCACAGTACTTTCTCAGTTCATTTTGAACTCTTTACTGTTAGTAACGAACAATGCTGAGTCTGTCCATAATACAAGAGAGGGTCAGCACAACTAAAATCTGAGAAATAGAAGAGACTTAAATATTCCTCGGTGTAGGGCTTAGTAAGACCATGGAGAGTAACCCTGTACTGGCCTATAAGATTTTTAATAGATTGCCAATGGAAGTAAGAAACTGGGACTTGAAAAAATTCAAGACTAGGCTGAGCAGGTGGCTAATAAAAAGGTTTTTAGTCACTTGATGAATTTTTTGAGGATAGCCTGTTAGATGTGGTGAATTAAACTGGCCGCCATTCAATGAGCATCTGTGCATACCTATTAGTTTTTAACTCTGTAAATATATGTTTTAATGTTGCACATACCTATAAGTTTTTAACTCTAAATATATGTTTTAATGTTGCACATACCTATTAGTTTTTAACTCTGTAAATATATGTTTTAATGTTGCACATACCTATTAGTTTTTAACTCTGTAAATATATGTTTTAATGTGACAAAGTCTATCCAGAAGTTCTGGCCAACTACAGCTGCATGGTAAAAAGCTTAGTATGTTAATGAAAGGTAATAATAATCGGCGAACTAATAAAGTAATGTTTTAAAAATGCTAGAAGACAATAAGTTAGTCAGTAATTGATTTTTAGCGAATTTCCCCTATAGGGAAGAAGCTATTACCGTAGTCGGCATGGTAAGACCTAGGCCTGGGACCATGAAAACTTTTCGTTTTGAGGTTCCCAGACTCCAAAACATATATATATATATATATATATATATGTGTTTGTGTCCGTGGGTGCGATCTCTCGTAAAAAAGGTCCGATTTTGATGAAATTTGATACAAACGTGTAAAGCAGCATTTATGACATTAAGTTCGAAAACCAGACAGATCGGCCTATCCGAAGGGGTATTTTGGGGGGCTTTTGTACACCAAAAATGGGTTTTTTGTTTTTTACATATAATTTTTGAAAAAGTAAAATATTATTTTTTTCCATTGGAATCAGCTTAAAAAGACGCAAAATTTGGTGTTTTAATCATTGCTCTACGTCAGTTGGTTACTGAGATATTGAAAGTGCTAAACACAGTACGTCGTCCAATGCTATTCTTATGGAGGATAAGAAAAATTGTATATCTCGCTTATTTATCAACTTATCCTGACGAAACTTGGTATATTGCTTCATTTCATTGTGGTCTATTGATATTTGCACAAAAACCCATTTTTGGCCTATAGTACCCGTAGCAGCAAACCTGCATACTCAGCCCCATGTTATTCTTATGGAGAATAAGTAACGTGTTATCTCCTTTAATTAAGAACATAAATTAATAGAACTTGGTATGTGGCTTTACCTAGTTGAATTATATTGATATTTGTATAAAAACCCAATTTTAGTGTTCCTTATTTCAGCAAACCTGCATACTCAGCTGCCATGTTATTCTTATGGAGAATAATTAAAATGTCATAAATCGTTTATTTATGAATGTATAGTGATGAAACTTGGTATGTGGCTTTATGTGGTATTAAGATAAATTTATATGCATTGGAAATTCGCTGAGTATGCAGGTTTGCTGCTACGGGGGTATTATTTAATAAATGAGTCAATCGGTTTGTGATTACTTTTCATTAATAAAATAAAATAAACTTACAAAAATAAATAATAGTATACCCCCGTTGCAGCAGACCTGCATACTCAGCGAATTTCCAATGGATATATAACTAACTGCCTTAATACTACATAAAGCCACTTACCAAGTTTCATAAAAATATATTAACAAATAAGCAATATATACAATTTGAATTATTCTCCATAAGAATAATATTTGGGCTGAGTACGCAGGTTTGCTGCATCAAGGATCACAAAAAATGGGTTTTTATGTTAATATCAATATAACTCATTTAGGTGAAGTCATATACCAGTTTTTATTAATTTATGTTCATAATTAAGCGAGACAACATTTAATTATTATCCATAAGAATAACATGGGGCTACGCAGGTTTGCGGCTACAGGAGCCTTTAGCAAAAAATTGTTTTTTTGAGCAAATATCAATGGACCACAACCAGATGAAGCCGTATACCAAGTTTCGTCAGTATACCTTCATAAATAAGGGAGATATAAATTTCGTATCTTCCTCCATAAGAATGACATTAGACAACATTATGACACATTAGTACTGTGTTTAGCACTTTCAATATCTCGGTAACCAATTGACTTAGAGGAATGATCAAAATACCAAATTGTATGTTTTTTAAGCTGAATCCAATGGTAAAAAATAAAATTTGACTATTTCCAAAATTATGTGTAAAAAATTAAAAAAAAAAACATTTTTGGGGTACAAAACCCCCCTTTTGATAGAGCGATCTGGATGGTTTTTGAACTTAAGGTCATAAATATTGCTTTAGACGTTTATACATTGCATCAAAATCGGATAATTTTTACGAGAGTTATCGTGCTCACGGACATATATATATATATACACAGTTTTGAACGAATGGTGTTTTTGGGGTCTGGGGACCTCAAAACGAAAAGTTTTCATGGTCCCGGGCCTAGATCTTACCATGCTGATTACGGTAATAGCTTCTTCCCTATAGGGGAAATTCGCTAAATTCCCTGTAGGGGAAATTCGCTAAAAAACAATCACTTTGGATGTTAACTATTCTTGACCAATAAAAATACATTTATAGTGTTAAAGTTAAATTTTGTATAAAAGTTAGAAAGCATTTTTTGTTTTATAATTAATTTTTAATGAATTTTATCTAGCAGCTTTAAGTAGTTAATTATCAAACTAATTTTTAATGCAATGTTTATATAATTTGATGTTAATTTCACTAGTATACTGTAGTAAGTATAGAAAAACAAATATAAATTTATCATTCATTGGGAAAAACATAGTTGTAAGATAACGACTCAATGAAATAATGTTGGTCAGCCAACTGATTTATTGCTTTCAACCGGACCCCACCCCTCCCCTTCCGTCCCGTCTTCCTTCCTTATCTCCAAGGCCAGATTTTTATCTAAAATTTTAATATGTTTATGCTCGGACCTCTAGGATTTGAATTTGATTGCTATAATTTTAAATGTTACCTTTTAAATTCAGTCAACCTCTACAGTATGAATTGTGATACCATAAGCCTCTGAAATTTGAATTAAGCGCAAAAAAGCCTGTTGAAACATTAACTAATGCATATACTCAGTTTCCTCCAGATCTGAATTCATTGGAGTTTGTTTTCTTTGCGTCTATAATTCAAATTTCATTTACATTAACCTCTATATTCAAACTCTCGATATTCCAAACTTCCTTTTTAGTTCAAAATAAATTGGCTGTCCCCTGAATTTCGAGTAAGTGAGGTTCTACTGTATCCTGTTTTCAACAACCATAACAAACAAAAGACAAGTATTACAAATATATATCCATACAAAGATTTTGGGTTAGTTTATCAAAACCAGAACATTTTAACAAGAAAGTAATTTTTTGCTCCCGACCCAAACACTCCCTGTGCCCCTCTCTTACTATATCCATAAATAACCCACCTGTTATTGTCTCCTTTTATATGACTAAAAATAGATTTTAGGCTTACTTTTCTTTATTTCAGTCACTTATTTTGTTACTTATTGGTTAGCGGCATAATCGGCGGGAGTAGCTATGTCATTTTCAACTACTCGACTCAAATTTTCGAGTAGTCTCTAATACTCGCTCGGCCTTATAGTATTATAAAATAATCTACAGGTACTAGAAAACTCGAGTACTCGCCCACCCCTAAAAAACTGATCCCGTTCCATACTATGTTTTAGTGAATCAACAAATTAATGTTGGATATATTTTTTGTTTTCTGCCAGACTTCTAAGCTCCGCCTCATTGACATTAAAAGTTGCCATGTTATTCTTGTGAAGAAAAGATTTGATCTACATGGTTCGAAAACGGCTCTGTTAAACTGCCCCCGGTTGTAAAGAAATGTTTGATAATTATTTTATAACCTTCGGGCTCCGCCCCACTTTCCTTTTTTAAAATCATTTTTCGATATTCAATTTGTATGATGTATGATGATTCAGTAGATTTGTTTTATTAAGCTGCAACTCTTGAAAGGTACCCGCACATTAGACACATCCTCCCTTAACTCTAGAACCCCACCCCACTGGCAAAGATTTTATGTTATTTGTTATGTCTTTCTGTGTAATTTTAATAATTTATCATTGATTAAACATTTTGGATGTCTTTGTTGATAAATTAACGATTTATTCACAGTTAAAGATTGGCTAAAGTAAAATGAATAAAAATTTTAATAATTAAATTATATAAATCAACATGTGAACAATTTTATTACGATTAAAGTTAATGTTTATGAACAAAGAACAATGTTATATTGTTAATAATATGTAATTTTTCAATACTTAATACCATAGCAAATTTTAAATGTTGACTTCTAAAATAACTACTTGATTAAAAAAACCTATTCCCCCCTTAAAATGTGGTGTTGTATTATTATCTCTGTTGTCTATCTATAGTTTTTAACTGTTGTATTTTGACAGGTGCAGTGTAATGGCATCGTGAACCACAACCACTTGACACGAGCGGCAGTCAAGAGCGACAGTGTGCTGGGGAGAGAGCTAGGGCTGGAGCTGGAGGGGATTTCCCGACGAACGAGAACAATATCCGCTTCTTGTCCTGCCACAAACACTGAGTACTCTCAACTTTCTCCGACGGGGAGTGACAGCACCCACCATCTGCGATCTAGGAAACAAATCTGGCTGCCCACGAGTTTGCTGGGGACCACGGCGGAAGATGCTCTCAACAACGCGAGGCTGAGGCCTAACAGGGAATACCCTGTCGCTGAGGCACTCAAGAGCCCAGTATCGGCTAAGAGTATGAAATCACCGACATTACCTGTCGCTGACGAAATGCCTGAGAAAAAAGTCAAAGGCAAAGAAGAAAACGAAATGAGCCAGTCAAAGTCGTCACCTGTGATGAATAACGATGTAGATAAAGGATCATACAGGGAATCTTCTGAGGAAGAGGATGACATCGAAAAGAAAGAAAAGGTGGGAGCAAAGATTAATGAAAATGTAAAGTCAAAAGAATCTAAGAAAAAAGTCAGTTCAAAAAAGAAGTTTAAGAGATTACCTCAGGAATTGGCCAATTTGAGCTATAATGATAAACGAAAAAAGATTCAAAGGAAAAGACTATCCGTTGAGGAAAAGTTAATAGAAGATAACAGAACTTATTATAAAGTTGAAGTATTAAATTCAAAACTAAGATCTACGGGGTATTATATAACACAGAGTCAGAGAGAGCTAGAGATGAGCAAAGCAAACGGAAATGACGGATGTGTGACACAGAATTGTGCGGAGCCGGTGAAAAGTGAAATAAAATCTGAAGAGAAGGAACCCGTTGTAGTTAGATTCAAGAAGGTCAGGAAAACCGAATTGTCGCTTTTGAGTGATGAAGCTGAAAGTTTCATGTTCGGGGAACCTTCGAGGAGAGAAAGTTCAGTTTCTACCGTGTCCTCGGAAGAAGACGATGATGAAGTTTCCCTCAAGTTAGAATCAGAAGACCGTGACAGGATTGTAACAAAAATAAAACGGGAAGTGCTAGATGAGAGCTCTATGGGTAGCTGTAGTGTAACAAGTAGTTCGACCTCTTCGAGAAGAAAAAGGAAAAATCCCGATGAAAGCATTATCCAAGATAATGTAGATTATTACAAATTTGAACCCACAGGGTCACGATTAAGGTTTCACGGTGCTTTATTTCCAACAACTCCAGTTAGTGTTAAAGCAGAATCTTGCAGCGAAACAAAATCTGGGAATTCATTAAAAGTCAAGTTGGATGAAAGTCATTTTGTGCCAGAAAACATTGTCAGTGAAGAAAAACCTCAGGAAGACACTGGACCTAAACACAGTTATGAAGATTTAGAATTTTCATTTGAAAGCGTTCCCACACATGAATCATGGTATCAGGTGTTTAAAAGACAAGACGAATGCAGTGAAACATATTACCCTAGGTATTCTGACTACCCCAAAGTTCTATTACCTTATGAGTATCCGAGTTCAATAATGAGGCAATTTAAAATAGAAGCGCTTAAAGAAAAAGGAGGAAAGAGAAAAAAGAAAAAGAGAAAAGAAACCAAGGTAAAACAACTGATAGTCGATGACAAGCCTAGAAAATCTCCTAGATGTCATGCTTCGACATTGGCAATCATGTCGAGTCTGATGAGGCGTAGACCTCGAGATTCACCTGAGAAAAGATGTGAACTTTCTGTGAGTGAAGTTTCTCTCCCCCCGTGTGAGATGATAGTCCAAGATGAAGAATCAAGATGTAGTACAATCATTGACCCGCCGTCTGTCGCTCCTTCAGATACCCAGATGTCAACAGGTCAAACCACGATTCAGATTCCTGAGATAAGAATTGACTCTAAATCAGAAAACTCAATCAATCAGCAAAAGAAAACAGAAGAAGAAATAAGAAAGGCTGAAGAAGATATAGATAACTTGTTTACAGAAATGTGTGCTGAGAACGAAGACGATATTTTATCTCACATACTTTATTCAGTGAAAAAGGAAATAGATTCTTCTCCTACTAAAGATAATCCAAAAAAGGGAAAGGGTAAGAATAAATCTACATCCAAACGAGAAAAACCCGAAGAGTTTCCGGATGTTTTGACTTGCTTACCAATTGACCCTGAAGTTTTCGTTGAAGATATGCCTGAAAGCAATATGTCAACAGGGCCAACTGTCGATGTACTTAATCTTATCGACACATATCGCGGGTGTTCCAGTATGGAACGTGCGGACTACGAGCACTTGAATCCCCATGCAGTGGATGCATTGAGGGTGTTAATAGCGGAATCATGCAATAGTTCAGATTGTGGGGGCTCTTCTGCGTGTTGTGACTTTAGCTTCCTGGGAGAGGATGGCAGGGTGTGTAAGAAAAGGAAACGGAAAAAGCGAAACATGACAGGTTGGCCAGTGAAGAAAAAATTCATCAAGAAAGGTGAAGAGTTAAGCACAGTAGTTTTGAGGAGGAACTGTAAAGCAAGAGGTCAGGTTTCAGAGGCAGAACTTCCGAAAGAGAGTAGGTCAGAGGTGCCGGGAGGGTTAGAGTTAGACGTAAAAAAAGAACCTAGTGAACCAGTCAGTGAGAATTTGGACCTGAGTGTAGAAGACAGTGAAGTGAAATCCGAGTCAGTGAAACTGTGCAGTACTATTTCAAGGACAACGAGTATTGACTCATCCTCCACTAAGAGTTTTGATGTACAATCATGTTATATTAGGGTTAAGAAAATGACAGAAAATTGTGTGGAGTCATTTTCAAGACATTTAAGAAGTTCAGATTCTAGTCCAAACTCATCCTCTAGAAGAGGATCTTCGAGGCAAGCTAAGATTGTCGGAAGAGAATCTTTAAGAAGGTGTAGATGAGATCTGACTTGTATATAAAGGTATAATTTTTTTAATTAGTCTAAATAAATCAAAATAAATTATTGCCATCATATCAAACACAAGTCCTAGAAATTCATAACAAACCAATAATTTATTCACTTTCATTTGACGATTCATGTATGATTTTTTGGCATCTTCTTTGTAAAAACCATTTTATTCATATTTATTTAATCTGTACATCTTTTTGTTTTAAATCACATATGTAAAAATACCATTAAGCCCTTCTAAATTTGGATTACAATTGTTCAGAAAATAATTATACTTTCTAAAAGTGTAGAGTTGGCTTCCAAAACGATTTCCTTGGAATTTAAAGTAAAAACTGTTATTGTGTATTCTTATTTGCACAAAGAGTAAGCTTTTTTTTAAACTGTTTACATTTTGTTCTAACACATAACCTTATAGAGCGCCTATAACGACTTTGTCATCATTGGAGATTTGTTGAATGGTTTTCCTAGACCATTGTTAATTTTCAATTATTAACAAATACTTAAGATTGATTCTTTCAATATTGAAATTGCACCTAATCTTACCTGCGTAATATGCTTGATGGATTGTTATCTTTGTATGGTATTTGTTTAACAAAATTAAATCAAATGACAACTTCGGTATTCACACATTTTAAAAACGATAACAAAATATAGGGACAGAGTAGGCTATTTAGTATGGTTGATATTGAGTTAAATCATGTGAAATCTTGTTTAGTGGTAATGAGAAAATATATAAGTAATTAAAGGTTAAAATAACATGAAAATAATTTTGTGAGAGAGGATCAAAAATGATTAATGTACCGTACCTCCATTAGTTTAAGAAGCTATTGATAAAGTTGGATAAATGCAACATCAATTTCAAACACCAGGTTGCTCCTAAAAAAGGTAAGACATAAACATATTAGATCTGTCGTATTTTCAAATTCTTTCCAAAACTTAAAACAAAATAAGAGTGCTATTAAATTTAGATTTAGCTACCATATTGATAAAAGTTTGGATAGGTTTTGTAAGAAAAAAACAGAGAATCAAATCATTGTTACTCGGATAATAAATGGTGGCCATCTTGAGTTACTTGATGGGTTTGCAATTAATTGTTACACAATTGATGATTTGGTATTGGTATTAATATCCTATCCAATAGGTTTTCTATGTGAACAATTGTTCTGTTCACAGTTACATTCACATTTTTCATGCAGTGCAACTAAACATAGCTTTTTTCCGCAGGTTTTCCTCTTAACAAAAATTATTTCAGTTTGTTTACATCTTGGTCACTTAAAATGCTTTTTTTGAGTGTCGAAGGGGTTCAATTTATTTTACCAATGGTTATTTTAGTTGAAAAATATTTTTCATTTCAGTTTTCGCAAATAGACTGGAGTTTTGGTCTTGATAGTAAAAATTCATCAGTATTCGTACATCTAAATACATGTTTATCGTCCGATATATTTATTTTGACTTATTATACTGTAACTAAATTCTCTAAAATATACTTTAGCACAAAGGAACACTTGTTTTAGGTAATTTAACACTCCTATCCAGAAGTTTGCTAGATAGATGATTTCAAGCGTGTATTTTTACAGTAGGGCCTACTAGATTTGTTTAACTGAGTAAAATCTAATTCAAACTTTATATGGTATAGTGGAAGCCCGCTTAAAAGAAACTTGGGTTGATCAAGACCATCAACAAACACTGCCAAAAAGTAACAGTTGTTAAACATTTTATAGAAAAAAATATAGTATACAAATGCTGCTCCTAATTTTTCCATTAGTTTGCTTGTATTTCTGTTGGATCAACTTTGCCTTCGTTTGATATTCATGTAACGAGGAATTTTGTACATGGTGCTAACAGAAAATAAATTATGATTAGCAAAAAATATTCCCTCGATATTCATAATCTATTTTAATTTCATCGTAAGAACAAAGGAACAAACAAACTTTTAAATACAGTAGTAATTTTTTTAAATAACAAACTTCCTCCCTCCTCAAAATCTGCATTTAATGTTTCCAAGTGCTTTAAGCTTTAAGTTGATTATTTTCTACCCTTTATCAGGGTTGTTAAATAGGGCATTATATTAATAAAAATATGAACCATTTGAGAATTAATCTAGGTGCAGTGACATTATTACTATTAAATATTTTGAAAAGAGTATTATTTGTACTCGAATATTAAACATCATTTACTTGCCTTAAATGTATACCTAGAATGAGTACGGTTTAAGTAAACTTTGGCTTTAAAAAGTATTGGAACTAACAGTTTAGCCTTGTGATTGTAGAATATTTAAAGTTCCTAAAAAAAAAAATTGAAATGTACATGTGAACTGTTAATATGTATTGTAATTTATGTGTAAGTAATGTGTTTCAATGTGAATAGAAGTGAACAAACTATGTTGTAAGTTAGTAAAAATTTACTTTTTTATAAAAATTTAAGTTGAAAATTTGCATCCATTAGCAAGTATGTTAAGTTGAGCGTTAACAATATTTTTAAATTTTAAAACATCATTTTAAATTCTTGATGTTTAGTTCCATTATTAATTGATTAATTGATGATTAATTAAATTCCCTCCCGACACCGATCTTATTACTGTGCTAGGTGCCAGGAAAGGTCACTTGACATATTTGAATTCCTAAATCGTATCAGCAGTTATTATCTAGAAATGTTAAAACATAATAATTAGGAATGAAAACAGTTAAAATATCATTTATTCTGTATTTTGATGTTATACATATTGTTTGCTCTTCAAAATTAATGAGGGGCATAGTGTTTGAAACGGAAATTGTGTCTAAGGATGATGTATGTTTAGTTTCTCAAGTTTCATTCATATTTGTCTTGCTCCATCTCTGGCCTTGATGGCTAGGGAGGGTTCAACTTATGGAAAAACTAACTTCACCTTCTGCTATGAAAATACAAAACTAGAGATATTTACGTAAAACTACGAATCACTGTTTCTTTTGGTACTTTAATTGTCAAAATGGGCTCATAATTGATGTAAGATTTTCTTTTAGAAAAAAAGTTCCTTTATGTTGCATTGTTATACACTTCTTTAATTATCTATTTTGAAAACAAATTTTGGGGGTTTAATGAATAATTGTTTACATTTGTATTGTACAAATTGTGATTCTATTATTATTAACTTGTTTGTGTAAAGTCAATTAATATGATTATTTTAACAAGCTATTGTTCTTTTTTCCTCAATAATAATTTGTAGATCATGCCTTTAATAATGAAATTGTTTTTAAAATTATTGATGTGGGTTGTGGGAATCTAAATTCAAGCTGGTTACTTTTGCAACAGTTAGACAACACTTAATGTGATTAACAATTGTGTTATTATGAAAGAAAAGGTTTTCATATGCAATTCATAAGTAATACACAAATATAAGTCTTAGTTTAATGTTACACAAATGTAAATACAATTTATACCATATTTTAATTAATTTAAGAAATGACTGAAGTATTATTTATGCGAATTGTTAGACATATTGATGAATAAATAATTTATGAAAAGTGGTGCCATTTGCTTTGAATAGTTTTTCCACTGCCGAAATTACTTTTGTGTTAGTTTTTCAGTACGAATAGAAAGGCAAATTTGATTTTGAAAAGGTAAAAAGTAAATACAGTATATGTTACATAAATATTTTTGTCATTTGCAACATCTGTAATAGTTTTACAATCATAGTTCCGTGCCAAATTATGAAAATTGACAAGATGTTATTTATTCATTAAACCAATCTTCCACGTACATGTTTTTCACACTTTGTTATATAATTTGACCTCATCAAAAAGTATTATATAATATCAAATCACTTATTAAACGTTAGTTTGATGCGCACATTGAGTTAATTTTGTTTTAAACTTTTGCCTTCATAGCCACAAACTGTTGACAAATGTTATTCAAAGTATATCACATAACAATATTTGATAACAATATAAAATTATGTTGACAGATTCATTTTGAGCAAATGTTTTAAATGTGTTTATTGTGAATTTTACTGTGATCAGAATTGATGCAACGTCGGGGGGGGGGGGGGGGGCATCAAACAATTCAAAACATACATGGCTTGTAAACACAATTCAATGTGAATAATTATTAATTTGTATATCTTTTTTATACTGGTAGCATTTATCATAAAACAGTGTCTATTGTAGATACATTACAGTGTATCTGAAAGAGTATTGTATAGATAACATTGTATAGTAGAGTTTATAAAGAGTTTAGCCAATTTTTTACAACCAAAGAGTCTGTCTTTGCGCATTCTTCAATTTAGATATTGTAAATAAATAATTATTTCTATGGAGTGTTCATTTTTAGCATTTTTCTTCCTGGTTTCCTTTAGATCTTGAACAGTTTTCATTGAAACAAATATTCAGTACTATAGGGGAAGGTGGGGAACAGTTGCTCTCTAGGGCACACACACATAGTTACATTGTCACATTGTTAGGGTGATCTATGGATCGGTCAGACGTTTGTATTGGTTCATTCAGAGCTCGCTAATTAAGTCCAAAGTTATGACAGTGATTTTACAAACAAGATGAACCTTACGAAACATAACTGTTTTACAAATCACAATTACAGTAGCCTCTCTTTTATCTGGCATTCTAAGAACCGGTACGTTCGACTAACCGGCATCAGTCAAGCCACTCGCAGTCGGCTTTTTCTGGTTATGTTCAGGTGCTCACAGACCACTACCGACATTAGCCACCAGTGACCTGGACTGTGCACACCATTTTCAGTACTATTTTGTGCTTTGTGTTTTTATTCTCAACCTATCATGTAAAATATGCGTTTTGTTCATTTGGGTATTTTATGGCATTTATTATATTATGTATCCCCTTTAAAAACCATACATGTTCTATTATCTAGCAAAATAGTTATCTGGTATGGCCGTGCTCCCAAAGATGCCGTTTGAAGACCGTCTACTGTAAATGATTAAATCTAGTTTACAGCCAAATTAATTAATTGATAATAAAGCAGAATCGGCACGCTAACGTTGCCTATCCTCGGCGTACTGTAATATCATCATTAGATAGGCTGAAACAACTTATGAAAATCATTTTGTTTATTGTTACCCTAGTTTGATAATTTAAAATGTGAAATGAAAGTTGATGATAGTCTAGCAAATCTTGGCCAATTTAGAGCATATCTGGTTACAAATTTGTTTTATATTAGACTAACAGACCTGTTGTGGCTTCGTCTGCGTATACTATGACAGTTATGTGTTCTGCATTCTGTGAAAATCCAGTGGAACTACTACAAATCAAGATCAGCTGTTTGAATTTTCATCAGCTCAAACCAAGGTGAATGTCCATGTCCATAGGGAATACATGGTAACTTTGAAGCCCTATAGTTGAATCGTTATGAAAACACTTAAGCTTTCCTATTTTGGTGCTAAAGAATCAATATACAAAATTTCACCACTATAGCTTGCCGGGAAGTTAGAGAGTCGGTGGCAAGTGAGGTCTTTGCCTTGATTTTGAATATATATCATCAGACTTTTTTATAGTCTCAGAATCAATCGCTCTTTTTGGAATTTAAACTATATAGAAAAATACCCCTGTCGCAGCCAACCTGCGTACTCTGCGAATTTCCAATGCATAATGTATGTCTTAATACCACATAAAGCCGCATACCAAGTTGCCTAAAAATATATTCTTAAATAAGTGATATATACAATTTTAATTATTCTCCATAAGATAACATAACATTTGGGATGAGTATGTAGGTTTGCTAAAACAAGGAACATAAACAATTGGTGTTTATGCAAATATGTATAATTCAACTAAGTGAAGCCACATACCAAGTTTCATCAATATTCTTTCATAAATAAGCGGCATATACAATTTTACTTATTCTCCATAAGAATAACATGGGGGCTGAGTACACAGGTTTACTGCTACGGGAATAATCCCTAAAAATTGCTTTGCAAATAACAATAGACCACAACTGGATGAAGCTGTAAACCAAGTTTCGTTAGCATACGTTCATAAATAAGCGAGATATAATTTTTTTCTTATTCCCCATAAGAATAACATTGGGCAACGTACTGTGTTTAGCACTTCCAATATACTTGTAACTAATTGACGTAGAGAAATGATCAAAACACCAAATTGTGTGTTTTTTAAAGCTGAATCCAATGTTGAAAACTAAAATTTGATTTCAATAAATATTACATGTAAAAACTTAAAAAAAATTTTGGGGTAGAAAACCCTCCCAAAATACCACTTTGGATGGGTCGATCTGTCTGGTTTTCGAATTTAAAGTCATAAATACTGCTTTACACGTTTGTATCAAATTTCATCAAAATTGGACCTTTTTTATGAGAGTTTTCGTACCCACAGACACATGTATATATATATAGTTTTGAAAGAATGGTGTTTTTGGGGTCTGGGGACCTCAAAACGAAAAGTTATCATTGTCCCGGGCCTAGGTCTTACCATGCCGACTACGGTAATAGCTTCTTCCCTATAGGGGAAATTCTCTAAAAAGGAAATGATTATTTTATTTATCCCATATTTGTTTTAGTTGTCAAAAATTACAACCACCCCCATCGCAGCAATCCTGCATAATAAGTGAATTTCCAATGCATAATATATGTCTTAATACCACAAAAGCCGCATACCAAGTTTCGTAAAAATGTATTTACAAATAAGCGATATATACCATTTTAATTATTCTCTATAAGAATAACATTGGGGATGAGTACTTAGGTTTGCTGAAACATGTGACATAAACAATTGGTTTCTATGCAAATATCAATATAACTCAACTAGGTGAAGTCATATACAAGGTTTTATTAATTTATGTTCATAATTAAGGGAGACATAGCATTTTAATTTTCCTCTATAAGAATAACATGGGGGCTGAGTAAGCAGATTTGCTCCTACGGGAACCTTTAGCAAAAATTGTTTTTTGAGCAAATATCAATAGACCACAACCAGATAAAGCCATATACCAAGTTTCGTCAGAATACATTTACAAAGAAGCGAGATATAATTCTTTTCTTATTCTCCATAAGAATAGCATTAGACAACATAGGTACTGTGTTTAGCACTTTCAATATCTCAGTAATCGATTGACGTAGAAGAATGATAAAAATGTCAAATTGTGTGTTTTTTTAAGCTGAATCCAATGGTGAAAATTAAAATTTTATTATTTCAAAAATTATATGTAAAAAGTTCAAACCCATTTTTGGGGTACAAAACCATTCCCAAAATTCCCTTTTAGATAAAGCTATATGGCTGGTTTTCAAACTTAAAGTCATAAATTTTGCTTTACACGTTTGTACCAAATTTAATCAAAATTGGAACTTTTTTATGAGAATTATCGTACCCACGGACGCATGGTGTTTTTGGGGTCTGGGGACCTCAAAACTAAAAGTTATCAAGGTCTCGGGCCTAGGTCTTACCATGCCGACTACGGTAATAGCTTCTTCCCTATAGGGGGAATTCGCTAAAATCAAAATTATTTAAATCACTTGTATATAAACTCTAAAAAGCATAAGAATTGGTTTTAATTTACCTCAAACGACTCAAGGGGTCAAAATTAGTTGACAGTTGACAGCATTTATTTTCATACCAAAAGTGGTCAGAAAGGAGAGAACATGTTTGACAAGTGATGATGTCTGTTTTGCATTTATCACTCAAATCCCTAAGGCCCCCTGGGGAAGGTTGGTTTGTATCAACTGTAATATTATCTGTAAAGTGTAATTAGTAGATAGTAAAAACCAGGAGTCCACATTGCTGGCTGGAGTCCCTAGGGAATGGGTCTCTGGATGGCACGGGCCGTCTCTAGCATCAGTTGTTATTAGACTCCGGAACCATGGTGAGTTGTAGGACCTGCTGGTTTTAGACTAGTTAGAAAATGTATTGACATTGAATTGGTTAAGGGATTGTTAAACAAATCTGTTGTAACACTTAACCTGTTAATCCTTGCATTGTCAAACAATTTGGTTAATTATAGTAATTTAATGAATAATGATAAGTAATTATTTATTCCCTTAATTATGAACATAAATTAATAAAAACTGGTATACGACTTCACCTAGTTGAGTTATATTAGCATAAAAGCCCATTTTTTGTGTTCCTTGTTGGAGCAAACCTGCATACTCAGCCCCAAAAATTCTTATGGAGAATAATTAAAATTGTATATACCGCTTATTTGTGAATATATTTTTATGAAACTTGGTCAGTGGCTTTATGTAGTATTAAGACATTTATATCTCCATTAGAAATTTGCTGAGTATGCAGGTTTGCTGCGACGGGGGTATTTCAATTTGCGTTGTATACCTTAGGAATCAGTTGAGAAATTTATTTTAAACTTGATATAAGAATTGTATATGGTTTGTTTTGAATTTAGTTTTCCAGTTGTTAGTGTTCTCAAATGCTGGTTTTAGCACTATGGCATCATTATTATAGTAGACTCAATCAAACCTAAGGCTTATTTCACATGACGTCACGAAACGAATGTCAAAGCCAAAAAGAATTTGGTTAATTCAAGGTAACTCTTAAAAGTTTTGTTTTAGAGGTTATAAGTTATACCGGGTGTGATAAGTTTTTTCTGTAGTTACTCTTTATCAAGTTTGTCAGCAATGCTATGCGCTGTAATAAAACTAAATAAAGAACCCTGCAGGACGCTTTACCATTAGCTGCTATGAAGGGAAAACAATAATTGATTATATTAAGGGTTTAATCTTTTGTCGTGTAATGGGATGAGCTTACCAACAACACTAAGACAAAATTTTGGTTTCTTCTTACTATAGGACACAAAATTGATGGGAAAATATATGCATAATCAACCAATTCTGGGAAAAAAGGCCTGAGAATATTAGTGTTATCCTAAGTTTATACATACTAGTAAACCTGTCGCGGCTTCGCTTGCGATCATCATTTATAAATATTGTGTTACCGTTCCAAAGCCAACATAGCCTGCTGATTAACTGTGTTTACTCTATCCAGCTGATTGCTTAAAACTTATAGTTATTTCCCAATGTTAATCTTATAGGAAAAACTCAACTTTAAGGGGCCCCAAGGCCTCACTCCCAAATCATTTCTTTTAAAAAAAAGTTTCCTGCACAACTTCACGTTAGGCTCTTTCCAGTGACACCAAAAACATTAAAATCGGTTCACTAGTTTAGGAGGAGTGATTGTCACAAAAAACCTGCTCGTCTATTAAATCAGTATAGATAACAAATATGTTATGTACTTTTCCTTAAAACAATCAAGATGGTCATATGTTATCACCGCATAACTGTTTTAAGCAGATAAACTGGTAATAAAACAAAACAGCTGTTCATTACATTTAAAACCCTTTACAGCTGCACTCTAGCGGAGAAAATGTTAGGACTAACGACTTCAAGGTTAAATTTATGAACACCCTGATTAATGTTTTAAGGCAACAATGATAAACATTACACATAATTTTCATGAAACCTTTGAAAGAAATGCCGTTAAACGAAACGTTGTTACTTTTTTATTTTGTAAATAAACATAGTACAAATAAAAATTTATTTACTTTAATTTTTTAAACAATTTTGTATTTAAAAGCTGTTTCTATAACAATAATTTTGTTTTGTATGTTGCCTTACGGAGTTTATATAATTTAACTATTATGATTTTATAATTTTTAAATTATGTGGTATTTCAACTGTTAACGTGATGTGGAGTGGAACAATTTACGTCAATACAATCCTTGCAAAGATATGTATAAACTGCAATAATATTTAAACTTGATTAGGCAATACTCATCAATTACGTCACATTCAAATTTGAACATTGACTGATGCTGCAGAGCAGTACGGGTTCTCTAGTATTTTATAAATATATTTCTACAATATGTGTTTGGCTTACATTGGTGATAACTCTAATTTTTTTGTACGCAAAATATTTTGTTTGTCTTTAGAGTTGCCTCAGAATTTAATGCCATATATGTAATTACTACTACTGAACCTAGATTCTAAAATTGCCCATTTGTATCGACTGATGTAATGGTTGTCTCATTTAATTGGAAAATAATTGGGAAAAAATATAAATGTATTTTTATAATTATTTTACATATTGGCTGCATGTATGCTTAGCTATCTGTTACAACATATTTTGTATAAATATTTTTGATTCCCTTTTGCGGGATTGTTTAAAAACATTCCTTTAAATTTAAATAGAATGTCAAGAAGATATATAGCTCTGTTCTTAAACTTCATTTAGTAATTCAAATTACTGAAATTATTTGTAGATAAATAGATGTAGTTCAACTTAGAAACTAAACACTGAAAATGTTAATTTTCATCAGATTGTTTTATTGGAAAGGGTCAGAAGTGAAGAATGTTCGGGAAACCAATTTAGATCGGAATACCAATAAGGGAAGTGGAAGCAATTTTTCTCAAGATAAGGGCGGTGAGGGGCTAAAGTAAATCTGTTTTGATAACGTGTTGAGAAACTGGTGAATAATGGAAGTTGTGGTGTGACTAGGCCCGCAACAATCTGTGTTATACTGCAATAATCCTACAATACTGCATAACAGGCGCCTCCGATCCTGATTTATATTTATGAAAGTGATGCATTATGCATTAAAGTCAACCAGTGAATTGTCACAGGAAAAAAGTAATTTGCAACTTTAATGGATTAAACTTTCTTACACCCAGCCAACCCTTTTGGAATAATAAGAGCTCTCCGGGTATTGATTAATTTATTCGTTTCATTAAGCGTTTCACAGCTTCTCTCAATGGTTACTAATCCTATTACCTTTGTTTATGTTCTACTCTTAGATCTGTAATTGATACTGGATAACTTGGTGAGGAAAACTTAGAAGAGTAGGGAAAAGAAAATGTAATTATATATTAAGATAATGAAGAGTCATTATCTAACAAAAACTTGATTGAAAAAAGAAAAATAGTGGAACAACTTAATCTAAATTTTGTTAGGTTAAGAAAGAACGTATTGTATATGGAATATTTATTTTGTATAAAATAAATATTGCTGTTCACAATTGAAGTCAAAACTTAGCTTCTTGAACTGATAAATTTAGTACACATTATTTTCTATAAATGTTTGAATAAGTTTTTAGATCTTGAAGTCAGCGTTTACTGTACAATACTTTTCCATTAATTATCTGCTGTAATTTTTTTGAAAATCATTATTGGTAATGATGAGTTTTTTCCAATATGTGTGTACCATATGTGTTAAAAATTAAAAAATCATAATTAAAATTTTGTATTGATTTTTTACAATGATTTATAATCACCTCTAAATCACACTTACACTTATGTTTTTTTTTGCTATCACCCTTATTTGTATTCTCAATTATCTGAGCCAAAATATTTTAATTTACACTTAACTATTTGAGTAACAACTATAACAGTTAAATTTAACAGACAGTTTTTCTAAAACTTATCGGTATTTCTAAAAACACGTTGTTCCTGCTGATGCAGCTGACAGATGAGCTACTGCTAAGTCCAGAGCTGTCGCTGCCAAGCTGCGGTGAGCTCGATGAGGAGCTAGAGGAGCTTCTGACACAGAGCGTAGAACAAACGATGAGCTCTCTGATACTAGACTGTCACTGCCTGCCAGAGGTCACTCCACTGTGCACGGACCACTGTCACAGGTACACAGGATCTTGTTACAGACGTGTAGCTACCAACTGGATTATCTGTTATTTTTTAACATAACTGACACACACCTTTGGAAGAGAGTGAATCAGTATAATAAAAGTAATCGGAGAGAAGGCTGAGTGAATTAAAGCGAAACAGCTTTTATTTAGCTTGACTTTTATCCTCAGAAAACGATAAAACATTACAGAATGCTGACTACCATGTTAATGGCATTTGTGATTAAAATGGTTAGTTCGGTCACTGGACGCTTTAAACGCTAGTTTGCTCTGAGGAGGTGCATTCAGGAACACCCACGGCCATCCCTCTCGGCGACCTGACTTATTCCCCCTCCACCTGCTGCCTCCCCTCACAGCGATCTGACTAGCGGCGCTGCCTCTCCTATTCCTTTCAGCCCTCTGTGGTGATTTATAGTTTTCTGTAAAGGTACTTATTACAGTGAAATTATTGATGTATTCTCTATGGCTTAGTCACTTAAAACGCTATGTAATCACAGCAATCGAACATTAAAATGATTTAAAATATCACTGGAACTGTGCATTACCACATCATTTACTTGTTTTATTGATTAATCAATTTATAAATTTTTAATCCTGTTTTTGACAACTTTTTATTTAGACGCTAAAATTGCAGTGCACATAAATATTAGTATCAATCAAGTAAATGCAGATTCATATTAATATACTACTTTTGAAATGATCAATGGGTCCCAAAAAATACAATATAAATAACATCACTTAAATGATTTTCCTTTAGGAGGTAAAGAATTTCAATTCTCTGTTGAGTCATCCAATGAATCCTGCAGCTAATCAGAGAAGCCCTTGTACGATAACAGTGCTAGGCAACAGTATGTACTTTGGTACATCCCTCCCTGCCAAGGGGTCCCCTAAAAATTAAAAATATCAATGACAAACCAATAAAATATTTATATTTTTCCATGTTAAATGTCCCCACTTGTGCATTTACGCGTGTTTTGTAATTTATGCACAGCTGCCCTTACACAAGTTAACGCAAGAGAAACCTCATCTAGCTTGCTTTTGCGGAACATTGGGTTACTTGTTTACCCACAACTGTTAATCTAAAAAGTAATTTATAAGGTTTCATCTTCTAACACACAAAAATAAAATTATAACAGGCTTGATTTATGGCAGTTGTTCAGTTTGGTATCTAAAAAGGAATTGGCAAACATGTACATATACACTGTCCACATATCGTAAAGAGGTTGCCGCATGTTCATTATAGACAAGTAATGTTTATTCTAACTCTTCAACTAAGTAATGAACCCTTAATACTGTTTACAGAGTCCTGCGGGAAAGTTCGGAACAACTACAGTATCAGCCTCCGCTACCTGTGCTCAACGTGGAGAGTCTTTTTCAAACACCTTTGGACCGACCTGCTATAAACCTGCAAGTTGAAAACTGCGGAGAAGATAAAGTTAGTATTAATCTGTTTTATGTAAATAAGAAAAGAGACATGAAGGATCGCTATTAGGAAGTCTAAATTCATAAATAACAAACCATTTGCTCTACTAAATAGGCAAAATGAATAATGACTGTACAAGTGTTGTATGTGAATTTTACACTGAAAAACTGCATGATTTTCAATCATTCCCCTCCACCTTCTTACTCTGTAATGCTCTTCATGTTCAAGATTATCTAATTACATAATGCTAACCCTTCAAAAAATGCTGTTAGGGTATTTTTCGTCTGAAATATAAGGAGTCATGCCAAATGGTATTCATGAGGACATTTACGTCAATTTACGTTCTTGATTACCTGCAGTGAGGGATGTTGCAAATTTAGAAGCATACAAACAACATTCACTTGTTCAAGCAGCAGTTCCTACAAATTTTTGTTGGTGTAACAACTCATAACGTGCTACTCAACAAATTGTTACAGTTGCAACTACATAGCTATGTACTGTCACACAGGGGTTCGTCTGCCGGTGGAATGGCTGTGGCAAGGTGTATGCCAAGTCGTCCCACCTCAAGGCCCACCTGCGGCGGCATACCGGGGAAAAGCCGTACCGCTGTTGCTGGGGCGACTGTCCCTGGCGGTTCTCCCGGTCGGACGAGCTCGCGCGACACCGCCGGTCGCACAGCGGCGACAAGCCCTACCCCTGCGCGATGTGCGGCAAGCGGTTCGCCCGGTCGGACCACCTGGCCAAACACACCAAGGTGCATCGTCGCCAACGCTGGACGACCAAGAGTTACGCAAATTTGTGACTGGTGGCCGCATGAAGGAGGAATCGAGGACATTGTTTTCAGTGTGGTTTGTTTTTCAGAGTGTAAATACTGAATTGAAGATTGTGAGGATCCTGGGCAATGCATATTGTAGTCTTAGTTTCAATGGGGGGTAATTATCACTGTTTCATGTTCATGAGCGAAGTCGTGATTTTTGTGGGTATAAAACACCTAGGGCAACTATACTGGGAGGCGGGAGGGTGTTTGTACAAGCCTGATTATGGGGACACTAGCTAACAGGGCACTCCAAAGAAATGTGACCCTTACCCTACCACACCTACTAACTTGGTTCCTGTAAATTATCAATCGTTTTAGTTCTAATGTGAGTTATTACTATATTAGATTTTAGGAAATGTGATACCATAAGCTGTAAATCTTTTGAGGTGTAACATTACAATAAAAATAAATGATTACACATCCAAGAAAATTGTATTGCCTCTACAAAGTTATTCTATTCCTTAATTGGAAGTGTTAGTCATACCTGCATTGAAAATTGAAAGATAAGTGATAAACAAATTATTTGTAGCAACATTTTCAACTTCGTTTATTTACTAAGAGAACGTATGAGTTTGGTTAGGCACCATACACTAACATGATAGTTGAAAATTGTAACAGAAAAAAACCTTAATATTTATAGTTAGCTTGAATTTGGAAACATAGTTTAAAAAACATATTAATAGCCTCTGCCAGAAGTTTACATGGAATGTCCGAGGATGGAAAACACTGCCAGCACTGTTCTGACAATTAAAATGTTGTTAAAGAAACTTTATCCCACATCTTTGAGGACAATGTCCTCACAGTAATCTTCTTCAAAACAAATCCCACCTTTTTTGATAAGAAAAATAATATCTAACGCAATAAACAGAAATTATGATGTTATCGAAGAATTTACCGGTAGTGAAATGTAGGTTAAATGTTCTATAAGAATAAAGTGACTTTATATCATTGTCATTGTCAGGAAGAAGAAGTAAGTGTTTATTATAGATCCAATTGTAAGGTTTGAGACTTATCAGAGCTGACCAACTCAAGGAATACAGAGAAATACAAAATGTATGAGAACATAATCCTGCACTACAAAGAAAAGTACGGGTGCAATATAAAATAATTTGAAGGGTTTGAAATACTAATAGGAGTAAAAGTTTAGCCTGTACGGTAAACTAATGAATATTATGGCATTACTAGCTCTAAAACATTCATTGAAGATACTGAAAACCCATATAATAACAATACAGTGAAATATGTTTGTAATTAATATCCTTGGTCTATTTGACACTTTATGCACACAAAAAATATGTTAATTTGTCAATAAATTGTTGTTATATAGGCAATGATTGTCAACATTTTAACATTGTACATTACTTAAAATCTTTAATTGTTTCTCTGAAAAATTACTCATGTTTTTTAGAGTTAGAATTTAATCAAAGCTATGAAGTGATAATTTAAAAATACAGAACTAAATAACACTTAATTCGTTTAATGATTCATTCCAAACAACTCCCCAATGACAATAGAATATGTCACGTTCTACAGTGATACTCCATTTTAAATATTACGATTTTAAAGTTATAATGTAAAAACCATTTAAACATACGATTCCCAGTTTTTGTATAAGGTCTAGAAATGCAACTCCAATTCTCACTACTGGAGACAATAAAGCAGAGGTGGCAGGTCTGGGGTGGACAGTTTCCCTTGAATGCAGGATATTGCTTACTAAACTATATTCTGCACAACTGACTAAAGCAAACAGTGCAGATCTTGCTCTTATTCAATTTATTTTACAAGAAAGCATCATGAGTTTGTTTTAGAGTCATCAGACAATGATATAGTTTACTAACAGAGGATATGTTTGATCTAAAACCACTTCTGTTTGATGCTGTTCCCTTAACTTTTCTCATGGTTATAAGTATCCTCCAAGAATTAACAAGGAGAAGATGGAATATCAGCTGATTTAAAACATGTTGGTGTTTGTCAGTGTCTAATATTATTTTGTGAGAATGATGCAATTACAAATGGCTTTTGTAAATGTACTGCTTTTTTAAATTATGTAAATTAAATAAATAATGTTTCCAGGTTCATAAATATTTATTTGTTTATTTATAAACAAAAAAGATATAGATAAATTCCCAAACATAACTTTGATCGTTAAGATCCCACCACTATAGATCTTCGAGAATATAGAAAAATATCATAAATATAGATAAATAATAAACCAACCAGATTGCATATATTATTATTTATATAAATACACATTTTTATAAGAGTGTGTGTTTTTATTGTGATCCAATAGTATAACATTAATGTTTATTACAACATTTAAAAATGTTTCCAAAAAATCCATTTTCTATAGGTTCTATACTTGTATGTATGTTAATGTTTTAGGGATACAGTATTTGTAAAATATTTTGAGCTAATTTTTTTAGGGATGAAAATCTGAATTTTTGAGTAACAGTATTAAATACTTCAGATAACACTGCTATAGAAACTTCATTTACAAAATTTAAAGTAATGTAGGAGCAGATTACATATACTGATATAGTAAAACATAAAATTAATCATTAATTTCTTATCTTATATATAACAAAATCCAACTAAATTTAGTTGAGGTATGAAAAAAACCTAATACAAACCAACCATTGTTATCATAAGTTTACATCCAAATAATGGAAGAGAAATAATGGGCGATAACATCAGCAGAACGCTGTGTGGACAATGGAGGCCACAACACAATATCAATATTGTCCTGTAAATAGAGGCTCGCTCTGCATAATGGTGTTTCACCGAGCCTCGGGTTAACACCAACATCTGCAGCGGAAATACTTAAACAAAATTGAACATCTGTCGGGTTCCGGTGCATTTTACATCTTGGATTTATTAGGAAACTGTTTTTTTTTGTGAAAGAAGTAATAATTTTGAACAGTAAATTAGGACAACAAATTATGAGTACAATATTAACTATGGGAGATGAGTTCATTAAATCTGAACATTCTCTGACGACATGTAAGAAAGAAAGCTAATTTTAATGATTTTGAACCAAATGATATAAGTCTGCAAATTAATATTTGTATGTTGTATAAGGTAATAAATAGGTTAGTAGAGTGTATGGACAATAGTTTTTAAAGTCATTTTTAATAGTCATTAAAGTGCTTGTATATTAGATGGAGTAATCAACTTATACTCTAATTTTGTCTATGTGTATTATCTAAATAAAAAAAATTGGTAACGATCCTTTTATTAGCTTTATTGAATAAGATTTGCATTCAGAGTTCATTAATATAGTTTTTTTAACATCTACAGTACCCATTTAACAACATAATTTTAAAACTGAAAATAATTCTGTGTGCTATTCTTTGATTAGAAATGTAAAAGTTTTCTCCATTAGTTATTAAAGAGAAAAGAGGAAAACCCCAGTTTTTTCCCTCTATAAGGAAGAGTATGGACTTCTTGTCACAGTGAATTGTTAATTGGCCCTACATACATTATTATTATTATATTATTTTTATTTTGCCCATGTGCACTCACATATCTCATTTTTCATTGCCCTGTATGGATCAACAATAACAAATATTACAGACAATATTTAAAACAACAAAAAAGGCCATAAGAATTATGTTAAAGCTAAAAATTGAAGATAATTCGGCAAAGAATCACTTTAACAAATTAAAAAATATTTACAGTTTATAGCCAATACATCTTTGAGACTATTCTAGTAGCAAAAAAAGAAAGGGAAAATATAAATTTTAAGGGACCCACTCATTCGTATAATACAAGGGGGAGAAATGAGGTAACCCAGGACCACAGGCTCAAGTTGTTTTAAAAGAAACCTAACTGTATCGGGACCAAATTTGTAAGAGTTATAAAAAAAATGTAAAACCGAAAATGGGTTTAAGTTTAAAAAATTTTTAAAAGAGTACTTAATAAATAGAGCGCTTTGCTCTCTAGAAGAACTTTCCACCTCTCTCTAAAAAAAAGTATTCTTTGGTGGTGTTGATCAATAACAGTAAATTACTTTGTTTTTGTTTTATTTTTTTTGCAGTGATATCAGAACGAGAATATTGTTTTACATTTTTAATCCAATGCACAAAATAACTGCGCAATTGTAATTGTATTTTAGTTTATATTTTAGTGTTTAGAAGCGTTGACGCTATTGATTGTACCACATGTACATACAAATAAATAAAGAGATTTGACAATGACTATGACTACATGTGGAGAATTTGTTTTCAGTCTACTTAATATTTTTCACAAAATTAGTCACTTCCACAAAAAATATAAAAAAGCTCATTTAATTAAGTTACAACAGGATACTTTTCCAAATATACAGAACACTATTTACTTGTATGCTTATGTATTACCATTGACTGTATACACACGCGCTAGCATTGACTATATATACATGTATATAGTCAATGATATTACAGAGATAGGAGTCTAAAAACTTAATGAATCCCATAAGCAGTCTCCTTAGCAGTAAAATGACTAACTGATATATTTGTTTAAGTTTACCTACAATCCTACATTATTTTTCTCCGTAGTTGACATTGTTTAAATACGCACCTTTTCCACTCGTACAACTTAGTAGGTTATGCTTAAAGTTATAACAGCTTAATTGGGCGATTGACATTAATAAAATTATATATATAGTTCTAAATTTCACAGTTTAGTTTGCAAATAAACAGCTGCATTAGATTGTGTATCAGGCTGTTAAATCGTAGTTTATAGCCATCTACCCTTGACCATTAGCTCTGTTAATTATTCCCTGCTTTAATTAACTAATGGCAGAGGGCAGAAGCCGTAAAAGTTAAGTGGAACCAGATGATTCTGTTAACCATAACCAGCGTAATCTTGCTCACTGGAGTCAGTACGATATAGAGAAGACCGCACACTAATCACAAGTAAGTTTACTCCAAACTAGTGATTAGTTTGGGAACGGAACTGCACAAGTAGAACTGAAATCACTAACAACTGCTCAACTTGGCGATGCACTAATGCAACTGCTCAACTTGGTGATGAAGATTTAAGGCCAATAATTAATTCAGATTTAAGTAGAAGAAAATAATATTATTTTATAATATTATTTTACTATCCTTTATAGGATGTGCTATTTTTCTAAAATAAAGTTGTTCTTATGTAATTTCAGTATTATGTTTAGTTTTCTTTGTTTGATAACTCTAATCAAAATAGTCACACATTGAAGGTTGTGACTTTAAAAACAGTTAATTTGTATTGAGAGTTTAATATATTTGAGTTAATTCATTTTGGATATTTTATAAACATCATTAAAATTTAGTAGTAAACTTCAAGATCGCTGAAGTAAAAACATCTATTAATAAATTCTAAAATACACTGTTCATTACGGCCTTATCGCAGGAATGTTAGTATCCATCAGAGGACACTCATTTCATTTTAAAAATAATCCCAGACATTGAAGTGTATCAGATGCCGCAAAAGGAGATTTTTAAGTTCCAAAATGAGAAAGATTTTTTTCTGTTTTTCCAAAAGTAATACGGGTTTTGCAAAAAACCCACCTTTTGGAAATGTATAACGGACATATAAATTATAAAATTTAGAAGGTAGTTATTTTCATTAAAGAATAAAAGTTAAGTTATAATGAGATGTAATTGGTCTTAAATATGGTTAATTAACTAGTACTTCATAACATACAAGCAGATACATTACTGAGCAAAATCTGAAACCTGTGGCTATTTTATTAATGTGAACGTATATATAGTAGTTTAAAGCATAGAGAATTAGCGTATTTGAATTTTAATATTTATTTCATTGTATTTAATACAGGTCAGGTGGTCAAAGAAAGTGATGTTTGCTGAATATAAACATTGAGTATACATTCAATGAAAACCGTTCCATGGCATTTATTTATAAAAGGAATTTTTGTTTAATAAGTTTCAACCATAAATACCCCCGTCGCAGCAAACCTGCATACTCAGCGAATTTCCAATGAATATATAACTAAAATAGGTTGTACATACCTTCCGTCAGACAGTTCATAATTGTGAAGGAGTTTCACAACATGTTTCGCCGTAAACACGGCATTATCAAGTGATTAAATACAAGAGCATTTATCCAAGAAGGACTTACTTGTCAGAATTTAAAAAACACAAACACAGTTCACACATAGCACGTACATATATAACATAACACGTTAAACCAGTTAACAGGATTCATAAGAAATATATTCACAATCAAGAGATATTAAAAATATTAATTATTCTCTATAAGAACAGCATAGGGGATGAGTACGCAAATTTTCTGCAACAAGGAACACAAAATAATGGGTTTTTATGAAAATATCAGTAGAACTCATCTAAGGAAAGTCACAAACCAAGTGTTATCTATATACATTCATAAATAAGCGATATATAACATTTGAATTATTTTCCATAAGAATAACATGCGGATGGAGTACCTAGGTTTGCTACTATGGGAACCATAGGCGAACAAATTTGGTTGTGCAAACAACAATAAACCACAACCAGATGAACCAAATTTCATTAGTTTATGATCATAAATAAGCGAGATATAACATTTTTCTTTTTCTCCATAAGAATAACATTAGACAACGTACTGTGTTTAGCACTTTCAATATCTCAGTAACCATTTGACGTGGAGCAATAATCAAAAAATCAAATTGTTTGTTTTTGTTGAATTCAATGGTAAAAATTAAAATTTGATTTAAATAAAAATTACATGTGGAAATCCCAAAAAAACAATTTTTGGGTTATAAACCATTCCCAAAACCTCCCTTCAGATGGCGCGATTCGTCTGGTTTTCAAACTCGTTCAAATAAATGGTTCTTTGCACATTTGTACCAAATTTCATTAAGATCGGACCTTTTTTATGAGAGTTATCGTGCTTACGGACATTACATATAAAAATATATATACAAATTTGAACGAATGGTAATTTTGGCATCTAGGGACCTCAAAATGAAAAGTTATCATGGTCTCGGGCTTAAATCTTACCATGAGACCTACGGTAATAGCTTCTTCCCTATAGGGGAAATTTGCTAAAATGGAATGTATATTGGACTCAATCTGATATCACATTATGATTAACAAACGTGCTCAATGTAGGGGTAAAATGCAAAGTTGTTATCTTTATAATCTCCTACCTAGTATAGTGTAGGATCATTTGTAAATAAAACAAAGTCTGTGGGATTTTGAATGAAGAAGTTATATAACTGGTGGCAATGGATAGGTAATGAGCTACAGAATCAGGTAATACCAGGAGTGGCCAAGCCGGTGTATGACGTCATACTTAAAAGATGGCCGCTAACTCGAACATTGATGTCTTTTTAGTGCTATAGCTTTTATATGGTTGATTTTATAAAGATTTTGTAAATGACCTTTTTTTATTAACAGTAAAACGAGGAACAAAAGACGTTCATACAAAAATATCATAACTCTATCGGTTAAAATGTTATATGCATTCTACAAAATAAATAATATAAAGTAAAATACTTCAAAAACACAAACCCTTTTAGCAAATTTCCCCTATAGAGAAGAAGCTTTTTACCGACATTACCGTATAGGTGGTATGGCAAGACTTAAGCGCGGGACCATGATAACTTTTTGTTTTGAGGCTCCCAGATGCCAAAAACTCCATTCGTTCAAATTTGTATATATAATATGTATATACAGGGTGTCTCACATAAGGTGTTTCAACAGATTGCCGACGAACTACTTGCAGAGAAGGATGAAATAAAACTATTTACCACTAAATCGACCCCAAGGAATAACATAAAAATAGTTTTAAATTGTTTAAAATACAGGGTGTTCCAAAAACTGAGGATCTCTAGTTAAAATATCAGAATTTTCAAATATAAACATAGCCCATATTATACGCCATTTTAAATTTATATTACAGACAAACATTTTGGTGAAATCAGAACACACCAATCTCCATCCGTTTCAAAATGGCGGCCATTTGTGCTAAAAATATTAATATTAACGGAATACCCTGTGATTGCCAAGTCACAAGTCATATATTTTTTCTGATTCAAATTACTTACTGGGATTGAAATTACAGCTTTACCCTGATATTGCTAACAAATTAAAAACAAAAATGTAAAAAACAATGATTTTTGTTGATTGCTAGAGATCAAATGAGATAAAAGGTTTATGTAAATTAGAAAGTTTCTAAAATATCAAATATCTGTAAAATTATATTATTTTTGATATCGTGGGTGTTTGAAAAAGAACTCCCAATTTTCGAGAACAATTTTAATGGTGAATCATGGTAAAACCTTACACTTCTGAATACATAGTGTAAAAGAAAATATCTTCAAGTTTTAGTTTTGTCCTAGTAAACTTGGACGTGCTCCAAGTTTAATAGTCCATTAGTTGCTCTACATAGATTAAGACAATTTTACAATTTTACACTCTCACCAGGTATTCACCAACATTGCATGTGTGACTGACACAACTGCTCCGACGATCCTCAGTCGTAAACAGTCAGTGACACGGATATTATCAGCATATACCATATTCTTAACATGTCCCTAAAATAAAAATAAAAAACCCACCGGGGTTAAATTTGGGCTTTGAGGGACCAGGACAAAGGATCATCAGAGCAGTTGCGACAGTCACATCCGCAATGTTGGCGAATACCTGGCGAGGAGTGTAAAATCGTATTAATCAGTGTAGAGCAAGTAATGCTCATTGAAGTTTACGAGGACAAATACAAAACTTGAAGATATTCTCTTTCACACCATATATTCATAAATGTAAGGTTTTATATGTTTAATCATTAAAATTGTTCTAAAAAATAGAGTTGTTTTTCAAACACCCAGTACTTTACTGTTGTACTTTTTTAATTTTGGGCTTATCAATGTTTAAGAAAAGTATTTTTTGAATTTTGTTTGAAATACTTTTGTGTAGAATATCAGGGTAAAGCCATTTACTGAAGGAGACGTCCCATCTATATGGCCCAGCTGTCCCTATTTTAGTGTTTGCCAGAATTTGAAGTGGTGTAGTTTGATTAGGTCACCGACAGAGTGTGCTGTTGCCAACTACTTATTTTAGTTATTTACTTTAACTTGTAATGTATCTCCACCCCAGAAAGCAAGAAGTAATAATCAACTTATGTTTGCTTCCTGACACACCAACTGTTGTATTATCCCCTCCTTGACAGGATAAGTAATAGCTGAGAGAAGTGTACTCTGTTGGTGATTAGTGTAACTACGTCTTCTTTGAATCCTGGTAAACACAAAAGTAGGGACAGATTTTACAATGGCAATGAGAAGTCTACTTCAGTACCTATAGTCAATGGTAAAGCTGAGTTCAATACGAGTAAGAAATGTGAATCAGAGCAAATATATGTCTTGTGGTTTAGCAGGTATTTCGTGAATAATAATATTTCTCAAAAAAATTACTGCCATTTTGAAACGGATGGTGATTGGTGTGTTCTGATTTCACCAAAATGTTTGTCTGTGATAGGAATTTAAAATGGTTTATAACATGGGCTATGGTTAGATTTGAAAATTCCGAGATCGAACTAGTGATCCTCAGTTGTTGAAACATCCTGTAATTGAAATAAGTTAAAACCATTTTTACGTTATTTCTTGGGGTTAATTTAGTGGGAAATAGTTTTATTTCATCCTTCTACGTAAAGTAGTTCGTCGGCAATCTGTTTGAAACACCTTATGTGAGACACCCTTGTATATCTACATATTATATACAAATTTGAACGATTGGTGTTTTTGGCATCTGGGAGCCTCAAAACAAACAGTTATCATGGTCCCGCGCTTAAGTCTTACCATACGGTAATGTCGGTAAAAAGCTTCTTCTCTATAGGGAAATTTGCTAAAAGGGTTTGTGTTTTTTGAAGTATTTTACTTTATATTATTTATTTTGTAGAATGCATATAACATTTTAACCGATAGAGATATGATATTTTTTGTAAGAACGTCTTTTGTTCCTCGTTTTACTGTTAATAAAAAAAGTCATTTACAAAATCTTTATAAAATCAACTGTAAAAAAGTTATAGTGCTAAAAAGACATCAATGTCGGAGTTAGTGGCCATCTTTTAAGTATGACGTCATACACCGGCTCGGCCACACTTTGGGACAAAACACCCGATATTACACAATTCTGTAACTCATTACCTATCCATTGACACCAATCATAGAACTTCTTCATTCAAAATCCCACGAAATTACTTATGCCCTAGAACTAGTAAATATTATACAGAAATATTAGATTATTTACCACAGAGTTTTGCAGGTTGGTTTAAATAATTAACATTCATTTGTATGGTTTTGTATAATCCAAAATGTTCAGATCTAATCAACTCATCACTCACAGTTGATGTGTTGCTGGTTATCTGCCTGTGTCGTCTGATACTGGCCATGTGTTCAGTTATCTCCCTCTTGGCTTCTGTTCTGTTGGTCATCAGTATTATGAGGTTAATCACTCTGCTACTTGCTTTAGCTGTCTTTATTTTAAATTGAATTCTACTTTTGCTTCTGAAATGCTAATAAAATAAAATAAAATAAAATAGTTCATTACATTTGGGTTACAATTTTGAGCTCTGCTCAACAAATGCTTTTGATTGTTGAAAAAGAAATGCAAGGGCGAGCTACTGTTTTGTCAGGATGTAGTAGATAAAAGCACAGATGAAAAAAATTTAAAACTTTATTAATCAATACAGTCAGCATTTTATGTTTTGTAGTACCGCTACAATTACAACACACCTTTGCATTTAAACGAGTTGACTTTACAAAGTTACAGCAAATGTAATTGTGTCACTAACCAACTAAAATATGCTATCCGCAACCTAAAACCTTAAAAATACTTTGAGCTAAACTTAAGATAAACAATAAACAGTCTCACATGGTATAAAATATGATTATTTCTATACGATTAATTCATTTTAAGTAAAACAATAATGCAATATTTACAACTACTTTTACCCACTTATTTGATGAATCAAGGATTAAGTAAGTATACATTTCTCCTTAAAATCATTAAATTAAGCTGGAGCAACTTTAATTTGTATAAACTTTAGAAACTTAAAATGTATAGAAATACATCTGTAATCTCTGACTGTCAATATTAATACAACAGCTTACTTGATAACTGAGTAGTTTTTAAACTTCCTCTATTCTTCTCAGGTTGAGAATAAAAAAAAAAAAACTAATTTACCAATAATAATAAAGGTATAAAAACAGTACCAATTTAATTTAATGAATAATTAATTTGGATTTTATTTGCTACAATAACAATATATTGATATACATTTGTTTAAAACTAAATAAAATATCTAATTAATAACAAAGCAGCAATTCCTTACAGAAATTTAATGAAATTATGAGAGTATTTTGGAAGGGTAACACGTTAGATATTTCCAGAAGTTCTGATAGAAAATGATAAGGAGGAATGTCAATAACTCTATTAAAAGAAGGATGTAAGGTTTCATCTGAGCTGTGAGTCTCAGATGCGCAGTGGTCCATGCTGACAGCAGTATTAGACATGGTGGGGGAAGCGGCTGCCTCAGTGTGTACAATACTGTTCCCCTCTGCAGTGAGGTAATGGAGCGGGAACGACATTCCCACACGCGTTTTCCACAATTTAATATCACAATAATTTTCTTTCCTTACAATTTTAACAAAGACATTTAGCGTTCCGCGTTTCCACACTGGAGAATTTGCAGCTACACCACTGCCCCTGTGCCACTATGTGTACCCTACTTCCCCTCTGGGGTATCTCAGATCTCAGATGAAACCTGACGACCTTTATGGATACATATCATGTACTACTTATTTTGTGAAGCTAGGTCATCCGTAAGACCATCCAGTCAGTACTACTAGAAGCAGTTAAATTCATAGGGATTTCATAAATAGTAATCCCACAATTAATTACGTATCCTCACCAGCATACCGGGTTGCCTTTTACCGGCATTGCACATAATGATCTATGGTATGATTGCGTAGTAACCAGAAGAGTTGTGTTACTAGAGGAAGGTGTCTAAGGACTGGTGTGAGGAACGAATGCCTTGATGAACGGCAGCCTCTGGAGATGGGTCCCGGAGTATTCCAGGAGTGAGCGTGTGACGTTCACCCACCCGATGAGAACCCAGCCCACCAGTAGACCGAGCATGGCCTTTGACATACAGTCCAGCCAGAACAGCCTGTCACACAGTTAACAAATATATCATTCATGCATACATAACCAAAAGATATTACTGGGCACATTTATGCACACTATTTTATTGGCAGTTCTTGACAATAATCTGAGGAGTATTATAATTGTTGATACATTGTTCCTATATAGATGTTTTGGTACTATAGCACAAAACGGTGAGTTGAATTGTATTTACAATGTTTCTAGTTTAGGATTAAAGGGCAGAAAAAAATGGTTCCACCAATACTTCTAAAGTAAACACAACAACGAATTAATTAGTAAGATCAACATAATGTTAAAGTGTAACAGGAATTTTTTAGAACACTGTAAGTTTGAAATCCGTCAATCACATACATAAATGAAAGAAAGGTCTTGGTGTGAAAATCAAACAACACCTGTTCTAAGGGGATACAAACAATTAAAAAACATAATTATAATAAATGTTGTGCAGTTTCATATTAATTCATAACTTCCAATTAGGTGTACGAGCAGAGCTTTTAGGATAGTTAAATTAAATCATTTTTGTCTGAAATATCAATATTATTATTGTTATCAAAGTAAGTCTTCAAATTTCAGGGAGGCCGAAAGATATGGCTTTAATTCAAATTTTTCTATTTTAAAGCTTGTTTCATTACATCCATGAGCCCAATTCACTACATTAAGTCAAGTTAACGTATTGAACATTATTAATTAAACAAATAGTTTATTTCATTCATAGTTATGCTTTATAAAATATTAATTTATATGAAGCTAATAACTTACCATCCCTAATTTTCCAGATTAGTTTATTGACTGCATCCAATACTGAATTGAATTGAAAACCACAAACTATATAGGTCTTATAACTTCAACAAATAAATAATCCCATAAAACCTCAATATAAAAAATCTCAAACAATTTCTTTTTTCATATACCCACCACATGAGGTGCTTCCTTGCTGTAGGCAGGCTGCTGAGAGGCTCCTTCATACAGTACTGTCGAGCCCCCAGCACTATGTTGACAAGGTACTCGTCAATATCGTACTTCATGTTAGCCAGGTAGAAGATCTCTCTGTCCCGTTCATTCATGTCTTCTGTGAGTGCTCGCGTTCGATCCACACGGAAATGCCAGTTGCGCATGGTGAAGTACTGAAGCACCTCCATTCCAACGGAGATGCGCTTTTGGACACGCACCATACTGTAAACAGCAGTGTTATATTGTTAATCTAGAAAAGAAGAGTGGGAAGTGGCAGACAAAGTATAAAAGTAGTAATATAGGATGAGCAAAAACTTTTATACTGCTGTACTATTAGTAATCTATTTTTTAGTTGTCTCACTTGATAAATTATTTTAAAATATCAAGACTCCAGATCTCTAGAAAATAGATATCCTAGAGAAAGTGGAGCACTATCAAAGACTAACTGATCTAATGTTAACAAGAATTAAGTGGGTTGAAATTGTTTATTTATTTTTAGATTTTGGATTGCTCAGTTATTTGGATACTCTGGTTGATATACAATTCAGAGCACTTGAAAGGTGAGGTCCACTTGATTACATAGTGATTAGACTCTAATTGGTTTTTATATCCTGCTTGGTAAAAATGATTTCAGTGATTCAAAAGCTTTATCCTATTCTCTTAAGATCAGGTTGATATGGCTTCCACTTTGTTGTGAAAACTTTTTTCTTTTGGATTTATTTAGCACAAAAGAGGTTAAAAAAGCCATAATCTGTGAGTAGAGTTTATGTTAGACTTTGTAACATGTTACACTTATTTTAGTAAAGCACTTTCTTCAGGAAATAATACAATACACAGCAGAGTACTTACAACCGCTTCTGCCTGATCAGGATCATAATGAAGTCGATGAAGTACGCGGGCAAGACTTGGAGGAAGAAGACGATGAGGTTGTGGACGAGTCTGTTGGTGCGGATGGTGCCGTTGGGGTACCAGAGGCCGCTATCGAAGGGGTATTGGTAGGCGAAGCTTTTCCCTCGCTTCAGTACCTCCCCCCACGTCATGGGTACCACCTCCCCACATGAAATGTTGAAAGCCGGCACTTGATCTTCTAGGTCGGTTCTGGGGAAGTAACATATATGAGATCAAGGTTTCAAAACATGTTTGGGATTTGATACAATTTGAATTTGTGGTGAACTGACAATATTTAGTTTAAAACATGATTGGTTTGATGGGAGTCTGAATTTAAGAGTTCATCTATTGAAGTATTAACGGCCAAAATTGTTGGGCTTTTGAGTGCTTGTTTTCAGCATAGCTCTCTGGAGCTGTTTGTATAGAAAACTTTCAACTGGAGGTCCCTCTAAACTACTATATTATATGTACAGTTCCATAAAAAACTGGGTTAAACCAGACCAAAGAAACTTTGGAGCTCATTTTGGAATCTTGCTAAAAAAAAGTAAAAATTGTACATCTTGAAATGACCTTTTAAATATAAACTAAGGTATTGCAAGCACCAAAATAACATTTGAGGATCTAAAACCTTCTAAACTCATTGGCTGCATATTTTAAAGCCAGATACATAAAAAGTCGTACAGTTTGCGTCAAAAAATCTCTTAATATATAAGTTTGAGTGACATTTCAAAAATCTATTTCCTTAACAATGAAACCTCTCTGGGTTGGTCATGTACTTGTGAGTAGCTCGCTTATGAGCGATGGCGATGACAGCGTTGATAGCAACATCCACGGGAATGACCTCGGCGCGGTTGTCGTCACCACACAGCATGGACCTGATGACACCCTTGGAAGCTCCGACCATCACACCCACAGGACCGTTGAGGGAGTCTACCCACCCGGGCAGAGGCTCGCGGTAGGCGGGGGTCACTGAAACACGGTGCAGAATCTGGAGATGGGTAGAGACTGGGGCAGCTGGAGGACTGGAGGCTGTGGTGGTTGCGTGATAAAGAGATTGGAAGGGGTACTTGGGAGTTTATTAGGAATTAGAAGATAATCTAGTAAAATTTGGGTCAAACCTCAACATAAAAAAGGTCCACCCTGTGGAAAATATGGTAGTGAGTAATAATAAATTGTATGACCTAGGGTGTCAGGACTTTGAAGCAGGGGTGGGAATGGGATAAAATAAGTTTTAGAGATTAGAGATGTTTATAGATTTTAGCAAATATTAAAAAAAATGAGGTCTAGTACAATTAATTTTAACATGTACAACATTAATCTATATTTGGATTAATCTACATTTTGAAGATTCATTCTTTAACTGGGCCTAGTAGTGATCGGAATCAAAAATTAAAAATAAAAATCAGAGTGCTTTGTTCAAAATTGATTTTTTTGTACAACTTTTATCTATATACGAGGCATGATTTTAAAGTAAGTACCGTTTTTGAATACGGTTGGCTCTCCTGCATGCTGCGCTGTGTACCTGCTTCTATATTGGCAAGCTTAGGATGCCAACTACGGCAAAAATCAACTGGATTTTCATTTGTTTGTTTGCATTTAAAACGGCACCGACAATTGAGGTTGCGCTGCGATTCAAGTTTTAAGCGTTGATGCTGAAATTCATCAGGAGATTAGCGAAGTGCATAGGAAAGTGTTTAAAACCTCTAGCGTCAAGAAGTGATTCGAAACATGTGACAAATTGGCTTAAATAATCATCACCTTTCTCCTCGTACCGCTCAAGAGAAGTGGACGCACTTCTCAAACGCTTGGTTTTGTGCACCTCAGTCAACATTTTTGAAGCGTGAGCACAAATTTCAATAATGTAGACGTTTGGAAACAATTAAATTAAAAACACTATTTAACACTAAAGGAAACTCATAAGATAGCAACAAAATCGTTAACCGTCCGTCCTCTCTTACGTTTTGATCAACTTTATGCATTAACCTTCAGTAATGACAGAAGGTCACCCACTTCGTTCCTCGTCATAAACATTCATGTGGCCATCTTGAAATGTTTTAACCCATTTGTGTGTCATTCTAGTTCTTATTTTGTTTTTTCCATACACTTTACTAATCTGCCAATGAATTTCAGTCGCTTTCACACCGTTAACACTTACAAATTGAATCCCAGCGCGACTTCACAATCAGCGGGGCTCAATTGGCGGCACCATTTTGAATGTTCACAAACAGGTGAAAATCCGGTTGATTTTTGCTGTAGTTGTGTCCTTGGCTTGCCAATAGAAGCAGATACATAGCACGGCATGCAGGAATGCCAACCGCAGCGCTACAACGGCGGAATTCAAAAACGGTTCTTACTTTAAAAATATGCCTCGTATAAAAAAAATCCTGCTTTTTATTTACTCACTTCCTAAAGTTTATACTTAGCCGATTTTTATGATTCTTTTTTTATTTAAAAGAGAATTTCAAGTTCTAAGTCTCTGTGAAGCTAAATAGTTGATTTTCACTTTCATTTTGGTTATATTTCGAGTTTTAAAATCACAGTTTTTCTTAATTAAAAAATACAGCTGTTATAAGCATTATATCCACAAAATATTGCGGAGTAGCAGCTCGTTTATATTTAAGTCTTGTACGTGAGTGCAGTTTCAGTGACAGAGTAAATATATTTTGAAGTGTTGTAAGATATTTTTATTTACATTCCTTAATTATAACAACACGTACCGTACCATGCTAGTACATAAAGGTTTTCATTAAAAATTAAAACAGAAATTTGAAGCACGTATGTTCATTGTTCAGTATAACGTTTCTTTATATCACTTCACTTTATAGTTTGTTGTTGGGCTATTTCAAATTTGATAAATTAGTACCTGGGGGCCGAGCTTTGCTCAGGGGAAGGTCAGACAGTTTGCTTAGAAGACTCGGAGTAATATTTCACCACTTCCCCCTACTGATAATCAGATTTGTATTATTCATTTGCCTCTTTTCTACATTTTTAAGGTCCCTCCAGTTGTTATTTATAGCTCAATGCCCCTTTGATTTATTTTACTACTTTGATTTATTTTTTTTTTTATATATGTAATCTTAACTCAAATCTTTTAATCTCTGCTCTCAGGAAACCACATGTTAATAATCATAAAGAACATGAGTATTACTTTGACAGTTCCTGGTTGATTATGAATAGCTGTTACAATTCTTTTGTTTTGATTTGAAACTCCATAAGCCCAATGTTAATTTTTTTTAACTTTTCATTTTAGTTTTTTTTCATAATTTGATTTTTCCTAGGGATGAGGCCTGTCTAGAACTTATTTTTATCCCAGAAATTAGTTATTTTGAACATTTGAAGGAAATTGTTGGAGCCGTTTTTGAGATCCGTGTCGCAAGCAAGCAAGCAAACCTTACTCATATTAGAGTATAGGATAGGATTAAACAGTTATAACAAAATCATCGAGAGTATATCAGTACAATACAGTACAGTATATCTATAACAATATAACAAATAGCATATGTATTAATTTTTGATAAAACAATTTTAACAGGGACCTGGGCTTCTTGCAATTGACTGGGTTTGAAAGGACATTTAAATAGATCGATTGACCGTGAATAAATATTATATGGTCACTATGTTGATAATATAGATAGGGAAAAAGTCTGAGTTTTTACGTGAATAATGAGGAGTAAAGAGGAAGGGCAGGGAGAGTTGTGTCAGGGTAGGGTAAAGTCCAATTGCGATAAGAGGTCACTATCGTCCCAGGCACTGCTCTCAAACTTATGGAGATAAGAAAGGGTATTTGCTCCCCTTCGCTTGTGTAAACTTATAATTTCAAACAAATTTGAAAGCTGTGAGTATGGTATGTAATTAGAAGGAAGTCTTAAAACTTAATATAAAAACCTTGAAATTTTTTATTTGGACTTGTTCAACAATATATGTTAAACCATTTACATGGAGCTACCATATAACTGATCTGTATTCTAACTTTGATATTTTTCATTAATTTGAGTGCATCAGGACTTTGTACAAAAAACACTGAAGTTTTGATAAAACTCAAAATGGAAAAAGCAGATTTGCATAAAGATAGTATGTGTTCAAAAAAAAAAAAAACATAGTCAAAAATTAGTTTTAAATCCCTTACAGATGGTTTATGGACAGCATCCCCCCTTTCATTCTGTTATCAAACTTAGTTATGGTCATTATTGTTTTTTTAGAACAAGTAATTACGGTTCTTTTCTTTACATTGCATTTTAATTTAACTACGCCAGGTATCCAGTGCATCTATATCCTCCTGCAACTGTTAACAACCAGTTATATTGTCAACTCTCCTGAAAACATAAAAGTCTGCCTATAAAAGCATCTTACTGTACTGTATTTTCTGATCAATGTCCTTAATGTATTTCATTAAAAGTAAGGACTCTATATCAGATCCTTGAGCGATATCTGACTCAACGTAAAATTTTCTAGAACAAATTCTCTCGTATCTAACATACTATTTTCTTTTATATAAATAAGAGGCAACACATTTAAAACAATTGTCTGTTACACCAAGATAGTTTAATGTTACTAAAATGAATAATACATCACAATTCTGTATCAAAAGCTTTTCCAAACTCCGTGTAGATTAAATCTATCTGTGTATATCTGTTTAAGATAGGTAAACAGACTGTGTAAAATTTAGCAAATTTGAATTTATTTAGTGACTAGGAAAAAATGCATGCTGATAGTTATAAATGCAATTTTGAACATGATTAAATAGCCTGTTGTAAATTATTAACCTCAAGTTTCCAACTGGAGATTGCAATAGAGCAATTGGTCTGTGATTTGTTATGCCTTTTTTGGGGATTGGAATAATTTTAATCGTTTTCCAAATTTCTAGGAAAGGATTGTTAGTTGATGATAACTGAAAACGTCACCAAGGAAAATCTCTTGAAAAACTTTAAAAATAAGGTGGCACACTATCTGGTCAATGGATCTCTTGGGCTTAATTTTTTAAATTCCTTTTAAAACTTCTGCCTCCATGATTCCATTTAAAGAAAACGAGGAAACGTTGTCCAATATACAGCTCCTCAAGGGTAAGACTACAGGAATCATAAAAGGAGTTAAAGTGGCCAGAGCTCCGTTATCACTGATGGCCACTGCCTCCACCTCCTCCCCATCACAGAACATCGTTGACGTGGCCACTCTTCTTAGGCTTTGATAAGACTCCGGAATTACTTCGGGCACCTATCCAATTTATACTAAATGGTTTCTACACAGTTATAATTTCCAGTTTTAATAATCTCCTTAGAGTCAGTTCTTAACTTTTAGTATTCAATTAGAAAATGTGGAATTTCTTTATCTACGTGTTCATTTAAAAAAAATTTGTAATCATGCACTTAAGTTTATAAGTGAACCATATTGGATACTTTTTATTTACTTTTTGGCACATGCAAAGCTAAAACACTATACAGTTTGGAATAAAATCTACCTATGACTATATTGATATTATCGTTTTAAAATATTCTGTTCCAGTTCACAGTTTTAAACTCATAAAGTTACAAATATCAGCATTTGGAAAATCACAATTATTATATCTAGGAACATTTTGTTCAGAAGATTAATTATTGTTGGTCTTGTATTCAGTTTATAAATAACGAAGGGTGATATTTACCCACCTTCACAATAGGAAAGGTTTCTTCAGCGACAATTAAGGTCTGCAAGTCTGCCAATCATAAATTAATTCAAGTTGTAACCGAGTATACATTTAGAATATTATTTTTTTTATAAACCGTACAAATCAATAACTTCTTACATATATAGCTTTTACAATCAAAACCCGCTCCCGTTAGATGAAAAACTATAAAGTGTTTATTACAAAATTGTACTTGTTCGAGTTTATCAAAAAATGTTTCGTATACATGCAGGGAGGAGTTTGGAGTAAAATGGCTACACACAATAAACAAATAAAACTAATGGCTGATGAACAACTATGAACACTATATGAACTAATATAACAGATAGCCCTCCCTAACCCTTTTTTGACAAAAAAATATAGGCCGTCAATATTTTATTCAAATAAATCAATATAATTTAATTCATTCCTGACACAACGAAGGACACAATATTCCTGGGAATGTATCTCAGAATTGCATATTGTTCAATTAAGCCAGATTTATGTTAAAACTATTTGATAATAATTATTTCTTAATTCTGACAGTCGAAAATCCTATTAGTCCTTAGGCCTCTAACGTTTTGACAATAAAAAGATATATTAATTTATCAATATAGCATAGTAGACTTATAAATAATACTAATTTAGGACAAATAAATGTACTTCATTACAATATAGTCTACAAAACAAATAAATATAACAGCCCATTAACGTAAATTTTAATTGATAATAATGAGATAGGGCCTAAATACTTGCTAAAATATTAACAGTACAGGATATGTTGTTTATTTGAGCCGGTCCAAATCACCTGTCTAAGATATAATATAAGGATCGCCCTCGCTCCCTCCCCTTCCTGATGAACAACTTCCTGGCGTCGGTAATCCAGGCGTATTTGCAGTGGTGTGACTCCTTGAAGGCGTGGGTCTCTCTCGTCAGCGACAGGTTGATGTATTGTAGATTTTGTTCTCGTTCTGAATCCTGGGCTCTGCAGCCGAGAAGACGTTTCTCACTTGGGCCCTCCTCCGCAGCTCCTACTTTAAGTGTTGGAGTTTATGCCTTTAGGTGCCAAAAATATAGTTTTGATTTATTGATAACCGATGTATTCAATCAATCAATCAAATCTTTTTATTTACATTTTCTTCAAAAAAGTAATGGTGTCAAGAGAATTCCAATTCTTTCAGAACTGTAATAAATAACAGTACAAATTACAATAGTATTTAACAATGCATAGAACTTTTGTTGGTTATGGATAAATGTCTCTCCAATGTAAGAATTCTTCTTTTCAATAGAAGGGTCGATTTGTTAACCATCGTCCAGAGAGTGTGGTCTTCATCTTCTGTCCATGTAATATCCTGATGTCTTCTGGCAAGAGATTGTGTAGTTTTCTTCCGATGTAGGAAGGTTTTTCTCAAACAGTGAGCTGTGGTGTGGGGGGATGAATCTGGAAGCGTGTCTGGTGTCATGACTGTGGAGATCTGACCCTCTTTGTGCTGGAACTTTGTCTATGTAGAGAATCATCTTTTTGATGTATAGGGCAGTAAATGTCATAACTTTTAGTGTGGTGAACGCTTCCCTGCGGCTATGGGCCCTAGGCCTGTTTGAATTGTAACTGCCATCTTTTGTAGACACACTACACGTTGCAGGTTTCCTGCCGAAGTGCTCCCCCAGATTATCAGGCCTTATCTTAAATGTGACTCAAATAATGCATGACCTGCAGTTTGTGCTGTAGTCTCGTGACTCAGATTCTTTATTATTTTTAACACATTCAGGCATTTATTTATTTATTGGATAGCGTATCAATATGTAGATCCCAAGAATTGTTCTCAATGATTGTTATTCCTAAGAATTTAGCCTCGTTGCCTATGGTTATGCCATCCTTATCGTATGTGTTGCATCCTTCATCGAGTCTTCTAATTCAAACTGCAATATGCGTATGCATATATTTTACTTCATCCAGTATAACCTCGTATTTTGCCTCCAGAATACCATGTGTCTCAGGACAGTTGCTATGAGAATACTGCTTAGCCAACCTCAGAGATTTTTTAATCTATAATTTAGGATTCATGGTAATGTTTTTAGATTTTAAGTTTTTAAACAGAACTTTCTGTAAGTTTAATTTTGTGCTGCTATCGCTCGTCGAACTTTTACACAGTCTTTGATTTATTCAAATGCCAAGTCAAGGGACAAATTAATAACATTCTAAAACTACTGTATTTAAAATCCTACTTCAATTCAGCTACAGTACGTCAGTTTTAAATTTGTTGTTAATCTCTGCAAGGACCTTCAATAACAAAGTTGTTGGTCTATTGAACTCACTTGCGCTGTTATTAAGGGGTTATTCCAGTTGGTGGCGCCTTCACTCACAAACAGCTGGAACGTGCCACGTGACCGTGACACCTGCACTAATTAGCCAACGCGTGGGTTCGCTGATTTTATCACTTATTTCATAGTCAAAGTAAACAAACCAGCACAAAACGTGTAATAACTAAGAATTATCTAGCAATAAATAAATACACATAGTTTGAGTTATACATGCACAAAAGCAGAGAATAGAATACTTTTTAAGGAGCTGGTCGGACACGTTTACTCTACTCAAATGATTCCCCCTCCATGAATCATTTCCATCCCTTGTCACAAAAACCCGACAGTCTATGTGTCTGTCTTGCAATTTTTGATCCCTTACTACCAGGAGGTTACATAGAATAATCTTCTACAGTAAGAACACCTTTATAATGCCAATTTTTGTCAAACTTATTTCATCCCACTAAATGTTGTGTGAACCTCAAAATAGATCTAAAACAAATGGCCTAACCTAAAAGGAAACAAAATCATTTATTACTTCCCATTTATTTATTTATTTATTTTTTTTTTTATTTATTTTCATTTATTTATTCCCAGCACCTATAACTTAAAAATACACAATATTGTTAACTTTTTACACTCAGGGTGTATACCTAAAACTAAGGGGTTAAACATATTATCTTTTTAACAACTTTTTACTTGTAATTTTATAAGCCCTAAGATGTAGCATTTTGTCACCAGTAATCTGTTTGAGAGACACTGTGTAAAATACTATTTTGCACATTACGATTTGTGAGGATGATTTGTAAAGTGTATGCAATCAAACAATTGTTAATGGTAGCTCAGTTTGTGGATGGCTGCTTCTGACTTCTGAGGCTAAACCATCTCCTGAGCTTCTGAGCAATTTACCACCTCAGATACGCAGAAGTTCATTGAATAAGAAGAGTCAACACATTTTAAAGCATACAAATAACTATAGATCAACTATAAGTTAGCTTAGGAGTAGTAATCATTATGTTAAACAGTTTTTTGTATATAAAGATATATCTAATATATTGCTCAATAATCATTTAAAAAAATACAAGTAAAGTCACAATGAAGCTAAAAATCAGAATCTACTTTAATTAGTTCACTGAGACTTTCCATTTTAGTTTTATGTTTCCAAAGTTTTCTGCAAAATTAAATTAAAACAGGGTGTCATCAAGGCAAATTGTCCGCCCAAAGTTTCCTTAAATAATAACAGTTTTCATTACGGCAAACTTGAGTGGGAAGTTTGTCTTAGTTTTGAAGATGGAATTTAAAGAATCATTGAACACATTGAGGTTTACTCTCTATAAACTTGGATTGAGTAATGCCAGTCTTCAATCGTTATCTGTTTTTTACTGACAATCAATTACTTTTTTCTCTACTCATTTAGAGTAAACAACAGTGTTTAGGAAACGCCGAGGACAAACAAAATAACATAACCAGCACTTTAGAACCTATTAAGTGCAAAACTGTAAACAAAATAATCCAAGACATGATTTATTCAGAGACTCAAACACATAGCTGGCATATTGTGTCAATACTCCGATTAACATATTTTATAGAACCTCAAGGAATTATTGAAGTTTTTTTAACAGGACCTAATTTAAAAATAGAAAGAGTCGAAAATAGTTGATATGGTGGTCTGTTTTTTAAAATTATGAAGTTATAGGAATTACTTCCAGCAAATTCCAAAAGCAATAAAACATATTTTAGTTTTGTAAAAAAATTGTAGTCTTAGTGAATTTCCCCTTTAGGGAAGAATCTCTTACAGTAGGTGGCATGGTAAGACTTAAGCCCGATACCATGATAACCAGACCAAGTCCAATCTTTCTGGCTTTTAAACTTAAATCATGAATGCTGCTTTACACGTTTAAAAAAAATCATCGAAATCGGAAGTTTGTTAAAAAAGATATCGTGTTGACAGACACACATATATACATAAATTTGAATGAATAGTGTTATTGGCATCTGGGTATGTAGCTTCACCTGGTTAAGTTATATTGATAATTGCATAAAACACATTTGTTATCCTTCTTGTTGCAGAAAACCGGCGTACTCAGCCTTTAATGTTATTCTTATGGAGAATAAATAAAATGCTATATATCACTTATTTATTTATGTATTTTTACGAAACTTGGTATGTGGCTTTATGTGGTAGTGAGAAACATATATATGCATTGGAAATTTGCTGAGTAGGCAGGTTTGCTGCGACGGGGGATTTAATTTTTAAATTCTCGGTTGCTAACCCTAGTGGTTTTTTTAACTCAACCAAGATTTTGAAATAAAACTAGAAATAATTGAGACAAATATGTTGTATTGCTTTTAGCACTTACTTCAAATTTTTCCCACAGCTTCATTGTTCAAAAACTTCTTTTAAACTAGGTGCTTAAACAGCCCGCTTTTAAACATTTATGCATCATACCACCTTTTTTAGCATTTGAAAAACTAAATTTGTACTTTAAAATTAACATAAAATAAAATAAATATGAAGTAAAGGAAATAGGGTTACCAATCTAGAGCCTTGTAAATGACAACTTCTGGTACTTTAAATTGCGTTACATTAAGTTAAAAACACCCTTTATTTATATTTCGGTTTTCCATCTTTATAACAAAAAATTAATAAAATCATAAAGAACATTAAAAAACTATCAATTTCGATCATGAATGGTTATCAGTGTTGGTTTCAACATGTCATTCTAAAGTAAACCCCTAAAATATAATTATAATACTTTGATAATTATTAAATAAAACAAGTTTTAACCTTCATGTTTCTTGACGTGTTAATCAAACTAGATGTATTATTTCGACACGACCTTACCTAGACCAAAAATCTTACTCGCATATTCCTTATACACAAATATACAATATCTATGTGAATTAAAATTTCTTACATTGTGATGAGCTGGTTCACTTCCTTACTTTCATAGTTTTTGTTAACTACTTATCCTTGCTTCTTGGGCAGGTCGTACTTTAAAAATAAAAAATGTATGTAATTAATTAGCAATATTCATATTTGGTTCTCCATAATTTTTAATAATTGGCTGTTAGAGAAATAATATTTTACTCAAATTTTTTATCCACGAGAACTGGTCTTTACTACACAGTTTCGGTATCATTGCTGAGTGCTGGAAAAACGCAGCACTATCCAAACTGCTGAGTCCGTGCAACATGCAGCGTCTGCTGCAGTGCGACTGTGTATTCAGCTTGTTTGTGATGGAGATTCGTGTCAAGTGACCTTTTGTGATTATTTACACAGTACAATCTTAAACAGTTTGTCTTAAACTTACGATTTAATCCTGAGTTTGCTTGACACATTGGTTAAATGTTTATATTTCCGGTACTCAGGGGTGCCCACAGGAGGGGATGATAGAGCGGGTTGCGCTATAAAATTTTATTTTGGGGGATATATATTTCCTACATCAATCTACATTATTTATTGCTTATTTTTGAGTGTAGAAGCCAAAAATATATAGCCAGTGCACCTTTTGTGTAACAAACACCCTGTATAGCCTACCATTCATCTTAACCTCTTATAGAATATATTTAGCAACAATAAAAAATGTTGTCTCATAAAAAATATAAAGAAAAATAAATGCTATTGCAAAATTATAAAACTATAATTGCAAATTTATGTAACGGATACAAAATAAACTAAATAATAGCAAATGTAGCAATTCGAGATTTTTTTTGAGATTTATTTTATTCAGTAAGCTTGATACAAATAAGGATGCATTAATAAATACCCTATTTAACATAATTTTACACACCTCATTGTAAGGGACAACACCTCTGTCCTCTGGAAGGGGTGGGGGTAGTAAAGGACCAAGCCTAATTTTTCTTGGGGGGGATCGTGCTATTGCATTTGGGGGGGCCTAAAGTTGGTACAGGAACAAACATGTTCTGTATTGAATTTCACCAAAAACATTTTCTTAGTTTAGACCATGGAGTCCCCTATTTACAAAAAAGTGTATATCAACATTTAACAAGTTATAAAACAATATAAAATAAAGACGTAATTAATGATCTGTGAAAACTATAAAAAAATTAATACAAAATTAAACAAAATTGAAATTAATATAAGGTTGTAGGGTTTTAACCAAATTCAAACTGAGTTTTGGTTTGTTTACTAATTTTTTTGTAATGATCACAATACTGGTTTGTTAAGGTATACTAGTTAAACTAGTTTACTAGTATAAACTAAATTAATCAATATCGTAATTCAACTTGTGTGTTGAATAGGACACAATTATCTTCAATATTATAATGTTAATATCGTAATAAAAAAATAAAACAAAACTAGAGCTAAACTAATTTTACTGTGGCATAAAAATGAGCAAAACCTAATACCATAAATAAATAAAGCCTAAAAAATAATAATTATTGGTGGGTGTTACTGTATGTTACAGCTTCTAAATTCTATAGATATAAAACAAGAAAACAAACTAAAACATTCACAAAGCAAACTAACTTATTAGTGAATTTCCTATGGAAAGTGAACTATTAGCACACCACCTAACACGACCTAACGTGACCCCCCCCCAGAACACGTTTTGGGGGTTCTTTCAAAATTCTCTCTCTCTCTCTCTCTCTCTCTCTATATATATATATATATATATGTGTGTGTGTGTGTGTGTGTGTGTGTGTGTGTGTGTGTGTGTGTGTGCATGCACTCTAGCGGTCGCATTTTTGTCCGATTTACTTCAAATTTGGTAGGGACGTTCCTTTCTATAATCTGTTGGACAAGTTCGTTGGGCAAAACAATCGGAAAACTCTAAACCCCTTTTTTGGGGATTAATATTTCAAATTTCGAGTTTTTGGGCCCAAAAAGGGTCAGAAAAGCCCCTGATGTGAAATTACCGAATGTAAAAAGATGGGAATTAGTGTGGCGAAACTTTGAAGCCCTCTCTCGTGATTCTAGCATATATATTTACCGAGTTATTAAAGAAAATGTGTATTGACCAAACACAGTACGTTGTCTTATGGGGTTTTACATTAGAAAAGCCTGTTAATCATTTTTTAGTGTACTTTTATCATCTCCAACAACCTCACGCCTACTTTAAAGCCTGACTGGACCTTCTCCTAACCTTATAATGCGCAAAATTGTATTCCCAGTATTGCAGGTAAATAGAACCAGGAGTATCAGAACAGCCTCAAATCAAATCAATATTTTCAGATTTGAATAAAAATTGGAATAATTGTATGTTTTTAACTGGTTTTAAGTTTTTATGTGGAAATTCACTTCCCTCATGTCAGCGTGCTGTGTGCAAACTCGTTTTAGATATTTAGGGGTAGTTCAAGAAAATATATGATTTTCCAGTAAATTTTAATCTAAAATTACCGATAGAGGGTCGGGCGATGGCGCAGGGCATGCGGGTGCCGAACTCGCTAACGAGGCTCTCTGCGAGTCGCTTGGAGTAGGTGTAACAATTGGGGTGGGGGCCCAGCACCCTGAAACACAAAACACACATCACACACTATCACACGTGTAGTGTCACTTGGAGTAGGTGTACCAGTTAGGGTGGGGGCCCAGCACCCTGCAACACAAAACACACAACACTCACTATCACACCTTTAGTGTCACTTGGAGTAGGTGTAACAATTGGGGTGGGGGCCCAGCACCCTGCAACACACACTATCACATCTTTATTGTCACTTGGAGTAGGTGTAACAATTGGGGTGGGGACCCAGCACCCTGCAACACAAAACACACATCACACACTATCACACCTGTAGTGTCACTTAAAGTAGGTGTAACAATTGGGGGTGGGGGCCAGCACCCTCCAGCACAAAACACACATCACACACTATCACACCTTTAGTGTCACTTGGAGTATGTGTAACAATTGGGAGTGGGGGCCCAGCACCCTGCAACAAAAAACACACAACACACACTATAACACATGTAGTATCACTTGAAATAGGTGAAACAATTGGGGTGGAGGCCCAGCACCCTGCAACACAAAACACACAACACACACTATCACACCTGTAGTGACACTTGGAGTAGGTGTAACAAGGGGGGGTGGGGGCCAGCACCCTGCAACACAAAGCACACAACACACACTATCACACCTGCAGTGTCACTTGGAGTAGACACACTATCACTTGGTGTAACAAGTGGGGTTGGGGCCCAACACTCTGCAACATAAAACACACAACACACACTATCACACCTGTAGTGACACTTGGAGTAGGTGTAACAATTGGGGGTGTGGGCCAGCACCCTGCAACACAAAACACACAACACACACTATCACACCTACAGTGTCACTTGGAGTAGACACACTATCACTTGGTGTAACAAGTGGGGTTGGGGCCCAACACTCTGCAACATAAAACACACAACACACACTATCACACCTGTAGTGACACTTGGAGTAGGTGTAACAATTGCGATGTAACAACGGCTCAGCATCCTGTAAAACAAAACACATCACACCTATCGGTTGTTCCCGGTTTACATATATTTGATGGGGTCATTTATCTCTGCTCGAATACCTTTTTAGGGTTACTTATTTTAAAACCAGAACTTGGCTTTTTTAATTTATTTTTGAGTTAAACTTGAAAAAAAATACCGAGACACCCTATTCACCACATTTTTTATAGTCTGGATTTATATTAACTACATGTATAAAATAAAATTAAAAAAAGTCGTGTTGTAAGTTTTACTTAACTGTAAACAGCCTTACAGGAAAATATTCTTCTATAAATGAGTATGTAAAATGAATGTTAACTTATAATTAACACTATATTAGTTGTATACGTCCAATTAACTACTATTTCCAAACGAGTGCAACATTATAACTTAGATAATTTCTTAATACATTCACGATTAAAATATATAAATATAAAATAATTAATATTTACAACTAAGTAATGAATGATTTTTTATTTTAAGTTCGTTAAATATAAAATTTGCACAAAGAATAACTTCTGAGAGAGGGACGTATATATAGTGGTTTAGTTATAAATAGAGATTTTTTATTTGGATAATATTTCTGTAGTTTCTTTAATACAGCAACTCTTAAATGTCACTTTGACCTTAGTAATAAGCGCTTTACTACTGCAGAAGTTTTATTGAGTAATTTAAAAACAAGTGTACATCAGAGGTGAACAGTATTAAATGTCAAATGTAACCGACAATACTATTTGATCAAATATACTGTTACTATAATTATTACTATTAATATTATTAATAAATACTGATACTATACTGTTTGCCTTTTAAATTTCCAGCCCTAAAATTCTCAGAAGATATATTTATTCTATAAGTAAAAAAAAAAAAAAAACGCGAGATTTTAATTACAATTCGGATTAATTCGCCAAATTTGAAACCTTTGTCAAAGCCCAGTCTGTATAGCATGTGTTTGATATGCTGGCCATAGTCGCCAGTCAGGTACTGATTGCGTGCGGTCTATACACAAATCATCATTATCGGCCTACTAGGCCTACTCATTACTGAGCCCTGCCAGCCAAAGCAGTAATGGGATGTCGGGGAGTGTGAAATACATATTTATAATTCAACACAGATATTAAAATGAATGTCTGCCATTTAGAGTGTGAAAAGTAAATTAACTTTATACATCACGTGGGGAATATTACATAAACCAAGTGTCACATGTAAAAGGAGTGGTTAACAACAAACAGAGTTTATCCATTCAAATTGTAATTTGTTGTAAATCATGACGATTTCTGCCGTGAAAACTTGTTCGTACGTATCCTTTTGGATGGATACAAAAAAGAAAGAAAATCCATCTCTTTTGAGAAGGTAAGGGAGAAGCTATCCCCGCATGCGGTAAGTCCATATTTGAATGCAGGAGGCATTTGTCCTGAAATGACACCTATTCAGCCGTTCAGAGCCACTGAATTTCATTTCCTGGGTTTCCTTTGGTAGGAAAATGACAAAAGTAGTCGCAGAGTAATAAATTCTTCTAGATATAATGTATGGGTTTTAAAAATAAAGATATACAAAGTACCTTTAAATTAGTCAGCACAGTATGTGTAAAAACATAAAATACACAAATTGTTATCAATACTCTTTCATGAAATATTGCATGCAAGAGCTAATAGTTAAAGTGAACTCCTGCAACACACTGACCTTTTAAACTAGCTCAAAATTGTTAAACAAGTTAAAACCGTGTTTTTGATTCTATATTTCCATAAAGAAAACACTGTATGTGGTGATATTAACATTATTGAAAACGACTAAAAAAACTATAGTTATTATGTTATTTAAGTTAATTTACAGTATTTCAAAATTGTATCAGTTTCCGTAATGCATTTCCTTTGTCCTGCTCAAGGTATTGTAAATTTAACTGTAAAGGACACACATAGGTGCAGACATGTTATAGGTAACTCGAATTTGTACAATGAAAAGGTAAATTACTTTGCACTATAATTAGTTATGTAAACTGAGGTTAAAACAGCTTTGAAAATATAAAAATAAATTACAAATAAAAAACCATAAATATTAGGAGCACATAAAAGCTTTTAGCAATAAAAGCATTTTGTGAGATTTGCAATATGATGCGATTTAATATCTCACAAGAAAACAACGTTTGCAAACAAATCCGGCAGTGATATATTGCTGGTGGACCAAAATAAAGAAAACACCAGAGATAAACACGTGACTGATGACTCTGAAATTTGTTTTAATCTTCCAGCTTTCTTAGTTGCACATACGATGTCAACACACGTAGCTTGCATTAATTTAGCCGTAATAATGTTCCGTAATAAGTAAAAAGATAATACAATTTGTAATAAATATATGCATTTTACTTCCTAGGTCTAACTTTTCTGTATTCCTAACTATTTTTAATTACTTTAACTCATATATCTTGTAATAAAATCGATTTTGAACTAACGGTTAGCTTAAGCCAAGTGATTGTGAATTTCGGTTTGATAATTAAAAAACAATAAAAAAAATTAAAGGAATACAAATTATCAGTATTTATTTATAGAGGGAAGTGCCCAAACTGGACCCCTCCCCTTAAAGTGGTCCCCAGCTCTCCTGCCTCTCTATTCTCCTGAACTCTTGCGGGATTAAGTGTAGATAGTAAGTTTAGGCTTATACCACTTATACCACTGTGAAGCAGGGCGCTCGGTCACCCGCTTCACTTGTTAACTGACATTTCGCCATTACGTGTTTTGCCAGTGAAATTAGTTTCTACATAGTAATACTTTTTATTTGTTACTCCTGGAAGTAGAGGAGAACTGCCGGTTTAACATACTATTCGGCGCTTTTTTCCCATGTTATTCTTATGGGGATCAGTTTTTGCGCCGACGCCCGATCCCGCCTTACACAAGTTTCCTTGTTAGCCTATACTAACGTCCAACCCTTGCCTATATTAAATATATTTTCCCAATCCCCATCCCTCCTCTATATTTTTAAAATTAATTTTCAAATTCAGGCTAAAAAACTATCTTTAGTGTTTATGGTCCGATTTGTCTGCAATTTGGATATGTTATTGTCCTAGGCAAGTGTTTTAATAAATTCCACTTACATTTCCCAAATTCACTATAACGGTCAAATTAAAAAATATTTTTTGAAAAATACTATAGTGCCAATTGCCACCTTCTTTATTAACTGTCCGATTTGTTTAAAACTTGGATATGTTATTGTCGTAGGCAAGTGTTTTAATAAATTACACTTACATTTCCCAAATTCACTATTACAGTCAAATTAAAAATTATTTTTGAAAAATACTGCCAATTGCCAACTTCTTTATTAAATGTCCGATTTGTCTGCAATTTGGATATGTTATTGTCCTAGGCAAGTGTTTTAATAAATTTCACTTACATATCCCAAATTCACTATTACGGTAAAATTAAAAAATATTTTTGAAAAATACTGCCAATTGCCAACTTCTTTATTTACTGTCCGATTTATTTAAAATTTGGATATGTTATTGTCCTAGGCAAGTGTTTTAATAAATTCCACTTACATATCCCAAATTCACTATTACGGTCAAATTAAAAATTATTTTTGAAAAATACTGCCAATTGCCAACTTCTTTATTTACTGTCCGATTTGTTTAAAACTTGGATATGTTATTGTCGTAGGCAAGTGTTTTAATAAATTACACTTACATTTCCCAAATTCACTATTACAGTCAAATTAAAAATTATTTTTGAAAAATACTGCCAATTGCCAACTTCTTTATTAAATGTCCGATTTGTCTGCAATTTGGATATGTTATTGTCCTAGGCAAGTGTTTTAATAAATTTCACTTACATATCCCAAATTCACTATTACGGTAAAATTAAAAAATATTTTTGAAAAATACTGCCAATTGCCAACTTCTTTATTTACTGTCCGATTTATTTAAAATTTGGATATGTTATTGTCCTAGGCAAGTGTTTTAATAAATTCCACTTACATATCCCAAATTCACTATTACGGTCAAATTAAAAATTATTTTTGAAAAATACTGCCAATTGCCAACTTCTTTATTTACTGTCCGATTTGTTTAAAACTTGGATATGTTATTGTCGTAGGCAAGTGTTTTAATAAATTACACTTACATTTCCCAAATTCACTATTACAGTCAAATTAAAAATTATTTTTGAAAAATACTGCCAATTGCCAACTTCTTTATTTACTGTCCGATTTGTTTAAAATTTGGATATGTTATTGTTGTAGGCTAGTGTATATGCACCATCCACATTTTACAAATATTGCGGTTAAATTTTAAAAATTTGGAAAAATACTGCCAATTGGCAACTTCTTTATTTATGGTCTGATTTGTTTAAAATTTATATATGTCATTATTCTAGGCCAGTGTATATGTACACACCATCCACATTTGACAAATTAACTATAATGGTCAAATTAAAAAAATATTTTGAAAAATATACTAACAATTTAAAACTTCTTTATTTACTGTCTGATTTGATTTATTTTCGGATATGTTATAGCTCTTATATAGGTAACAAGACCACACTACCACACGTTCCATTACCCCCTACAATACAGTATTTTGTCTTTTTTGTTTGTTTATTTTGCTGTAATCCCAAAACTGACTTTGCTGTTTATTGTCCGATTTGCCTACACTTTGGATATTGTCCTAAGCATTTATTGTCTGATTTATTTTTGGATATGTTATAGCCCCCAACTATTATATCTAAAATTAAAATATTATTTCCACCTATAATACAGTTGATGTGTTGTTTGTTTTGCCGCAACCTAAAAACTAACATTGGTATTTGTGTTTTTACAAAACTATATTTTGCGGTTGGATTAAAAAAAATAAATGCAAGCTTATTATATTTGCCACAAGCTTATTATATAGATCCAGCTGTTATATTTGCCACATTTCCAATATTGTTGTGACCCTCTCAACTACCTCTCATTGTAATATAATAAGTAATATATATCCACAAAATATTTATGGTCAGAACTGCCTAAATTTTGGATATGTTTTAAGCCAATGCGATAACAAAAAATAAATTTTTAAAACCCAAAACAACTAAACACAAAACACTAATCTTTCTTTGTGCTTGTTTGGAGTAGTCTTTATTTTATCCAACTTAATTTTAATTTTGTAGTTAAAATCAAACTTCCCACATTCTAGCTCCCTTTCCAGCCAGTGGTTGGAGACATAAAGGTTACGAATATTTTCAAACTGTACAATATATCTTTTTCTACCCCTATGTTGGACTTGTTTAATAGCGCTTATTAATAATTCCGCACCATATTCCAAATCCTCCAGTCTACTACATTCTTTAAATTTAACATTGCCTTTAATATCTTGCATCTCTATGTCTTCTTGTCCAACATCCCACTCATTGTTACGGAAACTTAGGTTTTCTATTTTTGGAAAGGAATTGCCATAAAATGTTGCGGTTCCGTTAGTGTTAAAGCTTGCAAGTGGCTCGTTGGTAGGTAGATAAATAATGTCCAAATCACCACTGTATGGCAACACGCTATAACCTTGCCTATTCTTATTTATCTCTATAAATACAGTTTTACAGACACCTTTAACATAGTATACACCCCTCCGTCCATCCTTTTCTGCCAACACTCCCACAAACTTGTTGTTTACTACAAACGCATACACTATATAATGTCCATAATGCTCTAGATCCTCCCAGCGTCGCAGGAAGTAATCTTTTAATTTATCCTCTCTTTCCCTTCTTTCTTGTTCTTTAGCCAACTGTGCTTTGTATTCCTCTGCAACAGTATTTTCCACATATTCCAATTTACGCTTATTACTGTCGATGTCTTCTAATTCCAATTTCCTCTTTTTGGAACAACTCTCTAAGAAAGGCTTGGAAAGTGGCTCTATTTCTTTAATAGTGTATGGGTACAGTTTATTGGTCCGGCTTCTTAAAACGTAGGGAGTAAGGTTAGGACTTTCCACTAAGCCTAATTCTTCTAAATTGATGTGTTTAGGTATAGTGGAGAAAGGTGTATTTGATTTTGTAAAACATGTGCCCCCAGATTTGATGTAACACTTATGCTTTACACTTATGGCATCAGGAAACTCCTCTATTACCTCTACATAGTTAGTTGGTAAACAGTTAAAGCTAAATGCAGATAGAGCATACTTTATTAACTTTTCCCTTTGTGTACTATCTTTTGGCAGTTTTAGTTGTACTCCAGTTATCTTCTTCGTATTACTATTACCCCAATATGCGTATTGTAATAAATCGTTAAACACTAAATAACAACTGTTTTGTAATTGATTGGCAACTTTCACCCACATCTTATGCAGAGGTACTGCATAGAATGGAGCATTTTGAAAGTACCGTTTGTTGTCTTCTATTAGACTTAAACAATCTCTTAAAGGTTCAAACCCTTTACCAAAACCTCTACAATAGTTATAGATTGTTGCCTCTAACCTTGTTATTCCATTCTCTCTAGCTAGTTTAGACGAGAACGTTTCTTTTAGTCTCGCATCTGGACAGTTTACAAAGTTTATTATATGGTTTCCTATACTTTTAACTACTCCAGGGCTTGTAATCTGGCATATAAATTTATTATATATTTTTACCCTGCTATTTACATTAAACCATGTTAAACAGTCTTTACTAACATGGAAATTATCTACAATAACATTATATCCATTCTTGTACGCCCCTTGGTAGCAAAAGTTAAAGTTTTCTGTAAGATATTGGCACATTTCCTCTTTATTAAATATTCCAGCCAAATCTAGTGTTATATCGAAATCCATAAGATAGTACATTTCTTTTTCCAGATCTTGCAGTATCTTTGGAAGATCTTCCAACAAATCCTTAATTTTAACATTTGCAAGCTCTATTTTATAGGGAATTGCTATAGGATCATCATACTTTTGTTTAATTTGGTCAATATCTTTCTTTATTATTTGTAACACACCCTCGCTTTGGACCCCAGAGGACCTCTCCAAGGAGAATGGTAGTTTGGCCACAACACCATGTCGAGCTAAAGAGAACTTTTTAAATATTCCTCGTAAGTAGCTATTAAATGAGCCACATATTTCCTTCTTAACTTTAAATTTATTCCGAACGTCCCCATCACAATCCGTAACATTGGTTATCTTAACTAACATTATGTTATCACAAAACGCATCCGTTATAGATGTTAAGTTATTTAATTTTGGTTCGCCCTCGCAATAGTTTATATTACCTATGTCTGTAAGAAGGTTATTATTACTTAGATTTTCTAATAAAAACCATATACCGAATATGGAATACCCACTATTAATATAATTCCAAATTCAACTAAATAAGTTTATAGTCTCAATATAATTAACATATTAACTAACGGTGCCATCCCGCATTAGTACCCAAATTGTCAAAATTCTATAATTCACTGTCTATTCTTAGTCCTTGTATAGTATTAGGTTTTGTACTATTCAACCCTACATTCTTATCCTGTGCAGTAGAGTAATATATGCATGTTATTTAATACAGATACGCACATTCTACAAGACCTATACATAGATCTGTTGTATAAGCAGCAGAATAGACGTCTCATTGTGTTGTTGTAAAGTAAAACATAAATGTAAATTGTGCTGGATTCAACCGGCCAGATATTAGACAGGAAATGTGTTGGAAGTGTATTGCCAAATAGTAAGACAAACACCACATAGTGCAGCATGTAAGCAATCCATTACTATTTAGACAAATGTATAAGGTCAGTATTGGTACAACATCCGATATATCGTTTAATAGCTACTTACGAGGAATATTTAAAAAGTTCTCTTTAGCTCGACATGGTGTTGTGGCCAAACTACCATTCTCCTTGGAGAGGTCCTCTGGGGTCCAAAGCGAGGGTGTGTTACAAATAATAAAGAAAGATATTGACCAAATTAAACAAAAGTATGATGATCCTATAGCAATTCCCTATAAAATAGAGCTTGCAAATGTTAAAATTAAGGATTTGTTGGAAGATCTTCCAAAGATACTGCAAGATCTGGAAAAAGAAATGTACTATCTTATGGATTTCGATATAACACTAGATTTGGCTGGAATATTTAATAAAGAGGAAATGTGCCAATATCTTACAGAAAACTTTAACTTTTGCTACCAAGGGGCGTACAAGAATGGATATAATGTTATTGTAGATAATTTCCATGTTAGTAAAGACTGTTTAACATGGTTTAATGTAAATAGCAGGGTAAAAATATATAATAAATTTATATGCCAGATTACAAGCCCTGGAGTAGTTAAAAGTATAGGAAACCATATAATAAACTTTGTAAACTGTCCAGATGCGAGACTAAAAGAAACGTTCTCGTCTAAACTAGCTAGAGAGAATGGAATAACAAGGTTAGAGGCAACAATCTATAACTATTGTAGAGGTTTTGGTAAAGGGTTTGAACCTTTAAGAGATTGTTTAAGTCTAATAGAAGACAACAAACGGTACTTTCAAAATGCTCCATTCTATGCTGTACCTCTGCATAAGATGTGGGTGAAAGTTGCCAATCAATTACAAAACAGTTGTTATTTAGTGTTTAACGATTTATTACAATACGCATATTGGGGTAATAGTAATACGAAGAAGATAACTGGAGTACAACTAAAACTGCCAAAAGATAGTACACAAAGGGAAAAGTTAATAAAGTATGCTCTATCTGCATTTAGCTTTAACTGTTTACCAACTAACTATGTAGAGGTAATAGAGGAGTTTCCTGATGCCATAAGTGTAAAGCATAAGTGTTACATCAAATCTGGGGGCACATGTTTTACAAAATCAAATACACCTTTCTCCACTATACCTAAACACATCAATTTAGAAGAATTAGGCTTAGTGGAAAGTCCTAACCTTACTCCCTACGTTTTAAGAAGCCGGACCAATAAACTGTACCCATACACTATTAAAGAAATAGAGCCACTTTCCAAGCCTTTCTTAGAGAGTTGTTCCAAAAAGAGGAAATTGGAATTAGAAGACATCGACAGTAATAAGCGTAAATTGGAATATGTGGAAAATACTGTTGCAGAGGAATACAAAGCACAGTTGGCTAAAGAACAAGAAAGAAGGGAAAGAGAGGATAAATTAAAAGATTACTTCCTGCGACGTTGGGAGGATCTAGAGCATTAACATTGGACATTATATAGTGTATGCGTTTGTAGTAAACAACAAGTTTGTGGGAGTGTTGGCAGAAAAGGATGGACGGAGGGGTCTATACTATGTTAAAGGTGTCTGTAAAACTGTATTTATAGAGATAAATAAGAATAGGCAAGGTTATAGCGTGTTGCCATACAGTGGTGATTTGGACATTATTTATCTACCTACCAACGAGCCACTTGCAAGCTTTAACACTAACGGAACCACAACATTTTATGGCAATTCCTTTCCAAAAATAGAAAACCTAAGTTTCCGTAACAATGAGTGGGATGTTGGACAAGAAGACATAGAGATGCAAGATATTAAAGGCAATGTTAAATTTAAAGAATGTAGTAGACTGGAGGATTTGGAATATGGTGCGGAATTATTAATAAGCGCTATTAAACAAGTCTAACATAGGGGTAGAAAAAGATATATTGTACAGTTTGAAAATATTCGTAACCTTTATGTCTCCAACCACTGGCTGGAAAGGGAGCTAGAATGTGGGAAGTTTGATTTTAACTACAAAATTAAAATTAAGTTGGATAAAATAAAGACTACTCCAAACAAGCACAAAGAAAGATTAGTGTTTTGTGTTTAGTTGTTTTGGGTTTTAAAAATTCATTTTTTGTTATCGCATTGGCTTAAAACATATCCAAAATTTAGGCAGTTCTGACCATAAATATTTTGTGGATATATATTACTTATTATATTACAATGAGAGGTAGTTGAGAGGGTCACAACAATATTGGAAATGTGGCAAATATAACAGCTGGATCTATATAATAAGCTTGTGGCAAATATAATAAGCTTGCATTTATTTTTTTTAATCCAACCGCAAAATATAGTTTTGTAAAAACACAAATACCAATGTTAGTTTTTAGGTTGCGGCAAAACAAACAACACATCAACTGTATTATAGGTGGAAATAATATTGTAATTTTAGATATAATAGTTGGGGGCTATAACATATCCAAAAATAAATCAGACAATAAATGCTTAGGACAATATCCAAAGTGTAGGCAAATCGGACAATAAACAGCAAAGTCAGTTTTGGGATTACAGCAAAATAAACAAACAAAAAAGACAAAATACTGTATTGTAGGGGGTAATGGAACGTGTGGTAGTGTGGTCTTGTTACCTATATAAGAGCTATAACATATCCGAAAATAAATTAAATCAGACAGTAAATAAAGAAGTTTTAAATTGTTAGTATATTTTTCAAAATATTTTTTTAAATTTGACCATTATAGTTAATTTGTCAAATGTGGATGGTGTGTACATATACACTGGCCTAGAATAATGACATATATAAATTTTAAACAAATCAGACCATAAATAAAGAAGTTGCCAATTGGCAGTATTTTTCCAAATTTTTAAAATTTAACCGCAATATTTGTAAAATGTGGATGGTGCATATACACTAGCCTACAACAATAACATATCCAAATTTTAAACAAATCGGACAGTAAATAAAGAAGTTGGCAATTGGCAGTATTTTTCAAAAATAATTTTTAATTTGACTGTAATAGTGAATTTGGGAAATGTAAGTGTAATTTATTAAAACACTTGCCTACGACAATAACATATCCAAGTTTTAAACAAATCGGACAGTAAATAAAGAAGTTGGCAATTGGCAGTATTTTTCAAAAATAATTTTTAATTTGACCGTAATAGTGAATTTGGGATATGTAAGTGGAATTTATTAAAACACTTGCCTAGGACAATAACATATCCAAATTTTAAATAAATCGGACAGTAAATAAAGAAGTTGGCAATTGGCAGTATTTTTCAAAAATATTTTTTAATTTTACCGTAATAGTGAATTTGGGATATGTAAGTGAAATTTATTAAAACACTTGCCTAGGACAATAACATATCCAAATTGCAGACAAATCGGACATTTAATAAAGAAGTTGGCAATTGGCAGTATTTTTCAAAAATAATTTTTAATTTGACTGTAATAGTGAATTTGGGAAATGTAAGTGTAATTTATTAAAACACTTGCCTACGACAATAACATATCCAAGTTTTAAACAAATCGGACAGTTAATAAAGAAGGTGGCAATTGGCACTATAGTATTTTTCAAAAAATATTTTTTAATTTGACCGTTATAGTGAATTTGGGAAATGTAAGTGGAATTTATTAAAACACTTGCCTAGGACAATAACATATCCAAATTGCAGACAAATCGGACCATAAACACTAAAGATAGTTTTTTAGCCTGAATTTGAAAATTAATTTTAAAAATATAGAGGAGGGATGGGGATTGGGAAAATATATTTAATATAGGCAAGGGTTGGACGTTAGTATAGGCTAACAAGGAAACTTGTGTAAGGCGGGATCGGGCGTCGGCGCAAAAACTGATCCCCATAAGAATAACATGGGAAAAAAGCGCTGAATAGTATGTTAAACCGGCAGTTCTTCTCTACTCTGGATACTGGTAGGTAAGCCTTCCGGCCGATATATATTATTAAATGGTAAGGTGTTAGGCTTATTTTTATCGCTAAACCTTTTCATTTATTTAGACTTTTGGTTAAAAATCTATTTTGCTAACAAAACCGGACACCCATCAGTTTCCTAAACTAGACCCCTTTAGTTTTCATGCTGAAGCCTACCTACAGTTGTACAAATTCTTATTATCTTTGAATTTAATATCCGTTATGTGTTCACTGTGCGCCCATGTAAACTGTGCTGGAGCTGAAAAGGAAGTATACATTTGTATATATTTTTTTATTTAAGATACTTTTCATGTACTTCCTGACTATATATTATTTAGTAGACTAATATTATTTAACTAAAAAAATAAAAACTGTAAAATTGTTATATTACATTCATATTTTAAAACTAATTTCTGATTTAGAACTCATTCCGACGATTTTTCAATGTTTTTTAATAATTATTGTGAGGGGTCCGATTTAGGCAACTATTTTTCAAACCAGAAATGTGTAAGGTTTTGGAAAAGTATTTTTTAAATAATTAATTGTTATGGTATTTCCTGAAAGATAAATTAAAATTACACATAACATAGTAAAGAAAATAGTTAATGCTTTTGAAACGGGTTTTCTTACTAATTTCAATATTTTTTTATAACAAACAAAATGGGGGTCTGGTTTTGGGCACTTTCCTCTATAGTTAGATATAAAAACAACATAACATAGGGACATAGGGACATATTACGTAACACATTTTTTCGCCATTTAAGACCCCTCGTCCCCCATGTAACGCACCATAACGCTTGACCATACCCCCCATCCCCTAATGTGTTACGTAACTCAATCGTAATAGGCTTTAAAACAGCTTAACCCTTTTAAACATCGTTTTGAATATGGATTTAAATGAATCATTAAACTTTAAATGCCTTACTTTTAACAACATTTTTTAATAACTTATTTCAAAGCAAAATGTATGCAAACAAACAAGACTGTTCCTAAAAACAAAATAAACTATATCAGCCAAAACTAACAAATTTAATTTATGACTAATACAAATACAAAGCAACTTTAAAACTAAATATGTGGGTGGCATTGCGCAATACTGAATCAAGTCATGATTTTACACTCTAAAACAACACAAAACGTATAGTCTAGGTGTAAAGCAATACAGAACTTACTCAAAACACGTTATGTCTTTATTTTTAGTTTTACTGTTATTAAAATAGTTTGACGGAAGTATTTTTTATATAACTAACTGTAACCTTGATTTAAATAATAATGTGATTATTTTTAAATTTTGAAAGATTTATAACAGTATCAATAGATAAGGGAGTGCGCCAGCTCTTAGGGTTCATATGTGTGAGTTACGTAACGTTGATCCAAACTCCCCCCTCCCCCACATAAAGCTAAGCCATACCCCCTGCTCCCCTTAAGTGCGTTACGTAATATGTGCCCCATACAACTAATTTATTCAATAAATTCTGATATATAATTATATTTGGTATGCATATAAAATACTCATTCTTGTTGGTAGATTAGGGTTGCAGTTTTTGCAGTATCTATATTAATTTTTTTGTCTGTTAGACAAAGTGGTTGCTTTTTACAGTTAGGGGAAAAACTGCTTTTGCTAAGAGGAATGAAAACCTGTAGGCACCAAAAATGGAATTGTTGGTTTAGGAATTATTAAAAAACTAGTAGAATGTACCCGTTCTTCGCACGGGTTAGAAAGGTAAGTTAGCTTGAAACCGGTGTTCTAGCTTCTGCTCTTTATGCTGTCAAATGGCCGTGTCCACAGCTGTTCGCATTACAGTTTCTGATTGTTTGCTTTCTTCTGAAATGTAAACATTGAAACTTTCACGGGGCGTAGCCCGAGGGGATTTTAAGGAAGTGAATATGCCTATGTGTTGCGTGGGTTCAAGATCTACCTTTATGAACAGTTTCAGCCCAGTCGGTTCAGTAGTTTTTGCGTTTACCCGGAACATCAGACACACAGACACACAGACAGACAGAAACCACCTCTTATTTATAATATTATAGATTGATAGATATGCAATAATTTTAAGAAATGCCAATTAGAGGAGAAAATGTTAATATATGTGTAAAATTATGTTTCTGAAGACAAAAAATGACGTTGGTAAAATATTTTGAAAAATATTACCTTATTGACTTAAGATTATGATAGCAGAAACAATAAAAGAACCATGAAAACTGAAAACTAAACACGACTAAAATGCAACGCACAACAATTATAAATGCACAGTGAACTCGTATTATTGTGCAACTTTCGGTGACATTCGGTTGAACTCTAACGATTATAAAATTTGCATAAACCAGTTAAAGAGATTTCAAAGAAGAGTTTTTACCACAGAATTATCATTGGCAACACTAATGGCTATGTAATGGAGTGTGACATTTTATTGGAAATGCGGCGAGCGTTAAAAGGGTTTGCCGATTGTTAATTTGTCGGTAATTAAAGAGTACTTTTAATGAGAGAAGGTTAAAATCATTAAATTTCATTATGTTTTAGTGAAAGCTGATTTATCTTCGTTTCTTTAAAATTGTTTAAGCAAAATTTTGAATTATCATTTAATTTAGAGTATGCCTAACCACTGAGCCATCGAGGTATTTTCTTATAAAGTCAATCTTTAAAACTATACACTAACATTTCTCAGGCATTTCTTACGTCATTGCATCACGACCTCAAACGAAAGATGAGATAACATTTTTACCTTATCACTTCTAACGTCAATGATTTTTAAGAAGAGATGAGGAAGAGAGTTTATACGAATACGTAGCTAGGGGGGGTCTCAGCAAATGTGATTCCCCAAAAATTTAGTTATATTTAATGGCTGTTATGACAGGTCATCCTCTCATTTTGGCTCTTCTCTGTCTGGCCTTGACCACCAATGTAATAACTATGCAGCATATCCTTACATATTAGTCCATGGTTAGTAAAACACGAAAAAACAAAGTTAATATATAATTTAGCTAATCAGATTCTACTATGAAAACGTTGTTCGTGTTATATTGCGTCGTTTTGATAATATGTTTAGAAGGAATTTAAGGTTTTCTACTATGGTTATAACCTTGATGTACTCAGACTCTTTGTTATAGCCTATAGATTATTAGTTAGTTGTATAGACACCAACAAGAGCGGTACTTATCGTTGAGCCCCAAAAATCCCGTTTCCCATCCAAGTTCTTGTACCTGGAGGTGATGAGCTCGAGGGTAGTGTCGTCCATCCACTGGCAGATGCGGATGATGTCGTGAGGGTTGGCCGGCGAGGGGTACGTCGTCTCCTCCAAAGTGTCGTACTCGCAGTGACAGAACGCTGTCGACAGGTGGACGAAAGCCTGTGGGATGAAAGGAAACGTTAGCGAATAAGGACCAACCGGATAAGGGAAAACCGTGTACAAATGCTCGCATTGAACTGTGTGGGAAACTTATACAGGTTTTGTTCCGGTAAGGTTACATACTTTTCAGTAGCATAAAATATGATCTCCAATTTAAGATCAATAACTTATTGCTGACTATGAACAACAAGTGGTTATCGTGCTCGCCTCGTAATCCAAGGTTCGCCAGATCGATCCTGATCAAAAACGCAAAATGGGGAGGTTCGAAACTGGACCAAGCTGCCATTTGTCATTGGGAGATTAACTAATGATGCTTTCTAAGAGCAGGTCGTCCTTAGTTAGTAGCAAGACCGGGGTTTGGACCGTTCCCTGTCAAAACGTAGAAAAATTCCAGTGGCGTAGATACACAAAAAGAACAACACACAAAAACAAAACGATTGGCTTTCTGTAAATCATATTTTATCGAACATTTCAAAGACTAAGTAGACAGAACTTTTAACAAACCATAAGATTTTAGTCCTTTATATCTTTTCAGAATTCTATTCTGCTACTGCTATTCTCGAATTGAAACGTTCAAACTTTTAGGGATTAGGATTGATAAATCTTTTTCCTGGACTCCTCAAATCACGAAGTTGTGTAATAACCTTAGCCCTGTCTGTTTTTCATTGAGATTGTTGAGGTCTTTGTTAATCAGGAATAAATTGTTTCTGTTATGGCTGCTTCGCATCTGATACGTCGTAAGCAGTCGAAGCTTGGGGGTTTTCTTCCCTTGCTTATGATGCGTTTAAGAAAAGGGTTATGAGAATTATTGAGGGTCTTCCTGTACTTCTTACTTGTAAAGGAACCTTTCCAAAACACAAGAGCTCTGTTGTTCTTTGGCCACCTTATACATCGAGCTGCCGTGTATATCACAAATGATATTGATCGCTTTACAACGTTAGTGAGGCCTTAAGTTCTCAACAAGACTTGACAGAAACTTGTTATTTCCCCAACACCGGCTCGCTTTGTCTGAGGGAGACAAATATGTCACCGGTGTCAAAACTTATACTAAGTTGTTATATAATTTCAAACGAACTGAAAGTCGTGGCCATTTTATTATTTTTTGCATGACATGTGCTTTTATATGTTATATTGTAAACTCGATATACAATCATGTGATATGTATTGTATCTACGCAAAATAAAGAGTTTGACTGAATTGAACGTGTTGTCTGTAGACAAGTTGAAGTATTTCTACGATCCGAGCCAGATTTCACGGATGCGCTGCATGTCACGCAGCCGATTTCACTGACACTGCTTCCACTGTGCCCATCAGGCTGGATATAGTAATAAACTACTTTTTTGTCTCTTGAGTGAAACTTGGTCGAGGTAATTAAATGAAAGTAGGCATGTAACATTCGTAACATTCGCATTTAAATACAAACATTGAGATACAACTTGTCCTCATGAGATTGCATTGCCGGCTTTCTCTACGTTAATAAAGTATTTTATCTACTGCATTTATTAATAAGACTTGACTAATACCATTTATATCAAACGAACAAGATTTATTGATCACTTGCAGTTAAACGTAGATCTATGATGATAGCAAAAACGTTTTATTATATGACTTAGATGTAGTTTTGTTGATACATTTCGCTAAAAATAAAAATCCTTCAAATAAAAAAAAGTAATAAATTAAAAACAACAATGTTCGATACTAAAAAGGTTTAATTTCATTGAATGCAGAGAGTTAATTTGTTTCCTGAAATAACAAAAACATAATAAAGTCTGTGAAAGCTGAGAAATTTAAAACAACAAATTTCAGAGCCATCAAAATCGCATTTATCTCTAGTGTTTGCATTTATTTCCGAGTAATATATCACTGGAATGTTTACAAGATTCATTAAATCACTTTGTCTTATGATCCATTAAATTGCGAATCTTGTCTCATTCTCTCAATTGAATTAAGATTTAAATTTCCAATGTTCCGCATTTGGTACGGTTTCTTTCTCTACACAAATACTACAAAAATTGCATTCATGAATATACAACATGTTTTTGCTGCATTCATTATTAAATCTTGTAGCTTTTCTACTCGCTAAAATAAATTACAAAAACAATAACTGTGTTACTGATTCTGTTTAAAGAACAGGGTCAACATCTTATAATATAGTGTTATTGTTTGAACACATTTGTATATATCAAACTACATTTTCCTCAAATAGTTTGAGCTTCAAAAAGGTTACTTACTTATTAATAGTAATGGGTTTTGAATTGTTTTTATTTATCTATTAAATTGTTGTAGCTAAAGATTATCCTGCTTTGTTAGAGTATATTTCAAAAGCATATTGCGATTTTCAAGACCTTTTTGATAATTGAGTGTTACATCATATTGACTTGGGACTAGAACAATTCCAATTACATAACAAAGGAATCTAACATGACATAATGTTGAGAACTAACTTGAGGATGTAGTTTATTATATGAAAGAAAACAAAACTGTCATATATAAAAATATATTCTCTCTTATACTTCGTATCATTGGTGTGTCCTAAATTGTATTTTTATTCAACAGGACATCAAAATTGTATATTTTAAATAACTTTCTGTAAATTGTTCTGTATTTTCATTCAACTATATAATGTATTATATTTAGTGTATCGCTATTATTGTATATTTTTGGGCGTATTGCTTCATTCGAATTTGAATCGGTGTAGCTTTATTATATGCTTTAATCTTTATTTTTATTCAAGATTTTCTACACGATGAAATACGTGAAAAGAATATTGGCATTTTGTAAAAAATTTAATAAAATGAATTTTACATAAAATGAATTCTGATACTATTTAATCATATTCAAATGCCTTATCAAATATGTCAAGATACATGGTGTCCCGCTTTCACTGCACCAAACTTTATCAGTTTATTTGGCGGGTCAAAACGAAGAAATAATGCAATACAACATGTGTTCTACCTCGATCCGGACCCATCTAAATGGTTATGACATTTTTATATGCTGTTGGCTTCAAGGTGTCCAATGAGACGACTCACCTTATGAATTACACTTATTTCTCTGTAAGTTTGTACACATTTTTTATAAACAACTTAATTTCCCAGAAATAGTTACAGATAAAATAACGAAATTTGGTAAAAAAAATTATCTGAAAAGTGTACAGAATCTTTAAATATATAATTTCTGTGAAAACAAATTTTAAATGGCGACGGTTCAAAGTTATTAATGTTAAAAATAAAAAAAAATGATTCCAGAGACATATTTTAAACATTAAACTATGGATAATGGAGAAAACTCAAATTTAGTGCTCCAAAGTAGGAATATAACCATATTCATTTGGAAAAAGGGAGCTCTAAATTTAAGGCTCCTCCATAATCCATAAATTAATATTTAAGTATAACACAATGTTTGATTTAGATTTAAATTGTCTAAATCTTTCTACCTAACATTATTTATTGTTTATTCCAGTTTTGTGAATTTAAGGTTGAACGACTTAAATATCCTCCATATTGAAATTAAAATTTGCACAGAAATGTCATTTTAAAGGAGGTTTTAAATTATGTAGATAAATATCCATACCAAGTTTCATTATTTCCCCGTTTCTGAGATATTGACTTTTTTTGTAGAAAATATATACAAACCGACAGAGAGAAAACAGATTCTGGTAGGACACTTGTTTCTTTTTATCTGCCAAATAACGTGGTAATATTTGTTGCTGTAGAAGTTGGACACCTTGCATACAATTTACTTTATGAAATTCACTTCTTGCTTTTATGTCCTGATTTCTAGTTGTTATTTTGACAGATTCTAGTCTAAGAAAAAAAGGTTAGTTATTTACATATCTTTTCATGTGAATATATTATGAATAAGAAAACTTTGTCTACCTACAACTAACCTTTTGACTTCTTGGCAAGGCTGTAGTACTAAATAAACTATTTTTTAGTCCGTTTATTGTGATTCTGTGTCAAAATAATGAATTTTATATTAAATATATTACTTCACGGTTATGCGGATACTACATAAAGAAAATAACATTCCCAGGAGCTGCTTTGATAAATTAAAATGCAATAGTATAATTAAAGGAAATAGTGGTTGTCATTGGTTTGTGGAATTTATCTTTAAAAGAGGTTGCACCCGTAAGATACGTTTAATGTGAAAACAGGTCTACCGTAAATCTGTGGTTAACAAGAATAAAATATGTTTTTCCTACAACCACGCCTAAAGTTTTTTATACGATCTAATAACACAATATACAACAGCTGTTTTCTGCTTAGCGAGCTAAAAAGTATGTTTCGCTCGCTGAAGTAGTAATAAACCTCTGGTTGATTGTTGCTTTGGACCAAGCTGACCTCAGCTTTTGACTCAGTGTTTATAACCTCAATCTTGTGAATTCAACCAAAATGGATGAAAGTGAGTTTTTGTGTGTTTGTGGTATTCAAAATTGCCGTTATAGAAAAACTGTGTATGTAACCGAAATATTAACCGAATGTGAACGTGAATTACCGAAAATAACCGAATTACTTCACTAAGCGTCGCGCAGTAATAGTTTTCTCTCAAGCTGTACACTAATTCTTTACACACTTAATAAAAAATAACTATAAACTCTTCTCTAAAACTCACTAGTAGTTATAATAATGTCATACAATGTATCTCAATTTGAATTAAATTTACAGATTTTAGGTGCAAATTTCCTCCGTACTCATAACACTGCAATAGAGCGTATAAAAAAGTAGCAGGAAATATACTTTTTTGAGATTAAATATTAATAACGGATTTTTTTATCCTGGCATCAGAAAATTCAGGAGTAATTTCAGACATCAGAAAATATCAACCAATATCATATTAGCAAAAACGTTCCATGAATATGATAACTGAAAAATATCACGTTACTTTGAAAATATTTTCCAGAAGTAAAGTTGTATGCAGGAAATATCTTGAAGGAAAAGGAGAGCAAATAATAGAAAAAGCTTTCCATTACAGATTGAAAGAGGTCAAATATGACGAACACACAAAAGGGTCTTTGAATAAGGAGATGTCGGACAGAGAGACAGATATTTTACCGACTAAAACCATGTTGCAGGAATTGTAAACATTTCTGAACTTTCCATACTCAGTACGTCTCAGATGTTTTGTCTTACTTGTTTTGTGTCTTGGAACAACTAATTGAGAGATCCTCTTTGTCCATTTTGGCATACACTATTTGTTCCCGTTATAAGTTGGCTTTCAAATCACATTTTTGAATTTGAAGCTGAACTCTCACTATGAAAATAGAATTAGCATAGACTATAAATATTGAAGTAGACTTCTCATTGCCATTATAAAATGTGTCCCTAGTTTTGTGTATGCCTGGATTGAAAGAAGTCGTAGTTTACACCAATCACCAACAGAGTGTACTGCTGTAAACTATTAGTTATCCTCTCAAGGAGGGGATAGTACAAAAGTTGGAAGCAAACATAAGTTGATTATTACTTGCTTTCTGGGGTGGAGATATTTTAAAAGTTAACGTAAATAACTAAAATAAATAGTTGACAGCAGCACAATCTGTCGGTGACCTAATCAAACTACTTCAATTTTAAATTCTAGCATACACTAAAAGTGGGACAGCTGGACCATATGGATGGGATGTCTCCTTCAGTATTTATAGGCAATGGTATTAGTTATCCTGGTTATGTAATTATCTTTGTCATCTATACCTATAAAAGGCAATGCCCTCACTCACTGACTGACTGAATCACTCATTACGAATTCTCCTACCTAGAGAGTTGAAATTTTGTACACTGATTCTTTAGGCATAAAGTAGGAAAACGAAATGATTTTCATCCTGATCTGACCTTAGAACTCCGCCAGAGACCCCGAGAAAGTTATCATGTATTCCTTATGGACATTCGATGAAAAGACAAATAGCTGATCTTGATTCGTAGTAGTTCCACTGGCAAACCACAGAATGCAGCACACTACAGTGTTTTCACTCAAGGGATTTTTATCCCTTTTTAGGGATTTTGAGGCGTAAGAGGGATGAAAGAGGGATAGAAGGATTAAGAGGGATTTTAAGGGTACTATTAGTATGTTTGTTTTAAATTTAATTTTTGGCTTAATACGATTATATTCTACAAAAAACAACTTAATAAAAAAGTCGTAATTGTTTTAAAATAGTTTGTGATATATGATAAAAACATTTATTTATCCACATTTATTTCTTTACATTCACGGTCAAAGTTATCATTACTCTCTGAAAATCTTTCATGGAGTCATGTATGGGATGGGACTGTCACTTTCATTGAATGTTTTTTATTTTTATCCTTTAAACTGCAAAAAAATTACAGTTTGTATTGTTTTCACCCAAACAATTATATTTCCTTTTTATGAGAATTTTAAAATATAAAATTGTGTAATGATAAAGCAATTTCAATCTTTTATACTTGATGTTTAAAAATTACAATAATTGATATATGCCTAAATCTATTGCTTGGATAAAACATATAACATTATATATTTGTGTATTTATTTTATATACATGCATAAACAGAGAAATGGTGATAATATAATCTTGCGGGAATAGGAAATTTTAGGATAAAAGATGGATTTGTGTGAATGAAGAGACGGATAAGAGGGATTTTTTCGTCTTTGGCGAGGGATTTTATTTTACTTTGCGATTACAGCTAAAATCTCGGACTATGAAGGTTAGAATAGCTACACTTGATGGTTTATGTATGGGGCACCATCGTACTATGGTGTTGTAGGTGATGTATTTGAGTTGGATACTGAGCACATACAACTTTCATTTTTTTTAAAATCATTTACGGGACGAAGCCTGCGGGCTAAAAAAAAGCTAGTGCTTTATAAAATTGAAAAAAAAAGTTTTGTATAATAAGTTTCTCCATACACTTTATGAAGTGTTTAAGAAGGAGGTTTATATCCATACATTATGTGTTAAATAATGGTGATTGTATCTTTCACTTCACCGAATAAAAAAATGAAACCGATGAACAAATATTTCAAAATTGTAAAGTTTAAATTTGATGTAGAAATACATATTTATATTATATTTTAATGGAAGAAAAACATGTATTTAAAACAAGAAATACATGGGCTTCGTTTAACTTCTAAACACAATTCTAAATATTTAGAAAGTTACAGCTAGCAATCGACACTATGTTGCTTGAGTGGAAGTAAGTTTTAAAGCAAAATTGATATTTATTTAATTTATTAAAAATTGTTATTATATGAGGAAACATTTAAAATAAATATTTCATCCTCGAAAATTAAAAGTGGCAGAATTTTTATTGCAATAATTCAATTAAATCGTGAACAAAAGTAAAAACTGTTAGTTCGTAAAATGTTAAGCGGTTCAGGACTTGAGCAGGAACATTGAAACTTACGATTTACGACCCCTTGTGATGAAAGGCTACTCAGCCACAATATATGACGTCTCTGGTGGTCTCAAGTGCTACCAAGTTTAATTAAATGTCCGGTCTTAAGTCATTGGCTAACATATAAGCTCGGGGCTTAACCGCACAATACAGCTTGCAGTTCTCAACTGTACATGTGTTGGTGAAGGTGGTAGTGGTTAGCCGTCTAATTGGTTTATTTGAGGAAAACAATAATTCAACTTTCTTCTTCTATACGTTGTAGAGAGAACGTATTTTTTGTAAAGATATTTGAATTTGAGTTATTGGTGGAAAAATATGAGTTTTGATGTTTCCTGAACGCAATAAGAGGTTTTAGTGGTTATGTCTGTATGTCTGAATGTGTACCGAGAGATTTCATAAATGTCCCGAATATAATGCAATTTAGTTTGGTGGTTCAACTCATCGTTATCTTGAACTTTATTTTTTTATTTGTTATTTTTAAGGTTGTTTTAAAAAATAACAAGAAATACAATTTCTTACAAACGATACTGATTAAGAACGATTTTGATTAACAATCCGATGATTCGTAGTGCTTTAGGTCCAGATCAACATTTTATAATCTGAATTTCTGGGAAAATTCGTATTGAGAAAATATAAAACCTGAGGTTTAAAAAAAAGTTTATTTTGCCCAAAACCATTAGATCTAATTAAATGTACCTACCACCAATAATATTTGTATTATATGATAAATAGTTGCAGAGAACACTGACATGTTCAATTTACGGTGAACGCAGTACGTTGTCCAGTGTTTTTTGTCATTTTGAATTTTAAATTATTGTTTCTCCCCTTTATTTACATACAGTTTATTTAAACATAGAATATAGGCTAAGCTAATATTGACTAAAAACTATATTGCCAATTGATCCTAGGGAAGAAAACGGGCATTTGCACCCTTTAAACTACTCGTTGCAATGACAATATCAGATTAAGGTAATTTGTTAAATAAAATAGTTTACTAATAAACTTTGTATATTGACAACTGTAATTTATTTTATATATAGATGTATAGTAAATTTAAAATAATTTCTTGGTTAATAGATAGTTAAAATTGTCGGTTTTTTGACACCATTTACTACATGTCCACAAGTCTACATTTCCTCTTAGCAGATTTGGCATTCATTTAAAGGATTTATCAATGTTATAACGTTAAGTGTTGTATTATGATTACTGAAAAATGGGTTCAACTGATGGGATGGTATGCAAAATAAAACTTCCTAGATATTTTGAAAAGTTCCATGTGAAATATACTGTTAGGTAATATCAGCTACCTATCAGGTTATATCAGTACCTTGTTTCAAAGTAAACAAAATACGTTATGTGATTTTAAGAAATTAAAGTAGAATACCTGTAGCAATAAAGGGAATTAATCATTCCTAAACTATGGTAAGGGTTTTAGTTAGGAGTAGAACGGAGGGTCTTGGACTATGAAGGTTGGAATAGCTACACTTGATGGAAATGAGACAATGATTTTTAAGCCTCCTAAGAAAAAAATGTAATTTTTTAAAAAGGAAAACAGTTATAACAGTTATATTATGCCAGTTTATAAGTTTAAATCGTCACAGTGCATGAATCGTTGACTGAATTTTAAATGCTTTAAAATAAATAAATAAAACAAGTATCTTTTAACATATCTAATATGTATTAACCTTTTGGGTATAAACCGTTAAATTTAAATATAAAAAACAGAACCCACATAATACTCTATTTTAATCAGAACATCACCAGGAATTACTAATTTTTGTAAAAATATTTTGTTTTTGTAATGTGTACGTTGAGGATAAACAAGAATTTTCTATTTATTCAACAATTACATACCTACAATAAAATTAGACTATCACCATCGTACATGTTTTACACAAAAATTATAACATGCTACACCCAATGAATGTAATACAATCAAAAACCTAATTGGTTGAATTCAATTAGAATGTGACAAAGGAGCGAATCACATCCGACGATTAATAAAGTTTGAAATTGCAGCAGTACTTGGCCCAAACGAGTCTTCAACTTGATATGTTATGGCTGAACGGTTAATTAAACTCCGTCTAATTCTCTCCTCTATTTGAGATGAGAACCGAACGGCCGATCGGAATCGACACTATACTAATTCATTATACTAATTTATCATACATATTATATTATATTAAATTTGCTAATTATTACTTTAATGTAGGGATAAAACCATGTTATCATCTAAATCGTTTTATTACTTTGAAACCCCTGGTATAAAAGTACAATCTTAAAAACACCTAAAGACGTACCAAAACTCATGTGAGGAAAGAGGTTCGAATTCTGAGTATAAACATGTAGTGTTTTAATACTAGCAAAAGTATTTTATACTTTTTAATTGCAAATCCTTGAGAATTAAACTGGATTTCAACATGAAAATGAATAATGTAATGATAGTGAAAATAAATAACCAGTACAATTCTTAATAAAACATTTAAGATTGTCTAAAATAGCGATAAAAAATAATGTTCAGCATCATGATTAACATTTTATATATAGGCTTTATATAGGTTTAATAAATTCAATATCCAGCTTCACCGAAGATTTTATATTCTATAACCAATAATTATGTTGTTTTTCTTTTGCTGTCCACGCCATTGGCATTTTATTTATAACCATTTGTTAGAGGGCAACAGTTAAAACCTTTCAAAGTCGTTTGGACACCACGAAAATCGAACCCGAGTCCTCTTTCACCGAAATCCAAGACTCTAACCGGTTATATATTTAAAAATCAGGAATTTAAAAAAGTTCCCAATATTATTGTTGACAGCTATTGTCACAAATCGTGCTTTGCTATTTCTAAAAATTAAACAAATAATTTTTGCTCAATACTCAGTTTAAAAAATACATTTTAAAGACAATTTAAATAAATTATTCCAATAATTTGTGCTTGTTGGAGAAAAAACCTAACAAAACGACAATCTGGATTGAGATATTACTAGTGCTAGTACAGGAATATAAAAATGTTTTTGTTAGCAAAAATAAACAGATTGGACCACGTAATAAATTGAATCTAGATTGAGTCAGATACTTATAGAGATGGAAGTGCAAGCGCTAGGCCGTAAAGCAAAGTTATATCGAAGTTATATGGTTCCCTCAATAAACAACCCTTCGAATTAAGGCCTACTTTTCGCTTTTATGTTCTATGATTTATGTCCACCCATTGCGCAAGGCAATAAATAAACTAACTTTGAGTGATTTTTGCTGTATATGCAGTTTGTAAGTTAAAACATAAAGATCTTTGTAATAAGTTATTAATCAGTTTAGATTAGGTATATTTACAATTTAACTAAGAAATCCAAATTTTAATATATTTCCAAAAAAAATTTATACTTCCACTAAAATGCCAAATCAGGAATATTTATTTTGCACACTAGCAACTGCTAGTGTGCAAAATAAAGATTCCTGATTTGGCATTTTAGTAGAAATATAGGGAAAAATAAGATTTTGACACTTAGAAATAGCATTAGCTGTAATTTGTTTAATCTTAATATATAAAATCCAAATACAACTGACTGACCTAATCTACATAACTATAAGGCATACAGAGTTGAAATTTGACATATAGGACCCTCTTTGGCCCAAGGTGCTTGCTAAGAAACGGTATTACGAAATTCCCCCTGTGTTACGCCCCGCTGGGTCCCAAGTTACCATGTATACTTGTGTGTGTGTGATATGGACACTCACTTTGGTTTGAGCTGTTGAAAATTCAAACAGCTAATCTTGATTCGTATTAGTTCCACGGGCTAACCACAGATTGAAGCACACACAACTATCATCGTTTACGCGGGTGAAGCTGCAACCGGTAGGCTAGTTAGTTATATCATTAAATAAGTAAACCTTCCTTACCCATATGGCTTGTGTGGATTCTAAAATCTCAGTTATTCGTTTGGTTCAGAAACCTCCAATAAATAATGTGTATGTTCATCTAATGCTCTAACTTCTGCCCGTGTGTTGTAGTTACATTACTCGACATACTATAATATTGTAGGAAACCCAAAAGTTGTTGATTATTTTCATAACAACAAAACGTTAAGATATATTACAATGAGATCTGTTGTTTGTGATAGTTTTTGAAGGAAGTCCTGTGTATTCGTTGCCTTCTTCAAAAGAAAAGTTGATGAACTTTTTTTAACTAAGATGGTGAACGAACTAAGGAGAAAATTAGTGAATTCATGAAAGGTGTTTTAGCTTAGCGTTGACTATTTAAAACCATAAATGTCCCTGCGAGGCAAAGACCTGAAGATAAAATGTCGCAAATATTTTGTGCAGTAATAAATTAGACATTCTGGAGATTTCATGACATTTTTGGGACATTGCTATATTTTGTATATTGAAAAAGTACTGAAATGTAGAAACAATTAATACTTGAAAATGTATGTACCTTCATTTTCAAGTATGTAATCAACGAAAGGTAGGTTTTAAACAAACAGAACAAAACATCTGATATTAAAACGGATGATAATACCCCCGTCGCAGCAAACCTGCATACTCAGCGAATTTCCAATGAATATATAACATAAAACATTAACACTTAACAGGATTCATAAGAAATATATTCACAAACAAGCGATATTAAAAATATTAATTATTCTCCATAAGAATAACATTGGGGATGAGTACGCAGGTTTGCTGCAACAAGGAACACAAAATAATGGGTTTTCATACAAATATCATTAGAACTCATCTAAGTAAAGTCACATACCAAGTTTCATTCATATACATTCATAAGTAAGCGATATATAACATTTTAATTATTCTCCATAAGAATAACATGGGGACCGAATACCTAGGTTTGCTGCTACGGGAACCATAGGTGAACATTTTTTATTTTGTCCAAACAACGATAATTCCCAACCAGGTGAAGCCATATACCAAATTTTGTCAGTTTATGTTCATAAATAAGCGAGATATACAATTTTTCTTTTTCTCCATAAGAATAACATTAGACAACGTACTGTGTTTAGCACTTTCAATATTTCAGGAACCAATTGAAGTAGAGCAATGATAAAAATACCAAATTGTTTGTTTTTTATGCTGAATTAAATGGTAAAAATTAAAATTTGATTTAAATAAAAATTACATTTAGAAACCCCAAATAAACCATTTTTGGAGTACAAAACCCCCCAAAAACCCCCCTTTGGATGGTGCGATTCACCTGGTTTTCGAACTCGTTCAAATACATGGTGCTTTACACATTTGTACCAAATTTCATTAAGATCGGACCTTTTTTACGAGATTTATCGTGCTTACGGACACATATATATATATATATATATATATACATATATAAAAATTTGAACGAATGGTGTTTTTGGCATCTGGGGACCTCAAAATGAAAAGTTATCATGGTCTCGGGCTTAAGTCTTACCATGAGACCTACGGTAATAGCTTCTTCCCTATAGGGGAAATTCGCTAAAATCTGAGAATAATGCGGATAACATACTTTCAATCATCACGTAGTTTAGACTTCCGCCGTCGGATAGCGCCACTGTTCCAAAAACTCTGCCTTTTACTGGATTCAAGTGATGCCCTTTCTTAAACGTCTGAGACATATTGGTGAATCTACGTAAAAATGCCTTTAATTTTGACACCTCAAACGTTAAAATCCGTCCAGCCATTATCGAGTTACGACTGTGAAGAAAAAAACCCAAGCGTATTAATTATATGATAATATTGAGCAGAACCAAAATATATTAATCTCTAATAACAGATTAAAAGTTTAGGACTAATATGTCATCGTATCAGGAACAAGTGTTGCTGATAAATTTGTGTATTTACCCTTCTCTTCAAACATATAAACAGCAGCAGAGGAGAGCTTTAGCGTTTGAAACGAAGCAGCGGAACGTCATTTCATGCTACGGAAGTTGTTAAGCGCAGATCCGGAAATGAAACTTTTACACATCGGGCAAACGTTTGGCGCTATAACGATTATGAACTTGTCCACCAACAGTTGAAAAGATTCCACTTCAAAACCCAAAATATTTTCTCCATGTTAAAGTTATATACATTTCTGGAATAGAATTACTTATAGATAAAAAAATATGTCTTAAATATACATAAATATAATATGTCTATATGTATTTAAATGTAATATATGTCTATGAAATGTCATAAATTATACATTACCTAGTACTAAATTTAAATTTGTACTTATAGAAGTTCAACAGTATAATTGCATGAAGGATACCGTGTTTTTATTTGTGAGTGTAACTGTAAAGGTAGGCTTAAGATATACGATGACTTATTTGTGCAAAATTTAAGAAAAAGATTTCATAAAGTCCTAAATACTTAATTTTTCAGTTATCTGTCTGTCTGTAATTTCAAATTTTATTTCTCCACAAGCGCAGAGCATACCAAACAAATTTGAACATTTGTTATCCTTATTGAAGCGATATTTATCAATAAAATGAAAAATAACTTATCTTTACTCGTTTAGAAATGGTGGACGGCAAAAATCTTAACATTTTAATTTCATCAAAATTGCTTATCTAAAAAAAGTTTAAAACAAAATAATCTGTTTTTATGGATTTTGTTACGTATCACCGATGCCTAATTTAAAAAAAAAATCGGATGGAAGTTATGGAGCAAGTGGTCGTATATCTGATACCAGAACTCAAAACAGTGAATTTTTTTAAAATATTAGACTAACGATGATGCTGATCAATATTTGTTGCATGTATTTTCTAAATTGTTCATCGTCGTATGTGTAATAATAAACAACCAAAAGTATTTTTTTTAATAAGAATTGTTTTTATGCAAATTTTAAGAATTTCATAATCGGCAACTTTAAAACGAGTAAAGATATTTAAAGTTTTTTACTTAAATGACACATTACAAGGATAACGGTGTGCAAATTGAATCTCTGTATTCACAAAGTTTCGGAAGTTCTACGATTTAAAAATTAAACTGCTTACAGACAGATGACTGGAAAACGAAGCATTGTAGGATTGTAGCATTGTAGGATATACATTTATAGAAACTTGTTATATTTGCGTGACTAATCTTAACCTAAATTATTGAAAGGGGTTTCCCGAACACCCTATTCAATTCTGATTCTAATTCAAACTCTGATGCACTTTTAAGGGGTCCAGCTTTTGAATTCGATCTCGACTTTAAATTAATGTTTGTAGGGAAGATGTTCAGTTAAATTCATTCTTTTAGAATATCAACAAAGACACTGAAAAAATTACAATTAAGGTTCAACTTTCTTTGTGAATTTCGAACGAAAGGGAAATACTTATACCACAGAATACTAATTAGTAATCCGTGCTTATACATATGTTAGAACGATGACATTTAATTTGTATACATGGTTTATTATAAATGTATGTATGTCTACTGCCAATAGTACATATGACTGATTTGGATTCTATTATACTCCATTGACTCGAATTGTCTATGTTATAGGTCTAAAGCAATATTATCTCTTTGATGATACTGTATTGCTATTGCTACAGGTGATATTGATACCGCTGAAATAACTTGTCCTTAGACACACTTATCTAAATATATGAATACAGTTCTGTATTAGGCGTTTGGAAGATGGGATGATATTAAACGATTTAAAAAGTGCCTTCGTTTGATGAACTTCCGAGAAATAGAATAAAATGTGATTACAACTACGAATTAATGCTGTAAAACCTAAAGTTCCGGTATTGTTTAGAAATAATGAACACAGTATACTTGTTGAAACAAAAATATGAGCATTAATTACCCTTCTAAGGGATAAGTATTACCATTGTTATTAGTTAAACATAAGTTTTGGTTATAAGATAAACAAATAATAAAGGATAGCAAACCTTTTTACAGTATTATTTCCTGTAGGTTTTATATTATTAAACATAAATCAAGTTAATAAACTGAACTGCTCTTCATATTTTAAACTGTGTTTTATATTTGTTAACGGGTTATTGGATTGTTGGTATGATGATAAATATTGAAATCTGGTTATTTGTTTAGTTTTGATTGTAAAAGAAACAGAAAAATAGTTTCAAAGATTTATATTATACATTGAAGTACTTATCCTTTTACACTAGTTACAATATTAGTATATTGAAGTAATGTTATGTTTATAACTGAAGTTTTCGGAATAAAGACATATTTTATTTAATATAATTTAAGTGGAAGTGATATTTCCATTAAAATAAACAAGTAGAATTTAAAAAGGTATTGGGTAGTTAAAAATACTTTAAAAAAACAAAAAAACTACAGTGTCCTACAGGCTTTGTTAATACAGACATAAAGTAAAACTTGCATTATGTTTGCAAGAGTTTTTATAATCATAGTAGGTGCACATTTTATTATTGCATGACTTTGAAGACTTTGCAATCTTTACAGTGTTTACAACTATAAAACTCAGAAAAAACGAGTAAAACCAGAAGACGTTATTTATTGCTTAGGCCGTTATAACCTAATGAACCCATTGGTTTACGACCCTCTAGATTATATTTTCTGCTACAATCTCCAGACTACCTTTAACAACTACTTTCTTTGTAGCTTGAGTTATATTCTCGCTGCTTTCAGTACCTTAATTGTATCAACAATATTATGATTTTTATACGTCAGATTAACTTTATAACTGGGAAAGTGTACCTGTTTGTATTAATTTACCTGCGTACATATTCATACGAAGGACGGAAATAATTGTTGCTCCTGTAAGTTAAATGATTTAAATACCTTTTAATACAAGATTGTGGATAAGGGTGCTAAAGAGGTTTAACACACCAACGTTAAGATATATTAGAATGAGATCTGTTGTTTGTGATAGTTTTTGAAGGAAGTCCTGTGTATTTGTTGCCTTCTTCAAAAGCAAAGTTGATGAACTTTTTTTAACTAAGATGGTTAACGAACTAAGGAGAAAATTAGTTGCCAAAAATTAGCAACATAAAAAATTAGTTGTTTGGTTGTTGTTAGTTGTTGTGTTGGAAATTAGTTGTTTGTTGGTGTTTTGGTTGTCTTTGGGAAAAATTGGTACTAAAAAGCAGCGTCTCACAAACATCGATTACAAGCATAAAACTTGGGGTTAACATATTTATCAAATCAAATCTCAGCAATTTATTAAAAGCTGATTTAATGTTGGTCCTTTACTTTTTTATAAAACGCATATGATTTGTTGATTTCAGAATTTTTTAGTGAGATAGTTAATTTCTTAAATGTTTAAAAAATCAAGACTCAACTTGTTTGGGACTAATTGGTAAAATTATAAATCAAGTTCTTACGTTCTTAAGTTCCTAAGATCTTAAAGTTCTTACTACTAGTTATTTTAGGCATTACATAAAATGAATAAACGTCACAAAATGAAAACTAAATTTTGAAAAGGTGTTTGAGATAGTTGTAGACTAAGTCAAATAGATTCTCTGAACAAATTCAAAACATGATTAATTCCCTGCAGGAGTTCATGTCGCCAATTTACCCAGCCTATATTTCTTTTACCTAACCCAGTGTCCTATGAATTACACTTTGACCAGTCCAACGCAGAAATACTTGCCAACTGGGCTGAACAAGAGGTATGGGGTTTGGACGTTGAAAATCAGCTACCCTAATACACATTTTCACCGGTAAGTAAAACATAAACAAGTTGCTAAGAAAGTGTATTAATTAGAAAACCTACATCTTTGCTAATACAAGTTAAGTCCGTAAACCATTACTTAACCAACCAGAATCATCCAGAATTTATCTTAAGTTAAATTCCATACAATCCTTTTATGAAATTTGACTTGAGCGCAACACGAACGTTCCTCGCACTAAATATGAAATTGAAAGGAAGTTAAATTCCATACAATTTTCTTAATGAAATTTGACTTGAGCGCAACACGAACGTTCCTCGCACTAAATATGAAATTGAAAGGAAACTGTAAGGATTTTTCTCGGTGAAAAATTGTTGTGATCGCGGAGTAGATGATGAAACTGATATGAATGATGTTTTATGAAGGATGCTCAGTCAGACATGATTGGAGGGGAAGGAGCGAGGAGCCAATTCCGGGTCCATCCACTGTGACGCTGACATACCGTGACTCATTTGCCTTGGGGATTGCAACCGACCTGTGTGTGTATGAGATTGTGTTTGTGTGTGTGCTACTTTAGACATAGCGAACTTCAATCCAGAGTATAAATAGAATGTCAAACTTGAGGAATTATTTAAGAAGATTATGTTTTGAATCCAGTTTAAAATAATAACTATTGAAATAAGGTAATAAGATGGATTTAAGTTCGTGTACTTCGGGTGTCGATACTGCTAGTGGAAGGATCTTCAGGGTAAAAAGGATAAGTGGGATCCAATATAATAATTGTATTTATATTTAATGTAGTCACGTGATTGAAGTGTTGTGTTATTGTTTTTAATCTCCAATATAACTGTTGGCTTTTAAAGGATCATAGGCTGCGTTTGAGTTTAGATTAAACTAAACATAAATGTACGGTTTAAAATTTAGATTAATCTATATTAAATGCAAACTTTAGTTTAGGTGGCGATTTGCTCAATCGTCACTGGGGAAAATATACGGCTAACCAATATTCGATTCGTGAAAATATCGATTTGGAATATATCGGATAAATCTGTCTCAATAATCACAAAACAGTTTACAACTTACTGTACAGATGACTTGATGGATAGTGAAGGAGATATGGAAATTGCCGAGATATCACCATCCTCATTGACTTCACTTATTTGCCATGGGCGAATCAGTTTATCTTTTGGTTTTCCCCAAAAATTTGTATTAACAAATTATCATCATGGCGTTTAATAACTGATAGTTTCTTTTAATAACTGATGGATTCTTTGTAGGCCATGCCAACTACAGATATGTATAAACAGTGGACTACTTTCCCTGCACTCCTGCCAAATAACTTTCTCACCGACACAGCAATGCGTAGATCCTTTTTATTCCAGTCAATGAATGCTCAAAAGGGGGGTGTAGAGGATGTGGAGGGGGGGGAGTTTTTTTTTGGGCGGGAATGTGTTGAGGGTAGTTAGAAGATAAAAATATAAAAGTCCCTGCCCCTAGCCCAGCTGCTTCAGTGGGGGGAGGGAGGGGAAATGCCCCTTTTTTAGTTTTTCAATTGTGCACTGAAAACCGTGCATCTTATGGAAAAAACTGTTCTTATACAAAATAAATAAAATAGAATTCTCTACATAAATGATTATATTTATTTATTCTGTATATGTATTAGTTTCCAAGATATTTTCTAATAAATATAAAAAATCTTTTATAAATTTATTTTTTCTCGGGTTTCTAGTCAGCACGAGAGTATGACACAAATACAGAATTTAGTAGAACTTATCAAAAGGAGCAAAAAACGTCATTTACACTTTTTTAGCGAATGTCCCGTATAGGGAAAAAGCTATTACCGTAGGTGTCATGGCAAGACTTAAGCCCGAGACCATGATAACTTTTTGTTTTGAGGTCCCCAGATACGAAAAACACTGTTCGTTCAAATATATATAAACACTATATGAGCACCTTCATATATTTACACTATATGTATATATATTTATTTATATACGTATATTTATATGTATATGTGTGTCCGTGAATGCGATAATTTGAGTAAAAAAAGTCCGATTTCGAAGAAATTTGGCTAAAATGTGCAAAGTGACATTCATGACTTTTAAGTTCGAAACCCAGAATAATCGGACCATGGGAAGGGGGGTTTATGGGGTTTAATCATTTTTAAATATCATTTTTTTCCACTTTTCACCCTGAAATTTGTAAAACACACAATTTTTGTTTTGACCAGTTTAGAGAGCTTAAAAAACAAATAACATAATATTTTGGGTTGCGGATAAAATCCAAAAAACGTGTTCATAAAATCTCCCATGTTAATATTATGGGAAAGTGGTTTTTAGCTTTTCCTCAATTAATTTTACAGTAAACTTCACATTTGATTTTACCAATCAGTTTAGCTCTACAAAAGAATCATTTTGGTTTTTAAACTGTGATTCTACGTCCAACCGTTGCCGAGATATTCAAAGTGCTAAACACAGTACGTTGTCCAATGTTATCTTTATGGAGAATATTTAAAATTTGATATCTCGATTATTTATGAACGTATATTGATGAAACTTGGCATGTGGCTTCACCTAGTACTGGTATATTGATATTTCACAACAAATTGATTTGTTGTCGATTGGAAATTCGCTGAGTATGCAGGTTTGCTGCGACGGGGGTGTTGTAAATTGCTTCGTTTTCTGTCTGTCTGTCTATATGTGACTTAAGTCAATGAAACATATATTAGGAGCCACTTGAGGTACAGACTTGAAACTTGGCATGTGTGTGTGTGACAGTCTAGGGCATATTAGGTATTATATTTGGCATGTCTATCTTTAACCTTTTCAAAATGGCGGTAATTTCAATGATTTAAATCTTAATATCTTGAAAACGACAAATTATTGAGTATATTTTATCTGTACATTTAAACAGTGTAAAATTTTAAGCCAAAAAAGATGTTATAAAGATCAGTCGACCTATAGCTGAGAAATTACAATATGTATGAGTAAAACCGTGGTAACTATGGTAATTTCCATAGAATGGAGATCTTTTATATTTATTGGAAAATATTTTGGAAACTAAGATATATACAGACAAAACGAATATAACAATTTTTGTAGAGTTTTTTTTATTTATTTATCTTGTATAAGAACAGTTTTTTTCCATACGATGCACCGTCTTCAGTGCAGAAGTAAAAAACTAAAGAAAGGTTATTTTTTTCCTCCTCCCCATGGAGTAGCTGGGCTAGGGGCGGGGATTTTTAGTATTTTTATCTTTTAACTTCCCCCAACACATTCCCACACAGAAAAAAACTCCCCCCTCCTCCATGTCCTCTACACCCCCTTTATTGACTGGACTATTTTACATTCGTATATATTTTAAAAACATTTGACTTAAAAACATGTCCGCAAGATTCCCTTGTGAACCTTCACTAGCCAGTACAATAAAGTGTCTATATCGCCTGCCAATTTCGGATTTTAACAGGAAGATGCTAGATTTCCAAGTAGATCATGGCATACAAACAGCAGGCACGAAAATAATGCACTTATCTGTAGCCCAGCGGTAAAACATCTCCAAATAAAACAACTGGCAGTCTGCGAGTTAGGTAATGCATCCCAGGCAGTACGAGAAGAGAGAGTTGCATGCAACTTAAACCTCTTACTTATCAGCTCCAGATACATTGCTATCTTCTATAATAACACATTGTCTCAGCCAGTTTCCAAAAAGTTACCTCCAAGCTAGGCAAAATTTAGTCAGATCTAGGACAGGCATATAACTGCTTCCAAAACAGAGTTCTCACAGACACCGCCGAAGCAGGTAATAACACCTCCTATAATATCACCTCCTATAATTCATCACTGCACCACAATCATTGTAGGACAAGCGACCCAACCAGCCAGTTCCGAGGTAAAAAGTTAAGTAAAGTTTGTGTATCCTTCTGGCCAAGATCTGTCGTGAGAGTTCTATCGTGGCTGGCTCGCAGGAGTGCCTCGTAGCCGGGACCAATGCAACGGCTTAACGTGCCTTCCGAAGCACGGTGGCAGTCTGAGTTTTAAAAGTAGATGGATTTCACCGGGAATTGAATCCGCGTCTTTTGGGGGTTAGGCCTGTATCAACCCACTCAGCTATGACTACCAAATAACTTATCACTCCAGATACATTGCTACTTTTAGTACACATTCTCTCAGCCAGTTTCAAAACAGTTCCCAGGTTACCTGCAAGTTAGGCATATTCTCCGCAAGCTCTAGCACCCTGAGCGTTCCTAGGGTGTTACTCTCCACCGCCGCCTTCAGCCCCCACTCCAGCCGGAGGGAGGCGGCGCCGTTGAACACCACTGTCACCTCCTGCAGCAACTGGCTCTTCAGGTCGGGCCGGAAGCCGAAATCCACAGCCGTCAGGTCGCCCTCCACCGCCACCAGCTTCCGGAGCGCCGAGGGATTCTCCTTGCGGAGGCGGTCGAAAAGCTGGAACAAAACCATGTTATGGCAAACTTCATCCATGGGAACATTCATCCTGTGATTAGGGACCTGCATGACTCCAGTAGATGTTAAAAAGGGGTAGTCCTCGACTGAGTGTTGGATATCGGTAACGGACATGCTGAGTCCCTCATCCGTTCAGAGACCTTCAATGATAACTTTTCATACGTGATGTAAAAAATACCCCCGTAGCAGCAAACCTGCGTACTCAGCGAATTTCCAATGCATGTTTATGTTTCTCACTACCACATAAAGCCACTCACCAAGTTTCATAAAAATGCACTAATAAATAAGTGATATATAGCATTTTATTTATTCTCCATAAGAATAACGTTGAAACCTGAGTACGCAGGTTTGCTGCAAAAAGGAACACAACATATGTGTTTTTTCAGTTATCAATATAACTCAACCAGTTGAAGCTACATACCAAGTTTTATTAATTTATGTTCATAATTAAGGGAGGCATTACATTTTAATTTTTCTCCATAAGAATAACATGGGGGCTGAGTATGCAGGTTTGCTGCTGCGGGGAAAATCGGCAAACAATTTGTTGTGTGCAAACATCAATATCTCAGTACTAGGTGCAGACAAATACCAAGTTTCATCAACATTCATTCATAAATAATCGAGATATCAAATTTGATTTATTCTCCATAAGGATAAAATTGGACAACGTACTGTGTTTAGCACTTTTCTGCAACGGTTGGACGTAGAATCACAATTTAAACACCAAAATAATTGTTTTGTAGAGCTGAACTGATTGGTAAAAGCAAATGCGAGGTTTACATTAAAATTAACTGAGGAAAAGCTAAAAACCTTTTTCCCATAAGATTAACATGGGAGATTTTATGAACATGTTTTTGGGATTTTATCCGCAACCATTTAACCGGGGTTAATGATTCAAAATACAATATTATTTGTTTTTAAACCTCTATAAAATGGTCAAAACAAATATTAAGTTTTACAAGTTTTAGGGTGAAAAATACAAAAAACGGATTTTTGGAAAATTGTAAACCCCCATAACCTATATAATTGTAAACCTCCTTTCCATGGTCCGATTTTTCTGGTTTTCGAACTTAAAGTCATGAATGTCACTTTACACATTTGAGCTAAAATTCATCGAAATCAGACTTTTTTACTCAAGTTATCGTGTTAACGGACACATACAAGTATACAAGTATATATGTATATATACTGTATATATATATATATACATATATATATAAATTTGAACGAATCGTGTTTTTGGCATCTGGGGACCTCAAAACAAAAATCTGTCATGGTCTCGGGCTTAACTCTTACCATGCCACCTACGGTAATAGCTTCTTCCCCAAAGGGGAAATTCGCTAAAACGACTTGAAACACTTCAAAATATATTTAAAGTTATACTATATTCATCTACAAGATAGTAAATATAGATAAAATGTGATAAAAGATTATCGATTTCGACCAGTCACAACAATCATCATCAGTCCAAATTTGAGAATTGCAGAACCACAAATGCATAGCTTTTCATCACTAACTGTTCATTAAACACAAAAGCAAACAACACCGTTTACCTCTACTTCACTTCCACCATTGGCCATATCTTAATATCAAATGTAGTTTTTATTTATATGTCAAAGTTCTATAGTTAAATGTGAAGCAGATCTTAATATCTTAATTGCTTGATATTTGAACTAAATCCGATATTACGTATTTTTTATATTTTGGTTTTTAGATGATTAAAATAGGAATAAATTACTTTTTTTGTGTAAACTTATACTATTCTGTATTTAATTTATTAATTACTCCATGTACTGTATAAATAAGAGCTCGTTCTCACGCACAGGCAGATGAGGGCCCATTTGAGAATGTTTGCCAATATCATTTGTGTAAATAATTGTTAATTGTTTATTAAAAACCAACATAAACCGGGATTTTATTCGATTCTATTCTAACTAATGGAACTCTTGAACTGAAGTGACTCTGTTTGCTGACCCTGCGTCAGCCGGAATGTGAACCCAGCACAACGTTCTACTCTTACCACGAAAATTCACTCCAAATACAATCAAATATTGCGAAAACGATATTTTGATTGGGATATATTTGATATACTTTGAAATATTTTACCTAAACGTTTATTTAAAATAATACAACTAAAGTGATTTTAAGTAATTCCGTGAGTCGCGTTGTGAGAAGCAATTTATTGTACCTTATTTTAATTATACCGATACTTATCATGCCTATGACTAATCTATGATGCTACCTACACTTTTTTTAAATAATTTTGTAAAACAGTATCTTCACTTTACCTTTAAATATTTGAAACTGTCGCCCTAGCAAAGAATATTCTACTTTTTTGTTTTTGCTATTAGGAAAATAACGGTAAAACAGTATACCATTAACAGTATTCATTAACATTGCATTCAGTATAGTATTAACAATATTCATTTACCTAGCTCAATTAATCGCTATGAAAGGCTACTAAATGTGAGAGTGAGAGACAAAAACAAGAAAATCTGCGAATAACAGGCTTGGGGCAATGCGGGAATTTGGTGTACAAATATTGGCACATCGTTATTGTGTGAGCTTTGTGAAACTTGTCAACCGCATGACGAATTGCCAACATGGCAGAGTTAAATTTACCTTCAATTCGGAGAACTGGTATAGCCGAGTGAATATTTGTCTTTGGTCTTTAAACGTAGAAAATTTTGGCTCAGTAGCCTTATTATTAATTTTGAAATAAGGCAAAGGTATAATCTTTTTATAAATTGTTTTTAACATAGTTTGAAATGGTTTAAAACGAAAATGAAATTCAAAGGTTAAAACCAATAACAATCCTAGAAGAAACAGAGTTTATACATGCAACATATTTCGGAGCAATCTAAGTACTATAATTACATTACGAGAATGTAATTTACTAAAACTTGGAAAACCTTAAATGCTTAAAAATATTGTTGAGGATGTTTATTTAATTTAGAGAACGGTTTGCTCAGTGGCATACGTATAAAATATTGGTTTGCAAACTGAAATCATTATTAAAAGATTCCTCTAGATATTAACACACTACTGTTTATTTATGATTTTGTAATGTACGTTAAAAGCAAACACGAAATCTAATTATTTTAATATGATACAACACATCGTATTCGTTACCACCAAGCAATCATGCGTCAGTCTGTGTGCAGTTGTAGGTATCGAGTAATGTAAACAACATCAGCATAATGGTAAAAATCCCATCCATCCTCCAAGTTATCTCCTCAGTTCATGTTCATATAATGTATTCATTGAAATGCATGATTCATTTGAGTTTTCGGTTCCACGTTCCAGCTGGAAATTCTGAATATACCGGGTGTCCCACGAAGAGGTTTAAACGTTTGATTTTATATTACGTGCCCATTCATGCACCGAACTTTTTTAAACTTTACACAGTTTACAAAGTAGGTTCTAAAAATAATCTGGAAAAATTTCAGCTCCCTAACCTTAATAGAAACAAAATGGCGGCATATTGAAAAATTTACCAATTTGCTTCCTATAAAAACTACTTTCATGATTTATTATCTGATTTGTTTACTACGTTGCGGTTCTAACGCTCGTTGTTGAAGAACAGCTGTTTGATTGTAAAATTTCGCTTGAGCCATAAAAACATAACCTAACTTTCTTCGGTACTGTTTTACTGAAAGTGGAGTCGAGAAATGGCTTTTAACGTTGAACAAAAAGTTAAGTGTTGTGCGTGGGCTATTGCTTTTGGCAACGTCACTGAAGCAATTAGACAATTTCAGGTTGCCTACCCAGGAATTGAACCACCTAGTAATCCAACAATAACCAAGTGGAAAAATCTTTTGTTAGAAACTGGTAGTGTTGTCAAAAAGTACTCTAGGCGATCTAATGAGGAAAGAGAAGAACTGGTGTGCGCATCAATGCTCCGCTCTCCAGGTAAACCGAAATCACTAAGGAAGGTTGAACTTGAAACTGGTGTTCCGAAGTCTTCTGTACAGAGAATTATTAAGAAAAACAAAATTGAATAATTTTGAACTTTAAGGTTTTCCATTAGGCTATGTTCTAGTTCTTTTATTTAAAAGTCATATTGCCCTAGAATGTAACAATAAAAATATTTCATAAAACCAAAAACACCTTTTTTAATGTTTTTAAAGTATCGTTTTTCAATATGCCGCCATTTTGTTTCTATTAAGGTTAGGGAGCTGACATTTTTCCAGATTATTTTTAGAACCTACTTTGTAAACTGTGTAAAGTTTAAAAAAGTTCGGTGCATGAATGGGCACGTAATATAAAATCAAACGTTTAAACCTCTTCGTGGGACACCCGGTACAGTCGACAAATGATTATGTAATTTGTTTTTATAACAAGGGAAATCGATTTTAAGAATATTCAAAATGCATAATTAATTATATTTCATTTACCTAGCAAGAAGTGATTGTCAGAAAAAAAAGATTTGTTAAGCTCTAAAAATCTTAGACTTGTAAAATGTTAGCAGTTTTGAAGATTTAAATAGCTTTGTTATGTTTTATTTTTAAATCGAATTAAAATTAATGGGTCAATAACACAGTAGAATAATTTAAGTAGACGCATTTCAAAAGTCCCTACGCAACATGTTTTTGGATAAACTAAAACAATTTGAAGTGTAGTATGTAGTTTGACAAGTTTAAGTATTTTATTTATTCGTATAGTTTTGGGTGGAGTGGAGTTTTGGGGCTTCTCCGATTAAGGGACGTTTTCCATACCTCAAACAACTATCATATTTTTTATTTTAAAAAGTGTGGATCTATGCAGTATATATCTCAAATCACCTAAGAGCCATTGGAAATTAGTGAGAAGAGACTCTGGGGCCTCTGTTAGCGAGGTGGTTAGAGTGTTCGCTATATAATCTGAGATTCGCCAGACCGATACTGAACAAATCTAGGTCCGGTACTGGGCCAGCTGCCATTTGTCATTGGGCTATCATTTATTATGATTTATATCAACAGTCAAGTTTAATTGTAACAAAACCAGTATTTGCACTGCAGACCTAATAATTACACTCCGATTATCGTAAGACAGTGGCTGGCAGAGCGGCCGTGCTGCGACCATAGTGGCTGACAGAGTGGCCGCGCTGCGACCACAGTGGCTGGCAGAGCGGCCGCGCTGCGACCATATAAATACATTCTATTTCATAAGCGCGTGGAAACAAAAAACATCTGATTAGAAATTTCCAATAAACTTTATTTAAGTAGTCAGATAAGCACGTTTAAAGTTTTTGTACCTTATTCCGATGAGTTTATATTGTCAGTTATATTTTAAAAACCATGAATCACAATTAATTACAAATATCTCAATTCGTGTTTTTAGCGAATTTCCCCTATAGGGAAGAAGCTATTCCCGTAGCGGCATGGTAAGACCTAGGCCCGGGACCATGATAACTTTTCGTTTTGAGGTCCCCAGATGCCAAAAACACCATTCGTTCAAAACTGTATGTATATAAATAAATAAATAAATATATATATATATATATATATATATATATATATATATATATATATATATATATATATATATATATATATATATATATGGGTCCGTGAGCACGATAACTCTGATAAATATAGTACGATTTTGACGAAAATTGGCATAAACGTGTAAAGCAGCATTTATGACTTTAAGTTCGAAAACCAGACAGATCGCCCCATCCGAAGTGGTATTTTGGGGGGGTTTTGTTCCCCAAAAATGGGGTTTTTGAGTTTTTTACATATCATTTTATTTAGTCAAATTTTAGTTTTTTTCATTGGAATCAGCTTAAAAATACGCACAATTTAGTGTTTTGATCATTGCTCTATGTCAAATGGTTACAGAGATATTGAAAGTGTTAAACACAGTACGTTGTCCAATGTTATTCTTATGGAGAATAAGACAAATTGTATATCTTGGTTATTTATCATATCCTGATGAAACTTCGTATATTTCTTCATATCGTTGTGGTCTATTGCTATTTGCACTAAAAACATCTGTTGGCCGATAGTTCCCGTAGCAGCAAACCTGCGTACTCAGCTCCCATGTTATTCTTATGGAGAATAAGTAACGTGTTATCTCCCTTAATTATGAACATAAATTAATAAAATTTGGTATGTGGCTTTACATTCTTGAGTTATATTGATATTTGTATAAAACCCTATTTTTTGTGTTCCTTGCATCAGCAACTCTGCATACTCAGCCGCCATGTTATTCTTATGGAGAATAATTAAAATGCCATAAATCGTTTATTTATGAGGGTATATTGATGAAAGTATATGTATGTGGCTATATGTAGTATTAAGATACATATGTATGCATTCGGAATTCGCTGAGTACGCAGGTTTGTTGCTTCGGGGGTATTTACAATATAAACTATCGGGGGAACTATCAATATAAATTCATAAATATAACAAACAAAATATTTGAAAAATGCGCTATACATGTGTTTAACTGAATATTTAAATAACGTTTATTGGAAATGTCTAACCATATGTTTTACGTTTCCACGATGTCATGAAATAGAATGGTTGGTCACCACGCGGCTGGTCCACCAATCACTTTTTTCAATAATCGGACTACAGTGTTGGCAATAAATAAGCCGCTATGATAAATCTATAAATCCTATCATGAAAGGTGAAAGCCACGTGATACATTGAAAAATACATATACTACTCGTACACAGAGTACATTTATAAGCGAGGAGCAGCGAGTGTGGGGTGTGAACTATCTGTGACCCAACAAACCTCCCCCCCACATTTCTCCCTGTTCTCACCCTTACCCCCGATAAATTAACGTTAACGACGACAGCGGCGGCGCACGTGACCATATTGCCAACTAAACTCTACCCATCTTTCTCTCAGACAAAGCAAACCTGGAAACACTATTTCGTTTACCTTCTGACAAAATGACGTAGAGAACACGACGAAACATTAAATCATCCTATATCCCAGGAATTATTAGTATAGGTTTTGAAAATATTCTTGAATTTTGGTCCAAGCCAACTTTCAAATTGTTGGTTAATTTATAGTGCTCAGTTCAATAGTAGGCTATAATAACAAAATATTGTACAATGTTAAGTACCATTGAAAATAGTAGGAAAAAGTTGTTTCAACAATCTTATAACAAAAAATATTTATCTATTGTTTTTTAATTTAAAAAAAGCTATTGCAACGTATGAGTACAAAAACAAATTTCTTCCTATACACAACATTTGTTATGTAAATTCATTGTTGGTAATGGTGTGATTATTTTTAACGGCAAAAAAACTACGCTGTGCAGAAAAAAACGAACAAAAAAAGAGACCTGTAAAATTACTCAAAAGATTTTTTTTGTTATTTATTTGATTTTGATTTAAAATACTTTTAGAGTTCTCTGTTTTAGTTATTTTTACTAACTTTGCCTGGAACTAATTCTGTTATGTTCTACATTTCAACTAAGGCTGAAGCCGGGGTTAGATTACACATCCCGAAACGTCGTGAAAATTGTTTTGCTCTATTATTAATGGTAAATGCCCGCAATTAATAAAAAAAACATATAACTTGCTTGGGTTCATTTTCGTAATTCGCAGCCTGTATAATACGGTTAATTGAAGCATAATTAAGTAAGGTATAATCGGATTACTGCAGACGTTGCACTACCAATCGAGCTGCATTAACTGGGAGGTGCACGCCAATCAACCCACCTATTTGTACATCAAATGACCTGTTACATCTCGGTTAATTTATCTAGAGTTTACATATAGTTCATGAAAGAATATGTCGCTTGTTCTATGAAACATATATAATGCATTTGCGTTAGATGTTTATCTTACCCAAAACATCCTGAGATAAAAAAACAACGAGGGTTACTGACAGTTTAAATGTGATTTTAACATCAGTCTCAATGAATCTTTGTCAAAGTATCGACATTTATTCGTGGCTAGGCCGTAATAGTATATTTTGTTTATATTTTATTTTTGAAATGAAACAATTCTATTTACTTTGGTTTTGTTTGCGATTCTAAAGTTTGTTTGCTAGTTAAAACTACTTGGGTGGAACGACAAAGCTGAATACAACATTCCTTAAAAGCAGTCATACTTTAGGCAATTTTATTATTAGTTTACGTGTAATTAACTGTGGGAGAAGTGGTAAACGATATTGTTATAAGGGTCCCTGGAGAAAAATTGGTCTTTCCCTTAGTTTTAATAATCTTCTAAACACGTATTACTAATAACAAAATGACATGCATTCTCTAAACAAAGAATATTAAATTACAAAACCATACAGATTTACTTGGGTTTTTACCACGAATTGATTATTATGTTTGTACAAAAAAAGGTTCTCCAGGTTCAGAAATAAAGAGAAACATAGACTTTTACTTTTGCTAGCTAAATGACCGCACTGATTGCTCAGTCAAAATAAACTTACTACCACCAGCAATGAACAATAAAGATATGAATAATACATAAAGATAATTTGTAAGGCAGTGTGAAATCGGTATTTATATGTGCCAGTTGGATGTTATGATTCTAAATTGTTTTCTTCGTATTTCGTTGCGATGGAAAGTGGTTTTACAAAAGTCGATAGATGGCCGAAAAGTACCTACTATGTATCCAACATGTTACTTCGATTAGTTTAATATTTTTCAAGGCACTACACTTAAACACAGACTGACAGAATAACGAAAGAGATTGTTAAAAGCTGAGTAAGTAATTTAATCGATCTAAAAATCATTATAATATGATGAGTAAAAGTCTCACGGGTTACGAAGAATTAAAATCGTTAGTTGATATGTCTGCAAATATATTTAGTTGAGAACCTCTCACAAGTTCGTCTTAAGTGAAATGTTTGAGTTTGATAGGACACATTTAAGGACAGCAGCAGCAGATGGAACAGTCGTTGCCAGTCCGGTTGGTGGTGAAGCTTTTAGCAGCTCTGCCTTGAGGTTGTTAGCCCACTACTTGCTTGGGTCGCACTGTGAGTTTATACAAAGTTACCAACAGACGTTTCCAGTCCGGTTGTTGGTGAAGCTTTTAGCAGCTCTGCCTTTGAGGTTGTTATCAGACAACCGCTCTACTCGCCCACTACTTGCTTGGGTCGCACTGTGAGTTTATAGAAAGTTACCAACAGACGTTGCCAGTCCGGTTGTTGGTGAAGCTTTTAGCAGCTCTGCCTTTGAGGTTGTTATCAGACAACCGCTCTACTCGCCCACTACTTGCTTGGGTCGCACTGTGAGTTTATACAAAGTTACCAACAGACGTTGCCAGTCCGGTTGGTGGTGAAGCTTTTAGCAGCTCTGCCTTTGAGGTTGTTATCAGACAACCGCTCTACTCGCCCACTACTTGCTTGGGTCGCACTGTGAGTTTATACAAAGTTACCATCAGACGTTGCCAGTCCGGTTGGTGGTGAAGCTTTTAGCAGCTCTGCCTTGAGGTTGTTAGCCCACTACTTGCTTGGGTCGCACTGTGAGTTTATACAAAGTTACCATCAGACGTTGCCAGTCCGGTTGGTGGTGAAGCTTTTAGCAGCTCTGCCTTTGAGGATGTTATCAGACAACCGCTCTACTCGCCCACTACTTGCTTGGGTCGCACTGTGAGTTTATACAAAGTTACCAACAGACGTTGCCAGTCCGGTTGTTGGTGAAGCTTTTAGCAGCTCTGCCTTTGAGGTTGTTATCAGACAACCGCTCTACTCGCCCACTACTTGCTTGGGTCGCACTGTGAGTTTATACAAAGTTACCAACAGACGTTGCCAGTCCGGTTGTTGGTGAAGCTTTTAGCAGCTCTGCCTTTGAGGTTGTTATCAGACTTAACCGCTCTACTCGCCCACTACTTGCTTGGGTCGCACTGTGAGTTTATACAAAGTTACCATCAGACGTTGCCAGTCCGGTTGTTGGTGAAGCTTTTAGCAGCTCTGCCTTTGAGGTTGTTATCAGACTTAACCGCTCTACTCGCCCACTACTTGCTTGGGTCGCACTGTGAGTTTATACAAAGTTACCAACAGACGTTGCCAGTCCGGTTGTTGGTGAAGCTTTTAGCAGCTCTGCCTTTGAGGTTGTTATCAGACTTAACCGCTCTACTCGCCCACTACTTGCTTGGGTCGCACTGTGAGTTTATACAAAGTTACCAACAGACGTTGCCAGTCCGGTTGTTGGTGAAGCTTTTAGCAGATCTGCCTTTGAGGTTGTTATCAGACAACCGCTCTACTCGCCCACTACTTGCTTGGGTCGCACTGTGAGTTTATACAAAGTTACCAACAGACGTTGCCAGTCCGGTTGTTGGTGAAGCTTTTAGCAGCTCTGCCTTTGAGGTTGTTATCAGACAACCGCTCTACTCGCCCACTACTTGCTTGGGTCGCACTGTGAGTTTATACAAAGTTACCAACAGACGTTGCCAGTCCGGTTGGTGGTGAAGCTTTTAGCAGCTCTGCCTTTGAGGTTGTTATCAGACAACCGCTCTACTCGCCCACTACTTGCTTGGGTCGCACTGTGAGTTTATACAAAGTTACCAACAGACGTTGCCAGTCCGGTTGTTGGTGAAGCTTTTAGCAGCTCTGCCTTTGAGGTTGTTATCAGACTTAACCGCTCTACTCGCCCACTACTTGCTTGGGTCGCACTGTGAGTTTATACAAAGTTACCAACAGATGTTGCCAGTCCGGTTGGTGGTGAAGCTTTTAGCAGCTCTGCCTTTGAGGTTGTTGTAAGACAACCGCTCTACTCGCCCACTACTTGCTTGGGTCGCACTGTGAGTTTATACAAAGTTACCAACAGACGTTGCCAGTCCGGTTGGTGGTGAAGCTTTTAGCAGCTCTGCCTTGAGGTTGTTAGCCCACTACTTGCTTGGGTCGCACTGTGAGTTTATACAAAGTTACCAACAGACGTTTCCAGTCCGGTTGTTGGTGAAGCTTTTAGCAGCTCTGCCTTTGAGGTTGTTATCAGACAACCGCTCTACTCGCCCACTACTTGCTTGGGTCGCACTGTGAGTTTATACAAAGTTACCATCAGACGTTGCCAGTCCGGTTGGTGGTGAAGCTTTTAGCAGCTCTGCCTTTGAGGTTGTTATCAGACAACCGCTCTACTCGCCCACTACTTGCTTGGGTCGCACTGTGAGTTTATACAAAGTTACCAACAGACGTTGCCAGTCCGGTTGTTGGTGAAGCTTTTAGCAGCTCTGCCTTTGAGGTTGTTATCAGACAACCGCTCTACTCGCCCACTACTTGCTTGGGTCGCACTGTGAGTTTATACAAAGTTACCAACAGACGTTGCCAGTCCGGTTGTTGGTGAAGCTTTTAGCAGCTCTGCCTTTGAGGTTGTTATCAGACAACCGCTCTACTCGCCCACTACTTGCTTGGGTCGCACTGTGAGTTTATACAAAGTTACCAACAGACGTTGCCAGTCCGGTTGTTGGTGAAGCTTTTAGCAGCTCTGCCTTTGAGGTTGTTATCAGACTTAACCGCTCTACTCGCCCACTACTTGCTTGGGTCGCACTGTGAGTTTATACAAAGTTACCAACAGACGTTGCCAGTCCGGTTGTTGGTGAAGCTTTTAGCAGCTCTGCCTTTGAGGTTGTTGTAAGACAACCGCTCTACTCGCCCACTACTTGCTTGGGTCGCACTGTGAGTTTATACAAAGTTACCAACAGACGTTGCCAGTCTGGTTGGTGGTGAAGCTTTAGGCAGCTCTGCCTTTGAGGTTGTTATCAGACAACCGCTCTACTCGCCCACTACTTGCTTGGGTCACACTGTGAGTTTATACAAAGTTACCAACAGACGTTGCCAGTCCGGTTGTTGGTGAAGCTTTTAGCAGCTCTGCCTTTGAGGTTGTTATCAGACAACCGCTCTACTCGCCCACTACTTGCTTGGGTCGCACTGTGAGTTTATACAAAGTTACCAACAGACGTTGCCAGTCCGGTTGTTGGTGAAGCTTTTAGCAGCTCTGCCTTTGAGGTTGTTATCAGACAACCGCTCTACTCGCCCACTACTTGCTTGGGTCGCTCTGTGAGTTTATACAAAGTTACCAACAGACGTTGCCAGTCCGGTTGTTGGTGAAGCTTTTAGCAGCTCTGCTTTTGAGGTTGTTATCAGACTTAACCGCTCTACTCGCCCACTACTTGCTTGGGTCGCACTGTGAGTTTATACAAAGTTACCAACTGACGTTGCCAGTCCGGTTGTTGGTGAAGCTTTTAGCAGCTCTGCCTTTGAGGTTGTTGTAAGACAACCGCTCTACTCGCCCACTACTTGCTTGGGTCGCACTGTGAGTTTATACAAAGTTACCAACAGACGTTGCCAGTCCGGTTGTTGGTGAAGCTTTTAGCAGCTCTGCCTTTGAGGTTGTTGTAAGACAACCGCTCTACTCGCCCACTACTTGCTTGGGTCGCACTGTGAGTTTATACAAAGTTACCAACAGACGTTGCCAGTCCGGTTGGTGGTGAAGATTTTAGCAGCTCTGCCTTTGAGGTTGTTATCAGACAACCGCTCTACTCGCCCACTACTTGCTTGGGTCGCACTGTGAGTTTATACAAAGTTACCAACAGACGTTGCCAGTCCGGTTGTTGGTGAAGCTTTTAGCAGCTCTGCCTTTGAGGTTGTTATCAGACAACCGCTCTACTCGCCCACTACTTGCTTGGGTCGCACTGTGAGTTTATACAAAGTTACCAACAGACGTTGCCAGTCCGGTTGTTGGTGAAGCTTTTAGCAGCTCTGCCTTTGAGGTTGTTATCAGACAACCGCTCTACTCGCCCACTACTTGCTTGGGTCGCACTGTGACTTTATACAAAGTTACCAACAGACGTTGCCAGTCCGGTTGTTGGTGAAGCTTTTAGCAGCTCTGCCTTTGAGGTTGTTATCAGACAACCGCTCTACTCGTCCACTACTTGCTTGGGTCGCACTGTGAGTTTATACAAAGTTACCAACAGACGTTGCCAGTCCGGTTGGTGGTGAAGCTTTTAGCAGCTCTGCCTTTGAGGTTGTTGTAAGACAACCGCTCTACTCGCCCACTACTTGCTTGGGTCGCACTGTGAGTTTATACAAAGTTACCAACAGACGTTGCCAGTCCGGTTGTTGGTGAAGCTTTTAGCAGCTCTGCCTTTGAGGTTGTTATCAGACAACCGCTCTACTCGCCCACTACTTGCTTGGGTCGCACTGTGAGTTTATACAAAGTTACCAACAGACGTTGCCAGTCCGGTTGTTGGTGAAGCTTTTAGCAGCTCTGCCTTTGAGGTTGTTATCAGACAACCGCTCTACTCGCCCACTACTTGCTTGGGTCGCACTGTGAGTTTATACAAAGTTACCAACAGACGTTGCCAGTCCGGTTGTTGGTGAAGCTTTTAGCAGCTCTGCCTTTGAGGTTGTTATCAGACTTAACCGCTCTACTCGCCCACTACTTGCTTGGGTCGCACTGTGAGTTTATACAAAGTTACCAACAGACGTTGCCAGTCCGGTTGTTGGTGAAGCTTTTAGCAGCTCTGCCTTTGAGGTTGTTGTAAGACAACCGCTCTACTCGCCCACTACTTGCTTGGGTCGCACTGTGAGTTTATACAAAGTTACCAACAGACGTTGCCAGTCTGGTTGGTGGTGAAGCTTTAGGCAGCTCTGCCTTTGAGGTTGTTATCAGACAACCGCTCTACTCGCCCACTACTTGCTTGGGTCACACTGTGAGTTTATACAAAGTTACCAACAGACGTTGCCAGTCCGGTTGTTGGTGAAGCTTTTAGCAGCTCTGCCTTTGAGGTTGTTATCAGACAACCGCTCTACTCGCCCACTACTTGCTTGGGTCGCACTGTGAGTTTATACAAAGTTACCAACAGACGTTGCCAGTCCGGTTGTTGGTGAAGCTTTTAGCAGCTCTGCCTTTGAGGTTGTTATCAGACAACCGCTCTACTCGCCCACTACTTGCTTGGGTCGCTCTGTGAGTTTATACAAAGTTACCAACAGACGTTGCCAGTCCGGTTGTTGGTGAAGCTTTTAGCAGCTCTGCTTTTGAGGTTGTTATCAGACTTAACCGCTCTACTCGCCCACTACTTGCTTGGGTCGCACTGTGAGTTTATACAAAGTTACCAACAGACGTTGCCAGTCCGGTTGTTGGTGAAGCTTTTAGCAGCTCTGCCTTTGAGGTTGTTGTAAGACAACCGCTCTACTCGCCCACTACTTGCTTGGGTCGCACTGTGAGTTTATACAAAGTTACCAACAGACGTTGCCAGTCCGGTTGTTGGTGAAGCTTTTAGCAGCTCTGCCTTTGAGGTTGTTGTAAGACAACCGCTCTACTCGCCCACTACTTGCTTGGGTCGCACTGTGAGTTTATACAAAGTTACCAACAGACGTTGCCAGTCCGGTTGGTGGTGAAGATTTTAGCAGCTCTGCCTTTGAGGTTGTTATCAGACAACCGCTCTACTCGCCCACTACTTGCTTGGGTCGCACTGTGAGTTTATACAAAGTTACCAATAGACGTTGCCAGTCCGGTTGTTGGTGAAGCTTTTAGCAGCTCTGCCTTTGAGGTTGTTATCAGACAACCGCTCTACTCGCCCACTACTTGCTTGGGTCGCACTGTGAGTTTATACAAAGTTACCAACAGACGTTGCCAGTCCGGTTGTTGGTGAAGCTTTTAGCAGCTCTGCCTTTGAGGTTGTTATCAGACAACCGCTCTACTCGCCCACTACTTGCTTGGGTCGCACTGTGAGTTTATACAAAGTTACCAACAGACGTTGCCAGTCCGGTTGTTGGTGAAGCTTTTAGCAGCTCTGCCTTTGAGGTTGTTATCAGACAACCGCTCTACTCGTCCACTACTTGCTTGGGTCGCACTGTGAGTTTATACAAAGTTACCAACAGACGTTGCCAGTCCGGTTGGTGGTGAAGCTTTTAGCAGCTCTGCCTTTGAGGTTGTTGTAAGACAACCGCTCTACTCGCCCACTACTTGCTTGGGTCGCACTGTGAGTTTATACAAAGTTACCCTCATGGACCATTGATATGTCCCAAAAATTTAATACAGTTTGTTTTATTTCCAGTAAATAAATTTCCTGGGAAGGAACCCTTAACTGTTGATGCTTCAAATAGGTTTGATTTTGTATTGCCTATGTTGATTTAGTTGACATCTTATATCACTCATCGTTTCGTCCATTTATAATACTAGACACTATTGTATCTTGTTTCACTCGCTGGGCCGGGAATAGAAAAGTCGTACTGCATTCTATGGTTAACCATTTTAAATATTTCGGATAAGTAACATCTGTTTATGCTATAATCTGGGCAAATAAATTAAAAAATACTTAAGAAAAACGTTAGAACTTTGACAAATTGTGGGGCGGAGCCCTAAGGTCAGATCGGGTTAAAACCTTTATTTTGGTCTGTTTTAGACCTGAAAAGTCAGTTACAAATTTCACCTATTTATTATATCGGGTTGTTGGTGAACTTTTGATAACAGCTGTAAATAAATAAACACATATTCACGATGCTATAAAAATATCAGTGTTTATAAGTAATTTACGTTTAAATGTTAACTTAAGTTATCAAATATAAAATCAATATTTGTTTAAGGGTTGTTGGGTTGAGGGTCAGATGATTTTAAATTTGTGACGTTTAGGTGTATGTTATCAGTTTGGTCAAAAATGAGTTTTATCAAAATGTACGGGTAGATTTTTTTATAAATATAGTACTTTTAAGCGGAATGTATTTTATACTCCGTCTTTGTCTTTGTACTTTGTCCTATCAAGCTAAAACAAGATTTTCTGTATTATTGTTCTTTTGTTGTACCTCGTAAATCTTATAAGTTGAAGTCCAACCAGTACAATTTAGTATAATCATAAGAATTATATAATGCAAAGTATTATTTCGGTTGTTGAAAGTTGAGTGTGGAGGACCAGATTTATAAAATAAAATTATAATTACATTAATATAGTGAGCGTCTGTGATTGGGAATTAATTAAACAGTGATTCTGTTTTCCTTTACGTGTGACTTAAACATGAAATGCTTACATATAGCGCTTTCTTGAAGAGTCCGTATGAAAGTGCATTATATTTTTGAAAATATTTGGTACTTTTTATGTAATAGTTTATACTTTTAGTATTACATACTTGTAAGTATTAGGTTATCACAAGTGGTTCATAGATATGTCATAGATATAGGTATTAAATTAGGTATTAGGTAGTAGTTATTAGTTAGGTATTAGGTATGTTATATTTACAAAAATGCGAATAAGCCTAGTGATTTTGTGTTGCATTCGGAGGGAAGTGTATAAACGTAGCTATAAGAAATACTTGGGTTTTATCTTTACATAAAAGGAGACTTGTTTGAATGTTCTTAATTTAGAGGATGCATTTACCCTTTTTCAATTAAGAACGGTCTAGCTACGCTCACACTTTCTTGCAAGGCGAAATCACAAATATTATTCGGCTTTTTGTAAATACTTAATATTTTTATGTGCCTAATACTTACAAGCATATAATACTTAAAGTTTAAAAATTACATAAAATGTACCTAATATTTTCAAAAATATAAAGTATCTTTCATAAAGACTGTTAGGTAATTCGCTAATCCTAGTGTTAGAAGGTGATTGAGTGACTATGTCCATCTAAAAAACAGCAAGAAAAAAATATCATTCACAAATTAAATAAAAACATGTACTGTTGGGTTTCCGCTAAAGCGCTGAGAGAAATTAAGTACCGTCCTATGAAAGAAAAGTAATTTGCAACACAATCATTGAACAGGAAATTGCTTAGCTTTATTGTTTGACTTATTTAAGTATAAATAAGTCAAAAATCTATAAGTGATTTATGTCTTATCAATTTAGTTATAAGTTATAAACAAATATAAAGTCTTAAACCTTTATATTTTTTATATACTTTGCGATATAAATAAACTGAAGAAAAATTGCGTTAGGGTTTAAAAATGTTTATTGGATATCATATTCACCTATCATACTAGTAGTTTGATGTTCGACTGTAACATCTAATAAGGTTGGATACAAGATTAAACATTAATATCATTGGTAAAAACTGTGATTATTGAATTGTAGAGCAGTTTTTTTGTAAAATCCTAAAATATTTGTTCTTGGCTACAGTGATTTGGTTAGAAATGTCTAATATGCATATTCATATAAAAATTAATGTATATTTTTACCAAAACAAGTCTTTAACACTAAGTCCCAATTACCCTGTTTATCGTTTACCTCAGAGTTGATTTTTATAGTTTTTTTTTCTAATATCTATGTAATAATTTAAAATGTCTATGTAATAAAACTAACATTTGGGTATAGTATAATGTTAAAACTCATAAAATTGAATTTTTGTAAATAATTAAGCCATTGATGACGCTATTTTTGTACCATGTACATTTATGAATAAAGTTGTATTTGATTTGATTGATTTAACACACATATATCATAAACTACAAACTACTATACTATAAACTACTGTTGTATGGGCTTGCTGATTTTCCGGAACTGGAAGTGGCGGGGAGAAACAAACTCTTCGAATGACCTTTAAGATCAAGAAGACACCTGCTATTTGTCTAATCTTTTCCATTATTGTTACAACGTTTGAGCTAACGTTCCTGGAAACTATTTGTTTTTCAGACTGATGCCAATACTTTTAAATAACTGGTTTAACAAATATGTTTTTTATGTTTTACATAACACTTTATTTAATTTTTGTCTCATTTGACTGTAATTAAGCCGAGATTCCAAGATTCTGAAATAGTTTAAAAAAAGGAAGAAATAAGACGACTTCCAAAAAGGAACTACTCGTTTTTGCAGACTATACCTAAAACGTCCCATATATAAAATCCTGACCTCCTATATTAGTTTTAGGAACTTGTAGACGAATATTTTGAAATACTATAGTAGGAAAGGAAATACGAAAAATACATTTATAACTGAAAAGGAAACAATTTCATTCTTAATGATGGAATATCGCATCTCTTTTAACTTTTCAAGTGTTCTTCGTGGAACTCATTCATGCTTTACACTTTGAAATCAGTTGTGCATAATGAATACCTTGTCGATATGTTCTCGGTGGTTTGTCCGTATAAACAATTTTGTTTCGTGTAAGTGATAATTCGTGGAACTGATCTTCATACATCGTAGTTCAGAAGTACTTCTGTACAAGGTAGAATATAACTATCAAAGTTAAACCTTTGCGACCGCACGTTTTTGACAAATTAACAAACAACAAACTCAAATCCTGCTGGAAGAATACATTGCAGAGAATATTTGTTAACATTAATGTTTCGATAAAGTTTTCTTGCGATGTTTCTACAAAAATATTTATTAATGTTACCTAAAGCGATGTCAACGCTGAGGTTAACTAAAGAGGGTAATGTGTACATCCATAACAAATACAATTGATAAATAAATTCGAGCTATAAAATGGTAAAAGAGCAAACTATACCCTACTATTATTTAATTTTTGTTGTGGTTTTTTCACTGTAAAAATCAACTAAACTGTGTAATTAAGTAGCTATCACTTACAGAAATAAATGGTTTTAGTTATTTTTACACAAAGAGGGTTAAATATTACACAAAGAGCCTTAAATATTAAAGATCTATGAGATTTGTAATACACATATATTTAGGTAATATTTTTTACATCGTATCTAAATTTCGATATGTGCCCTGGTACAGTACAATAAACCGGAAACTCTCTGCACTGCGTTGTTGCGTTAGGGCTAGACCGAATCCTTAAATTAGGTATTAGAGCTAGGATCTTATCCATACTGTTATAAATTAAATGGTGTTTGTAAGTCCTTATTTCTGATCAGGAAACATACAAAAACCCTTTAACAGTTTGAGCTATGGATTTTTGTAACTGAAAGATATCCTTGCGAAGAATGGGGTGTCAACAAGTACCATGGAAAGCGCCATGGAGTTTGTGTCGTTTGTGTACATTTATAATAAATATATTCATGGTAAAATTATATTTGTGATTTATAAGTAAATTTACTAGTCATACGTATTTTTTTTAAACGATAAATAAACAAATCCATTGCAAGGCTAATAATATTTGTTTGCTAGTCTGGCCCGAAATTACAGCAGATATTCTGCGTAAATGGATATGTAGTTACTGTCGGGTGATTGAACATAGTTAGTTTAGGGTTCCTACTGATATAAAACATGAATTATAGAAGCAATGATGCAGTAGTTATTGCGAAATTGATAAATAAAACATTAATCTAATGATTGCAGCATTAATCTATAAATTAAAAGTTGCAATATGTCCAAACAAGTCCCAATTCACCATAGCATTTTTTAAGTTGGATTACCAAAAACAACGACTTATTGAAAAGTTAAATCCTTTTTATCGCATATATTTGGATACTTCTGACAAATTTAAGTAGGGGGAATACCACAAAGCGGGGCATAAAATCACGTGTTTTTCCCATAAGAATAACATGGGGTTCAGTTTTTGGACACTTAATCCAAAAACCCGCCTTATACAAATTACCTCTTTGGCCTATACTAGTGTCCAACCTTTGCCTATATTAAATACATTTTACCAAACCCAATCCATCCCCTATATTTTTTAAATTAATTTTAAAAATCAGGCTAAAAACTGTCTTTGGTGTTTATAGTCCGAACTGTTTAAAACTTGGATATGTTATTGTTGTAGGCCAGTGTATGTGTACACACCACCTTCATTTCACAAATTCAATAAAACGGTCAAATAAAAAAATATTTGGAAAAATATTGCCAATTGCCAACTTCTTTATTTACACTCCGATTTGATTGGTTTTCGGATATGTTATAGCTCTCACATAGGTAACATAATCACGATACTATACTCTCCGCTACCCCCTATAATACAGTCGGTATTTTGTTTGTTTATTTTGCTGTAATCAAACACTAACTTTGGTGTTTATAGTCCGATTTGTATGCAATTAGGATATGTTATTGTCCTGCGCTAATGCATAAGTAAATACCGCCTACAATTTCCAAATTCAGTATTACTATCAATTTAAACAATATTTTGTAAATTACTGCCAGTTGCCAAATTCTTTATTTACTGATCGATTTGATTTATTTTTGGATATGTTATTACCCCCGACCAATATATTTAAATTATATTATTGCCAATAACCCTTTAATGAATTCCATATTTTGTTTGTTTATTTTGCTGCAATCAAAAACTAACTTCGGTGTTTATGGATTTGTCTACAATTTGGATATGTTACTGTCCTAAGCCAATGCATTAGTAAATTCCACCAATCATTTACAAAATTAATTTTAACAATATTTTTTAAATTACTATAGTGCCAATTGGCAACCTCTTTATTTACTGTTTGATTTGATTTATTTTCGCATATGTTATAGCCCCCAACTATTACCATATATTATTATATTATTTCCAAATTCAGTACTTTGTATAGTTTGTGTATAATGTATCCATAAAAACAAACTTTGGTGTTTATGGTCCGATTTGTCTACAATTTGGATAAGTTATTATCCTAAGCTAATGCATAAATTCCATCTTTAATTTACAAATTTATTTTAAACAATATTTTGTTTTTTACTATAGTGCCAATTGTAGAATTATTTATTTACCATTTAACTTATTTCTGGATATGTTATTGCCCCTACCTCTTATATATGTAAAATTGTATTATTTCCAAATACGATACGTGGTATAATTTATTTATCCACAAAATATTAACTTTTGTGTCTATGGTCCGACCTGCCTACAGTTTGGATATGTTATTGCCCTAAGCTAATGCAAAAGTAAACACCACCTATAATTTCTAAATTTAAACATAATTTTGTAAATTACTTTAGTGCCAAATGCCAAATTATTTACCAAACGGAAAGTGCCCTTAGTTGGATATGTATAAATCACCATATACTATTATAAATTCTATATAAATTGTATATATTTGCAAAATACTTAGTGTTTATTATTGAATATGTTGCTGTACTATGTTATTTGTAAATACATATAATTACAATTCCATCTTAACTTATATTTTATAAAAGTGCCAAATTCAACTACTGTGCGATGCCTTTACAACTGCTATTCGTTACGTGTTGTAGACCAACATATAATTGTTAAAGTACCATGGATGATAAATATACCTTACACTCTTCTGTGTTTGTATAATGTATTTAGATGTATATGTGCTTATTAACGTTTTATGCTATAATGTGTGGTAATATAGAAATTTCCAACATCGCACATCTTTTTACCGTGGGAATCCTCTATATTTTTTTTTTTTAACTATTCTATGAGTCTTGTTTACATGTTTCCGCTACTGTTTTCTATATAAAAGATATGTAATCTGTTAGCCATTTATTTGAAAATAGAATTCAACCTACTGATGAGAGATTTGGTATGTGGTTTTATTAGAAAATCTCCGTAATAATAACCTTCTTACAGACATTGGTAATATCAACTATTGAGCGGGCGCACTAAAATTAAATAACTGAACACCGATAAAAGATGCGTTTTGTGATAACATAATGTTAGTTAAGATACGGATTGTGATGGAAATGTTCGGAATAAGTTTTAAGTTAAAAATAAAAATATGTGGTTCGTTTTAAGAGACATATTTAGAAAGCTCTCTTTGGCTCGACATGGTGTTATAGCCAAGCTACCATTCTCCCTAGAGAAGTCCTCTGGGGTCCGGAGTGAGGGTGTGTTACAAATAATAAATAAAGATAATGAGAAAATTATACAAAAGTTCGAAGATCTTATAGCAATTCCCTATAAAATAGAGCTTGAAAATGTTAAAATTAAGGATTTGTTAGAAGACATTCCCAAGATACTGCAAGATCTGGAAAAAGAATTGTACTATCTTATGGATTTCGATATAAAACTAGATTTGGCTGGAATATTTAATAAAGAGGAAATGTGTCGATATCTAACAGAAAACTTTGACTTTTGCTAGCAAGGTGAATACAAGTATGGTTATAACGTTATTATAAATAATAATTTGCTTGTTAGTAAGGACTGGTTAACGTGGTTTAACTTACATATCAGGGTAAAAATATATAATAAATTTATATGCCAGATTACTAGCCCTGGTGTACTTAAAAGTTTAGGAAACCATATAATAACCTTTTAAACTGTCCAGATGCGAGACTAAAAGAAACATTTTAGTCTAAGCTAGCTAGAGAGAATGGAATATCAAGGTTAGAGGCAACAATCTATAACTATTGTAGAGGTTTTGGCAAAGAGTTTGAACCCTTAAGAGCTTGTTTATGCCTAATAGAAGACAACAAAAGGTTCTTCAAAAATGATCCATTCTATGCTGTATAGTATTCTTATGTATTGTATGTTTATAAGATGTGGGCGAAAGTTACTAATCAATTACAAAACAGTTGTTGTCTAGTGTTTAATGATTTATTACTTAGCTTATTAGCTTATTGGGGTAATAGTAGTACGAAGAAACTAACTGGAGTACAACTAAAATTGCCAAAAGATAGTACACAAAGGGAGAAGTTAAAAAAAGCATGCTCTATCGGCATTTAGCTTTGACTGTTTACCAACTAACTATGTGGAGGTAATAGAGAAATTTCCAGATACTATAACTGTAAAGCATAAGTGTTACATAAAATATGGGGGCACATACTTTACAAAATCAAATTCACCTTTCTCCACTATACCCAAACACATAAATTTAGAAGAATTTGGCTTAGTGGAAAGTCCTAACCGTACTCCCTAAATTTTAAGAAGTCGGACCAATAAACTGTACCTTATAGAAATAAGTTAAATGGTAAATAAATAATTCTACAATTGGCACTATAGTAATAAACAAAATATTGTTTAAATTAAATTTGTAAATTATAGGTGGAATTTACGCATTAGCTAATAATAACTCATCCAAATTGTAGGCAAATCGGACCATAAATACCAAAGTTTGTTTTTGATTACAGAAAAATAAAAATATTCCCGTTGCAGCAAACCTGCATACTCAGCGAATTTCAAATGGTACTTCACTAAGTCATGAAGCCACTTACCAACTTTAATCAAAGCATAATTAACAAATAAGCGAGATATGACATTTTATTTATTCCTCATAAGAAAAAATTAGGACTGAGTATGCAGGTTTTCTGCATCAAGGACCACAAAATCTGGTTTTTATGCAAATACCAATGGGTCACCTTCAGATGAAGCAACATACCAATATATAATACCAATAATACCAAAAATACCAATAATATCAATTTATGTTCATAAACAAGCAAGATATAACATGTTTATTACTCTCCATAAGAATAACATTATAGCTGATGTGTACGCAGGTTTTCTGCCATGGGGACCACAAAAAATGAGTTTTGTATGCAAATAGCATTAAAACCTAACCATATAAAGCCACATACCAAGTTTCATTAATATGTGTTCATTAATAAGCGAGATATAAAATTTTACTTATTCTCCATAAGATTCGTACTGTGTTTAGCACTCTCAATATCTCGGTAACCAATTGACGTAGAGCGATGATAAAAATGAACTGTTTGTTTTTTAAGCTGAATTTAATGGTGTAAACCAAAATTTGGGTTTGAAAAGAATTTATATGTAAAAAGTTCAAAAAAACATTTTTGGGGTACAAAACCCCCATTAAAGTAGAGCGACCTTCCTGGCTCTCAAACTCATGAAAATAGATTCTGCCTTACACGTTTAAACCAAATTTCATCAAGATCGGACCATTTTTACAAAAGTTATCGTGCCTACGGAAACATATATATGAATTTGAACGGATGGTGTTTTTGGCATCTGGGGGCCTAAAAACGAAAAGTTATCATGGTTCCGGGCCTAGGTCTTACCATGCCAACCACGGTAATAGCTTCTTCCCTATAGGGGAAATTCGCTTAAACAAAATATCGAATACATTAAAGGGGTATTGGAAATAATATAATTTTAGATATAATGGTTGGGGGCTATAACATATCCAAATACCCCCGTCGCAGCAAACCTGCGTACTCAGCGAATTTCCAATGCATAATATATGTCTTAATACCAGAAAAGCCGCAAACCAAGTTTCATAAAAATATATTCACATATAAGCGATTTTAATTATTCACTATAAGAATAACATTGGTAATGAGTACGTAGGTTTGCTGGAACAGAAACAATTGGTTTTTATGCAAATATAAATAGAATTTAACTAGGCGAAGCCACATACTAAGTTTCATCAATATTCAAACATAAATAAGCGCTATATAACATTCTAGTTATTCTCCATAAGAATAACATGGGGGCTGGAGAAAGCAGGTTTGCTGCAACAAGGAACAGAAAAATGTTTTTTTTTATAATTATCAATATAACTCAACCAAGTGAAGCTACATACCAAGTTTTATTAATCTATGTTCATAATTAAGGGAGTCATTACATTTTACTTATTCTCCATAAGAATAACATGGGGGTTGAGTACGCAGGTTTGCTGCTACGGGAATAATCAACAAAAAATCAATTTTTTGTGCAAATATCAATATACCAGTACTACGTGAAGCCACATACCAAGTTTCATCAACATACAGTCATAAATAATCGAGATATCAAATTTTATTTATTCTCCATAAGGATAACATTGGACAACGTACTGTGTTTAGCACTTTGAATATCTCTGCAACGGTTGAGCGTAGAATCACAATTTAAACACAAAAATGATTGCTTTGTGGAACTGAACAGATTGGTAAAAGCAAATGTGAATTTTACATTAAAATAAACAGAGGAAAAGCCAAAAACCTTTTTTCCATAAGATTAACATGGGAGATTTTATGAGCAGGTTTTTTGGATTTTCTCCGCAACCACTTAACCTACGTTAATGATTCAAAATACTGAATTATTTGTTTTTTAAGCTCTATAACATGGTTAAAATCAAAATTAAGTTTTTTAAAAACTGTAGGGTGAAAAATGCAAAAAACTGACTTTTGGAAAAATTAAACCCCCATAAACCCCCCTTCCCATGGTCCGATTTTTCTGGTTTTCGAACTTAAAGTCATGAATGTCATTTTACACATTTGAGCCAAATTTCATCAAAATCGGACGTTTTTACTCAAGTTATCGTGTTAACGGACACACACACACACACACACACACACACATATATATATATATAAATTTGAACGAATAGTGTTTTTGGTATCTGGGGACCTCAAAACAAAAAGTTATCATGGTCTCGGGCTTAAGTCTTACCATGAGACCTACGGTAATAGCTTCTTCCCTATAGGGGAAATTCGCTAAAACAAATAAAACCGAACAGTAAATTAATAAAGAAGTTTGCAATTGGCAGAAATTTAAAATTATTGTTTAAATTGACATTGATATTGAATTTGGAAATTGTAGGTGGTATTTATTTATGCATTAGCGTATGATAATAACCAAATTGCAGACATATCGGACCATAAACACCAAAGTTAGTTTTTGATTACAGCAAAATAAACAAACAAAATACCGACTGTATAATGGGGGGTAGCGGAAAGCATAGTAGTCTGGTTTTGTTACATATATAAGAGCAGTAACATATCCAAAACCCAATCAAATCGGAGTGTAAATAAAGAAGTTGGCAATTGGCAATATTTTTCCAAATTTTTTTATTTGTCCGTTATATTGAATTTGGGAAATGTAGGTGGTGTGTATATATACACTGGCCTACATCAATAACATATCCAAATTTTAAACAAATCGGACTATAATCACCAAAGATAGTTTTTGCCTGATTTTGAAAATTAATTGAAAAAATATAGGGGTCGGATTGGGTTTGGAAAAAAATACTTATATAGGCGAAGGTTGGACACTAGTATAGGCCAAAGAGAAAATTTATATAGGGCGGGTTTGGGCAAGTGTCCAAAAACTGAACCCTATGTTATTGTAATTGGAAAAACGTCTGATTTTATGCCCCGCTTTGTGGTATTCCCTCTACTAATTTAAACCAATACAGAATTCAGTTTAAACCATGTTTAAAAGCTAGAGAAAGGAACCAGGTGAACACAGGAGGCAGCCTAAGGTAAGGGACTATTGATTTGAAACGTGTAGTGATTATTGTAGCAGCTAAAGTGCATACGATATGATTTTAAATTTAAATTGTATTTTTTTGATAACAATTTTCTCTAAGACGCATTAAATTAATTTAAGGTATGTTAGTTGGGGGTTTTTAAAGTGTGATATTGTATTATAAAACTTATTCTATTATGTAACAACCGATCGAAATAAAAATTACCACATTCTTCTAAGGTGTACTAATTATAGGTAAAGACCGTACTAATTTATATCTCGCCCACAATCAGCCCAATTAAGCTTGAACTGAACAACAGCTTGGTTTAATCTGGAGGAGATTGGATATTAATAGGTTAATATCTCTAAACAATTAACTTATACAAAAATATTAGTAATCTGGCAGCATTGCCTTATTTCTGAGCGTAAAGGTTATTTTCGCATTTTCAAAACTTACTAATTGTATTTGATTGAGATTGTTACTTAGCCCTAGCCTAAATTAGTTTGACGATATCTAAGCTATGTTAAATATTTTAAACTCTATTCTCAGCAAGACAAAAAACGTAACTACTTCAAAGATAACTTTGTCAAAGGTAAAGATTCCGAGGGTCTATTTTTGACCGATACTATAACAAATTCTGATTTTGAAGGTTTGGATGAAAAAAACAAACACATATTATCCTTTTAATTCGTATTAGCACTGTCTCTAAGACCTGGGGTTACTAAAATAAATAAATAAAACTTGTTGACAAATAAAACAAGAGTTAGCCACAGCATTTGTGATCGTAGGGGTTTTACCATGCATTGTACAATCATGCATTAAAGAAATAATGGTTTTGGAATTTTTTTTCAAGTGATGAAAAATTAAATTAAATTGATATACAAAATTCACTGAAGAAACCAAAGAGCCCAAAACAAATATTAAATAACTTACGGGAAGTTTTGTGATCTCTGAAATTCTGGCTGAAGGTGAGAACCCTCTTTTAGCACGACACAAGACATAGATGCGCTTGATGTCAGGACAGGCTCTTAGCAACTTCTCTAGTAGAACTTTGCCCATGAAGCCCGTGCCGCCGGTTACCAACACCGTCTGGCCAGCATACCATTCCACAATGCCTCCCGTCATCCTGCTCCGCGGATCAGGGGATCAGCTGTGGACAAGTAACAGATCATCAGGGGATAAGCTTGGAAAGGTCACATCTTATCAGGGAGCAGCAAACCCGTGCCGCCTGTCGCCAATACCGTCTGGCCGGCGGGCGCGGCTAATCTTTCCACAATACTTCCTTTATCCTGCAATGTGGACCAAGGAAAATCTGTGAAAAAGTAACAGATCATAGCAGGATATCAGCTAAAACCTAATTGAGTTTCCATTGTATGCCATTGATGAGTTTTGGGAGACTGGTACTGCGCAATTGAGTGACTATTGTTAATTTGTTAGTTATACAACAGATTTGATATTTAAGTTTTTTATGTTTTCATAGGTTAATCTTATAGTTTTAAGATTGGCGAATTGGAGGTTAATTTTGATTATGAAATGAGCTGTGTCTTTTTGATAGTAAATATATTGTATATAATATGGCTATGAGCTACCATCTCAGAAAAACTGAGCTAACGCTTACTATAATTTTTAATCTGAACATTCTTTAGCCATTTTGTCAACGTTTTAGTATGAGACTTTGTCTACTGGTTTTCATTGAAGTTATTTTTCGTGAAGTTACTAGTGTTGACTAGTATTTAAGTAGTTAAAAAAAAAAAAAAAAAAAAAAACACTAATTAATAAGCACACTAGTACCATATTAAAATAATTCTAGTTCCACTCTTCGCCACCACTAGTAACAACTTAAATTCTCAATATAGATTTCATATGGCTAGTGTTTTTGACTGTGCCAAAACTAACAAGTCTAAAAACATCCCTTGACTATTTCAAAGAAAAATAATAACGTAACAACCCTGCAATGAAAACTAAACTCGGGACACGTTTTATGACTAGAATTCAGAAAACTAAGCAAGTTATGAACTGCAACCGGTGGAATGGAAACACATGTGTGTGGAAACATAACTATCGTCATAACATCTTTATTTTATAGCCAGAGTCTAGACATTTAATATCTTATTTCTGAATGACATGATTTGTTGATGGGGCGTGATTTATTCAGATATATTTCATAAGGCTTCACATTTACCCATCTTAGTAGATTGTGTGCAAGGATATAGAGCTCAGAAGTGAACAGTTGACACTAATGAAACACACAATCACAATCACGGGAAAACACACGGATGTTACCACACGAAAATCGAGCCCTCAAGCAATATCGACGTTTCGCGGATAAATAAAAAAACCCCGTCGCAGCAAACCTGCATACTCAGTGAATTTCCAATGGAGATTTAAATGTACTACATAAAGCCACTTACCAAGTTTCATAAAAATATATTCACAAATAGGCGATATATACAATTTTAATTATTCTCCATAAGAATAACATTGGGGCTGAGTACGCAGGTTTCCTGCAACAAGGAACACAAAAAATGGGTTTTTATTCTAATGTCAATGTAACTCAACTAGGTGAAGTCGTATACCAGTTTTTATTCATTTATGTTCATAATTAAGGGAGACAGAGCATTTAATTATTATCCATAAGAATAACATGGGGGCTGAGTACGCAGGTTTGCTGCTACGGGAGGATTATGCTAAAAACAATTTTTTGGAGCAAATATCAATAGACCTCAACGAGATGAAGCTGTATACCAAGTTTCGTCAGTATACGTTCATAAATAAGCGAGATAAAAAAAAATTTCTTTTCCTCCATAAGAATAACATTAGACAACGTACTGTGTTTAGCACTTTCAATATCTCGGTAACCAATTGACGTAGAGGAATGATCAAAATACCAAATTGTGTGTTTTTTTAAGCTGAATCGAATGGTCAAAACTAAAATTTGACTTTTTCAAAAATTATATGTAAAAAATTCAAAAACCCATTTTTGGGGTACAAAACCCCCCCAAAATACCCCTTCGGATAGGTCGATCTGTCTGGTTTTCGAACTTAAAGTCATAAATGCTGCTTTACATATTTATACCAAATTTAGTTAAAATCGGATCATTTTTACAAGAGTTATCGTGCTCACGGACACACACACACACACACACACACACATATATATATATATATATATATATATATACATATATATATATATATAGTATCGAACGAATGGTGTTTTTGGGGTCTGGGGACCTCAAAACGAAAAGTTATCATGGTCCCGGGCCTAGGTCTTACCATGCCGACTACGGTAATAGCTTCTTCCCTATAGGGGAAATTCGCTAAAACAACCCGAATAATCTTGAAGAGGCGGGTTGTTTTTTATTTACCCGCAAAACGTCCATATTGATCGAGGGTTCGATTTTCGCGTTTTAACGTCCGTGTGTTTCCCGTGTTTGTCACTGTGTATTTCATTAGTGTTAACTGTTGACTTCGTAGCCTAGTTGTCATTGCACCTAATCTACTAAGGGGGGTGAAGCCAAATAAATATCAGAACATCTAATACCTATTGCGGCTTTATTAGTAGTTGTTTATAAATGTATTGATATATCATTTGAAATATATCTTTCCCAATTTATGGGCTGTAATTATATTGCAAAATCTTCCTTAGTCTACAGTTTTATTCACCTGTTCGTAAGTTTAGCTACAACCATGTTTATACTTCATGAACAAATCTAATTATAGTCATAATGTTATGAATTTGAATAGAACAAATGTTATTAGTTTAATGGTGAATCCCCGTTCTGTCGTAAACTCGTTATTAATAAGATGAACTAACCAATTTTATTTCGCCAACTACATTTTAAATCTTGTTCTATCTGCAAATATTATATTTATTCTAATTTCCCTCCTCGTAACGCCTAGTGCACTTACGATCAGAAGAAAACAACCTTGACATTTAACTCGTACAATTTCCTTTCAAAATCTATATTGTTCCTCAGTGAGTATCTTTTTACCTTATCCCTCTGCAGCCTGAAACAAGATTGCGAAGCAGTGATATTACCGTTTTTCCTGAAATTTATCTATAAGAGCTAAATTCATAAAGAATTAGTTAAATATACTAATGTGACATACATTCATAATATTCGTTGTAAAGGGATCAATTCTATCAAAATATCTTAAGTTTATAATAATAAATTCCATATAACTTTCTCGGCCTAATTCAAATACACTTTATTTAGCTCCAAAATCCTATATAATATGATACAATAAGATGTAATCATAACTTTCGTCGATGTAGATGAAAATATTTTAGATACATCTACAACAAATATTGTTTAGAAATACGTATTAAGGTATTTATGGAATTGTAATACGTAAAGGTTAATCCTATGTAACTGAAATTATTCAAGTTAATAAACAATATGTTTTTGAATGCATTACTTTGTTGAATTTTTGTTATACAACGATTTTACTTTACAAACAAAGATTTGTTATACAAAGATTACTTTGTTAGTATTTGTATAACTGACCACTTGAACCACTGGCATAATGTAAAAGTTCTACAAGGCAAAGACTTTTCTACTTATCTACTTTCCGGAAATTTAGCAGATAAGTAGAAATTTCCGAAACGAGCGGAATCTCCTTAGAGTCGCCCGCAAGAACGGCCGGAATGTCAACAAAGTATGGAATGTTCTGATTGCTACCAGCAACTTTTTGTCGCCGGTTTTTACTGGTCAAGTTTCACTTTGCGCAAGCGTAGCCGGTATTGGGCAACTGGAAACTGGAAATATTAACACATAAGTCCACCACGTGGTCTTCCGATTTGGGTGAACATGTCAGTCATCGAAAGGCAAGTGCGCAAGAAAAAGGTCAACAACTCACTATTTTACTGACACCTTTACTGAGATTTTAAATCAGGGTGCATTATTGCGATTAGTTCTGATTAATTTAATGACAAAATAAGTTCTGATTAAAGGCGGACATAATTTTTTAAAACTGATATTCATTGCCTTACAATGTTTACTATCGGGTATTCGGAAAAATGGTTACTTTGCGAAGCTAATTTGTCATCAAATAACACTTTTAGATATCACTGAAATCCTTATGTATGAAAGAACATTTACACCAAATTTAGTTAAACGATTTTAATCTTACTTATGTTAAATTATAGACTTTTTCGATTAATGGTGGGGCTGGCATTGTTAAATAAGTCTAATCATTTTTCTATATTTTGCTATCTCACTAATATTGGTCTATACATCTAGTTACTGGTCTGATACAACTAACTATAACCCATCAAAATTCATACAGAAAACTATCGGAGCCATTATTTTTCAAGCACTGTAGTAAGTTTGATATTAGAAATAGTGTTTTAAAATTAAAAAAATAGTCATATTTAGATTCGTTCATATCTGAAGTATTAAGTTATGCTATTTTTTATTTTGTTCTATTAAAATTTGTTAGTGGTAAAGTAAAAAAATCATTGTTTCATACTAAGGTTATAATTTTGTCAAAGACATAACTGAGATCGATAAGGTAATTCCCTTCGGTGATTTAAAGCACCCAAATTCCCTTCAAGGTCAAGCTCAAAACGTTAGTAGAGAGATAACGTAAATCCATAACGCTGACTAACTTTAACTTACTGACTTGGATTTAAATTGCCCCAAGTCTAGCTAGATAATGGTCGCAAAAGTTTAGATTTTGCAAGAACTATATTTAGGGTCCATGATAAGTTTATAAATATTAGAAACTGACAATAACAGAGCCATATACAAGTAATGAAACATATCACACATTGAACCTTAAATGTTACTTTTCTTCAATTTTGTAGTAAGATAATATTAATCAGTAAATACACTTGAGTAAATAAGGTACAAAGTTATGGTACAAAGTTTGTGTTGTTTTTTGTGTGTACATGTGCCATTGGAATTGGTAAAGTTTTGAGAGGAAACGGTCTAAGCCCTTGTCCTGTTCCTCTCTAAGGTTGACCTGTTCTCAGAAAACATAGTTAATTAATGACCTATTGACAAATGTGTTAAAAGAAGGGCTAGGTTATTTTTTGGGGTCATTTATTATCATCCAATAAGCCTAATCGTTTTGTCCACTCACGTGTTACAAACTTGTCAAAACGTTACAAAAAACCTCACACAATTTCACAGAATAATTATGCATGAAATACTTGAAAGAGCAATAACTCCCGAATTCTTCATAAAATCATAAAGAATAATAATGTACAAATTTTTCTGAAACTTTCTGTTCAACTTTGGTCACTGGAGGACTTGGATTTTCAAATCAGCCTTGAGGAAGATTAATGTGGTCGTTGAAATAATAAAAAAGCAGACAAATTACCAAACAGGTAATTTAAATATTTATTTTATATTTGTTTTCTTTGACTTTTATTAAAGTTTGCAACAAAGATTTAAAGAAGAATCGGTGTTATCAAGTAAAGTTTATTGTTTTTAATGAGCTTACCAGTTAGTTACTTTCATTTTTTTTAAATATTGTAGTTATTTAAAAACTACGAATTAGTATAACGGTGTGGACAGAAAAAAACGTCTTAATTAATTTAAGAATGGTTTTAAATAAAAAATTACGATGTAAATAAAGCTTTTATTACCATAGTTTATTTAGTTTATTTACCTAGTATTCATGTTTTTTTTCCAACAGTAAATTGCTTTAAAACCTAAAAATGTCACAATAACTGAAATTATTATTTAACCAATATTTTTCATCATGAATTATGAACCCGAGTAAGCTTTTTGGCCGTTTTATCACGTGTGATCGGTAGGCATGGATTGAAATGTCTATAGAAATTTAGAAAGAAAAAATGTTACAGGGGTTCTCCCTAAATTTGATTTTCTTAAAAGTTCTCAAAATGAAAATGTATTTGATCATGTATTTTATAAACAAGATAGTTCGTTAAGGTCAACAAAGAATGCATGAAATATATGACTGTTACATTTCAGAATTTCTAAATATATGTTAATAACTGATATGTTAAATAATTTCTTTACTAGCATGATACGTGTTGTTACAATTAAACAGGATAAATAAAATACGTCTTACAACATTATAGAACGACTTACTTCTATGTTTTGGACTATAGTGTTGTAAGACGTATTTTATCTATCCAGTTTTGATGTGTTAAATAAAAATAGGTTAAACAACATTTTCTATGGTGGATTTCCTTGTTGAGCATTATAAATCTTAATCAATTAAATGATTCAGGTGTTCGGTACGGTATTAATAAAACATTAAAACCCTACATGTGTATTAAGATTGATTGAAAATGCCCTAAATCGTATTAGTAGTCATAATATAATTAGTCGGGCTATATTGATGCAAGCGGCACAGTCAGAGACCCATAAAGCTCTGAATCTGTCAAACACACTCTCTCCAGCCGTCTTTGATAGAGCCTTGATTACATCCTGCTTTGATTATACAGAACGTCATTTACTTTCTCATATACACAGGATTGGTTTAATTTAGAGTAGTGATTGTGACGAGCAACTTTGTTTCGAAACAGCATACATATAATTTAGAGAAATTGTATTTCAACGAATTTTAGAAATGGAAATATGAACGTGGAAGCGGTTTACATGTTCCTTTGAAAGGGAATTAACGTGGACTCTGGTCAAATTTACTTTTAAAGAATCCTACATTCTAAGTTTTAAATTATTTATGACTGGTATATTTTACAAAGAAAGACGATCTTTTAAAAGCCTCCTTAAGTGGATTTAAAGGATGAAATATAAATTAAAAATAACTCAAAGAACAAATAAATAGTTATGGCTAGTATTACAAACACCAATGCTGACATTATAGCTTTAATGCATATTATTATTTTAGAGGCGTTCAGCTTATTTATTATTGGATTTAATATTGTTAAAAGTGATTGTGATTAGAAGTAAACGTGAGGATGTGGGTGTGTGTGTGTGTGTGTGTGTGTGAAGTGCACTAGCGTCAAAACGACACACACTACTTCTCCAACATAATGAAAAAATACTGTATAATTTTGAAAATGGGTCTAATTTTGAAGTATCACAAAGTTGTAAATTAGCAAGAATAGGGATTTGGGTAGATTCTGTCTGGCAAACCTTAGGTTATAAGGAACCTCTAACCGCTATAATAATTATGAGAGTGATCGTTTTAAAGTAGCTTATGCTTTATCGTTACGTTTATAAAATTAACTTCTACTCTATAAACAGAACAAAAAGCAAATATGTGATTACCAATTGTAAGGTTATTGTTTTGAATAAATTTTTGAGTATCTTAAAAAATGATTGTATATAGATAGTTTAGGTATTCCTAAGTTTGTAATACAACATCAATTCTATTCCTATTAAAAGGTTCCAAGATTAGATTCACTAACAGTAACAATTTACTTATATAAATACATATAAATCTAAAACATTGCGAGGAAGGAGGTATCGCAATTTATATTTTATATATTGATTATAATATAAATGTATTAATTCATAACTGCACCCATAAAATGTAACGAGGTAAAACCACAAAACACATGTTTAATGTATTTCTTAACAAAATAAAATCGATAAAATCTCAGTATATTCATAACAAGTTAAAAAAACCTTGTATCCATCCCCTAACAATATTTCAATATATCTGACGATGAAAAGCTCATCCGTATTCAGTACTAATGCTAAACCAGCGTTACAATTTACACTGTGTAAACCGTGCATCAAAGTGTTCTCGGCGTCAGTGTCAATGATTGACGCCCTCGGCTTCGATCAAAGGCAAATTGACGTCAACTGACAGAATGACTGATTGACTAGCAGAGTAGTAGAGACTGTCGAGCGCATGTAACAGGTAGGCACGTCACAAATCATAAACACTCTCAAACCAGATTACCGACCTCATCCAATTTCAAAATTTGTCGATCAAGACGAATCTCTCAAAGGATCCAGTCGTATTCATAATGATTTTTATTCAAATAAATAGTGGTAAATTTTAAAAATAGTTAACTTTATTCACTAAACGTCAATAATTTGAATAAATTTATATTTCATTAAATTAGTTAATGCATTTTCCAAAAAATAATTGATTAGAAAATAATATTATCGGACGGTGAACAATTTAGTTTCCCTTAAGCCCGTTTGGGTGATAACAGATTTAAAATTAGGAAAAATTAACGTATTTTAGTATTTGTTTTTAAGTTATTCAAATTACAGTTTGCCTTTCATATTAAATGTAAAATATATTTATTAATATTATTTACATTATTTTAAGCAGGAGAGATGAATAAATTAACTAACATACCACGGTAATTATTTTTTAAATTGAAGTTACTAATTTAGTTTGCATTTGTAATAAATATTAGAAGTTAGAAAATTAGAAGTTCCAAACTTTAGATGGGCATAAAAATAAAAGTATCACAATTTACGCGCACTCACCTTTAATTTGCTTTGTGATACATATTTAAATAATGTTTGAATAATAATTTTAAGTGTTATACTCAGTTAGGACACCTAGATTATTTAAAAGTAATATTAATCAAGATGCATTCAGATAATAAATTAGCTAAAGGTAATATCTGTCAACATTATTAGCAGGAAAGCCGCGTAATAATAGTGAGCATTTAATAAAAACACTATAATAAAATAATTAAATTGTACATAAATATACCAATCCTTAACTTAAATAAATGAAAATAAAAACATTTGTTCTTTACACCACAATGGACTTTTCAAGGAGGGTTGAATTCTTCAATACAATTTCAAAGATATTTACCTGGGGAAAGATATATATTCATTTTTAAACCTTCCGAAAGAGCTAATCCACTAAGATTCGTCTTCCCAGTGTACTGCATTTATTGGCCGAAGGGATAGTGCCCTAAAATATTTTGTAAACAGGAATCTGCCTAGTTTATGCTGTGCACTCATACATTCGGTTTTAAATTACTAGTACGGTTTTAAAACCCAGATATACGTCTTTAAAACTGCCGCAATTGTTCTGGTGTTATTTATTTAGCTTCTAATCAACTTTGCAAGACTCTTAAAATTTGAGTATTTGATGATTTGTTTTTTATGTAATCCTACATAGAAAACCAAACCAGAAAAGAGAAAACAGTTCATTATACTCTTAACAAAAGATATATCTCTCGCTTTTTTTTGAGGATCATATCAGAAAGCTCTGAAACTAATGAACTTCTACTGTCCTAAAAATGTTTGTTGTATTAAAAAATAGACGTATAAAATTTTGTATTGGCAATCACAGGAATTATACGTAGCTAAACAGTTGGCGGTTATGAGAAGCTGAGACATTTGACTATGTATTCAGCCACTTAGGTTTTATTGTTTTTTTAAAGTTTATACATTGAAATTATGATTTATCTTTTAAACATAGCCTATATATTTAATTCCGTAAGCGAATCGGTCCCCATGAAATATCTCGAGCTAGGAAGAACTTAAGTTAGGTTATGACAGTTCATTTTAAAGCTTGAGGGCCAAGGACAGTGGGAAAAATATCAGAAATGTCCAAAACTACGTGGGCTACGCCCCACTGGACTTCAAAGATCCAGTGATTTTCTTATGGAAATATCACTACAGTGTTTTTATTAATAAGCAAAATGAACTAATGCTTAGCTGTGATTATCCACTTTCACAAAAACTATATGTTAGGGGCTATAGCCCCTGTAAGCCACTAGTTTTAGTTGTAATTAAACTCTTCAACTAAAAAAGATACAGGTTTATAAAAGGAACATGGAATCATCACGGTATTTTCAACTCCCGATAGTTAGAACAGTGCGACCATGGCATGATGTACTTACTGTTAGTTAGGTATTTAGAAGTTGTATAAGTAAGTCACGTAGATAGAGTAGTTCAAGTTAAGACAAGTTTATTTAGCTCAAGTGCCGTAGTTAACTTTGTTATTAAACTTAAGCCGATTCCAAGAAAGATAAGTTCATAAGTTATAACTACTTATGACATCCTTTAATATATTCATAAGCACATATTACCACCGGAGCAGGAAATATGACAGTTGGGCTCCAGAAAATAGTAAGGCTCCACGCTGTCACTGTTGCCGTTTTGCCATATAACAAGAACAACCGAGTGTTGCCGTCCAGCTGGTGTACAGTTTGGCAATGCAGCAAGTCTATATTGGCTGGTCTTGGTTAAAATACCTGTAACCCACGCACTCAACTGTCAATTACCCTGCTTGGGAATAAATATGTTTAATTCGTCTCAGAATCATTTAATACTGATATGTTTCTTTCTTTAAAAAGGTGTCTCGAAAGACCAATTAAAAATAGTAATATCACGAATTATAATTATTTAAAAAATGAAATCTGAATGTACAAAGTTATTATTTCGAATTTTTAATCTTATATTCAATCGTAATTTTTCAAATCTCTCATTAAAATGGTATTTATTAGGTAATTCATAAGTACTCGATTATAATTCTTCTCTATGCTTTACAATTTTCATTTGATCGACTGGACTCAATTGACTAGTTTGACATACTTTTTCCTGTGATTTTATTACAACATAAAACAAAGATGGAGAGCTCATCTTGTCGTTGGCATCTGTATTCCATTGTTTGCAACGTCGCTCTCGAGTTCAAGATTCTTTAGGCCAAATTACGTTATGTAACTGAGTAAAATAAATTACATCGTTTCAGAAACTTTCTAAGCATAGTTTTGATTTCCCCCTTTTTTTACGCTGCACTTGATTACATTCCGTGACGTAAACTCTGTAAGCTTCTTAAAAAACGTGTACACATCTCAGAAAGTTTTAATATATATTTGTACATTTTGGTATAAGATAGGCGATAATAAATTACTTATAAACCATACAGTTTAAATAGTCCTTTAAGCTATATTAAGGTCTTTCCACCTTCAGTGGGTTGGATCATGATTCGGCCATATTGACCGAACCTAGCATTCTAAATAGCATTACAATTGAAAATATTACGAACAGACTACATTACATTACATTTTAAAACATCAAACAGTAAATCATCATCATCATCATCATCGATTACGCAGCTCCAGTCTCGTGGGTGTTATGACGAGTATCTTGTTGATGTACCCGTTCTACGCACGGGTTAAAAAGGTTGTGATCTTGAAACAGCTGTTCTTGCTTCCGCTCTTTAAGCTGTCAAATGGAAGGATCCACAACTGTTCGCATTACAGTTTCTGATGTTTACTTTCTTCTAAAATGTAATCATTGAAACTTAGGACGTTCCCGGGGCGTAGTTTGGCGGGAAGGAAGTGAATAGGCTATGTGTTGCACGGGTGCAAGATCTACCTTTGTGTAAAGTTTCAGCCCAGTCGGTTCAGTAGTTTTTGCGTTTATCCGGAACAGTAGACAGACAGATACACAGAAACCACCTCTTCTTTATAATATTATAGATATGCAACCATACAAAAATAGGATTTCAAAATGTGTAAATACTTGTTAAATTGTTTAAACTATAAAACAATTTTTTAATTTTTAGTTTGTATTCGTTTAAAGGCGCGCTTGGTTAAAAATAAAGGTAAAATACAATTAAAAGTTATAGTTTATTATATTAATCGAAACTAATGTCACACCTAATCGTTTACCACTATTAGGTTGCTGTTATTTTGGTGTGGTTTTTAGAATTTAAAGAGAAAGCGCAGCGGCTCGCAATGGCGTTGCGTGCTAGCCGTCCCGGTGGTGCGCAATACTGCCGCCGTTTCTGGCATTCGCGTCATTTCTCCACTAGTCACTAGTTGAGCCTGGATGGTCGATAGCTAGCTGAACGGATTCTCAACTGTCGCTCGAGTTTTTCTCCTGATTTCTTCCAATTGCACGAGTGAATCTTGTGTGGCATCTAGAACACGTTGCAATTTCCTTGATTGTAGCTACCTTTACGGTTACGTGATATTGCCCCGGAGCCGACTAATTAATACAAAACAACTTTTTTATGTTGTATAAATTGAGTTAACCTAAAAAAATCTGTGGTGAAAGTTGGCTCAAACAAAGTTTACAATTTATGTTATGAAGTATTTTTGTCAGTTTCAATGGTAATTTATATAATTATAATTTTATTTTACATGGTTTCGTTTTCTTTTTCAAAAACAATAATTCCAAGAAAGAGAGATAAAAGATCACAAATATGATTTCCTTCTATTGCTCCCATATTGTTAGTTAACCAAGAAGCACCAGCTAATAAGCCATACACATATGTAGAAACCGTAGATCCTTCACATAACCATAGCTTTAATATTTTAATATTGTTTTACGTTTTTCCTTTAAAATTTAGTTGGAGACTATTATTTGAAATATGCATTATCAAGCAATTTGAATCAAGCTTTGTTTATGTTGTTTGGTTTGATTTTTGGAGCTAAAATCTACACCACGTTTTTTATAGCGTCGAATAAAAATCTAGTAACTAACTATATAGCCTACTTATAGTTTTAGTCAGGATTTAAACTGCTCAATTCCACTGCAATATCTATCAATTAATCCATTACCAATATTTATACCATTTGTACAATATTTCTAAAATACCCACCTACATTAAAGTTGGTTACTACAAATTTTAAATTTAACATGTCTATTCAAAGTAATGGGCATTATTGGGATAAATGAATACGAGAAATTTCGTTAAAGCAATGATACATTACAGTCCCAATCATGACGATTGTATCAATGAACATATTTAAGCTATCATAAAGCAGCTTATTACGAAACTTATTAAAATAATAAAACGTCTTGGAGTGTACTTATGTGTTTAAATTAGGTGGTAAAGAGCCTTATGTCGAGGATTTAGTGTGGGAGTTTGAGGAGGGGTAGTAAACAACGGCACAACAATGACGCTATAAACTTTAATGGCTAGTGACGCCATTAACATGATATCGCCGTTGCGATCCTTTTCATACAAAACCCCATAATGACATAAGTTATAGTTAACCCTCAAAGCAATGCAGCCTTTATGGATAATATGTGGTAATAAGAACCAGTAAACTAATATGGACGATGACTGGGAGAATAAGGCGTTCTCGGTAAGTCAACGCTTATGTTTTAGATAATGAAATAACAAATAAAATTCCGGTTTATGTTTTTGTTAATTAACATTGAATAAATACTTTAACTGTATTTAACTTTCAACAAAATCCAGATGGAAAGATTGAATTTGAAATAGATAACTAACTAGCAGCTACAACATTGTTCCGAACTGGCCATCAGGTCATCTGCGTACAGTAACTTAAATTGTATTTACGATTTTTGTTTACGAGCAGGTGGCCCTGATTCGTCTTAACAATTTACTTTAAACGATACAGAAATATTATTTCAAATCATAATTTATTTACTATACTTATTATTTTTAATTATTATTGCTTGAGTATATCTAATTTTCTCCTAGTCCTTGAACGAAATTAAACTACCATAGCTGAATAAAGAGAAAAAAGGTGTAGCAGCAAATTAAAGTTATTTTTAACCATGAAAATGATAACATGACCGCATTTGTATTCTATTATTAATTTGTAACCATCCACACGTATCACACTTTAATAACAATGCCTTCGCAACCGCTAGAGATCTCATCTATCAATAACCCAACCGCAACCGGTCCGCCCATCAGGAGCGCAGGATGCAGTGACAGCGGAGGATTTTGGGAACTGGTTGCGCTAATGGGCATGCTGATGGCGCAAGGTCAGGCCAATGTCAAGGACGGGAGAAACCGGTCTGACCTTGGCCCACCGTCTGCGGTCATTCCCTGCGGCCGTTATGCAAGGGAGCCGCGAGTGGTTGCGTTTCGGTTTTGTTTACCTTTGAATACGTTTTGTAAGATATGGGGTGCATAGCATTTTTTATTTTTTTGTTTAATTTATTTTAAATTTTGCTATGAACTGTCAAGAAGTTTGAATGATTCTGATATTAGTATTGTTGTAATTATTATTAAGCTTATTATGCATCCATTAATTTGTTATCGACCTCATAAAACTTCTAGTATAGTTTTTATTTGTTTGAAATGTACCCTGAATTTGAATTTATAATTTCGTTGTTATTGTTTTGTAGTTTCTATTTAATTACGTAAAATTAGGTAAATATCCTAAATTTTGCCTTACTTTAGCGCATTTGTTTCTCGTATGTAGCAATATATTCTTCTATCTTGTTTTAAGTATTACTCTGTTGTTTTGTTGTTAATAGTACAATTGCTTAATCATGATATTTATATTTAATATATTCTAACAGAGTCAAATGTATATGTATGTAGCTTATGTAAGTATGTTCATTCAACGATTAAAATTGTGAAAGTTGTTTTTGGGGGCTTTTATAGACACTATGCAAACTTATTATTTTGTCAACCACAAACATTGTAGGTATGTATATTGGCGTAAATAAAAAAAAACATAGCGACTCAGTTCGATCAGACACACCTCTTATCACTTTCGGCGAGATAGTTGTTACCTTGAGGTGACACTCTATGTAAGTGTGTTATTATTGTATTCGTTTAAAATACATAATTTTACTTTAGGTGAGGGGTTTTATTTTAAATAAATTGTCTTGCACTGCATGGGACTGAGGAACTTAGTCCTAACTGACTTGGCTAAATGATTCTCACTTTAAATTATACTTAACATTCGATAATACTGTTAAAATTTGTGAAGGAATATGAATTATTATATTTTACATAAACCCACCACCTTGTAAAACCCAGTGTAAGTAGATCTCGCAGTGATATATTTTATATAGTTATTGCATTTATTATATTATTTCACATAATTTAAAACCCACTAGAAAAAAACCTCTAATGTTCAATTAAACTGATAACAATATTACATATTAAACAAGTGACTCTTAAACATAAATTTTCTTTCTCACTTACTAGATAATATTTATAAAGTTGACTGTATATTTTATTATAGAGCGAGATAAAGAAAAAACGCCAAAACCGCTAGAAACCGCAGCGAAGCTGTCTGTTAGCCTGTAATTTCATTCCAGTCGGACGCCGCATTTCAACTCTGACAGCCTCCGCTCGTGTGCCGCGCCGACTAGAAGTAATTCGATTTAATCATGCTTTCCCACCAACACAAGTAACAAATTTCCGTGTGACTGAATTTTTACCTTTCATCTTCTAGAGCACACCAGCGTGTGATCACTTCCCTTTTTATAATATCGTCGCAATATTCCGCCTCGCCGGGTCGTGATACTTGACTATTTTACAGTGGAAACTTAATTTAGTTTCTTTACGACATTGATTAGTTTTAGTTTTAACAGCACGCGCCTTTCAGAATAATATAGACACCGGAAGAAACTACATTTAGCAAGCGTAATAGGTTTGACGCTCCCTATTTCACTTTCTAATGTATCGTACATTAGAACTTTTTTAACGTTTGACCATGGAAAGTTAAAACAACGGCATATAAAATTTGCATTCTCTGCTTCAAACATTTTTTTTAAAGGGTAATACCAAATCGCATAGAAATGGAGGTGAAATTTCAATAGAAAAATTCAATATGAAGCGTTTCCCAGTTTTTCTTATCTATAATTATGTAGAAAATATTTTAAAAGATAAACCAAAAACGTTTGGCTGATTGTAGGATGATGGGGAGAGATCAAAGGAAAAGACTTGACAAAAAAGAGCTCTGTGAACATGTCACTTTTTCCAGTTGTGGATAAAAGTAAGTAGTAAATCACTTGAAAAATCACGAATTAAGTTAAATGGTGTCAGAATACCTACAAACACTTTTACCCTATTTAAATCCCTGAAAATCCTTAAATAAGTTTGAATTTACGCTTCCTATGTTCAAAGGCAAACTCTTTTTTCTCCTTCTGCTTTTAGTGGGCTAATACGCCAACTGTTGTAGAATAGTAACTTAATATATTTTTACTTAGCTTTGCAATATTTTTAATAGAGATTAATGTAGTTTCAACAGTTAAAAAGTTCCGAGGTAAACCTAGATTTTTGAATCTTTTATGTTTTATAATTTGCCAATACATATTTTTGTCAGGGATCTGGCACACCATAATCCACCAAATTTAAACTAAAATCGTTAAAAAATACTTTTATAAATTTTACAATATTTGGGTGTTTTAGCGGTTTATCCCCACGAAAAAAATATATCCCTGGAAAAATATTGGGTATATTATCGAACTTTACCTGAATTCAAAAAATAATTAAATACCCCGTCACAGCAAACCTGCATACTCAGCGAATTTCCAATGGAGATATAAATGTCTCGATACTACATAAAGCCACTTACCAAGTTACATACAAATATATTAACAAATAAGCGATCTATACAATTTGAATTATTCTCCATAAGAATAACATTGTGGCTGAGTACACAGGATTGCTGCAACACGGAACACAAAAATGGGGTTTTATGTTAATATCAATATAACTCAACTAGGTGAAGACGTATACCAGTTTTTATTCATTTATGCTCATAATTAAGGGAAACGGAGCATTTAAATATTCTCCATAAGAATAACATGGGGGCTGAGTAAGCAGGTTTGCTGCTACGGGAGCCTTTGGCAAAAGTTTTTTTGAGCAAATCAATAGACCACAACCAGATGAAGCCGTATTCCTGCCTGTATACCAAGTTTCGTCAGTGTACGCTCATATATAAGCAAGATATAACAATTTTCTTTTCCTGCATAAGAATAACATTAGACAACGTACTGTGTTTAGCACTTTCAATATCTCACTAACCAATTAACGTAGAGGAATGATCAAAATACCAAACTGTGTGTTCAGCAAATTTTTAAGCTGAATCCAATTGTGAAAACTAATATTTGACTATTTCAAAAATAATATGTAAAAAATTTAAAAAAAACATTTTTGGGGTACAAAATCCCCCCAAAATACCCCTTTGGATAGAGCGATCTGGCTGGTTTTCGAAATTAAAGTCATAAATGTTGCTTTACATGTTTATACCAAGTTTCATCAAAATCGGATCATTTTTACGAGAGTTATCGTGCTCACGGACACATATATATATTTAATATATACAGTTTCGAACGAATGGTGTTTTTTGGGGTCTGGGGACCTCAAAACGAAAAGTTATCATGGTCCTGGGCCTAGGTCTTACCATGCCGACTACGGTAATAGCTTCTTCCCTATAGGGGAAATTCGCTAAAAGGGCATTTGTAAACATCTTGAAAGCAGTTAGGAAGACAGACGTCAACTAAAAATGTTTTTAAGTTCATGTAGGAAGCATAAAGCAAATATTTCCACCAATAACTCAAACTCAAAAATATTGACGAAAACGATACTTTCTAAATATTAAGTTTAGGGGAGAAAGTAAAAAATCAAGCCTTGTTTTATTTGGAGGTAATTTACGCAATCAACCCTAGCCTCAGATAATATCACCCTATTAGCCCCAAGTAGGTCCACAAGTGAAGACGGTGAAACGGCCATTGAATTAAATGAAAGCTATTAACCGTCAGCAACTGGTTTTGCGACAAAAGTGGATCAACTAGTACTAGTGGACTGCAACTAGCGCTTTTAACTGATAAGTAACATACTTTATTTATAACAAATATCTTTACACCCTTCCTAAGAGAGATCTGTAAACGGGAAAAAATTAAATACTAAACAATTTTTGTACTTATACCACCTTATGTTATATCATATACAAATATTAAGGTACAAATTAATCATTTTAGTGTCATAACTTTGCATAAAGTGGTGCAGGTAAGTATAATTTTAGAGTTGTGACCTCTTTTACCTTTGTACCTTTTTACTTTCTCCCCCTATACATAGTATATGGAGAAAGTATTGTTTTCGTAAAAATTTTCGAATTTGAGTTGTCAGTGGAAATATTCGTTTTGGTGCTCCCTGAACCCAAAAAAGTGGTTTTTACGTGATGTCTGTCTGTGTGTGTGTGTGTGTGTGTCCGTGTGTGTGTGTGTGTGTCTGTGTGGATGTGTACAGAGCTAGAGCCCTAACCTATGGGCCGATTTTTATGAAATTTGGCGTGTAGGTACTAATCCACGATATCTCCAGGCGTTTTTTTCATTTTTTTGAATTTTTGATTTTTAAGGGTAATTATCCCCCAAAAACCGCCAAAAAACATGAAAAATCCAAATTTCTCAAAAACGGCTCTAACGATTTTGATTAAACTTTCGTGGTTTGTAGAACTTTAGGTTTCCAACAAAATGACACCACCCGCATTTCTGGAAAAATGCGGGTTCAGAAATTACAGGACTTAAAACATCAAAAATTCATTTTTTTGGATTTTTCATAAAAAATCATAAATGTTAAAAAAGATTACTATTCACCATTAAAAAGAGCTCAAAAAACTAAATAAATTAGTATTTTAAATTACTATTCTACGATTGCTAGTTGCGGAGAAAATTGAAATTTTCATTTAGCGGTAAACACAGTACGTTGTCCAATGTTATTCTTATGGGGAATACAAAAATAACTATTTCTCTCTTATTTACTGATCAATTTCATTTGATATGCAGGTCAAGTTAGCATTGACCAACAGATGATGTTCAAAATGTGTTGCTATTTAACCCTGGGGGGGGGCAAGGGGGCATTTCCCCTCTCAAAACTACTGTGTGTAGCAACGGACTCTATAGTGCCTCCAAAAAAGCAATTTGGGTGGATATTTCTGAAAACAACTATTTTAGACAATTTTCTGTACATTTATCTATACTTCATATTCTATATTTAGTAAATAACAAATATTTTTGTCATTAAAGTTTGGCTAAAAGGGAGAAAGTATGTGTCAGTTTCCTGATACCGTTTATTTATCTAATTTTAGAGATCAATTTCTCTGACGAACTTGGTTTGTTGACGGTAGTACGTACTGTAGGACCCTGGCTTTAATAACGCTAGGAATACTTAAGAATATAACTTATTGATAAATTAAAATATTAAACATAAACTAGCCAGTGCTTAGCAGCAAAGTAAAGAAGTTTCATGCTGTAGCCATTATCAGATTCTTCCTCGCGATATACCGGTTGATCCTCATTGGCGAAAACACCTATCACTGTCCTTATCTGAATTGTACCAAAACCTCTCTACTTAATAAAATACATATGACGATGCGTATACCTATGGATCTTTATCAGTACACCTTGAATCTCACTGTTACACAAAACTACGTTTACAATTTTTAGGATGTCTGGGTCCCGGTTAATCTGTTATCGTGCTAAAAAACCTCTGTGTTTAGTTGGCCACTTTTGTAGTTGGTGTTATAAAAATACGTACCATTATATGAAAAATTAAAAAATTAATGACAAATTATTATGAAGCGGTACTAGATTTTAGAGATAAGAAAAAATTATAAATAGATGGTCCCAGGGAAACTGTGCGATGTCGTTGCAAAAACAAAGTATGTAATTAGTTTTTACCATCTCGTTCCACATAATGAAGGAATCGTAGCACTTAATTAATCTATTTTCATAATAAACATATAGGCCCCCCCTACTGAAAGTAGATGTTAATGATGTGCGTATGGATGTCAATGATTTATTGGCGATTTTTTACAGATGAAAATAGTTGATTTGAAGCAGATTTTATCCTAAAAAGTTTGGTTAACAAATAAAAATAATACCCCCGTTGCAGCTAACCTGGGGCAACGAATTTCCAAGCACTCAGCGAATTTCCAACGCATATTACAACCATATACAGCCACTTACCAAGTTTCATAGATACATATTCAAAAATGAGCCGTATATTAAATTGTAATTTTTCTCCATAAGAATAACATGGGGATTGAGTACTCAGGTTTGCTGCAACAAGGAAAAGAAAATATTAGGCTTTAATTCAAATATCAACAGAACACAACCTGGTGAAGCCACATACAAAGTTTCATCCGTATCCATTTATAAATAAGCAATTTATACAATTTTAATTATTCTCCATAAGAATAACATTGGACAACGTACTGTGATTAGCACTGTCAATATCTCGGTAACCAATTGACGTAGAGAAATCATCAAAACACCAGATTGTTAGTTTTTTAAGCCAAATCTAATGGTGAAAACTAAAATTAGATTTCTTAAAACATTATATGTAAAAAACTCAAAAATCCCTTTTTTAGGGGACAAAACCCTTCTAAAATACCCCTTAGGTTAAAGCGATGTCTGGTTTCCGAACGTAAAGTCATAAATGTTGCTTTATACGTTTGTACCAAATTTCATCAAAATCGGACCATTTTTACGAAAGTTATCGTGCCTACAGACACACACCCACCCAACACACACACACACACACACACACACACACACACACACACACACACACACACACACACACACACACACACACACACACACACACACACACACACACACACACACACACACACACACACACACACACACACACACACACACACACACACACACACACACACACACACACACACACACACACACACACACACACACACACACACACACACACACACACACACACACACACACACACACACACACACACACACACACACCATGCCGACTACGGTAAAGGCTTCTTCCCTATAGGGGAAATTTGCTAAAATGTATACGGGATGCTAGTTAGTGATAATAGTAATAGTAGTTAATGAAATAATAATTATATTTTTGATGTTGTATGGTAAAAAGTAATCTTTGAACAAAACAAACTACCGGATTTTACTAGAATTCATGATGTTAAATCAAAATCTCCATCCTAACAAAGCTCTTACTCTTAATTTTCATCGAGTAATAGGTGACAATTTGAAATGCTTTATAATAGTCTGTCGCATCCAGGCTTTTTAGCTGAGCCAAGCCCCCGAGAATTTTAAGCTTTTTAGGAGCTTTTCATTGATAAATATGAACGGCTTTGGCATGAGGTAAGACTTTTATAACATAGGTAACGCTTTTGTTTGTGTTGGTCTTGGAAAGTTTGTTTTCTGTCGATGAATTAACAATTTCTACATCGAAATATCTAGTCGCATGGCAGCTCGTGTACTAATGGCCTGGTGTAAAATGGCCGAATAATATATACTGCATGGTTTAAATACTACTGTGTTGTTAGCCAAATTACCCCTGGGATCCTTCGAGCTTTATTTAATCCTAGGTGGTGGTTAGAGTGTTTTTGGAAATTGATCCAAGCTAATATTTGACGGTGAGCTATCAATTTGAACTTTTTCTAAGGTTAAAAGACACAAAACGAAACACAGCGAAAAACGTAACGGCATATGGTTATGGTTGTGTGCCTTGTAGTGACAACGTTTTAATAAAACTTATCAGCAAATAAGAGATATATGATAATCTATTGACCCTACATAAGAGAAAAATATAACAACTGCGTTTACCGCTAATTTTAAAATTATATTTTAAAACAGACAGATATAATCTTGAAAACAACTGTTTTGGGTTCAGGTAGTACCAACACAAATATTTCTACCAATAACTCAAATTATAAAATTTCGACGGGAGCATACTTTCTCCATACACTATGTATGGAGAATAATTAAAAAAAACATAGCCCATTTTTATGTTTATTTTGTCCTCAAATCACACTGACCTCGATGCAATCTTTTAGTCTATGACCTATAACAACTATTGTCCTTTACATTCGTGTTATACTTAATCAAAATCGTACATTTCGTTTAAGATTTAAGTATAGTCCCAGGCCTCAGTCTTACCATTTAACCAACCTATTAACAATTTTACCAATTGCGTAATACTTATGATAGACCACTTAATAACGTGTGATCACTAAAAAACGCTAGATGATGTATTTATATATTTGTGTTTAGCAACTCTGCTGTTTGAACGTATGGAATTTCACTGAAATGATAGTTTCAAACATTTAACCGTTTAGGGTTATATTTATGTCGTTAATTAACTAACTATACCCATTGGTAACCTTTGAGGCTACTGAAATTTGTGGGAATTTCCCAAAGGGTGTTTAGAGGGAATGTAATCGCACTGTTACCCTGATTACTCTACGATTGGTTCGCAGTTATTAGAAACACGTGCTGTTTCTCCGATACAGACGGAAAAGGTAATTGTAAAAGTTTCGTTCACTAAACATAATGGAAAAACAATTAAACGTTGTAGTTTTTAATAATCAGGATGATTGTTGGAACAATTTACTTCTGATTATATATTAGTAGCTTCAAAGGAATTAAAGTGCTTTAAAAATATAATATCCATCGGATAATATAATAATCGGATGATCTTTTTTCTGGAAGTATTTAATTTACATGGTTCCCGTAATTAAATTTTGCTCATATTCGTTCGATCTTTGACCTGTTTCTGCGAAAAGAATAGACAAATTTTGGGGTGTGAATTTGTTATTGAAAATGAAGAAATTTGCCTAAGTGTCTTTAAGAACATTTAAAAAAGATTTTAGAAACCGTACTCATATAAGTTATTAGTTTTTCGTAAAGATTTGTCTGCTAAGATGCGTAAAATTAAACTTAATTTTATGATCGAATTATTAGGCATTTTACTATGAAATGAACACAAAGTCTACTGCACTCCATGAACAATTTAATTCGAATATACTTTTAAAAACACGTATGAAATATAAATGCCTATGCACAGTGAAACACATTTTTTTAGTTAGTTGAACACATCGCTGTAAGAGGTTAACTCAAATACGTTGACAAACAAATAAGTGGGAATCCCCCATTAAAATATAATGTTATGGTTTTAAATGGTTTATTTATAGCCATTTAGTGGTGAAGGTAATCTTCAAATGGTTCAATTATTGGTTTTAATAAAGAACTAAGTAGTGGGGTGTGATAGCTGAAAAATATTTCACATCTGGCAACCAATGCGCCTCTTTGGATTCCGATAGGCGCAAACAAAAAAAAAGACGAGTAGACGAGTCCAAAAAGCCCGGGACACAAATTTTTCTGGCACTCTAGCGGTGTTGATGACGTAATCAATATGGCCGCCAAAATTGTGTGACATGCTTCAACATTTCCCTTTATAACTCGGGTTTGTACGTTGATATTACCCTATATTCTTAGTGATTATTAATTTGGACAAAACTATCTTTCCAACGGTACATGTTATATTATATTTTAGATCCATAATATTATAAATATCTGTAACTATATTAAACTTTTCTGTTTTTTATTGTTATTTTTTAAAATAATTTTGGTAAATTACTTGGAATCCGTAAGATATAGCTGAAAACGTATAGCATAAAATTTCTCTTTATAAAATTACCTTTCAAACGGTATATTTGACTCATAATTGATCACAACAACTTACTGAAAATTTACCAAACAAAGAAGCGTTGCACATCGAGTTTTTATGGGAACGATGTAGTTTATAAGGGTTTCAAAAAGTAATAGCGCGGATTAATAACCGTTTAACTAGCAAATGCAATTATTGTAATGTTTCTTGTATTTGTAAATACATTCTAGCTTTTTAAGGGCTATGAAACTTCCGTTTTCGTTTTAAAATAAATTATATTAAAATTAAGTACAAAAATGATAAACAAAAGAATGCACAGTATTATTCCACTTTAATATCCAGATTCAATAACATTCCATAATCCAAAGAAATTCAAGCAATTCCTATGTGTCAACGAAAGCAAGATACAATTGTTTCAGTTGCTAGCTAAGAAAATGGTCGAAGACGAGTATCCAGGAAAACATGTTGTGTCGACTAACGATGACGGAGTCCTCACGTCAACAACTATGGATGTATCGAGCATTTTTTCAACCTCGCACGAAGAAGCGGATGGCCCCCTACTACTCCATGTTAAGCATGCAGTAGAAAGTGGATATAGTCGGATCTTAATGCGAACTGTGGACTCAGATTTAGTGGTTATTTCAGTATCACTCTTCAAAGAAATACAAGGTATTGATGAGCTACGGATTGAGTATGGTTGTGGGAAATACAAGAAATTAATTCCCATTCATGAGGTTTGTGCCAAACTCTCGCCAGAAATTTGCGGAAATTTGTTGGCTTTTCATTCTGTAACTGGTTGCGACACAGTTTCCGCATTTTGTGGCTTTGGAAAGAAGACAGCTAGGAAGGTCTGGATGTCATTTCGTGAAATTGATTGTGTATGGCATCAGCTCTGTACAGGCACCTCTGATATTGACGATGAATGTCATGACATGTTGCACCGATTTATAATTCTACTTTATGATCAGACATCAGATCTTCAGAGCATCAATGACTGCAGACGAGTTTTATTTACAAGAAAGAATCGAGCAATCGAAAACATATCTCCTACAGCAGACGCTTTAACATAAAATACAAAACGAGCTACTCTCCAGGCAAGAATTTGGACCAACCGTCTTGTTGTACAGTACACAGCACCTTCGCCAACAGAGTGGGGATGGACAGTAACTCCAGGAGGATCACACCGTCCGCTGTGGACAACAATTCCAGAAGTGTCAAAAGACTGTGTTTAACTTACCTCATGTACTTGCCGCAAGCGATGCACATCTTGTAAATGTGTTAAAGTTGGGATAAGATGTACGAAGCTTTGTGTATGTGAAGGACAGTGCTCCATCAGTGACCGGTAATCACATATGAGTTGACACAACTCATTCTAATATAATTGCATGTGACAGAAAACTCATATTTAATTTGGCTATTACGGATAACATTAGTGTATAGGATATTAATGTATAGGATATTAGTGAATTTTGATATTAGAATAATAATGTACATTCTTTTGTTTATCATTTTTGTACTTAAATTTAATGTAACTTATTTTAAAACGAAAACGGAAGTTTCACAGCCCTTAGAAAGCTAGAATGTATTTACTACATGAAACAATACAATAAATACATTTGCTACTTAAACAGTTATTAATCCGCGCTATTACTTTTCGAAACCGATATAAACTACATCATTGTCTTAAAAACTCGATGTGCAACGCTCCTTTGTTTTGGTAAATTTTCAGTAAGTTGTTGTGATAAATTACAAGTCATGTATACCGTTTGAAAGGAAATTTTCTGAAGGGAAAATATACATTATACGTTTTCAGCTATGTGTTACGGATTTCAAGTAATTTACCAAAATTATTCAAGAAATAAAAATAAAAAACATAAAAGTTTAATAGAGTTACAGATATTTATAATATTATGGATCTAAAATATGATATAACACAAACCGTTGGAAAGCTCGTTTTCTCTTGATTAATAATCACTAACAATGTAGGTTAATATCAACATACAAACCTGAGTTATAAAGGGAAATGTAGAAGCATGTCACTCAATTTTGGCGGCCATATTGATTACGTTATCAACACCGCTAGAGTGCCAGAAAAATTTGTGTTCCGGGCTTTTTTGACTCGTCTACTCATGTGCTATCTGAATCCAAAGGGGCACATTGGTTGCCAGATGTGAAATATTTTGGTTTAATACTTAGCTATCCCACCCCACTAAAGAAATTAAGCCTACCGTGGAAAAATTACCCTTGAGAAATTAAATAATACTACATAATAAATATATATAAATTAACCTTTCTTTTTTAAAACATATTAGATGCACATTGAATTGGATTATAAAAAAATACCTATTCGCTTATGTAATAAATGGATCCTGCACTGTTATGTATGCTATATCATAACTGGCAAATATTATAGTGAGCAGCACACAAACAACATTAAAGAAACAATGAAACCACGCATTATTCATGCTTTGGTGGTAGGTTTGCAGTGCTTCAGGGGCGTAATCAGGATATTCTGGAGCTGGGTGTCTAATCAAGAACCTTTATAAATATTACACAGAAAAAATAACTGTATACAGCTTTAATCAAATCTCAGATTTAATGGTGCATATAGCTGAATGGAGATTACATGTTATTTTTTGGTAAGATGCATTAACCGACTCTAAAGTTTTCGCTTAATGTGAAGAAAACAATTGGGGATGAATAATATTTAATAAGAAAATACACCCGTCGCAGCAAACCTGCATACTCAGCGAATTTCCAATGAATATATAACATAACACTTAACAGGATTCATAAGAAATGTATTCACAAACAAGCGATATTTAAAATATTAATTATTCTCCATAAGAATAACATTGGGGATGAGTACGCAGGTTTGCTGCAACAAGGCACGCAAAATAATGGGTTTTTATGCAAATATCAATAGAACTCATCTTAGTGAAGTCACATACCAAGTTTCATCCATATACATTCATAAATAAGCGATATATAATATTTTAAGTATTTTCCATAAGAATAACATGGGGACCAAGTACCTAGGTTTGCTGCTACAGGAACCATAGGCGAAAAATTGTTTTTTTGTGCAAACAACAATAAACCATAACCAGATCAAGCCATATACCAAATTTTGCCAGTTTATGTTCATAAATAAGCGAGATATACAATTTTTCTTTTTCTCCATAAGAATAACATTAGACAACGTACTGTGTTTAGCACTTTCAATATCTCGGTAACCAATTAACGTAGAGCAATGATCAAAATACCAAATTGTTTGTTTTTTTAAACTAAATTCAATGGTATAAATTAAAATTTGATTTAAATTAAAATTACATGTGAAAACCCCAAAAAACACATTTTTGGGGTACAAAACCCCCCCAAAACCCCCCTTCGGATGGTGCGATTCATCTGGTTTTCGAACTTGTTCAAATAAATGGTACTTTACACATTTGTACCAAATTTCATTAAGATCGGACCTTTTTTACGAGAGTTATCGTGCTTACGGACACATATATATATATAAATATATATATATACATATATATATATATATATATATATATATATATATATATATATATATATACATACATATATAAAAATTTTAACGAATGGTGTTTTTGGCATCTGGGGACCTCAAACGAAAAGTTATCATGGTCTCGGGCTTAAGTCTTACCATGAGACCTACGGTAATAGCTTCTTCCCTATAGGGGAAATTCGCTAAAAGTGTTTTCTAAATAACTAGACGATATCCCTTGTGATTGCGTCTATAAAAGTATGTTTAGTATTCAGAAACATTTTCTTACGAGTCATTCTTATTTAATGGAAACTATTGAAACAATTTGAGCCAATTTAATATACTAAGGATGGCAACGAGACATCCTCTTATGTGAGTTATAAATTTGTTTAGGGGTTAAACATGGGAAATCTTCTTTAACTTTACTGTTACAAGTTACGTTAATCCTCCCTTAAAAGTATTTGTGAAAGTTTATAAAAAGGGGGGGAAATGATGGAAAAGTATAAACAAGTTTGGTTATGTTATGTTAGTAAGAGTTGGAAAACATATTCAATCTTATGAACATGGAGAATAGATTATAATTTTCCAGTGGCACACAGCACTTCAAATTTAGTAGTCAATTAATAAAAAAATAATGTAGTTCAATCAAGATTCAAAAACGATTTATTCTATTAAGAAGATACAGCTGTTTTGGTAAATTATATTCCTGTACATTTCAAAAACAAAAATTAATTATTTACGATAAACTAAGTAGTTTGTGGAATGCAACTGTAACTCTCGAATGTTTTCTATGTTCCAATCAACTGCACCACTGAGGATTGCCGTTACTGGCAAGAACTACTAGACTAGGCTGCCAGGTTGAAGTAATACTGGTCGGATTGCGGACATGTCCTTTATTTCCACTTATTTCCCAAGGGAAATAAACATCTGCGGGTCAAATGCAAATTTTGACTATCCGTGAAATTACAGTTTTTTATACAAGCTTAACAAATAATTTATTAATGTAGCTCTAGATCCACATCCAAAGAATATTTTCTGTTTTGGCAAGTATTAATTTTAGCTAAGCAAGGATAAGCTGTAAACTGCAGCCACGTTTCAAAATATGGCATTCTTACACGTTTTGCGAAAAACTGAACTCTCACTAAATATTTTGCAAATCCAAAGCTTTAGTTTATTTCTTGTTTACTTTGCAAATATGTACACTATTCAGGGTTTCTCACGTAAGGTGCCTCAAACAGATTTTCGACTAATTGAACGAGGGAAATGACTTAAAATATGTTTAGTTTTCTTTAAATACATTATATTAGGATGTTCCAAAAACTTACTAGCAACTAGTTCGTCTCAAATTTTAAAATGTAAAAATATATATTTTTGTACATAGTTTTATATTTTGAGGTCGCTTGTATCTATGCATGTCAAAATGGTGGCCATTTGTGTGTGTATCATCAACGGGTAACAGGGTATAGAATATACTGGATTTTATAAACCCCTAGTCATAACATTTTTCAGACTAAATTGTCTTCCTTTTAATAAACTCAGATTTACTCTGATATGCTACATGCCAGTATTAAACAAATAAAAAAAATCCCAAAATTCAAGAAAACTCAAATAGGATTACTTATCAAAACGCTTACCATTTGAAAGGTCTTGTAGCCCTAGCAACTTTCTAACTTAAATCAACATCGTATTTCTTTTATTATTTGTTCAACAAAAAACATAATTTTCCCATATGATAGTTTGTTTCATCCTTCTAGGACAATTAGTTCGACAATATTTGGCAGATGTTCACCACCAACACTTACTAAATCCCAGGTAGAGCACCAACTGTGAATCCAGAAACCATGAACTGACATTCTTGTTGTGTAATTATTATTCAACCTGCAGCAATACAGGATAGAGTGATGTGTCCGGTGAAAGGACAACACTGCATTATGTTGTGTTTCACGTGTTAAAGCGGTCATCCTTCTTCGGCGCGAGCGACATTGCTGTTAACATATCTGCTAACTGGTATCGCCTTTAGAATAAATGAGAAGTGAAGTCTCGTGTGTTTTATACAGGATGGAATGAAAATAGTATAATATTTTTTGTTGTTGGGTAAAGTAGACGCTAAAATGTGATGAAACTGTGTACTTGAAAAATTCTACTAGAAAAACTATTTATAATCAAATAATTTTCTCCCACTTTTAGGAATTTGTTTTTTTTTATATAAAACTTAGTTTTAGCGAATTTCCCCTAAGGGATGAAGCTATTACCGTAGTCGGCATGGTAAGACCTAGGCCCGGGATCCTGATATCTTTTCGTTTTGAGGTCCCCAGACCCCAAAGATACCATTCGTTCGAAACTGTACATATATATATATATATATATATATATATATATATGCATAGACACACACACACACACACACACACACACACACACACACACACACACACACACACACACACACACACATATATATATATGTCCGTGAGCACGATAACTCTTGTAAACATGATCCGATTTTGATGAAATTTGGTGTAATCGTGTAAAGCAACATTTATGACTTTAATTTCGAAAACCAGCCAGATCGCTCCATCCGAAGGGGTATTTTAAGGGGTTTTGTAACCCAAAAATTTTTTTTTAATTTTGTACATATAATTTTTGAAAAAGTCAAATATTAGTTTTCACCATTGGATTCAGCTTAGAAAAACTCACAATTTGGTATTTTGATCATTCCTCTACTTCAATTTGTTATCGAGATATTGAAAGTGCTAAACACAGTACGTTGTCTAATGTTATTCTTATGGGGGAAAAGAACAATTTTATATCTCGCTTATTTATGAACGTATACTGACGAAACTTGGTATACGGCTTCATATGGTTGTGGTCTATTGATATTTGCTCAAAAAAATTTTTGCCAAAGGCTCCCGTAGCAGCAAACCTGCGTACTCAGCCCCCATTTCATTCTTATGGAGACTAATTAAATGCAATATCTCCCTTAATTATGAATATAACTGAATAAAAACTGGTATGCGACTTCACCTAGTTCAGTTATATTGATATTAGCATCAAAACCCATTTGTTAGCCATTTGTTACCTTGTTGCAGCAAACCTGCGAACTCAGCCCCAATGTTATGGAGAATAATTACAATTGTATATATCGATTATTTGTGAATATATTTCTATGAAACTTGGTAAGTGGCTTTATGTAGTATTGAGACATTTATATATCCATTGGGAAATCGCTGAGTATGCAGGTTTGCTGCGATGGGGATATTATTATACTTGAAATAGTTAATGATATATTGAATTTTCCATAAAATTTAAAACCAGACAAACAAGATAAATGGTAATTTATATTAAATATAAATTTCAAATTACTACAGTGTTGTCAACCCCCAAAGTAAAGTATATCGCTATAAAGCTTATGAGGGAAAATGTCGTTTAACATAGCCTATATCACAACTTTACACAACTTAAATAAAGTGTTTTTTGCATATACAACATTAGGAATTTTATAAATATTGATTTAATCAAACTTTCAACTATAATCTCGAATTTTGATATAAATTCATAATAATACTCATATTGTTAGTCTGGTTGTAAACTTTATGGAGGATTCATAAATGTATTAAACCTTTTAAAATGAGTCCATATAAGCTGAGAAAATTCAGTTTTACTATGAAAAGTACAAATTTTTAAAATTAGGAAAAATTTTTATATTATATGTAGTTTTTTTTTGTATGAGAATGTTTTTAAGTACACAGTTATATTAAATGTAGGGTCTCCTTTAACCACAAACATACATTTTTAATACCAACTTAATTCTACCCTGAATACGTGGTAATCGCAATGATTGGTTCCAAGTTTTAAATCGGTGGAACTCTGCCTTCACAAAGCTGTTTTAAAAGTGCGGACTCTGTTTAATTGGTTAATAAATTGGTTTTAAATGTTTAGAAAACGTAGCAAACAAGTACAAGAATACTAAGCAAAATAATTCCAATACATGTGCATACTTACTCTTTGATTTCTAAATAATTGTTTACGTATTATATAAATTTAGTATACCAATTCGTTTTTTATAGTTTTGAAACTGTGTCACTGTTTGATTTATACAAAATAAAACTGAGTATACATCTGATAAATATTATCTGGTCTTTAATACTTTAATGATACTGTTTATCGTATGAATTATTATTTCGTTCATCGTGAATGTTTTGCCAATTACCGCAATAAAAAACAAAAAGCAAAACACTTTTACAATTGGAAACGGTAAAACCGTTTTTTTTTTTTTTTTTTTTTTTTGTAAAAGATGGTTGTGTGGTTTTGTATAAATACTTTCAAACTATTGAAGAAATAATGAAAAATACAAATGAAAATATCATTGATACCGGATCAACATCCTACATAATATAGGTAGTATTTTAAAACCATGAAATAAAAACGGAAATCTTACATAGTATACAGTGCCAAATAACACTCCCGTTCCTTAGGCTTACGTAGTCAGAAATAATTTGTATTGCCACGAACCGCAAATGTTTTAATGCTCTGCCCTCTTGACCTTCAAAATACTCATTCTAACCATTTTGCACCTACTAATTGACAGACGAAGATAAAACTCATTAAAAAGTCAGCTGATAGCTCAAGGCAGATATAGGCCTACCATTGGTAATATTCTAAATTATGACATCGCCCCACTGGCCTTTAATATACCCAAGTTAATCATTATACACCAAGACTGAAACGATGGATCTGAAACTTTGCAGGGAAATAAATAATTCACCAGAATAAAAGTAGACGTTCCCTCAATACAAAGATCCTTTGCGACCCCACCCTACTGGCATTTGAGTTATGTTTACCAACTCTTTTCTACTACTGGACTGATAGGGCTGAAGTTGGGTAGGAAGATGGGAATTAATTCAAATCAGAATAGGCCTACAACTGATGAAAGTATTGTTTAGGGCTCCGCACCGCAGACCTTTATTATTCCCTTGTTAACTTTCGCACACCCATCTACTGAACCGATAAAAATAAAGTTTGGAAAATAGACCATACCTTAGAATCAAATGTTGTGCTACTCCTGTTCAAAAACCCACCGGCTTTTAAAATAAACTTATCACCTTTCACCTACTACTGAATTTAATTATGGATCTGAAGTTTGTGTGGAAGGTAGCTAATATACTCATAGCAGATGTAGGCTTACTCCTGAACAAAATATTATTTAGGGCTCCACACGGCTGGTCTTATTCCCATGTTAACTATCACAACCAACTATAGAGGAGATGATCCTGAAACTCCATTTAAACCACGTCCTTCTCCCGTTCCGAAAGTTGTATGTGCTCCACCCCACTGGAATTTATACGTAGTTATGTTTAGTAACAAATGTATAATTCTGGAATGATGTTGCTAAAGTTTGGTAGAAAGATAGGTACATGAGAATATAATCTACAGACCCATGCTGAAAATCTTTTGGGACTCCACCCTACAGGCATTCCACATGTGCATGCTTAGCAATTGTCAGAGTTAACTTCATGGGCTAATGATTTAATTTTAGTTTTCATGGTAAAATAAACAAAACCTAGCGGTAATAAAGAAATGGCACATGAACAAAGTCGCACTGGGTACCAGCTAGTGCCATATATTAAAAAATAATAGTAATAATAATAATACTACCTTGAAAATCAACTGCATTGTGCTATTAAGTTTGATTACAAATTAAAAAGTAAAATGTTTAAAAAAATTTTGGTATTATTTAAAAGTAAAATGCGATTTTTTGTATAATTCAGCCTTAAGAATATATTAATTACTATTTAACATGGATTAATGTGCTCCTCTCTGGGATATACGTTATAAACTCACTCCATGATTAAAAACTAACATTCACAATCAAAATTATGTACATATTGCGTTTCCTTTCCAGTAGTGAACATATGTGTTTGCTGATAAACTGTGTTTACTCTATTCAGCTGTTTGATTATACAATTAAAACAATTATTTCTCAATGTTAATCTTATTGACAAATTACGGACTTTAAGGGCGCCAAAGGCCCTTCTCTTAGGTCTGCTCTTTATGAAATTTGGGCACAAACAACTTCAGACCAGGATCTATCCAACAACACCAAAAATATAAAAATCTATTGAAGGAGGAATTCCAGTCACAAAAAAACCTCTAGCATATTAAATAAGTATAGATTTAAGTTTGTAGTGAAAGACAAATTAATGTTAATAGGAAATACATTCATTATATCAAAATAGAAAGTGGAAATATGTCAAATCTAACTGTCCTATATTACTTTGAAAGATAGCTCGACAGGGGCAGAAACCTTAGTTTGTAAGTTAACCTTTAAACAATTACCTAACATTTATACACTCTTTGATTGGCAGTGAAGGGGACCAAGTGGCGACCGCCTTACAGCGACTGGACGAGTTTGCCTCGCACCACTTGGATTAATTGCCCATAATGTCTACCTTAGTGGACACCCGAAATAGCGGAATTACCTAATCTTGAATCATTCAAATTTAATGTCTCTTGATATGAGCTGCGTAGATTCGCATTCAAATGAATTTTTTACCTGTTCGTTTCATAAGTTCCCCTTAAGATTCAAGAGTGTTGTAATATATAATCACGCCATATTTTATTCGGTTTCCTTTTTAGACCTTTGCCTGATTTAAAATGTCCTTCTTCAGTACTTCTCAAATTATTCGTTTATATTTTATTTTCCAACATAAATTTCACTTGCCCCTACAACCCGCCAATGGCTGCTGCAGCTTGACGTATTGGCACTAAATCATCTTAAAATAGTGTCTATAGAAACTAGCTTTTGTACAATATTATGAGTGTTTCCTTTTTCAGGTTGCATAATTAAGAAAACAAAATAATATTTGGGGTTGGACTTCTTGTAAATACCACCTAAAATTTAATAAACTATCTTGCATAGGCAAGAAATTCAGAAAAAAAAGGTTGCTATGGACTTATACAAATTCAATATTGTCTGAAACTTTAACCTACAGTTAATACCTGTTAATGTAAAGTTGCCGAAAAATTTGGCAGTTGACTTGTGGAGTGAAATTGCTAAAAAACATTGTTCAGTTGACTTTTGAAGTGTAATGTCAAAAGATAACGTTGGTAAGTTTGTATGAAAAGTACAAAATGTGTTAGCTATCCAACTAGGCGAAGACAGAATTTACACGAGATTATCTAAAAACAGTTGTAGCCAGAATAAAATACGCTTATATACGCCTAACTAAACTGTACTTGTAACGAAACTGTTTGTTTTACTACCACGTTAAAATAAAATTACACCGTATTGCAGGGTGTTATTCAAGACATCAATGGGAAACTATTTCAATTTCTGGAACACCTGAAAATACTTTCGTGTAGATAAACCCACTGGAGGTTAGTAGCTCATTTAAAAATGCAATATAAGAGTAAAGTGGACGTATTCGGAGAGGATGAGAGTGATGAGTTGCGAAATGGTTCGGAATACTGCGGAGTTAGTTTATACTTAAGTCAAATCGATACCTATAAAAGGCAAAGCCCTCACTGACTCACTCATCAAGAAATCTCCACCTTCCCATGTAGGTTAGAGATGAAATTTTGTACACTGATTCTTTAGGTCGTAAATAGGACAACTAAGCAGTTTACACGCCGGTATCTCCATAGGGCTCCGCCCCACAGACCTTCAAAGTTTTCATGTTATTCTTATGGAAGAAAGATTTGTTTTGATGATATCAGATGACTAATTTAAAACACTGTAAACAGCTGTTGCTATTCTACACAAACAGTAAAACCACGGTAGAACGTTGATTTATAATTCTTTTGAACTAGAGTAAGCCAATAATGTTAAAAATGGACGAGTGTCTTGCAAACTCTACATTACCACCTGTTTCTGTTGTTTATGATCTTTATTTTGTGTTGTGGTGTGACAGGTTAAAAGCTAATTTATTGAATTTGTGTAGGTTTATGATCTTTATTTTGTGTTGTGGTGTGACAGGTTAAAAGCTAATTTTTGAATTTTATATTTTAGTTTTTTTGTTTTTGTCATGAATACACAATTTTAGTAATATTTTTATTTTGATTGGTTTCTTTTATATATATATTTTTTTGAATTTTTGATATGGATACAAAATTAACACTATTTGGACAAACAGACTCACAGTAAATTCAAACGGGGCGAAGCCCGCGGGTAACTGCTAGTATATTATAAAAAGTGTTATTATAGGGGTGCTCTTAAAAGTCTTTATCATCGGAAGTTGCCAGACGCCATCTTGAAGTTTTGTTCCATAAGGTTAATGTTAACGTTGTGACTTTGTTACTCCTCACCCGGTAGTGAAAAATATTAGTTTAAGTGTCCAAATAAAGGTGTGGCGGTTCTCAAGGGAATTACATTTTCGTTTCCCTTAGTTTGGGCATTATTGTTTCACAATGAATTGTTTTATTTTAAATTATATTTCAGTACATTTTCTCATTAATTAGTAAAAAAAATCTAAATCCGAAATTTTATTTTACTAGAGTACGGTGAAATACGTAATTGTACACCAAAATAAACGCAGGTGAAGATCTGGTGAGGGGTAATGTAAGCACAAAGTTAACATTGGCCTTATGGAAAAAAACTCTGAGATGGCGTCTGGTGATGAAGACTCCTAAGAGGGTGCAACGGAAACGTTACATCAAAGAAAGGTGGTAGCAGAGTCGACATTTCAATATTCGACATTTGTCTTTTTATTCGTTAGAAAAGCTTTTCCAGCCACAGTGCAATTTGATCACAGGCCTACAAAGAAGTCACAAGAATGTAGTATCTAATACCAACCTCAATCGTATTTGCAAGTCAAGGGAAACTAATTTTTGAGTATAAAGGTTTTCTGGTTTTCACGTTTTGCAAGTAAAATACGAGACAGCTTATTTGTAAATAACTGAGTCCACAAGACTGTTAGATGTGCTCCGATTAGTTATGTTTCAAGAAAATATACATCACCCAAGGATTGCCAGCACGGCTAACTACAGTACAGCGCTGTACTTGTTGGGCTATCCTTCAAAAAAATAGAATAAGTGATTCAATAACATTCCGTACTTGAAGAAACTTAAACAGGAACTCGACTTATTTTTATTACTGCAGTGGAAGCGATCTTGCTGAACATACGACACGGGCAGTTAAATATTAAGCTCATATCAGTAGTCATAAACCTGCATGTAGGAAAATAAGTTGTCAGTATAAAATATCGGAATGGATTTTCAGTAGACTTCGTTCTGTTTGTGATTGCAATAATATTTCTGTTATTTGTTTGATCTGTAAACATAATACATTTTATTTTGCTATGGATTTTTCTATAAAATGTCGGAATGGGTTGTTAGTAGACTTTGTTTTGTTTCAGATTTCAATAAAATTTGAGTTTTTATTTGACCAGTAAACGCAGTAAACTTTAATTTTGTATAGAACAAAATAAATTTTTACTTTGAAGGAAGGAAAATATAAATATAAAACAACTAAAATTATATCCGTTTTATGTTTGTATTTAAGAATATTTATATATTTACTACTAATAATTGTTAATAAAATAAATTTGTTATAGTTCAAACATATTAAAGCTTTAAATATAAGAAAATGTTGCAAACAAATCGTAAAGTGAGATTTTGGCACCAAAAGCATACGAAATGAATTCAAACGTCTTCATATACGCTTTTTAATGACTTCCTAATATTTTATCATTGACTAGCTGCTTTATCCGTGCTTCACAACGGGGTAAATATTTAGAGTAGAAAAATGTTAAACAAAACAATGACAGTCTGTAGTGAGATATAATCTTTATAACAGCTGTTTATTTAAATGAATTGAGTTAAGAAAAGACAAATAAACCAAATAAAACTCTTGTCCATATGAATAACATGGGGCTTGGAAGTCCCGTGGGGCAGAGCCCTGAGGACTTTTCTAAACAGCAATATGCCTTTGTTAAACTTCAGGACAATTGATGCTGGCGTGATGGCACAGTAGACAGACAGCCAACACCTCATTGTATAAAAGTTATTGATAAAAATATATCAAGATACGATAACCCATTACTTAAAATATTTATTTCGGAACAAGAATGGATTACAATTAATTACTGCGTACACAATCAATAAAAACAAAAATTAAAATGCAACATATTTTAATTTTATTGTATACAGCCTAAGAATATTTTATTCTTTACTCACCGGTGACGAGTGATTCGATACAAACGTAAAAGGAATCAAATACCAAACTGGTACTAATGGGGAAGAGCTGTCGCGCGAAAGTCAGACGTTTCGGGAAGGTTGCAGCGGGGACTTGCACAAGCGGGCTGATCGCGCGGACTGCAGCCGGCCACTGGTACTGTGCGGGGAATGGTAGGCCGACCTGTGAAACCTGGGCCGTGAGGGTCCCCACCAGCCACTGGGCCTACCGACAGCAACTTTATGTTGATCAACAATTGATGAAGTAAGAATGAAACCTAATTGCCAGGTGACGATGTACAATAAAACATAATAGGTTGACAGTTTTTACTTTATCATTGACTATAAATACTGAAGGAGACATCCCATCCATATGGTCCAGCTGTCCCACTTTTAGTGTATGCTAGAATTTAAAATTGAAGTAGTTCGATTAGGTCACCAACAGATTATGCTGCTGTCAACTATTTATTTTAGTTATTTACGTTAACTTTTAAAATATCTCCACCCCAGGAAGCAAGTAATAATCAACTTATGTTTGCTTCCTGACACACCAACTGTTGCATTATCCTTGAGAGGATAAGTAATATTGACAGCAGTATACTCTGTTGGTGATTGGTGTAAACTACGACCTCTTTCAATCCTGGCATACACAAAACTAGGGACACATTTTATAATGGCAATGAGAAGTCTACTTCAGTATTTATGGTCAATGACTTTATTGAGATTCACGGACGGACGAGTTTACAATTTACGAACATCAACAGCATCCTCTATTGTTTAAAGAACAAATATAAACCTAAAAAACCTTACCAGCATAAAGAGACAATAATATTGAGTAAGTTTGTCTCTATTTAAATTTTCACTTTACTCATTTGGTGGAGATAAACAAAAATACACATACAATTTAAACAAACATTCAAATTAGTGTCAGTAATTTATACTAAATCAAATTATCATCTAAGGGTACAACAAGACGGATAAAAAAGTAACATGAGTACACTGAAATTCTGAAATTAAAATTATTTCTTCAGGGTACTCATTTATTTTACAATTACATTTTTAGCACCTAATGTAGTTTATAATAAATAGCATGACATTTTATATATTGTAAAAGTATGTCATTTTTACAACAAGCTAAACATCGTAGATATAAGGAAATAATAAAAATTGGGATGAACATTTATGTAGTGGCTTAAACATTCATTTAAAATTGAGGTTTCCGTTTAAAAATGGCGACAGTACATGTTCAGTATTAAAAGTTTTAAACGAAAAAAATTAAATGTTATAGTCAAATATGGTGCTAAAAATGGTAATTTTGTTTGCCATTCAACCGCCCTTTACCGTACAATCCGAGTTTTCCCCATTATCCATAGCTCAATAAATATTATAAATGATGCAGTTTCAATACTAAAATTGTTCTAACACCAAATGTGGATTACATATTTTCTCGTCAAGTTTTAAAAATTAGAGTTAGAGTGTAAAATACCTTTATTGATGCATCCTACCCCGCTAAGGAAGTTCTCTCAGTAGCCTAATGACTGTCTGGATGGCTGGTGAATGGGAGTAAGGGAGTGTACGTACGACAATATGTCCTAGCAATGGATAGAGGGAACGAAAATACGGCCATATTTACTAATGGGTATAAGGTAGTGAACATACGAGACTATGTCCTAGTTAATGGGTAGAGGGAGCGAACATACGGCCATATGTAGTAATGGGTATAAGGTAGTACGAGAGTATGTCCTAGTTAATGGGTAGAGGGAGCGAACATACGGCCATATGTAGTAATGGGTATAAGGTAGTACGAGAGTATGTCCTAGTTAATGGGTAGAGGGAGCGAACATACGGCCATATTTAGTAATGGGTAGAAGGGAACGTACATACAACCATATGTAGAATTGGGTAGAAGGTACCGTCTATACGACCATATGTAGTAGTAATGGGTAGAAAGAAGTGAGCATTTTACCTTATATAGTAATTATAAGGTGTTTAAAAAGGAGCAGATATGTCTAAGGTTCCGACATTGTTTTTTATCCTAAAAAAAGTTACACAGCCGGAAGGTTAATATTCTAGCTATGAATTAAAACAATTTCGTTGATTTGTGTTATACAAGCATTGTGGTAAATTTAAATCTACTTACAAAACAAGGAACTTAGTATTAAAGTGTTTATGAATGGTTGAATACATCTGCCGTGTTGAAAATAAATAACAATAATACTAGGCTAGCACACAAAACGAATTTACCGTTGCAATTAACATATCGTGAAACTCGGGTATTAGAGAGCGCTGAGAGCGGCTTTGCAGAGCAAAATATCACACGTATCGCTTTTATAACTCGCAATTACATGTTTTGCTGCAGTGTGTTAAATGCAGCATGTTTAATGTTTGGATATAATTTTAGTATTGATGCATGTTGTGTAACGCTTAATCCTGTTTCTCAGAGGATTTAAAAATAGGAGGACATAAAAAGTGGTTTGACTTACCATAACTTTAATTCTGTATAATGCTTTAAATTAATTAGTGGCAATTCGTCTATCAGTATTAAATGCATACTACTACTAATAGTGGAGAAAATATTTTATTTTAAACTGTTAGGTAGGCCGGTAAACTTTACGGGTTTACTTCATTCCTTAATTTATCCTTTTCAAGTAAGATATGAACAATCTAAATACAAATGCCATAGCATGCAATGAGATGATAAATTTGGTGCCTTAAGTAATTTGGTGTAGTTTGGTGCATTTGTATGTTGGTATTAGCTATTGTTAGTTTTTATTAAATGTTACTTTTAAAGTCGACTGCGCTACCCATAATTATCAGATTATAAAATGGGAATTAGATTGATTAATTATGTACAAACTGGTCAAATTAAACCAACAATTTAATTACGTATATTATTCAAGAATATGCAAATGACACTTCAATATAATTCTTAATACTTGTATTTTGTTTTACTTATTTCATTAGTGTTTGTAGAGGGAAATACCCCCGTAGCAGCAAACCTGCGTACTCAGAGAATTTTCAATGCATATATATATATATATATATATATATATATATATATATATATATATATATATATATATATATATATATATGTAACTTAATACCACATAAAGCCACATACTGTAACTTGTACCTCACTTTATTAATTAATATTTTTTAATTCATATCTTATTCTACAATTAAAAATTTGATAGGCCTATTTTCTTCTTATCTCAGGGTCGTTTTTTATGGGTGCGTGGTGGGAGCTATGTAAGATGAATGAAAGTCATTTCAATAATCAAAATTCTATAATGATTTCAAGTTAGAAAATAATAAAATACAAACTTACTTATTAAAAAAGAGGGAAAGGAACATAGAAATTATCCTACTCCTATTTTTAGGCTATAGGAAAGGAAACAAAGAAGTTATGTCGTAACTATCAGAAAATGTTATTTTGATACAAATCAATATTAGTTCTTACTTTGAAGTTTATCCTTTTCTTTTTAATTCAATTTAGAATGTTACTAAACGTTTATCGGTTCATAATGATTATTGAGACATTGCGCAATAAGTCTCCTGATCCGGTTTCCTACTTACGCCAATTTTTCTTCTTTTCTTTATTTAATATTATTCATCACTAACTCACTGGTTGATATGTTTTAAGAAAACCAATAATTAAAAAGTCACATTATGTTGTGAAACAATTCAGCCTGCTCAAAAGCTAGGACGTATGTCCTCACTTCATGGCAGTGGAAGCAAGACAAAGCTTCCTTCACGCTCATGAGTCTCGTATCAAGAAAAATGACGAAACTACTTAATCCTTTGTCTAAAAGCCTTAGTCATCAAAGAAATGTCCCTTTGCCTCGTGATTTGTATTAATAAATAAGACCCCTCTAGGCATCTAATGAATCCTCGCAATCCCATTGGTTGAGTCTGTCACTTGACTCCAAAGAGACTCACCTTTTTGGAATGCACAGAGACTCGAGTTACTATGATTTTTACCACTATATTTCAAGATTTCTCTTATTTTTATCCTTATTTCCAACTAATAACCTCCTTCACTCATCTATATTTTGTCCGAAACTATAATTTCTGTATCCCTATTTTCAACTTATAACCTCCTTCACTCATCTGACACTCATCTAAACTTCAATTCTTGCATTTAACAATTTAAGGTTATGTAATTTAATTTATTAAATTATTTACAATTTACTCGTCAACAGTATATTTTATTATTATAGATGTAATTTTGAGATTCTTTTATCCTTTAACAATTTTGATTTTATCCGTTAGTTTATCCTTAATCACGTCATTTGTTATTGATCAATTGTTGCTCAATAGGTTTGCAATTACATTGTAAATTTTATCCATTTCTTCTCTTCCTACCTATATTTCCTAAACTAAATCATTTCTTTACTACAATTTGGACTTACCGGTATGTAAAAAGTTTTTAATAGGCTAATCTTTTAATTTCACTAAATAGGCCTATAGCCTATTTTGACCATTTTATTTATATTTTATATGAAATCCTTTTTATTAGGCCATATATATATATATGTGACCCGCTACAATACCCCCCATAATTTGTAAACAAATTTTAAAATATTATACACAATTTTTTCAATTTTTTATAAATTATACATTTTAAAAGGATTTTCCCGCCTTATTTATACATTTCTCATCTAAACATCCTGCCTAACACTAAACCCTTGTATTATATATAAACAACTTATAACCAATACATTGTACATCAATTTACACACCATCATAAATTTTACACACTCTTAGATCTACAAAGCACATCATGAATCTTATAATTTAACAAAATGAAATTCTTAATTTTAGATTAAGTCCTCTTGTCCATCTCACTTCACGCTCACTTTTTCACTTGAGTGTTCAATGTTTTGGTGCTTTTCAGGATTATAGTTTCACTTACTCCAGTTACTATGAAAGTGATTTTGCAATGTCTTTATAATGATGTTACTGATTAATTTATTAGGAGAATAAACATTTTACAGATTTACTGGCATTTGAATACTGCACTTTAAAGTTATTGTTCAAATATTTTTAGAGAGCACATTATTAAAATAGAGACCAAATTTTTTGAAGTTTTTTGAAGACATATTCACATGTAGTAACTTAGGTGATAGAAAACATACCTTCATAGTTGGTGTCTCCTTACTTTATTATTGTTCATTCATTTGGAATCTCATTAAGCTCTCCTTTCTTCTCCCAGGTGTAGTATTTGCGCCAGCATTTTTCATCTTCTCATATTTGATCTAATCAGTATTTTTGTATTCATCATTATTCTTCTTATTGCTCACTTTTTACTCCTTACTTTGTACTAATTTATCACAGCACTCCTTCTTCGCGCACATTTGACACTACCTACTTTACAATTCAAGACTTTGACCCTCTAAAAATACATTATACAATTCAAAATGTTAACTATAATTAAATACAAAATACTCATTTTTTTATATTAATATGACAGATCATATTTAGAGAGGCAGGTTGGTAAGAGAGTGGCAGCGTGTGTGTGTTAAATTTAAAAAAATCCTGATATCATGTTATTTTAATCATTCAATTTTTCTACCCGAATACTAACAATGTCTCAAAATTCTTCTCTACTTTATTTAAAAACACTTATTATCTAAGGGGTTGTGGCTAATTTTTTAACATGAGCCCCCACTTTCCTAACAGACTCAGAGGTGAAGTTGTGACTCTATTAATATTTGGTATGAATAATTTCAAAACCTTTCCATGCCTCGTCTTTTGAAATTTACATTGGGGACGGGACATGAGACATGCTTAATTTTGGGGACTCATTGATCACTCCTGCTGGCAAGCAATAGGTCACCTTTATGAGGCCCTAATACCACCGTTGCATCACCAGCCCCTGCGCTTCACTTTTCATTAATCATCATTAATCATCATTGTCAACAATTGTTGTTTGCTCATGTCTTATACATGCTGTATGCATAAGAACATGGCGGATACCTAACTTAAAATATATAAAAAATGCATTCATGCTAAGCCTTTCGTTGAGTGATCAATGCACGCGTCATCTCATTCACCATCATCCATGTCACATACTTTTAATATCTAGTCCGGTGTTTTGTGTCCTCCTACCTGGATATTAAGTACCCAGAATAGGCTTGTAACTTGACCACTGTTCCGTTTTAGTGGGGACGGACAGGCTCGTACCACCAGCGACAAAACCCCTCACTGATGTTTAATTATATTGGCCTACCGTTAAATTACTCAAAAAACTTTTTTAGCTGTGTGACATTATAAGTTCCTATTATCTTATCTGAATCTATCTCCTTCAATCTATAGGCATTTTCCATTTTAATCTCAACTATTACATATGGTCCGGTAAAAAGCAGAAAAAACTTCTTTATCTTTTTATTAAACTTATTTGATAAATTATGAGTTTTAACTAATACTTTATCACCTATTGCAAATTTTACTGCCCTGATTTTCCTATCAAACTTTGCCTTTCTCTTTTGTGCTTTATTCAACAACTTTTCCCTTACTAATGTCACACACTGTACATGACTAAAGTTCCTCTCACTAGGAAATTCTATTATTTCTTCAAGAAAATGGGTGTTAGCTTTACCTAACATGACCTCTGCAGGTACATGTTCCGTAACTCCATGAACTGAGTGATTTAGACAACCTTCTATAAATTCTAGTACATTCGGCCAATTAGTATGCTTATTATAACAATAAATACGGATCATCTTGTTTATTTCTTTATTAATTCTTTCCGTCGGATTTGATTGAGGATGATATACTGATGTATGTAGTGGTTTTATTCTAGCATTTTGTAAAGTTGTATACCATAGTTCACTCGTGAATTGACTACCGTGATCACTCAAAATTGACTCGATCTCTCCTACTTCAGGGATATATTTGTTAAAAATCTTAGTCAACAAAGTTCTACTATTTGCTCGTTTTATAGCGTACATCTTAACATATTTTGAAAATACATCTATTAATACAAAAATGTACTTCACTCCACCTGGACCAGTGGGCAATTCTCCTATTAAATCTACTGCTATTAACTGCTTTGGTCTTTCCGGGATTATAGGCTTTAGGCTCCCTATTTGCTTTACATTAACTTGCTTTGCTTTTTGACATAGTATACATGTTTGTAACTGTTTTTTAATGCTCTTTTCCATTGCTGGAAACACGCAAAATTCCTTCAAACATAGATATATTTTCCCACCCCCCAAATGGCCATACTTAATGTGCGCTAACTCTACTAATTTTGACCTTAAGTTCTCTGGTATACAAACTCTATATTGTTCTTTATTCTTACTTTTTTGAAACAAAATACCATTGTGAATTACAAAATTCTGTTTAATTTTATCATTATCATTAGCATCTAGTTTATCAATTATATCTCTCATTTTTTCATCTTGTTTTTGTTTCTCGGCTATGTTTTTTAACAACTTATTTACTTCCCTGTTTTCTACTCCTAACTTCAGATTGGTCTTGTATATATGAACTGTATTCATGTCTGCTTTGCTAACAAATTCACCATCGGTAACTCTAGATAACACATCAGCCGGAACATTTTCTTTTCCCTTCACATATTCAATTTCAAGGTTATACTCTTGTAGCACTAAGCTCCATCTCAAAAGTCTTGCATGAGTTAATCGACACGTCTTTAAAAAAGATAAACTTCTGTGGTCTGACCTTACTACAACCTTAAAATGCCCTATGATATATGATCTAAATTTTTTACATGCAAAAACTACAGCTAACAGTTCTTTTTCCGTAGTTGTATAACCTTTTTCTGCATTCATTAGCGCCCTACTAGCAAAACAAACTACTTCTTATTCTCCCTTTTCATTGTACTGATACAAGATCGCTGCTACATTTATATCTGATGCATCTGTATTGATATAAAAAGCTTTATTCCAATTAGGATGTTGTAGAATTACTGATTCTATGAATTTATCTTTAATCTGTTGAAAAATGTTTCTTTCCTTATCACCCCAGACCCACTTACTTTTACTGCCTAAAATATGGTTAAACTGAGCTGTAAGAAGCGAGTAATTGTTTTGAAAGATTCTGTAGTAGTTACATAGGCCTAGAAACCCTTGCAACTTCTTTAGACAATCTGGTTCCGGAAAATTCTGGATTTTTTTTATCTTTTCAGGATCCATTCTAACTCCTTCCCTACTTAACACAAAACCCAAAAAATTTACTTCGTCCTTGAAAAACTCTGTTTTCTTTAACTTTACTGTTGCACCATATTCCGCCAGCCTAGTCAAAACTTTATCAATATGACCTAAATGTTCTTCAAATGTATCTGAGGTAATTAATATATCATCTACATAGCAAGTTAAAAAATCAGAAAACTCAGATCCAAAAATACTATCCATGGCTTTAGTGAAAAGAGCTGTACTAACATTTAATCCAAAAGGGAGTCGCTTATACTGATAATTTTTTCCCGCAAATGTGAAAGCTACGTATTTTCTGGATTCTTCATCAAGTAATACTTGGTGAAAACCCATTGTTAAGTCAAGAGCAGTAAAATATTTTACATTCATAAACTTTTGCAATATTTCCTCTGTTGTCTCTGTTGATTGCCTATCAGGAGTAAGAAATGCATTTAATTTTCTTGAATCTAAACAAGTCCGTATTGTTAAGTCCTTTTTTACTACACAAACTAATGGATTTGAAAAGCTACTATTAGATGTTTCTATTATATCCATTTCTTTTAATAGTTTTAATTCTTCTTCAACTGCTTTTCTCTTATGAAATGGTACTGGATATGATTTACCTATGAATGGCGTCTCAACTTTCAAATTTAATTTTGCTACATAATCTTTAATACACCCAGGCTTATCAGAAAAAACTTTTTTATTTTTTAATAATACTTCTCGTAACCTATCTAGATTTTCACATTGTTGTCCCATTTCCTTGATTTTTTGCTCTATTTTTTGTTCAATGGTAAAATCTACTGGGTCCCTATTAAGTGTATTTATCTTATTTTCATAAGAAATTACTGACTCTACTTCATTTAACTGATTCTGAAACTCATCTTCCCTATCATAGGCTATCTGGTTTAGGAAATTTACCCTAACAATGTTTATACTCCCTACAACTTGACTATCATTACTTTCTCTTAGGTTAATTCTGTAGTATTTGCTTTCATATACCATGTTTAGTTTTCCTTCTTTAAAGTCAATGACAGCATTGTGCTTCATTAAAAAGTCACAACCTATCAAGAAATTAACATGTATTCCTTTTACTACTAGACAGTCTACTGGTACGATTAAATTTCCAAACTGTACTTCTACTTGAACCTGTTTCTCCACCTTTCGACTCCTAGCTCCGGTTATTCCCACTATCGAAGTATTTGATACTCTCAATTCCGGTATTTCATAATCTACACTCTTTTTTACTTGAAAATAAAATTCCTCTGACAGGATAGTGGCCTGTGACCCAGTATCGACTATCCCGCCACCTGTCAGTGATCCTATTTTCATTTCTACTTCCGGCAAAAATTGATTAATTTCTTCCCTAGGTCCAGTACTGAAATTATTTTCGTTCAACAGTTCTTCACTTAGATCTTCTTCACAAAATATGTTATTTGTTTGTTTAAGCCCTACCATACTTTTTAGATTCTTTTCTTTTCTTTCTTTTATTAACGCTTCTACTTTCCCTTTAATCACTTTAAATCCCTCGATATTTAAATGGACAAAATCATCTCTCCTATTTCCCTTACTATAAATAGTTCTTTCATAATACTCCATCTTACTTCCCGTCTTTTCATTCTTATCTATGAAATCACTACTTATGTCTAGAATCTCAACTTTTTCTTTTTCACTCAATCTTTTAATAGAATTGTTAATTGATTCTAACTTGTCAAAATGGTACGGGTCATTCAAGGCTAGTTTAGGTATAGGTGGCAGAGTACAAACTACTATCTCCTCACTATTCTCTTCTAAGATTTCAGTTAACTCATTTAAATCTTTAACTATTTCCTCTACCCCCTTTTTTCTCAAAAGATCATTGGTACCTATTAATACTATTACTTTTTTGCCCAGTGTCAACTTATTATCTTGTACTAAACCTTTTAAGTCCCTAACTGTTTGACCTCCTACACATAGGCCAACACACCAACGTCCACATACTGATTTTGCTTCTACATTTAATATTTGTCTATAAAACCTCACCATTTGTGAATCCCCCAATAACTCATAACCCCCCAATTTCCTCAACTCATTATTCTCTCCCTGGCTAGTCTCAGTATGTGGCGCGTTTTGTCAGTACTGATTCCTTCTGAAATAGTTATTCTGACCCCTAAAACTACCTCTTCCCCTTGAGTTTCCCCGAAAGTTCTGGTTACCCCGTTCCCTATCTTCATTCCGTCTTTCCTGATCTTTACCACCCTCATCTTCATTTGACTCTACCACATCTACCACCTGCGCTTTTACTTCCCTCTCAATACCTTGGTTTGTTTTGAAAGTTTCTTTTTTGTAAGACTGGTCATTGTTATATCTACTGTACGGCTCCTTACCTCCTTTATTGTAGTTATACCGGTTAGCATTGCTTGGCAAACTTTCTTTTTCTCTTACTAAACCAATATTCCTACACATAACCTCCATTTCCTGTTCATTTGTAATATCTTTTACTGTCATTACCGACTGAATCGACGCCCCTAAGCTCTCAGGCACATGCTTACAGATGTAGTTTAAGAACATGTCAATAGGCATTGGCTTATCCAACATCTTATTGATCTCATAGTACTTGAGAACATATGTCGCCAAATCTAACCTTCCATTGTTGAAATCTCCCTGTCCCATTAACTCATGCTCAAACTGACGTTGTCTTATCACCCCCCAATATTTCTTCTTAAATTCTCCCTTGAAACTGTCAAAGTTTTTTAACTTATCTAAATGTTGCCTAGCCCAGCTTTCTGGTTCCCCTTTAAGGTATTTAATGATGTTCAACAACTGTATTTCCCAATTGTCCCCTGACACTTCTACAAACTTTTCAGTAAACTTCAAAAATGTCATGGGATGAATTCCCAATTGCTCATTTTCAAACTTCACTAAGAAAAGTTCAGCATTTGCACTTATGGTGCTCAAAGATTTTGCTTCATAATTAACTATCCCCATGTTCGTTATCTTACCTTCAAATTTTTTAGACAATTGTTCAATTTGCTTAGCTATGTTAGGCCTATCCTTTTCTAGCGACTCAATTCTGTTAGTTACCACTATAGCCTCATTATCGTACCTCTCCTCTAACTGTTTTCCCTTCGACATACATTTATCAATCAACTTCCTGTTCATTACTACACTCTCCCTACTTTCACTATCTATTACTCTCAAGTTACTCTCAATACCTTCAACCCTTTCTTGCAACTCACCTGTCTTGTCCCTATTCTTCTTAACTTCATTAGTTATTACGCTACATTTGTCGTTTACTAGCTTTACGCTTAACTCATGTTTACTCTGAACCTCTATCTCTAATTCCTCAACCTTGTTACTAACCTTGTCCAACTTAACCTCCACTTTTTCAGTTCGTTCTCTCATTTCCACACTAAGTTGATCCAACTTGTCATTTACTTGTGTTATTTGTTGTGTTATAGCAGTGTTACTTTCTTTTATTTGTTTCATTATGGCGCTGAACATATCCATCATGTTTGTGTCAGTGTTAGAATTTATGTGTGCGTGTATGTGCTCTACTGTTGGCGAACTAGTCCTACTCCCCTCTACACTCGACTCACTTTCACTCACTACATCTACAACTTCCTGACTACCATTTACTAGGCTGTTATTTCCCTGATCATTCAAACTTGGCAAAGGTGAGGAACCCCAACCTCGAAAACTCTCAGTTCCTAACAAGCTATCCTCATCTTGATTGGACTCTGTCCCCCTTTTATTTTCTGCCACAGCTGCCATCTCTTATTTTAGTCCTAGGCCTATTTCAACTCAACTCACATAGCCCCACGTTGCTGGCCGCCAATTTGTAACTTGTACCTCACTTTATTAATTAATATTTTTTAATTCATATCTTATTCTACAATTAAAAATTTGATAGGCCTATTTTCTTCTTATCTCAGGGTCGTTTTTTATGGGTGCGTGGTGGGAGCTATGTAAGATGAATGAAAGTCATTTCAATAATCAAAATTCTATAATGATTTCAAGTTAGAAAATAATAAAATACAAACTTACTTATTAAAAAAGAGGGAAAGGAACATAGAAATTATCCTACTCCTATTTTTAGGCTATAGGAAAGGAAACAAAGAAGTTATGTCGTAACTATCAGAAAATGTTATTTTGATACAAATCAATATTAGTTCTTACTTTGAAGTTTATCCTTTTCTTTTTAATTCAATTTAGAATGTTACTAAACGTTTATCGGTTCATAATGATTATTGAGACATTGCGCAATAAGTCTCCTGATCCGGTTTCCTACTTACGCCAATTTTTCTTCTTTTCTTTATTTAATATTATTCATCACTAACTCACTGGTTGATATGTTTTAAGAAAACCAATAATTAAAAAGTCACATTATGTTGTGAAACAATTCAGCCTGCTCAAAAGCTAGGACGTATGTCCTCACTTCATGGCAGTGGAAGCAAGACAAAGCTTCCTTCACGCTCATGAGTCTCGTATCAAGAAAAATGACGAAACTACTTAATCCTTTGTCTAAAAGCCTTAGTCATCAAAGAAATGTCCCTTTGCCTCGTGATTTGTATTAATAAATAAGACCCCTCTAGGCATCTAATGAATCCTCGCAATCCCATTGGTTGAGTCTGTCACTTGACTCCAAAGAGACTCACCTTTTTGGAATGCACAGAGACTCGAGTTACTATGATTTTTACCACTATATTTCAAGATTTCTCTTATTTTTATCCTTATTTCCAACTAATAACCTCCTTCACTCATCTATATTTTGTCCGAAACTATAATTTCTGTATCCCTATTTTCAACTTATAACCTCCTTCACTCATCTGACACTCATCTAAACTTCAATTCTTGCATTTAACAATTTAAGGTTATGTAATTTAATTTATTAAATTATTTACAATTTACTCGTCAACAGTATATTTTATTATTATAGATGTAATTTTGAGATTCTTTTATCCTTTAACAATTTTGATTTTATCCGTTAGTTTATCCTTAATCACGTCATTTGTTATTGATCAATTGTTGCTCAATAGGTTTGCAATTACATTGTAAATTTTATCCATTTCTTCTCTTCCTACCTATATTTCCTAAACTAAATCATTTCTTTACTACAATTTGGACTTACCGGTATGTAAAAAGTTTTTAATAGGCTAATCTTTTAATTTCACTAAATAGGCCTATAGCCTATTTTGACCATTTTATTTATATTTTATATGAAATCCTTTTTATTAGGCCATATATATATATATGTGACCCGCTACAATACCAAGTTTCATCAATGTAAATTCGTAAATAAACGATTTATGATATTTTAATTATTCTCCATAAAAATAACATGGCGGCTGAGTACACAGGTTTGCTGAAGCAAGCAACAAAAAAAGGGGTTTTATACAAATATCAATATAACTCAAGTAGGTAAAGCCACATACCAAATTTTATTCATTTATGTACATAATTAAGGTAGATAACACGTTACTTATTCTCCATAAGAATAACATGGGGATGAGTACGCAGGTTTGCTGCTACGGGAACTATCGGCCAAAAATCAATTTTGGTGCAAATATAAATAGACCACAATCATATGAAGATATATACCAAGTATAAGTTTTCATCAGGATAAGTTGATTAATAAGCGAGATATACAATTTGTCTCCATAAGAATAACATTGGACAACGTACTGTGTTTATCACTTTCAATATCTCTGTAACCATTTAACGTAGAGCAATGATCAAAACACCAAATTGTGCGTCTTTTTAAGCTGATTCTAATGGAAAAACTAAAATTTGACTTTTTCAAAAATTATAAATAAAAACTCAAAAAACCCGTTTTTGGGGTACAAAACCCCCCCCAAAATACCCCTTCGGATAAGTCGATATGTCTGATTTTCGATCTTAAAGTCATAAATGCTGCTTTACACGTTTATACCAAATTTCGTCAAAATCTGATTATTTTTACGAGAGTTATCGTGATCACAGACACACACACACACACACACACACACACACACACACACACACACACACACACACACCCACACATATATATATATATACATATATATATACAGTTTTGAACGAATGGTGTTTTTGGCATCTGAGGACCTCAAACGAAAAGTTATTATGGTCCCGGGCCTAGGTCTTACCATGCCGACTACGGAAATAGATTCTTCCCTATAGGGGAAATTCGCTAAAATAACCTTTTGTTCGGGCTGTTCGACCATTCAACCTTTTGTAGAAGGATCCACCCTCAAATATGGAAGGAAAAAGCTCTAATAAGAGTAATAGTACCTGGGGGGCCGAGCTTTGCCCGGGTGAAGGCTAGTCAGTTTGTTTAGATGACTTGGAGTAATATTTCACCACTTCCCCCTACTGATAATCAGATCTGTATAACTCATTTGCCTCTTCTCTACATTTTTAAGGTCACTCCAGTTGTTATTTTCAGCTCAATGTCCCTTTAATTTATTTTACTACTCTATATATGTAATCTTCACTCAAATCTTTTAATCTCTGCTCTCAGGAAACCACATGTTAATAATTGGATTGAGTGAAACGATATCCTTATACTCAGTTTGGAATTCGAAGTAGTGTGACGCTATCTACATTTTAACGGTTTGATGGATTGTCATGAAATTTTTAGGATAACGTTTTTACGGTTTAATGCTTTAAATAAACTATAATCGGCGAATTATTATTACATTTTAATAATTATCAGTTTTTTCATTGAACATTATTTCAGTACATATTTTGAGCTTTGTAGTACCGTGTTGTTTGAAGTTTGAACTGTCAAAATACATCAGCTCAGCTGCTGTAATTTTGTTGATTGAAGTTTGTGTTCAGGTCAGAGCGGTTTATTTATTTAATTTGTTCTAAAACTTAGTGGTTCTACCTACCTAGACACCTTTCTGTTAGAAATTCAAAATGTGTCATTCTTTTGAGTTCAATAATAATTTCATTAATGTTATACCGTAGCAATAATCAAATGTAAATCTTATTTCCTTGCGAGTTCCATACACATAACCTATGTGAAGCACTTTGGTTCAAGTTGGATTTAATACGATTAAAAGTGTTTTCGGCGAGAATGCCAACATTATACATCAGTACTAAACACAAACATACATTTTGGAGGTTTTGTCTGTGTTCTTTTGTAGATAGTTTGTGTTCGAATAATACTCAGGTTTTGTATATTAGCTTACAGTCGTAGCCATAACATGGATGATTATAGCACAAGGTGTGACTAAAAACGAACTTTTTATGTTATTAATAAACTTTAAATACTGTCTACAAAGTTTTAATCGCCAAAACAGACAGTATCCTTTTGACTAATTTAGGTAGGCCAATGATACTGTAGTTTCTCAACCATCCCAAGTTGGTCAATCATCATACTATTTAAATTTTAGCCTTGCTGTAAGTTTATTCTAACCATAAGTCTGTCTTGGTAGTCTATACAGTGGGAATGTTATGATAGGCCTAGCTTATATTTATATTTGCGAGTTACTAAATGTCCATTTACTTTTCGTGAGAAAATTAAGTTTGCTGAGGCAAACTGTAGGCCTACTTTGAATGGCCAAACATACTTAAATGAATCCAACAGACCAAACCGTCATATAAACCTTACCTAACCCAAGGTATCTACTTAATGTGATAAGCACCCAGTGCCGTCCTTAGGGCGGCGCGACAGGTGCACCCACACAAGGGCCTTGCGCCTATGAAGGCCTCGCACTTGAGGGTTTTTGTATGTGGAAGCTAGAGGTGTCATGGCCATGAATGGGATCAGAAATATGGACTTTTGATGATTAACTTATCAATTGAACAACTGAAGACAATGTACAAACAGTTAGTGGTACGTACACATTTTGCTAATCTGTGTCGGGACTATACAGGGGCGTAATTTTATTTTTATATTACATCTGAATGAGTTTCAGGTATTTTTCAGTGTATCCTAGCTATTTTGTCTATATTTTATAACTCATTGATTTTTTCCCAAGAGTGGTAAGACTGACCTCCGATGGTGAAATGGTATCGTTTGTTTTTTACGACCCATCTTGTACAGCGTGCTGCGGCAGTTAGGTTAGGTTATGTTACGTTATTTTGAAATAACAAATCCTATCTTATCCAACGAGGATGTCCATAGAGGTCTCGTCTGGGATAAAAAACTCTGCTTACATGCTGACCGCCATTTTGACCCTTTATAACCTCCGGTCTCCATGGCAACAAATAAGTTAACCAATTAAATACCCTCTTCACAACTTATGTTAGTCTTTATTACTCTTTGGCTAGATGTTTTGTTTACAAAAATGTCCTCCAATGAGGCTTCACTTTTTTAACAAGAGCTCTATAATTATTTAAACTTTGTTATCTTATCCTGAACTGTTGCATACTTATTCATAATTGGTTGAAATAGAAAGTATTGGACCAATAACTTATACGTTGCCTGTTTTATTTTTTCTGAAAGATTTTTTACTGTAGAATTCACAAATAAGGTTAGTGTTTATCAGAAACTTTCCTTTTGGGTACCTAAACTTTCATAAATGATGAATGAATAATATGAAGCGATAATATAAAAAACTGAATGAAATTGTTCGTTACGGTTTAGCTATTATTTAGGTTATTTGGTTTTGGTTTCGGTTGTGTTCAGTCTCAAAGATGTGAACGATTTTGTCTTGGAATTTGTCCAGATAAGAAATATTGATTCCATTAATACTTAAATATGTATTCTCGGTACGGTATATCAGAAAGCTGTATCCTGTAAACCTTTTAAATTTGTTACGTTTTGTAGTTTTATGTTTTGTAAATAAATCATTTTGTTAATAGCCTAGGCTAGGAAGGTTTTTTTTAGTGTATAGGCCCTATTCAATACCTAAACATAAACGTAACCAAACTTAATTAATGTAAACCGAATTAATGGGGTTTTTATGAATTAAGTAACAAATGCCTGACCGGAATACTCATATTTAGTTCTGATAGCACATCCAAACCTTACCTAATTGGGGGTAGGCCTAAAAGGAAAAAATATAAATTCTGGTACGTGGATGGTGGGTTTGACGTGTGTTTATTACGTTAAGTAACGTTGAGTTAGGTAAGATATTTAACATAAGTCTAAGCACCCCCAACCAACCATACTTGTAAATTGTTTGGTACTTTGGTATTATACGGATGCCACCCTTATACAGCGCGCTGCGGCAGTTATGTTAGGATGGGTTATCATAAAAATGATTGTAGGACTTTCCTTGTTTCGTTACAAATCGAATGATACCTGAAGAGTCATACTTCCGGCCGCCAAACACCCTCCAAATAGGCCAAGGTCAGGTCGTTGACCGGAGCGCGCGCATCAGCTGTCACCGCCTGTATCTGGGTCAGTGTCATGAGTGATTTATTGCCGTGCTCTACGTTACATTTGTTTTCATAATGAGTGACGTTCTTTTGGTGTGGGATTTACCTCGGAATGAAGAGGAAACCGTTCGTATTTTTATGATAACCCATCCTAACATAACTGCCGCAGCGCGCTGTATATTTTGCGGAGTACATGTGGCGATCGGGTGTGGCTGCTAGCGGCGGCGACGCATTCAACACGATCCTAGCGGACATCGCTGGCTTTTGGTAGGCACAACACAAAGACCGCTCATCAGAATGATATAAAATTTTTACAGTAAGTCAATAAAAGTACGTTTTTCGAATTATGTAGTTATCCTTTGTATCCGGTAAAAATTAACCTCCAAAAATAGTGGCATCCGTATAATACCAAAGTACCAATTGTTTTTAAAACTTGAAAATAACTAAATAGACACAGGCTATTACAAATTGTTTGGTGTTTTCTTTGGTAATAAGAAATATGTTGTGAACAGTAGCAAATAAATGGAAAGCCAAAAAGGTTGTGCTGGTTAATTAACGGAAATGATACAAATATTCTTTTGATAGTTGTTATTAATGCACTTATAATCTAAATTAAATGAAAATAGAGTATAAACACTGATTACAGGCTTAACTGAACTGATTTTAGGTGTATAGTATGTATAGGCCTATATGCTGATGACATTTTTAACAAATAGGTATGCCACTTGAGAAGAATATGGAGTAGTGATGTGCAATATGGTCACATTTCGCGATATGGCTGAAGTGGTATCGCGTCACTGTTGAAACGTTGTGTTATCATGGTCCCGGACCTAGGTCTTACCATGCCGACTACGGTAATAGCTTCTCCCCTATTGGGGAAATTCGCTAAAAAGAGCTGAATATTTTGAACACAAGTTAACGGAGGGGGAAAATACCTAATTTAATTTTATATGATTGGGATTTATTTATTTCAAAGGATCACACCATTTTTACAGATCGAAACACGCAGTTTTACAAGATGGCTTGTAATATGTTTGGCATGTGATAGGGTTGCCATGATTTTTAGAACCACATACTAAATACCCACGTCGCAGCAAACCTGCATACTCAGCGAATTTTCAATGGAGATATAAGTGTCCTAATACTACATAAAGCCACTTACCAAGTTTCATAACAATATATTCACAAATAAGCGATATATCCAATTTTAATTATACTCCATAAGAATAAAATTGGGGCTGAGTACGCAGGTGTGCTGCAACAAGGAATACAAAAAATGGGTTTTTATGCTAATATCAATATAACTCACCTAGGAGAAGTCGTATACCAGTTTTTATTCATTTATGTTCATAATTAAGGGAGACAGAGCATTTAATTGATCTCCATAAGAATAAAATGGGGGCTGAGTACGCAGGTTTGCTGCTAGGGGAGCCGTTGGCAAAAAATATTTTTTTTTAGCAAATATCAATAGACCCCAACGAGATGAAGCTGTATACCAAGTTTCGTCAGTATACGTTCACAAATAAGCGAGATATAACAATTTTCTTTTCCTCCATAATAATAACATTAGACGACGTACTGTGTTTAGCACTTTCAATCTATCGGTAACCAATTGACGTAGAGAAATGATCAAAATACCAAATTGTGTATTTTTTAAGCTGAATCCAATGGGAAAAACTAAAATTTGACGATTTAGAAAATTATATGTAAACAATTCAAAAAACACATTTTTTGGGGTACAAAACCCCCATAAAATACCCCTTCCAATGGAGCGATCTGGCTGGTTTTCGATATTAAAGTCATAAATGTTGCTTTACACGTTTAAACCAAATTTCATCAAAATCGGATCTTTTTTACGAGAGTTATCGTGCTCATGGACACACACACACACACACACAGCAAACAGTTTGCTGGACTTTTAATCAAAAAAAGTTTGTTTTACAAAGTTTTCAAAGAAAGTAATTCAGGCTTTTTTTTTAATGAAAACTATAGCCAGGCTATCTTTGCCGCTTCAAATAAAGGGTCTTTTAAGTCCCTTATATGAGGAAATAAGTTAAATTCAAATTATACGGTGTACCTAAAATGATACAGTATAAGGTGACGCGATACACATCATATTGCCATAGCCTATCGTGATATGTGACTGTATTGCACACCAAATTTGTTAAAAATGTATTCTTAAATAATAAATCTCACATAAAAACGATTCAGTTGAGCACTTTAAGCCTGTAAGTAGATTTTTCATTTAGGCCTACATTTCTCGCTGGAATTCATTCCTGTTTTCAAGTGTAATTAACTAGGTGCTATCACTAATGCAACTAGGTACATGTAATACAATGGAAGTCATGCTCTAGGTGAGACAATGGAAAGTCCTCAGTCAAAAACTGTCGCAGCGACGACTACGCGCAGTAGAAATGTTTGGCAGGAGAATTGTCACAGCCCCCCACCCTGCAGCTGAGGGGGGGGGGGGGTTGTTCTCACTCTGCACATATTAACAGCAGGTCCGCTAACTTCCAGCATACAGTTTAAAATTATGGGTCCCTTATAAATTATGTGTTATGGACGTAAAATTAGAGTAACCTAATGTAACCCAACCGCCGCAGCGCGCTACATAAGTTTTTAGTCCTGCATAAAACTGTTATTGTTTACTTTTCATTTATAATTCAATAAGTTATGTTCAACTTTTATTCAATCAATGCTTTTCAGTTTACAAGGTCATGAAAAAAATTTAAATGTACTCTTTGAATTACTTAATTAGTTACGTAAGAACGTAAAATTATGTTCAAAGCGTCCAAAGAATGGCAAGGTTATGGTTTAAAATGGTCATATTTTATGAGTATACGACAATTTTCTTATATGTCTGTTGGCATCACTGATGGGGAGGGAGCAACCTTAGTCAAAGGGCGTGGTCTAATAGTACAGTAATGGTGGCGGCAGGGGTATGAACTCCATGAATGTACCACTCCACAAAATCTTTAGAACTGCTTGGAGTCGTCGCTGCAACACTTTCTGACGTGTCCAATTCTGCGCTCCCCTCTGGGTCATGCATGTGGTGTTTTTAGAATGGAAAAGTCTCAAAACTTTTTGCATTTCTAACTGCTTCCCCCATAAGGCCAATACTTTCAAAATCCGTCCTGTGTTATTTGTGAATATATATTTTTAAAATTTAGAAGAAATGATGTGCTGGTGGTTATCTAGCAATTTCAGTGACAACATTTTCGATTTGCATTTTTAAATTCGATAGAAAAATAGAAATAAAAAATAAATTTGAAACTTTGCTCACTGAAATCGGTTTGTTATTTTTTTTCCTCCTGAAAAAAGCTATAAATCAACAACATCCGACCACCCATTGAGGCTGGATGGAACTTGAAAGAATCATTGCTCTTATGGGTTTAGGAATATACATGGATTAACTGGTACCCCCTCTTAAAAGATCTTGAATTTGAATTGTCAATGATAGCCTTGCTGTAGTTTCCATTTTAATAAAAAACCATTGCCGCAGGCAGTGATTTGTTTTGTGGCTTACACAAAACAACTTAAAAAACTAAAGATGTGGGTAGCACTGCGCAGTACTGTATCAAGTCATGATTTTACGCTCTAAAACAACAAAAAACATAGGTTTAAAGCAAACTTACTCAAAATACGCTATGTATTTATTAGTGAATTTCCTATGGAAAGTGAACTATTAGCATGACCCGCACGGTGAAACTTAAGCCCGGGACCACCATAGAAGTTCCTAACGTGACCCTCTGAACACGTTTTGGGGGGTCGTTCAAAATTTTATATTTATATATATGTATATATATACGTTTGCACTCTAGCGGTCACATTTTTGGTCCGATTTACTTCAAATTTGGTAGGGACGTTTCTTTCTATAATTAGTTGGACAAGTTCATTGGGCAAAACAATCGGAAAACTCTAAACCCCTTTTTTGGCGATTAATCTTTTGAATTTTGAGTTTTTGGCCCAGAAAGGGTTAGAAAAGCCCCGGATGTAAATTTAAGGCATGTAAAAATATGGGAATTAATGAGGCGAAAGTTTTAAGCCCTCTCTCGTCATTCTAGCATAAATATTTACGGAGTTATTAAAGTAAATGTGTATCGACTAAACACAGTACGTTGTCTTAAGGGGGTTTTGCATTAGAAAAGCCTGTTATTCATTTGTTGGTGTACTTTTCTCATCCCCAACAACCTCACACTACTTTCAAGCCTGACTGGATCCTCTCATAACCTTATAATGTGCAAAATCGTATTCCCAGCATTGCAGGTAAATATAACCAGGAGCATCAGAACAGGCAAAAAAAATCAACATTTTCAGATTTCAATAAAAATTGAAATAAATGTCTGTGTTTACACTGATTTTGAGTTTTAAAAGTTTTTTATATGGAAATTCACATCCCTCACCTCAGCGTGCTGCGTGCGAACTCGTTTTTAGTTTTACTGTTAGTAAAATAGTATGACGGAACTAACTAGGCCTAACTGTAACCTTGATTAAGATATCAATTAGATAAGCTTTTAATTGTGAAAGTTTTATAACATTATCAATAGATGTGGGAGTGCGCCAGCTCTTAGGGTTGATATGTGTGAGTTACATAACCCCTCCCCTACATAACGCTACGCCATACCCCCTCCCACCCCTTAAGTGTGTTATGTAATATATGTGTATGGCCCCCTAGCATGTTTTTAAATGTAAAAATAACTAACGTAAAATGAGTAAGTATATAATTTAAATAGGCTACCAGTATAATCAATCCTATAAACAAATTAAAAACTTGAAAAATGATCATTTCATTGAATCATAGCCTATTTCATTAATACTTGTACTTCTCTGAAAACACATCAAACTACTTTAAAATATGTTCTAGACAGGTCTCATCCCCAGGACAAATCAAATACGGTAATTAGAAAAAACTAATTTTAAAAGTTAAAAAAATTAACATTGGGCTTATACAGTTTAAAATCTAAACAAAGTAAATAACAGCAGTTTATAATCTGTGAGTTAATGTTCAAAGTAATACTCATGTTGTTGTTGTTGAAGTAGTACCCGAAGGCCGGGCTTTGCTCGGGGAAGGTCTGTCAGTTTGTTTAGATGACTTAATATTTCATCACATCCCGCAACTTATGAGTAGATTTTCTTAGCTCATTTGTCTCTTCTGGAGATATTTAAGGTCACTGCAGTTGTTATTATAGCTCAATGTCCCTTTGATTAATTTTGGATATGACATTGCCATTCTAATATAATCTTCATTTTATGATTTTAGCTTATTTTAGTCACTGCTTTGAGGTAATCACATGTTAATACTTAAACTACAATAATAGTCTAATATATATACAGCCCCATGTGTAACACACCAGACATAAGAATTCTAGACCATTTCCAGACGAACTAGAAACGTGATATTTAGCAAGCAGGTAGCTTGTACCTTGAAACCCCCGGTAAAATTGCCAAAATATACAATTTTTAATTTTAAAACCACTAATTTTGATCTTGAAAATTGGATATTTTAACATTGGGCTTATGGAGTTTCAAATAAAAACAAAAGAAATCGTAACAGCTGTAAACAAATATCCAGTAAACTGTCAAAGCAACTTTCACATGGTAGAGTATAAACAAATTATAGAACTATTGAACAATGAAAACATCTAGAGTGGATTTAACCATAATGAATCTAAATAGTATACTATGTAAAAAATACTTGAAGGGTCATTGACCAATAATAACAACTGGAGCGACCCCAAGCGGGGGTCTGGGGGCGGAGCCCCCAGCGAGCAAAGCAAGTTCACTATATACTTTGACAGTTCACTTATTTATCATAAACAGCTGTTATGATTCTTTTGTTTTGATTTGAAACTCCATAAAACCAATTTTATTTTTTAAATTTTCAAATTTGTTTTTAGCGAATTTCCCCTATAGGGTAGAAGCTATTACCGTAGTCGGCATGGTAAGAACTAGGCCCGGGACTAAGTTAACTTTTCCTTTTGAGGTCCCCGGACCCCAAAAACGCCATTCGTTCAAAACTACATTAGAACCTCGCTAATTCGAACATCGATAATTCAAAAACCTCTATAATTAGTAATGTTTGTCTGATCCCCTCAGAAAACCTCTAAAATTTGAAAAATAATATACAGATAATTCAAAGTGATTTTTACGCTTAATGCAGCCTCTAAAATTTGAATTTGTATATACTCGAGCCTCTACAATTAAAATTTTGTTGCCGTAATTCGAACTGTTACCTCCAAAATTCGAAGTCAACCTCTACAATTCAAACTGCGTTACCGTTAGCCTCTGTAATTCGAATTCAGGACAAAAAAACACGCCTGTTGAGTATTTTGTTCAAGAGATGTGTTTGAACTACACTATTCTGTCTAGCTTTTAAAAAATAAACTTGGACCTCTATGGTTTGAATTTTATTTTGACCTCTATAATTCAATCTCTCTACACTTAAAACAGGGACCTCCATAATTCAAATTTTATTTATTATGACCTCTATAATTCAAACCCTCTTTATTTCAAACTTCCCATGATTCAAAATATATTGTCTTTCCCCTGAAATTCGAATTAGCGATGTTCTACTGTATATATATATATATATATATATATATATATTACAAAGGAATGAATGACAAATGAGCACGATAACTCTCGTAAGAATTGTACGATTTTGATGAAATTTGGTATACATGTCTAAAGCGAACTTTATGACTTAAGTTCGAAAACCAGACAGATCAATCTATCCGAAGGGGTATTTTGGGGGGTTTTGGACCACTAAAATGGGTTTTTAGAAATTTGCACATTTAATTTTTTTAAAAGACAAATTTTAGTTTTCACCATTGGATTCAGCTTAAAAAAACACATTATTTGGTCTTTTGATCATTGCCCTACGTCAATTGGTTACTGAGATATTGAAAGTGCTAAACACAGTACGTTGTGTAATGTTATATATTAATTATTCTCTATAAAAATAACATTGGGGATTTGTACGCAGATTTGCTGCAACAAGGTACACAAAATAATGGGTTTTTATGCAAATATCGATAGAATTCATCTTAGCGAAGCCACATACCAAGTTTCATCCATATACATTCATAAATAAGCGATATATAACATTTGAATTATTTTCCATAATAATAACATGGGGACCAAGTACTTAGGTTTGCTGCTACAGGAACCATTGGTGAAAAATTGTTTTTTGTGGAATCAACAATAAACCACAACCAGATGAAGCCATATACCAAATTGTGTCAGTTTATGTTCATAAATAAGCGAGATATACAATTTTTCTTTTAGCGAATTTCCCCTATGGGGAAGAAGCTATTACCGTAGGTCTCATGGTAAGCCTTAAGCCCGAGACCATGATAACTTTTCATTTTGAGGTCCCCAGATGCCAAAAACACCACTCGTTCCAATTTATATATATAAGTGACCGTAAGCACGATAACTCTCGTAAAAAAGGTCTGATCTTAATGAAATTTAGTGCAAATGTGTAAAGCACCATTTATTTGAACGAGTTCGAAAACCATATGAATCGCACCATCCGAAGGGGGTTTTCGGAAATGGTTTTTTTCGGGTTTCCACATCTCATTTTATTTAAATCAAATTATAATTTGTACCATTGAATTCAGCATACAAAACAGACAATTTGGTATTTTGATCATTGCTCTACGTCAATTGGTTACTGAGATATTGAAAGTGCTAAACACAGTACGTTGTCTAATATTATTCTTATGGAGAAAAATAAAAATTGTATATCTCGCTTACTTATGAACATAAACTGATGAAATTTGGTATATGGCTTGATCTGGTTGTGGTTCATTATTTTTTGCACAAAAAAAACTTACCTACTTGAGTTATATTGATATTTGTGTAAAACCCCATTGTTAGAGTTCCTTGCTTCAGCAAACCTGCACACTCAGCCGCCATGTTATTCTTATGGAGAATAATTAAAATGTCATACATTGTTTATTTATGAAAGTATATTGATGAAACTTGATATGTGGCTTTATGTGGCATTAAGATACATTGATATGCATATTTATGCATTGGAAATTTGCTGAGTACCCAGGTTTGCTGCTACGGGGGTATTTATATATTAAGATGTATACAAAATCTCGGACCTTGACACAATGACTCGTGGATTCTAAGAAGTGGGTCAAAGAGTTTTAATTTCTTCCTAGATTATATTTAACATAAGATACTACTTTTCTTTTCTTTTTAAAATGAGGCAATTTATTCTTCTTTAAAAAAATGGAATGATTTAAGCCTTATTGTTTTTTAAGTTCTGCATTTATAGGTTGCCTATGTATTTGAACAACCGTATCAAGCTACAATAACAATGTGAGGCCTTGGGGGCACAGCCCCCCTCCCCCCAGTAAGGTTAATGTGTTACATTAAAACCTTTGGATTAGAGTTTAAAATATTTTGGCATTCAAAACCAATTGACTGATTTTAAAACGTATTGTTCATAAAGTTCTGTACTTATACTTATAGATTTTTACAGCAATATTAAGCTACAATAAAATAAATATCCTGATGGGTCCTCCAGTGGAACCAAAGTGTAAATAACTACTTTTAAACCACGTGCTCTCACTGATTGGGGACCTTTATTGCCGCCAACATATTGTATTTTATCAAAATCTTCAGCTAATATTATTATGAGGGCCTAGATGATACAGCCCTCAGTGAGACTGAGGGGTGAGTAACTACTTCATATGCACTTTGTCTGACTGATTGACAGATTTCAGGCCTCATTGTTTGTCATGTTCTGGATTTGTGTGTCATTGTCAAGCTGCAGTTATAATGGAGGGCCCATGAGGTATATTGTCAATTGAAACATTTTTTTGGTATTTTACGCGATCACTCAATCCTTATACGCGATATAAGAGCGTACTCCTAGTCATATACAACATGAGTATTACTTTGACAGTTCCCTGGTTGATTACGAACAGCTGTTACAATTCTTTTGTTTTGATTTGAAACTCCATAAGCCCAATGTTAATTTTGTTAACTTTTCATTTTCGTTTTTTAAATTATTTGATTTTTCCTGGGGATGAGGCCTGTCTAGAACTATTTTTAACCCAGAAATTAGTTATTTCGAACATTTGAAGGAAATCGTTGGAGCCGTTCTTGAGATCAGTGTCGCAAGCAAGCAAGCAAGCAAGCAAGCAAGCAAGCAAGCAAGCAAGCAAGCAAGCAAGCAAGCAAGCAAGCAAGCAAGCAAGCATGCAAACAAGCAAGCATGCAAGCAAGCAAGCAAGCAAGCAAGCAAACCTTACTCATATTAGAGTATAGGATTTGTTTCCAATCCCAACCAATTAATGGCCAGAGAGAAATCCAGGATTCAATTATTCAGTCACAGTGTAGACAACATTTTAAAAATATGTGCACAAGTTTACTTGATTTTATGACTGGAAATCAACAAGTAGTCGTATTGAGCTACAGGATCTTTACTGGTACTCTCAAAGAGAGTGTTTGCCATAATCTCCAGAAGAAAATTATTATGTTATTTTAAAAAATTATTGCGTCTTAAAGTATTTTCCCTAGTATTTGGCAACAACAATAGTCTCGTGGCAAATCCACACCCGTTCTTCGGTCGAGTTGTTAGGTGTCATAAACTGATGATTAGTAGTTGGTTAGTAGATGGTTGGTAGTAGGCGTCGAGGCGTCAGATAATTTGGTTAGCATAACAACTGATAGGTGAGACGTCAAAATGCGATCAGCTGACGACACTTTTGAAACTTCCGGAGGCTTTCCACGCGTAACTGTCAGGATTTCTCTGTTACCTCACTAAGAACAGTTCCTGCACGCTATCCACTATTTGCGATGGTCGGAAACCAGTAACGATTAATCATAATGACTCAAGATTGGTAACTACTAGAGTCTCTGGTCGCATTTAAGCGTGATAAGGGAATTATTATCCGTGATAAATTTATGGTGCAAGCGTAAAAACTGGATCACCCAATTATTTTAAACCAGACTGCTAATTTCTTGTAACGGCGAAACGAGTTTTTGTGGCAAACAGTCCCCACGTTCCATGGCAGTATAGGTCCTTTAGTCGCACCTTTCTTGGTTGACAACCACTTCATCCTGCGGTTGGGGACCCTCAAAAACAGTTCACTTCATCTTTGGGACATTGTGTATAAAATGGTCAATATCAGGTCTACGACGGTGATGCGAAAACCTTTTACTTCACTCGCGGCGGGGGCGTCCCGAACCTCTACCATTCCAGCGGACTGCGGCAACTTAGTTGCATGTTATAAAACTATTCGTCGGATAAAATATTTAACTAATTACTAGCAAACCATATGTTTGTATCTTTAATCCCAGCTGTTCTGCTTCTTTTGTTTTGATTTGCTGTCCAATGTTATTTAAATGGGCCAAAACCGTACTTTGAGGGCTTCCCAAGGGTTTCTAGTTCCACGCACTGACTTGAGACCCCCAAAAGGCACATCTAGACGTTAAGGGATTTCAAACGACACGTAAATCATCAAAATCAACACAGTAGTTCGGTCATAATCTTCTTCACAAAAATCGCCTTATTCTTTTAATATAATGATGAATTACTTTCTATCGTAATATTTCCTGGTACTCATATCTGCTCATTTTAACATTTCTAACCTAAGCGGGATTAAAATATATTTTTAAACAGCTCCTATATCCTTGTTAAGGAATCAAAGTGTTGTATATACGCCAGAATGTTTATAAGAGTTAGTATTTGTTTGAATTCAAAACATACTTGGCGTTGAACTGAAATTAAAGGTTTCCGGTATCATGGTAAGATATGCTAGAGGTTTTTTTGTAAGATGGTACCAGTATGTGATTTTAAGTAGACAAAACACTAATTAATTAAATTAGAATTGTTTGTGTTTTACGACCATTCGTCGTTATAGTAAAAATTACTTCCTAGAATTAAAAGTGAGTTATTAGCGAATTTCCCCTATAGGGAAGAAGCTATTACCGTAGTCGGCATGGTAAGACCTAGGCCCGGGACCATGATAACTTTTCGTTTTGAGGTCCCCAGACCCCAAAAACACCATTCGTTCGAAACTGTATATATATATATATATATATATATATCTATTAGCGAATTTACCCTATAGGGAAGAAGCTATTACCGTAGTCGGCATGGTAAGACCTAGGCCCGGGACCATGATAACTTTTCGTTTTGAGGTCCCCAGACCCCAAAAACACCATTCGTTTGAAACTGTAAATATATATATCTATATATATATATATATATATATATATGTGTCCGTGGGTGCGATAACTCTCGTAAAAATAATCCGATTTTGACGAAATCTGGTATAAGCGTGTAAAGCAGCATTTATGACTTTAAGTTCGTAAACCAGACAGATCGGACTATCCAAAGGGGTATTTAGGGGGGGGTTTTGTACCCAAAAAATGGGGTTTTTGAGTTTTCTACATATAATTTTTGAAAAAGTCAAATTTTAGTTTCTTCCATTGGAATCAGCTTAAAAAGACGCACAATTTGGTGTTTTGATCATTGCTCTAAGTCAAATGGTTACAGAGATATTGAAAGTGCTAAACACAGTACGTTGTCCAATGCTATTCTTATGGAGAATAAGACAAAAATTATAGCTCGCTTATTTATGAACGTATTCTAACAAAACTTGGTATATGGTTTCATCTGGTTGTGGTCTATTGTTATTTTCACAAAAACCCGATTTTTACCAATAATTTCCGTAGCAGCAAACCTGCGTCCTCAGCCCCCATGTTATTCTTATGGAGAATAAGTTAAACGTAATGTATCCCTTAATTATGAAAATAAATTAATAAAACTTGGAATATTGGTTAACCTAGTTGAGTTCTATTGATATTTGCATAAAAACCCATTTTTTGTGTTCCTTATTGCAGCAAACCCGCGTACTCATCTCCCATGTTATTCTTATGGAGAATAATCAAAATGGCATATATCGCTTATTTATGAATTTATATTGACGAAACTTGGTATGTGGCTTCACCTAGTTGAGTAATATTGATATTTACAAGAAACTCTATATTTGTTGTTTTTTGTAGCAGCAAACCTGCGTACTCATCCTCAATGTTATTCTTATGGAGAATAATTCAAATTTGATATATCGCTTATTTAAAAAAATATTTTTATGAAACTTGGTATGCGGCTTTATGTGGTATTAAGACTTATATTTTGCATTGGAAATTTGCTGAGTACGCAGGTTTGCTGCGACGGGGGTATATATATATATATATATATATATATATATATATATATATATATATATACATATATATATATATATGTCCGTGGGTGCGATAACTCTCGTAAAAAAGGTCCGAGTTTGATGAAATTTGGTACAAACATGTAAAGCAACATTTATGACTTTAAGTTCGAAAACCAGACGGATCGACCTATCCGAAGGGGTATTTTGGGGGGGTTTTGTACCCCAAAAGTGGGTTTTTTGAGTTTTTTACATAAACTTTTTGAAAAAGTAAAGTTTTATTTTTTACCATTGGAATCAACTTAAAAAGACGCACAATTTGATGTTTTAATCATTGCTCAACGTCAATTGGTTACTGAAATATTGAAAGTGCTAAACACAGTACGTTGTTCAATGTTATTCTTATGGAGGATAAGAAAAATTGTATATCTCGCTTATTTATCAACTTATCCTGACGAAACTTGGTATATTGCTTCATTTCATTGTGGTCTATTGATATTTCCACAAAACCCCATTTTTTGCCCGATAGTTCTCGTAGCAGCAAACCTGCATACTCAGCCCCATGTTATTCTTATGGAGAATAATTAACGTGTTATCTCCTTTAATTATGAACATAAATTAATAGAACTTGGTATGTGGCTTTACCTAGTTGAGTTATATTGATATTTGTATAAAAGCCCATTTTTAGTGTTCCTTATTTCAGCAAACCTGCATACTCAGCCGCCATGTTATTCTTATGGAGAATAATTAAAATGTCATAAATCGTTTATTTATGAATGTATATTGATGAAACTTGGTATGTGGCTTTATGTGGTATTAAGATAAATTAATATGCATTGGAAATTCGCTGAGTATGCAGGTTTGCTGCTACGGGGGTATCCCTATCTTTGCCGCAGACAGCTGGGACGGGCGTCCTGGTTGTGGATGAAGTGGAATGATTTCGCATGTACACCTGATAATGACAACTTGTTATAGACGCTATTCCAAGGATAGTGAACTGTTTTCGAGGGATCTCAACTCAGGATGAAGTGGAGTACAGGCCCAAGGATAGTGAACTGTTTTCGAAGGATCTCAACTCAGGATGAAGTGGAGTACAGGCCCAAGGATAGTGAACTGTTTTCGAGGGATCTCAACTCAGGATGAAGTGGAGTACAGGCCCAAGGATAGTGAACTGTTTTCGAAGGATCTCAACTCAGGATGAAGTGGAGTACAGGCCCTTTCTTGGCGTCATGTGTATAAATTACTTACGCATATTATACAAAACTAACCAGTTCATCTTCTGCAGGGTGTTGATTTTGTTATCATCACGTATAGTTATTAGATAACCGTAACTCACTTACAATAGTTAATTAATTGTTTACGCATACAATTTTGAACACCCAGCAAAACAAAAGATGTCTTGGTGTATACGTTTAGATCGCGTGATATAATCAGTTTTCGAATTATGTTATAATAAAAACCGTGATAGACTAAAAGTTGTTTTGTTTAAATTATTTTAAATATATTATTCCGCTCCAAGTACGATTGTTTAATTTCCTTTTTCTTAAATATTTAATGTAAACTAACAAATTCTTTTGCAAAGTGGCTTTTAGATCACTAGAATAAATCAGTTGGGTTGTTGAGTAGAGGGAACATATTTGATGTTTTGGTTGGATCATACTTTTTCATCTAATGTCATTTTGCAAAATTATTCACACAAAAAAAATAATACAACTGATCACTTGGTTATAATTCTACAGTTAGTTACGTCAACCCGTCCCACCAACTATATACAATCTGCTCCTAAGAAGCGAAATCGAAGTTTTGATTTGATGGCTGGCAACCACCATGGCTGTATATTAGAAGTAGTGGGAATTTAAAGGCATTTATCACTAACAAAATTTATATAAGTAAAAAGATTGTACACAGCGGAGGTTTGTAAATAGGAATGTACCTCAAAATATTTCACAATTTCATGTTAAAATATCCCTAAAATGGAATGAAAACACCCCAAGTGGAAACTATGACTCAAATAGTTGATCTTAGTCTTAAACGTGTAAGTTTTACGGTGTACATTAAACTTAAGGTTCTGTGTAATATCGCGATTTGAGTAGAAACGCAGTCCGGCTAAGCCCCGTAATCCAACACGGCGGCTGTTTGCCCTCTGTCCCCACTCCGGCAAACAGACCCGCGGCCTGTGGACATGGGGCACTGTGTATTCTTTCAACAGTGTACATACGCGGGAAACCTTACAGGTCCCTTGATAGTGTACACAGCCTCTCAATGAACCACTGCTTTCCCTAGATTTCCCAACTTATTTTACATTTCGTGCAAAACCAAAGGTAGTGGTGAGAGTTTAAAGTTTAGTTAAATTAGTCAATAATCTTAAAGATATACAGCAGAACAGGGAATAATAAGAAAAAATTTAACGCAAAATAAAAACAAAATACTTGGAATTTTACAGAGAATGACGAGTAAATACAATTGCTCAATCTCAAGCAATTTTTATTTTTGGATTTATCAGTTCATATAAGCTAAGGTTTTTTCAGGTTAAACTCAGGTACAAGTTTATGTTTTGTAGTCATTCCAGAAGTTAGCCAGAACTAGGTATTCTCATTGATTAATGATAACGTTTTGTTAGTAAAAACAGCAATTAAAGGTCCAGTTTTGCTATTCTTCCATAAGATCGACATCAAACCTTGAAAGCCAGGAGGAACTTTGAGCCATGAAGATGGAAGTTAAAAAACCAGTAAAACACACCAAGCATTAAGGGATTTTAAAGGGATGTTTACAGTGAAAATTTAAGAGGTAAAAGTTTCAATGGTAGCCTCTGTACCAAAATAGGCTTATTCTTCTAATAAGTAGATTATTAAATAAATATCAATTTTAAAATTAATAATAAGTGTGTCAAAAATATCTTACACTTGGGTAATTTTTAGTTCAAAAAGCAACAGTTGCACAGGTTGTGCATTAATTCAAAAGAAAATTCTCAGTCTCTTTGGTGAGCACAGAATGTCTCTCCCTCCTCTGGATTCCATGCGATGTTTATTGGGTGAGCTCACGAAGTGAGTGACACCTCGTACCTGACTTCAAGGCTTGTACTGAGTAACACGGTACAGATAACACGAAAACGCCTCTTCAGATCTACTCTAAATTTTGCGGATAAATTCTCTAGTACAAAATCTCGGTCGAGTTCGTTATTGGATGATTTTTACCAGTACAACATTAATAAAGTTATCTTCAAAACACATATTTTATACCTTAATATCAACATTGGGAGCCATTTTAGTAGTGGATTTGAGCCATTGATATTTAGCCAACGTGTATGTTTCAAAAATAGACTAACGTAATATTTCACCCGATCATATTAGTTTTAGAACTGGTCAAAAAAACCGTTTTCATAACTTGTAAGATATACAAATTAAGAATATTGTAATGTTATTAGTTTAAAATAGTACTTATATTTTTATTTTATAACAATTATGAATGCGTTCTAGTTGCTAATAATTTTACTGGTACTCTGGATAAAACGTTTTTTCAACTGTCATAGATAACCAAAAACTGTATACCGGGCGGCAGACATCAGACGACAAATTAGTCGAGAGAACAGACAGCTGAAAGATAACAAAAACAGAGATTCTTAAATGTTAAACACTGTATTACAGTTATTTTTATCTATCTATAACTGGATTTCAACTTGTAATAACCACAAAACCTTTGTGTGCTAAAAAATACATGATCACGTTAGTAAAAAACTATCAAATGAAACATGAAATTTATCACTGTTTTATAGCAAAGCTTTCTTCTCCAAATTACTCTTCACCCCTTGCCCTTCCGCAATAAAGAGCGCACTCATAGTTTTAGAAACTCGAAGGTTTTCTGATATGGGGGTATTTTATAATTAATTTTAGTTTTTGTTATGGGGATGTGACTTGTGGTTTTTTCAAAAGCTCATGGGAAAAGTTTGCTTTTAATGTTAATTGGATAATAGCATATTCAAAATTTGCATACAAGCTAGATTCAAGCGACCGTGAGGACATGCAAAAGAGAGAACTAAGTCAGAGAGTTTGAATGTTAGAATGATCTGGAAAATGCCGAAGATGACGAGCAATAGCCTCACTAGGTAGTGCTCGACCTTCGACCTGTTTATAGTCCGGAAACCATCAAAGTGTAATTGGATAATTAACGCCCCACTAATGTGCTAATTGGTCAAGGACTTGGCGAACGCTATGGCTTTTGCATGATGTTGTATCTTAATAAATTATAACTAATTACATACCACTAAGAGTCTTAGAGAGATACAAATTGTTATAAAGCTTCCCAATATAACATTGTCTTATATAGTTCGTTTTAAATTTAAAAGTGAAACTAACGTTAGTGTTCATTATATAACTGATAGCTTTCATAAATGTTATTGTTTTCAGATATAATTTTATTGCAAGAGGGAATTCCAATTTCATTTATGTTTGTTCCATTTATGTAAAGACAAGGTAATAATTAGGTATGTGAAATATTTGAGTAGTTGTAAAACAGTTACGGTTACCTTACACGTAGTACGTAGGCCTAGTAAGATATTTACTGTCAAAGACAACTGTAATAGCGTTATCAGTTTTGATGTAAAACATGTTATTGTATGTGATTCATCTTATTCAAATCAATGTAAATACAAAATAAAATTTAACTAGTTGGTTTGTTAAGTTTACCTATTAGCGAATTTCCCCTATAGGGAAGAAGCTATTACCGTAGTCGGCATGGTAAGACCTAGGCCCGGGACCATGATAACTTTTCGTTTTGAGGTCCCCAGAACCCAAAAACACCATTCGTTCGAAACTGTATATATATATATATATATATATATATATATATATATATATATATATATATATTATATATGTGTCCGTGGGTGCGATAACTCTCGTAAAAAAGGTCCGATTTTGATGAAATTTGGTACAAACATGTAAAGCAGCATTTATGACTTTAAGTTCGAAAACCAGACGGATCGACCTATCCGAAGGGGTATTTTGGGGGGGGTTTTGTACCCCAAAAATGGGTTTTTTGAGTTTTTTACATACAATTTTTGAAAAAGTAAAATTTTATTCTTTCCCATTGGAATCAGCTTAAAAAGACGCACAATTTGATGTTTTAGTCATTGCTCTACGTCAATTGGTTACTGAGATATTGAAAGTGCTAAACACAGTACGTTGTCCAATGTTATTCTTATGGAGGATAAGAAAAATTGTGTATCTCGCTAATTTATCAACTTATCCTGACGAAACTTGGTATATTACTTCATTTCATTGTGGTCTATTGATATTTGCACAAAAACCCATTTTTTAGCCGATAGTTCCCGTAGCAGCAAACCTGCATACTCAGCCCCATGTTATTCTTATGGAGAATAATTAACGTGTTATCTCCTTTAATTATGAACATAAATTAATAGTACTTGGTATGTGGCTTTACCTAGTTGAGTTATATTGATATTTTTATAAAAGCCCATTTTTAGTGTTCCTTATTTCAGCAAACCTGCATACTCAGCCGCCATGTTATTCTTATGGAGAATAATTAAAATGTCATAAATCGTTTATTTATGAATGTATATTGATGAAACTTGGTATGTGGCTTTATGTGGTATTAAGATAAATTAATGTGCATTGGAAATTCGCTGAGTATGCAGGTTTGCTGCTACGGGGGTATTTTATATTTCTGCTAAACACCTGCAGTATGGATGTTAACTGTTAATACATAATTAAATACCGCTTTATTTGGACTGCTAACACATACAAGATTCGATTATCTATGCATCTCGTATACAACAAACTTGTAATTAAATAAATATACAAAAAAATTACAAAATATTAATTGTTTTTTTACGGCAATTTTTTTGTTTTAAAGTGGCACTTTTATTAATATATAATTATTGCGTATGGAAAAATAGGTAAACATAGTTAATTTTCTGTCTTATGAAGCTATCGTAGTTCTAGAAGGCAGAAACTTCGAACATTCATAGAAAATTAGAAACTAAAGGAAGATCTCCAAGAAGCGTGATTTGGATTCTTTCCCCTTTATTTTACCTAAAATATGATCTTAAAATAAAATACCCCCGTAGCAGCAAACCTGCATACTGAGCAAATTTCCAATGCATATACATATGTATCTTAATACCACATAAAACCAAATACCAAGTTTCATCAATATAAATTCATAAATAAACGAGAAATGACATTTAAATTATTCTCTATAAGATTAACATGGCGGCTGAGTATGCAGGTTTGCTGAAGGAAAGGACACAAAAAATGGGGTTTTATACAAATATCAATATAACTCAAGTAGGTAAAGCCACATACTAAATTGTTTTCATTTATGTTCTTAATTAAGGGAGATAACACGTTACTTATTCTCCATAAGAATAACACGGGGGCTGAGTACGCAGGTTTGCTACTACGGGAACTATAGGCAAACAAATGTTTTTTAGTGCAAATAACAATAAACAATTAGGATATGAAGCAATATACCAAGTTTTATCAGGATAAGTATAGAAATAAGCAAGATATACAATTTTTCTTATTCTCCATAAGAATAACATTGGACAACGTACTGTGTTTAGTACTTTCAATATCTCGGTACCCAATTGACGTAGATCAATGATAAAAACACTAAATTGTTTGTTTGTTATTATTTGTAAAAAACTAAAAAAAAAAACATTTTTGTGTGGTGCAAAACCCACCCAAAATACCCCTTTGGATAGAGCGATCTGGTTGGTTTTCAAATTTAAAGTCATAAATGCTGCTTTACATGTTTGTACCAAATTTCGTCAAAATCGGATCATTTTTACGAGAGTTATCGCACCCACGGACACATATATACAGTTTTGAACGAATGGTGTTTTTGGCATCTGGGGACCTCAAAACGAAAAGTTATTATGGTCCCGGGCCTAGGTCTTACCATGCCGAATACGGTAGTACCCTATAGGGGAAATTCGCTAAAAATATAAAGATTCAAAAGGAACACAATTTATATTTTACTGAATCACTGATCTGCTGTGATTATTAATAATGCGATTTAAGCTTCATCACCTTTGTTAACACATTATCATGTGCATGTGCATTGTAACTGATTTATTTCCTACCATGTCAACTGTAAATAGACTATCCATTATTTATACTAGGGGTTATATCATAGTAATTCATAATTTAACATACTGTAAGATTTAACAAGGTAATTGCAGAAGCAGCTGTAATCATATTTTGACTACTCATGTTGGACCAGGAACTTTTTACTCACACGTATCGTCTTACTTGCCTAAACCAGTTTTGGAGCCGTTCGTTTTCGGCACACAAAAAAAGCGGAAGAGTAGAAAGCATGGGTGTTATTAACGTATTATTACATAAATAGATTAGCTAATTTCGTATTTGATTACACTGGATTCGTAGAGGAGGTATTATGCGTTTTGGGGATTTGGTTAAGGAAAATATATTGGTTTATCTGCTATGATAAGACTTATATTACTACCTGTTCCTGCCCAGCTCCTCTTCAGGGTTATTCAGTGTGAAACCAATGGGTTAAGGAGTTTCAGCCTGAAAGGTTTATCCAGGGATAAAAAAGGATAATACCACTTAACCCTGTAGCGTTTCAAACGTTTTTGAAAGAGTGTCAATAGACGATTCGCCTTAGCTCATGTTAGTTCAGCCAATTATCTAGATTATAAACAACGTTTAGCCGAGGCACTCGCGCGAGTCAATAGTCTATGTTGAACCGAATGAAATAAGTGTAGGTGTATCTTAAAGGCCAAAAAGCATCAATATAAAGTCATTTTTAAATTAAACCTATTTATGGTTAGTTATTATTTGCACAACCATAGTTTCCAGTTCTTTTTACTTAAACACTCATAAAGGGGCAATTGTCTGATTGAATGGAGAGTTATAAAATAAATAAATAAATAGTTAAATTATAAATAACGGCAACAAAGAATAAGTGACCTCAAAAAGTGCAGTACAGAGTACCTATTGCATCTTTATTTATCAGAAGTATCTAGCTTATCTGGGTAATGAGCCATTGCTGATTATTCTTTCCTTGAGACTGCATGAGGTATAAAGAAATATACCTTAAATGGTACTAGAGTCTATAAATCCCACCTATTAAACTGATGTCCAAGAGAAAGTGTAAGAGTGTTGTAAGTATTAGCAATCTGACATAAATAACATCAGGCGTAATATTACATTCTAAATGCCATTACATTTATAGGTGAAAGTTATGAGCTTTAGCCTATTTACACTTCATGTACATTAGAACGTATGAATACTTGTAGCAACAATAAAGGTATTTAAAGTTAATTAAAGGCAATATACTTCTATTACAAAACTTTGGATACAACATGCTAAACGTCCGATCACACTGGGGAACTTCGCCGTAGAAATGATCATGCAACTCGTGTTGAGCGATAAGAAACAGCAACATCTAAAGCAACTTCGATTGTAGATTTGCCTCTGAGTTGCACCAGACATTCCACGATATTTTTCTCAATATTTTGTAAATGGTAATGAAAGTAACAAAATATGAATTGGAGCAATTTTAAATGTTAGAAAGTGACATTTCCGCTGGCATATGCAACTTTGAAGTTGCGGCAAGCTCTAAGGAAGATTTTTTGCCCATTGAGATTTTTTATAAATATATATATATATATACTTTAGCATATGTTAAATGAAAAGTTTCATGGCGAAGTTTCTTAGTTTGATCGTCTAAAGAAATGTCACTAAACATTTTTCAATACCTCACAATACAATGAATAGACAATTTGCGGAGATCAGACAGCTGATGTGTTAAAAACTCTCAATCAACTCTTTACCCCAAACCCTACCCTAATATAGGTAAGTGTATCTATTGCCTGTTTGGCAAAAGGCCCCGGTCTGGCGGTCTTGGTTTAAGGATTCTCCTTGTAAAACAGAAATCTGTATGATTGATTTTTGGAGAAAGCCTTTCCTTGAGAGCTATTGCCTAAGTGCTTTCCCCATTACGAGATGTCTTACTGTACCCTTCAAGGCTGCTTATTTGCGGGAAAACATTGTAAATGCTGCATAATACTTTGTGATTTTCATTTTTTCAAGACTGAGAGAAATTCAAAAGGAATAGTTAAACAAACATGTGGCGTTGAGTGAATACACAAAACTTGTACTAACTGGGCCCAATCCACCTAAGGTAGACGTCCACTGTCAGTAACAAGGGGCGTGGGGTCGTGTGGGTCATGTGAGACACTTGTGTTTGCGGCACTGCGAGTCTGAATTCCCGGAAGGGGAGTTGGGAACGGACCGGCTGAGAGGTTGTGGGTGTTGTGGTTATGGTCAAGGCGGCCAGTGTAATCTGAATCTGAGTGGTGGTGGCGGACACTCTATGAATTGTCTTGTCGTTGAGTTCAGATTGTGAGATGGGCACAGGTGAAGTCAAATCCGGCTTGAGGTTTTCGGGCGTGGGTTCGGATCCGCCATTCAGCTGCAGAGTTTTTAAAAAATCTGATAGCAAGGTCCTATTTACTGACAAGGTCGTTGATGGGGAAATCCCTAGTACGTGGCACTGATTCGTCGCGTCCTGAGCACTGAGCGTGTAGACCCAAGAAGTGCCAATTGGCAATTCCTCGGAAGAATACACCCTGGAAGGCATGGTACCCAACTAGAGTTGAAATTAAAAAGAGAGAAAAAAATTCACAAGAAAACACTACTTCCTACTGGTTTCCCTTTTCAAGAGATTTCACTCAAAAACAAAATATTTCAAAGGGGAACCATAGGCAGCGTGCCCAACACTGTAAATGAGGTACCGACTAAAGCCCTTTAATTTTAAAAAATTCTAAAAACCCAAAACCCTTTAACTGAGGAAAGAACAACATTCCAACGAGAATCTGCTTCGTCGTCGAGTAATACAAAACCCTCCTGCTTTTGAGGTAATTCTCCGGAGCACACAAAAACCATGTTGACTGGTGAGGGTAAAAAAAAAATTACGTCGGGAGGGGTGAAAGAGATTTTTCTATTAGGGCAATCAACTTCAGAAAAGCGTTATTGTTGAAATTAATTCCATCATGACGCCCTGATTTCCCATAATAGGCATGAAAAAACTGCATTTGACTTAGTTCGACGGGAAGGTCTATTACCCTTGTGAGATCTGATCATAGTGTAAGCAAAAATTTGTTTGCTTGACGCAAACGTGTAACAGCTGATGTGACACTTCTCACCCTGGGAGAAAACGGTGACGTTGTAAAAACTATTACCATCCTGGGATAATTCCGACGTAACATTCATAAAAAGGACAAAAAGGTGTTCTTGAAGGTTATTATATCGGCATTAGCTAAAAAATCATTTGTACCTAAGAAAGTCAACAAGGGTAAGTTCTGCTGTAAGCTAGAACCATTTAATTTAACAAAAGTCTTGAGGTCAGATCTTTGCTCCAGAGATGCCTAGAACCAAAAATGGTAGCAAAATCCCGGATAATCTAGGGTTTGTTTGGAAAAAATTGCAAAAACGGACGGCGTATGTGTCGCCCAGAACTTGGAGGATTGCTGATTTGTTTGCTTGGCTCATGAAGTGAAATTACTTGAGGGGAAAACCAAACAAGGCCGACCAACAACCGGAAAGATCGGTTGAGGTAAAAAAAACTGGGTTGGTCTCTGGTGTCCTGCTCCTTAAAAAAAGGCATTGGGTGGTTTAAAAACATAGATTTCGGAAAAAAATTTCTAACTTGCATTGGCAACTGAAACTGGCTCAATCTCTGAGAAAAACTGAGTTCACGGACACTGACTTTATTTAGGTGAAAAAGGTTTACGGGAATTTCCCTTCGTGACTTTAAAATGAATTTTTACAAAGATTTTCCGCAAACAAAAAATGATTTGGATTTGCTCGCTGGTCCTACTGTACCGAAAACCTTTTGAAAAGTGGAAAAAAGGACAAAAGCGAATAATCCAGTAGGCTAGCGTTAGCTGTTCGCTTCCCCACACAAGACGTTAACTCCTGGTAAGCGCAGAAGCGCTAAGCTGCAGAAAAATTGGCTAGGAGTGGGGGCGAGGCAATATTTTCAGAAACAAATCATAACTGTATAACAAATCATTGATGGAAAATGTCTGCTAAAGATTCTTAAATATAGTAACATGATCAAATCGTTAAAGTTACACTTTACATAATGCTAAACACGAATTTTACAGTGAAAGCTAGAATATTTCCATATATTGCAAACCAACCAATCATGAATCATGTGACTGGTTGATTTGCAATATGTGGAATCTGGATATTTGGCGGAATTAACTTTCCAAACAATCCTCCAGCTTCATTGGTAAGCGAGTTTCATATGATGAGACCAAATTGATTCGGAGGCATTATGTCTTCCCCATGTTGTTTCCAATATCGTTTTCCAAATAATGTCAAACGATTTTAGATAATGGAGTGGAAAGATTTGATTACTTCACAAATCGATTCGAACGCTTCCTTGAATTTGTAATATCTCTAGCTCAATTAATTGTGAGGAAATGTGAAGTAAACGTATTTTGATTAGACTTACACTCTAAACCACAACATATATTGTATATCTTTGAGTATTTGACGTAAAAGGTTAAATTTTAACCAAATATATTGAAGAACTTTAGCTAAATTACAGGTTTAAATTAAAGTATGATAGTTATTAAAAAGGTTTTCCTTAAAAAGTAAATTTAAAATAGTTATTGTTTGTCTGATATTTATTTGCTCAAATACAATTAATATTAAAATAAAGTCACCTTTAATAACCAAGACCAAATATAATTACATCTCAAGTTAAACAGTGACACAAATTACCCCGATAACTGAAGTGTGAAATAATCTTCAAAGAATAGCTAAGCTTATTAAATGGATTCTTGATTACGAACGTAATCTGGAACTTAGCATTTTGACTTTGTAAAATGGCATAACAAATAATTAATACAAACTAGTGATAACCAGGTTCAATTTTTAACCTAATTCCATCACTCTAAGAATTAATATAGTTTAGTTAACAAGAAAAAGTATGGTGTTAATGCTTTTTTAATGATGAAATAAACTGTGTATTTAATTTACGTTAAGTTAACCATTTAAGTTAAAGTTATTCTAATTAAAGATAATTTAGAGCAGTTTATGACTTTTATTGGTCATACATACAAATGATTTACTTATACAGGGTGTTCGGAAAGAACCTTCAATAATTTAGGATGTGATAAAACAAGATTTCCCCTGAAAATATGTCGTAAAATTAATTCTTCAGTAATTTAACTGTATGTAATTATAAATTTAAATTGTATTATTCCAGAATCACTTAAAGTACACAGATGAAACTTTATACATATGTTATCAGATGGTATTTGGCAGAATAATGAAACATTATCTTTACTCGTTTCGAAATAGTGAACGTTAATAATCTTAAATTGTAAATAACGTTAAAGTGATTATTTTGAGAACAAATCTGTATTTACCAAGCGTAACTTTTAGTTAAGTTTTTATTAGTATCAAACGATGTCCATTAGATATAATGGGCCGTCTGATACCAGTACTTAACCACTGCTGATTTTATCCGACGTTTTATCGTTGGTGATGGTGTTGATCCGTTATTTTTTTATTCGATGTCTTTAAGATAAATATCGTTTAATGCATGACAAAAAAATATATTAAATAAATATGAAAATGCTCGTATAGGATTATGTAGGAGACAAACACCAGGTTACCTACGCACATGTTTTATTAATATAAAATTAGAATAACAGTGGAAATTAAATTAATTACTAGCTCACGGCTAAAAGAGAGAATGAAGACTTATTTATAATACAGATTACGAGGACTATTACACTAGCTATTTTTAAAACCAGTCTTCCTTATTCAAATTACGAACAGTACTATATTAATTGTGATAACCCAACCTTTCAGAGGAGTTGCTTTTATAAATGCTGAGTCCTTGTTAAGTAATTGCTGACCTTGTGTTTGTGACTATTGTTATGATTAACACTATGGCATTTTATTTAAATATTATTACTCAGTGCTTGAATATAACTATGGACATTTTTATTATTCATGTTTAATTCATGGAAGAAAACTTAAAACTATAGTAATTTTAACACTTTTAATCTTTACACTCTAAAAGTTACATTGTCTACCCATTATAACTTCAGCATATTAATCTTAAACTCTACAAATATTCTGATAAAATTTATATTAATTAAAACCAACAAATTAGTCAACAAACTACAAAAAGTTACGCCGTAGCTTAACGAAATAACAATGTACAATTTTGGAGCAAACATTTTAGATTTAATAAAACTAATTACACTTCAAACAGAATAATAAACTCAACAGAAATAACTGGATGACTATTGTAATCAGCTCTCAATATCCATCAATCCAATTTTCAGCTCCATACACATTACACTAGGTGGTGGTTATCTAAATTCCCTGTTCAGACTACACTTGTTCGCTCAATTTACCACCTTGAACTCCTGTATGCTCCTACCCAGCTGCCCCGGTGCCCCGGTTAGTCTGTTGCCGGAAGGTCTTCGGGTCTTCGCCCCGGCACGCGGCACGTGTGGAAGTGAGGCAACCTCGCCGGCCGTCCTCGGACCCCAAGGTCACCTACTACCGGTCATCACAGGTTATACGAGATAATCTCAGATTATAAGCGGTAATGGCCACATTGAACGGTAATTGATATAAGACGCTAAGCGGTAAACGCGACGATCGCCAGAATTGATGGTCTCGGTTTGATTGTTCTCGGGTGAAAAGTGAAGATCTCATTTATCATCCTTTGTCCCCTCCGATTAGAGGGTTCCTCTGCCAATATAAATGAAAGGGAGGCTGGCCGAGTTCCCGTCGATGAGGGGTTTAATCATCGGAAATTAACTTAGTGTCCCGCTTGAACACTTTGTCGACTTTGTATACATAAATGAGTATTATGTGCGTTAAAACATAATTAGGTTTGAATATTTTGAGGTTTAAAAGAAAAATATAAGACAATGCATATTAAAAGTTGAATTTATATGAATAGAATATGATTTTCAGGCGGTATATTATTATACCTATTAGTATTAGTATTATTCCTACAATGTTATTTTCGAAACAGCATGAAACCTTATGTTTGCCTTCATAACAAACTAATTTTCGGCTCTTGCCGTTGCCCGGTATATCCTTGCATTGTACTAGACTAATTAAATTACAACCATTATAATTTACCTGTCCTCAGCAGCCCACGAATATGAATACTAAAAGGCTGTGATTTAATGTTGTATGGAAATATGAAATTGGTATTCCACATAAAACATAATTGATTCCCCACGGTTTTACCAAGGTACATTGTTCAGTCATGCGTAGACAGTTAATTTTGAAGATATTTCCTTTTTTAAGTTTTTAGATTTGTTCCTAAGGAAGACTATGAGTATTAACACGACAGTTAGAACGTCTTTATCATTGTTTCAAAAAATAATTAACACATCGAGCGAGTTTGCTCCATTTTATCCGTTCTCTTATGCACTTCTGGAGCTCCACTTAAGCAGATTTTTACAAATTTTACAATAATCAAAGGTTTATTCCAAAAATTACAATAGTTTACAAACATTGCTAAAGACTAGTTATTGCTGTTTATGTTATGTTTTGCGTAGCTCATGTTTCTATGAATCTTCGGATATTTATTTTGAAAAAAAGTATTAGCTATAAGCGTTATTTACTAAAAATATAATGTAATTCTTACTTGTCTTATGAGTCCTTTAAAAATAGGGATCGCACAACGATTAGTCCCAGTTCAAATGTTTGAATTACTATAACGGGCAGAAATTTAACGTAGCCCCTTATATACGAGACGGTTGCCACAAACAGGATTAAAACATCCTAAATAGCAAAATTTCGAAGGGGTGGTAGCAAGTTTCAGCCATTCTGAGTTTGATTTTGTTGTTGTACACCTTACAGTTATGTTTCTCCAACTGTTTATGTTATAAACTTTGCTAAAATGAGAAATATGTTTAGGTAATTCACCCTAACCATGGTCTCAAGAAAAATATTAAACCCACTACTAATGTATCTTTCAAAATGAATGAGAACAAACCAAGAAAACAAGTTATAAAATGGCTGTACATCGAGCGATGCAACTTCACAAAGGCCCAACTTCGTACTCAGACTTATCTTTGATCAGAACTTCTTCATTAATCTTAAGGAAGAAGAAACCTCTTGACTGTTGGTAAAAAGATTAACTGCTGCCTTTGTGGAAGCAAAAGCCGATTTGTAACTATAGGAGGATAAGGTGATACCAGTTTTTGTCTCTTGAAGGAATAAATACCACAATATCAGGTTTACTTTTACTCCGATGCAAGCATCAAGATTAAATATTAAAACAATGATTCAGATGAGAATTTCAACTTACTGCTTTGAGGTTCAAATGTATTATCTGAATTAATAATTAATAAATTTTGATAAGTACCCTAACATTAAAAACAAATTTTTATCAGTCCCAATGAGAGAATGACAGAATAAAGATTGTTGTGACACTGTATCGCGAATTCATAAACAAACCTCGTATTTCAAGTTTATTTTGATAAGTGTTTCAGTTTGAGAATACTTTTACTTATATCTATTTTGTATGAGGGTAAAATATAATAGGTGTTTTTTTATAATATAGCCCAAGAAATGAATTAAAAATTTCTCAGTCTAGTGCACTATTTACTACACAATACCTGAATTAATATCTAAAAACTTTCATACAATGTAGAAAGTGGGGGAACTGATGTTTTGCATGTAGAAGTATCCAAACAAACAGTCTGGTTTTCTCCAGGGCCCTCACGCCGCGCGCCGACATGTTGCGCTGCGTGGAGTCTCCAGAGAGATTTGCTGTAGTTAGTGTATTGTATTTCTGAACTTTTGTTTACTTTTCAGGTTTACATTTTATCTCCTTTCGGATTTTATTTTTGCCAACAACAACAACAGTGCCAATAATCGCAACAGTCAAAACACAATACAGGCCGACCGAACCTGTCAAAGTCATGTGATTTCTTGCGCCGAAATCCAAGATGTCAACCATTAAGACCAACTAGACACAGACAACAAAAAGAGATTTATTCCTAGTTATGCTTAGACTCTTGATTTATTTAGGACTTGGATACACTTGGAATTATTCGAATTAATAACGCAACGTCATGCAACAAATATAATTCGAAACGTCACGAACTCAAAACTTTTTTTGCTTGTTTGGTCACACTTCCGCAACATTTATTATTATTTTTAAATAACAAATTCATTAATGCTGCAATCTGTTTGGTACTTGATGCCACGTAGTAGCATCAAGTGGAAATAAATAATTAGAATTAGAATAAATTTCTTAAACAAGAGATCAAAGAGGCTTATAGATATGCTTTATGGTTGTAGTAGTAGTTACGTTAAAAGGAAAATTATAAAAAATACTAATTACAGCAATAGATTTTAGCTTAGAGCATCTTGTGGATTTTTCTTTAAACTTTTTTCGCGTTTCGTAAAAAAAACTGTAAAACGATTATCAAATCACAATTTGGCTTTGACATATTAAGGCAGTATCAGTTATGGATAAATTTATTATTGGTCTAATTTAATTTCCCTTGGACTTTAAATTGTGTATAAAGGGCTATCAACGATTTAAATACCTCTCATTTCGCAAAGGAAACATTTCCTGAAATAGCTAAACATAAATTCATTTTATAGCCAGAGAGTATTAAAATATAATTACTATTACAAATATGCAGTAATCCCACTCTTTTATGTATGATAAACATCATTCGAGTTTAGAAGTTCAATGAGTCCTTAACAAGCTTAAAGTTTACAACATCAGTCGACCTAAGTGTCTACGTATGCTTACAGTGAATGTACATAAACCATTTTAAGATCCGCCACTGTAATATTTATCCTGCATCCGCTATCAAGTAGCTTCAGCTTCAGTTTATGTCAACATGCAAACACCAAGCACTACCAGACTCGGTCGCTATTTTGACAGGGACTTAGTCGACTATTTGGGTCGAGGAAGGAATAAAGTTGTCTGGTTTTACGGTTTGCCGGGAAGGGGTTTTAGCAGTAAAGATAAAATGTAACAACAGAAGTGTGCAATCCAAGGTTATGCAGGTTTGCAAGATTGTGTTGTGATAGGTTTTATGATGTGGTAAAAATACAATACACAATGTTTTACGTTAAACCAGGTCTATCTTGTAAAAAGTGACCTTTACGTCTGTGGAGTCTCCGTTATTAAGAAGCAAAACGTATATTAGACTGCATTTAGTCCGACCACCTCGGAACCGGACCCTGGGCCGGATTAAAAAGTGGCCGAACCAGCCGGCGTTAATTGTTAATGTAAAATATCGAACTATAATAACATAACATTTATAAAAATCTACTTTCGATGGTCTAGATAATTAAAAAAGAAACAAAATTCGCCCGTCAGCTGAATTGAGATTTTTTGTTTGTATTTATACTTATGTCGATATCTGCCACGGAAAACCCTCCCACGGGCGGTCATCTCATTTATACGAGGCCAGCCGGACCATCCGACGGACCATCTGAGAATATCTCAGTTCCTGCAAGTGTTAGCTACTGCATACGTTTCGCATTTCAATTTCTCTATTATTAACTATTTAAAAAATAGTTTTTACCAACATGACTAAACTTGTATGTATAACTATTCTTATATACTTTGTAAGCAATCTGTGTTAAAGAGTGCACTCATTTTATACAGACTAATTACAAATAATTGTCCCGGGGCATATTAATTCGAATATCATGACAATTTTAAAGTAGGGAATAATAAAAGCTTCCCAGTCAAATAGATATTTGAGGACATAATTATTTTCTTTTGTATACTATATTACATTGTATTGCGTGCAACTGACTTAGGGTTGGCTTACAAATAAGGGATTAAAGTATAAAACTATACAGATTATTGCTGTTTAAAATCAATTTAAATTCTGAAATTTTCAGTTCAGAATCGTTTTGGAGGCAAAGTCTCCAAACAGTACTTTATACCCTAAGTCTGCCAGTAAACAAACAGATTGGTTTATAAAGTTAAAATGTAAAAGTAAAATACCCCAGTCGCAGGAAACCTGCGTACTCAGCGAATTTACAATGCATATATATATATGTGACTACTACATAGAGCTACTTACCAATTTTCACAAAATACATCCATAAATAAGTGATATATAGTATTTTATTTATTCTCTATAAGAATAACAATAGGGTTCAGGATGCAGGTTTGCTGCAACGAGGAAGATAAGTAATTTTTGTTGCAATTATCAATATAACTGAACCAGGTGAAGCTATATACCAAGTTTTATTAATTTAGGTTCATAATTAAGGGAGATATACAACTTTACTTATTCTCCATATGAATAACATGGGGGCCGAGTATGAAGGTTTGCTGCTACGGGGACTAACAACAAAAAACTTGTTTTTTGTGCTAATATCAATATACCACAACTAGTTGAAGCCATACCAAGTTTCAACAATATACATTCAAAAATAATCGAGATATAGAATTTTATTTATTCTCCTTAAGGATAACATTGGACAACGTACTGTGTTTAGAACTTTGAATATCTCTGCAACGGTTGGACGTAGAACAACGATTAAACACCAACATGTTTGTTTGGTTGAGCTAAACACATTAATAAACAGAAATGTGAAGTTTTTAGTAAAACTATCTGAGAAAAATCTAAAAACCTTTTTCCCATAAGATTAACATGGGACACGTTTTTTTGGATTTTCTCCGCAACCACTTAACCTAGTTAACCTAGAATAATTAAAAATACTAAATTATTTGTTTTTTAATCTCTATAAAATGGATATAACCAAAATTGAGTGTTTTTAATATTTTGGGGTCAAATTGGCAAAAAACTGATTATTGGAAAATTGTAAACCCCCATAAAACCCCCTTCCCATAGTGCGATCGATCTGGTTTTCGGACTTAAAGTCATAAATGCTACTCTCCACATTTGTGCCAAATTTCATAAAAATCGGGTGTTTCTTTCAAAAGTTATCGGGGTAACGGAAACACACACACACACACACACACACACACACACACACATATAAATATATTTTACTTGAGTTCACGAATAGGGCTACTATTAATGTTATTACATTGAAAACAAAATTTCCAGAGTACCCTTTTTAAACATTTTCACAACATATTACAACATATTTTTTAAACATATATATAAATTTGAACGAATAGTGTTTTTGGCATCTGGGGACCTCAAAACGAAAAGTTATCATGGTCTCGGGCTTAAGTCTTACCATGCCACCTACGGTTATAGCTTCTTCCCTATAGGGGAAATTCGCTAAAAGAGGCAACATAAAATATGAATAATATACAAAAAATGAGTTACGGTAGTATTTTTTAATAAGAATAATTAAATAACTGTCTCTTGAAAAACACACTAAAATTAATATTTGTATAGGGACTCCAGGGCGCTAAAAAAACAATTATAACTTTTACGATTTGAGTTACGGCTTTTCCTATCCTATCACGCAATTATAAATATTTGCAAATTACGGCCCACAGAATGTCAGACGTCCCAGAACCTTTGTGTGGTACACAATGATTCTACTTTGTCCCAAGAAGAGCATTCGACAGCAGGAGGACACTTATGGACTAACTAGGCTTTGCCACACTCTCCTCTCCTACTTGAGGTCCTAATTGAGACAGACTGTTGTTAGCGGATATAATGAACCCGACGAGACACCCCATCCCCACGAACACAGGGCGACAGCTGTCGTGTGAAAAAATCCATCCATTAGTAACCAATCCATTATAATAAAATAAACAGTATCAGGAAACTGACACATACTTCCTCCCTTTTAGCCCAACTGAATAAATTACTTTTTATTTACTAAATATAGAATACAAAGCACGGTCGAATGTACAGAAAATCTTGTAAACAAGTATTTTCAAAAACATCCACCCAAATACCTGTTTTGGAGGCACTACAGAATCCATTGCTACACACGTGGTTTTAAGAGGGGAAATGCCTCCAATTCCCCCCCAGGGTTATTAAGGGGCAACATATTTCGAATTTCCTCTGTTGGACAATGTTAAATCAATACCAAGTTTGAATGAATTGATCAGTAAATAAGAGAGAAATAGTAATTTTTGTATTCCCCATAAGAATAACATTGGTCAACGTACTGCGTTTACCGCAAAATGAAAATTTAAATTAGGTTAGGAGAAAATGAGGTGGGATCTTCCTGTGTTTTAGTGGTAGAAAAAGGTAACGATTATACGATCAATATTAATAAAGATCACTCAAATATTCATACATTCCCTGGTTAACACAAGGGTTACTTCACTTTCTTATGCTCGTTCTGAATGGATGAAGGAGGCCATTGTATTTTTATTTTGACATATGCAATAACATGACACTATTGATTATTACAGTTGATGGTCGTTGGTGTATTTCAAGGCGGCGAGGCGTCACAGACTTGAGAATGTGACGACAGTGTCCGTATTTGAATCCTTCATGGCAAATGATGTAAATCAGTAACAGTATCATTATCAATCTTGTATTTGATCGCACTCCACCAAACTAAACAATGTTAGTTGGCCATAAACATTATTACAGCTTTGGTTTGCCTAAAAAAAAGTTTAAAACTTGGTCAAAATAACTGAAGAAAGAATGAGGTAAAAGTATCCAATGATAAAAATACTTTAACTTCTCGTGTTATCGTATGGTTTCATGATATATTATTACTTAATTATTCTTTTGGTTGTTATTTTGGGTTCATCCATAAATTAATAGAAATAGTAATCAGTTTATTTGATTTTCGATATAATATTTAATAAATAAATAAGGTACAACATGCTATTTAATGTGGTCAAAACCTAATTAATGATAATACCTAAACATAGAACAGTAACCTTATAATCGAAAAAGATCAACGAATTTTATATGAAGCCACACAATCAGTGCGTGAAGGACTTGTAGGGACTTGTGGGAACAATAAAGACGATAGTTGGCAGCCCTGCTATAAAAACCGGAAACCGACCAAACAGCTGGCCAGAGTCATAAAACAGCTGATTGACACGGCCACTCGTAAACGGATTGCGCTCGAACATGCCTCGGTGCGGACTGTGATTTATACACTTGAAACTGAAAATGTGATTTTTATTTGATGAAAAAGGGATCCTTTTAAGAAATATATAGGTACAATATTTGTTTCATGTAAAGAATTCAGAATTTTTTTAAACGATTTTGGAAACGTAAACTACTGATTTTTAGTCTGGCTGTTGGATTATTATGTTTATGTTAGTTCTATGACAACATAAGTAAGCGTAACAATACTTTTATAATTGCAATATTAAATTAAATTTTCTGTCGATTTATAAATTCTATGTTAATACAAATTTCGATTATGTATCCTGGGATATAGAGATTCACTTCCTAACACAAAATGTGCAAGGTAAATACTTATATGCCTATTTCCATTAATACGAAATATGTTCCTCATTTATACGAAAGGGTTCTAAAGTAGGTTCCTTATTATCTGCTTTTGATCATCCAATTAATGGTCTGAATTTGCATAATGTAATAATAACAGTATCTACAAACCAAAACTATTTTATAATTTATGTTATTAAAAGAATTTCTCGATTTTTCTTCGCAGCATATCGATCCCTAGACATTTATTTTTATATACATATTTGGTATCAAATTAAAGCTATTTCTCTCTAGATGTGCCTTTTTCGGGTTTGGAAAATATCCCATGAAAAGCCTTCGTCCAGGAGGCTTTTGAAATTTCAGCGAATGTGCTACTATCTGTTGTTAAGCCTGTGAACTTTTTCCAATTCACATTTGTTTATAACAAAACATATGGTGATGATTTGCTCGAGTTCTTAAGTTTGACCACAGAATACAGCACTTGCATTTATTTATTTGATGAAACTGGTGTAATCTTTAAAGTTATAAGTAAGATGGTTTTCAAATAGGCTAATTCATTTAATTTCTTGAAATGTAGATTTTTTGGAGGAAAAAGAATTCAATTTTGACCTCGAAGAAAAGTACCACTCATGTAAATCCGGGACATAGCCAGTTTGATTTCAACTAATTTAGTGTCTCTTATATGGTAGATGTTGAAAGCTGTTATTTTATAATCAGGTGGACGATTTTTTCCCCAAATACATAGGTTACAGATTTTACAATAAAGTGTAAAGTGAAAAATTGTAATTTTATTTGTTCATAGTTTATCTAGAAAATTGTATTATGTTTTTAAACTTGAAACTAAAATAGAATGGGCGATTTTCCGTCATTTATCAGTTTATTTTGCAAATTTTAGACATTTCATATAAGACAATGAAATGAGTGAATGAGTGAAGTGTTCAAAAATATGTGTGTTCTAACTTTTCAAAAATTTTATCATGAATTATATACTTCGACATCAGTGTTTTTCTGGTTTCAAATTAATATATACTAATCATTTTGTATGTAATATGCGTTGAACTATATTCAGAGCGTTTTCATGCTATTTTTGGGACACATGATTGATTTACTTCTTTTAGGTTGAATCAAGTATGGTTCCTCAAAAGTTCAAAAAGATAATGTCTTGCTTTAGGTTTTGATTTTTGATAGTGTGTTTCATTGGTTTTAAAAGATGCTTAGAAGAGACCGTGTCCGCAATGTAAATGCTAGGTCTAGAGACAGAGCTAATCGTTTTCGGCCCTATCCACTACCCTTGGCCATGGACAATTCGGTCAATCCCTCTGGTTTTGATATTGGGCCAATGAATGAAGTATGTAGATTTTGTCGTGGTCGTTACTTCCGATATGAAAAAAAACGACTATAGGAACATTTACAAAATGTTGCCATAATGGCAAGGCACAACTAACGGTTCCAGAAGTGTCTAATACAGTTCTCTCACTTTTGACTGAACAAGACCAAATATCTAAAAACTACAGATCAAACATAAGGTCTTATAACGCAGCCATGGCCATGGTAAGTGCTAAGGCCTCCACTAATGAACAGCGTGGAGGTGGACCTTACCATTTTAAAATGCATGGTTCTTTTTATCATGGACATGGACCTCTAATACAAAAATGAAGAGGCGACGTATGCACAGTTATATTTTTATGACTGAAGAAGCAAATAGACTCAGACTAAACCGACCAGAAAATGTGCTGCTTACATGTTGTGATGAGAACGCTTTCAAACCATTTCAATGAGGTAAATCCTTATGTACAGAGTTACCGCCAAATGTATGAAATCCATATATAATATATATATTCATTACCGTACTTATTTTGAAGTCACGAAGTGACGCTGGCTGCTAGTTTGTTATAATCACAAAAATAGTATACAATGGGTTTAGCATGTGACATGGCGTTGCCCTGCAACATTTATCTACTTTATCTAAGTTACTAGAAATGGTCATGCGCAGATTGCACATTGAACCACCTGTTTTGAGTTTGCTGAGCTTGTAGCTAAAAGATAGTGCCACAAGTACGTTGACAAATAATATAAGTGAGAGCTACCTTTTAAATGATTTTATGGTTGTTAAATTGTTATGGTTTTGAAATGTTTGTTTATTTATTGCGTTTAGCAGTGAAGGTTGTCGTCAGAATGATGGCTTGGATATTGGTTTTGATTAGGCTTAAGTACTAAGGTAGATATGGCCTACCAACAAAAAAACACCCCAGACAAATAATATATTAAATATTTGTAAGTAGAGCTATTACAAACAATATTCTTTATTTTACACTTTTGTAATAGTTTTAGTATAAGGAATTTGTTATTTGTTCACCACATTAGTAAAATAACCTATCATCCAAATTGTATAGAATTTCATATGCACTAACATATTTATTACAATAGTTGTTTCCAAAAAATGTAACAAGTTTATAACTCTTTTGATATAATAGAATATTTCAAAACTAGAGGGAAAAGTGTAATTTTTCCTGATGCGAGTTGTATTTAAATTGAGAGTCGTAGACGAGCAATTTAAAGAGGTCGAGCACCAGGAAAAATCATTTTCCCACGCTGATTTATAATCAGCTGATTTTTTCTCATTAGTGAGAATATAATTTTTTTTGTCATACTGCTTGGAAAACGGCTGTTTTCAATACATGCGTTGCGGGGCGAACGTAGTTCTTTTCAGTCCTAGGAGGGAAAAGAATCAACTGGTGTCGAGGTCATCAGCTGTTCCGTTTTTGTCATCTAAATATCAATGTAGTGAATCTGCAAACTTGTGTACGTCGATTGTAAGTAATCGATTGTATCGAGAGTTGTAATCAATTATTTTATCGATTGTAATTCATTGTTGCATTGTTATTCTATAGGTTAAAAATAAATATATCAATAAATGGTTGCTTATAAACTAAATTTTTATTTTTTTGTAATTATTTGTATTTAGATTAGCCTAATATATTGTAGTAACAGATATTTTCGGTTGTGTATCGACAATCTAACAAACCATTCTACTTCACCTGAGGCAAAAATAATAATCTATTAGAAATGAACAATTCTCTACTAAACTATGTCAAGAAGGTGAAAAAATATTTAATTTTGCCTGAGGGAGAAGATAAGCTAAGCGATAACGCTGTTCGCAGCGAGTCTGATTCCTGATATAGCTCGTAATGTTTGACTAAAGTATTCCTTCTTGCAATCGATAGTCCACAGCATTCAATATGCCTATCGTTATAGTTAGTCTAACCTAACACTAACAAAAACGTAAAAGACAATAGTTGAATACATCTGTAGTAACAGCTGTTTGTTTTAAATAGTAAGAACAAGATGGAAGCCATTTTGTGAGCAAGCTTTTAAAGGTAAACTAGGGGCTTGTAGGGGCAAAAGCCCCTAAAAAACCAAAATACATAAATTTTTTATCAACCTTCATTGGTCATTTATAAATAAGCACTGATTTTCTAGCATTATAATATAATATTATTATACTGTCTTATGTTTTTAATAAAATGTCCATTCCTAAACAACTATACATTGCTGTAGTTTAAAAGTAAACAAACTGAATAAGTACAGCTGGTATCAATATCAAAGGCTAATTTAACTCTGTGGCACAGCTGTTTTAATTTCAAAAGATGTAAACAAATTAAACCCCATGTTGTTTTAATGGGAAAAGTTTTATTCTGTTGCGAATTTATGGTAAAAAAATAAGAAAAATGAATAGTTTTCCCTCAAAATTCACGTCAAGACCTTTAAAATGATACCCCTCCCATCCTTCTACGGCCATCCAGTCACTCACAATTTCTTTACAAAAATTTGACTTACGGAATTATATATAGAGACAAGTTGTAAAATATTAGTTTTGAGAAAGCAGTTAGCTTAATATATTTTGTGCAGTGAGACGAAAAATATTGTTCATCACATAGGCTAAAAGTGGCTTTTCGATCCTCGCTCATTTTCCGACCTCGGCTTCGCCTCGGTCGTTAAATTTGAGCTCGTATCGAAAAGCGCCACTTTCGGCCCTAGTGATGAAATATACTATTCCTCACTAGTGGGGATATGACGAACTTTACCTGGCAATATAAGCAATGTAAAAGCAGCTGATATTCCAATGGTATCGTGAAAAACTATTTTTATAGGTTCAGTTAAATTTATATTTTTGTGTGACACTGAGGTTCTACCAAATGTGTGGTCAGATTTTAACATAACATTTTACCTAGATTTATTAAAATACTCTGTGTTCTGTTATAACTTAAATATTTAAACACACATGGTGTCCTTGGCCCAAATAACATAAAACTCAACCCTGCCATCATCAGGGAGGGTCTTGATAAGACCCTATTGAACGAGCTATCTGGTCCGTTACCACTTGACGTTTCCCCGCTAACATAAAATACTTGCAGTGGTCGCTGGATAAAGTTTTCAATGACAACACAGATTAATGTCACATCCAATATAAAATAAAATAAAAATATATAGTATGGTTTACCTTGTCATCGACCTTATTGTATATTTTACATACACGTTTATTGGACACCACGTTTATTGAAGAAATGAAACGTAAACCACCGCTGGAGTAAGAAGTTGATTCACCTTTGTGTAAAACGTGTTTTCGGAAAAAAATTGAAATAGTGTAGATTGGCCGACAAAAGGTGTAGTAGACCAGTTGGTAAAAGCATATGGCATTGTTTTGGAATAAGAATGTTTACTCTTACAAACTTCAAATTCTAATGATTTGTTATTGCATTTTTTATTTATAAAAATATTTTACTCACTCTATTGGTAACCGGATAAACTAAATCTATTAATATGTAATCCCCCAACCAAGTTGTTTGTTGTTGCAATTGAGAGACATACAACTCCTGCGACGAAGATTCATATAATTTTATATTAATCTTGTACATTTAATCTCGGGGACTGTCAGGCACTATTAAATTTACAAGCATTTAGTATCGTTAGAAAAAATCAAATAAATAAGTAGTCAGTACTTCCTTAAGTCATATAAAACCTTGAACCTTTTGTTCCTGATACTCCTCGACGGTCTTTCAAATGTAGTAAAACACTTATCCCCGCTTATGCAGTAAAAGGTCACACTTGGTATTTAATATACCGGATCGCTTGATTCTAAGTCTGAATAGGACGAATATGAATTTGTAATAAATTAAAAAACAAAGAAAATATACATGTTTAGTTTATATTCTTACTAAGCCAAAGCAGGAAGAGCTGTTATACTATAGCTATTTTTAAAATAACAATAAATGTTTTCAATACCTTATCATAGATCTATTTCTTTATAGTATATGAGCTAAACATAAGTGCACTAAAGCCAGAGTTGTTTGTCAACATTTTGATGACCACTGCCAGCATCCAGATTTACTTACTGTTCGAAACTACTCTCCAAGTTTATTGCATCTTCTCAGTTTGATTTGAAATATATGATCAATTCACTTTTATTTTACTTTTTACCTGACCAATAAAATATCTGAAATGATTAAACGTGTTCTTTAGTTTTCAAATAAGCATCAGCAGTGCTTTATTACAAGGGAAACTGACTAAGTTACATTTGCAGTTCTTCAATAGACTACATATTTGGTGCTCTAGTTTTGGTAATGTTTCGTAATGCTTACAGGATATAGTAATTAGGACCAGTAATAGCTCTATTTGAAAAAAAAACAAAACACACTGATATCGATTTTATACTTACTTTTAGCGAATTTCCCCTATAGGGAAGAAGCTATCATGTATATATACGTGTCCGTAAGCTCGAAAACTCTCGTAAAAAAGTCCGATCTTATTAAAATTTGTTAAAAATGTGTATAGCACCATTTATTTGAACGAGTTCGAAAACCAGACGAATCGCACAATCCAAAGGGGTGTTTTGTGAGGGATTTTGTACCCCAAAAATGGGATTTTTGGAGTTTTCACATGTAATTTTTATTTAAATCAAATTGTAATTTATACAACTGAATTCAGCTTAAAAAACAAATGATTTGGTATTTTGATCATTACGCTACGTCAATTGGTTACTGAGATATTGAAAGTGCTAAACACAGTACGTTGTCTAATGCTATTCTTATGGAGAAAAATCAAACTTTTATATCTCGCTTATTTATTAACATACACTGACGAAACTTGGTATATGGCTTCACCTGGTTGTGGTTTGTTGTTGTTTGCACAAAAAACAATTTTTTGCATATGGTTCCCGTGGCAGCAAGCCTAGGTACTCGGTACCCATGTTATTCTTATGGAGAATAATTAATATTTTTAATATCACTTATTTGAGAATATATTTCTTATTAATCCTGGCAAGTGGCTTAATGTGTTATTAAGACATATATATATATATATATATATATATATATATATATATATATATATATTCAATAGCAATTCGCTGAGTAAGCAGGATTGCTGCGACGGGGGTATTTTAAAGTATATTTGGAACTGATAACCAAATACTGTATAATTGTGAACTTTTAATCTACATCTGACGTTTTTAGGCACAGTTTTGACATATCCAGCGTGATACTAAAACCAATTTTTAAAAATAACATTCAAAACGGATTAATATCTTTAAAATTAAAACAGCTGCAAAATTGTATAATTATATTACACACTAGATGAATGTACCAGATCTTCGCACGGGTTAGAAAGGTAAGTTAGCTTGAAACAGCTGTTCTTGCTTCTGCTGTTTAAGCTGTCAAATGGAAGTGTCCTCAGCTGTTTACAGTTTCTGAATGTTTACTTTCTTCTGAAATGTAAACATTGAAACTTAGGACGTTCACGGGGCGTAGCCCGAGAGGATTTTAAGGAAGTGAATAGGCCTTTACATTTGTGTAAAGTTTCAGCCCAGTCGCTTCAATAGTTTTTGCGTTTAGCCGGAAGACGAGACAGACAGACAGACAGACAGAAACCATCTCTTCTTTATAATATTATAGATTGAAGTTTACTTTAAGCACATTGGAAATCATTGGAGTTCATTGCTGTTGGTCAAAACCTAAAACACAAAAACCCCGTAAAAATATGTATGTAAATACTATCCACGATTCTCTGGGCCAGATGATGACCGGTGTGACTGGTTGAAATCGATCGCCTTGTACCATCTTTTAGCGAATTTCCCCTATAGGGAAGAAGCTATTACCGTAGGTCTCATGGTAAGACTTAAGCCCGAGACCATGATAACTTTTTGTTTTGATGTCCCCAGATGTCCAAAACACTATTCGTTCAAATTTATATATATGTATATATATATCTATCTATCTATATATATATATATATATATATATCTATATATATATATATCTATATATGTGTCCGTGAATGCGATAACTTGAGTAAAAAACGTCCGATTTCGATGAAATTTGGCTCAAATGTGTAAACTGACATTTATGACTTTAAGTTCGAAAACCAGAAAAATCGGACCATGGGAAGAGGGGTTTATGGGGGTTTTAAATTTTCCAAAAATCAGTTTTTTGCATTTTTTACCCTAAAATTTTTAAAACACTTAATTTTGGTTTAGACCATGTTATAGAGCTTAAAAAAACAAATAATATGGTATTTTGAATTATTAACCTAGGTTAAGTGGTTGCGGAAAAAATCCAAAAAACATGCTCATAAAATCTCCCATGTTAATCTTATGGGAAAACAGTTTTTGGCTTTTCCTCAGTTAATTTTACTTTAAACTTCACATTTTCTTTTACCAATCACTTCAGCTCCACAAAACAATCATTTTGGTGTTTAAATTGTGATTCTACGTCAAACCGTTGCAGAGATATTCAAAGTGCTAAACACAGTACGTTGTCCAATGTTATCCTTATGGAGAATAAATAAAATTTGATATCTTGATTATTTATGAATGTATATAGATGAAATTTGGTATGTGGCTTCATGTTGTACTGGTATATTGATAATTGCACAAAAAATAAATGTTTTGTTGATTGTCCCCGTAGCAGCTAACCTGCATACTCAGCCCTAATGTTATTCTTATGGAGAATAAGTAAAGTTTTATATCTCCCTTAATTATGAACATAAATTAATAAAACATGGTAAGTAGCTTCACCTGGTTCAGTTATATTGATAATTGCATAAAAACTCATTTCTTATCTTCCTCGTTGCAGCAAACCTGCGTACTCAGTCCTAATGTTATTCTTATGGGGAATAAATAAAATGTAATAAATCACTTATTTATGAATGTATTTTTGTCAAAATTGGTGAGTGGCTTTATGTACTAGTGAGAAACATATCAATGCATTGGAAATTCGCTGAGTACGTAGGTTTGCTGCGACGGGGGTATTTTGTATATTTACCGTCTTGTATGTAGGCACAGCCTAAGTGTAAATATATTTTGTATTGTTGTGAGACGTAGTTTATTTTATCCTGTTAATTGTATCAATACGCATTATGCTACTCAATAAATCACTTGATTAAACCAAATGAACCTTAAATAAACCTTGAATTTCCCGATTTTATATTACATCCCTGACGACTACAGTTGCACCAGAAACATTTTCTTGTGCTGAATTCTGTGGAGAACCTGTTGAAATGTTTTAACTAACATACGCATGTTTATGTGATCACCTGCCCCAAAACATTATCGGCTGCCATGATAAACAATGCAGCTTTTAGGGTCAGGGGGGCAAAGCCCTATAGAAATTTTGTATTTTTTAATGAAATTTGACATTTGTGGGAATCCTAATGAAACATATGTGCAGTGTGCAGTTTGCTGTTTGCAGTGTGTCAGGCTTTTGCAACGATAACATCTTTAAATTTGGCATTGCGGATTTACTGTTTTACTAGTTAAAAAAATTAGTTTTAAAATATAGATAAATATGGGGTGCGAGCAAATACTAACACAATTTTATCATGTAGTTCCGACAAGTAATAACAGTTGAAATCTGTAGTACAAGCAGGTAGTCATCTTTATTCACCATATAGTTAAAGAGTGAAATAGCCAATTTACTCTTGGAAATCACATTATATTCAATATGAACAGCCAATTGAAATTAACACACCAATATATATATAGATATATATATATACATATATATAATATATATATATATATATATATATATATATATATATATATATATATATATATATATATATATATATATAGATTCCGTTAAGTGTACCAAGCTTCACAGAGGATCTCCTTATTTGTGTTCATCAAAAGTATTTATTGTCTACTAGCTTTTGAAAAACACGACACACCGATGGATAAAAATGGGGTTCAGTTTATAACGGAAACCACGCCATAGTGCTACAGGTTTATAATCCACTTATTTGCTTGGCACTAAACTAAATTTACGGTAGGGACTAAAACATTTCCTCGGTTCAAACAAATTTTTGATTATTGCGTAGTGGTTGAGGGTTTTGTATGAAAAATTCATCGCTACCACTGACACGTCAACACATTATCGACGGAACTATTACCACACGCGAAAAATAACTCTTAGAGATTAAACCTTTATCTACATCCGACTCATGACATCTAATCGGGTTGTCCTTTGAAAAACATCTGAAGGTCACCCCAATCATCATTCAACATTCGTCTCTTCTAATTTTCATGACTTGCTTAAAATAGTGGATAGTTCTACCCGTAATTGTAACTGTATTTGGAAAGCTAATATGCTAATATATTTGTCTAGAGCGATGTCATTGTGTCGTTTTACAGCTTTTAAATACAAGTATTAATAAAAGTTAGGCATAAACTTTCAGTTAGCAATGACAATTTGATATTTTTTGAAGATATGTCTGATCACACGCCCCTTGTATTTGTCTTTAAAACAAGGATATGAAGATAGCTATAGAATTTTGGAAAACTGAGAACATGTGATTTTTATAAGTTAAAAACAAGATTTTTAGTCCAGAAAAGGCGAAAAAGCATATTTTAACTTATAAAAATCATAACTCGTCAGTTAATTGTGATCGAATAGTTAAAATCTTCATACCCTTGTTTTTAGGACTAAATGACACAACCTTTTTAAATTCTTAATATTTTTTCCTAAAAATTACAGTTTTAAAGATATTTAGCTTTGAAAAACAAAAATTGTCGCCGTTTATAAATGTTAAAAAGTAGAAACTTGGTATTCTATACCAAAATGGGTCTTATTAGATGAAATACATGTATACTAAGTTTGAAGGTGATATATTCAGATTTTCCTTTGATATACCGTATTAAGTAGAAAACACGTAAGACAGATAGCCGATAGCCGGGAAACTAACCGTTTTAGGACATACCTTCATATGAACGTTTTTCTTTCTTTTTGTATGAGGAATCATATCCCAAAGTTCTGTAAAGGTTGTTTTAACACCCTGTATAAAACCCATATTCCACGTTCACCGTGTAGGCCTACTACGGAGTGCCCACACCCATCTATTTCACATGGCGGTTCGAGAAGTACTGGCCATCCTGAAAACATTAATTCCCAAGTTTGTAATAATCTTTTACTTAATTAAGTCTTATTAAAATTGAGTTAGCCAGTTTTAGCGAATTTCCCCTATAGGGAAGAAGCTATTACCGTAGGTCTCATGGTAAGACTTAAGCCCGAGACCATAATAACTTTTCGTTTTGAGGTCCCCAGATGTCAAAAAAACCATTCGGTCAAATTTTTATATATGTATATATATATATATATGTGTCCGTAAGCACGATAAATCTCGTAAAAAATGTCCGATTTTAATAAAATTTGGTTCAAATATGTAAAGTACCATTTATTTGAACGAGTTCGAAAACCAGACAAATCGCACCATCTGAAGGAGGGTTTTGGGGGGGTTTTGTACCCCAAAAATGTTTTTTTTGGAGTTTTCACATGTAACTATCATTTAAATCAAATTTTAATTCATACCATTGAATTCAACTTAAAAAAACAAACAATTTGGTATTTTGATCATTGCTCTACGTCAATTGGTTACTAAGATATTGAAAGTGCTAAACACAGTACGTTGTCCAATGTTATTCTTATGGAGAAAAAGAAAAATTTTATATCTCGGTTATTTATGAACATAAACTGACGAAACTTGGTATATCGCTTCATCTGGTTGTGGTTTGTTGTTGTTTGAACAAAAAACTAATTTTTCGCCTATGGTTCCTGTAGCAGCAAACCTAGGTACTCGGTCCCCATTTTATTCTTAAGGAGAATAATAAAGATGTTATATATCGCTTATTTATGAATGTATATGGATGAAACTTGGTATGTGACTTCACTTAGATGTGTTCTATTGATATTTGCATAAAAACCCATTATTTTGTGTTCCTTGTTGCAGCAAACCTGCGTACTCATCCCTAATGTTATTCTAATGGAGAATAATGAATATTTTAAATATCGCTTATTTATGAATATATTTCTTATGAATTTTGGTAAGAGGCTTAATGTGTTATTGAGACATATATATTCATTGGAAATTCGCTGAGTACGCAGGTTTGCTGCGATGGGGGTATTTCTTTTATAACACGTTTATCGCAATAAAGGCACAACAGTTAACACGGATTTAACGATGCTTATTATGAAGTACAGAAATGATACAATGTTTGTTAGCGCCTTCACGCGGGTCGAGAGGACAGTTGATGCAACCCGCATGACAACAAACATGATGAACTCGTTTTTACTTTCTCCCCCTATACATAGTATATGGAGAAAGTATTGTTTTCGTAAAAATTTTCGAATTTGAGTTGTCAGTGGAAATATTCGTTTTGGTGCTCCCTGAACCCAAAAAAGTGGTTTTTACGTGATGTCTGTCTGTGTGTGTGTGTGTGTGTGTCCGTGTGTGTGTGTGTGTGTGTGTGTGTGTGTGTGTGTGTGTGTGTGTGTGTGTGTGTCTGTGTGGATGTGTACAGAGCTAGAGCCCTAACCTATGGGCCGATTTTTATGAAATTTGGCGTGTAGGTACTAATCCACGATATCTCCAGGCATTTTTTTCATTTTTTTGAATTTTTGATTTTTAAGGGTAATTATCCCCCAAAAACCGCCAAAAAACATGAAAAATCCAAATTTCTCAAAAACGGCTCTAACGATTTTGATTAAACTTTCGTGGTTTGTAGAACTTTAGGTTTCCAACAAAATGACACCACCCGCATTTCTGGAAAAATGCGGGTTCAGAAATTACAGGACTTAAAACATCAAAAATTCAATTTTTTGGATTTTTCATAAAAAATCATAAATGTTAAAAAAGATTACTATTCACCTTTAAAAAGAGCTCAAAAAACTAAATAAATTAGTATTTTAAATTACTATTCTACGATTGCTGGTTGCGGAGAAAATTGAAATTTTCATTTAGCGGTAAACACAGTACGTTGTCCAATGTTATTCTTATGGGGAATACAAAAATAACTATTTCTCTCTTATTTACTGATCAATTTCATTTGATATGCAGGTCAAGTTAGCATTGACCAACAGATGATGTTCGAAATGTGTTGCTATTTAACCCTGGGGGGGGGCAAGGGGGCATTTCCCCTCTCAAAACTACTGTGTGTAGCAACGGACTCTATAGTGCCTCCAAAAAAGCAATTTGGGTGGATATTTCTGAAAACAACTATTTTAGACAATTTTCTGTACATTTATCTATACTTCATATTCTATATTTAGTAAATAACAAATATTTTTGTCATTAAAGTTTGGCTAAAAGGGAGAAAGTATGTGTCAGTTTCCTGATACCGTTTATTTATTTACAGGCCTAAAGTGAAACAAGTTTAAAATAATCCAGTGAACAAGGCAGAAGTAAGTATTAGGGCCAGCTGTTTATGAGTGCTCATGTCAATCAGCTGGTTTATGACTTCGGCCAGCTGTTGGATTGGTTTCCGGTTTTATGGCAGTTCGGCTAGCTACAGTTTTTACTGTCGCCAAAAATCCCTAAGAAAAATTCACGCACTGATTTGTTTCTAATTTTATTTAATTCTCTTAAACTAAAATACTATTATAAGAACTAGAACTGAAATAGTCTAAAATAAATATTTTTTCCAATAACCAAAATTAATTCCAACTTTTCTGTATTAAAATACTACACTACCATGACAATTATGAAAACACAACAGGTGTAACTGTAACCGTTTTTATTTTATATGCCATTGGAGATATTTTATAAGAGGCAGTGTTGGATTTATTTCTGGAAAACAACATTGAATCAGCGCCCAACATATACCACTAAAATACATATTTTTGTTTGACCACCACTATAATTTGAATTGATATATTGTTTGATATATTTCTTATGTGTGATAAATAAAGATAACACAAATTTCAAAATAACGAATTTGTTAAACTGTTGTACATATAACAAAATCTGCTTGCAGTAGTTTTGGACTTGAAAGATATCTTTAATTTGAGAAACGGCTAATAATTGACTTACAAAAGAAATACACAACAGAGAATGTTTTAAGTTCAACATTGTTGTAACAACAAAATTAATCCAAGCCTCCCTCTATCTCGCGTTCTCGAGGTTTTATTAAAAACGACTCGCAGCACTTCTCTCGCTGATGATTGGGTCTGGTACGACCTCGAAGTCAGTTGTCTTGTACCATCTTTTAAAAGTGGTTACTATCTTGCATGTAAGTACAGCGAAAATTAAATATATTGAAAAGTATTGCAATACCTTAAAACATTGTATTCAGTAAATATAACAACACGCAACATGCTAAAATTTGTTGTATAACTAAATACGACGCCAGGAAATACTTTTCGTTTTGGAAAAAATCTAATTCGTCACTACAATAAAAGCACTGGGAAACAGTGGGGATATTTGAATTAGTCCTGGGTCAGTGCATGGAGCTGGTTATTGTTGAAGGCGGAATCACAGGTATTCAACATTACTCTGAGTCGCTTCCTGCTGATTACCATTTTAAGCAGTACTTTCGCAGAGCACAGAAATGTGGTATATTATCTCACGATAATTTCCTTTGTTCAAGACCTAGATTAAGCTGACATTTGCGTTTTTTTCATGTATCTAACTTTCTGGTTGACATGGTTACAAATTACTTGAGGAGGTTATTGCTGTGATCAAGTCAGTATTTACATTTCGGTTTATATCAGGACTGTAATACTGCACCTGCATGTGGTTTATCTTTGATGCATTGTTGACTGAATTGTCAGTTATTTACGACATAGAAATATGTTTAAAGTACGTAGTGTCTGATATGCACATGCGCAGACATTTCCTACCCCCTCCGACCCCATACAGAGTCGCTTTACCAATTGGCATTTATTTTAAAAAAGGGAAGAGTAATTGACAATCTTTCTCGCATTTCCTCGGTCATAGCCGGGCCAACAACATGGAGCTCCTGCCATGGGCCCTGAAAGGTACTGTGGACGATCTACACTAAACAAATGTACGGTAAATTAAATGTCCACGATGTAAACAAACTATCAGTGTATATTATAGTTTTATAAATATAATTATACATGCTTGTGCCTGATTAAAAAGCTCATGAACAGATGACATACACATGACAGATTTAATTGTGGCAAGAAATAAGGTTGAATTGAAAAATAACTAGACGTAATTAGCCTGATATGAAAAAAAAGGCAGGGATATGAAATGGGGGAGGGTTTTTTCGTAGCTTTCAACTCATTAGGGACGGATCTTAATTAGAATAACTAGTGGATTTTCTGGCGACCCACTATCATTAAGATCATTGTGTCACTAATAGATTTTCACTTTATTTAGACTTGCTAGCACAATCCTCTTCTGATAAGTGCAACCAATTAAACTCTTATTAAGGTTGTTTTACTGATGTAAATTAATTGTTATTGATATCTTTGCGTTTGGTTCAGTTTCATTTTTAAATAAAATGTAACAAATCTAATTTAGCATAATTAATTAGCTAACTCATGTGAGTTTTATTACACTCGAACGATTAAGCTGATACCTATAGAATTGTATGGTAAATAGTGAATTACCGGCTGAATGTGTAATAATAACTATTGACAACAATAATTAACAAAGTTTTAAACATAGTTCTACTAGTACAATGTTGTAGCGGACCATACTTTATAGTTTATCGTAAATACCTGCTTTATTAACCGTAGAAGCTGGAAATTACTCGTTAAAAAAAGGTTGAGCAATAGCCATAGACCAATAAAACCACTACGAAATCTATAAATTCTTTGGTTAAAATGACAATTTTAACTAGTAAATTAGATTCTCTCACCAATTTTGAAGAAAATGAGGATTCTAAAGCGTATCAGTGAAACAGTTAGTGAAGTAAATGTTTCTCATAAAGCCCATTTATAGCTCCTACATCACTCATTTGTAGATATCAATGCTAATGAAAATTAAACCTATTGAAGAGCAGATAGAAGATTGTTCAAACAAATAAATACTACTTTAGTTTGTTAAAAGTATAAATGTTTTAAGTTTACTATCTGTTTTTGTATGTTGCATTTCAGGCAAATAATTCATTTGTAATCGTAATAACTGTCTTTAGTAGGACTATCAGTGGTGATAATGATACATTTATACGCTACTGAAAAAATAGTTGTAAACCATCTGATATATTTTCAGTTAACTGCAGTCAATCGAAGTTGATATTTGGAGTTTACTAGAGTTAGTTCATTTGAAAGCAGTTTGACTAGGCCTGTGGTTTCAACAATTATTTTACACTTAACCTTTGGGTTTAGCACGAAATTAAATTTGATTCTCATGAGGTTAAATGGTTTTAATATAGACTCGTTGTTTATTTCACTTAATTGAATATAGTCTTATACAAGTTTTACTATGAACTATTATGATGATACGTTTAGGACCACATTGGGTTTATAAACTAATATGTCTTCCGATGCCTTTACTCAGATAACTAACAAGATAAAGCTTCATTACGTTCAGGTAAACTAAACCTTAATTACAAAATATTTACAGGAAACACAGAACAGTATAATTAGTGTAAACTGTGTTTTATATCAATAGTTTTTTTAAAGTTGACTATCTTAGTGTAAGTGGAGATTGAGACCTCGTGTGGGATTTTAAGTATTTAACTATCTTGTAATAAAGAAGTTTGAGAAACTGTCACAACCCATAACTGGGTAACAGGATCACTTGACGGTAAGATAATTCAGTCCTTACGAAGGTGAACAATATAATTATCAACAACTATTCCTATCTATCAGGATAGGAATAGTTGTTCCCAAAATTCATAATTCAACCAAGTTTTTAAATTGATAAATTGCAATCGCCATTAAAAGTTGTTATGCATATTTTATATAATTTGATTACGTATTTTAAAAGATTTGTTGTCGTAGTCTACAATATTATTTAGTAAAAACATATATAGAATATTCATTTTTAACGCAACACCTTCAAGTTAGCGACGCATCTCTGTACCCTTCTGCGTTCTCCAGGTGTATACTGCGCTTTGGAGGAGCTGGGTTCAACTGTTATATGTAGGGACTAAGATCTGTTCTAAGGCTAATTCATTTGAGGTAAAAAATCATGTTTACACTATGTTTAAGTATGGACAGACTATATGTTTCTACTATATATACATTTTATTCTAGAGCCTAATGATTCCAAACCTAACAAAATAATTATTTGTTGTATGAGATTGTTAATTTATGAATTAAGATCATAAAGTAGAAAGCTATAAAGACACTCAACACTTAATTTACATACCCAATTTATGCTAAAATTGCAATTTTTAGGGATTAAAAACTTACTTTAATCCCTTTGCCTGAACTCAAGAGATTGATGTTATATTATAAACACCGAGTCAGTTAGCTTGGTCCAAAACAACAATCAATCAGCTGTTTATTACTGTCAGCGACCGGAAAGAAAGTTGTGGCGAACGGAAAAGACTTTTTCGTTTATAAACAAAATAAACAGCTGTTTTACAATATGTTTTAGATCTTAAATGAGTAATTTAGGCGTGGTTCTAGAAAAATAATATTTTATTCTTATTAAGCATATATATATTTATTGTTTCTTAACATTAGTTCTATTTCGCTTCGATGTAATTGTTATTATTTCCTAATACAAATAACATCTTTACACTGTCAGAACTCAAAAAATACAAAAATAATGAAATTACATAAACAAATTATACCATACTCTGTTAAAAGTACTATTACAATGAGTAACATTTCATTTGTGAAATATTGTTGGCAGTGCGGGAGACTGTTTTTGGATTAATTGGATTTAGGTATCAACAACTGCCCGAAGCCACTAACAGGTTCGACCTGTCAATAGTTAGTGCTGATAGCCTTTCTGTTGTGACATTACTCTTTACTGTGAAACTTTTAATTGCCAATGTGTCACTACATCTATGAGTTAATTGTAAACAATGAACCAGAATTACTGCAGTACATTATACAAGTATGTTGAAGGGTATATATAATACGATAGATCTCAACGATAATTATAAAACATCGATAATACTTAAAAGTTGATTTATGTGTAAGAAATCCTAATTTATTTTAATAGCCTGATAAGATATTTATCGTAGCACTTCGGCAACAACATAAACTGTTGAAATAAGAGAACAATAGAATTAATTATAACTGTGCATATGTACTTGTATGTTTTAAAAAATTTGTATTGATTTTTAGCGAATTTCCCCTATAGGGAAGAAGCTAGTACCGTAGTCGGCATGGTAAGACCTAGGCCCGGGACCTTGATAACTTTTCGTTTTGAGGTCCCCAGACCCCAAAAACACCATTCGTTCGAAACTGTATATATATATATATATAAATATGTATATATATTAAAATAAAAAGACCAACTTACTTATAAATTTCTTAATATTTCGGCTTATGCCATCTATATTATATATATATATATATATATATATATATATATATATATTATATATATATATATATGTGTCCGTGGGTGCGATAACTCTCGTAAAAAAGATCCGATTTTGATGAAATTTGGTACAAACGTGTAAAGCAGCATTTATGACTTTAAGTTCGAAAACTAGACAGATCGACCTATGCGAAGCGTTATTTGGGGGGGGGGTTTACCCCAAAAATGGTTTTTTTGAGTTTTTTACATATAATTTTAAAAAAGTAAAATTTTATTTTTTCCCATTAGAATCCGCTTAAAAAGACGCACAATTTGGTGTTTTAATCATTGTTCTACGTCAATTGGTTACTGAGATATTGAAAGTGCTAAACACAGTACGTTGTCCAATGTTATTCTTATGGAGGACAAGAAAAATTGTATCTCTCGCTTATTTATCAACTTATCCTGACGCAACTTGGTATATTGCTTCATTTCATTGTGTTCTATTGATATTTGCACAAAAACCCATTTTTTGACCGATAGTTCCCTTAGCAGCAAACCTGCATACTCGGCCCCATGTTATTCTTATGGAGAATAAGTAACGTGTTGTCTCCTTTAATTACGAACATAAATTAATAGAACTTAGTATGTGGCTTTGCCTAGTTGAGTTATACTGATATTTGTATAAAACCCCATTTTTAGTGTTCCTTATTTCAGCAAACCTGCATACTCAGCCGCCATGTTATTCTTATGGAGAATAATTAAAACGTCATAAATCGTTTATTTATGAATGTATATTGATGAAACTTGGTATGTGGATTTATGTGGTATTAAGATAAATTAATATGCATTGGAATTTCGCTGAGTATGTAGGTTTGCTGCTACGGGGGTATTTAATGCTTCATTGATAAAATCTTTGGGTTTGTTAACAATACCATAATTTGCATAGGTAAAGTTTTGTTTCATGACTTTATAGGTAAACATAGTTTTTTTGTACTTTATCCTTGGTCCAGAAGATCAATCGATTACATCAGCATTGTCACCTATTTAGGCACCATTTAAACCAGGGCAGGAGAAGGAAGGTCCTGCAAGTATGAACAAGACTTCCCGTTTTGAATGAGCGCATTTCTAAATGATTTATGAAAAATCTGAAATAGTTTATCTTAAGAGTAAAATGTCACGTCAAACCTGACAGAGAGTCAAAATAAGAGGGATATATGTAAACTAGATGTTACCCGCAGGCTTCGCATCGCTAATGATTTATAAAAACGGTTTACCTAGCTATTTTAAAAAACAAAGGTATTATTTATTTAATAAATTGGTTTACAAACTTTATTGGCAAATCCCCCACAGTTCAAATTAAATTGTTTCTACGACATCCGCCCCCAAAAAATCTTGATAGAATCATGTAAAACTGCAGACTCATCAACTTATTCACATCGCTTTGTATAATAGACTAAAATTAACTGTCCTAAAAAGGTATATTATAGTAAATCGTTTGTCACGTTCAGTAACACTAATCACTAAAGTTATGTTTTAAGAAATTTTGTTATAAAAATTCATCCATTAACTGTTTTAGTTGTTCCTAACAAAGCAGATTTCTACGCTTTCGTCACTCTTCGATTAGTTAATTTGCCAGTAGTTTTATGTAGTTCAATCTTTATTTATGGTTTTTGCCACATGTTTGACTAAAGATGTGGATTTTTTTAAACTGAGCTCATATTTAATATCCTTAAAGCTTTAATTTCCTGAGCTTAAAATTTAACCTTTATTATTTATGTGCAAACGACACTTTTACGAGTTTTAAAATGAACTTCTTATTACTTCATAATTCAGACAAAGCATTCTTTTCTCATATTGGGAATTTCATTTAAAACTTCTCCCTTAGTAGGGTCTAACGAAAAATCACGTCATTTACTGCTACCAGTTATTAAAATACGACATAAAAATATTAGTGTGTTTAAAATATAATTTAGAATCTTCATTTGAAGTTTTTCCCAAAATTACATTGCTAGTATAAAAATGATATTATTTATTAGTTTTAATTATTTTATTTCCTATAGGTGATAATAAGACGAGAGTATAGGTTTAGTAACTTTAAAGGGATTTTTCAAATAAAATATCTCATACAAACGTTTTTCATGACAAACTATTGGATTTTGTTACTTACTGGAAGTCATGACTAAAAGTAAGGTCAACTACCCGCCATTGCACTTTTTGAGTACCGCTTGAATGTAGTGTAACAAATGTATTAATTTAATTAAGAGCTACTTAATTTAACGGTTTCAAATAAAGCAGCAAGATAATTTGTTTTAGTAATCCATAACCTTTATAGAATTGTATTTGTGAGTCATATAATATTATTTTTACAGGTATTAATGAATCAAATGCTTTTAACACTATCGTTTAAGCTTGATCCTAGACCTCGACCAGTTAAATATTTTAAGCTAATCTTATACCATAAAAAGGCTACGCATTGTATTTACTTTCTGATAAAACGGAGTAAGTTTTATTGTATCAATATGAGTGAATTTCTAAGTAAAAAATAACAATATCTATGGAGTTATCAAAATAGTATCTTCGGTACAATAAACCACTTGTAACTAATTGTAGATATGGCAGATCGTTCCTACCCCTTCGCTGGAGCCGACGAGTCCAGAACGCGGTCCAACTAATCCCACCCGTTGATGGGATACGGTTGTCGAGATGACCATTGGCGTGGGATTGCTTTCGATGCGATTAGTTCCTCGACTGTCCGCTAGGCTGAGCTGTTTCATTTATCAAAACCTGATTATTATAAAAAAAGGAAGGAAAAAGTTTAGTAGTTTTAAGTATAAACATAATTTTAGTCTCAATGAATTATTGTATTGTAGGGAAATGGTAAGACCAGGATCCAGGACGTGATACATATAGTAAACGTTTATTACATTTTCTTATAGCGACCGTTAACACTACAACTTAGAACGAAGCTTGACATATTGTCTAAGTTGATGGGTCAGCGCACTAATACATCATTAAGAGAAGGTCTTAGAAAAGGTTTCAATTAAAAAAAAAAACGATATTGTTAGTTTTATATTGACATTTCAATACAAAGTTTTAGTTACTAGAAAATGCTAAAAACTAATAATTTAGTACTCAGTTACTTAGGTTTAGTGGTTGTGGGAACAGCAGTACAAAAGTTCCTGTATTGCCATTTTTCTTTTTTACATTTCCATTAATGCTTCAATTGGCGAAACAACTGTTTAGTATTATTAGTTTTGTTATTGATCTAGTAACAGTAAAGCTATTGAAAATGGTAACGTAGAACACATAGTTCAGATGCTTTTCTTATGGAGAGTTAAGAAACTATATCTCGGTTGTGACAACTTTATAAATAAACATTCCGCATCATTCTAGTTAAACAGTACATTGTTTAAATTTAGTCTCTAATGGATTACTACCCCCAACGAAGCAACAATGAGTAAATGTTTTATGTATGATTGGTACAGCGTTTGACCGTGGCAAAATATCTTGGCAAAATAACCGGTATCAAAACAGCCTAAGGATAATGGAATTCATTCCCTGTGTCATACCACACGGCCACCATGGCATCATACTTGTATGTTTAACCTAGCAACAGATTTGCATTTATGACCGCATACAAACATCAAGGGGTGCAAATCTGGCATCGTATCTTCCGTGTTTCCTTCTTTATGTTAAAAAGGCAATAAAATTGTTCTAGTTTCCCAGTCAACGAGGAACTTTATTTGCAACCTGTCGTAAACACACAATAGACATTTGCCACAGAAGTTTAAAATTGTTTTTGTTGTGTTGGTGTTTAATACGTTTTTCACTAATTTGATAATAAACGGTATCAGGAAACTGACACATACTTTCTCCCTTTTAGCCCAACTGTAATGATAAAGTTCTACAAACGATTAATGTTTAATCAAAATCGTTAGAGCCGTTTTTAAGAAAATTTGATTTTTCATGTTTTTTGGCGGTTTGGGGGGATAATTACCCCTACAAATCGAAAATTCAAAAAAATGAAAAAACACCTGGAGATATCGTGGGTTAGTACCTACATATCAAATTTCATAAACATCGGACCATTGGTTAGGGCTCTAGCTCTGTACACATCCATACAGACAGATAGACAGACAGACACACAGACATCACGTAAAAATCACTTTTTTGGATTCAGGGAGCACCAAAACGAATATTTCCACTAACAATTCAAATTCAAAAATTTTGACGAAAACAATACTTTCTCCATATACCATGTATAAGGCGGAGAAAGTAAATAAACGATATCAGGTAACTGTCACATACTTTCTCCCTTTTAGCCCAACTTTAATTAATAAATTCCTTTTAATTTACTAAATATAGAATACAAAGCACGGTCGAATGTACTGAAAATCTTGTGAACAAGTTGTTTTCAAAAATATACACCCAAATCCCTGTTTAGGAGGCCCTATAGAATCCATCGCTACACACGTGGTTTTAAGAGGGAAAATGCCCCCTATTCCCCCCAGGATTATTAAGGGGTAAGATATTTCTAATTTCCTCTGTTGATCAATGCTACCTTGACAAGCATATCAAGTTTGAACGAAATTGATCAATAAATAAGAGAGAAATAGTAATTTTTGTATTCCCCATAAGAGTAACATTGGACAACGTACTGCGTTTACCGCAAAATTAAAATTAAAATTTTCTCCTCAACCAGTAATCGTAGAATAGTAATACAAAATACTAAATTATTTAGTTTTTTGAGCTCTTTTTAATAGTGAATAGTAATGTTTTTTATATTTATGTTTTTGTATGAAAAATCAAAACAACTGAATTGTTGATATTTTAAGTCTTGTAATTTATGAACCAAAATTTTTACAGAATTGCAGGTGGTCTCATTTTGTTGGAAAACTAAAGTTCTACAAACGACTAAAGTTTAATCAAAATCGTTAGAGCCGTTTTTGAGAAATCATGATTTTTCATGTTTTTTGGTGGTTTTTGGGTGATAATTACCCTTAAATATAAATATTCCAAAAAATGAAAAAAAGCACCGTGAGATATCGGGGATAAGTACCTACATACCAAATTTCATAAAAATCGGACCACTGGTTAGGGCTGTAGCTCTGTACACATCCATACAGACAGACAGACAGACAGATAGACAGACAGACACACAGACATCACGTAAAAATAAAATTTTTGGATTCAGGGAGCACAAAAATAAATATTTCCACTAACAACTCAAATTTGAAAATTTTGACGAAAAAAATACTTTCTCCATATACTATGTATAAAGGGGAGAAAGTAAAAATTGTCCAAGTTTTGAAATGTAAAGCATTTTTTTCCAACCTAAAAACTATATGTTACAACTAGTTAGGCCCATATTTGTCCCCTTTTGGGGTTTTCTTGTTTTTCCTCTTTCATGGTGATTATTGCTTGAAAATGAAGGGTATTGAGAACATATTTACCACAGATAAATAAAATAAACATGTTATATCATTGTCTCATTGGGGCTGATGATGGTTGGTGTAACCGGTCGATATAAATTGCCTTTTGTAATTTTGTATGTTTATTTATTGCCTTGTGTGCGAGTACAGTGTATACTGCAACGTTAACGACACATTACATCCTAATAAATATTTGTTTTTACCAGATATATAAAAAACGCTAATATTTCTAAATGCATGTAATAAAATGGGATATGCAGCGTACTGAGTACGAACGTGTTGTCGGAACACAATTCTACAGTATATAAATCAATCAATATCTTCGTAATGATTCCCGCATGTATCAAGACTCAGTTTCGCCTCATCAGATTTTAATTATCAATGTTTAACAAGGATATTATTTCAAAAGGTGTTTATCTATTGTTGATTGACTTAAAAAATTCGTTAGTGCACGAAAAAACGAATGTCTTCGTCAATGAATCTCCTCAATGTAACCGGGGAAGAAGTTTTGAAAACATATTTCACCTTAGGCATTTTCTTAAAGCTTAAGGGTTAAGGGTGCGCCCTACCCAGATTGAATTCATTGTTGTTTAGCGCCGCGCCGGCGCCGCCAACAAGCAGGGTATAAACAAGGGGAATTTAAATATATATAAATAATTAAAGAAATTATAGAATAAAATTTAAAACACAATTACTCCTTTACTTTAAAATAATAATTATGAAAGCAGAGACAGATCGAATCAAATCATTACGCTCCCACGGGAAGTCACGACTCCTCGGCGAACAACAGGACGTATAGAATTACGATCCTCGATAATGATCAAGCTGAAAATCAAAACCCTTGAGAACAACGTTAAGAAAATCAAACAATCCCATGATCCAAGCATGCTAAGAGAATAAAATTACTTACGGTCAGCGACACGCCCATTTCGTCGAACTAGTAGGCCGATCAGGAAAAGGATGACCAATAATATGGAGGTATCGGATGCATCGATCACCGATTGGTTAGGAGGCGTAACGATGACGGATTGGAGGGGAAGATGGCGATAGAGGGAGAAAAAGAAAAGAACAGTCTTCGGAGAGTTTTGGGAGAGTAAGGTAGACACTGGGAAGCTTCTTCTGGGCTGTTCCGGACCGAGTAGGAACAGAAAGTCTTCAGGAAAGTGAAATGCACCTGAAGGCACCCGGGAGTTCGATAACTTCTACCAGTACCTTACGACACTCTATCACTTCACTCGACGAGATTCCATCGCACCCGAGTCCATCTTCTGGGTCCATCTTCTGAGAACATCAGTGAGGACACCGACCGACGTCCACCCATCCGCCGTCAACCCCAGGGGGAGCGGAACTCCGAGGTACCGGACCTACGACGCGGCCCGGAGGGACGAGGACAGGAGGAGGACAGGACGACCGGGCGCAAGGGACGTGAGGTGTCACAGAGATCTCCAAAAATATCTGGGTATGTTCCCACTTCATAAAAAAAGGTGCACAGTTAGGATATATTAAATAAATTATTAAAAGACGAACTTAAATAAAAGAAGCCAAGAAATAATAGCTAGCAGGAGTTAAAAATAAACTATAATAATAATAAAAATTGTAAATGCAGGAGAATTATAAGATATCCCGAAGAGATAAAATATCTAACTAATATAAACAAAAGGGGTGATATCAGAATGCAAGTTAAGAACCCGCCATGCTATGTGGGGTTGAATGTATAAAGTATTAGGTTAATAATGTGTTGGATATACATAAAGGGGTTGTTAGATAATTCTGTTTAATGTATATTGATTCTTTATTCAGTATACCAAATGAATGTTGGATGTACAAAATATTAGATCATTAATATGTCAAAATATAAAGGGTTTATTACAGGATTTTAATTTTATGTCGGATATATAGAAGGGTTTTAGATAACTCCATTTAGTGTATGCTGATTCCTTATTCAGTATATCAAGTGAAAGTTGAATGTATAAAGCATTAGATATTTTATATGTCAGATATATAAAGGGTTTATTAGAAGATTTTATTTAGTGTGTTTTGCTCCTTTGTTCAGAATATCACAGGAACTATTCGTGAATATTGATAATAACTAAACAAGGGAGAGATAGAAAGCTTTATTTTATGGGGTTATTTTATGTATGTGTTTTGTGAATATTCTAAGGAACCTTTATGTCATGTCCTGATTATGTTATAAATGCATAAGTCATTGTGGTTCAGGCCTTTGTCTTGAGAGACCATTATTATACTGTAAGAGTAGAGGTTAGGAGAATTAAAGTGCAAAGTGAATATTTTAAATGTATTAAATGCACATGGAGTGAGAAAGTGGAACAAACTATATGTGTTTATCAGGGATTAAGGACTCCCTAGATACATAAATTGTCCAGGAGGCTTAAGTGCACCTTTTATAGTATTCTGTTCTATCATTTATTATAGTTGGATTATATTTATCATGTATATTAAAGTGTTTTCATTTCCTTGATCTGTGTTCATTCCAATCCACGGTCCTATGAGTTACCTCTAACTAGCTAAGCGAGTATAATTTCAAATTTATTCAATTCAATCAATTTAACCCCTCAAAAGGTTTACATGGTGGAGACAGCCAGTTTGATTTAATTATCAAGGATGGAATGAACACAGTGAGAGCACATGTGTAGAATATAAGAAGGTGTTTTACATATATTTAAGTGTGACAGGGTATATTTTGGTAAAACCAGGAAAGGGAAACGAATTTCAATAGGATAATAATATAGGGATTAATAAACTAATAAACCTGTAAAAACAAAAAAAAAAACAAAATTTTAATATTAACCTAAAACCAGAAAACATAATACCCCAATTACTAGTTAGGAAAATTCCCCCAAATAAATAAACGATAATTATAAAAATAAACGCCACACGCTTAGGGAATCACGATCTTAAGAAATGAAATGCCGGAAACAGGAATAACTTTACCGACAGACATATATAGGGTGAGTAAGGAACACCTCATATATATCCTAACAAAGTTTAACATAAAGTGTAGGGAAGAAGACACCGTAGCCATTTTACGTCCCGTGGTAGCCGATCTCAAAGCGTTTCTTAAAACACCGATAACAGAGGAAAGGAAGTACATTATAAGGAAACTATTAGGCAGGAAATATCTCACAGAAATCGAATTAATTAAATATCCATCACTAACAAGAATCCAACAATTTCTACAAGATAGGGAAAACTTGTACGACAACCCGGCAAGCGACGAGAGTTCCGACACGGAATACGAGGACATAAATTTCCCCGACACACTTTCACTAAGCTCACAAACAGCAGTAGAAAGTAACGAAGGCCCTTCAAGAAACAATTTACCAAACCCCGCACAAAACATGGCAACAGTTAAGGAAAAACTACCCCTCATATCAGCGGGTACTTACCACGGCCTACCGTCCGAAAATCCTAATGAATTTATCGATAAGTATGAAATCGCGGCGCAATCTAACCACTGGCAGAACGAAACCAAACTAAACATATTCCCAGCCCACCTAACAGGAACAGCGCTTACATGGTATAGACATTACACAAAAAATGGTAGACCCGACAACTGGGAAACCCTAAAGGGAAAATTTATAACAACATTCACCCCAGCAGCCCAGGCAACCACGCTTCAGAGTATCTTAGATAAAAAGGTACAAGGTAGGGAACAACCTGTCCTTACTTACTATCTGGAAATTCTAACATTATGTAGGAGACACGAACCGGATATGTCAGAAAAAAGGGTAATACAATACATAATCCAAGGATTAAAACCGGAATTTTGTGACAAAATCTTAACTGAACCTTGCGAAACCTTAGAAGAATTAGAAAACAGCCTTAAAAACATAGAGTTACAATTGGAAATTAGGGCAGTAAACAGGGAGAAATATAACAGGATACAAATGGAAGGACAAAGCAGAGGAAACACTAGGGACAGACAGGAAATAAATCATTTAGAAGAGGAAATAAAAACCTTAACCCAAGTAATAAGTAACATGAACGTCCAGAGGTACCCACAACAACCACCGCCACCCAGCTACCCCAATTATCAACGACCACAACCACACCACCCGAGGACCGTGACCACACCACACCACACTTATCAAGCACGTGACGTCAGGGCCCCAGACATAAACAACAGGGCGTCGACCTGGAGGAGCGACGGAGCACCGACACACAACATGGCTGGCGGCAGGCGACCTTGGCCTACTGCACACCAGGCGCACTACACAGGACATCCACTCTCCGCACACGGACACCTCACCCACATGCGTAGGGGAACGGGGAACACATACTACGGGGGAAGACAGCAACTAACGAATTACAGCTATAGGAATGGCGATTACCAATGTAATATATGTAAAAGGACCAACCATCGTACACAGGACTGCAAATATAAAAATGCGAGGACACAGAACACCCGAATGAGAAACACGTATTGTGATCATTGCCGAATGACAAATCATTCTAGGGAAGAGTGTTTTAAATTAGGGAAATTCCAGACAAAACAAAAAAACGCGTAATGAGGGAGCCACTTTATACTAACAGAACAAAGGGGTCTCCCACACCATTTAACATTAAATCTCAAAACAATGGCAACAACCGATTCCATATCACGGATTACAAAAAGGAATTTCCGACACTAGAAGAAGCTATAAACAAGAAGCAACCAAAGAGGAAACCCACGCAAACAGAAGAGGGAAGAAAAGAAAATATTTCCACACAATACCACGGGGGAAGAAGAGGGAACTACGAACATCAAAACAGAGCAATTACAGTCACCACCGAACAGGCCACAAATAAAAGGACAACAAAGCAGACCGATAACGGAGGGAACAAAGAAAATGAACAGATTCTAGGAGAACAGGAGAAGGAAGAAATACGGAAAATATTAAAGGAACAACACACAGTACATGCGTGCGATATCTCACAAATAGCGGAAGGAAGGATCCATAAACCGAGGAAAAGGGGAAAATTAGAGGGGAAGAAAATACACGAAACATTGTTTAAAATACAAGACAAGGAATCAAAAAAAACCCCTGTACTAACCTTAAATGCGAAGCTAGCTAACCGCCCACACGAGACCATACAGTGCATAATAGACACGGGCTCCAACATAAATTTAATAAATTCAAAGTTAGTAAGGGAGGAAAATATCAAACACAACAGGGTACCTACAGTCGTATCAGCCAATAACACCCCCATCAACATCCTAGGGACCACGGAAATAATGTTGGAGATCAGTAATATCATAGTCAAGGAAACGCTATATGTTACACCCGATACCAATAGTTCCATAATTTTAGGCAATCGATTTTTGAACAGAAACAAAATTGAATTAAATTATAACACCAAGGAAATTGTATTTAACTTAGGGGATTACAAGCATAAAATTAAAATGGATAAAAAATGGCTATTTGAAATTGAAAGCGTAAAATGTCATCAAACCACCAACAAAACAAACATTATTGACATCAGATGTGAACAGGATTTAGTCATCGCACCACATCAACATAGGAGGATACAGATACAACAGAGGATAAGCAAGGAAGCAGTTTTCGAGCAAGAAAAATCATTACAGGAAAAGAAGAGGTGCCACATATATCCCATAGAAGGAGCAGATAAAACAAGCAATTATTTAAATATTTACAATGCATCAAACACACCTAAACACATAAATGCCAACACAATATTAGGTTACTGCACGGAGCCACACAACACAAATGTAGGTCGACAGGAAAACGAACCCCATCAGATAAAATACAACAATAACCCGGGAAAACAAATCCTTAAAGATAAGGACAACATATGTTTCGACATCTCACCCCACCTCACGACAGAACAACACAACAGGGTAATCAAATTACTACAGAAATATAAGGCTATGTTTACGACAAAAATTAAGGATCTAACCCCAGCTAAACTGCCCCCAGTCTCACTAGAAACCATCCCAAACTCACAACCAGTAAATACACCGCCTTATAAACAAAGCAAACAGGAGAGGGAAGCTTTAAATAAAATATTACAAGAACTACAGGAAGCGGACATACTGGAAGAATGTCCCGAATACTGCGAATATTCAAGCCCGGTGTTTATAACACACAATAAGGATAAAACACCACGCTTGGTGGCAGATATGAGGAAAATAAATCAAATTTTAAAACCGTCCATATACCCTACTCCGTCCGTAAATCTGGTACTAAACAGCTTAAACAACGCAAACTCTTTCACAAAATTGGATTTAAAAGGGGCATATCACCAATTATTGGTACGAGAGGAAGATAGGCATTTATTAACAATCAAAACGACAGACAAGCTCATGAGATATAAAAGATTAGTAATGGGGCTAAAAACATCGTCTGCACTATTCAGTAAAGCGATATTAGCATTACTGAATAAACACCTATACAACAAAGTAGTATGTTATATAGATGACGTCATAGTATATGGCAAGAACTTTGAACAAGATCTACAAAATTTAGAAACTATTTTAAATATCTTACATGAGGCAAATTTGAAGCTCAACACAAAAAAATGTAAATTTTTATACGAACAAGTAGATATCTTGGGATACACAGTATCGACCCAAGGTATATTGCCTCAAAAGTCTACCGTAGCAGCAATACAAGAATTTAATAGGCCAAATTGCATTAGGAAAGTAAGACAGTTTTTGGGCTCTTCATCATTCTTCAGGAAACACATAAAAAACTATGCGGAAATAACACTACCCCTCACCAACTTAATAAAGGATTCAAATAAAAATATACCATTTAAATGGTCAGACGACTGCGAAAAAGCATTTATAGAAATTAAGAAAATTTTGACAAATCCACCCCTACTAAAACATTGGAACGACGACTGGGAATCAAGCATTTATGTGGATTCAAGCTTAAACGCGCTCGGGGCTTGCCTCACTCAAACGGATCCCGAAACAAACAAACAACATCCGATTGCTTATCTGTCAAAAAAATATACGGAAACACAACAACGGTACTCAAACGCCGAACGAGAGATGATGAGCTTAGTATACGCCGTAAATTACTGGCGAGAGTTTACACTAGGACGCAAGATAACTATCCACACGGACTGTCAAGCACTAGTTCATTACAAGAATTTTAAGCATACATCATCCAGATTAAACCGACTGGCGCTATCACTAGTTGATTACGATATAGATGTCAAATATAAGAAAGGAACGACGAACACGTTAGCGGACAGTCTTTCGAGGAATCCACCCCAAGACACACTCGAGGAGGACCCCTTCGAAATCACCTTAAACATACAGGAAATTAAGACAGAAAATTATGAAGAATTACAAGCTAAGGATCCATACCTAAAACTTATCAAATTAGCAAAGATTTCACCGGACACAGTCCCAAAAAAAATACGAAACCAAAGTCGAAAATACGAAGAACGAAACGGATTATTATATTTCAAGCAATTTAATGGCAGGACGAATAACTACTTACTCGCAATACCGCGGGATAAGGTACAGGATATCGTACAATCATTTCACGATAATGTATATTCCGGAGGACATTTCTCGGCATTCAAGACCACACAAAAAATTAAAGAACGTTATTATTGGCCAGATATGACAAAAGATATCCAACATTATACTAATACATGTGAACAATGCCAATTAAAACGAACTCCCACTTACAAGCAGTACGATAAATTAACTCCACAAGTACCACCCACGACGCCATTTGAAAGACTAATTATTGATTACATGGGGCCGATCACACAGAGCAGAGGATATAAATACATTTTAATGATTACTTGCCCGACAACAAGAATGATTTTCGCAAAATGCACGAGATCAGCTGATACAAAAACCACAGCGAATGTTTTACTGGATTTATTCTGTCAATATGGATGTCCCAAGGTCATCACGCACGACCAAGGCACCCACTTCATGGGTAACGTACTTAAAGAACTCTTATTAAGTTTAGGAATTCATCAACACCCGAGTCCACCTTATATGTACAGGATACAAGGCCTAACGGAAAGAATGAATCTTATTTTCAAAAAAACGATAAGTCACTATATTGAAGGCGAACCAAACAAATGGTCAGATTACGTAAAATATGTCACCTTCACTTATAATACAAGCGTTAACCGATCCACGGGGTATACGCCATTCTTTTTAATGTATGGCAGACAGGCAAACATGCCATCGGATTATTTACATATACAAAAAGACCAGGACCCTGACATAATCAGAGAAATCAAAAATATTCAAAGGGTACGACGGGAAATCCCAACGATACTTAAAAAAGCACAAGATTCCCAGAAAAAACATTTCGATTCAACAAAACGAGATCTAAATCCACAAATCGGTGACGAAGTTTTAATACAAAATCCGAAGGATTTCAAAGGAGCTTATAACAAGTTCAATAATGTTTACAGAGGGCCATACTTCATTACGGACAAAATAAATGACACTACTTATATGGTTTTACTCGAAAAGAGAGGGAGACTGATCAACGAACCAGTACATATAGCTAGAATGAAACCATTCAGCCGCAGATAAATATTTAAAAACCAAAGACTAATACCTTAACGTGTACAGGAATACCTTCAGACAACACTCAAACGACTTAAAAATAAAGCCACTCAGACACCAGCTTAAGCATAAAGCGTAAAAATTACGCCGGAATAGAATTCCTTCACTTATAATTAATATAACTTAGAAAACCCACCGGGGGGGAATTAACCCCTAGCAACAAAAAAATTTGAAGCCACTTATATTAAGACCCGATGGGAAGGAGGTCTAGCCACCTTTTTAGCCCTAGACTTAACTATAATAACTACTAGTCAACTCATAAACACACACACAGTCAAACAAATAGGCCTATGTCTGAAAATATACCTTATACACAAGATAAGGATTAATCTATTTAAGAAGGATCGATCAAAAACAACACCATATAATATTCAAGAATTACAAAATGCCGATCCCGAATCAAAATAGACTACCGTTACATATAATTTAATGGATGGCAATACATCGAGGGAAATGAGTAACTAATGCCACCCCCGAAAAATCAAAACCCATCCTTAAAGAAAATATATCACCTCAAGAGTTACATCAACGCATCTTCAAACACGAAATCTTGGTCAAAAATCAAACAACATACAACATTGTTTAAGAGTTATCATCATACTAACGCCGCCAAGAATTATATCGGAGTATCTACAATCAATAAATAATTAAAACGAATTAACACGAATTACCTCCCAAGTATATAAAAATTAATATAATTTATAAACAACTATTGAGTCTCACAGGAATATAAAATACTAGTTAAAATGTATTTTTGTGACAGCCAATAGTAAATTCTAATCCCGACGAATAAGGTGGACTATCAACAATTACCATTAAAAAGGAAATTGGAATTCGCAAGTAAATTAAAATATACAAAATCATAGAACTAAAAATAGTATTTAGTCTCTGCTAATTTAATAAACAAAATCCAAAGGGAGTTTAGCGAGCAAAAACGAAAAAATATATACATATATCTGCAAAGGGAAAATTTCCGCTAGAACCCAGCCGCCAAGTAAAGGAGTTGGAACATTTAACATTACCCACAACTTGGAATGCTTAAACATACCCATGGGAACACACCAAGATATTTCAAGAGGGCGATCTAGTGATAGGACACATTCGACACTTGATTTACACTCAATCTACAAATAATTGAAATAAAAATACCTCGAATAAGATTATCCAAGAAAAAGGGACAACATAACACTTTTAAAATCACAAATCGATATATCACTGACAATGCACAACGCCAATCAATAGTACGAGTTACCATAAAACAGCAGTAGACACGAACGGAACCATATCTCGCAACATAATGGGCACGACACAACCGTATTAATCCGACAGGGACACAGGCGCCCACGGATTCAAAATGGCCGACTTTCCAAGACAACAAGACACAGCATTCTTGGAGATAAGACGACGCCAGGCGATCCAGGCATGTAGCACTGCTCACTACACACTGTCTAACCACGAGGAACACTCATCACTTTCAGATGACAAAATAACGTAGCCAAACCAATTACTGGCAATTAGGGATATATAACGGCCTGATCACCCGTGTTATGTCTGTAACAGCACAGCAATTGACAAGCTAAACTAATAATCGATTATCGATTAAAACTTAGGAAAAATAAAAACTTAATACAACCGTGAATATAACACTACAAACTGGACAGGGACTGAATAAACAAAATAAGACACAGATAAAACTTAGAATAACAATGAAAAATCCCTACACACAAATAAAATAATAATATTAACATAATTTTGCGGCACAGATATTGGACGAACCTCACAAGATGAAGGCGTCAACGTCGACAACACTCCTAATCACCACGACAATTATACTATACACACTCTCAGGTACATGGGCAGAAAATAAGACTAGGTACCAAATATTCTCAGGCCATCACTTTCAACAACGGACAGATTACATCCCATACGAAACAATAATCCCTTTGATATTCTCAACTCAATTTTTCCTTGAGCCCCAATCATACGACTGGACGACGGAATCGAACTGGACGAACTGCCGACAACACAAAGATGACTATTGTTTGTTTCAAAGAAACCTGATGACATTGCGTGACCTCATAAATGAACAAATTAAATCCCAATACAGCGACGCTACATTGACCAATCAAACTATCCTAAACTCAAGAAACAGAAGAGGATTATTATTCCTCCAGAATTTCTTCGAATGGTGCTGCAATGTCGCCACGAAGGGACAAATAAACAACATCTATGAAAACCAAAAGGGAATTGAAGAACATACCAACCAAATTATCGATTCCGTAGGGACCCAGTACCAAGATTTGGTAAAAACCACGAGTAACTTAAATAACTTTAGTAAAAACGTGGAACATTTAGCAACTAAGGTACATCAGGGATTCAATGCCGTAAAACAAAATCTACTGGGAATGAAATCAATAAATAATGCAGAGATTTTACATGAGATATATGCTACTATACAAGAAACATGGAACTATATTTTATACAATTACTACCAAGATACTAAAAGGGAAATACTAGAAAAATGTCACATAAACCTACTATCTGAAAAAATGGTACCTCCACAGAACTTAACTACAACGTTGCATGATTTAGCAAATAAAGCGAAAACTAAAGGCCTCACTCTAGCAATACCATTAACAGACGTATACTTATATTACAGATTGAAGATAAACCATTGCAAAATAATTCAGAACACACTAGTGGCAAGGCTGAATGTGCCCTTAATAAAATCGAACGCACAGGGCGAAGTTTACAAAACAATAAACACTCCCCTGATTTGGGAACACAAAATATGTTCCCTGCACATGGAAGAAAACATCATTTTCAAAACCAAAACATATACGAAAGTAATAACCATGACAGATAGCCATTGTAACGAAAAATCGTACCCATTATGCAAAATCCCAAGAACCACAATTATCGCAAACAAAATGCAGCTATGCCTACATTTAATTCTCAATTCCGCATCAATCGATAAACTACAAGAAAACTGTCATTTTATATGTGAAAATCAACCCCAATACCCCATAATCACCGAATTATTCCCAAATCAATACTTAATCACCAACGTCCAGCAAGACCTAGATTTAATATGCGACAACTCAACTAATACCAGGAAATTACCAAAAATGAGCACAGGAACTCTACAGGTAACAATACCGTGCGAATGTGAATTACTAATGGACAATTTATTACTATTAACAAAGATACGACCTTGTGACAGAACAGACAATGACCCACCACATTACGTAAACCTGATACCAGCAGCTTGGACAAAATTAAAAACCCTAAAATTGTTCACACTCGAATCAGGAATTCATCACGAGTTTGACAACCTAACGGAAATATTAGACACGGATTGGAACATCACGAACCCAACATTTGTTTTAACAAAAATGGAGAAAATACAGCACATATCATTGAAAAATAATGACTTCGACCTATTTAACAATACAAGACTACTATTTTACATGCTCCTAACATGGAATATTTTACTGACTATACTATGCCTCATCCTAATATATTGCCTAAACATACAAGCCATAAAACTCAGAATGTTGCTACCCACGAGGGACTACAACCAACGTCAACAATAAACAACCTCACAACACATATTACAATTTGATTAACTTGGGGACCAAGTTAAAATGGCGGCGGCGGAATATAAACAAGGGGAATTTAAATATATATAAATAATTAAAGAAATTATAGAATAAAATTTAAAACACAATTACTCCTTTACTTTAAAATAATAATTATGAAAGCAGAGACAGATCGAATCAAATCATTACGCTCCCACGGGAAGTCACGACTCCTCGGCGAACAACAGGACGTATAGAATTACGATCCTCGATAATGATCAAGCTGAAAATCAAAACCCTTGAGAACAACGTTAAGAAAATCAAACAATCCCATGATCCAAGCATGCTAAGAGAATAAAATTACTTACGGTCAGCGACACGCCCATTTCGTCGAACTAGTAGGCCGATCAGGAAAAGGATGACCAATAATATGGAGGTATCGGATGCATCGATCACCGATTGGTTAGGAGGCGTAACGATGACGGATTGGAGGGGAAGATGGCGATAGAGGGAGAAAAAGAAAAGAACAGTCTTCGGAGAGTTTTGGGAGAGTAAGGTAGACACTGGGAAGCTTCTTCTGGGCTGTTCCGGACCGAGTAGGAACAGAAAGTCTTCAGGAAAGTGAAATGCACCTGAAGGCACCCGGGAGTTCGATAACTTCTACCAGTACCTTACGACACTCTATCACTTCACTCGACGAGATTCCATCGCACCCGAGTCCATCTTCTGGGTCCATCTTCTGAGAACATCAGTGAGGACACCGACCGACGTCCACCCATCCGCCGTCAACCCCAGGGGGAGCGGAACTCCGAGGTACCGGACCTACGACGCGGCCCGGAGGGACGAGGACAGGAGGAGGACAGGACGACCGGGCGCAAGGGACGTGAGGTGTCACAGAGATCTCCAAAAATATCTGGGTATGTTCCCACTTCATTAAAAAAGGTGCACAGTTAGGATATATTAAATAAATTATTAAAAGACGAACTTAAATAAAAGAAGCCAAGAAATAATAGCTAGCAGGAGTTAAAAATAAACTATAATAATAATAAAAATTGTAAATGCAGGAGAATTATAAGATATCCCGAAGAGATAAAATATCTAACTAATATAAACAAAAGGGGTGATATCAGAATGCAAGTTAAGAACCCGCCATGCTATGTGGGGTTGAATGTATAAAGTATTAGGTTAATAATGTGTTGGATATACATAAAGGGGTTGTTAGATAATTCTGTTTAATGTATATTGATTCTTTATTCAGTATACCAAATGAATGTTGGATGTACAAAATATTAGATCATTAATATGTCAAAATATAAAGGGTTTATTACAGGATTTTAATTTTATGTCGGATATATAGAAGGGTTTTAGATAACTCCATTTAGTGTATGCTGATTCCTTATTCAGTATATCAAGTGAAAGTTGAATGTATAAAGCATTAGATATTTTATATGTCAGATATATAAAGGGTTTATTAGAAGATTTTATTTAGTGTGTTTTGCTCCTTTGTTCAGAATATCACAGGAACTATTCGTGAATATTGATAATAACTAAACAAGGGAGAGATAGAAAGCTTTATTTTATGGGGTTATTTTATGTATGTGTTTTGTGAATATTCTAAGGAACCTTTATGTCATGTCCTGATTATGTTATAAATGCATAAGTCATTGTGGTTCAGGCCTTTGTCTTGAGAGACCATTATTATACTGTAAGAGTAGAGGTTAGGAGAATTAAAGTGCAAAGTGAATATTTTAAATGTATTAAATGCACATGGAGTGAGAAAGTGGAACAAACTATATGTGTTTATCAGGGATTAAGGACTCCCTAGATACATAAATTGTCCAGGAGGCTTAAGTGCACCTTTTATAGTATTCTGTTCTATCATTTATTATAGTTGGATTATATTTATCATGTATATTAAAGTGTTTTCATTTCCTTGATCTGTGTTCATTCCAATCCACGGTCCTATGAGTTACCTCTAACTAGCTAAGCGAGTATAATTTCAAATTTATTCAATTCAATCAATTTAACCCCTCAAAAGGTTTACAAGGGCCATGCATATTTACGCTTGAAGACCATTTTGTTCTCCTCGATCGCACTGTTATTTTACAGATTTCTACCAAACTATTTGCAGTTTCACACTTTTCAGATTCCAATCTAGGGATCATACGGTTCCTTTTCTCCAAAATAATTTTTCCCCATACGTTAGGAATCTTTAGAAAAACGCTTAATTTGAGAACATTACTAATGGCCTACCACTTATTTTGGATTAAAATCACGATTTTTAAATCGTATGATCTCTAGATGAACATTTATTGAATTAAATAACATCAAATTATTTTTAATTGGTTAACAATTTAGCCTACAATGAGGGAGATGCAAACCCCTTACTTGAGCGTGCGGAAGGGAGGTACGGCGCACCCTTAAATCTTCCCACCCTATCTTTGCTCTATGTACTAACTCTTGGTTGACTTCTGGGGTTGGTCTTTAAACAAAAATCTGATGTAAATATTACAATTCTCCGCAAAGTGACTTGGACATGTCACATGGTGACCACTGTTGTATGCTTGAACATTTCCGTAGCCTGTTTGTTGTGACTATGTCTATTAACTTTCGTTACAATTACAAACAACGAAGATTCGAAACTACTCCTTGCCTGACTACCCCTCCCACCAACACTTATCCACCCCCACTCTCCACTATCTTCAGTTGATTGTTACCAATAGCAGTTTGAGTTTGTAATAAATTGGGCCATACACTTTACCGAGAAACTATAATAACTATAACTAGCTAAGACTATAAAGAGCAACAATGTTGCAATAATGGGTCTAAAACATTTCACTAGTTGCAGTTTAGATCATTATTTATTATTTATTTATCATTATTTATTATTTATCATTATTTATTTAAATTATAAATAACTAAAAAATGATGGCTTTTGATTGAACAGTAAATTTCCATAAAATTATCCTTATACCCGACCATTTGAAATCCCCGATCAAGCAAATATAACTTAGTTGAGAAAATGCATTTCAAGCCAGAGAAATATGATGCCTTCAAACTTCAACATTACCACTACAACTATTATCTCAACCATGTAACCAATACTCTGAAAGGAGCTAGCTATTTTTAGAACAACACTAAGAAGAACAGCTGATGGTATCGGCCAAGTTATTAAAGTGAAAATATTATAAACTACCAACGAAATAATAAATCCAGTGGATTAAAGCAAGGGATATTATTAAAATATTAATGAATTTACAATGAGGATCAAAATAACTAGCTGGGGCTAAGAAATCCATGCGTTCGTTTCAGTTTTAAGATAAAATCATAACAACAATAACATTTATTTTTCACCTTAAGATAAGGTTCTAGTACATAAAAAACTGATATTATCCTCAGATTTACTTACCAAAATCTTTCATCTTAGTATGAGATGGGATTAACGGGTGTCTGGTTTACGGTTTCCTGAAAATCCTGGTATGGTTTAACGTTACATAGTTACTAGGTGCACCCAAAAGATCTGCTCGATCACTTGACTTCAGTTCTGAAGTCTAATCAATTATCTCAGCTGATAAAGATACAAAATTTAGAAATATATTTTAATTTTACCATTTAGTTGGTTTTAATGACCTTAGCAAAGGTTTAGTCTGGAAATAAGTTTTTTCTCAGATTTTTATAAGACCAATAATTTTAAATTGTCATATTCAGTACGGTTTCCTAAGAGGTTTCTAGTAAAGTACAGTTAAACGTTACATTTAGATAATAATCATAATCATCATTGAAACTACAAATTATTGCGATGTAGAAAAAGATAATCCAGTCTCAATTTTGTTGAAACATTTTTCATAATGCATCAGAGAAAAAATTCAAATAGGAAACTCAGAAATGAGTGGACAGACAGGAATATGGTCCACCAGTTTAAATATTAGAGGGTGTATTTAATCAGGGAGGAGAACTAATACCTGTATAGTAATAGTGTTAGCGAATTTCCCCTATAGGGAAGAAGCTATTACCGTAGGTGGCATGGTAAGACTTAAGCCCAAGACCATGATAACTTTTCATTTCGAGGTCCCCAGATGCCAAAATCAACATTAGTTCAAATTTTTGTATATGTATATGTAATTTTTATATATGTGTGTGTGTGTGTGTGTGTGTGTGTGTGTGTGTGTGTGTGTGTGTGTGTGTGTGTGTGTGTGTGTGTGTGTGAGTGTGTGTGTGTGTGTGTGTGTGTGTGTGTGTATGTATATATTATATATGTGTGTGTCCGTAAGCACGATAACTCTCGTAAAAAAGGTCTAATTTCAACGAAATTTGGCACAAATGCGTAAAGTACCATTAATTTGAACGTGTTCGAAAACAAGACCAATCGCACCATCCGAAGGGGGGTTTTGGGGGGGGGGTTTGTACCCCAAAAATGGGGTCTTTGGGGTTTTCATATGTAATTTTTATTTTAATCAAATTTTAATTTTCACCATTGAATTCAGCTTAAAAAACAAACAATTTTGTATTTTGATCATTCTCTAAGTCAATTGCTTAGTGAGATATTGAAAGTGCTAAACACAGTACGTTGTCTAATGTTATTCATATGGAGAAAAAGAAACATTTTATATCTTGCTTATACATAAACCGACATAAACTGACGAAACTTGGTATATGGCTTCATCTGATTGTGGTTTATTGTTGTTTGCACAAAAAACAAAATTTTCATTTATGGCTCCCGTAGCAGCAAACCTATAGGTACTCGGTCTCCATGTTATGCTTATAGAAGATAATTAAAATTGTGTATATCGCTTATTTATGAATGTATATAGATTTAACTTGGTGTGTGACATCTATTTACATTTGTATAAAAACCCATTATTTTGTGTTCCTTGTTGCAGCAAACCTGCTTACCGTCCTCCATGTTATTCTTATGGAGAATAATCAAAATGGTATATTTCGCTAATTTATGAATGCATACTTATGAATCTTGATATGTGGCTTCACCTTGTTCAGTTATAATGATATTTACATGGAAACCCATATTTTGTGTTCCTTGTTGTAGCATACCTGCTTACTCAGCCCCCATGTTATTCTTATGGAGAATAATTAAAATGTTATATATCGTTTATTTTTATGAATGAATATTGATGAAACTTGGTATGTGGCTTCACCTAGTTTAATTCTATTTATATTTCATAAACAACAAATATTTTTGTTCCTTGTTTCAGCCAACCTACGTACTCATCACCAATGTTATTCTTATGGGGAATAATTAAAATGTTGTAAATTGCTTATTTGTGAATATATTTTTATGAAACTTGGTATGCGGCTTTATGTGGTATTAAGACATATATCATGCATTAGAAATTCGCTGAATACGCAGATTTGCTGCGACAGGGTATCTATTTTTTATTATACTGCACGAAAAGCAGCTGTTTTTGGGTCTGTATTTAATCCGTAAAAGCGCATTTTTCTAATACCTTAAAATATCGCACCGAAAAATCAGCTGAGGATCCAATAGTTTTTGTTACTTTTTACGTTTTGTGTATTTCAAAGGCAACAAACATGTACAAAATGCAACATTTTATTTGTAAATAAAATAAATGTAATTATTGTAAAGTTAACCTACCTGAACTACCAAAACAACACAAATCACCAAAAGTTTTGTCCAAATTTTCAACCATCAAAGCTTTATTTGGGCAGTATGATAAAAAACTTTGTTCATAACATGGAGCAAAAGTGTGTTTTTGGTGCTTAATCGTTTTTCCGAGCTCGGCTTCGCCTCGCTTGTAAAACACGATTGCGCACCAAAATCAACCACTTTTACTCCTTGTGATGAAACTACTATTTCGGGCACCCCTTATTGATAAAGATCCCAACCACCGTTTTATAGTATGGATTTCTTATGACAAATGTGCGCGAATGATGAACTATTGAAGGGCACATGTTCAGTGCCTTGCATACTTACAGACACCGACTGCGCCTTAGCGAGAATCATTAGTAAACAGTCACAATTAGGATAAACATAAACTAAACTAAATGTATTGCCGTGTTATAAACGATAAGGCAAACACTTCTTAGACGTAAAATTACACTAACATTTTGTTGGATCATACTTTACTGAAACAACTAAACCGGGGAAAACTCAATAATGACGGGTAACAACAGTTGGAGTTGCAAAGGTTCCACTAGTAAAACATTTTAGTAGGAAGTAGAATCAATTCATCGATTTCAGCTGTCGTAATTCAATATTTATTTTTAGAAACGTAAGCAAACTGGGCTATATTTAAGGAAGGTTGCACTTAAGGGGGCATAGCGGAAGTTTAATAATGACAGATTAAGATATTCTGAGTGGTATTGATACTTAGGACGACTGTGCCTTAGCCAGGGCATGCCCATTAGTAAATAGCCCAGTGACCAACGGCAATCAAGGGATTAATAATTTGTCGTGGGATGGGTCTCCTACCGCCCCTCAATGTGTTTAGGGGTGATTGTATTGGGATGTCGATCTTCATATGATACACTTAAACAATTTTAAAACCCTTATTTATAAGTTTATCACGTTGATCACGTGCAATGTGCATTTGAAGAACGTCTTATGAAAACTGTGAACGTTGTAACAACATGAACATAGTAATTAACTAGTTACTTTATTAATAACAGTATTGGCAGGAAATTTATTGATTTAGTGAGGAAAACTTAAATCTTACGTTTAGTCTGGGCCTCAAATTATGTGAGGATTTGCTTTCATTTATCCCTTTAAGAGTATTCATATCGAATTCATTTTACGGTATGTCCAAAAATTATAAATTCTTCAACTCAGTGTAAAAAGTGATCCAAACATTTTAAAAGCTTGCACTCACTTAGACGTTAGTTTAAATCTTGTACACACACTTATTTGTCCTAACATTTTATAAACAGCTAACTGACTGATAGAATTGTAAGAGGATGTATTTAATAAGATATAAAACATATTTTGATTGCATAAAGAATAAATTTTGTGGTTTTATTTTCTTCAATGACGTTAGGAGCTGATAAGAACTCTACTACCAATGTAACATGAGACGAAAGCTATTGTTTTGATAGTGGGTTTGTATACGCCAGTGCCATAAAGTTATGCGGGATTGAGCTCTTACAACTCAATATCTCTCTTACAAACGGAATAGAATAGTTTAAGTAAAGCTAAAATGTTTCCTTCCAAAACCTCTCAGTGATAACTTGGTGAAGTTTACCTTTATTCAAATTATTCAAAAGAAAATGCAACATGCCACATAAAAGCTGAGCTTTCTTAGGTTTATGAATAGGGGAAAATTGTATTGGATGCAGTTCTGAGATACATTACTATAGTTACTGGGTTGTATAATACCATAAAGGGAGCGGTTCTGAGATACATTACTATAGTTACTGGGTTGTATCATACCATAACGTCGGGTGCGGTTCTGAGATACATTACTATAGTTACTAGGATGTATACCCACCCCCTTACCCTTTATGTATCATAAAGGGTGCGGTTCTGAGATACATTACTATAGTTACTGGGTTGTATCATATCATAACGGTTGCGTTTCTGAGATACATTACTATAGTTACTGGGTTGTATCATATCATAACGTCGGATGCAGTTCTGAGATACATTACTATAGTTACTGGGTTGTATCATATCATAACGGTTGCGTTTCTGAGATACATTACTATAGTTACTGGGTTGTATCATATCATAACGTCGGATGCAGTTCTGAGATACATTACTATAGTTACTGGGTTGTCTCATATCATAACGGTTGCGGTTCTGAGATACATTACTATAGTTACTGGGTTGTATCATATCATAAAGGGTGCGGTTATGAGGTACATTAATATAGTTATTGGGTTGTATCATATAATAATGTCAGGTGCGGTTCTGAGATACATTACTATAGTTACTGGGTTGTATCATATCATAACGTCGGGTGCGGTTCTGAGGTACATTACTTTAGTTACTGGGTTGTATCATATCATAACGGGTGCGGTTCTGAGATACATTACTATAGTTACTGGGTTGTATCATATCATAACGTCGGGTGCGGTTCTGAGGTACATTACTTTAGTTACTGGGTTGTATCATATCATAACGGGTGCGGTTCTGAGATACATTACTATAGTTACTGGGTTGTATCATATCATAACGTCGGGTGCGGTTCTGAGGTACATTACTTTAGTTACTGGGTTGTCTCATATCATAACGGGTGCGGTTCTGAGATACATTACTATAGTTACTGGGTTGTATCATATCATAACGTCGGGTGCGGTTCTGAGGTACATTACTTTAGTTACTGGGTTGTCTCATATCATAACGGGTGCGGTTCTGAGATACATTACTATAGTTACTGGGTTGTATCATATCATAACGTCGGGTGCGGTTCTGAGGTACATTACTTTAGTTACTGGGTTGTCTCATATCATAACGAATGTAGTTCCAATTTACGTTACTATAGTTACGGGGGTTTTGGCATGGCATACTCCATGCAGTTCCTAGTTACATTACCGTAGGTATGGGTTGTGGAATGGCATAATTTAAAGTGTTTAAATGAATATTTTCAAACCACGTGAACTGTCTTTAGTTTAAAACATCCATCAAGTATGGAAATATATATAAATGTATAATTTTGTTTTTAATTTAATTTTGTTTTGGAATTTAAATGTTTTCCAATTTCTGATTTATAATAGACCCTTAGATGAGTTATTTTGTCACTAGAACAAAAGTAAGAGGTTGGCTAATTTTTAACAAGCACAGTTTAACCCGTTGAATTTAGATTGTAAAAGTGCGTATTTCTGCACTAACATGAGTATCATAAGGAATATAATTTTGTTATTGAGTCTTTAAATTTATTGCTAACAATATAATACACATTTACTAAGTTACTGAATACAACTTTTTTTAATGAGTCCTGCACAAAAATAGAGCCCAATTTCGAATCCTTTATACTGAATTCTCTATAAAGACGATGTTCTCCCATGTTATAATAAGACTTTATTTTCGAAAACTGAGGTCAACAGAGCTTTGTTGATGTCATATTAAGAATCGGTGTAAAAGCTCTTTTAAGGGATCCGGAAATGTGCATTACAAAAAAAGTTGGGTAAAAATATAAAAATTTTACTCCAGAAATGTTAAAAACATTACGCAAATAATAATACTACATTATTTTTTGGTACTATACCAGGGCCAATTACATTATATAATTAAGTATTATCTAAAGGAAATACGGAACAAAAAATCACCGAGATGATAGTTCACAATGCGTATCTTTCTTACCATAACACCTTTTGGCAATCAATTGATGAAAACAATACTTTTCTTTACATAGTTACTGTATTTTACCTTTGGCTTGAATAAAGCTCACAAACAGTATAACCAATACTTCCAACATAAAATCTCATGTTAAAATGTGGTCTTTAAGTGATTAAATTATACTGATTAATATTACAATTAATTCTTAAATGAGAACCAAATTTGTATTACTGTGCTTTCATTGCAAAAAAGAGTGATCCTACTTTAAGTGTATGAAAAAAGATTCGTTAATTATGTATACGTTAAAAATACATTTATTAAATCACCTCTCCCGAAATACTTGGCTGAATTGTGTGAGGTAATAGGATGATCGACCGGGCGTGTATATAAATCAGCCTTTGTGTTTCTGGATATAGTTGGTTTTCGCTTGCTTATACAGAACCAACATTGGATCCTTTGTTGTATAGGAGTATTATGCAGTGATATCTAAAGTACTATACAATTTAAATGTATCAAATTTACGTTGACTATCTCATTATATAATCCCGTATCAATCCTTTCGAAGAAACGACAGAAGGACTTCTTTTTAGTTAATATTTTTTAACTTAAGAGCATCTAAAGTAATTACATAACTTAAGTTGTACCCCGTAATTTTTGAAACAATTGTCACAATTTTGGTAAGTTTTTTTTAGCTTTCCAGTGTGGCCGGTTTCCCTTTTTTACCTTGGGCCGTCCGTGTATTTCCGGAGCTGGTTTCTTTAAATCTGAAACTATCACTGAGCTTAATTACCCTGTAAGTTTAAGTCCTTGAATGGAACAATGCATCTTGCTTCCATGTCCAACGTTAGCTCGAGAGGAAGGGTTCTCAGCCGATATTCTTGTAGCGGGTAAACCGACGTCGGCGAAGAATCTTTCGATGGATTCTGGAATCCAGATGGGTTGGAGGTAACCCTGGGTTGGAGGGTTATTCCCTTGTAGACTCGAGAGTAGAGAGCGACTCGACCTGGGGTTGTTCTGCTGTTAATGTTGAGGAGTGATCCTCTCCATCTTGGGACTACTTGCTGTCCCCGTACTATATTTTCCATCCCACTAGAATCCTTCCTTCTGAGTACTATACAATAATTCAAAAGGAGGTATGCCTTGCTGGGTAATCCTGGTGCCTCCTCATTCCTCAAATCTAACATATAAGAGTTATATTTCTACTTATGATTAAGTTTGAAATAGCTTTTATAGAGTGAAAATCTAAGTTGCACTTCTCTATAGCTGTTTGCATTGGAAAAGACAATTTACACATATATTGACTTTGTAAAAGGTTTGCTCAAATCTTTGTAACAGTTATATTTTTCCTGTAATTTTCAGCTGGTTTGAAACACCCTGTACTTCAATATATTTCTTTGGAAATATTTCTTTTTTATACAAATATGTCTTTACTTTGAATGAAATGTAAGAAGCTTATATAAAAATATGACCATCAATATTAGGAAGAGGAAATGAAATGACAAAGGTACAATTATGAAAATGTTGTTTCCAACATCCACTTTGTTTTTTTCCACTTTGTTTAGTAAAACATACATGAAATGACAAAGTTACATTTATAAATATACTATAGAGCTAGGTCAGTATGCCTCTTACCAATATACAATTATGTAGATACATAGGATATATTTAAGGCGAGTATATGTGCTCTGGAAAATATTTTACAACAAAATATAAAGAGGGTTACAAAAATTAAGCGATAAACCAATCCCAGACATTAATTATAATTTTATTAAAACATGACCCAATGAGTGATTTCATTTTTGATTATAGTCTCTGATTCACTTTTCTAACGATTAAAAAGGTTAAATTACCTGGTTGTCGGAAGATTCTGTGTCATCCAGTTACCGGATAACGATCGTTTCGGGAAACGATCAAATTCCCTTCTTCAGATCCAACAGAACATCAAACTTCACTCATTACGATCGTCATCCGATAACTGGATTTCACAGAATCACTCGTAAACCAGGTAATTTAACTTTTTAACCAATGAGTGATCTTCAAATACATTTTATCATATAATTTATTACATCATTTTTGTCAACTCTTTCACAGCAAGTACAACACTAATTGTAAAACAAGTATTTTTAAATAGAAGAAAGAATCCATGTATCAAGGAAATATAATTTATAACAAAATAGTAAAAACTAGGGTAGTACAATTAATTGTAAATTAAAATTGAAAAAGCATTTTATATTCAATAGAAAAACCAAAAACACTGCAAATCAAGCACCCCATATTCATTCTTGTTTCATGTAAGAGAGCTTAAGTGGCTATAAAGTTGTTAACTTACCCCAGTTTTCCAGTCACAGCAAACTTTATTTGTAAGCTACCATTAAGTTTCGATCTTATGAAAGCTTTAAACTGTATCATATCATGTGCTCAACCACGCAATCTATGTATGTTTTATGTCATATTTTTCCGTTCAAACCAATACATCATAAATACTTATTAGAAAAAAAACTATTTTTTACTATTGATTAATATAAAATAGCAATTGAGAAAGTGCAAAAGTATAGGTAAGTTGTGTTTCACAGTCCATAGATTATGATTTAAAAACAAAATGAGAAATAAAGCTTATGTGACAGTAAATTCACTTCAGTGCTGTCTTATTGAATAAATAAATTTTGTATATTATTGACATGTGTATATTTTGCTAAAATGTAAATACAAATAAAGCATAAAGGATAATACCATTCATTCATCCATACCACTGAGTAAGAAAGGCGTCTGACCGTTGTCTTCCAACACCGTTTTAACAAAAAACCTGAGCCGTTTGAGCTGAAATGATGAAAAACGGACTACACATAAACTGCCTTACTTCCAAGGCTACGGATACTTTTCGTCAGTGTGGCCTGTTGACATTTCCATCCATAAATATATTTTTGAATCGCTGTTTTTCATAACAAACAAACCGTGGGCTTGCTGAGTCCAGAATCTCCACAGTATAACCTCTTCGCCAACGTTTAAATCCCCCAATTCCAAAACATAAAACTGTATTATTTTAGAACAATTTTGATTTTTGCTCTGTCGAACTCTTTAATATGTTGCCTGATTGCCTCCGGGTTGGGATGACACATGATGAATTTAGGAGGAATTTTAAGGCCGATTTGTTGAGGAGGGGCGTTTTACAGTGTCCATGACTACCTAAGGAAATTATAATTTAGAAGTGTTTACTGTTTTGTGGTTGAAATTGTATAAATGTTTTAAATGACTCATGCCAATGCTTATACAAGTTTTTAAGGCAATTAAGGAATTAGTGATTGATTGATTGATTGATTGACTGTAGGTGTACATAGGATTTGTTACAATAATGCTAATCAGAACTGCTTTGCGACCTTAGAGACCACGCAATAAAAATCATCTACAAACTAATCCAGCTTCATAAAACTATAGTGTTTAACAATATTAAATATTAATATTGAGAAGATTGATTTTCTGCACACTTTCGTGAGAACAGTAAATGTATTTGGATTCTTGAACTAATTTTTAGTAGACTTTGAATGTCAGTTGACAGACGCATGTAGATAGTGGACGACATTGATGAGAGCGAAGAACCATTGCAAATGACGTTACTGATGCTGATATCCCTGAGGAGTGCTGACATCGTCTCTAGCCCCTTTCACGTTCATCAGTTTGTTATTTTTCCTGAGTTATCCAATCTTCTTGGGCGTGCAATATCAACCTTAAAAATAAAATTAAAATGTTAATAATTTGTTATCGATCAACTCATAATGATAGAAATCTTAATAATATTCCTTATTACCTAACAACTCAAAGTAAGTGGGTTTATAATCCTAATATGAGAGAGAGTATCCAAGCTGAAAATAGTTTAAAATACTTAAAAAAATTATAAATATAGAGCAACAAGATTTAATTTATGGTGAGAACGTAAATACAAACATATACAAAACAAAAACCTTGTATTACGTTTTACCAAGCAATCTGAGTGATCAAACCTGGAAGAACCCACCAAGGATGATAACTGTTCATCTCAGACTTAAAACCTATTTATTTATTAACTTTGTAATAACAAATAAAGGAGCTACAACAAGGTCTTATGGAGCTTTATTGCAGTTATTCCTACCGATGAGGCTCGGCAGTTCCCTTCCAACAACTGTACCACAGTCTTTTCTATTTTTCTGGATATTCTTCATTTTTTCACATAAATGTAACTTACTATACCAGAGATTATATAACCTAGTGCGGGGTGAGGGGAAGTTCCTGGTGAATAGGAGGTGAGTGGTGGGGGCAGTCGTGGTGGGAGCGGCAACAATGCGCCAGCTGGATCCCCTCCTCCTACCCACAACGCATAGCCATTTAATACATTCTGTTCCTTATGGCGGCTTAAGAAAGTCAAATTATCTGTACAATTACAAAAGTTTCCCGATAGCACATGCCGGTTATCCACTACTAAACTATTATTATAACGAATACTTTACCAAATGTACGTAGAACCAATAGAAGATTTCACCAATACATCACATTGGTTTACATCACATCGTAGATTGTTAGCATTACATCGCTCACTTAAAAATGAATTACTTAAAATTATAAGTTTAGGATATTTTTATTTTACAATCAATGTATATTTTTTAATTTAAAATATTTGTTCCAACTTTTGTTGCATAAAAACAAACTACGGTTGAAGGTAAATAAGTCAGACCTATAACAACTATAATGGAATCCAGTTTTATGTATAATTTAATAGTATAGAACACTGAAAAAGTGGTCTCTTCAACCCAAGGAGATTTATTAGTATAACTGGACGTAACACTGCTTCACTATTTTTGTCGAAAAAACGAGCCGGTCAGGTTGGAAAATTTCTCGTTCTTTGAACTATCCTAATTGGTTGTTTTATTCTTATAAGTGAATCTACTCATGCAAATCAATGGAATAAAAGTAATAAACGTTTGAAAAAATTCATTTTTTAGTTTGATTTATATATCTACCCTTGTAGTTATGTATGAAAAACTATGAGCAAAGAAACAAATACAAGTTTATTAATGTTCAAATCATGGGTAGGTATTTGTTTCATTAACTTTGTCAACTTGTTCGATTTTAACGAGTAGTTCTTTGCCTCACCAAAACTTGGTAAAGAACGGCTCACAATTTTGATCATCAGTGTTGCCTCCAGTATTACTAATATAACTCCTTGGTTTATCCGCACAACACTCCAGTAACCATTATATTCCTTTTCCTGTATGTTTGGAAATAAAACATTAATACTTTCATGATAAAATGTTTTACAAAACCTTGGAAGTAAAATTATTTTTGACTGATATTCGAAAGAGGTACCCAATGATTTAACAATGAGTGTAAATAATATGCATTTCAGTTACATTTTACAGTGAAAACTTAAGTATGGGTAGAGTAGGACAAGACTAAGTTTTCTTAAGTTGTATATGAAGAGTGAAGTGTGTAATATTATCCCTCGCTATATCATTATAAGGCAATGCTTATAAGTTTATTTCGATGCTTAGTTTTATAATACTCTAACAATTTTCTTGTAACCTTAATACGCATACAATATTTAAATGCGTAATAATTTAATTCACAAAGACAACCTAGAAAAAATTTACGCTAGTCCAAGGCCTGTTTTGTATCTTAGACAATACAAAGACTTAACAACCTTACAGATATACTGTTCAAACATTGTAGTCGTAGTTTATGTCATCAACAGATTCGTTGTAATTTCACCATTATACAGCGGTTAGAAAATATGATGTTCTCTAATCCCCTTGATGCTTTGTCATAATATAAAACATACAAACACAAAACAACCATATATTTTTCTCCGAAGCCCTAATCCACTCTTTAGGGCAAGACATTAGTTGATGTTGGAAAGAAAGGACAGCGGGAATGATTGCCGGTTGTTTACTTTGCACTAAGATAGATGCACTAGCAGCAATCAGTACATGTCTTGTGAACTGGAAGAAACTTTGCTTGATTTTGTATATTAGACAAGGTTATAAAATCAGGTTAACTTAGGATAAGGTGTTAATAACTTTTTCTTTTAAAACTCATAGCAAAAACGAATGAAAACGTGTTAAGTTTTAAAGCGCATTTAAAATGTATGTATCGATTATCTATTTAGTTAGTATATATAATTAAAATTAATAAAATACTGTTAAAGCTTTGTCAAAACTTAGTCAAAACTAAATCGGGCAAAGATACGATATATGTAAAGCGTACATTTTTATGAGAAGTACGTCAATTTCGTTAGCCTTCTTCCCGTTAAGGTTTGTAACTATCTTAATACTTTCTCTACTGAAAATTAATCATTCAATACCTCATACAAATCATAACCAACTCTGTCCATCCTCTATTATGGGGGCACAAATTTACAAGCTTCAACATCAGATCAACAAAAGTTTATAATCTTTTTGTCTATTCTAGAGTTTGAGTGTAATTGTTATTTTATGTCATTCAATGTGAATGTTAGTACAGCTGTTGAAACAGTATAGATTAGGATGTTTGTTATAAGTAATACCACTTCAGAAATGATCGTAATATAACCACGATGCAATTGCTAGAATATATGTAAATAAAAGAACATCAGAGAGCTTAACATAAAGGCTTATTACCTACATCCCTAAACCGTGAAGTTATATAGAACAAGAAAATAGTGTCAATCGAGCTCGGAAAGAATCAAAATGTGTTATAATTTGTCACATTTTACCAATATAATTTTTTTTTAAACAAAAAAAATTATGTAACTAATAATGCACTTGCAAGATGTGTAGGATATAGTGGTAAAGTAATAACCTTAAAGAAGTTAGTTACTAGAGTAAATCTTATCTATACATACGAAAACCCGATTGTCCTCCAGACCAAACCTCTACACCTACAATCGTTAAATTTGGCATGTAGACTCTTTTCATAAGGTACGTATCCAATAAGAAAGGATTTTAAGAAATTCCCAAAGGGCTCCACCCCACGGGGAGTCAAATTTCCAATCCAGTGATTTCTAATAGACATTCATTTTGGTTTGAGCTGATGAAAATTCAAACAACTGATCACACTTGTAGTAGTTATACGGGTTAACCACAGAATGCATCACATACCACAGGTTTTATTCCCGGTTGAAACTGGGTACGATGACAGCTAGTTAAATATATGCGAAAAACCATTTTTACCTATTAGGCTTGTCTGCCAAAATAACGCAGTAAAATCCATAGCCATTCAAACCCATTTATTGCTGTACATAGTTTAAATTTAAATGGGCCTTATCCTATTGACATTATTAATCGTATCGACAATGTACTAAATTAGAGCTGTTGTTGTGCTCAAGATTTTATGTTAGATCCTTAAATTGTCTCCGGCTAAGGATTGACTAATACAAATCTAGTTTTAAATTTAATTTTTATTTATTAGGATATTGAAGTCAGAATATTACTCCAAGACACGGATATTGCTCATTACGTTTATATGGATGGCATAAAAGTTTGCCGTTCAAGAGGAAGCAATTTTGTTTTTCTAAGGTTATGCTTGAGCTTCCATTTTAATAAAATAAAATTCAAGGTGGCCAAGTTAAGTTTTATTTAGCACCTATCTTGTTTGTAAAATGCCTTTAGCACTCATTTAATGTAAGCAGTTTCAATGAATAACAAGGTAGCAGATTAGTACAAATAAGTAGAAAGTATTACAGCATGTCTTATAGCGTACAGTTTTGTTTTTGAATCCGATTGTTATTGGTAGAGATAATGATACAATAAATTTACAATAAACACGGTATTTAGGAGCTAACACAGTTTAGGAGTACGATCGTAGGTAATACAACCATTACATTGTCCCATTATGCATGATGGTAGAGTAAAGGCATTTTACATTACTACGTTTCATCTTCTTAAAATAAAATGCGTCAAAACTTGTTATTACAAATCGGATGAAAAATGTATGACCTAACTTTTGTAAAGCATTGATTGAAATTAGTTTTGGTTTAGCCTTGGTAATGACACTAACTTGTATTTCAAAACAATGTGAGGTACTTTTTACCCTTCGTGGGAAATCAGGGCTCACTGAATTTACCCTTGATAGCTCACAGTGTCTGAGTTACGTTCCAGAGTCAACAAAAGTATTTCCCTCAAATTTTGTTGTTTATTTAATAACTTGAGGCTAAGGCTCAGTCCGCGACAATAACCCTACGTCTCATAGGGTCATCATCGCCCGCCTCAAGATGTCGAATTTTTCTTCTGGCCTTGTGGCCTTAAACCCAATAGCCACGGTGAAAACCTATGCGTCTGGTCACCTAAAGTTTATGAACGGCAGGACTAGGTACGAGTTACACGCTCATACTAGTCTGATAGCCGCGACCTGTTCGGCCACGGAGTGACACGTTTATCGTAGCAACCACAGTGCGCCGATGTAGGGTCTTCCGGCTCGCCGCAGGTACGATGTCTACGCACCGACTGTGGTAACCGCGACTTCCCCAGTCACGTGCTGCCGTAATTATCGTCGTGGCCAGTGGTCAGAACAAGATCACTAAGGCCGCTCGGCGTTACCCTTGGGGTCCGCGAGGACAATAAAATCCGCCGCAGGGTTTGACGCCTACGGACGATCCCTTTGGACCGCGAGGTACACGCTCACGGGGTCAGGTATACATACGACGCTGGCCGGAAGCCAGATGAGGACTGCCGGAGTCCAATTCAGGGTCCTGTAAAATAATTCCTGACCTCCGCAGGGTGCAACACCTACGTGAAATCACCAAGGCCGTGATTTATACGTTCACTGGCTATTAATACTCACTCCTTTGCCGGGCCCACCGTAGGTCGTTCCACGTCCCAAGATATGTCGCTTGGCACGGGATGTATTCTATTGCCTGGGTTGTGAAATGTCCTTTCACAACCCCGGGCTTTTACTTTACCTACAATCCCGTTGCTAGCCTAAAGTGAGCTCAATAAGTGCGAATGATATTATTCACACTTAAATATTTTATCCGCAAACTATTCGTTCACGTTAAGCAACTTACTAAGGGAGGTTAGAGCTGAAGCACGGTCAGGGCACAACTGCCCGGGGGTTCCGGATGTCCTCCTTATATAGTGCAGCCGGTGGAGGGGCGGAGGAGGAGCGGTGTAGGGGCGGCAGGTACTGCCCGCTCGGACAGGCTCGCGGCCCGCCGCACGACCCATCCCTAACCTATTGTTCGGCCGGGCGGCCCGACTCTCTTATCAGTGATTGACAGCTCCAACTCAACCTTTCCTTCTAACTTAAAATTTCTTGTTGCGGTAAAATAAATAAACAATTCTCCATTTACGAATTTAACTTCTATTTACTTATGAAATAAATATTCTCACAACCGTACAATATAATTATTCGAATAAGAGTTTCTTTCTTTTCCTAAACAAAACCATGTATTCCCATATTTCAAATTAATAAATAAATAAAAATTGTAAGGAAAATAAAATGAACCTTACAACAAACAGACATACCTTGAAAAAAACTGAAAAAATAAAGCATTTGTTTTGTCGAAATTTACTTAACAAACTACGACGAAATGAATGTATCTGTTTCTGCGTCTTCGATTTATCTAAGAATTCAATTCAAAAGAGAGGTATTGAGTTCAATAAGGATTCAATCTTCGGTAACTAGATGGCGCTGGTGTATACAAAACAACAATCATGCGAAGAGCTCCCAGTCTCATGTTTCATTTATATCTAAGCTGTGTTTAGGTTTCTTTATATTTTATACTTATGACTTATATATTGAGTGTCGAGTTCGAGAGACTCCACTGTATTCTCAAAATTGTTACATGCTCCATGAAATTGCAGGTTGATAAAATGCAGCAGGTGATAGGCCTAATATTCCAGCTGGGGAATAGTGTAAAGGGGCATTATAGTTTAAACTTGACTGATACCCCCGATCATAGAATGAAGTATATATTGATAACTTTTGTAGGCTGTAGGTTCCTTAAACATTCTTTACATAACTAATAATTACTTGTGTAAAAACCTTACATCGTTATGTTTACTATAATCAAGTGTTACCTGTTCTCAAGTTATAATTACAGACAGCATTCTGGTAGAAGAAAATGCTATTTAACTATTAACAATGTATTTACCTATCTAACTTTGTAAGATAAAGAAACATGGTCTCCTTCGTATTAATATTAATATAATCGTTAGCAAAGAAATTAAAAAAGTATTTTGGCAGCCTCTTTTTGTTTTACTTTGCCTGTCTACATAGATCTGTGCGTGGAACGTCTCCAGCAAAGCAAGGAGTGAGCCGTTACAGTACGAACATATAGTACTAAAACATTTACATACCGGGACTAGGCTTCGAACCCACGACGGACCCGCTGCCATGGTCCGGAGTCCGTCACCTTGACCACTTCCACGTAATTATAGTTTGTTTTGCTATATAGTGAAACGAAACGAATCCGTTTCTAGTGTCATTCACGTATTTTATACGAGTATTATTACGAACAATGACACCGGATACGAATGTTTAGAATATTTAAACAAAGCTTCCCTTCATAATTAGTTAAGAACACGGAGTTGAGCTGAGGTAAAAGGATGGTTCATCTGAATTTTGTCAGGGGATGAGCTCATGAATAGGGGTCGAACGTTAAAGAATAAGTGCATATAATAAGGCATTCTAGGAATTTATAAGGGATCAGCTAAGCTACGAGAAAGGTCCTAGAGTTATGAGGGGGAATGAATCAAGCCTTTAAAATCATTATAAGTTAACATAAATTCAGATAACGACTGATATTAGTTGACTTTAACCTTCATGAGGTATGAAAGTAATAATTTCTTCTTTATTTTATCTTTAGTTGAGTCGAAATAATCAAACATGATATAACCAAGTTTAGCTGCTATAGTCCAAACACAATGGCTGATTCACACAACACGACGGTCGACCAGGCCTTTTATGTTATACAATGGAGCTTACCTTTTGCGAAAAGTGGAATCAATCAATGTGTTGTGTTGGAAAAAATGTATTAATTTATTAATCCTAAGATGTTTAATTATAAATAAAATCAAATAATAGTACAGTAAAATGTATATAGTAATTTTTGGATGTAGAAAAGGCCGTATTTAAATATGTTTCAAACACATTTCAAAGATTGCTTCAACTGGCTTTACACTTTTGATATTTACTACATACACTTATTGAAAGAATATCTTCATACTTAAACCATTTAAGTAAATAACTCTTGTAGTGTTAAATCTTGCTTTTTCTGATATCTTGATACAACTTCAAAAGGTTTTTTTGGCTGTTCTGTTTACATCAAAAATCAAATATTAAAGGTTGACAAAAGCTCAATGCATTTTAATTTGCAAAAATGTTCAAACAATAATTTGTCTTTTGTTTCCACAAAATGCTGGGTCATTGGACGGTAGAATATCGGACGCAGTTGTCGATATCGCCAATGGCCGTGGGATTGGTCTAGATGGGATTAGTTCCATGGCTGTTCGCTTCACTGCACTTTTTAATTGGTCAAACCCGACTCTTGTGATATGGGGCCATTATTACTTCTAATTTACTTTAATTTCTTAACTGAAGTGATGATATATTTTTTTCTCTAATTTGCCTTGAAAAGTATATTAATAACATTTTACGACATTTTAATTGTAAATACATTTGTAAACAAAAAGGTTATAAATTCTAAATCCGCTAATTACATCAACGTATTTTTATTCTAGTTTTATGGTTTGTACGGTTAGGAACTGATTAAAGTACTGCCTTGATTTACTTTGTAAAATAAAGATAAAATACCAAACTAACCAAATATATACTATATGGAAAATAACTGAACATTATTGGAACAGAAGTCTTTGGCGAAGATATTTCAAAATGTTCCACCTTGAAATTGGTAGAGAGTGTTTCGCATGTTATTGATAGATACAAAGGCGTTCCCACTTTATATATTTAAAAATAGTTAAAAAAACGTAATATTGTAATAAAGTAGGTCTAAATAGTAAATATAAATGGTGTTTTTACTATTTATGAAGATTTTTGATACTACGGATCAGTATTTTATGAAGGAAACAATTTTTTTGTGCAAGTAAACAACTTGTATTAACATATTACTTACGTTTTTGCAATAATTACTGAAGTTTTTAACTTGTAATTCATGAATTTATAGGGAAATAAACAACAAATCTCGGTCTGTATTGAGAAGCAAGAGGAAGCATCAAGTGCTGTATCTGTCGTCGTATATTTTTACTTGTTTCATTACTTGGTGGTAAAGGGGCTATAAAGTTGCCCCAGTTCTCCACTTAATGTTGAACGTTTTTGCAAACGATCTTTATGATTCTCTCACAGTCTTGATGCTTCACATTTATGTGCGTTGTATATTTATTCTTTAGACGAGTATAATTCTGTCAGATTATATTTATCGGAACAATTTTCATTTTAATTTTATTTTATACATAATTTAACACAAAAAATCATCATTCGATGCATAATAGATTCGTTTAAATGCAACCAAATACTATGCAGTATATTATTTTACATATTATGTTACTCGATTTGTGTGTTGGTTTAGTTGTCACTCCAATCACCACCACTACTTCTCACTTATACCTTTAAGGACTTCATACTTTCTGCAACGATATAAAACCTATGGTAGTATGCACTAGATATAAACTACATTGTTTGTAAAGACCATCTTGTTAGACTTCATATGATTTGCCTTATTTATAACCTAGGACATATACCAATTTCAAAAATGTTAAAGTAGAAGAGAAACTTAAGTCGTGCATTTTGATTTTAGATTAAAGGTGCTTAAAAAAATTTGCATGTTGGTGGATTGTGTTGTATGTTATTGAAAACTTCAGGGGCGTTTCCACTTTATAGTTAAAGCAAAACATAACCCATGAAATCCATAATTATCAGGTATCAAACTAAGATTAACATATCATGGCTTTGTTGGAAAAATATACAGGGTGTCTCACGTAAGGTGCCTCAAACCGATAGCAGACGAACCACTTGACCTAGAAGTATGAAGTAAAATTATTTTCTACTAAATCAACCCCAAGGAGTAACGTAAAAGTAGTTTTAACTTGTTTGAAATACAGGGTGTTTCAAAAACTGAGGGTCACTAGTTCGAATCTCGGAATTTTCAAATGTAAACATAGGTAATGTTATACACCATTTCAAAGCCCTTTAACAGATAAACATTTTGGTGAGAACAGAACTCACTTATCTCTATCTGTTTCAAAATTGAGGCCATTTTCGGAAAAATATATTAACATTTACGGAGTACCCTGTATCTCCTTAACCACAATACATATTTGTATTCTGATTTAAATTTCTTACTCGTATTGAACTCAGCTTTATCTTGATATGCTGCATGCCAGTATTTAAAACATAGTAAAACTAAAAAATAATAAAAATACCTTTTTTTGTAAAATGTTTATATGCCCATAATTGCATATATATTATATAGTATATATAACTATATATTATATAATTTATATACATCAACCTCGCTTGTTTTTTAGCAATCATCAAAAATCACTAGTTCCCTATATGAAATACATGTTATCTACTTATATAAAGCTAGACGGGTTCACTCACTCATTCACTGAAATAACCTATGAGGCACTTCCCGTAATCGAACCCCCCTCAACCCCATACTTGAATTAAAGCTCTTGACCAGAAAATGTCAGAAACATTTGCCTAATGTTAACATTTTTGAGTTTTTGAGGCATTTTTGGGCGGGGAAAATTCCACGTTTTCAATTTTTCCACTTTGAGCGCTTTTTGTACGGAAACGGTAAGAGATGGCAACAAATGCTAAATACAAAAATTGTAGAAAATGTAATCCAACTAGCGGTTTTCCGTCAGATTTAAGATCCGATCATCCGTTTATTTATCGGAGAAGGAGTAATTTTTAGTATTTTGGCCCATTTAAATGTGTAAAGTTTTGGAAAGCTGTTTAATGAAAGCACACTATCTTTGGCTAATACCACATGTTTGTATCAGCTGATTTGAATAAACCGCCCATGTAGGCGATAATAATTTACTAACATGAGGTTTATATAAATCAGCTGTTACAACACTTGGTGAGCACATCATCGCCTACAAGGGAGGTTCAATGTCGCGAATATCGTTTGTTACGATATTGGAAAATGTAATCAACCGATTGTTTGTTCTATCGAATGAATTTAGCCCAGTAGCCCAGTGGATATATTGTCAGATGATTCAAGATCATATGTGGTCACGGGTTTGAATCCTACTTTTGATGTTTATTTTTTGAAGTCTGCACTTTCTGTTTGACTTTGTTTCGTTTTTACAAATTCATTTATTTGTACTCATGTTGCACAATGAACAGCTACCATACAGCGCTCTGCGGAAGTAGGTTAGCTTAGGTTACTATAATTTTGTCGTGAACTGAAGTCAAATTTGTTGTCATTTTTTAGAAGTAAATCCAATTGTAGAACTCCAATTTAACATTGTAACAAAAACTTTCTATTTAACTTATATCTCATTGAATTTGATTGAGTGAGCTCTTTATTTTTTGCTTTTATACACCTCGAAACAACCATTGTAGTCGGGAATTCATTCGATAAAACGAACAAGCAGCCGGTTGGTAAAATGTTTCGATATCGAACCGATATGGGACTGCCTGTGTAGGTATTAACGTGTTCACCAAAGGTCATTGTTGTGTAGTTTTTATTTTGTTAATGAACTACAATAGTTGAGTTTGATTTAAACTTGAGTTGTCTGAGGAATGCAAGTGAGCGAAGCGAACTCCAAAAGGAGGTCTGGGGGCGAAGCCTCCAACGGCGATAAGCCTAGTTTCTACATAACTCTTCCAAATACTCCGAGGCCTCTTTTATAAATGAGCTATGTAGAAATAACATGCATTTCATATGGGGAAATGATGATTTTTGTTGATTGCTAAAAAACAAAAAGATGTACGAGGTTAGTGTAAATACAAAAGTTGCTAGAATTTCCAAGACCTTTAAGATGATATACTCTTTGACATACTTTACAATTTGACTTTTTGGAATTTTTGGCATATGATCATTTTCAAAAATAGTATGTTTCGAATTTTTTCATTTTGTTTTAAATACTGTCATGTAGTATATGAGGATAAAGCTGAGTTTAATACGTATAATAAATTTAAATCAGAATAAAAATATGTCTTGTGGTTTAGCAGATATATTAATTATAGCAGATAAATATTATTAATATTTATTCAGAAAATGATAATATTGTTCTTAAAAATGGCCGCCATTTTGAATTAGATAGAGATAAGTGAGTTCTATTTTCACCAAAATGTTTGTCTGTTAAAGGGGTTTAAAATGGTGTATGACATGACCTATGTTTACATTTGAAAATTCCGAGATTCGAACTAGTAACCCTCAGTTTTTGGAACACCAGTAGTGTGGGTTTGCGGGTTTTGCGCCGGAAGTGACGTCATCCGGTCACGTGACCGGAAGTGCTGAGTCATGAAAGATGTTATCTGGGGCTGAGCCAGTGACGTAGGCGGTTTTGTGACGAAATGAGTAAAAGTTCAAAGTTCAAGGTCACGGGGAGGTAATTTTAAAAAAGTACTACCTCGCACGCGTAAAATCCGATTGTGATTCGATAGTTTTAATTCGATAAAATATCGAATGAAAATTATCGAATGAAGCAATCGAATGATACGAGTGCGAGGTAGTACTAATACAAATATTACTTTATTTTTATTTACAATAAGTTATGTTTACAATAATTCATGTTTACAATAGTTCCCCGTTGTTGGTTGTCATCGATGTTGTTGATCCGGACGAGTTGCGGCCATCACTTCGCTTTCTGAAGAAAGACGGTATATACTTCGATTCCTGCGCAGAGTCCATGTTGTTTTTTGATGCGTAAAGTTCCAAAGATAAATCGTAACCGGACGCAATGAGAAGTCTTAACTCTTCATTAAAAACCTCGAGGTCTTGGAAAGTCGCCAGATGAATAGAGTCATAATGAATACACCTAATTTTAATGGACATTTTAATACAATGTTTTACGTTTGTGAAGAGCACTCGATGTTCACCAGTCGAGAGCCGGAGGTGTACTGACTATTCGCTAGCTAGCGTTCTGGTATCAAACAAAATGGTGGGGCGGAGAAGATGGCGGACAGCAGATGGCAGGTGGCAGGTGGCAGCTGGTTGCTACTACATTCGCCGCCACAGTAATGCAATCCTTCGGCGTAATTCTTGTAGTTTATCTTGTCGGTTCATTTGATACGTTTTACATCTACATATGCAATAGCTGAAACACTTGCACTTACGACAAGCTTTCCCGTCAACTTGATCGCCTGGTATTTTAAAACATTGTAACTCGCAACAATATGTCTTCAAATTGTTATCGAAAAATAAATTTTTCATAGGTGACACCGACATGTTAGCTGCAGCGTGTGTTAGACAAGACTGAGACTAACTTCACTGCTCCCTCTCTTTTATACCTCTTCATAAGTTAACCCTGAATGAAAGTTCAAGGTCATCCATTTGAATTTTAAAAAAAGCAACACAGCAGTATATAAAATAATATACTGCTGTGTTGCTGTTTTTATTTTTTTTTATTTTATTTTATTTTCTTTTATTTTTTTTTTCTTTATTAAACAAACATCTTACAATACAATAAACTTAAGTTTAACATTGATAACTAGAAATACAAACAATAAAATACAAACAGAGACATTATGTACAAGGATGCGTGATGTGCAGAGTGAGTTCCGTCGAGTTGTTGCCGCTTACACCGTGTGATACCAAATACAACGTCCCCGGTTGAATATCTCGCAAATCTTCATTTTGTAGCAGTTGAACAAATCGTTTTGGAAGAAATACTTGAAACTTCGGCTCATCTCCTGGAGAGAAAGGTCCTTCGCTCAATGAAACTAGAATTGCTTCTCCATGTGTGGTTTCCACTTTCTTGATGTTATGAATAATGTAGTGTTTTTGTTCTTTTAGTTCTGAACACTTTTTAGTTAGCAGAAGGTCGGATTTTGAATGAGTGTTGAATTGATCAACCAGTGTTTGTAGAAACTGTTGTGATGTCATCTTCGTCAGTGGTGGTTGTGGTGTCTTCTGTGATGTTGCCTCTTCGGAGTCTCGAATAATACTCGTGCCGGAGCGGTGTTGGCTCCTCGTATTTATAGGCCCCGCTACCCCCACCACATTCCGGTTCTTTGCTACCCCCACCACATTTCTGCGTTTGTTCCAAGTAAGCAGCCAAACGATATGCGTTGTGCAATGCGCAGTTTAATTGTCCGTGTTTAGGATCTTTTGCAGCAACACAAATATTACCGAGATTAATGTTAAAGTCCTTACCGATGGTTATATCGAAAACATCACCGTGCGTGTACTTTTGTATCCAGTTCCTTTTTTCTAATCCTCTTGTGTATATATGTGAATATTGTTTGCAAAAGTTAAACATAATACTGTGCAGATTACTGTAGCTTATAAATCCTTCATACCAATGTATGTGATGAAAGTAGTTTGTTATCCATTTGTTTGTACTTTTTGCTTTGGCGTTAAGGTTGTTAAAAGAAAAAGGAGCTTCAAACGTGAATGGGTAAACTACAAATGTAAGCAAGTCTAAAATTACTAATTCCTTGATAATAAACCTATCATCATTATTTCGAAATGCTTGAAATTCTATTACACAAGGCTTTACACTCACTTCTTCATCCCCTCCGCTCATCATGGCACCTAGCGATCAACTAAACTGTTTTCCACACCACGGTAGGTTAAATACCAGGCCGTACAGTTGCAGGCGCGTTGGTGTATATTTAACGTGGGCACCGTCCCCAATAGGCCTACCCCACGTGTGTTCTTCTTTACTAAGTCAAACTTTAGTCTTTTTTAACTTCTTCTTCTTGTGTTTCGTTTTCTTCTTCTTCTTGTTTCTCCGTTTCTTCTTCCTGTGTTGTTTCTTCTGTAGCTTCTGTAGCGATTTCTACAAGTGGTTCAAAATCCTTTAACTTTCTCCACATGCAAACTTCATGAGGTATTCTATTAAAAATAGATGTATCCACAGGTCCGTACACGATGGTGCTATCAGGTTGTTTTTCCAAAGTATCGATTAAATATTCTTTAATAATAGCGCTTGCAAATACCAACTGTCTCATGTACCTTGTAATAGGTTCTGTTGCGTAGTTTAAAACGTAGAATTCTTCACGTGACAGTAGAATCTTATTTTCATGTTGAGTCAAGTCTCTAATTCGCACTTGTAGTTGTCCACGATGTTTAACAATATCGATTTCATTGTCACAATCCAAAAGTCGAATATGTGTTTTCCTTCCACACAAACTGTTAGTTAAATAACATTCTATTAAATGTACATGTTTCAAAAATGACTCCCAAGCATTTTGCGAAAATAAAACCTTTTTTGTTCCATGGTGTAGTATTACTGTAGGGGAATAATCCAATGACTTCATCAATCCAACTGATACACTTTTACTGATGCATGCTGAGATGGGGTAAAAGATTCGCAAAAAAACTTCAGTTAAAATGTGAGGAGGAATATTTTCTTCAACTTTCTTCTTCCTCTTTGGTACTACCTTTGATGGGTCTGCATTACTTTCCTCCTCTCTATCTCTTTTACCAAACTTTAAAAATGCAGTTATTTCCTTGATGATTTCTTCTTCACTAGTATTATCACGTTCCAATAACGGTGCTACCTCTGCATCACCTTGTACAACAGATGGAGAACTCATTTTGTAGAAGATGTTGCCCATGCGACGATAGACGATCAACTGAAGACCTGCATTGTTGCTCCGCTATTTATAGGTTAGCGACAGTGGCGGTGCCGGTGGTGGTACAACGTTTTACAATACCGTCTTTACGATACCAGTCAACGGTGTGTATGTAACAATTTTATCGTGCAAAATTAAACAATACGCAGATGTATTTGCAGGTACGTTTTCTTGAAATTCCATTTCTATTTTTATATCAACACTAGACGATTTTACAGATTCGTTTTGTTTGGAGCAATCAATTACAACAATCGGAGCTTTCGATTCAAACTGTACGGGAGATAGTAGAGGTGTGTTTGTTTTGCCGTAATATGAATTTTGGAACCTAGCGTACATATCGTATAAAACACTGTACCTTTTTTTATCAAAAGAGATATTAAAGTTGTCGTAGGGAAAGAATTGTGAATTCAGGAACACTTTACAGTTTGTTAATTTACAATGGTCAAATTCACCAGCATTTTCAGTTAATATACTTTTTTTCTTTGTTTGTAATCCAAAGATTACATATCTCGCTTTTTCCAAATGAGTAGAAGTTTTTACAGTCCATGTATGCCGTTGTGTTGAAGGTAAAACGGGGTATTCATGAAACTCCCAGCTTCTGAATGGTATTACAATGTCTCGATCTGATTTTAACTTTCTTAATAATGTAATCCTGTGTTCATCATTTAGTCGCACATGTGGTACTCTCCAAACAATCTTGTCTAATGTTAGTTTCCAGTCTAAATTGGCTTCAGTTGTTCCAGCAGATGCTTTAATAATATCATTATCGTTTGATGACCTTAATAAAACTAGTTCTTGTTTTACATTTATTATTATTCTTCTGTAATCTTCAGCAAATCCTAAAAGTAATCTTAAAGGTACGTAAAAATCAAAGTTTCCCGAAGCGTCAGGAGTAATTATACTTTTGTCTGGTGCAACCCATCCTGCAACAGCTAACAGATTCTTCTCATTTGGTGTTAAAGACGCTAATCCTTTTAATGTACTGGAAATTCCAACCTTTTTTGTTGAATCGACTGTAACTCCTGAAATTTCATATCTAATCTCGTCAAACAAAAATGCCATAGGATTATTTATGAACGGAACAGTGGTTCCAACAGTACCGTCAGCTTTTGTTACTTTTCCTTCAATATATAAATAACTTTCGCATGGAAGAGTATAAATGTCTTGTTGTTGTATAGGAATCCTAATTTCATCGTTATTGTTTAATTTGGACGAAGCGTAAGGGTTGTGCGTGTGATATTCCTTTTCCCATAAGGTCTCGTCGAATGTTGGGCCCTGCGCTATATCCAGTATATCCATTGTTAATGACCTTTAATCCAATTTCTTCTAGAAAACGAATGTTGTCACTTGTTAATCCTTCTACAGCTGATGAGCTACTGACCTCTTTGCTGGTTGGCTCTCTCTTTTTAAATGATAACCCCATTATCTAAGCGGATGATTTTATATGTATTCTTACAGTAATAGCTTCTCCTCGAAAGTCAATAAGGTTTCCGTCTTGATCCACTATGTTCAGCACGATGTCTGAAATGAAACTGGTGTTTAACGGTAGGTACACAAGGTTTTGAGGCTTTTCTACTATCTTGAAACCCGGTGCGACTGATGGGTAGAATGTGTGTAATAAATGCCGATTTTCTCCATCTCTGTAGGATCCTTGTATAATGTTACATGTAATGTCTATGCTGTTTACTTTGATGATCGTCACAGTTCTATTCCCAGAATGAGTTGTATTAGGTTCTAATACCTTTGTTTCCTTAGAAAACCCCAATAAACTACCAATTGAACGTTCTTGGCCAAAATCAATATAATACTTAGAAGTAATTTCGGCTTTCATTGTATTGTTATTGCCTTTTATCGTTATATTTTCTTTTCCCATATGTTTTTGTATAACTTCATTTATATTATCAATTTCATAAGCTCCTGTTGGTAAACTGAATTCTTCCAAAGCTGAATATTTTCCTTTATTATCTTTTGTCTTGTAATAATGTATTTTGTTATTAATTCCTTCACTAACGTTTGGAATAGAGTTATATGTTGTTAAATCCAATAATGCGGCTTCCCATAGTCTTCCTTTTTGCAAACGTAGCGCTGGAAACAGAATACTGCGCAAAGTACATGAGTTACCGGTTAATGACACTGTATACGAAGACATCTTAAAGTTGACTAACACTTTTAGCTAAAAAGTCTAAACATAAATGACCGCAAATGGATGTATCATCAGGTTGTTTTCTTGTATAATTGTAAAAAACATTTTCTGCCGCACGAAAGTATTGTTGAAGTTCTTTCGGTGGTGGAAGGTTTCCAAAACTGTCGAAATAATAAATCGTTTCACCAAGTTTCTTGTAACACACCCAATGAGTGCCTAATCCTTCACTATTATCCAAATTTACTATACCAGTCTCATTTTTCCACATTTTAACCGGTAATTCATCTTTCATAAATACTCCTCTAAAAAATGGGATTTTCAAACAAGAAGCATATGTAATCAGTTCTTCATTGGTTAATTCTTTGTTTTTAATTATTAATTGCTCTTTCTTATTTAATACACACGATACGGTCTTAGGTATAGTCCTCCTCCCTTTTTTATCATTGACCATATTGTTGGTTTCTTTTTACCTTTACCACTAGTAGATCGACGTTTTCTTCTGATATTACCTCCTTGTTTCTTAGCGGGTCTTTTCCCACGCCTTCTTCTCTTTCCTCCTCCAAACGTAGTTTTTGCTTTCATTGCTGCTGTTACTGCTAAAGACGATGCTTTTTCACCAATACTCGCGTCACTAGATTTTACTCTTTGCCAAGCTTTCTCAGAAAGTGCTCTATCTGCTATTGATCTATTTTTTGTATCACCAAATTTGGAATACGCTATATCGTGCTGTTTACAAGCCTGATCAAGCTTATTTATTCCAGGATCTCCTCTAGCAAGCCGTTTCTCTAATTTGGTTCCAGGACCACAATATTGATATCCTCCAGGTAAATGTAATTCCACAGGTAATAAATCAATCGCCTTGTTAACTATAGCTCCAACCGGTTTACTTAATAGAGAAAATGCTGTTGATGCTATTCCCTTTCCTCTCTGTAATCTCTCTCGATTATGACTGATGCGTTTAGCCCTCGGCATGACTATTTATAGCCAAACTTACAGTCAGTAGGTGCACTCTATAAATGTTTTACAATGAATGTAATATTAGTCTTGGCTTCTTGTATTATATATACTGTTTAAAATCCATTTATTATATAGAAATGGATTAATTAATTAAATGTAGACATAATAAATAAAAGTAGTAAAAATAGAAATAAGGTGTAATTGAAGATGTTTCAAATGTTTCTCCGCTGGTGATGGTATCGTTGTTTTCGGTAAAATGAATAAAATCTAAATAGTTGTCATGTTCCCTTAGAAACTTGCCACTTAATCGTTGGTAATTAAATAACACATTCCAGTCTAGTTTATCTTTAAAATTGTCAATGTAATTTTCAGAGAGATTTTGATATTTACTTATTACTTCCCAACAGTTATTAAAATTTGATGTCATCTCTACAAGGAAGTTTTCTGAAAACTGTTGTCTTTGTAAAATATGAATCCAGTTAACTCTGTGAAAATAAATTCTTAACATAGTCATTGTGAAGAGGTAGTGTATGGAAAGTTGTTCCCAATCCATATATCTATCAAACCGTTGAACAAAACCATCTGTCAGCACTCCTTGGGGAAATCTCGGCTCTTGAGATATTAAACTCCACGCAGTAATATTGGATTCCATCATCCTCTCTGTATCATCTCTCGAATATAACTGATGCTTTATCCCTTATCATGGGTATTTAAATTCTTTTTTCTCTTATATAATCTTCATCGTTTTCTGTTGGTTCATTAATCACATTCACTTTATCCCCCTTTCCTAATGTCTTGACTTTAGAAGGCTCAGACGGTTTATCTAATTGATTAGGTTTTTCTGGATTGTGTATCTTTTTCCAGTCTAAATAATTGTGGCTGTCAACATCTGAAGCTACAGCTCTTCCTGAAGCCCGATGGATATAATTAAATAAAGCTGCACCAAACCTTTCCATATGTTTTTCATATTCTGTAGTCCATTTCTTGTGTACTATATCAAATATTTTCTTATTTACAGCGTCTCCATCCTGCTCACAATCACCTACATTTGACAATTTTAATTTTTTTACATCATAGCTTGTATCAGTTTCATTCTTTTTGTAAATCGTTAACAATTTTAAAGTCGCTAAATTTACTGCTTCACCATCATAAATGGGATGTTTTATATTGCTTAACCTTTTACCGGAAAATCCCCAATGGTCTTCGTGTACAATCGGGGTTCTTTTATCCATGTATTGTACCGTAACCGCATCAGAAGACAAAAGCGGATCACCAACATTTTGAATTACTTTTCCTTCAAAATTATAATTACCATCAGGTGTTAACGGAAACCCAGCTCTTTTTTCACTATATCCAGATTTTACTCCAAACTCGGAATACCGTCCAAACTTGTCCACACTCATGATGTAACTGAATCGCTATCGTTTAGGTTCTTACTATATATATATATATATATATATATATACGTCTACTGAACAATTATTTCTCGTTTTCGCAGTTCATCAACCAAAGCTACCCATTCGTTTTCTAAACCAGTGTGCCCGGCTTCCATAGCTTCATGTAATAACCTCATTCGATCAACTAACTTATTTATATCGTTGTAATATATTATATTGGTTTTATACAAATTTTTTAATAATCCCCTTCCAGATGTAGTAGGATCAGTTGTTTTTCTTTTTTTATGCAAAACATTTAATTCAGCAGAAGATAAAGCTCTTCTTTTAATTGGAGCTTTATTTGATTTCGAGGGGAAAAGACTAGATATAATGTTTGTGTATTTTATTGACCTGTTTCTATGAATAGGTAGTTCTTTGGAATATTTTTTTCTATGTGCATTTGTATACTCTAGTATATTTTTAAACAATTGTAAATCCTTTTTAGTATATTTACCAGGATTATTTTTAAAGATGAGTTCAAACAAACCTGTTGTACCTTTATATTTCTTATCACCAATAACTATATCATCATTTTCGTTTATATCTAACTTTCTATCTCCAATCATTAATCCTTTATCCTCTATTCTAGCTCCATATGTATGATAATTTCGATTAGCATGTGTGCCATGTAACATTTTTAATGTATATTTTCTTCCAAGTGTTCCTTTAAACATAATATCTGTGCCTAATTTGCTTAAGTTGGATGGGTTGATATCCTCTTCTTCTGCTCTTGTATCTTCCGCACTTGTATCTTCTGTACTTGTATCTCCTGCAATGTTCTTTTCCCTTAAATCTCCTATATCTCCGCTTTCTTCATACTCGTCGCTTTCTTCAGATGTTTGTAACTGGTCAGAACTTTCATCATTCTGAAATTCTTCTTCATATTTGGAAATTGGTAGCATTTTGTCTCCTTCGAAGCGAATTGAAGGTCTTTCCATATTTTGTGCTAATCGCTTTAAAGGTTCAGTAACAGGTTTGAATGTTGTTTCTAAAAATTGCTCTCTTTCATTTATACCTGATTTTAAAGCTCGGTTTTTTTGTCTAATAGAATCACTAAGTGATTTTATTTCCTTTAATAGCTTTTCCTGGTTAACCATCTTCACACCTTGACGACTTGTACAGTAATACCGCTAATCAGTGTATTAAAACGAATTTATCAAAACCTATTCTATAACGACCATCTTTTATAGCTTGATCTTTCATAATAACCAAAAATCCATACTTTTCCGCCCATGCTTTTCCGCAAAGCTCTTTAAACTTTTCAAATGGCATATCCGCATTCACATGATCGTTATATATATGTTTTAGGTTAGTATCATCTTGTTTGAATACAATTAGAATATTTGCATTATCTCTGATAAGTTGTTTTGGGATTTTGCTATAAGTTTGTCCTATATATATGCTGTCGATGTTATTATGTCTTCCCATGGCAAAGTAGTTTCTAATAGTATCCTGATTTTCACAAGATACATCGTCAAATATAAATACAGAATACGGTTTCGCTTCGTTTGGTTGCATAATGCTATCACTAGCGTTAAATTTGTAAAAATTAACATCAGACACATCAGATAGGATTTTATCCAGCAATTGATACTTTGGTTGATGTAGAGACTTTGAAAAAATATATAGGTTACTAAACCTTAATCCCTGCGGATTAGTGATCAAATTAAAGACAACATTGGTCTTTCCACAGTTTGAGGGGCCACTTACTATACATCGAACAGTGTTTGGAAGTAAACTACCGTGTTTACCATTGTTGATTTTAACGTTATCCACAGTTAAATCATCTATGTTATTAATATTGAATCGATCTTTATGGTGAATAATCTCCATCCTGCTCAAAGGTTAACGATGAAATGAGTTGCTTGTATTAAACCAAGTCCTTTATAGGTATCCATGAATCCTCAGTTTTGTTAAACCCTAACCACCGCACTTTAACTGCGTCCTTTTTTCTTTGTAACACTTTTTCAACAAGATATACATCACCTACTGTTGACTTTAACATTTCATGTCCATAAAATGCACCTTGCAACAAATCTCCTTTGTTATCTTTTAGGATATACGTTTCAGGTACAGTCGGTTGCACTTTATACACTGTAAAAACTTCATTCGTCCAATTGGGAAGGTATTTTTTGGTAAACACTCCCTTATATTTACTAATCCGTACTTTATCACTTACATTAAATTTTCTTGGCTGCATTTTTTCTACTTTAGGCTTTGTATTTTTCTTTATGCGTTTTAATACATCTTTTGCATTTCTTCTATTTACTTTGTTAGGTTTCATACCAATAGTTCTATGAAACCTGTTGTTATAATCATTTATTAATTGTGGTAAAACATCATACCATACGTAAGAACCTCTTTTTGAAAATTGTTTATACAGTGCTCCTTTTAAGGTTCTATTAAATCTTTCTACAATAGCAGCTTTTTTCTCTGAATTTGTAGAATAATGATTTATTTTATATTTATTCATTAACTGTGCAAAGTTTGTATTAAAGTATTCTGTTCCATCATCAGTTTGTAAATGTTTAATTTTGTTTTTATCTCTTTTTATGGCTATTTCCATGGCTTCTGTTACGCTTTTACCAGTCTTGTCCTTTAGAGGCAAAGCGTCTGCAACTTTTGTAAAACAATTAATAATTGTGAGTATATATTTAAATCCTTTGTTTATTCTGCTATGCGGTCGCATTTCAATTAAATCCGCTTGATATAGATCATTTATCCCTTTTATAACAGTATTTCTTCTTGGAAACTTTATTCTTGCAGGTTTGTGTAGTTCATTAATAATCTTCTCCTTCAGGTCTGACATGATGGTTTCACGAAGGCAGCTGATATGGTATTAAATATTCTTTTGTATAAATCTGCTTATATATATATATACATATAGTTCAAGGTCATTCAAAACTTGTGTAAAAAAAGGGGAAACACAGCTTAACATTGCTGTGTTTCCCCTTTTTTTACGGAAAGGAAAAGGATAGAGGATCTAGGACGATGAAAGGGTTATTAGTCAATAGGGTTGAGGGAATAGTGACCGAATGGTAAAGTGTGGATGTTGTCTGGAAGGGTTTGTCTTTTGTCGTCATTACAGGATAGCGCCTTTTTAACTTCAGTCACGCTGTACAGCTGATGGTTAAAACTTCTGATGGTGTTGAATTTAGCTGTAATGATGTTATCCTCAAATAAGCATTGCTTGTAGTGTTCAAAATGCACTTTCTTCTTTAAATATAAACTCTTTACACCTTTAGCTTTCTTAATATAGCTATTCTTCTTTTCTTCTTCTTCTTTTTCATTATAGAGTTTCAAAGAATATAGTTTAGACATCAGTGCGACAATCTCTTCAAGCAGAACACCATTAGCCTCATCCTTGAATTTGCCTAGTACTTTTTTGTGTCTGTCATTGTCGTAGTTTGGATGATCTTTTGGATAATCGGAGAAATCAAAGTCGTTCTTGTAAATAAATGTACGTAAATCTTTATACATGTCCAATGTTACTATGCGATATATAAAAGCGTCAGTGTCCATATATGTAATAGATATATTTTCTCTTCCGTAGAACGCCACCATTTTGTTGTAGTGAAAATCGTACATGTGTGTTTTTGAGATGTCCAAGATTGACATGCCTATATACAAAGGACGATCCATCTTCACACTCGTCTTCTTCATGGACACTGCTACAAGTTTTTCATTAATAATTATAGATGTTCCAAAATTTGGCTGCTGTACTAGTTTCTGTAATTTTTTTGCGTCGGTAACAAGTTTAACATTTTTGTGTCTTCTTTTGTTTTCCAATGTTTTTCCAAATATCGCATTATTCATTAATTTAAAGAAATCCTTTTGAAAGTCTGATGTAGCTGCTGCTCTTCTGATGGTATTTGAATCAATGTAGGGTTTCAACCAGCATGATTGAGAAAATTCCAAAACTCTATTAATTTTTGTTAGACGTAGTCCTAATTCGATAGCTTGTTGAACCACCCAAAAGTGAGCCACGTAGCGTTGTTTATTATTTAATGTCATCATTAATTTGGGGTGTTTTCCAATTGGTGAAATTTCTGTTTTAGCAAGAAGTGGAAGGTCATAATGAAGATCATGTAAATTTTCTGGGTATTCAAAATCGCAATCCAAAATATATCCAGTGTCACCATGTTTCGGAATTTGTAAAATATCGCCAATAGAGTCGGGATTAATCCATTTAAAATTATCAAAAGGAAGTGGGTTTGACATTGCCCATCCGCACAGGTTATTTGCATCGAAATATCCTAAATAGGTTGACGGTTTGGTTTCATCGTAATCAGGTAGGTATTTGTTGTTGGCTTTGACATGTCTGGTAACACTTTGGGTCAATCCGCCTCTTACTCCAGCTTCAACCATTAAAACCATGTCAATGTCTGTTAAAAGTTGGAGTTTGCATTTTGTTTCTTTTAACATGGCTTGCCAAGCTAATCCTGGTGAAGTATACGAATGTAGAGGGTCCAAACCGTATGCAGCAAAACAAGTGTTTCGGAATTCTTCCATTACATCACAAAGAAGAGTTACATCTAGTTTGACATAAAAGTCCGAGTAATCTCCTAAGGTCTTCATATCTAACTCGTTCCATACTCGACGTGCGTGTTGATAGTCCTCAAGTGATATTTCCGAATCATTAAGTTTGTTTTTGAAGTGTTCTGGTGAAGGTAGTGATGTTTCATCAAATCTATGCAGTCCATCGATGTAATCATAGGGGAAGACTCCTTTTCGAAGAACCAAATCCATTTTACTATTGAGTACAATTTTGCTTGTTTCTATCAAATCTGTTCTTCTTAGATTTTCAGATAATTTCATGAGGCTTGAAGGCATAAATCTAAATGAATCAACAAACCTTAATTTAATTTTACCCACCTTTTTTGAAAAGCTTATAAATTTTTCCATTGTAGTAGCCAAAACGTCTATTGCTCCATTATCTCTTCCTAGTTCGGGGATTATGAAGTGCGAATCATAACCACTCAGATTGTGCAGAACTACGGGGATAAAATATGGTAGTTTGTAGTTCAAGTTGCAAGCGTTACAGGCTGCACCTCTGTACGCTCCCGTAAGATGATCGTGGTCACGAACTTTAACGTTATCCAGTGTAAAGGTGTTATTACACAAATAACACGTTGTTGTTGAATCATAATGTTGAAGTTCTTCTTCTTCCATAGGTGACATGGGTACCTTTGTTCCATACAGTTCTTCTACCTTTGCAGCTATGTCATACAAATCATCGACAAAGTATTTGGCTGCTTCTTCACCGCGATAAATCTTTGGAGAAGATGATAGTCCATATTTTTGAAGATGGTCTTCAGTCAACGTGGATTTAATTAGTATGCAATAACTGTTTGGTGAATGAAGTTGGTATTTGCTTCTTCTTGTAACGTCCTCTTCTTGTTGTTCAAGCGGATGTAAAGAAGACTCGAAATCAGCGTAAACAACAACAGGTACACGGTATTGTTGTATTACTTTGTCAAATTTTATCTGCGCTCTGCTAGGATGCGGCAATTTAATTCTTACTTCATAGTTTCCATTACATAACCGCTGGTGTTCTACTAACCAATCAGACCCTCCCCTTCTTAGTTCTTTGTTCACGTGACAAAAACATCTTTTGCAAATTGTCATCTTTCTTTTATGCTTAGATAATTGATTAGAAACAAGACTTTCAAATTTTTTGATATACACAAAGTGTGAAATATCACCTTTAGTAATTAATAACAAATCGGTATGATCTCTGCGCTCATTTGGTGTTATACGCAAGGGGTACAAATTGTTTGTCGAATCCAATCCGAAGAGGTTGACAGAAGCTGAAGGATTTTGTTTTTCAAATTTTGAAACGTCTGTTATAGCAACAGGGTAAGTCATCCCTTGGAAATTATATCTATGTTGTACTTCTTCATAATAGTGACTTGGTCTTTCCGGATGAATTGTTACATATTTGGCCAACATAGCATATTTAAAACACTCAGTATCTTGATTTTGTACGTTGACGCAGGATAAGGTATTTCTAATCTTTGTTGGTAGAGGAATGTAGCTACTTCCTCGAATTCCATAGCCGTGTTTGTGTACTCTTAAGTCTAGCCCTGTGATGCTTAACAAATTCCATCCAGAGCCTCTTCCTTCATGTTCTTGTATTTTAGTCATTAGCTCTTCAAAACATTCAGATACGATTGAATCAATATCTGACGAAAACATAATAGTTCGGTTTTTTGTTAAAAACCCTCTCGGTGAAGTTTCATTTTGAATGTTTGTAAATAAAGCATCCATTAATAGTCCAAATTTAATAAAATTTAATCTTTTTAATTCATTTTGCAAAGTGTTGCTTACCAATCCTTTTGCGTTATTTAAAAACTCTTCGAGTTGTAATTTTGCATTGTCAATTTTGAAGTGGGTTACTACATTACCCGGAAGTGCTCGGGCATGTAGTTCTACATTTACTGCTGTTGATGCTGAAGGACGGTGAAGTGTAGACAGAGCATGCGTAGAAGTCGATGCAGCTGATGATGTTGAAGGATGATGAAGTGTAGACAGAACAGGCGTAGAAGAAGGACGGTGAAGTGTAGACATAGCAGAGGTAGAAGTCGATGTTGATGGTGCATATTGAATAACACTAGGTCTGGAATTTTGGTGTTGAGCTAACATTTGATCTATTTCTTTCAATTCTTCTTCTTCATATTCTTCATTTTGGTTTTTGTTATGTTTCAGTTCTTTATGTATCATTAAAATAAATTCATCCTTAAATGAAGACTTGCAAATATCGCAGCGATGCATAATGTAGGTGCGATCTCCACAAGGGTCAAGGCAATAATGAACAACACTGCAAATACCCCTCTATTTATACCCTAGCAAAAGTAATGGGGGTACGTATTACGTTAAGTTTACTATTTTTTTTTTTTTTTTTTTTTTTTTTTGCATTTTATATTTACTATTGTAGCTGGAGGCTACAAATTTCTGTATTTAGGTCAAGGTCATTGAACAAATTTACCAAAACGGGGAATAGAGCAGTAAATGATTTTATATTAAACCATAAACTGATCTATTCCCCGCTCTGTATTTAACTAAGACAATTTTCTCCAACAGAAACATTTGATAAATTTTAAACTCGGATGTGAAGTTGGATTGTACACATTGCATCTTGATCAACTAAAAATTTCATAAAACAATAGGGATCTTCAGTTGTAGATTCATCTTTAACATATTCAATAGTCAACATTGCCGAACGAAGATCTTGTGGAATTACGTCGACTTTTATGAGTCGCCTTTCGAGTTCGAACCGTTTTGTTATTGATGTAAGTTTTATCACATCATCGATATCGATGAGGGGAAAGCTGTAGCAAACGGAGTTTCCTGGTGGGTTCATCATGTCTATATGATAAATATACACTGTTGCATCGTCTTTAAATAGACGTTCCCCCACCATTAAATGTATAAGTTACCCCACTTTTTTAATCATGTAAATGGGTCAAGGTCATACAACGATATTACCAAAACGGGGAATAGAGCAGTAAGTGATTCTCACTATAACCACAAACTGATCTATTCCCCGCTTTGTATTTAAAGTAAACTATTTGAAGACAACAAAAACTTATTCAGATTCTTCCGATGATAATGATGATGATGAGCTCATATCACTAAATAAGCGACGACGAACACAAAAGTTCCCTGTGACTGGATCTAGAACTACATCATCGATATTAATACTGCTTGGAGGGGTTTCACTATCAACAAGGTCCATTTCCTCCAAGCAAAGCAACTGATGATGAAATTCCGGTTCATTATTATCGACATCTTCGTCGTCAGTCAACAGCTCCAACAGCTCCATCTCTCCAAGATATGGTTCACTGCTAGCAAACTCACTCAGTAGTTCAAAGCCACTAAATAGTTCAAGATCACTAAATAGTTCACCTTCCATCTCTGAATCATCATCGTCTTCATCTTCGTTTAAATTTAATGGAATATTTTCAATCAATTCTAGTATAGTCTTCTTAGAAGGGAAAATGTTATCTCTGGGCGACATGATTCCAAGTAGCAGACTGATTTACCACTAATACGAAACCACCTTTTATACATGATTTCGGTGGTGGTGGGGGTAAGTGTTGAAAGTGCAAGTGGTAGGGAAAAGTGATAGGGAAGAGGTATTATTGTAACACAAATGATTAAGTCCTGTAAGTAGGTCAAGGTCACCTTATCCTATTACCAGAACGGGGAATAGAGCAGTAAGAGATTCTTATTCAAACCTCAAACTGATCTATTCCCCGTTCTGTATTCCCCCCCCCCTTTGGCGTTTTATTTAGTTTATGAGGTTGTGTAATAAAGGCACAGTGTGTAGCCTTCTTGTAATAATTGGACAATTTTTTTCTTCAAAGGGATTGGTTTTACATCTATTTTTACTTCTTCTGTTCCACGAATACCCAATCCTTTAACCTGAACATGTTGGTACTCCGTTAACAGTTGGTAAACACGCTGGATAAAAGTATCCGCTTTAGCAGTAGAGTCAATATAGTGGAGGTATACCATGGTAGGTGCTCTCTTGACGCAATTCAGAACCAAAGTGATAATTGTCTCTGTAACATCGGGCTTATATACCCATCGTTTTTTTTTTTTGTTTTTTTTTTGCTTTAATTACAGGTTTGGAACAATATAAAATGTTATATTAATGTTCCATCCTTTATCGACTAACCTTACCATATTACCAAAGATTTTATATAACTTTCTACTGTAGTTTGTTTCAAATGCTTCATTTTCACTACTATAAACTTCACCTGTTGGTCTCCACATGTACAATTGACAACTAACCTCTATATCAAGATACCGTAGCAGTAATCTCCTTACAGCAAGCACCTGATCAATGTTTTCGACCCGTCTGCTAACTATTATAGTTGCTGCAGAGATAGAAGTAGTGGATGCATTCATTTTCAGCAGAGTACTAATTTTTACCAGCGATGGAGAACCTCCTTTATACTTAGTTTAGGTAGTGGTGGGGGTTAGGAAAAGATATTGTTGTGAGAAATAAGAAGATCTTTCATTATTTTTTATCAAACGAATATTTTCTAAGTCCCAAGGTCATTTACACCAGTTGCCAGAACGGGGAATAGAGCAGTAAGTGGTTCTCACTTGGACCGCAAACTGATCTATTCCCCGCTCTGTATTTTAAAGTAAACAATAACTCTTCTCACTATTGAGCAATCTTTGTTCTTTGAAGCTCAAGTTCTAAGTCTGCAACCAGGCGAAAGTCTGCATCATGCTCCTCCCATTGTTCAGGAGAACGCGGTTGACCACACCACTTAGTAAAGGCGTACCTCATCGCCTCATTGTACTCCTCCAGGATAACATGATAGGGTCTTGGTTGTTGCGTTGTAGACTGCATCGGTGATGTAGTTTGTTGCGGTTGAGACTGAGCACCATTTTCTGCAACCTTATTAATTTTATAAACCTCAGTCATTTCAGCAGCCTCAACAATCGCGTACAACTCCTCTTCGCTAATTTCCTTTCCCCATGTGTTGCTGTTGACGCTCATGACGATACAACTAATAATTATATTCCGAATCTCTCGCTTAAATACCCGCTTACCCCCTCCCCTCTTTACTGTTGAATAATGTCATTAATATAATATTTCTCCTTTTTCCATTTAAGTTTTATCTTTGACTTAGTACAATATATCTAAGTCCGTTATTTAGGTCAAGGTCGTTGTAGCATTGTAAAAAAAACGTGTGGACAACCTATTTACACTCTGCAGCATATGCTACAAATTGTAAATAGGTTGTCCACACTTTTTTTTTAATTTGGAAAAGATTATTTTTAATTTGGAATACACTTTTTAATCTTTTTTTATTTTAAATGTTTTCCACACACTGAAACCTGTATCATTTCGAATTAAATAGTTCTGTTTGGTAAGTTCTTTGACGTGGAGGTCCATGCCTCTAGGCAACTCTACATAGTACAATTTACCTTCACATTGAACCACCACCTTTGCAAAGCCCTTTGATTTAACAAAAAAGTATCGTTTATTTCTACAAAGCCTATTAATTCGAATTTTGGTTGGTCTCACTGTTGGATGGGGTGTAGAAAGAGAAACGGTGCCCTTGTGATTTTGTTTTAAATGTGATCTGCATACTTCTTCATTTAAAACACAAGACTTAGCACAACGTTCCCCTTTCCTTGCACCTTTTTTAAAACTGTAGCTGCATCTTGGTGCAGGAAGTATGGACTGCCTTCTCAAGGTTTTTAATTGTTGAAATTTCTCTGAAGGAGATTCGTTGTTAATACAGATCACTGAAGGACGGGAAAGGACACTTACAGAAGGTGTAGAAGGTTTGGTAGGAGAAGAAGAATGTAGACTTGCAGATGGTGTTGAAGAGCCTGGTGTAGAAGGTGGAAGAATGCTTGCCAGCGCCTGCTGAAGAAGCGAAGGAGCTGGTGAAGCCAAAGATGGTGCAGTTGTTTGCTCATCCTTCCTCGGTGATGGAGAAGGTGAGCGAGAAGTAGCCGAAGAAGATGAAGACGACGAAGACGATGAAGAAGATGAAGAAGATGAAGAAGCGGACGGGGGAGCAACGAGGTTTTCTTGAAGTGGTTGCGGTCGTGGTGCAGGCTCCTCAGGAACAATGCATGATAATATTAACGCCTGCCGAAGGATGGAAGGAGCTGGCGGAGCAGATGACGGAGCAGGTGAAGAGTGCTCAACCTTCCTCGGCAAAAGTTGCTTCCTACGGTCAGACATCTCGGGAACTGAACTGCACTCGTGATGTGTAAGCAGCAGAATGATTTTACCACTGGTGAAAACCCTCCTTTTATACCCAGTTGTAGAGGGGGGGGGGCTTTAGAGGTTAGGGAAGGAATATCGTTGTAATGTTTTACTAAACGAAAATTTTCTAAGTCCCGAAGTGGGTCAAGGTCATCTGAACATGTTGCCAAAACGGGGAATAGAGCAGTAAGTGATTCTCACTTGGACCACAAACTGCTCTATTCCCCGCTCTGTATTAGGAGAAGAGGACTAGCTTAAAGCTCGCAATTATAGACAAATAAACCTGATAACGGAACACTAACCTCTCCCCCGAAAAATTATTCACCCAACACACAAACGATATAGTCAGTTAACAACAGTCGCGCACTCTGAAACCGCAAGGACGTTCATCACTGTGTAGGCGTCAGAGTACTACGAACCGAAGTACAATAATACCTGACCAAGGTCCCCTTAAGTTTATTTCCCCGATGATGTATCCTCCAAGATAAGCAAAATGGTCAGTTAACAACAGTCGCGCACTCTGAAACCGCAAGGACGTTCATCACTGTGTAGGCGTCAGAGTTTTACGAACCGAAGTACAATAATTACCTGACCAAGGTCCCCTTAAATTTAACCAAAAATAAGCAAACTGACTGAATCTGTTTCTCGTGAGTAAGGGTTAAGATAGGTAAAGTCATCCGGTTTGCGCGCCGTAATGACTTAAGGTCGGTTTTCGTGCCATACCTTTTTGTAAGGGGTTAGGAAAGGTGTTTATTTGAGAAACATAATCCCCCCTGAGATATTTAAAGACATAAGGTCGGTTTTCGTGCCATACCTTTTTGAATGGGAGCGTGAAAGAAAAGTACATATTTCATTAGTAAATAAAAAACACTTCAAAAACACTTTAAAACCAACACCAAACTAACTACAGTTAAACTAACTACATTTACTAGCAGCAAACTACAAGCGTTATTCTAACATGCTTAATAATACACAGACATGCCTTAAGCTAAGGTAGCATCTCTAATATATAGTGGTACCAACTCTATACTAGAGATACTATTGCGGACAGCGCGGGCAAACAGCTAGCTAGGCTGTCGGCCTGCGACTGCGAACCCTCTGCGGGCTGCTCCCGCTTTTATAGGAATATATCGGGGGGGGGGGGGCTTCGACAGTAGTTTGTTCTAACGCTGTATAGCACACTTTGAATTGCTCCAAGTCCGGTAACTGGGTCAAGGACACGTTAAAATATTTTGTAAAATAGCAAAGGTGTTACCTTTGCTATTTTACTTTGGAAGAAATCTGTACTACGTTTAAACAAGGGAGACTGTTATCCGTTTTACGCAAAACTCCTTGCACGATCTTTTGATAAAATGGAAAAGATTAATGCCGGAGGGCGATTCCCATTCCACCAAAATACAATGCATATCATTTCTATGCAACGGTCTCAGCTCTATTTTTACTTTTAATTTAATGCCTCGAAACTCATAAGTAAGGATGGACAGAAAGGCTTCTGAAATAGCAAGCTCGGAAGGAACAAGCCAAGTGTTTACACCTACAGCTTCCATAGCGATATGATGATTTTTACCACGCTGTTGCAGTATATATTAAATTTCCCCTTCCATAAATTTTGTGCTAAAACGTGGTTGTGTACATTGAATGTTTCTTGAATATTTTCTAAGTCCTAATCTAGGTCAAGGACACGTTGAAGATAAAAGCATTAAGTGTTAAGCAAACTACAAAACATTAAATGTTAAGGAAACACATTCCATCTACAATGTTATTATAAAGCATCAAAATATGGTCAGTTTACAACAGTCGTGCACTCTGAAACCGCAAGGACGTTCATCACTGTGTAGGCTTCAGAATACTACGAACCGAAGTACAATAATCCCCTGACCAAGATCCCCTTAAATATATTTAACTAGCAGCAAACTACAAGCGTTATCTAACATGCTTAAACAAACTAACTAAACATGCAAGGGCGCGGATCTCTTAATTGCGCGTCGGGCCCAACGCACACTTAACAGACCTACGCTGCAGCAGGCACTGCAACCCAGTGGGACGTTCATCGCAACGGGCGGCAGGCTACTGCGAAGAGACGCTCGAAATCTCGGGTTATATAGACGGAGAATGGGAAATCGGGATATTAAGGGGAAAGCGGGATAAGGGATAACCCTGCTTCGTTGCGGGATTTCATCCCGCACTTCCAAGAACATTTTTCCCTCGACCTTGACCTTGACCTTGAACATGACCCAAAAGGGGGGGGGGGTCCGTCGGGGGGGGGGGGTCCGTCGGGGGGGGGGGGGGGGGTCCGTCGGGGGGGGGGGGTCCGTCGGGGGGGGGGGGGGGGGGTCCGTCGGGGGGGGGGGGGTTGGGGGGGGGGCCGGTTCTAAACCAGTCCTCAGCTTTCTACCCATATATGGATAGGGCAAGGTTTCACTTTACGACCTGCTTCACTCTGCCAGCCGCCTCATTCCGGCTTTGGATTGCAACCAGTACACACGTGCTCTATCCAACTCTATCTTATCCATTTTCTTTTCCATCCTATTTACACCATGTCTTCTCCTCTGACTCCTGAAAAACTCCAGCGCTTAAAGGAATCTTTGAAGAGGTCGACGGAAAGAAGGAGCGGGTTTAAGAGACCTTCAACTTTGAAGTCTCTCAAACGGAATCTCCATGGTCATCCGCTGTATTTTGAACAACGACCCTCGACTCAGCCTCGACCTTCTACATCGGCTCAGCCTCGGCCTTCTACATCGGCGGCTCAACCTTCGTCTCCAACACCGACTGTCGATGAGGTGATGCAACGGACAAGGGTGATGGGGCTGAACGACTTGTTGACACCGTTTGAAGTCTCCAAGGTCGAGTTTCGAAATCTGAAGCGGATGACGGAGTATAAATATGTGGCAACCAACGGGGACCACGTGTTCCTGTTTCAACACACCATCCACTACATCGAGGTGCGTCTGCCGCAGTCTCTCCCACCGCCACCTCCTCTGATACCTGATACACAGGAGTTATTCTTAACCAGAAAAGATGGGAGGGTAAAGTGGGTTTTGAAGAATAAAGTTTGAACTGATCCTTATCCCGACCAACCTTCAGCACGCAAACGGTCCTTTTCAGGACCACCCTAAGCATTTCAAGTTAGGGACTTGGCCTGTACATAGGCAGGAGAGTTTGTTTGTGCAGCCCACTTTGTGAAATTTTCTAAGTCCCAAAGTCCTTGAACTTGACCTTGACCTTGAACATGACCCATGTTGGGGGGGGGGGGGTACAAAGTTTTTCCAAAGTATGTCATGTGGGTACTCAAATTACGCGAATTGATCAGACGAACAAGGAGGTGCAAACAGAATTTTGATCCGGCCAAGGGTATAGTAGCAGAAGCGAAAAAACTACAAAGTTTGTCTAAAGTATGTCATGTGGGTACTCAAATTACGCGAATTGATCAGACGAACAAGATGGTGCAAACAGAATTCAGATCCGACCAACGGTATAGCAGAAATAGCGAAAAAACCAATGTTTTCAAGGTTACATACTAATAGCTTCTTTAATATTGGGTTAAAGTATAGCGAGTGGGTACTCAAATTACGCGGGTTAATCAGACGAACAAGATGGTGCAAACAGAATTCAGATCCGACCAACGGTATAGCAGAAATAGCGAAAAAACCAATGTTTTCAAGGTTACATACTAATAACTTCTTTATTATTGGGTTAAAGTATAGCGAGTGGGTACTCAAATTACGCGGGTTAATCAGACGAACAAGATGGTGCGAATATAATTCAGATCCGACTGAGATTAGGGAAGAAACAGCGCGAAAACAACACTTTCAAGGCCTGACATTAATAAATACTTTGTTTATGGATTAAACTACGACAAGTTATTTATAGTTTAAAGTATACCGAGGTAACGTTGTTGTGCGGGTAGGTCGGGTGGGTATCATAAACGCTAGCGCTATATCATTATACTTTTAGCTCTTGCAGGATTAACATCTACCTATAGAGTTTGTGTTATTCTAAAAATGTCACAGTTTTACAGAAATATGACGAAGGTGTCCTTCAACAGTCCGCCTGCCACCACCTTCTACTTCTCCGACTGTGAAGATAGAAGGTCTACGCTGTTAGTGGATTGTGAGCGATTTCGCCGTAGAATACTCCAGGCTGAAACATTCTTAGCAAGTTGTCTGCTACGCAAGATGCATCATATGAGTACATGCAATAAATTAGATCACAGTGACTGTTATGATTGCGTAAAAACAGTGTCGAGCAAGAATTGATAATGTTTTCAGTTACGGAGCTCCGATCCTCACAGAGTCAGAGCTAGACCCTAACTAATGCATGTCCCGTAGTTATTGTGCGATGTGAAAACTTGGTGGGGGAAACTGGTGTGGTGGGGGGTAAAGGCGAGTGTCTATCCTACATGCTTGTATCACTTCAGTATACCTGCGGCTCTTGCATAGTTCACATGGATTCGCAAATACAAGGCACTACTGTTTCTTCCACATGTTCTTCTTTTAATATTGAGCAAGCTGACAATACAAATGATGAAATACAAGTACATGAAGTTTCTAGCACAATATCTACTGATGCAGAAGCAATAATGTCATCCCTAATAGGGTTTGACTAATGATGGTGGATGTAGTAGCAACCATCTGCCGCGCACTTGCCACCTGCCGCCTACCATCTGTCGCCTGCCATCTGCCGTCCGCCATCTGCTCCGCCCCACCACACTTTTACCCCCACCATTTTGTTTGATACCAAAACGCTAGCTAGCGAGTAGTCAGTACACCTCCGGCTCTCGACCGGTGTACATCGAGCTCTCTGTTGAAATGTCCATCAAAATTAGGTGTATTCATTATGACTCTATTCATCTGGCGAGGCCGCAACTCGTCCGGATCAACAACATCGATGACAACCAACAACGGGGAACTATTGTAAACATGAATTATTGTAAATAAAGTAATATTTGTAATATGAATTATTGTAAATAAAATAAAGTAATATTTGTATTAGTACTACCTCGCACTCGTATCATTCGATTGCTTCATTCGATAATTTTCATTCGATATTTTATCGAATTAAAACTATCGAATCACAATCGGATTTTACGCGTGCGAGGTAGTACTTTTTTAAAATTACCTCCCCGTGACCTTGAACTTTGAACTTTAACTCATTTCGTCACAAAACCGCCTACGTCACTGGCTCAGCCCCAGATAACATCTTTCATGACTCAGCACTTCCGGTCACGTGACCGGATGACGTCACTTCCGGCGCAAAACCCGCAAACCCACACTACTAACACCCTGTATTTTAAACACGTTAAAATTATTTTTACGTTACTCATTGGGGTTGATTTAGTTGGAAATAGTTTTAACTCATCCCTCTAGGTCAAGTGGTTCGTCTGGAATCGGTTTGAGACACCTTACGTGAGACATTCTGTATAAGAGGGTGGCTTTTGCGTCATCATGATTTTGCCGTGAAGTTTTAAAAACATTTAGCGTTATTCTATTGGTAACAATATTTAATTATGTTATTAAGTGTTAAGTATTTAACATATAATCCGTCCAATGTTATCCTTATAGAGGATAAAAAAATGGTTGATCTCACTAATTTATCAATATATTTTGATGAATCTAGATAAGCTGGTTTATACATTCGCTGAGCACGAAGGTAACTGCGACAGAGGTATTTTCTCTTTGCCAGAGTAAATTCCTTATTGATTCATCGTCGATGCTACGCAAACACACACGCCATCTTTCACACCACTGGAGCAACAGACTTTGCCACTTCGTTCAACCATTTGGCAATTAATAAATTCAAATAGAATTTGTTCTAGACGTTCAGTAGGCTAATTATTTTCTCTCACGTTTTGTAACACCCAGGGAAACGTATTGTACTAAATGCCTCGTCTCTTAAAAATCATGTAACCATTATTTATTTACTAATTATATGGTATTATTTAATAGTAATAATGTTATAATTAGTTTTCTGAATATTAAATTTTTATCACAATACCTTTCCTGCGAACACAAACTATTATAGATAATATGTTTTGGCGTCAATACGTTAACACTATTGCTATTGGACGTGACATTTCATATACACTAATTGACTGACGTCGGGAGTTTCGTCAAGTTTCTGAACCATGTGACGACTTTCTCGAAAAAGAAACAAAATTTGTCTTTCTTTAAACCAGGAGAAAGCCGTCTCAGACCTAGCCAGCGGATTCGCTCAAGTCTGGCGTGCTGGGTCTGTCCAGGGTTCTTTAAAATTAAATTTTGTAACGGTACAGATTTAGATTAATAAAAAAAAGAAAAAAATTAAAATAACTTAAAGTCAGGTGTGAACTCAGTACCGGCAAACACAACGATACTGTACCATCATCATCGCTCACACCTGCAAGTAATGCCAATTAAAATAAAACAAGTTGAAATTTATAAAGAGAATAATTTAGAAGGTGGAAGTTTAACTTAATTAACGTATTCACGCGTTACAACTCCCAATCCCCACTAAGGTTTTTAATTGTCAACCCTGGTTCAACCGACTAATTCTGCAGGAATGGGTTTGTTCAGACCTGTGGTGACGTGCCTGTGACACCCAAGCAGAAAGGTCACCTCGTCGGCTCACAACTGGCGGTTTTAACAACACCAATCCAAATCGTTCAAAAAGCTAAAAGTATCGAGAGTAACCTGATTCAATTATATGCTTTAAACACCCCGTACAGACTCGTGATCTGTATCGGGAGTTAACGTAATTCAAAATGTGCAATACGGCACAAGGTTAAACTACCGATAAATGCCAAGTGCGATACGGCACTGATAATTTGGCTAAAACAAATATTTACGAATAAAAAGAATGTCCTGCTATTGAACTTAATTAAATATAAGAAACGCAGGTCGTACCTGTAATCACAGTTTGTGGTAGTACCCACTCACTACCCGAGGAAACACTACTCAAAATCACCAGTCCGGACAAAACGTAGAGCACGAAAATACCCGACTGGTCCGCACAAAACGTAGAGAACGAATGCCTTCCTCGCCGTTATCTTATCACTCACCCCATCTATTCCTCCCCCTCCCAGGGGAAGGGGTAAACAGCTGATCATAATTTCCAGCGGTTTGGGTTCGTTTGGAGGAAACAACGACACCGCTGATCAGCTGTCTGGGTGGCGTTTAAAACACAACGCCACAGGTGGCTGTCTGCAACTGCGATTGGGGGTTATGTTCGCTGTTTACAAACATACGTTTTCAATGTTCACAAAACTCTTGAAACCGTGCTACGTATGATGTAACCGTGTTAGGGGTGATAAATTCGCTTATTGGAGTTTACACTAGTGTTTAGTAAAGTTGTATCCGTCAACCTATTCAACACTAGTGTTCCTTGGATCGCCGGTGAATGCCCACGGTTAACCTAGCCAAGGGGTTATTTAGTCCACTAGTGCCCTATTGCCGAACCACTAGTTAATTATTTCACCCCCCTTTGGTGCTCCAATACTAAATGTGAAGTGATAGCCAACGTGAGTTTTGAAGCCTAGGCTATGTTAGTAACAGGATGGCGGCTACGCTAGGCCTAAGCCTACTGGTAAGGACCTACAAGGCTATGCCAGGTAATCTTAACAGTTAATTCTAGGCCTAGTTAGATAGCTTATATTCACTGTGTAGCGAATTTATACCCCCCTCAAATTTTGGCTCGTTACACCCCCTTCCTACTTCGGGGAACAAAAAAAACCAACAAAAAAAACGGAACACTTCGGGGTTGAAATCAAATATGCCAAAACATTTTTCCAGCAGTTTTATATATTGGCATCAACTACTGAACATGCTTGGAATTTATTAAAATTAAATTAAATGCAAAAGCAAAATACAGAGCCAAAACAAAACCAACAAAAGCAATCTCAACTGGCTCGTTAAGCGAGAGAAAACACAAACAAAAGCGAGCATCAGAACCCGCGATTGCCAGAACACCCTAATCCTAGCAAAATCTGCTACAGACCAGGGTTCATCGGCACATTCAGTCGTCAAAAACAACCCTTTCCACAAAAGGTTTTAAATCCTTGACGTGGGATACAAGTTTGGCTTTTGTTGCGCAATCCTCCAATTCGTAGAGGTTCACACCTCTCTTTCCAACCACAGTACACGGGCCTTGGAATTTTGGTGCCAATTTCCCGACGATAGCATTGGCTGCAGAGGACAAGACATGTATCCGTCGAAGAACCAGATCCCCCACCTCGTAAAACACCTCTCGTCGCCGTAAGTTGTAATACTTAGACTGGCGAAGATAGGCAGCCTTGAGGTTACCTTGAGTTTGATCGTATAGTTCTTTGAACTGTTCTGCGCGACTTCGCTGAACCTCACCCACGGTCGGTTCTACTACGTCCGCCGAGGTTTCGAAAACGGGCCCACAAATGGCCCTAGGGGGTTTCAACTCCCGCCCTAGGCACAGCATGGCTGGTGAGTATCCAGTGGAATCATGCTTCGCCGTGTTCATGGCAAACTGCAGCTCCTCCAAGTACCGATCCCACGCCTTGTGATTGTCCCGCACATACTGTGCAATCATGGTTTTGACAACCCGATTCGGACGTTCAACGGGATTTCCTTGAGGACTGTACGGAGCAGTGGTTTGTAATAGTATGCACCACTCATCTGCCAGCGCCTTGACAATCTTGGAGACAAACTGTGTGCCATTGTCACAGATCATCATCTCTGGGGCACCGTATCGCATCAGGACAGTCTTCAGCTTGTTCGAGACGTTCTGAGCAGTAGCAGCCCCAATGGGAGCCAGCTCTGTCCATTTGCTGAAGGTGTCTTGCACCACCACCAGAAACCGATGGTTAAATCGAGACCGAGGCAATGGACCAATTAGGTCGACCGATATGGTAGACCATGGACCTTTAGGTCTCCGGAAGTACATTTTTCCGGCTGGTTTGACTTGAGCCACCTTATAGGACTGGCAATGAGGGCAACTCCTGACATAGAGTTTCACATCCCTTCTCCAACCAGGCCAAAAGTAACGAACAGCGATACGGCTAGTCGTTTTCTTTACACCCAGATGTCCAGCAGTGGGTGAGTCGTGGTTCTCGCTTAGCACCGCTCGCACCTTATCTGAGGGAACACACATCTTCCACTCCGGGTTCTCATCAACTGACTTGCCAAACGATCGGTACAACTGGTTAGCTCGGACACAGTAGTTGCCATACCGCTGAGGATGATTTATCACCAAACCGAACATCCGGTCATACCACCCTTTTACCGCAGCTAAGCGGTCCTCCCTAACGATATTTGTGCCCGTTTGGGCTGGACCGTCGCCATCAGGGATCACCTTCACAGACACCTCAGTCGCGGGTTCTCCTGGCCACCCTTGGCCATCGAGGGCTTTCTCGTCCAAGGCGGCTACCTCAGCGGGCTCTCCGCTGACCTTGTCACCCGTCTCGTTCGGGTTTACTCCCACCGGATATCGAGATAAAGCATCAGCTACCCGGTTTAAGGTTCCTTTGCGGTACTTGATTTCAAAATCGTGTTGCTGAAGCTCCATGACCCACCGAGCTAATCTCCCGCTCGGTTCACGTAACTTCATGAGCCAGCTCAACGCAATATGATCCGTAATCGCCACAAAGTGGTATCCCTCAAGGTAGGGTTTGAACTTGCGGACCGCCCACACCAGAGCCAGACACTCCTTTTCAGTGGTGGAGTATTTGCACTCCTGGTCCGTCAATAAGCGGCTTGCATACGCAATCACCACCTCCTTGCCATCCGGCGCTTGAGTGAGCGCGGCTCCGACACCGATGTTTGAGGCATCGACCTGCAATGTGAAGGTTTTCGTAAAGTCAGGGCAAGCCAGAACCGGTGAGGAACTTAACAGAACCTTCAACTTCTGGAAAGCTACCTCTTGGTCTTCACCCCAGTGCCACTTGGCATTTTTCTTCAACAAGTGCCGCAGTGGTGCGGACACAGTTGCAAACTGTTCAATGAACCTCCGGTACCACGACGCTAACCCTAAGAAGCTACGCAGCTTCTTCACTGTCGTGGGCGTGGGAAAGTCCCTGATCGATTGTACCTTCTCGGGGTCAGTGGTTATGCCCTCATAATTCACCACATGCCCAAGGTACTTCAGTTGCCTTTTACAGAAGTGGCACTTATCGGGGTTAAGTTTCAAGCCCGCTTCTCGTAGGCGATCAAAGACCAATTCCAGAAGCTTCAAATGCTCGTCAAAGGTCGTTGACACCACAACCAAGTCGTCTAAATAGGCGAAAACCTTTGGCTCGAGTTCAACACCGATCACCATGTCGAGCAGCCTCTGGAACGTCGCACCAGCTGAGTGGAGTCCAAAAGGCATGACCGTAAACTGATAGAGCCCTCGGCCAGGAACTGTAAACGCAGTTATGGCCCTGCTCTCAGTTTCCAACGGCACCTGCCAGTAACCACTTTTCAAGTCCAACGTGCTGATGTATTTTGCCTGTCTGAGTTTTTCCAATATACCGTTAATTCGCGGCAAGGGATAAGCGTCTTTGATTGACGAATCATTGACAGATCTCATGTCAATGCAAAACCGGAACTTCCCCGTGGTTTTCTTAATTAACACCACCGGTGAGCTCCAAGGACTCGTGGAGGGTTCGATCACCCCTTGTTGCAGCATATCGTCAACTTCCTGGTTTATGACAGCTTGCATCGCCGGGTTACGAGGATAATATCGCTGTTTTACGGGCACAACATTCTCCTTGAGCCTTATCCGGTGCTCAACCAGGGTAGTCTTGCCTTCAACAGCATCAAATTTTGGCAGTTCTTCATCTAAGAAATTCGCTAGCTCACGATCTTCCTCAGGTGACAGAGAATCCAAGGCACTGACTGCGGTGTCCCCCTGATCAGTTTGAGCGAGAGGTAAAATCGCCTTTCGATCAATACGGACAAGGTCCAGCTCCTCTAGGCACCGCATACCCAGAATCAAGTCATATGACAGATTTGGTATGTAATAAGCCTCCCAAGAGTGAGTTGTACCACCCACTTCACCAGAAAGTCGATATAACAATCCAGCCTCACGGCTCGAGCCATCAGCCATCCTCATCACAACATGAACTTGCTCAGGTTTGACACCTTGCTCAGCCAGAAGTTTCTCAACTCGAGAACCGATCAAGTTCACGCTGGCTCCGGTGTCGACAAGAGCCCGGAAGGTTTCGCCAAACAGGTCCACCTCCACAAAGGGTCTTACGTCGCCCCCATGGACTCCTCCTACGGCCCCGGTAAAACTCTTTACCTGGTCGAGCCAGCGGATCCACTCGTTGGAGGTCGTAAGTCGTGTTGCGGTCCCAGACTCAGTCGACCTCCCGGGTTCTGAGTCCGGCCGCCGTTTCCCGCCCGACAGTCACACCGGGATGTAGCGACACCCTCCTTCTTGCAGTGATAACACCGCAACCTCTTAGGTTCGGGACAGTGCCTGAAACGATGGCCGCGCCGGTCACAGTTCCAACAGACCCAATCACCCCTACTCGGGTTTACTGGCTGCCGTTGATGAACTGGACCAGTGGGTGGCCTAGGATCTGATCGATCGGACCTGGGTTGGACACCCCGCTGAACAGCTGGCCCCTTACTGCCCATATTCTCCTCCCTCTGAGCAGAAACGAAGGCAACAGGTTCTCCTTGACTGGTCACCCAGCTGTTTTTCCCCAAGACGGGTTCAACAGCAGCATTGTCCAAGACTCGGTCATGTCTTCGCTTATGCACATAAGCGGTCTCAGGAACCAACGCCAGTGCCAGAGGAGGTGGGGGACGGAAGCTATTTCGGTCCCGAATGTAAGCCTCGTACTCCTCGGCCTGACGTGTCAGTTCAGGAATCGTAGCAAAATCACTACGGCGCACCATGAGCTTATAATCTGGTCTCATATTTGTAAAAACCAGATTCAATTTTTGCTGCGGCGAGAAGTCACCGCTACGCCGTATTAGAGTCGAGATAGCGGTTAGGTAACTGCGGAACGGTTCATTTTCACCCTGAGTCCGCTTTCGAATCTCTTCGTCAAGGTTACGTCGGTAACCTGGTGGGAAGAACTGAGTTTCAAAATCAACTCTAAAATCCTCGAAACTTGCCCAATTACCTTTCAAGTTACGGTACCACAGAAGAGCCTCCCCTTGCAGGAGTTCCGGCAACGCTCTCAAGACATCCTCAGCCGTTAAAGAGTATGTCTCTATGAGCTCCTCGAACCGTTCGAGGAATGAGACGGGATCTCTTCTCCCATCGAATCTTAAATTCCATTTCCTAACTAAGTTGCATACTGATGCAACTTCATGGCCCGACCCGCTGTTATAGAGCCGGCTGGAAAGTGGCACTTGGTCAAAAACCGAAGTCGCATTTCCAGGGTAACGCTCTCGAGACATCGGGTTTTGAAAATCCTCCATGCGAGGCACCCACTCTCCAGGTCGTAGGTTTGACACCTGTCTAGGTCCAAGTGGCCACATCGGGTTGCTCAAGACCCCACCCGGTGGGTTCCAGCTAGACGTGCTGACCACATGAGGCATCCGGGTCGCCGGTTGTTGACACCTAGCGTCAAACGTTGATTGGGGCAAAGTCTCAGCGGTCACCCGCTTGCCTTGTCGCAGGTTTTCATGATCCAGATAGCGTGATTGAGCGAGACGGATGTTCCCCAATGAAGACTGGTCACCCCGGTCCATTGGTCCCCACTCAACACTTGGAGGGTTTGTGCGAGGGGCCGTTGGGAAGGGGTTCACCTGACCGTCATTGGGTACTGGCTTGCCAAATCTCTCAGTGAATGTCACTCGTGTGCTGGAGAGATCCCAGGGAGCCGTTCGTTGCTGTTTTTCAACCATGGTCTCAGCCTGACTGCGAGCGTTCTTTAACACCTCAGCTAAAGTTCTCCGAACCATCCCTGCATCAGCATCAGGCGAGAGTCCCAACAACTCGCGAACTCCGACCAACTCATCCGCTAAGGATGGAGCCTTCCTCTCTCGCTCAGCTGAGGCACCAGTGACAGGCTCACAATGGCTGCCGCTAAAAGCCCCGTGAGAAAAGCTAGGAGCTTGCTGGCTGCCAGATGTCACCCACAGTGGCTGTTGGGTTGTCATCATCACATCGGTGTTAGTTAAGAAAGGCCATTGACTTCTCGGGTCTTTCCAGAACTGGCAGAACCTTTTCCTTAAGTCCTCAACTTTTCCTTGAGTATCAAGCCCAAATCTTGCCATCTCCTGGACCAGGTCCTCCTTTCTTAACTCATGGATCCACCCTACTCTGGGGTCCTCATAGGGGGATCGTAAGGTTTCACCCCCGGGAGTAGGCAGGTTTGTCCTGGGAATTGCTCCTGCCATTGTAAACGTCTGACTCTGGACGAGATCAGTCGGTCTGGACGTGACTACGAACGTCGCAGCACTCGTTGTCACAACAGTGGGCGCGGTGACCTGGGTTTGGTCACCCGTCGTCACGATGTCCAATGTTTCAGGCATTATTAAAATTTAAAATTAAAATTTATCCTGAGGCAAAACAATTCACTGTAAACAGTCACAAAAATTCAAACAACACCACCCTTGGCTGAGGGTCGGTTTATAAAATAATCAAACTTTGATAAAATAAAACGATTTACAAAGTATCACGACTCAACAAGGCACAGAACACTTGTTTATAAAGTAGCTGCAATATCACAACCAATTTTCTCAAATTTGATCGTTTAATATCAGAAAAATCAATAAACACTGTCCAATTGTTCGGGCGCCATTTTACTGTGACGACTTTCTCGAAAAAGAAACAAAATTTGTCTTTCTTTAAGCCAGGAGAAAGCCGTCTCAGACCTAGCCAGCGGATTCGCTCAAGTCTGGCGTGCTGGGTCTGTCCAGGGTTCTTTAAAATTAAATTTTGTAACGGTACAGATTTAGATTAATAAAAAAAAGAAAAAAATTAAAATAACTTAAAGTCAGGTGTGAACTCAGTACCGGCAAACACAACTATACTGTACCATCATCATCGCTCACACCTGCAAGTAATGCCAATTAAAATAAAACAAGTTGAAATTTATAAAGAGAATAATTTAGAAGGTGGAAGTTTAACTTAATTAACGTATTCACGCGTTACAACTCCCAATCCCCACTAAGGTTTTTAATTGTCAACCCTGGTTCAACCGACTAATTCTGCAGGAATGGGTTTGTTCAGACCTGTGGTGACGTGCCTGTGACACCCAAGCAGAAAGGTCACCTCGTCGGCTCACAACTGGCGGTTTTAACAACACCAATCCAAATCGTTCAAAAAGCTAAAAGTATCGAGAGTAACCTGATTCAATTATATGCTTTAAACACCCCGTACAGACTCGTGATCTGTATCGGGAGTTAACGTAATTCAAAATGTGCAATACGGCACAAGGTTAAACTACCGATAAATGCCAAGTGCGATACGGCACTGATAATTTGGCTAAAACAAATATTTACGAATAAAAAGAATGTCCTGCTATTGAACTTAATTAAATATAAGAAACGCAGGTCGTACCTGTAATCACAGTTTGTGGTAGTACCCACTCACTACCCGAGGAAACACTACTCAAAATCACCAGTCCGGACAAAACGTAGAGCACGAAAATACCCGACTGGTCCGCACAAAACGTAGAGAACGAATGCCTTCCTCGCCGTTATCTTATCACTCACCCCATCTATTCCTCCCCCTCCCAGGGGAAGGGGTAAACAGCTGATCATAATTTCCAGCGGTTTGGGTTCGTTTGGAGGAAACAACGACACCGCTGATCAGCTGTCTGGGTGGCGTTTAAAACACAACGCCACAGGTGGCTGTCTGCAACTGCGATTGGGGGTTATGTTCGCTGTTTACAAACATACGTTTTCAATGTTCACAAAACTCTTGAAACCGTGCTACGTATGATGTAACCGTGTTAGGGGTGATAAATTCGCTTATTGGAGTTTACACTAGTGTTTAGTAAAGTTGTATCCGTCAACCTATTCAACACTAGTGTTCCTTGGATCGCCGGTGAATGCCCACGGTTAACCTAGCCAAGGGGTTATTTAGTCCACTAGTGCCCTATTGCCGAACCACTAGTTAATTATTTCACCCCCCTTTGGTGCTCCAATACTAAATGTGAAGTGATAGCCAACGTGAGTTTTGAAGCCTAGGCTATGTTAGTAACAGGATGGCGGCTACGCTAGGCCTAAGCCTACTGGTAAGGACCTACAAGGCTATGCCAGGTAATCTTAACAGTTAATTCTAGGCCTAGTTAGATAGCTTATATTCACTGTGTAGCGAATTTATACCCCCCTCAAATTTTGGCTCGTTACAACCAGTTATAATTCCCCTGTCATTTGCAGTTAGTTTTAAACTTCCAAAACTCTAGAATATTTCTTTGCCATATTCCAGATCAAAAGAGATATTTAATCATAGTTTGAAAATTAAACTTGACAGATGTTTTATGTCACAAAAAAGTTTATGTTTTTTGTTATGAAGGCAATACATGCAATTAAAAACTTATAATACAATAATAAAACTTTAAATAATAGTAAAAAGGTTACATATTGAGATATAAAAAGAAAAAACCTTCCATAGTTAGTGAGGAAGATATGAAATGGCAAAAGCATATTTTAAAATTTAATGGCCCCTATGATTTATTAAAATGGCAAAGATGCGGTAATGATCCTGGATAAGATACAGACGGTTTGAAAAATAATGAAAAAATACTCTGGAAACCAATACTGTGGTAATATTGTATTACTATAGTTTAATACTCTGTCATTCACGCATTAATTTGTAAAACCACTTAAAACACTAAAATTTACTGGTATTTCTATTAAAATGTGAAGTACGAAATTACAATAGTTATGGACAATAAGTTAGTTGTTATTTATATTTACATTCTTTACGTAGAGTTGACTTTGGTAGGCCAAGTTGTTGTCTTAATTGTGAGTTTCTCCATTTAAATTTTTATTAATTTATCTTTTTCTATTTTATAAATCTTTAATAAACTTGCTTCGACAATGTGGTGACTAACTTACCCTTTTAACATGGTAGTCATTTGTAGTTTACACACTTTAGTGCTCTGGTTTAAATCATCTTACCACTCCCAAGGTAGCCTTAACGAATTAACCATAATATTACCTATCTCATTATTTATTTTCTAATTATTTTTGGATAAATTCTTACAATGGAATCATCTTAACATGATTTCATGTTATTCACCTTATCTGACCATCGTTGTATAATACGGTTTCCGAATGCTTGGGATTCAGACAATTATATATATATATATATATATAAAAAATATATAATTATATATATATATATATATATATATATATATATATATAGCGTGAAATAAAAATCTACCGTTACTTAACTTTTATAATCAAAGCAAAAACCTAATGAAACCTGAAACTTGGAACGTTTGTTACACTTGGTTGTAACATTATTACCGTTTTAATTTAATTGCTTTCTCGGTAGGTCTGGTCCTAAATATAACATATAAGTCCAATTGTGACTAGGGATGAACAACTGAAGTGGGTGGATGGTGGGAGTGAATAATCAGGAGAGGGGGAGGGGTTATTGAGTAAATGAGGGAGCAGAGTAGTCAGACGAGTGGCACTTGTGAGTAATGACGGTCGCCAGGTACAGTTGCAAATAGGTTACGACATGTATAAACATGTTAATTAGTCACCATATAACATGTCCATTCTCGAGAATGAATAACTGATGGAAACTGGGACCTCGTGCCATGGATCTTAGATGATCTGATACAACTTTGTAGGGCGACATTTTGCCGTGCAACTTTTCAGAGGAATTACATAGTGGAGGCGTTGCCTCCAGCGAGCTGAAGTCGAGTATACTCGTACTTTAGTGTGCTCTTACTACTACTACGCTATTAGTAGCATTTCTTCCGCTGCCCGCGTTAGAAAAGACCTCGCATAAAAGCCACAAGACACTTGATTGTGCACTCAGCGGACTCGGTCAACCTGATGATGGGGGAGGATGAGATCGAGTAGGACTAACTGTTAGTCCAAGGCGAATGCTAATATATATATATTTCTTACCACATCATAATTCCGTCTAAAGAATAAATATTTAGATTGGGACACGATTTAGGTTTAAGAGTTTTGTCGGCCGGGAAAGAGCAATTCTTGAGGACATACGCCTAGTAGGTCCAGCCTGAAGCCATGAAATAAATATTTCCCAGGTTGGTGTCCGAAAGAGTAGAAGAGGGATTTCAGTGGGTAAAATACAACTAGTAGTAGTGCCACAATACAGGGCGGCCACCTGTGTGCATAAAGTACCATTACCTATACAGGAAAAATCGGATTGACATTGCAATGAATAGTAGAGCCTTGTACGTTAAACTTGATCTTGTACCATCTTTTATGTATATTTTACCGTCTTGTATGTAAGTACAGTATAAGTGTAAATATACTTTGTAGTGCTGTAAGACGTATTTTATTCATCCTGTTTAGTTGTAACAACACGTATCATGCTACTAAATAAATTATAAACTTGATCTGTATTAGTCAATAATTAATGTTAAGTCACCTTAAAAAAAAGATTAGGAACAATCCTTGAACCTTATAATAAGTAGTTAAATGTAGGGGATGTTTTTGTGTTTGCAAAACATGTTAAATTGAATACACCACAAATTAAGTTCTTGTAAAATAAAAGTTGATAAAATTATTAATGTTAAAAATTTAAGGATTTTTAATATTTGTTTCTGTCAATGCTTCAAAACGTGTTTGAGTATAAACAACTTTAGAAATGGACAATGACTGAGGTGAGGTGATATAGGATTTAGTTTAACCACCTAATTTGAGAACCAATAAACACTTTTATTTGTGAAGGGTAAGAAGGGTTTAAAAAGTTAGCTAAGGGGAAATATATTTTTGAAACCGGTCTTCTACTAGCATAAATCATCATTGTTGCGGATAAGGAAACCCCAGCATAGCTGCTAGGCACATCTTCCACAAGCGGGAATATTGCGCAGGTTCCCGGAAGGATAGGATATAGCAGGAAAACTAGCATAAATTATTAAAAAGTGGTAACTGGAAACACAATAGAGTAATTACTTTATAAAGTTGAATATTTTTATAACATTACCCATTTATAACATAGCAACTTGTTTTACGGCTTGACAATGATGACCGCATTTTTGGAAAACATGCTAAATGGTTTGTATATAGCTGTTAAAATCGCAAAACAAACCAATTTGTGACTACAATTGTGTAAAAGCTCTACAGTGTATTTACGAAAGGTTTATAATAATATTCCTTGTTGATTTGGAAATGGAACAAATTTATTGCCTTCTTAACTTAAAGTAGGAAACACGGAAGATGACACGATGCTATACTACACGATTTGCTACACTTGGTGAAGGTGTTATATGCGGTCATAAATGCAAATATGTGTTGCTAGGTTAGAAACTTACAAGTAGGATGCAATGCCATTTGTATAAGTGGATATATTTTAGTGTAGTATGACATAGGGGATGCATTTCGTTATGAATAGGTCCACCTTCAGTCTAAGAGCCAAAAAAGACCGAGTACGTTATATATACCATTTGCATTATTTTGAAATAGAACAAAATAAATTGAATAGCTCTTATTTTGATGGAAAACACTGAAGTGTGCCAAATGGAAGATCATTTTGCTTGTCTATGTAAGTGGAATATTACTAATGCAGTTTCTTTTGGCCGTTGTTGGTAGACAATGATTCAAGCCTCTCAAAGTCATGGATGTGCGTCATTACGGTTATCGGGGATAGACAACTTGGCCTCTTTAAACGAAATCCAAGGTCACCAAGCTTCAGGAAAGTGAGTTACCCAAAAAAGTAATATAGGTAACTTTACTAAGGTCACTAATTATAATAAAAAGGCTGTTTAATAATAATTGTTAAAGTTATCACGGTTACAATAACTTAATAATGACGAATTTTAAATCTGGGGAATTGTTTAAACGATATTGTGGAAACAGAAACGCATATCTATACTTTATCTGTAACTTTGGTTTGATATCAGGAAACCAAACCAAAGATAAATTCGTCCGTGGGCTTGGACAGAATGGGTTCCACTGCACCGTAGACATGACGTCAGTAAGCAATACGAGTACGATTGATCATTTCTTTAATCAGTTTGTAAATAATTTATTTGAACAGGGGGAACTGAGTTTGGTAAGTTTGATGATAGAGAGGTGCTCTATTCTGATCTGAGGTTTTACAATAAACTTCCTAACCACTTGAAAAAAATCCAATAATATAATAAAATTTAAAAAAATCCCTGAAACTTTACCTATTAGAAAAAGAAGTGTACAGCGTAGCCGAATTCCTGTCTGGTAGAAAATCAAATAAAATTTTGTTAAATTGACGTCTAAAAATGTGTTGAGATGTTTAATTTATTTTGTAATCAAGTTTATGGTGTTTGACGACTGAGATATACAAATGATGTAAAACCATTGTATCTATTCAGAGATAAATATGATTATGACTATAACCTGATGCATACTTCGTTTTACGCTTCGGGGTACCACGGAAACTTAATGAAGTAATATGATCCGTGTTATTTAAATGGGGCAAAGTTGTAATGTAAGGGTATAACGTTGTCTTTTTAAACCTTTCCCTATCTTGAGATCTCTGAAAGATTAATACTCAAGAGTTTCACATCCAGCTAGTAGTATCGTCATCGGACTCTGAAAAAACAATTTTTATCTGTAATACATATATAATGCGTAAATCCACAGTTAAAACACGGCGAGATTGTTTAAGAAGGACAGCATTCAACCTGGCCTACAATTTGCCTGATATTTGACCTGTTGAAATTGTAATCTCCGTAATCTGCCTCTAAATAAAAGCGAGATCACGGCTTTCTCAGTACTTCTTTAGTGCGTTACGTTACAATGTATACTTCTCCTACAGTAACCGTTGTCTGGATCACAGAGTTGTATTTATTGACAACAACCTATATGTTACAGGTATCTTTATTATTAAAAGTTATTAATTAAAGAATTTCTTGATTTTGTTCGGTGATTTTAGGCTTTTAAAACAATTATTTTGTATACATAATCGGTATCAATGAAAAGCTCTTACTCTCTAAATGTGCCTTTTGCGGTTTTGAAAATCTCCACATTCAGAGTTTCACCCTTTAGGCTTTTAAATTTACATTGTTAATCTTAAGGAGTTATATTTTATTTAGTTATTCAGCTGATTTAAATGTTAATATATCTTTAAAATATCTGGCTCAATGTATGCTAGATCACCGTGCGGAGAACGGGTCATCAGCTAATTTTATTTTATTATTTTTTAGGGTGTGGAGGGAAAAATACATTTGATTTCATTTTATCAACGGCAATGCAAATACATACATAAATTTAATAGATGGATTACAAGACAAATAAATTAGAAATTCTATGATCAACCATAAATTTGTGAATAATTAACCAATAATAACAATTTGTAATAATAATATAAACACAATAAATAACAAAAATATAGACAAAGCATATTCGCACACAGGTGGCTAACCTGTAGTGTGGGACTCCTATAAAATAAAATAAACTACCAAGGAAAACCCACATCAGAGGAGGATATGTTACAAGTATGGAGTATACAAATCCTAACTGTTTCATTTCAGTAAAGAAATGGAAGATGATATCAGGTTTAGTTAAAAAAGCTTTCATAACTAATCGAGATAAATGTTTTACATAATAAAGACGTCCACTCACATATTAATACAATCATCTGAGTTAGTATTACAACTGCAATAATAATTTTAAAATATAAATTGGATCAAAGTATTCAATCTTGATCTGTTCAAAGATTAACAAATATTCCCACTAGAGATTACTTTTGTAGTTTATAAATGGTTCTTTGAAGGATTAATTACGTAATTTATTTACAAATGCGTAGGTTTAAGGCAACATTTGAATATTTCTAATCTTATTTGGAACAGCTGGGGATTTGTTTTAAATTTACTGGCGTAGTGATAACAGTGCTAGCCTCACTAGATTGTGGTTTGCTAGATCGGTCATGAGGAAAATTGAACAAGTTTGTGAAAGTACGAATCTAAACCCAGCAGCTATTTGCCATTGCGCTGTTAATTAGTGATCCTGACTTAAGAATCTGTCGGTATAGTCAGCCACAAGGCCATACAAGGCATCTCATTCATTTAGCATTCATATTCGCTTCTTACAGTGTGTGGGCATCTTAAACCTTTACCTTCACCTCCGTAGCCTGTCCCGAGGACCTAGCAGTGGCATGGATCCGTCAAAATTAAATACGGTTCAAGCGGCCGAATACCTTGTCCAATCAGGTTTGGGTGAAGGCAGGATTGGGCTTATTTGGAAGAAGAGTCCAGGTTAGAAGAGAAGAAATGTAGACAAATGTTCAATTGTGGTCAGAAATCTGGCAAATCGTAATGGCACTTTTTTAAAAGATGAAGTGACAACAGCGAAACAGTGATAAAGTGAGAAATTAGGTAATTATATTTACTTTATCACTTATCCTTTTTAATTTCAGAGGGAAATCTCAGGAGACGGGACCAGTGGACTTATTAAAGAAACATGAGCGGCTCTCTCCATGATTGTCGCTTTGTATACAGCACCGCCATCCGGTTGACAATCCTGAGCCTGAGCTTTCCGTCATGTCAGGAATAGAAAATTAGGAATAGTTTGTATTATTTACTTCTAAAATATTCTACATTGACCACGCAACAAAACTAATGTAACAAATCCTTAAACAAATGCTGATAAATACTTACTTAACTTTAAGAACATCTCTTTAATAAAGAGCACTGTGACCATAATAAAACTATTCTTTATACAGAAATATTATATATGCTGGGTTTTGTGGCGAACCGAGGAACCATTTCAGCTAAAAACACTGTTTATTAGTCGTAGGATAGTATTATTCTCATCAAATAAAAATCTCCATCACTGTTACAAAAACATTATAAATTTTAGGCCAACAGGGAAAAGCTTATATAGAAACAGGAAATTCTAATATTTTCTGAACTGTGATAGGAGTAGGAATTAAAACGAAAATATCGATTTGCTATATCTTAGGCTTTTGTGACAACAAAACTTTTAAATTGAGTGCTGCGGAGGTCCCTTTCTAAAACGATAACGATGAATTTAAAAATTTACTTTATAAAATATAGATGGTTAAACAGATATGAATATAGAATCTCAAATTCTAATTTTTACCTGAGCAGATTCGTAAACTATTAGAAATGTGTTTTTACCAGTCCAATAGTTCTTTACAAACATTTCCTGTCTCCTACAAGCTTATATTATTTCTAGAATTTGAAAATGCTTATTTATAGACTCTCTGCATGATTTTAACATAAAATAATATCAGTTTTGAAAATGGTATAGTGTGTTTATAATCATTTACATATGTTAAAATTATTTTAGATATTTAACTTATATGGAGCGCTTTTTTGTATCTACCTGTCATGATTCAAGAAATATTCTAAATTCGAATAATGAATCTAGATATCACAAATTAACAGGGAGATCATACTTATATACATTTTGTATATGTAAAATCTGATTGAAAACTCTGTTAGATATTAAGAGGTGGAAATTCGAATGTCTGTAAATACATAACCATTTTTACAGTAAAAAAGTCTTTGCAATTTTGGTTTTAAGAGGTGAAGATTCCTTATAAAAAATGTGAAACAATTTTATTGTGCGTTAAATATATAACTAAAACATAATATTCATGTTCAATTTAACGTAAGCAGACTCGCAAACGAGAAAGGTGGTAAGAGATTTTTTTCCAGTTTCTCTTGGTTACTAAAGACTTCTTTATATACTGTATAGTATCTTTCCTATGTGTTTTAATTTTGACTTATAAAAGTAACCTCCATATTTATTATTGTTTCATAAGATTCATATGAAATTTAAACATAGTTTAGAACAAGGTAAAATTATAGCTTCTTAAATACTTTTTAAAATAATTCGAGATGATTGAATTATGTTTTATATGTCCTATTAGGAATGAGAGGTAACTCAAAAACATTAAAAAATAAAATGTTAAAAATATGTTTTGATTGTACTTCTCGGAATAGTTGTTACCATAATATTAGTAATGATGATTCGGAACAATAACTTTATTTACTTTTTTCAATAACAATCTCTAAATAATCTATTGAAAATGACGGTACTACAAAAGTATTATTAAACATAAAACTAATTCAATTTATCCAGACATATGATGTTATAAAGAGAGAAACTGAATACAATAAGGATTCCATTATCGATAACTAGTCGACGTCGACGCCGGTGAATATATGACAACAATAAGGGGAAGAGCGCAAAGTCTCTTATTTCATTGTTATTAGGTTTCAACATGTACATTGTAAGAACTTGTAAAATGGTAGTGTATTGTGTAAAAGCTATGTGTTTTACGTTCCAGTGATAAAATAATAATGCGTTTCTGGTGTACAGTAGGCTACAAGAGAAAGGTTATAAAAAGACTACCACAAATGGTTTTGTTCAGCATAATTCCTTACAGAAGTGCTTTAAGAGAAAACATACAAATAATACAAATAGAAGTATTGATACAAATTGCAACACGAACAATTAATTATACATGTACAATTGTACTTACATATACATACATTTGTTATTTTATTATATTATTACATAAAGAGTCCATCTTTTACTCTATGTTACCATTTTCGTTATATATTCCTTGTCGATTATAATAGTATCGAATGACTACTTCATTATGATTTCAGCTTTTTACGAACGAAATAAAACTTTATTTGCTAAACTCGGTATGTCTCATGAATATCAATTTAAATTCATCTGTTTCAAAATTCAGAATCTGCCGATTCTTTATAACTATTATTGGAGAAAGATGAAATAGTAACTTGACCAAACCTGCAAGAAAAGTAAAGCTGACACGATATGACTGATGTTTTTTTTGTAACACGTTTATGTAAGTCCTAGTACCGAAACATAAATTTGCTAAAAAAATCACTAAAATAAGTACTTTATTGTCCTGAAAATAAGTTCATTTTTTAGACTTATTTGTTTTGTGCTGGTCACCCTTCAAAGCTTAAAAATTATATATAAACATTTAAATATATATCAGTAAGGGTTTTATAAGGTTTTTGTTTTTCAGTTAATTATTATTGTTTAGCTTTGTATAGCCTCACGTGTGAATTCATTCGTTTAACATAACCAATCATCCTTAAAGACACTTGACCATTAAATATAATGTAACGGTCTAATTTAGACCATATACGTTAGAATTACATATTTAAATGTTAATTGTATTTTACAGAATTATTAACTATTGGTTTAGCATGAATTGAATTAGTGAGAAATTTTCGTCAAAATCAAATATATATTTAAGTAAACAAAAGTCAACATCAAAAAGTATCGTGGAAGAGAAGTTTGCAAATTATAACTGAAAATCTTTGGAAAAGTAGGCCTACATTTGTTTTTGTTAAGTGGTCTCCGTTAAAGATAAATGATACAAACATAAATGTTTTCTAGTGTCAAATCTCACAAAGAAACACTCGGAAAGAAAGACTAAAGTCAAGTGCTGACTTGATACAATCAATCTCAGCTGAATCCTTTGGCTTAAAAGTAATTTGAAGGATTCTAACAAATACTTCACAGAAGATCGATCTGTGCCAGATTGGTTAAAAAACATCAATTCATCTTTAACCCGCAAAAAGCTCTAACAAGGTTTGGCGTGAAAAATACTTAGTGTAAACTGGTGCACCTCAACATCTGTTTTACAAAACAACAATCTGTTGGCTTCCCAATGAAAAACCCACTTTTGTGTAAAAATAAGTTATGCCGGTAGTTTTTGTGAGGAGACGACTTGAAATACTACGTTGCTCTGGAAACATCTTCCATACGCAACTAATATATACCCCGTAAATTATTAGGGTAGTGATTTGTTTATGAAGCTAATATTAAATATAGAAAACTACTTGTAATTAAACTACTACTATTTTGTGTATTAAAAAACAACAAATACTTTTTAAAACCCATCTAAATACACACTTTGGAACAGAGATAAACTATTATTTTTGTAATTTTAAATATATATTATCTTGAGTTGAATTTTAAAAATAAATGATGATGAACGGACAGGACCATTTTATTAAATAGTTTTTGAATTTCTTAGAAAAGCTTCAACAGTGATTCTAGATTTATCTAACCTATATACTACATCAATACTGAGACAGGCTCTAAAGTGTTCCAATAGCTTATTTTTTACTAGATGTCTGATAGATAACATCTTTTAAGGGACCCTCTTTAATTTTTTGAAAACATTTTTGAAGTGCATTCTGATTCCAAAATAGCCTGACATTTTCCAAATATGGTGGCCAACTTACTTTTTCCTTATAGAAAATATTTTTATTTTATCGGGTGGAAAATATAATAGTTTTCGTTCTAAGAGTTTGTTTGTTAAACTTAACCGCACAATATCTAGAGCTACACATCAGTTGAGCTAACATAGGTGAAGTTAAGAAGTTAATTATCAGACATAAAATAAAAATTAGCTATTGGAACACTTTATGCTGGTCAATTTGTGTAGAACAGTGAATTACCGAGGGAATATCAGACCCAATATAGAACTAAACTGTTAGGTTTAAGTAGACATACAATTTATGCAGTAAATACAAAATCAAGAAAAAAAATATTATTTACGTTTTATGATGATTAAAGAATAAATAATTGTACTTATATACATCCTCGAAAAATTCCCAGCCATTGAAATGAGAAACATACTTTTCAAAAATATGTCCAAGTTAAATATATACATATATATATGTATATATATATATTTCTTTATTTAATTGAATTTCTTAATATACCCTCAACTTTCTGCCCTTCCAAAACTGATTGCAAATATTAAGGTAACTATAGTCGTTACCATTTTCCCCAACTTATAAACGCGAATATCCTCAAAATCTAAATATTGCTTCAGGTAATTTATTGGATTGTTGGCAAGAAACAAAATAATGTTAATGTTCCGACTGATATTTACATATTTAAGCTCGACAAAAATATAATAAATAAATATATTCCGCTTGAAAGGGAGATATTATTGAGTTGAAAGAGCTCAATCCTGCGTAACTACATGGCGCTGGTTTATACAAAACTACAAACAAACCAAGAGCTTTCATCTCACGTTTCATTTTTAATAAAGTTCTTATCCGTTCTCAACGTAATTTTCGTTCAAGAACATAAAACCATTTATTTAAATGCTTACCTAGTTTGAATACTCTTTTAGCGAATTTCCCCTATAGGGAAGAAGCTATTATCGTAGTCGGCATGGTAAGACCTAGGCCCGGGACCATGATAACTTTTCGTTTTGAGGTCCCCAGACCCCAAAAACACCATTCGTTCGAAACTGTATATATATATATATATATGTGTGTGTCCGTGGGTGCGATAACTCTCGTAAAAATAATACGATTTTGACGGAATTTGGTATAAGTGTGTAAAGCAGCATTTATGACTTTAAGTTCGAAAACCAGACAGATCGGACTATCCGACGGGGTATTTTTGGGGGGTATTTACCCCAAAAATGGGTTTTTTGAGTTTTCTACATATAATTTTTGAAAAAGTCAAATTTTAGTTTCCTCCATTGGAATCAGCTTAAAAAGACGCACAATTTGGTGTTTTGACCATTGCTCTACGTCAAATGGTTACAGAGATATTGAAAGTGCTAAACACAGTACGTTGTCCAATGCTATTCTTATGGAGAATAAGACAAAAATTATAGCTCGCTTATTTATGAACGTATTCTAACAAAACTTGGTATATGGTTTCATCTGGTTGTGGTCTATTGTTATTTTCACAAAAAACCCGATTTTTACCAATAATTCCCGTAGCAGCAAACCTGCGTACTCATCTCCCATGTTATTCTTATGAAGAGTAATCAAAATGGCATATATCGCTTATTTATGGACTTATATTGATGAAACTTGGTATGTGGCTTCACCTAGTTGAATAATATTGATATTTACAAGAAACCCTATATTTGTTGTTTTCTGTAGCAGCAAACCTGCGTACTCATACCCAATGTTATTGTTATACAGAATAATTCAAATTTGATATATCGCTTATTTTTTAATATATTTTTATGAAACTTGGTATGCGGCTTTATGTGGTATTAAGACTTATATTTTGCATTGGAAATTCGCTGAGTATGCAGGTTTGCTGCGACGGGGGTATCATATTATTAATGCAATACTTCAATTTGGCCAGTTGGTCAGCTCTTATATTCAAATGACCATTAAATACAAACAAGGCTGTGATAAGTATGTGAAAAAACTTTCAACACATTTTTAATTTGTTTACAATTTTAGATCATTTATCGCCTATTTAGATATTTTGCCAAAGTAAGCTTTAATGTCCAAATTCTCATATACCGTACTTACACGTGACAAACCTTAATTCTAAGATAAATTGTTTTCAAATAATTTTATTATTGCTGGTTTACAGGATTAGTGAGTTTGAGTTGTTATTGTAAAATATATGTACACTAACATCCCTAATAACGAAACGCTGAATACCATGGAAATTGATCTCACTAAAAAGTATCATGCTTAGAAATAACGAAATCAAAGATATAATTAAACTAACTAAATTGTGTATAAAAACATATGTTGAATATGACAATCAGTTTTACCAACAAACTAATGGATTACCAATGCAATTTCCATTATCAGGACTTTTAGCAAATATTTTCATGCGTAACACAGAATAATACAAAATAATAAACGAGTTCGCACGCAGCACGCTGACGTGAGGGAAGTGAATTTCCACATAAAAACTTGTAAAACTCAAAATAAGTGTAAAAACATACATTTGTCCAATTTTTATTGAAATCTGAAAACATTGATTTTTTGGCTGTTCTGATACTCATGGTTTCATTTACTTGCAAAGCTGGGAATACAATTTTGCGCATTATAAGGTTAGGAGAAGGTCCAGAGAAGCTTGAAAGTAGGTGTGAGGTTGCTGGGGTTGATAAAAGTACTCTAACAAAGGAATAACAGGCTTTTCTAGTGTAAAACCCCCATAAGACAACGTACTGTGTTTAGTCGATATACATTTTCTTTAATAACTCGGTTAATATTTATGGTAGAATGACGAGAGAGAGCTTAAAACTTTCGCCTCACTAATTTACATCTTTTTACATGCATTGATTTTACATCTGGGGCTTTTATGACCCTTTTTGGGCCCAAAAGCTCGAAATTTGAAAGATTAATCCCAAAAAAAGGGGTTTAGAGTTTTCCGATTGTTTTGTCCAACGAACTTGTCCAACTGATTACAGAAAGGAACGTCTCTACCAAATTTAAAGTAAATCGGATAAATAATGCGACCGCTAGAGTGCAAACACATATATATATATCTATATCTATATCTATATCTATATCTATATCTATATATATATATATATATATCTATATATATATATATATATATAGATATATATATATATATATTTTGAACGACCCCCCAAAACGTGTTCAGGGGGTCACGTTAGGAACTTCTATGGTAGTCCCGGGCTTAAGTTTCACCGTGCAGGTCATGCTAATAATTCACTTTCCAAAGGAAATTCACTAATGAATAAAATCCCCACAAACATAGGACAATCTATTAGTTCCGATATGTAGATGATGTGTTTGTTTTTCTTTTCCAAGGAAATGATAATGAAAGCATTTTGTTATTGGAATACTTGAATTCACTGAAGGATGAAATTAAATTTACAAAATAAAATCAGACCAAAGAAATTAATTATTTAGATCTAACAATGAAAACAATCACTCATTTACGATTGTAAGAAAATCATAACCAACTCGCTTATCGCGGCAATGTCACACTCCGTTTTTTACTTTCTCCCCCTATACATAGTATATGGAGAAAGTATTGTTTTCGTAAAAATTTTCGAATTTGAGTTGTTAGTGGAAATATTCGTTTTGGTGCTCCCTGAACCCAAAAAAGTGGTTTTTACGTGATGTCTGTCTGTGTGTGTGTGTGTGTGTGTGTGTGTGTGTGTGTGTGTGTGTGTGTGTGTGTCCGTGTGTGTGTGTGTGTGTGTGTGTGTGTGTGTGTGTGTGTGTGTGTGTGTGTGTGTGTGTGTGTCTGTGTGGATGTTTACAGAGCTAGAGCCCTAACCTATGGGCCGATTTTTATGAAATTTGGTATGTAGGTACTAATCCACGATATCTCCAGGCATTTTTTTCATTTTTTTGGATTTTTGATTTTTAAGGGTAATTATCCCCCAAAAACCGCCAAAAAACATGAAAAATCCAAATTTCTCAAAAACGGCTCTAACGATTTTGATTAAACTTTCGTGGTTTGTAGAACTTTAGCTTTGCAACAAAATGACACCACCCGCATTTCTTGAAAAATTCGGGTTCAGAAATTACAGGACATAAAACATCCAAAATTCAATTTTTTGGATTTTTTATAAAAAATCATAAATGTTAAAAAAGATTACTATTCACCATTAAAAAGAGCTCAAAAAACTAAATAAATTAGTATTTTAAATTACTATTCTACGATTGCTAGTTACGGAGAAAATTGAAATTTTCATTTAGCGGTAAACACAGTACGTTGTCCAATGTTATTCTTATGGGGAATACAAATATAACTATTTCTCTCTTATTTACTGATCAATTTCATTAACATTTGATATGCAGGTCAAGTTAGCATTGACCAACAGATGATGTTCGAAATGTGTTGCTATTTAACCCTGGGGGGGCAAGGGGGCATTTCCCCTCTCAAAACCACTGTGTGTAGCAACGGACTCTATAGTGCCTCCCAAAAAGGGATTTGGGTGGATATTTCTGAAAACAACTATTTTAGAAAATTTTCTGTACATTTATCTATACTTCATATTCTATATTTAGTAAATAACAAATATTTTTGTTATTAAAGTTTGGCTAAAAGGGAGAAAGTATGTGTCAGTTTCCTGATACCGTTTATTTCAACACGCCGCAGCGGTAGCCAGCCTCGTGCGCGCACTGATTTATTACTTTATAATAACTCTGAATAAACCGTTTCAAAGTAGATTTGTTTTAAGTACTTTCAAAATTAGACTATAAAAATCACGAGCTTCATAACGAGCCATTAGCTCTTTTGAGTGCTGAAAACATCACTGTACGAAATGGATAACAGCTTTCATAAAATTAAGTTTAAAAATATAAAATTATACAAATAAACTAAAAACATGTCTATCTATGACGTATCAAAATTTTACATCGATAGGTTGACTGTTTCGGAAATATGCATTTTTTAATTCCGTAGTTGCTAGAAAAACGGCAAAAATCGTTTACTTTTTAGATTATACTCGCAATAAAAATTAATTACAAACAAAATTTAAAACTGTTGTTTACACCGAAACACGAAGAATAAGACAAGGACAATTTTTATGTAACCACCGTAATTGTAGCTCAATCGGGTAGTTTTTGGTGACAAGTCAAACTCGAGTATCAATAATTTTGAATCCGACATTAAGTCAAAATTAAGAATAAGTTGATCAAAAATAATCGGAAGTAGTCCGAAGTCGATATCTGAAGAAATAAAGAAAAAAGTAGGGAGGGGACTTATTTAAAACTCACCCTATATAGTAAATTGTAGAAGCATGCCTGTGACTGAAGTGGCTGATATTAAGAAAATTAAGTTTTTGTTTAATGTTTAGTTACGGGATGTAATAAAATAGTCTTACAACACTTTTTATTACATCCCGTATGGAACAACAACACGTAATATGCTAATCACAAAGTTGTTTAATGTTTAATGGACGACACTTATAAATATATAAGTAGAAAATATGATTGATGTATGTAAAACCACTGCATGATTTAGTATTTTCACAACAGCATCCAATGGAAATTTTACAATAAAACGGAATGTGGTTTGTTTTCTAGTTTCAGCATCCCAAATTTACAACAAATTATTACTAATTTTCATAAAACTATTTAACTAATGCTGATCAGGTTTTTGAAGATATAAGCACCAAAAACATGCATTAAGGAGAATATCAGTATTTGAAGATTTAGCTAGCCTACTAGGATTAAAAAAACCGATTCTGATTCTGGCCGAGTTGTTTCAGTATTTATGGAGAAATGTCTGAAAATTTCCGCAATAATTCAGACACTTATATTCTGTGATTTCATGCCTTAAAGCTAAAGAGGCTATGAAATTGCCCCAGTTGTCTAATAAACGGCAAACTTGATCTATCGTTAAGTTTTGATCTTAGCACCGCTTGAAACAGTTTTATTTCCATAGTCTACACTATACATATGCCGTGAACGTTTTTATTTTTATTTTTACTGATGTAAACTACTTCTTCAACTCGTTTTACTTAAAGAACCTGGGTTTTATCAATAGTTTTATTCATATAAAACTAGAGTTTTATTGATAATAATACCACAGACAAAATAATATAAATATAACATGGATTCCTTTATCTGTGATAATACGAAACGAAATTTTTAAAATATCATTAACTACAGGCATTAATGTCCATTAATTTTGAATTTCCATAAAAGATTATATAACTACATCGAAATCCATTTAACTCCACGCCGTTTATTTGAATTAATGTAACGTGTTCCGGTCATCAGCAGAGTAATGCATAATGTGAGGTTACCATGTAAATCACTAAAATGTAATACAATTATACAACAATATAATAACATGGGGAAATGGACATATAACAATGTAATAAGGGGTGAAGTATAAAATACATGTTTTAATAAAACCCTATAATTTCAGAGTTTAATGCTCACTTAAATATATGCCTCTGGTCGTAAAACTTAAAATTTCAAAATGAGAGATTTTGACATAAATAATAAAAGTTGAACTAAAAATATTTCAAAATTTTAATTAATGAATAACAATCTATCAATAATACACTGTGTATTATAAAACTACGTAATTATAGTATTTAATCAGTACAGCAGTTGTAAATAAATAAATAAATATAATCTGAATAAATAAATATGATTGCCAGATTTTATAGTGGTGAAGAGTTCCTTACAAAAGTAATTATCTTAGTGTTAAAATTTAATATTACTTAAATATAAAATTAATAAAAATGACTTCCTCAATACAAATAAAAAAAATTGATTCGACATTGTAGGGCACCATTGTGCGGGATAAAAGGATATTAGATACAATGGTTCATATTTCAATAACGTATTGTGTCAGAGGCTGTGGTTAGTTATGCACTTGAAAATGCTTGAAATTCTTGAACAAAGGGTGTTCACTAATCACAAATATAAATGTTAATATTATTTATTTTACCATCACCGAGAACTAAATTAAACATACATTTAATAAACTTCGCTCGAAAATAAAAATGCGAAGAGTGTGAGAACCCTATAAATAGTTAAAGTTATTTTTAAAATGTTATATGCATGCTTATAATAAATATTTTGAGATCATTAATTTGTTATTGTAGTGTATTATCCCCTTAGTAAAATATACGATTTTCAGTAATATTATTGTTATTTTAATTTTGTTGTATATAGTTATAACATTTGTGACAGATATCTCTATTTATTTGTTTCGTGAAATTTGTAAACTTGTTGGTAAGAGTTGTATACTAACAGACTTGTATTTTGGATTCAAGTTGTATGCGTAAAAACAGAAAATCCTAATACTAAAAATGGGCACCATTTTGAGATTATCGTGGGACATATTTGTTCTTAAATCGCTTCCTGTATAATTATAGGCAACATTTTTTTAAATCTGTTATTAATTCAAATTTGTAACCTCGTTATACTTATTTAAAGTTTTGAATGCAACTAACCTAAGGGTTTTACTTTGGGTCATTACTGTACACAATACAAGTTTAATATTGAAACCATAAATAAACTTAATTTAAAACTTCTCTGACCTAGAAATTGGAAAATGTTATCAAGTTTAAAAAGTTTAAAACAACTGAAAATGACGGGAAAATTAGCATCGATTTAACATCTCGTGTAGAACTTTTGACAAAGTAAATAAATTGGTTTAGAAAAGCCACTTTCAATAGGAATAGTGTTAATCTTTTAGAATACAAATTGTCACCCTATGAACAGGTGAAATACCAATCAAAACTGTTTAACCTAATACAAATTTTAATAATTTATGTTGAACTCAAATGATTATGAGGCCCCAGCAAAAGTGTTTTTAGGAACGAATCCCTTTGGAGTACTGTCCACCCGGAGGAATCTGCATGGACGGGAAAGGCGAGACAGGGACATCACGGCACCCCGAGAGAAGAGGAAATCTCTCCTCATACTATCTATCTAGAACCAATGAATAAGTTTGTATTCATTGCTATTACCTTGGGTCAGAGCAGGGACACCATAGGTCGAACCGCTGTCTCTGACCTTGTTGAGCTCACGAGTCTACCAGGCGAGGCCCCTCCCAGAGAACCCTCCAACCCTTCAGGCTTCCAGAAACCTTTGGAAAGTTCGTCCCTGATTAGATTCACCTGTTAGCTTGAAAGGTTTCAGTAAACACCCCTCAGGTGACACTGTGCCATGCCATCCCATTCCATGATTCCATCCTAGGACCCTAGTCTAAAAGGGTATCCAGGCTCAGAAGGGACTCTCAGATTCCAAGAAACCCTGAGAAACATGGAGGTACAAAATTATTCTGATCAAACTGGACAGAAAAAACAAAACTCACCGAAAGTTTGACTGAACTATTTTTACAAAGTACAAACATAATTACTAGCAGCTAAAAAAGGTACGATCCACTCTGGAAGTGAAGACATTTCCCATTTCCTATGTGAGCGCTGCCAATGTAAAACTTTGAAATCATACCAAAACGTGTGGTAAAAATTTTAAAATCATAGCGCCGTCTACTGCTTGATGAATTGTAACTTTTAATTCATATGGTAGTCTAATGGATATGACGTTGGATTCCCGATCATGCGGCCCCAGATTAAAAACTCTCTTTTCGTGTTTACTTTTTGAGGTACCATTTTTTGTTATATTTTACACAAATCCATTTTGGTAATATGTTACAAAGAAAAAAGCCACCATACAGCGCTCTTCGGAGTTAAGTTAGTTTACTGTACATTTTTTGTAAATGTAGCCTAACTTTGTAGAATATAAGTACAGTAGGTTTATTTTGTTTACATTTGAAAATACTACATTTCACTGGTAATGTAAGACACACATTGTTTTCTCATAATACAGCATCTGTTGCGGTTAGTTCGTTCGTCATCGGACGAGTTCGGCTTCCTTCGGGTGGCAAAGTATCCACGTCCAGTGAATCGTGCCTTTTTTAGCTGCTAGTAACATAAGTATTACTTAGCAAACTAAAGAAGAAAACGTCCTACAATACAAACTCAGTTTTTCTAACCTTTCATTGAAGGGGTTGAAGCTGTATAATACAATGATAAAGTCAAAGGGTAAAATTGTAATTATATAGTGTTTTTTAAAGCATCACATAATACTGCTTTTCAACTAAGGATCCCATGTAGGCTTTGTATAAACAAGAATATCACTAACTACCTATAACAAGAAACACAATGGTTGATTTATATACAAGGAGGGTCGACCATGTTGTTACTTCGCACAATGGAGAAAAGCCTGTGAGGAAAGTGGATGCAATAAATGTGTTGAGAAGAACACAATACAACGATTTATTTCTGATTTATTAGTTTTAAGTAAATTAATTATTTTTGTAAATTCGTTTTGTAGGAAATGTACTCCTGTTAAAATGCAGTTTAAGAGAGGAAGTATTTTCCCTGACCGTTACTCATTCCAAAGGTAAGAGTATATAATATATAAAAAAACAATTTTATTTGTATTAATTAATTACCAAAGTGGACACATTTTTTGTGCTAGAGGTGTAACAATTTATTTGTATGTCTTTGTAGTGCCAATGATAGGTCATCTATCTAAAATGTTTAAGGAAAGGCAAAAAAAACGTTTACGCCCTCTAGGTATGTCCTAAAGAATTTGACATTTAAAACGTTTTTCATATTATAAATTTAATATTTGAGAGTACAGCAAAATAATACAGTTGAATAAACTGAAAAGTAACTGAAATAAACATTTCTAATGATAATTTAGCTACTAGATCATTATTGGAGCCTCTAGAAATAATAATTATTTTCACAGATTCCATGAAAACATATGTGGTGATGGTGGTGAATGGAAGGGCCAAATACAAATATACAAATACGATAGAGTATAAAGGGCGATTCTAAATTCCCTCTATTGACATAAAAATGATCAGAGCCAAGAAATACTATTTTATTACTTGTGTAAAAAAGGAAACTAAATAAGTAGATTACAATAATTTGTAGAAACATATCAGAACGCAAATAAACTCATCCGAGGACCGAGGAATAAAATAAATCTACCAATTAACATTTAAAATGTCAAGATCATTGTAAACGATTTTTAACGAAACTAGGTTACTGGAACAACTTTATAACATCATAACTGTCAAGTAATGAACCAATTAAAACCATGCAACGACAGATAAAAGGCAATTGGTGCTTCTACTTGCAATTAAATGTAACCCAAAATTGTTTTATTTCCCCTATGAATAACTATGAAATAATTTATAAATTGCAGTAATGGTTAAAAAAATTATATTTTTATTTAATTGAGTCACCACTGACAGGATCTCCCATATGTTTAATTAAAAATATGGATTCTGAATTTCAAAACTCGGTCGACAATTATGACCACAAACCCTTCTCAAACGGTGTTTTTATATTTAATTTCGATGTTTAAGACGTTTTTATACGTTAAGATAAGCGGGAAATGATATAAGGATGTTGTATTTATATGTAAAGAACTAGTAAAATATATCTTCGTTTTCACTAATTGGCACACCTACAACCAGATTGAACGATCTTAGTCTTAATTAGTGTTTTCGAGTGTTTTTGCTTTTTGTTTATCAATAAATTAGGCATAACAGTAGGTCATATGAGATAATAAAAAAGTTATAAAAGTAAATTAGAAGTAATAATGGTACTATCCCACAAGATTTTAGTTTTACAAATTAAAAAGTGCAGTGAAGCGAACAGTCATGGAACCAATCCCACGGCCAGTGGCGATATCGAAACTTGCGTTCGATATCTTACCATCCAATAACACAGCATTCTGTGGAATTTAAATATCGCTCTCTTACCAGTCACTGTTTAAAAAAAATTACAAGTAACCAAATCAAATCAAATTAAATCAAAATATCTTTATTCTTTCATTTATATAATACCACATGTGTACATCAAATAGTATAAATTAATTTTCTAGGCAGTTATAAGATTATAATTTTACATTGTGGAATCAAATAATTCAATATTACAGTCAGAATCATAAAAATATTATAATGAATATGGAGGTAAATGCAAAAGGTATTTTGTTCAGTGTTAACTTCAATTTCCCAATAGTTACTTGTTTTTAATTTGGTTTGGAACGAATCTGAGGAAGTGAAGGCCCTTACTAGACGTTTTATTTTTAAAAAGTTCTAAATTCTGCTTCTCTATTGTAAATTGATATATTGTAAAATATTAATGAATATGGTTTCTAATTTTGTGTGGTTGGCGTGTCATTACTTACATAATTGATTGTAAAATTAGCAAACCTTATACTGTTAAAATCCCCAGTTCTTTGAAAATGTGTTTAACTGATACATTCGGTCTTATACCAAGCATGATACGAATGGATTTTTTTGTCTTAACAAGATTTTATCAAGGTTATTTTTGATATATTACCATATATACAGAGTCCATATAAAATATGTGAGTGAACCAGCGGAAAGTAAATCATTTTTAGAGTTTTTAGACTACCTATTTTGGACATTCTGCGTAGAGCGTAAAGACCAGAGGATATTTTTTCAGAACTGAATTGTGTTCATTACATGTAAGGTTACAACCTATAGTTAAGCCCAACAACTTTGTAATAACTACTTGGTCAATTAAACTGTTATTGATAAAAATGGCAGGAGAGAATTTAGTTTGTGATTGTCTTGTATAAAATACATAAAGTTCGTTTTCGAAGAATTTAATACTAGTTTTTCATTTAGAAACTTTTATTTGTAAAAGAGTTGTTTCAGATTTTGTTTAAATTTCTTCTTGATTTTTACTAGGAATTGTGATGTCTGCATAATCTGCACAGTATACATATTTGTACCGATTGCTAATCTTTGATACTGTGTAGTAATTTGTTGATGTGATAAAAAAAAGAATTTAGCGCTTTTTATAATAACTTCAACATGTTTTCCAAAGTGTTCACAGAAAAATGTAAAATTATATTATTAACATACTTGACATCAAGTAAATTTTAAAATAGGCAAGTTATAAAACCGGAGTTTACATTCTGTAAGGAAAACATCGAAGAAAGTACGGTGATTACAACTTACTTCACTCAGTTTTAACGTTCTACTCGTTTTTTTTGCTCCTATAGGCAATTATGCCTCGTGTTTAGTATGCTTTAATTTAAACATCATATAACAAATAAATCCCTTCTTATAAATACCACACATTTATTGAATCACTTTTCACAAAGGCTTGGTTCCATTGTACAAAATAATAGGCTGGTTGACCGCCCTGGCATATAAATCAGCCATTGTGTTTGAGGGTATAGCCCCTATACGTGCTTTCTTATTCAAAACCAACCCTGCAAATTTTCATAAAGAACTGATTACTTTTTTGGACAACGTGAAGGTTAAATACATCATCGGCTGACATAAGAAATGTGATGTTATGAGAACATCTATAAGGGTCTGGATTTTGTTTTAACGCCTGAGATAAAATACTACAACGTACCTTTTTGAAAATCGTTATTGTAAATGTTTCAATTGCAGGGACTTCGGATATTACTGTAGGATATATTAATTTTAAATTAATTCCTTAATTCTTCAAATATCTGTGGTTAACTTTGCGGTTTTTAATTAAACTCAATGCAAATATTAAAATATATAATTATAAATTAAATAAACATGGAAAGAACTGAGGAAAATAACCATTTAGCTAAATTAATTGAGTTACAGTTTACATTCGTGTAATATTATGCAATTTATACTATCCCGTTTAACCGAATAAACAATGTGTCTTTGCCATTTGTGTTAATTATCTGTTATTTACAAAATAATAATTTAAAAAATTACATCCACATAAGATTTTGTTCTTAGACTAGACGTGTAGAATCATACAGGTAATTATTTCAAACATATATTATGACTCCTTGACACATTTTAAGAAAAAAGTACTAAACAATGAAACAATGTCTTAAATATCTATGGCTAATTATTCTTAATTGCTTAATAACACATAAATTTAACTTTAAAATAATCTAAATTATTTTGAATAAGGCACTTAGCTAATTTAAAGTAAATTACATATTATTGGTTATCCCGCATAATTAAGCAAAACCCAATAAACCAGTTATCAGAATGGCTAAATTGTTATTTAATAACCATATAGAAAACCTAAAACTTATTTGTGTATTAAATCTCATTAAATCGATTTTATAAAAAAGAATCCGTCACATTTCTTTATACTTATAAAGGCAACATGTAAAATATATAGAAACCTTAAAAACAACTCAGTTATAAATTAAACATGAGACTGGGAGCTCTTCGTCTGATTGTTGTTTTGTATACACCAGCTCCATCTAGTTACCAGAGATTGAAACCTTATTGAACTCAATATCTCTCTTTTGAGTGGAATGCTTATTTAAGCTGAATCCAGAATTTCTGTCTTCAAATTTGTCGAGTAAATATTAGCAATGAATTACGATTTTGTTCTGAAGCTATATTTTATAAATGTATTAGAAAACCAAAGAAATATTAATGTTTAATTATAACTGTTCTTAATATCATTCTTTACCTACAATATTTACCTCAAATTATAATATTGCCTTAGGTTAAACTTGTAGCATGTACATTTAAATACTTATATAATAAAGTATGGAAGCAGTAGGTTATAATATGTGTGACGTATTGCAAAAATTTGTTTCTAATAGAGAAAGCATTACAATTACGATACGCATTACGGTATTTACCAATCTGAACTGGATGAAGGCTAAGTAAATTAAGCACTTCCTTTTAAAACATTTAAGAATCTTCCACTTGTTTCTTACTATTGAATAGTAACACCTTTATGCAGTAGTCTAAGCTTTGATTGGGTTTTATTTAATGTAATATTTCTTTTAAAAATACTAAATAAATATACAACTTTTCACTTTTTTCTGCGCGCTTCAAAAACAAACTCAAGCTAGGATATTATAAGCTAGCTTTTTGTATTAATTGTATAAGAAAACGAGTTCGCACGCAGCACGCTGACGTGAGGGAAGTGAATTTCCAAATAACAACTTTTAAAACTCAAAATCAGTGTAAAAACATACATTTGTCCAATTTTTATTGAAATCTGAAAACATTGATTTTTTGGCTGTTCTGATACTCCTGGTTTCATTTACTTGCAAAGCTGGGAATACAATTTTGCCCAATATAAGGTTAGGAGAAGGTCCAGACAGGCTTGAAAGTAGGTGTGAGGTTGCTGGGGATGACAAAAGTACTCTAACAAAGGAATAACAGGCTTTTCTCGTGTAAAACCCCCATAAGACAACGTACTGTGTTTAGTCAATACACATTGTCTTTAATAACTCGGTAAATATTTATGCTAGAATGACGAGAGAGGGCTTAAAACTTTCGCCTCTCTAATTCCCATCTTTTTACATGCATTTATTTTACATCTGGGGCTTTTATGACCCAAAAACATGTTTTATGATGATTTTTGGGCCCAAAAACTCGAAATTTGAAAGATTAATCCCCCTAAAAAGGGGTTTAGAGTTTTCCGATTGTTTTGCCCAACGAACTTGTCCAACTGATTAGAGAAAGGAACGTCCCTACCAAATTTGAAGTGTAAGAATATTTTCTCTTTTTTTTTTTACTCTTAAGTTTGAATCATAACTCGCTTAGCTTAGTGAGTTGGAAACCAGGAAATTGATTGAAATGACACCAGCGTCTGTAGAACATATACCTTTTAATATACATAAATCAGATGCACTACTTCCTCCTTATTATATAGTGATTAATATTCGTGACAACCCTTTAAATAGAGGCCTCTGTGCCCTAACTCCTATTTATAAAATACAACTGAAATGACAAACACAATATAAATCAATACTCTCTTAAGCTAACAAATCATTAATAAAGATCACTCTGTTCTGGCATGGCCAAGTTCTTTAAGGCAACTTATACGTCACAGTCCACACCTTCCATATGAAAACACACCCTTAACACGATATTTAACATTTAATTTACATTATTGGGCATGTAACCGTTAATCTACCATTAAAGGTTTACTCAATTCACTTTATTAATAGTTTAGTTCTTTATATTTCATCCATCAATTACACATAAAAATAATTACCCTTAAACCTTTCCAAATTAAACATTGTCACATTATATTACATTAAAATGTTAAGCCATGTGGGCCTTTATACTTCAATAATCAATTCATTCATGTAACAGTTATTCATTAGCACTTACTAAATTAATTGAACGATAGTTAATGACATCGAGCTACTGCTATCTTTATGTACAACTATTTTACACCTCAACTTGGCCTATGGGCCATTCCGGTTATGCCTACCGTCTTTAATTTATTTTAACAATTTACCCTGTCATTTATTCTGAGGCTTCTTAATTATATATATATATATATATATATATATATATATATATATATATATATATATATTTCCCCTTTCTGTTTGGATTATTTATTGCTTGTCTTAGTAAACTTTAACTTTTAATATCTTCATCATTGCTTAATCATTATTATTATCAAATCATTTCCCTTAACCTTCGACTTTTCTCTCAAATTTTCCCTTTTAACTAGAGGTGCAATTTAGTGAAGATCACATACCACGCAGTCCGGAATTTTGGCTGTCAGGCGGTCTCCCTGCGTTGCCGGTCCTTGTCCTCTCCGTGGTCCCGTCCAGTGGTTAAGGTGTCCAGGAATGGTCCAGCGTCCAGAAGTGGTCCTGGATCCCTTTGTCGGTGGTTGTCTTGAAGAATTCTCCCAAGGCTCCTCCGGTCGCAGACACGGTCCGTCCTCTTCTCCCTCTGGGTTGTGGTCGCTGTAGTGCTTCTCTTGGCCCTGCGTTGGTGGACTTGGTTGGAAGGTCGACAACACCCGGTATTTTACTATAACCTAAGTGTTGCGGGACTTACTCGATCCAGCCCCCTTTACTTCCCAACACTTCACTTCTTGCCTCCCTTTTCCTGACTGTCCATCCTCTCTCCTCGATATGTTTCCCCCGATATCGTGTTTCCCCCAAATTCGGTCGACCACGCCCACGTCAACCAATCACGTCGATTCTGGACTCCTACACCCGCCGTGATTCGTGTCCGTAGCTGGTCAGCATTCCGCCGCCATCATTGGAATTTTTGGTGAGTTACTTTGATTTTGTCGCTTGAACCCTAGGTCATTTACCTGTGTAATTTGACCGTTTATTTCCTGTTTTGTTACTCTGTCATTTCCTGTTGTTCCCAATTCCAAGTCTTTGACCTCAGCTTTACTTCGTAGTTAATTGTACTCATATTTTTATGATTTTATTTTAGGGATTTTATTAACCAATAAAGTTCATAATGTTTACAGTAAAAATTCATCTTGTATATTGTGGTAGTATTAAAAAAATTGCTAAAAATCAAAAAAAGTTCCGTGGGAGACAGTAGTTTACGTAAGCTTCCATGACTTATTGTTGAGGTATTGGTGGTTTTGTTTGGACCTTTGAAGCTCGTAAAGAGCTTATAGTTTTTTAACTCAACTGTAGAGTATCAATTTGTTAAATAAAATAAGCATTAACATGATTTATGAACCATTTTTAATATCATTTTAGACTACGATCAATTAATTAGTCAATATCAATTTGTATAGGTACTATAAAGGTTCTGATATAGCCTACTTTAAACAACTTCAGAAGCTGATTTCTAAGGCAATAAAAAGAAAAAAAGTTCATTTAAAGGTATGTCCTAAAATGCTTAGTTTGTCTGTCCACTTGTCCATCTGGAAGAATGAGAAATAGACAAAATTTGTTAATTAAAAATTAAAGAGAGAAACTTTAACTTTAAAATGTTTTTATCTTTTTAGGATAAATTGTTTATGAGATACTTTTGTTGACGTAAAAGACTGTAAACACAAAAATCGGCGTATTTGGGAATACAAAAATGGCCGCCACACTTTAAACGAGATAAAATACAAAATTTAAAAAATGGTGTTAAACTCCTCAAATACAACAGAAACAACAGGGAAAATATCAATTTTGTCAAAAATGGTCAGGCCACCAGCCCTGGACCACTTGATATGGTTTGACCCCTAGAGACAACGCTACCTTGTACGTTAATGCGTGCTCCATTTTCACACGTTACGCGTTTATTATTATTTAATTGTATCGAAACATTCCAATTAAAAGCAATATAAATATAATTAATAATAAATAAACGTGAATTTATTTGTTTTGTTATTTTCTGTTCTATTCTTATAACAATGGCTTCCGATAAAATAAAAAACACATGGATAGTTATTTTAAATCGTATTTAAATTTTTAGAAACAGTTGCCTACAAACTAATTAGATTTACTCAATACTTCTTTATAGCATGCAATGCAAATTATACTTAAAAGCGAGCGCGCAATGCGTAGCGCCGCTGTTGCGGGCACGGGTATCAGATGAGAGATACAAGATACAAGATGCTAAGGGCAAGGAGCAGGTGTAGTAAGATGCACAGTAATGTAGGGGAGGGGCTTCCGCCGCGCCGGCGACGTCGAATTGGCAACAGCGGGACCGGATGGTATAGTGGCGGGAACGAAAAATGCCTGAAACATGCCCCCAGTGCCTGTGCGGCGTTTACTGGAACTAACGCTCTAACTCTCTGTATAGATTCGTTTCTCTGTGGTGAAAAGAACTCTGTCAACCGTATTTTGACCGTGTTTAAGAGAGATTTTATCAATAAGGTTGCAAGAGCTGGAGATAACTTTTTTGATAATAGAGCGATGGACAGTTAAATAATTACCTTAATTTAACAAGACCGCATTGAACTAAATCTATCCTCATGTGGTCATTATTAACTTGTGCGCCTTTTATAACTTGAACAATGAAAAAAAAAATCAAATTTCTATCATGGTAAACTTGCGAACCAAAGTAGTTAAAAGCTAAGCTAAGATTAAAACTTAACTGTAGCTTACAAATCAAGTTCGTCGTTAAATGGAAAAATTGGGGCAAGTTAACAAATTTTAAACCTCTTTAGCTTGAAGACATAAAATATGCAATAGAATTAGCTGCTTGATTTGTCACAATTGGTTTTTCTCTTAGTTATAAGATGCTAATTTAAGCAGTTTGCTTTTAAAACTTACAATTTGAATTTACTGCACTAAGGTTTACTACGACCCTTGACGATATGAACGGCATCATTCAAAACTGCTTTGCTTTTTTTTGGTCTAGACACGATTTTAATTTTAGTTATTTTTCAGTTGGCCAGATTATGCTGTGTCTCATAAACCCATATCTAGAAAATCTTCGATTGAATAAAAACATTTATCTTCAGATGATCCAGTCCTTTTATTTAATTTCATTCATAATTAATTATATTTAAAATCTTTACTGGCTATTCTCGATTTAAGTACGTTGGTATATAAGTAAGGTAAATTAAACAAAAACGAAATAGCACCCACATTTTCTCTTTATGTTAACAACTAAAATATGATTTTTAAAAAGGGATTGCACATTTATTACTATTCAATAATTCCGATTAGGAACATCTTTTTAGTCTGTTAAAAAAATGTTCAGCACACACTAATTTTTATTTAATTTTGCTTTAGACGTCACAAATGACTAAGAGAACATATATTTTGAGATGGAAACGTATTTAAGTTTGCGATAAATGCAATAGGAAGTTGTACTTTTTTAACTTAAATGACTTTGAGAGCGGATAAGAACTCTACTATTAATGAAACATGAGAAGAAAGCTCTTTGTTTGATTGTGGGTTTGTATACGCCAGCGCTATCTAGTTACGCGGGATGGAACTCTTAAAACTCAATATCTCCCTTACAAGAGGTTTATTTATTCATGTCAAACTCAAATACAGGGTGTTTATTTTAAAGCGCAACCCAGAATTTGGAAGTAAAAACTACAGATATTTAAGATAGCTAAAATAGTTCTGGTACATGAAAAGCTAATTCCTATGATTTAATACTTAAAAAAATAATAGACTAGATAACCAAGAAGAAACCCACATTTCAGCACTTAACCATCAGTCTACTATTTTCAGCGAATTGGAAACAAATAAAAAAAAATTTTAAAAATGAAGTGGAAACAAATTGTAATTTTAATGTAACAGCTTCAAAATAACAGCAAATAAAATAAATTACATCAACAGGGAAACCAGTTGGTAAAGGATGAAGTAAAAGAAGTAGGGCTGCAAAGCTATGAACCCTTTTGGTCTTTCACGGTGTTTTTTCTTATAAATTTAGTTGCGTACAAGTTTTTTTAACTTATGTCATGGCATCGTTCACAAGAACGTGAAGATTAAGCGCTAATGTAAGGGGTGACATTATCACAGTTTCACACTAGCCTCACTGATATGCCAATCATGTAGCTTTCATGATGACGTTCCAGTGAACTCGACGTCGTTAACTAACTTGACCGGTCGTTTAAACTTGACGCAGGATGTATTAGAAAAATATATACCATTAAGTATAGAAATGCTAATTATATTAAATAATATTAGCATTAAAGATCACTAACAGATGTTAGTTTGGCTCTTAAATTGTTATTTTGAACTGTGATAGTGATCATGTCGTAGGCTTTAATCCTAATCCTGGAAAAAAATCTTCTCAGTACTGTCTAGCTTGTACCATTGATTATACATCCTACGGAATATATTCCGTAGGATGTATAATCAATGCTTGTACTCTAGTGGCTCATCACGCTCTACCACATGCCTGAGGCCCATTTTGACTACAAAGTAACTTACTGTGCAACTTTTAGTTTCACAAATATTTGTTTCATTCGCATTTCAATAGGTGTCGAAACAGCGCGGCGTCGTTCTTTCACAAAACCACAATTTTCACCTAAACGAGCGTTTTGTTTAAGGTATTATTATTATCTATAATATTATAAAGAAGAGGTGGTTATTTGTCTGTTTGTCTGGCTGTCTGATGTTCCGAGTAAACGAAAAAACTACTGAACCGACTGGGCTGAAACTTCACGCAAAGGTAGATCGTGAACCCATGCAACACATAGGCCTATTCACTTCCTTAAAACCCCCTCGGCTACGCCCCGTGAACGTTCTAAGTTTCAATGATTTCATTTCAGAAGAAAGTAAACATTCAGAAACTGTAATGCGAACAGCTGAGGACACTTCAATTTGACAGCTTAAAGAGCAGAAGCAGGAACAGCTGTTCAAGCTAACTAAAATGCAAATTGCATTGATCATAGAACAGGTAAAGAAAACCCCTGTGCGAAGAACGGGTACATCAGCTAGTTACTGCATAGTAACAATAATACTCAATGCTTTACGCCCTTACTACGTTTTAAACCATTGATTACGTTATTTTACTGGCATTGATCGATCTGCTGTTAAGTATTTGTTAGAATGTTCTAATTACAGTACTTCTAAGCCGAAGGGTTCGGTCGAGATTGATTGTACCGTGTCAGCACTTGTTTTTTGGTCTCTATTTCCGAGTGTTTCTTTATATATTTGACACCAGAATAATTTGTGTTGGTATTTATCTTTAGCGGAAACCATTTAAATAAACCCGTACATATAAAACCAAAATAATAAATATAATTTATAAATTCCTTACTGATAAATCTTGTATGTAAACTTAAATTCTTCCCAGGTGTGAAATGAACATTAGAAAGTGTACAACCATTTTGCATTTTTAGAGGCAGATTTCCTATGTCTGTATTGGGATATTTGAAAACTTATCTTAGGCACTAGGGGGTTATATGAAATTGTGTAAAACTAGAAATGCCAGTCATATCGGTCTACTTTTACCCTACTTGCAACTCTGGCCCAGTTACTGTGTATCTACTTGAATAAAACCATAAAGTTGAATCAGAACCTATAAACTAAAGCAAAAACAAAATGTAGATATTAATAAGTTTCTAAATAATAAAAATAATCCTCAAAAGAAAATGTAAGAGTTTATTATGAAAATGTATAAATATAAATCTGCTTTAGCGTATAGTTTAGAATAAAAAACATTAATAATGAAACAATTATTGTTAAAAAAATAATAAATAAAATACTAATTATCTAGCAGTGCATTATTTCAGTTTATTTTCAGCGAAACTAAGAGGGAGTCAGTAGTTTATTGGTAATTGTGATTTTTATTTTAATGTTAAAGTTTACTATTTAAAATTTGAATTTCCTAGAAATAAAATTCATTAAACAAATTATCCTATATTATTTTTAAACATCTGTCATAAATTCACAAAATGATGGCCAAGCTCCCCATTCTTATTTTGCAAACTCAAATGAGAGAGCCAATGAAACAATATTTAGTGTAAAAATTAAATAAAAAATCTATAATACTACTGTATGTATGTATAATTGCATAATGATTTTACTTTTTTTATTACTAACTTATTCTTGAAAAAACGTCTGTCAGGAATTATGTTGAAAGAAAAAAATGTGTGGTAGTCGTGGCAAAGTTACCATGGCTATCTTTGCTCTTTAAGCCCTACTGTAACAACTTGGTGTACTTATGTAGAAAGATGTCTTTTTCCTCGAGTGTAACAAACTAGCTTTTTGTTTAATATATTACCTTTTACAGACATTTACACAGTACATGTTGAAACCTGATAACAATGAAATATGAGTCTGAAAGCGCTTCCCCACTATTGTTATGTATACATCAGCGTCTTCTAGTTATCGGTAATGGAATCCTTATTGAATTCAGTTTCCTCCTTTCTAATAGAATAGGTCTGGTTAAATTGACTTCATATTCTTCTTTATAAATTACAATTGTAGATAGTGAATCGGGGTTTTTTGAGATATCAAATTACAAAACAATTAACAATACCTTTATGAAAATAACGACTATTTATTTATTTAAGGTTAACATGTCTTTGAAAGGTTTGGATCGTTGGTTTGTTTGTTGTTTGGGCAACGGTAAATACAAAATTCCACTGGCGTAAAAAAGTAAAACAAATACCAAATTAGATTTCTTATCATCCTGACTAACATTATTATATCAATGATTCTGACATTCAATTATTTATTTATAAGTAAAACCAAATTTTCATTGAGAAATTGAGCTGAAAATCATTTTAATAGAAAAGGCTTCTCAGAATTTAGATATGAAAAATAATTGTAAACAAGCTAAATGCTAAAAAAACACATTATACCATTTTAAAAATTGTTTTAGTTTTATTTTAAAATCATTCAGAAATCATACAAATAAAGGGTTTAAAATTGTGGAAGCAATAAATGTTTGTAGAAGAAAGGGAATATTTGTTCGGAAATGTTGGAAGAAGTCTATAGTTTACGAAGCTGCTCAGGTGAAATTGATAATTAGAGGTTGTGTATAATATCCTTATATTATTTTGGGGGTGTGTAATATCCTTAGATATTTGTTTAAATATACATTCATTCATTTTATACCGTTCCTTTTGAAATACATGCAATCGAAAGAGAATTCAATTTAAAAGTTTTGTTGTCACAAAAGCCTTCTAGATAGCAAATCGATATTTTCGTTTTAATTCCTACTTGTACCAGAGGTCAGAAAATATCGAAAGTTCCTGTTTCCATGAAAGCATTTCCCTGTTGGCCTTACAAAATAATCTTTTGGGGTTTTATTTAATAACTCGCTGCTATGCCCATGCTTCGCATCAGGGGGAAAATTCAGATTAGAAGGATTGTAAACAATACAATGATGTACCGGTAGTTAGGTATCATTCTTATAACAGTTTTATTTAAATGAATTGAATTAAGAAAAAAAACGCTCCTCTATGTGAATAACATGGGGAGTTAGAAGTCCTGTTGTACAGAGCCCTGAGGACTTTTCTAAATGGAAATTGGCCTATGACCCTCCTGAGTACATAGACTCTATTTGTGCAAAACTTCAGCAGAGTTGTACCAGTGGTTTTGGCGTAATGGAACAATGGACAGACAGGCAGAAAGACACCACCTTATTTTCATAATATTAGTGGTAGTAAAAATATTAAAATTAAAATCAGATTATTAGTTGTAAAATTTACTCGGTTCACCAATAAACCCAGCATAATAAGTATTATATAAGTATAAGTATTTTACAAGTATAATGATCGATAATTCGTTTTTATTATTTTAATAGACCTCTTTAATTAAGAGACGTTCTTCAAATATTGCCACTATTTTATATCAAGTGCCTTAAAATATTTGTTACTTTATTTGTGTTGTTTAGTCTATGTAGAAGATGTGTTTAAGAAGAAAATAATACTAGGTATGGCTACATAATATTATACTAATTTTCTATTCTTGAGATGACGGAAAGCTCAGGCTCAGGATTGTCAACCGGATGGCGGTGCTGTATACAAAGCGACAATCATGGAGAGAGCCGCTCATGTTTCTTTAATAAGTCCACTGGTCCTGTCTCCTTAGATTTCCCTCTGAAATGAAAAAGGAGAATTCATAATACAAGAAAGCAAAATATCCAATTAGTAAAATTAAATGAGGACTTCTACGATGAAATATAGTAATATTAAAGTTTTGTAGTAATTTATTTGTAAAATACTACTTATTATATAGCTTACTTTATGATGGCGCCTTCGTAATCTGATAAATAATAATAGATATAAGACTGTGATAGTAATTTGGTTTTAGAAGTATAATTTAATTACCTATTTTAACTTTTTGAACAGATTAATTAAACAATAATAAGAGGGGTTGAAAATAAGATAAGGACCGGGGGGGGGCTCGTTAAGTAACTAATATTATTTACAAATATAACAATAATAGGTAAATCAAGTTTTGATAAATTCCTACTCGCATAAAATTCCGCATTTAATTTTTTTTATCTTTCACAAAATACTAACTTCAAACTAAATTCAATTTTATTTTTTAAATTTACTATTGATATCTAAATATAACAAAATTGAAAATATTATTATAGAAAAATATAGTTTCTTGATTTTAATAAAAGTTGTTTGCCATATAATTTAGCGCATTGTTAGTTGAAAAAAGCAAAACATATGTTGGTTTTTTTAATTACCTAACCACACCTGCTGTCATCCAGCCCTTATACATAAACTAGCTTTGTACCCGTCCTTCGTACGGGTTGTGTGTCTAAATAATAGAAGAATAACTATTTTCCAATGTCCTGTTCCCAACTTTTAAAAAGGACCTAATAAAACTCCTCAACCCCCTTAATCTTATCCAAAAATAATTTTCAAATTTAATGTTAAGTTGAGACACTCAGTAGTTGGCTACATGAAAGATCTATTTAGAGAGCATAGAGATCTCGAACCCCCATGTCTCAAACACACAAAGTGTCCGTATGAAATCTCTAGAGAACAACACCATGACTCCCCATTATGGACTTTGTTGTTTTTGCTGATGTCCTTTAAAGTACCAAATTTCAGCTGTATTGGTTGAGTAGTTTTTGATGATTATATTAAAGGTCAGTGGGGCAGAGCCCCATTTGAATTTGTTCCTGCTTTTTTACAACCGAATTTCATCTCCATCAGTCCAGTAGCAGGTGCAATATTGTTAAAATAACTATTCTGAAGGTTCGGGGGTGGGGCCCTGAAACACGTACTTAACGGGAATAGGCTTGCGTTTGTTTTTCTGATATTAGGTATGTTCCTACAAAATTTCAACTTTAAAGGTCCGAACTAATACTGATAAGATTGCCAGCAATAATATTAAATTAGGGCAGAGCCGGATACGATTTTGTTCAAACCTAGCCTTATTGTATATCTGTAGAATAAGGGGAACCACTATGCAAAATTTCAACTTCTTAGACATTGTTGTTTTTAGCGAATTTCCCCTATAAGGAAGAAGCTATTACCGTAGGTGGCATGGTAAGACTTAAGCCCGAGACCATGATAACTTTTTGTTTTGAGGTCCCCAGATGCCAAAAACACTATTCGTTCAAATTTATATATATGCATATATCTATATATATATATATATAAATGTATATATATATATATATATATGTGTGTGTCCGTTACCGCGATAACTTTTGAAAGAAACGCTCGATTTTGATGAAATTTGGCACAGATGTGTAGAGTGACATTTATGACTTTAAGTTCGAAAACCAGATTGATCGGACTATGGGAAGGGGGTTTTATGGGGGTTTTAAATTTTCCAAAAATCAGTTTTTTGAATTTTTCCCCCTAAAATTTTAAAAACACTCAATTTTGGTTATAGCCAATTTTTAGAGCTTAAAAAACAAATAATGTAGTACTTTGAATCATTAACCTAGGTTTAGTGGTTGTAGAGAAAAGTAAAAAAAACGCGTCCATAAAATTGTCCATGTTAATCTTATGGGAAAAAGGTTTTTGGATTTTCCTCAGATAATTTTACTGAAAACTTCACATTTGCTGATACCAATCAGTTCAGCTCTGCAAAAAAATCATTTTGGTATTTTAAGTGATGTTCTACGTCCAACCGTTGCAGAGATATTCAAAGTGCTAAACACAGTACGTTGTCCAATGTTATCCTTATGGAGAATAAATAAAATTCTATATCTCAATTATTTATGAATTATTTATTTATTGATGAAAATTGGTATGTGGATTCGCGTAGTACTGTTATATTGATATTTGCACATTAAATGTATTTTTTGTTGATTATCCTCGTTGCAGCAAACCTGCATACTCGGCCCCCGTATTATTCATATGGAGAATAAGTCAAGTTTTATATCTCCCTTAGTTACGAACCTAAATTAATAAAACTTGGTATGTAGCTTCACCTGGTTGAGTTATATTGATAATTGTAAAAATACACATTTTTATCTTCCTCGTTGCAGCAAACCTGCGTACTCAGCTCTAATGTTATTCTTATGGAGAATATATAAAATGCTATATATCACTTATTTATTAATGGATTTTTGTGAAACTTGGTAAGTAGCTCTATGTAGTAGTGAGACACATATATTTGCATTGAAAATTCGCTGAGTACGCAGGTTTGCTGCGACGGGGGTATTTAGTTATAGTGATCACAATGTAAGAATGTGTCTGAAAAATATAGATTAAAATAGTATGTTCACTCTGTATACTTATGTTATTTATTACCAATCTTCACTGAACATTTAAATGAGAACTACAACAGCTGATTATGAATAAATATTCTTAAGTTATCAACTGGTTTCGTGTAAATAATGCTTTGTCTATAACAATAAGATGGTATCTCGAAATCCCGTGGTTTGTAGCCCTGAGGTGAATTCATAATGTCGAAGTAGCATATAATCTTCTAACGTACGTATAGAACATAGAACAAAAGTTTAATTTAAATAATTTCACCAGTTTCCCTGGGAAAAGCGAACAAACACGATCAAACCCGCGCGGAAACACGTCATCAAAATCAGTGCAACCGTTTTCCCGTGAAAAGCGAACAAAAACACGTCCTTGAGCGTTACCGAAGGATAGACAGACAGACAGAAATTGAGATAAGACTTGTTTGGCTTCTTTAGGGTGTACATCGTGAAAATTTGCAAAAATTTCATAATTGTAAGCAATGTACAGACAAAACTTTAATTTTATTTTATAGATTATAATAAAAGAAAACTGAAGAAACGTTATCCTCATATAACTTGTACGTATTTGCTCGAAAACGAAATACAGTTGTTTGAATGCGGGACTGATTTGATAGTCGATGCTATAGGAGAAGGTTGTAATATTTGCGATTTCGACTATAGTAACATCCTCAAGAAGTAACACCCACTGGAAACCGGAGAAAGTTACGTTTTCCTTGGGAAGGCGGATTACGGAAATTTCCATTTCACCAGATCAAATATCAGGCAGGTTGAATGCTGTCCCTCCAAAATCTCGCCAAGACCGTCATGCGGCTTAGAGAAGTGATTGGAAAGAAAACTATAAAAAAATAAATTGATGTGTTTTCATTGCAGATTGAGATTATTATGTCGTTATGGGGTAAAATATATGTTTATAAAGTGACTAATAATGACCCTACTAGTGGCTTTTGTGTTTTGTTTGACGCATAGCTCGTTTTTGACGCAGAGGTTGTCTTTGTCATAAAGTTTTCTATGAAATATCGCTTGTATTTGACGTGAGTTTGTGTTTGATGCAGACCTTGTATTTGGCGTGGAGTTTTTCTTTGGAGAAGAGCTTGTCTTTGACGTAGAGCTGGTCATAGATGTAGAGCTTGTGTTTGACGCAGTACATGTCTTTGATGTAAAGCTTGTCTTTTTGGTGAAGTCCTTGTATTTGACGTAAAGTCTTTCAGCGATCTCAGTCTTGGGCGATGTTGTAAAAGGCCCATTCAAGCAACAGTGTTAATATGACCAGTCTACTTCAATCCCTTTCTTATATTTCTCGGAAAAGCCTTATATTTCTCATTAGATTAATCCACTGTTTCATATATTTTGACATAAAAAGACATTTGAATAATTTAAAGCTCTAGTGCCATCTTAAAAATTAAGATTAGTCTTGAAACACCATATCCTTAAACCAGATCCACCTTGAACAATCCGTTGTGGGTAATCCATAGATTTAACTCAGTTGTAGTGGTTTGAATTCCGGACGAATGGAATCGAGTCTGAGCCGTTGGAATTGACTAAGGCTCTTACTCAGCTCTTCTGCTTCAATTGAATACGACTTACCCAACCCAGAACAGGAAAATATAAAATGCAAAAAACTTGTAGAAAAAACTACATTTATTTGTAATTTTAATAATTTAGTATTTATATTGGATTACATAATTCTATTAACTGGAACCACAAAGATAAATTTTGATTTGAAAGAATGCAACTTAAGTTAGTTGATGAATAACTCTGATTTATATAAATAATATTTACATTTAGTTACCATATTTTGTTTTTCAAAATATTTAAGTGTGATAAATCAAAATAACAACTCTTCACTTGAATGACTTATGTTATGAACTCGTCAAACTAATGAATCGCTTGAGGTAAGTAGCGATGTTATCTTTATGTAACCCGTTTACAGGCTACTAAACTATCCTATTATAAGTTAACATGCAGTAAATGAAGAGTTTATTTTAAGAGCTTTTGTGTGGTTGGTGTAATTTATAGGTTGGGTTCTGCTATAATTTCTAAGGAAATAATTTGATTTGTAATGGGAAGTTGATATTTAGGGATTCTAGAATGAAATGCTACAATTAATTCAATTGTTAATCTTTGTAAATTTCTGCATAAATTGTTGGCCAATATTTTACTATGCTATACAATAATCTAGAGGGCTTGAATATTTTAAATATTCATTTAAACCGTTTTTGTATAAAAGTGTATACTCAATTTAAAATTAAAAACATCAAATCAGTAATCTAATTTCTTATTATTTGGAGATTATTTAAAATGTTAACAATTGATACCTGACTTTGTAAACGAAAGGCCATGTCCCCAAATAATAACAAACTAAATTACAGAGTTCTTGGTTTAAATTTTATATATAATATATATCAGTAAGAAGAGTGCCTTCAAAAATAAAAGAGTTTATTGTTTTAGCAATAAAAATGTTTTAATCCAAACATGAAACACAAAATAATGAATGCTTATTGTGATCGGGAAGATAAACACATCCTAGTTGAGATTATGTTTATGTACATTTTCTGAGTTTCCCATTGAAGGATTTTCGTTGTAGCTAAAAAAATGTGTAAGGAATAAGCTGATACAATTTGTCAGTTTCCTTAAATACTAGGTACTCAGTACGTTCGTCACAATTAAGTCTAGAAAATCTATGGAGTGCAAGAGTTGAACGATTCTATAAAAATAGATTTCATATCATAATTGTGTGATAAAGGAACTTTTACCTGCACAATATTTGTTATCAACTCAATGAGAACCCTTTTTACATAAAAGTTAGTTTAAAAATAGTTCAAAGTAATTATTGGACTATGTAAAGATGATTACAATGTTAATTTCAAATATTTCTTTCTTATTAAATTTTTCTCATACATTTTCTTTTTAAACGGGAAAAACATTCTTTATAAGGACCGTGTTTCTTCTCTTGGCCATTATAAACATTGCACAATCTTTTCTATATTGACAATATTAAAAAATACCCCCGTCGCAGCAAACCTGCATACTCAGCGAATTTACAATGGATATATATGTGACTCACTACTACACAGAGCTATTTACCAAGTTTCACAAAAATACATCGATAAATAAGTGATATATAGCATTTTATTTATTCTCCATAAGAATAACATTAGGGTTGAGGACGCAGGTTTGCTGCAACGAGGAAGATAATTAATGTGTTTGTTTTGCAATCATCAATACAACTGAACCAGGTGAAGCTACATACAAAGTTCTCTTAATGTAGGTTCATAATTAAGGGAGATATACAACTTTACTTATTCCCCATATGAATAACATGGGGGCCGAGTATGCAGGTTTGCTGCTACGGGGACTATCAACAAAAACTGTTTGTTTGTGCTAATATCAATATACCACAACTAGTTGAAGCCACATACCAAGTTTCATCAATATACATTCATAAATAATCGAGATATAGAATTTTATTTATTCTCCATAAGGATGACATTGGACAACGTACTGTGTTTAGCACTTTGAATATCTCTGCAACGGTTGGACGTAGAACAACGATAAAACACCAAAATGTTTGTTTTGTTGAGCTAAACAAAAATGTGAAGTTTTTAGTAAAACTATATGAGAAAAATCTAAAAACCTTTTGCCCATAAGATTAACATAGAACATGTTTGTTTGGATTTTCTCCGCAACCACTTAACCTAGGTTAATGATTCGAGATACTAAATTATTTTTTTTTTTAAGCTCTATAAAATGGCTATAACCAAAATTGAGTGTTTTTAACATTTTGGGGTCAAATTTGTAAAAAACCGATTTTTGTAAAATTGTAAATCGCCATAAAACCCCCTTCCCATAGTGCGATCAATCTGGTTTTCGAACTTAAAGTCATAAATGCTACTCTCCACATTTGTGCCAAATTTCATCAGAATCGGGTGTTTCTTTCAAAAGTTATCGCGGTAACGGACACACACACACACACACACACACACACACACACACACACACACACACACACACACACACACACACACACACACACACATATATATATATACACATATATAAATTTGAACGAATGGTGTTTTTGGCATCTAGGGACCTCAAAACGAAAAGTTATCATGGTCGCGGGCTTAAGTCTTACCATGCCCGGTGGTAACATGGACTTTTCGGTGGAAACATTCGTTTGAGTACTTCCTGCACCCGAAATAGTGGTTTTTGAGGTTATGTCTGTCTTCAGAGATGATTATAGACCTAGAGACTAAACAAATGGCTCGATTTCGGTTGATTGTTGTATGTTAATACACGGTATCCTCAGGTGTTAACATTGACCTATAGAAGATATTAGGAATATTTTACCGGATAACCCTAGAGGGATTCTCCTTTTAAAACCACTGACTCTAGTTCCTTCGACAAAGGAATTTTGGTCTATATTCATGCTATTGTATTCAACATTTTAATTTGAAAAATATATAAATTTATTGATTAATAACATAGAGCTAAAAAGGAAAAGTATGATTCAGTTTCTGATACCGACTATTCCAAAGCAATTTTAAAATAAAAATAGGCCATACTGAAAGGTTTAATGACTTCGAATATTGAAATAGTATTTTCTAGCCCCATTAGATTATTACCACTAACCATCATGAATATTTGTGTATTAAAATTGCATTATGGCCATCCTAATTTATAGACACTCTACAAAATATAAAACATTTGGCTAAAAAAGAGAAATAACTGACACATTTCTTTTTCAATGTCCGTGATGATGTAACACATTTGTCGCTTATTTCCTGCCGTTGAACGAATAGCTCTTCTTGTGTTCCATCCCATTCGAGATTCAGAGAATTGTGTCATCGCGTGTGGTTTTAGACAGACAGATCACACTTAAACAAATCACAAAGGAAATGCAGTTTTTAGTACTGAGAAATGTTGAAGCCCGCATTTTAGTTTACACTTTCAATTAAATACAAATTTAATTTTAATGTTTGAAAAGTCTAGCAGATGATGTTTGTTTTATTTAAGTCTAGAATTTGCAGTTAATAAAATACAAAAAAACACTTTCAGGTCATAAAAAAACAGCTAAGTAACAGCTGTGAAAGATTCAACCAATGATATGTAAATGAATAAGAAAGGTTTGTAAAACCTAAGAATATAGAGTGAAAATAACAATATATATTTAAAAGACTTGTTTTTATGTTCAGCTGAAAATTTTAATAAATCTATATTATGTTTATTTATAATATTTATTTTAATTTTACCTTGCGATTGAGATTTAGTTGCTGTAACTAAGAGAAAGATATCTTACTTTAGTTTGATGTTTATTACAATTTATATTAAATACAAAATGTGTAAGTACGGGTGATTGAAACAGATGGTAACAGTTTATTTATGTGTTTATTAATGTAAAAGACGGTGTGCTATTTAATATTGTGAATCACTATGTAGAACTAGGACAAAATGAATGGACACAAATTAGTAAATTATTAAGAGGTATTTTATTTTTAATAACGGCTTTGATATTTATGACGATAGCCATAGGGAATGCTTATTATGTGTTTATTATTTTTCGGTTTAGATTTAAAAATAGCAAAACAGAACAGTTTAGATAATATGGATAGCCAAAGGAGCCTAAATACTAGAATAAGCATAGAAAATGAAATAAATTTGATGGTGAATATGAGTTTAGTTTGAAGGCCAATGAGAATTTCAAATTCGTAATAGTTTTGCGCATTTTGAATGTGAAGAATAAAATAAAATTTGCTCTTTGCCCACCATCAAGGTGAATTCACTTGCCATAAAGGCAAGTAGGCCAGCCTGCTAGAGAAGGTGTGAGAGTGAATTTGACCGCCACTGAATTATATATATATATCTTATTTATCTTAAGTGAATTTCCTTTGGAAAGTGAACTATTAGCATGACCCGCACGGTGAAACATAAGCCCGGGACCACTATAGAAGTTCCTAACGTGACCCCCTGAACACGTTTTAGGGGGTCGTTAAAAATTTTATATATATATATATATATATGTGTGTGTATGCACTCTAGCGGTCGCATTTTTTGTCTGATTTACTTCAAATTTGGTAGGGACATTCCTTTCAATAATCTGTTGGACAAGTTCGTTGGGCAAAACAATCGGAAAACTCTAAACCCATTTTTTGGGTATTAATCTTTCAAATTTCGAGTTTTTGGGCCCAAAAAGGGTCAGAAAATCCCCATATCTAAACGTAATGCATGTAAAAAGATGGGGATTAGAGAGGCGAAAGTTTTAAGCCCTATTTCGTCATTCTAGCGTAAATATTTACCGAGTTATTAAAGAAAATGTGTATCGGCTAAACACAGTACGTTGTCTTATGGGGGTTTTACACTAGAAAAGCCTGTTATTCCTTTGTTAAAGTACTTGTATTATCCCCAGCAACCTCACGCCTACTTTTGAGCCTGTCTGGACCTTCTCCTAACCTTATAATGCGCAAAATTGTATTCCCAGCTTTGCAAGTAAATGAAACCAGGAGTATCAGAACAGCCAAAAAATCAATGTTTTCAGATTTCAATAAAAAATGGACAAATGTATGTTTTTACCCTGATTTTGAGTTTTAAAAGTTTTTATGTGGAAATTCACTTACCTCACGTCAGCGTGCTGCGTGCGAACTCGTTATATATCTTCATGTGCCTTAAGAATATAACAGTTGAATTAATTTTCATTTTTTACATTTAGTATAGGCGAGGCTAGAATTAAAATCTACGTCTCGTCATGACATAAAAAATATTTCAAACACAAACTGAAAGTTTATACGTAGATATATGTATATATATTTTTACTAGTCAGCTCACATCAAGCCATATTGGTTCATACTGCGATGAAATTCCAAGAGTAACTTGAAACAGCTGGTTTGGCTTTGGACTGTATTTTGTTAGTACCAACAACTGCTATTAAATGTTCAATTAAACTGATTTCTATTCTTTTACATTGGAACTTTGAAAGCCCAGTGGGCAGAGCCCTGAAGGTGGATGTTTTCTAAACCCCCAAAAGCCACATCTTGAAGTTAAGGGCTTCCAAATAAAACATAGACTATTATTTAAGACATAGTAATTTCTCCGGTAGCCTGCTCACAAAAATCGCCTTATTAATAAGTCACTGAAATCAAACGAGTCAACAATGTGAATTAAAATAATCGCGATTCAATTAGTTTGTATTAATAAACTGGAATTTGTTTATTTGTTAATATTTTATTATATTTTGCGGTAGAAATAAAAATGCGAACTTAACGAACAAAATAAATTGGTTTACATTCAAATAATTTTGGGTAGAATGGATAAAACTGATTTTGTCACCTAGAATATTCGAACAATCCTTCATTGAAACTGAAAGAACGAAAGATAATTCTCATTAGTCTACCAAGCGTGTTGCAAGCTTTTTCAATCCAAATCGTAGATTAACATTTAGAGCTCACTGGTAACTACCCAATCATTGTTGAGCAGATGTTATATATTGGTTCACGTGTTAGATGTAAACGCAGACTAACACAGACTAGTCTATGTTACAAGTTCTGCCAGTGCACCAGTTGGCTGATAACACGGCATTGTTCTATTGGCTGCAATCATCCATAAGCACAGGATATACAACTATAATGAATGTTCTTGGTATATTTAAACACGAAAACGTTTCAGTTTTCCGTATGTGATTATTTTTTTTATATTTAACGTTTTCTGTGTTACGATTTCCTCCAACCTCATAAGATTAAAAACTCGGATTATGTAGTGTAGCCTGTTTGAGTTTTTATGGTGTTATGTATAACTAATTATGTAACATCTAACTGTAAAATTCATTCGTCTTCTACTACACAATTAGAGTCGAAACAAAGAATCTCTAAGCCCTCGCGACATAGACTGATGACCTCGGGTCCATCCATCTCACTGGACAATGAACAACTGGCAATTCTTTACTTTTAACTTTGCCCGCCTCTTACAACTAATGTCTAAAGGATGGCACAAGCTCCCTTAACTGATAAAACCAACGTACAAAAGTTCCAAAATATGAAATATGTTTTGTGATATTTATACAAAATGTAATTAATTTTTCACATTTAAACATAATTAGTATTCATAGTATTAAAGAAGGAGATGTTTGTATGTCGTCACCTCTGCCACAACATTACAAGACATGTGAACATATTTATCTAAATCTTTACATAAATACATACATTTCCGGGCTACACATAGGCCTATTTAAATTTATGTCTATACCTATTTAAAGTATACACGTAGGGTATGTTTACTTTTATAGGTTCATCTACAATGCTGAACGTTTCTTTATAATTGTTTATCAGTTGTTACTTGTAATCTATTAAGACGCTAGGGGTTTTTTCTTCACAGTCATAACGCGATAACGGCTATACGAATTTCAACGTTTAAGGTGTCAAATTAAAGGTAGCCTACTTTTATGTAGATTTGCAAATACGTCTCAGAATTTTAAGAAAGGGCATCACTTAAACATAGTGACTGAATTTTTGGAACAGTGGCGCTATCCGACGGCGGAAGTCCAAACTACGTGTTGATTAAAATTATGTTGTTATCATCCGTTTTAATATCAGATGTTTTGTTTTGTTTGTTTACAACTGAAGAAACCTTTCTTTGGGTACAAACTTTCCCGGATTCGAGCAACTGGTCAAATAGTTCTCATAAATGTGTGAAATGTGTTTTTCAAGCTATGCAACATGGAGGTGAAAACATAGCATGTTGTTTAAAACTTCTTTAAATATTTGTATGAACTTACGTTTGATTAAACTAGGCTGCATTAGTGGAGAAGAAGAAGGTATTATCTGTATATCTGTATTATCTGTGTATCTATATTATCTGTATCTGTATTATCTGTGTGTGTGTGTGTGTGTGTGTGTGTGTGTGTGTGTGTGTGTGTGTGTGTGTGTGTGTGTGTGTGTGTGTGTGTGTGTGTGTGTGTGTCCGTGAGCACGATAACTCTCGTAAAAATGATCCGATTTTGATTAAATTTGGTATAAACATGTAAAACAACATTTATGACTTTAAGTTCGAAAACCAGCCAGATCGCTTCATCCGAAGGGGTATTTTGGGGGGGTTTTGTACCCCAAAAATGTTTTTTTTTTAAATTTTTTACATATAATTTTTGAAATAGTCAAATTTTAGTTTTCACCATTCGATTCAGCTTAAAAAACACACAATTTGGTATTTTGATCATTTCTCTACGTCAATTGGTTACCGTGATATTGAAAGTGCTAAACACAGTACGTTGTCTAATGTTATTCTTATGGAGGAAAAGAAAAATGTTATATCTCGCTTATTTATGAACCATACGGATGAAACTTGGTATACGGCTTCATCTCGTTGTGTTCTATTGATATTTGCTCAAAAAACCAATTTTTTGCCAAAGGCTCCCGTAGCAGCAAACCTGCGTACTCAGCCCCCATGTTATTCTTATGGAGAATAATTAAATGTTATGTCTCCCTTAATTATGAACATAAATGAATAAAAACTGGTATAAGACTTCACCTAGTTCATTTATATTGATATTTGCATAAAAACCCATTTATTGTGTTCCTTGTTGCAGCAAACCTGCGTACTCAGCCCCAATGTTATTCTTATGGAGAATCATTAAAATTGTTTATATCGCTTATTTGTGAATATATTTTTATGAAACTTGGTAAGTGACTTTATGTTGTATTAAGACATTTATATCTCCATTGGAAATTCACTGAGTATGCAGGTTTGCTGTGACGGGGTATTTATATATCATGTTGGGTTTACTAGTTCAATGGGTCCTGTTTCTTGACGAATCTTTCGTAAGGGTCCTGTGCCAGGACTTCACAAGTCTATGACTTTAAGTTGAATTTGATAAATTTTACTAATGTATACCTAAACAAATGTTGCCAATTATTTAGACAATTTATACAAAAAATACCTTAATAATTAGTGTCTTGGCCTGATATAAAATTTATTCCGTTCCCCCACAAAATTTAAGTGCTCAAGACGCAATTAATTTTGTAACGTCGTTCTTAATTTTAGACATTCTTAGTGTGTTTTTAGTTCAATTTTAATATCAAATCTTTTAAAGGGAAATCTTTCGTTTAACTATAAATATTTATTAGATTTAGCATTCAAATAGTAGCTTGTTTATTAAAATATTCCTAAATAAAATATCCTTGTTTAACGATCTTAGTCCTATTTATTTTTACGAGATGGCCATACAATATAGTATTGTTTAGTTATATAAAAGTGGTTGAGAGATGTATCTCCGTAAATTTAACTCCATCAACATTACAAAAGAAAATCTAGGTCCTGACAAAAAATGTTATTATTTTTGGTACAGTTTAATTAACCACTGTTTACCCGTGTATTAAATTAACAGAGTAATAATTATGTTTGTGATTATCTAGAGGTGACATAGAAACGACTCCAGGTGATATAGAAATGAAAAGACATATTATTATTTACTACCTCTATATTTTTAATGAGAAGCTGGCCAAGCAACATGTCTATTCTTCTATTGTTGAAAATGGTGATGTAATCAAAATTCAAAAAGGATTGTACCATCTCCAAGAAATCAGCAGATTTAAGATGAAGTAGTCGACTTACAAGTTTAACTAGGAATATGGCGCAAGTGCTTTAATTTTAAAAGGTTGAACTTTTCAGTAAGTTTTACTATCTACAATTATCATAAACTAAACCAAATTTTCGGTTTACCATTGACTATAGATACTGAAGTATACTTCTTATTGCCATTGTAAAATCTGTCCCTATTTTTGTGAGCCAGGTATGTAAGAGGACGTAGTAACACTAATCCTCAACAGAGTATACTTCTGTCAACTACTAATTATCCTCTCAGGGGGTGGGATAATACAACAGTTGGTGTGTCAGGAAGCAGAAATAAGTTGATTATCACTTGCCTTCCGGGGTGGGGACTTTTTAAAAGTTATTTTAAATATCTAAAATAAATAGTTTACAGCAGCACACTCTGTCGGTGACTTGATCCAACTACGTCCACTTCAAATTCTGGCTAAGGCGAACAGAGGAATAGCTGGGCCATATAGATCGGATGTCTCCTTCAGTATATATAGTCAATGGTTTTACGTTTTAAAACTAAAAACATTTAAACAACTTTACCGTCACCATCACAGTTTTATGTGATTAAAAATACTGGTCAATTAAATTTTGACTGCACGACTCTACTTAAAGAAAAAATAAATGTTAAAACGACATATCGAATGGACAGCTCTTCATTAAAAAATTTCAGTCGACTCCTACGTCTTAGACCTACCGATTTCTTGGAAGTGGTGCAACCCTTTTGAACTTTGATTGCACCACTGTTTTCAGTGAAAAAATACAGTGTTAAACGAAGTGTGGCATGACTGTCTTCTCCAAAGCAATCCATTACGCGTATAGAGTTTTCACAACTTTTTTATTTTATAAACTGACTTTAAACTCACTTTACTGGGGTTTAATGTGACCTACCCTCTATTCGGTATGCTACACTCTATGGGCTATATTTGGAAATACCAAACTTCAGGTCAATATCTAAACATTGTTCTTTTACAGTTCAATTACTCAAAGTTCAGTTTCTCTTATAAGTCGTTCTTGGTATGAATGAGGTACTATTTCATTCTACATTGCTTACTTTAAGTTTAATATTACTCGCGGCGACTATTATTTAAAATATAAATTTATAAAGAGTTTTATATCCTTTAAAATTCAACTCAGAAAGCGATTTTTATTAGTATTGATGATAGAGTTGTTAGCAATGTTTACTTGAACTTTTTCATATATGTTCCAATGTCAATTTGAAAAAAAAACAAGTTCGCACGCAGCACGCTGACGTGAGGGAAGTGATTTTGCACATATAAAACTTTTAAAACTCAAAACCAGTGTAAAAACATACATTTATTCAAATTTGATTGAAATCTGAAAACATTGATTTTAGCGAATTTCCCCTATAGGGAAGAAGCTATTACCGTAGTCGGCATGGTAAGACCTAGGCCCGGGACCATGATAACTTTTCGTTTTGAGGTCCCCAGACCCCAAAAACACCATTTGTTCGAAACTGTAAATATATATATATATATATATGTGTGTGTGTGGCCGTGAGCACGACAACTCTCGTAAAAATGATCAGATTTTGATGAAATTTGGTATAAACGTGTAAAGCAGCATCTATGACTTAAAGTTCGAAAACCGGCCATATCGCCCCATCCGAAGGGGTATTTTGGGGGGGTTTTGTACCCCAAAAATGGGTTTTTTGATTTTTTACATATAATTTTTGAAAAAGTCAAATATTTGTTTTTACCATTGGATTCAGCTTAAAAAAACACACAATTTGGTATTTTGATCATTCCTCTACGTCAAATGGTTAGAGAGATATTGGAAGTGCTAAGCACAGTACGTTGTCCAATGTTATTCTTAAGGAGAATAAGAAAAATTGTATATCTCACTTATTTATCAACTTTTCCTGATGAAACTTGGTATATTGCTTCATATCGTTGTGGTCTATTAATATTTGCACTAAAAAACGTTTTTTGGCCGATAGTTACCGTAGCAGCAAACCTGCGTACTCAGCCCCATGTTATTGTTATGGAGAATAAGTAACCTATTATCTCCCTTAATTATGAAAATAAATTAATAAAACTTGGTATGTAGCTTTACCTACTTGAGTTATATTGATGTTTTTATAAAACCTCATTTTTTGTGTTCCTTGCTTCAGCAATCCTGCATACTCAGCCGCCATGTTATTCTTATGGAGAATAATAAAAATGTCATAAATCGTTTATTTATGAATGTATATTGATGAAACTTGGTTTGTGGATTCACGTGGTATTAAGATACATATATATGCATTGGAAATTCGCTGAGTAAGCAGGTTTGCTGCTACGGAGGTATTTTGGCTGTTCTGATGCTCCTGGTTTCATTTATCTGCAATGCTAGGAATACAATTTTGCGCATTATAAGGTTAGAAGAAGGTCCAGCCAGGCTTGAAAGTAGGCGCGAGGTTGCTGGGAATGATTCAAATACACCAACAAATGAAATACCCCCGTAGCAGCAAACCTGCGTACTCAGCGAATTTCCAATGCATATATATGTATCTTAATACCACATAAAGCCACATACCAAGTTTCATCAATATTGATGAAACTTGGTTTGTGGATTCACGTGGTATTAAGATACATATATATATGCATTGGAAATTCGCTGAGTAAGCAGGTTTGCTGCTACGGAGGTATTTTGGCTGTTCTGATGCTCCTGGTTTCATTTATCTGCAATGCTAGGAATACAATTTTGCGCATTATAAGGTTAGAAGAAGGTCCAGCCAGGCTTGAAAGTAGGCGCGAGGTTGCTGGGAATGATTCAAATACACCAACAAATGAAATACCCCCGTAGCAGCAAACCTGCGTACTCAGCGAATTTCCAATGCATGTATATGTATCTTAATACCACATAAAGCCACATACCAAGTTTCATCAATATACATTCATAAATAAACGATTTATGCCATTTTAATTATTCTCCATAAGAATAACATGGCGGCTGAGTATGCAGGTTTGCTGAAGCAAGGAACAAAAAAAATGGGGTTTTATACAAATATCAATATAACTCATGTAGGTAAAGCCACATACAAAATTTCATTAATTTATTTTCATAATGAAGGCAGATAACACGTTACTATAACGTTATTCTCCATAAGAATAACATGGGGCTGAGTACGCAGGTTTGCTGCTACGGGAGCCTTTGGTAAACAATTTTTTTTGAGCAAATATCAATGGTCCACCACCAGATGAAGTCGTATACCAAGTTTCGTCAGTATACGTTCATAAATAAGCGAGATATAAAATTTGTATTTTCCTCCATAAGAATAACATTAGACAACGTACTGTGTTTAGCACTTTCAATATCTCGGTAACCAATTGACGTAGTGAAATGATCAAAATACGAAATTGTGTGTTTTTTTAAGCTGAATCCAATGGAAAAACTAAAATTTGACTTTTTCCAAAATTATATGTAAAAAATTTGAAAAACCCATTTTTGGGGTATAAAACCCCCCCAAAATACCCCTTCGGATAGAGCGATCTGGCTGGTTTTCTAACTTAAAGTCATAAATGTTGCTTTACACGTTTATACCAAATTCAATCAAAATCGGATAATTTTTACGAGAGTTATCGTGCTCACGGACACACACACACACACACACACATATATATATACTCGCTTCGCTCGCTGGGGGCTCCGCCCCCAGACCCCCGATTGGTGTCCCCATCCTAAAAAGGTAAACGGCAAAATGTCATAGTAGTAGTTGAGTGCCATTATATCCAGGGCATATGGTAACAACATAGATACAAACAATCCAAATATGAATTGGTATTTAGGTTATAATGTTATCATGGCTACTGCTACAAATAGACTATGGGTATTAATTACTGTGCGCTGATCATATTATTAACTACCTAAGCCGTTTGTGTGTAACTAAAGTAATTGAAACAAATTAAAATTGTTATCAGATTTATAAATATAGATATAGGCTACTTAGATGGTTTACATTTTTTATGTATGAAACTACCATTAACTAATTAAAATAGTTTCGCCCCCAGGTCGCTCTTTGGCCAAAATTTAATGTAAATTGGTCCAAATCTATACTTATTTAATAGGAGAGCAGGTTTTTTGTGACAATCACTCCTCCTAAACTACACAACCGATTTTCATGTTTTTGGTGTCATTGGAAAGAGCCTAACGTGAAGTTGTCCAGGAAACTTTTATAGAGAAATAATTTGTGAGTGAGGCCCTGGGGCCCTTTAAAGTTGAGTTTTTTCCTATAAGCTTAACATTGGGAAATAACTATAAGTTTTAAGCAATCAGCTGGATAGAGTAAACACAGTTAATCAGCAGGCCATGTTGGCTTTGGAACGTTAACACGATATTTATAAATGATGATCGCGAGCGAAGCCGCGACAGGTTTACTAGTTCTCTTTAAGACCTATGAACTCTACAAATATTCCAAGGTTTTTATTATTTTTAGGGATTTAACCTATCAAATCTGGTCATATGCCAGTTGGTGAATACTACTTGGCATGGAGAAGTATTCTATGTTAAATATTAAGTTTCCATTTATTACCTAAGTGCTTGGAGAGAAAATTGAAACCCTACACTGGATTTTGTGGTATAGCCTTTATAGGACGTCGCCTAAACCTTATAAGGGAAAAAACAAAGTTAACAACCTAAATTGCTATGTATTTGGTCAACAATAAGCATTCCGCAACAAATATAACATTATTTATAAGGGTTTTTACCCTTGCTGGAGCACTACATAAAAATATACAAAAAAACACAAATAAATTTACAAGAGTTCAAAGTCTTTTTTTTTCTTTCGGGTGTTTTAAGTGATATAATCTGGGCGGATGACTGGTTATAAATACTAATTAATTGTAATATAGGAATACTATGTGCCAAATACTAGGCCTCTAAGTTCTGTATTAGAACGGCAAACCATTGAAAACCACGTAAAAATCTTGAAATTTAACAAATATAGCGCTATCTAAGGGTTAAGGGGTCGAGATACGGCAAAGAATCATAGGAAGAAAATTGTAGATCGCCTAAAATCCGTGGAACGTGGTAGTCTACGTTTTTTGATAGGACAATCTGTTTGGCCGCAAGAACTCAAATAAAACGACACTTTTTTATTTAAGTTTTTGATTTGCCATTATTAATTTTTATTTAGGGAATTTAAACTGACTAAAGTAAAATTTGGAAATTTTCTCTGGGGTTAATAGGTGAAAAACACCACCATGCTAAATATAAAGTTCATAGCTCAAGTATAAATGGTGTCACGTGCATGTCAATTAACCTCAATTGGCATAGAACCATCATAGCATTACTACTTATACGAAGAAAATGGTCAATCTAAAGATATTTAGAGTTTTTGATTTTCCGACAGGTTTAAGTAATCAAGACTGGTCAAATTACTGTTGTTATTTACTAAGACATATTTTATAGACATACTTCGTGCCCAAAATTAAGCCTTCATCAATTATATTAACATGATACAAAATAAAGTACCACCACAAAATCTCGAAAATATCCCGAAATTTGAAAAATCTAGTTGTACCAAAATACAACTCTTCTTCTGTCAAACAAGGTTTATAAAATATATATTTTTTTAAGTTCCAAGGGTTAAAATCATCACAAACAACTAAAAACCTAGGAAATGTGGTAACCATCGATTAGTTGTAGTTTATATACGTAATTAAAAAATCGTACAAAAACCTTTAATCTGTAGTTCATATAGTGAAATCTGCAAATATTATGTGCAAAAAATTAGGCCTCTCAGAACAATATTGAAGTAGAACACGATTTCAGAACAATATTGAAGTAGAACACGATTTCAGAACCTGAAATCTTGAAATTCTCTAAATTCGGTCAAAACCAATCCTGAAAATCATGCAGAATATGTGGAAATAAAACAAAGAAATAAATAAATAACCAGTAAACATTTTAAAAATCGTCATACAACTTGAATAAATAATATACAGAGTTCCTCAAGGATCTATTTAATAAGGTAAATATATTAAAAGGACACACATTAGTAGGGGGCAAAGACCGATTCAAAACCAGCAAAGGCGCGGTGAGGATGCGAGGATGCAAGGCCCCCCCCCGTGACGTCAGCCCCCCCCCGTGACGTCAGCCCCCCCCCGTGACGTCAGCCCCCCCCCCGTGACGTCAGCCCCCCCCCTTCGTTCTAGAAGGTTCCGGCAAGTGCGTCGCATGAGGCCTCCTCCTGACTGGAGTGCTATGTATGAGCATGTCACGTGTCGAGGCGCGTGCTAGGGCCTACGTGACTGCCCGGGGTTGTTTACTCATTAGCGGCCTTCCAGACCCCTCATCACTCCCACATTCCTCCGTTCTAGAAGGTTCCGACAAGTGCGTTGCATGAGGCCTCCTGACTGGAGTGTTCCCCGTTAGCGAAGGACCACCTCTCACGTTTCTGGAAGCTTCTAGAAGGTTCGCTGAAGCGTGCAACCTGGGTATAAAACCGAGGCAGAGCCGCACGCGCGACCTCAGTGTTGTTCGAGACGTCACCATGAACGGAAACGGAGTCAGCGCAGCCGAAGTGGACCAAACGATCCGCTCCTTCCTAGAGGAGCTGAACGCAATGAACGATGAGAACGCCAACGCACCGCCAGTTCAGCAGGGATGTGCGTCAAAGAAGAAAAAGCTCGATGGGTGGACTGTAAAGAGGAAGGAAGTGCCTATCGATTCCCCGGCACTGTGCTGGTCCGCTGGCGGATATCAGTACACTGTGAAGAACCCTACTAACAGCGGTAACGTACTGTTGAAGATGAATGTGTTCAAAGGAGGTCGCCCCACGTTCAGCTGCGGCTTGTACTTGGACGAGGAGCGAAACGATGAAATCTGCATATGTCTAGAGGACCTGCTATCCAGATTGCAAAACCTATGGCTGGCAAATAGCGAGACGGGAGAGTCAAGATACGACGGGATCACTAGGACCGCTACTCCTCTACCCACTTGGCGAAAGACCGATTGCATCATCTCAGGGAAAACCAAGAGGAGTGCGCACTCCAAGCGCGCTACCCAGTAAACGAGAGAGCGTGGAAAATTCCACTAAGCAGTTAACCGAGATGCTTCTAGAACAATCCACTTGTTTACGCAGTAAAGCTTTCCATTACGTCAGCCTTCCTGGAATTGAGCGTGGAAACTTCCACTAAGCAGTTGATAACCGAGACGTTTCTAGAACAATCCACTTGTTTACGCAGTAAAGCTTTCCATTACATCACCCTTCCTGGAATTGAGCGAGTAACTATGTCATCATGTTGTTGATACGCGTGAGTCGGCACGTAGACACCGCCAATAAAAGGCGACTCGGTGGCGAGAGCCGGTCATTCTGCATCCAGCCGCTGCGCCATGCTCAACACGGACCAGAAGATGGACCTCAGGACAGCCCTCAATAGCTGCAAGGCCGCGGGTTACACTCGCATCGCGGATCTGCGGGACAACGCGGTGTACCCGATTCGCTCATTCGAGCGGGTAGATACACCGTACGGCGAGGCGGTGATGGCCACCTTGGAGGGTCTCGTCGGCGACGACCCGATCCGGATCTACATGCCTCGACGGTTCCTCACGGTCCTGGACGACAACGCCATCTCCCAGTACAACGTTGGCGTGGGGCCGAGGACGAGCCTTGTAAAGAGGAGCGGCCCTCCTGGCAGCAAATCTCCTTTCCTGGAATTTGTATAAAATAAACGGTATTTCCTATTCCCTTATTTCCTTCCAAAATTGAAAAAATAAAATCAAATAAAAAAGAGCAAGAAAAGAACCTTTAGTTACAAGAGCCGAGGTGGTGGTGCACGGCGGTCAGTAGACGCCATGGACTTGAGGTGGAAACACCCGTTCACCGCCATCGTGGCCGGGCCTTCGGGCAGCGGCAAGTCGCACTTCGTGGCTCGCTTCATAGAGCACGCCGACCGCATGTGCGATACGCGGTTCGCCCGCATCACTTGGCACTATGGCAGCGGTGGCGGCAAGAGCCGTGCGGACTCTGCCGTGCGCTACGTAGCCGGCCTGCCAGACCTGGACGACTATGACGGTAGCGAGCCCGCCCTGGTCATCGTCGATGACATGATGCGCGAGGCTGGCCCCGGCGTAGCGGACCTGTTCACCAAGGGCTCGCACCACCGCAACCTGAGCGTGTTCTTCATCACGCAAAACCTTTTTCACCAGGGCAGGGGCCAGCGCGACATATCGCTGAACGCTCACTACATAGTGTGCTTCAAGAATCCCAGGGACCGCGCTCAGATCAAACACCTCGCCCGTCAAGTATACCCGGAGAACCCAAAATTCGTGGAGGAGGCTTACGCGGACGCCACGCGTGATCCGCACGCCTACCTGCTCATAGACTTGAAACAGTCCACGCCCGAAGAGATGCGCGTACGTTCGGCCATTTTCCCAGACGACCCGGTGAACTACGTGTACCTGCCCAAGAAGAAGTGATAAATAGGCCGAGCGCGCGCCAGCGTCAGTCATCATGTCACATCGCGTGAAGAAGGACGCGGCGCTGCTGAGGGCCCTAATACACGCTACGCCCAAAGAACGCAAGGCCCTGTTAAAAGCGTGCGACAAGAGTCGCATCAAGTCGTTGTGCGAGTGCGCGTATAACGTGCTACGCGGAAACGTACCGCTTTCTCCCTGCCTCAAACGCAAATTGAGCAAACACAAACAGGCGCTCAGACGGCTGGTGAAACGCGGCGAGGGTTGGACCAAGAAGCGACACTACCTCGTCCAACGGGGCGGAGGGATCCTCCTACCTCTGCTGTTGAACGCTGTTCTGCCCGTTCTAGCGCAGAAGCTAATCGGACATGGAGTACGCTAGGAAAATGGTGGTTGTACCGCAGGAGCTCATCGAGAGATTGCGAGAAGGACCGGGACCAGGGCCGGAGCCAAGAGGAGGAGCAGGTAGCGCCAATAAGCCAGCCAGCCTGGACGCTGAGATGCATCGCATATTGAGCGACAAGCGGCTGGACGATACGGAGAAATGGAAACAATATCAGCAGGTGTTACAGCGGTTCCTGCACTTTTCCGCGGCTAAACGTCAACCCATAGGTCTGTCAATCATCGAGGGTGAGGAGAGGGAGGAGGAAGCGGCGGGAGGTCCGAGTCAGATGAAGCGCGAGTCTAGCGCCTCGGCGGAGGAGGACATTGTGGAATCGTTCTCAAAAATCTACAGGTCGGTGGCGCGCAACTTGTTGCGATTCATGACCCGTCAAGGCAGCCCCATCGCCTGGGACGCCAGTGGGGCGGTGTACGTGAACAAGGTGAAGATCCCCGATTCCAATATAGTGGACATCGCGCACAGCATAGTGAGAGCGCGAAGGGCGGACCGATTGCCTACCGGCTGGCATCAAGTGATGGCCGCCTTGAAGGACATGAACGTGCCCAAAGAATACGTGAGCAATCCCACGGCGTTGCGTTACTTAGGCGTGGGACTGGACTCGGCATCGAGCCCCTGGGGAGACACGACGACAGCCTCGTCGACACCCCTCTCACCGAGGTTGACGCCGATACTGGACCGCTTGAGACCGCGGCCCCCAGCGGCCAGGAGAAGGATAATAACCGAGGAACCCGACCGGGAATCGTCATTGGACAACTGGGAGCTGTTCACACTGTAATGGAGAAGTTGTACTACGACCCGAGCCAGCCCGGTTCCCTCGGCGGGGTGGCCGCCCTGGCCAGAGCCGCGCGCCTACCGAAACGTCGGGTAGCCGACTGGCTGCGCGCCCAGGACACCTACACGCTGCACAAGCCTGCGCGCAAGCGGTTTCCCCGCAACCGCTACGCCGTGTTCGGGCCCCGGGAGCTGTGGCAGGCGGACCTGAACGACATGCGCGGCCTGAGCCGGTACAACGATGGAGTCAACTACCTGCTGACTGTGATAGACGTATTCAGTAAGCGGCTGTTCGCGGTACCACTGAAGAGGAAAAGCGGGCCTGAGGTGGCTGCTGCGTTCGAGAGGATATTCGCTGAGGCGACTCCCCGCTGCCTACAGACCGACAAGGGGACGGAGTTCACCGGGGCCGCGACCAAGCGAGTGTTCAAGAGTCACGGTGTAAACTACTTCACCACGCAGAACCCCGACGTGAAGGCGGCGGTGGTGGAGCGAGTCAACCGCACGCTCAAGACCCGCATGTGGCGCTACCTGACCTACAAGAACACGTATCGCTACGTGGACGTGTTGGACAGGCTTGTGGACGCATACAACCGTAGTCCGCACAAGAGCCTGGGTGGCCTACGACCCGTGGACGCGGACAGCGGCGATGGAAAAACGGTGTACAAGGTTTGGCGTCACATGTATGGAAAGGCGATCCGACGACACAAGCCCAGGTTCGAGCCGGGCGACACGGTGCGCATAGCCAAGGAGAAGGGCACGTTCGCCAAAGGTTACGAGACCAACTGGAGTAAGGAGCTGTTCGTGGTGGACCACGTATACAGGTCGCATCCTCTACCATTGTACGTGCTGCGAGACCTGAACGGGACGCCGCTGGAAGGGCGCTTCTACGAGCACGAGATGCAAAAGGTAACGATCGCCCCGGACCGCCTGTATCAAATAGATAAAATACTGGACACTAAAGGGCGAGGCTCCAGTAAGCGCTACCTAGTCAAGTGGGCCGGTTACGGAGAGGACTTCAATTCGTGGGTACCCGCAGCGGACGTGCAACAGCTGCGATGACGAGGCACGACCAGTTTTACCTGACGTTGCCCAGTAACAGTTCAATGAATTACTATCCCAACAACATGGTGACAAACTACACGACCCATCTACCCTCGACCGTTGATCTGTCAGACGGTGAGTGGGAGGTCGCTCTGGCGGAGGCGCACTACCCCTTCTCTTTTCTGACCGTCGGTGAGGGAACCTACATCAAACTAGTGCTGGGAATGAGGGACTCGAAAGGCGGGTTGGCCGTGGTGGACAAGTTGTTAATCAAAGTGGAGCCGGGCAATTACAGTAGTACCGAGGAACTCGTAGACGCAATCAACAACCACCCTCAAATGAAGAGTAACCTGTGCGCCTTCTCGTATGACGAGAGGTCCTCCAGGGTGGAATTGATGTCGACGTCTTCAGCCGTTCAGAGCCTCAAACTGAGCCCCAGTTTGGCGCTACAGTTTGGCTACGAGGTGGATACGGATATCGTCAAGCGTCACAGGTCCGTGAGGCCGGCTAACCTCTTCGCCGGTCTGCCATCACACATGTACGTGTATTGCGACCTGGTGGAACCCCAACTGGTGGGCGACGCTGTGGCGCCACTACTGAAGATCCTCAACATCGACATCAGGAATTACACGTACGGTGCCAACACGACAGTGTATATAATAGACCCGCACTACGTGCCGGTGATTAAAACCTCATTCGAGAGCGTGGAAATCGATTTAAGGGACAACCAAGGGCGACACTTGCCATTCCACTTCGGGACTACGTGCATGAAGCTTCATTTCAGGAAAGAGAGGCAGCGGCAATGAATCCGAGCGATCCCTATCTGGCGTATTACCGCCACCAGCAGGCGGGCCATGGCGTATCCTCCGTATTCAGAGGAGCCGCTTTCCAACGCGGACACGGCATCGGCAGTTTCCTAGGCGGGCTGATGCGTACAGTGGTCCCGTTGATCAGATCCGGCGCATCGGCGCTGGGCAAGGAGGTGCTGAGGTCCGGTGTGGGCTTCTTGGGCGACGTGGCGGCGGGCACAGCCGACTCCCGAGTCGCAGCCAACGCCCGACTCAGACAGTTTACCGGATCGCTGAAACGTAAGGCTGATGAAAAACTGGATCGCGTGCTGAGCGGTGGTGGCGCCTATAAGAGGAGGCGTGTACAGCAGGTTACTCCTCAGTCTCTGGCGAAACTCCTCGGAGCGAGGAAGAAGAGCGCTGCGCCCAAGAGGAAGCCCGCAAAACGTGTCGCTAAGAAGAGGAGAAGCAAGAAGAGTGAGAGTACCGTGAAGGACATTTTTGGATAATGGCGTTTCTACATCAGAAGTCGTGCGAGTGTGTCAAGACCGAGTTGGACCTGTTCTCGCTACCGCCCACGCAGACCAGTATAGAGAGTGGTAAATGGGTGCAGTACAAGCCCATCTCCTCCCTGACAGACGACTCGCCCGTGGAGTTCATAGTTCCGGGTCACGGGGACGAGTACACGGATCTGTCACAGACGCTACTGCATGTGAAGGCTACCATTAGAACGGCTAACGGAAGCGCTGTAACGGGTGATCAAGCGATAAAAGAGGTGGGTCCGATTAACAACTGGCTGCACTCGCTGTTCAGTCAAGTGGACCTGTACCTGAACAACAAACTGGTGTCTCCTCAGAACAACACGTACGCCTATCGCGCCCACCTGGAGAACCTGTTGTCCTATGGCGGTGATGCCAAGACATCGCACCTCACCGCGGAGTTGTTCTACGAGGACTATGCCGGGTACATGGACAATACTGAGGAGGATAATGCCGGGCTCAAGAACCGGAGGGAGTTTGTCAAGGGCAGCCGGTACGCGGACATGGTCGGACATCTGCACGTCGACCTGTGCAACCAGGAGAAGTTCATGTTAAACGGCGTGGAGATGCGCTTTCGCCTGATCAGGTCAAAGAACTCATTCTCCATCATGTCCAAAACCGTGACAGACTACAAAGTGGACATCGCCGAAGTCAACCTGTTCATGCGCCGCTGTAAGATCAACCCGAGCGTGCTGTTGGCTCACAGCAGGACGCTGGAGTCGGGTACAGCCAAATATCCCATTACGCGCGTGGAAGTCAAATCCTTCACGCTACCCTCCGGTATCAGCAGCAAGACTCTGGACAGTGTGTTTCTGGGACAACTGCCGAAACGCGTTATAGTTGGCCTGGTCAGCAATCAGGCGTTCAACGGGGACTACAAGAAGAACCCGTTCAACTTCACCCACAGCCACGTGAACTTCTTCGCGCTGTACATAGACGGTGAGCAAGTGCCATGTAAGCCGCTTCAACCGGATTACACGTTCGGTAAGGAGTTGTGCGTGCTCACCTACCACACGCTGTACACCGGCACCGGCATCAATTTCTCAGACTGTGGTAACGAAGTCAGTCGCAACGAGTACCCCTACGGATACTGCCTGATGGCGTTTGATCTGACGCCCGATATGACGGCCTCTCAATCCAGCCACTGGAACCTGGTGCGCAACGGTAACCTGCGCATAGAGATTGGGTTCTCCGAAGCCTTGGCGGAGGCGTTCAACTGCATAGTGTACGCCGAGTTGGACAACGTCGTGGAGGTGGACCGTCATCGCAACGTCACAGTCGACTTTGGCGGGTAAACGAGTTGCCGCGCGCTCAAGGTCACCGCGCGCGCACCGTTAGGTTTTGGCGGGTAAACGAGTTGCCGCGCGCTCAAGGTCACCGCGGACCGTTAGGTGATGGCGGCGCGCGCACCCAAGGTTAACCCGCTAGGCGCGCTCCCGCCAGCGCTCAGTCGAGTTCAGTCAGCCGTACGGGATGGACGTGCCGCCACCGATCTACATCGAGCCGCCGCCAGCGCGCTGTCATCACGGAAGCGTGGTGATGGATATGCAGTGTTTTAAAGACAGTGATAATGACTTTCTACTGAAAGAGGTTTGCGTGGTGGACGTGACTACCGGCACGCTGCTCCTACATCACATCGCCCGCCCGCCCTTCAGTAAGGACCTCCTGACTTCCGAGAAACAGCGCGAGAGCGTCTGGGTCACTCGCCACTGCCACGGCTTGGAGTGGGACCAGGGGGACATCGCGTACGTCGCCCTGCTGGACAAGCTGCGCTCCTGCCTCATCCACCGCCCCCTGGTCTACGTCAAAGGATCGCAGAAGAGGGACTTTGTTCAACGCCACCTCATAACCGAGCCCGCTGCCACCACCGCTCAGGACATGGAGGATCTGGGCTGTGGGTCGCTCAACGGTCCGCCCACCTACCGGACCCTGCGCTGTCGCCACCATAAGAGCTCCCACAACCGTTGCGCCCTTCATAACTGCATAGTATTGCGGGACTGGCTCGTGGCTAACGACACACTGGACTCGTCCACCTCGAGCTGCCTGTGCTGCTTCCGCCCACGATGAATACCGTCCAGATCAGAGAATGCCTGGCGAAGATCCCCGGACTGAGGAACGTCGCGGTCTACGCCTCTGACCAACTACCGGACGCGCCAGTCAAGCCTCTGACCGCCATCGTGTCCAACACGGTAGCACACACCGAGGGAGGCGAACACTGGGTGGCGTTTTACTGCTCGGAAGAGGACAGACTCGAGTACCTGGACAGCTACGGAAGGCCGCCATACCAGGCCGACTTTCAAATGTTCCTGAGGCGCAATCCTCATCACCGCCACTACGTCTACAACAGGTATCGGCTCCAGGGCTACGATACCTCTGTTTGCGGCTACTACTGCCTCACTTACCTGTACTGCCGGGCTGTTCTCCGCACGTCACTCAGCGACTACGTCCAGCTCTTCGACCCTGCCGCTCCCGCCGCCAACGACGCTCTCGTCCGCAGGCTCTTTCACTCCATATTCGCTTAAAACTAGTTTGTAAGGTTTTTGTAGTATGTATATGTAACCTTATTACTGTACAATACATGCCTCATAATGATAAAGCTTGTGTTTTCATTTCTCCTTTCTCCTTACTAAATTTTAAAAATTATCAAAACTGAGGCAGCGGGGCTGGACCTCAGGTTTATATACCAGCGGCGCGTGTCACTGGCTGAGCCCCCGCCAAGCGGCAGTGAAGGCCGCCAAAGAGGGCGCGCCACGAGACCCCTCGGACATCAGCAAACCGCTGAGCAATTCGAGGGTGCAACCTCGAGCGTCAGCAGACCGCTGAGTAATTCCTTCCTGGGCAACTCCTTCAGGGCCGTCCCCCCGACACGCGCCGCCAACCGCTCCCGGTTGGCGGGGGCTTTTTAAGCTGCACGGCCCGGGCCAAACGGCCCATAACGCCTTTCTCACACACTTTAAGCCTAACGGCTTTTGAGTGAGCAAAGGGAGGAAATAAACAACTCGGGTTCATGCTGTACATAAAGCTATTATATTTTCTACAAATACTATTTACAAATTTTTCTTAAAATTAATATTAAATCTAAACAGGGAATTCCTCTTCCTCGTCTTCGTCCTGGCGCTCCTCCTCCTCCTCACCGTCCACCTCCATCCGCTGAGGTCGATCTCCTCCTCTCCTGGCTGGTAGTGGCGGGACGTCCTTGTGTCCCCACGGCAGAGTGTGGATGCCGTCGGGGAGGACGCACCGCTTGTCGTCAGTCGGGCTGAGGCTCAGCTTGTCCACTTCCACGGTGTAGACCCGGTGCAAGTGAGACTGGAAGCGGACGTTGGTGGTGCGCTTTTGGACCCCGTCAAACAGGCACTCTCTGTAGTCGTCGGGGGTGAGGACGTTCTTGACAACGCCCTTTGCCACCCCCTTGGCTCGCTTGAGAGCCTTGCTGCCGCCTGTCGCCGCGTCCTCGATGTCCATAAAGTACAGCTTGGACCGCAGGCCGAGGTACTCGAATAAGGACAGACCGTTACACTCGTCCTTAAACTTTCCAATGACCTTGGCGTTGACGGGGCTGTAGCAGGGGTGGGACCTCGGATAGCCGCTGGTGTCGAAGTCGTCCAGGTGTTCCTTCATCTCTGCGTAGACGTCCTGGGACACGATGTCAAAGACGAAGCTGTCCGTGTCCATGTAGTCTACGGTGAGGCGGTCACCGTAGCGCTCCTTCATCTTGCGCAGGAACTCGTACATGAGCCACTTGCTCAGCTCCAGGACTGTCATGCCTACGTAGACGGGCTTGTCCAACACGATGTTGACCTTGGACAGATGCACCAGGGCCACGTCCTCCGTGTAGTACGTCCGGTCCAGGAAGTTGGATCTGGCGACGTACTTGGAAAACCTCTCCGGGGTGCACACCAGCTTCACGTTGAGGCGCTTCCGTACATTCTCGATGGTCTTGCCGAAGACCGCGTTGTTCATGAGCTTGAAGAAGTCCTGTTCGAACTTCGTCCTGGCCCTCTTCCGCAGCTCCGTGTTCATCAGGATGTACGGTTCCAACCACCGCGATTGGCGAAAGGAGATCGCCCGATGCACCGCGACCAGCTCCAATCCGTTTTGCAGCGCCTGCTGCAAGACCCTGTAGTGACAGATGTAGTGCGTCTTGTCGTCCAGGGTCGTCAACAGTTTGGGGAACTTCCCTGTTGGCGGGCGCTTCGTCTCGCAGCAGTAGGGAAGGTCCTTGTGCAGGTCGTGTAGGCGCGCGGGGTAGTGGAGGTCCACCTCCAAGATGTAACCTCGATCGGCCTCTGCGTCCAGCGCCGCGACGTCCAACGCCTGGATTTCCTCACGGCTGAGCCACTCGAAGTCTCCGGTCGGCAGGCGCTGGGACATGGCCCAGCCGTAGAGGTTGTTGGCGTCCAGGTACAGGAGGAAGCGCGTGGGCTCGTCCGGGCGGTAGTCCGGGCACCTGTCGTGGTTGGCCTTGGCGTAGCGGGTGATGGCCTGAGAGATGCCTCCCCGGATCCCCTGCTCCACGAACAGGTACATGTCAAAGTCCTGCAGCGTGTCCAGCTCCACACCGCAGGTCTTGAGCATCACGTCCCACGCGTAGGACGGCAGGGTGTAGTAGTGGGCGGGGTCCAGCCCGTACTCTGCCAACGAGGTGTCGCGGAACTGCTCAAAGACATCGGTGAGCAGGGCGATGTCACATCGCAGATACTTGTCCGCATAGTCCTTGAGGTTGTGACACTCAAAGGCTCGCCACACGTTGAGGGCGTGCTCGTACTCCTCGTCCTTGATGTCCTCCAGGGTCATGGAGTTCCTGAACGCCTCCTTGGGCGGTAACTCCGTGGTCCTGTACAGCGTGTCGTAGGACGTAACGAAGTCGTAGGGGAACACGCCCTTCCTGCGCACCAGGTCGAACAGCCGGTCGTCGGGGAAGCGCTTCCTCGTCTCACGCATCCTGTCCGTGGGGAGTCCCGCCGCCAGGTTGGCCAGGCTCATGGACAGGAACCTGTAGGTGTCCAGGAAGCGCACCGCGAAACTGCTCTGTCGTTGGTTGTCCCCGGGCTGACCAAAGTGGAATCGCTTGGTAAAAGCGATGTACCGCTCCTCCGTGTGGGCCAACACGTCCACGTCGCCGGGGTCGATGGCCAGCTCGCGCACTACGAAGTGGGCGTCGTAGTTGGACAGGTTGTGGAAGTAGCAGTTGATGTGTCGCTGCTCCCGGTACCTGAGGTTGCACGAGCGGTGGGCGGCTCCTCGGAACTCGTAGGGCGGGGCGTGATTGTGGTCCCGCACCTTGACGTCCTGGTCCGTGAACTCCTTCCCGCAGAGGTAGCAGTGAGTCGCTGCCAGGTACTCGTCCATCTCCTGCCGGGTCAGAGAAGGGTGCAGAGCTCTCATGCTGAATAGGAACTCCCACAGCGCCAGCACGTCCATCTTGAGCCTCTCCATGAAGACCTTGGACGCGTCTGCCCCGAAGTAGACGCGGGGCTCGAACTCCTCCAGGCCGAGCGAGTCCACGATCTGGTAAGCGAAGGCGTACGGGACGTGCAGTTGCAGGGGCCTTGTGCCAGGCGGCGCTTCCGCAGGGTCAGCGGCGACGGGCTGCAGAGCACACTCAAAGTCGGCATAAACGCAAAAGCGCTCGCGCCGAGTGTACTCGGGGTGGGTGAACCGGATTTGCTGCTTCTTCGGCAAGTCCAGGCGAAGGGGAGCCTTGGCGGTGCAGTATCGCATGTGCTCCTCCAGACGCTCGGCACCGGACAGTTGCAGCTTGTTGGGCCGGTTGTCAAAGTAAGCGAAGCATCGCTTACACACGTGGATGGCGTGGCCGTAAGACGTCAGCTGGGGTCGCACAAGCCTACTCATGTTTGCGATGTAGGCGTAGTGACTGTCCCCGCCAGTAGTCACGTACAGTAGGTCCCGGTGATCCTCCAACTCCCGCTTGCAGATCTTCAGCGGGAACACGCGGTCCTGGAACTTTGGCGATCCGTCAGGGCGTCTCCCCACCATAGCACGCTCGATCCCGTACACATTAACGCTGATGGCGTTCCTCCTCTCGAAGACCTTAATGTCCTTCACAGCCACGGGGAAGCGTAGGCCGACCCAGTCGTAGCGTGCCATGACGTCCGGTGTGTACGATGTGGGCCTCTCCGGGTGTTGCGCGACGAACTTGGCCAGGATGGCGTACGCGAAGCACATGTCATCGACGTTTTGCACGTTGATAACGGCACGCGTCTCGCAGATGGTCCTGGGAAGCTGGACGAACCTGGCTCCGTGTTCTCCCAACGGGGTGTAGAGGTTGACGCGGATCTCCAGGTCGCGTATCCGGAGATAGCTCCACCCGCTACCCACTAACAGGCACTGCTCCTTCTCTTCCTCCAGCTTGTGGAAGGAAGCTGATAGGAAGTCCTCCAAGTTGGACGCGGCGGTGAGAGGCACGTTCTTCGTCTTGAAGGCCCGCAGACAGGTGGCTCCGTGAACGTTGGCGAATTCACATTCCAGGAACATGTTGACCTTGATGTTAGGGTGTCGAGTCCTGACGTCGGCCAACAGTTCCAGGACGCTGTCGAACAGCAGCACCAGCGCGTCCTCCACGGCCAAGAAGTCCTCCATGGGCCGGGACAGACCGAAGGTCAGGAGGCGTCCGCGGAACCCTCGTTGGATGGGGCGGAACGTGGGTAGTCCGCCACCACCCACCATCCCGTCAGGTGCCGTACTTGGTCCGGGCTGGGGCTCGCGGCTAGGTCCGGGCTGGGGCTCGCGGCTGGGTCCGGGCTGGGGCTCGCGGCTGGGTCCGGGCTGGGGCTCGCGGCTGGGCCGGGGCTCGGGTGACAGAACGGGCAGGCGCGGCATCTCGTCCACAACGAGGTTCCTCACGACGGGGCAGTTGTGGGCCTCGTGCTGGTCCCGGTTGTAGCGCCGGGTGAAGCCTCGGTCGCAGTAGGCGCACGTGAACCTCATGCCGCGGTGGACGCTCTCCATGTGTCGCTGGAGGTACGCTACCCTGCGGAAAAGGGCGCCGCAATCGGGACAGCGGACCTCGTTGGCGTGCACCAGCTGCACGTGACGCCGGAGCAGGTCCCCGCGGGAGAATCGCCGCCCGCACGCGTCGCACTCGGGCCGTGGGTCTCTGAAGGGTGGCGTTGCGGAGGAGGAGGAGGAGGTCGAAGCTGACGGGCTCGCACCGTGGACCGCTTCCATATGGTGGCGAAGATCCTCGGGACCCGCCAGGGCGACGGAGCACAACGGGCACGGATGGCCTGTGAACAGGAAAACAAGTCCTATTAGTGACCCCGATAAACACGAGGGTGAGGAACTGGCAACCTCTTCCTCATCTCAATCGCCAGTTTGAGCCCGGTAAATACAAGGGTGAGGAATTGTATAGAGGCTTGGTGACCTCTTCCTCATCTCGAGCGCCAGTTTACCCGGGTCCAGTAATACAAGAGTGAGGCACAGAGGCTGACAGCCCCTTGTTTACTACTTGAATCTGTTTACTCGACTAAAGCCGTTTACTCTCTCGAAAACAAGTCATTAGTACTGGCGGTTTCTTGTTTAACATAAAAACCATGCCTGGCGCTTGATCGTGAGGATGGGTGAGGAACTGTATAGAGAAATAACGACCTCTTCCTCATCTCAATCGCCAGTTTACCTAGGTCCAGTAAATACAAAGTTGAGGAATTACACAGAGGCTAGCAATCCACATTTTCTTGTTTAACATAAAAACCGTACCTGGCGCTTGGTCGTGAGGAGTAGGAGGATGAACTGCGGTGAGGTGGCGTCGCAAGTTGTCGCTTCGCCCGAAGTGTCTACCGCAGACATGGCACTCGTAATGACGGTCGTTGTGGGCGGATGCAGCGTGACGAGCCAGGTTTCCAACGTTTGTGAAGACGCGTCCGCAGACCTTACACATACGAGGAACAGCCATCTACAACATCGGGTATCTATACTCTCCACCCACCACAAAGGCTTGGAAAGCAAAAACCTAATTTTATTTCCCTCAAAAAATTTTAGAAGAGTGGAAATGAATCTATTTTAAATTTTAAAAGTTTGACTCATTAATTTTAATCGTTATAAAACATAACTGTTCTAAGGTCATTACAAATCCACTCGTCTCCATCTGAAAAGAAACAACGACAAGGCTCAGTGTACTGGGATATGTAAAAGTTTAAATATTAATGTTAGATAATTATTTCGCTCAAACATTTAACGAATCGTTTTCCCTAAAACATAATGCGAATTATTCAACTTCTATTAATGGGCCAGACCTCTCTTTACACATTATGACTTCAAAATTGCTGAACGATCATACCTTAAATGAGAATCTTATTATAAAGGGAAATGTAATAGTCTTCCACACTTCAACTTATAAGAGCTACATATACTTACGTTTAAAAAATCTCGGAATATGGTTCAGTAAAGACTAGCACAGCACTGAAGTAGAACATCTACATACACTGAGCTCCAAACACAAACTGAATGAAGGAAGCAATGACAATCACTGAAGTAACATAGCTACGTACCGTACAGTAAGCGGTGAAAGTAGTAAAAACAATTCTCGGAACCGCTAATGAGTAACAGGCTGGGAGAGTCACGTAGGCCCTAGCACGCGCCTCGACACGTGACATGCTCATACATAGCACTCCAGTCAGGAGGAGGCCTCATGCGACGCACTTGCCGGAACCTTCTAGAACGGAGGGGTCTTGAAGGCCGCTAATGAGTAAACAGGCTGGGACAGTCACGTAGGCCCTAGCACGCGCCTCGACACGTGACTCCACGGAGCCACTCGCAGTTTGGTTTAGTCAAGCCGGCATACAACGTGTAACGAAGTCACATCAAATTCGGTCGGCAAGCAGCCGAGATCCCATGAGGAAAACGCGTTTGAAAATTAATAGCGGGCCCGTTTAACAGTGGATTTTCAATATTCTTTAAGCGATGGTTTACTTAAGCCGCTGCCCAACATGTGGTGAAGTTTCATCAACATCGGTCGGTAAACAGCCGAGATCCTATAAGGAAAACACATTTAAAAATTAATAGCGGGCCCGTTTAACAGTGGATTTTCAATTTTCTTTAAGCGATGGTTTTCTTAGGTCATGGCCTGACATGTGGTGAGGTTTCGTCAAAATCAGTCGGTAAACAGCTGAGATCCCATAAGGAAAACGCGGTTATAAATTAATAGCGGCCTTGTTTAATGGTGGATCTATGGGGTTCTTACGTCATTCGCTTCCCTGGGGATAGGCCTACACTCTGGAAAAAGTCCCGTGGGAATCGGTGGATAAATAGGCTAATTATTAATTTTCGAAAGTTTTTTCCTCATGTTCAAGGTCATCACGAAAAGTGCTGCTGGCGGCCGGGGGGGGGGGCTGACGTCACGGGGGGGGGGCTGACGTCACGGGGGGGGGCTGACGTCACGGGGGGGGGCCTTGCATCCTCGCATCCTCACCGCGCCTTTGCTGGTTTTGAATCGGTCTTTGCCCCCTACTCACATTTTAAGGCTTAGCTTTCTTATAGAGGGTTAAATCATACAAATTGGTCATATGCATGCTGCATACTACGTATAGGTCATAGTATTCAGAAATCGGATATGAAATGATGATAATCCAGGTAATATTTTTTCCGCCGCCAGACACTATGCAAGTGCGTGAAATAATTTAAATCCTTTCTTTTAACTGTCCTTATTTGACAAAATTTGTGTTGTTAAAGGGGAAAAACACTATAATAACATAAAACATTATGTTCGTGCCGAATAAAAGTAATCTGTAAAAAATAACCTAATTCAAGTGCGGCTTTTCCCACCTGTTATGAGCAAAAGACAAAAAAATCCACAACAATTTAGACAATTCTTATGGGTTATAATAAATGAAATTCTTTCTATGACTGCTGTTGGCCCTGACATGCAGACGTATTGTGTGTATAGGTATATGCACCCATATATTATTAAGGGCTTGTGAATAATGCAAATAGAATAGAATATATAATGAAATAGAATTAATAGTCTTAAAGGATAAAACCATCAGACACCACATTAAGTTAGAACATAGTTTAGTGACTACCAATTCTTTTGAAATGTTTAAAAATAAATATATTTAATAGAAAAATAATAGGTTTAATATTAAAAGAGTTAAAATGTTACTACAGCATAAGCTGCATACTAAATTACCGATATTACCGAAAACATTTTGAAATCCAAATAAAGTATTTAAATAAGTAGTTTACGTACTCATAGATTTTTATATTTTTGTCAAAGTTAATAATTAAACATTGCGTGTTTTTACAATTTTCCCGATGGTTTATAGTTACAAGCTACACTGTATGCCACAAGTCACATTCCTAGCTCAACCATAAGTGGCCAAGGAAAAAGTGTACAAAATGTCACGTTCCTAGTTAGTTCATCTAGAAGTGAGATATAATTCGTATACCAGAGTCAGTTACACCATGAGCTCGTATACAACCGGTCGCAAGCTACGAGAATCTCGCCAATGGCACATACGCACAACCATAGATTAAGCATATCCCTAAGGAGTATGTTTAATTTATGGCACCACTCACCACCCCCTAGCACAAGCAGAATTCGCCATGCAGTGCGCGTAGTTGCTAAAAGTAGCAAGCTGAGAATAACGCAAAGCCTAGTATAAACTGATCCACGAGCAACGCAAGAAAATGTTATTGATACCAAAAATATGTTAAAATTGGACAATACACCGAAGGATTCATGTGAAATAGTTAAATTGTTGTTGTTTTGTGAGGTTCCAGTGGGCGGGAAAGTCCCTGGCCCACTGAGGCTGCTTTAGGGCGCTTGGGCCCTCTTCAGCCGTCGGATAGGGTTGGTTGGTGAGGGGGAGATTGACGCACTGCAACAGGACTTTTTTTATTTTTTTTTTTCGTTGCCTGCTACAGTGGCCAGGGAATGGTTTGGGGTTGGGGTGAGCACACTGCAACAGGACTTTTTTTATTATTTTGTTTCGTTGCCTGCTACAGTGGCCAGGGAATGGTTAGAGGTGAACACACTGCAACAGGATTTTTTTTTTTGCCTGCTACAGTGGTCACGAATCATCAAAAGGTGTGGTTGAAACAACAAGTTTTCTTACCAGCGAGAACCTAAAATTATGTGTTTAGATGCTTAGCAATAAGCAATCATGAGTTGATGTAAACATATTTAGTTAAGTTTAAAATTATTAATATTTAATAAGAAACACATTTTTGTGGGTGGATTACCGCATAACGCTTACACGAGAAAGCCTATTTAGATTTTTGTAAACTGCATTAGCAAAAAGTTTACAATATTGAAATAATGCATGTCGGTAACGTAGTCTACGTAACTAATAGATTTTAAAGTACTTTTTTAAAGGTTTTATAATTAAAAATTGTATGTTTTGGTAATTTTTCTGGGGTTTACAAGGTTAAATCTACCTGCATGCCAAATTTCACGTCCCTAGCTCATCTAGAAGTGGGTTAGAATTCGTATACCTCAGTGAGTCAGTTACACATGCGGCTGTATATATATTAGATATATATATATATACAGTTTCGAACGAATGGTGTTTTTGGGGTCTGGGGACCTCAAAACGAAAAGTTATCATGGTCCCTGGCCTAGGTCTTACCATGCCGACTACGGTAATAGCTTCTTCCCTATAGGGGAAATTCGCTAAAACATGATTTTCTTATGTAAAAACCACATAAGACAATGTACTGGGTTTGCCTATATACATGTCTTTAATAACTCGGTAAATATTTAGGCTGGAATGACGAGAGAGGGCGTAAGACTTTTGATTCACTAATTCCCATCTTGATACATGCATTAATATTTTGCCCGGGGCTTTTCTGACCCTTTTTGGGCCCAAAACTCGAAATTTGAAAGAATAATCCCCAAAAAAGGGGTTTAGAGTTTTCCGATTGTTTTGTCCAACGAACTGATTATACAAAGGAACGTCCATACCAAATTTGAAGTATATCGGACAAAAATGCGACCGCTAGAGTGCATACACACACACACACACACACACACACACACACACACACACACACACACACACACACACACACACACATCATTTTGAACGACCCCCCGAAACGTGTTCAGGGGATCACGTTAGAAACTTCTATGGTGGTCCCGTGCTTAAATTTCACCGTGCGGGTCATGCTAATAGTTCACTTTTCATAGGAAATTCGTTAACAAACAAGAAATTTCCAAACACGTTGTTATGTATATTATTGTAAATTGTATTTACATAAGTTATTATGTTTGTATTTAAGTACGTTTATTGTATCATATCTGTCTTTAGGTAGTAAGATATTACCTGTCCCATTAGGAATGTAGGTTTTTTATCAGGGGATCTCAGGATCTCAGCTTAGAATCGGGTAATGATTGGATGGCTTACGGTTAATTTTTTAACCAATTAGTTCTAAAGGCCATATGATCTTGTCTTCAATCAACCTTATAGGTTGCAATCGACCTTTTAGCTTTCCAATTATTTAATTTATTATTCATATCAATATTTGAAAACCACCAAATCCCAACCAAAAAACCAACCAAATCTTCTAACGTAAGCTGATCCACAATCATTTTTATAATTTATTAATCCAAACTGCATCATCATCATCATCATCATGTTCCAGATTCACTATACAAAGATACTCTAAGGTTACTCCACGTTTTATTATTTGTGTTATATTTTATGGAGTCATATTATTCTATATTCTTCCATTTGGATCATCTACACATTATTACACATACAGCCAGATATTTTGGTAAATAAAACCAATGAGTATAAGAGCTAAACGTCAATGGTGATGAAATTCACAGAGACATCTCAAAGGTTGTGATGTTGCAAAGAAAACATCAAACAGATTTTAATGACAGAACCATCAGAATACTAGGTGTAAAAGCGAAACTGTACCATGCAAAATATACCTTTAACAGCGAGATCTAAATGGGTTGCTTTTGTGACATGATAATGACCCAACCTTTTACTAATTGTACAAAGGTGTATTAAATCATTAAATTTGCAATATAAATGCAACGCCTTCAATTTATTACGAGTTTTATTTTGATTTTAGTTATCTTTAATTATAAAACCCAAATACTAGGTGCTTGATTGATCAACGAAATTTGAAAAACCACTGGATTTATCTACATAAAATTTGAAACGTACCTTCTGTATAGGTCGTAGACGCTATGTTAAATGACTTAAGTAAACGAATGAAAGAGATTTCGTGTCCATCCGTTGCTTGGTTAAAAACATAAAAGTGGTTAGGTAAAGGTCTGAAATTTTTACTTAAAAGAGGAGTGTGGGGGGGGGGAACGCACCATGGTGATTTTAGGGGACTTTTAGAAAATATCCTTCTACTATTGGTCTATCTTTGGGCAACAAATTTGCTTTGCCAAAAAGAGTTCCGAAATTGGCCATTTTTGGGTATTTATTGACTGGGCTAAAGAAAGGGTTACAATTTTCTTAAGGCTCCTCCCCGTTGGTCTATACACTTTCAACGTTAATCTTATGGAGGTAAACTTTTCATCGAATCAGATTATTAATTAAAAATATTAATTTCGTAAACGGCTTTTGTAGTGGTGATTTAAAACGTTGAGTAAATATATAGTGGGCATATAATACGAATTCGTTTGTCTGAGTGTTTATTTGTAAGTAGATCTCGTACTAACTATTGGACCAATTGAGCAGATGTTTACAGAAATAAATTCTCTCAAATCAAAGATGGGTCGATTCTTTTCCTTTTTGTGCTCTACCTGCTTTGTCTTCTCTATTCTAAGTTAATCTTATTTAAATTAAAGGTCCAATTGAGGTGATATTATTATATGAAAAGGTAATCCAACATATCTTTTTTTTAGTATACCGAATTACAATTGAATTTGCGTTATCTACAGCGCAATAAATAGAGAAAAGTAGTAAACAAACATTTTAAGTTTACTCAGAAACAGGTAAACATATATTGTGGTTTTACCTTGGTAAATAACTTGTTTTAATTTTCTCTTGAAACTGTTCTATACTGTTTGAATACAATATAATTGCTCAAATATTGGTTTGGAAATGTAAATTGTAGCATTTATGGCACGTTATGGAGCTCTGTTCCACCTACGAAATCTGTTTAGTGAAATTATCAAACATGGTGGCTGCCACAAACTCCGACTTTTAGATTTACTGAATTATACGAATACAATCAAAAAAAGTTGTTGATTCTGGTTGGTTTGTTTGTCAACTTTTATTGCAAGGAAACTTTATTATTTGGTAAGTAACTGGAATGCCTATTGATATGTTTATTTATTTTGCAAGACTAATGACGGTAAACTTCAATAGTTAACTACAACATGGTTAATAATACTCTATAATGTGACCTTAAAATATACGTTGCATAATCTTTATTTGCTTGCTATTAAAAATATGTCGAACAGAGTACCTTTTAAATCTTTTTACTGTATTAAAAGGCTGTCCAATTTCAGCTATTGCCATAGTTTCCCTTTAAAGTCCTCTGTTAAATTTATATTTTAAGTACCTGGAGGGCCAATCTTTACTCGAAGAAGGTTAGTCACTTGTTTTAGATGACTTAGAGTATTTTTCAGCAAGTCCCTATACTGACGAGCAGATTTGCTTAGCTCATCAGCCCCTTTTCTGCATGTTTAAGGTCACTCCAGATGTTATAGCTCAATGTCCCTTTGATTAATTTTGAATATGACCATTCTAATGTAATCTTTATTTAATGATTTTAGTTTATTTGTTAGTTGGTATTTTTGTTTATTTGCTCTCAGGAAATCACATGTTAATATTAAACTACAATAATAATACACTACTTTGACAGTTCACTGGTTCACTATAACCAGCTATTATGATTATTTTGTTTTGATTTGAAACTCCATAAGCTCAATATGAATTTGTCTACTTTAAAAATTAGTTTTTCTTAGATAATTGTATTTTTCCTGGGGATGAGACCTGTCTATAACTTATTTTTAACCTAGAAATTAGTTCATTACAACTGTTGAAGTAAATCGTTGGAGTCGTTTTTGAAATAAGAGTCACAACCAAGCAAGGAAGCAAGCTTATAATCAACCAAATAAACCTTACTTATATTAGAGTATAGGATAGGAATAAGACAATATCTGTTGCAGAAGACTTCTCTTCTGAACATTATGGGAAGCTTTATATTACATAAAATATTTGGCCATTTAATTAGTTTTAGTAGAGTTCACTTGAAGTAAACTTTTACAAATTAATTAGTTGCTGTTGTAAATAACAGCTGAATCGTTTGTTTACTCCGGTTGTTAAATTCAAACATGATTTATTTGACAAACATAAACACTTTCAATTAAAACACGTGGTTCACAAGCCAAACATTTGTTGTAGTGTTTGGTTCATCAGGGAGATTAGCTAACCACCGCAAAACATTCATCGTAACTAGGCCTACTGTAAACAGTATTGCCTTTCAGTTAAACATTTAATTCTGAAAATAATCTTACTTTAAGTTGTTTATTTTACTGCCGTACATTTTTATTAATTTCCGTATAAAAAATACCCTCAGTAAAATATGTTGTATCGGCAATGAAGTGGAAGATAAATAAGGAACGAGGAACGTGGAATGAGGAACATAAATAAGGGTATATGTTTTTATAATTTAATGGCTAACGACAATTAATTATATCGATAAAGAGTTTCTCATACTTAAATTAACACACCTTTTAGATAGGTCAAGCACACAGATTTCTTCGATACGTTCTAAACATAAAATATTATTGAATAATACATCAACTGTTATTATATCGCTTTCAGTGAAACAAAGTTTAGTTACATACAAAACGAAAATTAACCGTATACTTAAACACAAATCACTACAGTCGCATTTTCTAAAGATTTAAAAGCTTAATATTCGGACTTAATTTAATACAGCATTTGTTGTATACCTTAAATTACAGGTTTCCTTAATGTGGAAAGAATTAAAAAAACAGTTTATTATTGCAAAACTACAGTATCACAGCCAGTATTACAAACGCACTGATTATTCTTCATTCAAAGTCGGACAAATAAAGTTTCATATTTCGAATTAGTTACCATTTAACACTTTGGTTTACTTATAAAATGGCTATATTATTAATTTTGAAGACATATTTTTCATAACTCTATAGTTTTAATATTTCGCATACGAAAAACATGAGGCCGAAATAATGATTCAGTCGGGAATTACAGTTGTTACCCAGTTACAATTAAATTGCATTGTATTAGATGGATATGACAATAAAAATAGTTAATTGACAATCCTAACAGGAGCGTATAATAAAGTTTGCCGGCCAACGTAGTCAAACCTAATGTGAAATAACTTTCTAAAATATTCGCATGCGTTTATTTTACTTTCTAACTTACACATGAATTTATTACTGATTCATATATTTGCATGAATTCCCTTTATTTTCATTGTCGATTACGATAAAGATATATTGTAAATTAGAACCCAAATGTAAAGTTCATGAACAATATTTAAATATTTTTGAGCTGTAGTGATTCGTCCCAAAATACGGTTGCAGCTAAACATTAAGAAAAAACTGCAGCGTCCTATATAAAAAGAATAACAGCTGCATTGTCTTAAGCTTGAAGTCTTGCAGGTTAAACTAACTGCCGTTTAAACCGATTTTGGAAGCAGTTTCTTAGAATTACGCTTTTTTGCATAACAATTTTGCATAACAACGCTTGAATAAGTCGCGTTATCCAAACTATTGCACTAGACTAAATCTAGAAAGATGCACTGTTTTTAAAGCGATGTTACTCTTTATTAAATGCACTAATAATTACTAGAATATTACATTTTCAAGCCCTTACAAAGGGGAAAACAACCATATTAAGCACTTATAACTAAAAATGTGCAGTTATTAAATTCTTATATCATAAAAATTATTAAATCTGTGTGATTGAATGGATTGAAAAATATTAAATTTCCCGAGTGTATTCTGCCCGTACAGTTATACCTTCACAAATATTTTACATTATGATTAATATTTAGTTATTTTGCTATTTTAATAATAAAAAGATTTTAATTTTGGTACATACAATCCGAAGTTTATGTGTATTTTTAAATATATTCATCTATATATTTAAATCAACACAGTAAATCAAAGAAATTACACCTAAGGGTTAGGACAATATTTCTGATCATTTTACAATATATATGAAATGGGTAAGATATAAGTTGAATAAATAAATTAAACGGATCAACTTGGCTTAAAGATAAATATAACAGAGGCTCTAAGTAGTAATTTGTTCATGAAAAAATGTTCATCTTCATTTCAATATAATCATTGTGATTTGTGTTTGATATTGATATCAGTATTTAATCGAATCAAAATAAAATAAATTCTCCATATACATTGACAAATATATGCTTTGTACACTTGTAAAACTACAAACATATTTAAATAGCAATCTAATGTGGCATGTTACTGTTATTAATTTTTTAGTTGTTATTAGTATAATTTGTATGATTATATTTGAATTCCTCTTGTAAACCTGGAAGTTAAATGACAAATATTTAACATGTCATCAAATTGAACCACATTAATATTCATAGACATTTTTAAAATCACTGAGCACCTAACTCTGTCATAAGCTGATGCAGAAACATTACATTTTATGATTTGAATAAAATAACTGGACGAAAATGCACGATGATTTATTAAACGGTCTGGAAAATATGATGCTTTATTTCCTGCCTATCACCTGATAACGTCAAACGGAGTTTTGGGACATGTCATAATGTTGTCGTTTATCGGAAAATACTGTAATATATTTTACAAATTGCCAAACAGTTTAATCATGCTAGAAGCGTCCTTCAATCTTTGATAATATTTATTCAGTAAAACAAACTAAAATCGTTATTATTGGAAACGAAAAATGCCAAGAATAATAATATTTAGACTAGGCAGTCGTAATATTGCGTTAGTTCTACCATTAGGGTTAACTATAGAATTTCGATTTAAGATGTCTACGAAAACAATTATAAGCTGGCTAGCCTAACCGAACAAGTGTATAAAATATACCAACTACAGAAAAAAACAGTACATTTGCATATCACTGCTAGAAGATACTTAGTCACAAAAATTAACAAATTTAGGAAATGTGCGGTTTGAGGTGCTGGGGCTAGTGAGGTGCCCATCAGCCTATGACACTCTGGTAATTTTAATTATTCTGTCGTTCCATTTAAATACCCTTTCATAGAATTAAGCTTTTATTAAATATATTTAAAAGGGGAAAAATACTAAATCTAATAAGTATAACGTTCAATAACTCCTTTAACCCAAACACACAATTTACGATTTTGTATACTTCAATTGTGTGTAGTACGTAAAGGTTAGTCTATAATTTATATTTTAAGATAACAATTGTTTAAGGGTTCAATACAAAATAAATGACTACTCTTTTTTAGTAAAAAAATAGTAATTTCTATTTGACAACTGAGGTAGTTCAGTACGATCTGAGTTTATTGAAATTTTCATTTTAAGTATTATCAGGGTCATTGCAAAATTACAGTGAACTTCATTGTTTTTGTTATATTTTCATTAATATTCCACTTTTCTTAAACACCCTATTGTTATTAAAAGTTGGGCTATTTGTTAAAATTATAAACGCGTTCAAACACGGCAAAAAGATATGATTTTTCCAACAACAACTTGATGTAACTTCAATAGTTATTTCGTTGTCAGCTGAAACTTTAAGATTCTGAATTCTAACCCCAATCTTTTAAATTTGTTAGAGAATTTACCAAGTGAATCGTAAATCCTAAATGAATCGTATCCTAAATATATATATATATATATATATATATATATATATATATATATATATATAGGAGTTTTCCCAATTTTATTATTGATTGTCAAAATATTTCTGTATTGTTGAATTTTCAACCTTTCGGAATGTATTTTGGTTCTGAATAAATTATTATTTATTTTTATATTTGTAACTGTCAGTCCCGCTACTTTTTAGACTAACCGTTTTTTGCTGCTAAACTGATCTTATGATACAAATCAGTTCGGAACCTTGGACGTATTGACCATAGAATTTGTCAGTTTAATCTCAGGAAAACAATAAAACACTGATATTTAAACGTAACTTTTTATAAGCACTTTAATTTCTGTAATCATTTGTATAGCATAGAACATGGTCTGTTGCTGAATTCGTACCATTTGATAGCTGTGCAAATTCTAAATTGTACTAGTTTGATTGTCGAGAGAAGTAGTTTCTCGGTAAGTTATGGGATACTGCCACCTGACTGGACAATGCGGCTCCTAATTTACAACCAGAATTTATTTCAACTGGTTTCAGTCTGGATGTATTTTCTAAATGCATTATTGGAACAGTTTATATCCTGTATTATATCACCTAATCGTAACCAAAATTGAAGAAACTACTAAAACGAAATCTTATTTATTACTTTTATCCTTCAATTAGTTCATGTAGTAAATGTTAAAACTAACTGCTTTTAGAATACTCAGGGAATTAAAAAATATAAAATACAGTTCTTCTATAAGAATAATCTTAATCAAATAGTCATCTTAAGTAACTACACGTGATATCACATGGAATGTGGAACCATGACAGCGTCCTGGTCATGGGTTCGAATCCCAGTCCTGGCAAGTATATTTTAAACCAGTACTGTTCAACTCGTACTGTGACGGCTCCTCCCTTGTTTTGCTTGGGCAGGTTTGTAGGCTAGGGGGACATGCAAGACCCCACGTTATAAACACAGTACATTGTTCATTGTAACAATATGGAGAGTAAGTACATTGTATATCTTGTGCAAACCTGCGCACTCAGCTCTAATATTATTATAGGGGAAATTTGACAATTTGTTTATCTCGCTTGTTTATGAACATATCTTGATAACACTTGGTATGTTACTTCACCAGGTTGTGATCAATTGATATTTGCACAACAAATAATGTTTTGTCGAAGGTCCTCGTAGCATCAAACTTGCAAACTCATCCCTAATTTATTCTTAGTTATTATTATTATTATTATTAATTTATTCTTATGGAGCATAAACAAAATTGAATGTCACTCTTAGTTTAAAATTGTTTTACTTAGTATAGTTTTAAATATGAAGATCAGCTTGCTAAATAATCAACCAATAATACAATTACCATTTTCAACAGAATCAGAAACATCCAGACGAAATATAAGTCAATGAAACCTGGCATGAGGCTTCACCTAGTTGAGTTATATTGATATTTTATAAAAAAAGGCCTTCCTTGATGCAGAAAACCTGCGTCCTAGACCTAATGTCGTCCTTATGGAGAATAAATAAAATGGTACATATCGCCTACTTTGATAAGTGGCTTTATTGGTAGTCAGGAATTATATATAGGCATTGGAAATTCGCTGAGTACGGAGGTTTTTTGCGACGGGGGTATTTTTTGTCTTGTATTTTGAAAGTACGTAACTTAGCCGTACATTCGGTTGTAAGGAAATGTTAGTTAAACAAATTATTGTTTAATAGTTCTTTTTGTGTCCAAATATAAGTACAGGTAATTATTACAATTTATTTTGGTTATGGGCCTAGGATGTGTACAATGTGGGCCTAGGGCAATTTGCAATTAAAGTTTATGATATGAAACAGTTGTAAATCTAGCCAATAATAATTTGTAATAATTATATTATTTTTGTTGCTCATCTTCGAATTTTAAATGAATATATCAATCAATAAATTATCAAAAAGGAAATGTTCCTACACTGACAGTCCATTGGCGCTGAGCCTGAGGCCTAAGAAATATATTCACCTTACACATTTTCATGAACCACTTGTGATAGGGATCCAACCACAAAATGACTCAAAACAATACAGTGACAATCTTATTACCTGGATGGTAATCGTCCATCCCTGACAGCCCGTCGGTGCTGCGTCATCATACATTACAACAAATGTATAGGCCTGTTTAATTACGAAAAATATACGGATTCCGGCTTTACTGTTATTGTTAAGATAAATCATAAAATATATGCAATGGTTATTTGTATATGTTTTAGAACAGTTCGAATTTAAAGTGCTAAATAAATATTTCATGTTATTTTTCGATTAGGTATTTGACCGAAATGGTGAATATTAATTTATTTTCAAGAAGATAATTTCTGCTAATTATTTGCATATTATGTTTAAACTTAATACAATTATATTAAATACTTTATAGTACACTGGTAGTACACTGGTTGTTTTGTGACCTAAAACAAATCTGGTTGTGGACCATTGATATTTCCTCAAAAAAACAATTTTTTGACAAAGGCTCCCGTAGCAGCAAACCTGCGTACTCAGCCCCATGTTATTCTTATGGAGAATAAGTAACGTGTTATCTCCCTTAATTATGAAAATAAATTAATGAAATTTGGTAAGTGACTTCACCTAGTTGAGTTATATTGATATTAGCATAAAACCCCATTTTTTTGTGTTCCTTGCTTCAGCAAACCTGCATACTCAGCCGCCATGTTATTCTTATGGAGAATAATTAAAATGTCATAAATTGTTTATTTATGAATGTATATTGATGAAACTTGGTATGTAGCTTTATGTGGCATTAAGATAAATATATATGCATTGGAAATTCGCTAAGTACGCAGGTTTGCTGCTACGGGGGTATTTTTATTTCCATGTAATCAAAATACATCGTTTGTTAAAATATTTATTGAACATACCTTAAAACAATTTTCAGTTTATAGATCATTTGAGAACAAATGAATGTGTTCTTTTATCTACTCTATAATGCTTTTTAGAAATTACTAAACAAAATTTTAACCCTTTGTTGACTCTCACTTACATATTTAAAAAACGTAAGCCAGAGTAAATGTAAATATCATTATTTATACCAGATTGTCAAAACCATAGAAGCAATCATTTACTCTATCAGAGAGAAATGTTTTCTATCGTTTGTTCTGTGACCGAGATAATTTACGACTGATAAGTATGATTGATATTTAGTGAGTGCCGGGCTTATGTGCAGTATCCACAGTTGAAAATTCCGATGTATGGAATATATACTAGATATATTTTACAGTAACTATTCCGGTACTGTAAAAAAGGGTGTTCATTTTAACTGCGCAACCATTAATATTTCAGAAACCACCAGACTGACAGGAAACTTTTAAAGGGAGACCTTAACCACCTTCTTTAAGGTTTATAAAAAGTATGAATTGTAAATTGTTAAATTCGGCTGCCATTTTCCAGTATAATTTTCAAATATTAGGACTTATATTTTTTAAAATTAATGTCGTTAACTTAAATTATATTTGTTTTAGCGAATTTCCCCTATTGGGAAGAAGCTATTACCGTAGGTGGCATGGTAAGAGTTAAGCCCGAGACCATGATAACTTTTTGTTTTGAGGTCCACAGATGCCAAAAACACTATTCATTCAAATTTATATATATATATATGTGTGTGTTTGTGTGTGTGCGTTAACACGAAAACTTGAGTAAAAAACGTCTGATTTCGATGAAATTTGGCTCAAATGTCTAAAGTGACATTCGTGGCTTTAAGTTCGAAAACCAGAAAAATCGGACCATGGAAGGGGGGTTTTATGGGGGGTTTATAATTTTCCAAAAATCAGTTTTTTGAATTTTTTAGACTACAATTTTTAAAACACTTAATTTTGATTTCGACCAGTTTATAGAGCTTAAAAAACAAATAATATAGTATTCTAAATCATTAACCTAGGTTAAGTTGTTGCGGAGAAAATCCGAAAAACGCGCTCATAAAATCTCCCATGTTAATCTTGTGGGAAAAAGATTTTAGCTTTTCCTCAGTTCATTTTAATATAAATCTCACTTTTGCTTTTACTAATCAGTTCAGCTCTACAAAACAATAATTATGGTGTTTAAATTGAGATTCTACGTCCAACCGTTGCAGAGATATTCAAAGTGCTAAACACAGTACGTTGTCCAATGTTATCCTTTTGGAGAATAATTAAAATTTGATATCTCGATTATTTATGAATGTATGTTGATGAAACTTGGCATGTGGCTTCACCTAGTACTGGTATATTTTTATTTTCACAACAAAATAATTTTTGCTGATTTTACCCGCAGCAGCAAACCTGCATACTCAGCCCCATGTTATTCTTATGGAGGATAAGTGAAATGTAATGTCTCCCTTAATTGTGAACATAAATCAATAAAATTTGGGATTCAGCTTCGACTGGTTAAGTTATATTGATAATTGCATAAAAACACATATTTTGTGTTTCTTGTTGCAGCAAACTTGGATACTCTGCTTTCAATGTTATTTTTATGGGGAGTAAATAAAATGCTATTTATCACTTATTTATTCGTGTATTTTATGAAACTTGGTGAGTGGCTTTATGTGATAGTAAGAAACATATAAATTCAATGGAAATTCGCTGAGTACGCAGGTTTGCTGCTACGGGGGTATTTTTGTTTGTTTTTTTCTCCTACATTACATTGTTCAAATGGATCATTCGCATTCCCAGGAGCTATAATAGTGAGCAGATCTCATGTAGCAGTATTTATACGTGATACAAATTCAAAATATTATCGGAAAAATCATCTGGCTTTAAAATTGCATAACTTCAAATAAGTTTAAACCGAGTTACAAGAATTAATATTAGTTTATCATATTTTCTAATGTGATTGTTTATACAATTTTTACGTTTAAGGTACGATGAGTTTGCGAAAATTGTTTAACGTCAAGCAAATTGATAAGAAAAAAACTCAAATGGTCCGTCACTGATATCAGAACTCATGTGAAATAACTAAGCTACAATCTAAAAACAGTCAAAAAGTCATACTAGCAACTTGTCATATCCCCACGACCACGGCTAATATAAACTAAAACCCCGGTAACACACATTAACACTTTCACTGCGATAAACATAACAAATCTAGAATGTTTTAAAGTTGAACCGTGGCCCTTGGAGTATTAATATAGCAAGAGTATTGTTTGGATAATTTACACATATAAACGTAACATACCTACTGGTGTCGATAGTAGTGAACATTCTTAACTCTTTTGTATTGATAGAATCGTATTTGATAAAAAAACACAGCCTTTCAAGTCCAATAGCGAAAAGAAACACAAATTATACCTGCAGTGTATTTAACAAATGTTATTTCAGCAAGATATTCAGAGGTTCGTGTAACATACTCTTCGTGGATTCTGGCTCAATAAAAGCAATAAAATCAAGCTTCCCATCACAGTTGAATCAAACGAGCAGCTATCTCTCGTTATCTCTACTTCTCTCTGTTTCTCTTATTTCCCAAATGTGTTACTCACTATTCACACATAATCTACCTTATTTTAAAATAATATAAAATATCTAAAATGCAAGCATAATAAAGTTTAATTTATTCGTGCACATATATGTACTTTTTCGCTAAGTAAAACGTCATAGATTAAAATAGACCATTTTTCGCAAAACATTTTACTAAGCTAAACTAATTTGTACACTATATTCTAAAATTACCGCCTATTTGGAAATACCCCTTGGTAAACAGGAAACGTATTTGATAGTGTACGAAAAGGAAAACAGGCTAGTAAAAGGGCCAACTTTGGTTTTAAAAGCCAATATAGAAACATATTATTTATTTAAAAAATTATACTAGGGTATAGGCCGTTTTAATCATCAGAGTTTCAAACAATCAAGCTAGCACGCACGGACGAAAGCAAGCAAACCTTATTCATATTAGAGTATAGGATGAGTAAGGTTTGCTTGCTTGCGTCCGTGCGTGCTTGCTTGCAACTCTGATCTCCAAAAGGGCTCTAACAATTTCCTTCAAATGTTATAAATTAATAATTTCTGGGGTAAAAATAAATTCTAGACAGGTCTCATCCCCAGGAAGAAACAAATAATGTAAAAAAAAAACTAAAATGAAAAGTTAACAAAATTAGCATTGGGCTTATTGAGTTTAAAATCAAAAGAAAAGAACTGTAGCAGCTGTTCATAATCAACCAGGGAACTGTCAAAGTAATACTCGTGTTGTTTATAATTGTTAACATTTTTTGGTGGTTTCTTGATAGCAGTGACTAACATTGTTGAGTGAAGATTGCATATATAGAATGGTCATATTCGAAATAAAGGAAAGGGACATTGAGCCATAAATATCAACTGGATTGACCTTAAAAATGCAGAAAAGAGGCAAATGAGCTAAACAAATCTGATAATTAGTTGGGGGAAGTTGTGAAATGGATGACTCAAGTCATCTTAACAAACAAACTGGCTTTCCCCGAGCAAAGCTTGGCACCTGGTACTGTTACTTAAATACGTCACCTAACTCATTAACTTATACTAATACTGATAATTAGTGATGAGTACCTGGAGGGCCAACCTTTGCTCGGGGAAGGTCAGTCGGTTTTTTTAGATGACTTGGAGTAATTTTTCACCAAGTACCCATACTGATGAGCAGATTTGCTTAGCTAATTAGCGTATTTTCTGCATGTTTAATATTCCTGTTGTTGTTATGGCTCAATGTCTTCTTGATTTATTTTGGATATGACATGACCATTCAAATATAATCTTCATTCAATGGTTTTAGTCACTGCTCTTAGGAAACCACATGTCACTTAAACTACATGAGCATTAATTTGATAGGTCAATGATTGAATATAAACAGCTGTTATGATTCTTTTGTTATGATTTGACACTCCATAAGCTCTCTGTTAAGTTTAAATCTTTTGAATTTTTTTGCATAATTAGATTTTTTCTGGGGATTAGACATGTCTAGAACTTATTTTTAACCCATAAATTAATTAATTGCAACTTTTGAAGGAGTCATTGGTGCAGGTTTTGAGGTCAAAGTTGCAATCAATCAAGCATACCAGCAAGCAAGCAAACCTTATTCATTTTAGGATTTAGGACTAAAAAATTATGTTTTTATTCATGCTGCACTGTGTTGATTTTACAAATGTATTAATGAATGACATATGTAGTAAGTTAATCACAAACAACTCGGAGTAGCCTTTAGATCCATAGGAAAGTAAAATAATATAAATTCATTATCTGTCCAGTAGCGATGAACTTTGTGAAACAACCAAAGACATCAAGCAGTGATCTTGGTCGAAGGTTCCAAAATAGCATTATAAGCTGTGTTTAACCCTTGTTGTACTAGGTTTGACTAAGTGTCTACTGCGTATGTTCTATGGTTAAAAATATTGGACAAATTAAATTAATAAGAATTATCTACAAAACCAAATGCAGGCTACAATTATCTGTGGAAAAGTAAAAGCTTAGTAACTGTTGTTTTGGAAGAATAAAACACACTTAGATGGAAAAACATGGATTTTATTTCAATACGTTCTTTAAATAATGAAATTGACTAAAACAAATGGTCTCCAAGGGTAATCCCTAGAGCATATTTAATTTACATAAAATTATACAAAATGATAGTCCACACCGGAACATGTTGATTGTGCGTATTGTGAATGTATGTACTGATGAATGTAGAATTCAAGGACAGTGAGAGATGAGGGTTTGGGAAATACCCTGTGTTGTGCTTTCAGGTTGATTTTCATTTAGTATTCATCTAAAGCCGTTGTGTTGTCTCTACTTGCGTTCAAAAATTTGGTACTATTCCTGTGTCAAGTCGATCACAATCAAGCACTGCCAACCAATAGCAAACGTTAGTCTGTTACGGACTTAATCACAACTTAATCCAATTTTTTTATATGCATGTTAATTATCATTAGTTTAATTTTTGTAAAATCTGGATTCATGTGGTACAGTAAAATGTTTGATTATATAATATAAGATTATCGTTTAAATTTCAAGTCAATCTCACAAAAAATACTTTTTAATAAGACTAGAAAGGCTTTTAAAAAGCCAAGGTGTCGGAACAGGAGGAGGACTATGTTTATTGATGGATCTCCTATCTTTTTAAAAACAACTGAGATTAATCCATCTTACAATTTGTGTGAGTTGTCAGTACGGGAAATTGTGAAGATTAGAGGGATAGAGTATGTAGACTTGTGTTTAATTCTAGTACCTCTCGTCCTACAAGATGATTGAGTCTTCAGATGGTCTAGTAGATAACACAATTATTCTGAGGGTCAGGGAGAGGAGCCCAAAAGCATTGAATAAACGGGAGTAGGTCAATGTTTTGTTCTTTCTTACCTCCTATCTTCCTACAAAAGTTCAGCTCAGTCGGTCTAGTAAATTATGTTATTTATAAAACTAATATGGTAAATTCGAGAGTCAGTGGGGTGGTGGCCTAAAGTCTTTTATTTCACCATACGGAAACATGTCTTAAGTCTATTAATTACTTCGCAACTTAATTTCAGCTCAGTCATCAGCCAATTAGTACATTTTTAATGAACTGACAACCACACCAAGTTGAAGATCTATAATATTAGTAATGCAGTTAAAATAATAAACTCTAAATCTTCGCATAATGTTATTTATAGTTTTTCTTGCTGAGGACATATACGAGATAAGATCACTCGCAGCTGGCAAAAGCTTGTTTCATACGATTATAACATGTATATTATTGTTTATAGTTTCAGCACATAAAATGACTAGTATTATCATCTCAACAAGCCTTTATTCTGTTCCCTTGAACGTTTTATTCCCCCCCCCGCCTATTAAGACATAAAATACAAATTCAAACTATTTATAACGTGTGTGTCGTATGATGAAATATCATAAATAATATATCTTATTAAATGATTAATGAAACATTTAAAAAAGTTATTGCAAAGTTTTGTTTTAATATTTGTCATTACTGCCTAATACGTTTTGGGTATTGAAGGGGTTTAAATCCCATTATGATAATCTTGACGAAACATTTTGTTAAATATAGTGCATGTTTCAATTTATTACCGCACATTATACAAGCAATAACCGTCCGCCTACAAAACAAAATATTTGCACTAATAAATGCTATCATGAGCTCCAGAGTAATAGAATGTGCGTTTAAATGAGAATGTTGATTGAAGAGTTTATATTCATCGTAGATAATACCAAATGTTGATTTATATTTCTAATGCTTTGGACTAAAATTACTTTGTGATGTTTAAATATGTTTGTAAATATAAATGTATGACCAAGGCTCTCATTAGTATACCTTGTACTATTAAAACCGTATATCCTTTAATAGATATTAACATTAATTTTTATAAGTTACTTTTAAGTAAGGGTTTTTGTTTTCATTGAAAATTTAAGGATGTCAATTCAAAACAATATTTTACTAAAATTAAATTAACTGCAATACTTGTTTACTTTTTGGCCAACTTGTTTTTGTATATAAATGTTTAAAACCTGATACAAAATATTTATTATGTATTATTAAATTACATGAATTTATTATTTATGAATGTAATATGTATTTACATGTAAAATAATTTCAAAAACATCACAAATGTATTGCATATATGTGTTGTTAAAACTACTTTAAATAGGGTACAAAGTCATCACTTAAGAATTATTACCATTGTGGGAAACGTAGGATAAAACCTAAACATTATGACAATGTTTGATCGATCTGGAATATTTGTCTATCAACAGAGAGTTTTGGGTCATTGGGTAAAATAAATAATGGGTTGTAGAGTGAAAAAATAATTACTTTATCACACAGCAAGTACTACAAAAAATGTTTCAATAATCACGTGAAAACTTGTACTGTGACTGAGAGTTGTTCGTAACTCCTACGGTAAAAATTGCATCTTACTAGGATTATTATGTCAAACTCTTAAACTAATTTTTAATTAATATTTAAATTATTTTCATTATTTGAGATCAAAAGAAAGAATATTTCCAAAATATTATTTTTAAACTATGTAATCGTAAACAATTTCAAATAAGAGCAATTCAATTTGTGTTTTGCATATCAAGGACGCACTATAATGTGTGGTGCTGACATCTGTGAGGCAGTGACAAATCATTCGTCTCATAAATGTACGCTGCCCTGTACCTGCCAGCAACACTTCGTTTGATGCAGTCATAATTTGTCATAACAACGGTTTGACAAGTATGTTCCTCTTTGAAATAAAACAATAGAGTTATAACTCTAATACATATAAACAACAATGTAATCTATTTGTGTGAAGAAACCTGTCATACTTTTGTTGGTTCATAAAATATTACCTTTACTTCCATATGTTTTAAGATAGACAACAAATCTAACTAAATGTTATACTTTTCTGGCCTTTTAGTAAACCTTAACTGAATATTTAATACACATTTAGGTATATAATTTCCTCTTGGTTTTCGATTTGCAATATATTGAATGGTATTCCTGTGCTAAAACTATTTTCTACATCGTTAAGGAGATTTATTATGGTGATAAGCATTCCAAAGATAAATTCTATGCAGCATCAAATTAAAACGAGTCACGCGGAAAGTTATCAAAGTCAAGTTAACATTCATACAGGATTTGTTTTTACTGCTCCACAGTATAGATTTGCTTGGGTAATCTTGAAGACCATAATCAGGAGGATAACGATTTTCCAATTTAAAATGAAATCTTCCTCTGTGAAGGCTGAGAATCTGTAGAGAAAAGTTGAGTCCGCTAATCTCGGTTTTTCTTTCTTATAAAGTTTTTTATTTTGCCATTAATTCGTATTTTGCACTCTTCTTCTGACTGTTTTTGCAACCTAAGTTTTATAATCCCTAGAAATGAACTGATTAAATAATAAACTGTAATGACATGTAATTGTATTGCAATTATTTTTTATAAGTTTAAGATTTTAAAGATTAAATTTAGCATCATTATAACTACTTGTATATAGCATGAAGAGGGAGGGATCATTTGCTAAATTTGGAAAAACTGCCACTCTTATTCTGTACTCTTAGCTGCACTCTTTATTCTCTAAAAGCGTTCAAGGTAATATTGTCTCCTGACTTTACAGGTTAGAGACCACGATACCAAGTTTTACGATTGTGACCTAAGTAAAATTCTCTTGAGGCGAAATTGAGGACACCTGCAAAGCAAAGTAGCAGCATTCACCCCTCAGTGATGTTTTACTTTATGAAACTTTAACCTTGAAAATAATAATGATACACAGTTAGTTTAATCAGACATTAAATTGATTGTACTTTATAATATGATACGAAATCTAATTAATCCACCTTCCCACAAAGTTAAGAATGTAAATATACTTTTTTAGTAGTAAAATCAAATTTTATTAATAAAATAGGTTGTCTATTGACTCAATAGATGAAAGGCGTACTATAACCGGGTTTGTTTACATAATATAGGGACAAAGTTATAGAGCACAGGAGTATGAGGCGCGGTAATAATTGCTAACACTTTCCAGATAAGGTTACCGATATATAATTACCGAATTTTTAGGCCTAAGTCAAAAGAAGTTATAAGTTGCAAAGTCAATTATTACCATTCACACACTTTGAATTACATACACACACCCACACACACCACTTTGGCACTGACATTGAATCTTTAAAGGCAGTTTGTCATTCTTAAATCCATTCAGTGATGAACTATTGGTATATATTTTTATGGAACAACATCTACAGATAATTTAAATTTTAGTATAATGTTACAATAAGAACGATTGTTAACATTAAACTAAATATATCAGTAAATGAACACCTTGTTTTATTAAAAATAATGACAGTTTATGGGCTCTATGTCTATAAGAATATTCTGTCTGTAAAAACAAGGTCAAATTTATTAGACTTAGTTGGCGATAACCAAAGTTATTGTACTAGATGTCGGGGAAATTGCCTCGGATCTTTACAGATTATAACTGTACTCCAAGAAGCAGTACATTATATATAGGGTCAATATTCTATTACAAAATTCCGATAAATATAAGATCTACAGTTCTTCTATAAGAATTCATGAAAAAAAATGAAAATATTTCTCATAAACAAAGCCTTATACTCTTTAGAATAACTATGGTACAGTTTAAATTACATACAAAATTGATGTAACTGATGTAATTGATGTATTGACTTGTATTGAAAATGAAACTTAGATTAATAAATAAATGATATTCATAATTTGACACCATTCTTGAATATTTTTAAAATGTACACAATCGAATAAATATATTTTGAATTTGAATTGCACATTACATTTAGAAGGACAGTTTTTTACTCGTGAGGAAGCAACAAATATAGAATAAATCGGTTGTTACTTTTAATGAATTTGTAATGACTCTGGAACTCTTATTAGGATTAATAACAATATTTTTCAGATGAAATTTTAAGTTTTTAAATATATATAGTTCATTAAAAATTTATAAAATCATACAACCATACATTTTTTCTTTGTTTAAAAAAATATATATATATATATATATATATATATATATACAGTTTTTGAGTTATTTGACATTATGTCATACTTATTGGGTACCATAGTCTCTGCATCATTAATTATAATTAATTTTCTAAGCTTACGTTATGATCTACAATTAATTGGTGATGTTTATGAAAACCTAAGTTCCAGTGTTGAATATGTCATCAGCACGGACATATTTTCATTTTAAAGTAGATCTCTCTTGATTTAAATTTGGTCACACCTATGTCTCCTAATATCGGATTAATATTACCAATTTTTATCGTAAGATAAGCTATTGATGTTAAATATGCTCACTATTTTTTGAAATTTGTAACATCATACTTTTTGATTCAATGCCTTATTATCTTAGGTAGAAAATGTAGAATGATTGTTTGTTAGTTCCGACTAAATACAAATTGAGCATTTTATCAACAAAATTAATTTTGAGCAAATGTATGGTTTTCCTTTCTAAACTCACTTTTTTTGTCTGAAATGCAGCACATTTACCATAACAACATACTGCCTATAGTCTTTCATTCGACAATCAAACCTTAATAAACATATATCTAAATTTTTTATTGATTCGTAGGAATAAAAAAGGTGTTTACAAACAAAAATTAAAGAATATAATTTGTTCACATATTATATTAAATAAAAAACTATCATAAGAATAACCCAGTAATGCCCACTATTCTGATACCCTCTTTTTCAGTAGTGAATAAAATGTCAAATAATTTAGTGCGTTAAAGGAAAGAAGTTGGCTGCTCACTTCCATCGATTTGAAGCGGAACTTGGTTTGATTGCTTCTATGGATACTGGATTCAATACAGCAATCACTCTTGAAATAGTGTTTTATTTCGAATAATTGAATTCCCTGATAAATCTACCATAGATTGAATAAGCCTAAGACGTAGATAATCATAGTAAGTAAATTAATTAAACATTAATGACAACGAGTTACCCCCACACTGCCCTTGTTTGTCACTGGAAGAATGGCTTTGTTTGTTTGCGTTTGAGTATGTAGTTCATACATAATTCCACTAGATTTTATAACTCGGAAGACTTTTGTGGTAGTGGTCATTTATGAAAATTGGAGAGGGAACATTTTCCGTGCTTCCCTAATCCTAAAATTGTATACAAAAATTGCTATAAAATCATCTTTGGGCAACATATATCTTGTGTACCTCGAAATCGAGCAAAGTTCTTCCATTTTCAATCATACAAAATACACATATTGTGTTCTCTTATCAAAATTATTTAGCTCTTACGTTATTGGTGCAAAACTGTGTTTTAATTTTTAAACGCTTTAGGAAGAGATATCATTAAAATTTACCTCAATGTTATCCTTATGGGCAAAAAGGGAGTTTGAAATCGGCCTGTACATTTCAGAATGGAAAGCATTGGCAATTGAAAACCACTTTGCACAACTGTGGATTGGGGCACTTTTTTGATACCTCAATTTCAGAAACCAGATAAAGGTTGAAAGGGTTATGTATATACAGATCCCTTTAGCGTATAATATTTACAAACAAAACATGTAAAAATGGTAGAGTAAGTTTGAAATTATATTTATAACCATCTACTTCGGGTTTCTCTGAATTCACATAAGGTACAAAGAATTTCTGTTAAAATATGCAAAAAAAGTATTTAACTGTCTGAGGAAATAACAAAGAAATTAAATAAACCGAAAATAATCAAAGTCGGGTATTAAAGTTTGTGTTTTATTTTACGTGCAGGGTGAAAGTACATACAAGCAGAAATGTTACATATTTTCACAATAACTTTGTTGCTATACTCTATACCACTAAAGTATAAACATTTTTATTTTCATCCGTGCTGTGAAGACTCAGTTGTAAAATACTAATGACAACTGTCAGAAATTCAGCAGTTGATTAGCAAACTCAGTCACGCCTCCGTATTGGGGCAATCACATCATGTTCATGTTTGGCAATACACGAGGTTAGATGTAATCAGCGTAATTACTACACATAATCTCAGGGGAAATAATATTTGTTCAAAGTTCTGCAGTAATTTATCGTTACGTTTAATCTTTTATATAAAAAAACTCACAGAAATAATAATTACGAGTACTTAATGAAGTTAGTGTGCATGCATGTACACTCTGTGCTTACTTTAGAACCCACTACTTCCTCCTTACTCCCTTCTATTTTCCCCTCTACCTTACAGTTCTCATATCAAATCTTTATATCATGGCATATATGGATATCAACCTAACAATTTATGTAGCGGCACTATCGTATTTTGAAGGGCAAAAACGTTAAAAGCAATTTATATAAAAACGTGACTTAAGTTGCAACTAGTTGTTTTTATTTAAAACTCTTCCAATATAAAATAATTATCTTACACCGAGTCTTTCATTTAGTAAACGATTGAATCTATTTAGTCAGTAAAAACTAAATAATATCAATACTGAAACTAAAGTTCAGTTGTTTTATTCTAAGTAGTTCACTTAGTTTTACCAGTTCACTAGGATTTAAAATTGTGTATATATTTCTACGCAACTATGATTGTTTGGAAATTTGTCATGTTGAATCATAATGACTTAAAAATAGTTGAGATAAGCAAAAATTTACTGTCACCACCTGGAACAATAATTAATAGGTTTTCATTAATGAACACAAAGACTAAAATGGAACGGAATAAGGCTGAAAGCCCAGCACTCGGCAAGAGTGGCCGTTCAATATCAATCCTCACTTGCGACACTATGTGTCGGTACGTCGTGTATCTGCTGCATGTGTAAAAGCGCTAGGAAAGAGTTTGCAGGATCTCTTTTTGCAGCTTCATAAATCCTTTAATTAAAGTTAAAGTATAATATTAAAGAATAAAATATTATCTAGAAACGTGTTTTTTTTAACTTTTTAATTATATTTTATTGAGTTGCATTTAAAATCCCTTTTAAATGTGCAAAAATAAGCTTTTTTAAACTACAACAACATAAGACAGAATAATAATTTTGAAAAACTAAACACGAGCATGAGTAAAATTAAATTTCTTCCATCCAATACCGTTTATTGTGTGTTTATAAAATAATTAAATAAGCCAAAAACAGAGATCTTGCGGACCTCCAAAACGCTTATTTTCCCAATCTTAACTGTGTATTTTCAAGAGGTGGAGCAGATGTTTCTGTAGGGTAGGCGGAGCCTTAAAACTTATTTAGTTTCGAGCCACTTTTTAACCTTACCGCATAATTTATAATTACCTTTTATAATTTCACAATTAATTAAAAGAAAAATTCAGACTTAATTAATTTTCTGTATTTTCATTGGCTGCTGTTTAAACCAGTGTTATTGTAGACCAGTGCTATTGTAAGTTAGTTATTATTTGTTAGAGAAATAACTAACTGTAATTAGTATTAGGGTACCCTAACGTAAACAAACTATTGAAGACAGCTTTTAAGTGGATTTTTCGTACTTTTTTTAATCAATAATCTTATTTTTAACAGCTTTGCGATAAACTTTAAAATAGCCCATATATCATTCATGTCTCCTATTTTAGTGGAGAAATTTAAGCATAAACAGTAATACTTTATTTTTGAAAGCTTTTTTATGGCTTTATTTGCCATTTCATTTACAATTAGATACAAGTCTTAAGAATAATTTCAAGTACAGGTCATCCATTTAATGTAATAATGCTATTAATGTCAGCTGTAAACATTTATTCCCAGTATCAAAGGTAAAATCTGCGGGCCTAAAAAGTATACAAATGTAAGACAGAGAGTAATGGCGACGAGAGAGTTACCAGCGGAGAGAGACAAAAGTTACAGCGTGGAATGTTGGCACCGCTGCTCGATAGGCAGGCCAACCTAATAAAACAAAAACTAAATAGCCGCGAACTATCCAACCACGTTTAAAGTCTTGGTTACGTCCCAGGTTATTTTAAGCGCTACCAACATACTCTTTTACTCTTAGATCTATTCAGATCGTGTTGTTATACGTTAATTTAAATTATATTGCATTAGAGTTAAGTCATGTTACAGTGAAAGAAAAAAGTCATCCTACTGTCCATAGTTATTTTTACTCAAGGTTATGATAAACTCGTTTCATACTTCAAAAGAAACTCAATACAGAAATATTGTTGTACTATCTACGCTACGCCATACGTATTTTATTTAGAGTTTTAATTTCCTCTTTTACCCCAAACATTCTTATTGTCAAACCCCAAACATTCCAGGAATTTAACCCGTGAGCTCTTTGAAGTGAAATCCAAGACGCTAACCGCTAAGATAGTGAGACACACTATTGGCAGCTTGTTCAAGATAAAGCTATTTATATACTAACTATTTTAATAAAACGTATAGGATTTGTGCATCATCGAAAAAAGCAAAGCACAGTGATTGAAGAAATTTAATTTGGTCATTTAGCTACAATAAGCAATAGGCTAAATCTTAAAACTAAATACAAATATTTGGGCAGTCCTCTTGACTCACAGAAAAGCCAGTCCATGCACTAAGCAAGAAAACAATAATAACATAAACATACCATGCAAAATCCATGCACAAACGCACCCAAAGAGAGAGAGAAAAAAACAAGGAAACAGGCCAAAAACACGCATTCAAAGTTATAAAAAAAGTAATTGTACAACTAGTGTGTATAATTACAAAGCAATTATACAACAAAAGGTATTTTGTTAGTTGTGTCGTACAGTCTAGTTAGATCTGTAAACAACGATACAAGTTGAGAGGATCATTTGTGATCCGAGATAATGAAAAACGTCTAATTGAATCGTCTTTGATAAAACACTTTAATCAAAAATCGCTTGAAATTCCTAAGGGTGTCTTGTACACCTCCGTTTTAGCAGAGGTGAAGCGTTATGTGCTGGGGATTTATTCTCAGGATCGTCGGCGCGGTTATATTTATAACGTCCTTGTCAAGTCACGAGCAGATAACTCGTCATGAGAAGTCAACATTGTAGTAGTGCCATCTTCCCTTACCGTCTCACCACACGCTTAGGTGAACCACTCACTATTTCTGCTGCTACCTGCGTGGCTTGGCCTAAGGCCAGCCTCCATCATTGGCCTAAGGCCAAGCACACCTCGGCCGTCGCGACCCTCCTTTCAGTCTTCCTTGCGGGCCGCCCATGCGGAATGGTGTTCTATCGGGGTTTCAGTTATGAATATGAGTGGATAAAGTGTTTTTACAGTGCGTAGTTTTGGTTTACTTACTGACTGTTATTTTCAAGATGGAGCCTTTGGATTACATGTTTTTTGTCTTAAGGTAACTATATGGAGTTTTATGGCTCTATATTATTACATTTTTCTGTTATAACGATTTCTTGTTTTGTGTTCGGCGGTTTTAGGCCTCTTAACCTATTAATTTTCTTTCATGTTTGTTACCAATTGGAATCTCTTGCTCTCAACTTGTGCAATTTGGGGGTTTGAAAAACTTCTACCTTCAGTGTGGCACCCCATGGGCTTTTAAAGAGCCAGTTACCTTACGGAGATATATTTAATTTAGCCAAACAGCTGATTATTATGTAAACATTTAAAAACACTAAACTCTATGCTTGGCTGATATCTATGCTAGAATAAAACATCAGCTAGTAATTTGTGAATTGATGAATTTTATTACTGTAGTCACAACACATAGGACACTTTGGCTAAAGATAAATGATTTTAAACACAGTAGCTGGTTACAAATATATTTTATCAACTGCCCTTTGTGTCAATTGGGTGTTAGTTTTAGACAAGTGATTATTTGTCATCTATAACAAATCTAGATGTTGTGAATAAATAAAAATAAAAATCAATAAATACAAAATAATTTACAACCTGTTCAAATCATAAAGATAATTCAACTATAAAATAAATACATTTGCTTTATTAAGATATTTTTACGGGATGTAATAAAAGACGTCTTACAACACTTACGATATATTTACACTTATACTGATTCACATACAGACGGTAAACATATATAAAAGATGGTACTAGGCCTAGTACCATCTTTTATATATGTTTACCGTCTGTATGTGAATCAGTATAAGTGTAAATATATCGTAAGTGTTGTAAGACGTCTTTTATTACAGCCCGTAAGTAATAACAACACGTAATATGCTAATAAAAAAGTTGTTTAAGATATTTTTTACAACGTAATCAATTATTATAAATATTTATTTACTATCAAAGTCAGTTCAATTTTATCCGGTTGGATAAACAACACTAAATCTATGTTTAAAAAATAAAAAAAAAACTTTAAAATCGTTTTAAAATTAAAATTTGTTTTAAAAGAGGAAGTTATGTTATAAAAATTAAAAAAAACTCCAACTTAACTTCCCCTTTGCCTCTTTATAAGTACTATCTACAAATCCAAGAGGCTGAATAAGTAATCTGTGTTGCTGACAAATGTTTTTGAATGCCTTGTTTTCTATTTTCCATTCAGAAAACACGTTTATACTTGATGGATATATAGCCATGCCTCTTTATCTTTCCCCTCGGGGACCAGGCCAGCAGGTGTATATCACCCAATGTCGGCAGTTGTAGCGCGCCTGACTCCAGTTATCCTGAATTATTATTTTATGTTTACCTTCTGGTCAGTAATTAAAGAATACAAATATAAAAATGGAAAAAGTTTCACATGTCAAAATAAAAACAAAACTAATATACTAACAATTAAAGTTTAATAGGATTAAGTAAGGATTACGTTCTGCAGTCTAGTGCTGTTTATCATTTGCTCAATATAGTAATTATATTTTTTTTACGTTTTATTTTAGGATTAATAACAAACAAACATAATAAGGTAAGCTGATCACTGATCAGTTAAGCTGATTACTCTTATTCTAGTTTTTAAATATTCAAACTAATTCCGGTTTTTATTATTTAATAAATGACAATTGCAACTGTTAAATAAAGTAAACCGTGTTACGGAGAGATAGATTATTTCAATAATCATTAAAATGATTTTATTATAGAAAAAGATTATCAATATCATAACTCTTGCATGGTAAAACTTTTTATAAATTACTTTGCTTGATGAAACTGAACGATTGTGCCATTTGGTTGTATCTCTTATGGTAGTCATGGTTAGTTACACTAGAATATAAATAAAACAATATAGGGGTCGAGAACCTAGGCTTACTTAATTCAGTTGCCCCACTGGAGATAAATCGAGAGTAACTGATTAATAACATTTACTTACCTTTCTCTTGACTGCTTCCAAAATAAAAGATCGGAATACGATATATGCGAAGGCATTCTACGATTTTCGATTTTATCTCATGTCTTAGTGAAGCACTTTTCCACTGGAGATAAATCGAGAGTAACTGATTAATAACATTTACTTACCTTTCTCTTGACTGCTTCCAAAATAAAAGATCGGAATACGATATATGCGAAGGCATTCTACGATTTTCGATTTTATCTCATGTCTTAGTGAAGCACTTTTCTGTTATTTGTACTTTTCCCACTCTGTATTTTTGTAACACTAAATATAGGAATTTGCGATATTTACCAGCACTTTTAGAAGTCTAAAATTATTTTAAAACACAGGAATGATTGCAGTTAGTGTAGTTTAGTTACAAATACTGTTTAGTGCCACTCTACGGAATATGTGAGCATTATATTACGATAATATATATTAGATGTATGATTTTGCGGGTGAAGGGAATGACGGGTTTGAGAAGGTAGCGACACCAGTTTTGAATGTAAATCGTTATTTATGGGCCATTTAACGCAGCGCTGCCTGGTGGTCTCCTGTGGACTTATTGCTAATGGCCTCGATAAATCTTCTTAAATTTCACGTAACTTCAGATTAATATCCATAGTGCTTTGAGGAGACGTTTTACTATTTCATGTTTATGGTTCAGTGTCGGGAGTTGTTATTACGCAACAAAATAGTATTTGTTTAAACACAAATTAACTTAAGTTTTGTTGAAGTACCAACAAAACTTAAAATGCAGTAAACTAAAACAGTGAAATAACCCCGTCGCAGCAAACCTGCATACTCAACGAATTTCCAATGCATATATATGGATCACTACTACCTAGAGCCACTTACCAAGTTTCACAAAAATGCATTCATTAATAAGTAATATATAGCATTTTATTTATTGATCTCCATAAGAATAACATTATAATTGAGTACGCAGGTTTGCTGCAATGAGGAAGATAAGAAATGTGTATCTTTGCAATTATCAATATAACTCGACCAGGTGAAGCTACATACCAAGTTTTATTATTTTATGTTCATAACCAAGGGAGATATAAAACTTGACTTATTCTCCATATGAACTACATGGCGGCCGAGTATGTAGGTTTGCTTCTACCGGCAAATCAACATAAAACCTTTTTTGTGCAAATATCAATATACTACAACTATTTGAAGCCACATACCAAGTTCCATCAATATACATTCATAAATAATCGAGATATCAAATCTGATTTAATCTCCATACGGTTAACATTGGACAACGTACTGTGTTTAGCAATTTGAATATCTCTGCAACGGTTGGACGTTGAACAAGAATTTAAAAGCCAAAATGATTGTTTTTAGAGCTAAACTTATTAGTAGAAATAAATGTTAAGTTTTTAGTAAAATTATCCGAGGAAAATCTAAAAACCTTATTCCCTTAAGATTAACATGGAAAATTTTATGAACGCGTTTTTTTACTTTTCTCCACAACCACTAAACCTAGCTTAATGATTCAGAATACTAAATTATTTGTTTTTTAAGCTATATAAAATAGCTATAACCTAAACCGAGTGGTTTTAAAATTTTATGGTCAAAAGTTCAAACAACTGATTTTTGGAAAACTTTAAACCTTCTTCCCATGGTCCGATCGATCTGGTTTTCGAACTTATCTTTTACTCTTCACATTTATACCAAATCTAATCAAAATCGGACGTTTATTTCAAAAGTTGTCGAGGTAACGGACACACACGTACATACGTTCATACATATATATATTCATACATATATATATATATATATATATATATATATATATATTGAATATTTCTGATTGATTAGGGCTGCTGATAATAATAAAAATATTAACATTTAAAAAACAAAACACCCTGTTTTAAGATCTTAAAAAAGGGTGTTTTGATTTTTAAAATGTTAATGTTTTTAAAATTTGAATATTATTGTTAATATTCCTTTATATATATATACACACATATACCGGGTGTCCCACGAAGAGGTCGCTTTTTTGAATTAATATACCAGACGTATCGAACATGCTATACACTTGCAACTCCACAGTTATAATTAATACATATGTAAAAAAATACCCCCGAGTCTCATTTGATTCTTATTAATTTTTTCAAGATGTATAACATGGTCGAAACCAAAATTGTGTGAATTTGGAATTTAGGGTTAAAAATAATACAAAAATGGTTTTGGGAAAATTCCCTCAAAAAACCCCCTTTCTATAGTCCGATCTTTCTGGTTTTTAAATTCAAAGTTATAAATGGCTATCTACACATTTGTGCCGAATTTAATCGAAAACAGACATTTTTCCATAATTTATCGCGTTCACCGACACATATATAGAATATGGGGTACAAAACCCCCCTAAAACCCCCCTTCGGATAATGTGATCCATCTGGTTTTTGAATTCCTTGAAATAAATGGTATGTATTATATCAGTGCTAAATTTGATTAAAGTCGGACCTTTTTTATGGCCGTTATCGTGTTAACTGTAACCAAAAAGCCAAAAATTCGGTTTCCCATATAAACACATGTAAAAAATTAGAAAAAATAGTGTTTAGTTCACTTACATACGAGTTTCCGACAAATAATGGTTTTATATCGGGAATCTACAGATGAAAATATATCAGTTACATTTTAAAAAAATGTACGTTTGCCAACGGTACACTATACTCTACTTTTACCCTTTCATCATGCTACCCACGTAATAGCTTCTTTCCTATAGAGGAAATTCGCTAAAAGTATATCAAACTTAAGAAGTTTAACTAAAAGCATGAAGTAAATATTTATGCCCTCGAAAAAAGCTATGTGTTATAATAGTTAATACACAACAACTAAGATACACCCAAAAATGTGAGCGATATATATTAAGATTCAAAGTTAAATGGTCAAATCAAGCTTTTCAATGGACCGTAAAATACATTGAGAGTGTAATAATTTGTTGCTCTTGTAAGAAAGTGAAAACAAATGACTACATAAAAGAACCAACATTATTTTTGATCAAAAGTTTTTAAAGTGATGAAATGGAAGCTGAAGCAAAACAATAACTTTACATTATAACAGTTAAATACGTAAAATTGATTAGGAATGAAAATCTACATGAAATGTATTCGCTCATGGAGTAATAATCATAGTAATTACTAGCCTGGGGCATAGACATGATTACGTCACTGATTAGGTATATCCTTGCCACCGCATCGAGCGATCTAGTGGAATATTTCCATCGAAATACACGTAATTAATTTTTTTTATTTATCGAATTCAGACATAGTCACGATGTGATACGTGGATACAAAACTTTTTTTATTTAATAAACTTGTGCTAGTGCTAATAATATAATTTTTACTTTTTATTTTCAAATTAATAATCCTACTAATATTATAAATGTGAAAGTTTGGATATTTATTTGGATGTATGTATGGATATTTGGAGTTCCATAACGATAAATTACTGGACTGATTAGCTAAAATTTTGCATGAACATTAACATATAGACCTGATAATGACCGCATCCAACCTTAGGGCTCCTCCCCACGGGTCCTGTAAGTTCTAATGCAAATCTTATGGGAGGATATCATTTATAAAATTACCAGCTGTAGTTGTTTGTCGGTTAGGGAAAAATAAGTCATAAGTCGTATATTGTTAACTAAACAAAGATTTGATAGTGCTGGTCAGTTTAATATTTTTAATATGTTTTAATTTGTCACGAGCGAAGCTGCGAATAACAGATGGTACGAAATATATTTTAAGGTCATTTTAGAGTTGAAAGTAAATGTTGGAGAAAATCCACAACAAGCAAAATACTCAAAATCACAACCAAATTCTGTGAGTAGATTTTTATTTTAACTATTTAGGTTTCTTTGTAAACAATATTTTTAATTACATCAAAGAAATAACTTTAGATTTTGTTGTTGTTTTTAAAGTTACTCGAAAATAAATTATTCGTTTAAATTTAAATTAATATTATAATTTTACCGAATATTCAAATACTAAGAATATACTGGTCAGCATCTAATGAACTTAAATGTTTTATATTCCTTACTTTAATCTGTATGAATGAGGCTACCCATTTTATCACACAGTTTTTGTGATAAGCAATTATAATGGAACTTAGGTAATTTAAATTTAAAACAGTAAATATAAATTTGATACTTGGAAATATTACACTTTTATCTGCCTATTTGCCTTGTCTTCCCAAAACTGAGTAATGAGCTTTTTCACACTCATATGACAAGACCAGAAATAACAGATTTATAACATATTGCTTCTTTAGTTTCAATTCAAAATATAGTGCCGGAATTCTTTATGCATTTTACAAATGAAAACAAAGAACGCAGCGAAGACTGGCAAATATAACCCAAATATAATTCTGGCACCTGCGTCCCTCCACCGAACGACAGCTTGCCGACTCATCGCGTATTTCGGGACCGACCGACATTTTACACTTCGATTTCATTCTGCCAACTAAGTATACCAGAATAGCCTATTACACTTTAGTTAAAACGAGTCTGTTTACTGCTTAGCAAAATATGATTAAGAATAAGATATTTATAAATTTAAAAATATTGTTTTAAATACAGGGTGTTAATAGTGTCATATAAATTAATGTTTGCCAAAGGGACGTTTGCAAAACATAAAAAATAGGTTGGTCAATGATAAACATATTTGTGAATAAATAACTTAAACATTACATTTTAGATGCACACTTGTGTTAGTTAAAAGTCACAAACACCTGGAAATGAACTAAAAGTTGCATCTCAATTAAAAAAATACTATAGTTGAATGATTGTTTTGAAAATTCTTGTAACCGAATTATATGAAGTTAATAATCAAATTCCTGATGTTGAAACCTTTTGTAGACTCAATTTTACTTAAAAAATTGAACTTTACACAATTTTAAATCTGATGTTTAAAGACATTTAACATATAAAACAGGTGGAATTAACAGAGACGGGTGCATATAGAGCAATATTTTGAACCTTGAAGACACAAAGGCGTGGCGAATATGCGGGCCTGGCTAGTGGGTATGGCAAATTAGCGGCTTAATAGTTTTTACCGTTTTAATTATCTAATAAAACAATTTCAAATAATTTATTTGTTAAACCATTATTTCTGAGTTAATCTGAGGATAAGCTCGCATTGTATGAATTATCTTCGTATTTATAGGAAAAAATGAAATTATTTTTGAAGTTACCGTTTTAATTATTTTACAAAACAGATGTAAAACAGTTTACAATTTTACAATAATCTGGGATTGGTTCGACCCGAGACGAAATATCTCATATTTCAGGTAACCAACTCAATATAGTTATACGCTTCTTAGTCATATAATATATAATACTATCATAAGTCGGTTTAGGTTTACAGGTGTAACTATTTAGATGCAAGTGATGTTAACTATTTCCATTAAAATTCTTAGATTGATAAGTTTTAGTACTAAAGTGATTAACTATATCTGATAAATAGTGAAATAATTTATTTAATTTAGAAATTTACTTTTATTTAGCAATTGTGTTTTCATATAACGTCAATTTATTCCACAAATTAAATAGAAAAATCAAAATACAATTTTTAAATGGTAAAATCTTCCTGGATGGCGAATTTATATGTTTCTCGCTGACTGAAGAGGAAACCTCACTTGTCAAAAACGAGAATGCGGGTAGACTGTTGATAAGCGAGGCAAAGACAAAAACACTTTATTACAGGGTTCCTTTATCAGTCCAAGATTCGCTATTTTACTCAAGGTTACTCGTAGCAATAAATACCTAGTCTTACCTTCTTCACTAAGAATTTATTTTGATTATATAAATCAAGTATGCAACGTTAAAGAAAAGATTATTAAACACATTAGGAAATAGTGAGATCTTTGGAGATTGGTTTCCAGTGATGGGGGTTAATTAAAATAAATTGAAATCACCACATATAAATATATGTATAGAAATGTACGATTCAAAAAGTGTAGTCAATTAAGTATAGTTTGGTGTTTACCACTAAATAATAGTCAATATAACCAATCGAGGTCTATTGGATCTGAATGTTTAATTTATTTTCAGCTAATTCGTGTTGTCATAAACCAGTCTTACTGATTGTTTTTCATTACAAGATAACTAAAAGGTAATTAGTAGGGTACCTTCCTATAAGGTAATTATATTACAGGTATATCAAGGAACACATTTTATTTTTAGTAGTTATACTATTTGAATAATTATATTCAACTTATTGTTAAATAGTAATACCTTAAGATTGGGATCTGAAATTTATAACTAAGTAAAAATTAATAAATGCTAGTAAAGGAAACAATTAAATCTCTTGAAGTGGAAAACTTGTGTTCAAAAATATTCTAAACTTATTAGAATACGCTGAGAAAGGAATAGTGCTATTAAAGAAATCTGCAACATGAAAAGGGCTTTCGTATTGAAGGCACTCTTCTCATATACTGTTATACATTTAAAACATCAGCCGGTAATATAACTTGTTCATTAGACTCATGACTGTGGTTCATGATCTGCTGAATAAACTGCAAAACCTGGTCCTTTTTATTACAAGTAATTTCAATGTTATTATAAGTTATATTACGTTTAAACCAATGTTAGTCAAAACCCTACATGTCCAGTGATATACGCCCCATGCCTCTTACCATGCTTTAAAAAAAATTCATTAAAGTAACAAGATTTAACATTTAAATTCTGTTTCAACATCGAAATCTCTTGGAATTATGTTGAGAGACACCAGTGGGAGTGGTTTGAAAGTGATATACACACCGGTCATTAGAATCCCAATCCCCAAATACCGCAATATAATTGGGTATCATTATACCTGTAAATGAAGTTTGCCCGTGACGGGGCTAGGAGCCGGCTAATGGTTCCCTGCTCCGTTACTAAAGGTCAGAGTATGGGATTGTGAAATTCATTTGGTCCTTATGAGTAGCCATCTACTTTAATTGCGATGTTTAATTCCCCTCTATAGATCAATTTAAAATTATATTATATTATACGCAGTTAGTAAAAAAATAATCCATCAGTGCAGTTGTAAAAGCTACTGTTATCATGTTTTATTTGGATTTAATTAGTTCGGAGTTGGCAATAAACTCCTCTGTACCAGGGTGCCATTTGTTTAAAGAGCCTCTATACATTAACAGGGGAATTGGAGGAATGACAGAACACCAGCTTGTAATGAGTAATGTCAGAATTTTGTCTAACTGTTTAATAATTGCAATATTTAAGGCAATACAATAATAAAAACATATACATTCGATGAATGAATTCTTGTTAACGCTTGTTTAAAGATTTTAAACTTCTTAAGTGCTCTTAAAACTAACATAAATCCATACTTCAATACAATGGATACTTCATACTTCGTATATCTCCATATATACCTTCATAAGGGGCAGAAACCTTTGGTAAAGAGATTGGTTCAAAGCTTAAGAAGGTTTTAAAGCTTTTACCTTTTCATGTTATCCTATTATCGATAAAAGATTATGGCATTACCAAGGCTACCGCTTTAACTTGTTTAAGTCACCAGTATCCTAAATTACTTTAAAACACATGTTACATATAAGCTATAAAATAAAATAAAAACTGAATTTCATCCGTGCTAGGATCCTAACGGCGGGCAGTGAGGAGTGATTATATTACATGATAGATTATTCATATTTATTAAATATGACCTAAGGTTACTATAGTCATATTTCAAATACAACTCCATAATTACTAATTTTGATTATGTGGATTGATAACAAATCACCAGTAATAAACCAGGATGATGATTTATTTCTTGACGTTGAAAGAGGATCTAGTTGTTGCAAACTCACCATATTAAAATTAAATTGAAAAAAAAACCAAAATGTGAATTAATTGTCAGTCGTGCCAGAGTTATGTTATCTTCGGTGAAAACCTAATCAGCGGGATGAAAATCTGCGTTGGCAACAAGTGTGCAATGGAAAATGAGTCAAATAGATATTGTGTGGATTAAATCACTGGACGACTTCCAGCTGGCGACGTTTGAATTATCTTTCATCGATTGGCACTCGTTCAACATCCACTTTACCGTGATCATTGTGGTAAAATGAATTCGACAAAAATATCCAGAAACGGATTCAACTAACAGGTATAGATAATAAATCTGTCCCTAAACTTGTAATAAATATAGAAAGTAAAAACTTTTAATATATTGTATTAATATGGTATATACCTTTTTACTATTTGAGTGGATTCTTATGGATTAAAGTGGCTATAAGTGATTGATCATTAAATATATGACATAGGCCTTTAAAATATCATTCAGTTGCAAGCAGGAAGACATTGGCAATATAAATCGATGCAGGCAGTGTTAAGAGAGGTTTAAAGATGTTATCTGATATATAAAATAAATACTTTCCGTATATGGTGTCCTAAAAACGTGAATGTAACGTTTAACATTCAAGATTGCCTTAAAATAATTGAAAAATCTAGAGCCGACTCCATAATCCATAGAAACGAATCTACTGAAGCCCGTTAAAACATAACGCCTCCCTAGTATGATGCCTCCGTATAATTTATAATAGTATATTTATCAAGCCTCTGAATTGCTTATAGTTATGAACTATTGCCTTACCCTGACAATCCTATTTGCTTGCGGTCTTATAGAAAGCAAATTCAGATCCGAAATTCCACCATACGTCACGACCCTAGATAGTCGAAACTGATACTCAAAACTATAATTACCAAGGAAGGTCTGCTATACAGAATACTATTGTTTATAAAACACCCTTTCCTTAGTTTGTATATATAGGGTGAGTTTTAAATGAGCCCCCCCAACTTTTTTCTACATTTCTTGAGATATCGATTACGGACCATTAATGGCCAACGTATTTTGACTTAGTTCATATTTTGGCCGCCATATTTGATTCAAATTCTTTTCAAATTTAAAAGTGAAGTTGAGACCCATAATATATAAGTAATTTTTACGATGAAGATAACGCCGCAATCCTTTTTTGAAAATCACTATTTTTTCTCAAGATATTGGTGATTTAAACAAATTTATTTTGGAGAGAATTTTAAGTGTCCCAACTTTAAAACATGCCCATAGTCTCATCGTTACATCAAATAATGACCATGAACTAATCATCGTTAAGTGGAATATGCTTCATTAAAAAAAATTGTTGGCCGCCATCTTGGATCCGCCATTTGGAATAAGATAACTGTTTTCAAATGTAAAGGTACGGGTTGTGATCCATCATTTCCAACTTTTTTTCCACGCTGAAATCAAAGCCGGAATCCGTTTTTAAATATCACCTTTCGATCTCTCTTTTTGAAATGTTAAACTAAATTCTTTAAATATTATGAGATCGAAAGGTTTCAGCGTGGAAAAAAGTTGGAAATGATGGGTCACAACCCTACATTTATATTTGAAAAAAATAATATTATTCTAAAATGGTGGATTCAAGATGGCGGTCGAAAATTTTGATTTGGCTTTTACTGGAGCAAATTACACTTCCACTACAAACTTTTTTAGTAACAAGAAGTGTCACTAGGCGTCCACATGCTTCAAAACAACGACAAGGAAAAGAAGATCCAATAGATTAAATTTAAACTTTCACCTAACGCCCTTATAAAAATAAAAAAAAAATGTTAACCCAAATATTTAATGAATAAAATAGCAGGCAAGTTTACAAGTAATAAATGAATTAAATATATTCACATATGATTTGAATTGGTAAAAACATGAAACAAAGTAAGTACGAGATTTAAAACTATCATGAGATAAATACAGGAGGAGAAGCAAAAAAAAACAATTTTGATAACAGTAAATATTTATAAATATGATAACAAAATATTTCACATGGTATTTAAACAAAATGGCGTTTAGTTTTTCTCAGGACAAAAAGTTTGAGATTGCAAGTCACCAGCTTAATATTTATACACGAACTTTGGTCTTGGTTTAAAATCAAGGTGAAATATTTGTTTAATCATCTTTAAACATTCGGTTTTCATATTTGTTCTTTGTTTTTACTTCTTACATATTTATATAATGATAATTTTTAATTCATCGTACTTACCTATTTTCGTTTGTTTTATGTACTTGCAAATTTTAATCAGACGTTAAAAATAATTAGTTCAGTTTATCAAATGTAAAATGTTCTGTTGGTTTATTTATACATGTTGTAAACATTGTACTCTAATCTGTAGAAAGGCAGTAACTAAAAGATCAACAATTAATTTATTTGAATTTTCATTTTCTAAATTTAATTTTAGTAATATAATGAAAGTTCTTATATAGAACCCTAGAAAATCTAATAAGAACGATTCTTAATATGGCTCCAGTATATTCCACCAGCCTCTCGATAACGTCTTGTTAACATAATTATTTAATTAAGAAACATTTTTCTTTATGCAAAGATTAAATTTCAAATCCATTTTAGAGTTTGAAACTGATTTGACAATTTTAAAGGAAATATAATAATCTTATAATTAATAATCTTAATAATATAATATATAATCTCATTCTGTTACTTTTTTAGGTGTTGTAATAACCTAACGAATTCGTTTCTTTTAATCAAATATAGGGAAGGACAATACATTTAATAATTGAAAAATAATGTGTACAATACTTCAAAAAGTTTACGACCCCGTGAAAATAATGATAATTTTTAAATCAAAAGAAATATTATTCATTGGCGTTTTACCTAAGAAAGTAGAGGCACTCTGCAAGTGACCGTCGAGTGTTCTGCTCCATTTCTACCGCTGGCACTCCGCTCGAGTACTCTGAGCTTGGATCGTTTATTATCTGGAACCACCTCAAAGACTTTAATATTATATTTCTTATGAAATGTTATACAAATTATACCTTAGTTAAGATAAGGTTTATTTTATTTTACAATAGATCCAATGCAACAGATCCCTGGTGGTGAGGAAAAAAGCTGATAATTTTAATAATCTAGATGAAGCTTCCTTTAATTTGACACCTTTACGTAAAAGTTGACGGTAAAATAAACACATAGTCGAGTCCATAAACAACCCCTTAAGAAATTAAGTAATAAAATAGTATCTTTGTTTGTAATGAAATCATGTCTCGAAAAACAGGCTCTGGTATCGTGACGTATAACATCGGTCTACGGCTTCGATATCTTTTAGTGTGAGCATTGCATAAAAACTCATTTCTTATCTTCCTCGTTGCAGGAAACCTGCGTACTCAGTCCTAATGTTATTCTTATGGGGAATAAATAAAATGTTATAAATCACTTATTTATGAATTTATTTTTGTCAAACTTGGTAAGTGGCTTTATGTAATAGTGAGAAACATATAAATGCATTGGAAATTCGCTGAGTACGCAGGTTTGCTGCGATGGGGAGTATTTTCGTATGCCACATTGTAGTTTACCCCTAAGGTCTTAAGGCTTACCTCACCGTATTTGAAATGAGTTGCTTTTCCAGTATCTAACAAATTTAAATATAAATTTTCGCCTTAACTTGTGTGTTTATTGCTGTTTTATTGTAAAATTCAATATATATATTTTTCACGCAGATGTGAGAAATAGTTTAGCTTATCGTTACTTAATAGTTTCATTGTTGCCATCTTTGATCCCTCTAAATGTTTTACAAAGTTCTCAGTTATGATAGCTTTTAGGAAATCTACAAATAACAATGGTTAAAAGTGTACCTCATTTATTAGATTCTTTACAAAATTTAGTAAAGATTCATACAAAATAGGTCGTCTATTGAACTACAAGTTAAGTTCACTATACAAAATATAGGGTTGGTAGACGTATTAATTTATTTTACGAATTATACCATTTATTTAAGATTCGACTAATTCAAATAATTAATACTAATTTTCAAGTCCTTCAAAACCCCAAGTTCTTCATCTCTGTAATGAAATATTATTTTGCTTATCTCATAGCATTTGCTATTGGAATATTTTACGCTGAAATTAAAGTGGTTTACACCTTAATAAATAAACAACAGCAGAGGCAGCAGGAAGAAAGATAAATGAGCATAATATATTTTCTGTGGACAGGAATGTCTTCTCGTCCAACCAGGAGGGCAGAAAAACGTGACATTCGCAGTCATCGCTGTTAGCAGATATTACATTCGTCTTATTAACAATTTTAAAAGAATAAACGATTTTCTTCGTAGCTGTCTTATTATAAAGTACATGTGATCGTTGATTAAATTAACTATGATAAATCTTGATTCTACATATAGATTTTGTTATTTATAGTCACAACAAAATTAAGCAAATAATTAAATAAAATGTATTATTTTAACTTATAAACATGACAGTGGCTTGTGAAATTATTGAGAAATATTTTTGTCGTAGGATATCTTAATATGTGACACATTTTATTTTATCGTTGCTGAAGATAATAAAATAAGCCAATGATAATCAGCTATTATGAAATAAGTAATGTAAATGTATTATTTATGAATTAATGGCCATCATACTATTTAGTACAAATATAATCAAATTCACAAACTTGTGGAACCAAATAAAACAATTATATAACTTTGACCTATAGTAAATATTGTGTCTTACAGATCTACGGCAGGATGAAGCCTGATGACGAATCATAACAAATAGCTAGACTTGTTTCGCAGTATAAAGTACTGAGATATGATAAATAATATTAGTTCCTAGTCGATGAAGTTCATGCCATTATTGTATACAAGATTATCATACAAACATATTTTTAACATATACAAACTAATCATCCGATATTCTGTTATTTTCACATAACACAAGCAAATTAATATCTACACCCACCCTATTAATTTATCTTTAACTTCAGTGATATTTATGTTTTATTTAACCAGTTTGGCTTACATATTATTCGGTAATTTAACAATAGTATGCAATACTAGTTTGTACTGCTGATCTTGAGTACATCTGAAATACAAGCAGAGAATTAAAATAAACGGTATCAGGAAACTTACACATACTTTCTCCCTTTTAGCCTAACTGTAATGAATAAATTACTTTTTATTTACTAAATATAGAATACAAAGCACGGTCGAATGTACAGAAAATCTTGTAAACAAGTTGTTTTAAAAAACATCCACCCAAATCCCTGGTTTGGAGGCCCTACAGAATCCAATGTTACACTCGTGGTTTTAAGTGGGGAAATGCCCCCTATTCCCCCCCAGGGTTATTAAGGGGCAACATATTTCGAATTTCCTCTGTTTGTCAATGCTAACTTGACAAGCATATCAAGTTTGAACGAAATTGATCAGTAAATAAGAGAGAAATAGTAATTTATGAATTCCCCATAAGAATAACATTGGACAATGTACTACGATTACCGCCAAATTTAAATTTAAATTTTCTCCGCAACCAGCAATCGTTGAATAGTAAAAATACTAAATTATTTAGTTTTTTGAGCTCTTTTTAATGGTTAGTATTAATATTTTTTTATATTTATGTTTTTCTACGAAAAAAAACTGAATTTTTGATGTTTTAAGTCCTGTAATTTCTGAACCCGAATTTTTACAGAAATGCGGGTGGTGTCATTTTGTTAGAGAACTAAATTTCTACAAACGACTAAAGTTTAATCTTTTTAGAAATTTTGATTTTTCATGTTTTTTTGGCGGTTTTTGGGGGATAATTACCCTTAAAAATAACAAATTAAAAAAAATTAAAAAACCGCCTGGAGATATCGTGGATTATTACCTACATACCAAATTTCATAAAAATCGGCCCATTGGTTAGGGCTCTAGCTCTGTACACATCCACACAGACACACACACACACACACACACACACACACACACACACACACAAACACACACACACACACACACACACACACACACACACACACACACACACACACACACACACACACACACACGCACACACACACACACACACACACACACACACACACACACACACACACACACAGACAGACATCACGTAAAAAGCAATTTGGTTCAGGGAGCACCAAAACGAATATTTCCACTAACAACTCAATCAGAAAATTTTGATGAAAACAATACTTTCTCCATATACTATGTATCGGGGGAGAAAGTAAAAAAAATAGCGTTGGGTAGTTCACTAGACTAACGGTTAGCGTTTTGGATTTCGATGCAAGAGGTTGCGGGTGATATCCCGGGGTGGCCAAATGACTTTGAGGGGTTTGGACCGTTGTCCTCTAGCAATATTTGTGATAAAATGACACTGGCGTAGACGTAAACAAAGAAACACTTGTAGTAAAATTATTACTGTGAGTACAAGCTTTATAATAAGTATATTTTTGTTCTAGAGAAGGAAAACGTCATATCATTCCTCAAGGTTATTTATTAGCGTTTTAATATTTGGACAAAAAGCCCGTTAATATTTTAATATTTAATAAAAGCTGTGAAACTTTAGCTACCGGCGGCTATGGACAGAGAAAGGAAAGCCTTTATTTGATCAACTTTACCCGAGAGGATGCCAAGAGATTCCTTTCTGCAAAAAATATATTACGCGAATCAATCTTCCCTGCTGCAGTCCTGACTACTGTTTACTTAAAACATTCAGATATTCCATAAAAAATGTAAAATAAAACAGCTAGAGTTGTAGAAACATTTGTTGTGTTAGTTAAAAAAATTAAAAACCCCAAGGGATCTGTTAATGTGAAACACTAAAACAAATCCCATGGATTTTAATTTTTAAATTAACACAGAAAATGTTTTTACACTGTTTTTTTTTTTACTTTGTCATGGAATATTTAAGAATACAGAAATTAATAACGGTTAGATTCAATATTGGTATTTAAACATGCAATTTATGCGTCACACATTTGTGGAAATGTTCTAAATACCCAGTTTATCTAGACTAGCTAGAATATTTAAATTTTCATACATGTTGAAATTTGTGCCGAATGTACTAAAGAAACTCAAAAATGCAAAAACTGCCAAAACAGTACAATGCTAGTCTTACTGACATTTAGATTTTGTTTGTTAAGATGATCGTTTTAACATATGTTTAATAGCCAGAAATGGTCGTGTGGTTCCAACAAAATACAGAATAATCAAAAGTATTAACAGTATTAAAATAATATTAGTAACCGATGTGTACTTTTAATCTAATGTCTGCTTGTAAAGTATAAAAGTTTAAATAGATAATACTTTAAATAATACACAAGTTTTTAAAAGAGATAACGCAAGGGATCCTCTCATTAATGAGAGAAACAAATCTTGGATAAAGCAATATTTCCACTTTTGCATTATCATGAAGTTGGCAGAAATATAATTTACTTTATACAAAGGAGAAAATAATCACCACACAAACATGGGTTGGAAAGGGCAATGAACCAGAAGTAATTCCAACTTCAACGTTATGTTTTAAAATGAATGCTCTTTGAAAACACGTTTGAAGAGGTCCAAATGTATCGAAATACTATATATTCATGATGTGCGGGCACTATGATGTGGTCATGTCTGTGGTTAAGGGTGGCAACCTGGATCTCCATATTTTAACCGGTAGCATTTAATTATTTAAATATGTTATGTACACTTATGGATTATAGGGCTAAACAAATATTTGAGAGGAAATGCGGTGTTAATTTTATAAATGAAAAAAAAATCCTAGAATGTATATAAATATATTGTTAAAAAAAGTCTTTCTAACCATTAAACCCTGAAGACTAGGTTTTCTTTTTGGTTTTGGCCTTCAAATAATATGTTTTTATTTATAATTTTATTGTTTTGTTTTATTCAAATTTTCAAAAACTGAATTTAAAACAAAAACTCTAATCAGTAAGTGTTACTACACCATCGACCAATTCCTCACTGAACAGATGTAAGTTATAATCCCTTTGCTGTCTTCTCACCCATATTATTGCAGTAATCAAGCTTAAAATACTTAACTTTGACCTGTCTAATTTGGAATAAATTAGTCTTTCTTATACAGTTTATTTGATGGAAATAGTGTTTCTTACAACAAAACCGCTTAATAATAAATGATTGATTAAAGTAAATATTTTCAGTGCCAAACAATACTAGTATTACTCACGGTACATTTCAAATTTACTGTTGATTTTAAGGAACATTGTCAACACCAGGGAAAATGTTATTCATTGGTGCTTTCTCTAAAAAGTGATGAAGCTCTCTGCAAGTCACCGTCGAGTGTTCTGCTCCATTTCTCCCGCTGGCACTCCGCTCGAGTACTCTGAGCTTGGATCGTTTATTATCTGGAACCACCTCAAAGACTTTAATATTATATTTCTTATGAAATGTTAAAAATTCTACCTTAGTTAAGATAAGGTTTATTTTAATCCTTAATAAAAATAACACCTGCTTTAAGCGTATGCATTAGTAGCATAATATGTGTATTTATTAGACAACAGATTGATTTTGTTAAATAAAAGAGATTCTCTTAAAAATAAAAATTAAAACTGTAACCTACTTGCTGAAACATTTTGCATGTTTTAATAATAATGGGCACTTAAGGTACTCTGATTTCATTATAGCTGAATTTCACCTTTTATGATCAGTAAAGAAATGTAATGACATATCAATAGGATGTTTCTTTTAAAAAATGAAATGAGAAACAAATAAGACCATCATTCAATTCCACTCTGTAGTAAAATTATTATTTCTCGTGTACTGTGAACTGTTAGTATGATTCTTCGTACTTGTACATTTTGCATTAGTAACTAATATGATTAGAGACTTATAACATTATCCTTTGTTACTGAACCTTCAGATAAATAAAACGTACATCCCCTTTAATATAAGATAAGTAAGTATCATGTGAAACAATATTTTAAGACATACCCATAGCATAGGGTGTTTTTTACTTGATCAAAGAACTTAAATGTTTTAGTCTTAGAAAAAGCAAAAATAGAGTAAATTCAAACATTACTGAATAAGGTAATGGTTTTAGCGTATTTCCCCTATAGGGAAGAAGCTATTACCGTAGTCGGCATGGTAAGACCTAGGCCCGGGACCATGATAAATTTTCGTTTTGAGGTCCCCAGACCCCAAAAACACCATTCGTTCGAAGCTGTATATATATATGTGTGTGTGTGTGTGTGTCCGTGGGTGCGATAACTCTCGTAAAAAAGGTCAGATTTTGATGAAATTTGGTAAAAACGTGTAAAGCAGCATTTATGACTTAAAGTTCGAAAACCAGACAGATTGAGCTATCTGAAGGGGTATTTTGGGGGGGATTTGTACCCCAAAAATGGGTTTTTTGAGTTTTTTACATACAATTTTTGAAAAAGTAAAATTTTATTTTTTCCCATTGGAATTAGCTTAAAAAGACGCACAATTTGATGTTTTAACCATTGCTCTACGTCAATTGGTTACTGAGATATTGAAAGTGCTAAACACAGTACGTTGTCCAATGTTATTCTTATGGAGGATAAGAAAAATTGTATATCTCGCTTATTAGTGAATTTCCTTTGGAAAGTGAACTATTAGCATGACCCACACGGTGAAACTTATCCTGACGAAACTTGGTATATTGCTTCATTTCATTATGGTCTATTGATATTTGCACAAAAACCCATTTTTTGGCTGACAGTTCCCGTAGCAGCAAACCTGCATACTCAGCCCCATGTTATTCTTATGGAGAATAATTAACGTGTTATCTCCTTTAATTATGAACATAAATTAATAGAACTTGGTATGTGGCTTTACCTAGTTGAGGTATATTGATATTTGTATAAAAGCCCATTTTTAGTGTTCCTTATTTCAGCAAACCTGCATACTCAGCCACCATGTTATTCTTATGGAGAATAATTAAAATGTCATAAATCGTATATTTATGAATGTATATTGATGAAACTTGGTATGTGGCTTTATGTGGTATTAAGATAAATTAATATGCATTGGAAATTCGCTGAGTATGCAGGTTTGCTGCTACGGGGGTATTTGCTATTTGTGTCTTCAGAGTTTCAAAGGTTACAGGAACATTTGTGTATGGTCAAAAGTCTGGTTTTGGCCTTGCCTCTTTATAGATAAATATAACGTGTTAGTAAAAAAAGCAGTTTGAGAGCCTCTAACCATAGTTAAGTTTCGGATGTATTTTATTTTCTTTTAGTTAAATCTTTAGGCACACTTGATTCTGTAGACCGTTTTTGTTTATCACGTTTTGTTTATTTTATCTGATCGCTGTTTATAATTTTGGTTATTTTGAAGGAAAGGAACCTCCAAACAGGCTATGCCTTGGAGGCCCTACATTTTCTCCAAATTTGTTTAACTGCACATAATTTATAAATAAAAGTAAATGTAAATTGAATATAGTTGTTTTAAATTAAAATTACTTGTATATATCTTTTTGTGAAATAGTGAAGCTGTATTAGTTTATTAATTCCTGTTTTATTTATAGAGACAATCAAAAGGAGGCAGATTTAAGAGGATAATTTGAGTATTGTTTATTTTGTTTTGTGTAGATTATTTTAATTATTATATATGTTTAATTATATATTTTGAGGACAAAATAAATGAACAGGAAAATGTGTGCATATTAGAAATACTCTGTAACATGTTTAATTGGAGAAAATAAATCATTCTTATTCTTATTCTTAAATATTCAGTAAGAGATTGAAGTAATCAAAAGTAATATTTAAATAATAGAGGTTTTATCCATATAAACGTAAAATAAATTCTTAATACGGATAGGCTATATACTTATAAAATCAAACCTAAACCGTAGCAAGGAAATCTAAGTTATTTAAATTCTCTACAAATACGTTAAATATTTGCCCAATGGTTTTTTAATTCCGAGTGTCAGCTTGCTATGGTGTGCACAATATAGTATAAAATTGTTTCAAATGTCAAGGTCACTAAATAAAACTAAAAAGAGTTAATTCATCCAAAATAATAGCTATCACGTAATAATTATCCTTACGACTAAAGAGTATTTTAATGTATGTTTTAATACCTTATTTTTTGACCTGGTTTTGAATTTCTGTAGAGTTGGATTTCATCCTGAGGGTTGGTTTACTAAACTATACTACAGTTTCAGTTAAGTATGACATTTTAAAACGAACGTAAACTACTAGTTTGACTTTTGCACATTGTTTTGTTAAACATATAGAATGGTTAACCAGAAAGAGTATCCATTCTTGTTTTATTTTTTAAACGTATTTATTATTTAACCCATTTTTAAATATACGTAATGGGATGGTCATTATCCTTTCGAATTTTGAAATAAATAACATTCAACATATATAATCTTTTAATTTGCTGTCTGTTTTATTGTAAAGATTTGTTTAAAGGGCCAAATATCAATATGCACAAAAAGATACACACATCACGCATTGCCCGCTTCAGGTAATACATACAAATGAAAACCTTACTTATTAAAATCACAACACTTTTTTGAATTGTTGAGCTAATTTTCATGTTAAATTTTATTTACGGTTCGATAACACTTGTTATTTTCCTCGGAGTTACCACGAAATTTAACGTTTACAGTCAAAGTGATTTTACAATGTCAAGATTACATATGGATCTCAAACAATAGAGTATATAAAGTAATTGATGTAACAAGTATTATTAAACAATAAATATTCATTATTTTAAGGGTTTTCTAAAAATTTGTTTCAAGTTTTACTTAGTTTATTTAGTTATTTAGTTAATTTATTTGCGAATTTTTATCTTTACATAAATTATTATGTAAAGATAAAAATTCGCAAATAAATTAACTAAATAACTAAATAAACTAAGTAAAACTTGAAACAAATTTTTAGAAAACCCTTAAAATAATGAATATTTATTGTTTAATAATACTTGTTACATCAATTACTTTATACATAAATTATTATGTAAAGATAAAAATTCGCAAATAAATTAACTAAATAACTAAATAAACTAAGTAAAACTTGAAACAAATTTTTAGAAAACCCTTAAAATAATGAATATTTATTGTTTAATAATACTTGTTACATCAATTACTTTATATACTCTATTGTTTGAGATCCATATGTAATCTTGACATTGTAAAATCACTTTGACTGTAAACGTTAAATTTCGTGGTAACTCCGAGGAAAATAACAAGTGTTATCGAACTGTAAATAAAATTTAACATGAAAATTAGCTCAACAATTCAAAAAAGTGTTGTGATTTTAATAAGTAAGGTTTTCATTTGTATGTATTACCTGAAGCGGGCAATGCGTGATGTGTGTATCTTTTTGTGCATATTGATATTTGGCCCTTTAAACAAATCTTTACAATAAAACAGACAGCAAATTAAAAGATTATATATGTTGAATGTTATTTATTTCAAAATTCGAAAGGATAATGACCATCCCATTACGTATATTTAAAAATGGGTTAAATAATAAATACGTTTAAAAAATAAAACAAGAATGGATACTCTTTCTGGTTAACCATTCTATATGTTATTAAAGCAGAACATTAGTTCTGCTTTAATAAGTTTAGTTTTGTCACGGTTAGTTGCTTTGATGTGTTCGACGTTTTTATACTTTCATATTTTTCCTCTGGTTTACTCGTTTGTTCTTTCATTCTAGTTTTATACTTATTGCTTTTCCTATATATACCTTTCTGAAACTACATGGTACCTAATAAATACCATTATAATACATTGATGGTGTTATATATTTAACTTTGGCTATTGCATTTTCTAGTTTAGTCTGTTCAGTTTAGATAATTCTTATTTTATGCTTACTAAAGACTTCGTCATTCTGGTGTTTAGTACTTTTCACATACGGTTATATGGCCCTTTTGATGAATTCTTGTTTTATTTTGTTGTTATTCGTAGGATAGTTTTCATTTTTGTTAATGAGTTCATCTCTCATTGTAGATATATTTTTAACTTTTAGCCATTAAAGCTGAAGTTCTTCAGGAAGTTTTGGATCACGCTCAGTTTACTAACGTGTTTATTGGCTATATATTTTCAGATTATATATATAAAATTAATTTCCGTAAGCTAAACAAATTCTAAATCTCTATATTATAACCAAATCAATATATTTCAAAACTACCTAGTTTTTCTAAAACACTCCTAGAAATAGCGTGTTTCTTACGTTAAACTCGGTAAAAGACAAATAAAAAACATTTCAAAAGACAAAGCAGGAATTCTAAGACTTTGGAATTTTCTTGAGGGTAACTTTCTCAAAACAATATAAACATTTTAGTTTCTATAAACATAGCAACAATAGCGATCTGTAAATTGGGTGGTTTTACTTCGAATAATAATAGTATCAAGTTTAGCGAGACAAATTCCAACAGTTTTAGTTGTTTCTTTTTTGAATTATTATTTTTTTAATTCTTAATTATTACCTATACTTTTTTCACCCAAAAAAATGGTTGAGATGAGAAATTCTTCCGTACTGTTTTACAACCTCTATTGTTTTTAAAGTTCACAATTCCGTAGGCATTGTCTCTTATAGTTTATATTCAAAATATATAAATACCTTTGGTACACTGAAAAATTGGAATGCAATTTTGATCACGTTTTCCTTTTATTTTGAAATTATAATTTTGAACATTCATAAAACTTTTTTTATTGCTTTTATAATATATAACATTTGATATAAACCTATACTTGTGTTGCAGCATAAAGGAAACATCGGTTTATTTAACTAAATACAAGTAATGAATTTTAATAGTGATTACCCTTAGTTACAGATAGTTAACCTAGTTTTAAATATATTACTAGCTGATGTCCCGTACTACGCTCGAGAATCTAGAAGACAAAGAGTCACATGTTTTGAAAATTTTACATTGATCAGCTGACCACCTAAATAAAATGTAAATCCATAAGATTAACATTAGAACTTTAAGATCTGTTCAAGCAAAGCCCTGAACGTGTATGTTATTCAAACCCCGAAAAAGCACATCTAGAGGGTAAGAGCTTTCGACTGATCCCAAATATGTATATGAAATAATAGTTTTATGGGTGAAAAATCGCTGAAAAAAATCAAGAAATTCTTTCACTAATATAGATAGATACTTATATAGTATAAAAATACGTCTGTATTGCTTACTTCGCTTTTTTTTTAATAATTGAATGTAAATGTTCATAACATACATTTACGTCAAGTCTGTTTGTGGTAAAATCTACAAAAGAAAGTACTGGTGTCCGTGAAACTAAGAAAACATAGTTACTGTAAAATAGTATGGAGCATTTATTCTAATCTAGTTTTGTTTAAAGTCCATTTAAGACATGTTAATTATATTAAATTTATTGAAACACGTTTGTGACATAATTTTAACATCATAGAAAGACAGTTATTGTATAGTTTAATTTGTTTCTGGACCATCGTTTCTCCCCTCAGCCGCTCAGTAATTCTTATATTGCTTGTATCACCTGTTTTCGCTGCTGAACGGTGTTTTAATGGTGTATTAATGTCTGTTAAAGTGCTCAATAACAAATTATTTCCTATGTTAATCTTACAAACAAATATGAACTTTGTCGGAAATCCGTGTCCTTCAGGATAACACATCTAAAATTGAAGATCTTAACTACAAATAAGGAAAGGTTGTATAATTTCTTAGCCATGAACATTTGTTCATGACTAAGGGGATAATTCAACAAAACCCGCCATCTTTCACTAAACGCAAGGATATTTGATGAAAAAGGAAAATTCTAGGCAGAAGGAATAAAATGGGACAGCCTTCCCTCTTAATTGAATCTGTCACTGGCTTTTAACAAGCCCATTATGTAAACGTTTTAACATTTAAATAAAAAGTTTTGTAAACCCAAACTTGTGTGGACAGCACAGAAACACAAAGTCCTCGTACTAAGTCCAATCCACTAACCGTCACGACAGTGATATCGATTTTAGAAAACCATGATTACATTTGAGTATAAAATGTCTGGTACATAAAAAGGGATTACATAATAGAGAGTTAATTATTATTAATAATATTTGTATGATTATTTTGAATATACTAACTTCATTATTTAAAACTAGGCATTAAACTGTGCTCTACGACCATCGATTTTACGATTTATAAGGTAAGATAATTTTAAAAACGTGCTAACTATTGTGAAAGAACTCCAGAAAAAACTACTTCCAAAACTAGGTACTTGAGCATTTTTCCATTGACAAAACGGACAAACACTTAACGTTGACTTGAAGAGAGCTTTCATCATTTTGTGAAAGTAAACAAGCACCAGGAAATGACACTTGTTTTATAAAACCCTGTTACATCCTTACTCTTTTATGCTAACGTTTATCAAGTGTTTCATTCTAGTAATTCAAGCAATTTATTAGTTTAAAATTGCTTTCTATAAAAGAAGTGGTTTGATTTAATAAGAATTTGATACAATTTAGGACGTTTTGATTCTATTCCATGATTTATTGTTTTGATTATAACCATTAATTGGTATAAGTAGTTGTATACATTTATTTCCATAATTTAGGTTAGAACTTTTACTACATCTATACATTTTAGCGTATTTCCCCTATAGGGAAGAAGCTTTTACCGTAGGTCTCATGGTAAGACTTAAGCCCGAGACCATGACAACTTTTAATTTTGAGGTCCCCAGATGCCAAAAACATCTTTCGTTCAAATTTGTACATATGTATATATACATATATATATATATATATATAATATATATGTGTCCGTAAGCACATAACTCCCGAAAAAAAGGTCCGATCTTAATGAAATTTATTACAAATGTGAAAAAGTACCATTTATTTGAACGAGTTCGAAAACCAGACGTATCCCACCATCCGAAGAGGGGTTTTGTACCCCAAAAATAGGTTTTTTTGGGGTTTCCACATGTCATTTATATTTTAATCAAATTGTTATCATTGAATTCAGCATAAAAAACAAACAATTTGGTATTTTGATCATTGCTTTACGTCAATCTGTTATTGAGATATTGAAAGTGCTAAACACAGTACGTTGTCTAATGTAATTCTTATGGAGAAAAATACAAATTGTATATCTCGCTTATTTATGAACATAAACTGACAAAACTAGGTTTATGGCTTTATTTGGTTGTGGTTTATTGTTGTTTTCACAAAAACATTTTTCACCTATAGTTCCCGTAGCAGCAAACCTAGGTTCTCGGTGTCCATGTATGGAGAATAATTCAAATGTTATATATTGCTTGATTATGAATGTATAGGATGGAACTTGGTATGTGACTTCACTTAAATAAGCTCATTGATATTTGCATAAAACCCATTATTTTGTGTTCCTTGTGGCAGCAAACCTGAATACTCATCCAGAATGTTATTCTTACGGAGAATAATTAATATTTTTAATATCGCTTGTTTGTGAATATAATTTCTTATGAATCCTGTTAAGTGTTTTAATTTGTTATGTTATATATTCATTGGAAATTCGCTGAGTATGCAGGTTTGCTGCAACGGGGTTATTTCTATTTAATATATATAAACTGTGATGATAAGGTGACGTCTCCAAAACTCAATACGATTGCACAAACTGGGCAATTTATCAATCCTGTACATAATTCTTTTTACACAGTGTAATTGGATTGAGTGAAACGAAATCCTTATACATAACTTTACTGCTTACACTGGTAAGAGAATCAACTCGAACTGGCGTGTCTTTATCATAAATAACTCAAAAACGCCTCTACAGATCCACTTCAAACTTTAGAGATAGATTCTATAGTACAAAATCTCGGTCGAGTTCGTTATTGGGAATATTTGGTTAAGTAATAATAAAATTATCTTTAAAACAAATCTGTTTTTTATCCCATAAGATTAACATTGGGAGCCATTTTAGTGGTACTTGAATCGTTGATATTTAGCCAACGTCTATGTTTCAACTATAGAGTAACGTAAGTATTGCCATAGATTCACTACAGAACTGTAGTTATTCATGTTCATGTTGACTAGGAAAAAGCTTCTTTTCGTAACTTGAAACACAAGAACTAAGGTTTAAATATCATTAGCTTTTAAAAATTGTATGGTTATTTTATTTTATACTAAATAAAAGATGCATTATTATTTAAAATACTATTATAATAAATAACTTTATTGGTACCGTACTCTATGTAAAAGAATGCAGGCCGAACGCTGGACTAGGGGACTTTGACCTTTCCAGCTCTCCAGACTCCAGACTCCAGACGACAAAATAAAGATGTCAACAAAAAGAATATTACTGTAACCTCGTTCTTACGTGATTAAAGTGATTACACGCTAATACATGTAATTATTTACAGTATAATTTACGCTCGTTAACAGAAGAAAGTATTGATTTGTTCAACAAATTATTATCTCGCTAATAAAAGTACGGTAAGTTACCAAATAAAATTTGATGATTTGGTTATTTATTGACGGCTATCACCAATGTAACTTTACAATATGACAATAATTAACATTTGTAAGAACAGAAAAAAGAACAAACCATAGATACCTATACATCGGGCTTTTAACTATTATGATATGTTATTAAAACTTAATATAACGCATTAGTTTTCACCATATTCTGGGTCTAGCCTATTTCCTTTTTGTCAGATTGAAAACTTTAGTTTAATATAGGCCTAACTTTATTTTCCGACAAAAATGATAATTGCATTACCAGAACTACCTTAGACCGCGTGCCGATCTTCGTGAAGCACGCGAAGATGTGTTATTGGTAAAAGTGGTTTAAACCGGGTTTTTAGGGGTGGGGAGCGATTTATATATATTCTTAGACTATTGACTAAAAACAATCGCTTGTGAGAATCATCTGTTACGTGTCAAACCAAAAACATTGCAAACGCGAAGTGATTGTTAAGCAAAGATCTTATATAGGTTAAGTCTGTCCCACTCATCTCGCGACCAGGCCTAAACATTCGACCGAACATTCTCCCGAATGTTCACTGGACATTCCGTTCCATATTCTTGCTACCAATACACAATGGCCCAACAAAAGCTAGCGCGATAGTTTACTCAGTGTGTTCGTTTATGTACGGGATAGTTCACCTCCCATGATTTGTGTTTGCCTGTGCTCCGTTTTTGTCAGGTTTTTTGCTTGATTCAAAGGTGACGAGCGGAAGCGAATGGGCGAGCGTGTACTGGTTACTTCATTCAATTCAATTCAATTCAAACTTTCTTTATTCGTTATATACACAAATATACATATTGTGCAAAATTCGTTGTCGCGACTCGTTCCGATCATTTGGTGGACCATTCGAGCGATTCATTCGGCGATAGTGTACTGATGCCAGAGAGTTTGTGCAGCTCCCACACTTCTCGGGATTGCTCCGAACATTCGGAGTTCGGCTGTATATGTGTTCGGGCGTATTCGCAAGAAGTGCGGGACAGCATTTATCGATTAGGCCTAACACAAATCATTTTCATTTGTCTTCAACCTGGCGAGTTCACTGCTGCGTCCATATGTTTAAACATTAGTTCAATAGGAAAAATATTAAAATTACAAAGAAACAATCAGCAACAGCAATAAATTTTTTAAGAATAAAAACCAGCTGATCGTACAAGAACTATACTGCCTACACCAGGGAAACAGTTCAATGGCTTGTGTTGACAATTCCATGTGAGAAAAAACTCAAGAACCCTAATGTAATCAGTTACAATTTGTTAAGACATAATTTTAAATACAATACCGTACTCAAAAACATAAAGAGTGTATTGTCAATTTATGGTTTTAAAAATACCATCCTCGTTTTTTCAAGACTGTCATAAAAACTTAATTACTATACGTTCACCCATTAAAATATATTTAATATTACACAGCCAAATTTTTTCCACAGGAATAGTATTACGACATATGGTATTGTAATTTTCCCCTCCAATGTTGATCCCCCCCACTCTTCTGCTCGCACTACTCAGGCTTCACGAAGATCCGCACGAGGTCTACATAAGTGTTTATTCAAACTCAATAAGGCAATAAGGCAAACTCAATAAGTTTGGTCCATTTTGGAGGTTAATATTTGTAAGGTATGCCTATCGACTTTAATTTTCTAGGCATAATTTATGATGTCCATACACCACTGTTTTAATCAAATTTTTGTCTACATTTCTTATTTGTTATCCAAAATAAACATTTTATAAAATTGTTCCGTAAGGTACAACTTAGTCCCTGGATAATTGTGGCTTTTGGCACACGTTCTTCCTAGGCCTACTTTTCGATTGGGAATGAGCAATTTCATTGAACTAACCTCATATAAATTTACCTCTAGAGTTTGGATATCACATTTGTTTTTGCCAGAAACAAGGGAAAAGTGATACAAATTTTAAATCCAAAATAGGCTATGACTTTTAGCGAATTTCCCCTATAGGGAAGAAGCTCTTACCGTAGGTGGCATGGTAAGACTTAAGCCCGAGACCATGATAACTTTTCGTTTTGAGGTCCCCAGATGCCAAAAACACTAATCGTTCAAATTTATATATATGTGTCCGTTACCGCGATAACTTTTGGAAGAAACACCCGATTTAGATGAAATTTGGCAAAAATGTGGAGAGTAGCATTTATGACTGTAAGTTTGGAAAACAAGATCGATCGCACTACAGGAAGGGGGTTTTATGGGGGTTTACAATTATTTACCAAAAATCGGTTTTTGCAAATTTGACCCAAAAATGTTACAAACACTCGATTTTGGTTATAGCCATTTTATAGAGCTTATAAAAACAAATAATTTGGTCTTTTGAAACATTAACCTACATTAAGTGGTTGCGGAGAAAATCCAAAAAACTTGTGCCATGTTAATCTTATGGGAAAGAGGTTTTTGGATTATTCTCAGATAGTTTTACTAAAAACTTCACATTTCTGTTTATTAATATGTTTAGCTCAACAAAACAAACATTTTGGTGTTTTAATCGTTGTTCTACGTCCAACCGTTGCAAAGATATTCAAAGTGCTAAACACAGTACGTTGTCCAATGTTATCCTTATGGAGAATAAATAAAATTCTATATCTCGATTATTTATGAACGTATATTGATGGAACTTGGTATATGGATTCAAATAGTTGTGGTATATTGATATTTACACAAAAAACAGGTTTTTGCTTGATAGTCCCCGTAGCAGCTAACCTGCATACTCGGCCCCGATGTTATTCATATGGAGAATAAGTAAAGTTGTATATCTACCTTAATTATGGACCTAAATTATGAGAACTTGGTATGTAGCTTCACCTGGTTCAGTTATATTGATAATTGCAAAAAAAACACATTACATATCTTCCTCGTTGCAGCTAACCTGCGTCCTCAACCCTAATGTTATTCTTATGGAGAATAAATTAAATGCTATATATCACTTATTTATGAATGTATTTTTATGAAACTTGGTAAGTACCGTAGCTCTATATAGTTGTGAGTCACATATATATATATATATATATATATATATATATATATATGCATTGGGAATTCGCTGAGTATGCAGGTTTGCTGCCACGGGGGTATTGTTTAACTTACATTTAATTTACCCAGGCGAATCCAATATGGTTTCGATCTTACTCGGCCGGGTATACTTTCGTAAGTGGAACAAAATAACGAACCAAATTAAATTGTTCGATAGGCTACAGTATATTAATTAGGTTGATATTTTTAACACTGATTAATATTTAATAGCTTGTATGTTTTTAATTACCGTACAGTACCTACGTCATCTTTGTTTAATTTGCTATTCAATTAAACTTAAAATAAAAATTAAATAAACAAACATAACATGATAATGTTATTCCTGACAATGCATGTTTAAAGTTATATTGGAACCAACGTTTGTTATCTGGACAAATTTCAAGACACCTAAACTGAAACATAACATACCGTATCATAAAATCGGCTAGACCCGGATAGGGGGTCTTGACCCGGACACGTACATATTTGTAAACATAAATATTTCTAAACTAACCTGCAAACTTGAGCAGTCGTTCGTTATAGGTAGGCCTACATTTGTTTAGAGCATGCTCTAATCGTAAAACGAGGCATGCTCTAATCGTTTATAACTCACTTCTTTTCACAAAAATAAAATATTATTTTTAACTAAGACATGTAATTTCTTTTAAGTTTGTCCGATTGTTTTCGTGAATAAGGCATAATTTTATTTGGAATTTAAGCGTGCACAATGCCATGCTATTTAAAGAGATAAACAACATAAATTTAAAAAAGTTTCACAATAACGACAGGCCTATTCCAGTTTTGACCAGGTCACTTTAATTATACTCCATGGTTGGGACTCTTGGCAACCGTTACGACTCGTTCCTACCGTAAACACAGTATTCCCGCCATAAGTAATAACAACATTGTGGTTTGTAGCTCTGTTATGGTATTAATTATAAGAGCAGCGGCGAAAAAGTATTCTTTGTTTAAATCGACCATAAGTGATCATGTCCGTGGAAAATATAATGGGCCCCTTGTTTCAAACTATATTTTAAACGTCTGTATTTTTCCCTTACGGTTCTTTGTTTAGTTTCAAAGAATAAACAACTGAAACGTGACATAAGAATACCCTTTTTTCATCCCCAATCCATAACAATTTTGTATTTATTTCATTTTTAAGCCTTTCTGCAAAGGCATCTGCAGACCTCAAAACACCGTTCAACTACGGACAGGAGAGTTTAGTTTATACGTTATAACATTAGTTAGGTGGATGTCCGGTTCAAGACCGTTTGTGGAGGTTAACCCGGACACTTTTATTTATTCTTAGCGAATTTCCCCTTTAGGGATTAGCGAATTTCCCATATATATATATATATATATATATATATATATATATATATATATATATATATATATATATAGGGAAGAAGCTATTACCGTAGTCGACATGGTAAGACCCAGGCCCGGGACCATGATAACTTTTCATTTTGAGGTCCCTAAATGCCAAAAACACCATTAGTTCAAAACTGTATACATATATATATATATATATATATATTTGTCCGTGAGCATGAAAACTCTCGTAAAAATAGTCCGATTTTGACAAAATTTGGTATAATTGTTTAAAGCAGCATTTATGGCTTTAAGTTCGAAAATCAGACAGATCGACCTATCCGAAGGGGTATTTTTTGGGGGGGGGGTTTGTACCCTAAAAGTAAGTTTTTTGAATTTTTTACAAATAATTTTTGAAAAAGTCAAATTTGAGTTTTTCCATTGGAATCAGGTTAAAAATAGGCACAATTTGGTGTTTTGATCTTTGCTCTACGTCAAATGGTTACATAGATATTTAAAGTGCTAAAGACAGTACGTTGTCCGATGTTATTCTAATGGAGAATAAGAAAAATTGTATATCTCGCTTATTTATGAACTTTCCTGATGAAACTTTGTATATTGCTTTATATCGTTGTGGCATATTAATATTTACACTAAGAAACATTTTCCGGCCGACAGTTCCCATGTAGCTGCAAACCTACGTACTCAGCTCCTATGTTATTCTTATGGAGAATAAGTAACGTATTATCTCCCTTAATTATGAACATAAATTAATAAAATTTGGTATGTGGCTTTACCTTCTTGAGTTTTATTTATATTTTTATAAAACCCCATTTTTTGTGTTCCTTGCTTCAGCAACCCTGCATACTCAGCCGCCATGTTATTCTTATGGAGAATAATTAAAGTGTCATAAATCGTTTATTTATGCATGTATATTGATGAAACTTGGTATTTGGCTTTAGGTGGTATTAAGATACATATATATATATGCATTGGAAATTCGCTGAGTACGCAGGTTGGTTGCTACGGGGGTATTTATTTTTCTTATAATAACATCCAACATAATAATATATAAGTTAGGCTAAAGGTAAATGGATATTGTGAATAGTACTCACACTTTACAATGGTCTGGTTTTTATTGGTGACATCGTTAATGGGAAGGCACTATAACCTAAAAATAGTAAAAAAGTGTCCGGGTCAAGCCTGTTTTGCGGTAGGCCTAACTGAAACCTAAATAACCTAAACCTTCATAAGAATGACATGGCGACTTTTTATGCCACTGGGGCAGAGTCCTGAGGTCTGGAGGAAAAACTAAAAAGTACCTATCTGCAATTTGTTGGTCCTCTACAACATTATGGTCTGGAGCAGTTTTTAGTAGGCGTTTTCAAAATCCCCTGGGACATACACGTACATGCACAACCATTACATGTATAGATTTTTCTCAATACAAAATACTTTGAGCTCCCGAAACAGCCCGATTAACATTTTTTTTATAATTCTTTACGTAAATCTATTAGCAAAAACTACTGTGCCAATTTTTATTGTTTCAGTATTAAATTAAAGGTTTTGGCCTGCAGTTTGTCACAATTACATTTCTTTTCTTTTTAGGTGTTTTTTAACGCACAATGTTTGCGTTTATTATTCCCATAACAAATATTGTTCGACTTTCAATAAATCACTTACATTACTAGCAAAAACTATTAAACAGTTTTGTATTAAACAGCAGGTTTTGACATACACTAATGTCATCAATATCTTTGTTTACTTTAGATGTGTTGTTTCTAATAATAAATTAATTTGAATTTTTGGCTTTCATAAAAGCCCATGTTAAAACATCAACAACATCCTTTTGTAAATACACTAACAAAAACTAAAGGACTGATTTAAATAGTTTAGATCCAAAATTGAACCTCCTGCCATACAGAGATTGGTACTTTTATTTTCAGAAAACATGTTTTTCTCAGTAAAAAAATTACTTTTAATGTTTAACAAGTAAAAGAGATGCTCCTGTTTAACATTTTGATCAAATTTAGTTGAAATATTTACCAGAAATTGGAATTATATATGTGTTAATGGACTGTACAGGACTTGTCCTTCCAGGCCGATTATGAAATTTGTTTACTAAATTTTCTCCAACTTTTTGCGTTTGTGTGAACTAATACAATACATTTAAAAAATTGAAGGAAACGTCGTTCCTATCTTGTATGATAAATTTCGTTTATTTATTAATGTATATTGATGAAACTTGATATGTGGCTTTATGTGGTATTAAGATACATATATATGCATTGGAAATTTGCTGAGGACGCAGGTTTGCTGCAACGGGGGCATTTATATATTAAGATGTATACAAAATGTTGGACCTTGACACAATGACTGGTGGGTTCTAAGAAGTGTGTCTAAAAGTTTTAATTACTTCCTAGATTATATTTAACATAAGATACTACTTTTCCTTTCTTTTTGATTGAGGTAATTTATTCTTCTTAAAAACAAATTGACTGATTTAAGCCTTATTGTTTTTTAAGTTCTGCATTTATAGGCTATGTATTTGATCAACCGTATCAAGCTACAATAACAATGGGAGGCCTGGGGGGCATAGCCCCCCCCCAGTAAGGTTAATGTGTTACATTAAAACCTCTGGATTAGAGTTTAAAATATTTAGGCATTCAAAACCAATTGACTGATTTTAAAACGTATTGTTCATCAAGTTCTGTATTTATACGTATATATTTTTACAGCAATATTAAGCTACAATGAAATAAATATCCTGATGGGTCCTCCAGTGGAACTAAAGTGTAAATAACTTCTTTTAAACCACGTGCTCTCACTGATTGGGGACCTTTATTGTCGCCAACATATTATATTTTATCAAAAATCTTCAGCTAATATTATTATGAGGGGGGCCTAGATGATACAGCCCTCAGTGAGACTGAGGGGTGAGTAACTACTTCATATGCACTTTGTCTGACTGATTGACAGATTTCTGGTCTCATTGTTTGTCATGTTCTGGATTTGTATGTCATTGTCAAGCTGCAGTTATAATGGAGGGCCCATGAGGTATATTGCCAATTGAAACATTTTTGTTTGTATTTTTAACTGTGAGCTCAATCCTTATACGCGATATAAGAGCGTACTCCTAGTTTTAATAGAGTGCGGTGTGTTTTAAGACTTTTCCACTTCTTAAAGTATCATTATTCTTTAAAAAGTGTCTGTTTACACTATATGCATACGGGATGTAATAAAATACGTCTTACAGCACTGGAGAATATATTTACACCTATACTGATTCACATACAGATATAAACGATGGTACAATGCTATCGATTTCGACCAGTCACACCGGTCACCTTCAGGCCAATGAGAGAACTGACAGAATCAAAATGGCGTCCCTGCTTATATAATATTGGTTACCGGAAGTTCTGGATACAGGTTCCTAAATGTGCCACCAGAGTCGAAGTTAACTTGTTCACTTATCAATTTATCTCTATCCTTACACTTTTCTTTAAATATAAACAATTCTTTCCATGCATTCATTTTATTTCCTTTTTTACAATTCTTGAGGATGCTAAGGTTTTATTCTATTTTCCTATGGTGTGGCCATTTTCTAAAAGATGTTTCCCTACGTTTGATCTTTCCGGTTTCCTGTTCTTCCAAGCTGATACATGGTTCTTAAATCTTTTAACAAAATTAACAGTTTGACCAATATAAAAGTGATCACAGTTATTACAATTCACTTTGTAAACGTTCAGCTTCACAGATACTAAAGGTCGCAAATGGATTCAAAGAAATATGGAGTTAATATAACCTACAGAGTGCAAAACACCATGAACAATATACTAGATCGATAGAAGATTGTAACAAATTCAACATGCCCGGCGTTTACAAAATTAATTGTAACAACTGTGATCACTTTTATATTGGTTTTATAAGATTTAAGAACCATGTATCAGCTTGGAAGAACAGGAAACTGGCAAGATCAAACGTAGCGAAACATCTTTTAGAAAATGGTTACACCATAGGGAAAATAGAATAAAACCTCAACATCCTCAAGAATTGTAAAAAAGGAAGTGAAATGAAAGCATGGGAAGAATTGTTTGTATTTAAAGAAAAGTGTAAGGATAGAGATAAATTGATAAATGAACAAGTTAGCTTCGACTCTGGTGGCACATTTAGGAACCTGTATCCAGAACTTCCGGTAACTAATATGATATAAGCAGGGCACCATTTTGATTTTGTCAGTTCTCTCATCGGCCTGATGATGACCGGTGTGACTGGTCGAAATCGGTAGCCTTGTACCATCTTTTATATATGTTTACCGTCTGTATGTGAATCAGTATAAGTGTAAATATATTTTTCAGTGTTGTAAGACGTCTTTTATTACATCCCGTAAGTAATAAGAACACGTAATATGCTAATCAAAAAGTTGTTCACTTATGCAAACGAAATATATATCGTTACTATAAAATCAGCTTTGTTTTATGTAACCTTTAAATCTTTAAAGAAAACACGATGATTTCACTAGTGAACTATTATTATTAGGCTACATTAAGCATAACGTGTATTCATTTATCTGGGACAAGTAAGTCAGAAACCATTGAGTACCAACTAGAACTATTCATTTTCTTTTTATAATTTAATACCTTATTACGTTTATTATTTAAATCAGTTCATTATTAAAACAAGTAACTATTATAGAAATATTCCTCATTACACGCTATTAAAAATTAACTAATTTTGAATTAAGAATTATTGTTATTTTAAAGCAAAAATATTTAATTAATGTATTGCAAAGAATTACCATGGAAATCGTAATGGTAATATTACAAACAAACATTTTACAGCAAGAATGTTTATAGTTTAAATCATGAACAATAACACCTCATACAAATTTCGATTTTACAGAGACGGGCAGGATTGCAAGAATGATAATTAATAAGAATAGTTGATTGAATTGAGGGCTGGACATTTTTAGCCCGAAAACCCTTATTGATGACAGAACTAAGTGAAGGAATCTATGTATTAGCAGAGACAATGATTCGGTGACCGTCAGTGTGTCCCTGTGTTCTCGTGCCCTCGTGTTCGTAATGCAATAACGTAAAAACGGCTGCAAGGATCGTTTTCAGATTTTACACAATTTTCCAGTACACTTCACGCTTCCAGTTCCTAAATGAAACACATTCGTTGAATAATTTTTCATTAATTAACATTAAAATTTGTAACATTTCCGTTAGTAAAAATAACTGGTTTTAAAATACGAGATACTAATGCAATATTGTTTCATAATTACAAGAAACTACTAAAAATGGTTTTATTAATATGTTTTATGATTAAATAAATAAAGTAATCTCCATTTAACATGATTTAATTTAATTTATCCGAGGTTTTTGACATGTTCAGATTAAAAAACTAATATCAGTTTTTACAAATAAAGATAACGTTATCCTATAATGTGAGTGAATTAATAGTTTATCCGCTAGATTACAGTAGCCATTTATTTCGTATTTACTTCTGCTAGCTGTTTCCTTTTGTCAGTTTATGAAAAATACCCCCGTCATAGCATTAGCATGACCCACACTGGAAACTTAAGCCCGGGACAACCATAGAAGTTCCTAACATGATATAAGTGTTCATGATATATATAAGTGTTCGCACTCTAGCGGTCGCAATATTTGTCCGAATTACTACAAATTTGGTAGAGACATTCCTTTTTATAATCAGTTCAACAATTTTGCTGGGCAAAACAATCGGAAAACTCTAACCCCTTTTTTGGGGGATTTTAAGTTTTACAATTTTGAGTTTTTGGGCCCAAAAAGGGTAAGAAAAGCCCTGAATGTACACTTATTGCACATTAAATTATTGTACGTAAAAAACCAAAGGTTTTAAGCCCTCTTTAATCATTCTAGCACAAGTACTTACCGAGTTATTAAAGCAAATGTTAACTGTCAAAATAGAGTACGTTGTCTTATGGTGATTTTACACTGGAAAAGGCAGTTTTTCTTATCTTAATATGGTTTTATCACCCAATACCCCTAGACTAACTTGTTATCCCGAATATACCTCCTTCTAACTTTATAATGTACAACTTTGGCATCCTATTAGTGAATTTAAATATAACCAGGAACATCAGAACATCCAAAAAATAACATTTTTCTATATTCAAACAAAACCTAATCAGTGTTAGTTTAAACCCTTTATTTGATATTTAAGGTTTTAATGCGGAAAGGCTTATATTAATTAATTAAGACTGCTAAAGAAGTAATCTAGGCCTCGGAAACTATTTATAACAATAGTAAATGGTCCTGCTCTTGACTGTCGTTGTAAGGGTGTCTGAAGTACACTATTACAATGCCTCTTCAGAAATTAACGGCCTAAACACATAAAGTTGAAGTGCTATACTTAAAAGCGTGTTGATAAGTTTAAGTACATTGTAGAATAAAGCAAGAAAATTAAACCAAAAGAAACCAATCTAACGAAGGGCTAAGAAATACACATCATTCGATGTTGGAAAGGAAGATAAATGGGTGCGGTATATTTTTGTAGACAGGAATCTCTTTTCATCCACTCAGGGAAGGTTGAAAAACTTTTATCGTCCTACTTTACTCACATCACCTGTTACAGGGAAACCAAATAGAGCGTTTTAATTAAATATTATAATGTTAAAATATTAATTGTATACGTCGTCTTCACACGTGTTCCCTTATGCAACCGTTAATGTATCTCTGCATAAAGTCTCCTTCATGCAGTCAAATACATATTTTTCTTTGGACGTAATTCAATTTATATGCAGTCACATTAATACTAAATAAATGTTACAACTACCAAAATGCGTTGCGTGTTTTTTTGCGTTACATTTGTAATGCATAATTTAGTCTTGATATAAATTACTACGATTATTCAACCAAATGAACACTTATTCCAATATGTATAAACTTATACCCATTTACATCAGTTTATTTCATTGTTAATTAAAAATTTAGAAAACTAAAGAATCATGAATATGACGCACTAAAACTGGATGTACCAAAATGCATATTGGAGTCTGATTTGATGGAAAATACCTATAATATTATAAAGAAGAGGTGGTTTCTGTCTGTCTGTCTGTCTGATTTTCCGGGTGAACGCAAAATTACTGAACCAACTGGGCTGAAGCTTTACACATAGGTAGATCTTGAACCCATGCAACACATGGAGTAAGATCCAAGCAATGGGTATTAACTTGCGTAGCCTATTCACTTGCGTAGCCTATTCACTTCCTTAAAATCCCCTCGAGCTTCGCCCCATGAACGTCCTAAGTTTCAATGTTTTCACTTCAGAATAAAGTAAACATACAGAAACTGTAATGCGAACAGCTGTGGATACTTCCATTTGACGGCTTAAGGGTGCGCCGTACCTCCCTTCCGCACGCTCAAGTAAGGGGTTTGCATCTCCCTCATTGTAGGCTAACGTAACGTATGGAGAAAAATTATTTTGGAGAAAAGGAACCGTATGATCCCTAGATTAGAATCTGAAAAGTGTGAAACTGCAAATAGTTTGGTAGAAATCTGTAAAATGACACTGCGATCGAGGAGAACAAAATGGTCTTTAAGCGTAAATATGCATGGCCCTGCTTGTTGGCGGCGCCGGCGCGGCGCTAAACAACAATGAATTCAATCTGGGTAGGGCGCACCCTTAAAGAGCAGAAGCAAGAACAGCTGTTTCAAGCTAACTAAAATGAAAATTGCATTGACGGGTAGAGAAAACCCCTGTGCGAAGAACGGGTACGTCAGCTAGCTATTAATCCAAAAAATCCTTTGTATCGTCCTTTGTATTAATGTACAAATATTTAATGAACAAATATTAATGTGGCTTCATCTGGTTGTGTTCGCTGTTATACCAAGAGTACCTTTAGACACTGTATTTGATACAAGCAATGTATCAGCATCTGTCTCAGCTTGGATAACATTGATGCCTGATTTTCGTAGATTGGTTGAAATTAAAGATATGAGCTGTGTTTTGTTGTTTGCATTAGATAGAAACACGTCTGGAGGCAGCACCGCGTAAGAGTTTTCCTCAACAAGTACTTGAGAAGAGAACCCACGTCGTAAATGTTCATGGTCTTTAGTAGAAGATTTCCCGTAACCGTCAAATACAACAGTCACATCAGACGACAAATATCTGTTAGTCACGTGAGATACATATTTACTTACTATTTCTGGTGACATTAGTTGGTGAAGACACTGATTTACTTGTACTCCTTGTTGCGCACTCAGAAGAAAATACGTATATGTTAATTCCCAGTAAAGGCAAGAGATGTAGGAAAGTGTTCAACATAACACTCCTTCAAGAAGCATTAGGTCAAATGAAGGAGTACATGCTGTTCATACACGCCTTTACAGGGTGCGATACCACTTCGTGTGTTCATGGAAAAGGTAAATCTTTTCCGTTTGCAAAATTGAAACGAGACGATTCGTTGAGGAAAAAGGTGGATGTTTTTAATGACAAGAGTTCTTCCCCACAAGAGATCGCTGATGCTAGAGAAGCATTTATGTGCGTAATATATGGTGGAAAACAAACTGATGGAATAAATAGGTTGCGCTACCAGTTGTACCTGAAAACAGTTGCTAAACAAAAGATTGATGGTTCTTTTAAAATGTCAGTCCTACCTCCAACGTCTGAAGCGACTAAACAGCACTCGTTTCGTGTTTTCCATCAGATACAAGGTTGGAAAAACCATGATATGGAGCCTACTGATTGGGGTTGGAAGTTGGAAAATGGCTTATACTCACCGATACCAACTTTATTAGAACCGGCACCGCAAAAACTGTTATGCTTGGTATCGTGTAATTGCAAAACTGGTTGTGACCGCCGGAGCTGTGAATGTTTAAGAAATGGTTTGAAATGTAGTACTATATGTGGATACTGCTCTGGCTTTGGATGTTTAAATCGCTTGCCACTAATGGAAGATGAGTGTATCGATGATCCAGAGACTTTGAGTACTGATCCAGCACACAACCCATGCTAAAGGTAATTATTATTATTATTTATACTTTGTTATGGGTTTTATTTGTATTTTTTGTATTACGAATTTCACAATTTACAACTAAATACGTTCCATTTTGCAATTGAGTCCTTCTTTCACGATGTGACGTTAGTAATACGTTTTTTTTAGGTAATGAAGAAACGACAACTGCTGAAAAGAATTAGACACAGCAGTAAAACACTTTTTTCTACGTATAACGAAGAAGGATGTTCTACAACAAGACATTTTGTATTTGAAAAAATATTTCAGCCCAATCTCTCTCTAAAAAATATGAAATAAAATAAAATATATTATCCCAATGTAATAGAAAAATAAGTTTAGAAGTTTAGAATTAATAAAAACTGTTTAATGTGAAAAAGTGATTTCGTTATCATGATTTTCCCGTTTGAAATTGATTTTAAACAACACTTTTTAATTCAATGTCCTATATTCATACCTTATAGTTTGTATAGGAAATACAATGCTGGCTGCTAGGCCTTTGGCACGGGCGACGGCGCGGCGCGGCGGCCGCTACAGGAACACTGTAGGTTTAAGGCTCTTTGAGGCCTTTATTAATAACGTACGTAAACATTCAATATATGAATCTGATACGCCTTTTAAAGCTCTAAAACCTTTGTTCAAAGAAAAATTTTGTAAAACGACTAAAATAATTGTTAAATGCAAAGATGTATATTTTAATGTTTGAAAAAACTTTATTTTTACCAAAAAAAGCAATTTTTTATGTACTTATTCATTTTAAATGTATAACATGATTTTAATTATATTTACAACAGCTAAATTAGAAGATAATGACGCAATTTAGACCTTTCTAGGAGTTTCCGTTCTGGAGATATAAAATTTTAAGTAAAAGCCTACTTTGCAGTTACTTTTTTCAAGATGGCGGATTTTGCCAAAGTGGGAAAGTTTGGGAATTTTCAAAAAATGACGAGGGGACGGTGCCGATCACATCCCAAAAGGTTTCATTTTGTTTATAATTTTGTCCGGGTTAAGCCTATTTTTTGTCTAAGTGCCCTGCACTAAACTCATTGTCATAACAATTCTTCAAGGTCAAGTTAACACTAATATCTAAGTTAATTTATATTTTTTAGTTATTTATATTCGTTTATTTCGTACTTGACTGATTTATTGTATTGAACTGATTTGACCCGTGTTGTCTTGAAAATCGGCGAAAAGTTGACGATCACTTGAAAATAAAGTTATTATTTCTTTATTTTAAAGGACTTTGGATGATAAACGACGTGTTCTGAGAACTGTTGTATCGACTGTTAGAGGAATAAATTACTCAAAACACCCAAAGTTGACTGAGATTTTATCGTTTTCGTATAGGGAGTGCCAGATGTTATCACTTTATTAGAGGTAGTGCCAGTTTTGGTCTCTTTCTTAAAGAGAATGCCTGATTTAACAATATTCAGAGCATAAAAGGAATTACTAAAGCAAAGTTTCGTACGATAAAATAATATTAATATAAATTTAACACACCAATTTCTGAATCAATATTGTCAAAATGGAAGGTGTTATTGTGTCAAAATCCTTATATATATATTAAAAATAATAGTTAAAATTCAAATATGAATCAAAAGTCGGAAAATTACAATTATTCCCTCAGGACTTCCCCACATTAGCATTGAAAGCTTCAATGTTTATCTATAGCAGAATCTGAGTATTTGTCAGATGGGTATTATAGATAGATATATGAACATGTGTATATTATCTATAGGTTCATCTGTTTCTCCACCAAATGCAGCACAAATAAACGCATATATCGCTCTCTATGAATATTCCCTGTGTATGCTCAGAACTATAGTGATTTAAATATTCATAACAAAAACACAAAAACTCTAACTGGTGTAATAAATTCCCTGTAAAGAAATTTATGTTTGGTCAACAATTTTATAGTTAATTTATAAACGTATTTAAATTAAAACAGGATGCAGATAAATACAACTTTACCAGCGGACTTCTGAACCAATCTGCTATGAAAGAAGATACTCATTATAATTTATAGGTTATTATAATTTTATTAAATCATCCTTAGGGGTAAAATCTATTTTGAATGAAAAATCCCTGGTAGCTGAGTTTATTTTTATCCGCAAGTTTAAACTTTCTTAAAAGTAAACAGCTTAACAGGAAGTATTTCCTAGACAAAACTATAATCCAGTTTTACGAAATTGAGTTTATTCCAAACGTTTGCAATGCATTTCATGGGCTCGTTATCTCACTTAGTTATCAACATTCAACAGAATAGCAACAACGTTAAATTGAGACCGATGTAAAACATAACAGAATACACTGGAAAGTTATCATCACACCAAAAACCTACAAGTTAACGTGAAATATTGATCTCTAGCTATTATCAGGCAACACAAATTTAAAACATCAAAGTATAAAATTATTTTATGATTTGTGTTTACTATCAGTTTGGAGGCCGGAATTCGAGTGACATTATCAGGACGGGTCGTGGGTCATCGCAGCCCGAGAGGAAGTCCCCAACATTTGTCATTTGTTATGGTGCGATTTGAATCTATTGACAAGGATCCGCAATTGGAGGCACAGCAAGTGGTTGATTTACTTTAACTACAAAACAATTGTTTAAGGAAAAATGATTTTAAATGGAAAATTTCGACAACTCTTAGAGTCTTCCAGTAATCATAAGGCATTGGTGGTAAAATCAATCAAAACAAAGATAATTAAGTGCAAGTTGATAAGTAAACAATACCCCCGTAGCAGCAAACCTGCATACTCGGCGAATTTCCAATGCATATTAATTTATCTTAATACCACATAAAGCCACATACCAAGTTTCATCAATATACATTCATAAATAAACGATTTATGACATTTTAATTATTCTCCATAAGAATAACATGGCGGCTGAGTATGCAGGTTTGCTGAAATAAGGAACACTAAAAATGGGCTTTTATACAAATATCATTATAACTCAACTAGGTAAAGCCACATACCAAGTTCTATTAATTTATGTTCATAATTAAAGGAGATAACACGTTAATTATTCTCCATAAGAATAACATGGGGCTGAGTATGCAGGTTTGCTGCTACGGTAACTATCGGGCAAAAAATGGATTTTTGTGCAAATATCAATAGACCACAACAAAATAAAGCCATATACCAAATTTTGCCAGTTTACGTTCATAAATAAGCGAGATATACAATTTTTCTTTTTCTCCGTAAGAATAACATTAGACAACGTACTGTGTTTAGCACTTTCAATATCTCGGTAACCAATTGACGTAGAGCAATGATCAAAATACCAAATTGTTTGTTTTTTTAAGCTGAATTTAATGGTATAAATTAAAATTTGATTTAAATTAAAATTACATGTGAAACCCCCAAAAAACACATTTTTGGGGTACAAAACCCCCCAAAAACCCCCCTTCGGATGGTGAGATTCATCTGGTTTTCGAACTCGTTCAAATGAATGGTACTTTACACATTTGTACCAAATTTCATTAAGATCGGACCTTTTTTACGAGAGTTATCGTGCTTACGGACACATATATATATATATATATATATATATAAATATAAATATATATATATATATATATAAATATATATATATATATATATACATATATAAAAATTTGAACGAATGGTGTTTTTTGGCATCTGGGGACCTCAAAATGAAAAGTTATCATGGTCTCGGGCTTAAGTCTTACCATGAGACCTACGGTAATAGCTTCTTCCCTATAGGGGAAATTCGCTAAAAAACATATGATAGAAATAAAAAACCCTTATAGAACTAATTTTAGTTAGAAAATACAACCTTAATATGTGTAGTTTATATCACACGCACAAGTTTTTAGAACATGTGAAGAAATTCTCATGTAAGGCAATTTACCCAGATAATGTGTAGGTTATCTAAATGTGGAGAGTGTAATTTTCCTGTCAACATAAATAATATTTCATTTTATCTTATATTAAAAGGATGGCTATTGGCTATGGAGGGGCACTAGTGCTACCAGTGGCCGCCACCTCAACCACATCAAAGCTACTGTGGTGTTATATCACAAGTATTGGTATTGGCATAAAGGTTGCCTTATGCGGTTTGATTACTGTGAGGACTGTTGATGCTATTGGTCTGCACACATTAATAATTTTTATTTATTTATATATTATACGGAATGACTTCATTTTTACAAAGATGAAGCATAATTTAAACTAAAATTTATAAAGAATAAACATTTATGACACCTGAATATAATACAATACCATAAGATGACTAACATACAGCAACATAAATAACTGTGGAGTGTTTTATTACAAAATAACAAGCGGACCGACACAGTACAACAGTAGTACTAAACTAATACAATATGACAACAATAGGGACACAAGTTAAAAGATAAATAAAGATTGATTCAGCAAGTATCTTGTAACAATACAAATATCATGACAAGTATTACATATACATCAACAGTAGGAACGAGATATGTAAAATATATAAAACCAGAACGTAGCGAGATCTTTGACATCAGCACGGACATGGGTCATCAGGAAGCTGCGTCACGCGCCCACGACATCATGCGGATGTGGCAGCAGCGTTGGAACGTTGGAACGAGTCGGACACCGGTCGAGGGACATTCAGGCTGGTCCGGGATCTCAAGCCATGGGTCCAACGAAACCATGGCAGGGTCTCATTCTTCCTGTGTCAGCTTCTGACGGGCCACGGCTATTTCTGAACCTAAACAGAATGGGATTAGTAACACCTACCTGCCGATCTGTTCTGAGGAAAGTGGTCAAGTATATCACAATTTCTTCGTCTGCATCAGTTTTGAGGTAGCAAGGCACACGCTGACATTCACGATCGGAGACCTGAGTCAGGAAACCATCGTAGGAGCCATACTTAAGCCAAACCCAAAATGCTGTCAAATTACACTGCTGATAGTAACAAGTTATGCTACCTAGATTTCAGAATGCGTAAATTTTTTAAATAAGTAGGTGGTAAATCCAATTGCTAAACGTTTTAGTGAATTTCCGCTATAGGGAAGAAGCTATTACCGTATTCAGCATGGTAGTACCTAGGACCGGGACCATAGTAACTTTTCGTTTTGAGGTCCCCAGACCCCAAAAACACCAATCGTTCGAAACTGTGTATATATATATATATATATATATATATATATGTATATGTATATATATATATATATATATATATATATTTATATATAAATGTGTCCGTGGGTGCAATAACTCTCGTAAAGAAGGTCCGAGTTTGATAAAATTTGCTACAAACGTGTAAAGCAGCATTTATTACTTCGAAACCAGACAGAATTACTGACAGACATAATTTTATTAACTTCGAAAACCAGACAGATCGACTTATCCAAAGTGGTATTTTTGTTTTTTTTTACCCAAAAAATGTTTTTTTTTGAAGTTTTTACATTTAATATTTTAAAAAGTCAAATTTCAGTTACCACCATTAGATTCAGCTTTAAAAATAACACAATTAGGTGTTTTGATCATTTCTCTACGTCAATCGGTTACAGAAATATTAAAAGTGCTAAACACAGTACGTTGTCAATGATATTCTTGTGGAGAATAAGACAATTTTTATATCTCGCTTATTTATGGACGGATACTAACGAAACTTGGTATACGGCTTCAGATGGTTGTGGTCTATTGTTATTTTCACAAAAAAACATTTTTACTGATTATTCCTGTAGCAGCAAACCTGCGTACTCAGCCCCCATGTTATTCTTAAGGAGAAATAGTAAAATGTAATGTCTCCCTTAATTATGCACATAAATTAATAAAACTTGGTATGTGATTTCACCTAGTTGATTTATATTGATATTTGCAAAAAAACCCATATTTTGTCTTCCTCGTTGCAGCAAACCTGCTTACTCAGCCCCATGTTATTCCTACGGAGGATAATTAAAATGTTATATATCGCTTATTTATGAATGAATATTGATGAAACTAGGTATGTGGCTCCATCTAGTTGAATTATATTTATTTTTGCATGAACACTAATGGTTTTCATTCCTTGTTGCAGTAAACCTACGTACTCATCCCCAATGTTATTCTTATGGAGAATAATAAAGATTGCGTATATGGTATATCGCTTATGTGTGAATATATTTTTATGAAACTTGGTATGCGGCTTTATGTGGTATTAAGACATATAATATGCACTGGCAATTCGCAGAGTATGCAGGTTTGCTGCAACGGGGGTATTTTGTTATATCATAAAAATAACTTAATAAACTAACATTTTCAAAATCCAGGAAAAATCTTAGTTTGGACAAAAAAATTCAAATGAAAACAGCTACAATAGAAAAAATACCACTAACTTCTAAGACCCAACCCTAAAGTTTTCTTATAAATTTAAAGAATTTTTGAGCATTGTAAACTTCCCGTAAACAGAAGTTACATAAAATTTATGTATATTTGACGTGCTAAATTGAACGAATCTAAAATCAGTATTACAGTTCGTGCTGTATTTGTTGTGTATTCAGTGGTAAGCAGTTCTCATCTGATAAATAAACAACTGTCGAGAAGCTAGAGAGTAAGATAAATAAGCGCAATCTATTTTTCTGGGACAGGAATCTCTCTTTCCACTTCTACTCAGGAGCGGCTAAACAATTCAAGACATACAATCATCTTGGTTGCATTAGCTACACTTTGCAGGCATTTCATTTGAGTGTAGTGGAGTGGAAAAAAGTAATCCATTTCAAAAAGAGGATTGCCACAGTCGTCGGTTGAGTAAGCCGGTATGTCGATGCGAGGGAGCTTTGGACACCGGGGATAACAATACAAGGCTTCCATGCCAACTTAAAATGGCAAAACAACTAAACAGTAGGGGGCATTGGGGCATTCAAAACCAGCACAGGCGTGTGAGGAGCAAGTGAGGAGCAAGTGAGGAGCCCCCCCCCCGGTGACGTCAGCCCCCCCCCCGGTGACGTCAGCCCCCCCCGGTGACGTCAGCCCCCCCCCCGTGACGTCAGCCCCCCCCCGGTGACGTCAGCCCCCCCCCGGTGACGTCAGCCCCCCCCCGGCCGCCAACGGCACTTTTCGTGACGACCTTGAAAATGAGGAAAAACTTTCGAAAATTAATAACTAAACTGTTTATCCACCGATTCCCACGGGACTTTTTCCAGAGTGTAGGCCTATCCTCAAGGAAGCGAATGACGTAAGAAGCCCATAGATCCACCATTAAACAAGGCCGCTATTAATTTAAAACCGCGTTTTCCTTATGGGATCTCAGCTGTTTACCAACCGATTTTGACGAAACCTCACCACATGTCGGGCCGTGACCTAAGAAAACCATCGCTTAAAGAAAATTGAAAATCCACTGTTAAACGGGCCCGCTATTAATTTTCAAACGCGTTTTCCTCATGGGATCTCGGCTGTTTGCCAACCGAATTTGATGTGACTTCGTTACACGTTGTATGCCGGCTTGACTAAACCAAACTGCGAGCGGCTCCGCGATGTCACGTGTCGAGGCGCGTGCTAGGGCCTACGTGACTGTCCCAGCCTGTTTACTCATCAGCGGTTTTCAAGACCCCTCCGTTCTAGAAGGTTCCGGCAAGTGCGTCGCATGAGGCCTCCTCCTGACTGGAGTGCTATGTATGAGCATGTCACGTGTCGAGGCGCGTGCCAGGGCCTACGTGACTGTCCCAGCCTGTTTACTCATCAGCGGTTCCGGGAACTGTTTGCCGCTTACATTCCACTGCGAAGCTCCTCCGGAGTGTGATGGAAAGTTCCACGGCGTCATCAACCGGTCTATTTAAGTGCGCTACTTTCCCAAGCTACTTCAGTATCTAGTGTCAACTCGTCCTGTGAGGAGCTAGGTGTTTTCGCTACGAGTATTTGTGTGACTGTGCAGAGCCTTGTCTTTGGATATCTTAAAATGTAAGTAACATGTAATTTACTTTTTCATCAATCAGTTTTCGATGCCCTAAAACCTAATTAGTTAACATTAATATTTCATCTTTTACATATCCCAGTACACGGGGTCTTGTTGTTTCCTTTCAGATGGAGATGAGTGGAATTGTAATGACCTTGAAACAGTCGTGTTTTATAACGATTAAAATTAATAAGCCGAACCTAAAAAGCAAAATAGATTCACTACCACTCTTTTTTTATTTTAAAAAGTTTGAGTAAAATAAAAGTATTTTTTTTTGTTTTGTTTTTACTTTTCAATCGAAATGTTGAGGGCAACTGCGCCTTTGTGACGGATGGAGAGTACAGATACCCGATGTTGCAGATGGCTGTTCATCTGTGTGAGGTTTGCGGGCGCAGTTTCGGGGTTGCAAGAAACCTGACCCGCCACGTAGCATCTGCCCACAACGATCGCCATTACGATTGTCACGTCTGCGGCAGACGCTTCGGGCGAAGCGACAACTTGCGACGCCACCTCGCTGCAGTTCATCCTCCCACTCCTCACGACCAAGCGCCAGGTACAGTTTTAGTTTAAATAAGAAGCCGCCAGTAGATTTATTAAGTATGCTGTTTCCTGGTGTCCTCACCCATGACGTCACGACAAGCCCGTGGACTTTGATAACTAATGACTTGTTTTTATGAGAGAGTAAACGGCCCTGACTGGGTAAACTGACAATTAAGACGAGAAAACAGACTCGAGAGGTAAACAAGAGGTTGCCAGCCCTCTGCATGTTCCTCACCGCCATCTCCTCATCCTTGTATTTAACAGGCTTGGGTAACTGGCGATTGAGATGAGGAAACAAGAGGTCGCTAGTCCACTGTATAGTTCCTCATCCTTGTGTTTATAGGGTAACTAATAGGACTTGTTTTCCTGTTCGCAGGCCATCCGTGCCCGTTGTGCTCCGTCGCCCTGGCGGGTCCCGAGGATCTTCGCCACCATATGGAAGCGGTCCACGGTGCGAGCCCGTCTGCTTCAACTTCCTCCTCCTCCTCTGCAACGCCACCCTTCAGAGACCCACGGCCCGAGTGCGACGCGTGCGGGCGGCGATTCTCCCGCGGGGACCTGCTCCGGCGTCACGTGCAGCTGGTGCACGCCAACGAGGTCCGCTGTCCCGATTGCGGCGCCCTTTTCCACAGGGCCGCTTTTCTCCAGCGGCACATGGAGAGCGCCCACCGCGGCATGAGGTTTGCGTGCGCCTACTGCGACCGAGGCTTCACCCGGCGCTACAACCGGGACCGGCACGAGGCCCACAACTGCCCCGTCGTGAGGAACCTCGTTGTGGACGAGATGCCGCGCCTGCCCGTCCTGTCACCCGAGCCCCGACCCAGCCGCGAGCCCCAGCCCGGACCCCGCCGCGAGCCCCAGCCCGGACCCAGCCGCGAGCCCCAGCCCGGACCCAGCCGCGAGCCCCAGCCCGGATCAAGCACGGCACCCGACGGGATGGTGGGTGGTGGCGGACTACCCACGTTCCGCCCCATCCAACGGGCGTTCCGCGGTCGCCTCCTGACCTTCGGCCTGTCCCGGCCCATGGAGGACTTCTTGGCCGTGGAGGACGCGCTGGTGCTGCTGTTCGACAGCGTCCTGGAACTGCTGGCCGACGTCAGGACCCGACACCCGAACATCAAGGTGAACATGTTCCTAGAGTGCGAATTCGCCAACGTTCACGGAGCCACCTGTCTGCGGGCCTTCAAGACAAAGAACGTGCCTCTCACCGCCGCGTCCAACTTGGAGGACTTCCTATCGGCTTCCTTCCACAAGCTGGAGGAAGAGAAGGAGCAGTGCCTGCTAGTGGGCAGCGGGTGGAGCTATCTCCGAATACGCGACCTGGAGATCCGCGTAAACCTCTACACCCCGTTGGGAGAATGCGGAGCCCGGTTCGTCCAGCTTCCCAGGACCATCTGCGAGACGCGTGCCGTTATCAACGTACAAAACGTCGATGACATGTGCTTCGCGTATGCCGTCCTGGCCAAGTTCGTCATGCAACACCCGGAGAGGCCCGCATCGTACACACCGGACGTCATGGCACGCTACGACTGGGTCGGCCTACGCTTCCCCGTGGCTGTGAAGGATATCAAGGTCTTTGAGAGGAAGAACGCCATCAGCGTCAACGTGTATGGGATCGAGCGCGCCATGGTGGGGAGACGCCCCGACGGATCGCCAAAGTTCCAGGACCGCGTGTTCCCGCTGAAGATCTGCAAGCGGGAGTTGGAGGATCACCGGGACCTGCTGTACGTGACCACCGGTGGGGACAGTCACTACGCCTACATCGCGAACGTCAGCAGGCTGGTGCGACCTCAGCTGACGTCCCACCACGGCGCTATCCACGTGTGTAAGCGATGCTTCGCTTACTTCGACAACCGGCCCAACAAGCTGCAACTGTCCGGTACCGAGCGTCTGGAGGAGCACATGCGATACTGCACCGCCAAGGCTCCCCTTCGCCTGGACTTGTCGAAGAAGCAGCAGATCCGCTTCGCCCACCCCGAGTACACTAGGCGGGAGAGGTTCTGCATCTACGCGGACTTTGAGTGTGCTCTGCAGCCCGTCGCTGTTGACCCAGCGGAAGCGCCGCCCGGCACGAGGCCCCTGCAACTGCACGTCCCGTACGCCTTCGCCTACCAGATCGTGGACTCGCTCGGCCTGGAGGAGTTTGAGCCCCGCGTCTACTTCGGGGCTGACGCGTCCAAGGTCTTCATGGAGAGGTTGAAGATGGACGTGCTGGCGCTGTGGGAGTTCCTATTCAGCATGAGAGCTCTGCACCCTTCTCTGACCCGGCAGGATATGGACGAGTACCTGGCGGCGACTCACTGCTACCTCTGCGGGAAGGAGTTCACGGACCAGGACGTCAAGGTGCGGGACCACAATCACGCCCCGCCCTACGAGTTCCGAGGAGCCGCTCATCGCTCGTGCAACCTCAGGTACCGGGAGCAGCGACACATCAACTGCTACTTCCACAACCTGTCCAACTACGACGCCCACTTCGTAGTGCGCGAGCTGGCCATCGACCCCGGCGACGTGGACGTGTTGGCCCACACGGAGGAGTGGTACATCGCTTTTACCAAGCGATTCCACTTTGGTCAGCCCGGGGACAACCAACGACAGAGCAGTTTCGCGGTGCGCTTCCTGGACACCTACAGGTTCCTGTCCATGAGCCTGGCCAACCTGGCGGCGGGACTTCCCACGGACAGGATGCGCGAGACGAGGAAGCGCTTCCCCGACGACCGGCTGTTCGACCTGGTGCGTAGGAAGGGCGTGTTCCCCTACGACTTCGTTACGTCCTACGACACGTTGTACAGGACCAGGGAGTTGCCGCCCAAGGAGGCGTTCAGGAACTCCATGACCCTGGAGGACATCAAGGACGAGGAGTACGAGCACGCCCTCAACGTGTGGCGAGCCTTTGAGTGTCACAACCTCAAGGACTATGCCGACAAGTACCTGCGGTGCGACATCGCCCTGCTCACCGATGTCTTTGAGCAGTTCCGCGACACCTCGCTGGCAGAGTACGGGCTGGACCCCGCCCACTATTACACCCTACCGTCCTACGCCTGGGACGTAATGCTCAAGACCTGCGGTGTGGAGCTGGACACGCTGCAGGACTTTGACATGTACCTGTTCGTGGAGCAGGGGATCCGGGGAGGCATCTCTCAGGCCATCACCCGCTACGCCAAGGCCAAACACGACAGGTGCCCGGACTACCGCCCGGACGAGCCCACGCGCTTCCTCCTGTACCTGGACGCAAACAACCTGTACGGCTGGGCCATGTCCCAGTGCCTGCCGACCGGAGACTTCGAGTGGCTCAGCCGTGAGGAAATACAGGCGTTGGACATTGCGGCGCTGGACGCAGAGGCTGATCGAGGCTACATCTTGGAGGTGGACCTCCACTACCCCACGCGCCTACACGACCTGCACAAGGACCTTCCCTACTGCTGCGAGACGAAGCGCCCGCCGATAGGGAAGTTCCCCAAACTGTTGACGACCCTGGACGACAAGATGCACTACATCTGTCACTACAGGGTCTTGCAGCAGGCGCTGCAAAACGGATTGGAGCTGGTCGCGGTGCATCGGGCGATCTCCTTTCGCCAGTCGCGGTGGTTGGAACCGTACATCCTGATGAACACGGAGCTGCGGAAGAGGGCCAGGACGAAGTTCGAACAGGACTTCTTCAAGCTCATGAACAACGCAGTCTTCGGCAAGACCATCGAGAATGTACGGAAGCGCCTCAACGTGAAGCTGGTGTGCACCCCGGAGAGGTTTTCCAAGTACGTCGCCAGATCCAACTTCCTGGACCGGACGTACTACACGGAGGACGTGGCCCTGGTGCATCTGTCCAAGGTCAACATCGTGTTGGACAAGCCCGTCTACGTAGGCATGACAGTCCTGGAGCTGAGCAAGTGGCTCATGTACGAGTTCCTGCGCAAGATGAAGGAGCGCTACGGTGACCGCCTCACCGTGGACTACATGGACACGGACAGCTTCGTCTTTGACATCGTGTCCCAGGACGTCTACGCAGAGATGAAGGAACACCTGGACGACTTCGACACCAGCGGCTATCCGAGGTCTCACCCCTGCTACAACCCCGTCAACGCCAAGGTCATCGGAAAGTTTAAGGACGAGTGTAACGGCCTGTCCTTATACGAGTACCTCGGCCTGCGGTCCAAGCTGTACTTTATGGACATCGAGGACGCGGCGACAGGCGGCAGCAAGGCTCTCAAGCGAGCCAAGGGGGTGGCGAAGGGCGTTGTCAAGAACGTCCTCACCCCCGACGACTACAGAGAGTGCCTGTTTGACGGGGTCCGGAAACACACCACCAACGTCCGGTTCCAGTCCCACTTGCACCGGGTCTACACCGTGGAAGTGGACAAGCTGAGCCTCAGCCCGACCGACGACAAGCGGTGCGTCCTCCCCGACGGCATCCACACTCTGCCGTGGGGACACAAGGACGTCCCGCCGCTACCGCCAGCCAGGAGAGGAGGAGATCGACCGCAGCGGATGGAGGTGGACGGTGAGGAGGAGGAGGGACAGCGCCAGGACGAAGACGAGGAAGAAGAGGAATTCCCCGTCTAGTTGTATATATTAGTTATAAGAGAAAAAATTGTAAATAGTATTTGTAAGAAAATATAATAGCTTTATGTACAGCATGAACCCGAGTTGTTTATTTCCTCCCTTTGCTCACTCAAAAGTCACAAGCCGTTAGGCTCGGAAAGGCGTTATGGGCCGTTTGGCCCGAGCCGTGCAGCTTAAAAAGCCCCCGCCAACCGGGAGCGATTGGCGGCGCGTGTCGGGGACGGCCCTGAAGGAGTTGCCCAGGAAGGAGTTGCTAAGTGGTTTGCTGACGCTCAAGGTTGCACCCTCGAATTACTCAGCGGTTTGCTGATGTCCGAGGGGTCTCGTGACGCGCCCTCTTTGGCGACCTTCACTGCCGCTTGGCGGGGGCTCAGCCAGTGACACGCGCCGCTGGTATATAAACCTGAGGTCCAGCCCCGCTGCCTCAGTTTTGCTAATTTTTTTAAATTTAGTAAGGAGAAAGGAGAAATGAAAACACAAGCTTTATCATTATGAGGCATGTATTGTACAGTAATAAGGTTACATACACATACTACAAAAACCTTACAAATTAGTTTTAAGCGAATATGGAGTGGAAGAGTCTGCGGACGAGAGCGTCGTTGGCGGCGGGAGCGGCAGGGTCGAAGAGCTGGACGTAGTCGCTGAGTGACGTGCGGAGAACAGCCCGGCAGTACAGGTAAGTGAGGCAGTAGTAGCCGCAAACAGAAGTATCGTAGCCCTGGAGCCGATACCTGTTGTAGACATAGTGGCGGTGATGAGGATTGCGCCTCAGGAACATTTGAAAGTCGGCCTGGTATGGCGGCCTTCCGTAGCTGTCCAGGTACTCGAGTCTGTCCTCTTCCGAGCAGTAAAACGCCACCCAGTGTTCGCCTCCCTCGGTGTGTGCTACCGTGTTGGACACGATGGCGGTGAGAGGCTTGACCGGCACGTCCGGTAGTTGGTCAGAGGCGTAGACCGCAACGTTCCTCAGTCCGGGGATCTTCGCCAGGCATTCTCTGATCTGGACGGTATTCATCGTGGGCGGAAGCAGCACAGGCAGCTCGAGGTGGACGAGTCCAGTGTGTCGTTAGCCACGAGCCAGTCCCGCAATACTATGCAGTTATGAAGGGCGCAACGGTTGTGGGAGCTCTTATGGTGGCGACAGCGCAGGGTCCGGTAGGTGGGTGGACCGTTGAGCGACCCGCAGCCCAGATCCTCCATGTCCTGAACGGTGGTGGCGGCGGGCTCGGTTATGAGGTGGCGTTGTACAAAGTCCCTCTTCTGCGATCCTTTGACGTAGACCAGGGGACGGTGGATGAGGCAGGAGCGCAGCTTGTCCAGCAGGGCGACGTACGCGATGTCCCCCTGGTCCCACTCCAAGCCGTGGCAGTGGCGAGTGACCCAGACGCTCTCGCGCTGTTTCTCGGAAGTCAGGAGGTCCTTACTGAAGGGCGGGCGGGCGATGTGATGTAGGAGCAGCGTGCCGGTAGTCACGTCCACCACGCAAACCTCTTTCAGTAGAAAGTCATTATCACTGTCTTTAAAACACTGCATATCCATCACCACGCTTCCGTGATGACAGCGCGCTGGCGGCGGCTCGTTGTAGATCGGTGGCGGCACGTCCATCCCGTACGGCTGACTGAACTCGACTGAGCGCTGGCGGGAGCGCGCCTAGCGGGTTAACCTTGGGTGCGCGCGCCGCCATCACCTAACGGTCCGCGCACGGTGACCTTGAGCGCGCGGTAACTCGTTTACCCGCCAAAACCTAACGGTCCGCGCGCGGTGACCTTGAGCGCGCGGCAACTCGTTTACCCGCCAAAGTCGACTGTGACGTTGCGATGACGGTCCACCTCCACGACGTTGTCCAACTCGGCTTACACTATGCAGTTGAACGCCTCCGCCAAGGCTTCGGAGAACCCAATCTCTATGGGCAGGTTACCGTTGCGCACCAGGTTCCAGTGGCTGGATTGAGAGGCCGCCATATCGGGTGTCAGATCAAACGCCATCAGGCAGTATCCGTAGGGGTATTCGTTGCGACTGACTTCGTTACCACAGTCTGAGAAATTGATGCCGGTGCCAGTGTACAGCGTGTGGTAGGCGAGCACGCACAACTCCTGACCGAACGTGTAATCCGGTTGAAGCGGCTTACATGGCACTTGCTCACCGTCTATGTACAGCGCGAAGAAGTTCACGTGGCTGTGGGTGAAGTTGAACGGGTTCTTCTTGTAGTCCCCGTTGAACGCCTGATTGCTGACCAGACCAACTATAACGCGTTTCGGCAGTTGACCCAGAAACACACTGTCCAGAGTCTTGCTGCTGATACCGGAGGGTAGTGTGAAGGATTTGACTTCCACGCGCGTAATGGGATATTTGGCTGTGCCCGACTCCAGCGTCCTGCTGTGAGCCAACAGCACGCTCGGGTTGATCTTACAGCGGCGCATAAACAGGTTGACTTCGGCGATGTCCACTTTGTAGTCTGTCACGGTTTTGGACATGATGGAGAATGAGTTCTTTGACCTGATCAGGCGAAAGCGCATCTCCACGCCGTTTAACATGAACTTCTCCTGGTTGCACAGGTCGACGTGCAGATGTCCGACCATGTCCGCGTACCGGCTGCCCTTGACAAACTCCCTCCGGTTCTTGAGCCCGGCATTATCCTCCTCAGTATTGTCCATGTACCCAGCATAGTCCTCGTAGAACAACTCCGCGGTGAGGTGCGATGTCTTGGCATCACCGCCATAGGACAACAGGTTCTCCAGGTAGGCGCGATAGGCGTACGTGTTGTTCTGAGGAGACACCAGTTTGTTGTTCAGGTACAGGTCCACTTGACTGAACAGCGAGTGCAGCCAGTTGTTAATCGGACCCACCTCTTTTATCGCTTGATCACCCGTTACAGCGCCTCCGTTAGCCGTTCTAATGGTAGCCTTCACATGCAGTAGCGTCTGTGACAGATCCGTGTACTCGTCCCCGTGACCCGGAACTATGAACTCCACGGGCGAGTCGTCTGTCAGGGAGGAGATGGGCTTGTACTGCACCCATTTACCGCTCTCTATACTGGTCTGCGTGGGCGGTAGCGAGAACAGGTCCAACTCGGTCTTGACACACTCGCACGACTTCTGATGTAGAAACGCCATTATCCAAAAATGTCCTTCACGGTACTCTCACTCTTCTTGCTTCTCCTCTTCTTAGCGACACGTTTTGCGGGCTTCCTCTTGGGCGCAGCGCTCTTCTTCCTCGCTCCGAGGAGTTTCGCCAGAGACTGAGGAGTAACCTGCTGTACACGCCTCCTCTTATAGGCGCCACCACCGCTCAGCACGCGATCCAGTTTTTCATCGGCCTTACGTTTCAGCGACCCGGTAAACTCTCTGAGCCGGGTGTTGGCCGCGACCCGGGGGTCGGCTGTGCCCGCTGCCACGTCGCTCAAGAAGCCCACACTGGACCTCAGCGCCTCCTTGCCCAGCGTCGATGCGCCGGATCTGATCAAAGGGACCACTGTACGCATCAGCCCGCCTAGGAAACTGCCGATGCCGTGTCCGCGTTGGAAAGCGGCTCCTCTGAATACGGAGGATACGCCATGGCCCGCCTGCTGGTGGCGGTAATACGCCAGATAGGGATCGCTCGGATTCATTGCCGCTGCCTCTCTTTCCTGAAATGAAGCTTCATGCACGTGGTCCCGAAGTGGAATGGCAAGTGTCGCCCTTGGTTGTCCCTTAAATCGATTTCCACGCTCTCGAATGAGGTTTTAATCACCGGCACGTAGTGCGGGTCTATTATATACACTGTCGTGTTGGCACCTTACGTGTAATTCCTGATGTCGATGTTGAGGATCTTCAGTAGTGGCGCCACAGCGTCGCCCACCAGTTGGGGTTCCACCAGGTCGCAATACACGTACATGTGTGATGGCAGACTGGCGAAGAGGTTAGCCGGCCTCACGGACCTGTGACGCTTGACGATATCCGTATCCACCTCGTAGCCAAACTGTAGCGCCAAACTGGGGCTCAGTTTGAGGCTCTGAACGGCTGAAGACGTCGACATCAATTCCACCCTGGAGGACCTCTCGTCATACGAGAAGGCGCACAGGTTACTCTTCATTTAAGGGTGGTTGTTGATTGCGTGCACGAGTTCCTCGGTACTACTGTAATTGCCCGGCTCCACTTTGATTAACAACTTGTCCACCACGGCCAACCCGCCTTTCGAGTCCCTCATTCCCAGCACTAGTTTGATGTAGGTTCCCTCACCGACGGTCAGAAAAGAGAAGGGGTAGTGCGCCTCCGCCAGAGCGACCTCCCACTCGCCGTCTGACAGATCAACGGTCGAGGGTAGATGGGTCGTGTAGTTTGTCACCATGTTGTTGGGATAGTACTTCATTGAACTGTTACTGGGCAACGTCAGGTAAAACTGGTCGTGCCTCGTCATCGCAGCTGTTGCACGTCCGCTGCGGGTACCCACGAGTTGAAGTCCTCTCCGTAACCGGCCCACTTGACTAGGTAGCGCTTACTGGAGCCTCGCCTCTCGGTGTCCAGTATTTTATCTATTTGATACAGGCGGTCCGGGGCGATCGTCACCTTTTGCATCTCGTGCTCGTAGAAGCGCCCTTCCAGCGGCATCCCGTTCAGGTCGCGCAACACATACAATGGCAGAGGATGCGACCCGTATACGTGATCCACCACGAACAGCTCCTTACTCCAATTGGTCTCGTAACCTTTGGCAAACGTACCCTTCTCCTTGGCTATGCGCACCGTGTCGCCCGGCTCGAACCTGGGCTTGTGTCGCCGGATCGCCTTTCCATACATGTGACGCCAAACCTTGTACACCGTTTTTCCATCGCCGCTGTCCGCGTCCACGGGTCGTAGGCCACCACCCAGGCTCCTGTGCGGACTGCGGTTGTAGGCGTCCACAAGCCTGTCAAACACGTCCACGTAGCGATACGTGTTCTTGTAGGTCAGGTAGCGCCACATGCGGGTCTTGAGCGTGCGGTTGACTCGCTCCACCACCGCCGCCTTCACGTCGGGGTTCTGCGTGGTGAAGTAGTTGACACCGTGACTCTTGAACACTCGCTTGGTCGCGGCCCCGGTGAACTCCGTCCCCTTGTCGGTCTGTAGGCAGCGAGGAGTCGCCTCAGCGAATATTCCCTCGAACGCAGCAGCCACCTCAGGCCCGCTTTTCCTCTTCAGTGGTACCGCGAACAGCCGCTTACTGAATACGTCTATCACAGTCAGCAGGTAGTTGACTCCGTCGTTGTACCGGCTCAGGCCGCGCATGTCGTTCAGGTCCGCCTGCCACAGCTCCCGGGGCCCGAACACGGCGTAGCGGTTGCGGGGAAACCGCTTGCGCGCAGGCTTGTGCAACGTGTAGGTGTCCTGGGCGCGCAGCCAGTCGGCTACCCGACGTTTCGGTAGGCGCGCGGCTCTGACCAGGGCGGCCACCCCGCCGAGGGAACCGGGCTGGCTCGGGTCGTAGTACAACTTCTCCATTACGGTGTGAACGGCTCCCAGTTGTCCAATGACGATTCCCGGTCGGGTTCCTCGGTTATTATCCTTCTTCGGGCCGCTGGGGGTCGCGGTCTCAGGCGGTCCAGTATCGGCGTCAACCTCGGTGAGAGGGGTGTCGATGAGGCTGTCGTCGTGTCTCCCCAGGGGCTCGATGCCGAGTCCAGTCCCACGCCTAAGTAACGCAACGCCGTGGGATTGCTCACGTATTCTTTGGGTACGTTCATGTCCTTCAAGGCGGCCATCACTTGATGCCAGCCGGTAGGCAATCGGTCCGCCCTTCGCGCTCTCACTATGCTGTGCGCGATGTCCACTATATTGGAATCGGGGATCTTCACCTTGTTCACGTACACCGCCCCACTGGCGTCCCAGGCGATGGGGCTGCCTTGACGGGTCATGAATCGCAACAAGTTGCGCGCCACCGACCTGTAGATTTTTGAGAACGATTCCACAATGTCCTCCTCCGCCGAGGCGCTAGACTCGCGCTTCATCTGACTCGGACCCCCTGCCGCTTCCTCCTCCTCCCTCTCCTCACCCTCGATGATTGACAGACCTATGGGTTGACGTTTAGCCGCGGAAAAGTGCAGGAACCGCTGTAACACCTGCTGATATTGTTTCCATTTCTCCGTATCGTCCAGCCGCTTGTCGCTCAATATGCGATGCATCTCAGCGTCCAGGCTGGCTGGCTTATTGGCGCTACCTGCTCCTCCTCTTGGTTCTGGTCCCGACCCTGGTCCCGGTCCTTCTCGCAATCTCTCGATGAGCTCCTGCGGTACAACCACCATTTTCCTAGCGTACTCCATGTCCGATTAGCTTCTGCGCTAGAACGGGCAGAACAGCGTTCAACAGTAGAGGTAGGAGGATCCCTCCGCCCCGTTGAACGAGGTAGTGTCGCTTCTTGGCCCAGCCCTCGCCGCGTTTCACCAACCGTCTGAGCGCCTGTTTGTGTTTGCTCAATTTGCGTTTGAGGCAGGGAGAAAGCGGTACGTTTCCGCGTAGCACGTTATACGCACACTCGCACAATGACTTGATGCGACTCTTGTCGCACGCTTTTAACAGGGCCTTGCGTTCTTTGGGCGTAGCGTGTATTAGGGCCCTCAGCAGCGCCGCGTCCTTCTTCACGCGGTGTGACATGATGACTGACGCTGGCGCGCGCTCGGCCTATTTATCACTTCTTCTTGGGCAGGTACACGTAGTTTACCGGATCATCTGGGAAAATGGTTGAACGTACGCGCATCTCTTCAGGCGTGGACTGTTTCAAGTCTATGAGCAGGTAGGCGTGCGGATCACGCGTGGCGTCCGCGTAAGCCTCCTCCACGAATTTGGGGTTTTCCGGGTATACTTGGCGAGCCAAGTGTTTGATCTGAGCGCGATCCCTGGGATTCTTGAAGCACACTATGTAGTGGGCGTTCAGTGATATGTCGCGCTGGCCCCTGCCCTGGTGAAACAGGTTTTGCGTGATGAAGAACACGCTCATGTTGCGGTGGTGCGAGCCCTTGGTGAACAGGTCCGCCACGCCGGAGCCAGCCTCGCGCATCATGTCATCGACGATAACCAGGGCGGGCTCGCTACCGTCATAGTCGTCCAGGTCTGGCAGGCCGGCTACGTAGTGCACGGCAGAGTCCACACGGCTCTTGCCACCGCCACCACCGCTGCCATAGTGCCAAGTGATGCGGGCGAACCGCGTATCGCACATGCGGTCGGCGTGCTCTATGAAGCGAGCCACGAAGTGTGACTTGCCGCTGCCAGAGGGCCCGGCCACGATGGCGGTGAACGGGTGTTTCCACCTCAAGTCCATGGCGTCTACTGACTGCCATGCACCGCTACCTCGGCTCTTGTAACTAAAGGTTCTTTTTCTTGCTTCTTTTTATTTATTTTTATTTTTTAATATTGAAGGAAATAAGGGAATAGGAAATACCATTTATTTATACAAATTCCAGGAAAGGAAGTTTGCTGCCAGGAGGGCCGCTCCTCTTTACAAGGCTCGTCCTCGGCCCCACGCCAACGTTGTACTGGGAGATGGCGTTGTCGTCCAGGACCGTGAGGTACCGCCGGGGCATGTAGATCCGGATCGGGTCGTCGCCGACGAGACCCTCCAAGGTGGCCATCACTGCCTCGCCGTACGGTGTATCTACCCGCTCGAATGAGCGAATCGGGTACACCGCGTTGTCCCGCAGATCCGCGATGCGAGTGTAACCCGCGGCCTTGCAGCTGTTGAGGGCTGTCCTGAGGTCCATCTTCTGGTCCGTGTTGAGCATGGCGCAGCGGCTGGATGCAGAATGACCGGCTCTCGCCACCGAGTCGCCTTTTATTGGCGGTGTCTACGTGCCGACTCGCGCGTATCAACATCATGATGACATAGTTAATCGCTCAATTCCAGGAAGGGTGATGTAATGGAAAGCTTTACTGCGTAAACAAGTGGATTGTTCTAGAAGCGTCTCGGTTATCAACTGCTTAGTGGAAGTTTCCACGCTCAATTCCAGGAAGGCTGACGTAATGGAAAGCTTTACTGCGTAAACAAGTGGATTGTTCTAGAAGCATCTCGGTTATTAACTGCTTAGTGGAATTTTCCACGCTCTCTCGTTTATTGGGTAGCGCGCTTGGAGTGTGCGCTCCTCTTGGTTTTCCCTGAGATGATGCAATCGGTCTTTCGCCAGGTGGGTAGAGGAGTAGCGGTCCTAGTGATCCCGTCGTATCTTGTCTCTCCCGTCTCGCTATTTGCCAACCATAGGTTTTGTAATCTGGATAGCAGGTCCTCTAGACATATGCAGATTTCATCGTTTCGCTCCTCGTCCAAGTACAAGCCGCAACTGAACGTGGGGCGACCTCCTTTGAACACATTCATCTTCAACAGTACGTTACCGCTGTTGGTAGGGTTCTTCACAGTGTACTGATATCCGCCAGCGGACCAGCACGGTGTCGGGGAATCGATAGGCACTTCCTTCCTCTTTACAGTCCACCCATCGAGCTTTTTCTTCTTTGACGCACATCCCTGCTGAACTGGTGGTGCGTTGGCGTTCTCATCGTTCATTGCGTTCAGCTCCTCTAGGAAGGAGCGGATCGTTTGGTCCACTTCGGCTGCACTGACTCCGTTTCCGTTCATGGTGACGTCTCGAACAACACTGAGGTCGCGCGCGCGGCTCTGCCTCGGTTTTATACCCAGGTTGCACGCTTCAGCGAACCTTCTAGAAGCTTCCAGAAACGTGAGAGGTGGTCTTTCGCTAACGGGGAGCACTCCAGTCAGGAGGAGGTCTCATGCGACGCACTTGCCGGAACCTTCTAGAACGGAGGGGTCTTGAAAGCCGCTGATGAGTAAACAGGCTGGGACAGTCACGTAGGCCCTAGCACGCGCCTCGACACGTGACTCCACGGAGCCGCTTGCAGTTTGGTTTAGTCAAGCCGGCATACAACGTGTAACGAAGTCACATCAAATTCGGTTGGCAAACAGCCGAGATCCCATGAGGAAAAAGCGTTTGAAAATTAATAGCGGGCCCGTTTAACAGTGGATTTTCAATTTTCTTTAAGCGATGGTTTTCTTAGGTCACGGCCCGACATGTGGTGAGGTTTCGTCAAAATCGGTTGGTAAACAGCTGAGATCCCATAAGGAAAACGCGGTTTTAAATTAATAGCGGCCTTGTTTAATGGTGGATCTATGGGGTTCTTACGTCATTCGCTTCCTTGAGGATAGGCCTACACTCTGGAAAAAGTCCCGTGGGAATCGGTGGATAAACAGGTTAGTTATTAATTTTCGAAAGTTTTTCCTCATTTTCAAGGTCGTCACGAAAAGTGCCGTTGGCGGCCGGGGGGGGGGGCTGACGTCACCGGGGGGGGGCTGACGTCACGGGGGGGGGCTGACGTCACGGGGGGGGGGCTGACGTCACGGGGGGGGGGCTGACGTCACCGGGGGGGGCGCTCCTCACTTGCTCCTCACTTGCTCCTCACACGCCTGTGCTGGTTTTGAATGCCCCAATGCCCCCTACTCTAAACCCATCAAAACTTTTCAACTTACTAATTTCCCAGGTGTTGTATTTCGCGTTATAACAGGATTTATTTACCTGATTAGGCTGACTTATGTAATTTATAGATAATAACTTTATCATTATCGTTATCTCATTTTGTAGTAACCTAAAAGGAAAATAATTTCAGTAAAGTTTTAAACAAGTTAAAAGTTATCGCTGAAAAATGTTGAAGAAATCCCTCGCAAGTGTCCATTATCGTCGGCCAGACGGTTACAAGAAAGATTAAAATTTATTAGGCCGGTAAATGTTGCTGAAAACCCAACGACCGGGATAAAAGGCATTCGACTTTCAAACTAGGAACACACAGAATTTCGAACCAGACAAGCATTAAGGGTAAATGAACTTTCCCTAAACAGTAATCCTGTAACCAGTATACTAATGTAAATGTTAAGTGATAAAACACACTTTTTTATTTTATGTGGTGACTCGAAATTTAATTTGTTTAAAGGATTTGGTTGATACTAATAATTAATTAATTATTTGTACCTATGCTATCAAACAGCCGCAAATATCGATGTCGCATAATTGGGCTTTATCAATACTTACACTCTACAAATGACATATTGTCAGAAATAAATCTAGCAACTTAAAATTGTGGTCCTATACAGTTTCTTTTTCGTAAACGCTTCTCTCTCTCAGATGCCAAAAAGTGCTTGAGGTTTAGTGGATAAGACAATGGACTTTAACGCTGGAGTCCCGGATTTGAATCCCGACCGTGCCAGGTGATATTTTTGTCAGGATTTTTCATTTTTATTTATATCATATTTTTAATGCGTATTTAATACGTTTAAATGATAAAATATGTTATATTTTGTGTTTTTAATTTATATATTTTTATTTTTATTAAAAGTAGATCACGTTCCGATCAGAAGCAGATCAGATTCTGATCAGACCTGAGTAGGGTGTATTGGACACTTCTGGCTCAGGAGGAGTCAGGAGGAGCACCCCCCCCCGAGCCCACCCCCCCTCGCGAATTTTTTTTTGCGAATTTTTTTTTTGCGAATTTTTTTTTTGCGAATTTTTTTTTTGCGAATATTAACCTAACCTAACCTAACCTAACCTAACCTAACCTAACCTAACCTAACCTAACCTAACCTAACCTAACCTAACCTAACCTAACCTAACCTAACCTAACCTAACCTAACCCATCCTAACCTAACCTAACCTCGGATCAGATTTCTGATTGCAGATTCTTGTTCGTCTAGTCGAGCCGAGAAATTTGAGTACCCACAACGTACATTTGGACGATGTGGGGGGGGGGCTATCTCGGTTACCATAAGTCGGATTTGAATTCTGATTGCAGATTCTTGTTCGTCTAGTCAAGCCGAGAAATTTGCATACCCACAAGGTACATTTGGACGATGTAGGGGGGGGCTATCTCGGTTACCATAAGTCGGATTTGAATTCTGATTGCAGATTCTTGTTCGTCTAGTCGAGCTGAGAAATTTGCATACCCACAAAGTACATTTGGACGATGTGGGGGGGGGGCTATCTCGGTTACCCTAAGTCGGATTTGAATTCTGATTGCAGATTCTTGTTCGTCTAGTCAAGCCGAGAAATTTGCATACCCACAATGTACATTTGGACGATGTAGGGGAGGGGGGGGGCGGGCTATATCGCTTACCTTAAGTCGGATTTGAAGTCTGATTGCAGATTCTTGTTCGTCTAGTCGAGCCGAGTCATTTGAGTACCCACATCGTACACTTTGGATGATGTTTACAAAAAAGGGGCCCGCACCACACTTTTGACCTTTTTTTTTTTGCATTTTTGGAATCTCCCGTCAAGCCGAGTATTCTCAGTACCCACATGACATACTTTGGATAATTAATACAAGAGTTGAACAGGGTAACGCTACAACCAACAGAGCTAGCCCATCAGCGCTTGCGGTCAATTGAACTACCAGTGAATGCAAATTTTAAGGAGAATATAATTGCAATGCTTTGAACATATACTGCAAAGGGGGGTGTATCGATACACCCCCCTTCAAGTACTCTGCACCGAGGCAGCTGTTCGCACAACCGACTGACGCGTCCAGTCTACTGTCTGGGAATGCGGATGTTGTAATTTGATACCTCGACTGGAGGGTGCAGGTGTTCACACAAAAAACCGACAAGTCGAGACCTGTCTGGGAATGCGGATGTTGTAATTTGATACCTCGACTGGAGGGTGCAGGTGTTCACACAAAAAACCGACAAGTCGAGACCTGTCTGGGAATGCGGATGCTGTAATTTGATACCCCGACGGGAGGGCGACGCGACCCTTCCAGGAACCCATTATAGTCCGCCCGTATCGAATTCCGAGCAATAAATCACCAGTTGTCAAACACCCACGGTATCATTCTTGTTTTAGGCTTCAACAATTCCTGACGTATGGGGGAGCGAAAATCTCCCCCTAACCCATTATGTGTTAGGGGGAGCGAAAATCTCCCCCTAGTAATTAAATCAACAGAACACCAGTCATTCTTGTTCTAGTCTTCAACAATTCCTGACGTATGGGGGAGCGAAAATCTCCCCCCTAAGCCATTATGTGTTAGGGGGAGCAAAAATCTCCCCCTAAGCGGTGCGCGGGTCGCGACACGCCACAGTCTCTTGATAGACTTCTTCGAAGACGGACGTCCACATTAATTCGATAACAATGTCGTTTATTCATCAGAAATCGTGTGAATGTGTGAAGACTGAACTGGACTTGTTTTCGATACCGCCTACGCAGACCAGCATCGAGAGCGGTAAATGGGTTCAATACAAACCGATCTCATCACTCACAGACGATTCGCCAATAGAGTTTGTAATACCCGGTCACGGTGACGAGTACACGGACCTGACACAAACGTTATTACACGTGAAAGCCGCTATTGTGAAACAGGACGACACTAAAGCGGACGGTGGGCAACCTGCTAAAGAGGTGGGCCCGGTGAACAATTGGCTCCACTCGATATTCAGTCAAGTGGATCTCTATCTCAATCATAAACTGGTGTCACCACAAAACAACACGTACGCTTACCGTGCCTACTTGGAAAACCTATTGAACTACGGATGTAGTGCGAAGAATTCGCACCTGACTAGCGAGCTGTTTTTTGAAGATTCGGCCGGACTAATGGACGATTGTGACGAATTGAACGAGGGATTGAAAAAGCGTCGCGATCACACGAAAGAAAGCGATGTTTGCGATATGGTCGGTCGATTGCACATCGATCTGTGCAATCAGAACAAATTTATGTTGAACGGTGTCGAGATGCGATTGCAACTTAACAGATCCAGAAACTCGTTTTGTATAATGTCCAAAACGCTAACTACCTACAAGGTGACAATTAAAGAGATTAGTCTTTTCGTACGTCGATGTAAGATCAATCCGAGCGTATTGTTGGCGCACAGCAAAACTCTCGAGACCGGCACGGCCAAGTATCCGATCACGCGTGTAGAAGTGAAATCCTTCACACTACCCTCCGGTATAATGAGTAAAGCTTTAGACAGCGCATTTCTCGGTCAGTTACCGAAACGTGTGATAATTGGACTGGTCAGTAATCTTGCGTTCAACGGAGATTTCAAGAAGAATCCCTACAACTTTCAACACTACGATATGAATTATCTAGCATTGTACGTGGACGGTGAACAAGTACCGGCCAAACCGTTACAGCCCGTTTACACATTGAACAGTGAGACGTATATACTCTCTTATTACACATTGGTCACTGGCACCGGAATCCAGTTCTCCGACGCAGGTAATGAGATCAAGAGAGGTGACTATCCGTACGGTAATTGTCTTATGGCGTTCGACTTGACACCGGACATGTCCGCGGCTGAGTCGAGTCACTGGAATCTCCTGCGCAACGGTAATCTACGTATCGAAATCGGATTCTCCAAAGCGTTGTCCGAGACCGTCAACTGTATAGTGTACGCCGAACTGGACAACGTCATCGAGATCGATCGTCACCGTAACGTAACAGTTGACTTCAGCGGGTGAATAAAAGCGAACGCCAAACAGAAATATTGTCTGACAGCGAGTGCATACAGTTTACTTCAAGGGTGAGCAGACGCACCACCAGTCAGTAGTACGGTTGAAGTCACACGGTAAGGACGTGAACATGGACGCTTACGCTTCTGCGGACGACTATATCAAATCGTTTATTCAGGAGATTGAGGTTATGAACAATAATGCTAGTGATCAGACATTGACATCACCTCAGTCGTCATTTGTAAAACCGACCACTGCCTGCAAGAGACGAAGGAGGCCAACTCCCATCGAAGTGGAAACCAAGAAACCAGGATGGGTGCCAAAACCAACAGATGATTCTCCCATAGTGTCATGGATGGACGATGGGAATACTTTCGCAGTTCAAAACCCAGGAAACAAAGGACAAATTTTATTGAAAATGGAAATGTACGATGGTACAGATATGGTGTTCATGTGCGGTTTATTTTTGGACAAAGATGGTGAAATGCACCAAAGTGTTAAACAAGTAGTTGATAAAGTGGAAAACATGTGGATCTATAAATCAACAGGAGTACCGAAAATTACAGGCTTAACTCAAACTGTTACACAACGCAGTGCAGTTTCGCAGCCAATGCCTAAGAAGCGAGCTGTGAGGAAGAAACAACGAGTGGCGTCGGCATTCAACTAGAGCATCCGCATTCCCAGACAGGTCTCGACGCGTCGGTTTTTTGTGTGAACACCTGCACCCGACCCTTCGGACCACCCACGTAGAAGAAAATGGTGGCGAGGGTTTATAAGGCGGAGCCCCGCCCGATTGAGCATCATTCGCCACCAGACCACCACCTCACATAGACCTACTCCAACTACTACTAGAGATGTCAAACAGCAGCAGCACTTTCAAGCTAGAGTTTCCGGGCGTGAACGGCACTGCAACAACCGCGGACCTGAGAGCTACCCTCAACAACTGCAAGTCTGACTCTCCGCTCTACACCAGGATAGCCGATCTCCGAGAGGAATGCGGCTATCTCATCACTGCGATGGAGCGAGCCACCACACCCTTTGGCGAGACAATCATCGTGATCCTGGAGGGGCAGGTCGGGGACGACTTCTTTCTGCGAGTCTACCTGCCTAGGCGCTTCAACGAGGTCCTGAGCAACACCGACATCGAGCGCTACAACAGCGGGTTTGGAGAACGCCTTCGCTTGGTGAAGCGCAGCCCGAGGGGTTCCAATAGCAGATTCACACCTTTGGAGTTTATGTAAAGCAAGACTTGAAGATTATGTTAATACCTTTGTAAATTAGTTTTCGTAGTCAATACTTATAGTCACGTTCAGAACATAACCACTGTGTTATTTATTTCACTTAACCCCAAAAATTTCCTTTGGTAGTAAGTTTAAGAGTGTGAGTATGGTAACTGTGAGGTGTTTAGTAGCTCAGTAGTAATCATGGGCTTGATGTGGAAACATCCGTTCTCAGCCATTGTGGCTGGACCTTCGGGTTGTGGCAGGCACAGTTTGTGTCAAAGTTTATAAAACACATTACAGAAATGTGTGACACACCATTTACCAGTATAAACTGGCATTATGGTAGTGGCGGTGGTGGTGGTGGTGGTGTTGACCTGAAAAATGTCACCATTAACCACGTAGAAGGTCTACCAAACTTGGAGGATTTTTCTGGTAACGAGCCGATACTTGTGATTATAGACGATATGATGCGTGAGGCCGACAACCGTGTGGTGGATCTTTTCACAAAAGGTTGCCATCATCGCAACATTAGTGTCTTTTTCATTACACAAAATTTGTTTCATCAAGGACGCGGGCAGAGGGACATCTCACTGAATGCGCATTACATTGTGTGTTTTAAGAATCCTAGAGATAGAGTTCAGATTAGGTACTTGGCCAGACAAATATATCCAGACAGCCCGAAATTCATCGAGGAGGCGTACGCTGACGCTACGAGGAATCCACACGGCTACCTACTGATAGACTTGAAACAATCAACAGACGAGAATATGCGAATACGAAGTTGCATATTTCCAGACGATTCTACCAACTATGTGTACTTGCCAAAGAAAAGGTAATTTCGCCATCAGTAGTAATCATGTCGTGCTTGCGGAAGGACGCAGCTCTGCTTACGGCTTTCATACACGCAACACCCAAGGAGCGGAAGGCACTGTTAAAGGTGTGTGACAAGAGCCGCATTCGCTCAGTGTGTGAGTGCGCATACAACGTGTTGCGAGGTAACGTTCCTCTGGCGAAGAAGAGTAAAAGTCAGTTAAGCAAACACAAGGCGACGCTACGTCGATTGGTGAAACGCGGCGAAGGCTGGTCAAAGAAACGAAAGTATCTCATACAAAAAGGCGGTGGAATCTTTATACCATTACTTTTGAGCGCAGTACTACAAGCAGCACTGAGTAGATAAAAATGGCTGGCATCAACAATCAGTTCTATTTGACACTGCCCAGCAACAGTTCGATGCAGTATTATCCGAAAAATACAGTTGCAAATTATATAACACATTTGCCGAGAGCTATTCAACTGGACGCTGGCGACTGGGAAATTGCACTTGTGGAAGCGCACTATCCAATGACATTTCTATCTGTCGGTAATGACGAAACAATTGACATTTGCATACAACCGCAAGAGGAAGCAAAAGTGAACATAGAAGCGTTGGCGCGGGTTATGGACAGCACTGCCGATGTAACACCGGTAGTGTCTGCTACTCCAAAACAAAACCACAGAATTAAATTGAAGACTGGTGATTACGCAAATATTCAAGAATTGTGTGATCATATCAATTCACAAGAACTAGCGATTACTTTTGGTGTAAAGTTCACCGTTGAAAACTCATACAACAAATTCATTGAAGTATCGATGGGAACTGATGTTGGAAAAATTACATTAAGTCCAACGTTGGCGCTTCAATTGGGGTTCGATCCGAATGAATTGACGCTGACGTTTCCCGCGCAATCCTTACATAGTGTATGGTCCATTTGAATTGTGGCAAGCGGACTTGAACGATATGCGTGGTCTTAGTAAACACAACGACGGCGTCAACTACCTACTGACTGTAATAGACGTGTTTAGCAAACACCTGTATGTGCGAACGTTGAGGCGGAAAGAAGGAGCTGAAGTGGCCAACGCTTTCGAGGAGATATTTGCCGAAGCGACCGACACACCTCGCTTAAAAGTAAACAGCTTAACAGGAAGTATTTCCTAGACAAAACTATAATCCAGTTTTACGAAATTGAGTTTATTCCAAACGTTTGCAATGCATTTCATGGGCTCGTTATCTCACTTAGTTATCAACATTCAACAGAATAGCAACAACGTTAAATTGAGACCGATGTAAAACATAACAGAATACACTGGAAAGTTATCATCACACCAAAAACCTACAAGTTAACGTGAAATATTGATCTCTAGCTATTATCAGGCAACACAAATTTAAAACATCAAAGTATAAAATTATTTTATGATTTGTGTTTACTATCAGTTTGGAGGCCGGAATTCGAGTGACATTATCAGGACGGGTCGTGGGTCATCGCAGCCCGAGAGGAAGTCCCCAACATTTGTCATTTGTTATGGTGCGATTTGAATCTATTGACAAGGATCCGCAATTGGAGGCACAGCAAGTGGTTGATTTACTTTAACTACAAAACAATTGTTTAAGGAAAAATGATTTTAAATGGAAAATTTCGACAACTCTTAGAGTCTTCCAGTAATCATAAGGCATTGGTGGTAAAATCAATCAAAACAAATATAATTAAGTGCAAGTTGATAAGTAAACAAAAAACATATGATAGAAATAAAAAACCCTTATAGAACTAATTTTAGTTAGAAAATACAACCTTAATATGTGTAGTTTATATCACACGCACAAGTTTTTAGAACATGTGAAGAAATTCTCATGTAAGGCAATTTACCCAGATAATGTGTAGGTTATCTAAATGTGGAGAGTGTAATTTTCCTGTCAACATAAATAATATTTCATGTTATCTTATATTAAAAGGATGGCTATTGGCTATGGAGGGGCACTAGCGCTACCAGTGGCCGCCACCTCAACCACATCAAAGCTACTGTGGTGTTAGATCACAAGTATTGGTATTGGCATAAAGGTTGCCTTATGCGGTTTGATTACTGTGAGGACTGTTGATGCTATTGGTCTGCAAACATTAATAATTTGTATTTATTTATTTATTATACGGAATGACTTCATTTTTACAAAGATGAAGCATAATTTAAACTAAAATTCATAAAGAATAAACATTTAAGACACCTGATTATAATACAATATCATAATATGACTAACATACAGCAACATAAATAACTGTGGAGTGTTTTATCACAAAATAACAAGCGGACCGACACAGTACAACAGTAGTACTAAACTAATACAATATGACAACAATAGGGACACAAGTTAAAAGATAAATAAAGATTGATTTAGCAAGTATCATGTAACAATACAAATATCATGACAAGTATTACATATACATCAACAGTAGGAACGAGATATGTAAAACATATAAAACCAGAACGTAGCGAGATCTTTGACATCAGCGCGGACATGGGTCATCAGGAAGCTGCGTCACGCGCCCACGACATCATGCGGATGTGGCAGCAGCGTTGGAACGTTGGAACGAGTCGGACACCGGTCGAGGGACATTCAGGCTGGTCCGGGATCTCGAGCCATGGGTCCAACGAAACCATGGCAAGGTCTCATTCTTCCTGTGTCAGCTTCTGACGGGCCACGGCTATTTACGAACCTAAACAGAATGGGATTAGTAACACCTACCTGCCGATCTGTTCTGAGGAAAGTGGTCAAGTATATCACAATTTCTTCGTCTGCATCAGTTTTGAGGTAGCAAGGCACACGCTGACATTCACGATCGGAGACTAATAGCAACCAGTTCTATTTGACATTGCCCAGCAACAGCTCAAAGGATTATTTTCCAAAAAACACAGTGTCCAAGTACACTACACATCTGCCGAGACAAATTCGATTAGAAGGCGATGGCGAGTGGGAGATGGCTTTGGTCGAAGCGCATTATCCATGCTCCTTTATGACTGTGGACGATGAATCGTGTATTTGGCTCGACTATAAACTCGTTCTGCCGAGTATTCCCGTCACACTCAGTGTCGAGCACATTATGCTATAGATGAAACCCGGTTATTACAAGAACATAACCGATTTATTGAAAATGATCAATAAAGCGAAGGATGTAACCCAGTACTTGTACTTTGAGTATGACAAAGAGCAGGACATAGTCAAGATCACGACAATGGTGGACGGTATAAGCAAAGTGCATTTCACCGAAGCGCTGTCTCTCCAGTTGGGTTTCGATCCGTACGAGAACGTTTTGACAAATGACCTCACAGCGATATGGCCACCAAATCTGACTATGGGACTGCCGACACACTTGTACGTGTATTGTGATCTGATTGAACCGCAGCTGATTGGCGACACTACAGCGCCACTTTTGAAGATTATCAACATTGACAGAGATAACTACACACACGGCGCGCATAAGACTGTGCATTTCATCAGTCCTCATTATGCGCCAGTTATGAAAGGAACATTTGAAACGATCGATATTGACCTAAGGGATCACGCTAGTAAAAAAGCGTCATTCCTCTTTGGGACGTCGTACGTGAAGCTTCATTTCAAAAGAGTAGCTCAGCAATTATGAATACAAACGATCCCTACTTGGCTTACTACCGTCGCCAACAATTGCAGCAGACCGGCGGCAGTATCGATAGGGTATTTCGCGGTGCACCCTACCAGCGCGGACATGGAATTGGCAGTTTCCTAGGCGGTATGTTCCGCACCATCACACCGCTACTCAAGTCGGGAGCCTCTGCTGTGGCCAAAGAGGCGTTGAAATCCGGTGTTGGATTCTTGGGCGACATGGCCATGCACCAGCGGGATCCCAAAGAAGCCGCTAGAGATCATTTCAGCCAGTTTACAGACTCGCTAAAACGCAGGGCGGACGGCAAACTTCAACGTGTGCTAAGTGGCGGCGGCGGCTCTCGCGCGAAACACCGTCGCGTAACGCGAAAGAATACCGCGAAACACCGACGCGCTACTCCTGCGCGAAAGACTAACGCGAGACTCTCGCGTAAGAGGAACGCGAAGCGCGCCATGTTCGGCGGCCGTCGTGTCACACCGCAGTCTTTGACGAAACTCCTTCGAGGAAGGTCGGCGTCGTCATCCAAGAGCAGCAGCAAGAAGAGAAGGACAGTTAGGAAGAAGACGAGGAAGACGAGGAAAGCAGTGAGGAGAACTTCCGTACGTGATATATTCAATTAACACACACGCTAGCAATGTCGTTTCTACATCAAAAGTCGTGTGAATGCGTCAAGACGGAATTGGACTTATTCTCCCTACCGCCGACGCAGACCAGTATCGAGAGCGGCAAATGGATTCAGTACAAACCAATCTCCACACTGACTGATGATTCGCCCATAGAGTTTGTTGTGCCCGGCAACGGCGAAGAATACACCGATCTTTCGCAAACAATGTTGGAAGTTACAGCGTCTATTGTCAAGTCGACAGGAGCGGCAATCGCAGATGCTGATGAATCGAACAAAATTGGCCCAGTCAACAATTGGCTGTACACGTTATTCAGTCAAGTCGATATGAGTATGAATCAGAAACTGGTCACACCACAAAACAACACTTATGCATATCGAGCGTATATCGAAACGTTGATGAATTACGGCTATGATGCTAGGAAATCACATTTAACATGTGGACTGTGGAACGCGGATGACGCCGGCTATATGGACAATACTCTGGATGATAACGACGGACTAAAGGCGAGACGAAAAATGACAAATAAAAGTCGTGAAATCGATATGCTCGGTCGCCTACATGTGGACATGTGTAATCAGAACAAGTTCCTGTTGAACGGTGTGGAACTGCGTTTTAAACTGATCCGATCAAAAGATTCCTTCTCCATTATGGCGGATGATGGTGACTACAAGGTGCACATTGTTGATGCGAATCTCTGGATACGAAGGTGTAAAGTTAGCCCCACTGTACTGTTGGCGCACAGCAAGACGCTTCAGACCGGCACAGCTAAATACCCAATCACCAGAGTGGAATTGAAAACATTCACACTACCGTTTGGAGTGAGGAGCAAAACTTTGGACAATGTGTTTCTAGGTCAAGTGCCGAAACGAATCATTGTCGGACTGGTCACCAACGCCGCTTATAATGGTGATTTAAAAAAGAATCCATTTAACTTTCAAAATTTCAAAACCAACTACTTCTCGCTGTACGTGGACGGTGAACAAGTGCCGTCCAAACCGCTACAACCACACTACGAAACCGGCAAGGGAAAATACGTGATGGCGTATCACAGTCTGTTTTCAGGCTCCGGCATACACTTTAGCGATGCTGGTAATCTCATAAATAGAGACGATTACGACGATGGATACTGTCTGATGGCATTCGATCTAACACCTGATATGTCAGCAAGCGACACGACTCATTGGAACCTAGTGCGCAACGGCAGTGTGCGTATGGAGATTGCTTTCGACACGGGGCTCACAGAGACTGTCAACTGTCTGGTATACGCAGAGTTTGACAACGTCATCGAAATCGATCGTCATCGCAACGTGTCTGCGGACTTTGGCGGTTAGATCGTCGGCGGCGGCGTCATCATCCTCCTCCTCAGTCAACAACCAACATTCGCACAAGATGGATCGTTTATGCAGAGTACCGCGTAAAAATTCCGCATCTCCAATTATTGTGGATTTTCAATGTTTCAAGGACAACGCAAATGACTACATTCTGAAGGAAGTGTGCGTCTTGGAATTGGTCAGTGGAACACTGCTAATGCATCATATCGCCAAATCACCATTCAGTCGAGATTTCCTATCACAAGAGAAACTGCGTGAAAGCTATTGGCTCACAAAACACTGTCACGGATTGGAATGGGACCAAGGTGATATCTGGTATCATGTGCTAGAGGAAAAGTTACGTGCATGTATCGCCAAACGACCGATTGTCTACGTCAAAGGTGCTGAGAAAAAAGAGTTTGTACGATAAAATTTCATCACGGATCACTGTACTACTAATGTCATGGATATCAACGATAATGGCTGCGGATCACTATCGTCAATCAACAGTCTACTATCAACAAACGCAGTGCGATGTTGCCACCACAGAACAGCTCACACACGATGCGCTCTAGCCAATTGCATCACATTACGCAGTTGGTTACATCTAAGTACAAATATCGCTGACGCTGATGATTACGCTGACGATGGTGAGAGTGATACCAGTTCCTGCTTTTGTTTTGCTACTAGCACTACTACTCCTACTACTGACTGTGGCGTCGACACAGTAGAATGAATACCTTAGAGATACAAAAGTGTATGGCTAAACTGCCCGTACAGAATGTTGGTGTCTACGCTGCGGATCAATTGCCCCATTATATTTCACCATCTACTGCTATGATTGTGAACACTGATCCACACAATGAAGACGGCACTCACTGGGTCGCTTTCTACCTTAACAGAGGAGGAGGAATAATTGAATTCTTTGACAGCTACGGTCAACCGCCACATCTTCAATTCTACCAAGGATTCCTGAGACGCAACGCTCGTCGCTACCTGTACAACGAGCATCGCCTTCAAAGTGACAACACTCTGGTCTGCGGTCAATACTGCCTTGTATTCCTGTACTGCCGCACCCACTACGGCATGAAGATGAAGGAATTTGTGCAGCTTTTTGAACACTCTTCTGTCGGCCACAACGACGCCCTGATCAGAAGACTCTTTGCACAAATGTATACCAATTGAGTTTTGAAATTTTGCATTTTTATCAATAAACTAGTTGTGTACTCAGAATAAAAAAGAAACATTCTTATTATTTCCCATCCTCGCCTCCTTTACCCCAAAGTGGGGCAGATCTATCATACAATGACATTAGCAGGTGCATTCTAGTCTTCAACAATTCCTGACGTATGGGGGAGCGAAAATCTCCCCCCTAAGCCATTATGTGTTAGGGGGAGCGAAAATCTCCCCCCTGGTAATTAAATCAGTTGAACAACAGTTGTCAACCACAAATTGGGACATACCTATCATACAATGATTGTAAAGTAACATTCATATCTGAACCTGGTTTATATGAATTAACATATTCCTGAATAATTTTTTTTTACTTTAGTATCTTAAGACTATGTGAGGGGAGAAAAAAAAGACAAATGTATATACGAACAATTTGGCTATTTATTTACACACCTTATATATATATTTTACATCGAGTATGTGCTCCTGAACATTTGTGTTTGGCTAGCAAAAACGAGACTCGACACAAACTAACGACTAGAACAAAAAGAAAAAAGGAGCACATTTCTAAGTTTTACGAGACTCGATACAAACTAATGACTAGATTTAGCAAAATCGGAAATTTACAAGTCAAGTCAGGGTCTTTGGTAATATGACACAACCACTCAACGCTCCTCATCCTCCGCCTCTTCATCGTCTTGAGGGATGTCTTCGGGCTGAGGTGGAACGTCAACATGCCCCCAAGGCAGTGTATTTACACCGTCCGGAAGGATGTAGCGTTTGTCATCGTTACAGCTCAAGGATAGCTTGTCGACTTGAACTGTGAAGACGCGGTGGTTTCGGGACTGGAACCTGGTGTTGATGGTTCTCTTCAACACGCCGTTGAAGAGGCATTCCCGATAGTCGTCAGAGGTTAGATTGTGTTTTACAACACCTCTAGCGACTCCCTTGGCGCGCTTCACTGTCATGACCTGCAACTCGTCATCTTCGGTCCTCTCCTCGAACTCGACAATGTCCATGAAATAAAGTTTTGAGCGAAGACCGAGGTACTCGAGCAGCGGAAGACCGTTCGCTTCATCCTTGAACTTTCCGATGACTTTTGCGTTGACGGGGCTGTAACAGGGATGGTTTCGGGGGTACGCACTGGTGTCAAAATCATCCAGATGCTCCAACATGTCCTTATAAACATCTTCAGTCTGGATGTCGAACACGAAACTGTCAGTGTCCATGTAGTCAACCTTCAGTCGATCGCCGTAGCGGTTCTTCATCTTTCGAAGGAAGTCGTACATGAGCCACTTGCTCAGATCGAGGACACACATTCCGACGTAGAGCGGTTTGTCCAGGACGATATTGACTTTCGACATGTGTACAATGGCGACGTCATCGTTGAAGTAGGTTCGGTCCAGGAAGTTTGACTTGGCCACGTACTTCCTGAACATCTCCGGCGTACACACCAGTTTAGCGTTCATTCGCTTGCGAACATTCTCGATCGTCTTGCCAAAGACCGCATTGTTCATAAGCTTGAAAAAGTCTTGTTCAAACTTGGTCGTGGCCTTCTTCCTCAGTTCGGTGTTCATTAGGATGTAGCTCTCTAACCACCGAGACTGACGGAACGAGATGACGTGATGCACGTTCACAAGCTCCAGTCCGTTTTCCAGCGCCTGTTGCAGGATTCTGTAATGACAGATGTAGTTCTTCTTGTCATCCAGAGTCGTAACGAGCTTCTTGAATTTCCCTCCTGGCGGACGTTTGGTCTCGCAGCAGTAGGGGAGATCCTTGTGAAGGTCGTGCAGGTGGGCGGGGTAGCGAAGGTCAACTTCCAAGACGTAGCCCGTGGGTCCTTCGGGGTCCAACGCTGCAATATCCAGGGACGAGATCTCCTCTCGGCTGAGCCATTGGAAGTGCCCCTGTGGAAGACACTGGGACATGGCCCAACCGTAAAGGTTGTTGGCATGCAAGTATAGCAGGTGATTCGTTGGCTCTTCAGGTCGTCGATCTTCAGGGCGACATCCATCATGGTTGGCCTTGGCGTGTCTGGTGATCGCCTGGGAAATACCTCCTCTGATGCCTTGCTCGAAGAAGAGGTACATATCAAAGTCCTGTATCGTATCAAGCTCCACTCGACAGGTCCTTAACATAACATCCCAGGCGTATGACGGTAGGGTGTAGTAGTGCGCAGGGTCTAGTTCGTATTCAGCCATCGACGTGTCCCTGAAGCGTTCAAAGACGTCAGTCAACAGCGCAATGTCACAGCGCAGGTACTTCTCGGCGTAGTCCTTGAGGTTCCTACAACCGAAGGTTTCCCACACGTTGCGAGCATGCTCGTAGTCTGCATCCGTGATGTCCTCCAGGGTAAGGTCGTTGTGAAAATCTCGCTGCAGAGGCAGTTCCGTAGTATCTTCCAACACGGCGTTCGACGTTACAAAGTTGTACGGGAACACGCCTTTCCTACGGACTAGATCGAAGAGGTGGTCTTCGGGGAATCTCTTCCTCGTCTCCAAGAGTTGAGCTGGTGGAAGTGCGGCTGCGAGGCTGGCGAGGCTCAAAGCCAGGAACCTGTAGGTGTCTAGGAACCTGACTCTGAATCCTGGCTGTCTTTTTCCACGCCCTTGCATCCCAACCGGTGCCGCCGCTCGGTCGAACAGGAACCGCTTCGTAAAAGCGATGTACCGCTCTTCCGTGTGAGCCAACACCTCAACATCACCAGGGTCGACCGCCAACTCCCGCACTATGAAGTGAGCGTCGTAGTTGGAGAGATTGTGGAAGTAGCAGTTGACTACTCGCTGCTCCCTGTAGCGTAGGTTACATGATCTGTGCGCAGCGCCACGGAACTCGTAGGGCGGCGCGTGGTTGTGATCACGAACCTTTGGGTCTTCGCTTGAAAATGTCGATCCGCAGAGGTAGCAATTCGCTGTCGAGTTGTACTGCATCGTTTCCGCTGGGGTCAGGACAGGGCGCAGATTTCTTGCTTCGTACAGGAAGTTCCACAATCGCTCAACATCAGTTTTCAACATCTCCATAAATGTCTTTGACGCATCATCCCCGAAGTAGACTCGAGGCTCAAACTCCTCAAGTCCGTACGAGTCGATGATCTGGTACGCAAAGGCGTATGGGATGTGGATGTGGGTGGCTACTCCTCCGTGCGGTTCGTCGACTTGTTCATCCATCTCCGCGGTCGGCAGTAGAGCACACTCAAAGTCCGCGTAGATGGTGAAACGCTCGCGTCGGGTGAACTCTGGATGGCTGAATTTGATTTCTGTCTTTTTCGGCGTATCCATGCGAATAGGGGCTGAAGCGGAGCAGTATCGCCTGTGCTCCTCCAGACGCTGTGCACCTGTCAGACCAAGCTTGTTCGGACGGTTGTCAAAGTGCGCGAAGCACCGCTTACAGATGAATATCCTGCCCTTATGTGCTGTGAGTTGGGGACGGATCAGTCGACTAAGGTCTTTGATGTAGGCGTAGGCGCTATCACCGTCCGTTGTCACGTACAAAATGTCGCAATGGTCTTCGCGCTCCTGCCTACAAATCTTCAAGGGGAAGACGGTGTCCTGATACTTTGGTCGTCCGTCAGGTTTCTGACCCACGCACGTGTGATCAATACCATAGACGTTGATGCTGATTTTGTTTGTCCGCTCAAACGTCTTGATACTCTTCAGAGCAACGGGGAATTGAAGGCCGGTCCAATCGTATCGGGCGATGATGTCGTCGGTGTACATTGCCGGTCTATCGGGGTTCTCTTGAACAAACTTTCCCAGGACCGCATACATAAAACACCGCTCATCGGCGTTCGATACGTTGACGACTGCTTTGGTGTTCTCCAGAGACATAGGCAGTGGGAGCCAAGCTCGACCATCTTCACCTAGAGGAGTGTACTCGTTTATACCGACCTCCAAATCACGAACGCGAAGGTATGTCCACCCGGAGCCGATATGATCACACTCAGCCTTCTCTCTGATAAGCTTCGCAAAAGCTGTTGAAATGTACTGGTTCAGGTCCGAGGTCACCGTCAGCGGAGTCATCTTCGTCTTGAATTTGCGCAGGCAGGTGTTGTTGTGCACATTTTGGAATTCACACTCCAGCTTCAAGTTGACCTTAATGCTGCGGTGTTTCGCCAAGGTGTTCTCAAGCAACTCCGTAAGGCTCACAATCAACAGCGTCATCACTTCTCCGATTGTGACGAGATTCTCCATCGGTCGCTGCAGACGGTAGGTTAGGAGGCGGTTGCGGAAACCCCGTTGAATGAGTGAGAATACGGGGCTTGACTGTCCTGCTCCAGTCATCTCAACATCATCGGGTTGTTGGTGTGTGCTCGTTCCAGGTTGTGGCTCCGTGCTCGGACCTGGCTGGGGTTCGTCCTGTATCATAGCCACTCGGTTCCGGATCAGGTCCTTCATGATCGGGCAAGAGATCCTCTCATGATGGTCCTTGTTGAACAGCTGGTTGAACTCCTGACCGCAGTATGCGCAAGGGAATCTCCGTTCTTGACCATCACCGTGAAATTGCATGGTGTGTCGACGCAGGTTGTCTTCCCTCTTGAATTCGGCGCCGCATGTGCCGCATATGAACCTGCGGACTCTGCTGTGGGTCGAATCCACATGTCGACGCAGGTTTCCTTCACGACGGAAACGGCGACCGCATTCATGGCAGGTGTGGTGGCCAGGACCCGGTCCTTCATCTGAAAATAAAAATAAAAAACAGATTAGGATAACTAAAGATACAAATTCCCCTCTCTCGAGAATCGCATTTCAAAATGGAGTTGTTAATTAAAAATATCAATTTTCAAACAGGGAATGTAATCTTCTGAACTGTTTGTCTACATTCATGATTCGGGGTTCAAGGCTAAGGATGTAGCTGCAATATTGAGCTGCGCCAACCCTAAAGAAGCATTATGTTTTAGGGGGAGCGAAAATCTCCCCCTAGTAATTAAATCAACAGAACACCAGTTGTCACGGTCTCATTCTTGTTCTAGTCTTCAACAATTCCTGACGTATGGGGGAGCGAAAATCTCCCCCTAACCCATTATGTTTTAGGGGGAGCGAAAATCTCCCCCCTAGCAATTAAATCAATAGTACACCAGTTGTCACGGTCTCATTCTTCTTCAGGTACCTAGTTAAATAATTATAAAAAAGGTAATTAGTTTCAAGGGGAAAAAGTTATTTTAATGTGGATTCTCACCTTCAACGGAGTGTTGATTGACCTCGGCAGTCGTCTGCGGAGCATCAATCACCTGCCGGGGTGGAATGACTCGGTGGTTCGCTTCCATGTGACGCTCTAAAGCTCCCCGGTCTACGAATGTGGCCCGACATGCAGCTACTCCATCTGCAAACGCACAAAACGATTAGATTGTAAAGTATATTTAACACCTACCTTTGTTCAGAGTACTTTCAAATTCTCAGTGCCCCCCCCCACACACACACAAAATGGTCCCGGGGGGGGGGGGGGGGTTGAAATTTTGTTTAAGTATGTAATGTGGTTACTCTGATGACTTGACTTGATGGGGCGAGCAATAACATAAGTTATTAAAATTAAATTATATTGATATAGTCATGTAATTTTAAATTTAAAAAACAGAGTTCTCTATTCGCGCTAAATAGTTAAAGCTGTTAAATAAAATAATTGTATCACTCTGCGGTTATATTGCATAGCGTATTCCTATATTACTAACATTTAGGTCTGATTAAAACAATAATGCAACGCAAAAAACGTACCTTGCTGCGTTGGTGTTGGTGGTGGTAGTTGTGGTCTCAAGCCGTGGAATCTGATGTGGTGTTGCACCAAATTGTTTCTACGCACGAAAATACAACCACAAATGGTACAAACGTGTGTGGCGTTCATCTTTAATATGGATTATAAGTTTTGATAATGACAAACAATACAGCACAACACGTACGTTTTAAATAGTTCAAAGGTGCTTTACGCAAATCGCAAATCGCAAATGATGATACTCAGCAACTAACACAAATCGCGTAGAACGGAACAGGATCGGACTAACACGTCTTCACGCACTGAACTCTCGAACTGAACTGAAGGAGGGCTGGTGATGTGGGTGACTCTCCCCACTAATGGATTTCGGAGAAGGTCGAGGCAAAAACTCTCAACCGCTGTCTGGGGTAAAGACCACAAATGGAATTCGACGCGGGTGGTCTATAATTATGGGTTCCTAGAAGGGTCAGCCGTCTTCCCGTCGAGGTATCAAATTACAGCATCCGCATTCCCAGACAGGTCTCGACTTGTCGGTTTTTTGTGTGAACACCTGCACCCTCCAGTCGAGGTATCAAATTACAACATCCGCATTCCCAGACAGTAGACTGGACGCGTCAGTCGGTTGTGCGAACAGCTGCCTCGGTGCAGAGTACTTGAAGGGGGGTGTATCGATACACCCCCCTTTGCAGTATATGTTCAAAGCATTGCAATTATATTCTCCTTAAAATTTGCATTCACTGGTAGTTCAATTGACCGCAAGCGCTGATGGGCTAGCTCTGTTGGTTGTAGCGTTACCCTGTTCAACTCTTGTATTAATTATCCAAAGTATGTCATGTGGGTACTGAGAATACTCGGCTTGACGAGGAGATTCCAAAAATGCAAAAAAAAGGGTCAAAAGTGTGGTGCGGGCCCCTTTTTTGTAAACATCATCCAAAGTGTACGATGTGGGTACTCAAATGACTCGGCTCGACTAGACGAACAAGAATCTGCAATCAGAATTCAAATCCGACTTAAGGTAAGCGATATAGCCCGCCCCCCCCTCCCCTACATCGTCCAAATGTACATTGTGGGTATGCAAATTTCTCGGCTTGACTAGACGAACAAGAATCTGCAATCAGAATTCAAATCCGACTTATGGTAACCGAGATAGCCCCCCCCCTACATCGTCCAAATGTACTTTGTGGGTATGCAAATTTCTCAGCTCGACTAGACGAACAAGAATCTGCAATCAGAATTCAAATCCGACTTATGGTAACCGAGATAGCCCCCCCCCCCCTACATCGTCCAAATGTACCTTGTGGGTATGCAAATTTCTCGGCTTGACTAGACGAACAAGAATCTGCAATCAGAATTCAAATCCGACTTATGGTAACCGAGATAGCCCCCCCCCACATCGTCCAAATGTACGTTGTGGGTACTCAAATTTCTCGGCTCGACTAGACGAACAAGAATCTGCAATCAGAAATCTGATCCGAGGTTAGGTTAGGTTAGGATGGGTTAGGTTAGGTTAGGTTAGGTTAGGTTAGGTTAGGTTAGGTTAGGTTAGGTTAGGTTAGGTTAGGTTAGGTTAGGTTAGGTTAGGTTAGGTTAATATTCGCAAAAAAAAAAAAAATTCGCAAAAAAAAAATTCGCAAAAAAAAAATTCGCAAAAAAAAATTCGCGAGGGGGGGGGGGCTCGGGGGGGGGGTGCTCCTCCTGACTCCTCCTGAGCCAGAAGTGTCCAATACACCCTACTGACCTGATCTGGAAACGTCCCATAACTGGTTCTAATCCTGATCAGATTTGGATCAGGTCTGATCAGGATATTTGGATTAGACCCGATTGACAATTTTCATATGGGGTAGCAACCCCATATGAAAATTGTCAATCAGGTCTAATCCAAATATCCTGATCAGACCTGATCCAAATCTGATCAGGATTAGAACCAGTTATGGGACGTTTCCAGATCAGGTCTGATCAGAATCTGATCTGGTTAAAACTTATCCTATTAGCAAATAGGATAAGTTTAGTTTATTTTGAAATATTTAAATGTTAAATTATATAAATTCATGGTATTATTATTGGACAAGCAGTTGATGCCTGCTGTCAACCAAGTTCTTCACGGTAAACGTTAAGGTTATATCGATCGGAGTAGTGGCCATTTTAGATTATTTAGTTTATTCAGTCAGTTCAATAACATCATATTTGTATGACGGGTAACGTTAAGTAGGTAATACATAAATTTGGTCTTAACATAAACATATACAAAATAATAATTCGCGTAAAATATGACTGTGTCCTTTGTTTGTGTCGTGTTGTTGCTTTAAATTTAGACTTGACGGGATCTTCATAGATCATGGATTTCAAAGTAGTACAGACGAATGTATTGTTATATTGACGGTAAGCCATTTCTTCATTTCCACAATGTTCCCGGTGAATTAAAACTCGTTACAAGATCAATGAAATGTATGCAATAATGTAGGAAATAATATCCCCACGAAATAAGAAATTCGCAAGCAATCTTGCGTAGAATAATTAAATAAAGGAAATATGCTTATTCCCGATGGAGAAATATGTTCCTCGCCACATACAGCCACTTTCAAATTGTTATCAAAACATGATCATAAATAAATGAGACATACCAATTTAATTATTCTTTTGGTTTAATGCAACAAAGACTACAACAATGTGTTTTTTGCGAGTATATAGACGACAACCAGATAAAGCCATTTTATATGCCAAGTTTTATCAGTAGCATAAAGTTTTATTGATCCTCCATAAGAACAACTTCAGGGCCGAGTACGAAAGTTTACTGCCACGGGAAAAATGGGTATTCCAAGCAAATACGAATAAACTAATATAAACGAAGCCATATTATAAGTTGTTCTATATGTTTATGTTATGTTATGGTTATGTGTGTGTACGAGATTTACAATATTACTTCTTTGTAAAAATAATTGGACAACGACATTTTATATTGTACGCTGTTATAACATATGCATATCACTGACAAATTGCATTACAAATTAATTTGTAAAGATCAGCTCAATTTGTTAAAACGTGCAATTAGGAATTTATAAATTTAAATTTACTCTACTTTCATGATCAGAACTGACACTTAAGTAACGTTTTAAAAATCATAAAGCTTTAAGTAAAATATTTAGTGTTATGTAGTGATATTTTACTTTAAATAAAAACCGTGTAATATCTGAGACAGAAGTTGGAAGATAAACAAGTTGTAAGATTAATGTTACGCTATCAAATCTGAGTTCGTGCAATTTCCACCAACTGAATGGACGTACCGTCCTCCCACACTGGTTAGCAATAAAAAGCCGTGTTATTTAGCTTTTTAAATAAGAAAATAATGTACATAACTTTTAGATTAACATTAGTGTACACATTTTTCTTAAAATATCTTAACGAGTGGTAGGGGGTGGAAGCTAAGTACAAATGTTAATAAAAATCTATATTTAAAACGATAATCTTAGTATGTAAGCAATAAAATAAATAAAGTTATTAAGGTATGTAGTACCTTAATAAATGAATCGTCAAAGTTGTTACTTGTGTCAAAATGCAGAATATGTCCAACATCTCCCCCGTTCTTTTCCTGTTGGCCTTAAAGCTTTCAATGTTAATCCATGGCAAAAATATGGTCTTATTTGGGCAAGTGGGATTATAAAAATATCGATAAAGTTGTACCTTAAACAACCTTGTACCTTGTACAAGTGGGATATAGTTGTAAAAGTTGATCAATGTTTCCAAAGAATGCAGGAAAAATCAATGATTGGTTGGTGTTTATGAAAATGATCGGTGTAGCTGGGATTGCAGGCCTATTAAATACTATTATTTCGTACTCCAAGAAGGTTACGATTAACACTGCTTGCAGTTTACACTTCATTTGAAATCCCGATGAGGTCAATACATAATGAGAACATCATGTATATACCTATATGTACTAGAGTTATTAGGTTGGTTTTCTTGGTTATTATTTTGTTCACGTTGCTTTTCCAATTTATGTATATGTTTCTCAGTACCACATAAAGCCCCTTAGGTTTCATCAATACACATTCAAAATAATCGAGATATCAAATTTTAATTATACTCCATAAGTTTTACATTGAGCAATGTACTGTGTTCAGAACTTTGAATATCTCTGCAACGGTCGGACGTAGAATAACAATTTTAAACACCAAAATTATAGTTTTATAGAGTTAAAGTTATTGGAAAAAATAAATGTGCAGTTTTCATTAAAGTAAACTGAGAAAAACCTAAAATCTTTTTCTCATAAGATTAACAGGGGAAATTTGATGTATATGTTTTTTTTGGAATTTCTCCAACAACTTAACCTATGTTAATGATTAAAAATACTAAATTACTTGTTTTTTAAGCTATATAAAATGGTCACACCGCAACAACAAATAAAGTGTTTTTTAAACTTTTTTATTATATTTACATTTTAACGAATGCTGTTTTGGGCACTTGGAGGAATCAAAACAAAAAGTTATCATGGTCGTGGATTTAAATCTTACCATGCCACCTACGTTAATAGGAGAAATTCGCTAAAACTATTAGTAAATTTAATTGGAATAACAACGTTGTTTCCTTATTGAACCTTATACTTTTAAGAATATTCTGATAACTTTTAACATTTGATTAGTATCCCAAATTTAAAACGTGTAGACCTACTTCCTTGTCTACATAATTAGGCCTATAATACCCTATGAAAAATGGTGACATTTGTTCAATTATATATATATATATGTGTGTGTGTGTGTGTGTGTGTGTGTGTGTGTGTGTGTGTGTCCGTAAGCACGATAACTCTCGTAAAATATGTCCGATCTTAATGAAATTTGGTACAAATGTGTAAAGTACCATTTATTTGAACGAGTTCGAAAACCAGACGAATCGCAATATCTGAAAGGGGGTTTTTGGGGGATTTTGTACCCCAAAAATGGGTTTTTTGGGGTTTACACATGTAATTTTTATTTCAGTCAAATTTTAATATTCACCATTGAGTTCGGCATGAAAAAAAACAATTTGGTATTTTGATCACTTCTCTACGTCAATTGGTCACTGAGATATTGAAAGTGCCAAATACAGTATGTTGTCTAATGTTATTCTTACGGAGGAAAAGAAAAATTTTATATCTCGCTTATTTATGAACATAAACCGACGGAATTTGGTATATGGCTTCATCTGGTTATGGTTTATTGTTGTTTGCTCAAAAAAAATATTTTTCGCCTTTGGTTCCTTTAGCAGCAAACCTAGGTACTCGGTCCTCATGTTGTTCTCATGGAAGATAATTAAAATATTATATATCGCTTATTTATGAATGTATATGGATGAAACTTGGATGTTACTTCACTTAGTTGAGTTCTATTGATATTTCCATAAAAACCCATAATTTTGTGTTCCTTGTTACAAAAAACCTGCATACTCCTACCCAATGTTATTCTTATGGAGATTAATTAATATTTTAAATATCGCATGTTTGTGAATATATTTCTTATGAATACTGATAAGTGCCTTAATGTTATATATTCATTGGAAATTCGCTGAGTATGCAAGTTTGCTGCAACGGGGGTATTCATAAATATTGCTGATGTATTGAGAAATAATTTATTTGACTCCATTCAACTAAACCAAAGTCTAAATGAAAAAAATACACCAAAAATGTATAGGCAGATATATTTTTATGATTCCTACAACTGAAGGCGAGGTTATGACTGCTATTCAAAAGTTGAAAAATGGTAAAGCTCCAGGATATGTCAGTATAACGTATTTTATTTTAAAACTAATTTCTAGCAGTATAATAGTAGTCTTAACATATCTTATAAATTTTAGTTTGCAAAAAGGTGTTTTTCCCGACTACCTTATATATTACTACTATCGTTATTCCGTTACATAAACGAGGATCATTGGACAATATATCAAATTTCAGACCTATTAGTTTGTTCTCTGTGTTTTCAAAAATTCTCGAGACAATTTTTAAAAACCGACTTGCTGCCTTTTTGATTAGTAATAAGTTTTGTAGTAAAAATCGATTTGGCTTTATGGAAAAAATATCGTCTGAAGATGCTCTGTTACAATTTTTAGAACAAATCTATGGAAGTCTAAATAGTGGGAAGATATCTGCAGGGTTTTTTATTGACATCTCGAAAGCCTTTGATGCAGTGGATCATCACGTTTTGTTGGGCAAATTGTGGATGGCTGGTGTTGGAGGACTACCCCACAACAGTTAGTTATTTAAATACCCCCGTAGCAGGAAACCTGCGTACTCAGCGAATTTCCAATACATATATATATATCTTAATACCACATAAAGCCACGTATCAAGTTTCATCAATATCCATTCATAAATAAACGATTTATGACATTTTAATTATTCTTCTTAAGAATAACATGGCGGCTTAGTATGCAGGTTTGCTGAAGCAAGGAACACAAAAGATGGGGTTTTATACAAATATCAATATAACTCGTGTAGGTAAATACAAATACCAAAATACCACATACCAAATTTCATTAATTTATTTTCATAATGAAGGGAGATAACACGTTACTTATTCTCCATAAGAATAACATGGGGCTGAGTACGCAGGTTTGCTGCTACGGGAGCCTTTGGTAAAAAATAGTTTTTTGAGCAAATACCAATGGTCCACAACCAGATGAAGCCGTATACCAAGTTTCGTGAGGATACGTTCATAAATAAGCGAGATATTAAATTTTTATTTTCCTCCATAAGAATAACATTAGACAACGTACTGTGTTTAGCACTTTCAATATCTCGGTAACCAATTGACGTAGAGAAATGATCAAAATACCAAATTGTGTGTTTTTTAAGCTGAATCCAATGGGAAAAACTAAAATTTGACTATTTCCAAAATTATATGTAAAAAATTCGAAAAACCCATTTTTGGGGTACAAAACCCCCCCAAAGTACCCCTTCGGATAGAGCGATCTGGCTGGTTTTCGAACTTAAAGTCATGAATGTTGCTTTACACGTTTATACCAAATTTAATCAAAATCGAATAGTTTTTACGAGAGTTATCGTGCTCACGGACACACACACACATATATATATACAGTTTCGAACGAATGGTGTTTTTGGGGTCTGGGGACCTCAAAACGAAAAGTTATCATGGTCCCGGGCCTAGGTCTTACCATGCCGACTACGGTAATAGCTTCTTCCCTATAGGGGAAATTCGCTAAAAACAGAAATCAAAAAGTAAAATCGGCAATTTGGTTATGAAGCTGGTTTTATTAAATATGGCTTTCCTCAAGGCTCCGTTTTGTACCGATACTTTTTTTAATCTACGTTAATGATCTTTGTGAAGCAAAGTTTAATGGGTTAGTGACTGTTTTTGCTGATGATACAACACTTAGTTATTCTAGTGTTTCTAAACACACTTTTAAAATATGTACGGAGCAGGACTTAAAGCTTATGGAATTTTGGTTCAACAAACATTTTCTCACATTAAGCGAAAAAACTAAATTTATGATGTTCAATGCAAAAATATATTTATCTTTTAATCATAATCTATTTTCCCATAATTTATGTTCCAACCAGAATTGCGAAAAAAATTATTATCGATCAAGTAAATGAAATTAAGTATTCGGGCCTAATCATGGATTCAAAGCTAACTTTGAGGAGTCATATTTAAAAATTAAAAAATGAACTCAATGTTTCAGAGTGTAAATTCTTTTTATTACGAGAGTTATGTCCCAGAAAAATCTTAGTAAACTTGTATCATGCTTTAGTAGGGTCAAGATTGAATTACGGCTTGTCTTGCTGGAGTGGAACGTAGACATCAACATTTAAGCCTTCAATAACCTTACAAAAATTCATCATCAAAATGATAATGAAAAGTCCAAAATTGAAAATTCACGACCTTTTTTCAGAATTACGAACCTTCCTTTACAAAATTTGTACATTTTCGAAGTTCTTAAAATATTTTTTACAAGAAGCACAGTGTATCGAACAATTTCAGATAAACCTTATTGTCTTCGAATCGAGTTTACTGTTCCACTTCCACAACCACGCATGACTCTGTAGCAAAGGTTTTTTTTCTTATAATTTACCTCATTTTTACATCCTTTCTTATCAATTTTTTTTATAAAATAAGGAAAAAATATTATTTAATAAAAACATGAAACTTTTTGAGGGAAGAAAATTTAATTTATTTATAATATAATTGCATTTACCTTGTATATTATTTTATTGCTTTTACATATGTTTCTATTGGAGAGTAGGGTTATACAATTTTAGTTATAAGCTGTACGAGAGGATGTAGAATTTATAATTTAGTATAAGCTAATTAAATTATTTTGTTTTGTAGGTTTTTCTAATATTGTTAAGTTTTTTATGCGGTCAATGACGTGCTAAACTACAGCTCACAGGTTAGCTATTTTTAGTTAAATTAATTATTGTTTTAATATTTTATTTTTATTGTGACGATATCCGGCTGTATTTTTATTTTTATTGTCCGGCTGTCTTTTTCTTTCATCGTTAGTTTTAGTTACTGAAGGTAACTCCAAACAGGCATTGCTGGAAAACCTTTTATTACCAATGTGAAATATATATTTTAATTTTTTTATATTAAGTTACTTGGAAACAACTCTTAAACTTTCTTTGTTTTTGTATCATGTTTGGTGAATAAAGTTTATTGTTAATATTATTATTATTAATCTGACATGACTGAGGTTTGGATAAAGATGGACAGCAGAAAAAATGAAGTTACCCATCTAAAATCAGGCACTTTTAAGACGGTATTGTTACTATCAGCTGAATAATCATAATGATATCGTTTTGTATAGTATAGGTTTACAGTATAAATTACACCGAATTGGTTATATTGGAAAAACAAATTTTATTATTTCAATTTATATTTGTTACTTTTTAAACGTCCCTAAAAAATGGAAATAAAACTGAATAAAAAAAGTGACAAAAATAATCTTAAGCAAGACTATGCTAGCCGACCATGTATCTATTTAGAAATGTAGTAATGTAGTTACTAATTTAAATAGGATGAAAGTAAATAAATGTAATTTGGGTTTAGAAAATGAAAGGAAATAATAACGGGATGCTGAGATGATCATTTTTAGCAGATGAAAGCAGATACAAAATCAACCTTGAGATCCATCAGTCTCGCTTTTTTATCACTGCTTAATCTCATTGTTGAGTAATACGTCAAGCCTCGAGCTGTGTTTTATTTACACTCTCTTCTAAAATATTCAGAAAGTTTCCATATTTCACTTAGCAAATATTTTGAATACTTCATGGTATAAAGAAGTTTACATTATATTTTAATTGTTAATATAAACTAAAATATCCGTTTCCAATTAAAAAGAAGCACATTTTACACTTATTTAAATTTTCACTGGTTAAATCGGTGAAGAAACTCGTGATACCTCCCAAAACAATGGAAACTAGTAAAGGTTGAAAAAACGTTTTTAAATGAACTTTTATGCTAAAACACAAAGACACTATGTACTCTTGTGAATTTTAAATAACAATAAAATTCCAGGAACTATTTCAGCCTACGTAAAACAAGTTAAAGTAAAATGGGGCTCTGTAAGTAAGGTATCCAAAGATGTAGTATAATAATATGATTTTATTTATTTATTTGATTCATAAAACACCTGATTCTTGATTAAATTAAAATGTTCAAGAACGAAAGATCATTAAACTTTGATCCAGTCTTTACTCGCCTCTTAGTTTCTTTGTAATGTGAAAAATAATATAAAAACTTGAACACTTTCTACGATAAGTTTATGAAAGGGTTGAGTGCACATTTTTCACCTATCTATGAACTTTAAATTGCTAACCACACTGTCACTTATAGATAATTATAGATAGTATTATAGTTGTGAGTTTCTCAAACAAAACAGTGTTCAATAATATCTATAAAAACTATGTATAATATATTAAAACATTAAAAAAAAATTATATTTTCCATGTTATTACTTATCATGAAATAAGCAACATGTAACATAACAAAATGGACCTTTGGATTACCATATGACTATATTTAACAATGTAACATACAATAACACTATACAATGTCTTTAATAAGGTAGCTCAACAAAGTCAATTTATATATGCTATAGGAGGGTAAGAGGGTTTATATTAAATAAACAGTGAATATGTTGGGAGAAAGAAAAATGGGGCCAATATATTTTACTGAAGACAGATATCTGTTTCCGTATCCACTCAGCCACGTTTGAAAACTAGAAATCCACTCGTTGACAGATCTGAAAACGTATTATCTTATATTAAACTCTTTTATTTATTTTAATTATCCATATCAATTTACAAGTATTTGCCCTAGTAGGACGTTTTACTCAAATATTAAAATTTTATCTTTGAATTTTAGCTGTAGTAAATAGAGTTTTTGTTGAAATTTCGACACAAAAACTGTTCAATCGATAACTACGTAAACAAACTTTAACTATTTATAGACACAATTTTGCTCACACATGTAGTGTTAATTGACAGTTTATGTTCAACGCGGCCGTTTGAAATGTTTACTAAGAATAAACCTTAGTTTATACATGTTTTTAGCAAAGGTTCGAAAAACAAATGTAATTAGCATATTATGATATCTGTAAGAGCCAATGAAGGTCCTTCAGAGAGAACGTGACTACAGTTGGATATCTACGTGACTATGTAATCTCAAGCATAACTACGTGACCCTTACTGTGTAATTTACAATGAGACACGTTGTTTGTAACTATTGTAACGGAACTGTAACAGTTGAAATTTTCGGAGATTCTTATCTTACCATCTTCAACCAGTATCTAGTTTACTTTGATATCGAAAGCGATAACCAAACACTAATTTCTGTATAGATATTTAGATGTAAAAATAGTTGCTCTTCACATTCCTCAATCTTCCCTAACCTCTAAACCAAAAGTTGTTTCGTATATTCATGGAAATTCAATGTAGTTAATATATATATCACGTAATTCACAAGGCATACGAATACAGGAGAGTAGCAAAGTAATATCTTGGACTGTCATCAGTTTCATCTTGGAGTCAGTTTGAAGATAAACAGCTCTGTGATTAATAGCACCATCAATCGTTATATCTCGCGAACTCTAGAAACTGGCTGGTATGGTGTAGTACCATTTATCATCAAGGTAGGCTTTGAAAAGTAACTACGAGTTGAATACGTAGTACATTAGTTATGAAAAAACATACTTTTCCAAAATAGCATTTACATCTTTTTGTAATTAAACGCCAACATTTGTGTTAATATCACACACAAAAGCTTTCAGTGGAAGCGGTCCGAACTCCTCCAATTTTTGTGGGCACCTCGGGATTTGAACCCGTGACCCATTGAACCAAAGTTCAAGACGCTAATCGTTAGGCTAGCAAGACCCCCACGTTTTAACAAAGGACCTCGAATTAAGGTCATCTAAGTTCATTAATGTTTAACTCAGGATATTCAAGAGTTACCTTGTGGGAAGAATAATATGTAGCGAAATAGCATATCAGCTATTCAATCATTAAATGCATGGCCTATGTCGGTAATATCGTTTGTAGTATTTAAAACTGAGCTTCATTTATTAAAGTAAGTAAACTTTTTCTGCTATAAAGATGCAAGCAGTTTTATCCTCTTACATTCAAGATATTAATTTAAAATAATTTTCATGAAATATTGTCAATAGTCAAATGATAAACCACAAAAAAAGTGAAACGAAACATGTTTGGTAAATATCGCTGTTAAACGCGGTTAGGAATTCCAAGAGTATTGGAATTCTTTTGAAGATGGAAAGTTTACCAAACGATATCAACCCTATATTTGAATTAAAACAAAACATTTAAAACATGTATGGCTTGACTTTCCATAGCATTGTTTAATAGGTTAACAATGAATAATCTATCGGTTTTTTGTTTACTTAATTGTTGTTTTAAATAATGCCCAAAATGGATACGTACAATTTCTCTTTTGTGATAAGAACACATCATGAATAGTCAAACTTAAGTTATACATTAAATTAATTCAAGGTTTTTTCTAGAGTGTTGAACGTAAATGTTGGTAATTATATTTTGAATAAAGTTGCACTGTTATGTTTTGTGTTTTTGTGAATATAGCTCTTCTAATAAATATGTTGTGTTTGCATACATTACATTTAATCAATTACGGTATTTATTTATTTTGTTTATTGACGGACAACCTACAATACCAGCAAGATGTAGAAACACTAATAATAGGATATATAACAGATAACTAATGCAATTTTAAGTTGATTATAACAATATATCCTACCAAGTTTAAATATACCACTGAATTTAAAACAAGTGTTATTCTAACCATGCTAATAGATGAATAGTTCATGAGAAACATACAAATATATGTAAATGAAACGACATAGGAACTAATATAACAAAAGTAAATAAAAATAAGACAGTTTTGGTTTCGAGGAATGCATTAATAAGTGAATTTTTTAAATCAAGGAAGATGCTTCAGAAGCCTAGAGAAAATGAAAGTAAGTTTCCAACACGATGAATCCGGGCCATTGCGTTGTTAGCCCCTTAGTTGGTGCGGCATAAACAGCAGCCAAACTTCTTTATAGCGAGCCCTCGTAGAGAAGGGAATATATACGTAAACATGCAGCTGTGAAGAAACGATTAGGTTATCAAGAAGTTTGAAGAGGAACATTGCAACTTGAAGGTCTCTATGTACTCAAAGGAAAGAGTCCAATTTAATCGGTGATATGATACAAAGACGTCTCCCTGTAGTCAAATCCCAATCGGATATCAACCATCCTCAGAAACCTATTATGGATGCCCTGAAGCAGGACTTGAAAGGTATCCTGATGCGGTGACCATTTCACGGAGTGCTAGTTTCAAGTGTTGATATGAGCACAATAAACGAGGACCACAGTTTTTATAAAAGTAAAAGTTTAAAAAAGCGTTGTATCAGGTCTTGGTTCAAAGTTAACCTTAAAGTACATTCATTCGACTATTTAAGGATCTTGTATTAAATTCGATATTTTAATTATTACACAATAAGGAGAAAATGGTTTATTAGATCAATCATAAATTCAATATCGCAATATTAAAAGAAAACGAGTTCGCACGCAGCACGCTGACGTGAGGGAAGTGAATTTCCACATAAGAAACTATAAAAACTCAAAATCAGTTAAAAAAATACAATTATTCCAATTTTTATTCAAATCTGAAAATATTGATTTTTTGGCTGTTCTGATACTCTTGGTTCCATTTCCTGGTACTATTGGTCCATTGTATTTACCTGTAATGCTGGGAATACAATTTTGCGCATTATAAGGTTAGGAGAAGGTCCAGTCAGGCTTTTAAGTAGGCGTGAGGTTGTTGAGGATGATAAAAGTACACCAACAAATGATTAACAGGCTTTTCTAATGTAAAACCCCCATAAGACAACGTACTGTATTTGGTCAATACACATTTCCTTTAATAACTCGGTAAATATATATGTTAGAATGACGATAGAGGGCTTAAAAGTTTCGCCACACTAATTCCCATCTTTTTACATTCAATAATTTCACATCAGGGGCTTTTATGACCCTTTTTGGGCCAAAAAACTCGAAATTTGAAAGATTAATCCCCAAAAAAGGGGTTTAGAGTTTTCCAATTGTTTTGCCCAACGAACTTGTCCAACTGATTATAGAAAGGAACGTACCTACCAAATTTGAAGTAAATCGGACAAAAAATGCGACCGCTAGAGTGCCTGCACACATATATATATATATATATATATATATATATACAATTTTGAACGAACCCCCAAAACGTGTTCAGGGGGTCACGTTAGGAACTTCTATGGTGGTCCCGGGCTTACGTTTCACCGTGCAGGTCATGCTAATAGTTCACTTTCCATAGGAAATTCACTAATAACCCGTAGCCTTGCGACGTTGTGGGATATTATAAGCAACACAAACAAGTTCACATTAAGTTTGAGACAAAATAATTTTATATTGATAAGAAAACTCTGGATGTTTGTACAAACATTCTTAAAACAATATATTCGTGACAAGTACCTGTATTCTTCTTATGTACATAACATGTGTTGTTTTATTTTTAAATAGTCAGTATATACTAAAAGTATATAGTGTTACTTAAAAGTAAAGTTGTTTAATCTAAATTCCTTTTTCAGGTAAAATCGACTGACAATAATACTTATGATCGTAAGTAAAGTAAAATAAAATATTATTAGTAAGATTTAGGTTATACATTATTTTTTAATATACTTAACATGGTTTCGAAAATTTTGTAATTTTATAAAGAATCTGTCAAAAATTCACGACAACTATACTAGTTAACCATTATTTTTAGGCTTAGTTGTTCGATAGAAACATCATATTTTTAAAAAGTTTGACTTAATCAGCTGTGATTTTTTAAATTAAAAACTATAATCAGATGACCAAGCAGAGCTCATAGGTCTAATTTATTGGAAAGTAAAGTAAACTCTAAAACCATCGATGGTAAAGCCATAATATCTTTCAGTCAAGCTGCAAAAAATTTACAGGATGCTAGACTTTACAATGGTACTTTTATTCAACAAACCTTTTATACAATTTTGCTTAGTATAGACTTGCACATGTTTACCATACATATTTTTGCGGAATTGAGTGTGATTGTAACAATAGCTTTGTATATTGTATATTTATAAATAATAAATAATTTATAAATAAATATTGTATATTTATAAATTTGCATTTGTATATTTTTAAAAACTGACAATGCAGAGAACATTGATTAAACCTTGTAAATATGAACACTGTGCGTTCAATCCACGAGTATTTACCAGTCACGCTGAATTTAAATTATTGCTTGACCTAACTAGGTCTGCAATTAAGTAGTCTTGGACCCTGGAACGGTATTTAGGGCTATAGTAAATATTTTTGATCGTAAGTATTTTTGATGTTTTTTGTCTCCTTAGATGCCAAAAAACTTATGTTATAAAAATAATTAAGAGGTCTTATACTGGAAAGATAAAATGTCAATATTACACTGTATTTTATAAAATCAGGATCACAGATTTGGGAACACATTTGTTGGTTGGAGGATAAACCAAGAAAATTTAATAAACATATCTTTTAAAACTGTTGAATCTTTTAAAATTATTCAAAAAATACATAAAGCTAGTTTTGAACCTCATACTAGGATTGTAAAAATAAAAATAAAACAAAATAGGTAAAATTAATGCTTCAGAATATATACTTTATTCCTGTAGCTTTGATATGGAAGTATCTTTTCCAATAATTTTTTTAATAGTTAGTATTGGCTGCAGTTTCTTGTTTTATATATACAAATTCACCCTTAAATTAAGGAATAAATTAATTTTCGAATGGTGGAAGTAAAAGATAAATGGACAAAGTTTGTCTTTCCGTAGACAGGAATCTTTTCTCGTCCACTCAGGAAAGGGTGAACGGATCTAGACAACAGCTCATCACCGGAAACGGAAATTCGAATTGTTTATATAAATATTTTATATTAAACATAATTGTTTTTTCTCGTTATATTTTATATAGTACTTCATTGGTACCATAAGTAACACAAAATCACTAAGGACAACAATGAGTTGCAAACAAAGAATACATTTTTGCCATTGGAAAAAGTGAGATTTATATTAAATAAACACACTTTTTACAGGAGTTGGTATTTAAAATCAATTTGTTTAATTTAAATTAATAAATAAAAGGAAATAGTGATAAAGGTTAAAATTTCGGGCGTTTAACAAGGTTTAACAATAATAAAAAATATGAATGGGTTTTAGGTAAAAATAAGAATGCGATATTGAAAGGATTTTGAGTTCTCTTTTCATACATTTAAACTTATTAACATAACATAATAACTATTATGAGAGTAACTGGATGTTACCTGTAGCAAAACTATGTTATAGGACCCAATGTTGAGTTGTATTCAAGTAAAATAGTCTATTAATTGTATATTGAATATTTGATAGGTAATCACGACTATCAACCTGAATCACAGTTTGCCTTATTATAGAAGGTATAAATTTATAAACCTTGTAGTAGAAAAATTATTATTTTATATTATAAAAAGACTACGGCCCGATAAGAATGTGACGCATAGCCGAGTCAAGTGCCGCCGAGAGCAATGACTCAAAACACCCATCGTTGACTTGCAGTAAGCTTTCGTCACTTCTAAGAAAAAGTTCCAAATTTGATAAATATTCAGATGTAAATTTATAACTCTAACAGCAAAATTACATGATTCGAAATCCTTAAAAAATCCTTCCTTTTGGTTAATGGAATAGATGTCAACTTATCACTCGTGTTTTTAACCGTTATTATTTGACATCATAATTCATACAGCATAATTCGATCCAAGTTCTTACGTTTAACAAAAATATAATAAGAACAACATTGCTCTTACATAAATAATTCTATACAAAACTAGAGCTGTAATTGTCATATAATATAAGGAAAATATCACCGGGTATCTGTTTATTTATTCCTCATCTTGCCAGTTTATCACAAATAATATAGTAAACACGCAAGTAATATTTTATTAAATCTTTTATTTGAATACCTTTTTCATGTGTCAATCAGCATGTATGGATATTATATTAAAAGCTAACGCAACATAATCACTTTCCACGTAGAACTGTCGAACATTATTTATAAGTTTATAAGACATTAAGCAACTTATGATTGATGGACAGAATCTATACTATTAAAAGAATTTCTTGTTTTTTGTTCGGTGATTTTCAACCCCTAAAACTATTAGTTTGTGTATATGTTTGGTAGTAATGAAAAGTTCTTACTCTTTAGATGTGCTTTTTAGGGTTTCGAGAAACCTCCACCTTTTGAGGTTCAACCTATAAGCTTTCAAAGCTCCAATGATAAACTTATGGAATTATATTTTACTTAGTTATTGAGCTGATTGTAATGCATATAAACTTTTAAAACATCTGGCTCTTTGCCTGCTAGATCCTCGTGTTGTTATCAGCTAGTTTCACTAAACAGCATTATATACAATTAGATTGCCTTCCATCTAGTAAAATTACCCGAATCATTTGACATTTTAAGTGAAAATATTTACAATCAATGGAAAACGCAGCATAACCTAAGGTTTCCTAAGAGAGACGATTTAGAAAACGCGTAACAATTTTATGGTTATGTAAATTAAATGTTATTCATAAAATTGTTCCTAATAAAATCAGTTGCAGTGTCAGCTACTGTCATATATCAATCTATTCAGATATTATACTGTAAAGATTCGAATACCTTGTCACTTTGAAGGCCAGACTTCGAGTGGCAGTATCAGAACGAGTTGTGGAATGTGGCGGGTTAAGAGGAATGCTTTGATTTTATTTACAATGTTGCAATTTAAATATATCAACCACATCTACATTTCCAGTTATCAAGAAGCCTCAAAGTAATAATAAAATTAATCATGGGAGACAAACGTTGTCAGAGGTTATTAAGTTTGATTACTGGCTTTGCTAAGTTAAAGTTAAGTATGTTTAGTACTATTGCACATTTGTTGAGATCCATACAACTATCTGGTGAAGTCAGCCTCTAAATTTCACCGGTTTTGCGTGAACGCTTTAAAATTACGTATGTAATGCGAAATTAATGCATTTGCTCTAAAAAACAGAGATATTGTTATTGGGTCAACGTCCCAAGTTCCTGAACCACTCAAACAGCGCTAGAATTTGGTGAGATATTTTATAAAACCCTGTAAAAGGAAAGCTAAGAGTGTGCAACAAATTTACTAAATTTGAGAAACTAATTATTTTATCATTCAACTGATATTTCAATATTAGTTTACGTTAATCGTTCCAGTAAAAATGATTACAAACAGGTTGTAACCAATCAACTTTGAGTCAAAAAGATTTATGTTTTAATTAATAAAACAATCAAAAACAAATAATACAAAACAATAAAAGCATAGAAACAATGTCGAACCAAAAGCTATATGGCAGTAAGGAAAAGCTTAGATGGAGTCATGTTAGTGATTGAAGCTAAACCTAGGTATATAAAATATATGTATTCAAAGGATGGCTATTGGCTATGGAGATACCAACGCCACCAGTGGCAGCCACCTCAACCACATCATATCCGGGGTGTCGGGCTACACGTATTGGATATTTGCATAAAGGTTACCTCCGGTTGTGGTTTAATTACTATGGAGACTAAGAGACCAATATGAATCGATACTGGGTTAGGACCAGTAGGAAACTAGGACAATAGTCTTTACAGTCTGATAAGGGGAATCTCTCAGTTTTAAGGATAATTTGTTTAAAATTAAATTATCTTTTTATAAAAAAACCTCCTAAATTATACTTATAAACAACATTCTACATTAGTCATAATAGTAAGTCAAGAAATATTATGTCAAGAGTTTTGGCTGGAAATCGAGACCCATTTAACTTTTGCTCCTTATCTAAAAATGAATGTTTAAAAACAACGGAGTTGAAAGTATTAGTAAGGGAGAACAACACAGTATTAGTTTTTGTATTTTTTTTATTTAGTAAAATTTAACTGTGGTAGGAAAACTGTAACAAATGACGTTGATACTACGTAACAGATTCCATGATAAATAATTTAGAACATGGATTATGGTTTTATGTAGATAACAATTAATTTATGTTTATTTTAATGTTTTTGTCTAACAAAAATCAATATATTACGTATCTAAACACGACGAAATATATTTGCACATAAACTGTACATGCAAGGCAATAAATATAATGTGCACATTCTCAAAATGTTAGATACATGATCTGTAAAATAAGTACATGAGCTTATAGGGTTACAATTTTTCCTAGATTAAAAATTTGCAATATTCGCTAAACATTGGATAAGTTAACTTTAGTTTTAGATAAGGAGAGGACAGACTGAACACGATTTGTTACACTCAAATCCTCAACTATTCCTTACAGTGATTAAAGTGATTTAAGTGCAAGATTGGTTGCTCATTTATCTATAAATACATTGTTTTGCACTCTAGATTTTTAAACACACTGTTCCACATTGATTTATTGATTCAGAAGAACAGTGTGATTCGGCTGTGAAGTTAAACTTTCAACTATATTTTGTGTTTTTTTTTTTCAGAAAATCTGATTGAAAAAATTCTAAATAACATAAGATCAGCAGCAAACAAATGTTTAGCAGAACTGCTTCTAATGAAATTTTAATTAGATTTTTGGTTAAAGAAAGTGAATAAGAAGGGCATAGGTTGAAAAGTAAATTTTGACAGATGAAATCAGATAAAAAAAGCATTCAGATCCATCAGTCTCGCTTGTATATCTTTGTTTTAAACTCATTCCTGAGTAATACATCACGCTAAAGCTGTGTTTCATTTTTACTGTTCTAAAAAAGAAACAAATGCCTTTTTTTATCTTATGTTTATTTTTTAATTTGTTTGTTTAAAAAAAGTTTAAATCTAAAAAATTGCAATATAGTGTGAAATTTAATATTGGCTACAGGACTAAGGAAATATCATATCTTGGTTTAAACTGTCTAAAACATCAAATGGGAACTTCGTATGTATAAACAATGAACCATAAAAGGTGGCTTAATCTGTATAAATGAATGCTTATACTTATTTGAGAGAATTATGGTTTAATGTAAACAGAAAAAACGTTTTGGCAATACACCGGGGTGTTTTGTCATCCTTCAATAATTTACTAAAACATCCACCTTCAGCTTTTCCTGAGTTCAGACGATAAACTTATGGAATAATACCATTTTGTTAAATACTAGGTGTACGCTCAAATATTCCCGTAAAAAAATGAGTGAACTCCGAAAATTTAGAAGATAATTGTAGATGGGAAGTCTCAATCAAAATGTTGGCAGCAAATTTCAAACAAATAATCTTGACCCTATCTTGTATTATATGAAAAATATATATTTTTGGTTTTTCCATTTTCAGTCTTAAGATAAATTGTATCGTTTTTGTAACAGAACAATAAATTATTAAATATAAATGGTTATTATAGAATACCGATTCAATTATGCTACAAAATATTGGATTAAAACACCCCTTAGAAATCATAAATATCATAAAAATCTCATTACAAATATTTTACCGTTTTTTTAGTTTTTCGCACGCACATACTTACACACAAACACACAAACGGCTACTGAACTTTCTAAATCAATCTATAGTTAAGCTCGGCTCAATGAACTGTTATACCACGCTTATTTGTTTGAGCATATCGTTTTTAGAAAGATAGTAAGTTCAAAACTCACCCTATAACAAAGGTGCGAAAGTTTTAACCAAAAATAACAAAGTATATTGCTTGGGTAGTTAGGTATATCTATTTTTGATCTGTCAATTCACTGAATACGCAGGTTTGCTTCGGGGGTATTTCATATCACAAACTCACAAAATAACACATCTGGTAGAAGTAAATATAAAATAATAGGATGTTGAAATCTACCGGAAAAACTAACAACTTCTTCACAGTGCAGAAGAACATTGTCTCTTCTTTTTTTACTGTCACACGACTATATAAATACAGCATTGACAATCGTCACAAATACAAACTTAAATAGCTAAAATAACAGACTGCTAAAAATTCATAAAACGTTTCCAACTAAACATCCCTTCTTTCGGAAATATAATCTCTATAACACGGTAGTGCTCTTTTTCTATCAAGTATTTGTTTAGTCTATATCTACATTTTACAACATCCGCCTGAGTTTTCAGGATTTGGGGGAGAACATTAAATTAATGGCAGAATGGTAAGTTTGGTTTTGAAAGGAAGTTGTGTTGTGTTGGGGAATATAGATTAGGTTAGTGTTGCAGAAATTATCTTTTGGCAATGCGTTGAGGAAAAACGTGTTTGTTTTTAACCAGAAATGAAAGGCACTCTAAGATGTAAATCAATGGAAATGTTAGCAAGTTGTTTGCTGAAAACACACCTCTGCATGATGCGTATCGGGTCCATACCATAAATCAGTCTTATGGCTTTTTTCTGCAGTGAAAATATTTTCTCAGTTCTAGAAGACTCTGCTCCCCATATTGCGACCCTGTATGAAATATGAGGAAATAGGTAACCAAAATAAGCCGTATACCGAAGGTACCAATTTGGTATAAACATGGTTTAAATTTTGGGTTTTACATAACCAACCACTTGAGATACTTTACTCCAGGATTAAATAATGACAATGTGATATCGTTGTAACTTAATATGGTTTACTGATGGTGCGCTTCAAAATGTACAAATTATAAATAAAATGACCCTTAGCTATATCAGCTACTGTCTAATAAAATATAAATGGTTTGGTCTTACTTTACTTTGATGTATCTGGCCAACTGGGATGGAATGATCTACGTCTGTACAGAAATTAAAACAATGGAATTACAATCAGGTAAGGCCAAGATATTTAATACAAATTGAAATGAAATAAAATAAAATGCGTATTAATGTTACGTTACAATATGAGTTTTTCCTGTTGAAAAATGCAAGTTTGATTTAATTTGACTATTTCCTATTTTATGGAACTCTTCAACATTTGTCTTTACTTTGAGGTGAAACAATATTAGTTTTTTACATTTTTAACAGTCAAACGTTATACAAATTCAAGGTATCAATGTTTAAATAATAACTAAATACAACTTACAATTATCTACGTCATTCCAATTATATGGCCACACCAACTCTATCATATTCTAACAGTCTAGTTTGAAATTACAGTGTTGCCACCATACCACTATACTAAAATAAAATTTACTCTTTTGGTTGTTAGCACCCCTAATATAACTATACGTAATTAAATATTATGTATAAAACAACATATCAGTATAGCCGTCAGGAGAATTTCTCTGTTGGAGAATTGGGAGAGTCTTCGAAGACAAAAAATGCTGCTATTAATTTTGCTTGAAACCTTTTCTTTACCTTTAAAGACTGGAAATTGTTTGTTTTTAAATAACATAATTTGTGATTAGTTTTTTTGTTGTCATTACGAAACAACATTTTATTAGTATCTCCACTTTACTAAAGGTAATTTTTGTCCAGTGCTTTACATTATGCAAATTTTAACAACTTTGAAATGATAATATAAAATAAAAAAACGGTTAAATTAATATGATTCATTTTGGAACTGGTAGCGTAAACTGTACTGGAAAACAGTTGTGTACAATTTGAATACGATCCATTCAGCCGTTTTCACGTTATTGCAATACGAACACAACAGACACTAATAGAAAACGAATCATTGACTATCCAGTAAGCAGACACTGCAATGAAAAAAACGAATTAGTTAGTGTTTGTATGCAGCAAGTGTTAACAAAAATCTGAATGTTCCACTATTATCCCAAAAACAAAATTTGGAATTGCTAATTGCATTATACCTGATTACTTGCATTTCATGAGTTAAACGTAATAAATATATAATATAATAATCAAAATGATATTATATTAATAATATTTGTTTTTCAACTAATTTATTAGATATATATTTATATTTATAGATAGTACAAAACCTCCTCTCTCCAAACTGCGATTGTAATACTAAATGTAATTTAGTACTGCAAAAGTAGTATTTACAATTTCATATTTACTAAAAGAATTGAGTTTTATATAATTGCTGGATAAATATGTAAACCGTGTTAATATTTGAGAAATGACTAAATAAAAATATATACAAAAAATGGAAACTTTACAAAGAAAGATAAATGGAACCAATATACTTTACAGAGGACAGATATCTTCCCTTCTACACTCTGCCACGGTTGACAACCTTACATCCCCTAGTTTATTGGGCCGAAAACTGTTTATATTAAACTTTGGTCTTTATTAATCGTTCAAAGAATAATATTAATCGTTATCTTAAGTAAATAATTATACTTAATTAATGTCTTAAAAATATTTTTTTAAAATCACCGATTGATTTTTGGGTTTTAATGTATTTCTGTCAGGCTAAATTTTTACAACCATTCTATATATTAGAGGAACACTTTTAATCTGCTAAGATATACCAACTGGAATGCAAAAGGACTATAAATTTATCTGGATGGTTTTATTTTATATTTTGACTGGTAATACTAATAATATTTCATTATATTAACACTTTTCTTTGATAAATAGTATAACTGATAAATAAAAACTCCAGGAGTTTAAAGGTAAATTATGTTTAAACGTAATTGCGTATTTGACCTTAAAAAACCAACCTACTCAGTCCGATTGTATAAAACGGAAATAAGAACATAATATACTGTGAGGCTAGGTTTTGCTGAAAGCCCAATGATGCGGATAAATGGCAGTTGGCTTGCAATCGACAAACACTATTCTTTCGTTTCATACATCAAAAGTGAGCATACGTCTTACATGTTTCTTTTTAGTTCTACCATAACATAAATTAAACATAAATGAAAACATAAGAATTACTTACAATGCATTACATGTTCTACCTTATTTATTTGTTATCTGTTTCTACATTATTGTCTTTAAATTTAACCTGCAACAGTTTGTGTTCTTATGTATAAAATTAATTTATATACATTCTCTCCCGTGTTTTCCCACTTCAGGAGTATTTACTTTCATATTAGATTCCCTAATACTTTTTAGTAATGCTTTTTCTTGAACTGTTACAATTAATACTATTATGCTAATGCTCAAGTCCGATTTTACATACCGATACCGGACATACATACCGGATACATACCGGACGGATAATGTCCGATTTTACATACCGAAATAGAACCACCAGGAATGTCATAGGAACCTGATAAACGTAAACTAGATGGCAAGATAATAGGTTATTGTAAAGAAACTACGACAGTTGCAACTGTAACAGGTTTGTTGCAACAGTAACAAACTACCTGTCACGTGTGCGATTACCCAGCAAGAGTCACGTAGTTAAGCAACTGTAGCCACGTGATCTTTGATGGGCCTCTGACTAGGATGATAACTACTGAATTGACCTTAATATGTATATCCTTACGTTAGTAACATTGTCAGGTAATTTTCTGTTACTATTTTTCTATTTCAAAAAAATACATAACTAAACAGATAGTATATCACATTTTAATTGAATAGGTTTTAGTTAATTGTTTGCGAAGTTTTAAAACGATATTTTCCATTTTTTATATTACCAGGTTTTGCTGAAAGCCCAATGATACGGATAAATGGCAGTTGACTTGCAATCGAAAAACACTATTCTTTCGTTTCATGCATCGAAAGTGAGCATATTTCTTGCATGTTTCTTTTTAGTTCTAATATTACATAAATTAAACATAAATAAAAACATAAGAATTACTTAAAACTCATTACATGTTCTACCTTATTTAATTGTTATCAGTTTCTAAATTATTGTCTTTAAATTTAACCTGCAACAGTTTATGTTCTCATGTATTTAACATTTGCCCTCTCCCATTGTAGTGTAGCTAAGGAATTAGAGATTTAAATATTTTGTGTGTAATGATTAAACAATTAAAGTATTAAAATCGAATATAGTTAATGGGCGTAATATTTAATATACTTGACTTTTAAAAGACTTAAAATAAGATGTAACGAACAGAACTGCAGGAGAGGAGCAACGTAATATCTTGGACTGTCATCAGTTTCATCTTGGAGTCAGTTTGAAGATAAACAGCTCTGTGATTAATAGCACCATCAATCGTTATATCTCGCGATCGCTAGAAACTGGAATGGTGTAGTAATTGCCCTAAAGGTTAAAAACGTTTTTGGAAAAAAGTTTGAAAAATACATTATATAACGAGTGTCACGTAAATCTTAACTGGCTTACATTTTTGATTCTACACAAAAATTGAACACAAGATGATTGTAAGTTTTATTTATACCCGTTTAGTGTTAGTATCTCAGTATGTTTATTTAAAAAATCGTTATATTTTATTTTAATCACTTTATAAGAAGCCGACGCAACTAAGGCGTATTTTAAGGCAATTATGTGTGAACTATAAGTGTAGCATAGGTGAGATGCCATGTGCAGGATTATTACTGACTAGGATCAACTAGTTATTTAGCCAGGATGATTAATTAATAGCCCAATGACTGACAGCTGGATCTAGTGCCGAACCTTTACAACAATGTTTCAGGAAATTATATCTTGAGAAAGTATTTATTTGAAATTTGGTTTGTGATACACCAATATTAAATTATATTTTGGTACTGACTTTCAGGGTTGTATGGTTATATAAGAGACCTACTTGCTTAACTATTAGTAAGTGTTAAAGTCAAACAGCAGATTACATAGATAAAAATTATTTTAATAAAATAAAACGTTACATTTATTAATTCACAAAATGGATAGTACATACTAATTTGATAATAATTACTGAAAGTAATCTTGTTACAAGTACCTCTAAAATAGTTTAACCCAAAATGGATTATGAGAAGAATACTGATTTACAATAATCAACTATAAAGTACTCGATGAGCTATACAATTTATAAATTATTAAAATAGATCAAAGTTTTGAAACCGCTACTTAAATTAATTAATTTACTAACCAATAAAAGTTATGGCTTGACATTTTGTTTTATAAATGCCAGACTCTACAGTAACATGATTCCGTCATGCCTCTGAAACTGTGGGCAGTAATATGTATTCCCTCGTCCCAGGACCACCTTAACATTGGCCTATACCAGTTTTCAGGCTGACATTGGGAACAGAAAATGAAGTTGTCATTACATTTGGTAAGTATTTTGTTTGTCCATTATGACAAACTTCCCTTTAACCTTTGGTCCCTCCATTTGCAGCGGCTAGGGACAGAATCTCCGGGTCTGGTCCCTAACCTGCCAACCTGAGAATTGATGGTCCCTGGCTGTTGTACATGGAAACCCTGTCAGCTGAGTTGACCAGTTAGAGGGTAAAATGCGGGTCCCCTGTTTGAGAGCCTCATCCCAACTGTCACAGGGGCACGAGAGTTGGCCCTCTTAAGGAAGTTTGCCCTATTTGGCAGCCGTCCCATCCCACCCTTTTCTTTCCTTCTATATCCTTTCCTCCCGGTAACCTGCGCAATATTCCCGCCTGTGGAAGATGTGCCTAGCAGCTATGCTGGGGTTTTATAATCTGCAACAATGATGAATGAATAATGATGATGTTTTCCCTCATAAGTCTAGATGCGTGGGGGCATCACACTTGAGAGCTATGCCCTTAGCCGAAAGAGGTGGCAGCCGGGATTGCACAAGATTCAGTGGTTTAAACTGTTGGATGCAGACTGATATAAAATATTAGGGACTTGTGGGCCAATTGATACTACGGTTATACGTTATTTTGAAATCCCAAAACTAATGTACCTATATCTCTTGCTTAAAAAATGTATAAACAAAATTCGTAATTGTGGCACCGTTAATGTTATTTGTAATCCATTATTTGTAATCCACTTCACATCGACAATATTGAGAAAAAATAAACATCCTAAAACATATAACCTCTAAACAAATGTTTAATAATGCAAGACCTATCCCCGCCATGTTAAATCACTATACTTTAGGTACACTTTATGGGAAAACCATTAATGCTGTCATTTTGAAATTTGGTATGTTTGCTTCTATATACTGTTGTGAGTATTTTGATGAACTAAAATTAAAATACTCTAATTATTTAAAAAAAATATGATTTTATTTATTTGATAATATTTTTATTCATGTTTTTATATACATTATATGTCTAAAAATAAATTATATACAAGATAGAAGATTTCTGGTTCATCATTATACTAAAAATAGTCCCCTGGACAACCTGTGAAAATTTCAGAAGAATCCTTCCATAAATACCTGAGTAAAGTGTACCTAAAGAGCAAAAAAGTTAATTTTTCAAAAACAACGGAAATGTCAGTCATAGGCCTTACCCGTAGGAAGACTATATCTTAAAAAACTTAGATTACTTACATTCAGAAACCTCCAGAGACATAAGATGGTTCATCTGCTTCCTCATCATCTTCTAGTTTCCTTTTAACACTCCTTCTATGCTGTCTTGCCAATTTTTCGATTACTTTTATTGCGCCGTCAGCATCACGTAATCGCGCCAAATCTTGATTTTTCAGTCCCGCTACTGCATTCAACCCTGCTTTTCCACATAATTCTTCTAAAACTTGCACTTTGGCTATGCTCCCTTCATTGAAGCCTATAAGAGCATCTAAAACTCCAAGTTTCAAGGTGTCAATCCGAACAAAGACATTTTTCGGAATGCGGGTCCATACTACATTGTTGAAAGATTCGGTTTGATTCTGCGTTTGTCCATGAAGACATTTTTTCAACAGATTATTGTTACACAAGTCATTATAAATAGGCTTGATAACTTCCATTACTGGCCAAGGTACGGAGTTTTCATGAGGTGGTTTAGGCAACTTCTGCGCTTCAGCTCGATTGTGCTTGCACCATGAGGCCGAGCCTTTTGGGCAAAGGCCGTGATAAGGGACTTCATCTGTAGATATTTTGTGGTAATAGGTGGCCCATACTGCATTTTCCATATCTGCAAGATTATTAACATTGGCTCTGATGGCATTACCATAGTATGTCTGAAGTTGATCTATAACACCCTTAGTAAGCCTACCTTTACCTGACAACGGTTTTCCATCCGAACATAGTTTTCCTTTATAGGATTTCTTCAGGTTACGCAGCCGAGTGCCCATTCTCTTTTACACATGGCCTATGCACTCTAATTTATTAATTATAACATCCTGGCCATAAGGTTTACTATCAACTACTGATTGGAAAGCTTTGCTGTCAGCATCCCCCAAATAGTTCACATACCTTACCGGTATGTCACGAGCCAATGATCGAGCAAATAATACATTTGCACCGTCAACCTCCATGGCTCCACTTGACCCAGAGTAATTTGCTTGGCAACCTTCATGATTCAAAATATCCTTCCCTTTACATATGAAACAATACTTAGTAAGGCATTCAACATCTAAAATTTTCCCTGTGTCAATACTACTTGCCGTAAATACGCCATTGAGCGACGAGTATCCCCGTTTCTGCCAGGTTCCGTCAAACATTGCGCCTATGTCACTGTTGCCATCATTGTTCACAATTACATCTCGGACTGCATTTGTCATTGAGTTCTTGGCCACCTTTCCAACACAATCTAAAACGGTTTTATTATACCGATGAAATTTAGCTGGAGGTTGGGGCATATTCATGATAGCCGAGAACACTGATGCGGCCTTTTCTCCCTTACCAATACTTCTGAAGGCATAAACCAATCTTAAATTATGTTCATAGTAGTCATTATTTGCTTTAGGGGAGGTCACGAAAGAAGTTTTAAAACTACACATCTTACATTTTACCTCCAAGTTACATACAACTCCTTTTCTCTTGGCCGGGATTTCACAAACTTCCAACGAGTTTTCTGTGGAACACTCTTTACACTTGACTAATGAAAGAAGTTGAGTTTGTAAAACAGAAATGTCTATCAATACATTGCCTTCTACCATCTTATCCCTAACATAATCACTTTTTTCTCCACACATAGATACATACTTCAGTTTTTTCCTAGATGAACTAGGCCTAGGGCTGTACTGCTCAACCTCTTCTGACACAGGCCTAGGCCTACTTGAAGTTCCATTTTTTGCTAAGCCTGGTGAATTTTCTGAGTCAATCCTAGTATGAATGCAAGAAAGCAAGACATAAACAATAACAATAAACAATAGTGAGCAGCTGATGTTTGACAATAAGAACATCACCATGGTTACATAGAGGTACAAAATTCAGAAATTAGTGTTTGAAAGGAAAATATAATGTACTATACAAAGTGAAGATGTAGAATATTGATTTTTTCGCTGGTGAGTGTGATCTACAAACAAAGTGCAGACTTATTTTATATTTTATTTTGTGACAGTAAGCGACACGTAAATATATATATTTTTGGTATCAGTCTTTTTGGGATTAAACGTAGAATCATTTGGTTAAATAAAAATAAATTAAAAAAAATTAATATTTTGACGTCCGTGTCCCCTTAAAACTACAAGTAAATGTTAAGACCCATTCAACAACTAAACCAGCCAAGACTGTACGTCAGGGCTTATAATTAGAAACCTAATGTACGCAAATTGTATTTTTAGGTAAAGCCAAACTAGTATACAAGTATATTATATTAATATTATCATATTTGTTAAAGTGCTTAAGTCAAATTCCATGCCATAAAACAAGTAAAAATTATGAGTACCTAAAATGCGTTATAAGTCAAGCGTTAAATATATTATTTTTAAAAGTATACACATTTGTAAATCATATTATAAACATATGTATACAATACTTGCAACCATATTACATAAACATACTTATAATGTACATGTAAACATATTTATACCTAATTATTTTGTTTCAGGTATAAAAAAGGAGATGCAACGAATGTATTAGTGAGATATATGCAACAATTTTTAGAAGGTATAATGGCTTTAATGTATTTTAAGTATATCATTTACCAACATGTCATAAATGCTAAATCTATTAAAGTTACACGCACAGAGTAGTCTATTTGGACTATTTATTTCTATATAAAAGCAAAAGTTTTCACGGACTCCATTTCTGATTCTTCACAGTTCCAACATGCTATATAATTAAAATTTGGCACACTTTGGACTAATTCTTTCAGTCTCTCAAAAGTTACTGTTAGTAACTAAAACAAAAAATTACAGTTAGTAAATCTTAATCCCCAAACGAGAAGATATATTTCAATTATTTAAGTTACAAAATAATGTTTTCTTACTACCCATCCTCATTTTGAGGGGGGGGGGAATTAAAAACCTTATAGAACCAAGCATATAGTTAAAATATGATTGTACTTCTGTTCTAAAATAATATAAAAAAATCACTAAAAACAGAACAAATTACATTAACGATATAAATTGTATAACGTTACTATCTGATGCGGTTCATTAAATAATATAGTTGGGGATGATGAATTCTTAAAATAATCTTTCGAAATATTTTGAAAAATTAACATGCGTTTAAACATGGCAATCTTTGTTTAAGTTATCGTCAAATCAGACATATTTGAATGTTCATAAGTATAATATTGGAACCTTAGAGACCTGTGAGACGGAACATGAAAGTAAAATCTGAATCAAAACCATTACTTTTCTTATTAGAGATTTAAAGAATCAGTGTACCAAATTGTAAATCTCCAACCTCTTGTGAAGTTAAAGAACTGGTGATGTAGTCAACGCTTCATGGACTTTGATATAAAGTTATGATATAAAGTATATGTTGAAATTTACATCTTTTCATTACTGGTTTGGTTCAGACTCTTGTCAGATTATTACGTTGTTTTTGCAGACTTATCTTGAATTGAAATACTGACTATATTAAATACTTTTAATTTGACTTCTGAAAATAATTATACCTACCTAATCTAAAACTTGTATTATTCTCGTTGGAATTATCGTTGCCTCTACTTCTTAGTACTAATACGGCTTTCGTTTACATCACAGACAACAAGGACATGCAATGGACAATGCCAACTGTCAACTACCTCTACTTAAGTTGTTTGATTTTTGTCAATCCTTCGATAGCGTTATAAACCTATAATTCTTGTCAGACTTTCTCTAGGAACTACCGGTAACGCGATATACTATTTTATATCATACCTTAGATACAGGGCATAATATTTTCAATTTGAATATACAACATCAGATTGTTATTCAGATAAACAGAGGAGCTCCCCAAGGATGTATACTTGACCCTCTATGGTTTAGTATGTGCATTAATGGACTAACTTCAGAAGTAAATCACTGTAAATTGCATCTATATGCTGATGACCTAATCTTCTCACATTTGTACACGCCTTCATTCTACATGAAGTTACATGAACTATGTATTTGATTACATCTAGGGAAACTTATTACGAACTAATATTTGTGTTTAACAAACTAAAAATATAATTACTGGATCCTCCGACAAATGACTCACTCGTATATTGATTTGAACTATATACCAAAATTGGAATTGAATAATACCATAATACAACACTCGAATATTGTGTTAAAATATTAATTTTGGAGTGTTAATTAAATATATATTATATTGGACATATAAATATACTTGCTAAATTATTAAATAAATCCCACCGCAGCATTTTACAAAGTTTACATTAAATATTCCTAATCTTTATGTGTGTTGAAACACGTTATTAGTGCCTGCATTGGCCAGTATGCATGAGTATATGTTACTTTTGGGATTATTCATTCTCCATTGTTCTATTGTCATATTACAATGTATACATTTTAGTTATACTCACTGTTATCAGTCAACTAAGATCCCCAACTGGTTAACTGGCTAGATCTGTAATTTGTGTTTGTGACCCAATATAACGGTAATGGAATTAAGCAATGAAATATTGCATTTTCTATTGAAACAAATCTACGGTGACTAACATTGAAATATAAAACTAAATTCGTCCGAATTAGTATTGATTAGGATAGAAAACTTTACCTTCTATATTATTAATATGCTACATACAAACTATGTACACAATAAGGCTTTTTTTAAGATTCACCCCACATATTATACACTACATCGCGCGTGCAAATGTGAAAATTGGCTTCAGATTTTTGATTGGACCTCAGGGCTCTGCGCTCCGGGGTACTTCCATCTTCCTATGTTATTCATATGGATGAGAGTTTTATTTAGTTTATGTCACATGTGATTTTCTTAATTCAATTCAAGAGAATAAACAGCTCTTATAAGGATTATGTCTAACTACATACTGCCATTTAGAACGTCGGGTACACAAAAAAGCGGCAATTTTTTATTGAGGTATGGTACTATCTGTGGTCATAGTTGATGCCAAAAGGTAACTTCAGATAGAGAGTCACTTGAAAATCCGTGCAGAGCACCAAAATGGCGGCGATTAAGATGGCTCCCTTTGAAATTACAACATCTGTCATAACTTGATTAATAGATATCCGATTTCAGAGAGCTTGGTTTTGTTCAAAAGGTCATGTTAAATGACAACTTTTTATGTTTAGAAATTTTACGAAAAATCATGTTTTTCCAGATTTTTAAAGGTAATTGATTAATTGGCCAAATTTGCCTATAAAAGATATAATTTCTAAAAACAGCTTACAAATTTAAAAGTTAACTGTTATGCGATGATTTTTTAAGTTGATTAAGGTTAAATACATAAATTAATCCTCACAATGTAAAGTAATAGATACATAGTTACTAGTTTAGTTTTTACAACACACACCTTCAATTGGCGCACACACATTCAGCAAATTTGTATGTATGTGTGACTGTAGGCACGAAAGCTTTTGTAAAAGATGTCCGAGCTTGATGGTGATGAGCTTTAATTTAGTATACACATGTACGGCAATGTCTATTTTCATAATTTCAAAAACTAGACAGGTTGTACTATTTAAAGGGGGGTTTTGTGAGGACTTTTTACCCCAAAGATGGGTTTTTGAACTTTTTACACATAATTTATTCAACCCAATTTTTTGTTTGCACCAATAAATTTATAAATGAGAGTTTTACTTAGTTTATGAAAAATTGTTTTTCTTAGTTCAATTCAAGAAAATAAACAGCTGTTACAAGGATTATCTCTAACTACAGACTGTCATTAAGTACGTCGGGTAATACGGACCACATATCCCCTCGATCATATGACATCGGCTCACGGACTCCATCATCCTCGTTGGTACCATTAAATTTGCCATTAATTTAGTATCTTGCATTATTGCTCTATGTCAATCGGTTACTAAGATATTGAGAGTGCTAAACACAGAACGTTGTCCAACGTAATCTTATGGAGAATAAGTAAAATGTTAGTATCTCGTTTATTAATGAACCAACATATATTAATACAATTTGGTGAGTGGTTTCATTTGGTTATAGTTTATTGATATATGCATGCAAGACCCATTTTTGTGGTCTCTATTGCAGCAAACCTGCGTACTCCTAAGCAGCCATATTTCTATTCTTATTCCTATAAGAAACATGTTATATCTCGCTTGTTTATGAACATATATTGGTAAAAATTGGTATATTGTTTCACCTTGTAATCCATTGACATTTGCATAAAACCCCTGTTTTTAAAACAGTGCAAAGGTCCTTGGTACAGCAAACCTGCATAGTTCTAATGTTTTTCTTATGGAGAGTAAATAAAATGTCATAAATATCGTTCGTTTATGATTATGCGTGGTTGAAAGTTAGTAAGTGGCTTCTTGACGTAGTGAGGCATTTGAAATTCTCTGAGTATGCAGGTTTGCTGCAAAGGGGGTATTTTGAAATTATATCTTACAAAAATACCCTTGAAACAAAAACTTCGTTTAACAAGGTGAAACAAAACAGACTTCACTGAAATCAGATATATATTAATCAAGTTATGACAGTTTTTATAACTTAAAGGGCAGCCATCTTTAATGGCCGCCAGTTTTGTGTCCTACACGGATTTTCAAGTGGCTCCCTATCTGAAAAGTTACCTTTTGGCATCAACTAAGACCTCAGAAAGTGCCATACCTCAAAGTGCCACTTTTTGGGTTTATTAGCCATGAACCCTGAGTAATATTACCATGTGATTATATAGTGATTATATAGTGATTTTATAATGTATATTGTATATTGTATATTATATATTATTGTATATTGTATATTATATAGTGATTATATCCAGTGATAGTTTTGTTTGCTATTTGACTATTTACTGTTCCCGCTTTTCAAAACGGGATGCGCAAGCTGCGTATTGGAAATTCTAATATCCATTACATTGTGATAGTTATAATAATTTGACAATCAGGAACTTTTATTGTTTACCATTCCACGTTTAGAAAACATTTTTAGATATCAAGTAAATTATGGGGTTTTACGATTTTACATTGGGGCCGAAAATTCCGGTTGTTAAACTGTAGACGAAATAAACTTAAGAATAATGTAATTAATGAACTTAAAACATTAAACCCTTCCTTTTTATCTAAACCAACTAAATCTGTTGTATCTAAAAGTAAATTGACCAGGTTTATTAATGAAGTGCAATGAGAACTTAACAGTTGAAACCTTTAACAAAAGATAAAACTACCAACATATATTTACAGCTCTAAATTTTACTGCACTGTTTGTGTATGAGTAAATGAAACTAAATTTTTAATCTTATTAAAAAACTTATTTAGAAAATTAGGCACTGTGCAAGAAGAAGTGTAGTTGTAGCAGACCGTAGTGCTTGATAAAAATAATGTTGTTGCTAATTGTTAATAACTATCCGTTAACGGATTAATGAAAATCATACTTGATTTTATTAGGCCATAATTAATCACCAGGATCACAATCTGTACTATTTATTCTCTCTTGAAATACTAAAAACCGTTACTCGTTGAAGGGTAAAGTTGTAAGACATTTGTTGTCACCTGGCATTAAAAACTGTTCAGGATGTCAGCGCGCAGAGAGCAGGGGGAGATTATGGCAAAGGATAAGCTCAGCGCGACATTTGTCTTCTTGTTTCAACTTTCAAGAAATCTTTTGCAGGATTTTAAAAGGTTTCTCGTGTATTTCAGTTTGACTTTTAAGTTTTTATTAACATGTTTCATAACTATTTAATGTAGTTACGTGATTCATATTTCTCTTATCCCTTTATCAAAGGCGTATAAACATTATTTGTATAGATTTTACAAATTCTAATGCTCTTATTAGAATCGTTTAAAATACGAGAAATTATAGTGACATTAATATTTTGTTGAAATCTAAAACACATTTTAAACGAAACAGCATTACAAGTCAAGAAGAGGTTGTCAATCATAATCATGTGTTTGTCTTTGATCTGATTACTCTTGCAAGTGGCATGATATCCCTAGGAAGGAGTGACACCGTTTCGATGTAAATTGCAGCTTTTAGAAATCTGAATCGGGGTTGGCATTTGAAATTAACTGACTAACAAGCAAAATTACCATTTTAAACCATTTAAATTTCCGAGATTTTCAATTTATATGGTGAGGCTCTTTGCATAATTAGGATTAAATTTAAATCGTTTAATGTGTTTTGGGGTTGTTAAACTTGGCTGTATTCGTGAGGAATGTATATACCGTTTTCCAAACGCAAGTACGCCATAAACTGGGTATAGCTACATGAAATGAATAGTTCAGTCACGATCGATGTAACCTCACAAATAGTAAATACCCCCGTCGCAGCAAACCTGCGTACTCATCAAATTTCCAATGCATATATATATATATATATATATAAACATTTTTTGCCATTACAACAAATATGTGGTACCAGCAATGTTAATACAACAATTTTGAATTTAATTAATATAGATTAAAATCTTAGTAATACAAACAATTTAAAACAAAGATTGTACAACCTAGTTTAATCTCTCATACACCAATATAAAATAATTAATCTTAGTTTTATTAATTAACTAATTTTGTTTAGTTAAAATACAAACTGCTACTGTTATTAGAATTTGGACCATGGTCTATAAATTCATCAACACTGTAAAATGCATTTTTAGATAAATATTCTTTTAATTTAGTTTTGAAAGAGGGCAGATTTGTAATATTAATTAATTCTTTCGGTAAGTTATTAATGAGTCGTACTCCCATTTGTGATGGGAGATTTTTTTAAACATCAGGTTTGTGTTGATGAATCGGTTGTTTTTTTTGTTTTAAATGTATTTAGAGTATATTTTACTTCTTCTGTTGTAACAGGGACTAACATCATAGAAGGTACAGTATTACTGTTACTATCGGATAAAATAATGTTTTTAGCACAGCAAAATATTTTTTGACCTGCTACATTTGCAAAAAAGTGTTACAAACATTTGAAATTTTTAAAGTGTCTGAGTCTTTTCATTTCTTATGATATCCCAAGCAGTTTTTGAAAAATTTTCAGTTAGATTTTTTGTATGTATATGATAGGCTATTGAAGCGCTTGTAACTTTGCGATATATTCTCCTATAATTTTTATGAAATGCTATTAAATTCTTATCAGATGTGTCTTTTGATTTGTTATCTATTTTTAAGTTTTTTGTTGATACTCGGATACCTTTAGTAATCCAAATATTATTCTTATACTTCTTAGACGGTTTAATAACTTTGAAAGGGCAACATTTATTGAGATGTTGCAGGAAAAAATCATTAAAAGTAGTATCTGTATTTATAATATTATCTAGGAAATTCCAATTTTGATCTTTTAGACTTTCATTTAGTTTTTGAATGTTTTTTGTTTCATAGATCTTGTAGTAATTAAATTTGGATTATCAAATTTTGAAATATAATCAAGAACTGTTACTGACTGCGCGTCATGATCTGCCTGTGCAGTTTTTATAACTGAAATTTTAATATTCATTAAGTGTGTAATGATGTAATCAATTGCAGTAGCCGAAGTGGTTGTGACTCTTGTTGGTGTATTTATAGACCATTTAAAATCAAAAGTCAGTAGTAAATTCTTGAAACCGCAAGCATATATGTCTTAATATACCGCAAACAACCATTTACCAAGTTTCTTTAGTTTGCATTCACAAATAAGCGATGTATAACATTTTAATTACACTCCATAAGAATAACATGGAAGCTGAGTACGCAGGTTTACTGTAACAAGGAACACAAAAAAGGGTTCTCATGCAAATTTGTTTACACTTAACTATCACCAAGTTAGCTACATACCAAGTTTCATTGGTATACGTCCATAAATAAGCAAGATATAAAATTGTTCTTATTCCTCATAATGTTATAGCATTGGACAACGTACTGTGTGGCACTTTCAATATCTCTGTAACCAATTGACGTAGAGCAATGATCAAAATAACAAATTGTGCCTCTTTTTAAGTTGAATCCAATGAAGAAAACTAAAATATGACTTTTCAAAAATGATATTAAAAAAACTCAAAAAACGCATTTTTGGTCTACAAAACCCTCCACAAATACCCCTTCCGAAAGGTCGATCTACCTGGTTTTCTAACTTAAAGTCATAAATTATGCTTTAAAAGTTGTTATAAAATTTCATTAAAATCAGACTATTTTTACGAGAGTTATCGTGCTCACGGATACACACACATATATACCCCGTTTTGAACGAATGGTGTTTTTGGCATCTGGGGACCTCAAAACGAAAAGTTATCACTGTCCCGGGCCTAGGTCTTGCCATGCCGACTACGGAAATAACCTCTTCCCTACAGGGGTTATTCGCTAAAAATCAGAAGTGTAAATGGAAATCAATATTAACAAATACGATAAGTCTGCAAAAAAACCATTAAATATTAGAGATCAACTGAGGTAATTCGTGTGATTCATTTGATCTAACTTTGATCACGATGAGAGCTATACAATTTCTATTAAGAATACGGTAGATCCCTAACCGATTTTGAACTGACGGTGGCAGGATAAACTCTCGGAAAAAAATAATGGGGAGGAATAATACAATAGTAGGGTGAAAAGAAATGGTTTTATAGTTATGCTAGTGGCTTGAAGGGGCTATTGCTCCTTAGCTTCAATGCTCTGCCTCATCTGATTTTGTTAAAACTTTTCACGAAGAAGAAAATAAAACTATTAAGTTCGTAGGCAAAGTAGACATTTAATCACATGTTTTAACGTAAACAAAGCAGACGTTTTTAAATCCCTATGCTTTTGTTATGTGGAATGTTTTACGTTATTTATCGTTTGCTGGTAAGTTTTTAGAAATACTGCTATTTTTCCCGAGCCCTGGGATCAAGACCTTAAATTTGAGCCGTCTCCCATCATCCTTCAATTTGCCAAACTGCCACAATTTCGACCTAAATATTTCGTTTACAGAATTATATAGAATGATAGCATTTAGCATAGTTATATAGTTAGTGTAGTTTAAAGACGATTCCGGTGAGTTAGCCATGTCAGGTCAGTAAACTAAGTAATCTAACAGGCTTTAGTATACAAGCATTGACTATATACACTGTGCCAATGAGTTAAGTAAATAATTCAAATGGATTGTGTAGTTGAGCTTATCCCTTTATATCTTAGGATGTCCAACTGCCTATTTGAACGACAAACCCACGTCGTATTTAATAAGTTTACATGTATCTCGTTTACTCAGCAATACGTCTCCGACAGTGAGAGAATCTTATGACATAAATATAATCACAAAACACACACTCTCATTAGTTAGTTTATTATAATAAAACCAAACGAAAGATAAAGATGCAGACACATTTCTTTACTGTTTAAACATTTTACAAATGTGTACAATATATAAGATATATTTATACGGTATAAGAAAGGAGAACAAAATGTATACAAGTTCACATTCATGCTGGTACTATGGTATTAGGTCCTTTGATTAGAGTTGTTGAAAATCATCATCGATTTAATAGACGGGGTTTTCAAACAAAATAGGTTTTAATTTATTTTAATCTTTTTGGATTCCATTGCTAATTTATATTTCTTTTGTATGTGATTGAACATGTTCCAGATGTATATATAATTGATCGTTGGTACAACGTTGTTTGATGAATATGATGTATTATTAAACAATTCGTTCTTGTATTACATTTCTTTACTTACTGAGATTCAGTAAATATGATTTTATTTTTGAAGAAAAATTTTGCTAAATCAAGTATACAGGCCGAAGACAGTTAATATTTTTGAATTTTTAAAATAGTTGTAACATGATTCCGTCCATGGTATACTATAAATAATTTTTATTGCTTGTTTTTGGATGTTTAAAATGTTTATTTTGTTCTTTAGATGAAGTACCAAACCAAATTGGTAAAAAATAGGACAGTATGTTTTGAAAATATGAAAACTATGATATTCTTAAAATGTATCTACTTAGAAATTTGGACAAAACTCAAACGATAACAATATGAACTTAGTTTGTTTTCAATATGACTGCTCCAATTTCCTGTAAATTAAAATACCCAGAACTGATACTTCTTCTCGGTAAAATTGCTGTGTCATTAGTTTTAGCATGAATCATTTTTTTTGTTTTGTTCTTTTTAGCGAATTTCCCCTATAGGGAAGAAGCTATCACCGAAGGTGGCATGGTAAGACTTAAGCCCGAGACCATAATAACTTTTTGTAACTTTTTGTTTTGAGGTCCCCAGATACCAAAAACACTATTCGTTCAAATTTATATATATATATATATATATATATATATATATATATATATATATATATATATATATATATATATATATATATGTGTGTGTGTCAGTCCGTTACCGCAACAACTTTTGAAAGAAGCGCCCGATTTTGATGAAATTTAGTAAAAATGTGGAGAGTAACATTTATGACTTTAAGTTCGAAAACCAGAGCAATCGGTCTATGGGAAGGGGGTTTTAGGGGTTTACAATTTTCCAAAAATCAGTTTTTTGAACTTTTTACTCTAAAATTTTATAAAACACTAGATTTTGGTTATAACCATTTTATAGAGCTTAATAAAACAAACAATTTGGTATTTTGAATCATTAAGCTAGGTTTAGTGGTTGTGGAGAAAAGTGAAAAAATGTGTCCATAAAATGTCAGATATTAATCTTAAGGGAATACTGTTTTTAGATTTTCCTCAGATAATTTCACTAAAAACTCCAAATTTCTTTCTACCAATCAGTTTATCTCTACAAAACAATCATTTTGGCGTTTTGATTGTGGTTTTAGTCCAACCATTGCAGTGATATTCAAAGTGCTAAACACAGTACGTTGTCCAATGTTATCGTTATGGAGAGTAAATAAAATGTTATATTTCGATTATTAATGTATGTATGTTGATTAAACTTGATATGTGGCTTCAACTAGTTGTTTTATATTGATATGAGCACAAAAAAAGTTGTTGTTGATTTTTCCCGGTAGCAGCAAACCTGCATACTCGGCCCCCATGTTATTCAAATGGAGGACAAGTAAAGTTTTATATCTCCCTTAATTATGAACCTAAATTAATGACACTTGGTATGTAGCATCACCTGGTTGAGTTATATTGACAATTGCAAAAAAACACATTTCTTGTCTTCCTTGTTGCAGAAAACCTGCGTACTCAATGATAATGTTATTCTTATGGAGAATAAATAAAATGTTATATATCACTTATTATTGAATGTATTTTTGTGAAACTTGGTAAGTGGCTCTAGGTAGTAGTGATACCCATATATATGCATTGGAAATTCGCTGAGTACGCAGGTTTGCTGTGACGGGAGTATTTGACTTCTATGCTCAGAATATGAGTCTTGGATTTATTCAATGGCAATCCATTTGCATAAAACCACTGATCTATGTCAAGCAGAGACTCGTTTATTCCATTCTGCACTTCCAGTACAGAATTATTAAAATGTAATTGAATTAAAATAACATATCAGTACAATATATTTGAGGAGGGTCTTAATATTGATATTTAGGGGATGAATAATGCTTTTGGACTTTAAACACAATCGTATGGCTTTTGTTTTCACAAACAGCCGGTCATGACCTGTTTTTTGTTACTTACAAAAATAATTGTAATTGAAGTGAAATCAAATTGACAAAATAAAAAAATAAATGCAGCAGTAAAACTAGGGGTGAAGGTCCAATTTGGGCTACCGTTTACTTTTTGTATCACAACTTATGTCACGATGAATACAAATAATTTAATCAGGAATAAAATCACACGTTAAAATGTTTTCTCTACAATATATTGTTCGGTTTTAAATGTTATACCTTTTCTAAAAAAATTCTTAACATTAATAGATTTTGATTATATGGTCTAAATTTGGGCTAAGCTAGAATATACTGGGAATACATAATCAAAAGCCTAAACACTGTATTATTTTTTATCCAGTTCTTAATCGCTCTTTTGAATGTGATTTTTTTCTCAGAATTCTGGAGTGAAAACGGGGAAAAAATAAATATTGAACAGAAGGTCTTAATTTGGCTATAGCACAATACTCCAAATCACTGGTAGCTCGAATTTAGACCTTAATTTTGGCGTTAGTCAGAGGTTAATAACAAATGAACAAATAAAAGGAGTGCTTAGAACCATATAAATATTGAAACCTTTAATCCACTTAAAAGAGACAATGCTACTTTTAAATTAGTAGACTGTTTAGTATAATAAGGAATACAACTAGCAAGTTTACTGATGGTCGAAATCCAGTTATCTTCCACAACCTGTCACAGAACTGAGCTACCCCTCTAATTGAGCAAAGGGCACGCTCTTGGGCGATATTTCCAATTCTTTCCACTAGGTTGTAGTATCTCCTAATACCGAATACACGCTATCCAGAATTTAGCCCCTAACCTAAATTTGGAACTTTTCCTCTAATGGTTAAACTTAAATTAAATCGTTTATTACTATAAGTTCTTATCATAAAAAGGGTAACTTCAATATTACATGAAAAATATATATATTATAAAGATCAATAAATCGATAAGAAAAATTTATTTAAAAAAATAATTATGGAGTAAGGTCAAGAAGAAAAAGTTTACTTTGGACTGAATGTAGGAAGTTTTAATGACCTTTCCGCCCGGTGGAAATTCATTTAACTTCTGAAATTCTAACACAGAAAACTTAAATTGGTTTTTATAGTAGTGATCAGAATTGAATATTGATTTAATGGATATTATAAATAAACTATTAAATCCTAAACTTTCTTAAAAATTAAAATAATGGGTACCAAAGATTTTAGAAAGTTTCACTAAGACATTGCTGAGTCAGGGGTGGGTTAACAATTTAAATTACTTTAGGCTATATATAAATGGTGTAAAGGTTTATATAAATGGTTTTGTGCTATCCATAAAAATACTCCTATAACATGCTTTTGTCACCCATCATACACAAAGTTTTTAAGTTACTATTCAAGTATGTTTATTAATGAAAAATACTGTTAAGTGTGTATGTTTAAATAAAGCTTATTTGTTGTCCAAACTAAATACTCCTCAAGTATCTTCCAAATTGGGCAAAACATGTTTCTTTTATTATAATTTGAATTTCAGACACGTAATGCATTTAAAACTCGTATAAGAAAATGCATTATTTATTTAAAACCTCATTTCATTTTAAATTCCATCTTTAGTTATATGTTATCAAGACTTGAATCTGATACCCTAAGTATAATGGCAACATGGAAAATGCATGGGAGTTTCTTTCTTGTGTTTAACCAAAACTGGATTATTAATCTTTTAAATGATCTATATCTATAAATACGAAAACCCGATCATCCCCCCCCAGGCTAAAACTCTACAACCACAAAATTTGGCACCTGTACTCTTTCTATGAAGTAAGTAACCACTAAGAAAGGATTGTAAGAAAATTCCATAGGGCTCCACCCCACGGGGAGTCAAAGATCCAATCCTGTGTTATTCTTATGGACAATTTATAAATACGTAAACCGATCATCCCCCGGCCAAAGCTCTACACCTACAACCTCAAAATTTGGCACGTGTATTATTTCCATAACGTAGGCAACCACTAAGAAAGGATTTTAATAAATCCCGATAGGGCTCCGCCCCACAGGGAGTCGATATTCCTATCTTGTGTTATTCTTATGGACATTCACTTTAGTTTGAGCTGATGAGAATTCAAACAGCTGATCATGTTTCGTAGTAGTTCCTCAGTTTAACCACAGAATGCAGCACACACAACTGTTGTAGTCCCAGGTGAAACCGTACGATAGCAGCTAGTTTTTCTATAGATACATTCGAACCATAGATTCCTAAAGATTAACAAATAGGAAAAACATAAGTTATATCAGGTGTTGAAATATATTGTTTAGGAAACATTCTCAACTAAATCTTCCTATGTTACGAATTATTTCGTATGGGTATATCATTATTTAACTTGTAAAATCCAATATCTCGTAAAACATTAGCACCCTTTATACATAGTGGAAAACACACTAAGGCAGAGATATGAATAAAAATACACTCCCATCGTGTATACCTTTACGTACATTTATCGCGACCTAAACCAAAACGCGTGTTAAGATAGTTTAAAAACCCCAGTTTTGATTTTTTTAATTAAGTCTGAAAAACCACGCCTTGGTTCTCTACCTTATTCATATTCTTCATTGTAGTTGATTTAATGACTTTTGGTTTGTTTTCAGACGGAAGTTCAGTAATATAATAAATAATACAATAATATAATATAATATAATAAATAATGAACCATAAATCAATTATGCAATAAGAATTAATTTGTTTAATTTAAAGACAATACTGTCTGCAAAACCCGATGAAACACTGTAATTTGTAGTTATTACTCTAAATGTTTTGCGGTGGTTAGATAATCTCCCTGATGAACTAAACACTACAACGAATATTAGGCTTGTTAACCAAATGTTTTCCTTAAAAGTGCTTGTATTCGGTAAAACATGGTTTCCGAATGTAACAAACTGAGAACACAAACAAAACCGTTACAATTTTAAACTGTAATTTATACGTTTTATTTTGTAAACGTATAGTAAATATAAGAATGCAAATAAAACATGTAAAACCTGGATGTAAATGTATTCAAATTTCATGACACAGATTTCAAAATCTTGACGAAGAGATAGTTGGATATATAATTGTTATATGTAATAAAGTATTTATCTATAAATAATGCAGTTTTGTACTACAAGGATTAGCAATTACTTACAAAATAATTAAATTTGTTGCAATAATAATAGGTAATATTTTCATGTTTATTCATTAAATTTTCATAAGATTTTGCGGTTTGGTACAGCCATGTTTATAATAGGCTCCTACACAGATTTCCGTAGACTTAGCAATCACCATAACAGAGATCCATAATGATCTTAGAACGTATAAATATCGTTTTTAATTTATAATTCGAGAAATTCGCGTTGAAATAAGAGAAAACAGTAGGGTTAGGGCATAAAAATGGTATATTTTCTACAATCGTATGAAAATCCTCAATATTGGGGAATCACTGCTCAATTGGCATTTAAAGTTCCCATTGATTTTATCAAAGTTCAGTTATTTACACCAATCAGCAGTTGAAAAGGATTATATCGAAACATACTTGAAAACATCTGTTCATTATGGAAATAAAAACTACTTGAATGCCAACTCAAACTCTTTTTTCGATTGGCAAGTGAGCGAAGTGAACGAGCTCATCTTGAAAATTAACGAGTATTTGACATAAAACAAATTCAATGACTAGGACAGAACAACGTCTGACGAGCCAACTAGTTGGAAATACAAATTAAATACCTCAGATATATGAGTAAAATATTAAAAGGATCAAAATAAATAAAAACAACGTTTATTTGTTAACTGGCCTTAATTTGGGCATTTACTATACTATAATTTCCATGATGAATAAAATATTAAAATTTTACCCCAAGCAGATGCCTAAAATGGTGACTAGTAAACGAAAAGCAATCTGACACTGTAGGTTACATATTGACCGGGCGCGACGCTACTGCTTTGTAGTTTGCGCTAGTCCCAACAGGTGTCTCCAGATTCAATCCTAAACCTACATTTAGTAGACTATAACCATTGATTTTGAATACAGAATCTGTATTAAAAATCAATGATAAAACACTCCTATTTTTCTATTTTTTCTTTCTAAATTGTGTAAAACCATCTTAACAATAGATTTAACATATTATTGAAAATTCAAATGTGTTCCACCTCCCACCAGCTTAGTGCCGTTTACATAACTATATTTAATTATATATGAATACAATTTTACCACACAATTAATATGTATGAATAAAATAATAAATATAACTAACATAGTACCTCAAAGTGCGTATATATGTGTTATAAAGTTAATGTCATATTAATACAAAACTATTAAAAAGGTGTAAGGTGTGTACATGTAGTCAAAGGTTTGGTCATACATATACCGCAAAAGAACCCACATGGATCTGGCTGTTATTTTTTACACAGTACTGCATATCTGGTAGACTAATGGTCATTACAATTTGTTTGATGTTTTCGTTGCTACATCACAGCCTTTGCGAAGTTTTTGTGAACGCCGTCTGTATCGTAAAGGGTAATAATGCCTGTGACCATTTGGTCTTTATTTAAATTTTATTTAGGAAAATCTCTGACATATGTGATTATATATAGTTGTATGACAAAAATAATTACACGTACAAATATATGATTTGAGGGAGTTCTTGTAAATTAAGCTTTTAGTAGGATCATCTGAAAAAAATAAAAATAAAAAAACAGTAGTTATGATTATAATTATCTTGCTAATCATAAATTTGTTTAATCAAACAAATATAGAAAGTGGTAATTATGTAACCTCCTGTTGAATGTAAATATCAAAATTATATTAGAGTTTCTATGAAAAAATGTTTATGGACAGTTAAAAATGTCTGCATTTTCCCTCTATATATTAAATTTACGTTTAATATAGTGTTTTAATTATTTACAACGTACTAACTGATATTGTTTAAGATAATTTATCACTAGGGGTATGAAATTTAAACGATAAAAAATAAACTAAGTCTCTGAAATTTAAAGTAAAACGGTTTTGAAAGCACAGTAAGTCATTTCAAGTGATTTGTAAGCAGGTGTAAATATAACGATACCCCCGTCACAGCAAACCTGCATACTCAGCGAATTTCCAATTCATTCATGTTTTTGTCACTACCAAATAAAGCCCTTACCAAGTTTAATAATAAAAATTCATAGATAACTAAGAGATACATAAGTTTTTATTTATTATCCACATTAGGGCTGAGTACGCAGGTTTGCTGCAACAAGAAATATGAGAAATGTGTTTTTGTACAATTATCAATTTAAATCAACCAGGTGAAGCTAATACCAGGTTTTAATAATTTATGTTCATAATTAAGGGAGATATACAAATTTACTTTTTCTGTATAAGAATAACATTTTGGCTGAGTATGAAGATTTGCTGCTACGGGGATAATCAACAAAAAATAAATTTTTGTGCAAATATCAATATACCAGTACTAGGTGAAGCCACACACCAAGTTTCATTAATATACATTCTTAAATAATCGAGATATCAAATTGTATTAATTTTCCATAAGGATAACATTGGACAACGTACTGTAATTAGCACTTTGAATATCTCAACAACGGTTTGACTTAGAATCACAATTTTAGCACCAAAATTATTTGATTTGTAGAGCTGAAACTATTGGTAAAACAAATATAAACTTTGCAGTAAAATTAACTGAGGAAAAGCTAAAAATATTTTTCCCAAAAGATTAACATGGAAAATTGTATGAACAAGTTTTTTGGATTTTCTCCGCAACCACCTATCCTAGGTTAATGATTCAAAATACCATGTTGTTTGTTTTTTAAGCTCTAAAAAATGGTCATAACCAAAATTCAGTGTTTTAAAAATCGTTGGCTAAAAAATGCAAACACCGATTTTCGGAAAATTTTAAACCCCCCATAAAACCCCCTTTCTATGGTCCGAACTTTTTGGTTTTCGAACTTATAGTCATGAATGTCATTTTACACATTTGAGCCAAATTTAATTGAATTCAGACGTTTTTTACTCAAGTTATCGAGTTAACGGACCCATATATATATGGTTGAGGTCCCCAGATGCCAAAAACACCATTCGTTCATATATATATATATATATATATATATATATATATATATATATATATATGAACGAATGGTGTTTTTGGCATCTGGGGACCTCAAAACAAACATTTATCATGGTTTCGGGCTTAAGTCTTACCATGAGACCTACGGTAATAGCTTTTTCCCTATAAGAGAAATTCGCTAAAAACATAATTTAGAGTTTGGTTCTCCAAATTGGGTAAGTATAGGGTGACTCCTCATATGGAGGGAGGGCAGAGTATTTACACCAACATATTGGAGGTTGATTAATTTAAACACATTTACCTGAATATCAAGTAAAAAATAGAATTGTAATATTGTGTCAAATATAATTATCAACAAATTACACTACCTGCAACCCTATTCCCACGACAGCTCATGAACAAACAGGCGGTAAAATAATAAAACTTATTTTCGTTTCTATATCGCCTGGGAGATAATCACAAATTGTTATATAAAGCTTAATGGAATATACGAGTTAAAAGTTTGTAATGACACTATACCAAAAAGTCATACAAAATTAATGCGAACAAGTCCTGGGTGTCTGATTTTAAATTATTTACAATATAACATTTGTTAAAAAGTACGAAATCATAAAACTCATATTTTGAACTATTCAGATAAAATATCCTTGTAATTAAAACAAAGATAACCGGTTTTATTTTTTAGTACATTTGTGCGATTATTTTGCAAACAAAAGCATATTCCAGCTATCGTGTATAGAAAGGCAGCCGTAGAATGGCCTACGATAACTAACGGGCCTGCGAACTTCCTCCTTCCACTGAAGTCGCGTTACCGGTACTCTTTGCGGCCGATCACCTACAGCATATCCTATTAAACAACATTGCAATACGAACCTCCTATCTTATTTTTGATCATCTTGGGAATTAATATACATTATTATAATTAACAAGACACACGAAATATTAAAAGATATTGGTGTTTTTTAACCTTCGATACTGATTAGCCACTCGAAGGATTTTCATTATTTTCTTCTTTTTTAAATTTTGATTAGGAAGGAATGTCGTAGCCATTGCGGTTCATTTGCGATATTAATTTTATACACATTTGATTTCAATTTTGAAGACTTCTAACAGCCGACGCAATAGTAGTTTTCATGACAAGGAGCAAAAGTGTTGTTTTTGGTGCGCAATCGTGTTTTACAAGCGAGGGGAAGCCGAGCTCGGAAAAACGATTAAACAACAAAACACACTTTTGCACCGTGTTATGAACAACGTTTTTATCATACTGCCCATATTACCCTTTGATAGTTGAAAATTGTTACCAAAAATTAACTGAATTGTATTTGGAAGTTCAGACAGGTTAACTTTACAATATTTGCATTTCTTTTATTTACAAACAAAAAGTATATAACACGTGTTTGTTATCTTTGAAATACACAAACGTTAAAATGAGCGATAATAATCTTTGAGGTTAGTGCACTGAAAAAATCCATAGCTGATTTTTCGGTGCCCTATTTTAAGGTATCATAAAAATGTGATTTTACGGTCTACTTGTGGCCCAAAAACAGCCGATTTTCGTGCAGTATCATAAAAAAAGTACATAAAATAAAATTATTGTGTGAACCAACAGCTGTGAAAAATTCTATAAGCTGTAGAGTGAGATTTGTAAATATAAGGGGATATAGTAAAATATAGCGTGTAATAATTTATGTTTTAGTATATGCGGGAAATGACGCGACAAGCTGCTAGTCCAGATAAAATGACGAACAAAATTATTCGATAACCACTCAGTTTGCACTATTGTTTAACACTTTTTTATGGGTTAAAGTGGAGTTTACGCTTATTACAATTTATCATTTGCATTATACTTTTCAGAACGTTATAAAATTTAATAAGCTGTTTAAATGTTTTCAACTGTTGATATCAATAACGATTGAGTAAAAGAATGGCGAGGCTGGCATGTGACATTCAGAATATCAGTATAAAAAATAAAAATAAAACACTGTGCACTACTACGGACCCAGATTGAATCTTCTCACTTTCCATTTTTAATCAAACACAAAATAAAAATAAACAAAAATCGAAATACAAATACATAAATACTAAAACGTGTAAATAAATCGAAAATAGTAAACAATGCATAAGTTACAGCTAGTTACAGTTCGGGTCACAGTGCTTGGCGCCTGTTTAGCGTAAGCTCTGGAATGACTTTTCGCCTCTATTTGGCTTAGTACCGTTAGGGTTACAATATAATTTTGTCAACGAAAAGCAAAATTACTTTTTTTGATTTTAAAACATTGGTATTGGTTATTTTCGTTATTATCTGCTTTTATTTACATGAAATTTGAGTTTTTCTCGCCTTTCCCAGGCGCCAAGCACCGTGGTCTGAACTTTTCTTGTACAGTGATCTAGCCAACGCAACACGCTCAACGGGGCCAATTCATACGCTACACTAAATAAACTAGTGTTGCCTTGGCTGAGGTAAGCGATTATCGATCTTTCTTCTCATCTGCCCATATGTGGCAACATAACCCGCCTGATTCCGTTGCCACAAGAACAGCGTTATCGAGTTGTTTTGACTCACAGTACACACAACACAGGAGTGAACGGTTGCTAAACGTCATGAATCCAGGGACTTCGCTTATCAAACAAACTTGATCGCAGGATATTAACAAGGGGAACAAATCTAGGGGAAAAATCAAACCAGTCCAGGATATTTATAAAACATAAGTCTGATAAAACATACCCTTCAACCGTACCTGAATGAAATTTCTCGGTAAGAAAATATGAGGAAATTATTAGATTTTTGATACAATTTTTTCAAAAAAATATAAATTAAATAAGAGTGTCAAGCAAAGAGACATGTTTAAACATTGTAATGAAATTAGCTGTGTAGTTTTATTTAACTATTAAACTGCGATCTAATGAAGAAGCTAAGATTTGGGGCAAAGCTAAGGTCGGAATTTTAAAACGCTCCTCAAACCTTCCTTAAATTGAACCTCCCTAAAGAAGTTGTGTAGGTTGAAAGCGGGGTGAAGAATGGTTTGAGGAATCGGTTTCACAGCTGATAGCCTCAAAAGTTGATTTTGATTTCGTTAGGTCATGTTGTTGACAACAAATGCATGTTACGTTGACCTGTAGTTTTTAACTGTATAAACGTAACATAGTGGTGATTAACAAGATTTTCGTTTTTACCGGGTTTTTTAAAAATAGTTTTAAAAGTTTGTTTGGGCTTTGGGGTTCACCCCATCACCCATCACTATGAAATGTATAATGTTACCCATCACGTACTAAATAGTTAAACTTTCTGACAGCTAAAATTGTGTATTAATTTTGGAGGACGATTTATAAAGTTAACACACAACAGTCCAATATGTCCATCCTCCATTTATAAAAAACATGCCACTCTGGCTTTAAGATTTATACGCTGAACGAGATAGCCATAGGTAATCCCTATATTACTATTGGATTACCCATTGTTAAGATGTTTATCGTAGACATTTTAAGGACCTCGTAAACAAATTTGATTTTGAATTTTGAATACAAATTATCTAATTCAAAATTCAAAATGATATTATTTTATTACTCAAATATAAAAATAATTTAAACAGTGTGCATCGCAATAAATATGAATATAGAAATAATCCCGATGTATTTTGGTCTGTCTATTGGAATTAGTGTCCAGTCTCTTCAATGCTGGACCGATTGACCTAAAATTATGTTTGATGGTAGGTCATACATCAGAATTGATCACTTATAGTGTAGACTATCTTGAATACAATATGATTTATAAAATACACTACTTTAAATGTTTTTTTATGTTTACAACATGACTCAACATAACATATAGTATGACAATATTAAAAAATATCTACTGCCGCATATTTTATATTTTTATCGACATTTCACAGATTAACATGAATCAAAACTATAACTAAAACCTTTACTGGCCTATATGTTATTGCGATTCATCTGAATACTGAAAATATTAAAGTTTTTTAAGATTTCTTATGACATCGCTTAGATTGAACTAGAACGTTTTAACATTCCACTCCTAAACGATTAGAGATGGGTACAAACTGAGCAGCTGGTAAAAAAATAACATAATAAAAGTCCCATTGCGAATAAAAACACTACGTTCAAAACTATGCAACACGTATATATGGTTGTTTATTTCAAATTGTTTGCTTTCGTAGCAATATAAAAACTCTAATCGTAAAGGAACTAACCTTAGCAACAATTACACACCGTTTAGTTGAAGACGAAATTGGAAAGTACAGCTGGAAACCTTCAGTCACTAGATGACAGTAATGATCGCAAAGGAAACACTGAATTGAATATTTACTTAACTTAAACGCATCTTTGAAAACAAGACACAAACAATATTTTAAAAACGTCCTAGAATATGAAAATAACCACTCTATAAATAACAACAATGAAGATGGCGTTTATTTTGATGACAGAAAGAGAGAGGACGCGTATAAGATAACGGATCCTGAAAATTATCCTTACTCAAAGGCCAGTCAATTTAGGGGTAAAATAGGTCAAACCTCAAACTGACAGTAATAGAAATGAAAGTTATGGCATTATGTCAGAAAAAGTGTCCTCAATATCATACTAAAAATCGGCAAACGAGTAGCTAATGGTACAAGGAGAGATGTGAGCTGCAAAAGTTCAGGCAAGTCTAGTAGTCCATTTTCAAGTTTGTGAAGTAACATGATGACCGTAATCGTTCTCCTGGTCGCAAGAGGGACAACAGAAGATCACGTTGAAGATCAGGAACTGTGACCTCACGGTATGGAATGCCTCTACGAACTCTGAGTTTTATTCTACAACCGAGTCTGTAGAATTTGTTCTGAATTGCTTGGATAGTGTGGACATGAGCTGCATAGTGAGGCGATTAAATTAAGGAACAATATTCAAAATGAGGGCGAACGAGACCGATGTGTTTCGGTTTCAATCATAAATTAATTCTCTAATTACATAAAACATATAGGCCCTACGTAGAAGTTAAATGTAATTATCCACAACTCAATTGCTCGATAGATTTATATATATTTATATGATAAGGAAAAAAGTTTACAACAGTGATTTTCCATTGCAGTTAAATATAACCAGGAACACTAGGACAGCCAAATATAAAATGTTTTCCAAATTCATTAAAAGCTAATGTAAGTGTATGCTTCAACACAGTATTTGATTTTTAAACATTTTCAATGCGGAAATTCACAACCCTCGCGTCAGTGTGTTGCGTCCAAACGTGTTTGGCTTTAAATGCTAATAAAATAAAATACAATCTTTATTAATATTTCGGCAAATGTGTACAATATTTATTTACAGAATTATAGTGCTTTAAAATCATAATTTAATATATACAATGGATTTTCTGGAAACATTTGTTTGAATAGTTCTGATATTCTTGTGGGACTTTGTGTCAGTTTAATATATAGCCTATATTACTTGATTCGCTAGTTTTCATCTTTCATAATGGAGATATTTTTGCACAACGTTGTTCTATGAATCTTATACTGGACATTATTAGTGAATTTCCTTTGGAAAGTGAACTATTAGCATGACCCGCACGGTGAAACTTAAGCCCGGGACCACCATAGAAGTTCCTAACGTGACCCCCTGAACACGTTTTGGGGGGTCGTTCAAAATTTTATATATATATGTATATATATAGACATATATATATATATATATATATATATATATGTGTGTTTGCACTCTAGCGGTCACATCTTTTGTCCGATTTACTTCAAATTTGGTAGGGACGTTCCTTTCTGTAATCAGTTGGACAAGTTCGTTGGGCAAAACAATCGGAAAACTCTAAACCCCTTTTTTGGGGGATTAATCATTCAAATTTCGAGTTTTTGGGCCCAAAAAGGGTCATAAAAGCCCCAGATGTACAATCAATGGATGTTAAAAGATGGGAATTAAAAAGGCAAAAGTTTTAAGCCCTCTCTCGTCATTCTATCATAAATATTTACCGAGTTATTAAAGAATATGTGTATTGACTAAACACAGTACTTGTCTTACGGGGGTTTTATACTAGAAAAGCCTGTTATTCCTTTGTTAGAGTACTTTTATCATCCCCAGCAACCTCACGCCTACTTTTAAGCCTGTCTGGACCTTCTCCAAACCTTATAATGCGCAAAATTGTATTCCCAGCTTTGCAAGTAAATGAAACCAAGAGTATCAGAACAGCCAAAAAATCAATGTTTTCAGATTTCAATAAGAATTGGACAGATGTATGTTTTTACACTGAGTTTGAGTTTTAAAAGTTGTTATGTGGAAATTCACTTCCCTCACGTCAGCGTGCTGCGTGCGAACTCGTTTTTGTTTCTGGTTTTATATTTTGAATTATACTGATCTCGTTTTTTAAGTAAAAATTTAATAATTATATTCATACAAGCCAAAAACTGTTAGTATTCTTGATTTGTTTAAATAATCAACACCAATTTTCTCAAAAGAAAGATTATTAATAATGCGCATCGCTCAATTTTGAATTCGGAAAATTGTTACCTTGTTTTGCACAAATTTTCCGAACCAAATGGGCACAATATAAACTAGTAGAACCAAATATGAGTTAGATAATCACCAAATCATATTTTTGCTCGATTTGAGCAACTGGATTCGTTCATAAATCTAAAAATGTTAATAAGCCTTTTTGTTTTTAAACAAAATTTTTAAGTTACAATAACATAGGCAGTGGCATAGCCCTTCAATGGACCAAAGTTAAAATAACTACGATACCCTAAAAAAATGTCCTGACTGATTGGATGATGTGGACCTCGTTGTTCTCCATAATAGTCCGCATTGTTTTGTACCCCCCAAAATGTCAAACCATTATTATTAAAAAAAGAGGGTCTGGAAACGAGTAGCTATCCTTCAAGTAATCTGCTTAAAGAACGTAAGCAGATCCTTTTCAATGTTTTAGCATTGAAAACAATTTACAATAAAAACAGGGGCCTGGGGGGCATAGCCCCGCAGTGAGACCAAAGTATATACAAATAACTAAATCAGTATTTTTTTTGTCTGACGGATTCTGGACGTCATTGTCCTCCAAATGATGTATTTGTTTGTATTTTACAATTTTTTTGAAATTACTATAAAAAAGGTCAGAACTGATGGTGTGGCCCATCCGAGGGGTGGAGTAGTTATACTTACTGTGTGTTGCTTGAAGGACGTTTTTCAGTGCTTTAAATGTTAAGGATTTAAAAAAAAAATTGATTATTTTTCAAGTTCCGAATTAATATAAATTTGAACAACAAAATAAAGCCGCAATAAAAATGGGGGTCTGGGTAGTAAAAATTTCAATTAACTATTTCAGTATCACCTAGACTGACAGACCTCATTGTCCTCTCTAAAGGTTGCATTTATTTTTGGGGTGTTTGTCCCTTCCCCTCCCTCCGCTTGAGCCCGAGGGGGTGAGTAACTACTCTGATTATTCTTTGTCTGACTGACTGACTAATTTTAGACGTCACTGTTCTTTAAGTTCTGTGTATAGAGGTTTTAGAGTGTTTAAAATAAAAAATTGTAACTTTTGGAAATTTTTACGGGGGTTTCGAGGTACAAGCTCGAGGCATGCTAAATTTCACGTTTCTAGCTCGTCTGGAAGGTTTCTAGAATTCATATGCTGTGTGTGGTACATATAGACTAGCCGTTACCCGTCGCGGCTTCACCCACACCCACTACCTAGCGTTAGTAAGATATATGTTAGCCGACTAAGAGTCGCGTCAAGGCAGCAATTACAAAGACGCCCTACGTATTTCTGGTGATCATTTGCTGTCTTCGGGCATGGCCCATAACAGCAGTAGCTCGTGTGCGAGCTTCAGCTTCCACAATAGTTTCCGTAGATCCATAGTGCTCTGCTATAGTGCCATTTCAGTTAGTCTCAAATTCAGCCTGCCGCTGAGCTTGCTCTTCACGTCGAAGTTGCTATTCTTCTGCCGTATCATTTGCTCTGTGTGCTGCCTGACGTATAGCTTTCTATTTATGTTTTAAGTTTTTTGACTTCTAACCACTTTAATGAATCGGGCTCTTTGGAACTTTGAGACAAACTTTATTTACGTTTCCCCGGTATTATTGTGATACAGGTTCTTTCGCGGTTAAACGTGCAACAAAAATGTAAACCAAAATATAAATAAATAAATGAACTCAAAATCTAAAATGCAGAGCACCTGCTTTAGTTATCATCTGATCCAGTAAATGTGAATGTCCATAAGATTAACATGAGAGGTTTAGTAGCCATTGGGGCTAAACCATAAAGGAATTTTAAAACGTGAATTGGCGTATATGCTACTTTAGGATATTAGCTATGTTTCTACCAAATTTCAGCTCAATCGGTTCAGTAGTTGGAGCGTGATTGAGCCACAAACTAATAAACAAACAAACATACAAGTTTTTACATTTATAATATTAGTAGGATTATTATGATAGCTGGTACTTTAAATTTTGTCGAGTGTCTCTTAAGTATCTCTTAAATCTGTATCATGTTTTATTAGACACCTTAACGTATGCTTGTGGACCTTTGCAAAGCTCCTTAGTTTTATAATATATCAATTCAACATTTCTCTAAGTATGTTTAAATACAAGTAAACTGTTGGGACCATTTGTATTTGTACTCGTACATTCACATATTTGTGATTTTTGTCTACCAGATTACAATATAAACACATTTTAATCATTTAGATATGTTGCATTTGGTCTAGATATTTGCTGACCTATTGTAAAAGTGTTAGAAAGGTGTAAGTTAACACGCTAAATAAAGCTAAAGCTAAATACGTAACATGTCCATTCAAGTATATATCTTTAAAAATTCAGTCTTCGTTCATCCTCTCACGGGAAGAATGAGCGTACACCTAGTAATTGGATATTAAACAAATATATGTTTGAATTCGAGCAACTGCATTTTTTAGCTAACTTAATTTAAATACACATCTGTTCTATAGAAGTTTATGATATTTATTAATACCCCCGTAGCAAGTCAGCGAATTATACCTAACTACCCAAGCAACATACTACGTTATTTTTCTTCAAAATGTTCTCACCTTTGATATAATAAGTTGAGTTTTGAAATTACTGTGTTTCAAAAAACTATATTATTAAATAAATAAGCGTGATATTACAATTTATTGATTGAGCCAAGAGTAACCTAGATTGATTGATTTAGAAAGTTCAGTGGCCGTTTGCCTGTTTGTGTACACGCGCGCGTGAAAAACTAAAAAACGGTAAAATATTTTGTTATGAGGTTTTAAGGAGATATTTATAATATCCAAGGGATCTTTTAATGCAGGATTTTCTAGCCTTATTGAATCGGTATGCCAAAGTAAATATATTTATCGTTGTGTTAAAAAAAAATGTATTTCAGAATTAGGAGTTAGGATATATATATATATATATATATATATATATATATATATATATATTATTTTAAAAAACATTATTAAAAAGTACCCTATATAATCTAGGAACCTGTTATATAAACTAGGAACCTGTCGCACATCGACAATGGTATCGTAAATACAATTCTCGTGTCACAGTGTTTGTAACAAAACTCCTCCGAAACGGCTTGACGAGTTTTATGAAATGTTGTGTGTATATTCGGTAGGTCTGAGAATAGGACATAAGCCTTTTTTTTCGCTAGGCGAGTGAGCGAAGTGAACGAGCTCATATTGAAAATGAACGAGTATTTGACATAAAACAAATTCAATGACATTAGGACAGGACAACGTCTGTCGGGCCACCTAGTATATATATATATATATATATATATATATATATATATATATATATATATATTTATTATAAGTCTGAAAATGGACCAAACCAATTCTATTAGAGTCCACTGGATCAAGACTATTTGTTTGATATTCATTCATTTTCCGAGTTTGCTCATACAATTACGGGAATATTTGAGCGTGCTCCTAGTACTAAATTGCAGTTTGAGACTGCGAGTTGTGAGATCCGTGTTAGTGGATCGGGATACCGGCTTGTCTGATTTAAAGAGCTCACGCGAAGACGGAAGAATTCAACTTGGGAAATGTTTACCGAAGAATAATCATGATTTTTCGAGCAATCCGGATTTTCTACTTGAAATGGAGAAGGATTGATAAGGCAGATTAGTAATAAAAAAGTACACAATCCAGAGAAAAGCCCAATGAAATGAATAAATACTGTTTATTCGGTGTAACTTACACACTGATTAAAACTAAACTTTTGTATTGCTAAACTACAGTAGAATACGAACGCTGCGTGAGTGATTTTACCAATAGCAGGACCAAGTAAACAGAAATCAACAAATAAACCGTTAACCCTCCAAAAGGATGGCGGACATATTGTACAAGTAGGACTTAACTGCACACATGATAGAATTTGTTTCAGTCCAAATATTCCACAATCTAGTTAGCTAATTTTGAAAAGAATGGCCAGATTTGATCGGGTGAGTATTTTTGGAAACGTTGGTCCTTTGCCAAAAATTAAAAATTAACAGTAACACAACTTTGAATACAAAATTTTGACAAAGCCTAGGTCTCTCAAGTTCCACATTTTGGTCACTAAACAATAAAAATGTGTTGCGAGAACTAGGAATAAACGACGTTAAGTTTAAATGTATGTGATGTTTGACAAACATTTCTTGTAACAAACGTGTGTAATCAAGGCTAACACGATATATTAATTTTATATAAGTAATTTTAAATTAAATAAAAAATGCAAACAACTACCTTGTACAGAATTTTGCATCTATTAGCTGTAAATGAATGTTACTTTGTAAATTTAAATAACTGAGTCAAGTCGTACATTTGTATAAAATTCCAAAACATATTACAGATTAAAGTTTGCTTGGATGTTTTTAAATAATATTTCATAGTTATATATGACATGGCAAAGAATATGAAGTGCAATAAACTATTTATAACGATTGAAAGTTAATAAGCCGCACTAAAATTTAATTAAACAGTAAGGAACTAGTGCGGTATAACAAAGAATCCTAAGCTTCTAGTTGATATAGTTTTAAAAAACGTGTTCTGTAAAAACTATATCTGAGATACTCCCCACTCTTCATTCTCAGTAAAAAAAACAACATAATATAGGAATGTTAGCAAAACATTCAAACGTATGCCCTCCGTAAAACAGTGTGATGCTGTTTTAATGTAAAACCCAATTTTAAGTCGCCAACCGAGTGGGAGGACTGATAAACCCTGTAAATGTCTGTAGAGAAACAAAAATTCCGAAAAGTTTTCAACTATTTTCTCATCAGCATTGCAAAACTTTGAGTTAAAATTGTTTTAAAAGTTGGATTTCTTCTCTATTGAATGTTAAATCAACCTGAAAGAATCTCCAGTATTTATTTCCTCCACAATCACAATTGGTATTTCAAAATAATCGTATTTAAGCACGTTTACTGTAAATTACATAATACTGGTCAAATTTGCTAATTGTGTGACCTAAGGTTTGTTATATTTTAATCAATTTCTGTAAGCCATTTTATTTTTACTCTGGAAAAAATATATACTGTTGAATTAGAGCTGTTTTGAAGAAAAAAACTATTTTCCATCTATGATTATATATATAACATATATATTTCAATATATATACATATAAATGTACAATAATGTACATACATTATTAAATTGTATAATGTTTTACATGGATGCAAAAAAAGTCAAAGATTTACACACTGCTGATTGTCAAATTGTAATCCCATATTTATTTAACACAATATCCTTATATATTTTATACCTTCACGTTTCTTTAAACTTCTATACGTATTATAAAGAATAATACCCCCGTAGCATCAAACCTGCTTACTAAGCTTACAATGCTTGTATGTAACCTTATACCACATAAAGCCACATACCAAGTATCATCAATATACAATCATAAACAATCGATTTATGACATTTTAATTATTCTCCATAAGAATAACATGGCGGCTGAGTATGCTGGTTTGCCGAAACAAGGAAAACAAAAAATTGGATTTTTATACAAATATGAATATAACCCAACTAGGTGAGGCCACATACCAAGTTTTATTGATTTATATTCATAATTAAGGGAGACATAATATTTTACTTTTTCTCCATAAGAATAACATGGGGCTGAGTAGGCAGGTTTGCTGCTTCAGGAACCATCGGTAAAAGTTTTTTTGTTGTTGTGCTAATGACAATAGACCACAACAAGTTTGGTCGGTATAAGATCATAAAAAAGCAAGATATAAAATTATTCTTATTCTCCATAGGAATAACATTGGACAACGTACTGTTTAGCACTTTTAATATCTCCGTAACCAATTAACATAGAACAATGATCAAAGCACCAAATTGTGTGTTTCTTAAGCTATATCTAATGGTCAAAAATAAAATTTGTCTTTTTCAAATATTATATGTAGAAAATTCAATAAACCCATTTTTTGGGTACAAAACCCCCCAAAATACCCCTTCGGGTAGATCGATCCGTCTGGTTTTTGAACTTAAAGTCATAAATGTTGCTTTACACGTGTTTACCAAATTTCATCAAAATCGGACAATTTTTACGAGAGTTATCTTGCTCACGGACACACACACACACACACACACACACACACACACACACACACACACACATATATATATGTGTGTATATATATATATGTATGTATATGTGTATATATATATCTACAGTTTTCAACGAACGGTGTTTTTGGGGTCCGGGGATCTCAAAACGAAAAGTTATCATGGTCCCGGGCCTAGGTCATACATTAGGGGAAATTCGCTAACAATAACAATTCGGTTATACTATCCGTTTTAACAACCACCATTAATATGAGACAGTCCGTAAGTGTTTATTTTGATATGGTTATATACAGTTGGAAACGTGGCTATCGCGGTTCACAGGGAGACTGTATAGCATCCTCACGTCAACAGCAGCACGTTTTAACAGTAAGCGGTTTAGCCGAGGCCAGGTTGCGGCGCTCCGCCTCGTTGATAACCTCCAGTTAGGTGTAAGCTGAAATAACAACTTAAACTTTTCAAATACTAGGCTTAACCCAACAAACGAGGCGTTATTTCACTTAGCCAACCTACCTTTTCAAATAAAGCGGGTTTTTATGGCAACTGTATTCACCTCCGAGAAAGTCTATCTTGTGGACATGTGCAGATATTAAATATTAAATAAACAATTTCACATATTAAAGTGATATTATACAGAACCAGAATAAAATGTTCCTTTTAAATCCGTATTCAACTAACAAAGTATGAACAACTAAAAAATAACTACTGCCGCATATTTTATATTTGTATTGACATTGCATAGATGTTTTTAATTAAATAAAAACACAATAAACGTACATCATAGCTATAATAAAAGTTGCATGTATGTTATTGAGATTCCTCAGAGTTCTGAAAATGGGAAAACAATTTTTAGGTTTGTTATAATACCACCACTTACGGCATATTGAACTTTAAGGAACATTTGAGAATTCTGCCCTAAACTATTGGAGATGGCGAAAATCCGAACAGCTGGCAAAACAATATACAAGTGAAAAGTCTTATTGCGAAACACAACTTCAAAATTATCCAAAACGTATACATGGTTGTTTATTTATTAAAATGGTTATCTATCGTAGTAATTATTGTGCCGATAAAAACTCTAATTATGAAGGAATCAAATTTAGCATCGAGTAAAGATCGTTTAGTTGAATACGAAACTGGAAACCTTCAGTCACTGGATGAACGTGTAATGAACGCAAAGGGAAAACTGAAATTGAATATTTACTTAGCTTAAATGTTAAAGCACATTTGACAGCGAGAAACAAAAATTATTTTAAAAATACAGTGGAACATCATACGAATGTGAAAATGGGCATAAACAAGAACTACATGGTTGTGCAAACGTTCCTATAAATAACAAAACGAAGATGGCATTGGTATTGATAAAAGAAAACTAGAGGACACGAATAAGATAACGGATCCTAAAGATTATCCTTCAGTGCTTTTATTAGTTTTCCTTAAAGTCAGGCCTTTGCCAGGAAATTGTACTGGGTCTCTGTTGACGGAGGAATGGGTTTTGACCTCAGCGCATTGTTTTGTCTAGCCCGGAGACTCAGTCATCTCCGCATTGGTCTACGCCGGAGGAGACTCTCTACATGAAATATATATCGTCATAGAAAATTATAATAACACCACTTCCTCCCACTGCTCAAACTTTTGGATCAAAGGAATTCTTTATTCATCCGAGGTATTATGAACTCCCTCTCGGCTTTGTCATCGCGAGTCCGTGACTGACACCGTGAATACCGTGAAACTGTCCAGCAAACCGTGGAATCACCGGGGATACAAGCATTGTGTCATCACTGCATTTGGCAAGATTTTTAGCTTGACAACGGACTCTAAGGATGACGGCTGCAGAAAAACACATTTATTAGAAGTAAAATATCCATGTGTATGCAACTTCATGTTGATACTTGTATCTCGTGTTTGGGGCGTGGACGCGGATTTCGCTGATAAGATATATATGTTCAAAACCTAGAAAAGATTATGGTATCTGCTTTGGTGACTCGGGTGGACTAGTGTGCGATGTTGACGGTATCATGAAGCTACAAGGAGTCATCAAGCAAAGCTTTGTGTTCCGTGTTGTGGATTACTGTGATGTCAATTTGCCTTATCTTTTGTTTGAAGCTGAGCATCGTGATTGTAAGAATACAATTAGTATGTTCGTCAACACATGCCCTTATCTACCACGGGTCAATAAGTACGTACATTTGTTCTCAGGGGAAGAAATCTCGAAATGCCAACAAATTTCGGATTCATCTGCTTGGTTGCTGACTTATCTATGGGCCATTATAATAAATTTTAATTTATTAAAAAATTTATTTTTAAATTATTTTATCCTACCTTTCTCTTGAATGAACATTTTTGTAAAACGAGTTTTTGAAGATTATTAGCTTACTATCTATCTGATGTTGAAACGAGTTCGCACGCAGCACGCTGACATGAGGGAAGTGAATTTCCACATAAAACCTTTTAAAACTCAAAATCAGTGTAAAAACATACATTTATTCCAATTTTTATTAAAATCTGAAAACGGTGATTTTTTGGCTGTTCTGATGCTCCTGGTTTCATATAACTGCAAAGCTGGGAATACAATTTTGCGCATTATAATGTTAGGAGAAGGTCCAGACAGGCTTGAAAGTAGGCGTGAGTTTGCTGAGGATGATAAAAGTTTTCTAACAAAAATATAACAAGCTTTTCTAGTGTAAAACCCCCGTAAGACAACGTACTGTGTTTAGTCGAAACACATTTTCTTTAATAACTCGGTAAATATCTATGCTAGAATGACGAGAGAGGGCTTAAAACTTTTGCCTCACTAATTCCCATCTTTTTCGATGCATTAATTTTACATACGGGGCATTTCTGGCCCTTTTTGGGCCCAAAAACTCAAAATTTAAAATATTAATACCCAAAAAAGGGGTTTAGAGTTTCCGATTGTTTTGCCCAACGAACTTGTCCAACTAATTACAGAAAGGAAAGTCCCTACCAAATTTGAAGTAAATCGGACAAAAAATGTGGCCGCTAGAGTGCAAACACATATGTATACAATTTTGAACGACCCCCCCAAAACGAGTTCAGGGGTTCACGTTAGGAACTTCTATGGTGGTCCCGGGCTTAAGTTTCACCGTGCGGGTCATGCTAATAGTTCACTTTCCAAAGGAAATACACTAAAAAGAAAGAAAAACACATACGTTAGAAAATAAACTATTTAAATGCAGAGCTACGCTATGACATCACTTCAATTAATTTGTTTTTACATTCATAATGTTTGTCTTCCAATAATAAGCACCTTTTCTCTTACCGGTACTTTAGAATTTTCTGAGCACAGCCGTCAATAATTTCAAAGTTCAATGCTACTTATATATTTGCTTTTGCTTGGCACAGGGATAAATTACTGGTGCATTGATTCTGTATTAAAATCTTTTATCTAAACATAAAAATAATTTACCTATTAAAATCGGTGTTATCAAACTAATTCTACGACAAACGTTAGATATACCATTGGATGAGAACATTTTTCATCAACTCCGATGTAAATGCGCGTTAATACCCAAACTACCTAAGGTGCATGACTAGGGAAGGCAGGCAAATTAACTTTGCTCATACATTATTTTGTAATGGGCGGACCTTCAAAGTGAGGTAAATATACGCCCATCGCAGCAAACCTGCGTAGGCCTACTATACTTCAAAATAATCTCCTAATGTTTTCTTTTGTTTATATTAAAATTAGCTGTTCCCGCAGGCTTCGCCCCGCAAATAATTTATAAAAACTATGACAGTTGTGTGTGCTACATTCTGTGGTTAGCCCGAGGAACTACTACGAATCAAGATCAGCTGTTCGTATTTTCATTAGCTCAAACAAAAACGAGTTCGCACGCAGCACTCTGACGTGAGGGAAGTGAATTACCACATAACAACTTTTAAAACTCATAATCAGCGTAAAAACATTCATTTATTCAAATTTTTATTGTAATCTGAAAACATTGATTTTTTGGCTGCTCTGATGCTCCTGGTTTCATTTACCTGCAAAGCTTTGAATACAATTTTGCGCATTATAATGTTAGGAGAAGGCCCAGACAGGCTTGAAAGTAGGCGTGAGGTTGCTGGGGATGATAAAAGTACTCTAACAAAGGAATAACAGGTTTTTCTAGTGTAAAACCCCCATAAGACAACGTACTGTATTTAGTCAAAACACATTTTCTTTAATAACTCGATAAACATTTATGCCAGAATGTCTATAGAGGGCTTAAAACTTTTGCCTCACTAATTTCCATTTTTTTCCATGCATTAATTTTACATCCGGGTTTTTCTGACTCTTTTCGGGCCCAAAAACTCGAAATTTGAAAGATTAATCCCCAAAAAGGGGTTTAGAGTTTTCCGATTGTTTTGCCCAATGAACTTGTCCAACTGATTACAGAAAGGAATGTCCCTGCCAAATTTGAAGTAAATCGGACAAAAAATGTGGCCGCTAGAGTGCAAACACATATGTATACAATTTTGAACGACCCCCCCCCAAAAAACGAGTTCAGGGGTTCACGTTAGGAACTTCTATGGTGGTCCCGGGCTTAAGTTTCACCGTGAGGGTCATGCTAATAGTTCACTTTCAAAAATAAATTCACTAATGATGTCCATAAGAAATACATGGGAACTTTGTCGGGATCTCTGGCGGAGCCCTAACGTCAGATCAGGATGAAAACCATTCAATTTTCCTATTCTATGCCTAAAGAATCAGTGTACAAAACTTCAGCTCTCTACCTACATGGGAAGGTGGAGAATTAGTGATGAGTGAGTGAGTGAGTGAGTGAGTGAGTGAGTGAGTGAGTGAGTCAGTCAGTCAGTCAGTCAGTCAGTCAGTCAGCCAGGGCTTTGCCTTTTATAGATATAGATAAAGATTTCTTTAGTTGTAGCCAAACACCTCTTACTGGCATATTGTCTGAAAATTTATATTCCATCCCAAATATTGGTGACTTCTAGGTGATCAAATGTTAGGAAAAAAACTTAAGCTACATAATTTTGAGCTTTAGGGGCGCATTGAGACATTACAACAGCAATTACTAGCTCTGACTCAACATCAGCAACAACGACAGCTACCGTATCAGGAACAACAATCACAAGAAGCTGCTCTTGATGTCGCTCAGATCCTACCACTGGAGGTACACCATGTCAGTATGAAGCTCTCAGTTTTTTTATTAGAGGGAACGAGCCTCTGATTTGCTCAAGTCGAAGCGCAATTCACTCTCGCTTGCATCACACACAAGCTCACCAAGTACTCATATATCACATCCCATATAGAGGACCGCTACGCTAATAAAAGATCTTATTATTTACCCACCCGTTGACACTCTTACCCCCAGTTGAAAACAGATCATTCGCCGACTTTCCATGTCTGAGGACCGAAGTGTGCGGTGATTACTCACGAATAAGGAACTTGGCGACGAGACACCTGCTCAGTTCCTCCGACATTTTCCATGTCACATCGTGGGTTCTGCTGCCGTGCATGACGACCTCCTTCTGACGGTGTGGATGCATCGCCTATTCACCCGTCAAAATGAATATTGTCCGAGTTATATTGCAGTCCCAAACTAGCCAGGTCGGCATTAACACTGTATCCCTTTCAATCACTGTTGATAAAATCATTGAGGTTCAGCCAAACTAACTATTTAACACCTCCGATGCTCCCACTAGTCCAGCTCTTGGAAATGTTGATGGACTTTTCGAAAATTATCTATTATGCAGATCGAACTCAAGTTCTTGCATGGTGATTTTCAATCCCTGCGAATCGATGTTCAAGATCGAAAAGTCGACCTCCAAACGACCGTCACCGTCATAGTAAAAGCCCTCATACCAACTCTTCGTTAAAAAATGTCTGCTGGTTACATCAGTGATTCCACAAGTTACCGCCAGGTTGTATTTAACTCTCCATATATTTTTAATGAGAATAACATTAAACAACATGCTCTGTTAAGAACTTCTAATCCAATTGACGTAGATCAATAGTACTGTCTTATACTGAATAGGCTACAAATGAGAAAACTAGATATGTATTAAACAAAACTATAACTTTATTACTAAACAAATACTCTCGTTACTAACTGTTAATTACTCAAAAATAACCAGAATGTAATATCAATGATTTCAATTTAACGGTAAATAATGTGTAAACATTAGAAACTCATCATAAATTGTTACAATTAAACTATTTTACAATTAAAAACAATTGTTTAATAAATGTAGAGCTTACAATTACAATAAAGTGTGCTTTTAGACACATCAACAGATCATGTTAATTAATAAAATCCTCCCGAGCCAGAACTGTAAGAAGTTAGATAAATTCTGTCTAAGCGGAAATGCCATTATAACTTTTGATGTTAAGTTTCTAAGTAAACTTTCTTCTCTTTTTCCTGACACTAGTAAAATTTCAAATAACTTTTTTTTCAAAATTAAATATTACTAGCTTGAACTCATAAGTATATCTACAAATACTTAATTAAATTTCAAATTTTCGAATTTTGGGAGAGCCTAGGAACTCGGGTGTTTGATGATATTTATAGTTAATTGGTGAATAAACTGTATACACCTTAATGTTTAAATTAAAATAAACGTATATAACACATTTCACAGTACCAGCAGACTTACAAATACAAACACAAATTGTGAATGTTTGGTAAATTACAGGATGATGGGGGATTAAGTTGGATAGTATGGTAAATTAATAGGTTATAGGTATTAATATTGATTATAAACACTGAAGTAGACTTCTCATTGCTATTGTAAAATCTGTCTCTAGTTGTGTGTGTGCAAGGATTCAAAGAGGACGTAGGTCTTACTAATCACCAACAGAGAATACTGCGGTCAACTTATCCTCTCAAAGAGGGAATAAAACAACAGTTGGTGTGTCAGGAAGCAAACATAAGTTGATCTCACTTGCTTACTGGGTTGGAGATATTTTACAAGTTAACCTAAATAACTAAAATAAATAGTTTACAGCAGCACAACCTGTCGGTGGCCTAATCAAACTACGTCCTCTTAAAGTTCTGGCAAACACTAGAAGTGGGACAGCTGGGCCATATAGATGGGATGGCTCCTTCAGTATGTATAGTCAATGACATTAGCCAGAGACTCGGGAAGAATAAAAGCTATTTTTTAAAATTAAATATGTTCCAGAAATAAGGACAAGTTTTCTCCTTAGGAGACTGCAAAAGTTTGCTTTGTTTGCATTTCTACATGCTTTCTGCTTTGTTTAAGTATTATTATATGCCCATAACTTTTATATTTATTTATTTCCATCAGCATGTAAAAATGAAAAAAATAAATCAAGGTAGATCAGGGCAAGGTTAGAGATAATAGCTTGTAGGTTATCCCAAAAGCCACTTATAAATCAATATTTGTGTTTTAATATTTATTAAAACCTTAAACCCTATTGCAGGAAAATATAATAACCAACGCTGGAATCTGCAATTGAGTATTTCACAGTCAACTAATTGTTGGCTAATACCTTGTTAGTATAACCACGATAGTAAAAAACTAGGGTAACTGCAAGTGGCTAATTTATTTAGTTCGTTGATATCAATTTACTAACACAATTTTCAACTAAGGTTTTTTAAACAGGTGGTGATTTTTATTATAAATCCACATTTACTATTCACAACCGTGTATAATGAGGTATCTGGTTTTGCTTCAAAACTTAGATTCTACCTCTTTCTAGTAGTATTACTAACAAAAAAGGCGTATTATACTGGGAGTACGCTCAAATATTCACTGAACTCAGAAATGGTAGATGTAAGCTACTGCTGTTAACGTTCTAACCGAAATTTCGTCACAAAATATTAAATGAATAGTCTTGATCCTCCTGAGGACATTGTAGGAAAATATCTACTATTATTTTGGTTAATTTTAGGTCATGAGATAGGTTGTTCTTAATTTTATCATACAGTTGCAAATTCTTCATATCATAAACTGACAAAAGAATACAGCTGACAGAAGTAATTACAAAACAAAAGGCTGCTGCAATTTAGCGGATAAAAAATTGACTTACTCACATTACTCAAATTATAGGAAAATGTTATCTTTATTTATAAAAACTGATAATAGATTTAAAATCCAAAACCTTCAAAAACCTTTGATAGATTGAATTTAATCATGTTAAACTAACATTACTTTATTTATTTAATCATAAAACATAAATAAGACAATTTTGTTGTAGTTTATTGTAATTACGAAACAATACTTTATTACTATCTTAGTTTACAAGCAGTAATTTTTATCCAATGTTTTAACCATATGGAAATTGTACAACTTTTAAATGTTAATTAATAAAAAATTGTTTAACAATTATGTTCCAATTTTGAACTGAAAGTGTGAAGTGTACTGGAAAACATTTTTGAAAAATATGAAAACGATCAGTGCAGCCGTTTTGACGTTATTGCATTACGAACAAACAAACAAACAAACAAACAAACAAACACACACACACACACACACACACACACACACACACACACACACACACACACACACACACACACACACACTGACGAACCATTGTCTCTGCTGATAGATAGATCCCTTCACTTCGTTCCGTCACCAATTAATATACACGAGCGAATCTAGTGGCTCGAGTTCAAACAATTATTTTTCTCTTGAGATTACCCAGCTTATATCCTTACAAGGTGGTGTTACAATATTTTGATGCCATTTCAGAAGTTTTTATTTCTTTAATTTCTTTATTGTATTTCAGGTCTGTTCACCGTGCTTGGCATGTAGGGGAGATGGTGCGAGAGAGATAGTGAATACCTCCCACCACTATTCCCCTCCGAAGGTTGCGTACAATCAACTAAACATTTCGCATGGACTGTAATGACTTCTTATATGTTTACATAAAATCTGCTTGGTTTACATTATGTTAAACCAGCTGTATGAAATAATATGAAGCCGTTATAAATGAACGATTATTGGCGATAATAACTAAGATTTGTATTTGGATTAATACTATTCAAGTTTGAAGTTTATGCCGAGTCTAGGTGAGCAATGGCGATCATGAGAGTGTGTGTGCGTGTTATTCTAGATGATTATTTAGCTTAAATTTTTAAATGACTTGCCGCTTCGCCGCATATCGCTTTCCCGAGTCCAGAGCGACTAGATGAACAACACAAATGTAAACGGTGACCTAAATAATATATTTTGACAAAAGGTGCATATTGGTAGGCTGACTGTACTGAGACACATGGAGGGGAAAGACATTACTAACCATACGCAAACCGGGTGCCAACCACCGCGAACAGAGCGTACGGTATACACCCTTTAAATTAGCTGGAAACAGCTGATCTTATTTGTGTACTGTGTTTTGTTATAATCAACATTTGCTGTTAAATCATTTTTAACTACATTGATTTCTATTCTCCTTTCTTCTTTATATCAATAGGCATTGTCCTTCCTATATCCGGTTATTTTAGTTTATATTTGATGCCATTCCAGAAGTTATTTTGTATCAGCTCTTCTTCTTTTCTTCTGTTTTTGATCTGTTAGTACCAACAGCTGCTGTTGAATAATAAACTTGTCTGATTTATAATCTTCTATAAGATTAACATTGGAACTTTGTAAGCCCAGAGGCAGAGCCCGGAAAGTGGTTGTTTTCTGAACCCCAAAAAGGCTTGTCTAGAAGTTAAGGACATTCAAATAACTGATAAATCTTGACTTAAGACTTAGTAGTTTTGCCAGTATTCTGTCAAAAAAAATCGGGTTATTTTTTATATATTAGATAAGATTATATTTCACTGTGAAATAGGGTTTAGGGAATTGCTATATAGGAAAATACAGTTTCTCACAATACACGAGATTAAAGTTATAAATATAAATTATTTGAAAATTTACAGTATATTTATTTAAATAAAAATGAATGCGTCGAAACTCGTCGAGAAGAATTTGCCTGAGGTTTTGGAGAGAAGAAAGAATTCTAAGCTTATTGAAATTCCTTCTGTTGCCGCGTTAACCAAACGCAAACCGCTGTTTCAATCAGTCTCGTTTAAATTAAACTTGTGGAGAAAAGTTTAGTTTAATCCGTCTTTAGAGTTTTTATTAGAAATAAAAAGTGAATTATAAGTTTGGTCATGATATGCTATAATAAAGTTTGATTTTAGTTTGTGTTAAAGCAAATGCTAACAAATAAAAATGTTACTTTATAAATAACATTAAAAAAAGTGTAGGCCTACTAATAGACATACTGCACAATAATAATTGTCAACGATTATTTTAATGCGATTAGTAGGACATACTGTTCGAACTCGATCAAATGTTGATCTCATTCTACCAATTTTATGGATACTACTACTACTTATGGATACTACTACTACTTATGGATCCTGCGTTGTCATTCAAGTAGTCATTACTTTTCAGGGTGATTGATAAAGGTGTGCCAGCTGTTTTTTTTTTAGTATAAGAGCTATTAAAAAAGTTAGAAGGCAACTTCCGTGTATTTTTGGCTATATATAATTTTGTAATTTTGCAACTTTTATTTTATACGCCATTTTTCCAATATGGCGGCCAACTTTAGTTTTTCTTACGAAATGACCCTGTTTTTATTATTGATTCAGATAGAAAATATAATTTTTAAACGTTTTTACTCGTATTCTTTCACTAAACCCAACCATTTTGGTGATTTTTATTGTTTTTAACAATGAGTATTATTGCATTGTAAGATAACTTACTTAAGTTTAATAACAATTATAAAAATAACAGGATAAAATATCCCCGTCGCAGAAAACCTGTGTACTCATCGAATTTCCAATGCATATATATAATTACTAATCTCACTGCTACATAGAGCCACTTGGCAAGTTTCACTAAAATACATTCATAAATAATTAATATATAACAAGTTTACTTATTGTCCATAAGAATAAAATTAGGGCTGAGTATTACAGATGAGCTGGAACGAGGAAGATAAGAGATGGGTTTTTTTAATTAGCAATATAAGTCAGCCAGGTTAAGCTACGTACCAAGTTTTATTAATGTAGGTTCATAGCTAAGGGATACATAAAATTCATTTATTTTCCATATGAATAACGTGCACAAAAACATTGTTTTGTACTAATATCAATATATTACAACTAGTTGAAGCCACATACCAAGTCTGATCAATATAAATTCTTAAATAATCGAGATATCAAATTGTATTTATTATCAATATGGATGACATTGGACAATGTACCGTGTTTAACACTTTGAATATCTCTGCAACAGTTGGACGTAGAAAAAAAAACTTAAAACACCAAAATGATTGTTTTGGAGAGCTAAACTTATTGGTAAAAAGAAATGTGAAGTTTTTAGGTAAACCATTGACTATAAACACTGAAGTAGACTTCTCATTGCCATTGTAAAAGTTTTCCCTAGTTGTGTGTGTGACAGGATGTGAAGAGGAAGTAGTTCTTAACAATCACCAACAGAGAATACTGCTGTCAACTATTACTTATTCTTTCAAGGAGGGAATAATACAACATTTGATGTGTCAGGAAGCAAACATAAGTTGATTATGACTTGCTTTCTAGGGTGGAGATATTTTAAAAGTTAACCTAAACAAATAAAATAAATAGTTGACAGCACCACAACCTGTCGGTGACCTAATCAAACTACGTCTACTTCAAATTCTGGCAAACACTAAAAGTGGGACAGCTGGGCCATATAGATGGGATGTCTCTTTCAGTATGTATAGTCAATGGTAAAATTATCTGAGGGAAACTCTAAAAACATTTTTCTCAAAAGATTAAGATGGGAAGTTTTATGGTTAAGTTTATTGACTTTCCTCCACAACCACTTAACCTAGGTTAATGATTAACAATACACAATTATTAGTTTTTTTAAGCTCTATAAAATAATTATAACCAACGTTGTGTGCTTTTTAAATTATAGGGTAAAAAGTTCAAAAATCTGATTTTTTGAAAATTGTAAACCTCCATAAAACATCTTTCCATAGTCCGATCGATCTAGTTTTCTAACTTTAAGTCATAAATGTTACCCTCTACATTTCTGATAAATTTCATCCAAATCCGGATTTTCATTCAAAGGTTATCAAGATACCGGACATATATATATATATATAAATTTTATGAATAATGTTTTTGACATCTGGGGACCTCAAAAAAAAAGTTATCATAGTTTCGGATATAACTCTTCCCTTGCCACCTACGGTGATAGCTTCTTCCTATAGGGGAAATTCGCTAAACAAATCAAAACATGTTTGCATGTAAATACGTTTTTAATATAGTATGCAATATACTTTTACCTGCAAAGTATCATGTTGATCTAATCTGACCTTATAGTATTAAAATGTTTATGTTAAAGGGTTCAAAAGAGCGTATGCAAAATAAAAAAAACTAAATAAATCGAGATAAATGATCCTTAAATTACACTTAACAAGATTCAAAATCCGTTTCTCGATCAAATTTCAATGGCTCTTTAATATAAAGTACACTAACAGGAGATTTGAAGATATTGTCCCTACCTTCCTTGTGAATTACACGTTTATATTTTTCCAGCTTTTTTATTGCTTAATTATTTGGCACCTTCCATAATTTTGTGCCTACGGCAATAACTGATCCCTCAAAAAGTCAGTGCACCGATATATTTAATTCAATTATAGGAGATAAACCTCCGTAATTAGTTTGTCGATCCAGTCAAGTGGGTGTATTCAAGGATCAATGCAATAAGAAGTTTAATTCACTAATAATAAAAGTCATTATAAAACTCATCGTCTTACTCGATTTTGACAATAAAATTCAAGATAAACAACGTGATGATTAATTGCTCTCTCAGTCAGAAAATCTCAGCTCTGACAAAGCTGGTTTGTATTCTGATTAACTCTGAAAATTATTACTGATAGATCAAAACACCACGTAATATTATAACTGTGTTATGGAACGTTAATAATTAGCTTTCAGTCTATTGGCGTTTGTTTGGATTTTCCAACTGTAAATATGTAAAAGTGCTTTTACATGAGTTGTCACGTTGATTTTTAGTCAAATATAATTTCTTGTTTGCCATATTATAGTATGAATAAACGGTATCAGAAAACTGACACATACTTTCTCCCTTTTAGCCCAACTTTAATGAATAAATTACTTTTTATTTACTAAATATAGAATACAAAGCACGGTCGAATGTACAGAAAATCTCATAAACAAGTTGTTTTAAAAAACATCCACCCAAATCCCTGCTTTGGAGGCACTACAGAATCCATTGCTAAACTCGTGGTTTTAAAAGGGGAAATGCCCCTATTCCCCCCCAGGGTTATTAAGGGGCAACATATTTCGAATTTCCTCTGTTGGTCAATGCTAACTTGACAAGCATATCAAGTTTGAACGAAATTGGTCAGTAAATAAGAGAGGAATAGTAATTTTTGTATTCCCCATACAAATAACATTGGACAACGTACTGCGTTTATCGCAAAATGAAAATTTAAATTTTCTCCGCAACCAGTAATCGTAGAATAGTAATTAAAGATACTAAATTATTTAGTATTTTGAGCTCTTTTTAGTGGTGAATAGTAATATTTTATATATTTATGTTATTTTTATAAAAAATCAAAAACTGAATCTTTGATATTTTAAGTCTTGTAATTTCTGAACCCGAATTTTTATAGAAATGCAGGTGGTGTCATTTTGTTGGAAAACTAAAGTTGTACAAACGACTAAAGTTTAATGAAAATCGTTAGAGCCGTTTTTGAGACATCTTGATTTTTCATGTTTTTTTATGATTTTTGGGGTATAATTACCCTTTAAAATAAAAAAATCAAAAAAAGAAAAAAGTACCTGGAGATATCGTGGATTAGTACCTACATACCAAATTTCATAAAAATCGGACCATTGGTTAGGGCTCTAGCTCTGTACATATCCATACAGACAGACAGACAGACAGAGACCGACAGACAGACAGACAGATAGACAGACAGACAGGCAGACAGACAGACAGACACACAGACATCACGTAAAAACCACTTTTTTGGGTTCAGGGAGCACCAAAACGAATATTTCCACTAACAACTCAAATTCGAAAATTTTGACGAAAACAATACTTTCTCTATATACTATGTATAAGGGGATAAAGTAAAAACCGAACTTTTATCATTCATACATAGCCTACAAAATATCCGCTGGCTCTGTGATGAAACAAAATAGTTAAATATTTTTACGTCGTTACACTTATGAGGAATTGTTACAAAATGTATCTGAATTTTCTTTGTTATACAACTATATTTGATCTAAAACAAACGATCATTTAATGCTAAAAATATAATGTTGAATCCTTGGAGTCTACTTGGAACCTCCAAAACTTCAAACACTGGCAAATAACATTTAACCAATGTACTTTTAATTATAAATAATTATTGAGGTTTTTGATAGGCTTTTGTCTTTATGTGAATTAAATTCACACAAGCTTAAATAGCGGCATGGCATTTAAACACCTCAAAACCCTATTGAATAGTATGATTATTTTAAAAAGCAATTAGGAGATTGAACCAAGGAGTAGTGTAAGTAGGGAGAATTAGGGAGTGGTTTTTATTAATGCTACAATTCTAAGTATTATAAGGTTGATCGCACCAATTTTGCTGCTATATTTTACTGGTCATCTTAGTTGTTTGCGATATTAGTTAATATAAGTCAAAATAAGGTTATACCTTATTACTATATCAAAATATGTGGAAATATGGCGGAAAAAATTAACACTATGTAATTTTTCACACTATGTAATGTTTTAATGTTTTAGTAATGTTTACTTCAATATGTGATGCGCTTGTGTTGGTGTAAATAGTTTGTTTTAATTCAGGTCTAGCCACTTGAAGCAAATGGCTGCCCCACTGACACCATGGGGACCTTACAATCCTCCATAGAAATTATAGAAAGAATAATCTATGTGACTCAGTTTAGTGACCGACCCTTCAACTGCAGAGTTTGTTTGTAACCAAACTCTTTTTGTATTTAAAATGGTTAAATAGGTGGGCGTTTAGCAAATCGCAGTATATTGGGAGAGGACTCAAATTAAAGGTCTTGATCCCAGGTATTTTGGAAATGAAGCAGTATTTAAAAAGATACCAGCAAACAAGAAATAACCTAGAATATCCTTCAAAATAACGCGCATGGGAATGCTTTTGTTTACATTAAAACATGAGGTTCTGCTTTATTTTAAACAACGTACCAGATATTGTTTATTATTTATTAATGTATTGTTACAGATTACAGATATTATATTGTTTTTATTGTCACATTGTTTATCTACAATCTATAATGTTTATCTCACTCTGTAATATGTACTATAATAAATACCCCGACGCAGCAAACCTGCGTACTCAGTGAATTTACAATGCATGCACATGTATCTCACTACCACATAAAGCCACTTACCAAGTTACATAAAAATAAATAAACAAATAAGTGTTCGATAGCATTTGGTTTATTCTCTATAAGAATAACATTAGGGCTGAGTACGCAGGTTCGCTGCAAAAATAAATGGTAGGAATATGATTTTGTGCAGTTATCAATATAACTCAACCAGGTGAGGATACATACTAAGTTTTATTAATTTATGTTCATAATTAACGGAAAAAAACATTACTTACTCTCCATAAGAATAAAATTAGGGCTGAGTGTGCAGGTTTGCTGCTGCGGCGATAATCGATGAAAAATCAATTTGCTGTGCAAATATCAATATACCAGTAGTACGTGAAGCCACATACCAAGTTTCATCAATATACATTCATAAATAATCGAGATATAACATTTTATTTATTCTCCATAAGGATAACATTGGACAACGTACTGTGTTTAGCACTTTGAATGTCTTTGCAACGGTTGGGTGTAGAATCACAATTTAAACACCAAAATGATGTATTTGTGGAACTGAACAGATTGGTAAAAGCAAACGTGACATTTACATTAAAATAAACTGAGGAAAAGCCAAAAACCTTTTTCCCATTTGATTAACATGGGAGATTTTATGAGCAGGTTTTTTGGATATTCTCCGCAACCACTTAATCTAGGTTAATAATTAAAATACTATATTATTTGTTTTTATAAGCTCTATAACATGGTCGAAACAAAAATGGAATGTTTTAATAACTGTAGGGTGAAAAATGCAAACAACTGATAAAAAAAAAATTTAAAACCCCCATAAACCCCCCTTCCCATGGTCCGATTTTTCTGGTTTTAGAACTTAGTCATTAATGTCACTTTACACATATGAGCAAAATTTCATCGAAATCGGACTTTTTTACTCAAGTTATCGCATTCACGTACACACACACACACACACACACACACACACACACACACACACACACACACACACACACACACACACACACACACACACACACACACACACACACACACACACACACACACACACACACACACACACACACACACACACACACACACACACACACACACACACACACACACACACACACATGATTCTGAACTAATAGTGTTTTTGGCATCTGGGGACTTCAAAACAAAAAGTTATCATGGTCTCGGGCTTAAGTCTTACCATGAGATCCACGGTAATAGCTTCTTCCCTATACTGGAAATTCGCTAATTTGAAATAGAGTTTTTCAAGTAAATGCTCGACTTTAATTATACTTTGGAAAATAATTTATCCCTCTGGCTCTATAATGTTCAATATGACATTGAATTTTGTTATAATATTAAGTGAAAAATGTATAAAAAATTACACTAGATTCCTTGGAGCTTATGGAGTAAAAAAAAACTATCTAATTATTAAAACTAGCTGATAGCTGTAAAAGTAATAGTCACATGAGCGCGACTGCGATAGTTGGCAGTGTGCACCCGGCCTTACTCTGAATAGGTGGTTACACATCGCCACTACACGCTACTATTATATAGGATATTTATAAGCAATTCGAGGAAAACCTATAACATAAGGAAAAGTCCTATCACCCTCCCCGTCATGGCTCCTTCTTACAGTTCAACAGACTGTTTACAAAAATATTTAAAACATAAATGTTTATATGAATTCATTTGAACAATATACATACTCGGGTTTGGTTTCACGATCAACTAATTAAATTTTATTGGAATTACATGACCTAAATTACCACTAAGTCATCCCAAAGGAATAACGTACACATATGTTCAACTTAATTTTAGTACTATTTTATTTTATTTTTCGTTAATTTCGATTGTTTTTTGCAAAAATGGATTTAAAAGTTACACTTTGTTTCATAATCCCGACAATTTTATTTGAAAACACACTGATGCAACTTACTCGTAGCGTTTTCACGAGTGTTTTGAAAAATATTTTCAGCTATACACAAAGCTGCAACTGTGTTGACTTTTGTTTCAGTTTGCGTCTCTTTACTGAAACCAAAAGTAAACATATATTAGCATGACGGTTGAATTCAATTAGATTATGCTAAAACTTTCAAAATCGAACGCCTGTATTGGAGATATTTGATCAGCACTTTATTGAAACCTATTACTTTAGAGAGATCCTTGAATAGTTTTAACTAAACAAATTAGAGTATGACGGTTTTCAACTTTTAATAAAGTTACACGGAGTTTAATTAAATGCTGTTAATTTTTATCCCATCACAGCTTGTAATGAGGAAGCTTGATGAAACTTTGATTACATTCGCGAGCAATCAGATATTTAATCAAGTGGTTGTCACAAGCTCATAAAAATTCATCCCAGCAGGGTTACAAATTTTATGAGCTTTTCTAGTTAAAATTAATAGTCGACATCAAATAACATTATCAATAGTTTTTAATTGGCTCTATCGTGCTTTTTTAACATTGATAATGTTTCATTTTGCATGTTTTGCATTAATACATGTTTGCATTTAAAGTGGTTTAAATTGTGTTACAATGACACCTTTTCTCATATTTCTAAATTACAATAAAAAGAATAGAATATTGACTGAGCAAGAATAATGTTACAGCAATAAATTATTGAAGGACTTTGACACTTTGATGATGTTTACATTAGAGTATATTATAATTTTATTAGTTTCACATCTCCACCAATCAAAATGTACTATAAAATCCCCATTTTAATACTCGGTGTGGTTCCCGTACTCTCTACATTTCATATATGGGTCTTAGGCGTGACCATATTTCACCTTTAACATAATTTTTTGAGTATTCAGTAACTCTCTGCTACGATTAAAAGAGGATTCAGTAGAAAAAATCAAGTTTTATCGCCATTAAACATTTTTAAACATTTAACATTGGGCCTTTGTTTGGTTATTCTATTTACTGTATAAATGTTAAGTAAAATATAACATTAGGAAAGTATGAACACATGTTAAACCGTAAATAAAACAGAAGCACATTATAAATATTCACAGATGATCCTTAGTTAATTTTAAATTTAGATTTTTTGTATTTTAGGATCTTATTTGAGGAAAATCAAAGAGCAAAAAGCACAATTGGGGTACTTGGAGCTCCTCCCATTCTAATGTTCTATGAATGTTCCAAATGTTAGCCTTCTAGGACGTACGATAGCTTCAGAAACAAGCGAAAAGGCAGAAATTTACATATTTTATCTTATTTGTTCCTTACAAAATTATGTATAAACATAAAATTCCACCTCTAATGTAACCGTACTGGTGCACCGGCACAGTGTGCACCCGGCATAAACTACTGAACGTAGAGCGGCCAGGTTGGTATCAAAATATTTCCCTTAGCTCAAGGATGATGAAAAAATACAATATTATAAATTCACTCAGTTTTAATTTTGCAATAATTGTCAAAAAAACACTGTTTTTGGCCTTTTTTCGCCATCCTCATGTATAAGGAACGTGTAACCACATATTCAGAGTAAACTACTGAACGTAGGGAGACCAGATTGGTGTCAAAAGATTTACCTTGAGCCTAGAACGATGAAAAAAACCTACATTTATTTAGTTATAAGTTTGTAATTGGCAAAAACACTGTTTTTGTAAACAAAGCAGACAACTATTCTTAATTAAGTTCAGGTTTTTTGATTGAAATTTACAAGCAATAAGGCAATAAGACAAATATTCTATGCTAAATGAGAATAGAGTTTATAGCACTCTATAAGTATCTCCAAAGTTCTATTTAGATTTACGTATTTCATATTTTATATTTATATTTCAGGTTTTTTCCTCTTCCTCTAGCGGCAAAATTGTGTTTTATCGCAGATAATGGAAATAGAGTTACATTATTTTCCCTTGATAAATCCTAGATCTCAGAAAATATGAGAGCAGGGAGGTATTTTACCGGTTCACAGTTGGAATTTTAGTTTTTTACGCATTTTTTGTTCTTTTGAGTAAAACTAAATCAAAAACTTGTTGTAAGGAACTATGATAGCTGTTATACTCCCGAAAGTTGGATTTGTATATGAGTATATAAAAACATGATAAAAAACACAAAACACATTTGAATTTTGACACGTTTTAATGAATACTTTAATATGCAATATGTTGGGGCTTTATTATAATAACACCTTTAAATTTGTCACGGTGGATTCCCATTTTATTACATGCAATTCAAAATTAGCGTTTTAAATATAAACTTTTAAAGTGCAATTTTTAAGCCACTAAATTAATTTTATAACCAAATCAGATGCGTGGGAATCGTTATACATAAATTAAACTAGTAATTTAGTAAATAATACTAATCCTAAATTCTCCGATATTAAATTGAGTATACAAGATTATATGTATGATATATTTTAAAATTGTACTATACAACACATTTGATTTCATAAAAATGTATATACATAAGCCTACTTAAAATTTATAACACTTTGATGTTCTTCAAATCATATGTTTACGTCGTTAATATTTAAAGTATTGTAAATATAACATATTTAGATGTAATTGTTTGTGAGTTAGGACAAAAGTAGTCCTACTAGGACTACTTCTAGGACTACTTTTGTCCTAGCTGACAAACAACTACAGCGGACGATTTTATAAATGATATCGTCCCATAAGATTTGCATTGGAACTTACAGAACCCATGGGGGGAGCCCTAAGATTGGATGTGGAAATTGTCAGGTCTATATGTTAATGTGATAAGTAAGTTATGCTTGTGCAAAATTTTAGCTTAATGGGTCCAGTTGTTTACGCTTGACGGAAATACAAACATCCATACATAAAAACTTTCACTATTATAATAATAGTAAGATAATGTGTATTTAGCAAGTTTAAATTAAAATACATTTTATTAGTACTTGGTTTGCTACGACAAGCGTGTTTTAACAATTAATGATACAAACATTAAGTTTTATTGCCGTTTATTAAGTAAATCAGCATTATTTTCATCCATGCGTATAATAAACATCTTCTGGATTATTATTCATATTTAAGAATTGTATTGATAAAATGAAACACTATTCTAAAAGCGACTCAGTATCAATGGAAGCAATCAAACCAAGCTTTTATTTTAAATCGATGGAAGTGAGCAGCAATCAACGTTTCTTTTACACACTGTATTGTTCGACATTTTATTCATTATTTTAACGATTACGTGTTCCTAGAGTAGGTAGTGTAATACTGTATTAATCTGAACATTCTTGTTGTAATAGGTTTACAAATTGTATTCTCTTAAATAGGCCTTTAATAATATATTGCTTCATTCCCAAAAATGACTATAGAACATTAAATATAGAGGATAGATTTCTGTTTGGAAATAATAATTAGCCCTGTTAAGTTTGTTTGAACTTGATGTGTCTAGGAAAAGGAAGTTGCTTCTAGTACTAAGAAATATAAAATGTTAGTTTGTTACATATTTTACTAATACAAAAAAAATATAAATATTATTTGGAAATTACAAAAACAAATTATATATATTATATGGTATTAGATTACCATCCGTTAGCAATTCAATCCGCAGTAAAACATTACAACCTGGTTTAACACCATATAATAGTCATTACAGTTCAGGGGCAACACTCATAAAATGAATAAATTAAATTATATATAACTTAATATAAAACACATCTTTGTCATATCCACATGGATTTACAATGTTTACACTATGGGGAATGCTTATTAAGTACCAGGTGACTAAATTTACACACTATGAAGTCTTACCTAACATATTATAAGACAAATAATACTATCGTAAAAATAGGATGTAAGATTGACAAAAAATTTAGAAACTAAAGATAAAATGAGTCAAACCAAATAAAAAGCTATCTGCAAACGAAGACAAGTTGATTGAGATATATACAGAATGAACTATACACATTACTAATAATTGAACAATACATTCTTAATTTATTTGGATGCTCAAGAGTTTAGTAAAAAGTAGAAGATTCAAGACAATTTAAAAATAATGAGAAATAAATATATTAGGTTTTGACGAAAATATTATGGAGAATTCATCAATACTTAAAGGAAATGTAAGACTAATAGCAGCAACAACAACAAAAATATATTTAACTATGATGTAATACGTGTTACACAACAGAAAGAGAAAATTGGTAAGACGAATTATGAATGTTCATAGTAAAGGCAGCATTATTTTCCTCCATACGTATAATACACATCTTCTGGATTACTATTCATATTTAAGAATTGTATTGATAAAATGTTTATCAAGTGACTTGTGTTGATGAAGTGACTCAGTACTTCTGTAATATTTTGTATACTTTGATACAAAGTTCAATTTCGCCTATAGAACAATAAATGTTTGGTAACCTTTGTGTTAAGCAGCTATCGATGCGAAAAAATCTATTTATATAAATACATTATACAACATGAAATTTTTAATTATTTATAACAGGTGGTAACTTTTATACTCTAAAAAAATATATAACTATTACAGGGATAATACTAAGTTTTACAATGGAAACCATCAATATTTTCAAAAATGACTAGTAGCCTGTCGCGGCTTCGCTCGCAATCACAAGTTTATGTTTGTAAAGTTAGTTAACATTTATTTGTAAAAGCACCTGGGGGACAGAGCTTTGCTCGAGAAGTCAGTCAGTTTGTTAAAAATGCCTAGAGTACGGTTCCTTCACGGTTCCTCTCCAAGGCAAGCATATTTATTTTGCTTATTTGATCGATTATTTTCATTTTACATATCTCTTTATATTCAATCTTCAGATTTAGTGGTTCTTTCGATTTATAAAACAACATAATGATGTATATTTAAAGTTATGTACACAATGGTCCTAACCACTGCCCTCACAAAAAATGCATGCACTTTGCCTAGTAAATATTTTTTTTAAAATTGAATGGTTGATTTTTAACAGCTGTTACGATTCTGTTGTTCTATACAACACAATATTCACTGTATGAGGCTTGATTAGCTACATTTAATATCCCATAAATTTGATGGCTCCAACATTTGGAACAGGAGTAGGCAAAGGTTTTATACTAATGTACTAACTATCCTCTTAACGAATGTATGCTCAATCGGTCCTGTTATCTACTAACGTCAGTGATGATTAAATTAACATTTTAAAGGCCGACGGAGCAAATAAGTCACAAAGGACATACGGGACGGAAGCATAGGCATGTTTCTGGTTATAGTACAGTGCCTGCTGTCTAATCTTAGCTCAATCAGTCTAGGAAGTACATGATTAACATGTGAATGCTGAAGGTCATTAGAGCCGAGCCTTATTGGAATGGAATAAGCCTACAACTGTTTTATTGTTTTAGTTTTTTTTCATGAACCCAGCTTCTTTCAAATATCTGCTCTAAAACTCTTGTAGTTTGTTGGACTTATTGATGGTAGACTTAAAACACATAAAATATTCAGTATTATAATCTCAATGACCACCGAGACAAACTGAGCTTTAAATACCACGTTGCGAAGGCTTATGTGTTCTTCACCCAATGTTTCACTGCCGTGCCGTTATTTTATATGGTTTAGTATGTCTTTGTAGGGTAGTAAAGCGGAAGCGTTTCCTCCGTTCTGTGATAAACAAAATTAGCTAACCAAATGCTCATTGGAACAAAAATGATGCATTCTGTAGTCAAAGGTTGAGTAACCTGGACTCTTAAGATCTACTTTGTAGCAGTGCCGGACAAAGGGACATAACAATAATGACGAAATAAGATTTAAAACAGAATAAACCACACGAAAATGGGCAACATTTTTATTTAAATCAGTACAGTTTTTTTGTGAAACGCGGAACAAATATGGCTCATAAACAGACAGACAGATAAACAAATTTTAATGGCAATTTTAATATCTCCGCTTCATTCAACATTTCACTGCTCAGAGAGATGTAGGCAATATTATTTAGTAGATAATTGCATTCCTTACCTGTAACATATGGTATTACTAGTAACCTGTCCGTAATGTATTAACAGCTGCGATTCAAATAAAATGGTTCCCCAAGTTAATCTAATGGGCAAAAAAACTAACTTTGAGGGCAGTCCGTGCCCCTCAGATTAAAAATATAGAAAAATGAAAACTGTTATGCACAACTGCAACTCAGGAAGAAAATTTTGGTATCTCAATCGTCAAAATTGATCCAGACATAACGGAGGACCGATTAACAAAAATCGCCTTAGCGTATTAAATATCAGAAGATTTACATTACAATCAGCTGATTAACTAATTCAAATATAACTCCATAAGATTAACATTGAAACTTTGAGAGCTCGTGGGGCAAAGCCCCGTAATCGAGAGTTTATGGAAAGCCCAAAAGGCACATTTAGAGGTTAAGAGCTTTCGATTGATATCAAATATGTATATAAAATAATAGTTTTATGGGTCGAAAATCGCCCAACAAAAATCAAGACATTCTTTTGATTATTATAATTGGAAAGTGTATTTTATTAAAAACAAATTTACAAAAAAAATCATTATTTATTTGGTAACCAAAATAAAATTACATAAAGAGTATCAAAGTAAATGTCAAGATTAACGAACCTTGATCTCTGTAAAAGCAAAATCGGATGCCACCTTGATCGAAGTATAAAAAGCAAAATGTAGGTGTTAAAGTTATGGGATCCTAACCATTACGTAGAATATTAAACTCAGGTGACCTAGAAAATGAATGTACTTCTTATGGAGTTATGACGGTGGTTTCCGAAACTTAAATTAATCATCAATGTCGCTCAAAGCCGTTTCCTCCCTCAATAAATTAACACAGTTTATATTACAAATGTATAAACTAATCGTCACTTTTGTGATAGTATAAAAATCACGAGCAACCTACAAGCAATACTTCTGCCTAAGGACCCTTTAATTTTGAAATTGATTATTTGATATAACAAATTATATATATATATATATATACTAGCTGTTACCCGCAGCTTCGCTCGCGAAAAAATAAAAGACATTTGAAATATCAACCTGACCAGCATTATACAATCGTGATAAACATTTGAACAACAGGTGGCAATTTTATAAATTATATCCTCCCACAAGATTTGCATTGGATCTTACAGTTCCCGTGGGGTGGAGCCCTAAGGTTGGATTTAGACATTATCAGGTCTATATGTTAATGTGATATGTAAGCTATGTTCATGCACATTTCTAGCTTAGGTCTAGTGGTTTTTGCGTGATGGAACTCCAAATATCCATACATTCATCCAAACTTTCACATTTATATTATTAGTAGGATATATATAGTATGATAAATCTTACCTTAGCAATCTAATCAGTTTAATTAGTCCTTTAAATCCGGATTTTGGTTCCCTAAGTCCGGATTTTAAGGACTAATTACACTGATTAGATTGCCAAGGTAAGATTTATCATAATATAATTAGTTTGCGTTTATTTTGTTTAAAGCAAAGAACACGGCCATGGGCGTGAATGGAAAAATAACTTATTCTATACGAATTGATTAAACCGTGAAATACATTATACTTGATTTTTACCAAGATCTAAATCTATTTTAATATTATGTCTAAATTAATACCTTATCTTGGTTGATATTGGCGAAGTGCGCGTCTAAACAAGGGTTGCGAGATAAAGAGATTAAGTGTGGAGCCCCTTTAATTTAGTTTAACACATTTGTATTACATTATATCCCACACATTCAGAAAGTAAATAACTGAGTAATACCTTCGTCATAAAACACAAAACATGACAAGTACAGTACGAGTGTTAATGACAAGTAGAGCGCCGTGTGTTTGTGTGTGTGAGAGAGAGAAATTAAATATTCGTCATCGCCAGTCTGCCGGGCTACCTGTGGTTATGAAAAACACGACGAAAACATAATCGGTATGCGGTATTTAGGTTCATTTATAAATAACGATACAACTTTATATAACTGATATACGAAGATTCTCGTAACTTGGTAACTAATGATCCTTCTTAGAAGATTTCATTATTAGAACCATAACTAGCAGCATTTATTCGAAATTCTGTATTCAATTTGTAGTATGTAGTATAGAAATTTATCGTTAGATTTAAAGGATTACATAGCAACCCTGTACAGCTGGTTGAGTTCAGGGTAAAAACAAGATTTTAGTATATGATTATTTAGCGTAGATTCTTTTAGATTTTCAGATAATTAACCAATATCACAGGCAAAACTACATACATGGATATATTGACAACGCTTCTTAAGCTCTCTCTCTGCATGGCTAAAACAAGTGTAATATTTTTTGTAATCTTCAGAGCGGAAAAATTACACTAAGAGCACATGCTAGCAGTGACGGCACACTTAGATAATACATGGATTGATACACCTTCACAAAATGTTTAATTAAAACTCCTAAAAAAAAACGTTATGAAATGTAGATATTGGACGAAAGCGTACAGGGAAAGTAGTATATAACATGGGCATGGTCAAAGCCAACAAAATATTATCCAATCAGGAAAATACGAAATATTTATGGGGAAATATATTAAATATTACAAAGTACCTATTCAATTAAACGTCTGCAGGTTAATACATGCAGGCGGGCTACTTATTAAGCGGGTACTAACTTAAAGAACTAATAAATCATTTGTGATCAACAGACAGAAGGTAGCATTCTGAAACATTATTTTAATGGCATTAATATGGAAAATTTTCAAAAGAAATATGCATACCATAATTTGTAGAGCATTATATCCTTTGTAGTCAAGAACAATAAATAATTATTAATCCTCTTCGTTTAAATTGTTATTTATAGGTCTAATTTAATTACAGACACTTAAATGAAGAGCTATAGCTTAACGAGGAGACCAGTTAATTGATGTTACCTCTTTACTAATTGTGTTGGATTCTTTGGATTATTACGTCTATTGTAATACGTTTTTGCCTAGTCCTGTCTAGTCATTTATATATTTTTCACCCTTGTAGTTACTCATTTATTTATGTATGTTTGAATCAGGTAGAAAATACAATTTTAAAATGTTTTATTTTTGTTATTTCTTTGCTAAACCTAACCGTTACGGTGATTTTATTGTTTTTAGCGATGAGTATCTCACCTTATGTGTAGCTCTGGAGGCTAAACAGTTAGGTTTAAGAAAGAAACACCAAGAATAAAAGGGTTTTAAAATAAATTGTCTACCCTCATAATTAATACAATTTCGGGAAATCAAATTTCTAACATTTTTCCGCCATTTTTTCAAAATGGCAACCAATTTACTTTATGTTTATGACTTTTCCTTAATTTTATTAGTTAATAGGGTAGAAAATGTAATTTTAAATGTGTTTTTAAATGTGTTTTTATTATTGATGTTTCTTTCCTCCAGCGCTACTCATAAGGTGAGATACCACTTGCTAAAAACAATGAAAATCTCCTTAACGATTAGGTTTAGCAAAGAAATACAAATATTAAAACGTTTTAAAATTGTATTTTCTACCTCATTCAATAATAAAACTATGGGCAATCCATAAGAAAAACTAAAGTTGGCCGCCATATTTGAAAAATGGCGGATAAAATCCAAATTCCAAAATCATACAATTTTACAGAACCAAAAATCAAGGGAAGTTGCTTTTTAACTTTTTTTAATAGCTCTTATAATTTTCAATAAAAACAGCTGGCACACTTATATCAATAACCCTGTATATTGACAGTATTAATATAAGTATTCCGGAAGATACCTCGGGTGATGGGAAATATGCTTGTACACGCGTGGTAAACATTAAGGTCTTCTACGTGTGATAAAGTGAGCTCACACGTGGTCTGTTTAGGAATCACGAACTCCACGCTTCAGAGGTCGTATCACTGTCAACTGGGAGACACATTGTTTCCGGTTTTAGTGCAAAGTATGTATTGACTTTTCACTACAGGAATTATGTTTGGCTCTACACCAGTAAAAGAAAATGTGAATTTTCCTTTAGTTTCAGTTCTCATTAATTCTCTTGTTTTATTTAAGATGAAATGTGTATAACAGTTTTATAGCAACACATTAGATTTACCGGTTGTACTTGCATATATATATATATATATGTTGATTATTATTCATTTGATAGTTACTTAATAAGTTAAAACATATTATAGGTATTATTTATTATAGACCGATAAACTGATATTCGATAGTTAAAATAAAGCTTGTGGGTAACCTAAACCGTATTAAAACTGCGTGGACACGATCATAACAGGTGTTATAAACGTAGAACCTGTGGTAGACTGTCCGATGACTGATCTTGTTAGTGAATTTCCTATGGAAAGTGAACTATTAGCATGACCCGCACGGGGAAACTTAAGCCCGGGACCACCATAGAAGTTCCTAACGTGACCCCCTGAACACGTTTTGGGGGTTCGTTCAAAATTATATATATATATGCGCAGGCACTCTAGCGGTCGCATTTTTTGTCCGATTTACTTCAAATTTGGTAGGGACGTTCCTTTCTATAATCAGTTGGACAAGTTCGTTGGGCAAAACAATCGGAAAACTCTAAACCCTTTTTTTGGGGATTAATCTTTCAAATTTTGAGTCTTTGGCCCCAAAAAGGGTCAGAAAAGCCCCTGATGTAAAATTAACGAATGGAAAAAGATGGGAATTAGTGTGGCGAAACCTTTAAGCCCTCTCTCGTCATTCTAGCATATATTTTTACCGTGTTATTAAAGGAAATGTGTATTGACCAAACACAGTACGTTGCGTATAGGGGTTTTACATTAGAAAAGCCTGTTAATAATTTTTTGGTGTACTTTTATCATCCCCAACAACCTCACGCCTACTTTAAAGTCTGACCAGACCTCCTAACCTTATAATGCGCGAAATTGTATTCCCAGCATTGCAGGTAAATAGAAACAGGAGTATCAGAACAGCCAAAAAATCAATATTTTCAGATTTGAATAAAAATTGGAATAATTGTATGTTTTTAACTGATTTTGAGTTTTTATAGTTTTTTATGTGGAAATTCACTTCCCTCATGTCAGCGTGCTGCGTGCGAACTCGTTTGTCTTAAGCTGGATTTTCCTAGGCGCGGATCTTTTTTGCAGCGGAGAGCGGAGAACGTTGGCCTCTCCTCATCATCTAATCAAATTGCGCTGTTTTCCTAGACAGCGGAATTGTTTCACGCCGCTCCCGGAGAAGATGAGTCCGCTCTCGGCCGCGGATTAGTGTTGAGGTTATCCTGGTGTCCTGTGATTTTGTGTTGTTACAGAATGAGTTCGGGTATATTTAGAGTGTCAGATGATGAGAAACTTGTTGAATCAAGGCCATACAAGTATCTAGAGTACGACAGGTATGATAACCAATAGATAATTAAATCATTACAATAATAAACGTACTTTTAAAATAACATAACATATTTTATGTACATTACCTACATAATAATGTACTGTTGTTTTAGTTTAAATAGGCAGTTTTATATTGTATTTTAAAAGTAAAATCTCAGTTGTTTAAAACTGAACCTTTTCTTTCTGTTCTTTTACATATTATCACGGTACGACAATTGGTTGGTATTGTGAATATTAAACACAGAATGTTGTGTTGAAATAGACCTACGTTTGAGAAAATATTATTTAATTTGATTGTCATTGTTGTTATCCCCTCAACAGTCACAACAAAAATGAGCTAGGTTATTCCGCAGTTGGTCGCCGAAAAAGTCCGCGTCTAGGGAAATATAATTCCGCTGAGCTGAAACTACGAGCGGAGAATCTACGCGTTCCGCGCTCAGCTGCCGAAAAGTTCTGCGCTCAGGAAAATCCAGCTTTAGGGTAGTGGTGGGGCTTATTTATTGACCAATGACTGGTTTTTACAATAAGCCTACAACTAAACTAAATCTTACAACCTTTTATATTTTACTTTCTTGTCCAAATATAACTCAGATTATTCTTTTTGATGTTTTTTAATAATAAAACAAAATAGTTGTCATCATAACAATTTCTCTGAACCACAAAAAGTAACTTCTTCAAAAACTATATACGACAAAAACAATTGGGCGGGACTCTTTACATCTATACATCTCTATACAGTCTACTTTATTTGTTGGCTTGCGGGGACTTTGTGCCAACTTTTGCAGATGTTTTGACATTCTTCTTATACGGCGGTTTTAGACCAATTTCTTAGTCTTTTTAGGCTTACGTTCCTTTTCGAAACGGTTAATTTAACAGTATTGAAAGTTACTAGTATTTTTCAAGTCACAATAATTTAAAATTAACAGTTTGTAACAGTCGCGTTAAGTATCTGTTCATAGTAGGGACGATGCCTAATATTTAGATCTGGCATTTTACTTGAAGAATGGTGGGAAACGCATGTTCAACCTTGAAAACCTTTTTGGAAAGTACACAATTTTTTGGTTTTTGAAAATACTTTTAATATAAATATTGTTATGATTCATATCGTACGTTTTGATGGGTTTACTTGTAAATATGGCTGCCTCAGTGCTTCGAAAGGCACGATAGTCCGTTGATCCCGTGGATGCACAAGACGGTAGTTCATGTCAGAAGCATACTGAAAACTCCGACATGACTCTTGGTCATAAGGTTATATAATTTTACTTTTTACTTTAGAATTGTTTACGTTCATCGTGAAATTAAACAGATGAACTAGACCAGCAATTATATGAAGTAAAGAGTTTCCAGCAGTAAATCTATGTTTTTGCCCACGTGGGTTTAGGGTGATTAACTAATTTCACTGATGGACAAAACATCGAAACACTTGTTTGGCTTGTTACTCGCGATTGTTCTCGTATTGTAACTATTACGTTTTGCTTTCCCTGTTCTATTTGAAATACTTGAATCGGAGTGACATGGTTTAAAAATATTATTTTGTTTACAGTTGACACAGTGATTGGCTAGTTCGTTTTTCCTTCGATACTTATAGTAAAAACAAAACAACCATAAAACAAGCTTGTGCTTGTGCTTTGAGCTTTCTGCTTGTTTTATATACAAATTTGTTATAAGTGTCTCTTTACTTCAGATCTCTGGAAGATCACTGGTAAACAAGGATGAGGTGTTACAGTCAGAGGACCGCTTATTTTTCTCAAGGCCATTTTTAGCCAATGAATTATGACCGAAATAGAACGAGGTATAAGAAGAAATTATAGACACTGCAGAAAAAAAACAGTATTCGTGATAGTGGGATGTATTCGGGATATATTATTGATGACAACAATTCGTTTCAAACTCTTTCGTTTCAGTGCAATTGAAAAAAAAACATTTCTTGTCCTTCAATTGAGTTTTACAAATAATATTATAATATTGAGTATAATATCGTTATTGGGTTTATAATCGATTCCAGAGGAACAATGCCAAATTTCGCTGTGGACCTTTGGAAAATATTTAAACTTTACCAAACAAAAGAATATACGATTGCTGGGACAGCATTTAAACATTCCTCAATCATATTAAGTAATCATTTATGAAGTTGAAATTATTTGTATTCATTTTCTTTGTGTTAATGCAAACTACATTGGTAGGAAAATTGTTGATTAGTTTTATTAATAAATTATCTTTATATGGAATCTCTACGACCTCTATTGTCTTATGGATATGGAACATATACCTTATATATACGAAATCTTCATGGTGGTCTGCTCATATATGTACTGCTGATATGTTGTATGTAACAAATAATTTTATACTGAAATATTTTAAGGCGAAATCTTATAAATAATGACGATAGTAATTTTAACAATAATTTAAATTGCAAACGTAAATTAATGGTGTAGCAACCGGCAAGTTAGATTTGACACAATGTACAGTTATTTACTTATCTCAAAACATAAACTTGTGGCACAAACAAATTTTTGATTTATTTCTCTTTATTCGTATGAGGTATTTATTTTAAATATTATATACTGTCAGATTTAATTTTAACCTGCAATAAGATATAAATATTTGTTATCTTAAAGTAATATCTGAATAAAATCCGAAATATTGAGTTCAAGATAAAGACGTTGTCTGCGATTACAATACTCTAACCTGGAAAAATATTGTAAAAAAAACTCACACCGGAATATTTTGGATTTAGCTTATTAATTAGCTGTGGGAAGTCCTAAGTCTGTCTGGAGTTCAAGATTATAAAATGTGTTGAACTTCCTTCAAGACGCCAGAAAACGTAATAACCTATAGGCTTATGTGAAACATTATTCCATACCAAGTAACAAGCAATGACAATTTTACGTTTCCTTAAATGTTGGCTGAATGTTTTAAATTCATAATGCTGCTTTTTTGGATGTGATGCACACATTTTATTTTCGAAAGAAAGACACAAACAAATGCCTTTAATTTTACCAGGAAACAAATTTAAGAATTGACTCATAATTTGCCATCTACTTTGTTTAGAAATATTTTGAGTGTGCAAAAACTCCATAGAAGAATATATGGTTTATTAGCATAATTATTACATAAATTAAGTATAATTGACAGTCCATATACTACCAAGAAATTGAGTTTTAATGTCCCAAAAATAATTTAAGAGTTTCCATCTTGTTTATTATACTTCATTGGAGTAATGTTAACCACCATAACTTACCTTTCATAAAAATGCTCTGATATTGTAACAGTGAATATATATATATATATATATATATATATATGTGTGTGTGTGTGTGTGTGTGTGTGTGTGTGTGTTTGTGCGTGTATATATATTGATTTACTTAAATAAGTATATAGTTTTTTTTACCATGGGATGCTGCTAGGTAGACATATTGTGCGGAAGACGCCTAGTTCTTAAAGTTTGGTTGCTTTTATTGACACAAACATCTTAGAAAAAAATATATCCTAAAAAGATTTTTAAAAGAATCTATATTTTTCATTAATTATTAATAATTTGTATTTGATTTTAGTTTTGAACTATAAACAGTTTTAAAATAAAATTGCTTAAGTATACGCAATCAAATTTAATTTATTTGTACATTTTGAGGTATAAAAGAAAGTTAAACGTGTCTGTGGGAGAAAAATTTAACAAGTTTATCCCTGCAGCATTTTATTAGGATGTGTTTTTAAGATCTTTGGCCTGGCATCCACTCTAAAAACAGTTTTTGTCGTAAGTAGGGTCAGTTTGTATTTTTTTTCAACCCCAACGGAATTTTTGCTAATAGAGTACACAAACGATTTTAGGGAAAGCGGTTAAAACCCCTCCAATTTTTGTCGACACCCCGGTAGTTGAACCCGTGACCCCTTGAACCGAAGTCCAAGACGCTAACCGTTAGGCTAGCGAATTGCCCAATTAATTATTTCATTATCAACATTGTAATTGTTATAAATATGTGCTTGGGAACGTAACTGTTTTAACTTGCGACGCGACGGCTCGAATAACATTATTAAAATTATTTATAAAATGTTTTTTTCAGTAAGTTCTCAGAGATTCGTGCAACATGCTCTTCCGGCTGCAATTGCGTTTGTGGATTCAGGCTCAATGAAAGCAATCAAACCAAGCTTCACATCGCAGTTGAATCAAACTGGCAGCAATCTCCCGTTTTAAAATATTCTTCATATTTTATTTTCCCTTCAATTCCTCTTGCTATAAATGTAAAAGGTAATAATTTAAATGCATTGTAACTACTTGTACTTATTAAAATTGAGTTGTATTTACACTTGTGAACATTAGTTTCAATACCTAAACTTATATATATATATATATATAAATATATATATATATGTATATATATATATATATATATATGTATATATATTACTACTAAATGTTCATTACCAAAATTTACAATTTGACGTATTCTCCATAAGAATGTTTAGCAAAATAAATACATCAAAACTGATTTTTGTAGGACTATAATTTACAATACTTAATTAAATGTTTTTTAAGCTAACTCCACTAATCCAAACTAAACAAAAATATTTTTTAGAGTTCTTTGTACAAATTTAAGCTAACCCCATTTTGGGTACAAATACTCCTCCCCAAAAACTCCTCCCCTGTTGTGTGGTAATCTGCCTGATTTTCAAACTTAAAGCCATAAACGGTTGATTTACATGATGGACCAAATTTCATACAGATCGATCGAAAGTTATCGCACACACAGATACACATATATGTGCATATGCAAACGTTTTGAACAAATGCTTTTAGCATCTGAGAACCTCAAAAAAATTAACATCGTCCAAGTCAAGGTCTTACAATGACCCAAGCCCAAACCTATACTATATACCGACATTTACACCAAATTATATTGATATAGGTTATATAAAAATATGTGCACAAGCAAATACAATCATAGTTCAAGCGTAATAGCATGAGTCTGAATGAGAATGTTAATTGGAGTGTTTATATCTCATCGTTGATAATGGGTATCGTTAATTAATATTTCTGACGTGTTGCACTGACGTTGCAGTGTTGAAATATATTCTTGTATCAAGGCTCTGATTAGTGTACTTTTTAATGTAAATTTGTTTCCATGAGATATTATATAAATAGTCTTTAAAATGGGTTTGCAACAGTGACTTTCATTAATGAATAATTAATTAGTAGTTAATTTATCTCTGTTATAAATGTAAACAAAATAAACGGTATCAGGAAACTGACACATACTTTCTCCCTTTTAGCCCAACTTTAATGAATAAATTACTTTTTCTTTACTAAATATAGAATACAAAGCACGGTCGAATGTACAGAAAATCTTGTAAACAAGTTGTTTTAAAAAACATCCACCCAAATCCCTGCTTTGGAGGCACTACAGAATCCTTTGCTACACTCGTGGTTTTAAGAGGGGAAATGCCCCATATTCCCCCCCAGGGTCATTAAGGGACAACATATTTCGAATTAACTCTGTTGGTCAATGCTAAATTGACAAGCATATCAAGTTTGAATGAAATTGATCAGTAAATAAGAGAGAAATAGTAATTTTTGTATTCCCCATAAGAATAACATTGGACAACGTACTGCGTTTACCGCTAAATGAAAATTTCAATTTTCTCCGAAACCAGCAATCGTAGAATAGTAATTCAAAATACTAAATTATTTAGTTTTTTGAGCTCTTTTTAATGGTGAATAATAATAATTTTTATATTTATGTCTTTTTATGTAAAATCCAAAAAACTGAATTTTTTGAAAATTCAAAAAAATGAAAAAATGCCTGGGGATATCGTGGATTAGTACCTACATACCAAATTTCATCAAAATCGGCCCATTGGTTAGGGCTCTACCTCTGTACACATCCACACAGACACACACACACACACACACACACACACACACACACACACACACACACACACACACACACACACACACACACAGACAGACATCACGTAAAAACCACTTTTTTGGGTTCAGGGAGCACCAAAATGATTATTTCCACTAACAACTCAAATTCGAACATTTTGACGAAAACAATACTTTCTCCATATACTATGTATAGAGGGAGAATATAAAAATAATCTAGTGTTCTTGGTATATATGTTTTTATTTTATAAATATTTATTTCGATAATATTTAGAAACATATGTCGACACGGTAGAAAATATATGAAGTTTATTTACATTTAAAAAGTAAAAATAAACACATTAGTGTGATCGGGATGCATCCCGATGTCTATAAACTACTTTAAAAAATATTTAAACAATACTATAAACAATAATACATATTCTGCGGACTACTAGGAAAAGGAGGTAAAAAAAAGTCTTTGCCAAAAGATACAGCATTTTTACTCCTATAATAGAAATGTTATATAATAAGCATTTATTCTTGTGATGACGATCAGAACTTATGGTGATATTAAACACAGTCAAAACTTTTAAAACCGTGGAAACTTGAATTTAACTCTAAACCATGAAAAAGGATTTGTTCACGTAGAGGATTTATTAATCAGTTACAGACAAAATGAGGTGAACAGTTTGCGGTTAAAATCAAATAATTTTCTCATCAAAACACTAAACTACATGACAGAAAACTCTATGACTAAAAACTTGTTTATGTTCGTACAATAAACTTCGCATAATACTAGGCTTATGTTATTAAATTAAACTAGTTGGCCTGTTGCTCGAAACCGATATTCCATCTTGAATTCGAATAAAACAACTTGTCTAGTTATTCAGTAGTTTGTGTTTCAGCTCGTAAGTTATTGGCCGGTTTTCAAAGTTAAGATACAATTTCAATCAAATGACTAACTATATAAAATATAACTCCATAAGATTAAAATTGGAAATGTCAAAGACTATGGCGCGAAGCTTTGAAGATGGAGGTTTCTCAAAACCTCAAAAGGCACATGTAGAGAGTAAGAGCTTTCGGTTGATACCAGAGATGTATTCAAAATAATCATTTTAGAGGTAAAAAATCGCTAAAAAATCAATAAATCCTTTTAATAATGCAGATAGATGTTGATACTGCATAGACAGCTGTTTAAGAGTGCAATTGAATTAAAATTTATCTCCATGTTATTTTGGGGAAAAAATTTGAGGGCGGCCTTCCTTCAGAATGAAAATATCAAAAATTTAAAACTACTTAACACAGCTACGGATAGAGGGTATTGAATTTGTTACTTAAAAGCTTAAAGTTGGTTCCAAAATAACGGACGAGTTCTGATAACAAAAGTCGCCTTAGCTTATATTATAGATTTAATATACCTGAATTCAACCATAATGTTTAACTTGTAAAAATATTTAAAAAGTATATCCTCTGATAATGTTGCTGTTAATGAAGTAATCGCCAAAGTAGAGCAATATGAGTCGTGTTTTGCATATCAAGGACACACCTTAATGCCGGACTGGTGCTGACATCTGTGAGGCAGTGACAAATTACTCCCCTCATAATGTACGCTGCCCTGTACCTGCCATCAACACTTTGTTGGTGCATTTCAACTTTGTCATCATTCATGAGATAAAACAAAAAAACCGTTTTCTAAAAAATGTATTTACCGAGTTAGATATTTGTACGTGTCTGCAATATTTTAGTAGCTCTACTTTTTCAGTTAGTCAAAAGACTTGACACGAGATCAGTGGCATGCATTTATGTCGGGTTGGGTTCGGCGACAACAACTTTTATGATGATATAATTATCACTGTGACATTAAATATGCCTTGTAAGGATTTTAGCATTCATAATTAAATATCATAAAAACTGTGCAGTAAGTGAATTACATAATAAAAAAAATACAAAACACATGACAAACAAAATAACTTTTACTTTGGTTAAAATTCAACCAAACACAGAATTATGGATATAATACTGTTTACAAGTAAATATAAGCCAATAATAATTTTCAACAAACTTTGACGTTGTAAAAAATTAATAACTAAAAATAATTTAAAAACTTATTAGTAAGACAATATTTTTTATTTAAATTCTTTGTATGTTTATATAACGATTCCAAAAATATTTATTTAGGTTGTGAAATTAATCAAACAGGGTCAATCAAACCAATTATAGGCTAGCAAGGCGGTTGTGTAAAATTGGATGAACTACTGTTTTCTAGTGTGTGTTTTTAAAAATGCATCTTTAGTGAAGGCGAGTTTACGTAATGATAAATTAGTGTGGATATTTGTAATTACTGTTTAGAGAAAAACAGGTTGTTGCTGTTGTTATTGCTGGGTTAGGAAATCCCAGTATTATTTGCTAGGCACGTCTTTCCAATCGGAAATTTTGCGCAGGAAGGATAGGATATAGTAGGAAAGGAAAGGATGAGATGAGACAGGCAGACAAATTGACCTTGCAGAGGGCCAACTCCCTTGCTCCTGTGACAGCTCTATTTAGGCTCAAACAGGTGGATCCGCTCTGCCCTCCAACTGGCCAACTCTAAACTGACTGGGTATCCATGGACAACAGCTAGGGACCACATTATCAGGTTCGGGATCCAACCCGGAGTTTCCGTCCCCAGCCGCTGCAAATGGAGAGACCAAAGGTGAAAGGAAAGCTTGTCATAATGGACAGCTAAAATACTTACCATATGTAATGACAATTTTATTTTCTCTACCCAGTGTCAGCCTCAAAACTGGTATAAACCAGTTTCAAGGTTGTTACGGGACAGAAAAGCAGGTGCTAATGAATTGGAATCTCAACCCATCTACAGGTGAACATTATAGTTAGTATATAACTGAGTTTTTGCAAATGTTCTAGCAGTTCATTTAAAGCACATTCAGTTTCCAGGATCAGTGACTTTGGGAAAACAGTTTTTTCAAACTAGTGATCGTAAATGTCTTCTCGTGAATTATTATATCAAAGACGGTTTCATGTGGAAAATAGTATACATTTGTAATTGTATAATTTAGACATCTTCTTTATATCAAGGAAAATTATGAACAATCAAATATGGATATATTTTTATTTTCCTACAACCGCGCCTAAAGTGCTTATTTACGATCTAAAGACACTACAGCTGTTTTCTGTTTAACGAGCGAAAACGTCTTTGATTGTCACTGTGGACCAAGCTAACTGACTCAGTGCTTATAACCTCAATCCGTGAATTTAGCCGTGAATGAAAGCTAGATTTGTATGTTTGTGGGATCCAAAATTACAGTCGTAGGAGCCATTGTGTATGTAATTCGGTTGCAAAGTATCTTCGTCACTTTCGTAAAATTACCAATTTCAGTAACAGTGATTCCAAGAGACAAAAACCTACTTTACGTTATTAATACATCAATAACTATTTTTCTAAATGAAGGATAGAATGTGTTTGTGTTATATCGTACTATCAGATAAAGCTGATGTAAGACCGAGGACCAACAGTTGTTTTTGCTTTATACACAGTTATAAAACTTTTTGCTTAGTTTGATCTAAATAGTTACAACATATTTGTAAGTGATGTTCACAAGTGATTTATTGTTTTTGCAACTGTTCTGATATAAAAACGGGGTCGTTTGATGGCTGAACATTTTCAATACGTTTTATGTATAAATATATAAAAAATTAAATTAAAATACAAGTTGGTGACATTATAATGTTTAAGGAAATCATGTTTGAAGGGGTGACTATATAACGAATGTATATTAATAATTATCGGATGATTGATAAGTTTATATATCCGACGATTATCCTTACAATCTTCCAACACTAATACTTATGATCAATTATCTAACAAAATGGAATGAAATATTTACAGTATAATTTACAATGTTTATTTATGAATTTTAAATTGATATAATTATCTTTAATTACAGGTAAGATATTTTTCTTTTATTGTATTTTTGTTTTGTAAATCATATACGTGACATGTTCTATAGTCACTTTAGTTATACAGTTAGTTTTAGCGAATTTCCCCTATAGGGAAGAAGCTATTACCGTAGGTCTCATGGTAAGACTTAAGCCTGAGACCATGATAACTTTTTGTTTTGAGGTCCCCAGATGTCAAAAACACTATTCGTTCAAATTTATATATATGTATATATATATATATATATATATATATATATAATTGTATGTCAAAAACACTATTCGTTCAAATTTATATATATATATATATATATAAATTTGAACGAATAGTGTTTTTGACATCTGGGGACCTCAAAACAAAAAGTTATCATGGTCTCAGGCTTAAGTCTTACCATGAGACCTACGGTAATAGCTTCTTCCCTATAGGGGAAATTCGCTAAAACTAACTGTATAACTAAAGTGACTATAGAACATGTCACGTATATGATTTACAAAACAAAAATACAATAAAAGAAAAATATCTTACCTGTAATTAAAGATAATTATATCAATTTAAAATTCATAAATAAACATTGTAAATTATACTGTAAATATTTCATTCCATTTTGTTAGATAATTGATCATAAGTATTAGTGTTGGAAGATTGTAAGGATAATCGTCGGATATATAAACTTATCAATCATCCGATAATTATTAATATACATTCGTTATATAGTCACCCCTTCAAACATGATTTCCTTAAACATTATAATGTCACCAACTTCTATTTTAATTTAATTTTTTATATATTTATACATAAAACGTATTGAAAATGTTCAGCCATCAAACGACCCCGTTTTTATATCAGAACAGTTGCAAAAACAATAAATCACTTGTGAACATCACTTACAAATATGTTGTAACTATTTAGATCCAACATAAAAGGAAGGGGGGGTTTATGGGGGTTTTAAATTTTCCAAAAATCAGTTTTTTGCATTTTTCACCCTACAATTTTTAAAAAACTTAATTTTGGTTTTAACCATGTTATAGAGCTTAAAAAAACAAATAATTTAGTATCTTGAATTATTAACCTAGGTTAAGTGGTTGCGGAGAAAATCCAAAAAAACCTGTTCATAAAATCTCCCATGTTAATCTTATGGGAAAAAGGTTTTTGGCTTTTCCTCAGTTTATTTTAATGTAAACTTCACATTTGCTTTTACCAATCTGTTCAGTTCCACAAAACAATCATTTTGGTGTTTAAATTGTGATTCTACGCCCAACCGTTGCAGAGATATTCAAAGTGCTAAACACAGTACGTTGTCCAATGTTATCCTTATGGAGAATAAATAAAATTTGATATCTCGATTAGTTATGAATGTATGTTGATGAAAATTGGTATGTGGCTTCACGTAGTACTGTTATATTGATATTTGCCCAAAAAATAGATTTTTTATTGATTATTCCCGTAGCAGCAAACCTGCGTACTCAGCCCCTATGTTATTCTTATGGAGAATAACTAGAATGTTATATAGCACTTATTTATGATTGAATATTGATGAAACTTAGTATGTGGCTTCGCCTAGTTAAATTTTATTTATATTTGCATAAAAATCAATTGTTTGTGTTCCTTGTTTCAGCAAACCTACGTACTCATTACCAATGTTATTCTTGTAGAGAATAATTAAAATCGCTTATATGTGAATATATTTTTATGAAACTTGGTTTGCGGCTTTATGTGGTATTAAGACATATATTATGCATTGGAAATTTGCTGAGTACGCAGGTCTGCTGCGACGGGGGTATTTTTATTTACCGTGATTTTATAACTTTTTATGAGTCAACTTTTTACTTGGGAATCAGTTAACTTCGGCCGTTGAAAACATTGATTTAGAATGTTTTATTTTTAGTTAAACTTTCATCGCTTATTTTATCTTACTTACGTTTTTAGCGTCTGGTGCGGTAGTTTGTAGTTAATTCATCTCATTGGTTTATCCATTTTTGTTTGTTATATTTATTGTACTTGGGTTGATGTATGCAATGAAATAGAAGTTCCTAACGTGCCCCCTGAACATGTTTTGGGGGTCATTAAAAATTATATATATATATATATATATATGTGTGTGTGTGTGTGTGTGTGTGTGTGTGTGTGTGTGTGTGTGTGTGTTTTTGCACTCCAGCGGTCGCATTTTTTGTCCGATTTACTTAAAATTTGTATGGGACGTTCCGTTCTGTAATCAGTTGGACAAGTTCGTTGGGCAAAATAATCGGAAAACAATGTCAAATTTCGAGTTTTTGGGCCCAAAAAGGGTTAAAAAAGCCCCGGATGTAAAATTAATGCTTGTACTAGCGTACATTTTTACCGAGTTATTAAAGGAAATGTGTTTCGACTAAACACAGTACGTTGTCTTTTGGGGTTTTTACACTAGAAAAGCCTGTTATTCCTTTGTTAGAGTAATTTTATCATCCCCAGAAACTCACGCCTACTTTCAAGCCTGCATGGTCCTTCTCCTAACATTTTAATGCGCAAAATTGTATTCCCAGCTTTGCAGGTAAATGAAACCAGGAGCATCAGAACGGCCAAAAATCAATGTTTTCAAATTTCAACAAAAATTGGAATAAATATATGTTTATACACAGATTTTGGGTTTTAAATTTTTTTGTGGAAATTCACTTTCCTCACGTCAGCGTGCTGAGTGCGATATCGTTTAATGTTAGACTCAGAACAATCAGTAGTTGCAATAATTTGGCACTTCGCCAGTTTCAACAGTATTAGATTTTCGGTTAACTCATTATGGCTGGCTATGGCAAGGCCATAAATCTGGCAGCTCGATATATCTGGGTAAACCATATTCCTTCAAACAATAGTCCAGCACGCATTTCAAGTATTATATTAATGGTAGCAGAGAATCAAGGTAATTCATTCCACCCCTCTTCATTTTCAGTAGTTTAGTTCAATAATTTAGCCCCAACACAGTAATTGGTCACACAATAGTAGCAATATATTATTCGCCCCGGTGCGAATAACTACTCAAATTGGTACAAATGGGAATATATCTAATTACCATGTACAATGAGTTGTTCATAATTCGTATAACGATAAACAACAAACGTTTAAGTATTTATTAATTAACGTTCTCTTTATTCATATTAAATAATTACCTTTAAGAAAACAGATAGATTTTAGGATGAGATTTCCCGAACAAATAAATTAGTAGATAAATAAAGTAATTTCTAAATAATTTTTAAGAATAAATACTTGATGTCAACATAAACTAGATTTACTTTAAGGTCGGTATCGTAAAACTCTTTATGGCCATGAAGAGGTTCTTAACGGTAAACTATTGCTTTAAACGACGTAAGAGTGCGGAAATAGAAAAGTAACCTTAAAGGTTACCTACTAAAAGAAGGTTAAAGAGTTAAGTGTTACTGCTTTACTTACTTAGCAATATTATAGATCATATCTTGAAAAAGAAAATTTGTTTGATGCCATTAAAACTAAATAAATTGATATAACTTACAATAACTTCATTTGACTTGCAACCGTCTAAAACCTTTTTAATAGCCATGTTTATGTGGCCAACCATAAACAACCAAACGCTATAATAGAGGTCCCAAATTATAGCCTTTACCTCTGATTTCATAAAAACAGAATGCAAATTTTGAGTTGGACCATCCTCATTTCAGGAGCCACAATGCCAAAAAAAAAAAATTAAACTGAAAAAATATACTTTTGAAATAAACAAGATCAAATAAATTGAAAATGTTATCAACAAATTCTGTTTGTGGTGGTTAACTGAAAGATTTAAACACACACTGTAATTTTTATTGCATATTTAGCAAGCAAAATTAATTTAAAGATAACTAGTTGATGTCCCGTTCCCTGCATGGGAAATCTATAGAGCCATATATATGTTTTGAAAAGTTTGCATTATGATCAGCAGACTACCATAATAAAATAAAACTCCATAAAATTAACATTGGATTTTTGAAGGCCTATGGGGTGAAACCATTATCTTCAAGGAGTATGCTTAATCTATGGTGAAACCCTGGGGGTTGATGTTTTCCAAAATCCCAAAAGGCACATAACAGAGGGTAACCAATACCACATTTTGTATATAAAATAATAGTTTTATGGGTTGAAAACCAACGAACAAAAATCAAGAAATTATTGTAATAATATAGTTGATAATCCTGGGACAACGTAAACGTAAACGCAATGGATAGTGAAGGACAGTGCAAGTTGATTTATTGTTACTTTTAGGGCGTATGTTACCACAGGGCATACAGGCTTCTCTTATATACTTACTTACTCGGGTAAGTATATAAGCCTTTCGTTTGGTACAAACTTGCTCGGATTCGAGAAACAGGTCAAATCGTTAAAACTGATTAATGGGGGTGTTTGCATAGTAGCTTGAGGACAGTGTACCATGGTTTTCTTTAAAAAAGCTTAGAATTAGTGAAAACTGATTCACTTAGTCAAACTGTAACTATCACACTAACTACAGTTATTGTATAAGGTATAATAACATCTAACTGCATTATTAGATACAGTTTTTCCTGGGATATCAATTAATTTTGGGTGAAGCATATATCACAGAATAAAGGACAACAATAACCTATTATAAATAATAAATTATTAATACAAATTCATAAATAATCATTATATTGATAGGCAAGCACAAAACCGTCCCTTCTTTTTTCTCGGCATGTGTGTTTCTTAGCAGAAGTTTATGCATACAGTTAGAAAGGTATTGTCGTGCTTTTAGATGTGCAGAAACCCCTTGTAATTTACATCGGCACTCAGGGCTACGCCCCACAGACTTTCACAGTTTCAATGTTATCTTATGGAAGAATAGTTATTGATTGAATTCTATATTTTACAGTTGTTGATATTACAAATGCTAGCAAAGCAAGACGGATTCTTCCAGACATAATGTTAGTAAAATGACTGCTAGAATGGTAACGCAATTCGGTTATACGTTTAAAATTCCCGTTAAAAAAATTAAACCTGTGGATAAGAGAGGGGGAGGAGGAAGGAGAGAGAAAATGGACCCACTATACATTAAACTAATTTATTGAGATATTCGTGAAATTAAGCATTATGGCACTGATTCAAATTATTTCGTTTAAATGCTAATGCAGGATAATGTGACGAAACATTCACACAAAAAGCTATTGTTCGGAAAAATATTTGGTCGAATTTTGACCATTGGGCGGTCACTAGTAAGTTATTAACCTAAAGGTTTTCCTTGGTCTTGGTTGAAATTAACAGATACATTTAAGGATCGCAACCACGTAAAAGAATATTTAAAAATACCCCCGTCACAGCAAACCTGCGTAATCAGCGAATTTCAAATGTCTTAATACCACATAAAGCCGCATACCAAGTTTCATAAAAATATATTCACAAATAAGCAATAAATACAATTTTAATTATTCTCCATAAGAATAACATTAGGGATGAGGACGTAGTTTTCTGCAACAAGGAACAAAAAATAATGGGGTTTTATAGAAATATCAATAGAACTCATCTAAGTGAAGTTACATACCAAGTTTCATCCATATACATTCATAAATAAGCAATACATAACATTTTAATTATTCCCCATAAGAATAACATGGGGACCCAGTACTTAGGTTTGGTGCTACAGGAAACACAGGCGAATTTTTTTTCAAACAACAATAAACCACAACTAGATGAAGCTATATACCAAGGTTCGTCAGTTTATGTTCATAAATAAGCAAGATTTTCTTTTTCTTTCTCTCCATAAGAATATGATTAGACAACGTACTGTGTTTAGCACTTTTAATATCTCACTAACCAATTGACGTAGAGCAATGATCAAAATATCAAATTGCCACAATACCCCCTTTGGTTGGTGCGATTCATCTGGTTGTCGAACTCGTTCAAATAAATGGTACTTTACACATTTGTGCCAAATTTCATTAATATCAGACCTTTTTTACCAGGATTATCGTGCTTACGGACACACACATATATAAATAAATAAATATATATATATATATATATATACAAATTTGAATGAATGGTTTTTTTTGGCATCTGGGGACCTCGAAATGAAAAGTTATCATGGTCTTGGGCTTAAGTCTTACCATGCCACCTACGGTAATAGCTTCTTCCCTATGGGGGAAATTCGCTAATACATCGAGATTGCACACAATTGAAATCAACTTTTATCGTAAATTTAGAGTCCCATTGTCCGGTCAGGTGGCAGAAGCCCATAATCCACGTTTCAAGAGCTGCTCTTGACCATAAAACAAGCACGATTTAGTATTTTCATGGAAATTAAATTATGGTTTTCGCAATAGGTTATTTGTTTATATGAAAATATACAAAAATGAAGTAGTTACATTTATTGATAAGTGTTTTATTTATTTAGTAATAATAAACAAAGTTATGTCCTGTATGTCAAAATTTACCATTTGGAACATATCTTCACTATCCATTTCCGTTATAAAGTTAGTTAGTTAACACAGTTAATTCAAACAATAGAGATGATGAAAATGCAAGAGGAAGAAAGTATAATTTGAAACCACAACTCGTAGCACTCCACGACAACTAAATACCGATCCCAGACGTTTTAACTCGTACGAAAAAATAAAAAAGCGTATAAAGACTAGGTGCATCATTATATATTGAAATATTGTGCTGAAAGTCATTAAAAATACGTGTTTAAACAGATACAAAATACCGTATATTATTTGGTGTGTGTAAAATAGTGTGTTTTAACAATAACACACACCATGTTTCACGGATTGTTATTTAACGAGGACGCAATCAAGAAACCCCCAAAGTAGTTAGAATTAGATCAGGGGGAATAATTTGATTGAAGATAACAAGAAAAGTGAATCAAACGAGCCACGAAACAAAGAGTCATTAGAAAACACCGCACGGAAACCGGTTTCCGCGGTATTAAATCCCAATCAGTGGAATAATAACGGAATGATAAATGTGAGCATTTCAACCGAAAGAGAGCGTGCTCGCGGTACAAATATCGCGCTCGTTTCCTTCTACCAACAGCAACAGCTCACCTCGTCATGCGGATCATCTGAGAAATCGTTTAAGTATAATACAACTTCATGCTTTAAACTTCATCAGAGTATTTTTTTCGTAGCACAAACTATGGATATGTAAAACAGCTTTTAAAGTAATAACACACAACCATTTTTTTTTGTTCTTATGAAATAAATTAGAAATTATAATAACTATGCGTTTTTCTGTAATAAAAAATAACAAAGAGTCCTACGTAAAGTTATAACATTGTAGAACTATCTATGGAAATGTTTAAACCAAAGACCCTCAAAAATCTATATATTTATACCTTTTTGACATCGATAATATCTCTCTACTCACGAACGAAAGTTATTTAAGAACATTTAACAATTTAAATTTACTTATGCAATTTTTTTTGCAGGGAATAAACTTTACAAGTCTCACAAATAATTGTTTGGAAATTATTCTATTATTATTGAGAACATGTCTACAGTTGTCTTCGAACCTAAAAGCCTCAAAAACAAAATGTTAACTATATTTTGTTGAGGCTCTTTCGTCACGGTATTATAATGATAATAACGTTCTAGTTACTAAAGACAGATTTAAAACAAAGTTTAAGGAATACAATTTACATAAATGGAAGTGATATTATAAGTCACCTAGTTTACTAGCAATTTCGTAGATTAATCTGAATATTATACGTTTCTTGATACGGGCACATTTTATTTTAGTGCAATTTTAGTAATTTGTACATATTTCGTACCTTGTTTCGTTAAGCTAGCTTATTCTAGTTATAATGTAAGCGATTGCTTGTAAAAATAAAAAATAAATATTTTTCAGAAGAGCGTCCAAGGCGTAGCACCAAAGGTCGTCCTTTGAAAGGGCCTCGGATGAACTTCACTCACTGCCGTAGTGGGACTAGACTCAAAACCAAAGGTAACATTTAGAATTAATATGTCTGAATTATAGTGAAAGGTAAATGACCTTTTTTGATAACAAATTTCAAAAAATTGGTTAGTTTTAAAATGCACAGTTTCTAACTACAGTGATATAAAAACCATTTAATTGCTAATTGAGATTTGTTTAAACATTCAACAATATTTGAAAAAAATAATAAAAGTTATTACTATAATGTACTTGATTTTTCATGTGCTACGTACTTAAATTCAAAGTTCACATATTAAATTTAATAAACTGCATTTCAAACGTTCCTAAAAAATTTTAAAGTAATATTTAATCCAACCCGAACTAATAATCACAATTTTGTAATTGTAACTCAATTCTGGTGAAGATAAGTATATTAAGTTAATATAAAACTATTACGCTGCTTTTCAAATTGAATTTCAAACTCATGACCTAAAGCTAGACAAATACATCTAATATAGACTTATAATGTGTAATTGGTTTCACTACAGATACAATGCAATAACGTGTTTGATAATTTCATTATATGCCTAGAGGTATTACATAAAGTTTAATTTAATCAGGCATTTGAAGTCAAGTTTGATTGTGTTCGAGTTTGTTAATTGAATACGTAATAAAAAGATTGCTTCAAACACATGGTTTGAAAGATAAAGATTGTGAAAATAGTCCTTTGTGAAGCTTTGAAGAGTGGCTATTTCTGGCCATGTAACTACGAGTTCCAAATTTACAAAGGACCTCATAACTGTTTGTAATAATACAATTCATGCGTGGTAGTTTAATGAAATAAAACATGTTTTAAACTGTCTAGACAGCTGATTGGGTGGTTTAGGAAGGTGAATTGCTTGTTTATTTTAGTTTCAACCGTAACAACAATACATGTAAAACATACTTACCTTAAACTTTTTCTTCAGTAGAAATACCTTTTTTCGATTCAAGTTTTTCTCGAGACAAACTAATGCGTTACCCTGATATGACACACAAATACATTTTTAGGACAAAATAAATATACTTTTTCAATAACATATCTTTTTGAAAATATTTATAAGTATAAAAGTCAAAAACACAAAATAGTTAGGCAACAATAATAGGCTAGAATAATGATACAGTTTTAAATGTATTGCAATTCATAGCAACTTTAAAATTTAAACCTACCTTTTATCTCTTTAGGTTATTCATCAATCAGAGAAAAACATAATTTGTTATATAAAATGTACATTGATTATGAAAGACCACGGTATATGGACGTTTTACGGAAAATTTACATATACATTTTATATGAAAGAATTATGTTTTTTATAGATATTTATTTTTCTAAAAATATCGTCATTTCTCGTAAGCTAAGTTTATTACAAAAACAGAATTTTAATTTGAAAATAATATAGGCTTAGTAGTTTATGAAATACAGGGTTTTACGTAAATGTCCATATTGTTCTAAAAAATGGCCACCACACTGAAAAACATTATTGTTATATGAACCAGAATATGGAATGTGGAGCAATAAATTATTGTAAATTTTGTCCCAGCAAAGTGTTTGGTAGCAGCTACAATATTGTTATTGTCAATATTTTATTATACTGAGCAACATAAATTATTGCAAACATTACAATAATGAAATTGGAGCCCAAGCAATACATCTTGCTGCCAGAGCAATAAGTTATTTTTAATAATACTAAACATTATGAGAATCGTTACTAGAGTTCCTAGAGTTACTAGTATTTATAAAAATAACTCTTATTTTTACATTTACAATAAGTTATTGCTGCAGCTATAAGTTCGGTTGACTCTTCTCTCAGAATGTATAGTAGTTATGGCAATACCTTTTTTTATTCCTACAATAAGTTGTTTTTGTGGTTACTACAGTGGAGTGGTTACGTAAAACCCTACAGTTTAACAAACATAACCTGAAAACTAACCAAAATCAGTTATATAAAATTGCTTAAATGAAAGGTGCAGAAGCGTATGGGGTCAATAGATCACCGTTCGATTGACTTTAATTGTTTGATTGACTAAAATGTTTTGATAATATTTATTTTGATTATTTAAGGCTTAGTATCTTAATCTCAGTCTCTTTGTTACTTTTACCTTGTTAATATCCAACCTAGGCCGAAGAAAGCCTAAATAAGATCCTGAATTCATGTTGAAACTCCTGGATTTTTATTTTCAAATAAATAAAAAGGTTTACCTGTTCAATATACTTTTCGAGGTTATGCCATTGCATGTTTTGTGGCTACAGCCACATCCTCAGTGGCTCCCTCTCAAACCTGTACCTCACCACCCTACCTCACCTCCCTGGTCCGTACTGATAATGAGGGTCGGCTGATGACACATCACTGCTTACTGCCGACTGATTCGATCCTTAGGTTGATTCTTCATATTATTAAAACATTACTGAGACAGTGAGACACTTAACATATGCATATACACATATTGCAGTATAACACATTCCGATACCGATCACTCGATAAACTATAACATTGCTTGTCGCGGTACATTCACGCTTCAGGTCAGGCCGGTAACGACTCATTTACACTTTGAGACATGGTCGTGTAATCAAAAACAGAATCTGTTATATCAGAATATTCTCGCAAAACATTTCTACTTACTATACTAATATCGTTATAATGTATTAACAACAATAGTATGTTGATGCAATTAGCAGCCTCATTGCAAATAATTTAGCAAGAATATTATTGTAGTTTTGACAGACGCGATGGTGTAAATTACCATAACTATTGTGTAAATTAAGATAAATCTTGTAAAAACTACCAAAATTGCATTTACTATGCAATATTGTATGAATTACTATAATATTTCTTTCAGTGCACTTGATAGAGATAATTAAGTTTCGGTTTTACTATAACGCCTTTTTAATATAGGTCTTTAAAAACTATGTTCAATGTGACATTTTTATATTTTATAATTTTGAGATCCGCCCGAGTAACACGTTTCTACAACAAGTATAACAAGAGTTAGACGAACTTTTAAGTTATTACTTAGCTTGATTTTTATCGGAAATAATTTTGTTTCGTCTTTATATGCCAAGTAGTTTGTCTGAAATCTGTTTGAGACACCTTACGTAAGACATCCAGTATGCATAATAATGCATCACCATCACAAATAAATCTAGAAGTATAATGTAAAATATTTCGTCAGTAATTATTAAAATGAAACATTCAGGAACGAGCGCTGAATAAAGTTAAAAGCAAGGGGACTACTAATTAATCCACCCTTCAGATCTCTAACCATTCCTTAATTACAATGGGAGACATAGGGCGTACCTTTGTGTTTGTGACACAGAAGTTTCTCTCATGAAGCTACTTATCTTTACCCTCACGAACCATTCGTGTTACGTTAAGCGACCTCGGTAGAATATAATTTTAGATAAACAAATAATAGCGATTTGTCAGATATACAGGCATTTCCTTATTGGTTTCCTATGTCAAAATGCAAAATATTATACTATCAAATTAAAAAGTATTCTTTCAGTTGTAACACATTGCAGCCACCCCTAAAATTACGAGATTGGGTGTTGTAAATTGAGAAAGTCAATAATACACTATTTTTTTCTGTTTTAAGTCTTACTATCTATATTTGAAACGCTAATTATGGTACGCTTGTTGTCAAATGGAAAATTTATCTTGCCAAATGTGAAGGTTTTATACAAACCTATAACTTATTGTAAAGCAAACCACCTTTAGGATATCTCACATTTGTCAAAATTCAGAAAATGTTCAAAAATCTGTAAGGACCTTAAAAGTTCCGATGATTATAAATAGCAGGCGGCGATTTTAATTGGTGGGGTATAAATAAAAACTATATTTGTAATATATGTTATATTATTTATGTTTGTATTGTTTTTATACTTTAAGGTAAAAAAAGTGGTGTAACACATGTTCCAAATTCATCGGAATTGCTTCATAAACCTGAAAAAAGACAGAGATGTACTATTTATTTTCTATACGCAGTTATGAATTAAGATAATCCCCCTTTTTTTAATATATACTCCTTATCTTATTACCGTTACTAGCTGAGGAAAATTAATCAGTTTATAAGTATGGGCACATATTATATTTTGTAAATAAAGTAGATACATAAATCACGTTTGGAAATGTAAAAACAATAGACGTTTTGCCGTCCACTATGCTTTTATTAGGGGAGTAAGTAGTCTTCGTATCTTAAATAATTTAAATTTGTAAATAATAACTACTATTTGACCCAAGTCCCTGGGCCAACACGTTAAACTTAAGCCTCTTCTTTAATCCTGTAATTTACCAAACGCTCACACTTTCTCTTTAAACAGAATTAGGAATATATATAGATGTGTGAATTAGACAGAAAGGTTCACCAGTTTCTCAAAAGAACGCATCACAACAAATGTTTTTCGCCCTCATGAATATTTCCTGCATAGAAGTAGGCAGGGACGTCAGGACTTGTATTTGTTACAATTTTTAATACACTTGAAAACATATTACATATTTTTACTTTGATTTATAATCGGATAGACTCTACACTGCCTCCTTTTAAATGAACTTAGAGAGACTATTTAATTAATTTAAAAAACAAGTTGTATTTTAAAATATTAGTGCAGTACTCATAATGTAATAATTAGTATAAATGTGGTTATTTGAACTAATTTGCTTACTTAAAGACTATAAGTAAAGGATAAAACCAATGAAAGTGAATATTTTACAGAGCAGTAACTCACTGCTCTGTATTATAAATACCCAAAAGGTCCTATTTTATCTAACACGTTTGTAGCTATAACATTCAGTGATTCTGACAAACAATATTTATTTATAAGAAAACATTTTTAGATCGATTTATTAAAACCTATAAACAAAGTGCCTACAGTAACATCTATATAAAAATTCAGCAACAGCTGAATACAGTATGGTTTTTGTGGATATTCTTCTTTACTATGGTTTGATAATAAATAAAAATATTACTTTGAAGATGGTATTTGCCAAGTCCGACAAAGTTCCGGACCTTTTATCTCTAGAGTAATAAAGTTTGTTAGAGTTTTGGAGACGTTTAGCCGTCTTGGAACACTTTACTGTAAATCGCCCTTTTGTTCCTTTCACTAATGGTGTCTTTTATCTCTGCCGTTAGATTTGTTTATGATCCTAACTCATTGTTTCCTCTTCAGGGGCAAATTGCTTTCCGTCATTTTAGCTGGCAATTGACATTTTGACCTAAATCCCAAGTATCTAGGAATTTTTATAATTTTAAATTTATTATTATTTAACTTATATAGGAATATTTTACAGGTGACTTTTTTAGACATAAATAATTTAAAAGTAATTAATGTTAAGCTCAACGGGCTAGAATGGGAGATATGTTATTACTTTTGTTGTGACTATGAAATACTTTTACCTTAGAAAATTAAGGACGAATTCATTGGAGAAAACAAGTAGTAATACAGGCAAATAAAGACGAAGATCAACCAACATGTACTCGAAAAGAGACATTTTTTAATCAAAGAAATAAAAGAGAATACAATAAATTATTTCATATCTATAGATCTAAGAGGATAACAGTGCGAAGAGACAAAAAGTGCAGCCAGATTATGAATACATAAATTACATTAACCTTTTACATTACAGAAATCTATATGTATAATACACTAAGCCGATTTTTGTAAAGAGAACTCCTCTGACAATTTTTGAACTAATTTAGATGATTAAGGCGCCAAAAAATGGCCCAAATTCATAGTTGCATAAAGTGGTTTTCAATTTCCAATACTGTTTTGTGAAGGGCTCGGGGCACCCTCAAAGTTCAATTTTTTCCATAAATATAACATGGAGAGTAGTTTGAATTCAGTTGCATTCTAAAACAGGTGATGATACAGTAAAATACTAATCAACTTTTTAACTAGCATACGTGTTGTTATTACTTACGGGATGTAATAAAAAAACGTCACTTAATAATATATTTACACTTATACTGATTCACATACAGGTAGTAATCATATATAAAAGATCGTACAAGGCTATCGATTTCAACCAAATACACCGATCATCATCAGGCCAATCTTTTTGATGATACTCAAAATAGTGATAGTGAGGCCGATATCATCTTTTTGATTGGTCTGATGATGATCAAATCAATGGGTGTGACTGGTTGAAATCGATAGCCTTGTACCATCTTTTATGTATGATTACCGCCTGTATGTGAATCAGTATAAGTGTAAATATATTATTAAGTGTTGTAAGACGTCTTTTATTACATCCCGTAAGTAAAATACTGATAAACAGTAAGAATAGCTGATAACTGATATAAACAGTAAAAGTTTGTTTTGCTCGATTTAGAGCAATAGGTCCACTAGTAATCTATATTATTATAAAGAAGAGGTGGTTTCTGTCTGTGTACTTGTCTGTCTGTCTGCTGTTCCGAGTAAACGCAAAAACCACTGAATCGTCTGGGCTGAAACTTTACACAAATTTAGATCTTAAACCCGTGCAAAACATAGGAATATTTACTTCCTTAAAATACCCTCAGGCTATGCCCCGTAAACGTCTTAAGTTTCAATGTTTACATTTCAGAAAGGAAGAAAAAGTAATCATTCAGAAACTGTAATCATTCAGTAGCTGTGGATACTTCCATTTGACAGCTTAAAAAGCAGAAGCTGTTTCAATATCTCAACCTTTCTAGCCTGTGCGAAGAACGGGTAGATCAGCTAGTCATATATATAAGACAGATGTACCTATTATATTATTACCAAGCTTGTTTTATGTTTAACTTTTGATTGGAGATTATTAGGTACGCCAACATAATTTGCGTGGAATATAAAATAAAATTATCTAAAACTACAGACGATTACATTTGTGAGTACAAATTATTAATTTTTGCATACGAAATAACTCAATTAAAAAAAGGAAACTTATGAAATGTAAATACAAATTTGTGAATAATGAAACATAATGCCACCATAATAGAAGAAATACTAATAAGGTTTGTATAACGTACAGCAAACTATCAATTATAGAGTCTCTTAATGACAAAATATGAACAACAAACGGACTGATATTATTAAAACCTTACTGATAAACTCTCACAAACAACAACAAAGGTTACTAACAATTTAACGATAGTTAATATAATTAATTAAACTTAACTAATTCTGAAAAAGTTCTCATTTGTATTTGGCTGGTACAACTTTTATATTAATTTATTCATGAGATTGACGTCCTCTTTTTGCCTTACTTTTCCCGTCAAGATAAACTATACACTTATCGTTTTCGCATAGCATCTGAGGGATTTATAGACCATTACTCTCGCACGCACAGTTAGGGTGGCCCGACCTCCACGTCCATGATATTTAGCGACATAGACCTAGACCCATACATGACACAGCTCAAAACTATGAATTATGTTTATATAATCCTAATCCAAATTATATTGCAATTGTTTTATCTTTGTTAAATTCCAAGGAATTGAACATTACATTAAATTTCACAAAAGGATGTACATTAAAAATACTCCCGTTGCAGCAAACCTGCATACTCAGCTACCCTTAGATGCACATAGATGTATCTCGCTACTACATAAAGCACCTACCAAGTTTAAAAAAATACATTCATAAATAAGTGATATATAGCATTTTATTTATTCTCCATAAGAATAACATTAGGGTTGAGTACGCAAGTTTGCTGCAACGAGGAAGAAAATAAATGTGTCTTTTTGAAATTATCAATAGAACTCGACCAGGTAAAGCTACATACCAAGTTTTAATAATTTAGGTTCATAACTAAGGAAGATATACAACTTAACTTATTCTCCATATGAATAAAATGGGGCCGAGTATGCAGGTTTGCTGCTAAGAGGAAAATCAACAAAACACTAGTTTTTGTGCAAATATCAATAGATCACAACTTGTTGAAGCCACATACCAAGTTTAATCAATATAAATTCATAAATAATCGAGATATCAAATTGTATTTATTCCCCATGAGGATAACATTGGACAACGTACTGTGATTAGCACTTTGAGTACCTCTGCAACTGTTGGATTTAGAACAAAAATTAAAACACTAAAATGATTTTGTAGAGCTTAACTGATTGGTAAAAAAAAATGTTAAGTTTTTAGTAAAATTTCTGAGGAAAATCCAAAAACCTTTTGCCATAATATTAACATGGGAAATTTTATGGACGCGTTTTTTTTTTACTTTTCTCCACAACTACTTAACCTAGGTTGATGATTCAACATTTTACATTATTTGTTTTTTTTCTTTAAGTTATATAAAATGGCTATAACCAAAATTGAGTGTTTTTAAAATTTTACGGTAAAAAATAAAAAATAAAAATTGTTTTGGAAAATCTAAAACACCTATGCGTGATTATTTAATGGTATTTAAACTCCCACTGTTTCTCAATTGCAAAGTTTCAATAACAATGTTCCTCATTCAAGTTTTGGAGTTAGTAAGTCGTGGACAAGGGCAGTTGTTACATCTAACCAAAATAGTTTACGTTAGTTAGTAGTTATTAAAAAAGTATTGCTCGAGAACTAATAAATAAGTATGGAAACAATTAATTCCCTCATTTAATTAATAATCCAAACTTAAGGTGATTGTTCACGCTAGTCACTTACTAAGTATAAACTACTTTCATCCTGCATTAACTAGTAGACACAACTGTGTAAGCTTGATTATTTTAAGTGACGTCCATCTTAACAATAACTTATGTCATCAAATGGGAAACCCAACGTGCCAAATTTTATTGGTATATTGTAACAACTTGTTATATAGCGTATAACATGTTCTTTAAAGTTCAGAAAGTGTTTAAGAAAATGTCGGGCTTTGCCTCTTTGAAGTTTTAACGTTTATCTGATACAGACAATAATGATATTTTGTCGGGTTATTATAACATAAAAGTGTTAGTAGTAAAATAGTCATCTGCTAAGAATGCAGCAGAAACAAATTGTTTCCGCTCTCCATGAATCTTCCCGGTGTAATTAGGATCATCAGTCCTAGTTACATATATGTTACGTAATTTTTGTTAATACAATACAATTATAAAATTACAAAAATGTAATATTGTCAAACCTTCCCGAAATACATATATAATTCGTACAGTAAATATTACTAAAGTAATATAAACTTGTATCACAATTTAACTTTTTAATCTTTATTTTTTACCAATATTAGTTAATCGACAAAAGTAGATCAAATATATATTTATAATAAAAAAATACAAATAACAAATAAATAAAATCAAATTTGTATTTTTAATATGTAATCTTTAATATATTCAGTTCATTGAAGGAAATACTGATGTAAAAAAGTATTAAAAACTACTGAAATTTAAAATAGATCACTAAATGTTAGGGTTGTGGTATACACCTATTTTGTGTCAGTAACAGTACCTATGTTTATGTATACTGTCACTCAGAGTTGCTACCAGAGACACCATTATTGGACAATGTGGTGTGATCGTGGGTTCCTACACTGTTGTAGTGGCATTATTTACACGGTCACCAGTACCAAAGACACTATTATTTGACATAGCGGTTTTCAAGCTACAACCATAACATTGGTTACAGTAACTCTACCTTTAATGTTTCCTTGGGTCCGCCTCCAAAAAACTGAATAAGGGTTGATAGTTTTTAGAAATGAATTTTCTTAAACCTTGTTGTTTTTCCTTTATAGCAATAACCATGAAAAAATTAACGGATGTAAAAATATTTTAAAAATTGTATTAAGCTTAATTGGAACATGGCTGGAATAACTAACGTTAAATTCATTCAAAAATATCCAAATATATTCATATACAGCCGTATCTCATATACAAAAATTAAACGCTTACAAGTAACAAAGTCCTAACGATTTTATTTTTAAAATAGTAGCAATTGACGTTATTGCCTAAAACCTACTAAGGTGGTATTTAAAATATAGTTTAGTTTAAAATAAATTTAATGATGCATATAAATAGGAAAAGCCACATATTCACAACGCTAGCAAAGTATCTAATTCCTTTTACAAGAGTGTTAGTTTTACTTCATATTATGATAGTTCAAAATTCGTTTTTTCCATTTACTGTATAATAACGATAGTTTACTGTTTTTTTCATGTTTCATGTGTATTATAAATGTGTTCATGTGTTTTTCATGTGTTTCATATAGTCATCTATAAAATGTAATAAAAAAATGACATAAATAATAAAAATTAATAAATAAAAAAATAACGTGATACTAACGTCTTTTATTCTCGTACCATCAAGTCCACGAAGTAAATTTTATGATTGAAAGCCTCTAATCCTAACAAAAGAGAGTTAAACAGTTTATTATAAGTAATTCAATGTTATTGAAAAAAAATTAATAAGAATAAGTTCATAATGATTACTCTTTTTTGACATAAAGAAGGGAAATGATTAATTTCACATGTTCTCTTTCGCGAAATTTCCAAAATACTCTCCCCTTACCGGATTTGCAAAGACTTTGTTAGCTGATTTTGACACTGCTACAACTAACTTACTCTTCAATACCCGCAGAGTACATAACTGCCCCAGTTTTTGTTAACTTCTTTACATAAGGAAAACAGGTTGAACGGGTGATTGAACTCGTTTTGTGATAACAAACTATTCAAAGCAAAACAAATTCATTGGTGATTTTTGAATGTTTATGATTGAGTAAATAAAGTTAAACGTCGAATAAACATTTTAAAATAATTATAACCTTTTGATTAGCAAAATAAGTGTTTTTGTGAGTACGGAATATAATAAATATAATAAAATAGTCTTATGTCTCTTGAATGTATATACACTTAAAAGTTACTCACATATACAAATTTAATACACATAACAGTAATATAATTGTGTACATATATACAGGATGAGTTTTAAATGAGCCCCCCTACTTTTGTCTACATTTCTTAAGATATCGACTCCTGACAACCGCCGATCATTGTTGACCAACTCATACGTCATTTTCACTCAGTTAATAATTTTTCCCGCCATTTTGGATCCGCCATATTAGATTCGACTATTTATTTTCTAAAGTAAAGATGGGGCTGTGACCCATCATGTAGGAGTACTTTATTTTGGTGAACACAATGCCGCAATTAGTTTTTTGAGAATTTGTATTCAAGGTATTGGTGATTTTAAAACAATAATTTTGAAAGGAATTTTATATGTCCAAACCTTAAAACACTAGTACCAATCATTGTGGAGTGGCATTTGCTTCACTTTTTCCAAATTAAAATTCTCGGCCGCCACCTTGGATCCACCATTTTGGAATAAGATTTTTGTTATGTAAAGGTAGGGTTTTGACCCATCACTTCCAATTGTTTTTTTACATTGAAATCAATGCCGCAATCCGTTTTCAAATATTACCTTCCATTCTCATGATACTGAACATTTTTAATGTTAAACAGAAATCTTTCAAACTCATGAAAACGAAAGATGAAATTTGAAAACTGATTGCGGCATTGATTTTAGCGGGAAAACAGTTTTAAATTATGGCTCACAACCCTACCTTTACATTTGAAAAAATATATATATATATATATATATATCATATTTCTTATTCCATAACTTTAGTACATTTTTATACGCGTATTTTAGAATGAAGCACATTTGGTACAGAATAACTTAGTTCGAATTAATAACAATCGATTGTAGGCCTTACAATATTCATGAATTACTCGAGGAGGTTGTAATTATGAGGCTATGGATGAAAATGGATTAAATATAAACGATTAACTATTGGCTTGAACTAACATGTTAGGGCAAACTAATAATAATAATATTTCATCATTATCAGTGGAACGGATTAACTACAAATCAGGATAACAATCTTCGTGTTGGGGTAGAATTATACATATAATTGTTGGCATTAGGAAGTTAAGTTATGCTTATTAAAAGAAAGGTATGCTGACTATCTTAAATACTTGAAGGACAACTTCAAGTTTCCTGTGTGCTGCAGGTAAAGCACAATGATCATGGCTGGGAGACCAGGGCAGAGATCCACAACCACAACACCAGAGGCCGAAACCAAATAAACGTGCCGCGCACCAGACTGAGCAGAAACAGAGATGCTTACCCTCTCACCGCCATCAGGCTCCCTTTATCTGTGAAAGCCCTAGTGAACTGGAGGTTTAAAACTCCCACAGGGGCATTATTTAAGATGAAAACCTATTACTCCGTTAAGGAATTCAGGATGACAGCCTTTATGACCTTGCGGGATAAAGGTGAATGCGTACCGCCATGGGTCGTTTTATGTATGTAAACGCATACTTTTTGTTGTTGAATTTTAAAAACTTGACACAGTCTATTCCTAACCTATGGATGGGTCAACGACTTAGAAGATGGTAATTCAGAAGGAAATTTTAATACAACGAGGCCTATGAAGAAACTTTTACGAGAAAACTTTTTACATTTGGCTCCTGACAAGATGCTACTCGTCCTCTTTGAATCTTAATTATATTATTCAAGTCTTTAGATAAATGTAAATAGCCTCTTTGCTAATAATAATGGAAAGGAACTGTATTGGTGTCCTCCTTGCATACATAATGTTAAGACAGGTTATTATACAGTCTAACCTGATAGTATATAACAGTTATGTTGTTGAAAAACATGTTTTTGTTAAAATGGTTTGCACAATATATATATATATATATTTTTGCCCCTTTTGTTCCAGAAGGCAACGCTAACATAAGTGGGACCCTAATATCTACAAACCTCTTAATAACAGTATCAAAAATATTGTATTATTATATTACTCGTATATTATACTATCGTATCGAATATGTTATACCAGTATTGAACATAATATATTATTCAAATTCAATTTCTTTATTGAGCATGTTGACAAAATTACATTGCATATGCCAAGTCAAAACAAAAGTTAATGCAATTTTCTTAACACATAAAATACACTACATAAAATGGTGTGGTACATTTTCAATAATAAATCGTTCTAAGCTAAGAAATCTTTTAAATTATAATAGGCTTTGTCAATGTGAAAACATTTTTTTAAATGCATTAAAGTTACTTTCAAGCCTTAAGGGTTCAGGCAGTCTATAGAAAAGTTGTACGGCAAAATATTTTAGGTGCTTCTGAAAAAAGTTTTATGTATCGGAACATTAATAATGCACATTGGTTTGCTCCTGGTAGTACAGCTGTGGGTTGGAAGAAATGGTTGAAAAACGGAGAAATGTCTATGTAAAAATGTTGGTTTATTGAATGGAAATAAGGTTTCAAGAATGTAAATTGAAAAGAATGTAAGAATTTTATTTTAATTAGAGATATCACCACATGAATAACGTTGTGGCCCCCGGAAGATTGCTCTTAGGGACTTTTTCTGTAGCCTAAACACAAGCTTCTTGTACTTTCCGATCCCCAAATGGGGCCACCATAGGAAATGTACGGGTATATGATCCCGTAATAAGCAGCAATAAGAACGTCGCGTCGGTAGTTGCAATACAAACAAGCCAGTTTCCGGAGTACAAAAACCCCTTGACTGAGTTTCTTGCAGACATGATCTATGTGCAGGTCAAATGTGAGGTTTGAGTCAATAAACAGACAAAGAAACATCACGCTAGAAACTGAAGAAACTGCTTCGTTATTATATTATGACTATCCTCCGCGAAGCGCTAGGAAAGGGTTTCCTGGATCCCTCTGTACAGCTGCTACATAACCCTTTAATTTAAGTTAAAGTAGAATATTAAAGAGGAAAATATTATGTGTAATTTTTACTTTTTTAACTGATTTGTATTTACAAGCCCTTTTAAATGTACAAAAATTAGCGTTTTTAAACTACAACAACTTAAGACAGAAACATTGTTTTGAGATTTTAAAAAGAGAGCATGAGGAAGATTAAATTTGTTCTATCAAATCCCGTTGAGTGTGTGTTTGTAACATAAATCTCGTGGCGGCAAACAGAGATCCTGTGGACCTCCGCAAGGCTCTTTTTCCATATCTTAACGATGTATTTTTACGCGGGGGTGCAGGTTTTTCCGTAGGATAAACCGGACCCTTAAAATAACAAAATCGAACTCGCAATAAGTCAGGCAAATAAATGTGTCTTTAGGCATTGTTTAATTGGATTATGCTCTTTGAATCGTATTTTAACCATGCGATGTCGACATATCTAGTGGGAAATTATAAAACATGGATTATAACTTTGTGGATTACGAAAATAATCCTAAAGATCATTTGTTGAAATCGACAAATATTTATTGAAATATTCTGTAATACTTCGGAAACGGCTTATTTAACGTAAAATATCGATGGACTCTAAACTATACACACAAATGTCAGCTAGGAGAACAGAAAGCGGGGACCCTGTAGCTAGTCCGTCTTTTTGGATGCAGTGAACTAATACTTGTGAATAAATATTCTTAACTTCTTACATAATTTATATTCAGAGAAATGAAATTAACATCAGATTGCATTTGGTGTGCCATAGACTCAAATGTTTTATTAGTCTTTGAGTTAGTGAACATAGGCAACAAATGATTACTTAAAAAAATTAAATTCAGTTTTTAATTCGTAAATTTTATTCCATAGTTAGGAGCTAAGAAAACGAAATATCCCTGGAACGGACACACCTAACCAGCGACACACGTACTGGATGGAATCAACAAAAGGTCTAAAACAGAGAACTCTAGAGCAATAAAACAGTTAATACTGAAATACACTACAAAGTAAAGCAAAATATTTTATTTGATCAAATGCCTGCACTGCCTTATAAACATATATAAACAATATTGAGGTAGCACCAAGTCTATATTAACAAAAGTATTGGGTTGACATAACTGGAAACATAATTTAACAAATAAATTATTCTGGCAAACATAAAACAATAAACAATAATGTAAATATAAGTCATGTGCATATTGTGTGTGAAGGAAGGGAAATGTTGGTCGTGAAACTTTAATTACACTGCGATCTTTAATCCCTTCTCGCACACATAAGAGAGTTCACGCTCGCTAAATATAATGTTTTTGGTTACCTGACAGTAAATAAAATAAGAATATAAGTCTAACTACAGTTGGTATTTGGTAGGTTAGAAAAATATTCGTGGTACTTAATATTTCAAACTTTTTATCCGAAAATCTATGAAACAATCAGTTAAATCTTTTCCTGTGACAATATAGGAATAGTATAAGCGATTGTGCAATATAAACATAAAATTTGAATATCCATGAGTATTTTTGTTGCAAAATTAATGTTAGGTCATAAGGAGCGTTATGTCTGAAAATGGAGAAAACGTGTTTTAAAATAGGTTTGTTTATAAATTTCTAATAAATCTATAACAAGTTTTCGTAAAAGGTAGTAATATCAGGTTAACATGTTATTTATATAACCTTAGAAGCACTTGAACTCCACAGTTGTGGCTTACGGTAGATTTGACTAGGGACTCGGTTCTATGATATAATTTGTATTAATGTTCCTTTTGGGTCTAATTTGAAATTATTTATGAAAACCCTCTACGATTGACGACAAAATAAATGTCGTAGTTAGTAGCAAATCAAGGCTAAGCGTTAGGGTTAATGGATAACACTTTTTAACTTATCCTTTGTTAGTGAATTTCCCCTATAGGGAAGAAGCTATTACCGTAGTCGGCATGGCAAGACACATCATTACACATCATGGTAGGCATGATCATGACAACTTTTCGTTTTGAGGTCCCCAGATGCCAAAAAAATCATTCGTTCAATACTGTATATTTTTGTGTCCGTAGACACGATAACTTTCGTAAAAATTGTCCGATTTTGATGAAATTTGGTACAAATATGTAAAGAAACAGTTATGGCTTTAAGTTCGAAAACCAGACAGATCGCTTTATCCGAAGGGGTATTTTAGAGGGTTTGGTACCCTAAAGATATTTTTGGAGTTTTTTACGTATACAATTTTAAGAAATCTAATTTTACTTTCCACTTTGGGATTTTGCTTAAAAAAACGAACAATTTGGTGTTTTGATCATTTCTCTACGTCAATTGGTTACAGAGATATTCGAAGTGCTAAACACAGTACGTTGTCCAATGTTACTCTTATGGAGAGTAAGAAACATTTTATATCTCACTTATTTATGAACGTATCCGACCGAAACTTGGTATATGGCTTCCCCTTCGTTGTGGTCTATTGATAATTTTCCAAAAATACAATATTTTGCCGATGGTTCCCGTAGCAGAAAACCAGCGTACTCAGCGCCCATGTTATTCTTATGGAGAATAAGAAAAATGTTATGCCTCACTTAATTATAACATAAATTAATATAACTTGGTATGTAGCTTCACCTAGTGGATTTACATTGATATTTGTATAAAAAGCCATACATTTTGTTCCTTGTTGCAGCAAACCTGTGTACTCAGCCCCCAATGTTATTCCTATAGAGAATAATTAAAATTGTATAAATTGCTTATTTATTAATGGATACGGCGGAAACTTGGTATGTGGCTTCACCTGGTTGTAGTCAGTAGATATTTTCATTAAAACCTAATATTTTCTGTTCCTTGTTGTAGCAAACCTGACTCAATCCCCATGTTATTCATATGGAGAAAAATTAAAATATATGGCTCATTTGGGAATATGTATTTATGAAACTTGGTAAAAGTGGCTGTATATATGGTGTATAAATATGTATTGGAAATTCGCTGAGTATGCAGGTTTGCTGCGACGGGGGTATTTTAAAATTGTTAAGGTTTAATACTCGATGATACTTTCTAAGCAAAGATGACCCTAGTAACAAGACCATTGCTTGCATCGTTAAAAATACCACTGGCGTATATGCATACACAGAAAAAGTAGGAAATTATATCACAACATTAATGACTATATTAAGATATAGTCAATATATAAAATTATTGTAGCTTGTGCTAGCTTAAACTGACCTGACTAGGGCAAAGAAAGAAAACTACATGCCATGACGAATCCCAACACCAAATCAACCCGGGATTTAGAAGATCTAGTAATACATCACTGTGCTTTTTAGTTTTTGTTAATATTGATATAATCTATGTTTTATATTAATAATAACTATTGGCTAACTATTATAATAGCTAGTAGTAGTTGTAATAACTAACTGCGCTCGGTAGTTACTAATAGGTAGGTAATTTCCTAAACTTTATAGAGAAAACCTTTGTTATTGATGAAAGGGTTTAACTCTGAATAACAAATACGCAGATTTATTCTTATTGACTATTTACACAAACTGTTTTGATTCGATGCTCAAGTCATTAAATATACATCATAGGAGCGATCAACACTATTGAATCCTAAATGGTAAAGCATATTAAAATTGTACAGCACCATCAGTTGATTACTTATACATTTATGGTACTCATAAAAAGTAAAGTTAGTGGAATATATTTTAAGAGTTAATAGTTTTTCTGTTCAAGATTTTCATTGAATTATGTTTCACATTTCTTGTTTATTAACAGTGATATTATAAACAATAAATAGTTCAGGTAAAGTTATCCTCAGTAATAGCAATCGTTGATCGCCATTTGTGAACTTAACTTGTGTTTAGTCGGAATAAATTACGTACGTATCAAGAAATATTTCTCCTCCAAGGAGTCATGCATAATGCAAATGTTATGTATTATAATATACTGAGTCCAGTGGACGGACAGAGTCGAGGTTCTCAGCGAAGGTTGAACGAAGGTTCTCAACGAAAATTGAGTTGCAATCTCCCTGCGGAAGTGCTTTTCTTATATTACGATGAAATCGAGTTATTCAAAAGAAGACTCGGTTAGTGCAACCTGTCCGGCGAAACTCAATTTTCTGTACGGCTATTCGTTCAGTATAATCGAATGTTATAAATGTTTAAGGATTTCATTTCAAAATGGAAATGTGATTTCCACATGATATGTATGCCAATTGATCACTATAATAATTACAATTATTGTAATCTATTATTCAAGAATTTTTAGGCTCGAGAAGGATTCCCACCTAATATCAATAATAATCCATATTCTTGCAACATTTTATATAAATGATAAAATCGCCAAAAAAATACGAACAAAAAACAAACATAAAACAGGTAAGCTTTCCGTTGGCAGAAGAGACTGAGATTGATTTTTGGGATTAAAAAGTCAGGTCCATGTAGGGGTGTTTCTCTTCCAATAATCTGTTGGTGATCCCCTTATTGTAAATCTTGGATTGTTATAGTTTTTGGTAACAAATAAGCAGTTATATCATTCAAAAAACTAATTTACCTTTCAATACATCAGCACAAAACAACTATTTTAAAAATCAATCTTATTTATTTTCAACTCCTTTCCCGTAAATCTAAAACAAGAATATACTGCCGCCAAATAATGAAGAACCAAGTTTACTGATCCATAAAAAAACAAGTTTGCATGCAGCACGCTTATACGTGGATTCCAACATAAAAAGTGTTTAAAAATCCAAATCATTGATAAAACATACATTTATTTAAATTTTTATCGAAATCTGAACACTTTTTTGCTGTTCTGATGTTCCTAGTTCTATTTACCTGCAATGCTGTGAATGCAATATTGCACATTATATGGTTAGGAGATGGTCCAGTCAGAATTAAAAGTAGGCGCGAGGTAGCTGGGGATGATAAAAATACACCAACAAATGAATAACAGGCTTTTCTAACGTGAAACCCCCCTAAGTACCGTGTTCAGTCGATATACATTTTCATTAATAACTCGGTACAAATTTATGCTAGAATTATGTGAGAGGGCTTAAAACTTTTGCCTCATCAATCTACATCTTTTTATATGCATTGAGTTTACATCCGGGGTTTTTATGACCCTTTTTGGGCCCAAAGACTCAAAATTAAAAACTTAAAATCCCTAAAAAAGGGTTTAGAGTTTTCCGATTGTTTTGCCGTACAAACTTTTCCAACTGATTATAGAAAGGATTGACCCTACCAAATTTGAAGTAAATCGGACAAAGATTGTGACCGCTACAGTGCGAACACACAAACACACACACACGCACACACACATATATATATATATATATATATATATTTATAACGTTTTTAGCAACACCCAAAACGTGTTCAAGAGGTCACGTTAGGAACTCCTATGGTGATCCAGGGCTTAAGTCTCACCGTGCGGGTCATACTAATTGTTCACTTTTCCTTGGGAAATTCACTAATAGCACTACAGTGTCCTACTGTAGTTTTTAAACGGTAAGTCTGTACTTTAGTTTAATTTACATTGTTTTACTTGTCCATAAATATTACGTAAATACTATATTCATTAGTATCATTGGAATGCAGTGATGCATCAATTTAGTTTAAGTATAACCTATTGCCCATAACCTTTGTCCAATGAGTCTGATGGCAGTAAACTATGTGTGTAAATTTCACTAAATATCATTCAGGGTAATTTTTTTAAATATATGTTTTCTAAAGATATGTACAAATTTTAGAAAAATAAATTACAAAGTTTGAGTCTTATCCATTGTTTGGGGAAATGTAAGATAAAATAGTACAAAGGAGAAATAAGGTTTTAAGATTTGTAATTTAGTTTAAGAAAAACTCTCTCAAAATGTATTAAAGAAACGGCCCGGTTTAGATGAGATCCAAACCACCCGTGTTTTGTCACATAACGACCACTATATAAGTACATGCTCTTTGACCTTTATTAAGGTATCACTGTACATTTTTCAATGTCAATTTAAAGCTTGCAAGACGATTCAGTATTGCCTAAAAAAACAACATTCAGAAAATAGATTTCAATTTAAGAAACATATTTTGGAATTGCCACATTTAGAACCATAGATAAAGCTACTTACAACTCAAAGTATCGTTCTATTGAACTACATAGAGAAAAAACGAAGTTGGGAAACTAAATCTCTTTCCATATTTATACATTTTAAAAACCTTTAGAAGTTATAGCGATCCATATCCATGCTCTTCATTTGAAACAAATTGTTATGTAGCTTTTTTCCGGTGCCAGTCTACATTTTTTTTAAGTAACATTTTACATTTCACAAGCAAATCTAAATAAGTATAGTTAATTAACACAATGTTAAACAAAATAATAAGGGATAATGAACTAATCAAAATCTGCTGACCTCAAAGATACAGGTGAACTTGTCTGAAAGTAAATAGTGATTATACTCCTTACAGAGTTGAATGTTAAAAGCGAGTACCATTCATTAATCATTCTCTTTATGGAGCTAACAGACTGTGACTATCCTTATTACCAAGTATTATTAGTATTCATTAACTTATTACTAGCAGTTACAAACTCTTTTGTGTTTATCTCGATATTCTTAATGGCAGCACGGAGGTGACAGTAGTTGGCTCAGCTCCAAATTGCTTTCCAATAACTATCAGGTTGTCGTGTTAGGGCACTCAACCCTCTCTGTTAGATAATAATTAATTTAGAATTTCTGAACTACTAACTATAATTTATACCAACTATTTTATTTTAACAGGAGGTTTATAAAATCTAATTTTTCTGTTGCATCTAGTTTCGTTATTAAAACGTTCTTCTAACTTAATCTTCATAGCAAGGCCCAAACTAAGAACACTATTATGGTAGCTACTGTGACCTGTTGACTCGCTTGGTCAATAAATACGTTTTACGGTTCTTAAATAAAACAAAGGGTTTTCATGCCAAACGAAGGCATACAGCAGTTTATACTACACAAAATAAATTTTATCTGGTGTAGTTGTACACAAAAATATGTATAGCTAATATTACATAACATTGTTTGGTTATAGCATAGAAAAATAAATCAGGTACAGAAGTGTCACGAAGTAGGGAAAAAGCGTACGCGGGTATCATGGAAATGCAGGCGCTGTCGCGTCGTTCAAGTCTGAGTTAGCGGTGCCTTGTTGCCAAGTCGGGCAGTGCGGGATTCCCAAATTCCCGCAGGGAGCAATCTCGGTCGCTTCCGCCACGGCCACGGCATCGGTAGGCGGTAAGGCTGATCTGATAAACGTGTGGCTGTGTGGCATTGGAGATCACTCTCCCGTTGTATGCACAGGAAATGGAGGATGTGCACAAATCTCGTTTCGAACTGATCTGGTATTTATTAAATTTCTGGAATGTTATTATTACAGAAGGATAAAACATGAACTGCATTAGACAAATTAAACCTTTTAAATTCCATAAATTGCAATGATGATTAACAATAAAATACCCCCGTTGCATCAAACCTGCATACTCAGAGAATTTCAAATGGTACTTCACTACGTCATGAACCACTTACCAACTTTCATCAAAGCATATTCATAAATAAGTGCAATATTAAATTTTATTTTACGATAATAGCTTCTTCCCTATTGGGGAAATTCGCTAAAACTATTAAAATTATTAAAAATATATGCATCTTTCATCTAAATAATGTGTACCGTAAGAATAATTCTAAATTAATATCTAAATTATTTATGAATGTATATTGATGAAACTTGGCCTGTGGCTTCACCTAGTACTGGTATATTGATATTTGCATAAACAATTTTTGTTATTGTCCCCGTAGCAGCAAACCTGCATACTCAGCCCTAATATTATTCTTATGGAGAATAAATGAAGTTTTATCTCTCCCTTAGTTATGAACATAAATAAAAAATAAAACTTGGTATGTAGCTTCACCTGGTTAAGTTATATTGATAATTGCACAAAAACATATTGTTTATATTTCTTGATGCAGCAAATCTGCGTACTCAGCCTTTAATGTTGTTCTTTAGGAGAATACTGTACATAAAATGCAGAGTGTATATAACATGTTGAAATGTTAGCAGCCGATGCCATACAAATTTACTATAAATTCACTGAAGAAATTAGCTCTTCACGTACGAACAAGTTACTGTAAAATATTAAATTCAGTAATAAAATGCATTACAATTTAATCGTGAAACATAGTTTACTTTTAAAATTATGATTTTATCTATTTTCTGTAACCCTTTATTTATAAATCAGGGTATGTTTATAAAACATACAGAGAGAGCTTAAGCTTTTAATCTTATTATTGACGCGATGAACCCATACACGAAAACTATCCTCGAACTAAAAATTGTTTAAAGAAATCGTCAGTCAACATTAAACGTACCAGTATCTCAGAAGATTTTAAATGTATTTTTAAAGTTGGTAAATCGATAAATTAACATTGAGGCAAAATCTTTAGCATCATTGAATAGAAAACTAACCAGAGAAGTAGATAATGCGAAGAGCGCGTAAACACTGCACTCAATACGACAAGCGCCAAGCAGGGCGAGGGAATTTTTCCCTACCGGCTGGGCCGGCCGGCCAGCCGGCTGGAGTGCACAGACAGGCAACGTCGCTTGGCCGGTTTTGCTCGTATGATCTGACCGGTTGAATTAACAATTTTGTGTTAGCAAATTTTAGCATTACGTGACACTTCTATACCTGCTTTATTTTTCTATGGTTATAGTAAACAATATACTGACTGAATAAAGACCAACGACAAAATACAAGAGTAAAACGGTAATCTCAAAACGACGACACATGTTTGTAAAGCGTCTGTATTGTTTGCGACTCAATAGCAATAATTAATACAATTTAACTTTGAAGATGTTTACAAGTTTTGGTGTCATTCCCTTGATTTTAAGAACCTAGAAACTAGTGCTAGTACTTTTACTATTAAACGACGAATAAATAAGCATAACATATTTAATAAATTCTGTTTGTCTCCGATCAAAAAAGTTATTTTGTTATTGGTTTACATAAAATTATTCAATACTCTGTAATCTTAAAATAGTAATATCCATCAATAGAAGTATAATTAATTAATTTTTAAATGTTTATGTATATTTGTGTATGTGTTGTTTGTTTTTATTTTTATTTTGTGTTTATTTTTGTTCCAAAACGGAAGAATTACATTTTATAACGCCTCTGATGATGAAACAAGGGGATTAAAATACATGTAAGATAATCTACTTGAAATTAGAACTGTTGACTAAAGGTATGTAAATTTCAATAAGAAAATTGAGTCGTTCGTTGCGCAATCGGTTGCTTCGGTCGTGAAATAGGATTAAGCACTGGATAGTGTTTTATTAGGCAGTAAATTTCTTTTATCATTTTGCAGAGATATTCTATATTTAAATTCAAAATGTTTAAATCGGCAAATACTACATGTGTATTTGTTAATGAAAAGTAACGAATCAGCTGTGTTACCCGGTCCAAATAGTAATTAGTTAGTGAACAAATAATCGAAGGTATGTTAGCTCAACGAAAAATCTCGCATTGCACGTCAGGTGTAGTTTTAATGCTAGGACAAAATAAACAGTAATTTAAGGATTATGTTGATTTATAAAAACCAGGTGTTTTTCGTGCATTATTAACAAATAAATAAATATAACATTATTGAAATAATAATTAACTTGATAGTTAATTAATCACCATTATCATGATGATTCATGATAATGGTGGTTAAATTAAAATCCTTTACAGGTCAAAATTTTAAATATATAAAAAACTAGTATAATGATTAACGGTTTGTAATCTTATGATTGCACTTGAGGCAAGGCATAACAGAAGATGAACTATTGATTCGTACGTAAAATCTACTTAAAATGTTTGAACCATTATTGAAAAATGAGTTTGTTGTTAAATATGAATCTAGGATTAATAAAAGGCCTGGGTTTGGAATGGATCCAACAAACAACTTTGCGTCGCTCATGATAACCTTACTAAAGTGCTACTTTACTGTTTCGCGTCCAATCTGAATATAAATGGGGGATATCCTTTGATAATAATAATACAATTTGTCATACTTCCACATCATGTAAAATATACATGTTTAACATGTCTTATATTTAATTTTTCCGATAAAATATGTTAGGTATTTAATTTAAGTATCTATGCATTTTATATGAGTATAAATTAAGAAATTAAATATTCGTTTGGAATTATTATTAGTAAAACGTATTTTAAGCACCACATTTTTCCTACTATACAATTTGGCTATCATGGTGGATTTATACAAATTACCCTTTTCCTGTGTGGAAATATGAATTCGCGGATTTACTAGATAATGCTTGAATGCACAAAGAACAGCTATTGCTGCTAGTAATAAAACGAAATTTAAATCTGAACTAAATTATTGGTTGGGTGGGGCTTTTGACCACTTTAAAATTAATCCTCAATAAACAAGAATACATCATAGAATTGATTTAATTTTGTAAAAAAACCGCTTGTCAAACCGCTTAATTCTTCCTAAACTTATTTTATGTGCATTAATTTTGATTAAGACATGTATTAGTCTTTTAGTTTGTTACAATTCTCTGGTTGCTATTGCTATTCTTTACTAGGTTATGTTTACAAATTTAACCGTCGTCTGGTTAAAAATAATGGCGTGTTGGACTAAACCTAAATTCATATTTTTATATTTGTAATTCTAACTGGCCCAGAGCTTTCAGATTCAGATTTAAATTTAGATTCAAAGTCAGAATCAGATTCAGACTCTGATGCTTTTTTTTTAAAGATACAATAAAGTGCATGAGCAATAGTAATAACTAAAAATAAAATAAAGCCTGAAAATAGTAATAAGCTACGTCTGAAAAAACGTATAGCTAACTAATCTTAAAATGATATTCCTTGTAGGAAACCTCGTCAATCGGAATAGCCTTGAGTTTGCATTTAAATTTATTAAGGCCAAGTTGGTATTTTAGGCGGTCTGGTAATTGATTAAGAAGCTAGATTTCACTATAATTATTGATTCTGATTGATTACTCCAAATTCAAACGTTTACTTCGTACCTTATTTAAACAAGTGCAAAATAAAATTGTATTTCATAAAAAATTGTGTGTTATTGGTGTTATTTGTGTAATAAAAATGTACAATCTGTTTTGAGCATTAAAAACCCGTCGGTAATCAATGTGATTAGTTGTTTCCAATTTTTTCTAAAGTATTTTCTTATGCAATGTTTTATTAGTCTTTCTTTTCATGTTATGGTTTTTAATCAATATAACAATACATTATTTGTTTTTACAAATAATATTCATTAGTTATATTTAATACTCCTTACTTTAAGAAACGATTCTGCTCCACTTAGTCAATTTGACGTGTTACTACATGTCACATCTCCCACAATTTCTATGAACACGGCCTTAAAAGCGGAGGTGACAGGTCTTTTGGCTGGGCTCCAAATTGTTTTCCAATATCTATTAGTTGTCGTTTAAGACCATTTAGACCTATTTAAACTTCCCTTTGAATTCTATTAAGCGTTCAAATATAGACGAAATGTAATTCACTTTAAGTTTGTATCAATGGACACGCTATCAACACTTGTCTCAGAGTAAAATTCAACATAGGCGACAATATAAATTTTAATGTAATTTTGTCTTTTACCTTACCTTTATCAATGAACAACTATAAAACAAAGAGACAATAGGAATAAAAAATAAAATCAAGCGGTAATTAGGCTGGGAAATAGCTGTAGATTCTCTTCGATAAATTACATCCTATTAAACTCTCTATATAAACAAAAAAAAAGAATATATATTTTATATAATAAATCAATTGATGAACTGCTTCAAACTCCTGGACTACTTTATACTGCATCAATACACACATTTTGTGTCCGTTTATTTAATATTGTACTTTTTTTATTTATACACCGTAAAAAACGAAACAAAGTTCTCCAAAGTATTAACGAATAAGGCAAAATAAATTCCATGATCTCCATTGCAATTAGCAAATTTCTAAAAAAAATTATTTTCTAAGAATAAAAGGTTATCAGTACTTCTTGCGGTGAACGCGAAAGATTACATAGCCAATAATAACTTTAAATAATTTTTTTATGAAATAAAATTAGTTTTGATTATATACATTACAATTTTAAAGGCCAGTTGGTTATCGGGTGAAGAAATGAAAGATTGCCTTGTATTTATTTGATTTATATTTTAGTAGACAAAACAATCATAGTGAACACATTAATCCAACATTTATTTCACAAAAATGAAAATCTGCGCCACAAACATTCTATAAAGCTACTTGCAATTAAAAATGACGTTTAAAAATGTACATATAATATATACTTTAAATTAAATTTAAAATGCCACTAAACTTAGAATATATGAATACCTCTAATATGAAGAAATTAACGGTGAAGCAGCTTGGATGATATAAGTGTTAGTAGAATTGTGTCTCAAATTTGCACGGCTTTATTTCAAAAGTTCCCCTGCAGTCAATGTAAATATGTAAGTTTATATTCTAAATACAGACCTAATGTCAATAGGTCGTCCTGGGAATTAGCAAAGTGTTCATTTGCATTACTGAGGCTCTGTGATATCTTCGTTATGGTAATGTGCTCTAGTCTCTTCTTGTGAACACACTTTTCTTTTCTTAATTTAATAATATTTCTTGTCGCTTTTAAAAACTTATTAATTTATGTTCAAGCATGTTTCGATTAAAATATTTATATTTTGGCACTTTTATTACTATTTCAATGTTATTACCTGATCAGAATGCATAATGTTGAAGTTAACCAATTCCCAAAAAATAACAACATTCAAACGAATAAGTAAATTTTAAAACAACATGAACTATAATGAAGTTTTAAATATAAAACTCTCAAAATAAATATTATTTCGTAAGGGAATCAGTAATTTTTGGTTTTAACGGAAGGTTAGAAGAAGAAATGTTTCGGTGTCAATCAGTTTTTGTATTGACAGTCACTTTCAAACTTTGGCTCCCTTTACAGTTAAGTTTCATAAAAACTCTCTTAATGTGAAGATAACACTAAGAAAAATAATAATATTCAATTTGATTTAATTTCTTTGAAATCCATTACGTAGTTTTCTTTTGTATTTCAATTAACATTTATGTACTATCTTTTTCTTCATACCGTTTATCGTGTTTCTATGTTGTGTCAAATTTGTAGCCGCTCTATGTAGATAGTGTAGCCGTTATTATATAGATAACGTCACGCGTATTTGAGTTTTTTTTTACTATAACGTAAAGCAAAGATAAATTTATGCTCTGAAGTTAATCACGCTTAGGTGTAATGTATTTTTAAATTCACAGGTTAGAATTAAATGTGTTAACCCATTATATCCTAACAGGTCCAATATAAAACGTACAAATACGAACATATTCACTATCATATCAGTGCATAAATACTAATAAAACTAATTAGCATTTAAAAATACTGGTATTGCACAACCTTAATTTTTTTAAGTATTTAAGAAAAAACATTCAAGAATACATTTTTTACATTTGTAATAAGGGCTTAAATTAACATGCCCAATGACGTAGGCATTTTTATACCATGGGAATACAGTGTAGTTTATAGAATAATCATTTACTTCATAAAATCATAGCTATTTTATTTAATTATTTAAAAATAAATAAAGTTACATAGAGCATTATTTTATGAAAATATAATTTTCAAAATTGCTTAATCCTATCAATTTAACCATACAAACAGCAAGAATACGATTAAGAAAATAACTATAATCTTGTAGAGAAATGCATTATAAGATTCATTGAGTGGCCGATTATTAATTTCATCAATTATAAAACATTAAAGCGATTAGCGAAACTGGTTGATAATGTTGAACGAAATCCGCAAACCAATTTAGTTAGAGAGACAAGTTTTCGATTGCGCTGACAAAGCTAAACGTTCACCGGGTGTTCTTCTAGCTGTATCACTTTTTGTAATGGAACTCCCAAGAAACGTTTCTTATATTTTAAATATAATGTTTTTGAATGTGCAATTATATTAACAACTTATTAATCAAATTATAATTGAAAAGGAGTTCGTAAATCTATAGGTAACCGAAATAAATTAACTTTAGAGCATGCAACTTATGAAAAAGTTTAATGACTCTCTGAGGATAAAAGGGATAAAGTTATTTTCGTTTTAAGGTAATAGCTAGATCATAGATTTAAGTCAGTATGAACAATTTCAACAATCCTATACCTATTCAAAATACCTTTTATTCCTTTATGTAATTGACTTATGCAATTTTTGGTTTTTATGAATAATTTGAAATTGCAACAATAACATTTCCATAGTAGAGTCAGTTTAGATACACTAGCTGGCTGATTATGCACTGCTTGAAGGCGATATGAGAACATTGAGACAACACTAACTGAGACGATTCCAGTGAGACATGTACTGACGATCATTAGAGTTCTAGGGCGTGGATCGTTTACTCTGTATACAATGGCGCAACTCAGAATAGGGTCACTTAAATAACCTCTATAGCGTATATTTTAGGGTTGGACCCCGAGTTTGAAATTATTTCTATCTGTTGGTCATAAGCTGCTGTAAATGACTGTTATTGTTCCAAAATAAAATTCTTGAGTAGCATAATTCGTGTTGTTCCAATTAAACAGGATAACATAAATTATGTCTCACAACACTATAAAATATATTTACACTTATACTGTTCTTACATACAAGACGGTAAATATACAATACCAACGTTGCAGCAAATCTGCATACTCAGTGAATTTCAAATGGTACTTCACTAAGTCATGAACCAGTTACCCACTTTAATCAAAGCATATTAATAAATAAGGGAGATATGACATTTTATTTAATCCCCGTAAGAAAAACATTAGAACTGAGTATGCAGGTTTGCTGCATCAAGGATCACAAAATATGGTTTTTATGCAAATACCAATGGATCACCTCCAGATGAAGCAACATACCAAGTTTTATCAATTTTTGTTCGAAAACAAGCAAGATATCACATGTTTCTTATTCTCCATAAGAATAACGTTATAGCTGCGGAGTAGGCAGGTTTGCTGCCATGGCGACCACAAAAAATGACTTTTGTATGAAAATAGCATTGAAACCTAATCATATAAAACCACATTCCAAGATTCATTAATATATGTTCATTAATAAGCGAAATATACAATTTTACTTATTCTCCATAAGATTAACATTGGACAACGTACTGTGTTTATCACTCTCAATATCTCGGTAACCAATTAACTTAGAGCAATGATTAAAATACCAAATTGTTTATCGTTATAAGCTGAACTTAATTGTGTAAAACAAAATTTGGGTTTAAAAAGAATTATATTTAAAAAGTTCAAAAACCCCATTTTTAGGGTACAACCCCCCCCCACCAAACCTCCCTTTAAGTAGAGCAACCTGTCTGGTTCTCGAACTCATGAAAATAGATGCTGCCTTACACGTTTATACCAAATTTCATCAAGATCGCACCATTTTTACGAAAGGTATCGTGCCTAAGGACACACACACACACACACACACACACACACACACACACACACACATATGAATTTGAACAAATGGTGTTTTTGGCATCTGGGGCCTCAAAACGAAAAGTTATCAAGGTCCCGGGCCTAGGTCTTACTATGCCACCTACGGTAATAGCTCCTTCCCTATAGGGGAAATTCACTAAAAAGGCCTTGTGAAATCTTTTTTGTATATTGACTGTCTTGTATGTAAGTACAGTACGATATAAGTAGGAGTGTGTATATATATATATATATATATATAATGGTTTTATTGGGTTTACAATTTTCCAAATATCAGTTTTTGCATTTTTATTATAACATTTTTGAAATACTTGATTTTGAATTTGACCATTTTATTGAGAGTAAAAACAAATAATACGGTATTTTGAATCATTAACCTAGGTTAAGTGGTTGCTGAGAAAATCCAAAAAACGTGTTCATAAAATCTCCCATGTTAATCTTATGGGAAAACCGTTTTTAGCTTTTCCTCAGTTCATTTTAATGCAAATCTCACATTTGCTTTTACCAATAAGTTCAGCTCTACAAAAAAAATCATTTTGGTGTTTAAATTGTGAGTCTACGTCCAACCGTTGCAGAGATATTCAAAGTGCTAAACACAGTGCGTTGTCCAATGATATACTTATGAAGAATAATTGAAATTTGATATCTCCATTATATATGAATGAATGTTAATGAAACTTGGCATGTGGCTTCACCTAGTACTCGTATATTGATATTTATACAAATATATAATTTTTGCTGATTTTCCCCGCAGCAGCAAACCTGAATACTCAGCCCCCATGTTATTCTTATGGAGAAAAAGTAAAATGTAATGTCTCCCTTAATTATGAACATAAATTAAGTTGTATTGATATTTGCATAAAAACACATATTTTGAGTTCCTTGTTTCAGCAAATCTGAGTACTCATCATTAAATCTTATTCTTATGGAGAATAAATAAAATTCTATATATATCACTTATTAATTCGTGTTTTTTTAAATGAAACTTGGTGAGTGGCTTTATGTGGTAGTGAGAAACACATACATGTATTGGAAATTCGCTGAGTACGCAGGTTTGCTGCTCCGAGGGTATTTACTTATAATATTACCATTGATGATTCCAGTGGAAGTTCTTGTTGAATTGTTTCCATTTATTCAGAAACATTTATTAGTGTACTGCATTGGGGATCAAAATAAAATATTACGACGAATAAGCAATTTAATATAATTCGTGATTGTAAATTAAACCTTCTTCCCCTATAAGCATTGATTCTTTAAGTTCTAATGGGATGAATTGATTAGTGATTTAAACAAAAATCACGTGTTGGAGTCATAACATACATATACATATTTAACAGAGGTTGCCCCAATAACACAATATATTTTGTTACCAACGACCTCCCTTTAATAACACGCTTACTTAATTACTTAATTGACCCCCCGGAAAGTAAGCTTCAACCAACTAATGCCAGGCTAGTTATAAATGCATCTCGATTATCCTCAAGTTGCAATCTCTGCAGTTTAAAGTTGTTAAACATATTCTTCAAATACAAGACCTAATGTCAGTAGCTCGTCCTGGGACTTTAGCCAAGAGTAATTTGCATTACAGCGGCTCTAAGCTATCTTTGTTATGCTAATAAGCAGAGATCTCTCCCCTTGTGAACCTAATTTTCATATCTAAATTTGATAATAACGTGATACTTTCACTATAGGAATTTAAATATAATAATGTGTAATTTATTCAAATAAGAAATTTAGCTAACAATATTTCAAAAATACATGGTTAGCATTGCATTTTTTAGATTCTGAAATGTTATTAATCTAAAGCATATGTGATTTTGTTGTGAAAAAGTTAATTATAATAATAATTATTAATTATAACAATTCTGAAATAAATTAACTTATCTAATTAAATGTGTATAAAGTATATCTTATTAAAGCATTTACATTTTTGTATCTAAAACATTTGTTTACATGGCGATACACACATGCAAATCTTAGGTAAATGAATCTGTTTCTGTCGAAAAAATTGTTCATTCAAGTGTAAAATTGGGCAATAACAATCGTTGAGGCTCAATATGTTGAGGTATAACGCTGGCTACCTGATGATGCTATAGAATTATCATATTGTCATTAGCGAGTGTTTAAATGTATTTTTATTTTAAGATAAAATCCAAGCGGTTGGTAATGTTCTACTAACTACCACCAGAGGTTAAAACAAAGTTTGTTAACTCATACTTCCTGAGAAGGAATAATGCTACAGAGCGTTCAAATCGTTGATATATATTTGTAAATAATAGGAGTAAAAGTATTAAAATATTGCGTTGACAAAGCTAATTGTACACCACACGTCATCCTACCTGTAATAAATTTGTATGTTACATTTATCCAACCTCTAATTTTCTTTATTTAAATAACACGTTTACTTACTTACTTACTCCCCGAGTCATTTATGTAAATAATTATATTTGATATAAATTAATACTTATCCTCAGAAAAAATACCACCCATCTTATCAGGTCCTCTGCGTTTTCTTCGGTAGATCCATCTTATCAATGTCAACCTTCACCTGGTCCTACCATCTCTGTTTTGGTATTTCACGCTGTCGCCTTCGTTCAGGATTAGATTTCATCACTTCCTATATCCCAAATTTGTATTCTCTTCCAGTATTTGTCCAGTCCAGCAAATTTACTTACACTTTCTCTTAGGTAAAATATTTGTAAATATAAATTTAATTTGTATTTATTAAATGTAAAAATATTTAAAATTTAGGATTCTAACTGTCGCGAGAAAGTGAACAGATTTATTTTAAGTTGTTATCTGTAGATCATCGTGTAGTAGCTTTGGAAAAGACAGTATATAGACGAATCTAACGAAGAAGTTTCGACTGTGAAAACATTTAAATGTCACCTACGTTTTAAAGCAACAAATAATGGAACCATAAAGTAAGACAGTAAACTAAGACTCTCAACTGTTTGCTTGATTTATTTTAAGCAAATGCTACAATTATCTCCACCGTACAACCATACACTCAATGCAAGGTACATAAGCCGGCTAATTATGCACCACTTAAAGGTGATAACAGAACAATGGCACAGCTTAAGCTGGGACGTCTTGGGACAAGCATTAAGTTCTTGAGTGCCAGCTGGTTCACTGTCATCGTGTCAGTCTAAAATATGGGGTAACGTCGCATAGAATCTGAAAAATAGTCTCAAACATGCATCAATAAATTGATAGAATAAGTACAATTACTTGTATTGTAATCATAACTTGTACCAAACTTGGTTGTGATTTTTTTAAATATAAGTCAGTTGACAGTAGTCAAAGGCGAATAAGCAAATTGTTATAGATAAAACAAATAGCATGTTGTTAAAAAATAATAAAACAAATAAATAAAAAGATTTTATTTCTGTAATAAATGAATAAATTATCTCATTAAGTACACGTGCATGTATTTTGTTAAGTCACCCACATTCTAATAAGTCTAAAATATTTTTATTTTTTAACTATTGCAGAAACAATTGGTTAATTTGTTACAGGTTTAAAAGGTTTTTCAAAAACATTTTAATTGCATATAATTACATTTTAGGTAATAAATATTTTAAAATTTGTACATATTATTACCCAAAGAAACCAATATTTCTTTTCGCAAGCTTCGTGGGCAATTCTAATATAAGTTTATTAATAAAATATTATTTAGCATGAATACATATACATGAACTGTCTAGCTATTTATTAGACTAGCTGAGGTAACCTGCTTCCCCCGGAGAATACAATACAATTGTTTGCCTGCTGCCTTGTATGGTACCTTTAGAACCATATCGAACTATGAGTATCTGTTTAAGTAATAGCCTAATCCAATAAAATAGTATGTTCTGAAACTGGCATTTCCTTCGAGAGCCGATGGTTAGAGGCCAATAGAATTTTCAGAACGGGAGTGTGTTTATGTGTGCTTTAAGTAATACGTTTTAGCATAGTCTCTACGACATTTAGGCTTGATGGGTTTTAAATTGTGTGCGTTATAAAACAAAATAAAGGTAATAAAATAGAAATAACAGACACTCTACGCATCTCATTACATATTTAAAAAAAATCCTTACAATATTTGCGAAATAAATTTCATTTATATGTTTTTTCCGTATATGATACCAATGTATGTGAAAATATATTATTATATTACTTCTTAGTAATGTTGATCAAATTGTTTTAAAATAATTGTATTTTTAATACAATATTTAAGGCAATATTTTAGCCTAAATACATTCAAACACCCAGGCAAAACCAGCCAGCATCTTTAATAATAATTTTAAACCCTAGAAATTTACCACATAATTCTTCAATAAAAGCCCAAATGTAAAATTTTTTATACACAAACGTAGAAAGACTGATGAGTGCGGTCTTTCATTTTTAAAATGTAAAATAATGTGTTTGATAAAGAAATGGATAAGTAAAAGATATATTTAATATACAGGGTGTCTTGCAACCATATGAACGAAATTTATGCCGTCATTCAGCATGTCAAAAGAAACAAAAAATGATAATTTTCGCAATTAGTACAGTAGAGATAGTAACATGTGTCCTATCTCATTCCGTTTTTCGGTCTATCTGTAGGTATGTGTTTTTGTCCAAAACCTTAATATCTTTGAAACTGTTCGAGAGAAAATCATGATACTTGATATGATTGTTACTGTAGGTAGTTTATTAATGAAATAAGATATAAGAAATAAGAAACTTTATTACCATTGATCACATAGGCACAGTGAAATAGGCAAAGTCAACGAAATGCAGTACAATGCAGGCAAGATCTTACAAAACTAGCTTAACAATATTTACAACGTTAAGATCAGCTTATACACAGATCAAAGAAATGAACAATCAATTTTGATTTTTAAAACTTGCATTCACACTATAGACAGGTACATCTAAAAATTCATGAATTGTATAAAAAGGATACTCTAAAATCCAATTATTTACGGAGTTCTTAAATTTTGAAAATTTAATATCTTTTGCTGAATTAATCAGTTTGTTAAAACATTTAATGGAATGTATTTCAAAAGAGTTACCTGTTAAAGCAATTCGGTGCTGTAGGACATCTAATTTTTGCCTGTGTCTGGTGTTGTGACTATGTATATTTTGCCTGGATGTATTTTGATTGATGTTGGTTTTTGTATGTAAAAGAACAAGAAAAATGTAAAGATTGACTATTGTGAGAATTTTTAGCTCTTTTACATACCAGCAATGGATCTTAACCTTTAGCTGAATCTAAAGTGATTTCTGGATATGAGGTGAGTATCCCCAGAGTATAAAACCATAGGCAATGTGCGACTGAAAAAGCTCAAAATATATTGTTTAAAAAAAGTTCCAGACAGTCTTTAAGTTTCCAACAAAGATAGGATACCCTACTGACTTTCCTACGGACACCTTCTACCTGAACATCCCATTTAAGCTTGCTGTCAATCTGGAAACCCAGAAATGTATCTGATTTTATTTCACTTTCATGCACCAGACTCAAAAGAATGTGCTGAGTCTTTTCTTGATTAAAAATCAATCTGTTTGTAGAAAACCAATTGAGGGCTATTTGCTGTGCTATTTCCATATTCTCCTTTAGCCTGTTAATGTCTTTATCAGATGCAAAAAAGTCGTATCATCGGCATAAATAACAGAGTTTATATTTAAATTGGATGGTAAGTCATTGATAGTTACAATAAAAAAGAAAGGACCAAGGACAGAACCTTGAGAAACACCCATCTTAATTATCTCATTTGAAGACTGTTGACCCTTGATTGCAACATATTTCTGACGATTGGTTAGATAAGATTTAATTAATCCAGTAGACTGTGCTGTAATCCCATAAAAAAAAAGTTTTTGAGTGAGAGTTTCGAAAGGTACACAGTCAAAAGCTTTACTTAAATCACACAGGACTAGAGAAACAGATTCTTTATTTTCGAACGCATTAATAGAGTCATGAATAAACTCAACAACTGCATATATTGTGGACCTTCCTGCTCGAAAACCAAACTGACGATCAGACAAAAAATGATTACTTTTGTCATTACAGGTGATCACTTTTTCGTCTACAACATTTAGAGGTTGTGACGTCACGACAATATGAAACGGAACGACTAGAACCACCGAATCATCAACCGACCAACCGATTGTTTTATCGAATGAATCGTTGCTCACTGCCTGATGTATTGAAACTTTCTGAAAAAGCGGCAGGCCTCGGTAGCCCAGTGGATACGTCGTCAGATCCACGATCGTGCGGTCCCGTGTTCAAATCTTACTTTTGATGTTTACTTTTTGAAATCTGAAATGTGTTTTAAAGATTACTTTAATTTGTTCGGGGTTAAATCTCACTTTTTTTGTTAACTTTTTTAGGTTTGACTTTTATTTACTTATACTAATCCCTTTATTTGTAATTATGTTGCACAACGAACAGCCACCATACAGCGCTCTGCAGAGTTAGGTTACTATAATTTTGTCGTGAACTGCAACCTAGTTGTTTGTTCACGTACATCCATTTTTAGATCCATTTAACAGCCACCATACAGCGCTCTGCGGAGTTAGGTTAAGTTAGGTTACTATAATTTTGTCGTGAACTGCAACCTAGTTGTTTGTTCACGTACATCAATTTTTAGATCCAATTTAACACTGTATCCACAACTTTTGATTTAACTTATATCTGCTTGAATTTTAATCGAATCACCATTTATGCTTTTCCACCACAAAACAATAACAATCGTAGTTGAAAGTTCATTCGATAAAACAAACAAACAATCGGTTGATGATTCGGTGGTTCTGGTCGTGACGTCACAACCTCTAAATGTTGTAGACGAAAAAGTGCTCACCAAACAATGACATTGTAAATGAAATGCCATTACAATTTCGTTTTCATACAACTTTCCGTTTCAAGATGGCGGCAGTTCAAAATATTCAAAGTTAAATAATTAATAAACTAAACATTTTATCAACAACTTTAAGACACAAAAAAGTTAGACAATTTTAAGACAAATAATATGATGTATAATTAATTTATTCTTATTGACTGAAGGATAACTAAGAAAATTAAATTGTGGTTAACATGGGTTACCATGGTAATTGAAACGTCCATTAGAAAACAACAAACAACAAATCAGCTGATTACAATTAAAGTGGTGTCAACATCTATTAAGTCACTTATTGAACAAAGGGTTTTAAGAATTGTTATAATCGTTGCTCAAAATGATTTCGCTGCAGAGTTGAAAGCGTTTTAAGGATGACTCTGACTTTTTCAAAAACATCACTTTCTTAAATGGTTGCAGCAGCTTCAACGATTCTTGCTACAAGATCCAAAGCATAAGTTACAGGAGTTGCATACACCAATTGTTTCATATGTCCCCACAGAAAGAAATCAATAGTTTTGAGATCTGGGGATCGTGGAGGCCATGGGATCGGACCACCATGTCCAATCCAACGATGCCTGAATACTTCACCAAGAAATTGGCTGACAATATTGAAGAAATGAGCTGGTGCTCCGTCGTGTTGAAACCATAATGAACTTCGTTGGTTGAACTAACCACATGTCTTAGTTGAAATGGAACATTTTCTAAAAGTTCAGGCAAAATGCCCCTCGAAAAAACTAAATACGTTGGTCCATTTAGTCTACCTGGTAATACGTAAGGCCCAATTAAATGCCCATAAATTATTCCAGCCCAGACATTGATAGAAAATTTGTTTTGAAACTTACGTTGAACAATCGCATGAGAATTCTCAAAAGCCCATACATGGTTGTTTCGGGTATTAAAAATCCCTTCTCTAGTAAAAGAAGCTTCATCTGTAGAGAAAACTTTCCGTAAGAAGTTTGATGAATCAACTACTTTATGTAGGAACCAACGAGCACAGTCCATCCTGAGGAGAAAATCGCCAGGCTCTAAGGCTTGTACTATCTGCAGTTTGAAAGGATACAACATATCTTCATGTAAAACCTTCCATACTGTGGTTTTTTCTGCATTCAGACGATGAACAATACCTCAAACACTAATGGAGGGATTTTATTTTACTGCGAGCAATAATTGTTCTTCAAAATCAATGGGACGTACAGTTTTTTCCCGTTCTTCAAGGTCTTTTACAAAATTACCATTTTCTCTAAGTTTTGTATGAACTGCACTGAAAACTTGGTGACATGGTGGCCGTCTATGAGGGTAACGCTCTACGAGGGTACTAGCTAATCTAGAGTTACCCTCAGCAACTCCAAACATAAAATGTACGAGTATGTCTGCATATTCTTGAAATGTAAAACGGTTCATTATTTTACACAATCACTACAGTTACACTACAAACAGAGAGAACTATGTAGCTCAACATTTTGTACAACGATGATAAGGTTGTTTTATTTACTTGAAATCAGCTGTTTTGTTGTTATCAGCTGTTTAGTTGAAATTAGCTGATTTGTTGAAATCAGCTGTTTTGTTGTTTGTTGTCTTCTAATATACGTTTCAATAACCATGGTAATTCATGTTAACAAAAATGTAATTTTCTTAGTTGCACTTCAGTCAATAAGAATAAATTATACACCACGTTATTTGTCTTAAAAATGTCTAACTTTGTTGTGTCTTAACATTTATTGAAAAAACTTTTAGTTTATCAATTATTTAACTTTGAACATTTTGAACTACTGCCATCTTGAAACGGAAAGTTGTATGAAAACGAAATTTTAATGGCATTAATGAAACACCTACAGTAACAATCATACCCAGTATCATTATTTTCTCTTAAAGAGTATCAAAGATATTAAGGTTTTGGAAAAAAACACATACAGACAGATAGACCGAAAACGGAATGAGATAGGACACATTTTTTATTACATGTTTTCTTTCTTTTGACATGCTGAATAACGTGATAAAGTTTATTCATATGATTGCAAGACACCCTGTATATTTTTAGCTTTAATATCCCACTCTTAACATAATTTTTTTTCTGTACTCACTTTTCCTTTAGAGGTGACACAACAAAGGTTTTTAATCATCACCCTTAAACAATACTTATTTGCTCAGAACGTTAGAAAAACATTATTTTATTTATTGTTTAGTAATAAAAAGTACATAAAGCTTTAGTTAGGTTAGATTAACAGCAAGATTGAATATACTGTTAACGTCAGTTGATGTAAATATAACAATCGTTAGGCTTAGTAAATAAGGCAATCAAAAGCAATTAGCTTCACAACACAAAGGGTTGGATCGTGTACAGAAAGCTATGTTGGTAATTGGTCAATACACCTTCAATATTGATACTACTCCTATTGTCAATTTACATGTTGATTAGATTATAGCTCTTATCTCCATATAAACTAACTCCAGGTTGCCCTATGATTTGTGTTTAGAGTAAACGAATTATATCTATATGAAAGGGCTATATATTAACATATATTCAATCTTAAATAAAGTAAACATACAAGTGGAATTCTTTATTATATTAAGAGAGGTTGCTATTAACATAATGTTACTTATTTATGAAAAACAAACATTTCATTGTATTAAATTTCAAGAATTAACTTTTGCTAACTTTTTCAGCCATTTTATAGAAAGGAGCTGGAAATTTTTCGGTGGACAATGTTTAATGAAAGTGAAAACATTTCCACTTTAGAGTTAACCTTACATATATTAAACACCCGTGATGAATAGGTTGTTCAAAATTGTTCCTATTTAATTTAAAAATAGGTACCAGAGCTTTTAAATACATTTTTAAGTAGTAATCATTCAAGGTGTAACTATGGCAGAGTATGATAACACACTGACTGGCTATTCGGTAATTAGTATGTAAATTGGCATCCGCAACATCCATGCTTACAATGGGTAATTACTGTGTTAGCTAACTAGTTCAAAACAAAATATTTTGAGCTTGAAATCAAATAGGTTTAAGACATAACTGTAGTTATATATTGGAATTTTAAAACATCAGATTCTGTATGGTTTCTAAGTAAAATATTTTGCTTCCGCGGATATAAATATATTTTAAGCTGTAGTAACTGATAATCACTAACTAAATCACCGTAGCAACTAAGGCTTGCTTTAATTTTAATCGAAATCCACAGTCCATCCCAATTGACTAAAAATGGCTGGGTCCAGTTGCCAGCATTATCAAACTTGTTTAGATTTGCTAAGAATTGATCTGGCGAACCTCAGTTTGTGAGACGAACACACTACTCACTACAATATCCCGCCGCTAGTTCGCAAGGTTATAAATACTGTATTGCATAACACCACCACGGTAAATAACTAAAAACATATTTTCAGACTTTTAAGTTTGTTCGTTTTCTTTCATTTGCTGCCGTGTTTTTTGTCACTCCGGCATTAACAGCCACATATAGCCAATGGCTGGCATTTTCGCGTCCTTTTAAAATCCCTGAATAAGAGTAGTCGTCGTTAACCGTTAAATGTCACATATAATTAAATGTCATGATAATATTCCGTGCGTCTTTAAAAACATTAAAATTCTTCAAGAACATAGTTTTTTATGTAAAAGGCTATTATTTATCCAACTTATCATATTAGTTACCTGCCTTATTGTGTATTAAAACACCTTTACTTGAACATAGTTTACTTTGACAGCATATTAGAAATACAAATGTTTATTATGTTTTAAAATCAAAAGGAAATACCATGAACTAAAACTTTTCTTTTATTCACTAGTATAGTAAATGAGTACTGTAATTATACAAAAAATACGAAGGGTAAAGGCAACAAATTTAAGTGAATTTACTCAAAGAAAATTAATTAAAAAGTAACACACGTAAACCATTTCCACAGCCTTTGTATAAGCTCAATATACCTTGCTCGGTATTTTTATTGTATTAATTATTTTAGAACGAAAGTCTTATTTTAAATTAAGCCATAAATGTTTGCCGATATTTAATTTAGCTTCTGACTTATAGAATAATATTTTATAAGTATGCATTTTTACTATACTATTAAATAAATAGTAATAGGACCACGGTTAGAACCTTTTCCCATCAAATCAAAAACCCAATGGTGTAAATAGTCATACAAAACAAAACAATTTATCTTGTTCACGTATTACATTACATTTCACACGATTGGATTTCCAATACTGGTTTTATATTAATCCCAGTCTAGTACAGACTGAAATATATTTCAATCAATTAATTCTATAGGGATGTAAGATACTAGAAGAATGAATTAGATGGATCTATAAAATGTACAAGTGTAAACTAATGATTAGACCCAACACTGTTGTAGTGACAATATTCACACTGTCATGCCGAGTACCAAAGACCCCATTATTGGACATTGTGGTGACCAAACCGCAACCAATACAAGGCCTGCGAAACTCTGTCTTAAATGTTTGTGTAGTCTCTGTGCATACACTGTTTAACAGTATTTAAAAAAAGTTATAAACCTACGAAATCATTACTAAAAATAAATAATATATATTTTAGTTATGTGTACAATCGTACTCAGTACAGTAATAACCGAATTCAAATATATAAATCTTTGACGTTTTCTTGACGGTTAAAATTGTTAGCCTAACGTGTTCCATGTTTTACCTAACCTTTACATACAGTGAATACTAATATAATAGGTCTAACATTGTAAAAACTAACAACTTATATAGAGTATAAACATTTATTAAATTATTATTAAATGTAAATTTTCTAGGAAAAATAAAGTTTATGGGTCAAAGATAATTTGAAACACGCGTAATTCGATTTCAAAAACTTTGATTCTTTCTTTATATGTGCTATTATTACAGTTTCCCAAATAATGTTGCTTCACATGACGTGCATCATTGTCTATTTATGTAATATTTATTTACTGAAAAATATATTTGAATTAACTATACTTAAATTACAAATTAAAAAATCTGAAAAACATGTTGTCTTATGCTTAAAAATAGTTAGTTAGTTCAAATATTACCTTAAATAGAAAGATAAACACGTTCTGGAATACATCAACAGTATTACTCCAGTATAAATAACACCTGGGATTAGTTATCATATTGTAGCAATCACCAAGAACCCACTTCATGTTAATGACCCGGATTAAGACCAAGGTATGCAAATTCTAGTACTAATGCTCATCAGAAACTGCCCCATTCAAGGGTGAGACCTCTATAATCTGTCTCATTGTTGTCTCATCACCGGTTAAACTAGTGCTTCGTTACTTTGTATGATGTTGATGGTGTCAGCAGAATGGAGGACAACATAATGCTTAGCTTTGTTAGGACATACCTTTGGTATTGGATAATTTAAATCAATATAATTTAACTACCGATTTGTGCTGAACAAACGGGTTTAAGAATCGTAATAATTACATCAACGGTTAGATGTTTATATTGAAGGTTCTTCACCAATCTGCACATGTTTAAAAATCCCCATCGTTAATTTTATTTTAGTTGTATGTAATTAAGAGGGTACATAAATAATATAATAATTGTATTATAAAACAATTATTTTATGATAGATAAATAATCGTTGAATTACTTTTATTGGTATGAAGCCGTGTATTAATAGCACAGATTCGTAAAATTATGGAAGTTTTACAACAAATATATATGATTTCGGTGAACATAATGTTCATAAAAAATTTACACTGTTAATAAATTTACATTGTCCTTTCATTCCATGTTAAAAATGTGAAATAAAATTAATTTAAATGAAAAATTCTTTATTTTAACAAGCAAAGTTAGGGCCACATGGGCCTTTCTTACACTAAACCTGCATACAAATGAATATGGATATATATCTATAGCATAATCAATAATAATACAGCTTAAAACTAATTTTTATCAGAAAAAAGTAAATAATTTTACTCATTCTCTCTAACACACCAAATCAGTAATCCCACCCACGACAACTCCCTAGAACACTCCGGCCAAGGACATCCGCTCAAAGTATGACTTTTTCAGTGCCGCCACAAACCGGGGATGGCTATTTAGGGATTTGATGGAACTGGGCAAGTCATTCCACAGACGACAAGCAGTGACAACAAAAGCCCTATCGTAGACTGCGGTCCTATGTTGAGGCATTCGCAATGTGGACAAAGCAGAACGAGAGCTTCTTAAACTACATTGGGACACAAATTTGAAGTAATTCTAAAAATATTTTGGAAAACGAGTTTTTAAGATTGAAAAAGTCAATGACAGAATTTTGATTGATCTAAGGTCATTTAGTTTCAATATTCGTGGCTCAAGGTAGTTAGGTGTTATGTGCTCCTCGCGTCTCAGATCATAAACATATATCAAGCAGTAGTTCTGAGACCGCTGGAGCCTATCAGCAAGAGTCATGTCGTGGATCACAGAGTTGCAGTAATTAAAGTGGTGTAACAAAAGAGTTTTAACAATATGTAGTTTAATTAGTAATGGCAAACAAATCTTTGACTTCTTTAGTGAGTGAATTGAGGCAAAAACGTTCCGCCGGATGTCCACAACTGCGTCACCCCAAGTAAGTGTTGAGTTGATAGTCATAGATTCTTTACTTTGTCATAGTAGGGAAGAATATGTCCGTAGACAAATGTGGTGCTTTCCGAAAGGATTGTCAACTCAGGACAAATAAATAAGGATAGTGAAGAAATGCACATAGCGTATCAGAGCTATATTAACGTGCTTGAACCAATATTTGTTTTGTAAAATATTGAAAATACTCTGCACACCTGTCTAATTTGTGTTTCAAAGAATTGTATACTTCGCAAAACGTCATGAATTTATTTGGTCAATAAACTAATTTCATGATACACTTGGATTTCGGCTGTTAGGTAAATATAAACTTGCAATCTTAACCTACCTTTTCCAGTTGTTTACAATATATTTCTAATAACCAATTAATTAGGATGGTTAGGTTCCTTTTTAATCGTTAAAAAGTCTTGCATTAAACATGCATTAGCACACGACATACATGTTGAGAGAAAAATAAGCAATTATTCAAAACGATAATTTATAAGTTTGTTTTATTAAGCATAGTGCAAGTTGAATGTTTTACATCTAGTGCAGAAATAATACTGTAATACACAATTAAACTACGGTTAGACCTCGTGCGGATCTTCGTGAAGTCTGAGTAGGAGGTGCCAACAGAAGAGTGGGGGGATCTGCGTTGAAGGGGAACTTCACAATACCATGTGTCATAATACTATTCCTGCGGGAAACATTTGTCTAGTATTTGGAATATTTGTTCTTGTACGATGAGCTGTTTTTTACTCTTAAAAGAGTGTATTTGCTTTTGCTGATTGTTTAATGTAATTTCAATAGTTTTGCCTATAAAAGTAATGTTTAAATATATGGACGCAGCAAACTCACTAGGTTGAAGGCAAATTAAAATAATTTGTGTTAGGCCTAATAATAAAGGCTGTCTCACACTTTTCGCGAATACGCCCGAACACTCGGCCGAACTCCGAATGTTCGTAGTACTCGCGAGAAGTGTGGAAGCTGCACGAACTTGTTGGTACCAGTACACTATTGCCAAAATGATTTACTCGAATATCCCGCCGATGGTTCGGAACGAGTTGCGACAACGAGTCTTGCACCAAATCAACCGAATGTACACAGCGCACTAACCAAGTACACGCTCGCCCAATACCATGCAGTACCATGCTCGCCATTCGCTTCCGTTTGTCTCTTTTTATTCGTGCCAAAAACCCGACAAAAAGTGGAGCACGTCGAACACAAATCATGGCGAGGCAAACTATCCCGAACATACACGAGCACACTGAGTACACTATTGCACTCGCCTTTGTTCGCCTTTGTTGGGCCATAGTGTACGGGTAGCAAGAACACAGGACGGAATGTTCAATGAACATTCGGGAGGATGTTCAGCCGAATGTTCAGGCCTGTTTGCGAGATGTGTGGGACAGTCTTAACCTAACATATTTGCATATTTAACAATCACTTCGCGGTTGCAATGTTTTTGATTTGGCGCGTAACAGATGATTATCACAAGCGATTTTTAGTCAACAGACTAAGAACAGATGTCAATCGCTCACCCCCACCCTAAAAAAAACGGTTTAAACCACTTTAACCAATAACACCTAGGCTTCACGAAGATCCGCACGAGGTCTAGTAAGAACTAATTATAGAGGGCGCCTACATTTAGTTGAATGCAACTACATGGCATTTAAGAATACTGTTGCGGCTAGCCTTCTGCAGGCGTTTAAAAACCGCATTGAAAATAGTACTAAATATAGAAAATATAATAACTGAGCAAAAATACAGCGACATAAATTCATGTTTTTTTTACTTAAATATAAAATCTATAGTTGAATTTTATTACTTAATTTCATTTACAGAATTATATATAAAGATATAACTAGAAGAATAAAGATATAATACTAAAGCATTTGTAGGGTTTTCAATATAAGTAATATATATATACCGGAACATCCAGGAGCCTTTTTGTTATCCAACACAACATTTGATCTAGTTTTTCAGGAAATATCCCGAAACGGTGCTGAACTCTAATTATATCAAACAAATCTTAAATGGAAACTGCCTTCCCACTAATGGGCTCAGTATTACTATTCATAGCAGTTACAGCCCCGCTATGCTAAGTGGCGGCTATCAGACAGAACTCTGCCGTATTATTAAGCAGTTTAGATGGAGTTAAAAAAATGTATTTGGTATAATTAAAAGTCTTCTTTTATTTTTATTTTAATCATACACAGCTTAAAAATAGTGAAAAAGATTGAGTTATTATATTAATATCAATGTTCAAATCATCACATTTAAACAGCGTGAAAAAAGTGATTTTTGTGTTGCACAGTTCAAAGAATGAAGTAGATTTAAAATATTATTTATTCAGAGCTCTTCTGCCAGGCTTTTACCTTTTCTTTCAAATGAATGACAGAATTGCCTTTTAATCAATAATATAAATCATTATTGTTTTTGTTTTACTTATTAACGTCAATATAATTGGATAATTTATTAAATCAAAAGTTGATACAATTTACCAACATTCCCAGAAAAAGCCATTCAGGGTATTTATTGACCTGACTAAAATAAAATGATATTATATTTTTAGAACTTATAATACTGGGGACTATATGTTTACCGAACGTTATGTCCGAAGTAATAGTATTGTCAGACGTTTCCTATGTTTTTATGATTATATTCCTAGACAAACGACCATGATAGTAATAATGTTTCTGCAGAGGTAATTCATTACTGTAAAACGTGTACGTTTTGTGAAGGGTTCTTTAATCATAATGATTTGCCAAACAGCGCACTACAGTCATACATTTCTAGCCTTTAAATGTTTCGAGACATAAGACTAATTATTCATGACTTAAGTTTCGAGGACAGTAACAGCTAAATTGCCATTAGTCCTAGTTGAGTTCAAATCCGGAACGTAGTTCCACAGTTTCCCGACTTAATAAACAAATATTAAAAACCCCAATTAACTGAAAAAATACTGTTTACACAAATTGCACTTTTAACAATCTATAGTTAGCTACATTTTTATTTACGCGAATTACTCCCGAAAATCTGAAGGAGAATAAGTATCATTACTTACTCTTAATTTCATTCTCAATGCAAATTTTTGTCAGGTGATAACCTAAATCAGCTAGCCGATAAGACCAATAATCCCTATAATTTTTGAAATTCATAATAGCGATGGATTTGAATTTATTTCTTGATTTATTTGGACTTTACCTATCGCTTCTAGTGTTTAAAACTACACTACGTTTCGGGAGGTAAGGAACTCCTCCCGTTATCAAGTGAACCCTACTTACATCTAAATATCAAGTTCTTACACCTAACTAACCTAAATTTTTTTTGGAATTTCTTAATTTTTTCTTTTACATTTTAATTACACTAGCACAAAAATAGCAAATACATATACAAAAGATAAAATACAATACACTAACACAACATTTACATACACTAACGAATGGAAAACTGACTATACATTACCTGTTCTGCATCGTTGCCTCCAAGCTGACGGCAAACACGGGCAACCTTCCTCTCACGTCCGCTCAGCATCAGATAGCGTACTCGACTAGTGGCTAGCGGCAGTGGAGGGGAAAGAGCCGTTACCCCCACCTACCGCCAGGGGCACGTGACGACACAGCTGTGGCTACCCACCTGTCTTTGTCGACGGGAACATGACACGGAAACCAAATCTGCACGATTCCTCCTAGAATGCTACACGGGCACTCGCACGATATTCTTCATAGAGATACCGCATGCCTCCAAGGTGAGCAATGGGAACTAGTCATGCAATCAGGTGGCCGTGTTTCCTCCAAGGGCGATCACGGATGCATGTGTCGTAGCCGCATTGGATGGACTCTAGACGCGGGAGCAACTGAAACAAAAGAAACTGGCGTGTGTTTGTGGGGTGACTTTCGACTGAAATGGTTTTTAATCAAGGGAACCCATAGTGGCCTGACATCAATACTACTTTGACTTATAGAATTTTCATGTAATTTAATTAATGCCCCTTCAACAAATTTAGTTGGGAAGAGGCAACAATTATTCATCATGAGTCTCACTATTATAAAAGAAAGTTTGTTGAAGGGGCATTAAGTAAATTACATGAAAATCCGATAAGTCAGAGTAGTATTGATGTCAGGCCACTATGGGTTCCCTTAATTAAAAACCATTTCAGTCGAAAATCACCCCACAAACACACGCCAGTTTCTTGTGTTTCAGTTGCTCCCGCGTCTAGAGTCCATCCAATGTGGCTACGATACATGCGTCCGTGATCGCCCTTGGAGGAAACACGGCCATCTGATTGCATGACTAGTTCCCATTGCTCACCTTGGAGGCATGCGGTAGTCTCTATGAGAATATCGTACGAGTGCCCGTGTAGCATTCTAGGAGGAATCGTGCAGTTTTTGGTTTCCGTGTCATGTTCCCGTCGACAAAGACAGGTGGGTAGCCACAGCTGTGTCGTCACGTGCCCCTGGCGGTAGGTGGGGGTAACGGCTCTTTCCCCTTCACTGCCGCTAGCCACTAGTCGAGTGCGCTATCTGATGCTGAGCGGACGTGAGAGGAAGGTTGCCCGTGTTTGCCGTCAGCTTGGAGGCAACGATGCAGAACAGGTAATGTATAGTCAGTTTTCCATTTGTTAGTGTATGTAAATGTTGTGTTAGTGTATTGTATTTTATCTTTTGTATATGTATTTGCTATTTTTGTGCTAGTGTAATTAAAATGTAAAAAGAAAAATTAAGTAAGTTCAAAAAAAATTTAGGTTAGTTAGGTGTAAGAACTTGATATTTAGATGTAAGTAGGGTTCACTTGATAACGGGAGGAGTTTCCTTACCTCCCGAAACGTAGTGTAGTTTTAAACACTAGAAGCGATAGGTAAAGTCCAAATAGATCGAGAAATAAATCCCTATATCCCTTCAGAAGTGATTTTCTAATATGAGGTTGAAATAGAGTTATTCAAAGGTAGATCCGCTAAGTGAACCTGCGATTCCTGCAGACAATCTTGCAATGCTATATTATCCATGTACACTATGAATCGCAGACATTTAAATTGATGGAGTGGTTGCATGATTTATAAATAGAATTTTAGTCTACTATTAACCCAAACTATTTAAAGTGCATCGCTCTAGTATTAAATTGTCGGTATTATGTTGAATAGTAATGAAATGATCCAGTAGCGGGGAGATACACATATGCCACACACCTCATTATCTACCTTGGCTCTCCCTCATTTTTAAAAATAAATGATATAATCATACTGATTTTTATAATGTCGCTCCGACTATTCAGTTAAATAAGTAATGAATATATAGAGACAAACTGTACTAAGAAATTTGAAGAAAAACTTAAGTCTGACACACATAAACTATATAATTAATTGATGAAAGGTCTCAGCAGGAAAATTGAAGGATAAATATCGTTTTTTGACCTAACCTAACCTGAGACGATAAATAAAACAAGTGTAAAGTTGAAACACATTTTAATATTATTTGAATTTTATTAGCCACATCAGCGTGCATTGACATGACTATAACTGAAATCAGGTGAACAAGTGGAGCTGTTGGGAAAAGCTAGTCTAAGCATAAAATAAGGTAAAACTGTTGTTTTTAATTTTAAAAGGCTTGACAGTACAATTCATACTTGCATTTTCATACATTTGTTAAGCTCATATCAAGTAACCATTATTTTAAGTAACCCCTTACCTAAAATCCAGAACCAATTTCCGTTGGTTTACTGAGACTAGTTGAAATAATAGCATTAGTTTAGTACCAGGACATATTTCGGAATTTATTACTCAGTTAAGGTTTATAAATCGGGTTCAGGATTTTACACATTAATAGTTGTATGAACTCAAACACATGACACTAATAAAACAAGTTTTTATGGAAAAATCCTTTTTCAGTCAATATCGGCTGGATGTCTGATGAGGCAATTCGTTTAATGACTCTTCCTCCAATTTTTGATACGGGATAGGATATCGTCTGGACTCTTTCACTATTAAGGACATCAAATAAGATTTTGATTGGACTGAAAGCTATGTTTTAAATTTAATATCAAATACCCCCGTAGCAGCAAACCTGCATACTAAGTGAATTTCCAATGCATATATATGTATCTTAATACAACATAAAGCCACATACCAAGTTTCATCAATATACAATCATAAATAAACGATTTAAGACAATTTAATTATTCTCCATAATAATAACATGGCAGTTGAGTACGCAGGTTTGCTGCAAAAAGGAACGAAAAAATGGGTGTTTAGGCAAATATCATTATACTGTAACTCAGCTAGTTGAAGTCATATACAAGGTTATATTAATTTATGTTCACAATTAAGGGAAACATAGCATTTTAATTGTTCTCCAAAAGAATAACATCGGGACTGAGTACGCAGGTTTGCTGCTACGGGAACCTTTAGCAAACAGATTGTGTTTAGCAAATATCCATAGACCACAACTAGATAAATCCGCATACCAAGTTTCGTCAGTAAACGATCATAAAGAAGCGAGATATAATTTTTGTTTTATTCTCCAGAAGAATAACATTAGACAACGTACTGTGTTTAGCACTTTGAATATCTCGGTAACCGATTGACGTAGAGGTATTATCAAAATACCAAATTGTGTGTTTTTTAACTGAATCTAATGGTAAATACTAAAATTTGACTATTTCGAAAACTATATGTAAAAAGTTCAAAAAACCCGTTTTTGGGGTACAAAAACCACCCATAACACCCCTTTAGATAAAGCGATATGGCTGGTTTTCGAAATTAAAGTCATAAATGTTAGTTTACACGTTTATACGAAATTTCATCAAAATCAGTCCTTTTTTACGAGAGTTATCGCACCCACGGACACACACACACACACACACACACACACACACACACACACACACACACACACACGCATATATATATATATATATATATATATATATATACAGTTTCGAAAGAATGGTGTTTTTGGGGTCTGGGGACCTCAAAACGAAAAGTTAACATGGTCCCGGGCCTAGGTCTTACGGTAATAGCCCTAAAGCCCTAAAGCCCTAAAGCCCTAAAGGGGAAATTCGCTAAAACGTACATCAGTACGTTTAATAATGAATAATATTGTCTTATTTTGAATAACTCGATTTCGACGATATACAATCACTTTCGGAGTATAATCACTTACAGGTCAATCTTCTCTTACTGGAATGCCCGGTCAACTCCCTTTATCAGACTTGCCTTTATAATATTATGGAATAATTTATATTTGGTATTATGTTTGATAAAAGTATCGTAATTCAAACTATAGGATAGGGTGGGGGAATTAGAAAATATCTAAAGTTTTACACACTGTGAAATATCAAAGCTACTTATAAGAATATTTATGAATGGAAAGCAGTTTAACAATCATTGGTCAATTAAAACTATAAATAACAACTTGAATAAATTCTTTATTGCAACAAAAAGCATTTGACTTCAATAGACCAGTCAAAATAAACACCCGTGCGTGCAAAAGGTCATGCAGTTCTAATTTATTAGTATTTTGTTAGGACCTATACCGCAGGTAAGAATCCCAGTTTGGAGCTTCGAAAGACCTGTGCTACTGGCGCAAAAGCAAAAAAACAGTAAAATATTTGCACTTTTTTCAGTTTTTTTTCTAAATATCTCCGAAAGTGTGCCTGTGACAGGATATATTGTTCTATCATTTTTTAAACTGGATAAAGGTTGCTAAAGTTTGAGATGATATCGACTTCAATACGTCCATTCTTTACTAAAATACAATACTTTAAAAAACTCAACCCCCATTGATTATTCTCCATACGAATAACGTTGAGGCTGAGTACGCAGGTTTGCTGCAACCAAGAATACAAACATCCCAGTCGCAGCAAACCTGCATACACAGCGAGTTTCCAATGAATATATAACATAACATATTAAAACACTTAACAGGATTCCTAAGAAATATATTCACAAACAAGCGATATTTAAAAAAATAATTATTCTCAATAAGAATAACATTGGGGATGAGTACACAGGTTTGCTGCAACAAGGAACACAAAATAATAGGGGTTTTATGCAAATATCAATAGAACTCATCTTAGTGACGTCACATACCAAGTTTCATACATATACATTTATAAATAAGTGATATATAACATTTTAATTATTTTCCATAAGAATAACATGGGGACCAAGGACCTAGGTTTGCTGCTACGGGAACCATGGGTGAAAAATATTTGTTTGTGCAAGCAACAATAAACCACAACCAGATGAAGCCATATACCAAATTTCGTCAGTTTATGTTCATAAATAAGCGAGATATACAATTTTTCTTTTTCTCAATAAGAATAACATTAGACAACGTACTGTGTTTAGCACTTTCAATATCTCAGTAACCAATTGATGCAGAGAAATGATCAAAATACCAAATTGTTTGTTTTTTATGCTAAATTCAATAGTAAAAATTAAAATTTGATTTAAATAAAAATTACATGTGAAACCCCCAAGGAACCCATTTTTGGGGAACAAAAACCCCCAAAACCCCCCTTCGGATGGTGCGATGTCTGGTTTTCGAACTCGTTCAAATAAATGGTACTTTACACATTTATACCAAGATCGGACCTTTTTTACGAGAGTTATCGTGCTTACGGACACACACACACACACACACACACACACACACACACACATATATATACATATAACAATTTGAACGAATGGTGTTTTTGGCATCTGGGGACCTCAAAATGAAAAGTTATCATAGTCTCGGGTATAAGTCTTACCATGAGACCTACGGTAATAGCTTCTTCCCTATAGGGGAAATTCGCTAAAAATAAGTTTTTATACAATTATCAATAGAACCCAACTAGATGATGCAATTCTACATAATTAAGGGTGTTATAACATTGTTCATATTATCCATAAGAATAAAATGGGGGTTGAGTGCGCAGGTTTGCTGCAACGAGAACCATCGGCATAAAATCGGTGTTTTGAGCAAAAAACTATAAACTACAACCAGATGAAGCCATCCCACGTTTCGTCAGTATATGTCTATAAATAAGCGAGTTATACAATGTTTCTATATTTTTGACAGTATGGGCCTACGTCACAAAAATAGACCATAACGAAAATGTTTAATGTTTTTGGAATATATTCAGGTTTTTAAAGGATTATATCTTAGTAAATAATGGACATACTGATGTCGTATTGGTCTCAAACTTCAGCAAATTGTATCCAGTTTAAGACAGGATCGGCCAACATATTCTGTCAGAGGCATACTTTCGATGATATTTAGCAAAAACAGAAAAAGGTGCAAAGATTTGACTCCTTTTATACTACTGCACCAGTAGCACAGGTCTTTCGAAGCTGCAAACTTGGCTTCTTACTTGTGGTATCCTAACAACATACTAACAAATTAGAACTACATGACCTTTTGCATGCAAGGACCCTTTTTAATGTCTAACTTGACTGGACTAATATGCAATGTTAAAAGGTTTTTTTTTAATCTTAAAGAAAATTAAAAACAAACAAAACACGATACTAATAGTGTAAACCAGCAAATATTTCTTATGTTTTAATTAGCGAATTTCCCCTGTAGGTAAGAAGCTATTACTGTAGTCGGTATGGTAAGACCTAGGCCCGGAACCATGATAACTTTTCTTTTTTGAGGTCCCCAGATGCCAAAAACACCATTCGTTAAAAACGTTATATATATAGATGTGTGTCCGTGGGTGCGATAACTCTCGTAAAAATGGTCCGATTTTGACGAAATTTGGTACAATCTTGTAAAGCAAAATTTATGACTTTAAGTTCGAAAACCAGCCAGATCGCTCCATCCAAAGCGGTATTTTTTTTTGGGGGGGGGGGGTTATATCCCTAAAATGGGTTTTTTGAGTTTTTTCATATAATATTTTATTAAGTCGAATTTTACTTTGCACCATTTGATTTGGCTTAAAAAGATTAACAATTTGTTTTGTTTTATAATTTCTCTACGTCAATTGGTTACGGAGATATTGAAAGTGCTAAACACAGTACGTTGTCCAATTTTATTCTTATGGAGAATAAGAAAAATTGTATATCTCCCTTATGAACATAAACTAATACAACTTGGTATGTGGCTTTACCTAGTTGAGTTATATTGATATTTGTATAAAAACCCATTTTTGTGTTCCTGGTTTCAGAAAACATGCATACATTCAGCCGCCATGGATGTTAATCTTATGGGGAAAAATTAAAAATGTGATAAATAGTTTATTTATGAATGCATATAGATGAAACTTGGTATGTGGCTTTATATGACATTAAGATACATGCATATGCTTTGTTAATTTTTTGAGTATGCAGGTTTGCTGCTAAGGGGTTTTTACATATAGCATAGTCAGAAATTGTCTTACTAATCTCAACATCATGCTCATTTACTATATGGATCGTTACATTTTGACTCTTGCACTTTTCGGTTACCCAAAATAGCAATAAGAATAAACGATCCATACACTCAGTTAAACATGATATTTTCTTCTTCTGCATCCTTTAGCCTGTTGTCATGTACAGTATAATGTTCAGATGAGCCAATAGCGATGAGGTATTAGATTGCTTCGACGAATGAGTTTGCTTAAGCTGATGAATACGTTTCTCTGGTCAATATTTGAGAACTTTGCCTCCTCTCGTACATCCTATGCTCTAATATTACCAATGTTTATTTGTTTTCTCTTTTTTTTTACCTGGTTCATACAAAGCACACAAATGTTATTGGATAATTACAAAATACTCAAACATTGTGCACCTATGGTTTATAAATGAAGAACAAACAAGCATAGCAGCTGTTTTAAATAACCACGGAATTGTTAAAATAGCAACATAAACAATTAATTTGTAAGTATTGATATGTTATATTACTTAAAATTAAAACTTAAATAAATATAACTTTGTAACGAATCCAAGATTAATCTTGGGTGAATTTCAACACATTCTAAATCGATGCTTTTCTGGAAAATAATTATAAAATAAATTGTTAAAAACCGTTGCTAAAAATAAATTAGGGGAAAAATTGCAAACTGTATGTTTTAGCCCAATAATCTAATTGTAGCTCAAACACAATGAAACGCCTTGTGTTACTCATCAATGATCGGCCGTTGTTCGGGGTTGGAATTTAAACTAATGCAATAGAAATCAGGATCTTGCAACAAACTTGTATAATAATAGGATATAAACTCAAATGCAGTTTCCATTTATATCACTGATTATTGTTTATCTGAACGACGAATTTCTCTAAATGAAAATTCTCTTGTTGCCCGAACAACTAATCTCTTGTTTTGATATGGCATGGTGTTCTCTTAATGGTATGGTGCAAAATGAATCCAATGTATCCGGGATGTTATAAATATGGCAGTGTATTGCAGACAGTTGAATAGTGAAACAATGCATCGAGTAATAAAAATCTTTTATTTCCCTTGCACTAACATACAAGTAACATGTGCAACAGTGTCTGTCCCTAGATTATTGTACAGTAGAGTATTACGGTACTGAATAAGCTTTGATATGTATTGATTTGGAATGTATTAAAAAATAATCATTAGGATTCAGGGGACATTTAAAACACCCTCCTCAAAGAAAACATAAACATAATTTTTAATTCCTTGACTAAAAACCCAATAGTATTAATTTTTTTATATAAACACTATTTTATACTCCATTAAACGTATATACCCTTTAAACTATATTTTACATATAACTTATATTTTAATATTTCATTGGCTCATAAAAAAAGCAAAGATAGGATAATGAAATGGTCCGTGTTTGGGTTGGATCCAAATAACCTTTGTTTTATCACATAACAACCACCAAAGCCCTGCTCTGGCAACTTACTGCAGAATACAGTTTATAATGACTGTTACTTTACTTATCTTTTGGGTGTTTCAGGTAATTAAACTCATTAATCTGTGCGATTTTGTACTATTAAACTCACAGTGTAACAACTTATAGTTGGCTACTTCTTTAATTATAAAACTGCTGGTGTCAAATTATTCTATTGAAGTTTTCTACCATGCATAATCATCATTCCCAACAGTCACAACCAAACAGTATATTGCCTTATGTATGAGGAAAGCTGCGCAAACGCATCAAGTCAGATTTATTATATGAAAATACAAATCTTATTCTTTTAGCTTTGCTGGGGTTTCCTTACTTGAAAACAAATCTTTATAAGACAAAAAGTATTCGCTTACCACGTTTTTTAAAGGACGTTGATGGTAATTTTCTTTAAATTTAATGATCACTATTATTTTCTCAGTTCAAATAAAATTAATTTATTAACTTAGTTATTTATTAATAAATAAAGTTATTCTTATTAAACAAATTATTCGGCTACAATATATTGTAGCTAGTATGTTGATACAAATACTTTAAGAAATCTAATGACGATTATGTAAAGTACATTTTATTTTTAGTTAAATTTAATGCACATGAGCATTTACCAATATAAGTGCAATAACTATTATTATTTAAGTGTTGAACTATTATAACTACTTTTGATGTAAAATGTACTGTAACTTGGTATTAAATATTAATCCTAAACCAGATTAACACATATACAATATACTGCTGTTTAGTGTTAACTTTAAAATTTTCATATGACCAGTTATTTAATAACAACTTAGTAACGCATGTTTGGCAATTGTATTTAGGCTTGTAATCCTACCTACTATTATTCACTAGTTATATTTAGCCTCACTTGCAGTGCTATTGTACTACACTGCTTGCTGAACTACGCTGTTACCTATAATATGTAAGGTGATTGAAAATAATGTAAATTAAACTTGTTTATGAATTGAAGTAGCATTTATTGACGTCACTGCTTGAACCTATCAGTTATTTTTCTAATGAAATCTGGGTTTAAATAAAAACGTCTTACAATACTTTATATATATATACTCTTAATGTACTCAAATACGAGGCAGTACACAATATAAAAGGCATGAATATATATTTTATATTTATTTTCCAAATGGTTTGTAAGGACAGTGTACGAATAAATTATGAAGTGTGTCAGAAGTCTGTACTTACATCTCGTAATTATAACAACACGTCCCGTGCTAATAAAAAAAGTTAAACTAATATTTTAATACAAATATATATTTGTTTTAGTAATAAACAATCATTCAAGCCGAATTTAAATTTGATTTAAAATTAAACTAACGGTCTTCTATAGTTTAAAAAAATGTTAATATTAATTTGCAATAAATTATAAAAATTATTATATTTCGACATTAAGTTGATAATTTTAGATTAAAAACTAATATTGTTTATGTTTTGAACCAAACTAAAGATGCTATTATTGATAGTGAAATGCCTAATCCATTAAACGTTTTTAGATTATTAGAATTAGTGTTTTATTTTAAAATTTAAAATTAAAACTATTTCGAATTACAAAGCTCTTAACATATATAATTGTATTACAATTATATCAATCGTTTTAATTGTAATCGGTTTTAAAAATAAGAAAAATACCGTACTAAAACTATCTACTTATGCATTCTAAATAATATCTACATGATAAATCTTAGCTTGTTCTCGGAAACCAACACTTGTGAATTCTTTTAATATTAAGATATTTGTATCCTGTAATATTCAAGAGAGTCATGTAACAACTTAACATCAACAATTCATCATGTAAAAGCTCATATTTCAAATTTTATTATTCATTATGTACAATACTAAACTTAAATATAATAAAAGGTAAAAGGTTCAGTGTAAGGGATAATTAACTTTTTCAAGATGACACATAACAATTAAGTTTTAAACCAGTTCGCACGCAGCACGCTGACGTGAGGGAAGTGAATTTCCACATAAAAACATTTAAAACTCAAAATCAGTGTAAAAAAATAGATGAATTCCAATTTTTTTGAAATCTGAAATCATTGATTTTTTGGCTGTTCTGATGCTCCTGGTTTCATTTACCTGCAAAGCTGGGAATACAATTTTGTGCATTATAATGTTAGGAGAAGGTCCAGTCTCAGCTTGAAAGTAGGCGTGAGTTGCTGGGGATGATAAAAATACGAAGTGACTGCGTACACGTCCAATGTAATGGCAAATTCACTTCGCTACCGCTTAGGTTAGGTTGGGTTGGGTTACGTTACGTTATGTTAGGATAGGTTAGGTTACGTTAGGTTAGGTTAGGAGGTTTTCTGGCTCTCAATTTGTTTTAAAAATCACAGGAAAAGTAACGTACGGTGCATAATTTGGAGCGTACGTGAACAGTAGCGGCTCACGTCGGACGTGTACGTAGCCTCTGCCATAAAAATACTCTATCAAAGGAATAACAGGCTTTTCTGTACAAAACCCCCATAAGACAACGTACTGTGTTTAGTCGAAACACATTTTCTTTAATAACTCGGTAAATATGTATGCTAGAATGACGAGAGAGGGCTTAATACTTTCGCCTCACTAATTCCCACATTTTTACATCTATTAATTTTACATCCGGGGCTTTTCTGACCCTTTTTGGGCCCAAAAACTTGAAATTTGAAAGATTAATCCCAAAAAAAGGGTTTAGAAATTTCCGATTGTTTTGCCTAAAGACCTTGTCCAACTGATTACAGAAAGGAACAACCCTACCAAATTTGAAGTTAATCGGACAAAAAATGCGACCGCTAGAGTGCATACACACACATATATATATATATATATATATATATATATATATATATATGTGTGTGTGTCTATATATATATATATATATATATATACATATACATATATACAATTTTGAACGACCCCCAAAACGTGTTCAGGGGGTCATGTTGGGAACTTCTATGGTGGTCCCGGGCTTAAGTTTCACCGTGCGGGTCATGCTAATAGTTCACTTTCCAAAGGAAATTCACTAATTATAACGTATATTAAGTGTGATATTTCTTTAATTGTTTTAATGGTAATAACATTTATATTAGCGTATTTATAAAGTGTGTTAATATTATGACATGGTTTTTAAAGTTTATTGCATATTCAACACCGTCGCTGCAGACTAATGAAACTCAAGTCTTTAGTTAGTTGGCTCATTAGAAATACAGACGTGGGCTAATGATATGGTCTGTGTCTGGAAGGGACCCAAACAATTATGCTTTTTACCATTTTCACATGCAAACTTGGAATACCATAACTTTAAATCTTTGCGTCATGATTTTTATCTTCAATTATTTGAGTGTTAAATTACTATCCTTAAACAATATATATATTTTTGCATGTGATCAGTCATAAACCACTATAGTCAGTAGTAAATACCATGGTATTCTATGAAAATTTATTTTTTATTACTCGTACAGTTGATCACATGCTGTTTTCAGTAAAATCGCATTTCTATGAAAACTCAAACATGTTCACGTTAAGATAAAATAGTCTTAACTCTTTCTGTTAGTGAAAATATAACCTTGAATTTTAGAATTCCCCAGTTAAAAATATATTTGTAAATCAATAATAACTTTATGAAATACTAGCTACCCAAGATTCAGGAAAGAAAGCTGATTAAAATTCGAGCTGCAACTAACTACTGTTTGTTATCCATTAGACCTATTGCCCAAAAGAATAACATTGTAACTTTGAGGGCGACTGCCAAGCGAACTAAGGGATTGCAAAGATAGGAATAGGCCTATATGTAGCCCAGATAAATTACCTACATGATAAATTACCAGATTGTGTGACCTACATGCACATTTTTGGCTCAATTGGTTCAGTAGTTTTAACGTTAAAAATAAAGTTAACAAACAAACATACACCACTTTTCTTTTATGAATGTGTGATAGGACGAAGTTTGGTATGGCAACATTAACTTTGATTTTCGTAGTAAGTTTCAAGAATCTAAGATGAAATTAATTTTGTGTCTCAGCAAGGGATTACAATTTTGTTGGTTCTTAATCATATCTGTATGTTAGTTTGATATTTTTAAATGTAATGTAAGATAATGCTGAAAAACCTACAGTTTAATGTCTGGTGTTCTTTTGTTCTCATCTTCATTTATAGATTCTCGTCTTTCGATTGAACAAACTTAGTTTTTTGGCATGGAAATGGTTAAATATTTAATTTATATTTTTTATTTTAAACTTTATTTCATATCATTGGCTGTAGGACATAATGTTTGTATGGAACAACTGACTCGCTATAAATTAAATATTAAAACCAGAATATTATAATACGAATAAAACAATACATACGATCCCTATTGTAAGCAAAATAAGTTATATGAGGTGGACCTATATCTAGAGGGTGAGTTTTATCAATATCAAGAAGTTTGTTAGTAATTGTATTTGAGAATTATTTATGAATACGTTAAAATTTTCAATGAGCAAATAAAACACTGCAACTACCAGCAAGTCACCATTAGTGCTGAAGACTTCGTAAAGTAACCTACTAGTAAACTAACCTTGTAGATTAAATATGTCTTCACACTATGAACACAATATATTACAACGGTCAATACAATGTCTACTTTCAGTTAGGGTTGAGCAGAGTATATTAATAAGTGGAATTTACCGAGTGGGAAAAGTATGGGGACGATCACACTCCACTTAACTGATGGAAGGTGGAATAATAGTGTTTTTAAGCTACTTGTTTATTTGCTTTATCTTCCTAAGTTCTATGCAATCGTAGCACATATTAAGAAGAACAGTATACAACCAATATTATCTGGACTCTATTTTGATTAACTGGGTTTTGAAAGAAGTTTTTTTAGTCGTATGCCACATTAAGGTATTTTCTTAGGATGACACATTCCCTCAATTTCATATAAAATTGAAACATTGGGTTTAAATTATAGATGGTCAAGATTTGATATACATCCTTTTATATTTTTAATTTTCATTGCTAGATCGGCAGAAATTTACAATCCGTTTAAAATTGCTGAAATTATATTTAAACTAAAGTAAGGTAGAGCTGTTGAATGCTTACTCTAAGTACAAGGCCTAATGTCAATAGGTCGTCCTGGGACATTAGCAAAGAGGTAATTTGCATTACTGGGCCTCTGTGATATCTGCGTTATGGTAATGTGCTCAAGTTTCCCTCCTTAAGGAAAATACTGTAGTTTTTTAAATTGTATTTTGTTAGACAGACATAGGCTTGGTGAATTTTTAAAATCATCGTACAATTCTAGTCAATACAGTCTCTACGGAATTTCCCAACACAGGTTTTCCTTTGGAGGTTTTTAATTTTCACAAGATGCTTATCCGTGTTTAAAAGTGGTTAGAAATCACAAACGTACATATATTTTTAATTTTATGAATGTAGTAATCTTACAATTATATGCAAATTATTAGTTATAAGTTTAATGGATATCGCTTTAATTCATAGTGAGTAGTGAGAGATGGTGAGTTCTACGCCAGCAGGAGCAGCAGTACCTCCTCCTCCTCCTCCTCCTCCTCCTCCTCCTCCTCCTCCTCCTCCTCCTCCTCCTCCTCCTCCTCCTCCTCCTCCTCCTCCTCCTCCTCCTCCTCCTCCTCCTCCTCCTCCTCCTCCTCCTCCTCCTCCTCCTCCTCCTCCTCCTCCTCCTCCTCCTCCTCCTCCTCCTCCTCCTCCTCCTCCTCCTCCTCCTCCTCCTCCTCCTCCTCCTCCTCCTCCTCCTCCTCCTCCTCCTCCCCTCAGAGCGATCTGGCTTATCATAGGTCGGATCTGAATTCTGATTGCAGATTATTGTTCGTCTTGTCAAGCCGAGTCATTTGAGTACCCACATCGTACACTTTGGATGATGTTTACAAAAAAGGGGCCCGCACCACAATTTTGACCTTTTTTGTTTTTTTGCATTTTCGGAATCTCCTCGTCAAGACGAGTCATTTGAGTACCCACATCGTACACTTTGGATGATGTTTACAAAAAAAAGGGGCCCGCACCGCACTTTTGACCTTTTTTTTGTTTTTGCATTTTTGGAATCTCCTCGTCAAGCCGAGTATTCTCAGTACCCACATGACATACTTTGGATAAGTAATACAAGAGTTTAGCAGGGTAACTCTACAACCAACAGAGCTAGCCCATCAGCGCCTGCGGACAATTGAACTACCAGTGAATGAAAATTTTGCGGAGAATATAATTGCATTGCTTTGGATTAGAGCACTTGAAGGGGAGTGTATCGATACCAAGTATTCCCTTCAAGTACTCTACAACAAGGCAGCTGTTCACACAACCGACCGACGAGTCCAGTCTTGTCTGGGATGCAGCTGCCGTAACTGGATACCCCAACAGGCTGGCGCTTGACGCAGACGTTCACACAAATAACCGTCGCGTCACCCTCCTGTCTGGGGTGCAGCTGCACCCGACCCCAAGCAGGCGCAGCAGGGGCAGCAGGAGGTCTTTACCCCAGACAGCGGTTGAGATTTATTGCTTCGGCCTTCTCCGAAATCCATTAGTGGAGAGCGGGAGCGTCACCCCACATTGCCAGCCCTCCTTCAGTTCAGTTCGAGAGTTCAGTGCGCGTAGACGTGATAGTCCGATCCTGCTCCGTTCTGCCGATTCGTGTTAGTTGCTGATTATGATCACTTGTGATTTGCGTCCAGCATCCTTAAACTATTTAAAACGTTTGTGTTGTGCTGTATTATTTGTGATTATCAAAACTTTATAATCCATATTTAAGATGAACGCCGCACACAAGTGTACCATCTGCGGCTGTGCGTACGTGCGTAGTCACAATTTGATGCAACACCACATCAGATTCCATGGCTTGAGACCACAACCACCACCACCACCAACGCAGCAAGGTACGTGTTTGTGTGTTGCATTATTGTTTTAATCAGACCTAAATGTTAGTAATACAGGAATATGTTATGCTATATATAACCGGAGAGTGATAAAAGTCTTGTTTTTATTTAACAGCTTTAATTATTTTGCGCGAGTAGAAAGCTGTTTATAAAAAAAAAAAAATAAATAACATGACAGTGACTTATTTTATTGTTCGCCCCGTCAAGTCGACTCAACAGAGCGGTCTGGCTTATCATAAGTCGGATCTGAATTCTGATTCAAGATTCTTGACCGACTAGAAGAATGTGACCGCGACAACTGGAGTTCAACTGATTTAATTGCTAGGGGGGAGATTTTCGCTCCCCCATACTTCAGGAATTATTGAAGACTAGAGCAAAAATGAGACCTCGGGTGTTTGTCAACTGGTGTACCATTGATGTAATTGCTAGGGGGGAGATTTTCGCTCCTCCCTAAAACATAATGCTTCTTTAGGGTTGGTGCAGCTCAATATTGCAGCTACATCCTTAGCTTTGAACCCCGGATCATCAATGTAGACAAACAGTACAGAAGATTACATTCCCTGTTCGAAAATTGATATTTTTAATTAACAACTCCATTTTGAAATGTGATTCTCGAGAGAGGGGAATTGGATCTTTAGTTATCCTAATCTGTTTTTTGTTATTATTTTCAGATGAAGGACCGGGTCCTGGCCACCACACCTGCCATGAATGCGGTCGCCGTTTCCGTCGCGAAATAAACCTGCGTCGACATGTGGAATCAACCCACAGCAGAGTCTGCAGGTTCCTATGCGACACATGCGGCACCGCGTTCAAGAGGGAAGACAACCTTCGAGCCCACACCAAGCAATTTCACGCCGATGGTCAAGAACGAAGATTCTCTTGCACATACTGCGGTCGGGAGTTCACCCGGCTGTTCAACAAGGACCAACATGAGCGGTTCGCCTGCCCGGTCATGAAGGACCTGATCCTGAACCGAGCGGCTATGGTACAGGACGAACCCCAGGCAGGACCCAGCACGGAGCCACAACCCGGAACGAGCACACACCCGCAACCCGATGATGTTGAGATGACTGGAGCAGGACAGTCAAGCCCCGTATTCTCACTTATTCAACGGGGTTTTCGCAACCGCCTCTTAACCTACCGTCTGCAGCGACCGATGGAGAATCTCGTAACAATCGGAGAAGTGATGGCGTTGTTGATTGTGAGCCTTACGGAGTTGCTTGAGAACACCTTGGCGAAACACCGCAGCATTAAGGTCAACTTGAAGCTGGAGTGTGAATTCAAAAATATTCACAACAACACCTGCCTGCGCAACTTCAAGACGAAGATGACTCCGCTGACGGCGACCTCGGACCTGAACCATTACATTTCAACAGCTTTTGCGAGGCTTATCAGAGAGAAGGCCGAGTGTGAGCATATCGGCTCCGGGTGGACATACATTCGCGTTCGTGATTTGGAGGTCGGTATCAACGAGTACACTCCTCTAGGTGAAGATGGTCGAGCTTGGCTCCCACTGCCGGCAGCTGTAGAGAACACCAAAGCAGTCATCAACGTATTGAACACCGATGAGCGGTGTTTTATGTATGCAGTCCTGAGCAAGTTTGTTCAAGATCATCCCAAAAGACCGGCATTGTACACCGATGACATCATCGCCCACTACGATTGGACCGGCCTTCAATTCCCCGTTGCTCTGAAGAGTATCAAGACGTTTGAGCGGACAAACAACATCAGCATCAACGTCTATGGTATTGATCACACGCGCGTGGGTCAGAAACCTAACGGGCGGCCCAAGTATCAGGACACCGTCTTTCCCTTGAAGATTTGTAGGCAGGAGCGCGAAGACCATTGCGACCTTTTGTACGTGACTGAGGAGGGGAACAGCCACTACGCATACATCAAAGACCTTGGCCGACTGATCCGTCCCCAACTCACAGCGAACCGTGGCAGGATATTCATCTGTAAGCGGTGCTTTGCGCACTTTGACAACCGTCCGAACAAGCTCGGTCTGACGGGCGCTCAGCGTCTGGAGGAGCACAGGCGATACTGCTCCGCTTCGGCCCCTATCCGCATGGATACACCGAAGAAGACTGAAATCAAATTCAGCCATCCAGAGTTCACCAGACGCGAGCGTTTCACCATCTACGCGGACTTTGAGTGCGCTCTACTGCCGACCGCGGAGATGGATGAACAACTCGATGAACCGCACGGAGGAGTAGCCACACACATCCACATCCCATACGCCTTTGCGTACCAGATTATCGACTCGTACGGACTTGAGGAGTTTGAGCCTCGAGTCTACTTCGGGGATGATGCGTCAAAGACATTTATGGAGATGTTGAAAACTGATGTTGAGCGATTGTGGAACTTCCTGTACGAAGCAAGAAATCTGCGCCCTGTCCTGACCCCAGCGGAAACGATGCAGTACAACTCGACAACGAATTGCTACCTCTGCGGATCGACATTTTCAAGCGAAGACCCAAAGGTTCGTGATCACAACCACGCGCCGCCCTACGAGTTCCGTGGTGCTGCGCACAGATCATGTAACCTACGCTACAGGGAGCAGCGAGTAGTCAACTGCTACTTTCACAACCTTTCCAACTACGACGCTCACTTCATAGTGCGGGAGTTGGCGGTCGACCCTGGTGATGTTGAGGTGTTGGCTCACACGGAAGAGCGGTACATCGCTTTTACGAAGCGGTTCCTGTTCGACCGAACAGCGACACCGGTTGGGATGCCAGGGCGCGGAAAAAGGCAGCTAGGATTCCGAGTCAGGTTCCTAGACACCTACAGGTTCCTGGCTTTGAGCCTCGCCAGCCTCGCAGCCGCACTTCCACCAGCTCAACTCTTGGAGACGAGGAAGAGATTCCCCGAAGACCACCTCTTCGAACTAGTCCGTAGGAAAGGCGTGTTCCCGTACAACTTTGTAACGTCGAACGCCGTGTTGGAAGATACTACGGAACTGCCTCTGCAGCGAGATTTTCGCAACGACCTGACCCTGGAGGACATCACGGATGCAGACTACGAGCATGCTCGCAACGTGTGGGAAACCTTCGGTTGTAGGAACCTCAAGGACTACGCCGAGAAGTACCTGCGCTGTGACATTGCGCTGTTGACTGACGTCTTTGAACGCTTCAGGGACACGTCGATGGCTGAATACGAACTAGACCCTGCGCACTACTACACCCTACCGTCATACGCCTGGGATGTCATGTTAAGGACCTGTCGAGTGGAGCTTGATACGATACAGGACTTTGACATGTACCTCTTCTTCGAGCAAGGCATCAGAGGAGGTATTTCCCAGGCGATCACCAGACACGCCAAGGCCAACCATGACGGATGTCGCCCTGAAGATCGACGACTTGAAGAGCCAACGCATCACCTGCTATACTTGGACGCCAACAACCTTTACGGTTGGGCCATGTCCCAGTGTCTTCCACAGGGACACTTCCAATGGCTCAGCCGCGAGGAGATCGCGTCCCTGGATATTGCAGCGTTGGACCCCGAAGGACCCACGGGCTACGTCTTGGAAGTTGACCTTCGCTACCCCGCCCACCTGCACGACCTTCACAAGGATCTTCCTTACTGCTGCGAGACCAAACGTCCGCCAGGAGGGAAATTCAAGAAGCTCGTTACGACTCTGGATGACAAGAAGAACTACATCTGTCATTACAGAATACTGCAACAGGCGCTGGAAAACGGACTGGAGCTTGTGAACGTGCATCGCGCCATCTCGTTCCGTCAGTCTCGGTGGTTGGAGAGCTACATCCTAATGAACACCGAACTGAGGAAGAAGGCCACGACCAAGTTTGAACAAGACTTTTTCAAGCTTATGAACAATGCGGTCTTTGGCAAGACGATCGAGAATGTTCGCAAGCGAATGAACTCTAAACTGGTGTGTACGCCGGAGATGTTCAGGAAGTACGTGGCCAAGTCAAACTTCCTGGACCGAACCTACTTCAACGATGACGTCGCCATTGTCCACATGTCGAAAGTCAATATCGTCCTGGACAAACCGCTCTACGTCGGAATGTGTGTCCTCGATCTGAGCAAGTGGCTCATGTACGACTTCCTTCGGAAGATGAAGAACCGCTACGGCGATTGTCTGATGGTTGACTACATGGACACTGACAGCTTCGTGTTCGACGTCCAGACTGAAGATGTTTATAAGGACATGTTGGAGCATCTGGATGATTTTGACACCAGTGCGTACCCCCAGAACCATCCCTGCTACAGCCCCATCAACGCCAAAGTCATCGGAAAGTTTAAGGATGAGTGCAACGGTCTTCCTCTGCTCGAGTACCTTGGTCTTCGCTCGAAACTTTATTTCATGGATATTGTCGAGTTCGAGGAGAGGACCGAAGATGACGAGTTGCAGGTCATGACGGTGAAGCGCGCCAAGGGAGTCGCTAGAGGTGTTGTAAAACACAATCTAACCTCTGACGACTATCGGGAATGTCTTTTCAATGGCGTGTTGAAAAGAACCATCAACACCAGGTTCCAGTCCCGAAACCACCGCGTCTTCACAGTTCAAGTCGAGAAGCTATCCTTGAGCTATAATGATGACAAGCGTTACATCCTTCCGGACGGTGTAAATACACTGCCTTGGGGACATATTGACGTACCACCTCAGCCCGAAGACATCCCTCAAGACGATGAAGAGGCGGCGGATGAGTAGCGTTGAGTGGTTGTGCCATATTACCAAAGACCCTGACTTGACTTGTATATTATTTTGAAAAATCTAGGCATTAGTTTGTATCGAGTCTCTTAGAAATGTGCTCCTTTTTTTTCTAGTCATTAGTTTGTGTCGAGTCTCGTTTTTTCTAGTCAATCCCAAATGTTCAGGAGTACATACTCGATGTAAAATATATTTAAAGTGTGTAAATAAATAGCCAAATTGTTTATATATACATTCGTCTTTTTTTCTCCCCTCACATAATCTTAAGATACAAAAGTAAAAAGAAAATATATATATATATTCAGGAATATGTTAATTCATATAAACCAGGTTCAGATATGAATGTTACTTTAGAATCATTGTATGATAGGTCTGTCCCATTTTGGGGCAGGCCTATAATTGTACGTTAGGTCTACCCCAAAAGTGGGATAGACCTATGAGACCTCAGGTGGTTGAAAACTGTTGTTCAATTGGTTTAATTACCAGGTGGGAGATATTCGCTCCCCCTAACACATAATGGCTTAGGGGGGAGATTTTCGCTCCCCCATACTACAGGAATTGTTGAAGACAAGAATGCACCTGCTAATGCCATTGTATGAGAGGTCTGCCCCACTTTGGGGTAAAGGAGGAGAGGATGGGAAATAATAAGAATATTTCTTTTTATTCTGAGTACACAACTAGTTTATTGAGAAAAAAAATGCAAAATTTCAAAATTCAATTGGTATACATTTGTGCAAAGAGTCTTCTGATCAATGCGTCGTTGTGGCCAGTAGATGAGTGTTCAAAGAGCTGCACAAAGTCCGTCATCTTCATACCGTAGTGGGTGCGGCAGTACAGGAATACAAGGCAGTATTGACCGCAGACCAGAGTGTTGTCACTTTGAAGGCGATGCTCGTTGTACAGGTAGCGACGAGCGTTGCGTCTCAGGAATCCTTGGTAGAATTGAAGATGTGGCGGTTGACCGTAGCTGTCAAAGAATTCAATTATTCCTCCTCCTTTGTTAAGGTAGAAAGCGACCCAGTGAGTGCCGTCTTCATTGTGCGGATCAGTGTTCACAATCATAGCAGTAGATGGTGAAATATAATGGGGCAATTGATCCGCAGCGTAGACACCAACATTCTGTACGGGCAGTTTAGCCATACACTTTTGTATCTCTAAGGTATTCATTCTACTGTGTCGACGCCACAGTCAGTAGTAGGAGTAGTAGTGCTAGTAGCAAAACAAAAGCAGGAACTGGTATCACTCTCACCATCGTCAGCGTAATCATCAGCGTCATCGATATTTGTACTTAGATGTAACCAACTGCGCAATGTGATGCAATTGGTTAGAGCGCATCGTGTGTGAGTTGTTCTGTGGTGGCGACATCGCACCGTGTTTGTTGATAGTAGACTGTTGATTGACGATAGTGATCCGCAGCCAATATCGTTGATATCGATGACATTAGTAGTACAGTGATCCGCGATGAAATTGTATCGTACAAACTCTTTTTTCTCAGCACCTTTGACGTAGACAATCGGTCGTTTGGCGATACATGCACGTAACTTTTCCTCTAGCACATGATACCAGATATCACCTTGGTCCCACTCCAATCCGTGACAGTGTTTTGTGAGCCAATAGCTTTCACGCAGTTTCTCTTGTGATAGGAAATCTCGACTGAATGGTGGTTTGGCGATATGATGCATTAGCAGTGTTCCACTGACCAATTCCAAGACGCACACTTCCTTCAGAATGTAGTCATTTGCGTTGTCCTTGAAACATTGAAAATCCACAATAATTGGAGATGCGAAATTTTTACGCGGTACTCTGCATAAACGATCCATCTTGTGCGAATGTTGGTTGTAGACTGAGGAGGAGGACGACGACGCCACCGCCGACGATCTAACCGCCAAAGTCCACAGACACGTTGCGATGACGATCGATTTCGATGACGTTGTCAAACTCTGCGTATACCAGACAGTTGACAGTCTCTGTGAGCCCCGTGTCGAAAGCAATCTCCATACGCACACTGCCGTTGCGCACTAGGTTCCAATGAGTTGTGTCGCTTGCTGACATATCAGGTGTTAGATCGAATGCCATCAGACAGTATCCATCGTCGTAATCGTCTCTATTTATGAGATTACCAGCATCGCTAAAGTGTATGCCGGAGCCTGAAAACAGACTGTGATACGCCATCACGTATTTTCCCTTGCCGGTTTCGTAGTGTGGTTGTAGCGGTTTGGACGGCACTTGTTCACCATCCACGTACAGCGAGAAGTAGTTGGTTTTGAAATTTTGAAAGTTAAATGGATTCTTTTTTAAATCGCCATTATAAGCGGCGTTCGTGACCAGTCCGACAATGATTCGTTTCGGCACTTGCCCTAGAAACACATTGTCCAAAGTTTTGCTCCTCACTCCAAACGGCAGTGTGAATGTTTTCAATTCCACTCTGGTGATTGGGTATTTAGCTGTGCCGGTCTGAAGCGTCTTGCTGTGCGCCAACAGTACCGTGGGGCTAACTTTACACCTTCGTATCCAGAGATTCGCATCAACAATGTGCACCTTGTATTCACCATCATCCGACATAATGGAGAAGGAATCTTTTGATCGGATCAGTTTAAAACGCAGTTCCACACCGTTCAACAGGAACTTGTTCTGATTACACATGTCCACATGTAGGCGACCGAGCATATCGATTTCACGACTTTTATTTGTCATTTTTCGTCTCGCCTTTAGTCCATCGTTATCGTCCAGAGTATTGTCCATATAGCCGGCGTCGTCCGCGTTCCACAGTCCACATGTTAAATGTGATTTCCTAGCATCATAGCCGTAATTCATCAATGTTTCGATATACGCTCGATATGCATAAGTGTTGTTTTGTGGTGTGACCAGTTTCTGATTCATGCTCATATCGACTTGACTGAATAACGTGTGCAGCCAATTGTTGACTGGGCCAATTTTGTTCGATTCATCGGCATCTGCGATTGCCGCTCCTGTCGACTTGACAATAGACGCTGTAACTTCCAACATTGTTTGCGAAAGATCGGTGTATTCTTCGCCGTTGCCGGGCACAACAAACTCGATGGGTGAATCATCAGTCAGTGTGGAGATTGGTTTGTACTGAATCCATTTGCCGCTCTCGATACTGGTCTGCGTCGGTGGTAGGGAGAATAAGTCCAATTCCGTCTTGACGCATTCACACGACTTTTGATGTAGAAACGACATTGCTAGCGTGTGTGTTAATTGAATATATCGCGTACAGACGTTCTCCTCACTGCTTTCCTCGTCTTCTTCTTCCTTCTAACTGTCCTCCTCTTCTTGCCCTTCTTCTTGGATGATGACGACGACGACCTTCCTCGAAGGAGTTTCGCCAAAGACTGAGGTGTGACACGACGGCCGCCGAACATGGCGCGCTTCGCGTTTCTCTTACGCGAGAGTATCACGTTAGTCTTTCGCGCAGGAGTAGCGCGTCGGTGTTTCGCGTTACTCTTTCGCGTTACGCGACGGTGTTTCGCGCGAGAGCCGCCGCCGCCACTTAGCACACGTTGAAGTTTGCCGTCCGCCCTGCGTTTTAGCGAGTCTGTAAACTGGCTGAAATGATCTCTAGCGGCTTCTTTGGGGTCCCGCTGGTGCATGGCCATGTCGCCCAAGAATCCAACACCGGATTTCAACGCCTCTTTGGCCACAGCAGAGGCTCCCGACTTGAGTAGCGGTGTGATGGTGCGGAACATACCGCCTAGGAAACTGCCAATTCCATGTCCGCGCTGGTAGGGTGCACCGCGAAATACCCTCTCGATACTGCCGCCGGTCTGCTGCAATTGTTGGCGGCGATAGTACGCCATGTAGGGATCATTTGTATTCATCATCGCTGAGCTCCTCTTTTGAAATGAAGCTTCACGTACGACGTCCCAAAGAGGAATGACGCTTTTTTACTAGCGTGATCCCTTAGGTCAATATCGATCGTTTCAAATGTTCCTTTCATAACTGGCACATAATGAGGACTGGTGAAATGCACAGTCTTATGCGCGCCATGTGTGTAGTTCTCTCTGTCAATGTTGATAATCTTCAAAAGCGGCGCTGTAGTGTCGCCAATCAGCTGCGGTTCAATCAGATCACAATACACGTACAAGTGTGTCGGCAGTCCCATAGTCAGATTTGGTGGCCATATCGCTGTGAGGTCATTTGACAAAACGTTCTCGTACGGATCGAAACCCAACTGGAGAGACAGCGCTTCGGTGAAATGCACTTTGCTTATACCGTCCACCATTGTCGTGATCTTGACTCTGTCCTGCTCTTTGTCATACTCAAAGTACAAGTACTGGGTACCATCCTTCGCTTTATTGATCATTTTCAATAAATCGGTTATGTTCTTGTAATAACCGGGTTTCATCTTTAGCATAATGTGCTCGACACTGAGTGTGACGGGAATACTCGGCAGAACGAGTTTATAGTCGAGCCAAATACACGATTCCTCGTCCACAGTCATAAAGGAACATGGATAATGCGCTTCGACCAAAGCCATCTCCCACTCGCCATCGCCTTCTAATCGAATTTGTCTCGGCAGATGTGTAGTGTACTTGGACACTGTGTTTTTTGGAAAATAATCCTTTGAGCTGTTGCTGGGCAATGTCAAATAGAACTGGTTGCTATTAGGCATTTTGCAAATCTTGCGCTCTTACCCAAGAATTGAACTCGTCTCCGTAACCTTCCCACTTGACGAAATAACGCTTACTGCGACCGCGACCCTTAGCGTCTAGTATTTCATCAATCTTGAACAGATGGTCGTTGTATATTGTCACTTTTTGTAATTCGTATTCGTAAAACTGTCCAGTCACTTGTTCACCGTTGAGATCCGACAAAGTGTACATTGGTAGAGGCATCAATGTGTTTACACGACGCACCACAAACACTTCTTTACTCCAATTAGTCTCGTAACCTTTTGCGAATGTGCCCTTCTCCTTAGATATGCGCACTGTGGTGCCAACTTTCAGTTTTGCCTTAACACGACGCGGTATCTTACCGAACATGCGACGCCATACCTGATGCAATATTCGCTTATTGTCGACAGTCACATCGACTGGTCGTATTCTATTGCCTAGACTCCTGTGAGCGCTGTTGTTGTATGCGCTAACCAGTTTGTCCAACGCATCTACGTAACGATATGTGTTTTTGTAAGTCAAATATCGCCACATGCGTGTTTTCAAAGTGCGATTCACGCGTTCCACTACGGCCGCTTTAACATCTGGGTTTTGTGTAGTGACATAGATGATCCCGTATTGTTTGAATAACCTTTTCGTCTTGGCACCGGTGAATTCAGTACCTTTGTCAGTTTGTAAACAGCGAGGTGTGTCGGTCGCTTCAGCAAATATCTCCTCGAAAGCGTTGGCCACTTCAGCTCCTTCTTTCCGCCTTAACGTCCGCACATACAGGTGTTTGCTAAACACGTCTATTACAGTCAGTAGGTAGTTGACGCCGTCGTTGTGTTTACTAAGACCACGCATATCGTTCAAGTCCGCTTGCCACAATTCAAATGGACCATACACTATGTAAGGATTGCGCGGGAAACGCTTGCGTGCTGGTTTGTGCAATGTGTAAGTGTCCTGTGTTTGTAACCATTCAATCACTTTGCGTTTTGAAACTGGTTTTATAGCTCGCGCTAAAGGAGCTACACCGCCATACGACGAAGGTTCGATGGGATTGTAATACAAACGCTCCATAATGAAAACCTATCCTGTGTACGTTTCCCACTTGTCCAGATTTGACGACGGCTTGTTTCTATTTGAAAAATCAAACTGCTCTGCCGCTCGCACCGGTGTAGATGTTGCACGCTTTCCTCTAGCCGATCGTAGTCGATTTATTAGCGGTGTTCTCAGTATTGATTCAGTTGCGGTGTCTTCCACTTCATCGTCTGATCCTTCTCCTCCTGTGAATGATGATCGATATTCGGCATTTATTTCCTTAAGCGCTCTTAGATTATTCATATAGTCCTTTGGCACGTTCATCGCTTTCAATGCGTTGAGCACTTCCCGCCATCCTGGCGGTGTGTAATCACGCATACGCACCTTTACTATGCAATTTAAGATATCCACTAGATTTGAGTCTGGGATTTTTACACCGTTGATGTACACTGAATAGCCACTGTCCCAACTGATTAAGCTGCCGTCACGTTTCATGAAACGTAAAAGATTGCGGGCATCAGATCTGTAAGTTTTGGAAAACGTTTCCACAATCTCTTCCACTGGACCACCTTCCGCAGCGGGGTGCATTCGTCGACTATGTGCAATCCCACCCGTCTCCACGATTGGTATGCTAATCGGTTGACGTCTATTCTCTGCAATATGCAAGAAGCGATGTAACGCTTGTTTGTACAATTTCCACTTTTCACTATCGTCCATACGTTTGTTATTCAATATTTGTTGCATCTCCGCGTCGAGGCTGTTTTCGCTGGATAGATTAGTCGGTCTGTTATCCGTAGCATTTGATTGCAATCGATCAATCAACTCTTGCGGCACAACTACCATCTTCTTTGTATGTTCCATTTTTGTGCTAATGACTAGCTACTTTTCTAAAGTGTAACTTCACGCACGACGTTCCAAAGTGGAATGGCAAATGATTACCAATGTTATCTCTTAAGTCAATTTCCACACTGTCAAAAGATCTATTCATAACAGGCACATAGTGCGGATCGATGAATGATGTTGATTTATGCAAACCGTATACATAAGTAGACGTGGATATATTGACAATTTTCAATAACGGTGCGACTGTATCGCCGACCATCTGCGGCTCGACTAAATCACAATACACGTACATGTGTGACGGTAAGCCAAGACGAATGTTGGGCGAACGGATGCTTTTGTTAACTGCATCACCTTCCAGCGTCAATTCATTCGGATCGAATCCCAATTGAAGCGCTAACGTTGGACTTAATGTAATTTTTACAACATCAGTTCCCATCGATACTTCAATGAATTTGTTGTATGAGTTTTCAACGGTGAACTTTACACCAAAAGTAATCGCTAGTTCTTGCGAATTGATATGATCACACAATTCTTGAATATTTGCGTAATCACCAGTCTTCAATTTAATTCTGTGGTTTTGTTTTGGAGTAGCCGACACTACTGGCGTTACATCGGCAGTGCTGTCCATAACCCGCGCCAACGCTTCTATGTTCACTTTTGCTTCCTCTTGCGGTTGTATGCAAATGTCAATTGTTTCGTCATTACCGACTGATAGAAATGTACAGGGATAGTGCGCTTCCACAAGTGCAATTTCCCAGTCGCCAGCGTCCAGTTGAATAGCTCTCGGCAAATGTGTTATGTAATTTGCAACTGTATTTTTCGGATAATACTGCATCGAACTGTTGCTGGGCAGTGTCAAATAGAACTGATTGTTGAAACCGGTCATTTTTATCTACTCAATGCTGCTTGTAGTACTGCACTCAAGAGTAATGGTATAAAGATTCCACCGCCTTTTTGTATGAGATACTTTCGTTTCTTTGACCAGCCTTCGCCGCGTTTCACCAATCGACGTAGCGTCGCCTTGTGTTTGCTTAACTGACTTTTACTCTTCTTCGCCAGAGGAACGTTACCTCGCAACACGTTGTATGCGCACTCACACACTGAGCGAATGCGGCTCTTGTCACACACCTTTAACAGTGCCTTCCGCTCCTTGGGTGTTGCGTGTATGAAAGCCGTAAGCAGAGCTGCGTCCTTCCGCAAGCACGACATGATTACTACTGATGGCGAAATTACCTTTTCTTCGGCAAGTACACATAGTTGGTAGAATCGTCTGGAAATATGCAACTTCGTATTCGCATATTCTCGTCTGTTGATTGTTTCAAGTCTATCAGTAGGTAGCCGTGTGGATTCCTCGTAGCGTCAGCGTACGCCTCCTCGATGAATTTCGGGCTGTCTGGATATATTTGTCTGGCCAAGTACCTAATCTGAACTCTATCTCTAGGATTCTTAAAACACACAATGTAATGCGCATTCAATGAGATGTCCCTCTGCCCACGTCCTTGATGAAACAAATTTTGTGTAATGAAAAACACACTAATGTTGCGATGATGGCAACCTTTTGTGAAAAGATCCACCACACGATTGTCGGCCTCACGCATCATATCGTCTATAATCACAAGTATCGGCTCGTTACCAGAAAAATCCTCCAAGTTTGGTAGACCTTCTATGTGGTTAATGTTGACATTTTTCGAGTCACCACCGCCGCCACCACTACCGTAATGCCAGTTTATACTGGTAAATGGTGTGTCACACATTTCTGTAATGTGTTTTAGAAACTTTGACACAAACTGAGACTTGCCACAACCCGAAGGTCCCGCCACGATGGCTGAGAACGGATGTTTCCACATCAAGCCCATGATTACTACTGAGCTAAACACCTCACAGTTACCATACTCACACTCTTAAACTTACTACTAAAGGACATTTTTGGGGTTAAGTGAAATAAATAACACAGTGGTTATGTTCTGAACGTGACTATAAGTATTGACTACGAAAACTAATTTACAAAGGTATTAACGTAATCTTCAAGTCTTGCTTTACATAAACTCCAACGGTGTGAATCTGCTATTGGAACCCCTCGGGCTGCGCTTCACCAAGCGAAGGCGTTCTCCAAACCCGCCGTTGTAGCGCTCGATGTCGGTGTTGCTCAGGGCCTCGTTGAAGCGCCTAGGCAGGTAGACTCGCAGAAAGAAGTCGTCCCCGACCTGCCCCTCCAGGATCACGATGATCGTCTCGCCAAAGGGTGTGGTGGCTCGCTCCATCGCAGTGATGAGATAGCCGCATTCCTCTCGGAGATCGGCTATCCTGGTGTATAGCGGAGAGTCAGACTTGCAGTTGTTGAGGGTTGCTTTCAGGTCCGCGGTTGCTGCAGTGCCGTTCAAAATCGAAAACTCTGGCTTGAAAGTGCTGCTGCTGCTCGACATCTCTAGTAGTAGTTGGAGTAGGTCTATGTGAGGTGGTGGTCTGGTGGCGAATGATGCTCAATCGGGCGGGGCCCCGCCTTATAAACCCTCGCCGCCATTTTCTTCTAAGTGGGTGGTCCGAAGGGTCGGGCGCAGGTGTTCACACAAAAACCCGACGCGTCGAGACCGGTCTGGGATGCAGCTGCTCTAATTGAATGCTTGCGCCACTCGTTGTTTCTTCCTCACAGCTCGCTTCTTCGACGTTGGCTGCGAAACTGCACTGCGTTGTGTAACAGTTTGAGTTAAGCCTGTAATTTTCGGTACTCCTGTTGATTTATCGATCCACATGTTTTCCACTTTATCAACTACTTGTTTAACACTTTGGTGCATTTCACCATCTTTGTCCAAAAATAAACCACACATGAACACCATATCTGTACCATCGTACATTTCCATTTTCAATACAATTTGTCCTTTGTTTCCCGGGTTTTGAACGGCAAAAGTATTCCCATCGTCCATCCATGACACTATGGGACAATCATCTGTTGGTTTTGGCACCCATCCTGGTTTCTTGGTTTCCACTTCGATGGGGGTTGGCCTCCTTCGTCTCTTGTAGGCAGTGGCTGGTTTTACAAATGACGTCTGAGGTGATGCCAATGTCTGATCACTAGCATTATTGTTCATAACCTCAATCTCCTGAATAAACGATTTGATATAGTCGTCCGCAGAAGCGTAAGCGTCCATGTTCACGTCCTTACCGTGCGACTTCAACCGTACTACTGACTGGCGATGTGTCTGCTCACCCTTGAAGTAAGCTGTACGCACTCGCTGTCAGACAATTTTTCTGTTTGGCGATCGCTTTTATTCACCCGCTGAAGTCAACTGTTACGTTACGGTGACGATCGATCTCGATGACGTTGTCCAGTTCGGCGTACACTATACAGTTGACGGTCTCGGACAACGCTTTGGAGAATCCAATTTCGATACGTAGATTACCGTTGCGCAGGAGATTCCAGTGACTTGACTCAGCCGCGGACATGTCCGGTGTCAAGTCGAACGCCATAAGACAATTACCGTACGGATAGTCACCTCTCTTGATCTCATTACCTGCGTCGGAGAACTGGATTCCGGTGCCGGTGACCAATGTGTAATAAGAGAGTATATATGTCTCACTATTCAATGTGTAAACGGGCTGTAACGGTTTGGCCGGTACTTGTTCACCGTCCACGTACAATGCGAGATAATTCATATCGTAGTGTTGAAAGTTGTAAGGATTCTTCTTGAAATCTCCGTTGAACGCAAGATTACTGACCAGTCCAATTATCACACGTTTCGGTAACTGACCGAGAAATGCGCTGTCTAAAGCCTTACTCATTATACCGGAGGGTAGTGTGAAGGATTTCACTTCTACACGCGTGATCGGATACTTGGCCGTGCCGGTCTCGAGAGTTTTGCTGTGCGCCAACAATACGCTCGGATTGATCTTACATCGACGTACGAAAAGACTAATCTCTTTAATTGTCACCTTGTAGGTAGTTAGCGTTTTGGACATTATACAAAACGAGTTTCTGGATCTGTTAAGTTGCAATCGCATCTCGACACCGTTCAACATGAATTTGTTCTGATTGCACAGATCGATGTGCAATCGACCGACCATATCGCAAACATCGCTTTCTTTCGTGTGATCGCGACGCTTTTTCAATCCCTCGTTCAATTCGTCGCAATCGTCCATTTGTCCGGCCGAATCTTCAAAAAACAGCTCGCTAGTCAGGTGCGAATTCTTCGCACTACATCCGTAGTTCAATAGGTTTTCCAAGTATGCACGGTAAGCGTACGTGTTAGTTTGCGGGGACACCAGTTTATGATTGAGATAGAGATCCACTTGACTGAATATCGAGTGGAGCCAATTGTTCACCGGGCCCACCTCTTTAGCAGGTTGCCCACCGTCCGCTTTAGTGTCGTCCTGTTTCACAATAGCGGCTTTCACGTGTAATAACGTTTGTGTCAGGTCCGTGTACTCGTCACCGTGACCGGGTATTACAAACTCTATTGGCGAATCGTCCGTCAGCGATGAGACCGGTTTGTATTGAACCCATTTGCCACTCTCAATGCTGGTCTGCGTAGGCGGTAACGAAAACAAGTCCAGTTCAGTCTTCACACATTCACACGATTTCTGATGAATAAACGACATTGTTATCGAATTAATTGAAAATATCCCTTGTTCTCCGGCGTCGTTTCGTTACAGTTCTACGACGTTTGTCTAACGATGTTATCCTCTTTGTAATTGCTCTTCGTTTAAACTTCCCACCTACTTGCCCTCTTTATAGTTCTCCTTTGTCTTTGCATACGTCCGGTAGACGTCCGTCTTCGAAGAAGTCTATCGAGAGACTGTGGCGTGTTGCGACCCGCTTCTTATAACCACCACCGCTCAATACGCGCTCCAATTTCTCGTCCGCCTGGCGTTCCGTTTACTAGGGGGAGATTTTCGCTCCCCCTAACACATAATTGGTTAGGGGGAGATTTTTGCTCCCCCATACTTCAGGAATTGTTGAAGACTAGACCAAGAATGAGATCGTGGGTGTTTGACAACTGGTGATTTATTGCTCGGAATTCGACGCGGGTGGTCTATAATTATGGGTTCCTAGAAGGGTCGACCGCCCTCCCGTCGAGGTATCAAATTACAGCTTCCGCATTCCCAGACAGGAGGGTGACGCGACGGTTATTTGTGTGAACGTCTGCGTCAAGCGCCAGCCTGTTGGGGTATCCAGTTACGGCAGCTGCATCCCAGACAAGACTGGACTCGTCGGTCGGTTGTGTGAACAGCTGCCTTGTTGTAGAGTACTTGAAGGGAATACTTGGTATCGATACACTCCCCTTCAAGTGCTCTAATCCAAAGCAATGCAATTATATTCTCCGCAAAATTTGCATTCACTGGTAGTTCAATTGTCCGCAGGCGCTGATGGGCTAGCTCTGTTGGTTGTAGAGTTACCCTGCTAAACTCTTGTATTACTTATCCAAAGTATGTCATGTGGGTACTGAGAATACTCGGCTTGACGAGGAGATTCCAAAAATGCAAAAACAAAAAAAAGGTCAAAAGTGCGGTGCGGGCCCCTTTTTTTTTGTAAACATCATCCAAAGTGTACGATGTGGGTACTCAAATGACTCGTCTTGACGAGGAGATTCCGAAAATGCAAAAAAACAAAAAAGGTCAAAATTGTGGTGCGGGCCCCTTTTTTGTAAACATCATCCAAAGTGTACGATGTGGGTACTCAAATGACTCGGCTTGACAAGACGAACAATAATCTGCAATCAGAATTCAGATCCGACTTATGATAAGCCAGATCGCTCTGAGGGGAGGAGGAGGAGGAGGAGGAGGAGGAGGAGGAGGAGGAGGAGGAGGAGGAGGAGGAGGAGGAGGAGGAGGAGGAGGAGGAGGAGGAGGAGGAGGAGGAGGAGGAGGAGGAGGAGGAGGAGGAGGAGGAGGAGGAGGAGGAGGAGGAGGAGGAGGAGGAGGAGGAGGAGGAGGAGGAGGAGGAGGAGGAGGAGGAGGAGGAGGAGGAGGAGGTACTGCTGCTCCTGCTGGCGTAGAACTCACCATCTCTCACTACTATAGTGTGTTATAAGACTTGTTAAATAATATTCATTATTACCTTTTACATTGAACTCCGTTTTACGTATTGTAAAGCTTGTAGTTGTTAAATGAAATTAGTCATATTAAATTGTAACAATATTTTATGACAACAATACGTAATGTTATTTTTTTACTAAGGTAATTAGATTGTTTTTGTATGGACAGTATGCGTGTTTCTATATATGACCGATTTTGATTGTTGATTTATATTTTGTATTTTATATTTAATATTATTATTGTTATTTAAATTATACAATATTTATTATTCAGGGTGTACAAAAACAGAGGATCACTGGTTCGAATCTTGGAGTTTTCAAATGTAAACATATGTCATGTTATACACCATTTTAAAGCTCTTTAACAGTCACCAATTTTTGTGAGAACAGAACTCACTTAACTGACCGGTTTAAAATGGTCGGCCACTTTTGCGAAAAATATTAACATTTACGGAATACCCTGTATCTGCTAAACCGCAAGACATAATTTTAATCTGATTCAAGTTCCTTATTCTTATTGAAAGAGGCACCATTCATAAAATAGGCCTCAGAGTATTTGGAAGTGTTATGTAGAAATAACATGTATTTGATATGGTGAAATGACGATTTTTGTTGATTGCTAAATAAAAAAGAGAGATGCAAGGTAGATATAAATTATAAAGTTGTTAGGATTTCTAAGACCTTTAAAATAAAATACGTTTTGATATACGTTACTATTTAACTTTTTTAAATTTTGAGTATTTAAAAGTTTTAAATTTAAAAGCTGAGTAGTGGAGAAACAGCAAAGAGACCCCAGAATCGGCGCTTTTTTCCCATGTTATTCTTATGAGGATCAGTTTTTGAGCCGACGCCCGATCCTACCCTACACAAATTTTCTTTTTGGCCCCTGCCTTATTTTCCCCCATTTAAAATTTGCATTAATTTTAATACATCCTTTGCAGAAATCCACGAGTTCAAAAATAACTCCACAGTAGTGGGTAAAGGAGAAAGAGGCCCCACAATCGGCGCTTTTTCCCCATGTTATTCTTATGGGGAGCCGTTTTTGAGCCGACGCCAGCTCCCGCCTATAGAGCTCCCGCGCGTTGGCCTGTACTAATGTCCAACCCTTGCCTATATTAAATATATTGTCCCCATCCCCATCCCTCCTCTATATTTTTAAAAATTAATTTTCAAATTCTAAAAAACTATCTTTGGTGTTTACTGTCCGATTTGTCTGCAATTTGGATATGTTATTGTCCTAGGCAAGTGTTTTAATAAATTTCACTTACATTTCCCAAATTCACTATAACGGTCAAATTAAAAAATATTTTTTGAAAAATACTATAGTGCCAATTGCCAACTTCTTTATTTACTGTTCGATTTGTCTTCAATTTGGATGTGTTATTGTCCTAGGCAAGTGTTTTAATAAATTCCACGTACATATCCCAAATTCACTATTACAGTCAAATTAAAAAATATTTTTGAAAAATACTGCCAATTGCCACCTTCTTTATTAACTGTCTGATTTGTCTGCAATTTGGATATGTTATTGTCCTAGGCAAGTGTTTTAATAAATTTCACTTACATTTCCCAAATTCACTATAACGGTCAAATTAAAAAATATTTTTTGAAAAATACTGCCAATTGCCACCTTCTTTATTAACTGTCTGATTTGTCTTCAATTTGGATATGTTATTGTCCTAGGCAAGTTGTTTAATAAATTCCACTTACATATCCCAAATTCACTATAACGGTCAAATTAAAAATTATTTTTGAAAAATACTGCCAATTGCCAACTTCTTTATTAAATGTCCGATTTGTCTGCAATTTGGATGTGTTATTGTCCTAGGCAAGTGTTTTAATAAATTTCACTTACATATCCCAAATTCACTATTACGGTCAAATTAAAAAATATTTTTGAAAAATACTGCCAATTGCCAACTTCTTTATTTACTGTCTGATTTATTTAAAATTTGGATATGCTATTGACCTAGGCAAGTGTTTTAATCAATTTCACTTACATATCCCAAATTCACTATTACGGTCAAATTAAAAAATATTTTTGAAAAATACTGCCAATTGCCAACTTCTTTATTTACTGTCTGATTTATTTAAAATTTGGATATGCTATTGACCTAGGCAAGTGTTTTAATAAATTCCACTTACATATCCCAAATTCACTATTACGGTCAAATTAAAAAATATTTTTGAAAAATACTGCCAATTGCCAACTTCTTTATTTACTGTCCCATTTGTTTAAAACTTGGATATGTTATTGTCGTAGGCAATTGTTTTAATAAATTACACCTACATTTCCCAAATTCACTATTACAGTCAAATTAAAAAATATTTTTGAAAAATACTGCCAATTGCCAACTTCTTTATTTACTGTCCGATTTGTTTAAAATTTGGATATGTTATTGTTGTAGGCTAGTGTATATACACCATCCACATTTTACAAATATTGCGGTTAAATTTTTAAAAATTTGGATAAATACTGCCAATTGGCAACTTCTTTATGGTCTGATTTGTTTAAAATTTATATCATTATTCTAGGCTAGTGTATATGTACCATCCACATTTGACAAATTAACTATAATGGTCAAATTTAAAAAATATACTAACAATTTCAAACTTCTTTATTTATGGATATGTTATAGCTCTTATATAGGTAACAAGACCACACTACCACACGTTCCACTACCCATTTGTCTTTTTTGTTTGTTTATTTTGCTGTAATCCCAAAACTGACTGTTTATTGTCCGATTTGCCTACACTTTGGATATTGTCCTAAGCATTTATTTTTGGATATGTTATAGCCCCCAACTATATCTAAAATTACAATATTATTTCCACCTATAATACTGTTGTTTGTTTTGCCGCAACCTAAAAACTAACATTGGTATTTGTGTTTTTACAAAACTATATTTTGTAAATTACTACCAATAACTCCTTTATTTACTTTTCGACTTGTTATATCCCCCTATATCTAAATTTACCGTATATTTTGTCCCTTTAGTGCTGTTTTGTCGTAACCAAACTTTGGATGCAATATATTACTGGCCATTGCATAAGTAAATACCCCATTTCCAAATTCACTATTACGGTTGGATTAAAAAAATAAATACAAGCTTATTATATACATCCAGCTGATAAGTAATATATATCCACATTTATGGTCAGAACAAATTTTGGATATGTTTTAAGCCAATGCAAAAAATAAATTTTTAAAACCCAAAACAACTAATCTTTCTTTGTGCTTGTTTGGAGTAGTCTTTATTTTATCCAACTTAATTTTGTAGTTAAAATCAAACTTCCCACATTCTAGCTCCCTTTCCAGCCAGGGAGACATAAAGGTTACGAATATTTTCAAACAATATATCTTTTTCTATGTTGGACTTGTTTAATAGCGCACCATATTCCAAATCCTCCAGTCTACTACATTCTTTAAATTTAACATTGCCTTTAATATCTTGCATCTCTATGTCTTCTTGTCCATTGTTACGGAAACTTTCTATTTTTGGAATTGCCATAAAATGTTGCGGTTCCGTTAGTGTTAAAGCTTGCAAGTGGCTCGTTGGTAGGTAGATAAATAATGTCCAAATCGCACGGCAACACGCCTTCCCTATTCTTATTTATCTCTATAAATACAGTTTTACAGACACCTTAACACAGTATACACCCCTCCTTTTCTGCCAACACTCCCACAAACTTGTTTACTACAAACGCATACACATAATGCTCGCAGGAAGTAATCTTTTAATTTATCCTCTCTTTCCCTTCTTTAGCCAACTGTACATTCCTCTGCAACAGTATTTTCCACATATTCCAATGTCTTCTAATTCCAGTTTCCTCTCTAAGAAAGGCTTGGAAAGTGGCTCTATTTCTTTAATAGTGTATGGGTACAGTTTATTGGTCCGGCTTCTTAAAACGTAGGGAGTAAGGTTAGGACTTTCCACTAAGAGGTATAGTGGAGAAAGGTGTATTTGATGTGCCCCCAGATTTGATGTAACACTTATGCTTTACACATACGGCATCCTCCTCTATTACCTCTACATAGTTGGTAAACAGTTAAAGCTAAATGCAGATAGAGCATACTTTATTAACTTTTCCCTTTGATCTTTTGGCAGTTTTAGTTGTACTCCAGTTATCTTCCCCCAACATGCATCGTTAAACACTAAACAACAACTGTTTTGTAATTGGCAACTTTCACCCACATGCAGAGGTACAGCATAGAATGGAGCATTTTGAAAGTACCGTTTGTTGTCTTCTATTAGACAAACCCTTACCAAAACCTCCACAATAGATTGTTGCCTCTAACCTTGTTATTCCATTCTCTCTAGCTAGTTTAGACGAGAACGTTTCTTTTAGTCTCGCATCTGGACAGTTTACAAAGTTTATTATATGGTTTCCTATACTTTTAATTACTCCAGGACTTGTAATCTGGCATATAAATTTATTATATATTTTTACCCTGCTATTTACATTAAACCATGTTAAACAGTCTTTACTAACATTATCTACAATAACATTATGGGGGTCCATTCGCCCCCCTGGTAGCAAAAGTTTTCTGTAAGATATTGGCACATTTCCAGCCAAATCTGGTGTTATATCGAAATCCATAAGATAGTACATTTCTTTTTCCAGATCTTGCAGTATCTTTGGAAGATCTTCCAACAAATCCTTAATTTTAACATTTGCAAGCTCAATTTTATAGGGAATTGCTATAGGATCATCATACTTTTGTTTAATTTGGTCAATATCTTTCTTTATTATTTGTAACACACCCTCGCTTTGGGGGAATGGCAGTTTGGCCACAACACCATGTCGAGCTAAAGAGAACTTTTTAAATATTCCTCGTAAGTAGCTATTAAACGAGCCACATATTTCCTTCTTAACTTTTAAATTTATTCCGAACATCCCCATCACAATCCGCAACATTGGTTATCTAACATTATGTTATAGATGTTATTTAATTTTGGTTCACCCTCGCAATAGTTTATATTACCTATGTCTGTAAGAAGGTTATTATTACGTAGATTTTCTAATAAAAACCACATACCAAATCTTTCGTTAGTAGGTTTAATAAATGGCTAACAGAGTACATTTCTTTTATACAAAAAGTAGCGGAAACATGTAAACAGGACAGATATATAGGCATATATGTGTTGTAAATATATATTGTATATAAACATAGGCGAGCGGCAAGTGTAACATGTAAGTGGACACCCACATGCAAATATGGAATACCCACAAATTCGACTAAATAAGTTTATAGTCTCAATATAATTAACATATTAACATTAGTACCCAAATTGTCGAAATTCTATAATTCTATTCTTAGTCCTTGTATTAGGTTTTGTACTATTAAACCCAACACCCCATGCAGTAGAGTAATATATGTATTTAATATGCACATTCTACAAGACCTGTACATCTGTTGTATAAGCAGCAGAATAGACGTCTCATTGTGTTGTTGTAAAGTAAAACATAAATTGTGCTGGATACAACCGGCCAGATATTAGACAGGAAATGTGTTGGAAGTGTATTGCCAAAGACAAACACCACACAGTGCAGCATGTAATCAATCCATTACCATTAGCCAGTATTGGTACAACATCCGATATATTAGCGAAACCCACAATCAAACTTGGAAAACAAACAGTAAAAAATTAATATTATAGTAACAGAAATAGTAAGAGTATAAGGACATAGTAATATTTAAAGTTTATAAAACAACACAAATGCAGAGACACAACAAACAACACACTCTAACGCATTAAAACACAGGCACAGATACTGGTTTACAACCATTTTACACAACTTTACACATTCTGTCAACTGACACAAAAATAGTTTGTAAATTGTGTAAGAAATACATGTAATATAAACAAATTTAACACAATCATAACATTGTCCACAATGTTATGATTGTGTTAAATTTGTTTATATTACATGTATTTCTTACACAATTTACAAACTATTTTTGTGTCAGTTGACAGAATGTGTAAAGTTGTGTAAAATGGTTGTAAACCAGTATCTGTGCCTGTGTTTTAATGCGTTAGAGTGTGTTGTTTGTTGTGTCTCTGCATTTGTGTTGTTTTATAAACTTTAAATATTACTATGTCCTTATACTCTTACTATTTCTGTTACTATAATATTAATTTTTTACTGTTTGTTTTCCAAGTTTGATTGTGGGTTTCGCTAATATATCGGATGTTGTACCAATACTGGCTAATGGTAATGGATTGATTACATGCTGCACTGTGTGGTGTTTGTCTTTGGCAATACACTTCCAACACATTTCCTGTCTAATATCTGGCCGGTTGTATCCAGCACAATTTATGTTTTACTTTACAACAACACAATGAGACGTCTATTCTGCTGCTTATACAACAGATGTACAGGTCTTGTAGAATGTGCATATTAAATACATATATTACTCTACTGCATGGGGTGTTGGGTTTAATAGTACAAAACCTAATACAAGGACTAAGAATAGAATTATAGAATTTCGACAATTTGGGTACTAATGTTAATATGTTAATTATATTGAGACTATAAACTTATTTAGTCGAATTTGTGGGTATTCCATATTTGCATGTGGGTGTCCACTTACATGTTACACTTGCCGCTCGCCTATGTTTATATACAATATATATTTACAACACATATATGCCTATATATCTGTCCTGTTTACATGTTTCCGCTACTTTTTGTATAAAAGAAATGTACTCTGTTAGCCATTTATTAAACCTACTAACGAAAGATTTGGTATGTGGTTTTTATTAGAAAATCTACGTAATAATAACCTTCTTACAGACATAGGTAATATAAACTATTGCGAGGGTGAACCAAAATTAAATAACATCTATAACATAATGTTAGATAACCAATGTTGCGGATTGTGATGGGGATGTTCGGAATAAATTTAAAAGTTAAGAAGGAAATATGTGGCTCGTTTAATAGCTACTTACGAGGAATATTTAAAAAGTTCTCTTTAGCTCGACATGGTGTTGTGGCCAAACTGCCATTCCCCCAAAGCGAGGGTGTGTTACAAATAATAAAGAAAGATATTGACCAAATTAAACAAAAGTATGATGATCCTATAGCAATTCCCTATAAAATAGAGCTTGCAAATGTTAAAATTAAGGATTTGTTGGAAGATCTTCCAAAGATACTGCAAGATCTGGAAAAAGAAATGTACTATCTTATGGATTTCGATATAACACCAGATTTGGCTGGAAATGTGCCAATATCTTACAGAAAACTTTTGCTACCAGGGGGGTGAATGGACCCCCATAATGTTATTGTAGATAATGTTAGTAAAGACTGTTTAACATGGTTTAATGTAAATAGCAGGGTAAAAATATATAATAAATTTATATGCCAGATTACAAGTCCTGGAGTAATTAAAAGTATAGGAAACCATATAATAAACTTTGTAAACTGTCCAGATGCGAGACTAAAAGAAACGTTCTCGTCTAAACTAGCTAGAGAGAATGGAATAACAAGGTTAGAGGCAACAATCTATTGTGGAGGTTTTGGTAAGGGTTTGTCTAATAGAAGACAACAAACGGTACTTTCAAAATGCTCCATTCTATGCTGTACCTCTGCATGTGGGTGAAAGTTGCCAATTACAAAACAGTTGTTGTTTAGTGTTTAACGATGCATGTTGGGGGAAGATAACTGGAGTACAACTAAAACTGCCAAAAGATCAAAGGGAAAAGTTAATAAAGTATGCTCTATCTGCATTTAGCTTTAACTGTTTACCAACTATGTAGAGGTAATAGAGGAGGATGCCGTATGTGTAAAGCATAAGTGTTACATCAAATCTGGGGGCACATCAAATACACCTTTCTCCACTATACCTCTTAGTGGAAAGTCCTAACCTTACTCCCTACGTTTTAAGAAGCCGGACCAATAAACTGTACCCATACACTATTAAAGAAATAGAGCCACTTTCCAAGCCTTTCTTAGAGAGGAAACTGGAATTAGAAGACATTGGAATATGTGGAAAATACTGTTGCAGAGGAATGTACAGTTGGCTAAAGAAGGGAAAGAGAGGATAAATTAAAAGATTACTTCCTGCGAGCATTATGTGTATGCGTTTGTAGTAAACAAGTTTGTGGGAGTGTTGGCAGAAAAGGAGGGGTGTATACTGTGTTAAGGTGTCTGTAAAACTGTATTTATAGAGATAAATAAGAATAGGGAAGGCGTGTTGCCGTGCGATTTGGACATTATTTATCTACCTACCAACGAGCCACTTGCAAGCTTTAACACTAACGGAACCGCAACATTTTATGGCAATTCCAAAAATAGAAAGTTTCCGTAACAATGGACAAGAAGACATAGAGATGCAAGATATTAAAGGCAATGTTAAATTTAAAGAATGTAGTAGACTGGAGGATTTGGAATATGGTGCGCTATTAAACAAGTCCAACATAGAAAAAGATATATTGTTTGAAAATATTCGTAACCTTTATGTCTCCCTGGCTGGAAAGGGAGCTAGAATGTGGGAAGTTTGATTTTAACTACAAAATTAAGTTGGATAAAATAAAGACTACTCCAAACAAGCACAAAGAAAGATTAGTTGTTTTGGGTTTTAAAAATTTATTTTTTGCATTGGCTTAAAACATATCCAAAATTTGTTCTGACCATAAATGTGGATATATATTACTTATCAGCTGGATGTATATAATAAGCTTGTATTTATTTTTTTAATCCAACCGTAATAGTGAATTTGGAAATGGGGTATTTACTTATGCAATGGCCAGTAATATATTGCATCCAAAGTTTGGTTACGACAAAACAGCACTAAAGGGACAAAATATACGGTAAATTTAGATATAGGGGGATATAACAAGTCGAAAAGTAAATAAAGGAGTTATTGGTAGTAATTTACAAAATATAGTTTTGTAAAAACACAAATACCAATGTTAGTTTTTAGGTTGCGGCAAAACAAACAACAGTATTATAGGTGGAAATAATATTGTAATTTTAGATATAGTTGGGGGCTATAACATATCCAAAAATAAATGCTTAGGACAATATCCAAAGTGTAGGCAAATCGGACAATAAACAGTCAGTTTTGGGATTACAGCAAAATAAACAAACAAAAAAGACAAATGGGTAGTGGAACGTGTGGTAGTGTGGTCTTGTTACCTATATAAGAGCTATAACATATCCATAAATAAAGAAGTTTGAAATTGTTAGTATATTTTTTAAATTTGACCATTATAGTTAATTTGTCAAATGTGGATGGTACATATACACTAGCCTAGAATAATGATATAAATTTTAAACAAATCAGACCATAAAGAAGTTGCCAATTGGCAGTATTTATCCAAATTTTTAAAAATTTAACCGCAATATTTGTAAAATGTGGATGGTGTATATACACTAGCCTACAACAATAACATATCCAAATTTTAAACAAATCGGACAGTAAATAAAGAAGTTGGCAATTGGCAGTATTTTTCAAAAATATTTTTTAATTTGACTGTAATAGTGAATTTGGGAAATGTAGGTGTAATTTATTAAAACAATTGCCTACGACAATAACATATCCAAGTTTTAAACAAATGGGACAGTAAATAAAGAAGTTGGCAATTGGCAGTATTTTTCAAAAATATTTTTTAATTTGACCGTAATAGTGAATTTGGGATATGTAAGTGGAATTTATTAAAACACTTGCCTAGGTCAATAGCATATCCAAATTTTAAATAAATCAGACAGTAAATAAAGAAGTTGGCAATTGGCAGTATTTTTCAAAAATATTTTTTAATTTGACCGTAATAGTGAATTTGGGATATGTAAGTGAAATTGATTAAAACACTTGCCTAGGTCAATAGCATATCCAAATTTTAAATAAATCAGACAGTAAATAAAGAAGTTGGCAATTGGCAGTATTTTTCAAAAATATTTTTTAATTTGACCGTAATAGTGAATTTGGGATATGTAAGTGAAATTTATTAAAACACTTGCCTAGGACAATAACACATCCAAATTGCAGACAAATCGGACATTTAATAAAGAAGTTGGCAATTGGCAGTATTTTTCAAAAATAATTTTTAATTTGACCGTTATAGTGAATTTGGGATATGTAAGTGGAATTTATTAAACAACTTGCCTAGGACAATAACATATCCAAATTGAAGACAAATCAGACAGTTAATAAAGAAGGTGGCAATTGGCAGTATTTTTCAAAAAATATTTTTTAATTTGACCGTTATAGTGAATTTGGGAAATGTAAGTGAAATTTATTAAAACACTTGCCTAGGACAATAACATATCCAAATTGCAGACAAATCAGACAGTTAATAAAGAAGGTGGCAATTGGCAGTATTTTTCAAAAATATTTTTTAATTTGACTGTAATAGTGAATTTGGGATATGTACGTGGAATTTATTAAAACACTTGCCTAGGACAATAACACATCCAAATTGAAGACAAATCGAACAGTAAATAAAGAAGTTGGCAATTGGCACTATAGTATTTTTCAAAAAATATTTTTTAATTTGACCGTTATAGTGAATTTGGGAAATGTAAGTGAAATTTATTAAAACACTTGCCTAGGACAATAACATATCCAAATTGCAGACAAATCGGACAGTAAACACCAAAGATAGTTTTTTAGAATTTGAAAATTAATTTTTAAAAATATAGAGGAGGGATGGGGATGGGGACAATATATTTAATATAGGCAAGGGTTGGACATTAGTACAGGCCAACGCGCGGGAGCTCTATAGGCGGGAGCTGGCGTCGGCTCAAAAACGGCTCCCCATAAGAATAACATGGGGAAAAAGCGCCGATTGTGGGGCCTCTTTCTCCTTTACCCACTACTGTGGAGTTATTTTTGAACTCGTGGATTTCTGCAAAGGATGTATTAAAATTAATGCAAATTTTAAATGGGGGAAAATAAGGCAGGGGCCAAAAAGAAAATTTGTGTAGGGTAGGATCGGGCGTCGGCTCAAAAACTGATCCTCATAAGAATAACATGGGAAAAAAGCGCCGATTCTGGGGTCTCTTTGCTGTTTCTCCACTACTAAGCTGGGTTCAGTACGAGTAATGAACGTGAATCAGAATAAAATTATGTCTAATGGTTTAGCAAATACAGGGTATTCCGTAAATGTTAATATTTTCCCCAAAAATGGCCGCCATTATGAAACCGTTAGAAATAAGTGATTTGTGTTTTTTCTAAAATGTTTGAATTTTAAAGGGTTTTAAAATGGGGTGTAATATGACCTTTGTGTACGTTTAAAAACTACGAGATTCGAAATAGTGACCCTCAGTTTTGATACACCCTGTATTTTAAACAAATTAAAACTATTTTTACGTTACTCGTTGGTGTTGATTTAGTGGGATATAATTTTATATCATCCATCTAAGTCAAGTGGTTCGTCTGCGATCGGTTTGAGACAACTTACGTAAGACACCCTGTATAGAGTAATGGATGAGCATTCATTTATGAATATTCAAGTACATAGAGCAAATATTATTATAAACCAATTGTCTATTAATCTAAACCCGTTAAAACCATTAAAGATGGCTAGATACATAAACAAATTTAAATGAGAGGCTATATATCTGAATAAAAAGCTGCGAGTCTGTTACATTTGGCAGCAATAATTTTCTCTAAAATTAAATTACTATTCAATTAAGATTATTGTTTAGTTAATAATAAGCATTGTTTCCGTGGATTCATAATCGAATAGTGTAAATTCATGCTAAACGATCGTTTTGTAGAATGTAATATCCGTTAACTGGATCATACCATAGCCATTATCATATATATGGGACTATGAAGGTCTTAGTTTGGGTCTTCGTGTATCAGTTGCAATATAATAAACTGTGTGTTACATATTATGTATACCATACGAGTACATTTGTGAGGTAAATGTATAGTTCGTTGAAGAAGATTTGCATTTATTTATGTAGTTGCTAGTAATAAATAACATACAGGTAGTCAATATTAAATATTTTAATTACTTATAAATACTTTAGATAATTTTATACTCCTGTAAAATGAAGGAACGACAAATATAATTTTTGATTTATAATATGAAATATGTCTTAATCAGTTTTGCAGAAGATTATGATTTATATATTTGTCCATTACTAATCTAGGTCGGGGGGATACTTTCTTTTCACATTTAACTTAATTTGTATCACGTGTATATGAGTGTCTATGATTATTTATATCCTCTTTATTGGTATTGAATATGGGTTAGAAGTTTATATTTGTAAAATACTTTTTCGAGACAAACGTAGAATCAGTAAAGTAAAAATAATCATTAACAGTAAGATTTTAATGATTAAACCAGTATTTTACGTTTATAACATTCACACATATGTTAACAAGATTTTATAAAATATTTAGAATAATTTTATTTCAACTTATAAGGTCAAAATAAATAAATTAGACTTACATTAAATGAAATACCTTATTTTAAAAATTAACTGTAGAAAGTACGTGAGGGGGCAATAATAATAATAATAAGAAACCATGAATTAAGATTATTTTAATAATCTTGTAGGTGGGGAAAAATAAGATGATCAATGCAAATTAATTTTGGTTCATTTTGTTCAACATTGTCGTTTCTAGTATTTAACCTAATTATAAAATAATAATTTACTTTAAAAAATATAAAAGTTGTAATTTTTAATATGAGGAAAACATCGACTTACCTGTGTACTTCTAACGTCAACCCCAACATGTAATCATCAGTTGTACCTTGTCGAATGATATAAAACATAATCCTGCTGACATTGGATACCAAGTCATTTGCATGCTGATGTGATCGCCTGAACGACGGCTCTCAGAGCTGATGACACCGAACGACTGTTAGCATGCATGAGAAGAGACATGTTCTGCTTTCTTGTTCTACCTATTTAGAACACTCAAAGTGATTCTTATATGGTGGCTAATTGAACAAGATTAACAATTATATTTTATAAATATTATTAGTGAATAGCATGACCCGCACGGTGAAACTTAAGCTCGAGACCACCATAGAAGTTCCTAACGCGTCATAGATTTTCCCTGAACACGTTTTGGGGGGTCGTTAAAAACTGTATATATATAGACATATATATATATATATATATATATATATATATATATAGACATATATATATATATATATATGGGGTTTGCACTCTAGCGGTCGCATGTTTTGTCCGATTTACTTCAAATTTGGTAGAGTCATTCTTTTTTGGAATATGTTGGACAATTTCGTTGGGCAAAACAATCGGAAAACTCTAAACCCCCTTTTTGGGTATTATTCTTTCAAATTTCGATTTTTTGGGCCCAAAAAGGGTCATAAAAGCCCCGTATGTAAATTTAATGCATGTAAAAAGATGGAAATTAGTTAGACAATAGTTTTAAGCCTTCTCTCGTAATTCTAGCATACGTATTTACCGAGTTATTATAGAAAATGTGTATCGAATAAACACAGTACGTTGTCTTATGGGGGTGTTACACTAGAAAAGACTGTTATTCCTTTGTTAGAATAGGCCCTACTTTTATCATCCTCAGCAACCTCACGCCTACTTTCAAGCCTGTCTGGACCTTCTCCTAACATTATAACGCGCAAAATTGTATTCCCAGCTTTGCAGGTAAATGAAGCCAGGAGCATCAGAACAGCCAAAAAATCACTGTTTTCAGATTTTAATAAAAATTTGAATAAATGTATGTTTTTACACTGATTTCGAGTTTTATAAGTTTTTTTGTGGAAATTCACTTCCCTCACGTCAGCGGGCTGCGTGCAAACTCGTTTTTATTATTATGATTAACATTAAATAAAAGTAAAACATAAGTTACTTAATAGTAAGTTCGTGTGGGGTCGACACGTAAGAAACCTCTTCCCATAAATATTGTAGTTATCGAATTTGTTATTCATTGCTTATTGTATTAAGAGTGGAATCTTTTATGCACTTTTCCTAAGCCCAGACAATGTTACGACTAAGTAAAATTGCAATATTATGTAAAGTTCAGAAGATTTTGCATGTAAAGAGCTTTAAATTCTCTGATTTTCTTGTTTTAATTGTGATTCTATTTACCAGATTAATAATGAGCATAATGAAGAAAAGGTTAATTTTATTGTTATACGATAAACTGTAGTTTAACTATTATGCATGTTATTAATTAGTTATAATCTTGGAAATGCAGTTATTTAAGGAATTTTTGCGGACATTTTCAATATTTGTTGTTACTAATAATTGAAGAAAAATTTCCGCAAAAATTCACTAAATGATATAAACTCGCCATCAGCAACAATTAATTAAACAAAGGATTGTAAATGTTGTCTTAAATAAACGAACAGACTGCAACAGTCGCTCATCTTAGTTCTTACCTGGGCCAATAAATGTTAAGTGTCAGGATGAATACAAATACAGTCTGTAGGAGAGATAAACTTTGGTCCAATTAACATAGAGATTGTATCATAGTACCACAAACAAAACCAATATACCTTTTTGCCCTACGGACTGTTCTATGCTGACATTATGGTGATTGAAGATATAAAAAGATCTGGGAAAATTTCTATTTTAATATAATTGTATCAAGTTAGATATAATAAACGGTATCATAAAACTGACACATACTTTCTCCATTTTAGCCCAACTTTAATGAATGAATTACATTTTTTTCTTAATATAGAATACAAAGCACGGTCGAATGTAAAGAAAATCTTGTAAAAAAGTTGTTTTCAAAAATATCCACCCAAATCCCTGGTTAGGAACACTGCAGAATCCATCACTACACTCGTGGTTTTAAGAGGGGAAATGCCCCCTATTCCCTCCCCCTCAGGGTTATTAAGGGGCAGCATATTCCGAATTTGCTCTGTTGTTCAATGCTAACTTGACAAGCATATCAATTTTGAACGAAATCAATCAATAAATAAGAGAGAAATAGTCACTTTTGTATTCCCCATAAGACTAACATTTGACAACGTACTGCGTTTACTGCAAAATGAAAATTTAAATTTTCCCCGCAACCAGTAATCGTACAATATTAATTCAAAATACCAAATTATTTAGTTATTTGAACTCTTTTTAATGTGAATAGTAATATTTTTTATATTTATGTTTTTTTAATGAACAATCCCAACAAACTGGATTTTTAATATCTTAAGTATTGTAATTTCTGAATCCGAATCTTTTACAGAAATGCGGGTGTTGTCATTTTGTTGGGAAACTGAAGTTCTACAAAAGACCAAAGTTTAAACAAAATCGTTAGAGCCGTTTTTGAGAAATCTTGATTTTTTTATGATTTTTGGCGGTTTTTGGGGGATAATTATCCTTAAAAATAAAAAAAATCCCAAAAATGGAAAAAACCCTGGAGATATCGTGGATTAGTACCTACATAGCAAATTTCATAAAAATCTGACCATTGGTTAGGGTTCTAGCTCTGTACACATCCATACAGACAGACGGGCAAACACACAGACATCACGTAAAAATTACTTTTTTGGGATCAGGGAGCACCAAAACGAATATTTCCACTTACAACTCGAATTCGAAAATTTTGACGAAAACAATACTTTCTCCATATACTAAGTATAAGGGGGAGAAAGTAAAAACGAGATTTTGTATTCCAGGCTAGAGCCTAAAACACATATTCTTGTGTCCTTCGCAAAAATAACAAAAAACAAATTCATATGTTTGTTTAGTTGGAGGTCGATTAATCTAGATTGCTAAATTTATTTTATGTTTTTAATCTCTCCCCCTTATATATAGTATATGGAGAAAGTATTGTTTTCGTCAAAATTTTCGAATTTGAGTTGTTAGTGGAAATATTCGTTTTGGTGCTCCCTGAACACAAAAAAAGTGATTTTTACGTGAAGTCTGTCTGTCTGTCTGTCTGTCTGTCTGCCTGTCTGTCTACGGCTCTAACGATTTTGATTAAACTTTAGTCGTTTGTAGAACTTTAGTTTTCCAACAAAATGACACCACCCACATTTCTGAAAACATTCGGGTTCAGAAATTACAAGACTTAAAATATCAAAAATTCAGTTTTTTGGATATTTCATAAAAAAACAGAAATATACAAATTATTACTATTCACCATTAAAAGGAGTTACTAAAAAAAATAATTTAGTATCTTGAATTACTATTCTACGATTAATGGTTGCAGAGAAAATTTAACTTTTTATTTGCGGTAAACGCAGTACGTTGTCCAATGTTAGTCTTATGGTGAATACAACAATTACTATTTCTCTCTTATTTATTGATAAATTTCGTTCAAACTTGATATGCTTGTGAATTAGCATTGACCAACAGAGGAAATTCGAAATATGTTGCCCCTTAATAACCCTGAGGGGGGATAGGGGGAATTACCCCTCTTAAAACCACGTGTGTAGCGATGGATTCTGTAGTGCCTCCTAAACAGGGATTTGGGTGGATATTTTTGAAAACAACTTGTTTACAAGATTTTCTGTACATTCTGCAGTGCTTTGTATTCTATATTTAGTAAATAAAATGTAATTTATTCATTAAAGTTGGGCTGAAAGGGAAAGAGTATGTGTCAGTTTCCTGATACCGTTTATTTTATTTTATGATGCACTGAGAAAATTTTAGTCCTTCCATACGTGAGCGGCTCACGTAAATAAGGGTTTGTGGGTTACTCAATGCTGTTAGGACTTGGCTCAATGCTGAAGTATTGAGGCCGCCTCACGTAAAAGCAGGACTAAGTCTGCTATCGTATTAGTGGCGTCTTGGGCTCTGACGTCATAACAGCTACTGGCATATCCTGCCACGCATGGGGTTGCTCTCTTAATTGCAGGGCTTTGTCTCTGCATTCCCTACCTTACATTTTACATTTACTCTTGTTATTTTCTGAATTTACCCTTCTACTCACTGCATTTACCCCTACATTCATTATATTTACCATTCATTCTCACTGCATTTACCTCTACATTCACTGCATTTACTCTCTTTTCTACTGCATTTGCCCTCCTATTGACTGTATTTACCCCTCTATTCCCTGTATTTTTAAGAATCGCATGTAATGTCTGTACAAAGGTTGGCATTTTAAGTCAGTTTGTTGTGATTTGTACTGCATTTACAGTGGGCAACACAGTGAAAACACCGTTTATTGTATAGTACTTGGAACAAATTTTGTAATTGCATACTCTCGTTCTATATTTTAATAGTAAATATTCTGCAAATAATACACTAAACCTGTATAATATACCCGAATTTTTTTTTTATTAGAATTCAATACAAAAATCCAGGATTGTTTTAGTGTTTTACCCTTCTTCCATTTATTAGCGGTTATGAAAATTCCTTTATTTGCCTTCAAAGTCCCACCACCTATGCATAGTTTAATGTTTCTTGTTAAATATACCTTTATTATTATTACTTGTGCAATATATCCTTAATTTATCTTTCTTCTAGTATTCAACCACCCCAACAAATAAAGGATAGTTTCCTTTCCCCCCTCTTACAGCAAAGCAAGAATTAAAAGTAAACTGACCACTGATTGGTTGTAAAAATGCCTTAATTTTCCCCTACAAGCCCCTGATACCTAGGTACTTATGACAAGCAGACTTATTATAGTACCTCTTGGCGTTTAGGTGTATTCTTGCTACTACGTGAACAGTTTTTGCTGTGTTATGTTAAAATTTAAATAGAAAATAAAGTGCAGTAGCAAGGTTTTACAGCTAATTCAAGTAAGCAGTAAACCTGAGAAAAATAATAATTGCAAGGAAAGTAATTAGGTAGATAAGAGGTAATTACAAATAATTTAGCTTAGAAACTGAATGGTTTAAATCCACTAACATCAGGGGACTCCAGTAATAATATTTTTTAGTTTTTACTTTTTTACTCCTAAAGACCAATAATAATTTTTCGGTTATTTAACGTTTATTCAAAATCATGTCTCATTTAAAATAACATAACAATTATTAATATAAGTTCATTAACCCAGTTAAGAGTTTTGATATCGGAAGTTGTGTTTTTATTTAAACAATTTGCTATTTTTGAATATTATAAAATTTAATAGAACTGTTTTTGCTTGTGACTGTCTATAATTTTCTATAACTTGTTGTAATAACTGTTACTGGAAGTAATTGATATTACTTTAGGTTTATTGTTTTGAAATTGTATGATAAATATAACACAACATTTGAATGAACATATTGACTTCAATAATAGTTTTTGTTGTTTATACATTTCCTTTAGTGAACTAAAGTATCAGACACATGAGGATGTTAGTATTAAAATTAAATATGTACAGTATTTTTGTAACAAAATTATCGATCCAATCAGTTAAGTAGTTTTTGATTTAAATTATACTAATTTTAAGCGGTAACATGAAACAAAACAACAAAACAGTTGTTTTACACCTCTTCTGACTCTTAAACATGACCTAAAACAAATATTTTTTAATTCCGAAACTGTATTAAGTATTTCTTGCCGCGTCCTCGAGAGTGAAATAAGAAGAAAATCTTCTTTTAAAATTGTTTTTGTCAAATTTATTTCCAAACCTTAAAAAAATCTGGTGAACGTTAACTAGAAATGTATATTTTGACAAATCAGTAGTTTACTAAAATATTCTAAGAATAAAAAACCAAGAGTCTTTATGTTGTGAGAAAGGACATGAGAAAGTAACCATTTAATACATACAGAACAAAAATGATGTGTAATACGTCCAAAACACAGGAAACTATTGCGTTCACTAACACAAACACACAAACACCTCAACACTTATGTAAGGAAACAGTTAACTTCACAAACTAGGAAACTCAAACTAAATCTAGTCAAATCACAACTGCGATCGAGAACTGACGAGACTCCACTAATTATTTTATAGCATTTGACCAATCTATGAGCGCTTCTGACAGGTGGAATAAATGTGAACTAAATAAGGAACAGTTTGACTGCATTCACCAATCCTTTACCGTATTTTCTAACAACTATGACGTCACATGCTTCCTGTCAGTAAAATAATGGTAAATAGCCTACTCTGACTTATGAGCAACTCCGTCGGTTGGAGTGTAATTGCAGTGGAAAAGTACGTAAAGAAGGACGGCGAGTCCTGCTTACGTACTAAGGTCTATTACTCTGCATCGTCTTGGAGCTAGGTCCAGACACAAACCTCTAGACGTGAGCCAAGTCCTTCTTTACGAACTGCGAGTACGTATTCTGGACTTGGGGTAAAAATTATGCTTTTCCGTTATGAGATTTTTCTCAGAGTGAGAAACATTATACTTTTACAAGCTGAATGAAAATAAGGATAAGTTTTCTTCACTACTTCTGCAGTGGACTTATTGTAACAACTGATATTTATACTTTTGGCATTTCGAAGAAAGAATGAAAAGTGAATGTCCAAGATGCTTTTTGCCATCTTATAGTGATTTTTGGACATTATTTTTACGTCACATAATCTTTTTTAAATTTATGCTTATATATACACTGGTAAATTCTTTGGAATTTTAAGATAAAATCAATTAAACTAAAACATAAAAGTGCTTTATTTTGCCTTTAAAAGGTTACAATCTTTCCTTATAACTTTATTCTCTATCAACCTAATACATAATGTGCCTCCTTTTTCACATTTATATTCCATCAGTTCATAAAGCCATAGTCTCCTTGACTGTCGGCTTACCTGTCGAGGAACAAGGTTTTTTGCAAACAGAAAAGGAAATTTGTTTATCCTCTCAATCCCCTTAATTATCTCCCTCTTGGATAGCTGCATATAGGTTTAGTTTAGAGAGATTGCGTTCATATTACACTTTGATACATTTTGTAATACACTCATGTTGTTTCAGGTATGTCCTGTCTAAACTCCGTAAAAGTTTTCAATTTCATGAAGCCTGTGCCTCTGCAAAACGTGGTAAATATTATATTTTAATTTTGTATCCTTCAAAAATCGTTAGTATTAACAGCTATTCAGCTTTATAAACTCCTACTTATGTTGAATGAAATAACGTCTGAGCCTAAGAATGAATTTAGTAGAAAAATAGTTGAATCCTACTTTATATTTCCTACGTTTTTATTTTATTGAAAGAAGTGAATAAAATGGCTAAATGATTTATTTCCTCAACAAACCACATAAAAAAATTACAATGGACACGTTGGAAATAAACTGACTACTTTAACCAGTCGTGCAGTCGGTAAAACTGAAATAAAACTAATTAAAACAAAATAACAATTCAGTATAGCTCAACATGTAATGCTGCTCCCTGTGATGTTTAGTCAATAAAAAAACAATGAAGAAATAAAGAAAGGAGTAATAATGCCAGATCGTAATTAACTATAAACCAACAAAAATAAATCTGTACAATCGAGAATAGTATTAAAAAAGGCTTAAAACGTTAAAATTATATTAAAGTAAAATCAATACTTTTCCTTGAATTCATTGTGAACGCTTACTTAGTTAACATTTACTCTCTGGGATCCTTGAAAAATAACATTACTTTTCACAGATAAACCAATAAAGAAAATATTGCTATACCATTGATGTGCCTTCAGCTAACACGTTTCAAGTCGCATAAAAGCAGAAAACAATATAGCGATAGCCAATCTAGGCATAACTAGATTTAATGATTGAAAGTAAAATACCCAGTTGATATAACTACTCGTACTACAATTTGTAAGGAATATAGCAACTTTTATATTTTAATATAATTTTATTATCCAAGTTATAGGTGATTTGTTAAATCTGGGTAGTTCAATGGTTTATTTAAAAATAATTTGTTCGTTATGCATGCACAAAAGTATTAAAGCTATGCAATTTGTTTTATATGTATAATGACTAATATGGACTCCAAGGTGAGCTTGATTCTCGCACGCAATCCCTTCCTAGATCCTCCAAGACTAAATCCTTCTCAATCCCCTTAATGTTCTCCCTCTAGATCCCTTCTATCTCGTTATGGGGTAATATGACGAATACTTCATCATACTACCCAGTATTTGTAATGTTCAACTGTATTCCATTTTTAAAATACTGTAATATGTAATGATTAGAGGATTATTTGCGTGTTTATATTATTTAGCATCTAATTCAAGTATAGGCTTATTCTTCCTGCTATTTCTACATTTTACCATTTTATTTTTGGAAAGGGGCTACAATCTTACAAAATAAAAACTCTAATGTTTAGTTTTATAAAATTATTTACTTGTATCAAATAAAATTTAATGCAACCATAAATCACTGATGTATCTGCAATAATGAGAGTTTGTGGCTGAAATCGTCAATTAGCAAATAATCGATAGGTTAAACTAGAACGGGGACGGGGACGACAAATATTGGTTGACAAAGACACGTATTTCACCAGCCATCGCAAACTAATCAGTCGAACAAGCCATTGGCAGATATTGCATCTCATTGGTCGTTCCAATTAATTGCACCGTACATTTCAATACAACTGCTGGTATTCACTGATAAAGGGGATAACTATCTTGAGCCGTAGTCAGTGTAGACAGGAGTCCTATTATCGTTCAAAGACCACATATTGTCAACCTGTTAAGTCATATTTAAATTTTTCCAACATGCTAAACACGTTTGAAATGTCAAGTACCAGGTGTGGCGTTTAAAGAAAAGTCTATATGAATATTTTTGTATACGTATATTAATTATTGAAACGAAGGTAGTGCGAAATTTAATTTTTTGCAAATATAACTTGCCTCATGTAATAAACATGAAAATATACTTATGTAATAACAGTTTTAGATTCACGGTTAAAACAAATATTAACTGAAACTAATTAATTTCAATCCCTGAGGAGCCTTCAATTCATAAAAAATATTGTCTTACTAAATTAACTAAAATATATATGTGAATACAATTCGTATGGACATTGGTTTGTTAAATAACGATAGTTTATTAAACAGTATAAACAAACTATATTTTATTTTATGATTAAAATGTTACTATAAAACTACTTATTTCTTGTTTTAAAATACAAAGAAATATTCAATAAACATAAATGTTTAGAAATCCAAATAGACATGTCAATTTAAATATTTTTTAAAAATATTTAAACAAGACCAAGCAGTTATTATTTTGTTCCTGCTCCTCATTTTGAAGTGTAAAAGTTGGGAACAACATCGAGAATAACCATTAATAGAACCGGACAGTAGTAGTTACTTCATTTTACTATTATAGTGCATTACAATAAATGTATATGCGTGTATATACATTTTCCCATAATTAATATATTTAATGTTGTCGTTTCTTATTACAAAAGTGTTTTCCTCGCTTTTAAATTAAATTTTTATCATTCTTATTGAAGACAGTACAAATGGCTCATAAGTCTCATATGAGATTACAGTAAAAACCATAGAGTTATTCATATTTGTACAAGTATGAATTTCAACCTGACATTTTCTTGTTTAACAAAATTATTTTATCGCTTTTGTTTTATTGGTAACTTTAAATAATACTATTAAATATTGCCATTGATTTCTCAGCGGAAGACCAATAAATAAATATTAAGGAAAATTTAAATAATGCAAACTTATGACATGTTAAAATGAATAACGATTTAACTAAATCCTTCGGCTGAATATTCAGTTATATGTTAGCTTAATTGACCAATACAGTCCGAACTGATGGTAATGATCATACGGGAACCGAAATCTTGATTTTAAGGACAAACTGAACTGACTAGATTGCTAAGGTAAGATTTCCCATATATATCAAACAATCTGAGGCACAAAATGAATGATTATTTGATTTAATCCCTCATTTGGATCTACTATTAATTCGGATTTTTATATTTTTTGATTGATTTGATCAACTTATCCTCATCAGAAAATGGCGGCAATTGGTGGTGGTATACAGTTTTCTTGATCACTGTTGCCTCCAGGGCAACCATTGGTAACTGGAAACATGTTTTTTAAATAAATAAATTACTTCGTGCAAGTTAAATTGCTTCAATCAGCTTTTACTGAATAACAACACTAAAATATTAGTGAATATGGAGAGGTTTTCAAAATTCTTAACCAAGCAAATTATTTATTGGGAAAGATGCAGGGTTGACTTATAATTTTAAAAGTACAACTGCATCTACAAATGTTTCTGTACTCCAGGTTTCTGAAAATCATTTACCTAGAAATTGGACAATGTTGTGATTTGGTGAAATTAGTGATTTGATGATACATTGTGTTAGATTTAGATAATACACAAGGAAGCTGTTAAATACATTTCATTTATATTACTAAATGCATTGTATTAGGTGGGTAACAATTTTAATTTCGATTTGATGAGGGAATAAAGAGATAAAGTAAAATATAACTTCTGAAAGCTCAAAATGCCCCAGAGGCTCATGTACCGGGGGCACGGTCTCCGCAGTCTGAGGGTTTGGCTAATATTGTCAAATATGTAAAGTGAGAATGTGTGAAGCAATATATATATAGAATAACAATCATTCTGTACCTTTTATTTTGAGATGTATACTAATATACTCGTACTATACTTCTGAATTGTTTATACCTATATATTATATATACCTATATATTGAATATATTTTATTTATATTTAAAGGATTTAAAATTTGAATAACGTATCAATATTAACTATTCAATATTTCAACAAAAAGCCAAATTAGATATTTTTACAATTTTATTTTTCTCTGGTAATAATAATAGTTATAATAGTAATAAAATGAAGTAACTACTACTGTCCGGTTCTATTAATGGTTATTCTCGATGTTGTTCCCAACTTTTACACTTCAAAATGAGGAGCAGGAACAAAATAATAACTGCTTGGTCTTGTTTAAATATTTTCTTTCGCGCGAATTCACTCACAAAACAATGTAAGATTTGATTTTCCGTTATTACTCGTGCACGTTATTGTATTTATTTTGTAATAAATCTCGATTACATTCTATTCTTATGTCGTAATATTGCTTGGCCTTCTGAAAAAGCGTCACATCTCCTCTTTACCGGTCCATAAAAGATGCGTATATATATAAGTTGTCAAGAAACAATCTGTTTTTGGGAGGGATCCAAACAACCTGTTACGTCATCCAACAATAAAGTGGCCTTTAAAGTGTTTACTGCTGTGATACTTTAATAAATTATATGAGCCTATATTTAAGCATATTTTATATTTCAGGAACACAAGAAGCGTATACAGATTGTTTACTGGTTATTATTATGGTTTTGACTGTGTTTATTGTAATTGTTTATCACCCTAGTCATGCTAAAGTCATTAGTGTGGCTAAACCAGACCAACTGAAAATTAGATTTCATTAGTGCCATCAAACACAAGGGTTATTTTCATGGGCGGTTTTAAATAAAGGAAGAGACTAACGATATCAAATTATATAAGATAATACATTTAAATGTACATTCAACCTACTTTGGTCGCATTATATTAAATAACAAAAATTATTACTTCATATTTTGAACGTCGAAGGTAATATTTATCTTCTGATCCAGGTAATGAAGTTTGTTGAAAGAAAAATAACTTAATACAACTTTTAATTTTGTTTGGACATGTTAAGATATAATATATTAAGATAAACTGATAATAAAATATAATAATATAGTTATGTATTCCTGGACATTTATACAAATGTGTTACGTCTATAATGGGAGGGACACAACAGTTTTTCTTTTTGGACAATGAAATCAATGCAGTGTATGTAATTTTGCAGCTCATTTTATAATACTAGTATGTTAATTAAGAACTGATTAATATTAAATAGCTTTGCATTTCATGGCCATAAGGCAGCTGTATATGTCAGATTGACATGTTACACAGCGGGGTTCTCGGCCTTGGCTTCAAGCCTCGGTTATAAATAGTTGTCCGCCCAGTTATAGTCTGGAGTCATTGTCTCATGCCACTGTAGAAGTGTCTTCGCCTCACTGTAGAGGAGGCTCCAGTCACGAAAGATTTCTCGGTTCTACCTGTTTCTCCCATTAGGTCAACTTTAACTTAAAAGCCCCTCCTCAATGAGTCAACTAAATCCATTGGTTACAGGATCATTTTAAAACATTCAGTGATTTAAATGAGAAACATGTTTATATAACAAAATACCAATTTTTAGAAAATATTCGATAATTGAAAAAATTTTGGGATTTTCCGTGGTAACAAAATTCTGCTAACCATCGTCGGGTCGCTAGGAATGTTATATGTTTTTTTATAAAAATTTCATAATCGATGGGTTTTGATATACTAATTATGAGGGATGGATTTTAAATTTTACTCATTTTGTTTTTACTGCCCCTGAACTGGTAAAACTATTATAGTGGTTTTAAATTACCTTTCCGTCACCAGTTCGAAGTTATTGCAGTTTCCTACAATCTCAGGTTTCGACGCGGTTGCGTCATGTTCACGTAGTGCAGGTCAATTGTTTTCAAGCTAAAACTGAATTTCGATCTTGAAGACGTCGTCGTCAAAGTTTTTTTTTTTAAACACAAAACCACGAGACACACACACTGACATATTTAATCATGTAAATAAAACTACTGGGCGTATACATACGACTCGAAACCCGCTATTTGATTCCGTCGCGGTAAACGGTGGCGACGCTAGGGCACTGAGATCGACGGCGACGTTGACCAGATGTTAGCAGGTGCCTCGTCCTTGGGAGGTGGGAGTTTGCAGTTATCAAGGTGGATGGACTTGCCCACCGAACTTCACTTTTAATAATTTGATTTAAAATTAAATGTGAGCTGTATTGGATTTTTCAATAATACTGACTCGCTATCTTGCCTGAAGGCTTTGAATCCCCAGGAGTCTAGTTATGCTCAACACGTCTTCGATGAAAAACACAGCGTTGGAATTATTGAGAACAGTGTGGGAATAATAAAAATTTGTAATAAAGGGCCCATATTAGACACATTAGAAGAGTTCCACATTTACAAAGCCTTCAGACAAGATAGCGAGTCAGTATTAAACGTAAAACTCCAATACAGCTCACATTTAATTTTAAATCAAATTATTAAAAGTGAAGTTCGGCGAGCAAGTCCATCTCCCTTGATAACTGCAATTACCACCCCCCAAGGACTAGTCCATTATCAAGCACCTGATAACAACATCTGGTCAACGTCGCCGTCCACCTCAGCGTCCTAGCGCCGCCACCACCTTCCGCGAAGGAATCAAAGAGCGGGTTTCGAGTCGTGCGTATATACCCAGAAGTTTTATTTACATGTTTAAAAGTGTCAATTTGTGTGTCTCGGGTTCGGATAAAATTAAAACTATAAGTAGGAATAAATAAATAAATATCTATAAATGTCCAAATCATTATTGATAAAGACAGATGATCACAAGGCAAAACTTTAAAATCAGACAGTTTTCACTCTCATTAGCTTGAACGCTAGTTTGTTTACTAAAAGCCATGACAAGAAGGGTGACTCTGTTTCTTCGAAAACAATCTGTTTAGGAAAGGGGGCGGTATTTAAGTTTGTTTGCGTTTTTTAAGTGTGATAATATATTTAAAATCGAATTTGTACGTATTGTTTTATGAAAAGTATCATTTACAAGTGTATTATTTGATTTAAAATGATCTAAATGAGTGATATAATTAGTGAGAGTTTATTATTTTAGTAATATAGGTAACAAAAACCGAAAAAAAACTAATATTGAGTTGATGCTATAGCTTAACAAAATGATTCTGAAATAGAGCTAGCTAAAGCAGATACTAAGGGAGGTAAAATGAAAACACTATTCAAAATACAACACTGTATAAAAGATCCGATAGTGTTTTTGGAGATATTGAAACGGTATCAAATAAATTTAAAAAAATCAGAAACAAATGGTGTGATTAGTATAAACTATGTAGATTATAAAAGAGGTGAGCAGTTTGAAGAGTTTAATCCCAAAACTAAATCATCCATCCTTGAGAGTACGTACGTGTGTGTCCGGCTTTAATGATGCACACGCTACATAGGATGGTTAGGCTTTTGCAAACAGACGTCACGTTCGGTTATCGGTGGATTCGTGTGAATTGCAGCATTCCCGTAGAGTATATGGAATACTTAATACCCTTATGTATCGACTTTTAAAAAAAAGCTTATATTTCGGAGAAAATTTAGAATAGCGAATTTTGTAAACAATTTCGAATTGTAAATTATAATACACAATAATCTAAAACGTTATTTATATTTCCCTCAATTCATGGAAAGCGTGTGGTTACCTCTTCGTACTTTCTCACACCACTCTTCGATGACCTTGGACTTTGACCTCACACCTCCTAATACCACTCTTCGATGACCTTGGACTTGGACCTTACACCTCCTAATACCACTCTTCGGTGACCTTGGACTTTGACCTCACACCTCCTAATACCACTCTTCGGTGACCTTGGACTTTGACCTCACACCTCCTAATACCACTCTTCGGTGACCTTGGACTTTGACCTCACACCTCCTAATACCACTCTCGGTGACCTTGGACTTTGACCTCACACCTCCTAATAACTCTCATGAATGACCTTGACATTTACCTCACACCGTCTCATACCGCTCATACCTATTACCCCTTCCAGTGCCCATATTACTACTACATATAGAGCTTAAAATGTTTCAATATTACGTTTTTAGGATTTTATTATAAGACCAACTTCTTTTAAAAGGCTTATATATCATTAAAATAGCTCAACACATAAATAATTAATATTTTATTTACTTATTATTGTAGTAATGGCGGAGAAAAATGTTAGAGTAAGAGGCACGTTAGATGGTACAAACAAAAATAAACAACCATTACCTTTTTGTGAACTTAAGCATACAACTCAGTCTTGAAAATATATTTCCCATGTGGTATGTTTCTTGATCGTGTTTTCAAGGACCAGCTTTTGATGCAGTTGCACCTGCAATTTTAATTGTGACAGTTCTAAAGGCAACTACTTGCAATAAAACTGTAGCAATTTGTATCGCAATAAATTCATCATTATAAATTAACCACCCGTGTTATCTAGTTTGTCACAAATTTGATTGTGGAATTATGATTTTACTTGTATTGTGACTGGTTAGTTATTTTCTTTATAAATAATTCACCTCTTAAGAGCTAACATATTTTCACAAACAAAAGCACAACACAAATTTATTTGTAAACATACGTTTTCTGGCACTGTGAGCAAATTGTACAAGTGGCACATGTGGTCCAACAATGTTTGTTGTGTTACAAGTATAAAGATTAGTTAAAATGAATAGTACATTCGTGAGCCTACTTACGTGCTTCGTATTCTAACTGTCATTTAACAGTAATCGCATTTTCTTGTCCTACGTGATTCTTATAGAAAATACAAATTTATAATTTATCCTTATTTATGATGCATTGAATTAAAACTTAGTATGTGTAGTAAAGCTAACAGTGGAAAATAGGGGGTATCTGGAGTTTGTTGCCACCTAACTCTGATGAGGAGGGGGATATCCTGAGTATGTTGCCACCTAACTCTGATGGGGAGAGGGGATATCCGGAGTTTGTTGCCACCTAACTCTGATGGGGAGGGGGATATCCGGAGATATTTACCACCTAACTCTGATGGGGAGAGGGGATATCCGGAGTTTGTTGCCACCTAACTCTGATGAGGAGATGGATATCCGGAGTTTGTTGCCACCTTACTCTGATGAGGAGGGGGATATCCGGAGATGTTTACCACCTAAATCTGATGGGGAGGGGGATATCCGGAGATGTTTACCACCTAAATCTGATGGGGAGAGGGGATATCCGGAGTTTGTTGCCACCTAACCTAACCCTCATGGGGAGGGGGATATCCCCTCTTACCACTACTGTGAGTAGCAAATGACTCTCTAGTGACTCCAATTCAGTGCACATTTCTGAAAAAAAGGTTAGCAGAAGAATTTATATACATGCTACCGTACTTTATACTTTATATTTAGTAAATACAAATTATATTATTGATTCAAATAAAGAGAAAGGGTAAAAAGTTAGTATCAGTTGTATGATACCTTTAACTTAAGTTAATTGGAATATATTTTTAAAAACTATTAATTAATTTTTTTCTAGTAGTTTAATAACACTTTGTTCCAGAGCTTTATTAATTATATTGAAGTTTTTGTCCGAAATGTATATACGATGCACATTGTAATAACGTTTTTATAAGGTATACTGCTTATAAAGACATTTTATAATATATGTATTTAAAACTACGTAGGCTGGTGCATAATGATGTTTTTTTGTATGTAAACATTTCCCGTACGCACGGTTGATAAATTTGAACGTGAGGGTATTAAAAGCCGCATTCATCACTTAGTTGGGCCGGGCTTGGATTAATGCATTAGTGTGCTTATGTCTTTATGCGCTTAGACTGTGTCACATGATTTTCATGTTTTGTTTCGCACTCCTGTATTGGTTATTGGTATTTTTACTACGAATTGTCAGTGTTTGTATGACTACTAGGTATTGAAAAAAAATAAGAGTTACACGAGACTCTTTAGTTGTATTTAATTAAGCTAAAACATAATAATTTTCTCAGTCAAACCAACAAAACATTACAATACAAATCAAATCTCTTTATTGGACCACAGAACAAATCCGTACAATATTGTCAAAATGGTGACACTTATGTGAGAACAATAATGGCCAACAGTAACATTACAAATTAAAATAACTCAATAAACTAAAACATGTCTGTTATAGCGAATTCCCCCTATAGGGAAGAAGCTATTACCGTAGGTCTCATGGTAAGACTTAAGCTCAATACCATGATAACTTTCATTTTGAGGTCCCCAGATGCCAAAAAAAAACCATTCGTTCAAATTTTAGCGAATTTTCCCTATAGGGAAGAAGCTATTACCGTAGGTCTCATGGTAAGACTTAAGCCCGAGACCATGATAACTTTTAATTTTGAGGTACCCAGATGCCAAAAAACCATTCGTTCAAATTTTTATATATGTATATATATATATATATTTATAAATATATATATATATATATATATATATATATATATATGTCCGCAAGCACGATAACTCTCGTAAAAAAGGTCCGATCTTAATGAAATTTGGTACAAATGTGTAAAGTACCATTTATTTGAACGAGATCGAAAACCAGATGAATCGCACCATCCGAAGGGGGGTTTTTGGGGAGTTTTGTATCCCAAAAATGTGTTTTTGGGGTTTTCACATTTAATTTTAATATAAATCAAATTTTAATTTATACTAATAAATTCAGCTTAAAAAAACAAACAATTTGGTATTTTGATCATTGCTCTACGTCAATTGGTTACCGAGATATTGAAAGTGCTAAACACAGTACGTTGTCTAATGTTATTCTTATGGAGAAAAAGAAAAATTGTATATCTCGCTTATTTATGAACATAAACTGGCAAAATTTGGTATATGGCTTGATCTGGTTGTGGTTTATTGTTGTTTGCACAAAAAAACAATGTTTCGCCTATGGTTCCTGTAGCAGCAAACCTAGGTACTTGGTCCCCATGTTATTATTATGGAAAATACTTAAAATGTTATATATCAGTTATTTATGAATGTATATGGATGAAACTTGGTATGTGACTTTACTTAGATGAGTTCTAATGATATTTGTATAAACACCCATTATTTCGTGTTCCTTGTTGCAGCAAACCTGCGTACTCATCCCAATGTTATTCTTATGGAGAATAATTAATATTTTTAATATTGCTTGTTTGTTAATATATTTCTTATGAATCCCGTTAAGTGTTAATGTGTTATGTTATAGCCTATATCCATTGGAAATTCGCTGAGTATGCAGGTTTGCTGCGACGGGGTATTTAGTTATTCTGGCAAGCTAAATACAAGTTAAAGTCTTTAAAGGGCGAAGACTTGCACAGCATGTAAGAAATGGATATGCAAATAAAAAATAAAATAAAGAAGCAGACGCTAAAAGTAGAAGTTCAACTGAGCATAGAAGTCATTTTACTTTGTCCATGCCTTTAATATAGCGGCCAATTTATCTTAGTTCTAGTCCGCATGCGAAGTTCAGAGAAAAGTATTATTCTCGAGTCTCCCGGGTCAAGACCTTTCATTTTAGCCTTTTTCCATCATCTGACAATTTGCCAAACGTTTAACAGGTTTCCTTCAAATTTCGCCTACACTGCAAAATGGTATTTGGCAAATTGCCTTTTCCATTAAGGAAAATAATGAAATCACTTTTGAATAAAGCATATGGAGGAATTTTGTATGGAAAATCAACCACGCGCAACTAATTTTTTGTAGATAGTAATTCAGTCATGCTTTCCTAAACTATATGTACCATTTATTTTTTTAAACTAAGTTAAATAAGTGTTCTATTGACACTCCTAAATATTGTATTCTCTTAAACTAAATTATTTTGGGGTTGTTGAACCATTGTTATTCAATAATTTAATATAACGTTTAAATTGTAATTGTCAAGAACATTAAAAAGAGCATTAAGTGTAATAATACAATTTAGTTGTACTTTACATGCTTTTTGAAAAAGGGACAATTAATTAAAACATAAAACAATAAGTATAGCACAGAAGCTTCACATATAATACAGCTGTGTTAAAAGTATTTGATTTAGGATTACATATATTTTACTTCGGAACCTAAGTAACATGAGCTTGGCGTAGACATATAGCAAAAACTACATAAGGGTGAAAATAATATTTATTTCTATACAGTTATCCGCTGACTTTTTCCCCTTTTTATGATTATTCACAACAGATAAAAAAATTGCACTCGTAAAAAACTTAAAATTGATCTGCAATGCTCATATTATAAACTTATACAACGCCCATATAGTCAAATACATTAAACCAGCTAGTAGCAGGTAATGTATATCGTTCCTACACGAGTAGGGGCTTATGTTTTATACGACTCACGGATTGTATGAATGCATTGATTCGGTATAACATTCATAATTAGAATGTCGTATTCCTCGACAATGGAGGTGTCAGGTATTTTGGCCTAGCGCCAAATTGCTTTCCAATATCCATCATCTGTGCAACATATCCCTTATGCCGCATTAGATTTCGCTTTCTGCCTCCTCCTTACAAAACAATTGATAACTAATTTTAAGGTTTTAAATCTAATTTCAATTCTTTAATACACAATTATATGCGGACTACAATATATATATATTTAACTCATTAAAATGTAATTGTACTATGTTTCCTCTTAAGGAAGAATCTAATATTTTCCGCATTTACCTTGGCCACCTTATGTCTATACTTCGGTACACAATGACTTTTTACCATCCAATAGGCATCGAAATGCATCTGAAAATCGAAAAGTATTTTAGAATAAAGAAAAGTATGATTTTACGTTTCTAATTTAGAGAATATGGCGGTTTGGTGTCTTGGTTGAAAACATTTTATCCTTTAATCGCCTTACAATTTTAACTGTACAAAGGTGTATAGCTATTCTCGGATTTATCTGTCGACCATTACACTATTTCAGATATATATACCGTAACATTGTTTTAGATGTCACTTGTTTCAATTTATTTCTAAAATTTTGTCTCCAAACAGTTTTCTTCCATAAATATAAAAAAAAAAATTACAAACAAATTGTTGAGAATGTTTTACTAAGGGTGTGTTGGCTTCCTAAACCATCCAATTTGGTGGATACGATATAGGGATATGTTAGAAGCTTTTCGATTTCGACCACTGGAGATAAGGAGGAAGGCATTGTTGCTGTGTTATCTGCGTGTTGTGGAAGACCCTCTGCCCTTGGCCGTGTCGTGGCTCGTGCCGCACTACGGTGGCCGGGTGAGCAGGGCGTTTTATCAGCCCTTTGCCAAAACTGCTGTTAACGTCAATTCGCCCTTGAACGAGTCTATCCTACAGATTTGGAACTATCTATATAAGCAAATTATGAGCTGTTACAGAACAAGCTGTACAATACTGATCAAATTTTCTTGCCTGGACTGATATTCGAACCCACGACAGGACCACTGCAATAATTTTGAAGTCGTCGGCTTGACTACTTCGCCAACGACTAACACAAATTACCCCTCAGTTGTATGGTAATATACTAATCAGTTTTGGCTGACTGGTATGGTGAATGCTATTCAAAGTCTAACACTTCTTCAAATTAGTTTTATTATGACAGATTTCATAAGCAATTATTTACCTGTTTCTTTTGTGGCGAGCAACGTCAAAACGATGATTATCTGACCGAAAGTTCTCACCCTCATAATCATAAGACACTGGTAAGATATGATGTAGATGTTGTAATGACATTTGATTTAACTTTGTTGGGAACAGGAACAACAGTTGTCCTCGTTTTGTCCCCTTAGAAGGTCTAATCTGCCGGAAGTACAAAATACTGCGAGCCTCGGCCGCTGGTCTCGGGGTTGCATTGGGCCCAAAATAGCGCCGGTGTCTGCGCTCAGTGTGTGTCTAGTGGCTGACGGGGGGACATGTGCGCCAAAACGAGCCTGCTCCTCAAATTGGATTATTGCGATTAAAGGTATAATATGTTATTAATTTTAGAGGTAATGCGTTGAAGATACAGGTAATAATGATGTGCGAGTCGTTGGTGTAGTGGTCAAGACGACGGACTTGACCGTTTCAACGGCCTTGTCGTTGGTTCGAATCCCAGTCCTGGTAAATAAATTCCTTCAGTACTGTTCAACACGTGCTGTAAAGGCTCACTGAATACGTCCCAGCATAGTTCTGTTGTTTAAGTGGACGGGCAAAGAGAGACAATGAAGGCTGCCGACCTTTTTAAAAATAAACAAATAAAGTAATAGTAGTGCCAAAAGTAAGTAGCCATAAATGGGTAACTTATAGTTCATACATAATTTATCATTACTATACTTCACCGTTTTAATTGAATCCAGAGATTAAAAATTATGCCGGGTTCACGTTATTTCTAATTTTCAAAGGGTATATTTGAGTTGCAAATATGACAGGATAAAATTATTTACTTTGTGATTGCAAAATAATGCATGACACATCACTTAACACATGGGTCTGAAATTAGAATGCATTGTATTTCATATTGCAACAATTAGTGAAATCGATTATTAAACTACGACAGAAGCTTTGAAAAGAGTTATCATATTTTGTTCTATTTTAATACATATATTAGGTTCCTCTGGCTTTCAGGAAAGAGCTAAATTTGAAAAATAGAAACATATTAAGAGCTATTTTTTATCCAACAGAAGTCCGCTGGTCTGAAGCTTGTTATGTTGCTAGTTTTTTTTAATGTTTTGTTTACGTTTAATTTTTTAAGGATACGATAAATTCTGGTTGCCTTAATGTGAATGGTTGTCCCACTTTGAAATTATGGCACAGGTCAGTGGCTTCTGGTTCAGTTGAACGTTTAACCACTTTTATAAATTAAATACATTATAAGTATTACTTGTAGTACTAAAAATGGGTTTTACAAATATTTCTAAAATTCAAACTTATTTATTCAGATGTGAAATTTGACATTGCGTCAAAGGATTAATACTTTTAATATTTGAAAATCTTAATACACTTTTTTATGCCGTAAGCTACTTTCCTGTATTAAACTTCCTTACTTACATTTTTGGACCATGTCGGGCCAAACCATAAATACTGCGAAAAATTTACAACGTTTTAGGAGGCGTTTCATTTAGAAGTTAATACATGTTTTATGTAAGCTACACATAGGTACATAAAATAGTATTTTCTAAAACAAATTGAAAAAGCGTCATTAAAACGCTTTATTCCTTAGTGCAAAGACGGTCACCCTCTTTTTCCCCAGGTGGATTATCCGGTCCTTTGACGTCGTATTTTCAAGTAAATATAACTCCTTTATATTGAACAGGGTGCGTGATTACTTTTATATCATCGTTAATATATAACTTTTGTTGCTTTTGAATACCTTGTCTGCAACAACATTTCCAAAAAAGCTTGTTAAGGCGTATAATGCACACAACTAGGTTTTGTTATCTTTCAGGTACGCGATAACAAATATTTTGCACATTCTCAGGCAAAAAGAGAATTCACAAAAATAAAATAAAAATTGTTCACTTAAAAATGTTGTTTATTTATCTTTCTGACAAATAGTAAAACGAACCAACATAATATAATTATCTGAAGCGATTAAAACAATTGTAGTTATAGAATTAAAAACATCACTTTGATGGTGTTTTGTTTACTATTAGACACGATTTTAGTAACTTTATAACAGGGTATACTATCGTGGATACCGATTTCACAAGCATCAAGTTATATGTACCAATAAAATATTACAAAACGGTTTATTCTACAGTCCGCAATAACACCCACGAAAACCTATTTTGTTATAATATAATACCTGCATGTATGTTGTTCAGGAACCCCTAACCTATTAATAAAAGCAATATAACGGTTGTCACTCCTTATCTAAATCAAGTTTTCTTTGCTAGTGATGTCATAAAATATCAGACTTTGAAGAGAAGTGACAATAAGCCATATAGTTTTAGTATTAATACAGCTTAGTTTAATACAAGTATATTGTATAATGTTTTATTGTAGTTATAGCATACATTTTGGTTCCCAAAATCACTTCAAAATTAAAATAATAATTATCATATAACCAGAACCAAAACTAATAGAAAAAGGGTTAAAAGAAGAATTCTATATTTTATTAAAAATAATTTTATAAAATAATTCCAGACATAACAAGAAATATTGGTATGGTTGTCGTAATACTAATATTAGAAATTTTTTCACAACTAAAATCAATTTAACTAGCGTAAAACCCCAAATAGATAAAAATGAAAAAGGACAAGCCGCACAAAGTAAACGACTTTTGTAAGTACTCCAAATGAAACTGATCGAATAGAATAGAAGGAAACGGTTTGAAGAGGATTAATTTAAGATTAGAAGGGATATGCGCTAATATAGTCAGAAATCCTGTTCATTTGAATTATACGCAGTATAATGGCGGCAGCATCCCAGGCTTATGGCGGGTAAGGGCTTTGGTCTGGTGTAGAATAATCCAGCTCGAAGCGTTCGTTGCTGTCCATTACTGGGTTTTATTCTGTGTTTCGTTTCACGTCGAATTTATTTTACATTAGTGTTACGGTTTGTAGTTGATATAAAGTTATTTCCTTAACAAGCAATATCAACTCTTATTTCGTATAGATATATTTGTCTATTTCCTTGTATGAGCATTTCTTAGCGGACTAAGATGTGATTTAATACGTATTAATAATTACAATTCTATTACAAAATGTATATTAGCATAGCGCATATTGAACACTTAGTTAATATAACTAGTAGTGCAGTTTTCCGTTTTCAGAACATTTTGCATGATCAGTGAATTCATAGGTGAAACCAAGTAATTCTGCACAATATCGGTTAAGCAAAAAATAAACATATCAGCAAAGAATCTCGTCAACTTAATAGTATTATAATTATTATTCGTAGGTCAGCTAGGATTGCAAATACCAATATTCTACTCACAGCAAATGAGTTCCATTATCCTCAAATGAGTTATGGCATTGTAATTGGTGTACTAAAACTACAAAAGCATAAGCTATTTTTCGTTTGAAAAATTTAGCAGCTAGATTAGCTTTTGGTATAAATATACCAAGTTAATATATTCACGTTAATGTGTTTTTTAGTTAATTATTCACCAATCAAATATTGCTGGAATATTTATTAGTGTCTATACATTGTTATTTTGTTATAATACCAACCACTGCAACCTCAGACTTGCTTGTCCTGGTGCAAAAAATTATAAAAGATTCATTTTACACAACAGTTAACAATGTACTTACCTTTAGGTGCAAAATACGTCTTATATAAAAATTGGTTCAGAGGAAGGCTAAAGCAATTTTCCGTCTCCAAGGAATAGTATAGCATCCAGGAGTATTTTACTGACTCTAGAAGTGTTTATTTAGAATATCAACTTCTTTTATTTATCAATTTGAACATTTAAAAACATGTTGTTACTGAGTGAAAAAAAAACTATTAGCAGTTACAGTTATTTAGAAAGACCCTATAGAATCCGTTGTATTCTTTTGCCCTTGAAATAAATATGTTAACTATAAGTAACTGAAAATTGTGATTTTTATAAAAACATTTTTGTGTTCCTAGACCAAAAAAAACATGTTTTTATTCATTTATTTATCTTACAATTTATCAGCTAATTAATATCCTATGTTTAACATCTCCATATCGTTATTTTTGGAACAAAAATACAGAAATTCTTTATTCTTATAAGCTTTTCCTAAATATTTCGTTTTCAAAGGTATTTCGCTTTGAAAAACAGTAGTTGCCGCCATTTAGGATTGGTTAAACTTATAAACTTTACATCCTATACCGAAATAGGTCCTATTATTTGACATACATTTAACAAAATTTGAATATAAATCTTAACATATTAATATGATATAATTAATTATGTAAAAAAATACAAACGTAAGAACGGAAAGCTATAGATTTCAAGACATATCTTCAAACGCCAAAAATGAGTCTGCCAACATTTTTCGTTACCTTTGCATGTATAATTACATCCTAGAGTTTTGTAACACTTTTTCTGAAAACTCTGTGAAATTTTTTGTTGATATAACATTGTTTGTCCTTGATTTACATGGTGTATTAGCCTTATCATGTAAAAAGCTTACCTTGACATCCTCATGGTTACAGATACCAGAGAGAGCCGAAACACAACTCGAAAACTCAACACATTTTCTTCCCACCCTCAGATAGAAACCAGGTACACTCACACACTTACATTTAATAGCCTCTGCAATGTCGCACAATGTCTCTTTTAACGCAAGCTTGTTGCTTTTACAACACTCAAACAGTGGAATTTTACCATCTGATTAGTCTTGTACTTCATTTCTTGCAAGATGTTTGCTAGTTGGTTCTAATTTAAATATTCCAATAAAAAATAACTACAATTATGTGAATTAATTTTACACAAGAACAATTATGATGAATATACATTTTTTATGTAACAAGACTTCAGTATTATAAATGTTTGAAATAGTGAATACAAATGTTTACCATACTGCAGAGTACTTGGTGGTATTCCTAATTAATCTGCACCTGCAAATCCTTTTTTAAATTTAATGAAAAAACATATGTTTTATGTGTTAATTTATTGGTTGAGGATTTGTTTTGTTTTACCTACCTATTTACTACTTATAAACAGACTATTTCTAATAGTCAAGGTTTCTATATGTAATCAGAATCGGATACACCTTACATTGTTAAACAAACAACCAGTTGAGAAGTACAGGATACCCATAATAGAACGTTGAACTATTGAAAATAATAAAGTTCTGACAGTTCTGATAGCATAACAAGTGTTAATAATATTGATTTTGAGGTAGAAAATATATTTAACTACATTTATCAATATAAAATAACATTAGTTAAGGGTGCATTAAATTAACATAAATATCACTAGATAAACAAATTATAATATTACTATACATTGTTAAAATGTAGGATTGTATTGTTAATATTTATATTATATTTATTGAATATAGTATATTATGTATGGTGGAAATCAGAGCTTAATATGTTATATAAGGTTATTTAATAAACATATTAAATAAATAATAATAAATAAATAAATAAATAATATATTTAATAAGGTTATGTTATAACCTATTTACCCAAAACCAAGAACTATTTGGTGTGGGTCGACCGATCATATATAGTTTCAATAAATAAGTATCGTTTAACCTGCAATGTTTGTTGGTTCGGTGAACCACTGTAACTTTCAACTAAAACAAAGTGGCTTATGCGTCAGTTTAATCTTTAAATTTTTGTTTAAGTATCCTTACACTAAAAGTTAATTTCCTCCTGAGTAGGATACATAACTGTTTGAAACTCTTGAGAGTAATAGTTACAGATAATAAACTACAATTTTGATAGTTGCACAGATAATAACGATATTTTTAATAGTTATATTATTTTACTTGGTATAAATTATCATTCAAATTACAAAAAATCCTTTATATACAAACTTGTTTATGCAAATTTATCATTAGAACCTATCTTTATAACAAATTTAAATTTACTTAACCAAAATGATTACCGAGCATGAAATAAAGTTGATGATAAATTTAATCGCCCTCATATAAATTAGGTAAACTGTCTTACGTGCATAACCAGATATTTTTTTATAATTTTTTAATGAAACGCTCTTAATATCTTAACAGCTGAAAACTATTTTACTAAATATATTTGAAAAGTATTATAATTTTTCAGTTATTTATACTGTAGTAAACAACTATTACAAACAATTTAATGACGACATCTTCATATCATAGACTAACATATATAATAATTTACACATAATTCTTGGACGATTCTTCTTGGGAGGAAGAGTACGTTTTTGGCGCAGATCCAGCGGTGGAGCGTGGCTCCCGACGACTAACACTGCTAATTATACTGCACTTTGGGCTCATGTTTCATGAGTTTGATCCAGAAAATATTACTTTCAAGGATCCTTTGAACCCCCTGAAGTATGACTTAAATTAAAAACATTGATACACATTATTGATCAATGAAATATATTCTGAAGGTAATTTTATTATGCAAAATCTTCAAAACAGACCCGGAACAATATCGAATATATAGCATTTTTTATGAAAGATACTGGCAAACCCAAAATTATAATTCTCTACCAATAAGAGTAGACAATTTTCTATCATAAATTGTCGGCTGTCCACTCACTTTTTTATAGAATATTTATGTAAACATTGTCCTTACTGTTCTTTGACGCTAAATTAGTTTCTGAGAATTTAGAAGTAATTTTCGACGAAGCTTGTCACTGATGCTTCACTAAAAGCCCTCATTATCATCATTAGCAAAAATGTAGCATAAAATACATTTGTATTTCCATTTCCATACTAATAATGGAAAAACAGAAAACTGTTGTATTGAAAACTACTGTTTATCAATCAACGAGTTCATTAACATTTTTTTAATTTTCTATTTTGGAGGAAAATGTTAAATATTTGCAAAGTAGTGTGACAAATACGTCACTATCAGATCCTAGGTCAGACATCGAGTAAAAGAGAATAACAGGTTTTTGTTAAATAAAATTTATTTTTTTATTTTATGTAACAAAAATATATAAATTCTGGTCTATTAAAAATATCTGTAGTCTACTTAATTTAGCAGCTTAGAGCAATATTAAGTTAAAATACGTGAGTGTTAAAAGAGTTCAATAATTTTGATCTGTGAATAACCCAGACACTAGCTGAAGTACATCCTTAATACCTTCATACTGTTTGATGTTTGCGTTCGAATATGTAGACCTTTGAGTTTCACAGATAATATAACGATGTAGATACTTACGTGGATTACTGAAGTAAACAATATCACATACAGTCCTCGAAGTGTTTTCTTATCACGTAATAATAATCCGTCTAATCTAAGAACTACTTGCCAATCTGTTACTAAACAAAATCAGAAATTAATACAATTCCCTTTATTTCTCGCTTAGGTGGGATGAATAAATATGAAACACAAATAATAAAGAATATATGAAAAGTTCAGTTTTAAATTCTGGCAAGATAGAGTTCAAGCTAATTGGTCTTGAAAAAGTACAATGATTGATAGTTTTCTCAGAAATATTGACAGCAAAAACCTCGAAATCTAAGTTTCAACACTTTATGGTTTACAGCTACGGCGTCGTGGCTTTAAACATTCTAAATTTGTTTGAAAACTTTAAAAACATAACCTCAAACATCTCGTAATTTAAATGTTACACTATATCTGCTAACTTATATTAGGTAATTAATCGCAAGATATTTTTAACAGAATTTATATTAATGTCTGTAATTAGTCACGTCTTGTTTAAGTACAGAAACAGGTGCAGAACAGTGGTTTGATCGTACTTATTGAAATTATTGTCGTACATAATCTCCAGAGAGAACATTGGCAAAGCTAACTCATCCTGTAAGGTCCTAGACGGGTACAAATAGTCGAACTACTGGATTTATGGAAATATAATTTGAGGAAACAATTAAAATAATAATAAGCCAATATATTTACTCAATTAGAATTACCATTACTAGATACATTAAAAAATCTATTCAATATTCATTATAAGTAAGGTTTATTTAGAGTTCTTAAGTAAAAACCACACGAAAGCTTTCCTCCGATTTATTTTTTAATTATTATCCAATTTATGGCTTAATAATGTTTTATAAATGTGCTCCAACCCCAAGAATGATAATTATTGTTTATCTGAAAGTTGGAAAACTTAACACAGAGTATTTGTAGATATTTATCATGGCACAATGATCGTAACAGCTCTTAAAACAATCAACTGGCACAGCAGTATTTAGTATAACATTTAATTATAAAGTTAGGATAGTACAGTTGAGACTGGAATATTTGTATGAAGATTGCACATGTAAAGCAGATATAAAATAGGAAAAATTAATCAATGTTTAAAAAATGCTGACTAAAATAGCATAGAGTTACACTTCCCCAAAATTCAGAAAAGAGGTAAATGGATAAAGCAAACATTTATAACAAAAAGTAATAAAAGTTGTAGTAAAAGTTATTCTTGGTCCGTAGAACAAACTGGCCTAGTATATCAATAATATCAATATATCAGAATTTGAGTAACCACAGTTGTAATTGCACACACAGTTTGTCGTGACCTACTCTAATCAAACAGTGGCGACTAAAACTATCCCAGAATAACTGGGCACCAACTGTACGTGTGGACAAGAGAGTCTTATTTTGCTTTTATTACTGAATGGGACAGCTACAGGTGAGTTGTATTTAAGGTTAAGAATGCTCAGAGTTTTCTAGCTTATAGCTATTCTACCTAAATAATGTGTTTGAGATTCAATCTTTATTACAACAATCTCATAATGTCCACAACTTACCTTTACTTTCAAATCTTTAGTTAATTGTCTATCAAAATTCTTTCATAACTGAATATATGCTGAACAATACTTCTGAAATAAAACAAATCTAAAGTATTTTTCTCTTTATTTGTTAACAGTCTCCTCCGGTTTTATGTGCATATGTCTCGTCACAATAATTAGTTATTTCTTTAAAATTACATATTTTAATATTCTAAAGTTGTATATATAACAAATGGTTTTTGTCATTCAAAATTGCAATAACAGTAATCTACTTGGAAAATTTTATTTATTTATTCTTTAGAGAAACCCTTTCTTTAAAAATATTATTTAAAGGGAAAATCTAGTTCACAAGACTGGAATGTAAAATAAAGTGATTACAAATTTTTGTTACTGACATTTTTGTTGGGCTTTCAGTAAAAAAGCAAACAAAACTAAAAGTCAGTGTTACGAGAAGGTACGGGTTAGAATTGGACTTGATGAAGCCGATACATAGCACAGAACTTCCCGCTCCTTTCAGCCGCTTGAATACCTCTAATGATAACGATTGTAAAGTTTTATTTTGTTACATCATTTAACGTCGATTGTTTGTTTTACGTTTTGTATTTAAATCGCAAACCTTCTATGTCGAAATAAACAAAAGAATAGTTTTAATTACTCTTTTCAAAGTTTAAATTTGTATGTTTCTTGTAGACCCGTTAAAACCTTCCTGAAACTCTCGATTATTCTGCGATGAGTATAGCATATGTACTTGTGATGGACATAGTATATGTACATAAAATTCTCAGCTAAACACATGAATTAACTAAGCATAGAGTCTGATGACGTAATTTACTCTGTTTGAAATTTGCATCGCTTTGATGATGAATAGCAGGCAGTTAAATTAGTTTGAAAAATAAAGGGATTATGCCAAATAACAATAAGAGCGCCTTCCACCTCATATTAATTTATCTGTATATAAAATATGATCAAACTGTGGCTGTCAGAATTACGGATACAATATAAAGTTTGAGTAATCCGACAGTACCCTGTAGGAACAATAACCAACGATGAAATACTTGGCCGATAATATCACGAATTCTGAAAATCCACTTTTATGTTGCAAGGCACACCTAAATCGTCACACAATCACAAAAATAAATGCGAACTCTAAAAAAATAAGTTACTTTTAAAGGTGACATTCGATGATTACTATTCACGAAAATGAATCAAAGTTTAATGAGCTGGTCAGCTGTCTAGTGAAAATCAATAACTTGGGATTATAATTATCTGTTTGTTATGAACAAAACAGACTATAAAGAACAATAAATCCCACCAAAACAGTGTTTAGGCATTTATATATTGTGTATAATATAAAAAAAACTTTAAAAACTAAAATGATAAATCTGACAATTTAGGGGTGCATTGGAATGTTAAAGCTGGATATTGGTTGGAATTCCATAACCGCAATGCCTGAATTCTTTAAAATAAGGTTCATTCAAAAATATTCTCCTATTTAAATAACATGGAGTAAAATTGTTAATTTCAGTATTTCAAAAACTAAAGTGGTATTTTTAAATTGTATATTTTACTGTAATTTGTCGCTGTAAAAACGTTAAAATAACACATTGATTGTCCAAATCGGCTGAGAAATAAAGACGTAGTCGACCGAAAACGAAATTCCTTAGTGAACTAATATTCAACTATAATGAAGATTCTTTGAACAAATAAACATAACTAATCCTCCTATTTAAGTATTGGCATCGTATGCTTTTTACCAGTTAGTATTCAAACCATTTATATTACTGAATTTACCTAAATTTTAGATAGGCTTTTATGTTTTTCATTCTCACTTCATGATTTTATAACGAATCTTTTCCTACGCGTACTATTATTCCCAGCTAATATGTTTCAAGAAGAAAATGATGACGAAAGCAGTATTTAGTAAAATGACGAAAGGACACATGGTAAAACATAGTTTTTATTTCACTTACTAGGGGAACTAAAATAGTATTATGAGAAACTAAATGACGCAAGTCAAAGGCGTAGGTTATCTGTATATTTTGAGAACATCATCACAGCAAGCTGAACTTGCAAACCCACGAGTTGGGATGTGGCCAATAAATAAGTCAAGTAAAAAGCTTATTTTACGGTTTATTACTGTATCCCATGAACTGTTCAAGGCATTCATTTTACGGATGATTTATAAAATGCGGTATTAAAGAAAATTACGTATGAACATAACGTGAAATGCGTAAGAATTATACGTAAGCCTTAGTATAATCATCCTTAGTATAGTATAATCATCCTTAGTAGTATAATCATCCGTAGTATATGATTAAATACGGAAACGATAGGACCAATATTACTATAAATTACACTTTAATATCTAAATTATCATAGGGCATAAGATTAAATTTTAACTTGTTAGAGTTCTTAACTTGAGATATTTGGTATTTAATTATTTTAAAGCTATTGGACTTTTAGTGGTCCATTCAGATGATTTTATTTCTTAAGTGTATTGTGTTAGATGGTGTGTGGATATAAACGTAAACAAATGCAGTTTTAACTTGTTTATATTAATTGAAGACTCAATGTATCAAAATAATGCGTTATTCTATACAACATACTCCTTATACTGTATTAATACACATATTGGGCTGGGTGTCCTGATACATTTTTTAAAGCGAAAACATTTTTAATTTGATATAAAAGCATACAATAACTAGAATACAATTACTTACCTTGGACGCTGAATTTTACGGACAAGAGATCAAATTATTTTATTTTCGGTCAATAAATGGACCTCTAGATTTATAAAACTATAAATTAGCGTCGACAACGTTGTAAAGGATTTTTTTTTCTTAAAACACAAGTATTTATATGAATATATATATTGTAGGATATATCGTGAAAACCATTATACTTTAAACCAAGAAATCATCACGGAAATTTATAAAACAATTGCAAATCATTCACTGTTACAAAACACAATGAATTAGTGTAATTTATTTACTTCCAAGTTCATCCCTTAGACCTTCAGTTTCTTTGCTGGTAAAATATTGAATACATTCACTAGGACTTATTTAGGTGGAATTAATTTAGTTTTATCTCATAGTGCCATCGATTTATTATTTAAAATTACTTACTTATCTTACAAGAAAATTACAATCAAGACTGTGCACAAAGACTGTGGACCACAAATTGTGGTTATAAATATATCTATACGCAGAGAAATTTTAAATGTACAAAAACATATAAATTGTAAAATACAACATAAAGCAACAACTGATAATCATTAATATATTACATGTCTATGAGAATTTCGCCAGCATATTGAACACTGCTGAGGTAGAACTTGCTGAGTGAGACCATAGTCACTAATTGGTTTTAATGATTCAATTAATTGTTGTCTTGCCCAAGTTTAGATGTCTGTTGTGTAATTAAGTTGGACTAATTGATTCGAGAACCTTCTCTGCCAAGCTGACCTATCGTTTAAGATATTGAAATGTTTCTCCACTTGTAATATTTCCAACTATATACCTGGTACGGTAAATTTTGTCTTCTATTATTTTTTTATTGTTATAGGCTGATAACATATTGCAGACATGTAAGATAACATATATTTTGTTGTAGAAACTTGAGCTTATTTTTATAAATTTATGTAATTGGCTTTATATGTACGTGTAATAATTTAATAGTTAGTTGGAGTTGGACTTAAATAGCTTTATTACAAATTTACAACGCCTGTAGTGCTTACAAATTACCAACAATCTGATGTTCATATTCACGTTTTTAATCGATTACAAATAATACCTTAACTGCCTGTATCAATAGGCACATTTGCCTGTGCGACGATCTAAAGCCATTGATAAACCGTAACGGAAATAGTCACGTGGGCAAGCCGGGAGTGACTGCCTACAAAAGTATCAGCCGGGATCGAACCTACGCTTGACCACGGCTGACTTGTAAGGCCAGCTCTCTGTCTGAGCTACCGTTCCGGTAATTATCGATTGGAAATTTATGATATTTTTGTATGTGTTATGTTTGTCTTAATCTTTTTAAAGTATTTTAGCAAATAAATTTTTTGACACAACAAGATTTATCATATATGTTAAAAATACGATTTTGGTAATTCAATGATTAGAATAAAAACATTGTTACTAAATGTTATTCTCTTAAAATTACAAAGGCAAAATCAGAATCCCACGCTAATATTTTCCAACGAAGAATATTTTCTAATTTAAATTCTTTAGAAAACTGCTTACCACCTTCACTACGGCTTAACTAATTTGGCTATGATTAATTAGTCATTAAAACAAGGAAAGTTGAACTAATTGCAAAGCATTTTATTCAACAAAGAAGACTTAACGATCTAATTCCTTTTAGCAAAAAACCTCCTGAGTTCCTTGCTCCTTTGTTAGGTCTTACAAAATTTTCCTTAAATAGCTTAAGTTAAGTTTGTATGGCTGGTAATAATACAAACGAAGGCTATTTTCATATAGTTTGAGAACTCGTAACAAATTACTAATCTCGACAAATTTGCTCTTTTAAGTATTCCGAACATTATTTTAATTTTGTTATACGCTAATTTATTAACCAGGAACATGAAATGTAACACACTATCAAATATAAAATAATTGTCATTTTACAAAAAGCGTAGTATTTTCCATTTGATAGACCTCCTGAATGTTTTCATTTTTTTATGACAATTTAGGAAAAGATCTTCAAAGTTCGGTTCCTAACGGAAGACGACTACATGTTTTAATAATTACTATAGATTTTGAAAAACTACCGAAAGATTACTTATTAAATCGTTCCATTGAACATTTTATTTTAAATCATAAAGATGGAGAATTGAATCAATCGCTGAAGAAAACGTCGAGATCACGGCTTTAGCCTTACACACGCAGCAGAATAGCGTTGTGATCGCGATCTTAGCAAACACGTAGCGGGATAGTTTCACGATCGCGTTGCTCAGCACTTGGGTGGTTAAGTATTTTAAATAATATTTAAATATAGGACCCTACGAAAAAAGTTATTTAAAGAAAAACATTTTGAATACTAGTAAAAAGAGTGTTTAGTTTATCAAAACAAACAAGCTTTTGCATTTCTACCATGTTACAGCATACTTCGTAGTATGCTTAAAGTTTGATACTTATCTTCTCAGTGCATATGTGCTGGATTGGAAGATTGTTTCTGGAAACATCAATTATTTAGAATTAAAGAAGTTTTAAAAATGTATTTTTATACGAAAGGGGAATTTAAAGTTTGTATGAGACTCTTGTAACAAATCGTATGGTCACCTATAACCATCACCCTTATAGGTATAGGGTTACTAAAATGGGCTCATCTAGGTCAGCTGATATTGATAGAGTCATTAAATCTTTGTCTGCAGTAGGATCTTTGTCCTCTATACTAAACTTGAGTACATTCACAGTTTTTATTTTTTATGTTAACGACAAAAATAGTTTTGCAGTAGTAGATGGCCTCTAATTTTCTTTGTGAGTTGCACATCTGACCAGGTATTTTCCTACATTTTACCTATACTTTTGTGTCCACCGGAAGGAAAATTTTTTTAATTTTAGCGAATTTCCCCTATAGGGATTCCTGCCTATAGGAGAAATTCCCTAAAATTAAAAAAATTGAGCTTCCGATGGACACAAAAGTATATGTAAAAGGAAAATATCTGTGCTATTACCGTAGTCGGTATGGTAAGACCTAGGCCCGGGATCATGATAACTTTTCGTTTTGAGGTCCCCAGATGTCAAAAACACCATTCGTTCAATATTGTACATATATATGTGTCCGAAGGCACGATAACTTTCGTAAAAATGGTCCGATTTTGATTAAGTTTGGTACAAACGTGTAAAGAAACATTTATGACTTTACGTTCAAAAACCAGAGGGATCGCTTTAACCGAAGGGGAATTTTACGGGTTTTTTTACCCTAAAATGGGTTTTTTAGATTTAATATTTTAAGAAATATAATTTTAGTCGTCACAATTGGATTTGGCTTAAAAACAAACAATTTGGTGTTTTGATAATTTCTCTACGTCAATTGGTTGTCGAGATATTGAAAGTGCTAAATACAGTACGTTGTCCAATGTTATTCTTATAGAGAATAAGACAAATTTTATATCTCGCTTAATGATAAACTTATCCGGACGAAACTTGGTATATGGCTTCATTTTGTTGTGGTCTATTGATAATTTTCCAAAAAAACATTATTTTGCTGATGGTTCCCGTAGCAGCAAACCTGCGTAATCAGCGCCGATGTTATTCTTATGGAGAATAAGGAAAATGTTATGCCTCACTTAATTATGAGCATAAATTAATATAACTTGGTATGTAGCTTCACCTAGTTGAGTTACATTGATATTTGTATAAAAAGCCATAACTTGTGTTCCTTGTTGCAGCAAACCTGCGTACTCAGCCCCCCATGTTATTTTTACGGAGAATAATTAAAATTGTATAAATTGATTATTTATAAATGGATACGGATGAAACTTGGTATGTGGCTTCACCTGGTTGTGGTCTGTTTATATTTAAATTAAAACCTAATATTTTCTGTTTCTTGTTGCAGTAAACCTGAGTACTCAATCCCCAAGTTATTCTTACGGAGAAAAATTAAATTTTAATGTACGGCTCATTTTTGAGTATCTATCTATGTAACTTGGTAAGGGGCTTTATATGGTATATATATATATATATATATATATATATATATATATATATATATATGCATTGGAAATTCGCTGAGTATGCAGGTTCACGGAAAGGGGGTATTACATTTTGTCGGCGTTAAAGACGTTTAAAAAATCAACAAAATATCACAGCTTCAACTACTTTTTTCAGAAGCTTAGCACTGAAAGGGTTAAACCAATTATGATTACGTGCCTGATTCCCATATTATTAATATAGTTTTCAAATATATAATTTTTCTATTTAGTGATAATTTAATCTAAAGATGAAAGTGTACATTAATATATTAAGCATAATACCTTATTTAGCTGATCAAAAATGAATTAAACATCTCTGTATTAAAACACAATCATAAAGTAGAATGTTCATTTTTGTTTAAGAAATCCATAAGTTTTTATGTTTATACGTAGGTGACCTAAAATAATATGATTGTTTTAAGTTTTACCAACTTCGAAAAGTAAATTCTGGAATAGAGTTCTGACCTACAATATCTTATTTAAAGTTGTATTGAAATGTGCAGTGGCATTGTGCAATGACAACTGCAGAAATTTATAGCTCGCTCAGTTTCGCCACAGATTACAAAGACTAACCCAAATCCTTTGTTCAAATTATGTCTCAAAACCTAAATTCAAACTACGCTCTAAAAAATATAAGGACATTTTTAAAGTTTGTATAACCTGTGTTACATATACGTATATGTTTAAGGATAAGTTCATCTATATCGATAATAAACAGGAATTGTAAACAGAAATTCTTTATTACTTCTGAACCTATTTTGACGGTTGATGTATCTAAATGGCTTCATTCCTCTGCTATGAAAAGTGTTTTTAATTTTAGTATACTTCCATACTAAGGGGCACAGGCCACCATAAAATCTGTGTTTTGTCCAAAATTATATCGTGGATATAGAATTTTAGTTCAATGATATTCTGGAGAACAGAGTAAACAATTTACAGGTTTTACAGCCGTTTGCATTAACATGTGATCGAAAGATTTTGGGTTGGTTTCGAACAACAACACTATTACTAACCCGTTTATTAATTTGTTTACTTATGTCTAAGTTTTAATGTTATGGATCACTGAACTGAGAAATAAAATCACTTAGTCCTGACCAATAATTAATGTATCGCATTAAAAATGTATTTGCAATAATACTATCTTAGATTTAATAGGGCAATCTCAGTTTTTAAACAAATTCAAACTCAATTAATATTCAATCATGTAACTTCAATTAAGTTTTGATAAGTGATACAGGTTAGTTAGTATTTTTTGAATTGGTACCAAGAAAGCTTATGAAATTAAAGTTAAATATTGCCAAAGTAGTATTTTGGTAAAGCTGGTAGTTAACTAAAATTGCCACGTAATTACGGAACATCACGTAAACACGGTGCTGTTTATCACCTTATCTGGGGCATGATTTCGCCGTTATCATGGCAACGCAATGGAATATATCTCAGTGAAGGATGGGTCCGCAAACCGTTGCATTTGAACACTTAGTCAGTGAGCTAAGAGTTATGCTTTACTGTTTATCATACAAATCACCTTAAAGAGAAAAATCACTTTGATAAACGTTGTATAGTGTGGTAAAATTTTAATTTCTATTATAGTCTGTTTATTACATTTATGTACTTTTTGATAACGTTATACTCACAAATATTTTGAGCTTAGAAGGAACAACATTGCAAAATCTTAGAAAATCTCGCTATACATGGTGTTCAGAAAAGAAAACTGCAACAATTTAGCATATGATTGTTCATAAAAATGTAAAGGAAATAATTTACCATAAACGTATATTGTGTAAAACGCTTTGTGTTCCAGTTATCTGTCGTTATGTAGTTTTTAAGGGAATTAATATTAATCTAGAGCCACTAGGGAAACAAAGATTAATCGTTGCCTACTTTGTATTATTATTAGGTCAAAGAAACTAAAATAAAAATGAGCTTTCGTTTCAAAATGGGGGATTACAAAATGTTTAAAATGTAAATATCAATAATCCTATTGATTCGCATATCAGTGAAAATAATAACTTGTTGCTTGATCTTGTATTAACTCTCCAATAATATAGAGTTTGAAGAAGAGGATAAAATACAGTAAGTAATTCCATTAGAACTAATGGCAAGTGTGGTACTAGTACTGATATAGTTCACATTTACCCAACTTTGAAAATATGCCCTCTTTATATATCAGATATGTATCTATATCAGATATTCTTTCTCTGCCGATGGTTTTTTCTCCTCTATTTTGAAATTCGAATTAGACTGCTTGGCAACGTAAAAAAACACAAAACGTTACTATTTGTATTTTTATTGAAAAATAAAATTTTTTTAATATTAGTACAGACAATCCCCCTAACTACGGAGACGTAATCATATTATGTTAATTTAATATTAAATTTAAAAAATGTAGTAGATTAAAGGATTTGGAAGATGGGACGGAACTATTAGTAAGCGCTACTAAGCAAGTCGGACATAGGGATGAAAAAAAGGTAAATTGTACAATTCAAAAATATTCTAATGTCTCCAAATCCTGGCTGGAGCACGAGCGAGAAACTGGTAGGTTTTATTTTACCTTAAAAATAAAAACTGTGTGATATAATATAGACTACTCCCAACGAACAGAATCAAAGACGAATGTTTTGTGTGTAGGTTTTTAAAATGCATTTTAGATCAAATCTTTTTTTAATGCCAGGTATTTTTCTTACCGTAATAGTGTGTCGTTCTAGTAATATATTCGTAAAAAAAGTAAGAATATATTGACAGAAATAAGGAAGGTAGCGGAAAGTATAGTATTGCCCAAATAGTACGTATAGTAATGAAGGATAAGACGATATAATCAAAGGAGGATTTTTTGCAGAAGAATTTTTAATGACTAAATATAAATATATGTTTTGAATTGAGGAATTGTAGGAGGAAGAGTGATTTACTACTATATGTAAAATGGCTTGGTTTACAAATAGCCACTGCACGTGAATTTCACTAAAATAAGTATTAAAACATTAACACAGAAGAATGATGTTTATAACATATAACATATAACATGGTAGATATTAAAATTTTTTTTTTTAATTTTGGGAAAAAATAAGTATTAAAACATTAACACAGAAGAATGATGTTTATAACATATAACATATAATATGGTAGATATTAAAAAGTTATTTTTTTTAATTTTGGGGATTTTTAAATACTAAACACTATAATAACATAAGAAAGTTACAAAAAAATTGGAGGACAAACAACAGAGTTAGTGTTTTGGCCCTTTTTTGAAAATAATAGGCCTACGGTTTTGTTTAGGTTCTTTTAAATGGGGGTGGCAGCTTATAGCATAGGATAGTTGGGAAAATTAAATTGGTTGGCAGTTGGCATATGGCCAAAAACAGCTCACCATGTTATTATTATCGAGAAACACGGAATTTTACATGACTCTTACCTATTTTGTTACTACTTAAAAATTGTAGTAGGAGTACGTATGATGATTGGTGGTGGGACTGAAGATCATTTAGAAAATGGTGTAAAATGTGTAGGCGGGGATCTGGCACCGGTGCAAATCAAGCTCCCCATGTTACTCTTATGAGCCAAACCAGCTAAAACGGGCCCAAATTTCATATTGCCACTACCAGTGTTACTAGGTCTGATGGTCCCAACTACTCCATAGAAAGAGAAAGAGTGCGCCTTGCTGGGGAAAATCTGAATAACTTTTAGATCCAACATATACATCATTACTCTCACCTGACCAAATAAGATCATCGCCTGACAAAGAAAAACAGTAAAAAATGTAAGGCCATAGGAGTAAAGACGTGATTTTTCTGTAATTTCCTGACTGTTATCACATCTAGGAATTTTAAGAAACAAGGTTATATAAAATATGTTAGAGTTTTGTTACGCTAAAACGTTTGAATTTGGCACAGCAAATACGGTTGTTCGTTATAGATTACATGTAATATTGAGTTTTTTTAGCGAATTTCCCCTATAGGGAAGAAGCTATTACCGTAGGTCTCATGGTAAGATTTAAGCCGGAGACCATGACAAATTTTTTTTTTTTAGGTCCCCAGATGACTAATACACTATTCGTTCAAATTTATATATATGTATATATATATCTATATATATATATCTATATATATATATATCTATATATATATATATCTATATATGTGTCCGTGAATGCGATAACTTGAGTAAAAAACGTCCGATTTCGATTAAATTTGGCTCAAATGTGTAAAGTGACATTCATGACTTTAAGTTCGAAAACCAGAAAAATCGGGCCATGGGAAGGGTTTATGGGGGTTTTAAATTTTCCAAAAATCAGTTTTTTGCATTTTTTACCCTAACATTTTTAAGACACTTAATTTTGGTTTATACCATGTTATAGAGCTTAAAAAAACAAATAATATGGTATTTTGAATTATTAAGCTAGGTTAAGTGGTTGCGGAGAAAATCCAAAAAAACCTGCTCATAAAATCTCCTATGTTAATCTTATGGGAAAAAGGTTTTGGGCTTTTCCTAAGTTAATTTTGATGTAAACTTCACATTTGCTTTTACCAATCAATTCAGCTCCACAAAACAATCATTTTGGTGTTTAAATTGTGATTCTACGTCCAACCGTTGCAGAGATATTCATAGTGCTAAACACAGTACGTTGTCCAATGTTATCCTTATGGAGAATAAATAAAATTTTATATCTCCATTATTAATGAATGTATATTGATGAAACTTGGCACGTGGGGTCACGTAGTACTGGTATATTGATATTTGCACAAAAAATTGATTTTTTATTGATTATCCCCGTAGCAGCGAACCTGCGTACTCAGCCCCCATGTTATTCTTATGGAGAATAAGTAAAATGTAATGACTCCCTTAATTATGAACATAAATTAATACAACTTGGTATGTGGCTTCACCTTGTTGAGTTATATTGATATTTGCATAAAAACCCATTTTTTTAGTTCCTTGTTGCAGCAAACCTGCTTACTCATCTCCCATGTTATTCTTATGGAGAATAATTAAAATGTTATATAGTGCTTACTTATGATTGAATATTGATTAAACTTGGTATGTGGCTTCACCTAGTTAAATTATATTTATATTTGCATAAAAACCAATTGTTTGTGTTCCTTGTTTCAGCAAACCTACGTACTCATCACCAATGCTATTCTTATGGAGAATAATTAAAATTGTATATATCGCTTATATATGAATATATTTTTATGAAACTTGGTATGCGGCTTTATATGGCATTAAGACATATATTATGCATTGGAAATTCGCTGAGTACGCAGGTTTGCTGCGACGGGGGTATTTTTTAATATAGGCAAAGTTTAATAAGTTTTGAAATTCACCATTTTGAAACTAGTAAAGATATTGCTTCAGTTTTTTAACAAAATGTGCTCATCAAAGGACACCTGAATGTAAAGTTTCATATTTGTATCCTGATTAGTTATAGAATAATATCGTTTCAAATAAAAAAAAAACACAGAGTGTTGGATAATTTTTGAAATCTGTATAAAATTTGAATAAGTTTCCAGCTACAACGATTGGGGTCTCGCCCCCCCTCCCAGCGTAACCGAAGGTGATTCTTACAGTTATAATTCAATGGTTCAAGAAAACTAATTGTATGCTTACTTAAAGTTGTTACTTTTAGAATTGAAGTAGCTTCTGGAATGAAGCGGGTAAACGAAGATCTGTGACGGATCTGTTAGCGAGTCGTATGGAGTCTGTGCTGGTATATTTAGCCAATCTATTTCCGTTACTGGGAATTCTCCTGGTTTACTGCCTGGATATCTGCAGTGTTTCTGTGCCCGACCTACATCATGGTTCAATAGTAGAGTGAATATAGTTCTAGAAACGGAAGTATAAATACTGAAAGATACGAGTGTTGAACTGATATAAAGGTGATTTTAAGTGAAGTACTTTAATAACCCAAAAGGACAAGGGGAAATATTTCATTGTAAAGGACCTAAGGCAGAACAATTTTAAAACCCCTAATTTAATAAACTGATGATTTTGACGTATCACTTTGGTCAAATACTTTAAAAAGTCACGAAAAATGCTTGAAAATATTTGTAAAGTCATAAATGTTCCTGACAATTTTAACTTTTACTAGAATTGCTCATTCGCAGCTTGGGCATTGAAACAAATATTTTGAGTCAGTTAAATATATCGATGAAAACATATAGACCTTTTATCAGTTTTTTTTAAGTGTTAGTGAAAATATGGCTTACCGAAGTTAAACTTCAGTTTATAACTTTTGAATATTAAAACTTGCCTTCTTAAAACAGAATGGTTTACTTAAAATATAAATTGGCGGGAGGAGGGGAATAACACTAAGATGCTGTTGATCTAAGTTTTTATCTTTTCTTAAATGTAGAGGTTAAACAGAAATACATATAGTGCACCTAAACACTGCTATAACGCTTTGTTGCTATTTAAATCGCAGATGTATGCTATTGAAGTTGTATGGTACTATTGCAATAAATGAATAAATATTTTTATATTCACTAGGAATGTTTAGAATGATATATGGTACATCTAATTAATTATTAATGCACATAAAAAGTAAAATATATAAAAAAAATTTTTTAAATTTTATCGGATATATTAGAGTTCAAGGAGCAATTTACTGATGCAGTCAATTGCAATTATTCTTCAGTGTAAGTATTAAAGTAAATATTGAAACCAAAGTAGTGGTTAACAATAATACTCTGTTCAAACAGATTAAACAAATTCCTATCGCTAAAAGTATAAAAAGCTCTGAAAACAATATTAATTTGGTCAAGAGTTTAAGATAGAAGTGGTCAGCAATGCTACAAGATGCTACAAGTCCTTGTTAACGTCATTAGTCAAACTTGCTCCAGTACTTGTTATTAAGTTACGCCGACTTCAAGACTCGAGTGTTCAAGAGCTTCATAACCAGATCTGCCAAACCAGTTTTTCGATGAAAACTTTATAATATGTACGGGAAACAGTGCTCGTTTCAAAGTATAATATCCGACTTAGGTAACTCTTCCAAACAGGTTTTAATGAGAAATTATCTTATAAGATATTCAAACCTAAACTAACGAGACCAGCACTACAGGGTGTAAAATAGATCATACCTATATCCTGTGCATTTATCCTGCAGTATCCTGTGGTTATGTGTAAATAACTAGTTACAATGTTAACTGTTTTTAAATATGCATCTGGATAGCGTGGTGATCGATTACAAATAAAGATTTTAATTTTCTGTTGAAGGTATTATTGTATAGGTAGTTTATACGTTACCAAGCGTCTACTAATCTTTTTCTTCTATCTATCTATCTATATATTTATAATTATGAAAAACTGATCATTCCCCAGGCCAAACCTCTACACCTACAACTATGAAATTTGGCTCGTATACTCTTTCCATAACGTAGGCAACCACTAAGAAAGGATTTTAAGAAATTCCTGTAAGGCACCTCCCCATGGGGAGTCAAAGTTCCAAACCTGTGTTATTCTTATGGACAGTTAAAAAATACGAAAAACCGATCATCCACCAGGCCATACCTCTATACCTAGAACCACGAAGTTTGGCACGTGTACTCTTTCCATAACTTAGGTAACCACTAGGAAAGGATTTTGAGAAATTCCTATAGGGATCCGCCTCACAGGGAGTCAAAGTTTCAATCCTGTGTGATTCTTATGGACCATCTATACATTTCGAAAAACCGATCATCCTCTAGGCCCTCCAACCTCTACACCTCCAACCACGAAATTTGGCACGTCTATTCTTTCCATAACGCAGGTAACCACTAAGAAAGGATTTTCAGCAGAAATTCCCATAGGGTTCCACTCCACAGGGAGACAATGTTCCAATCCTATGTTATTGTTATAGACATTCACTTTAGTTTGATCTAATGAGCTACAGCTACAGCTGATCATAATTCGTAGCAGTTCCACGGGTTAGCCACTGAGTACAGCAGATACAATGACTGTTGTATTTCCGGGTGAAACTGGGTACGATGGCAGCTAGTAAGTTAATATAATACGGATATCCACTCGTCTGATAAAGCCAAAGTTCAATTAACTAATTTAAGCACGACTTTGTTAGGTTTCTATATTATTGATACGCTACATGCAAACTTTGTAAAAAATAAAGCTTTTTCTAAGACCTACCCCCACATATACACCAAAACGTCCGTCTAGGTGTGCAGATGTGCAAACTGGCTTTAGATTTTCTATTTAGTACATAAAACTCGAAAGTATCGCAGAAAACTGAAAGTGTGTAACATTTCCAAAGATTTTTCGTTTGTTTTTCCTTCAAAATAATTTTTAATACACTATGAACTGGTAATCAGCAAGAATACATCCATCTATATTAGTATAATAAGTTAGTTTTATTTATTTATACCGCCCTGAAAGTTAGTTTTAGCGAATTTCCCCTATAGGGAAGAAGCTATTACCGTAGGTCTCATGGTAAGACTTAAGCCCGAGACCATGATAACTTTTTGTTTTGAGGTCCCTAGATGCCAAAAACACTATTAGTTCAAATTTATATATATGTATATATTATTAGATTGAAAACAAATTATATATGTGTCCGTTACCGCGATAACTTTTGAAAGAAGCACCCGAGTTTTATGAAATTTGGCACAAATGTGGAGAGTAATATTTATGACTAAGTTCGAAAACCACATCGATCGGTCTATGGGAAGGGGGTTTTATGGGGGTTTAAAATTTTCCAAAAATCAGTTTTTTGAACTTTTTACCCTAAAATTTTAAAAACGCTAGATTTTGGTTATAGCCATTTTATAGAGCTTAAAAAACAAACAATTTAGTTTTTTGAATCATGAAGCTAGGTTTAGTGGTTGTGGAGAAAAGTCAAAATATGTGTCCATAAAATTTCCCATGTTAATCTTATGGGAATATAGTTTTTAGATTTTACTCAGATAATTTCACTAAAAACTCCACATTTCACTCTACCAATCAGTTTAGCTCTACAAAACAATCATTTTGGCGTTTTAATTGTTGTTTTACGTCCAACCGATGCAGTGATATTCAAAGTGCTAAACACAGGACGTTGTCCGATGTTATCCTTATGGAGAATGTATAAAATGTTATATTTTGATTATTTATGTATGTATATTGATGAAACTTGGTATGTGGCTTCAACTAGTTGTAGAATATTAATATTAGCATAAAAAATTGTTTTTGTTGATTTTTCCCGGTAGCAGCAAACCTGCATACTCGGCCCCCATGTTATTCATATGGAGAATAAGTAAAGTTTAATATCTCCCTTAGTTATGAACCTAAATTAATAAAACTTGGTATGTAGCTTCACCCGGTTGAGTTATATTGATAATTGCAAAAAAACACATACCCTATCTTCCTTGTTGCAGCAAACCTGCGTACTCAGTTATAATGTTATTCTTATGGAGAATAAATCAAATGTTATATATCACTTATTAATGAATGTATTTTTATGAAACTTGGTAAGTGGCTTTAGGTAGTAGTGATACCCATATATATGCATTGGAAATTCGTTGAGTACGCAGGTTTGCTGCGACGGGGGTATTTTGCTCATACGATTAACGTGAGTTTTATACAGTATGCATTTTATTTAAATTGCAGCTGTTTATACATTTTTGTCAGGTAATCAGCAAGAGTTCGTATATCTATCTATCTACCAAAATATTGTTGGTCCCCTACATCGTAGTACGATGTGTGAGTAGTTTTGATGAGCCTTTTTCGCAATCAGCTGGAGTATCACTTTATTAGTATAGGTATTTTCTCCATAAAAATAACGTAGCAACGTTTTAGCCATCGGGGTGGATCCCTAAGTTCGGGGTCATAAAAAACCTACCCAAATGTTATGGATCAATGAAAATTGGCTGAAATCTCGTAAAAAAATCTGAAAGAATAACATGAACAATTTTCCAGGAGGCGGAACCTTAAGGTTGGTGGGTGGGGGACATATCAAAAGTTGGGGAATCATTCAAGACATACAGCTTTGTAAAACAAAACAAAAAACCATCACACGTTGAAATTGGCCGTCGAGAAGTGGTAGAGTAAACTAGTGGGGCGGGAGCCCTAAGGTATGGAACAAATTATCCAAAGACCAATTTGTCTCATAACAAGGTGCGGCAGCAGATTTGAAGAGCCGTTTTCGAGCCATTTAGGAAAACCCTTTTCTTCATAAGAATAACATGGCAGCTGTTGATACCACTGGGGTGCAGATCTGAGCTCTGAGGGTACAAACAAAAATCCATATCTAAAATATGTTGATTCTCGGTCCTCTACAACGTGGTATGGCCTGGGAGCAGTCATGAGGTGCCGTTTTCGAAATCGCACGCACACACCCACACACACACCCACACGCACACACACATACACACACACACACACACACACACACACACCCACACGTAAAACTGCTTTATTATTAATTAATATAGATTAACAAGGTATAATCAAACTTTATAAACAATAAGGATTTTTTGTTTTAAGACCTTACTCCCACATATTATGTACCAAAACTAGCGTATAGGTGTGTAGAAGTGCAAACTCGCTTTAGATTTTTGATTTAGGTCATAGTACTCGAAAATGTAGTAACAACTGAAAGTGTGTAAGATTTACAATTTACTATAAAAAAACCAGATGTTCCGTTTGTATTTCCACCAAAATAATTGCAGCTGTTAACATTGCAAATAATTACATTTTGGACAGGCCATCAGCAAAAGTACATATGTATATAAATAAAAGATTTCCTAATACTTAAACAAGTGTAACAGAAACTAACGAACGATTTGTTGACAGCGATAATAAAATCCATAAAACAAATTTAGTTTTCAAAAAGATTTTGTAAACAATGCATTTATATTTAATTGATATAAATATGTTATTTTACTTATTTTGATTTTATGCTTTACTTATCTTTAATTAATTTGTTTTAAAACTAAATACAACTTAAAGCAAAATTTCCAATTTAATAATCGTGCGAAATTGCACGGGTACACCTAGCATTAAAAGTTGTATAAGCTGTCAAGAATAAATCCAACAATTCCTTTGCTATGTTATACTGTCAACCATCAAAAACCCTATATAACAAAAATATAAAGCAAAAACCTTACCTTTGGTGTAGGGCTACAAAAAAATTGTGGAATCTTAAAAAATCTACAAAATTAATGCATAAAGCCAACCCTAGTTTTACCAGAGTTCACAATTTCAGTGCAATGATTTTCCATGTTAAAAATAAATATTTGAATATATCAAAAATTTTTTAGATGTTTCACTTAAAACTATAAAAAAAATTGCTGTATTAAGAGTGATTTGTGAAGCTTAATTATTATTCAATATTTAATACATATTACTTATGTTTTTATGGTTATATTTCCATATGATTACGTTGCCCTCTCAGTATTTTGTAACCTCTCCTTTTATTATCAGACTAATTTTGATTCCTAGGTTTAAGTAGTACACGGAATACATAGCTCCGAAAACCCTTGCACCACACGGTGTCTTAACACTATTTATTATATTTAAAACGCATCAATTATAACTTTAGACGTTTTCTTCTGTGACTTCCAGATCGATATGCACAAGATTTGGACTAAATGAACGATAACTGTTAGTTTAACAGTGTTTATTTATATTTGAAATATTTACAGATTTAGTTCAAAATCAAGACGTAAAATTCTCTTTTGACATTTAAAGTAGTGTACAGTTTCCAATTTTCTTGTCCTTTAGACATTTTCTCAATTTTCCCGATGATGCGGATTGTTCTAAATGAATTATAAGTGTTGTTATATTTGCAGATATTATTGTATTTGAAATAATGTCTCGTTAAATAATTTACAAACAAGTATTTAAACTCCTTATGAGGTTTTGGATTCATCATGAGGTAAAAATTCGCATTATTGCAGTTCTTTGGACAGTCACTCTGATATATCTATATGACCGGTTTTCACACAGTTTGTACTGAGTGAAATTTAAATTCTCCTTAATATTTTAATTTTATTTGATTTTATGATATTCTTTCCCTGTAAATAATAAAAAATATTTTGAAAAATCTAACCAACGTTTTTATTTCCATCACCTTAACCATTTAATTAAAACAACATATTTTTATGTCTAAAAACAGTTAAAACATATTTTTAAGCGTGTGGTTTTAATATACTTAATGGCAAATGCCTAATAACAAATTTGACCATGTAATACAGGTTTAGTGTCCATGAAAGTTAATTTCCCACGTTTGAACAGAGCTTTGGTCGGTTTTGAACAATGGGCTCTCTAGTATTACTTGTATAATAAAGCTGGAATTTCTTTTCAGATAATCAGCAATGGAGCAGTTCGAACAGTTGTTGACTTGCGCCATCTGCTTGGACCGGTACCGCAACCCCAAGCTGTTGCCATGCCAGCACTCCTTCTGTATGGAGCCGTGCATGGACGGGCTCGTGGATTATGTCCGTAGGCAGGTGAGCAGTCAACAGAGCAAACGTTTGACATGATAATATATAAATTAATAAGCATTAATTGCAACTTTCATGCAAACAGTCCAAAATAAGTAAAAATATATAATATATAAAAATAAAAGTTTCCCTCTGTATGGCGTTTGGTATTCGAATTAGATTTTTAAATAGTTTTATTATTTTTCACCATACCAATATAAATACAACCAATTCATTTGGTTGTATATCTAAACAAAATGCAAGTCACTTTTTTAATCTGAAATGCAATTCTATACTGTGCTAAGTGTTTTTAAATTGTATTTAAAATTTCTTATTTATCAGCGTGTCGACGTAAAGAAAGTACGGTACTAGGTTTAAGTAAAAAAAAAAAAGATTTCCCCAAAATCAACAAGCGCCTTTATTGTGCTTTTTTTAAACATTAAAAGTAAATTTCTTTGTGATTAATACTTATTTCTGTCAGTGCCTCAGTGTAGACTTGAACGTACACTAAATAAGATGTTTTAATGAAAGACAAAGGTGTTATAACAACTGTTTTGAAAAGATTCTAGTTTTATTATTACCTCTGGAACAAGGTAAATCTTTAAATATGAGCTAATTGGAATGCGATATGAGTATTGCTAAGTAAACTGATAATAAATGAGTTTTATTTAAACAAATAACAATTAATAATCTATGTATTTTACTTTCTATTTATGTGTTATTTTTAATTGCCACATTCGCGTTTTGTTTAATTTCAGTTCTCGAAGATTTGTATAATATGATTAAACTCTGTATTTCCCTTTAAACTCTGTTAACTCTAAGAAATAGAATAACCAAACGCCAGAAGGAAGGTCTTAAATTAAATCTGCCTTGTCTTAAAGAAAGTTCATTTCCTTGAGGCTGTTCACTTGGAAACTAAAGTTATTCAATAAAAAACCTCAACGTTATGTTTTGCTTAGCATCTCTACAATCTTCTTAGTTTTGTTTTACTGAAATATCTGCTTACTTTAAATTGTTTAGGGGATTGATTTATATTAACCAACATAAAAAACTGTTAAATATAACAATTTTATATGTATGTTAAAATGTTTGTATGTTATGTATGTTTAAATGTTTAAGAAAAAACTTTATGTTTGTGTTTCTAAATTATAAATTCCTTTAATATGTATAAAATATTTTTCCTAAATTAAATTTATATTTGAAATAATGCTTCTATAACATTATAGGTACATTATTCCACAGATTCCTGATTATATCTTCTCCCGACATAATAGAAACATGAGTAAACGGACAGCCACATAACGTGTTATTGGATTTTTTAATTACTTAAAATTCCAACTAGTAACTAGTTTAATAAATATTTAAAGATTTTCATTCGTATATAAATTTAATGATACAATTTCTCGAACTAAAAATTAAGATAACTTTCGATAAAAAGCTTTCTTGAACAGCATGCATTTTAATATAGTATAGAGAGTATCAATTTAAACTTTTGTAACAGTACAAATAATCAAGTCCATTGCAATACATCTAGTGCGGCCTTGACATAATACATTACATACATTATAAACCTTTAAGTTCAAAACAATATAAATTAATATATTGCGACTTTAATTTGGTCCATTTTTAGAAATTGTTAGTGACATCGGAATACCTAAAAAGGATTTTACACTAATTTTTCCCTGATATAAATAATAACAATTTTAACAATAATAAATTTGTTTAATACATTTTCACTAATCTTTCAAAACCATAAGTAGTTTAAGGTTACATAAACGTATACGCCTATTCTAATATTTTGAACGCCACTAAGAAATATTCTTTTGAAAATGTAACTAGTTTGTTTAGCACAAAATCAACCAAAACCAACCGTCAAAATGAAAGTTAATGATGCTGGTATAATTTTAGGAATACAAACAATTATTGTTAGATACTTATCTCATTTTGGATTATTACCTATAAAACCTTAAGAAACCTTTGGAAATTATTTAATGGGCACTTGTATATACGGCTAAAGATTTAAGTACACTTGCCCTTTTGGTTATTTATCAATTACTGTCTTTTATAAACTGAAGAAGCAGTCTAAGGCTTAACAAGTACAATTATAATGATGTACAAGTACAAAGTATAAATTTTGGGGGAACTGTCTGTCAGTTTGAAACATTTTAAAAACTAATTGTTATCTAAAAACAAAATTTAATTGGGCTAAATTGCGTACTTAATTGCGATAAATGTAAGAAAACGGTCTTTATTAATCCGTTAAAATATTCAATGACAAAAAAGTTTTGTTCTAGTACATAACCCCCCAATTATTTTTCAGGTAAAATGCCCCGAATGCCGAGCAGAACATCGCATCCCCTACCAGGGGGTGCAAGGATTCCCCACGAACGTCACCCTACAGCGGTTCCTTGAGCTGCATATAGAGATCACCGGAGAGCTGCCAGACCCGACGAGTGGGCAGGTGATGAAGAGGTGCGGAGTGTGCTCGGAGAAGGCTTATTGCACGATGTGCGTCCACTGCGAGAAGGACATCTGCCCTGACTGCAAGGGGGCACACATGGACATCCTGCGTAGGGAGATATCCAGGATAAACAACCAGGTAGGGTGTGATGTGTAGATGGTATTTGGGGGTGAAAGTTGTGATCATATGTAGTGACTAATGAGTGGCATGAGAAGTAATTGAAAACTGTATACAGTTCATATTATTGAATCGATTTCCCATGGAACTAATGTATTCATTTTTTTATATAGCTTAGGAGGCTGAAAAAGAATAAAATGGTTGTTATTCAGTAAAATATGTGGGTATATTATAATAATACTATGTTTTAATTAAAGGTCCGAAGAGGTCTACATCGACTCCAAGACTTACTTTCGGTCGTGGAGAAGAACATGCTCGCCTTGCAGACCAACTGCACATCAGTGTCAGAAGAAGTGGATGAAATTTACCGAAGACTGAACAAAGCACTCAAGGACCGAACTGAGTTCTTACGGGGAGAAGTCGACAGGTACTTATCCACCGAGTTGAAAAACCTAAACACTCTAAAGGACAATTTAGAAACGGAAATATCCAACATACAAGCAAACTGTGATCTAGCAGATAAGCACATGCAGTCAGAGGAAATAGAGTGGGACGATTGCGAACTCATGGATGCCAAAGAGATATTCCTGAAGACCGTTGAGTTTGTTAGAAACTTTGAAGCTGAAACGGGAGATTATACGAGAAAAGTGAGATTCATCATGGCTCACGATCCGAACCAGCTTGTCTTGCACGTGGCGGGTTACGGGGACCTATCTATCAACATGCCCCACCAGTTTGTGGGCGTTCAGCCTGCGAATCAGAGTGGCGGGAGTATGCTACAACCCCCCGGGCCGGGGCTAATGCGGTCCAAGAGCGATCATCGCCTGGCCTCGCAGTACAGACAACAAGAACAGTACGACAGAGGATACGAGGGCTCGGAATCGGGAAGAGTATCTCCCTTAGGTGGCAGGAAATTTGGAGAAAGACCTGCAGTGAGAAACACTGGTGACCAGTACGAAGGAGGAAGGTACGGAAGGAATAGAGACAGAGGAGATTATGGAGGTGATTACGATTCCCCCTACGATGAGGGAAATAGATCCACAGCCAGGTCTAGGATCAGAGCGAGGATGAACCGTCACGCCGCCGGAGACTCTGACGACGACACTTCGGGAGGTAGGTCCGTCAGATTCACCGAAGGAGGGAGTCACGTCCAACAAAAAGAGAGGGAACGGGTGCTCGACACAGAGGACGTAGCTAAGGGGCCTCTCAGTGGCATCACTAGACTCTACGACTCACCTAGAGTTATGAAGAGGCTGAAAGAGTCTGAAGTCAAAAAGGACAAACCACCTCCACCACCTGCACCGGCAGTACAGAAGTTTCAACCACCAAAGAGACCAGTAGCTGCAGCACAAAGGCAGATCAGTGAGGAGGATGAAGTAACGAAGATCAAAAGGCTGATGAAGAACGCCCCTGGAGAACCAACATCTTCTGCACCAGAGCCTGTGCGACCAGCGGCAGAGAGAGTGTCCGCCCTGAAAGGAAGGTCGGAGGAGGACAGAGAGGATCGTCAACAGGCGGCATCACCTACGTCTGGATCTTCACGATCAACCCCATCCTCTGAGCATCCCACGAGAAAGCCTTCACAGGAGGTAGGTCTACATACGTGTTAATACCTAACGAGTCCGCACGTAGCACGCTGACGTGAGGGAAGTAAATTTCCACATAACAAATTTTAAAAACTCAGATTAGTGTAAAAACATAAATTTACTACAATTTTTATTGAAATCTGAAACCTTGATTTTGTGGCTGTTCTGATGCTCCTGGTTCATTTACCTGCAATGATGGGAATACAATTTTGCACATTATAAGGTTAGGAGAAAGTCCAGTCAGGCTTGAAAGTAGGCGTGAGGTTGATGGGGATAATAATAGTACACCAATAAATAACAGGTTTTTCTAATATAAAACCCCCATAAAACAACGAACAGTGTTTGGTCGATACACATTTTATTTAATAACTGGGTAAATGTTTATGCTAGAATGACGAGAGAGCGATTACAAGTTTCACCTCACTAATTCCCATCTTTCTACATGTATTAATTTTACATCCGGGGCTTTTCTGACCCTTTTTGGGCCCAAAAACTCAAAATTTTAAAGATTATTCCCGAAAAGAGGGGTTTAGAGTTTTCCGATTGTTTTGCTCACGAACTTGTCCAACTGATTATAGAAAGGAACGTTCCTACCAAAATTTGAAGTAAATCGGACAAAAAATGTGACCGCTAGAGTGCAAACATATATATTTATATATACATATAAATAAATACAATTTTGAACGACCCCCCAAAACATGTTCAGGGGGTCACGTTAGTAACTTCTATGGTGGTCCCGGGCTTAAGTTTCACCGTGCGGGTCATGCTAATAGTTCACTTTCCATAGTAAATTCACTAATGATGTTCAGAGTGTTAAAAAACCTTTCATTACTTTGAGATATGATTCCTCATACAAAAATAAAGAAAAATTTCAAATTAAGGTATGTCCTAAACCGCTTAGATTTCCGTGTATCTGTCTGCATGTGTTTTTTACTTAATACGTCATATATTAGAAACATCTGAAAATATCAACTTCAAACTTAGTACATGTATTACCTCTAATAAAGACCCATTTTGGTATGGAATATCAAGTTTCTACTTTGTACAAACTAAAAATGGCGGCCATTTTGTTTTTCTAAGCTAAATATCTTAAAAACCATAATATTTAGGAAATAATTGTAAAAATTAAAACAGTTGTATCATTTTATCCTAATCAAAATTCAAGAATATTTTAATAATAGAATTATTAATAACTGAGAAATCGTGATTTTTATTAACGTGATGTTTCTGGCTAGAAATGGCAAAAAAACATTTCTTTACTTTTATTAAGTAAAAAACACATAATAGGCGGAAAAATAAGTGTTTTAGTACGTACCTTCATATGAACTTTTTATTTATTTTTGTATGAGAAATAATATCCTAAAGTTCTGAAAGGTTTTTTTAACACCCTGTATATTTGTCTGTTCGATTGCATAATGAAGGCTTATTTTAAAGATACAGCTGTGAAGTTTAATTTCATTAATGATAGTTCTGTTTAGTGAATACAGTTTTGAAACTAATTTTGTGTTTTGATTAACACCCAGAACTAATTTATTTAAATTTACTTAATTAACGAATAAAAAAATAGTTATATTAACACAGGCATTAAGTAAATAAAACAATGAAAACATTGTATACACAAATTTAACAATTAAATAATATAACAATATCTATACCTATAAAAGGCAAAGCCCTCACTGACTCACTCATCAAGAATTCTCCACCTTCCCATGTAGGTAGATAGCTGAAATTTTGTACACTGATTCTTTAGGTCTTAAATAGGACAACTAAGTAGTTTACACGCCGGTATCTCCATTGGGCTCCGCCCGACAGACCTTCAAAGTTACCATGTTATTCTTATGGAAGAAAGATTTGTTTTGATGATATCAGATGACTAATTTAAAATATTGTAAACAGCTGTTGCTATTCTACACAAACAGTAAAACCACGGTAGAACGTTGATTTATAATTCTTTTGAACTGGGGTAAGCCAATAATGTTAAAATGGGCGAGTGTCTTGCAAATTCTACATTACCACCTGTTTCTTTAAAATTTTGTACAAACAGCTGTTATTATTCATTGGTTTGTTTATGTTTATGATTTTTATTTTGTGTTGTGGTGTGACAGGTTAAAAGCTAATTTATTGAATTTGTTTATGTTTATGATCTTTATTTTGTTTTGTGGTGTGACAGGTTAAAAGCTAATTTATTGAATTTTATGATATTTTAGTTTTTTTGTTTTTGTCATGAATACACAATTTTAGTAATATTTTTATTTTTATTGGTTTCATTTATATATTTTTTTTTGAATTTTTGATATGGATACAAAATTAACACTATTTGGACAAACAGACTCACAGTTTAGAGTTATTCACATGCCTCCAGATGGTTCGTGCCTCTTTCATTCTATATGCTATTCAGTTTACGGAAATAATTTCTAAAGCGATCAAGTAAGAGAGGAAATTGTTAACTATGTTTCGACTAATTGGGCAAAATTCCAAATTTTAACTAATGATGTTAAAGGGGATAATTACATCTCCCCTGAACACTACCGTCACGAGATGTTGAAACCATCAACTTACGGATCAGCATGAGAGTTGATTGCCGCATCTGAGCTCTTCCACTGCATATTCAGAGTGTGCCATGATGGTCATTTACTCCAGAGCTCTGGTGTAGAAGGAACAGCATCTGATCGTATAAATTCAAACGGGGCGAAGCCCGCGGGTAACTGCTAGTGTTATTTATAAAATCTGAAAAAGAACAAAACTAAGTATCACGCACACCGAATTACTTAATTACTAATACGTTCAATTGTTATTAATGGTTATTAATTAAGTTTAACTCTTAGTTAACTTTTCATTATGCATGTGATAAAAGTCAAGCAATATTTAATCTCAGTGGAATGGTTGAACAGATCGAGAAAAACAATAACCACAACAAACTTTTGAAATTGAAGTGAAACGTATGATTCTACACCTAAAAATATAGAAAAATACTTATTCATATTAATTAAGTTACTGTGTGCTTACACACTAATTTAGATATTTTTAATGATATTCTGTTCATAAAGGAAAACACAAAGAGATTGTGAAATTTTAAAGTTAACTAAATTATTATTACGAAGCAAAATTTTACATCCTAATAAAGATGTCCATGTATTCAATACCGCGCAGCTGTAGCGGCGACATATGGCCGAACACGTCTGTAGCAGAGGCGGGACCTGCATGTCACATGCTCTGGATAGTTTATAGCTCAAGTTGGAGCACAGCTAGTTAATTTTTATTTAACAAGTCTCATCTAGCTATTTACTTGATTTGTAAAGCTTTATATCATAAAACTAATGAGAATTTATGTTACAAATCCTAAACTGAGGATTACCACATTTTTATTTTATTACAGTGTATACGTCGGTAGCATCCTATACAAAGTTATAAATATGAAATTAAAAATATTTTTAAAAAGTAGCTTAATTGAGTTTTAAATCTTTAAAGACGATATGCACCCTTTAAAATTTAAGAGTATGGGCTTTTTGTAAAAGTTATTTTAAAGGGATTAATCAATCCTTTAAACCTACTAGACTGCTGAAAATGGGGTTTTCAAATAATGTAGCAACAATAAGCTGTTGTAATTTATCTAACTTATTTGTAATACAGCACTAAGAATAATAGATGTTTGGACAAATAAATGGTTCAAATATACGTGATTTTTCAGGTCATTTAATGATTAGTAAAAATTGTTAGTATTGGTTGCTAAAAATTGTAAAGCTATAGGTTTAATATATCTCCGGGGGATATCATACTGTTTGTGTTAAAACGCGGGTGTTAATTACAACTATCGGTAATCGCTAGTCATGTTTGGAAGCGGGCAAATATAAAATAAACGAGATGGTTTTAAATTGTAAATAATGCAATGATCCAATTCTGGTACTTTTTATTTGAAAAAAAAGAAATGTAAACCGCAAAGTTTTGGTTTGAATTAATGATGTGTTCTCCTGGGATTTATATTTACTTAATATCCAAATTATGTTTTTTAATTTTATCTATGCTATAATTGTTGTGCATTTTTGAATACGATGTAATACTATATTGCATTTAATTAACAATGTAAGTCACAATTACTAGTATATTTATTAATAAGTAATCAAACCTACTTATGCTTTTAAAGAATCGTTACCCTATGAGTACCATAAGTCTACCAAAGTAAACAGCTTATAACCACCATTTATGTTGTATGGAATTGAGTTTTTTTAGAAAACCTTAACAGAAAGTCCTAAGTCTTAACAAGTTCGTTTTCTAGAAAACTACTAACTATTCCATGAATAATATGTTAACTCGTCTATTTCGTTAAAAAGATACAATGTAACCCTTGATTTTAAATGATACAACTTATCAATTAAGAAAATAAACAGCTAAAAGTGAAGATGAAATTGTTCGTGGTATCCTAAATCAAACTTGGTACTGTTTTAGACATTTAAATTGGTTTAATCATTCCAATGTGCAACTGTAGGTAATATCAAGTGAGGCTGACTCAGACGACGGGTCTTCAGTTAGCTCATTGCAGCAGACGCAACGGAAGACTTCTGTTGCCTCTAAGACCACGCCCACATCCGGTTCCAGGCGGTCATCCGCTTCCTCTGACGTCACCACCACAGGTACTGCGCAAACGCAAAGCTAATAAAATTGATTAATGTTAGTTAACATTCGCATGCCTTCATATACAATTTGCTCATGCTGTGTGATTGAGTGTGCATTTATCTTGGACAGTATACTAATGAGTTGATGAGTTGAAGTCAAATGTGCCAAGCGGTTGATGATTTTGGAGGTCTTCCAGAGAAAGAAAGGAATAAGGGTAGGACGTTTACTTTAGGTAAAAATTATTCATACCAATATATCCTTGTGAAAAGTATGTTTTCCTTAAGCTTGCCTTTTCCTGAAGTGAATTTGAATTTGTAAGGTAAAGCTGTAGATTCGTGCATAGTTCTGCTTTAGACACAATTATTGCATACGCGTTTACAGATCCTAGTCCCCTATATGAATATCACTTCACATTTATTCCTTGTAAAATAAATCTGACTAGTAAAATATAAAATCTGTTTAAAGTACTCACTTATAAATGTTAAACACATTCATAGGGTCCTTCTTAACTATTTTAAATTTACAATAGAATTTGAATGGAAAAGCAGTTTTTTACTTTTAAACGCTGGCAATCATTAATACAAGGTTAATACCTTTTATTTAGCAAACAATATATTGAGTACCTGTGGACTCCACACTCGCCTTTTCACAATGCGGTCGAAAACATTCTCAAGGTAGTCTAAAACAGTATTTGAGTTTTAAACTGCTTCTATACATATTAAACCTTTCCATAAAGATAAAACATAGCTTTGTTGTTTTTGAGTTTTCTACTAATCAACCATAAACTAATCCCGTTAAAAAAAACCAACAAGGGCCTTTTAACCTGCAAAATAAAGCAGTTATGGAGTAAACCTGCTGAAGATTTATTTTTATAATGGATTTTTATCAGGTGAAAACTCTTCTCACACTCTGATTGTTAAAGGGCCTGCCAAAAATATCTTGTTAATTACCTTTCCATCTTTAAAAATAGCAATGATCATAAATGTTCTAAATGTATTCCTAATCCTAGGAACCAGTCGCAATTAAACATTTTAAAATTATCGTAATACATTTGTTGTCCCACAATCGCAGAACTCATGTATCCCCAACAGTTTTTTATGTCCCTAAAATGGGCTTGAAATTAAAGCTCTGTACTACTTGACACAAAGTTTAAAAAGCTTTATATTACATAATAACTAAAATAATACATACAATTATATATACAATATAAAAATAATGTTTCAATTAATATTTAAAATGACAACAATATATAGGTGAGTTTTGGTCTAACTGTTTCCCATGCTATTTTTCTGCTTACACTATCATCACAAACTTAACTATCGCTACTAACTTCAACTATGTTGACTAACTCCAGTATAAGTCTATCATTAGCCTAATAGAAATGATAATATCTACCTTGCACCTTGGCTTCAGTCTGATTTGGTAGTTTCCATTTGCAATAAGGAAGGGGAAAGAAAGGGGGTCTAATTTTATCGAAATTTAAACCATCTGGAATTTATACATCTTGTAACCAATAAATTATGTATCTTACTAAAGAGACAAACTGTTTTGCGGCTTAATTTATAACAAAAACGTCTAAAATCTCCAGCTGATTCTCAATTTTTCAGTTGTATTTCTTCTGTAAAGAATCACTGGAGCTTACAAATAAATCAATAACACTGTAACTTATTCATGACAAAGTAAATGTGCACATGCACATTTCAAGCCTTTGAAAAACTTTTTATACTGTCATTGAACATTTTCTTGCAAGTGGGAACGTTATAATTTACCTCCTTTTACACCAACCCCGCAACCTCTAACCAACCCGTGCGTGGCTCAGGACCCCAGCCGCCCTTGATACATGTAACGTCTTGCCCCCTCGCCGCCTCCAGAGCCGCCCCCGCCGCCCCCGTTCCCGCCCCCACCAGCCCCCGCCTCCAACACACGGGTGCCGTCTTCTCCACAGAGGAGATGAAAAGGAAGTTTCTCCTCCATTCAGATCCCAAGGAAGCAGAACCTAAAAAACCCTTCGTCAGCCGTTTCCTTAAACGAGGTACGAAAAAGGGTATTTTCTCCATAACTTCACGTGGGAGTTTCATAACTTAATAACTTCACGTGGGAGTTTCATAATAACTTCGTTGGCTTTTGAAATACACATTTTACAGGTACCTTACAACTTGTTGATAGTCATGTCTCACTAAAGAGTGAGAATAAGTAAATAAAAAGTTTTAAAATTAACGTTTACATCCTTACAGTCTAATAAAATAAACAATATGCTTTGCAAGGTGTATTTTGAACGAAGCCGACTTGAAATTACCAAAAGGCAATGTTTAAGATTAATACGGAACAATCAGTTATCAACCCTTCTTCCTTCACCTCCTTCTACATCAGCTTCTTTGAATTATTGCAATGCTGACTATTTTATTTTCTGTTATTTACATAAAAGTAAAAATATGATTTAATTTTTTCTGAGAGAGTTATTCTGAGGAGATTGTTGCATAAGTAAATAAATCCATTGCCTAAAAAATATATTAAATTATAAAACTGTAAATTATGTCATTAGTTTTTAACCTGTGGTTGAATCAAGTGAAAAAGCAATATAACCATCCTTTTATTTATAAATATATAAAATTAACACAATTATAAACATAAATATTAAGCCTTAAGTGAAGTTATTAGAGAAAATACCATAGTAATTTGATTTGCATCCACCTTTTGTTTGTATGTTTGACAAGCAAAGGCATGTTTGATAACGTTTTGCATGGTGTTGACATAATAATGGAAGTAATAAGTTGCATAATACTAAGATAGGCTGGAGGTAGTATTATTTTATTATATATATATATATATATATATATATATATATATATGTTAGTTATTGCGTTTTAACAAAACATAGAGCATTATATTGACGGTTATTTTCTTCCCTACTCCTGAAATAATTTAGAAAACAGTTCAAGACTCTCACTATTAAGTCCCTCTACGAATTAAATTTTTTGATTACATAATAAAGAAAATTATTTTTTTTAGGTCGATATTTATTTATTTTATATGTTGGTTCAGTTCTGTAAGCACATTAAAGAAGTGAGTACTAACAAAAGTTTTGACATTGAAAGTGATTTAATAGGGGATATTGAGTGGTTCATAAAGTTAGTATTTGAAAGAGAAATATTATTGAATTCCGTTTTTCTTTCTAACAACTTAGTTTAAACTATTCATAACAGGAAGTTCAGCACTTTAAGTGCAAGTTGTAAATTTAATTAAAATTGTTGACTAGAGAGTGTAAATTCTTAATTTCTTAGCTAATTTTCTGTAACCTGGTATTCTTAAATATAGATTGTAAATTTGTATTTAAGTTATAATTACACTGATGTCTCCGCTACGTCTGTTTTTTCTTCCTGTTTCATAGTCCATTTTCAGTTTATTATTGATAAGTGCAATTCATGTTTTTAACAAACTTAATGCTTGAAAAAATAATAAGCTTTGTTTAAATACATATTTTGAATAATTCTCTGTAAAATGTTTCAAAACATTTTTATGTTAATTATTAACAATAAATCACACAAATAAAAAACAAAATTTTATTTTCAGTGAAACTACAACACGTTAATGTGTATTATCGTACATATATGATATTTTACGTCACCCTATTATATGCTTTTATTTAAAATAAGGTCAATATGATTTGATAGTTTTAACTTTTTTACTAAAATTACTACTAGAGTGACCTCCAAACGGATTATATGAAAATAACTGCTTGCTGGTAGGTAACAAAATGTATTTACCATGACTAAATGTACTTTAAAATTTGTATTTATAATTTTTTCTGGCTAGGGTAATTTGTTGAAATTTGTTCTGATTACTTAATTTGTTTTAATTCAAATTACACCGTTCTTTCTTAAAATTTTAACCAAATATAATGTTAGAAACACTCAAACTAAATTATTTCAAACAGCTATTTCCCGTCGGCATCAACATGTACAGTATTTGTAATAAACAATTATACCAAATTAACAAATTGATATTACCTATATGTTAATTCAGAATTTTAGTTATACAATTTCGATTACATACTTCCTATATTTATTATCTATAACCAACATGCATTAAAACAGAGATCCATCGTACAAAGTGACACACATGATTTGGTCATTTGTCCTACTAAAACATATACAAATGAAGGATAATTAATTATAATAACTTGAGTTTTTTATCATTTCAAGCTTTGTGTAAATATTTTTACCAACTCTACGTGTTAAATTATGTTTTTATGACAAAGAAATATCGTAAAGGTCTATAAATATACGATTAAAATTATTGTATGTCCGATAGTAAAAATACTTAGATTCATTATTAAATAATGCCACAAATTATTAAGTTTAATTTACTTGAAAATTAGGTTTTTACGTGTCTTTAGTAATCTAGACATTGCACAAATAAATATGGAACTTCTGATACTTCTGAACTTCTGATACTTCTGAAATTCTGATACTTCTGAACTTCTGATACTTCTGAACTTCTGATACTTCTGAACTTCTGATACTTCTGAACTTCTGATACTTCTGAACTTCTTGTTGTTCTTAAATGTAGTAATCAACACTTTAACGTATTTTCAGTAACAAACTTGGTCTTCATAATAACCTATAGGCTCAGTAAATAATAAATCTAATCTTAAAATGTTTCCCTATCACCATTGTAAGTTAAGTTTCCCCTTTTTTAATGCGTAAAGGAGAAAAATCAATGTTCTGTTCAAATCCGCAAAGTGTGAACCATATTTGATTAAAACAAAATAATCAATGAACTGTAAACGAAATAAAACGCCAATAAGAAGCCAAAAAAATACTATACCAATACAATTCCAGACTAATGAAACATGGTAGCCTCGGCGCAAGTGTCAAGGAGGGTCTAAATGTATCTTCCCCTCTCGGACCTTGGGTTTGTGGCAGGGATATTGACAACTCAATTGACCTACTCCCTGACCTGTTTTTAGTCCATTTTATTTTAGTCCCAGCACTTGGTGAGCAAAATAAGCACACTTGTTGTAGCTACAATATTAGTACTAGCCCTGTAGTGTACTCCTTAACTGATTTTCTTAAGTAATTTTGTATTTACATTTCCTTTGGTCAACATTAAGTGTCCGCGCAATTTTATTATACAATGGTCCGAAAACCATTAGTGGGTAAAATTAAAATAAAACTAAAGGTATTTACGTTCTGTTGTGGCCTAAACAATTGGCATTTTGTAAACGTGGCTTAAATCAAAAGTGTTGAAATATCTTGATGTTATGCTTTATTCAAATTAAACATAGTTCTATTAAAAAAACTTATTTGTTCTACTTTGTATACAATAGTCAAATAACAGTATCAGTTACCAAATTAAACTAACATTTACAGACACATGTGTATGTAGTTATGACTGCATAAATAAATGTTAATTTAATTAAGAAATGTATCCCACTAGCCTCAATCACTGATGCGTGAAAATGAGTATTTAAGTGCTTTTTGTTGTCACTTGAAAATTACTAAAGGTAAACATTGCTTTTTGAGTCACGACTCAAGATTAGGTATTTAGAATTAGATAAAATATTTAACGTAGTTTTGTGAGATACGTCATCGATACGTAATCGGAACGTAAACGAGACACGTCATCGGTACGTAATCATCGATACTAAACTAAATGTCTTTACTTGAACCTTTTTGAATAAGGTTGAAGTATGGTATTGGTCAGAACGCGGAGTTGGTGTTCTCATTAGCTGTGTTGTGACGACAGCGCCAGCGTCACACGAACACGCGTCGCCGGGGGCAAAGCCACCTGCAATTACTGGATAATCCTCCCTGTTTTTATCTCCACCTGTGACAACTCGTTATATTTTGTAAGCTCGTTAATTGGTAACGGTTATGATTGTCAAATAGAATAAAAATAATCATTTGTCAAACTGAACGAAATTAATTGCTTCCAAACAGAATTAAATAATACGTCTTTGCAATACGTAATTAATAATGAGCTACGTAAATTTATATGTCAAACTGTAATTATTTATTGTTATAGTTTTACGATGTGAGTTTGTATATTATAAAAGGAAAATCAGTTTTTTCAGATTAATTCATAGACAGATAAATTAACTAAAATAGGGATATGACGTGTGTTCTAAATTAAAATTAAAAGCAAAACAAATTCAATATTTTATTAATGTTAGAATAACATTATTAACATTGTTTGGAGTAGGTGATTGAGCATATTTCATTTCATCTCCTCGACATATCTATGAAAGTGTATTAGGTATGCATACCATTTTGATAGGTTGTATAAATAGAGTGGATCTTATCAGCGTAAAATATAACTCAATTATACACCATCAACATCAATTTCGTAATGTCACCTTAATATTGTAATTATTATACCCAATTTCGAATTGTGAGAAATACTTCTGTTATCTAGAAGATCAAACGCTCATTTGATTATCAATATAATTAGTAGATATAACAGTTGGTTTTGCCACTTGTGTAATCTGGTTTACGGGTTTCTCTTTATATTTTATCCATTAGAAAAAATCTTGTGCTACATGCTGCATTTGTATCTTGAGAGAAAATAAGCATGCATCTAGACGGGATTGTATTAAAGTTTATTTATCAGAACATTGAGCTCTAACCCTCTTAAAAACCTTACAGTTAATATATATTTTCAAAGTTAAAGGTTTAGCACCTCTTAGACAGTTTTGCACTGATATTTTTGTTAAATATATCAGCTTTTAGGTTTATAAATTTAATAACTTCATCGTATTCTAAATATGTGTCACTAACAATTACACACAAACGTAGATAATAAAAACAAAGCAATGGACAATAATATTTCTCTATTAAATATATGTTCTTTTCATAATAAGATATATTTTTCATAAGAATGTATTTTTATATGTAGTCTTCAATGGATGGATAGGCGTAGCTCATAAAAATACTTCAACCACGTTATTTATTATTTGTTATAGGCCATTATCTAAGCTAGTTGACTTTTTAAAATTTTCTTTTAACCCTTTTACTGTTAGGTTTGTGTTTGTTCTATCCTGTCCCTAACAGCCACAATAATTCTTTGGTCATCTTCTTCACCCATTACAAAACTGTTAGTATCTAAAAAGGAAATCATGCCCGAACAAGTATTTATTTAAACCAACATTAACAAATATCTGTAAAAATTGGGTTTTAAATCGGTACATGATTAACATTGTATTGAAATCATATATACAGTAACATCTCATAGCAAGTATAAATAAAAAAATATTTAAAATTCCTACCACTCATTCCAGATAAACTATGTCCACTCAAACACTAGTTTTCGTTTGATGTTAATTATATAAATTATTTTTTCCACACATAAATCGTTGATGTTAAAATGAAAAAAATAAATAAAATTGAAGTTTTCTAATTTTGCCCTTACCTTCATACTACCGTTATACAAAAATAGTGCTTTTAAACAACCATTACGTTTTCATGTAGGTTAAGGTGGTTGTAACAGTTTCAACTCTAATATTTGACTAACCAAGTTGTTTGTAGGTTTTTACATGAACTTTGGATTTTGGCGTAGGTGACGAGGAGGGGCGTTTATAACATCACCAAACCAAGCTCCAGGCTACTTGGGGAGTAGCTTAGGGGCAACATTTCCCCCAACCAAAAGCGGTAAACTAGTTTTGGGAAAAAATAACACGCACATGCTTAATGACTACTGCACTATTGTAACAAAAGCACTTCCATTTAACCTTGCACTTTTTTAAATATTAAAATTATTTTGATTTTGCATAAACTCAACTCCACTTATACTTTTGTACATTTTGTTTCATAAATGAATAAAATAAAATAGGCATTTGTGTTTTTGAATATATTATGTAAATAAAGTTTGTATTACAATAACGATACTAACTTATTTTATTGGTTTTGAGGTTTTTCGGCCTATTTTACAAATTATATCTAATTAATATGTATTTTTAAGATATTAATATCTGTCTTATTGACGAATTTTTACATGTAGAAAACATTCAAGACACTACCAGGGAGAAAAAACGTGTGCCCTTAGTTCTCTGGTTACATTAAAAACTGGTTAATACTTTAATAATAATAATAATGATAATTACCTGCAAAGTATTTCAAATAATATGTTCTTCTCGAATGTAAAAGGAGATGAAAATGTGGTGTTCCCAATAGATAAAACCATCTTTAAAATAGTTATTTGGTATATCCCTGTTGGTAGTCACAAATGTGTACAATTCTTTTAAGTATGTTTTCACATTCCTGGATTCCTTCAAAAATTATTTAATTTCCCAATATAATTGAAACCCATTTTATTTTTTTCTCCCAAAACTCTTTCTTGAAGGCATGCGAATAGAAAAAGCGTTTGATAAACAAAATTGCAATCGTACTCAGTTGTAAGATTTACAACATACGCAGTTGATACAACATTTGTGATTAAACCGACAAAGTATATGTCTACGAGTTTTTTTTATAACAATTTAGTTTTCATTTGATTAATATTAAACTGACTATCTCCCGATTGTGAAATTGCAAATAGTAATTTATTGGTAGTTTTTGTCCTTCCGAGTATGAAACTTATTGCGTTTTTATTATTTACAGTAATAAAATGAAAATGAATCTTAAAACAAAAAACTTCAAACTAAGACAAAAATATGGTTTTATTAAACTCTGTGCCTGATAAAAATCACATCAGTTTTCTTTACTTAAAACGTTTCATACAGCAAATATGATGTTTTACAATTATTTTCAGGCCAAATTAAAAATACTCTTTAAACACCTTCCACCACCAGAAAATATGAAAAAAAACTTGGTTTCGGGACATGACAAAGCAGAGGTCAATTGCATGTTACGTTTGATCGGACAAGCAAATATTATCGACAATTCTGATAATTGCAGCATTATCTGAACCTTACTTTGTTTGTTTTTACTGTTGTCCTTGTGACAACACATGTTACATTGGACGGTAAATTACATCATTGATCTTTTATACTCCTAAATACATCGATGTGAAAGTATTTGTATGTGGGAAGTGTGCAAAGTATTTGGAATACTTTTTTTACAAGAGTTAGAGTACCATACATAACTATGGAGTAGAATTTTGGTTTTGATTCATAATTAGTGCATAGAAAATTGTTTACTATAATTTATTGTCACCTTACTCCTTTAACTCTTGACCTTACATAATAAATTATAAATAAACAAAACGTTTAATTAATTTTCCATTTCTCCCTACTCTAAACAATCCGTTGAGTCGAAAATGATTTCACAAGTAAAGGATAGAATATCCAAGCATTTTTCTACACCGAGTTAGAATAAATAATCTAGATTAATCAGAAACAAATGTATGTTCTGTCGGGCTACCTGAAAAATAGTACTAAACACTTTTTGAGGATTTATTTCTATTTATTTTGCAAGTATACTTCTAATGGTATTAAACATTTTTTGGGACACTATAGAAAGAATATTTGTGTAAGTATCCATTAAAGCTTAAAATAATGTTCATGAAATAGTCACTTTTACGGATAACTTACACGTGGTACTCACAATGTAGTTATATAAAAAACTTATTTATGAATTGCTTCTGGACTTATTTATATTTTATTTTAAATTATAAACCATCTTTTACGAATTTTTATGAGTTGGGTCTTTCATATTACATAAACAAAATAATAAAATACAAATTTCTTTATGAGAAAGAGACTCTCTTTATGGGCATTAAACTTACATGGAGAAGGTTAAAGAACTTTATCAAATATTATTTATTAGCTTAACGATCCAACAAATTATAAATCCAAATCTATTTCAGGTCTGCAGCCTCATTACAAGTAATGTATAGGAAACCAGGTTTTTTGAAAGTTTAAAATTAGTTTAAAACATACTTTTCCACTGATGATGAGTCTTTCAGCATGTAATCGATTTGGATTTATAATTTTGTTAATTGTTAAGGTAAGCCTAGAAATAATAACATAACAATCCAAAGGCTGCATATACTATGAATCGCATCATCCACAGCGGTTCTGATGAATTTTCCACCTAGCTCATTCTGACCTTGTTTGACAGCTAACAGAGCAAGCGTCGGGACCTCCAGCACCCCCTCCACACCCACCACACCCACAGCCCCCGTGGCTCCCGCCAAAGTAGAGGAGGACGACGAGGAGGAGAGCAGCGAAGACAGTTCGGAGAGTGAGGAGACAGAGTCCGAGGATGAGTCTGACGACAAGACGGCAAAGACACCGGCCAAGACCATGGAGAAGACGGACATCGGCCCTCTCCTGGCTAGGTCCCAGCAGGCCAGGGACTCTGGTAGTGGCACCAGCACGCGGCGTAGTAGCAAGGACGAAGGATACACTTCCAGGTTAGTAGTGCTAATATTTGGTCCACTTAAAAGTAAAGCTTTTTTACTGGATGTAGCTTTATACGTGACGTAATTAGGTTGTAACGATTGGGCAAAATCTTTTGGATAGTCCAGTTAACCATTTATTTACAATGACATTTAATGTATAATACGACAAATATTATAAGTTGGTAACCTATAATGGTGTCCTCAGTTGATCACATTTGTTACCATGGTATTCTTAGTATTGTTAACTATTTAATATAGGTAATAAGATATAAGTAATGTTATTGCGTATACTAATTTTGAACTGTAAAGTATATATATAGAATTCTAAATTAATTAGAACCTCACACGGGCTGGACGAAATGGTCAAGGCCAGACAACATAATGCTTTGCATCAGACTTATCTATTATATAGGTTTTTTATTTGATTTGTTAATTTAAAAAAATTGGGAAGGACTGGTTCAGATATAACATATTTAATAAATATCACCATATTAGATTTATGTTAACTAGTTGTCCTGTTGCTCGAATCCGAGCAAGTTTGTACCCAACGAAAGGTTACTTTTTACAACACATCTGATATTAAAACGCATGATAACAACGTACTTTGAATCAACACGTAGTTTAGACTTCCTTGTCAGATAGCGCCAATTTTCCGAAAATTTAGCCCTTTGCTGTATTTAAGTGATGCCCTTTCTTAAAACTCTGAGACGTATTGGCAAATATACGTAAAAGTACCTTTAATTTGACACCTCAAACGTTAAAATCCGTCCAGCCGTTTTCGAGTTATGACTGTGAAGAAAAACCCCTAGTGTATTAATATATAGGATCTATGTTATTTAGAATAATGGACTAAAGCTAAACATTTATTTCCGACATTGCTAACTTGCTGTAAATAATAATAATAATATAATAATAATAATGACAGTTTACAAAACTATGTATTGATTGTTTCCTTGTATTACTTCTATTGCAACTATACCAAAACGTAGACGTTTTTCACATGCTATCGAAGTTTTCATCGAAGGTGTAACGATTTTAAATCTATTAGAGTGATTTTGGGGTCTCGTATTTTAAGTTATAACATCATTATTAGCCATAAAACTAATCTATGCCGATAAATATTGCTAATATACCCGCCAGTGGCTTGAATAGGATTTGATTAGATGCGGGCGTTATTATTTTGTGGGATGAGAGGAACGAAATTATAAGGTTTTATGAATATGAATGTATAATTATTGCAAAGTAATATAATACACTTAAAAAGAAAAGAAAAATCCAGAAAAGTAGCTTGATTCACATATACAATTATGTTAAATATTCGCCAGATTCAAACTCTGTTCATTCGCGGATAATATGGCATAATGGAGCGCAGGAGATGTAAATGGCAATGCAATTTCAGATGAATTATCTCGTAGATATACTTAGAACTTACAAGTGTGATTTACTGTCTAGTTTTACTTATAGTATTATCGCTGTTAGAAACAATGTCTTGTAAATTAGTGTTTAAACTGTCTTTGTACTGATTAAGCTGTAGATACTTGATGGTTGAATTTAAAATGTCCTTCCTAATAATACAAGTATCATTGAGATACTTTCCGTAATGTTTTAATTCATGTTACTGTAGTTGGTATACACCTTTTTTAAATTTGATAGGTCTGAAAGTGACAGGCAATTTTTTGCTAATATATACCCAACGTTATAAAATGCTGTAAAAACTACACTGTATTAGGAATTATGAAAACGCATACACTGATAAGATGTTCATAGTTTAAAACAAATAACTTTTATGGGTTGGTAATACAAATGAATTTATTCTTCCTACATCGCAAGGTCCAAATATCAGCATGACTTTCACTAACTAAATTCATAATTTTTACCTACATTGAACCCACTTTAACATTTTAAGCAACAATTTCTTACTGTTATACTTATAAAGAAATTACGCAATTATTAAATGTGTATGAATAACAATTAATTTGTACAAATAAGCATTTAATGAATCACGTATTGCAATATTCACGTATTGAAGTAAAGCTAAATAACTTTTTACAAACGCTTATAATGACCAAATCTTGAGATACTTAATGAATCGTTGTCAGAAAAATATGTAATCACTGTGAGAAAATACGCTACAGCAAATTAAAACTTGATAATTGTCTTGAAGCGGAAGTGGTATATTTCCAGATGGGGTGAACAACCTTACCAAGCGAAGGAGACTCCTTCTCAGGCTCCCGCTGGCATCCTCAAGCGAAGAGAGAGCCAGGATCAAGATGGTTCAGGAAGCAGGTACCTCTCATTAGGGGTGCATTAAACACATTTACTGACTTACAAAAAACCTACGCAGTCAAACATAAAAAGTTATTATATAACTGAAATACAATTAAAAAATTGTTAGAATTCGTGCCTGGGCAATATTCTTTTCTTGAAAGGAACAAAAGGATAAACAAAATATTAACTTTTTAAACAGTCAGAAAAATCACAAATCAACATTTCACTGACAAGGAATATGAGTTACATAATATAACCATGTTCATTCCCATCCAAGAGATTTGATATCCACATATGCACTTTCATCAGGACGATGTGCACATATTCATGAAGATATGAGCTGAAAACCATGAATACAATCCATAAACTTGTGCTCACCTCTTACAATCACGAAGCGAATCACATACATTGTGAAGGAAAAACCCCTGGGACGAAATATTAAACTATAAAACATTTGTTGCATACTCTAAGAGCGACTTTGATGTGATTTTATCTATGAAAGGAAATAAACAGTAGAGCATAACCAAAAAATACTTTAAAAAAGACAAAAATTGGTTTAAGAAGAAACTATTTGTTGATCACGATATATTACTTTGACAGGATGAACTGAGATTATTTCAGTGACACAACTACTCTCGGACAAAATGGATGGTTTGGATGACATTTAATTTATAAAAATTATTACATATGGATAATAAATCAATACACAGACGTACCCATATGTATATAAGGTGCACCCACTTCAAGTAGATTTGAATTTGTACAATATACCAATCAAAGTTCAACACAGGCCTACAGGTGGTGTGCAGGGACACCGAGTGAAAGAAAATTTAAATGTTTGTAAGAGGAGAAGACATGACTCAAAAACCTTCAAATAAATATTGATAAAATCGATGGGAAAAAAATGGAAATTACAAATATGCATACCCAATCCAGTTTACAAACGTTTAACATCAATGTGCTTAACCAACTAGTGACAAAGAACAAGCAAATGATAAATACAACATAAATATATGCATTCGCTAAATACATAATAAATACATAAAGATTAAACGTTGTGTATTTGTATGTTAGGTACGGGGACCAGACGAGCTACAGATCACCCTACGCTAGAGATAGAGATGATTCCTCCTCCTATGTCTCTAGACCTAGAGACCCGGAACCCGAAACTACGGGGTCGAGGTACCTTGTGACCCTTGTGTATCGCACATTCATAAAACCATTTTTTGAATCCATGTAGACATTGATCAAATCACTTTTATCCCTGTAGACATTGATGTTTGCCTGAAGCCCCTGTAGAAATTGAGTTCACCTAATATTCTCTCAGAGAACTTCTGAAATACGGAGCTACGCAAAGCGTGAATGGCTGGCATGGTGGTCAAGACGATGGACTTCGGGACCGGGGCAGCTGCCTTGTCGTGGGTTCGAATCCCAGTGTCGGGTAGTAACTTTTATCAGGATTGTCTAGCTTGACCTGTAGCGGCTCACACCTCGCTTTGATTCGTTCCACGCACAGGCCCAAAGCCTATGTGTATTTAAAGAGTACTAGCATAAAGAAGCCACCAACCTCTTAAATAAACGGTATCAGGAAACTGAAACATACTTTCTCCCTTCTAGCCCAACTATAATGAATAAATTTATTTTTATTTACTAAATATAGAACAGAAAGTACGGTCGAATGTACAGAAAATCTTGTAAACAAGTTGTTTTCAAAAATATCCACCCAAATCTCTGTTTAGGATGCACTTCAGAATCCATCGCTACACACGTGGTTTTAAGAGGGGAAATGCCCCCTATTCCCCCCTCAGGGTCATTAAGGGGCAACCCATTTCGAATTTCCTCTGTTGGGCAATGCTAACTTGACAAGCATATCAGGTTTGAACGAAATTGATCAATAAATAAAAGAGAAATAGTAATTTTTGTATTCCACATAAGAATAACATCGGACAACGTACTGCGTTTACCGCAAAATGAAAATTTAAATTTTCTCCGCAACCAGTAATCGTAGAATAGTAATTCAAAATACTAAATCATTTATATATTTGAGATCTTTTTAATGGTGAATAGTAATATTTTTTATATTTATGTTATTTTTATGAAAAATAAAAAAAAACTGAATTTTTGATATTTTAAGTCTTGTAATTTCTGAATCCGAATTTTTACAGAAATGCGGCTGAGGTCATTTTTTTGGAAAACATAAGTTCTACAAACGACTAAAGTTTAATCAAAATCGTTAGAGCCGTTTTTGAGATATCTTGATTTTTCAAGTTTTTAGCGATTTTTGGGGGATTACCCTTAAAAATCAAAAATTAAAAAAATAAAAAACCTGGAGATATCGTGCATTAGTACCTACATACCAAATTTCATAAAAATCGGACCATTGGTTAGGGCTCTAGCTCTGTACACATCCATACAGACAGATAGACAGACAGACAGACACACAGACATCACGTAAAAATCACTTTTTTGGTTCAGGGAGCACCAAAACGAATATTTCCTCTAAAAACTCAAATTCGAAAATTTTGACGAAAACAATACTTTCTCCATATACTATGTATAAGGGGAGAAAGTAAAAGAGAGATATATTAGTTGTATGTTAACTGAGTGGTAGCTTTAAGCAACCCGTGTAGAGAAAGATGGTTATATTATACATTTAAAAAATGAAATAAATCCCATTCTCAGATCTTGGACTAATAAGTAAGTATTCAAAACTATTTACTGAAGTTTCAAAGTTTGAAGATACTTTAGACACTTGATGCAAGCACGTGTGAAGTTGCGAGAAAGGGCATGTCTCGCAAACATGTACCTCTCAGAAACTAATTCAAGACTGAAATGCATTTGGTTGAGCCCTAGTAAGATGGAGATTAAACACATGGAAAACATAAATATGTTTTAAAATTTAATCTTGGATCTTTTACTGAATACAAATTAGCACACAAATTTCAAACTATATTTAGTATGACTCATCACATCACATCACATACTCAAACCATCACATTACTCATACCATTTTTTATTCCAAAATACGATTTTAACAACTTAATGTAGCGTTAAATAAAGTTGATTTTATCTTATGATAACCGTTGTTATCTGTAGTCATTCTAGAAAACCTGAAAAGACTTGTTAATTCTGTACTTACAAAACGAATTCCAATCTAAGACAAAATTAAATCACTTATAACCGCACTGTATAGAGGAACCAAAAGATAATAAACATTTGATTGTATTTAATATAACAGTAAAACGATATGGTAACTTCGAAAGAGTTTATCCTCACAAAGTCACAAAAAAACTATTCACCTCCGCATGGGAATGTGTTTATCAGATACTAACATCCAAAGTCTAAACATTTACATTTATTGCTGTAAGAGGATTCGTTTCATTCAAAAGTGTACTGAAGAATATGAGTCATAACTACTTTTAAAATTACTGAACTCGTTTTATACTTTAAATTTCTTTAATATTGTACAAAAATTACAAGTATTAAAATTTATACGATATGTTATTACATAATTTCTAAACTCCATGTTATGGACTCTCTAAATTATATTTCAGCGTTTTAATAAAGAAGTTTGCACGTTTTTGCACCTGATTTGGACGTTTATTTACATTGGGAGGGAATTTACCCTCATATGAAACACTTATAAAGTTGATAACGAACAGTTGCATTCCAAATGGAAGGGAAAATCCACTACAATGACGCAAGCTCAATTCACCCATTGTTGGAAATATGCACCTTAAAAAGAGAGCTTCAAATCTCATTTTCTAACATGCGATTTAGATAAATGTCTCTTGCTAGTGGTCAAGCTGGCTTTTTCTTTACATTACAATGAACAGTGCCTTTCATGTCGTGAGATGGGGCAGACAGAATTGTGTTGAGCTTTACCAGATGAGATAAAAATAGAGCCGAGTATTGCTAAGGGTTGTTCTTCTTAAAATGAGTTCTGTTTGAGTCACAGGTGCTGTTGGTCTGGTGTAAAATGCGTAGGCAATTTAAACGAGTTCGCACGCAGCACGCTGACGTGAGGGAAGTGAATTTCCACATTAAAACCTTTTTTTTTGAAAATTAAAAAATGTTATCTTTTGGCTGTTCTGATGCTCCTGGTTATATTTAAATTCACTATTAGGCCGGCAATGTTGTGCATTATAAGGTTGGGAGGAGGTATAGTCAGGATAACAAGTTGGTATAGGGGCATTTGGGATGATAAAACTACATCAAGATATGAAAAACAGCCTGTTCCAGTGAAAAATCCCCATAAGACAACGTACTGTGTTAAGACAATTAACATTTTCTTCAATAACTCGGTAAATACTTGTGCTAGATTGATGAGAGAGGACTTAAAAGTTTTGGCATTTTACGAAAAATAAATTAGTATAATAATTATTCTTTCGGGGCTTTTCTGACCCTTTCTGGGCCCAAAAACTCAAAATTTTAAAAATTAACATCCCCAAAAAGGGGGTTAGAGTTGTTCGATTGTTTTGCCCAACGAACCTGTCCAAGTGTTTACAAAAGGAAAGGTTCCTACGAAATTTCAAGTAAATCGGACCAAAATTGCAACCGATAGAGTGCGAATACACACACATACACACATATATGAATATATGTATATAGGTATACAGGTATATAGGTATACACATATATATATATATGTATATATACATTTAAGAAACTAACACCATTTTGTTGCAATATTTCGAGATATTCTCTTTATCAAGCACAAAAAATTATTGACAAACAAAAACAACAGATCAGATACATCAAGTTTTTAGCGACCCCCTAAAACGTGTTCAAGGGGTCACAGTAGGAACTTCTATGGTGGTCCCGGGCTTAAGTTTCACCGTGCGGGTCATGCTAATAGTTCACTTTTCCATAGGATATTCACTAATAACAATGATGTGCCACCGATGATACTCTTTTGAACTAAAAATATCACACCAATATAAATACAATCCCGGCCAAGATCGGAGTTGGATATTTTCCTGCATTCCCCCACCTCCAGGGATTTCTACGTTTAGGAGTAAAAATAACAAGGTTGCTACCGAATCCCCCGCAAAAGGTGTGTATTCCAACGCGCCGGAAGTGTCATCAGTGTCTGTAACGACCAGCTAAGTGCAGGGGAGCCAATTACACTCTTTATAAACGTTAAGACTTTTGAGATATTTTTCCTAACTCTAATAACCTAAACAAATGTTTTGAACAGTATACAAAAAAGGTTTGACAAATTATTTATTACAACCTAAAAGAACAAACTCGTAATCACAGTTTGTCTTTTTTTTAAATCTTACATTTATTTTTTCTAATTGTAAATTACCAAGATATTATACATTCCGTTTAACATTGTTATTATGGAGTGTACGTTCTAAATGGTTGTTCTATTTGTCGTTCTCTTGAGTTTTGCTTTGATATTTAACAACAATTGTCAAACTAATTAGATTTGTTTATAATAAGTTATTGTATGAAAAAGAGTTTTCCTAGAAGATTTCCTTTGAGAGGAAAATTAGTAATATTAAAGAGGGGACATAGTTTTAATAACTTGGAATTTTGAAAACTCCTTACTAATTCTCTCATTTCGACTTCAACATTTATATGATTCGTAATATTTACTGATTCCTCAAGAGTGTACCATGCATGTTTTTATTTTAGCTATTTCATAGAACCCCCACTAGTAGTGCATGTTCTACAAATGGTAATCATTTGATGTATAAAAAAGCTGATCATATATTTCAAATTCAAAACGAATGTTTTGAATACTAATACTAATACATCTGAATAAATAACTCTGAACACATCTGAACTTTATAAGCAGCTTTACCAAAACTAAAGTTACTCTTCTCCCAGAATATAAGATGAGCCATTGTATTGTCGCCTGGTATTGTTCCTCAAAGGCTGATTATGCAGCACACGCGCGACGGCTATGCATCACTCTCCGGCAGTCATATAACAGACAGCGAGCAATTCTCTATCTGCATATAAATCAGCTTCAGATAACCCGAATGCAGCAAATAAGAGATAAATCGTCTGCACACTATCCTCTTACATATCTTTATTTTTTAAACGAAACATGATGGTTAATTCTCCACAAAATATTCACCAATTTTGTATAGTTGCATATATTATCTTGATATCCTGATTAAACTATTGTTGCTTCAACGTTATAAACAAATTTGATTTTGTTAACAATTCTTGTGTATGGCCTGACGATAAAGCTTTAATGTTTTAAAACCAGAGGTAGCCAGTAGGATACCTTTTCAACCTCTTTGGAAAAACAAAAAGATAATTAAACCTTTCTTTCGTTTGATTTTATTAAATTGCTAGAAGGATGTCAATTCTATATCCTTCTTTTATTATTATTCTTCAATTAACACCCAAAATAAACACCACAAACGCTAAATCATCATTTTCCTCTTATTAAACAAATAAGGCGATTTTTGTGAACGGGCTTCCAGCGAAACTATTAGGTTTAAAATCATGGTTGATGTGTTATTTAAAAGCCCTTGGAGTCTAGATTTGCCTATTGGGGTTTTGGGAAACGTCCAACTTCAGGGCTCTCAAAATACCAATGTTATCCTTGTGGAAGAACATAAATCCATTTCAGTGGACATTTAACAGAAACTGTTGCTATACTAACAAAACACAGTAAAGAAGAAATAACAGCTGTTTAAAGATAACTTCTAGAATGGCATTACACCCGCATATGAGCTGAAAATCCCAGAATGGGGGGAATTTGCTTGAATTTGAGCAACTGTTTCGCTTGAATTCGGTTCAATTAATATGTTGTTTAATCATCTCATCCAATGAAAACTTGACGAGTAAGAATATCATGACACTTTAAAGGCCAATGGGCGGAACCTAAGGGAATTTTTTAACACCATGGAATAAATCTTCTTTGTGTACAGATACGGTGACAGCTCATACCAGTCGAGGTACGGCAACAAGGACGACAGCTCCAGCAGTGCCACCCCCAGCTGGCGGAGTCGCACCGCCACAACTACCGAGGAGGAGCCGGCGTCGTCCTCCAGGTACGGCCCCGGGGGCTTCCAGAGCCGCTTCCTCAACAAGAGCAAGAGCACCGCCGCCGTCAGCCCCGAGGAGGAGGCGCCGGAGAGGAAGTTCTCGACGGCTGGGACGGACGACTCGCGCTACCCCAGCACTGCGAGGTCTAGATACTCGGCTCTTAAGGTAGTGCTACGAGTGTATTAAATATGTTTTTAAATATTCGTTCTGTTACTATCATTATCCTAATATTTAATTTAAAAGCATATTTTATGTCACTCTGAGATCTCAGGGGAAAAACGGGACCGATTTTTATGATTGAAGTGTCTATGGAAAGGTCACGTATCGTAGGTTTACGGAAAATCATAAACATCTACATCGGTCATAATGGAATGGGATCAACTTCTAGAATTGTATCACAATTTAAACTAACAAAACCTTATTTGCCCAAATTCGAGCTGCTAAATTTACTAGTATTAATAAATAGTAAATAGTTATAATATTCTTGTTGTTTTGTATTTTTTATTTTTCTTAATAAAAAAATCCGGAATGAGTGATAGTTCTAAATATAATAGTCATTTAATTGTTTGCTAAACAATTCATATTTATACCTTTTTTATGTTACTCACTCTTCTGAACTTTTCCAGGACCGCAAGACTCGCCTAGCTCGCAGCAAGAGTTCCCACAACTTTGGCGGTGATGATGACGAGGACCCGGACGAGACGACTTCCCCGGAGGCCTACATGGCGGCCAAGGGGTACAACCAGACCAGCAACGACCTGGCGAGGAGTCGCTCCACCCACGCGCTCAAGTCCCGAGACAACTCTCCCGAGCGGCCCTCCTCCACCGGTACTGAGTCATGTGCAGTATTAAGGGCTGCTTTCCCCAACTCAAGTTTTAACTAAACCTGGGGTTAAATTTAAGTTCCAATTTGTTTTCCCCAAAAATTGGTATATTTTTTCATATGATTTTGTTTGTTTACCCTCGAGGTAAAGGGAAATCAAATATTTAGTACACAGTATTTAATTTTATGTTTTATAGAATAAAATCATTAAACAGTGTTCTCTCTATAAGTTTAATATTAACCAGGTTTAAACTACCCATAACACATTGAAAAAGCGGAATTTACCATGAACTTATGTTTAAACCAAAGTTAAAGGTTAAACTGTACTTGGAGAAAGCAGCCATAAGTGTGACAAAATAGAAAAGAAAAAGTCTACCTTATTACTGTTATTACAACCAAACTGATATCTCCTATATTCAGAAATGGAGGGATGGATCGACATATGCTTTCTGTAAAAAAAATTGGGGGTTGGAAGGCAGATATGGCGAATTAAAAATTAAACTGTATACAATAAGTTATAGTTTCTATTAAACATAGTATATAAGCGAAAGAGATCAAAGAGTTAAATTCAATCTTTGGTTTGAACTATTACTATCTGAAATGGCTACTATACAATATCACGTGTGCAAGCTTTAGATACTGAATTGAAATAGAAAACTAATTTTTTTAATATTATTTAACTGATTTAATTCAGGTTGATTATTTACTCACACTTAATTGCGTAGTTTACATCTACAAATGTATTTATTATAGGTATAACGTTCACTGCCCAATTTTTATAACATCGTATAAACGTAATTAAAATTATAACTGCATAGATTTTTATTGAAGTGTAACTTTAAGAGTGAACAAATTAAAATTTGTATTTGTCTTGAAATTTTAAAAATATATATCTACTGTATACAACCGACTGTAAAATATTGACACTCTATGGATGTAACTGAAATGAAATTGTGCAAAGGTTTTATGATTTGTAAGTTGCAAAGCCAGACCAGATCTTAAAAGAATATCAATAAACAGCATCAATCCCCCACCCACCGTACTCCGATAGTACTTTACATTCAATTTCTGTAATTGGCTCCAAACTGGTTACAATTTATAATAAGATGTAACTCAAAGACTAATTTACTAATTTATCTCACTCCGGTAACCTTATCTGTTTAAATTACTGTTTTTGTACTAAATTATATTGTGGGTTAGTTTGTACTATTATGCGGTTTTCGCAGCGGGCACGAGCAGTGGAGAGAAGGATGGCGCCGCCCTCAGCTCTTGGGCGAGGTACCTCAAGAACAAGTACGGCAACCGAGGCAAGGATGGTAAGGAGACCAGCAGCGGCACAGCGTCGCGACGCCTCAGCCTCGGCCTCCCCCTCAGGACCAACTCCACTGAGGACAGCTCTGCAGACGACCAAAAAAACCTGCCAGGCTCCCCCACCTCCCCTACTCAAGTTACGGCACCAGCCGGTGAGTGCGAAAGCATGCAAAACTAGTTTTAGAATGTGTGTGAGAGTAAAAAAATTGAGCTTTACATACTTCACATATTATTGATGGACTTAGTTGATGTTTTCTCCGTATCAGTTATAACTGTTACTGTTGTGGTCGCGTATCAGTTTAATTAAACCGATGCGGTTAAAACAGTTAGCAGCGGATATTGAGGCAATTATTGTGTCACTGCAGGTTAGACACAGTCTCCGTTGCTGTACGAACTCTCAAACTAAGCGAATAACACGTTATACTATTAAACTAATTTGATACTTCCGCAGGTATGAAAATAATATTTTCGAGAAAGGATTGTTTTAAAAATAAAAATACTTATTTTTCGAATTACTATATGATTACTAATACAAATATATCGGGGTGCTGTTTTTTATTTTAAATTGTATATAATTAAATTCAATCAATTAGGAGAAATCAAGAATATAACAAATATTGAGTTTACATACAATTTAACATTAATACTGATTTAAATATTGTAGTGTTAGTATTAAATCTGTGTAAAATTAGTTAAATTTTAAAGGCCTAAAACATAGTACACACAGCGGACTTCACCACTTTAATGCACGTCCAAAACTGGCCTCATACAAGAAACCAGAATAGTGTTATTAACTCTTTAAACATACATGAACATGAGTTAGAGCTTTTCAAGTAAAGTTTACTGCGTCAAAATGAATTCAGGACTAACTGTTGCAACAACTACTTTTGATTTTAAACGTGCATAAGTTAACCGGCCGTGACTGACGCAAAGTAACTTATGCGGTTACTTGTGCTATCCCTAACTTTTAGTCAGCATTTGGTGGTGGAAGTTATGGGATTGGGTCATCGCATTTTAGACAGCGGACCTACCCCCTCCTTGATCCTACCCAACCATTTTTCCTTCAATATAATTTCGCGTTCTAAAAATAAGTCAACAACAGACTCTATCCTTTGATTATGCAAGCTTTGTCTGGTCAACAATGTACACCAGTGTACATACTAATAACTCGAGTCAACTTTGGTTTACATTGAATTTTCTTAGGTTTCATAGATTTTTATCAAATACGTGACAGGAAAAGTAAAACATCCAACCACCTTATAGATATAAATGTTAGTACTACATACTGTAATTTCAGACTAAAAGGTTTTAATCGATATGTATGTTTTATGTTTGTTTACATAATTCGCTATTGGTTCGCATACATATTACTGCAGTATTTCTGACCTATATATATATGTCAAACGAGAGAAACATTTTGATCGTTGAAGTTTTATTACAACTGTAAGTGCAAAACAATTACGTTGTATGACAAATTGAATATATCACACTTATGTATAGTCATGAGTTCAAATGACAAAACCAATGCGTCCCATAACCAATGTGCAGGATATGTATTGTACTAACATACAAGTAAATGGAAACTCTATTCGATTAATCTTGCTTGTGTGTATTTCGATGTGAAGTATTTGGTTTAAGTGTATCAAATAAAGATTGACGTTTTGGGGCAAGTTTGTTTAAATGGTTTGACATGTAATTTATTTCCAACAATGAGTAACTGGTTTACAACACATATAAACCTCATAAGAATTTAAAAATACATGTTAACTGTTAATAAGCTTTATAAATAAGAATTTAAAAATACATGTTAACTGTTAATAAGCTTTATAAATTATTAAGGAATGTCATTTCCAATGAATATTATGGACCTTAAATCACAGCGGCATTATATTTTCCGATTGATTATTTATTATTCATTCGAAAAAACTATTATTCATCGAAAAAACTGTCGATGCCATTTCTCATACTTCTGCAACGTGTACCCTCTAAACCAATTGAGGACTACACATTTTTTTAAATTTAGGGGTTTTTGTTAAAACATATAAATAAGCTGGTTAGAAGTGCAGGGAAAAATAAATTGTTTGTGGATTAGAAAGTACTTGCTGTATATTAAATCAAATATTAATAAATATATACATTTTCAAAAACTCATGGTACACTTTAATTATTAATTTCCTTCACCAATAAAATATAATGTAATATGGGCAGATCTTACTTTATTGGTTACACTGGATTTCTGGACCGTACTAAACGATTGCTGATATCTGTCTGTAAACAATATAAACCAAACTAATTACTGTTCTCTACAAAATAAAATTCATAAAATATTATTTAAAATGTTGGATTGAAGATCCTTGACAAATTAGTTACAATGTGCTTTTCCTACCAACAGAAACAGGTTTGTCTGAAACTTTACAACTTCCATCTAGAAATTAAATTAGCTCAAAATCATTAACATTACTTCTTTAAATACAAAACAAACATATTAAGAAAATACAGAAATATATTTTACACTCTTTAAGCTCTCAATTTATTAATTATTTACAATTCAATCTACTTACAATACCTACAGCAGCCACTTCTATCAAGTCCACTTTTCCAGTAAATCTGACAAACAGCTTATTTAAACTTTAATCTCAGCTGCAGTCCTACCAATCTCAAAGGGTAAAATTCCCTCTACTTTAAAACAACTTTAACTCTTTCCCTTATAAAAAACCGGTATAATATTGTTTTCAGTAATTTCAAATAAATGACTGTTTTTCTCGGTACAAAAGTGATGTCGGTTTTCTAGAATCACACAAAACCACCTTAATTAATTTAACAGAAAATGTATATAAAAGAAACTACTATAAATCTCAATACTCCTAGCCATTTTCAAGTTTTGAAAACTCCTTGAGGCTTTATCTAATGTGCCTTCCAAATTTAAATGATAATCTTTTCTATTCGTTTGGTAATTACCGTTAGAAGCAAGAAATGTTTTCTTGGAAATATTTACTATAACCATTAAATATAGAGTAGATTATTTTTCACCCACTAAACGAATCAAATATAACCGAGTAGTGCTCGATCTCTCCAGTACTACATCGATTATTACTATAGACACGTGGTAATTTTTGTGAATTATTTAATTAAACATGCGGTTTGATTGGCAGGTTTCGCAGCAGTCGGTACTAGGAACCAGTACCTGCAGAAGCGGCGGATGCTGTTCAAAGTAGGGAGTCGGGGGAGCGAGCCTGGATGTTTCACATGGCCACGGGGCATCGCCGTGGCTCCAGACAACTCCATCGTCGTCGCGGACTCTTCCAACCACAGAGTTCAGGTTAGTGTTGGAATAAATCGACTTGAAACATTATCTACGAGTTTCGAATATATTAGCGTGGGGTGTTTCTGCAGAGGATTTTCGCGTATGTAGGTAGGGTTATAAATGTGTGTAAATATTCCTATGAAAATGTATCATCTGTAAATCATATAATAACGCGTTTTACTTCACGAGGTATCGAGGTTTGCAATACAAAAATACCTACGTTTTATTGCAGTAACTGAGAGAGGCAAAGAAAAGCCAATTACTTTTCGTATCCAATTACGTGGTGGAACACTGTGTATTCAATTTTCTTGATTCATTGTTGAGTTACTATTTGTTATGAAATGTTTACTCATTTGTTGTACCGGTAAACTTAAAATAATATGGTCAGAGTCTACTATAAAATTAAATTACAGTTGCAAACAACTTAGTTTTCATAATATAACAAATTCTGACTTAATATGAATAAATTCATGATTATATGTTGAATAAAATTTTTCATAAAACATAATTAGCATATTTTATATTTAAAAATATATTAGCAATAACAACGGATTTTAAATTAATTTTCAATATGTTTACAATAAGTTAAAATATTGGTTTTGTTAGATAAGAGAAAATTACCATAAAATAAGTACAAAACTAACAAGAAAATGGCAACTTTCAGGTTTTTGATTCAAACGGAATATTCTCAAAGGAGTTCGGTTCATATGGCAACGCTGAAGGAGAGTTTGACTGCCTTGCTGGCGTTGCGGTCAACAGGATCGGTCAGTTCATCATCGCCGACCGCTACAACCACAGGATACAGGTGAGTTTCGCATTGGCTTCATCACTTTGTGAAGGTGGAAACTAGACTGGAGTAGTCAAATTTGAATCCAGCGTTTGCTGCTCACACAGTTGAACTATTGTAAAGAAAGTGGCCTTTGCGTAATCGGAGATCGCTGCGACTGCATTATTTTGGCATGCCCTATATGCACAGTACCACTCTCTCTGTGGCATAATTTTTGGGACGAGGAGAGTGGGTAGATTTTGGCAAACAAAAATTGAAATAGCGATTACCCCCTCTACGGTGGTTAGTGGGTATGATCAGCTCAATACCGAAAACCACAGAAAGTAAAATATTTAAAACTCATCTTAAACTCCACACTACTCCGTTGAGCATATTTCAAATACTCTCGAATTCTTTGGAAACTGCAGAACACCAGAGGTATCGTGAGCAGGGTTGATCCTTCATCACCACAGGCTGCTACAAACACGGGGTAGGCCATTCATTATCCACTACACTACAGAGCGCTACCTGTTATTATGGCTAGATCGAGTAAACTAAGTATGGATATGCAGTGTGGGTAACTCTTAAAACCGCCTTCATTGCTTTTACTTGTACACCATATTTACTATACTTTACTACACAGTTATTACTCACCACAGCTTCAAAAATACCGGTTACAGAAATTACACTACTACATTCTCTCGTAATAGTAAACCAATAAAGCGAGCTCTCTATGTAGGGAAATATAGTTACACAATAATATATAACACAGAGGTCGCTGATTATGTTAGAGATATTGACGACAAGATTGTTGAAATTTAGCAGAAACTTCTAAAACCAAGTGATATGGTGAGTACTCAATCAACCCCCATTACTACATGCACTGGCACCAGTGTATAACGAGTAAATTACGAGCGGTCGAATCGTCATTTAAATTAGTGTTTGTTGTAAATACGATTGATATTTTATTAATTAATTTATCATAAACCCATACAAAACCAGAATTCATTTAGTGAAAGAAAGCCTATTTCCATCATATTCTTTAGTAATGAAGTTAAACAGAATCATTATTACGACTTGAACAAAATATTATGGAAAATAGAATAAAAATAGAAGCCTACTAGGAGTATAATATAATTTAAATCATACTTCTTTTGAAACGTACATATCACAGAAAATATACATGTAAATGTAGAATAGTTATTATTTGAAATATATTTTGTGTAATTTCTAAACTACTAACCGACCTCTGACTTTGCGAGATGGAATTCATTCTAATATATTTCCTGGTATATTCGTTTTTATTTGCAAATGATTTTAATAAACAATGTTAGTAGAGAAGGGTAACAGGACAAAGTTATACATGTTATTATTGTTGCTCTGGACATTATAAACCACTACGATATTGTAAGATTGAAATAACATAATTTATTTCAGGTAATGGACCCATCAGGTCGGTTTCTCAGGTCGTTCGGGTCTCAAGGCACAGCGGACGGAAGGTTCAACTACCCCTGGGGCATCACTACAGACGCCCTTGGGTTCATCTACGTCTGCGATAAAGAAAACCACAGAGTACAGGTAATAGTCTGGCACAGTTGTACAATGTATAAGAGAGCGGTTCCTTTTAGACTGTCTAAACGACTTGTTGCTCTTGTTTAATCACTTACTATACTATATATTACTTACTATATATTTATACTATAAATACTGCACAACAAATAAAACTATAATTGAAATGCTGGTTTAATGATTGATACTTGTTTGATAAGAAAATCCCACTGTCTCAGGTGTTCCAGTCGGATGGTACGTTTGTGGGCAAGTTTGGGTCTCACGGCAGCAAGCAGGGTCAGCTCGAACATCCACACTACATCGCAGTCTCAAACACGAACAAGGTAGGTCCTACCTAATATAAACCTGATTCAGGAACTTAAAATGCACCATTTTGCGATAACAGACAATATTATTTATACAAACACGATTACTTGCCATCAAGTGGATCAAGATTGTGAAAGGAGTACTGAAAATAGTGTATTACAAAATATTATAACATAAACCATTATTAGGAGGCTAGGTGTCTTGTTTTTCAAATTGGACGTTCACTATTTATAAAAAAATCCAATGCCAGTGTGGTAAAATTATGTTAAATTTACAGTTAAAGAATATTTCTAAATATATGGTTTAAACTACATAGGTACTTCTATTTACACTGTTTTAATTACATTGGAAAATCATCGTCCAAGCAATATTTAGGATTGAAAGTGTCCCCGTAATAAATATCAGTAATTTTAGAATGTTAAAATTTCTGATTCGTCCCAGTGTCATTCACTTTAGCGGTACTTTAGCCCTGAAATGTTCCAACAATCGTTAATTAGTTAAAAGATAATTTAAACTCATAATATTTTGTTCATTGTTATTTGGTTGTTTCCCTTGGCACATGGAATCTATTATAATAGTAGTTTTTTATAGAAAATTTGAGTCCGGTAAAGTAATATAAAACAAAGCTGACTGTAGGTTAATCTTGTATGTCAAGTATTATTTAATTGGTATTTTTCTGTTTAACTAAACAAATTTTATTAAGGTATAAAACCAGGAAAACTACATACATTTTGGTTTTAATATAGAACATAACAATAAAATGGATTTTCTTATGGAGAAATAATTTTCAAAGGGACTTTCAAGATTAAATAATTTGAGTTATTAGGTTTTGGCTTAAACTAGATAGTACCTAATTCGGATTATTAAGCTCATCCTTAAATTATCTTGTTATAGAACTTCAGGAACAACTTTATAATTTAAATCTGTGTTGACAGGTCATTGTGAGCGACTCCAACAACCATCGTATCCAGGTGTTCGATGTGAACGGACGTGTCCTCAACTCCTTTGGAACCGAAGGGTCAGAAAACGGACAGTTCAAGTTTCCCAGGTCAGTCAGACTGCAGACTACTAAAACCTGCCGAATAAATACAAAGGTCGTTGTTTGCCGGAGTGTATTTTAGAGCATTTACTTAACAGTTATAACATTAAACTACATTGTTATGTTGATTAACGCGTTTATATCATTTGAAATGTGTTGTATTTATTGATAATAAGGTGTATAATTCGATACACAATGTGAACTTTTTAGACGCTAAAATTACATATTAGAAGTTGTCCATATAGGTTCTTAAAAAAAAAAAAAAAAAAAAAAAAAAAAACACTTACATCTGATCCGAGAGTCTAACTTTTCGTCATAGGTAAGTTTAGAATAATTATTTTGTTTGAAACAGCTGGTTAATAGCTTCTTGTATATTTACGTTAGTTTTTCCACAAGAGCGTAAAGTTAGCATAAAAGCAGAATGTGTAAATCAAATAAACTAAAGCTATTTAAATAAATATTGTATTGTACTTATGTTTACTGATTACGTACAACAGTCGTGTTAGGCTGGCTTTGCGATAGTTCCCAATAAGATAGAGTCATTAAGTTTTGTGAGGAATACAATTTTTCTTAATATATTAGTTAATGTTGTTTTTTGGTAACAACCCCTGAAGTTTAGTTTTTAATCAGTATATTGCTAAAACACTATGGAACTCACGGTTATTACTTTAAATTTGATTTAAAACGAAAATCTACCTATTCCTTTACTTCTTTTTGTAAGCGATCAGTGTTTTTTCTAATAGGTAGTGAACTATTTGAATGGCTGAGTTTCTGAAGTTAAATTTAGATCTGTCAACGAGGTAGTTGAGATTGATTCATATAGATGTTTTAGACATATTTATATTTAATACTTAATATATTTAGGTTACCCAAAACGCTCATGACCACTTGTTTTTCAACAACAGTTAATTAGTTTTAATTAACTAATAGTTCATATTGTTCAAAACATTTTCTTCGGTAAACCATATTTTATTTAAACGTTAGAATCTCTTACATGTTTTTTTTTAAATTTGAATACAACGTTTATATTTGTTTTTATAAAAAAAGTGTAAGAATAATTTTATTACTCCAAATTGTATTAGCTCATCATTGTACTGATACTTTCCACTATTACTGAAATTATTAGTTCGTTTCCTTTATTTAAAAGTAAATTTGTTTGTAAAATAAAAATGCAAAATTAGTAAGTAGTTTATTTTATTATAAACTATTGTTAATTTTATAATTTATTATTTTTTTATATTATTATAAACAATTAACTGGACATGTCAGTTAATTGTAACTAACATGCACACTTTTTGGTTCCATAGAGTTATTTTTATAACAAAGTTTATTTTTTATATTTTTATAACAGTCCACATGGCTGTTGTAGTGAAGGTTAAATAGTACACTCAAACTTAAAACTATACAAATAAACACACTTTTATTTACAAGATAAAAAGGCCTATCACATTCTGCGTTTTGAAAATTAATTTAGTGAACTTAATTTTGTAAACAATTGGCATGTGCAACTCACTTATTTACTAGCATGGAGTAAACAGAATAGGCAATACATCTTGCATACCACTTTGTGTACACTTACTTATTACACCATTTCAAAGGGCAAATATATATAATTTTGTTTTTAATTCGTTTGTCTGTTTGTAATGCATGGATTAGATCCCGGGGTTCCAAACGGCGAATACTGTATTCTACAGTTATTTAAAAGTATACCTCATCGATACTTTAGTTAATCATCGATACCTTATTTGTAAAATGTATACTGTGCATAAATAAATGCATTTAACTTAAAACGTGTACATCCAAAATCACACAAGAAAATCTCATTTAGAGTGTTGAATTAACGTTGGTCAAATAATGTCCATATGTAATAAATATAATAATCTAATAAATATATGTAATCCAAATAGATTCTAGGGTGTAGGTTTATAAATTTTGATTTTCTTCTCGAGATATTAAACGAGTTTAATACGAGGATATGACTTAACATCATCGTTCATACCCGTCGATATAAAATTTTACAATTTTTATCTGTAAACTACTAGAATAAGTTTTCTTTTACCAAATATGATAGTTTCTTGCAAGCCTTAACCGTTAATTCTGTACTAAAATCGTATTGGTTATTACGGTTACGATATTTTTATACAGACTTTGCTACAATATTCGGTTTTGCAAATCATAGTTTAGGTTTTGATTTTAGCCTGCTGTTGTAGGACATTTTATTTAGTTTACACTGAGAAGGATCTGCATGCCACTAACTTACCTTCGCCCAAAATCCTATTTCAGAATTGATCTCCCCTCTACCACGGAACCGCCATCAACCAAGCCTAACGTAAGTCAAAAATGTCGGGCTTCTAACAGAGGAAATTTAAGTTGCTTTCGTTGGTTTGGCCTACTTATGGATATTTTGGTTTGGTTTGAGCCCAACATCCCCTAGAAAAGTATGGCCCAAGAAATAGTGTTTTGTTTCCTGTTTTAACTGAAATGAGGTATATCACAATAAATTAAAAACTAATAGTAACAATTCTCATAACTTATTTTACAAGTTTAATGTAAAATTCAAGGTTTAAAATTTACGCGTATTTAATATACCTAAGCTATTATGTTTTGGAATTTATTTCGTTCACTACACAATGTTTATAGTAGTTAAATAATTGTTTTATTTTGTCTATAAAATGTAGGACGAAAGGTAATTTTGATAAATCCTTATCTTTGGTTTCAATGTTAAATTTTTAATGCGGGAATTATAAAACTATTCTTGTTTCAAAATTTAATTTTGAATTTAAAGGGCAGCATAAGTACAATTTCACATTAAGTAGGTAGACATGACAGTATACCGAATTTAGTTTTTAAGCGTTTATAGGGACGATTACCAAGCAAGATGTTATTTCTAACAAAACAATGATAACATATTTACATTAGCATTTAAAAAATCAAATTAAGAATTTCTCTAACAACCTTGGTATTCAATTTTTCTCCATTTCCCTAAATTCCTACATTCTTAACCAGTTGTCAACTATTTCCTACACTATTTTCGCCATATAATATAAGTACTTATGACAGGTCTGACATTTCTATTATGTGTTGTCAACAGTCTGTTATGTTTTAAAGGCATTTGATGATTTGTAAAATAAATTTAATATTTTAGGAACATGGATGGCCCTCCCACTAACTTCTGCTTGTACATGAATGTTGTACAGTTTGGTTTGTGTTCACGGTGTGCCGTAATGTAATATGTATGTTTTTCTTCGGCTGAGTAAAATACATTATAATTCATCACAATCAAGATAAATTACCTTTGAACAGTCAATTGAGGCAGACGAAACTAACGTGAACATCCATAATAAAGTACCAATCAGTTTTTTACTCCTCAGAAATTAATAATACAATATAACAATGAAAGATCATGGTGGGGGTAGTAGTTTAAAAAAGTTTCAAAATAGTTAAATAAATCTTAAAACTGAAACAAAAACATTTATTTAGTAATATTTCCAGATGTAGTGACAAAATATGCTATTACTTATTGATTATTATCCAACACAAATAATAGTTTTCATCCATAGAACGAAGATGAAATGTAGGAAACTAGACCGAGAAACATATTAGCCAGTTTAGATTTTATATGTCTAAATAAAAACATCATTACTTAAATAACTGAGAGTTCACACTTATACCATAGAAATATCGACAAATCAGACCACCAATGAAATAAATCTGATTATTACATTTGTTTAGTTTTACAATAGTACTAGATGTTATCCATTTACTAGTAGCTAATATATTCAGTTGATTGATGATATTTCAACACTCCAACAACAAACATTTTGCTGCCTCTGCATTTAAAAACACAAACTATGTTTTTAAATGACCCTCATATTCCTGGCATATTGTAAAAGTAGCGGATCTTCAAAGAAGAAACATATTGTATCAACATACGTGGTTACCACTTAATTGTTAAGTTATTTTCCCAGATCTCTTTAAGAAAGTTTGCGACTGTTTGCATGGTAATGGTCGTTCCCCATGGTTCGTAAGTCGATTCTTGGTCTGTAATTGTTGCCAAGCCTAATATAACGCCTGGACCTTTAAGCAAATCGGTTAATGTTTTAAGGGAACAATTATATGTGCACAAACCAATTTACGATATTACATTTATTGTTTAGGAAAAATAAAAAAAAAATACCTACTTCAACAATTGGAAACGTTGTACTAAATTTTCAATCATATAAATTTTGTTTGGGCTATTAATGGCAAACCTTAAACCATTAATTTGTTCAACTTTCTGATATTTGCAGAACTTCTAACAACGCTGAATTATTATTATTATTATTTGTTTATGTTTTGAATATAATATTCATTGAAATTATTTACTTGTTGTTTAAAATGTATATACAGCCTTATTCATTTCTTAGGTGCTCTTATTAGTGAAGTTTAAGGAAGTTTTCGATATCGTTTTCCAGAGGAGTGGCGGTAGACGACCAAGGGTACATCATCGTAGGAGACTCGGGAAACAACCGGATTCAGATCTTCAACCCAGACGGCAGCTTCCTGAGAGCCTTCGGCTGCTGGGGGTCGGGCGACGGGGAGTTCAAGGGCCTGGAGGGAGTAGCAGTGATGTCCAACGGGAACATCCTGGTCTGCGACCGGGAGAACCACAGGCTTCAGGTCTTCTAAGGTACCTGAGGCAGATTTTAACATTTAAGTCTTACTATTCCACACTTTAGTCACGGCCCAAAACAAAACAAAGTTGATCTAGAACTTGATTACTCTTGGAGGGCGGCTGGCGAAGAGTCGGTCGCTCTCTCTCACACACAGCCCGTGAACAGGACTTAGTCAGGTAGGGACGCTTTGCCAGCCGCAGTCCGAGAGTAACCAAGGTATAGAACACTCTTTATTTGATGCTGTTTGTTCATTGTGTTAAAAATATAGTTTTAATACTTGTATATTTACAATTGTATTGTAAATTTAAACTCAAACCATTATGCTCCTTTTGCTTCGAACGGAGAAAAGTAGCGACAGTAGATAAAAACAATATATTTTAAACTCTGAAGAAATAGTGTAAATCTACCAGTATCATCAATACTAACGTTTGACACTTTGTTCCAGAAGGCAATTGTCAACATCGGATCACTACTCCTCAGGAAATCTAGGAAGAGCCTTTACAGTGGCAGCCACGGTCCAAACTCCAAGCAAATTTAACCGATCGTTATCGTTCGAAGAAAACTTATCGTCTCCAGAACCTTCAAGAGACCATATGCCAAGATATTCTTCTTTTGATTCAAATTCATCATCTACTAGACCCTCTGTGCAGTTCCTGAGATCTTTGTCATTTGAAGAACCCAATTCCTTAAATAAGGAGCAAAGGAAACGGATTCTAAGACCTTTATATGTCGACAAATCTACATCATCATCTGCCGAAAGATCTCTACCATTCCCTAGATCATCATCTTTTGAAGGATCTGAAGGGAATTATATATCAAATAGCTCAAGCCATTATGCGATACCAATTTCATCTGAAAGACGTAAATCTGTATCCTCTCAAATTCCCTTGAATCGCCAACCATCAAGTCCCGAGGGTTTTGGTCGCAGCTCTCCATTCGTCACCCGAGCCTCTCACTTTGGACGATCATTGTCATATGAAGGACAAACTCCTAGTCATTCTGGATCTCAATCCTCTCAGATTAAACAGTACAGTGGACCTGTATTTACTAATGTTCACCGGACACCAGTAAGCATTGGTAAACCTGAATGTTTTCGTCGGTCTATTTCCTTTGAGGCAAGCTCGATCACTAGTGTTCCTGCCCCTATATTCGGCCGTCGACCCAGCTCCAGTGGTCTCCCAACTCGTCGACCTATATCGTCCCGCCGCTTGTCTATCATTTAAGTTACCATAGTAAGATCTAGTCTAATACAACGTTTTTTAAGCAATGTTAACAGTTTTTCTAATGTATAGAATTTTCGTTCGATCGCAAAATTATTTGTTTATACATTTTGATCGGTTAACGTGGAAATCCGTGGAATCTGTCACTGAATGCTTGGAAAAGGATCTGCATTTATCTAATCAGCTCTACTGTCGAGAACCTGTCTTTAATGTCTGTTCAAACCTTAAGCCCTCTTTAGACATATAGTTAACATATTTTATTGCGTTTTATTTAATAACAAACAGTATATTTGTAGACCTTTTAAATTTAATACAATCTGGTTGCTATCGCGTCTCTACATGTTTTGTTAAAAATACGTAGATGACTGTTACCGTATACCAAACTAGCATTGGTTTCGTTGATAATTTTATAACATAGACACTAAGTGATATTATAACTGTTGTTACGAACGTATATTGATTACTGACAATAAATTGTTTTGATCTGTTGCTACATTGTCTCATTGGTGCCCATCTGTCTTTAATAATATATAGATGAGTTCCAGCTAGCAGGATGATCTCGCAGTCATATACCCCATTTTTTTTGAAAATGTTACGTTATGTTCCTATGTTAAACAATACACAACTCAATATGCATAAAATTAACTTTTGTATAGTGAATTTAGTTCAGGGCGTGTTTTTTTCTTTTAGTGAACTGCATATTTTGAGACAAGGCATTGATAATGAACAGTTCCCGGATTAGTTTGTTGGCTGATTAAATCTAATATTGTGGGGACTCCTCAATGAGAATAGTTACACAGTAAATTACAAATTAATTTACTCACAAAATTGTCTCCTATAATGGGCATGGGATAAGGGAAGGCCAAGCTCATAGTTCAGCCACCAAGAGTGGTGTCATGGAAGGGAAGTAAGTGTGCACACCTTTGAGAGCAGGGATTCACTAGCTGCAGAGGGTATCCAAAATGCACTTGATGCATACAAAATGTTAATTTTGTATCCAGAATACTGAGAGGCACTACGAGGCTTTATGATCGGCGTATATGATTGTTCCGAAACATGGTGGTGCGGGCGGTGTGGCTCTATATAGGTATGTCACTAATCAGAGGATTTCAACTGGTGATAATTTTAATAGGGGGAATGTATGCTAACCCAATATGTCCTAAAGGGATAGCCTAATTAAAGTAAAATTCATATCACACCACTATTTAAGACCAATGAAAAGCTAAACATAGCATGCGACTTTTACTTCTAGTTGTGCTAGTATCTTATGTGAGTTTGTATTTTGAAATCTTAGAAACTGAAAACTGATGCAATAAAAAGTATTAATAAATTGAGCATAACAACAAACATTAATATTTCAATAGATATTTTTAATTAAACAATAATTGCATATTTGAACAAGTAGGGAGGAGCCCTATGAAATTCTATAAACACCAATAAACATATAAAGTGAACATAGCACAATGTTCTAAAAGACCTTAACAAATTAAGGATTAGTCTTGAACTAATGAAGAAAATAGGTTCCCGTAAAGGACACTTTGAGTAAAGGTATGCCCACAATTTCATATTTTGTACGAGTCATTTAAATTTTTCCACGTTGCCAATTAAGTGTAGGCATGGAAATAGATTTGGGAAAACATTATCAACCACATTTTCAGATACCCTTTGATGGGGAGCTAATAATAATAATTTCATATTGCTGGAATTAAAGGTGTATTCTGAATTCATAATTCGCATATTACCAAACTCTTCAATATCTGTATGAATTTGCAAATTTAATGATTTATGGCAAAACAACATGCTATTTACTAACAATCCACACAATTAGCTCTATCAACCATAAGTTATATGTTGGATTAAATTATTATACACTTATGTTAGGTCTTACTTGTACTGAATACATTTAAATATCATGAGCGTAGGAGTTCAACTATAACCCCAAGGCCCATTTGGACGATTTATTGGTTGATTATAAATGTTACAAACTACTTAACTTTATTAAAATGGTATTTGATTAACAAAAATATAATTTTTACTTGTTACAAAATTGCAGACGGTAATTTTATAAATAAACTATTGCTGTGTCTTTGATTATGTATATATTTTCTGATGACCAATTTAAACAACCGGATAAAATATAACGAAGCATCACCTGTAATTATAGCATATCCGATACAAATACTCAGTGTATATTTTATCTGACATTTTATCATTGATGGTGCTTCACTGTAATTTATCCAATAAAAAAAATTCAAAACAGTTTTAGCGAATTTCCCCTATAGGGAAGAAGCTATTACCGTAGTTGGCATGGTAAGACCTAGGTCCGGGACCATGATAAATTTTCGTTTTGAGGTCCCCAGACCCCAAAACACTATTCGTTCGAAACTGTATATATATATATATATATATATATATATATATATGTGTGTGTGTGTGTGTGTGTGTGTGTGTCCGTGAGCACGATAACTCTCGTAAAAATTATACGATTTTGATGAAATTTGGTATAAACATGTAAAGCAACATTTATGACTAAGTTCGAAAACCAGCCAGATCGCTTCATCCAAAGGGGTATTTTGGGGGTGTCTTGTACCCCAAAAATAAGTTTTTTTTAATTTTTTACATATAATTTTTGAAATAGTCAAATTTTAGTTTTTATCATTAGATTCAGCTTAAAAAACACACAATTTGGTATTTTGATCATTCTTATACGTAAATTGGTTACCGAGATATACAAAGTGCTAAACACAGTACTTGTCTAATGTTATTCTTATGGAGGAAAAGACAAATTTTATATCTCGCTTGTTTATGAACGTATAATGACTAAACTTGGTATACGGTTTCATCTAGTTGTGGTCTATTGATATTTGTTCTAAAAAACAATTTTTTGCCAAAGGCTCCCGTAGCAGCGAACCTGCGTACTCAGCCCCCATGTTATTCTTATGAAGAATTATTAAATGCTATGTCTCCCTTAATTATGAACATAAATGAATAAAAACTGGTTTACGACTTCCCCTAGTTGAGCTATATTGGTATTAGCATAAAAACCCATTTGTTGTCTTCCTTGTTGCAGCAAACCTGCGTACTCACCCCCAATGTTATTCTTATGGAGAATAATTAAAGTTGCATATATCGCTTATTTGTGAATATATTTCTATGAAACTTGGTAAGTGGCTCTATGCAGTATTAAGAAATTTATATCTCCATTGGAAATTCGCTGAGTATGCAGGTTTGCTGCTACGGGGGTATTATGTAACTAGTTTTGACGTTCCTAGTTACAAGGGATGATTAAGTAAAAGAGTAAAAATATGTTTGTTTGTGCTACATTATGTGGAGAGGAGAAACTAATGAAATTGTTAAACTAACATAAACATATTTATATAATTTATATGCAATATGTTTTTTTTAACTCCCTTCAAACTTTTTCCAATTTCCAATTTGGTTACATGCATTTAAAAATTACTGATTTGAATTTGCAACAAATTAGTCTAACGATTAGTAGCTATTGTCAGTTAGCAATCACGCATGATTGCTCGAAAACAGTCCACATTAATACTTCTCAAGAGGCAAATAAAAATCACTAACTATCCAAATCTATTAAGTTTGGTAGTCCACTCATTCACAGGTTCACTTTTCATCCTGATGACTCCACCAAGATCTGTAAAAAGTCATTTTGAGTGAAAAGCTCTACTCAGTTGATGGAGTTGAATAACCACACCGGTAGAGAGGAATCAAGGTTAAAGCAGAGTCAATAGTTCATCGTCACACGAATAAATTCATTCAGCATTTGCAATCGTCATAAATACCAACTACGAAATATCTAAATATCTAATTTTAGATTAGTCAAGTCCCATCTCAGGATTAAGGTATTGAGGGAACGCGTTACTAAGCTTAATGGCCGAATAATGAGTTTGGTTTTGAAAGGATGTTGAGTTGTGTCGAGAAATGGATTACGTTCTTTTTTCGGTAAATATATCTACTGTCACTGCGTTGAGAAATTCTTGCGTTTAAATATAAATTAAATATAATCTATAATGTAAATAAATTAAAATTTTATAAGGTCACTAGCTGAAAATATGCCTCTGCATAATGAACATGCATATCATATACTGTAAATCAGTCTTACGAGTTTTTTTTGCAGTACAAATATTGCATTTGTTCAAGAAGACTGTGACTTCATAGGATATGCGTAGGAAAACAGGAAACCAAAATGGTCCGTCATGAGAATCCCTAATGTAGTTCCGGCCTTTGAAAACAGCTCTTTTAAAACAGAGGCTACAGGTATTTTTAACACAAGGGCATTATTTCTTCAATGATAAATTATTTCGACAAAAAAACTCTGAAAACACTGTATCAACAATTTTAAATATACATTTATTTAATATACTTCTCCGCTTCAAGGCATCAAGAACGTGGGGATGAATTGTAACAATAATTGTTTTAATGTTATTGCATTAGTTGGTCGCTATAATGCAGTCATTTGAGTAAAATATTACCGATGTAGACAGCATGGGATTAAAATATACCTGTCAAAAACCGTAAGGTTTTATCTAGCAGTTTTTCTAGTTGTAATTTTAAAGTAAATACAATTTAGATAATTTGATTCGTAGTTTTTAAATCAACAAACAAATAAATATTTGAAAAGAAAATTTGTAAACAAAAAATACAATTTTAATACATCAGATTTTTAATACCACTGAAAACATATGAAAACAATTGGAAGGATTTAGATTTAACAGTGGTGTTTGTATTGCTTTTCCTGCTTTAATCATCGAAACCCCACATCACCACTGAATGACCACACCGCATCAATTATTAAATTTGGCTTTTGGTTGCAATATATTTTCTCGCTCAGCAATGAAAAGAATTTAGGGAGTGTTATTTTAATAATTCGATGTTATATGTATTTCAATTCTGCCAACAGAGTTTTAGTAATACAAAATATATAAAAATACCTCCGTAGCAGCAAACCTGCGTACTCAGCGAATTTCCAATGCATATATATGTATCTTAATACCACATAAAACCACATACCAAGTTTCATCAATATACATTCATAAATAAACGATTTATGACATTTTAATTATTCTCCATAAGAATAACATGGCGGCTGAGTATGCAGGTTTGCTGAAGGAAGGAAAACAAAAAATGGGGTTTTATACAGATATCAATATAACTCATTTAGGTAAAGCCACCTACCAAATTTCATTAATTTGTTTTCATAATTAAGGGAGATAACACGTTACTTATTCTCCATAATAATAACATGGGGCTGAGTACGCAGGTTTGCTGCTACGGGAGCCTTTGGCAAAAAATTGTTTTTTTGAGCAAATATCAATGGTCCACAACCAGATGAAGCCGTATACCAAGTTTTGTCATTATACGTTCATAAATAAGCGAGATATAACATTTTTCTTTTCCTCCATAAGAATAACATTAGACAACGTACTGTGTTTAGCACTTTCAATATCTCGGTAACCAATTGACGTAGAGAAATGATCAAAATACCAAATTGTGTGTTTTTTTAAGCTGAATCCAATGGTAAAAACTAAAACTTGACCATTTCCAAAATTATATGTAAAAAATTCAAAAAAACCATTTTTGGGGTACAAAACCCCCCCAAAATACCCCTTCGGATAAAGCGATTTGGCTGGTTTTCGAACTTAAAGTCATAAATGTTACTTTACACGTTTATACCAAATTTCATAAAAATCGGATAATTTTTACGAGAGTTATCGTGCTCACGGACACATATATATATATATATATATACAGTTTCGAACGAATGGTGTTTTTGGGGTCTGGGGACCTCAAAACGAAAAGTTATCATGGTCCTGGGCCTAGGTCTTACCATGCCGACTACGGTAATAGCTTCTTCCCTATAGGGGAAATTCGCTAAAAACAGGAAATAAATCAAAATCATTATTTAGATTAACATTAATGCTATATACAGTGTGTTAACTTATAAAGAACAGAACAGCCTGGGTAAAAGTACACGTGTCCAGAAAAACCTTCTGCACATAGATAACTGATATTGTGTTGTTTAGGAAGGTGTAAGGATGTTGGCTGTTCTTACGAATCTGTAAGACGAGAATTCAGTTTTACTTTAGAACTACACCCCATTTTTCAATAAAGTAAAAAAAAACGTTCACAGAACATATAAAACTAACTTGAACACAAAGTAGCCATTTACATAAAATTCAAACATTTAAAATCTTACCTGTTACTTGAAGACTTGTTCCTTACTTGCCTCTGCCTTACTTTTCCCTTAATTATAAAATAATCGTATCATCCTTGTGTTATAATTATTTTGTATTCTATTTGTGACGACTATTTTTCAAACTGACGTAATCCATGTAATGAAGAGGCATTGTTCATCGTAAAACACTGATGTTTACCAGTGACTCTAATCATTGTAGGGATGATGCCCCAAATGATACCACGTGGGTTCTTGATTATGGAACGAAAGATTATCCTCTGTAAACGAAGTATCTACTTCTTAATTCCCTAAGGATATTTAACGTGTTGTCAGTCACGTTATTTTTTAATAATCAATTCAGACAATTAAGGTGTCAAATTACAGAGATTTTCGTCAAGATGTTTTGAAAGCAGTTGATTTCACCCTCAGTTCTTAGGGCCCTCAAAGTCCCAATGTTATTCTCATGGAAGAAAATATTTTTAATCGGGTCACATGTGATTTGGTTAGTTCGATTAAAAAAAGTAGCTTTTATGAGAAATATTTATACATTTAGAGATTGCCATTACGTTGTTGACAGTGTTTGAACAGAATTAATTGCAATTTATGTCTGCGATGTCTCCTTGAGGATAAAGAGATACGGTCTAGTTTTATATATTTAGAATTATACATGTAGTATTTCATTCAATTACATCTACAGAAACTATATAAACATATGCACATTGAACAAATTAACCATAAGAACTATACATGCCCTTCAGGTCACTAGCCAAAGTTGGGAGTTAGTCAGAACCATTGGATAACTGTGAGTCGGCGTGTCAATAATAAAACAAAAAAAACAGCCATGGCCCTCACTTAGTTAGCTGTGGTTCGCTCGTTGGAGATTCGAGTTGGTTCTTCGTTGGGTGATTGTTAGATAACAACCCATGTTGTCCATACGACTGGGCCAACGTTTGTCAACGGTGGGTCTGTTGGATAATGGGAGTTGGTAGGATAATGGTAGGTTGGTTGGATAATGGGTCTGTTGGTAGGTGGGAGTTTCCACAAGAAAACCATTGGCTCAACTACTGGTTTGGACTGGGATGGCAAATTCCTACTTTAAATAATCATCCTGTATACAATATTTTTGTCATAAAAGCATAACAACTTGCAATCAATATATCTTTTAAAATAATCAAATAAGATCCCCTAAATACTATTAGGTGATTAGATATATGACCCTTTAAATAATAAAATAACATTAACAAGATAATCTGTACTAATATTATAAAGAAGAGGTGGTTTCTTTCTGTCTGTCTGTCTGATGTTCCGGGTAAACGCAAAAACTACCAAAACGACTGGGCTGAAACTTTACACAAAGGTAGATCTTGAACCCATGCAACACATAGGCCTATTCACTTCTTTAAAAATCCCCTCGGGCTACGCCCCATGAACGTCCTAAATTTCAATGTTGACATTTCAGAAGAAAGTAAACATTCAGAAACTGTAATGCGAACAGCTGTGGATACTTTCATTTAACTTAAAGAGCAGAAGCAAGAACAGCTGTTTCAAGCTAACTAAAATGCAAATTGCATTGACTATTGAACGGGTAAAGAAAACTCCTATGCGAAGAGCAGGTACATCAGCTAGTCTGTACTAAAACCCAACCCAAAAAAGATAGCAATAAAAAATATTATTAAGAAAAATATTATTTTTCTGGTTGCAATCAACTGCAACCAGAAAATTTTTTTATAGCAGCTTTAGAATTTTGATTGCCCTGTAAGACAAATGTTAAAGTTTTATATCTCACCCTAACCTTCAATTCTGGTGAGTCAGAGTAGTCGTTAACACTAGGCGTATAATACAATTATCGTTATGAGCTGAAGACCGGCCTGGAGATAATATTTTTAATTCAACTTCTAATTAATAGGTCACACTATTGGTTAATTAAGCAACTTGTTTGAGTAGAAAAAGTAATATTTTCTACAAAAATATAAATCAATATTGTGGAGGCCCTCGAATAGCCAACATTGACCAAGTATTTGTTGTGACTGTTTGGCCTTGGTTTGGTTGGGCTGTCTGTTGGGTCTTTGTTGGGGATATTAGTTGGGGAATGGTTGAAGAAGCAGACATGTCCGGCTGTCAACTATTGAGGTCAACCAATAGCCAGCTTTGGTCCAACAGTTTGGTGCTACATAGAAGGAATGTGTATCAACGCCGGTGTAATTTGTTAATGTTTTGAAAGAGGCCAGTGAACAACAAGGTGATGTCTCTCTTCCAAAGCGAGGAACGAACGTATACATTTGTTAACACCGTTATTTTAACCAGGATCACGCCATTCACTATCCGACAGAGTTCCTTGACTCAGTGCCCGAATAATCTGCCCACGCTAAAGGTCGTAGCTTCAACAACGCTCCTCAGTTGTGCAACGGAACGCGGCTTGGGGACTTAGTTTGACATCCTCTCTGTCTTTTGTTGGAGAGTCAGTCTTAATAACAAGTACTCGCTTGATCACAGGAAACTAACTGAGTTCAAGAAGCTGCAGTTCTTGGTTAGCATCTGCTTTGCAATAGCATCAACAAGTCATATGGCCAGACATTGTCCACTGCTGGGGTAGAGCTCAGCGGATCTTCCATACGTAGCCTGTTTGAAAGCCATATTTTCACTCACCTTATTTATTCATACTCCAGGTGGACATACTATACTTTCATATGTCATCTATCAAGATGCTCCTCGAGGAATAAAACCAACTAGTAGGTGCCCGTCGAAATTCAAAGATACAGTATTAAGCTTGAGTAGTTCGGTACCCTGTAGCAACAATCATCAACAATGAAATACCTGCAGTTTTGAATATGTACCTATTGACAATATAATACATTTTATGAAAATGCACCTTTATATGTTGCGCGATACAGTTAAAAAGTCACACAATCACAAAACTAAAAATAACTCTTAAAAACTAAGATACTTTTTACAGATTACAATCACCCGGTCATGCTGTGGTCGTCCTCATAACTCATCCATTTTTGAATGGGGAAGGTGGGTTTAGTGGGTGGTCTTCTCTCCCTCACTACCCCTGTGGGAACTGGGGTGTGGGAAAAGCATTCCCATCTACCATTAAAAAATAAAAAAAATATTTACGTTGATGTTTACTACAGACGAAAATAACTCAAAAGCCAAGGAGGTTTATTGCATAACTGGAGGTAACACTGCTTCACTATATTTTTTTCTAAAAAGCGAGCCGGTGATTTTGTCAGGTTGGTACACTGGTGAGGCAAATTTCTCGTTCTTTGAACTATCCTATTGGTTGTTTTATTCCTATAAGTGGATCTAATCATACACTGGAATAATAGTAATAAAAGTTGGAACAATTTAATTCTTTCGTTTGATTCATGTATCTAATCTTGCCGTGAAATACAGTTAATTATGAGCAAAGAAACAAATATAAATTTATTAATTTTCAAATCATGAATATTTATTTGTTTAATTCACTTTGTCGACTCGTTCGATTCCAGCGAGTAGTTCTTTGCCTCACCAAAATTTGGTAAAGAACGGCTCGCAATTTTGGTCATTAGTGTTGTCTCCAGTATTAACAATAGAACTCCTTGCCAAAAGCTTGATGATCTGATCAGCTGTTCTAATGAAACTCACCGAGTTGGGATTATAATCAGCTTTATGTTGTAAACAAAACATACTATAAATCCAACCAAAACTGTTTGTAGACTTTTACATTTTGTATAATTTAACAAACTTAAAAGGGGAAAATTATAAATCTGACAATTTTGGGGAGAATCGGAATGTTTTAGCTTCAAATTGGTATAAATCCAATGACGACACGTTTCCTGGTTTTCTCAAACTAAGGCCGAATTCCTGGTCAAAGATTCTCTCAAATAACATGGGGAAATTTGAGGACTTCATCATTTATATCACTAAAGAAAGTTAAGGGAGAAAATTATAAATCTGACAATTTTGGGAAGTATCGGAATGTTTAAGCTACACATTGGCACAAATTCCATGACCACACGTTGCCTGGTATTCTTAAACTAATGCCAAGTTCCTTCAAAAATTCTCCCTTATGAATAACAAGGAGCATTTTGAGGACTTAATACTTTGTAACATTTAACGAACTTCAAAGGAGAAAATGATAAATGTGGCAATTTTGGGGAGTATCGGAATGTTTAAGCTTCAAATTTCATGATTACACATTGCCTGGTTTTCTCAAAGTAACGCTGAGTTCCTCAAAACCCTTGATAAAATGTCTCCCATATGAATAATATGGAAAAATTTTAGGACTTTATGATTTACATAATTTAACAATATTAAAGGGAGGAATTGATAAATCTGACAATTTAGGGGAACATCGGAACGTTTAAGCTTCAAGTTTGTACAAATTTTATGACCACACGTTGCCTGGTATTCTCAAACTAAGGCCGAGTTCCTTTAAAAATATTCTCCCATTTAAATAACATGGAGAAATTTTTTAATGTCAATATATTTTGAAAACTGTAGCGGTATTTTTGATTTTTCAACATTTTTATTATCTGCAGTTTAAACCCTTTAAAATGACACATCGATTGTTAAAATCGGTTGAGAAATAAAGACGTACTTGGCCAAAAACGAAATTCCTTAGCTACTTAATATATAAGATTTGTCATGGATGCGTGATACAGTACTAACACACAACTGCAACTCATAATAATTTCACATCTTCAGTCATTTTCTAAGTAATGCAGTTAACACATAGTCCACAGTGTATATCGTTAATTTATATTTAATTGTTATAATAATGTACAGTAAACAATTAAAGTGTAATTTAACTAATCACTAGCTAATCAAGCTGTTCAAATTCGATCAGTTTAAATTATGGTGACATTCCAGAAGTTGGCTTAAAATAGCTGATGTTTCTTTTGTGCTGTTTTTATTTATTTTTTGTTTACCTTCAACAGCTTTGAAATGCTCAATTGTAATGACTACTGTTCTCCCATAAGAATAGCATTGCAACTTTTGAAGGGCTTTGGGGCGAAGCCCTAAGAACAAAAGTGAATGCTGAGTAAATTTGGCAAATCTACGCATTATTCCCTTTAATCTGATACATAAATCTTGTAAATCGGTTCCGTAGTCTCTAATAACTTACGGTTTCAACCGTGTATTAATATATGAGAGGATTGTATTAATAGGAAAGCACAAATATTTGTCTCTTTTTTTCTTAGCATGTATGCATTATAAGAGAAATTCACGCATACCGTTATAAAGTTACTGTCGTGCAGATTTGCAGAAAAACATCGGCCCTCAGGGCTACACCCTACAGGCCTTCATAGTTTCAGTGATAATCTTATGGAAGAACAGTAATAAATAAAATGTTATATTTGACAGCTGCTGATATAATAAAAAATGCTTGCACAATAGCAATAACAGATTTTTCAGGCATAGTGTAAATACAAATATAAAAATATGATTCTGACTGCTGGAATGGTAACGCCCTTCTGTTATCCGTTTCAACACCACTCTGAAAAAATAAACATTTAGGTGAATGAGTGGGAGGGTGAGGGAGAGGGAGAGCGAACAGGACACACTAGATATTAAACTATTTGTTTTAATTATTCGCGAAGAGTCATGTCACTGGTTCAAATGATTTTGTTTAACTGATAGTGCATAGTAACGTGATAAAACATTCACCCAAACAGTTATTATTCGTCAAATACTATTTGGTCGAATTCCGACCATTGGGAGGCCGCTGGTGTAAAATGAATTGATTTGTTAAATTATTCAATTAATGTATTATTTAGACATACAAACCCGTACGAAGGACAGGTACACTGCTAGCTTTCTACAAATAATGTAATTGGATTGAGTGAAACGAAATCCTTATACATAACTTTACTGCTTACAGTGGTAAGAGAATCAACTCGAACTGGCGTGTCTGTGACATAAATAACTCAAAAACGCCTCTACAGATCCACTTCAAACTTTAGAGATAGATTCTATAGTACGAAAGTAGACCCTCCGAGAGGATAAAACAAATTGACCTTGAACGATGACGTCATCGGCGCCCACGTGCTGATCACGTGTCCTAACCTAACTTTAGACCACGTGTGTTAACCACGTGTTTTTTCCCGCGCTTTTTCAAGATGGCGGCGTCCATGTGGTCGACCACGTGTTCTAACCTCACTTTTGACCACGTGGACTAACCTTACTTATGACCACGTGTTTTCTCCCGCGCTTTTACAAGATGGCGGCGCCCACGTGGCGGGAAACCTTTTTTGATCACGTGATTCAATATGGCAACCCAGATGACTGAAAAAAATATACTGTATAGATAATTAGCCATTATACCATCGTACCAAATTGCACTTCGATTGGTTAAAAAATACGCCCAGGAAAAATTCCCAAATATTGGGGGTCGAAGTGTTTTGCGTAACGATTGCGAGGTAACCGTGAGGGTTGGAGCCTAGAATAAAATGTTAAAAAATACTACGTAGTAAGGTCCTGCTATACACCAATTTTCAGAATTTTGACTCAAGTAGTACGGTAGCTACAGTGTCTTTAGCATAGGGGTTGATTGAGGAACTATAAAGGGTTGATCGTTGGCTTTGATGCCTAAATAAATTAGAGTGCACCTAATACTACCTACATACCGAATTTGAACTCTCTCAGACTTCCAACAACCGAGCAATACGTATAAATCCGTTTAGGGTTGTTTTCACCCCCCATCAAAAATTCGAGTATTTTCATACGATTTGATGTTAATTACGCTAGATTCTCAAGTCTCAGACGATTCCGACAAGATTTTGCCATTTACTTGTTAGGGGGTGTTTTAAGGGTAGTTCACCCCTAGAAGGTATAAAGTGGTAAAGCGATACAGAGTATACACCCCCATACGAAGTTTCAACCCAAACGTAACCTAAATAACGAAGATATGCAAAACTAACTGTTGCAACTTAAACGAGCAGCGTGCAGTAGATGCAAGTCGAAACAAGAATGGACAGTATACCAGGAAAGGTCAAACGGATAAATTCCCCGACATGTCTGGCTGGAACCCCGCCAAACCGTCAGTTTATCACCGAAACAATTTACTGCTTCTTTATACCTGCAATTATCTTGAACCTGCCTCGTTATGGATTCAATCCGCATTCCCAGCCATCTGGAACCACACCCTGCAATTACCATCAGTACCAGTTGCAATTTATGGAGCTGTTAACTGCATTCCCAGTCGTCTGGGACCGCACCTTGCAATTATTCCGTGTATGTAGCCAATTTAGCAAGATTGTATCGGTCGTTAATCAACCAGGTTAGAGTGTGGGATAATGGACAACGCCCAGGATCCTGCACGGTATATAAGGTGCGACCGGCATCAGTTCTTCACTTCATCCTCCGGTCCTGTTACAGTCAGCAGTGGGTTCACTTTAGTATCAAGTGTTCTTTCACACTCTTGTGTCTCAGGTTAGTGATATTTTTCTTAACGTTTATTATAGTGATAGTTTCTCTTCACTCTTCTGTATCTCAGGTTGGTAATAATTAATAGTCACTATTATTATCTAGTATTAACTGTTAATCAGTTGTTCAGCCCAAATATTATTTTTAAATGAAAAAACGTGTATCGTTTCCAAAATCCGTTGTGACGGGTGTGGTTTGGTTGCAGGTGGAAGATAGACGGTCACTGTGGGAACAAGAAGCCAGAGATAGAGTGAGGTTTCATAGACGAATAGAGCTCGTAGGACAAATTCTTAAGCCTGTTCTTTTAAAAAAGTTACAGGAAATATACAACAGTTATACCATCTAGAATACTTTAGTAATTCAAAATTATTTTATTCAACAGTTATTTCAAGCAGCAAAAGCTGAAACAAACAAGTTACATAAACCTTTAATTTTGCGCACATCTCTAGAGTTATCTATCAAGGGTCGCCGAGGTTAATATAGTTTCCTGTTGTGCAATCATCTCTTTGCTTTCTATCTAAGGTCACTAGGGTTAACTTGTCCCCTCTTTTGATAGCGGAATTATTAGTTTTGTATTATAATTAGGGTATTATTTGATTGCGGCCTGAAGTTAGCCATTGTAGTTTAATCATTTAAATTAACCCCTACATAACTTAGTCGCATAGGTCACCCCTTTATATACAGTTGTCCAAATCAGAAAGTTATCCTTTTGCTGCTAGCTTTCAAGCGATACATACTCAAAAGTTGTTTCCCTTGATTTTTATAATTTTAGTTAACATTTTTTAAATACTTTATTTTTCCTTCTTTGATCAGTTGTCATGCATCCTGTCCATGTTGTTAACACCAGTGAAACGTACGTTAGACGTTTCAGAGTGCACGGTACTAGGACCACTTTTAAATTTAACAGTCCTCCGGAAGGAGTGGCTGAACTCGATTGGCTCAGAACGGGGTTTTCTAGTCTTGTTGATAAAATGAAAGCCGAGGCTTCGGAAGGGGATCAGCTTGGGTTTACCTTACGCAGCTTAAATTTAAGAAATAAAGAGCCCGGATACGTTGCGTTCCGACCTGCTTCTGAGGTTGATGGAGATATCCTTTGGGAAATTTTCGGGGGTATTGTTCAGAGTAACGCCGACTCCATCACCTCAGCGGACACTTTCCAGGTCGAGTGCACACGTGTCAATCTCCCTGTAGGCACTGGTAGGATCCGTCCAGGTAGGTTTAATTCTTTTAATGAAGAATGTCACAAACGGAGGGGCATTATCGTTATTAAAAACACTGACAATCTGTGTCTCCCTAGAGCGATCGTTGTGGCAAAGGCAAAGGTGAAGAAAGTACAAGGTTACAACCTAATTCTGATGGACAGACGTAACAGGCAAACGATCAAGGCAAAGAAATTAATGCAGAAGGCTAGGGTGGAAATAGGTGAAGAAGGAGCAGGAATTCACGAATTGACACAGTTCCAAGACCATCTAAAAAAATATAAGATCACCGTGTACAATTACGATAAAAGAGGCCGAGACGTTTACTTTGAGGGGAATAACCCTGATGCCCAGTATAGAATAAATCTACTATTTCATAACGGTCATTTCAACGTTATAACATCGCTGACTGCTGCCTTTGCCTGCGCACACTATTGTGAAGCCTGCCATATCCCCTATGATCATAAAGGGGACCACAGATGCACCAACCTTTGCCCAGCCTGTCAGACTGTCTCTCCACCCTGTGTAGAAGAAAATGGCGGGATATCTTGCACAGATTGCAACATGAAGTATAAGAACCAGATATGCTTCATGGCTCATAAGACCGAGCGCTGCAAAACTGTCAGGAAATGTTTGGAGTGTGAAAAAATTATCAACCTAAGGTACAGGAAATCAGATCATGTCTGTGGTGAGGTGTTCTGTGTAATCTGCAGAGATTTCATGCCTCCTGACCACCAATGTTACATGAAGGTGGACAAATCTGTCCCTAAAATCAAAGACTCCGTGTACGTATTCTTCGACTTGGAGACACGTCAAGATGAACCCCTGGCTACTGACCCTGATTCTAAAGTTCACATTGTCAATCTGTGTGTCTCGCAGCAGTATTGTTGGAAATGTATTGAGGGCGATGAATGTGACACTTGCGTGAATCGTACAAGAATATTCAGAGAAGATCCAGTGGCCAGATTTGTTGATTACATCATGGAAACTCGCCAAAAATTCAAAAATGTCTGCGTGATCGCCCACAATGGCCAGGGGTTCGATTTTCAATTTATTCTTAAATACGTCATTGAACAAACTAAATTCACCCCTGAACTTATAATGAGAGGTACAAAAGTTATACTTATGGAATTTGACAATGTACGCTTCATAGATTCATTAAACTATTTCCCAATGTCCCTGTCTGAACTCCCCAAAGCATTCGATCTTCCTCCGGAGAAAAAGAAAGGTTACTTCCCTCATCTGTTCAACACAGTTGAAAATCAAAATTACGTTGGTCCTATTCCTGCTATGGAGTTTTACTGTCCCGATTCCATGTTCAAAAAGGCCTACGAGGACTTTGAAAACTGGCACAATGAACAGATGAGTCAAAATTACGTCTTTGATTTCCAAAAAGAAATAATTGAGTACTGTGTTTCTGACGTGGAAATCTTAGCCCAAGCGTGCATTAAGTTTCGAAAGCTCTTCTTGCAGGAATGCAGGGTAGAGCCTTTTCTTGAGTCAGTTACGATCGCGAGTGCTTGTAACAAAGCGTTCAGACGTAACTTTTTGAAACCCAACACAATTGGCTTGATTCCAAAGAACGGTTATCGCATGGTTGACAACCAGTCGGCTGTTGCTCTGCAATGGTTGACTTGGGAGGAAGACCAGCGAGATGTAACGATTCGACACGCTGGGCGGGGGAGAGAAGCCAAAATTGCCGGAATGAAGGTTGACGGATTTGATGGGGAACGAGTTTACGAATTCCAAGGGTGTTACTTCCACGGTTGCCCTAAATGTTTCCCCTATAAACGAGAGGAGCCTCTGAAGGAGGACCCCTCTGACAGCCTGCATCTCAGATACGAAAGAACTAAAAACAAAATTCAAAAGTTGTCTGAAACCCCCTATGAGATTGTTGAGATGTGGGAGTGTGTGTTCAACAAAATTAAACGCGATAACAATCTGACGTACTTGAACACGCTACCGATCTTAAATTCTCTCCCCTTAGAACCTCGTAACGCTTTCTTTGGAGGAAGGACCGGAAATGCAAAGACCTACCACAAATGTGAAGAAGGAGAGTCTATTCAATACGTAGATGTATGTTCACTGTACCCCTACGTTTGCAAGAGAGGTCACTACCCTCTAGGACACCCCACTGTGCATGTAGGGGACAGAGTATGCCGAGAGCTTGGATTGAACGTAAACGGTATCCTAAAGTGTAAAGTTCTACCACCGCTTGACCTGTATCACCCTGTGCTCCCAACAAGAATGAACAGCAAACTGATGTTCGTGCTGTGTAGAAAATGCGGGGAACATATGAACCAAGAAGACTGTCAGCACAGCAGTGACGAAAGAGCTCTGACCGGTACCTGGACGATGGATGAGTTGAGAAAGGCAGTAGACAAAGGATATGTGATTCTGGATATGTATGAGATGTGGGAATACAAGATGGCGACATATGAGGACGGAGGGCTCTTCACTGACTTTATAAATAAATTTCTCAAGATCAAACAAGAGGCATCAGGGTATCCTGCATGGTGTGTGACGCAGGAAGACAAGGATAAATACGTCAAGGATTACCAAGATCACGAAGGAATAAGTCTGGACCCCACCAAGATTGAGAAAAATAGCGGGTTAAGATCTCTAGCCAAATTGATGCTAAATTCGTTCTGGGGCAAGTTTGGCCAGAGGGAAAACCAGACAAAAGCGTCACTGATTAGAGACCCTAAGGACTTTTTCGCCTTGATGACAACGCCGGGGATACAGGTAAATACAATTCGAGAGTTAAACGAAGAGGTGCTACTGGTAAACTGGCAAAACATCGACGAAGTAGGTGAGTCGCTTCGGACAGTCAACGTAGTCCTGGCAGCATTTACTACAGCACAGGCGAGACTTAAGCTTTACGAGTATCTTGAAGCTCTTGGAGGTCAGGTCCTCTATTATGATACCGACTCTGTCCTCTACATTTACAAAAACGGGTTGTACAGGATCTCTACTGGTGACTATTTGGGGGAAATGACCGATGAGTTAGCCAGCGAATACGGTCCGGGCTCCTACATTGTAGAGTTTGTTTCCGGTGGTCCTAAGACCTATGCATACCTGGCTTGGTCAACAAACAAAAACAAGTTTGTAGAAGTATGCAAAATTAAAGGTTTAACACTTAATTTGAACACCTCAAAACAGTTGAACTTTGAACAACTGAAAAAAATGATTCTTAGTGAGACGAAACTGACTGTTGAGACGACTGAACGTAGAATTAGACGAACCAAAGATAAAAACATTATAACTACCACGGAAAAGAAACTTTTCAAGGTAACAGGACCAAAAAGGAGGCATGAAGGTGAATTTGACACCCTTCCTTTTGGTTACAAAAAACAGCCAAGGCAATCCTAACCTGTATCCGTTCTCCAACATCTTCCTCCTCCTTAATCATACTCATTAAACATCACACAATCATTTTTGCTGCTCATTAATAAGAGTAAACTGGTGGGGGTACTGATAAACTCTCTTTGAACTCTCATACGCAATCAGTCTTTTTAGCGTGCCCTCTGTGTTATCATGTCCCGAGTAAAATCCTTGTTTGAATTGTGCACACTTCGTATTCACCATGAGGGACTTATATATTGTGTGCTCGATTTTAAATATCTAAATCTGCCCCCATTAATATTAGATTATTTCATCGAACTCGAGTATAACTCACTTGTTCAATGGATGAATAACGGGGATGAACCTACTTTTTATCTACCTGTTTCAACGTTATGCGATTGTGTCTCGTTTCCAAATTCTTTAGATCATTACAAAACTCTAATTTACTCTTCAGATAAAGAACCATGTCACAAAAACCTTCCGAGATTATTACCACCGCTACGTTTCACCGGGATGAGTGTTTGTGAAGGTCTAGTAGAGTAGGGTGACCTACTCGAATGTTCCTTGGCCGTGGGGAATCACTCGACGTCAAGGCAGACTTTAAACATGCCATGATTAATAATACTATCTAAGATAAAACAGGTCGAACTTAGATGTAAACAAGACCAGGGTTTGGACCGTTCCCTATCAAAACGTTGGAGGGTTGGTCTCAAAGACTGGAAAAATGTGTTTCCCCCTCGATTCCCACGGCTTGTCTGAGTGTCTAGTAAACTGAGTGACTCAGTTTCATACCTGGGTGGCTCCTTAGAACGACTCTGTGTGAATGTATTCCGGATGAAACGTGGTATTGGTAGTAGTGTCTCTTTCGCGGAAATACCTGACCTTAGGCGACAAAAGAAAAAATGGTCGTCGGCCACGATGGTTGCTGGCGGCCCCTAAGGTCAGAAGGGAGGTGAGGTAGCTCACCACTGCACACAGCGAAGGCAGGGGCTGTGTGGGTATTATGTAGGGTTTGCCGGTCTTGCCGGTGATCCTCGCATAATACCAGGGGGGCGGAGACGGCAACTAGTTTGTTTTTGGAGGCCGTCACGCATCTGCGGCGGTGGAGGGGCCGCAGAATCCCGGGGGGTCAAAATAAAAAAGTAAAAATCCCCTGTAAATTACCAGTGTAAAAATGGATGTCAGGAAGACAATAGCTGATGAACTGCACAAACAGGCGCGTAAAAATTTCCCTAGACGTAGGGTGGCTTTGAAAGGTATTAAGGACCTTTATCAGGCGGATTTAGTTGAAATGCAACCTTATGCGAAATTGAATAAAGGGTACAGGTACATAATGACGATAATAAATTGCCTGACTAAATATGCATTTGCGGTGCCACTAAAAAACAAGACAGGGCCTGAGGTGGCCAAAGCTTTAGAACCTATACTCGCGAAACACAAAATGAAAAACTTTCAAACTGACGATGGTACGGAATGGTTTAATCAATACGTAGCCAAGGTTATTAATGAGTACAAAATAAACCATTACTCTACATATTCGGAACTTAAAGCCAGTATAGTTGAGAGATTTAATCGAACTCTAAAGACTCGTATGTGGAAACTGTTCACAGCTAGAGGTACACACGAATGGTTAAACCTTTTACCAGACATTTTAAAATCTTACAATAACACAAAACATAGAACAATAGGAATGAAACCTAAAGATGTTAAACAAAAACATGTCAAAGATATCCTGGCTAGGATCAATAAGACTAAGTCTGTAAAGTATAAGCCTAAGTTAAAGGTAGGTGACAGTGTCAGAATAAGTAAACACAAGCGAGTTTTTACCAAAGGCTATTTACCAAATTGGACCAATGAGGTTTTTACAGTGTTTGCTGTTAAACCGACTAAACCAACAACATACATATTACAAGACTACAATGGTGAAATACTGAAAGGGGGTTTTTACGAGCATGAAATTAGTTTGTCAAAATCCGGTGATGTTTACCTGGTGGAAAAAGTGTTGAGACGGAAGGGGGACAGGGTCCTTGTTCGATGGCTTGGTTTTGATAAAACACACGACTCGTGGGTACATAAAAACTCTATAAAATAAATATACAATTATCATTTTCCATCACTCTTAGACAAGATGCGTATTATCAAACACACTTCACAGTTGCCTATAGAAAACTTTGATTCGTTTGTCGGTACAGGTATGAGTACGGAGAGAAGGCACGGACCTCTGCTGCCAAACACCATACGTTGTATTATATGTGGACCGTCAAATTGTGGAAAAACAAACGTTCTTTTCAACTTACTCTTTGACACTAACGGACTCAGGTTTCGTAATGTGTATGTGTTTTCTAAATCTCTATATCAACCTAAATACAAATTTTTGGCCAAGACTATGCCTAAAGAGGTAGGCTACTTTGCGTTTGATGAAAATTCTCAGATTCCACCTCCTAGCGAGGCGAAATCCAATTCTATAATGATTTTTGACGATATTGCGTGTGAAAAACACGATAACATTAGGAGTTATTTTACCATGGCCCGTCATAAAGATATAGACACATTTTACTTGGGGCAGACGTACAGTCGTATACCTAAACAGTTAGTTAGGGACAATTGTAACTTTTTGATAATATTTAAACAAGATGATATGAACCTTCGGCATATATACTATGACCATGTTAATACGGATATGACATTTGAAAAGTTTAAACAGTTATGCAGCGTAGCGTGGAAGAATAACCATGGATTCGTTACCATAGACAAGGATAGTGATATTGAAAAAGGGAGGTATCGTATGGGACTAGACAGTTTTGTCCAAGACTTATAATGGTACGTATCTACACGTACAACGATCTGAGGGGGTTCAATAGAAGACTGCACAATGTCAAGTCAAATTTGTGCACGTTATATTACAAAGACAAAAAGAGATTTTGTGGAAACTATTGCAGTAGGAAGGGTGATCACGGTCATCCGCTCAATAGGAGGTGTTGGAGACACAAAAAGCCAGTAGTTACTACCTTTATACCGCCAGTAGTTTTGCTAATGATTTCAGCTAGTGAAAGAACTTATAATCGGGAAGTATGGGTTAATTTTTTAAACAAATGCGACGATAAGAACATTCCGTTGGAATTGGTGATTTATCACGAGGACATGAACAACTCTACCGTAAGGGACCCTCAAAACTTGATCTCTAGATTTAGACCCTTTCCGGATATATTCGGTAATGTTCTCCCCTTGCGTAACCAGCACGGGAGTATACACTTTGCTCAGATTGTTTTGAGAATGTTGGAGTACGGTTGTAAGATACCGCACGCCTCAAGATGCATTGTGTTGACCGAAAGAACTATACCAATCAGACCGCCGCTGGAAATATATAGAACTGCTTTATCACTGAACTGTTATATCGATATTAGTTACAACACTGCCTGGGGTCCCATTCCTGACGGTACACCAACAGGGCCACGGGGAAAACCTTTCGCTGCTGTCAACAACTATTGTCAGGGGTTGTACACTGTAGAGTTTCTCAGGGAAGCCTTACCGACAGTCTCGTCACAGTGTGAGAGGTTCGGTATAACTTTAAATAAAGGTGTATATAATGTAACAAATAAAAAGTTGTTTGAACAATGGCGGGCGTTTACAGGTACAAACCCGTGTGAATTCTGGCTCTTGAATTCATATTTGATGTATAATAGACGCCACGACAAACCGATGGCGATGTTAAGGAAGTATATGAATAAAACTGTGGAAAATGACAAGTACATCGTGACTCACGTGTCAGAATGGAGGGACGATGTTAAAAGAGCGTGGGTATTTAAAAGCTATACACATAAATACGTGATTCCATGGTTCGACGTTAGAGAGCGTAGGTACTACAGAGGATTGGATCTTGCTGCGGGGGTTTCACTTCTGGACGTAATTAAATATGTACGTAAACATAAGAATCGTGCCATGTTTTTCAGACAGGTAGAGCTACCGTAAGCTATTAATTAATTTACAAGTAGACATAAAGACATTATTGATCATGAAGCCGACCAAGAAACATCTTACTTTACGTATAGCTGAGCTTAAGGAAGCTATTCGACGTAAATATAACAGTTTTAAGACAGGGGTTGTTGAGAGTGAAAGATTTTTCGAGAAGAAATACAAACCGATAATTACAGAGATAAAAAAAACCAATCTCACTCCCAAAAAAGAGTCACTATTGGAACCGAAAAAAGAAGAAGAAGAAGAAGAATTGAAGGAAGAGGAAGATGATGGTGAATATGAGTCACCTGTACCGTCACCTAGAATAACACCGACAAGTGAGGCTGCCAGTACCCGTCTTGACACCATACTATCTACACCTTCTGGCAGAGAGACCGTCTCATTCTTTATAAATACCCATTTTCAACATCCCACAACCAAAAGGTATATGGAAATGTTTATGAAAGATCGTTCGGGTAAAGAACAAAAAATTGATCACTTATACGGCCCGAGGTACGAGAATGGAGATACACTTATGGTTGGCGATAAAGAGCTAGAGTTTGATGATGACGGGTATATTAAAATAGGAGGCATCCGGTACAAGGGCACAGACGGACTTTATGAATTATTATTTAAAAGAATACCGGATGAAGACGAGTACACCACAGAAGATCTAAGGGCTTACAGAGATATTCTGTTGAAAACTAACGCGCATATGAAAGATTACAATCCCCATGGACATATTAACAGGAATTCATCACTAAAATACAGAGGGGTTATTGCCAAATTGTTTCCTGCCACTACGAAAAAAGGATCAGGAATGCAGTGGAAATCTACAAGTTCGCGTGATATTGTTCATTGGGACGATCCGAACGAACTTGTTGATCGCCTACGCTTGATTACCATGTCCGCAGATACAGGCAACACTTCGCATACCAATGAAATGTTAAACATTATTGAAGAGCTACGTGAAGGTGGATTTATAAAAGGATCGGGTAACAAGAGGTTTCAGGCATTGTTAAAATGAACGTGGACAAATTCGGTCGTTACAGGTACACGGGGATGACCATAGACAAATTTGGTCGTCACACGGCGAGAGAAAGATTGCGAGGTCCTAAAGGTGAGGGTTTCAAACTGACAGAAGATGGTGGCTACGATATGGAAAACAAGAGGTTAGCTAACGTGTCGGACCCTTTGCTTGAAACGGATGGTGCAAATTTAAAAACTCTACAGACACACTTAAGTTCGTGTATGAAATTGAACAGTGACAAGCTGTTTGATGCCCAACATAAACGAATTGGTAATACCGGTAATCCGTTAAATCCTGACGATGTAGTCACCAAGGGGTATTTTGACTCAAAATCACCCGTTAAATTAGTAGATAGTTATTCATTTCACCAATACAGGTTACAGGATTTAGGACCTCCAGTATTCGCCGGAGATGCTGTAAATTTAGGCTATATAAAAAATGAAACACCGGGAAAAAAAGATGGAAATTGGGATTTTGGTAACAAACGTCTGACACGAGTTGGAAGGCCTATGAATGACGGGGATGCTGTAAACATGGGTTACCTAACCTCTCATGCACTGATTAAAGTCAAAAAAGGTTATAATTGTTCGGGTCATAGGCTGATAATGGTAGGGCCTCCTGAGGATATCTCAGATGCTATTAATCTTGAATACTTAAGATCAAATTCCTTAGTCAAATCCATAGGTTACAGTGACAATCCTAAATCAACAGACGGTACATACGATGCGGGCACTCGTAGAATATCTAATCTCACTAAACCTCAGGACATGGATGACGCTATAAGTAAAAGGTATCTCAAAACGGCCTTAAGTGAACTCGGCTATGCTATTTACAAAAATATTACCACTAAAGCGAGGAATAGGCTTGTTCCTCCTGAACAGTGGAAAAGCAGAGTGTTAGAGTCCAGCTGGGATGATCTATTTAATAGTGAATACTCTTGGTAAATCAGTCACTTATAAAATGGTTAAACGTAAAACAACATCAAACAGTCGAAAGTTAGCTCTTGTTGCAGGAGGTGGTATTATCGGTTCAGTTGTTAACAAAGCAATCGATTTGCTCCCTATTGAATTGCACATACCTGGTTATAATTACTGTGGACCCGGAACTAGATTGAAGAAGCGATTAGCGAGAGGTGATAAAGGTGTAAACCCCTTGGACGAAGCGTGTAAAATTCACGATATAGCTTACTCGAGTTTTAAAGACGCGGGGCGAAGACAACAAGCTGACAAAGAGCTCGCAGAAAGGGCTTGGCAAAGAGTCAAAGCATCAGACGCATCTTTGGGGGAAAAAGCAGCCGCCTGGGCCGTTACAACAGCGATGAAGGCGAAAACAAAATTTGGAGGCGGTAGAAGGCGACGTCGTGTAAAACGTGTAAAACCTGCAAAAGGTAAAGGTCTGTACTTGAGACCGTATCCGAAGAGAGGCTCTGGAAAGAGGAAAAGGAAGAGAATCACTAAAAAAAAACGTCAATCCCACTAAAACCACTTACTAACTATCAGCTGCAGTATTACGCTACTCAGCTTAATGTGCCTCACTTTAGAGGAGTATTTATGCGGGACACATTACCTGGTACGCCCAGGAAATACGAATCGGCTATAGTTAATCTAGACTCGAATAGGGGCAGCGGAACGCACTGGGTATGTTATATGAAGCGTGGGGATAAGGTGTTTTATTTTGACAGTTTTGGCAACCTTCGGCCACCTGTTGAAATCATTAGGTATCTTGGAACGTCAGCCAATATTAAGTATAACTATGATAGACGTCAAAATTTCAACTCAGTTATTTGCGGACATTTGTGTCTAGAGTTCCTAACCAATGTTTTGTCTTAGCGGCACCGGTTCTACCATTAGCTGTGAGGTCTTCCCGCCTCTTGAGCTCAGTGGAGGTGACTGGGAAATAGGTTTAGTGGATTTATCCACGTACAATTCGATACCAAACATTGAGAAAGATGTAAATGACAAGTTTTACTATGGAGACGATCACGAAATAACCATCCCCGAGGGATCGTATGAAATTGAAAACCTCCAGGAGGAAATAAAAAAACACGTACATTTTAGATTACATGCTAATAACAATACATTGAAGGCCGAGATGAAATGTGAGGAGGATGTACACTTTGAAAAGGAAAAATCAGTAGCTTCGCTATTGGGGTTTGATAAGAAAATGTACCCCAAGAACCAACTACATGTTTCACCAAACACTATAAATATAATAAAGGTCAATTCGATCAGGGTCGAATGTAATATTGCACGAGGATCGTTTCTCAACGGTGTAGAAGGACACACTATACACGAGTTTTACCCTACCGTTGAACCGGGGTATAAAATCATAGTAATTCCAAATCCTATTATTTATTTACCTGTGAACGTCCAGAGAGTAAGTACAATTTCCGTTCAGCTCAGAGATCAAGACGGAGATCTGGTGAATTTTAGAAACGAGGTAGTATCGTTGAGGTTACACTTAAAAAAGCGTCAGGATGGGCCTGGTATTTAGGAATTCGACAGACCTAACACCTCTCATTACCCAAAAGGGAACGGAACGGTTAACATCGTCTAGTGTAAAGTTTTTAGAATCACTTGGATTCAAAGTGCAAAATGTTCGCTATAGAAAGCGCCGCTGAATATGAAAATACCGTTACGGGGTATGAGTATCACACTTACAAGCCGTATGCCTCATGTACGTATAAAAATAACGATGAAATCAGAATAGCAGTTAGTCAGCAGGATATTATAACCGCTCCCTTTGAAAGTACATTACATATAACTGGAAAAATAATTGGTAAAAAGGCGGGAGGTACCGATGCCGACATTTCATTTGTCAACAACGCAGTAGCGTATCTATTTGACGACATCAGGTATGAGATTGGAGGGATTGAGGTGGACCATACCAAAAATCCAGGGATCGCTACTACCATAAAAGGACTTATTTCCGTGCGTGATGTCGAAAAGGATAGTTTGAAAAACGCCTGTTGGCTAGGAGCGGGGAAAACGCTAAAAGCGGGAAAAGAGTTTACATTTTCTGTTCCGTTGAGAATGTTGCTCGGTTTTGCTGAAGATTACAAACGGGTTTTGGTGAACGTCAAACAAGAGCTTATCTTGCTAAGGTCAGCTTCTGACCTCGACGCTATCACATCCGCTGACGCGACCTCTTGCACCATAGAGATAAGCAGTTTGTACTGGCGGCTTCCTCACGTCTCGGTCACTGATACATATCGTTTAAAACTTTTGCGAATGATTGAGAAAGATACATCTGTGCAAATACCCTTCCGGTCTTGGGAACTTCACGAATACCCTTCTCTACCGGAAAACAACACTCGCCAGTCTTGGACTGTTAAAACAACTTCTCAGCTGGAAAAACCCCGGTACGTTGTACTGGCCTTCCAGACAGACAAAAAACATAAATTCAACACAGATATGTCCTGCTTTGATAGTTGTGCTCTTTCCAATGTAAAACTGTACCTCAACTCTCAATACTATCCTTATGATAACATCCACGGTGATATGACTATATTTTATGAAATGTTTTCGCGGTTTCAAAAATCCTATTACGGCAGGGATACGTACCCTGGTGTGGATTTGGATACTTTTAAAGACAAGACAACACTATACGTTATCGACTGTTCAAAACAAAATGATACAATCAAGTCGGGACCTGTAGATGTAAGGTTGGAATTTGAAGCTAAGGACAAATTTCCCGCCAATACTGCAGCTTATTGTCTCATTTTACACGACTCCCACCTAGTTTACACTTTACTCACAGGGACCGTGAAAAAGGTTATGTAAGTCAAGGAGGGAAGGGGAAGATGTGGTGGGGTGGTAATAAAGGTATAGCGATGATTAAACATTAATCAGTCTTTAACATGGGTCCGTGTGGTGATGATGTATCTTCGGTCTGCTCGGAGGAGTATGGGGAGGTAGGTTGGATTTGTATAAATCTGTTGAGGAAGGGAAGACTTGTTCGTAAAATAGATTTTGACGGGGAGCCATTGAAGTTGGAAGTGAAATCTAACGGGAGATTTGACAGAATTGAGTTGGAATTTATGGACAGTGAGGCAATGACTCTTAGTGGACTCTCGTCGGAACAGATTCTCCAAAAAAGGAAATCTTTTTTAAAGTATAACAAACTGGATGTCTACGTTTACACCAAGGAAGGGTGGCATGAACGCGAATCGTTTTGGCTTGAGGACGAGTGGGATGAGACGGATCGTCCTTATACTAGCCTCTCGGAATCTAGAGAATTTAACAAAGATGATGTAGAATACGTGGTGATTAAATTCAGAAACCCTAAATACGATAACACTTCTGATGAGGAGGAGGAGGAGACTGATGATGAGGAGGAGGGGGAGGAGCCTGAAGCAAAAAAGAGTAAACTAGAAGGTGGGTTAGGTCTCAGTCGTCACGATGGATCCGACCGTGGAGGTTCTCAGGCGTAATTTTAGGGCTTGTAGGGAATATGTCGCGAATAAGGTGGCTGAAGTGACCGTTGCGTTTTCAAAAGGCGGGAGACATTGTAGAGAAATGGTAAAATGGGATCGTAGTGGTGGTGGTAAAAGAATCGACATCAAACCGAACGGGAAATTTGACAGTTTAAAAATCCAAACTATTTCAGGCTCAGACTTTTGCGATTGTTGTGTTCCGGAGAAGCTCCTTAATCTAGTAACTTATCACCAACGATTTAGCCGTGTAAATTTGTATCTTTGTAAACAAGACGGAACTTGTGAATTTAAAACTTTTGAACTGAAAACTCATTTAGTTGTAGAGGTAGACGTGAATGATGATGTAACCCGGGTACTGATTACTTTAGGGTATAATGACTCACCAACGATCAAAATGGAGGAGGAGGGGGAAAACAGCTACCCTGAGGGGTATGACACAGTATACTAATTAAACTCGTGCAGATCCTTCAGTTGCAGACATGGAGCCGACCAGTGCGGATGTATCATCAGAGGTTCTAGGAGAAGAGGTAAGTATGGATATGGACCTTATCCGCTTTAAGCGGCGCAAGGAACCTATTGACGTAATGACCGGTATTTTTCTAAAGACTGTTCACTTTCTAAATTCCGAGCTGACAAAGTGTTTAATTGTCGGTATTTTTAAAAACAGAGGTAATAGTCTGGGGATTCTGTTCAAGGGGCATAAAGGGACTGTATACTGGCCACTAGACACTTTTAAACAATTTTCTGTGCAATTTAATGACATAAAAGCCGCTTTGGAGAATCAAACCAAATTCTATTGGTGTCTCGATGGAGGGGAGGATATAAAGGTGAAGAATGTTTTTGGTAAATCTTGCGCATTCCTCTATGACGGAGAGCATACTTTAACTCTAAATCGGAACGAATGGTCTCAGTTTGTGAGTGTCCTCCCTATCGTACACAGGGATATTAACGAACTGTTTTACAACGAACTTTTGATCCAGGAATACATTAACAGAATTAATAGTGGCTCGGAAGACGTGTCGAAACCTGTAGAGCTACCTTGCCTCGTTGCTGACAGGCTATTGGACGAGGTTAGAATTGCAAATGGCGGCGATAGTGGAATTTCACGGGTTCAAGGACAACAATAACCGGTTTATTGTTAAAGAGTTGGCGGTGGTTGGTAAAAACCTTCAAAGTCAGGTAGTATTCAAATCACCTTACAGTTTTTACCATTTAAATGCAAAAATGCGACGCACAGCGCGATGGCTTTCGCGCCATTTTCATCGTATAAAATGGGATGACGATGGTGTCAAGTATAATGAACGGATCATACGTGATTTGTGTAAACCTTTCAGAGTAATATACACCAACGGTCTTGAAAAGGCTGAATTCCTGCGGGAATTTCACCATGATGTCAGGGAAATTACTTGGGATCACGGTGAACCCTGTAGTGTACACTGTTTGCTCCCACAACATCATAATAATCCTGATGCTTACTGTGCATTGCACAGTGCAAAGTCCTTTCAGCATAACCTTTAAAACTGAGGACACAATTCAAATTTAATCATTTGCAATGGAGACCACGTGGCAGTTACTTTCGCAGGAGCACAAAGCTCCAGAAGGCGTTTTGACCGACAGTTTCATTATTAAATTTGACCGTTATATGGACTGGAATTTGCTGTCGGAAAACTATGATTTTTCTCTAGACATGTTGAGAATGTACTTCCACAGAGTTACCTGGTCTAGAATTTTGAGAAGAAAACTGTTTTCTGAATCGTTCCTCAGGGAAATGGCTCCCGGATTTGATGCTACAGCCTGGGAAGTACTGAGCAGATATCAGTTTCTGTCGGAACAGTTTATTCATGATTTTTCTGATAAAGTCGATTGGGACAATATTGCATTGTACCAGAATGTAAGCGGTAAATTTCTAACTGATCACAAGTATTTGGAAAACGAATAGACCTCCGCAAGTGATTAGTAAAGGGGCGGGGGTGCTCGGCATTCGGTTGAGAGCAACCCCGTGATGGCTTGAACGGACTTTCAGAGGTTGTAAATAATTGTAAGTAGTATACCTCTGAGGAGGTTGTAAATAATCGTACATAGTATACCACTGAGGGTGATTAGTAAAGGGGCGGGGGTGCTCGGCATTCAGTTGAGGGCTCCTTCGTGATGACTTGAACGGACTTTAAGTGGTCTCTAAATAGCTTGTAAGTAGTATACCTCAACGGGTGATTAGTAAAGGGACGGGGGTGCTCGGCATTCAGTTGAGGGTAACCCCGTGATGGCTTGAACGGGCTCGTGGAGGTTTTAAATATTATTGTAAACTCTGTGTGAAAGGGGGATAGCGATTTGCCTTGGTTTGGCTATCACCGTAAGTGGGCGATGTTGGGGCCCCTTACCCCAGAGGTTAGGACTCCTGGTGATGCTCTGGGTAACCAAAAAGAACGCGCCGAGACCCTTACAGCCTGACTTATATGGTCTACTGTGGTGTGGAAACCAGGGTCATGGGAGGTAGCATTTTGTTATGGAGTGGCTACCACCGTAAGTGGGCGATGGATGGGGCCCCTTACTCCAGAGGTTAGGACTACTGGTGATGCTCTGGATTACCAAAAAGAACGCACTGGGACCGGTACAGCCTGGCCGATATGGTCTACTGTGGTGTGGAAACTTGGGTCAATCAGGTCAAGTGATACCCTACAGTATAAATAAGTGTTAGCTGATAGCACTGATCATTCCCTGCAACATGCTGACCACGACGGTTGTTCTTTTAACAATCATAGGCTGTTTGAAGGCTACGCCTCCGGTAGGTTTATTATTTGCGTGCACGTGTGTGTGTGTGTGTGTGTGTGTGTGTGTGTGCGCGCGCGTGTGTGTGTGTGTGTGTTTTACTCAATATTCTTACAATGTGTATTTTTTCTACAGCCTTACAGAATGTTTACCTCCTCATCTGATGAGGACCTATTGTTGGCTGCCGAGGACATTGAGGAGCAAGAAGGAATACATACTCCAAGGAGAAGCCGTCTCGTTCTCCCAAGGGTTGATGAGGAGATAAGAAGAACACCTGGGGCCAATCGTCCTGTTACCCCACGACCACCATCTCCTGACCTGTTCTCACCAACCGAAGCGAGACACAGTCTGTTCTCTTCTCCAGAAACACAGAGGAGACACGAAGAAGCGGGCTATACAAACACATACCTTATGGAGTCTGGAGCAGTTCTTCAAATTGACAATGTACGTATAAACGTTGAGGACAAGAATTAGGGCAGCACTTTTCAGGGTCTTTGCGCATAGTAAAATAATTGATTATTTCAGGTAACTGTGCCGATCCAGGGGACGTACCTCAATCCTACGGAGGCGACAAGAATGCTGGATAGAATGCTACAGGGTGGGATTTCAACAACCAACACCTTCATCAACGGGACTCCAGCTCGCATTATTCGTTCATTGGTAGGTATATATCCTGCGTGTATGGGTGTGTGTGTATGTATGAGAGTAATACTTTGGTTTTTATGGAATACGCTAATACTATTACTTCTTATTCTTCCAGTCGAGACACGCATTCCAGAACGAAGGCCAGGCAGGACCGTCTGGAACGCAGAATCCTCCAAACCTTGGTCAGAGGTATGCTCCTCAGACTCCCGACCCATTTGAATTCCCGCCAAGAGGACACAGATTGACGGTGGGTTATATCTTTTGGCGGTCGTTTCCTATCTTTACCCTTTTATATTTTATTATTTGTTTGTAAAAGTACTGACATTTTATTTGTTTGCAGACTACCCCCGAACGATCCAACGCAGCTCGAACTACATCTTATCTTTCACCGAGTCCAAGCCAACCGAGGTCTGTGTCATTTGTAACACCGCAGTCGAGTTTAAGACCTATAGCTGAGGAACTACCGCCTAGACGTAGACTATTCCAGCGTGTCTCAACGGTGGGTTATGAGAAATTATTTAAAAATAATAAATTAATTAGATTTATATGATAGCTTTTACCCACAATGGAATATTTTTTAGAATGACGTCTACGTAGCGGCTCTCGATCCTCATCATACTTCTGAGCAAAGAACGCCTAGAGTAAGGCAACACAACTGGACCTGGAGTGTATGCCAACTTTGTATCCGGCGCATGAGTCCGAGCTGTGACGGGAGTGTCCTCTCAGGGTTATTACATGGCGAAAGCGTACTTGTGGATAATTTATTGCAGGTGAGTGGTGTGTGTGTGTGTGTGTGTGTGTGTGTGTGTGTGTGTGTGTGTGTGTTTGTGTGTGTGTGTGTGTGTGTGTGTATTTGGGAGTTTAATTTTTATTTGTTATGTTTCAGAGTGAATTTCCACCTACATGGCAGTCGCCAGAAGTTGAGGATATTCTCCTTCAATGGATGGTCACTCTGGCTGGAGCGTTGGGCATGCTCAACTACTTCTTTGTTGAATGCAACGACGATGAGAGGAGTGCTCTAGCTCCAGCAGTATGGTCAGAGCTGTATCGACGTCTCAGTACACCCCTTGGTTCTTCCAGTGAGAGAATGGCTATTCTCGCTGAGCGCCATGGTGTGCTTGGTTATACAACTACACAATCTCCGGATCGACCTGGCACACCAGAAGCGACCCCATTCGTTTGTAGGGTCTGCCTTGACCGCAGGCCTACGATCGTACTAAGGTCCTGTGGTCATGTATTCTGTGACACGTGTGTTATCAGGATCTGGAGATGTCCTGTGTGCAGAGGAACTGCTCTCGGGAAGATGCGTTTGTTTTTCTAACTTAAAAATCATAATTTAGTTTATCACTGTAGTGTAGCTTAGTCGTAGTGTAATGAAACAGATTACGTAGTGACCCCGCGGAGCTTATCACTCGGGGTGGGGAGCCCGAGCACTATAAATACTGAGCGCATTCTAGCATCCGATATCAGTTCTCTCTCAGCCTCTCTACTGAGACGTCGATACAGACAGACATTCCGCCGAGATATAACTGTCCTGGTATTACTCTGCAGTAAGTATGATCAGTATGATTTTGAGTGCATGTTTCTAGGGTTGTCTTGCTGTGGTTTTTATTTAACCTTATTAACCTTAACCACTAATTAGGGTATAGTTAATGTGTGTGTGTGTCATATTTTTTGTGGAAAGTAATTAACGCAGTTCTTTATTGTTTGATTCACAGATAATGTCCCTCAACGCGAAGTTGGCAGCTTTAAGCAGGAGTCCTGAGACGATTCTTCTGAAGGACCTAGCAGGACAACCAGAGTCGCTGATTGTTGGAGCTCGACGAGTGACGACACGATTCGGCAGGGTAGCAGTCGTCCTGGACGTCCAAGGCTCCGACATCATGAGTTCGGTGTTCCTGCCTGGAAGATACAGCGAGGCCTTGGAGGACGCAGACCTCGAAAGAATGGTGCAGGACGGCTACAAGATCAAAGTCACCGACAGTGAGGGCTCCATTCCAAACATAGAAATTTTCAAATGAATGTAATGTCAATATTTAAGAAAATAAAAATGATTTGTAGTTCTTGAAATATGTATTATTCTCATTTACCCATGGTGTAGTAAAACTAGAAGGTGATTTTTATGCATGAAGGACATGGTCCCATCAAATGGGTTGCCATCTTAGGGAGGACTCGTTAAAACAACACATTATGGAAGGTCGGGGTTGGTAACACTGGTGTAAGTTCAGTTGTATGTTCTGATTGAAAAAGTGAGGTTGGCACCACTTAGGCATGACCATCTTGGAAAAAGTGAGTACCCACCACATGATCACAGCCATCTTGAAAAAGGCTCTAAAAACATGTGGTTGTAACTGGGGTTAGGACACGTGTTCAAAAGTGAGGTTAGAGCACGTGGTCGAGCACTTTCCCGTCACGTGGGCACTGCCGTTGAATACAGGCGGGACAAAAACACGTGGTCATAAGTTGGGTTAGATCACGTGGTCAAAAGTGAGGTTAGAACACGTGGTCGACCGCATGGACGCCGCCATCTTTGAAAAAGGCGGGAAAAAACACGTGGTCATAAGTAAGGTTAGCCCACGTGGTCAAAAGTGAGGTTATAACACGTGGTCGGCCACATGGGCGCCGCCATCTTGTAAAAGCGCGGGAGAAAACACGTGGTCATAAGTAAGGTTAGTCCACGTGGTCAAAAGTGAGGTTAGAACACGTGGTCGACCACATGGACGCCGCCATCTTGAAAAAGCGCGGGAAAAAACACGTGGTTAACACACGTGGTCTAAAGTTAGGTTAGGACACGTGATCAGCACGTGGGCGCCGATGACGTCATCGTTCAAGGTCAATTTGTTTTATCCTCTCGGAGGGTCTACTTACGAAATCTCGGTCAAGTTCGTTATTGGGAATATTTGGTTAAGTGATAATAAAATTATCTTTAAAACAAATCTATTTTTTATCCCATAAGATTAACATTGGGAGCCATTTTAGTGGTACTTGAATCGTTGATATTTAGCCAACGTCTATGTTTCAACTATAGAGTAACGTAAGTCACATTGCCATAGATTCACTACAGAACTGTAGTTATTCATGTTCATGTTGACTAGGAAAAAACTTCTTTTCGTAACTTGAAACACAAAAACTAGGTTTTAATTTTATTAGCTTTTAAAAGTTGTATGTATATTTTATTTTATACTAATTAAAAGATGCATTATTATTTTAAATACTATTATAATAAATAACTTTATTGGTACCGTACTCTATGTAAAGAAATGCAGGCAGGTGCATTACTGCGGCGAGACAGTCGTTCCAGACTTCAGTCCAGACGACAGAATTTTAACCGAAAGTAAAGATGTCAACAAGAAGATTATTAAAGTGATTATACGCTAATATATGTAATTATTTACATTATAATTTCCACTCATTAACAGTAGAAAGTCTTAATCTGTTAAAAACATTATTATCTCGCTTATAAAACTTACGGTAAGTTACCAAATAAAATTAATGTTTTGGTTTTTTATTTGGCGGCTATCACCAATGCAACTTTTTATGTTATTAAAACTTATGTGGCACATTACTTTTCACCATTTTCTGGGACTAGCCTATTTCCTTTTTGTCAGATTGAAAACTGAAGTTTAATCTAAATTTATTTTCCTACAAAATGATAATTGCATTACCAGAACTTGTTTATTCAAACTCAATAAGGCAATAAGGCAAACTCAATAAGTTTGGTCCTTTTTGGAGGTTAATATTAAGGTAAGGTATGCCTATCGACTTTAATTTTCTAGGCATAGTTTATGATGCCCATACACCACTGTTTTAATCCAATTTTTGACTAGATTTCTTCATTTTTATCCAAAATAAACATTTTTATAAAATTGTTCGGTAAGGTAAAACTTAGTCTCTGGATAATTGTGCCTTTTAGCACAAGTTCATCCTAGGCCTACTTTTCGATTGAAAATGATCATTTTCATTGAACTAACCTCATGTAAATTTACCTCTAGAGTTTGGAAATCACATTTGTTTTTCAGAAACAAGGGTTAAGTGATACAAATTTTAAATCAAAAATAGGCTTTGACTTTTGTTTAACTTACATTTAATTGGATTGAGTGAAACAAAATCCTTATACTCAGTTTGGAATTCGAAGTAGTGTGACGCTATCTACATTTTAACGGTTTGATGGATTGTCATGAAATTTTTAGGATAACGTTTTTACGGTTTAATGCTTTAAATAAACTATAATTGGCGAATTATTATTACATTTTAATAATTATCAGTTTTTTTCATTAAACATTATTTCAGTACATATTTTGAGCTTTGTATTACCGTGTTGTTTGAAGTTTGAACTGTCAAAATACATCAGCTCAGCTGCTGTAATTTTGTTGATTGAAGTTTGTGTTCAGGTCAGAGCGGTTTATTTATTTAATTTGTTCTAAAACTTAGTGGTTCTACCTACCTAGACACCTTTCTGTTAGAAATTCAAAACGTGTCATTCTTTTGAGTTCAATAATAATTTCATTAATGTTATACCGTAGCAATAATCAAATGTAAATCTTATTTCCTTGCGAGTTCCATACACATAACCTATGTGAAGGACTTTGGTTCAAGTTGGATTTAATACGATTAAAAGTGTTGTCGGCGAGAATGCCAACATTATACATCAGTACTAAACACAAACATACATTTTGGAGGTTTTCTCTGTGTTCTTTTGTAGATAGTTTTGTGTTCGAATAATACTCAGGTTTTGTATATTAGCTTACAGTCGTAGCCATAACATGGATGATTATAGCACAAGGTGTGACTAAAAACAAACTTTTTATGTTATTAATAAACTTTAAATACTGTCTACAAAGTTTTAATCGCCAAAACAGACAGTATCCTTTGACTAATTTAGGTAGGCCAATGATACTGTAGTTTCTCAAACATCACAAGTTGGTCAATCATCATACTATTTAAATTTTAGCCTTGCTGTAAGTTTATTCTAACCATAAGTCTGTCTTGGTAGTCTATACAGTGGGAATGTTATGATAGGCCTAGCTTATATTTATAGGCCTAGGTACCGCTTACGAATAAAATTAACGTAGCCTAGGCTAGGAAGGTTTTTTTTTAGTGTATAGGCCCCATTCAATACCTAAACATAAACGTACGGTAACCAAACTTAATTAATGTAAACCGAATTAATGGGGTTTTTATGAATTAAGTAACAAATGCCTGACCGGAATACTCATATTTAGTTCTGATAGCACATCCAAACCTTACCTAATTGGGGGTAGGCCTAAAAGGCAAAAAAAATAAATTCTGGTACGTGGATGGTGGGTTTGACGTGTGTTTATTACGTTAAGTAACGTTGAGTTAGGTAAGATATTTAACATAAGTCTAAGCACCCCCAACCAACCATACCTGTAAATTGTTTGGTACTTTGGTATTATACGGATGCCACCCTTATACAGCGCGCTGCGGCAGTTATGTTAGGATTGGTTATCATAAAAATGATTGTAGGACTTTCCTTGTTTCGTTACAAATCGAATGATACCTGATGAGTCATACTTCCGGCCGCCAAACCCCCTCCAAATAGGCCAAGGTCAGGTCGTTGACCGGAGCGCGCGCATCAGCTGTCACCGCCTGTATCTGGGTCAGTGTCATGAGTGATTTATTGCCGTGCACTACGTTACATTTGTTTTCATAATGAGTGACGTTCTTTTGGTGTGGGATTTACCTCGAAATGAAGAGGAAACCGTACGTATTTTTATGATAACCCATCCTAACATAACTGCCGCAGCGCGCTGTATATTTTGCGGAGTACATGTGGCGATCGGGTGTGGCTGCTAGCGGCGGCGACGCATTCAACACGATCCTAGCGGACATCGCTGGCTTTTGGGAGGCACACACAAAGACCGCTCATCAGAATGATGTAAAATTTTTACAGTAAGTCAATAAAAGTACGTTTTTCGAATTATGTAGTTATCCTTTGTATCCGGTAAAAATTAACCCCCAAAAATAGTGGCATCCGTATAATACCAAAGTACCAATTGTTTTTAAAACTTCAAAATAACTAAATAGACACAGGCTATTACAAATTGTTTGGTGTTTTCTTTGGTAATAAGAAATATGTTGTGAACAGTAGCAAATAAATGGAAAGCCAAAAAGGTTGTGCTGGTTAATTAACGGAAATGATACAAATATTCTTTTGATAGTTGTTATTAATGCACTTATAATCTAAATTAAATGAAAATAGAGTATAAACACTGATTACAGGCTTAACTGAACTGATTTTAGGTGTATAGTATGTATAGGCCTATATGCTGATGACATTTTTAACAAATAGGTGTGCCACTTGAGAAGAATATGGAGTAGTGATGTGCAATATGGTCACATTTCACGATATGGCTGAAGTGGTATCGCGTCACTGTTGAAACGTTGTGTTATCATGTTATCATGGTCCCGGACCTAGGTCTTACCATGCCGACTACGGTAATAGCTTCTTCCCTATTGGGGAAATTCGCTAAAAAGAGCTTAATATTTTGAACACAAGTTAACGGAGGGGGAAATACCTAATTTAATTTTAGCGAATTTCCCCTATAGGGAAGAAGCTATTACCGTAGTCAGCATGGTAAGACCTAGGCCCGGGACCATGATAACTTTTCGTTTTGAGGTCCCCAGACCCCAAAAACACCATTCGTTTGAAACTGTACATATATATATATATGTGTCCGTGAGCACGATAACTCACGTAAAAAATATCCGATTTTGATGAAATTTTGTATAAACGTGTAAAGCAACATTTATGACTTTAAGTTCGAAAACCAGCCAGATCGCTCTATCCGAAGGGGTATTTTGGGGGGGTTTTGTACCCCAAAAATGGGTTTTTCGAATTTTTTACATATAATTTTGGAAATAGTCAAATTTTAGTTTTTACCATTGGATTCAGCTTAAAAAACCACACAATTTGGTATTTTGAACAGTCCTCTACGTCAATTGGTTACCGAGATATTGAAAGTGCTGAACACAGTATGTTGTCTAATGTTATTCTTATGGAGGAAAATAAAAATTTTATATCTCGCTTATTTATGAACGTATACTGACGAAACTTGGTATACGATTTCATCTGGTTGTGGACCATTGATGTTTGCTCAAAAAAACAATTTTTTACCAATGGCTCCCGTAGCAGCAAACCTGCGTACTCAGCCCCATGTTATTCTTATGGAGAATATGTAACGTGTTATCTCCCTTCATTATGAAAATATATTAATGAAATTTGGTATATGGCTTTACCTACATGAGCTATATTGATATTTGTATTAAACCCCATTTTTTGTGCTCCTTGCTTCAGCAAACCTACATACTCAGCCGCCATGTTATTCTTATGGAGAATAATTAAAATGTCATAAATCGTTTATTTATTAATGTATATTGATGAAACTTGGTATGTGGCTTTATGTGGCATTAATATACATATATATACATTGGAAATTCGCTGAGTACGCAGGTTTGCTGCTACGGGGGTATTATATGATTGGGATTTATTTATTTCAAAGGATCACACCATTTTTACAGATCGAAACACGCAGTTTTACAAGATGGCTTGTAATATGTTTGGCATGTGATAGGGTTGCCATGATTTTTAGAACTACATACTAAATACCCACGTCGCAGCAAACCTGCATACTCAGCGAATTTTCAATGGAGATATAAGTGTCCTAATACTACATAAAGCCACTTACCAAGTTTCATAACAATATATTCACAAATAAGCGATATATCCAATTTTAATTATACTCCATAAGAATAACATTGGGGCTGAGTACGCAGGTGTGCTGCAACAAGGAATACAAAAAATGGGTTTTTATGCTAATATCAATATAACTCACCTAGGAGAAGTCGTATACCAGTTTTTATTCATTTATGTTCATAATTAAGGGAGACAGAGCATTTAATTGTTCTCCATAAGAATAAAATGGGGGCTGAGTACGCAGGTTTGCTGCTAGGGGAGCCGTTGGCAAAAAATATTTTTTTTTAGCAAATATCAATAGACCCCAACGAGATGAAGCTGTATACCAAGTTTCGTCAGTATACGTTCACAAATAAGCGAGATATAACAATTTTCTTTTCCTCCATAATAATAACATTAGACGACGTACTGTGTTTAGCACTTTCAATCTATCGGTAACCAATTGACGTAGAGAAATGATCAAAATACCAAATTGTGTATTTTTTAAGCTGAATCCAATGGGAAAAACTAAAATTTGACGATTTAGAAAATTATATGTAAACAATTCAAAAAACACATTTTTGGGGGTACAAAACCCCCATAAAATACCCCTTCCAATGGAGCGATCTGGCTGGTTTTCGATATTAAAGTCATAAATGTTGCTTTACACGTTGAAACCAAATTTCATCAAAATCGGATCTTTTTTACGAGAGTTATCGTGCTCACGGACACACACACACACAGCAAACAGTTTGCTGGACTTTTAATCAAAAAAAGTTTGTTTTACAAAGTTTTGAAAGAAAGTAATTCAGGCTTTTTTTATAATGAAAACTATAGCCAGGCTATCTTTGCCGCTTCAAATAAAGGGTCTTTTAAGTCCCTTATATGAGGAAATAAGTTAAATTCAAATTATACGGTGCACCTAAAATGATACAGTATAAGGTGACGCGATACACATCATATTGCCATAGCCTATCGTGATATGTGACTGTAGTGCACACCAAATTTGTTAAAAATGTATTCTTAAATATTAAATCTCACATAAAAACAATTCAGTTGAGCACTTTAAGCCTGTAAGTAGATTTTTCATTTAGGCCTACATTTCTCGCTGGACTTCATTCCTGTTTTCAAGTGTAATTAACTAGGTGCTATCACTAATGCAACTAGCTACATGTAATACAATGGAAGTCATGCTCTAGGTGAGACAATGGAAAGTCCTCAGTCAAAAACTGTCGCAGCGACGACTACGCGCAGTAGAAATGTTTGGCAGGAGAATTGTCACAGCCCCCCACCCTGCAGCTGAGGGGGGGGGGTTGTTCTCACTCTGCACATATTAACAGCAGGTCCGCTAACTTCCAGCATACAGTTTAAAATTATGGGTCCCTTATAAATTATGTGTTATGGACGTAAAATTAGAGTAACCTAATGTAACCCAACCGCCGCAGCGCGCTACATAAGTTTTTAGTCCTGCATAAAACTGTTATTGTTTACTTTTCATTTATAATTCAATAAGTTATGTTCAACTTTTATTCAATCAATGCTTTTCAGTTTACAAGGTCATGAAAAAAATTTAAATGTACTCTTTGAATTACTTAATTAGTTACGTAAGAACGTAAAATTATGTTCAAAGCGTCCAAAGAATGGCAAGGTTATGGTTTAAAATGGTCATATTTTATGAGTATACGACAATTTTCTTATATGTCTGTTGGCATCACTGATGGGGAGGGAGCAACCTTAGTCAAAGGGCGTGGTCTAATAGTACAGTAATGGTGGCGGCAGGGGTATGAACTCCATGAATGTACCACTCCACCAAATCTTTAGGACTGCTTGGAGTCGTCGCTGCAACACTTCCTGACGTGTCCAATTCTGCGCTCCCCTCTGGGTCATGCATGTGGCGTTTTTAGAATGGAAAAGTCTCAAAACTTTTTGCATTTCTAACTGCTTCCCCCATAAGGCCAATACTTTCAACATCCGTCCTGTGTTATTTGTGAATATATATTTTTAAAATTTAGAAAAAATGATGTGCTGGTGGTTATCTAGCAATTTCAGTGACAACATTTTCGATTTGCATTTTAAAATTCGATAGAAAAATAGAAATAAAAAATAAATTTGAAACTTTGCTCACTGAAATCGCTTTGTTATTTTTTTTCCTCCTGAAAAAAGCTATAAATCAACAACATCCGACCACCCATTGAGGCTGGATGGAACTTGAAAGAATCATTGCTCTTATGGGTTTAGGAATATACATGGATTAACTGGTACCGCCTCTTAAAAGATCTTGAATTTGAATTGTCAATGATAGCCTTGCTGTAGTTTCCATTTTAATAAAAAACCATTGCCGCAGGCAGTGATTTGTTTTGTGGCTTACACAAAACAACTTAGAAAACTAAAGATGTGGGTAGCACTGCACAGTACTGTATCAAGTCATGATTTTACGCTCTAAAACAACAAAAAACATAGGTTTAAAGCAAACTTACTCAAAATACGCTATGTATTTATTAGTGAATTTCCTATGGAAAGTGAACTATTAGCATGACCCGCACGGTGAAACTTAAGCCCGGGACCACCATATAAGTTCCTAACGTGACCCCCTGAACACGTTTTGGGGGGTCGTTCAAAATTTTATATTTATATATATATGTATATATATACGTTTGCACTCTAGCGGTCACATTTTTGGTCCGATTTACTTCAAATTTGGTAGGGACGTTTCTTTCTATAATTAGTTGGACAAGTTCATTGGGCAAAACAATCGGAAAACTCTAAACCCCTTTTTGGCGATTAATCTTTTGAATTTTGAGTTTTTGGGCCCAGAAAGGGTTAGAAAAGCCCCGGATGTAAATTTAATGCATGTAAAAATATGGGAATTAATGAGGCGAAAGTTTTAAGCCCTCTCTCGTCATTCTAGCATAAATATTTACGGAGTTATTAAAGTAAATGTGTATCGACTAAACACAGTACGTTGTCTTAAGGGGGTTTTGCATTAGAAAAGCCTGTTATTCATTTGTTGGTGTACTTTTCTCATCCCCAACAACCTCACACTACTTTCAAGCCTGACTGGATCCTCTCCTAACCTTATAATGTGCAAAATCGTATTCCCAGCATTGCAGGTAAATATAACCAGGAGCATCAGAACAGGCAAAAAAATCAACATTTTCAGATTTCAATAAAAATTGAAATAAATGTCTGTGTTTACACTGATTTTGAGTTTTAAAAGTTTTTTATATGGAAATTCACATCCCTAACCTCAGCGTGCTGCGTGCGAACTCGTTTTTAGTTTTACTGTAAGTAAAATAGTATGACGGAACTAACTAACTGTAACCTTGATTAAGATATCAATTAGATAAGCTTTTAATTGTGAAAGTTTTATAACATTATCAATAGATGTGGGAGTGCGCCAGCTCTTAGGGTTGATATGTGTGAGTTACATAACCCCTCCCCTACATAACGCTACGCCATACCCCCTCCAACCCCTTAAGTGTGTTATGTAATATATGTGTATGGCCCCCTAGCATGTTTTTAAATGGAAAAATAACTAACGTAAAATGAGTAAGTATATAATTTAAATAGGCTACCAGTATAATCAATCCTATAAACAAATTAAAAACTTGAAAAATGATCATTTCATTGAATCATAGCCTATTTCATTAATACTTGTACTTCTCTGAAAACACATCAAACTACTTTAAAATATGTTCTAGACAGGTCTCATCCCCAGGACAAATCAAATACGGTAATTAGAAAAAACTAATTTTAAAAGTTAAAAAAATTAACATTGGGTTTATAGAGTTTAAAATCTAAACAAAGTAAATAACAGCAGTTTATAATCTGTGAGTTAATGTTCAAAGTAATACTCATGTTGTTGTTGTTGAAGTAGTACCCGAAGGCCGGGCTTTGCTCGGGGAAGGTCTGTCAGTTTGTTTAGATGACTTAATATTTCATCACATCCCGCAACTTATGAGTAGATTTTCATAGCTCATTTGTCTCTTTTCTGGAGATATTTAAGGTCACTGCAGTTGTTATTATAGCTCAATGTCCCTTTGATTAATTTTGGATATGACATTGCCATTCTAATGTAATCTTCATTTTATGATTTTAGCTTATTTTAGTCACTGCTTTGAGGTAATCACATGTTAATACTTAAACTACAATAATTGTCTAATATATATACAGCCCCATGTGTAACACACCAGACATAAGAATTCTAGACCATTTCCAGACGAACTAGAAACGTGATATTTAGCAAGCAGGTAGCTTGTACAGTGGAGTCTCACAATTTCGACACAATGTGGACTAAGACCCTGTCGAGTTTGTGGAATGTCGAGTTATCCAGAATTACATTGGGAGGGGAGGAAAACACATTATTTAGCTGTAAATTGTTTACTGTATTAGATTTTACTTAAACACATTATATTATAAATGTATAATGTTACTGTATTACAAACTTAAGGACAATATAAAAATTAGATAAATACTTAAAAATTGAGAATTAATAACTAACTGTCCTCGTTTCCAAAATATATAGTCTTGTAATGCATGTACTGTTTAGTAAATGAGGTGTCGAGTTTCCCAGAGTGTCGAGTTATCGGGAGTCGAGTTTGTGAGACTCTACTGTACCTTGAAACCCCCGGTAAAATTGCCAAAATATACAATTTTAAATTTTAAAATCACTAATTTTGATCTTGAAAATTGGATATTTTAAAATTGGGCTTATGGAGTTTCAAATAAAAACAAAAGAAATCGTAACAGCTGTAAACAAATATCCAGTAAACTGTCAAAGCAACTTTCACATGGTAGAGTATAAACAAATTATAGAACTATTGAACAATGAAAACATCTAGAGTGGATTTAACCATAATGAATCTAAATAGTATACTATGTAAAAAATACTTGAAGGGTCATTGACCAATAATAACAACTGGAGCGACCCCAAGCGGGGGTCTGGGGGCGGAGCCCCCAGCGAGCAAAGCGAGTTCACTATATACTTTGACAGTTCACTTATTTATCATAAACAGCTGTTATGATTCTTTTGTTTTGATTTGAAACTCCATAAAACCAATTTTATTTTTAAAATTTTCAAATTTGTTTTTAGCGAATTTCCCCTATAGGGTAGAAGCTATTACCGTAGTCGGCATGGTAAGAACTAGACCCGGGACTAAGTTAACTTTTCCTTTTGAGGTCCCCGGACCCCAAAAACGCCATTCGTTCAAAACTACATTAGAACCTCGCTAATTCGAACATCGATAATTCAAAAACCTCTATAATTAGTAATGTTTGTCTGATCCCCTCAGAAAACCTCTAAAATTTGAAAAATAATATACAGATAATTCAAAGTGATTTTTACGCTTAATGCAGCCCCTAAAATTTGAATTTGTATATACTCGAGCCTCTACAATTAAAATTTTGTTGCCGTAATTCGAACTGTTACCTCCAAAATTCGAAGTCAACCTCTACAATTCGAACTGCGTTACCGTTAGCCTCTGTAATTCGAATTCAGGACAAAAAACACGCCTGTTGAGTATTTTGTACAAGAGATGTGTTTGAACTACACTATTCTGTCTAGCTTTTAAAAAATAAACTTGGACCTCTATAGTTTGAATTTTATTTTGACCTCTCTATACTTAAAACAGGGACCTCCATAATTCAAATTTTATTTATTATGACCTCTATAATTCAAACCCTCTTTATTTCAAACTTCCCATGATTCAAAATATATTGTCTTTCCCCTGAAATTCGAATTAGCGAGGTTCTACTGTATATATATATATATATATATATATATATATATATATATTACAAAGGAATGAATGACAAATGAGCACGATAACTCTCGTAAGAATTGTACGATTTTGATGAAATTTGGTATACATGTCTAAAGCAAACTTTATGACTTAAGTTCGAAAACCAGACAGATCAATCTATCCGAAGGGGTATTTTGGGGGGTTTTGGACCACTAAAATGGGTTTTTAGAAATTTGCACATTTAATTTTTTTAAAAGACAAATTTTAGTTTTCACCATTGGATTCAGCTTAAAAAAACACATTATTTTGTCTTTTGATCATTGCCCTACGTCAATTGGTTACTGAGATATTGAAAGTGCTAAACACAGTACGTTGTGTAATGTTATATATTAATTATTCTCCATAAAAATAACATTGGGGATTAGTACGCAGATTTGCTGCAACAAGGTACACAAAATAATGGGTTTTTATGCAAATATCGATAGAATTCATCTTAGCGAAGCCACATACCAAGTTTCATCCATATACATTCATAAATAAGCGATATATAACATTTGAATTATTTTCCATAATAATAACATGGGGACCAAGTACTTAGGTTTGCTGCTACAGGAACCATTGGTGAAAAATTATTTTTTGTGGAATCAACAATAAACCACAACCAGATGAAGCCATATACCAAATTGTGTCAGTTTATGTTCATAAATAAGCGAGATATACAATTTTTCTTTTAGCGAATTTCCCCTATAGGGAAGAAGCTATTACCGTAGGTCTCATGGTAAGCCTTAAGCCCGAGACCATGATAACTTTTCATTTTGAGGTCCCCAGATGCCAAAAACACCACTCGTTCCAATTTATATATATAAGTGGCCGTAAGCACGATAACTCTCGTAAAAAAGGTCTGATCTTAATGAAATTTAGTACAAAAGTGTAAAGCAGCATTTATTTGAACGAGTTCGAAAACCAAATGAATCGCACCATCCGAAGGGGGTTTTCGGGGGGTTTTGTACACCAAAAATGGGTTTTTTCGGGTTTCCACATCTCATTTTATTTAAATCAAATTATAATTTGTACCATTGAATTCAGCATACAAAACAGACAATTTGGTATTTTGATCATTGCTCTACGTCAATTGGTTACTGAGATATTGAAAGTGCTAAACACAGTACGTTGTCTAATATTATTCTTATGGAGAAAAATAAAAATTGTATATCTCGCTTACTTATGAACATAAACTGATGAAATTTGGTATATGGCTTCATCTGGTTATGGTTCATTATTTTTTGCACAAAAAAAACAATTTACCTACTTGAGTTATATTGATATTTGTGTAAAACCCCATTGTTAGAGTTCCTTGCTTCAGCAAACCTGCACACTCAGCCGCCATGTTATTCTTATGGAGAATAATTAAAATGTCATACATTGTTTATTTATGAAAGTATATTGATGAAACTTGATATGTGGCTTTATGTGGCATTAAGATACATATATATGCATATTTATGCATTGGAAATTTGCTGAGTACGCAGGTTTGCTGCTACGGGGGTATTTATATATTAAGGTGTATACAAAATATTGGACCTTGACACAATGACTCGTGGATTCTAAGAAGTGGGTCAAAGAGTTTTAATTTCTTCCTAGGTTATATTTAACATAAGATACTACTTTTCTTTTCTTTTTTAAATGAGGCAATTTATTCTTCTTAAAAAAAAATGGGATGATTTAAGCCTTATTGTTTTTTAAGTTCTGCATTTATAGGTTGCCTATGTATTTGAACAACCGTATCAAGCTACAATAACAATGGGAGGCCTGGGGGGCACAGCCCCCCTCCCCCCAGTAAGGTTAATGTGTTACATTAAAACCTCTGGATTAGAGTTTAAAATATTTTGGCATTCAAAACCAATTGACTAATTTTAAAACGTATTGTTCATAAAGTTCTGTACTTATACTTATAGATTTTTACAGCAATATTAAGCTACAATAAAATAAATATCCTGATGGGTCCTCCAGTGGAACCAAAGTGTAAATAACTACTTTTAAACCACGTGCTCTCACTGATTGGGGACCTTTATTGCCGCCAACATATTATATTTTATCAAAATCTTCAGCTAATATTATTATGAGGGCCTAGATGATACAGCCCTCAGTGAGACTGAGGGGTGAGTAACTACTTCATATGCACTTTGTCTGACTGATTGACAGATTTCAGGCCTCATTTTTTGTCATGTTCTGGATTTGTGTGTCATTGTCAAGCTGCAGTTATAATGGAGGGCCCATGAGGTATATTGTCAATTGAAACATTTTTTTGGTATTTTACGCGATCACTCAATCCTTATACGCGATATAAGAGCGTACTCCTAGTTATTATACAAAATGAAAAAAACACAATATATCCAATTTTAACTATAAATTCACAAACATTAATCATTATTGTATTTGAATAGATTATCGCACTAATCTTTCTTGAGTCCTTTAAAGTTTGTCAACTATATTCGAGATTTTAAATAAATGATGTCTAACACAACATACAAATGTTTACATGATTTCTCTTATTATCAATTCCTACTAACCCACATATATGCAGCTGTATTTGTGTGCGGTGATTTCGACTCTAATTACGTAGGATACAGCGTAAACTGTGGACAAATTACAGGTTATGGTAGCTCAAGATTATTAGCGCTGGGCTAGCAGCGTTCTACCTCGTAGCAAAATGTCATAACGGGTTGTTTCATTAGTGAATTTCCTATGGAAAAGTGAACTATTAGCATGACCCGCACGGTGAAACTTAATCCCGGTACCACCATTGAAGTTCCTAACGTGACCTCCTGAACACGTTTTGGGGGTCGCTAAACCCGTTATATATATGTTTCCGCACTCTAGCGGTCGCAATTTTTCTCCGATTTACTTGAAATTTGGTAGGAACCAAAACAATCGGGCAACTCTAACCCCCTTTTTTGGGGATTTCAATTTTTAAAATTTTGAGTTTTTGGGCCAAAAAAGGGTCAGAAAACCTCCGAATATAAAATTATTGCATATTAAATTATTGTAAGTAAAATGACAAAAATTTTAAGCTCTCTTTAATCATTCTAGCACAAGTAGTGACCGAGTTATTATAGAAAATATTAATTGTCATAACACAGTACGTTGTCTTATGGAGATTTTACATCTTATGCTAATTTGTATATCTTGCTGTAGTTTTATCACCCCCCGATACTCCTATACCAACTTGTTATCCTGTTAACCTTATAATGTACAACATTGCAATCCTACTAGTCAATTTAAATATAACCAGGAGCATCAGAAAAGCCAAAAAATAACAATTTTCAATTTTGCAAAAAAATGGAACCTGTGCTGTTTTAAACCCGGGACCTGTAAAGTTTTAATGCGTGAATTCACTTCCCTCACGCAAGCGTGCTAGCTCTTTTAATTTAATCTACTGATGCAAATCACTGGAATAAAAGCAAACAAATTTGAAACAAATCTATTTGGTTCGTTTGATTTTTTATCGATTCTTGCCGTGAAGTATGTAGCTAAGAAATACAACTTTATTACTTTTCAAATCATAAATAATTATCCATTCGACTCATTTTGTCGACTCGTTCGATTTTAGTGAGATGTTATTTGCACCAGCAAAACTTGGCAGACAACGGCTAACAATATTGTTCATTAGTGTTGTCTCCAGTATTTCCAAGATACTTCCTTGGTTAGCATGTATCATTGACTATATAGTCAAAGAATGTATGCTTAAGTTATTAACCCAAACGAGAGCTCTAGATCTATTAACGTTGTTGGTCTGTTGTAATAAATATTTCTTATAACAGCTGTTCAAGTAAAACACATGTGATACAAATAATACCCCCGTCGCAGCAAACCTGCATACTCAGCGAATTTCCAATGGAGATATAAATGTTTTAATACTAAATACAGCCAATTACCAATTTTCATAAAAATATATTCACAAATAAGCGATATATGCAATTTTAATTATTCTCCATAAGAATTACATTGGGGCTGAGTATGCAGGTTTGCTGCAACAAGAAACACAATAAATGGGTTTTGACGCTAATATCAATAGAACTTAACTAGGTGACCTGGTATACCAGTTTTTATTCATTTATGTCCATAATTAAGAGAGACATAGCATTTAAGTATTCTCCATAAGAATAACATGGTGGGTGAGAATGCAGGTTTGCTGATACGGGAGCCTTTGGCAAAAAATTGTTTTTTTTAAGCAACTATCAATAGACCACAACCAGATGAAGGTGAAAAAGTACCAAGTAAAAAAAAAAAAAACTTGGGTATACCAAGTTTCGTCAGTATACGTTCGTAAAGAAGCGAGATATAAAATTTGTCTTTTCCTCCATATGAATAACATTAGACAACGTACTGTGTTTAGCACTTTCAATATCTCGGTAACCAATTGACGGAGAGGAATGATCAAAATACCAAATTATTTTTTTTTAAGCTGAATCAAATGGTGAAAACTAAAATTTGACTATTTCCAAAATTATATGTAAAAAATTCAAAAAACCATTTTTGGGGTACAAAACCCCCCCAAAATACCCCCTCGGATAGAGTGATCCGGCCGGTTTTCGAACTTAAAGTCATAAATGTTGCTTTACACGTTTATACCAAATTTCATCAAAATCGGATAATTTTTACGAGAGTTATCGTGCTCACGGACACACACACACACACACACACACACACACACACACACACACACACACACACATATATATATATATATATATATATATATATATATACATTATCGAACGAATGGTGATTTTGGGGTCTGGGGACCTCAAAACGAAAAGTTATCATGGTCCCAGGCCTAGGTCCACCATGCCGACTACGGTAATAGCTTCTGCCCTATAGGGGAAATTCGCTAAAAACAAATATTTATAAGAAGAATAAAATGGGAAGGATCCAAGGGAAGAATCAACACCTTTCGAATTGAATTAGAGAAATCTTAAAATGCTACACTCTTATTGTTCTCTTAAAAAGCTAATATGTAGTTATGAAATAAGATCAGCCATTATACAGCAGCAATTTGTATCTTCAGATTTTTTTGTAGCATAATGAAGTTTGGTTCTTTATAATTATTTAAAACCACGATTAATTAAACTATTGGTTACGGGTGTTATTTTATTGTCTTATACGTACTTAGTTACTTTAAATTGCTGGCCCGACAGACGTTGTCCTGTCCTAATATCATTGAATTTGTTTTACATCAAATACTCGTTCATTTTCAAGATGAGATCTTCGCTTCGCTCACTCGCCTCCCGGATGAGCTCGATCGCTACGCTCACTCGCCTATTTTTATATAGTGCTAACTTCGTTATTGAAAAAAGAGTTTGAGTTGTCATTCAAGTAGATTTGTTTTTTCCATAATTAACATATGTTTATGTCTTTCAAGTATATTTAGATATAATCCTTCTTAACAGCTGTTTGGTGTAACTAACTGAACTTTGATCAAATCAATGAGAAATTGAAGGCGAGTGGGACAGAGCCCTTAGGTAGCATTACAAATTGTCTTTTAATAAAAACCTTGTCCTGGCATTAACGAACACAACAAAACAAGAATTATTGAATTTGGTGAACTCATTCTCAAGTTATCGCGTGCCCAAGTTAAATATGGAGTCATTTTTATATACTAAGAAGAGTACCTGGGGGGCCGAGCTTTGCTTGGGGAAGGCCAGTCAGTTTGTTTAGATGACTTGGAGTAATATTTCACCACTTCCCCCTACTGATAATCAGATCTGTATAACTCATTTGCCTCTTTTCTACATTTTAAAGGTCACTCCAGTTATTATTTATAGCTCAATGTCCCTTTGATTTATTTTACTACTCTATATATGTAATCTTCACTCAAATCTTTTAATCTCTGCTCTCAGGAAACTACATGTTAATAATCCTATACTCTAATATGAGCAAGGTTTGCTTGCTTGCTTGCTTGCTTGCGACACGGATCTCAAAAACGGCTCCAACGATTCCCTTCAAATGTTCGAAATAACTAATTTCTGGGATAAAAATAAGTTCTAAACAAGCCTCATCCCCAGGAAAAATGAAATAATGTAAAAAAACTAAAATGAAAAGTTAAAAAAATTAACATTGGGCTTATAGAGTTACAAATCAAAACAAAAGAATTGTAACAGCTGTTCATAATCAACCAGGGAACTGTCAAAGTAATACTCATGTTGTTTATGATTATTAACATGTGGTTTTCTGAGAGCAAAGATTAAAATATTTGAGTGAAGATTACATATATAGAGTAGTAAAATAAATCAAAGGGACATTGAACTATAAATAACAACTGGAGGGACCTTAAAAATGTAGAAAAGAGGCAAATGAGTTATACAAATCTGATTATCAGTAGGAGGAAGTGGTGAACTATTTCTCCTAGTTATCTAAACAAACTGACTGGGTTTCCCCCGAGCAAAGCTCGGCCCCCAGGTACTCATAAACAAAATGAGTATTACTTTGACAGTTCCCTGATTTATTATGAACAGCTGTTACAATTCTTTTGTTTTGATTTGTAACTCCATAAGCCCAATGTTATTTTTTTTAACTTTTCATTTTATTTTTTTACATTATTTGATTTTCCTGGGATGAGGCCTGTCTAGAACTTATTTTTATCCCAGAAATTAGTTATTTCGAACATTTGAAGGAAATCGTTGGAGCCGTTATTGAGATCAGTGTCGCAAGCAAGCAAGCAAGCAATCCTTCCTCATATTAGAGTATAGGATTATCTTTTTTACACATTGATGCTGTAAGAGAACTAACATATACAAAATACCCCCGTAGCAGCAAACCTGCATACTTAGCGAATTTCCAATGCATATATATTTATCTTAATGCCACATAAAGCTACATACCAAGTTTCATCAATATACATTCATAAATAAACAATTTATGACATTTTAATTATTCTCCATAAGAATAACATGGCGGCTGAGTATGCAGGTTTGCTGAAGCAAGGAACACAAAAAAATGGGGTTTTATGCTTATATAAATATAACTCAACTAGGTGAAGTCACTTACCAAATTTCATTAATTTATTTTCATAATTAAGGGAGATAACACGTTACTTATTCTCCATAAGGATAACATGGGGCTGAGTACGCAGGTTTGCTGTTATGGGAGCCTTTGTAAAAAATTGTTTTTTTGAGGAAATATCAATGGTCCACAACCAGATAAAGCCGTATACTAAGTTTCGTCATTATATGTTCATAAATAAGCGAGATATAAAATTTTTATTTTCCTCCATAAGAATAACATTAGACAACGTACTGTGTTTAGCACTTTCAATATCTCGGTAACCAATTGACGTAGAGAAATGATCAAAATACCAAATTGTGTGTTTTTTTAAGCTGAATCCAATGGAAAAAAATAAAATCTCATTATTCCCAAAATTATATGTAAAAAATTAAAAAAACCCATTTTTGGGGTACAAAACCCCCCCAAAATACCCCTTCGGATAGAGCGATTGGCTGGTTTTCAATTAATTTATAAAGTCTATATTTTTACTTGTGCTGTAACTTACGTGTTCAGAGTTAATTGCGATTAGTGCTATACCAACTAATTAAAAGTTTTGAGTTCCCTTACACCTTAATTAAGATCTTGCTGACACCGTATCTGGAATGAGATCTGATACTTGCAAAGTTCGTAATTCTGCTTCTTGTTTGACATCTAACAACCCAAACTTTACGCAATTTTGACATTCATGTAAATTTTTTTAACAGTAATTAGAAAATTACATATTTCATAATAAAGTTTTAGTTACATCAGCCCTTTTAACAGTTGCCATACAAGATATTGTTGATGAAAAAAATATGTAACATTTTTTGCAACTATTATACAAAACGTTAAGCTGCTACAAAAGAATCCCGTATGGTAGTTTCAAAAGCACTAGAGGAGGTAAATTACTTTTACGCTGTAAAATGCAAAATATACAGATTGTCAAACCTAGTATAGTTTATGAAGTAAATTAGTCAAGGGAATGTATTTTTTTATTTTTTTTTAATAATACCCCTGAACTGCAATGACTATTTATAATGAGTTTAAATAACTATCTTATCGTCAGCAGTTCAGTCCGCTGTAAATTACTACATCCTGGTTTCGGCTCTTACTTGATAACGTAGATGTCAATTTAAAATTAGATTTTTCTTATCAGTCGAGACGAGTGGTTAAAAGTTCTCAAACAACACGAAAACATAGAAGATTCTCTCATAGAAAACATTGATACATGTATCGAACTCAAGGACGGAATCCCTATCCAACTGTACCGTCGCGGCGTGGCTATCGGCATCAGGACATTGGGTGCCAGTTAAGAACTTTTAACCACATCGTCTCAGCCGTTCAGAAAAATGCAAGTTTAAATTGGCATTTACGTGATCATGGCATAACTAAGCACCGAAACCAGGTTGTAGTAATTGACAACGGACTGAACCACTGACTATAAGGTAAAACCATTATGATTGTGTATTTGTTCAAGTCCTGCAATTATCGCATTAATTATATGCATTAATATACGCATTAATTATTAAATATCGAATGTCATTGAAATCATACCACATTTATTTTTACATATTTTTGAAATTTTTATTTGAAGAAACTTGAATGGAAATAACTATATTGGGAACACTTTGGAAAACTGGGGGAAGATTAACATTGTGAAAGGATTACTTAGAATTGTATGATCAAACAGCTGAATAGAGTAAACCCATTTTATCAGCGAGAACACATGTTTACAACTGGTAATGTTAATCTTAATCTTAATATATAAAATCCAAATACCACTGACCGACTCACTGACTCACTCACTTATCATGAAATCTCAAAAACCACAGAACGGATTGTAATGAAATTTGGAACATACCTTCCTCTTGGGTCTTAGGTGCTCACTAAGGAAGGGTTTTGAGAAGTTCCCATAGGGCTCCGCCCCACGGGGAGTCAAAGTTCCAATCCCGTGTTATTCTTATGGACATTCACTTTAAGTTTCAGCTGATGAGAATACAAAAAGCTGATCTTTATTCGTTGTAGTTCCACGGGATAACCACAGAATGCAGCACAAACAACTGTCATAGTTTTATAAATTATTATTTGCGGGGCGAAGCCTGCGGGAGCTATGTCCATAATTTTTATTATTAGTGTTAGCAGTAATTAAAGAGTGAGTTTATATCGTTCATCCCAGAATGCAGCGTATTTAACTTTATGTTAAATGGTAGTAAATATATTGTTTAGGCTAAATCAAAAAGAATTTACTTTTTGTAAGCAAACTTAATAGCACAGAGTAGTTGACTTTCAATAAATTTAATTTTGTTGTTTTTATTATATTTTATTAATACATATATATAGTATGGTATTTAACAATTTGCTATATTTTACTAAAATAAAAAAAACTTCAACTGAGAAGCCTTTTATAGCATCTTTAATTATCTCAAAATACTTGAAATCTTTTACTAATGAAGTTTTTCGGTTTACTTATGTGTTTTTCATCTTACCTTTCACTGTAATCAAGCAAATTAGAAGAACAGACAGTTATATTTAGCAGCATGTTTATCGCACAATTTAATACTTAGATAAATGGATACAACTCCGCATCCATTATTTCAGAATCACAACTTGATGAGCCTATTTTGGGAGAAATATAAGTCTCATGCCCATGCTAAGTTGGAACCATCTTGCTTGCATTCAAATGTCGCCTTATTTATGCAAAGATGTATGTATATGACATCCACACCATACAGCTCCATACCAAAGAATTCGGAATAAAGCCAAATACAAATCTGGAAAAACTTTAATGTTGGAAATTGTTTTGTACTTAAATTAACTAAAAAACTATGTCATTTACTTTGTAACTACAGCTGATAATTGTCAATCAGTGAGATGACATTTTCGTAGACAAAAAAACTAATGGATGTGTTAGCTGTGATTGAAGTGATGAAAACACGTACGGTTTTTTTCTCCTTGATATTTTGTGATAAAAACTTAACGCTGAGCGATTATTTAGTGTTTTTATAGTTAGTTTTTAATTGCGGAAATATTATTTCGTTACTTTCAATAACTGTTGTATTTTGTGGTTTAAAAGTGGAAATGTTTTACACTTGATTGCGCTCATAACATACCGCAGGTTTGTTTTGGTTTACTTGTGACACTTGATTGCATGGATACCATGGCAGACGAAAAGTCAACAGAAGGTGCTAAGTATCTAAACTCTATACTTCTTGGTGACCATAACTATTCAGTCGAGGATGTTTCTGACTTGTCAGAACAAACTAATAATATCACTCAGCATCATTGTACTGCAACTAATGACACTACCAATTGGCAGACTATTTCGAAGCATAGGTCTTTTGACCCGTTGTCCAGTAGAGGTCAAAAAAGTCTAAACACGAGACTTCTACATCGAGTAACATTAAGCTTCATAATAGCTTTGAAGTTTTAAGTAAAGCAAATGACAATAACATGGAAGCTGATGCTACTACTTCACGACAGTCAGAACCAAAGCCACCACCAATTTTCATTCCCGATGTGGGCAATGTACAGGCAATATTCACACATCTGAATCGGTTGTCACTACTGATGATTTCTCATATAAATGTGTCAATCACAATTCGGTAAAAATTCTTCCGAAATCTGCCGATATTTACAGGAAACTTGTTCGGATATTGAACGAAGGTAATGTCAGTTTCCACACGTATCAACTTAAACAGGAAAGAGCATACCGAGTGGTTTTAAAACACATGCATTATTCAGTTGACACGAATGAACTGAAAGAAGCTTTGAGTCAGATGGGTCACACCGTGAGAAATATTACAAATGTACTTCATTCTTCCATTAAAAAGCCATTGTCTATGTTTTTCATTGATTTTGAGCCAAGCTCTAGTGATAAGTATATTTTTAATATACAATATTTGTTACATGCAAAAATAAAATTTGAGCCCCTTATAAAAAAGGGATATCGTCCAACGTAAACGATGTCAGCAATATGGACATACAAAAAGTTACTGCAGACATCCCTTCAGATGTGTTAAATGTGGAAAAGAACACGTCACTGCCAAATGCACCAAAGACAATTCTACTCCCGCAGTCTGTGCCCTGTGTGGGGAGACCATCCGGCCAATTACAAGGGCTGTAACGTATTTAAAATGATTCAAAGTCGTACATATCCCCCGTTACGGTAGAAAACTGTCAGTCCACAATAAGTTACTATAACTCGTTCTAACACTTCCAGCTCTCGTCTAATCCGACCTGGCTTGTCATATGCTGAAGCAGCCACGAATGTAAACGTAAGTGATAATGCAACTAGTTCTAAAAGCACCGGTAATGCGCGTAAAACAGAAAATACTCTTTGTGATGTGACCACAAATGACAATTTAGCCCATACTATTACTACATTTTTTGACCGGTTTGAAAAACTTTTCATGCAACAGTCCCAACAAATAGGCGCCTTGCTCGACCTACTTACTTCTGTTCTTAAGAAGCTCAATTAATGATTAGATCCTTAAAAGTAGCTTTATGGAATGCTAATGGCTTGGCACAACATTGTCAACAGTTGAAATTGTTTATTGTTAAACATAATTTGGACGTGGTTCTAATTTCTGAAACACATTTTACTAATTTAAATTATTGCATAATTCCAAATTTCACTTTGTACACCACCAATCACCCTGATAACAGAGCTCATGGCGGTAGCGCAATTTTAATTAAAAGACATATTAAACATTATGAACTGCCAAAATATCAATATGACTATATCCAAAGCTCAACCATAGTTGTGGAATTTTCGAGTGGCCCATTTACTATCAGTGCTGTTTACTGCCCACCTAGGCACAATGTAATTCACCAGCAATTGAACGATTTATTTGCCTCTTTAGGTGGTAGATTTTTGTCAGGTGGTGCTTATAATGCCAATCATCCTACTTGGGGCTCCCGGCTAGAGAATCCCAGAGGCCGACAACTTCTACGGTCTCTTCATGAGCAAAATCTTGATCACCTGTCAACTGGTGAACCAACATATTGGCCTTCTGATCAGCAAAAAATTCCAGATCTTCTCGATTTCTTTGTTACTAAGAGTTTACCCCGAAATTGTTTAAATATTGAACAATCTCTTGATATTTCCTCGGACCACTCACCTGTGATTGTAACGGTTGCTTCAACTGTTATATTAAGACCAACTCCACCTTTCTTGTGCAACAAAAACACAGATTGGAATCGTTTTTGAGAACGTATTGATCAAAATCTCAACGTTACAATGCTTATAAAAAAACGAGAAGATTTAAACATCGCTGTTGAGCACTTAAACAAAACTATTCAATATTTTGCTTAGCGAGCAACTCAAGAAAGGAAGAGTGGGCAAATTGTCCAAATAAATTATCCGGTTGAGGTAAATAAAAAAATAGCGGAAAAACGCCGCCTTCGTAGAGTGAGGCAAAACTCTAGGAACCAGATTGATAAAAATAATCTAAACAGGGCTACCCAACAGCTAAAGAGTTTGCTTGGTAATATTAAAAATGAGAGATTCCGAGAATTTACATCGAAGCTCTCTCCAACCGAGGCAAGTGATTACTCCCTCTGGAAAGCTACAAAACACCTAAAGCGCCCGCAGGTTTGTATCCCTCCAGTGTTAAAGACCGACGGTACTTGGGCAAAACATAGTATAGAGAAGACTGAAACGTTTGCTTCTTACTATAAAGAAGTGTTTAAACCGCATGCAGTTCATTCCAATGTTGAACAGGACGTTACTGAGTTTCTTGATTCTCCAAACCAACTAGAAATGCCAATCAAACCATTTACTCCATCTGAGGTCAAGAAAGTTGTAAAAAGTGACTTAAGTGCAAAGAAAGCTCCAGGATATGATTTGATTACTGGCGAAGTGTTAAAGGAATTGCGAAGAAAAGGTATGGTCTTACTTACGGTAATTTTTAATGCAATCCTGCGCTTGGAATACTTCCCGTCACAATGGAAAGTTTCACAAGTAGTAGTCTTTCCAAAATCAGGCAAACCTTTAAATCAAGCTTCATCTTATCGGCCTATCAGTCTTCTCCCGGTCATTTCTAAAGTTTTCGAGAAACTCTTTTTACAACGACTTCAGGTTGTGATTGATGAAAAAGATATAGTGCCACCTCACCAGTTGGAATTTCGGCATAGACATTTTAATGTAGAGCAAATTCACAGAATAACTAATGCCATCAAGGAAGATCTTGAAAATAAACGTTTCTGTTCAGCTGCAATCTTAGACGTGCCACAGGCCTTTGATAAAGTCTGGCACGCTGGTTTGTTGTTTAAAATTAAATCTCTCTTACCTCACACTTACTACGGGATCTTCAAATCTTACCTGTCCGAAAGATTTTTTCAAATTAAGTATCAAGATGATATCACTGATTTGCATGAAATCGAATCGGGAGTGCCCCAAGGCAGTGTTCTTGGGCCTATTCTGTATATTTTGTATACCTTTGACCTTCCCCAGACACCAGGCATCACTACTGCAACGTTTGCAGATGACACTGTACTTTTATCTTCCGACCTGGACCCTGTTGTGGCATCCTCCCGTTTACAAACAGCTTTGGACGATATTTATGAGTGGCTTAAAAACTGGGAAATAAAGGCAAATGAAACCAAATCAATCCATGTTACTTTTACAATGTCAACAACTACTTGCCCACCAGTCTCATTAAATAATGTTCTGCTACCTCAAGCAACTGAAGTTAAATACCTTGGCATGCATCTAGACAGGTGACTTACATGGCACACTCACATCTGAAATAGGTAAAAGATTAAATTTAAATTTGAAGACAAATAAATTGGCTTGGCTTCTTGGCAAACATTCAAAACCATCCGTTGAAAATAAGTTACTTTTATACAAAGTTATGTTAAAACCAATATGGTCCTAAGGCATACAACTCTGGGGAACAGCGTCCAATTCGAATATTGAAATTATTCAGAGATACCAATCGAAAATGCTGAGAAACATTTTACAAGCGCCCTGGTACGTAACTAACCGAGTTCTCCATCACGACACTAAAACTCCAACTGTCCGAGAATAAATTTCCAAATTAAGTGTACGATATCAAAGTAAACTGGAAGACCATCCAAATTATCTTGCAGTAAACCTTTTGGACAGTAGTGAAGCTACATTTCGACTAAAAAGACATCATGTTCTGGGTCTTTGTACCCGCTGTTTGTAAAAGTTTTGTTTACAGTTTTATGTTCTCATTCCTATGTTAGTTTGCACAGTGGTGCGTAACTAACTCATGTTCATAATTTACATCAAATTTGCTTATTGTTTATGTTGAAGAGATTGTAAATAAAAATTGTTATTAAAAAAAAAACTCATGAATTATGTTTCAACAAAGCAGTTACCACAAACAATCTTTAGATCCAATGGCATATCCACCTTGTTCAGTGATAATGTGGAATTGGATTGTTTTTTACATACTCCTAAAACGTTAATTCACAATGCTGCACTTAAGCTGACTTGCTGTAGAGATGGATTTAGCATACTCCTTGGATTACATTGATTTTAAGTGCGCTTTACAACAATTACAAATATAATAGCCGGTGTGCCTTTCTCTACACGAGATTATATTGTTTGTGTAGGGTCAGATGTTTTGAAATGTTTACAGTGCGATCAGTTGAATACGTAAATAAAATAGATCCATAAGATTAACATTGGAACTTTAATAACATATGGAGCCCTAACTGTAAATGTACATCCAGAGAGCTTGAGCTTTTGATTGATACCAAATATTATACAAAATAATAACGTAAGGGGAAAAATCGCCGAAAAAACCCGGAAATTCTTTTAATAATATAGAAGATTCATTATATGGATGATTTAACAATATGGTAGGTTCGATTGTATGTTATAATTAAGAAAAAAACGATAGGCAAGGGGCAAGGGGTGGTCTATTAGAAACCACCAAAGGAAGGTCAAGCAGATCTTTATCTGAATGTGTCTGCCAGCTGTAACAAGTTAGGCACTAATATAAAAAAAAACATAAATACCCCCGTCTCACCAACCTGGGCCCTCAGCGAAATACAGATGCATACATATTTGTCACACTACCAAATAAAGCCACTTACCAAGATTCACAAAAATACATTAATATACAAGTGATATATCGAATTTTGTTTATCCTCCATAACAATAACATTAGGGCTGAGTACGCAGGTTTGCTGCAATGAGGAAGATAAAAAATAAGTTTATATAAAATTATCAATATAACTCAACCAGGTGAAGCTACACAACAAGTTTTATTAATTTAGATTTATAATTAAGGGAGATATAAAACTTGACTTATTCTCTGAATGAATAACACGGGGGCCGAGTATGCAGGTTTGCTGCTACGGGGACAATCGACCAAAAACACTTTTTTTTGGTGAATATCAATATAACACAGCAAGTTGAAGCCAAATGTCAAGTTTCATCAATAAATTCATAAGTAATCGAGATATCAGATTTTATTTATCCTCCATAAGGATAACATTGGACAACGTACTGTGTTTAGCACTTTAAATTTCTCTGCAACGGTTGGACGTAGAACAACAATTAAAATATCAAAAAATATTGTTTCGTAGAGGTAAATTTATTGGTAAAAAGAAATGTGACGTTTTCAGTAAAATTATCTGAGGAAAATCTAAATACCCCCGTAGCAGCAAACCTGCGTACTCAGCGAATTTCCAAGGCATATGTATGGGTCTTAATACTACATAAAGCCTCATACCAAGTTTCATCAATATACATTTATAAATAAAATATTTATGACATTTGAATTATTCTCCATAAGAATAACATGGCGGCAGAGTATGCAGGTTTGCTGAAGCAAGGGACACAGAAAATAGATTTTAATACAAATATCAATATAACTCAACTAGGTAAAACCACATACCAAGTTTTATTAATTTATGTTCATAATTAACGGAGATAACCTTTTACTTATTCTCCTTAAGAATAACATGGGGGCTGAGTACACAGGTTTGCTGCTACGGAAACTATCAACCAATAATTCTTTTTTTGTGTAAATATCAATAGACCTTAACGATATGAAGCAATATACTGTACCAAGTTTCGTCAGGATAAGTTGATAAATACGCAAGATTTGATAGATAAACAATTTGTCTTATTCTCCATAACAATAACGTTGGACAACCAACGTACTGTGTTTAGAACTTGTATTATCTCTGTAACCAATTAACATAGAGCAATTATCAAAATACCAAATTGTTTGTTTTTAAGCTGAATTCAGTAGTGAAAAGTAGAATTTGATTTATTAAAATTTTACTAATTTTATTAATTTATTTTCATAATTAAGGGAGACAACATGATACTTATTCTCCATAAGAATAACATGGGGGCTGAGTACGCAGGTTTGGTGCTACGGGAACTATCGACCAAAAAATGTTTTTTAGTGCAAATATAAATAGACCACAACGAGATGATGCAATATACCAAGTTTCATCAGGATAAGTTGATAAATAAGCGAGATATACAGTATGTCTTATTTTCCATAAGAATAACATTGGACAACGTACTGTGTTTAGCACTTCCAATATCTCGGTAACCATTTGACGTAGAGCAATGATCAAAACACCAAATTGAGCGTCTTATTAAGCTGGTTCCAATTGAAAAATTAAAATTTGACGCTCTCAAAAATTATATGTAAAAACTTAAAATACCCCCGTAGCAGCAAACCTGCGTACTCAGCGAATTTCCAATGCATGTATATGTTTCTCACTCCAATATAAAGCCACTTACCAAGTTTCATAAAAATACACGACTAAATAAGTGATATATAGCATTTGATTTATTCTCCATAAGAATAACACAGAGTACGCAGGTTTGCTGCAATAAGAACACAAAATATGTGTTTTTATGCAATTATCAATTTAACTTAATAAGTCGAAGATGCATACCAAGTTTTATTAATTTGTGTTCTTAATTAAGGGAGACATTACATTTTACTCGATAAGAATGACATGGGGGCTGAGTATGCAGGTTCGCTGCTGCGGGGAAAATCGACAAACAATTATTTTTGTGTGCAAATATCAACATACCAGTGCTAGGTAAAGCCACATGCCAAGTTTCATCAACATACGTTCAGAAGTAATCGAGTTATCTAATTTTGATTATTCTCCATAAGGATAACATTGGCCAAAGTACTGTGTTTAGCACTTTGAATAACTCTGCAACGGTTGGACGTAGAATCACAATTTAAACACCAAAATGATTTGTTTGTAGAGCTGAACTGATTGGTAAAAGCAAATGTGAGGTTTACATTAAAATTAACTGAGGAAAAGCTAAAAACCTTTTTCCCTTAAGATTAACATATGAGATTTTATGAGTAAGCTTTTTGGTTTTTCCCCGCAACCACTTAACCTAGGTTAATGATTAAAAATACTATATTATTTGTTTTTTTAAGCTTCATAAAATGGTTGAAACCAAAATTAAGTTTTTTAAAACTTTTAGGGTGAAAAATGCAAAAAACTGATTTTTGGAAAATTTAAAACCCCCATAAAACCCCCTTCCCATGGTCCGATTTTTCATGTTTTCAAACTTAAAGTCATGCATGTCACTTTACACATTTGAGCTTAATTTCATCAAAATCAGACGATTTTTACTCAAGTTATCGTGTTAACGGACACACACACACACACACACACACACACACATATATATATATATATATATATATATATATATATATATATATATATATATATATATATATATATGTATAAATTTGAACGAATAGTGTGTTTGACATCTGGAGACCTCAAAATTAAAAGTTAACATGGTCTCCGGCTTAACTCTTACCATGCCACATACGGTAATAGCTTCTTCCCTATAGGGGAAATTCGCTAAAACCCATTTTTGGGGTACAAAACCCCCAAAAATACCCCTTCGGATAGGTCGATAAGTCTGGTTTTCGAACTTAGTCATAAATGCTGCTTTACACGTTTATACCAAATTTCGTCAAAATTGGGTCATTTTTACCAGAGTTATCGTACTCACGGACACACACACACACACACATATATATATATATATATATATATATATATATATATAGAGCACTTTATATATATATAAAGTTTTGAAATAATGGTTTTTGGCATCTGGGGACCTCAAAACGAAAAGTTATCATGGTCCCCGGCTATGGTCTTACCATGCCGACTACGGTAATAGCTTCTTCCCTATATGGGAAATTCGCTAAAATCAGGTCAGTACATCACAAGCAAGGCTGGCAATAATAATTGTTCAAAAGTCGGTCTCCAACAACAGTTTCGTGGAATTACAGACCTCAGTCTGTCATGGTTTTACCAAGATTTTTTAATGATGCATCTGTAAACTGCCAGTTGTTATTGATTTAAAAACAGCTGTTTTAGTAAAAGGTAACTGACAATCCATACTATTTTATTGATATTACACGTTACACATTTATTAGGTTAAGTTTTAAACATAAAATAAATTTGTCTTAAAATGTTGAACTGGTGCCGCGTGCGGTCAATATACGTGCCGTGCGTCTCCCAGCGGTATGTCATGTGCGCGCTAGCAGTAAGTGGAACCTCGTTTCTTTGGATGATGTACTTCAGTGGCCTTAATACCTATAAGGAGATAATCAGTCATCCCTTAGAACACCACATGATTTTCAACAGCTTTGCAAGAGGCAGATGTTTTAATTCGCCTATTGACACGAAAACTGAAGCTAAGCTGTACGTAAAGGTTTACTGGTCTCTGGCCTTGCAGAAGAGCGTGAAGCAGGTGTTCTGGCTCGCGTACGCAGTTTCCAGTCTCGCGAATGGACTAATAGTGGACACTGTCGGTGCGAGGAACATCTGGGGCCTCGGTTGCCTGTTAGCAGTAGTTACGTCGTCGATTCTGCCTCTGATGGTCACAGTCAGCCCGTATGCCGCGTTAGGTGGTCTAGTTTTCTCCGGCTTCGGCTACGGAGTGATGAGCCCGTGTTGTAGTGTTCTTGTTGCTCACTGGGCTCCAGAAAATGGAAGAACAACCTTCGTGGCATTCATCGAGTCGGGGTTGTTTCTCGGATTAATGTTAGACTTGATGCTGCACGAATTTATCTCAGTGTGGGGGGAAACCTGGGAGACATGCCTCTACGTGAGTTGTGTTTTAAGTTCGGGTTGGATTATGGTTTGGTACACTCTATTCTACAACCGACCAGCACAGCACCCACATATGCCTTCCCATCAGTTAGAATATCTTCAAACAACAACCCCTGGTGTACAACCGTTCAATTACCTGAGAGTCAGAAAAACTCATACGATTCCTTGGAAACAAATCCTGCTATCGCCCCCATTTTTGTCTCTTCAGCTATTTAATCTGGCTGCATCTTGGGTCCATAGTATACTAATTTATCAAACGAATCAATACATGTTACGCATTTGTAACACTAGGCTGATGGTGGTACCGGGTGTGTATATGACGGGGATGGTGCTAGGAACAGTGTTTAGCTGTCTTATAGTGCATGGCTGGATCAGTGATAAACTAATATCCAAAGGTTTAACATCTCGGACTGTCAACAGACGTTTCTTTCTTTTGTTTTCCAACTATACCTCAGCAGGTTTGCTTCTGGCCATACCCTTGCTCGGTTGTAAGTGCGATTGGGTCCTTGTAGTAATTTTCATGCTGGTCTACTTTCAGGCGTTGGGGTTTTCCCCACTGTGTGCCAACGTTGTGGACCTATCCCCGCGGTACGCTGGGCTACTTCGCGGAGTCCTGGCTGCCAGCAGAGTACTAGTCAGTGTCTTCTGTAGGCAAATGGTGGAGGTTCTAGTGAAAGATTATAGTGATCGTAGTAGTTGGGCTGGGTTATTTTATATATCAGCTGCAATCTTGATTATATTATCTTTCCCTTACCTGTGTTTTGGATCTGGAGAAATTCAGGAGTGGAACTACTTTCCTAAAGAGAGATCTACCCAAAATGGACCCGTCCAGTCAACAGCCGAGTCATGAATAGAAATTTGGAACCGACACTTGGATAAAATCAGTTTTTTAAAAGGAAAGCCCAACTCCTCCTAATTAACTCTTCAGTAGGCAAAAACTTTCTTACAAAATAAATTAGTTAATTTTGTCTATTAATTTAAACTAAATTAAACTGTAAACTAAATGCGAATTAGTTTGTTGACATTTAGACTAAGATTCATGAAATCTTTACGTTCCCAGCTGAAACATAATATCATATGTGTAAATAAGAGTCTCTTAGTACAAATAGTACGAGTCACTGTAGGCTGGTTACCAGTTATAGTAACGGGAAGCTTAGACCCAAATAGAGATGGATATATATGTATTTAGAGATGGAATTCATCCCCCAGTGCTTGGGGGTTTGGGTAGCAAAACAAATACAAGATCTATTGTTTACTGTTTATTTATTTTGCCACTTAAATAATATATATATATTCTATATATTAAATAGCTGTTATTTATATTACCTGCATGCGTCACACCACAAATGATTATTAACAACTATGATAGTTGTGTGTGCTGCATTCTGTGGTTAGCCTGTGGAACTACTATGAATAAAGTTCAGCTGTTTGCATTTGTATCAGCTCAAACGAAAGTTAATGTTCATAATGGATACATGGGAACTTTGTCGGGGTCTCTGGTGGAGCCCTAAGGTGAGTTTAAGAAAAACACTATTCAGTTTTCCTATTTTATGCCTAAAGAATCAGTGTGCAAAATTTAAACTGTCTAGGTAAATGGGAAGTAGGAGAATTTGTGATGAGTGAGTAAGTAGGTCAGAAAATGATGGATTTTCCTTGTATAGGTATAGATGCGTGGTTAGGTATGGAAACGCATATAGTTCTCAATGACTACTGAACCTAATTACAAGATTTATGTGTCAAAATAAAGGTAACAATGCGTAGATTAGCCGAATTCCCTCGGAATTCATTTTAGTTCTTAGGGTCACGCCCCAAGGCGTAACATTAATATTTGAAATTGATCATTTAACAGCTGGTGAAGGTAATAAAACACAGTTCAGATAAGCTGTTTTAAGCTAGCCTCTAGTATGGTATCCTATTTAAACTGCTCGATTTCGAGCAGCTGGATTTGCTATTCAAATTTACATTACAGCTTGTTACCTAAGTAATAGACAGTTTTTTTTAAATATTTCGAATTAGTCATCTGTGACAATTTTAACACACCTTTTTTCGTAAGATTAGAATTGTAACTTTAAAGTCCAGTGGGGCGAAGCCCTAAAGTCTTAACACCTTGATTAGTGGCAAGAAACACTCCTCGGGTTAATCTGAATGACCATGCAAAGTTTCATCGCAATCAGATAAGTGGTATATAACAGATACACAGTCAAACAGATAAAAATTGATTTTTATACATAGAGAATATATAATTGTGTAGTTTTGTTTAGTTGTTACATTTTCCACAGTAACACATATTGCCAATTGAATACCACGATAAAATCTAAAGTAATTCAGTTGTTTATTCAACCTTCAGAATAAAAAAAAATCAATAATACCTCTCTAGCAGTAAACCTTCGTACTCAGCAAAATTTAAATATCTATTTATCTATAATATTATAAAGAAGAGGTGGTTTCTCAATGTCTGTCTGTCTGTCTGTCTGATGTTCCCGGTAAACGCAAAACTACTGAACCGACTGGGTTGAAACTTTACACAAAGTTAGATTTTGAACCCATGCAACACATAGGGCTATTCACTTCCTTAAAATACCCTCGGACTACGCTCATTGAACGTCCTAAGTTTCAATGTTTACATTTTAGAAGAAAGTAAACATTCAGAAACTGTAATGCGAACAGCTGAGGACACTTCCATTTGATAGCTTAAAGAGCAGAAGCAAGGACAGCTGTTTCAAGCTTACTTACCTTTCTAACCCGTAAGAAGAACGGGTACATTCAACTAGTAATATTATAAAGAAGAGGTGGTTTCTGTCTGTCTGTATGTGTGTCTGTGTGATGTTCTGGGAAAACGCAAATTCTACTGCACCGACTGGGCTGAAACTTTACACAAAGGTAGATCTTGAACCCATGTAACACATAGGCCCCTTAAAACCCATGTAACACTTCCTTAAAATCCCCTCGGGCTACGCCCCTTGAACGTCCTAAGTTTCAATCTTTACATTTCAGAAAAAAGTAAACATTCAGAAACTATAATGCAAACAGCTGTGTTTACTTCCAACTGACAGCTTATATAGCAGAAGCAAGAACATCTGTTTCAAGCTAACTAAAATGCAAATTGCATTGACTATAGTACGGGTAAAGACAACACCTGTGCGAAGAACGGGTCCATCAGCTAGTATTCACAGGGTGTTCAGAAAGGATCATTACAAACTTCGGGGGTTTGGTAGTACTTATCAATTTGAGCACAAAATTTGATATAAAAATAGGTCGAAAAATGTTCCGTTTAGCCGCTAGCCGCCATTTTGTATTTTTGACAAAAAAATTAATATCTCGTGAACTATTCAAGCAACAGAAAGTAAACTTTGCACGTACGTTAAATAACGAAAGAAGCAAATAATAAAAAAATTCGCCCGCAGCAAACCTGCGTACTCAGCGTATTTCCAATTTATATATATTTATCTTAATACCACTTAAAGCCACATACCAAATTCCATCCATATACATTCATAAATAAATGATTTATGACATTTTAATTGTTCTCAATAAGAATGTGGATGCGGTTTGCTGAAACAAGGTAAACACAAAATGGGTTTTAATACACATTTTTTTATAACTCAACTAGGTGAAGCCACATACCAAATTTTATTAATTTATGTTCATAATTAAGGGAGATAACATTTGACTTATTCTACATAAGAATAACATAGGAGCTGAGTACACTGGTTTGCTGCTACGGGAACTATCGGCAACAAAATCATTTTTCGAGCAATTATCAATAGACCACAACAGTATGAAGCAATATACCAAGTTTCGTTAGGATAAGTTGATAAATAAGCAAGATACACAATTTGTCTTATTCTCCATAAGGATAACATTGGACAACGTACTGCGTTTAACACTTTCAATATCACGTTAACCAATTGACGTACAGCAATTATCAAAACACCAAATTGTTTGTTTTTTAAGCTGAATTTAATGGTGAAAACTAAAATTGAATTTACTAAAATATTACCTGTAAAAATCAAAAACCCATTTTTGGAGTACAAACAACCCCCCCCAAAAAAATTCCCTTTGGATAAAGCGATCTGGCTGGTTTTCGAACTTAAAATCATAAATGTTGTTTTGCATGTTTGTACCAAATTTCATCAATGTCGGATTATTTTTACGCGAGTTATCGCACCCACGGTCTCACACATACATATATACTGTTTTGAACGAATGGTGTTTTTGGAATCTGGGGACCTCAAAACGAAAAGTTATCATGGTCCCGGGCCTAGGTCTTACCATGCCGACTACAGTAATAGCTTATTCTCTATAGGGGAAATTTGCTAATTATTATTTTGTCGCCTTAAATATTTTCAAAATGGCGCCCGTTTTATTATTTTAAAGTCAGATAACAAACAAACCATTAATTTTATGAAATATTTACTAGATACAAAAAAGATAAACATTCTTATCACAAATCTAATGACACTTTATTCAACGCAATCCGTGAACTCATCAGCGAGAAAATGCATTTTTAAGGTTTCCTTGCACAAATCGGAAACATCAATGAGAATCACTGCTACTTGTCTCTGATTGATGCAAGAAAATCTTAAAAGTGCATTTTCCCACTGATGCGTTGACGGATTGCGTTGAATAAAGTGTCATTAAATTTGTGATAAGAATGTTTATCTTTATTGTATCTTGTAAATATTTTATAAAATTAATGATTTGTTTGTAATTTGACTTTAAAGTATTAAAACGGGCACCATTTTGAAAATATTTAGACGAATTAATAAAAAGTTTTCATTATTTGCATCTTTGGTTATTTAACGTACGTGCAAAGTTTAGTTTCCGTTGCTTAAATATTTCACCAGATATTAATATTGTTGTTACAATTATAAAATAGCTGTTAGCGGCTAAACGAAAATTTTTTCGACCTATGTTTATATTTAATGTTTTGTTCAAATTGATGAGTACCACTAGCCCCCGAAGTTTGTAATTACCCTTTCTAAACACCCTGTATATATATGGCCTCCATAATAAGCCACGTTCCAAGTTTTCAAAATACGTTCCATAATATACGAGATATGCTATTTAATCATAATAATAACATAACTCTGACTGAGCAGGTTTTATAAAAGAACCCAAGAAGAATTTTTTTTTAGAAAAAATGGGTCACAACCAAATGAATGGGTTACAAAATGTTTATTGAAATATATTTAAAAAAGTGAGTTATAAAATTTGGTTTATTTTCTAAAAGAACGAACATTAAAACGCCAAATTATTGTTTTCTATAGCTGAACTCATCAGTAAAAAAGTGAAATTTTAAATAATATCAACTGTGGAAAAGCTATTAATCTTTTCTCCGTAAGAATATATGGGTTAGCTTTAGAACTCCTTCAATAAAATAAATAACGATAACTTAACCTAGGTTTATGACTCAAAACACTAAATCATTTGTTTTCTTCAGCTATATAAAATGGTTAAAGCCTATATGGTGTGCTTTGCGAAGTTTAAGGTGAAAAGTATAAACAGAATTTGGAAAATTCGTAAACCCCCAAAAAAGAACCCCTTCTACTAGTTTCCAGATATCATAACCTGAAATTTTATAACAATTTACTTTTTATGATTAATTTACTAACAACTAAAATTGACAAATAATAAATGATCATTCAAAAACTATTCAGGCTTCGCAGAAACAAATTTAGTATTTTTTCTTAATGTTATTGCTATTTCATATAAAATGATTGTATCATGAATAATGATTTAAGTTACCTAAATCCATACCAAGAATTTAATGTCAGTAGCATTTAATATCTTATACTTTTTCATTAATTGCATTATTTCCGCTTTTTCCTTAGATTTTTTTAAAATAAGGCTTATTAGATGGAATATAAAAATTTCTGATAACCCACTAAGGCCTTATCTAAGATTAATTATTTATTTTACAGGTCAATATTGTGTTGTGTTCAGGATCTAAGGTTGTTAAATGCGTTTGATGTACCACTGAATCCGATTGTCAGGCACGCCGCAGGACAATATTAATTACTGGATGTCCAGGACAGCCTGCAAGGTATATTACCAAGGTTGACCGAACCACACAGCCTCCACTACTTTATTTGATTGACTATCAAACGACTTTATTTATTGTTTGTACTAAAACACTCTTTTATTGGGGATAAAGTATGTTTTTCGAATTACCATGGTAGACTTTCATAAGCGGAACTATACAAAGGACCAAATGAAATTATTCGATACGGTATATCATTAGATCAATATTTTTATCGATTCCAAAATATATTTGTATAGCCTGTATGTTAGTTACTACGTCATGTTTTTTTTGTTTGTTTTCCAGCTAATCTTAAAATTAAAATTAAATAAACGACGATGACCTGATAATTTTTTTCCTGGCAATAAATGTAAGTAATATTGGAATCAACGTTTAATATCTGGACGAATCTTAAGACACCCAAACTGAAACATAACATAACCGAAACCATAACCGAATAACCTAAATAATCTTCATGCCGTATCGAACCATTTTATTCGGTTCTGTATATTGTTTCGCTTATAAAAGACTACACGAATCACCATAGTAAACGATTAACTATAAGACTAATTAAGATCAAATTAGGTGTCTGTTAATAAAAAAGTGACGAACTATAGAAAGAACATCTCATTGGAATACAATTGTTGATAAAAATAAAAGAGCTTAGAGAATATGTTGCTGCTGCACGCATTTTGGACTAAATGTTTTTATTTTTTACCATACGCTATTTGTATTTTACTCTTATTTGTCACTTGTTTTCTCATCTACTACCAGTTTAGTCGCGAGCACCCCAGTAACAGGTGCCAAGGAGATAGGAGGGAGGCCCATTAATTCTAAGTACCTCATAAAACGTTTCGCCCCTTCCCACATGTCTTCTTTCCCTTAACACTGTGTATATTAACATCATAATAGTTAAGTCTTGATATAAGTTTCTTTGGACTATTTTATATTTAGTTTGTTTGCAATTTGATTTGGCTTATGTTCAACTAATATTTGTTTTTTTTTACTTTTGCCTCAAAACCTAATACATGTGGACGTACTTAACTGTCTAGTTAAAAAATTTAAATATAATACAACGAAACAAAATTAATGTAAAGTAAAAACGAAGTTGTAGAGAAAATGAAACTAATTTGTGCACATTACGTTTACAGATACCACGAATGCAAGGGATGGGTTTGATAACCCAAAGAGCTTTTACAAAAGTTAATTGCATACGAAGTAACAACGTTTACAGAGTTTTTAAACCTTTATACCCTTTAAAAAAATTCTCCACTAAAAAAGCTAGAATTATTATAAATATGTGCAGAATAAATTTTAAACTTTCTTAGTCTACACTTGCAATGTAAAAAAGAAACAAATCGTACAGTTAAATTAAAAAAATAATATTCCTGTTATAAAAATAAGCAAATAAAAATAGCTTCGTTACGGTAACCTGTAGATAAAATCTACAAAAAGAAAAAAATTAGGTTTTACCATAAATAAAATACTTTTTTGTATTGTACTATCAGTAGTATAAGCAGATGTACTCAGCGATCACAAAATGCAACATAAATAATACAAATAAAAAAATAGACTCTATGTCCTTATTAGGAGTGATAAGTGGTTGTTGTATGTTTTCTTAACCGTCAATTTAGAAACTAATCTTACTTCAAAGATATCTAGGTATTATGAGTGTGCCACAACACCTAAAGGTGGGACCAAGGTGTGTTTGGTCATTTACTTCCTGTGCTTGTAAACATGTTTAGAACTTAATTGAATGTTATTTACATAATTATACTTATCCAAAGTTTACAGGAAATAATACTATTGCCGTGTTTAAAACAGTGAAATCATTCCATTACTTAAACCTGGCAGTTTTACTAAAGATCGGGGTCCTCAAAATTTAACTTATTGCTTCATTTAGTTGAGAATAATATGTCGCACACGGCTTAGCTAAACTAACATTTATGTAAAAATTCTTTATCTGTGTCATAAAAAATATCTAAGGATTTTAATACAGTAGTACAATTGTTGTTTTTAATTGATTAATACGGCTAAAGCTATCCCAGGACTACCATAAGACTGGTCTATACCAGTTTTGAGGCTGACATTGGGTACAGCAAATGAGGTTGACATTACATATGGTAAGTCTTTTGGCTGTCCATTTTGACTAACTTTCCTTTCACCTTTGGTCCCTCCATTTGCAGCGGCTAGGGACAGAGTCTCCGGGGTTGGTCCCTCCTGCCAACCTGAGAATGAATGGTGCCTGGCTGTTGAACATGGATACCCTGTCAGTTGAGTTGACCTGTTGGAGGGCAAAATGAGGGTCCCCTGTTGAGAGCCTTATCCCAGCTGTCACAGGGGCACGGGAGTTGGCCCTCTGAGGGGTCAATTTAGCTGCCGTCCCTTCCTACCCTTTCCTTTCCTGCTATATCCTATCTTTCCGGTAACCTTCGCAATAATCCCGCTTGTGGAAGAGGTGATTAGCAGCAAAGCTGGGGTTTCCTAATCCGCCAATAACAACAACAACATCGGCTAAAGCTTGTTTGCCGCTCCCATAATAATTTTGTTGTATTAGTTCATGATACCATAGAACTCTATTAATACATCTAGAACGCTGACGCAGTGGAGTTTTTGAAGCGAAAAACGGTCCCTCCTCCAGTGTTATGTCAACATCGTCAACTGAGTGATTTCTGCCGGGAAATTAACACGCTTCTCCATCGCTCAGGGATCATCCGATTGTAATGAAACTTATACAGGGTGTTTCCAAATTAATGTTGCTAACTTCGGGATACTGTCCCTTATTTATTTTTTGATTTATTTGGACTTTACCTATCGCTTCTAGTGTTTAAAACTACACTACGTTTCGGGAGGTAAGGAAACTCCTCCCGTTTTCAAGTGAACCCTAGTTACATCTAAATATCAAACTCTTACCCCTAACTAACCTTCATTTTTTTGGATTTTTAAATTATTTTTCTTTTACATTTTAATTTACACTAACACAAAGATAACAAATATATATACAAAAAATCAAATACAATACACTAACACAACATTTATATATACATCTAACTAACCTACATTTTTTAATATTTTCCTTTACATTTTAATTTACACTAACACAAAGATAACAAATATATATACAAAAAATCGAATACAATACACTAACACAACATTTATATATACGAACAAATGGAAAACTGACAATACATTACCTGTTCTGCATCGTAGCTTCCAAGCTGACAGCAAACACGGGAAACTTAAATCTCACGTCCATCCACAACCAAACTGCACACCATACTAGTGGCTAGCGGCAGTGGAGGGGGGAGAGCCGTTACCCCCACCTACCGACAGGGGCACGTGACGACACAGCTGTGGCTACCCACACGTCTTTGTTGACGGGAACATGACGCAGAAACCAAAAACTGCACGATTCCTCCTAGAATGCTACACGGGCACCAGTACGATATTATCATAGAGATTACTGCATGCCTCCAAGGTGAGCATTGGGAACTGGTCATGCAATCAGGTGGCCGTGTTTCCTCCAAGGGCGATCACGGACGCATGTGTCGTAGCCGCATTGGATGGACTCTAGACGCAGGAGCAACTGTAACACAAGGAACTGGCGTGTGTTTGCGGGGTGATTTTTGATTGAAATGGTTTTTAATTAAGGGAATCCATAGTGGCCTGACATCAATACTACTATGACTTATCGGATTTTCATGTAATTTAATTAATGCCCCTTCAACAAACTTAATTGATTTCGTACTTAATTTCATTACTGGTATTGAATCGGTGACACCCCAGCTCCCTGAGGATGTAGCTGATCAATTCAGAAGTGAGGCCAGTGCGGCACTTAAAAATATAAAACCAGTGAAACCAAACATAACAAGAAATGAAAAAGAGGCCTTAAATGCTTTAAAAAAGGAAGAAACCCTAACGATTTTACCAGCCGACAAAGGAAATGCAACTGTGCTAATAAATAAAGTTGATTATTCGCATAAAATTCAGGATGTTCTTAAAGCTGGAAAATAAACACTACTAAAGAAGGACCCAACTAAAAGTTATGAAACTAAAATCGAAAAGACTCTCAGAAAACACAATGAATTTTTTACAGACGCACAGTGCAAACGACTTACACCACACCACTCAAATACTCCTCACATGTATGGGCTACCAAAAATACACAAAGAAGGTGTTCCTCTGAGACCCATTGTTAGTTCAAGAGACTCCCCAAGTAGAGAACTATGTAGATTTCTCCTGCCCATACTCAAACCTTTGTCAGGAAATACTGATTCACATGTAACAAACACAAGCATTTTGTAGAAATCGTAAAAGACATGCAAATTTCAGACAAGGACATGTTAGTTAGTTTTGATGTTGAAAGTCTTTTCACTAATATCCCCGTAAACCAAACACTAGAAATCATTGAAAAACGGTTACTCAATGACCAAAACTTAAATACAAGAACCAAAACCCCAGTAAATGTAATTATGGATTTTCTTAAATGTACCGAGTCAAATTATTTTGAATTGGAGGGCCAAATATTCCGCCAGGATGAGGGAATGGCAATGGGATTGCCTTTGTCACCAATATTTGCCAACATATTTATGGAAGAATTCGAACAGAAAGCTATTGCGTCTGCTTTTTTCAACCGAAAGTGTGGCTGAGGTACGTTGAAGATGTCTTTGCAGTCTGGAATCATGGTGATAAAAAGTTAGACGAGTTTACTGAGCATTTAAATAAAGTTTCACCAACAATTAAACTCACAACAGAAAAAGAACAAGACAAAAAACTAGCATTTTTGGATGTAAATGTAGTTAAAGATGGAAACGCCCTTAAAACAGAAATTTTTAGAAATAAAACACACACAGGTCGATACCTCAATTATTACAAATCAAACCACTGTGAATCAGTCAAAGAATCAGTAGCTTATTCTCTTTTCGACAGGGCCAAATCAGTTTGTTGTGAAAAGAAAACTTTAGACGCTGAGCACAATATAATTTTACAAGAGTTACAAAAGAATGGTTATCCTCAAAAAATAATTAACAGATGCAAAAAGGAAAGGGGGACAAAGCCAAACACTGTTCCAAATTTGGATGAACCAACAGCTTTCATTAGCATCCCATAAGTCCCAAAACTGTCGGAAAAAATAAGGCGAGTTGCCAGAAAATATAAGATCCTAACAGCTTTTAAATCGTCAAACACTTTGAGACAGCAACTAACTAAAGTAAAACCGAAAAATGAAGAACAAGCATCAAAAAACTGTATCTACAGCATCAAATGTGAATGTGAGGGTGAATATATAGGGGAAACTAAAAGGCCGCTAAAAGTTCGTATAAACTATACATAACATAAAAGAAACACAAAAAATGGCGAAACAGTAAAATCTAAATTGGCAAAACACGCCTGGGAAAATGATCATAAATTTAGTTGGGAAGAGGCAACTAAAAAAAAAAAAAAAAGAAGAATTATACATCATTATTATAAGAAGAGTCTCACTATTATAAACGAAAGTTTGTTGAAGGGGCATTAATTAAATTACATGAAAATCCGATAAGTCAGAGTAGTATTGATGTCAGGCCACTATGGACTCCCTTAATTAAAAACCATTTCAATCAAAAATCACCCCGCAAACACACGCCAGTTCCTTGTGTTACAGTTGCTCCTGCGTCTAGAGTCCATCCAATGCGGCTACGACACATGCGTCCGTGATCGCCCTTGGAGGAAACACGGCCACCTGATTGCATGACCAGTTCCCAATGCTCACCATGGAGGCATGCGGTAATCTCTATGAGAATATCGTACTGGTGCCCGTGTAGCATTCTAGGAGGACTCGTGCAGTTTTTGGTTTCCGTGTCATGTTCCCGTCGACAAAGACGTGTGGGTAGCCACAGCTGTGTCGTCACGTGCCCCTGTCGGTAGGTGGGGCTAACGGCTCTCCCCCTCCACTGCCGCTAGCCACTAGTATGGTGTGCGGTTTGGTTGTGGATGGACGTGAGATTTAAGTTTCCCGTGTTTGCCGTCAGCTTGGAGGCTACGATGCAGAACAGGTAATGTATTGTCAGTTTTCCATTTGTTCGTATATATAAATGTTGTGTTAGTGTATTGTATTCGATTTTTTGTATATATATTTGTTATCTTTGTGTTAGTGTAAATTAAAATGTAAAGGAAAATATTAAAAAATGTAGGTTAGTTAGGTGTATATATAAATGTTGTGTTAGTGTATTGTATTTGATTTTTTGTATATATATATTTGTTATCTTTGTGTTAGTGTAAATTAAAATGTAAAACAAAAATAATAAAAAAAATCCAAAAAAATGTAGGTTAGTTAGGTGTAAGAGTTTCATATTTAGATGTAAGTAGGGTACACTTGATAACGGGAGGAGTTTCCTTACCTCCCGAAACGTAGTGTAGTTTTAAACACTAGAAGCGATAGGTAAAGTCCAAATAAATCAAAAAATGAATTCTAATCCATCGCTATTATGAGTTTCAAAAATACAACTGTCCCTTATGTCAAAAGGAAAATAAATCATATTTAACTGGGGACTAGTTCTTTTTCGTTTACTGTCTGTCTGTCTGTATGTGATTTTTACTAGAAAATTTATATTAAAAAAAAGGCTTGACAAAATTCAACCAATTTTTTTTAAATACTCTTCTTAGATGTTAGATGTTTTTATACAAATAATATTTTTTTCATAAAATCATTCAGTTTAAAAATGGCGGCTATTGAAAATTGTTAACCTTAAATTTATAAAAAAAAACTAGACATTTTACAAACAACACTCTAGAAAATAAAAGTTAGAAAATGTAATTATAAATCCATATCTGCTTTAACATCGAAAATAGGGTTAAAATTAACTTAAATAAGACTGAAAAACGGAACTCATGGCTAAATTTTGCCATTAATTTGGGGACACCCTGTATATTTCTCACCTGGAAGAGATGAGGATTCCAACGGAGTAAATAAAATACCCCCATCGCAGCAAACTTGCATACTCAGTGAATCTCCAATGCAAAATATATGTCTTAACACCACATAAAGCCGCACACCATGTTTCATTAAAATATATTGACAAATAAGTAATATATCAAATTTGAATTAATCTCCATAAGAATAAAATTAGGGATGAGTACACAGGTTTGCTGCAACAAGGAACAACAAATATGGGGTTTCATGTAAATATCAATATTACTCAACTAGGTGAAGCCACATACCAAGTTGCATCAATATAAACTTATAAATAAGCGATATATACCATTTTGATTATTCTCCATAAGAATAACATGGGGGATGAGTACGTAGTTTTGCTGCAACAAGGAACACAAAAATGGGTTTTTATGCAAATATCAATAGAACTCAACTAGGTGAACCAACACACCAAGTTTTATTAATTTATGTTCATAATTAAGGGATACATTACATTTTACTTATTCTCCATAAGAATAACATGGGGGCTGAAGACGCAGGTTTGCTGCTACGATAATTATCAGTAAAAATTGCGGTCTTGTGCAAATAACAATAGACGATAACCAGATGAAGCCGTATACCAAGTTTCGTTAGTTTTCGTTCATAAATAAGCGAGCTATAATTTGTTCCTTATTCTCCATAAGAATAGCATTGGACAATAGTACTGTGTTTAGCACTTTCAATATCTCTGTAGCCAATTAACGTAGAGAAATGATCAAAACACAAAATTGTGTGTTTTTTAAGCTGAATCCATGGTGGAAACTAAAATTTGAACTTTTAAAATATTACATGTAAAAACTTCAAAAAACCCAATTTTGGGGTACAAAACCCCCCCAAAATACCACTTCGGATAAGTCAATCTGTCTGGTTTTCAAACTTAAAGTCATAAATAATGCTTTACACGTTTGTACCAAATGTTATCAAAATCGGACCATTTTTACGAGAGTTATCGCACCCACGGACACACACACAAACACACACACACACACACACACACACACACACATATATATATATATATATATGTATATATATATATATATATATATATTATGTTATAATGATTGATTAGGGCTACTAATATTATAAGATGTATCTTCATATTTTAACAAAGTACTCTTTTTTATAAAAACATTTTTATTTCTGACTGACATGTTTCGTGCGCTTAGGCCATTATCAAAGTCTATACAAATTCAACCTCACATTTAAAATAAAATAAATATTAATCATATGTTAAAATTAATTATTTTAAGTTGCATATAAATTGTTTGTCATAATCGATAATATAATATTTCATTTTCTTCTGTTATTTTCTTTGAATACTATATTAAGTGATTTTATACTCCCTGTTCTTATTTTTTCAATTTGATCAAACATCGGGTTTGATTGTTTAGGTAAAACTGTATTTAGTATGTTTGTAGGGTCTTTTTTTAAATTAAAGTAAATATTCATTTCTTCTTTGACAAATAACTTCTCTCTTTCTCGTTCAAACTCTAAAATTGTTAGATGTTCTTTTAGATCTGTATATTTGTGTTTCGACTTTAACAAGTGTTCTGCAAAGTTAGATTTCATCGTTGTTTTGTTGTTCGATTTAAAAGCTTGTTTCTCATTGAATCTAACTTTGAAGTTTCGAGATGTTTGTCCGATATAATAACTATTACACTCGTTTCAGTTTATTTTATATATTCCAGATCTGTTATATGTGTCGTCTTTATTATCTTGATGATTTGCTATTTTGTTGTTTAATATTTAAAGATATTGTTCTTAGTTTTATAGCTTATACTAATTTGAGAATTGTTAAATGTGTTTCTTAAGCTTTGTTCATACAATTGTTGTATGGTATGCACATATATTTATTTTTTTCTCTGGTTTCTATATATCCTTGAAGTTTTTCTTCTCTTTGTTTTTAAGTTTTTTCTTAAACAAGTTGTAAATCATTTTTCTTTTATATAAATTTTTTCGGCTAAATATTTGATCACATTGGTTTCTTTTACAAACTTATTATTTTTCAGTGGGATGTTTATTAATCTGTGAATTAATATACATATATATATATATATATATATACACATATATATATACTGAAAATTACATATATATATTTATACATTTATATACAGTTATGTATATATATATACAGTTTCAAACGAATGGTGTTTTTGGGGTCTGGGGACCTCAAAACAAAAAGTTATCATGGTCCCGGGCCTAGGTCTTACCATGCCAACTACGGTAATAGCTTCTTCCCTATCGGAGAAATTCGCTAATACAGACCAGTCAGTCAACAGATGTATAACAATACAAAATATAATCAGCGAAGAAAATTTTAACATGAAAAAGTTACTAAGCGTAAAATTTTTCATTTTTGGGGTAGAAATAAACTTCAAGCCAAAAAACTGTTGGAAATGAGTTGAGTAGAAATATTTACTCAAAACATTTGTTTATACGGTGTTAGGTAATCTCACATTTAAATGTTAAACGGGCACTTCCGATATCGCCACCGCGGCCACAGTATGTTATTGCTAGGATCTTGGGGGCAAAATTAATGTACTCTATTACTGTGATTTGCACAAGTTAAGTTTCATTTAAAAAGTGTACCATATTATGAACAAATGTAGGACGATTCATGGTTTAGTGAAATTAACTATTTTATAAAAATGAAAAACAATACATTTTAAGAGGAATAAATCCGTTTATATAAAAAATAGCATACTTAAGCCACTAAATGTTTGGTAACAACAATGGTATTTTGTTTAAATATTGCTTTAATGATATTCTGTAAAGGTGAACTACAAAGTTTGAAAATCACCTAAATATTGATATATTTAATTCAGTGGTTAAGAAATAATCACATACGAAATATATAAGATAAGGGACTGTCCCTTTTATGAATTTGGCATCTCAAATTAACAAAAGTGGCATTTTAAAATAATTGAAGAAGTTTGTTTTTAACTGATACCACTTTTAAACCGATTATTGGCCCTTCCTTATTTAATTAGAATCACCGTCGCGTCACTGGCCCGCGCCGAAAACAAAATTTAGTTAAAAATATATGTTCCTATTCTTGGAAGTTCCGGGATATTTTTATACTTATTTCACAGATAGATTGATATTTTATCTATGATTTTTCTCTATCATAGATAACTTCCTGTCTGTAAAATAATAATAAGTCATATTTTAACTTTTTATTTCAATGAAGTTCGTGCTTTATAATAATGCATCGCGTCAGTTAGCTGATCTGAGTAGTGCGGCGCAAATCGTCTTGAGTGCAGGAAACGTTGTCACCAATTTTACAGGACAAATAAAATATTTTATATAAAATATTTTGGCATAAAAATCTTAGAACAACTAATTATCTAACAATTTTCCGCTGGAAGTTTGTTCCTAACAAAAAATAAAAAGTTAACTGTTAGTGAATGTTTTGTGTCACATTTTTAAATCACTACATATTTTGTATTACTACAATTCAAATAAACTACAAAACGTAAAACACTATAGAATTGTTTTAATACTGTAAGTAATATAGAGTTATTCTTGTTAAAGATTAAATATGTTAAATTCTTCCTTTTATAAAAAACAAGCTGATGTACCCGTTCTTCGCATAGGGTTTGTCTTTAGCCGTTCTATAGTCAATGTAATTTGCATTTTAGTTAGCTTGAAACAGCTGTTCTTGCTTCTGCTCTTTAAGCTGTCAAATGGAAGTTTCCTCAGCTGTTCGCATTACAGTTTCTGAATGTTTTTTTCTTCTGAAATGTAAACATTGAAACTTAGGACGTTCACGGGGCGTAACCCGAGGGGGTTTTAAGTAAGTAAATAGGCCTTTGTATTGCATGGGTTCAAGATCTACCTTTGTGTAAAGTTTCAGCCTAGTCGGTTCAATAGTATTTGCGTTTAACCGGAACATCAGACAGACAGACAGGCAGACAGACATAAACCACCTCTTCTTTATAATATTATTTAAGGTAGGCAATTAAAGGTCCCAATTAAAGGTAGGCATTGAGAAACCAAGATTTATCTCCCAATAATATCAAATTTCAAAAAGGTACCACAATGGTAATGCTTGTGCTTAATATACGGGAGAACCCGAGTTCAAATCCCAGCCATAAATTTCGAGTGTGTACGGCATCTCATAATCCAACTTAGGTAAATGCCAACAATTGATCCCTGTACCTAGGATAGGTGAAAGTGAGATTTTTAGTCGTAACATCGCCTAGTAATCACGTTCTATAAAAAAATATTCTTTATTACAGTCATTTGGCCAGTCCTACTGTTGTAACGCCTACGTCACCGTTTGTCTTGCAGTACGTGAAGCCTCTGCCAAGTGACGTTTAACCCATCACGCCCCACGTAAGCCCTTGCTAGTTTGAACTTGTGACCCTATTAACTTAAGACATGCCAACTTTAAGATGGCAAAGCCCTCTACCATACAACTTTTGTAACATACGTTTGGAAATGAAAGAAAGTGCCTCGTAAGGAGTTAAATATTTTATTTAGTATTGTATTTTACTATTAATATTGTTATCATTTATATGTTTACGATGCAAATTTATATTTGTTAATTTGAAAAAGCAGCCAGTACATTCAAAACAAATAAAAAAGTTTTATATAATTTTATTTTTTTTATAAAGAATTATGTGGTTGCCGTAGGAAATTGTGTTCTCCGCTTGCCACATGAAAATGAGGAACGAAATAGAGATATTCTACTGTGATTCTACGTTTTTTTAATCACTTATGGGAAAACTATTTTATTAATTATAACAATTTTTGCAGCCACCTCAAAGCTTTTATCCAAAACGATGTACTTAATTTTTTTCTACAGTGATTTTATAATTATATTTTCACAAAATTATTACACGGAAACTAATAAATAGCTCATGATGCATGGTTATTTCATCTTTATGGAGTATTCGGAAACTTCATAGTTTAAAGATCAACCGTCTACGGAAAGTTTTGAAACTTTAAGTATCATCCTAATTAATTCCTCCTCAAACAGCAAACTCTTCTTGGAACATTGTTTGCTGGCGAACAGACTTTGCAACAAATACTTTATGCTAACGCGTAATCATCAGCTTAACAAATTACATTCTACCCATCTGGTTACAAACACCAGAACATGGAAAATAATATTGTTGCAAAAATATTTTCCTTCGTTTTTTGTTGCATTTAATAGAAATATACTGCGTGTAACTAAAAAAGGTGCACTGGATATATATTTTTGAATTGTACAACCAAAACGAAACAAAGAATGCAGGGTAAAATTTTTATAAATTCCACTCAGTTTAGCGTCAGTCAGTGTATTTTTTAACTAAATTAAGCATATATTTTGATCCATTAAAGGTAATTATTTAAAACGTGATACTCTTTATTTCCATACTTGATGATATTTTTGTGTTGAGTTTTATGTTTCTACCTTTGACAGTTTTAAAATGGCGACCATTATTTTAAAGCTGAATATTTTTAAAACCGTAATATTCTGGACAAACCTTTAAGAATCTTTGTCCTAAAAATAATTATATAAATAATTTAGGAATGGGATGGTAAATAACTGAGAAATTGTGATATTTTTCATTTAAAACATAAAGTTATGATTTAGAAATAGCAACAATAGCACGTTTAAACTCATATAAAGAAAATTTCTCAGTTAAATTTTATTCCACAGCTAAAATATTCTTATCATATTTCTTGAGACAAAGAGATCCAACTTTTTGGATCACAGATTTTTCATGAACATGACAGTTTTATTGATATTTAGCTTTGAAAACCCAAATTAACACCATTTTGGAATTGTAAAAGCTAGAAACTTCAAATTTGATACCAAAATTGTATGGAAATATTATCTTCAGGTTACAAGTCAATACCTGAAATTATACTACACCGAGTGTCCACAAAAGATTAGAACAACTTTGGTTGGTAATAACACATATATTTTGAAGATTTAACTTATTATTGTTATACATACACGAAGTCCTAAACGATAAAGTTTTCTCCTGACTAGCTAATATATTTCCACATGGCCTCCATTGGTGGCACGGACGATATCAAGGCGATGTTCAAGTTCTATCCATGTGTTCTCCAGCATTTCGTAGGAAACCTGAAGAAAGGCTGCCCTATTTCCCTCTCGTAGTTCAATTACTGAGTATACCCTTGTCCGGTAGACAATGTCCTCTATGTTCCCCCATAAGAAGAAATCACACGGGGTGATATCGGGAGGACGAGGAGGCCATTGTATCGGCCCGCCGCGTCCAATCCAACATTGTGGGAAATGCCCAGAGCCTTATAACAAGGGTTATACCATTTCTTTGTTCGCGGTGCGTTGCCGCCGTGACCCCCTCCCACCCCGCTCCCGACACATCGGACAGCGCTGTGACGTCACTGCGCTGACAGCCGCTCAACACGCGTTTGGCGCAAATGCTAAATGAATACTTTTTCTCGACATATGTCTACGAACCTGTACGTCTAAATCTATTGTCCAAGGGCCCTTCCGTTCAGTCGTTTCATCTCGTGCACGTGTCCTGATCTATTTTTGAATATCCTCAAATATAATCTTGGTATTTGGCTCGGAAAGTGGAAACTGTTTGCTTACTAAGCACAGTGAGATTGACCAGTTTATTTACTTCTTGTATTGTTTGTAGTGTTGTGTAGTGTTATGCGTGTAATTGTAATTGCCGTGAGTTTAATTATTTGTTGTTATTTATTTAGTCTTCAACACTATTGTTTTTAAGATTAGTTTAAAGCCCTGGAAATTATTAATGCATTCCCGCTATTATTTAAGTAAATATTTATCTATAATTAACAAATATTATTTGTACATACTAGGTATTACGAGCATCTAAATATGGGACATAAGACGAATTACTGATACATACAATAATGCTGTCTTATGAAATAGTTAATACATTAATATTTAACTACATTTATGTTTGTTTTCACTAAATGTGTATTTGATATAAGTCTATTTTATCTATAGCAGTCAAAGTAATAAACTTCTCAAAAGTTTTTACGAACAGTACTTTTATAAAGTTTAATCATACATAAATTATTCTTGTAGGAAAATGCGTGACTGTGGGAGGTATATCGTGTTTTCAAACATCACAGCAAATACAGTTCAAGAGTGAGGGAGTGAGGGAGTTCAAGAGTGAACAGTACTTATATTGTATAAGCTTCTTTGAGACATAATTTACAGTAAAAACGTTCTGGTTGTGGTCTATTTATATTCATTAAACCCCATTTTTAGTCGGCCTCATCAATTACTCTAAAACTTTATATCTCGCTAATTTACCAATATATTATGATTAAACTATAAATATAGTTTGGTGAGGTGCATACCTATGTTTGTATTAGAAATTCGTGGAGTAAGCAGGTTTGCTGTTTTCAGTGAAATCTGGCTGTTGCATAAGAAAGATAGATGAAGAGTGGAAAATCAAATTAATTTGTAAATAGTTGTATGTCAACATTTATAAATACTTTATAATGAGTATGATCTGTATCTATATAAATATAAAATAAACTATAACAGGTGAGGGTTTCTTTTTCATTATCTAAGCGCTTTATTTATCTTTAGCAATGTTTGTTTCTTAAATTATCGCATGACTCCGCTGCCGCTAAAGGAGGCTTTTTGTTGTTTTTAAAAACATAATGTCACTTAAACTACCTTCCTTTATTTTTAAATTGATCAAAATCATTCTTCTGATCATAGTATAACGATAAATAACTAATGGTTTTTCAACGTGATTCCATTTAACTTCATACAAACCTCTATTTCTTACAAAATAGTTTTATAAATAGTTCAGCTGCCAATATTTTTGAAAATTATATTGCAATAAAGCCTAATATTCACCTAAAAATAAGGGTGAAGTCGTATAATCACGGTGTCTAACAGAACATAAGTTTCAGTCGTGGAAGTTGTAGGGGTAAAACACTGGTAGCGCGGTGCTTCGAGCCAGCTGTCAGCGCGGTGACGGCGCGGGTCACGTGACAGGGGGGTCCGCTCACAGGCGAAATGTTACGGCCCTTCTTACCTGGCCCTGGAAATGCCTAGCTAAACATTGACAGACATCCAAGCGCTAGTGGGCGGTGCACCATCCTGCAGAAAAATGATACCTGGAATGTCCTGAATTCGAGGAATGGCAAATAGTTCCAGCATTTTCGGAAGCCAGAGAGAATTACGGCAGCCTTTCTTCAGGTTTCCTACAAAATGATGGAGAACACATGCATGGAACTTGAACATCGCCTTGATGTCGTCCGTGCCACCAATGGAGGCCATGTGGAAATCTATAAGCTAGTCAGGAGAAAACTGTATCGTTAGTACTTCGTGTATGTATAACAATAATAAGTTAAATCTTAAAAATATGTGTGTTATTAACAACCAACGTTGTTCTAATCTTTTGTGGACACCTGGTATAAGGTTATATTATTATATGAGGTATGATGTTATTATAATGTTCAAAATATATACTAAATTTGGTAAAAAAATAAAAACAGACCCGCTTACACTAAACTGAGTGTAATATTTAAAAGATATGTAATTTTTCATATTTGTTTCTCTATGGTAGTGCAATCCGAAAATAGATAGCAAGTGCACCGCTTTAGTACACCCTGTATATTTACAGACTGAAGCGAATATTTCCGAAACAGCTTTCTGCTATACAAAAATTATTGAACTGCAGACTACTAATTTTGTTGATACATACCGTATTGTAAGTAGAAATATTAGTGAAAATTACTCACACAATTTTGTTGACATAGTTTGGACCGCAGCAATCTTTAGGTCTTAGATAAGATGTTTTTTAGCGGATAAAAAGTATTATTTGTTTTAAATTCAATAGTGCTGGAATAACAATACCCTCGTCGCAGCAATCCTGCGTACTTAGTGAATTTCCAATGCAGATATATATGTCTCACTACTACATAAAGCCAATTACCAAGTTAAAAAAAGACATTCATAACCAAGTGATATATAACATTTTATTTATTCACCATAAGAATAACATTAGGGTTGAGGACGCAGGTTTGCCTAAACGAGGAAGATAAGTATGTGTTTTTCCAAATATCAATACAACTGAACCAGATGAAGCTACATACTAAGTTCTATTAATTTAGGTTCATAATTTAGGGAGATATTTTACTTATTTTCCTTGTGAATAACATGGGGGTATGAGGTGTGCTGCTACGGAGACTATAAAAAAATTGATTTTTTGTGCTAATATCAATACACCACAACTATTTGAAGCCACGTATGAAGTTTCATCAATATACATTCATAAATAATCTAGGTATAAAATTTTATTTATTCTCCATAAGGATAACATTGGACAACGTACGGTGTTTAGCACTTTCAATATCTCTGCAACGGTAGGACGGAGAACAACAATTAAAACACCAAAACGTTTGTTTTGTTGAGCTAAACATATTGATAAAAATAAATGTGAAGGTTTTAGTAAAATCTGAGAAAAATCTAATAACCTTTTTCCCGTAAGATTAACGTGGGACACGTTTTTTGGATTTTCTCCAACCACTTAACCTAGTTTAATGATTAAAAATACTAAATTATTTGTTCTTTAAGCTCTATAAAATGACTATAACCAAAAATGAGTGTTTTAAACATTTTGGGATAAAATTGGAAAAATACTGATTTTTTGAAAATTGTGAACCCCCTTCCCATTGTCTGATCGATCTGGTTTTCGAACTAAAGTCATAAATGCTACTCTCCACATTTGTGCCAAATTTCATCAAAATCGGGCATTTCTTTCAAAAGCTATTGCGGTAACGGACACACACACACACACACACACACACACACACACACACATATATATATATGTGTACATATACATATATATAAATTTGAACGAAAAGTGTTTTTGGCATCTGGGGACCTCAAAACGAAAAGTTATCATGGTCTCGGGCTTAAGTCTTACCATGCCACCTACGCTAATAGTTTCTTCCCTGTAGGGGAAATTTGCTAAACAAATTTAAATTGTGCATTTATTATTAAATCATATGAGGTTAATATAGTGGATAAAAATCTGATCAGATTGATAAAAAGTGTTAACAATGATTTTCTTCATAAATTATAATGAATACAATTCTTACAATGTTATATTAAAATAATAACAATTATTTTTATTTTGCTATATATGAAATTTATTTTCCTTAACATTTACAAGGTGGCTAAAAACGCATCCAGGTGTAGCGTTACGAACGACGTGATTCTTCTAAACAAAAGCAATCTTAAGCTGGTGAACCTTTCTAGAGCCCTCACATTACAATTTTTGTATTCAGTGGTTTTTGACTTAGATCACAGTTTTTGATCTTATTTTATTATTCGTATTAAAGTTGTTTTTTTATAAAAAATTAAATAACTTATAATCCTACCATAAGTCTTTTCTCTAAAATTGCATTTACTTTAACTATTACAGTTGGCGTATTATAATGTTCTACGCAGGTTTTGGGTTATTCTAATCCACAGAAGTGTTAAGTATCCCTAAGTCTCGTAGTCTCCTTATCTACGGGCCTCGCAAGTCAACCGTAGTAAAGCGTAAGTTCGATTCCGGCTAGCTGCTATGGTACCTTTTTACGAGCGGTCACAATTGGCTTGCTCATAAGTCACATTGCATTTATGTTAACGGTATCTGTTGTCTTAAGATCACTGCACAGGCCTATTGACCTATAGAACGGGCAGTTAAACAAATTATATCTTATTATTTGTATATATAATATTTATTGATCTATTTAATAACATCCTTATATAATAATAAGGATTATCGAATTATTTGTATATATAATATTTATTTATGTATTTACAAATTAGGTTACGTTATTCCACGAACGCTTTGATGGAAGGGTTTGAATATACTTTATATATTCAAATATATATATATATATATATATATATATATACATATGAGCGTAACCGTTAACACGATAACTTGAGTAAAAAACGTCTGATTTTGATGAAATTTCGCCCAAATGTGTAAAGTGACACTCATGACTTTAAGTTCGAAAACCAGAAAAATCGGACAATGGGAAGGGGGTTTTATGGGGTTTACAATTTTCCAAAAATTATAATATATATATATATATATATATATATATATATGTATGTATGAGCGTGTCCGTTAACACGATAACTTGAATAAAATACCCCCGTAGCAGCAAACCTGCGTACTTAGCGAATTTCCAATGCATATATATGAATCTTAATACCACATAAAGCCACATACCAAGTTTCATAAATATACATTCATAAATAAACGATTTGTGACATTTTAATTATTCTCCATAAGAATAACATGGCGGCTGAGTATGCAGGTTTGCTGAAGGAAGGAAAACAAAAAATGGTGTTTTATACAAATATCAATATAACTCATTTAGGTAAAGCCACATGCCAAATTTAATTAATTTATTTTCATAATTAAGGGAGATAACACGTTACTTATTCTCCATAAGAATAACATGAGGCTGAGTACGCAGGTTTGCTGCTACGGGAGCCTTTGGCAAAAAATTGTTTTTTCGAGCAAATATCAATGGTCCACAACTAGATGAAGTCGTATACCAAGTTTTGTCAGTATACGTTCATAAATAAGAGAGATATAAAATGTTTCTTTTCCTCCATAAGAATAACATTAGACAACGTACTGTGTTTAGCACTTTCAATATCTCGGTAACCAATTGACGTAGAGAAATGATAAAAATACCAAATTGTGTGTTTTTTTAAGCTGAATTCAATGGTAAAAACTAAAATTGGACTATTTCCAAAATTATATGTAAAAAATTCAAAAAACCCATTTTTGGGGTACAAAACCCCCCCAAAATACCCCTTCGGATAAAGCGATCTGGCTGGTTTTCGAACTTAAAGTCATAAATGCTGCTTTACACGTTTATACCAAATTTAATCAAAATCGGATAATTTTTACGAGAGTTATCGTGCTCACGGTCACATATATATATATACAGTTTCGAACGAATGGTGTTTTTGGGGTCTGGGGACCTCAAAACGAAAAGTTATCATGGTCCCGGGCTTAGGTCTTACCATGCCGACTACGGTAATAGCTTCTTCCCTATAGGGGAAATTCGCTAAAACGTCTGATTTTGATGAAATTTCGCTCAAATGTGTAAAGTGACATTCATGACTTTCAGTTCGAAAACCAGAAAAATCGGACAATGGGAAGGGGGTTTAAGGAGGTTTACAATTTTCCAAAAATCAGTTTTTTGCATTTTTCACCCTAAATTTTTTTTAAAACTTAATTTCGGTTTTAACATTTTATAGAGCTAAAAAACAAATAATAAAGTATATTGAATCATTAACCTAGGTTAAGTGGTTGCAGAGAAAATCCAAAAAACGTGTTCATAAAATCTCCCATGTTAATCTTAAGGGAAAAAGATATTAGCTTTTCCTCAGTTCATTTTAATGTAAACCTCGCATTTACTGTTACCAATCAGTTCAGCTCTACAAAACAATCATTTTGGTTTGTAAATTGTGATTCTATGTCCAACCATTGCAGAGATATTCGAAGTGCTAAACATAGAACGTTGTCCAATGTTATCCTTATGGAGAATAATAAAAATTTGATATCTTGATTATTTATAAATGTATATTGATGAAAATTGGCTCGTGGCTTCACCTAGTACTGGTCTATTGATATTTGCATAAAAAAATCGTTTTTTGCCGTTTTTCCCCGCAGCAGCAAACTTGCATGCTCAGCCCCAATGTTATTTTTATGGATAATAAGAAAAAAGCAATGTCTCCCTTAATTATGAAAATAAATAAATAAAACTTTGTATGCAGCTCAACTGGTTGAATTGTATTGATAACTGCGTAAAAACAAATATGTTGTGTTCCTTGTTGCATCAAACTTGCGTACTCAGCTTTCAATATTATTCTTAAGGAGAATAAATAAAATGCTATATATCACTTATTTATTCGTGTATTGTTATGAAACTTGGTGAGTGGCTTTATGTGGTAGTGAGAAACATATAAATCCATTGGAAATTCGCTGAGTACGCAGGTTTGCTGCTACGGGGTATTTTTAACTATTCGTTAAATTAAACATTTATTTTTGTTTTGGGATGAATAAAAAGTATTACTTCATAATAAACACATTAATTGTAATACACATTGAGCTGTTACGATTCAAATTATAGTACCATGTTTGATTGACCTTTAATGTATACAAATGCATTAATAATTTGCATGTGTTGCATTTCAAGAAACAGTAGGACTCACAGTAGCAAGTATTTCCGTATCCTGTTGTTTGTTTGGTTTTTTCATCTTGGTTTACTTATTTTTCTAGGTATTTATATTCTTCACTATTAATTTTCTAAAGCAAAACTTCTGATTAATTCGGAATCTAGTGACCCAGTCTCAATGTGAAACAAAACCATGTTTAACATTCTTCGCCATAAAACTTCATTTTTTCAAAAATGAGATGTTCTACAATTCACTTATATTTTCTAATTCTCTCTTCGACAACCTCAGAATGAAATCAAATAATCCTAAGTTTAAAAATAATTTGTGCGAATTTCCCCTATAAGGAAGAATCTATTACACCATCCTTTCAGAACTGTGTGTGTATATTATGTGTGTGTGTGTGTGTGTGTGTGTGTGTGTGTGTGTGTGTGTGTGTGTGTTTGTATGTCCGTGAGCACGATAACTCTGGTAAAAAAGGTCCGATTTTGATGAAACAAACGTCTAAAGCAACAATTATGACTTTAAGTTTGGAAACCAGCCAGGTCGTTCCATCCAAAGGGATATTTTGGGGGGGGTTTTGGACCCAAAAAATAGTTTTTTTTGAAGTTTTTACATATAATTCTTTTTAAATCCAAATTTTGGTTTACACCATTAAATTCAGCTTGAAAAATAAACAATTTGGTATTTTGATCACCTGGCTACGTCAACTGGTTACAGAGATATTGATAGTGCTAAACACAGTACGTTGTCTTATGTTATTCTTATGGAGAAAAAGAAAATTTGTATATCTCGCTTATTTATGAACTTATATTAACAAAACTTGGTATACGGATTCATCTGGTTGGAGTCTATTGTTATTTGCACAAAAAAACTATTTTTACCGATGATTCCCGTAGCAGCAAACCTGCGTACTCAGCCCCATGTTATTCTTATGGAGAATAAGTAAATTGTAATCACTCCCTTAATTATGAACATAAATTAATCAAACATGGTATGTGGCTTCACCTTGTTGAGTTACATTGATATTTCCATAAAACCCCATTTGTTGTGTTCCTTGTTGCAGCAAACCTGCGTACTCATCCCCCATGTTATTCTTATGGAGAATAATGAAAATGGTATATATCGCTTATTTATGAATGTATATTGATGAAACTTGGTATATGTGGCTTCATCTAGTTGAGTTATATTGATATTTGCATGAAAACCCATATTTTGTGTTCTGTTTTGCAGCAAACCTGCTTACTCAGCCCCCATGTTATTTTTATGGAGAATAATTAAAACTGTATTTATCGCTTATTTGTGCATATATTTTTATGAAACTTGGTATGCGGCTTTATGTGACACTAAAACATATATAATGCATTGGAAATTCGCTGAGTACGCAGATTTGCTGCTACGAGGGTATTATAAGTTTTTCATTTGTAAGTGGTATTATAGTGTTAAGGAATTTATTAATGACAACCATTTTTTTATTGTTGTTTAATTGTTTGTTTTAATACTGACCTATGCCAATGCTTATAATATGTTGAATGTCAATAAAGAAATATTCGATTTTATTGAGTTTACAATATAATATTTAGAATACTTCGTGTGTTTGAAGAGGCAAGAATTGGAATTGTTCGACAGTTCAACTATTACTTTGAATAAAAAAAAAAACAAACAAACATGTCATCAGCATGTTATTTTGGTAACGTCAGTTTCATTCCAGAGATGAAATGATATGCTATTGCTCAATATACGACTGCTTTAGGACTTTGAAGGCAGAACATTATTACCTGCAATATCATTAGTTATTATTGCCTTACCTTCTCTAAAAATCCTCTATCTCTTAAAAGAAATTAACAAACCATTTATGACGGAAAATGTAACTCAAACTTTAAAATTATTCTACCAACTTTATTTTTTTCCCATAGAGAAAATCATAAGAGAAAGTCAAATATATGAGGTATTTGCAGGAAGAAGTCCGCCACCTATAAAACATATTCCTATAGAATTATGGAAACTTAAAAAATGGGTGTGTAGTACTAATAAACATGTCAAGTAATGAAAAAAATTAAGGTAATACTGAAAATAGATATTTTTGCAGAAAAGTCAGAGAAGCAAAATAATTTTGTCATTCTAATTTACCACCATATAGAATTCTGCGGAGTTAAGTTAGTCTAGTTTATGATAAATAAATAAAAATTATTTACCATATACAGATATTAATTTGTATTAATTTATGACAAACTAACCTAACCGAACTCTGCGTAGTTGTAAATTAACGTTTTATTTCGCTGATGTAGCATAATCTGAAACATACACCATAAAATGTAACTGATATTTGTTTGTGTTTATTATATTTACTAACTTACAGTGTTGCTCAATTTCGTAGCCTAATAACTGTACAAAATATTTCGAAAGTGGTGGTCCTCTTTCAAAAAATACCCAATATATCTAGACAAACTCGCTGACAATAAACTCAATATACAGACTTGTAGTTCATTGTTTTAGTGTATTGCGTTGATAGGGTTTAACCATAAAAACTAACTATCCAACGAATATTTAAAAGTATGATAAAACTTATAATTTATAAATCTTAAAATAACCTACTGTTTCCATGCGAAATTGGAAAAAATCACTTTAAGAGGCACTCTAATTAAATACTTAAACCTGGGTGTTCACCCTTAAAAATATGATTTTATTTATAAAATTGTAGTCAGAAGGCTTTGTGACGTAACTCACAAGTATATAATTGTATAAATAATTGTTTTGCAAGAGCTTGAATTTGTATTATTTGTAGTGAAAAAAAGTTAATTGAAATTGAAGATTGAATTGTTATCTGTGTTTATCTAATAGTACAATAGTTATCACAAAGGATACGCAAATGAATTCAAGTGGACAATGGGAAGTGAAAAAACTGTTAAAAAGGTGTAACACAAATTTAGAAACTATTTGAGAGGGCGGGGAGGTATTAGTTAGTAATCGGCCAGTATTTGACCTGTATCCTAGTCACGTAGTGCAAGGGTAATGTGGCCAGTGGCCCCTGGACGCGCTTGGATTTTTCACGTGACTAAAATTAAAGGGAATGTACGTACTACAATATACTCGTAAATTTGCATACAACAAGATAGTCACTTCAATATACGACTACTAAAAAGCCAACACAAAGGAATGTTTTAGTTTCGCTTATAAAAATATCGAGTCTAATCAGTATAAATTGTCTTGAATCATTAAGTGACTATAAAACGGTTCCAAACATTAGGAAAACATAAGTTTTACATTATATTAGCAAAAAATATGTATTCCACAGTAATCATGTTTAAAGTATGTTTGGAACACTTTTATAAAGACATACAGTTGAGACTAAATATAACTCGTTAATCCGCAATATATGCGGGAGGACATTAATTTAAGGGCACATCTTCTAAATGGAAGGAGTGGACAATGACGAAGTGGTTACATTTGTGTTGCCGTTTCAACTCACTCTCAGCCAGTGTGGCTCTGTCCCTCACACTCCTCATCGCAAAACATTGTAGCACTTCTCCCTTCTTCCACAGTCCATGACACATACTTCATATAAGGTGAGATAAACATTTTGCCCGTGTATAAGGTCAGTCAGATAAAATCCAGATGAACTGTTTAATAGTTTTACGTTAAAATTGTCATAAACATGGTTGATACTTTAATACAGTATACTGTTATCATGAATACTGGTAGTTTTAGCAAGATGACTTATACAAGCGTTTTTTTTTCAGTAAAACTTTAAATAAATTGATGGAAAATGTAGTCAGTCTTGTCTTTCATGCAGTCCAATTGCTAAGTATCTCTACTTTAAAACAATAATTTGTCTTTCTCTCTTTAAAAAACATCGGTTGTTTTCTAATCTCATATCTATAATATTATAAAGAAGAGTTGGTTTCTGTCTGTCTGTCTGTCTGTCTTTGTGTCTGTGTGATGTTCCGAGTAAACGCAAAAACTACTGAACCGACTGGGCTGAAACTGTACACATAGGTGGATCTTGAACCTATACAACATATTCAATCCCCTCGGGCTACGCTCCGTGAACGTCCTAATTTTCAATGTTTACATTTCAGAAGAAATTAAATATTTAGAAACTGTAACGCGAACAGCTGAGGATAGTTCCATTTGACAGCTTAAAGAGCAAAGCAAGAACAGCTGTTTCAAGCTAACTTATAACACAGGTATTATTATTAGTGAATTTACTTTGGAAATTGAACTATTAGCATGACCCGCAGGGTGAAACCTGAGCCCGGGACCACCATAGAAGTTCCTAACGTGACCCCCTGAACACGTTTTGGGGGGTCGTTCAAGATTATATATATGTGTTTGCCCTCTAAAGGTCGACTTTTTGTCCGATTTAATTAAAATTTGGTAGGGACATTCCTGTCTGTAATCAGTTGGACAAAGTTGTTGGGCAAAACAATCGGAAAACTCTAAACCCCTTTTTTGGGGATTACTTTTCAAATTTCGAGTTTTTGGGCCCAAAAAGGGTCAGAAAAGCCCGTATGTAAAATTAATGCATGTACAAAGATGGGAATTAGTGAGACAAAGGTTTTAAGCTCTCTCTCTAGTCATCCTAGTATACATATTTACCGAGTTATTAAAGAAAATGTGCATCGATTAAACACAGTACGTTGTCTTATGGGGATTTTACATTAGAAAAGCCTGTTATTCCTTTTCTTAGAGTACTTTTATCATCCCCAGCAACCTCACACCTACGTTCAAGCCTGTCTTGACCTTCTCCTAACAATATCATGCGCAAAATTGTATTCCCAGCTTTGCAGGTGAATGAAACCAGGAGCACCAGAACAGCCAAAAAATCACTGTTTTCATATATCAATAAAAATTTTAATAAATGTATGTCTTTACACCGATTTTGAATTTTATAAGTTTTTATGTGGAAATTCGCTTCCCTCACGTTAGCGTGCTGCTTGGGAACTAGTTTTTTCTTTTGTCTATCCCGTGCGAAGAACCGGTACATCAGCAAGTTTATTTATAAACTGCTTTTGGCACTGGAAGGTAACAACTTCTCTGTATACGCTGTGCAGACAGAGATTTTATTTGCTATATATATAAAATCAAGTCTATAATTTAATATCATAATGCAGTTTAACTGCCGTGATTTTCAACTGAAAGTTATCAGAAACTGTCGGGCATTTTTAATCTTGTAATAATACTGTTAATAACATGACACAACCGTTATAGTAATATATGTTCGATTTAAACTATAAAATAAGTTCAAAAAGTCGTGAAAATAATAAATATTAAATCTACCAGCAAAACAAAGCATATATTATCATTGATATAAATAAGGAATCTCAAACATTTATTGTTCCTCAAAATTATTTAATGTGCTATACATCGTTCCTACTTTGAAACAAGTTGAGTATTGTGGAGCTTTAAATTAAATAGTACCGTTCACTCTGGTCAAGCCCGAACCTTTATTGCGTATGAACCCCACAATATAACTTTTAGTCTTATTTATCCGTTTCATTGTATCCTTCGTATTGTAGTCACGTGACCAATACAAGCGCGTCCGGCGACCACTGGCTGTATTCACCTTGCTCTACGTGACTAGGATACGGACCGAACACTGGCCGAATACCAATTCCTCTCCAACTCCCAGAAACTAATTGTAGTATTTTCCGTGGTTTTACCAATACTGTATTTTTGTGTTTATTAATTAATAAATGTATAATAATGGTAATGGCAGATTTTCTCATAAAAGCTTGTTAAGATAGGTCTGAAATGACTTGCTCTATTATTGTACTTTTATCTATTTAAACTTGAAAGAGGAAGCTAAAAACATGAAAAATATAATACTACTCCATAAATAGGTTTATAGAATTTGTAAATATTACAGAGTTCACCCCAATGATGAAAGTAAACTTAATAAACAATTTTATTAAAACAAAAATATCTCAACGAATTTGTATACTGTCTGTAACACAGCGGAGCGTTTAGTATAGGCATAGGTTAAGCATATGGAGTATGCTTAATCTATGGTATAGGCTAGGTAGCGAAGAAAGCGTGGTCAAAAATACCGCCCTAGTCTTGCAAAAATGCAATCATTAAATGTTTGTTTTATTTTTATACTGATTTAAGGAATTTCGTCTTACTGAAAATACTTCATAAAAAAACATATTTCAGCTTCAGTACCTTTTAGAGCTGTTCAAGCATTATATATTTTATGAATTATTTATATTCCGATTAGGTTCTTAATTAACTAATAAACTAATTTTAGTTTGTATTAAATCTATTAGTTGTCATTCACAAGAATAGAAAATCTAGATAAATTTGAGAAACGTGGTTCTCTGATTTACAACTAGGGTCTCACCAACGGTAGATATACTATATTGCTTATAACCTTGCCAACTTCTTAACACAAATAAGACCTGCGGGGTGGAAACCCGTAGTGTAATGAGCTTACCCTGGTTTAAACTTACACCGTGAAGCGTAATAGAGTTTAGTGATAAAGTTACCTTTACTTCGCCTCGTTATGGCGCAGTCTTTCATAAGCCAAACAAATTATGGTAAATAATTTAATACCCCGTTGCAGCAAACCTCCATACTCAGCGAATTTCAAATGGTACTTCACTAAGTCATGTAGCCACTTGGCAACTTTAATCAAAGCATATTAATAAATAAGCGAGATATGACATTTGATTTATTCCCCATAAGAAAAACATTATAGGACTGAGTATGAAGGATTGCTGCATCGACGACGACAAAATCTGGTTTTTATGCAAATACCAATGGATCACCTCCATCTGAAGCAACTTACCAAGTTGTATCAATATATCTTCATAAACAAGCAAGATATCATGTTTATTATTCTCCATAAGAATAACATTATAGCTGCTGAGTACGCAGGTTTGCTGCCATGGGGACCACAAAAAAATTTATTTTGTATGCAAATAGCATTAAAACCCAACCATATAAAGCCACATACTAAGTTTCATTAATATATGTTCATTGATTAGCGAGATATACTATTTTACTTATTCTCCTTAAGATTAAAATTGGACAACGTACTGTGTTTAGCACTCCCAGTATCTTGGTTACCAATTGACGTAGAACGATGATCAAAATATCAAATTGTTTGTTTTTAACCTGAATTTAATTGGGTAAACCAAAATTTGGGTTTAAAAAGAATTAAATGTAAAAAGTTCAAAAAAACCCATTTTTGGGGTACGAAACCCGCCCAAATGGTTCTCGAACTCATGAAAATAGATGCTGCCTTACACGTTTATACCAAATTTCATCAAGATAGGACCATTTTTACGAAAGTTATCTTGCTTACGGATACCTATATATATATATATATATATAAATTTGATCGAATATTGTTTTTGGCATCTGGGGGCCTCAAAACGAAAATTTATCATGGTCCCGGGCCTAGGTCTTATCTAGGTCCCACCTACAATAATAGCTTCTTTCCTATAGGGGAAATTCGCTAATATTGATGTTGAAAAACATATAAATATTTGTAATAATGTGATGATTCGGAACGGGTTAAATATTATATTTATACTATTCTATAAAGTTATAAAAACACTCTTTCATTCATAATTAAACTGATTGAAGGGTAAATATATCATCTATGATTACAACTACGTTTTTTGCACTGTTAGATTCTCAGATGGCAAAGTTAAATATTATAATGGTATCTTGTTTATATTAAACGAAACAAAGTATATCTAATATTTATTAAAACACATTGCGAATTCAAATTAGGGTCCGCTGCACAATGTCAAGGTTTATAACGTAAGATATATTTTTTAAATGCAGCATTTCTCAACTTAAAGTTTCATAAAGTTATCATTTAATGCAAAGCAATAAAAGCTGTTGTCAAAACGTAAATTTTCAAAAGGTAAAGTGATTGATTTAATTAAAATTAAATTTATAAGTGTTTCAAAACGTAAAGTGTCATAACGTAAAGTGAAAAAATTATAATTTAGTAAATATGTAGTGTTGCACAAAGTAAAGTGGCATAAAAATGTTATTTTGTTGAATTTAATTTAAAGGAGTTGTAATAACGTAAAGTTTCAAAACGTAAAGATTTGATTTAAAAACAAATTTAATAAATGGTTGTTTAATAATGTAAAGTTTCATATTTTAAAGCTACAACCGTAAACGCTAAAGATGGTTCACTCCAGTCCGTTGTTGAATCGAATTCAATAATAAAATATTTGGAAACATTTTTAAAATATACTTTTTCATAACGGAAAGTTTCAAAAAGTCAAGTACAGTCAAATTTAGAATTTTTTGGGCTGGCTGCAGCAAACAATACATTGATGTAACGCTTATTGACTGGGTACAAACGCCGCGCTCGCCGCGCTCTGTCGACAGATCTCCAACGTGCACAGGACCGCCTGCAACTTGTGGAAGGCAACACGCAGTTCAATTTCTGGAGCGGACTGTACTTTACCTTATGTCACTTTACGTTGTGAAATAGTCGACTAAATTAAATTCAATGTTTTTAAACTCGGCTTTTTGGAACATTCTTTTGTACTGAAATTGGATCGAACTGGAGTGAGTTTGTTGACTGGCCGTTATGAAACTTTACGTTTTGAATCAGGTGGTTTTTAAAAATACAAACTTTATGTTTTGAAACTTTACTTTATGAAACTCTAACTCCGAATAGAACTAAAAATTAAATAATGGACGTTATGGTACTTTAATTTGTGAAACACTCATATATATTATTTAAATTATAATTGCTACTTTACCTCATGAAACTTTACGTTTTGAAACGCATTTTAAATTAAATTATATTAAATGATAACTTTACGTTATGGAACTTTACCTTGTGAAAAACTATATATTTAGCACTTTATAATTAGGAACTGGACGTTTTGAAACTTTACGATTTGAAATCACTACATAACAAAACTGTAAAAAATAGCTACTTTACTTAATGCACCTTGACGTTATGAATCGTCCCCTTCACATTAATCTAATTCCCATTAAACTCACTTCATAAAATTACGTGATGCTGATTGATAATGAACATTACAGTGTTTAGCATTACATTTCATAACAACAAGGAATAAGAGATCGGTTTATTGGTTCTCATATGAATTAATAAAAAACACAATCAGGTCAAATTAATTTGATGTTACCTAAATTTAATTTTAAAATACCACATTTTTGCTACAATCATAAAAATAAAACTGTGGCAAACAAAAGTATCAAAATTATAGAATTAAAATGTATATTGAAGTTTGAAATTAAACTTTACGTCTTAATTCATAAATTAATTCGTGGCAAAAATGTAAACAAATATTATAATTAATCAATATTTAAATCACTCAACATTGTTTTTAATCATACTCACTTTTTGGTTACCTATTTTTAGTACCTAGTAAGTTTTTTATTTTGGTATATTTCCTTATAGGACAAACAAACACTATTACAATTTTATATTGAAATGTATTTTTTTATTTTGATTGAAACCTTTTGAAACATATTTGTTTACAGCTTTTGCTATTTTACATCTCTCGGATCATAAAATGTATATGTCAATATGAATAAATACAGGACGTCTCACGTAAGGTGTCTTAAACAGATTACAGACAAACCAATTGACCTACAAGGAAGATATAAAATTATGTCGCACTAAATCGACCCCAAGAAATAAAGTAAACAACCTTGTGGTTTAGCAGATACAGAGTATTCTGTAAATGTCAATATTAAAAAAAAAACTGCTGGCATTTTAAAACGGATTAAGAAAAGTGAGTTCTGTTTTTGCCAAAATGTTAGTCGAGTGTAGAGCTTTAAAATTATGTATAACTTGATATAAGTTTATGTTTTAAAATTCTGAGATTCTAACTAGTGACCCTCCGTTTTTGGAACACCATGTATTTGCAACAAATTAATATATGTTTACGTTATTCCTTGGGGTTGGGAAATAATTTTATTTCATCCTTCTAGGTCAATTGGTTCGTCAGCAATCTGTTTGAGACACCTTACGTGAGACACCATATGTCTGATATTGGATGTAATATTTACAACTGTGTTAGATACGGCCTGTAAATCTGTCCATGCATATTGCCAAAACAAACAGTCATTTACTTCTGTGAGGCGAATGCAGCGACAGGTCAGAATTTTCTTCCTGTCACAATTTACACAACTACCATACCACCAGAAGAACAATAATACTGATTTCAGAGTTTTGCAACGTTATCTGGACTCAGTCCATAGATTCATGGAAGTGGATTTTCGATCCAGATTTTACCCCTGCAATCCATTATTATGTGTAATCTTTTTAGAAAAAAAACTGTTCCCACTTGGCCTACCATTACTTAAAAAAGCATCTTATTTCTTAATTATTCTAACTGCTATTCTCGTTTCCTACTCATAAAGTCTACTGCGTTTAGGGGATAGGAAAACATGTTTTGTTCCACTAATTTTTATTTTAAAACATTGAGCACCTAAGGTTTGAGTGATATAAATAATCCTATACATTTATTTAAGATCACCATTAACGATAAATCGTGATTTTAATGCCCATACAATTTAATTTTGTGACATAATATAATATTTTCTCAAGTAAAATCAAGCAGGTTCTTTTTAGTTTATAGGGTATAATCCTGTCCAAAACCCAATAGAAACCAAACACAATGGATTCATAACATGTAAATCATTTATAAATTAGTAAAACTGATACACCATGATACACCTGATGGTAAATCATGTATATTTGTAACCATTACCGACAAATAATCATAATATAAAAACAAATACTGTGAATAATATAACTTTATGGAGTTTTATATTTCCTTTGGCATTAAATCAATATGTTATAATAAATATTAGTTTAGTATGTTAAACCTTCTATTTGTAGAAGCATCCCACAGGATAAATCTCTCGGGTAAAAGGTATCTTTGTTAAGAAAAACAAAGATAGAAAGACCCTGTGTAAATACAACGAATACATTCATGAATCAGAGCAATATCATATATTATATGAAATATCTGTACTTCTAGCTGTTTTGATTATTTTTTTAGTTTGTAGTTGTGCACAGTTTTGGTTTCCAATATACACATAAATACTAGACGTGTTTTGTTGCTTTTTCAGTTTTTCTTATTGGTTATTATTTGATGATCCTAACAATGCAACTAATTGATATTTTCTTTTAATATGTTACGCAATGAAAGAATTGTAGCTCCCCAGTTTCTCATATTAGCATTATAAACCTACTGCTAAATATGACCAACAATTAAATGATACAATATACTTGAGATACGCAATATACTTGAGATAAGCTATATACTGACACGCATTACTAGAAACAGAGTGAACGGTATTCTTTTGTATGATACTTACCTGCAACCTACACAGGTAGTTCATGTAGTACATATCAACATGTTTCTGAAGTAGAATTTGATTATATTGAACACGTTGTAAATCATTTATTGTTTTACTCCATTGAACCTAACAATCGTAACAATTATTACACTATCTGGAGACCGAAAACAATGTAAATAATCTATAAATTAGTAAAACTGATACACCTTAAATCATGTATATTTGTAACCATTACCGACAATTAATCATAATATAAAAACAATTACTGTAAGTATTTACAGTATTTTGGAACCTCAAAGTAATATACGGAACGTTATTGAAACAAAACTATGAAAAGTAAATAAACGTATTATCGACTGAGACTTTATGCCTGTGTTTTATCTCCAAAACTGTTGTCAATGTAAACAGCAGTTGAAATATCCAATATGGAAAACAACAGGAGAAAACTCGTATTTACGTGAGCATATTTCTGTTCAATTTACAATTCTATTCAATTTTCTTCTCTTGATATATTTTTTACAAATTGTGAACGTTTTCAAATTATTGGCTAGCATCTAACGTATAGGAAGTATACCAGGGTATTATGTAAAGTGATGGCTAATAATACTAATAGTTTGCAGTATTGACAATTAAATTAGTCTTTATAAAGACTCATTAAAATTATACAGATTTATTATTAATCGCTAAAGATAGCTGCAGACCTTAAAACACCATCCAACTACGGATAGGCAATGAAGTGGAAACATCTATCAGATCTCGAGTGACATAATATTATTATTTTGTGAAGAGCGTCTCGGAGAGCTCGATGTTCACCGGTCGAGAGCCGGAGGTGAACTGACTATTCGCTAGCTAGCGTTCTGGTATCAAACAAAATGGTGGGGGTAAAAGTGTGGTGGGGCGGAGCAGATGGTGGACGGCAGATGGCAGGTGGCAGGTGGCAAGTGTGCAGCAGATGGAATCTGGCGCGGGGAGGATGACTTTGAATAAAATATCCATTAGTTAAAACCCATCAAGGATAACGTAATTGCTTCTGTATCAGAAGATTTTGTGGTAGACACTTCTTGTACTTGTATTTGATCAGTCGTTTCATTAGTGTCAGCTTGGTAAATATTAAAAGATTAAGATGTGGAAGAAACATTATTGTCTTGTATTTGTTAATCAAAGTGTACCGCGCAAGAGCTGGGCGTATAGTGATATAGCGTCTGCGTGTAGGTTAGGTACTCGGATCTTCCCCCACCACACTAGTCCCCCCACCATACCAGTCCCCCCACCAAGTTTTACATCGCACAATAACTAGTTTACATGTGTTAGTTAGGGTTTAGCTCTTAGACTGTCAAGACCTCAGCTCCGTAACTGAAAACTTCAATAATATTTGCTCAACGCTGTATAATGATAACAGTTAATATGATCTAAACCAGTACATGTATTCATATGGTGCTTTTTGCGTAGCAAACAACTGGCTAAAAGTGTTTCAACCTCGATTATTCTTCTACGAAACCGCTCATTGTCCACTAAAAGCGTAGACCTTCTGTCTTCATTGTCAGAGAAGTAGAAGGTAGTGTCAAGTGGACTACTGAAGGTCACCTCCCTTATGTTCCTGTAAAACTGCGACATCTTTCAGACCCTCTAGGTAGATGTTCATCCGTCAAGAGCTGGAAGTATAATGATGTAGCGTTATCGTGTATGATAGCCACCTACGGTTGCTATACCGTTGGTTAGATTTAAATTCCGATTGCACCTTCTTGTTCGTCTTGTCAAGCCGCGTAATATAAGTACCCACATGTTATACTTTGAACCAAAATTAAAGAAGTTATTTAGGTTTGTCCTTGAAAATAGTTTTTTTTTCACTGTTGCTGGTATACCCTTGGTCGGATCTGAATTCTAATTGCACCTTATTGTTCCTCTTGCTGAGCCACATCAGTAGAGTGCCCACATGTTATACTTTAAACCAAAAATAAAGAAGTTATATAGGTTTGTCCTTGAAAATAGTTGTTTTTGGCTGCTATACCCTTGGTCGGATCTGAATTATGTTTGCACCAACGTGTTCGTCTGATCAACCCGCGTAATTGGACTACCGACTTGGCATATTTTAAACCAGAAATAAAAAAAATATTTAGAATTGACCTTTAAAATAGTTGTTTTTGGCTATTACTGCTATACCCTTGGTCGGATCTGAATTATGTTTGCACCATATTGTTCGTCTGATTAATCCGCCTAATTTGAGTACCCACTTGGCATATGATAAACCAGAAATAAAGAAATTATTTAGATTTGACCTTCAAAATAGTTGTTTTTGGCTATTACTGCTATACCCGTGGTCTAAACCAATAATAAAAAAGTGCGATACCCTTGGTCGGATCTGAATTCTGATTGCACTTCTTCCAATTATAATCAATTAATATAATACCCGGCGTCAGGCTACTGCGAACCCAAGTTTTGACCAAGGTCAGTTTTAAAGCGTGAAAGAAAAGTTTATATTTCATTAGTAAATAAAACACTTCAAAAAACCAACATCAAACACAACAAAGCAGTTAAACTAACTACATTTACTAGCAAAAAACTACAAGCGTTACTCTAACATGCTTAATAATAAACATACATGCCTTAAGCTAAGGTAGCATCTCTAATATACAGTGGTACCAACTCTATACTAGAGATACTATTGCGGACAGTGCAGGCAAACAGCTAGCTAGGCTGTCGGCCTGCGACTGCGAGCCCTCTGCGGACAGCCCCTTGGTTTTATAGCCGCCAGCGTTGACGCTGCCAGACAGAGGAGAGCAGATGTCACGGCAGATGCCGCAGCGCACCGGCGCGGCGGTGCACCGTCTGTGTTTGCAACTATGCTCAAAACGGTATTCAATAAAGTCGAAACGTAGCACCTCTGGCGGGGACCTAACCGGTTCTTAAATCACGGCTATCCGGTTTTAAATATGCATATAAAAGGTGTTTATTATTCTTTTCACAATTTTTAAGGTAAAACTTCACTATACATTGTGTAACATGTCATAGATTTGTTTTTAAATGTCAATAACAATTTTAAAATAGACCATTATAAATAAAATCTATTACATATTCGTTGTAAATGTGTTATCCAATATAATACACTTATAGACTAATAATAAATGTAAATTCTTTCATAAAAAGTGTATCACATATTTGACTTTTCATAAAATAAAGTGTTATGTTGCATTTATATTCATATAGACTTATGAGGAATCATATAATTTGATATGTAAAGCAAATTAGGCAGTAAATAATAAGAGACTTATTTGTTACATCGATAAACATATCTGGTTAGTGATTATATTTTACTCGTGAAGCAAAAACTTGAAAATAATTTTTCACCAAAAAAATACACGTAAAAAAACATTTTTGTCTTGATTACTAGAAAAATAAATTGATGAAGCGGTTTGAGCAATAACGGTTGAATCTTTAGAGATTTTTGATTGCCTTTTTGTTTCATTTTGGAAATGTATTAATATGAACCAACAACATAATTGCAAAAGTTATTAGTGATACTCAATACATGCAGAGTCAAACTGTATTCAAGAACTACGAGTAAAAATTCAGCCTAAACCTTCAATTCGGATTTATTCAATTCAGTTATAGTTGATTACTTAAAATGGATAGGAGTTATAATAGATAGATAGATAGATTGGAGTGATGTTGTGGGCATTTTAGCAAAATAACAACAAAACCGAGGCATGTTGTGACGCATGTTTTTTCTCATTAAAACTACTGTGCAATGATTCTTTTATATTGAGAAGAAACATATGTGACAACGCAATTGGTTGGTTTAACTTCTATAATGACTGAATAAAATGATAAATTTACATACAAAATATATTAGGGCTAAATTAACAAGTGTTTTACTACTAATCAAAACAACTTTTACTTCTACAAAGTGTTGCGACTGAGGGTGTTTTATTGCCATGATTATTATTCGTGAGATAAACATACACTCTTAGTACCCACAATTTATTTCAAATCATAATATTAATGGGTACGAAATATACTGTAAGTTAGTCAGGCTAAATATTTGAAAGCGAACATCCGAGGGGCTGTTCAAATGTTATTACTGTAACATGAACAAAACTTCTTGTACAACGTTAAGACTCATTTTCACTATTATTTTAATCCTCTCCTTGGTTAGTAAATTGGCTAATACAATACTTATAAAAAACTATCATAAATTGCAGATTTAAATGTGACTTGAAAGTCTATTTACAGTGGATTGCATCTTGGAAAGATTTTGTACACTTTTATTATAATTTTATAATATTCAGAGGGTTTAGTTTATAACTCCCACCACTATTCCCCTAAAATAGTTGTCTACAATCAATTAAAAATTTCGCATGTACGTAATCACGGTGAAGCGGCACGTCATTTGACAATGTAGGCTAAATAATCAGCTGAAATAACACAAGCAGGAGCGAGTAGTCAGCTGTTGACGTCTGTTACGGTGCGGCCGACGCCCCGATGTGCTGTGGCCTTGGTGATAAGCCGCAACCTTGTCTATTGGTGTATATCTCGGCCCCAACGCCGCGGACTACGGCTCCACGCTGTTCTACCACATTCTGCATAGTTAAAACGCTCCTCATTTTACTTAGATCTTCACCTAGAAAATATTAATTATGTAATTTTTACTCCATATTGCATTGACATTATTGTTTTCACAACGATAACGTTTGAAAGAAGCGTCCGATTTTGATGACATTTGGCACAAATGTGGAGAGTAACATTTATGACTTTAAGTTCGAAAACCAGATCGAACAGTCTATGGGAAGGGGGTTTTATGGGGGTTTTAAATTTTACAAAAATCAGTTTATTTTTATTTTTATCCTAACATTTTTAAAACACTAGATTTTGGTTAAAGCCATTTTATATAGCTTAAAAACAAACAATTTTGAATCATTAAGCTATGTTTAGTGGTTGTGGAGAAAAGTCAAAAAATGTGTCCATAAAATGTCCCATGTTAATCTTATGGGAATACGGTTTTTAGATTTTCCTCAGATAATTTCACTGAAAACTCCACATTTCTTTCTACCAATCAGTTTAGCTCTACAAAACAATCATTTTGGCGTTTTAATTGTTGTTTTACGTCCAACCGTTGCAGTGATATTCAAAATGCTAAACACAGTACGTTGTCCAATGTTATGGAGAATAAATAAAGTGTTATATTTCGATTATTTATGTATTTATATTTCATTTCATTTATTGATACAAAAATGCTACAAAACAGGTTCTTAACCAAATTACAAAGTAGCATTATCACTAACATTCATTATTTTTAGGGATTTTCCATTCTAGTCCAGTTTCATGAAGCACTACTCAATGTCTTCCAAAATACTAATATAATACCATGCACATGACACATACAATCTACTATACATGCATTATTTAAAGTTTTAAACTACACACTACAATTAAATAAATATATTAAATTAAATTACTCCATACCAAACATACTGAGTTAAAAGTAACGTTCAGTCTAAATGCAAAAACTTAATAAATATTTATATATTATATATTTATATATTATATTGATGAAACTTGGTATGTGGCTTCAATTAGCTGTGGTATATTAATATTAGCACAAAAAAAGTTTTTTTAATTTTTCCCACTAGCAGCAAACTTGCATACTTGGGCCCGATGTTATTCATATGGATAATAAGTAAAGTTTTATATCTCCCTTAGTTATGAACCTAAATTAATAAAATTTGTTATGTAGCTTTACCTGGTTGACTTATATTGATAATTCCAAAAAAAATCAACACATTTCTTATCTTCCTTGTTGCAGCAAATCTGCGTACTCAATTATAATGTTATTCTTATGGAGAATAAATAAAATGCTATATACCACTTATTAATGAATGTATTTTTTTTGTAAAACTTGGTACGCAGGTTTGCTGTGACGGGGAATTTATATTTTCTGTAGGAAGGTTGATTAACAACTAAGTATCCTTCAAGTTCCTTGAATGTTCCTCTACTTTTAACGTCAAACATACTTTTATAGGATAGGTTATATTGTTGATATGTATAGAGGATTAGTTTTGAGTTTTTATATAAAAAACATATATTTATTCATTGTTTTGATTACATTTTTAGCTAGATCAATTAATTTACGACTAAGAAGCCTTCGTATTTGGAGGGGGAATGTTTAAGTAACAGATAGTTTAAAATAAAGTAGATTTTGTTGTTATAAAAAGGCAACATTATGTTTTCTTACTAAAGTATTTTATTTCATTATTGATTAAAACAAGTTTTTGCTTCACAAGTAAAATATAATTACTAAAAAGATATGTTTATCCATTTTCTTAATCATGTGGTATTCCTTCCAACAAATAAGTCTCTTAATATTTACTGCATAATTTGCTTTACATATCAAATTATATAATTTCTCATAAGTCTACACGGAAAATACGACTCGTTAACCAAGTCCGGGTTAAATTCCACAGGGTTACTATTAACTGAGTTTAGTTTACTGGAACGAATCTGGCTTAGTTATTGCCAACCATGTAAAAATAGTTATGATGGAGGTGGTTATCGGTAACTGAGTAGTTGATAATACTTACAAAGTCTTGATTTTACGTCACTGTAAACGCCAACCACGCACAGTTTGTTAAAACTAACCCATCACACAAATCAAGTTGTTTCGTAATTATAACCGAGTACATGGTAAGATTTCAACCAACGCTAAGGTTACTAACAAACAACCTACAAGGTTGGATGCAACCTAGATGACTTCTTAGTTATCACGTACAATGTTGCTAGGTCAAATTTAACAAACCTTGCTTCGGTGTCTCTTCAGTCTGCAGAGTGTCAGTGTGCAGAGTGCAATAAGTTAAAACAATAAACAACTCAGGTCACTGTACATTAAACCGTGCAAGCTTGTGAGATTTTCGTACTGTGTTCAAGTTATAAGTTCACTAAATATGTATGAAACAGATCCATATGAAGAAGTAAGACAAATTTTAAATGAATGGGGTCTAGATCAATGAACATGATACATCATCCGAAGGTACGTATTCTTTAATCTGTTTTAGATTATAAATTCAAAGTTTAAGTTAATGTAGGCCTATTGACGATGAATTTTATGTGGTTTTATCAAACCTGTCTTTGATAAGGATAAGGGTCAGTAAACTGTAAGTAGCTACATTACCTTGGACTTTAATTAATTATACTACTACCGAATATATAACTACTATGATAAACAATAATTGCTGGTGGTAGTGGCATGTTCAACTTACTCCAAGTCTATATTGTCCTGTTTTTAGAACTTGTAAAACGAAAACAGAGGTGTTAAATTTGTAAAGATAATTTTGTCAAGTGTTGTTAATAATTAATCAAAGTAATAAACACATTTTACGTCAAGAACAACACTTTACTGTCATATAAACTTATATAATAATAATATAACGTACAGTAAATAGTATTATAAATAGTATTATAAATATAAGTTTGTATTACAATAAAATGTTGTTGCTTACATTAAATTTGAATTTTATTTTGAGTTTAATTTATAAACATTTTCCTTAACTAAACAGGTTTTTCTATTAACATTGAAGTCACTAAGGCATGGTTTAGGCAATCTTTAATATCGTTATAGGCCTATACTAACTTTTTTTGGCGTATTTTTACAAGTTTTAAATGTCTAGATTAATACAAAAAATGTACACATTTTAATGGCTGCCATTTTAAAATGATAAAACCTAGAAACGTCAAATTCAATACCAAATTATCATTTCATCATATCAAGTTTCAAGATCATACCTTAAATGTTGTTCACTATGTTTATATAACTTTTTTTGTGCCTTTTGGGGTTTTGGGGAAAAAACATCTTTAAGGCTTCGCCCCAGGGTTTATCTTATGGAAGAAAATAGGTCAATTTCATTACACATTTAACAGCTATTAAGTAAAAATGCAGTTCAGAAGCATGAATGATTGTTTTAAGCTGACTTATGGAATGGCATTACTATATAAACTAATAGGGCCCATATGAGCTGGTTATCCGAAAGTAAAAATATTTAACCTACTCAAATTCGAGCATCAGGATTCGCTCATTAAATTTGAATCAAAAACCTAAATTTTATTAAAGTTGTTTATAGTAATCACATTTTTATAAGTAATTCAGTATTCAAATGCATTTTCTCTACAACCACTAAACCTAGGTTAATGATTCAAAATACTAAATTATTTGTTTTTTAAGCTCTATAAAATGGCTATAACCAAAATTGAGTGTTTTTAAAATTTTATGGAGAAAAATTAAAAAACTGATTTATGGAAAATTTGAAACCCCCATAAACCCCCCCCCCCCTTCCCATGGTTCGATTTTTCTGGTTTTCGAACTTAAAGTCATAAATGTTACTCTGCACATTTGTGCCAAATTTCATCAAAATAGGGCGTTTCTTTCAAACGTTATCGCGGTAACAGACACATATTTATATATATATATATATAGATATATATATATATATGTGTATATATATATATATATATATATATATATATATATATATATATATATATATATATATATATATATATATGTGTGTGTGTGTGTCCGTTACCACGATAACTTTTGAAAGAAACGCCCTATTTTGATGAAACTTGGCACAAATGTGCAGAGTAACATTTATGACTTTAAGTTCGAAAACCAGAAAAATTTAACCCTGGGAAGGAGGGTTTATGAAGGTTTTAAATTTTCCATAAATCAGTTTTTTTTTTATTTTTTCCCTAAAATTTTAAAAACACTAAATTTTGGTTCTATCCATTTTATAGAGCTTAAAAAACAAATAATTTAGTATTTTGAATCATTAACCTAGGTTTAGTGGTTGTAGAGAAAAGTAAAAAAACGTGTCCATAAAATTGTCCATGTTAATCTTATGGGAAAAAGGTTTTTGGATTTTCCTCAGATAATTTTACTGAAAACTTGGAAATTGATGATACCAATCAGTTCAGCTCTACAAAACAATCATTTTGGTGTTTTAAGTGTTGTTCTAAGTCCAACCGCTGAAGAGATATTCAAAGTGCTAAACACAGTACGTTGTGCAATGTTATCCTTATGGAGAATAAATAAAATTTTATATCTCGATTATTTATGAATGTATATTGATGAAAATTGGTATGTGGCTTCACGTAGTACTGGCATATTGATATTTGCACTCTAAATGGATTTTTTGTTGATTATCCCCATTGCAGCAAACCTGCATACTCGACCCCCATATTATTCATATGGAGAATAAGTCAAGTTTTATATCTCCCTTAGTTATGAACCTAAATTAATAAAACTTGGTATGTAGCTTCACCTGGTTGTGTTAAATTGATAATTGCAAAAATACACATTATTTATCTTCCTCGTAGCAGCAAACCTGCATACTCAACTCTAATGTTATTCTTATGGAGAATAAATAAAATGCTATATATCACTTATTTATAAATTGATTTTTGTGAACCTTGGTAAGTAGCTCTATGTAGTAGTGAGACACATATATATGCATTGTAAATTCGCTGAATACGCAGGTTTGCTGCAACGGGGTATATATATATATATATATGTGTGTGTGTGTGTGTCCGTTACCGCGATAACTTTTGAAAGAAACACCCGATTTTGATGAAATTTGGCACAAATGTGGAGGGTAGCATTTATGACTTTAAGTTCGAAAACCAGATCAATCGCACTATGGGAAGGGGGTTTTATGGGGGTTAACAATTTTACAAAAATAGTTTTTTTTGCAAATTTGAGCCCAAAATGTTAAAAAACACTCAATTTTGGTTCTAGCCATTTTATAGAGCTTAAAAAAAACAAATAATTTACTATTCTGAATCATAAACCTAGGTTAAGTGGTTGCGGAGAAAATCCAAAAAAACGTGTCCCATGTTAATCTTATGGGAAAAAGGTTTTTAGATTTTTCTCAGATAGTTTTACTAAAAACTTCAAATTTCTGTTTATTAATGTGTTTAGCTCAACAAAACAAACATTTTGGTGTTTTAATCGTTGTTCTACGTCCAACCGTTGCAAAGATATTCAAAGTGCTAAACACAGTACGTTGTCCAATGTTATCCTTATGTAGAATAAATAAAATTCTATATCTCGATTATTTATGAATTTATATTGATGAAACTTGTTATGTGGCTTCAACTAGTTGTGGTGTATTGATATTAGCACAAAAAAACAAGTTTTTTTTTTATAGTCCTCGTAGCAGCAAACCTGCATACTCGGCTCCCATGTTATTCATATGGAGAATAAGTAAAGTTGTATATCTCCCTTAATTATGAACCTACATTAAGAGAACTTGGTATGTAGCTTCACCTGGTTCAGTTGTACTGATAATTGCAAAAAAAACACATTACTTATCTTCCTTGTTGCAGCAAATCTGCGTCGTCAACCCTAAATGTTATTCTTACGGAGAATAAATAAAATGCTATATATATCACTTATTTATGGATGTATTTTTGTGAAACTTGGTAAATAGCTCTATGTAGTAGTGAGTCACATATATATGCATTGGAAATTCGCTGAGTACGCAGGTTTGCTGTGACGGGGGTATTTTCTTTTGCAGTGAATGAAGAAAAATAAAACTTGGCTGCCTTCCTTCTTCTCTTCCTCAGCTTCTTAACTTGAGCAAGATCAAAGAAGAAAAAATATGGAAACCGACGAAAGCGGAGTTTAAAGACGGCTTCAAGACGTTAAAAAGTGACTGTGAAGTTAGTGTAAAAAGTGTGTGAAGTGTACAAACGTATGCAAGCCTTGTAAATGTCTGTTACTGCACATGTAAAGTTATCCTCGAGAGTGGTGAGATTTAAAATTGTGTTATTCTTCAATATGATATTCAGATTATTATTTTTGGAGTTTCCTGGATATCATGATTAGCCAAAAGTTATCTTTTAAGTTGAAATTAGGACCTTACTAAATCGCCATTATGAACCCCCTAATTAAAAAGTATTATTCAGATAAGTCGGCATGAAATGCATATGTGTGCTAATTCAGGCTGTATTCAATAAACAGCTTGTAAAGCTTGTATTCAATATTTGTTAATTGTACAGCTAAAAACTTTAAGTAAATAATAACTACAAAATTCAATATTTTTTAAGTTGAAACACACTACACACTACACAACACTACTACACACATTTGTTAAGTTTCCAAATTTATAATGTTAGGGTGAAATTTGTCAAACTTTTAGGATTTTTATTATAATAATAAATATTTGTTTTGAACTGTGATATTCTTTTATTCCTAGTACCGTAGTATATTGACGTTTTAAAATTCCTATATCGCTTATTCGTTCTCGGATTTAGTGGGAGCTTGTATCCACTAAACCTCCCATGCTAATCGTATGGCCAGTAACATTTACTGGATCAGAGCCCGATTTAATAAAGTGGATCAGAAGTCAGGAGACTTCGTAAGTGCTCGATACCGTACTTGACAACTATACGACGCATAGTAGGATAACTCTGATTTTGACTTATTTTAATCAGTTTCACAAAGAAGAAATAATCAAGGGTTTGCTAGGTTGTTACTTAAATAATACCCGGTTCTTTCACAAACAACTCTCAACAGTGCTAACAGCTGAACACACTGTATTTTGATCACCCAAGGCTTTATTATTGTAGGCCTAAAGATGACCTACCGGTGCACAGTGGGGAAAAAGACTATTTAGGAGGTCAAAAGTCGAAAATCGAAACGATTCCGTTAAAGTAGGAAACTCCTGGTCATAATTGTTTATTTGAAATTGATTGCGAATGTTTTTGTGACTTGGCGTAACAATGAAGGGGTGGGGAGTACTCTCTGTGTAGTTAGTATAGAAAGGTCGCCTCCTTATTAGTTTTCCTTTAATGCTGTTGAGTTATTTTTAGCCTGAAACATTCCTCTCTATTATGGTTCGACATTCTGCAATTGTCACAGTATTTCCCTCGAGATTGAGAGTAATTTTGGGCTTGAGATTTCCTGAATCTGCAGTCCTGCGTCATGTGGTTATTCCTCTTACATATATTGCAGTACCATTCTCTTACCCTAAGCGTGTGTTAGTTTTTTATATAAAAGTTTTAAACCCCTTAGATAAATTTAATTAAATCATATTAAAAAGGAGAGTACTTTATTTATTCAATCGTAAAACAAGAATAAAACCATTTTTCTAGAATTTCCTTATAATTACAATATTGTAGGCTATTAGCATTGACTATATAGTCAATGCTATTAGTATATCGTACTTTCTTATCTATTCCGTACGAATCGTACGAACATAGCTGTAAGAGCAGGTGTGGGTACAGCTGTCCGACCGGCTGAATGTCTGTCTGTCCTTGATTTGTGGTCCACGTGTTGAATGAATCTAAGGTCGTCACAACACTTTGTAGAAGAAAAGTTGTTTTGATTAGTAGTAAAACACTTGTTAATTTAGCCCTTATATATTTCGTATGTAAATTTCTTATTTTATTCAGTCATTATAGAAGTTAAACCAACCAATTGCGTTGTCACATCTGTTTCTTCTCAATATAAAAGAATCATTGCACAGTAGTTTTACTGAGAAAACTGTAAAATGCCCACAACATCACTACAATCAATCTATCTATCTATTATAACTCCTATCCATTTTAAGTAATCAACTATAACTGAATTGAATAAATCTGAATTGAAGGTTTAGGCTGAATTTTTACTCGTAGTTCTTGAATACAGTTTGACTCTGCATGTATTGAGTATCACTAATAACTTTTGCAATTATGTTGTTGGTTCATATTAATACATTTCCAAAATGAAACAAAAAGGCAATCAAAAATCTCTAAAGATTCAACCGTTATTGCTCAAACCGCTTCATCAATTTATATTTCTAGTAATCAAGACAAAAATGTTTTTTTACGTGTATTTTTTTGGTGAAAAATTATTTTCAAGTTTTTGCTTCACGAGTAAAATATAATCACTAACCAGATATGTTTATCGATGTAACAAATAAGTCTCTTATTATTTACTGCCTAATTTTCTTTACATATCAAATTATAAGATTCCTCATAAGTCTATATGAATATAAATGCAACATAACACTTTATTTTATGAAAAGTCAAATATGTGATACACTTTTTATGAAAGAATTTACATTTATTATTAGTCTATAAGTGTATTATAGTGGATAACACATTTACAACGAATATGTAATAGATTTTATTTATAATGGTCTATTTTAAAATTGTTATTGACATTTAAAAACAAATCTATGACATGTTACACAATGTATAGTGAAGTTTTACCTTACAAATTGTGAAAAGAATAATAAACACCTTTTATATGCATATTTAAAACCGGATAGCCGTGATTTAAGAACCAGTTAGGTCCCCGCCAGAGGTGCTACGTTTCGACTTTATTGAAGACCGTTTTGAGCATAGTTGCAAACACAGACGGTGCACCGCCGCACCGGCGCGCTGCGGCATCTGCCGTGACATCTGCTCTCGTCTGTCTGGCAGCGTCAACGCTGGCGGCTATAAAACCAAGGGGCTGTCCGCAGAGGGCTCGCAGTCGCAGGCCGACAGCCTAGCTAGCTGTTTGCCTGCACTGTCCGCAATAGTATCTCTAGTATAGAGTTGGTACCACTGTATATTAGAGATGCTACCTTAGCTTAAGGCATGTATGTTTATTATTAAGCATGTTAGAGTAACGCTTGTAGTTTGTTGCTTGTAAATGTAGTTAGTTTAACTGATTGTTGTGTTTGATGTTGGTTTTTTGAAGTGTTTTATTTACTAATGAAATATAAACTTTTCTTTCACGCTTTAAAACTGACCTTGGTCAAAACTTGGGTTCGCAGTAGCCTGACGCCAGGTATTATATTAATTGATTATAATTGGAAGAAGTGCAATCAGAATTCAGATCCGACCAAGGGTACCGCACTTTTTTATTCTTGGTTTCGACCACGGGTATAGCAGTAATAGCCAAAAACAACTATTTTGAAGGTCAAATCTAAATAATTTCTTTATTTCTCTTTTAACATATGCCAAGTGGGGACTCAAATTAGGCGGATTGATCAGACGAACAAGATGGTGCAAACATAATTCAGATCCGACCTAGGGTATAGCAGTAATAGCCAAAAACAACTATTTTGAAGGTCAAATCTAAATAATTTCTTTATTTCTGGTTTAATATATGCCAAGTGGGTACTCAAATTAGGCGGATTGATCAGACGACCAAGATGGTGCAAACAGAATTCAGATCTGACCAAAGGTATGGCAGTAATAGCCAAAAACAACTATTTTGAAGGTCAAATCTAAATAATTTCTTTATTTCTGGTTTAAACTATGTTAAGTGGGTACTTAAATTACGCGGATTCATCAGACGAACAAGTTGGTGCAAACAGAATTCAGAGCTGACCAAGGGTATAGCAGGAATAGTCAAAAACAACTATTTTGAAGGTGAAATCTAAATAATTTCTTTATTTCTGGTTTAACATATGCCAAGTGGGTTCTCAGATTACACTGGTTTAGACCATAGTAACTGTCATAATTATACAGCGTTGAGCAAACATTATTGAAGTTTTCAGTTACTGAGCTGAGGTCTTGACAGTCTAAGAGCTAAACCCTAACTAACACATGTAAACTAGTTATTGTGCGAAGTAAAACTTGGTGGGGGACTGGTATGGTGGGGGGGGGACTGGTGTGGTGGGGGAAGAGCCGAGTACCTAACCTACACGCAGACGCTATATCATTATACGCCCAGCTCTTGCGCGGTACACATGGATTCACAAATACAAGACAATAATGTTTCTTACACATCTTCATCTTTTAATATTTACCAAGCTGACACTAATGAAACGACTGATCAAATACAAGTACAAGAAGCGTCTACCACAACATCCTCTGATGGAGAAGCAATTACGTTATCCTTGATGGGTTTTAACTAATGGATATTTTATTCGAATTCCCTCGCACCAGCTGCCATCTGCCCCGCGCCAGCTGCTTTGTAACTATCTGCCTCTTCCATCTGCCCCGCATCCTACACTTTTACCCCCACCATTGTATTTGATACCAGAACGCTAGCTAGCGAATAGTCAGTACACCTCCGGCTCTCGACCGGTGAACATCGAGCTCTCCGAGACGCTCTTCACAAAATAATAATATCATGTCACTCGAGATCTGATAGATGTTTCCACTTCATTGCCTATCCGTAGTTGGATGGTGTTTTAAGGTCTGCAGCTATCTTTAGCAATTAATAATAAATCTGTATGATTTCTGCGCTCATTTGTTAATATGCGTAAGTATACGCTTTATATTGAATGTAATTATCAAATAAAACCGTGAGAGTTTTTTAAAACATCCTCAGGATGACCCTGAACTTGGCCTATCTTACCGTTATATGGTCTACACTATTATATATGCTAGAACAATAACGGGGTTTCTCCAAACCCTCTTCTTCTTGCTCTATTGTAGCGTTTCTGAATTACTGTTAGTCACCTAAAAAAATCCAGTTGTAACAGGTTAAAATACAGCTCTGTGATTGGTCGGAATAAGCTCGCTCCCCATTGGTCGTATTAGGCGTTCTGATCGCTGATTGGTTGTTGGTGCCTATATATACCGGTGCAGACAGCCTTCCTCATTCATTCTGTTCCAGACTTTTGTGTTGGTCAGAGGTCCTTGCGCTGCTTCATTCTCTGCTATTGTGGTAAGTGAGTTGTGATAGTATTGTGCAATTATTACAGTAAGTGCTACTATAATTTGTTGTTAGTATTTAACGCATATCATATTTGGTGTATCAGGTCTAACCTCAATTTTATTGTATAACATAACCCTACTTTTATATCTTAACCTCACTTTTGAGAGTCAAACATATATTTCTATTTCATAGTCTCACTCTTTTAGTCTGACATAACCTCACTTTAATATTTTTAATTATTATTTTACGGGGCCTAGCGTTGTATTTACTCAAGTTTCTCTTTGGGTTCACATAACCTTACTTTTGCTTAACATAACCTCACTTTATTGTTTTAATTTATATTTAACTTTTAGTTTAATTCAACTAGTAAAATGGCTAAAGTTGTTCAACCCGTTGAAGTACTCAGTGACGAGCAGGTTTATGTTAAAAAGTTTAGATTGTACGGAACGAAAACTATTTTCAAATTTTCTAACCCTCCTTCTGATACTAGTGAGATAGATTGGCTCAGTCAAGGTTTTGCCAAGATTGTAAATGAGATGAAAGGCCAAGCCCACGAAAATGATCAGCTCGGGTTCACTTTGCAGAGTCTTAACCTAAAAAGTAGAGATCCGGGGTATGTCGCATTTCGACCCGCTGGTGAAATTGATGAATACATCCTTTGGCAAATTTTTGGAGGGATCATACAGTCAAATTCTGAATCCGTCAAGTCCACTGACACTTTTAAAGTAGAATGTACTCGAGTTAATCTCCCTGTAGGTTCTGGGAGGGTACGACCTGGTATCTTTAACACATTTGACGAGGAGTGCAAAGCAAGGAAGGGTATCGTAGTTATTAAAAATAAAGACAACTTGTGTCTCCCCAAGGCCTTGGTTGTAGGTATCGCTCATGCAACAAAGGATCCTCAGTACAAGTCAATTCGGCAAGATGATAAAAAAAGGCAAACCGTAAGGGCTCAGGAACTTATTCGTCGGGCTAGAGTAGAGATGCCCGAGGATGGCGCGGGAATCCCAGAACTTGAGAAGTTTCAAGACTTGTTGAAAGATTTCAAAATAACCGAGTTCAATTATGATAATAAAGGTCGGGAAGTTTATTTTGAGGGCAGTGTTGAAAATGCTAAATTCAAGATCAACCTGTTGTTTTACAACGGGCACTATAACGTAATAACTAGTTTGACTGCTGCTTTCGTTTGTAAATATTTTTGTGAAGCTTGCCATGTTCCCTATGATCACAAAGGTGAACACAGATGTTCAAGCATCTGTTCTCAGTGTCAGACCATCTCGCCTCCCTGCAAAGAGGAGCATGGAAGAATAGTTTGTTGAAAATGTAATATGACTTTGAGAAACCAACAGTGTTTCACTGCTCACCAAGTCGATAAATGTAAAGTTGTCAAAACGTGTCTTGATTGCGGTAAATTAGTTTGGATTAGAGACAGATCCACGCCCCACAAGTGTGGAGAAGTCTATTGCAAACCTTGCGGATCTTTCCAAGATCCAAATCATAAATGTTTCATACAGCGGAACGATGGTAAGCATAAACCAAAGCATAAAGTAAACTTGTGTGTTTCCCAGCAGTTTTGCTACCAGTGTATCGAAACAGAATTTTGCAGGGTTTGTAAAAACCGTACGAGAGTCTTCAACTCTGACCCTGTTAAAGATTTCATGGAATACGTCATGGAAGTCCGAAAAGGTTTTAAAGATGTCTGTGTAATTGCCCACAACGGTCAGGGCTTTGATTTTCAATTTTTGTTAAAGTATGTTCTTGAAAAACTAAATTCACACCCGATCTGGTCATGAAGGGTTGCAAAATTATTCTCATGGAAATGGACAACGTTAGATTTGTGGACTCACTTAACTATTTTTCCATGGCCCTCGCTGCACTCCCTAAGTCATTTGATTTGCCTCCGGAGAGAAAGAAGGGTTACTTTCCTCACTTGTTCAACACTCTGGCGAACCAAAATTATGTAGGCCCTATCCCCGATAAACAGTACTATTGCCCAGAGTCAATGTTTAAAAAGTCCAATAAGGCCTTTAAAATCTGGTACCATGAAAGAGTAGCGGAAAACTATGTATTTGATTTTCAAAAGGAAATGTTGGAGTATTGCATCTCTGATGTGGAGGTCTTGGCCCAAGATTGCCTTAAGTTCAGATCGATATTCCTCCAAGAGTGTAATGTTGATCCTTTCCTAGAGGCTGTAACGATCGCTAGTGCTTGCAACTTGGCCTTCCGCCGCAACTTTTTGAAACCAAACACGATCGGCCTCATCCCAAAGAACGGCTACCGTTTAGTGGATAACCAGTCAGCTATCGCCATTCAGTGGTTGAGCTGGGAAGAAGAGAAACGTGGAGTGAGGATCGAGCATGCGGGGCGGGGTAAAGAAGTAAAGATTAACAAACTGAAAGTAGATGGGTTTGACAGGGAAAATATCTACGAGTTTCACGGATGCTACTGGCATGGATGCCCCAATTGCTTCCCATTCAATCGAGAGGCTCCTCTGAAGGAGGATCCCTCAGACTCACTTCACTTAAGATACGAGAGAACTAAGTCCAAAATCGCTAAGTTTAATGACTACGAAGTAGTCGAGATGTGGGAGTGTGAGTTTAGGAAATTAAAGAAAGAACAAAAACTCAAACACTTGGACTCTCTCCCAATATTGAACACACTCCTACTAAACCCGAGACAGGCTTTCTTTGGGGGCAGAACGGGTAACTCTAAGACTTACCACAAATGCGTCGAAGGAGAAACGATCCAATATGTGGACGTTTGCTCGCTCTACCCGTATGTGTGTAAGTACGGAAAGTATCCCCTAGGTCATCCCACCATTCATGTAGGAGACAGAGAGTGCAAGCAGAGAGGTCTCCAAGTAGATGGTTTATTGAAATGCAAAGTCCTACCACCTTGGGATCTCTACCACCCAGTGCTCCCAGCAAGGATGAATAATAAATTAATGTTTGCCCTCTGTAAAACATGTGGTGAAAACCAAAACCAAGAAGACTGTGAACACGAAAGCGAAGAAAGAGCCCTGGTAGGAACTTGGACAATGGATGAGGTGCGGAAAGCGGTAGAGAAAGGCTATGCCATCCTCGATATGTATGAATTATGGGAATATGAAATGGCGACATACGAGAAAGGGGGACTCTTTACAGATTTCATCAATAAATTCCTGAAAATGAAACAAGAAGCGTCCGGCTACCCAGAATGGTGTAAGTCCCAGATTGATAAAGACCGGTACGTGCGGAACTACTTCACTCATGAAGGAATCAGGCTGGACCCCGCCAAGATTGCTGAAAACGAAGGTTTGAGATCAATGGCTAAACTCATGCTAAATTCATTTTGGAGTAAATTTGGACAGCGAGAGAACCAGACAAAGGCCACGATAGTCAGAGACCCCAAAACACTGTTCGGGATGATGACAAGACCCTATATAATAGTGAATAGAATACAGATAGTAAACGAAGAGGTAGTGGTAGTAAGCTGGGAGTACCTGGAGGAAGTCGGTGAGCCCTTAAGAAACGTGAATGTAGTCATAGCGGCCTATACTACTGCTCAAGCTAGGCTGAAACTGTATGAATATCTGGAGGCCCTGGGTGCACAAGTCTTGTACTACGATACAGACTCAACCCTCTATATTTATAAGGGAGGTTTGTACAGGGTCCCTGCGGGGGATTACCTCGGGGAAATGACCGACGAGCTGGTTAAATACGGACCTGGATCTTTAATCGTTGAATTTGTTTCTGGGGGGCCTAAAACGTACGCATATCTTGTCTGGTCAACCAACAAACAAAAAATAAAATCTGTTTGCAAAATCAAGGGCCTCACTCTCAATTCTAAGACCTCCAAAACACTTAACTTTGAAAAACTAAAAGAAATGGTTCTTAGTGAGTCAGCTGAAAGCATAGAAATTAAGGAATCTAGAATCAGGAGGACGAAATACCGCGATATTGTAACTGTGAATGAATCAAAACTTGTCAAAATTACTGGACCAAAAAGAAAGCTCGAGGGTGAGTACGACACACTACCCTATGGTTATAAAATCCAAAAACTTGAGTAAACACGACTGGTAGTATTGGGAACGATTCGTTCCCTTTGTAAAAAAATGGTCACGTGACCTGATTTCAGGTTTTAACTTGGATGATATAACCTCCAGCTCTGTCTCAGCCACTTTGGTCACCGATCCTGCCCTAAATTGCTCTAATCTGTACTACTGCACAATACTTGAAATAAATGGCTCACTTAACTTCATGAACAGTTCAATTGTAAATATAGTTGAGCATGTCTTGGACATTGTAAAAGTTCCCACTGTATGTATTTCTCTCTGTGTGTGTGTGTGAGCGTGTGTGTGTGAATGAAGGTCAATGGCGTGGGGGACGAAAAGCCCCGTAAACCTGAATGTAAATTGAAGGGTCTTGTACGTTGAGGCGTCTAGGTAAGCCCTTGGCTACTCCTTGGAAGGACCTAGAGTGAATGGTGTACTCAAGTTATTCCTTGAATCCGTACGGTGGGACTTGTAAAAGTAAAAAATGAACGGAGGAGACAATTAGCTTGTTTTTTTTGGAAGGTCTCCATGGGTCATGGCGGTGGAGGGGCTATTGCTTTTTTTCTAAAAATACTCTATCCTTTGTTTGCTAAAAAGGGAGAGAACATTAGTTCGTACTGGGCATCAACCAGGTAATCTGGATGGCCTACGTATGGAATAATGTTTAACCTGGGTGCATATGCATGGGATGGTCTCAAACCCCACCCAAGCAAACAGAAACTTAGTATACGGGGTTAACGGCTATGAACACCGGGTTTCTAAGCGTTAGCTGTAATGGAATGGATGTCTGATAAGCTCTTTAGCTCGATTGTTTTCATTAAATTTTTTATATCGATTAACCTATCGAATCTCAATCGAATTTTACGCGTGCGAGGTAGTACTTTTTTTTTAAATAACCTCCCCGTGACCCTGAACTTTAAACTTTCCCTCATTACGTCACAAAACAGTCTACGTCACTGGCTCAGCCTCAGATGACGTATATATTCACTCAGCCCATGCGGTCAAGTGACGTGTGACGTCACTTTTTAATATATCCTAGATTATATTTATATAATGGTGTAGCTGTAAAGTATATGTATAATATTGTATATACATTGCCATATGATAGTATCAATCGCATAGAGTATATAATAGTCGAACCATGGAACATATATACATATAATTTACAGTATATAATATATATATATATATATATATATATATATATATATATATATATATATATATATATATAATGGTGTATATGTAAAATAATTTATCATAGAGCATAGGTTGCCAGAACTGAGCAAAATGAGTTAAAATTTAAAAAAGTGAGGTTAGGAAATTTGGCGGGAAATAAAGTGCCATAGGCGCCGCCATCTTGGAATGACGTCACTACAAAATGCTGGCTTCTGATTGGCTTGCTATAGTGGGGGGTATCCTACTACTATAATTTGTACCAATTAGAACAAATATGTTTTTGTTTCATAAACCATTCGTAATTAGATCCTGAATTGTATAAATAAACATAAAAAATTTAATAAACTACAAGTATCAAAACTGATTTTCTTTAAAATATCGATGTTTTTATATTAATACAAAATTTTACAATTTCCAATAATTTCTGAAAGTTACTGCCACGTTAATTTAAATAATATCAATATTTAAAAAGAATAATACAAATTTATGTTAATTTTAATTTTATTTCATCGTTACCATTAAGTAAACTATTAAGGTTAATTTTGATTCGACTTGGAAATACCTCCTGGCTTGTTATTTCCAGGAACAGTCCTGATCCTGACCACCGTTCACGACAGCAGCGTCGTGTAGCGGAACAAAACAATTACTTATGCATAAGATCGTAAAGTAGGTATTTGTCAGTAAGCGGAGCGTGGTAACATTTCGAAAGATTCACCAACACTTTACACTCGGATAACATTACATAATTTTGCCTACAACTGGACTTTTGTATAACAAACCATAATAACTACACTTTAATCCATTTTGGCTGAATTTGTGATATACACTTAGTCAGTTAGCTTGGTCCAAAAGAACAATTAATCAGCTGTTAAACAGCTGTCAGCGAGCGAAAAAATAAGTATCAGTGAGAAACAGAAATCAGCTGTTTTACTATGTGTTTTAGACCGTAAAGAAGTACTTTTGGCGTGGTTGGAGGAAATGGCAATGTATCTTGTGCTAATTTACATAATTTAAAAAGTGAAACATGAAATGTATTTTATATTTCATATACATTACTGACAAAAGAGCTGACCTTTTCATTCATAAATAGTTCATCGTCGTAAATGAGGGATAAAGTAAACGTTGCTCCCCATTAGCTGGTATTAAAATACGCTTGATAAATACCAACGTTATAAAATAATAGAACAGTATAAAAAGTAGAGGAGTGATATTTCAAGTACATAAACAGTGTAAAGTAAGTTATTTATTAAGATTTAACAAAGGTTGTAATAATTTTTGTTTATCAACAGGTTATATTTGGTTACATGCCATATATTTTTCTAAACTTGTAACAGTAGGAAAGAGTTTGCAAATGTTTATGTATCACTTGTTTTTTTATACTTTTGAGTACTATAACAATTATAGTTATAGTAATAAAAGGCGTTATAGGTATTTAACTACGGTTAAAGATACAATAATTTAGTTTATTTATGTTATCCGATCACGAATCATTTCCTGTGCTATTTATTACAAGTGCATTATTTAATACCTACACAGGTTTTTACATCACTGTACACTGAACTAATATATTACACATTACATAATATTTTATCAAATGGATGTATACAGATTCAAATGTTTAGTCTATAAAATATCTTCTTTAATTTATAAAAGGGTCATAACGTATAGCAAGAGTGCATGGAAAGGTTTAGTTTTTTTTGTTATATATTTCCATCCTTTAATAAATGAGGGGGAATATACTTAGAATATACTGTATATTTAAGTATGTCTTAATGCTTGTATACTATTTTAAGTGTTAAAATATTTGTATTACTGACTAATTCTCGTAAGACATTTGTAGCCAACTATAAGTGTATGCAGACAACTCACTCAAATTAGTAAGTATAGAAAGGTTTATTTATAAACAATAAATATTTACTTTAAGTTTTGGATTGATGCCAAAAACGATATTCCTCCAGCACGATAGGAGCCATAACATATTTGACCGTACGGTTGAATTTGTATTGTCCCATAAGTACACTTGAGGGTTTACAATATGACAAACTGCTCGTGCAATAAGAGGGTTACTGTAACTGTCGGATATTGGAACAGGAACCTAATACAACCAACTCTCATCTGGATAGCCCTATGAAAAAAATACCGACAGAAATACTTTTACTGTAATTTCAGTGCCTACTTAAAATAGGTGCTGACCTTATATAACTTAATGTTTGTTTTTTATTTCTAAAACTAATATATTGAATGTATTTATAAATAGTGTACTGCTTTATGAAATTGAAATTGTTAATTTTAGGTTCATCTTAAATATGTACTACAGGAACTGCTGTAGTAATAATGTTTCCTGACAATATTAAACAGAGGTTTGGGTTTCTTTTGATAAAATCAACTACCCGTCACCATATGCCAATAGGCCTGAGCAACGTTTTAAAGACAGTGAGGTACCGTTAATATAAATGGTCCCATTGTCAAGCCAGTGGTGGCCACTCATGAAAAGTTGTCATAGCACGTGTTACTTGCGAGGTTATTGCACTATCAGTGAGTTACGGCGTCCGGTAAAGAGTTAAAATACGTAAAACAGTTTCGCCAATTCAAGATAACCATGAACCTGTTGACCCTGTATCTTAACCGAAGCATAAACCACAAAGAATATACATCTGATGCAATTAAAATATTATAAATATATATTTTAAGGTGATTATAACTATAGTAACTTTTGGTTAATCTATGAAACTATCCAAGAATCCACCCAACGATTTGTCCAGCGATCGTCCATCCATCTTATTTTTCATTCATATTTTAGGTAAAGATTCGACTAGCTATTTATTTTTTCCTATTGAGTTGGATAATGCAGTGGTTGGAGAGAGCACTTCTTAATCCGAAGTTCGGCAGACACATTTTGAGTACTCTATTAACATTTTTTAGAGTTCGATACAATACCCAGCTGCTAGTCGTCTTTCGTCTGTAGTAATGCTGAGTTAGAACATTTCATTAATTTATTGTTGCTGGATTAGGAAACCCCAGCATAGCTGCTAGGCACGTCTTCCACAAGCGAGAATTTTGCGCAGGATCCCGGAAGGAATGGATATAGCAGGAAAGGAAAGGGTGGGATACGGCAGGCAGCCAAATTCTGAGGGCCAACTCCCGTGTTCCCGTGACCGCTGTGATCAGGCTCAACAGGCGGACCCGCTCTGCCCTCCAACTGGCCAATTCAAACAGGGTATCCACTTACAACAGCCAGGGACCACATTCTCAGGTTGGGGACCTAACCCGGAGTTTCCATCTCCAGCCGCTGCAAATTGAGGGACCAAAGGGTAAAGGGAAGCTTGTCATAATGGACAGCCAAAAGACTTATCATATTTAGTGACAACTTCATTTGCTGTACCAATGTAAGCCTAAAAACGGGTATAGACCAGTTTTAAGGTTGTCCTGGGACAGGCTAAGAACATTACGAACCTAGAAAGCAAAAAGACCCGCATTGCGATTGTTCCCTTTAAATATTTAAACAAATTACGAAATTAAGTGGCCTAAACCCACAATGAAACCCTTTCCCCTTATACGTAAAACAGTTTCGCCAATTCAAGATAACCATGAACCTGTTGACCCTGTTTCTTAACCGAAGCATAAACGCTGAGCATAAACGCATTTTCGCTGAGTACGCAGGTTTGCTGTGACGGGGGTATTAACTTTTAACATAATTTTTCGATGTGATGTCCCTATTTTAAATGTTCGTCAATTATTAAACCGAACTATTTTGAATAATCATGGGACTCCTCTGGGCCGGGTGGGTTGGATATTTTGCCTAATACTGTTCAACTTGTTGTTCATTACTCGTTGTTGTTAGGCTATATCGAAACATTTTCCAACTTAATTTGAACTGATCGTTGTATTTAGTATTAGTACTTATAAATGTTTTTCATTGTTTGCAAATCTGGCTAAATACAATAATATAATAACGTTTCATTATTTGAAATTTCTATTGTACTGTATATTATTTTATACATTAGTTTATTTAGCTTACTACCCTAAATGAACACCGTTGTGGTAGAAATAGTACAAATCACAACAAAAATAACAATGTAAAGGCGCTTTATAAGAACGGTTAAATTTAACTAATAAAGATTGTTAGGAGAAATATTAAGGTGTATGAAAATCTTAAAATATTATTTTTAACAAGTATTCTCAAATGAAAATATAGTTTCAAACTGTATATATTTACTTCACATATGTAGAGATAAGTTTTTTGGAACTAAAATGATTCTCATTAGTTCATCCATTTTAGCACAATTACGCAGATCTAAAAAGACAATTATTTAGCCGGTTCCGTTATCTTGATCGCCAAGTCGAATCGAGTGCTCAATAAGAGTCTGGAGCTCTTGTCGCAGCCAGGTACAGGAAATTGTGGCAATAAGGAAATCCTGACTTGCCTCCGTGATCCCTCCCTGAAGCTGTCTCTTAGGCACGTTATCTCTTAACGCTATTTTTCTGATAACGTTTTAATTCCGTTATTTTTTAAATTTGTATATTTTGAAACAAAACCATTGGTTAATTTTTTATCGTTATGAGGACGTCCAATTTGACAAAACCTGTCAAACAAATATTCGCACATATTAAGGTTGGTAATTGTTTAGAAAACAGCCAAGAGGTTGTAAATCCTAGTAAATTACCTAAACAATTTTAGAGTTATGTGCTTTTTTAGTAAAATTTTATTTAAAAATCAGCTAATAAATAATAAAACTGGTTTCTTATTTATTATTTTAGCAAGTTTAGAACAGTTAAAGACAAAGTTTAAATTCGTTTATTTTTCTAGTCCTTAAACATGTTCTAAATATAACAAGAAATTTATATTTTAAATAACTGTTTTAACAATGTCATAAATAAGAATCTGTTAGGTACAGACCCTTTGGCGGTAGTTGGTACCTGGTTTACGCATGCGCAGTAATGACCTTCCCTCTCCACGCGTCTTAGTACAGACAGCCTACCAATCTTTATTTATATGTAAAAGATGTGATAATTTTAGCAATTATAACATTTACTCCCTTATGCTTTATTAACTGTACACAATCGTTGGAGGGGAATAGATGAGGGACTCACCATCCCACTTATATTATATCTCACTACACGTCCATAACCGTTAAAAGGCCTGTAATAGAAACCCCGTAATTTTGGTTCTTCTAATAGTTTTCTTTCATCTCTTTTAATTTAATCCAGAGCCTGAGTTGAAAGGGAGCGGTACTTGAAAAAATATGAATCGCCATTTAATTGAAGTTATACATATTTTTGGCCGTTTATTGTTTATAGTAGACTTAGCTTATATCAGTTAAATGTAAGTGGCTTAAATAAAAATATTAACGTAACACTATACTACTTGCAGGGGTTTGTTTTTAAAAACGGGTTTAAGATGAAAGGGGATCTACAACTAGACAAAATTGAAAAAATCGAACGTTCAAATATAATATTTTACCTTGCGTTCCGCACAAACGAGACTAGTACACAAGTGTACACTGCAGACTATTCTGAGCATTCGCCGTGTACACTTGTGTGCTAGTGTTGTCTCGTGCGTTTGATCTGTTGTGTGAAAATTGTGTGTATAGTCTTATTCTGTTTTGACTGCTGTTACATTTCTCTGTTTTAGCTTTTCTGTGATTTATCCAGCATTGCCTCAATTAAGCCGCTAATTCTGTTATGTTCTGAGGATCCCTTCTACCTGAAGATGGGATTAGATAACAGATCCTGAAACATCGTGAAACTTTGTTTTTACTAATAAGTGATAGCAAACATCCGCAATATTTCTTAAATAACATAAACTCACCATCACCAACAATAATAATGATAACAAAAATTGTATACAGTTTTAAAAAATCTACTCCAACTCAGCATAGAATATTTGTCGTTAATTATTTGCAAATTTAAATCCAATTTTCATTTTAGAATAGTTATCTGCTTTGTTTACAAAAATAAATTTTTAATTTATACTCAGCCGTTGTACTGAGTTCGTATGCAAAGAAGGGAACACATGCCACGAAAAATAAATTGATAAAAACTGATAAAAAATTACCAAAATCAGTGCTTTTTGCTAATTGCAAACTTACAACTAATTAAATTTAGGATATCGGATTTTTTCGATCATTCTTTGGTTAAGAGTAATCTCTTGACGCCAACCTGGCCACTCTACAACAGTAATTTATTCTGAAAATGGGGTTACATGTCACTTTACTACAGAGGATGTCAAAAAGGGCAAATCACAGTGTTTGAGCCCATTGAAAACTTACAACAGAGTAAATTTAGCATTAAAGATATTGTATTTTTTCACCATCCTTGAGGTAAGAAAAATTCTTTGATGAAAACCTGGCCTCTTTAAGTTATCCTCAGTAGTCTTAACCAGTATAGTAACTAGTTTTTGGGTAGTAAAAATGGTTAAATGATTGTATATCCGATTAATTTGTGCTCCAATCCAATCTAATCCAAAACATTTATGGTTCATTGGTTCAATATTTTGCCATACATTGAAGTTCATTTTATTGAACCAATTATAAATCTAATATACTGTATGGTATGGTATGGTATGGATGGTATGTATGGTATGGATGTTAGGACACCTAACTGCCAATATTTCAACACTACGAAACAACTCCTTAGTTCTATTTATTTTCCTTACTTTCAAAGTGATGATTAAGATAGCATGCCTTCGTTCACTTGCCCCGTAACAAATCTCCCACTTATAAAAAGCATGCTCCAAGGGTCTTGAGCCCATTTTGAAATCAGTGATGGTAGGTGCATTCTTGAGGTGACGGGGCATACGTTGGAAAGGCGTAGCACTGCGTAGTATCATGGTCCGTGCTCTAACAATGACATCCGGTGCACGGGATACAACCAGTCCCCTCTGTGACGCGGGTTACATGTGCGTCTGTTTTGTAATTTTAAGTCCGGGTTATTTTCCAAAATATAAAGAACTGGTATAAGTAAAATGACGGCCATGGTAAAATCTTAAGGGGTTCATACCAACTATTGCAGTGATCTCGTATTATAAAGCAATATCCTATTAATTTGTTTCTGAATTTTGAAAACCCTTAAGAATTCAGAAGCGTTTCCCCAGAAAATGACACCATAGCTCATCTAGCTAAAGTCATGACTTCATGACTATAGTACACCATCAGACTCGTATCACAATCTGTGACGGGTGATAGCCGCCTCAGGACAAAACATATTGTTTTTAACATTTAACATAATTTTTCGATGTGATGTCCCTATTTTAAATGCTCGTCAATTATTAAACCGAAATATTTTTTACATAATGGTGGGACTCCTCTGGGCCGGGTGGGTTGGATATTTTGCCTAATACTGTTAAACTAGTTGTTCATTACTTGTTGTTGTTAGGCTATATCGAAATATTTTTGCAACTTCATTTGAATTGATCGTTGTATTTAGTATTAGAACTTATAAATATTTGTCTTTGTTTTTAAAGTTGGCTAAATACAGTAAGGTGATAACGTTTCTCTATTTGAAATTTCGATTGTACAGTATTAATAAAACCTAATAATTAATTATTAAAACCTTACTATTAATTATGTATGTTTTTATTTTTGTACATTATTTAATTTAGCTTACCGTGATTTATCCAGCATTGCCTCAATTGAGCCGCTAATTCTGTTATGTTCTGAGGTCCCTTCTAAATGAACACCGTTGTGATAGAAATAGTACAAATCACAACAAAAATAACAATTTAAAGGCGCTTTATAAAACTTAGATTTAAATTAACTGATGAAGATTGCCAGGAGAGAAATATGGTCTATGAACAAGTGAAAATATTATATTCAACAAGTATTCTAAAATTAAAAATTACAGTTACAACTTATATATTTTTACTTCACATATGTATAGATAAGGTTTTTAGAATCAAAATGATTCTTATTTGTAAATCCATATTAGCACAATCATGCAGATCTATAAGGACAATTATTGAGACCGTGCCGTTATCTTGATCGCTAAGTGGAATCGAGTGTACAACATCAGTTCGGCGCTCCTCTTACTGCCAGGTACAGGAAATTGTTGCAATAAGGAAATCCAGACTTTCCTCCGTGTTCCCTCCCTGAAGCTGTTTCTTAGACACGTTATCTCCTAACGATATTTTTCTGATAACATTTTGACTCCGTTAATATTTTTAAATTCGCATAATCTGTAACAAAATCATGTTTGTTAATTATTTTATCGTTATGTGGACGCCCACTTTGGCAAAACCCGAAAACAAATATTTGCACAGATCAAGGTTGGTAATTGTTTTGCAAACAGCCAAGAGGTTTTAAATCTAAGTGATTTACCTACTAACGTTTAGAGCAATTTTTTTTAGTTCTAATATATTTCAAAAAGAGTAAAATAACAATACCCCCGTAGCAGCAAACCTGCATACTCAGCGAATTTCCAATGCATATTAATTTATCTTAATACCACATAAAGCCACATACCAAGTTTCATCAATATACATTCATAAATAAACGATTTATGACATTTTAATTATTCTCCATAAGAATAACATGGCGGCTGAGTATGCAGGTTTGTTGAAATAAGGAACACTAAAAATGGGCTTTTATACAAGTATCAATATAACTCAACTAGGTAAAGTCACATACCAAGTTCTATTAAATTATGTTCATAATTAAAGGAGATAACACGTTAATTATTCTCCATAAAGAATAACATGGGGCTGAGTATGCAGGTTTGCTGCTACGGGAACTATCGGGAAAAATGGGTTTTTGTGCAAATATCAATAGACCAAAATGAAATGAAGCAATGTACCAAGTTTCGTCAGGATAAGTTGATAAATAAGCGAGATATACATTTTTTCTTATCCTCCATAAGAATAACATTGGACAACGTACTGTGTTTAGCACTTTCAATATCTCAGTAACCAATTGACGTACACCAAATTAAAACATCAAATTGTGCGTCTTTTTAAGCTGATTCCAATGGTGAAAAATAAAATTTTACTTTTTCAAAAATTGTATGTAAAAAACTCAAAAAACGCATTTTTGGGGTACAAAACCCCCCCAAAATACCCCTTTGGATAGGTCAATCCATCTGGTTTTCGAACTTAAAGTCATAAATGCTGCTTTACACGTTTTTACCAAATTTCATCAAAATCGGACCTTTTTTACGAGAGTTATCGTACCCACCGACACACACACATATACAGTTTCGAACGAATGGTGTTTTTGGGGTCTGGGGACCTCAAAACGAAAAGTTATCATGGTCCCGGGCCTAGGTCTTACCATGCCGACTACGGTAATAGCTTCATCCCTTTAGGGGAAATTCGCTAAAATAAAACTTGTTCCATATTTATTATTTTAGTGCGTTTAAAATATTTAAAGACAACGTTGCATTAGATTTATTTTTGTATTCCTCAAATATTTTCTAAGTATAACAAGAAAATGACATTTGAAATAACTTTTTTAACAATATCATACGTAAGAAGATGTTAAGTACAGGTTATTTGGCAGTAGATAGCATTTTTTTTGCGCAAGCGCAGTAATGACCTTCTCTCTCCACGCGTCTCAGTACAGACAGCATACTAATCTGTATTTATGTATAAAACATATTATTCTTTCCATATGTAATGGTGTTGATTAACTACTTGGAGGATCTGAGAGGGGTTTATCTTTCCCCTGCAAATTCAGTAGATAAGGCACTTTACTACTACAAAATTATTTAAAAGAGGAGAGATTTTCTTATGACATCACAGTATTTTATTAAGAGCTTCAGGAGTAAAACAAAACAATAGCAAACATTGAATTATATATATATACAAAACAAAAACATGTGGTACGGTAAAACAGATGATTACCCCAGCAGTAGCTTGAAATATGGTGTAAAACATAACATTTCCCCACCTGTGAACCAATGTGATTCACCAGAAAACTTAAGTCCTTTTTCACACATCTTGAATGAGGGGAGAAATCTTTGTAGTCGGTCTTGAAATTTGTCCTTTAGCAGTATGTAGCTATACAACTCGTACAAGACCATCAGGTCCAGGGGTAGTGGCGGACACTTTGCCCAATTTCCAAGACATCGGTGGCTCGTTCGGCTTATGTATTAATACAATGTCCCCTACTTGAATGTTGCGTTGAGGTGTTGTCCACTTTGCTCTTTGTTGGATAGTGTGTAGGTATACGGATTTTCACCTTTTCCAAATACTTTGTCCCAATGCTTGAACAAGCTGCCACCTGGAAAGTCTGTTAGATAATATTTTGTCCCATTTATGTTCTGGAGGTGCGACAAGGACAGAACCTATCAGGAAATGTCCAGGGGTTAGATAGTCAAGTTCAGTTGGGTCTGATGAGAGTGGAGTGAGTGGTCTTGAGTTATGTATGCCCTCTACACGAGTCAAAAGATTTATAAACTCTTCAAGCGTAAGTATTTGATTACCAATCACTCGCCGAAGATGATGCTTTATGCTTATTACTGCTCTTTTACACAGACTACCTTGGCGAGGTGCAGCAGGAGGTAGAAAATAAAACTTTATTTCACTCTAACTTGTACATTTTTCAACTGCTTCTTTATTGTTGTCTTGCTTTAGAAACTTCTAAATTTTCTGTATCTCTAAAGATGCGCCGAGAAAATTAGCTCCACAGTCGCAATAGATATTTTCACAAAGTCTTCTTCTAGCTACAAATCGAGTGAGTGCTGCTACAAATGACTCAGAAGTTAGATTAGTCACCACTTCAATATATACAGCCTCAACAGAAAACAGACGAATTAGCAAATATAAACTTTTAATGGACTAGCTTTTCTAAGAGAGGCTTGCTTGATTACAAAAGGCCCTGCAAAATCTGCACCACAGTTACTAAACACTCTTGAAGGCAGTACCCTTGCTGGTGAAAGCTCTCTCATCTTTTGTGATACAAGTTTGCGTTTACAGCGAGAGCTGCGTACACATTTAAAACTCCTACTTGTTATGACGTTTCGTGTTGAGAGGATTCAGAAGCTTTGGGAGAGATATGCTTGTAGGAAGTGGGGTCCTGAATGTAAGTGTTTACTGTGGAAATAAACGATGATCAGATTGGTGACATGATGAGACTTTGGTAGGATGATTGGATGTTTTGTGTCATGAGCGAGATTACAGTGCTGTAGCCTACCTCCTACGCAGATCAATCCTGCACCATCAATGAATGGAGACAAGTGACGAAGTCAAGGAGTGCAAGGTTTACCAGATTTCAGACGATTTAGGTCTTCTTGGAACGCCAACTGCTGTTTTGGGTAGTTGCTAGTACATTTTTTCAACTAGAAGCTACCTTTGGAGAGAGGTTGTATGAACTCAGCTTGGAGAATGAGAGCATTATCTAGTGTCTGCGCCCAATACTAAATCATCGACATAGATCTGTTTTTATATAGCTTGACTCGCTGCAGGAAACATGTGACTTTCATCCTTAACAAGCTGTTTGAGAGTACGAATTGCAAGGTACGGAGAACTGCAAAAACAAAAAACCGCAGTAGTAAAGCGATAGATTGACAAGGGTTTAGATGGATCTTCGCGCCAATAGAGAAGTTGGTAGTTTCTATCACTCACAATGAATGAGAATTCTACTAAACATTTAACAGATATCACTACAGCAAATATATGGATAGGACCTAATATAGATCAGAATGTCACTGATTTCATTTTGAAGTTCAGGCCTTGAATGAAGGATTTTATAGAGTGATGTTCCTGTAGATGATCGATCTCTCGCATAAAAATCGATTCTAACTTTTGTTAGAGATGATTCCTCTGTGATGACAGTGTGATGAAGGAGAAATAAATGTTCTTTATTGTGAGGTATGGGAGAAATAACAGGTTCCATATCGCCTGAGTTCAAGTATTCAGTTATACATTCAATGTCTTTCTGTTTTAAATTAGGGCTGGAGTTAAGTTTCTTTTCCAAAAGAGAAAAATCTTCGCTTCGCTATTTCTGAAGTTTTTCCCAATGATGGATGATCTTTGAGGGGTAAACGCACAGTGTAACGATCCGATGGATCTCTACAGTGGTTATTAAAAAAGTGAGTCTCACAAAATACATGTTTTTGGGGTAGGTTTTTCTTCATGGGTCCAAAAATGTTGTACAGCTTGATGAAAATCGTAAGTGGCAGTAGTAAATAGAGGGGTATTCCCTAAATAGACTGAGTCTTGTGAGAGAGGTAAATGTTCAAGGGATGGAGATGAGCCTATTAAGATAAGCCAAAAACAGAGTTCATGGCTGCTGGAAGGTTATCGCTGATGACGAGCCTGTCCCCCGTCATTATATTTGCATGAATATCAGCTCCCAATAGAATGTCAACTGAACTAGGAGTGTCAAAGGTTGGATCTGCAAGGATTAGATTTCTAAACTTATCCTTTACATCTTGAGGAACTTGGGAGTGTGGCAGATTAGAAGTTATTCGATCCAAGATAACTTATCTGAGGACCTTTCGAGTGAAAGTATACGAGCAGTGGCCTCAGTAGTACAAGAGAAGCAGAATTGCCAACCGCTCTGATAACCGGAGAATTGCCATTGCTTGAAGTTACATAACAATATAGTGGTGGGCCTGTTGGATCAGTTTTCATTTTGGGAGAGTGCTTCTAAAGCATTCTTAGAGAGGCTTCGGTTTTGATTAGGTTCTGTAGAGATTTGTTAATATTGAGCATAATATTGACTCGGAGGGATTGGTCGTTCTACGACTGGGTAAGTGTAGCCATGAACGATGCTTCTTACTACAATGAGCACACACCTTTTTAGATTTTCACTCTTTAACTGAGTGTGCAGAGCCTAAGCAGTTGAAAAAAAAAATTGTCTTTCACAAAATAATAGTTATTTTGACCTGACAATTCCTTAAAACAAGGACAACCGTAAATTGAATGATCAGTACTACAAACAAATTTACATTATGCCATAGGAGAAGAGAGAAGCACAGTGCGGCTCTGTTTCTGGTTCATTGCTTTCAGATTTTGAGGAGGACTCGTCTTCTGATTATTGTTATGAGGAGAGAAAGAGCTTTGAGGAGCTGAACTAATGTTGTAGGTTTTGCTAGCTGCTTCTAAATTAGTACATTCCTTTTGCAAAAAAATATTATGTCCTCAGCATTAGGGAACTTTTGTGAGTCTAACCTACTATCCTCAAACTTTTACCGAGTATTACTGCCTAACTTTCGAAGAAAAAGATATGGTAAGATAATATTATCAATTTTTATATCATGTTTGAGTGCCTGGCTATTTTCGTGGAACCGAGAGATAAATTATCTAAAATTTTTAGCAGTTGGAGTTAGTGCATAAGGAAAATTAGTTATGCAATTTGCATGGAAACTCGCAATTTTCCTGTTGTTTTGGTAACTTTCTTTGAGAATGTTTCTTGCTACATGGTAGTTCTCGGGGGTAATGGGAGATTTTGATCAAGTTTAGAGGTTCACTATGTAAGGATGACAAAAGTTACTCGTAATCGTTTACGTACATCGCGCTTCATTTGGTCCACAAGAGCTTGACTTGAAAGGGAGTGGCACTTGAACAAAGTTAAATCGCCATTTAATTGATGTTATACATACTTTTGACTGTATGTTTTTTATAGTGGACTTAGCTTATATCAGTTAATTGCAAATGGTTCAATACAAAAATAAACATAATGCTCTACTATTTGTAAGTGATTGTTTTTCAAAATAGGTTTAAGGAGAACGGTTTTATAACCATACCAAATAAAAAAGTTTAATATATAATATTTTACTTTCTAAATAGTTATCCCATAGTTTTCATTTATGGATTAAAATAAAATCACCGTGTATTTTAATCTAATTTTTAAGAAATTTGGAGTGATAGCCGCACAATTATGTTCTTCAATAATAGATATGAGACGAAACCAGATCGTTGGTTTAATTCAGTCCCAATGAGTGTAAGATAATCGTGTAATTTATAACAAAATGTGGACTTTTAGGAAAATTTGCCAATTGTCTATCGTGTTAGTATTGGTTATTTACTTCTTCAGTCTTTCTGCTTATAATGTTCATGAATGTTATTTATTTTCGTATTACAAATAAACTTCATGGAGGTAACGATAATATTCCAAAGAGTTTCTCACATCGCTATGCGGATTGACCTGGGAAACACACCAAAGTAATATGATGTATTTTATTTCGGACTTTATGACTACGTAGCCTAATAAAGTGGGAGATCATTGTCAATTTTAAAAATGATATACTTATTTTAGTCGTTGTTAATGCAGTAAAAAAAGCATAATATAAAATATAAAGAAAGTTTTAGACACTATATTAAAACCCGTTCGTAACTGTTCACGGTGTTTTCAAAATTGCCAAAAGACTAAGTAAAATATTCTCAAGTACCATAAGTTATTATTAACTATTTGACTATTAGTATTTGAAATAAAGCTTAGTAAGTTAGTAAAAAAAATATTACAATAGTTAGAAGTATATAGCAACACTTTAAAATCAAAGGTAAAGATCATTATCAAACACCCCCCCCCCCTGTGCTTAGTAACCTAAAGTGATAAAACTACTGATAATGTTTTAACCATTTAACAATTTTGTTAAATAACTTAATGTACTCGGGGGGGGTCTTGATACTCGGGATTCAGGACCAAATTCAATTATTTTATTAATAAAAGTAAAACTAATAATCATCATAACCGCTTTTTATATTCCCTTTTATCTTGACTGAATATTTAGGTACAAATATAATTAAAAAAGCTTACAGAATGTTTTTAACAATTCTAATATTGGTCAAAGCTAGCGGTTATCACCCCTTCAAAAATGAAGGGATTAAAAATCAAATAACGTGTTGTTCACTAGTAATGAAATAAATGTAGTGGTTTAAACTTGTTTTATTTCATAATAAATTAAACTTGTTCTTTAAAATTCTATTTTTAAAACTTTAATTTAGAAATGCATAAACCTGTTGTGAAAATTTAAAGATGTTATTGAGACAAAGCCCCAGTATATTGCATATTTAAACATATTTAATAGAATGTATCAAAATTTAGAAAATATCTCATTACAAAAGGCGTGTTAGGCATGCATGCAAAATAGCAAAAACAGTGGACTCAAAGGTTTGGTTTGAACTTTGTTGTTAGCTTAGTTTTGTATATTGAATCACATCCAGATTTGTGTCAGTTCAAGCAAAATTCTGTTTCTTAAAAACTGAAGTTAAACATTATTAAATGTTAAAAAGTTCGTTCATCGAGCTCAAATTGTGAATGCAAATCAGCCCAACTACTTTCTCTGTAAAAAAAACATCAATACAATCTGCATATTTTGAATTCTGTTGTAAAGTTTGTTTTTGTAGCAGACAGAATACAAATATTACTTTGTATTTTGTCTGCTAACATACAAACTATCTAAAGACAGACCAACATGAACATAAAATTAGCAAAACTGTACAGATAAATATACATTCAATGATAATAATAGGATATGTCCATAGTCCTTATTTTTTATATCCCTTGTATCACAATTTTTAACAGAGTTTCATCCAGTTTCACCAAATTTTAATATTACAAAAATGTCTGTAAAATCTGAATAAAGTTTCAGCAAAAAACTGAATCGGAATTTTTACCAAAATATGTAACCGAAATATAGTTTACTGAATTATATGATATCAATTGCCATAGATTTTACCTTTGCATTTTATCATCATAATATTTCAAAAATCTCCATGAAGTTCAAAAAACCCCTTTTATTTATGTTTGTTGGAATTGCATTTGTGTCTTTAATAATGATTTTTATACTTATATAGAAATTACACTTTAGGAAGTATAATGGCTATCATTCCTGTTAAAAAAAAACTGTTGATTCACCTTTACACAGAAATATAAACACTATTTAAATTTAAAGAAATACTAGCTATAGTGCCAGCTATAGCTTTAGTGCAAACAATAGTTCTAGCTATAGTGCCACCCTATCGTAATAATTTCCGTGACCCAGGATTTAGCATAGGAAAAATATCTACTTCTGGTTCTATTATCGGTAATAGAATACAATTATTACTGTGAGAGAAAAGGAAAACATAAAACTATATATAGAGAATATAGAATACACAAATCTGAATTTGATCTAAAAATTAATTTCACTACAATTTTATACAGTATTATTATCTCTACTCCCACTCAGCATAGGATTTTTGTTGCTTATTACTTGCAATTTTCAATCCAACAACCTTCATTTTAATTTAAAAAGATTTAAGATAGTTGTCTGCTTTATTTACAAAACAACCTTTACTTTATAATCACCTTTTGTGTTGAGTTCGGATGTAAAGAAGGAAGTACTTGGCACGGTAAATAAAGCGATCAAAAATGGTAAATATCCCCGTCACAGCAAACCTGCGTACTCAGCGAATTTCCGATGCACATTTCTGTCTTAATACTACATAAAGCCGCTTACCAAGTTTCATAAAAATCTATCAAAAAATAAGCGATATTTTAATTAATCTACATAAGAATATCATTGGGGATGAGTATGTAGGTTTGCTGACACAATTTTGCTGACACAGTTGAATTGTATTGATCTACAATTCAACTAGGTGAAGCCACATACCAAGTTGTATCAATATTCATTAATGAATAAGCGATTTATAACATTTGAATCATTCTCCATAAGAATAACATGGGGCTGAGTAAGCAGGTTTGCTGCAAAAGGAACGCAAAATATGGGATTTCATTCAATTATTAATATAACTCAACTAGGTGAAGCCACATACCACGTTTCATCAATCTACATTCATAAATAAGCGATGTATTCAATATTTTAATTATTCTCCATAAGAATAACGTGGGGGATGAGTACGCAGATGTGCTGCAACAAGGAGCACAACAAATGGGGTTTTATGCAAGTATCAGTATAACTCAACAACAGGTGGAACTACATACCGAATTTTATTAATATTCACAATTAATGTCATGATTAAGGGAAACATAAGATTTGCCTTATTCTCATTAAGTATAAGATGGGGGCTGAGTTCGCAGGTTTACTGCTACAGGAAATATCGGTAAAAGGTTTTGTGCAAATAAGAATAGAACACAACCAGATGAAGCCACATACCGAATTTCATTAATATTTGTTAATTAATAAGCAAGATATAAAATTGTACTTATTCTCCATAACATTAACATGGGACAACGTACAGTACTTTGTTTAGCACTGTTAATATATCGGTAGCCAATTGACGTAGAGCAATGATGAAAATACCAAATTGTTTGTTTTTTAAGCTAAATGTAATGGTCTGGACAAAATTTTGGGTTTAAAAATAATTACATGTAAAAAGTCCAAACAACCAATTTTTGGGGTACAAAATCCTCCCCAAACCCCTTTTAAAATAGAGCGACCTGACTGGTTCTCGAACTCATGAAAATAGATTCTGCCTTACACATTTGTACCAAATTTCATCAAGATCGGACCATTTTTACGAAAGTTATCGTTCCTACGGACACATATATATATATATATATATATACCTCTTTCTCTCTCTCTCTCTATATATATATATATATACACACACACACACACACATATATATGAATTTGAACGATATATGTGTGATATAATATATATGTGTTTTTGGCATCTAGGGGCCTCAAAACGAAAAGTTATCATGGTCTCGGGCTTAAGTCTTACCACGAGACCTACGGTAATAGCTTCTTCCCTATAGGGGAAATTCGCTAAAAATGGCCAAAAAACTGTTTTTAGCAATAGCAAACTTGCAACTGAGTAAATCTAGGATATCGCATTTTTCAATCATCCCTGGAATAAAGGAAATCTTTTTAAACCAACCTGTTCGTTTTAAAATCAGTAGTTTACTCTGCATAGGAGCTTACATGTCACCTCTACAAGCTTTTATTAATTAGGGAATTAAGAGCTGTTAGTCAATGTTTGTAAATTATTATCTAATGTTTCTTATTCATATTATTACTAACAATTCTATTTAATTACCTCTAGTATTTTAGTTATTTATCCAGAGCTGGATGAATATGCAATTCAACTTTGTTAAAGTGGTATCATTTGTTTCTGACTGTACAATTCCATATTTCACACTGAACTTCACTAACAAGTAACACTCTCGACTGTATTTATTGCCGTTTTCAGACAAAAGATTTTAAATTTTTTCGTTTGCTGCAAACCTTTGGATGATAAATCTCCCAGTTACCTTTTAACAAAAAGGAATAAATCTTTATCCAAGCGGTAAAAATAATTATTTATTTTAAATTTTAACAAAAATATTAGTTATGAAATGCTTATTTTATTAGGAAATAAAAACTATTTACAATTATTTTATTATTAAATCATAATTTTTAATAATGCAAATGTCAAGTTTAAAAAGTGTTAAGCTCTTCGATTTGTCATCAATCACTTTTGTCATAGTTAAGTCAATAGTTTATGGTTTAATCGTTTATATTCTTTTAAATTTAAAAATTAAGGAGTGTAGGAGTCTCCTTCTTCAGTAATAGTATTAATATTTTATGATTTACAGGGGTATACTTTTCACCAGATAGATGAATTGCAAACGTTTCGGACAGGTTTTCGTGGATGAAGTCATAAAATAATGTTCGCCCCTGAGGCCTATTTTTTTCTAGGTAGAACTTACATATTCAGCTGGGTCCCGAACTACCGAGTCGAAGAATTGTTGCATAGATAAAAGCATTATTGATGATTGGTGGAAATATACTTGATATCAAGCGGACTAAATTAACGAGCTCTAACCACTTCACCAGACCACTCGTTGCTAAAAATGTCACTGCCATCAATTTGCATTCCAACGTCGGCTTATTCAAACGTCCAGGTCGTACCTGCTGCACCTGGCGGGCAGAACCGGGTCACCAGATTGCATCTACTGCCGGACGTTCCCAACCACGCGGAACACACTTTCTTCCGCTGTACACATTGGGAATGGCCCCTCATGGAGGCCACACTTTCACTGGGTGCATTTTCGGTGGGTACGGCTTGTGAAATTGTAATAGAGGTCGAGGACGGACTGTTGGTCGCGTTTTGTCCAGGACATCCTCCGCAGACAAAATACCCCCGTCACAGCAAACCTGCGTACTCAGCGAATTTCCAATGGAAAATATATGTCTTAATATCACATAAAGCCGCATACCAGGTTTCATTAAAATATATTGACAAATAAGTGATATATCAAATTTGAATGATTCTCCATAAGAATAACATTGGGGATGAGTACGCAGGTTTGCCGCAACGAGGAACAACAAATATGGGGTTTCATGTATCTATCAATATTACTCAATTAGGTGAAGCCACATACCAAGTTCCATCAATATCAATTCATAAATAAGTGTTATATAGCATTTAAACGTGTGTGGATATACCATTGTGTTACCGAAGTGTTATATACCATTTAAACATCGTAAAGGATTCTATGCCTTAAATCCTGTGAAACAACATTCGTTTTCAGTTCAACTAGAGGGTAAATAAACAAAGAAAACGATGTAAATTAAACTATATTGGCTAGATGCAATTTTGAGGAAAATTAATTGTGCCTTAATTACAAGTTCTAAATAATCTCAGTTTTAGTTTAAACTTGAGTTGGGGAAAGCGGCCCTAAGTCAAATAATCTGATTCTGTACCATTAAGTGGTTCACATCCATTCGCCTACCATTAGAATATTGTCAACCACACAAATAAACCGATACATAAACATGAGTCAAAAATGAGTTTTGTGTTTGGTACCGATTGAGATTTTATTGGATATGTTAAAGTAGATAATACCTGATGTCAAGGATCATAGGATAATTTCCCAAAGAAGAAGCTTTGTCTATGAAGGTGCTTTGTATTCTAAAAAAAAATGAAAATCCAATAATGTTCGATTTCTAATGTTTATCTAAATATTATTTATTAAACTGTCCATTGGTGTGATAATATACACTGCTGAAATTAATATTAATTTTAGTGAAATAGAAATTTTAAATCATAAATAAACTATTAAATCCCACAATATACCGTGTCGAATATGCATACACAAATTCCAGACATTATTACCAAAACTACGATTCCCTGGTGATATGGGTAAATATATATTTCAATTAATTTGTGCAAATATTAGTAGGCTTTAACAAGTATAACAGTTTTTTAAGTTCATTATTCACTGTTTATGTTTATTTTTCATAGAAAAACTTTGTAATAGCAATGTTAAACTAGTGCTGACTGTATCTGTCGACAACCCAGCTCTCGCGATAATAAAACATACAATATCATGATTGCTTAGGCGTTTACGTTTTCTGAATTTACTTTCAAAGCGTGACTTCCCCCTGCACCTGGTGCCACTGAGATTAAGCCTTTGAAAGAAACATTTTTCTTTAACGGTAATATAAATCATTTTAGTTTAATCTAGGATATATAGTAATACCTCTTTGATTTATGTGTAAATAAGTTGGTTGATGAATTATATGAAAATAAAACCATACAAATCAACTAAATGAAAAATTTGAACACATTTTCATTTTTTCAGCCTTATTTTTTAAGTACTTTATTACAAGTCTACGATGTAAACCTGTTAATTTACCCAATTAATAGCCGTATTAAGCCTTTGGGTGTGCAAAATAGAGCTTTTACAATGAGTTTGTATATTCTAAAACAAGCCAATATTCATTTAAAAGTGAATTAAAAACAAAATTCTGTACGAGTATTTATTTGATTGAACTCACATTTGCGACATCTCACTGCCTATTTATTTTTCTCCTGCTTTAATCTTTAAATACGAACGCTTTTCATGTTATTAAAAATAGATACAATTTTCAGTTAATTATTATTAATTATCATTTTTTTAATTTTGTTCATAATAGATTTTATAGGAACTAACCTGAAAAATATATTTATTCATTTTTGTTAAAGAGAATATACTGTTGAATTATATACAGTAAGTAGTAATAGAACAAAACTCGCAACATTTTCATTTATTAACACATTACAAAGCCTACTAATTTATCTTTGACCATGTTATATGTTACACCGGTATAACAGGATTTTTCGTTAAAATTTGTATCCAACTATTACGGTGAAAAGGGTTCTCTCCGATAAGTGGCCTGTCATATCGAACAACTCAAGTGCACTTATGTGACTGTCAGTTATACTTGTATCTACGGCCGAAAAGACTTTATCTGTATTTTCATTCTTTGAACAAGAACCATTGTATTCTGTATTCCCCATATATTTCATCTGCTTAACATGTTAAAAATATATTAAAAGTAAAATTGTTCACGGTATTTTTAACAAAGTTGATACTTTAACTCAAAATAACAGTATATTCTATATATACATACTTATCGAGAAATGTAATAAAATTCTTATTAATTATACAAAATATAACAATAACATAATCTCATAATTTTATAACAACTAATAACTCAGATAGCCTTTACAATGAGTTGAAAGAAGGTTACTTGTTTTCTATAAACATGTTTTTTTTCGGCTAAGCATAAATATTTGGAAATGTAAAATTTAGTATTGGATAAAATATATTATATGTCGCACAATATAATGAAAATTATATCCTATTACTGATTTATGTCACCATATACAGTATTTCACTATTCGGTGAATACCTAGTATAAACACACGTGTCAGAATAAAACCTCGCCTTGTTTGAAATATTGAAGAGAAATATTTGCATTACTGTTTTTATGTTTTATTTCGTTATTAATACAAACTCTCACAAATAAAACATTTAATTAGCAGAGATAATCTGAGGACTAGTATCTCCTTAGTAGTCTTAAACCTTTTTTAAGGAACATTATTGACCAACCTAAATATGGTCAATTTGTAACGTAATGGTTGAATCAGCTCAACTGATTTATATTTGAAATTTTTTCCATATTGTAGGTGTTAAAATCAGTCTTAATTTGGTTATTGCTACAGTGAAACTGCTGCTATACTTTATATTATTCTTTTAATTTCCCCTCGTAACATATATATTTTAAATACAAATGCCACAAATAATTATAAATGCATTTGTGATACTTCACGCTATATTTCTCACTATGAACATGTGAGAGTTGTCAAGTGGACTGTGAAGGACAAGGACAAGGGGGGAAGGAGTTGCAGTGATAGTAAATGAAACCACTTGGTCGAAGTCTACGATCCATTTCCATTTCCAAGACACACAAACTCACAAGCGCACACAAATAAATTATGTATTTGTACTAAAGTTATATTATTGGCAGTATTAAGTATTACATGTCTAAATATTATGCAAACCTCAAATGATTAATTATTGATTTTTTACGGCAAGCGCCATTTTTGTACATTAATTTACAATTCAATTCATTGACATGCAATAATTGATGAACAATTGTTTAAGAAATCTTGGTGAAAATGTTCAAAGGTATGCAGAGTTTCAGGATGCAGAAGATATGTTCAAGCTCTGCTTGCAAAACAAGGATAAATTACTAAATCTATACTAGTAGAACAATAGTGCAAGCTACATCAATGATAAACATTATCATGTAAAAACAAGAATTCACTACCTATAATATCCTGAATATATTCAGTTAATACAGTTAATACTATGGCATTATAAACATGCAACAAATTGTTCAAAATGCAGAACAATAGTTTTCCGTTTATGCTAGAAATTGTTTTCAAAAATCAAACACAAAACCGGTGATGTGAAGCTTAAGGCGACTTTGGTTTTACACATGCAGTGGAAAATGGTTTTAGGTAATAACAAAGGGAGGAACATTTCAAGGTGCATTGTTGAAGGTGTGTGACTGAATGGGGAGTTAAGGATAGGAGTTGAGAGGATTCACAAGGCCCCTGACTTCAAAGCTTGTAACCTATTTCTATATCTATTATGTAACCTATTTCTTAATGCGCAGTTTGCGCATTGATCCACTTTCTTAGAGTTGGAGTTGAAATTCTCGCTATAAGATGGTTTCACCAAATAATTAAGGAATAAATAAATAAGAGATACAAAACTGTTTAATAAGTAGGATGGATAAAATACTACTTACAACACTACAAAGTATATTTACACTTACACTGTACTTACATACAAGACGGTAAAATATACACAAAAGATGGTACAAGGCGATCGATTTCAAACAGTTACACCGGTCATCATTAGGCCCAAGGAAATGTAATGAATGCATGGGAGGAATTGTTTATTTTTAAGGGAAAATGTAAGGATAGGGATAAATTGATCAATGAACAGGTAAAATTTTACTCTGTTGGTACTTATTGCAACTTGTTTCCGGTAGCCAATACTATAAAAGCGGTTCGCCATCTTGTTTCTGTCATTCCCTGATTGGGCTTGATGATGACCGGTGTAACTGGTTGAAGTCAATCGCCTTGTACCATCTTTTGTGTATTTTTACTGTCTTGCATGTAAGTACAGTATAAGTGTAAATATACTTTGCAGTGTTGTAAGACGTATCATGCTACTAAAGAAATTATTTACATGTGAAATATTAAAGTTTACGGTTGTTAATTGTTTGTTTACTTTAGCATTTAACAATGAAGGTAATAGTCAAAATATTGGATCACTTATTTATTTTGATGAGGTAAGTTGAGTAAGGGAGATATGGCGTACCGATAAATACCCCCGTCGCAGCAAACCTGCATACAAGCGAATTTACATTGGGGATATAAATGTCTAAATACTACATAAAGCCACTCACCAATTTAAAAAAATATTCACAAATAAGCGATATATACAATTTTAATTATTCTCCAAAAGAATTATATTGGGGCTGAGTACGCGGATTTGCTGCATCAAGGAACACAACAAATGTTTTTTTATGCTAATATCAATACAACTCAACTAGTTGAAGTCATATACCAATTTTATTCATTTTTGTTCATAATTAAGAGAGACATAACATTTAATTATCATCTATAAGAATAACATAGGGCTGAGTATGCAGGTTTACTTTGGTAGCCTTTGGCAAAATTGTTTTTTGAGCAAATATCAATGGATCACAACCATATGAAGCCGTATACCGTGTTTCGTCAGTATACGTTGATAAATAAGCGAGATATACAATTTTTCTTTTCCTCCGTAAGTATAAAATTAGACAACGTACTGTTTTTAGCACTTTCAATATCTCGGTAACCAATTGACGTAGGAGGAATTATCAAAATACCAAATTGTGTGTATTTTTAAGCTGAATCCAATAGTAAAAACTAAAATTTAACTATTTAAAAAATTACATGTAAACAATTCAAAAAACCCATTTTTGGGGTACAAAACACTTCGAAATACCCCTTCGGATTGAGCGATCTGGCTGGTTTTCGAAGTTAAAGTCATAAATGTTGCTTTACACGTTTATTCTAAATTTCATCAAAATCGGATAATTTTTACAAGAGTTATCGTGCTTAAGAAAAGCCATCAAGTGACAGTTTTATTTTATTTTAGGTGAAAGTATCTAAGTTGAAGTTTCAAGCAAAGCTTCAAGCAATATTTATGTATAACTAGGTGCAGATACATATAATGCAGGCGCAACAAAAAAATCCAATCTTTGAAAAAATAAAAAATAATCAAAAGGTATTAATCATAGATAATTTAGATAGATAATTTAGCATACGTTAACAACATTATCATACTGTTTTTTTATTTACAGATAATTTAATTTTAAGTTTAAGGTTATTAGGTGCACTGTGATCATGAGGTAAACCTCAAAATACGTGTCAGTGAATAAGAAAATGAATTTTGAAGGTTACTCTGGTAATTTTCTTTATAAAAATAATATATATACAGTTTCAAACGAATGGGTTTTTATTTGGTCTGGGGACCTCAAAACGAAAATTTATCATGGTCTCGGGATTAAGGCTTACCATGCCGACTACAGTAATACCTTCCTCCCTATAGGGGAAATTCGTTAAAACACATCTTTGAAAAATAGTTTTTAAAGATAATTTAAATTGAATAAACATTTATAAGATAACATTATATTCGAAGACAATAACAAGATCCTTTTTTGTAACTATGCAAATAATTCAACAAACAACCCTCAGACGAGTGCATGCAATTACTTGTTTCTAATACCGTACTCTTCCAACAATATTTCTATATCGAAAAAAAACACTGTAGATTGGTCATTGAATAAAATCACATGAAATAATAAACAGCATGTATGTGCAAAATTGTCACCAAATTTTTTTCCTTGATTTTAAAAATATATACTAAACAATAAATAAATAAATACAAAATAGAAAACAATGAAGACCAGATTGGTTAGGCATAGGGAAATACATTATCTAGGTCCAGTCGATTAAGAACCACATGAATTTCGTAAAACAAATCCACCATTACTTCAAGCAGTATTATATAGAAATAAAGGGTGGTTCAGCAAATAAGTGGATGTTTTGAATACGCATTTGTTTTAGCGAATTTCCCCTATAGGGAAGAAGCTATTACCTTAGTCGGCATGGTAAGACCAACGCCCGGGACCATGATAACTTTTAGTTTTGAGGTCCCCAGACCCCAAAAACACCATTCGTTCGAAACTGTATATATATATATATATATATATATATATATATATATATATATATATATATATATGTGTCCGTGGGTGCGATAACTCACGTAAAAAAGGTCCGATTTTTATGAAGTTTGGTACAAACGTGTAAAGCAGCATTTATGACTAAGTTCGAAAACCAGACGGATCGAGCTATCCGAAGGGGTATTTTGGGGGGGTTTTGTACCCCAAAAATGGGTTTTTTGGGTTTTTTACATACAATTTTTGAAAAAGTAAATTTTTTTTCCCATTGGAACGAGCTTAAAAATACGCACAATTTGATGTTTTAATCATTGCTCTACGTCAATTGGTTACTGAGATATTGAAAGTGCTAAACACAGTACGTTGTCCAATGTTATTCTTATGGAGGATAAGAAAAATTGTATATCTCGCTTATTTATCAACTTATCCTGACGAAACTTGGTATATTGCTTCATTTCATTGTGGTCTATTGATATTTGCACAAAAACGCATTTTTTGGCTGATAGTTCCCGTAGCAGCAAACCTGCATACTCAGCCCCATGTTATTCTTATGGAGAATAATTAACGTGTTATCTCCTTTAATTATGAACATAAATTAATAGAAATTGGTATGTGGCTTTACCTAGTTGAGTTATATTGATATTTGTATAAAAGCCCATTTTTAGTGTTCCTTATTTCAGCAAACCTGCATACTCAGCCGCCATGTTATTCTTATGGAGAATAATTAAAATGTCATAAATCATTTATTTATGAATGGATATTGATGAAACTTGGTATGTGGCTTTATGTGGTATTAAGATAAATTAATATGCATTGGAAATTCGCTGAGTATGCAGGTTTGCTGCTACGGGGGTATTTAAGTTAATACTTTCCCAAACAATTTAATTTATGACTTTTTCAATAACTTATGTTTTACTACAATACCAATTGGTGTTTAGCAGCTTATGTGTGCTAAAATCGGCCACTAGAAGTCATTAATCAGTTTACTTAACATTTATATAGATTTGTAATGAAACATTTATTTAAACCTTTAAATTACTTTATTATAAAGACGTAGATAAAGACAACTGTGCTAAATGTACCGGCTAAGAGTATTGCACTATTGTGATGGCAAGTCAAGAATGTTTTTGATGGAAATCAGGAGTAGACCTAGCGTTACTTTAACCCCGGCCTCTGATTGGTCGAGAGCTGACCACGTGACCAAAATGCTGGCCTCTGATTGGTCGAGAGCTAACCCCCTCCCCACCCCCACCAAAATGGCGGGAAATTCAAATTTGGGTTTTCCAAGATGGCGGCCCCCACTTCCTAACCTCACTTTTCTTCCCGCCAAATTTCCTAACCTATGGCTGAGCTACAACTACGTCACGATATCTAAAGTATTATATGTATATATAACGTAGTTAAGTCACGCTACGGTATATTACCAAACTAAATTATTATATATATATATATATATAAAACACAGTTATATTTATATAACGCAAGAAAGTGTTGCCAACCAACTCAAAATCTCTACTATCTCGAAAACGGTAAGTCCTAGGGTCATTTTGACCCCAGAAAACTGCCTACTACGTAGTGTAGGCACTCAAGGGGGGTATCTACCCATATGAAAAGTCTTAACTAAAATGTTGCGGGTTGCATCTCAAAAAATGAAGGGGCAAATTTTCAAAATTAAATATCTCAAGAACGGCTTGGCCGATTTTAATGAAACTTGGCATACAGGTACTTGTTAACGTCCGCTACATCTTTCAAAACCCTAAACTCTGTACTGCAGGTAAGTATCAAAATAATTTAAGGAGCTATACTTTAAAACTCAATATTTTAAGAACGGGTGGGCCGATATAATTGAAAATTGGTATATAGGTAATTGTTATAATTCCCTACATGTTACAAAAACCTAAACTCTGTACTGCGGGCAAGTATCAAAATAATTGAAGGGATACTGTTAAATGCCTTAAATCTCGCAGCATAATCGGGGGGAACGCGGTGGTCTAGAGGTTAACGTCTTGGACTACGGTTCAGGAGGTCCCGGGTTCGATTCCCTTCCTAGCATAAAATTTTTCATAAAAGGTATTATAAAAGTTGGGTCTTACCCTCCCTTTACCGACAGGGACGTTAATCCTCGTTATATCGACTCTAAATGTGTCGCTAGAGGATATAGCTTCGAGGAACGGATCTACATTACACTGCTCAAGAGGCAAGGCTCACACACGCCCGAGTTAAAATTTCCCAAAGGACATCGTAGGGAACAGAGCATGATCTAGGCTAAGTAAGGCAAACTCCCACAGGGGGAATTTTTTTTAAACTACAAACTAACCTGTAATAGAACAAAGAAAAATACAAGTCAGAAGCAGTCACAATAAATCCGAGAGGATGTGATGACGATTATATAGCCAGGCAGTCGCTATGGCCCCATCACTCTGTGTCTTGAACATATATGTAGTGCATTTCCAAGCAAACATCAGCTTTTAAGTATTGTAAGTGAGCCCAAACCTACAGTGAAAGACTTGGACGAAAAACACCAGAGAAAGTGTACTAGACTGGACCACAGCACCTATATAACGATAGTAAGAGATACCATGATACGTTTTTTCTCTGGTACCTTCTCAGATCCTACAGCGTTTAATCTGGTTTTACACTGCGATGCTTGCGGGGTCATCACAACATCATCATGGAGAGATTGTCGCTGGTAAATTAAGATATTTATTTATTTTATTAGTTAGAGTTTTCTACCTCCCCTGGGGAATCATTTACCTTTGTCGGAAACTTATCAAAGTTTCCAAGTCCGCTGGACAGTATCGCTTGGGAGGTAAGACAACATACCTCACCAAATAAACTAAAAGTAAACATAATAAGGAAAGTATTATAAGAACACAAACCTGAAGACGATGAATTATTAGAGTTAGAATTACTAGGGAGTAACGATTGGTCAATCACCAACTCCCTCCAACACACAAGCTCCGCCCAACCCGAGCCATTCAAGCTCACTCCATGATGAACACTCCACTTAACCTAACTAAACTTTGCCTCAAGCAAATCTGTTGTGACAATAAATCTATAGACAACATTGTAAAATTAAAGGCCCGTTATCTTATCCAACAAATTATTATATTTGAGTACAGAACAAATTGATATTCACTATACTACGGTCCATATTACCGTTGGGAAGGAAGGAGGTATTGTGAAGAATTCATTGCGGTAAGTAAAGGAGATTATAAAAGATAGATATATTATTCATTAATATATATTGTTTTTATTTGTATTTTAACTAAGACTGCTATAACTAGCGTTTCTGTATTTTTATATTCTAAAATCCCAGCAATGTCTTTCGCTATAAACCACGGATTGTTTTCAATTTTGTTCTTTTTTGACAGAGAAGGTACCCTCAAGCTCTCGAGGCCAAGTACGGTAACAGTTCCCACTCGGGTATTCTATCAGCCGGCTGATTCAACCACTCGTATATTGTAACTACCAGAGTTTTTGGGAGGAGGATCGTTAAACACCTGCACTTGTGTGAGTACATTTTATTTTTCCACCATTTAAATTTTCTGGTCAAAATATGTTGAAGTCCGCTAAATTGTTTTCAGGGGCCGTAGTTTACTTTTTTGGTGTAAATCCTCGGTCAATTCTGTTCAATTCTGGTAAAACTATTACCAGGGTTCCGGATAGAACGTTTTAAATTCTCAGGCCAAATATTTTGAAGTCCGCTAAATTGTTTGCTGGAGCCGTAGTTTACTCTGACGGTGTAATAACTTAAACAATTGCATCCAATTCCACTGAAAACTAACCAACTGGGACCATGATGTACTTTGCCAGGAACGATTTAAATTTCCCGGTCAAATACTTCCAAGTTGAACGTTTTCCTGCGGCCAGTGTTCCAGCCTCGATCCATCGAGTCTCCACAGCTACCGTCTAGGATCTCCGGGCACTCCGTGTCACAGCACTTCTGTATAACTACGCAAGTCAGAAAACGCTAATACACAAACCACGCAAGTCACAGCAGAACTAAAAGTTAAATTATGAGGTGTCTGAAAGTCAGAAAACTACTCTAATGAGGATAGTAAACACTACTCTAGCAGAGAACAGCTTTAACCATGTGAGTCTCTTGTATTAAATAACAAAAATAGAAAGTGAGATTACTGGTGTAAGGTTATGTTAGTCAGCACATACAAACACAACACTACCCTAGCCATAAGGAAGTGAGGGTATGTTTACTTTCGTTACTGTAAACTACCAAATCAAACAATTAAACCTAAACACAACACTATTCTAGCCAAGTCAGACAATTGTAATGTTAAGAAATATGAAGATACTATTAACAGTAACTTAAATGAGAGAAAAGGCTGTAAATACTACGATTAAGCAGAAGTGAACAGACAAGAAATCTTACACTTTACACCCACCCTAAGGGGATGTATCGATACACCTACCTTTGAACATACAATCCTCAGCTCTTGCGATGATCAGACGTATTTTTGCATTGTTCCGTTCATTGCTTTTACACATGGCGTAACGTAATATAACCTTACATTGTATTATTTTTATATTACGTGTGAGTAAATCTTTTTGCTTAGCCATGCGGGACGACGTATCTGTCAGCTAAATTAGTTATTTTTCATTCTAAAAAGTTTAACTTTAACGTCAGTATTTTCAAACAAATAGTATAAATATAGCTGAAATTAAAGTAATTAGTCTGATTGTTGAGTTGTGTGATACACTGCTGCCATACGACCACATCTTACTACCCATATTTCCTGCCGGATAGATAATTCACATTCTATTTTTTGTAACAAATAAAACGTACTAAAATAATATCCATCTGCTATCAGGGCTAGGGGCGATTGCATCACCCCTCTTACCGATTTAACCACACACATGCATCCGGTGTGTCTCCCTATTTTAGGCTCGCACCTGCCCTCCTACCATATACCACTTTTAGACCTCAGAGGATACATTATCTTTTTAAATACCCACGTTTGAGCTGACTTTATTAAAATTTTGTAATACATTGTAGTTTGTGAAAATCTGCTAATTTTCATATATACTTGTGTTAGAATAGACTTGATTATTATTTGTGAATAAATCATAGTTTTTGTGTTATACTATTTTATACTTTGTGAATATATTCTAGTTTGCTTACTTTAATCCTGTAAATTAATCTTAACCGATATCGTTAAGGACCCTCTTAATGAAATTCATAAAGATCAAACTTAAATAAATACCGTATGCATGGGCTGAAAACCGTTTTTAAATTTACAAATCCACTTCGGGGAGTATCAGACATTAACTGGTTAATGCAAGGATTCTCCCAATTAGTTGGCCGCATGAAAGCCAAACCGTCTTACGGAGATTATCTAAGTTTCACATTGCAGAGTCTTAACTTAAAAAACAAGGACACGGGCTACGTGGCCTTTCGTCCGGCTGCTGAAGTATATAACGACATGTTATGGAATATATTTGGCGGAATTGTACGGTCTAATACTGAGTCAATTACATCTACGGACACATTTACATAAAAGTGTACGCGTGTAAACTTACCAGTAGGTAAAGGGAAAGTACGTAGAGGGATGTTTAATAATTTTAACGAGGAAGTAAAGCTAGGAGGGGCGTTATTGTAATCAATAATAATGATAACATGTGTCTCCCTCGGGCTCTAGCAGTAGCTCTAGCTTATACGAGAAAAGATCCAGAGTGCCAAGCGGTTCGAAAAAAAGCAAACCGCCAGCCCGTTAGGGCTCAGGAACTTGTACAAAGAGCGAGAGAATTTATCCCTGAGGAGGGAGCAGGCATCTCTGAACTTGAACAATTTTAATATTTGCTCAATAATTTTAAAATCACAGTGTGCAATTACAACACTAAAGGCCGCGAAGGATGTTTTGATGGGCGTGTAGAAAACGCTAAATTCAAAATTAACCTGCTATTTTACAATGGTCACTACAATGTAAATACCAGTATTACTGCCGCGTTTGTTTTTACATACTTTTTGCGAAGCTTGCCATATACCGAATGATCACAAGTCACGTCACAGATGCTCAAATATTTTTCTGGCGTGTCAAACTATCTCCCACCTTATAAAGCGGAAAATGGAGGTATTCTATGTCCTAAATTTAATTCAACGTACAAGAACAGACTGTGCTTTGCCGCACACCAAAGTGAACGGTGTAATAGCGTCAAGAAATGCACCGACTGCGCAAAATTAATTCTTCTCACTGATAGGAGGTCGGAGCATGTTTGTGGAGAAGTATTCTCTAAAACGTGCAGAAGTTTTAAACACCAAAATCATAAATGCTACATGAGACCTGACAAGGGTATACCACCTAAAGGCGACTTTTTATACATATTCTTTAATTTAGAAACGCGTCAGAATGAGTTCCACCCAATAGAACCTGAAAAGCAGGTACATAAAGTAAACCTCTGTGTTTCGAGACAGTACTGTTGGAAATGTATCGCGGGAGAAACGTGCGATGAATGTAAACATCCTATGAAAGTTTTTCAAAAGTGACCCGGAATACATTTCATGGACTATGTCATGAATGTCCGAGAGGGATTCGAACAAGTCTGCGTAATCGCTCCCAACGGTAGGGGTTTTGACTTTCAATTTCTCTTAAGCTATATCCTGGAAGAAACCAAACTCACACCTGGCGTAATCATGAGAGGAACAACGGTTATATTAATGGAAATGGATAATTTTAGATTTATCGATTCCCTCAGCTACTTTCCCATGGCGCTTTCTGCTCTGCCTAAAACTTTCGATCTGCCTCCGGAAAAAAAGAAGGGCTATTTTCCGAAACTCTTCAATACATTGGCAAACCAAAACTATGTCAGTCCTATGCCTGCCAAGGAGTAAAAGTATGTTTTGAAAGTCTTACATGGATTTTGAAAACTGGTAGAGTGAGCAAATCACAAACAACTACGTGTTTGATTTTCAGAAGGAACTACTGGAATATTGTATATCAGACGCTGAGATTCCCACGCAAGCTGCAATAAAATTTAGAACAATGTTTCTCGAGGGATGTAACGGAAACCCCTTCTTGGAGGCCGTCACGATAGTGAGCGCGTGCTTTTTGGCATTCAAACGTAATTTCCTCAAACCGAGAACAATTAGTCTTATACCAAAATCAGGATACCCTATGGTTGATGTACAGTCCACCATTGCATTACAGTGGCTAAGCTGGGAGGAGCATGAGCGTGGAGTATGAATTGACCACGCAGGCCGGCAGAGAGAAATCAAAATGGACGGAGTAAAAGTAGATGGGTTTGGCGGCGAACACATCTATGAATTTAAGGGTTGCTATTATCACGGATGCCCTAAGTGTTTTCCGTTCAAGAGAGCGGAGCCTCTGAAGAAGGACCCCTCAGACACCCAACACTTTGGATATGAGATAACAAAGAAAAAGATTGAAAGGCTTTCGCGCACGCCGTTTCAAACTGTACAGATGTGGGAATGCGAGTTCAGGAAAATTAAAAAGACCATAACCTCTCATGTATAAACTCACATCCTATCCTTAATACGCTCTTCCTTGACCCTAGGCAGGCATTCTTTGGAGGCAGGACCGGTAATGATAAAACTTATCACAAGTGCGAGGGCGATTAAACCATTCAGTAAGTTGACGTTTGCTCCCTATACCCCTACGTCTGCAAGTACGGTAAATATCCTTTGGGCCACCCGAAAATCTATGTCGGAGACAAATAATGTCGGAGACAAATAATGTTGGCAAAGGGGATTGAATGTAGAAGGTCTCTTGAAATTTAGAGTCCTACCACCCCGGGACCTGTACCACCCGGTTCTCCCAACAAAAATGAACTATAAACTAATGTTTGTTATTTGTAAATCATGTAACTCAAAGAAACGGTTCTTTCATTGAACGAAAACCCTCTAGAAATCAGTGAAACTAGAATCATACGTACAAACGATAGAGACATCGTGACAGTTCGCGAAACAAAAATATTTAAAATAACAGGCCCTAAAAGAAAATATAACGTCAACTACGATACATTACCTTTTGGATACAAAGTTCAAAAACTCCCCTAGCCCACCATTCCTCCCATCCAGCATCACTAACCCCCAAATCATCACTTTAACTTTCACTTAAAACCACATCACCAAAAACAATCACCTATGTCAATTTCGTTCAAAACATTCCAACCTCCCCCACCTAAATGAAACTCCCACTTAGAGTCACTATCGAAATCGCAGTCGTTAAGGTTCAAAAGCGATCTTACGCGATCGCAGAGATAGCCCAATACAAAATCGTGCGTGACTAGAAGCAGCGAGAGCATCATTGCGACTGACTGAATGTCACATGTGAGCGCGCACATGTGGCCCCCTGGAGCGGAAGCTCCCACTACACCGCTCGTCCCCATCGCTCACCATCTCTTTCCCACGTCCTGCAGAGTAACAGTGTAAATTATCGGTAAATTGTGTTCAGATCCAATTAAAGCTGTTTACCGGGGACCATGAGGTATTTTGCGATGTAATTCCTTGGTTATTTGTGTCTGAGTCCTGTAAAAGGACGGGTCACCCTGCAGTTTAACGTTATAAATTCTCGGTCGAACGTTCCCGAGTCCACTGAAAATACTTTACCGTGGGTTACATTTAACATGACCGTAATGTTTTAAATTTCTGGGTCAAATTTTTCCAATGTAACAAAATTAAAATGAACCTGTATGATTTGGGGATTGGTAATTGATGCTGTGGTAGGGACTGGTCAGCCAGTCCCTAGCCTGCGCAAGTCCTTGCCCGTGTTTCATGCCACCGATACCAAACTGATCTACCAAGTTGGAAATATTGTTGGGAACCAGAGATATTAATCCCAGACCAAAAAGCAGCACCAAGCCAGCTTTGATATACTGAACTAACTGGAAAACATTAAACTAACACCTTCCAAAACTGATATTACTGCATTTGTAGTTAACTAAAAGGGCATGATAATACTACAACTGATTTCCAAACTGTTCATAACTGTGATTTCAAACTGCAAGTGACTCTAAAATATCTTCTGGGAGAATTTGTTAATTAGTGAAAACGTGGTTTTAATCCTGACCTGAACCGACAGGACTCGTTAAGCGAGACCAGCCATATTTCCTGATTCCCTACATCTCCAGAGCCTGACGGCTTTCCCCTTAAGGTTGGTTGGAACTCCTATCCTATAATTTTGGTTTGTTATCTACTTAAAACTAGGACTTATCCATGGTACTGCAAGTATTTTCAACGACGATAGCCCTAGTGATGTAAACTCAGTGGAGGATGGTAAGACAAGGAAGCAAGTAGGAGGGAGCCGGTCTTTGACAAGTCGAACGAAAAACGACTCAGTTATCATGACAAAACGGCAGGTCGAAGGATGGACGAGACCGGCGGAGCAGCGCGATTGACTTAGTTTGCTGCACTGTATCACACCAAGTGCGCTAAAAACGGCTTAACCGGGGACCGTGATGTATTTTGACGGTGTAATTTATAGGTAAATTGTGTCCAACTCCTGTAAAATGGCGGGGCGTCCTGCAGATTAACGGTGTAGTTTATCGGTCAATTGTGTTCAGATCCAATTAAAACTATTTACCGGGGACCATGAGGTATTTTTAAGATGTAATTCCTTGGTTATTTGTGTCTGAGTCCTGTGAAACGACCGGTCACCCTGCAGTTGAACGTTATAAATTCTCGGTCAAACGTTCCCAAGTCCACTGAAAATACTTTACCGTGGGTTACATTTGACATGACCATAATGTTTTAAAATTCTAGGTCAAATGTTTCAAAGTACGCTAAAAACTGTTTACCAGGGACCGATGTATTTTGACGGTCTAATATATCGGTCAATTTTGTCCAAGTCCTGTAAAACGGCGGGACGTCCTGCAGTTTAATTGTGTAATTTCTTGGTCGAATGTGTCCGAGTCCGCTCAAGTTACTTTATCGAGGGTTCCATTCAACTTGACCTAACTTCTTAAGTTTCCTTGTCAAACGTTTCTGAGTCAGCTAAAAATGTCCTCCGGGGGAAAATTTAGCTTTGTCGAAATATTTTAAATTTTCCGGTCTAACATTTCCAAATACCCTCCCCTCGATGTTATCATGCGTATGCTGTCACGCGCTCTATGCTTCTTACATCAGTAGCAGTTATGGAGCCGGTTTGTACAGAGTTCGTGGTATTCTCAAACTTTCATGTGCCCTTACGGATGCGTGATATTTGTCATCCAATGCATGTTGTGCAGGCGACACCACACCTGCACATCGTATATCATAGTGTCTTTTCCCATGCCTCAGGGGTCGAGTAACGTGCAAATGATGTTGTGGTTTGATTGCCACATTTTCTATTTGAGCTTCTGCACTGGTTGGCTGGACCACCTTTTATAAAGGTATTTGTCAACTATCTCTAACCCCGGTGAAACCAGGAAAAAATACAACTTGGCGGGAACCTTTCCAAATTCAGGGCCAGTGAAAACTGACCAACTGGGACCATGATGTACTTTTCCAGGAACGATTTAAATTTCGCGGTCAAACATTTCCGAGTCGTTTCCGAGTCCGCTGACGTTACTTTATCGGGGATTAAATTTAATTTAACCGTAACTTCTTAAATTCCCTTACCAATCGTTTCCGAGTTCGCTAAAGCTGTAATCTCTTGGTCGATTGTGTCCAATTACGATGAAAAAGAGTCTAATGGGGGCCGTGGTGTTTTATTATGGTGTAATTACTCGACTAATTGTGTTCAAGTCCGATGAAAAATGTCTATCGAGGATCGTTGTGTATTTTGATGGTGCAACCTCTTGGTCAATTGTGTACAAGTCCGCTTGGGTTTTAGACGTTGTAGTGTACTTTGACGGTGTAAATCCTTGGTCATTATGAACGGAGAATTTCAGCTGAAGTATATTATAAACTGAAAATATTCTATATGCCTAGCTAAAGTTTTATTATTGTTGTTTGGTAAGTAAATTAAGACGTAGTGAATAAACGAATACTTGAAACTTTATGCTTCCCACACAGCACAAGGTTGTCCCCAGGACTTCCCAAGAACATCACAGTGGGATATGCAGGATATCCCAGGATCATCCCTCTCATCCCATGATATCCTCAAGATACCCTCAGGATGTCCCCAGGACACAAAAATGTCCTCTCCCCACGACATCCTGGGGACATCCTTCAGGATAACCATGGGATGTCCCTTGGACCTAATCAGGACATGATAATGAAAGCCATAGGACATCCCCAGGATGTCCCACAGGATTATCTGAGGATATCCCTCGGACCATAAGATGATATTGTATTTTGAAGCCCTAGGACATCCCCAGGATGTACCACAGGATGTACTGGGGACATCCCTCGGTCCACAAAGGGATATTGTACTCTGAAGCCCTAGGACATCCCCAGGATGTCCCACAGGATTTACTGGAGACATGCCTTTTACATGTATTGAAAGGTGTCCCATTATTCTATCAGTATGAATCCCATAACCCCACAGATATCCCTGCCTCCCCATGATATTTCTGCGGTCATCCTTAGGAGGCGATATGGCTCCTAGTAATAGGTAGTGTGTACCCTGAAGCCATATCGCCTCCTAAGGATGACCGCAGAAATATCATGGGGAGGCAGGGATATCTGTGGGGTTATGGGATTCATACTGATAGAATAATGGGACACCTTTCAATACATGTAAAAGGCATGTCTCCAGTAAATCCTGTGGGACATCCTGGGGATGTCCTAGGGCTTCAGAGTACAATATCCCTTTGTGGACCGAGGGATGTCCCCAGTACATCCTGTGGTACATCCTGGGGATGTCCTAGGGCTTCAAAATACAATATCATCTTATGGTCCGAGGGATATCCTCAGATAATCCTGTGGGACATCCTGGGAATGTCCTATGGCTTTCATTATCATGTCCTGATTAGGTCCAAGGGACATCCCATGGTTATCCTGAAGGATGTCCCCAGGATGTCGTGGGGAGAGGACATTTTTGTGTCCTGGGGAAATCCTGAGGGTATCTTGAGGATATCATGGGATGAGAGGGATGATCCTGGGATATCCTGCATATCCCACTGTGATGTTCTTGGGAAGTCCTGGGGACAACCTTGTGCTGTGTGGGAAGCATAAAGTTTCAAGTATTCGTTTATTCACTACGTCTTAATTTACTTACCAAACAACAATAATAAAACTTTAGCTAGGCATATAGAATATTTTCAGTTTATAATATACTTCAGCTGAAATTCTCCGTTCATAATGACCAAGGATTTACACCGTCAAAGTACACTACAACGTCTAAAACCCAAGCGGACTTGTACACAATTGACCAAGAGGTTGCACCATCAAAATACACAACGATCCTCGATAGACATTTTTCATCGGACTTGAACACAATTAGTCGAGTAATTACACCATAATAAAACACCACGGCCCCCATTAGACTCTTTTTCATCGTAATTGGACACAATCGACCAAGAGATTACAGCTTTAGCGAACTCGGAAACGATTGGTAAGGGAATTTAAGAAGTTACGGTTAAATTAAATTTAATCCCCGATAAAGTAACGTCAGCGGACTCGGAAACGACTCGGAAATGTTTGACCGCGAAATTTAAATCGTTCCTGGAAAAGTACATCATGGTCCCAGTTGGTCAGTTTTCACTGGCCCTGAATTTGGAAAGGTTCCCGCCAAGTTGTATTTTTTCCTGGTTTCACCGGGGTTAGAGATAGTTGACAAATACCTTTATAAAAGGTGGTCCAGCCAACCAGTGCAGAAGCTCAAATAGAAAATGTGGCAATCAAACCACAACATCATTTGCACGTTACTCGACCCCTGAGGCATGGGAAAAGACACTATGATATACGATGTGCAGGTGTGGTGTCGCCTGCACAACATGCATTGGATGACAAATATCACGCATCCGTAAGGGCACATGAAAGTTTGAGAATACCACGAACTCTGTACAAACCGGCTCCATAACTGCTACTGATGTAAGAAGCATAGAGCGCGTGACAGCATACGCATGATAACATCGAGGGGAGGGTATTTGGAAATGTTAGACCGGAAAATTTAAAATATTTCGACAAAGCTAAATTTTCCCCCGGAGGACATTTTTAGCTGACTCAGAAACGTTTGACAAGGAAACTTAAGAAGTTAGGTCAAGTTGAATGGAACCCTCGATAAAGTAACTTGAGCGGACTCGGACACATTCGACCAAGAAATTACACAATTAAACTGCAGGACGTCCCGCCGTTTTACAGGACTTGGACAAAATTGACCGATATATTAGACCGTCAAAATACATCGGTCCCTGGTAAACAGTTTTTAGCGTACTTTGAAACATTTGACCTAGAATTTTAAAACATTATGGTCATGTCAAATGTAACCCACGGTAAAGTATTTTCAGTGGACTTGGGAACGTTTGACCGAGAATTTATAACGTTCAACTGCAGGGTGACCGGTCGTTTCACAGGACTCAGACACAAATAACCAAGGAATTACATCTTAAAAATACCTCATGGTCCCCGGTAAATAGTTTTAATTGGATCTGAACACAATTGACCGATAAACTACACCGTTAATCTGCAGGACGCCCCGCCATTTTACAGGAGTTGGACACAATTTACCTATAAATTACACCGTCAAAATACATCACGGTCCCCGGTTAAGCCGTTTTTAGCGCACTTGGTGTGATACAGTGCAGCAAACTAAGTCAATCGCGCTGCTCCGCCGGTCTCGTCCATCCTTCGACCTGCCGTTTTGTCATGATAACTGAGTCGTTTTTCGTTCGACTTGTCAAAGACCGGCTCCCTCCTACTTGCTTCCTTGTCTTACCATCCTCCACTGAGTTTACATCACTAGGGCTATCGTCGTTGAAAATACTTGCAGTACCATGGATAAGTCCTAGTTTTAAGTAGATAACAAACCAAAATTATAGGATAGGAGTTCCAACCAACCTTAAGGGGAAAGCCGTCAGGCTCTGGAGATGTAGGGAATCAGGAAATATGGCTGGTCTCGCTTAACGAGTCCTGTCGGTTCAGGTCAGGATTAAAACCACGTTTTCACTAATTAACAAATTCTCCCAGAAGATATTTTAGAGTCACTTGCAGTTTGAAATCACAGTTATGAACAGTTTGGAAATCAGTTGTAGTATTATCATGCCCTTTTAGTTAACTACAAATGCAGTAATATCAGTTTTGGAAGGTGTTAGTTTAATGTTTTCCAGTTAGTTCAGTATATCAAAGCTGGCTTGGTGCTGCTTTTTGGTCTGGGATTAATATCTCTGGTTCCCAACAATATTTCCAACTTGGTAGATCAGTTTGGTATCGGTGGCATGAAACACGGGCAAGGACTTGCGCAGGCTAGGGACTGGCTGACCAGTCCCTACCACAGCATCAATTACCAATCCCCAAATCATACAGGTTCATTTTAATTTTGTTACATTGGAAAAATTTGACCCAGAAATTTAAAACATTACGGTCATGTTAAATGTAACCCACGGTAAAGTATTTTCAGTGGACTCGGGAACGTTCGACCGAGAATTTATAACGTTAAACTGCAGGGTGACCCGTCCTTTTACAGGACTCAGACACAAATAACCAAGGAATTACATCGCAAAATACCTCATGGTCCCCGGTAAACAGCTTTAATTGGATCTGAACACAATTTACCGATAATTTACACTGTTACTCTGCAGGACGTGGGAAAGAGATGGTGAGCGATGGGGACGAGCGGTGTAGTGGGAGCTTCCGCTCCAGGGGGCCACATGTGCGCGCTCACATGTGACATTCAGTCAGTCGCAATGATGCTCTCGCTGCTTCTAGTCACGCACGATTTTGTATTGGGCTATCTCTGCGATCGCGTAAGATCGCTTTTGAACCTTAACGACTGCGATTTCGATAGTGACTCTAAGTGGGAGTTTCATTTAGGTGGGGGAGGTTGGAATGTTTTGAACGAAATTGACATAGGTGATTGTTTTTGGTGATGTGGTTTTAAGTGAAAGTTAAAGTGATGATTTGGGGGTTAGTGATGCTGGATGGGAGGAATGGTGGGCTAGGGGAGTTTTTGAACTTTGTATCCAAAAGGTAATGTATCGTAGTTGACGTTATATTTTCTTTTAGGGCCTGTTATTTTAAATATTTTTGTTTCGCGAACTGTCACGATGTCTCTATCGTTTGTACGTATGATTCTAGTTTCACTGATTTCTAGAGGGTTTTCGTTCAATGAAAGAACCGTTTCTTTGAGTTACATGATTTACAAATAACAAACATTAGTTTATAGTTCATTTTTGTTGGGAGAACCGGGTGGTACAGGTCCCGGGGTGGTAGGACTCTAAATTTCAAGAGACCTTCTACATTCAATCCCCTTTGCCAACATTATTTGTCTCCGACATTATTTGTCTCCGACATAGATTTTCGGGTGGCCCAAAGGATATTTACCGTACTTGCAGACGTAGGGGTATAGGGAGCAAACGTCAACTTACTGAATGGTTTAATCGCCCTCGCACTTGTGATAAGTTTTATCATTACCGGTCCTGCCTCCAAAGAATGCCTGCCTAGGGTCAAGGAAGAGCGTATTAAGGATAGGATGTGAGTTTATACATGAGAGGTTATGGTCTTTTTAATTTTCCTGAACTCGCATTCCCACATCTGTACAGTTTGAAACGGCGTGCGCGAAAGCCTTTCAATCTTTTTCTTTGTTATCTCATATCCAAAGTGTTGGGTGTCTGAGGGGTCCTTCTTCAGAGGCTCCGCTCTCTTGAACGGAAAACACTTAGGGCATCCGTGATAATAGCAACCCTTAAATTCATAGATGTGTTCGCCGCCAAACCCATCTACTTTTACTCCGTCCATTTTGATTTCTCTCTGCCGGCCTGCGTGGTCAATTCATACTCCACGCTCATGCTCCTCCCAGCTTAGCCACTGTAATGCAATGGTGGACTGTACATCAACCATAGGGTATCCTGATTTTGGTATAAGACTAATTGTTCTCGGTTTGAGGAAATTACGTTTGAATGCCAAAAAGCACGCGCTCACTATCGTGACGGCCTCCAAGAAGGGGTTTCCGTTACATCCCTCGAGAAACATTGTTCTAAATTTTATTGCAGCTTGCGTGGGAATCTCAGCGTCTGATATACAATATTCCAGTAGTTCCTTCTGAAAATCAAACACGTAGTTGTTTGTGATTTGCTCACTCTACCAGTTTTCAAAATCCATGTAAGACTTTCAAAACATACTTTTACTCCTTGGCAGGCATAGGACTGACATAGTTTTGGTTTGCCAATGTATTGAAGAGTTTCGGAAAATAGCCCTTCTTTTTTTCCGGAGGCAGATCGAAAGTTTTAGGCAGAGCAGAAAGCGCCATGGGAAAGTAGCTGAGGGAATCGATAAATCTAAAATTATCCATTTCCATTAATATAACCGTTGTTCCTCTCATGATTACGCCAGGTGTGAGTTTGGTTTCTTCCAGGATATAGCTTAAGAGAAATTGAAAGTCAAAACCCCTACCGTTGGGAGCGATTACGCAGACTTGTTCGAATCCCTCTCGGACATTCATGACATAGTCCATGAAATGTATTCCGGGTCACTTTTGAAAAACTTTCATAGGATGTTTACATTCATCGCACGTTTCTCCCGCGATACATTTCCAACAGTACTGTCTCGAAACACAGAGGTTTACTTTATGTACCTGCTTTTCAGGTTCTATTGGGTGGAACTCATTCTGACGCGTTTCTAAATTAAAGAATATGTATAAAAAGTCGCCTTTAGGTGGTATACCCTTGTCAGGTCTCATGTAGCATTTATGATTTTGGTGTTTAAAACTTCTGCACGTTTTAGAGAATACTTCTCCACAAACATGCTCCGACCTCCTATCAGTGAGAAGAATTAATTTTGCGCAGTCGGTGCATTTCTTGACGCTATTACACCGTTCACTTTGGTGTGCGGCAAAGCACAGTCTGTTCTTGTACGTTGAATTAAATTTAGGACATAGAATACCTCCATTTTCCGCTTTATAAGGTGGGAGATAGTTTGACACGCCAGAAAAATATTTGAGCATCTGTGACGTGACTTGTGATCATTCGGTATATGGCAAGCTTCGCAAAAAGTATGTAAAAACAAACGCGGCAGTAATACTGGTATTTACATTGTAGTGACCATTGTAAAATAGCAGGTTAATTTTGAATTTAGCGTTTTCTACACGCCCATCAAAACATCCTTCGCGGCCTTTAGTGTTGTAATTGCACACTGTGATTTTAAAATTATTGAGCAAATATTAAAATTGTTCAAGTTCAGAGATGCCTGCTCCCTCCTCAGGGATAAATTCTCTCGCTCTTTGTACAAGTTCCTGAGCCCTAACGGGCTGGCGGTTTGCTTTTTTTCGAACCGCTTGGCACTCTGGATCTTATCTCGTATAAGCTAGAGCTACTGCTAGAGCCCGAGGGAGACACATGTTATCATTATTATTGATTACAATAACGCCCCTCCTAGCTTTACTTCCTCGTTAAAATTATTAAACATCCCTCTACGTACTTTCCCTTTACCTACTGGTAAGTTTACACGCGTACACTCTTATGTAAATGTGTCCGTAGATGTAATTGACTCAGTATTAGACCGTACAATTCCGCCAAATATATTCCATAACATGTCGTTATATACTTCAGCAGCCGGACGAAAGGCCACGTAGCCCGTGTCCTTGTTTTTTAAGTTAAGACTCTGCAATGTGAAACTTAGATAATCTCCGTAAGACGGTTTGGCTTTCATGCGGCCAACTAATTGGGAGAATCCTTGCATTAACCAGTTAATGTCTGATACTCCCCGAAGTGGATTTGTAAATTTAAAAACGGTTTTCAGCCCATGCATATGGTATTTATTTAAGTTTGATCTTTATGAATTTCATTAAGAGGGTCCTTAACGATATCGGTTAAGATTAATTTACAGGATTAAAGTAAGCAAACTAGAATATATTCACAAAGTATAAAATAGTATAACACAAAAACTATGATTTATTCACAAATAATAATCAAGTCTATTCTAACACAAGTATATATGATAATTAGCAGATTTTCACAAACTACAATGTATTACAAAATTTTAATAAAGTCAGCTCAAACGCGGGTATTTAAAAAGATAATGTATCCTCTGAGGTCTAAAAGTGGTATATGGTAGGAGGGCAGGTGCGAGCCTAAAATAGGGAGACACACCGGATGCATGTGTGTGGTTAAATCGGTAAGAGGGGTGATGCAATCGCCCCTAGCCCTGATAGCAGATGGATATTATTTTAGTACGTTTTATTTGTTACAAAAAATAGAATGTGAATTATCTATCCGGCAGGAAATATGGGTAGTAAGATGTGGTCGTATGGCAGCAGTGTATCACACAACTCAACAATCAGACTAATTACTTTAATTTCAGCTATATTTATACTATTTGTTTGAAAATACTGACGTTAAAGTTAAACTTTTTAGAATAAAAAATAACTAATTTAGCTGACAGATACGTCGTCCCGCATGGCTAAGCAAAAAGATTTACTCACACGTAATATAAAAATAATACAATTTAAGGTTATATTACGTTACGCCATGTGTAAAAGCAATGAACGGAACAATGCAAAAATACGTCTGATCATCGCAAGAGCTGAGGATTGTATGTTCAAAGGTAGGTGTATCGATACATCCCCTTAGGGTGGGTGTAAAGTGTAAGATTTCTTGTCTGTTCACTTCTGCTTAATCGTAGTATTTACAGCCTTTTCTCTCATTTAAGTTACTGTTAATAGTATCTTCATATTTCTTAACATTACAATTGTCTGACTTGGCTAGAATAGTGTTGTGTTTAGGTTTAATTGTTTGATTTGGTAGTTTAAAGTAACGAAAGTAAACATACCCTCACTTCCTTATGGCTAGGGTAGTGTTGTGTTTGTATGTGCTGACTAACATAACCTTACACCAGTAATCTCACTTTCTATTTTTGTTATTTAATACAAGAGACTCACATGGTTAAAGCTGTTCTCTGCTAGAGTAGTGTTTACTATCCTCATTAGAGTAGTTTTCTGACTTTCAGACACCTCATAATTTAACTTTTAGTTCTGCTGTGACTTGCGTGGTTTGTGTATTAGCGTTTTCTGACTTGCGTAGTTATACAGAAGTGCTGTGACACGGAGTGCCCGGAGATCCTAGACGGTAGCTGTGGAGACTCGATGGATCGAGGCTGGAACACTGGCCGCAGGAAAACGTTCAACTTGGAAGTATTTGACCGGGAAATTTAAATCGTTCCTGGCAAAGTACATCATGGTCCCAGTTGGTTAGTTTTCAGTGGAATTGGATGCAATTGTTTAAGTTATTACACCGTCAGAGTAAACTACGGCTCCAGCAAACAATTTAGCGGACTTCAAAATATTTGGCCTGAGAATTTAAAACGTTCTATCCGGAACCCTGGTAATAGTTTTACCAGAATTGAACAGAATTGACCGAGGATTTACACCAAAAAAGTAAACTACGGCCCCTGAAAACAATTTAGCGGACTTCAACATATTTTGACCAGAAAATTTAAATGGTGGAAAAATAAAATGTACTCACACAAGTGCAGGTGTTTAACGATCCTCCTCCCAAAAACTCTGGTAGTTACAATATACGAGTGGTTGAATCAGCCGGCTGATAGAATACCCGAGTGGGAACTGTTACCGTACTTGGCCTCGAGAGCTTGAGGGTACCTTCTCTGTCAAAAAAGAACAAAATTGAAAACAATCCGTGGTTTATAGCGAAAGACATTGCTGGGATTTTAGAATATAAAAATACAGAAACGCTAGTTATAGCAGTCTTAGTTAAAATACAAATAAAAACAATATATATTAATGAATAATATATCTATCTTTTATAATCTCCTTTACTCACCGCAATGAATTCTTCACAATACCTCCTTCCTTCCCAACGGTAATATGGACCGTAGTATAGTGAATATCAATTTGTTCTGTACTCAAATATAATAATTTGTTGGATAAGATAACGGGCCTTTAATTTTACAATGTTGTCTATAGATTTATTGTCACAACAGATTTGCTTGAGGCAAAGTTTAGTTAGGTTAAGTGGAGTGTTCATCATGGAGTGAGCTTGAATGGCTCGGGTTGGGCGGAGCTTGTGTGTTGGAGGGAGTTGGTGATTGACCAATCGTTACTCCCTAGTAATTCTAACTCTAATAATTCATCGTCTTCAGGTTTGTGTTCTTATAATACTTTCCTTATTATGTTTACTTTTAGTTTATTTGGTGAGGTATGTTGTCTTACCTCCCAAGCGATACTGTCCAGCGGACTTGGAAACTTTGATAAGTTTCCGACAAAGGTAAATGATTCCCCAGGGGAGGTAGAAAACTCTAACTAATAAAATAAATAAATATCTTAATTTACCAGCGACAATCTCTCCATGATGATGTTGTGATGACCCCGCAAGCATCGCAGTGTAAAACCAGATTAAACGCTGTAGGATCTGAGAAGGTACCAGAGAAAAAACGTATCATGGTATCTCTTACTATCGTTATATAGGCGCTGTGGTCCAGTCTAGTACACTTTCTCTGGTGTTTTTCGTCCAAGTCTTTCACTGTAGGTTTGGGCTCACTTACAATACTTAAAAGCTGATGTTTGCTTGGAAATGCACTACATATATGTTCAAGACACAGAGTGATGGGGCCATAGCGACTGCCTGGCTATATAATCGTCATCACATCCTCTCGGATTTATTGTGACTGCTTCTGACTTGTATTTTTCTTTGTTCTATTACAGGTTAGTTTGTAGTTTTAAAAAAATTCCCCCTGTGGGAGTTTGCCTTACTTAGCCTAGATCATGCTCTGTTCCCTACGATGTCCTTTGGGAAATTTTAACTCGGGCGTGTGTGAGCCTTGCCTCTTGAGCAGTGTAATGTAGATCCGTTCCTCGAAGCTATATCCTCTAGCGACACATTTAGAGTCGATATAACGAGGATTAACGTCCCTGTCGGTAAAGGGAGGGTAAGACCCAACTTTTATAATACCTTTTATGAAAAATTTTATGCTAGGAAGGGAATCGAACCCGGGACCTCCTGAACCGTAGTCCAAGACGTTAACCTCTAGACCACCGCGTTCCCCCCGATTATGCTGCGAGATTTAAGGCATTTAACAGTATCCCTTCAATTATTTTGATACTTGCCCGCAGTACAGAGTTTAGGTTTTTGTAAGATGTAGGGAATTATAACAATTACCTATATACCAATTTTCAATTATATCGGCCCACCCGTTCTTAAAATATTGAGTTTTAAAGTATAGCTCCTTAAATTATTTTGATACTTACCTGCAGTACAGAGTTTAGGGGTTTGAAAGATGTAGCGGACGTTAACAAGTACCTGTATGCCAAGTTTCATTAAAATCGGCCAAGCCGTTCTTGAGATATTTAATTTTGAAAATTTTCCCCTTCATTTTTTGAGATGCAACCCGCAACATTTTAGTTAAGACTTTTCATATGGGTAGATACCCCCCTTGAGTGCCTACACTACGTAGTAGGCAGTTTTCTGGGGTCAAAATGACCCTAGGACTTACCGTTTTCGAGATAGTAGAGATTTTGAGTTGGTTGGCAACACTTTCTTGCGTTATATAAATATAACTGTGTTTTATATATATATATATATATATATATATATATAATAATTTAGTTTGGTAATATACCGTAGCGTGACTTAACTACGTTATATATACATATAATACTTTAGATATCGTGACGTAGTTGTAGCTCAGCCATAGGTTAGGAAATTTGGCGGGAAGAAAAGTGAGGTTAGGAAGTGGGGGCCGCCATCTTGGAAAACCCAAATTTGAATTTCCCGCCATTTTGGTGGGGGTGGGGAGGGGGTTAGCTCTCGACCAATCAGAGGCCAGCATTTTGGTCACGTGGTCAGCTCTCGACCAATCAGAGGCCGGGGTTAAAGTAACGCTAGGTCTACTATCAGGGTAAAATGTAATTGACACAAAACAAGCCATTAAAAGTAATGGCTTTAGAAAGCTTGATGTTGACTTGAGAAAAGCCATCACGTGACGGTTTTATTTTATTTTAGGTAAAAAAAACTAAGTTAAAGTTTCAAGCAAAGCTTAATGCGATATTTATGTATAATACTTAATAAAACAAATCAGTTCATCATTTAGTTTTCATTTCCAAAATCATCAACGAATTACTTTCGTACGGACATATATTATAGCTCTTCTGGACTAGGTTAAAGTATACTCCATATAACTAAAATTAGAGTTTTGTCTGTACATTGCTTGGAATTATGAAATTGTTTTACATTTTCGTCATTTGCGTCTTAATCGTCACACACCAACTACTCAACCAATAGAACTGAAATTTGGTTCCTTAAAGGAAATAAGAAACAACATCATGGGTAGTCAGTGTTGTTCTCTGGAGATTTCACACAGACTCTTTATCGTGCGTGATACATGGATGTAAGAGATCTATGCCTCTCTAAAAAGATATTTTATGTAACCGACCACTGAGCGTCTGAACTTGACAGTAAATATGAAAATGTATTTTGGAGAGAATATTAAGGGGTTGAGGAGTTGAACGGAACATTGAAAAACAAATGAAGACTTATAAACATCTCTCCTTGACTCGGCACAATTGTTAAACCACAGGATTTACTGATCGACAGTTTTTTTACCAAGTTTCATAAACAGTTTAATTTGGCAAGTTCCTAGCTCTGTGATTGTGCCATCCTCACGTCCACCAATAAACATAGCATTGGAGATCAACACAAAGGTAGATCTCTTCCAAAGCGAGGATCGACCATATGCATTTTTAACACCGTTCTTTTAGCCTTCACTACTCGACTGCTTAGCAACAGCACCCAATGCATCTGCCAGTATATTTCGTTAAATTTATTTAAATGTATATCAAACATGTAAAATGTAATATAAATATTATAAAATTATATGGATGGTTAAATTCTTTAATTAATCTACTATTTATACATACAACCAGTACGAAGGAAGGGTACACAGGTAGATAAAAATAAATAAATAAGAATGTTATTGGTTGATTAATAGTGGTTCCGATTAATCCAGTACATCCGCTTTTTATTCTTTGAATCATCTTAAAGATCAGAAATCCACTTAGCTTAATCTCGAAATCAATAAGCTACTATAGTTTAAAATGTATTTAAAATTAGTGTTACAATCGGTAATAAAAATAAATTTGTTTCCTAATTTTAGTTTATTAAAATTACATTCAAATATAATAAAAGCTGAGCAGTGTAGGACTTGTATACAATTTTATTGTAAATGCAAAGAAAATGTTAGCTCATTGAGTATATTTTAGCAAATTATTCCATATTTCAGGAAACAAAGCAAAAAAGACTACACAGCTATATTTGAATATCATGTTTTACGTGAGTTACATGTTAATATTATGTAAATACTAGACTTCTGACCATGGTAAATGTTGTAATATATTTGTAACGTTTTAAGCAAGTTAACGTAAAAATATTTGTCGAACTACTATATTTGAGTGATACTACTTCTCTATCAAACCAGAAACACGAAGGTCCATTTATCTTTAAGATTGAAATATTAAAGTAGTTTTGATTTTGAGCCTTACAAAACAACATATTCTTGAAAGTTGTGTTTCATTTTTCATTTGCTCGCCGCTTTAAAATAAATTTAAATTGATTTACCTTGTCATGAAAATAAATATTTATTTATTATTTCATATGAAGCTTTGTTTACTAAGAGGCCATCTTTACAACAATTTATTTTTCTAACTTAAATAATGGTAAAGGTTTGTTTAACGTACTCGTATTTTGATATCCAGTGGTAAACAAAATATACTGTCGAGCTCCACATTTCAGGATTATTTCTGAAGTGTGTGTAAAATATGTGGTGGAGAGGAAAATTTGATGGATGTGCTTAGAATTAATGGACTTCCCTTCATCAAACTGCCACCAGTTACTATCGAGCTAATATGAAAACAAGTGAAATGGTTGTACAGCTTTCGGTTGATAAATATTTCCAAACAAAAGCATTATTTAATTAAAGGTTTTAAAATTACGGAATGGAAATAGTTATTAAAATAAAAGTTTAAGACATTTTAATTAAATTTAAAGTCTGCAACTGGCAACAATCGTTAACTTTAATGTTTAATATATTACACTCACAAATACTTTATTATAGGTTAAATGCCCATGTAACTATTTTTAAATATTCATAATTGCTTCGTATTTATTAAGTCAATTACGAATTCCTTAATCCAAACATCGTATCCACGCCCAAAAGCTAAGTATGTTGAACGTAATGTGGTAAAAAGGGGGAAAAATAGTATTATTTTGTTATAGCTGTAGTTTACTTAAAAATCGTTATGTTATCCAGTTTGTATCTTCTTTTTCAATTGATACATATATATCTCTTTAGTCCTAGATTATCACCTGTCATAAGGGCTCATTAGTTTTGTATTTATAATTTAAGTCTTGATTTGGCTTAAATGAAATGAAAATATCCATTATATTGAAAAACCTTTGACTACAATGACAATTTATGTCATTAAAATGTACAATGAAACTTTATATTAATTGAGATAGTAAAATTTGGAATACACGTGTGTTGATGAATATTATAATGTAAAATTCCGTCAGTATTTTAGTTACAAGAATACTGCTGCTTTGAAGTTTTGAAAAATTGATAGTAGACAATTACCCTATACAGTGTCAGTTTTTTTATTTAATTATATTTTTACAAAGTATTATGTTCAACATTTAAAAAAGTTTTACAAATAAAATGGTAATAATTTCTGGCATTCCGTTGCATTTTATGTATAATTGTTATAAAACATTATTTGCATAAATATTTGTTTATTAAGAATATATATCATCCTATTTTGGCTTGTATTAGTCTACAATTATAGTTGCATGCAAAGCTTTTAATTAAGTGAAAATATGCTAGCGATTTTACTATGTATTGTATGATGGGAATTGTTTAAGAAAACCGTTTGAGAACCGTTCCGTCTATAGAGAAAGCAAAACCACACTTCTTGACTAAACAAAATCCCTCTTATTAGATATAAGAATAACATTATTTTACATCAGAGAAAATGTATACACATGTTAGCAAATAATGTAGCAAATAATGTTAGCAACTATTTTACAAAGTTTGTTGCCTCTCTCAGGAGGTAACTGCAAATAAATGGTAGATTAAGAGTTTTAGCCTGACACGTACAATTCTGGATCCAAGACTAGACCGCCTAGTAAATACATAGGACCTGTGTCCGTCATATGTATTTGCCTAAGCCGGGGTGTAGTTAACAGCCGGTCACACCATTCTCCAGATAGTGTCACTACATACAGCTGAGCTTATATGTTAATTTGTACTGAACAATTAAGGGTTATCAATTGATTATATATCAAATGAATATAACAGTACTACTAATATTTTAATGTCATCATGATTTGTTATTGTTAAAGCTGTTATGAGAATTGATACATCAGACTTTGTGAACAACTGTAAGATATCTAGTAAGTAGTGATAAAAATAGGCGATGAAATCATATCTCAGGTGAGTTTTGTCAAGTGGACTGTGAAAGACAGGGACATACAAGCAGACCTGGAGTTGAAGGGAGGAGAATAAATGTAACCACTTTGTCATCGTCCACTCCCTATTCATTTACAGAACCCTAACTCACTAACTCATTAACACATTCACATACGTCCATCAAGTATATATATATTGAGGTAATATTATTTGCATTATGGTGCATTACATGACACTCGTCTAACGTTTGTGGTAAAGTGGATAAGAGCAGAGTACTAGTATAGTTGTGCTATTTTTTATAAAACCATCAAACGTACCACACATGAGACATGCTCTTATGGAAAAATGCTCAGTTGTTTTGTTTATACCTCAACCACTGCATTATACTAATTTTTACTTATTTCTAAATAAGCGTAATATAGAATATTTTTATTTTTCATAATGATACATGAATTTATCTTTTATTTTGAAAAATGTCTGACTCCAATAAAAAAGTAAGTTATTAAAATGTATAGTGAAAGTTGATATTAAATAAGATAGCAAAGTTTTATAATTTGTTTAGCTCTAGCGAGCAATACATCAGAATTACTGTATTTAAAAATAATTGTTTTCGATGTTAAAAATCTTGTTAATACCAAGTACTTTCCTTGTCTATGCTCGAAAACCAGTGCCCAAAACCAGCTCAGTACTTCAAACGCTGCTTGTTAAATGTAGGCTTTGATATTATTTGTTATTGACACGTGATTTTAAATTCAATTCAATTCTAAACACTTGTATTTTATAATGTGAGGGAGAAAAACGTAATTTTTAATACATGTTATTATGTTTAAGTGTAGTAAACTACTTAGATGATGTAGTTTGACTTTCAAGGTTTCAAACTCTCTAAATTCACCTTTAATGATCATCAACTTGTCAAACTATATGTCCACCTTACTCATAGATATGGACTTTAATACTTTTTCAAATTTTATGTAACTAAAGAAACCACCAGGTGTTACAAATTGACCTTATATAACCCGTAATGGTATACTTTATACGGTTTATCTAGTAAAACTCGTGTAAAATTACCGTTATCTTTACTGTTCAGATGTGGAGAATAAGATCTAGGGCTGTTGAGTTTTATGAATTCACTATTTATCATGATCAACGCCATTGAAATGTAGAAGAGATGTTATATTGAAGATGAACATGAAGAAAACATAGGACCGAGATTGAACCGTCGGTGGATGCCTTAACTAGCAACAAGGCTTTTGGGAAACATAAAAAAGTAATTATAATGTTTTCTTCTTGATGTGGAACATGGTCCAGTAGATTTCATAAGCTGAATGAAGACCAGAAGAATCTAATTTTCTAAACCAAAATTGGTTAGAAGGCTTACCGAAACATGTTTTCACATAGATATCATAGTCTGTTATAGTCAACCTTACACCTAGCTATAGTTTGTCACCTAGTTCTTGTAATAGACTATTTCAAAATATAAACATGTTATTATCTAAAAGGTTTAAATTACCTGGATTTCTGCCAAGTGATCCTGATATTTGGTTAAACTACCAATGGTTTCGAGCCACAAAAGGGCTCATTATCAAGCTAAACACCAAGCTTGTAATCCTGTTCACGAAAGTGCGAAGCAGTCGTCATGGTTCGATAAAAACACTTTCACGAAAAACACATACACGAAAAGCACATACACATATAAAAAAAAACTGGCCAGTTAGACTAGATCGAGTAGGTACGGCAAATACGAATCGTCGCCGGATGGTGATGGGTCAACGTTTTCGTGTATGTGTTTTTCGTGTCAGTGTTTTATCGAACCATGACGACTTATTCACACTTCCGTGAACAGGATTACAAGCTTGGTGTTTAACTTTATAATAAGCCCTTTTGAGGCTCGAAACCATTGGTAGTTTAACCAAATAACAGGATCACATGGCAGAAATCCTGGTAATTTAAACTTTTTAGATAATAGAAAGTGATCCAGAGGCTAATCCACAGTGAAATATATTATACATTTTGCATCAATATATAGGGAATACTTTTAAATCTAAACATAGCACGTTACTTGAAACACCCTTCCCGGACGGCAAAAGTGCTTCTACATAAAACATTAACAATGTTATGTTATGTCATAAGTTTTTAACGTAAGTATAATTTTTCCAAAATAAAAAAACGTCTGTTAACTACAAACCAATAAGCATTAAAGCATATATCCCCCTATGGACAGGGAAGGAGCAGGTTTCTCTGCTTTGAAATGAACAAACTGTTGTATGAGCAAATTCATAATAGGCACCAATTCCTAAAAAAATAAACGTAGCACACTTAATTTAATAACTCTTTCCTCAGTGATTATATGCTATACCCTCTAGTAACCTTACCTGTGAACTAACATTCGAACAAAGATTTATATTCTTACATATTTGTTATGACAATAAAAAATGTATAAATTTATTTCAAATTATTTGACAGATAATAATTTCTAATTTAGTGTTTTAATAATAAACATGAACTTTAGGTTTGAAAAGTAAATAACAACAATCCTTTCTTACTACCACACGCCTCCTTTTATCTCTGATCTTTTAAACATGTCATTATTAAAAGAATCGACTTTCACCAATCACTGCTCTTTATAAATTGAGGAAGTCCTTTGATTTTAGAGCTGCTGTTACTAAGAACACCGTTATGGGATAATTATTATACATATGCATACTATTTAAACACCAACGGCATATTTGTTTATGAGATCATCCAAACACTTTTAGGGAAAGCGGTCCAAACCCCTCAAATTGTAATAAAATGTTAAATAACTGTTGATTATAAATACGTCGATATTTATATAAAAATACCAACGACAGTAGATTTGTGTGCAAGGGTTGACGGATCTATGTTTACGATTGATCTCACAAACTTCAGTGAGAACTTTGAAGTCTTGACAGGAGAAGACACAAATCTTTGTTATTTGTTACTTTCTTATTGCTCCATATGAACGTGTACCAATATCGTTTTAAAGGTTAAATAATTTTTTAATAATACAGTTTGCGTTATTTAAAACTTTGTCAAATTTTTATCGTTGACTGTGTATAGTTATTTGTATATACAAAAATACTTATTTCATTACATACAAGTTAAAATTATAAATTACGACAAAACACTTCATTATTTAAATAATCCACATATATTATCTTTAATTCAACATATTCACGTACAGGACAAACAATCAATTATTTAAAATTGCACATTAATTGTAAAGACTCGTTTGGGATTATAGACTTGCACAGGGGGAGTGGGACCAGATTGTAAATGCGTCTATAGTATTTACATTTATCTTGTAATATAGTTACATTTTAGTTACTTAACTGCATGGGCACAGTGTTGAAGTTTTCATTAAACATTGAAAAGGCAAACTTCGACCTCATCAGAAATTTGTTTTTGCGAGGAATAACTCCCTCTGACACACCAAGAATTAAAATATTAGTTGAGAGCGTTGAATATTCTCTCATTAATACAAAATCTGTGTTACAAGTTCACCAATAACATTTATACTTATCTAAAACTTAAAGTAAATTAATACATTCTGGAATTTTTGAAAGCTTATCACGTTGTAACACACACTTAAAACCTTTTCCTATACGGAATTTCCCTATACGAAAAATACTATTACCGTAGATGGTACGGTAAGACCACCAGATATTTTAGTTTTATATTTTAGTTTTAAGGCTCCTAGTTGCCAAAAAAACCACTCGTTCATATTCTTATACGTGTATCATTGATAAAAACTTGTTGATACAAAACAATCGTTGATACAATTAGGCATAACTTAACGAATGGGTTGGAAAATAAATCAATGTGAACACGATTTGTTTAGTTATGAATTTTACATCGTGTGTTGGACGCAAAAACTTGAATACATAAAGATCGATTAGGGTTAGAAATATCATCTTATAAAATACGCAAAACTCCCGGGGTGTGCACCAATATTTTAGGGGTTTGGAACACTTTCCCTAAAAGCGTTTGTGTGGTCTCATAACAAAATGACGTCGGCGTTGAAATAAAAAAAGTAATATTGATTGGGAAAAATTGAAACTACACCTACGCATATCAAGTACTTATTATAGGGACACTTTTACGAAAGAAAAAAACTAACTGACTTGGAATTTCTAATTAGCTTTGGTTTTATTTCACGTTATCAATTAACAAAACAGTAGTGAGTCTGGTCGAGTAAAAAGGTGACATTTAATTATACTGTCACGATTTAACATTTAAATTTACTGTTATTTTAACATTTCCTTTCCGTAACACAAATTTTAGAATATAATCAATTAAGTTATTTTTATGCTGGGCAGGCTAGTCATAGTAAAATAATAAGTAATTTAAAAATCAAATGTAGTATTATCTTAAAATTGTAAAATAAAATACATTTTTATATAATCAGCTTAGTTACCATATATATGTAATCGATTTATTATTTTATATATTAATCCGAAAAGATTTTTGACAATACATATCAACAGTAACGAAACGTGCACTTACATTTGCCTACCTAAACAATGTATAACAATTTTTAAAATGACAGGAAAGAAGCCTTCAGAAGTAACTGTGTTAAGTGCTTACAGTTGACTTCTGACAATCTTGCAAGGTAACTTGTATTTTCTTTTAGTATAAATCCTCCGTATTTAATTTTATAGAAACTGTCTATTTATTTAACCTATAATTCTTTATTCATAAATTCTATTGTCATATTTATTTTATTACAAAAATCTTATGAAATACATGTCTGAGTATCTTAGCATACACACTAATTTTAATATAGTATTATAGTATAGGTCTTGAAATAAAAAGATAATATTCTTAAAGTTCGTTAACATTGCGAATCAATTGATCTATGAACTAGAAGGAAGGCTGAAATGTTAGATATAATGACTGTAATACAAATTAAAATATCAATAGAACCTTAGAAAACTACAGTGTGGACAGTTTTGGTTTGATATTATTGTACACATTTTTATCTCATGATGTTAACATTTACTTGATTGTAATTCATTTTGTACTTGTAAATCCGTTGCTCGAAATCCAGCAACATTTCGCTTTGATGAGCATGAATGTTATAAATAGTATCATCCGTATCGCTAATTCAGTCCTTCTTGTCTCATATTATTAATAGATGGGCGTGTGTTAACTCAGGTTTTTGGAATCCTGATTGTGTATAAATGTGCCGAATCTTTTCCAAATATATAATAGCTCATTTTAAAATTTTTACTTGATATTGGCTATTTTTCTTTGCAGTAAATACTGTCAATGATTGGTCTACAATTTAATGGTCTATAATTTTCATGTTCTGCACTCTGGTATAAACGTTAAAAACTCACTCTATGCTTATTGCCAACGTTCATTACCAAAATTATGTACATATTGTGTTACCTTTCCAGTAGTGAACACTGTTCTTGCTTATAAACTGTGTTTACACCTGGTTTAAACTATTCAGTTGTTTGATAATGCAATTCAAAACAATTCCTTCTTAATGTTACTCTTATTGACAAATTACGAACTTTAAGGGTGGCTAGGGCTCTACTCTTCGGTTCGTTATTTTGAAATTTGGGCACAAAATACTTCAGACCAAGATATGTCCAACGACAACAAAAATATAAAAAATCGGTTGGAAACTGTAGGAATAGGTCCAGTCACAAAATAACCCCTTGCACATTAAATAAGTAATAAATAATATTTTTCCTGGAAAACTAATTTTAACAATTCATTTCAATATTATAATTAAATATTTAATGCCATTCAATGCAATTTTGTCATGACCGAAGAGGTAATGGATTCGGTTGAAATCGAAATTGAAACGAGGAAAATAATGTAATTAGGGGGCTTAACATTTGAAGACGTTGTTTGATTATACTCTTATTTAAGCAATGATTTATGGACGTGGCAAAACTAGCTGCAACTTTGTACGAAAATGCTGGCTAGTTCTTTTTCTTTAAAAAATAAGACTGTAAATGACATACCGGAGAAAACGAGTAGTCGAATTGGAAGTGGTAGAGAGAAACAAAGCGCCATCTGACTATGATCACAATATCTGTTAGGGAGAGCCCTTTGTCGTTAGCTGCTGGTCCTAGCGATGCAATTGTGACCTGAACCGATGATTTAATATAACAATTATGTATCGAATACCAAACTAACAAGACAAAAATAAATATTAAAGTACAATTTCTAATATCTTCAATGTGGCTAAAATTGTTTTAACGCGGGTTTATAATTTCTTTTATAAAACATTAACTTACGAACTGACATATTCGATTTTATCTAATATCATAAACCTTTTTATATTCATGCCAACGCCATACACCAGTTTACATTATTAGTACATATTCAAAAAGGCCGACATCAATTTGATATAAAAAAATGAAGTAGTTATTTAAACAAAATTGTTTATATTGCGTGCACCAAAATTTCTAGAACGGTTTAATAACTTTAAAACCAAACCAGATACAAACATATATTTTGCACACGTAATTGTGGAAAAAACTTACTCTTTGCTGTGTTTTAAAGATTAAGGAGGTCCGACACATCTCGCGAACACGCCTGAACGTTCGGCCGAAAATTCTCCCGAATGTTCACTGAACATTCCGTTCTATATGTTCCCATATGTATTCAAAAGTTCATGTAGCTACTGCGCCTCCAGCAAATACAGTTATTTTGTGACCGAGGTAATGTAACTGAATGGTGATAAGCCAAGTATTTTATACATACCGATTTGTATTGGTGTTATTTTACGATTTATATTTTACTTTGAAGTTGTTAGGCTTTTAAAAATGTTAAACAATTCTTGCGGGATCTTTACATTTGTAACTGTGTTGTGGTAGACTAAGGTTATGTAAAGGTGTTAATCAGAAATTTTTAAATCCATCCAAAATGTAAAATTGTATCTACAAGTTTATTAAGTTTACTAAAGTCGGTGTCTAAAGTTTCTTAGTTTAAAGTCATGTATTATAACTGTGTCTGAGATATCGGATTGATAATAATTAACCACAGAACTACCTTATGTTTTACACTTACCTGTGAAAACATAAACACTATTTCTCTGCGAAACTAAAATCTCTTTACATAAATAGATTGGCCGTGGGGGGATGGGGAGGCAACAGATTTGATGGATGTGCTTAGAATCAATGGACTTGCCTCTCCCTTACCCCGTTACTGGCGTGGTAGACCGATACCAAAAACAACTTTATAAAATATAAACAAATACTTTAAAATATAACATTAATAAATTAATTACGATTTATTTATTCATAACCCCTTTTAACAAACTCAACTGAATTAAATACAATATATTTTTAGGGTACAATAAATACTATAATTTTAAATTTGTTAATTTTTTGGGGAGCTTCGGATACAGATATTGATATTTTGGAAGAAATGTAGAGAAAAAAATATAGGTGTATTTTGAAATGCATTCACAACATCTTATTAATGAATTGCTGCTGTTTGCATATACATGCAATTATAATAACCATGACTCAATGAACACGTTTTCACATATAATAATGTTATTTTAAATAAAATAAAATAATTAACTTGCAGAAACTTTTAGCACATTATATACAATATGTCCAATCTAATAAAAGTGTTTTCGTAATTAATGAAATTTTAGAAAATTACAGTTATAATGATTTTTTATGATACATCTAAGTTATAAGTTTATATTAAAGGTATGGTTGTAATAGTTCGTAAAATTACTAATTAGAGTGAAATTTTATTTTTAGCCTTGAATAAGGAATAAATTACCAGTTCTTGACTCATTACATAACCGCACACATACTTCCTGTGTACTAAGGAATATACACAGGAATTATTTGTTAAATATGATTTTTTTAAAGGTGATTTGTTATATATTTATTTTTAAAAGTTACATGTAAATAAAAAAAAAAAATTTAAACGGAGTCATGACTTGTCATCCTCTGTTAGATGACAAATCATGACTTCGTTTTATAGTTTACACCATCATGTAACCTTTAAAAATCATACATAACAAATAATTTAGTACACATGAGCCGCACCGTATGTTCGGAATTTATTCACTTGGCCAAGTTTTTTAAATTAAATGTAATGTGTCGTATTTGTGCGGGTTATGTGTTTTTAATATTATGATAAACACATCCAGAGAGGATGTGTGAGTTCTGACGTTCGCTGATACGCTGACGTTAGTTGAACAGCTGTAGTTATTTTTGAATTACCAAGGATCAATTGACGCTCAGGTAAAATAAAACATTTAAAACTAATTTCGAATGTGGTGACTGGATTGTACATTAATAGTTAATTCTTTACAATATCAAATAGCATCAAATATACGTTTTACAAAATAAGACCAGCAGCTATTTAATATTTTGTTGTTATGCAATCGTTTATAAAAATTGGGCAAAGTTAAAGGATTATGTCTAGTGTAGTTCAATGTCCAAGCAATGTTTAGATTTTTGTAGAAAATAATTATATCATTAATTTGTTTAATATGTTATTATATTAAACTATTTTTATTTTGTCAAAAATAAAATGGATATGGTGTATTTTTATGCACGCATATTATAATAATAAAACAAATTCAATATTGATAAATCATACTATATCAAACACTTTCTTTAGCTACTTATTTTAATTTGTAATATTTGAAAATAAAATGTTGTTAACTATCCAATGTTGGTTCTTGCTTTTAAAGACATAATGGGCATTATCAAAGAGCTTCATTAGATAAGTATATGCAATAGTGTATTCTTAATTACTTTAATTCTGAAAATATGTTCTTCCCCTACTACTTTATATTATAAGCTAGTAGGATTATATGTGAATAACGTATAACTGTGAATAACGGCAGATATCCAGGCCTGTAGAGAAGTCTGTCAGCCGCATTATACAACTCATGTTCACCTGCCACTGGCATAATATGATTTATTCAAAATCTGCCAGACTCTGTATTAGATAGTAGTCATATTTTTTGTTTTTCCCTTCAAGTCCTGATAAAATAAATAATATATACATCCTAAAAATGACATTATTTTTCTTAGTATAATTACAGTTTTATAAGTAGATATAACGTATGTGTCAACCGTTATATAATTTATACTAACGGAGCTTAATGATTAGACCGGTTTAGCAAGCCATTTTTATAAAAAAAATCTGCCACAAGAAGCTGGTTATGGTATGACCATTTTTAAGGACTTTTTCAGCTTATTCATTTATACATTACTTCCAAAAACAGCTGTAATAATAGCCATAATGGTCTGATAAATTTAGTTCGATATTGATTGTTTTCTAGTTAAGTAGGTAAGTTGTCTTTGCATAAGTAAAACATTTTATTTTTTATAAAAAAATCAACTGCCCGTTGCCATAGTCCAATAGTCCTGTGCGGCGATCTAAGGACAGCGAGGTGCCGTATTTGTAAATATAGTCACATGGGCAAGCCAGTGTTGACCGCTGGTGGATAAGTATCAGTGCAGCTCTCCGGGATCGAACCAACGCTAGACCACGCCTGAGTTAAGAGGCCAGCGCTCTACCTCTGAGCTACCACGTCCGGTAGTTAAAATAAACATTTAATTACAAAATCATTTAGTTATAAACACATTTTACTTTTGTTTGTGATTTATTTTTTGGTTATAGTAAGTGTATTTTGTTTATATAAAATGATTGCAGAAATATTCCATCACTAATTAGAGATAATAAGATCACAACCATTTGGGGGCTAGACTATTAACCTATGTTCGGAATTCCAGATCCTAAACCTTCATGAATCTTGTTTTTCTCTAATAAATTACAACAAAGTGCTTATTAGTTTTTTCAACAACGTATAAACTAAATCTACCCATTAACAGCCAATAAAACGGATATATGAAAAGTAATTAATTTGGAACAAACATAGTCCATAGTCATATTTATGTTACGAGTAGTAGTTAACATTTAAAACATGGGGTAACAAATTATTTAGATAACAAGAAATGTTGTTAATGTAGTCCTGACTAAAATATATTTTAATTTTTTTGTCACTTAATCGAAAACAAACAACTTAAGATAGCTTACTACATTAATGAGTTATCGAAACGCTGAGATGCTTTTGTGCAGTAATTGAGGTGGTCTGCAACAAAAGATGTTTAATCGATTGTGGAAGCTGACAGGAACGAACCATTATACGAGATAATGGTTATCCACTTGGTGGGTATGATGGGTTATAGGGTTTCCTACACAATATTAATCACCGTAATAGAACCATTTGGTTATTGGTATATCTAAAGCAAACTGCAACGTAAAACATTTATTCCAGATCGTCTCTTAAGAACACCTCAACTCTTATAGTGACGATATACAATAAAACAACTAGTGTTTTTGAGTTAAGTCACTATTGGTGTTTCAGTCTAGTGGGACAAGTACATTGTAATACTAATAATATGAATACGTTTGTTGTATAACACTTTATTTCTTTTAACCGTTTCACGTGTAAGTATATAATGCACGGTTTATTTCTGTATACTCGTTTCATGTTTAGAAAACTGTCTGGTGACATTTTATTTTATCACCTTTAAAAGTAATGGAAGGTTTTTAATTACCTTAAGAAAATATAAACTTAATAACTGAATATTACTGTAATTACTAATATTGGTGAAGGGCGAGGAGGCAAGTTTGATGGATGGGCTGAATTAATGGGCTTCTCTCATACTTATTACAGAGTTTCCACATTATATCTAATATCAGGTTCACTGAGCTTAAATTGACACATTTATTAATTTACCACGAAAATTATGATTTCAGCGAACTAGGTTGTTCAACAGTCGTTTTATGGTATATGTAATATTATTTTCAAAATCGTCAAAATTTAAATAAGTGGTTTTAACCAAATTTAAACTAGGTAAGTCAAATTCAAAAGTAAAGAAATTTACAGTAAAACTAAAATTAGATATTATGTTTATTTCCAACACAGTTTACAACTTATTTGTTTCTTATTGTAGTAGTTTATTCGTGTTAGGTTATGATTTATAATTAAACTATTAATAAATTTGTTACAAAATTATTGTACTTAGTAAAGAACGTGGGTAGATTCGTACGTTTTAAACAGTAAATATATTTATGGAATGTAAATATTGCAAAAGTAAAACAGATAACAATTAATTTTACTAACCATGCAAAGCACGTAATAAAATAAGAGTGACTTTACATATTAAAACTGTAATTTTAGCTCTTAAGTAGAAGAATCATAGAATTGTGCATAACTGCTTAGTAAATTCACATTGTATTCGACCCGAATTGTATTCGACCCTTTAGATTTTTTGACGCGAACAATCTAGTAATTTTTAAACAGAACCACATGCAACAGTCATTTGGTTGTATATCTTATTGTTTTTTAATATCCGTTATTCAAATATTTTAGTAGTGAAATATAACCTTAGGTTTATACTTATGCCGCTTGCTTGAAAACATATTGAATCACTTCTTTACTATAACCAAACAAATTTAAATAATATTTTGCAAAAACTCTACTAATTAATAATAAAAATTTGGAAAATATATTCTCTTTATTTAAATATTAGTAGATTATTACTGTTAACCAAAATTATTTATTATATGTATACTTTATATTTTTATATTATTTAAATACTATACAGTAATTCCACTGGACTGGATGATCATAACAGGCCGTTCCTTATATGTAAAACCTTAAGTGAAAACATTTTTTTCTAAATTGGTTCTTCAAAATTAGTATTTTAATTCATCAGCCAAATTTAATGTCAAAACTATACCTATCAAAATTTAGTAAAAAGGCTACAAAGAAATAATAAAATTTGATCCAATTTTTTAAATTGTGTCAAAGAAATATATAATATCCTGTAAAGTCAACTATCAGATAACACCGTTGTGTTTTTGGTGTCTCAATAAGAAATGGTTACACTCTTCAAAGTTTGCCAAAGACGCATTCAATACACGACCATGTCAACTCAGCACAGAAGTGGTGACGTCATTCTGGTGTAAGGAACAGCTCCTCTCAAACCAAACACGCCACCTTTGTATTGTACTCTTTGTTCGCTCTCTTGCCGCGCTTTGCTACTGCCTAACCAAACTTTGGTTTTATTCTAAGTTACTTGCATTTATACCAAGAATATTTGATTTTCATATTGCATTATTACAAAATCAGTTTTATTTTTATCTGTAGTTAAATTGATATTCGTTTAACATAGTTTTAAATTTTGTTATCGTTGAGGTGAACCAGTCTTTAAATAAAGCATTGTTTATTTTATTCCTTAATTCATCAGTAGATTAGAATAAAGAAAATATAGCTTACATCATCATAATACCATTAAACTTAATTGCATGAAAAATATTGTATCTCCACCTTAAAAAGTTCACTTATTAAATATGAGAAAACTTTTAACTATTCTAATTACGTAAGTCTTTACAAACATGGAAGTATTTTATCGAAGGATAATTTTGACGATAGACACTAATACATTTAACTTAATACAATTTAAATTTTCCCTATTGAGGATATATGTATTGTTTCTTGTTGCTCATAAAAATGTGACGTTTTTATCAATTACAACATCTGATGATTCAATATTATCATAAGATGTCCGTGTGCTTGTTATAAAATTACAATTTATTAAATAACGGGGATTTGTTGTGTTTTTTTTAAGTGGTTATACTGATGAAAATAAAATAAACATTTGTAATGCCTTTGTGCTACATTTTGACAAACCTCTAGTTTATAGTGCATTCACTTTGATGTAGTTTAAAGTGAAAAAAAACTATTAATAGACACACAGCAATATATTGGATCATTTCATAAAACAAATCATTAACTTAGTAACTCTATAAACACATATTAAAATTAACGTAGTTATGATACTAGGTGTAAGTGAATAGTTTTTAGAAGCTTGATATTTTTTACTGTGACAAATAAGTAAATTTGGAAGCTAATCTTAAAATTAAAAATTGCATCTTTCCAAATCTTTAATTGACAAGTTAGTAATGGGTTGATTTTTTTCTAATGTTTTATAAAATATATAATTAATGATAAATTCTTAAATTTCAAGTGTGTTTATGAGACGTATTAGCAAGATTTCTTAGCGAAGAATACTGAAACACTTGGCTTATGCAAATTTGTCCAACATTTTATTTAAACGTCAGTTTTGTTGTTGAGGCTTAGAATCACTGTATATTTAAACCAAACAAATTTAAAATTACATTTTGTTCCGTCAATAAGGATTATCATGTCTGGATCACTTTAACGGATCAACGTGTAATTTAACCATACTTTGTATATTTATTAAAACGCCACAAATGAGAAACTAATATTTTTTTATGTTGTATGCAAGATGTATGCTAGTTATCTGCTGTCTCGAGGTGTATAAGTAAATGTAACTGTAGATAAAAGATGTTAGATTCGATTGTTAATTAACTCTAGCGACAGATAGTTATTAGAGACATCGGAAATAAGGGATCTGCAGGGATCAACCGGTGGTATAGGGGCACAAAATAAAATCTAAGGTGTGAAATAATCCTACTTACTTCATCTACCATGATTCTTTGTCAGCTATTAAAGTCGAATGGGGAAGGGAATTCTTACTATGGATTTCCCTCTTGCTTACCTGGCTTTTAAAACCTGCTGGAAAACGTCAACCCAACCGAAATATTTGATAGATGTAACATGTGTTCTATAGTAAGTGGCCCCTAGTCTGTCTAATTTCTTAAGTCGAACAATAATGTACAATAAGGGGTAAACATTCAGGATTATCCATAGGAAGGCTTATAAACATTTAAAATGAGCTTAAAATCTATAATCAGCATTAAACCAAATTACGAAGTTATGTTCAGGTAATCAAAGAGATACAAATGCACGAGGGAAGCTGTTCACACAGATTTTAGACTAATGGCCTACCAAAAGAGAAAGTTGATTCTTGCTGAATAATGTTTACCTATAAATCAGTTGAAGACCAGTGAGTAGTATATATATATATATATATATATATATATATAAAACAATTAAATTAACGTTTAAATTAAAACAAATAGTCGCCATGAATAAGTATTGTTTTAATTAACTTTGTCTTTAGTAACATTTATTTGTGGGCACCATCTAGAAATTTAGGGCAACATAAAAGTGCTCAATTCTCAGTGAAGCCAAATAAATTTAAGCGGTTTGAACAGTTTTGTATAACAACATTGGGTACAAAATGATCGGGCGTAGACAAGCAAAGAAGAAAAGAATTAACATACTGTATTCGAAAATTTTAGGAAGTATACTGTTTACAATAAATGGTAATTTTTGCATACGGTTATGAATAATATCTTAACGTCTTTCCATGATCGGAAAGACAATCATAAATACAATTAATAGTAATTTATATATATATAATGTATTTTTAAACCATTTAGACGTTAATAATAGTTGTAGTTTATAGTTGTAGTTGTAATTAGTGACAGTTCAATCATTCTCTAAAACTATATTAAAAAAGTTCCCTAAAATTTATGTTTGTGATAAGTAACTCTTACTTAATTTTGTTGTTTGATTCAATAAGATTAAAGAAGTTTAAAAAGTAACAATATACTTTATCAATACAAAAGCGGAGACTGTCACAACTCTGCCCGTTACAGCCCAGTTGTTTTAAAGAGGTCATTATACTGTTTATTGTTTACTGGCTGACAACAATAAAATACTGTTAATTCTCTAAGTCTGTTTTATTTAGTACTAAATTTCGAATTCAGGCCTAATTATTAAGTAATGCATGAAGGAAATAACACAAGCACAACCCAAAAACGCCCCTCCGTCGTTGTTCCTAGAAGAAACATAATTTCACTGGAAATAATGCTTTAAAATACTAAGTAACTATTAATATTTTGTGCTGCAATATTCTTAATGGTTGAACACGGTTTTGTGTAGCCTCCAAAATTGAGAAACATTAAACCTTCGATTAAGTTAAAAATAAAGTCAATAAAAATGTTAAAAATATTTCAATCTGAATATGCCAGAAGTGTAAGACTTCCGATACCACGACCTCCCTATCGGGTTATTTTAAAATTAAATACCTATTTGTATTTCCCATCTTAGTTAATAACTTACTTAATGCGTTCGATGCTGTTCACCATATAATGTCCTGGAGTGATATCCATCAGACCACTTATGATCTTTAGCTTCAGACGATTTTTTACTGACCTCAAACGTCTTTTAATTACGTGTATTCAGAAACGGTGTCTTAAGGAAACGATTGGAACTTCTTGAAATTATGGAAATTGTAGTTGAACGAATCACTCATTTGAAATTTTTATGAGCAGTTGAATAATTCCCTCTAACTTTTACGGCCACCTGGTGCTGTGGTATGTGAACGATTCTGATTTTGAAATTTAAAAAGAGAAATGCATAAAAGAGAAGAATAAAGCGTTTGGAAGATATTCACCTTCGAGACAAGATCTTCTGTGCATATCCCTTAGCCCTCTTTATTATTTAGTCTACATTGTTTAGTGTTAAATGTATTATGAGCAGTTTTTTGTTTTGTTTTTTAATTTGCTAGATAAACACACACAACTAAAAATAGAAAATCCATTGTTGTAATATCATATTTTAAATGAACTTTTTTACATTTTTGTATTTTATAACCTGTAACTAAAAACCGTTTAGTAATTTATTAGTATTTGAACATTTTATTATTTTAGAAATAGTTAATATGTTATTAATGTTTAATAGGCATTTCCAAATTAACGTAGAGCAATAATTTTAAATATTATTTTGTTATGCTGAATCAAGGGTGAAAACTAAATTTAAATATTAAAAATGATTTCCAATTTAATATCTCTATCGAAGAGGGCTTTCGAGCTTGTAGTCTTAAATCATGCGTTACATGTTTGTAAAAAACTACTGATTGATAGCAATATAATAGGGATGTTAAATGTAAAGCTTTGAGAGGTTACCCGTAGATTGTTTAAACCTCTTGTAAATAGACTAGTATCCAGTGGATGTTTGGACGTCGTATTTATAAATTCTGTATTCTTAACTGTAACGTTGTTTAGAGGTAACTAACCAAGCGTAATCTCTATATGCATCACATTACGACTAAGACAATTTGATTTAATACTTACTGACAGCATTTTAAATCGAGTGGCTGTGACAGTTACGCTTTACGTTTCTACACTAAAATATTGTTTTATTGCTATTATGTATTTTAAGAGTTAGGTTGCATACATTAACAGCATACGATGCGATAGTATGCTGTGATGTAAAATATAAAAGAAGATTGGGAATTATGTCATACAGATAATGGATATCATTTTCTTAAATTATTTAAAGTCATTCATTTCAAACTCAAATTTACTCAATGAGTAAATGCTTTATTGAACCGAGTAATAATCTAGTTTGATGATCGATTAACATAAACTCAAATGCTATTTGGTTTATTAAATGATTTGGAAGTTTAATTACACTAGGTGTCCACTCATTCTTCGTGTATAAGGATAACGAAACACATGATCAAACTTAAATTGAGTCTCATTAAAAATTGAAGATTTGATTTGAGTAAAATCATCAGAATACATTCCGGTATCATACAAGGGCCACCAGAATGCATTTTTTACGTCTAGTTAAACACAGACGACATACAACACAACTAACAACTTAGTACAACTAAGACCTAAAGTAATTAAAAACACCGACAACAATAAAAATACTATAATTCTCTAAATCTGTTTTATTTAGTACTTAAATTTTGAAGTCAGGTCTAATTATTTAGTAATGCATGAAGCAAATAACACAAGCACAATCCAAAGACATTCCTCCGTCATTGTTCCTAAAAGAAACATAATTTCACTAAAAATAATTCTTTAACATACGAAGTAACTAGCACAACCATTAACAACAACCAATAACCTAGCTTGATCAAAGCTTTCTAGACAAATGGCTTTTTTACTTTTATTTACCACATGACAATCACAATATTACCATTTGTTTAAGACAATGTAATAAAACAAAATATTTTATAAGTTGAGTAATTATCTCTGTATCTTCAGTCGATTATTTTGCAAAGTTATTTTGAGTTTTGCGGACAGCCATCTGCTTAATGTCGCGTCGTCTGCCACTGCTAGACTGATACTTGTCGCCTCTGACGACTGACGATGGTTTACACCGAGTAGGCATACTGAATGAATATTAACTATATGAGTATTTTTTTAACAACGTAAACTTAATGATTTTATAAAATTAGAATTATGCTCAAAACTTAAAAATATACTTAAAATTATCTCTCTTTGTGTGTTATTTTGAGCCAAAAACCTTTTGTTATCCAGTATAACAAAGTATATTCTTGTAAATTAACTATTATTACTCTGTTGTTGAAACATAGACGTTGGCTAAATTTTAACGATTTAAGTACCACTAAAATGCTTTCCAATGTTATTCTTGTAGAGAAAAAATTAATTTGGTTTTAAGGTAATTTGTGTAATACTGAATTAATTATCCGAATAACGAACTCAACCGAGATTTTGTACTGTTAAGTTTATCTGGAAAATTTGAAGTTAAAAAATGAAGTAAAAATTATAAAACAAAATACACCTTACATTTAGAGACAACAAAAGCTTGGCGTAAGTAAACTACGCCAATCGTAGCAGGGTGAACAAGTTTAATTAATATGTTCACATCCAACCTCTTGCAATGACTTTCAGTTTGCTTCACAAATATTCCATGAAACTCGCCTAACCTTTTAGATCAATTATATCTAGATGAGTTTTTATTTCATTTTAAAAGTGATGAAAATTTTTTTTAATAAATCAGTTTTCAATCACCTATACATTGTTTATTAAACCTGAATCTACTGCAATCACAACACACGCCTTAAACCTTGAAAAGTTTTACGAAATAAGGTGTAATCCCTTTTTAAACGCATAATAATAGTGTTTCTTTTATCCCCACCTTTAGTCAATCTCTTACCTAGATAATGTATAAAAGCTGCACAAAATTTTAATATTTAAATTGTTATGTAAATATGTTAGTATACTACAAGCTTAACATTTATCTTTCTGGGACATTTAATCTAACGTTAAACGATTTAAAACACCAATGATACATTTCACTTGCGACATATTACAGCTTATATATTTTTATCTTGCTTAAGTCTTTAGATACGACCGATTTTCATGTTATTAAAAATTGAAAAATTTAGTTTATTATTAGTTAATTTTGTTAATAATAAACTTAATAGAAAATAAAATGAGAAATATATTTTTGTTAAATATAGTCAACTATTGAAACACATACAGTAAGTAGTAACTAAACTCATAACATTCTCGTTTATTAACACATTAAATAGCCATTTAATTTACCTTAGGCCATGTTATGTGTTACGCCAGTATAACATGATTTCTTCGGGAAACATATGTATCCAACTGTTACGGTGAAAAGGCGTCTCTCCGATAAGTGGCCTGTCATACTGTCATATCGAACAACTCAAGTGCACTTATGTGACAGTCAGTTATACTTGTATCTACGTTAAAAATACGTTATTTGAGCTCTTACTTTTTGAACAAGAACCAACGAATTATTATTCCCATAGCTCATATTTGCCTAGTATGTTTAAAATAATAAATTTAAAATTGTTCACGACATGTTTACAAAGTTGATACTTTTCCTCACAATAACAGTAAGTTCTATGTATACATATTTCTCATGAATTGTAACAAAACACTTATTAATTAACACAAAAGATAACAATAAAATAGTCTTATAATTTAATACTAACTAATGATTCAGTTAGCCTTTACATTGAGTTGAGAAAAGGTTGCTTGTTTCATATAATAGTGTTTTCTTCCTTCAAAACATAAATATTTGCAGATGTATATTGTAGTATTAAGTAAAATATATTGTATATTGGGCAATTTAATACATATCATATATTATTGTTGATTTATATCACCTTATAACATATTTCACTAATCGATGTATACCTAGTATCATCACTAGTTTCAGATAAAACCTCGCCTTGTTTCAAATATTGAAGAGAAATGTTTCCATTATTGTTTTTATATTTTATTTTTAAGATGAGGTGGTTCACATCGCTCACTAGCCTATCGAAAAATAGTTTGAGTTGCCATTCAAGTAATTTATTTATTTAAAAAATTAGAGTTGTCATTCAAGTAGTTTTTTATTTCCATAATCAACATATGTTTACCTTTGAAGTATGTTTAGATATAATCCTTTTGGTAACACAGCTGTTTGGTGTAACTAACTGAAATTTGATCAAATCAATGGGAACCTTGAAGGCCGGTGGGTCGAAGCCCTTCCTATTGTAAGAACCTTGTCCTGACATCATCTAGCACTACAACGAAAAATTATTAAATTTGGAGAACTCATTCTCAAGTTTTGGAATTACAAAGGAAAACAGGCGTTCATTTTTAGCAAATTTCCCCTATAGGGAAGAAGCTATTACCGTAGGTCTCATGGTAAGACTTAAGCCCGAGACCATGATAACTTTTCGTTTTGAGGTCCCCAGATGCCAAAAACACCATTCGTTCAAATTTTTATATTTGTATATATATATATATATATATATGTGTGTGTGTCCGTAAGCACGATAACTCTCGTAAAAAAGGTCCGATCTAAATGAAATTTGGTACAAACATGTAAAGTACCATTTATTTGAACGAGTTCGAAAACCAGACAAATCGCGCCATCCTAAGGGGGGTTTTTGGGGGGTTTTGTACCCCAAAAATGTTTTTTTTTAGGTTTTCACATGTAATTGTTATTTAAATCAAATTTTAGTTTATACCATTGAATTCAGCTTAAAAGAATAAACAATTTGGTATTAGTATCATTGTTCTACGTCAATTGGTTACTGAGATATTGAAAGTGCTAAACACAGTACGTTGTCCCATGTTATTCTTAGGGAGAAAAAGAACAATTTGATATCTCGGTTATTTATGAACATAAACTGACGAAACTTGGTATATTGCTTCATCTGGTTGTGGTTTGTTGTTGTTTGTACAAAAAATATATTTATCGCCTATGGTTCCCGTAGCAGCAAACCTAGCTACTCGCTCCCCATGTTATTCTTATGGAGAATAATAAAAATGTTATATATCGCTTATTTATGAATGTATATGGATGAAACCTGGTATGTGACTTCACTTAGATGAGTTCTATTGATATTTGCATAAAAACCCATTATTTTGTGTTCCTTGTTATAGCAAACCTTCGTACTCATCCCTAATGTTATTCTTATGGAGAATAATGAATATTTTAAATATCGCTTATTTATGAATATATTTCTTATGAATCCTGGTATGACGCTTAATGTGTTATTAAGACACATATTCATTGGAAATTCGCTGAGTATACAGGTTTGCTGCGACGGGGGTATTATATATTAAGATGATAATACAAACTATCATAAATATTTCCAATGTAAAACTTTTAGTTAGTAGAGATACTAATTAAGAGACTAATACATCCTTAGTGGTCTTAAACCTTATTTAAGGAACATTATTGCTCAACCTAAATAAGGTAACATTTTAATGTAATGGTTGAAGCAGCTTAACTCATTTACATTTGAAATTTTATTCCGTATTTTAGGTTTTAAACTCAGTTTAAATTTGTTTATTGCTACAATGAAACTACTCCTATACTTTATATTATTCTTTTAATTTTCCCTCGCAACCAAAATATGTTTTAAATAAAACGGCCACTTCTAAAAATTATAAATACAATGTGTGATACTTCACGCTATATTTCTCACTCTAAACACGTGAGAGTTGTCAAGTGGACTGCGAAGGATAAGGACAAGGAGGGAAGGAGTTGAAGTGATGATAAATGCAACCACTTGGTCAATGTCTATGATCCATTTCAATTTTCAAGACACGCAAACTCACAAGCGCACACAAATGCATTATGTATTTGTACTAAAGTTATATTATTGAGTTGAAGTGATGATAAATGCAACCACTTGGTCAATGTCTATGATCCATTTCAATTTTCAAGACACACAAACTCACAAGCGCACACAAATGCATTATAAATTTGTACTAAAGTTATATTATTTACAGTATTAAGTATTACATATCTAAATATTATGCAAGCTTAAAATGATTTATTATGTAACTTATATCTTAATGCGCGGTTTGCGCATTGATCCACCTTCTTAGAGTTGGAGTTGAAATTCTCGCTATAAGATGGTTTCACCAAATAATTAAGGAATAAATAAATAAGTTATACACACATGTTACTTAAACAGGATGGATAAAACCAGTTACACCCGTCATCATCAGGCCCGAGGAAATGTAACGAATGCATGGGAAGAATTGTTTATTTTTAAGGAAAAATGCAAGGATAGGGATAAATTTACATGCACGGATATGTGCACTTAAAACATAACCTAAAATTAACTAACGAACAATATTTTCACAGTGCTCATGCTCACATTTAAAAAGTTTACGGAGTCCGAGAATTATAATTTACTATCCCTCCAGATGTTATTCAAGCACTCGTGGTCAAGTGATAGAGTGATAGAGTGCCACAGCTACTTTGCATCTATTCCCGGCGCCGGCGCGGCGGCGCTGGTTCGAGTACTGCCAGTGGACTCTACTTTTTGCTGCAGCTGCGCCCATGACACTGGCCGCCCAAAGTTTTGACTTTTTGTTTCGTCTGCATTTGTCACGACGCAAATTAATTACAGTCCTGCATTGCAGCTTTACTCTAATTTTTCTGAAGGAGTATTTCCGACGACAGCCAAATCTCGCCGTATCTTGCTTTGTGACAGCCAAATTAACATTTCTAATTTGTTATTAAATCAGTAAAGGGTTTTAAATTATAGTTAAACCAAGCTGTATTTTCGAATGTTGTGCTATCACACTAAACAATACCGTTTCAAAAGATCACAGTGGCTGCAGTGTATCGGTCCCCTAAATCCAATATCAACTGTTTTACTGATGTATTTGAATCACTCTTGGATGGGCGCACTCGAGGTCGTAATCATCTCATAGTATGTGGTGATTTTAAAATAAATATTTTGGAGGAATCACGGGAAAAGACTTTGTTTCTTGATGTAATTAATTAAGGTAATGGACAAATCAATATCACTTCTCCTACTAGAATAACTAGTCATGGTTTTAAAACTGGTATTGATAATATCATTACCACCACGAAAGAACATCAGATGCAATCCTACGTGATTGAAACTGGTCTCTCTGATCACTTTGCTCAGCTAACAGTGGTGTTTCCTCTTTCACCACAACAATCATCAACGGTGGAAACAAAGTTCATAGTGATAAACGATGAAAACGTTCGTGCCCTTAATTCTTTCCTTCAACGTGAGAATTTGATCGATGTCTTTGAATCTCCTGATTGTGATACGGCATTTAGGCTCTTTTTAAGTTCTTTCCTTCGGTCGTTCAATGATGCTTGTCCTGAACGTTCAAAAAAGCAAAAAATCCAGAAAAAAAGTTTTGGATAACGACAGGAATTAGAACTTCGTGTGCACGAAAACGGGAACGGTATATTTTAACTGAGACAAATTCTTCTCCAAATTTTATCTCTTATTTTAAAAGATATATTCTAGGCTATTCTTCGCAAAGTCATTTTTCAGACAAAAAAGAATTACAACATCAAATTTATAAATCAAACAAGAAATCTGGGAAGGGCAACTTTGAAATTTGTAAATAATGAACTTGGAAATTCTTTATCTTCAAACCAACCAATAACTCTTTCCGATGGTGACGTAACTATTGAAACGCCAAGAGAAGTAGAAAGAAGGTTTAACGAATACTTTGTTTCAGTGGGAAATCAATTGTCACGACATGCTTCTTTGAGGAAAGCACTCGAGTATGTTGATACTATTCCAGCTCTGCTTCAACAAAATAAACCTTCACTCCATGTATTTGAACCAGCCACAAATGCTGAGGTTCTAGACTCTATATCAAAGCTGAGAAACTCTAAGTCTAGTGGTTGGGATGGAGTAACACCTTAAGTTTTGAAAATTTGTGCAGATTTTATATTTCTTCCTTTACTAAACATTATAAATCGGTGCTTTATGGATGATATTTTTCCAGAAAATCTAAAACTATCTGTTGTCCGCTCAATTCATAAAAAAGGCCAGAAAACTGAAATTTCCAACTACAGGCCAATCTCTCTGCTCTCCTCTTTTGCAAAGGTGTTTGAAATCATCAATCTAGAAAGAATCCAGCGTTTATTCTATTCTAACCCTCTTCTGACGACAACACAGTTTGGTTTTAAAAAAGGATGTTCAACTTCTAGCACTATAAATAATGTCGTGGAAGCAGTTTTGGGTACCTTGGACGGGTCACAGTGTGTTGGTGCAATTTACTGTGATTTGTCCAAGGCATTCGATTGCGTGAATCACTCTGTCCTTTTGGGTAAACTGGAGGGATACGGCGTGAGTGGTGCAGCGCTGCCACTTCTGTCCTCATACTTCTCTGAAAGGAAGCAGGCTGTTTCATTGGCAAATAGAGGTATACTTCAGGATAATTGGATGATGGTCACTTCAGGAGTACCTCAAGGTTCTATTCTGGGTCCTTTTCTATTTTCCGTATACCTAAATTACCTTCCTGCTAATATAAATTCTGACATTGTTTTTTATGCTGATGACACAACTGCTCTGTCTTCTTGTAATAACATGCATAACCTAGAGATCGTAATGAATCATACATACACTAGCCTAAATAAATGGTTTGAATCAAATGATCTTTACTTGAATGTCGAGAATACTAAAATTATGGTATTTTCAACAGTTAAACGTGATCTAGCAAATTTCAGTGTAAACGGAATAAATCCATCAGAGTCCGCCTGTTTTCTTGGTGTTGCCATTGATGATAGGCTGAACTGGTCCAAACATATTGACTCCCTATGTAAAAAACTGTCTTCACTTACTTTCGCTTTTCGAATATTAATGCCTGTAGTTGGTAAAGAAACTACCCTTCAGATCTACTATGCTTATGCATATAGTAGAATTAAATATGCAATTGGTTTATGGGTATCGTCTAGTGAGTTCTTGAGGGTATTTAGATTCCAAAAACGGATTGTTTGTATGATGTGTGGAGCTGGCTACCGAGCGCATTGTAAGCCTTTTTTCAATAACTGCATCTTATCACTTTCCCAAGTCTTTATATTCTGGAGGTTTTATCCTTTTTTAAATGCAACTTCCATCTCTTTGAAGAGAATATTGCTAGACATCCCTATAATACACGTCATAATTGTAACATGGTCTACCCTATCCATAGATTGGCACTACTTGAAAAGGGCATCTACTACTCTGCTCTACGACTATACAATGCTCTGCCCCGGCATCTGAAAAACGTAGCCAGTGCAAGCATTTTTCTTAAAAAGATAAAAAATATTCTGATTGAAAGGTGTCCGTACTCGGTGGATGAATTCCTGTCAGACTGCACAAATATGTGAAGGAAATGTGCACTTTTTGCTAGAGAACACATTATTTTAAAATTGTCAATTTAGTATTAAGTATTAGTTTTAAATCTGAAGTTTTTCACTTAACAATTTGTTATTCACGAAATAAATGATTTCTGATTCTGATTCTGATTCTGATATTAATGAACAGGTCAAATTTTATTATGGTGGTACTTATCGCAACTTGTTTCCGGAAGTTCCGGTAGCCAATAGTATGTAAACTATTCGCCGTCTTGTTTATGTCATTTTCTGATTGGGCCTGATGATGACCGGGGTAAGTGAAATCGATCGCCTTGTGCTATCTTTTGTGTATCAATTACCGTCTTGTATATAAGTATTTATGTAAGTTATGTAGCCGACCACTGAGTGTCTGAGCTTAACTGTAAATATGAAAATGTATTTTGGAGAGAAGATTAAGGGGTTGAGGAGTTGAACGGAACTTGAAAAACAAATGTAGTCTTATAAACTTCTCTACTTCACTTGGCGCAATCGTTGAATCACAGGATTTACTGATCGACAGTTTTTTTACCGACTTTCATAAACAGTTTAATTTGGCAAGTGCCTGGCTCTGTGATTGTGCAAACCTCACGTCCACCAATGAACAAGCAACGGAGATCAACACAAAGGTAGATCTCTTCCAAAACGAGGATCGAACATATGCGTTTTTAACACCGTTCTTGTAGCCTTCACTACCCGATATAGTTCCTGGATTGCTTGGCAACAGCACCCAAAGCATCTGCCAGTATATTTCGTTAACTTTTATTTAAATGTACATTACAAATTGAAACTGTAATATAAATATTGTAAAATTATATGGGTTGTTATTTTATTTAATTAATCTACTATTTATACATACAACCAGTACGAAAGAAGGGCACACAGTTAGTTAAAAATAAATAAATAAGAATTATATTGAGAGATGAATAGTGGTTTCGATTAAACCAGTACATCCGCTATTTATTTTTTGAATCATCTTCAAGATCAGAAATCCACTTAGAATAATCTCGAAATCAATAAGCTACTAAATTTTAAAATGTATTTAAAATTGGTGTTTCAATCGGTAAAACGTTATCAAGACAAATATACATTCTCTAAAAAATACTATTTAGACCAATACAAATCTATTTTTTACTATATTTAGTTTATTAAAATTACATTGTGCGGTTTAGAACTTGTATACAAATTTTTTGTAAAAACAAACAAAATGCTAGCTCATTGCATATATATTAGCAAAATATCACATATTTCAGTGACCAAAGCAAAATGGACTACGCAGCTATCTTTGAATAATATGATTTACATGAGTTACATGTTAATACTATGCAAATACTAGACTTTTGACCATGGTAAATGTTGTAATATATCTATAACGTTTTAAACAAGTTACTGTAAAAATATTATTTGTCAAACTACTATATTTGAGTGATACTACTATCAAGCCAGAAACACGAAGAACCATTTTTCTTTAAGATTGAAATAATAAAGTAGTTTCGATTTTTAACCTTATAAAACAACATAATCTTGAAAGTTGTGTTTAATTTTTCATTTGCTCGCCGCTTTGAAATAAATTTTAATTGATTTACCTTGTCATGAAAATAAATATTTATTTATTATTTCACATGAAGCTTAGTTATATTAAGAGGACATCTCTACAACAATTTATTTTTTTAAGAAAACTAATGAAAAAAGTTTGTTTAACGTACTCGTATTTTGATAACCAGTCGTAAAACAATACACTGTCGAGCTCCACATTTCAGTATTATTTCTGCTGTGTGAGTAAAATATGCGGTGGAGAGGAGAATTTGATGGATGTGCTTAGAATTAATGAACTCCCCTTCATCAAACTGCCACCAGTTACTATCGAGCTAATATGAAAACAAGTGTACAGCTTTCGGTTTATAAATATTTTCAAACAAATGCATTATTTATTTGTTTTAAAATTACAAAATGAAAATAGTTATTGAAATGTAAGTTTAAGACGTTTTAATTAAATATAAAGTCTGCAACTGGCAACTATCTTTAAATAAACTGTTTAATATATCACACTCACAAAGACTTTATTATATGTTAAAAGCCCATGTTATAAAACTATTTTTAAATCTTCATAATTGCTTCGTTTTTATTAAGTAAATTACGAATTCCTAAATCCAAACGTCTTATCCACACCCAAAAGCTAAGTATTTTGAATGTAATGTGGTAAAAGGGAAAAGGTATTATTAATTTCTTACAGCTTTAGTTTACTTAAAAATCTTTATGTTATCCAGTTTGTATCTTCTTTTCCACTTGATATATATCTCTTTACTCATAGATTATCACCTGTCATAAGGGCTCAATAATTTTGTATTTACAATTTAAGTCTTTATTAATGCGAAATGAAAATATCCATTATATTGAAAAACCTTTGACTACAATGACAATGTGTGTCATTAAAATGTCCAATGAAACTTTATATTGAACGAGATAGTAAAATTTGGAATACACGTGTGTTGATGAATATTATAATGTAAAATTCCTCCAGTATTTTAGCTACAAGAATACTGCTGCTTTGAAGTTTTGAAAACTCGATAGTAGACAATTACCCTATACTGTATCAGTTTTTTTTAGTAAATTATATTTTTACAAAGCATTATGTTCAAAATTTTAAAAATGTTTTCAAATAAAATGGTAATAATTTCTGGCAATCCGTTGCATTTTATGTATAATTCTTATAAAACATTATTTGCATAAATATTTGTTTATTAAGAATATATAATATCCTAATTCGGCTTGTATTAGTCTACAATTATAGTTGCATGAAATGCCTTTAATTCAGTGAAAATATGCTAACGATTTTACTATGTATTGTATAATGGGAACCTTTCCGTTTAAGAAAACCGTTTAGAGAATCGTTACATCAATGAGTAAAACAAAAACACACTTATTGACTAATCAAAATCCCTCTTATTAGATATAAGAATAACATTATTTTACATCAGAGAAAATGTATACACATGTTAGCAAATAATGTAGCAAATAATGTTAGCAACTATTTTACAAAGTTTGTTGCCTCTCTCAGGAGGTAACTGCAAATAAATGGTAGATTAAGAGGTTTAGCCTGACACGTACAATTCTGGATCCAAGACTAGACCGCCTAGTAAATACTTAGGACCTGTGTCCGTCGTATGTATTTAGCCTAAGCCGGGGTGCAGTTAACAGCCGGTCACACCATTCTCCAGATAGTGTCACTACATACTGCTGATCTTATATGTTAATTTGTACTGAACAATTAAGGGTTATCAATTGATTATATATCTAATGAATATAACAGTACTACTACTATTTTAATTTCATAATTATTTGTTATTTTTAAAGCTGTTATGAGAATTGATACATCAGACTTCGTGAACACCTGTAAGCTATCTAGGAAGTAGTGATAAATATAGGCGATGAAATCATATCTCAGGTGAGTTTTGTCAAGTGGACTGCAAAAGACAGGTACATACAAACAGAGCTGGAGTTGAATCGAGGAGAATAAATGTAACCACTTTGTCATCGTCCACTCCCTATTCATTTACAGAACCCTAACTCACTAACTCATTAACACATTCACATAGGTCCATTAAGTATATATATATATATATATATATTGAGGTAATAATATTTGCATTATGGTGCTTTACATGACACTCGTCTAACGTTTGTGGTAAAGTGGATAAGAGCAGAGTAGTAGTACCGTTGTGGTATTTTTGATAAAACCATCAAATGTACCACACATGTGACATGCTCTTATGGAAAAATGCTCAGTTGTTTCGTTTATACCCCAACCACTACATTTTACTTATTTTTAAATAAGCATAATATAGAATATTTTTATTTTGCATAACGATACATGAATTTATCCTTTATTTTGAAAAATGACTGACTCCAATGAAAAAGTAAGTTATTGAAATGTATAGTGAAAGTTGATATTAAATCAAAAAACAAAGTTGTATAATTTGATTTTTAGCTTTAGCATGCAATACATGCATTACAGCATTTGAAATTAACCCTTTTAGATGTAAAAAGTCTTGTTAATACATAGAGTTAATACTATGGCAGTAGAGACATGAAAAAAACGTCAAAATGTAGAACAATAATTTTCGGTTCATGCTATAAATTGTTTTCAAAAGTCAAGCACAAAACCGGTGATGTGAAGCTTAAGGCAAATTTGATTTTATACATGCAGTGGAAAATGGTTTTAGCTAATAACAAATTGAGGAACATTTCAAGGTGCATTGTTGAAGGTGTGTGACTGAATGGGGAGTTAAAGGATAGGAGTTGAGAGGATTCGCAAGGCCCCTGACTTTAAAGCTTGAAACCTATTTCAATATCTATTATGTAACCTATTTATTAAGGCGTAGTTTACGCATTGCTCAACCTCCTTAGAGTTGGAGCTGAATTCTCGCTATAAGATGGTTTTACCAAATGATTTATGAATAAATAAGTAAGTGATACACACATGTTAAATAAACAGGATGGATAAAATATGTCTTACAACAATACAAAGTATATTTACACTTAAACTGTACTTACATATAAGACGGTAAAATATACACAAAAGATGGTGCAAGGCGATCAATTTCAACCAGTTCCACCGTCATCATCAGGCCCAAGGAAATGTAATGAATGCATGAGAAGAATTGTTTATTTTTAAGGAAAAATGTAAGAATAGGGATAAATTGATCAATGAACAGGTCAAACTTTACTATGGTGGTAATTACCGATACTTTTTTCCGGAACTTCCGGTAGCCAATAGTATGTAAGCTGTTCGCCATCTTCGTTTTGTCATTCTCTGATTGGGCCTGATGATGACCGGTGTAACTGGTTAAAATCGATCGCCTTGCACCATATTTTGTGTATGTTTTACCGTCTTGTATGTAAGTACAGTATAAGTGTAAATATACTTTTTAGTGTTATAAGACGTTTTTTATTCACCCTGTTTAGTTGTAACAACACGTATCATGCTACTAAAGAAATTATTTACATGTTAAATATTAATGTTTACGAGTTTTAATTGTTTTTTACTTTAGCATTTAGCAATGAAAGTAAACTTTCAAAATATTGGCTCATTTATTATTTATTTTGATGAGATAAGTTGAGCAAGAGAGATATGGCGTACCGATAAAAACAAATCTTTGAAAAATAGAATATGAAGATAATTTAAATTGAATAAACATTTATAAGATAACATTACATACGAAGACAATTACAAATTTACTTTTTGTAACTATGTAAATAATAGAACAAATAACCCACAGAAGAGAGCATGCAGTTACTTGTTTCTAATACCGTACTCTTCCAACAATATTCCTATATCGAAAAAAACACTGTGGATTGGTCATTGAATAAAATCACATGAAATAATAAACAGCATGTATGTGCAAAATTGTCGCCCAGTTTACTTTTGTTCTTTGATTTTAAAATACATATTAAACAATAAATAAATAAATACAAAATAGAAAACAATGAAGACCAAAATGGTTTGGCGTAGGAAAATAAATTAACTAGGTCTAGTCGATTAAGAACCACATGAATTTCGTAAAACAAATCTACCATCACTTAAAGCAGTATTATATAGAAATAAAGGGTGGTTCAGCAAATAACTGGATGTTTTAAATACGCATTTGTTTTTAATACTTTCCCAAACAATTTAATTTATGATTTTTTCAATAACTTATGTTTTACTACAATACCAATTGGTGTTTAGCAGCTTATGTGTGCTAAAATCGGCCACTATAAGTCATTAATCAGTTTACTTAACATTTATATAGATTTGTAATGATACATTTATTTAAAACTTTAAATGAACTTTATTATAAAGACGTAGATAATGACAACTGCTTGCTAAATGTAACGGCTAAGAGTATTGCACTATTGTGATGGCAAGTCAAGAATGTTTTAATAATCAGGGTAAAATGTAATTGACACAAAACAAGCCATTAAAAGTAATGGCGTTAGAAAGCTTGATGTTGACTTGAGAAAATCCATCAAGTGGCAGTTTTATTTTATTTTAGGTAAAAGTTTCTAAGTTAAAATTTCAAGCAAAGCTTCATGCAATATTTTTGTATAATACTTATTAAAACAAATCAGTTCATCATATAGTTTTAATTTCCAAAATCATCAACGAATTACTTTCGTACGGACATATATTATAGCTCTTCTGGACTAGGTTAAAAAATACAAACCATACAAATAAAATTAGAGTTTTGTCTGTACATTCCTTGGAATTATGATTTCTTTAATATTTTTCACGTTTTACACCCTTGGGAAGCCAAAACGAATCTTATCTCAATTTCTGTCTAACTATCTGCCGATAACGCTCAAGGACGTTTTTTTCGCTTTTTGCGGGAAAACGGGTGCACTGACTTTGATGAAACTTTGTTTATTTGTTCTAGACATGCGTGAGAAGCTTTAGGCAACTTTAAACTGGCATTCACCTTTTGGAAAAATAATGGCGGCCGCTCAAACACTTGATTTCTTGCGGTTTTGGTCATGGTTTGTTTGCTTTTCACAGAGAAACAGGCGCACTGACTTTGATTAAACCTTTTTTATATGTTCTATATGTGTATAACGAACACAGCTGGAGGTAGAAAGCTATCGTCCTACCAGATAGGTCCGGTAGCTGATGCACGTGGTAAAACGGTCGATGAGCCATTTGAAAAAGCCAGTCTCTTCAATAAATTCTTATTGGAATAGGAGAAAAGTTGAATGCACAACCTGATCTGTCCTCTGTCCCTTCATTCACCAATGAAAGTTCTTTGAAATATTCATGTACTTTTAATTCTCTGTTTTTGTATCCTTCAAATGTTAACGAGATTTTGGAAGCACTTAGACATTGAAAGTTATTAACTCTGTTGGCTGTGATGGAATATCATCAAAGATAGTGAAATATTGTGTTGATTTGCTCTGTCTACCACTGGTTCACTTGATAAATTTTTCATCTGCTGAATTTACATCTCTTCTGAAAAACGGTTGTAAAACGGCTATTGTAAAACGGTTGTATAAAAACTCAGATCCTCATTTTTGTGATAAATATAGGTCAATCTCATTATTGTCAACTTTTTCGAAGGTGTTTGAACAAATTGTTGCTAAACGACTCCTTATTTTCTTTAATACTAACAACAGCCTATTTAAAAATCAGTTTGGACTTCAGAAAAACAAAAGAACTTTGGATGCCATGTTTTGTTTTGTAAATACGGTTGTAGAAGCTCTCGACAACAAACAACATGCTATAGGTCTTTTTGTTGGTTTGAGCAAGGCTTTTGACCTGGTTGATCACTCAGTTCTCCTTCAGAAGCTTAATAGAATGAGTATAAGAGGATGAACGAACAAATGGTTTGCATCATGTCTATCAGGGCGCAAATAAAAAGTTGAAATGTCCTACATAAATTCAATAAACTGTGTTCGTAAAGTACATTCCACCGACATATCAGTCAGGATGGGTATCCCACAATTGGGTCTTGGGCCCAATTCTGTTTTTATCATTTATTAATAACATCCAAGATTGTGTAAGTAGGGCTGACCTTTGTTTATTTGCAGACGATACGACACTTCTTTTCAGAGGAAAAAGTATGGCTGAGATGGAAATGAATAGCTTTATCGATTCATATTACTTTTTTCAATTGTTCAGAGAAAAAGGTCTTATCGTAAACACAGACAAAACCCGTGTTCTTAATTTTTCGATTAAAAACAATAATTCAGATTATGTTCAACTTCTAGTGGATGAGACTGAAATCACTTGTGTAGATTCCTTGGACTTCCTTGGGCTGAAACTTGATACAAACCTGAAGTTTTACAATCACGTTAATAAAGTCATAGGAAAGCTTGTTTCTTGTTTGTTTGACCTCCGGAAGCTGGTTTAATATGCCAACTCTGATGTTATGTTGACGCTTTATTACGGATGTTTTTATCCATATCTGATATACGCTCTTCCAAATTGGGGCTTTGAGAGTTCAAGAACAAAGTATATTTTTCGAATTCAGAAAAATGCTCTCCGTATTGTATTTCACATAGAAAGAAATGAATCCTGTAAATCACTTTTCCGCCAGAAGAAAATCCTCACATTACCTAGCCTATATATATTTAAAACTTTGGTATTTTTCAAAAGTAATTCATCTATGCTTACGTCTTACAGATCATTCTATATCTACTCACTCCGTCCACGTTTAAATGTTCCAGATCCAAAACACCGCACAAAATTGTTCAGCATAACATTTCATATAACTACACAAAGCTATTTAACTCTTTTCCTGCAGATCTTAAGGTGGAGCTCCCCTTTCAAAAATTCCTCAAAATGCTAAAAGAGTTGCTTGCCGATTAGGGGTATTATAGTATTCATGATTTTATCAACCCAAGGTCTTTGTTTTGTTTCTGATTAAGAATGATATAGTTATGATAATAATAATCCTCTCATTTCGTGTTCGAGCAGGATACTTTGATTAATGAAACCTGTGTTGTATGCTGACGATGCCCTTGCAATGTATTTGTTTATGACAAATAAATATCTTGAATCTTGAATCTTGTGTTAGAAGGTTTTAGGATAATTGGACTTTATTTAAATCACCTTAGAACTCTGCCCCACGGGGTCTTAAAGAACCTTAGTTATTCTTATAGAAAAGGCATTTATTGATATTAAACCAGATTATGACTTAGAATAGTTATTCTTTAAACAGATGTTGTAGTTATTACTTAAAACGTTGAGTGAAGATTGGTAATAAATAACATAAGTATAGATAGTGTACTCATGATCCACCGAGTACACAACACAAAACTCCGTTGGTTGTTTTTCGTTGGCTGTTTACGCTATTATGGCCGTATTTTAATTCTTGACTTAAGAATATTTATTCCATAAACAGATGTTGCAGTTCTTTATAGAAATATTAAGTGAGGATTTGTAATAAATAGCGTAAGTACACAGAGTGAACATATGATCTACATCTATATTTGTCAGACTCATGTTATCACTGTCATAGTGTTCCAATATCTAAAAAACGATTAAGGAAGGTTTTGCAGAGCAGAATCTTCAACCCATGAAGATTTTGCATGGTGGTTCCCCTTATGGTGTAGATTTACAATAAGAATAAGTTTAAAACAGTCCTATAGGGCTCTTCCCTAATTTACTTTCAAGGCATTCTTATGAGTATTTGTATTTACTGGACCTTTTAGGTTGAAATTCAGTAGGGACATAACTAGTACATCAGAACAAAACCCAAGCCTATCCCTGTTACAAAAATGTTTAAGGGACTCGTCAACCCCATAATAAAAAAAAACAATCTTTTAACAATCTTTAATATCAGCGTCTTAATCGTCACACATCAACTACTCAACCAATAGAGCTGAAATTTGGTAACCTTAAAGGAAATAAGAAACAACATCATGGGTAGTCAGGGTTGTTCTCCGGAGATTTCACACAGACTCTTTGTCGTGCGTGAGACATGGGTAGACGAGATCTACGCCTCTCTAAAAAGATCTTTTATGTAGGTGGCCATTGAGTGTCTGAACTTAACAGTAAATATGAAAATGTACTTTGAAGAGAAGATTAAGGGGTTGAGGAGTTGAATGGAACATTGAAAAACAAATGTAGTATCATAAACATCTCTCCTTCACTCGGAAAAATCGTTGAATCACAGTATTTACTGATTGACAGTGTTTTACATAGTTTCATAAACAGTTTAATTTGCCTCTGTAATTGTGCCATCCTCACGTCCACCAATGAACAAGCAATGGAGATCAACACAAAGGTAGATTTCTGCCAAAACGAGGATCGAACATATACACTTTTAACAACTTTCTTTTAGCCTTCACTACCCGATATAGTTCTTCGACTGCTTAGCAACAGTACCCAAAGTATCTGCCAGTATATTTCGTTAACTTTTATTTAAATGTACATTAAACATGTAAAATGTAATATAAATATTGTAAAATTATTTAGGTTGTTATTTTCTTTAATTAATCGACAATTTATACATACAACCAGTACGAAGGATGGGTACACAGCTAGTTAAAAATAAATAAATAAGAATGATATTGAGAGATGAATAGTGGTTTCGATTAATCAGGTACATCCGATTTTTATTTTTTGAATCATCTTCAGGATCAGAAATCCATTTAGAATAATCTCTAAATCAATAAGCTACTAACATTTAAAATGTATTTAAAATTAGTGTTTCAATCGGTAAAACGTTATCAAGACAAATGTACATTCTCTAATAAATACTATTAAGACCGATACAAATCTTCGTTTTTCCCTATTTTAGTATATTTTAGTATATGTACAGTAAAATATAATGAAAGCTGTGCTGTGTAGGAATTGTATACAATTTTCTTGTAAACACAAACAAAATGCTAGCTCATTGTACATATATTAGCAAATTATTCCATATTTAAGTAAAGAAAGCAAAATGGAAAACGCAGTTATGTTTGAATATCATGTTTTACATGAGTTACATGTTAATACTATGTAAATACTATACTTCTGACCATGGTGAATGTTGTAATATATTTGTAACGTTTTAAGCAAGTTAACGTAAAACTATTTGTCAAACTACTTTATTTGAGTGATACTACTACTCTATCAAGCCAAAAACTCGAAGAAATATTTTTTTTTTAAATTGAAATAATAAAGTAGTTTCGATATTGAACCTTATTAAACGACATAGTATTGAAAGTTGTGTTAAATTTTTCATTTGCTCGCCGCTTTAGAATAAATTTAAATTGATTTACCTTGCCATGAAAATAAATATTTATTTATTATTTCATATGAAGCTTTGTTATATTAAGAGGCCAAGTTTACAAAAATTTGTGGTTCTAACAAAACTAATGAAAAAGGTTTGTTTAACGTACTCGTATTTTGATATACAGTGGTAAACAAAATACACTGTCGAGCTCCACATTTCAGGATTATTTCTGAAGTCAGTGTAAAATATGCGGTGGAGAGAAGAATTTGATGGATGTGCTTAGAATTAAAGGACTTCCCTTCATCAAACTGCCACCAGTTACTATCGAGCTAATATGAAAACAAGTTATATGGTTGTACAGGTTTTGGTTGATACATATTTACAAACAAATGCGTTATTTAATTAATTGTTTTAAAATTACGAAATGAAAATAGTTATTGGAATGTAAGTTTAGGACATTTTAATTAAATTTAAAGTCTGAAACTGACAACAATCATTAAATTAACTGTTTCATATATCACACTCACAAAGACTTTACTATAGGTTAAATGCCCATGTAATAAAACTATTTTCAAATATTCATAACTGCTTCGTATTTATTACGTAAATTACGAATTCCTTAATCCAAACATCTTATCCACACCCAAAAGCTAAGTATGTTGAACGTAATTTGGTAAAAGGGAAAAGGTAATATTATTTTTTATACCTTTAGTTTACTTAAAAGTAGTTATGTTCTCCAGTTTATATCTTCTTTTTCACTTGATATATATCTCTTTACTCTTAGATTTATCAATACATAAGGCTTATAAGGGCCAATTGACTTAAGGGCTCATTAATTTTGTATTTATAATTTAAATCTTGATTAATGCGAAATGAAAATATCCATTATATTGAAAAACCTTTGACTGCAATTAAAATGTATGTCATTATAATGTACAATGAAACTTTACATTAAATGAGGTAGTCAAATTTGCAATACACGTGTTTCGATGAATATTATAATGTAAAATTCCACCAGTATTTTAGTTACAAGAATACCGCCGCTTTTTGAAAACTCGATAAAAGGTAATTACCCTATATAGTGTCAGTTTTTTTTATTAAATTTTATTTTTACGAAGTATTATGTTCAACATTTCAAATTTTGTTACAAATAAAATGGAAATAATTTCTGGCATTCCGTTGCATTTTAAGTGTAATTGTTATAAAACATTATTTGCATAAATATTTGTTTATTAAGAATATATAACATCCTATTTTTGCTTGTATAAGAGTACAATTATAGTTGCATGCAATGCTTTTAATTAAGTGAAAATATGCTAACGATTTTACCATGTATTGTAAAATGGGAACCTTTCCGTTTAAGAAAACCGTTTAGAGAACCGTTCCATCAATGAGTAAAACAAAAACACACTTCTTGACTAAACAAAATCCCTCTTATTAGATATAAGAATAAAATTATTTTACATCAGAGAAAATGTATACACATGTTAGCAAATAATGTAGCAAATAATGTTAGCAACTATTTTACAAAGTTTGTTGCCTCTCTCAGGAGGTAACTGCAAATAAATGGTAGATTAAGAGTTTTAGCCTGACACGTACAATTCTGGATCCAAGACTAGACCGCCTAGTAAATACTTAGGACCTGTGTCCGTCGTATGTATTTAGCCTAAGCCGGGGTGTAGTTAACAGCCGGTCACAGCGTTCTCCAGGTAGTGGCGCTACATACAGCTGATCTTATATGTTAATTTGTACTGACCAATTAAGGATTATCACTGGACAATATATCCTATGAATATAAAATTACTACTACAATTTTAATTTCATAATTATTTGTTATTGTTAAGACTGTTATGAGAATTGATACATCAGACTTTGTGAACACCTGTAAGCTATCTAGGAAGTAGTGATAAAAATAGGCGATGAAATCATATCTCAGGTGAGTTTTGTCAAGTAGACTGCGAAGGACAAGTATATACAAACAGACCTGGAGTTGAAGCGAGGAGAATAAATGTAACCACTTTGTCATCGTCCACTCCCTATTCGTTTACACAACCCTAACTCACTAACTCATTAACACATTCACATACGTACATCAAGTATATACACCATTATTTACATTATGGTGCATTACATGATACTCGTCTAACTCGTAAAGTGGATAAGGACGGAGTAGTAGTACAGTTGTGATATTTTGTATAAAACCATCAAATGTACCACACAAGAGACATGCTCTTATGGAAAAATGCTCAGTTGTTTCGTTTATACCCCAACCACTACATTTTACTTATTTTTAAATAAACGTAATATAGAATATTTTTATTTTTGATAACAATACATGAATTTATCCTTTATTTTGAAAAATGTCTGAGTCCAATGAAAAGGTAAGTTATTAAAATGTATAGTGAAAGTTGATATTAAATCAGATAGCAAAGTTGTAGAATTTTGTTTAGCACTAGCGTGCAATAAATGCATTACAGCATTTAAAAATAACCGTTTTAGATGTTAAAAATCTTGTTAATAAATATATTTCTTCTACCAAGTTCCTTCCTCTTCTATTATCAAAACCAGTGCCCAAAACCCGCTCAGTACTACAAACGCAGCTTGTTAATACGTGTACTTTAATATTATTTGTTATTGACGTGTGAGTTTAAAATTTAAATTAATTCTAAAAAATTGTATTTTATAATTTGAGCGAGAAAAAAGAAATATTTAATACATGTTATTATGTTTAAGCGTGGTAAACTACTTAGATGATGTGGTTTGAATTTCAAGGTTTCAAACCCTCTCAATTCACCTTTCATGACAATCAACTCGTCATAAACTATATGTCCACCTCACTTATAGATATGGACTTTAATACTTTCTTTCAAATTTTACGTAACTAAAGAAATCACCAGAAGTTATAAATTGACGTTTTATTGTAACCTTATATAACTCGTACTGGAATACTTACTACGGTTTAGTGAAACTCGGGTTAATTACTGTTATCTTTACTGTTGAGATGAGTGACCTAAGACTGTTGAATTTTATGAATTCACTATTTAATATGATCAACGCCATTAAAATTGCGTTATAAATGTAGGAGATATGTTATATTGAAGATGAACATGAAGAAAACATAGGACCGAGATTGAACCCTCGGTGGATGCCTTAACTACGATCGAGGCTTTTGGAAAACATAAAAAAGTAATTAAAATGTGTTTCTTTTTGATGTGGAACTTGATCCAGTGGATTTGATAAGCTGAAGACTAGAATAATCTAATCTTCTAAAATAACATTGGTTAGAAGGCTTACCGAAACATGCTTTCACCATAGATATCATTGAATGTTAAAGTCAACCTTTCGCCTAGCTTACTTGTAATAGACTATTCCAAAATATAAATATTTTATACATTTTGCATCGATATATAGGGAATACTTTTAAATCTAAACATAGCATGTTACTTGAAACATCCTTTCCGGACGGCAAAACTGAGTGGTCTGGGTTAACAATGCTATGTTATTTCATTATTTTCATTTTTTTTTAATGTAAGTATAATAATTTTTCCAAAATAAAAAGGTAAGTTATCTACAAACCAATAAGCATTAACGCATATATCCCCCTATGGACAGGGAAGGAGCAGGTTTCTCTGCTTTGAAATGAACACACTGTTGTATGAGAAAATTCATAATAGGCACCACTTCCTGTAAAAAAAAAAAATAAACGTTCCAAACTTAATTTAATAACTCTTTCCTCGGTCGTTATAGGCTATACGCTCTAGTAACCTTACCTTTGAACTAACATTCCAAAAACAATATTTGTATTCTTACATATTTGTTATAACAATAAAAGATTTATAAATGTATTTCAAATTATTTTACAGATAGTAAATTCTAATTTAGTTTTATAATAATAATCATAAAATTTAGGAACGAAAAAGTAAATAGCAAGCACTCCTTTCTTATTACCACACGCCTCTTTTATTTTTGATCTTGTAAACACGTCATTATTAAAATAATCGACTTTCAACGATCACTGCTCTTTATAAATGGAGGAAGTCCTTTGATTTTAGAGCTGCTGTTACTAAGAGCACCGTTATGGGATAATTATTATACATTTGCATACTATTTAAATACCAACGGCATTTTTGTTATGAGATCATCCAAACACTTTTAGGGAAAGCGGTCCAAACCCCTCAAATGTCATTAAAATGTTAAATAACTGTTGAGTCTAAATACGTCGATATTTATATAAAAATACCAACGACAGTAGATTTGTGTGCAAAGGTTGACGGATCTATGTTTACGATTGATCTCACAAACTTCAGTGAGAACTTTGAAGTCTTGACAGGAGAAGACACAAATCTTTGTTATTTGTTACTTTCTTATTGCTCCATATGAACGTGTACCAATATCGTTTTTAAAGTTAAATATTTTTTATTAACACACTTTACGCTATTTGAAACCTTTTCATATTTTTGAAGTTGACTGTGTATAGTTATTTCTTAAAAAAAATACTTATTTCATCAAATACAAATTAAAATTATAAATTTCGACAAAACACTTCATTATTTAAATAATCCACATATATTATCTTTAATTCAACCTATCCACGTACAGGACAAACAATAATTTATTTAAAATTACACATTAATTATAAAGACTCTTTTGGGATTATAAACTTGCAAAGGGGGAGTGGGACCAGATTGTAAATGCGTCTCTAGTACATACATTTATCTTGTAATATAGTTACATTTTAGTTACTTAACTGCATGGGCACAGTGTTGACGTTTTCATTAAACATTAAAATGGCAAACTTCGACCTCATCAGAACTTTGTTTTTGCGAGGAATAACTCCCTCTGACACACCAAGAATTAAAATATTAGTTGAGAGCGTTGAATATTCTCTCATTAATACAAAATCTGTGTTACAAGTTCACCAATAACATTTATACTTATCTGAAACTTAAAGTAAATTAATACATTATGGAATTTTTGAAAGCTTATCACGTTGTAACACACACTTAATATCTTTTCCTATACGGAATCCCTATACGAAAAATACTATTAGGTCTACCGTAGATGGTACGGTAAGACCAACAGATATTTTAGTTTTAAGTCTCCTAGTTGCCAAAAGCACCACTCCTTCATATTCTTATACGTGTATCATTGATAAAAACTTGTTGATACAAAACAATCGTTGATACAATTAGGGATAATTTCACGAATTGGTTGGTAAATAAATCAATTTGAACATTATTTGTTTAATTATAAATTTTACATCGAGTGTTGGACGCAAATACTTAAATACCTAAAGTTCGTTTAGGGATAGAAAAATCACCCTATAAAATAAGCAAAATTCCCGGGGTGTGCACCAATATTTTAGGGGTTTGGACCGCTTTCCCTAAAAGCGTTTGTGTGGTCTCATAACAAAATGCCGTCGGCGTTGAAATAAAAAAAGTAATATTGATTGGGACTAATTGAAACTACACCTACGCATATCAAGTACTTATTATAGGGACACTTTTACGAAAAAAACAAAAACAAAACAATTAACTGATTTTGAATTTCTAATTAGGTTTGGTTTTATTTCACGTTATCAATTAACAAAACAGTAGTGAGTCTGGTCGAGTGAAAAAGTGACATTTAATTATACTGTCACGATTTAAATTTAAATTTACTGTTATTTTAACATTATCTCTCCGTATTACAAATTTTAGAATGTAATCAATTCAATTATTTTTTATGCTGGGTAGGCTAGTCATAATAAAATAATAAATAATTTAAAAACCAAAATCAAGATGTATTAAAATAAAATATGGCAAATTTGTTAGGAATCTAGTTTTATATCCACGTAAAGCATAAAATATGCTTAAATACTGCTTACACGAATCAAGCAAAATTCAAGGTATGTTCAGCAACAATCAATGACATTCATCTCCATAAAGCAAGTCCGTTTAAACACTCGGGATAGTGATGTTATTAGTTTGCATAACCTTTGCTAATTAAGAAAACATAAGACATAAGAACAATATAATTTTATTTAAACGAGATTGTGTGGTATTTGTTAGTATGCCATTACTGTGGCCATATCGACAACAAGTATTACGAAATACAGTATTATTATCTTAAAATTGTAAAATAAAATGTATTTTTATATTGTCAGCTTAGTTACCATATATATATGCAATTGATTTATTATTTTATAATAATTCGAACAAATGTTTGACAATACCATTCAACAGTAACGAAACGTACACTTACATTTGCCTAACTAAACAGTGTATAACAATTTTTAAAATGACAGGAAAGAAGCCTTCAGAAGTAACTATGTTAAGTGCTTACAGTTGACTTCTGACAATCTTGCAAGGTAACTTGTATTTGCTTTTAGTATAAATCCTCCGCATTTAATTTTATAGAAACTGTTTAATTATTTGACATATAATTCTTTATTCACAAATTCTATTGACATATTTATTTTTATACAAAAGCCTTCTGAAACACATGCCTGAGTATCTTAGCGTACACACTAATTTTAATATAGTATTATAGTATAGGTCTTGAAATAAAAAGATAATATTCTAAAAGTTCGTTAACATTGCGAATCGATTGATCTATGAACTAGAAGGAAGGCTGAAATGTTAGAGATAATGACTGTAATACAAACTTAAATATCAATACAACCTTAGAACACTACAGTGTGGACAGTTTTTGTTTGATGTTATTGTACACATTTTTATTTCATGATATTAATATTTACTTAATTTTAATGATTTTTTTCTAGTAAATCCGTTGCTATAAATCCAGCCACATTTCACTTTGATGAGCATGAATGTTATAAACAGTATCATCTGTATCGCTAATTCAGTCCTTCTTGTCTTATATTATTAATAGATGGGCGCGTGGCAACTCAGGTTTTTGGCATCCTGATTGTCTATAAATGTGCCGAATCTTTTCCAAATATAGGTCATTTTACAATTTTTACTTGATATTGGCTATTTTGCTTTGCAGTAAATACTGTCAATGATTGGTCTACAATTTAATGGTCTATAATTTTCATGTTTTGCACTTTGGGATAAACGTTATAAACTCACTCTATGGTTATTGCTAACGTTCATAACCAAAATTATGTACATATTGTGTTACCTTTCCAGTAGTGAACACTGTTCTTGCTTATAAACTGTGTTTAAACCTGGTTTAAACTATTCAGGTGTTTGATCATGCAATTCGAAACAATTCCTTCTTAATGTTACTCTTATTGACAAATTACGAACTTTAAGGGCGGCTAGGGCTCTACTCTTCGGTTCGTTATTTTGAAATTTGGGCACAAAATACTTCAGACCAAGATATGTCCAACGGCAACAAAAATATAACAAATCGGTTGGAAACTGTAGGAATAGGTCCAGTCACAAAATAACCCCTTGCGCATTAAATAAGTAATAAATAATATTTTTCCTGGAAAACTAATTTGAACAGTTCATTTCAATATTATAATTAAATATTTAATGTCATTTAATGCAATTTTGTCATGACCGAAGAGGTAATGGATTCGGTTGAAATCGAAATTGAAACGAGGAAAATAATGTAATTAGGGGGCTTAACATTTGAAGACGTTGTTTGATTTTACTCGTATTTAAGCAATGATTTATGGACGTGGCAAAACTAGCTGCAACTTTGTACGAAAATGCTGGCTAGATCTTTTTATTTAAAAAATAAGACTGTAAATGACATACGGGAGAAAACGAGTAGTCGAATTGGAAGTGGTAGAGAAAAACAAAGCGCCATCTGACTATGATCACAATATCTGTTAGGGAGAGCCCTTTGACGTTAGCTGCTGGTCCTAGCGAAGCAATTGTGACCTGAACCGATGATTTAATATAACAATTATGTATCGAATACCAAACTAACAAGACAAAAAATATTAAAGTACAATTTATAATATCTCCAATGCAACTAAAATGTTTACATGCTATTTGCCTCCTGGATTGATTGTATGACTTAAAAAATAAGTTTCATACCTTATCGCCATCCATCCACTACTTTATATGATTACTAGTTTCGGGATAAGTATTGTCTCATTATCAAATCTTACTGTATCACAGAATAAAATTGTCTTTGTCATTGTCTTGAGTTTAAAAACTTTTCCACACTAAACACAAACTCGTACTGACACATAGAAACATTAAACATTTAAAAATTTTACAATTAAACATTTAAAAATTTTACAATAAGTATTCACTTTATTTCCAATGTGTGGCTGGCCAAGGACAAGAGCAGACTGATAAACAGGAACAGTGCAGGGCATACATGATGATTTAACCAATGTCCACTTGGGGACTTTGACATTGTAGAAGCCTGGACGGCTGATTATTATTGTTTTGACTATTTTTGTTTCTAATTCTGGTTCAAATATTTTATTTGACAGGATAGAAAGGTTGCACAAAAGAATAGGAAATAGTCAAAACAATAATCAGCTGTCCAGGCTTCTACAAGGTGTAAGTCCCCAAGTGGGCATTGGTTAAACCATCATGTATGCCCTGCACTGTTCCTGTTTGTCAGTCTGCTCTTTTCCTTGGCCGGCCACACATGGGAAATAAAGTGTGCACTTATTGTAAACATTTTAAAATTTTTAATGTTTCTATGTGTCAGTACCAGTTTGAGTTTAGTGTTGAACTGTTTTTAAACTCAAGTCGATGACAGTATTTTATTCTGTGATACAGCAAGATTTGATAGTGGGCAAAACTAGTCCCGAAACTAGTAATCATATAAACTAGTGGATTGATAACGACAAGGTATGAACCTTATTTTTTAAGGATAAAATTTTTTTAACGCGATTTTATAATTTGTTTTATAAAGCATTAACTTACCAACTGATATATTCGATTTTATCTAATTAATATATATTTCTATTTATGCCAACGGCATTCACCAGTTTACATTATTAGTACATATTCAATGGTAAAAGGCCGACATCAATTTGATAAACAAAACAAAGTAGGTGTTTAAATAAAATGTTAATATTGTGTGCCCTAAAATTCCCAGAACGGTTTAATAACTTTAAAACCAAACCAGATAAAAACCATATATTTTGCACACGTATTTGTGGTAAAAATTTACTCTTTGCTGTGTGTTAAATATTCGTACTAAGGAGGTCCCACACATATCGCGAACACGGCTTAACGTTCGGCCGAAAATTCTCCCGAATGTTCACTGAAAATTCCGTTCTATATGTTCCCGTATGTATTCAAAAGATCATGAAGCTAACACACCTCTAGCGAGTACTCCGAACATATGGAGTTCGGCAGAATGTTCAGGCGTATTCTCGAGAAGTGTGGGACCACCTTAATAGTATGCTTCAATTATTCTTTTATTTTACGGAATACTCTAACATAGTAGATACATTACATAATCCCATTTTATACATATAAACCCATTGCACGTTAACATTAAATTAGCATAAGAAAATATGCCGTTAATAACAGACCCACCCCATTGGATTAAATATTTCAATGTTAATGTACTGGAAAGATATGTTCAACGATTTACTTCTGCAATTGATTTAGTATATTATTTGCTGTATCTGTCTTTAGATGTTATTTCCTTCGGTTGTTCAATGGTGCTTGTCCTGAACGTTCAAAATAGCAAAAAGCCCAGAAAAAAAGTTTTGGTTAACGACAGGAACTATAACTTCTTGTGCACGAAAACGGGAACTGTATATTTTAAGTAAGACCAATGCTTCTGAAAATTTCATCTTCTGTTTTAAAAGACACAAGGCAATGTAATTTTTAAGGCAAAACAGAATTACAACTTGAAATTCATAAATCAAAGCAGAAATCTGGTTAGGGCAACTTGGAAGGTTATAAATTATGAGCTTGGATGTGTCTGTATATTCAAGCCAACCAATAGTTATTTCTCTTGGGGACGTTATTGAAACAGCAAGAGAAGTAGAAGGAATGTTTAACAAAAACTTTGTTTCAGTGGGAAATCAGTTGTCACAACATGCTTCTTTGGGGAAATCACTATTTTGCTACTATTCCAGATCTTCATCAACAAAGTAGACCTTCCCTCCATGTATTTGAAGAAGCCACAGGGTCTGTGGTTCTAGGCTCTATATCAAAACGGAGAAACTCAAAGTCTAGTGGGTGGGATGGAGTACCATCTTAAGTTTTAAAACGTTGTGCGGATTTCATAGTTCTTCCTTTAACACACTTTATAAAACGGTGCTTTATGGATGGAATTTGTACAGCAAATTTAAAGCTATCTGTTATCTGTCAAATTCATAAAATAGGCCTGAAAACTGAGATTTCCAACTACGGGCCAATCTCCCTGCTCTCCTCTTTTGCAAAGGGTTTTAAATCATCATTCTGGAAACACTCCTCCAGCGTTAATTTTATTCTAGCAATCTTCTGACGACATCTCAGTTTGGTCTTAAAATAGGATGTCAACTTCTAGCGCTATCAATAATGCCATCGAAACAGTTTTGGGTGCCTTGGAAGGGTCACAGTGTGTTGGTACAATTTACTGTGATTTGTCCAAGGCGTTCGATTGTGAGAATCACTCTGTTCTTTTGGGGAAACTGGAGGGATACGACGTGAATGGAGGAGTTCTATTCTGGGTCCTTTCTATTTTCCCTATATCTGAATGAACTTAGTGCTAATATAAATTCTGACATTGTTTGTTAAGCTGACGACACAACTGCTTAGTCTTTTTGTAATAACATACATAACCTAGAGATCGAAATGAATCATACATATACCAGCGTAAATAGATGGTTTGAATCAAATGGCATTTACCTGAATTGCGAGAATACTTTATTTTTTTTTTATTATAGTATTATCAACAATTAAACGTCAATAAAGTTGTATTTTTAAGGACACTACATACGGAACACCAAATTTAAAACAAAATATTTATATAGTTATACATATTACAATGATTGCATGAAATACAGATTTAATCAAATCCTCCCTTTCTTTAAATATGCATAGTGGAATTATATAGCTTGCCAATACAGATTACGACATTTCGCATTTCATTAAATATTCCCTTATTCAAAATTTAATTTTTAGAGAGATCTTATTTTGTGACGTATTCATAGTGTTAATCCCCAGCTCTGAAATGTAACAGTTACAGAACAACAAATCATCTCTCATAAGAAGCCTGTCACCTCGCAGAACCTCAAGTACACTTACGAGACTTGTTGGTCTGACCTAAAGTTCTAAACCAACAACACATTCTAGGAAAACATTATAAATTTACACCGTCATGTCAGTTAAATTTAAACTAAGTTATTGTTAAATATTAGCTGGTAAATATGAAAAAAATCAACATCGCACAGTGATTGAATAAAAATGTATTTGAAGTAATTTTCACCTTTAATTTATTTATTTTATTTTGTGTGACTCTTATTACGATGTAACTGTTAAAATATTTATGAAAAGTAGTGGGTAAACAGCAAAGAGGCATACTATTCGGCGCTTTTTCCCCATGTTATTCTTATGGGGAGCCGTTTTTGCGCCGACGCCAGCTCCCGCCCTACACAAGTTTCCTTGTTAGCCTATACTAACGTCCAACCCTTGCCTATATTAAATATATTGTCCCCATCCCCATCCCTCCTCTATATTTTTTAAAATTAATTTTCAAATTCAGGCTAAAAAACTATCTTTGGTGTTTATGGTCCGATTTGTCTGCAATTTGGATATGTTATTGTCCTAGGCAAGTGTTTTAATAAATTCCACTTACATTTCCCAAATTCACTATTACGGTTGAATTAAAAATATTTTTGAAAAATACTGCCAATTGCCACCTTCTTTATTAACTGTCCGATTTGTCTTCAATTTGGATATGTTTTTGTCCTAGGCAAGTTGTTTAATAAATTCCACTTACATATCCCAAATTCACTATTACGGTCAAATTAAAAATTATTTTTGGAAAATACTGCCAATTGCCAACTTCTTTATTTACTGTCCGATTTATTTAAAATTTGGATATGCTATTGACCTAGGCAAGTGTTTTAATAAATTCCACTTACATATCCCAAATTCACTATTACGGTCAAATTAAAAAATATTTTAGAAAAATACTGCCAATTGCCAACTTCTTTATTAAATGTCCGATTTGTCTGCAATTTGGATATGTGGTTGTCCTAGGCAAGTGTTTTAATAAATTCCACTTACATATCCCAAATTCACCATTACGGTCAAATTAAAAAATATTTTAGAAAATACTGCCAATTGCCAACTTCTTTATTTACTGCCCGATTTGTTTAAAATTTGGATATGTGGTTGTCCTAGGCAAGTGTTTTAATAAATTCCACCTACATATCCCAAATTCACTATTACGGTCAAATTAAAAAATATTTTTGAAAAATACTGCCAATTGCCAACTTCTTTATTTACTGTCTGATTTGTTTAAAACTTGGATATGCTATTGACCTAGGCAAGTGTTTTAATAAATTTCACTTACATATCCCAAATTCACTATTACGGTCAAATTAAAAAATATTTTTGAAAAATACTGCCAATTGCCAACTTCTTTATTTACTGTCCGATTTGTTTAAAATTTAGATATGTTATTGTTATAGGCAAGTGTTTTAATAAATTAGCCTTACATTTCCCAAATTCACTATTACAGTCAAATTAAAAAATATTTTTGAAAAATACTGCCAATTGCCAACTTCTTTATTTACTGTCCGATTTGTTTAAAATTTGGATATGTTATTGTTGTAGGCTAGTGTATATGCACCATCCATATTTTACAAACATTGCGGTTAAATTTTAAAAAATTTGGAAAAATACTGCCAATTGCCAACTTCTTTATTTACTGTCCGATTTGTTTAAAATTTGGATATGTTATTGTTGTAGGCTAGTGTATATGCACCATCCATATTTTACAAACATTGCGGTTAAATTTTAAAAAATTTGGAAAAATACTGCCAATTGGCAACTTCTTTATTTATGGTCTGATTTGTTTAAAATTTGGATATGTTGTTGTTGTAGGCTAGTGTATATGTACCATCCACATTTGACAAATTAACTATAATGGTCAAATTAAAAAAATATTTTGAAAAATATACTAACAATTTCAAACTTCTTTATTTACTGTCTGATTTATTTTCGGATATGTTATAGCTCTTATATAGGTAACAAGACCACACCAACACACGCTCCATTACCCCCTATAATACAGTATTTTGTCTTTTTTGTTTGTTTATTTTGCTGTAATCCCAAAACTGACTTTGCTGTTTATTGTCACTTTGGATATTGTCCTAAGCATTTATTGTCTGATTTATTTTTGGATATGTTATAGCCCCCCCAACTATTATATCTAAAATTACAATATTATTTCCACCTATAATACAGTTGTTTGTTTTGCCGCAACCTAAAAACTAATATTGGTATTTGTGTTTTTACAAAACTATATTTTGCGGTTGGATTAAAAAAAAATAAATGCAAGCTTATTATATTTGCCACAAGCTTATTATATACATCCAGCTGTTATATTTGCCCCATTTCCAATATTGTTGTGACCCTCTCAACTTCCTCTCATTGTAATATAATAAATAATATATATCCACAATTATGGTCAGAACAAATTTTGGATATGTTTTAAGCCAATGCGATAACAAAAAATAAATTTTTAAAACCCAAAACAACTAAACACAAAACACTAATCTTTCTTTGTGCTTGTTTGGAGTAGTCTTTATTTTATCCAACTTAATTTTGTAGTTAAAATCAAACTTCCCACATTCTAGCTCCCTTTCCAGCCAGTGGTTGGAGACATAAAGGTTACGAATATTTTCAAACTGTACAATATATCTTTTTCTACCCCTATGTTGGACTTGTTTAATAGCGCACCATATTCCAAATCCTCCAGTCTACTACATTCTTTAAATTTAACATTGCCTTTAATATCTTGCATCTCTATGTCTTCTTGTCCATTGTTACGGAAACTTTCTATTTTTGGAATTGCCATAAAATGTTGCAGTTCTGTTAAAGCTTGCAAGTGGCTGGTAGGTAGATAAATAATGTCCAAATCACCAGTATATGGCAACACGCCTTGCCTATTCTTATCTCTATAAATACAGTTTTACAGACACCTTTAACATAGTATACACCCCTCCATCCTTTTCTGCCAACACTCCCACAAACTTGTTGTTTACTACAAACGCATACACATAATGCTCTAGATCCTCCCAACGTCGCAGGAAGTAATCTTTTAATTTATTCTCTCTTTCCCTTCTTTAGCCAACTGTGCTTTGTATTCCTCTGCAACAGTATTTTCCACATATTCCAATTTACGCTTATTACTGTCGATGTCTTCTAATTCCAATTTCCTCTTTTTGGAACAACTCTCTAAGAAAGGCTTGGAAAGTGGCTCTATTTCTTTAATAGTGTATGGGTACAGTTTATTGGTCCGGCTTCTTAAAACGTAGGGAGTAAGGTTAGGACTTTCCAAATTGATGTGTTTAGGTATAGTGGAGAAAGGTGTATTTGATTTTGTAAAACATGTGCCCCCAGATTTGATGTAACACTTATGCTTTACACTTATGGCATCAGGAAACTCCTCTATTACCTCTACATAGTTAGTTGGTAAACAGTTAAAGCTAAATGCAGATAGAGCATACTTTATTAACTTTTCCCTTTGTGTACTATCTTTTGGCAGTTTTAGTTGTACTCCAGTTATCTTCTTCGTATTACTATTACCCCAATATGCATCGTTAAACACTAAACAACAACTGTTTTGTAATTGATTGGCAACTTTCACCCACATCTTATGCAGAGGTACAGCATAGAATGGAGCATTTTGAAAGTACCGTTTGTTGTCTTCTATTAGACTTAAACAATCTCTTAAAGGATCAAACCCTTTACCAAAACCTCTACAATAGTTATAGATTGTTGCCTCTAACCTTGTTATTCCATTCTCTCTAGCTAGTTTAGACGAGAACGTTTCTTTTAGTCTCGCATCTGGACAGTTTACAAAGTTTATTATATGGTTTCCTATACTTTTAATTACTCCAGGACTTGTAATCTGGCATATAAATTTATTATATATTTTTACCCTGCTATTTACATTAAACCATGTTAAACAGTCTTTACTAACATTATCTACAATAACATTATGGGGGCCCATTCGCCCCCCCGGTAGCAAAAGTTAAAGTTTTCTGTAAGATATTGGCACATTTCCTCTTTATTAAATATTCCAACCAAATCTAGTGTTATATCGAAATCCATAAGATAGTACATTTCTTTTTCCAGATCTTGCAGTATCTTTGGAAGGTCTTCCAACAAATCCTTAATTTTAACATTTGCAAGCTCTATTTTATAGGGAATTGCTATAGGATCATCATACTTTTGTTTAATTTGGTCAATATCTTTCTTTATTATTTGTAACACACCCTCGCTTTGGGAGAATGGTAGTTTGGCCACAACACCATGTCGAGCTAAAGAGAACTTTTTAAATATTCCTCATAAGTAGCTATTAAACGAGCCACATATTTCCTTCTTAACTTTAAATTTATTCCGAACGTCCCCATCACAATCCGCAACATTGGTTATCTTAACTAACATTATGTTATCACAAAACGCATCCGTTATAGATGTTATTTAATTTTGGTTCGCCCTCGCAATAGTTTATATTACCTATGTCTGTAAGAAGGTTATTATTACGTAGATTTTCTAATAAAAACCATATACCGAATCTTTCGTTAGTAGGTTTAATACAATTCCCCAATAAATGGCTAACAGAGTACATTTCTTTTATACAAAAAGTAGCGGAAACATGTAAACAGGACAGATATATAGGCATATAGAGGTTGTAAATATATGGATATTGTATATAAACACAGGTGAGCGGTAAGTGTAACATGTAAGTGGACACCCACATGCAAATATGGAATACCCCAAATTCGACTAAATAAGTTTATAGTCTCAATATAATTAACATATTAACTAACGGCGCCATCCCGCATTAGTACCCAAATTGTCGAAATTCTATAATTCTATTCTTAGTCCTTGTATTAGGTTTTGTACTATTAAACCCAACACCCCGTGCAGTAGAGTAATATATGTATTTAATACAGATACACACATTCTACAAGACCCACACATCTGTTGTATAAGCAGCAGAATAGACGTCTCACTGTGTTGTTGTAAAGTAAAACATAAATGTAAATTGTGCTGGATACAACCGGCCAGATATTAGACAGGAAATGTGTTGGAAGTGTATTGCCAAATAGTAAGACAAACACCACATAGTGCAGCATGTAATCAATCCATTACTATTTAGACAAAGGTCAGTATTGGTACAACATCCGATATATTAGCCAAACCCACAATCAAACTTGGAAAACAAACAGTAAAAGATAAATATTATAGTAACAGAAATAGTAAGAGTATAAGGACATAGTAATATTTAAAGTTTATAAAACAACACAAATGCAGAGACACAATAACACACTCCAACACATTTGGACACAGACACAGATACTGGTTTACATCCATTTAACACAACTTTACACGTTCTGTCAACCGACACAAAAATAGTTTGTAAATTGTGTAAGAAATATATGTAATATAAACAAATTTAACACAATCATAACATTGTCCACAATGTTATGATTGTGTTAAATTTGTTTATATTACATATATTTCTTACACAATTTACAAACTATTTTTGTGTCGGTTGACAGAACGTGTAAAGTTGTGTTAAATGGATGTAAACCAGTATCTGTGTCTGTGTCCAAATGTGTTGGAGTGTGTTATTGTGTCTCTGCATTTGTGTTGTTTTATAAACTTTAAATATTACTATGTCCTTATACTCTTACTATTTCTGTTACTATAATATTTATCTTTTACTGTTTGTTTTCCAAGTTTGATTGTGGGTTTGGCTAATATATCGGATGTTGTACCAATACTGACCTTTGTCTAAATAGTAATGGATTGATTACATGCTGCACTATGTGGTGTTTGTCTTACTATTTGGCAATACACTTCCAACACATTTCCTGTCTAATATCTGGCCGGTTGTATCCAGCACAATTTACATTTATGTTTTACTTTACAACAACACAGTGAGACGTCTATTCTGCTGCTTATACAACAGATGTGTGGGTCTTGTAGAATGTGCGTATCTGTATTAAATACATATATTACTCTACTGCACGGGGTGTTGGGTTTAATAGTACAAAACCTAATACAAGGACTAAGAATAGAATTATAGAATTTCGACAATTTGGGTACTAATGCGGGATGGCGCCGTTAGTTAATATGTTAATTATATTGAGACTATAAACTTATTTAGTCGAATTTGGGGGTATTCCATATTTGCATGTGGGTGTCCACTTACATGTTACACTTACCGCTCGCCTGTGTTTATATACAATATCCATATATTTACAACCTCTATATGCCTATATATCTGTCCTGTTTACATGTTTCCGCTACTTTTTGTATAAAAGAAATGTACTCTGTTAGCCATTTATTGGGGAATTGTATTAAACCTACTAACGAAAGATTCGGTATATGGTTTTTATTAGAAAATCTACGTAATAATAACCTTCTTACAGACATAGGTAATATAAACTATTGCGAGGGCGAACCAAAATTAAATAACATCTATAACGGATGCGTTTTGTGATAACATAATGTTAGTTAAGATAACCAATGTTGCGGATTGTGATGGGGACGTTCGGAATAAATTTAAAGTTAAGAAGGAAATATGTGGCTCGTTTAATAGCTACTTATGAGGAATATTTAAAAAGTTCTCTTTAGCTCGACATGGTGTTGTGGCCAAACTACCATTCTCCCAAAGCGAGGGTGTGTTACAAATAATAAAGAAAGATATTGACCAAATTAAACAAAAGTATGATGATCCTATAGCAATTCCCTATAAAATAGAGCTTGCAAATGTTAAAATTAAGGATTTGTTGGAAGACCTTCCAAAGATACTGCAAGATCTGGAAAAAGAAATGTACTATCTTATGGATTTCGATATAACACTAGATTTGGTTGGAATATTTAATAAAGAGGAAATGTGCCAATATCTTACAGAAAACTTTAACTTTTGCTACCGGGGGGGCGAATGGGCCCCCATAATGTTATTGTAGATAATGTTAGTAAAGACTGTTTAACATGGTTTAATGTAAATAGCAGGGTAAAAATATATAATAAATTTATATGCCAGATTACAAGTCCTGGAGTAATTAAAAGTATAGGAAACCATATAATAAACTTTGTAAACTGTCCAGATGCGAGACTAAAAGAAACGTTCTCGTCTAAACTAGCTAGAGAGAATGGAATAACAAGGTTAGAGGCAACAATCTATAACTATTGTAGAGGTTTTGGTAAAGGGTTTGATCCCTTAAGAGATTGTTTAAGTCTAATAGAAGACAACAAACGGTACTTTCAAAATGCTCCATTCTATGCTGTACCTCTGCATAAGATGTGGGTGAAAGTTGCCAATCAATTACAAAACAGTTGTTGTTTAGTGTTTAACGATGCATATTGGGGTAATAGTAATACGAAGAAGATAACTGGAGTACAACTAAAACTGCCAAAAGATAGTACACAAAGGGAAAAGTTAATAAAGTATGCTCTATCTGCATTTAGCTTTAACTGTTTACCAACTAACTATGTAGAGGTAATAGAGGAGTTTCCTGATGCCATAAGTGTAAAGCATAAGTGTTACATCAAATCTGGGGGCACATGTTTTACAAAATCAAATACACCTTTCTCCACTATACCTAAACACATCAATTTGGAAAGTCCTAACCTTACTCCCTACGTTTTAAGAAGCCGGACCAATAAACTGTACCCATACACTATTAAAGAAATAGAGCCACTTTCCAAGCCTTTCTTAGAGAGTTGTTCCAAAAAGAGGAAATTGGAATTAGAAGACATCGACAGTAATAAGCGTAAATTGGAATATGTGGAAAATACTGTTGCAGAGGAATACAAAGCACAGTTGGCTAAAGAAGGGAAAGAGAGAATAAATTAAAAGATTACTTCCTGCGACGTTGGGAGGATCTAGAGCATTATGTGTATGCGTTTGTAGTAAACAACAAGTTTGTGGGAGTGTTGGCAGAAAAGGATGGAGGGGTGTATACTATGTTAAAGGTGTCTGTAAAACTGTATTTATAGAGATAAGAATAGGCAAGGCGTGTTGCCATATACTGGTGATTTGGACATTATTTATCTACCTACCAGCCACTTGCAAGCTTTAACAGAACTGCAACATTTTATGGCAATTCCAAAAATAGAAAGTTTCCGTAACAATGGACAAGAAGACATAGAGATGCAAGATATTAAAGGCAATGTTAAATTTAAAGAATGTAGTAGACTGGAGGATTTGGAATATGGTGCGCTATTAAACAAGTCCAACATAGGGGTAGAAAAAGATATATTGTACAGTTTGAAAATATTCGTAACCTTTATGTCTCCAACCACTGGCTGGAAAGGGAGCTAGAATGTGGGAAGTTTGATTTTAACTACAAAATTAAGTTGGATAAAATAAAGACTACTCCAAACAAGCACAAAGAAAGATTAGTGTTTTGTGTTTAGTTGTTTTGGGTTTTAAAAATTTATTTTTTGTTATCGCATTGGCTTAAAACATATCCAAAATTTGTTCTGACCATAATTGTGGATATATATTATTTATTATATTACAATGAGAGGAAGTTGAGAGGGTCACAACAATATTGGAAATGGGGCAAATATAACAGCTGGATGTATATAATAAGCTTGTGGCAAATATAATAAGCTTGCATTTATTTTTTTTTAATCCAACCGCAAAATATAGTTTTGTAAAAACACAAATACCAATATTAGTTTTTAGGTTGCGGCAAAACAAACAACTGTATTATAGGTGGAAATAATATTGTAATTTTAGATATAATAGTTGGGGGGGCTATAACATATCCAAAAATAAATCAGACAATAAATGCTTAGGACAATATCCAAAGTGACAATAAACAGCAAAGTCAGTTTTGGGATTACAGCAAAATAAACAAACAAAAAAGACAAAATACTGTATTATAGGGGGTAATGGAGCGTGTGTTGGTGTGGTCTTGTTACCTATATAAGAGCTATAACATATCCGAAAATAAATCAGACAGTAAATAAAGAAGTTTGAAATTGTTAGTATATTTTTCAAAATATTTTTTTAATTTGACCATTATAGTTAATTTGTCAAATGTGGATGGTACATATACACTAGCCTACAACAACAACATATCCAAATTTTAAACAAATCAGACCATAAATAAAGAAGTTGCCAATTGGCAGTATTTTTCCAAATTTTTTAAAATTTAACCGCAATGTTTGTAAAATATGGATGGTGCATATACACTAGCCTACAACAATAACATATCCAAATTTTAAACAAATCGGACAGTAAATAAAGAAGTTGGCAATTGGCAGTATTTTTCCAAATTTTTTAAAATTTAACCGCAATGTTTGTAAAATATGGATGGTGCATATACACTAGCCTACAACAATAACATATCCAAATTTTAAACAAATCGGACAGTAAATAAAGAAGTTGGCAATTGGCAGTATTTTTCAAAAATATTTTTTAATTTGACTGTAATAGTGAATTTGGGAAATGTAAGGCTAATTTATTAAAACACTTGCCTATAACAATAACATATCTAAATTTTAAACAAATCGGACAGTAAATAAAGAAGTTGGCAATTGGCAGTATTTTTCAAAAATATTTTTTAATTTGACCGTAATAGTGAATTTGGGATATGTAAGTGAAATTTATTAAAACACTTGCCTAGGTCAATAGCATATCCAAGTTTTAAACAAATCAGACAGTAAATAAAGAAGTTGGCAATTGGCAGTATTTTTCAAAAATATTTTTTAATTTGACCGTAATAGTGAATTTGGGATATGTAGGTGGAATTTATTAAAACACTTGCCTAGGACAACCACATATCCAAATTTTAAACAAATCGGGCAGTAAATAAAGAAGTTGGCAATTGGCAGTATTTTCTAAAATATTTTTTAATTTGACCGTAATGGTGAATTTGGGATATGTAAGTGGAATTTATTAAAACACTTGCCTAGGACAACCACATATCCAAATTGCAGACAAATCGGACATTTAATAAAGAAGTTGGCAATTGGCAGTATTTTTCTAAAATATTTTTTAATTTGACCGTAATAGTGAATTTGGGATATGTAAGTGGAATTTATTAAAACACTTGCCTAGGTCAATAGCATATCCAAATTTTAAATAAATCGGACAGTAAATAAAGAAGTTGGCAATTGGCAGTATTTTCCAAAAATAATTTTTAATTTGACCGTAATAGTGAATTTGGGATATGTAAGTGGAATTTATTAAACAACTTGCCTAGGACAAAAACATATCCAAATTGAAGACAAATCGGACAGTTAATAAAGAAGGTGGCAATTGGCAGTATTTTTCAAAAATATTTTTAATTCAACCGTAATAGTGAATTTGGGAAATGTAAGTGGAATTTATTAAAACACTTGCCTAGGACAATAACATATCCAAATTGCAGACAAATCGGACCATAAACACCAAAGATAGTTTTTTAGCCTGAATTTGAAAATTAATTTTAAAAAATATAGAGGAGGGATGGGGATGGGGACAATATATTTAATATAGGCAAGGGTTGGACGTTAGTATAGGCTAACAAGGAAACTTGTGTAGGGCGGGAGCTGGCGTCGGCGCAAAAACGGCTCCCCATAAGAATAACATGGGGAAAAAGCGCCGAATAGTATGCCTCTTTGCTGTTTACCCACTACTATGAAACATACATAAAAACTTAAAACATAACAGTAAAAGAAATGTTAACACTAAACCAAACAAATATTATTATTTATCGATAAATATATAAAGGAATATAAGTTGTGGTTAACTTATTAGCCGACTTCTTTAACCTCTGTCAACCCGAACAACTTAAAACCAGGGTTTAAAAATGAATAATATATAAATATGTACTTATTTTAACTAACTAGCAAAAACGGCAGCTTTTATTTTCTTTATGAATAACTTTCAGTGTTGTGTTTAGTATAATTGAGATCATAATGCAAGCAGGTCATTTAGCTTGGCGGATAATCCAGCTTAAGATTCGCTCATTATTAATTCACTTTCCATCTCAAGCTTGACCTCAGTTTTCCAACTTATACTACACCATTAAACTAAAAAAACTAGAGTTTAACATAAATGTTGTGCTCATTATTTTATGAAAAAACTTGTATGAAGCAAATGTGTGTATTAAATATTTGTAGTGAATTTGGTAAAAACGTGTAAGGCACCATTTATGACTTTAAGGTTGAAAACCACACCGATCGGCCTATCCGAGGGGGTATTTTTGGGGGGTTTTGAAACTCAAATCCTTTTAAAATTTGTTTACATACCATTTTTAAGAAATGTAAAACTTTAGTTTTCACCAATACATTCAGCTTAAAAATACACACAATTTGGCATTTTGATCGTTGCTCTACCTCAACTGGTTACAGAGATATTTTATAAGTCCTAACACAGTAACTTGTCCAACATTAATACAAGGAGACATTAACTTCTTAACATAAATTTTTATGGAGAATAGAACAATTTTACATCTCCCTTATTTATGAACATTGTTAACTACTTATAACTGAGTTACAGAGCCAATGGCTGCTTGAGAGCTACTAACTCAACCTCGCTCGGCTAGTGAAAAGTACGGAATCAAAGTCGGGAAATTCAGTAAACAAACTTCTAATGACAAAATTAAAAAATGAACCCTTGTTAATATAAGCACTAAACCAGCAATGAAATATAAAGAGTTAAATGAATCACATGATTTAATGAATTATAGATTCCCAGTTGCCAGACTCATTGGAGTAAGGTTTCTTGTTTAATCAAATATGAAATTCACCTAATTAATAGATGCGTTACATAAAGTGTTATTCCCAAAAGAGGAATTGCAGAAGGCATAAATTTAATTTAAGATGTTGATAAAAACTAATAAGACCAAACTAATTTATAGCAATCGTGGATGATAAGTGATAAAAGAGCAGTAATTCCTTTGAACAATAATTACAAATTGAAAATCAAATAATCTTACTTTAAATTTTATGAAGGTGTATATCCAATGGAACTAGGAGCACAAACCCTTCACTGAATTCTGCTAATTTTGCCACGGGCCATATTCACAAACACTGACGTACTTCACTTTCGTACACCTGGCAAAGATCGGACTTCCTCCCTCGGGACGATTTATCCCACGCCAATTCTAACTCCGGACTCCCCGTCGTTCCTCTCCCCCTAAAAGTTCCCCCTTCCTCTCTCCCACTATTTTTGTAATTTTTAACTAATCAATTCGTCACATGTAGGGACGATACCAATCTTTTTATTGATCGAGATCGGCAACGTGAGCTCCTATCACGTGTCGTTGGCTTTGCTGAGTGAATAGCTTTTTGGTCAGTAACCTGCTAGGCATCTGCAAAGAGTAAGTTGGTTCAGGGTGTAATATTACTTTTGGGTTCAATGTAACTGTGGAATATCTGGAGGATTCGTAACTGGACAACAAATACTGTTGAAACTTGGTATATGGCTTCTTCTGCTTTATTTCTATTGTTATTTGCACAAAAAACTATTTTTAAGGATGGTTGCCGTAGCAGCCAACCTGCTTACTCAGCTCCCTTGTTATTCGTATGGAGAATAAGTAAAGTATTATGTCTTCCTTAATTCTGAACATAAATAATTAAAACTTGGTCATTGGCTTCACCTAGTAGGGATGTAAATAATTGAATAAAAAACCGTTTTTGTATTCCTCGTTACAGCAAACCTATGTAATTAGCTCCCATGTTGTTCTTGAATAACTTTCAGTGTTGTGGTTAGTGTAAGGAGTAAGTGAGATTATAATGTAAGCGGGTAATCCAGCCAGGCGGATAATGCAGCTTGAGATTTGCTCATTATTAATGCTCTTTCCATCTCATCCTTGACCTCAGTTTTCCAACTTATACTGCAATATTACAGCAAGAAAAAAACTAGAGTTCAATTTTAATACCGAGTTCGTAATGCAAATATTCGGTGGGCTTATTTTTAAATTAACAAATTAGAGTGTATGATACTTAACGAATGAAAAATCATGTTTTGCAAGTTTTTTGATAAAAAAAACTTGCCACTTAGTATAAATAGCTTGATTAAAGCATTTATCTTAACATGTGTGCCCTAATTAGTCACAGTTATGTTTACTTTATATTACACCATTACATAAGCAAATGTATCTATGCATAGAAAATGGCAATGTCAACATAATATTTAACAATTATATCGATTTTAGCGAATTTCCCCTATAGGGAAGAAGCTATTACCGTAGTCGGCATGGTAAGACCTAGGCCCGGGACCATGATAACTTTTCGTTTTGAGGTCCCCAGACCCCAAAAATACCATTCGTTCGAAACTGTATATATTAGCGAATTTCCCCTATAGGGAAGAAGCTATTACCGTAGTCGGCATGGTAAGACCTAGGCCCGGGACCATGATAACTTTTCGTTTTGAGGTCCCCAGACCCCAAAAACACCAATCGTTCGAAACTGTATATATATATATATATATATATATATATATATATATATATATATATGTGTGTCCGTGAGCACGATAACTCTCGTAAAAATTATCCGATTTTGATGAAATTTGGTATAAACGTGTAAAGTAACATTTATGACTTTAAGTTCGAAAACCAGCCAGATCGCTTTATCCGAAGGGGTATTTTGGGGGGGTTTTGTACCCCAAAAATGGGTTTTTTGAATTTTTTACATATAATTTTGGAAAAAGTCAAATTTTAGTTTTTACCATTGGATTCAGCTTAAAAAAACACACAATTTGGTATTTTGATCATTTCTCTACGTCAATTGGTTACCGAGATATTGAAAGTGCTAAACACAGTACGTTGTCTAATGTTATTCTTATGGAGGAAAAGAAAAATTTTATATCTCGCTTATTTATGAACGTATACTGACAAAACTAGGTATACGGCTTCATCTGGTTGTGGACCATTGATATTTGCTCAAAAAAACAATTTTTTTGCCAAAGGCTCCCGTAGCAGCAAACCTGCGTACTCAGCCCCATGTTATTCTTATGGAGAATAAGTAACGTGTTATCTCCCTTAATTATGAAAATAAATTAATGAAATTTGGTATGTGGCTTTACCTAAATGAGTTATATTGATATCTGTATAAAACCCCATTTTTTGTTTTCCTTCCTTCAGCAAACCTGCATACTCAGCCGCCATGTTATTCTTATGGAGAATAATTAAAATGTCATAAATCGTTTATTTATGAATGTATATTGATGAAACTTGGTATGTTGCTTTATGTGGTATTAAGATACATATATATGCATTGGAAATTCGCTGAGTATGCAGGTTTGCTGCTACGGGGGTATATATATATATATATATATATATATATATATATATATATATATATATATGTGTCCGTGAGCACGATAACTCTCGTAAAAATTATCCGATTTTGATGAAATTTGGTATAAACGTGTAAAGCAACATTTATGACTTTAAGTTCGAAAACCAGCCAGATCGCTCTATCCGAAGGGGTATTTTGGGGGGGTTTTGTACCCCAAAAATGGGTTTTTTGAATTTTTTACATATAATTTTGGAAATAGTCAGATTTTATTTTTCCCCATTGGATTCAGCTTAAAAAAACACACAATTTGGTATTTTGATCATTTCTCTACGTCAATTGGTTACCGAGATATTGAAAGTGCTAAACACAGTACGTTGTCTAATGTTATTCTTATGGAGGAAAATAAAAATTTTATATCTCGCTTATTTATGAACATATACTGACGAAACTTGGTATACGGCTTTATCTGGTTGTGGACCATTGATATTTCCTCAAAAAAAACAATTTTTTGACAAAGGCTCCCATAGCAGCAAACCTGCGTACTCAGCCCCATGTTATCCTTATGGAGAATAAGTAACGTGTTATCTCCCTTAATTATGAAAATAAATTAATGAAATTTGGTAAGTGACTTCACCTAGTTGAGTTATATTGATATAAGCATAAAACCCAATTTTTTTGTGTTCCTTGCTTCGGCAAACCTGCATACTCAGCCGCCATGTTATTCTTATGGAGAATAATTAAAATGTCATAAATTGTTTATTTATGAATGTATATTGATGAAACTTGGTATATAGCTTTATGTGGCATTAAGATAAATATATATGCATTGGAAATTCGCTAAGTATGCAGGTTTGCTGCTACGGGGGTATTATCTTATATATATATTAATAGTAGATAGACAATGGCTATTCATTTAAAAATCTTCATCACTGAAAGTTGCCAGACATCATTTTTAAGTTTTGTTCCATAAGGCCAATGTTAACTTTGTGCCTCTGTTACCCCTCACCCAATCGTCATATAATATTCGTTTAGGTGTGAAAATAAAGGAGTAGTGGTTATAAAGTAGATTAAATTTTAGATTTCCATAATGTTGGCAATATTATTTTAAACAAATAGTTTCATTTTAAATTGTATTACAGTACAGTTTCTCATTTGTTAGTGCACAAATTCTAAATTGTATTTCACTAGAGGATGAAGAACCCTTTAATTGGGGAAGGAGTAACAGAGGCAAAGATTTAACATTGGTCCTATATGATGAAATTCTGTGATGACGTCTGGCAACTTCCTGTGATTAAGACTCTAAAGAAACAAACAACTCATAAAGATTAATTATATTTTTCCAATATTGATAATTAAAACATATTTGATGTAATGTAAAAAAAAAATTAAATACAGTTTAGAATATTATATATAAACTGACAGATTATGAATAATTATATTGATGTATCAGAGTATTTAATGTTTTGCGGGATTACATTATCTCTGTAACGTTATAAAACCGATCAAGTAACTTCAAAGTGACATATTGACACCTGTAATTGTTAATAATGTATATTGTAATAGATAAATACCCCCGTTACAGAAAACCTGCACACTCAGCGAATTTAAAATGGTGCTTCACTAAGTCATGAAGCTACTTACTAACTTTAATCAAAGCTTATTAATAAATAAGCGAGATATTACATTTTATTTATTCCCCATAAGAAAAACATTAGGACTGCGTATGCAGGTTTGCTGCATCAAGGACCACAAAATCTGGTTTTTATGCAAATTACAATGGATCACCTCCAGATGAAGCAACACATCAAGTTTATCAATTTATGTTCATAAACAAGCAAGATATCACATGTTTATTATTCTTCATAAGAAAAACATTATAGCTGCTGAATACACAGGTTTGCTGCCATGGGGACCACAAAAAATGAGTTTTGTTTTTTGCAAATAGCATTAAAACCCAACCACATAAAGCCACATACAAAAAATGTTTAGTGACAAAAATACAAAAATTCATACAAAAATACATACATACAAAAACATACAAATCACATACATACATACATACATACAAAATACATACATACAAAAATTATTTTAGTGATGTTTCATTAACATATGTTAATTAATGAGCAAGGTATATAATTTTACTTATTCTCCATAAGATTATCATTGGACAACGTACTGTGTTCAGCACTCTCAATATCTCGGTAACCAATTGACGTAGAGCGATGATTAAAATACTAAATTATTTTTTAAGCCAATACAATGGTGTCAACCAAAATCTGGATTAAAACTAATTATATGTAAAAATTTCAACAAAAATATTGGGGTACAAAACCCCTTTTGAAGTAAAGCGACCTGCCTGATCTCGAACTCATGTAAATAGGTACCAAATTTCATCAAGATCGGACCATTTTTATGAAAGTTATCGTGCCTACGGACACAGACACACACACACACAAATATTAAAATATATATATATTTTTTAACCTATTAACAAGTACCCTTTTTTGAAAAATTTGTATTTGGACTGACTAGTTTCAACCATAATGGCCATCTTGAGAGTTACATAACCTCAACAAAATTTATTTTATATCAGGTTTAAACATATGTTAAAAATAAATAATATATGATCACCAATTATAAAATTATATATATATATATATATATATATAAAGGTAGAAATAAAATGAAATATTAATTTGTATATACTATGTAAAGTTACTTTGTCTGAGTTCTAATATCATCAATTCTTTCAAATATTTTGTGGATCTTTCTTATTACTTAAGTATATATTATCATCTCTTCTTGGACTTTAAGTTGTCCTTGCTTTTTTACTCCAAAACTGATAAGTTTTTCTAAGTTTTTTCTAAGTTGTTATATTTATGTCCTATAATAATTATAGGTTCTGCATAATTGTATCTCACAGTTGTGTTATTTCTTGACTTCAGGGCTTGTAAATGTTATTTAAAGCGATAATCAATATAAAAGAAAATTTGTTGAGGTCATGTGACTCTGAAGATGGCCATTATGGTGAAAATAGTCAGTCCAAATAAAAATGTTTCAAAAAAGGGTACTTGTTAATAATGTTTTTAAAAATAATATTAGTGGCCCTAATCTACAAGTCAAACAATATATATATGTATATGAATTTGAACGAATGGTGTTTTAGGCATCTGGGGGCCTCCAAACGTTAAGTTATCATGGTCTGGGCCTAGGTCTTACCATGCCACCCACAGTGATAGCACAACATCTTATTAATGAATTGATGTTTTGCATATACATGCAATTATAATAACGCTGACTCAATGAACACGTTTTCACATGAAATAATGTTATTTGAAATAAAATAAAATTATGAACTAAATACTCGCAGAGACCTTTAGCACATAATATACAATATGCCCAATCTAATAAAAGTGGTTTCGTTATTAAAGACATTTTAGAAAATTACCGTTATAATGATTTGTTATGATACATTTAAGTTATAAGTTTATATTAAAGGGATAGTTTTAATAGTTTGTATAATTTCTAATTACATTGAAATTGTATTTTTAGCCTTGCATAATGAATAAATTACAAGTTTTTGTTTTATTAAATAACCACAGACATACTTCCTGTGTACTAAATTATTTGTAATATATGCTTTTTAAAGGTTACAAGATGGTGTAAACTTAAAATGGAGTCATGATGTCATATAACGGAGCCCCACCGCATGTACGGAATTTCTTCACTTGACCAAGTTTTTAAAATTAAATACAAAGTGTCGTATTTATGCGGGTTTTGTGTTTTTAATGTTTAAATATTATGACAAACACATCCAGAGAGGATGTGTGAGTTTTGACGCTCGCTGATCTGCTCAACGAGCACGAACCAGCTATAGTTATTTTTGAATTACCAAGGATCAATTGACGTTCAGGTAAAATAAAACATTTCAAACTAATTTCATATGTGGTGACTGGATTGTACATTAATAATTAATTCTTTACAATATCAAATAATATAAAATATACGTTTCACAAAACAATACCAGTAGAACTTTAATATTTTGTTGCTATGCAATCGTTTATAAAATTTGGGCAAAGTTAAAGAATTATGTCTAGTGTAGTTCAATGGTTAAGCTAGTTTAGATTTTTTTTTAAACAAGTATATCATTAATTTTGTTATTATGTTATTATATTAAACTATTTTTATTTTGTCAAAAATTAAATGGACATGATGTATTTTTATGCACGCATATTATAATAATAAAACAAATTCAATATTCATAAATCAATACTATATCAAACACCTTCTTCAGCTACATTTTTTAATTTCTAACATTTGAAAATAAAATGTTGTTAACTATCCAAAGTTTGTTCTTGCTTTTGAATACATAATGGTCATTATCAAAGAGCTTTATTGGATAAGTATATGCAATAATGTATTCCTAATTACTTTAATTCTGAAAATATTTTCTTTCCCTACTTCTTAATATTATAGGCAAGCTGGATTACATGTAAATTACGTATAACTGTGAATCACGGCAGATATCCAGGCCCGGAGAGAAGTCTGTCAGCCGCATTATACAACTCATGTTCACCTGCCACTGGCATAATATGATTTATTCAAAATCTGCCAGACTCTGTATTAGGTAGTAGTCATATTTATTGTTTTTCCCTTCAAGTCCTTATTAAATAAATAAATATATATATCCTAAAAATTACATTATTGTTCTTAGTATAATTAAGGTTTTATAAGTAGGTATAACTTATATATGTCAACCGTTATGTTTTATATTAAAGGAGCTTAATGATAAAACCTGTTTAGCAAGCCATTTTTAGAAAAAAAATCTGCCTCAAGAAGCTGGTTATTGTATGACCATTTTTAAGGACTTTTCAGCTTATTCATTTATACATTACTTCCAAAAACAGCTGCAATAATAGCCATAATCGTCTGATGAATTTAGTTCGATATTGATTTTTTTAGTTTAGTAGATAAGTTGTCTTTGCATAAGTGAAAAATTTTCTTTTTTATAAAAAATCAACTGCCCGTTGCCATAGGCCAATAGTCCTGTGCGGCGATCTAAGGACAGCGAGGTGCCGTATTCGTAAATATAGTCACATGGGCAAGCCAGTGTTGACCGCTGGTGGATAAGTATCAGTGCAGCTCTCCGGGATCGAACCGACCATAGACCACGCCTGAGTTAAGAGGCCAGCGCTCTACCTCTGAGCTACCACGTCCGGTAGTTAAAATAAACATTTAATTACAAAATCGTTTAGTTATAAACACATTTTACTTTTGTTTGTGCTTTATTGTTGGTTATAGTAAGTGTATTTTGTTTATAATAAATTATTGCAGAAATATTCCATTACTAATTAGAGAAAATAAGATCACAACCGTTTGGGGGCTAGATTATTAACCAATGTTTGGAATTCCAGATCCTAAACCTTCATGAATCTTGTTTTTCACTAATAAATTATGACAAAGTGCTCATTAGTTTCTTCAACAACGTATAAACTGCATCTACCCATTAACAGCCAATAAAACAGATGTATGAAAATTAGTGTATTTTGTAACAAACATAGTCCATAGTCTTATTTATGTTAGAGTAATAGTTAACATTTAAAACATGGGGTAACAAATTATTTAGGTAACAAGAAACGTTGTTAATGTAGTCCTGTCTAAAATATATTTTAATTTTTCTGTCTCTTAAACGAAAATAATCAACTTAAGATAGCTTACTACATTAATGAGTTATTGAAACGCTGAGATGCTTTTGTGCAGTAATTGAGGTGGTCTGCAACAAAAGATGTTTAATTGATTGTGGAAGCTGACAGGAACGAACCATTATACGAGATAATGGATATCCACTTTGTGGGTATGATGGGTTATAGGGTTTCCTACACAATATTAATCACCGTAATAGAACCATTTGGTTATTGGTATATCTAAAGCAAAATGCAACGTAAAACATTTATTCCAGGTCGTCTCTTAAAAACATCTCAACTCTTATAGTGACGATATACAATAAAACAACTAGTGTTTTTAAGTTAACTGACTATTGGTGTTTCAGTCTTGTGGGACAAGTACATTATAATAATAATAATATAAATACGTTTGTTATATAACACTTTATTTCTTTTAACCGTTTCATGTGTAAGTACATAATGCACGATTGTTTTCTGTAAACTCGTTTCAATTTTAGAAAACTTTCTGGATTACATTTTAGTGTTTCATCATTAAAAGTAATAGAAGGTTTTTAATTACCTTAAGAAAATATAAACTTTATAACTGAACATTACTGTAATTACTAATATTGGTGAAGGGCGAGGAGGCAAGTTTGATGGATGGGCTGAATTAATGGTCTTCTCTCATACTTATTACAGAGTTTCCACATTAAATTTAATATCAGGTTCACTGAGCTTAAATTGACACATTTATTATGGTATATAATAAATAGAAATATATAGAAATAATAAATTTACCACGAAAATTATGATTTCAGTGAACTAGGTTGTTCAACAGTCGTTTTATGGTATATGTAAGATAAATTTCAAAATCGTCAAAATTAAAATAAGTGGTTTTAACCAAATTTAAACTAGGTAAGTCAAATTCAAAAGTAAAGAAATTTACAGTAAAACTGAAATTAGATAATATGTTTATATCCAACACAATTTACAACTTATTTGTTTCTTATTGTAGTAGTTTATTCGTGTTAGGTAATGATTTATGATTAAACTACTAAGAAATTTGAAACAAAAACATTGTACATAGTAAAGAACGTGGGTGGGTTCTTACTTTCTAAACGGTAAATTTATTTATGAAATGTAAACATTTGAAAAGTAAAACACTTAACAATTACATTTACTAAGCATGCAAAGTTTTTAATAAAAGAAGAGTAGCTTTGCATATTAAAACTGTAATTTTAGCTCTCAAGTAGAAGTATCATAGAATTGTGTATAACTGCTCAGTAAATTCACATTATAATTAACCCTTTAGATTTTTTGACGCAAACAATTTAGTAATTATTCAACAGAACCACATACAACAGTCTTTTGGTTGTATATCTTATTGATTTTTAACATCCGTTATTCAAACAATTCAGTAGTGAAATATAACCTTAGGTTTATACTTTGTCGCTTGCTTAAAAACATATTGAATCACTCCTTTAAAAAAAACATAACAAATTTTGATAATATATTGCAAAAAATTTACTAAATAATAATACAATTTGGAAAAGTATTTTTTTAAATTTAAATATTAGTGGATTATTTGCTGTTAACCAACATTATTTATTATTTCTAAATGTTTTATATTTATTTTCGTTAAATACTAAACAGTAATTCCACTGGACTGGATGACGATAACAGGTCATACTTTATACGTAAAACCATAAGTGAAAACATATTGTTCTAAATTGGTTCTTCAAGATTAATATTTAAAGTCATCAGCCAAATTTAATGTCAAAACTATACCTATCGAGATTTAGTACAAAGGCTACAAAGAAATAATAAAATAGTGATCCAATTTTTTAAATTGCGTCAGAAAAATGTTTAATGTTCTATAAAGTCGACTACCAGATAACACCGTTGTGTTTCGGTGTCTCAAAAAGAAATGGATACCTTCTTCAATGCTTGCCAAAGACGCATTCAATACACGACCATGTCAACTCTGCACAGAAGTGGTGACGTCATTCGGGTGTAAGGAACAGCTCCCCTCAAACCAAACACGCCACCTTTGTATTGTACTCTTTGTTCGCTCTCTTGCCGCGCTTTGATGCTGCCTAACCAAACTCTGGGTTTATTCTACGTTACGTGCATTCATACCAAGAATATTTGATTTTCATATTGCATTATTACAAAATCATTTTTATTTTTATCTGTAGTTAAATTGTTATTCGTTTAACATACGTTTTAAATTTTGTTATCGTTGAGGTGAACCAGTCTTTAAATAAAGCTTTGTTGTTGTTACTACTTAACACATAACTATAGTAGATTAGAATAAAGAAAATATAACTTATATCATCATAATGCAACTTAAATTAATTGCCTAAAAAATATTTTATGGCCACCTTAAAAAGATCACTTATTCAATATGATACAACTTTTAACTATTCTAATTACGTAAGTCTTTACAAACGTGGAAGCATTTTATCGTATGATAAGTTGTACGAGAGACACTAATACATTTATCTTAATATATTTTAAATTTTCACTATTGAGGATATTTGTCTTGTTTCTTGTTGCTCATAAAAATGAAACGGTTTTATTACTTACAACATCTGTTAATTCAATATTTTCTCAAGATGCCCGTGTTCTGGTAATCAAATTCCAATTTAGTAAGTAGCGGCGATTCGTTTGGTTTCTTTTAAGTGGTCATACTGATTAATATAATAAAATAAACATTTGTAATGCCTTTGTTCTATATTTTCACAAACCACTAGTTCATAGTGCATTCACTTTGATGTATTTTTAAGTGGAAAAAACCGAATAAATAGACATAAAGCAATATTTTAGATCATTTCATAACACAAAACTTTAATTTAGTAACTCTATAAATATATAGTAAAATTAATGTAGTTATGATACTAGTTGTAAATAAATAGTTTTTTAAAGCTTAATATTTCACTTTGACAAACAAGTAAATTTGCAAGTTAATCTTAAAATTTAAATCGTCTCTTCCCAAATCTGTAATAGACAAGTTAGTAATGGGTTGATTTTGTTTTATAAAATACCGGGTGTCCACAAAGTCTTGGCCTGATTTAATAGCTTTGCTGTACGAAAACCATTGGAGCCACACTTAACTTCTATGCCTTGTTTTGAAGAGAATTTAATCAAGTTTTATTTCATTAAGTTGGTAACACCTAAACGCAGCTGACTGACAAAAATACAGTTATGATTCAATACAATAACAAATCAGAAATGGTGAGTTTACAAGAGAAATCACAGTGTGTATGTGGTATCACGAAACCCAATCCCCTATAGCAGTTCGACGACTTTTCATGCGAACATTTGGAAGACCTGCTCCTGATGGAAGAAGCATCAAGAGATGGTATTCACATTTTAGGGAAGGAGGCAGTGTATGCTACAAGAAACGCACTGGATGCCCCCGCACCACTGAAGAAACGGTAGATGTCGTGCGCCAAACATTTCAGCACAATCCTCGTAAGTCAATTCGTAAAGCTAGCCAAGAGTTATATATCCCACGTTCTACTATTCACAAAATTTTGAAAAAGGAACTTAAGTTCACTGCTTATAAAATGAAGGTTGTTCAAAAGCTTGAGCCAAATGATTTTCCCCTCCGAACTGCTTTTGCTACCCAAATGCTAGATTCATTGGAACTTGATGACAATTATTTGAAACGTATATGTTTTTCTGATGAAGCCACTTTCCATTTAAGTGGGAAGGTTAACAGACACAATTGTAGAATTTGGGGGAGTGAAAATCCCAGGATCGTGATTTAACATGAAAGGGACAGCCCAAAACTAAATGCTTGGTGCGGTGTAATGCATGATGGAATCATTGGACCATTTTTCTTTGCGGAAGAAAATGTGAATAGGTTTGTTTACTTGGATATGTTGGATTTGTATGTAGTCCCTCAATTAGTAGAACTGCAACCTATGATGATTTTCCAGCAAGATGGTGCCCCGCCTCATTGGGCTAAATGTGTGAGGGATTTTTTAAATCTCCACTTCCCCGGACGATGGATCGGGCGTGATGGCCCGACGAAATGGCCACCTCGTTCCCCCGATGTAACCCTGATGGATTTCTTTTTGTGGGGATTTTTTGAGGACACTGTCTATTCTTCCCCGGTTCCTAAATTACAAACACTGAGGGAGAGAATCAGAAATGCTGTGGTGTCTGTAACCCAGGATATGCTGACTAAAACCTGGGACGAACTGAAAAGACGTATAGAAGATCTGCAGGCCACTGGAGGCGCACACGTAGAGGTGTATCAAGTTTGTACATAGTTATAAAATCTTAAGAAGTTTCCTGTTATATTTGTAAATAAATCGTTATCCTACTATCACTCGTTTCATACTATGCGGTTTCCTTATCCGGCCAAGGCTTTGTGAACACCCGGTATATAATCAATGATAGATTCTTAAATGTCAAGTGTGTTTATCAGACGTATTAGTAAGATTTCCTAGCGACAAATACTAGGACATTTGGTTTATGCAAATCTGTCCAACATTTTATATAAACGTCAGATTTGTTGTTGAGGATTAGAATCACTGAATATTTAAACTAAACAAATTTAAAATTACATTTTGTTCAGTCAATAAGGATTATCATGTCTGGGTAACTTTGACGGATCAAAATGTAATGTAACCATTCTTTGTAGTTGTATGTAAATGCCACAAACAATAAACTAATATTTTTTTAAAATGTTTTATGCACGATGTATATTGTTGCTATCTACTGTCTCGAGATGTATAATTAAATGTAACTGTAGATGAAAGATGTTGGATTCGATTGGTTAATTAACACTAGCGACAGATGGTTAGTGGAGACATCGGAAAAAAGGGATCTGCAGGAATTCAGCCTGTGGTATAGGGGCACCAAATAAAATCTAAGGTGTGAAATAATCCTACTTTAATTGATATACCAGGATTCTTCGTCAGCTACAAAAGTCGAATGGGGAAGGGGATTCGTACTGTAGATTGCCCTCTTACTTATCTGGCTTTTAAAACCTGTTGGAAGACGTCAACCCCAACCGAAATATTTGATAGATGTAACATGTGTTCTATAGTAAGGGGCCCCTAGTCTGTCAAATTTCTTAAGGAGAACAATAACGTACACTAAGGGGTAAACATTCGTAGCAAAATTATCTTTAGGAAGATTTATAAACATTTAAAGTGGACTTAAAATCTATAATGAGCATTAAACTAAATTACGAAGTTATGTTCAGGTAATCAAAGAGATACAAATACACGAGGGAAGCTGTTCACACAGATTATAGACTAATGACCTACCAAAAGAGAAAATTGATTCTTGCTGAATAATGTTTACCTATAAATCAGTTGAAGACCAGTGAATAGTATATATAAAAAAACACGTAATTATATTAACGTATAAATTAGATAGTAGAAAAAAAATGGTGGACGGTATAAAAGTCTAATAAGGAGTGCCAGCTTTTATTGTGAGTTTTAGTGCTTATAATGTCATTTTTAATTGTTGAGAACAACTATGAGTGCAGGTTTGGGGGGAGGTGTTCTACTGAATGTGAAGTTTTTTTTAGTTAAATTGCATAAAATATTAAAACAATTCTACTTACTCAGTTGATGCAATTAGCACATGTTTTTACTGTGACAGCTTAATGAATTTAACAGAGATTAAGGATAACATTCACAAGAAGAATATTAGTCTAACACTGGCTCCTCGAATAATTTAGGTTTGGACATTAAATTTAATCAGTGAGGTGTCACATTGAGTATTACACGCAAGCACTACTTTTAATACAATTTGCTTAACAACAACTATAACTTCCTGTGTAGTCATCCGCCTAGAAGTTAAGGTTTGAACAGGTTTGACAGCTAGTATCCATAATCGACGGTAGCCTGAACCTTGACCAGGCTAGCTTCTTATCAGCTGGTATTTGCACACAACTGCAACTTTATCTTAGACAAAGCTGTCATTTGATTTGTTGACATACTGCATGGGATATTTATGTAAAAAGGAGATTGAATTTGTTTTGAATAGGCTACAGAGCTTTATTTGTTATTATTGAGTAAACATATATTTTATTTCTGAACCAAGAGTTGACAATTACTGCGTTTTAGCACAACATAATTTATAATGGACTGATACAAATAAAGTGAACCTTAATTAGAATTTAAATAATATATATATTTATTTTATTCCCTACAGTCCAAAATGAGCAAAAGCAAAAACCCCTGCGGTGTTTGTAACAAAGGTATAAGAACATCGGCAGTACTCTGTCATGGCAAATGTAATTTATGGTACCATAAAAAATGTATAAACATGCCTGATGTTGATTTCAAACTAATTCGAAATGGGGAAATAAAAAGCTGGAAGTGTATAACTTGTATTACAAATTCAAAAACTTTGACTATGGAGCAAGTAAAAGAAAAGATAGTTTATTTGCAGTTAGAAGATGAGGACAACTTAGAAAAATCACTGACTGTAGCAGCTGAAGCTGGAAATCTTTTACTGGAGGAAAATGAAAAGCTGAAGCAGGAAATACATGACTTAAAATTTATGAAAAGTACAGAGCAATTAAAACTAGAGGACAGTATAAAGGCCATAGAAGAAGAATTACTAAATCAGAATGATGCTTTCTTAAACAAAGAAAAGGACACACAGCACCAGCTGATGAGAGTATCACAATCTTTAAAAAATGAGAAGTCCAGGTATGAAAAAAGTACGATAGAAATGGAAAAAGAAAAACTGCAACTCTTGAAGGAAAAGGATGAGTTAATAAAAGACAATACTAGGCTTGAACAACTTATCAAGAATCAAAAGGATTTAATAAATAAACTAAACACACAAAAAGGTGGGTCTAAACCTCTAAATGTAAAAGAGAATATGAGTGAACAGCTTTTGGAGTCTAAATGGGTTACTGATGATTCACTGAAACTATATTTTCATCTGCTCAATAATAATATTATAAGCAGTTCTAAACAAAAAGAGGTATATTTTATAGATCCAGCCATAGCAGAAGCAATTAAGAGCTTTGACAGTATAGACTCTCTAGTACAGCCACTAGGTTTGTTTGAAAAAGCAGTCATCTTTGTGCCAGTGTCTGACTCCCCTGTGACACAGGACTGGAGGAAAAATGGGGGTACCGGAACACATTGGAGTCTACTTTTGTTTGTTAGAAACCAAAACAAATTTTTCTACTTCGACTCGATAAAGCAAAATAATTTCATGCATGCCCAGAATATAGTAAAAAAAGTTTGTCCTTTCCTGGAAACCTTACCTGATATTGGGATTTTAACAATTCAGTCACCCCAGCAGGCAAATGGTGTTGATTGTGGGATCTATACCATGCTGATGACTGATGCAATAACAAAAAACATATTAAAGGAAGACTACATCAACCTTAGTTCTGAGACTTTAAAGGAAATTATGCTCTCCATAACAGCTGCGGATGAACTACAAAAGAGAGCGGTTCTTGCATTACTGATCCACAAAAACCGGTATATGACCATGCAGAACAGTGTAATAAAAGCATTGATGTTTGGGAGCACAAACTTAGAAAAGAATGAAAGCAAACAATCAAATAAGAAATCTTACCATAACACAATTCTTCGGTCACTAGAAGAGAATCTAGAGAAAGATTATAACACCAAGGCTACACTACTAACAGACACCACAACTACATCAACAAACGGGAGTGGATGGAAATATGTATCTTCAAATAAGAGAAATAATTTCAAACAAGCTGTGAAAACACAAGAGGGAATATCGAGTAAAAACAGATTCCAACCTCTGAGTGAATCAGATTTCAAAACTGAGGAAAAAGTAATCAAAAGAAGAACTGATAAGTTTTCAAAAAAAAGGTCACACATTATTAAAAGTGGTCCCAATCATGAAAAAATGCAAAACTCAGCAAAACCAAAATGGATAGAATATACTGGTAGGGAAATCAAGCTATCGCTGTTTTCTGACAGCCAAGGAAGAGATGTAGTCCATAACATCAGTGCTCAGAGTAAAAACCAAATAAATTGCGAGGGTCACGTAATGGCAAATGCACCCCTCAGCTACGTAACAAAAGCTGCTTTGAGTGAAGCAAATGATGGCGATGTGGTGCTTATTATGGGTGGTACTAACGATATACTGAATGGTAACCTAACTTATTTATACCAAACATGAGAGCAAGAACTTACTGCTATCAGTAAAATAAAGCCAATATTAGTCACAACTATACCAGAGTGGTTTGATTGTTGCACCATGAATGAGGAGGTGCGCTACAAACTGTTGGAGGCAAATAATTACATCAGAGAGTTAACTGCTCGTATTCACAATGTTTACCTAATTGATGTCGGACACCTACAGGAGTTTTATTACAAAGGGATACATCTTAATAGAAGGGGAAAAACTAAACTGTCATTTCTAATCATGGACATCCTAAATAATATATTTGATCCAGTACTAAATGATTCCTTTCTTAACCATGAAAACAAAATTATAGTCAGTGATGTCCATATGGAACGTGCTATTTCAAGGTTCCGCCAATACCCATCAGTTGCATTCTCACACTGCATTTCTGCAGATTTCGGAGATCGGCGCCACATTTCTGCTGGAGTGGCTGTTGTCTTTGGTAACAGCTTTGGTAAACCCTCCGCTAGAGATTGTGTATCTTCTCACCTAACCTACCAGCAAAGAAGAAATGAAGCCGGAGTATATGGGTTGGTTACAAAGACTGTTTACAAAGCTAAACCTACAGTAGAGAATTATAATCTTGCATTTGACCATCTTTCAAAACATTTTAAAGAAAAAGGATTGAAAAATTTAATCTGCTCGCCTATGGGATGTGTGAGAGATAAAATTGAACTGGATCACTTTGTTGCCAATTTAATAAAATTTCAAAAATATACAGGAGCTACCATCAACATTCTGTCACACAGCAAGCATTGGAACAAGTTACGTTTTGCAACACATGAAGAGTTTATCAAAACGTTAAACAAAACACTTCAAAATTCTGAGAACATACAACAATCCCAGCCTAACCTTGACATGGACACCCCAGCCTTCTCAAACTGTTCGACATCAACATCGCAGGGCTGGCCAACTTCTGAGTCGGAGTCCAATACTGAATATGGAGACTGCTCTGCACTGCTGACCGATGCCGCTTCGATTTCAGTGGTTCCAGGGGAGGTGTCTTACAATGAAAGAGTTAAAGGTCAAAATTGTGAATCATTGGCAAGTGAAAGTGCTGTTTGTGATCCTCCAATTCAAAATATTTTTTTATGCCTAGCTCCTCACCAATCCTCTCCTCCTCTCATTCCAGTACATTACCCACATCTGTAAATGTAAATTTAAGAAGTCACAAAATTTGTAAAAATGTTACTAGTATTAAATTATTTCACCAGAATATTCAGCATTTGAAGTCAAAAATAGAATCTTTACAAATAATTTTGGAAGAGATAAAACCACACATCCTTATTTTAACTGAACACGACATGAAAGATGAAGAAATAGAACGCTTAAATATTGAGAACTACACAGTAAATACCTTCTTTGCACGTAAACTTTCATGTAAGGGAGGAGTTATGCTCTTATGCAATAACAAAATAAAACAGAAACAACTAATAGTTCCCGACTCTTTAAAAAACTAAATATTATATGAAAAACAGTTTGAATTCTGTGTTAGTAAATATGTAATTGGTAACTTCAAATTTGCGGTAGCTGGTGTTTACAGATCACCTAAATCAAATGCTGAAGAATTCCTGGATAGATTAAGTTTACTAATAGAATATTTGCAAAAATATTTTGAAATGATAATAATTGCAGGAGATATAAATATTGATGTCCTAGTACAGTCTAAAGGCCATACTTTGCTTAGCAATATGCTAAAAAGTAATAACATGAATTATTTAGTGAAATTTCCGACTAGAGTTACCAGCTTTTCAAAAACTGCAATTGACAACTTCATTGTAACAAAGGCCTGTAGTAATTTAATGTATGTAAATGGTGTTGTAACATTACTGTCAGATCATGATGGCCAATGTTTAGAAATAACTTCACCTAGCATGAAATCAGTGAAAGATAATTTATTGTTCGTGAAAATAGAAACTTTGGTCAGGAAAATATAAATCTTTTTCAAAAATCTGCTCAGTAAGGAGACATGGGTGGAAGTATTCCTTGCTCCCTCTGAGGGAAAGTATAATATTTTTTATGAAACTTTTATGTATCTTTTTAACATTGCTTTTCCTAAAAAAATAGTAAAAAAGAAGAAAACGGGGGGAAAAAATTGGATATCAGACAAGCTGAAAAAAGAAAAGAGTGAACTTGTCACTCTGGCAAAACAAATTAGAAATACAAATGATTTTGGAAAAATTAATATTTTAAAAAAGAAAGTATCAAACTACAAAAACAACCTAAATAACTCTAAGAGAGATTTTTTCGACAATAAAATAAAAAAATCAAAGAATATTCAGAAAACTGTTTGGAATATAATAAATTCAGAGGTGGGAAATAAAAAGGACAAAAAACCTTGCAACATTACATTAAATGAAGGTGGTATAGATTACTATAAGGCAAAAGATGTTTCAAATTTATTTAACAACTATTTTGTAAATGTAGGAAAATATGTATCAGGCATAGAATTAGCGAGTAATATTGCAGATGATAAGGAAGTTTTATTAACAGGTCTAGATAGTTTAACTTTAAGACCAACCTTTAGATTAAGTGAAATAAATAGAGAAGAGATAGAGCACATAATTAGTTCGCTAAAAAATAAGTACTCGAGTGGGTATGATGAGGTGCCAATTATTATATTGAAATCAGTACAAAAAGAGATTAGCCAAGTTCTTTGCCACCTAATTAATGCATCATTTGTTTCTGGAATATTTCCTGATAAATGAAAAGTTTCCAAAATTATTCCCATACACAAGAAAAAGGATAGAAAAATCCAGCAAACTATCGTCCCGTTTCTTTATTACCAACCATCTCCAAAATTTATGAAAAGGCAGTTCACAATCAGTTAATGGCATTCCTAGAGCAAAATGATTTAATAGATAGTAATCAGCATGGATTCTGTAACGGAAGATCGGTAATATCGGCAAGTGTCTCTTTTATAGAATCGATCATCGATGCAATAGATGCAGGAGATCCATGTGTAGGCATTTTTATGGACCTGTCTAAAGCATTTGACAGTGTCAGCCATTCAACACTACTTGAAAAACTTAATTCAATTGGAGTAAAAAAGTCCTCTTTGAAATGGTTCAGCTCTTATCTAAACAACCGATACCAATTTGTTCAGATAAATTATACCACAAAAAATAATAGAATATTACATTATCAATCAGAACTAAAACCAATAAAAATTGGAGTACCCCAGGGATCAATATTGGGACCTTTACTTTTTATATGTTACTTGAAAAACATTTCTAATTGCCTTACAAGCCCTCCACATAGTAATATTTGCCTTTACGCTGACGATTCAAATTTAAAAATCTCCGCTAAATCAATAGAGCAATTAGAAATTTTGTCTTTTGTAGAATTAGGAAATATTGCACAATTTTTATAAAAGCACAACCTAAATTTAAATACAGAAAAAAACTAACTATATCACATTTAAAACAGCTCAATCAAGAGTTTTAACAGAACCAGTCATTCAAATTGACTCTGAACCCATTGAACTGATCAATAGTACAACATTTCTTGGTCTTTTGGTAGATAAGCATCTGAATTGGAATGAACATGTGGAAAAGATTTTGTCTAGAATTAACTCTGGTATGTATGCTTTGAGGAAGATGTCTTTCTTATGTAACGAATCCACTCTCAAAATGATATACCATTCTTATATTCATTCCTACATTTCTTTCGGAATATGTCTTTATGGATCAACAAAAAAAGAAAATCTGGACAAAATCTTAAAACAACAAAAAAAGGCAATTAGAATCATTAAAAACCTTCATCATGAAAAATAGGCTAGAGAATATTTTAAGACATTAAATATTCTAACTGTTTATGGCCAATATATTTTTGATACCATTATGATTTATAAGGATCCAATTTTGTTCAACAACTCAGAAATAAATACCTTGACACATCCATACAACACACGAAAAAAACGGAAATCATACCCACTCACCACAGGCTTCAATTATATACAAAAAAACCATCCTATGCAGGAGGAAAATTCTTTAAAGTGCTACCTAAGGAAATTAAAAATGAGGAACCTTTACCAAAATTCAGGAAAAAATTTAAAAATTACTTAATTGACAAAACTATATACTCCATAGACGAGTATTTTAAGATGTAACAATCATATTGTAAAAACTTAGGTTAAGAAATGTATTCTGTAACAGAATTTGACACTATTCAAATGTACCCTGTGTATATTCAGTTGTGAATAAAGAGAATTTTGACTTTGACTAAATTAAAACAAACAGTCGCTAAGATTAGGTGTTGTTTTAATAAATTTTGTCATTAGTAAAATTTATTTGTGGGCACCATCTAGAAATTTAGAGCAAGATAAAAACTGCTCAATTCGCAGTGCAGCCACATAAATTTAAGCAGTTTGAACAGTTTTGTATAAAAACGTTAGGTACAAAATGATCTGTTGTAGACAACAAAGAAGAAAAAAATTAACATACTGTTTGCGACAAGTTTAACCAGTATACTGTTTACAAGAAATGGTAATGTTTGCATACGGTTATAAAAATATCTTAACGTCTTTCCATGATCGGAAACACAATCATAAATACAATTAATAATAATTCATACATATAGTATATTATTAACCCATTTAGGCGTTAATAATAAGTGTAGTAATATTAGTGACAGTTCAACAACTTTCTAAAAACTATATTAAAAAGTTCCCTAACATTTATGTATTGTGGTAAGTAACTCTTACTCAATTTTGTTGTTTGATTCACTAAGATTAAAGTAGTTTAAAAATAACAATATACCTTATCAATACAAAAGCGGAGACTGTCAAAACTCTTCCTGTTACAAGCCAATTGTTTTGAAGAGGTCATTATACATATTATTGTTTACTTGCTGACAACAAAAAAAAAATACAACTAGTTCTCTAAGTCTGTTTTATTTAGTTTTAATTTTCGAAGTCAGGCCTAACTATTTAGTAATGTATGAAGCAAATAACATAAACACAACCCAAAGACGTCCCTCCGTCGTTGTTCCTAGAAGAAACATAATTTCACTGAAAATAATTCTTTAACATACTAAGTAACTATTAATATATTGTGATACAATATTCTTTATGGTTGAACACATTTTTGTGTAGCCTCCAAAACTGAGAAACATCAAACCTTCGATTAGGTTAAAAATAAAGTCAATAAAAATGTAAAAAATTATTCAACCTGAATATGCCTGAAGTGTAAGACTTCTACCATGATACCATGACCTCCCTATTGGGTTATTTTCAAATTAAAGACCTATTAATTTCCCATCTTAGTTTATAACTTACTTAATGCGTTCGATGCTGTTCACCATATAATGTCCTGGAGTGATATCCATCAGACCACTTATGATCTTTAGCTTCAGACAATTTATCACTGACCTCAAACGTCTTCCATTTACGAGTTTTCACAAACGGTCTCATAAGGAAAAGATTGGAACATCTTGGAATTATGGAAATTGTAGTTGAACGAATCGCTCATTTGAAATGTATGAGCAGTTGAATTATTCTCTCTCACTTTTACGGCCACCTGGTGCTGTGGTATGTGAACCATTCTAATTTTGAAATTTAGATTAATATTATGTCCTACAAGGCGTATCTTCCGATTATTCAAAGTGAAAATGCATAAAAGAGAAGAATAAAGCGTTTGGAAGATATTCACCTTCGGGGCAAGATCTTCTGTGCATAACCCTTAGCCCTCTTATATTTAGTCTTATTTCCTACATTGTTTAGTCTTGAATGTATAATGAGCTGTTTTTTGTGTTGTTTTTTAATTTACTCGATAAACACACACAACCAATAATAGAAAATCTCTTGTTTTAATAACATATTTTAAATTAACGTTTTTACATTTTCGTATTTTATAACCTATAACTAGAAACTATTTAGTAATTTAGTAGTATTTGAAAATTTCATTACTTTAGAAATAGTTAATATGTTTATTATGTTATTAATGTTTGATAGTCATTTCCAAATTAACGTAGAGCAATGACTATAAATACTATTTTATTATGCTGAATCAAGGGTGGAAACTAAATTTAAATCTTAAAAATGATTTCCATTTTAATATCTCTATCGAAGAGGGCTTTCGAGCTTGAAGTCTTAAATCATGCGTTACAAGTTTGTACAACGCTAATGATTGGTAGCAATACAACAGAGATATTAAATGTGAAGTGTCCGCTTTGACGGGTCATCCCTAGATTTGTTAAATCTCTTGTAAAATAGACTAGTATCCAGTGGCTATTTGGACGTCGTATTTATAAAATCTGTATTCTTAACTGTAACGTTTCTTAAAGTTGTGTGGAGGTAACCAATTAAGCATAATTTCTTCATGCAATATAATTTGGCATCACATTACGAGTAACACGATTTGATATAATACTTATTGACAACATTTTAAATCAAGTGGCTGTGAGAGTTGTGCTTTACGTTTCTACACTAAAATATTGTTTTGTGTCTATTATATATTTCAAAAGTAAGGTCGCATACATTGACAGCATATGATACGATAGTAAGCAGTGATTTAAAATATAAAGAGACAATTGGGAATTATGTCATACAGATAATGGATATAATTTGCTTAAAGTATTTTAAACTCATTAATTTCAAACTCAAATTTACTCAATGAGTAAATGTTTTACTGAACCCAGTAGTAATCTAGTTTGATGATCGGTTAGCATAAACTCAAATGATATTTCGTTTAGTAAATGATTTGTTAGTTTAATTACACTAGGTGTACGCTCATTCTTCGCGTTTGAATAATTGAAACAGAAGATGAAACTTTAATTGAGTCTCATTAAAAATTCAAGATCTGATTTGAGTAACATCATCAGAATGCATTCCAGTATCTATCAAAGGCCACCAGAACTCAGGTTTTACGTCTAGTTATAGTCACTTCTCAGTTAAGACATCATGTCGCTGTAGCTTATTGCTATGGCTATCGCACCTGCTCCAATGGTAGAAGTCACAGGTTCGCATTCCGTCACTAACCTATCTTTTTAGCTTTATACAAGTATTCATATATTTATCACTTGTTTTTATCTAAGAAAATTTGTTTCAAATTCGAAAATTAATTTATTTCAAAAATACATTTTAGGCTTCAGGCTTGGTTTTTTGTTAGGATTGGCATGGTTGCGTATTAAAAAAAGTATCTCGGGCTATAGGCAGTGATTTTAACAGTTTAATTAAGTTACTTATAAGATAACAGCGAGTGTCCTAAATAAACTAATTTTACTTAAATTTATATACTAAAAATATCCTTAAGAACTAACAATAAGTCGTCAGGTCTAGTTATATAGATACAACAATAAGATTTCAATGTATTGTTTCAAAAACCTAGGCTATCATGAAATTAAAAGCTTTGAATATGGGTTGGTCCATGACCGTACATGAAACTTTTAAAATGGCAAGTAGTTAAAAAGTATAGGCCTACATTTTATGGGCATAGACCCACGTTTATGATGAAAACGCTCACTGTGATCCAAACCTAGGCTATACCAAATAATTTCAGACAACCTTACAAAAAAGGCTGTTTGGTTAGAATAGTTCAAAGCTTTTGTTGTGGTTAGCTACTTTACTTGTAATGCATTTTAATAATGCAGGACAGTTTTTATTATTAAATTATTAAAAATATAATCTAGCAAATAACTGTGCCACAAAATAAATTTAAGGTTGGTCGCTTAATAGTAACTAACTTGATGAAAGCTTTCTAGATAAATAATGGCTTTGTACTTTTATTTACCACATGGCAGTCACAATATTACCAATTGTCTAAGACAATGTAATAAAACAAACTATTTTATAGGTTGAGTAATTATCTCTGTATCTTCAGCCGTTACTTTGCAAAGTTATTTTGAGTTTTGCGAACAGCCATCTGGCATACGTCGCGTCGTCTGCCGCTGCTAGACTGAGACTTGTCGCCTCTGACGACTGACGATGCTTTACACAGAGTAGGCATACTAAGGGATATAAACTGTATGGATATGTTTTTAATAACGTACACTTAATAATTTTATAAAATAAGAAATATTTTATGAAATATTTGAAGAAAAAAACCCTCTTTGTGTTTTATTTTGAGTCAAAAACCCTTTTTTTATCCAGTATAACAAAGTATACTCTAGTAAATTAAATATATGTATAACTCAAATTACTAAGTAATGCTTAATGATGAACGCAATGCAGAAATTAATTAACGTAAGCGGTTTAACTTAGTCGTCAGTAGGCGTTCAACAAGTCCAAAGAACCCTTCTTAGGCTCCTTAGGAATTGTTCTAGAGTTTACACTTATAATATTAGGAATTTAATATACATTTTACGACAATCCATATATATATAAATATTTGTGTACCATTAATCGTCTTTTGTAATCTGGTTAACGACAAATTATTGTATTACCTAATCTTACAAATGCGTTTTAAAACGCTGATAAATTTGTTAACACTCAAAAACTAAATATTGTTTTAGTACCAACTTTTTTACTTTTGAAAACTTGTTTTACATTATTTATTATTTTATGTTATTATGCAACTACATGCTAGTGTAGTTTTATTTCAACTACTATTTTAAGATTAAGTTTTAGAAGCTTTAATCTCCAATATTAATCTTATGTTTTAACATTGTTTGTACGTAACAAAAACATATTTTTGTTAGGAGATTAACCAAAATTGTCTTACTTACAAGCAATGTTACTTCGAATATTATTTTACACGAAATATAAGTCCTGAGTAATAATCATGCTAAATTTATATTTTATAGTAAACTGTAATTGATCATACAAATATATCAAAATATATACAATATATTACGTACGTATTACTCAAGTGTTTATAGAAGGTCTCATGTCTAAGCACTTTTAAACGTTGTATGAAAACCGCCAACCCAACCAGAGGAGGGAGGATGTGTTGAAATGAGAGTGTTCGTGAGAGAACATAGAGCTTCTCAACAATGGCCACATTATCTGTTTGAGGAACCTTTTTGTCCTTGTGTTAATATTGCTCACCTTGTATTTATAGGAGGCTTCGTATGTCTTAATATTTCGCTTAGTTCGCTTACGAATCACAACTGATATTTTCACAATGGATACAAGTAATGTACAAATATATGTTATGCAAAAACAATAATTTCCTGGTCCAGTTCCCATCTTACATATAAAAATTAAATGTAAATTAATTATATATATTATTTAAACTCAGCAATTTAAGCTGAAACCTACAATTTAATATACAATTTAACAATCTCAAAGGGAGAGGAAGATGGGATTTAACGTATTATGTATAAAGTAAATCCTATTGTACAAATTAAAAAATAATCTTACATTTAATTTGTTTTCTATACTAATGTCATTTTATCAGGAATGTCATAATTTATTTCTGGAGTTTAGGCTTACCATTTACTAAACTGAATAGAGATCGGGTATCACATGATATGGTAATTTTACAGTGACACGTAAACCAAGGTTGGGACAACGCAAACAACCCCTCACCGCTCCGGGCAGTGGTGCAGTTACAACAACATTCACAGCCCTTGGTTTACAGTCACTTGGCGAAACTAGTTGTTGGTAAAGTATTTAGTACGACAACAAAGGGATAAAGAGCATTATCAGGGTTAGGGTAATTATAACTCCAATGTTAGATTTAATATTGCAATAAGAGGAAAATTACCGTAGAATGATGCTGCTTTTCAACTGCTATTATTAAGATACTTAGAGCATAAAAGTCAAATTAGTAGTAGAACAAAACTACAGTATTTTCAGCTTAATAGTTTGCTATTTTACGTTGGGTTTTTTAGTATATCTAAATATGACCTCTTTTATTATTTACAGTTGAAATGTGTGTTATTATCTCATGAAACTGTTGCCTCAAACTCCTATACGAAAATTTGGAGTTAAATAATGGTAAACCTTTATAAATATTTTGTTTTAGGATAATTCATCCAATAAACGAAACTTAATAATTATGCAAATAGTTTTACTACAAATAAAACAAAATACACCTTACATTTAGAGACAACAAAAGCTGTTGTAAGTAAACTACGCCAAGCGTAGCAGAGTGAACAAGTTTAATTAATATGTTCACATCCACCCTCTTGCACGACTATCAATTTGCTTCCCAAATATTCCATGAAACTCGCTTATCCATTTCGATAAACTATATCTAGAAGAGTTTTGATTTAATTTTAAAAGTGATGATAAAACTTTTTAATAAATTAGTTTTCAATCATCTATACATTGTTTATTAAACCTGAATCTCCTGCAATCTCAACACATGACTTAAACCTTAGCAAGTTTTACTAAAAAAGCTGTAATCACTTTTTAAACACATAATAATAGTTTTTATTTTATCTCCACCTTCAGTCAATTTCTTACCTGTATCTTTGCTAAGGTATAAAAGGTGAACAAATATTTTAATATTTAAATTGCTATATAAATATGTTATATACTACATAGCTAAACATTTATCTTTCTGGGACATTTAATCTAACGTTAAACGATTGAAAATACTAATGATACATTTCATGTTTTCTTTCGAATGCAAACTTTCAAACGAACTTGGCGTTAATAATACTAGGCTAGAACTAATCCAGGTTCCAAAATCATCTTATCTGGTTACATAATTACTGAGCTAGAATTTTCCGTGATCCAACATAGCTGATCTTAATCTGAATCTGATTTTCATTTTGGCACAAAATCCTCATGATCCCCAAAATTAAGATTAAAAACTTTTACTATGCAAAAATCATATCTAGCATGAATATTTACCGAGTTATTAAAGAAAATGTGTTTCGACTAAACACAGTATGTTGTCTTATGGGGGTTTTACACTAGAAAAACCTGTTATTCCTTTGTTGGAGTACTTTTATCATCCCCAGCAACTCACGCCTACTTTCAAGCTGACTGGACCTTCTCCTAACATTATAATGCGCAAAATTGTATTCCCAGCATTGCAGGTAAATTAAGCCAGGAGCATCAGAACAGCCAAAAAGTCAATGTTTTCAGATTTCAATAAAAATTACAAACAAAATTACAAAAAAATCTATGTTTTTACACAGTTTTAGAGTTTTAAAAGCTTTTATGTGGAAATTCACTTCCCTCACGTCAGCGTGCTGCGTGCGAACTCGTTTTAACTTAGACTAATAGGCTATTATCTCTCATTTGCTGTAACTATAGTATAAATTTAAAGTCTCTAATAAAATCTTATCTTTTAAATCCACATGTGTTATCATTGACTGGCACATAACGATGCAGGACTTCCTCTCCCCAAGTCCTAAATAAAATATAAAATGGGTGGCATTTTGTAACGCTAGGAGAAGGCTTTGGTAAGAATATCCTTTGGCCCTCAAGGCTATTGGGTTAAATGACTACGTATGAAGTTTATTTGATTATGAAAAATGCACTGGTGAAATCAAGGACCAGCTTGGATGGATGTTGAAAGGCTGCTGAATTTATTGGCTTTTTAATTGTAGGGAGGCAAAACTTAGTTAAATATTACAGTCGGACCAGGCAACGTTCGAAAGGGAACTTCAGTCATTTCAAGCAGGGAGAGGACATCCAAAGTGTGGGATACAATAACATATTCGGTAAACAGGAAAAACATTAGGTCCCTGATTTGCTGAGTGGGCCAGGAAGCGGTTACGGCTGGCCCTGTATAAAACCTTATAATCAAAAGTACGGAGATAGAAGCCGAGTAGTTGGTCAGATTAGCAGCACGGGCCAGTACCATCTTCATTAGTGCCACCTGCAAATATCACGCGGGCCCGAGTAGTTGGTCAGATTAGCAGCACGGGCCAGTACCATCTTCATTAGTGCCACCTGCAAATATCTCGCGGGCCCGAGTAGTTGGTCAGATTAGCAGCACGGGCCAGTACCATCTTCATTAGTGCCACCTGCAAATATCACGCGGGCCCGAGTAGTTGGTCAGATTAGCAGCACGGGCCAGTACCATCTTCATTAGTGCCACCTGCAAATATCACTCGGGCCAACGCCATTTTAATTTGTATGTCGGAATTGTCTTTACTTTCCTGTTAGCTCTGTTCTTTGGATCTGAAATGGTACGGGTTTAGTATTTTTATTGCTGTTCTGGGATTTATGTACTAAAATAAATCTCTTTAAACTGGGATACTACCTGGGATAAAACTATCTAATTTGTAATCTTGTAAGATAATGGGAGAGTTGCCTCCTACAAATTTGTATTTAGTTTTACGTTTCATTCAGTAAATAAGGACCGTTCATTGGCACTTACCCCTTAGCCTTATTTATTACATATTTGTAAATAATGTGTAATATATATTTCTTTACAAAATGAGAAAAAAACGATTTGATTGGTAAGAAAGGCTAATTTATTTATATACATACGCTATTATTTATTTATATGCTGTTTCTCAATTTATAAAATTTATGTATACTGTAAAATTATTAATATGATACATATAACTATGCTAGCTTAAATCCTTTGAAGAGATATCTGCTCATTAAATTGTATTACTTATAATACAGTAATAATAATAATGTGGAAATCGGCCTCATTGAGTGGTCAAACAGTCTATTGTCAGGTATTGTAATTATTAGTGAATTATTAGGGAATTTGGAAAGTGAACTATTAGCATAACCCGCACGGTGAAACTTAAGCCCGGGACCACCATAGAAGTTCCTAACGTCACCCCCTGAACACATTATGGGGGGTCGTACAAAATGTTTTATATATATATATGTATATATACATATATATAGACATATATATACATATGTGTTTTTGCACTCTAGCGGTCACATTTTTGTCCGATTTACTTAAAATTTGGTAGGGTCGTTCCTTTCTGTAATCAGTTGGACAAGTTCGTTGGGCAAAAAAATCTGAAAACTTTAAACCCCTTTTTTGGGAGATTAATCTTTCAAATTTCGAGTTTTTGGGCCCAAAAAGGGTCAGAAAAGCCCCAGATGTAAAATCAAAGCATTGAAAAAGATGGGAATTAGAGAGGCGAAAGTTTTAAGCCCTCTCTCGTTATACTAGCATAAATATTTACCGAGTCATTAAAGAAAATGTGTATCGACCAACAACAGTACGTTGTCTTATGGGGGTTTTACACTAGAAAAGCCCGTTATTCCTTTGTTAGAGTACTTTTACCATCCCCAGCAAACTCACGTCTACTTTCAAGCCTGTCTGGACCTTCTCTTAACCTTACAATGCGCAAAATTGTATTCCCAGCTTTGCAGGTAAATGAAACCAGGAGCATCAGAACAGCCACAAATCATTGTTTTCAGATTTTAATAAAAATTGGACAAATGTATGTTTTTACATTGATTTTGAGTTTTAAAAGTTGTTATGTGGAAATTCACTTCCCTCTCGCCAGCCTGCTGCGTGTGAACTCGTTTTTTAAATATACCGTTTTAAATAGTTACACTATATCAACGTTAATAAACGGTATCAGGAAACTGACACATACTTTCTCCCTTTAGCCCAACTTTAATGAATAAATTACTTTTTATTTACTAAATATAGAATACAAAGCACGGTCGAATGTACAGAAAATCTTGTAAACAAGTTGTTTTAAAACACATCCACCCAAATCCCTGTTTTGGAGGCACTACAAAATCCATTGCTGCACTCGTTGTTTTAAGAGGGGAAATGCCTCCTATTCCCCCCAGGGTTATTAAGGGTCAACATATTTCGAATTTCCTCTGTTGGTCAATACTAACTTGACAAGCATATCAAGTTTGAATGAAATTGATCAGTAAATAAGAGAGAAATAGTAATTTTTGTATTCCCCATAAGAATAACATTGGACAACGTACTGCGTTTACCGCAAAATTAAAATTTCAATTTTCTCCGAAACCAGCAATCGTAGAATAGTAATTCAAAATACTAAATTATTTAGCTTTCTGAGCTCTTTTTAATGGTGAATAGTAATATTTTTTTATGTTTATGTCTTTTTATGAAAAATCCAAAAAACTGAATTTTTGATGTTTTAAGTCCTGTAATTTCTGAACCCGAATTTTTACAGGAATGCGGGTGGTGCCATTTTGTTGGAAAACTGAAGTTCTACAAACTACTAAAGTTTAACCAAAATATTTAGAGCCGTTTTTGAGAAATTTGGATTTTTCATGTTTTTTGGCGGTTTTGGGGGGATAATTACCCTTAAAAACCAAAAATTAAAAAAAATGAAAAAAACGCCTGGAGTTATCGTAGATTAGTACCTACATACCAAATTTCATAATAATCGGCCCATTGGTTAGGGCTCTAGCTCTGTACACATCCACACAGACACACACACACACACACACACACACACACACACACACTCACACACGCACACACGCACACACGCACACACACACACACACACACAGACAGACATCACGTAAAAACCACTTTTTTGAGTTCAGGGAGCACCAAAACGAATATTTCCACTAACAACTCAAATTCGAAAATTTTTACGAAAACAATACTTTCTCCATATACTATGTATAAGGGGAGAAAGTAAAAATGTATCTTCCATTACAAGCAAAATTTAATATATAAAAATTACGTATTTTTATAATTTATATCTACATCTTTGTATTTTCAGTTTTATTATTTCTGAATTATTGATCAGTAAACACAACTTAAAATATTGATTTATTGAAATTGGGTTATTAATAGTAAATACGTTATAAAATATTTAATATTACATTCATAGAGTAACTATAATATGCGTATTAAAACGAAAAATATGATAAACACACGAACAGTAATGGTTGCCCGTAACACCACCACTTGTATAGTTGAATGCAATGAATACAATAAATATGCAAGGGAACCTACGAAGATTAACGCTCGAGCCAGATAAGGAAGGTTTGCTTTGCAAATCTGTTTACAGCGTAAACTGTAATTTGAATAACATAAACAGAAACAGCCGCTTGGCATTCACAGAGGTGTTTTAACTATAAGAGGTGTTACTAAAGTTATAAAAGTATAAAAAAAAATTCAAAGTACCACCTCCGTTTTTCATGCCAAAGGCTAATCGTTCTTTTAATGACGGCTTATAAAAGGCAGAATCCTTTCTTGTTTTTATACTTTGATTGGACGTTGAAGCCCACTTTATAGGCATGCCAAAAAGTCACAAGAAAAAATAAAAACGCCCCATTTAAAACCAATTAACAACGGTAAGACCTTGTATAATCACTTATTCACACTAGTGAACCAATACAGAAGGGGATGAAAAATAAACATGTTAAACAACTGTTAGTTAGTAAACTTAAAATTTGACATAAGATAAAGATAGAAGTATAAAGTTGTAACAATAATGTCGGTTTATTACATATGATTATACACCAAAACCATCGACCCGGTACGAATAAATATTTTTACATACAGTTTTTAAATGTCTATGAAAAAAAATAATTTTTTTGCAGTACAAATTCTTACTATTAAAATTAAATATTAGGTAACATTGCATTACTCTACATCTAGTTCAAAATGCAGAAATAAGTTAGTCCCATAGTCACAATTTATATTTAACTGTTTATGTATTACAAATATACGTAATATATTTAAATCCTTCACGTGGAAACATGAGGTGTAATATGTAAGGTAGCACACGTGAAATATGTAAGGTGGCACATATCCCAAAACAACAATCTTGATATTCGTTGTTTTTAGGTGTAATACTATTATCAATATTATTCAATACATTAATTTTATTAATCTTAGTTTTATTACTTTGTATTATTATAAGGCGTTGGAAACTGTCAACCTTCACTACATGTTCGGAGGCTCCAAGTTGTTTAAAATTGTGCTTTTAAATTTACTATCTGAAAATAATACCAATTCATTATACATATTCGACAAGCTTTACATATTTGTAAAGTAATTACTTTCTGCCCAATGGTTTGTGGACCCTCGAAAGGTATAAGTGTAATATAATCGTTATATAAAACAAACGAATGTAACACTATTTCTATGTAATGACATGATAAGGAATATATTAATAGGCCTACTTTTGAGTTAAATAATGTAAGCATTTTTGCTATAGGTAGGTAAAACACAGGTTTTTCTTTGTTTGAATGGTAAGGTCACGTCCACCACGAAAGTAGCAGAGTGGCTAGGGCATTAAATAGACGTCCTGTTTCCATCCATCCCCCTTTCATCAAGGAGTCGTCACAAGAAGCCTATTGGGAGCAACATGGGGCGCCCTCTCTGAAGGTTTTTGCATATCTTCGCGAATCACGCTATATCTGAGATCCTGTTGAATTCAAGTTTCCAGTCTTAAAGACTGTTAAAGAACTTATAAGATATTATTGCAGTATTGTAAATATAAAATTTTAAGGTATTAAAAATATAGTTTAATGATCAATCTACTATATTTTTATTAATTTAGTAAAAAAACATTATTAGCGATTTCAAATTCATTTCTTAGCAACAATTTAGAACAGAATATTTAATGATGCAATATTTTACTAAGAAAATTTACAACCCAATTACGAGATAAACTTCCATATTTTTATCGTAAAATGTAGTTTATTAAGCAAACGGAAGAGTAATAGTAGCATAAAGCAGCCCCCGGCTGCCTACCCGTTTCGCGAAATATTGCCCTTGTTTATACTGCTGCTGAATGCGTGGGATTTGATTTTTCTCTTGGGCTTCAACGTTCAAAGCGAGGATCCATCATTTTTACGACTTTTTTTTAATTACTTATTTAACAATAAAAGGTATAACTTGGTGTCGGTGTTTGTTCGTTTGTGTGTTTGTGAATAAACTCTAAGGAACTCTTGAGAGTAATTATTTAGAATAAAAATGAAGTAAAAAATTGGTCCTTGGGGCTAACAAATTCGAATTTGAATGCTCGAAGCGTAAAATCACAATAAGGGAGAAGTCTAATTTAATTGTCCAGCCATGAAAGAATTTTCAAAATTATTCCTTTTAATAGTACATTATTCGCAAAGGTTACTACCAACCTCTATAAAATTAAGAACTTCTCACAAGTCGGTGTTATTAGTGAATTTCCTTTGGAAAGTAAACTATTAGCATGACCCGCACGGTGAAACTTAAGCCCGGGACCACCATAGAAGTTCCTAACGTGACCCCCTGAACACGTTATGGGGGGTCGTTCAAAATTTTATATATATATGTATATATATATATATATATATATATATAGAGACATATATATATATATGTGTGTGTGTGTATGCACTCTAGTGGTCGCATTTTTTGTCCGATTAACTTCAAATTTGGTAGGAATGTTCCTGTCTGTAATCAGTTGGACAAGTTCGTTGGGCAAAACAATCGGAAAACTCCAAACTCTTTTTTTGGGGATTAATCTTTCAAATTTCGAGTTTTTTGGCCCAAAAAGGGTCAGAAAAGCCCCGGATGTAAAATTAATGCATGTAAACAGATGGGAATTAGTGAGGCGAAAGTTTTAAGATCTCTCTCGTCATTCTAGCATAAATATTTACCGAGTTATTAAAGAAAATGTGTTTAGACTAAACACAGTACGTTGTCTTATGGGGGTTTACACCACAAAAGCCTGTTATTCCTTTTGTTAGAGCACTTTATCATCCCCAGCAACTCACGCCTACTTTCAAGCCTGACTGGACCTTCTCCTAACATTATAATGCGCAAAATTGTATTCCCAGCTTTGCAGGTAAATGAAACCAGGAGCATCAGAACAGCCAAAAAATCAATAATTTCAGATTTCAATAAAAATTGGAATACATGTATGTTTTTACACATATTTTGAGTTTTAAACGATTTTTGTGGAAATTCACCCCTCACGTCAGCGTGCTGCGTGCGAACTCGTTATAACATAGAAAACCCGCAACAGCGGTTTAGGGATTTGGGAGTTTGTTTAGATTATCTCAATATCTATAGATACATAGATATATATTTGTAGATAAATATTATTTAATGCTACTAATAACTTCCAGTTAAAAATTAGTTCCTCAAAAGACTTCAAGCAATAAGACAAACTTATAAGTGTTTCATTAAGGTGTGCATGAAAAATATCAAATTAAGTTACAAGGGGTTAAAAGGGAACAATAATTTTACTACCACTAATATTATTCTATATTTACAACTAATTACGTTATAAATAATAGTGTATATTTTTCTCGTTTGTTCCAGCATGGCTGGGACAGCCACACTGAAGTATTGAGGAGACAGGAATTACACAGGCATACTGATTAAACTTATTAAATAGATTTTGAATTAGAAAATCGCTATAAAAGTTAAAGTTTTAATTTGTTTTCATAAAGTAATATTTGTATGCTTTACTTAGTTATTTATTAGAACTGCAATATTTACTACATTTTGGAACAAATTAAAAGAGTGCCGAGTGTGTTACAGTTTTCTTAACAATACAATGCAGTGGCGTGTTCAAGGAAAGTAAATGTATTAACTTAGAAAAGTTGTCTGTTAATCACTACTTTTATACAATTATTAGCATATAAAGGCATTTTTATTAGTGTTTTTTCACGTTGAAAATCTACTCCAAAAAGTACACAACTGTAATTAGTTTTGTTAGTCAATTTATTTAAACAACGATTATATGGAATGCTAGGCATATCGGATCCCCTTTTTTGCTCTACGTTACACTTAATAGACCTTGGAAGATTAAAAAATAAACAAAAGAAATAAACAAATAAATTATTGAATACGTATCAAAATAGGAAATTATACAATACCCTACTAACCTGATGTTTAACCATAATGTGGGACAGAAATAACATCTTCATTTTACTGTATGAATGGAAAACGTTTTTGAAAAGGGTATATAACTGAAAGAAAGTTAATAATAATTCCTAAAAAGAACGGGGAAACATTGGCTGCAAAACAAACAAAGCATTGCATGTGAAAGGCTTTCGACGGTAAATATTAAGAACCGAAGTCCGCCCCAGGTTGGCTGTTTTCCGAGGATTGAAATATCTTTCCCTCGGATTTAGTTCAAAGATATCCATCAAAATACATATAAAAAGTTGCCCTAAGAAGGTATTTGTAGAGTTTAAACCTAAAGTAAAAGAATGTCTTCATAGTTAACGTGCTTTGTTTTAACATGTTATTTACCTAGTACATACTGGTATGACTCACATTTTATTATGCAGTGCCAAGCCTTATACCATTTTGGTTTTAATTATGTATTTAATATTTTTAAATTGTATGACGATTCCTCATCATTAATTGCTCCAATCTTTCTTTACTATTTGATTTTTTCCTCTAGCTTAATGCAATAACATGCAACTGTTAATATAACACGTTTAGTATTTAATAATTAATTAATTAACTACCGTTTAGCCTAAATAAAAAGGGTGGCACCGTTCGGGTTATCGAGTTTAACAGATATTCAATGAATATTATTTTTAAGTTAGTGTGCCAAAAACATATATTTATATATATGTATATATATGTAGGTGTAACCGTGGTTTAATCTAGTCATGCGATGTTCATTGCTAGTACGAAACAAGTAATTGCTGCATTAAAAAATTATGGATGGAATGCAAACTAATTTATTCATACCTATGATTTTAAAATTAAATACCTCTAGGTATAGTAAAACTCCGATTGTCCGAACTAATTAGGGGTCAATTTCAATATTCGGAAAGGCGTATATGGCTCGAGAAGCGCAAAAAGGTATCGTACAATACAAATTAAAACATAAACTTTACTGACAATGTTAATGTTAATGTAATGAACACAAAGTAAGCAAGCCACTGCAAATAATGTCTAAAGAAAATAAGTACTATAACTTTTTACAATGACAGTTAAGATGAATATTTGTTTTCAATCATATGGTAGCTACAGTATGTCACTCGAACATCTCGAATAGAGTGCCTTGACTGCGTAGCGTGTTTCTGAGCGGCAAGTCCCGCAGGTGTTTAACGGCAAATGTCGCATTCCAGCTGCCGCTCCATCCACTTTAAGGCGTTTTCAAAACATATAAAAGCATTTCTGTGTGTAGGAACATTTTCATCTTCTGTTTCTTCCCTGGTTTCATATTTTCCACGTTATAACCTTGTTCATCCATGACATCTCTGTGATCTCATTATCTATTATTATCTGGAACCCTTGATCGTCTTCATCACACTGCAACCTTTCCTCCGCATCAAAAGATACTGTTGAGAAGCCCACCATTTCCTCGTTACAATTAACCAATTGTCCCTCAGACAGGTCCTGTAAACCAACAACAGCTGTGGTATGATGTTGTTGTTTCCTTAGATTTTATAGTTCTAGCTGTTTTTTCCGATGTCCTGCTTAATCTATTCCAAGCTCGTTTTAGTGTAAACCCTTAAACATATACAAGAGTCTGAAATCCTGTAACAGCAGTCTTTAAATTTTAATTTGTTATGCGAATCCAGAACTCTTTCATTATTGTTTTCTTCAGCCAGTAGCAGATTTTGCAGAGTAATTGACATAGGTAGTGTCGTTTGGTACACTCAATTACACTTTGATCCAATGACCATATCTTTACATGAGACCATGAACAAAAAATATGAGGTGAAATATTTCAATAATTATCTTTGTGTTACTGATTGAAATACCTAGATTTTTAAACAGCATGATTATCATTAGTCTAATCCTAAAGTAGTATAATATTGAGATGACTCAGTGTCAGATTTGTACATAAAAAGTTACTTTTAAGCTCTCTTAAGTGATATTTTGTCATGACTCCTAAATTAAAATAAATCTAATCAACACTTTACAATTTTAGCACACTTAAATCCCAACACAAGTCTCAGGACAACCTTAAAACTGGTTCATACCAGTTTTGGGGCTCACATTGGGTAAATGAATTTTTTTCATTACATATGGTAAGTCTTTCGGATGTCCATTATGACAAACTTCTCTTTCACCTTTGGTCCCTCCATTTGCAGCGGCTGGAGATGGAAACTCCGTGTTTAGTCGCCAACCAGAGAATGTGGTTCCTGGCTGTTCTAAATGGATACCCTGTCAGTTGAGTTGGCCAGTTGGAGAGCAGAGTGGGTCCGCCCGTTTGAGCCTGATCACAGCTGGCACAGGAGCACAGGAGTGGCTATCTGAAAGGTCAATTTGTCTGCCTGTCCCATCCCTCCGTTTTCTTTCCTGCTATATCCTATCCTTCCGGTAACCTGCGCAAAATTCCCGCTTGTGGAAGACGTGCCTAGCAACTATGTTGGGGTTTCCTAATACAGCAATAATAACAACAACCCCAACACAAAGATATATTTATTTGGCTTTATGATTTGTATTTCCAACCTCCGCAAACCTCATCTGTTAAGATTGTAGTTTGACACTTGTTGGTTTTGGTTTTATTATTATTTGTTCTTTCACATTGAGGTATTTACTTATTTTAGCGTTCAGCTGGTTTAACTAAATAAAAACAAACTAATAAACCATTAGCAATCTAACAATGTTTTTGATATTTACGGGATAGTACAAAGGTGCCAGTATACACAGATGAGGTTCGTATGTAAAACGTGCTAAATGGGCTAAACGTGTTAGTTGTTAATATTATTTGATTTTAATCACAATGACGACATCTCGTTCAAGAGATGTAGAAGTAGCTATTGCCTTTGCCTAGTCAACAGGGACTAATAATAATCAGTTTCTTTCAACCTTTCAGACCTATTTTCAATACATTTATCTTCTATATACAGGGTGTAACAAAAATGCGTAGCATGCTATGCAGAGCCGAATTCTACATACAAATACAAGTCGAAAATGTGAAGTAACATTTTTTTATATTTTGGCTTAGTCTAGCCGTAATCCGCCATTTTCTATTTTTTTTTTAAATAATTAATATTTCAAAAACCCTTGGAGATATTTTTACGAAATTTAATATAAACTTTAAGTTTAAAGTTATTAAAATTGTCCAAAAACATCTTTTGTAAAACTTGTCAAATTTAAAAATGGCGGTCATTTAAAGATTGCAAAGTCAAATTCCATGAAAACTAGTGGCTAAAACAAATTTTTACAAATATCAAATTTAAAGCTCTTTTTAATTCAAATCTAATGAAACTTTGATTGTAAAACTCATTTAATAAACAAAAAAGCTATGGTAATTTTTAATAACAAATTTAAAAATGGCGACCATTTAAAAAATTTCAAAATCAAATTCCATGAAAACAATGTATACTGTATATAAATATTTTATAACCGATTCATAGTATCAAAGCTCTAGGACACAGTAAATAAATTTGCAAAACTATATGAACAAGTATATCATAGAACTTTAAGAAAGAAGTGATAACTCCTTTGTATTAAATAATTCAGTTACTCTTCATAATTGGTTGTACTCAATGGAAAACATTTTAAACTATTTCAATACAAGATCAGGTTTTTTGGAAGTAAAAGCTATTTTATGTGACAAATGTAATTTATCCCAACTCTATTTCGTTGTTAAAACATTTGCAATTAGGTTTAACAAAGGGTGATTTATCACTTGCAGAAAAAATTTAAAGCGGATTAAAGGACATTTTAATACAATTCAATTTAGTTTTTAAAGGTTTTGTTTTGTCAGTAGAAAACAACACCACACTCATCAATTAGTTTTGCTTTTAATGCTTATTTTAATGACACTTTGTTGTATTTGTGATGTTTTTACTTCTATGACGAGTACACCCATGAGTTTATAGAAGCCTGAAAGAATTAGTGACATATTTCGTGATACTATACTCTATATTGATACACATATTTTAAAGGGGTTTTATTTATTTGGGTGAAGTGAGTAGTATTTTTACATTACAAGCAAACAATATTCATAGTTGTTTATTTTTGCTGATAAAATATTTTATTCATTGTTAAAATTTAGGCGGTATTATTTATAGGTACTCGAATGTAATTTTATTTATATTTTTAACAACTACTAAACTTTTGCTGATTTGTAATAATATTCTAACGATGGTGTAAAAAAATGCGAAGAAACACTCAGACATTATCCACAATATACCTTGATTATCAATGGCCACGAAATAAAAGAAAAATAATTATCCTGTCTATGATTCTGTGAAAAAATTATAATGAATACTAGATAAATAATGCGTATTCATCTTAGAATATGAAAGAGGACAGACAGATGACAGATGACAGATGACAGATGACAGATGACGGATGACAGTGACTTAAATACATATCTTCCATTACATTATACTAATTTGATTCATATAATTTAAAAAAAACATTTAAATACTTTAAACATATTTCCACATGTCTTGTTGGTAATGTTTGTATTATATCCTGTTCAACATATGATAGTTATACTATTCAATAGTTTTTCTGTTATGTCTCAAAATAATAAGGGCCATTTCTTAAAAGTGTTTCAGAAAGTTCCCAAGAAACGGTGACATGTGGTCGGATTGTTCTCAAAAGCTCATGGTTCCATGCTTAAATGTGAAACTCGAAAAAGGTGGTTCTTTGTATAGGAACAATAATGTTAATAACATGGTTAAGCTGTTAAGATGTTAATAGCACAAATTTAAATGCGCAATCCAAAACGTTTAACAAAACCGTTTCACTTACCTCAACTTCCAAGTAACATATTTCATGTTTTACTTAATATTTTCTAAACCAATTTACAATTTTGATCCACACTGACTTTAAGTTATCTAACTTTTACTATACAAGTTTATACAACAGATGACTTTGAAAATTCAATTAAACAGCTAAGTTAAAAAAAATATGTTTTACAATTTGGTCATGGTTCCATATATTAGGTACGGTTGATAACGTGATAACTTAAAGATAGGAAATAATATTTGTTTTAGATACATATAAATTACAAACATAATAAAATCTAATTCCTATGCCTTGAACCACGTACAGTTGTGTGCTCAGTTTAAATTTTGTGCCTGGACGGGTCAAATTTAAGTAGTATATCAAATAAACAACTTTCACAAATCAATAGAAACTTTGAATAAGAAACATGTGTAAAACTAGTAAATGCACAAGATACAAGTCTTTGCTGTTGGTGAATTTGAAGAAAAGTGATAGATTGTGCTTAATTTTGAAGCACTGATATTTACCAAACGAAAGGATCCTATCTGATATTTAAATACAAACAGACTGCTCGAAAGACTTTTATTTTTATATGTCTCCATTTGTATGCAACAGTCCTTAGGTCTACAATGTTGTTAAACTGTTTGTTTAGAAAAATAAACAATTATGTTTTATTTCAAGTAATCTGTCAACTTTTTGCAAGTTGTCCTTTTAGTGAAATATCCGTCTTAGAATTCTATTAGAATTGTTTTATACAGATATTACAACTCTATTTCGATATTATGTGTTATTTTATCATTCCCTCTTTTTACGTTAATCTGCGTGTGTAGGGTTTGACAGTAATCAACTCCTACCTTCAGAGAGAAGTTTGGTTATTTTTGTCTTACAAGAAACATGGTTGAGGCATGTGACAACATTTTTACTTTTTCCCCCTTATACATAGTATATGGAGGAAGTATTTTTTTCGTCAACATTTTAGAATTTGAGTTGCTAGTGAAAATATTAGTTTTGGTGCTCCCTGAATAAAAAAAAAAGATTTTTGAGTGATGTCTGGCTGTGTGTCTGTCTGTCTGTCTGGATGTGTACAGAGCTAGAGACGACACCAGTGGACTGATTTTGATGAAATTTGGTATGTACTAATCTACAATATATCCAGGTGTTTTTTATTTTATTTTTTATTTTTAAGGTAATTATCCCCCCAAAACCGCTAAAAAAACGAAAAATCCAAATTTCTCAAAAAATACTCTAATGGCTTTAATTAAATATAGTGGTTTGTAGTACTTTAGATTTCCAACAAAATGACACCACCCGTATTTCTGTAAAAATTTGGGTTCAGAAATTACTGTATTTAAAATAACCAAAATTCAGTTTTTTGGACTTTTCTTAATAAACCATAAATGTTAAAAAATATTTCTTAATACAGTACCACTAAAAAGAGCTAAAAAAACTAAATAATTCAGTCTCTGGAATTAATATTCTACGATTACTGATTACGGAGAAAATTGAAATGTTCATTTAGCGGTAAACGCAGTACGTTGTCTTATGTTATTCTTACGGGGAATACAAAAATTACAATTCCTCTCTTGTTTACTGATCAATTTCTTTAAAAACTGATTTCCAGGTAATGTTAGCATTGTATAATAGAGGATATTTGAAATATGTTTCCCCTTAACCCTGGGTGGGAGGAGCGGCAATTTCCCTTTTAAAACAAAGAGCAGAGGATTCTGTATTACCTCCAAAAATGGGATTTGGGCGGACGTTTCGGAGAACGATTTTTTAGAAGATTTTATGTACATTCTACCGTACTTTATATTCTATATACTGTATAGTAAATATATAATAATTTATTTATTAAAATGGGCTATAAGGGAGAAAGTATGTGTCAGTTTCCTGACACCGTTTATTTATATTCACTATTGTTTACGGAATAGTTCATACACATTACATTATAACAAACACATTTATTCATACACATGACCAAAATAACAAACCAGCAATATTAAAAAAAATCCATCTTATTAGATTTTATATATTTAAGATTGGGTACTTTAAAATAATAAAAGTTAACTATGATTTTTAAGTTATAATGTTATATAAAACTCTCACTTTAGTATATTATAAGTAAATCTTTGGGCAAAATTAATATTTTTGCCTTGTTAGAAACCAACCTTTTATACTGTAATTAACTTTTAATTTGTTTACTTCTCTTAAAACTTAAAAGTTAAAAAGTTAAGTTTGGACAACAATTTTCAGAAATGTCATATGTAATAAGGCCTAATGACTCTTTGGTCTAATGTAAGAAGGCTTAAAAGACACAGTTACGTCGGTAATATTCGAAATTCAAACACATGCTATAGTTAAATAATCACCTGGTCATCGTCACAAATAAAATCGTAGACTGCAATAAATATTAGTAAATCATTAAAGTCCGAAGGGGAAAACCTTTAAGTATTTTCAAATATTTTCTGAATTTTGACACATAAATGAATCCCAAGAAACAATTTATAGGATTTTGACACGATAATATCTTCAAATGTGGCACAATGGATTTACTATATACGGGTTTAAATATAGATAATTATTTAATGTCCTAAGTTGTCCAATGACTCTTATTCCCGCAGATTATTATTTCGTATTGTGGAATAAACAAAACATTAGTTTAATAAAAACTATCTACGCTCAACTCAAATAATCTATTTACTTTCAGGTGATTGCATTCATACTGTACATTATACGGTGTATGTACATGGAAGTTGGTACGAAGAAATCGATTCAAACCAATCACATATTTTATCATCAGACTCAACCAGATAATACATTGTTTAGTGTTGAGAGACGTAGATTATTATTTGATGTGTTTTGTTTGATTTGTTTAACCTTAACGTAACATCTGCAGTATAAATAATTCTTTAAATTGCACATTGTACTATAACCCTATTTCACACATAGTCCTTCAAAATAGTATGTTTTGATATTCAACATATCAATTAAATATTCAACAGAGTGTGTGGAGATTAACGGTTCAGTTATCCTGACGGAGATTTGCTTTACAAAGTTTGTTTCTAAAGCAAACTGCAGATTGAATAATATAAACTGGAAACAGCTACAAGGGGATTCACTGGAAAGCTTTTTAATTCGTTCTTTTCAATGTATCTATTTATTTTTAATTTATTATATTAACATTTTATTTTATTTAACATAAATGGTTTGGACAGGTGTATATGTTACTGTAAAATAAAATCCTCTCGGGAAATACTGTGCACCTCTTTATACTACATGGGTAAACTTTCTTAGGTCCTATTAGTCTTTGGGTAAAGCGGCTGACTAAGTAATTGTCACCAAACCAATCTAGGCAAGACACGTTTTCATCGAACGATAATAAGGCCCTATACCTGTTAAAATACATTGTGTAACGGAATATTGTAATGTTTATTTTATATGTATTGTATTATATTAGTTTATAAACAGTGTTACTAAGTGAAGTAAATTTCTTCTTCAAAAGATATCTATGATTTGTTGGGCTTTGAGACCTGCAGGATTCGGCCCCATGCGTAGGCTGGGCTTATGAGGGTCCCTTTCTCAGTTATTGATTGTATCCATTTGTGACTACCGATAGAAAATCATCATTACCATTATTATTAATATTTTCGTGCTTAAACTAACATATTGCAGGTTTTTACCTACTAGAAAACCCCCCTTAGGTTCCATAACCGATTTTAAAGCTGTTTACCCACTGAAATTAGGGATACAAGTGAGTTCAAATTAAATCTTGGGGACGGCTATAAGGACCACGTATTGGTGCCAGGTCCAACAACTCAAGCAAATAACATTAATATTCCAAGGAAGTAGAGGACTGCATTAGTAATCTTTACACTGAGGTTGATAGACCCTTTGACATAGCAGGTTTTACACAACGAAGTTGAGATTACTAAACTGTAATCATAAGTCTACAAAATTAGGACTCAGATTGAGTAAATCATTGTTCCTTGAGTTGTTATCAGTATTAAAGTAGATCCATGTAATAGCACTTAAGTAACCATTGTTGCGAACGTTGGCAACAATTACGGGATTTGGTTAGGGTAAGAGCAGTTTACGTTTGTCATTGCTGAATAACCTTTACTTTCTCCTCGAAGCATCCTAGTATTATATCAAGTATTATATACATAAATAATATATAACTAGTGGCTTGAAGGGGCCATTGCCCCTAACCTAGCTCCAATATTCTGCCTTATCTAATTTTTGTACTGTTTCATGCTGACGAAGGAACACATGTCAGTTCTAAAACAAAGTATAGTCACATGTTTTAATGTAGACAAAGCAGACGTTTTTAACTCCCCATGCATTTCTTATGGGGGATGTTTTACGTTATTTATTGTTTTATTGTGACTTTTTGGAAATGCTGCTATTTTTCCCGAGTCACTGGTATCGAGACCTTTAATTTGAGCCGTCTCCCATCATCCTGCGATTTGCCAAACTCCCATAATTTTGACTTAAAAAATTCGCTTACAAAATTATATATAATGATGAAGTATTGTGTGTGTAACACTTTTTGAGTTTATGTTATCGGTTTAAGTATTGTTTTTGATGCTTGCTGAACCTAAATCAGAGTTTTTTTTCTAAGATTATGGCTTTGTGTCCCTCTTTCTGGATGTAAACAGACCTAGATACAATAAAACGTTTGCTCAGTTTTGATGTATTTTGATATGCAGGTAAAATATTTCTTTGTGACTAGGTTATAAACAAATTTACATTTTTAATGGTTATCATCCCTTAGACAACGCATAAACCAGCAACATCTAAATTATCAAAATATTCTTTATCGATTGCAGTATAATTGATATTATTTGTAAAATCATAGGTCCCTAATCAAATAACAACTCTCACATTTCTATAATGATCAGCGAAAAACCATTTAGGACTATACAAGTTATAGTAGTAATTTTTTTCTCGATATCATTAAATTTATTTTATATCCGTCTTTCAAAATTGAAAAGCTAAATAGACTTCGCACATTATAATTTTTCATCATTACTTCTCTAATTTTTACTGATAATTTTGGCAATGCAGTATTTTCCATATAAAATGCAGTACAATGAAGTATTCCATTCTCAATTAGAATGAATACATTTCAATTTTTATATATTTTTCTGTATGCATTACAATTTGAGCTTGAGTATGCATTATAGTTGAGCTTTAGCAATATAAGGTATTCGGATTATTTTGATAAACAACGTATGGGAAGCAGAGGGGAGACTCCCCTCGAAAAAATATCAGTAGCAAACTATCTGTAATGCCTCCAATTAAGGGGTAGTGGGTGAAAATTTACAAAAATAAGGTTTACTAGAAGAGCCTATATATATTAAATAAAAATAAATTCACTGATAGCTGATATTTTTGTACATTCAAAGTATATACTCGTATATCAAATGTGTCAGTTTCCTGATACCACATAAATTTCGATAGTTTTTAATATATTTGTTACAATAGAATAAAATCATCTTGCCTTAAAAAAAAGCTTCAAGACATTAATATCCCGGCATTTACTCATCCCTAATTGATATCCTATTAAGGGCTAAAGCGTATTTCTTTGTTGTGGTGGGCTTACATTCCTCGCTTACTAAACCCAACTAAAATATCCATCTAAGTATTATTAAAGTTAAACTCTAAGCACTAAAGATTTTCTTTTAAAGGGCGTTGTTAATTTATCTTTTATAAACATTATTAGGCATTGAAGTTATTTAATTAAGCTTGATAAAATCATTAAGGTTTGATAAATATGTTTTGATTATTATTCATTTATAACCCGTATATCGTTGAATTATTGCTTTGATCTCTTAAGTGTTTGATTGATATTTCACGATGGACTCCAGTTACGTAGAATCCTAATATGAGTACCGATGTGGAAATATAATAACGGGTATGTTAGAAGCCCATCAAATCAGCCTTTACAAAAATATTTTAATAATGAATCGTAACTTTTATATTTTCTTTAGGTAGAGTAAAAATGCAATTTGAAATGGCCAAATATCTACATTGAAAATCTTAAAAGCGTCTAAGCTTGACTGCGGTTTTTAAAATTAAATTATGCGATCCAAGTTTTAAGACAAAATTAATAGAGTTATAGGAGATTAGTTTTGTCGGAAAATGTGAAAAACCATATTACATATAGCAAGATCAAAACCATTTTCGAAGTGTACTGAATATAGATTTAAATTACATTTTAAAACGATTTTGAACGACATTGAACACACTAAATGAATGCACGTTGACACATGCATTTAATACACGCATATAGAGAAACAATTACTTTATAGTACGAATGAATGTTGCAGTTTTAATATTATTTTTTATGATCGGAATTGTTGTAGAAGCAAGTAATGAAGTTTTGACTTTAGTAAAAACTACGTAAATTCAAAAATATATTAATGTTAGCACTGAAGCTATGTAAGGCACTTAATATTTTATTTTATACACATCGATCAATGTGTTTATTAAACGCTAGCATAAACATATATATAGTGGATGGTAAGAGCAATAAAGGAATTTGTAAAGGGAATGCCTTACTAACTACAAAATATCTGGGAGTACAGTTTATCTCTCTTTCTGTAACATTACGGGAAGAATTTTTAAAATGCTGGGAATCCAATGAAGGTATTTTGTTTTCCAATTATATTTTCTGCTAAACTAAAGTGATGTAAATAAATTTGTGTGCCTTATCCTCATTACACTAAGCCTAAGCTAGGCTAATCTGCATACTGGATGGTATATGATACATTTATATCTGCCATGCGAGCTTACAGTCTAAAATACAAAAGTCGACAAACAGTTCAGTAGTTTTAGTGGTACATTAAGTCACACTAATGACAACATTAAAAAAATAATTTATTTTATTTTATTTTCATCAAGCATAAAAAACTACTCTTTTATTCCTGGTTTGATATAAACCTCTAGACACGGGATTTAAGCTATAATAATATCACAGTGAGTCATAATTTACATTTTGTAACATAAACAAAATTATAAAACTGTACTTACAGGTAAGACGTTGGTAAAGAAATTTATTATAAAAATAGTGGACACAGCGTTCATAAATAACCAGTGCCCCAGATGGTTAGAGCTCTGTTTTTTTTAATTGGTTTGATGTTTAAACGTTAATATTTTCTCTAAGAAGTGTTATATTTCTAGGTAATGGCCTTAAACTTGTAACGTTGTATTATTCTTCAGCTAAATTAATAACCAAATTGATCTAATATGGTGTAGGAAACCCTGTAACCCATCATACCCACCAAGTGGATATCCATTATCTCGAATAATGGTTCGTTCATGGCAGCTTCCACAATCGATTAAACATCTCGTTTGTTGCAGACCACCTCAATTACTGCACAGAAGTGTCTCAGCGTTTCTGTAGCTTACACACGTAAGTAGTTTATCATGTTCTCCAAACAATTATAAAATGTATGTGATTAATGTTACAATTATGTATCAAATATAGAGCAAGCATTACGTATGCACTTTTGTTAACTTTTAAAAACATAGTTGATTATTTAATGACCTAGTAAAAGCTCTGATGTTTGTATTCCTTCCTAATCCCCCTCTGATAACAACAGACGTGTAAAGGAACTTTCCATACTATTATTATCTGTGTTTTTTGTTTTTATTAACTAGGTCCTGAGTAGAGAAGCATGGAGTTGATGCAAGTAACATCGAATAACTTCGAGCTAAAGATTTTGAGTTCACCTACGATCGTTTTAATGAGACATCTCTCCCTATTCTAAAATAAAACTTTAAGGTATTTTATGAAGATTAATCTAAACTTTAAACATTTTAACGTTTTCAACAAATAATATTAAATCTCTTTCTCTCTAAGTAAAGCAAAAAATAATCCTTGCTATATCTGGTGTTCAAAACATGCAATATGATTCCAAAATTGAACTACCACTTTACGTGGAATGGAATTACCATAATAAGTATGACTTAAAAAGTCACACAATCAATACAGGAGTCAAATAGCATTAACAAAATAGTTATTTTATTTTATTTGTTGGAAATAATACCTTTTTATTTTAAGCATTGCGATTGACTCGGATAAAATGGAAGGAAGCTAAATATGTTTCTCTAAATAGAAAAACCATGATTAAATTTGATTAAAACTATCTTAAAATGTTGATAATCTAGGAGGTATTTGTAAAATTAGGCTTACAAGACAGAATTTACTCGTACATCGTAAGAACAAATCATGAATCATGCCAAATCAGAAAATGGTCTTGCAATAGTTATATTTGTTACAACTATAAAATTGTGATCAATTTAAAAAGTACATATCTTCTCAAGGTATTTTACCAAAGAAAAATTGTAATGTGATTCTATCTAATACAGAGTCTGGCAGACTTTGAATAAATCATATTATGTCAGTGGCAGGTTAACATGAGCTGTATAATGTGGTTGACAGACTCCCATGTGGGCTCAAATATGTGCGTTACTAGCCGTTCTAATGTATAATACTGGTGTAATATTGAGATTACTTATCTGAAGAAACTGACTAGAAAAATTATAATAACAATCATTAGTACAATTATTCAACTATGACATGTTCTAGGAAACAGTTATTTTACAGTAATTTAATTTTTGGTGTTTTTTTGCGAAAAAATCAACGAACATAAAATATTTACAGTAAACTTATCTTAAAAAAACTATGATGATTAAAATAAAAAAAAACTTTGCTTACAACTTAACATAAATACAATTTACTTACATTATTAACCAAGTATTTCGTTCATTAACACGTGTTTTACAGATTAAAACTAATAACCTTTCTTACACGATTGATTGTGTTCAAAGATAAAACTGTACGAGCTTTATTAGAGTAAATTTTTATAGTATCAAGTTTTTTAATCGTCGATACAAAAATTCTTATGATGACTTTGGTATTAAACTTAATGTTTTCAAATTATATTATTTAGATCATATCCTGAATCTACTGCTTATACATCTTAATTTTACCTGATTGAACATTATAATTACTTTAACATTAAGGTACGTTTTAAAATATGAATTTTGTTAAGTGCATGGATTGAGATTATGTGCTATGATATTCCAACCAACCCTAATATAAGGTCGAGATTTGGGATTTAATTTTTAAAGTGTAATTAAAAGCTGTACAAAATACCTTAAATGTGTCTTAATAATAACCTTTAATTATATAACAGTTAACCAGTTATATTGACTAGCATTTGAGGACCTAGTATTAATACTCGTAGATACTGTTAGTAACTGTTATGTCCTTGGTGTTCCTAATTAATTATGTAAGTACCAGATGAATAAAGTCAGTACTCGTGGTAATGGAAAACATCTTCTAAGCAGTCTTTGGATACTAGAACTGCCATACTATTTCATGTACATTTCTAAAAACAGTTAATAAGTTTTTGATTGGTGGGTTTGTGTTTTAATAAGCTCATAACAAATGCGGTGTAGTGAAAATTGTGTACTGGAATGTACCATTTTAAATATCTCTTATTAATTCTCTTAATAATTCACTCTTAATAATTTTACAATACTTGAGATTTTAAATAGCCATTGTTTATCAGCATCAGGTTACTACACATAACATATTGTGTTTAAATTCAAGAACTATTTTTGTACACTTTACTTTAGAGGGTCGAGAGAAAGAAAAACATATTTAACCATTTTCTAATGAAGAGTTACGTTTTAATCTTTTGTTTAGCAACTTTTTCAACTTTATCCCTCAGTTTTTATACACGTAGGCTAGTAACAGGTGCGGTACGGGAGAGGGAAGCCCATTAATTCTAAGCACATCCATCAAATCTGCAGCCTCCCCTACTCGTCTTTCACTCACTCTTCAGATGAATTCTAGTAGTGCAGAGCCACAATGGGTATGTTAACATCGACGTGTGTCAAATATATTTAGTATTTTTCTTAATATAGGGTTGGATAGCAAAATAAATAAATGTTTTATTATGAATTAACATAGATCATAGTTTATTTCCTAGACCAAAAGCAGTGTAACATTTTAGTTATTTATTTCAATATGTGGATACTATGCAATTGGACACTATGACATAGACCCCTTTATTTAACCACATTTTGGTGAAACTGACTTAAATTAACACATTAATTACTTACATCAATGCATACCATTTCACTCATTACATTTTACACTCTAATTCGTACATTTATGAAAAAGCTATATATGTTCTTGAATAACATTTATGAATAAAATATTGTAATTTACCTCCTAATCTTTAAGTTTCATTTTGCAGTACTCGTTCAAGAACGGAGGTCAAGAACGAGTTCGAATGTGGGCTACAAATGAGTGAATCGCGAGCCGGATTATCCGCTAAACTGAATAACCCGCTTATATTCTAATCGTAATTATTTCGTTACACTAAACACAACACATGTTGAAAGAACATATAATTGCAGTAGCAAACACAGTATACTACTATATGACTGTAAAAGTACAAATAGATTAGGTTTATGATTGAACAAATGTCGATTAATATTATTCTTTCAAATGGTTCTTGCAATTAATACTATTTAAAGATAACGTTCTTTCTAATTTTAGTTGGAATTATATTTAGAGGGACAAACCGTTTCTATTGAAACAAATTCTAATGTCCAGTTAATATCAAGAGTTTTATTTAAACAAACATGATATAAAAAGGAAAATTAATTATAAGATACTGACAATTTCTAAAAAGAAAAATATTTTAGTTAATTATTAGATACATTTGAAATCTATATTGTTGCTTTAAGAACCCATAGTTCTAATAAACCCCAGTCCCACTCGCGCTCCCATACTTTTAAATAAGAAAGCGTTCCTCCATGTGTGTGGAATGGGGGCTGGTTCACAAATAAAGGAGCGGTTCCAAATTTTCAACGGCATGGATCGCATGCATAATGCAATTATAAATTGTCAATGAATTAAAAGAGCCTGAGAATCACCATAGCAATAAATACATTAAAAACAAACTGACTTTCAGATAATACATTTTCTTTCACAATTTCTGGGCCAATAGCAAATTTTAAATTTCTGTTTTGATTGAGTAATCAGTACTTCATTTATAAATAAAATATATTTACTTTCCTCAATTAATAAGTAGGTTTAGGTACATAAGTAAATAACAAATTATTTAGTTATATAAATCAATTAACAGCATTTATTTCTTTTGATTTGAAAGCATAATGCTAGTAATATCTTATTTTGATATTAAAGACTAGCTTTAATTAAACCATCAAAATTATTAACACTTCAAAGTAAATAACAGTAACAACTAACGATTAAATAAATATATAACAGCGAATAACATCTGACAAATAAACAAACATTTAAAAGAAAATTATTATACTTCAACTTCCTCATCTCCTGTTCATCATGCCCACAAGCTCCACAGCTATTTTCACTCAAGGTCCATCTACAGGACACTTTGTAAAGGTCTGGGCAGTCGATGTAGTTAAGGTTGTCTAGCTAACCGGAAGAAACCTTTTAGAAACAGCTGTAAGGTCACGTGATCACCAATCCAATAAGCAGTGTTGGTGGAAACACGATATTTATCGCACGCGTACCATATTTTCCTCATCTTTGTAATTCAGATACACATTTTTTAGCTGCTTACAAACATTGATCAGCTGTTATTTTATAAAACTTATATATTGTTTTGATTTATTTGTATTGTTAGATTAATGGATTTAGGGTTTAAATTTTCTTTCTGCAGTAAAAAATGGCTTAACCATTACACACTTACGTTCATTCAGCATGACGTACAAAATACTCAAAAATACTGTTTAACATACTCTTTATGAACGCAAACCCTGTAAGATTGGCAACACTGAAGTATATAAGCACAACATCATGTAACATATATAACATGCAATCAAATGAGCGTGCCGTGCTGAGAGATGGTCTCAGATTAACAAGTTTCTCAGGTTTACAAATGTTAACACTTCTGTCTTATAATTTAACCACAGTTGATCCCCTACGGAAATCTTAATATATAAAATCCAAATACCACTGACTGACTGACCTATCACGAAATCTCCATAACTATGAGGCCTACAGAGTTGAAATTTGACATATAGGTTCCTCTTTGGCTCTTGGTGCTTGCTAAGAAACGGTATTACGCAATTCCCGTACGGTTTATAGCAGAATTTCAGTTTCAGGTTTAACTAACGGCGTTTCTCAGATTTTAGAATGTTTTCCTAGAATGTGTTGATAGTTGGGAACTTCAGACCGACACGTCTTGTAAGTGTACTTGAGGTTCCGTGGATGACAGGCTTCTTAAGAGAGATGAATTGTTGTTCTGTAACTGTTACATTTCAGAGGCGGGAACAACACTATGAATACATTACAAACTAAGATGTCCCTAAACATGAAATGTTTAGTAAAAATATGCTAAAAAATATACATTTTTTATAAAACATATTTACAAGCTCTATAATAGTGCTTAGCAATTGTATAAGAAAAGAGATCAATAGTGTATATATTTTACGTTGTTTATGTTGCATACTTTTATGAAAGGAAATAAGTTTTAGTTCTTACTATTTAGTACCTTGGGCTTAGTCTTTGGAATAATATAGATTGCGATGCCGCTTATGTAACGTGTATTTTATATTCCTCTTATAGCGTTAATGCTTAAATTATTTTTATTTTATGTTCCTTAATGCATAATGGTTCCTTTTGTTATCATTTAACAAAAAATCCATCAACGACTAAATACATAAATATTAGAATTTCAGGGAAAAACACAGATGTTAAAAACATGTTTTATTTTGTCCAACAGATATAGTATTTAATAGCTGGTTTAGTTTATTTACTTATAACTTACCAATTCTCTAAGATGTTTTCAACCCGTCAACCCAGTCTATCACAATTTTATTTGTCGACTGCAGTTACAAATTATGTTTTTTTTTTCTTTGGACGGTAGGAAATAAATAGATTTACCTATGTGTTTGTTTCTTTTCAATATATTAAATACACTTATATGTTAAAGAGTAATTTTGAGTATTTTGTACGTCATGCAGAATGAACCTGAGTGTGTAATACTTACAATGAACACTTAGTAATAAACAGTAACTACGATTTTATATGAAATCATGGTCATATTTCTATCCCCTCCTCTCACAAACACACCCATGGATAATTCCCGGGTAATAGAACAAACATATATTTATATTATATTATATTATATTATATATTATATTATTATTAAATTATATTATTATATTATATTTATATTATATTTTATTTATAATTTACATTTATTTTTATTTATGATATAATAAGAGTAGATTATACAAATCGAATGTACTGTTAACCTAATAAGTATACTGGTAAGTAAATACTTTCATATGAAGTTATAAACCTCTGATAAACAATTTTTAGTTTCATTGTTCATCTTACTAATTATAATTCATAAGTATACAGTTTTGTCTAGTTAGTTCGGTATGTAGGACATAATTGTTATATTAAATCATCGGTTCAGGTCACAATTACATCGTTAGGACCAGTAGCTAAGGACAAAAGGCTCTCTCAAACAGATAATGTAACCATTGTCAGATTTTGCTTTGTTTCTCACTACCCACTTACATTTCGATAACACGTTTCATCCAGTATTTCATTTATAATGTATTTACCCTTGTATTTTATATACAATTTTACCTCGTTTTGCTTTACCCAAACCCAATTTATATTATAAAACTTGTTTTATCAATCTCCCTACTTCCGGATTTAATACCGATTTCATTCCATGATTTGAATAAATATTTTTCTTGTAAAATCAAGTTGTTTATGATCAAAAATACTAAACTAATAAATTAAAGTAGTTTTAGTTGTAATTTGTGCCAACCAATATTTTAATTTGCTAATTATATCCGAAATAAAGGTATAATGATTTGTAAACTGAGAAATTATACAAAAATAACAATTATAAAAACAGGAGGGAATTTTTGAATTTTTTAAGCCATTTGTGAAATTTTCCTTGGTTATAGTATGATTTCCTTGATTCTGAAACCCTTTTTGTCATATTTTATATTATTGTGAGATTTTTTAAAGTTAAGAAATTTGAATGGAAATAATAATAATAATCTACCGTCGAAACTTCGAAATAAGAAAGTGTTTACTTATGCGAGTAATATAAAACTGAAATAACAAAGGTCGTAATTGGTTTCAGCAACGTAATTCAAAATGATTAATTATTTTAATATTATTGTTTTAAGTTATATTTAAACTGACATGACCTATATTTAAGGACATGACCTATGTTGGTTTATCGAAGATTATTTATAAAACTGTAGTTGAGACCAAAGTATGTAACAGTTTGTACCTTTATAATTAAACTTTTCGAGTCTTTAGGTATTCCAAAACTGTTTGATCAGTATATACAACTCTATGACTTAGATATCTAACTTTGTACACATTTGTATCGAATGTTGGGACTTTTTATAACGACTACGAAGTTTCTAATGATACAAATATGGACAAGATTTTGTTCAGTAAGTGGGTGAAACAAAAAAAATTAAACATTATTTAGTTAAGACATCAATGTTTTGGGGAAATTTACAGTTTGAATATGTAGGATATGAAACAAATCAATTTTTAATATTAATAAGATACTCCTTAAGCATTCTAAGGTTTGCTTTTTAATATTTTTATTTTTTTCATAAATGCATATTTTTTATATAAATAATTATATAGCTTAACTCGTCAACTTATATTTTGTACTCAATGTAACAGGGCAGTAAGTGTAGTATGTCATGGAGTTGTGAATATAAGTTGTCAAATGTTCAACATGCTCATCAAAGTTTTTAAATCTATCGATGACGTTGATCTTTCTATCTTTGAATCACATAAATCTACTGTATTTGGGTCTTTTTAATTTTCATTAAAATATATTTTAAAGGATTACTCTATATTTTAGTAATAAACATTTTTAATTTTTGCTTTGATATTTCGTAATATGTTTATAATAGTTATAATAATAAAACCTTCAGTTATTGGTTGTCCTGTTATTCTTAGTAACAACATCTCACAAACAAAGGATTTCTTCAAACATAAAGAGGAGTGATCTGTTGAAGTTTGCCATATTCCAATTGTAAAAAATCCCAGTTACAAAGAATATTTGCTATGTTTACGTGATATGTTATTATTTAATCATATTCTCTAACCGACGAAGCATAAACGTCTAAAATCGTTATATTAAGGAATAGTTTATAACAATAACTGACTAACATTTTGTTGAACGGAAACTATAAAATCTTTTAAGGGAGAGTATTTAATCTATTATAACATCACCATTATTGATTCTTGGATGTTCGTTGTTCTGTCTCAAACCTGTTTTGTTTTCATCATGTATATGGTCTAAGGATTGATCTATATCAAACATAAAGTAATTTTGAAATCAACATATACCTACATTCCACAGTTATTGGTAGATATGTGAGATAAATGTTGATTACAATATAACCTTTTAAAGCTGCCTTACCAAATTTATTGTTAGCATTTTCATATTCACCGGGTTACAGCCAGTTCCATTGTATCAATCCGCAGTTGGATTCATATTGGAGGGGATATTTTAATTAAAATTTTCTTAAATGTTTTCCGTAAGTCTCGTCGCTAGTTAAGGCGTCCACCAAGGATGCAATCTCGGTCCTTTGTTTTCTTGATTTTCTTCTTTAACATAGCATCTCTCTTCCATCGCTAATGCAACTTTAAATGCTGATGCCATTGATCTCACTAACGATTTGGGTAGGTATAATCCGCAAAACCCTACAGGCTGCAGTATTTTCCAAACATCTCAACGACAATAAAGAATTATGTTGTTTTTTTGCTGTACATTTTATTGAACAAACATTATAATCCATAATGGTTATATAAAATAAAGTATTACATAAATTGGTGACAAAGGTTGTTGTATTTAGTAACGGAAAATACCATTTGTAAAGAAAATGTGTTTAAGGTTATCACAAACACACACGCAGAACAATAATTAATGAAGAATTTATAGACATGTAAGACTAATTTACAGAATTGTGCGCACCTGAAAGTCCTTAACTGTTACATCATTATTTGAATAATTCATATGTAGAGTTTTCTGATACAGTGGTTAAAGTGATTTTGACATTAAGTGGTTTACTTTTCTTAAACACGACAGAATGTATTGCAGTACCAGCTTTTCCTAATGAAATATAATAAAAATTGCATAACCCTTTTTCTGCGTAGCCACAGACAAGATGAAAGTATAGATGAGCAGGTGTGATAATACAAATATCGTAAAAGGCAAATATAAGAATTTGATTTCTCACTTACCAATTTTATATCTAGGTTACGCAAATCATTTTGGGGCGTGTATCGTGTGTCATGCAATGCATCATACTGCAGGTAATACTTCAATACCTTTACGAGATGTAGTGTGTGCGTGTTAGTGAATTTTTTCCTGGACAATATCCTTTTCCCTCGTTATTTTAACTCCTGGTCTACTTAGTAATTTTGTGATAGTTTCATAACCCATCTTTAGCACTACTTTCTAAATAGATACTTTATAGGTGCTCACAAAAGTGTTGGATGTATCTATTAACTTTTTGGAAGAATTTAGAATCCTGCAAGTTTTGTAACTGGCTACTTCAAATTTTAATTGAATATTTTTTCTTTTGCACTGTAATCTTACACTTGTAATCAGAGGAAAGGTGGGGAGTAATCACTGATGAAACTTGAGAAATTATGTTGGAGCATTTTGTACGTATTTGTTGTTAGATTGAATTACAGTTTGCTACCTCTCAGCAGTGAGTTTTCTTGAACTTTTACTCCACGGCCTTCCTTTATGTAGGGATATGAGCCGCCTCTCGCCCAGTATCATGGGAGCACGCTTTCCACTTGATAGATCGTCTGGATGCGGGTTCGCGGGCGTTTACGTTTTGAAACAGGTTGTTTTTAAGCGACAAAAAATAAAAATACCCCCGTAGCAGCAAACCTGCGTACTCAGCGAATTTCCAATGCATATATATGTATCTTAATACTACATAAAGCCACATACCAAGTTTCATCGATATACATTCATAAATAAACGATTTATGACATTTAATTATTCTCCATAAGAATAACATGGCAGCTGAGTATGCAGGTTTGCTGAAGCAAGGAACACAAAAAATGAGGTATTATACAAATATCAATATAACTCATGAAGGTTAAAAAAAAATAAATTTCATTAATTTATTTTCATAATGAAGGCAGATAACACGTTACTTATTCTCCATAAGAATAACACGGGGCTGAGTACGCAGGTTTGCTGCTAGGGGAGCCTTTGGTAAAAAATTGTTTTTTGAGCAAATATCAATGGTCCACAACCAGATAAAGCTGTAAACCAAGTTTCGTCAGTATACGTTCATAAATAAGCGAGATATAAAATTTGTATTTTTCTTCATAAGAATAACATTAGACAACGTACTGTGTTTAGCACTTTCAATATCTCGGTAACCAATTGACGTAGAGAAATTATCAAAATACCAAATTGTGTCTTTTTTAAGCTGAATCCAATGGAAAAAACTAAAATTTGACTATTTCCAAAATTATATGTAAAAAATTCGAAAAACCCATTTTTGGGGTACAAAACCCCCCCAGAATACCCCTTCGGATAGAGCGATCTGGCTGGTTTTCGGACTTAGTCATAAATGCTGCATTACACGTTTATACCAAATTTCATCATAATCGGATAATTTTTACGAGAGTTATCGTGCTCACGGACACATATATATATATATAACCGGCTAGCTGGGTTGTTGTTTGTGCATTAAATTATTGTTATGTTGTTACTTTTTGAAACTCTATTTTTGTTGCATATATATACAGTTTCGAACGAATGGTGTTTTTGGGGTCTGGGGACCTCAAAACGAAAAGTTATCATGGTCCCGGGCCTAGGTCTTATCATGCCGACTACGGTAATAGCTTCTTCCCTATAGGGGAAATTCGCTAAAACTCAACATTATGAAACTTAAGTTGTGAAACACTGACAGTATGAAATTTGTAATTCAAATTGCTATTTTTTATTATGAAACTTTATAATTTGACAACCGTTTTTATTGAATTATATTAAATGATAGCTTTACGTTGTGAAATGCTGCCTTAGCCTTAGAACCAAAATTGTATGTCATGCAAAGATACTCGATTTTTTCTTTTAACGCATTTATCTTTATGAAGGAAAACAAACCTTGTAAAATAATAGGTAGTAGTATTACATGTTGGTAAGTGTGGTAAGTGTATCTATTCCCTCTTATAAAACAACTAAATAACTAAAATTGACATCTCTAAAAATGGGTTTTCAGTTTTGTATTATACTTTTTTCCCAGTCAAAAGTTACCATTCTTTAATATACACTAAAATATTAAGCATAATTTAACTGTAGTAAAACAACACCGTAAGTAACTGTAATCGTAAATACGAGGTAAATATTAACAGATCGTCATGGGTATGGTCATGTTTCATACCATCCTATATTTGCCATTACATTTTTATGCATTAAATTATTGTTATGTTGTTACTTTTTGAAACTCTATTTTTGTTGCATTGTTGTCATTTATTACTATTTATATGTATCATTTTTGATATTTTATACACCTGCTAAGGTTTCCACTGGTTAATTAACCATTTTCTCATGTATTAGCTATTTTATCACAATATTGTATGACAATATTGTTCCACATGTATTATTGGTGTCAACCATAAGTAAGAGGAATAAATGAAAATATGAAAGAGATGTAATATTTTTTCCTTATTCATAAACAATACATTCAACACAAATGATTTATAACAATTAATATGGAAATATATTTTAAGTCGAAACATATTTTCATGTGTTCATGATTTATTTTTAATATGTTTATGATTACATTTGTAATTTAAATTATGCTGAAGTTTGACCGAAAATATATTCGTTTTCCAAAAACGAATTTCATACAGTCTTTAAAATGCTAAACTGCAAAGTGTTAATATTACTAGTTATTAGAAGATTTGTAGAATTTGGAATGATATTAGTTAATAATACTTGATTTGTTTTTATTACGTGAACCTTTACGTCAGGTACTAGTAGCTGAGAGTATCAATCATGTACAGTAATAGTTAAGAAAAGTTGAAAAAGGAGAACTTTACAACAACTTTTAAGTAATCTCAGAAAAGTTTTTTAAGAAACTTTAAAGTTACACTTTCCTTACCATCTCACATTCAGCATCCTAGATATATTGAGGTAGATGTATAAAAGGCTTTTGTTAAAAATTAAACATAAATATACTATAAAATTAAGAAGATAGTGATATTATCATTTTACATAGACATTCCAATGGCAGTTTTGCAAAAAATAAGAGGTTTGTGTATATAAGTTTCATCATTTAGTTTAAAAAGTTATAGCCATTTACGGAATTACAACTGAATTACTTACATGTTAAGATGGATAAAAGGTTGTGGATCTACAACAATAAAATTATATTTATCAGCTGGATATTGTGAGAATATTTTTTTTTATATTAGATCCAACAGGCGCCGTTATGGGGAAAGGATATCCAATAATTCTAAGCACATCCATCAAATTCACCTCTCCACCGAATATTTTACTCACACATGAGAAAACCACCAGGGGAAAAGCAATAGGGGTTTAATGGGTTTATATTTTTAATTGCAATGTCTTAATTTTATATGTGACGAAAAGTGCATATTGTTCACGAAAGAGCCCAAAAATATACAAAGAACCTTAACATTTACACAAACATATATTGGATAAAATCTCTATAGCTTGATGCTGGAATTTTAATTTTGAAAGGAGGCAGACATTTTGAATTTATTGCAGTTTTTTTGATGATATTGTACTGATAAAGCAAAATGTTACCATATAATACGTATCAATTTGAGCATATATAGTCTTCTCACATTATAGATTTCCAGTTTTGTTTTCATTAATTTTGTTTTATTAGTTCATTGTTGTTGTACTCGAGGAACATTTTATGTATATCATTAGTGATCCACTATAATGATAAGGTTTGTGTCATAAATATTTGTTTCATGTTAGCTTAAGCATCGTTAAAAGTACCAATAAAAACTACGATGACAGAATCATTAAAACTACTGAAATTTAACGTTACAATTACTTATGTATTAAACAATCCAATGTGATTGTGAATTTTAATCTAATCTAAAGGCGAATTTTGATATATTATTGTGACCGTATAGTTATTTCATATAATATTTATTGAATAGGACTTTGTACGACAATCCCTTTCTTTCAACTGGTTTGAGTTATAATAACTATAAGACATAAAACCAGCGGCCAAAATGTCACCGTTAGGACCAGCAGCTGAGGACAAAGAGTTCTCTCAAACAGATAATGCAGCCATTGTCATGTTTTTCTTTGTTTCTCTCTAGGCACTTCCATTTCAGTATCACACTTCCTTTTGCACTCCGTCTAACGATATCTTTTAAGACCTTTTATGGTAATAAGTTATTAAGTTTCAATATCAGTGGTTCATTGATATGTTTTATTTTTAAATTGGCGTGTCGGCATTGTGAGTTAGAAAGATTTCGTTTTCATTAGAATTAGTCTTCAGTAGGTATGTGGTATTTGTTATAAAACATTTGTCTGGAACTTTTTTTAGCTGTGAACTTATTTTTCTAGTTGAACTTTAAGGAATTTTTATTTTATTATTTTATTTTCGATTGTCTTATGTATTATGGTCTTACGTTAACATTGATCATTTATTTTTCTTCTACCACTTGGCTTCGTTTACATAAGTGTAATAAGATTTTTGGTATATGTACATTTTTGGTCGTCTACTTTTAAAGGTAGATTTTCGTATAGGAAGTAAATATTAAATTTTTGCTGTGATTAGACCTATTTCAATGAATTGGCATTCAAATCACCATTTACAATGCCATTGCAAAGATATGAATGGTTAAACCATTGCAAAGGTTGACAATTATATATATTTAACAAAATATATTAATGTTGACTTTCAATTTCTTTGTTTCTGAGAAGTTTTACTGTGGTAAAAGATACCACAACCTCTGGTATTTGCATCATATGTGTTAAACCATAATATTCCTTCATTAAACATTTTTTGTTGAAATGTTAAATTACAAAAATCACAGTTGCACAGTCGTTTAAACAGTTCAAAACACTCTAAAAGTCTTATTTATTGGGTTTTATAGTTGGTATTAGCGAATCTATGTCAGAAATTTTGTAAGATGTTTTCATTGGAAATGTTAACTTAAAATTAAAATGTATGCATATTAAACTGTGTTTGCATTTTGATTAAAGTTTATAATAATTGTGTTATTCTGACCTTAAAGTTCATTCTGAAACCTCAACATAAATCTATACCATTTAATGAAAGCCGCAATTCACCTTACAATAATTTTATTATTGATTTATTGATTTATTTTCATATGTTATCTTGAAACAGATCTCTAAGATATGGCTGAGAAAATTCCTTCAATAGTTTAAGAAATTTCAAATTTATGTTTTTATAAATAACAATAAACAAAACAATTTACAACAACATTTTCTTTAAATGTAAACTTAGATACCTTTTACCTAAAACAAATAAGACTGTCACCTGATAGCTTATCTCAAATTAAAATCAAGCTTTCTAACGCCATTACTTTTAATGGCTTGTTTTGTGTCAGTAAAATTTAACCTTGATGATTGAAGCATTCTTGACTTATCATCATCACTTAAGTGCAATTCTCTAACGTTTATTTTCAACAAAACATTTTCTTTATCTACATCTTTCTAATCAGTTTATAAGTTTTAGATAAATATATTATTACAAAAGCCAGTATAAAAGTTTATTAATGATGTTTTAGGATTTATAAACAAATTAGTATAAACCGCTGGAAACATGGATTGGTATTGTAATAATTGAAAAGCGATTGAAAAAATGCGCTGTTAAAAATATTTTTAATATATTGAAATTAAATAAACTGTTAAAAGAGTTTGTTTTTCTGGAACAATTTTTGTTGAAAAACAAAACGTTGCGTTGCATGATTAAAGATAGAGTTTAACTTTGATTACAACACGATTGTAACAGCTAAATTTTGTATTAAAAGAGCAAACTGTATGTTCTATTATTATCTTATTCTATTGTTTTATATTTCATTATTTATAAGGGCTAAGTAAACAAGTTTTAAAATTACATATGCAAATAATACATTTTATTGCAAAAATTAAGTCAAAAGATACCTTTTGTTTCGAGAAAAAAAATTGTTCAATTGTTTAGACGGAAACAATGGTAGGTTAAATTTACATTATATATATGTATAAATATTTTTTTAAAGTACTAATTATATGTGAGTGATATTTTGTAGGTGAGTTAGATGTATATGCACTTTATTTAATTTCAACTTACTTTTAATTTGGTTCTTGCTACATGACGTATTAAACTGTATTTAGTTTTTAATACACTACTTATTTTTAAATATGTTTTTATTCACTGTCCTACCAAAACCAAGCACAATTTGTTCCTAGATATGAAGCTACTTTCTTGCTGGGAAAGTAAAGTAGTGAAAAGAAGTAAAAAAATGGCATGGGGACTTTGATTGGTGTGCTATTTTACTGTAGTAATTCTATGGTAACTATTCTATGGCTTGTTGGTTTTTTCCAATATATGATATATATATGTATTATGTAATATATGTATTTTTAAATAATTTGATCTAATCGAACTCTCAACTTATATGATATAGGCGTTTAATTTATAAGTTTTTAGGTTTGTGCCATATAATATCAATACTGTAAATAATATTACCTTATACAAAAACATAATAAGGCTTTGTGTACGCTTGCAAGTGGGTTTGTATGTCTTGTGAATAGAAATAGTTCGTGGACATTGACCAAGTGGTAACATTTATTATCTTCACTTGAACTCCTGCTATCCTTCTCGTCTTGTCTTTGTCCTTCGCAGACCACTTGACGTGTTCAGCGTGAGAAACGTCGCCTGTCTTCTCACAATCCTTGAGAATGTATTGTAATACCTTAAAACAGTTTATTTTATTTGTAATATATTTTCATCGGGAGGATATATTAGCCGTTTCATTGAAGTTAAAAAAATCGAATGTTTTTAAACGTCCGAAGACAGAAACTGCTTTTATAACATAAATTATAAAAGTTACGTCAACTACCGTAGTATATAGATTGTTATAGACTAATTTCCCTCAGTAAAATATATTTTGGACCACAATGGAGATATTATTCCTCAGAATTACCTCTGCGAATCGAAATTTGTAGGCTGGAAACATGTCTGGTAATTGATATTGTTTACGAAGTCGACTATAAAAATAATTGTAAAAACATTATCTTCAGAATTTGAAACTTGACATTTTATTACAACACGTGTGGTGATAAAAAGTATTAATATAAATTATATTTATGGTCTTATATAATTTCATAAATAATATATAATGTGCATGAAATCAACAATATTTATTATAAATTGTATGTATTATATCTTGTTCGTTTATAAAATATTACACGGTACATTCATGTTCTGTTAGCAAAAAGCAAACCAAAAGATTTTTGACTAAATAACTAATGTTATGGTAATAATAAACAAAAGGAAAATAAAATTTTAATTCAGTGTTAAGGCTTGTATCGGAATTGCTTTTTGTCAATAATTAATGGCACAAACGCAAGTAATTTGTCATCATATTTTGAATAACTCACTAGTTTATTACGATTTAAACTATGCAAATGCATATAGATGAATGTAAAAAGTGTCAACTGTGAAGAAAGTATCAACCATGATATAAGTAGTTACTATAATGGATATATTACCGATAAATGTAGGCCCACAATTAATATAATTAAAGGCTACAAAAACATGTTCATATTACGAAACTGAGTTGGTCTCCCTTAAAAATGAAAGTACAGATATATATAAAGTATTTTTGGCCTTAGATAAAAGTAGAACTGACAGTCACATAAGTGCACTTGAGTTGTTCGATATGACAGGCCACTTATCGGAGAGACGCATTTTTACCGTAACAGTTTGATACAGGTTTCATCGAACGAACCCTAATATATTGTTGTATAGTTTGTAACATGTAATGTTAAACATAACTTATAAGTGGTGGTCACAATTTAATTAGGTTGTTGTATTGCTGTATAATTGATTAGCATATAATTGATTAGCCGTATAATTGATAAACCTAATGTTCATAATTTTGGTTTAGTTATTTATTATTGAAATTCATTACTTGATTAGCTTAAGATGCCCATCAGCGAAATTACCGTTCAGTCTATAACTAACTGCTAATCCTTTTTATTTTTTATTTAGGTATTAGTTGCCGTATGAAGAGTTGATCTGAGGTATACATCAATTGTATTGATGATAAAAACGTAATTACTTTTCTTTAATAATGTTTTATTCTTAATTTAGCTCAAGCAAACTACCTCAATAAACATGTTCTGCTTTTACATTACTAAAATTAAATTATTATAACTTAAGTTAATTTATTTTGATTAGTATAAGGTGCAGTCGTATTTTGTAAGCTTAGCAAGGAAAGGGTTATTAAATCTGTATGACGTTGCACGAGTGATACGATGAATACGATGAAATGACTATTGGTTCTTTATAAGTATCATATAATCAATGTAAACACTTTAGAGAGCATAACCAACAAGTTTTTTTTATATATTAAAAAAGTTTTGAAACAGCTAAAACTTCTAAAAGGGTTCTTAATTTGAAATCCTACAATGAATATAAATGTATACTTAAGTTAAGTAAAACAGCTAGCTAAATGTTTTTTTAGGTGATTTATTATGCAATTTATTTTATCAATGGAAGGCCTATTACCCTTGAAGTATAGTTTAGGTTACCATTAAATACAAATATTCTTTTTTACCTAGGTGAGGGATTTAATATAAGTGGAACCAGGTGAGGGAGATGTCACGATTCGAAAGTATATTCAGACAACGTAAACGCTGCATCAATCATGATATTTTGTTGTTGTTTAATAGTAGTTCGTAGACCGATACAGTCAGCACTACCTTAGCAATGATGTAGCTGGTCTATAAAACGTTCAAACCTGCACAGTTTAACGGACTTCAAAAAGTCTACATAGTGTAGATATTTTATTGCTACTGGTGTAATGATCGATATTATACATTCAAAGAAAATAGGTAAAAAGTATGCCAAGGTAAGAAATCTTTGTAAAACCTTTATGATTACGCAATTTATTTATAATAACAAAATATTATAGAAGAATATTGATTACAGGTAACATATTCAGTCGAAGGTGTACGTATTGTGTTTATTAAACCCGCATAACTAAGTACTTGATTAATAAGTAGTTTGTAATAGGAGTGGAAAAAAATCCTTAGACGAGTCACAAAATGTGTGCAAAACTACATCAAATCCAAATTGTCACAGGGTCATTTGATAGCAAAAGGTCATTTACGCCAGTTATGTTGAATCATACTGTATTGTTACATATTTAATAATAAGTGATATTTTTAGTTGTTACATATAATATTTCGGTTATAATGACTGCAATAGCCTTAGGTTGTGCTAATTCTCAGGTAAAAGAAAGCAAGTAATATAGTAACAATATTTGCCCATTCGTTTTCTATCCCTGGGACAATGGTTTTATATAAAATTATTAGAAACTTGAGAAAGAATTAAGTACCGAAACTCGGTAGATTATTGATCACGATAGCTTATAATTACTATATTTAAAATTAATTTTATTGAGATAATATATGAGCCAAAAATATTTTAATTAAATGTATGTATCAAGCTATTTTTGTGCATACTGATGTTTTTACAACCAATAAAATTATAACAAGTGCTAGATTGTTTGCTAAATTAAGATAAGACACCCCATCAAATTATGTACAGAAAACTCGTAATAAACATCTATTATAAACTCACTCTCAATACATCAATAAAAAATTTCCCATAAGTAACTTTTCAAGGCATCAGTATTTTATTTTGTTCCACTAAAGAGTTATATACATTGTCTAGTGTTATTGTATCTAAAGCTGTTGAGCGGTTTTCTTGACATCATAACCCACAGCAGTTCAGGACAAAGGGCTCTTTCAAAAAGATTGTTTTCATGGTCAGATGTTGCTTTACAAGTTGTAAGCAACTGCCATTTTAATATGAAGGTTTTCCCCAGCATTAAATAACCAGACGTTGTAATTCAGTAGTGATTTATGTACGTGTAATTTGCAGTTAGAGCACGTACATATGCATCGCAATATCCCGGGTTCGATTCCCGCCAAAAAACAATGACTAAGGTCCACCTATCTAGATAATAAAACACACAGATGGTCACAGATGGTCTCAGAGGCACAGAAGTTTCTCTCAAATGAATAACTCCAACCAAGAAAAGCAATGAAACAATTAATCATTTAAAGCCGACATATCAAGGTGGGTCCAATTCATTCCTACTGAAAAACCTACCTGTATAATTATAAAAAAATATTTAAAAGAGGAAGACACTAATTAAAAATAACCGTAAGTGTATAATAAGAGTATATTTAAAAGTTTAAAAAAGTAAAAGTAATTTTATTTAAGGGCTAGAATATTCACAAAACTTATATAATTTTATAATGAAAGAAGATGGTACCATATACTTGCCAAAGCATATAAAAACTAAGACCTTAAATACCCTGTAGATATGACGTATATTAAATAATATGTGTATACATATTATTTAACCTTTTTCATCATAGTTATTCTTTCAAGTGTTTAAAAATAAGCATTATATAATTATTTTGTTCGGATAACATTAAACCAGAGGTTAATTTTCTTCTGTAATCATTTCTTTATTTAATTAGGGTGTTTATCATATAAACCAATTGTAAGAGGAAAATTATTCAGAATAATGTTCTGAAAATTGTGAATAAATACAGTGGAGAACGTTAAATGTTAGTGAAGTGCAGTGTGAAATGTGGGACTGTACCGTCAGAAACAAATGATGCCACTTTAACGAAGTTTCATTGCATACTCATCCAATTTATCATTGCATTTCTCTGGTGAAAATATGACCGCTAAATACAACATTGTACCGATATTACAAATAAGTATTGGATATAAATTTGCTAATTTATATACAATAAATTATACAGAAGCAGTTTTTAATTACAAGTCCAGTTTTGGACTTGGGGAAATATTTAACTACTATTCAACTATCTGTATTGTTATATATTCAGTAAATACTAAGAAAAAAATAGTTTTCTGCATAATAACTCTTATGAATGTTCTGATGCTTTAATAGGCTTTTTAAATAATATATTTATTATGTTTAAGTAATTCTAGGAACAGTTACTAATGAGGACTTTAATCTAGCTACCAAAAATATTTTATATGTTTTATAGATTCTAATTATTTGTACTTCACTAACTACACTTTAGAGCACCCATCACATTGTTTTCCCAAAATTACAATCATTTCTCTTCCGCTTCAGCTAAGTCAAATATTTAATCGGTCCACAAAAAACACACATTAGATCACTTTACTGTGTTTGCAGATACATGGAAAAGAATGAAAACCCGAATGTAAAATCATCGTTTCCACCATGAAGATAATTTTTAGTATTCAGAGTGTCTCACGTAAGGTGTCTCAAACAAATTACAGACGAACTATTTGTCCAAGAAGGATAAAACAAAACTATTCAAAACTAAATTGAACCCGGGAAAAAACGTAAACATATCTTTAACTTATTAAATCTATGTGATAACAAAATGAGGGCCACTAAAGCGAATCTGAAAACTCTAAAGTTTAAACATATGCCTAGTTGTTTATCATTGTAAAAGCCTATAATATAAAAACATTTTGGTGAAAACGGAACTCACTTGTCCTTATTCGTTTAAAAACGGTGGTAATTGTTTAAAACATTGAAAGAATCCTCTATAATTTCCTAACAATTATACATTTATTATAACGAACTCAAATTTCTAGTAATATTTCAGAATCTGTTTATGTAAATAAGAACAAATATCATAAGCCAAATAGTAAGACACGTCTAAAAACATAACATTTGACAGGTCTTATAAATCGTATCTACTTTCTAGTTTACACCGAGCTCACATTGCTTACATTATTTCTTGAGGTTCATTTAGTAAAGAATAAATTTTTTTCACACTTCTACGACCAGCAGTTCGTCTGTAATCTGTTTGAAACACCATGGATAATACAAATATTTTTATTAGGATTAGAAACAGAAAGAATGAATGAGTAATTTCCGATTGGCATGAAATCAGAAGATTATATCATCTTAATAATGGGCTAAATATCTTGAAAAATGAAATAATAGTTTATGCACATTGAGACAAAATGAAACATTTCCACTGTTTTGCCATCACACGTATTGATGAGGAACATGCGTCTATAAAAACAAATGTATTGATTAGAAGAGAAATACACCATGATTTACATTTTAATCCATACATTACTTTATATTGTATAATAACTATTACCACCCCTTACAGCTTAATCCATTTTCTTTTGATGGGCAAAGTGAAAACTTACATTTTCTAGGTAAAGATTTGAACGATATTTCTGGTAAAGATCTCTGTTTTTAGTTAAAAACACTTAAAAAGTAATCACTAAAAGTATAGAATTGTTTTCTCGTTCTTTTGAACCATTTTAATTTTACTGAAACTTTTACAAAGGTCTAATGAAAAGAATACACTGTATAGCCGAGAATATTTATAAGCTGCTTTAAATGGTGAGTCAACATTGTTGAAGTACTGAATGCTTTAACTCAGGCTCTTATAGATGAAATTAAATGTTAATTTGACCACACGAAAGAGAGAACAAACTACATGATTTATATCACTTTACAGTGTATCATGTAATGATATTCTAAACCCAAAATGTATCTTTATTAATACATATAAAAATTTTAAAATTTTAAACTAAACACGAACTGTTTTTCCATCCAGTCCACAAATATTTTAACAATTCCATCTCTCTACATTTATGAAACACTACCGTTTTAAAAAAAAATGTTCAGTTAAAAATTCCTGAAAGTTTTCACTACAGTTTACGTATTTCCAATAACCTACAATTCCCTGTACACAATACTGATTTAAAAATCTCCGTTACAATTCAATAAATTGTCAACAAACTGTTAACATACCTTAAATCAGAGTTAAATAATTAGATAAAGGAGCAAATCTAAAGTATTTTTACATGGATAAGTGTTTTACAGCGTCCGAGACTTCCTGATTGATGGCTCTTAAATTATTAGGTCTGATAAAAGGATATTTTTATATTATTTATTTGAGTTGATTTATTTGATGAAGTATAAGTAGATTTAAATGTGTAAACTTCAATGTTTAACTCAAATTGTAAATTGATTGAATTTCAATTTTTTTTGACATGACCAATTTTGACCATGTAATTTTTTTAACTCAATGAGTTACTAAAATGAAGTCCATTGAGAAGTATATCTTGTTTTCTCTAAATATGATTAAACCAATAACTCATAAGATTTTGTTTGTTATTTTATTTAGTACAAAACCAAATGTATTATATATTTTTTTAGCCCCAATAGTTGTTTTACTTAGCTTTACAAGCAATTGACGCATTTATAATTAGTAGGTGGCCTAGATTTCCGCCGTCGTGACGTCTGTTTGATGTTTCTTACTAAAGTGGGAAACCCCTTAAAAAAACTGTAAAATAAATTTAATACAGAATATTAACATTTAAAATTATAACGGAATCAAAATTTTATCAGAAAAATAGCGTTAAATGATAACGTATCGGAGGGAAGACAGGATTTCCTTATTGCCACAATTTCCTGTACCTGGACTTCGAGAGGAGCGCCGAACTGTTATCGAACACTCGCTTCCACTTAGCGATTAAGATAATGGAACTGTCTCAACAGTTGTCCCATAATAACTGCGTGATTGTCCTAATTTTATACACTTCCCAATAATTCACTTTTCTTGTGACAATTTTATACATATAGAATGGAAATGTGATTAGGTGTAACTATAGATTTTAATTTGAAAATACCCCCGTAGCAGAAAACTGCGTACTCTTCGAATTTCTAAAGTAAATATGTATCTGAATACCACATTAAGCCACATACCAAGTTTCATCGATATACATTTATAAATAAATTAATTATGACATTTTAATTATACTCCATAAGAATAACATGGCAGCTGAGTATGCAGGTTTGCTGAAACAAGGAACACAAAAATGGGTTTTTATACAAATATCAATATAACTCAACTAGGTTACCAAGTTTTATTAATTTATTTTCATAGTGATAACATTTTTCTTATTCTCAAAAAGAATAACATGGGGGCTGAGTACGCAGGTTTGCTGCTACGGGAGCTATTGGCAAAAAATACGAGGGTCATCCAGAAAGTAAAGAACGGTTGCTTGCTGCGTCTAGCACAGCTCCCCCATCACCGCCATTGCGTGTGCGGCAGTCCACTCACCTCTCCCCCAAAGTCTGAGCCGAGTCTCATTGCTGTGCGGTCACACGTCTTATTTCTACAGCGATTCAAAATGGCGGCGGCAATCGAAAATCCCGCCAAATATGGGACAAGCAGTTTTATTCGGTTTCTGAGTTAAAAAATGTCTAGCCAATGAAATTTTTTAGAAAAACACCAAATAGAATTGGTGGTGGAAGTGCAAACAAGTCTTCAAGTCGAGTTTTCAGGGGAAAAATGGTGCAACAGGTTTAATGAAATAAAATCCATTATGCACGACGAGGATCGGAGTGGCAGGTCATTGCTCGCAAAAGACGATTTGAAAGAAAGACTTGAGGGAAGATTGGAGGAAAACAGCTGCTAAAATCTTAGCACATTACATCAATTTTAAGATTTGGTTTTTTGCACTTTCATCATTAACTTTCTTTGGTGTTTTTCTAAACATTTTTTCAGTATGGACATTTTTTTAATCAGAGACCGATTGACACTGCTTCTTAGATTTGGCGAGATTTTCGATTGCCGCCGCCATTTTGAATCGCTGTAGAAATAAGATGTGTGACCGCACAGCAACGAGACTCGGCTCAGACTTTGGTGGAGAGGTGAGTGGACTGCCGCACACGCAATGGCGGTGATGGGGGAGCTGTGCTAGACGCAGCAAGCAAATGTTCTTTACTTTCTGGATGACCCTCGTAATTTGTTGTGCAAATATCATTAGACCACAACAATATTAAGCAATATACCACGTTTCATCAGGATAAATTGGTAAATAAGCGAGATATACAGTTTTTGTTATTCTCTATAAGAATAACATTGGACAACGTACTGTGTTTAGCTCTTTTAATATTTCTGTAACCAATAATTATCGTAGACTAATGATCAAAACACAAAATTGTTTGTTTTTATCAAGCTGAACTCAGTGGTAAAAAATAAAATTTGATTTACCAAAATATTATATTTAAAAACTCAAAAAACCCATTTTTGGGGTACAACCCCACCCCAAAATACCCCTTTGGATAGAGCGATCTGGCTGGTTTTCGAACTAAAAAATCATACATGTTGCTTTACATGTTTGTACCAAATTTAATCAAAATTTGACCATTTTTACGAGTTTTATCGCACCCACGGACACACACACATATATATTATATATATATTTAAACAGAATAAATATTGCAACAAAGGGTACACAGTTTTGTTTTTATTCTGTTGAAATATTATAGTAGCCCTAAATAGTGAATATATATGTTATACAGTTTTGAATGTATGGTGCTTTTGCCATCTGGGGACCTCAAAACGAAAATTTATCATGGTCCCGGGCCAAGGTCTTACCATGCCGACAACAGTAATAGCTTCTTCCCTATAGGGGAAATTCGCCAATACTTGCTTTAGAAACAACTTACTAGTTTAAACCGTATTAAGAAATGTTCAATTAGTTTATTATTTGTTATTTGTGATGGACAAAAAATACTTTTAATGGTTTAAAAACTCTACTGCATTTTCAGATTTTCATTAAAACATATATCTCCTGGCAATCTTCATCAGTTACCTTGAAGATAAACTTTGAAAAGCAGGTTTAGGTAAGTGTTTGTTGTACTTAAATGTATTTATTTATTCAACTGACGGCGGTGTACGCTATTCAAGATGTATGTTTGTATGTATGCAACTAAGCTAAATAGTACAAGTTATGTAAAAATTGTTCTGCCTTGAAACAAATAAATGGCGTACGTATGCAACGAACTCTTGGTGGAATCAAAACTCCTTTGGGAACATACAAAATATGTCTTATTTGACCAATTGATTACAAGGCTAGCCAAAATTTGGAAGATGTGTAATTGTTCGGTAACAACAATAGCTAGACGATTGTACGTACTTGCTCATTTTGTCTCGGTAACAACAATAGCTAGACGATTGTACGTACTTGCTCATTTTGTCTCGGTAACAACAATAGCTAGACGATTGTACGTACTTGCTCATTTTGTCTCGGTAACAACAATAGCTAGACGATTGTACGTACTTGCTCATTTTGTCTCGGTAACAACAATAGCTAGACGATTGTACGTACTTGCTCATTTTGTCTCGGTAACAACAATAGCTAGACGATTGTACGTACTTGCTCATTTTGTCTCGGTAACAACAATAGCTAGACGATTGTACGTACTTGCTCATTTTGTCTCGGTAACAACAATAGCTAGACGATTGTACGTACTTGCTCATTTTGTCTCGGTAACAACAATAGCTAGACGATTGTACGCACTTGCTCATTTTGTCTCGGTAACAACAATAGCTAGACGATTGTACGTACTTGCTCATTTTGTCTCGGTAACAACAATAGCTAGACGATTGTACGCACTTGCTCATTTTGTCTCGGTAACAACAATAGCTAGACGATTGTACGTACTTGCTCATTTTGTCTCGGTAACAACAATAGCTAGACGATTGTACGTACTTGCTCATTTTGTCTCGGTAACAACAATAGCTAGACGATTGTACGTACTTGCTCATTTTGTCTCGGTAACAACAATAGCTAGACGATTGTACGTACTTGCTCATTTTGTCTCGGTAACAACAATAGCTAGACGATTGTACGTACTTGCTCATTTTGTCTCGGTAACAACAATAGCTAGACGATTGTACGCACTTGCTCATTTTGTCGATCTAATACTGCTCTTTTGGTTCTTCGGTTTTCTTGTTGATATTTGGTTTATTTTTATATTTAACGTTTATTTCTCGTTAGAGCTACAATTAATATTGTATTTAGTGTCAGTAGTAAAATATATTTATCATTGTTGTCATTTGGTTTGGAATACATTGGTATTTAGTTTGTAAAAATAATATATGTACATTATGTATGATGCTAACTTCTCTAGCATAGTTAAGTAATTAAGATTTGCTCATTAACGTGTGATTTGCTTGCTATTTTTTTACTAATTGTATAATTAGCTTAGTTCCATACATACTAACATCTAACATACTAACATACATTACATCTTGAATAGCATACACTGCCGTCAATTGAATGAATAAACACATTTAAGTACAACAAACACTGGCATGGTAAGACTTAAGCCCGAGACCATGATAACTTTTCGTTTTGAGGTCACCAGATGCCAAAAACACTATTCGTTCAAATTTATATATGTTTATATATATATGTATATATTTTTTTTTTTCTTTTATATATATATATATATATGTGTGTGTCCGTTACCGCGATAACTTTTGAAAGAAACACCCGATTTTGATGATATTTTGCACAAATGTGGAAAGTAGCATTTATGACTTTAAGTTCGAAAACCAGATCGATCGCACTATGCGAAGGGGGTTTTATGGGGGTTTACAATTTTCCAAAAATCGGTTTTTTGCAAATTTGACCCCAACATGTTAAAAACACTCAATTTTGGTTATATCCATTTTATAGAGCTTGAAAATAACAAATAATTTAGTACCTTGAATCATTAACCTAGTTTAAGTGGTTGCGGAGAAAATCAAAAAAAAAACGTGTCCCATGTTATTCTTAAGGGAAAAAGGTTTTTAGATTTTTCTCAGATAGTTTTACTAAAAACTTCACATTTCTGTTTATTAATGTGTTTAGCTCAACGAAACAAACATTTTGGTGTTTTAATCGTTGTTCTACGTCCAACCGTTGCAGAGATATTCAAAGTGCTAAACACAGTACGTTGTCCAATGTTATCCTTATGGAGAATAAATAAAATTCCATATCTCGATTATTTTTGAATGTATATTGATGAAACTTGGTATGTGGCTTCAACTAGTTGTGGTATATTGATATTAGCACAAAAACAAGTTTTTTGTTGATAGTCCCCGTAGCAGCAAACCTGCATACTAGGCCCCCATGTTATTCATATGGAGAATAAGTAAAGTTGTATATCTACCTTAATTATGAACCTACATTAAGAGAACTTGGTATGTAGCTTAACCTGGTTCAGTTGTATTGATAATTGCAAAAAAATACATTACTTATCTTCCTCGTAGCAGCAAACCTGCGTCCTCAACCCAAATGTTATTCTTATGGAGAATAAATAAAATGCTATATATCACTTATTTATGTATGAATTTTTGTGAAACTTGGTAAATAGCTCTATGTAGTAGTGAGTCACATATATATACATTGGAAATTCGCTGAGTACGCAGGTTTGCTGCGACGGGGGTATTTTTACTATCTAAAATCAAGGATTACTATAGCCTAATGACGGAAGCTGTGGCAAGTATTGCAACTTCACCAGTATTGTTTTGCCGGAAGAATCACCGACCTCATATCCAGCCACAAACTTATATTTTTAATAATTTAATTGTGATAGATATTTTTGTTTTATGGTTTTGTGCAAAGATTAAGATACTGGAAAAAGATAATGATTTCCATAAAATCTTTATTACATTTTAAATCTAAACTTATGTTTGCTACTGACAGAAACACCTACTATACTAGAGGTAAAGTTAAGTTTAAAGTAAAAATCACAAAAACGAGGCACATTATTTAAGTGAATTCAATATAATTGTTTAGCAATATGAAAATAAAGGTTAACGTTGGTAAGGTAGAACAACATATATTTCAAATAATGAATTACCATTGAGAGTATTGTTCACTAAAGTTCTTTTGATATTTTTGTACATATGGTTATGCTAACAAAATCTGTCTTATTAGTTTTTTCAACAACTAACCAACTGTTACAGTGATACTCTTGTTCCACAAACAGTCTGCCACATTGTAAACCCTCAAGAGTACTTGCGAGACTCCGCTAATTCAACTATATGGTCAAACCTTTTATGGCAACTCTCATTCTGTAGAAATAGCATTATTCTTGTTTCAACCTCTTAAAAGCCTATGTAAAAAACTAACGTTTTGTAAAACCATTTTTATGGTGAGCTGAAAGCATAAAATACGTTTTTGGTGACCCGAGATTTGGTTACGTACTAAAACGTATTGGTGTCGTAAACATTGGACAGGTTGTAAGAACTGTTTGACTGCAAAGGTAAGTTATTTTTATTTTTATTTATAAGCAATAATCCGAGTGGTTTTTTCAAGATGAGTACAAGTTAATCTTTCTAGCTTACTAGATATTAACTCTGATACATAGCTAACAGAAAGCAAATTGTTCATTGCGCGTTTGAAGTTCTTCCTATTTAGGTAGCATTGCATTTAATAACGGATGTATTTATTTTAAAATAGACATTATTGTAAATTATCAATATTTTGAATCGAAAATCAGGTCATCGAAATTTCAATAGTTAAATTAAATTGTTAAACTTTTACTGTTTGATTTTAATATTTTTTTAAAAATTCAAAATGTAATTACGGATTTTATATACAATTAAACATGTTTGTTCTTAATGTGTCTAAATCATATTTTAAAAACCAAATAAATAAATATATATATATATATATATATATATATATATATATATCTCCTGTCTTGCATTGTAATTTAGTCCTTTAGCTATAAGTCCTTTAGTCATAGCTGTCAGATCAACAGTAAAACCTCAGTTTAAAAAATAAGTGCGCAAATACATGTACTTTGACAAAATCAAAAATGTTCCGGTGTGCTTCTCATTTTCTATTTACTTCTGACATTAGATTATGCCTTTTATATTCCCAAGGTTTGAATGGTAATGCAATAGCACAATAAAATTTTTTATGGTAAAACATATCGAACTAATGCAGTCAGGCCGATAATCCAGCTCAGGATTCCCTCATTAACAATTCATCCTTATTCTCACTTCCTCTACAGTCTGCCTCTTAATCCCTATTGTTTTTTAACAGCTATAGCACATGTGAAATTAAGGTGTATAATATATTAACATTCTCTAAAATGCGAAATGTATGGTTGTATGGTTGTACAATTCTTTAGCGAAACCTAATGTTTTGAATTTTGGTTTAGTTATTACTTATTAAAATTCAGTAGTTGATTAGTTTAAGATACTTATAAGTGAATTTCCCGTTCAGTCTAGAACTACCTGTAAATAAATTTGTTGTATTTCATTTAGGTACTAGATAACTTATGCGGGATTTATATCTATTGTATTGGTGATAAAAACGTAATCACCTTTCTTGGATAATGTTTTATTTTTTATAAAAAAGCTACCTCGATAAACATGTTACATATGGACATTAACAAAATTTAATTATAATAACTTAAGATAATTTAATTTTGATTGGTATAAGGATCAGTATATTTTATAAGCTTAGCGAGAAAAAGGTTATTAGAGCTGTATGACGTTGCAAGAGTGATTTCAATACGACGAAATGACTATTGGTTCTTTATGAATGTCCAATAATCATTGTAAAACCTTTAGAGGGCATAGCGAAAACATTTTTTTAGATTTAAGGGGTTATTAAACAGCTTAGACTTATAAAAACTCTCAAGTTGAAACCTTGCAATATATATAAATGTATACTTATTTAATTGTAAACCAGCTAGCTAAATTCATGTTTAGGTGATCTATTATTCAAATATTTCCTCAATGGAAAGGCTAATACCCTTGAAGTATAGTTTAGGTTAACATTATATATACATGTTTTTATAAGAGGGGAGAGGCTTCATATTAGTGGAACCCTTGCATGACTAGTTCCCAATACTCAATAAGGCTAATACCCTTGAAGTATAGTTTAGGTTAACATAAAATACACATGTTTTTATAAGAGGGGAGAGGCTTCATATTAGTGGAACCCTTGCATGACTAGTTCCCAATACTCAATAAGGCTAATACCCTTGAAGTATAGTTTAGGTTAACATAAAATACACATGTTTTTATAAGAGGGGAGAGGCTTCATATTAGTGGAACCCTTGCATGACTAGTTCCCAATACTCAATAAGGCTAATACCCTTGAAGTATAGTTTAGGTTAACATAAAATACACATGTTTTTATAAGAGGGGAGAGGCTTCATATTAGTGGAACCCTTGCATGACTAGTTCCCAATACTCAATAAGGCTAATACCCTTGAAGTATAGTTTAGGTTAACATAAAATACACATGTTTTTATAAGAGGGGAGAGGCTTCATATTAGTGGAACCAGGTGCAGGAGGAAGTCACGATTCGAAAGTAAATTCAGAAAACGTAAACGCTGAAGCAATCATGAAATTTTTGTTTGATGATTAATGCTAGTTCGTAGACCAATGCAGTCAGCACTAGTTTAGCACTGACGTAGTTGCTCTATGATATGTTTAAACCTACATAGTTTTACGGAAGTAAAAAGTCTACATAGTGTATATATTTTATTGCTATTGATGTAATGAACGTTTTTATACATATATATATTTAAATAGGTTACAAGGCTACAATATATTGCCAGGTAAGTAATGTTTGTGAAATATGTTTGTTTATTTCTTGATTTATTTGGACTTTACCTATCGCTTCTAGTGTTTAAAACTACACTACGTTTCGGGAGGTAAGGAAACTCCTCCCGTTATCAAGTGAACCCTACTTACATCTAAATATGAAGTTCTTACACCTAACTAACCTACTTTTTTGTATTTTCTTATTTTTTCTTTTACATTTTAATTACACTGACACAAAAATAACAAGTAAAAAACAATACACTAACACTACATTTACATACACTAACAAATGGAAAACTGACTATACATTACCTGTTCTGCATCGTTGCCTCCAAGCTGACGGCAAACACGGGCAACCTCACACTCACGTCCGCTCACCATCAGATAGCACACTCGACTAGTGGCTAGCGGTAGTGGAGGAGAGAGAGCCGCTACCCACACCTACCGCCAGGGGCACGTGACGACACAGCTGTGGCTTCCCACCCGTCTGTGTCGACGGGAACATGACACGGAAACCAAAAACTGAACGATTCCTCCTAGAACACTACACGGGCACTCGTACGATATTCTCATAGAGATTACCGCATGCCTCCAAGGTGAGTATTGGGAACTAGTCATGTAATCAGGTGGCCGTGTTTCTTCCAAGGGCGATCACGGACGCATGTGTCGTAGCCGCATTGGATGGACTCTAGACGCGGGAGCAACTGTCAGCTTGGAGGCAACGATGCAGAACAGGTAATGTATAGTCAGTTTTCCATTTGTTGGTGTATGTAAATGTTGTGCTAGTGTATTGTTTTTTACTTGTTATTTTTGTGTTAGTGTAATTACAATGTAAAATAAAAAGTAAGAAAATCCAAAAAAAATTAGGTTATTTAGGTGTAAGAACTTGATATTTAGATGTAAGTAGGGTTCACTTGATAACGGGAGGAGTTTTAAACACTAGAAGCGATAGGTAAAGTCCAAATAAATCAATAAATAAATTCAAATCTATCGCTATTATGAGTTTCAAAAATATGTTTGTTAACGCATTTAATTTATAGTAACAAAATATTATGGTAGAACAGTAAATAGAGGTAACATATTTAGTCGAGGTGTACATATTGTGTAAACTAAACATGCATAACTAAGTACTTGCTTAATAAATAAGTAGCTTGAAATAGGCGTTGAAAAAGTCCTCAAACGAGTCAAAAAATGTGTGCAAATACATCGAATCCTGATTTTTAGAGGCTCCCTCGATACTAAAAGGTCATTTATGTCAATTATGTTGAAGCCTGCTGTATTGTTACATACTTAATAGTAAGTGGTATTTTTAGTTGTTACCTATAGTATTTCTGTTATATCGACTGCAATGGCCTTAGGTAGTGCTATTTATCAGGTCAGGGAAAGGCAAAAAATACTGTAACAAGATTTGCCCATTCATTTTATCTACCACGGACTATGGTTTTTTGTTTTTTTTTTACTCTCAGAAACTTGAGAAAATTAAAAAACGAACTCGGAATGATTATTGATCTCGATAGCTTACAATAATTATTAAAAAATTTAAATTTAATTTTATTGAGATGCTACACGAGTCAAGAAATATTTTAATTAAAAGGAGATATAAAGCTATTTTAGCGAATTGCCCCTATAGGGAAGAAGCTATTACCGTAGGTGGCATGGTAAGACTTAAGTCCGAGACCATGATAACTTTTCATTTTGAGATCCCCATATGCAATAAACACCGTTCGTTCAAATTTATATATATATGTGTGTGTGTGTGTGTGTGTGTGTGTGTGTGTGTGTGTGTGTGTGTGTGTGTGTGTGTGTGTATGTGTGTGTGTGTGTGTGTGTGTGTGTGTGTGTGTGTGTGTGTGTGTTTGTGTGTGTGTGTGTGTGTGACCGTAAGCACGATAACTCTCGTAAAAAAGGTCCGGACTTAATGAAATTTGGTACAAATTTGTAAAGTACCATTAATTTGAACGAGTTCGAAAACCAGACGAATCGCACAATCAAAAGGGGGGTTTTGGGGGGTTTCGTACCCTAAAAATGTTTTTTTTTGTTTCGACGTGTCATTTTTATTTTAATCCAACTTTAATTTTCACCATTGAATTCAGCATAAAATCAAACAACTTGGTATTTTGATCATTGCTCTACGTTAATTGGTTACTGAGATATTGAAAGTGCTAAACAAAGAACGTTGTGTAATGTTATTCTTCTGGAGAAAAAGAAAAATTGTATATCTCGCTTATTTATGAACATAAACTGACGAAAATTTGGTATATGGCTTCATCTAATTATAGTTTATTGTTGTTTGCATAAAAAAACATATTTCGCCTAAGGTTCCCATAGCAGCAAACCTAGGTACTTGGTCCTATTTTATTCTTATGGAAAATAATAAAATGTTATATATCGCTTATTTATGAATATATATGGATGAAACTTGGTATGTGACTTCACTAAGATGAGTTTTATTGATATTTGCATTAAAACCCATTATTTTGTGTTCCTTGTTTCAGCAAACCTCGTACTCATCCTCAATGTTATTCTTATGGAGAATAATTAATATTTTAAATATCGCTTGTTTGTCAATATATTTCTTATGAATCCTGTTAAGTGTTTTAATGTGTTATGTTATATATTCATTGGAAATTTGCTGAACATGCAGGTTTGCCACGACGGGGGTATTTGTTTATATTGAAGTTTTTATAACCAATAAAAGTATAAAAATAATTTCACAGAAGACTCGTAATAAACCTTTATGTTATAAACTTACTCTCAATGTATCGATGACAAATTTCCCCTAAGTGACTTTTTAAGCCTTCAGTATTTTATTTGTTTCCACTATATAGTTATATACATTGCCTAGTGTTATTGCATCTAAAGCTATTGATTGGTTTTCTTGACATCATAACCCACAGCAGGTCGAGGACAAAGGGATCTTTCAAAAAGATAATGTTTTCATCGTCAGATGTTGCTTTGTAACTTGTAACCAACTGTCATTTTTATATGAAGCTTTTTACCAGTATTTAATAATCACACGTTGTAATACAGTGGTTATTTATAAAAGTGCCATTTGAAGTTAGAGCACGTAAATTTGGCCCGCCATGTCCCGGGTTCGATTCCCACCAATAACCAATGAATAAGGTACACCTATCTAGATAACAAAAATATGATGGTCTCAGAGGCATAGAAGTTTCTCTCAAATGAATAACTCCATCCACGAAAAGCAATGGGAAATTTAATTATTTATAGCCGAAATTTACGGTTGATCCAATTCAGCTCTACTGAAAACCCTAAATATATAATTATAAAAAATCATTTTAAAGATGAACGAGTTCGCACGCAGCACGCTGACGTGAGGGAAGTGAATTTCCACATAACAACTTTTAAAACTCAAAATCAGTGTAAAAATATACATGTATCCTAATTTTTATTGAAATCTGAAATCATTGATTTTTTGGCTGTTCTGATGCACCTAGTTTCATTTACCTGCAAAGCTGGGAATACAATTTTGCGCATTATAATGTTAGGAGATGGTCTAGTCAGGCTTGAAAGTAGGCGTGAGGTTGCTGGGGATGATAAAAGTAATCTAACAAAGGAATAACAGGCTTTTCTAGTGGAAAACCCCCATAAGACAACGTACTGTGTTTAGTCGAAACACATTTTATTTAATAACTCGGTTAATGTTTATGCTAGAATGACGAGAGAGGGCTTAAAACTTTCACCTTACTAATTCCCACCTTTTTACATGCATTAATTTTACATCCGGGGCTTTTCTCACCCTTTTTGGGCCCAAATACTCGAAATTTAAAAGATTAATCCCCTAAAAAGGGGTTTAGAGTTTTCCGATTGTTTTGCCCAACGAACTTGTCCAACTGATTACAGAAAGGAACGTCCCTACCAAATTTGAAGTAAATCGGACAAAAAATGCGACCGCTAGAGTTCAAACATACACACACACACACACACACACACACACACACACACACACACACACATATATATATATATATATATATATATATATATATATATATAAAATTTTGAACGACCCCCCAAAACGTGTTCAGGGGGTCACGTTAGGAACTTCTATGGTGGTCCCGGGCTTAAGTTTCACCGTGCGGGTCATGCTAATAGTTTACTTTCCAAAGGAAATTCACTAATAATTTTATTTAAAACTAGCTGTTTCCCGCAGGCTTCGCCCCGTGAATGATTTATAACTACCATGACAGTTGAATGTGCTGCATTATGTGATCAGCTGCTACCCATGATCAGCTGTTTGTATTTTGATTAGCTCAAACAAAAATTATTGTCCATAAGGAGTACATGAGAACTTGGAAGTCCCGTGGGACAGAGCCCTATATAGGATTTTAAAAACAAAAATAGGCGTATGTTTTTGTTTGGTATATAAGGAAAATTCCTGTAAATTATCATGCAAATCGGTTCAGTATTTGTTGAGTGATTGAGGAACAAAAAGCAGACAGACAGACAGACAGATAGACAGACATACACCATCCCATTTTTATATATTAGTAAGGATAACCGTAATTTGATATTAATAAAAATAGAGTAATATTAAACATTACTGATTTTAAATGAATTGGCAATTTTAAAAACGGAAAAATAAATTTTATTGAAGAACTAGAATATTCACAAAACTTGTATGATCTTATAATAAAAGAAGATGATACCGTACAGTTGCCAAAGCATATGAAATCCAAGACCTTAAGACATGGTATATACCATGTGGATATGACGTATATACATTAATATTAAACACCTTTTTCATACTTATTCTTTTAAGTGTTTAAAAATAAGAATTTTATAATGAATCTTTATGATAACATAAAGCATAAAGCAGAGGTTAGTTTTCTTCTTTCATATTTTTTTTTTGGAATTAGGGTGTTTATCATCTTGTAAAAGGAAAATGCTTCAGAATAATATTCTGAAATTGTTAATAAATACAGTGGAGAGCGGTGTACACCTGTTGGTGAAGTGCAGTGTGAAATGTGGGACTGTACCGTCAGAAACAAATGATGCTACTTTAACGAAGTTTCATTGCATACTCATCCAATTTATCATTGCATTTCTCTGGTAAAAAAAATACATCTAAATAAGAAAAAGTTAAACCAATATTAATTAGAAGTATTGAATGTAAATTTTGCTAATTTATATACAATAAATTAGACTGTAGCAGTTTTAGCGAATTTCCCCTATAGGGAAGAAGCTATTACCGTAGGTCTCATGGTAAGACTTAAGCCCGAGACCATGATAACTTTTTGTTTTGAGGTCCCCAGATGTCCAAAACACTATTCGTTCAAATTTATATATATGTATATATATATCTATATAAATATATATATATCTATATATATATATATATATCTATATATATATATATATATATCTATATATGTGTCCGTGAATGCGATAACTTGAGTAAATAACGTCCGATTTCGATGAAATTTGGCTCAAATGTGTAAACTGACATTTATGACTTTAAGTTCGAAAACCAGAAAAATCGGACTATGGGAAGAGGGGTTTATGGGGGTTTTAAATTTTCCAAAAATCATTTTTTTGTATTTTTTACCCTTAAATTTTTAAAACACTTAATTTAGGTTTAGACCATGTTATAGAGCTTAAAAAAACAAATAAAATGGTATTTTGAATTATTAACCTAGGTTAAGTGGTTGCGGAAAAAATCCAAAAAACATGCTCATAAAATCTCCCATGTTAATCTTATGGGAAAAAGGTTTTTGGCTTTTCCTCAGTTAATTTGACTTTAAACTTCACATTTTCTTTTACCAATCACTTCAGCTCCACAAAACAATCATTTTGGTGTTTAAATTGTGATTCTACGTCAAACCGTTGCAGAGATATTCAAAGTGCTAAACACAGTACGTTGTCCAATGTTATCCTTATGGAGAATAAATAAAATTTGATATCTTGATTATTTATGAATGTATATTGATGAAATTTGGTATGTGGCTTCATGTTGTACTGGTATATTGATAATTGCACAAAAAATAAATGTTTTGTTGATTGTCCCCGTAGCAGCTAACCTGCATACTCAGCCCTAATGTTATTCTTATGGAGAATAAGTAAAGTTTTATATCTCCCTTAATTATGAACATAAATTAATAAAACATGGTAAGTAGCTTCACCTGGTTCAGTTACATTGATAATTGCATAAAAACTCATTTCTTATCTTCCTCGTTGCAGCAAACCTGCGTACTCAGTCCTAATGTTATTCTTATGGGGAATAAATAAAATGTAATAAATCACTTATTTATGAATGTATTTTTGTCAAACTTGGCGAGTGGCTTTATGTACTAGTGAGAAACATATCAATGCATTGGAAATTCGCTGAGTACGCAGGTTTGCTGCGACGGGGGGTATTTAATTTCTACTATTCATCTACCTTACTCAACTACCGTGTATTGTTAAATATTCAGTAAATACTAAGAAAAAAGAGTTTATTGATGTTGTCCCAACATTAAAATAATTTCTCTTCCGCTTCAACTAAATTGAATAATTAATCAGTCCAAAACAAAACACATTAGATTACTTAACTGTGTTTGCAGATACATGGAGAAGAATGGGAAACTGGTTTTAAAACCACCGTTTCCACCATGAAGTCAACTATTAATATTCAGATTGTCTCTCGCAAGATGTCTTAAAGAGAATACAGACGAACTACTTGTTCAAGAAAGATAAAACAAAACCATTTAAAACTAAATTTACCCCGGGGCAAAACGTAAACATAACTTATTAAATCTAAGTGATCCGATTAATGAGGGCCGGTAAAGCGAATCGAAACACTTTAAAATAAAGGCGTCGTCAACATATACCTTGTTGTTTATAATTTTAAAGGCCTATAATATAAAAACATTTTGTTGAAAACAGAACTTATTTATCCTTATTTGTATCAAAATGGCGGCCATTTTTTTTGAACATTGAAAGAATACTCTGTGCTTTCCTAACCATTAGGCCAAGACATTAATAAATATTAAATTTCTTGAGGTTCATTTAGTGGGGAATACATTTTTTTCACACTTCTACGACCAGCAGTTCGTCTGTAATCTGTTTGAAACACCATGGATAATACAAATATTTTTATTAGGATTAGAAACAGAAAGAATGAATGAGTACTTTCCGATTGGCATGAAATCAGAAGATTATATCATCTTAATAATGGGCTGAATATATTGAAAAATGAAATAATAGTTTATGCACATTGAGACAAAATGAAACATTTCCACTGTTTTGCCATCACACGTATTGATGAGGAACATGCGTCTGTAAAAACAAATGTATTGATTAGAAGAGAAATACACCATGATTTACATTTTAATCCATACATTACTTTATATTTATAATAACTATTACCATCCCTTACACCTTAATCCATTTTCTTTTGATGGGCAAAGTGAAAACTTACATTTTCTCGGTAAAGATTTTTACGATTTTTCTGGTAAAGATCTCTGTTTTTATTTAAAAACACTTTAAAATTAATCAATAAAAGTATAGAATTGTTTTCTCGTTATTTTCAACCATTTTAATTTTACTGAGACCTTTACAAAGGTCTGATAAAAAGAATGTATAGCCGAGAATATTTATAAGCTGTTTTAAATGGTGAGTCAACATTGTTGAAGTACTGAACCCTTTAACTCATATAGATTAAATTAAATGTTAATTTGACCACATGAAAGAGAGAACAAACTACATGATTTATATCACTTAACAGTGTATCATGAAATGATATTCTAAAATCAAAATGTATATTTCTTAAAACATAACAAAAATTAAAAATTTTAATGTAAATACTAGCTGTTTCCTCCATATGATAGCTCTTAAATTATTAGGTGTGTATAAAGGATATTTTTCATATTATTTATTTGAGTTGATTTATTTGATGAAGTATAATTAGATTTAAATTTGTAAACTTCAATGTTTAATTCAAATTGTAAATTTATTGAATATCAATTTTTGTTTGACATGACCAATTTTGACCAAGTACTCATTTTAAGACTCAATCAGTTACTAAAATGAAGCCCATCGAGAAGAATATCTTGTTTTCTATAAATAAGCTTAAAGCAATAAATCATGAGATTTTATTTTTTATTTTACTCAGTTCTAAAAAAATTTAACATATATTTATTTTAGCTCGATTAGTTGTTTTACTTAGCTTTACGAGCAATTGACCATTTATATTTAGTAAGTGGCCTAGATTTCCGCCAACGTGACGTCTGTTTGCCGTTTCTTACTAAAATGGGAAACCCATTAACAAAAAAAACCTGTAAAATGAATTCAATACAGAATATTAACATTTAAAATTCTAACTAAATAAAAATTGTATTAGAAAAATTGCGTTAAGAAATAAAGTGTACGAGACAGTTTCAGGGAGGGAACACGGAAGAAAGTCAGGATTTCCTTATTGCCACAATTTCCTGTACCTGGACTGTGCCGAACTGTTATTGAACACTCGCTTCCACTTAGATATCAAGATAATGGAACTGTCTCAACAGTTGTCTCATAATATCTGCGTGATTGTGCTAAATATGATATACGACCAAAATTAATTTTATTTCTGATAAATTTATGCGCATGGAATGGAAATGGAATTATGTGTAACTATAGACTTCAATTTGAAAATACTTGCTTTAGGAACAACATTCTAGGTTAAACCGTTTTAAGAAATATTCAATTAGTTTATTATTTGTTACTTGTGATAGGACAAAACTTGCTTTTAATGGTTTAAAAACTCTACTACATTTTCAGATTTTTACTCAAACATATCTTCATAAGTTACTTTGAATTTAAACTTTGCTAAGCGGGTTTAGATTATTGTTTGTTGTACTTCAATGTGTTTATTAATTTAATTCACGGTGGTGTAGGCTATTTAAGATTTATGTTAGTATACATGTAACTAAGCTAAATATACGATTGGTAAAAAATAGTAAGCAAATCTCACATTAATGAGCGAAGCTTAACTTCTTAACTGTGCTAGAGAAGTTAGCTTCAGATATAATGTACATATATTATTTTAACAAACTAAGTAACAATTCATTCAAACCAAATATTATATGTCAACAATCATAAATATATGGTAGTACTGGCACTAATTACAATGATAAATGGACCATTAACGATAAATAAATAGAAAAGGTTCCTCGATCTGGTACCATACGAAACTCTAAAAGTGACTCTCTTAAGAAGAAAAAGACAATCAATATCCGACATAAGAAGACGTTGCAGGTTTGCGATGTCACTCATTTGACTTTTTTCACACATTATAATATTTCTGGCTTTCCAAATGGCCGACTGATTGTATTAGTGTGGGAAACTCTAATTTATAAATACTATTTTGTGATTTGAAATTAACCTATTGTTACCGAATTCTCAAGAGATTTCCTCGTTGGATTTTTTAATCTCAATGTAAACAATATTTAAAACCGAAACCAGCCTTCATCGGCATTAACAGACTATCAGAATTGTTTGTAAATAACAATAAACTACACCAGATAATTCTACTTTCGATGTAAACAGCCCCTACGTCACATATTCTGGAACAGAGGAACTTACGCTGCGTTTTTTTCCTAGCCACGGCCACATTGATTACGTCTTCTCCAAGTGCTTCTGTACTACATGAACAGTATGCTAGTGTTCGTCTGTTGACACGTTCATTATGTCTTCAACTATAGTGTGTCCAGTCTGTGTAATAAATATTTCTAAGAGCGATAAAGGGATACAATATGATGGACCATGCGACAGGAGGTTCCACACAGCATGTGCGAAGTTATCTCAAACTGAATATAGCAAGTTCGCCAAAGATACCAATCTGAAGTGGCATTATAACCGTGGAGATTATTTAAAAATCGCTAAACAGCCCATGATGCTGATGTTTCAGCAGCTATCGAGGTCACTGGACACCATTTCGGATTGGTCAAAATGGTTGATGGACTTACTGCAATACCGGGGAAGATCGACCAAATAATCTCTCAAGTTGAAAATTTAACAAAAATCTTTCAACTCTTGAGTAACGAGTATTAAATAATAAATGAAAGAGAGAGACTACTTCATGGAGGGATCTCGGGTCGAGAGATGCGACGTAATCAAGGACCTTGGTGAATTTATTGAATCTTCCTTTGAATTTGGCCCCCGCATTAGCCACGTCTGCTCCTTTAGGATTGATCTTTTGAACTGTCAAACATGGACTGAGTACCGATGCTGCTGCTCTGATGATCAACATACTTGTTCTTCCTCTGCTAGAGTATTCTGTGGTCTGGTATCCTTACCAACTTGTACACATCAACCAGCTCCAATCCGAATCCTGAATCTCCTAAACCTGATGTTGAGAGAAGGGCAAAACACGACATAGACCTAGTCAAGATGGGTTTTGGATGTTGGCGAGCTAAATTTGACCTCTGCGGTATATTAGTGCTGGGCAGACAATTGCGGATAAAAACAGGCCATTGAAAGTCATTGTTAATGATGAACAAGACGCCCGTTTCATCATTTCAAACTTCTCCCCTGTTGTTGCCTCTGATATTCACCCTCAAATTTCCTCCGTGAAGATCACCAGAGATAGGACCCCTCAAGAACAAAAATATTTGAAGTCACTGATGTTAGAGATGGAATAGAGAAAATTTCGTGGTGAAGATAACCTGACTATAAAATTAAAAAATAACATATTGTTAAGTTTTCAAAAAAAAATTTAAAGCTCAACGATACACCTCAATCTTTCTCATACTATTTCAAAACGTAAATGTAATGAGAGGAAAATTTGCTCATCTGGCCCATTCTGTGTCTCCTTTTCATTTTGATATTATATCTGTTGTTGAAACCAATCTAACACCTGATATTGATGATAATGAACTTGGTCTTAACGGCTATACTATTTTCAGGTGCGACCAAAATGAATTTAATAGTTGCAAATTTAGTGGTGGTGTGTGATGGTAGTGAGCCGTAGCAGTATTCCCTGTAGAAGAATCTCTACCAGCTTTAATAGTATTGAGTCTATATTTATTGAATGCAAGTTATCTAAAATACTTCTGGGCAATGTCTACATCCCTCCAAATCAGCCTATCTCTATCTACTCTACTTATGCAGATGCTGTGGATGAAGTTATAAATTCGACAGTCAAATTTAATGAGATTATATCAACAGCTGATTTCAACCTTCCTGATGTGAAGTGGACCAGCGTGGATCGTCCTGCTGCCCACCCTTCAACTCGATATCCACTTGACCTAAAAGAGGCATATAACTTAAAACAAATCAACCACATACATAATTTTCGAGGCGTCTGTTTGGATCTGATCATCACGTCGCTCTCAAACTGTGTAGTTGTTGGTGCTCACGAGGACGTCAGTAGGGTTGGCAGTCGTTTAGAACCGGAAATGGCATAGTGGTTAGAGCGCGTTATTCCGGAAAGAGTAAGAAAAACATTTGGGCGCCAAAAAAAAATTGGCGCCAAACCTAACCTCACTTTTCTTCCCTCCAGATTTTTCCCTCCAGGTAGTGTTACCAACTTAGCAGAGCTAATGTACCATACGTAAATATATGTACCATACATAATTATATGTACCATATATAATGCTACAGTGTATAATCATATATAATTATATGTACCATATATAACGCTACAGTGTATAATCATATATATATGTACCATAATAGTGTATAATATACCATCACCAGAAAGGTAAGTGGCTATCTAACCTCACTTAGCCAGTGTTGCCACTCTAAACGCTACCTATAAACCTAAATTATTATATGTATATATATATGTATATATATTATGTCAAACTATCTAAATTATATATGTATATATTACGTCACGCTACGATGTGTTACCAACCTATGGCAATGTATATTTCGCAAGCAAGTACCGCCAAACCATTATATAAAACCATTACATGTATATATCACCAGAAAGTGCCGCTAACTCAAAATATAAAACTATTACATGTATATATCACAAGAAAGTGTTGCAAAAAACTAAAAATCGCTTATATCTCGAAAACGGTAAGTCCTAGGGTCATTTTGACCCCAGAAAACTGCCTACTACGTAGTGTAGGCACTCTAGGGGGGTATCTACCCATATGAAAAATCTTAACTAAAATGTTGCGGGTTGCATCCCAAAAAATGAAGGGGCAAATTTTCAAAATTAAATATCTCAAGAACGGCTTGGCCGATTTTCACGAAACTTGGCATGTATGTACCTGTTAACCTCCGCTACATATTACAAACACCTAAACCCTGTACTGCAGGTAGTATCAAAATAATTGAAGGAGTCATACTTTAAAAATCAATATCTTAAGAACGGGTGGGACGATATAATTGAAACTTGACATGTGGATACTTGTTAACATCCTCTAACGTTCAATTTTGTTGGAAGGTAGAAGAGGGTTGTTTAGGGGATGATGGAGGGTGTAAAACTTTAAAATTTAATATATTGAGAACGGCTTGGCCGATTCTAATGAAACTTGGTATATAGGTACCTGTTAACCTCCGCTACTATTTAAAAAAACTTAAACTCTGTACTGCAGGAAAGTATCAAAACAATTGAAGGAGCTATATTTTAAAAATCAATATCCCAAGAACGGCTTGGCCGATTTTAATGAAATTTGGTATGTATGTACCTGTTAACATCCTTTACATCTTACAAAAAACTTAACCTCTGCACTGCGGGCAAGTATCAAAATAATTGAAGGGGTACTAATAAATACCTTAAATCTCGCAGCATAATCGGGGGGAACGCGGTGGTCTAGTGGTTAGCGTCTTGGACTACGGTTCAGGAGGTCCCGGGTTCGATTCCCTCTTTAGGTTCTTCATCAAAGGTATTGTAAAAGTCGGGTCTTGCCCTTCCTTTACCTACTGGAATGTTTATCCGTGCTACATCTACTTTAAACGTGTCACTGCTGGTAATTGATTCAGCGTTGCTTTGAATTATGCCCCGAAAAACCTCCCAAAGGACATTGCAGGGAACATAGCATGATCTAGGCTAAGTAAGGCAAACTCCCACAGGGGGAATTTCTTAAACCTACAAACTAAGCTGTAATAGAACAAAGAAAAATACAAGCCAAGATAAATCCGAGAAGAGTGGTGGCGATTATTTAGCCAGGCAGTGTCTATGGCACAATCACTCTGTATCTTGAACATATATGTAGTGCATCTCCAAACAAACATCAGCTTTTAAGTATTGAGCCCAAACCTACAGTGAAAGACAGTGGTAACCTACAGTGGACCACAGCGCCTATATTACTTCACTTTAGGGTGTTTACTGTTTCATTGTATAAAATATACCATGCCAGATACTCTCTCAGCTCCTAAAGCGTTTAATCTGGTTTTACACTGCGACACTTGCGGGATCATTGCAACCTCATCTTGGAGAGATTGTCGCTGTCAAGGTAAGATATTTATTTATATTATTAGTTAGAGGTTTCTGCCTCCCCTGGGGAATCATTAACCTTTGTCGGAGACTTCTAAAAGTGTTAAGCTTCCGCTGGACAGTATCGCTTGGGAGGTAAGACAACATACCTCACCAAATAAACTGAAAGTAAGCATAATAAGGAAAGTTTTATAATGCCAAAAACCTGAAGACGGTGGATTTTTAGAGTTAGAATTACTGTGTAGTGACGATTGGTAAATCACCAACTCCCTTCAACACACAAACTCTGCTCATCCTGAACCAGTCAAGCTCACTTCATGATGAACACTCCGCTTAGCCTAACCAAACTTTTTCTTAAACAAATCTGTTCTGACAATAAATTACTTGACAACATTTTAAAAATAAATGCCCCCTACATTATCCAACACAATATTATATTTTAGCACAGAAAAAACTACAATTCAGCACTACAGTCCATAATACCGTTGGGAAGGAAGGAGATATTGCGAAGAATGCATTACGATAAGTAAATGAGATTATAAAAGACGGATACATTATTCATTAATAAATATTGTTCTTTTTTTTCATTGTAACTAAAACTGCTATTATTAGCGAATTCATATTGTTATATTCTAAAATCCCAGCAATATATGTTGCTTTAAACCACGGATTGTACACAATTCTGTTCTTGTTTGACAGAGTTGGCACCCTCAAGCTCTCGAGGCAAACGTGCGGTAACAGTTTAAAGTCCCGCTCGGGTATTCTACCAGCCGACCGATTCAACCACTCATATATTGCAACTGCCAGAGGCCTGTGGCAGGAGGATTGTTGAACAGCTGCACATGTGTGAGTACATTTTATTTTCCCATCATTTAAATTTCCCGGTCAAAATATTTCAAAGTCCGTTAAATTGTTTGCCAGGGCCGTGGTGTATTTTGACGGCGTAATAACTTGACCAATCGTACCCAAGACCGCTAAAAACTGCCCCGGGGGCCTTGATGTACTTGGCCTGCAACGTTTTAAATTCTTCGGTCAGATACTTCCAAGTCAAACGTTTCCCTGCGGCCAGTGTTTCAACCTAGATCCATCGAGTCTCCACCGTCTAGGACCCCGGGCACTCCGTGACACGGTACCTCTGTATCACTACGCAAGTCAGAAAAACACTAACACACAAACTACGCAAGTCAAATCAGAACTACAAGTTACCAAAAGTTAACTCTAAGGAAGGTAGAAAACACTACTCTAACCAAAACCGCATTAAAGATCAAGAATAGAAAGTAAGAATACTGTTACCCAGCACATACAAATACAACACTACGCCTGACACATGGAAGTCAGGGTTTGTTTAATTCCTTTACTGTAAACTACCAAATCAAACAATTGAATACAAACACAACACTAATCTAGCCAAGTCAGACAGTTATACTGTTTAGAAACCTCAATATACTAATTACAGTAACTTAAAGGAGAGAAGAGGCTTGTAAAAACCAGCAGAAAACTACAGGCAAGAAACTGATAACCCCACTCCACGGGTTTATTAACCTGCTTACCGGGGACCGTGTGGTACTTTGTTCATGTAATTTCTCGGCCAACTATGTCCAAGTCCGCTGAAGTTACTTTACCGGGGGTTACATTTAAATTGACCGAAACTTCTTAAATTTCTCGGTCATTTACTCCTGCCTCCACCGAAGCTACATTATAATGTGTTACATTTCCCCTTAACGGGGATCTTTTTTAAATTTATCGGCTAAACACTTCTAACCCCGGTGAAATAATTTTGAACGCTCACGTTTCCACACCACGGTAAGCCTTTAGGCTAGGCCGTAGGAGCGTCGGCGCGTTCTTTTTGGTTACCCAGAGCTTCCCCTGGAGGCCTAACCTCTGGGGTGAGAGGCCCCAACCATCGCCTCTCACAGTGGTAGCCACTCCATAACAAAATGCTACCTCCTTTTATTTTTTATTTTATTTTATTTTTTACAAGTCCCACCGTGCGGACTGTTCCAAGGAGTAACCTGGGTGTTAGCCAGGCCCTCAATCTACTAAACCCTTCATCACACATTTAGGTTTACGGGGTTTTTCGTCACCCGCACCAGTGACCTTCATTCAGGTTTACGGGGCTTTTCGTCACCCGCGCCAGTGACCTTCATTCACACACACACACACACACACACACACATACACACATACACACACACATACAGTGGGAACTTGTGATTTTAAAGAAAAATTACATTTAAAGTGAACTTTCATCTTTCATATTTTATAGGTAAGGTAAAACTTCTCCGGCAACAAACTTCTTACTAACAGTCTTGCCTCAGGAGTAGTTGATTTTAACATCAAAGAACATAATCCGGCTTCGTTTATGAAAACCGTTGTTTTCTCAATAGGCCCAACGACCTGTTTTTGGGCGTCAGAAAAACTACCAACAGTTAATTTATCGCTATCATCTACATGTTTCCGAACTGCACTCCAGCCATTAACATGTTTTAGAGCAGTAGCTACGTCTCTAGCTTTAAACCATGGCTTTCCTTCATTATCAAACAGAACCAATACCGGTTTGTTATTGAATGTATAGAACTTGGCAGCCATGTCACAATTTACTCAATAGTACAGGCAAAAGGAGCGCAGAAGAACGTCTGATCAGTACCACGTCTTGGAGCAGAATGATGTAACTGTACTAGTGACAAGTGGTATATACAGGAGTAACGCTGCTCCATAGGGAAAGGTGCTACCTTTATCGACGGTAGCGTCATGGAAAATGGATAAGTGATACTTCAAGATTTAAAAAAACAGGCAGTTCCGTAACACTACAAAATACATTTTTTAAGTAATCATCAAAAAACTTCGCCGTTAAATCAGGTAAGGGCATGTACGATATATGTCTTGAAATATCACAGTGCATTATTGATAGGTGATTGATGAGGAGTCCTCCGTTATCTTATCTACTATATACTCCGAAAACACCAAAGGTCATGCCCATGCGTTTATTGAACCGTCAAGTAAGAACTCATACTCCAAGCATATAATGCCATATTCTGAATCTTCATTTAACCTACTTTTGTGTAAAAGGAAAAGAGACACCTCTTGGTTAGTGGGTGTAATATATTCAGCAGGCATTCTACAAGGAGAGAAATACAGGGTAAGACACAGGCACGTCCGTTCACTACCGCGTCTCAGAACAGAGCGAGTTAACAGAGCTGATGTTTAGAGGTATATGCACTCAGCACCCACGTGAGTGGCAGCTCCGTTAAGCAACTCTTTGTTTTTTAAAGCCGAAAGGCAGGGTATCGTGATCATCATTAAATTTTCTCTTGGGTCCTGTAATTTTAAACTTTTTAATTTCACTTACTGTAACGACTTCTCGTCTCTTCGTTCTCCTGATTCTGTTTTCTTCAATTTCTAGTATTTCAGCAGCTTCACTGAGGACCATCTTTGTTTTCTTTAGCTGCTCAAAATTTAATGTTTAGGAGATTTTTAGGTTGAGGGTGAGGCCCTTGATTTTACACACAGATTCTAGTTTTTTCTTTTTGGTTGACCAAACAAGGTATGCGTAAGTTTTAGGCCCCCCAGAAATAAACTCTACGATATAAGAGCCGGGCCCGTACTCGTCTACTAACTCATCAGTCATTTCCCCGAGGTAATCTCCCGTAGGAACCCTGTACAGCCCTCCCCTGTATAAATAAATACATGAGTCCATGCCATAATACAAGACCTGCCCTCCAAGGGCATCCAAGTGTTCATAAAGTTTAAGTCTTGCATGAACAGTGGTGTAGGCCGCAATTACAACATTTACAGTTCTTAGAGCCTCATTGGCGTCATCAACATTCTGCCAATTAACTAATAAAACCTCTTGGTTAATTATTTCAACACACTTTACTTTTATTCCTGGTTGAGTTAACGATTTGGAAAATTCCTTAGAGTCTCTCACAATTGAAGTTTTGTCATGTTTTCGCGTTGACCAAACATGCCCCAAAATGAATTTAACATTAATTTAGCTACTGACATGAGTCCTCCAGTTTTAGCAATTTTGTCCTTGTCCAGTTGAATACCCTCACGCTCAAATAAATCAGAAACATAATTGTCTTTATCCTCCTGTGTTTTACACCAAGCGGGATACCCTGAGGCTTCCTGCTTTACTTTCAAGAATTTATTAATAAAATCGGTAAAAAGTCCACCTTTCTCGTATGTGGCGACTTCATACTCCCACTACTCATACATGTCCAAAACCACATAGCCTTTCTCTACAGCTTTTCTAATTTCACCCATGGTCCATGTTCCTACCATTGCCCTTTCCTCACTATCATCAAAACATTCCCCTTGGTTTAAAGTATACCCGCAAGTTCTGCACAAAACAATTTATTATTCATTTTAGCGGGGAGTACGGGATGATACAAGTTGTAAGGAGGCAGAATCTTACATTTTAACAAGCCCTCTACTTCAAGACCTCTCTCTCGGCACTCATTTCCAACGTAAACAGTAGGAAGACCCACGGCATACTTACAATATTTATTTACATATGGGTAGAGGGACCAGACATCAACATACTGGATTGTTTCTCCCTCTTCACATTTACAATACGTTTTAGTATTACCCATCCTACCTTCAAAGAAGGAATCTCTAGGATTAAGTGGAAGTGTGTTTAGAATGGACAGTTGGATCAGGTGATTTAATTTCTTGTCCTTCTTCAAAGCTCTAAACTCACACTCCCACATTACTACAACTTCATAGCTATTAAATTTTGCCATTTTGGACTTGATTCTCTCGTAACGGAGATGCAAACTGTTTGAAGGATCCTCCGGCAGAGGTTCTTCTCTGCTGTATTGATAACATTTCGGGCAGCCGTGCCAATAACACCCGTGAAACTCATAAATTCGCTCACCGTCAAACCCATCTACTTTCATTCCTTTAATTTTCACTTCTTTACCCCGGCCCGCATGTTGAATCTTTACTCCACGTTTCTCCTCCTCCCATGTTAGCCACTGTAAAGCAATGGCTGACTGTTGCAAGTCGGTACCCTGATTTTGGTATAAGTCCAATAGTATTTTCTTTTAAGAAGTTACGGCGGAAGGCCACGTTACATGCGCTGGCTATTGTTATAGCCTCAAGAAACGGATCTACGTTACACTCTTGAAGAAGCATGGCTCTAAATTTAATACACGCTTGAGCTAGGATTTCTACGTCTAAAATACAGTACTCCAAGATTTCTTTTTGAAAATCAAAAATATAGTTACTCGCTACTTGTTCCTCGTACCATACCTCAAAATCATCTTGTTTCTTTTCAAACATAGACTCGGGGCAATAGTATTTTTTGTCGGGCATAGGACCAATATAATTTTGGTTTGCCAGAGTGTTGAAAATATGCAGGAAGTAGCCCTTCTTTTTCTCGGGAGACAGGTCGAAGGCTTTAGGGAGTGCAGAGAGGGCCATGGGAAAGTAGCTAATTGAGTCCACAAACCTTACGTTTGCTACTTCAATCAAAATAGCTTTAGTTCCCCGAGGCGTTATTTTTGGGGTAAATTTAGTATCTTCTATGATGTAGAATGAATTGTAAATCAAAACCCTGCCCGTTGTGGGCAATTACACAAACATCTTTAAATATTTTTAGAATTTCCATTACATAGTCCATAAACTGGTTTACCGGTTCTTTTTCAAATACCCTTTGCCGTTCCAAGCAAGTTTCACACTCGCCCCCATTAATACATTTAAAGCAGTACAGTTGAGAAACGCACAAGTTTACTTTATGAACTTTCTGTTGAGGGCCCGTGGGAAGTGACTCGTCTTGACGAGTCTCCAAGTCAAAGAAAATAAACAAAAAATCACGGTCTTTCGGTGTTCTCCTATCTACCCTCATGAAACACCGATGCGCGGGGTCTTTGAACGCTTCGCAGGGTTTACAGTAAACTTCTCCGCATGCGTGAACTGTCTTACATTTTTTTTTTTGATAAATCATTTTGTTACAGTCGCGGCAGAACTTTATAGTTTTACAAACTTACCCTTGATGGGCTACTAAACACCGCTCGTTTTTGAATTCTTTTTGCTTTTTATTATGGTTAGTGTATGTAATTTAAGACGTTGAAGAATACTTGTAATACCATGCTTATAAAAGCAGGATTCTTTCAATTTCGATTACTTTGGGAAACTTTCTATGCATTTAATTGTTTAGAAACCTCAATATACTAATTACAGTAACTTAAAGGAGAGAAGAGGCTTATAAACACAGACAAAAAAAGCCATACCCCTATTCCAAGGGAAGCGAAACGCTCCCTTTTGATAACACTACACCGGAAGTTGTAGGTCCAATCTGGACCTACTTTGAACTGATTCTAAGTGTGAGACACAGCTAAACGTCGGGTCCAACGTGTTTGAATTAAATTAACGTTCTGAGAAAGAGACAGGTGAGAGTAGGGTATTTTTGTAAAGTTAAAAAGGTACAGAGATTACACACTTTAGATTTCAGATGTGACTTTTTGTTGTAGTTAGTTGCTTGTAAAACTCTGTTCTCATGCTCTATTCCAGTGTCGGCTTCTTCGATATACCAACAATCAGAATATATGCCCTGTCTTAAATACCTGCAGTCTGCATTCACAAGTAAAAAGATTTTAATAATCAACACCAAAACTAAACTTAACGAGGAGTTGACCACATCAAAAACATGAACAAGAGTAAATCTAAAAAGACAACAAGCAGTGACATTCGTTCTTTATAAGGACAGCAATTATGCAGTGTTTTCTCCTCGGTAGTTTTATTTTTGTTTCCCCTGAAACCAGAGCAGCATCTCCCTTTGACGATGTTATTCCTTGGTCATTTGTATCCAAGTTCGGTGAAACGACGTGGTCGTCCTGCGGTTTTACGGTGTAATCTCTCAGTCAATTGTGTTCAAGTCCGGTGAAAAGGGTCTACCAGGGACCGAGATGTATTTTGACGGTGTAATCTCTTGGTCGATTGTGTTCAAGTTCGATGAAAAGTGTCTAACAGGGTTAAATTTAACTTGACAGTAACTTCTTAAATTTCCTTGCCAAACGTTTGTCGCCGGATCTGTTAAAACACCAGGGAAACATTTAACTGTGCCTAAATATTTTAAATTTCCCGGTCAAACATTTCCGAGTCCGCTAAAATCTGTTTACTGGGGACCGTGATGTATTTTGACGGGGTAATTTCTTGGTCGAACGTTTCCGAGTCCACTGAAGTTACTTTTATCGGGGGTTACATTTAAATTGACCTAACTTCTTAAATTTCTTTGCCGTCTGTCACCGAGTCCACTAAAACTGTCCACTAAGGAAACATTTAACTTTGCCTAAATATTTTAAATCCCCCGGTCAAACGTTTCCAAGTCCCCTCCCCTCGATGTTATCATGAGGATGGGTCACACGCTCTGTACTTCTCACATCAATATCAGTTATGGAGCCGGCTTGCACAGATTTTGTGGTATTCTCAAATTTTCACGCACCCTTACGGATGCTTAATGTTTGTCATCCGATACATGTTGTGTAGGTGACGCCTCACATGCACATCGTGTATCATTATTGACTCCTCCCTTGCCTCTGGGTCGATTAACGTGCAGATAGTATGTGTGTGGTTTGATTGCCACGTTTGCCATTTGAACTTCTGCACTGGTTGGCTGGAAAACCTTTTTATAAAGGTACGTGTCAAATATCTTTAACTCCGGTGAAACCAGGGAGAATACAACTCGGCGGAAACCTTTCAAAATTCAGGGCCAGTGAAAACTGTCCAACTGAGACCATGATGTACATTGCCAGGAGGATTTTACATTTTCCGGCCAAACATTTTCGAGTCCTCTAAAACTGTCCACCAGGGACAATGATATACATTTTGCCAGGAATGTTTTAAATTTTACGGCCAAACATTCCCGAGTTCGCTAAAACTGTCTACCGGGGACCGATATGTATTTTGATGGTGTAATCTCTTGGCCGATTGTGTTCAAGTCCGATGAAAAGTATCTAACGGGGGCCGTAATGTATTTTGATGGTGTATTCTCTTGGTCAATTGTGTCCAAATCCTATGAAGATTGTCTACTGGGGACCGTGGTGTATTTTTATGGTGTGATATCTCGGTCAACTGTGTCCAAGTCCGATGAAAGGTGTCTACCGGGAACCGTGGTGTATTTTGACGGTGTAATATCTCGGTCAATTGTGTCCAAGTCCACTTAAATATAGTTTTTAGAGATCGTAGTGCACTTTGACAACACTTGAAGATTTGTTGCTTTTTAGTATGTAAATTAAGACGTAGAGATTAAAGGAATACTTGCAATTTATGCTTATGATAGCAGGATTACTTTGGGAGCTTTATATGCATTTAATTGTTTACAAACCTCTATTAACATCGTCAGTCGTGGTTAGGTTTATTGATGCAGGTTTAAGTTAGGTTTGTCGATGCCAATTTTTGGACATCAACAACGCGCGCGATGTTGATGTCCAAAAATTGGCATCGACAAACCTAACTTAAATCTGCATCAATAAACCTAACCACGACTGACGATGTTAATAGAGGTTTGTAAACAATTAAATGCATATAAAGCTCCCAAAGTAATCCTGCTATCATAAGCATAAATTGCAAGTATTCCTTTAATCACTACGTCTTAATTTACATACTAAAAAGCAACAAATCTTCAAGTGTTGTCAAAGTGCACTACGATCTCTAAAAACTATATTTAAGTGGACTTGGACACAATTGACCGAGATATTACACCGTCAAAATACACCACGGTTCCCGGTAGACACCTTTCATCGGACTTGGACACAGTTGACCGAGATATCACACCATAAAAATACACCACGGTCCCCAGTAGACAATCTTCATAGGATTTGGACACAATCGACCAAGAGAATACACCATCAAAATACATTACGGCCCCCGTTAGATACTTTTCATCGGACTTGAACACAATCGGCCAAGAGATTACACCATCAAAATACAAATCGGTCCCCGGTAGACAGTTTTAGCGAACTCGGGAATGTTTGGCCGTAAAATTTAAAACATTCCTGGCAAAATGTATATCATTGTCCCTGGTGGACAGTTTTAGAGGACTCGAAAATGTTTGGCCGGAAAATGTAAAATCCTCCTGGCAATGTACATCATGGTCTCAGTTGGACAGTTTTCACTGGCCCTGAATTTTGAAAGGTTTCCGCCGAGTTGTATTCTCCCTGGTTTCACCGGAGTTAAAGATATTTGACACGTACCTTTATAAAAAGGTTTTCCAGCCAACCAGTGCAGAAGTTCAAATGGCAAACGTGGCAATCAAACCACACACATACTATCTGCACGTTAATCGACCCAGAGGCAAGGGAGGAGTCAATAATGATACACGATGTGCATGTGAGGCGTCACCTACACAACATGTATCGGATGACAAACATTAAGCATCCGTAAGGGTGCGTGAAAATTTGAGAATACCACAAAATCTGTGCAAGCCGGCTCCATAACTGATATTGATGTGAGAAGTACAGAGCGTGTGACCCATCCTCATGATAACATCGAGGGGAGGGGACTTGGAAACGTTTGACCGGGGGATTTAAAATATTTAGGCAAAGTTAAATGTTTCCTTAGTGGACAGTTTTAGCGGACTCGGTGACAGACGGCAAAGAAATTTAAGAAGTTAGGTCAATTTAAATGTAACCCCCGATAAAAGTAACTTCAGTGGACTCGGAAACGTTCGACCAAGAAATTACCCCGTCAAAATACATCACGGTCCCCAGTAAACAGATTTTAGCGGACTCGGAAATGTTTGACCGGGAAATTTAAAATATATAGGCACAGTTAAATGTTTCCCTGGTGTTTTAACAGATCCGGCGACAAACGTTTGGCAAGGAAATTTAAGAAGTTACTGTCAAGTTAAATTTAACCCTGTTAGACACTTTTCATCGAACTTGAACACAATCGACCAAGAGATTACACCGTCAAAATACATCTCGGTCCCTGGTAGACCCTTTTCACCGGACTTGAACACAATTGACTGAGAGATTACACCGTAAAACCGCAGGACGACCACGTCGTTTCACCGAACTTGGATACAAATGACCAAGGAATAACATCGTCAAAGGGAGATGCTGCTCTGGTTTCAGGGGAAACAAAAATAAAACTACCGAGGAGAAAACACTGCATAATTGCTGTCCTTATAAAGAACGAATGTCACTGCTTGTTGTCTTTTTAGATTTACTCTTGTTCATGTTTTTGATGTGGTCAACTCCTCGTTAAGTTTAGTTTTGGTGTTGATTATTAAAATCTTTTTACTTGTGAATGCAGACTGCAGGTATTTAAGACAGGGTATATATTCTGATTGTTGGTATATCGAAGAAGCCGACACTGGAATAGAGCATGAGAACAGAGTTTTACAAGCAACTAACTACAACAAAAAGTCACATCTGAAATCTAAAGTGTGTAATCTCTGTACCTTTTTAACTTTACAAAAATACCCTACTCTCACCTGTCTCTTTCTCAGAACGTTAATTTAATTCAAACACGTTGGACCCGACGTTAAGCTGTGTCTCACACTTAGAATCAGTTCAAAGTAGGTCCAGATTGGACCTACAACTTCCGGTGTAGTGTTATCAAAAGGGAGCGTTTCGCTTCCCTTGGAATAGGGGTATGGCTTTTTTTGTCTGTGTTTATAAGCCTCTTCTCTCCTTTAAGTTACTGTAATTAGTATATTGAGGTTTCTAAACAATTAAATGCATAGAAAGTTTCCCAAAGTAATCGAAATTGAAAGAATCCTGCTTTTATAAGCATGGTATTACAAGTATTCTTCAACGTCTTAAATTACATACACTAACCATAATAAAAAGCAAAAAGAATTCAAAAACGAGCGGTGTTTAGTAGCCCATCAAGGGTAAGTTTGTAAAACTATAAAGTTCTGCCGCGACTGTAACAAAATGATTTATCCAAAAAAAAAAACGTAAGACAGTTCACGCATGCGGAGAAGTTTACTGTAAACCCTGCGAAGCGTTCAAAGACCCCGCGCATCGGTGTTTCATGAGGGTAGATAGGAGAACACCGAAAGACCGTGATTTTTTGTTTATTTTCTTTGACTTGGAGACTCGTCAAGACGAGTCACTTCCCACGGGCCCTCAACAGAAAGTTCATAAAGTAAACTTGTGCGTTTCTCAACTGTACTGCTTTAAATGTATTAATGGGGGTGAGTGTGAAACTTGCTTGGAACGGCAAAGGGTATTTGAAAAAGAACCGGTAAAACAGTTTATGGACTATGTAATGGAAATTCTAAAAATATTTAAAGATGTTTGTGTAATTGCCCACAACGGGCAGGGTTTTGATTTACAATTCATTCTACATAATAGAAGATACTAAATTTACCCCAAAAATAACGCCTCGGGGAACTAAAGCTATTTTGATTGAAGTAGCAAACGTAAGGTTTGTGGACTCAATTAGCTACTTTCCCATGGCCCTCTCTGCACTCCCTAAAGCCTTCGACCTGTCTCCCGAGAAAAAGAAGGGCTACTTCCTGCATATTTTCAACACTCTGGCAAACCAAAATTATATTGGTCCTATGCCCGACAAAAAATACTATTGCCCCGAGTCTATGTTTGAAAAGAAACAAGATGATTTTGAGGTATGGTACGAGGAACAAGTAGCGAGTAACTATATTTTTGATTTTCAAAAAGAAATCTTGGAGTACTGTATTTTAGACGTAGAAATCCTAGCTCAAGCGTGTATTAAATTTAGAGCCATGCTTCTTCAAGAGTGTAACGTAGATCCGTTTCTTGAGGCTATAACAATAGCCAGCGCATGTAACGTGGCCTTCCGCCGTAACTTCTTAAAAGAAAATACTATTGGACTTATACCAAAATCAGGGTACCGACTTGCAGACAATCAGTCAGCCATTGCTTTACAGTGGCTAACATGGGAGGAGGAGAAACGTGGAGTAAAGATTCAACATGCGGGCCGGGGTAAAGAAGTGAAAATTAAAGGAATGAAAGTAGATGGGTTTGACGGTGAGCGAATTTATGAGTTTCACGGGTGTTATTGGCACGGCTGCCCGAAATTTTATCAATACAGCAGAGAAGAACCTCTGCCGGAGGATCCTTCAAACAGTTTGCATCTCCGTTACGAGAGAACCAAGTCCAAAATGGCAAAATTTAATAGCTATGAAGTTGTAGTAATGTGGGAGTGTGAGTTTAGAGCTTTGAAGAAGGACAAGAAATTAAATCACCTGATCCAACTGTCCATTCTAAACACACTTTCACTTAATCCTAGAGATTCCTTCTTTGAAGGTAGGATGGGTAATACTAAAACGTATTGTAAATGTGAAGAGGGAGAAACAATCCAGTATGTTGATGTCTGGTCCCTCTACCCATATGTAAATAAATATTGTAAGTATGCCGTGGGTCTTCCTACTGTTTACGTTGGAAATGAGTGCCGAGAGAGAGGTCTTGAAGTAGAGGGCTTGTTAAAATGTAAGATTCTGCCTCCTTACAACTTGTATCATCCCGTACTCCCCGCTAAAATGAATAATAAATTGTTTTGTGCAGAACTTGCGGGTATACTTTAAACCAAGGGGAATGTTTTGATGATAGTGAGGAAAGGGCAATGGTAGGAACATGGACCATGGGTGAAATTAGAAAAGCTGTAGAGAAAGGCTATGTGGTTTTGGACATGTATGAGTAGTGGGAGTATGAAGTCGCCACATACGAGAAAGGTGGACTTTTTACCGATTTTATTAATAAATTCTTGAAAGTAAAGCAGGAAGCCTCAGGGTATCCCGCTTGGTGTAAAACACAGGAGGATAAAGACAATTATGTTTCTGATTTATTTGAGCGTGAGGGTATTCAACTGGACAAGGACAAAATTGCTAAAACTGGAGGACTCATGTCAGTAGCTAAATTAATGTTAAATTCATTTTGGGGCATGTTTGGTCAACGCGAAAACATGACAAAACTTCAATTGTGAGAGACTCTAAGGAATTTTTCAAATCGTTAACTCAAGCAGGAATAAAAGTAAAGTGTGTTGAAATAATTAACCAAGAGGTTTTATTAGTTAATTGGCAGAATGTTGATGACGCCAATGAGGCTCTAAGAAATGTAAATGTTGTAATTGCGGCCTACACCACTGTTCATGCAAGACTTAAACTTTATGAACACTTGGATGCCCTTGGAGGGCAGGTCTTGTATTATGGCATGGACTCATGTATTTATTTATACAGGGGAGGGCTGTACAGGGTTCCTACGGGAGATTACCTCGGGGAAATGACTGATGAGTTAGTAGACGAGTACGGGCCCGGCTCTTATATCGTAGAGTTTATTTCTGGGGGGCCTAAAACTTACGCATACCTTGTTTGGTCAACCAAAAAGAAAAAACTAGAATCTGTGTGTAAAATCAAGGGCCTCACCCTCAACCTAAAAATCTCCTAAACATTAAATTTTGAGCAGCTAAAGAAAACAAAGATGGTCCTCAGTGAAGCTGCTGAAATACTAGAAATTGAAGAAAACAGAATCAGGAGAACGAAGAGACGAGAAGTCGTTACAGTAAGTGAAATTGAAAAGTTTAAAATTACAGGACCCAAGAGAAAATTTAATGATGATCACGATACCCTGCCTTTCGGCTTTAAAAAACAAAGAGTTGCTTAACGGAGCTGCCACTCACGTGGGTGCTGAGTGCATATACCTCTAAACATCAGCTCTGTTAACTCGCTCTGTTCTGAGACGCGGTAGTGAACGGACGTGCCTGTGTCTTACCCTGTATTTCTCTCCTTGTAGAATGCCTGCTGAATATATTACACCCACTAACCAAGAGGTGTCTCTTTTCCTTTTACACAAAAGTAGGTTAAATGAAGATTCAGAATATGGCATTATATGCTTGGAGTATGAGTTCTTACTTGACGGTTCAATAAACGCATGGGCATGACCTTTGGTGTTTTCGGAGTATATAGTAGATAAGATAACGGAGGACTCCTCATCAATCACCTATCAATAATGCACTGTGATATTTCAAGACATATATCGTACATGCCCTTACCTGATTTAACGGCGAAGTTTTTTGATGATTACTTTAAAAATGTATTTTGTAGTGTTACGGAACTGCCTGTTTTTTTAAATCTTGAAGTATCACTTATCCATTTTCCATGACGCTACCGTCGATAAAGGTAGCACCTTTCCCTATGGAGCAGCGTTACTCCTGTATATACCACTTGTCACTAGTACAGTTACATCATTCTGCTCCAAGACGTGGTACTGATCAGACGTTCTTCTGCGCTCCTTTTGCCTGTACTATTGAGTAAATTGTGACATGGCTGCCAAGTTCTATACATTCAATAACAAACCGGTATTGGTTCTGTTTGATAATGAAGGAAAGCCATGGTTTAAAGCTAGAGACGTAGCTACTGCTCTAAAACATGTTAATGGCTCGAGTGCAGTTCGGAAACATGTAGATGATAGCGATAAATTAACTGTTGGTAGTTTTTCTGACGCCCAAAAACAGGTCGTTGGGCCTATTGAGAAAACAACGGTTTTCATAAACGAAGCCGGATTATGTTCTTTGATGTTAAAATCAACTACTCCTGAGGCAAGACTGTTAGTAAGAAGTTTGTTGCCGGAGAAGTTTTACCTTACCTATAAAATATGAAAGATGAAAGTTCACTTTAAATGTAATTTTTCTTTAAAATCACAAGTTCCCACTGTATGTGTGTGTGTATGTGTGTATGTGTGTGTGTGTGTGTGTGTGTGTGTGTGAATGAAGGTCACTGGCGCGGGTGACGAAAAGCCCCGTAAACCTGAATGAAGGTCACTGGTGCGGGTGACGAAAAACCCCGTAAACCTAAATGTGTGATGAAGGGTTTAGTAGATTGAGGGCCTGGCTAACACCCAGGTTACTCCTTGGAACAGTCCGCACGGTGGGACTTGTAAAAAATAAAATAAAATAAAAAATAAAAGGAGGTAGCATTTTGTTATGGAGTGGCTACCACTGTGAGAGGCGATGGTTGGGGCCTCTCACCCCAGAGGTTAGGCCTCCAGGGGAAGCTCTGGGTAACCAAAAAGAACGCGCCGACGCTCCTACGGCCTAGCCTAAAGGCTTACCGTGGTGTGGAAACGTGAGCGTTCAAAATTATTTCACCGGGGTTAGAAGTGTTTAGCCGATAAATTTAAAAAAGATCCCCGTTAAGGGGAAATGTAACACATTATAATGTAGCTTCGGTGGAGGCAGGAGTAAATGACCGAGAAATTTAAGAAGTTTCGGTCAATTTAAATGTAACCCCCGGTAAAGTAACTTCAGCGGACTTGGACATAGTTGGCCGAGAAATTACATGAACAAAGTACCACACGGTCCCCGGTAAGCAGGTTAATAAACCCGTGGAGTGGGGTTATCAGTTTCTTGCCTGTAGTTTTCTGCTGGTTTTTACAAGCCTCTTCTCTCCTTTAAGTTACTGTAATTAGTATATTGAGGTTTCTAAACAGTATAACTGTCTGACTTGGCTAGATTAGTGTTGTGTTTGTATTCAATTGTTTGATTTGGTAGTTTACAGTAAAGGAATTAAACAAACCCTGACTTCCATGTGTCAGGCGTAGTGTTGTATTTGTATGTGCTGGGTAACAGTAATCTTACTTTCTATTCTTGATCTTTAATGCGGTTTTGGTTAGAGTAGTGTTTTCTACCTTCCTTAGAGTTAACTTTTGGTAACTTGTAGTTCTGATTTGACTTGCGTAGTTTGTGTGTTAGTGTTTTTCTGACTTGCGTAGTGATACAGAGGTACCGTGTCACGGAGTGCCCGGGGTCCTAGACGGTGGAGACTCGATGGATCTAGGTTGAAACACTGGCCGCAGGGAAACGTTTGACTTGGAAGTATCTGACCGAAGAATTTAAAACGTTGCAGGCCAAGTACATCAAGGCCCCCGGGGCAGTTTTTAGCGGTCTTGGGTACGATTGGTCAAGTTATTACGCCGTCAAAATACACCACGGCCCTGGCAAACAATTTAACGGACTTTGAAATATTTTGACCGGGAAATTTAAATGATGGGAAAATAAAATGTACTCACACATGTGCAGCTGTTCAACAATCCTCCTGCCACAGGCCTCTGGCAGTTGCAATATATGAGTGGTTGAATCGGTCGGCTGGTAGAATACCCGAGCGGGACTTTAAACTGTTACCGCACGTTTGCCTCGAGAGCTTGAGGGTGCCAACTCTGTCAAACAAGAACAGAATTGTGTACAATCCGTGGTTTAAAGCAAAATATATTGCTGGGATTTTAGAATATAACAATATGAATTCGCTAATAATAGCAGTTTTAGTTACAATGAAAAAAAGAACAATATTTATTAATGAATAATGTATCCGTCTTTTATAATCTCATTTACTTATCGTAATGCATTCTTCGCAATATCTCCTTCCTTCCCAACGGTATTATGGACTGTAGTGCTGAATTGTAGTTTTTTCTGTGCTAAAATATAATATTGTGTTGGATAATGTAGGGGGCATTTATTTTTAAAATGTTGTCAAGTAATTTATTGTCAGAACAGATTTGTTTAAGAAAAAGTTTGGTTAGGCTAAGCGGAGTGTTCATCATGAAGTGAGCTTGACTGGTTCAGGATGAGCAGAGTTTGTGTGTTGAAGGGAGTTGGTGATTTACCAATCGTCACTACACAGTAATTCTAACTCTAAAAATCCACCGTCTTCAGGTTTTTGGCATTATAAAACTTTCCTTATTATGCTTACTTTCAGTTTATTTGGTGAGGTATGTTGTCTTACCTCCCAAGCGATACTGTCCAGCGGAAGCTTAACACTTTTAGAAGTCTCCGACAAAGGTTAATGATTCCCCAGGGGAGGCAGAAACCTCTAACTAATAATATAAATAAATATCTTACCTTGACAGCGACAATCTCTCCAAGATGAGGTTGCAATGATCCCGCAAGTGTCGCAGTGTAAAACCAGATTAAACGCTTTAGGAGCTGAGAGAGTATCTGGCATGGTATATTTTATACAATGAAACAGTAAACACCCTAAAGAGAAGTAATATAGGCGCTGTGGTCCACTGTAGGTTACCACTGTCTTTCACTGTAGGTTTGGGCTCAATACTTAAAAGCTGATGTTTGTTTGGAGATGCACTACATATATGTTCAAGATACAGAGTGATTGTGCCATAGACACTGCCTGGCTAAATAATCGCCACCACTCTTCTCGGATTTATCTTGGCTTGTATTTTTCTTTGTTCTATTACAGCTTAGTTTGTAGGTTTAAGAAATTCCCCCTGTGGGAGTTTGCCTTACTTAGCCTAGATCATGCTATGTTCCCTGCAATGTCCTTTGGGAGGTTTTTGGGGGCATAATTCAAAGCAACGCTGAATCAATTACCAGCAGTGACACGTTTAAAGTAGATGTAGCACGGATAAACATTCCAGTAGGTAAAGGAAGGGCAAGACCCGACTTTTACAATACCTTTGATGAAGAACCTAAAGAGGGAATCGAACCCGGGACCTCCTGAACCGTAGTCCAAGACGCTAACCACTAGACCACCGCGTTCCCCCCGATTATGCTGCGAGATTTAAGGTATTTATTATTACCCCTTCAATTATTTTGATACTTGCCCGCAGTGCAGAGGTTAAGTTTTTTGTAAGATGTAAAGGATGTTAACAGGTACATACATACCAAATTTCATTAAAATCGGCCAAGCCGTTCTTGGGATATTGATTTTTAAAATATAGCTCCTTCAATTGTTTTGATACTTTCCCGCAGTACAGAGTTTAAGTTTTTTTAAATAGTAGCGGAGGTTAACAGGTACCTATATACCAAGTTTCATTAGAATCGGCCAAGCCGTTCTCAATATATTAAATTTTAAAGTTTTACACCCTCCATCATCCCCTAAACAACCCTCTTCTACCTTCCAACAAAATTGAACGTTAGAGGATGTTAACAAGTATCCACATGTCAAGTTTCAATTATATCGTCCCACCCGTTCTTAAGATATTGATTTTTAAAGTATGACTCCTTCAATTATTTTGATACTACCTGCAGTACAGGGTTTAGGTGTTTGTAATATGTAGCGGAGGTTAACAGGTACATACATGCCAAGTTTCGTGAAAATCGGCCAAGCCGTTCTTGAGATATTTAATTTTGAAAATTTGCCCCTTCATTTTTTGGGATGCAACCCGAAACATTTAATTAAGATTTTTCATATGGGTAGATACCCCCCTAGAGTGCCCACACTACGTAGTAGGCAGTTTTCTGGGGTCAAAATGACCCTAGGACTTACCGTTTTCGAGATATAAGCGATTTTTAGTTTTTTGCAACACTTTCTTGTGATATATACATGTAATAGTTTTATATTTTGAGTTAGCGGCACTTTCTGGTGATATATACATGTAATGGTTTTATATAATGGTTTGGCGGTACTTGCTTGCGAAATATACATTGCCATAGGTTGGTAACACATCGTAGCGTGACGTAATATATACATATATAATTTAGATAGTTTGACATAATATATATACATATATATATACATATAATAATTTAGGTTTATAGGTAGCGTTTAGGGTGGCAACACTGGCTAAGTGAGGTTAGATAGCCACTTACCTTTCTGGTGATGGTATATTATACACTATTATGGTACATATATATATGATTATACACTGTAGCGTTATATATGGTACATATAATTATATATGATTATACACTGTAGCATTATATATGGTACATATAATTATGTATGGTACATATATTTACGTATGGTACATTAGCTCTGCTAAGTTGGTAACACTACCTGGAGGGAAAAATCTGGAGGGAAGAAAAGTGAGGTTAGGTTTGGCGCCAATTTTTTTTTTGGCGCGCAAATGTTCTTCTTACTCTTTCCGGAATAACGCGCTCTAACCACTATGCCATTTCCGGTTCTAAACGACTGCCAACCCTACTTAGACGAAGACAGAAACCATCCTGCTTTATATTTTACTTTGGATATACTTTTCGATGCGTAAAGATATGAAGTCATTCTCAACTTTTTTAAATGTGATTTTTTCTGTTTTTCAAGCCCTCGCAAATCTCAACTACCCACAATTACAAGATGATGTACAGCCCGAACTCTCCTTCAAAAGGTTCTGTGATCGTCTAAAATTAATAATTGAATCTTACACTCCCAAGAAGATAATAAGGAGGACTACTTTTCCTTTGTGGTTCTCGAATGAACTAAAGAGCCTGGTAATAAAGAAGAAGCTTCTTCACAAACGATACAAAAAAAACGCTGTCTTTCATTGATCTCCAGAATTTTCGTACTGCCAGACGAGAATGTGACAAGTTTTCTAAACTGTGCTACTCAAACTATATTCGTAGGGTAGAAAGTGGTATTCCTCTTGATATTAAGGCCTTCTGGTCCCATGTGAAAAGCTTGAAGGGTTCGTCTGAAATGTCATCATGTATATATTATGATGAAACTGAGGCAAGTAACGATACTAGCAGGTGTGATCTTTTTGCCGATTACTTTTCTTCTGTTTTCAACCGTCATGATATCCAAATACCTAATTTTGACCTTGGTCTGAAAACTTCTATATCAAACTGCTGTATAACGGCTCTGGGAATCCAGAGCTCGAAGCTCTGGATCCTATGAAGAGTGCCGGCCCAGAGGACATCCCACCAATATTACTCAAATACTGTGCTCCTGTGCTGCACTCCATCTATGCATCTTTTTCAGATCAATCCTCTCTGCTGGTGTTTTCCCATCATCTCTAAAGACGAGCCATATTATAACTATTTTTAAATCTGTGGAAAAAAGCAACGTAAGAAACTATTGTCCAATTAATATACAGCCAACGTTAGCTAAAGTTTTTGAAAGCGCCATTCTAGACAGTTTATAAATACTTCCAACTTAACGGTTACATTTGCTTGGGGCAACATGGTTTCATGCGTGATAGTTGAACTACAACCAACCTACTACTTTTTCAAGGGTTTGTGATCTCTGCCTTTGGGACCTCCAGTGAAGTTGATTCAATTTACCTGGATTTTAGCAAGACGACTAATAAAATCCACTGCCGTCTACTCATAGCAAAGCTTGAGAGTTATGGAATTTATGGAGCCATTTCTGAAGTGGCTGGAGAGCTATTTAACTGATTGTTTCTTTGTTATGAAGTGTGGTGAAGCTAGATCAAAACCATTTCCAATGCTTTCTGGATTTCCACAGGGTTCAAATATGGGCCTTACAATTTTAATTCTATTTATGAACGATATCAGCGAATTACTTTCATCGAAGTTCCTGTTGTTTGCTGATGATGCTAAGGTTTTCAGCAGAATAGACTCTCATCAGGATCATAAAGTGTTTTAGAATACACTGGGCAAAGTTGTGACTTGGTGTACCTCCAATGCTATGGAGCTAAATGTTTCCAAATGCTGTGTTATGTCATTTTCTCGTGGTGGTCAGTGACAGTTATGTGGCCACAACATTGATGGTTCGTGTCTGAGAAGAGTATACAGGATCGAATACCTTGGAGTAATAATGACCCCTACTCTCAGTCCCTAAGAGCATATTATCCATGTCACAGATAAAGCTTCATCAGCTCTGGGCTTTATTATACGACAGACAAAGGACTTAAAATCCCCCCAGACTTTGTTGACCATCTATAAAAAGATGGTGCGTCCTTTAATGGAATACGGATCAATGATTTGGTCACCTTACCAACGTGGCCATATTGATCTGTTGAAGAGGGTCCAGACTCGTTTTGTTACAGTGCTTATGATGAGATTGGGCTTTACATACTTGGATACTCCAGTTTCAGTGGTGGGGACTAAATTTTGGCTTCAAAATCTTGAATAAAGACGTAAATATCTGGTTCTTCTGTTTCTTTTCAAACTCGAGAATTGTTACATACATTGCCTCTCTCTTCTATGTGGTGTGGAGTTAGCTGAGACTCGTGCCACCCGCTCCAAGTCAGTTTTTACTCGTAGATACCAGCCAACCAACTACGCCCTTCATCATGGAATTTCGAGATTTCTGAGAACTGGAGAATAAATGACCGTGCTTGACTTCTTTGGAACTTCGCTCTCTTTATTCAAATCCAATGCACTGAACCTTTTGTAAAACTAATTATGCTCACACTCAAAATCAATGTATAGGTTAATTTTTCTTGATTGTTACCAGTTAATTTGTTATTTTGTAATTTATTTCAATTGATTGTTACTTTGTCAGTTTATCCTGTTATTTAATTGTGTTTTCTTTTTATTTATTGTATTTATTACTCATCTGCTATGAAATCCAGACTTAACTGTTATTGTTGATTATGATTGTACCTGTTCTGTTGTTCTTGATGTTGTTATATTTGCTGTAATATTGTTATCACAGGGACTTTAATAATATAAATGTAATTAAATATTGAAGCATATGTTTTCCTTAGTCTTAATATTATATTGTAAAAATGGTGTATCTGTTGAGCAAATAAATAAATTATTCGACTGATCTCGAGAGATGGCCAATGTCACTGAATATAGTTTTAAATGAAATGGTGAAAATTCTCGTATGTTTACTATCTAAGTTCAACTGGTTTTTATCAAGGATTATTATAGCCTAATGACGAAATCTAAGGCTAGTATTAAAACCTTATCAGTATTATTTTGTTAGTATAATGTGTAAAATTTATATTTACTATACTTTAATTGCGCTAGAAATGTATATTTTGTGGTTTTGCGCAACGATTACGATACTGGTTAAAGAGAATGATTACCATAAGAACCTTTTTACATTTGTAAATCTAAACTTGTGTTTGCTCCTGACAGGAAACACCTACTATATTAAAGGGAAAGTTAAGTTTAAAGTAGCAATCACATTAACTAGGCACATTATTTTAGTGAATTCTATTTCATTGACTAGGAATATGTAAATAAAGGCTAACAGTGGGTAAGGTAAAACAATATCTATTTCAAATAGTGAATTACCATAGAAATTGTTTTTCTATTTTTAATTAAAGTTATTGTAGTTTTTGTACGTATCTTAATGCTAACAAAATCTGTCTTATTAGTTTTTTCAACAACTAACCAACAGTTACAGTGATACTCTTGTTCCACAAACAGTCTGCCACATTGTAAACCCTCAAGTGTACTTGCGAGACTCAGCTAATTCAACTATATGGTCAAACCTTTTATAGCTACTCTCATTATGTAGAAGTATTGTAATTCTTGTTTCAACCTCTCAAAAACGTACGTAAAAACTAAAGTTTTTTTAAAATCATGTTTAGGTGAACTGAAAGCATAAACTATCTGATACGGTTTGGTGACCCGAGGTTTGGTTACGTACTCATAATGGTGTCGTGGACATTGGACAGGTTATAAGAACTGTTTGAACGGTAAGAGTAAATGATTTTTATTTTTATTTATAAACAATAACCCAGGTGGTATTTTCAAGATGAATACAAGTTAATCTTAGTAGTTTATTAGATTTACTCTGATACATTAATTGCTCGTTTAAAATGTTTCCTATTTAAATAATAATGCAACTAATAACGGATTTATTACTTTTAAAATAGCTATTATTAGAAATCATTAATAATTGTAATTGAAAATGAATACATCGAAATTTAACTCGTTAAAAAAATATTAATCTTGTACTTATTTTTAACTTTTTTTTCAACTAAAAATTTTATATCGGATTGTTTTTACAATCAAACATGTTTGTTCTTACTGGGAATAAATCATATTTTAAAAACCAAATACATATATCTCTCCAGTCTTACGTTGTAATGTAATCCTCCAGCTATACGTGTATTTTGACAAATTCAAAAATATTAAGGCGTGCTTATTATTTTATATTTATTTCTGACATTAGTTTATGCTTTTTATAATTGCGAGGTTTATTTGGTAATGTAATAGCACAATCAAATAACTGATAGTAAAACATAACGGACTAATGCAGTCAGGCTGATAATCCAGCTCAGGGTCAGGGACTCCCTCATTAACACCCTTATTCACCCTTATTCTCACTTCCTCTACAGTCTGCCTTTTAATTATTATTGTTTTGTAACAGCAATAGCACGTGTGAAATTAAGGTGTTGAAAATATTAACATTATCTAAAATACAGAATGGAATTGATAACATTAAACTATCGCAAATATTTACTATACGTTTGGAGCTTTACTGTGTTGTTTTTAAGGTATTATTGAAATATTTAATTACTCCTTTTATCATAATGAAATCTTTTACTTCTCATACTAGTTAAGCAATGTATTAGTCACTAGGATGGGTAAGTGAAATGGGGGGGGGGGTGATTTTGATGGATGTGCTTGGAATTAATGGACTTCCTCTTACACCATAACCTGTATCTGCAATATTCATTGTTGTAGTTAACTCTCAAGACATTTAGTGTAAGTATTTTTAATGAAAAAAAACATGTTATTGTATCAGAATAATGAGAATAGTTTGTTAGATGGAACTCCAACAGATTATTTTCGCTACGAAAAAACCTACAAAACTACGTCCAACCCAGTCTCTCATTGATATTGATATTTTTCAGCACCCCTCACGTCATCTTGGGTTGTTTTTTAGGTTTTTTACATCGTAAAGTTTAAGGCTATGCATAATGCAGTAAATCGAATTAAGGGTTCTACTGGGTGTATTTTAAACAGATCCAATGAATTAGTTTATTCCGTCAACATACAATCCCATTATTGTATTGCTTAGTTATTATATTGTATGTATTATTGTGTGTAGTATGTAGGCCTTGGTGGAAATAAAGAACGATTGTTTGTGTTTGTGGAAAAAATTGCTATTATACGCTTTAACATACAGTTTATATGTCTATATCTGTTGATCTGTACATATTAATTTCATTTAATTTCATTATTATACCAAATCACTCCAATTTTACATTAAAAAAGCATTATTTAAGTTGAAATATTAAATGAATAAACAATATTAATATCTGTACATAATGTAGACCATAGTACAGTATACATCAGCTAAAAGAGCAATCACATAGTTATAAATAAAAAAATAACAGTCTTCGTACAAAACATTAAACGATAGCATAAGTAACATTTGATTTTATTTTAAATGCTATATTTTAAATTTTAAGATAGGTTTTCCGATTACCATCTTCATCTGTCTCCCCATAGTACAATTGTGCTTCTTTATAACGTTTAATCTCATACTGTAACTATTAGCCAATCACCACATTACTTTATAATTATTAATTCTCTCAAAAGTAAGTGTATAACTCTTGATTAGTATTATAAGGGAATATTTCCAGGTCAAGTAATTTAATAGTCATTAGAAATTTTGCGAATAAATGAGGCTATTTGAAAATTTGTTTAACACACAGAATTAAATGGATGGAGTCTTATCCTTTTTTATGTTGAACAACTACTATTTATAATAATCCGAATGAAGTGGTTGGGTTACTGTCTGCTGGTATGTATGTGTTTTTGATAAATACATCACATTTAATGAACTTCTTGAACTAGTCATATTTATCTTGACACATAATTTGGCTTACGTTTGAAGTTTCTAGTTTTTCCGATACCAATAGTGGTAATTTATTTATTTTTATTTAAATATCGACAATGAAATAATTATAATACAATCACAGAGTAAAATTTAAATTAGTTGACCTCTTAGTTAATAACAGTTTTTATTAAATCGAGAATTTGTTGTGTGGAAAACACAAAGAAAATTAACATGCTCAATACAAAAAAAACTCATATTTTGCAACCATCAAAGTGATCATGTTAATAGCAGCTTTTTATGTTATTTTTATGAAAGGAATCAGCTCCCAAAATTTGTTCGTGGATTTTAGATATAGTCCAATATCGTAGTTTCCACCGTTTGTATAAATACGTATTCAACAACATTTGTCTAAGGCCAACAGAATAATGCCCACGTAAATACTTGCATTCCTTCTGTTGTTTTTTCAGTTTGGGTATTTCAACTGCTGTTTACTTTGAAAACAGTTTTGCAGAGTAAACACTGACATAAAGTCTCAGCCGATAATCCGTTTGTTTACTTTCCATCATTTCGCTTCAACATCGTATAATACTTTTAGTTTTCAATAGACACCCTTTATTTAGGGTTTTCTTCCTAGCCTACGAAAAGCACAATGATTAGGATAGTTTTATGGAATATAACTATAGCAAATCATTTCATCATGATATGTGGTTTAAAGGTACAAATCATGAAAACAAACCTTTTACTCTGTTACTATGGATGATATGTGACAAGTATTTAATTGGTGGTGATACTCAAAAATAGGTTTCACACGAATAAAGTATAAAAATCTTTTTTTAAATTAACCGTGTAATAAAACAATCTACACAAAGTCTTCACAGCAAATTCTGGTTATTTAATAAGAAATAGTTTAATGTTACTTAAAACTAAAGTTAATTTATCTGAGTGTCCGAAAAAGATTTCTCAGATAATTCATCAGTTGTTTTTTATAACCGTAGTTCACTAACAATGCACAAAGCCTCGGACTCCGTAATAAGACAATTAATTATTGTATATCCTAACCTTCTTCTAAAGTGTAGGGTGTACCATTGGAAATATGTTTATTTTAAAGCGATGATATGTTACACACATAATAGAGCCTTAAAAACTAATTTATTGAGTACATGTAGTTAATTGCAGTGATTTAAATTTATATAACAGTTAAAATGACAGAAAAAGTTGAACGTTACACGTTAATTAGTAACAAATTATCTTCACAGGGTGTTCTGGGCAAGCAGACATAACTCTTATTAGGCTGGGATATTTAGTGAGATCCTTCTCCTACTAAATTGCAACCTCTGCCTCAGACCAGTTTAAACAATAAGTTTTGTTTAAATCCTCTTGTTTATTTAGCAACCAAGAGGCAAGAGTTAGTTTTTTGTCTGTTAACTTATACTTCGGCCGTTGACCTTGCTAAACATTATTAATTTTCCTTATTTAATCATCAACATATTTCTTAACGTTTATTCTTTTTTTAATACCTTAAAATTTGAATTTACAATGCATATAAATGTTTCAAAATGTATAATAATGTAACCAATGGCATTTTGTTACCCTATGGGTACATTTAGTATATAACGTCTCATTACTGTTATGGATTACTGGCCCCAAGATGATCCACATAATTAACCAATGAAGTTTGGTATAAGTATAAATATAATATAATTATTTTGATGGTACGGACACATCACAAGGAAAACCCAAAACTTTAAGTAAATCATAAAAGTTATTAATTTTTCATTATTATGTGTCAAATAAAGATAAGTATATATATGAAAATATCAGGAATATGGTAGTGTATTTATTTGACTGGAAATGGCAAAACTGTTTTGAAATTTGGCTGTATGCCACTTTTGATCAACTATTCTCAAGATGAAATGACTGCTTAAGTCGTATCAGTCTATTACAGGTAATATTAGATATTCAAATCATTTTTACCTAATGACTCTTTTTATTCAACATATTTTGATGGTTGGGAATCAATACTATTATTTGAAAGATTAAAATATATAACAACAACCAGATATTGTATATTATATCTAATCACAAAAATAGTAAAATTTATTAAACCCATATTAAAGCATATTTTTACTACAGACTGAAACTGTAATAACATTTTGTATAAACCATTTGGAGAATAATTAACCGTCTTACAAACTGATAAACTTGTAATTTAATTAAAGAAGCTAAACAAATTGCATATTTTTTTAAAGGAACGGAAATAGTTCCCCCATAGGACTTTGATTGCGTTTGATCGCGCACGTATTATCAATTTAATTTAAAATTTATAGTGTTGAGCCTCAAATGCTGGTTATTTTTCTACTCGTTGAACACGCAGGTTTGATTTCACAGGGTACTTTGTATAAGCTTTGAGGGAAGGAGGTAAAATCGAAAGTGAATCATTGACGAGCCTACCTTAAGCTGTAATTAGCCTACCCTACATAGATTAGCTCCTTAGAATCTAATCTAGATTGTTTTATCGTCGAACAAATATTATAATTATCATAACGAAGTACTAAGCTCACGGTTTAATTTACAAGGCGGTTTTAAGATCCTTATTAAAATAGTTTTACATCAAAATATCTCTTAGATAAAAGGTTTATGGCCCGGAAACACTTGCTGATTAACTAACTGTACATTTTTAATTGTTTATATATACTTGAGTTCAGTGGCCAGTACCTAAAGTGCATAACTGAGATATAACAGTGAGAAGCACTGTACTTACCCATTCAGTCAGCTTTCAGTACCATAAACATAAAGTAATGATCAATAATACATAAATGATCTGGTACAGCGTATGACTTTGATATAACATTTATTTATTACCTTTACCGCAGTTCTGTGAACACATGATATGATTTAGCGTAGACAATTGTTTTAAAATCTTTGTCAAGTAAGTTTAAGTGAAATTTGTGATTTTATTTTCATATTATAGTTTTCAAATTTTCCATTAGGTGCTGTAGGGGGCTTACCATGTCCCTATGTGTACTCCCTGATGGGAGAAATTACCGTGTCCAAGACCATGATATACTCAAAGACCACCAGAAACCCAGAAAAATGTTTGTCTAATCTTTTTTATGATAGTTCTAATGTGTTTAACGTATGATGTTATAGGTTTATATGTCCCTTGTGCATGGACCGTGAGTAGACAAGAACAAAGTGGCAACTGAAATCTGCTTATATGTACTTGACAGTTCAGTTTTCGCTTATTTTATCTATTCTATATATAGGTTACCTATATATATATATATATATATATATATATATACACTCTATAACTCTATAACTATAAATATATTCTATATATAGGTATTCTATATATAGAAGCCTATGAGGTTCAGTGGCTTTAATTACATTAGCATTTAGTATTAAGTATTATCTATTTAGTATTAGCAATACCTCATGTTACTCGAAAGGAATCTATCTATCTACATAGATACAATTATAGCTTTGTCAATGCATCACTTAGAGCCTTCAAATGTTATACACTTTTAAATTTGTGAGAGATTTTAATTATTGTATACAAATGTGTGACTGTCTAAATATTACGCCCACAGGCCAGTTTTCGTTCGTACGGCTATTCTGAATTTATCAAAACCTTTCCCCCACTAACGTGTGGAACATTTAGGCCATTTCAAATCATCGGTCACAGAGCTCTGTGCCCCATAGCCGGTCAATGCTCAAAAATTAATCTTAAGGGTATCAGTCAGTCAGTCTTTCACCACAGAGTGCACTTTGATTTGTTCCAAAGAGCATTATTTAGCTGATTTTCTTTAATCACAGGGTAAAATACTAAGGCTAATTTTAATCCTTTACAACAATTTCATAAAATGCATGATTCTATGACTGTGTACTAAACCACACAGCAATGGTGTGGTAGTGAAACATTGTTCACTGAACACGTGCGTCCATGGAGAATGGTATTTGAAACTCGATATTGTTAGGTAACAATTGGAGTATACATCTGAATTTGTGCGATTATTTCCCAACCCATCACATACAAACTGCACAGTGACTGAAAAGATATTTATTAGGTAGAAAGATACCACGGTATGAAGTAAGAAAACAACTACTTTCAAGGATCTGTTTGAACCAACAAAACATAAGTATTAAATAAATACCCCCGTTGCAGCAAACCTGCATACTCAGCGAATTTCCAATGGATATATAACATAACACATTAACACTTAACGGGATTCATAAGAAATATATTCACAAACAAGCGATATTAAAAATATTAATTATTCTCCATAAGAATAACATTGGGGATGAGTACACAGGTTTGCTGCAACAAGGAACACAAAATAATGGGTTTTTATGCAAATATCATTATAATTCATCAAAGTAAAGTCACATACCAAGTTTCATCCATATACATTCATAAATAACTGATATATAACATTTTAAGTATTTTCCATAAGAATAACATGGAGACCAAGTACCTAGGTTTGCTGCTACAGGAACCATAGGCAAAAAATATTTTTTTGTGCAAACAACAATAAACCACAACCAGATCAAGCCATAAACCAAATTTTGCCAGTTTATGTTCATAAATAAGCGAGATATACAATTTTTCTTTTTCTCCATAAGAATAACATTAAACAACGTACTGTGTTTAGCACTTTCAATATCTCAGTAACCAATTGACGTAGAGCAATGATCAAAATACCAAATTGTTTGTTTTTAAGCTGAATTTAATGGTATGAATTAAAATGCGATTTAAATTAAAATTACATGTGAAAACCCCAAAAAACACATTTTTGGGGTACAAAACCCCCCAAAAAACCCCCTTCGGATGATGCGATTCATCTGGTTTTCGAACTCGTTCAAATAAATGGTACTTTACACATTTGTACAAAATTTCATTAAGATTGGACCTTTTTTACGAGAGTTATCGTGCTTACGGACATATATATATATATATATATATATATATATATATATATATATATATACATATATACAAATTTGAACGAATGGTGTTTTTGGCATCTGGGGACCTCAAAATGAAAAGTTATCATGGTCTCGGGCTTCAGTCTTACCATGAGGCCGACGGTAATAGCTTCTTCCCTATAGGGGAAATTCGCTAAAACATAAAATATCTATTAAAATCAATAATATAAACTAGCACAGATTTAACAAGGATAAAATAAGTATGTATCGATGAGATTCAAAGATATCTATGAAAGCTTATTTATTGTAATTATATTAATAGGCAAGCACAATTCTGTCCTCTATTTTTTGTCTGGGTGTGTGGGAGAAATTTTCGCACACCGTTAGAAATTTATTGTCGTGTAGATGTGCCCCCTTATAATTTGCATTTTCCCTCAGGGCTACGCCACACAGGCTTTCAAAGTTTCAATGTAAATCTTATGGAAGAATAATAATCAATGACATTGTATATTTCAAAGCTGTTATTAAAAATGCTAACACGACATCAAAATCAGTTGTTTCAGGCATAGTGTAAATAAAAATACTACTGGATACTGGAGTGGCAACGCCCCTCTGTTACCTGTTTCCACTCAACATTAGAACAAAATGAAACTGTTAGAGGCGGAGGGGTATGGGGATGGGAAGGGGGAGAGAGAGAGGGCGAGAGAGAGAGAGAGAGAGAGAGAGAAACAGGACCCACTAGATAATAAACGAACTTATTTCGTTATACGTGAGTTAAGAATCATGGTTGAGGTTCAAATGATTTAGTTAAAACTTGTAATGCAGGCTAATGGAATAAAAGACTCACGCAATCAATAATTTTGCGTCAATAAATTGGTGGTCCAATGTTGACCATTGGGTGGTCGCTAGTAGGTATAATTTTGCAGTCATATCCTATTAGGTAGACAACGATATAATTAACATACAAATTAATATTTGAAAGATTGTATAAATATGATGTTGACTCTATCCCGTCTGTTGCATTATCATGTTTTAAGACAAAGGATCTCTCTTTACGTAAAAATGAGATAAAATGAACATATTATAGATTATATTACTGATATTTTGTCATCCAACCCACCCACGTTATAATATAGCCAAACAATATTCGAGCAGTTACAACACGATGCGCAGTTCAAGGTGTACTAGGCATTTGCATATAAATATGCCATTCACACCTTATCCACTGTCTGTTTCAATAAATAAGTTAATTTGGACAAAATATATTGTTTTCATACTGCCAAAAAGCACTAGACTCTTTGAGAAGGAAACAACAGTAGCAGTTAAAATGAAGCGACTGGATAATAATGATACGTTTAAATGATTATAAACCATGCAAAAAAGTTTTCTAAAAATATTACGTAATAAAAACTGGGTTAATTAGTAATATATGGATTAAAACTTCCAAGAACCTTTAGACGAACTCTAGATAAAAACGGAAAGGTTCTGAAACCAGGACAGATGCTTCTCTGGTGCCGGTAGTATCGGAAATTGTGGCAACATGGAACCCCCGACTCGGTGCTGTCTTCGCCTATCAAAATAAATTCCTGGTTCTATTAGGCACATATTCAAGCCAGATTTGTCATCTAACACATACCACTTATAAACATTGCGTTCAATAACATCTGTGTTCATAGTGAGATAGAAATCATGTGGTTCAATAATTTATATGTGAAACTAGTAAGCTGTTAACAATCAAAAACGTTTTATGGAGTACCACAAGGTTCTACTTTAGGGCCATTATTTTTCATTATCTACATGAACGATCTACCATCCGTCACAGATAAAGGAGAAGTAATACTTTTTGCAGATGATACAATTCTCAATATTACCGAAAGTTCTAACAAACAATTAGAGATATTTTCTTTTGTTCAAATTTCTAAAATGGAACAATGGTTTACAGATAACAGTTTAATAGTAAAAGATTTGAAATCCTCAGCTTTACAATATAATACTAATTTAATAATGAAACAATTCAACTTGTTCAACTTGCCAACTCTACAATACCACTGGCAACTGAGTATAAATTTCTTGGATTAACATTACAACCAAATCTTTCATGGTTATCTCACATTGATAAAATTTGCAAAAAAATCAGTTAAGAATCTTTTTGATAAAATGTTTTTCTAAATGCTGCACTCTAGACATAAATAAAATGGTATATTACGCTTAAATCCATTCACATATATCATATGGACTAATTATATGGGGTTAAAGCCCAAATGCCAAAATTGTATTTAAAAAGCAGAAAAAAAGCTTTAAGAACACTTTGTCAAGTCTCAAGAAGAACATCGTGCAAACAACTATTCAAACCATTAAATATTCATTACATATTCATATTACATTATCGTCAATTTTTATATTACAAGCAGCAAGTTTTGCACATTTGAACCTTGATAAATTTTCCTTCAGAAGACAAATTCATAATTATAACACGAGAAATATCAACCATATAGACTTGCCACATCCAAATCCAACATTCCGACAAAGATGCTCAGACTGGATATCAATCAAAATTTACAACAAAATTCCTTCAGAAATAAAATCTTTAAATAACATAAGACAATTCAAAAATAAATTAAAGCAATACCTTATCGTTAAATGTCCATACAAAACTGAAGATTTTTTAAATGAAAACAACAATGAAAATATAATATAAATTTAAAATCAAAATGTTGTGTTTCAAGATTGGATGAAGATTATTTTGTAAGATTCAAGGATTTAAATAATCAAAATTCTATTAGTTATTACATAACTCATTACATACTCTGTTAATGTAATTTAGTTTTAACCATAAATTTAATTATGGCAATTAAGATACTTACCAATAAATAAATAAAGAAATACTTTAGAATATTCCTTTAACCAATTCCAAATCACATCTTTATGCAATAAGTTGTAAAAGCAGCTAAACCTAGCTGAAAAATTAGGAATGAAGGAATGATAGTAGTTTATTAAACCTTGATATGCTTTTAAGCTTATCCTTATTTGTCGACTCAGGGGCATCTTTCAAAGCAGCTAACGTACTTTCCTGTGGACGCAGGCCTTCCGCTGATATTACGTGACCTAAATATCCAATGGAAGATTGCAAGAACTTACATTTTGTCCCGTTTACTTTAGCACCATATTCAGCGAGTCGCTGCAGAACCATTTCAAGGCTCTGTAGTCCCTCGTCTCTCGAAGAAGCTCCAATTAACACATCATCCAAGTAAGCAACCGTACCTGGAATCCCACTTAAAATTTTGTCAATGGCAGCTTGAAATAGAGCTGGACTTGAAGATAAGCCAAATGGAAGCCGTGTAAGGCGTATTACCCCTTTATGTGTAGATAGAGTCAGTAGATCCCTAGTAGCACAAATCATTGGGTCAACGTTGGGAAATGGTTGGCACAGTTCGTTGGCCAACGGTAAGAAATGTCCGTTGGCGCACCGTTGGGCCAACGTTGTATTTGCCAACCAAATGCCAACAATGCCAACCAACACCCAACCAAATACCAAACGTTTATAATTTTGTATATCAATGGTTATTTTTTAATAAAAAAAAACAATTCCACATTGAATTGGCTTAGTAAACCAATAATATAAATTTTTATAAACGATTTGAATAGCAAAAATATTGTGTCCTGGTAGAGTCTTGAACCTTCGACATTTGACTTACTGTACACTCGCCTTAACCCTCGCGGCCACTCTGACTCGTGTATATGAATGGAAGGACTAGGATATAAAAATTACCAATAGTGTACACCTACACGACTAGGACAATGGACATTATTTCCTTTAATTCTTCTATAAGTTAATCGACTTGCGCAAATCACTGTAATAAGAGAATAAAAGTTGGAACAATGTAATTTGGTTCTTTGAACTAAATGATGAACTAAATTATGATCAAATTAATATATATTTAATATAATTATAATAATAAAATATATGATGTTAATACGGTATACTATAATATATACATTACTATTATTAATAATAATGATAATAATAATAATATAATATAGTATGATTTGCAAACCATAGCTTTTGATGGGCCAACGTCTGCTATGGTTGGATTTGCCAACGCGGGTTACCCAACGATTAATTTCTTTGGCCCAACGTCTCCTATGGTTGGATTTGCCAACCGACCATTATCCAACCACTTCTAACCATCCCTACCATTCCCCATCGTTGGGCCAACGATGTGTGCTACTAGGGATGTTGAGACTCTTCGGCAACCGGTAACTGTAGGTATGCATTAGACAAGTATATACAACTAAATACAGAACAACCAGCCAGTGATGCAAAAGTATCCTGGGCTTGAGGTAAGGGGCAATGTTCCGTTTCCACCCAAGGATACAATGTAATCTTGAAGTCTGCAAATAGACGAAAACCCTTAGGCTTTGGAACCACCACTAAATTCGTACTCCATAAGGAATTAGTCACTTTGAAAGCAATACCATCCCTAATCCATTGATCTAATTCCTCTTCTACCTTCTCTCGCATGGCAAAGGGTACAGGCCTGAATTTATAGTTACAGGAACTGCTCCTGGCTTTAAAGTAATTTAAGCTTTAACCCCCTTTATTTCACCCATACCAGGTTGAAAAACGTCCTTATACTTATTCTTTAAATTGCTTACATCCAAATCACTGCTGTCAATAGCCACAGTACCAAAAGTAGAAAATTTATATTTGTTGCTGGTACGTACGCCCAACCATTTTATATAAAAAAATACTCTGCAAATCCAGCTTGAGATGATGCAGCCAATTTCGCCCTAACAACATGGGTTGGTTTTTCTGTTCTAACCTAACTATTACAAGAGGTAATTGAATCTCCTACTTATTATGTGACACTGTAAGTTCAGCTTGCCCAAGCACTGGAACATTATGTCCTGAATTGGTCAAAAGTTTTAACCTGGTCAACATTAACTGGTTTGATTTCAACGTCTCAGAAAACTTCTTCGCAAGTTTCAACAGGGCAAATTGTTAAGGCACTGCCTGTATAAAGTTACATACAAACAGGATGACTTTTAATTAGAAGTCTTACCTTATATCCCTCATCACCTGAACCTAAGTTGTAAAGTTTAATTTCCTCCAGTGGTTCCTCTATGCCTAGGTATGAATTTCCTTCTTCCTCTAATTGATGAACGGATTTAATTTTGGTATTTCCCTTTTTCGGAAAATTATTACTTTTAGTCTTACACATTTTCATCAAATTACCTTGTTTCTTACACCGATGGCACTTTAAAGAAGCATAATTGCACGAAGTAGCCTGATGATTTCCAGATCCGCAATGCCAACAATTTAGACTTTGAGGAACTTTCGACCTATAATCCGAATTGAATCTAGCAGAACCGTGATTTGAACTTTTAAAGAAAACAACTAAAAAAAGAAACGTGTAGGTTTAAATTGTGGTTGGATACGGCTGCGAACGTTAATTATTGCTGCTTCGCTATGACTTACACCAAAAAGTGTTCGACTGTGGCCAGTTCGTGCAATTTTGGCACATTTCTCAATGATGCCTTGCGTGATAAATTGGTTTCGGGAATTGGTAATGAACATATTAGATAAAAGCTTTTATCCGAAGAAAAGGAGTAACAGGAAATGTACGCGTTGGCTCTAAGACTTGACAGGCCAAGTGTTTGATAGCTACTAAAAAATCCTAAATTGACTCACCCGGTTTTTTTTACTCTGCTGCAGACCACGTATCGCTCTGCTACTACAAATCGTTTAGGCGCAAAGTGATCTTTTAAATTGTCTATCAACTCATCGTAACTTTTACTGTCTACTTTAGTAGAATAAACAATATCCGAAAGAGTAGCCAAAACCTTTGGTCCAATAACCGTAGTTAATACAGATACCTTTTTGTCCTCCTTGACATTATTGGCCTTGAAGAAGTGCTTTAGACGCAACAGGTAAGCATCAATGGCTTCCTCCCGTGGATTGAATTCACACAAACGACCTATACTGCCATTCGACATTTATCCAACTAAATCAGTGTACACTGAGAAATTCCGATCAGAACGCAAAACAACTTACTACTCGCATACTACCCTACCTAATATTTTACTGTACCAAATTTAAAATACTTTATTACAACAATTTTTTAAGGAACATAACATACAAAATAGAATACAACTTAAACGGCGACATTGTAGTGCAACAGCTGTCAGCTAAAACTAAACTAATCAGAGATTGGTATCAGTGTTGCCAATTACAAAATTGTATATTCCTGATATATTACAGATGTCAACAAGAAACCTCCTTGTATGTTACAGATGTACTAAAGTGATAAACCTCCTTCCTACGTGATTCAAGTGGTTAAACGTTAGTATATGTAATTATTTACATTATAATTTCCACTTATTAAGAGTAGAAAGTCTTAATTTCTTCAAAAAAATTATTAACTCACTAATAAAATGTAAGTTACCAAATAAAATTAGATGTTTAGGTTATTTATTTATTTATCTACGGCTATTACTAATGCAAGTTTACTAATATGACAATAATGAACATTTGCAAGAACAGAAAAAAGAAAAAACTATAGCTACCTATACATCGTGCTATTAACTATGATGATATATTATTAAAACTTAATTGTTGTAGCCCATTGGTTTTCACCATATCTGGTTCTAACCTATTTCCTTGCTGTCAGATTGAAAACAATGTAAGTTTAATATAATTTTTGTTTCCTAAAAAATGAAAATTGCATTACCAGAACTACCCTACATAAGTGTTTATTCAAACACAATAAGGCACCTAAGTTAGGTCCTTTTTGGAGGTTAATTTATTTAAGTTATGCCTATAGACTTTAACTTTCTAGGTATAATTTATTATATCCCTACACCAGTGTTTCAATCAAATGTTTGTCTAAATTTCTTCATTTTGATCTAAAATAACATTTTCCAAAATTTTTTCGTAAAGTTAAACTTAGCCTCTGGATTATTGTGTTGCCACAAGTGCATCCTAATTTTCTGTTAAAAATGTTGAATTTCACTGAATTAACCTTACATATAACCTTATATAATTTACCTCTAGAGTTTGAAAATCACATTTGTTTTAACCATAAACAAGGGTACCTATATTAAATTGAACAAGATAACATCCAAAATATGACGTTTGTTTAACTTAAACTGATATAACTTACCCAGGCAAATCCAATATTTCTAATGTTTCCGACCTTGCTAGGCTCGGGTACACTTTCGTAAGCGGAACGACATACATAAGAAAATGAAATACTTTAATATATTAATTAAACTTAGGTTGATTGTAAAATATTTCATCGTCTGTAGGCCTATGTTATTATACATCACATTTGTTTTTTGTTTGTTTTTCAATTAAAGTTAGGCCTAAAATCGATATGAAATAAACGTTATCGGTGCTTTATATAAAACAATCATTTATTTACAAACATAAACTAAATAACAATATCAACAAATTAAAAAGTTTTCTAAGATATAGCTTTCTGGGATACTGTAATAAAAGAACATAAACTGAGTATGATATTCATAGATCCGTTACAATGGTTGTTCCTGGTAATCGATATTTAAGTAGGCTATTATTGAATCAACGTTTGTTATCTGGACAGATATCAAGATGATATCTTCCACATCTCATGACCGAAACTATAACCGAATAAAATAAATAATCGATAAACTATACAATGTCTTTCGGTTATATCGTTCCGCTTATGAAAATGTACCCTTATGCTCCTCTTATGAGGATGGTCGGAGCTAAGGCAAACCAAACATGGACCATAATAACAAAAATAAACAAACCCAGAAGACAATTATGAAACTTCAAAACCCAACCAAGCTACCTAACCTAACAGGCCGCCATACTGACCCCAACAACCAACCATGCCAATCAATACTTGAAATGAAAACAATACTAATAATCCATAACTACAGCTGACAACCAAAGGTAAGCGTTAATCAAACAAATTAATGACGATACATATTTTAATTTAACAAATACTAACAATCCGTAAGTGAACTACAAAAATTCACAAATCTAAGCACTAACTTTTAAAACGAGTGATTCCGAAGGTGCCACTTGTCCACTTGTGTATTTCCATCTAAACTCATGGAGAAGCGCTTCTTACATGATTGAGACTGTAGTCATAGACTTTATACAGTAGGTAGCCTATTAGGCTTATACAATATTGTTATGCTGATGCTATTTGATTGGCAATGGTTACAATACAATAATGTGATTATAACACGTTGATGCAATTGCAATAGCCTACTTTGTGATTAACTGGGATTTCCTCTTTGGGGCTTAATAGGCTCTGAATCCCAAACGACAATGACAGCCTCGCTGTAATTTCCAATTAAAAACCACCGAAGGCACAACCCAGAGCGTGATTTACATTGTGTTGGGAAATTACTTTTTGAAATTTGTAAAATGTTATCAAGCCTCCCTGAACTCTTCGAATCGGTCTAGAGGGATACATGATGCACATGTGCGTTACCGGTACCAGTACTTGGTCTGTGCGTATTAAGACTGATGATGCCACACTGTGTTACAAGCTCAACCTCAAACTTGCCGCCATATCAGAAACGTCTAGAAGGCACTACCGCGCACACAAGGACCTAACAACAATGCAGCCACGTGACCCGCCTCGCTCATAAAACTGATCGACTGCGGCCACTCGTTCTCTTAGCTCGGAACAATTCGGCGTAACAGCATTTAAAATCTTTTCTAAGTTAATACCGCGTTTCTTTGCCAATTCTAAATGTTCATCGATTTATTAACGGGGTGCACCCCATACGTTTTCTATTTCGCGAATTATTTTAAAGAAAAGGCCAAAATTCGTGGTACAATCTCGCATTCGAATTAATTAATTTATCAAACTTTCCAAAATTTACACGTGCTAAGAGCAGGTTTAAACACTGCCATTCTTGTCGTTTTTGGGGATAGATATAAATTTAACAACTGGTATTATTAGAATATAGTGCATTATTGTGTTACAGTGTATTTATATTGTGTGCGTATGTAATATTCTGCAATGGTCATGTAAGTAACATTTATTTATTTTACATTGTTGGTCATATTTCGTTAGAATACATGTCATGGTTGATTCTGATAAAGGTTTAATAATTGTTAAGTTTGAATTCATTTATCACTGTTAATTTATTTGATGTAATTTCATATTCAGGGATTTTTTAACACAACTTTCTATTTATTGTAATATAATTTGAAAATGCAACTGCTGTACAAGAATTAATTAATTCTTATATTAATTAATTCTTAATAATAATTAATTAATAATAATAATTAATTAATAATAATAATTAATTAATTCTTAATAATTAATTCCGAAGCAGTGTTGAAGTGGCGTTTTCAAAATCATCTGGGACACCCACCCTCGCGCACAACTAATATTAGTGCAGAAGCCATTCTTTTCATCGTCCTCGCTATAACCGCCCATCAGATTAACCGCCCTCTTTCTAGCAAATAAGTCACATCCGCCACCACTGCCGTCATATGGATACTGTATCGTAAAAAACATTCAGGTCACTAAAATTTGATCATATCTTTTCTTTGTGAAGTATTAGTAAACATATTAGTAAACTTAGAGCATATATTTGGTTCCTGTTTTGTAACTATCGTTTAAGTTTTATAATTGCTAGTGCTTAATACAAAACCCAGGTGTTATTCGTTTTAACTGCCCTTTTAGTTATCCGACCCAGGGTTTGGTCCCATTGAGGGTGGTTAAGATGAGAAGGAGGGGGTCTACTGTATAGATTTTTCTCAATAAAGAATACTTTAAGAGCTCCCATATCAGCCCAATTAACATTTCAACATTCCTTGTAAATCTACCAGAAAAAACTACTGGTCCAGTTTTAACTGTTTTAGTATTAAATTACAGTTTTTGGTCTGTAGTTATGTCATAATTACATTTATTTTATTTTTATGTGCTTTTTTAATGTAAAATGACTGCGTTTATTGTGGGAGACGGATCTTGGTAAATTTTCTTCAACAAATAATTTACATAATTCCACTAGCAAACACTACTGGACCAATATAAAATATATCCTCAGCAAAATGAAAATGTTCTAGGTATAACATTAAGCCAAAATCTAAATTGGGAACCACAGTAAATAATTTAATAAAACGTTTAAAGAGCTGTATTTTTTCGCTTTGTGTTATCAGGCAAGTTTCAGATCTGAAAACCCAATTCATAACTTATCATGCTTACATTTAATCAATAACGAGCTGCTCCGCGGCAATATTTTGCGGATATAATCCTTTATAACAGCTGTTTAATGAATAAAGAAAAAACACATGTGACATAACCTATAAAACTCTCCTCCATATGATTACCATGGGAACTTGGAAGTCCCGTGGAGCAGAGCCCTGCAGCCTAAATCGAAATTCTGTCTCGACAATAACTTAGAAATTGAAATTATCTTTTAAATAAAAAAAGAATCATCAAAATCGGTTGTATTAACTTCAGGAAGTGGGTGAACAAAAAGCAGGAGTTTTTAAAAATATGTAGATGACACATGGAATTTTAGTTTGGGGTTTTAACTCCTGTCACTCAAATGCGAAAGAAAGCAAGGAGAAATATTGCTAGAGTTTCTTCCAGAGCTTTGTGTAAAGATATATATTTCAAACATTTTAAATTTTAGCTTTTTATGATTATTATATATTCGAAATTTTATGTTGGGTAAAGGATTATCCATCCTCACCCATGGACCAGCCCAGGTCTAAATTCCAGTAAATAAAAATTATTGCAGATAATCGGTACTTTCGAATTGGCCTTAAACAGATTAAAATCTCGCACAATTGGCATTAAGTGCGTTTTATTTCTGCAAAATTTATTTTCTAAACCCAACCCCAAAACCTTTTACGAGAGGCGAGGATGAATAAATAAATGCGAACCGCTATGACATCTTTAATGTTTTGATGTTCTGAGCCAAGACAACTCGTTTATTAAATACGAATAAATTATTATTCAAGTGATTGTCGGTTGAGTAGTATTTTGCGAACCCTGGATTACTCATAGTAGACTGAGCGATCTTGGTATTTTTCTTTGTAAAACAGGTTAGCTAATTGGGAATATAATAAATTTTCTTTTTGTAAAATCTGTCGTTACAACCTCGTCCATCTCTTCTGCTTAAATAGGTGCCGTAGCCGCAGGTTGTAAACAAACCTGGCATTTTCACGGTCATTCTAGAACACTTAGGAATACCGGCAGTGTGGCACATTCTCTACTGTTTCCATCGCAGGTATTCCTGGAATTGCTAGGAGGATGCGGAAGGTCAGTACCTTTATTTGGCTTGGTAATCTTGAATGGTCCTGGGTTTTCTGGGTCCTGAATTGGATTTTATTTTGAATGCATTGTTAACGAATTTTTAAACTGGTAACCAATTTTGATTTAATACATATACACGATCTAGGTTCATACGATGTGGATGTTTTTTAGCGAATTTCCCCTATAGGGAAGAAGCTATTACCGGAGGTGGCATGGTAAGACTTAAACCCGAGACCATGATAACTTTTCGTTTTGAGGTCCCCAGATGTCAAAAACACTATTCGTTGAAATTTATATATATATATGTATGCATATATATGTGTGTGTGTGTGTGTGTGTGTGTGTGTGTGTGTGTGTGTGTGTGTGTGTGTGTGTGTGTGTGTGTGTGTGTGTCCGTTACCGTGATAACTTTTGAAAGAAACACCCGATTTTGATGAAATTTTGGGCATATGTGGAGAGTAGCATTTATGACTTTAATTTCGAAAACCAGATCGATCACACTATGGGAAGGTTGTTTTATGGGGGTTTACAATTTACAAAAAATCGGTTTTTTGCAAATTTGACCCCAAAATGTTAAAAACAGTCAATTTTGGTTATAACCATTTTATAGAGCTTAAAAAACAAATAATTTAGTATTATGAATCATTAACCTAGATTAAGTGGTTGCGGAGAAAATCCAAAAAAAGTGTCCCATGCTAATCTTAAGGGAAAAAGGTTTTTAGATTTTTCTCAGATAGTTTTACTAAAAACTTCACATTTCTGTTTATTAATGTGTTTAGCTCAACAAAACAAACATTTATGTGTTTTAATCGTTGTTCTACGTCCAATCGTTGCAGGGATATTCAAAGTGCTAAACACAGTACGTTGTCCAATGTTATCCTTATGGAGGATAAATAAAATTCTATGTCACGATTATTTATGAATGTATATTGATGAAACTTGGTACGTGGCTTAAAATAGTTGTTGTATATTGATATTAGCAAAAAAAAGTATTTTGTTGATAGTCCCCGTAGCAACAAACCTGCATACTCGGCCCCCATGTTATTCATATGGAAAATAAGTAAAGTTGGATATCTCCCTTGATTATGAACCTAGATACGAGAACTTGGTATGTAGCTTCACCTGGTTCGGTTGTATTGATGATTGCAAAAAAACATATTATTTATCTTCCTCGTTGCATCAAACCTGCGTCCTCAACCCTAATGTTATTCTTATGGAGAATAAATAAAATGCTATATATCACTTATTTACTTATTTATCACTTTACTTTATGTTATTTTAATTTAAGTGATGGAACCTCATAACAGGCATTGCCTTAAGAGGCCCTCTTGTTTTCTCATTATTTTATTTTTATTTTTATGTCAGCCTGACAAGTAAAGAGGAAATTAATTATTTATTTACGTTACAAACAAGCTGCATAATTTAAAATTAAGTAACAACTATGTATTTTCGTTATGTATCATGAGAAAATAAAAATATTCTATTCTATTCTATTCTATTCTATTCTTATTTAACGATGTATTTTTGTGAAACTTGGTAATGAGCCGTGACAACTTTCCACCGACGAATGTCACGCCTCATTTAGTGTTTATATAGTACTAATTCTAGTGTCTGTGGTCTGACGCCCCCATTTGCACGGCCGTGAACCTCGTGTGCAGAGTCCTTGGGCGTGGACTTGTGACCCCCGAGGATTATTTCCGTTGCACAATGTGCAATTTGCTGATAGATCGAGTGGCTGTCAAACGACGAGCATCTGTTGTGTTTTCTGTATTAAAGTTTTGTGATAAGTAAAGTTGTATGTTATGTTTTCGTTGAATGTTGTCATCGTATTGTTCGTCTAAACGAGCCGTCATCGTCTGATGGGGTCCCGGAGGAGCGCGACCACGTCAACACCATGAGCGTCGGCGGAGAAGGATTTTCCACCTTGGCTGCCGTCACCGGATTCTGGCCCCCCCTCTCCGCCCAGCTTCGTCGCCCCTCCGGTGGGCCGCTTCGACCCGCCCAGTAAACCGCCGCCTGCCGCAAGTTACCATAAGAATTTTGTTGTTATTGTTTATATATTTATTTATTTATTGATTGTTGTTTTTTGAACACTATTGCCACCATGGACTCTTAATGTTTATTATTGTTATTTAGTTTTTAGGCACAATTGTTGGAAATCGTCGTTATCTATTTAAGGGGGCCCCTTCCAACCAATGATCTATAAAAGGCAATTAAGTAAATTATTATTGAAATGTTCGTTGTCCTATTTGTTTTATTGTTAATTATTTATTGAATTGTTGAAGTGTTTATTTAAATGTTTATCTATTGTTGGTTAATTTATTTTTTTTTTTAATTGAAAATGTCAACATTTAACTCAACTCCATCAACTTAAATTAATTTTGAATGAATTTTTTTTTAACTTAGCCAAACTTTAAAACTGCTTTTTTTTGGAAAACTTATAGAATGAAAGCACCTTTATTTGAACATGTAAACTAGAAGGCAGGTGAGAAAGATTGTTGTTTCCAAAAGGATTTAACTCACATGTATTATTGTTGTTTTTGATTGCTATTACAATTTGTGCCTCTCAAATGGTGCGTTTTAATTTTTCCTCCACGGTCTTTACATTTAGGTAGGGCTGTGAGCCGCCCCTCGCCCCGCGTCCATGGGAGCACGCTTCCAATTCTGGTTCGCTTGGGTGCGGGTGCGGGGGCGTGGTTCAGATGGTAGCAGAGCGTGGTTCCATGGACGCGGGGCGAGGGGCGGCTCACAGCCCTACCTAAATGTAAAGACCGTGGAGGAAAAATTAAAACGCACCATTTGAGAGGCACAAAACAGATGAGAGGCTGCCTCTGCCAATGTGGGGGTTCAGGACCCTGCCCCACAGGTGCTACGACGGGGCGGAGACCAGCCCGGGGAAGATGCCCCGCAGCTTGGCTCCTCTGAAAATCCGCGTCCTGGACGCTCCTAGAGAGGATCGAGAGTCTGTCCAGGTCCGCAAACGATGATGGTCTCGGAGCAAAGACCAATCGAGAGCGTTCCTCAGGTTTCAACCCCTGAAGAATGATATCGATGAGCTCCCGCTCACCGATTCCCAGTCGCAAGACACGCTCCACCGACCGAATGTCACCGGCATACTGGTTGAGAGCCATGGGGTCCATTGTTCCCGAACATTTGAGGAAGCCGGAGCTAGTGTACGAGGTGCGGTTCCGGGGGGGGAGACTCCCGGAGCTTATGTACGCACGTTGCGAGCCCAGTTTAGGCAGATTGCAGGCACGCCTCAATCTTGGCATGAGTCACTCGATTTGAGTGAGGAACTTGAAGCATGTAGGGAAAGAGTAGAGGAGCTGAGTGGCGAAATTGACAGTTGGAGTGCCTTGCCTACCGGCTCCGCCAAGGCAGCTTCAATCACACAGTTGACACATTGGTGTAACCGGCTAAAATTGTTAGCCCAAAATTCCGAAATATCTGAGGTAGATAAAGCTTGGGTGAATGAGAGAATCCCGGAACTTCAAGGGATGATTGAGACTATTCGGGAAGGCAAGTCTGTCAAGGAGACTGTTAAAATTTTTGAGGGTTCCCCTCCTTCTCAGGTTTTGGCTGGGACTCCGGAAAAGCCTGAGGTTGTGGCTGACGCTCTGGGGGAAAGTTCCCGGGAACAACCGTCGCCAAGTGCACTGCTCCGGTTGCCCGCGTTGGCACTTGCGTCTCCTCCCCGTACATCCACACTGCCCACCTTAGAATTGCATGCCCCCGTTCAGTTGGGTCCTCAATCCAACAGTGGTCATTCCTTATCAAGTACTTTTGCCAGACTTCCACATCCTCTCTCTTCAGTTCTTAGCGTTTTTCAACCGGTAGATGGGCTTGATGTGGACGGGTTGCTCCGTTTCCTGGAATGTGTGTTGCGCATGCGTGAGTTTCCTGGTATGTCGGACTCAACATTAATGGAGCTCATTGCTCCGTACTGCCTGAAACCTTTGGGCGACAGACTTCTAGATTGCTTGCGCAGAGGCGTGAGTTTCGATGATTTCCATAAGGAAGCCTTGGAGTTGTTCTTACCCCGGCGGGTTATGGAAAAATTGAAGGTGGAGAGGGTTTTCCGTCCTCAACACCGCTCGGAAGCTCTCAGCCAGTATGTCGGTGACATTCGGTCGGTGGAGCGTGTCTTGCGACTGGGAATCGGTGAGCGGGAGCTCATCGATATCATTCTTCAGGGGTTGAAACCTGAGGAACGCTCTCGATTGGTCTTTGCTCCGAGACCATCATCGTTTGCGGACCTGGACAGACTCTCGATCCTCTCTAGGAGCGTCCAGGACGCGGATTTTCAGAGGAGCCAAGCTGCGGGGCATCTTCCCCGGGCTGGTCTCCGCCCCGTCGTAGCACCTGTGGGGCAGGGTCCTGAACCCCCACATTGGCAGAGGCAGCCTCTCATCTGTTTTGGTTGTGGCCAACCTGGTCATATCAGGCGAGATTGCCGCCAGAGAGGAAATTTTGGACGTGGTCCAAAAAACTGAATTACACGCAGGGGGATAGTTTGCCCAATCCTCCCTGTGGGTCTGTTATCAGTTGTAAGGGCAGTAAAGTTGATAAAGTCAGTAAAGTCAATAAAGTAAATAAAGTCAATAAAGTTAATAAGGTCAGTAAAGTCAATAAAGTCAATGAGGTATTAAATGTTTTGGATAATGATCAGTCAAAGAAGTTAAAGTTAAATTCTGTTTCCAACTATGTTTCTGTCGCCTCCCCTTCTGGGAGTGCCGTTTCTGTTTCTGAGCCTCTGCTGCGGGGGATGACGGGCCTTGCATCCATGGGTGTGAAGGCGGTGTGCTCAACCTGTCCACGACTCAACATCTTGTTAGGTGACACGGTGCAGAAGGCTCTCGTAGACTCTGGGTCAGCCCGTTGTCTCATTTCCTTATCTCTGTTTGAAAATTTAGAATCTTCAGGGCTAATTAAGCAGGTTGAGCGAATTTCCCCTATCTGCTGGACTGCGTCTAATTCCCCACTTCCCATCATCTATGAAGCCCGCTTTAAATTTAAAATTGAACATTTTTCTTGGGTGTGGAGCTTTTGGGTAGCTAAGGACCTTTGTTTTCCTGTCATTTTGGGAGCGGATTTCATTAAGCACACTGGCCTGATTTTGGACTTAGGTAGAGGCCAGTGTTTTTTCCGATTTGCGAGACGGGTGTTAATTCCTTTTGCTGATGAGATTAACGGTGGTGCCGCTGTGGTGGAGCCTGAGTCACCCGGCGAGGCGAAGATCGATCCTTTAGGGCATCTGACTCCTGGTGAGGCTGAAGCGATTAGAGCACTGTGCATTCGTTTTCCTGAAGTGCTTACGCCGAAGCTGGGAGTCACCAATCTTCTGGAGTACGAGATTCGACTAACTGACACCCGTCCCGTGCGTTCTCATCCGTACAAATTAGCTCCACCCAAAATGGAAACGCTTCGCACCATCTTTAATGAACTTCTTGAAAATGGGGTTATTGAGCCTTCCCGCTCAAGTTACGCCAGTCCAGCATTTCTTGTCCCAAAACCCAATGGCAAGTCTCGGATGGTCCTGGATTATCGCAAGTTGAATGCGCAAATTGAAATCGACTCTTTGCCTCTCCCCGATTTGCATTCGGCGTTCGATTGGTTCGGTAAGGCCAAGTATTTTTCTGTATTTGATCTAAATCAGGCTTACCATCAGATTCCTTTGAAACCTGAGTCTCGACCTCTCACTGCTTTCTGCGTCCCGTGGAATCTATACCAGTTCACACGAGTTCCGATGGGTCTAGCTGTGGGGGCCCAGACTCTCACCAGACTTCTTGATTCCATTTTCCATGACGTCAAATTCAAATATGTGTTCAACTACCTCGACGATCTTCTGGTGTACAGTGAGAGTTTCGAAGACCATCTGACTCATCTAGAGGAAGTTATGAGTAGGTTGCGTAGGGCTGGCCTTACCGTAAATCCTGACAAGGTTAGTTTTGCTAAGCCGGAAATTTCTTTTCTTGGCCATCTTGTTTCTTCTCGGGGCGTCTGCATCGATCCAGCTAGGACCCAGGCCATCAGGGAGTTTCCTCCTCCTAAAGATGCCAAGGGTATTGCCAGATTCATTGGCATGGTAGGTTTCTACCGACGCTTCATCCCCAACGTTGCTGAGTTGGCGGCCCCTCTCAATGAACTTCGCAAGAAGGGAGCCAAGTTTGTGTGGGGTGAAGCGCAGCAGACGTCCTTTGATTTTCTCAAAGAGGCCATCATGCAGCCGTCTGTGCTGGCTATGCCGGATTTCAACCAAAAGTTCGTCTTGCAGACTGATGCTTCCTCCGTCGCGATTGCGGCTGTGTTGTCACAAGAAGTGGATGGGGTTAGGCAGCCAATTGCGTACGCCTCACGTACTTTGAATCCCTGTGAAAAGAAAAGCTCTTCTGTCTATGAACTTGAGTGTTTGGCTGTCGTGTTTGGTATTAATAAGTTTCGAAGATTTTTAGAACATAAAGAATTTTTGTTAGAAACCGACAACCAAGCACTCTCGTGGCTTCTCGCCCATCCCCGCCAGCTTGGGAAGATTGGTCGTTGGGTTGTTCAAATATCGTCCCTTAAATTTCAGGTGCAACATGTCCGAGGCACACAAAATGTGATCGCCGACACATTATCTAGGATGTACCACTCACCCGACGACCATCCTTCGGATCCAGAGCAGACGGGGTGTGCCGTGCTCTTGGATTTTCCTCTGGCTTATTCAGATTTCATTTCCCATCAGTTGAAAGATCCCGAGCTGGCAAAAATCATAGGTGAGCTTCAGAATGGGGGAGCCCACCCCCCTTATTTTCTGTCCCAGGGTGCCCTTTGCTGCCGAGCCCGGCAGCGAGGCAAACCAAAAGTAGTGCTGCCAAGTCTTCTAATTCCGATGGTCTTTGAGTACTTTCATTCTTCCCCTGTGGGTGGGCACTTAGGGATCCATAAGACCATCGCTAAGGTTAGGGAACTTTTCATCTGGAAGGGTATGGACCGGGACATTGCTGCGCGGGTGCGTTCTTGCCAAACGTGCTCGCTTAGCAAGCCCGCTCAACATACCAAGTTTGGACTTTTGGCTTCTGAGGTGGCGGAGAGACCTTTGGAGAAGGTTTTCATCGACTATGTTGGGCCTCTCCCACGTAGCAATTCAGGAAACAAATTCTTGCTTGTTTGTGTGGATGCCTTCTCCAAGTTTTGCTGGCTTTTTCCCTTAAGGAATGCCACTGCACAGCTCACCGTGCAAGTACTTCGCACCCACCTGTTCCAACACTTCGGTGTACCCGCCACCCTTGTTTCCGACAACGGGACCCAATTCGTGTCCAATCTTTTCAAGAAGATGTGCTTTGGGCACGGTATCCGCCATGTGACCACTTCCCCTTACTACCCACAGCCTTCTCACGCCGAACGGTTCAACCGAAATCTTAGATCCGCTCTCTTAGCTTTCCACGCTGATAAGCAGACCACCTGGGATCAGGAACTACCCTGGCTCCAATTTGCTTTCAATACTGCGCATCATGAGAGTCACAAGGCGGTCCCTTTCGAGCTGTTCCTAGGCTATCCGCCTAACAACCCGTTAGCGAATGTGTGGGGAATTGGCGACCTTCTGCCACCTCCTGGCGCGGCTGATGTCAAGGCAACTTGGCAAGCGGCCAGGAGAAACTTGATAAGGGCTAGGGAATTGGTCCGGAGGAAGCATAATCGTGGTAGGGTAGACAACCCTTTCCAGGTGGGGGACTTGGTATTTTGCAAGGCTCATCCAGCCAGTTCGGCTGTTGACAAGAGAGCCGCAAAGTTGTGTCATCGGTGGTCAGGTCCCCACCGCATTCTGAGATTCCTGACTCCTGTTACGGCGCAGCTGGGAGACCCGCGGACGGGAGCAGTCTTCCGGAAGGCACACATCTCACACCTGAAGCCTTTCCGGGGAGCTCTCCCGTAGGTCATTCTTGGTTGCTCGTGTGTCTGGGTGGGAAGTGCACTGGGCCAGAGAACCTGATCACTTCTTCTGTCCCCTTGTTCTGCGGAGGTATTTCCCCTAGTAAATTTCTCCAGCTCTGGCCAGAGCAAATCCTGGGGGTGAGCATTCCCCCCAGTCTGGAAGTCCCTCGGCGTTCCCCACTCCAGACACTTGAGTCGTCTACGGGTGTCGTTGTTTTTCAGAAATGGGGAGAGGCTTTGTGTTGTCCCTTTGGAGAGGAGTGTCCTCTTTTGGGGGGGGGAGGTTGAGCCGTGACATCTTTCCATCGACGAATGTCACGCCTCATTTAGTGTTTATATAGTACTAATTCTAGGGTCTGACGCCCCCATTTGCACGGCCGTGAACCTCGTGTGCAGAGTCCTTGGGCGTGGACTTGTGACCCCCGAGGATTATTTCCGTTGCACAATGTGCAATTTGCTGATAGATCGAGTGGCTGTCAAACGACGAGCATCTGTTGTGTTTTCTGTATTAAAGTTTTGTGATAAGTAAAGTTGTATGTTATGTTTTCGTTGAATGTTGTCATCGTAATGTTCGTCTAAACGAGCCGTCATCGTCTGATGGGGTCCCGGAGGAGCGCGACCACGTCAACACCATGAGCGTCGGCGGAGAGGGATTTTCCACCTTGGCTGCCGTCACCGGATTCTGGCCCCCCCTCTCCGCCCAGCTTCGTCGCCCCTCCGGTGGGCCGCTTCGACCCGCCCAGTAAACCGCCGCCTGCCGCAAGTTACCATAAGAATTTTGTTGTTATTGTTTATATATTTATTTATTTATTGATTGTTGTTTTTTGAACACTATTGCCACCATGGACTCTTAATGTTTATTATTGTTATTTAGTTTTTAGGCACAATTGTTGGAAATCGTCGTTATCTATTTAAGGGGGCCCCTTCCAACCAATGATCTATAAAAGGCAATTAAGTAAATTATTATTGAAATGTTCGTTGTCCTATTTGTTTTATTGTTAATTATTTATTGAATTGTTGAAGTGTTTATTTAAATGTTTATCTATTGTTGGTTAATTTATTTTTTTTTTTTTTAATTGAAAATGTCAACATTTAACTCAACTCCATCAACTTAAATTAATTTTGAATGAATTTTTTTTTAACTTAGCCAAACTTTAAAACTGGTTTTTTTTGGAAAACTTATAGAATGAAAGCACCTTTATTTGAACATGTAAACTAGAAGGCAGGTGAGAAAGATTGTTGTTTCCAAAAGGATTTAACTCACATGTATTATTGTTGTTTTTGATTGCTATTACAATTTGTGCCTCTCAAATGGTGCGTTTTAATTTTTCCTCCACGGTCTTTACATTTAGGTAGGGCTGTGAGCCGCCCCTCGCCCCGCGTCCATGGGAGCACGCTTCCAATTCTGGTTCGCTTGGGTGCGGGTGCGGGGGCGTGGTTCAGTAAATAGCTCTATGTATTAGTGAGTCACATATATATGCATTGGAAATTCGCTGAGTACGCAGGTTTGCTGCGACGGGGGTATTTATATTTCTATTGTTATTGTATTTGACATTGGTTTTGTTCTTCAACTGATGCTAGTACTACAGTATTCTCGAAGTTCAATATGTTGTCTCGGATGAATGTTTAGCTACACCCAATACCTTAGTATCCGCATTATTGATGTTCCTTATTTGTTATTTTAATCTAGTAGAAACTAATCTGGGGCTTTCTCTGATGCAATACATTCTACAGAGACATTCAGTATTGTAATATTCTGGTGTCTAAAGATGGATCGTATCCTTGACAGGTCAAAGACACGTTTCACTTCTTAGTTTTGAATATTTTCCTGGTTTATTGTAAATATTTTGGCAACTCTGTCAGTTGTACCTTTTAAATGTACTTAATTTTAAATATTATTTTTATCATCTAGATAATTTCCAGTATCTATTTGAGTTTTATATAAATTAATATTTATTAAAACAATTTGTTTAGTTCTGGAAATATAAATTGAAATTGATAATGGTCCTGGCCTAGGTCTCAATGCAAATCATGTTAATAGTTCTTATTTCAACCAATCACATTGTTTCAAACTAAACATACTGTACAAAGTTAAATGGAATCTAGAAATATTGTGGTATGAAAATCTTTGTCTTTGGGGCTATTTATCTCTTGAGTGTTATTCATTTTAGATATTTCTATCAGATAATTATATTATATATATATATATATATATATATATATATATATATATATTTATATTTATAAATGGAAAATTTGGATAATTTATTTTCTTATTCATACCATCCTTCAAATATTCTTTTCTTTAATTTTGTTTAGCATACTCGGTATACGTTATACATAATTAGGGTGATAGCTTGCGAATTTTACATACGGCAGTTACCTATACACTTAACATATAAATACAACAATTTTATTTTGACGTGTAATTAGACTCTCCTTTCAGACTCTTGAGTACCAGTACAGGTAGTATAAGTTCAATAATACAGTAAAACATTTCAATTCATTGTGTTAAGTCTTTGGATCGACCATTAAAGTTATTACAACCCCTAAAAAAAAAATTTATCGTTATTATATATTCATGAAATACTAAATAAACAATTTTAGCCGTTTAGCCATTTTAACCACGTTACTGATAAAACACGAAAAATACTACAATTAGTTTCTGGGAGTTGGAGAGGAATTGGTATTCGGCCAGTGTTAGGTCCGCATCCTAGTCACGTAGAGCAAGGTGAATACAGCCAGTGGTCGCCGGACGCGCTTGTATTGGTCACGTGACTACAATACGAGTGATACAATGAAACGGATAAATAAGGCTACAACGTTTGCTATAGGATTCTTACGCAATAAAGGATCGGGCTTGATTTGTAGAGAATAATTACATTTTATTTAAAGGTCAACAAACCAAAACTTTATAAACAAATGTATAGAACATTCAAACATTTGAAAATCAAAAAACAATTGTTTTGAATACTTTATCCTCAATATGCTTTTAATTTTTTTCTGATAGTGTTCCTGCGTTCTTTTATTATAACTTAGTGAAAGATTGTTTTATTTACCTCTCACCTACATTAAACTTACATATGTGTCGTATAATTAACGGTATAATAGTAAGATTCAAAAGCGTCTGATAATACTCAGTCTAAAATTATGGCTGTTCAACTGGATTATAAGATTCATTTATAGACTAGCTTTAACTAACACAACGTACATTTCAGGCAGAGTTTGATACCGTAAAGGGCAACCTGTTATAGTGTTGTAACCTGTTTATGATTGTATAAGGAAATTGAAAAAAACCATGGTTTTTCTAGTAGAGAAATATAAATATTCCTTAAGGCTGAAAAAAAGTAATAAGCACTTCAATCAATACCATTTGTACCGTGTTGTTTGTTTGAGTTTCACCTTTTCAATGGCTGTCAAAATATCTCCTGCAAGACATTATTACAGTACTTACTTTATATGTTTCTATCTATTCATTTAAAATGTTACTAGTAAATATACTTAAGATGTCAACACTATTAGCAATCACTTTGGTAACGCACTCATTTTTGACGAATGTAAACTGAAGTGTTAAATTTGTTTTGCACTCTTTCTGGTAACTTAAACATAAATCGCAAAAATAGTTCGTATAGTTTTTACTGGTCAGTCCTTCTACACAGACAACGTTTTTAACCCACCTCAGTACATAACTATGTTCCATGGACTTTGGAAGACTGCAAACATGCTAGAATGTTTTGATACGAAGATTGTGAAGGATAGAGCCACACTAGGAGGAAGTTGAAATTGCACCACAAATTGAACCACTTCCTCACAATCCAATATTTCCATTTAAACTCTTTTTAAACTAACGTACTCCAGCATTTATACAGATATTGTTGATTACAGTTGTTATATATGTTTAATTGTATTTGATCATAACAGTGACTCGAACATCCCTTAAACGTTAAGGACTAAATTTGTTGGTCAATATACCTTATTCATGTACTCGAATGCGCAACTTATATTTTTACTAATATTAGAAACGTTTTATTGACATTTAAGTCCTAAAGACAATTGTTAGTGTTTAACATTTAACATGTTACTATATAACATGTTAGGAAAACGTAATTACAATCCGAAAAACGAGTTTTACTGTATACGAACATTACATGTATTTTTCTAATCTACATCCCCTTGTATTGCAGTCACGTGACTAAGCCAAGCACGTCCAGTGGCCACTGACCGTTCTACCCTTGCACTACATGACTTGGATACGGACCGAACACTGGCCGATTATTAGCTAGTTTATCGAGGATATCCGTATGATTTGTATTATTTTCTCCCACATTACTAAAATATGTATGTTTACTGAAAGTTGACCGCTTGAATTTATCCACGTATACTATGTATCAATATTGTATTTTATAGAAATAAAATCTTTTAAATTTCAAGAGTTAACCTTTATTTCACTGCAACCACAGAAAATCTACGTTCTTGCAATAAAATAAGTTTTATACAAATATATCCTTCTAGATGTTACCCGCAGGCTTTGTCCCGTAAATGATTTATAAAACTACTAGCAGTTACCCGGCGCGCGTTGCTGCGCCCAAAACTTTGAATTTTTTTAATTACAGCTGTTAATTAATTACAGCTGTTAATTTTGTAAACACTAAATTTCTAAAACCTGACACTGCACCCTTGTATGCCCTCTGGGTCGGAGCCCTTTGGACAGATTTTCACCAAACTTCACACAAACCATCCTTGAATAATGCTTAATAATGCCTGAAGTTTCATTATAATCTGTCGAGCGGTTTCGGAGTCCATAGGCTACTTACATATATACATACATACTTCCTCTTTTATAGATATACAACTATAACAGTTGTGTGTGCTACATTCTGTGGTTAGCCCGTGGAACTACTACGAATCAAGATCAGCTGTTTGTATTTTCACCAGCTTAAACAAAAATGAATGTCCTTAAGGAATACATGGGAACTTTGAACCCCCGTGGGGCAAAGCCCTATAGAATTTTCTCAACTTTAATATGCCTTATATGTTACTCAGGACTATCAAGTACCTCCCTGTCAAATTTAAGCTCAATCAGTCCAGTGGTTAGAGCGTGACTGAAAAGTTGGTTCTCTTCAGATCAACTGATCAGTTTGCAAGACACAACATTCTTTCGAAATTCTAATTTGGTTTAAGGGCCAAGCTGCCAACTCTGAACGCAATGCACAGTCTCTTGAACGAGGTATCTTAAGATAATAGATAAAATACTTGTGACCTATTTATTTTTGATCTATGAGTTTTTCCGACAACACGTCGCTTGTATTATCTGCCACTGGCCATGAGATGTACACGAAATCAGTACATTGTTACAGGACAATTCCCTTTTTTAATGGCTGGCCAATAATTCACTTCGCAAAACACCCTGGAGATTTCGGAGTTTTGCCTGCGAAATGTCACTGATTCCTTCCAATCTCAATTCTTTTTTAAACACTTATCTAAACACGGCTTTAATGTGCCTCTTGCGAACAACCATTAAAATAGCACTCCAACGAATTGGAATTTATATATCAATTAAATTTTACTGATCAGTGGATAGAACAGTGATATAGGTTGCACAGATAATGTAGATTTGTTTTGTTTTGGCATTAAAATGTGCATGGCGTGTTAAAATTTAAATTAAAATTCAAATATACCCGTTTACATGAAAGTCCTCTTAAACCATTGTTAAAAGTTATTCTCCTATAATCGAAAATGCTTTAAAAAGCGTAAGATGCTTTAACTGTTTATAAAGTTCTTTCTGATTTTGGATGTCTTGTAGAACCTACTAGGTGCATACCGTTGTCACCATCTATGCTTATTATTTAATATCTAGATGTATGGGTTGTTATAATAGGGGTTTATTTGTTAAGATGAATAAATTGGCTAAACGGCAAAAACACATTTTAAGTAATAATGCAAGCTTATGTTTGAGCATTTTACAACTCCAACAAAATTAAATGTTTTGTACTTCAATAAGAGGTTTAGGTCACTTGTATTTTCAAAAAGTTCCTACTTCAAACGTTCCTTTAAACAGGAACTATATTAAACGATTAACAAGATGATTCAAGTTTTCTTCCATACCTTCGATGAAAAACAAAGCAACACTCTGCAATACGGAAAAAATACGTAAGATACATAAATAACGTAAATATATTGTAAGATATTTCATGTTTATATCTGTTGTGTAGTGTGTTTATGAATGTTCGTTTCGTGCACTGGCATTCCATTTATTCTTTAATCACTATGCAAGAAAATCCATACGTTTATTTCATGTAAATTTGGGGCATTAGTCTTATTGATAGCGACAATCAATGCATATTTAGTATGTGAATAGTATTATTTTTTATTTTATCTTTCTTTAATACTGATATTTATAATAATCGCACAGCTTATCGATTGCACTTTTTATTATAATATTTTTAAACGTTTAATAAATAGCACTTTCATTACTGAAGTGAATCGATGTATTTATCGACATTAACGTCTCTTTGGTACTACGATATTGCAGATGGACTGACGGGTGGTGGGGTGAAAATTTTTGGGAAGAGGAAGAAGGGTGAATTTGATGGATGTGCTTGGAGTTAATGGTCTTTTACCTCTCCTGCTTACACTCGGTTCCTCAAAATCTGTATGTTGGCCGCAAATCGGTCTACTCAAATTTAAACAACCTTTTTTTTAATTCCCAAACATGAACTGATTGCAAAAAAATGAAGAACATAACATATAATTTTGGAGCAATGTATAATTAATATCAATAAAATCTGAAAATTAATATCTGAAAATTTACTCTAACGTTAGACGACGAGTACTTCTGTGCGGACCAAGCAAGCCTTTGCTTTGAGCGTCTCGGGGCATCATGCTGTAGGGAAGTTTGGCATTTTCCTCAACAACACTAGGTCAAAGAACCATTTTCATTGGACAATAATTAATTATATACTTCTTATTACTATATCTGTTTAGTTCCTAGTCATTTAGTCAGCAGTAGGGAGGGGGGCGATATAACTGCTTGGTAACTTTTGTTAGTTAAACATTCTTTCCTGAAGTGCTGTAACTGAATGCAGTGAGTTTAGCGAATTTCCCCTAAAGGGAAGAAGCTATTACCGTGGTCGGCATGGTAAGACCTAGGCCCGGGACCATGATAACTTTTCGTTTTGAGGTCCCCAGACCCCAAAACCACCATTAGTTCGGAACTGTATATATATATATATATATGTGTGTGTGTGTGTGTGTGTGTGTGTGTGTGTGTGTGTGTGTGTGTGTGTGTGTGTGTGTGTGTGTGTGTGTGTGTGTGTGTGTGTGTGTGTGTGTGTGTGTGTGTGTGTGTGTGTGTGTGTGTGTGTGTGTGTGTGTGTGTGTGTGTGTGTGTGTGTGTGTGTGTGTGTGTGTGTGTGTGTGTGTGTGTGTGTGTGTGTGTGTGTGTGTGTGTGTGTGAGTGTGTGTCCATGGGTGCGAAAACTCTCGTAAAAAAGGTCCGATTTTGATGAAATTTGGTACAAACGTGTAAAGTAGCATTTATGACTTTGAAAACCAGACAGATCGCCCCATGCGAAGTGGTATTTTGGGGGGGGGGTTTGTACCCCAAAAATATTTTTTTAAGTTTTTACATGTAATATTGATTGAAATCAAATTTTAGTTTTCACCATTGGATTTAGCTTCAAAAAACACACAATTTGGTGTAAAATCATTTCTCTACGACAATTGGTTACAGAGATATTGAAAGTGCTAAACACAGTACGTTGTCCAATGTTATTCTTAAGGAGAAAAAGAAAAAAAACATATATCTCGCTTATTTATGAACGTATACTAATGAAACTTAGTTTACAGCTTCATCTGGTTCTGGTCTATTGTTATTTGCACACAAAAAAGCAATTTTTAAGGATTATTCCCGTAGCAGCAAACATGCGTACTTAGCTCCCATGTTATTCTTATGGAGAATAAGGAAAATGTAATGTCTCCCTTAATTATGAACATAAATTAATAAAACTTGGTATGTGGCTTTATCTAGTTGAGTTATATTAATGTTCACATAAAAACACATTTTTGTGCACCTTTCTGCAGCAAACCTGTGTACCCATCCCCAATGTTATTCTTATGGAGAATAATTAAAATTATATATATCGCTTATTTGTGAATATATTTTTATGCAACTTGGTATGCGGCTTTATGTGGTATTAAGTCATATATTATGCATTGGAATTTCACTGAGTATACAGGTTTGCTGCGACGGGGGTATTATGTCACCTTATCATCTCCAGTTACACATTTGTCATTAAAGTGCGTTTATTACGTTTATTTGCTTCAATTGGCTAGGGCCTTGGTTTATATCCAAGGTCTCTAGAGTTGGTTTAGCTTAGTGCTAACAACAGGTAGGAAAACTTACGTGAGCCAAATAAATTTAATAAAGTCAAAACAACAAAACAAATTATACAAACTCCATACCTTCTATGCTATTTAATAATATCTGTGGTTATATCGATTCTGTATAGTTATTTACTTTTTGAGGCTGCCTATTTTGCTACTGATTTGTAAAATAAATATGGTTATTAATATAATTATTTTAATGTAACATAACAATGTTAGTTTTATGACATTAGTTTATTTTAAATTTCAGCGGACGTGGGGATGCTGCGTAACTTTTGAGCAATGCTGTGTAGGGAGACTAATTTATTCGCATTTGGGTAATGTTATTTGGGTTATATTTAACTATTCAGCGTTTTGTTAGTGGTTGTGAGTAAGATAATATTGACAAGGCGGTTATTTATACTCCGTTTCAGTATTGGCAGTTGTAACTAAAATCAGTTAAACTGAAAAAATCGGTATAACTAACATCGGTTGTAATCGGTGTTAAAACAGTTTTTTGGTTTACACTGGATAGAAATACGTTGCGAAAACCAGTATAAAGGAAAATATAAACTGAATTTGTTAAACCGGAGCCTCGGATTATAATATACTTGCTGATTACTCGTGCTTCACACAAATAATTCAGAAAAGAACAGATGATTAAAGTTCCTGCTGCAAGAACATCTGTTTCTGATCCATTAAACCTATTGTGCTTATAATAGGTTATCGTTTCTTATAATAGGTTGTTTAGGTTGCCTATCGTTGGCAATACTGTGACTTTAAAACACACTAGGGCGGAGCCCTAAGGGATTGCCAAGTTAGAATTAGGCCTATATGTAGCCCAGATAGATTGTCTACCTACATGCCAATTTTCAGATCGATTGGTTCAGTATTTTTTACGTTAAAAAGGAACATACAAGTCGACAGATGTACCCTCTAATGCCAATTGAGGATATCATATGATTTAATTTTGGGTGTTTTAAAAACAGCTGGTGGAATCAAAGGGAAAATTAAAAGTCGGAATGTGAAAGTACTTTGCTGTATATTGAACTTCAAGACCCTTTTACATTAATTTTTAACAACTCATAGAACTCATACATTTATATAACCCTTCACCAATTTAATAATTATGGGTTGTCTTACTTTAACTGGTTATGACTGGACTTTCTGGACTCTAACTAATTGCGGTTGATCTTTTTAATTTCTACGTCAACCACTCATTTCCAGTCCACTTTTTACAGTAACCAGAATCTGACAAACAGCTTATTTGAACTTAGATCCCAGTTGCAGTCCTACCACTCAACAAAAGGTAATTTCCCCTACCTTTAAAGACAAGTTTAATTATTCCACTATAAAAGAAAATGTATAATTTTGCTTTGTGTGATTTCAACATATATTCCTTTTTACATGGGTACACAGACAGACAGACAAACAAAGACCACCTTTCTTTTATAAATGTATATAGGATAACAAACATATAACCAAATATTTTACATTAATATCTACGTCATCTAATGACATTTTTAGTCCCTTAAAATTTTAAATAATCATTTATAAAAACGTGTTCAACACTTCACATGCAAGTATGATATATTAGATGTTGTGCATTGCACATGAACATTAGCATTTAGTTACTAGAGGAAAAGCTAGTACATAAGTATTTACTTATCGAAGTATTTTTTTTACTGGCAGAAACAAGGCAAATTGTAACCACACACACCATGTTTTTGTTAGAACGGAAGATAAGGCTAAAAAACAAAATACCTTTATCATAATCAAATTCATATGATACAGCAAAAATGCCTATGTATAATAGAACAGCAGAATACATTCTGATGTTAACATGTATAACATTGTATTTAATCAAGAAATGAGAAATAAACTCAAGGAATGAAATTAAAACTGGCACTCAAAATATTCCCTGTTATTCGATTATAACCGGATGTATTATTTTAAGCCAGGACTTGAACGTAGCTCAAACGTAAGTAATTTGATTTATTACTTCTCGCAATATAATTTTTCAAACCGACATTTTAAAATTACAATAACACACTTCAAAGACCTGTATGAAGAGGAACAACGGTCAATAATGTTGAGAGATTCAATTCAAAATCAAAATCAATCTATAATGTACAATGTTATTATGTGAACAAAATGTATGAAAAGACAATAGCTGTAATTAATACGTCAAGGTTCAATAATTTATCTGTGGCTATGCCGTTCAGTTTAGTGTAGTTACAATTTAAGTATATGCTGATTATTCTTCATTTTTAATCTTTTAGAAATATATACACTATTAAAATCTAAAATGTAAAAATTAGTTTTTGATAATAATCTGCACAATCCTGAAGTTTATTTTATCCAGCCTAAAACATTTAATCTAATTGGCTGATCTTATAAAGTGTTATTAAAGCTGAAATATATTCTAATAACAACAAAAACCAGGGTGGAAAACATTTAGTCGCTTTTTATCCAACTGAATATTAGTTATTGTGTGTTAGAGACGGGAGAATAGCCTTATCACCCTGTGTGATAATCACTGCTTACCATAAGCCAGTATCCGATGACACAGTGACTTAGATAATACTTTAAATCTGTCTAAAAATATCACATTGTAACCATTGGCGGCTTGCTGGATCTACAGTAAAATGTAATTAATTTTGTATTCAATAACGATTTTATAAATAATTCCTACATTTTGTTTATTCACAACTTTATGTATATATTTAAGTTAAATATCTATAAATAAGTTATATTTAAGTAAGACATTTTTATTTACATCCCTTTCACAGCTACATTTATGATTTGGAGAGTTTTATAGAGTAAATCGTTGCTTAGGGATCAATTTTATCGAAGCGCTTTTAGAATTCAAAATAAAAAAATCAACATAATAATCCAAAATTCTTCTATCGCCTTGCACAATGACTTCTCAAATTTCAGAATAGTTTGTCTGCAGTAGAGGTGAGGTGTTTTGACAACTGTATGGCTCTTAACTACTCCAAAAGTATTGTTACTACAGGGTACAAAACATTATCTCCAAATTATAAACTCTAAGCCACTGTAGATTGAACGGATGTAGAATCAAAAGAGTCACTGCAATAAATATCTCGGTACTATTTCCTCAACTTCTCTAAATCCTGAACACAATTTAAATTATGTATGTAACATAGCCAATAGGAACTAGGGACTTATCATGTTGCACTCTTTACCACGTCACCCCTTGCACTTAAGACTCTATACTGTCACCTGACCTCGAGCTCTGTTGTGTGGTTACCCTATCAGTCATGTCTTCAAGAGAGACTACAAACAATGCAGTCCCAGTTTGTTTGATTGGTGGGTCTTGGCCTTGGATTTTGTTACGCCGAGGTTCCGGTGGATGTGTTGGCCACCAAGATGGGGTTGTGACTATTTGCATAGTACCTAGTTTTGTTTATTAGTTTTAAGTCTCTATTTGTATTGTTGCTATCATAGTTTATATTGTAACTTGTTAAATTTATTACGTTTAATCGTTGCATGTTTCTTAGTTTAGGCTTGGTTGATTTCAATCATGTATAACTTATATTATACTAGTTAAAATAAAAATTTATTTTATTTTAGCCATAATTGTATTTTATATATTTCATTTAAAATTAAGTTGTACATTTATTATTTTAATATTGATATAAAATACGTTTTCTGTCAATCAAAAATAAAGAACACTAATTGAAATTATTCCACCATTTTAGCAAACTTCCTTAGTGTAAAACGCTCCGGAGTAAGCTAAATATGATGTGTTACCACCTGGGACAGCGGATCACGATAACGCTCCGGAGTAAGCTAAATATGATGTGTTACCACCTGGGACAGCGGATCACGATAACGCTCCGGAGTAAGCTAAATATGATGTGTTACCACCTGGGACAGCGGATCACGATAACGCTCCGGAGTAAGCTAAATATGATGTGTTACCACCTGGGACAGCGGATCACGATAACGCTCCGGAGTAAGCTAAATATGATGTGTTACCACCTGGGACAGCGGATCACGATAACGCTCCGGAGTAAGCTAAATATGATGTGTTACCACCTGGGACAGCGGATCACGATAACGCTCCGGAGTAAGCTAAATATGATGTGTTACCACCTGGGACAGCGGATCACGATAACGCTACGATATGAAGGAAACTCTTAACATAATAATAATTAACAATAAAGGTTGGATTCTTAAGTTAAATACAGTGTTGGGAAAAAGTATGGAATTTATATGATGATTCCAAAACAAATCACCATTACGTATTGACCTTTTGCAGACAAGTATTGGACACTTAAACTAACACTTAAATTCATTTTACTTGTTTTGTTGTATAAAGAAAGGCTTGAAAATGTTTAATGTAAGCCGAGTTTGAGTTACACTTAATTTAAGATTACATATCCACAAACTTGAACTCAAATGGAAAATGTATGTGGAAATGAAAGCTAAACGAACTTTTTAATCGGAGCTGCATTAGCAAAATAAAATAAAATCCGATACAATAGACTGCATAGGTTCTGTCTGTGGTATTGTAAGATACTACTGAGACATTTACTGTACTGTGATGTATAATACGACTTATACCAAGCATAAGGTGATTATCGATTTAATTTATGTAATGGAAGATCCCTAAAGGTGGTATTGTATTTCCTATGGTTGGTGACTGTCTCACTATACATCATTAAGGTCTTAAATTGTGTAGTATAATGTAAAAAACTGGACCTATCGGGAATAATCATGTTTTAAAATTGTGTTACTGCATGAATGAAAAGATTTAATGACAGCCAAGTCATTAATTTTGAGGACTTTTTTTATGACATTGAGCTCTACCAGTAAATATATTTAAAATGGTATATAACTTCGGCTTATATTTATTACTTAAATACTTCCTACATAAGCCCCCATAACATAAAAACAGCAAAGTTTCAAAGTGGCTGAAGCGTTTAATTCTTTTATGATAATTTTTTTTCAGTTTTAAATCAATTTCTGACATTTACCTAAAGTTGAATAAAATATTTTCCCAAAACCAATGTTCTGGTACTTTTTACTCTCTTATAACTGTGATAGAAACCAATTAAGTGGTTACAGAGAAAATAACTAACTGTGAAGTTGTTCCATATTATACTTTAGTAGAACATATAGTTGTAATGCTTATAGCGTTTTAAAGTAAAACTGAAGACTTCCTTTAATTTAGACCAAAGTTTTTTTCCCTAAAATATACACTATACATTTCAACCAATTATAGCTTCTATTTTCTACAGTGATTAACAGTTCAAAAAATTAGAGAATCCATAGAAATAATTAGACACAAGGAAAATATAAATAGGGAAGATGGATATAAGCTCTCTAAGTCTTGGCTTCCAATTTTCAAAAAAGAAATAAATTAAAAATACACCCCATGGATCACCATATTTATATATTTAAATGTTTAACTAATTTACTTAAATTAGATGTAGTAGTAAGCTATCATTTGATTCACTGTTTGTTTTTAATTTTTGTTTTGTTTACATAACCTTCCTACCGATGAAGATGTCCAAAGTGGCATCCAAACGTTTAGGTAAAAACAAAAAAACATAAGTAAGAATGAAACTGCCAAAAGCGTTATTATTAGTTCATATTTTGTATAAAAAATAATTATAAATTTAGTTCGAAAAGAGTTTGATCGCAATAGCTGCGGTATCACCCGCGGTAAGAGAGCCAAGGCGCTTAGTAGCGGCCGCACGTACTGCAAGGTTAATATTGACACGGGCCACTTGGGGCGCGAGCATCGGTCACGTGACCGCAATATCGGCGGGAAAATCTAGCCATCTAGCTGGCTGCCAACAAACAGGAAGTTTTACTCTTGAAGAACACTTTTTTATCAACTATTTCACCGGATGTGTTGGGGCATACATGGTGTTTTAATAAAGATCTAATAATTTGTAATCTACTTGTTGAAAAATAGTACAATAAAATTGGCCAGTAGATATAATGATGATGGTATTGCTTATGAGGTGACCAATCCGAACACTTAAATATATGTTAAATTTAACATTACATTAAATACATATGTAACCAATCGTTTACTAACTTCTTTTTAACGCTTAACGCAGGTTACTTTAGCATGTTTGTTTTCAGCCAGAAAAGATGCGAGCACTTAAAGCCTGAGCCTAAAAGTAGGCCTGGCGTAATTAAATATTTTAAACATTTCAAACCTAATGGTAAGCATCTTGGGCTTCGGTTCAAGGTGTCACGGGTTCAAATCCACAACAATTTGAGGGGTTTGGACCGCTTTCCCTGTTAGCGTTTGTGATTTCTACTAACAAAAATGCCGTTGGTGTTGATATACATAAAAAATGTTAGAGTCCGAAAGGCCAGAGGAGGTACTTCGGTGGGTGGGGATGTGCGCTTTGAATCCCACACTACTGGCTGTCCACCAGTGTGCTTACAAGTATTTGTCTACACCGTATGAAATAAATAATATGTAGAAAACATTATAATTACTACTAAACTTTACCTGCCAATAATTATATCAAGCATAATCATTAAGAAACCATTTAAATTGTTAATTTATGTAGGCTAATTTAATACTATTTCTCCACTCATAAAAATAAGTAAAAATAATGTTTCTCTTTGATTTAAAAATATAAGATCACAAAAACTAAACTATAAAAGTCCAAAATTGTAATATAAAATGTTGTTTAGAAAATGAATGAGAATTATGCTTGTTTAAAAAAAGTATTATTCAACTAATTTTTTGTATATGTTTCTACGGTTATGTTAGCGTAGAAACCAATATAAATTTTAAAAAAAATAACGAAGTAAACATGGATACAAATATAGGCTTTTAGTAGTTTTATTTCTTACTTGTTTCACAACACACGTTGTACAGGGAGAAACTTATCAAAAACGTGTCCATATGGTTATCATTTAGTAACTGGGCAGTTTTTCACAATATTTATTGTCTGAAAATTGTATTTATAACAACCAAAATATTACAGGCTTAACATTAAAAAACCTGTTACAACTCGAACTGCTAATACGGATTCTAAAAAGAAAGTTTATCTAAAGCATCTCGTATTTTGGGTTCGTTTTCTTCCAACCATTGGATCTTTAGTTCTGCCACAGCTTCTCCTTTGTTGAAAGAATGAACAACTTTCTGGTTACTTAGCTGAGGTGTTTTCTTGATAAAGTTTTTCATCTAAAAGTTTATAAAGCATTATTTTAAGAAAAAACTATTTATAAAAAATATATATATTGACGAGCATATTGCCTGATAAATAATTAACTATATATGATGTTACAACTTTAACCGGTTAAATAAGCGTAACATACCGCCTAATAATGCCTATGCCATATTTCCGTAACAGGCAAATATAATATAACTGAAGGCATAAAATACAGACAGTTTACGTTTAACACACCTCTAACAAATATTTAGAAGTATACCGTATTCATGCTAGTAGGGCAATGTAAGTCTATAAACAGGGTTAGGTTTTGGGTAAAAGTTTACTCTAACACCCCAGCTCCAATCTTTTCCATAGTTCTGTTACGTATTGTTTATGTCCTGAATATGAATAAAAAATCAATGTTAAAGCCAGTACAACCTCTTTCAGGAAGGGAAGTCGTAATTGATAAGGTAGAGGTCAAAGTTTAAACTGATAACGGCGCTGCTTAATCATTACTTACGAGCTAAATATGATGTATTAAGAAATATTAAAGCCCTCTCTGCTTAAATCACCTACTTAACCACCAAAAGTAGGGAGGTTATGTTACGTTATGTTACGCTAAGTTACCTTGCCTAATTTATATTCAATAGAAAGTGCAGTGATAACAAAACAAGAATCCACCATTTGTGGTGTGCTATTTCTCAGTTCTACGACGGCAACAAATACAATAGTTCCAGTACTGACAACAGCACTAGTGATACTGACTCGGATTATTAAGGTAAATTAACTTAACCTAACCTAATTTAACCTATCATAATTTGACCTAACCTCTAACCTAACCTAACTTGAACCTATCCTAACTTAACTTATCCTAATGTACCCTAACCTAATCTAAACTAAGGCACCCTAACCTAATCTAACCTAAGGCTCCCTAACCTTACCTAATTTTTTGTTGACTAGATTACTAAGCATAGCGGGTTTTAATATTGCTAAGTAAATCATATTTCGAGCGGAAATAATAAATAACGGAAGAATGAACAATATTGGGGCTGGGGCATTCAAAGTGAACTTTTACCAAGTTTTGAGCCCCCCCTCTGGAATTTAAATATATTTTTTTCAAATGTAAGGGTAGAGTTGTGGTTCATCATATTGAAGTTATTTTTTATGGTGAACACAATACCGTAATCCGTTTAAAAAATCATTATTTGTTCTCACAATATTGATGACTGAAAAGCAATAAATTTTGAAGTGAGTTTCAAATATCCCAACCTTTAAACGTGTCCATATTCTCGTAATTACAATATAATATAATATAATTGAGCAAATGTCGACCATAAACGACACCGATCATTATTGATCAACATTTGCTTCATTTTGAACAAATAAAAATTTCGTCCGCCATTTTGGAATGAGATAGTTTTTTTTATGTAAAGGTGGAGTTGAGGCACATCATTTCCAATTGCTTTTCTACGCTGAAACCAATGCCGAAATCAGTTTTCATGTATCCCCATTAGTTATCATGATATTAAAATATGATTGTTTAAAATTTCTAAAAGTATCAATATCATGAGAAAAAAAGGTGATATTCAAAAACTTATTTCAGTATTTGTTTAAGCGTAGAAAACCAGTTGGAAATAGTGGGTAACAACCCCACTTTACATTCTAATCAATCAATCAATCAATAACTCCTTTATTGCCTTAAAAACTTGTACAAGCATTGGCATGAGTTATTTACTAAATGTTTATAATTTCAACAACAAAGTAGTCAACACTTTTAAATTATAAATTCCTTATAATAATTATAGGTAGTCATGGACAGTTTAAAACGTCCCTCTCAGCAAATTTACATTTGGACTTATTTTTTTTATATATCTCATTCCAAATGATGGCACATGGAAATTTTAATCAAATGTCTATCTCTTAGAGAAAATATGTCCTATCAATAATAAACCTGTAGATTGGAATTTATTAGTACTTCAATTATATTTTTATTCGCAGTTAATTTAATGAAAGGTTTACTAATTGGCATGTAATCTAAGGTAAAAATATTAAGTAAAATATACTATTTGCATCGTGAAATCAAAATAAATGGTAGAAAATAAACATTCGGTTTGGTTAGATTACAGTCAGATAAGGATTACTTCGTTGCTAAATAATTGACCCCGAGACATTTTATTACAAAATAAATCCGGAATCTCTAATTTAAAAACTAAATTATTTTAATAATATAGATATTACATTACTATGGTAAGCGCATATTTTTGGCTACTACACTGATTATGAAGGAAAATTTGTAATTAAACAATTAAAAAGAAAGTAATACCGTATTCAGTTGATCCTTATTCATTTTTGACGTCAGAGCATACACAAACCTGGCCAATACGTCGTCACTTTGATAACTGAAAAATTAAGAACGAAATTAAACAAACTAATAAAAAATCCTCGTTATTATGTGGCTGATAAATGTATTTTCATCAAAATGCACTTAATATAGTTATTTTCTATGTATACATACAATTCTTCCAACATCCAATAATTCTACATTATTTTTTCAGCAAGTATTTTAACGACTTTCCGGACACTTACCAGCTGATTTACGAAATAGATTAAACTGTTAAATTCTTAACAAAGTATAGGAAAAACGTGGTGTGAACTCGCAACGTATTGATTTCATTGGACTTAAATACGGAAACTCGCTATTATGGTGAAAACAGCTGATTGTTTGATGTTTTAACTAATGTGTGTCTAACAATTAATAAATGTTCAATAAATATGATTATATCTTGTGTAATTTCATAGTATGATGAGAAGTATTTAACTCACCTCATGAGTGTTTTACGGTGCTTGATGATATTACTTTGCCTAACACGGAAAACTTCCTTTCCCGTATGAGGCGGGGTCGAAAAAGGGCACATTCGATAGTTGTATTAATATTGTATTGACTATTGAGTAAACCGAATGTATTCTGAGAAAAGGTCTACAGGAATTAAGAGATTCTTAATTTTTATGTGTACACATGGAAGACATGCTAATAAATGAACTTTAGGTTTTTAAAAGTTATTATGACTGTATTATCATTGACTTATAGTCAATGGTATTATCCCATAAGCGCCACCCTGGTGTAATTATGACACGTTATTTGGTATGTGTGGTTTAAAATTGAATTAAATCAAATAATTTATTCGTCATGTTCGGTTTACATAATGTTGAACTTTGCTCCAGTAAGCATATGATTTGTCATGTGGTACATAAACAAAATGTAAATAAAACATTCTTACAACTAAGTAACAATAATAAAATATTTTGATTTTGAGACTTTGCGGAAGCTTATTATACAGCTTTAGGGCGGCATAATAAACTCCCGTTTCATACAGAGAAAGTCTGTGGACTGGGTACTGCAAATTCTTGTGTCTCAGATGGTATTTTGCTCATCTTGCTTTTGTGGAAACTTTCTTGATTTTACATCTATAAACATAGAACTTCATACATGTATAAAAAAGCTAAAGTCGGAATTCGAAAATTGACTAAAAAGAGGTTTGCATACCTGTCTGTATTTCAAATTAAACATTGTTAAAATGATTCTTTTTTGAATTTTGAAAATGGTTTAGCAGACCATAAAAAAATCCTCATCCTCATTCTGAGCATCTGCGAAATTCCTTTTGTTTTATTCATAAAATTACCAGAATTCACTGCTCAGTTGTTCTAGTGACTATTTACAATTACGATTTCTTGAGGTAGCTCAGTAGAGAAGTTGATAAAATCTTGGCCACGCGGTCCACTGGTTCAATTCTGAACACCTATGTTTACTTTTTGAAGTCTAAAAATCTTAATACATAAAAGGCAAAGCCCTCACTCACTCTTCACTGACTCTTCGAGTTACCGGCATGCTAGAGTGGTGAAACTTGGTACACTGATTCTTTGGATCTAAAATAAGAAAGTTAAAGTGTTTTCATACCAAATCAACTACAGGGCTTTCCCTCACGGGACTTCAAACTAACCATGTATTTCTTATGGACATTAATTATAACTGAGCTGATGAAAATATAAACAGCTGGTCTTGATTCTTAGGAGTTCAACATGCTAACCACAGAATGCAGTTAATAAACTGTTTGTTATATATTACGCAGGCGAAGCTGCATCGGGTCTCCTAGTGATTTATAAATGCCAATTTTATTTTAATTGCACACAGCGCTATTTTAATATGTTAATTTATTAATGTTTGCATTTTTTTATTTTAAGGCATATTTAGCTGTCGGGAATTGGCAAGTCAGTGGGCACCTCTAGGATTGTTTTTGTTTGGTGGGAATCTTTGCTACGGTTTACCGAAAGCAAACCCATGTAAACTCACGAAATATCACAGAAATTTTCTTTTGCCTTTAACCCCTAATTAGGTTAGGTTTGGTTGGTTATCATTGCTAAATGTGAGTATTGTGGCCGGCCATATTCCACTAAGTTCATATAAACCCGGTTACTTTATTTATGTTCTGTTTGTATGCGATGCCAGTGCTTTTTGGCAATTATTCAAGAAATTATTCGAGCATGCCAATTCCCACCAATCACCAATGGCTATTAGTTGTTCAAATAATGCCAAGACCCGGTGGTTCAGAGATAACTTCAAGCCGTAGGCGTCTATCAAACAAAACGGATAGGTCTATCAGACGAGAACTGTCTCTGTATAAGAGATCTCCGTCCTTAAACAACCATACAAATATTATTAAACAACTTGTAATATTGTGAACAAGTTGTATAGGTTCAGATGCATAATACATAACATTTTCTCTAGTCATTGGTTTAATTTACTTAACTGGTATTATTATTTTAAGTAATTATGATAAAAATCTTTATTATAAAATAAAAAATAGCGTGAGTTTGAAGCCTGATTATGCAAAAAATTTTGTTACAACCAGGACTGTTTTTAAAAACTTGATCAAGAGTCATTTATACTACGAATGATATTTTTGGAGGTTATTAAATATTACTATAAATACAATTTTACAAGTTTAGTTTGCAGGATCGAAATCGACCTTTAAAAGATAAAACCACCTCAGCCTAGCCAATAAAAAAAACATTTATACAAGTAAAATGTAAATTGTTCGTAATGGAAATGAAATATTGGCCTATTAGCAACGTCTGATAATATGCATTGTGTCTATAATATATTTTGTGATGTTAAAGAATAGCGACTGAATAGTGACTGGCGGAGCGGCCGCGCACACAATTTGTATTTCGTGTTAAAAAAATATATAACCATCAATATAATCTCATCTGACTAAGATAACAATATTTTAAACATGTGATAAACACTTTTCAAATGAGTTAAACTGACTGATTAAGTAACTTGTACCGGGGGGCCGACCTTTGCTCGGAGAAGGCCAGTTTGTTGGTTTAGATGACTTGGAATAATATTTCACACCTTCTCCCAGCTGATTATCAAATTTGTATAGCTCATTTGCCTCTTTTCTGCAATTTTAAGGTAACTCCAGTTGTTATTTATAACCCAATGCCCCTTTGTTTTATTTTAGATACGACCACTCTGTATAGCAATTTTCACTCAACAGTTTTAGTCACTGCTCTCAGGAAACCACATGTAAACAATTATAAGCAACACGAGTATTACTTTGACAGTCTCCTGGTTGATTATGAACAGCTGTTACAGTTATTTTGCTTTGATTTTAAACTCCATAAGCATAATGTTAATTTTTTTAACTTTTCATTTTCGTTTTTAACATTATTTGATTTTTCCTGGGGTGAAACCTGTCTAGAACTTATTTATATATCAGAAATTAGTTATCTCCAACATTTGAAGGAAATCGTTTGAGCCGTTTTTGAGATCAGAGTTACAAGCAAGCAAGCACGGACGGACGCAAGCAAGCAAACAAACCTTACTCTTATAGGAGTATAGGATAGGATGATTGGAAATTTCTATAACCATGTTTTTACGTTTCCACGAGGTTATGAAATACAATTTTTAACATCTCTGTTGTCACGCGGCCGATCCGCCTGTCACTTTCTTTAGATAATTACGATATAGTGAGCAAATGATTCAGCAAACAAAACTACATTACTGAAGGAATAGAAAACATACAAACCAAATTCAAATAAAAAATAACTTAAATTATAAATTATAAAACATAATTAGTTTTTGTAATTGGTTCTTAGCCATTCATATTTTATGGTTGACATTTACTGTTAATGTTGATAATGACGATTGAACAAAATAAGAATGTATATAGAGCACTTTAATTTATTATAAGTATTAACTATGATTATAAGTTAGTAATGATTCATTTTGTAGAATCACTTACTATGACTGGATCTGCTCAATGTTGTTGTAGAAATATTCTAGCGTTGATAAGAACGAGTTTTGGCCTCGAGCAAGTTCCAAAAACCCTCTCAGTTTTTCTTCTTTTGATGCTATTTCATTCTTCGGAGTGGTTGCCCATTCAAGTAAACTAGACATATGAACATTTATGACTATTTTAGTAAGAATTCATTGAAATTCCAAATATTACCTTTAAATGATAATAAATTAACTTAGGTAAATTTAAATTAATTTTACATAATGAAGGTTGTTTTATTTAATTACAGCTCATATGGAGTTTATAACATCAAATAACATTGTTACTGGATTCATTTTTATGTGTCTCTTTGATTTTTATATTTGTATTTGATAACAGTGTTTTTTTTATTAAAAGGTAGAGCTAACCTAACTAGATCACAGATTAGAGATTTCATATTTTTTTTAAACTCGTTATTTGTATTAAATATGTATTTAAATTAATATATAAGTAGTCTGTACAGCTCGTAGCATAATGGTAAAACGACGGATAAAATATTTTTTCTTCCTATAAAATTACTAAAAACAACACGTAATTATATTAAACTTCCATAAAATTTTATTGATCTGGTTAGTTAAAATATGACCAAGTTTAAACAACCTTGACCTTGATCTACGAGATGTAAAAATCGCACTCGACCTTATACAATTTACTCGAGTAAAATTTACAGCATGAAAATGAAAAATATAAATATTAAGTAGTTATTTGATTAATATACAAAGTTAGACATCAATGGTCTGTTTATGCGTTTTATATAGACTATAACGTTTAACATAAAGGAAAAGTTTTTATCCTATATAATCTAAATTACTGATGGTAACATTTGACGGACTGAGAAGTCCGATCTTAATTAAATTGTTCTATGCACCCACAACCATGATATTCTGCTTTTTCTGGACCCCAGATTTTAAAGTCTCCATTCATTAATTTTTCATTCATGGACACAATAATGTTCGTAAAATGTCTGATCTTAATTAAATTTGGTAAAGTAATATACAAGGTAGAATGGGCTATATTATAACCATATTATCTCAACTACAATGTCGGAAGACCACAGAGCGTAATACATTTTTTTAAAGCATACTTAACAAAACGTTTTTGATGACGTTTTAACACCATTTAATATTTTGGGCGTAGCTAACATTATGCACTTAACAATTCTGATTTATTTGAACTAACAACTGAGATCTCAAATCGGTATTTTAATATCAATTGTTATTTATATTTTTTTAGCTTGAGTGTTAATTTTATGGATAATTTTAAAAATGCATCACAAACTTCGAAACAAGCTTGTATAAGCTGGGGCAGTCAAATTTGTCTGTAATAATATATAAATTTCTAAAGAAAAATACTTTTATTATATATAGTTTTCATAAGAACCGTTATATACACAGTTTTATTCCATGTAGGGCCTACTTTATACACAACAAATAATTAACACTAACTTCATTCCATCCTGTGTAAGAACGTTTATAAACATGGAGAGGCCAGTGTTTTACAAAGGTTTTTTTTGAGAATGGTGTTCGACCACAAATTTTAGTTTCATAATATAGAACTATCAAAAATAAATTGTTAGTTTGCACTATTGGATAAAACAACGTTTTAGTCTTTGGAATTATTACTTTAGGTCAACTGGTTACTGGTACATTGAAAGTTCTACGTTGAATTGAGAGTGCGTTGGTCAGTGTAATTGTTATTGAGGATATTCAAATGTAAATTCTTCTTATGTCCGAATATATATTTATGAAACTTGGTTCTAATTATAGTACAGCAAAACACATTTTTCGTGATCCTCGTTGTAGTAAATTTCCGTACTCATCAAAATATTACACTTATGGAGATTAGGAACATTATACATTTAAAATCCATTTGGGAATTTGTGCCTTATTTTTAATTTAAAAAAATCAATCAATAAATTAAATGTTGATTTTAAACAAGGCCTTCCAATTACGCTGTAACCATCTTCAGTAGTATTAGTTCCTGTACTAATTAATTACTAATAAATTAATAAAATACAGATTTCATTTATTAATTAGCATTTTTTAATTTTAAACTATTTTGAATTGATTTTAAATTTCGTTTTAGTGGCTGTTGGTCAGACTAAATAAACAGGATACAATAAAGCACGTCTGTCAGCACTCAAAAATATATTTATATTTATACTGTATTTATATATAAGTTAGTAAATATACAAAAAATATGGTACAAGGCAATAGATTTCAACCAGAATCGCCGGTCAAAGTAAGGCCCAATCAGAGAATAAAATCATTAAACAGTTTATTAACTAAATAATCAAGATATTTAATTCTGATTCTGGAGAGATCGATGGCGTTGAGTCTGAGCCTTTGGTAATAAATCTCTAAATGGACCAGAAGAAGAAGTCTCTAAATTGTACACAACATCAATGCGCTAAAGGTAGTTTTGATGTTGGGTGCTTCCAGAATGTTAGATATTCCAGTTTTATATCCTTTGATCTAAATATCCTTTAAAAAATAGTAGAACAGCTCTCCTAATTCTGATGTAAATCGTTCTTAACTACGTTGTTGAATATGACTGACCTACCAAAACAAGATATTTCCTATTTACTAAGTGATCTTGTTTCCTACGAATTACAGCTAATTGCTGCTATGTTGTTTAATTTTAATACGAGCTTCACTCTCAGGATGTTGATTTAATCAGGATGTTGCGATTTAAAGGTTTTCAAATAAAAAATAATAATTCAGTACATACCCACAAACATTTTGTTTCATTAATAGTTAATTCTAAACTAAGAACTGAAAGAAATGAATTGTTATATCTTTCTATCAATAAACATACTTTCATAAAACTTGTCGGGTGGCCTCTCATGGACCTTTTGCATTGGAAATTCGATGGGTATGCTATAACGAGGAAATAAAAGTGTAAAGTCAAGCGTATGTGCAACTAACTAATAAAAACACAACTTATAAAAGTATTTGGAAATTAATAAATAAACATAATTACACGTTGAGGGTGTTTTTATCACTGACACATCTAAGGGCATCTATAAACATCCCCCGGTAATCATCTTGTCCATAATCAATGTTTAACAAATAATCAAGGAAAAATTGGCTCCTTTGAATCCAATCCTCTCCTTTAAGTTCGTCATCACTTCCCTCTCGTTTATTTATTACGATGCAAAAGATTGTTGACAATAAAGCTCGTTTGTACCTGTAAAATACGTTGGAGTTTCTAAACTGTTACAACATAATATTATGTAGAATTATTAAATAAAAAAAATTTAAAATTCCATGCATTAGAAGCAACGTCAGCATTTAATACCAAACACCTTATTTTAAACAACTACCAATGACCGCTCACTGAGCTAATATAAAAAGGCCAAACGGAGTAATACTTAATATATAAAACTATTAGAAGCCATGTAATCAAAAACTATAATTTAACCAGAAACACCATACTCTACCATCAAACTGTGTTTATTATCAGACATCTGAATGTATTATCGAAATAAAAGTATAATGTAATAGTCTAGTCTAGCCATTAAAAAGAGTAACTTCTAAAGACCTGAGCTACTGGCGTAGTTGCCAAAAAACAGTCAAATTGTTTCACTTTTTCAGTTTTTGCTAAATACCTCCGAAAGTATGCCTCTGACAGAATATGTTGCTCGATCATTTCTTAAACTGGAAACATTTTTCAAAAGTTTGAGACATAAACGACTTCAGTGCGTCCATTATTTACCAAAATAAAATACTTTAAAAACTTCAAAAAATAAAAAAAATACATTTTGGTTATGGTCTATTTTTTGTGATGTATTGTACAAAAGAAGGAAATATTGTACATCTCGCTTATTTTAGATTGAAACGCTGACTGTATTAAGAAGCGTAAAAGCAAATGTGATAATAAATGCGCATGAGCAAACCAAGCGCCACCTACCGCTAAAGGACCTGTATTTGATTGTATATAATATATTTCAAATTAATGAAAATACTAGAAAATGTTAATAGGAATATTAAAAAGCAACAGACTTAACGAGTTAATAAATGTATTACTCCTGTAAATGTAATTTGTTCGCGGTTTCATTAGCTATTTTTACGGGTCTGTTAATTTACACTTATGCTTAAACCCTGCCTATAACAGTGAGACTTTCGTTATGACTAATTTTAACGAGTAAACTAAATACCCTATGGAAAAAATCTCAAAAGAGATTCATTACTTACACGTAGTCACCTACTTCTGCAGATATTTTGTTTTTTAACTTCCAATAATCAAATTTTGATATGGCCTGCGTTTTGCAAATTTCCAGACGTCCGACATTGCAGGCCCAAGAGTACAAGAGAGCTTCGACTTTAGACACTACTTGCATTGTTGGTGACTTTTCCAACGGATCAAAAAGTTCCTTCCTGTCTTTGAATATATTTTGAAATGCTGGATTTAAAAAGGAACTAAAAAAATTCTGTATACAAATAAATTATATTAGTATGATTTGAACGGCTACAAGACTAATATATACAAAAATATGAAATCATATTTTATGTTTGACTTCATTAATATTGTAACATCAATGAATTACATCTGATGTAGCATTTTAAAGTGTGTTTTTTAAAGATACATGCTTAACTTACAACTGAGCTCAGAACCAAAACTAAGACGTATTTGAAGTAATAGGTTAACGACCCTTATCCGTCGTCAATCCTAAATCACTAGTAGATGACGAGTTTCGGGACTGCTGTCCCATTTTCAAATCTACACGTCAAAATCTAGTTGTAAAACACGTAGTCGTCAAAGTTTAAAAAGTTACACATGTCACAAACACACACTGTCGGGGACACGAATACAACACAAACTCACATTCAATACGGTTAACGTGGCCGGCCACTGACAAACTCAGACCTAGATCCAGGCGTTAACCTATTACTTCAAGTCTCGTAACTTATTAATTCAGGAGGCAAATTATGAATAACACTTCCAAAACCCTTTATGACTTTAAAAATTGACACTATTAATGTACATTAATTTCATGTATTAATGCATTAATGTAATGGGTAATGTAATGTACCAGGTATTGGAAACAATACTCAAAATAAAACCTATTGAAACGTGTAAATCAAAGTACTTACCACAAAACGTCTGTGTGTTTCGGGGGATGTTTCCAATATCTCCTTTAAATTCGAAGCTCCCACAAAGAATGCTGCCCATACTACGTCATCTGTTTCCGTTATCAGAAACGGTAGAAGCTTGAAAGCGTAGAGATAGTCTTGATGTCCCAGCCAAGAAACGGCCAGAGCGTCGTTCACCAGCTGGACTCGAATGTTACGGTCAAAATTTCCGGGTTTTGACTTAAGAGCACTAACTATTAGTTCCCAGCTCTCTTCATCATATTTTACTCTGTAAACTCCTAGTAGAATATAATGAAAAATTAATATATAATAGTTAATTTACTACATACCCCTTATTAAAATACCCCCGTAGCAGCAAATCTGCGTACTTAGCGAATTTTCAATGCATATATATGTATCTTAATACCACATAAAACCAAATACCAAGTTTCATCAATATACATTCATAAATAAACGATTTATGACATTTTAATTATTATCCATAAGAATAACATGGCGGCTGAGTATGCAGGTTTGCTGAAGAAAGGAACACAACAAATGGGGTTTTATACAAATATGAAAATAACTCAAGTAGTTTAAGCCACATACCAAATTCTATTAATTTGTGTTCATAATTAAGGGAAATAACACGTTACTTATTCTCCATGGGAATAACATGGGGGCTGAGTATACAGGTTTGCTGCTACGGGAAATATAGGGGGAAAAGGTTTTTTAGTGCAAATATCAATAGACCACAACGATTTGAAGCAATATACTAAGTTTCACCAGGATAAGTTGATAAATAAGTGAGATAAACAATTTGTCTTATTCTCCGTAAGAATAACATTGGACAACGTACTGTGTTTAGCACTTTCAATATCTCGGTCACCAATTGATGTAGAGCAATGATCAAAAAACCAAATATTTAATGGTGAAAACTAAAATTGCATTTACTAAAATATTATGGTATGTTAAACACTCAAAAAACCCATTTTTGGGGTACGAAACCCCCCAAAATACCCCTTTGGGTAGAGAAATCTGGCTTGTTTTCGAACTTAAAGTCAGAAATCATGCTTTACATGTTTGTACCAAATTTCATCAAAATCGGATCATTTTACGAGAGCTATCGCACCCACGGACACACACACACACACAAACACACACACACACACACACACACACACACACACACACACACACATACAGTTTTGAACGAATGGTGTTTTTGGCATCTGGGGACATCAAAACGAAGTTATCATGGTCCCGGGCCTAGGTCTTACCATGCCAACTACGGTAATAGCTTCTTCCCTATAGGGGAAATTCGATAAAACCAGTGATTTATCTTATAAATAGATATATAGTTCTGTATATAAATAAATATAACTATGTAACCCCTATGATTGTACTAAGAAATAAATTAAGATCCAACACATATACACATGCAATTAATTATAGCCATGTTATAAGATTGGTTGTGGACGCTTGGAAAATTTCAGGATAATAGGGGATTGCATAAACAAAGGTAAAGGTATACCCAGATGGCTCCGGGAAATATTTGTTTCGTATCTGGCAAAAATAAGGAAAACATTGTTCCCATAAGGAGTAAATGGGGACTATAAAAAGCCTGCTTTGATTACACTTCTGCTTGTTATTTCTGCATGTACTTTGTTTACATGTCTAAGTTTAAATTATACTAACAGGAAAAACACGTACTACTATATTCTTTACAACCTCTGAAGTCGCACTTAACTAGATTAAACTGCGTAAACAAACTGAGCAGTGTAATAAAAACTAGGTAACACCAAGTTACTTTAAAAGAGTATCCACTAGGAGACAGATTTGCTTATATATGTATAAGCAAATTGGAAATCGTTGGACAGTATGCAAGGTAGTTCTATCTTGCCAATTTCCACCATAATTTTAGTGAGTGATAGGTAATTATGTTTAGATATGTTTTAACGCATATAAACATATATCTATTACATTATATCTATAATGGACTTTACCCCAACGGCTTTTGGTGTTCTGATGTTAATCTTATTAAATAAAATTTGTTTACATCATAGTTTATTACTTAAATATATGTTTCTTAACAAAGAAAGATAAATTCGTTCGCTAAATAATAAATTTACAACACATAATACAACTCCTTTCTTTTCGAGTGCGTGTTTACATATTTAAGGATTTACATGGAATCCAGTTATTATCCTACCATGATCAACTGATAAATAGCTCTACATGAGAAAAATATACATGTGTTATGTTTGTTTAAATATAACTATACATTCCGATGTTTTGTTATTAACTTTAGTTTCCATTCAAAAACTTCTGACCCATACACGTTTAGATCTTTAAAAAACACACGCATGATAATCGATTGCCTTTCATTTTGAGAGCAATTTCAGAAATTTCCTTTTCCATGTACACAAACTGTTTCCGAATTTCCTCCAAAAATGTCATAATTTTTTTTCCTTGGTTGGTTAAAAAGGACATATCAACTCATGAGGTTATCTTACTCTGTGCGCGCGTGTGTCTTTAATGCATTGAATCCTAAGAGAAAATATATTGAGATTTAAAAATTATTTTTATGTATTGACATGTAAGAGTTTGTAAGAGTTAAACACATTTCAGTCTGATTTAGTTTCGAGATTTTCGTTTCCAAAGGGAGATTTTAACAAATTGAAATATGTCTACTCATAAAGAAAGTACGGTAGACCTACACCTAAGGCCACTTTGACAGCACGTCACAAAACGAATGCCGAATCCAAAAGAAAGCTTAGTGACAATACTGGTTGTAAACAATCCTGACCTGAGATGATCCTCATGTATAGCTCATCTGCTCCTTATCCTGACCTCCCCACTAACTGTCTCATCCACCATGATACTGTGCCCCCTCAGTAACGTTTTATAGTAGACCTTATAGCTCAACTGATCCTTATCCTGACCTCCTCACTAACTCTCTCATCTACCATGATACTGTGCCCCCTCAGTAATGTTTTATAGTAGACCTTATAGCTCATCTGATCCTTATCCTGACCTCCTCACTAACTGTCCACCATGATACTGTGCCCCCTCAGTAACATTTTATAGTAGACCTTATAGCTCAACTGATCCTTATCCTGACCTCCTCACTAACTCTCTCATCTACCATGATACTGTGCCCCCTCAGTAATGTTTTATAGTAGACCTTATAGCTCATCTGATCCTTATCCTGACCTCCTCACTAACTCTCTCATCTACCATGATACTGTGCCCCCTCAGTAACGTTTTATAGTAGACCTTATAGCTCATCTGATCCTTATCCTGACCTCCTCACTAACTGTCCACCATGATACTGTGCCCCCTCAGTAACGTTTTATAGTACAAACTGCTTGGAGTTAATTCCAAAAGCTCTAACAAAACATAGTTACATATGGTTAACATATAGTTACATCTTATATAAGACTCACCGGCATAATTTAAGTTGAATATGACCCAATCCCCAATTTTAGCCCTAGTTTTTACAGTTAACTCTCGATTAGACCCGCACTCTAGCCAGGCTTTTGGAGTAGAATGCTTTACTTTGAAGTTGACATGGTTTGCTGAAGTATAAGTAAGAGGAAAGTACCAACAGTCTGCATCTGTCTTTTGTATTCTCTGCCTGATAGGTTCCTGTAACATATTAGATTTACCGGTAAAACTTTGTATGCAGCTCTGTAAAGTAACCAATCGTGATTTTATAACCGGTAACCTATATGCTTTAATAAAAATGACAAATAAAACTAAAACAACATGATTAAATCAAACAAGTGTACGGATATTATTAGATGATAACCAACCAAAGTATTGCTTATATGATGTTTACCATAATTTTATTTTCATTACATAACAATTCATATAGAATTTATATTGGTAAGAATAGGTCCGGACAAGTAAGGGGTTAGGAAGTTAAATCAATTGCCAGTTATTTGCCAGAGCAAGTTTAAACCAAAAATCATGGTGGGTATTCTTTAAATGAGTCATTTCCCATATATGGGCAGTTTAAATTCCTAGTCTTAAAATTAGTTGATAAAACTGTAGAAGGAATCTCCCCACTTTGCAGCAATATAGAGATTCACTTTTGGTTAAAGTTTGGAACAAGTGTCACTACGTTGATCATCCTGAGATGAGAGAATCAAGAGTAACTACGTTGATACATCATGGGCAGAATTCCCTATTTTAAAATTTAAAATTAGTAAAAGACGCTTTGGAAAGAACAATAATAAAATCAAATAGCAATATTTGAAAATGTGTAACAAATTTGTAAATCGATTTGTGCTTTAGCTGTTAATTGTAAATGAAAAAAAAAATAAAAGATGGTTCAAAAAAAATTTTACTTGTTATTAATAAATATCGAATTGGAAATTGGAAATAAAACTAAGCAATTCAAACAGTACCTAAAATGTTTAGTTGTATTTAATTTAATGTTATTTCAATATTTTATCAAAAGAATAATTATATTTTATGCTGTCGAAAATAAATATTTTTGATATGGTTTTGTGTTATTTGTTTGTGGTGTCCAAAAAAGTTTTTAAAATTTTCAACTTCTTTACAATTTCTTTCTGGATCAACCTTCATATGTAGCTTAACATTATCTGCTGATGATGCAGCCTAGTTGCTGCAAAACGTATTCAGTTTAAATATGTTCACTGGATTGTAATGTTACTATAGAATACGATTTAGAAAAGTTAACGAACCAGAAGGCTAGAGAGAGTTGTCAGAAAAAATATCGAGATAAAACGTTTACTATAATATATTATATATTATACTGACTGATAATATTACCGTGGGTTACACTTACACTGAACCACACCAAACCGAATACTAGTCAATTTTAGTTACCACTAGACCCCTCCCAATGGTCGAAATTCGACCAAATATTATTCTAATAGTCGACGAATATTTAAAAAAGTTTAATATCTAGTGGGTTCTGTTGCGCTCATCTCTCTCTCTCTCTCTCTCTCTCTCCCTCTCACCATATTTGTTTACCATTGACATAAGCACAACCTGTACTTTGGGGTACAATAAGTAGGTTTAAATTTGTGCCAATAAAACATAGATTAGATCAAATATATTGTTGTAACCATATCGATTTTAAATGCAAAATTTCATAAACCTTACAAAAGGATCTTCAGGAACAAGGATACCAAACAAGCACAGTTGTATCCACTTCCCTCTCCATAAAAAATGTATCTCCGTAGAAAGCTCAGTCTTTTTTTGAAATATACACTAATTACTGAAATATATCTCTTTCTAGTTGTTCTATTATCACCTTCAACTGTTTATTTAGGTTCATTCTGGAATATATTTAAGTAAAAGGCTTTGGCTGAAAACCCCAATAAGCTTGAAAAATAACTGTTACTTCTAATCACTTTTTATTTTCAAGTTGCCGTTTTATATTGAAACGTTTAAATACGCATTTTGCATGGAAGCCTGAATCCAAAAGGGGTCGTTCTTATGAGATTTTTTTTAAAATATGACTGAGTTTAAAATGTTAGCAGAACCTTCAAGAGAAGGCTTTGTAAATGCATTGCGTTACATATCGGGTAACAGTGTCCATTAATTAATCGGGATAGTCACCTTTGTAGAACCAAAACTGTAACGAAAAACCCCTTATCAATTGTAAATATTATTGACTACACCAAAAAATGAAACGTATAATTTAAATTTAAATCCTTAAAAGAATTAGCCTAAATCAAACAACAAAACTAATACTACTAAAACTGGGTTATTGATATAATAACCAATAATAATTTTCATTTCCGTTACATTTGCAAAAATATAAGTCGCGGCACACCTGCGTGCTCGGCAAAATTATATACATATATGAACCTAATACTAAATTAAAACACTTAAATATCAGCATTAATAAGCAAGATTAATATAAGATAACTGGTAATAGGTTCTTCCCTATAGGGAAAATACGCTAAAACAGCTTGAATATTTTACAAATATTGTGAAATTCCCACATACTCAATAAATGAGGAACTCTACAACATTTGTATTCATTGCAATAAAATAAAGTTATCTATCAAAAACATCGTATTTAAATTATGTCCTCGTCAAAACCTTCATTTACTGAACTATAAATTATAGTACTATGTTTTTCTAATATCCAGGGTAGTTCTGAGATACGTCAAAAAACTTCGGGAGCTGATTTCTTATACAAAAATAAAGAATAAAGTTCATATGAAAGTAACTCTTAAATCGCCTAGATTACTGCCTATCTGCATATACGTATTTTTAGCGAATTTCCCCTATAGGGAAGAAACTATTACGTTAGGTGTCATGGTAAGACTTAAGCACGAGACCATGATAACTTTTCATTTTGAGGTCCCCAGATGCCAAAAACACCATTTGTTCAAATTTATATATATATATATATATATATATATATACATATACATATATATATATATATATACCTATATATATATATATATATATATATTTATGTGACCGTAAGCCCGAAATATCTCGCAAAAAAATCCGATCTGAGTGAAATTTTGTAAAAATATTTAAAGTACCATTTATTTGATCGAGTTCAAAAACCAGACGAATCGCACCAACCGAAATGGGGTTTATGGGGTGTTTTCTCCCCCAAAAATGGGTTTTTGGGGTTTTTACATGTAATTTGTATTAAAATCAAATTTTAGTTGTCACCATTGGATTTAGCTTTAAAAAAAGAATTCGGTGTTTTGATCATTGCCCTACGTCACTTGGTTACTAAGATATTGGTTACTGAGATTGGTTAGATTGGTTACTAATATTATTCTTATGGAGAAATATTAATATTTTATAAATTGATTATTTATGAACATACGCAGACAAAACTTGGTATGTGGCTTCATCTGGTTGTGTTTTATTGTTGTTTGCACAGCAACGATTTTCGCCGATGGTTCCCGTAGCAGCAAACCTGGGTACTCGGTCCCCATGTTATTCTTATGTAGATTAATTCAATTCTTATATATCGCTTATTTATGAATGTATATGGATGAAACTTGATATGTGACTTCCCCTAGATGAGTTCTATTGATATTGACATAACAAATCATTTTTTGTTCCTTGTTGCAGCAAACCTGCGTACTCATCCCCAATGATATTCTATGAAGAATAATTATTAATAATTTATACATCACTAAATTTTGAATATATTTCTTATGAAGTCTGGTCAGTGGCTTAATGTGATATTAAGACTTAAATATTCATTGGAAAGTCGATGATTACGCAGATTTGCTACGACGGGGGTATTTACTTAATCGGTTATAACTAAAAGATCCTTAGATATCAATATCAAACCTGGTACATATATTACATCTATTAAGACCAATTTTGGTATTGAGATGGAAATGGAATATCAAGTTTCTACTTTGTACCATTTTAAAATGGCACTACTTTTTGTTCAAAGCTAAATATCTTATAAATCGTAATATTTAGAAGAAAACTGTACGGATTAAAATAGTTGTTAAATTTTTCTTAAAAATAATGGTGCAAAGATTCTAACAATAGAATTATAAATTACTAAGAAATGTGGATTTTTATAAGTTAAAACATGCTTTGTTTGCTATTTCTGGACTAAAACACAATGATTTAACTAAAAAAATCACAATTTCTCAGTTTTGTATAAGCTTATTGTTACAAACGTCCTTCGATTATTTTTAAGACGAAATGATACAAATTTTTTTTATTTTTACAGTTTTTTCCTAAATATTACAGTTTTTAAGATATTTATCTTTTGAAAAAACCGTTAACATAAAGACAGACAAGACATACCTCTATATGATATTTTCTTTATTGTTGTATGAGGATTTATCTCCCGAAGTTTTTTATTAGTGAATTTCCTTTGGAAAGTGAACTATTAGCATGACCCGCACGGTGAAACTTAAGCCCGGGACCACCATAGAAGTTCCTAACGTGACCCCCTGAACACGTTTTGGGGGGTCGTTCAAAATTGTATATATATATATATGTGTATGCACTCTAGCGGTCGCATTTTTTGTCCGATTTACTTCAAATTTGGTAGGGACGTTCCTTTTTATAATCTGTTGGACAAGTTCGTTGGGCAAAACAATCGGAAAACTCTAAACCCATTTTTTGGGGATTAATCTTTCAAATTTCGAGTTTTTGGGCCCAAAAAGGGTCAGAAAAGCCCCAGATGTAAAATTAATGCATGTAAAAAGATGGGAATTAGAGAGGGGAAAGTTTTAAGCCCTCTCTCGTCATTCTAGCATAAATATTTACCAAGTTATTAAAGAAAATGTGTATCGGCTAAACACAGTACGTTGTCTTATGGGGGTTTTACACTAGAAAAGCCTGTTATTCCTTTTTTAAAGTACTTTTATTATCCCCAGCAACATCACGCCTACTTTCAAGCCTGTCTGGACCTTCTCCTAACCTTAAAAATTGTATTCCCAGCTTTGCAAGTAAATGAAACCAGGAGTATCAGAACAGCCAAAAAATCTATGTTTACAGATTTCAATAAAAATTGGACAAATGTATGTTTTTACACTGATTTTGAGTTTTAAAAGTTTTTATGTGGAAATTCACTTCCCTCATGTCAGCGTGTTGCGTGCGAACTCGTTTAATATTTCAGATACTCCCTGTATATCTGCGATTTTTTCAAAGAAGAATTGGATAATTCATTAGGTATTTGACATTTTATTTGTAATAGCTACCTGAGACAGTTTGAACTTGCCGTTTCCAATACTTTTGACAGTCACTACCGGATAGCCTTTCTTCTTCCATGTTTCCATAACTTTAGTCCATGTAATACCATTTGGTAATGTATCTAAAACCATTGAACACTCATTATATTTTTATATATAAAAAAAATCCTGTAGTAACTTTCATATCCACTTTATTGATTGAAAGTAAGTCAACTACGAGTACAATTCAAATAATTTATGAGAGGATATAATTTATTCCTACATTAGTTTTGCAAGATATATAATACCTATTCCCGAATGAATAACATCTTTACTGATGGTAAGTCAGTCATTAGATCCAACTAATTTAATCATAATTATATATTTTTTATTATCTTTAAAACCCGAATTCGATAAGCTAGTGCATATCCGGGGCTTGCTGCGATTATTGATTGTTGAAATTGAAAAATAAATATATTTTAAATGGCTGAATACAAGTTATAGTAGTCGACTGGCAGCTCCAACTTAATTCCTTTAACTCTGTGGAATCGCTCCCCAAGGTTCATCGAGTAGATGAATTTAAAAATAGTAGTATAAAAGGATATCGATTTTATATAGTGTGAGACCTCACACCAACGAGGTCCTCGGTCCTAGAAACAAACGTCAGTTAACGTCAGCCTAATTTCAACCGAATAGAGGCCGAAAAGTTGACATTGAATCTTTTGGTAATTTAGACAAAAAACTGTTACACCTCGGTTATTGAACTCATAACTTTGATAAGCGTATATTCATTTTACGCAAAAATAATGCACTGTCCTGACAGGATGATTTGAGCTTGATAAGTTTATTTCAAGCTGATATGGTGAGTTTGGGTCGACTAACAAAGAATAGCTTAGTTTCCCTTAAGGTCCTTCCAGGTAAACCTCGGAGTCATACTTATATCACAAAGTGCATGGCTTTACAGATATTTTTCATCTTATTTTACACACCATACTTCAGCATTTGAAGCTTGATGCTCAAGACCACGCTAGACCACGCTGGACTAGAAAATCTGCCGTGGTCAAGCGTAGATTCGATCTTGGCTGACTGCTGTGATACTTTTTCACGAGCGGTAACCAATGGCTTGCCTATGTGACTATTTTCGTTAACGGCACCTCGCTCTTTAGATTGCCACACAGGCCTATTGGCCAATGGCAACGAGCAGTTGAGTTTTTCTTGATTAGTGGCATGGTTCTCCCTCCACTGATTAAAGGTTGCACTAAAGTATTGACATCTATTACATTTATACAGGTGGCCTTTTGTATAGTAATTATAGTTGTAAAATAAACGTATTTACAACTGGAAACTGATTATTTTGGTCAATACATATTATCAACACTTGAGTAATATTGTTGAATACTTTTAATTGAAGCAAGATAGTTAGTTACCTTTTGAAAACCTATCAAACACTTCCCACAGTTGATTAGGCCCAGCGGAACCAAATTGGTACTTCGTTACGAAATCACCTAACGCATTGTAAAACGCTCTTGTACCCAGCGCTAAATGGATCATCCGCATCAACATCCTCCCTAAAAACAGTTTTACAAACGATAATATTTACTCATGTTTGTTTTAATTGGTCTATAAAAACCTAAAGTGGTAATATTAGGAAATGCTGTGTACACTTTTACATCATACCTAAAGTTTTAAGTTGATCATATAAATAAACATAATTATTCAGTTAATAAATAGCTAGTAGTTTTCCAGGATAAAATGTTTTTGTATTTGTGTTGTCTTGTATTTTATTTTAAGAATGTGTGGGTAATGTTTTGAGTATGCTTTTATCCCCTAAATAGAAATATAAAATTAAACCTAGTACAATTCAAACATATTTTACAGGAAATTCCATGTTATTTAAAATCCATAATTATGGTCACAACATATCATATAATCATAAAAAAACTATTTACTGAAAACACAACACTATCCGAAAAAAATTGATGTAGTATCTTTGATAGGACCATCTGTTTGGACTCTGGAGTTCAAATTGCCAGACTCTATTTTATATGTTCTAGGACCAAGGTTATGTATAAACCTATTTAATTTAAAATACATTATACATATAAGCTATTTAATTATATATTGTGTCTTTAGGGGATTTAAATTTTCTTACACATTGTATAGCGATTTACAAATTCATTATTTTTTTCAAGCTATACCTTTTCTCCATCCGACCTCTTTGTACTGGACAGGATCTATTCCGTTGATCATATTGCCCTCTAAATCATCAGGTTGATCTCTCCACATTAACCAAGCCACTTCTTTAATAATATAAGGTTGCTGGAAAATGATGTACAGTATATTTAAAACATTTAAAGTTGCCAAGCTTATAGAAAGTTAGCACTGAAATGATGAGTATAAAATTATAGCTGAATTCAACCAATAAGAGTTGCGAGTACTGTGTCCAAAAGGTTTGGAAATGCTTGCATATTTTGTTTATGAATAATAAATATAAGGAAAAATTAAAGCGAACAGTTTTCCATTATGCATTTCTTATTGATGTGGGCTGGGTCGGTATTTCATAATTTTCTTACACTAGTACAAATAATTTACAAACAGTCGTTTCAAAGCTTTTTTATAAGAAGTCTTCAAATTTAGGAAACACAAGTCATTTTTTAGTCAGAAAATCAGATTTAATTTCTTGTTTGTTGCACAGACAGGTAAACAAATATTCCATAATTTACTAAAATAGTTTGGGCCACGTGAGTGCACGTATGTACGAGTCATTTTCTGCGTACAAACGAGCAAGCTTTCAGCCTCCCCCAAGCAGATTTGAAGGTTTGGATTAGTGATGTTTTAATAGGTTCAGAGCATGCACATAGATATGTTTAAATTAAATAGCTATTTCTAAATATGGTGGATGGGTGAGTTTCACTTGATTGCCAATAATTAGTTTTAATATTATAAATGTTCTTTTGTTTGATTTGGGTTTATTTAAATACTTGTAGTATAAATACTAATGTGAATTGGTGTTATAAATCTTTCATATAAAAGATATTTAAGTTTATAGGGTTTCCTAATATTGTTAGTTCAAGTATTACCTTTTTATATATACTGTTTTTTATTTACTGAAATTATTTACTAATAGGTAGTATAAAATATGTAAATTTGTTCACCAAAGCCCGGAGTGCTGTATTTCTTTCTAACATGTTATTGCTAATCCCTGTATTCTATTTGTAATAAGAGTATCTAACGACACATCTTTACAGATTTGTTGAGACTCAATATTGTATACTTTTATAATTTTTGATTCTTCTAATAGTTTATAGGACTTACTCTTTCTTGGTGGAGTACATTGTCATGAACTAATTGGACGATTGAGTAAAAAATAACAGATACTCAAACGTTAACGTAGGTATTTTAATTAAGTTTAACATGCATATACAATTGACCTTCTAACCTCCACTCTGTTACTTTGTATACCAAAAAACTTCCAAGTCTATCTTTAAAAATTATGAGCTATTAATTATTTTTATATAGTTATTACAGTTTTATAGTTATGAATGTTGTACAAAATATACAAGACACAGTCACGAAATACATTATACGTACATAGAAACCTAGTTGTAACAAAGTTTCAGTTTAACTTGATTTTAATTAATGGCCAAACTCCATTATTCTACACCAAGTGTCCAACGCGACCTGGGTAATGTTTTTTGAAGTGTCTCGTTTAGTTGGGCACATACTGTAGTTTCTAAGGAACGCACCGTGTTACACTATGCGCTCAAGCTCTTTGGACATTTGATGGAGTGCTCATTTACACTATTTGGTCACGATATATACAGCGATAAAATAGCGTGCGTAAACATTTAAAACATTAGCTCCAGTAAGATTTTACATTTCTGTTTAAATTATAGTTCACGTTTCCATATGTGTAACTTGTTTAGAAAGTGCATTTTGCTATAACGGGGAACATTTGTAATAGATTGTATAAATTCGTTCTGCTTGCCCAGTTGGTTTAAATTGTAAGTGTCTTGAACGTTTATTCAGTTGTCACTTTGGCAAGGAGCATATTTAATTAGAAATAGATTTATTACATACATTTTTTTAAGCCTAATCAAAATTCATTTGTTACCTTTTTCATTTTCAAAAAGGCGACGTAAGAAGCCAACACGTTGTACATCCAAATGAAATCCCAGCTATCGGGAGAAACAATTCCTCCAAACCACTGACTAGCCATTCTTTGATATATACTGTATACCCTTCTATCAGGAGTAGCATCATTAAAGTCACTCTCCCTGAAAGTAAAGACGTTTTACCCAAAGTAGATTACTTTACGAAATTGTGAATGAACTGTTATATTAAATTCAATGTAAATTGCAACAACAAATTCCATGAGAATGTGCGTCAATTTAACAGCAAAGCAAACTATTATTTTATCTGTTGTTGAATGAACGTGAGACTACAACCTTTTTATTCTTATTTTTATTTCGCTGAACTGAATATAAATAATAACTAAAGAAAAATATTCTTCATTCATTCTTTTTCGTATTCTAGAAAGAATGATTACGAATCTGAAGTGAAAAGTGAACCATTCTGATCTGATAAATTATTTCAATAATTGGCTTTAAGTTTTGTTACTAATATGTAAATAAGATTAAGTTATTGAATTTAAACCTGATTTAGTTTCATTGAAAATTACACTTTATTTGACATATTTTACAGCTTTATACTATATGTATTTCAATAAAAGTTTTAGTCAAATCACCCTAGTTGAAACATTCTAGTAGGCCTGACCTTATTGAAACAACATTGTATGCATTTTTCTATATTTAGTTTATGCTCCATATATCATTGTTGATGTTTAAAACACAGATTTATCTTGGGAGCAAAATATTATAAATATTGTTAAGCTGATTAACTACTAAGTGTTCGTTTTGGAGTGGTTGTTTTATTATTAATTTGTTTATCTCCAAAATTAAGAGTAAATACCCCCGTAGCAGCAAACCTGCGTACTCAGCGAATTTCCAATGCATATATATGTATCTTAATACCACATAACGCCACATACCAAGTTTCATCAATATACATTCATAAATAAACGATTTATGACATTTTAATTATTCTCCGTAAGAATAACATGGCGGCTGAGTATGCAAGTTTGCTGAAGCAAGGAACACAAAAAATTCGGTTTTATACAAATATAAAAATAACTCAAGTAGGTAAAGCCACATACCAAATTGTATTAATTTATGTTCATAATTAAGGGAACACGTTAATTATTCTTCATAACAATAACATGGGGGCTGAGTACGCAGGTTTGATGCTACGGGAACCATAGGCAAAAAATGTTTTTTAGTGCAAATATCAATAGACCACAACGATATGAAGCAATATATCAAGTTTAATCAGGATAAGTTGATAAATAAGCGAGATATACAATTTTTCTTATTCTCCATAAGAATAAAATTGGACAACGTACTGTGTTTAGCACTTTCAATATCTCTGTAACCATTCGACGTAGAGCAATGATCAAAACACCAAATTGTGCATCTTTGCTGGAAACAACTAAAATTTGACTTTTTCAAAATAATATGTAAAAAACTCAAAAACCCCATTTTTGGGGTACAAAACCCCCCCAAATACCCCTTCGGATAGGTCGACCTGTCTGGTTTTTGAACTTAAGTCATAAATGCTGCTTTACACGTTTATACCAAATTTTGTCAAAATCGGATTATTTTTACGAGAGTTATCGTGCTTACGGACACACACACACACACACATATATATAACACATATATAACATGCAAATAACAGTTTTACCAGGACGACTTAAGATTGCGTTGCCACGTTTGACACCTAGAATCATCGGTCCACCCGTATTCTAGTTTACTAGTTTTACCGTTTAATGTGTATAAGCTGTTGTAGTACATTGTAAATGAAAATATACGTTAAAGGAAGTAGTATTTAATTACATCCTGAAGATATTAACATAATTTTTTGATATCTCCTCATCAAGCCCTAAACTTGTAAGCAGGTTCTGGTATTCCTTTCTTGTTTGAACATCAATAGTTGAAAGGAGAGATTTGAGTAACGAATATAATATTTAGGTGACATCTCCAATAAGAAAACTAAAACAATTTATTCAGAGCATTTAAATGAAATGCGGTCAACCTATATCTGACAATCTCAACAAATTGCCTGAAACAACTCATACTGTGGCTTTAATTTACAAGAATTACTACACTACAATTGAATTGCTTATTTCATAAACCCTTTAACTGCCGATTTTTTTACTTTCAGAAAATTAAGAAAAACTGTCCTACTCGTACATTACTTTTTTCAATATAATTAAATTATTTCCACTAATTAAATATTTTCACTTGGGGGGGTTTCTGCAATAAACTGTGTATTTAGGGGTTTCTGCAATAAAAAATGTATTCAAACTTTAAAACAGTTTATAAGTTATTTTTTCTTGTGAATTATGACAACTTGAAGGCAATTTGGTATTTAAATTAACATTAACATTATATTAACACCAATAATCACAAAATCCTTCTTAAACAAATATTATTACTACAAAAGTAAAAAAAAAACACCAGACTGGCACAAAACACTCCTTAATTGGTTAGGCCCAAACTAAAAAATAACAGCATTCCAACAAAATAACACAAAAAATGTCTAGCGTAACAGTCATTACTGCTAACCCATCTTTCTTTGCAACATAAAATTCCAAAATGTTTATTGCAGAAACCCCTCAACTCCCTTTCAGATAAGTTCTTTTTACAATACACGAATATATCTGGGCTCAATTTTACAGGCATAAAGGGATGGTAGATGGGTGTTTTTTGCACTAAACGATGAGTTTTACTTCAGTGATTAATTATCCATAAAAAAGTCAATTTGGCCAAATTTGTAAGTTAGGGTTTTTATGAAATAAGCGATTAAATTATAACAAGTTTGAGTATTTTTTATAAAAAAGCGAATATAACCTACCTCATAAGGACAAGACCCCAGTTGAATGATAGAATTGATTTATCCGTGGGCATAACTATAAACGTAACCTTCAAAGAAAATGGTCCCAAACGACCAAGTTCGGTTGACCCCCATGGCCCCAATCTTAGTAACTTATTTTCAAGATTAACTCTATTATAACCAGCCTCCGTACACAAGAACGTTGCCTTCCACTGACGTGAAAAGGAGTATTTGTAACTCCAAAATTCAATATTTGTCACTACGAATGATATCTGAGATGGAGACATTTTTTGTGTTAACTCGTAAACGTCCACAGCTAAGCCATTATTTTGAGTCCTAAAACAAAATTCAATTAGTTTACTTAAATTAAATCAGCTTTATAGCCGAAGTAACGTTCACTCCACCTCAGCTGATAAACATTTCGTAAACGTATGAATCTGGGTTCAATTGAAATTGGTGATTGGGTGGGTAAGTTACTATCCTGGCTGTATTAGTAAATAAAAGACCAAACAAGGAATCTTAATATAACTTATTTACTTACGTCAATCAATCCTTTTTAATCATATTCTGGTGTATTCGTATTTCGGCGTTCATGCCATCTTCAGCGCCTTGGTCGGTGTCGTATAGGTTAATCCATCGGTAAATCCCTATTTTAGGCCGTGTAGCTTCATCGAATCGATTTAAATTATTTAAAATAAACATTTAAGTTACATGTACATAAAAAAAAACACACAAAGGAATTTTACTCGCTCTACACTCATTCTTCTTACATATTTATTGTAAGGTGCACATGAGTATATGTCGTGGTCTTATAAATGTCTATATAGTGATAACGTTATACAGTTATGGTAAAGTATAACGTTATACATATCCTTAAAAGTACGTATTTTAGTGAATCTGTTGCTGTTACCTAGTCTAACACGTGCAAGATTGAATACACATTTAAAACTACTTTGGACAATGTTTTAAAATCTTTTGTTTGCATCAATCGTGAAAAAAGGTGGCTCGACAAATGTATAAATGTGTGTATTATATTTAATTTGGTGTAAAAAATATATAATACGAATTCCTTTTGAAATGAATGTCTAATTTATTTTGGTAAATCATTGGACATATATAACCTAAATTTATACCAAAAGTTTAAATATTATATGTTGCTTTTATTTAATTGTAGATTTGTTTATTTTTTTAATTTGGTTACTTTTACAAATGATTATTGAAAAATTAATGAATAATTAGACTTCTATACAGTTTTTTGTTCTTTATTTAACTATAGTTTTTTTTTAATGGAACAGTGAGCTATTACCAAGTTCCACATGGTGAAACCTAAGCCAGAAACAACGATAGAAGTTCTAAATTTGACCCCCTGAACTCGTTTTGGGGATCGCTAAAAATTGTGTGTGTGTGTGTGTGTGTGTGTGTGTGTGTGTGTGTGTGTGTGTGTGTGTGTGTGTGTGTGTGTGTGTGTGTGTGTGTGTGTGTGTGTGTGTGTGTGTGTGTGTGTGTGTGTGTGTGTGTGTGTGTGTGTGTGTGTGTGTGTGTGTGTGTGTGTGTGTGTGTGTGTGTGTGTGTGTGTGTATGTGTGCTTGAACTCTTGCGTTTGCATTTATTGATGGTCTGATTTACTTCAAATTTGGTGGATACATTCCTCTCTATAATCAGTTGGGCAAGTTAGTTTGGTAAAACAATCGGAAAAACCTTACTCCTCTTTTGGGGTTATAAAACTTTTTTCTTTTTTAGTTTTTGGTCCCAAAAGAATAAAACAAATATCTCGGACGTTAATCGCATATAATACGGTAGAATGTAACAAGTCGAAAATGTGAAGCCCTCCCAAATCAGTCCAGCACAAATATTTACGGAGTTATTACACTGATTGAGCACAGTACGTTTTCTTGTGGCAATTTTAGTTTGGAAAAGGCTGTTATTCATATATTTAACTAGTTTTATTACCCCCACTACCCAGATACCTACCTTCACCTCTAACTGAACTCATAACATTATAACTCATAGAACTGTTATCCCAACATTAAGGAAAAGTTGAACTAGGAGCGTAAATACCAAAAATATAATTTATTACTATTAAAAATATTATAGCTTAAGTGTTTGTTCCAACACTTAAATTGATGTTTTAATGTTTTTGATGCGACACTTTCTTCCCCTCATATAAGCGTGCTGCGTACAAACACGATAAGTTTTATAATGACATGTTTGGCTATATACTGGTTTATGTAATTAAGGAATTTGTAATTAAAATAAAACCGGTTATATTACATTAAACTGTTGAGAAGAAAGACTGATCCTTTTTTCTTGTTTATTTCCTGTTTTACCAAACATTTCAACAAATAAATACTCGAATAAAATTAAAATAAAACTTTGATCAATCTCATTTTTTGATACGTTTGATTGTATACATTTAGTTTTCTCTCAATCTAACGCAATATTCAAACCATAAATATTATAAATAATGATTACCATTATTAGTTTACAATTGAAATAAGATAATGATACGTTCCACAATCATAAAAAGTCGGTCTGACAAATTGGCTTATATTCTAATAGTGTTAACTGAAAACCAACTCTGCTAACGAAAATAACATTCTTATATTAGAATATGTAAACTCCTTACACTTTTTCTCTTTTATTTGGTGAATTGCTGTAGGTTTTTTCGTTTGGTTTTACGTTTAATTTTATTACAAATGTTGCTTTCAATGCAGGCTCGTCAAAACATGGAAATGCAGACTGCCTTTGAAAATTGGTCGCAATTATATACCTGAAAAAATACCATAAAACTTAAAAACATGAATTTGTATATATAGAAATAATTGTAATCTTTCCAAAATATCATTTTAAATCAGATTCTAATACTGTAATTAAGTGTTTTTTTTTAAGTGTAATGTACACTTAAAAATTTGTAACACTAATTGTTTTGATGCCTTGACGGTTTCATGAATTTGACACATCTCACAAATTAAATACAATTAAATACACATAAATTGATTTATTTTCCAGGTGTATTTATTTAGTTTACAATATTAATACATTTTACTGGATTATCAGCATTGTTAGGTTATAAGGTTAAACAATACTATATTTTGAATTTGTTTATCATAGTATAACCTAACGTTCAGTGTCCTTCCTAGTAAGGAAATCAATTAACAAAGAAAATGTCGACCATAAATATAACTTGTTAGACTTGTTTATCTTGATCTACATCAGTGGCATTTATTCGATTGTATAACGAATGATTTACAGACTATGTTATGTTTTACTTATTGTTACTCTTTACTTTAGTTGAGTTTTCATTAAATTGCATGAAATAAAACAATACATTGGAAGTTTATAGATATAACTGAAACACGTTTGAAAGTGCTTACGTTGTTTAACCATGATAATTTATTTAGTTTTATTGATTTTTATGGAATATTTTAATATTTACAGTAGGCATAGACAAGTTTTAAACAAATTAGTGTGCAGTTAGATGCATTTTACTGGGCATAGTTTTTAAAACAATTCAAGGCCAATAACGCAGGGTAAAAACTTGATGTTTTAGGACAAAAATCTTAAAGAAAATATATAGTTTTGACATCTTAAAGATGCAATACTGCCCCGTGTTAAGAATATACCCAATTTTTCAAACTAATTGAAAATTGAGCCCTTGTCATAACCCTTATTACATTGCTTTAATATACAATTAATCTGGTCCTAAATGATATCGCTTGGTCTATAATGCAAGCTATTGAGTGTTGTGGGTGAATAGCTAAGTTTCTTGTTTTAAACAAATCATGAAATAAAATTATACAGTTATACTCACTGTTTTGATGATGTTTCCTTGCTTTTCCATATAATATATTCGTTTTCCTCACTGATATCCCCTGTGAAAGGTATACACAGCTCGTACGGCTTTTTTGAGGACAATTGTGTGGTTTGTAAAGTCAAAATATCATTATTTTCATTGTATGCTTTATTATTTATAACAATTTGCTGAGGGCTGTCGTTATCTAAAATCTTTATTGTCATTTTCTTCTCATCATCATCGGTAATTTTGACATGTTTATGTTTGGCGTGTAGTTTTATTTCATTAACATTGTCCTTAGAAATGAACTAAAATGTGCAAAAGAGTAAAATATTTTAAAAGTTATTGATATTATCCCTATTTGTAATGTTGATAGCTTAAATACTATGAATATTTATCATTTTTATTTTGCATAAGTAATAAATTACATTAAATCGCGACTTTTGATATTAATTTATCATAATTTACTAATGTATTTAATAGTTTTACACAATTATGCCAAACGTGTAATATAATAATTGTATAGGTTATAAATGTATGACACTGTTTTTCATCTAATATAAGTTAATCTATTTTGGGACGATTTATAATTTTAGTGTAAAAATGTTAATATTATCTCTTTAACACATATATTTCCCTACATGAAATGTTATTCTATGCTACAAAACTATTAAACGCTTACAAGAAAAAATAAAAATTTAAATAACTTCAACAGTTAACACTTGATTAAACATGATTTAATTATAAGCATATTTTGTGTAGACGTATTTCTTATTATACAGTAAAACAGTAATGATCTAAAAACCGTTTTGTCAGAGGTAAAAAAATGTACCATAATAGCCAATCCAGAGCCGCTCCATTTACTTGTGATCTTACAGTTTATTTAATTTGATATGTTCTAAATCTACAATCAAACTGTAATTATTTCCCTTTTAAACAGGTTATGCTGTTACCGGCACGTAAAATTAATTCAACACACAACTCTCAAATAGTTCGGAATGATTGACACAACTTTAGTCGTTAAAGTAAATTGATAATAAGATAATTAGGTTTGAACAAATTATATAATAATGTGCTCCATCAGATAACAATAAATAAACAGGATAAATTTTCAAAATGCAGAATAATTTTTACAAATAACCAGTTTCAAGCACGAAGTAACAAGTTTAAGAATATTTTATTCCTAAACGATCAGTCATTTTTCTACTTTGTTTGTTTAAGGATTTTAACTATGTTTTTTGAAAATAAACGGTATCAGGAAACTGACACATGCTTTCTCCAAGTAGTCCAACTTTAAATGAATAAATTACTTTTTATTTACTAAATATAGAATACAAAGCACGGTGGAATGTACAGAAAATCTTGTAAGCAAGTTGTTTTCAAAAACATCCACCCAAATCCCTGTTTTGGAGGCGCTACTGAATCCATTGCTACACACGTGGTTTTAAGGGGTGAAATGCCCCCTATTCCCCCCCTCAGGGTAATTAAGGGGCAACATATTTCGAATGTCCTCCGTTGGTCAATGCTAACTTGACAAGCATATAACGTTTGAACGAAATTAATCAGTAAATAAGAGAGAAATAGTAATTTTTGTATTCCCCATAACAATACCATTGGACAACGTACTACGTTTACTACAAAATTTAAATTTAAATTTTCTCCGCAACCAGTGATTGTAGAATAGTAATTTAAAATACAAAATTATTTAGTTTTGTTGAGCTCTTTTTAATGGTGAATAGTAATATTTTTTATATTTATGTTTTTTTTATGAAAAATCCAAAAAAACTTAATTTTTGATGTTTTAAGTCCTGTAATTTCTGAACCCGAATTTTTACAGATATGCGTGGGGTGTCATTTTGTTGGAAAACAAAATTTCTACAAACAAATAAAGTTTAATTAAAATCGTTTGAGCCGTTTTTGAGAAATTTTGATTTTGTATGGTTTTTTGTGGTTTTTGGGGAATAATTGCCCTTAAAAATCAAAAATTCAAAAAATTAAAATAAAATGCGTGGAGATATCGTGGATTAGTACCTACATACCAAATTTCACAAAAATCGGACCATTGGTTGGGGCTCTAGCTCTGAACACATCCACAAAGACACACACCCACCCACACAAACACACACACACACACACACACACATACACACACACACACACACACACACACACACACACACACACACACACACACACACACACACACACACACACACACACACACACAGACAGACATCACGTAAAAACCACTTCTGTGGGTTCAGGGAGCACCAAAACGAATATTTCCACTAACAACTCAAATTTAAAAATTTTGACGAAAACAATACTTTCTCCATATACTATATATAGGGGGAGAAAGTAAAATATTATCTATGATTTTATAGAAAAATATGAAACCACTATAATAACTCATTCATTCAAATTGGTAATGACGTACTTTGTCGAAAATGAAATTGAAAATGAAAATAATATCAGGTGAAATAGTATTTTAGTTTTCTACTAAAAGAGCTGGTAAAGTGCCTATGCAGGATGATTCTCCAAAACAGATATGATATTGTTAAAAAATTTCAATATTTTACAAAGGAATGCCCAACAAACTTGTGTCTTTCCAGTTTTTTACACACTGTATATTGAATTTGAATATCGATGTCTATATTTGGTCCTAATACGTAATGACACAGTTTGATACGTTTTCTGCGTATTTAAATGGTAAAACATTAAATAATAATAATCATCACGCCTTTATCAACTCTATGTTAAGTGTCTCATTAAATTTTAAGATTTTATTCGACAAACCTTGATGCAGACTGTCCCAGAGAGCGCGATCACTCCTCGTACGATTTCCTTCGTGTCTATTGTGAGATCTACGTCATAATGTGTTGGCACTACATTTGTTGGCAGTTGTTCCTCAGATCGTATTGGCAGCACGAATAGCGAGAGAATTGGTATGATGTGAATAATCATACCTGATTATTTTGATATCGATTAGGCTTTTACTTAATAACAAATTGTATACTATAATACCAGTATAAGGCTTTTGCAAGCAACTCTTATCTCAAAAAAGGCTCCACTAATTTCTTTCAAATGTTTAAAATAACTAGTTTTTAAGCTGAAGTTAAGTCATAGACAGTTTTACTCCCCGGAAAAATCAATTGAAAAAAATAAACTTTAAAATAAAATACAACACTGTGCTTTTGCAGTTTAAAATTAAAATAGAATAATCATAACAGCTGTTTATAAACAACCTGTGAACTGTCAAAGTAATACTAATGTTGTGGGTTATCAACGTGTGGTTTCTTGGGAACAGTGACTAAAATCATTGAATGAAGACTGCATTTAGATTGGTCTTGTTCAAAACTAATTACACGTGTTTATCAAGAAATACTAACTGAAAGGGTATTGAATTATTTACATCGACTTGAATGACCTTAAATTAACAACATCTGCTATATGGGGTTGAGGTGAAAACTACTCTAGGCCTATTGAACAACTTGATTGGCTTTCTATTAAAAAACCTTTAGGTATTTCCATGCAAAAGACTAGTAGTTACATATTATCTAGTATGGCAGGGATTAGAGAGAATTAGTAAACAGCTCCTTATAGAAAATGTATTTTTATTACGATTGGTGTTATATAAATCGCTAAGTAATATAGGTTGGGGTTTCTAAATTACTAGGGGCTTGTTGGGGCTATAGCCCCTAAAATTATCTTTTAATTTTATGTTTGCAAGCTAAGGAAAATAAATCTTTATTGGAGTATGAATACCTGTTAAAACATGAACAAGGCAGAAGCTCGATTCATATTATAAATAATCACAGCTAATGATTAGTTCACTGTAAAAACATCATTGGTTCTTTGAAATCCAGTGGAGCGTAACCCAGATAATTTTTGACATTTCTGATATTTTTATCCCCATCCTTGGCACTCAAGCTTGAAAATTAACCATTTTCGAAGGCTGTTGGTGAATCTTTGCGCTTACAATTTTGACGCAACCGATTTGCCTTATGAAATTACATATGTAGATAGAAAATCAAAAACACGTCATGAAAAAAAACTAACCATGATAGGCTTTCAATTATGTAAATTTATTTTTGTTTTATATTATACAAACAATTATAGTACCTAATGTTAGCTTCCATTAATATACTAGAATTACTGTACTGAAGAAACTTTCTTGGAAACTGGACTTGCCAGGTTTAGGTGGATTAATGGGTTTTGTTGCATATCCAAGAGCATACTCAACTGAGCCTCAGGACTGCTGTGTTCTGTAAAAACCAAATAACCTAATGATGCCTTTACGTATTATAATCATATGTTTAAAAATAACCATGTTAAATCAAGTAAAATTTTCATCTCTGTTACATGAAAGTTAAGATTTAATGGGGCTAATAGGGCAAAAACATGACGGAGTAAACATTTGTAAAATTGTAAATCATCTAAGAATTATAAGGTATATTTTTATGTGCTTTTAGTATATTAGTTTATATAATTTATGTATTCTGTTTGAATGAATTTTGTTACGATTTCACCTTCAAAGCTTAAACTTCGTCTGCCTTATTTGAAGCTTTGGAAATTTTCAAAATCCTTCTTTTTTAAAACATCTTTCGATTAAACTTATAGTTTTATATTTATTCTCTGCAATTCGTTCTGGTTATACACACGCTGCGGCTGTGATGATTTGTGTTTAAAATTTATTTTTTGACATTGCGTCAGATTTAACAAAACAATTTTTTCATGCAGACGCCAATGGAGTTTACAAAGGTTGCTAAAGGACAACAATCAAAATTCTTCAAGAAGTCAAGAATTTGCACTCTGAAGTCCAAATTTATTTTCTTAGTTTATGACTGTTACATTGATTGTTATTGGTAAGACGTTCATCACAAATGTGTTCATAGTTCACCTTTTATTGAGTTTTATTTTTGTATAGTTATGTTCGATTCATATCGTAATTTCGTACAGCTTTTTGTACAAAGAGTAAACAAAAGTAGTGCAAAATTACAATATTATTACAATTATTATTGTAATTATTATATTTTCTAATTATTACAATATTAGTAAAATATATAAAATTTATTACAGTTACTGTTATTTATTTAGTTGTATTACAGTTTAGTTTTACTAAAAATATTTTCCAAATATGTTTATCTATTTTGCTTTTTTAAGATACTCAAAACAGTTTTTTTTTATTTTGCAGTTATTTCAGAATAGGATTTGATGACATATATGACTATTAACTATGAGATAAAACAGTACAACATATATAAAACGTGTAAGCTAATTTACCTTCAAACAATAATCAATATAACAACGAATATGTCGAAATATTATGTTTTAATTGTACTATGCAGAAAAACTGCAAAAAAAATTATATTACTTATAACATATACAGCCAACTAACAAGCATACAGACTGACCATTATTGTGATTGTGAATACAAAACTTTGCAGTTACCTCCAAACTAAACTAGTAATGAAGCACACTTGAATAAACACTATATCTCTCTCTCTCGTCACACAATTAATGTCCAATTAGTACATAACAAACCACAGTTCTGTATGTAACTACAAAAATGTTATACTGATGGTTCTGAATATAAAATGATATTAACTACAAAAATGTTATACTGATGGTTCTGAATATAAAATAATATTAAAAATATATATATGAACTGGTACTGGAAAAAAATTACCTTGGCCGAACTAGCCCCTGCTTAAAAACAATTAAGTAAAGAGCACCTTCCGAAAACCAAACCGGTAAACAAATAATTTTTGTGTGTCATAAATAATACCCCCGTCGCAGCCAACCTGCGTACTCAGCGAATTTACAATGCATATATATGTGTCTCACTACTGCATAGAGCTACTTACCAAGTTTCACAAAAATCCATTCATAAATAAGTGATATATAGCATTTTATTTATTCTTCATAAGAATAACATTAGGGCTGAGTACGCAGGTTTGCTGCAACGATGAAGATGAAAATGTGTATTTTTGCAATTATCAATATAACTCAACCAGGTGAAGCTACATACAAAGTTTTATTATTTGAGGTTCATAACTAAGGGAGGTATAAAACTTTACTTATTCTCCATATGAATAACTGGGGGCTGAGTATGCAGGTTTGCTACTACGGGGAAATCAACAAAACAAATTTTGTGCAAATATCAATACACCACAACTAGTTGAAGCCACATACCAAGTTTCATCAATATACATTCATAAATAATCGAGATATCAAATTTTATTTGTTCTCCATAGGGATCAAATTGGACAACGTACTGTGTTTATCACTTTGAATATCTCTGCAACGGTTGGACGTAGAACAAAAATTAAAACGCCAAAATGATTGTTTTGTAGAGCTAAACTGTTTGGTAAAAATAAATATGAAGTTTTAAGTAAAATTATCTGAGGAAAATCCAAAAAACCTTTTTCCCATAAGATTAACATGGGAAATTTTATGGACGCGTTTTTGACTTTTCTCTACAACCATTTAAGCAAGGTTAATGATTGGAAATACCAAATAATTTTTATTTTAAGCTCTACAAAATGCCTATAACCAAAACTGAGTGTTTTTTTTAAATTTTAGGGGAAAAAATTAAAAAAACTGATTTTTGGAAAATTTAAAACCACCATAAAACCCCCTTCCAATAGTCCGATCCATCTGGTTTTCGAACTTAAAGTAATAAATGTTACTCTACAAATTTGTGCCAAATTTAATCAAAATCGGGCGTTTCTTTTAAAAGTTATCGCGGTAATGGACACACACACACACATATATATATATATATATATACATATTTATAAATTTGAGCGAATAGTGTTTTTGGCATCTGGGGATCTCAAAACAAAAAGTTATCATGGTCTCGGGCTTAAGTCTTACCATGCCATGTCTTACCATATCTACGGTAATAGCTTCTTCCCTATAGGGGAAATTCGCTAAAAACTACTCGTATTCCTCAATAGGAAAGGATATGGCAATACCATTTACTCTACAGAGAGGAAATTTGTGAAAACACGAGCGCTGCCTGAAGAAATATGTTTAATACCAGCGCTGATCACTGATTAATGAATTTAACTTTTAATAAGTTCGGAACGTCGTCGTAGCTCAGTATATGAGGTAGCTAAGTGGATATGAGGTCGGGCTGACGTTAATAATGTCCCGGGATAAAACTTGAATCTACACGTTTACTGTTTGAGTCTAAAAATAGTTTGTAAACGTTATGTTTATTATATTTTTAAACAAATCTTGTTTCAATATGTTGCACGACAAATAGCCGACAAACAATGCTCTGCAGGGTAAGGTTATGTTAGCTTACTACCATTTGTCATGAACTGTAGCATAGTTACGTAGATAATAAGTAGAATTCTTCTTGTAAATATACTAAAATATGACTGTTTACTATTCAGCTAATTATTTTTTGGCTTTCTTCAAATAAAGCGTTTGATGTAGATAATTCGGTTGAAAAAGAACGAGTTTGGCTTACTTTGTGGGGTCGTAAAGGGAGGAGCAGGTTCTCTACATATAGCCGTGTGTATAAATACTAGTCAAGCCTCCGAAAATCAACCAACTAAATGTAATTGAACAATATTTCATTCATATAAATCCTTGAGAAAACTCATGTAAAATCGTAAACGTTACCAGACCAATTTGTTAACATATCATTTTTTTTAACAGTTAACAACAACACAAAACTTCTTGTCTACATTGCAATACTAAATACAATTAAGTCAGATGCATCACAAAAATATCCACCAGTAACCTAAAGTGACAGCTGGTAACAAAGATAACCTCATCTTTCAGTTGAAAGTACATGTTTCCTTGTGTGTCTAAGGTTAGGTATGACAATCATGGGTGCAAAGGAAAATTGTTAATGCTATGCCTACTTGTGCTAAATGTTTGTGCATTTTACGATTCATATAATACACAAAGGCATATTACCAAAAGACAACCTTCAAATGTAAGTGAAAATCGTATTAATCTAGGAAAATCTGCTGTAATGACTGTCGAAGAGCTTCCAAGCTCGAAATATGGAGCTACTGAAAACAAAAATTTATTTAAACATACATTTTATGATGCATAGCACTACTACTAGTAGACAGTTGTAATATTAACATAAAAGGAAAAAAATGAGTTTCTGATTACATACCTCAATAAGTTTCTTTATATAAGACCGATTTTGGAGCTGATTGACGAAAGATTAAACCACTCATATTTTGTCTTTATATTCTCCGTATTAGGCCTGGTTCATACGAGCGCTTTGCATCGGGGTATGCACTAATGCTGCGACGCCTCGCGTGTGAACTGCTCCGTTTGAGTTCATGCTCTGCTTAAACGTGCTGCAAAATGACGCTGCGTTGATGCCGCTGCAAAGCACTCGAGTGAACCCGCCTTAGTTGCTCGTAAGGCATCGTCTCAATATTCTGTTTCTGGCCACATAGCATGAGCATGTCTGGCTTTACTGTTATGATAATCCTTTCTATAAGATGCGATTAAGACACGATTTTGTTTACCATAGAAAATGCTCTTGCTGTGTTATAACACTGAGATCTTGTTTTCTATGTAGCCAAAAGTAGGTCTGTTTACCAATCGAACGGGTCATAAACTAGACAGTTGGCGCTGAGCTTTCCATTTGCAATGCAACGTCAGATAATTTATCAGTATATAACTTATGAAGTTATATCACACCAGTGGAGTCAGCAGTGCAACTACTGGAAGAGGGTTTGTGCCCTGACCAGAGAATGTTGTACCTCGCTGTTGTACATGGATACCCTGTCAGTTGAGTTGGCCATTTGGAGTGCAGAGTGGGTCCGCCTGTTTGAGCCTGAGCTGAGCTGTTTCAGGAGCACGGAAGTTGGCCCTCTTAAAGATCAATTTGGCTGCCTGATCCATCCCACCCTTTCTTTTTCTAAATATCTTATCCTTACGGTAACCTACGCAAAATTTCCACAAAATTCCAGCTTGTGAAGGACAGAATTTTGTGAAGACTGATAGTACACTCGATATGTTTACTTGAAGTATTAATACAAAATATGCTATCCATTTTAAAGACAATGTAAATAATTGCACATCGAGAGAGAGAGAATAGAGTAAATAGAGAATACCTTATATTAAATTACTAATATAAGATGTCCTTCTGAACCTTCTGATAACCTTCTTATATATCTTCTGAAATATTATCAGATAACCTTCTGATATCCTTCCCCTATAAGGTATCCTTCTGAACGGAGTATTTAAGGGGATAGCCTTCAGTTCACAACAGATGGGTAGGTCATTATATTAAATATCGACTATCGAATTATAGACTACCGATTATCGTAGTCGACTACTTAACTAGCATCTAGATGATCACAGTTTGTAAATTGTAAATTCCCAAGCGTATGACATTATGCTATGGTAGACCAATGTACTCACGATCATACAGTCCCTGGTTCGACTTCTAATTTTCACGTTTTTGGGGTCTGCATTTTTTATTTTACGTTATTTGGTTTGGGTTCAAGTCTTATTTTGGCGATTACCTTTTAATGTCTATATTTTTAGTTAAAGTTTATTTTATATTTTTTTTGGACAAAATAAATTTATTTGTATATGTATATGACGTTTCACAACGAGGAGCCACCATACAGCACTCTGAGGAGTTAGGTTAGGTTAGGTTACTATAATTTTGTCTTGAACTGCAGCAAAATTAGTTACCTTTTACACGTAAATCCCTTTTTGTTATGTTACAAACCAAAGAGCTACAATCGGTAGTCTATAATACGATAGTCGATATTAAATCGAATGACCTATCCATCTGTTGTGAACTGAAGGCTGTCCTATTATCCTGTCCTATTAAGGGTATAAGTTAAATACCATATGGGTATAATCTGAATAACCGTTCATTTATGTACAGTAATAACCAATGATGCATGTACAAGTTAATCATCTCAAAATTACATCACAACATTACAAGTAATAAGGTAACGGTGTAAAATAGTTACAATACAAAGTACAAACCAACAAACTAATATTTCATAATAAACAAGAGAAAAACTGGCAATTCAAACAAAACTGGTAAAACATAATCTTAGTAAACATTAACTAGCTGGCTGGCTATCTTAATCTAAGAAATTAAGAAATCCACAGAGTTGTAACAACTCTTCCAAACTTAACTTTGTTGTTCTACCTATACATACTGATTACATACATATATATATATATATATATATATATATGTATATATATGTATATATATATATATATATATTAGTTTTGATATTAGTATGTTAGTTTTGAATGCTTTCACAACTCTTGATCTGGTCAATGTATTTTCTGATGTAAATCCGACTTCTGTTTCTTTAGATATATGACATATTCTAGCCTCTTCATAACTTTACCCGTTTTCCACTTCATAAATCTGTCATTGTATACTATTGCTAGAGCTCTCTCATTTCGGTATATAACATCAACATATTCCAAATGTATTTTTAAGTTTCTTAAGTGATTAGCCAAACTGACAGATAAGAGGCGTTGCTGCTCACTCATCATCCATTACAATGCAACAAGAAGTGAGATTAATACCAAACTGCTAGACAAGAGGAAAACACTGCAAGAACCCCTTCACAATGAGTAATAAATGTCACCTGTTCTTGAGCATTCATAACTGGTACATTCCAAGACTCTACTATAGGGAGTTACTAACTTATAAACAGATACGTTTCAAATGATCTCTACAAATTATACCCACAATATATGTTTGTTCATTTGGAAGTAATATTTATTGTTATTAATTTATATTACTTATTTTATGAACACTAAAATTAAACTGATTCTATAGAAAATCTGCTTTCCTGTTTGAAAGGATAAGAATGTGACTGATTTGAAATCAAACTGGTTAAAATATTACGAGATATTATGGTGAAATCAAAAGTTATGATTTTATGAGCAGTCCACCAAATAGAATATATACTATTTAAACATTGGACAAAAAAATTTAAGTCGCCTAAACTGTAGTGCGTTCAGTTTTGTTAATACAAATGCAATCAGGTCTTTGGAAAATCACAGTTTAATGATTTACCAACTAAAAGTTAGAACGAATTTCATCTAACACAACTTTAGCGGTCGAAGTGTTAACGACCAAGCAATTGATTTGTCCGTTTTGAGCATAAGTAATTTGTTTTTAACATAATAAATTTATAAGATCTCTAAAAATAAATTTTTTAGACCCTAAAAATGTTTACTATATTAAATTAGTTTTTATAATCTATATAATTTATTAAATAAGCGTTCACATTGTATACATATATAACTGAAAAGGTTGTATCTGTACGGAACTCGATAGAGCCAATATCATCAGATTTTAAGTGTTCATGTATCTATTCACATCACATTTTTATCTGTATTCCACTAATCTATAGCTGTGTAAAAACACCAGCAATTTAATTTTTTAAATGTCAACAACGAATTTGAACTTGTGTTTTATTTTTATTTTTAATGCTTCTCTTTTTAATTTACCATGTTTGACGAAAACATAAAAAATGGACATTTGTATCAATAAATATGAAAATAAAATAAAATGTGGGGTTAACAATGATGATGAAATGGTCATAGACCACGGCCGAAGGTTCATTCAACTAGGATTAAAAACTGATAATTGTGTAGTAATTATATATTTTACATCACAAGGAACCCACACTGTTACTTTTGGAATCCGTCAAACACCAAAATGTTTTACGTTTATTAATGATTAAAATTGTAATTCTTGGATATGCTAATCATGATTAGATGTGATATGCAATTTTAGGTCATATTTCATTACTGTTAAAACGTTATCAGAGAACGTTTTCATTGAAGTTGCTTTATTTTTTTATTGCTTTATTGTTATATAGCCTATGCCATTAGTTAGATATCTGTTATAATTTTGCATTATTTTGAATCCAGTCCCTCTGTATTGAGTGATTGCTCATCTTGAAAATATTCAAAAAGGCTGTTGAGAATTGTGTACTAAAAATTGTCGGGACATTATTCTTTTGCGGTAACTTATACGACGAACTAGTCAATTCTAAGGTAATATGCTCAAGTAGTTTATCATCAAAATACTTTAAGAGGGATTATTTAAAGTTGTTTTATTTCATCCAAAATGATTTATATGTACCTAAATTTAATAATAGGCAACTTATGGTTCTCAGTCACATAGTATTAGACTAATAACTTGCCTTCAAGAACTATGATAATGTACAATTCTATAACGAACGGCGTGGATATGTTTATTCTTGGTTTCAGCTACTTCAAAAAGTATTCTTAGACACACCTGGCACGTAAGTCCACCTGTGCTATGTTTGTGTGTGTGTTTGTGTTATGTTATTTTAATGATAACTACTTTAAATTGATTGCTGCTCTGTTTTAATGTTTTATTTAATAGCATTTGTTTCTTTTTTGTTTTGTTTTATGATTTAAAACCTCCAATGTAAATGAATATTTTATTATTTATTTACACCTAATGTTTAGTTACAGCTGTTCCACCATTTAAATAAAAAGGCTGATGTAACTGGGCATGCTGGTGGTACCCGACTTGGGCTTTGGCTTTCGGCTTTCCCTAGGAGTTGTTGTGATTGTTATTTAGCACTGCTACATTTGTAATCGGGCGTTTGCCTGCTTATTTAGCATGTACGTGTAATTAATGAATAAATAACGATATGAGGTATTAAAAAGTCTTAAATTATATCAAAACATGTTTACTATTAATGTAACATGCAAAACGGTACAGCCTATATTCATAAAATATGGGATAAGTTAATTAATTTAAATTAGTCACACCAACCACCATCAGGCCCAATGAAAAAATACCCCATATTTTATTCTTAATTATCGTACATAATCAAGAACATGCTGTGCTGTGCTGTGCTGTGCTGTGTGGGTATACATTGTATGTGTAAATCAATTTTTAAGTGTTGTAAGACGTGTTTTAATGATCTCTCGCAATAATAACAATACGAACTATGCTAATCAACATTTATTTATTCTATTTAATAGTCCATACTATATTATATTGCTTATATGTATTTATATATAATCTAAATACATAACATAAATATAAATAACATATATTATATATAAATTCCCATAATATTAGATATAATATGTATGGGAATTAGCAAGTAAGTGTGTGTTCTGTAAATAAGAAGGGAGTGGACAGTGAAAAAGTGGTGACATTAATTCTCGTCCCTTTCATTCCTGGTCTACGTCACTGTCCTTCACAGTCCACTTAATACTTAACATTTTTATGTTTTCATCACCTGTCTTCATAACACCCTACTAGATCTTTTTAAGGTTTCCTCTACAAATATGGTTGTAGGAGTCATTAAAACAGAATGTTTTATCTTGTTTTCAGAGAATGTATATCGTAAAAATAATCAACAACCATAACCATAAAATAAATTGATTTAGTTTAAATATTATTAATACTAGTCTTAGATTGGTTATTGTATGCATTTATATTTTAATGGTGTATGGTTTGTATACTATAAACTACTGTTATTTAAATTGTATGGTGATAAACAAAACAATGTTATTGAAAGAATTTTTCTGTAACAAGGTGTTATGTAAACAAATTAAAAAATTATTGTATTGTTATATAACAGCTTTAAATGTTACTAACTTAATTTTAGTTAATAATAACAATAGTTAAGTAATATTAACAAAATGTCTAATCAAGAATAATTATCAACTATCTTTTTTCGTGCAAATCATTATTTCAGATCAGCTGTAATATGAGATGTTCTGTTTAACTAGGGAATGCGTCATCTTTCTGTTTACTACTAACCATCAATTCCATATAAACAAGGGCATAAAATGTCGGTCTTAGTCACTTTTCCGTCTGGAAGCTCGTCTTAGGTCCGAAATTGTGTATACCGTGCATTAATACTCGATGTAGCTTGTTAATGCAGTTATTTCTATGACAAAAGCTTCGTAAAATAATCTTGGTGAGGTCAATATTTATTTTGATATGAGGCTAAAATTAGTTTATGAAAAACAATCAACAAGAAATTAGTTTATGTATTATACGATAGGAGTCTTGTATTTAATCACCTAAATAATTGCATTTGTTTATTATTTTTCACACAACAATAAAGCGTTATTGTTACTGTTTTGTCATTGTTGAGAAATGCAAAACAAAGTAAACACTCAATTAAATCAAATGGTAGTATTTTTTATGACAAATATTTATAAGCACATATTGTTGGAGAAATTTAAAGAAAGCAACATTCAGTTTAAAAAAGTATTTTCATGAATGTACTGTGATATTTTATTTCTGATAGTTTTTATTCTAATAACTAATGTCAAAACAAAGAAGAATTATTTAATTAAAAACTAATTTGGTATATAGGATATAACTGTTTTAAAAACTGCTTAACCAACTTTGAAGCGAAGTTTAGTCATAGTGTTATGACTTACCGATGGATTTAATAATGGGTTTTAATTCAAAATTAACAAAAATGTGTAAAGCCTTACGTAATTAAATAAACTGAAAGTAAAACGAGCATATTTAGTAATAAAATAAAAAAGGCAGAAAAAGAAAACATAAGAGATATTTGTGAACTATTTATTAAAATAATAAGTAGGGTTTTGTGACAAGGCTACTGAAAAAACTATAATGTCTTAAAAAAGTGCTCAGATGTAATCTTCTTGTGATGTAATCTCACACCTTTTGTGGTTTGAGAAAACATCTCCTTCCGGGCTACGCCCCTTAAGGCTTTCTAAGTCCCAACGTTAACCTTATGGAAGATTATATATATAATATATTAATTTAATTGGACATATAACAGCAGCTGTACATACTAAAAATACCCCCGTCACAGCAAACCTGCGTACTCAGCAAATTTCCAATACATGCATATGGATCTCATTACCAGAAAAGCCAAAGTTTTATAAATAAATAAGTGATCCATAGCATTTTATTTATTCTTCATAAGAATAAGGGCTGAGTACGTATGTTTGTTACAAAAAGAAAGAGAATAAATATTTGTTTGTGCAATTATCAATATAACTCAACCATTCACCTAGATAGCTAGATACTAAGTTTTATTAATTTACGTTCATAATTAAGGGAGATATAAAACTTTACTTATTCTCCATAAGAATAACATTAGGGGGTGAGTATGCAGGTTTGTTGCTACGGGGATAATCAACAAAAAATCAATTTGTTGTGCAAATATCAATATACTAGTACTACGTGAAGCCACATACAAAGTTACACATGCATAAATAATACATGCATGCATAAATAATCGAGATATCAAAATTTATTTATTCTACATTAGAATAACATTAGGGCTGAGTATGCAGGTTTGCTGCTATGGGGATAATCAACAAAAAATCAATTTTTATGCTAATATAAATACCCAGTACTACGTGAAACATACCTAGTTTCATCAATATACATTCATAAATAATCGAGGTATCAAATTGTATTTATTCTCCATAAGGATAACATTTCACAACGTACTGTATTTAGCATTTTGAATATCTATGCAACGGATGGACGTAGAATCACAATTTAAACAACAAATAGATTGTTTTATGGAGCTGAACTGATTGGCAAAAGCAAATGTGAAGTTTACATTAAAATGAACTGAGGAAAAGAAAAAAAAACTTTTTCCCATAAGATTCAACATGTAGAATTTTATGAGCAGGTGTTTATGGATTCTCTCCACAACCACTTAACCTAGGTTAATAATTCAAAATACTATATTATTTGTTGTTTTTAACCTCTATAACATAGACAAAAACAAAATTAAGTGTTTTAAAAATTGTAGGGTGGAAAATAACAAAAAAAACTGATTTTCGGAAAGTTTTAAACCCCCCTCCCATGGTCCGGTTTTTGGAATTAAAGTCATGAATGTCATTTTACACATTTGATCCAATTTAATCAAAATCGGACGTTTTTCATTCAAGTTATCGCATTCACGGACATATATATATAAATTTGAACGAGTGTTTTTGGCATCTGGGGACCTCAGAACAAAAAGTTATCATGGTCTCGGGCTTAAGTCTTACCATGATACCTACGGTAGTAGCTTCTTCCCAATAGGGGAAATTCGCTAAAACGCAGTACAGAAGCAAAGACAGTTATTTCAAGTTAACTTCCGGAAAGGCATTACAATATAAACTAATATATCCGTAGCTGGGGAATCCCAGCATTCAGTAGTCGAGATAACTAACTACAGAACAAACTCAACAACGTGCCCACGATGACGTAACCCTCAAGTTTAGCCAGATGATGACCATATGTTTAAAGGTTACTTTACACAAATTAAAACAAGTAATCCGGCGCAAAATAAGCAAGTACACTTATCAAAATAATCAAGTTATTTGTAGGTGATTTTGTATATATTTATTTCCATCAAGTCAACAAGTAACTAATCATTTCTTTGTCTCGTAGATTACCAACATTCCTTGAAGACCTTAAAACTTAATGAAGAAACCAGTAAGAATATTGACTAAGCTATGTTTTACATTATACTGAGATTATTAACCATGTAATGTTTATTGGAAAAAAAGTGTATAAATGAAGTCAATGTTTAGTTTATTGGTATTGTGTTAATATATGTTTACTCTGTACTTTACATACTGTATATTTGACTTTTTAAAACCTTTTTCTTCATCTTTCATTTTAAACAATCTGTGGTATATAAACAAATACTTTGTCAAAGGTCTATAGGGTCTACATAGATTAATGATTGTATTAGTACATATATTTGAATATCAACCACATGTTTGCTGTTGCAGTATTTTAAAATTTTATTGCTAGGAAAACCTGATACTAAAAAATAAATTATAACTACATTTACATAAAATATTATCTAATTCATAAATTGGTATTCCAAAATTACATAAATATACTAATAAGGGTTTCATTATTTGGTAAAAAATTCATGTCAATATTTCAATGTTTTACTTAGACGGTAGCTTTAATCCCAGCTACAGATTGTTACAATGTGTGTGTAAGCAATTAAAGGTCTCTTATAGCTATGAGCATTAGGATCTGGCAACAGTTGCACATTAAAAACAAAAATACTTCACAAAGTAATTTAATTTTCAGACATTTTTAGTATTAACTTATGTGTTAATAAATAATATAATGCAAAGCAGAACTTTCAGTAGACTAAACAAATTTGATATTTTATCTTTTGGAAATAGCATATGTTTTTGTACGTTTGGAGTAAAAAAGTTCCTTCTTAGGAATGCTATTTTCTTTGTCTTGATGAGATTTTTGCTGTGATTTTAGGTTACAGCTGACTAAAATGAACACTAAAAATCAGGTACCGGTAGCTATTTTGTATTAAGATTAACTATGATATGCCTGTAGAATTTGCAATTTAGTCATTATGTACGAGTTTTTTGTTAATATGCTTGTCAGATGTCAGAATTTCCTTTCAGAAAAAGGTTTATGATTTTGTTCTGTAAAGTTTCCATGATATCGTCCATTTCCTTTTTCCGCCAGTAGCACTATTATGTTACCATTACGTTTCAAAGCCTGTAAAGCGTTGACATATGGAAGAGTTATGTTAGGAGATGGTAGTTAACTTTACTAATGATTGAACTTACATTCTGCCTTATTTATTCCACGAACACCTCAGTTAGGAACAGCTGTTTCAAATTCGCTAATTATGTCACGTTTTACTTGAGTTATCTTAGTTGTCATAAGCAAATTTAAGTCCTGATTTAAAGCTAGCATTTTTTAATGATAGGTCACAAAATAAACAAAATGAACATTAGGCATTAGGCATTTGCGGGTGTCTTTTATATATTTATGTCTGAACTAGAGTTTACAGATACAGATTTTTTATTAATTTTTTATGGAATTTCGGAATTTCGTTCAATATTTACCCGTCAAAAAGCCTGTTGCAATCATTTAACGGTACTTCTGTCACTAAATATAAATAATTTTTAGAATTTTTAAACAATATTCTGATAATTGGCATCCAATTTTGTACAGCAGAAGAAATGATCCTATTCACAGCTATTTTAATTTGGGAAAAGCAACTGCAAATTAATTTCCTTAACATTTATTTCAAACTAAACTTGCATACCTTTAACTTCAAATAAAATAAAACTATCACCTGATGGTTTGTCTCAAGTCAACCTCGAGTTTTCTACGCCATTACTTCTAATTGGGTTATTTTGCGTCAATTATGTATTACCTTGATAACTAAAACATTCTGAACTGGAAATTGTCGTGAAATTTCAAAAATCTTGTTTTTACCATATTTGTTTTAATTTTCCATCATACACTCATACGCTTTAGATTAAATTCAATGATTTTAAAAGTTAATATAAACGTTTACACTGTGAAAAAGTATTTTACATTCTAACTGACCCATGATGTTTTGAAAAACCTATTTAATTTTGAGCACTTAATGAATGATCACAAAAGTCCAAATTTGTTTAAATGTTGAAGAAAAAATGGGGAAGTATATTAATCCGTATTGATTATAAATAAATTACAGAAAACTTCAATTATTCGTTATCTTTGCTTTTCACTCAGTTTTAAAAGTATTATTCTGTTTAAGTCGTAGTTAATACAGTTTTATAAAAGTGTGTGTTGGTGCGCGCGCTTGAATGTATTCGCTTAGTCAAGGTTCACTCTTGTTTTATTTTCAATATAAATTATCTTATCACTAACCACTTGAGTTGTTCGTAAATCACCATGCACATTTATCATTTTTCCTTTGCTTTTGCCCTGTGTTTAAAACAAAATTATTTATGTTATTTCATTACAAGTCGAAAGTAGGAGTGACTATTGGACGTATTCTCCACGCACAGAATTGGCCTGTGCGGGGGATATTTCCAAGTCATGTTTAATTTAATGTCCTTTTTCTTTGCTTTATGGAAATAACTGATCATCAATTTTTTTGGACAAGATGGCTGACATGTTCACTTAACAGTTCTTTCGTTGTTATGATTTGATTAGGTTTTAAGCGCTCATAGGCTTTATTCAAATTCTTGGACTCTTTGTTTTACGTCTAAGATGCCTGTGAGTGAATGACAATTTGTGAAACTGTGTAACTCTGTGAAACTGTGTAATTCTCCATTACAGTTTCTATTAAATTGGAGCAAACATCAAAATTGGTAAACGGGCGTTTCATCTACACAATTCTGGTCTTGATTGCTGTCTGCTGTTTGCCGTCTGCTCGCCTTTTCAAACAGGATGGAGTTGCACTGCTCCAAATCCACGGCCTCCTAGATCGTCCATCTCCTCCTTACCGCTGCACTATATGAATTATAAATTGTTTTGCACCAATAAATTAATTTTTAGTACTTGCTGATTGTTCTAGTAAACCTATATGGTATGTAAATAACCTAGTATGTAAATCATTATTTGTAAAATAGTCTAAGTTAGTCGTGCATTTCTGTATTCACACATATTCTCACAACCCCAAACACATTATTACAGTTTCACAACTAGCCACATTAAACTCTTTAGGTAACGATGTTAGTGCCGTCTGCGTAAAAAGAGTTGGCGACAGTGACGAGGGGCTGCAGCGTGACGACCCTTGCAGCAGATGGTTTCATCGGTCCTGTGTGGGTGTTCCAAAAGCGGAATATGGCAAACTGGCTAGCAAAACCTGCTCAAAAAATGGCAATGCGCCAGTGTTGATTGCAGTCCCAATTCATCTCCTAAAAACATAACTAATATTTTGGGCACTCTTTTATCTAAAGATGATGATCTGGCTTCTATGGTGAACGGTTTAAGAGACGTCCCAAACGATACAAGAATTATCAAAACCGATAAGAAAACTATCCAAGAAAAGCTTACAGCCACTGAGCTAAAACTGGATGAACTTGATAAGAGAGTAACATATCTTGAGGAACGGGTGTCTTTTAGTGGTAATACATGTATTAATGATGGCGGAGATCAATGAACGCAACTTCAGGAAGAAAAATGTCATACTCTACAATATTCCCTAGTCACAGAGTAGCCATGCACAAGTTATGAAAACTCATGATAAGGGAATTGTTTCCTCTATACTAAACTCCTCCGTTCCGTCAGTTGATCCTACTGGAGTTGGATTTTTTAGGCTGGGTACCAAGAATCCTAACAAAATCAGACCCATCAAATTGATTTTCTCATCTGAGCAAAATATTGTCCTTATGCTAAGCAACTTCTCATCGGATAATTTGTGCCTTGCTGATCAACTACTTCAGGATGTTAAGTTTTCAAGAGACCGTACTCCTAAGGAAATAGAATACATGAATAATCTTCGTCGTAAACTTGAATCTCGAGTTTCTGCTAGTGAGAAAAACCTTACTATAAAATATAAGAGCGGTGTTCCAACGATTGTTACCACTGAAAAGCCAAAAACAAACTAGTTATGATCAACGGAAATGTATGTTTTAATGTTTATTATCAGAATGTCAATGGGTTTAGGTCTAAGATTACTGAATTGACAATGTAAACCTTAATGATATCGACATGATTGTGTTCTCTGAAACAAAACTCACTCCCGATATTAATGATGCAGAGTTAGGACTTCACCAGTACAATATTTTTCGTTATGACAGATCCTCTAAAACCAGTGCCAAGAAAAGTGGTGGAAGTGTCATGAGTGCAACTCATACAAAATTAAAAGCGTCCTATATAAATTTACCAAGTGATGAGTTTGAAACTGTATGTGTGTCCATAAAACAACGCCGCTGTCAACTGGTTTTGTGTGCTGTTTACATACCTCCAAATCAATCCATCTGCAAATACCAGATATTTTGCGACTCTCTTGAACATGTTCGAATGAAAATTGGTTTTGAGCCAAACCTTCTTTTGCTGGGTGATTTTAACTTAATTAGCGCTGGAGGCCCTGCGATTTCAACTGATTTGTTGAATGATGTGTCTAACACTCTTTGCATGCACCAGCGGAGCGATATCTCCAATGCTCATGGTTCTCAGCTTGATTTAGCCTTCACGGTTGTATCATGTGTTGTGACTCAATCACTTGACCCTATTGTCTACGATGATGTGTACCATCCTGCACTTGATGTTTTCTTAACTTTACCAAATTTAAACATGTCCTCTGAGCCAAGGTTCGTTCCTAACCATCTCAAGTGCGACATGGAAAAACTAAGATTGGAGCTGCTCACCTTGAATAACAAAATCGATCAATCTTTCACTAGTGGTGGAACAAATTTTAATCAGAATGTTTTGGGGCTTAGCAACCTAGGGAAAAATAACACTCCTTTAAAAAGAGTTTGACTCTCTCCTTTCCCTTGCTGGTTTAACAACGACTTAAAAATTATGATCATCGATAAAAAGGTTTACACAAGATCTATAAGAGAACTGGATTTAACAGCGACCATATGGCTTTTTCTAGAGCTAGAGCTGCTTGTAAGGTACTTTCCACAGGATGTTATAATGATTATATCTCACAGGTCGTTAGGACAATCTCGAACAATCCAAAAATCTTCTGGAGCCATATTAATAACTTGAGAAGGACTGACGTCAACCCATCGAAGTTGAAACTTGGCGATGACGAAGCTTCAAGCACTTTTGACATCAGCAATTTGTTTGCTCGCCATTTTTCAAGCGTATACTCAGAGCCGTTTATGACCAAACCTGACCTTCCATTGAAAAACAATATTTTCTCCCTATCACTTATACAATGCAGTTCGGATGAGGTCAAAAGAAAGCTTGATGCCTTAGATGTTCACAAGGGCTGTTGTCCAGATGACATACCACCCGTTGTTTTACCTCACTGCAGTGACCTTCTTAGTGACGCATTGGCATGTCTCTTCAATTAAAGTCTTCGGGAAGGCACGTTTACCTCTTCATTAAAATCGGTACTTATGCATTATACCAACCACTAGCTTTTAGGATAATTTTGAAGTGAGACAAAACAAAAAAAGTGTATGGATAAACATTAGTGACGTTTTATTATTTAGCCTACAACTTACAAGCATTTAAAATGACTCGTAACATTTTTTAGACTCCCAGAAGACTTGTGAAATGTAATTACCTTAAATGAGCACGTTGCAGCGGTTAGGTTAGATTAGTTTATTATGTATTTTATGATTAGTTAGTACCAAATATAGCCTAAAGTGATCACTGCGGCACGCTGTATAAGTAGAATCTCCACATAAAACAATATTTCACGAAAAACTGGATGTGGCTATAAACAAAGTGAGGGGAGAGAGGAAGGATTTCGCGGTGCGACATACGATAAATTCTGTTTAAAATAGAGTACTCTAGACAGTTACAGTAACCTGACGTATCATAACCTCCGCAAAGTGCCTTCACAGGCAGGCAGTGGTCGGTATAATGCATAAGTACCTTAAAATCTAGTAATATTATTCCGATCTTTGAAGATGGCAACCGTGACACTGCTGGTAATTACCGTCCAATCACCATCCAGTCTCCAATTGTCAAAATCTTCGAGTCAATTGTACTTGGCAGACTGAAGCCTATTATCACTCCGGTTCTCATCCCCGAGCAGCATGGGTGTACTGCCGGTCGCTTGACTGAAACCAATCTTGTTTTTTTTTTAAGAATTCATACTATCTGCCTTTTCAAACAGTCTGCAGGTTGATGCCATCTATTTTTACTGCAGCAAATCTTTCGACAAGGTTAACCATGCCATACTAATCTATAAATTAAAGTCATATGGAATAATGGATCCTATGTAATCCTGGATGAGAAGTTATCTTTCTGGAAGACTTGCAACTGTCCGATTCGCAAACAGTTGCTCTGATCCATTCGAAGTCGTCTTGGGAGTTCCCAAGGGATCTCTCCTGGGACCTTAGTTGTTCAATCTTTTCATGAATGACACTAGTGAGGCGATTGAAAACGAGTTATTGATGTTTGCCGACGACATTAAGTTGTTTGATAAACTGAGTGTCAATGAAGGCAGTAATACTCTTCAACGTTCTCTTGATAATACAGGCAACTGGTGCACTAATAATTGGATGCAGCTAAATAATGTATGGTAATTTATTTCCGTCACAGTGAGTCATTCTTTCAGATAAATTATACTATCCAAGGCATGTGTGTACAACGCCATGAGGTTGTGAGGGATTTTGGAGTGCTCTTTAACATCACACTTACTCCAGATCACTATCTTTAGGCTATCTGAAGCAGAGCAAGCAAGGTTTTGGGTTTTTTGTGGCGTGGTGTGAATAATGGTCTTTCTGTCCACTCCGTTATTATCCTCTACCCATTCTTGAGTACGCCTTCATGGTGTGGAAGCTACATTATACCATCATATAACAAGGTTGGAAAGAATACATAGAAGGCATGTTAGGCTTGTTGGCTTCAATATGGACGTGCAGTATCTTGAAGTTCCTGTTAATGATTTGATGAGGCAGCTGGATCTCTGTCCACTTGAAGCACGCTTCGAGTTTTCCGATTTAGTCTTTCTTTACAACATTCTCATCGGATCAATTGACTGACCCACTCTTCTGGTAAAAATTAACTTGAGGATACCAGGGACCACCAAATCTATGGACCTATTTGCCCACAGCTACTGCAGAACTAATTACTTGAAGTCAGGTCCCATTGCAAGATTTCACCGAACGGGTAGCTCCGTTCCTGTTGAGATTGATTTGTTCTTTGAAAATCTTCAACACTTCAAACTCCAAGTCAAGACTTTTCTAGCTCCTCACCTAACATGAAACCAACACAATGTGCCTTCACTAACACTTACGCACATCACTTGTACATTCACTCGTTGAAATCCATCTTAACAGGCAGATAGTTACTAATTCCCAAATATTTTGTTATGTTCTCAAATGTAAAGATTTTGTATTTTGTAGTATATTTTTGTTATTCATTGTGTTTATATTGTTATTTTACATAGTTTATTATTGTCAAATTATTCACAATTTATGGATGATCATAAGATTTTCTAATGTATTTGTGTTGTCATCCATCTATTAAATGTATGTATGTATTGGCATTACGTTAGTAATAAAATAAAATGAAAGCACTCAGAGAATTCAGCTGTAAAGTCTATATACTGCTGTTGATTATTACGTGAACGTGAACCGTAAATGTGTTTGATTTAAAAGTAACTTTATTATTTGTTCAGGCTCTGCGTATGTCATATAGTGTGAAACATTGTAAAATCCTTCGTCAAACATAAATTGCAGACACACGAGACATAAAATTAGTCAACAGTCCACATTTAGTGATATTTCTCAAGACTTTATTATTGTGATTTAGCGATGTATTATTGTGTGCTTTGGTAAAAACACTATCGCTACAATTTTTTTTAATACTAGAAAATGTTCAAAACTACATGAAATATAATTAAACTTCGAGTTTACTAAGTGTATTAACAGCATACACTGGGTGAGACGAAAACGGTTTTACATTTGGGCACGACATTTAAATTGGATTGGTGTGAAATTAGTTTTCTTGCAAAGAAAACGCGTCTTTAGCGTAAGAAATAATTCTATTGGAACTCATATATAAACATATAGTTAGAAGGATGTTTTAGCGAATTTTCCCTAAAGGGAAGAAGCTATTACCGTAGTCGGCATGGTAAGACCTAAGCCCCGGGACCATGATAACGTTTCGTTTTGAGGTCCCCAGACCCCAAAAACACCATTCGTTCGAAAGTATATATATATATACGTGTCCGTGAGCACGATAACTCTCGTAAAAATAATCCGATTTTGATGAAATCTGGTATAAACGTGTAAAGCAACATTTATGACTTTGTTCGAAAACCAGCCAGATCGCTCTATCCGAAGAGGTATTTTTGGGGGGTTTTGTACCCCAAAAATGGGGTTTTTGAATTCGTTACATAATTTTTGAAATAGTCTAATTTTAGTTTTTACCATTGGATTTAACTAAAAAACACACTATTTTGTATTTTGATCATTTCTCTACGTCAATTAGTTACCGAAATATTGAAAGTGCTAAACACAGTACGTTGTCTAATGTTATTCTTAAAGAGGAAAAGACAATTTTTATATCTTGCTTATTTATGAATGTATACTGACGAAACTTAGTAGGGGAGACCGGGGATGGTTGTCACACTTTTCAGATATTTATTTTTATTTTTTTTATTTTTATTCTCAGTTTAACAGAAATTGCGTTATAATTTAAGATACACTTTCACCTACAGCATGTATTTTTCTCTTATTAAAATCTCTAAGGTAAATATTGTTTATACATTTTTGAAAAAAACATTACAAGTGTGTCAACCAGCCCCATAGGCGGGGTCAGTTGTCACAACGACTAGGGGTTGGTTGTCCCTGTTATTTCTTATGGTGAAACACCAAATAATATGTTTGGGTAAAATAAAAAGATAAACTTGAAAACGTACAAAATTTTCAATACAAAAACGTTATTTAAAGTTCACTACAATGATATAAAATGGCTTTGGACATATTGAAATTAACTTAAGATAACTGTTAACTTAATTAATTTTATCCTTAATAGAACATCTGAAAATAAAGTAAGTATAGGCCTACACTTGGAAATATTTCAAACATTGTTCCTATTACGCTTAACCAAACTTAAAGAAAACTAAGTATAAAAATACGGTTAAATAGGCCAAACTATATCTAAGACACATTTTTGACATGTGACAACCAACCCCTCGCGGTATGTGACAACTAGCCCCGGTCCGACATTTTGAATTTAACTCGACCCCTAACAAAACCTATTGCCCATTTGTTTGGTTCAAATATGGGTTTTAGTACCTTAAAGTATGAATAATAATATACTATAGCAATTACATCGGTAACTCGTAACGTAAAATTACTAAAAAATGATTTTATCACGTAAAATAATTTACTCACCCAGAGAAAAATCAGAAAAAACGCCAAAAAACAGCCGATTCGACAGGAAAACACCCACTTTCCACAACGACAACTTCTAAACTAAAGGAAGAAACAAAATATGAGCGAAATTAGCGCTTACAGTGGCTTTCATGAGAGTTATGAGCTTTGTGACAACCAACCCGTGTGACTTTCAGCCCCGGTCTCCCCTATATGGCTCCATGTGGTTGTGGTCTATTGATATTTGCTCAAAAAATATTTTTTTGCAAAAGGCTCCCGTGGAAGCAAACCTACGTACTCAGCCCCCATGTTATTCTTATGGATAGTAATTAATTGCAATGTCTCCCTTAATTATGAACATAAATTGATCAAAACCGGTATATGACTTCACCTAGTTCAGTTATATTGATATAAGTATAGAAACAAATTTGTTGTGTTCGTTGATGCAGCAAACCTGCGTACTCAGTCCTAATGTTATTCTTATGGAGAATAATTAAAATTGTATACATCGCTTATTTGTGAGTATATTTTTATGAAACTTGGTAAGTGGCTTTATGTAGTATTAAGACATTTATATCTCCATTGGAAATTCGCTCAGTATGCAGGTTTTCTGTGACGGGGGTATTTACACCTGTACAGTTAATTATAAACAATATTTTGTTTTAATTATAAGCATTACTCATAAATATAATGAGCAGTATTTATATTTAATACTCTTCAAAATAAAACGTGTTACAGTTTTGGACACGGATTTCACTTTCTCCGAATACAGCTCTATGTCGAAATTGCTTCATTTGTTACATGCGATGAAAAATGGAGTAAAGGTTTTTCCTCTTCGTTATTACTTGCACTAACCCTTACAAGAAAAGAAATATTATAAATATTTCATATTTGTTTGTAAGAAAGATAATAAATTATTTAAGTCCATTTCTTCATTAATACCTACCTATAATTTTATCACTGCCTAATAAATAATTTAAAATGGTTATCAATTAGTCGACTGTAATTAATTTGCATATAAATACGTGCTTATATTTACTAATTAATTACCAAAATTAAAGTACTAAATGTTTCAGGATAGTATTTCACTTCCTTGACAAGAAGTACAGGTACAAGCAACTGTCAAGTGAACGTAGTTGTAACATTGTTTCAAAATGTGTTTACCCTCGTCTTTGTACATGTTAGGATGAGTGGGTTTGTGTGTCTTGTAAATGGAAATAGAACTTGGACATTGACAATGTGGTTGAATTTATTGTCGTCACTTCAACTCCTTCTCGCCCATGTCCTAGTCCTTAATAAACCAAACAGGATAAATACAATAGGTCTAACAATTCTATAAAGTATATTTACAATTATACTGTAGTTACATACAATACGGTAAAATATACACTAAAGATAGTACAAGGCGATCGATTTCAACCAGTTACACCGGTCATCATTAGGCCCAATCAGAGAATTACAGAAACAAGATGGCGAACAGCTTATATACTATTGACTACTAGAAGTTTCGGAAAAAAGTTGCGATAAGTACCACCTGAGTCAAAGTTGACTCGTTCATTGATCAATGTATCCCTATCCTTACATTTTTCCTTCAAATTAAACAATTATTTCCAGGCATTCATTACATTTCCTTTCTTACAAATATGGAGAATATTAAAATTTTCTTCAATTGTTCCCAAGGAGTGGCCATTTTCCAGGAGGTGTTTTGTGACATTCGATCTTTCCAGTTTTCGGTTGCATAATTCATGATTCTTTCAGTATGGAAGAATCGAAACCCGGAAAAATCTAATATCGCATGATACCTCCTCGAAAACGTCAACTCCTTGGGAAAAATTGAAGAAAATTTGAATATTCTCCATATTTGTAAGAAAGAAAATGTAATGAATGCACGGGAAGAAAATGTTTGTTTTTAAGGAAAACTTTTAGGATAGGGATAAATTGATCAATGAACAGGTCAACTTTGACTCTGGTGGTACTTACAATAAGGTAAGATTGTCTACTGGTTGGTTGACAATCAGATTGATTTGATTGGACCTCAGGGTTTCACTGCTGTGTCAGTCTTGTGCCGTACTCAAAGATAAAACGGAGGTGCAGGGATTCTGGTTGGGAACAACATTAAATACCAAAGACTTCACCTTGAGAAATTCTGTGTTGAATTGGATATTGAAGTTTGTTGCATTAAAGTATTAGATCTAAATGTAAAGTCTTGTGTCTTTATAGATCTCCCAGTGGAGACATGAATAGTTTTTTTCAAAATTTTGATATAGTTATGAAGGGTGTTCTTAAAGGGAAAGAGATAGGGGGTGATTTCAATATATACATTACTGATTTAAATGACCGAGATACAATTTTTTTACTATTTTTATATCACTTAACCTTTGTCACACTAATAATCAGCCTACTAGGCTGTAATCTTGTCTCGACAATGTAATTGACAACTTTTCAAAACAATTTTATGATGTCCGTCTTGCAGATGGAGCATTTGCCCATCATGATTCACTGATTTTTGTTTGTGATCAGATGATAGGGTGAGCTTAAAATATGATCAAAAAAGGCATTCCAACTGGTTTTGTGCTCAGACTTTAACAGGTAACTATCATGAAATAAATTGCATTACATTTTTTAACAAACTGCCTAATTTAGCAAAAGATGTCACATTTAAAAAAAATTAAGAACTCTGCAAATAATTGGCTTTAGAGAATCCTTTTTATACAATTCATGAATTTTTAGATTGTCCTCTCAATAGTTTGAATTCAATTTTTGGCAACCAAAATTAATTGTCCATTTACTTGATCTGTGTATAAGCTGATCTTCAATGTTGTGAATATTGTTAAGCTAGTTTAAAACCTTTGCCTGCATTGTATCGAATTTTGTTGACTTTGCCTATTTCATTATGCCTGTGTTATCAATGATAGTAAAGTTTCTTATTTCTTATTTCTTATCGCAACTTTTTTCCTGAACTTCAGGTAGCAAATAGTATATAAGCTGTTCGCCTTTTTGATTCTGTCATTTTCTGATTGGGCCTGATGATGACCGGTGTAACTGGTTAAAATTGATCGCCTTGTACTATCTTCTGTGTATATTTAACCGTCTTGTATGTAAGTACAGTATAAGTGTAAATATACTTTGTGTTGGGTTAAGACGTATATTATCTATCCTGTTTAGTTGTAACAACACATATCTTATTTTTAAAGAAATTAACTAGTTTATGGTTATACAGTGGGGTTTGTGAAATGGCAAGGATCAAACTTGATCTTCAAAACTTGCCTTCAAAACTCGTTTTAATTGTAGTGTATAGACCTCCGATATCTAAACTCCAGGAGATTGATATATTTTGTGATACGTTGACTGCTTGCCTTGAGAGTGTTGTCAAACCTAGTGGTTTAATTTCTGTAGGAGGAGATTTTAACATCAACTTGTTTGATAGTCAACATTTAGAGAGCTTCAAAAATGTGTTCTCTTTTGGAATGAGGAATACTATTGTCACATATACGCGAGAATTTGGGAGTTCTAAGAGTCTTATTGATAACATTTTCACTAATATTGAATCGCATATGTTTGATTCATCAGTAATTATTACGGCGGTCTCGGATAATCATGGGCAGGTAGCTGATGTTAAGTTAGGTGTTGAGGAACGGTTTTTTCCTCTTTATATCCTCAGGAGAAAATTCTCTCAAGCTAATATACATATTTTTAAATACTTACTGCATAAAGAAAGCTGGAATGACATATTCTCTTCAGATATCCTTTCTCAAAAATGGCAATGTTTTTTAAGTTGTATTGATTATTACTTTGATGCATCCTTTTCTGAACGCACAGTAAAGTGCAAGAGCAACCAGGTTCCTAGAAAAGTTCAACTCAATTCTTCAGTGCTAAAATTGCACAATAGGATGTTACTGATGTACTCCTTGACTAAGAACCTTCGATCAACTCATTACCTCAGGAGAGAATACTTGGATTTGAAAAAGGAATTCAGACATAGTGTTCAGTCATTCAAAGCGCAAAGTGTGCTTGACCAATTAAGTTCTTCTCAAAACGTACCGAAAACCATATGGAAAGTGATTAATGATTTCAATCCTAGTAAAGTACCTAAGCCTTTTAAACAAGTATCTTTGAAGGATGAAAATGGAGTTTTGCTTACAGATGCAAAGCCTGTTTCGGAGCTGTTTAATTCATACTTTGCTGGAATAGGGCGTGGATCTAAGGACGGTAATTCTCCAAACCATGGAACTTTAATACCTTTCATGGATAAAACATTGTTCTTGTTGCCTACAACTGAAGGTGACGTGATTCAGGTTGTACGATCTCTCCGTTCAAGTTGTTCTGCGGGTAGAGATGGAATATATTCTAAGGTCCTGAAAGAGTGTGTTGAGGTACTCGCCCCTCCTTTGTGTCATTCGATAAACGCATCCTTCCAATGTGGTGAGTTCCCGGCTCCTTTGAAAATGTCATTGGTTAAGCCTGAATTTAAAAAAGGGCTCACTGACGAGGCAGAAAATTATAGACCAATAGCAATCCAATCCACGTTTTCTAAATTATTGGAAAAACTCTTTCTAATCCGCTTAAACAATTTTTTGAATGCAAATAATGTTCTATCTGACAAGCAGTTTGGTTTTCAGAAGAGTAAATCTACCCTTGATGCTATGTTTGATTTTATTTCGAATATTGTCTCGTCCTTGGATAGTCACGAACATGTAAATTGGCATTTTTTGAACCTAAAAAAGGCATTTTATGTCGTCAAGCATAATGTATTGCTTTAAAAACTAGAGCGTATCGGTTTAAGAGGAGTCGCACAGGACTGGATATTGTCTTATTTAAAGGGAAGAATTCAGTCAGTAACAATGCCATACATTGACCCTTCTGGATGTCTTCGTTACCATGAATCAACTCAAACTTTGATAAGTTCTGGTGTTCCTCAAGGTTCGGTTCTTGGTCCGATGCTCTTCTTGCTTTTTATGAATGATATAACTGATTCATTTGGTAAAGGTAATATTTGCCTCTTTGCAGATGATACATCATTTTGTGTATCAAACAAAAACAGAAATCAACTTGAAATTGAGATGTTTATTCAGGGTATTTCCTTATTGCAGTGGTTGGACTCAAATAATCTTCTTGTTAATGGTGATAAAACTAAGTACATTAACTTTTTTATAACATCTAAATCTTCTAGTCAGTTAGTCTTAATAGGTGATATTGAACTTAATTCTTGCTGCGAAACTAATTTTCTAGGTTTAATAGTTGACTCAAATCTGAAATTTTCATCCCATATTGATAAACTTTCTAAGAAACTGAGCTGTGTTAATTTTATAATGCGTAGGTTATCTACTTTCTCTAATCTAGATATTTTAATGGCAGCATATTATGGTTGTTTTTATCCACACTTTGCATATGCTGTTCCTATCTGGGGATATGAAAGAACGGCTACTGCAAGCATATTAAAATTGCAAAAGAAGGCACTGAGAGTCATGTTCGGGCTGAGATCGTCTAGGTCATGTCAAGGAATTTTTAGAGAGAATAGAATTCTGACTTTCCCTTGTCTATATATTTTGGAATCAACCTGTTTAATTATGAAAAATCGAGAATATTTTCAAAAAAGGTCCTCCTCATACAATTTTCGCCCTATTAACCGCCTGGCAATCCTACCACATTCCACCACATTTTTTCAGAAGCAAGTTTTGTATTCAGCAATAAAGATGTACAATAGCCTTCCAAATAAGTTTAGATTGTTAAATGATTTTTAAATATTCAGGAATAGCGTGAAAGAATTTTTAGTTGTTAAAGAATATTACAGTGTACATTTATTTTTAAACGATGACTCAATTGTTTAGTTATAAGTTTGAATTGTATTGTACATATCGTCAAACATTTTGATAATTCCATGTACATATTACTGACTTTTGTCATCGCATTTTATTTTGCTTACGACAATAAAGAATTTTGCCTTTGACTTTTGACAGTATAAATCATCAATGATTTAACGTATAGAATTATGACTAATAAAAGCTAATTTGATGTTGAAGAGTTACAGATTTGTAGAAAATCGTATGATTTATGTGGCTAACAAAAATAGTTATACAATTAAATAATCCCTCGCTTAACTAAAGTAACGTATACATTGTCCTGTCTCGTTTAATATTGACCATTATTAAAAATAGGTTACTCAAGTTTTAAATAAGATTTAGTCATATCTTTCAAGTTCAAGTTCTTTATTTAGCATGTTGACAAATATTACAATGCAAGCCATGTCAAAATATTTGTAGCCAAGTCATGGCTACAAACCATAAAATAAAATCTGTTGTTACAATGGGCAATAGGTACATAAAAACCAATTTATTATTCTATCAAATACAACATGTTAATGAAATTTTCTATCAGCTACGAAATCATTCTCACTATAAAAACCTTATCAAATAGTAAGCTTTGTATTTGCCTTCTAAACCTACTATAGTCTTGTTTAACCTTTACGTTCAGGGGCAGAATATTGTACAGTTTCACCACGGGGTATTATAAATGCTTTTGAAAAAAAAGGTGGAGTGTGATGGTATACGCATTATACGTAAAGGTTTACTTCTGGTACTATTATTATGAATAGGAAAAACATTTTGAAATAGGAAGAAGTTTTTGTGAAGAAAAGACAAAGTTTCAAGGATATAAATGGAAGAAAATGTAAGAATTTTATTAGACACGAAACAGTCTGCACATGAGCTCAGCCCTGGTATCTGAAAGAACCAGAAGGCCCTTTTCTAAGGGCCCTTTTCTTCAATCTAAATACCAGCTTTTTTTACTGCTTTCACAACCCCAAATGGGGACTCCATAAGACATACACGGGTATATGATTCCATTATAAGCAGCAATAATAATCTCAACAGAGGCAAAACAAGACAACTTTTGAAGCACAAAAATACCATGACTCAGCTGCTTGCACACGTGATCTATGTGCAAGTCAAATGATAGGTTAGAATCAATAATCAGGCCAAGAAATCTTATGGAACTCGATGAGAAGACTGGCTCATAACCAAGGCAAACACTCAGTAAACTATCATTTGGACGTTTCCTAATACAAAACTCAGTAAGAGTGGTCTTTAAGATATTTTCTTTGAGTTGGTTTCGTTCTACCCAATCAAGGAGACAATTCCCTTGTACGAATGTCTCAAATTCTAAACAATCTCTGGAAGGGTTATAAAATGAGAGGGAAGTGTCGTCTGCATAAAGACAAACGTTTGAACTATTTACACTCCGATGAAGATCATTGAAAAAAATCAAAAATAGTACAGGTCTGAGAATTGATCCCTGTGGCACACCCCTCTTAACGATCCCCTTTTTTGAAAACCTGCTACATTTGGCTCTTGATTGATTTATATAGGTAACTTTGACACACTGAACTCTGCTTGTGAGTTACGATCGAAACCATTCACGAGCTTTAGCTCGGACACCCATACTGTATTTTGGTAAGCAACAGCTCATGGTCTATGAGGTCAAAGGCTTTACTGAGATCAAAGAATAAGCCAGAGGAAAAGTCACCCAAGTCCAGCACATTGACAATATTTTGAATAACAGAAAACATAGCATCAGCCATACTTTTCCCCTTGACAAATCCGAATTGTTGAGCAAACAATAACCTGTAATTATCAAGGAAATTCAACAACCCATTCAAAACAATTCTTTCACACACTTTTGAAAAAGTATAGATGATTGAGATTAGCCTGTAATGTGAACAATCTAGTTTATTACCCTTTTTATGTAGTGGTTTAACGATAGCAAGTTTAAAGGAATCTGGAAAAGTACCCGTTGAAAAAGATTCATTTATCAAGCTGCAAAGTGGTTGTGCAAGCTCGAAAGCCACCTTTTTCAGTAAGGCCGATGATATCCCGTCCACACCAGAGGACAACATACTCTTTAAAGAACGGATTGCGTCTATTACTTCTTGAGAACTGGTGGGAAACAGAAAAAGATAATTCAGTGGAGTTGAACTTCTGTTTGAGAACAAAGTGTTGCTAGATATCCTGTTACAATCATCTCCAACATTGAGAAAGTATGTTAAAGATATTGCCAATATCAATAGGATCCTTCACAACATTGCCTGCCCGTGTCATAGTTGCCGGAGAGTCCTCTTTACGGACGTCCGCTAAACCTCTATTCTGGTTAACTGGTTAACGATTCCCCAAAGAGTTTTGGCCTTGTTGGATGAACTTTCAAGTTTCCTCATCACATGATCAGATTTCAGCTTTAGAATTAGGTTCCGATACAGCTTTTTGAGGGAAGTATACTTCTTCCTCATTGGATGGGACGAAGGCAGGTCTTTTGAGTTGACATAGGAGTTCCTTAGTTCTTCTCTAGCCTTCAAAGCCTCACTACTCAGTTCGACTTTTTGCCTGTAATCTTTGCTCAAACCTGACTTTCTTGTAACTAAAGGGAAACAAATACTGAAAAAATAGTCCAGGTTCTTAAAAACAAGTCAAATCTGTCATTTACATCGGTCGAAGAATATACTTCAGCCCAATTTTCTTCGCAAAGAAACAATCCAAAGAGCTCGATGTTGTCTTCCGAGAATATTCTTTTATATTGATACAATATTGAAGGAGGCGTAGGGGATTTCTTTTACCCAAAACAGAGACTTGAACGTGATGATCGGTCAGATAGGATACCAATACAGAGCTCCAAAAGTCACTCTCAGGGAAACCAGGGAGGAAGTGGTCGATTAAAGTTCTAGAACCTTTGAAATCTCGTGTATAGGAGCGTATCGCTTGTCGTAAACCAAAAGAAGACATATCATGCTCCAGCATTTCTAAATCAATTGACGAAACGGCCAGGCCAATATTGAAATCTCCAATAAAAATATTGCTACGGTTAACCTTCATGATATTCGACTTCGACAAACACCCATGGATATTTTCAAAAAATACCCCCTTACTCGCCGTCGGAGGCCTATAAACCCCAAAAATTTGAAACCTCATTCCTTTTAAGTTAACAGAAATGGCTGTCAACTCACAATGACCTTCTAGACAATATTAATTTACATCAATGGAAGCAAACAAGATATATGGTTTTACGACTATTGCCACTCTGCTCTTTTGCGTGTTAGATCTACAGAATGTGCTTGCAGTCACATAGCCATCAATCTGAAAAAACTCAAGGTGAGTAATATGATGTTCACTGACACAAATCACATCCGGACTTTCCTCCTCCAGAAAAAGTTTGAGATCGTTATGATTCGCAAACAAACCACGTATGTTTTGATGTAAAATCTTACCAAACGAGACATGGGAAGAGAAGGCGGGAGTACTCGTATCAAAGTAGGACTATGCAACATTTATTTTTTGGGATAACTTATGTGCCAGGTTCTTTTCAATGTGAATAATTTTCACTATAAGAATCGTTCTCCTGAACCAGTTCTCTCTTCAGTTCTCCATTCGGGAAACGAGATAATCAGTAGCCCTCAACCCTCAAAGTAACAAAAGATAACGGTGAAACAGTGGTGCATACCACTTAATCATGATTTTTTCGATTCCGGTAACTTATATGCAACTACAGTGAATAATAAAACAAAATATAAATACGTAATAATTAAGAAATCCGTACAATTTTGGTATAACTCTTTGGCAAATTTTATTCGGAATGACTTTCTAGAATCTAGCAACAACTTGAAAATAAAATTATACTTTAATTGTTTTATTAATAAAAACAATTTTTTTATGACATCAATGAAACAAGTTGGACAAAGTTTACTTATTATTTTATATACAAATATTTTGTTACGATCTGCGCGGACAAGAAAATATTTTTAACAATCAATTACATGTTTATTTACTTGTATATGGGGAATTATTTAAGATACGTTTTTGAGGTACATTTTTATAAAATCAGACGAATTATTTTGGTAGCCATAAAGTGCTCTTATTCGATAGCTGAATGCTATGTTTAGTGTTTACGAGCTGTTTGGTACCGCTAGAGATATTTCATTATACTATTTATCAGTTGAACTCTTTGTGGTTTATACCATTATTATACTCTATACTACTTCAACGCATAATCTAACTTCGTAGAAGCTCTAAAGAATTGTCATATAAAGTTTGAGTCATACGAGTACATCATAACAAATATTATGTTTAATTTTACATACTACTTGTATTCTAGTCATAGCCAATTTCAACATATCTTTAGGTCAACCACTTCTAAGATAAACTTACTTTTTCTGAATATCGTCAAAATAAATTCTAGGAAAAGATTATTCCAAAGAATGCAAGAGCAGCCAACCCGGGGCGAACTTTGGTTCTTATTGTTTACCGTGGAACCCTTTCACACGCAATGCTTTCTTTGCTTTTCAGTGAATGTTTCATCATTCTTTTTTAGGAAACATTATCGGCTTCCAGTTTTGTTTAAAACAATGGACGTTGGCTAATACATCTAGAAATATTTAAGTCAGTAAATTAAATACCAGGTTATTAAAGTAAGGGTTTTGTATAAGTTAATCTTTCGATTTAATTTTCTTTTGTATGTATTTTATTTATTTATTTTGTAACCTTGCAAGGTAACGGGAGAAAAAGGGGTAGCCCAAAAAGTTGTTCAGTATTTAGTGTTTATAAAAGACTGTTAAACTGGCTGCTGATCATATAAAATGAATGAATGAATGAATGAGTTTATTACAGAATAAACCTTTTTTCCGCTTCCGGCCTTGGAAGAAGATGGTCCACTGTGATTTCACTCTCAGTATAACTTTTATAAATCTACTTTAATCCTTTAAAACAGATATTGCAATATTGTGAGTGTGTAGCAAGTATTTTTAAACTCTGAACAGTAAATTTCTAATTGTCATTCAGTGTAATGTCATAAATACTATACTTAACCACTCACCGTTGATGACCATGCTACAAAGTATTTGAATTACTCCATATTGATCCACTTGGACTCTTCTAACTTACCTTAATATATTCAATTCAAAGCCTTGGCTTCTAATTAAATTATTTCAATTAATCTGAAAAGGCTAGAGGTAATTTCAATTATAATTTATTGACCTTCCTTACTGATGGTGCCGGCAAATTAGAAGTTTTTGTCAGGGCCAATCAAAGGACATATTCTGTGTGACATTAAGTGCGATAAGTGTAACAAAATCGTTAGGAACAATTCTGTGTGACTTTTGTGACCTGTGGCAACATTTTAAGTGTCCTAAAGTTCTTGAAACCGCTTTACCGGATGAAAACTGTGATTGGAAATGTCCAATGAGTACCGGTAAGATTGAGCTTCTATCAGATGATAAAGAGTTTTCGATAGAGACTGGCTGTTAATAATAATTAATGAACTGAAAGAAGATAATCTTAAATTAGTAAATGAAGTAACTCAACTCAGAAGAAACTGTGTAGAATCAGACTTTCAGTTGAGTAAGCAATGAGCAGACAAATAAGTGGGAAGTACTGCATCTAGGCTCGGCAAAAATATGAACCCCCAAATGTAAACAACAGACGTTGGGAAACTGTTCCCCCTTCAAAATCCGTTAAACGTATTCAAAATAAAAAAATATTATTCCATCCTATTCAAACTCATTTCCAATGCATGATAATCTTGTTGACATTCTATCAACCACTGATGTTGAGAGTTGTGTTTCAAATATGCCTACTGTGTCAAGACAGGAACCTAAATTTACTCTGTCAAACAGCCCACCAATAAGAAGAGTAAAAAGAGCAACGAAGAAAGACAAGCAGGTTAAAATCTACTCCGATAGTGTTGGTCGTGGTTTGGCGTCTGTGGTCACCAACTTGAGGAAATCTTTTTGACGTTGAAGGTACTGCTAAGTCTAAAGCCCTGTTTAGTGATGTAACTAATACGGTGATAAGTGAGTGTGACCAATTAGGCTCAGTTGTCTATGTTGTGCTATTAGCAGGGGCTAATTATGTAGCAATAAATTCTTCAAATGCTGCAGTTTATACACTGAAAAATACAATGAAGGTGAATAAAACCAATGTCATAGTGGTTAACGTCCCGCACAGGCATGACCTACCGGAGTGGTCTTGTGTCAACAAATAAGTCTCTGCAACTAATATACAATTCCAAGACGTTTGTAAGGGTTTTGAAAATGTTATGGTTAAACGCTGAACGCTGTGATAGATCTCTGCACACCACACACGGCCTTCACTTTCATGGTAAAGGCAAAAAAGTATTGGCAGACTCAATGAGCAAAATTATTGTTGTTAACACTAAAGCATTAGCATCAACATGCCTGTTTTGGATGGTGATGGACGAACATCTCCTGTGACCACTGCGCCTAAATCTAATGAAGAGGGACCAGCGTCAGCCAAGGGGGATACTCCTGCACCTTCAATCATTGTGCCTGTGAGGAGGAAAAAGGACTGATGGCAACAGGGAAGGCAGACTTAGATGACCCAGAACATTTTTTAGAAATCGGGAAAGTGGCCTAAAACGTCTTAATTTGTTATTCTGTAACATTCAAGGTATGAATAATAAAATAGATTACTTATCTCTATTAGCTGATCACCTTATCATAAATGTAACAGCTATTGCTAAACACTGGATAACAAATTATGAGATTAATTTTGTCTCCTTAGCTGGTTTTGAAACTGCCTCCTTTCATTGTAGGTTAAACAAAATACATGGTGAGCTGCAATTTTTTTCAATAATAACATTGAGTTTTCTGAAATGTTAAATGTAAACAAATTGTCTATTGAGATGATATGTGAAGCAGTTACGGTTAAATTTACTGATCTCAACATAATACTTTTATCTGCATTTAGGCACTATAATAATGATATTTTGTATTTTAACAATTTGTTAACCTGTCTTTACAATATTTTATCTTCTGTCTGTAAATCAAATTTTGTCTTAGTGATATGTGCTGATTTTAATGTAAAGTTTTTAAGTAATGATAGATTTAAAAAGGACTTAATCAACCTATTTGACTGTTTTGGTATTAGTATTACTACAACATAAATAAATAGGCCTGGCATTTTAGGTGGTGAATATTGCATTGATAATGTTGTAACAGACATCCATGACAGTAGATGGACTACTAGAGTTGTTCAGACAATCATATCTGATCATTTTGCAATATTATTTAAAGTTAAATTAGACAACCCAGACAAAAAAGGCCAATTACTGTCAATGTTGGAAACTTGGTTAAAATAGTAAATGATAATAATGTTGGGCTCTATTGTAATATCTTAGGTAATATAGATTGGCTTGAAGTTCAGTCAAAGGATACTAGTGATAGTAAGTTTAGTAAATTCTTTGAATTGTTTATGTGAGCAGTTAATGGAGCATTTCCCTTGTCAAGGCAAGGAAAATCAAAACCAGATCAGATAACAAGTGGTATACTAGTGAATTGTTTAGAATTAAGGAACAGGTGTGATACATTTTAAAGTCTTTCCAAAATATTCAAATCAGAGTGTTTGCCTTATAAATTGATTTATAAGGACAAGAAATGTAAAAAAAATACAAAAAATCTATCAGGGATGCTAAAGTTAACTATTTTTCTAACAAGATTAACAATTCTCACAGTAAAAGTAAAGAGATTTGGAAAGTTGTAAATAGTCTTAGTAATTTAAACTACAAAAATGTTCAAATGCCTGTTTAAATTGATTCTGATACCTTAAATTTTTTCTTTGTGGACAGTGTCTCTGAAATTAGCAATAGTGTTCCTAGTAATGAACCTACATGTGCCGCCTTTCTAAATAATTTTAATCGGACAGAGATCCAGTTCAACTTTAATGGTATTAGCATGGATGTGATGTATAAAAAAATTCTTAGATTAAGTAATAGTAATTGTCTAGATATATATGGTTTTAATTCTTTGATTTTAAGATTATCTGCTAGTTATTTAAGTGCAATTGTTACTACTTATTTAATGAAACACTGGTTAGTTGCAGTACTTTCCCTGGGCAACTTAAGAATGTCAAAGTATTTTCTGTACACAAAAAAGGGCCTAAGACTACAATAAATAACTACAGGCCTATATCTATTGTCCCTGTTCTATCCAACCGTTTTGCGTCTATGCTCCATGAGCAACTAACTATTCATTTTTAAACAAATAATATTATTACAGATGAACAAAATGGCTTTAGACCTAATAGAAATACATCTGAAGCAGTGGTTAAACTTGTTAACGGTGTAGTAGATGATATTGAAGACGGGATTTTTGTTTCATTTCGATCTTTTAATCTGTCAGAGGCTTTTGACACTGTTCAACATAATTTGCTGGAGAACAAGCAGTCTTGCTATGGGCTCACCTCCAAATCAGTTGATCTGATAATGTGTTACTTGAGAGGTAGAACTCCGTTTGTGTACACAAAGGGTATTTATTCTAAAGGCCAGGTAATTGAGTACGGTGTCCGGCAAGTGTCGATTTTAGGACCTGTTTTTTAAATGTATATATCAATGACCTAACTATTAATATAGACAATCGTTTTAATGATGGTTTTTATTTGCTGATGATTTTGGTTTGAAAGTTGGTTGTCAAAATAAAATTGGTATAGATACTAATCTTAAGAGGAGCTCTATATTGTTAGAGGACTGGTGTGCTACTAATAACTTATCAATGAACAAGGGGAAAATATGTGATATTCACTTTAGTTATAATAAACATTTATTTACCTGTTGATGAGAGCTGTAAAATTCTGAAAATTGTAGGTATCATGCTGGACCCTAACTTAAGCTGGTGTAATCATGTTGAGTCGGTAATAAAAAAATATCTTAAGGACTGTATTTACCAAGAAGGCTCAGTTCATGCGTGGTGTGTTTTTAAATGTATATTATGCACAAATACATAGTATTATTTACTACGGTGTCATGATATGGAGAAATAGTTCTCTCTGTGTAGTTTTAACTCTCCAAAAAAAGACAGTAAGAATAATTTGCAATGTTCCTTATCGCACCCATTGCAAACCACTTTTTAGTGGGAATTTTAACCCTTCCATCACGTTATGCTTTAACTTCTTTGTGTAATACACAGTGCAATATTAGTGGCTATCTCAAAAATAGTAACTATCATCTACATGATACAAGGAACAAATATAATATAAGATTTCACCGATATCACTACACTTCCTCTAAAAAAAATCACCATTGCATGTCAATTAAACTTTACAACTCACTTCCTGTTAGATTAAATCTTTACCAAGTCAGTTGTTTAAGTCTAAAATTAAGTTAATATTAATTAATGAGTGTGTGTATCATGTTAACGACTTTTTCTCTGTTTTACGAATGACTATTTGTAACTGTTACCATATATGTTTTTTGTTACTAGGCCTACTTCAGATGTATACCAATTATATTAGAATTACTGATAAATGATGGGTTTTCTTTGTGAGGTTCTGTTTTCCGCTATTGTTTTAGTAACTTAACCAAACTGCTGTAATAAACAAACGTACCTGTCTTGCCAAACATGACCAAAGATATATTAGTAATAATAAATGTTTTGTCTAAATATTATTTATTTATTGTATTAAACAATTTATATAGTTTTTCCATGTAATTAATTTAGGCAAATTGATTGTTAGCTTTTTTATTTTAGTTTAATGAATGTTGCCTATTATAAATGTATACAGTATATTGTTGAATTAATCACATGCAACTTAACAATGATTGTATTTGTTATATAGTTAATACCTGACGATGTCAGTACATTGTTATAAAGTTTTTACGACAGTACAATTTCTGATTTCTAATATCAGGGAAAACAAAAACAAATTCAAAATCGTACAGCACATGATAAATAACAAACAAATATATATGACTACGATATAGAATTCAAGTAAACTACAAAAAAAGTTAATAAAAGAAAATTTATGCTCATGATAAATTATTAACCACTAGGAATAGAATAGGAGTAGGGTGTATTGGACACTCCGACACCAGGAGGAGTCAGGAGGAGCACCCCCCCCCGAGCTCCCCCCCCGAGCCCCCCCCCGAGCCCCCCCCCCCCCGAGGTCTCGTCTGTGACACTTTGCAATTTTTTTTTTGCGAATTTTTTTTGCGAATTTTTTTTTGCGAATTTTTTTTTTGCGAATTTTTTTTTTTTGCGAATATTAACCTAACCTAACCTAACCTAACCTAACCTAACCTAACGTAACGTAACCTAACGTAACGTAACCTAACGTAACGTAACCTAACCTAACCTAACCTAACCTAACGTAACCTAACCTAACCTAACCTAACCTAACCTAACCTAACCTAACGTAACGTAACGTAACCTAACCTAACCTAACCTAACGTAACCTAACCTAACCTAACCCATCCTAACCTAACCTAACCTCGGATCAGTTTTCTGATTGCAGATTCTTGTTCGTCTAGTCGAGCCGAGAAATTTGAGTACCCACAACGTACATTTGGGCGATGTAGGGGGGGGGCTATCTCGGTTACCATAAGTCGGATTTGAATTCTGATTGCAGATTCTTGTTCGTCTAGTCGAGCCGAGAAATTTGCATACCCACAAAGTACATTTGGACGATGTAGGGGGGGGGCTATCTCGGTTACCATAAATCGGATTTGAATTCTGATTGCAGATTCTTGTTCGTCTAGTCAAGCCGAGAAATTTGCATACCCACAAAGTACATTTGGACGATGAAGGGGGGGGGGGCGGGCTATATCGCTTACCTTAAGTCGGATTTGAATTCTGATTGCAGATACTTATTCGTCTAGTCGAGCCGAGTCATTTGAGTACCCACATCGTACACTTTGGATGATGTTTACAAAAAAGGGGCCCGCACCACACTTTTGACCTTTTTTTTTGCATTTTTGGAATCTCCTCGTCAAGCCGAGTATTCTCAGTACCCACATGACATACTTTGGATAATTAATACAAGAGTTGAACAGGGTAACGCTACAACCAACAGAGCTAGCCCATCAGCGCTTGCGGTCAATTGAACTACCAGTGAATGCAAATTTTGAGGAGAATATAATTGCAATGCTTTGAACATATACTGCAAAGGGGGGTGTATCGATACACCCCCCTTCAAGTACTCTGCACCGAGGCAGCTGTTCGCACAACCGACTGACGCGTCCAGTCTACTGTCTGGGAATGCGGATGTTGTAATTTGATACCTCGACTGGAGGGTGCAGGTGTTCACATAAAAAACCGACAAGTCGAGACCTGTCTGGGAATGCGGATGTTGTAATTTGATACCTCGACTGGAGGGTGCAGGTGTTCACACAAAAAACCGACAAGTCGAGACCTGTCTGGGAATGCGGATGCTGTAATTTGATACCCCGACGGGAGGGCGACGCGACCCTTCCAGGAACCCATCATAGTCCGCCCGTATCGAATTCCGAGCAATAAATCACCAGTTGTCAAACACCCACGGTATCATTCTTGTTTTAGGCTTCAACAATTCCTGACGTATGGGGGAGCGAAAATCTCCCCCCTAAGCCATTATGTGTTAGGGGGAGCAAAAATCTCCCCCTAAGCGGTGCGCGGGTTGCGACACGCCACAGTCTCTTGATAGACTTCTTCGAAGACGGACGTCTACATTAATTCGATAACAATGTCGTTTATTCATCAGAAATCGTGTGAATGTGTGAAGACTGAACTGGACTTGTTTTCGTTACCGCCTACGCAGACCAGCATCGAGAGCGGTAAATGGGTTCAATACAAACCGATCTCGTCGCTGACGGACGATTCGCCAATAGAGTTTGTAATACCCGGTCACGGTGACGAGTACACGGACCTGACACAAACGTTATTACACGTGAAAGCCGCTATTGTGAAACAGGACGACACTAAAGCGGACGGTGGGCAACCTGCTAAAGAGGTGGGCCCGGTGAACAATTGGCTCCACTCGATATTCAGTCAAGTGGATCTCTATCTCAATCATAAACTGGTGTCACCACAAAACAACACGTACGCTTACCGCGCCTACTTGGAAAACCTTTTGAACTACGGATGTAGTGCGAAGAATTCGCACCTGACTAGCGAGCTGTTTTTTGAAGATTCGGCCGGACTAATGGACGATTGTGACGAATTGAACGAGGGATTGAAAAAGCGTCGCGATCACACGAAAGAAAGCGATGTTTGCGATATGGTCGGTCGATTGCACATCGATCTGTGCAATCAGAACAAATTCATGTTGAACGGTGTCGAGATGCGATTGCAACTTAACAGATCCAGAAACTCGTTTTGTATAATGTCCAAAACGCTAACTACCTACAAGGTGACAATTAAAGAGATTAGTCTTTTCGTACGTCGATGTAAGATCAATCCGAGCGTATTGTTGGCGCACAGCAAAACTCTCGAGACCGGCACGGCCAAGTATCCGATCACGCGTGTAGAAGTGAAATCCTTCACACTACCCTCCGGTATAATGAGTAAAGCTTTAGACAGCGCATTTCTCGGTCAGTTACCGAAACGTGTGATAATTGGACTGGTCAGTAATCTTGCGTTCAACGGAGATTTCAAGAAGAATCCCTATAACTTTCAACACTACGATATGAATTATCTCGCATTGTACGTGGACGGTGAACAAGTACCGGCCAAACCGTTACAGCCCGTTTACACATTGAACAGTGAGACATATATACTCTCTTATTACACATTGGTCACTGGCACCGGAATCCAGTTCTCCGACGCAGGTAATGAGATCAAGAGAGGTGACTATCCGTACGGTAATTGTCTTATGGCGTTCGACTTGACACCGGACATGTCCGCGGCTGAGTCGAGTCACTGGAATCTCCTGTGCAACGGTAATCTACGTATCGAAATCGGATTCTCCAAAGCGTTGTCCGAGACCGTCAACTGTATAGTGTACGCCGAACTGGACAACGTCATCGAGATCGATCGTCACCGTAACGTAACAGTTGACTTCAGCGGGTGAATAAAAGCGAACTCCAAACAGAAATATTGTCTGACAGCGAGTGCGTACAGTTTACTTCAAGGGTGAGCAGATGCACCACCAGTCAGTAGTACGGTTGAAGTCGCACGGTAAGGACGTTAACATGGACGCTTACGCTTCTGCGAACGACTATATCAAATCGTTTATTCAGGAGATTGAGGTTATGAACAATAATGCTAGTGATCAGACGTTGGCATCACCTCAGTCGTCATTTGTAAAACCGACAACTGCCTGCAAGAGACGAAGGAGACCAACTCCCATCGAAGTGGAAACCAAGAAACCAGGATGGGTGCCAAAACCAACAGATGATTGTCCCATAGTGTCATGGATGGACGATGGGAATACGTTTGCTGTTCAAAACCCGGGAAACAAAGGACAAATTTTATTGAAAATGGAAATGTACAATGGTACAGATATGGTGTTCATGTGTGGTTTATTTTTGGACAAAGATGGTGAAATGCACCAAAGTGTTAAACAAGTAGTTGATAAAGTGGAAAACATGTGGATCTATAAATCAACAGGAGTACCGAAAATTACAGGCTTAACTCAAACTGTTACACAACGCAGTGCAGTTTTGCAGCCAATGCCTAAGAAGCGAGCTGTGAGGAAGAAACAACGAGTGGCGCCGGCATTCAACTAGAGCATCCGCATTCCCAGACAAGTCTCGACGCGTCGGTTTTTTGTGTGAACACCTGCGCCCGACCCTTCGGACCACCCACGCAGAAGAAAATGGCGGCGAGGGTTTATAAGGCGGGGCCCCGCCCGATTGAGCATCATTCGCCACCAGACCACCACCTCACATAGACCTACTCCAACTACTACTACTAGAGATGTCGAGCAGCAGCACTTTCAAGCCAGAGTTTTCGATTTTGAACGGCACTGCAACAACCGCGGACCTGAGAGCTACCCTCAACAACTGCAAGTCTGACTCTCCGCTCTACACCAGGATAGCCGATCTCCGAGAGGAATGCGGCTATCTCATCACTGCGATGGAGCGAGCCATCACACCCTTTGGCGAGACGATCATCGTGATCCTGGAGGGGCAGGTCGGGGACGACTTCTTTCTGCGAGTCTACCTGCCTAGGCGCTTCAACGAGGTCCTGAGCAACACCGACATCGAGCGCTACAACAGCGGGTTTGGAGAACGCCTTCGCTTGGTGAAGCGCAGCCCGAGAGGTTCCAATAGCAGTTTCACACCGTTGGAGTTTATGTAAAGCAAGACTTGAAGATTTTGTTAATACCTTTGTAAATTAGTTTTCGTAGTCAATACTTATAGTCACGTTCAGAACATAACCACTGTGTTATTTATTTCACTTAACCCCAAAAATGTCCTTTGGTAGTAAGTTTAAGAGTGTGAGTATGGTAACTGTGAGGTGTTTAGTAGCTCAGTAGTAATCATGGGCTTGATGTGGAAACATCCTTTCTCAGCCATTGTGGCGGGACCTTCGGGTTGTGGCAAGTCTCAGTTTGTGTCAAAGTTTATAAAACACATTACAGAAATGTGTGACACACCATTTACCAGTATAAACTGGCATTATGGTAGTGGTGGTGGTGGTGGTGGTGGTGGTGACCCGAAAAATGACACCATTAACCACGTAGAAGGTCTACCAAACTTGGAGGATTTTTCTGGTAACGAGCCGATACTTGTGATTATAGACGATATGATGCGTGAGGCCGACAACCGTGTGGTGGATCTTTTCACAAAAGGTTGCCATCATCGCAACATTAGTGTGTTTTTCATTACACAAAATTTGTTTCATCAAGGACGCGGGCAGAGGGACATCTCACTGAATGCGCATTACATTGTGTGTTTTAAGAATCCTAGAGATAGAGTTCAGATTAGGTACTTGGCCAGACAAATATATCCAGACAGCCCGAAATTCATCGAGGAGGCGTACGCTGACGCTACTAGGAATCCACACGGCTACCTACTGATAGACTTGAAACAATCAACAGACGAAAATATGGGAATACGAAGTTGCATATTTCCAGACGATTCTACCAACTATGTGTACTTGCCAAAGAAAAGGTAATTTCGCCATCAGTAGTAATCATGTCGTGCTTGCGGAAGGACGCAGCTCTGCTTACGGCTTTCATACACGCAACACCCAAGGAGCGGAAGGCACTGTTAAAGGTGTGTGACAAGAGCCGCATTCGTTCAGTGTGTGAGTGCGCATACAACGTGTTGCGAGGTAACGTTCCTCTGGCGAAGAAGAGTAAAAGTCAGCTAAGCAAACACAAGGCGACGCTACGTCGATTGGTGAAACGCGGCGAAGGCTGGTCAAAGAAACGAAAGTATCTCATACAAAAAGGCGGTGGAATCTTTATACCATTACTTTTGAGCGCAGTACTACAAGCAGCACTGAGTAGATAAAAATGACTGGCATCAACAATCAGTTCTATCTGACACTGCCCAGCAACAGTTCGATGCAGTATTATCCGAAAAATACAGTTGCAAATTATATAACACATTTGCCGAGAGCTATTCAACTGGACGCTGGCGACTGGGAAATTGCACTTGTGGAAGCGCACTATCCAATGACATTTCTATCTGTCGGTAATGACGAAACAATTGACATTTGCATACAACCGCAAGAGGAAGCAAAAGTGAACATAGAAGCGTTGGCGCGGGTTATGGACAGCACTGCCGATGTAACACCGGTAGTGTCTGCTACTCCAAAACAAAACCACAGAATTAAATTGAAGACTGGTGATTACGCAAATATTCAAGAATTGTGTGATCATATCAATTCACAAGAACTAGCGATTACTTTTGGTGTAAAGTTCACCGTTGAAAACTCATACAACAAATTCATTGAAGTATCGATAGGAACTGATGTTGGAAAAATTACATTAAGTCCAACGTTAGCGCTTCAATTGGGGTTCGATCCTAATGAATTGACGCTGGAAGGTGATGCAGTTAACAAAAGCATCCGTTCGCCCAACATTCGTCTTGGCTTACCGTCACACATGTACGTGTATTGTGATTTAGTCGAGCCGCAGATGGTCGGCGATACAGTCGCACCGTTATTGAAAATTGTCAATATATCCACGTCTACTTATGTATACGGATTGCATAAATCAACATCATTCATCGATCCGCACTATGTGCCTGTTATGAATAGATCTTTTGACAGTGTGGAAATTGACTTAAGAGATAACATTGGTAATCATTTGCCATTCCACTTTGGAACGTCGTGCGTGAAGTTACACTTTAGAAAAGTAGCTAGTCATTAGTGCAAATATGGAACATGCAAAGAAGATGGTAGTTGTGCCGCAAGAGTTGATTGATCGACTGCAATCAAATGCTACGGATAACAGACCGACTAATCTATCCAGTGAAAACAGCCTCGACGCGGAGATGCAACAAATATTGAATAACAAACGTATGGACGATAGTGAAAAGTGGAAATTGTACAAACAAGCGTTACATCGCTTCTTGCATATTGCAGAGAATAGACGCCAACCGATTAGCATACCAATCGTGGAGACGGGTGGGATTGAACATAGTCAACGATCGCACCCCGCTGCGGAAGGTGGTCCAGTGGAAGAGATTGTGGAAACGTTTTCCAAAACTTACAGATCTGATGCCCGCAATCTTTTACGTTTCATGAAACGTGACGGCAGCTTAATCAGTTGGGACAGTGGCTATTCAGTGTACATCAACGGTGTAAAAATCCCAGACTCAAATCTAGTGGATATCTTAAATTGCATAGTAAAGGTGCGTATGCGTGATTACATACCGCCAGGATGGCGGGAAGTGCTTAACGCATTGAAAGCGATGAACGTTCCAAAGGACTATATGAATAATCTAAGAGCACTAAAGGAAATAAATGCCGAATATCGATCATCATTCACAGGAGGAGAAGGATCAGACGATGACGTGGAAGACACATCAACTGAATCAATACTGAGAACACCGCTAGTAAATCGGCTTCGATCGGCTAGAGGAAAACGTGTAACATCTACACCGACAGGGCAGTTTGATCTTCTAACTAGAAACAAGCCGTCGTCAAATTTGGACAAGTGGGAAACGTACACAGGATAGGTTTTCAGTATGGAGCGTTTGTATTACAATCCCATCGAACCTTCGTCGTATGGTGGTGTAGCTCCTTTAGCGCGAGCTGCAAAACCAGTTTCAAAACGCAAAGTGATTGAATGGTTACAAACACAGGACACTTACACATTGCACAAACCGGCACGCAAGCGTTTCCCGCGCAATCCTTACATAGTGTATGGTCCATTTGAATTGTGGCAAGCGGACTTGAACGATATGCGTGGTCTTAGTAAACACAACGACGGCGTCAACTACCTACTGACTGTAATAGACGTGTTTAGCAAACACCTGTATGTGCGGACGTTGAGGCGGAAAGAAGGAGCTGAAGTGGCCAACGCTTTCGAGGAGATATTTGCCGAAGCGACCGATACACCTCGCTGTTTACAAACCGACAAAGGTACTGAATTCACCGGTGCCAAGACGAAAAGGTTATTCAAACAATACGGAATCATCTATGTCACTACACAAAACCCAGATGTTAAAGCGGCCGTAGTGGAACGCGTGAATCGCACTTTGAAAACACGCATGTGGCGATATTTGACTTACAAAAACACATATCGTTACGTAGATGTGTTGGACAAACTGGTTAGCGCATACAACAACAGCGCTCACAAGAGTCTAGGCAACAGAATACGACCAGTCGATGTGACTGTTGACAATAAGCGAATATTGCATCAGGTATGGCGTCGCATGTTCGGTAAGATACCGCGTCGTGTTAAGGCAAAACTGACAGTTGGCACCGCAGTGCGCATATCTAAGGAGAAGGACACATTCGCAAAAGGTTACGAGACTAATTGGAGTAAAGAAGTGTTTGTGGTGCGTCGTGTAAACACATTGATGCCTCTGCCAATGTACACTTTGGCGGATCTCAACGGTGAACAAGTGACTGGTCAGTTTTACGAATACGAATTACAAAAAGTGACAATATACAACGACCATCTGTTCAAGATTGCTGAAATACTAGCCGCTAAGGGTCGTGGTCGCAGTAAGCGTTATTTCGTCAAGTGGGCAGGTTACGGAGACGAGTTCAATTCTTGGGTAGGAGCGCAAGATTTGCAAAATGCCTAATAGCAACCAGTTCTATTTGACATTGCCCAGCAACAGCTCAAAGGATTATTTTCCAAAAAACACAGTGTCCAAGTACACTACACATCTGCCGAGACAAATTCGATTAGAAGGCGATGGCGAGTGGGAGATGGCTTTGGTCGAAGCGCATTATCCATGCTCCTTTATGACTGTGGACGATGAATCGTGTATTTGGCTCGACTATAAACTCGTTCTGCCGAGTATTCCCGTCACACTCAGTGTCGAGCACATTATGCTAAAGATGAAACCCGGTTATTACAAGAACATAACCGATTTATTGAAAATGATCAATAAAGCGAAGGATGTTACCCAGTACTTGTACTTTGAGTATGACAAAGAGCAGGACAGAGTCAAGATCACGACAATGGTGGACGGTATAAGCAAAGTGCATTTCACCGAAGCGCTGTCTCTCCAGTTGGGTTTCGATCCGTACGAGAACGTTTTGACAAATGACCTCACAGCGATATGGCCACCAAATCTGACTATGGGACTGCCGACACACTTGTACGTGTATTGTGATCTGATTGAACCGCAGCTGATTGGCGACACTACAGCGCCACTTTTGAAGATTATCAACATTGACAGAGATAACTACACACACGGCACGCATAAGACTGTGCATTTCATCAGTCCTCATTATGCGCCAGTTATGAAAGGAACATTTGAAACGATCGATATTGACCTAAGGGATCACGCTAGTAAAAAAGCGTCATTCCTCTTTGGGACGTCGTACGTGAAGCTTCATTTCAAAAGAGTAGCTCAGCAATTATGAATACAAACGATCCCTACTTGGCTTACTACCGTCGCCAACAATTGCAGCAGACCGGCGGCAGTATCGATAGGGTATTTCGCGGTACACCCTACCAGCGCGGACATGGAATTGGCAGTTTCCTAGGCGGTATGTTCCGCACCATCACACCGCTACTCAAGTCGGGAGCCTCTGCTGTGGCCAAAGAGGCGTTGAAATCCGGTGTTGGATTCTTGGGCGACATGGCCATGCACCAGCGGGATCCCAAAGAAGCCGCTAGAGATCATTTCAGCCAGTTTACAGACTCGCTAAAACGCAGGGCGGATGGCAAACTTCAACGTGTGCTAAGTGGCGGCGGCGGCTCTCGCGCGAAACACCGTCGCGTAACGCGAAAGAATACCGCGAAACACCGACGCCCTACTCCTGCGCGAAAGACTAACGCGAGACTCTCGCGTAAGAGGAACGCGAAGCGCGCCATGTTCGGCGGCCGTCGTGTCACACCGCAGTCCTTGACGAAACTCCTTCGAGGAAGGTCGTCGTCATCCAAGAAGGGCAAGAAGAGAAGGACAGTTAGGAAGAAGACGAGGAAGACGAGGAAAGCAGTGAGGAGAACTTCCGTACGTGATATATTCAATTAACACACACACACTAGCAATGTCGTTTCTACATCAAAAGTCGTGTGAATGCGTCAAGACGGAATTGGACTTATTCTCCCTACCGCCGACGCAGACCAGTATCGAGAGCGGCAAATGGATTCAGTACAAACCAATCTCCACACTGACTGATGATTCGCCCATCGAGTTTGTTATGCCCGGCAACGGCGAAGAATACACCGATCTTTCGCAAACAATGTTGGAAGTTACAGCGTCTATTGTCAAGTCGACGGGAGCGGCAATCGCAGATGCCGATGAATCGAACAAAATTGGCCCAGTCAACAATTGGCTGCACACGTTATTCAGTCAAGTCGATATGAGTATGAATCAGAAACTGGTCACACCACAAAACAACACTTATGCATATCGAGCGTATATTGAAACATTGCTGAATTACCGCTATGATGCTAGGAAATCACATTTAACATGTGGATTGTGGAACGCGGACGATGCCGGCCACATGGACAATACTCTGGACGATAACGATGGACTAAAGGCGAGACGAAAAATGACAAATAAAAGTCGTGAAATCGATATGCTCGGTCGCCTACATGTGGACATGTGTAATCAGAACAAGTTCCTGTTGAACGGTGTGGAACTGCGTTTTAAACTGATCCGATCAAAAGATTCCTTCTCCATTATGTCGGATGATGGTGACTACAAGGTGCACATTGTTGATGCGAATCTCTGGATACGAAGGTGTAAAGTTAGCCCCACTGTACTGTTGGCGCACAGCAAGACGCTTCAGACCGGCACAGCTAAATACCCAATCACCAGAGTGGAATTGAAAACATTCACACTACCGTTTGGAGTGAGGAGCAAAACTTTGGACAATGTGTTTCTAGGTCAAGTGCCGAAACGAATCATTGTCGGACTGGTCACCAACGCCGCTTATAATGGCGATTTAAAAAAGAATCCATTTAACTTTCAAAATTTCAAAACCAACTACTTCTCGCTGTACGTGGACGGTGAACAAGTGCCGTCCAAACCGCTACAACCACACTACGAAACCGGCAAGGGAAAATACGTGATGGCGTATCACAGTCTGTTTTCAGGCTCCGGCATACACTTTAGCGATGCTGGTAATCTCATAAATAGAGACGATTACGACGATGGATACTGTCTGATGGCATTCGATCTAACACCTAATATGTCAGCAAGCGACACGACTCATTGGAACCTAGTGCGCAACGGCAGTGTGCGTATGGAGATTGCTTTCGACACGGGGCTCACAGAGACTGTCAACTGTCTGGTATACGCAGAGTTTGACAACGTCATAGAAATAGATCGTCATCGCAACGTGTCTGCGGACTTTGGTGGTTAGATCGTCGGCAGCGGCGTCATCGTCCTCCTCCTCAGTCTACAACCAACATTCGCACAAGATGGATCGTTTATGCAGAGTACCGCGTAAAAATTCCGCATCTCCAATTATTGTAGATTTTCAATGTTTCAAGGACAACGCAAATGACTACATTCTGAAGGAAGTGTGCGTCTTGGAATTGGTCAGTGGAACACTGCTAATGCATCATATCGCCAAATCACCATTCAGTCGAGATTTCCTATCACAAGAGAAACTGCGTGAAAGCTATTGGCTCACAAAACACTGTCACGGATTAGAATGGGACCAAGGTGATATCTGGTATCATGTGCTAGAGGAAAAGTTACGTGCATGTATCGCCAAACGACCGATTGTCTACGTCAAAGGTGCTGAGAAAAAAGAGTTTGTACGATACAATTTCATCACGGATCACTGTACTACTAATGTCATGGATATCAACGATATTGGCTGCGGATCACTATCGTCAATCAACAGTCTACTATCAACAAACGCAGTGCGATGTCGCCACCACAGAACAGCTCACACACGATGCGCTCTAGCCAATTGCATCACATTACGCAGTTGGTTACATCTAAGTACAAATATCGCTGACGCTGATGATTACGCTGACGATGGTGAGAGTGATACCAGTTCCTGCTTTTGTTTTGCTACTAGCACTACTACTCCTACTACTGACTGTGGTGTCGACACAGTAGAATGAATACCTTAGAGATACAAAAGTGTATGGCTAAACTGCCCGTACAGAATGTTGGTGTCTACGCTGCGGATCAATTGCCCCATTATATTTCACCATCTACTGCTATGATTGTGAACACTGATCCACACAATGAAGACGGCACTCACTGGGTCGCTTTCTACCTTAACAAAGGCGGAGGAATAATTGAATTCTTTGACAGCTACGGTCAACCGCCACATCTTCAATTCTACCAAGGATTCCTGAGACGCAACGCTCGTCGCTACCTGTACAACGAACATCGCCTTCAAAGTGACAACACTCTGGTCTGCGGTCAATACTGCCTTGTATTCCTGTACTGCCGCACCCACTACGGCATGAAGATGAAGGACTTTGTGCAGCTCTTTGAACACTCTTCTGTCGGCCACAACGATGCACTGATCAGAAGACTCTTTGCACAAATGTATACCAATTGAGTTTTGAAATTTTGCATTTTTCTCAATAAACTAGTTGTGTACTCAGAATAAAAAAAGAAACATTCTTATTATTTCCCATCCTCGCCTCCTTTAGTATTTACTTTTAGCAATTAGTCAGACAGACACATATTGAACGAGCAAAACAGATATTGGATGCAAATTTTGACGTAAAAGATGAATGTAATGCTTTGAACACATACTGCAAAGGGGGGTGTATCGATACACCCCCCTTTCACCCCCCATGCGTGTTGGTGAAAGGGGGGTGTATCGATACACCCCCCTTTCACCCCCCTTGCGTGTTGGTGAAAGGGGGGTGTATCGATACACCCCCCTTTCACCCCCCTTGCGTGTTGGTGAAAACACTAGGTCTGACCCAATTTTGGACATACCTATCATACAATGATTCTAAAGTAACATTCATATCCTCGCCTCCTTTAGCAATTACACTTTTAGCAAGTAGTCAGACATTTGAATTGGTAGTTTACTTTTGAATCTTAAGACTATGTGAGGGGAGGAAAAAAAGACAAATGTATATACGAACAATTTGGCTATTTATTTACACACCTTATATATATTTTACATCGAGTATGTGCTCCTGAACATTTGTGTTTGGCTAGCAAAACGAGACTCGACACAAACTAACGACTAGAACAAAAAGAACAAAGGAGCACATTTCTAAGTTTTACGAGACTCGATACAAACTAATGACTAGATTTTTCAAAATAATTTACAAGTCAAGTCAGGGTCTTTGGTAATATGACACAACCACTCAACGCTCCTCATCCTCCGCCTCTTCATCGTCTTGAGGGATGTCTTCGGGCTGAGGTGGCACGTCAACATGTCCCCAAGGCAGTGTGTTTACACCGTCCGGAAGGATGTAGCGTTTGTCATCGTTACAGCTCAAGGATAGCTTGTCGACTTGGACTGTGAAGACGCGGTGGTTTCGGGACTGGAACCTGGTGTTGATGGTTCTCTTCAACACGCCATTGAAGAGGCATTCCCGATAGTCGTCAGAGGTTAGATTGTGTTTTACAACACCTCTAGCGACTCCCTTGGCGCGCTTCACTGTCATGACCTGCAACTCGTCATCTTCGGTCCTCTCCTCGAACTCGACTATATCCATGAAGTATAGTTTCGAGCGAAGACCGAGGTACTCGAGCAGAGGAAGTCCGTTTGCTTCATCCTTAAACTTTCCGATGACTTTTGCGTTGACGGGGCTGTAGCAGGGATGGTTTCGGGGGTACGCACTGGTGTCAAAATCATCCAGATGCTCCAACATGTCCTTATAAACATCTTCAGTCTGGACGTCGAACACGAAACTGTCAGTGTCCATGTAGTCAACCTTCAGTCGATCACCGTAGCGGTTCTTCATCTTTCGAAGGAAGTCGTACATGAGCCACTTGCTCAGATCGAGGACACACATTCCGACGTAGAGCGGTTTGTCCAGGACGATATTGACTTTCGACATGTGTACAATGGCGACGTCATCGTTGAAGTAGGTTCGGTCCAGGAAGTTTGACTTGGCTACGCACTTCCTGAACATCTCCGGCGTACACACCAGCTTAGAGTTCATTCGCTTGCGAACATTCTCGATCGTCTTGCCAAAGACCGCATTGTTCATAAGCTTGAAAAAGTCTTGCTCAAACTTGGTCTTGGCCTTCTTCCTCAGTTCGGTGTTCATTAGGATGTAGCTCTCTAACCACCGAGACTGACGGAACGAGATGACGCGATGCACGTTCGCAAGCTCCAGTCCGTTTTCCAGCGCCTGTTGCAAGATTCTGTAATGACAGATGTAGTTCTTCTTATCATCCAGAGTCGTAACGAGCTTCTTGAATTTCCCTCCTGGCGGACGTTTGGTCTCGCAGCAGTAGGGGAGATCCTTGTGAAGGTCGTGCAGGTGGGCGGGGTAGCGAAGGTCAACTTCCAAGACATAGCCGGTGGGTCCTTCGGGGTCCAACGCTGCAATATCCAGGGACGCGATCTCCTCGCGGCTGAGCCATTGGAAGTCTCCCTGTGGAAGACACTGGGACATGGCCCAACCGTAAAGGTTATTGGCGTCCAAGTATAGCAGGTGATTCGTTGGCTCTTCAGGTCGTCGATCTTCAGGGCGACATCCATCATGGTTGGCCTTGGCGTGTCTGGTGATCGCCTGGGAAATACCTCCTCTGATGCCTTGCTCGAAGAAGAGGTACATATCAAAGTCCTGTATCGTATCAAGCTCCACTCGACAGGTCCTTAACATGACATCCCAGGCGTATGACGGTAGGGTGTAGTAGTGCGCAGGGTCTAGTTCGTATTCAGCCATCGACGTGTCCCTGAAGCGTTCAAAGACGTCAGTCAACAGCGCAATGTCACAGCGCAGGTACTTCTCGGCGTAGTCCTTGAGGTTCCTACAACCGAAGGTTTCCCACACGTTGCGAGCATGCTCGTAGTCTGCATCCGTTATGTCCTCCAGGGTAAGGTCGTTGTGGAAATCTCGCTGCAGAGGCAGTTCCGTAGTATCTTCCAATACGGCGTTCGACGTTACAAAGTTGTACGGGAACACGCCTTTCCTACGGACTAGATCGAAGAGGTGGTCTTCGGGGAATCTCTTCCTCGTCTCCAAGAGTTGAGCTGGTGGAAGTGCGGCGGCGAGGCTGGCGAGGCTCAAAGCCAGGAACCTGTAGGTGTCGAGGAACCTGACTCTGAATCCTGGCTGTCTTTTTCCACGCCCTTGCATCCCAACCGGTGCCGCTGCTCGGTCGAACAGGAACCGCTTCGTGAAAGCGATGTACCGCTCTTCCGTGTGAGCCAACACCTCAACATCACCAGGGTCGACCGCCAACTCCCGCACTATGAAGTGAGCGTCGTAGTTGGAGAGATTGTGGAAGTAGCAGTTGACTACTCGCTGCTCCCTGTAGCGTAGGTTACATGATCTGTGCGCAGCGCCACGGAACTCGTAGGGCGGCGCGTGGTTGTGATCACGAACCTTTGGGTCTTCGCTTGAAAATGCCGATCCGCAGAGGTAGCAATTCGCTGTCGAGTTGTACTGCATCGTTTCGGCTGGGGTCAGGACAGGGCGCAGATTTCTTGCTTCGTACAGGAAGTTCCACAATCGCTCAACATCAGTTTTCAACATCTCCATAAATGTCTTTGACGCATCATCCCCGAAGTAGACTCGAGGCTCAAACTCCTCAAGTCCGTACGAGTCGATGATCTGGTACGCAAAGGCGTATGTGATGTGGATGTGGGTGGCTACTCCTCCGTGCGGTTCGTCGACTTGTTCATCCATCTCCGCGGTCGGCAGTAGAGCACACTCAAAGTCCGCGTAGATGGTGAAACGCTCGCGTCGGGCGAACTCTGGATGGCTGAATTTGATTTCAGTCTTCTTCGGCGTATCCATGCGAATAGGGGCTGAAGCGGAGCAGTATCGCCTGTGCTCCTCCAGACGCTGTGCACCCGTCAGACCAAGCTTGTTCGGACGGTTATCAAAGTGCGCGAAGCACCGCTTACAGATGAATATCCTGCCCATATGTGCTGTAAGCTGGGGACGGATCAGTCGGCCAAGGTCTTTGATGTAGGCGTAGTGACTATCACCGTCCGTTGTCACGTACAAAATGTCACAATGGTCTTCACGCTCCTGCCTACAAATCTTCAAGGGGAAGACGGTGTCCTGGTACTTTGGTTGTCCGTTAGGTTTCTGACCCACGCACGTGCGATCAATACCATAGACGTTGATGCTGATGTTGTTTGTCCGCTCAAACGCCTTGATACTCTTCAGAGCAACGGGGAATTGAAGGCCGGTCCAATCGTATCGGGCGATGATGTCGTCGGTGTACGATGCCGGTCTATCGGGGTGATCTTGAACAAACTTTCCCAGGACTGCATACATAAAACACCGCTCATCGGCGTTCGATACGTTGACGACTGCTTGGGTGTTCTCCAGAGACGTAGGCAGTGGGAGCCAAGCTCGACCATCTTCACCTAGAGGAGTGTATTCGTTGATGCCGACCTCCAAATCACGAACGCGAAGGTATGTCCACCCGGAGCCGATATGATCGCACTCAGCCTTCTCTCTGATAAGCTTCGCAAAAGCTGTTGTGATGTACTGGTTCAGGTCCGAGGTCACCGTCAGCGGAGTCATCTTCGTCTTGAAGTTGCGCAGGCAGGTGTTGTTGTGCACATTTTGGAATTCACACTCCAGCTTCAAGTTGACCTTAATGCTGCGGTGTTTCACCAAGGTGTTCTCAAGCAACTCCGTAAGGCTCACAATCAACAACGCCATCACTTCTCCGATTGTGACGAGATTCTCCATCGGTCGCTGCAGACGGTAGGTTAAGAGGCGGTTGCGAAAACCCCGTTGAATGAGTGAGAATACGGGGCTTGACTGTCCTGCTCCAGTCATCTCAACATCATCGGGTTGCGGGTGTGTGCTCGTTCCAGGTTGTGGCTCCGTGCTGGGTCCTGGCTGGGGTTCATCCTGTATCATAGCCACTCGGTTCAGGATCAGGTCCTTCATGATCGGGCAAGAGAACCGCTCATGATGGTCCTTGTTGAACAGCTGGTTGAACTCCTGACCGCAGTATGCGCAAGGGAATCTCCGTTCTTGACCATCACCGTGAAATTGCATGGTGTGTCGACGCAGGTTGTCTTCCCTCTTGAATTCGGCGCCGCATGTGCCGCATATGAGCCTGCGGACTCTGCTGTGGGTCGAATCCACATGTCGACGCAGGTTTCCTTCACGACGGAAACGGCGACCGCATTCATGGCAGGTGTGGTGGCCAGGACCCGGTCCTTCATCTGAAAATAAAAATAAAAAACAGATTAGGATAACTAAAGATACAAATTCCCCTCTCTCGAGAATCACATTTCAAAATGGAGTTGTTAATTAAAAATATCACTTTTCATACAGGGAATGTAATCTTCTGTACTGTTTGTCTACATTCATGATTCAGGGTTCAAGGCTAAGGATGTAGCTGCAATATTGAGCTGCGCCAACCCTAAAGAAGCATTATGTTTTAGGGGGAGCGAAAATCTCCCCCCTAGCAATTAAATCAATAATACACCAGTTGTCACGGTCTCATTCGTGTTCTAGTCTTCATCAATTCCTGACGTATGGGGGAGCGAAAATCTCCCCCCTAGCAATTAAATCAATAGTACACCAGTTGTCACGGTCTCATTCTTCTTCATGTACCTAGTTAAATATTATAAAAAAGGTAATTAGTTTCAAGGGGAAAAAGTTATTTTAATGTGGATTCTCACCTTCATCGGAGTGTCGGTTGTCATAGGCAGTCGTCTGCGGAGCATCAATCACCTGCCGGGGTGGAATGGCTCGGTGGTTCGCTTCCATGTGACGCTCTAAAGCTCCCCGGTCTACGAATGTGGCTCGACATGCAGCTTCTCCATCTGCAAACGCACAAAACGATTAGATTGTGAAATGTTTAACACTTACCTTTTTTAAAGTATGTAATGTGGGTACTCTGATGACTTGACTTGATGGGGCGAGCAATAACATAAGTTATTAACATTAAATTATATTGATATAGTCATGTAATTTTAAATTTAAAAAACAAAGAGTTCTCTATTCGCGCTAAATAGTTAAAGCTGTTAAATAAAAATAATTGTATCACTCTGCGGTTATATTGCATAGCGTATTCCTATATTACTAACATTTAGGTCTGATTAAAACAATAATGCAACGCAAAAAACGTACCTTGCTGCGTTGGTGTCGGTGGTGGTAGTTGTGGTCTCAAGCCGTGGAATCTGATGTGGTGTTGCACCAAATTGTTTCTACGCACGAAAATACAACCACAAATGGTACAAACGTGTGTGGCGTTCATCTTTAATATGGATTATAAGTTTTGATAATCACAAACAATACAGCACAACACGTACGTTTTAAATAGTTCAAAGGTGCTTTACGCAAATCGCAAATCGCAAATGATGATAATCAGCAACTAACACAAATCGCGTAGAACGGAACAGGATCGGACTAACACGTCTTCACGCACTGAACTCTCGAACTGAACTGAAGGAGGGTTGGTGATGTGGGTGACTCTCCCCACTAATGGATTCCGGAGAAGGTCGGGGCAAAAACTCTCAACCGCTGTCTGGGGTAAAGACCACCCTGCTCTAATGGAACTCGATACGGGCGGACTATAATGGGTTCCTGGAAGGGTCGCGTCGCCCTCCCGTCGAGGTATCAAATTACAGCATCCGCATTCCCAGACAGGTCTCGACTTGTCGGTTTTTTGTGTGAACACCTGCACCCTCCAGTCGAGGTATCAAATTACAACATCCGCATTCCCAGACAGTAGACTGGACGCGTCAGTCGGTTGTGCGAACAGCTGCCTCGGTGCAGAGTACTTGAAGGGGGGTGTATCGATACACCCCCCTTTGCAGTATATGTTCAAAGCATTGCAATTATATTCTCCTTAAAATTTGCATTCACTGTTAGTTCAATTGACCGCAAGCGCTGATGGGCTAGCTCTGTTGGTTGTAGCGTTACCCTGTTCAACTCTTGTATTAATTATCCAAAGTTTGTCATGTGGGTACTGAGAATACTCGGCTTGACGAGGAGATTCCAAAAATGCAAAAAAAAAAGGTCAAAAGTGTGGTGCGGGCCCCTTTTTTGTAAACATCATCCAAAGTGTACGATGTGGGTACTCAAATGACTCGGCTCGACTAGACGAACAAGAATCTGCAATCAGAATTCAAATCCGACTTATGGTAACCGAGATAGCCCGCCCCCCCTACATCGTCCAAATGTACTTTGTTGGTATGCAAATTTCTCGGCTTGACTAGACGAACAAGAATCTGCAATCAGAATTCAAATCCGACTTATGGTAACCGAGATAGCCCCCCTACATCGTCCAAATGTACTTTGTGGGTATGCAAATTTCTCGGCTCGACTAGACGAACAAGAATCTGCAATCAGAATTCAAATCCGACTTATGGTAACCGAGATAGCCCCCCCCCTACATCGCCCAAATGTACGTTGTGGGTACTCAAATTTCTCGGCTCGACTAGACGAACAAGAATCTGCAAACAGAAAACTGATCCGAGGTTAGGTTAGGTTAGGATGGGTTAGGTTAGGTTAGGTTACGTTAGGTTAGGTTAGGTTAGGTTACGTTACGTTAGGTTAGGTTAGGTTAGGTTAGGTTAGGTTAGGTTAGGTTAGGTTAGGTTAGGTTAGGTTAGGTTACGTTAGGTTAGGTTAGGTTAGGTTAGGTTACGTTACGTTAGGTTACGTTACGTTAGGTTACGTTACGTTAGGTTACGTTACGTTAGGTTACGTTAGGTTAGGTTAGGTTAGGTTAGGTTAATATTCGCAAAAAAAAAAAAATTCGCAAAAAAAAAAATTCGCAAAAAAAAATTCGCAAAAAAAATTCGCAAAAAAAAAATTCGCAAAGTGTCACAGACGAGACCTCGGGAGGGGGGGCTCGGGGGGGGGTGCTCCTCCTGACTCCTCCTGGTGTCGGAGTGTCCAATACACCCTACTAATAGGCTGGCTGAGAGAATAGTTGAAGACTAAACAGGAAATGTTATATAATCGCCAGCTGCAAAAAAATGTTGTGTCTTTACTGCTATAAACATTTGAAACATAAACTAGGATAATTTACTTACTTTCGCATGTTAAACATATATCTTAATGTGAACTTCATAGCTTTTTAAGTATGTACATTTAATTTCGTTGATATATAACATTCATCGTTTTTCTAATGGAGATTTAATAATGCTTGTTTAATTTAAAGAAGTCAAGTTTCCAATTTTTGCATGTCAAATTTTATACAACAAAAAAACAGTCTAAACAGTTAACACATGGTAACTAAATCAAAGTTACATATATATTTATAACGTGCATGTTTTAGTTGACAAAAAGTAACTGTAGAATGTATATATCATTGTTATATAATCTTTAATAGATTTTGCCCTTATTAAAAAAAAACACACCCCTCTTAATGACAAGGAGAAAAATAAAATCCTACACACTTATTGGAAGCATCAACCAATGCAATATTTGAAGAAACAGAGAAGTAGCCAGAGGCTGTGTTGTGTTGGTTTGACGTTTCTTTTTATTTAGCCAAATATACCGTTGAATTCATATGACATGCAGAGATGTAGTCATTATATAATGATGTTTCTCATAGTAAACATGTAATGACAAAAAAAAGCGTAATAAACTATGTTGTTTTTGGTTGTAATTTAAGGAATAGTATTAATAGTATAGCTAATATAATTAGTAATTTTTTTTAGTTAATTTTTTTAGTAGTCATTAGTAATTTTTTTCATAATATGTCGTAGTTTTATCTCACCTCGAATTTATACATTGTTTAACAATCTTCTTTACTATGTATTTATTGTTTAATTCGTGTTATGTTGTTTCACAATAGAGTAATTATGTGTTAATAATGCTGTTACCCATGTTTTATAATAAGCAGCTATTTGAACTGACTTTCTGATATATTGATAAATGTTGCTTAAAGGTCAAAGTAAGGTACAAAAACAAAAGAGGAATATATACTTTATAGTTTAAAATAACTAGAGCGATAAAAACCTTTTTGCATGAAAAAGCGAAATGCTATTTTGGAGCAATGTTGATACTTCTATAATGTTTTATTAAAAAACCGCTCCTGTGAATACAAAGCAACATTTATGTTGTTAATATTCAAATTACAGTTTACTTTAGGAAGAAGTTTTACAAAGTAAACCTTCGTCATACTGACGCAGTATTTAATCTCCGTAGGCTTTCTTGCATATTTAAATTGTGTTTACTGCTTGCCTACATCTATACTGATAAATATGGATCAAAATTATATTTTTCTTCCTGTAATTACAAGCAGATGGTTTGAGCTTAAATTGAGAGTAAAAGTAATTCCCTCTAGGTTATATTGCATTTTAAATAGTACTAACTTCATTAAGATAAGTGAAAGATTGTTTAATAAAAACCTATAGTAGCTTTTATCAACTTATTATAACAACTTTAAAATAAATTATTTATGCGTGGATCGATAGTTGCTTTTTTATTACTTTTGCTTTTATTCAAAGATTAAATATTCAAATAATTTTATTTAGCCATATACGATAAATATATAAAAATAATTAAACAAATATATAGGATAGTACGATTAACCACCCTATGCGGCCGCCTCCCTAACTATATGTATACACATCCAACATACATACATATACATATGTACGTATGTATGTATATAGATACATATGTATCTATATGTGTAACTGAATATACATCCTACGTAATATATATATATTAATAAAGTAGTTGTGCGTGTGTGTGTCTGTGTGTGTGTGTGTGTGTGTGTGTGTGTGTGTGTGTGTGTGTGTGTGTGTGTTTGTGTGTGTGTGTGTGTGTGTGTGTGTGTGTGTGTGTGTGTGTGTGTGTGTGTGTGTGTGAGTGTGTGTGTGTGTGTGTGTGTGTGTGTGTGTGTGTGTGTGTGTGTGTGGGGGGGGGGGAGTGTGGGTGCGTGTGTCTGTGTGTCCTAGGTAATTTCGAAAACGAGACCTATAAACTGTTAACGGACCATACAACGTTGTAGAGGACCAAAACATTTTAGGTAATTATTTTTCCCCCACCAAACCTCAGGGATGCGCTCCAGTAGCTCCAAAAGCTGCCATGTTATTCTTATGGAGAAAAGGTTTGTCCTAAATGGCATGAAAACGGCTCTTAAAATCCGTCCCCGGACCATAACCACGTTGTAAAGGTCTTTGGATATTTTTTTAATGGCCTCATGGTTCTGCCTCACTGGCTTCTTCTATCTCTTCCTGACATTCAATTTGGATGTGTGATGATTCTTTGGATTTGTTTTACAAAGTCGCATGTCTTGAATGATGTTCAAACGTTGGATACGTCCCCCGCCACCTTATCGCTCCTCCCCTGGCAAAATTATCGAGTATTTTTTTCGTTTTTTTCGTGATTTTAGCCTGTTGTTATTTTATTTTAAGATTCGAGCATTATGTCATTGGTCCATAATAGTTAGATTAGTTTTTTATAACCCCCTTCTTTGGGTTCCGCCGCACTGACTGAAACATTGCCACATTAATCTTATGGAGTAAAGAGTACTCAAGGTGATTGCGAAAAAGGTTCCTCAACTTTGCTCCCGAACCATACACAGATTGTTGAGGGACTAAAAGACTCTGGATACTTTCTCCCGACATCAGGGCTCCGCCCCTCTGGCTTCTTCTTTGCGCTTCACGACACCGAATTTTGATGTGAGATGGTTCTTTAAATTCGTTTGAATTTTTTGATTTGTTGTAATGATGCCCTAACGTTGGACTCGTGGCTCAACCAACCTTAGGGCCCCCCTCGGCAAAGTTGCCACGTTATTCTCCCCGTGTTTTTGCGTGGTATTTAGCCAATTGACACTGATCCATAACATTTGGATATGTTTTATTTTTTAACCTCAAACTTAGGGCACCACCCCATTGGCTAAAAGATACCATGTTTTATGGAGAAAACGGTACACCAGGTTATTGAGGAAAATCACTCCCGGACCATTCTTTGTTGTTGGAGGACTAAAAGACTTCGGATAATTTTTTTACCGACCTCAGGGCTCCACCCCACAGGTTTATTATTTCACTTCCCAACATCAAATTTTAGCAACCCCCAAACCGTGTTTGAAACTTCTATGGTGGTCTTGGGCTTAGTTTCATCATGCGGGTCATGCTACTAGCTGACTTTTCCATAGGAAATTCGTTATTAAAATGTTTATATGAGTTGTGCTGAAAGTGAAAACCTAAATGAATAAACTAATGTGGTTTAGCATATACAATTTTTTACAGCTTATTTCACACAACTCTCTTTCATTTAAAATGTGTGTTTCCATTTCATATGTACATGTGGTGTAATACACTAGTTCAAATAAAAAAATACTTATTAATTATTAACAAATACTTTTTCACAAGTAAAATTATCTAAAATACCCTTTTATATCCAGGTAATATAAAAGGGTACGAGTTTTAAAAGTGCATTTTAATAAGCGAACTGGATTTACCTGTGAGAGAGCGGATGTGAATATTGTAATTAAACTTGTTTCACTCTGTTACCCCCTGATACGCTTGGCTTAGTTTACTTGCAACGCCTTTTGTTGCCTAAATGTATCGTGTAGTTTTGTTTTATTTTTTATTTTCCGGAATGTCATGTTATTATTAAATAAAACAACTGTAAATTAAATTTAAATGATGATTTCACTAATTTGTTATAAATATATATTAAATATAAGTCATTATAATCGTAACATTTTAAAGAGGATTATTCCTTTATAAAATAGTTTGAAGTACACGGTGTTAGGAGTAATGTTGGAATGGATTTTCTTTAAGGTGAAATTCAAGGTTATAAATTTGGTTTATTTTCGTGTTATAAAAGTAATAGGAATTTATATTAATTTTAGCACATAACACTATCAAAGAATTATTTCTGCTTATGTATGATCAAAATGGATAATTATTACCTGTAAATAATTACAGAAATCTATAATACTATAAAGAAGAGGTGGTTTCTGTCTGTCTGTCTGATGTTGCGGGTGAACGAAAAAACTACTGAACCGACTGGGCTGAAACTTTACACATAGGTAGATCTTGAAACCATGCAACACATAGGCCTATTCACTTCCTTAAAATCCCCTCGAGCTATGCCCCGTGAACGTCCTAAGTTTCAATGTTTACATTTAAGAATAAAGTAAACATTCTAAAACTGTAATGCGAACAGCTGTGGATATTTCCATTTGAAAGCAAGAACAGCTGTTTCAAGCTAACTAAAAAGCAAATTGCATTGACTAAAGAACGGGTAAAGAAAACCCCTGTGCGAAGAACGGGTACGTCAGCTAGTATAATATAAAATCCCGCCCAAATTTAAAACATTTTAAAAACTATTTTAGGGAATGTAGGTAAGCTTCATTTATTAATTTGTGCTAACAATATTAATTTGTGCAATAGTAGTAGTAATCTTCTACTCGTACATTGTTAGCTCCTGTTACGGCAGTAGAAGTTATATGTACTTTTAGTACGCTTAAACTAAGAAAGACCATAAATTTTCAGACCATGAAATGCATGTGAAGGTTCAACATCTTCTTTGTTTCCTCTTATATTATTGGCAATAATGATAATGTTATGTTTCTGTCCCTATTCATAGATAATGATCCATTTTGATCATATACAAGCAGAAATAACTTTTTGGTAGTATTTAAAGCTTCGATCAATATAAATTCCTATAACTTTTATAACACATAAATATACCAAATTTATGGTCTTGAATTTTAACTCAATGGAAATACATTCCAACATACTTATTATATCGTGTACATAAAAATTAGTTTATAAAATAATATTCTCCTCCATAAATAAGCTACTTTGGTAGCATTACGTGTTTACTCAATTTTCTTAATACTTTGAACCATTCAAAAACGTATTAGTAAGCCAATATCAGCTATGAATTTTATCACAACCATGCAGACAGCTTCAATTTTGTAAATTAATTTAATTATCATATGTTAGTGTCGTATACCAATGTCAGACATTTTGTTTAAAGATTCCTACATTAAATATGTCCCAATAAAAATCTACATTTGCCATTTTTATTTATTTCAAAGTAAAATAGGTAATGATATTTGGTATTAGTTAAACTTGAAACTGCTTTGTAAAGTCAGGAACAGGATGGGAATAGTTTGTCATTAAGTTGTCAAAATTTTACTGAGAACAAATAATTTAGTTTACATTTAACATGACGGGCTTCATGTGAAGTTTGATTGATGAGATATATTCGATAAATAGGATACTATATTTATGAATAATATCCATGTCTTTCATTAGTTTTGGAAAAACAAATAATATTTACCAATAAGTATATTTCGTGTTCAAAATTTCGTTTCAGTAAAACTGTGTGTAAACCAAGAGTTAATAATGGACTCTCATTAAATGGAATTTCCTGAAAGTTTTACAATTCTGGTAGGATTGTCTTGTGAAATATATTTTACCTTTAAGGCACATTTTACTTCCTAGGTGATTATATTGCATATTCATTTAAACCGACTGTAAACACAATTTCTATGAACGCAGCTACAGAAGAAAGCTTTAAATTGTATCTAACTATTGAAAACATTTGAACATAGTTGGCAGTACAACATATGCAAAGATAGTTTGAGAGTGAAAGATCAGAATTTTAAGCTACTTGAAAATGCAGCTTAAATGTAAACATTATAATAAACTTAACTTTATAATTTGGTAGAAAAAATTACAAGGAATTAAAAGGACTTTTAGTAAAGTATTTTATAATTAGCTTTTGACATGATTATTATATTCCAAAATTAAAATGTTTATGTAATCCAAGAGTTCTACTTTTTCCAAACAATGCTAATACAGTTTCGTATTTACCAAAAAAATTCTTCACCAAGTGAATGTAAACTAAGGAACGTTGATGTGATTGCAGCAGCACCATTGCCAGAAGCGATCAAGGGTTGTTTGCGTTGTCCAAACCTTGGTATACGTTTCCCTATTAAATTAACATACCGTGTGATACGCAACATCTTTATCCAGTTGATTTAAGCCAAACAAAAACCCTTACACTAAACTTAACTCCGTAAATAAAAATATGGCTATTTTATGAAACGGACCAATATTTAAATTTAAACAACTTTAATTTTTTCACCTTTATAAAAGTATATGGGTAAAAACTGCTAAAATGTAAAATTGCCAGTTATAAGATAATAAATCTCCATTAATAATATTCCAGGGTTTTTATACATTTGGACCATTAATGGTAGACATGCCGGGAAACAGGCTTCACCAGATGCAATGCTAAAGTAATAGGGATGACCAGTCATTTTTTGTATTCTATGGCCTATGACCCCATCCTCTTTCGGAATGGGACTATTTACATTTTTCAGACAATAATTATGGAATTATCACAGAATTTTATAGCTGCACATAATTTTGACAAAGGAGTAAAACATTTTTTAGATTTATAAAGACTTTTTTTGTAACCAAAAATTCATCAGTTAACACATATTTTAGGCTTCTAATTTTTTGAACTGATTGACTTATATGCGAGTGGCTTGGTTTTGCTGCTAACTGTTAGCTTTACACATTCATGCAAATATCATGGTGCGTATTATACAAGCTGTCACGTAAAGTCTGCACTGGCTCTATACATTTTTGGGCTCTAAACAAGCCCGGAATGCATAACTTTTAATTGAGTTTTTCGATTCGTCGTTTACCGAATTCCACTTCGATAGGTTTCTTTTGGACGTGTATCTTTTATAACTTGACTGTATGTTAAAAACCTAATACTTGTTAACTTAAAACTTACCATTTACCTGTTATTTTTTTACCATCGTTGAAGCTTTTTATCGTGTAAACGTTCAAAAAGTCGTTTTTTGCCTGATTTTTGGTTATTTTTCTTGAGTTTGTCAACTTACGTATTTAAATCAGATATTATTTACAATAACTGGTCTGAATGTTCTATATTATCATTATGATATATTTCTTGTATTTATTTATAAAGTGCTAAAACCCTGATCTTAATGTATAAAGTTGATATATTCTTAATGGAACAAATAACTGTTAAAATTTGTTTCAAACCTCAAAATAATAGCAAGGTTTTGCTTGAATCTAGTATGGAAAACTGTATTGCATTGCAAGTTAAGTTAAAAAGGGCAATGTACAACGGTTACATGGTTGTAGTGACAAGGTGCAACGTTACAAAGGCCTTGTATGATAGCTTTGATACGTGTTACTGTATTAAGCTCTCTCTCCCCGAAAAACCCCGCTGATCGGCTAAAACTTTCACACACAACAAAATTCGGTATAAGATTTTGTTAAATCATTGATATTTTATATGGTTTTTTACATTAAGTTTCACCATTAAATTAATTAGAATGTGATTCCTTAGTATAATTCGATTATGATCCTGAAGTTATAAAATCTACAAGGTTCAAGGTCTTCCACATGTATTAACTTTCAACAGCGTCACGTCAAATTAGTTTCTTTGTAAGCAGCAGGAAGTCCGGACTTGAGTTTCAACAGGGGGCCACGGGGTGTTGTTGACCTCACAGCAGGGACGAGAGGCAAGCCTCAACGCCACAGTTATGTTTGCAACAGACATTGCCATGCCTAATACCAATCCCTAAGATTCACTTCTTTGGTTTGTAACTCAAACGTAACTACTTTGAAGATAATACTTTGTTTAAAATTTCAAATAAAATATGGTCTGAACTACAGGAAAAGAGAATCTTATAAAGAAAAATTATGAATTCCATCTTGTGTTTAGTTTGGTTGCATACTGTGGCATATAGGTCACAAATTAATAAAATAGAGTAGTTTTAATCTAAGACTTTGTTTGGGTTGGAAGATTAATATAATCATGTATATTGTTTGAGCGCCAGTATAATTACAAACTATGTCTACACATTTGAACAGCTTAGAAAAAGCGATAAACAAAGACTATAAAGTTATAACATGTGCTAAGTTGTGTAAAATAAACTAAAAGCCCGTACTAATGAACAAAATTAGCTTGTTTTCAATTTATTCTTTAATTGTTATTTTTATTCTATTATTTTTTCCACGATGCAATTTTGTGTTGTTGATTGTGTATTTTAAAAAGTCCACTCTAAAACAGGACCGGGTTGGTTCCTCATTTAAGTTTAAATGTCTACAAGATTTCCCACCTTTTTCCCTTGGCTTTGACTTAATTACTGGGTTAATCCGAGTAGGATAGTTAATGATATCTACCAATTATCTAAAATACTAACGGTTACTGGAGCGGCGCACGTTGTTGGTGCGCTTAAGAGTCGTATTGAATGCTGTTAACAATATTTTTAACTAGGCATCTGATCAAATGAAAACAGGTATTTTCTCCATAAGAGTAACATGGTAACTTTTAACTCCAGTGGCGTAAAGTCCCTAAGTCCTATGAATTGGATTTTTGGCATGTTTAATGACCATGAAAATTTGTATTAACCTCGTTTGAGTGGTTTAGAATTCCATAATGGGTCATATATTCATACATACATAAATACATACAATAATTTTTGTAGATACAGATTTCTAAAAAGTTATGACAATATTTCAACTCTAATAAAATATTGTGGTAACAACAATTCAGTGCAATCATTAGACCCGCTGCTGCATAATATTCAGAACTGAAGCGTATTTATTTGCTGCAATAATCGTCGTTCGCTCGCTTACTAGATTTAAGTTCAATTTCCAACTAACAGTGTTATTGCTTATATTAAACTCTAACTACCTACTTTATCAATACGTTGACTAGCAATAAATATTTACAGTTCATAACAAGTTCAAAAGCAACTCTGTGTTTTAAATGAACTTGATGTTATATAACCAATAAGGTTTCTGATATACGGGTATGATCGGATTGTTGTTAAAACTGGTATATTGTTATGTTATTGTATTATTATTGTAGTGTTAAATATATATTTACGATGCTATATGTCTATGGTATATGTTATATGTGTCTCCAGTTACGCAGAAAATCACGTGTATAACACATTATTTCGCGAAGGCATTTTTGTCAGTCCAACTTCCTTGCAGAAAGGGAGGATGATATTTAAGGTTGTATACATAATATCTGTAAAAAATGCATTGGGGTGATATTATAATTTTTGTTTTTTAAACAATGATTAGATATAATTTTCTAGATCAAATTTATTTTTTCCTTTAACAGAAATGAGGGTTTTATTTATGTAAATATTATATTGAGTTAGTTTTATGTTGATTTTATACTAAGTTCATACACTGTAATAAGTTGTTTAATTTGTCTGATTATCTTTTTTATTGTCAATCATTGTATAATGGAGAAAATAAATACAATTATTATTATTATCTTATATATTATTTATCTAGCCTATTTTTCTGCCAGTTCGCGAGCTCTTCCTTGTTCCTTTATCAAATTCCATGATTTACCCATCATTTTAAAGCTTATCGAGCTTTCGTGCCTGACGAAAAATAGACCCACGGTCTAAAAATGTACCGCTTCTCGGAAATTTGAATAATATGAGAGATAAATAAAGAGAATAGTTTGTTTTGAGAGGAGCAAAAATGTAAACAAAAGAACATCTGATCAGCTGACAAGATTTGGTTCTTAGTGCGGAATTTCTTACGGGTCGACTAGTTATTATTATAATTATTATTATTATTATTATTATTATTATTACATTATTGGCCATTCTACCTTTTGGTTGAAAAGGAAACCCTCGGATTGTTTTACATTTTTACATAAAACATCAAACAGTAATCTTATAAGTAGGATTAAGGGTCTCAAAGAAGACTTGGTCTTAAAGAAGATGCTGAAGAGCCTATATTTTACGTGACCGCAGTAAATTGGAGGAATATAATTGCTTTAGTGGAAATAAAGGTGGAGTTTCAGATTTTTAGTTAATTAATAAAAATAGTGAGCCAGAGTTCTTTAAGATATTTCCTACTTGTTGGTTACAAATAAACAATAAAATATGAACCAAATAGACAACGTATCCCACCTTATCTACTCGTGCAATACGGTTTCCTACGTTATCACCAATTGTGTGCACTATTTTATGATCTCGTTTATTTCTTGTGTTTATTTCTCCAATTCTCTTTACATCTGCGTTGAAATCATAATATTTTTAATTTTGACATGAAGGACAAATGCTACTATAGGGGTTATTTTATTTATAGCTTTATTTACTGTTGATGGCCCATATTTTGTAAGCAGTGATGTATTGTGATTGATTTATGTTTTCTACCCAATGAACATAAAATCTGATTAGTCTATATGATAAAGACCATAAATGAACAGTCCCCTTAAATAAACCCTTATTTAAACTAACCTGAATACGATAATTCTGAAAATGATAACATGAATTGGGACCCTTACAAAATAAACCTCTTATAATATTTATTGTTTATAATTTACAAAGTTTGTTTCTTTGATAAATAGGGAAACGGGGGATTTCCCCAAAGAATGTGTAGCTACTTCATAAAATATAAAATTATTTCAAATGAATTGCTATGTAACATTTATTTACTAGTTTTACAATTTATAAATTTACCTGTTCTCTTTGGGGATAATTTAAATGCTTAAAATTTCGTAATTCCTGCAGTAAAAAAATCCCTGTTGTGTTTGGTGGCTGTATCTATTCATTTACCACAAAGGGAGATATCTTAAAGGGAATACGTTACAACATGTGTGTGTCAACGTTATCCTATACGTATTATAATAAATTATGTGTTGACCATTAGATAATATACAGAATAAGCTACCTTATTAGTGTAGACCTACTTGTAACTTAATGTAATTATTTTTGTTAAATTCAAAACCTGGCCTAATTACAAAACTAGCCATAGTAAGCTCCAAAAAATGTTACGCTGTAAATTTGCCTTGGGACCACGCCACCAGTGTTCCAATTTTTATGAAATTTTGTGTCTGGGTACTTATTCATGATATCTCCAGCCATTTTTTATTTCATGTTCTGATTTTTTTGTTTTTAAAGGATAATTTAAACATCTCCCAAAACCACTAAATACATGAAGAATCAAAATTTCTTAAAAACAGCTGTAACGATTTGGATTAAAGTTTAGTGGTTTGCAGAGCTTTAGGTTTCCAACAAAATTGCTCTATTCTGGGAAAATTCTAGTTCAGAAATTACAGGACTTAAAAGTTTCCAGAACTATTTTGTTATTTTTCATAAAAATCATAAACTTTAAATAAAATGTACTTTTTACCATAACAATAAACTCGAAAAGTGAATAAACTAGTGTTTTGAATTATTCCCTACATTCACTGGTTGTGGAGGAAATTTAGATTTTCATTTAGGGTAAACGTAGTAGTCAACGCTGGCCAATGTTATTCTTAAGGATAGTGCAAACAATACCATTTCTCTCTTATTTACTGATCAATTTAATTAAAACTTGGTATATAGGTCAAGTTGGCGTTGACTACCAAAGGATATTTGAAATATGTTGCCCCCTAACCCACGTGGGGGTGAGGGGGAATATCCTCTCTCAAAAACACTGTGTGTAGCAAAGGATTCTGTAGTGCCTCCAGAAAAAGAGATTTGGATCAAAATTTATGAAAACAAGTTTTTATGGGATTATCTGAACATTCCTCCTCTCTCTCTAATCTATATTTTATATTTATTAAATAAATCAAAATTCACTCATTACATGTACGCTTAAATGGAGAAATTATTCCTCATTTTCCTGATTCCGTTTTTTTTAGTATGATCGGCTGCCGTTTTTGAATCAGAGGTCCGCTCGAGGTAGAGTTTGCTACATTGTGTTCTACTTAAGACCTTAAACCGAATGTACAGTTTGATTTTGCTCAAATTATAATACAGCGAGATTTTCATCTTACACCTTGCGTACTGCAGGACCAACAAAAGATCAAATTTTTGTTTGTGTGAAGCTTACTATGACTAGCAATTAGATGAGTTTTTGCAATAAACAACTAAATGATTTAATTGTTTTTTTTTCTAAAAGTGGACGAACATTGTTGGGAAAGAAATTATAATCCTTAAATTAATAGCACAGTCAGTATAAAAAGATACCCCAATTTCAGCAAACCTGAATACTCAGCAAATTTCAAATGGTACTTCACTACGTCATAAAGCCACTTACCAACATTCATCAAAACATATTCATAAATAAGCAAGATATATGACATTTTATTTATCCTCCATAAGAAAAATATTAGGATGGAGTATGCAGGTCTGTCGCATTAAGGACCACAACAATCGGGGTTTTATGCAAACACCAACGGATCAACACCAGATGAAGCAATATACCAAGTTTTATCAGTTTATGTTCATAAACAAGCAAGATATCACTTGTTTATTATTCTCCAAAAGAATAACATTATAGCTGCTAAGTACGCAGGTTTGCTTCAATGGGGACCACAAAAAGGTGTTTTTTTTTGCAAATATCAATATACCCTAACCATATAAAGCCACATACGAAGTTCCATTAATATATGTTAATTAATAAGCGAGATATAATATTTTACTTATTCTCAATAAGATTAACATAGTACAACGTACTGTGTTTAGCTTTTTCAATATCTAAGTAACCAATTGACGTAGAGTAATGTCCGAAATGCCAAATTGTTTTGTTATTTTAAGCTGAATTTAATGGTGGAAAAATAATGTAGGTTTTATAAGAATTGCATGTAAAAGTTCAAAAAACCCATTTTTTTGGGTACAAAATCGCCCCACAACCCTCCTTAAAATAGAGCGACCTGTCTAGTACATGTATATAAATTTGAACGAATGGTGTTTTTGGCATCTGGGGGCCTCAAACCAAAAAGTTTTCATGGTCCCGGGTCTTACCATGCCGACTACGGTAATAGCTTCTTCCCTTAAGGGGAAATTCGCTAACAATGTTCTGACTATTTTACAAATAAGTTCTCTACACTTTAATGCACCAGATTAACTGTGCATGCAAACTCTTTAATCTTAACTAATGAAATTTTATGTACATTGCAAAATATCGGTGGCGAGAATACTTTTTTTTTATTTCATGGAAGTAGCAGTTTATAACCTGTTCAGAGGATATTTATATTATACTAAATCATCATGGGAAAATATATTAACGTTAAGTACCATATTGTCGTGCATTATAGTAATACATATAATTCTAAATTTGTATTGGGCAATACAAAGTTAAGTTAATCATTAGCTACTATGATTAAAGTAGATCTTTTCGCAGTATCTCCTCCAGTCCATTTACACCGCAACTGGATTAAACCAAGGCAGCGTCTGATTGTTTATATTTACATTCCAATGAGCCAAGAGGTTCGTCGCAAACTCGCTTGATGAATTAGCACGGGCCATTATGTAGAACCATTTATGAAGGTTTGCACTGTGATATATGAGAGGTAGTTTTAACTTTACAGTGCGATTGCTTGGCTTTAATATAGAGTGTAATAGATGATATGTTAAATAAATTTCCGTTTCTAAGTCTCAAAATAATAAACTGCACAGTTTATTATTTCTTTTGCAATCACTATCTTTAAACAATATCATAGATTAGTAAAGTATTTATAACATTGGTTACTACGGAAAGTATTATTATCAAAAGAAAAAATGTGTTTGTATATCAAAGTTTATCAATTGTTGATGTCTTGGAAAAATACTGCTTTACTGATTAATTTCATATCAGATTTGTTTATTTTTTTTAAATTGCACATAGAAAACACCAAAATATTCAACTGTTTTAAAAGATATAATATAAACAAAGTTAGAACTTAAATCTTTAAGTGTGTCTGCCGATGAAACAGAATCTGCCTGAAAAATATATTTTAATTTAGAATCTTGAATATTTTAACCAGAAAAGGGTTACTTTATGACTCATTGGAAAACATAGAGCATTCGGAAAATGATTGTACTATCGTTTTAAATAGTAGTGTAAAATAATCAATACGTATTTATTGAGAATATTATTTGCCATACAATTATAACGATTATTGAAATATGTCAGAGGCTATATTCACTACACAGCATATATTTAAAATTAAAGTGGAAAAAGCACATCATAGAATTTATTTTAACAGTTTATGTTTTGAAAAATTATGTACAGTATTTGAGTTATTTTGTACTGAATTTGTATTAATATAAAATCTTAATAATCTAATTTGTGATTAGTATTGAATCATTTCAGATGGGTAGAATGTTTTGCTTCGTATATGGAAATTATATTTGGGAAGATTAAACTGAATTATAAGTACTTCAAACAATTTTTAAACCTAAACTAAAAACTTTAAACTAAATGCTCGCAATGAAATTGACTATAAAATAAAGTTGTTTGATGCAATATAAATATAATCTTAGTTTTAAAACCACTAAACAAAACAATGTCAAAGTGGGGGTGACGTTGAGGCGTTGGAGGCATGTGGGCTAAAGAATTATGTTGATGAGCCGCAGAGTAATATCAGACGTCAAAGGTAACTCCAACTTGTTGTAACATTAATGGCTTCATATTAGAGCTCATCTTTACCTTGTATCCGAGGAAACTTTGTAGAAAGTTCCATCAAAGGTGAAACTACTTAAGAACTTCTAGTACGTAGGCTAGGTAAGTGACGTTTCGTTTTATGCCAATTACATATAAGTACACATATATATACATAGTATGAGTATCATGGCACATTTAAGAGTTTGCATATTCATTAGATTTTCTGAGCTTATAGCTAGTTCTATACAGGGTGTCCCGGAAGTCTCTGGAACATTTCATAAAAACTTGTTCCTTAGGTAGGGACAAACATACTTCACAATATAAACATGGGTCTCCGGTGACTAGTTTTCCGTCTGTCACTCAGTATGTGTTTTTTACTTAATTCGTTATATCTTAGCAGCATCTAAAGATATCGACTTCAAACTTGGTACATGTAGTATATCTTATAAGACCCATTTTGGTATGAAATATTAAGTGTCTACTTTTTACATTTCAAAATGGCGGCCATTGTTTTTTTTCAAAGCTAAATATCTTAAAGATCGTAAAATTTATGAAAAAAACTGTATGAGTCATTTTTTTATGCAAAAAGTTGAGGCATTTTCCCCTAAAAGTAACGATATAAATATATTAACTATAGGATAGTAAAATACCCCCGTAGCAGCAAACCTGCATACTCAGCGAATTTCCAATGCATATAATATTATCTTAATACCACATATTGCCAGATACCAAGTTTCATCAATATACATTCATAAATAAACGATTTATTTCATTTTAATTATTCTCCATAAGAATAACATGGCGGCTAAGTATGCAAGTTTGCTGAAATAAGGAACACTAAAAATGGGTTTTTATACAAATATCACAACTATTTTTTACTCAACTAGGTAAAGCCACATACCAAGTTCAATTAATTTATGTTCGTAATTAAAGGAGAGAACACGTTACTTATTCTCCATAAGAATAACATGGGGCTGAGTATGCAGGTTTGCTGCTACGGGAACTATAGGCCAAAAAATGGGTTTTTGTGCAAATATCAATAGACCTCAATGAAATGAAGCAATATACCAAGTTTCGTCAGGACAAGTTGATAAATAAGCAAGATATAAAATTTTTCTTATCCTCCATAAGAATAGCATTGGACAACGTACTGTGTTTAGCACTTTCAATATCTCAGTAACCAATTGACGTAGAGCAATGATTAAAACACTAAATTGTGTGTATTTTTAAGTTAATTCCAATGAAAAAAAATAAAATTTAACTTTTTCAAAAATTATGTGTAAAAAACTCAAAAAACCCATTTTTGGGGTACAAAACCCCCCGGAAATACCCCTTCGGATAGGTCGATCTGACTGGTTTTCGAACTTAAAGTCATAAATGCTACTTTACACTTTAGTACCAAATTTCATCAAAATCGGACCCTTTTTACGAGAGTTATCGCACCCATGGACACATATTATATATATATATATATATATATATATATATATATATATATATATATATATATATACAGTTTCAAACGAATGGTGTTTTTGGGGTCTGGGGACCTCAAACCGAAAGGTTATCATGGTCCCGGGCCTAGGTAATACAGACCCGGTTACCATGCAGACTACGGTAATAGCTTCTTCCCTATAGGGAAAATTCGCTAAAACTGAGTTTATGTCATTTGTATAAGTTAAAACATGTTTTTTGTCTTTTCTGGGCTGAAACATCATGTTTTATCTTATAAAAATTACATACTCAGTTATTTATTCTACAGTTAATATCCTCATATGATTAATTTTATGACAAAATGCCACACATTTTATGATTCATTCAGGATTTTCATAAATTATACGTTTTTTAAGATATTTTTAGCTTTGAAAAAAATGGCCGCCATTTTGAAATGATAAAAAGTAGAAACTTGATATTTCATACCAAAATGGCTTTTATTAGATGTAATAAATACCAAGTTTGAAGTCGACATCTTCAGAAGTTCCTAATATATATAACATATTAAGTAAAAAACCCATACAGACCGACAGACAGAAAACTAGTCACCGAAGACCCATGTTTATATTGTGAAATATGTTTGTCTCGACCTAAGAAAAATATTTAAAAGAAATGTTCCAGAGAGTTCTAGGACACCCTGTTTAGTTAATGTTGTATGCCAACTTGTGATTACAAATTTATCTTATATTTAAAAAGTACTAAAACTGTGCTTTAAAGGCCCATTGAATTACAAAAGTTTAATACTTTGGTTTTAAATTATAAATGATTAATCAAGTAATTTAGTCTATCGGTGGTGATGTAATTATTTTCGTGGCATAAAAAACCTCTTTGAAATGCGAACATAAGTAGAACAATTTTAAATATTTAGAGGAAATGACGGTAATATTGGTATTTCTATCTAATAACAATTAGATCGTCTAATTTAGAAGTCTTAAGATAAGATCATCTTTGTTTACAAATTATTATTTGGTGGGTTTTTGTTATTTAAGAAATTATTGCAGATAAATGTTTAAATTTGTTATGTTATGTTATTAGTATTATATATAACAAACATTAAAATCGTCTACCAGCTTACAAGGATTTTATTTAAAGGCTAATATATTAATTTGCCTTTAACAAATGAAGGTTGCGTTGTTTCGCGCATTATACGTTGAGTTTTAATTGCTTTAATATGATAACCCTAATGTACCCCACCTTATCGATGATCGAGTTAACGCAAACGAGGATATTTTATTAGGAGTCTACTAATGATTATAACACTGCGTTCATATGTGGAATATATAAAATAAAAATTTAAGTATAATTACTGCCTCTATATTTTTTTATTTATCTATTTGACATCAACTAAATGTTTTTAGTGATTCACAAAAATACTACCCTCTCACCTTTTTATTTGCTCACACGGTAAATACACAAAGGTTATTTTTTGTTTATTTTTTGCTGCATCACTTTTTGTACAACCGTTCAGTTATACACACCTTGGTTGGAACCTTATTAGTTTATATTTTATTTATGTGCTATAAGAAATTCAAGTGTTAAAAGTATCAGTTATTTTTGTTTGTCGTTCATATAGTAACAAAGCCAAATACAACAGCCCAGCTTTAAACCGTGACATGTTAATCGGTAAAAATTATTTATTGCCACCACCCACCGTTGATAACTTTGTTGTGACGAATTTAGCCACTACCATGTCTCTAAATTTCACATATGAGTGCGTAATTCAGTTTATTTTACTAAATATTTCCTTCGTAATTATAATCAAATAAATTAAATTGTAAACTTTCGATATTATAAATAATGTTGTAAAAAATCGTTTTATTGATAAGCAAGCACAAAACTTTCCGTTATTTTTCTCAGCTGTGTGCATCGTAGGATAAACTCACGCATACCGTTAAAAGGTATTGCCGTGTCGATGTGCAGAAACCCCTTATAATTTACATCAGAACTCAGGGCTACACCCCACAGGCCTTCAAAGTTTCCATGTTTATCTTATGAAAGAAGAGTAATCAGTGAAATTGTATATTTCACAACTCTTGCTCTAGGTAATAACAAATGCTAACAAAACAGCAAGAACTTATGTTTCAGGCACAATGAAAATAAAAAGACTATTGACTGCTGGCATGGTAACGCTCTTCTTTTTAACTCCACATTAAAAACAAAATTAAACCTGGGGGACGAGAGGGAAAGGGGGAGGGAGTGAGAGAACACGAAACAGGATTCACTATGTATTTTATTTATTTATTTAGATATTCGTAAAGTTAAGCGTCATAGCATTGCTTCAACTGATTTTGTTAACTGTTAATGCTGTTAACTATAATGTGATAAAACATTCATAACAACAGTCAGTGTTCGTCAAATAATGTTTGGTCAAATTTTGACCATTGGGCGGTTGCTAGTACCTCCTATAGTGCTTATAATTTAATTAGTTTTGACGGCTTCGTATAAGATGACTAAGATAAGTGAAGTGGTAAAATATGTTTATTTGATACACAATACCGGATATATGTTTTTACATGACTGGAATAAAACCAAAAACATACTGAATGATTGACTGACTGAATGAAACGAAGTTTCAGTTAAAGAACCAATCAAACGTCTTATAAGCACCCATGTCAAACTCTTAAAATATGAGAGGCAGGCAAGATTGGCAGGGTGGGACGCTTCATAGGCCGGAGAACATTCCCAGACCTACCAGCAATGTCAGGAGATCTGGGGACAGGATACCTGAGGTTGTTGGGTATACTCATCCCGTATGGGTGAAACGGTGTAGTGGTTGGTCAATATGGACTGCTACCTCATAAAACATGTTCCAGGTCACGGTCATTTTGGGTTGAACGTGTACATGATGGACAACACCAACTCACTTGTTTACAATTACTGCACAGGCGTGTTCTCAACGAGAGGGAACAAACTTTGTCCTACTCCCCGTTTAAAAAAGGCTCTGCCCATAGGCCATAGGTCAGGAACTGCAAAAAGATGATGAAGTGTAAAGAATAACTGCTTGTCACGGCTTGTGCAGGACATCCTCAAAGAGGAGAGACCTACAACTGTCATGGTTTGGCAAAAGAATATTGTAAAAGTCTGGGGTCTATGACAGTCTATGTCTAGTTTATAAATTTCTATTATACAAATAACAAAATGGAAAAATGTTGGAGAAAGCCTTGCGTACAATATAAGAAGAAGAAATAAATTGAAAACGCCATAAAAATAAAGGTTTTTGGAAATCAGCCAACTGTAACAGGTTTAAAGATTTATAACGCCTGACTCTGAATATTAAAGGTTAAAATATTAAAAACAAATTTAAGGAAATCTTCTCAAACTTCCGTATAGGATACCACTTTATTCAATACACGATTATTCTCATAATTTAATAAAGTAACCCACACATTTAAACTAACATCAACCTTGTAAATATTTCACATATTCATTATCTATACTTAATGTGATAATATCGTTTGTATATGCATTAAATGTGAGAAAGAGCTTTTTAAGTAATTCAACTCAAGAACAGGATATTGCGGGATAGTCTACGTAAGGTGAAGAGCGTACCGGTGAAGAAGTGACGTATATATCTTAAACCGGAAGAGGTGCGAGCCTTGAGGACGAAAACTTAAAATAGGCCTAAACTGACACTATGTGATATATAATTTTAGGTTAGTGCCCCAAGGAGAATAGTAAAGAATAAAATACGTCTGGAATAGTCCCCCAGTATAGGCTGATCACCGTTGTATATAAATAAATTTGTCAGCCTCCGCCTCGCAAAAACAATACAAAACAACACTCACCTGAAAAACGTATCGAAGTACATATGAAAATTTCAGTGGGCTTGATTCAATGCACGTTACTTGAATATCACAAAGTTTAAGACCTCAATTTTGTAATTTCTGAATCCATCATTTTGCCAAAACTTAATATAAACTTCACACTCCTGTATAACACCCCAGTTCACCAATTTTCTAGATCGAATTATGTTTAGGAAAACTGGTAGAAACATAATCTATTTAAAAGGCCAAGTTAAAGTGCATAGCTTACTTCAAATCAACAAGAACCGTTATTATCAATAGGGGTTTAAAACCGATCCATTTACATAATTAACAAGCCTTAGAATGTGTGTTCACGAATTTCAACATTTAAAATGAATTGTCATCTAAGAAATTATTACGGACATTTGCCATCTTTGGATGAGGGAAAAAACAGGTTTTACATCGCGTCGTTTCGGGATCTGGAATCGTCTCGGAAGTCCGTCACCTGTTTCAGAGACTCACCAATGGCACACACACATCCCACATGTGTTCATATGTTTTGGTATTATTAATATGATGGAACATTACGTCACATGATAATAAAGCTGATTTCTCAAAAACTATGAATATGTATAAAACAATTATTTACGTAATCTGGCTTCAAATGTAATAGAGCTTTTATCATTAGGTAAATTGAGTGTATGTAAATATTTAAAGTTATTATAAATTATTGTTAGATAGCATGAAACAGTGTTAAGAATACACTATTTTAAGTACGATTCAATATTTTGCCATAGAGATAATAAGTAGTGAAATAAACCAATCAAACAAATGAACTGCAAACGTTTTATAAACAAACATCACGGTCACGCCTTAATAGTTATAATGCTAACTATTTTAGGCTTCTATATGAAACTAACTGGCAGTGAGAAAGGTTAGGGAGGCCCAAATTCCGGAAATTTTAAGGAGTGCATCAGTTACGAGGATAAGTGGGATCCACAAGACTATAATATAATTGTATGTATGTAGTTACTGGTATCATAAGGAAATCGGCTTATACAACCTTATTATATAAATTTAAATGTTGTTACTATGAACATAAACTTAGCAGCTTCTTAAATGAATCTGACTAATTCTCCTAATGTAACAATAAAGAATGTTATTGTAATCTTAATAAGTTTAGATGTAAAACATAAAGGTATTTGATTAAGTAGATGGTTATATGGATTATAGTAGATGGTTTTTAGTAGATGGTTTACTTGATAGTTTGATGGGATTCTGTAGCTATATTTTAGACTTTTCTAGCAATCAGTAAAAATGCTTAAGAATCACAGTATCGTAATAAACCAAGTGTACCGACAACTTTGGACAGGGATGAATTGCTTTCACATCCCAGCTGTGTCACTCTGACACTTGCGGCCGAAACTTGCGGCTAACTTTCATTACGAGATGGTCGTGTTCAGAAAGGAAAATAAGTAGCACAAGGACTTTTTAAATACAGCCATGATATATATATATATAACACAATTCATTTGCTCTGGATTGAATAAGATGGTCTCACAATGCCACAGAGGTGGGAAAACTCATCCACACATTATATATCCTATTGGTATATTTAAACTAAAGAATTTATAGTAATATCTATGTAATCATTTAAACAAGTTCATGCATGATTCCTTGTGATTTCAGACCTTCAATCGGGATCCGATAGAGATTAAATAGTATTAGCATGTACTTAGTTTAGCAGCTATATTTCGTAATTACACATTCTATTCTCTAAGAAGCGGTAAAAAATATTCGTTCAATTTGTTTAAATAACAAATGAAAATATTTAGCATGGAATTAAAAATATATTTTACATTCTTAAAGTATTTTCGATTATAGTTTCAAGCCAAATTAGTGACGGCACGACACTCTGTCGCACGTTCCCCGTGAGGATATATGTCCGTGCATTGCTAGTCGCCGGCCGTGGAGTGTCAATAAGCAACGTATTTTAAATAGCAATTCGAGTTGTTAGTCGCCCTAAAACCATTTACTTAAGTGCCAATACGCGGTGACTGGGACAGTTGATGTAACGATGTAACCCGCATAACAATACCAACAATGTCTATTAACACGGCTGATCGAAGTGATCAAAATTCATTGTAAGCACCGAAAGCGCTTCTGCGAAAACCCTTGAAACAAGAGCAGCCCGACGAATCACATATCACTTCGATCATGGGATATCGGCACACGAACTCCATCTTTTAGTTGGTTTTAGTAACTAGGCTGAATCCATGAGACCCATAATGTACGGTGAACGTAGAACAGAGTATAGTTATATATTTTTATCTTCAAATATTACTTATCGTGCCATGCTGGAGCAATTTTCCATTATACTATTCAATTTTAACGCAAACATTGATAGGCTTTGTAACTAGATTTAACTCCAATTTAAAACTAAAAAATGTTTTCATATTTCTAAATAAATAAAATGTAAATATTCCAAAGCAAAAATAACAAGACTTTGAGAAAGGAAATCTTAAATTAAAAAAATTATCTTGGGAAAATGCATAAACTCGTAAGGTTACCATTGACGTATTATATATTGTCAAACTTCAAATAGTATATGCTTATTTTTCTCTCATCTATTCTATAATAGATACAGTACCAATATATTTTGATACTATTCCGCTAATAGTTCAATAATTCAGGCTATAATACAGAAGTGATATTCAAATTATAATAGTTTATTATAGTTTGTAAGATGTTTTATTTATGATTATGTTTTTAAAGGTACTCACAATTTAAAAGTACTATGTGCTAAAAGGTATATTAGGCCTCTAGGGTGGTTAAAGCTAAGATAGGTTGTACAGAAAAATTAAAATTGTTATTTCCTTTAGCTATCACGAATACTTAAATGAACTTTAGCACGGTAACACTGCTTCCAAAGTCCTGATTCAAATATATTTAAATCTTGGCAATATCAGTATTATTGCAACATTAAGACACCTTCTATATACTCTAATAGATTTAGCCCCATGTTAGATGTAAGTATCCGAAAGAGTATGACACAGCTATGATGTAAAGGCAAATTCATCTCTGTACAAAGTTGCCAGTGAACTTAGTTCATACGTTATTGTGATCCCTGAGTTCTATTTTTAATTTTTATTCCTTATAGTCCAATAAATAAAATCTAGAATACGTTTTAAAACAACAAGTTTATATTAAGTGTTAACGTTTTATACGTCTTAAATATGTTTATTTATTTATTTCTAAAATGTTTATAATTATAATTGAGCAAAATCTAGTTACTATCAGTCTTAATCGAGGTTAATAATCCTAATACAATTGTTTCTGATAATATCCCACATTCCATAACCAACTCCATTAACTGTAATTAAAACATGATATTCTTTTTGATAAAATATCGTGTTTGATGATTTTCAGTGGAGACGCCTAGACAGGAGCGGAATAGATATGAAAGATGTTTATACACAATGTTACATGTGTTTTGACTTATGAAACAATATCCCAATTACATTAATAACACCTTGTATAAAGGAAAACAAATTACACTCTACTAGGTAACAAATGCACAGTAAATGAATGAAGCCAACCATGGCAAGGGGGTAACAGAGTAAAACAAGTTTAATTAATGTGTGCACATCCTTCCTCTTGCAAGGAATTTCCAGTTAGATTAATAACAATTTCTGTGAAACACTCGTATACTTTGAACAAATTGGTTAGGTGGTAAAAGTAAAGATTTTGGATTTTTGCAGATTACTATTAAATAATTAGGAATCTATATTTAAATTTATAGTAGCATTACATTAAACCTTACATAAAATCACTCCTAGTTGGTGAAAGTTAACGATACAAAAGGAATCGTATCTGCTTTTGAGAAGCAAATGGCATGCATTTATTTAACTATTATAACCATCTAAAATCTAACTATCCAACTATTATATTAACTTATCTAATATTTTTTATAATTCATCCTAAAAATAGAATCAGGATTATTAAATCATAAAAAAACGTCTATCACTGAAATAATAAGTCTGAATGAAGACAAAGTAATGTCCGTTCTTATCAATGACCTTCACAACACAATCAATGCACTCGTTTCACTTTGTAAAATCACGTTTAACGTTTCACGTTTTGCAAAAATGTATCTTATATTATTATGGCATCTTAAAATTAATGATCAAATTGAAGTTTATTATTATTTTTATAAACCTGCATCTATTGAATAAATAATAAAGTTTCTGAAGTTACCAAAACTGTTGGGTGCACCGTGTATATTGCAACAATGACTCTGCATATCACTAAGGCATATCAATTAGAAATTGTATTATCTGTAAATTACTATGTATTCATTACAACAGCCTTCGTGCTCAAGATGACAATGCATTTTACCATAGTTTGACCCTATACACATATTAAATGTATTTGTAGGTCATAGTGTTTTGTTTTACATAAAATAATAATAAGTACACTCTTGTCTATACCTTCAGGGAACAAAATGTACTAAACAAAACTAACAAAACAAATTAACTCACTATTACAATTATACTACTTCTTGTACTTATTTTTTACTTTTGGAATCAGTATTTTAACCACAATCACGTATACTTAGACTGTAATATTAAAGGCAAAGAACTGTAAACAATTTATTTTAAAGAAATAATAATAATAATAATAATAATGATGCACTACCAAAGTGTTTAATATTTGTTGTACTATTCCAACTCTTAAAAATTCCTTATCATCTACTGTAGACACAGGAGGTAAGAAAGTCCCCGGTTATTGTAAATTTTTAAAACCGTGATAATGGTAGCTATCAAATCAATATGTACTAGCTTTAGCTTTAGAGTGTACTATTTAGATACTATAGTACACTAACATCATACATAGGACGTTAATTTTTGCATCAAGTTATTAAAAGTGATAACATGAAGAGCACCTTACTGCACCCTTCAACCCTTACTTTAAGCTCGTAATCTTTACTAAAAGTATTTTTTTATTAACTTTATTATATTGTGGCTTTCCATATTTGTTTTTTTATTTCCTGGCTTAATACTTCCTTAACCTTTACTCAAGTTTCTTAACTGCACTTCCATTTTCACCGAGTACAATGGTTTGTTGTTACGGGGTCCTGTAAACAAATAACATTCATTTTGTTAAGTTTGGGAAAATGTCATTGGTTTATAAAACAGCACCTACAGCAATTCTTGTACTACAACAACTAATGTACATCGTCAAAATATACAGGGTGTCCCGTATATATCTGTATAGGATTTGAATAGACAAATTAATTGGTTTTACAATAGTGTTGTAGTATAATAGGTGTAACATATAATAACACATAATTTCGGTACTAAAAACCTGTTCGCTAACCTTCTAATCCGTTTGTTTTATCCCGTAAATAAAATAAATATACAATATTTTCATTACTACGCAATTTAAAATCTAAAAATGTGGTTTTTTAAATACAAATTATTTTGAAATAACAGCCTACAGCAAACTTTGATAAAGCTTGTGGTTAGAAAAGTTATAAGCCTCTTCTTGAGTCGTCGATTAAAAACGTAACATTTAGTTAGCGATTTGGTTATGCCACAAAATCCGCTTAAAAGTTCATATTATTTTTTTTTTCAGAAAATGCATAACCTTTAAAAACATACTTCTCAAAATATATACATAATTTTTTTAACTTAACAACGTTTCGTATATCATTAATATTAGCATTAATTTTGAAAAATCCTTATTTATTACCATTGCATTGTTAAGTGACGGAATCGTCTGGTTTATTGCGAATCTGTGTCATAAATTATATTGCATTTTTATGTGACGGAATTATTCGGGGCATTGCTATTTCGTGTACTACCTTATTTGCCCTATAACATTGCATTGTAAAGTGATTAATTTTCAAGACAATATTTCAAAATATTCAAGATTAGTTTTAATGGTCCGTTTTACAATGTTATAAATGTTCACTATAAATGTAGTGCCATATCAAATGTAATATATAATTGGAAGAAAAAAGACGGCTTGAAGCACAGATTAAGACTGGCCGAGAGCTTAAGATGCCGTGGCTGTTTTCTGGAGCTTCTCTCTGCGGTTATTTATCGTTAGAAAGGTAATCCTTGCTGCCTCTACTTCACACTTTGTCTTTAGTGTTTAATCTAGTTATTTATTTAGGACATTTCCTGATCTTTTGTAGCTATTGCATTCTATTTGATTTGGTTTGATTTAAAACAGTTAGCTCATTTTGAAACATGTAATACTAATTAATATAAACTACAGTAGCCCTTTTATCCATCTTCGCTTCAATCAGCCTTCGGATTAACTGCCCTCTTTCCAGGAAATTACTTAAAGCTACCGCCGCGCCGGGCGCAGCAGCCGATGTCCCGATACTGTACTGTAAAACACGTATATGATAGGCAACAAGTCGATCATATGCTATTTTTATTAATTGCATTTTGGTATCTATTTGTAAATTGCCTTATAAATGTTATCGTTTTTGGAGCTAATAATGACAATACCCAGGTGTTGTTCATTTTAACCGCTCTTTTAGTTAACTGACCAAGGGCTTGGTCCGATGGAGGACGGTTGAATATAAAACAACTAAAACAATTGTTTTTATCTTAAAACCATTAATTGCTACTACTATTTCTATTGTAATGTGAACAATGTGGGTTTGTTAAATATTACAACTTGTTGAATGACTATGAATGATACCAAGTTCTAAAGTAATTTGTACTAGAGAACCCCGTGTTCCTCTCTAGCATCAGCCAATGTTGGAACTTGCAAGTGGATTAATCAATGATTATTGTTAAACAAGTATAAGTTAAAATATTTTTGCGGTATATACATCCCTTCTCCCGGTTTTTGTTTACATAAATGTTATCCAGTCCACAACACGTCAACTGTTAAATTACTAAATAGTTAACAAAGTAATCATATTCAATTGTATAAACTCCATAAGGTATCATGCAAAAGAAAATTATTATTGTCGATATATTGTGTTTTAAATATAACTTTGTTTTTAAATTTACTCTAACACCTAGGGGTTTTACTGTAATTTTATTTGCTAGAAAAAGGTTATAGAGAAAGATAACCTATGACCATCTTATAAGTACACAATATATTTTTATATGAACGAATATAGAACGAATATGAACGAATATAGTATTCTAAGGACTTCTTTTCCAAGGCTGAATGTCTGCGTATCATTTTCCATCCATGCTATGTCCTGAAATCAAACGAAACATAATTTCCTCATAATGTCCTTCATGAGCTCACAAAAAAAGATAAAAAATAAACCCTGCCATGACTAATTATTATTTTTCCTTCAACGCACTTGATGATAATGCGTCCTGCAGGGTTCTTTATTTATTTCTAGTTCAGCGCATAACAATGCAGGCAATCTATCATACAGAAAAACTAACCACACATACTATAAAATCTAAAACAAAACTATTAAAAAGCTACTTTAAATTTGTATAATCCATAAAGTTACTTTAACAGTACAAAAGTTTCTAGAAGGCGGCTTATTAAAATTCCATCCTAAATGGCTAGAAATCCAGCCAATTTACAACATATTTAAAGGATTAACTTCTTTTGGGGTATGATATGACACATCTAAGTTGATATCATGTTTTCCTAAACAATTGTCTTCATTGATTTAAACCAGTTTAAAAGTAATATATGTTTTCAACCGGCATATGAAAGAAAACATAAACCTCACGGTAGTTTACATATAGATGAAGAGGTACAAATATTGTGTTGGCTCCTGGCCAATATTGCTCAATATTCAAACGTAGATAAAACTGTCCTTATTTATATATCATATTCCCATATTTAAACTACATTTTCGGAGTTGTGTTCCGAGCAAGTGAACAAGGTGACACAAGGTCTGCATGACTATAGGTCCCATCTACAACCAGTCCTGGCTGCTATCATTACCTATGTGATAATGTCATGCCTAGAGGTTCTGAACTCACTTGAGTTTTTAAACCTATTAAACGTATTGCTAGGTCTCTTACTCGAGGATACCTATCTCCGAACATCCCTCTACTAAAAACCAACCAATGTTAAAAAATATAAAAATAAAATAAAAACTATCAAAAATAAAATAAATCATGGAGCTCTTTCTTTTAACACTATGTATTTATTTTTAAGACATGTGTGCCAGAAGTAAATTGGGACCCGATTATAGTATTTATCTTTTATGATATAGCTAAAGCAGGACCCTGCAGTCAGTGCATAAGGTTTAAGTATTTAATTGCCAGAAATATAAGTTCTGAGAACTCATTTTGGAGATTATTACTATGAAATTTCTTACTGCAAGGTGAACATAAAATTGTTTTATAATCCTCTTATATACAGAAAAAACTTTAATATGCAAGCAATTTGAGCAAGAACAAATACAACAACAAAATAAAACTGCTAACGTAATTTTCTATAAAAAATATTTATAAGAATAATAATATGTAAATAAAAACACAGTATTCTTCCACAAAATAAGTTATAATAATGAAACAGTGAATAACATTCATTACTTATTCATTTGTGTTGTCAATGCCCCAGGATTTAATAAAGTACTCGTGGTTTACGACGTGCCTTACCAGTCATCAATCTTGAAAGCAACAAACTCAACAGGTTGTCATAGTTTCGAAATTTGTGTGTCTAATTTTGTGATCTTTGGCTAAACAAATTTGGTAGGAACGTTACTTTTTGTAATCAATCGAACAAACCTTGGGTATAACAAACGAAAACCCCTAACCCCGTTTTTTGCCTTATAAATTATACAAGTTTTAAGTTATTGATCCACAAATTGCCAAAAAAGCCTCAGATATAAAATAAATGCATCTAGAATAACAAATTAGAGGAGCAAATATGTTTAGATTCTTATGATTTTAGCGCAAATATTTACCGATTTAATATAGAAAATTTTTATGTAAAGACACAGTACGTTTTCGTGTAAATTTAATATTGGAAATATATATGGTTTTCATAATTTATTATAGTTCTTTCAACACTACTGCTCCCATTTATACTTGTACGCCTGGCTCAACCTCTGCCCCAACTCAAAGTGCTCATGATTACTATTCAGTAATTCCAGATAAGTAGAACAAGGTTTTCAGAAGAGCCTCAATATAAATATATCAAATGTTCACAAAAATTGGCTAAAATATTCCATCTATTCAAGTTTCAATTTTTAATATGGAAATTCACTCTACTTACGTTAGCGGTCTGCGTGCAAACTCGTTTTAAATAATGGTGAAAACGCTTAATACCCAAAATATATTGATAACAAACATTGAAAGATTAAGAAAGAGAAAGATTAAACATAATTGTATGAAAGATTACACAATGAATTACAAGTAAGTTTTTGTGTTAAAATCAGTGTGATTGATAGTGCACTATTTATAAACCCTGATCTCAACCAAACAATGGGATCTATTATGATGCCATTGCACAAAGCACTGACGATATTAACTCCTATAGTTTTAGTATTACACAGTAATTTATAAATACCCCCGTCGCAGCAAACCTGCATACTCAGCTAATTTACAATGGAGATATAAATGTCTTAATACTACATAAAGCCACTTACCAAGTTTCATAAAAATATATTCAAAAATAAGCGATATATACAATTTTAATTATACTCCACAAGAAAAAAATTGGGGCTGAGTACACAGGTTTGCTGCAACAAGGAACACAAAAATAGGTTTTTATGCTAATATCAATATAACTCAACTAGGTTAAGTCGTATACTAGTTTTTATTTATTTATGTTCATAATTAAGGGAGACAGACCATTTAATTATTCTCCATAAGAATAGCATGGGGGCTGAGTACGCAGGTTTGCTGCTACTGGAGAATTATGCAACAATTTCTTTTGAGCACATATCAATAGATCACAACGAGATGAAGCTGTGTACCAAGGTTAGGCAGTATACGTTAATAAATAAGCAAGATATAACAATTTTCTTTTCCTCCAAGAATAACGTTAGACAACTTACTGTGTTTAGCACTTTCAATATCTTGGTAACCAATTGACCTAGTGGAATGATCAAAATATCAAATTGTGTTTTTTAAGCTGAATCGAATGGTGAAAACTAAAATTTGACTATTTCAAAAATTAGATGTAAAAAATTCAAAAAAACCCATTTTTGGGGTACAAAACCCCCCAAAATACCCCTTCAGATAGAGCGATCTGGCTGGTTTTCGAACTTAAAGTCATAAATGTTGCTTTACACGTTTATATAAAGTTTCATCAAAATCGGATCATTTTTACGAGAGTTATCGTGCTCACGGACACATATATATATATACAGTTTCGAACGAATGGTGTTTTTGAAGTCTGGGGACCTCAAAACGAAAAGTTATCACTGTCCCCGGGCATGGTTAGGTCTTACCATGCCGACTACGGTAATAGCTTCTTCCCTATAGGGGAAATTCGCTAAAAAGTATAATATTCCATAATAGAATACGTGATGTAATCTTAACATGTTACAAAAATATTGGGTTTAAATAAACCAAATAACGTACAAAAATGTATAGTACATTACAGTAGTGTTATACTTCGTTTTATTATTGTTTTGGTTCATGTAGACCTTTTAGATTGTCAGTAATTTCAGATGGAGCCAAATCCATTCCTCTCCTCTGTTTCTGTAGCCTATAGTAATATTTTTGCTCTGTTCGATGATGGACTTCCTTTTATGTTCTCGTTTTGTTTTCTTATGTTTCCTTTATAATTTTGTATATTATTTTGTTATATTTGTTGTATTTTAAACTATAATTGTTTACAAAAACACAAACTCACACTTATTACCTATTTTAATAATTTATGCTTAAATTCCTATAACAAAACCTTTTCAATAAATTTCTACAAGACTGTCCGGTTATGACATGTTTATTTTTGTGTTTCACACTTACGAATTCGACTGAAAAACGGAATATTTCAGTTTGGAATAGTTTCCTGTTACTGAGATTTCCCTGCAATGTACATTTAATCAGTTCAAAAACCTTTAATCAGTTCATTTTGGTGTTCCTTAGCAAAAATAAAATTTAATTGTTAAATAAAAATATGTTTTTCGTTAAAGTTAGGTCTACACACTCGAGTTATCAAAAATTAAGTTGTTTTTAACTGACAATGAGTAGCTCTTTATAATTTACTTACCCTTGCTATTTGGCCATCCTGAATACACAAATGTATTTATTTCCTCAAGTTACATTCAAGTTACATTCTCTCTACGTTTATACTAGGCAAGTAGGATATAAACACAACTATACACAGACAATGGCACATTGTATACGAATGTTTTGCTATTTGTGCAGCTTGAAATTAGGGTGGCAACTCTTCTTTATTCAGGTATATAAGTTTACACTGGGTTACCATTGCTATTTTCAAGGTTAGTTGTACTTGATGATTTGTTGAATAAATAGTTCTCTTTCATTGTAGAATCTTATAAACTAAAAATTGATTAATATTTTGTATAGATCTGTTTCTGAGTTGTGAAGTAAAATTACAAACATATATAAAACATATAATGATTGGAATTTATAAATAAATAACAATGAAATCACAATAAATGTATTCATTTACATTCAGTTTATAGTGGTACTTCAGGTTTCTTACCAAAATGACTCCGACTGTATTTACGGTTAAATTCAGGTGAATAAATTTTATAAATTAAGGTTTTATTATAAAACGAAAAAATTTAAATTAACTTGTATATCACATTACCGATAGCAAAAATGAAAATAAATTAACTAAATAAAATAGTAATTTGCATTATTGTTCTGCGAATAATAGTTGCGGAGAAAATTGAAATTTTCATTTAGTGATTAATAAAGGAAATTACCCACTCATTATTTGCTTTGAATGCGTGATGAATTTAAACTTATAAAAATATGTTGAAAATACTTTTTTGTTATTGTTTCATTACTGTTGTTAGTTTTCTGTCTTTATAATATTTTATTTTCTACACATGAATAAAAAGATTCATGAGTCATCTCACTTTTTAATATTAATGCCAAAATGCTCTCTCTTTTAGTTAACGTTGTCCAATGCTATTCTAGTGAGAATACAAAATTACCATCTCTTATTTATCTCTTATCTACTAATCAATTTCACTAAAACTTGGTATTTTAGTTAAGTCAGATGCCAATAGAGGGTATCCCAAATATGTAGCCACCTAACACTTTGCCCCCCTAACTCCTACCCAGGAGGGGTTTTCCACTCTTAAAACAACTGTGTATAGTATATTATTCTGTAGTATCCCACAAAAGGAGTATATTTGGTTATTTCTGAAAAAGTTCGTTGGAATATTTTAAATACATGATACCTCACTTGTTATACTGTATGTAGTTAATATAAAATTAGGGAATTAATTAAAATTGGGCTAAAAGAGGAAAAGTATGTATCAGTTTATAGATTCATTTAAAAAAATTAATAATGCATAGCACAAGACGCTATCGTAAAAAGTGAATTAACAACCCTTAAAAAAGCATAAACAACCCTTAAAGTGAATTGGCATACCCTTAATTTAATGTATACCTGCAACATTAACATGATAAAAGTGATGACAACAAGTTATAATTTAATCCCGTTTGGAATATACGGAATGTGAAGTGGAATCGAGGTCAATTAAAACAGCCTCCCTCCTCTATTTAAACACGTACCTGAGATGTCTTTGTTTGACATATTTGCAAGGCTGTGTCTCAATCCTGATTAAGACATTACAAACGTCTTAATTTCAATGGCTCCATGATTCCATAGCTACTCTTGATCCTGACTTTAGAGCATTATTGTTTTTGTTTGTTTTCATGTGGACATCTCATTACTTTTTCAGTTAATTGATCAACACTGCTCAACTGAATTCTGTAATTGCATTCAATTTTTCCAATCATCTTTGCAACATCTTTATTCGTGAATTTTAACTAGAAAAAAATATTCCTTCCGTATTTTATAATGTCCTTTATATCGTCAATGGAACAACGTAATATAAAACATAATACCCCCCGTCGCAGCAAACCTGCGTACTCAGCGAATTTCCAATGCATTGATATGTTTCTCACTAGTACATAAAGCCACTCACCAAGTTTGACAAAAATACATTCATAAATAAGTGATTTATTACATTTTATTTATTCCCCATAAGAATAACATTAGGACTGAGTACGCAGGTTTGTGGCAACGAGGAAGATAAGAAATGAGTTTTTATGCAATTATCAATGTAACTGAACCAGGTGAAGGTACTTACCATGTTTTATTAATTTATGTTCATAATTAAGGGAGATAGAAAACTTTACTTATTCTCCATAAGAATAACATTAGGGCTGAGTATGCAGGTTAGCTGCTACGGGGACAATCAACAAAACATTTATTTTTTGTGCAATTATCAATATACCAGTACAACATGAAGCCACATACCAAATTTCATCAATATACATTCATAAATAATCAAGATATCAAATTTTATTTATTCTCAATAAGGATAACATTGGACAACGTACTGTGTTTAGCACTTTGAATATCTCTGCAACGGTTTGACTTAGAATCACAATTTAAACACCAAAATGATTGTTTTGTGGAGCTGAAGTGATTGGTAAAAGAAAATGTGAAGTTTAAATTAAAATTAACTGAGGAAAAGCCAAAAACGTTTTTCCCATAAGATTAACATGGGAGATTTTATGAGCATGTTTTTTAGATTTTTTCCGCAACCACTTAACCTAGGTTAATAATTCAAAATACCATATTATTTGTTTTTTTAAGCTCTATAACATGGTCTAAACCTAAATTAAGTGTTTTAAAAATTTTAGGGTAAAAAATGCAAAAAACTGATTTTTGGAAAATTTAAAACCCCCATAAACCCCCCTTCCCATAGTCCGATTTTTCTGGTTTTCGAACTTAAAGTCATAAATGTCAGTTTACACATTTGAGCCAAATTTCATCGAAATCGGACGTTTTTTACTCAAGTTATCGCATTCACGAACACACATATATATATATACATATATATAAATTTGAACGAATAGTGTTTTGGACATCTGGGGACCTCAAAACAAAAAGTTATCATGGTCTTGGGCTTAAGTCTTACCATGAGACCTACGGTAATAGCTTCTTCCCTATAGGGGAAATTCGCTAAAATGGTGACTTTATTGACTTAACTTGGGAATTAAAAAAGGCTCTTAATAATGCTCGGGACTATTGTATCAAAAACAAAAAAGGTGACTTTATTGACTTGGTTCCTTTTGTTGAATCTGCACTAGTAGTTGTAAAAGACATTCTTAATAGTGAAATGGAAATAACTCGCTCGCTTAAATTCAATATGGAACTTGAAGCCTATTACGAACTTCCTGAAGAAGGACTGACTGCTACTAGAAACTTCAAAACTCAATCCAGGATGGTGTTTGCTGGGACCGATGATTTGGACAGTCAACTGCATAGTGATGGGGCGAAGCTTTTGCAAGAAGAACACGAACAGGAGGCTGAAAAAAGTGGATGGATCTTCAACAACGTTAAATGTCTAACATTACGTGTAAGTAAGTTTGTTTACAAGGAACCAAGTGGTTCAAGCTATGTACCTTTACCAGCTAAATTAGTTAAACGTAATGCTTGTGTTAAAGTAATGAATGAAGATAATCGATGCTTTGTTTATAGTATGCTAACAAAGCATATCCCGAATGTAAAACCAAATGTTACACTCACTGAAAAATCGTTTGATGTTTTATTAAACAAGTATAACTTTGACGGTCTCAAGTTCCCTGTCAATATAAATCAAATCAAACAGTTCGAAAAACTAAATATCAATGTTTCAGTTAACGTTTTTGAGTATACTAGCGAAAATAAAATTGCTCCTCTTCGGGTTGTTGATGAGCTGAGCGACCATACAGATCTTCTGCTTTTACATGGAAAGGACAACCAATCTCACTTCGTCTACATTCAAGACTTTGTTAAACTAATTCAGAAGCAAATTAGGAAAGGTAGCAATAAGATAGTAGTCTGTAAACGATGCTCTCAAAGTAAAGAGGTGAGGAATTGTAAGCCTAACGCTGAAGTATGGCTGAAGGAACATTTAACTTTGTGCGGAAAACATAAACCTACAGAAATTAAACTCCCCTCTCCTAATAAGAACACGTTGCAGTTTCAACAGTTTTAAACTCAAATAAAAGTGCCGTTTACAATAGTTGCTGACTTTGAGTCGACGCTAACACCTGTCTGTACAGGAGATATAGATTACGATGGGAAGACCTATCAGAGACACAATGCGAACAGTTTTTGTACCATTATTTCATCCACATATGATTCGGAAACACTTGAGGAGTTAAACATTTCGACAGAACCGTTTCTTTATCGGGGTCCAAACGCGGGGGCTAAGTTTTTGCTCCACATAAAAGAAGTAGCCGAACGTATCGAGAAAATATATTCCATTAACAAACCTATGTCCATGAATGAAGAAGAACGCAAGCGGCATGATGAATCAGTGGAATGTGAACTTTGTAAAAGAACGTTTAGTGAGCTAAACACTGATACCCTCAAATGTGCAGATCACGATCACATCACTTCAAAATTTCGGCATTCTCTGTGTAGTCGATGCAATCTTAGATGTAAAACACCAAATTTTATTCCTGTATGGTTGCACAACTTGTCAAATTATGATCAGGCTTTTATAGTTTCTAACCTGGACGTCTTAAAAGGATGTGACATAAGAATGATTCCTTCAAACAAAGAAAAGATGATAGCTATATCCATTCAAATAGGAAATATTTGGGTGCGATTCCTAGATTCTTACAGAATGATGTCAGCTAGTTTGGATGAATTAACAAGAAATTTGCCGCCGACTGATTTTATCGAAAGCTCGAAACTAGTACCCTCAGAACATTTTGATTTAATTATAAGAAAAGGGGTGTACTGTTATGACTTTGTAACGTCCGAAGACAAGTTTCTAGAGGAAGGCCTTCCGCCTAAAGAAGCTTTCAAAAACAAACTAAATGACAGTGATATCAGTGACGAATATTATAATCATGCATCTCGTGTGTGGGAAAGTTTACACTTTAAAACTTTCGGAGATTTTCATGATTTTTACTTGAAACTAGACTATGTTTACTAATTGATGTTCTCAATTCATTTCGAGCAATAAGCTACGAAAACTATAACCTGGACATATGTCATTTTTGGACAGCCCCTTCACTGTCTTGGCAAGCGATGTTAAAAATTACAGGAATCACCCTAGAATTAATAACCGATTATGATCAGTTTCTCATGATCGAGTCATCAATCTGAGGGGGAATTGTACAGAGTTCTTTAAGATATGCAAAGGCCAACAACGAGCTTCTTGAACGTAAGTCAGACTACAAACCCGATGAGCCAACCAGTTATCTTCTTTACCTGGACGCCTGCATGCTTTACGCTCATTCGTTGAGTCAAGTTCTGCCTACAGGGAACTTCAAGTGGGAAGAAAATCCTGAAAAAGTCGAGTGGTCAAACCTATCTCCGGATTCTCCCTTCGGATTTATTCTTGAATGCGATGTAGACGTTCCACAGGGCTTTCACGATAAATTAAATGATTTGCCTCCTTTGCCTGAGAAGGCAGTGCCACCTAATGGAAAAGTAAAAAAATTATTGGCAACGCTGAATAAAAAGGAACGTTACATTGCCCATTATACTAGTTTTCAGCAAGCCGAAAGACTTGGACTTCGAGTCACCAAAGTACATAGAGTACTCAGGTTTTCACAGTCACAGTGGATGAAGAAATTGTTGTAATATATTGCAGATTGTACTCTTCAATCTGGTTTCAAATCTGAGTACAGCACATCTACAGCACTTCTTAAAGTTACAGATGACATTAATCTTACCTCGTTGACACTCTTTGACTTTAATAGAGCTTTTGACTGTGTACACCATGAATTTGTATTACTTAAACTTCGTTTCTATGGTTTATCTGATGGTTCATTAAAGTGATTTAAATCATTTCTCAACAACAGAACACAACCAGTTATTTTCCAGAACACTATGTTTGCTCAGGGATTCGTTACCTCAGGGGTACCGCAGGGTTCTGTTTTAGGGCTCTTTTTATTCTCCGTTTTTATAAATGACTTGACTAATGTACTTCTCAAATCAAACTACAATCTATACGCAGACCAATTACAAATTTATTAAAATTTGTCATTCACTAACATTGCGGATTTAGCCTCTATTGTAAAATGGTCCAGGGAAAATATAGTAAAATTTAACAAAAACAAAACTCAACCAATAACTATTAGTTGTATCAAACTAATGACCGAATTGCACTTTGAAATAAACAATGTTCATCCTATAGATGTTGGTGGAACAATTTTTAATCACTGTAATACTGTAAAGAACAGACAATCTTTACTTTTAACAGAGTTATCGCTGTAGGCCTACTGCATCCAATGAATCGATATTCACTTATTATTCCTCAAGTAATAAAAGCAAAACTGGTGAAAGTATTGATTTTCCCTTCATTTGATTATTGCTCTATCATTCATAATGAAATGGCAGTTTAAATTGGAATTTGACTTTAAAGAGCACAAAATTACTGGATTCGATATACCATAAATTTAAGAATAGGTTATTACATTACTCCTGATTACAGTCAGTCAGGATCGTTAAAATTAAACGAATCCATAATTATAAAAAATACTAACATTACTTCATAAGATAAGTCATACTAAAGTTCAGAGTTATTTATCACAACATTTTAATTGTTTAAATTATATAAGCGGTTGAGGAACCATAGAAGGTGCTTCCAAACTCTATATTCCAGTCCACAGAACAGTGATGTTCAATAAATCTTTCTGTGCCACTTGTTGTAAGGAATAGAACGTCCTCCCAGAACCAATCAGGTCTGAACATGATTTCAGTAGATTTTGTAAATTGATAAAGAATTTACTCATATCCAATCGAATAATTTTGGAGCAAAAATAAATTAATTGTTTTTATGAATACATTTTTTTAAATTAGAAAAACACGTATGACAAAATGAAACCTTATTTGATATTTTTTAAGAAATAATATTTAACATTTAATTTATTAATTCTAATTTTTCAAAATTGTTGTATTAATTTCGTTTGTCGTTATTTTCTATTTGATTTAGTTGCAGTCATTGTTTGATTTATATACAGTAGTTACGTAAGGTGAGAGAGGGCTTTACAGCCCTATGTATGTAACTTATAAATAAATAAAAATGTTTGTAAACCAATAAATAAAATTAAATCAAATACCTTTATTAAAAAGTGTTAAAAAGAACGAAGTTAATAATTCAATGATTGCTAGTTGAGTCATTTTGAAAAATTTGATTGACAGATTAATAAAATGTTGAGCACATGTGGTCATATACCTTAAATTATTGCATGTTGCAGCTGTATCCGTGTTTTTCTTTTCCATCAGATAAATCACTACTATAATGCATGTTAATTTTGTAGCATTGTTATTCGTATAATTTATTTATTGGCGACTAAACTCGATTCCATATTCCATGATTTTTAAAGGCGACCTATATTAAATTGTTATATATTGTGTTATAATATTAATTATTGATAATTTTAGTAAGACTATGTTATTGAATGTTTCTGGGTAACAATAAATTAAGGAGAAGTTAACTCAATCGGAAATATGTTGTAGCTCATCACTAAAGGCGGTTCCACACTTCTCGCGAACACGCCCAAACATTCGGCCGGACTCCGAATGTTCGAATTATTCGCGAGAAGCGTGGGAGCTGCACGAACTTTTGAATACATACAGGAACATACGGGACTGAATGTTCAGTAAAAATTCGGGAGAATGTTCGGCCGAATGTTCAGGCCTGTTTGCGAGAAGTGTGGGACCGCCTAAAGTATGTTGCACTTCTCAACTGGAAACATGTTAAAATACCTTTTTAAAGTTTTATGTTTAAAATAGTAAAATACTAAGCTAAAACGATTTAAACATGCTTTTTACTTTATTTGTAAAATCAGTTCTTCTTATAAATACATTAAAGGTGATTTAATTTCGATTTTATTTGAAATCTTAATGTTAATTTAAAAGAACAATACACTAACATTAATCCCCATACGTAATAAATTCGTTATAAATTATTCTTTTATCAACAAACAAAGATTATCAGAAATGTAAGGATTTAGATGAAAAACCTCTCTAAACACAAAGAAACTAATTATATAGCTAATCACCATTGTAATTAATTGTCATACATTTCAGGTACTGTTCATCATTCTCATCATCCATATATTCGCAATAGTGTTTCTAGTAGTAAACGCATATCAAATATCTGTGGCTGATGATGCTCCAATTCACCATTGCTCAGACCTTTAATGTTAAAAGGACGTTCCATAACGTCCCACCTGAAGTCCACGCGATAACGAGTTTTTGTTGATGGACATAGCTTATATTCGAAAAAAATATATTTGAAAGAAAATTATGCAGTTAAATGTACGAATTGTCTACAGTTTGTACACGTACTAGAGTAATTTTTCAATGGAATAAATATTTATCATGTTTTTAATAGTCTTTGGATAAAGATTTATATTTATGTATATAGGAAGTGGTCTAATATTAAACATGATTTATATTCATTTATATAACTTAACAATTTGTTTTAAACTTTATATGAAATTGCATTATCCTGAAATAAACATCAAAGCAGCTTAAATTTAATAACAGTGTCTTGGAAGTCGGAAATCGGTCTCCAGCTCTTGGACGTAAAAACATCTCTTAAATAGCAAAAGTGAAAAATTGTAATATTGTCTTCTATGATTTGCCTGACTAGCAGTTTGATATGATGTGAATTGCAAAACAGAGTTTAGGGGAAAATATTTTTGTTAAACAATGAATGAATTATTTTTCTTATACTGTGAATATAGTTGTCTCTTTTATTTGTTGAATAAGATTAAAACTAATCTATCGAAATAATTTAGTTAACTGTTTCATTAAATTGTTGTTCAATAAGTATTTTGATTAGTGTCGCATCCGTAGTAGGCCGCGATCGGGGTATTAAATAATTAACACAATTTACATTTTAAGACCGCATTGAATACCCGGGATTAGTGGATAGAGGCTGGACGAAGACTGACTGTTTGGTAAAAAGGAGTAGTGGAGGGAATGTATGTATTTGGATGTGGCGTGATGGGAAGTATCCAGTGAGGTTGCTTTATTTTCATCAGGCCATATGACGTCACATCGTATGATAATCCAGCAGGATTACCGTCTACTGGTTGTTAAAACATAATTATTGTACATTAAACATTTTCAATACATAACATTTAATTTCTAATCAGGAAATTGGTTAATATATTACATTTCCTCCGCCTTAAATTTGGAACAATATTTTATAACAATACATAAAACCAAAACAAATGATCTTGAAATACTTTCTTACTACAACATTAAAATCACACATAAAGAATATAAATTAAAACAGTTACAAATCAAAGTGAACAGTGGGTTTTCTATCCCGCAGTGGATAGCGTCTTGTATCAGTTTTGACTGGTGACGTAGCAGTCAGCTGAGAGGGTTGTAATGAGTGGCGAGTACTCGAGACAGCTGGACTGTGATGTGGGGATTGATGCAGGGGAGGAGATTGGCGAGGAGTGGGGTACCCACCTGAGGATAACGGTTCCGCTCTGGAGTTGGAGACACCGGTATGGAAGGGGAAGCTGGATCAGCTGACGGTGATGTCACTCGCTCGCTCAAAATATCCCTGCTATTGTCAACCGGAGATTCACTACTAGGTCCCGATTGTAAACCTACCAACTGGTCCATGTGTCACTTCCAAGTCACTCCCGACTCAAGTTGAACAATATAGGTTACTGGGCCTAATCGTTTAACAATGCTACCCTCAACCCATTTATCTCTCCCTCTATAGTCTTTAGCTAATACAGGTTGTCCAACATTTAATTGTCTTGTGTGACTGCCCCTCGCATTAGTGATTTGTTTATCTTGCTTTTGAGCTACAGTCAATTGAATATTAGGTCTAATTAAGTCTAATCTTGATCTTAGAGGACGATTAAACATAAGCTTAGCCAGGGATTCACATGTAGTGCTATGGACTGAGTTTCGATAAGAAATTAAAAATATACTTAAAGCTAAATTAAAATTTTCGTTTTCGACTAGTGCACATTTTAATCGTTTCTTTACCATCTTTACAGCATTCTCGGACTGGCCGTTAGAAGCAGGATGATAAGGTGGTATCAGAACTTGCCTTATTCCATTATGTTTCAAAAACCTAGAAAATTCCTCAGAACAAAATGGCGGACCATTGTCACTTACAATAATTTCAGGTAGACCGTATCTACAAAACATAGGTCGTAATTTATCAATAGTTTGTTTAGCAGAAGTTGAGTTAACAGGTTCAACTTCTATCCACTTACTATGAGTGTCCATCACAATCAAATACAATTGACCCTTAAATGGTCCAAGGACATCTAAATGAATCCTTTGCCATACATTGGGAGGAAATTCCCACACATTTAGTTTACTTTTAGCAGGAGTTTCTCGCTGCGAAAGACACGCTGAGCAACTGCTAGTTACGGTCTCTATGTCTTTGTCTATGGAGGGCCACCACAGATAAGACCTAGCCAATGACTTCATTTTAACAATACCTAAGTGCCCACTGTGTAATTCTTTTACTAAAGCCCCTCTTAACGATTTTGGAATAATTACTCTATAGCCCCACATTAAAATTCCATGTTCTACCGTTAACTCAGCTTGTCTTTTAACAAAATCACTTAAACTAGTATCTGTCACACTTGGCCAACTGTACAAAACATACCCCAAGACTTTGTTTAACTCCTTGTCCTTTTGGGTTTCGGTGCGGACATCATTAAAGTCTATAGGCAGGTCAGATTCCGTAATACAATGTAAGTATGTACCTAATTAACCTACAAGATATTTTCATCACCTACAAGATAAGATTTTAACGGAAGCCTGGACAAGCCATCTGCAGTACCATGACACTGGGACTTTACATAATTAATGTCGTAATCATAATCTGACAGAAACAGCGCATAGCGTTGCAGTCTACCCGCTGCAAAAGCTGGTAATCCCTTTTTAGGTCCAAATATGGCCAAAAGAGGTTTATGGTCTGTGCAAAGTGTAAACTTTCTCCCCCATAAATACTGATTGAACTTTTTTACACAGTAAACAGTACTCAAAGCCTCCTTGTCAATTTGTGAATAATTGACTTCAGGTGAGTTTAAGACTCGACTCGTGAAAGAAATAGGTCTCTCAGTACCATCTTTCTCTACTATACTTAATACACCAGCTATGTCATAGGGTGATGCGTCACATGACAACTTAAGTGGTAAATCTGGATTGTAGTGTGCTAGCACTTTAGCTGAAACTAATCGTTCCTTAATAGATTCAAAAGATTTTTGACACGCTAGGTTCCAATTATAGACTGTGTCCTTCGTAAGAAGTTGGTACAAAGGTGTTAAAATAGTAGCGACATTTGGTACAAACTTGGCGTAATAGTTTACAAGACCAAGGAATCCTTTAATTTGAGTTACGTCCTTGGGAACTGGAGCCTCAACAATGGCTCTTACTTTATTACTGGATGTCTCTAAGCCCTCTTTGCTAATTACATAACCTAAGTACTCTAGGTTGTCCCTGAAAAATTCACACTTATCTTTACTTACAGTTAGCCCGTTACTCTTCAATCGTTTACACACTTCTCTTAGTCTAGACAGGTGTTCTGCTGTGTCAACCTCAGTAACAATTATGTCGTCAAGGAAAGAAGCTACACCCGGTATCCCTTGTAAGGTTTGTTCGATTACTCTTTGAAAAATACCGGGAGCGGATGATATCCCATAACAAAGACGGTTATATGCAAATAACCCTTTGTGTGTACTTATGGTACAAAGTTTCTTACTTTCATTGTCTAGTCTTAATTGCATATAAGCTGAGGATAAGTCAATTTTAGAAAATTGTACTCCTATCTGCAAAACTGCAAAAAGATCTTCAATTCTGGGTATAGGATGTCTATCTACCTCTAGAAAAGGATTCAAAGTTACCTTGAAATCTCCGCATATGCGTATTTTTTCATTTCTTTTTAATACCGGAACTATGGGCGTTCCCCACTCACTAGTGGAAATAGGCGAAATAATTTCCTCCTCAACTAAACATTTCAACTCTTGTTCTACTTTTTCCTTCAAAGAATATGGTATTGGTCTGGGCTTATGATATTTAGGTACAGCATTTTCCTTAAGTAACAATTTTACTGGATCTCCAGTGTAACACCCTAACTCTCTGGAAAATACTTCTGGAAATTCATTGAACAGATCTTGCACTATTTTAGATTCCTAATCACCTTCTACTTTACCCTTATCTGAAGTTAAACTTACGCTATTTACATTATTAGGAATACAAACAACAACCTGTAGTTGTTTTATCCAGTCACGACCCATAAGAGGATTAGCACCATTGCTAATAACATACAGTTCCAGGCAATTTGTTATGGATTGATATTTTACATTAACTTTAATCTTGCCTACTGGCTTGATTTTCTCATGTGTATAGGAACTCAAAACTAAGTCAGTAGGAATTATTTTGACATTACCAAAATTATTTTCATAACATTGTTCAGAAATAACTGAAACACACGCCCCTGAATCTACTTCAAAACCCATTTGTTTTCCTTCTACTAGGAGCATTACTTTAATTGGTTCGATTTTATTAATTACACCGAATTTAACATCAACAGGAGACTTATCTAATTCACACTGAAAAATATTATAAATGTCATAGACTTCATCAATTACGTTTAGCCTCTCATTATTTTGATCCACGCCCACATAATATTGTTTAGATTGATATCTGTTTCCCTGTTTATTATTTTTGTTCCAATTTCCCTTAGAACTTAAATAACTATTTTTAGAGTCAGGATGCTGGAACTTAGCCCTATTCTTTGACTTACAAGCTTTCTACAAATGTCCCTTCTTCTTGCAAAAATTGCACACATATTCACGGTAACGGCACTGGGCTGTCAAATGCCCCTTCTTCCCGCAACAATAACATTGCGGCACCTGCGAAACACTTGACACTGCACTCAATGTACTTCTGCGTTGAGATTGCTGCGCTGAGAATCTCTGGAGTCTCGCCGTGTAGCCGTGATGGTTGCTGCCGGAAGCCCCGCCGTGGTACGCCAGGGAAGCTGCATCCTTCTCTGCTATTTCCAACAACGTCGCCAGCTGCTCTGCCTTCGTGAATGTAAGGTCGTCCTCCGCCAAAAGTCTCTTCTTTATAGAACTGTCACGAATACCACTGACTAATCGGTCTCTTAAGTAGTCTGGAAGTTTGTCTTGAAACTGACAATGCTTCGATAATTGTTTTAACTGAACAATGTATTCCGAAATGGGTTCATGTTCCAACTGAGCCCGTTTACTAATTTTATACCTTTCCGTTATAAATGAAGGTTTAGGATGGAGATGGTTTTGTAACACTTTCACAATATCATCGAATGATTTCTCCGACGGTTTATCAGGAGTGATTAAGTCCTTAAGTAAATTATAGGTCTTTACACCGAGAACTGTTAAAAATGCACTAACTTTATTAGTATCAGAAATGTCATTACACCTTATGTAAAGTTCGAAACGTTCGACATACGTTGCCCATGTCTCTTCTGAACTGTCAAAATGGCTGAAACTACCTATTAAAGACATCTCGCGTTCCGTAGTCGTAGCTAAACTCTCAAAAGCTTTGAAGAAATTGCCGTCCAGTGGCATGAAGCGTAATTAACATACCTTACTATGTTGCTACTATTTCAAAGTACATTATAACGCGTCACTTTGTACACACGCGAAATTCGTCACCGTTACGAAAATACGGCACCTCGTCGCCATTGTCGGATCCGTAGTAGGCCGCGATCGGGGTATTAAATAATTAACACAATTTACATTTTAAGACCGCATTGAATACCCGGGATTAGTGGATAGAGGCTGGGCGAAGACTGACGGTTTGGTAAAAAGGAGTAGTGGAGGGAATGTATGTATTTGGGTGTGGCGTGATGGGAAGTATCCAATGAGGTTGCTTTATTTTCATCAGGCCATATGACGTCACATCGTATGATAATCGTATGATAATCCAGCAGGATTACCGTCTACTGGTTGTTAAAACATAATTATATTGTACATTAAACATTTTCAATACATAACATTTTTAATTAGGAAATTAGTTAATATATTACAATTAGTTTACGAATAAAAAACTGTAATTACTATTATTATTTTAATGGTTTTATTTTATTATAATAATGAAGACAGCACAATTTTCACTAAAATAAAACAGTGCGCAAATTATTTAGCGAAAGTATATTAATATCATGATTGATTATTTCGATTCTTAATACAGAAAGTAAGATCTGAAATAATAATAATTGTTTTTCGACTAAGTTAGTTATAAGTTATAAATCAAATAAATTAAGAAGGTATTTAATTATTCATATGTACAAAAGTTTAATTGGTTAATGATATAGTACACCACAGATTCAGTTATAGCATTTAATATGCCACTTTTTCTTGTTCAACTTTTCCTCTACACAGTTTTTAAAGTCAATTAACAAAATACTTGCAACGATTGAAGAGACATACTAGCTGAGAAGATTAAAATTGTCCCTATTTATAATGTACAGTATTCATGCAAACAATAATTTATGACGAATCTCAAATGTTATTATTAAGAATTGTAGAGCCAGCCAAAAGAAGCAATACTAGCTATTCACTTATAATCTGCAAGTAATATGTATGTTGAAATACTCCTTAGAAGGTGGTAATAAATGACAACTCGTGGCAGCAAGTTGCACCAAAGGCAGCCATTATATTAAGTAACAAAATGAACAAGAAACCAAGAGTACAATACTCCAAACTAGGCAAAGAGTAAGCTTCATGAATATACATCATATGTGAAAATCCTTTACTCATTTTCAGAGATATATAAATATTTGTTTTATACAACTCCCTAAAATTAAAAATAGGTGTTTAAAATCAAGTTTTTTATGGCCGCAATATTTTCATTTGCTGCTTACTCGTCCGTAAACATTAAAAACATTTCCTTTTGTTGAAAATCACCATACGGAAATATGCGGTTTCAACCTAAAGTTAATTCGTGTTTTAAGCCCATTATTTTTGACGGGCTAATAACAGGTAGTATAATGTAGAATAAATTCACTTGAAATCGGATTATTCGGTATACATGATAAACAATATTAAAAAATATTTACTCATTTTAGTCATAATTTAAACTACAAATGGTTCTATGATTAAGAAAGTTATCGGCTAAATATATTTAAAGTATTAAACTCCATCACTCCTAAAAAAATATATAACCTCCACTTATAAAATGTTATCGAACTCAATATTGAGTTTTACATGTATGTTTAAATTCTTTCGTAGCTTACTGAAATTTGGAAAACATAGGCTCGTCAAAACCTACTTACAAGAGCCTGACGTCACACATTGTTCACCGATCAACCTGTCACGATCGGAGCCCGGCTTTTGTTGTAAACTTTGTTACTGGTGGCGTGGTAATTATTATTTTGGTAGCGTATTAGAGTTTAAATAGTTTGTTTTACTACGTTTCACTCATGTTTTTAAATCATAAAAATTAATTAACTGTTTGAATATTAAGAATCAGTGTATATTTAGATTTTAGACATTTCTAGTAATTAAGCCTCAAATCAAACTAAACCGAACCTTTAACCAAAAATATGTTATCCTAAAAAACTCCGAGTCAAATTGCATTTTTTTAATGTCAATCAATTTTAATTTGAAACGTTTCGGTCTATCATCAATAATAAAAGAGTTATCAGCAAAAATGTGAAAATTGGCCACCATTTTCCAATATGGCGGCCGTAACACAAGTTTTTTTCAAGGACTTTTAGTATTTTATTCCGGAGGTAAAACTCAACACATACACCAAGTCTTATGCTTATATGAGTTTTTTTAAGATATTGGAGACATTTTGATTTAAAATTATTACACTAAGCAGGTTCTTGACAATAGTTAATGATTTATAGTAAAATTTATAAATAATCGTTGTATCAAACACTAATACTTGTCAAATAAAACCTTATTATCTAATAAAGCAATTTTTATGATATTTTTCTAACGTTCGAATTAAGGTAGAAACTAAGCATAGCAAATTCAGTACATATGTGTATGTCGTCTGATTAAAAAAGACAAATTTATTAATATTTTAATGTATTATTATCATTATTATTTTGTATTATACGAATTTGTATAACTTAATATCCTTATTATTATATCCTAAGTAAAAATGAAATGTTTACCTACTAATAATATGATAGCCTGGTATATTTAATCTACAAAATATGATCCTTAACATTAACAACAATTAGTCTAAGTAAACTGTCCTTATTTATTTATTTAATTAATTGTAAGAAACAACTCAGATACAACTACTTATCACGATAAATTGTTTACTATCAAACACGTTGTATAATGCTAAAAGATTAATAAAATATAAACAATGGTACAACTATCAAGGTGTTTAGTTGTTTTCTTTTTTTGATAAAACCAAACAATTTTTTGTCCGGGCAACAAATAATGAAGTAGATAGGTCACTTCAAACCACTTAACAATTGGTAAACAAACTTTTGGAACTGTTTAAGCTCATACCATATGAATGTAAAATATATACTCTCTAAACAGGAGTTAGTTCTGTTAAGACCGTTCTTAAAAAATCTTTGCTGCTGGAAAATGCGTTGGTAGTATAAACTGGCATATACTACTACACTGAGAAAAATATCATAACGGAAAAGCATAATTTTTACTCCAAGTCCAGAATACGTACTCGCAGTACGTAAAGAAGGACTTGGCTCACGTCTAGAGGTTTGTGTCTGGACCTTGCTCAAAGACGGTGAAGAGTAATAGACCTTAGTACGTACGCAGGACTCGCCGTCCTTCTTTACGTACTTTTCCAGTGCAATTACACTCCAACCGACGGAGTTGCTCATATATCAGAGTATTTACTATTATTTTACTGAAAGAATGCATGTGACGTCATAGTTGTTAGAGAATCCGGTAAAAGATTGTTGAATGCAGTCAGACTGTTCCTTAATTCTGTTCGCATTTATTCCACCTTTCAGAAGCGCTCATAGATTTGTCAAATGCTATAAAATAACCAGTTGAGACTCGTCAGTTCTCGATCACAGTTGTGCTTCCACTAGTTTTAGTTTGAGTTCCTTAGTTTGTGAACTGTTCACTTACAAATATGTTGAGGTGTTTGTGTGTTTGTGTGAGTGAACACATGTGTTTTGTACTGTGTTTTGGACGTATTACTCGTTATTTTTGTATGTATGTATTACACGGTTACTTTGTTATGTCCTTTCTCACAACATAAAGAATTTTGGATTTTTTAATTCTTAGAATATTTTAGTAATGCTATGTCAAAATTATACTTTTCTGTATTTAACGTGCACCCAATTTTTTTAGGTTTGGAAATAAAATTGACAAAAACTATTTAAAAATAAGTCTTCTTTCTTATTTTACTCCCGAGGACACTGCGATAAATACTTAATAAAGTTTCGGAATTAAAAAAATATTACTTTTATGTCATGTTTAAGAGTCAGAAAAGTGTAAATAACTTTGTTTTGGGGTTTTGCTTCATTTCACCCCTTAAAATAAAAAAAATACTACACAACTGACTGGATTTATCATGTTTAAAAAAAACTGTACATATTTAATTTTAATACTAACATCCATATGGGTTTGCGACTTTAGTTCACTAAAAGAAATGTATAAAGCACAAAAACCATTATTGAAGTTAATATGTTTATAAAATTGTCGTGATATTGTTATCATACAATTTAAAAACAATAAGCCTAAAGGAAAATCAGTTACTGCCGTTAATAATTATTACAACAAATTATCGAAAAATATAGAAAGTCTCAAACTAAAATAGTTCTATAAAATTGTATAATATTCAACCATAGCAAATTGTTCAGTGAATAAAAAAATGTATGTTATCAAAACTCTTATCTGGGTTGGTGAAGTTATATTAGTTGTTTTTTTGTGTTATTTTATATTAGACATGATTTTGAATAATCGTTAAGTAACCAAAACTTTGCATTGGTGTTTAGGAGCAAAAAAGTACAAACTAAAAAATATTATTACTGGAGTTGCCTGATGTAAGTGGATTTTAAACGTTAGTTTTCTGAGCTAAATTATTGTTAATTTCCTATTATCTATCTAATTATTTTCCTTGCAATTATTTTTCTCAGGTTGATTGTTTGACTTCCAGCTTTAGGTAACCTTGCTAAACCTTGCTACTGTACTTTAAATTGTGTAGTACAATTTGTATTTAAATTTTAATATAACACAGCAAAAACCTGTACACGTAGTAGCAAGGATACGCCTAAAAGTCAAGGGCACTATGCAAGGGAGGATAGTAATGATAAGTCTGCAGTAGCAGGTCTTGTAGGGAAAATGTAGGTATTTTCACAACCAATCAGTGATTAGTGCACTTTTAATTCTTGCTTTTGTGTAAGAGGGGGAAAAGGAAACCATCCTTTATTTGTTGGTGTGGGGTTATTTTGCAGATTAAATTCTAGTAAAATAAAATGTCGGGTAAATTATACAGGTTTAGTGTATTATTTGCAGACTATTTACTATTAAAATATTGAACAGTAATATGTAATTACAAAACTTGTTCCATGTAATACCATACAATAAACATATTTTCAATGTGTTGCCCTGTGTAAATGCAGGGAATCTGCAATACATATCACAACAAACTCACTTAAAATACCAATCATTGTCCAGACATTAAATTATGTTCTTAGAAAATACTGGGAATTGAAGGTAGAAAAGAGAGTTAATGAAGTGAATATAGAGGTAAATGCAGTGACAATGAAGGGCAACTACAATGAATGTAGGGTAAATGCAGTGAGAAGAAGGGTAAATGCACTAAATAGCAAGATTAAATGCAAAATGTAAGGTAGGGAATGCAGAGTCAAAGCCCTGCAAATAAGAGAGCAAACCCATGCTAGGCAGGATTTGCCACTGGCTGTTATGACGTCAGAGCCCGTGACGTCACTGGTACGCTAGCGTGACGTCATTAGTCCTGCTTTCACGTGAGGCGGCCTCAATGGTCCGGCATTGAGCCAAGTCCTGAGAGGATTGAGTATCCCGCAAACCCTTATTTACGTGAGCCGCTCACGTATGTGAGCACTACATTTTTCTCAGTGTATGCAACAAATTTAAACTAAAATCTGGAAGTAGCCAGGAAAAAATGGGTGACGTAGAAGATACCGTACTGTCGTTCCACGCAAGATATAACTTCTCGGAGCCTGGCAGTTCAATATCGACTGGGGTCTTCCCACCTTTCCTTCCATTGCTGTTAACTAGAAGAGCGCTCGTTGGATTTTCCAGTGTTTTGGCCAATCCCGCCCTCTGTAGACTTCTTTAATCTCCTCTGTCAGTGCTTGAAACCAGCAACCTGCAAGACGGCCGGTTCGGTTGCTGTACTGTTCGCTGAGGCGATCCTGAGAACTGCCCGACATTCCTCTCCAGCATATCGCGTTCTTTACTCTACAGTGGAATCTCTATTAACCGTCACCTTCGGGACCGGAAATGTGACGGATAATTCTTATGTCACTTTTATAATTTATAATCGTATAAATATGATATAATTATATATTATAATTATAATCACTACTATTATAAAAATGAGGTGGTGTCTGACTTTCTGTCTATTGTTCAATCACGCAAAAACCACTGGACCAATTCTGCTGACATTTTGAACAAATACAGTGTGTGTACCTAGGAGTGTCATAGGCATATTGCCGTTTAGAAAGGTCCTAAGGGTTCTTCCCCACGGGACTTCCAAGTCCCCATGTTATTCATATGGAATAAAGTGTATTAGATTTATGTCACATGTGTGTTTTATTAATTCAATTCATTTAAATGAACTGCTAAAATAAGGAATATATCTAACTTCAGACTCTCATAGATTTGTTTAAAATCTTTTTACTCTGAAATTTTACCCCGTTGCAAAGCAGCTTTTAATTTTTAATAAGTCACCATCCATTATAATATAGCACGTACAGATGCTCAGACACTGCCATACGGCGCAAATCCTGACGCTAATAAATCATCAAACTCTCGTAGATGGACGACGGACGATAGAGAGTGGCAGTTAAAAGAGTGACGGTTGGTAGAGGTTTTACTATATTATTATTGGAATGATGTTATACAATTTTTATTCATATTCTATATAAATATAACAGTTAGTAGTTAAATTACCTGTTAAAATGTTGCATTCTCAAGGTACTATTATGTTTTGTATTACCTCAACAGGGGTGACCTGCAAGAATTAGAAGGTAAATTATACTTACAATTAAAAGTGTTATTGTTCATAAAATAAATGTATGGTATCAGTATAAAGTTACGACATGGTTCCAAGTACATGTGGACTTATATGTGGGAAATGTTAGTCCGCTAAACCTAACATTAACACGAGCTTAGCTTAGCTTTATAATGCCACGAAATCCAACTAACATTCCTTTTAATGTGGGTTTGTGTCAATGGGCATTGTTAATAAGGCTCTAAAAACCTTATTTGAACATTTCCTCAGCTTACCTGAATCATACACTTTCCCTTAGGACGTAAATAGAGAAATTTAGAGAAAGTTTGAAACATAACTGCTAGCGTCTTTGATTTCTGTTTAAGAGGTCAAGACTCAATTCCCAGGGCTCTCACATGAGTGAGAGGTTTGTACCGTTTTCCTCTAACAAAGGTTAATATAAAATGACATTGGCGAAGACAAGAAAAAAATAACAACAACAACACTGTATGGGCTTTAGATATAAACCCACATTGCACAGCGTGACTCTAATTCTAAAAATACCTAAACAAAATAATCAGATAGCTCAAACCTGGCACCATTTCATAATAGTGACACATCTGAAAAGCTGTAATTTCGACTCTACTATTTCCTTATGTAATTGGCTTTTACTGCGAATTTTATTTCACTAACTCAAGTATTGTTTATTTTTTAACTTAGTGCAGCGTGACTTCTTGGCTATTGATGCATTGAGTATCCAGCGCTGAAAGTTAATTTATAACAGCAAAGAAATGAGCTAATCTTTAACAAGGTGTGACAGGAAGATGAGTGATTACAGGAGGTATTACCATTAGCAATATCGCGACTGAGGTGGTGAGGGATTATTTAACTTCACTCTGCACTTTAGGATTATGTTTACAATTATTAAATTAAGTGATGAATTAAAAAGACAGCAATGATGTGAACCATTATTAATAAAAAATCGGCGTTCAGAGTCAGGCTTATTGAATTCAGTTGTTTGGTATAAAATAACCTGAAGATGATATTATACATTTTACAAAATATTTGGTTAATTTTTACTTGTACAACCTTTCACAGCTTTAGTCAGAAATTTGTGATATTTTAAAATGATAATGTAAACTTAACCAATTAAAAAATCTATTATAAACTTATCCTTTTAGGCTACTCCTTTATTTAAAATGTCTACTCTTATAAACGAAACAACTTTTATGATATATTACAAACTTAAATTATTTAATTCCTGCACAAATGATTAAACTATCTTGATTAATAAAGACTCTCTTATGTTGTTTTAAATCGGGGTTCTTAAAACTTTGACACCACCACCTAAGCTTGAGAGAAAAAAGTATCAAAAGAAGTATAAATAATTACGTCTTGCTTAAGGTGTCTCAAATATACATAACTACAAACTACTTGACCTAGAATGATAAGAAAACGTATACATATAGCTTTACTATAATTTTAACATGCACAACCAACTACACATCCAATTGACCCTGTTTACAATGACACAATCCCTTTCACCTCGGTTTTACCCTGTATAAAATTACCATTCATTATTATCTACCGTTTTTACCACCAAACTTCAATTTTTTCCGTCAACATTACCTTCCCTCCTTAACCAAAGCACTGGAATTCCAATGCCCCCCCACACTATTTGACCTGGAGGGTGTTCATGCGTGTTTTAGTCAGGGAAAACGGTAGAAAAGTACTTTCAGCGGGAAAAAACATCCTCGGGTTATATTTTTAACAATAAAATAAATACATTACAACAATTAAATACGGCATTCATGAGGCTACCATATATAGAACAATTGCCGTAGGTTGAATTTTAAATGGAAACCGTATGAGCTAAATATTAAACGAACCCTTCTAAAATAATATTTTAATGATATTAATAATATCTCAAAATAATTAATAAACCAAAGGAACTCGCTGTAAACATATAAATGTAAACAAGGATAAAGGCTACATTACCTGGTTTAAACAAATAGAAAAACATATGTTCCAATTCAACGCATGCATGTGCATTGTGTATTCATGGGTGCAAAACAACGTGCAATTGTCGTGGATTGCTCTGTTACATTTTCAATCGCCAAGTCTGAACGTGGAAAAAGTGAATGGAGAGTAGATAAATTAATCTCAGAATAGTTGATGACCAAAATGCATAAGCCATCAGGCTGACTGTAATAGCTATCAATAATTTACTTTTAAACATGTTTTACTTTTACGTTAAAATACTTTTAGTTTAATAAATATTATTTGTCCGTTTTTCCAAAATTCCCTGTATCTATATGAATATAGTATGAAGACCCATGCAATTTACTTTGCACAAAAACATTTAAGTGACAACCCTCGAATTTACTTCTAAAAAAACTTGTAAATTTTCAATACAATTTCTAAGTCTAAACCATGAGAATGTATAATGATTTCTCATTATTTGAAACATATGTAATGGGGTAAATTCATTGAGTATGACTTGTATACATATTTAAATTTATGTCCCACACATTTTAGGATTTGGGTTCGCCTATAATATTTTTATAGGATTATATAAAAGATTCGGTTCACGTTCTTGAGAGAGAGCAGGTTCATTGCAAATAATGGGAAACGGTATCGGTCACAAACCTTATTTTGATTATCCGTTATTTGTAATCAAATAAAATCTGTCTCAGCATTTACACAATCAAAAGAGCGCAATGTGCTGGCAAACCTCGCAACTATGCGATAATGGATTGAATAAGGCAAAATTGCACAGTGGATGAAAGAAAAGTGTCTTATTGGCAATCGCACGGTAACAACCACGGTTATCAACAAAATAATGTTTTTGCCTCGTGGCTATACAGTTACAGTCATGAATCAGGGGCTACATTAACCGTTATCATTCAATCATTGGAAAAGAGATCCTAGTCGCTTATGTGGTGGACAGAGGAGGATTCAAAGCTTGCCTTCATGAGACATTATTAATTAATAAACCTGTGGGCCTGTGACGATAACGTCGTCGGAAACCCGTCCCAGCCTCACTCTTAGAGTCACGAGCAAACTTCGGACAGGGATAGCCACGTGTTTAGGGAATATTTGTATTGTTCCCTACAGCTAAGATACCAAAAACGTTGGTTAACGCTTCTCAGCACACCATATACGGCGCGAGAGCGTTTTTGCCAGATTAATATATTTACGAAAAGAACAAAAGGGAATATTTAAAGTCGCCACTTAGCACCTCCCGTAATGGCGCGAGGGCGATTACACAAACTGTATTTAATTGCGCTCAAAACTAATCCTTGTTCACGCACTCGCCCCAAATAGCGCGAGCACTGTGTGACAAAATTATATTAATTGGGAATGATGAATATACTGGCTTCATGCACCTCCCAGCGGCGGATTCCGGCCGCTACAAGGCATTACTACTACGAGCCCAGGACGAGAGGCCATCACTACAACAATGCAGTGGAAATCAAACAAATGCTCTAATTTTACTAGGGAGGCTGAGAACGGTAACAACAATTACTAAAAGTTACAGATAAATACTAAGGTAACGGCACGATACAGGCTTACCCCAAAGCAGGACGGAGGCAGTGGTCCACCCGCACACCTTCACCGAACAACCACGACTGCCTAAAACACTCCGATTATCAGTCATCCCCCTCAACCATTCAAAGGTCGATCCCCCGGCATGCAATAACCTCTGTGACACGACCGGCACCAATTTTAAATGTCATAACGGGACTTTAGTCCCTTACACATAACCTCAATATAGTTAAGCATATATAAATACCAATATTTAAAACAAAATGGTTTTATAATTTCAATTGTTTAAAGATTTGGTCAAATGACTTCCACAAATTACGAATAAATAATATGTTTACGTGTCCTAAGGCAGTGAGCAGTGTTGTATCCGCTACGGTTATATAAGGGGAGAGAGGTTTTACTAAGCTGTACAACATCTTCCACGTGACCAACAGCATTTGGCTTTTTTCAATACATTTCTCATATCTGTTCCCCAAATTCATTATTACTGCCCTTGAAAATTCAAATCGTAAATTTTTAGTTTTACTACTAAATTTTTCTTTTTTAACTGTTTAGTGAAAACTTATTGTTATTAAACTCAAACAACAGGAGAATGAAAAATGTCTGTTGACTTTTTTTTACTGCTTTAAAAAGCTAGATGTAAAATATAATTTCTTAATAATGTGTCTCGTAAACTAACTTCAATATATTCATTAAAATTCGATTTGCAAGTGGTAGCTACCTAAATTAATTTACCAAGTTACTTAAAATGTTTGGAATTAATAACATGTCTATTATTCAGTCCAGCCTCCCAATGTATTAAAAATAAGCCCACGCAATGTAGGTAAACAAATTAAACGCTCTATTTTGCAAAACCTAATAGGTCGCTGTGATAATTTTCAACCCAAACAAAGCACAAAAAACATTATCTTGTTTCTCTCTTTTTCGTTACAATATTTTTTTGTGCGCAAGGGCCGGAGGGTATTTTCTTTTAAGACACTCTTATTAAACTTTACATTCTTTGATGTTCCTTTGAGGTTGATGTTATGCTATAAACAGTTTGTGTGGACACGTAAAAAATAAATTTTAATGTTTGTGCCTAAAATAATATAAAAATATAAATACAAAAATTACATTACCTATCCATTTTATAATTTTCTTGTCTTAAATTTCCCTCAAAAGCACTTTATTGATTACTTCGTCAAGAGGTACAGGTACATATCTACTTAATTATTAAAATGAAATATTTGACTTATTATCATGCAAGGTAGAAAATGTGTTTGCCTATTTTTAAGCCAGTAAAGCAAATTAGTAACAGGGTCGTTGTTCTTATCATCAAAGACCTATGCTGCAATAAAATGCCAAGCAGAAGAAACCTCAAGCAAAGGGTGTGTATAAGGTAAAGTCCCGTGTCACCGTTGTCTCTTCGGGCAATTCGTCTTTGTTCTGACTTGCTAATAACTTGACTAATTAGGCTCAAGTCTTCCTCTTAACAAAGTAGAAATTCTGAATGAGTTTTGATGATCGTGCATGAGGAAAACATATATATATATTTCTTTGTTTTAAATATATTTATAAAAATACGTTACAAATTACAGTATTTCTATTTGTTAATTTTTCAGGGTCTTGGATTCGATAGGGAAAAATTCATAAATGTTGTTTTTTGGCTGTTAGTGATAAAATATAAAATAAGGAGTACATTGACATTACATTTTTTACTCACAGTACACCCGATAGTGTTTTATTATGTTGTTATGTAACACGAGATTGAATTAAAAGCTTCAATTAAACTTTAAACATAATATACAGTTTTTGAATTATTTACAAAACTTTGTTCATAGACAATATTCCACACAAGACTATACGCCTGTGCGTGAGGAAAACTAATTTAACAATCACTGATCACTAACAATCTTCTCAGTTTAAAAATGTAGACTAAAAAAAATATTATAACAAATTCAAATAAACGGACAATTCATCTTCTAATATATTTCAAGTAAGTATAGTTTGTTTTGTATAGTTCTTCTTCTATATTTAAGAAAATAAATAGCATATAAATGTTAATTCCTAAAAATCAAAAGTCACAAAACAAGCATTAAAAACAAAATCAATATAAAATGTAAACAAACACAATATCCAGAAAAAACTAAACATAAAAAGTATGGACAAGTTCGAGTGTAGTAATGTAGTGTAGTGAGGGGAAGAGTAGTGTGTAATGGAGGGGAGTGTAGTGAGATAAAACCTCGGAAGCTACTAAACCAATAATTAAGACTCTAATAAAATGTTTAAAAAATTAAGTTAAAACTTAGCGAAAACCAAATTGTTGTATTTATATTCAAGATGTATTCCTCAAAAATGATGGAGATATACGTTCTAAGGTACATTATTAATAATCGACGTAAGACGTTCTTTCATTATAAACTTCATTTAAATCGGACCTCTTTTAGATTTTCCCTCTAAAATAATGCGAACCAAATTCACCTGAAAATGGTTACAAATAGAATATGCAATGTATATCCGTTGTTTTAAGGTATTATTAAGGATAAATTTAAATTTTAAGTTTCCAATTTATTACATGTTATTTTATTTAAGGTAGAACATGCAAAATAATATTTCTCCTTATCATGTGGCCAATATCGTAGCTTTAATCGTAGTATACTAAATATTTATTGATCTGTTTTTGCTACCGTTGAAACAATAATTTTAAGATGTTGTACATTATCACATATTACCCTTCTGGCTATTGAAAAATAAAGAGTTACAGCGATGTTGGCAAAGGCCAATGTTTATTTATTTATAATTGAAAGATTTAAAACTTTTAATTACTGTACTTTGTAATCAATATTGTTATAATAATTCGTTTGCGCAAACTGTCTGACCAATAAAATAAAAATGTGTTTAAATGTTCAAGCAACGTTAAAATTTAATTAGTCAGCTTAGACACAGATACTGTTGGAAATGATCAAATAAAGGTTAAAATAAAAATTAATTAGTTTTTATTATTTTTATCCTAAGCTATAAACAGTTAGTTTATATATAGAAATATTTAATGTGTATGTGATAGTGTGCATCCAACAGTTGGTAAAGCTTTAGTATGTTTTTTAATTGTAGTTTTGACGCTTAACACGAACAAATAAAATATGAAAAGAGCATTTATTAGGATTACTACATTTTAAAACTGCAATAGGTGAGTTTCCAATCTTAGAATATGTAAATATATCACCCTCTGATAAGGATGAGAATATTCGAATTCAAAAGGAATTTTAACTATTTAGAGACACGAGTTTTAAGTCATTTAACTAATATTTTCATTTTGATCTTTTAAGTCCACATACATGCACGCATCTGTGTATCTGAGTCATCTTGGGTTATTGAACTAGTTAAAACTTGCCAAGCCTCTAATATTGAAATAAGTTAAATTATGTACAATACAGATTATGGGGAACCTAAATAATAATACCTAGGGTTTCATATGTCTCTTCCCTTGTAATAATCTTTGCTCTTATATATTTTGAATGTCACATCATAAAAAGGTTTTTATTATTTTAAAGTAAACTTCGATTTAAAAAAAAATCATAATGTGCCATAAGCTACGACCCTAGGCTTAAAGTTTTATTTTTCACAAAGGAGTTTCTGAACTTAAGTCTAAATGAGAGTCATAATTAGTAATCATACTGCAGAACATAAAGCAAGTAACATTTGCTTATCTTTGAGATCGACATGAAAGAGCGATTAGAGCCTTATGCAAACACTCTAGGTGATACGGGGAAGCATGGATTGAAAAGCTCCCCAGAAAGCCCTCTCACATCTGTTTTGAGCATCGCAGTTCATTAAATCTGCTCTTTACTTCAAGGGAAACTGTGAAAGGTAAATATTCGTCATTATAACGGACGTGAATGACCATTCCTTCAGCATGTTGAAATGTGTATTTGAATGTGTCCTATTAATAAACATTGCTCACGAGTTTTTTTTAAAAGTTAATCACATACTTAAATTATTTTTATTCACATAACCGTAGTGTTTATGTAAATAAAAGATCCAATAAACATGCGGCATTCAACATTTAAAATATTCATTAAAAGCTCAAATGTACGTTTTTGAGGTAGGAACTATTAAGAAGTACGTAAGCATAACCCATCATATAATGATTACACAAACTTGATTGGACGTAATTGAGGAAAAAACGATAACTCTTTAATAAGGAGAGCCCATATATAAGGGAATAAATAAGTGAGCAAAGAAACATCAACAAACGAAAAAGTATTCTATGTAAACACTTTTTGTTTTTTAATTTTATTTGAAAGTTTTTATCACGTGAACCATCAAAGCTCATAGGCAGACCTAGTACAAATCTGGGACTATAGTGGGACCTTATCGAAGTTACAAATAAATGTAAATGGAATTGATTAATTGTAATGTTAAACTGTAAAAAAAACTTAAAATATTCGTTACAAAAATGACATACATAAATGAGATGCAATTTAAACTAATGATTACTCCTGCCCAAAACCATACCTTGACGTAAGCTGTGTGATTAATTGGTTTCAAAAGGCAGATTTTGTATCAAGCAGATATTTGTCTTTCCTATGAATTTAAACTAAAATAAAAGTGAAAGCGAAACACCTGGTATAACACAAGTATTAATTCGTAGCGAAAATAATTGTGGAATCCGGGCAAATCAATTCACCTTTTAACCATACAATAAAATCCGACACAATATATTATTCCAATATTAAAAAATTAAGAACGTCAACGGGCTTCGTACAAAGCTAAAGGAGCTTCAAAAGGCTATCTTGACATGTGTGTATGACGTTCTGGTCCTCACTGAGACTAATTTATCCCCCGAAATTAATGACTCTGAATTAGGCCTTACGGGTTTCAATATATTTAGGAAAGGCAGAACCTTATTATCTAGTGCTAAGAACAGTGGTGGTCGAGTGTTCATAGCTACTAAATCAATACTAAGTGCCCAAGCTATTAAAACCTCTTCTCCCCAAATTGAATCTGTTTGTGTGTCAATCGGCATTAATTCCTCTACTGTCTTGATTTGGGGCACATATATCAACAGCCGGCTGAGGTATACGATAGTTTTGTGGTACGGTTGACAAGTAATTTATCGATATCCCTAACTCAGCTCGTTTCTTAATATTGGAGACTTTAACCTTCCTGAAGTAAATTGGACGTCTGCAGATCTTTCTCCAACAAGCAGAAGGTCACGTGGAATTGTAAATATGGCCTTGACCTTTGAGCTCTCTCAAATTAACAATACATGTAATGCACGCAATGTTCTCCTTGGTTTATTATTCAGCTCCAACTCTCCTCGTCGTGCGGTGCGCCCTGGACCCAATTCTGCCTGAAGAACCGGCTCATCCTGCATATATTGCGATCTTCATCAAAGCCCGGAACTTGGCAGGTCATCCTCAACTTTCGTAGTTGTGATGTCGAAAATATATTTTATCAACTACACTATTTGCTTGGCCCTGTTGTTTTTCAATTTAACAATAACATATGGAGTTCTTCAACAACCTGATGGACATCTTACACAAAACAGTTCATGATTTTACTCCTAGGAAGACAATTCATGGTCCTAATTTTCCCTGCTGGTTCTCTGCCGAGCTCAGACATTTGGTGGTTATGAAGAGGATTGCTCACAATAAGTTTAAATCATCATCAAATCATAATAAATACCTAGAATTTTGTCGCCTTCGCTCGGTATGCAAAGATTTGAGCTCACATTGTTATGTTGTATACGTCTCCCACATTAACAACACTATACCACTGAATATAAAATCATTCCGGAGTTTTTTTAACAGCCTAAAAAAACCTTCCTGTTCTACTGAGACCTAGCACCTCAATGATCACTTTGAGTCTTCCCCCGCAGATATAAGCAATCTTTTCGTCGATTGTTGTTGTTTTGTGAGGTTCCAGTGGGTGGGAAAGTCCCTGGCCCACTGAGGCTGCTTTAGGGCGCTTGGGCCCTCTTCAGCCGTCGGATAGGGTTGGTTGGTGAGGGGGAGATTGACGCACTGCAACAGGACTTTTTTATTATTTTTTTCGCTGCCTGCTACAGTGGCCAGGGAATGGTTTGGGGTTGGAGGTGAGCACACTGCAACGGGACTTTTTTTATTATTTTTTTTCGTTGCCTGCTACAGTGGCCAGGGGATGACTTGGGGGGAGGAGAGATGAACACACAGTGACAGGACTTTTTTTTCACTTCTCGCCTGTGTATTCCCAAAGTGACGTGCCTGCCCCTCACTTTGAATTGGTAACTTCTTTGAATCTCCCTAAATGCGTGTTAGATGAAGCTGATGTTGAACGTAAGCTATCATCTCTTGATCCAAATAAGGTACCGGGCATGACGGAATTCCTCCACTGGTTTTAAGGCATTGTAGTAAACTGCTTACGCCTCAACTTACTGTGGTCTTCAATCGACTTCTAGAACTTGGTGTTTTTTTCCGGACAGACTGAAGACTAGTTATTTATTTCCAATGCTTAAGTCTTCTGATGTTGGTGACGTGAAGAATTATAGGCCCATCGTTATCCAACCAGCCCTGGGTAAAGTCTTCGAGTCTCTTGTGCTTGGCTACATCGGTTTTCACTGTGGTAGTGTCTTGAATCAGGAACAGCATGGCTTCACTGGAGGAATATTTATCACTACCAACCTCGTCCTTTACGAACACTTCATTCATTCGTCGTTTAAAGAGAGAATGACAGTGTCTACATAGATTTTTCAAAGGCATTTGATACCGTTAGCCACAGATATATCCTTGCTAAGTTGGAAGCTTATGGCATACTGGGAGTCTCCTCCAGTGGATTCGTTCCTACCTTGCAGACCGGTCTCTTATCGTCAATTTTTGTAGTGCTTTCTCGAGACCTTTTGTGGCAACTTCTGGAGTCCCACAGGGTTCTCATTTGAGGCCTTTCCTGTTTACCCTCTTTTTGAACGTCATTGTCAACTGTATCAATGTTAAGTGCCTGATGTTTGCCTATGATTTTAATATATTCTCCACTGTCTCCACGATCGATGACTGCTACCGACTCCAGTGTTGTCTTGCCAGTATTGAAGATTGGTGGAATGGTTGTGGAGTCTGCATTAACTGTATGCATATTAATGCAGGGAAATGTGTTATTGTCACTTTTCACCGTTCTTCAGGTTCTCCGTTTGACTATAAGCTCGATGAACTCACACTGAGGCGTGAATCATCCATCCGTGATTTGGGCTCGTGCCCTAGGCCTGCTCAACAGAACATCAAAGATGGGTCTAAGCGTAGACGCGATGAAGATAGTATACACCGCACTTTTAAGGTCGGTTCTAGAGTTTGGGAGTGATGTGTGGTCACCCTACCAGCTAGGACATATCCAACGTCTTCAGAATATTCAAGACAGATTCTTGCAGGTTTTTTGGGTGAGGGTGGGGTGTGATTACCAATCTATTCCACTTGATGAGATGGGGAGGATCAAGGGACTTGACCCACTGTTGAGGAGACGGCAGCAACACGATTTAAAATTTTTGCATGGAATTATTACTGGGGAGGTAGACTGTCCTGTACTGCTCATGCTGTTTGACTTCAGAATCCTGTGCCGAACCAGATCTTCACATTTATTCAGCAGGCTTGTGTGCTCCACTTCGTATGAACGGCATAGCATCGTCCCAAGACTTCACAGGCTTGAAAATCTGGCATCTCCTCTTCACGACTTCTTCCATGATAGTGGCCACCACCTGAAGACAGTATTGAACTATATATAAGTAAAATTGTTCTAGTACCCTGTTTGTTATCTATTATTCGTTGTTGTTGTTTTTGCTTCTTTTGTAACTTGTTTAATTTTAGTTTTTTTGTTGCCACTATCAATGTCACTAATTGCAAGTTACATATTTTATTGTTTCATTGTTTCTTATATATTCAGACATCAGTTTTCATACCATTGCGTTGTTGCTTATTTGTATTCTAAATGTTTTTGTAAGTTTGTTAAGTTTTTGAACTCTTTCATTGTTGCGTTGTTTTTATTAGTTGTTGTTGTACGTTACTACGTATATGGAGCATTTTTTGTTATATTTAACATGGTTGTACCATTAGTCTAAGCATTTTCACATTTACCATTTTGTATTTCTGCAATCTCGTACTTATATGCATTATTGGTGTAAACCGTAAATAAATGAATTGAAATGAAATAGCTATGAATACTTCTGTTTTTGTTTTTTGTTTTCTCTTGTTGTTGTTTCTATCTGTTACTGTTACTGTTATTTTGTTATTGTATGTTGATTTTTTTAAGTATATAAGAAAAATGTAATTATAAAGCTTAGAGCTTAATTGCAAGATATATTTATTTATTTTCTTCAATGTAGGATGGTAACAAATCTTGAAATTGCCGTTCTGCTCTGATAAACCAGCCCATAGTACACTTAGTAAGTAATGTATAGTATATATAATAAGTAATGTTTTAAATTACCGTACAAATGAAAACAAAAGGGAAACAAATCAAACGTAAATTTTTACTTTTTGATAAATATTGGTTCCCACCGACAAGTTCTGCAAAATTCGTTGGAGTCAAGTTCTTGTATACATTTTTGATTGAATGAATAAATGAATGATTGCACAAGTAAAAATATTTTATTATAAAAAGGTCATTGCTGGCAGGCCTGAATCGAAACGTTTAGTTAGTGTATGTACTTATTATTTATTTGTGACCCTATTTGTAATTTAATGTTTAATTTACAAATAACTATACTTTTTGCAGTTGAATTATAGTTATAATTCATGTTAACTAATTCCTCGTGTAGCATTATAGACATTTTTATCTACGGAACAACATAGTGAAAGGAACTCCTTACAACGAAATACTAAAACAAACTAGTTAATACATCTCTCTAGCGGATGCCTTAATGTAGCATGTACCACATGTGACGAGGGACAACTTTATCGAGTGAAGACTAGATTAATTAACCAAGTTATCAGCAAGTCTGTTCAAAGATTAGCCGCCTGAAGAGACAGCGGAGACACGGGACAAGTATCTGAGATCACCTCGCTGATTACTGCACCTAATTACGAACAACGGATAGTATATTTCATACCATGTACTTCATAAATTGGCTCATGGAGGTTTTTAGAAGTTTTTTAATCATCCGGTAATGTTCACAATTTCGTAAACATAATGCATTTAAACAAATACAAAATGTAAAGTGACATTTGAATTAACAAATACCTTTAGCTATTCCAGTGTTATGTTTTAAATTAATGCCTAAAGAGGTAGTAGTAAATTAATTATTAAAAGTTTTCAAACCAATACAAAAAATTCGATATACAATAAATATTACATTTGTTAACTGCAAATTAAGTAACTATTACGTAAATAAACACTCACCAGTCCTAAATATAATTTATTTTAATTTACTCTCAGTCATATAATTAACTAACTCTGTTACTAACATTTTTCTATTCTCTTTAAATTAAATAATTTTACTGTGATCTCTTGCTTCTATTACGATTTTACTTTTAATTTATTTTTGATTTTTATTCTAGTTGCTTGGCATAATACGTTATACTTACTATTAAGTATTAACCTCTGGTATGATAATGATCAGCGCAGCTTACAAATGAAACGACCAGCAACAAACGCCACCACTCTGTTTTCATGACCTTTATATGCCGTGTGTATTGGAATTATTGCCAATCATTCCAAACAGTCCTTACTCGTATTGGCTGTTCAGTTGTATCCAATTCTACATTGTCAACCAAAAAGGTTTTTTTCACCAGGTAAAACTTTCATAATATTTTCATAATAATTAAGTCACAGCTAGCTTAGTGATCAAGACAACTCACTGAATTCGGAACATTCGTGGATCAAACCCAAGTCCTGGCAAGTAAATTTATCATTACGGCCTAGTTTTTACTATAGCGGCTCACCTCCTGTCTTTATATACGTTCCACGCATAGAAACCCATGAGGACGGGAAAAGTATAGACAATAAAGAACCCCCAACCTCTCACAAAATTAAAAACATGGGAGTAGTGTTGGGTACGTGGGGAATGTCAACGTGAGACCGAGAAAATAATTAATTGGTTTTGGGAATGAAAAGTAGACAATTAAAATAATCTGGCTCTACAAAACAAAATAAAAAAAAACGGAGGACCAAATAATTAAAGTTTATAGTTTTATAGTGGAACAAAGGTTGTCACACTAACCGTGAATTAATCCATGGTGGTTCGTGAGGCTATTGGCGGTAAAGGCGTGCCTCCCGTCACAGGGTCCAGAGGGCACAGAACATTCTTGAGTCTCGAGGTCGGAGGGGTCTCTCCTCGGTCACACTCCTAGAGGAGTCTCTGGCATTTCTTAGATCACGCCATAATCTTGACCCATAGTAGACGCAGGATGTCATACGATCGGATTATTCCCTCCCCCTCTCTCTCTCTCTCTCTCTCTCTCTCTCTCGGAAACGTGGGTTTTTACATTTTACAAGTAAATAACGGAGACAAATATCAAACTGACTTATCGCTATAATATTTAAACATCTGTTGAAACGATTTTGTGGCTATTTTACAAGACAAAAAAAATAACTATTATTACACATTCTTAAATTACCTAATTAAATACAAAACAAATATACTGTGATACAGGACTAACTATTTTAAGCATGCAGAGGAAACTTGCACATTTGGTAGCTGAAGATGTTCCCTTGTTTAAAAACTCACTTTATGTGTTCCAATTCAAGCTGCTGACTTCAGATCCTCTCCTGACAATAATTATGCTGAGTTCCACTTCTTGTATGAAAATCCCCTGACATCCAGATTAGTAACTTTTTATACAGCGTATACTCTTAGTACTATCACGAAGGAACATTTATCAACTTTTATTTATAATTATTGGGAACTAAACATTATCCGCAGACTTCACCCCGCGAATGGTTTATCAAAACTTGATAGTTGTTTGTGCCTAGGTGCATTTAAGTTAGGTGTGCTATTGCGCATCGTAGTATGCATTGAGGTGTAGTTTTAAGTCTTTGATAGTATGATGTCATCTGGTGGCGGAAGCGCGACACCAAGGTATGCTGACTACCATATGTGAAGGAGTGGGGAACATGGGGTAGTCAGAATACTTCGGTGACACGCTTTTATAGAAACTAGTTTGCAACCAACGGGAAACTTCAGCACTGGCGGACTATAGCCTATCCAAAAAAATCAGGTCGGGAACAGAACGTCTACCCTAAAATATACGTTCTAATCCCGACCTGGGTTTTTGGTTAGGCTCTGGCCGAGAGTAACTTCAGTTGTCACTGTAAACCAGCTGATCAAATAAACACCGTGACGTCACCTGGTGGTGGCGCAGAACGTGCTAAAATTCTTACTTCTGAATAGCAAACCTTACTTAAATACACCTAGGTTTCTGCTGTATTCCGTGGTTAGCCCGTGGAACTACTATAAATCAAGACCAGCTGTTTGTATTTTAATCAGCTCAAACAAAAGTTAATGTCCATAAGGAATACATGGAAACTTTGAGCCCCCGTGGAGCAAAGCCCTGTAGGATTTTCGCAAATTTAATATGCCTATATGTACTATATGTGCCTATATGGTATGCCTTGATACCAGGACTATCAAGTACCTCTATTCTAAATTTCAGCTCAATCAGTCAAGTGGTTAGAGCGTGATTCAGCCAAAAATATCTAAACAAAAAAAACATACATACAAACAAAATTATAATATTAAGAGGATATTGTTTGAAATTCATTGTTATCAGTTTGAATTGTTATCTTTTTTCATTGTTGGTGATGGTAGGATTATGTTATTTAGGAAATTATAGGGGACATTTGTCATCTCGGAATAAGAAAAATAAGTATTACATCGTTTCGGGGTATGAAATCTGATCCCATCTCCGGGTGAAAGGACTAGAACATAAAATAGTTAATGTAAAATCCATGTAAACTCTGGAAAGACCCCAAAATAAAAAGCTAAAACAGAGAACTGTAAAATTATTTTAAATAAAGTGAAAGTTCAACCAAACCAAGCAGACTTGTGACTATGATTTACGTTGTTGTTCAATAAATTTTTAAAATTATTTACTAAATATCTAAATTAAATATTTACTAAAGTGTTTATACTAAAAATACTATACCTAATTTATTAAACTGAATCTATAATCTTTTTTGGTTTTGTAAACCAATCACCGTATGAGAAAAATGTCCAATAATGTTCCATTGAACAATCGTCATTATATCTGGGAGAGAAACATTTATAATTACTTACATAAGAATAAGACTAAGCCCTGCAAAATGCCAAACAAATTTATATCTCAGGTATAACGAGTATGAAACGAGGGACGGAGTTGTAATTCATTTTGCCCCATTTCACGTTCAGTGTATTGAGTTAGGATCAAATTAAAACTTAACGACTTCACTTTTACCCGTGTTAAATGTTGAAAAAATATATCGGGTAGACGAATCGTTACTACATCCGTTTGAGTTTGTTACTGTGATACAATTTTGTAAGTATATATAATACAACTGCCATAGTTTAGTATTGATGAGAGTAATATTGTAAATAATTTTATGAGTTTAAAAAAAAACCACAGGTGATGTGTATTTCGATATACTATTTATTTTACTCCTCTGCAATTTATTATGTTTATAAAACCAAAAAAAGAAGATAAGTTAACCCAGGAAAAAAATCATTTTGATGGAATTGTTTAAATCAATTGATTGATGTAGATCATTTTATACCTATACCACAAGAACAGTTATTACATACCTCCATATACCATTTACCATGATCATCTTCACCGCAGTGATGATGGCCGGGGAATCACCCGATTTTGTTTTCTTGACTGCCCTCTATATGGGCAAATTATACAACTTAACGTCCAGATAAGATGGGGTTTTACTTGTTGTGTGAAGCCTATGCGGGGTAAATTTAGGTTTGTTTAATTTCTGATACTATATTGGTGGCAGTCACTTCGTTAAACTGGGGTTTTCTTTTATTACATTTATTTTTCCAAAAATGTATTGGATCATTTTATACCAATACTATAAGAACAGTTATTATACCCTCCTGAACTAAAAATTTCATCTTTGAGTTATATCTATTTACCATATACCATTTACCATGATCATCTTCACCGCAGTGATGATGGCCGGGGAATCACCCGATTTTGTTTTCTTGACTGCCCTCTATATGGGCAAATTATACAACTTAACGTCCAGATAAGATGGGGTTTTACTTGTTGTGTGAAGCCTATGCGGGGTAAATTTAGGTTTGTTTAATTTCTGATACTATATTGGTGGCAGTCACTTCGTTAAACTGGGGTTTTCTTTTATTACATTTATTTTCCAAAAATGTATTGGATCATTTTATACCAATACTATAAGAACAGTTATTATACCCTCCTGAACTAAAAATTTCATCTTTGAGTGATATCTATTTACCAGATATACCATTTACCATGATCATCTTCACCGCAGTGATGATGGCCGGGGAATCGCCCGATTTTGTTTTCTTGACTGCCCTCCATATGGGCAAATTATACAACTTAACGTCCAGATAAGATGGGGTTTTACTAGTTGTGTGAAGCCTATGCGGGGTAAATTTAGGTTTGTTTAATTTCTGATACTATATTGGTGGCAGTCACTTCGTTAAACTGGGGTTTTCTTTTATTAAATTTATTTTTCCAAAAATGTATTGGACCATTTTATACCAATACTATAAGAACAGTTATTATACCCTCCTGAACTAAAAATTTCATCTTTGAGTGATATCTATTTACCAGATATACCATTTACCATGATCATCTTCACCGCAGTGATGATGGCCGGGGAATCGCCCGATTTTGTTTTCTTGACTGCCCTCCATATGGGCAAATTATACAACTTAACGTCCAGATAAGATGGGGTTTTACTTGTTGTGTGAAGCCTATGCGGGGTAAATTTAGGTTTGTTTAATTTCTGATACTATATTGGTGGCAGTCACTTCGTTAAACTGGGGTTTTCTTTTATTAAATTTATTTTTCCAAAAATGTATTGGACCATTTTATACCAATACTATAAGAACAGTTATTATACCCTCCTGAACTAAAAATTTCTTCTTTGAGGGATATCCTGGTCTCTTTAATAAGTGTACAAATAAATAGTTTAAGTTATCGAACAAAATTGCTACAATGTTCTATACTAGTTATTATCCCGTAATTTATAAATGTATGAGTCCATTCAGTCAGTGCTATAATTTTGTTATACTATTATAGTTTTATTTTGGTTCATAATTAACTCTTTAAATATGCACTATGCACCATAATAAAATAAAGGGATATTTTATTTTCATAAACATAAAAATGGTCACGATAACACATGGATATAATATTTTTATAGTAGCTGTCAAAGTTGCATAATATAAATAACGCATTCCATGTTTATACTTTTTTGGGTTTCAATAAAATAAAATATAATTGTAAAATAACGCTATCCGCAACCTTGATTAAAAGCAGCTAGTGATTCATTTGAAAATGCCCTTTTACCAGATGATATGTATATTTTATGCGAAAGGCCTTGATCGGTAACAATTTAAAGTTACTTATCTATGTCATTTCAATTTTAAATTCCGTCCATTTAGCCTATATAGCGTATTTCACCATCATTCCGTAAATAGCACGTACACATGGCTTTACGTCTTGTCTAAAGTGCTGTTAATGTGAGCGTTCCAGATTCACAGGAGACAGCTGCCACTGACAGCACAATCTATCCCTACTTGATTTATACCAGAGACAAAGCTCTGTGTATTACTGGTGTGGTTATCGACCTCTCAATAATTCTCAGTATTTTCAGAGAATTTATTTACTGAGAATTGCATTAACAATACCTACTGTTATAAAATGGACGAACAATTTGACCTATTTAGTTATTTATAGATATATTACGGTATATGGTTTACCTTTAAATATGTCCTATACAGTATATAGTGCGTAGGCAAAAATCCAACTGATATTTTGCTAGCGTGTATGTTTAAATCAATAGTGGTTAAATGTTCGTGAACAATCATGGGTCAAACAATTGCTTTTCCCGTTTATAACTAAATTATTTGACCCTGAACCAATTTTACTAATATACTCCAGGCAATTTTACGTTTGGAAACTATCCTCACTTGATTACGGAATGTTCATAGAAAAATAATCAGCAGAGTGCAACTATGGTGACCGTTTAAAGATTTAAGAGTTGTAGCCAATTGGTCACCTTTTAAATTGTATAGATGTCAAAACTATTTAGCAAAGAATAAAAATTATTTCGGACTGTTGCTACTAAAGCCCACAAGTACACTGCACAGTGCATAAACACACTTGCACAATAATACGCTCTGCATTAAATTCATCCTATGCCCAATAGTTGTGTCAGATTTTTATCCCAATAAGTAATTACCTTTGAAGAAAAAGTACAGTTTTTAAAATTTATCTGGTTGGAAAACTTTAAATGACCGCAATCTTGAAATGGATTGCTTAACTCCTCTGTTTATTTTGTTATTAATGAACAACAACTACTTGACCAACACTTTTCAGAGAAACGAATTAATTTATGAAATCCCAAACGGGATGACACGGGAAACTAAGGATATATTATTGCAGGAACGTTTTACTTAAACAATTTAAAAACTCACGTAAAACGTCAGTTGGCTTTTTCAGTAAAGTCCTCTACATAAATCAACTCGTTTCTTTAAAATTCAGAGTAACATACTACCTGCAGTTTTTGTTAATATAAGGGAATTACATCTTTTCTCTTAAGGTTAAGTAGAAACGTATATATTGAAAATATTATCTATTGATGTATTGTAAACTTGTTTAGAAAGCGAAGAATCATACTTACTTACAAACTTTCATAACATTAGGTTCCTTTGTGTGTTCTCTTGGTCTGCACATCTAGACGAACAACAGAATTAAATACAGTAAAAATTATAGAATTTTTAAAATGCCAACCTTTGCTAAAACGTAATTATTTAGACTTTTTACTACAGCAAAACAAATTACTTGTATAACTTTTACAACAAGGTGTCTTGTGAATTTATTGGACAACAGTTTAATCCAAACCGTTATTCACCAGTTCGGTTGAATCTGTTTCATCACAGCGGCTACTATTTGAGAAAGGTATCACGATTACATTTAAATTTTGATACAATAATTTAATTCACGTAATTTTAATATTACATTCGATTAAGTTCACATATTTGTTGTTTGTTTATTTTAATAAGCCTTCTACAAAAATTAGTATTAAAATGAATAGAATGGAGTATGGGCGTTGAGTAGACCATATAGTTTAACATTCTTCTATATAATAAGATTGTTTAAGTTTTTTTTCTGAAATTCTCTTATCCTGAATGAACCCCAGAAACATTTGATATAAGATTCATTCGACCCCTTTAAGAAAAATTGTCCGATTCCACCCACCAATTTTACATATGTATGACCAATCACATATATAAATTGCATGGCCATCTTGGATATCACAGCTGAATATAAAACCGGGGTCCAAGAAGCTAAACTTGGACCACAGTATCTTAATTCCAAGATTTATATTTTGTATCATTCCCCTTGTACTTATACGAATTTTAAATGGTTATTAAAACTACTGTTGCGGTGCAATGAAGTATGACCAGTATATTATCAAAGCTAAAGAATACAGTAGTTTATTTCAATAAACAAAAATAAATACACGCGCAATTTGACAAACTCTTAAATTAAACAAACATCCAATAATTCATTTTTGCAGTACTAGACTTACAATGTTTGCCAGTTTTGAAAGGCTTAGTCACGTAAAGTTTTAAGTATTCTGTTGCCAATAAAAAAAATATACACGGGGGGCAGGGAAAGTTGTTTTTAAATAAACTGTCGAGAACAATTTGGATTTTTAAAAGAAACCTATACAAATAAAACGTTTGAAAATTTTAAGAAAGCTGTTCTCGTTTTTATTTAAATTTTGTCCTAAACTTATTCTACCAATATTATTTCATTTTTATTATTTATCATTTCGTTACGAAGGATTTAATATTTTTAATAACTCAGATAATTGCAGACCAGTAATGCATTGGTATCGAACAAAGGGAGTCAGTTTTCCTCAAAAAATCGAATACTCCTTGTTTAATTCACAAACAGTATATTTGCATGAACATTTGTCGATATAATAAATTAAGCTTGCTAATAACTATATACCAAATATGGTAAAGTAAGGCTGACTAATTATATTGCAGCTTTAAATTTATTACTTCTTTAATATTTTCCAGCTGCAGGTGAAATTTTCAAAAATTACACTAAAAAAAATGGTAAGTAAATTTTTAAAAATTTAGGTTCTAGTAAAAATTAAGTCCAATTCAATACCTAAATATTACATTATATTATATATAATGCAGTTGCCAACAATTGTCAGTAATTTCAAGTTCATCCAAGCTTATTTCAAGGTAACAGCCTATCAGACACAAGCCTTATGCTTTATCTGCCTCTTCAGACAGTTCATCTTTGTTCAGGCTTAGTGACAACTTGATTAATAATTTTGTGCTCTTTCAATCAACAAAATTGTTTACAGTTACATGTTTGGTTAGTGTTGTACCTATTTACTACATTAAAAAAACGTTTATTTTCACTTTTTTAACGTATGGAACAATAGTATTTTAAATTATATTCTGTAACTTTATCACTGTACCAGAAATAATCAAGGAGTGTATAGCTTACAATCTTCTATAGAAAACTCTAAAATATTTATTTTCACTTAGAATATGTAAGGAGGGGATTTTTCCCTCCACGCCCTCCCACCCGCCAAACATTACACGAGTGAGGGAGGCAGGTGCCCGAGTCAGTAGCGGTGTGATGGCGATGGGGTGTGGGTTGTGCGAACCTCATGTAGATACTGAGTGAATGTTTAGGGGAGGTTTTAGCAAAGACGCAACACGGCGATAGTCATTATCGTCTTAATGTGTTCGAAAGACCATTCGAATAAAGGGGGTTTAAAATCTCAAGTAGAATATATCACCACGAAAATCCTCCTAGTTATATTAAATACTAACACTTCACCAACCTTTTTGAGTTTATGAAAAATATAAACACGATTAAAACAGCAATCTTTATTTAAATGGTGTCTTTTTAACCCAGTAACTAAAATGATTAACATTCAAAGAAATTATGAATTTGCTATTTTAATGCTAAACAACTTCCTAATCTTGAAACTAGCTCATTATAAGTTTATCATACTATGACGCAGTTATTGTATAAACAGTGGCAAGAAGCTGGTCCTAGTGTGGCAAGAAACAAGTCAGATCGTGACACAGGCGTGACACTAGCAATTCATCTTAGTCCAAACTTCCCGATAAACTTGCTTCATTATGCGATAGTGATACTCTCCGTATTTGTCATAGTCGAGAATATATAGCTCGAGTAGTGGAGGTTGCTATAATATATCAAACCAGCGTCATTCTCGGTGGGTAAGGCATGAGCAACAGCTAAGGCTCAATCGATAAGTTAATTAAACTGTAAGCGTTATAAAGTAATTTTGTTAGTTGCCTTTAATTATTAGCATACATAATTGAAAACATAGTATTTTTTTGTAACCTGTTTTTATTTAGTAGTGTTTTATTACAATTATAAATATATCTCAAATTGTTTGACGAACTTTTGGTTAGGACTTGTGGTAAAGCAGTACCGTAACTTTCATCTACCATTTCCTAGTTCGCTCATTCCATTATGCAAATATTAAGATTTTACGTAAGTAGTATATAATCGAGGACCCTCTAGTTTATTACCAGTTGTTATAATAATTATGGGAATGCGTAAAGTAATGTATACTAATAGTATATTAATTCCTATTATACTTTATGGGTCGCTTCCTAATATGACTGGGCCAGACACAAGCTCCTGGGTAGCGGCCGATCCATAGACGCAATAAAGGTACAGTACGGTGCACGAGTGAAAAACCAGGTCGCCCATAAATGCAGTGTTAATTTATAACATTGAGCTTGTTGTCGATCTGGGGTTTCACTCGTGCAACGTACTTTAATATATTTATAATTACATGTTCTTGTTTATGTATACTGTAATGCTGATATTTAGAGATTAGTATTTTTAGGTGTATCTGTTTCTAAGAAAGCCATGTAAATACCAAGTAAGGACAAACATCATTTTTATACAAGTTAGTTTTAAATTTAAATTTAAATCAGTAGAATCCCTGGAGGAGTTTCCTTACCACCTGATACGTAATGAGGTTGTAACAGGCAGAAGCAATATTTAAAGTACAAACAAATCTAATAATTAGTTTCATAATATTTTAACTGCTTTAATGTTCTAAAAATATATTTTTAGTATCAACCAATAACTTTTTAAAATAAACCAGATAGTGTTGTATGTAAGTTATTGCAAATGTTAAACTTAAGCAGACATAGTTATGCATTCAAAACTAAGCGATAATATGGGACTTTGTTAAAAAAATTAATCCGTTGGATTTTTTGTAGCAGTTAACTGGCACAGTGGTACACCAGGTTCAAATATAAATGAATGAAAACGTGTTCTCGCTGATTCCGCTTGTTTAAAATACTCACCAACAGGCCGAGGTGGTTTTACATAAGCCTTTGTTCACAGCAGCAATTTTTAACTCTCATATAAAACTCATTTTATCCAGTTGAATTTGTACCTCACGAAAACTGGGTTGATTTAATTGTTTACAAATTTTTTATAGATTACATACTAAGAATATCCACTGGGTCCCATAATCAAGAAACTTGGAGAAATTATCTAATAAGAAAAATCACAATCCATACACAATAATATCACGTAGATTTATTTTAATATAGTAGTATTCTGTTTGTGTTTTTAGTTGTTTTGGGTTTTTTTACGCTGATATAGGTTTGATGTATGGATTAGGTTCTAATTCACCAAACGAATGTACTTTTTACTCGTGTTTTTAATTTATAAGTCAATAAGTCATTTATTGGACTATTAAATTATATTCTTCTATTACATTGGTGCTGTCATGTAAACAATGGCAATTGCGGAGTATAAATAAACAGTTAGTGCTGTGATAAGTAATAAAGACAATACATCAATAGTATTTAATTTTTATTCCTGATTAAAGTGTTAACATAAAATATGTTAAAGTTAATAGTTTAAGACACCGATGTTATAAAATAAATAATTTCCTGAGTAGCACGATAGTAACCAATAGTATTGTTACTATTAATCAGGATAAAATAAACTACGTCCCTCAACACTAAAAAATATATTCACTTAATATATGCTGTACTGACATACATTACAGTAAATACACATTAAGGATGACACAAGGCAATCGATTTCAACCTGTTACAACGCCCAAAACTTAACCTACAATAAGGTAACAGGACCCAGAGGAATGTGCGTGGTTGTTTGATTTGATTTATTTTTAGTTTTAAAATTAATTTTTTTTTAGTTTCAAATGTATATATATGTGTATATATATACATTATATACATTATATATATATACATATATATATATATATATATATATATGTGTCCGTAAAAGTGATAACTTGAGTAAAAAACGTCCAATTTCGATGAAATTTGGCTCAAATGTGTAAAGTGACATTCATGACTTTAAGTTCGAAAACCAGAAAAATCGGACCATGGAAAGGAGGGTTTATGGGGGTATTAAATGATCCAAAAATCACTTTTTTGCATTTTTCACCCTAACGTTTTTCAAAAGCTTAATTTTGGTTTTGAATTTGTTAAAAAGCTAAAAATCAAATAATATATTATTTTGAATTATTAACCTAGGTTAAGTGGTTGCGGAGAAAATCCAAAAACCTTACTCTTAAACTCTCCTATGTTAATATTATGGTAAAAAGGTTTTCGGCTTTTCCTAAGTTGATTCTAATGTAAACTTCACATTTGCTTTTACCATTCAGTTCAGCTACACAAAACAAAAATGTGTATGTTTAAATTGTGATTTTACACCAGTAGGGGGCTACTTAAACCCAACCGTTGCAGAGATATTCAAAGTGCTAAACACAGTGCGTTGTCCAAAGTTATCTTTATGGAGAATAAATAAAATTTGATATCTCGATTACTTATGAATGTAGCTTCACGTAGTACTGGTATATTGATATTTGTACAGACAATTGATTTTTTTTTTATTATCCTCGTGGCAGTAAACCTGCGTACTCAGCCCCCATGTTATTCTTATGGAGAATGAGTAAAATGTAATGACTCCCTTAATCATGAACACAAATTAATAAAACTTCGTATGTGGCTTCACCTTGATTAGTTATATTGATAATTGCATAAAAACCCATTTTTTTCCTTGTTGCAGCAAACCTGCTTACTCAGCCCCATGTTATTCTTATGGAGAATAATTAATATGTTATATAGCGCTTATTTGTAATTCAATATTGATAAAAATTGGTATGTGGCTTCGCCTAGTTAAAGTATATTTATATTTGCATAAAAAAATTGTTTGTGTTCCTTGTTTCAGGAAACCTACGTACTCATCACCAATGTTATATTCTTATGGAGAACAATTCAAATTGTATTTATCGCAGATATGTGAATATATGTTTATGAAACTTGGTATGCTGCTTTATGTGGTATTAAGACATATTATGCATTGGAAATTCGCTGAGTACGCAGGTTTGCTGCGACGGGGTATTTATGTTTTTTGTACTCGAAGAATGCTGCATGGTTTGGATAGACGACTAAGAGTTGTAAAGTTTGAACCTGCAAAAACTTATGCTAGTAGGTCAAGATAATGCCTAATTTTCTTTCTTAGGTTTAGTAACTTTGTCTTTTGTAACAAATAATAAATTGCTGCAATAAATCATTTGAATCATCAGGCCTATCAGAGAATGGCAGAATCAAAATGGCGTTCAGCTTATATACGATTAGATGCTAAATGTTCCGGAAACAAGTTGCGGTAAGTACCATCATAGTCAAATTGCAATTCAAGTCAATATCCTTAATTGGCATTTCATTAAGTTGACATGATATTAATTAGTTTATCTTAAATTTTCCTTTGAAAATAAACCATTCGTACCATGCATTCATGCCATTTCCATTCTTACAATTATGGAGAATACTTAAATTTTCTTGTTCCCAATGTCTGCCCATTTTCTAAGGGGTATTTTTCAACATTTGATCTTCCCGGTTTTCTGTTATTCCATGCTGAAAAATCATTCTCATGCATTTTTAAAAAAATTAACAGTTTCACCAACATAAAAATGTACACAATCATTACAACTGATCTTATTTACACCGGGCTTATCAAACCAGTTATAATCTTCTATCTTAAGAGGTAGTATTTTACTCATGGTGATTTACGGCTTGAAAGCTACGGACCCTCCATATTTCGTAAATCAATTTGCAATTTTCCGCTTCATTTCGTTCGATGTTGAATACAGCCTACAAGGACGCATTACTCCTCAGTAATCACCTAACATACTCAAACAAAAACATTTAAAAAAACATAAATCCCATCAAAACATATTTTATTATTTTTCCAATTTAAAAAAACGTAGAGTGCTTGAACAGTCTGAAAGCCAATCGGGTTTTGATGGTGGAGAATTCATAGAACGGTCAATGGCTGCAAACTTCTTAGTCTCCAGTGGTATGATCTTAAACTGGCCAAGGTATTGTATACAAATAACTTGTTCTTGGAATATAGTGTTTCTCATAAATATCAGTTTGTCCAAAATATTATGTTTTACCGTAACGTTATGTTAGAAATTGCATTGTACCCAGAGGCCTTTTTAGCAAGTAAATCCTAAATAATATATTTCTAATTTTAAAAAATCTATCCGTTATATTTTAAGATTTAAAATATCTGATTCTTTTTTTCAACATTTTCTTGACTTAGGAATTTAACTATCCCATCTCTGTACATGTACGAAACCTTATTATACATAGAAGACTCTAAGTTAATTTCTACACATACCCATTCCTACTATTTTAGCAACAGGAACCTTAATCCGTCTTTTCATCATAAGCTAAAAGTATATAAATAAAAGCCTTAATAAATTGAATAGAATTTTATTTTAAAAATGACCAGACAATTAGAAAAACATTTTGGATAAGCCCCAAAAGTTTTAAACTTGAATTAAAAAGCATCGTATTGAAAAAAGGTTTTACGAAGTTCTCAACTTTTTTTCCTGGTTTTGTCTTTTTTATTTAACTCACATTCTCTGCAATCCCTGACTGGATGAAGGTGACAGTGCCTGATGGCAATTAATTAGTTTTAAGGAGAGACTGGTCCCATGCACTGTGAAGGGCGTCCGCGGGACAGTAATATAAGAAAGAGATACGAAGTAGAGAGGTACAATGAACAATGAATTTTTTTAAGGTTTGGTGTATAAAAACATTCAATTATAGGTGAAATCCCACATCGATATGATAACACACTGCAATAATTAAAAACATCGGAAGAATAATTAATTATATCATCAATCACAGGCCTATATATACGTCTAATGTAGCATCCCACACAGTTTTCATGGATTTTAATGCTCCCTTCTGACTTATAATATCGCAGTAAACAAAATATTTTTCATTAAAAACATATTACTATAGTTAAACTCTATATAAATATAGACCCTTTTTCAACGTTATCATTCTAATGTTGTCCCGTGCAATTATTCTAGTATTTCCAGGAACTATCTTAGCAAATAAAATATCTTAGGAACACCTGGCTATGTAAAGGTGTGTGTTTATATTTCAACTAACTTTACATTAGCTTGATTGGGCTGCTATGACTACCAGATTTAATAAAAGACGTCTCGTAATTCATCAACAATTTAGCTGCACTCACAGTAAAAGTAAGCTACATAAAAATGGTACACGACAATCTATGTCGATTGGTCATATCATTCATCAGGACTAACGAGATAAATTTATATTTAATCCATCTTATTGGGCCTGATATAAATCGGTGTGACGAATCTAAATTAATTGATTATGAACATACACTGTATTTTATGTAAGTACTGTATAACAGTATATAATATTTTCATTTAAATTAAGAAGTCTTTAATGGCATCTTTTATAAATTATTGCGATTAAGAAGGAAGTTTTAAAAACACATGTACAGATACATTCAAGTTTAAGCATAGGACAACAGAAATACGAGTTGAGTCTTAATAACAAGTTGGTGGGTAAATGAAAATAAATAATTTGGAAATTTTAAAATGGTTCAAACTCCGATGTATGTGTAGGTATGTGCAATGCAGAAATAAAGACATGTTTCAAGTGTTATATCAGTAGACATTTACGTGAAATGCTTTATTGATGCCAATTACAATTAGTGAACTGATAAAAAAAACTATTTAAAGATTAGTTTTTTATTTCCAATGTATAAACAAATCAGCTTCAGAAAAAGTGAAAAGTACAGTTCAAGTAAACAGTGATATAAAAGTACTGTTTCTATTTATACTCCATATTTAAACCATTACGGCATTTTTTTACTTTTCCTATAAATCTCCTATAACAAAGAATAAAAGTAAGGCGAAGGGGTATTGTAATTACATACGGCACTCGGTTTCCAAGAAATCTGCCGATCGTCACGGGAAAAAGTCAGACGACAAATTAAAAAAATGACAGTTTTTTTTAATATTTTAGATCAGACTATTTTTAGTATACAAAATTCAATAAGAATATGATATTATCAGCTAATTATAGGCAGCCTATCTCATAAATAAAGGTTGATTAGTGGAATTGGCTTTCATAATTTATTAATACTAATAATATATAGGTTTATAAATAATGTACCTTCAGGGCAATATATTTGATAATAATATTCTAATTTTTACAAATGGAAAATTACTTAATTAAATAATTTAACAGTCAATAAACAGTTATGTCCTAGACATAACGTAAACTAGCTCAAATAGTGATTAACGGACCTAAATATTATATTTAGATTTATTTACATCTGTTTCAGAAATTTATATTTATTTTGAAATAACTTAGTCTTTCTCAATTTGTAACAAACTTAAGAAACTACTTTAAATGGATTAATGAAACAGAAACGAGATTCATTCAGATTCTTGTTATAACATAAAGCCTTTGAAGTTTTTCAGCTGTTCATTAACAAGTATTTTTCAAACTGTTTTATTTAATTGAAAGAGGAGTTGAATCTCTTTGTAGGCTAAAATAATGACATATTAATTGTAAGTAGATGTGCTTAGAGTACTTTAAACATAATAATAATTGACTGTTATTAGACAAGTCTTACAATGGTATTAGCACATGTCTATCAATTTAAATTTCATAGTTAATAATAATTATATTTATATGCAATCTACAAAAGTAATAAATTATATTAATGTCTTATGGTAATTACAAATTTCCTCGTTTGATTCTTTTACAGATTTGTTGGATGATAACATGCGTTTTAACTCAAACTTAGAAATTATTAAAACTGATATAATAATAGTAATGCATTACTTTGATGTCTGTTTTCGTTACTTTCTCTCATCCTCCCAAAGCAGCTGTATCATGTTTCATATAAGATCAGATCTTAATTCTTCATTGACATTCAGAATATACAGCACTGGTATGAGCTATTATTACAAACCCCTTTATACTGATTAACCTCAAATCCTTAAAATTTACTGAACATTAACCCAACGCTATAAATAAAATCAATTCTGTAACTCACCCGACCAAATCTCCCCCGTGCTCTGTGCCCCCCTGACCCAGATACAAAACAAAACACCCTTTTTACATTACCGCATTCTACCGAGTGTCAAACCACGCCACCGCGACTCCACCTCGGCAATGAATTCATTCACATAACAGCTATAGTTGAAAGACCTACTATTTTTCATCCATTGTAAAATAGGTAATTAGCATATGCAAATAAAACTAGCAATACCTAACTTCCCTTTGCAGTAATGGATGGAAGTTAGGCATTATTTATTTGTATTAACATTTCCACCACAATTTCAAATTTATTCATCAAGTTGTTTAATTTGTGGTAAACGACCTTATAACACTAACATTAAAAGTATATTTTGTGAAAAATGCCCTACCTATTGTTGTTTTTTTTACACAATGTAACACGAAATAAATTTTTAACGCAATGAACTGCAACAATTTTTCGTAATATAAAGTGTTTAGTCACGTCATTATATATCAAAAAATACAGCACTTCCTCGCAGAAAATATTCCACCAAATAGTTTTTTATACTGATAATAATATTTATTTAACTTAAATTAAAACAACTCAATTATTTTAAAGTTGCAGACTATGTACTGGATAAATGACCAAGTGAGATTTGCCGAGACAATGGTGAACGAAGAGCCACGGGGTTTGTTTCTACAAGGGCCACTTGACGAGTAAGCCCTTTGTTCGACGGCTTGCCCTGATTCTGCAGAAAGAAGACTTAAAGTACACTCTCGGTGGTCAAGTGACGAGACATGGTTGCTCAAAGACCGAAAACATGTAATTTAAACTAATGCAATCGTAATGTCTTTAAAGCAATCGTTTTTAGCATTAATACGTAAACTATTTACTACCGCACATACTTTTTGGTAAAATTATTTATTTGTTGGGGTTTATAGTATTTCATTTTTAGCTGTAGTCATTTGTTGTTCAATATATTTTATAAATACTAAAAACAATCATTGCATAAATGTATTTTATGACAGACGGAAAACAGGCGGGAGTGACGTTATTGGTAGCCTACATTTTTCTGAATTTGTCAATTTGCCAAAACTTATCGTGAAGGGTTTTAACAAATCAAAATACCATTCTACATCAATTATATGAATTTGACTTAATACCATGATACAAATGTAGTATATCTGATGAGAATATTCATAACAATGTAAATTTTTTGAATGCACAATAATGTAAATGTACAAGTGGCATTGCCGTTGGGAAATAAAATAAATAAAAATGGATTCAAACTTTTATCAACGTGATTAGGTAAACTCCATTAGTAATGTAACAATATAACTCAATTATGTTAATGAAAAATACTAAAAAGGCTTTTAAAGTTTGTTATTAGTTTATTCAGCAGGTAGACGTAGCAGGTAGACAGGTATACGTAGTTGTCAATCACAAAACACTCCAGAAAAACGAGAATAACTATTAATACCAGTAATACAATAAAAAATAAATTGAAGCGTTTTAGCTGGTTGGACAGAAAATTAGTAATATAAGTTTATGTTAATAGGTAAAATACTCTTTTACGGACACATATTCATTAGTACTGCTTACATTTACAGTAAATATATACATGACGTACTCACCCCAATCACTAAAAATGGTATAAAACTGTTTTATTTTGTGAGTTGTATAGTCTTGTTCTTCTCATTTTGATAGAAAATTGTACAAACCCTATCCTTTGTTATTAAGACGATCTTTCAATAATAAGTATCATTAATTAATAGTTAAATGACTAGTAGGACCTGGTTACAAGGTCGAACCTTAACAAAATATTTATATATAATTCACGACTGATCTGGCGAACAAGATCTGATCTGACGACTGCAAGTTTCATGTTGTAATATTTATCTCTTGCGTAGTTGTATAATAAAACCACGATTTATGGTACAATTAATTCCTAACTATTGTCTCCCGTAAATTCTTTTGGTTGGAAGTTAAACTTGGAACATTCAATGCGTTATGAATGTATAATTCATTTATTAAGGGTAACACGTAATCATAGAACCTGTTGTAAGTGTAATAGTAACGACTGACTGTTTATATTAATCCATGGGCCTATAGTATTTTAGGTTAACTGTGTGAAACTACGACAACTTATACGTATATCCGTTTATTGAATTAATTTGAATTTATTATCTCCAAATGGATTGTTTAGGACTGGAACAAAACATAACACCTTTTCATATTTATATATGCAATGAAAAACACGTCGTCTTATGTATGGAAAGGTATTTGATAGTACCATTATATTACCGATTTTGATATTGAAAACAGTGAGGCAGATATTACGGCCGCACGAGGTAATGATGGTTACAGGTGGTACGTGTGAAAGGTGCGAAAACCATTAATTCCAGGCCCATCCATCAGACGTGTTACAACCCCTCATCCCCCCTCTCACCCCTAACACATAAAGGCCTTGTTTACTACACAGTTGATGATAAATATCACACATAACTTTAGGGCAATAACCTCTAGTTGATAATAAAACTAATAATAAACTGGAGAATGTCGCTGTATTTTATCGAGAGATTAAGTTGTTTTTGCTGTCATATTGTGCATCAGCTGATAAAGAAACGAGGACATTTTAGAAAATGTTTTCTCCTTGTGAGGTTATGTCATTTGTAATTTCGTACTATATACTAGTATTTCTTGTTGTTGTTGTATCAAATTGTATAAACATAATTTTAAATATTTCATCATACTGACATTTATTGTTTATAACGGACTTTAAATAATATTACTAGTATTACTTATTATTATTAACAGTAGCTTACAACACTTAGCAATACTTTTACAGTTACGTACAAATTTACACTTGCACTTACTGTTTTTATACAAACTAGACGATAAATATATAAAAGTTGGAAAAGAAGGCATATTGTTCCTTGATGGTGGTGAATAAAAATATCATCTTGTAGAACACTTTAGTATTACAAGAACCCAATATCTCTAACATATGTTTAATGGTATAGTAGCTCTATGATATATTTTAACTTGCTAAATGTGTTCAACATTAGTTTTCCTACTAGTTAAATATTTACAGATCAAAAGCTTTAATTTAGTTTTCAATTGGAGAATGACATTGAAATAAAATAAGCCATAGCTGAAATAGTAAGTCTCATAATTTATTTATACATTTCAATACATATTTATTACTTAATATTAGTATATTACAACAGTAATGTTGGGGGAGCTCTGCGCTCCAGTGGCTTAGACACGGGCTTACTAGGCTTACCTCCTTGGGACATGAGTAATACACACGGTTTACATGTAATGACGGAAAACACTAAATCAAACACGAAATTTATATTATATATACCCATAAGCACTCCGAACTTCAAAATAAACTTAGTGTTAAAGTATTAGTCCGCTTCTAACATGATAAAAATATTTAAAATCGTAACTTTTAATAAACTTTACAATATACAATAATAATATACATAATATTTACAGTTTCAAAGTGAAAAATATATGACAACATCACTTATACGTACAACACTGATTTTCACCTCATAAAGGGAATAAGTGGTAAAATGTCAAAAATTTAGTAGAAACATTTTTAACGAGTAGCACTCCTTGTTGACTAAGTTATGATTGAAACTCGAATAAGGTAATGTCATGAACAACAATCTTAAATAGTTCTTAAACATTTAGCTTTTCTTTGAGAAATATTCCTTAGATATTACACAACATTATCTTTTACACTACCTACAGTATTAAAGCACCTTTAACAAATACTCAAAGTAACCTATTTACCTCGGTAACACAAAATACGAGTTGTCATATTATTCGAAATGTTTGATTTTACTTTACAATTTCACAAAACAGATAAATAACATTCTTTAGGTAACTGTTAACTACATTATCTTAGTTTTCTTCCCCTATTTCTAGCACTACTAACGCCACACAAAATCCTTTTGAAGGCCATTCTAAACTCGGGACTGAAAATAGTGTAAATAACAGGATTGAGAGTAGAGTTGAAGTATCCGAGCCACAGGAACAAGCTGGCGAGGTAGGGGTTTATTTCGCAAGAATCGCAAAGCGGCATGAGTAAAGCCATGATGAAAAAAGGTAACCAACAAACTACGAAGGCTCCAGTGATGATAGCTAAAGTCTTCGCCGCTTTCTTTTCCCTTTTGGCCTCGAGGTCCCTGGTTTTATCTCGTTTTGGTGGGTGGTTGGCCGGTTTCTGTACGGGGGTAGGCACTAAGGATGCGGAAGAGTCCTTCGTATTGGCCAGACCTTGTTTGGACGGTTCCGAAGGATGTGCGGAGCCGTTGTTAGTGGTAGGGGTGGCCTCCAAGTTCTTCTCTGGTGAGAGGTTGCTAGGGGTGGTGGCGGCGTGGTTCGCGGAGATCGTGAACGCCGTGGTCGCCTCCGGAGCCTCCACGTTACTGGGCCTCCGAGACGCGTCCTCCTCCACGGCGTCGACAGTAGAACAAGTAGATTGTCCTTCGATGAGGACCAAAGAAGCTGCTAAACCTTCCGTAGTAGTTTTAGAATCTCCCGACTTCATCCGGAGAAACCTCTTCTTTTTAAGAAATCCCAATTTGCTTTTCTCCTGGGTAGCTTGATGGCTTTTGCAAGATTCCAGGACAGCGTTTCTTTGAGCCCTTCTTCGCCTGATCCTCTTGCGAGCAGTCTGGTAGATCTTCCAGTAGAGCACGAGGATGACGAGCAGTGGCACGTAGAAGGTGGAGAAGGTGGCGAATATCTGATAACCCACGTCCTGGCTGATGAGGCACCGCTGCTGGTTGTTGATGCGGTCCAGGTAGTCGGGGTCCTTCCAGCCAAACTGCGGGGCTAGCGACACCACCAAAGCCACGGACCAGACCACCACGATCATGCCGATGATGCGGCCGCCGTTCCGCGTGTGGATGTAGTCGATATTGGTCACTGCCCAGTACCTGTGACAAGCGATAGATGGTTAAGAAAGTTGCATCGAATATATTGTTAAACTCACAGTGACATCAAATGTATAAAACTATAAGTTAAAATTCTGAGAGGTGCTCATTAGAAGGTGAACCAATTTATTAAGCTAAAGAATTTATTTAATGAAGTGGATTAAATAGCTTAGAACATGTTGGTTAGCGATTAAGAGCAATTTAATAAAATGTTTTTGGGTTCAAAACAGTTTTAAACATCGATAAAAAATATAGCTTTATCTCAATATTAATTGAGATTATATGGGTATAAAAATTACGCTCCCTACCCTCCTACCACCCGATGACCTTTAGAATTCGTATGTAGATTATCTTGCATCTGCTACGAACTGATTAAATCTGAATTTGGTACGAAGATAGGTGATGCACCCAAGGCAGATGTAGACATGCTTACGAAATATACAACTATCATTTAGATATCTGCCCCATCAATTCATTCTATCAGATATCCGTGTGAGTAGAGTATGAGATTATCCGTGTTTGTAGTGTGTAGTCCCGCCGATGTGACCCATTACTTCCTCGGGCAAGTTACAATGGTTTAATTATTTAGCCTCATTCTTATACTTCTAATGTATAGTCTCGTAGAGACCATTCTGTAAATTATTTCTAATTTCGTTCTTGTATAGAGATTTTTCAGGTTAGTTTAGGTTATGAATTGGTTATATTTTAGTCACTATAGCATGAATTATGTTGGTGATGATGAGGAATATGTTCAGAGTAGCTAATAGAATTAAATTATGGCATTTCGGATACAATTCAGTCATAGTTCTGATTGCTTTCTTTCACACTTAAAGACGAGTAACCTTACTCCTTTAAAGGTGGCAGCTGGATTGCCACTCTAAATAATATTATGTTACACTACATTGGGTGTTTGGTTTATCTTTTAGTGGTGCTAAGTTACACTATTTTAAGTGTAAGCTTACACTCTCAGCAGTTTAAGCTTACACTTTCAGCAGTGTAAATTTACACTCTCAGCAATGTAAACTTGCACTCTCAGCAGTGTAAACTTACAGCTTTTAGAGTGTAACTTGACCCATAAAGTGTAACTTGGCACGAATACAAGATAAACTCCACTCTCATTGCAGTGTAACTTTACTCTTTTTAAGTTGGCAACCTAGCTGCCACTTTCTTTGGTGGAAGGTCACTCTTTTCTTTTTACGGTGAAGGTTTACTCTCGACTGAAAGATCTTTTGGGTTTACACCCCTCTGACCTCCAAACATTCTATCAGGCATCAAATACCTTATAAATAGAGCCGTCAAATTTAGTATAAATAACGACAAAACGCTAAAATCATACAAAGGCCGCCTCCCATTTCAAACCCCTATGGTCCTCTCTCTTACAGCAGAAAGGATCTTTGGCCAGTTCTGCGTGTGGGGTGTGTGGATGGTGAGTTAGGGGGGGGGGGTAAGGGGGGATTTCGTCCCCACCATTTTGCCCCCCCTGACCCCACCCATGCCCCCCTTGACCCCCCAGGAGGATTTCGTCTCCGCTATTTTCCCCCCTCCTGACAACCCACTCCGGTGGCCATCTTGGCCATTACAGTGACCTTGGATATACCAACAATGGACCCTCCATCCACATTCCCAGACAGAGGGTGAGTTTTTGAGAAGGGTGACCTCTTTATGCCAGCACACATCGCCCCTGGCTGATTGTTGGTCTAGACTTCACAGTGTTTAGTTGTGCCACAGCCTTGCTGCAATTCTGTTTGTTCTGTTCTGTGAATTGTGTTTTGGTACCCATACTGGTTTCTTGGTTTCCACTTTGATGGTACTTGGTCTCTTTCGTCTCTTGCTAGCTGTGGGTGGTGTAACAGATGATGCCTGAGGAATTGGTGCTGTCAATGAATGAGCACTAGCATTATTGTTCATATCCTCAATCTCCTCAATAAACGATTTATAGTCGATTTATAGTTTTATAGTCGTCTGCAGAAGCGTAAGCGTCCATGTTCACGTCCTTACCGTGCGACTTCTACCGTACTAATGACTGGTATTGGGTTTGCTCGCCCTTAAAGTAAACTGTGCGCACTCACCACAGTGAGTGGCACATCTTGCTGCAATAGACTAGATGTTTCATTTTTTATTCCAACATTATTTCAAAAGGTCTCCGGAATCTCATTTCATCCATTTCGATTTTAGTTCATGTTAATTGTTGTACATCCTCGTACGGCTCGTAAGTGTAATGTGTATTTAGCTCCTCAATAAATGTAACGGTCTTTTTTGTTTTCTTAATAATTACATTGTTTCATATGATATTCACTCTCAAACACATCTCTCACTCTATCTGACACTATTTTGATTGCGAGCCTTTGTCGGATGTTAATGCGTTTAAAACATATTTTTTCATTCATATAGTGATTAATTTTCTTACGTCATCTACACTGTTCATTTTTGGGTACGTATCGACTGTTACTGACAGACTACCGCCGAAGGTTCTGGAACGAGTCAAAGTGCAGACTTATGCATTGTCCAAGATATGCTCAACTACATTAACGAAATTGTGAGAGGTTAGGATGCTGTTGTATCTGCAGTCAATGTGCATGCCGTAACTCTTCAATACTTCTTTAGCCTTATTTACAGTATTTATATCGTTGGGGACATTTTCTCTAAAGTAACACATTTAAAATCGTCCTTCCTTTGCTTTATTTATGGCTTGTTTTAAATTTATTTTTTGAATTCGAATGCATTTGCACTCACGGACTCCGTACATCTCTAGAAGGGGTTCCTTAATCATTACATAAGACATGTTTTAGATTTTAATCTTCAGGCAGAACTGCCACTTTAGGCGACTGTTCTGTCAATGTTTTATTTATAGATTGCTTTTATTTTTCCAGTTCCTTATTCTCTTCTTTTAACTGAGAGTGACTGGTTACAAGCTGCTGATTAACTTTTATTATTTGAAGGTTGAATTCCAAGGACTGATTTTAAGTCTGTTGGTTCTCAGTTCTGAGTTTATACTGTCCATACTTTCTAATGGACGGCAAGACTTCCAAAGACCCAGTCTTGAGATTTCTCAGTTTTGAGGAAAATATTAATTCGTATAAACCAGGTTCATTGATGTATACTGTATGAGATAGATAATTCAAAGGGGGGGGCCAGATCGGACTTTCCTTCTTTCGCCATTGTTTTGCGATGTTTTTCTTTAATATGAGTTCGGATTGCTTTACCTAGATTAACGTAGCCTAAGATTTGAGCCACTTCTTTACTCTTGAACCAAGCATTATCACTGTTGTCAAACAGAACAGCAACGTGCTGGTCATTAAATATATAGTATGTTAATTAGGACATTTTGTAGGTTATGTTAAGTATCGTAGGTATCTCTGACAGAACAGCACACACGGAAGCACAGCAAGACTATCGCACAACCGCACACTGTGAATTATAGACCAAGAATGAGAACGTGGGAATTCGACAAAGGGTTGCGGGATTCGCTCACCCCTATTTTTCGGGCGGGGAAGGGGGATTTGTAAATGATGTCTAATTAAATTGAATTATGGAAAATTCAAAGGGAGGACCGTTTCGTTCCTTCCCTCCGAGCACCCCCCCCCCCGAACTTACCCTCCACAGCCCACACACGCAGAACCGGCCAAAGACCCTTACTTACAATATAGCCTTAAATATATTTATCTTATTTTGAAAATGCCTCCTGAACTGTTGTTTAGAAATTAAAACCAGAGTTGCATATCTTTTCTGCCCAAACAGTTCAAAATTGATATTGTCACACCTATTATGACAACATGTTTCGGAATTCAAAATTCCATCTTCTGGACAGACAAAAACGTCCGTAACTCATTACAGATTTTGTCTACATTTACAAATTTAAACATTACAACAGTTAAACATAATACTACACGGAATTTGACACATACTTCACATAAATTACATCCACGTACAAAACGGCCGGCGATTAGACTCCGACCCAGTAAAAAGGTATATAAACCTGATTGTAATATTCATCTTAGTATTAATATATATTTAATACACAATTTAGTATATCCTTACTTCGTTCAAATATGATTACCTTTTTAACTAATTTACATTATATTGCCAAGAAATTAGTTTTACAATTATTATGTAATACGATCTGTGTTAAAAAGTTTACAAATATTATCGAAGTTGTAACTAATTTAACTGTGTGTTATAACTAATTTAACCTGAACCTCTGATATTAAAAAAATACTCTCTTGAATGACAGAGCCATCTGCGAAATAGATTTTGCACATTCAATGCTGCGACTGTCAAAGCAGCGAATGATAAAGAACAATACGGACTAAATTTTAACAACTCTGAATTCCTAGCTAGTTTCAGAGGCTTTGATTATTTGTTTTTATTTTAAGTTTGATTTTCTCTTTTTTTACGTGATCCGCGTTTTCATCAGAGGATAACCTAAGCTAATTAAGCTATTCTATTTTTTTGATCAAATTCCTGTGACATACATATTAAATTAAGAATCCATAAATACGTAATGTGTCGTGTAGTTTGTAATAACTTAAAATTTGTTCAGTTATGAACTAAAGTGATTAACCATGTAGGAATCAATAAATCTTATCCCAAAGTTTTTGCAAATTCTGAGTTACTATTTTTCTATTAAATACTGTAAATTAAAAACATTTATTATTTTAAAAACGTAAGTATTTAAGAAAAATATGTTTCACAGTACTTTAATGTATTTTCAAAATTTAAAATTTTTGAAACATTCGTAAGATTCTTTTCACTACTGTTTTCACTACTTGAAACAACATCTGTTTGGTTTTTAAACGGATTTTACAAAGCTTGTCTGATTTATAAATAGTAGTTTTCATCACTAAATCACTTAATCGTTTTTAAAAGCTCAGCTGCGCCTCGATTTTAAAACACGATTGCGCACCAAAAAGAGCCACTTTTGCTCCGAGTAATGAACAACGTTTTTTATCATAATGTGGCGTTAGACTTTTAATCATTGAAAATGTTAACTATAAAGTTGTATTTTTGAGGTTATGTTTACAAAGTAAGTAATATACAGTGTTACATTTCTGTTATTTATAAACAATACTTTCTATAACGTGTGGTGAGGAACGCTTCTATCATGTATAGATAAAGTAAACAGCTGACCTTTTACGTCCGAGGACTTAAAAAAGATCACAGCTGATTTTTTAGGTCTTAAGACAATAAAGTGACGTTTTCGTACTATTTAGAGAATAAAAAGCAGGTGGATTTCGTGCAGAATTATAAAAACTTAATTAAGGTCCACCTTATTTAAATATTTTATGAACACATTACATGAGTACTTATTAGGAAAATATAAATATTGTAGCTTTAAAATATGAAAAATAATGTTTAAAGCTAATAAAATAAATTATACTATACTTCATACACTTAATTATAATTATTATTAATATAATTATTATTTACAAAATACTATTACTCCAAATTCTATAATACAAATTAAACATTCTAACCACTTAATACCTAAAAGAGTATACATATGGTAGCTTAAAGTTTTGGTTCTGTTAATCCTCATAACAACATGACAAGTAACAGAATTTGCAAATACAATAGTTATATAATAATTTTATTGCAAATAACAAGGCGAAACTATGAACTTGGTGGTATTTGGATTCCATGCACTGACGGGGTCTACTGCGAGAAAATATAACATAACAGAGTGCATTGTTACACGAAAAACTCACTAGCGTTTCCTTATAATTCTTCCCTTCCCTTATAATTTAGTTCACAAACTGAAGTAGCAATTATTAGAGCTATAACAAAATATCTCCCTTGCAAAAAAGTCTTTTTAAATTTAGTTATGAATGATAAAAACCAAACTAAAAAATAAGATGATGCAGTAACAATTTTGATAAATTTACAAATATTTATTTAGTTAGCTGTACACAAAATCAGGTTAGGGTGGATAATTATTTTTCCTCGAATGTTAAAATAGCAATACCTGTCTACAGCGATGGCTACGAGATGGAGGATGGAAGCCGTGCAACATAGGACATCACTGGAGGTCCACATATCACACAGCTCCGGGCCCAGGATCCATCCTCTGCTAATCTGTAACAACATTACAACATTATCTGTGATGTGTTGTCTACAGTGATGGCTACGATATGGAGGATGGAAGCCGTGCAACATAGGACAACACTGGAGGTCCACATGTCACACAGCTCCGGGCCCAGGAACCATCCTCTGCCAATCTGTAACAGCATTACAGCATTATCAGCGATGTGTTGTCTACAGCGATGGCTACGATATGGAGGATGGAAGCCGTGCAACATGGGACATCACTGGAGGTCCACATATCACACAGCTCCGGGCCCAGGATCCATCCTCTGCTAATCTGTAACAGCAGACAACATTATCAGTGATGTGTTGTCTACAGTGATGGCTACGATATGGAGGATAGAAGCCGTACAACATAGGACATCACTGGAGGTCCACATGTCACACAGCTCCGGGCCCAGGATCCATCATCTGCTAATCTGTAACAGCATTACAGCATTATCAGTGATGTGTTGTCTACGGTGATGGCTACGATATGGAGGATGGAAGCCGTGCAACATAGGACATCACTGGAGGTCCACATGTCGCACAGCTCCGGGCCCAGGATCATCCTCTGCTAATCTGTAACAGCAGACAACATTATCAGTGATGTGTTGTCTACAGTGATGGCTACGATATGGAGGATGGAAGCCGTGCAACATAGGACATCAATGGAGGTCCACATGTCACACAGCTCCGGGCCCAGGATCCATCATCTGCTAATCTGTAACAGCATTACAGCATTATCAGTGATGTGTTGTCTACGGTGATGGCTACGATATGGAGGATGGAAGCCGTGCAACATTGAACAAAACTGGAGGTCCACATGTTACACAGCTCCGGGCCCAGGATCCATCATCTGCTAATCTGTAACAGCATTACAGCATTATCAGTGATGTGTTGTCTACGGTGATGGCTACGATATGGAGGATGGAAGCCGTGCAACATAGGACATTGGTGGAAGCCCACCGTCACACATGTGCAGGCCCAGGAACAATCTTCTGGTTTTGTAACACTACAACTTTGTCATTGATGTCTTGTCTACAGCAATGGCTACTACTCTCCCGGTACGTCCAGAGTGCACGCCGATTCAGATTCAGATTCCGATTCCGATTTTCAGTGCTAGGCACTTGTATTTTAACGGATGTGGCCATAGTGGCCACCGGAAGCCGAGCCCGCACGCAGGTACCTGCTTAGCTGAGGGAAAAGTGTATGGTGTTCATCAAATACACCCCTACATTTATTAATATCATGAACACCTTTTTTCACGGGCTGTAACTTCACAACACCTTTCTAACGCTATCCCAGCTTCCCAATTCGGCGACGTATTTCCTGCCTCCATTGTGGCCACCACCAAGATATCTGACTCAGATGAAACACGCGCAGGGAAACTGAATTTGAATCTAAATCTGAATCGGCGTGCACTCTGGATGCACCCTTAGTCTAGAGGCCGTGCGACAATTCAGTTCATATATGTTCCTTAATATTGCTCAGTGTTAGACAGATAAACTATTTCAGACTGCGATGTCTGAGTTATGGATTAAGGCGGTCCCACACTTCGCGCGAACAGGCCTGAACATTCGGCCGAACATTATTCCAAATGTTCACTGAACATTCCGTCTCGTATGTTTCCGTATGTATTCAAAAGTTCGTGCAGCTCTCACACTTCTCGCGAATACTCCGAACATTCGGAGTTCGGCCGAATGTTCAGGCGTGTTCGTGAGAAGTGTGGGACCGCCATTAGACTCAATGTGTGTTCTGGCACGTAAACTTAAACATGCCAACGTCTCTTTTCAACTAATTAATTAAACAAAATTCATATAACCTCCCTGAATTGTTGTATGATTTCAAAATTACAAAGTACAGTTGGAGAAAATAAAAGTTGCTCAACTTTAAATTACAAACGACCATCAACAAAAACGTTACATGTTTCTCAAACAAATGTTTGAACTCGAAATACCTCAATCAACCTTTCTCACGGTTAGTTTATTTGGCTTTGAGAACTTTTGTCGTCAAAGAACTTCGGTTTAATCTTCTTGGCTTGGTAGTGGAGCGGGAATTTGCTGCTTTGTTTCTGTGAGTAAAATTTATTATTAGATAATGAAGGAAACAGAAAACATTTAATATACAACCACTCTAGAAATAGTATGATATTTCACTTACAGTTAAAATACTGTAGTTATATAGCAAACATTAAAGAGAGTTATATAAATTAAGGCTTGTTAGAAAACATATCAATTCTTGAATGTACATTTCTTGAATCTACATTTTGAAAATAATTTCTAGGTTTTTGTTCGGTGATTTTCGACCCCTGAAATTATTATTTTAAATACATATTTAGTATCAATCGAAAGCTCTTACCCTTTAGATGTGCCTTTTGAGGGCTTGAAAAACAAATAACCTCGGGGCTCCGCCTCATTAGCTCTTAAAGTTCCAATGGTAATCTTATGGAGTTATATTGTATTTATATAGTGAAACAGCTGGTTGTAATGTAAACAGTTCAAAACATCTGACCCTGTGCCTGCGAGATTCCCGTGTGGAGAACGGGGCACCTGCTAGTGCTCTTTAACAAATTATCCTAAAATTAAGTAAATTTATTAAATTTGAGTATTTTGTCCTTTTTTTGATTCTGGGCTTAAGTATTGAAACATACTTTTTGGCTTGCACCCTATACTGTTTTTTTCACATTTTATTATTCCTTTTCAAAGATAATTTTTTAGCAGAGTATTTTGCAAAAGTGTGACAACATCAAATTGAATCCGGGGGGGAATTACTTCCTTTCAAACAATTCAGAGAACAAATTTAAAATCCTTTAATAGAAACCGAACCAAATACTTTGGCATATGATTGGGAAACAACAAGTTGAGCTATCAAAAGGGTTGACTTTTTAGGGGTGAGAATTCAGAACGAAAATGTTCTAGAATGTTAAATAGAATGAATACCTAAAACAAATAGAAAGCGAAATTGCAATAGGTATGTTTCTTATGTGCAATGAGGGAACCAACAAACATTAATCTCCTGGAAATTAATAACTTGTGTTAGGTCGATTGCCACATTTCATACAATATTGTTCTTTGAGTAGCAACTGAAACGAAATCAAAAATAATTTTCTAAGCTAAAAAAAATTTATGCACGAATGAGTTGCCTTTTCGGACACAATGCAAAGATTTTCAGAAATTAAAATATTAAATGTTCCTTGAAATTATATTTTGAACATTTTCACTTACAAGATTATTATAATTACAAGATTTAGACTACAGATATGTTACTTATATACAACACTAATTTAAACTACTCTTATCGTTTCCTCTGCATAAAAAATGCATTAATATTTTGTTTAACCATTTATACTGGCTGAAACGTTTCTAGTATTTACTTGCTTCGAATAGGAATGTAAAAACAATGTTTAAATTCAAGAGTTATATCATAGATTAAGCATACTCCTAAGGAGTATGCTTATTCTATGGTTATATTTTCATGTGTTGTAAAAAAATGTTTGCAAAATATTTATTTTTAGTATGGGAAGATTTGTTTTTTTATTCAATCGGCAGATGGCAACCAACCCCTCCCAAGTTAACTTCTACAAATATATCAATCCGTGTATATTTCCAGGGTAAACCAGGTAAAACTTTCAGCACCTCTCTCGACCAGTTGGAAGCTACGGATTGTTCAAGTAGGTATTTTTAAATGTTGTGATCGCATTGAATGGTTACTAGCCCATTAGATTCTGGGTTATACCCATGCCAATGTAAATGGTTATTAGGTATGTGATAACTTCCATGCTTGGGGGTTTAGGTCCACTTTAATTTGAAAGTACAGTATACCTATCTACGAAAGGAAAATAAAGGATAGACATGTATCAAGTCTGTTATTTACACTGTTTTATGCTATAGTCATATCATCACCTGTAATAGAGTTCCTACAGCAAAACCCTGCTCTTTAAATTTCATTAGGTTGTTGATAAAAATCATCTTACTTTTTCAAATTATAATGATTATAAAACAGAGTAAATGTTATGTTCAATCGTACATGAATCATAATTTTTGTATTGAATTATAAAAAGACTACAACTTAACTGAATGCAAAAGCCTGTTAAATGTTGTTTTGTTCTTTTTGAAGCTATAAATAAAATTCTCAACTATGATATCAAATATTTCCTCGGCTCACAGCAAGCAGTTTATTCAAAGCAGGTTAGGGTGAGTGTATGTGTACCGATACGCCCTTTGGGTCTATCATATGAGGGGGAGGGAAACTGTCGACCCCAGATATTCTCTGTTATTGAAGCTTATAACAAACACTGAAATACACATCCTAGTTTTGTTTCGTAACCAAGTAAGCAGGTTATAAAAAGTATTATCATTTATATATCATGCTGAGAGGACCCATAAGTAATTTATTTTACGAACCCCCTTTTTTATCAGGCTAATTTTCTTGAATATGAATATTATCTTCCTGCATTTATGTGCCTGTCTTGACTTAAACTGCCGGATTTTCATATTAATATGTCAAATGCGATAGGTGTACGGTCCTGGAATGATAATGTTTGAATTATCAGTTAGTAGTCATAACTATTTCTGACTAAAAGGTATGAAACTTTTTATTTACATGAGATTTATTTTTTTACTTTTATATTAATGGATGTATCAAAATAGTTTGTCCAACTATTTCAAAGTTAGCTTTTAATGAGAATTATATTCTTAAGGCAAAATATTATTACAACATCCACTCTTTCCCGGCCAGCTTTACGAAAATACAAAAGTAAAATTTATTCTTTTGAAATATAACTTAAGTTGTAATTATTTTAGTTTCTGTCTAGCTTTCCATCCAAAACTATAAAATGCTTGTGATTTAATGCATGATTCAATAACCTTTAAGGTTATTTTTGCAACAACAAAATACTGTGTTTTTGGAGTTGTGAATAAAAACCGTGTATTTCAATTTGTGTCGACTTGGAAAAAAAAAATTGAGTAAATTAACTGCTATTTGCATTATAACTTTCTTTCGAGATAAAACAGAATCAGAGTATAACTTTTGGAAAAACAATACTGACTCCCAAATCATGATGGCCATCAGAAGAGGCTACTTCACTCAATAAATGGTTTATTTCATCGTAACCAAATTTCCCGGCTAGGAACTATAATACGGTTATAAATTGAATTTACGTTGTTTTGTTAATGCTAGTTTCCAAACACTTTCAGTTTCAATAATGGCAAATGAGGATTAAATATAGTTATTCATGTTGTTTTATTATAATTCAAAGTAAATTTTAAAACCTAAAGATGTTTTTATTCGAGGCTCTATTTCATTAAAACAAATTTAACTTTTAAGTAAATATCGAGCTTAATTTGTATGGATTTAAATAACCATTAGAATATAATTGCTATTGTAATTGACAATATACATGTATGACAAAAATATTAGGAAAAGAAAATATTTAGCTTGTCAAACTCAAAAATCTTATAACATTTTGAAATTACTTAAACGTCAAACGTTTGCCATTGATATAAAACAATATAATCATGGTCTACTATTATTTATTTTACTAAGGCTAAATTTATATCTGTCCTAACATCAATGGTTATTTGAAGTGTTTTCAGCCTGCAACCACTACCCAACCCACAACTAACGCCAATTAACCTATCCAACTTGTCAGTTTAAACCTCTATAAATACATATCTCTTTAAGATTCGTCCCATGGAAATAAATCTAACTTCCTAAATGTTTATTTTAACAGTGCATAGTGACTATATTTGTATGTTACAGAAAATCAATAAATCATTACACACCCCACATCAATAATTAACTTTATTTTCCCTCTCGTATAATGTGGCGCTCGTATTAGGTGCTGGCCACGAAACAGGAATGTGGCACAGTCTGGAGAACCGTAAACTGTGCAAACTATGCTATGAAGGCAATACCATTATTGAGTTTCCCCTCCAGTTCACTGTTTTAGTTTGTTAGAAATGTGAATAGATAATTATATTTATTCCAACAAACTGTAGGGTAAGTAAATGTAATTGTGACGTGTTACTCTCAGGTTGGATAAATCAAGTGTGCGATGGTTTTAATTCAAAATGAAACATGAGTTGTCTGCTTGAATTTAACAACAGTTCTAGAAAATACAATACCGCCTTTTCTGAAATACGTGGTGGGATTTTCAACAATTAAAAGCAGCAAAATTGTTGACGTAGTTATTACGGCAACACGATTCTGTTATAAACACAATTTTTTTTTATGTCACATATCTGCTTTTGACTGTTTGATTAAAAGTGTAAATGCGATTAATAATAATAATTTCAGTTATGATAATCCATCACAAATTTGTCCTAATAAACCTTTAGAGGCTGTTGTGTATCAATTACTTTCAAACGCTATCATACTTATTTGTTAAATCACAGTTTAATGTTACGGTAAGCCAGTTACTACTGTCTTAAAATATTATAATACTTTAACTACGCTTTAATAACTATCTAGTATATCCTGTAAGCTGCCGTATACATGTAACTGGTAGTAAATGTATAACCAAGTGATGAAAAATATGGAGTTCTTTGTCATAAAAATGGCAATGTATTAAAAAGGCGTCATTTAGTATTTTAAAAGTAAACAAATAAGTCTTAGCATATTTTTAATAATATTTACTATATAAAACAGATTGATTTTGTCTGTAGGATGAGTATTTTGTAACCAAGTGCAACTTTTAAATGCCGGAATCATATTTATTTCAAAATTACGTATTAACTATTATAAATAACCTTGTTAAATGGGGCACCTTTGCATGATAGGCCCTGACGCAGCGAATCAATTCCTGGCGTTTATGACTTTAAATCAATGTAAAACATTTTGGACGTGTCTTGTTTATTTCTATTCAACAACAGAAGATGATTTTATTTTTGAATTTGTTGATAAACAGTGGTATTTAAAACAGATGTTATGTTTTCTTTGTATTATTTAATTTTGTTTAACCAAGCAAACTTTGTAATACTATACCGTAGTCGCTAGTACAGTGTATTGCCTCTGTTGACCTTCATGGCTCTCGGATGTAGGTACCATGATGGCTCTCGGTATGATAACCATTTATAGCTAATTTAACGTTTGTATCTTAAAATTATAAATTAATTGAAATTGAAGTTGATTTATCTGCTCATCAAAATTTCCCAATAATTTGTAACCACCCTGCACATTATTATTCAATAAAACATGAAGAAGGTGTTTATTGTTGACACAACATGAAACTTCACGAGATAGTAGTATGGAGTATTTAGTGTAATTTAGTATTTAATCTAATTGATAAACTGGTCTATATAAAATATTGTTCACGTAACAAAAGACACCATTGATGAACCGAGCGAAGTTGGCAAGGGCGGCAACAGAGTGAAACGAGTTTAATTAATATGTTCGCATCCTCCCTCTCACAAGGAATTTCCAGTTAGTTTATTAAAAAAGTTTGAAAAACAAAAACTTGTCGTGATTTATTTTATCTTGAAAGTGATATTGTATATTAAATTATGTCAGTTTGTTTAACAGAGTGTGATAAGAGCTGTGCTTGTTTGATCGATTGAAACCTTTACATTCTACTATAATGTATTTGATGATGTATGTCTGTTTAACCGTTTTGTTTTTTCGGATGCTATAAATTAAATATAGGCAAAATGACGTATAGCTTTTTTACACCCAACTTGTGAATTATGGTTATAACATAATCGTAGTATGGCTTTTAGAAAACGTTTCATGGACATCTGTATATAAATCCGAACCATCCCAGCAACCTTTGAGAAAACCATAAGTCTGATAGCCATGAACTATAATAAATTACCAATTAAACCAATTAGTTACCAATTAAACTCCTTTGGGAATAATGTTACAGAAATCAGAAATAACATATTTTACTGTCGTATAAACATTACAAAGACTGTATTGACATCTTCAGGTACTTATAACAAATGCAATCAATGATAAGTTCAAGTAATCAATACCCCATTCAGCGATATGTAGTATTTACTTATTTAGGTTTCAGGTGTTTCTAAGACAGTAAAATTTAAATACATCTTTTGCAATCATAAATTCTGATTATTGTCGATATCATTAGATGACTTGATTTGGAAAACTTTAGCAAAAGTCATCCTCGGGTCTGGGATGAAATTCACGGTACAGACTATGAAAACATCCAGGGAAAAAATCCTTACCTCGTAGACAGCGCCTAGGGGCATGACCAGGCAGGCAACCATGAGATCGGCTACGGCGAGAGACATGACCAGGTAGTTGGCTACGTTCTGAAGGTTTCTCTCCAGCAGAATAGCGGCAATCACGAAAACATTGCCTGCAACAAAAGAAACAAATAACAATAATAATTATAAGTTATAATTTACAACGAGTAAAAATATAACTAGGGTGAGGATTCCGTGACTAGGTCAAGTTTAGGTTATGATTTAAGAGTCTAAAAAATGTGATATATGTTCATTTAACACGCTTATTTTGGAATGCATGTAAAATAAAATTCCGCAGATATAAAGCTTATTTGCGTTATCGTGTCAAAACTGAAAATTGTTTAACGATATACCGTTGTGCGTGCTACTAATCACCTTAAAAGCGTAAAAATTATAATGATTATAAACAAACTAAAAATATATGGGCGACAAGCATTATATTTCAGTCAGAAAATAGGATTATTTAAAATTAACTTCATCTGCAGAAAATTATCCTGGACAGAATAAAGGCAAATACGCGATTTTTTCGTTTCTATCTACGCCAGTGCCATTTTTTTACGTTTTGAAAGGGACGTTCCAAACCCTGTCTGTGACTCTACCTGTGCTCGGGTGGTGGTGATCTCCTGATCTCCCTAAAACTCGGTTTTCCATAAGGTGTCCCTACATATTCGGTCACTTGTCCAATTGTATAAGTTGTAAAAGTTCGTCGGATACTCTACAGAATGCAGTTCAAACAAATTAATTTGCATGCATAAATGAAGCAAATAATCACGATGTAGTAAATAATATAGAGTTAACGCTGTACATTTGGCATACATAAATTTATCCAAGGGCTACTTAGTATTATTAGGAAATTTATTATTTACGTATCTCGTCAGTTCGTTTCCAAGTACAAGTTAAAATATATAGTCGAAACTTTATATTATGATTAAAAAAGTATTCTCTTTATGGATTCACAATGAAAAACAGATTCGTTGTTCATAAAATGAAACGTTAATGTTCAGAATAGGCTGGAGTGGAGGATAACTGAACTTTTAGATTATAGAGCTTGTTTTAAAGTAAACTGCAAATTGAATAATATCAACAGATAACAGCTGGGAGGGATTTCACGGGGAAGCTTTCAACCCTTGCTTTCACATGTTGAGATCTGTGTTCCAAACTGAGTTTTGATCCTATACGCTTTAATCATTCTGTCATGTTGGGTTTATAAAAAGGCACAGTTTTTTCTCACTCATGGAGTTATGGATGATAACACCTTACTCCATTAAATTAAACAATTATTTTAATGAAAATTTCTACAGAAACCATATACATATATTTTTATTTATTAAATATTTTTACACAAACTAAGATTTTAAATAAACAATGAAAATTACAAATTGATTTAAATAAGATTTGAATTTAATTTTATCACAGGAAGTTATAAATTATTTCATATCCAACATTACAGTTTTGAATTTGGTTGTAGCATGGATTGTCAATTATCAATATAACTTATTTACTTACGTCAATCAATCCTTTTTTCCCCTATTCTGGTGCCAGAATAGGAGAAAAATACCCCCGTAGCAGCAAACCTGCGTACTCAGCGAATTTCCAATGCATATATATGTATCTTAATACCAAATAAAGCCACATACCAAGTTTCATCAATATACATTCATAAATAAACGATTTATGTCAATTTAATTATTCTCCATAAGAATAACATGGCAGATGAGTATGCAGGTTTGCTGAAGTAAGGAACACAAAAAATGGGGTTTTATACAAATATCAATATAACTCATGTAGGTAAAGCCACATACCAAATTTCATTAATTTATTTTCATAATGAAGGCAGATAACACGTTACTTATTCTCCATAAGAATAACATGGGGCTGAGTACGCAGGTTTGCTGCTACGGGAGCCTTGGGTAAAAAATTATTTTTTTGAGCAAATATCAATGGTCCACAACCAGATGAAGCCGTATACCAAGTTTCGTCAGTATACGTTCATAAATAAGCGAGATATAAAATTTTTATTTTCCTCCATAAGAATAACATTAGACAACGTACTGTGTTTAGCACTTTCGATATCTCGGTAACCAATTGACGTAGAGAAATGATCAAAATACCAAATTGTGTGTTTTTTTAAGCTGAATCCAATGGGAAAAAATAAAATCTGACTTTTTCCAAAATTATATGTAAAAAATTCGAAAAACCCATTTTTGGGGTACAAAACCCCCCCAAAATACCCCTTCGGATAGAGCGATCTGGCTGGTTTTCGAACTTAAAGTCATAAATGTTGCTTTACATGTTTATACCAAATTTCATCAAAATCGGATAATTTTTACGAGAGTTATCGTGCTCACGGACACACATATATATATATATATATATATATATATAGATATATATATATATATATATATATATACAGTTTCGAACGAATGGTGTTTTTGGGGTCTGGGGACCTCAAAACGAAAAGTTATCATGGTCCCGGGCCTAGGTCTTACCATGCCGACTACGGTAATAGCTTCTTCCCTATAGGGGAAATTCGCTAAAAGGATTGATTGACTAAGTAAATAAGTTATATTTCACTTTTAACTTCCTACTTGGTTGTATTATTTTAGAGACCTTCCGGATTTTTTTATATGTTCATTATTTAAAATAATTTAATATTATACATCGTTTTATACAGGGCAACCATCTAGTAATGAGACATAGGAATTGAAATTTGGACTACCGTTCACTCTATGAAAATTATATGGCATAAAAACGTGAATGTTAGCATACATTGTTAAAAGGACATTCCATCAACAGTTCTAACTTTTAAACTATCTTTGTCGTTTTATTTTTGATTCCATTGGGTTTTTATTAGATAATTTCTTTAATAAATACATTTTAATTAATTAAAAAATATGGTTAAACAAGGTATTAGTCCGAACAATCCACTCAAAGTAGATTTTTCATGTTGTTATATTTTAACGCTCGATATTTAGGCTTGATTGATGGCCGTAAGCGCTAATAAATCATATGAGTTTGCTCTCAACTAAGTTAAGTAAGTTTATTCAATCTGGTAAAAGTATTGCAAAATGCATTGTTTAGAACCAAATCCATCTTCTGAAAAACATTTTAGGGTGGAGGAAAAGGCGTTATTTATTAAAAACCAACCCTGCACTACACCTTAATGCTTTTTTAAAACCAAAATGAATCAAACTAATTAGTAATGAATAATTACTAATAACATTTTTGTTCTAATAACGTGTTGTTTAAAGTATGAATTGTTTTGACTTATTTTAATTGGTGAGGTTATAACTATAGTGCCACTCAACCACATATTGTAGCATGAAACGGCCCTAAGCATTCGTGCATTGGCCTGTGATATTAGAAACAGTACAAACTCAACTCAGAATGGCCGGTCAGGGATTTGAACAGTATGAATAATATATAATAGTTATAAATACACTTGTTTGAGTAATAGCAGCATTAACAAAATTGCAGGCACAGTTGGTGCATGCAATGTTTTGTCGACTTAAAAATTTGCAATTAAAATTAACTGAAACATGTATTTATTATTATCAATATTTTTAGGTTTTATTAATATGATAAATATAATCTCTCCCTTCCTATAAGCATACAGTTGTAACAATAAATGTGTAGACAGTAATATTGTTTTATTCTTGTACCATAACAACTGTTTTTGACATTAAAAAAATGAGTGGAATTTCTAGCGAAGAAACTAAACAATCTGATGAATAAAAACCTTACAAAATGATGATACAAGAATAATCTGCACACGAGAATACTCCCCTCATGAAACTTGTTACGTAAAGTAAACAGGGTTGGAATAATAACACACCAGCCCCTGGCTATTCCCCTGTTTCATGGAACAATGTTGCCTTTTATGCCTCGTAATTTTTAGATTTCAATTTTTCATGAACAAAAATTGTTGTTACAAAAAAGAAAAAGACACGGTGGAAAAAATGTTACCGAAAGCCTTTTAACACAGTATGAATGTTTATAAAAACATATCTTGCATACTAATAATAAAGTAAAAATAATAGTAATAATAATAGTAAAAATAATAAATAATGAGTAATCGTATTTTGAATATATATTACATCGGATGTAAAAACAAAACATCTATATATTTTTTATAAATATACAAAAGTTAACATTAAGATATGTATAGTTATAGTTATTCACTCTTCGATGCACGAACATATTTCCCTGTAGGATGAGGTCCCGCGAAGGAAGTTAAAAAAAATCTTAAGTAACAATAGGCCAAAATAATCCTATTATACAGGTATTCTTTAGTCTGTACAACACATTGCCGCAAACCCAACCCTAATCAGACGAACGAGTATCGGCATATTTTAAAAATTACTTTATTCCCGATACAATGTTTTAGGTGTGGTTTTTGGTATTGCATAATACAGTATAAAGTGTTATTAATTATCAATAATCCCTATGGCCCGTGCCTAAAACGATGAATATAACATCCTTTAGTGAATGACCCTTGAGGAAAATTCCCTACTAATTAAGGTACCTGAAGTTATAAATCAATCGTTACCAGAATTCTTATTAAATTTCTGGTTTACATAAAATTATAAAATATAAAAAAATCGTAATATATTATAAATTGCAAATGTTATTGAATCACAAATTGACACATTAAATAATTTCTTTGCACCGGTTTCTAGTATAGTCGATAAATTATCATGAGTCTATTTCAGGGAGGGTACTTTGCCATGAGGGCATATCCAAGGCATGAGAGTGAAAGGTGTTAAGCATGTAAATTAAAATTCAAAATCATATTTTCTATAACAGAACATTTATTCTTTATTGATTGATTTTAAATTATGTATTTGTTATTGTATAATTCCCTGGCCTTTTTCCCACGCGCTGATATTGTCTGAGGTTGATTATATTATTTTATTTTACTATTAATTTTATAAGTGGTTCATTTGGCCATGTTGATCATATTTCAAAACAAAGGTTTATACTTATTTTAATTTCTCCTGTGACAACGGTTCTTGATTTATTTGCTATTAAATAAATATTCTCACCTTATAAAAATCCAAGAAGATCTGATTGCAATGTCACATAAACATGACCATACATTACCATTCATTTTAGTTTTATACTTTTTATATTTTTTCCTCAAACATTAATTATGTAAAATAGGCTTAGGCTACCTGAGTACTTACGCTGCCTCAAAGAATTATTTAATATAATATGTCACCATCACTCATCACCACTCAGATCTGCCACCTTTCCAATTAATTCAGTTCGTCAATTTAATCACTATCTCAAAAACATAGTTTATTAATTTTGGTCATTTAATAAAATAGGCCATAATTAGATATAATGATTAATGTAAAAGTTTGTTTCAGATAAATAATTTGATATATAATAGTAGGACTACCCCCACTTGAGCAAGCCAATCAGAAGCCAGCATTTTGGTCACGTGACTTGTGACGTCATTAGGCTCCGCCCCCAAGATGGCGGCGCCCATGGTGACTTCACTTTTTTTCCCGCCAAATTCCCTAACCTCACTTTTTCCCGCCAGATTGTGCAGTGTTGCCAACCTAGCAGAGCTTATACCAACCTAGCAGCTGGTGACGTAGCTGTGACGTATTTGGCAATGTAGAGATCATGTGAGGCCAAGTGCTAAACTTACAAAAAACGATTTTATTTTAACATTTTTAGTCTTTTGTTATGAAAATCTTACTTTTTTATTTTATCAATGAATTAAGCTCTACAAAACAAACAATTTGGGGATTTGATCATTAATCTACGTCAATAGAGTACTGAGATATTGAAAGTATTAAACACAGTACGTTGTCTAATGCTATTCTTATGAAGAATAAGTAACACGTTATACAGGTAATTGGTTATTTATAAACATAAGTTGATAAAACTTAATATGTGGTTTAGTTTAGTTGTGGTTTATTGATATTTTTATAAAAAAACAAGCAAACGTATGTAGTCGGTTTTAATGTTATCCTTATGGAGAATAAGTCAAATTTAATATCTAAATCAAATCAAATCAAATTTATTTTCAAATAAAAACAAATACAACATCATGTACACAAACAATATTGCGGAAAAAAAATTCTCACATAGGCCCAATCGGCCTTTGCGTGAGAACGAGTTCTGCTTCAAATTCAGTGCACTTAAAAAATATCAAAAAACATCGTATTATTGCTAAATCAATTACATTTACATTTTGATGATTAAATAGGCTACAAACACAAATGAAAAATAAAAATCAAACAATATCGGCAGTTGTATGCATATTAATCATGAACAAAATTATGATGCGTTTTGCTATCTTACTTATTTATCCACATATATTGATAAAACTTGGTATCTGACTTTATGTGGTTCCGATCTATGAATATTCACATAAAATACCCTTACTGCAGCAAACCGACATACACAGACAAATGCAAATATATGGACTCTGTGTTATACAATTTTATTTCCAGTGTACATAGCCGTCAACCCGGTATACTAAGTGTATGTTTGCTTGGGTGGGGTTTGAGACCATCCCGTGCATATGCACCCAGGTTAAACATTATTCCGTGCGTAGGCCGTCCAGTTTACCTGGTTGTTGCCCAGTACGAACTAATGTCCTCTCCCTTTTAACAAACAAAGGATAGAGTATTTAAAAAAAGACCATAGCCCCTCCATCGCCATGACCCGTGGAGACCTTCCAAAAACAAACTAATTGTCTCCTCCATTTTTATTTTGTTACTTTTACAATCCCCACCGTACAAATTAAAGTAGTAGCATGAATTCAACATTCACTCTGGACCGTTCCAGGGAGTAGTCAAGGGCTTACCTAGACGCCTCAATGTACAAGACCCTTCATCTCACATTCAGGTTTACGGGGCTTTTCGTCCCCCACGCCATTGACCTTCATTCACACACACACACACACACACACACACACACACACACACACACACACCCTGATATACATACGGCAGGGAACTTTTGCAACGTCAAAGACATGCTCAACTATATTTAAAATTGGGCTGTTCATGAAGTTAAGTGAGACATTTATGTTAAGTATTGCGCAATAGTACAGATCAGAGCAACGTAGGGTAGAAGAAGTGACCAAAGTGGCTGAGGCAGAGCAGGGGATTAAATCATTCAAGTTAAAACCTGAAATTAGGCTACGTGACCATGTTTTTTTAAAAAGGGGAATGAATTGTTTCCAATACTACCGGTCGTGTTTACTCAAGTTTTTGGATTTTGTAACCGTAGGGTAGTGTGTCGTACTCACCCTCAAGTTTTCTTTTTGGTCCTGTAATTTTGAAAAGTTTGGATTCATTCACGGTTACAATATCGCGGTCTTTCGTCCTCCTGATTCTAGATTCCTTAATTTCAATACTTTCAGATGATTCACTGAGGACCATTTCTTTTATTTTTTCAAAGTTAAGTGTTTTAGAAGTCTTAAAATTGAGGGTGAGGCCCTTTATTTTGCAAACAGATTTTATTTTTTGTTTGTTGGTTGACCAGACAAGGTATGCGTATGTTTTAGGCCCCCCAGAAACGAATTCAACGATGAAAGATCCAGGACCGTGTTTAACCAGCTCGTCTGTCATTTCCCCGAGGTAATCCCCTGTAGGAACCCTGTGCGAACCTCCCTTATAAATGTAGAGTACTGAGTCTGTGTAATAGTACAAAACTTGAGTTCCCAGGGCCTCCAGATATTCATACAGTTTCAACCTAGCCTGAGCAGTAGTGTAGGCCGCTATGACTACATTCACGTTTCTTAATGGCTCACCGACTTCCTCCAAGTACTCCCAACTCACTACCACTACCTCTTCGTTTACTATTGAATTAAAGAAAACTAAATCGTGTGAATTTAGTTTTTTCAAGGATATACTTTAACAAAAACTGAAAATCAAAGCCCTGACCGTTGTGGGCAATTACACAGATATCTTTAAAACCTTTACGGATTTCCATAACGTATTCCATGAAATCTTTAACAGGGTCAGAGTTGAAGACTCTCGTACGGTTTTTACAGACCATGCAAAATTCTGAGTCCATACATTGGTAGCAAAACTGCTGGGAAACACACAAGTTTATTTTATGTACTTTTTGTTCGGGGTCAGAGGGGAGAGACTCGTCTTGACGAGTCTCCAGATCAAAGAAAATGAAAAGGTTCGGTATTCTATTAACTAGTATATTAGGTTTTGTCAGCATCCCGAACAGTGTTTTAGGGTCCCTGACTATCGTGGCCTTTGTCTGGTTCTCTCGCTGTCCGAATTTTCCCCAAAATGAATTTAGCATGAGTTTAGCCAATGATCTCAAACCTTCGTTTTTAGCAATTTTGGCAGGGTCTAGCCTGATTCCTTCATGAATGAAGTAGTTTTGCACGTACAGGTCTTTATCCTCCTGAGTCTTACACCATTCTGGGTAGCCTGACGCTTCTTGTTTAATTTTTAGGAATTTATTGATGAAATCTGTAAAGAGTCCCCCTTTCTCGTATGTGGCCATTTCATATTCCCATAACTCGTACATATCGAGGATGACATAGCCTTTCTCTACCGCTTTCCTTACCTCATCCATTGTCCAAGTTCCTACCATGGCTCTTTCTTCGCTTTCGTGTTCACAGTCTTCTTGGTTTTGGTTTTCGCCACATATTTTACAGAGGGTAAACATCAATTTTTTATTCATCCTTGCTGGGAGCACTGGGTGGTAGAGATCCCGAGGTGGCAGGACTTTGCATTTCAATAGACCATCTACTTGGAGACCTCTCTGCCTACACTCCCTGTCTCCTACATGAATGGTGGGATGACCTAGAGGATACTTACCGTACTTACACACATACGGGTAGAGTGAACAAACGTCCACATATTGGATCGTTTCTCCTTCCCCACATTCGTGGTAAGTTTTAGAGTTACCCGTTCTACCCCCAAAGAAAGCCTGTCTCGGGTCTAGTGGGAGTGCGTTTAATATGGGGAGAGAGTCCAAGTGTTTGAGTTTTTGTTTTTTCTTTAATCTCCTAAACTCACACTCCCACATCTCGACTACTTCGTAGTCATTAAACTTAGTGATTTTGGACTTTGTTCTCTCGTATCTTAAGTGAAGTGAGTCCGAGGGATCCTCCTTCAGAGGAGCCTCTCGATTGAACGGGAAGCAATTGGGGCATCCATGCCAGTAGCATCCGTGAAACTCATATATGTTTTCCCCGTCAAACCCATCTACTTTCAGTCTGTTAATCTTTACTTCTTTACCCCGCCCCGCATGCTCGATCTTCACTCCACGCTTCTCTTCTTCCCAGCTTAACCACTGAATGGCAATAGCTGACTGGTTATCCACTAAACGGTAGCCGTTCTTTGGGATGAGACTTATCGTGTTCGGTTTCAAAAAGTTGCGGCGGAAGGCCAAGTTGCAAGCACTAGCAATCGTTACAGCCTCTAGGAAAGGATCGACATTACACTCTTGGAGGAATATCGATCTGAACTTAAGACAGGCTTGGGCCAAGATCTCCACATCAGAGATGCAATACTCTAGCATTTCCTTTTGAAAATCAAATACATAGTTTTCCGCTACTCTTTCATTGTACCATACTTTAAAGGCCTTATGGGACTTTTTAAACATTGACTCCGGGCAGTAGTACTGTTTATCAGGGATAGGACCTACATAATTTTGGTTCGCCAAAGTGTTGAACAAGTGAGGAAAGTAACCCTTCTTTCTCTCCGGAGGTAGATCGAATGACTTAGGGAGCGCAGCGAGGGCCATGGGGAAATAGTTAAGTGAGTCCACAAACCTCACGTTGTCCATTTCCATGAGAATAATTTTGCAACCCCTCATGATCAGATTGGGTGTGAATTTAGTTTTTTCAAGGATATACTTTAACAAAAACTGAAAATCAAAGCCCTGACCGTTGTGGGCAATTACACAGATATCTTTAAAACCTTTACGGATTTCCATAACGTATTCCATGAAATCTTTAACAGGGTCAGAGTTGAAGACTCTCGTACGGTTTTTACAGACCATGCAAAATTCTGAGTCCATACATTGGTAGCAAAACTGCTGGGAAACACACAAGTTTATTTTATGTACTTTTTGTTCGGGGTCAGAGGGGAGAGACTCGTCTTGACGAGTCTCCAGATCAAAGAAAATGAAAAGGTAGTCCTTTGGTTTAGGTTTACCCTCGTTCCGCTGTATGAAACATTTGTGATTTTGATCCTGGAAAGATCCGCAAGGCTTGCAATAGACTTCTCCACACTTGTGGGGTGCGGATCTACCTCTATTCCAAACTAATTTTCCACAATCAAGACACTTTTTTACATCCCTACATTTATCGACTTGGTGAGCAGTGAAACACTGTTGATTTCTCAAAGTCATATTACATTTTGGACAAACTATTCCTCCATGCTCCTCTTTGCAGGGAGGCGAGATGGTCTGACACTGAGAACAGATGCTTGAACATCTGTGCTCACCTTTGTGATCATAGGGAACATGACAAGCTTCACAAAAATATTTACAAACGAAAGCAGCAGTCAAACTAGTTATTACATTATAGTGTCCGTTGTAAAACAACAGGTTGATCTTGAATAAAGCATTTTCAACACTGCCCTCAAAATAAACGTCCCGACCTTTATTATCATAATTGAATACGGTTATTTTGAAATCTTTCAAGAATTCTTGAAACTTCTCAAGTTCTGGGATTCCCGCGCCATCCTCGGGCATATCTACTCTAGCCCGGCGAATAAGTTCCAGAGCCCTTACGGTTTGCCTTTTTTTATCATCCTGCCGAATTGACTTGTACAGAGGATCCTTCGTTGCAAGAGCAATACCTACAACCAAGGCCTTGGGGAGACACAAGTTGTCTTTATTTTTAATAACTACGATCCCTGTCCTTGCTTTGCACTCCTCGTCAAACGTGTTAAAGATACCGGGTCGTACCCTCCCAGAACCTACAGGGAGATTAACTCGAGTACCTTCTACTTTAAAAGTGTCAGTGGACTTGACGGAATCAGAATTTGACTGTATGATCCCCCCGAAAATTTGCCAAAGGATGTCTTCATCAATTTCACCAGCGGGTCGAAATGCGACAAACCCTGGATCTCTACTTTTTAGATTAAGACTCTGCAAAGTGAACCCGAGCTGATCATTTTCGTGGGCTTGGCCTTTCATCTCATTTACAATTTTGGCAAATCCTTGTCTGAGCCAATCTATCTCACTGATATCAGGTGGAGGGTTAGAAAATTTGAAAATAGTTTTCGTTCCGTACAATCTAAACTTTTTAACATAAACTTGCTCGTCACTGAGTATTTCAACGGGTTCAACAACACTAGCCATTACTACTTGGATCAATAAAAAAAAAAAGTTAAATATAAATCAAAACAATTAAGTGAGGATATGTTAAGCAAAACTAAGGTTATGTGATCCAAAAGAGAAACTTGAGTAAATACAACCCTAGACTTAGTAAAATAATAAATAAATATATATGTTTGACTCTCAAAAAAGTGAGGTTAAGTTTAACTCTGGGTAGATTATGTTAGACACACAAAAGTGAGAATATGATATAAAAGTAGGGTTATGTTATACAATACAATAATTGAAGATATACCTGATATACCAAATATAATTCGTGTTAAATAGTAACAAAAATTTATAGGAGCACTTACTGTAATAATCGCACAATACTATCACAACTCACTTACCACAATAGCAAAAGAATGAAACAGCGCAGGGACCTCCGATCAGCACAAAAGCCAGGAACAGAGTGAATGAGGAAGGCAGTCAGCACCGGTATATATAGGCACCAACAACCAATCAGTGATCAGAACGCCTAATATGACCAATAGGGAGAGAGCTTATTTCGACCAATCACAGAGCTGTATTTTAACCTGTTACAACCGGATTTTTTAGGTGACTAACAGTGATTCAGAAGAGCAGCAATAGAACAGGAGGAAGAAGAGGGATTGGAGGACGACCGTTATTATTCTATCATATATAAAATGTAGACCATATAACGAAGGGATATATCAAGTTCAAGGTCATCCTGAGAATGTTTTAAAAATCTATCTCTCACATGTTTTATTTGATAATTACATTCAATATAATACGTATCCTTGCGTATATCACCAAATGAGTACTGATTTGTTATTACTCGCTAAAGGTATCTGTCAAAACACCGTTCAACTATGGATAGGAGAGGTTATTTTGTGCGTTTTGGCGTTATTTAGGACTACTGAAGGACACCTTCATCATATTTCAGTAAAACTGTGACAGTTTCAGACAAACACAATCTCTATAGATAGATGTTCATCCGTCAAAAGCTGAAAGTATAATGGTATTGCACTAGCGTGTATGATACCTTCCCCACCACATCGTTACCTTGTCCTTCAAAAAATGTTGTTCTTTCTGTACAGCGACTATAACCTTAATCGTATCTGAAATCTGATTACACCTTTTTGCTCGTCTTGGCGAGCCGTGTAATTTGAGTACACACTCGGTATACTTTAGATCATAAATAAAGAAGTTATTTAGTTATCCTTGAAAATAGTTGTTTTTCGCTTTTGTTGTTATCTCCCTAGTACGATATGAGTTCTGATTGCACCTTCTTGCTCTTATTGACGTGTCGAGTAATTTGAGTAACCACACGGTATACTTTAGACCGTAAATAAAGAAGTTATTTAGATTTAACCTTGAAAATAGTTGTTTTTTGTTTTTCTGCTATCTCCATGGTCGGCTCTGAATTCTTACTGCATCTTCTTGTTTGCCCGATCAAATTGCGTAATTCGAGTACCCACATGACATACTTTGGACAAACTTTACCTTTTGACTGTATCCTTGACTCGATAGCCTACGGTGAATCGCACAAAGGATTAAATTTATAACTGAAATTATTCAAAGTCTAAAACTAAATACTACAAGGAATGTTAAATGCTAATGTACCAATGTAGTTACCACTGTAACTTTAAATTGGACTGTAACCTTGAATTGATGACCTGCGGTGGACTGCACAAAGGTTTAAATTTATAACTAAAATTATTCCAAGTCCAGAACTAAATACTACAAGTAAATGTAACTGCTAATATAGTCTCACGACGACCATCTGAAAATATTTATCACCCGGGACTTGGATACTTTTCTGAATTGATACACCAAGTATTGTGAAGGTCAGAGGAGAAACTATCGTAAAAAAGAGCAAAGCAGACTTAAATGTGCTGAGCTCCACACCATAAGGTTGTATCGATTAAATACACCACAAGGTGGATCGGCTTATTATTCATTGTCCTTCAACAAATTTTGTTTTTCTTTACAGCTGATATAACCTTGGTCGTATCTGAATTCTGATTACACTTTTTTGCTCGTCTTGGCGAGCCGTGTAATTTGAGTACACACTCGTTATACTTTAGATCATAAATAAAGAAGTTATTTAGGCTTATCCTTGGAAATGGTTTTTTCGCTTTTGTTGCTATCTCCCTAGTACGATATGAATTCCGATTGCACCTTCTTGCTCTTCTTGGCGTGTCGAGTAATTTGAGAACCCACTCGGTATACTTTAGACCATAAATAAAGAAGTTACTCAGGTTTAACCTCGAAAATAGTTGTTTTTTGTTTTTGCTGCTATCTCCATGGTGAGCTCTGAATTCTGACTGCACCTTCCTGTTTCGCCCGATCAAATCGCGTAATTTGAGCACCCACATGACATACTTTGGACAAACTTTACCTTTTGACTGTATCCTTGACTTGATAGCCAAAAGTTAATCGCACAAAGGAATAAATTTATAACTGAAATTATGCTAAGTCTAAAACTAAATACTACAAGGAATGTAGTCTCACGACTGTAAGCAATCAGAACTACTTAACAGTGCACAATTGACCAAATTGTTATAAAAATCTCACTTAGAAAGATGAACAGTATTGTAGAGGACAGGTTTTAATATAACTTCTAACTATTAGTCACAACTAAACACCCGAAATTGAAAAATGTAAATTTTAAGTTAATGTAGTATGTCAGAGTTTAGTATGGTCAGAGTGTGACAAAAGCAAAGGTGGATCGGTTTATTATTAATACTAAACTATAAATTATGTTACTATCGAGAATGTTTTTTTATATCAATCAATAATATCATATTTTACTCGATTTAAAAAGAAAAAGAAATTCCATGAATATTATTTACAGTAATATTAAATCATTCAATTTTCAAAATTGATGAAATATTAGTTATCATTAATTTTTTCGATATAAAATATGATAACAATCTTGGGATTGAATAATAACGCTTTCTGGCGGTGTCATGGGGAGGTATTACCGACACACTTTACCGACCTGAATATTATGCGAGTCCTAGCGGCTATGGTCAGAACTACATCGGACTGAATGCCGGCTCTGGCGGTCGCAATCAGAACTACTTAACATTGCACAATTAGCCAAATTGTCATAAAAATCTCACTTAGAAATATGAACAGTATTGTAGAGGACAGGTTTTAATATAACTTCTAACTATTAGTCACAACTAAACACCCGAAGTTGAAAAATGTAAATTCTAAGTTAATGTAGTATGTCTCAATCGCCAAAAGCTAAATTAAAATATTTAATTAATTAAAATAACTTAAAATAACTACTAGAATACTTACTGGTATAAAGAACGAAATACGAAAACAACATTTACAACACTATAACCTATAGCAAAGATCTAAGGAAATAAAGAGTAATATAATTAACAAGAAAGTACTTTACACTAGTAAATAAGGTCCATGTTCAGACTTCAGGCAGTATTATTTATACTACAGTGGATTGCTCCAGTATCAGACAATAAACAAGAGAATATCTATGTCTCAGTCCCCAAAAGCTAAATTGAAAATAATTCATTAAATCACAAACTTAAATTGTCCGGTCAGAATCTGTTAGAGTCAGATCAGAACAAAGAGAGCTTGAGTTCTGGAAAAAAATTATTTCCTATTAAGTACAACACTAATCTTTGGTAAATACCATAATTACTGACTCATTTCACAAGGTTTCTGGTAATTAACCAGCCAACTCGGTCGGAGCGGTAATCCTTGACGAACCTAGGTTTTTTATTTCATATAAAAATATATTTCTTGAGGAACATTTTAATCTGTAATTTATTGTCAGAACGCACAAAGAATCAAGCAGTTCGCATAAAGTTCATCATTCCAAAATAAATAATAGCTCAATGAAATCTGTAATTTACTGATTGTTCTCATACCAAAATATATATAGAAACATAAATTATTCAGGAGACAATGATCTTTTCTTAAAGAAATCCCTTGGAAAAATTAAACTTTATGTTGGTTGTCCACAGTACGTTTGCTTAAAACTTGTCCAATTTCACTAATAAAAGACTTAAATAAAAGCCAGTATTTCACTGAAGGTTCTTAGACTAAAATACATAGCATAATGTAATAAGAATTTGAGGTATGGTTCATTAATTAAAGGCAATTTTGTTTAATAAAAGTTGATGTTAATTTGAATATTATAAATCGCCTAAAACCTGTCCGCTTTAAATTATCAATAGCTCAAATGAAAGTCTGTAATTTAGCGACTATTTTAAGACCAAAACATATCAAATAACTAAAATATAACAGGAGATATTATCAATAATTGTAGGTAACTCCTAAAATAATAAAGTTTTTGTTGTTTGGCGGTCTACAATTTGCTTGATATTCATCAGAACTACATAAACTGTAGCTAAAATTAAGGTCTGTAATCTTCTGAGTGTTTTCATACCAAAACATATATAACATAACATACATAATGACATAAATAATACTGGATCTATCAATCATTAATTAACGACAAATCTTGGTAAGATTAAAATTGTATTTAAAATTTAACATACATTACCACCTTCTTCATTTTTAAATGTTACACTGCCTCGGAAAATTTTGATCGATTGATTGCAACTTTTAATTTGGTTGTATAAAATAACATAGGAAAGGGAAAGTATTTTAAACTTCTTGTTATTAATTTATAACCCTTAGAGAATTCAAACATGAAGCTGAGTAAGCGAGCAAGCTAATAATTTTGTATACTTTATACTTTTATCATTTACCTATCGGCAAGAGCACAATGATTCTATTTATTTATATTTTAGGACTACATTACATATCTGTACATTAGTATAATTAAGATACAACTGTTTATTAAACTTGCACTAAAACTATTTCCATAGCACAGTCGTTAATACCATTTTAGCCTTAGAGATTTTCCCGAAGTTAACGATACGAATTAATTTCGCATCATTCTAATACACTTTATTGCATACAATTATAAACGAGTTTGCACGCAGCACGCTGACGTGAGGGAAGTGAATTTCCACATAAAAACTTTTAAAACTCAAAATCAGTGTAAAAACATATATTTGTCCAATTTTTATTGAAATCTGAAAACATTGATTTTTTGGCTGCTCTGATACTCCTGGTTTCATTTACTTGCAAAGCTGGGAATACAATTTTGCGCATTATAAGGTTAGGAGAAGGTCCAGAGATGTACAGGAGCGTGTAACCGACAACGCGCTCACCGCTCGGGATTACCGTTTTGCCGTGTCCTACACTTTGGATCTAGCCGAACCGTTATCTGTCCATTTGGCGAGCTCGCCATGGTTTCTACCTCGATGAGCGCGTACAGTCAGCTGGCGATCAAGTTCAAGGTCGCGTGAGACGGAAACAGCTGTCTACTGTTGTCACCTGCGCGGCACGGCCTTTTGATTTGGTAAATACTCTCTAAGCCCACTCTTAGTAGTTAAATCAGGTGTTCAATTTTGTCTGCCACATTGCTCTTAATTTTTATTTGGTTAAGATCGGTGCCACTGCAGTACTTCTGATTTCCTTTTGCTACCGTATAAAAATTAAAATTTAATGTGTGTATTTTTTTTTATTATTAGTGAATTTCCTTTGGAAAGTGAACTATTAGCATGACCCGCACGGTGAAACTTAAGCCCGGGACCACCATAGAAGTTCCTAACGTGACCCTTCAACACGTTTTGGGGGGTCGTTCAAAATTGTATATATATATATATATATATATATATATATATGTGTATGCACTCTAGCGGTCGCATTTTTTGTCCGATTTACTTCAAATTCGGTAGGGACGTTCCTTTCTATAATCTGTTGGACAAGTTCGTTGGGCAAAACAATCGGAAAACTCTAAACCCATTTTTAGGGATTAATCTTTCAAATTTCGAGTTTTTGGGCCCAAAAAGGGTCAGAAGAGCCCCGTATGTAAAATGAATGCATGTAAAAAGATGGGAAATAGAGAGGCGAAAGTTTTAAGCCCTCTCTCGTCATTCTAGCATAAATATTTACCGAGTTATTAAAGAAAATGTGTATGGGCTAAACACAGTACGTTGTCTTATGGGGTACTAGAAACGCATGTTATTCCTTTGTTAGAGTACTTTTATCATCCCCAGCAACTCAAACCTACTTTCAAGCCTGTCTGGACCTTCTCCTAACCTTATAATGCGCAAAATTGTATTCCCAGCTTTGCAAGTAAATGAAACCAGGAGTATCAGAGCAGCCAAAAAATCAATGTTTTCAGATTTCAATAAAAATTGGACAAATATATGTTTTTACACTGATTTTGAGTTTTAAAAGTTTTTATGTGGAAATTCACTTCCCTCACGTCAGCGTGCTGCGTGCAAACTCGTTTATAATTGTATTCAATAAAGTGTATTAGAATGATGCGAAATTAATTCGTATCGTTAACTTCGGGAAAATCTCTAAGGCTAAAATGGTATTAACGACTGTGCTATGGAAATAGTTTTAGTGCAAGTTTAATAAACAGTTGTATCTTAATTATACTAATGTACAGATATGTAATGTAGTCCTAAAATATAAATAAATAGAATCATTGTGCTCTTGCCGATAGGTAAATGATAAAAGTATAAAGTATACAAAATTATTAGCTTGCTCGCTTACTCAGCTTCATGTTTGAATTCTCTAAGGGTTATAAATTAATAACAAGAAGTTTAAAATACTTTCCCTTTCCTATGTTATTTTATACAACCAAATTAAAAGTTGCAATCAATCGATCAAAATTTTCCGAGGCAGTGTAACATTTAAAAATGAAGAAGGTGGTAATGTATGTTAAATTTTAAATACAATTTTAATCTTACCAAGATTTGTCGTTAATTAATGATTGATAGATCCAGTATTATTTATGTCATTATGTATGTTATGTTATATATGTTTTGGTATGAAAACACTCAGAAGATTACAGACCTTAATTTTAGCTACAGTTTATGTAGTTCTGATGAATATCAAGCAAATTGTAGACCGCCAAACAACAAAAACTTTATTATTTTAGGAGTTACCTACAATTATTGATCAATATCTCCTGTTATATTTTAGTTATTTGATATGTTTTGGTCTTAAAATAGTCGCTAAATTACAGACTTTCATTTGAGCTATTGATAATTTAAAGCGGACAGGTTTTAGGCGATTTATAATATTCAAATTAACATCAACTTTTATTAAACAAAATTGCCTTTAATTAATGAACCATACCTCAAATTCTTATTACATTATGCTATGTATTTTAGTCTAAGAACCTTCAGTGAAATACTGGCTTTTATTTAAGTCTTTTATTAGTGAAATTGGACAAGTTTTAAGCAAACGTACTGTGGACAACCAACATAAAGTTTAATTTTTCCAAGGGATTTCTTTAAGAAAAGATCATTGTCTCCTGAATAATTTATGTTTCTATATATATTTTGGTATGAGAACAATCAGTAAATTACAGATTTCATTGAGCTATTATTTATTTTGGAATGATGAACTTTATGCGAACTGCTTGATTCTTTGTGCGTTCTGACAATAAATTACAGATTAAAATGTTCCTCAAGAAATATATTTTTATATGAAATAAAAAACCTAGGTTCGTCAAGGATTACCGCTCCGACCGAGTTGGCTGGTTAATTACCAGAAACCTTGTGAAATGAGTCAGTAATTATGGTATTTACCAAAGATTAGTGTTGTACTTAATAGGGAATAATTTTTTTCCAGAACTCAAGCTCTCTTTGTTCTGATCTGACTCTAACAGATTCTGACCGGACAATTTAAGTTTGTGATTTAATGAATTATTTTCAATTTAGCTTTTGGGGACTGAGACATAGATATTCTCTTGTTTATTGTCTGATACTGGAGCAATCCACTGTAGTATAAATAATACTGCCTGAAGTCTGAACATTGACCTTATTTACTAGTGTAAAGTACTTTCTTGTTAATTATATTACTCTTTATTTCCTTAGATCTTTGCTATAGGTTATAGTGTTGTAAATGTTGTTTTCGTATTTCGTTCTTTATACCAGTAAGTGTTCTAGTAGTTATTTTAAGTTATTTTAATTAATTAAATATTTTAATTTAGCTTTTGGCGATTGAGACATACTACATTAACTTAGAATTTACATTTTTCAACTTCGGGTGTTTAGTTGTGACTAATAGTTAGAAGTTATATTAAAACCTGTCCTCTACAATACTGTTCATATTTCTAAGTGAGATTTTTATGACAATTTGGCTAATTGTGCAATGTTAAGTAGTTCTGATTGCGACCGCCAGAGCCGGCATTCAGTCCGATGTAGTTCTGACCATAGCCGCTAGGACTCGCATAATATTCAGGTCGGTAAAGTGTGTCGGTAATACCTCCCCATGACACCGCCAGAAAGCGTTATTATTCAATCCCAAGATTGTTATCATATTTTATATCGAAAAAATTAATGATAACTAATATTTCATCAATTTTGAAAATTGAATGATTTAATATTACTGTAAATAATATTCATGGAATTTCTTTTTCTTTTTAAATCGAGTAAAATATGATATTATTGATTGATATAAAAAAACATTCTCGATAGTAACATAATTTATAGTTTAGTATTAATAATAAACCGATCCACCTTTGCTTTTGTCACACTCTGACCATACTAAACTCTGACATACCACATTAACTTAAAATTTACATTTTTCAATTTCGGGTGTTTAGTTGTGACTAATAGTTAGAAGTTATATTAAAACCTGTCCTCTACAATACTGTTCATCTTTCTAAGTGAGATTTTTATAACAATTTGGTCAATTGTGCACTGTTAAGTAGTTCTGATTGCTTACAGTCGTGAGACTACATTCCTTGTAGTATTTAGTTTTAGACTTAGCATAATTTCAGTTATAAATTTATTCCTTTGTGCGATTCACTTTTGGCTATCAAGTCAAGGATACAGTCAAAAGGTAAAGTTTGTCCAAAGTATGTCATGTGGGTACTCAAATTACGCGATTTGATCGGGCGAAACAGGAAGGTGCAGTCAGAATTCAGAGCTCACCATGGAGATAGCAGCAAAAACAAAAAACAACTATTTTCGAGGTTAAACCTGAGTAACTTCTTTATTTATGGTCTAAAGTATACCGAGTGGGTTCTCAAATTACTCGACACGCCAAGAAGAGCAAGAAGGTGCAATCGGAATTCATATCGTACTAGGGAGATAGCAACAAAAGCGAAAAAACCATTTCCAAGGATAAGCCTAAATAACTTCTTTATTTATGATCTAAAGTATAACGAGTGTGTACTCAAATTACACGGCTCGCCAAGACGAGCAAAAAAGTGTAATCAGAATTCAGATACGACCAAGGTTATATCAGCTGTAAAGAAAAACAAAATTTGTTGAAGGACAATGAATAATAAGCCGATCCACCTTGTGGTGTATTTAATCGATACAACCTTATGGTGTGGAGCTCAGCACATTTAAGTCTGCTTTGCTCTTTTTTACGATAGTTTCTCCTCTGACCTTCACAATACTTGGTGTATCAATTCAGAAAAGTATCCAAGTCCCGGGTGATAAATATTTTCAGATGGTCGTCGTGAGACTATATTAGCAGTTACATTTACTTGTAGTATTTAGTTCTGGACTTGGAATAATTTTAGTTATAAATTTAAACCTTTGTGCAGTCCACCGCAGGTCAATTCAAGGTTACAGTCCAATTTAAAGTTACAGTGGTAACTACATTGGTACATTAGCATTTAACATTCCTTGTAGTATTTAGTTTTAGACTTTGAATAATTTCAGTTATAAATTTAATCCTTTGTGCGATTCACCGTAGGCTATCGAGTCAAGGATACAGTCAAAAGGTAAAGTTTGTCCAAAGTATGTCATGTGGGTACTCGAATTACGCAATTTGATCGGGCAAACAAGAAGATGCAGTAAGAATTCAGAGCCGACCATGGAGATAGCAGAAAAACAAAAAACAACTATTTTCAAGGTTAAATCTAAATAACTTCTTTATTTACGGTCTAAAGTATACCGTGTGGTTACTCAAATTACTCGACACGTCAATAAGAGCAAGAAGGTGCAATCAGAACTCATATCGTACTAGGGAGATAACAACAAAAGCGAAAAACAACTATTTTCAAGGATAACTAAATAACTTCTTTATTTATGATCTAAAGTATACCGAGTGTGTACTCAAATTACACGGCTCGCCAAGACGAGCAAAAAGGTGTAATCAGATTTCAGATACGATTAAGGTTATAGCCGCTGTAAAGAAAGAAGAACATTTTTTGAAGGACAAGGTAACGATGTGGTGGGGAAGGTATCATACAGGCTAGTGCAATACCATTATACTTTCAGCTTTTGACGGATGAACATCTATCTATAGAGATTGTGTTTGTCTGAAACTGTCACAGTTTTACTGAAATATGATGAAGGTGTCCTTCAGTAGTCCTAAATAACGCCAAAACGCACAAAATAACCTCTCCTATCCATAGTTGAACGGTGTTTTGACAGATACCTTTAGCGAGTAATAACAAATCAGTACTCATTTGGTGATATACGCAAGGATACGTATTATATTGAATGTAATTATCAAATAAAACATGTGAGAGATAGATTTTTAAAACATTCTCAGGATGACCTTGAACTTGATATATCCCTTCGTTATATGGTCTACATTTTATATATGATAGAATAATAACGGTCGTCCTCCAATCCCTCTTCTTCCTCCTGTTCTATTGCTGCTCTTCTGAATCACTGTTAGTCACCTAAAAACTCCGGTTGTAACAGGTTAAAATACAGCTCTGTGATTGGTCGAAATAAGCTCTCTCCCTATTGGTCATATTAGGCGTTCTGATCACTGATTGGTTGTTGGTGCCTATATATACCGGTGCTGACTGCCTTCCTCATTCACTCTGTTCCTGGCTTTTGTGCTGATCGGAGGTCCCTGCGCTGTTTCATTCTTTTGCTATTGTGGTAAGTGAGTTGTATTAGTAGTGTGGGTTTGCCGGTTTTGCGCCGGAAGTGACGTCACATCCGGTCAGTGACCGGATGCGCTGAGTGAAAAAATACGTCATCTGAGGCTGAGCCAGTGACGTAGGCGGTTTTGTGACGAAATGAGTAAAAGTTCAAAGTTCAAGGTCACGGTGAAGTTTTTTTAAAAAAATCTACCTCGCACTCGTAAAACGATTGTGATTCGATAGTTAATCGATAATAAATATCGAATGAAACAATCGAATGAAGCAATCGAATGATACGAGTGCGAGGTAGTACAATTACAAATATTACTTTATTTTATTAATAATAAGTCATATTACAAATATTACTTTATTTTATTTACAATAATTCATGTTTACAATAGTTCCCCGTTGTTGGTTGTCATCGATGTTGTTGATCCGGACGAGTTGCGGCCATCACTTTGCTTTTTGAAGAAAGACGGTAGATACTTCGTTCCCTGCGCAGAGTCCATGTTGTTTTTTGATGCGTAAAGTTCCAAAGATAAATCGTAACCGGACGCAATAAGAAGTCTTAACTCTTCACTAAACACCTCGAGGTCTTGGTAAGTCGCAAGATGAATAGAGTCATAATGAATACACCTAATTTTAATGGACATTTTAATATAATGTTTTACGTTTGTGAAGAGCACTCGATGTTCACCAGTCGAGAGCCGGAGGTGTACTGACTATTCGCTAGCTAGCGTTCTGGTATGAAACGAAATGGTGGGGGTAAAAGTGTGGTGGGGCGGAGAAGATGGCGGACAGCAGATGGCAGGCGGCAGGTGGTGCGAGGCAGATGGTTGCTACTACATTCGCCGCCACAGTAATGCAATCCTTCGGCGTAATTCTTGTATTTTATCTTGTCGGTTCATTTGATACGTTTTACATCTACATATGCAATAGCTGAAACACTTGCACTTACGACAAGCTTTCCCGTCAACTTGATCGCCTGGTATTTTAAAACATTGTAACTCGCAACAATATGTCTTCAAATTGTTATCGAAAAATAAATTGTTCATAGGTGGCACCGACATGTTAGCTGCAGCGTGTGTTAGACAAGACTGAGACTAACTTCACTGCTCCCTCTCTTTTATACCTCTTCATAAGTTAACCCTGAATGAAAGTTCAAGGTCATCCATTTGAAATTTTAAAAAAAAAGCAACACAGCAGTATATAAAATAATATACTGCTGTGTTGCTGTTTTATTTCTTTTTTTTTTATATTTTCTTTATTAAACAAACATCTTACAATACAATAAGCTTAAGTCTAATATTGATGACTAGAAATACAAACAAAAAAAATACAAACAGAGACATTATGTACAAGGATGCGTGAGGTGCAGAGTGAGTTCCGTAGAGTTGTTGCCGCTTACACCGTGTGATACCAAATACAACGTCCCCGGTTGAATATCTCGCAAATCTTCATTTTGTAGCAGTTGAACAAATCGTTTTGGAAGAAATACTTGAAACTTCGGCTCATCTCCTGGAGTGAAAGGTCCTTCGCTCAATGAAACTAGAATTGCTTCTCCATGTGTGGTTTCCACTTTCTTGATGTTATGAATAATGTAGTGTTTTTGTTCTTTTAATTCTGAACACTTTTTAGTTAGCAGAAGGTCGGATTTTGAATAAGTGTTGAATTGATCAACCAGTGTTTGTAGAAACTGTTGTGATGCCATCTTCGTCAGTGGTGGTTGCGATGTCTTCTGTGATGTTGCCTCTTCGGAGTCTCGAATAATACTCGTGCCGGAGCGGTGTTGGCTCCTCGTATTTATAGGCCCTGCTACCCCCACCACATTCCGGTTCTTCGCTACCCCCACCACATTTCTGCGTTTGTTCCAAGTAAGCAGCCAAACGATATGCGTTGTGCAATGCGCAGTTTGATTGTCCGTGTTTAGGATCTTTTGCAGCAACACAAATATTACCGAGATTAATGTTAAAGTCCTTACCGATAGTTATATCGAAAACATCACCGTGCGTGTACTTTTTTATCCAGTTCTTTTTTTCTAATCCTCTTGTGTATATATGTGAATATTGTTTGCAAAAGTTAAACATAATACTGTGCAGATTACTGTAGCTTATAAACCCTTCATACCAATGTATGTGATGAAAGTAGTTTGTTATCCATTTGTTTGTACTTTTTGCTTTGGCGTTAAGGTTGTTAAAAGAAAAAGGAGCTTCAAACGTGAATGGGTAAACTACAAATGTAAGCAAGTCTAAAATTACTAATTCCTTGATAATAAACCTATCATCATTATTTCGAAATGCTTGAAATTCTATTACACAAGGCTTTACACTCACTTCTTCATCCCCTCCGCTCATCATGACACCTAACGATCAACTAAACTGTTTTCCACACCACGGTAGGTTAAATACCAGGCCGTACAGTTGCAGGCGCGTTGGTGTATATTTAACGTGGGCACCGTCCCCAATAGGCCTACCCCACGTGTGTTCTTCTTTACTAAGTCAAACTTTAGTCTTTTTTAACTTCTTCTTCTTCTTGTGTTTCGTTTTCTTCTTCTTCTTGTTTCTTCGTTTCTTCTTCCTGTGTTGTTTCTTCTGTAGCTTCTGTAGCGATTTCTACAAGTGGTTCAAAATCCTTTAACTTTCTCCACATGCAAACTTCATGAGGTATTCTATTAAAAATAGATGTATCCACAGGTCCGTACACGATGGTGCTATCAGGTTGTTTTTCCAAAGTATCGACCAAATATTCTTTAATAATAGCGCTTGCAAATACCAACTGTCTCATGTACCTTGTAATAGGTTCTGTTGCGTAGTTTAAAACGTAGAATTCTTCACGTGACAGTAGAATCTTATTTTCATGTTGAGTCAAGTCTCTAATTCGCACTTGTAGTTGTCCGCGATGTTTAACAATATCGATTTCATTGTCACAATCCAAAAGTCGAATATGTGTTTTTCTTCCACACAAACTGTTAGTTAAATAACATTCTATTAAATGTACATGTTTCAAAAATGACTCCCAAGCATTTTGCGAAAATAAAACCTTTTTTGTTCCATGGTGTAGAATTACTGTAGGGGAATAATCCAATGACTTTATCAATCCAACTGATACACTTTTACTGATGCATGCTGAGATGGGGTAAAAGATTCGCAAAAACACTTCAGTTAAAATGTGAGGAGGAATATTTTCTTCAACTTTCTTCTTCCTTTTTGGTACTACCTTTGATGGGTCTGCATTACTTTCCTCCTCTCTATCTCTTTTACCAAACTTTAAAAATGCAGTTATTTCCTTGATAATTTCTGCTTCGCTGGTATTATCACGTTCCAATAACGGTGCTATTTCTGCATCACCTTGTACAACAGATGGAGAACTCATTTTGTAGAAGATGTTGCCCATGCGACGATAGACGATCAACTGAAGACCTGCATTGTTGCTCCGCTATTTATAGGTTAGCGACAGTGGCGGTGCCGGTGGTGGTACAACGTTTTACAATACCGTCTTTACGATACCAGTCAACGGTGTGTATGTAACAATTTTATCGTGCAAAATTAAACAATACGCAGATGTATTTGCAGGTACGTTTTCTTGAAATTCCATTTCTATCTTTATATCAACACTAGACGATTTTACAGATTCGTTTTGTTTGGAGCAATCAATTACAACAATCGGAGCTTTCGATTCAAACTGTACGGGAGATAGTAGAGGTGTGTTTGTTTTGCCGTAATATGAATTTTGGAACCTAGCGTACATATCGTATAAAACACTGTACCTTTTTTTATCAAAAGAGATATTAAAGTTGTCGTAGGGAAAGAATTGTGAATTCAGGAACACTTTACAGTTTGTTAATTTACAATGGTCAAATTCACCAGCATTTTCAGTTAATATACTTTTTTTCTTTGTTTGTAATCCAAAGATTACATATCTCGCTTTTTCCAAATGAGTAGAAGTTTTTACAGTCCATGTATGCCGTTGTGTTGAAGGTAAAACGGGGTATTCATGAAACTCCCAGCTTCTGAATGGCATTACAATGTCTCGATCTGATTTTAACTTTCTTAATAATGTAATCCTGTGTTCATCATTTAGTCGCACATGTGGTACTCTCCAAACAATCTTGTCTAATGTTAGTTTCCAGTCTAAATTGGCTTCAGTTGTTCCAGCAGATGCTTTAATAATATCATTATCGTTTGATGACCTTAATAAAACTAGTTCTTGTTTTACATTTATTATTATTCTTCTGTAATCTTCAGCAAATCCTAAAAGTAATCTTAAAGGTACGTAAAAATCAAAGTTTCCCGAAGCGTCAGGAGTAATTATACTTTTGTCTGGTGCAACCCATCCTGCAACAGCTAACAGATTCTTCTCATTTGGTGTTAAAGACGCTAATCCTTTTAAGGTACTGGAAATTCCAACCTTTTTTGTTGAATCGACTGTAACTCCTGAAATTTCATATCTAATCTCGTCAAACAAAAATGTCATAGGATTATTTATGAACGGAACAGTGGTTCCAACAGTACCGTCAGCTTTTGTTACTTTTCCTTCAATATATAAATAACTTTCGCATGGAAGAGTATAAATGTCTTGTTGTTGTATAGGAATCCTAATTTCATCGTTATTGTTTAATTTGGACGAAGCGTAAGGGTTGTGCGTGTGATATTCCTTTTCCCATAAGGTCTCGTCGAATGTTGGGCCCTGCGCTATATCCAGTATATCCATTGTTAATGACCTTTAATCCAATTTCTTCTAGAAAACGAATGTTGTCACTTGTTAATCCTTCTACAGCTGATGAGCTACTGACCTCTTTGCTGGTTGGCTCTCTCTTTTTAAATGATAACCCCATTATCTAAGCGGATGATTTTATATGTATTCTTACAGTAATAGCTTCTCCTCGAAAGTCAATAAGGTTTCCGTCTTGATCCACTATGTTCAGCACGATGTCTGAAATGAAACTGGTGTTTAACGGTAGGTACACAAGGTTTTGAGGCTTTTCTACTATCTTGAAACCCGGTGCGACTGATGGGTAGAATGTGTGTAATATATGCCGATTTTCTCCATCTCTGTAGGATCCTTGTATAATGTTACATGTAATGTCTATGCTGTTTACTTTGATGATCGTCACAGTTCTATTCCCAGAATGAGTTGTATTAGGTTCTAATACCTTTGTTTCCTTAGAAAACCCCAATAAACTACCAATTGAACGTTCTTGGCCAAAATCAATATAATACTTAGAAGTAATTTCGGCTTTCATTGTATTGTTATTGCCTTTTATCGTTATATTTTCTTTTCCCATATGTTTTTGTATAACTTCATTTATATTATCAATTTCATAAGCTCCTGTTGGTAAACTGAATTCTTCCAAAGCTGAATATTTTCCTTTATTATCTTTTGTCTTGTAATAATGTATTTTGTTATTAATTCCTTCACTAACGTTTGGAATAGAGTTATATGTTGTTAAATCCAATAATGCGGCTTCCCATAGTCTTCCTTTTTGCAAACGTAGCGCTGGAAACAGAATACTGCGCAAAGTACATGAGTTACCGGTTAATGACACTGTATACGAAGACATCTTAAAGTTGACTAACACTTTTAGCTAAAAAGTCTAAACATAAATGACCGCAAATGGATGTATCATCAGGTTGTTTTCTTGTATAATTGTAAAAAACATTTTCTGCCGCACGAAAGTATTGTTGAAGTTCTTTCGGTGGTGGAAGGTTTCCAAAACTGTCGAAATAATAAATCGTTTCACCAAGTTTCTTGTAACACACCCAATGAGTGCCTAATCCTTCACTATTATCCAAATTTACTATACCAGTCTCATTTTTCCACATTTTAACCGGTAATTCATCTTTCATAAATACTCCTCTAAAAAATGGGATTTTCAAACAAGAAGCATATGTAATCAGTTCTTCATTGGTTAATTCTTTGTTTTTAATTATTAATTGCTCTTTCTTATTTAATACACACGATACGGTCTTAGGTATAGTCCTCCTCCCTTTTTTATCATTGACCATATTGTTGGTTTCTTTTTACCTTTACCACTAGTAGATCGACGTTTTCTTCTGATATTACCTCCTTGTTTCTTAGCGGGTCTTTTCCCACGCCTTCTTCTCTTTCCTCCTCCAAACGTAGTTTTTGCTTTCATTGCTGCTGTTACTGCTAAAGACGCTGCTTTTTCACCAATACTCGCGTCACTAGATTTTACTCTTTGCCAAGCTTTCTCAGAAAGTGCTCTATCCGCTATTGATCTATTTTTTGTATCACCAAATTTGGAATACGCTATATCGTGCTGTTTACAGGCCTGATCAAGCTTATTTATTCCAGGATCTCCTCTAGCAAGCCGTTTCTCTAATTTGGTTCCAGGACCACAATATTGATATCCTCCAGGTAAATGTAATTCCACAGGTAATAAATCAATCGCCTTGTTAACTATAGCTCCAACCGGTTTACTTAATAGAGAAAATGCTGTTGATGCTATTCCCCTTCCTCTCTGTAATCTCTCTCGATTATGACTGATGCGTTTAGCCCTCGGCATGACTATTTATAGCCAAACTTACAATCAGTAGGTGCACTCTATAAATGTTTTACAATGAATGTAATATTAGTCTTGGCTTCTTGTATTATATATACTGTTTAAAATCCATTTATTATATAGAAATGGATTAATTAATTAAATGTAGACATAATAAATAAAAGTAGTAAAAATAGAAATAAGGTGTAATTGAAGATGTTTTAAATGTTTCTCCGCTGGTGATGGTATCGTTGTTTTCGGTAAAATGAATAAAATCTAAATAGTTGTTATGTTCCCTTAGAAACTTGCCACTTAATCGTTGGTAATTAAATAACACATTCCAGTCTAGTTTATCTTTAAAATTGTCAATGTAATTTTCAGAGAGATTTTGATATTTACTTATTACTTCCCAACAGTTATTAAAATTTGATGTCATCTCTACAAGGAAGTCTTCTGAAAACTGTTGTCTTTGTAAAATATGAATCCAGTTAACTCTGTGAAAATAAATTCTTAACATAGTCATTGTGAAGAGGTAGTGTATGGAAAGTTGTTCCCAATCCATATATCTATCAAACCGTTGAACAAAACCATCTGTCAGCACTCCTTGGGGAAATCTCGGCTCTTGAGATATTAAACTCCACGCAGTAATATTGGATTCCATCATCCTCTCTGTATTATCTCTCGAATATGACTGATGCTTTATCCCTTATCATGGGTATTTAAATTCTTTTTTCTCTTATATAATCTTCATCGTTTTCTGTTGGTTCATTAATTACATTCACTTTATCCCCCTTTCCTAATGTCTTGACTTTAGAAGGCTCAGACGGTTTATCTAATTGATTAGGTTTTTCTGGATTGTGTATCTTTTTCCAGTCTAAATAATTGTGGCTGTCAACATCTGAAGCTACAGCTCTTCCTGAAGCCCGATGGATATAATTAAATAAAGCTGCACCAAACCTTTCCATATGTTTTTCATATTCTGTAGTCCATTTCTTGTGTACTATATCAAATATTTTCTTATTTACAGCGTCTCCATCCTGCTCACAATCACCTACATTTGACAATTTTAATTTTTTTACATCATAGCTTGTATCAGTTTCATTCTTTTTGTAAATCGTTAACAATTTTAAAGTCGCTAAATTTACTGCTTCACCATCATAAATGGGATGTTTTATATTGCTTAACCTTTTACCGGAAAATCCCCAATGGTCTTCGTGTACAATCGGGGTTCTTTTATCCATATATTGTACCGTAACCGCATCAGAAGACAAAAGCGGATCACCAACATTTTGAATTACTTTTCCTTCAAAATTATAATTACCATCAGGTGTTAACGGAAACCCAGCTCTTTTTTCACTATATCCAGATTTTACTCCAAACTCGGAATACCGTCCAAACTTGTCCACACTCATGATGTAACTGAATCGCTATCGTTTAGGTTCTTACTATATATATATATACGTCTACTGAACAATTATTTCTCGTTTTCGCAGTTCATCAACCAAAGCTACCCATTCGTTTTCTAAACCAGTGTGCCCGGCTTCCATAGCTTCATGTAATAACCTCATTCGATCAACTAACTTATTTATATCGTTGTAATATATTATATTGGTTTTATACAAATTTTTTAATAATCCCCTTCCAGATGTAGTAGGATCAGTTGTTTTTCTTTTTTTATGCAAAACATTTAATTCAGCAGAAGATAAAGCTCTTCTTTTAATTGGAGCTTTATTTGATTTCGAGGGGAAAAGACTAGATATAATGTTTGTGTATTTTATTGACCTGTTTCTATGAATAGATAGGTCTTTGGAATATTTTTTTCTATGTGCATTTGTATACTCTAGTATATTTTTAAACAACTGTAAATCCTTTTTAGTATATTTACCAGGATTATTTTTAAAGATGAGTTCAAACAAACCTGTTGTACCTTTATATTTCTTATCACCAATAACTATATCATCATTTTCGTTTATATCTAACTTTCTATCTCCAATCATTAATCCTTTATCCTCTATTCTAGCTCCATATGTATGATAATTTCGATTAGCATGTGTGCCATGTAACATTTTTAATGTATATTTTCTTCCAAGTGTTCCTTTAAACATAATATCTGTGCCTAATTTGCTTAAGTTGGATGGGTTGATATCCTCTTCTTCTGCTCTTGTATCTTCCGCACTTGTATCTTCTGTACTTGTATCTCCTGCAATGTTCTTTTCCCTTAAATCTCCTATATCTCCGCTTTCTTCATACTCGTCGCTTTCTTCAGATGTTTGTAACTGGTCAGAACTTTCATCATTCTGAAATTCTTCTTCATATTTGGAAATTGGTAGCATTTTGTCTCCTTCGAAGCGAATTGAAGGTTTTTCCATATTTTGTGCTAATCGCTTTAAAGGTTCAGTAACAGGTTTGAATGTTGTTTCTAAAAATTGCTCTCTTTCATTTATACCTGATTTTAAAGCTCGGTTTTTTTGTCTAATAGAATCACTAAGTGATTTTATTTCCTTTAATAGCTTTTCCTGGTTAACCATCTTCACACCTTGACGACTTGTACAGTAATACCGCTAATCAGTGTATTAAAACGAATTTATCAAAACCTATTCTATAACGACCATCTTTTATAGCTTGATCTTTCATAATAACCAAAAATCCATAATTTTCCGCCCATGCTTTTCCGCAAAGCTCTTTAAACTTTTCAAATGGCATATCCGCATTCACATGGTCGTTATATATATGTTTTAGGTTAGTATCATCTTGTTTGAATACAATTAGAATATTTGCATTATCTCTGATAAGTTGTTTTGGGATTTTGCTATAAGTTTGTCCTATATATATGCTGTCGATGTTATTATGTCTTCCCATGGCAAAGTAGTTTCTAATAGTATCCTGATTTTCACAAGATACATCGTCAAATATAAATACAGAATACGGTTTCGCTTCGTTTGGTTGCATAATGCTATCACTAGCGTTAAATTTGTAAAAATTAACATCAGACACATCAGATAGGATTTTATCCAGCAATTGATACTTTGGTTGATGTAGAGACTTTGAAAAAATATATAGGTTATTAAACCTTAATCCCTGCGGATTAGTGATCAAATTAAAGACAACATTGGTCTTTCCGCAGTTTGAGGGGCCACTTACTATACATCGAACAGTGTTTGGAAGTAAACTGCCGTGTTTACCATTGTTGATTTTAACGTTATCCACAGTTAAATCATCTATGTTATTAATATTGAATCGATCTTTATGGTGAATAATCTCCATCCTGCTCAAAGGTTAACGATGAAATGAGTTGCTTGCATTAAACCAAGTCCTTTATAGGTATCCATGAATCCTCAGTTTTGTTAAACCCTAACCACCGCACTTTAACTGCGTCCTTTTTTCTTTGTAACACTTTTTCAACAAGATATACATCACCTACTGTTGACTTTAACATTTCATGTCCATAAAATGCACCTTGCAACAAATCTCCTTTGTTATCTTTTAGAATATACGTTTCAGGTACAGTCGGTTGCACTTTATACACTGTAAAAACTTCATTCGTCCAATTGGGAAGGTATTTCTTGGTAAACACTCCCTTATATTTACTAATCCGTACTTTATCACTTACATTAAATTTTCTTGGCTGCATTTTTTCTACTTTAGGCTTTGTATTTTTCTTTATGCGTTTTAATACATCTTTTGCATTTCTTCTATTTACTTTGTTAGGTTTCATACCAATAGTTCTATGAAACCTGTTGTTATAATCATTTATTAATTGTGGTAAAACATCATACCATACGTAAGAACCTCTTTTTGAAAATTGTTTATACAGTGCTCCTTTCAAGGTTCTATTGAATCTTTCTACAATAGCTGCTTTTTTCTCTGAATTTGTAGAATAATGATTTATTTTATATTTATTCATTAACTGTGCAAAGTTTGTATTAAAGTATTCTGTTCCATCATCAGTTTGTAAATGTTTAATTTTGTTTTTATCTCTTTTTATGGCTATTTCCATGGCTTCTGTTACACTTTTACCAGTCTTGTCCTTTAGAGGCAAAGCGTCTGCAACTTTTGTAAAACAATTAATAATTGTGAGTATATATTTAAATCCTTTGTTTATTCTGCTATGCGGTCGCATTTCAATTAGATCCGCTTGATATAGATCATTTATCCCTTTTATAACAGTATTTCTTCTTGGAAACTTTATTCTTGCAGGTTTGTGTAGTTCATTAATAATCTTCTCCTTCAGGTCTGACATGATGGTTTCACGAAGGCAGCTTATATGGTATTAAATATTCGTTGGTATAAATCTCCTTATATATACATATAGTTCAAGGTCATTCAAAACTTGTGTAAAAAAGGGGAAACACAGCTTAACATTGCTGTGTTTCCCCTTTTTTTACGGAAAGGAAAAGGATCAAGGATCTAGGACGATGAAAAGGTTACTCGTCAATAGGGTTGAGGGAGTAGTGGCCGAATGGCAATGTGTTGATTTTGTCTGGAAGGGTTTGTCTTTTGTCGTCATTACAGGATAGCGCCTTTTTAACTTCAGTTACGCTGTACAGCTGATGGTTAAAACTTCTGATGGTGTTGAATTTAGCTGTAATGATGTTATCTTCAAATAAGCATTGCTTGTAGTGTTCAAAATGCACTTTCTTTTTTAAATATAAACTCTTTACACCTTTAGCTTTCTTAATATAGCTATTCTTCTTTTCTTCTTCTTTTTCATTATAGAGTTTCAAAGAATATAGTTTAGACATCAGTGCAACAATCTCTTCAAGCAGAACACCATTAGCCTCATCCTTGAATTTGCCTAGTACTTTTTTGTGTCTGTCATTGTCGTAGTTTGGATGATCTTTTGGATAATCGGAGAAATCAAAATCGTTCTTGTAAATAAATGTACGTAAATCTTTATACATGTCCAATGTTACTATGCGATATATGAAAGCGTCAGTGTCCATATATGTAATAGATATATTTTCTCTTCCGTAGAACGCCACCATTTTGTTGTAGTGAAAATCGTACATGTGTGTTTTTGAGATGTCCAAGATTGACATGCCTATATACAAAGGACGATCCATCTTCACACTCGTCTTCTTCATGGACACTGCTACAAGTTTTTCATTAATAATTATAGATGTTCCAAAATTTGGCTGCTGTACTAGTTTCTGTAATTTTTTTGCGTCGGTAACAAGTTTAACATTTTTGTGTCTTCTTTTGTTTTCCAATGTTTTTCCAAATATCGCATTATTCATTAATTTAAAAAAATCTTTTTGAAAGTCTGATGTAGCTGCTGCTCTTCTGATGGTATTTGAATCAATGTAGGGTTTCAACCAGCATGATTGAGAAAATTCCAAAACTCTATTAATTTTTGTTAGACGTAGTCCTAATTCGATAGCTTGTTGAACCACCCAAAAGTGAGCCACGTAGCGTTGTTTATTATTTAATGTCATCATTAATTTGGGGTGTTTTCCAATTGGTGAAATTTCTGTTTTAGCAAGAAGTGGAAGGTCATAATGAAGATCATGTAAATTTTCTGGGTATTCAAAATCGCAATCCAAAATATATCCAGTGTCACCATGTTTCGGAATTTGTAAAATATCGCCAATAGAGTCGGGATTAATCCATTTAAAGTTATCAAAAGGAAGTGGGTTTGACATTGCCCATCCGTACAAATTATTTGCATCGAAATATCCTAAATAGGTTGACGGTTTGGTTTCATCGTAATCGGGAAGGTATTTGTTGTTGGCTTTGACATGTCTGGTAACACTTTGGGTCAATCCGCCTCTTACTCCAGCTTCAACCACTAAAACCATGTCAATGTCTGTTAAAAGTTGGAGTTTGCATTTTGTTTCTTTTAACATGGCTTGCCAAGCTAATCCTGGTGAAGTATACGAATGTAGAGGGTCCAAACCGTATGCAGCAAAACAGGTGTTTCGGAATTCTTCCATTACATCACAAAGAAGAGTTACATCTAGTTTGACATAAAAGTCCGAGTAATCTCCTAAGGTCTTCATATCTAACTCGTTCCATACTCGACGTGCGTGTTGATAGTCCTCAAGTGATATTTCCGAATCATTAAGTTTGTTTTTGAAGTGTTCTGGTGGAGGTAGTGATGTTTCATCAAATCTATGCAGTCCATCTATGTAATCATATGGGAATACTCCTTTTCGAAGAACCAAATTCATTTTACTGTTTGGTACAATTTTGCTTGTTTCGATCAAATCTTCTCTTCTTAAATTTTCTGATAATTTCATAAGGCTGAAAGGCATAAATCTATAGGAATCAATGAATCTAAGTTTTATATTGCCGATTTTTTTAGAAAAGCTGATAAATTTTTCCATGGTTGTTGCCAAGACATCTATTGCTCCATTATCTCTCCCTAATTCCGGGATTATAAAGTGAGAGTCGTATCCACTAAGATTATGTAAAACAACGGGGATAAAATTTGGAAGTTTGTAGTTTAAGTTGCAAGAGTTACAGGCTGCACCTCTGTAAGCTCCTGTAAGATGATCATGGTCTCGCACTTTAACATTATCCGGTGTAAAGGTGTTAGTACACAGATAACATGTTGTTGCTGAATCATGTTGTTGAAGTTCACCTTCAGTCATAGGTGTCATCGGTAACACATTTCTATACATTTCTTCCACCTTTTCAGCTATGTTATATAAATCATCGACAAAGTGTCGAGCTGCTTCTTCACCACGATAAATTTTCGGCGTAGACGACAGTTCATATTTACAAAGATTATCTTCAGAAAGCGTGGACTTTACTATTAAACAATAGCTGTTTGGTGTGTGCTGCTGGTATTTGCTCCTTCTTGTTACGTTCTCTTCTTGATGTTCGAGCGGAAGTAAAGACGCTTCAAAATCAGCGTATACAGCAACAGGTACACGGTATTGTTGTATTACTTTATCAAATTTTATCTGCGCTCTGCTGGGATGTGGCAATTTAACTCTAACCTCATAGTTTCCATTACATAACCTTTGATGTTCTACTAACCATTCTGAACCTCCCCTTTTTAATGGTTTGCCTACATGACAAAAACATCTTTTGCAAATTGTCATCTTTTTTTCATGCTTAGATAATTGTTTAGAAACAAGACTTTCAAATTTTTTGATATACACAAAGTGTGAAATATCGCCTTTAGTAATCAATAACAAATCGGTATGATCTCTGCGCTCATTTGGTGTTATACGCAAGGGGTACACATTGTTTGACGAATCCAATCCGAATAGGTTGACAGAAGCTGAAGGATTTTGTTTTTCAAATTTTGAAACGTCTGTTATAGCAACAGGGTAAGTCATCCCTTGAAAATTATATCTATGTTGTACTTCTTCATAATAGTGACTTGGTCTTTCCGGATGAATTGTTACATATTTGGCCAACATGGCATATTTAAAACACTCAGTATCTTGATTTTGTACGTTGACGCAGGATAAGGTATTTCTAATCTTTGTTGGTAGAGGGATGTAGCTACTTCCTCGAATTCCATAGCCGTGTTTGTGTACTCTTAAGTCTAGCCCTGTGATGCTTAACAAACTCCATCCAGAGCCTCTTCCTTCATGTTCTTGTATTTTTGTCATTAGCTCTTCAAAACATTCAGATACGATTGAATCAATATCTGACGAAAACATAATAGTTCGGTTTTTTGTTAAAAACCCTCTCGGTGAAGTTTCATTCTGAATGTTTGTAAATAAACCATCTAGTAATAGGCCAAATTTAATAAAATTTAATCTTTTTAATTCATTTTGCAGAGTTTTACTTACCAATCCTTTTGCGTTATTTAAAAATTCTTCGAGTTGTAATTTTGCATTGTCAATTTTAAAGTGGGTTACTACATTACCCGGAAGTGCTCGGGCATGTAGTTCTACATTTACTGCTGTTGATGCTGAAGGACGGTGAAGTGTAGACAGAGCATGCGTAGAACTCGATGCAGCTGATGATGTTGAAGGACGATGAAGTGTAGACAGAGCAGGCGTAGAAGTCGATGCAGCTGATGATGTTGAAGGAAGGTGAAGTGTAGACAGAGCAGAGGTAGAAGTCGATGTTGATGGTGCATATTGAATTACAGTTGGTCTGGAATGTTGGTGTTGAGCTAACATTTGATCTATTTCTTTCAATTCTTCTTCTTCATATTTTTCATCTTGGTTGTTGTTATGTTTCAGTTCATTATGAATCATTAAAAGAAATTCATCCTTAAATGAAGACTTGCAAATATCGCAGCGATGCATAATGTAGGTGCGATCTCCACAAAGGTCAAGGCAATAATGAACAACACTGCAAATGCCCCTCTATTTATACCCTAGCAAAAGTGGTGGGGGTACGTATTACGTTAAGTTTACTATTTTTTTGCATTTTATATTTACTATTGTAGCTGAAGGCTACAAAGTTCTGTATTTAGGTCAAGGTCATTGAACATATTTGCCAAAACGGGGAATAGAGCAGTAAATGATTTCATATCAAACCATAGACTGATCTATTCCCCGCTCTGTATTTAACTAAGACAATTTTCTCCAACAGGAACATTTGATAGATTTTAAACTCGGATGTGAAGTCGGATTGTACACATTGCATCTCGATCAACTAAAAATTTCATAAAACAATAGGGATCTTCAGTTGTAGATTCATCTTTAACATATTCGATGGTCAACATTGCAGAACGAAGATCTTGTGGAATTACGTCGACTTTTATGAGTCGCCTTTCGAGTTCAAACCGTTTTGTTATTGATGTAAGTTTTATCACATCATCGATATCGATGAGGGGAAAGCTGTAGCAAACGGAGTTTCCTGGTGGGTTCATCATGCCGATATGATAAATATACACTGTTGCATCGGCATTAAATAGACGTTCCCCCACCATTAAATTTATAAGTTACCCCCACTTTTTCTAAAAAAAAAAAAGCAAAAAAAAAAAAAATTGAAAGCTGGTAAATATTTTCTGTCTTGTAACTGGGTCAAGGTTATACAACGATATTACCAAAACGGGGAATAGAGCAGTAAGTAGTTCTCACTTTGACTACAAACTGATCTATTCCCCGCTATGTATTTAAAGTTTGTCAGTTGACAAGAAAAAGACAACACTTAATCAGACTCATTTGATGAATCGGAATCAGTTGTATCAGAAGCATCGGAAAGAAATAGTCGTCGACGAATATGATATACCCCTCGTGCACTATCTAAAAATAACCCATCCAAACTACTACTACTAGTGGTTGGAGTTTCATCATGTATTTCTTCAGAACAGAGAAGATGCTGATAGATTCTATAGGTTTCAGATTCCCCGTCACTTAACGGTTCAATTTGTTCCATATATCCTGCTTCAAGATCATCACTGTTTATATCACTTAATAATTCAAAATCTTCCATTGCATCCATATCACTTAATAATTCAAAATCTTCCAATTCGTCTTCATTTTCATCCTCACTTTCAATCACAATATGTTTTATAATTCCTACGATTGATTTTGCAGAAGGAAATATATTATCCTTTGGTGACATAGCTGCTATATATTCTAGTGCTAACACAAGTAGCAGAATGAGATAAGCACTGATGAGAAATCTCTTTTTATATTCCCCGATTTAAGTGGTGGGGGTAACTAGTGATAAGAAATGGGTATTATTGTATCAAATATATGTAACAATGTTTATGAAACAAGGATGTTTAAGTCCTGTAAGTAGGTCAAGGTCGTTTTAACTTATTACCAGAACGGGGAATAGAGCAGTAAGCGATTCTCACTTTGACCGCAAACTGATCTATTCCCCGTTCTGTTTTCCCCCCGTTCAGTATTTCCAAAACATCTTTAGTCAATTACGAATGCTAGAAGGTCTTCAGGAAGATCTTGTTGAAGTGATGCACCTTCTAACAACGTTTCTAACGCATTAATGTATTTTATCGCCTGTATCAAAATGGCATGCCTTGAACTTTTTTTATCCATAAACGGTAATTTTGATTGTAATAACTTATATGTTTGATTTATTTTTTTAATCCTTCCTCTTTCTCTAGCATTCCTTCTTCTTGCCTCATCATTCTTTTCCTTGTTATTTGTTGTAGGCTGCATCGATGTTGTAGGCTGCGTCGATGTTGTAGGCTGCATCAACTCTGCTGGGCTATTCATAGCTGAATAACTATACTCTAAAGCTGTACGCCTTATATATGTTTACCCCCACTATTAAAGTCAAAGGATTTAGATGGTGGGGGGGGGGGGGGGGTGTAAGTGATAGGGAAAGGATATGTTATTTAACAATTACTATCCGCAAATTTTTTCCAAGTCTCGTCAGTGGGTCACGGTCACTTAAACATATTGCCAAAACGGGGAATAGAGCAGTAAGGGGTTTCACTTTGACCGCAAGAAATAAATACATTTTCCAATATCTTACCAAACAAAGATTTTCTATGTCCCGAAGTGGGTCAAGGTCATCTGAACATGTTGCCAAAACGGGGAATAGAGCAGTAAGTGATTCTCACTTGGACCACAAACTGCTCTATTCCCCGCTCTGTATTAGGGAAGTGAATTTTGAAGAAAGGTCACAGTTATAGGCAATAAACCTGATAACAGAACCTTTTATTAATTTATCCAAACAAAAGGAAGTTACAGATAGTTTGCAGGGAGTATTTGCAAAAGTTTCTCGAGGGTAAGATGGGTAATGTCAACCGGTTTGCATGGCCGTATTGACAAAGGTCGGTTTTCGTGCCATACCTTTTTGTAAGGGGTTAGGAAAAGGATGAGAAACATACTGATCAGTTAAAGTTAATTTTACAAAGACCAACCAAGGTCGGTTTTACAAAGGTCAACAGCATCCTGAAACCCAGTCGGACGTTGGTCAGTAACGGGCGTCAGGCAACTGTGAACCAAAGTTTTGACCAAGGTTAGTTATAGCGTGTAAGAAAAGGACATACCAACCAAGGTCGGTTTTACAAAGGTCAACAACATCCTGAAACCCAGTCGGACGTTGGTCAGTAACGGGCGCCAGGCAACTGCGAACCAAAGTTTTGACCAAGATCAGTTTTAAAGCGTGAAAGAAAAGTACATATTTCATTAGTAAATAAAACACTTCAAAGACCAACACCACAAATAATTACAAACACCAACACTAACTACATTTTCTAGCAGCAAACTACAAGCTATAATCTAACAAACTAACATGCATAACATACTAATATGCTAAGGTAGAATCTTTAGTATACAGGGGTACCACCTATATACTAAAGATGCTATTACAGACAGCTAAGGCGAACAGCTAGCTAGGCTGTCAGCCTGAGACTGTGAGACCTCTGCGGTCAGCCCCCGCTTTTATAGCCGACGATCCGTGGTGGGAGGTAAAGGGAGGTGGGGGGGGGGGAGGGGGGGGGGGGGGGGGGTTACACTATTGTCGCGACGATATAAAGTGCACATTGATATATTCCAAGTTCGTTAACTGGGTCAAGGTCAAGTAAACTGTTTTGTAAAATAGCAAAGGATTTACCTTTGCTATTTTACTTTTTAAGAAACGCAAGATAGCTCTAAGATCAAACAAGGGTTATAGTTATCCGTTTTACACAACATTCATTGTACAATGATTTGATAAAATGGAAAATTTCCATGTTGGAAGGTGATTGCCATATCATCAAAACACAATACACATCATTTCTGTGTAACGGCCTAAGCTCCATCTCTACTTTTAAGTTAATCCCTCGATACTCAAAAGCAAGGATAGTGAGAAATGCTTCTGACAAAGCAAGCTCAGAAGGAACAAGCCAAGTGTTTACACCTACAGCTTCCATAGCGATATGATGATTTTTACCACGCTGTTGCAGTATATAAAACATTTCCCCCTCCAGTATAATATTTCTCCTTTTTTTCCTTTTAAGTTTTATCTTTGACTTAGTGTAAAATATCTAAGTCCGTTATCTAGGTCAAGGTCGTTGTAACATTGTAAAAAAAGGTGTGGACAACCTATTTACACTCTGCAGCATATGCTACAAATTGTAAATAGGTTGTCCACACTTTTTTTTTAATTTGGAAAAAACTTTATTTAATTTGGAAAGAATGTTTTTTTTTTTTTTTTACAATTTTCTCCACACAGTGGTTCCTGAATCGCCTCGGATTAGATAGTGCTTTTTCGTAGGGTTTTTGGGATGACGCATGCCTTTAGGTAATCTTAAAATGTAAAGACGGTCTCCACATTTTAACATGACCTTCAGGAATCCGATTATTTTTACAAAGACGTATTGTTTGTTTTTAGCTAGCCTATTAATCCGAGTCTTAGCTGGTTTCACTGTCGGATGTGGTGAAGAAGGAGAAGCGGTATTTTTTAAATGAAGATTGCACAGTTCTTCATTTAAAGTACACTGTTTTGCACAGCGTTCGCCTTTCTTTGCACCTTTTTTGAACACATAATTACATAGTTGTGCAGGACGTATGCACCTCCTATGCAATGACTTTAATTGATTGAATTTCTCTGAAGGAGATTGAATATTTGTGCAAATTACTGAAGGTCTGGTTGAACTAGTGGAAGGTGGAATTTCAATTGGGGGTCTTGTAAATATTTTAGAGCTTGAGGTGGAGCTTGATCTTGAGGTGGGTGATAAGGAGGAGCTCGAAGAAGACCTTGATCTCGAGGTAGATGATGAGGAGGAGGAGCTCGACGAAGGCCTTGATCTCGAGGTGGATGACGAGGAGGAGCTCGACGAAGACCTTGATCTTGAGGATGATGGTGAAGGAGAAGTTGAACGTGAGCGAGATGTTGAACGATCCATGATGGGTGGTGAAGTTGTCTTTTCAGGGATGATCAGGGCCATTAAAAGAGCCTGACGAAGAATTGAACCAGCAGCCGAAGTCGAGGGTGATGCAGAAGTCGAGGGTGATGCAGAAGTCGAGGGTGATGCAGAAGTCGGCAGTGATATCGGGTGTGACTCCATAGTTCTGAGTGTGAGCAAGCACAAGCAGCAGAATGATCTTACCAGTGATGGGAAGCCTCTTTTATACCCAATATAAGTGGAAGGGGGGGGGGATGGAGATAGGCTATGGTTTAAAATATTAATCTTTCTATATGTAACCAGACAAAAGTTTATAAGTCCTGTCAGTGGGTCAAGGTCATCTGAACTTGTTGCCAAAGCGGGGAATAGAGCACAAATTGGTGCTCTATTCCCCGCTCTGTATTAGGGGACAGGGAATTACAAGCAATGATTTTAATAACGAAAAATAAAGAAAAAACCCAAAAAAGAAAAAATCACAACAGTTTCTCAGGCTAAGAAAGGTAATGTCAACCGGTTTACATGGCCGTATTGACAAGTCCGGTTTTCAGGGCCGAACCTATTTGTCAGGGGTTAGGAAAGGAGGAGAAACATGTTACTTTGAAACAAAAATAAAGACTTTACCCGCAAATATTTAAACAAATTGAACAGTTAAAGTTAAAGTTTATTTTTCAAAGATCAACCAAGGTCGGTTGTACAAAGGTCAACAGCAAATTGGAACCCAGTCGGACGTGGGTCAGTAACGGGCGCCAATCTACTGCGAACCCAAGTTTTGACCAAGGTAGAATTACAAGGACCGATTTTATATTTACAAGTTATTTTTCAAGGATCAAACCAAGGTCGGTTGTACAAAGGTCAACAGCACACTGGAACCCAGTCGGACGTGGGTCAGTAACGGGCGCCAATCTACTGCGAACCCAAGTTTCGACCAAGGTAGGATTACAAGGACCGATTTTATATTTACAAGTTAAACCCCACGGATAAAAATAGGGACACTTTACCCAGTTTGGATCAATATCCATAAGAAAAGGGAGCTGTAGGGAAGGTACATATTAGTAAATAAAACACTTCAAACACCAACACCAACACAAACATTAATTACAAACACTAACTACATTTACTAGCAAACTACTAGCGTTAATCTAACAATCTACCATGCATAACAAACTAACAAACACATGCAAGGGCGCGGATCTGTTAATTGCGCGTCGGGCCCAACGCACACTTAACAGACCTACGCTGCAGCAGAATGCAACCCAGTCGGACGTTGGTCAGTAAAGGGCGGCAAGCTACTGCGAAGAGACCGCGGACTGCTCCCGCTTATAAAGGCAAAGTGACGTCACCGAAGCGGAAGGGGGGATGTTACGTCACGGGGGGGATGTTACGTCACAGGGGGGGGGGGGGGACCTTGAACATGACCCAAAAAAGGGGGGGGGGGGGGTGACCTTGAACATGACCCAAAGGGGGGGGGGGGGGAGACCTTGAGGGGGGAGACCTTGAGGAAGGGGGGGGGGGGGGGACCGGTTCTAGAACCTGTCTCAGCTTTCTAACCATATATGGATAGGGCAAGGTTTTACCTTGCGACTCGATTTACTCCTTCCGCCACCTCATTCCAGCTTCAACCATTGACTGGTACACTTCACAGCTCTCGCTCTCTCTCTTCTTACAAAATGACTTCGCCGATAACCAACGAGAAACTGAAAAGGATTAAGGAATCCTTGAAGAAGACAGCTCCGAAGACAAGCGGATTTAAACAACCTTCTTCCCTCAGAATGAGGCTAAAGAGGGATTTTAAAAACCACCCTCTTTACTACAAACAAGGTTCTTCTGGTTCGACTTCTTCATCAACAACGGAACGACACTCTGCCACACGGGATCATCTGGACGTGTTGCAGAAGATGAAGACCTTGACGGAAGACGAATTGGTATCTCCCATTGCAGTTACCAAAACAAAATTCAAACATTTGAGAAGAAACTTCCCGTACAGAGCCGTGCTGAAGAACGGAAGCACCTACTACTTAACTGCCGGTGAAGTTCTCTTTGAGGTGGAATTGCCACGATCAATTCCGGCACCACCAGAAGTGTCATACAAACAGACCTTGTCCTTGGTAAAAGAAGAGAGTAGAGTGAAGTGGACTGTAAAGTAAAATCCCTTACCATCCCACCCTCCCTCCACAAACGGTCCTTTTCAGGACCACCCTAAGCATTTCAAGTTAGGGACTTGGCCTGTACATAGGCAGGAGACTATTAGTCTTATGTTTGTGTGCAGCCCACTTTGTGAAAATTTCTAAGTCCCAAGGTCCTTGACCTTGACCTTGACCTTGAACATGACCCAAAAAAGGGGGGGGGGGGGAGGGGGGGGGGGGTACACAGTTTGTGCAAAGTATGTCATGTGGGTACTCAAATTACGCGGATTGATCAGACGAACAAGTTGGCGCAAACAGAATTCAGATCCGACAAAGGGTATAGCAGCAACAGCGAAAAACAACTATTTTCAAGGGCAAGCCTAAATAACTTCTTTATTTACGGTTTAAAATATATTAAGTGGGTACTCAAATTACGCGGATTGATCAGACGAACAAGTTGGTGCAAACAGAATTCAGATCCAACAAAGGGTATAGCAGCAACAGCGAAAAAACAACTATTTTCAAGGACAAACCTAAATAACTTCTTTGTTTTTGGTTCAAGGTCTAACATGTGGGTACTTCAATTACGCAGCTTGACAAGGCGAACAAGTAGGTGCAATTTAAATTTAAATCTAACCAACAGTATAGCATCCGTGGCGTAAAAACGATGGTTTGAAGGACAAGGTAACGTTGTGGTGGGGGTAGATGCATATTATACACGATAACGCTACATCATTATTCTTCCAGCTCTTGTCGTATGAACATCTACCTAGACGGTCTGAAAAATGTCGCAGTTTTACAGGAACATGAGGAAGGTGACCTTCAGTAGTCCCCTTGACACTACTTTCTACTTCCCTGACGATGAAGACAGAAGGTCTACACTTTTAGTGGACAATGAGCGGTTTCGTCGAAGAATAATTGAGGTTGAAACACTTTTAACCAGTTGTTTGCTACGCAAAAAGAACCATATGAATACATGCACCGGTTTAGATCATAGTAGCTGTTATACTTATACAGCGTTGAAGCGCAAACATTATTGAGGTTTTTAGTTACGGAGGTAAGGTCTTGACAGTCTAAGAGCTAAACCCTAACTAACACATGTAAACTAGTTATTGTGCGATGTAAAACTTGGTGGGGAGACTGGTGTAGTGGGGGACTGGTGTAGTGGGGGACTACCATCTGCCGCACACTTGCCACCTGCCGCCTGCCACCTGCCGCCGCCCATCTGCTGTCCACCATCTGCTTCGTTCTACTACACTTTTACCCCCACCATTTTGTTTGATACCAAAAACGCTAGCTAGCGAATAGTCAGTACACCTCCGGCTCTCGACCGGTGAACATCGAGCTCTCCGAGACGCTCTTCACAAAATAACAATATCATTTCACTCAAGGTCTGATAGATGTTTCTATTTCATTGACGTCACGTATTCTTTCCTCCTGACAGCAATGAAATGCAAACACCTAACAGAACAGATAGGTGTCAAAAACACAACATGGACTCTGCGCAGGGAACGAAGTATCTACCGTCTTTCTTCAAAAAGCAAAGTGATGGCCGCAACTCGTCCGGATCAACAACATCGATGACAACCAACAACGGGGAACTATTGTAAACATGAATTATTGTAAATAAAATAAAGTAATATTTGTAATATGACTTATTATTAATAAAATAAAGTAATATTTGTAATTGTACTACCTCGCACTCGTATCATTCGATTGCTTCATTCGATTGTTTCATTCGATATTTATTATCGATTAACTATCGAATCACAATCGTTTTACGAGTGCGAGGTAGATTTTTTTTAAAAAACTTCACCGTGACCTTGAACTTTGAACTTTTACTCATTTCGTCACAAAACCGCCTACGTCACTGGCTCAGCCTCAGATGACGTATTTTTTCACTCAGCGCATCCGGTCACTGACCGGATGTGACGTCACTTCCGGCGCAAAACCGGCAAACCCACACTACTTGTATTTATTATTTTACTAAGTCTAGGGTTGTATTTACTCAAGTTTCTCTTTTGGATCACATAACCTTAGTTTTGCTTAACATATCCTCACTTAATTGTTTTGATTTATATTTAACTTTTTTTTTTATTGATCCAAGTAGTAATGGCTAGTGTTGTTGAACCCGTTGAAATACTCAGTGACGAGCAAGTTTATGTTAAAAAGTTTAGATTGTACGGAACGAAAACTATTTTCAAATTTTCTAACCCTCCACCTGATATCAGTGAGATAGATTGGCTCAGACAAGGATTTGCCAAAATTGTAAATGAGATGAAAGGCCAAGCCCACGAAAATGATCAGCTCGGGTTCACTTTGCAGAGTCTTAATCTAAAAAGTAGAGATCCAGGGTTTGTCGCATTTCGACCCGCTGGTGAAATTGATGAAGACATCCTTTGGCAAATTTTCGGGGGGATCATACAGTCAAATTCTGATTCCGTCAAGTCCACTGACACTTTTAAAGTAGAAGGTACTCGAGTTAATCTCCCTGTAGGTTCTGGGAGGGTACGACCCGGTATCTTTAACACGTTTGACGAGGAGTGCAAAGCAAGGACAGGGATCGTAGTTATTAAAAATAAAGACAACTTGTGTCTCCCCAAGGCCTTGGTTGTAGGTATTGCTCTTGCAACGAAGGATCCTCTGTACAAGTCAATTCGGCAGGATGATAAAAAAAGGCAAACCGTAAGGGCTCTGGAACTTATTCGCCGGGCTAGAGTAGATATGCCCGAGGATGGCGCGGGAATCCCAGAACTTGAGAAGTTTCAAGAATTCTTGAAAGATTTCAAAATAACCGTATTCAATTATGATAATAAAGGTCGGGACGTTTATTTTGAGGGCAGTGTTGAAAATGCTTTATTCAAGATCAACCTGTTGTTTTACAACGGACACTATAATGTAATAACTAGTTTGACTGCTGCTTTCGTTTGTAAATATTTTTGTGAAGCTTGTCATGTTCCCTATGATCACAAAGGTGAGCACAGATGTTCAAGCATCTGTTCTCAGTGTCAGACCATCTCGCCTCCCTGCAAAGAGGAGCATGGGGGAATAGTTTGTCCAAAATGTAATATGACTTTGAGAAATCAACAGTGTTTCACTGCTCACCAAGTCGATAAATGTAGGGATGTAAAAAAGTGTCTTGATTGTGGAAAATTAGTTTGGAATAGAGGTAGATCCGCACCCCACAAGTGTGGAGAAGTCTATTGCAAGCCTTGCGGATCTTTCCAGGATCAAAATCACAAATGTTTCATACAGCGGAACGAGGGTAAACCTAAACCAAAGGACTACCTTTTCATTTTCTTTGATCTGGAGACTCGTCAAGACGAGTCTCTCCCCTCTGACCCCGAACAAAAAGTACATAAAATAAACTTGTGTGTTTCCCAGCAGTTTTGCTACCAATGTATGGAATCAGAATTTTGCATGGTCTGTAAAAACCGTACGAGAGTCTTCAACTCTGACCCTGTTAAAGATTTCATGGAATACGTTATGGAAATCCGTAAAGGTTTTAAAGATATCTGTGTAATTGCCCACAACGGTCAGGGCTTTGATTTTCAGTTTTTGTTAAAGTATATCCTTGAAAAAACTAAATTCACACCCAATCTGATCATGAGGGGTTGCAAAATTATTCTCATGGAAATGGACAACGTGAGGTTTGTGGACTCACTTAACTATTTCCCCATGGCCCTCGCTGCGCTCCCTAAATCATTCGATCTACCTCCGGAGAGAAAGAAGGGTTACTTTCCTCACTTGTTCAACACTTTGGCGAACCAAAATTATGTAGGTCCTATCCCTGATAAACAGTACTACTGCCCAGAGTCAATGTTTAAAAAGTCCCATAAGGCCTTTAAAGTATGGTACAATGAAAGAGTAGCGGAAAACTATGTATTTGATTTTCAAAAGGAAATGCTAGAGTATTGCATCTCTGATGTGGAGATCTTGGCCCAAGCCTGTCTTAAGTTCAGATCGATATTCCTCCAAGAGTGTAATGTCGATCCTTTCCTAGAGGCTGTAACGATTGCTAGTGCTTGCAACTTGGCCTTCCGCCGCAACTTTTTGAAACCGAACACGATAAGTCTCATCCCAAAGAACGGCTACCGTTTAGTGGATAACCAGTCAGCTATTGCCATTCAGTGGTTAAGCTGGGAAGAAGAGAAGCGTGGAGTGAAGATCGAGCATGCGGGGCGGGGTAAAGAAGTAAAGATTAACAGACTGAAAGTAGATGGGTTTGACGGGGAAAACATATATGAGTTTCACGGATGCTACTGGCATGGATGCCCCAATTGCTTCCCGTTCAATCGAGAGGCTCCTCTGAAGGAGGATCCCTCGGACTCACTTCACTTAAGATACGAGAGAACAAAGTCCAAAATCGCTAAGTTTAATGACTACGAAGTAGTCGAGATGTGGGAGTGTGAGTTTAGGAGATTAAAGAAAAAACAAAAACTCAAACACTTGGACTCTCTCCCCATATTAAACGCACTCCCACTAGACCCGAGACAGGCTTTCTTTGGGGGTAGAACGGGTAACTCTAAAACTTACCACAAATGTGGGGAAGGAGAAACGATCCAATATGTGGACGTTTGTTCACTCTACCCGTATGTGTGTAAGTACGGTAAGTATCCTCTAGGTCATCCCACCATTCATGTAGGAGACAGGGAGTGTAGGCAGAGAGGTCTCCAAGTAGATGGTCTATTGAAATGCAAAGTCCTGCCACCTCGGGATCTCTACCACCCAGTGCTCCCAGCAAGGATGAATAAAAAATTGATGTTTACCCTCTGTAAAATATGTGGCGAAAACCAAAACCAAGAAGACTGTGAACACGAAAGCGAAGAAAGAGCCATGGTAGGAACTTGGACAATGGATGAGGTAAGGAAAGCGGTAGAGAAAGGCTATGTCATCCTCGATATGTACGAGTTATGGGAATATGAAATGGCCACATACGAGAAAGGGGGACTCTTTACAGATTTCATCAATAAATTCCTAAAAATTAAACAAGAAGCGTCAGGCTACCCAGAATGGTGTAAGACTCAGGAGGATAAAGACCTGTACGTGCAAAACTACTTCATTCATGAAGGAATCAGGCTAGACCCTGCCAAAATTGCTAAAAACGAAGGTTTGAGATCATTGGCTAAACTCATGCTAAATTCATTTTGGGGAAAATTCGGACAGCGAGAGAACCAGACAAAGGCCACGATAGTCAGGGACCCTAAAACACTGTTCGGGATGCTGACAAAACCTAATATACTAGTTAATAGAATACAGATAGTAAACGAAGAGGTAGTGGTAGTGAGTTGGGAGTACTTGGAGGAAGTCGGTGAGCCATTAAGAAACGTGAATGTAGTCATAGCGGCCTACACTACTGCTCAGGCTAGGTTGAAACTGTATGAATATCTGGAGGCCCTGGGAACTCAAGTTTTGTACTATTACACAGACTCAGTACTCTACATTTATAAGGGAGGTTCGCACAGGGTTCCTACAGGGGATTACCTCGGGGAAATGACAGACGAGCTGGTTAAACACGGTCCTGGATCTTTCATCGTTGAATTCGTTTCTGGGGGGCCTAAAACATACGCATACCTTGTCTGGTCAACCAACAAACAAAAAATAAAATCTGTTTGCAAAATAAAGGGCCTCACCCTCAATTTTAAGACTTCTAAAACACTTAACTTTGAAAAAATAAAAGAAATGGTCCTCAGTGAATCATCTGAAAGTATTGAAATTAAGGAATCTAGAATCAGGAGGACGAAAGACCGCGATATTGTAACCGTGAATGAATCCAAACTTTTCAAAATTACAGGACCAAAAAGAAAACTTGAGGGTGAGTACGACACACTACCCTACGGTTACAAAATCCAAAAACTTGAGTAAACACGACCGGTAGTATTGGAAACAATTCATTCCCCTTTTTAAAAAAACATGGTCACGTAGCCTAATTTCAGGTTTTAACTTGAATGATTTAATCCCCTGCTCTGCCTCAGCCACTTTGGTCACTTCTTCTACCCTACGTTGCTCTGATCTGTACTATTGCGCAATACTTAACATAAATGTCTCACTTAACTTCATGAACAGCCCAATTTTAAATATAGTTGAGCATGTCTTTGACGTTGCAAAAGTTCCCTGCCGTATGTATATCAGGGTGTGTGTGTGTGTGTGTGTGTGTGTGTGTGTGTGTGTGTGTGTGAATGAAGGTCAATGGCGTGGGGGACGAAAAGCCCCGTAAACCTGAATGTGAGATGAAGGGTCTTGTACATTGAGGCGTCTAGGTAAGCCCTTGACTACTCCCTGGAACGGTCCAGAGTGAATGTTGAATTCATGCTACTACTTTAATTTGTACGGTGGGGATTGTAAAAGTAACAAAATAAAAATGGAGGAGACAATTAGTTTGTTTTTGGAAGGTCTCCACGGGTCATGGCGATGGAGGGGCTATGGTCTTTTTTTTAAATACTCTATCCTTTGTTTGTTAAAAGGGAGAGGACATTAGTTCGTACTGGGCAACAACCAGGTAAACTGGACGGCCTACGCACGGAATAATGTTTAACCTGGGTGCATATGCACGGGATGGTCTCAAACCCCACCCAAGCAAACATACACTTAGTATACCGGGTTGACGGCTATGTACACTGGAAATAAAATTGTATAACACAGAGTCCATATATTTGCATTTGTCTGTGTATGTCGGTTTGCTGCAGTAAGGGTATTTTATGTGAATATTCATAGATCGGAACCACATAAAGTCAGATACCAAGTTTTATCAATATATGTGGATAAATAAGTAAGATAGCAAAACGCATCATAATTTTGTTCATGATTAATATGCATACAACTGCCGATATTGTTTGATTTTTATTTTTTATTTGTGTTTGTAGCCTATTTAATCATCAAAATGTAAATGTAATTGATTTAGCAATAATACGATGTTTTTTGATATTTTTTAAGTGCACTGAATTTGAAGCAGAACTCGTTCTCACGCAAAGGCCGATTGGGCCTATGTGAGAATTTTTTTTCCGCAATATTGTTTGTGTACATGATGTTGTATTTGTTTTTATTTGAAAATAAATTTGATTTGATTTGATTTAGATATTAAATTTGACTTATTCTCCATAAGGATAACATTAAAACCGACTACATACGTTTGCTTGTTTTTTTATAAAAATATCAATAAACCACAACTAAACTAAACCACATATTAAGTTTTATCAACTTATGTTTATAAATAACCAATTACCTGTATAACGTGTTACTTATTCTTCATAAGAATAGCATTAGACAACGTACTGTGTTTAATACTTTCAATATCTCAGTACTCTATTGACGTAGATTAATGATCAAATCCCCAAATTGTTTGTTTTGTAGAGCTTAATTCATTGATAAAATAAAAAAGTAAGATTTTCATAACAAAAGACTAAAAATGTTAAAATAAAATCGTTTTTTGTAAGTTTAGCACTTGGCCTCACATGATCTCTACATTGCCAAATACGTCACAGCTACGTCGCCAGCTGCTAGGTTGGTATAAGCTCTGCTAGGTTGGCAACACTGCACAATCTGGCGGGAAAAAGTGAGGTTAGGGAATTTGGCGGGAAAAAAAGTGAAGTCACCATGGGCGCCGCCATCTTGGGGGCGGAGCCTAATGACGTCACAAGTCACGTGACCAAAATGCTGGCTTCTGATTGGCTTGCTCAAGTGGGGGTAGTCCTACTTATAATAATTTTAAAAATTGATCTCTATTAAAATTGTATTCAAAAAACCTAAGTGCAGTGTGACAATGAAACACTTCAAGAACATCTGTGACAAACATTGTTGAAGCTCCTTCACCAAGAGACCTCTTCCTGAGGCTTCTGAATCCAACCATGGCAGTGAAAGCACCCCATTGAGAGCATTATCTTTCCCCTTCCAATAAATAAATATATTAGGTACTAAAAACCTAATCTTTATCAGGTCACAAGAGCTCAGTAAATTATCTACCGGTATCCTTTTTTTGCCACATCAAGCTAAATTTTATTACTGAGTGAAAAAATAGTATTCAGTTGGTAAGAACATACCATATATATTTGGCCTACAAGTAAGAAATTAAAAGAAGAACTTAAATTAATTGGACAATTATTTTCAAACAAATTCATCAAGATCAAATGTAATAATATCACAACGTAAAACATTTTTAATTGAAGCAAATTTTTTATTATATTAAATCAAGAGTAACTTCCAAAGAACAATTTTGTATCTGGCCTAGATTCCTAGACCAACAATCAAATGGACTTTTACCTAAATTAATGTAATCCAGAGATCCATATTGGTAGAGTTTTAATTTATACAAAAACTTAAATAATTAGCATTAATTTCCATGTCGTTTACTTTATCCAACGTTCGATAACCTTTGAGCCAGCACGATCTACTACCTGCTGAGTTTTTAGAAAAATTCATAGCCGCCATTTGATTATATTAATTTATAACATTTTAAACTTTCCCAGATGTCTGTAATACCCATTGTTATTCCCCAAAGTTTTGATCAACTACCTTTATGTATAACATAGCAATAAATGATGATTGTATATGAAAACACCCAATGCCTGTTTATTCTTTTAAAGAGTGCATTGCACAATATATCTTCAATATTGATTAGTAATTTTCATGGTTTCTGGTACTTTATGGCTGAAATGGGAAAACACTGAAGCTAATAAAACCTGAATTCGTTCAGAATTATATTGGGCAAATATAGTTTTTGAAATTCACTCTATTTTAAATCCTCTTGTCCAACTTGTTTTCATTCTTTTTCCCACAAACAAAACTTTTTTAACACTCTCTTCAACATCTGGCCATTGAGTTTCTTGATTTGCCAGTATAGAGTATACTTTCATATCACTTTATATATATAAGAATATGTTTCAGTAATACCAGTTATATTACTCGCAAACGATGGCCTTTTTAATAAATTGAAATAAAATTATTTAGATAATACCCACAATATTCTTAAATATGATTCATCTTAGTTTACTATGAAAGAACCCTCCTGTTATATACATCGAAATGTATAATTTAAAACTAACATTCGTTAAGTAAAATTAACATATGGTTCAGCCTACACAATTTCAGTCTGCAAAAACAATAATCTGTTTGTAATAATTTATTTTTATATTTGAGGGAACTCATTCTGCTTGTTTACATTCTTTCTTTGCTATGACTTTAACTAATTTCCTTTCTTTAATTGCCTTTAAATTTAGGTTTATGCCGCAATATAAAAGAACGGTAACAAAATAGAGCAACTCGCTATCCTAACGTTTTCTCATAAATTTGTTTTTGGAGTATTCTTTTTACAATGTGATGATTGAACATTCTCTTAAATGTGTTATTGTTGCACCCATGTAAAAATAAAACGTGTATAATACATTTTATACAATTTCATGAGAATACTAATGTAATAATGAATAGTAATGTAAGACTATACTATTTTATAGTAATAATAGTAAATAATTTGTTGAATAAAAAGCCTTGCGTGTAAATGTTTTTCAACGGTAAGGGTAAATATTAAGAAGGTCTGCTCAAGGTTTGTCGCTGCTGCATTATTTCGAGAGACGTATTTTCTCGTATGCTTATTTAAACAGATCTCGAGAGGAAAGGCTCCATAAAACGTCCAAGGTCCTAAAATGTCGGTAGTAGTTTAAAGTTACTTTTTATTTATGATTGTGACGTAAAGCCTCCGATGAACAATTTGGATTAAACCTCTATAAGGATGTTCTAATGGAACATTTGTTGTGGGCTACTTTATTGCAGGAAGGTAAACAAATATTATTATCCAGTACGAATTTACTCTCCTTACAAAATACGGAGTTATATATTTTAACGTGGAAAACTGTCTTACAAATTTAAAATGAAGTTGTATTGTTGGTAAAACTCCATTTAGCATTGATAAGTAGTATTTTTAAATGTGAGAAAATAATGGATTATTGTACTAAGTGTAAAACAATCTAATACTGTTGTGTTGAAGATTCGTACATAAGTCGGAGTTAACATTTTTAAAGTTATAATTTTAATTTAATTAAAAGCTGTTTATAATGATATACATTTGCACTATTACTTTAGCTATTAAATATTAAGTTCGAATTGAGTATTTGTAGAAGGTGATGCTATACAATACACATTTGATATAAACATTATTTTTTAATTGTTTTGGTATTTTAAAAGGTAATTTGATAAAAAATCACGTGTCATCACGTTTTAATTCTGCAAGGACGCACACAATGGCTATCTTCTAATAATTTCATTAGATAAAAATAGCAGGAACGTAAATCGTGCAAGCAACAATCACATTTACCACTTGAATAGAGTAATTTATTATTATGAAAATGATTTCTACTAGCCATGGGAACACTAATCAATCAGAAACAATTGACTGAGGGCTAAGCATTAACTGGCTTAGTGAGGTTTTACAGTTTACCGAATTTTCCAAAATTACCTCAGTTCAATTTGAGTGGGACTGTATGGTATAATCTACATAAAAATGAACTTTGAGATCGTAGCTAAATCTCGTAACATAATATAATAAAGGATAAAGGAATATATTATACAACCATAACGTTAACTTAACGTAATACTCGTAAGTGTAATAATAATTTAAACCTAAATGTAACAGTTTATAAAGGGAAAATGTATTTACAAGCTAAAAGCACTAAATTCTTATTTTTTATCACGAATCGAAAATAATGTTATTTATTTAAATAAACGATTGTAAAACATTTTTTTGGTAACGGAAAATTATAAATATAAGTCTAAATCAAGCTAAAGTATTATTTTAAAGTTTAAATCATAAATGTAACCTATAAAAGGTTTATTAACGGCTTCGGTAATAGGTTTAACGTGCGTTTAATTAATAAAACTCTCTCTAAAGCTACTAATTAGCCATCAATTGATATGATTACAAAGAAGATTGTTATTACCAACAAAGGGTGATTTATTACTTTTAAAACAAAAGAGTTTTTCACGCAAACGAATTTAAGCACATTTTAATTCAATCGCTTTAATGCTATTGAAAAGGTCTGTAATGTGCACATAAATAGTTAATGGTAAAAAATCATTCCATTGGTTCCGGCTAAACATTTTACTCTTCCAAAAATTGAGGTATTTTGTATGTAGTTTGTTTATTTTCTGGTATTTATATGTAAAGACAAACCTTCCTATGATGTTTTAAGAAAACTAATGAAAATCTCAGGTAAATAATATCCATGTAAACAATCTCTTTTAAGATCATAAAATAAATTAAATAGTTTACTTTAAAACATATATCAAAATATTAGAATTTAATCACCTGTGAAAAAACACAGATATTTGATTTAACTAGACATCTGAAATCAGGTGAAAAAGGTAGCTGTTAGGAAAAGCTAGTATTGTTAAATATTATTACAACTATGAGTAAGCCATCGAATCATGAGTATCTATTATTACATCAGTTACAGCAACAAACATTGTTTGGTATTGTTCATTAGGAAAATCAAAACCTGTAAAATTGGAATTATTTCAATTTACTTATTTTGATTTTGCCCCTTGACTGATGCAATTACATTCATTGTTTTTATATTTCCTTTTGTTCTCAGTCAGAAATTTGTTTGAAAAATAATTATATTTTTCTCCCCATCCCACCATTGCACTCGTGCTGGCAGTAAAATACTGAAAATACATGGTGGCCATTTAACTAAGTCTTGTTTTTGTAAACACTTTTTAAAAAAATTATAAAACCTATATATCCACATAACTCAATAACTACCACAAACAAACGCACACAAAATGCAAGCAACTTTCAGCAACCTGGTCTTTCCAGTTAAGTAAGTTAATATAGGTCTAAAAATGTGCGCTAATGATTCTGTATAGGCAAGGGGTTAAAGTTACAGGTGGATAAACGTGTCAAAGGACGCCATAGTTTGAAATTGTTCATGTTTTTGTTGGCAAAGTTATTTATGGAATAATAAAACATTTAGCCTATAATATTCTGAAACACTCACCTCCACTGGTTATATTTGTATTGCAAAGTAAACGTTTTAATACGTGTTTTATAATAGGTTGGATTATATTACATAATATTATTATTGAATAGTAACATTTGTTTAAATCAAATTGCACAAAACTCAAGAACCTAATATAAAAACTATATATATAACTATATATTAATTATATATATATATATATATATATATATATATATATATATATATATATATATATATATATTTTAGAACATAATTGATGCGTGACTGCAAATATTATGAATTGTAATTCAACTGGGGTGGAGCCCTAAAATATGTTTATATCTATATCTTGAGTAGGTTTATATCTACCTATTGTGTGTCAGCTACCACATTTTAACTCAAACGGTTCAGTAAATTATAATGTGCATAAATTTAACATGGGAATTTTTAAAACTAGTGGAGCGAAGTCTAAAAGATTTATAGATCGTGAGCAGGTCTGCCTTCAGTGTAACTGCTACATATCTACTAAATTACAGCTCAAACGGCTCAAAAAATACTAATGTCCATGTGGTTAACATGGGAATTTTAAATAACAATGGGGCGGAGGCATAAAGAACTTTTAAAACGGGATTAGACCTATCTGTGTTCCTTGATGATATTACCTATTCATACTAAATTAAGTATATATGACATTCAGCCACACAAAAATTAACGTCCAAACTCTCACCTTCATAATATTATAATGAAAACGACACTATAAACCCAAAAACAAGGTGACGAGATTAATTTTCTTTTACTTATAAACTGTATCTTTGCTAGTTTGTGTTACTAACCACTTCAATGTGATTTCTGTAAAAATGTAATCCTACAAACTCTCTAACAGTAAAATAAAATTACACAGATAATTGTAATTGCCAACAAATGCTGATCTATCATTTTTAAACCTAAAGGGGTTTTCACCCAAACAGTTTTACAACGCACTTAAAAACAGTTGATTGATGCTGATAAGGGATCTTCTTAGTGAACGTAAAATAACGACAAAACACATTCAATTGGTTTTTGGTTTAGTTTTTCAATTACTGCCTTTATAGTACATTGATGGTCTAATAAATTGCTAATCGTTAAATTTTATTCAAACGAGTAGTGCACTTAACATCAAACTAGTATATTATTATTACAATATATGTTAAAATAACTAATATAGCTCTCGCTAGTTTATTAACAGATATTTGTCATGAACTTTTACGTAATATACTAGTTTAATTTTAAACACTGTAAAATTCATTTATATTATAAACCTCCATATGTTGTAATCTTAAAACAGTATGCGATCTCTGTTGTCAGTAGTTTTCTCCCTCCCGTTTCAACGCCAAAGATTCTGAACCGATTTAGGAAATAATGGAATTATCGGTTGGGTTTACTCAAATTTATATCAGATGAATATATTGAGCATGCACAACTGCCGTATACTAAAGTATAGTTATCGTATTTTCTGGGTTTATCGAAGTTATGTTATTTGAAATGACTACAACTGGCTCAAAAAAAAAAAAAAAATACGTAGACTACTCTTACAGTATACCAAACTCATCAATATTCTATAGTGTTTCTTACACTTAACATTTACCGCCATTACACATTTGTTAATACTATCACCCTCTTTGAAAATATTTCAGTTTTGAGTTTACAATTGTGTTTTTACACACATCCGTCCCTAATATCCGTCCCATTATTATCTTATTAATCATTATTTCTTTATATTGTCTGAGTTCGTTAAAACCTGTAATTGCTACAAATTTAAGTTAGTGTTAATAGCTGATCTCAAATCAAAGTGATAGATCGTGTGTAATTTAGAAGCACTGATGGTCGCTAAACAAAGGGATCCTGTCTGACGGTCAAATACAAATCACTGGCTGCAAACACATCAATTTATATCCGTCTCTGTTTTATACCGTTTTTAGCTACATGTTTTGTCTGTTTGCTTGAGTTGTAGATTATACAGGCCAAAAATATTATTTGAATGATAATTTTTAAGTTCATATTTCGTATAAAGTTACACTTATTATATAGATTATATTATATTATAATATGAACTATGATAACATTTAGTTTAAGTCCTTTTAAGCTCATTCGTAATTTGTTCATACATTTTTTCAGATCGAAAATTAAATGTATGAACTGCCATGAATTTACAATGGAAATCCAAATATGCTGAGGTATTTAATTACGGAAAATTGTATATGCGTATACGATTTATAACTTGATACTACAGGCATTACTTACTACAGTTAGTTAAAGGCTCTTGTTGCTAATGCCTCTCTCAGTAGTTTTATATTAGGAATATCCCTTCTTTTTGGACATATTTTAACCATTATTTAGACAGTTTGGGTATAATTTATTGACTATAAAAAAAGGTTAACTCCTCTAATATAGTCCAATATCCAAGAACCTTTAATTTTGTAAAATTTCTTGGGGTTTTAAAAGGTTGGACTGTAGATTTAATCAAGTCAAAATGCAATACCAAGTTAACCCATTTTGTATACAGGGTGTTTCTGAAATACTTCAAAAAAAGTTGGGAGCTGATTCCTCATATAAAAAACATAAAAAATACATATAAAGGTACGTCCTAAAATGCTTAGATTTCCGTCCATCTGTCTGTATGTGTTTTTTATGCTATAAATTATTTCTTAGGAACATCTAAAGATATCAACTTTAATCTTGGCACATGTACTACATATAACAAGACTCATTTTGGTATGGAATAGTGGCGTTTTTTTATATAGCTAAATATATTAAAAACCGCAATATTTAAAACACCCTTCTAAGAATCAAGGAAGTTGTGTCTTTTCCTAAAAATAATTTTATTTTTTATTTATAAGATTATAAGATTCCCATTAAATTGTTATAAGTTTATAAGTCCATAATCTACAATTTTTAATTTATTTAATTTAATTTTTTGGCAATGACTGTAAGGCGAAAATTGTATTTTAAATCGTCATAGTTCAAATATTAACACAAGTGATGAATTCTTAGATACTAGAAGTTAAAATGAAAATTATAAACTAATTCTAACTATATCTCTCTATAATTCCAACTAACATATATCAATTTTAGGCTTATTATTTTACGACAAAGGAAATCGTTAAATTTGCTGACCTTTTAAGGCTAAGCTAGTTTTAAATACAGCATAATGATGTTGAATAATTTATTCTAATATTTCAACTTTATGACTTTACCCGTCTACTAGTGTTTTTAGGAATTCTTCATTTTTTATCAAAATCATCCAAACATATTATTAATGTCATCATCTACATTTGTTTTGTAATATTCTGTTTTTAAGTTTAAATACAAAAAATGTATATGCGTGTTGATGTAATGCTATTAATAATTTAAACACCAGACCTCCTTGACACTCACATTCATCAAATCTAAGTGGCTAATAATTGACGGTGTGCTGCTCTTTTCAGCGAGCCTGTTGACTCTCGTTGTTTGACCACCCTGTATACTCAGGTTTATTTATTTACCCACGACATTCTCTCTCTGTTTGGACTTGGCTAGCGCCAATGTTACAAAACACTCCCAGAGAATGGACCCTTGTATACACATGTTTTACGATTGTTACTACACAGGTAATATAACCACTCCACTTTATTTACTTAACTAGAGTATTTTCATTGTGTTTTATTTGGAAACTTTATTTGAGCTAAGGTAGTTGTTCTCTAGTTTTATTTGAACTCTAAATCTTTATCTAAATCAAATAAACGTCGAAATAAAAAAGTTGTAAGGATTAAAACTATATTTATAAATTATATTTCAATAAGAGCTATATGCATGAATTTAACACAATGTTTCATTATTTTCCCTTTATATGAATGCAGGAAATCTACGGATTGAGAAACTTATATGTCGGCATCTTATAAAATGTTGAGTACAATTTTGAATTGTAGCTGTTGAGCTTTTGCTGGTTTTTTTGTGGGCTAATAAATCACCACAGCACAGACAGAACGAATGAATTCTTTCTATTGACAAACTGCAAAAATGCAATACCACTGAAAAACTAACATTGACAATACTAACCATTGACAAACATAAATAGAATAACTTACCTTTACTCATTATTTAACCGTTACAAAGTTACTTGTAACTGTACTAATTTAAAACCAAACCACTTCTGTTGGGTTTTTTGTTTATTTTATCTTAAGATTGACGTTTTTAACTTTAAGCCAAGGAGATTTTACGAAACAATTAAATATTTGATTACTAGTATAAACTAAAAAGGGTTCAAGCCCAAGCTTAATTATAAAATAGCTTTACCCATTCTGATACTCTTGGCTGGTCTCCTCATACATCTCGAGACCCTAAGTACAAGTAAAAGGCTTCCTATAACATAATTACTCCACAAACATTTCTTGATTATGGTTTTTAAAGTGTTGTAATGCAATTTGAACAATGTATAGAGGATCTTACCGATAACGGTGACCAGAATGAGGATGCCAAGGACGACAGACATGATGCCCATGAAGATGGCGCTTGATCCATCTTCGACTGCCGTTCCGTTCGACTCCAAACTAGAGTTGGCCAAAGAGCCATTCTCGGAAAGGGTAAAATTTTTAAACAAATTATCGTCAAAAGGGTTAACATCTTCGATAGAGGAAGACATGGTTTTAGCGTTCCCGAAAGTAATATCATCATAAATAAAATGGTCGTCAAAACTTTCATAAGGGGTTCTTTTTCTACCCGGAAAAGTATTATTTGAATTTGTTCTAGAAAGGTCTACAGTTGTCAACAATGTTCGATGAATTTTTGAAAACTGGTTTGCCTCGCTGGCATTGGGTTCATTGTATTTATTATGTACATTAACTCGTTTGGTAATTGGATCAATGGAAGATTGACGACTGATTTTTCCTCTTTCACTAAGATTTTCATGTGGGGTTTCTTCAGGGAACGGAATCGAAACAGGTTTATTAATAGATTTAGCAAATATCAGTGAAATATCGTTGAACAAAATTAAAAGAATGAATGCCAGCAGTAGTTTTCTAAAGGGGAATTTTGAATAGCGGCGATTTGGCTTGTTGATGGTCCTAGATCTCCCGTCCGATGACTCGCGAGGAGTCACGGCAACCATGACAGACTGGTCGGGGCCACTGGCACAACCATGACGTATCTGCAACCAAGAGAGAAACAGATATTAGCAGTTGAAAAACTGATGTGAAAAGCAGTTGAAACTTTAGCAAACTGTTGGTGGTAAAGTATGTTCATAAATTGGTGCAATATGTTTTTGTACTGTGGGAACCACTACTAACAGTAACTTACGCATTTAACGAGGATTAAAACGAAACATAATATTTTATAACATAATAGTTAAATCAAATTAAATATAACAAAAGATAAGTTGTTTAACAAATGTTACACTTATATCAAAAAAGGGTGGCTTCATTGTCCTGCTAAATTCAATAAAAACTCGTATTAAAGTATGTTTTCAAATAAACAAACTATCGCACTAAAAGCTCACTAATATTTTGATAACTATAATACGTGTGTATTTTGTAAATTTCTCATGGCTTAAAGTCGTTAAGGTTTAATTTGATTCTAACTTAATACATCAAATGTAAAATGGGGTCGAGGTGAATAGCGCTCTCACCCTCTTTCATTTGGCCTCTTTTATTTGAGAGGGTTTTGTTTGGCATTTCGTAGGGCTTTGTTTGATTCTTATGTAAGTAATATTTCTCTGTCTCACCTATTTATATTCTGAAATAATTAAAATATGGTTCCTGCAGTTATTGGTCGCGTTTAAATTTTACTTAGTGAGTAACAGTCCAAAGTTGCTTATAAAACGGATTTGTAAGCTGTTTTAGATAATATTCAAACAAATTTACATCAATCAACTATGTAATGGGCTGTTGGGTTTGATTTGAATTTAGAGTTGCTTTGTAGTCTAAAAAAAATTTTTTTTATTCAATATTAATACCCAAATAAACTAGAAAAATTAATATCGAAAACGTATTTTCAAAATGAATAGACTATAGTCACAGGTGATTATTTGTTTATTTATTTCGCTTCAAAAACTACAATAAGTTTTCATACGTTTTGGTTACTTTTTTTGTTAAACGTTTATTATGAAGGGCGTTATTTATAAGTGTATTTACCAATTTATAAATACATTTTCCTAGATTAATTTATGTTTTAATGTAAGCATAATCGGTTTTTTATCCTCAAATTCGCTTCATTTATCATTCTAATGTACGTGGTTTTGTGACAAATTTATTTTAAAATCTGTTCGATGAAAGTATTAACGGAGTCAAAACATGATGAAGACAAATAACCAGCCGGCAGTGGTGGTCATGATGTTGCTTCACTGGGTGTAAACACAGTTTAAACAAAGGAGCAGCTCATTGGAAAGAACTTTCATTCACAAATTATATTTAATTATTATTGATCTCTTTCGTTCTAAAAGGCTTTTAGGACTTTCTTAATGCTTTTTGATTATTTTCTTACACAATATCATGGTTGTTTTATACTAGAAAATTTTTATGACAAATAGTATCAATCTTTCATAGAAATGCTAATTAAAATATTCAAAATTTGAAAAGCTAACATAATAGTTATTACTTATTATAACTTGTTTTTATACATCGATGTGTATTTTAAAGTGATTACAAATAGTGATTGGTGTGGTTTTTTTTAGTTCATACTTGGATTACTGACAAGATTGCATAAAGAGTTGCTAGCGTAGAACTTTGATAAATATTATGACTATATATACCTGACTTGACAGGACTATTTGTACGGTTTAAACGGTTAATCATGTATATTCCCATTTATACTGATATTAGAGTACAAATATTCAGTACTCTAATATCATCCAAACAAAGTATCACTTTTTAAGAGAAATAATAGTGAATCGTATACTTGAATTTATTTAAGGTACTAAAATACTAATTTTATTATAAGTTGCAATCTACCGATAGAAAATAATCAACAATCAAGATTAAAAAACTCTAATGCTTTAAGCGATTAAAACGTGATGGCGCATTTTCAAAATCGCGATATTGTAAAAGATTTATTTTTACTTTCTCCCCCTTATACATAGTATATGGAGAAAGTATTGTTTTCGTCAACATTTTCGAATTGTAGTTGTTAGTGGAACTGTAGTGTTACTGGGGTTTCCTAATCCACAACGATGATGATAAACGTTCATATATAAAACTAAAATGTGATGCCAGACCCTAAATACTAGCTTTACTAAACTTAGACAAGCATTTCATCCTAGCTTAAGTTGTTCAATTTTTGTTTAATCCACTTGGAACTATTAGTATGTCGAATATTACTGCTTAATTTTAGCCAGGTACTTCATTTATAGTATGCTTACAAGTGGGTTTTTATAATACATCTGTATATAGCCTAAGTAACTACGTATGCTTGTTAGGTGTATATTCTTGTTAAACACATATTTCCACTTCACATATAAATAATCCTATATTTGTCTACATATAGTTTTATAAAATAATAAAATATGTACATAAGCTAATTAATAAGTTTCTTAGTTTGATAAAAGAATAACAAATATATTTAAAAAAACCTAAAGCAAGACTGTAATGGAATCTGATAACAAGGTCAAGGGGTTCTGAGCATTGTACAAATGCGTTAGATTGTTGACCTTTCCATGTGTACAAAGCTCTCCTGTCCTCTACTGGGGCATTGTGTGATGTACTCTGTACATGTGCGCAATTGGAACACGCACCTTAAATTACATGCTTGACTACTACTATAATACATATCGCATATTACTTGAACCAAAAAAGACATAGAACAAAAGCTTGTAGTAAAAATACTTAGTAGTAACCTGGTTTTCCAAAATTTAATTTATATTTTACATGTAAATTAGATGTCAGTATTGTATTTCCATAGTTTTACTCTTTATAAAATGTACTTCTTCTTCACTTTTTAATATATTAGTTTCCGATCAACGTTGTAATATTACTAGTTGTACGAATCGACTGAGCTGAAAATTGGTACAGCAATGTTTGGTGAACGTAAAAACAACATTCCAAATTGATTAGGTATAGTTTAGACGACAAAAATAATTCTGGTAATTAGAATCAACGTCAAAACTAACTATACTAACCACTTAACAGTATGAAAAATGCAAAATATTCAAATTTGACTGAAACAATTTAAAATTATTATAATATCAGCAATAAATAACTTAGGAGGTGAACACAAGTCAATAACTGTGCAAAACGTCATCCTGCTCTTATGGAAATTATATTAGTTCACTTTCTAATGTAAAATCATGGAAAACAATAGTATTCAATAACTGTCAACTTTTAACCCTCGCAAGTTTCCCAAGTAGAAATTTACCTTGAATTATCACAACACTTACTTCCATTATAAAAAAAATATTAGTTAACCAGTTTACTTATGCAAATCGCAGATAATACTTTTTTATCACATAGTCAACTGGATATAACAAATGCTAGGCTGATATTTTACACAATTACATTGAACGGTTATAACACTTTTTCTTTTGCTGTGGTGCTTATAAACAACAATCTATTCGTTAGGTGAATTCAATAATTTGAAATTTAAGAACACTTTTGCTACACTTCAGCTACGCAGGAAAGCGGAAAGAAGGGACAGTAAGGTATTTGTAATGTAAGCGCCATCGGCAATATTTCAACCTGTCGCTGTCTCGTTTAATTCTTTTCCTTTGGCGATCCACTGCACTTTTCTCTCGAGAAAAATAATTTCTCAAAATATTTAAAGGATTATATTTGTTATATTTTTTACAAAAAATCACTTAAAACCTTATTATACATTTATTAATGTTATTTAATATAGTATGTTACCTTATTTTTAGGTACACAGGGTTTTAAAAACCTTCATTAGCAGAATAGAGGGATAAACAGTCTTTTTTTATACACTTAGTAACACGTGCATTTATAAAGTGTGAACTAATTTTAAAATAGTCAAAGTATTTAATTAGGTACCAAAATTTCAATAACGACTAGATGAAACACGTTTTAAGATACTAAGTGTGGCTATCATAAGTTAAAGTTTTTCAACGATAGTTAGTTATATCATATTTGTTCAATGACTAACTCGATTTTCGCAAATCACAAACTAATTATTATGTATGTTCACTTAATTAACTTAAATCAATCAATATACACAATGTATACTTTTCGTTAACATATTAAGTTGTCTCTGGCCGCGGGGAGTCAGTAAATGGAGTGTAGTAATAAAACAATACTAAGCTGCTTCTTGCCACCAGGAGTAAGAATATGCAGTAATAAAACACATTGTATTCTGCAATTAACGACCCCACTTCTTGATTTACTAATACAATTTATATTTATCTTCATTAGAATTTCTCTTCCTTAAAAAGCTTCGAGAAAGGAACAATCTCCTGAAAAGGTATATGATGTGATAATTTGTTTTTTCTGAATTGTCATTCTATAAGAAGTGTTACATTATTAACTTTTCCTTATTTGATGAATGTAAAATTTAAATCGCTATATTTTGTATTTCTTTATTACTCAGGGAATATATTTATGTTTTATTATATTCTTATCCTGACTCAATTAGCATGTATGTTAATAAATAAAGTTGAATGTATATTTTTTATTATTTATTTTAAATTATTTAATGGTAATAATATTTGTATCTAGACAAATAGACCGAAGTAAAACAATCGCTAGTACTGTTGTATTTTAGATAATCTGGAGGATAAAATAATCGAGTAAAGAATTGTGAAAGTACTACGTAAAGTTAAGAGTGCTTAATTATCTTGTATGTTCTCTCAGGTTATGACGTAACACTTTGGGTCTACAGTATAGTGCGGAGATCGAAAATAATTTATTTGGCATTTGGTTAGACATAGATAATATGAATACTGTGTAAGCTGACCTATAATTTTAGGATTCCAAATTGTGATTGCCATGCGTGTATATTGTTTAATGGTTGTAAATTCTAAAATAAAATGTACTTAAGGATGCGACTACACAATAATACCATTTCGCAAGAAAAAAACATATAAGACATTATTGAAAACAAAATCATACGTGAAGGTCTGCAGTTACTTCTCCACTAACATTAAACTCACTACTACCAACAATAAATTTCAAACAAAGAAACAAATATATGGTAGGAATTTTATGAATGTTAATTTATTCAATGAGCTACTCGTAGCAGCTTACGTTAGCAGCTTAATACGTACTTTTGATGTTAGTTAAGTTGTAGCAAGTGGTTATTAGAATAATTGCTTCGTTCCGTTCATTAATATCTTGCTTGTGATACTTGAAATATAATATTTTGGACAAGTGTTTAGTTGGTTAGTTGATCAGATATGTATTCCTATTTACTTTTATTGTATTGGTTAAGGAATTGTTGTTTTTTTCACTTTTACTTTGTGTGTGTGTGTGTGTGTGTGTGTGTGTGTGTGTGTGTGTGTGTGTGTGTGTGTGTGTGTGTGTGTGTGTGTGTGTGTGTGTGTGTGTGTGTGTGTGTGTGTGTGTGTGTGTGGATGTGTACAGAGCTAGAGCCCTACCAATGGACCGATTTTTATTAAATTTTATCTGTAGGTAATAATCCTCGATATCTCCAGGTATTTTTTCATTTTTTTAAATTTTTGATTTGTAAGGGTAATTATCCCCCAAAAATCGCCAAAAAACATGAAAAATCCAAATTTCTCGAAAGTGGCGCCACGATTTTTATTAAACTTTAGTCGTTTGTAGATCTTTAGGTTTCCAACAAAACGACACCACCCACATTTCTGTAAAAATTCTGGTTCAGAAATTACAAGACTTTTAAAACATAAAAAATTCAGTTTTTATTTTTCATAAAAAATAAATGTTAAAAAAGATTACCATTCATCATTAAAAAGAGCTAAAAAAATAAATAAATTAGCATTTTGAATTAATATTCTACGATTGCTAGTTGCGGAGAAAATTGAAATTTTTATTTAGCGGTAAACACAGTACGTTGTCAAATGTTATTCTTATGGGGAATACAAACATTACTACTTCTCTCTTATTTACCGATCAATTTTATTAAAAATTGATATGCAGGTCGTTAGTATTGGCCAACAGAAGATGTTCGAAATATATTGCCATATAACCCTAGGGAGGGGGACAAGGGGACATTTCCCCTCTCAAACCATTGTGTGTAGCAATGCCTCCCAAACAATTCTATAGTGCCTCCCAAATAGGGATTTGGGGAATATTTATGAAAACCACTATTTTAGACAGTATCTGTACATTTATCTGTACTTCATATTCTATATGTATATTCTATATATCGTAAATAAAAAAATGAAATTATTAAAGTTCGGCCAAAAGGGAGAAAGTATGTGTCAGTTTCCTGATACCATTTATTTTAACTATATAATATTGACACAGTTTCCGCTTTGGCAACTATGGTTCTATTAAAGAAAATTCAACGTATTATTGGACTTGGATCTTCCCATACCACATTCAGTAACAGCTATTTTAGAGCCAGTTTGTCAAAATGTACATAATTTAGTTAACATTGGTTTCTGCTCAATAAAATATGTCTAGTGGTTTAAGATTTCAGTTTGAGCACGGACCATTTCCGTATTTGCAGCCAAGAACGGTTCCGAAAATGGGAGGTTATAAATAAACTAAATCAGGTTTAAATATAAAATGCGGGTCCATTTTCATCAATTATAATATATAATAGATATCAAGATAGAAAAGTTTACTGTCATAAACTATGAGGCACTTCCCGTAACCGACCCCATACCTGAATTAATATTCTTGACGAGGAACTGTCAGACAAATTTCCAAAAGTTAACATTGTTTTGTTATGGAGGCACGTTTTGGGTAGGAAACATTCCACTTTTTAAATTGTTCCACATTGAGCACGTTTTATAAGAAAGCGGTAAGAGACGGCAAAAAATGTTACAAAACTTGTACAATATGTAATTCCAAACTAATGATATTTCGTCAGATTAAAGATCCGGTCAAACGTTTCATCAGAAAAGGAGTTTCAATGTTTTGGCTCATTTAAGCGTGTACAAAGTTTTGGATATTTTATGAAAAGACACTACCTTTGACTAATACCTTATGTTTGTAACTGCTATGTATATAAAGCTTTTGCTAATATCACATGTTTGTAAAAGATAATTTATATAAAGCTAATTGCTATAATTTTTTTGTTAACAAACTTCAATAGTTTAGTTTAATTTTATTTTTTTGTTTCGACTGATAAATGGATGTGAGCGAAACGGGAAGCCTAGTGTAGTATAACATCAGGTGAAAAGTGTAGTATAGTATTATAAGCATTTTATAAGGTAGAGTACATACAATTTTTTTGGATACAAAGTTAGTCAACCTGTATTGTAATAGAAATACATCAATAAGCTAACACATTTTAAAATTGTATGGAAGCTCTGTTTGCAGAATGATACGTAGAAACATTGCGCCACTCCAATATATTATGAATATCATCATGGATAGCCTCTGGATCATTGCTAACAAAATAGAAGGTTTAAAATACTTGTTCCGTCAAATGATCATATGTAGTTGGGAGACTACAGCTGTTTCGTGTTAATTCAACGCAATGGACACGAAACATTTTTTTGACGTTCAGACCAGAAGATGTGTTTAATTAACACGAAACAGCTGTAGTCTCCCGCTGTACTACAGCTGTAGTAAATTGGATCATTTGACGGAACAGGTGTTTTAAACCTACTATTTTATCATGAATAGCATTGTATTTCAGTAATAGATGGTGGTAAGCCAGAACTAAACGGATAATGTTTTGTAGGTAAGATTTTTCGCCTGTAGAAAAAAACATAGGCTATAAATTTCAGTCAATCTCTGTATCCACCCCCATTATTTTATTCAAATTATCCTCGTATTTAGATTACAAAGAGTTGTACAAGTCCCATTTGGTGAATTGGTAACGCACAATGCAATCCTATTTATAAGTGAATTTCCTATGGAAAGTGAACTATTAGCATGACCCGCACAGTGAAACTTAAGCCCGGGATCACCATAGAAGTTCCTAACGTGACCCCCTGAACACGTTTTGGGGGGTCGTTCCAAATGTTATATACATATAAATGTGGGTTTATATGTGTTTGCACTCTAACTGTCGCATTTTTTGCCCGATTTACTTAAAATTAGTACGGACGTTCCTTTCTATAATCAGTTGGACAAGTTCGTTGGGCAAAACAATCGGAAAATTATAACCCCATTTTTTGGGGATTAATCATTCAAATTTAGAGTTTTGGGCCCAAAAAGGTTCAGAAAAGCTTTGGACGTAAAATAAATGCATGTATTAAGATGGAAATTAATGAAGCGAAAGTTTTAGGCCCTCTCTCGTCATTCTAGGATAAATATTTACTGAGTTATTAAAGGAAATGTATATCGGCTAAACACAATACGTTATCATATGGGGTTTTTACAGGAGAAAAGCATGTTATTAATTAGTAGGTGTATTTGCATCATCCCCAGCAACCTCGTGCCTACTTTCAAGCCTGTCTGGACCTTCTCCTAACCTTATAATGCGCAAAATTGTATTCCTATTATTGTAGGTAAATGAAACCAAATTGTAGGCAATCAGAACAGCCAACAAATAATTTTTTTCAGATTTTAATAAAATTGGACACTGGTTTTGAGTTTAAAAATTGTTGTATGTGGAATTTCACTTCCCTCACGTCAGCGTGCTACGTGCGAACTCGTTTTATCGTTAAGAACATTGCTGATTATGAGGAGATAAACCATTACATACCTTTTTCTTGGTGTGCGAAAGTAAATTACAAAATTATCTTAACCTCCCATTTCTGCAATTAATAACTAATTATCTTAAAAATAAAACGGAACAGGTACAAGAAAACATGCATCTTCTTCGATGCTAACAATTCAATAAGCTTTAATCAACCTTCAGTATTAAAATTTAACTATAAAATCAAAACAGTAATTGATCATCATCTCCGAAACAATTTTGTTAAATGAGAAAAAGCTCCAGTAATCATTCATCTCCCTGTCGTATCACATTAAAGACTGAAGCGTATTTCTTTAGGTAATAAATTAACTTTTAGCACTTAACAGATATTCCTGCGATTTCCAGGAAATCATCAATTTCCGTTCTCCTCAAGAATAAAAGTTTATATTACTCTTGGTATTTCGATCGCTAGGAATACAAATTGTTTATATTAGTTTATTTTGTCGGTTTGAATTCTTTCAAGAAATAAATATTTTTGTTTAGGTATGGTTAAGTAAAAATAATAACTTACGTCAAGGATAAACATTTCTTTATCACTTATATTTCTTAACTACAGCTTTAATTAAGAAGACTAATGTACATCCACCTAATACATCTTTAAAGTAATTATACATTGTAACTATTTACAGAAATAATATTTCCTACAATTCTTGGAGGCGTATTTTAGCATAAAATTTTTGCATAACAGCTTATTATTGCAGGCGTATCTGCGCATGGGTCACACTATAGTACACTACAGAATTATTAATGAAGTGATAACGATGCATGAGATGCGCTTTTACATTGACCGCCCTCCAGTCACCATTTTAGCTCAACATTCAATATGTACAAGGTATTTTAAAAACCATCATGAGGTTAGTAAAACTTATGCCAGATTAGTCAAAAAAGGTGACAATTTGTTTTTTGAGGAAGATACTTAAAATCAGGGTTTTTTTCTGCAAGATTTTTCAAGTGCAATTTAAAAAGCAGATTTTTGTCTTCCCACCGTTTTATTAACTGGTATAGTTTAACGCGCAACATACATTGAGAAATATACCTCGTGTAACGCATTTTGTTAATGCACCTTGCAGTATTAGGTTACGACAAGGATAGTTCCTAATTTTGTTGGTTTTATTTACAAAATTGGAAAAACTAGAGAATGGGGAAAAAGATAAATTGATAGCAATTATTCATTCGATAATGCTAAGTTATTGCAATAATTAAACGTGGAAAGTGGCTATGTTACATGTATGCAAGATTTAATAAACTGTTTAAAACAAACAAGATTTGATTGTCATGAAAAGGAGGCAAAGTAAAAATCTACAAATTCCTCCTGGAACTAGAAAACTAACTAGATACTCTTTTTAATTCTTGATTTCAGTTTACAGATTAATGTATTGTAAAAGTGTGAATCACTATGAAAGGTGATCGATTGTATAGCTAAGCGATTAAATATACAGCTAGTTGTACTGTTGCTGGAATACGAGCAAGTTTGTGCCCAATGAAAGGTTACTTCAGTTGTAAACTAACATAACAAAACATATGATATTAAAACTGATGATAACAACTTACTTTCAATCAACACGTAGTTTAGACTTCCACCGTCTTTAGCACCACTGTTCCGAAATTCAGCGCTTTACCAGATTTACGTGATACTCTCTCTTAAACTCTGAGACGTATTGGCAATTTACATAAAAATACCTTTAATTTGACACCTCAAACGATAAAATCTGTCCCGCCGTTATTGAGTTTTGACTATGAAGAAAAGGTCCCTAGTTTATTAACATATAGGATAGTAAATTTTCTTTAAAGTAAGCAAAATACCTAGCAAGCTATAACCTACGAGACCTACAGTGTTAATTACTGAGAATGTTTGTGTCTGGAATACAACGAATATTGGGGCACCGCACAATATTTACTGTACCATATAATGCATTAATTCATCACAGGATGGCGTTAGATGAAGTTTTAATTCTATTGCGGATCAACAAGAGGTAGACAAAAATAAGTTAATCGATCATATCGAATTATTTCTTATGTACGAGTACAACCCAAGTAACACATGTTCTTTTCAATACAATTTCACGTATTAGATATAGTTCTGAATTTTATTTGTATCGTATTGAACAATCGTCATAACTACAACCATGTACAAAAATAAATACCGTGTAATGGAGTAAAAATGTAAATATTGTTTTAATCAATATTGTTAAGTTTAAAAGGTAGGTTTAAGTGCAGTAGGAGGTTTTAGGCGAAGGCTAAACATTATCGTGATGAGTTGCAAAATATTATCAGACATCAAAGGTAACTTGAACTTAAACAGTAATGGATTCATATTAGAGCTCGTCTTTACATTTTACTGGATAAACCTTGCCGAAAGTCGCTGCAAAGACGAAACTTCTTGAATAGCTCAACTAAAATTTTCATGTTTATTCTTTATGTTGAACGTTTGGATCGATTAACTATGTTATCAGCTGAAACATCATGAAAAATAATGTAGGTTATAGGAGATTATTTACCTTTAAACTATTTTTAAATGCTTCCGATGTTGTTCTGTTTTGACAATAAGTTAATAATTGTTATTTAACTTGCTATCCCCGTTTCTTTGCATGATAAGTACTTTCATTCTAAGTTTATATGTTTATATAGATACAAAAAATATCTATACTCCCTTGATATTAATATACTTTGTTGCAGGAGAAGCAAAACAACTAAAGATTATGATGCATATTACTCTGTAGGCGTTCACCAATTATGTTATTATTGAAAAAACACTAAATTTATCATGAAATGACTAAATAATCCTGAAGAAAAGATATTTTATTATGGTCAGCTTATTTATATATTCAATGTTGGTTTGGTTCTAGAAAATACGGTTTTTGCCTTTCATACATATAAATTATTAACCACGATGGTTGCAACGAAAATACAGTAACCTTAAAAAAATAATAAATACAATACCATAGTAATGTAAGCTAAATAACATTAACATTTCTCGCGTTAAAACGGCAGAAGCAATGGCAAAGAAGGGGTCAGAGACATAAATAAATACTACTATGCTGCTCACATCATCGCTTTATTGGTGAACGAGAATATAGAAACGTTGTCACCGGTGCCCAGTGCTGAAACATTATTTTATCTGGAGGGTTTTAAAATATCATTTGTAAGGAGTGTGTCCAATTTATATTGTTTTACCAAATATTTAAGTTAATGATGATAAACATGATTTAATTGGCGGTCATAATCCGTTATGTGCCCCCAACGCTTAAACATTTTCCTATTAACTTTAAACTGTACAAAACAGTGTTCTTTAGCAAATACACTGTTATATTTTTGGCGTATTGTCTTTTGAAGTAAAACGGAATTATTTCAAGGTATTTCGGTCGGTATTGTAGCCCGTCTTATCTTATCTGCCTCAAAAAGATAACGGTTTCGCCGTAGCATCACGGAAGTGACCCACGACTGACCAACCAAATCAAATCAAATCAAATTCTTTATTGACAAAATACCTCAACTAAGATAACGAATCAGTTTAATTCGATTACTCAGTGTAATTGACTATTTTAGGTGACCCTCAGAAGGTCCGAGTCCTCAGGGCGTTATCTCTCGTTAACTGCTTCTTATCAGTCCTTACCGAATTCGTCCTTGACGATTATTAGGTTACTAATTTAATGAATGTGTAGTTTAATTTTAAACGTAACCTAACCTAACTCTGCAGAGCGGTGTGTGGACAAAATACTGGGGTATACAGCGCTATGCGGATTAGGTTATGTTATGTTACGTTACGTCATGAAAATTATTCTCAATTGTTGGACAGCTGCTTGTATGTATTTATGTGGCGTAAACGGCTTTCCCAACAATAAAACGTATTTGAAGCAATATTTCAACACATAGTGGCATTTTTGCCACCTCATTGGTCATTCCAGTATTGTCTTACAATGTATGTATGCTTTTCTGTAAAATTTATATCGTCTGTAACTAAAAGACTACTCTAAAATTGGTCCTCTTCATTATTTAGCACCTACAGTTTCTATCAGTTGGTTATACAAGTCTATATGCGAAAAATTGAGTTGGGGGCACATAACGGATTTGACCTAATTGGCCATTCAAAATTTCTTGGTTTGACGATTGGTCAAGGTTTAAGTTGGGATTTTCATTATAAATCCGTGATGGGAAAAATTACATCTGGTTTACACTGTGATGAGCAAAAATGTGTACAAATTCCAGTCTGGAAACTCGGAAAAATATTTACTTCTTTTTTAGTCAGTCACATTTTTACTTCGGAAATAAGTATATGGATCAACTAAAACAGTATTTTAGACACAATTTCAAAGCTGCAGCGAAAATCTATTAGGATGTTAAGCTTAAAGTAGAAATATTCAATAAATAATCCGTTAACAGAATCGTTTCCTACATTTATTCTTTAGAAACAGTTATTTTTTCATTAGATTAGGAATGAAAACTGTTGTTAGTAATTATTCATATATTCATTGTTGTAAGAATTATACTTCCCTTAATTATGTTTTATGCATAAGATTTTGATATTTATGTTGTTTATATATTTGCCTTATGTATATATTACCTGTTGTTTACTAATGTTCTATATTTTTTATTGTTACAATATCGATGTAATGGAAATATGGAAATAAAGTATTTCAAATTTAAATTATGACACAAGTCACCATCTCAGAGTAGACAAACATAATGTAGAATTTCTAAAGGAAAGAAAAACTATATAGGGGTTTAAAACTTATTAAATATATTCCTACAGAAATAAATAGATCAGTGACTGGCAGAAATTTACGAAAGCTCTAAAGGCATACCTCATAAATAATCCTATATTTTTCCGTGCAAGAGTTGTTTTTGTTTAGACATATAGTAAAGCTTTGATACTAGCTTTACTGTGCACGATAGTGTTATAATTTATTGTTAAAGACCTTTCTAGTAACATGACACTTTTGATTTATAGTTTTTGTTGTTCCGGTCTAGTTTTAGTTTATTTTACAAACAAAGTACCTTCATGACGCTATTCTGTCTGCATCATTTGTGCAGCATATTTGAATTTAGTTAAATATTGATTAAATGTTCGGGAACCTACTAATGAATACTTTTTCTTTGACAATAGATCTTGTGTAGGTATAAAACTTAATTTGTTATGTATTTTAGATTCAAAACCATTATGTTTAAGATCTGCATGAAGGTTTTTATTTACGTTAAGGTAAAGTTTGTTTAAGTTTATTTTTATATATTGGTTCAAAAATGCGTACTTCTTATTATTACTCATCATTTAACATTCATAAGGTACATTATATATTCATCAATGAAGTTAAAAATATCGTTAGAGTATTTAAAAAGAAAACTAAAAATCTGAGATTCTTGACAAAACGCAGAAGTAGAGAGAGTTGATATCTGATAATGGAGCCGAGTGCTGGACAAATACATTAGATTGTTGACATATCCCTGTGTGCAGAGCTCCATCATAGCCTCCTAGGACACAATGTGCCCTAAGCATACATCGACGTGTGCCGTATGTGCGATGGTTGCACAGCAATGGTTGTCAAAGCTTTGGTTAATTAATATATAACTATTGTATATGAATTGTTTGTAATATTTATACGTTTGGTTTTTTCTTATAACTGCATCGTTATTACTATGGGTATTGATTATGTCTTGCATAATATTAGGTTTTATTGGATAAACAAAGTGAATCCCTGGATTGATTTAGAAAGTTCAGTGGCCGTGTGTCGTGTGTTATCGAGATATTAAATAACGGTAAAACCTTTTGGAATAAGATTTTTAAGGATACATTTTCGATACCTAAGGATTGTTATAACACAGAATTTTTATATTATTTTGAATTATTAGTAACTATTAAAAATACTTTAACAATTTATAATCAGTAGTTGAATTGGCTTCCGCAGCTGTTGAACTTACTACGTATGTCTATAAAATATGTCAACTGGGTTTCTTTGTTTATTAAATAAGCACGCAAACGTAAACATTGTGTTTATTGGTGAAGAAGGTTATGTGTGCTTTATAACACACTATTTATTTATTTTTAAGCATGTAAGGTTTTATATGTAAATTAGCGGTGTCGTCCCTTGTTTTGTTCATTACTTAGTTCTACTTACAATGTTATTAGTTTATATTTTTTTACCCAAAAACGTAAACTTAAAAGCTGATTGTTTGTCTATTGTTTGGATCTGTGACGATAAAAACAAGAAGTTTTGATGAGGAGAAAACTGTGGAACTATATTTCCGTGACACCGATAATCTCCTCAATTCTTTGACTGTGATTGATAATGACGAACGTTAAGCCTGGTTCTTGCGGTACGAAGTAAGTCGCGCGACAGTTGTCAAGTAGCTGGTGCTTTTTCACTGCCAACTGTTTGTTGACTTGAATTTGTCTAGGACCACCTAAATAAGGGTCCAAGGTGCAAGTGAAGTAACTATCCTTACTTTGAGTGCGTCTGCTTGTTAAACGTGATTTTAGGGTTTTAAATGTTTAGGCTTTCAAAACCAAGTGACTAATTTTAAACCGTATTGGTCTTAAAGTCCTATTATTTGTTATAATAAAATCAAGGAGTATTAACAACGAGGGGCCTGGGGAAAAGCCCCAAGTGAGGAAAAGTACAAATTGGTCTGATGATCTGACTTGACTGACTGACTTAACGGATTCTGAGGATCATTGGCCTCCAAATCATTTATATGTTTTATTATAACATTTTAAAAGTAGTAAATACCCCCGTCACAGCAAACCTGCGTACTCAGTGAATTTCTAATGCATATATATATGTACTACATAGAGCTACTTACCAAGTTTCACAAAAATAAATTCATAAATAAGTGATATATAGCATTTTATTTATTCTCCATAAGAATAATATAAGGGCTGAGTACGTAAGTTTGCTGCAACGAGGAAGATCAAAAATGTGTATTTTTGTAATTATCAATATAACTCAACCAGTTGAAGCTACATACCAAGTTTTATTAATTTAGGTTCATAACTAAGGGAGATATAAAACTTTACTTATTCTCCATATGAATAACATGGGGCCCGAGTATGCAGGTTGGCTGCTATGGGGATAATCAACAATAAATACGTTTTTTTGTGCAAATATCAATATACCACAACTATTTGAAGCTATATACCATGTTTCATCAATATACATTCATAAATAATCGAGATATACAATTTTATTTATTCTCCATAAGGATAACATTGCACAACGTACTGTGTTTAGCACTTTGAATATCTTTGCAACGGTTGGACGTAGAATAAACAATTAAAACGCCATAACGATTGTTTTGTGGAGCTAAACTGATTGGTAAAAAGAAATGTGAAGTTTTTAGTAAAATTATCTAAGGAAAATCCAAAAACCTTTTCCCCATAAGATTAACATGGAACATTTTATGGACGCATTTTTTTACTTTTCTCTACAACCGCTTAACCTAGGTTAATGATTCAAAATACCAGTGTATTTGTTTTTATAAGCTCTATAAAATGGCTATAACTAAAATTGAGTGTTTTTAACATTTTAGGGAAAAAATTGAAAAACTGATTTTTGCAAGATTTAAAACCCCCATAAAACCCCCTTCCCGTTTGATCTGGTTTTCGAACTTAAAGTCATAAATGTTACTCTACACATTTGTGCCAAATTTCATCAAAATCGGGCGTTTCTTTCAAAAGTTATCGCGGTATAGGATACATATATATATATATATATATATATATATATATATATATATATATATCCATATATATAAATTTGAACGAATAGTGTTTTTGGCATCTGGGGACCTCAAAACAAAAAGTTATCATGGTCTTGGGCTTAAGTCTTGCCATGCCACCTACGGTAATAGCTTCTTCTCTATAGGGGAAATTCGCTAAAAGAGGTCGGGCCTGGATGGTGTAGCCTATCCGTATGACCAAGGGGTGGGGTAATTATACTTACTGTGTGTTGCTTGAAGTACAGTTTTAAATGTTTTAATTGTTAAGGATTTCAAAACCTATTGAAACCATATTGTTCTTCGAGTTCAAAGGGAACAATTTATTTTCACACTTCTGGGCTAGTTATTTCATCCATCATCTGTTTCAGAAACCTTATGTGGAACTTGCTGTACTTGATAGAACTGGCATTAATGTGTGCTTTTAATAAATGGTTCACCTAATGTCCATAAGGCCCATGCTGCGAGGGATCGACACCGGAAGGTCAGTAAGCAATTAAAATCGCCTTTGGTGATAGTTCTAGCAGCCGGTGCCTCGATTATTTTCTGCCTTTCGTTTCCATTGAACGTTCCACTTAAGTGAATTTATTCACAGTGAAGTTAAATTCAATAACACAGCGGGCACTGATATTTTTATCACTGTTTTCGTTGTTTGCTCCCATTCCTAAGTTTATTTTGTATGTTCCATATAATTGACTAGAGTTCTAAAGCATGCTGTTTTACCTGAAAACTATTACACCTAGAGTTTACATATATGTGTTAACTTAATTCACCAATACCAAAAACATATGTAATTATAAATCTAAATTTCCTTAAACATGTTTCATATAAAGCACGAATTATCATAGTACTTTTTTTATCAATATATGTTTCGACATACGTATTCAACGAAGAATCAGAAGAAAAAGCAGGACAATTTTTTGTGAGTGTGTATGAATCTTAGTGCAAGGCCGGGAAGGAAAGAGCTAAGGATGAATAAATAAACTTGACCTCCTTAAAAAAGTCATGTCAAGCCTGTTTTATTATTAAGAATCAAATTGCCACGGATCGTATCACGATTATAAGCAATGGTTTATGTTTTTATCGGTTTGTAACTGGTAACATTCTTGGTCGTATACATCTTAGATGCCAGTTATTTTTTATATGATATAGTGATTGAAGCTTTTATTAATTTGTAATGGTTTTTCTCTCATGTCAGTAACTACATCTCAATTGTCCACTCTACACCTTATTTGTGTATAGTAACAAAGGAAATCGTCGAAATTGTGTCAAAATCTTTTTTCTCAAGATGCAACTTATTGATGACTGAATGAAAATAACAACAAAAACAATAACAAAAATTATATGATAACAATAATAAATAAAATATGTGACCCTTGTGACTTTACGATGGTAATATATTAATATAAATGAAAACTACAACATTTATGTATACCAAAGGACATTTTGCTGAAATGTGTAAATCTTGTGAGAAACTTATAATCATAAAAACACTGATGTTTTGAAGATTTTAGGGCAGGAGAATAACAACTATTCACTAAATTTAGACAGCATTTCTAAGTCAGCTCCAAGATAGGACAGAGCAATCAACATTACCAAATAGCAGCAGTGTATACTTTAAGTTAGACACAGGAGCTCAGTGCAATGTTATTTTATCGTTGACTGGCAATGACTTGTGGGCTAAACATTGTGCTTTCTGCAATCAAATATCTTATTTATTTTAAAAACAAAATACCCCCGTAGCAGCTAACCTGCGTACTCAGCGAAATTCCAATGCATATATATGTATCTTAATACCACATAAAGCCACATACCAATTTTCATCAATATACATTCATATAGGATAAACGATTTATGACATTTTAATTATTCTCCATAAGAATAACATGGCGGCTGAATATGCAGGTTTGCTGAAGCAAGGAACACAAAAAATGAGGTTTTATACAAATATCAATATAACTCAAGTAGGAAAAGCCACATACCAAATTTTATTAATTTATGTTCATAATTAAGGGAGATAACACGTTACTTATTCTCCATAAGAATATCATGGGAGCTGAGTACGCAGGTTTGCTGCTACGGGAACTACCGGTAAAAAAAATGTTTTATAGTGCAAATATCAATAGACCACAACGGTATGAAGCAATATACCAAGTTTCATCAGGATATGTTCATAAATAAGCAAGATATACAATTTTTCTTATTCTCCATAAGAATAACATTGGACAATGTACTGTGTTTAGCACTTTCAATATCTCTGTAACCATTTGACATAGAACAATGATCAAAACACCAAGTTGTGCATCTTTTTAAGCTGATTCCAATTCAAAATTTGATTTTTCAAAAGTTGCATGTAAAAAACTAAAAAAAAATTTGAGGTACAAAACCCCCCCAAAATACCCTTTCAGATAGGTCGATCTGTCTGGTTTTTGAACTTCATAAAGTTGGTTTTCGAAAGTCATAAATACTACTTTACATGTTTATACCAAATTTCGTCAAAATCGTATTAATTTTACGAGAGTTATCGTGTTCACGGACACACACATATATATACACACAGTTTTGAACGAATGGTGTTTTTGGCATCTGGGGACCTCAAAAAAAAGTTATCTTGGTCCCGGGCCCAGGTCTTACCATGCCGACTATGGTAATAGCTTCTTCCCTATAGGGTAAATTAGCTAAAAATACAAGTTTTAGGCGAAGCTATTTGTACAGTGATCACAAAAAAGTCTCATTAAGGCACTGTTATTTTTATTAGTGTCAAATGGATATTAGTCTATCTTAATAAGAGCGTCATATGAAATAGTAGCGTTTTAGAAGCGTATTGCTGGGTATCAACCCATATGTGGCTTATTTGATGGAATAGAAAGTCTCAAATAATTTGAAAATTATATTGATCTCATTGTGAATCCATTTTTTCAAAAAAATTCAGCTAGACGAATCCAATACATGAATCGGTTAAAGCAGAACTAGGCCAAATGTTGAAAAACAAAATAATTACTCCTGTGTCAGGGTCAAGCCTATGTCTATCACCTATAGTTGTAGTTAAACAATAAGATAAAATACGTATATTTTAACCGTCTGACTTGGGAACAGAAGTGTCAAACGCAGGCATTATCCACTAGTTACATTAGAGGCATCTCGGATAGGTTGAATGGTTCAACGTTGTTCACAATCCTGGACTGTAAACAAGGATTTTTCTTTCCTAGGAACCATACGTTTCATCGATATACTTTTGTTTAGATTACGTAAGGATGGGGTTATTGCCCAAATTTAACAGTTTTTTGGTTGTTGTTTTTTGCGATTACTATTTTGGTTTTAACCTGAAAAATATGTTTTCTCCAGTTCTGAAATAATCGGGATTTTTCTTCCGTCTGTGAAAAACCAACTAGAGAAGATAAAAGAGAGAGAAGTCGTTTTCCAACTTTTGGAGTTCTCATTATAAAAAATGTATTAAGAAAAGAAAATAATTTGTTGATTGTCAATAGTCGAATGATACAACCCAAAGAGGTGTAATTTTATTGCCGGCCTGAAACTTATACAGCTGAATTATATGTACCAAAGGATGAAAAAATGCGTATTAAAAACTTTTTAAGCAGGGTTTAACAAGATGGCGGCCATTTAAAGGGGGCGGATTTTAGGTTTTTAATAAATAAGTCATATCTCAGTTATTCTTTATCCAAATTAGGCAAATCTTTATTTTTTTAATAGGCAATTTTAGTTTACAAATTAAGTGTGCAAACAATATCTTCGATATATGGCCTGGTTTTCTATTTATTTAATGAAATATGTAAACATTATATGACATTAATTGCTTAAACTCACTATATCTCCTAACCAATAAATTTTAGTTGAAAAACACCTGTTTTATAAAAGATAGACAATATCATAAACTTTACAATGATGTATAACATAAGGGGATTTGAACTACACATGTGAATATAAGATGCACAGAAGTGGTGGGTGGCAGCGCTCGGTGCGATGAGGTGACGCGGCCGGCATCAGCATAATCCGAAGTGGTGGGTGGCAGCGCTCGGTGCGATGAGGTGACGCGGCCGGCATCAGCATAATCCGAAGTGGTGGGTGGCAGCGCTCGGTGCGATGAGGTGACGCGGCCGGCATCAGCATAATCCGAAGTGGTGGGTGGCAGCGCTCGGTGCGATGAGGTGACGCGGCCGGCATCAGCATAATCCGAAGTGGTGGGTGGCAGCGCTCGGTGCGATGAGGTGACGCGGCCGGCATCAGCATAATCCGAAGTGGTGGGTGGCAGCGCTCGGTGCGATGAGGTGACGCGGCCGGCATCAGCATAATCCGAAGTGGTGGGTGGCAGCGCTCGGTGCGATGAGGTGACGCGGCCGGCATCAGCATAATCCGAAGTGGTGGGTGGCAGCGCTCGGTGCGATGAGGTGACGCGGCCGGCATCAGCATAATCCGTGGCGTTCAACGACCAAAGAATAACATGTTATTCTTTGCTCACTGGTGGCATTAGGCCGAACATATTTCACTTCTGGCTACTAGTACAACGTTTTCTCGTTTTTCTTCATCTACGTTATGCTCGTTTTTCTTCATCTAACTAGCTTTTAAAATTCGCCAGGATACACTCTCTCAGAACTCCCTATCCCCTGTGATGACGTCATCAAGATGGTGGACTGGAAACATTACAGTTTTTGCTTTAATCATTGATACATCCTATACCTCTTGTTTTATTTCAAAATTTAAGCTATCATTTTAAATAAAACAACCTATTCAACAGTCCCCGATAATATCACAATCGGTAAGTATTTGTTAGTCTGTCTGTTTAAATGTTAAATCTACAATTTTTTTTTATTACTCTGATGAAAATACGCTATTACCGTGGTCGGCTCAGTAAGTCTTGGATCCGTTACCATAATAACTTTACAATTTGTTTATTTATGTATACAATTAACCAACCTTGCTGCAAAAAAGATTTTAATTAGAATTTTTTAATATATAATTTGGTATATGACCCATTGTGAACATATACATATTTTTAGATACAAGACCGTTTACACTTTAAATTTTGAATTAACAATTCAGTTTTGAACATATAAGATAGTACTTACTATAACGAGTTGAAAACCAGTGAGACTGGATCATGGGATGAGGGTTTTATGGTGTTTTAATTATAGGCTATTTAAAAAAACTTTTGGATTTTTTCATATACATGTTTTAAAAACACACACTTTTGGCTTTGAACAGCATAAATAACTAAAATATTTAGTATTTTGAATTAATAACCTAAGTTGGGAGGTTGCGGAAAAAACTAGGAAACTATTCCAAAAATTCTCTACGTTAATCTTATGGAAATAGGAATTTCGCTTTATTACAGACACTTAACGACCTTACAAATAATTTAGCTCAAAAGAATAATTATTTTGTCTATTTAATTTTGGATTTAAATTAATCCGTTGCCGGGTTATAGAGAATCCTAAACACATTTAGTCGTCCAATGTTATTCTTATGGGAAATAAATAAAAAATTATCACTTGCTAATTTATGAACATATTTTGATGAAACTTCGAATGTGGCTTCTCGGTTTTGAAACTATGCATTTTAAAAAATATAAAAATTTCGTTTTTATTATAATTAAAACACCATAAAACCCTTTATGGTATAGAATTTATCAATGTTTAAAGCAAACAATATTATGTTTCCAGTCCGCCATTTTGATGACGTCATAACAGGGGATAGGGAGCTCTGAGAGAGTGTATCCCGGCGGATTTTGAAAGATAAAGGAAAACGAGCAAAATTCTGTACTGGTAGCTAGAAGAGAAATATTTTCGGCCTAACGCCACGGACTATGCTGAAGCCGGCCCGCGTCACCTCAACGAACCGAGCGCTGCCATCCACCACTTAATTCCGTAATGTTATACATTAATATAAAGCTTATGATATTGTCCATATTTTATAAAGCAGGTGTTTTTCAACTAAAGTTTATTGGTTAGGAGATATAGTGAAATTAAGCAATTAATGCCATGTAATGTTAACATATTTCATTAAATAAGTAGAAAACCAGGCCATATATCGAAGATATTGTCAGGACGCTTTATTTTTAAACTGAAATCATCTATTCAACAAATAAATATTTGGAAAATTTGGACAAAGAATAACTAAGATGTGAATAATTCATTAAAAACTTAAATCCGCCGTGTTTAAATAACCGCCATCTTCTTAAACTCTTGTTTAAAAGTTTATAAAATTATTTTTTTCATCCTTTGGTTTATCTAATTCAGCTGCATAAGTTTCAGGCCGGTAAGAAAATTATACCTTTTAGCGAATTTCCCCTATAGGGAAGAAGCTATTACCGTAGGTCTCATGGTAAGACTTAAGCCCGAGACCATGATAAATTTTTGTTTTGAGGTCCCCAGATGCCAAAAACACTATTCGTTCAAATTTGTATATATGTATATATATATATATATATATATATATATATATATATATATATATGTGTGTGTGTGTGTGTGTGTGTGTGTGTCCGTGAATGCGATAACTTGAGTAAAAAACGTCCGATTTCGATGAAATTTGGCTCAAATGTGTAAAGTGACATTCATGACTTTAAGTTCGAAAACCAGAAATATCGGACCACGGGAAGGGGGGTTTATGGGGGTTTTAAATTTTCCAAAAATCAGTTTTTTGCATTTTTCACCCTAAAATTTTTAAAACACTTAATTTTGGTTTTGACCATGTTATAGAGCTTAAAAAAACAAATAATATGGTATTTTGAATTATTAACCTAGGTTAAGTGGTTGCGGAGAAAATCCAAAAGACCTGCTCATAAAATCTCCCATGTTAATCTTATGGGAAAAAGATTTTTGGCTTTTCCTCAGTTCATTTCAATGTAAACTTCACATTTGCTTTTACCAATCAGCTTAGCTCTTCAAAACAATCACTTAGTGTTTAAATTATGATTCTACGTCCAACCGTTGCCGAGATATTCAAAGTGCTAAACACAGTACGTTGTCCAATGTTATCCTTATGGAGAATAAATAAAATTTGATTTCTCGATTTTTTATGAATGTATATTAATGAAACTTGGTATGTGGCTTCACTGGTATATTGATATTTGCACAAAAAATTGATTTTTTGTTGATTATCTTCTTAGCAGTAAACCTGCATATTCATCCCTAATGTTATTCTTATGGAGAATACGTAAAGCTTTATATCTCCCTTAATTATGAACATAAATCATTAAAACTTGGTATGTAGGTTCACCTGGTTGAGTTATACTGATAATTGCAAAAAAACCATATTTTTATCGTCCTTGTTGCAGCAAACCTGCGTTCTCAGTCCTAATGTTATTCTTATGGAGAATAAATAAAATGCTATATATCAGTTATTTATTTAAGTATTTTTATGAAACTTAGTAAGTGGCTTTATGTGGTAGTAAGAAATATATTCATGCATAGGAAATTCGCTGAGTACGCAGGTTTGCTGCGACGGGGGTATTTGGGTTGTATGACTTCTATAACAGTATAAGTGTAATTTAAATCAATAAATAATACTTTCTTTGATTTATAAATAATTACAGTATTGAATTTCTAAATTTAATTTAGTCTTGTTGATGACATTAACTATTCATACTGTGACCTATTATTTATTTGATAATCAATTATACAGTTGAATTAATTCAAGACTAAATTAAATTTTGAAATTCAAAACTGAAATTATTTATAAATCAAAGAAAGTATTATTTATTGATTTGAATTACTCTTGTGCTGTTATAGAAGTGATACGACCCAAAAATGTATAATATGCCGAAACAACTCATTACAAAAACAACACTCAACAACATTATTCAACACTCAATTTTGTTCTCCAGTTAAACTTAACCCTCAAGGTTATAACAATATAAATATGTCAATTAATAATACATTCTTAAAAACAGGTAGATGTATTAACATTATTTTGATTAAAATCACTGGAGAGTTGAGGATACAATTCTTCCTTAATGTCGAAAGTTCGTTAGCGTCGGACTCCACCAGCCCGAGCTCTAGGGCTTGACTATCCCGTAGGCGCGGCGCGTCGGGGATAAGAGACATACAGATCTCATCTCAAAGCTGCACACGACACTATTGTTTGCAGCTGGTGATGAAATTCAAAGCAACTACCCTAGAGGGCACTTCGAAACTAACCTGCGCTCTTTACGCATGGTAAACTTCGTCTCGTATAAATTGTGTTACACAACAAAATAAATACTGTGACCTATTATTTATTTGATAATTAATTATCCAGTTGAATTAATTCAAATCTAAATTACTATTCGCAACATAGTAAGAGTAATCAAACAATTTTTATTCAAATAGGTATACAAATTATTACGGTTTCCCCAGAAGAGACCAACTTCCTAAGTACGATTAGCATTGGTTTCTGTATTTGTCAAAACTATTTTTATAAAGCTTTGCAAGATGTTTGTAAAGTGAATTATTGTTATATGTGTGGTGTATGATTAAATATAAGACATTTTGCAAAAATAATATATAACATGTTAAATTAAAAATTAAAGAGATATTTAATATTCAAAAATCTTTGGAATAACACTAAATAAGTTTATCTAGGATTTGTAATATTTTGGTAAGGAATTTTCATTGGGCAATTTCTCAGGTAAATGTTTTAGAGCACGCATTGATAGTGTTGTTTCTATCACTTATATCACTTCTCTATCAAACAAATACGAAAATTTGCTTCTGAAAATATATTTCTTACTTTATATTTAACCTCTCTAGAATAACGACTTTAGGAAATACCAGGAATGAAAGTCGATGGATACCGGTATACCACTTAGAAGTAATTTCAGTTGCTGGTTCAGATCTACCAGGACATTGTACTAACTGGTGTGATCGTATTACTACGCAGTAGGCCGCGTTAAGCTTTTAGTAGTTACTAAAAGCTTACACGGCTTATAATCCATGGTATTTAACAACAATTATTTTCAATATCAACCAGAAGACAAGAAGGATGTCTTCCTGGGGATTAAAGACTTTTACCCTTCACTTTTGCAGCCAAAAATATATATTCCAAACTACTTAAAAAATACAAAACTACATTAATAACAAATTGTCTTCGAAGTTACTGAAGATTCTGTTATATGAAGATACTTTCATATAACATTTGAGTAACTTAATATATCTCAGGTAAATATTTTTAAACATATACCCTATGTAATTATATTGATTTATTTTCAAATTTCTGTAATAAATCCAAACTAAAAAATAATCATAATATTATATATATATATATATATATATATATATATATATACATATATTTCTCAAAGCTTTATATATAATTTCACTTTTATTTCTTTTCAAACAATCTTTTTAAATATATTCCAAGCATGACATAAACCCTTGGTAAATTACAAATAATTTACAAAGAAAAGCCTCTTTAACGTTGTGGTAATGGTCAACAGATGAAGTTTCAGTCTGTGAAGGCTTTGATGTGGTGTGAGAGCTTGTACACATAAATTATGCTCTTTAGTCGTGCGTGCTACGACACGTCTTACCCCTACCCTGACACACCTCCGACTGTATCACGTGGCATCCTGAAGTGAATGGTTTATGTCTTAGATTTATTATTTTTTTATGTTTCGTGATATAACATTAATATGTTTAAAAGCAAGAAGTATTTTTGTTTCTAATCATATTTTTTCCAAACTTTGATCATACCTGTAGTTTATATTTAAATAAACAGAAAGCATTAAGCTCGATTATAACCGTTTAATAAGCTTACATTTAATAAATGATTATTATTAGTAGCATTTTAATATACATCAGGCACACTGTAATTTATTTTAAATTATGGATTTTTTTATTTGTGCAATCAATGTCTACATGTCTTTAATTTTAAGGTATATTAGGTTATGGGTTATACTTTGGTTAATTACCTTAATTAACTATTTTAACTGCGGTTCAGCTAGATTTCCATAAACTTCCAAGAGCCTTGTAATTTAAATTAACTTACAAACAGGAAGATTTAAAATGGAGCTACTTCTTAAAAAGTGATTGTTTACATTATAATTCATTTCAACAGCTATCTAAGGTGTGTGATGAATTTTAATACCGCACAGACAAATGTCATGTGTCCAAAGCAGGTCATATTGAGCACCTTTAAATGGTATGTAAAAATACTTTATTAGTTACTCTTAAATGCGTAAGTAACCCCATTTTTATATGTTAGTTAGTTTTATAAATATAAACACGTGAAATCGTTTAATTTTTGGTAAACATCCTATACTTAAATGACATTTCCATAACAAAATAAGTTAGTAAACCTAAACCCTTTGCAAACACAATAAAAAACTGATTTGAAGAGGTGATGAAGGGGGAGAGAATCGTAATAGGTTTATCAAAGCGGTAACAAGGTATTTTTGTTGGATGAATATCTTAAAATATTAAAAAACTTGTAAAGAAACTTGATTTTAATATTAATTTATAATATGTTCGAGTTTAATTTTGAGCCAAAACATGTAAAAAAGATCGGTGAGTAATGTTCTGTTTTCATTGTTCCTTAAAAACCGGAAATATACTTAAACAGGTCAATTCACTCCTTATAAGTTAAATATTGTTTGACAAACTGACATCTAAGCTACAAAAAACTGAAATAATAATTTTAACTTAACATTGAATTTTAAAAATTGAAACGGTGAATCAAAGAGCAAGCATTACAATTTTTAAGAAGTAATATAAATATTTGTAATAATTAGTTAAGCACGGAATATGTTTAGTCCAGATCGAGAATGAGGTAAAAAAAATTAGTAAGAGAGGAAATATTTTATTTGTAGGTCAGGTAAAATCTGTCAGCGTGAAAGTTCTAGATAACATTCCGAAGATTAACTTTATTTAAATTGTTTTGTAGGAGAAATCGTTATCGGGACAGATTGTGAAGAAGAACGGATTTCGTGGTATTACGCACGCCTCCACGAAATTCACCCTATTAAGAAGTCCGAACTGGATTCGAGAGAAGTGCGAGGAAAGAATGAACTATCTTGACTGAGGGATTCAATTATTGTAGTGCTGTTTATTTATAGTTTATACTGTTTCCCTTTACTATTAATTATACCTAATTTGCAGTTAAACTCATAAGGTAATTGTTTTATTACAAATAATTTACATTAGTATCAATTGACAATTGTAGCGACTAGGTTTAGTAATAGTTGTTTCGCTCATTCAATTATTATTTCGGTTTTATTAAACTGTTTTGCCAGTTGACAAGTGAGAAAGTCGTTATATATGATGACAGCCATTATCTATGTAAAACAACAGTACCTCTTATAGCTACTAGAATCGTTTTAAAACTACAACTGTTCATGCAACAAAAATATGCTATTTTTTACAAATAAAAATGTCCATTTAAAAAGGTTTTAATAACCCATTGTGTTAGCAGCTGGCCACAGCTAGTAAATGTAACGTTGCGGCGCACAAATTACAATATTTTAAAGATAAAACGTATATTTTTTATTTTATTTCATAAAGCAAAATTACAGTATTCGATTTTTCAGAGCTTTGTCTTTTCGTTAGAGTAAGTTTTAACCGATTTAAATATTAACAGTCCCTCACATCAAGTCATAATTAAAGTAATTTCACGCCGCGAGAAGTATAAATTTATTTAAAAGAACAAATATGTTCTCATTGAACTTCAGCAATAATATTTATACCATTAGATTCTGTATAAGTTAATCTTTCCTTTTATAAAACTTTTAATCGATTAGACAGTTAGAAGACGGTCATAGCGAGTCATAAGTGAAGTTAAAGTAACACGGCGAGGCGGCCGGCTCGGGTCTTTTTGTCACCCAACGGCCTCGGGGACCGGCACGGTTTTCGTCCATTGAGAGCATCCATTTATACTTCATCCGAGACTGCAACCCACTTTTTATTTGAATACCTCCCTGAATCCAAAAAAACACTATCCGTTTAAAATGTATGAAGGCATGAAATCACGGTATTTATTTGTTTGTGTCATTAAAAAGGTAGCTTTCTTATTAAATATACCAACATTGATTTCATTTTTTAGAACACGATTGTTCCAAATTTGCACAAATTATGGATATAGAAATAATAAACTTACAATTATCACGGCTATTCAATTTAAAATATGTCATTATTCCCTTGTCTTGAGTGATTAAAGCCGCACAACTTCAAGTCGATACTGTAAAAACTGTAACCACAAAACATTAATATCCAGGGTACATTTATGTCTAGGGTATAAATAAATGTATAAGAATATACTGTATTACAATTTCATCATCTTCCTTTCATTTTTAATCATTAAACCTATACCGTACACTGAAATAATCCTAGTTTTTTTTTTTTTTAGGTTTCATCAACCATCCTCTCTGTACCTCATTGTGAAACAATATTGTCAAGGAGTAAATAACATTTTCTCTTTACACAACACAAGTGTAATTAAGGTATTTGGTACTAAAATATGTTTTTTGGAAATTTAACTATCCTGACAAAAGTTATAAGAAAAACTAAGTGCTAAAGTATATATTAGTAAAAAGATATAAGTTTGATATTTACTTTTAATAAAAGGAAAAGTAGCTCTTAGAGATATTCCATTACGCTTCTTTGAGATCCGGAGGCGCGGCGACAGGGCGTTGGAGGCATCTGGGCTGAAACATTATGGTGATGAGCCGCAGAGTAATATCAGACGTCAAAGGTAACTCCAACTTGTTGTAACATTAATGGCTTCATATTAGAGCTCATCTTTACTTGTATCCGAGGAAACTTTATATAAATTTTCTACAAAGGAGGAACGCCTTCAAAGTTTCATGTATTACTGTTTTATCCGTTATTCTCTTAGGTTATTTAATCGAATAACTGAAACCTCAAGCATAATCAAGATTTTCACTTAATATAAATGTTGTTACTATTTAACTTCCATTTATTGATTCATCAATCGTTCTAAACTCTTAATATATTACACGACTTTTGAGAAGTTTTTTATATAGTTATTTATATAATAATAATAGTTTATAACGACTACTAAGTAAGTTACTATAAAACCAACCGATACTATTTCATCTGCTATAGAAGAAATCTGTTTGTTATATATAATCCTCATTATTACAGAATAAGCAATTATAATAAATACTAATAATAAGCGCAAAAGAATATAGTTTATAATTATAAACGAGTTCGCACGCAGCACGCTGACGTTAGGGAAGTTGAACAATCAAATAACGGGTGTAAATATCGATTTGTGTGATTTTTAGCAAAATGTGAAATATTATATTTTTGGCTGTTCTGATACACCTGGTTCTATTTAAATGCAGTATTTGGATGGCAATGTTGTGCATTATAAACTTTGGAGGAGGTACCATCAGGAACAAAAATCGGTATGGGGGTATTAGGAGTAATACATCTACATCAAGATATGAAAAACAGCATTTTCCAATGTAAAATACCCTTAAGACAAGTACTGTGCTTACTCAATCTATATTTTCTTTAATAACTCAGTAAATATTGGTGCTAGAATAATGAGGGAGGGCTTAAAATTACTGCCTTTTTAATTCCTACAACCTAATATGCCTTACTCTTACGTTACGGGCTTTTCTGACCCTTTTTGGACACAAACACCAATATTCCAAATTTAAAATCCCAAAAAAGAGGGTTAGAGTTTTCCGATTGTTTTTCCCAAAGAACTTGTCTAACTGATTACAGAAAGGAATGTCCCTACCAAATTTGAAGTAAATCGGACAAAAAATGCGACCGCTAGAATGCAAGCACACACACACACACACACACACACACACACACACACACACACACACACACACACACACACACACACACACACACACACACACACACACACACACATATATATATATAGGTCTATATATACGTTTGTATATATAATTTTTAACGACCCCCCAAACCGTGTTCAGGGAGTCACGTTAGGAACTTCTATGGTGGTCCCGGGCTTAAGTTTCACCGTGCGAGTCATGCTAATAGTTCACTTTTCCCGTAAGAAATTCACTAATAAGAATAACTGTAAAAGTAAAGTTTAAGTAGTTGGAATAACTAATAATGTAAATTATAATGTTATGTCATTTAAAATTGTGTTTTATTATACCAATTATTTTCTCGTAATTTAAAGGTCTTTATTTTTTATTTATAACTGTATTTAGAAATACTTCAGCAGAAATAGATTTACAAAATGATTCTAAAGCGGAAGTAAGGAAGATTATAGTATAAAGCGGAAATTTGTTACTGAACATAAACATTATATTTGTGGCTAACTCTGAACATCGGTTGTTTCTTGGTAAATACTCTAGGCTTTGCAAACATATAAAGTCATCAACAGTGTATTGAAGTTAAAAGAATTTAGTAAATTGCCATTAAAGTAAATATAATAACGATACAAACTTAGTAATTTAACTCTTTACCCTTTAATATAGCAGAGGCAATTGCAAAGAGAGACTCAAAGACAAAGATAAATAGTCCGTTCGGCACTCACATCATCGCCTTATTGATGAACGTGAATCTAAAAAATTGTTTTCACTAACATAAAAAACTGATGTTTGAACCTTTTCTTGTGTAAATGTATTAAAATAATCTTTATAACGAACTATATTGTTAGCTTCTTAAATTATTTTGCATCACTAAATTCAATCTTTCAATTTACATTAATTTAATTGCAATTTACAATAAACGTGGGCAATACTATTAATAGGAAGTGTTTAAACGAAGTTTACAAAGGAAACATAATATTTTACATTTAATAAAGAATGCAAATAATGACGTTTTCATTATTAGGTACAGGATAGCGTAAAAATGTGTTTGCAAGATACCATATTAGTGTTATGTAACGGACCGATTCAAAAAAAATTTTACCTTTGCTCCACTTGTTTTGTTTTAGATTGATCTAAAATGCACCGATCACAAATTTATTTGTATTAGAGCCTTAAGAATTCAGTGTTTAAAGAACCAATGATAAATCCATTGTATTGAGAAGGTATCACGCATAAGTAATGTTTAAGGTATTGCAAGACTTTAAATTAAAACCAATATGTAGTTTAAATTTGATTCAATCTTTTTACGTTAAAATTATTTAATAAAAAAACCCGTTTTAATTATTTAAAACTATGCAATTATTACTATTCTTACTGTTAAAATTCATAGAGAACATTTTATCTATATTATTCAATTAAAAAAAAATAATAATATAAGTATTCAAGAAAATAAATCGAGACAACGAAGTCTTTCAATCGAACGCAGATGGAAAGTGTGTTGATATCTGATAATGGAGCCGAGTGCTGGACAAATACGTACATTATATTGTTGACATGTTCATGTGTGCAAAGCTATATCATAGCCTCCTAGGACACAGTATGTTATGCCCTATGTATGCATAGATGTGTACCATATACATGGTAGGTTTGAATTAGTATGACAACCATTGTGTATGGATAATTTGTATTGTTTATTATTTTGTTGGATCTAAATATTTATTACTGCAGTGACTGGTTATTTTTCTCAGAGAATTAGATTTGATTTAGGAATTAAAATAAGAATCAGTTTATTATTATTTACGCTTTTTTATTGTATTGTAAATAAAGAATGTCCGGAAAAACTTAACAAAATTTAAGACTAATATAATCTATTCTGGGTTATTTAGATAATTTTGAGATGCCCATATTCTATTAAAAGACACAAATACTGTTTTAACATAATTTGCAAAATCAGCCAGTGCACTATTGTAACTTTAAACTATAAAATATGCATAACACTTATATTTAAAGACATTTTCTACATAAAAATTGATAAGGTCTACTGAATTGAAATTCTTCAATTATTTGGGGGATATCTGTAGTAAAGATATGAAATTCGTTACAACAAATACTATGACCTTAATATTTTAATTTGTTGATTTGAGTTTACACATAAATAATATAAATCATGTGAACACCATATGTCCATAAGGGTGTTTTCATTAACTTCTGCAGCTTCCAAACTTAACGTAGATATGTTATATAGTATTAGCTAAATTCAAGCTTTCGAATTATGTTATAACAAAGAATAAAGTTTTATATTTCTAATTAGTTTAACTTAGTATATAATAAAAGTAACAGATAAAATAGGTTTCACCTCCTTGAGAAACACTGAGTATATCTTCATGTCATCAGATTAAATATGTTAAAGACGTCTTTTTTAAAATAAATATGTATTTTCCCAGTCCATTTTTTAGAATTATAATGAAGGAAAAGTGTTTTAGAGCAAAGAAGTTCATCTCGCATTAATAATTTCAAGAATAGGGAAAATTAATTTATATTTAGACTTATATATTTGGTTTTTGACAACTAAATGCTTATTGTTAGTTTAACAAGTACTCGGCTGTAATATAAGCATGATAACAAAATCCGTAAGCAAAACTGATTCATACGTATTTATGTATTTTTGGCCGTAAATAAACAAATAAATATTAAAAGAATATTTTAGTTTGACATGAATGAATAAAACTGACTATAACTACGTAAATATTTGCTTTAGATTGATGTTTTCGCTTGAAGTACAAAAGCCCCACGCTGCGAGGCGGTGGCACTGTAAGCAATTTGTAATGTAAACGCCATAGGCGATAATTCTACCTGTCGGTGCTTCGTTTAATTTGCTGCTTTTTGCTGTTCATTGCACCTTTCTCTCAAGTGAAATCATTTATATTGAATGTGAAAATCAATAAAATCAGTGTAATATGTTATAAGAGTAATTACATTCGCAAGAGTTGTAATTTATAACGTTTGATTGCAAACCATGAAACATTTTAAAAGTACCAAATCTACCATTTTATTCCATAGTATATCTTAAAAACTAGTTTACATTCGCCAATCTTAAAGTAGAAAAACAATAAAAGCAAATATGTTACATAAATTACCACAGTATGGCCGTGTTTAGTAATAAATATATTTTGGATGAGGGAAATTACGCGGTATCAAAATTAAACCAAAATTGAGTGCAAGTTCATGTTTGTAACTGTGTGTACATCAATCAAAGTACAAGACTGGGAAAGTAAGGGCTAAAGATGAATAAATAATAAACTTGACCTGGTTAATAAGTCATGTTGATGCCGTTTTATTATTTAGAAGCAAAGGGCCAGGGAAATAGTTATTTAGTGATTACAGTCTATGGTTGATAATATTTTCATTTGGTTTGAAAATTCTTTGTTTATTAGTTACTTTGTTATTTAATATTACATCGGTTATGCAACAAGAATCTATAAATAAATGTAGTATAAAGTATACATTAAATTGTGTTATAATCTTTAATGTTATAATGACATAATACATTTAGCTAATATTTTCTTAGATTATTCGTTTAAATCGCTAATATATACATATATTAGTTAAGAACTTACTTCTCTACATTGTTATAAAAGTTTGGTTTTATTATTATGCGCTAAAACTCTTAATATACCAGTATGAAGACAAATGTTTGTAACATTTAGCAAAATCGTTGACATTGATCATTGTACTGGAAATTCCTAATAACAGTTTATCCTACTCTTATTTTTTATCTTTTGCATTTTAGTTTTTTTTTGTTAGCTTTTTTCTTGTTTCATTAGTTTTTTAGATATTCTAATATAGTTTAAATTAATAAGCTTTATTATATACAATATGCAATTGTATTAGAAAAAAAATAAGCTATAAAAACCATTAGAAAACCAAAAAATCATAATATCAAAATATTAATTTCAAATTACTTTTTTTATCAGTACTATGTAAAAGAACCATATTATTGGAATTAAATTGAATTTTAAGTTGCGGCTCAATGAAGTAAATCTAAAAAATACTAAATTAATGTATGTATTGTCACAGGAAAAAACCAAAATCATATATCATGTAACTCATTAATTTAAGGAAATAATCACAACTTATGGATATATAGATGTCCTTATTTCACAAGTAAAAATGAATATGGTCATGTTTTTTTATGTAAAACACTTTTAAAGAGCAAAATACCACCGTAGCAGCAAACATGCGTACGAAGCGAATTTTTATATTTATCTTAATACTATATGAAGCCACATGCCAAGTTTCATCAATATACAACCATAAATAAACGATTTATGACATTTTAATTATTCTCCATAAGAATAACATGGTGGCTGAGTATGCAGGTTTGCTGAAACAACGAACACTAATAAAAATGGGTTTTGATACAAATATGAATATAACCCAACTAGGTGAAGCCACATACCAAGTTTTATTGATTTATGTTCATAATTAAGGGAGACATAATATTTTACTTTTTCTCCGTAAGAATAATATAGAGGCTGAGTACCCAGGTTTGCTGCTGCGGAAACCATCGGTATTTTTTACTTGTGCTAATGACAATAGACCACAACTAGATGAAGCCATACACAAAGTTTGATCGGTTTAAGTTCATAAATAAGCGAGATATAAAATTATTCTTATTCACTATAAGAATAAAATTGGACAACGTACTGTGTTTAGCACTTTTTAATATCTCCGTAACCAACAGTAGAGCAGTGATCAAAACACCAAATTGTGTGTTTTTTAAGCTAAATCCAATGGTGAAAAATAAAATTTGTCTTTTTCAAAGATTATATGTAAAATATTCAAAAAACCCTATTTGGGGTGCAAAACCCCCCCTAAATACTCCTTTGGCTAGATCGATCTGTCTGTTTTTCGAACTTAAGTCATAAATGTTGCTTTACACGTGTGTACCAAATTTCATCAAAATCGGACAGATTGTACGAGAGTTATCGTGCTCAAGGACACACACACACACACACACACACACACACACACACATATATATATATATATATATATATATATATATATATATATATATATATATATATATACAGTTTTGAACGAATGGTGTTTTTTGGGTCTGGGGACCTCAAAACGAGAAGTTATCATGGTCCCGGGCCGATATCCATAGACTGTCCCGGGTTATCTAGGTCTTACCATGCCGACTACGGTAATAGCTTCTACACTATAGGATAAATTCGTTAATAAAAATATCAAAATTTAGCTACTACAAAGGCTTAAATTTATCAAAATTAAATATTCATAACGTAATCAAACATGTTAAGGAAATAATTCGAGTATGTCACGCAATTGTAGTTTTTAATAAAGTTTGTACCAATACCTTTTTTCAGTTACAAATGAAAACATATTTTATATATTCCTTTAAGCGAAATTTTTAAGTTAAAATTGTGGGAGTTTGGCAAATTTCAGGATAAGGGGAGAGGGCCCAAATTAAAGGGCTTGATCTCAGGGAAAAATAGCAGTTTTTCCAAAATTGTACCAGCAAACAATAAATATCGTATAACATCCCCCATAAGAAAAGCATGGGGATTGTAAAAGGTCTGCTTTGTTTACATTAAAACATGTGATTAAGTGCATACTTTGTTTAAGAACTTATGAACTGACATGTGTTCCTACGTATATTGGTTTATTTTCTTCAACCTGTAAAGAATACTAGATGGAGCAGAGTATTGAATCAAAGTTAGGGACTATAACCCCTTCAAGCCACTAGTAATATACGAAACTTTTGTAGCTTAATATTTCGGAATTTATTACATAAAACTAATATTCAAATTACGCTTTAACAAATTAGTATTAGGTGATATGTGTATTTGTAAATTTATATAAGTATAATTATTTGTATGAAACTGTCATTCTGTTGGGTTCTTACATTTGCTGTTCATAGTACTGTTAGTGCAGCTTCTGCACAATCTGCAAAATGTTAAAACTCCGCCTCGCCAGTCCAAGCTCTGGGGCACACTTGACCCCACAGCAGGGATGAGTGACAGATTTTAGAGTTGCGCACGACACAGTTCTGTTTTCAGTTGGAATTGTAATTCATACCACCTAAAGATCACTTTAATATTAAATAATCTGCTTACTTGTTACATACCTTTGTATTACATAACTGTCTCAAAAATGGGTGTATTCTATTTTCTATTCATTAACTCTTATCATTTTACAATGTAATCAAAACCAAAACCATGTTTGAGGTTCATGGTGAACCTTGTCTAAAATTATATGTACTGTGCGTTACCAAGTGCCCATGGTTTCCTTATGTATTTTAGGGGATGATTAAGTCATTCACAAGGCGAATCATAAAACAAATATTTGTCTCAACATTTATTTACGTTAGTTTGGTGTATTTTGATGTGTTTTCAGGTCATGCATCTTTTTGAACACGAAAACAGATTTCTGAAATATTTTTCTTTCCTTTTTTAATCTCACGAACAGACGAAAACGCGATATTTAATTTCATGCGGACTGCAAAATGCATTCCGCTAAGAAGTTATTCTCTTTTTTATTCACATATCCTATGTAATTGCACTAATTTGTGCGATTGTAGGTTTCTGATGGTTCGAAAACTATATAGTTTAACATATTAATATTTAGATTATAACCTCGGCGGGATATAGATTTTACCTTCTTCCTCTTTAACCAACATTTTCGAATGACATATTAAGCATTTGTTTTGTATCGGAACTATCTGGTATGCATAATGCATATGTTTCCTACTACATTATATCCACCATAATATTTGACATATATTTGATGTCAAATACCCAATTTTTGATCAAAAAAAGTTGTATATTTTTTATATAAGACAAAATATACAAATTTATTGATTTATACACATTTGGAGGCTACTAAATATCATTATATGTTAGCAGATTAAAAGTGGACTGAAGTGGGTAATTTATCCTCCATAACGTTTTTATTATAAGAGGTGATTTACACTGTAGTGAGCTATACTAAAATTTTTAATTTTAATGAACTTGTAACAAATTCATATACTTTAATGTACCGTTAAACTAACGTAACATTGCATAGTAAGGGAAGTGTTAACATTAAAGTATAATGAATTGCTAACGTTCTTTAAAAATAAAAGTTTGATACGTGTTTACATTTAATTCTTAACCGTGAATTCAAAAGGGCTTTTGTCTTCCCCTAAAATATGTATATTTTCTTGTGAGTACTTAACATATATTCGATTAAAAAAATTATTTACATTTACATAATAAGCAAAATTAACTGTAAATAGTTTGTTGATGTTTGTTAATATTATTGATAATTATATCTACGTATTTAATCAACATAAAGACACTTTAAAAAGAAAAGCCTCTTGTGGTAATGGTCAACAGATAAAGTTTGAGACTGTGAAGGCTTTGATGTGGTGTGAGAGCTTGTACATATAAATTATGCTCTTTAGTCGTGCGTGCTACGACACGTCTTACCCCCACTACTACATGCCACGAGACACATGTTCCTCGATAGACCTTGTTGTAACCGTTTGGACCCTGAGATCATAATTTTCGAATTCATTTTTATGTTAACAAACCTATTGGCTATAATTTATATGTTTAACTAATCGAAAAAAGCATCGATCTTGTTTGAGGTATATTTTATCGTAGTTAAAAAGCGAGTCAATTACATTTAACCAACGTAAAATATAATACATTTTAATTTAAAGTAATGTTTTACAATTCATAAAATCCAGTTTTATATTATTAATTCCCTTACAAAGGATTCGCTATTGATAAGTATCATGAATAAAATACATTTTCTCTATTATTATGGTATATTATTGACCATTCAGAAGTTTCAGTTCACCTAGACTGGTTTTCTTTAATCACAAATTACTTTGTGTATTAGTTAATATACAACTACATAGGCACTAATATCACGTAGATTATATGTAGTGTATATGTATGTATATGTAAGTGTATATGTATACACTATAGTGTAGAATGACACAAAAGATGACGATGATGATGATGATTATTTAGCAATGATGATTATATATATAAATAACGAGTTAATGACAAGATATGTTAACAATAAAACCCGTAATGGGAACAACAGTAAAATAAGTTTACAGTGGTGAAGGACTAAGGTAACAGTGCAATGAAACACATGATATTGAGACAACACATCGTGTTACGAGTAAAGCGACAATCCTTTTCTTTCGTTACACTTGAAAAAACTGTATTTTAGTTTAAGTTACTTTTAAAAATAAAACTGGTAGAATAATATTCCTTAATTTTTTTACCCTTATTTAAAATAGCATACTATAAACTACAATCTTAAGATTACATAATTAAATTATTTCCAACTGATGGAGAAGACATTTAAGGAAAACAAGATAAGTTACAAATAATCTTACTTTTTCTTATAAATTATGTTATATTGCCTTATAAGATCCATTTATGAGTCCACTTTACACCTGGTGTAATCATAAACCTTTTAAAGTAATATATAAACGTAGAGAGGTTAACATTAAAAAACAAACACCAGGGCAACAAAATTAATCACTGAATTCGGGTCATACCTTCGCAGTTATCAATATTAATAACTGTCACAATTTGTTTATATTTGTATCTAAAACCCCTTTCAAAAATGTGGGTACTCTGTTGCTTTTAATAAAAGTTTTGGGATACAAAATAAATTTGTATGAGTTTTCTACTAAAACCATAAATATTTTAACTGTAAAGGCAACCATCAAATGAGGAAAGCCAAAGTAATGGGAAACAAATATAGGTGATAAGGGGGAAAAACCACAACTTTTACTTAGATATTTCACTTTTATGATATAATAATAGCAGTCTACAATCAATTGCATATGATTAACTAGTACAATACATAAATGTAATATAGTGAAGTTCAGTGTTCTAGTTTAGTTTAAAAAAATTAATTCAAAAAATCCAAAATCCAATTGTTTATTTAATTGTTATAACACTATTAAATTAATTATAAACCAAATTTCCTTACACAACAAAAATTTGTTTCTTTGTGTATTTCACTCAACAATTTGATGCCAATAATTATGCTTCATTTAGTGTTCAGTAACAGTCTAAAACAAGTAATGTAATGAAAGTGTTCTCTTTCTCGTAATGTAGTTTGAAATAATGCAACAGTCAACACACGTTGGTCAGTGTTGGGAGTGATTACCAATAATTCAAATCCACAGGGACACCAGTAAGCTACAGAGAGGCCAGTGAAACATTGCATGGTGACACTGCAGTAATTGCAGCTTATTGCTGTACAACCCGGTTAGCAAATTCACATGTTCTGTTTACTTTTCTTTGGGGTAATGTTATAAAATAACAATTATAACGTTTTCATATTTGTAGCTTTTAATTAACTCCTCCCTCATTATTTATGAATCTGTTTTGTCAGCGACCTTTAATACAAGCGAAGGATCAGAGTTAAATTACTTTCAGGACGAGAGCCAAGAATATTAAACAGTCTGAATGATCGCTAAGACTTTTTACCCAGTATTTTACTAGCTTTCACCATTGAGCTATGGTTCATTAGTTAAGGACTAAAAGTTACATATAACGTAAATAATACAAATTTTAAATTTTGTGATGAGATTTAGACACAATGATTTAATATCTTACACAACAGGCTACAGAACTATAGCAAGTATTGTGATTTTCTTTACCATTATTACAAAACTTTACGTTAAGATCGAGGTGGGTTTAGAATGCTAAGTATTTATACCACGCAATTTATGATTTGTTGTGGTAGATTTACCAAATCTTGTTTTATTAAATGCATATTAAACTTAAATTAAAATTATTTGTGTAAACTTTGTTTAAAGAAATTTAAAGATTTTTAAATTGAATTTTACTAACTACATATGTGGTTTCTTCTATAAAATGAGTGATTTGCAATTTCGTAAGCAAATGATTTGATTAGTTTGTTTCACGCGGAAATTCCAAACTTAGAAGTAGTGAACATAAATAGTACGTAATAAAATCATAAGTAACACGAACTAAAATTTGTACGATAACAAAATATATATGTTGTTGAAGAAGATAAATGCAGTCCAAATCTCGATGACTAAAGTTATCTTTATTGATGACACTCTGTCAACTGCAGTTTTTGGATGTCCGTTTATTCTTTCCATTAATATATTTTTACTTTTTTGTGATAAGTTTAAGAGCATATTTTAATAACAAAATACCTTACCAATAATATAAAAAAATATACCCGAAGATTTGTTTAAGTTGTTTACCACATGCCTGATTTTATAAAAAGTTAAAAATTACCGTAACAAATTCATCACATTTGTATTTATTTAATGAAAGGTAGTTCTATAAATGATAAACAGTTATTTCGCATATGAAGGCAAATATCATCATCATCATCATTGTTGCGGATTAGGAACCCCCAGCATTGCTGATAGGCACGTCTTTCAAAAGCGGGAATATTGCGCAGGTTACCGGAAGGATAGGATATAGCAAGAAACGAAAGGGTGGGATGGAACGGCAGCCAAATCGACCCTTCAGAGGGCCATTTCCCGCGCCCCTGTGTTAGCTGGGATGAAGCTCTCAAACAAGGGACCCGCATTCTGCCCTCCAACTGGTCAACTCAGCTGACGGGTCTACATGTACAACAGCCAGGGACCATCCATTCTCAGGATAGTGGACCAAACCCGGAGATGTTGTCCCTTGCCGCTGCAAATGGAGGGACCAAAGGTGAAAGGGAAGTTTGTCATAATGGACAGCCAAAAGCCTTTCCATATCTAATGACAACTTCATTTGCTGAACCCAATGTCAGCCTCAAAACTGGTATAGACCAGTTTTAAGGTAGTCCTGGGACTATGAAGGGGTTATGATCGTTTTAGGATATTATCTTATGATATTATCCATTAGACGTTCATATGAACTAATAGACAATAATAAAAATCTTAGATGCTTGTCTCCAATTTAAAAACTTAGATTTTACAAACGTAAAAACTCTGTAATTGGGATTTCACAACTGATAAACTAGTATAGCTGGTATATGGCGTCCAAAGTAATTAATGGATGGCATAGAATAAGGTGTTTCCACCAAAGCCAAGGACTTTGTCCTCAATATGGGACAGTCTTCCCTTACTTAACCATTCAAAGATAGAGCGAAATATTGTATAATTCAGATTTTTTTTTATTGTCCAGCTAAGTAAGAGTTTACTAATAATAGGGGTCGCATGATTATTTATACCTGATAAGTAATGTTTGGTGTCTAAATTGGTCAACAGTGTACATACAAGTTTGAAAAGGAAACTTTTGAGATATTGTCAATAACTTATCATATTAATTTACTATATTTTGGAATTTTACAATTATTATTTCATTTAACTAACTATTCCATTTCGTTGCATGTTAAGTATATTCTTATGTTTAACTCTCACTAATACTCAAGCGAGTATTGTCCTTACATTGACACAACACAACAAAAACATTTAAAATCATCCTTGGCAACAGAAATAACCCATTTATACATATCAAATGGAAAATATACTTATGTGATGTCGAATACAACTTGTTAAAAAGAGATAGGCCTACACGTGAGAGTTTTTTATGCTTAGACGCTACTCGCTGAAGTGTATACACTGTGGGTGATTTTTGCAAGACCCAACTCGCAAGGTATGACTCTCGGACATGTAAACGAGCTGACTCTCGGCACCGTTTACACGACGTATATTACAAGCACAACCCCTATGAGGGTAAAATCTCTTACGCATATCTCGGGCAAACAACCATGATAATAAAAGAAAGTCTAAATCTATATAACATCGTTTTACAGTAATTTTTTTATATAAATCTCAAAACGTACATTAAATGTTTATCAAAACTGAACAGTAAACGATGACTGAATCTCTCTTGCGTCTTGTAAGTTACAAATTAAAAAAGCGCATGAATTTTTGAATACACATTAACTGTTCATGAGTCGTATATAATGATCTACAGTTAACCGTCACTCTCTGTTATCCTTCAAAGTCTGTCATCATATAAAATCTATTTTTTGATGGTATAATTATAATTGTCTCTATGAGCTAACGGATGTGACTGCAGTACTTGCCAATGGGCAGTGGTAAGGTTGTTAACCCTGAGTTTGTCAACACCCGCCCTAACCTGACACTGTTGTCTATTGTTTTAATAGCTCAGTAGTGATTGGCGAGCAACCAGAGTGTACTTAACAATGTTTGTGTAGGGACATTATTGTGAAACATTCAGAAGATTACTGATAGGTGAGTTAGCTAGGACTCAACTAAAAAGTGAAATTATTAAACGTTGAGGAAAGTAAATACCCCCGTCGCAGCAAACCTGCGTACTTGCCAAATTTCCAATGTGTATACATGAGTCTCACTACTACCTAGAGCCACTTACCAAGTTTCACAAAAATATAGTCATTAATAAGTGATGTATAGCATTTTATTTATTCTCCATAAGAATAACATTAGAATTGAGTACACAGGTTTGCTGCAACGAGGAAGATGAGAAATGTGTTTTTTGTAATTATCAATATAACTCAACCAGGTGAAGCTACATACCAGGTTTTATTAATTTAGGTTTATAACTAAGGGAGTTTAAAATTTTACTTATTCTCCATATGAATGGGGGCCGAGTATGCAGGTTTGCTGATACCGGGAAAATCAACAAAAACCATCTCTTTGTGCAAATATCAATATACCACAACTAGTTCAAGCTATTTTTTATACCAAGTTTCACCAATATACATACATAAATAATTGAGATATAAAACTGTATTTATTCTCCATAAGGATAACATTGGACAACCTACTGTGTTTAGCACTTTGAATATCACTGCAACGGTTGGACGTAAAACAACAATTAAAACACCAAAACGATTGTTTCGTAGAGCTAAACTTATTGGTAGAAATAAGTGTGGAGTTTTTATTAAAATTATCTGAGGAAAATCTAAAATCCGTATTCCCATAAGATTAACATGGAACATTTTTTAGACGCGTTTTTTGACTTTTTTCCATTCCCACTTAACCTAGTTTAATGATTCAAAATACTAAATTGTATTTTTTAAGCTCTATAAAATGGCTATAACCAAAATCTAGTGTTTTTAAAATTTTATAGTAAAAAGTTCAAAAAACTGATTTTTGAAAAACTTTTAAACCCCCATAAAACCCACTTACCATAGACCGATCGATCTGGTTTTCGAACTTATAAAGTCATAAATGTTATTCTTCACATTTGTGCCAAATTTCATCAACATCGGGCGTTTCTTTCAAAAGTTATCACGGTAACGGTCACAAACATATATTACGCATTTATATAAATTTGAACGAATAGTGTTTTTGGCATCTGAGGACCTCAAAGCAAAAAGTTATCATGGTTAGGGCTTAAGTCTTACCATGCCACCTACGGTAGTAGCTTCTTCACTATAGGGTAAATTCGCTAAAACATTGCTAAAATGCTTAAACATTATTAAAAACTGAAACACAGATCTTACTTCCTCGACAAATACGGATATTTCAAAGCAAAAATCATGAGTATTTTTTCTTATCCGTTTTCAATTAACAGTCACAGTCCCGATCCCGACAGCGACAGTTAATAGAGATGTTACTATATCCGTTCATTCTTCAATTAACTTTTTTCCGTCACTCAATACGTACATATTATGGTCAAACTTAGTTTTATCAAAGACATAGTATTTTCCCACGATATACGTTGCAAAAATAAATATAATAAAGGTTTTTGCATCTATTTCGTGATTTTAAACTCACCATGGACAAATATTAGCTATAAGAACAGACCTAGAATAGATGTAAGGGAAAATATTGTAAATTGATATCCTCGTTATTTATTTTTAATAAAATGAAAATTGGCTCTTTTGAATATTCCACGAGGCTTTCAGAACCGGAGGCACGGCGACATGGCTGAAATATTATGGTAATAGCTCGCAGAGTAATATAAGACGTCAATAGTAACCCTAACTTGTTACAGTAATGGCTCATCTCTACCTTGTACCGAATGAAACTTTGTGGAAAGTTACGACAAAGGCAGAAATATTTTAGTGCTTTAAAAACACGATCTTGTTGTTCTCACAATTTTATTCGATTATTATTTATAGCCTAGTATGTTCATCATAAACAAAACTAAAATCATTATATTTTTTCCATTTGAATAAAGTTCAAAATAATATACTTCTAATGAAAAATTGGCGTATAAGTATACATTGATCGTGTGTATTCGTATGTGTATTTCTTTAGTTATCTGTGGATTTTGTAGGTGCTTTGTTATTGTAGTGTATTTTTATAGATGACGTTTCTCGCAAATAATAGCATGTTTCAAGATTATTGAACTTGACTACATTAAGAGTAATGGCGGTTAATTTAGCTGCGAGCATAGGGAAGGCAATCCTTTTCCTTCAATCCATGTTCGGTTCAGATTTTATTCAAATTCCTCATTAATACGACTGTTACCCCTTTTCAGAAAATTTTTTCAGCCAATATATTTGGATGCAAAATATTGGAGTGCACATCTCATCTCATACAGTAAGGGGTCACTAATTTGAAAAGATTCAAATAGTTATGTAACCTACGCTGAAGTGAGCTAACTGAATTTCTGAGGCAAAACACGTGTATCCCTGTGATTTCGAAAAAGGACTGGGGTAGGAAAAGTCATCAGTAGAAAGAAAAATAATCAGAGAAATCAGATAACTGTACAAGACATTTACGGGTAGAAACTGAACATCATTCAACTTATTTAAGTTCCTTGTTGGCTTAACTAGTTGACTATCACGACGTCTTTTTAGATTCTGCGGCTGTATCAACTCCATATGAAAATATGTTTTGGCTTGACCACACAAACCATATCTACACACTATCATACCAACGAGAACGAAAAAACAACGCGCCTCTTCAAGAGAATTTGTTACTGTCGATTAAGATGATTGGCGAGGAGTCGCTTCGAGCGTTCTACTGCGACAAACCTGCCTGGGCCAAATAATTCAAAATAACTGTAAACTTTTCTCGCCAAAGAACAAGTCATGCCATTTCGATCAAATAACATTCAACATGTCTATTCTTTCAATTACCAACGATCTCTCAAATATTATTATTTCAGTTACTAAGAAACTCGTCTCATGTGAGGAAACTGCAATACAAAATTACATTGCCATTCTTTTCCCAACAGCGAGCGTTATTCTCCCTGATTTCACACAGACATGAAGACCCGTAATAAATGGCGAGTGTTAAAGAATTTTGAAGATAAACGAGACAATGAAGCCACCATATCGACGCTTTCCGTTATTGATGGCTTCATTACAGACAGGGTTACTGCTGGCCCAACCTTTGGCCAACATAATATTTTTCTGACCTCTCAAATAACCTTACTCTCCGCAAACCACCATTTTAATAGCAAGCTTATATTTTATATTTAAAGGCTCTGGGACAGCAATCTAGTGGTTTGTATGCCTTAATATAATTTAAATATTTAATTACTATGTTTACTTAACCTTTGATGAAAACAAACTATTCAACATTATTTGAGGTTTGAAATATAAATTCAAATATCATTGTACGGAGTAAAAATAGTTTATATACAACATTTATTGGGGTGTTTTTCTAGCGTAAATATATGGGTTTTGGTTCAAGCGTCATGGGTTCGATTCATGGGACGTCCAATACTGAATGTAAAGGGTATGGACCGCTTTATCTAAAACCGTTTAGTAATTTCCAGAAAAAGTCTTTGACGTAAATACAGGAAAGTACAGGTAAATACAGTATATTTCTCCACTATGACCAAAAGCGAAGCTTTGCAATACAAGCTCAACTTCGAAACTTTGTTTCCTCTCGATCCTGTTACTATAAAAAAAACAGCTGTTTATTTACAATCGTTGAAAAAAACGTTCAATTTATATTTTATCAGCGAAGTAACAGTTGATGACCACGACCCAAATGTGTCATCACACTATGCTTGCTCTACGACGAGAATATCATCAAAACAATACTTTGATCCGAGGAATAAAAAGAAAACTTTATTATCTTAATGCACGTTTTGAAAACAGCTGTTTTTTGAGCACTATGACAAAATTGTCACTTTTCGATACGAGCTCAAGTTTAAAGGCCAAGGTCTGAAGAGTGAATATTTTTCGTCATTCTAAAAATAATATTAAAATATAAATTTAAAAAAATCAATTAGATTTATTTTTCTAACGTTTAAAGTTGTCTGACGTCTTGAACTTGCTACCCTAAACAAACAGCTGTTTGTTACACAGGTTTTCAATGTTTATAAGTTGAATAATTAGTTCAATTCATAATTAAGAGCTGATGAACTCGACTAAAAAGTGTCATCATTGTGTTCTAGGACGAAATATATCATCAAAACAACTCTTTTCATCCCAGGAGTAAAAAGAACAACTTTAGCATTGCAATGCATGTGTTGAAAACAACTGTTTTCGAAGCACTATGACGACAAAAGTTTTCGAATTAAATACAGTTTTTAATAATAATAAACTATTTTATATAAAAAGCAGTTATTTCCATAATTTAGAAAGTTGGATAACGGTTGACTCATGTAATACACTCCCTCTTTGGGGAAAATATTTATTCCGAGGCATACTGTTCTTATAGGGTTACTCTCTGCAGGAGGTTTTGTTACGTTGTTTATTTGGAGTCTATTGGCCTTCGTTATTGAACCTATGATATTAACGATGTGTTCAATAAACCTTGACTATATACCTATTTGGGAACATTATTAGATGCTATATTTTTATCAGGAGACTCCGGTGGAACGTTTCATGAAGCCAGCCGAAAGCGGGGATATAAAGCTCGTAAGCATTGGATTGTGTAGCAACTGTAGGTTTTGGGAACACCTTCACTCTTACGGCAACTGTTCATTACCATGTAAATAGCCGGTTGTCCCCTTCGGTTAAAATATATACACGATGGACGAAAAACACTTCTCACTGCAATAAAAGACAAAGGAGAGACCAATAAAAAACCTTGCATATATATTGTGTACTCTCATTATATGAAGCCTATATTTTGCATACCGAGTACTAACGTCTGAGTTGATATTTTCTGTCAAAAATACGTCCTAGGAATTATACAAATATTAAAATAAAAATCTTATTTTTCTATTAGTTTATACGATCAGCATTGTTTTACAATTTAGTATGAAACACGATTACAACGAAGGTATAACCGCACCATGAGTTACAAAGGTTGCACAAAAGCCCAGTATCAAATAGTAACAGGTTTATCAGCAAACAATGTGTGACGCCGCACGTTGATATGTTGGTCGGGACGAGTGACAAGTTTAGCTGGCTTCCGCGCCTCTGAGGACAATGTATCAATATTTACTTCGTTTTTTTTTTTATTATTTTAACTACGTAATTTCAACGGCCATAGGATACTTTAGTTAATGATTACCGATAAATCATAACATGTTATTGCAGTCAAGAAAACACAAATTGCATTGCAAACGTCAAAAACCTAAAGTTTACAGTGGTTATAAAAGACAGTTTTCAGTAATTTCCCCAAATGAAGTTGTTCAGAAAAGTTTGTATTTTAAAATGGGTTTCTCTACAATAGCTGATTCACATCAGTACTAGATTAATCTCACGAAAATGAAATAAGTGAGTTTAGTTTTTTCAGCGTGCTTAATCAAATGCATTTATTTAAACACTAAAAAACACTTATTGGAGCTTAATTATTTTAGAGTCGTGGTTTTCTTTTTTATTCGCTCACCGTAAAATGTGTGTTTTTTACTGTGAGTGATTATTAACAACACGTACAATGATCAATAAGAAGCTATTTTTTTAATTAGGAAGCTTATTGAGTAACTTTACACGAGAATATTCAGGCAGGTGCTCATACGCTTCAGTCCTGTGTTGTTGCGTGCGGTAACTGTCCCTGCCTCTAGTGCCAAAGTTGTGAACTTACTCTGAGTAAGCGTATGCTTTTTTGGCAATCAAGTACAGCCTCATAAATGTAGAGAGAGAGCAGCGTAAGTAGGTAGCATTTTGGTAACATTTTGTAGAAGGTTCTTATTGCTATTTTTAATAATCGAAATACTCTTTCCAATCAGTAGTAAGCGCAACTCCCCAGAGCCTTATTCCAAAACCAAGTTTTTAAGTATTTTTAATTTAGACTGCGATTTCTCTCTGTATTTCAATCAAATATACGCACCATAATAATTGGTCAAAATGTAAACCATCAATAGGAAGAACGACCATACACACATTATCATACTCGCATAGCACATTTACATAACGGATTATCTTTTACCGCTTAAATATGCTATATATATATATATATATATATATATATCAAGTATGACATTTCAATGACATTTTACAACAGTATGTTACAAAAGTAATGAGTGTTATTATGTGGTAATGTATAAACACTTTTCTTAATTTTTGGTTGGAAAATATGAAATGTGTTTAACTAAAACCAAATGTGATTTATTTTCTGACAAATTAAAGCATTTTATTTAGTGTTCTTTGTGACAGGATTATTTATACGAAAATTTAAAACATGCATAACTAAATGCAGCCTTATTCTCAAACAGCAAAATAATTCAAAAAAGGTATGGGTTGTTCTTTTTGTTGTGGATACAAACTAAATCAAATATTTATGAAGAATGTACAATATTTTGAATTTAAATTATACTAATGATCCCCTCAAAACCTTTATGCAGATATTTCCTTTCACAGAGTATGACCATTCAAACACTGCAAAATCTGTTACGTTATTTCGGTTTAGTAGTTTGCTTGGATTTGCGATGGGTCTCCATTAATAAAAAGGGAGATATTAATGTTAAGGGAAATATTAAGTTTTATGCAAATAAAGTTCTGTCCCCAATTTGCTTTTGGACTATAAAACTAAAATAAAATTTGCATAGAACTTGTTAGGATAATATTTATTCAAGTATATTTGTTTATTTTAACATAAACTCTTAAACCTTTAGTTAGCTATAGCAGATTAAATATACAGTAGTATGTGTATTTAATTCGTTTATCTCTAAACTTAAAAAACCCTTTAAATTGATCTAGTTTTGTTTATGTATATTTTAATGCAAACATATTACCTTACTATCTCCAGTTGCAAACCCTTTAAAAAGCAATCTAAACGTGTATATCTGATATGCAACTTGATACAATTAGGGAGGGTGTCAACAGATGTATCAATCTCCATAAATAGGAGATCCACCACAATAGGTGGTACAGCTGTGAATATGTATTAATTTATTAGTAAATTTCCTATGGAAAATAAACTATTAGCATGACCCGCATGGTGAAACCTAAGCCCAGGACCACCATAGAAGTTCCTAACGTGACCCCCTGAACACGTTTGGGGGGGGGTCGTTCAAAATTATACATTATAGAATTATATATCCTTTATCAAAATTATACATCCTTTTTCGGGATGTATATTTGAATATATATATGTGTGTGTGTGTGTGTGTGTGTGTGTGTGTGTGTGTGTGTGTGTGTGTTCTTGCGAATAAGCCGTTATTTGATCCGACATATGGTTACACACCCACACTATTAGATCCGATGGCGCTATTAGATCCACCCTGCTGGATCTAATAGCGCCAAAGTTCTTTTTTTGAGTTTCTGGCGTTCCGGCCATCACGGAAATAGTCGAATTTACCCGATTTGAGCAGGATCTAATATAGCCGGTTTCAGACATATAGTGCGTGTGTATGAGGTTCCGGAAGTGGCCACCACGTTGTGCTGCGGTCGCGATTCAGGTGTGTATCGTAGCGTCGTCGGATCTAATATTGTAGGTGTGTAACCATATGTCGGATCTAATAACGGCTTCGTAAGAAGTCGACTTCTCGGCTCTCGTGTCGTCAAGCTGAGTAGAGTTGCCGGCTCAACTGAACTACTGCACTAGAGATTTTTGTATTATTTTTAGTAGAATATTAAGTTGTTAGTAGTGATGATATGTGATTATTGCCATCGTTCATTTAGCAACGTTTTGTGTTCACTTGTCAAAATGTAAAATGAAAAAGGTTGAAATAGTTAATGAGGTAAGTTCACTTCTATAACATTAATTTAACATTTTGTAAAAGGCTACAGGGCATTATTACTTTTCTCAATGCATGACAATTGTTTTAATTTTAATTAACTTACTATAGTTGACTGAATTGTCAATCAACTGCGTTTATACACAGTTTTCAGCTCTTGTAAAGTTAAGAGCAGCAACTTGTGAGGTTAATTCTCTTGTCCATGTCCAGCATGACTGTTATTGGCGTTTTCTTTGTCAAAAATACCATTTATCAGATCTAGAAGATAACTTTGCTTGTTCATGTATTAATTTTATAAGCAAGGTAACCTCTTCAAAACCTAGTTGAGTTGGCCTCCTTTTAGTTTGGTTTGATAATTCAAATAGGGTCTATTACAGTAAGCTTACCTATTTTACTACAGCTCAGGCCTGTTGACTAAAACTAAAGCTAAACTGAGCCTAGGCCCTATCACATAAGTAATTTATTTGCCCTCCCTGTTAGTAGTATTTTAATTTTGGTCCCCCAAGCCCATGGCTCCTGGGTTTCATCCATGAAATAGATTGGGTACACTTCCATTCGCGGTACGACATAAAAAACTGATATAGAGAACTGAACTAATTCAAAATCCTAACCGAATATATATTGAAACCTAATATCTATTCGGTATTGATATTGAAACCTAATCAAAAGCAATCATAAACAAACACAATTTAACCATAACTTATGAATCTATATGCGGACATAATCGCAAAAACGTTGGGGGTCTGGGGGCGTGCCCCCCAGATAGAATAGCATACACGGCAGAGATCAGTTTATTACAAAGTTGGAATGGTTGGAAGGATTTTGTTTTTTATACCTTTAGTATAAAAATACCAAATTTGATCACCCTAAGCCACCTAACCCTCTTATTTAGAAAAGACCCCCCCCCCACAATAATAATAATGAGCTTTATTTATTTAGGCCTACTCAAATTTGGGACTGACAAGTGCCCTCTACCACATATGTCTCGAAGACTGGCATCTTAAGAATAAATTAATAATGTAATTTAATTAATACAACTTTTATCAACGTTAAAAACTGATAATACAAAAATTGGGTACACTTCCCGAAATAAAAACTGATTAAATATGTAATTTGATATTATAACTGAAGAGACGATAATAATCATAAACAAACTCGATTAATTTATTTGTATCAACTAAAATCTACTGCCTGATCGTGGAAATACCATGGGTTTATGTAGTCTGAGGGCATACCCCTCAAATAAAAAGTGCAGAGATCAGGTTTACCTAGAGGGAGGGTTAGGTACAGTTATACTAACGTGGTTGGGTTGGTCAGTTTGTTTGAATACGTGGGAAGTAAAGAAAAAAGAACAACATTTTGCTGTCAACTGAAAGAAATAAAACAACAAATATTTGTTTTAAAAACTTGTATATATACAGGTTATCAATAATTAAAAGTTGTACTGATAAAGTAGGCTAATTTGATACCACTTAATATTGTGCAACAATAAAAATCTGGGGTTTTTTATGAACAATAAACAGAGTAGACAGATCAAGTAAATTTGTATTTGCAAAAGAGTTTTTGCAGGTATAATTTAGGTTACATAGGCTAACGTAGGCTAATTTTGGTTTCGGTTTCATTTGTTCAGTTATTAAATTGAAGTACATAATTTTATTGGCTTTATGATATAAAATTACTTAACAAGAAGTGACATATTTAGTAGCTTATACCCCCATAAGTCAACCGAAAGTAACCTCTTCAACGTTACCCCAAAACGAGCTTGACTGACCTCTCTACAGAAATCGTTTGGTAAAGAATTCTGTAATCTTGATGCTGTGTCAAAAAATTATTGATTATAATATAAAAGCATGAATATTTAACATACTTGCACCATGACGGGTACTTGTCATGCTTATATTTATAGTGAAAGTAAATTTGTATGCAAAGTATTTGGGTTTTTATCTGTAAAAATGCTGAATAACAACATTAAAATTGGTATTTTCTTGTTTCTTTCAACTTAAGGTGTATAGTATTATAATACTTGGTACCGGTAATATGATCATCCCACGTTAAATTAAAAATAAATCTAATGTTTTGGGCACATTGTAAAACTTATTAAAAAATCTATACCACTGTTTCAAACGCTCCTGTGCAGTAATTTTTACCCAAAGTTTACAACAACACAGTCAATATAAAAATCTGACATTTCCATTTAATTTGGTTGAATAAAATAGGATTGCAAACCCAAAAAGTTGAAAATTATTTTTAAGCTGTCCAATGGGTGAGTTAACCAATATGTGTCCACAAAGTGGTAGGGTTGAACAGTTGTTGAGTTTTGAAGCTGGTTAATTATTGATAGCAATCTGCCAAACTCTCCACGATGACACCAGTAAATTGTATGGTTCAGAAAAGTATGGTGGTAGCTTCTAAAACCAGCAGTAATGTTGTTTTCATGTGTTTTCCAGGAAGCAGCCAATAAAGTGAAAGATCACAGTGCCTGATGACCAATCGCAGTAGTACCTGAACAAGCCTTCTGACCATTTAACTAGGCATATGTTAGAGACCTTAGTTTTAAATTTTTGTAATTATTTGTAATACAAACAATTTTCAAGATTCAGTAATTTTAATTTTTCCCAGTTTACTTAACAATAAACAAATTGGACACACAAATTAGAATAAAATAATTTCTAGTAAGCTAATTGAAAATTATTTTATAGTTAGACTGCATTAAAACTGAACTAAAACACTTTATGATTAAATATTATAAATATTGTGTATATTTTCATTTGATTGCTATTCATTTGTTGTGGGTTGATGTTAAGAAGACAAATCGAATTATATTTTAGAATTTTTACGAATATAAAACTGAGTATTAAACCGTTTAACTTGAGCTGAAATGGATATATCTATCACAGACTCATATATACATAAATTTGTTGTCCCTTAATGTCACCTTCATAAAAAAGGGAAAATAGTAAAAGGATTGTTAAGACTATATTTAGTTAGATTTGATGAATGTAATAGGTTATTCTTTCTCTTAAATAATAAATTTAGTAGCAATGGATGAAAATACAACACAGATGTTTTATTTCATATTTTTAATCATTAATGTTTTAAGAATAAAGGACTTACTACCTCTTCAATGGACATCAATTAATTTGTAGCTAAAAATAATTTAGGGTAAAGGTATTTAACTACTAGATTTTCCATTCCTATTTTATCAAGTCCTCTGTCCTTAATTCCGAAATCAGTATTTCCCAAAAAGCCAAAAGGGGCAGATAATGTGAATAACTGTTTATTCAAGTTGGTTATATGCATTATTTTGTGATATTTACAAAATATAACTAATTAATCATCCTTGTTTAATTATGTTCAAAATGGATCTCCTGGAATAAATCTGGTTATAAGTTTGAATTAATCCACACTGACAAGTCTAAGGTTGTGGTTTTCAGACTTTGAGCATTGTCCAATATGATTGGGGTAAATAAAGCCGCACCTGAGGTATGAGTTGGTATGTTGGAGTAGTCTATGGACTAACAACATATTTTCAAATTACGGAAAAGACTTATTTGGATCACATTGTGATTATATTGCACAGGCAGTCATGTACACCGTTTCTTGTTTAATTCATATTTTTTACAATGGCTATATTTATTTACCATGTTTTATCATGCAGACAGACAATTATGTTTTACGGCTCACTTTATATTTATAAAAGTCTGTTTTTTGCAAAGTGAGGAAATATTTAACTAATACTAACAACATGAGGCAACATGAATTTCATACGTGACTCTGAAACCTTCAATACCCTCAATCCCTTATCTAGCCTTTTACTTTCTCCCCCTTATACGTAGTATATGGAGAAACTATTGTTTTCGTCAACATTTTTGAATTTGAGTTGATAGTGGAAATATTCGTTTTAGTGCTCCCTGAACCCAAAAAAGTGATCTTTACGTGATGTCTGTGTGTCTGTCTGTCTGTATGGATGCGTACAAAGCTAGAGCCCTAACCAATGGTCCGATTTTCGTGTATTTTGGTATGTAGATACTAATCCACGATATATCCAGGTAGTTTTACATTTTTTGGAATTTTTGATTTTTAAGGGTAGCTATCCCCCAAAACCGCCAGAAACATGAATAATTAATATTTCTCAAAAACGGCGCCAACAATTTTGATTAAACTTTAGTCGTTTGTAGAACTTTAGTTTTCCAACAAAATGACACCACCAGCACTTCTGTAAACATTCGGGTTCAGAAATTACAAGACTTATAATATCAAAAATTCAGTTTTTTTTAATTTTTCATAAAAAACATAAATATAAAAAAATTACTATTCCCCACTAAATAGAGCTTAAAAAAGTAAATAATTTAGTATTTTAAATTACTATTCTACGATTACTAGTTTCGGAGAAAATTTAAATTTTCATTTTGCGGTAAACGCAGTACGTTGTCAAATGTTATTCTTATGGGTAATACAAAAATTACTATTTATTTCTTATTTACCGATCAATTTCGTCCAAACTTGATATGCTAGTCAAGTTAGCATTGACCAACAAAGGAAATTCGAAATATGTTACCCCTTAATAACCCTGGGGGGAATAGGGGGCATTTCCCCTCTTAAAACCACGTGTGTAGCAATGGATTCTGTAGTGCCTCTAAAAGAGGGGTTTGGTGGATGTTTTTAAAAACAACTTGTTTACAACATTTCTGTACATTCGAACGTGCTTTGTATTCTATATTTAGTAAACAAAAAGTAATTTATTCATTAAAGTTTGGCTAAAAGGGAGAAAGTATGTGTCAGTTTCCTGATACCGTTTATTTTTTAATCTTTTACTCTCGTTACGATAGTATTGTATTTTTGAAACTCATAATAGCGATGGATTTGAATTTATATTTTTATTTATTTGGACTTTACCTATCGCTTCTAGTGTTTAAAACTACACAACGAAGCGATAGGTAAAGTCCAAATAAATAAAAAAATAGATAGTATTTTATTAAAATATTCAAAAAATACATTTATCTGATTTGAGCATGACATTTGAAATTATTGCATAAATCCGTCTTCAGCCCCTTTCACTCATATTCGGATCTAATAATGATATACACTGATCATCGGATCTAATAACAGCTTTATACATCATCAGATCTAATAACGACATACACTGACCATCGGATCTAACAATGACTTACACACCCATCATTGGATCTAATAACGACTTACATACCGGATCTAACAGTGAACGTAAAATACATACGACTATACTTTAAATTACACTACTCAGAATGTGATATTGTTGCTTGGTATGATATACTAAGTAAGAGTAATGATTTGTAAGGCCGAATATTGACTCCTTCTGCCGGATCTAATATGGCTGGATTATTACTCGGATCTAATAACAGCTTATGCGTGCGTATGTGTGTGTGTGTGTGTGTGTGTGTGTGTGTATGCACTCTAGCGGTCGCATTTTTGTCCGATCTACTTAAAATTTAGTAGGGACAATCCTTTCTATTAGTTGGACAGGTTCGTTGGGTAAAACACTTGGTAAACTCTAAGCCCCTTTTTAGGAGATCAATCTTTCAAATTTTGAGTTTTTGGGCCCAAAAAGGGTCAGAAAATCTCCGGACGTAAAATTAATACATGTATTAAGATGGAAATTAGTAAAGCGAAAGTTGTAAGCTCTCTCTCGTCATTCTAGCATATATATTTACCGAGTTATAAAAGAAAATTCATATCAGCTAAACACAGTACGTTGTATTATGGGATTTTTACTTTAGAAAAGCATGTTATTCATGTGTCGGTTATTTGTATCATCCCCAGCAACCTCGCACCTACTTTCAAGCCTGACTGGACGAAGGTCCTAACCTTATAATGCACAAAATTCTATTCCTAGAATTGTAGGAAAATGAAACAAGGAGCATCAGACCAGCCAAAAAATCAATGTTTTCAGATTTCAACAAAATTTGTAATAAATGTATTTTTTACACTGGTTTTGGGTTTAAAAGTTGTGTTTGTGGAAATTCACTTCCCTCACGTCAGCGTGCTGCGTGCGAACTCGTTTATATTTATAGGCACATTTTTTTATTTGAAGCACCAAAACAAACAAAAATCTTAGTACGTTACCTTAACACATCAGCATAGTTTTTAAAAAAGCTTATGTATACCTACATATTACAAATTACTTTCTGGTATACCATTCAACCCATAGCTTATAATCGTGTGGCAACGTTAATTGTAATATATAATAATTGGATGGAAAGGAAGTCGGTCGACGACATGGAATTAAGACGGACCGAGAGCTTAGGATTCCTTGGGTGTTTTTCTGGGTGGTTATTTATCGTCGGAAAGCCAATCCTTGTTCCCTTCGCTTCTCACTTCTCGTTTAGCTATCTCTCAGTTTATTTACTGTATCTTCCCTTATAGATGATCTAAAAATTTAGACTTTTGCAATCTAAATGTACATTTCTGTAAAATGTTGTTAGTTCAAACTAGTTTTGCCGGTGTTTTTGTGAATTTGTGGATTTATCAATACGAGAAGTGATGTAGTTAACATGTTTTATTAATAAATAACTAATTTGTTTAGTAGCATTATACGTGTTGTTACACCTAAACAGGATAATAAAATACGTCTTACACCTCTACAACGTACATTTACACTTATCCTGTACAAAACTGTAAAATGTACACAGAAGATGGTGCAAGGTGATCGATTTCAACCAATTACACCAGTCATCATCAGGCCCAATCAGAGAATTCTTTTGTGTATCTTGTATGCAAGTACAGTATAAGTGTAAATATACTTTGTGTTGTAAACCGTATTTTATTACCCTGTTTAATAAATAATTTGCAATAGATCTTACTGACTTTCGAAGGTATAAGGGAATGGGTTGAATATGCTAAACGTAATCCGAAATAACGCGGTGTTAAAATAGTTTAGGGTGGTTACAATGTTTTGTTTACTTGGTAAACCACGTATTAATAATAATAATAACAATAATACCACGAAGTGATATTTCTGCACAGGTTTAATGGTAATTTAATATTATTATATTAAACCAAACATATAAGCCTTGTTTTGTTTTGAGTTAAATTATTTATTCATGTATACTTTGTGGGCTTAACAAAAGAAATATTAAGTATTTGGTGAAAATATATTCTATAATTTGGCCCTAAGTTTTTAATTTGGATGCTAATTGTTGGATATACTGTAATTACTTTAAGTATAAAGTATTGGGCTTTCATTAAGAGCATGTTTTAACTGTTTTACCAGGTTCAAAATCGATCAAACTTGAAGCTTTAATTGTTCATTTAGCCAGATAAAAATGTTTTAATCGTTTTTCATATAGTGTAATTAAAATTTTAATTGGTAATGCCCTTGAATAACTTCAATTTAGCAAAACTGAATACTAGTACGAAGTTTTCAGCTAAATATAAATTTATACGACTTAACAAATGTAATTATAATCGTAAGGAGTTCTTAAAACCTAAAATATAGTTTGAGATAAAAATACATGTGAGTATTACTAAAACAATTAACATCATTAGTTAACAGAAATCACTGAGCTTGTACAGTAATGTCCAATCGATGACTTTTAACAATAGGTTTGAATGTTCATAAGCGACTGAGCAGCATTCAGGATGTAACTGAACCGCAGTCTGTAACTGAACCGCAGTCGTAATTTCATTAACAACGGATTTGGTTTATCAAACTATTTTTCCTCTTGGAATTGATTGCAACTGTACATGGCCTATATTAAATTAGTGCTGCCATTATGCATTAAACTGGGTGAAACCACTTTCTATAAAATTAAAAATTAAAATGAAAAATATAATACGTTATAAGTAATTGTTATCCTTTAGTATATAACAACGCGCTGAGATCTAGGCACTGTTTCATTAATTTTTAAATTCAATCGTATTTAAGTATATTATTCAAGATTATTTTTTGGAAAAGCATACAAACCAATTTTGTATATCATAACATAGCTATATTAAACTACTGTCATAGTCAATATCTGAAACCAAATCACGAATCTGTGTATGCTTGAATGTCATCAGAAACTTCAAATACACTTCATATTGTATTCATCGGTTTCCCCTATAGCTATACATATTTTCATAGATTTGTGTTTTGCAGTTAACTTAGCTCTTGATAAGTACTTAAAACAACTCTCGGAAAAAAACGCAAAACAAAATAACAAACTTATTTATCTATAATGACATTAGCATCGAACAATAATGTTTATCTATTTAATCCTGGAAAAACGTATTTGTAAATTATTTTCTTGCCATGTGTTTTGTTGGATTTTTGCACCAATTAAAATATAAATCATGATAAAAATACATTTTTTGTTTAATATATGCCCGTTTATATAATTATATGCGCAAGGTGCCTATTAAGGTAATTTAACGTGTTAATTAACTTAAAAATTAAAAAAACATTAATATTCTTCAACACTTTTTTAAAGCGTTTCTGAAGTTGTTCAAGTGATTTCAAAAGGACCGCCCAGGGTGAATAATACTGGTTTTCAAAGCGTCACTTAAACCTTCCACTGTTTGATTGATGGAAGGCTAGGAACCGCCTAAGTTTGTTGTGAGTAAGTTAGTTAAATTGCATGTCATAGAAACGAAATATAACGTCTAATGTTAGAATACACAAAGTTGAGAACACGTCGGACTGGAGGCTGCTATCACCGTGTCATAGTTAGTTGCCGAAATTAATATAAACAGCCGAGATTAATATAAACATATTGCAGAGACAATGTCACGGTCTGGATCAATCATTAATCTGCTACTATTTAAAACTTGACTTCAACTGTTCAATTTCGATTTGTGCGAAATCGGCTTTGACCATAAAGAACAGTTAATTTATGAGACATTGAAATACATAATGAGTTGTATTTTAGATCGATATTTTACCTTATTTATAATTGAAAATTCAGTGTAGAAGAAAGAACTGCTCTTTTCGATTTGAGATTTTCTGCAAAAACATTGGTTTGGATGCTCAGCTAATATAGAACCTTGTTTATGTATGGTATTTTAATAACATGTCCATAAATAAAAATGTACATACATTTATTCTTCTTTGTCAATATGTTTAGAAGTGAAATCTGAACTAAGCCACTTTCTGGCCAAAAATTTGTCTTATAATCAACCAGTAATTGGGATGATATTTGTTAATTCAGAGCGCAGACATTTTTCTTTTTATAATCTCCTTAAAATTATCTGGATATTGGGTTTTATTAAAATTGTAAAACTGTAATTGTAATTATGTTTTTTCTTTTATTTCAACATCGAATCAGTTTAATTGTATTAATAACAACCGCAAGTTTAGGGGTTTAGACCACTTTCGTTTAACAAAATCTTTTTGGTATAGAACAAATGCATAAATTATCAAAATAAAATTTTAGTTATTTGGTTTACCCTATTTTAAATCATCGTACCTATTGTGTTAATAATTGTGGTACTCTATTCCTCTTTAAAATAAATGCTAGTTGTTTTTATCGATACCACGTACGTTTTGACCGATACTAGGTAAATATGGAAATCATTTACTTATGTGGAGTTACAAATACGTTTAAACACACAGAGAACGTATCGGAATAACTCGCAACTGACAGACATCAGTGCTTGAATATAAAAATTCATCATCTTCAAATTATTATTCGAAATATAACGTTTATCAATGGCAGGAATACTGCTTTAGTAAACTGAACCAACGGTGATTATTTTAACCCGTTTATAAAAAGACATCAAAAGGTTTCAGTTCTACCATTGAAAAGATCTCTTGAAGCAAAAGTATAAGCATTAATTTCGGATTTTATTCACAGTTGCATGAGATCTTTTCCATTTCAACAGATTTTGTGGAAATCTCCTCTCAAACAAAAAGTTTAATTCATTTTTAAATTTATTTTAAGTGTTCGATTTAATTTCTAAAGTTAAGTTTTTACTCTCTGTTTTTATGGGGTTTATTGCAACAAAAAATGTTTAATTCTCTTTAGAAACGTTTCATTTAGTCTATTTAACTGAAGACTACCACTGAAACTCGGGCTTTATTAGTGGCTTTTCAAATTCTACAAAGCGTTACATAATATAAACTATAGACAAGTTTTGTTGCTAGGGGTTGGTGTAGGTCCTAGCGATGTTCACCTTATCACCCTATCACCCTATGTATTAACATTGCCATACTGGACATAGTATTATGCTTAAATAATATAAAACAAGTAAATAACATGGATTTTATAAACATAGTCTTTCTCATTATTCCTACATACAAAGGAGAACAAATGTATTTTAAAATTTGTCTGTGATAACTGAAGTTGAGCTTGCCCTCAATACGACTGACCGAACATGTATGTGCAAAAACTGCAAAATTGAATAGCGAATAACTAGTCCTTCCAACATGTCAGTACATATTTTCTTTTTTATGATTTTCACCACTCTAAAACTTACTATATACCCTCTATATAAAAATTAGTAGTTCTTAAGCGATTACTGGAACATATATATGAAGGGTAATGATTGTACAAAATTTGTACACATCTGTTTGAGCATCCTATGTTTTGTGAAAGCTAACAATAATCATTTTTAATACCAAAAACTCGAATTAATTCAAATTAGTCAGGTTACTCAATGAGTAGCTGTCTTAACCCAATCTCATGCCTTACTATACAACTAAATTGCCAGCATACTCTAAAATGATAAGCACTTAATTCCTAATTATATATTAAACTGCTATTACACCACTTATATCCATTCCAATATACTAAAGTTTTAAACTTTTGTTATTCGGATGTTCTAATATCCCTTATGAAAGCCGGTTAAATTATCTCATTGGAAATTCAGACAGTATATTAGCATTTAATACTATTAAATATTAGATAAGATACTAAGAATTATAATACTTGTCCTGGAAATCTTTATTTTAAATTATTGTCAATTTTATTCTTAAAAGATTGTATTATTTTGCAAACTGCAATGTAAATGTACAGTACTTCAACAAGGCTGGTACAAAGAAATGTAGAATAATTAGGTGTTTTCAAACCACCCAATAACGGCTCGATATCACATCAATTGGTAAAGAGATTGTTATCCAGTGGATCTGTTTACTTTTACACTCTAATTGACAGCCATCTAAATAAACAACGGAGGCCATGTCTCATGCCACTCAGACAGTGGCTAAGCATAATTGTTTTATTCTGTATAATATAATGTATTTTCATAGTAATAAAATGTATTATTGTCAAATGAAAATCCTTTACGAAAATTTATTCTGTAAATATAATAATGTTTATATTTTTAGAAACAAAGTAATTTCGTAGAAGGCCACTCAAATTAATATTCAAAATTAACACTATGTCTCAGGCCAAATTTAGGAAACAAATACTTTTTAGGAATAAGTGGGCATCAGGACCAAGGACTAATCTGTTTGGTTCAAAACCTATTGCGATATGTCCTGGTGACATTGCCTATCCGTTACGAATGATATAATTAAAGCATAATTTACGCAAAATAAAATGTTTAATTAAATTCTGTTTCTAAATAAATTATCTTCTTCATCAAAAGCGCTTTGAACCGGGCTTAAGTCTACAATCGGAAGGAGGTCTTAGTTTTCAAATCCAAGCGTTCATTCAAATGAGATTGTTTGATTAGGTTTTCCATCTCAGCGGTATCTTCTCTATCTTCTACTCTGTTCTGTTTAGCTGCTTAACACTTTAATAATATTTTGTTCACATTAAAAATTGTAAGTGTTTTTTATATTGAAGAAACATACGGTTGTCTTTACCTTAATTTGCATAGTATTATTTCATGCGTGCAGTATTAAATCAAAATACTATAGTTTTCATTTACAGTATATGATCTTCACATAAGTTGTTTTGCCTTTTTAAATTATGAAACAATTTTTATTACACGACCATCAGTCTTTAGAATAGCCGACACCATCGAAAACACTTTAGTAATAGATTGTTAATGTAGCATGACAATTTAGTAGTGAATTAAAACGTTTCCTCTTTAACGACATATTACCTGGAGTTAACATGTATAGCCTATAACGTTTTATATTTAGCAATTTACCTTTCGGCATACAACTTATTCTTCTAAATTCAATATTATAATATACGAGTTCATATTTCACTTCATGAACATTTTGCATGGTCTGATATGTCCCTGATTTATATTGAACCAAAATTCCCATCCATGTAAGATTTTTTATAATAAAAGTTCCAAAATCTTATTTGTTATGTTTCGAAACACCGTAGTTAAGACACACTCCATTAAGCAAATATAACGTAACTGAAATGTATCATGTTATATTTCATTTAATGGGTGATTCTCTTATTTTAATTAATGTTTACAAATAAATACCTTAATATATAAAACAAAGTGGTGTTAGTTTCAAATTGTATAACTCAAGAACGGCTGAACGGATTTAAATGAAATTTTGCACACGGATAGTTTATTACTTGGATTAACACATAGGATAGCTTTTACCCCGTAAAATGTGAAGGGCTCTGTCCCTTTGGCTTTTAAATTTTACATGTTATTTCTTATGGGAACATGTGTTTATAATTTTCTGCTTTTAATTAATAAACATATAATTTTTCGATAAAACAACTGTTTTTATAAAAAAACTTGTAAAGTTTACATGTTATTCCTTCTTTCTTTAAAAGACATGTTTTTGGTGGGGTCGATGTATTTAGAAATAAATTATTGGGCACTACCCACCTCCAGGATTTTTGGCGTTAAGTCAGAAGTTCTGAAAATCTCCGAGTAGAAATCCTCTTGTCAAAAACACAAACACATACGTGTGTTTGTTTTAACACATACGGAGTCGTGGTCCGGCGCTCGGCTCGGTTATGCAATAAACATTTGTCTCAAGGACCCTAGAGAACGGGAAACGTTTTTTGGTTTCCCGAAACGTCGGGTAGTATTAGTGGCGTTTAGTAATCGTTTTATTCGTGTGTGTTTTGTATGTGTTTGTGCTTTTCACAAGAGGATTTCTACTCGGAGATTTTCAGAACTTCTGACTTAACGCCAAAAATCCTGGAGGTGGGTAGTGCCCAATAATTTATTTCTAAATGTTATTCCTTATGGGAACATGTGTTTATTAGGATTATATCTAAACATACTTGAAAGGCATAAATATATGTTAATTATGGAAATAAAAACCTACTTGAATGGTAACTCTCATAATGGAAATGAAAAACTACTTGAATGGCAACTCAAATTATTTTTTCGATAGGCGAGTGAGCGTAGCGAACGAGCTCATATTGAAAATGAACGAGTGTTTGACATAAATCAAATTCAATGACATTAGGACAGGACAACGTCGGTCCGGCCAGCTAGTAATATACAGGGTGTCACAAAAATACGTAGCGCGCTATGCAGAACCATATTCTAAATAGAAAAAAAGTTGAAAATGTAGTGTAAAATTTGTTCGATTTCGTCTTAGTTTAGGCGTAATCCGCCATTTTGTATTTGTTTGAAAATAATTAATAATTCAAAAACCCTTCGAGATATTTTTTTGAAACTTGGTATAAACATTAAGTTTTTGGTTTTTAACATTTTCCAAAAATAATTTTTATTAAACTTATCAAATTTCAAAATGGCGGCCATTTAAATATTTCACAGTCAAATTCCATGAAAACTAGCAACTGAAACAAAATTTTACAATACATAAAATTTAAAGCACTTTGTAATCCAAATCTAATGACAGTTTTACTGTAAAAATCTGTTAATAAACAAAAAAGTTATGGCAATTTTTTATAATAAATTTCAAAATGGTGGCCATATACAATTTTCAAAGTCAAATTCCCTTGTGCATTTGACCAAGTCCTTTAAATTTTATGTCTTGTAAAATTTTGTTTTAGTTGCTAGTTTTCCAGGAATTTGACTTTGAAATTTCTATATGGCAGCCATTTTGAAATTTATTGTAATAAAATTACCATAACTTTTTTTATTTATTAACCGATTTTTACAGTAAAAATGTCATTAGATTTGGATTACAAAGTGCTTTAAATTTTATGTCTTGTAAAATTTTGTTTTAGTTGCTATTTTTCATGGAATTTGACTTTGAAATATTTAAATGGCCGCCATTTTTTAATTTGATAAGTTAAATAAAAATTGTTTTTGGAAAATGTTAAAAACCAGAAACTTAAAGTTTATACCAAGTTTCAAAAAAATATCTCGAAGGGTTTTTGAATTATTAATTATTTTCAAAAAAATACAAAATGGCGGATTATGACTAAATTAATCCGAAATCGCAAAAATGTTACTTTATATTTTCGACTTGTTTTTGTATGTAGAATCCGGTTCTGCATAGCGCGCTATGCATTTTTTTGACACCCTGTATATATTTACATATACATTTACATGACCTACTATGCAAATAATATACCAATATTTTTAAATAATTCCAAAAAACAGGAGTTAAACATTTATAAATATGATTGATTTTTTATTATCGTGTTTAGAACAGCAGAGAATAATGTTTGATTTGCAAGTATTTTTTTTAAATGACAAAGAAGTTCAAACAGTCTAATACATGTATAAATACCATGATTTTAATATGATGCGAGTTTTTGTTTTTATTACGACAGTTTCATTAGACTGGGTGTTGTAGAGGTAAGAGTGCTGGTACAATAGGCGGTTCAACAGAAAGATCATTAGTAGAGTAGGGCCTTTTTAAAAGGTTCCATGTTTGAAATACCCAGCTGCCGTTGATCACATGACATTTAATTAACTATCCTAAAGAATCAACTATTCATACAAGTGAGGAGGCTACACAGTCATCTCACTCATAGTTAATTTTCATTCTCATTAAAATACGCACAATATTCGGTGTCGGTGTCTTATATAGGGATATAGTGATCACTAGTTCTTTCAGGTTACAATTCTCAAACGCTAGACAGGTTTCCAATTTCATAATAGATTAGCCTCTGGATCATAAATAAACAATACAAAGTCTGATTTACCCCACAAATACGACACATTAATAAAACTTAGCCAAGTAAACCAAATCTTATAATGGTGGCCCACTAAGGTGACAGTAGTATGTCGGAATATGACTTTGTTATCTTGATTACAATCATACCTATGAATGAAACTATCTATATATTAAAAACTAATTTGAACAGACACTCTTCCCTATTAACAGAATCTAAGCAAGAAGATGATTCAATTTAATCAGATGCGCTTAGAAAAAGAATTATTTCTCATTTGAAAATAATTATTACATAAAATATTAAGGTTTAGCTATAATTTTTTTCCTCTAAACTGTCCTTAAATAGTTGTTTTTAAACAATATCAAAAACCAGGCTGTATGTTTTGAATTGAACTGTCATAAAAACAAAATAAAATTTTCAAATCATTGTGGGGAAGACAAGATAATACAGATATAAAAGGCAGAAGAATTTTATGGTAACATATTTGAACATCACTCACAAAAACTTGAAATTCACTCCTCATTGCACCACCCTTCCAACCATAAAATAACAGTCTACAAAATGTTTGTCTATAGAATACTTTCTCTACCACTAGGCCCATAATATTACTACAATGATATATACATTATAAAACACATTGCTATTTCAAACGGGTACAAGAATTTCTTAGTTTTTTAACTGAATAAAAGAAAAAAAGTAACGTAATCTGCATAACTCCCCAAACTTAATAGTTTATATTTTATTTTATTACATTACTAATATTTTTTAGCGTATGTGCATCTTCTCCTATGGCGAATTATGTAGACACTAAGCGTATTAATAGTTAAAAGCTTTAAGTAAGTCTTTGTCAAAGAGATATTTCTAAGCCAGAGGCAAAGATAAATAGCATCTACTACGCCAGGAAATGAAACGAAGTCTCTCTTCTCCGTTACAATCTCAGGGAAAACACAAAACGCCAAATGGCTTCCCTTATTGCACTCAGTTCGTATAAATCCTTCTAACTCTGATGAATTAAGCTACAAACAAAAAACGACAATAATACATTAACTTGTTACTTACTGCATATTTTCTAGAACCGTAATGCACTGATGAACAACCATTTCAAATGCTTCAGTAAGCGAATAAAAACGAGTAATATGTATTTTGGTTGTTTTAATAACAAATCTTACTTCACGTTTTACATTCGATATAATGGATATCCTTCAAAAATAGTTATAAAAATTTGTGCTCATAAAATATATAAATTTCATATACAAATTTATTATACAAATTTCATAAAATATTGGGCCTAACGGTAAAAGGGGTTGAGCTTACAACACAGAGATCTTCCTTTTTTTTATTAGGTTTTGGTATATTTAGGTTGTTTTTGATTGCCACATTACTTGTAAACCCTTAAGAAGAATCATAAAAAATAGTAATTGCCTCAGTTTTAAAATCGTATGTTCCAATATTTAATTACTAAACTTAAGTACTAAACTTGATTTGCTACGGAAGTTACATCATAACATTCGGGCCTTTTAAATTCAATAAATTAAAAACCTAGTTTACCCGCACGATTGACAGTAAAATAGACGTAATTAACTTCAAAAATTCCCATCAATTACTCTAATTGTTTGATCAACAAACAATCCTCTAATCATTTATAAAGTACCACATCCTATTTTTTTACTCGCATTATATAAAATTAGATATAATAAATAAGTATAAAACTTTTTTACAAAATCTTTAGCTCGATTCCTTAATTAAATTGAACGTAATATGAAATGACAACAGAAGTATCTGCTGACTTTGTTGCAAAGTTAACGACTGAGATAAAAGGCGACTTACCAAGGCAGGAAATGAAACTTTCTTTCTTTCTCAAATGATACAAAGTTTTGTCCTTAAGAATGATTAGAAAAATAATGTTCATGAAGTGATATGAGAATGTTTATTGTATTTCTAAATTCTCGTATACTCGTAGTTGTATATTAAATACTCGTATATAAAATCTACGTCGAATCATTTGGTTCTTATTTTTTATATTTTTTTGGATAGACACCATCTATTTTTATAACAACCATCCCTTTTTAAAAGACCGATTATTCCATGCATTGAACAACTTTTTTGAACCACCAAAACCAAATCAATAATGAAAAACTTAGTATATAAATGATAGCATTTTAAAAGTTTTCTTTGAAGAATATTTGTTAATAAATTTTACACTTATTGTTTTTTAGCGAATTTCCCCTATAGGGAAGAAGCTATTACCGTAGGTGGCATGGTAAGACTTAAGCCCGAGGCCATGATAACTTTTCGTTTTGAGGTTTCCAGATCCCAAAAACACTATTCGTTCAAATTTATATATATATATATATATATATATATATATATATATATGTGTCTGTTACCGCGATAACTTTTGAAAGAAACACCATTTATGACTTTAAGTTCGAAAACCAGAGCGATCGCGCTATGGGAAGGGGGTTTTATGGGGGTTTACAATTTTCCAAAAATCGGGTTTTTGCAAATTTGACCCCAAAATGTTAAAAACACTCAATTTTAGTTATAGCTATTTTATATAGCTTAAAGAAACGAATAATTTAGTATTTTTAATCATTAACCTAGGTTAAGTGGTTGCGGAGAAAATCCAAAAAAACTTGTCCCATGTTAATCTTATGGGAAAAGGTTTTTAGATTTTTCTCAGATAGTTTTACTAAAAACTTTACATTTCTGTTTATTAATGTGTTTAACTCAATAAAACAAACATTTTGGTGTTTTAATCGTTGTTCTACTTCCAACCGTTTCAGAGATATTCAAAGTGCTAAACACAGTACGTTGTCCAATGTTATCCTTATGGAGAATAAATAAAATTCTATATCTCGATTATTTATGAATGTATATTGACGAAACTTGGTATGTGGCATCAACTAGTTGCGGTATATTGATATTAGCACAAAAAACAAGTTTTTTTTGATATTCCCCGTAGCAGCAAACCTGCATACTCGGCCCCCATGTTATTCATATGAAGAATAAGTAAAGTTACATAAGTATGAACCTACATTAAGAGAACTTGGTATGTAGGTTCAGTTCACCTCACCTGGTTCAGTTGTATTGATAATTGCAAAAAACACATACTTATCTTCCTCGTTGCAGCAAACCTGCGTCCTCAACCCTAATGTTATTCTTATGGAGAATAAATAAAATGCTATATATCACTTATTTATGGATGTATTTTTGTGAAACTTGGTAAATAGCTCTATGTAGTAGTGAGTCACATATATATGTATTTGAAATTTGCTGAGTACGCAGGTTTTCTGTGACGGGGGTATTTTAATTTTATCTAACACTACTGATGATTTACAGTTTAGTCAGTGCTTTATATTCAATATGTGCGAAATAAAAACTAAAGGCAAGTAAGATAATCTATTGTGTTTCTTTAATGATCTTAAAATACAAGTCTCTGGAGCGCATCCACGACACCCAATCTGTGACAAATCTACGTCTAGAAATATAATGGAATATATTTTTATTGATGTTAAAGTTTATACATATATTTTTAATTAATCTTTAAAACCAAAATAACTCAAATTTCCTTTAAAAAATAAATTCATACTGATTTGTTGCACTAATTCCCCCAAAACTTACTTGACTGTAACACGGGTCAAAATATTCATGACATGATGGTTTTGAATGGTATCCACGCCGAACGGTGATTTAGAAATGCTTCTATTGTGTAGAAGGAATTAGAAGTCAGATGACGTATTTGGCAAGCTTTGAATGAAAGTGGATGGTTTTCTATTTTGTGGCTTTCAACTAGTTTGTTTAGTAATTTTACTCCCCATTTGGATTGAATATGTGCGTATGCCCCTGGACTGTGTTGATAAATGTTAAAGTTATTTCGCTGCCTTGTCACATATCCATATAAACCACCCTTCATAAACTGACTTCTAAATTTGCAGAAACATGCAGTTTCAAAGATGTAAAGGAAAGATAAACAAGCAAAGTTACTCTCTAACTTGTATACATGAGATTATGTGAATTGCGTTTTCGAAGTCTAAAAGTCCTCCTAAAATTCACGTTCACACAGTTTTCTCACATCTGTACCGTGAAATACCGTAAAATATGTGCAGATATATGAGACCATAGTAAATCATAAGCTGACCTTCAACTGAGCAGTACTGTGAGAATGTGCGCGAAACATAAATTCCAGAGGATACGTTCAAACAAACTTTGGCCACGACAGAGTCCCAGACAGTGTCCTATGTAGAAAGGTTTCCAATGCACATGTACAGATACATTCTACATAGAAGTATTTTTTGAATCTACTTCTACAATAACTATGTCTTCCACAAAGACAGACGGGTATGATTGATTTTCCTGAGATCGCTAACAGAAATTTATATAGTTCACTTTTGCGATTGTTTACGAATGTAGTGTGTACGTTTTATGTGTTGGGGACACCCGTGTGAGGACCATCAGTGATGGAATAAACATAAATGTAAGACAACAGCGGCTGAAGATAATCTGTAATTAGATCGAAATGCATCCCGCTACATTTTGAAAATTTGACACCTTCAGGCATTCAGTAAGTAACATTCTTACTAGAGCAAATGAAATAGTTTGTCTTGAAAGCATTTATTTCTTTCGAGGTTGTCTGCAGCAATATTTTGAATGCAGTTTCGTGTCCATTTCAATTTTAATTTGTAGGTAAGATTTGTATTTGAAGAAAGTGTTGAGTCATTCACATACTGAATAGTTTGGCCTCTGGTAAAATATATCTGGGCATAATATAGATCCGGTGGGACCCCATTACAAATTTCGAAGAACTCCTGGTCGAACTAGAGTCTCCAACCAGAATACAAACAACTTTTATGCAAGCGAATGATACACACACCATTGGAAGAGACATGCATGTGGTTGCGGGTGCGGCGAGTGTGCCGTTTGTTGCCCGACTCTAGCATCTGTCGATCAACTTGCTAAACACTCGCATCATTCAATCACTCCGACAACTTCCTTGACTGATTGATTACATCTGAGCACATGTGGCAAAGTGTATTGTTGGATTACTAAAACAGTTATTACAGTTGGTTTCTAAGATTTTGATTGTTCTTATGTTTTTCTTTGTATTTCAAAGGCTCGTAATGTAATTTACGTCATAGTCATTTAGAACGAATAAAGATTAGTGATGCCCGCTTGAATATCCACTCAGTCTTGCATCTGCTTCACCATTCTTAAGCCTAGGCTTAATCTTAATTTTCAGCATTGCTTAGCATTGGCACACATTTGCTAGGTTCAAGAAGTAATACTTATTTTGTCCCCAAAAACCATATTAACAAGAGGAAAATACTAGTGCCCTGATTACCTCACCATAATCATAAGAAAAACCTACCTTTTGGGCTTTACTTGACTCAACATTCAAGTAATTGGATGGTTCAATAACATTTTAATAGGCACATTATCAACATTTAGCATTAAAGGCAAAACGAAGACTTATTAAAACCAAGGGTAACTTATTACTTAAAGAGCCTTTATGACCTCTACCCTTAACTAAGGTAACGTCAGGAAATCACGATTTCTTAATTGCATTTCACTCCAGAATTTAATTTAAAGAAATTAACAAGGTAACGGCAAAGTAAACCAAGATAAACCTTCGTCCCACCGCGGTGTAATTGCTTCTTTTGATGCAGATAATTGTCTAAAATGGCTAACGTTTCTGAGACAAAAACAGTCATAACCAACTTCATACATTTGTAATATTACACATTGTTAGTTAGGTTGTGGGTTGTTTCAAGTCAACAGAATTATGAAAGTAAACAAGTTTAACTTTAGGTGATAGGCCACTTTTCATTTTACGAAGACATATATATTTAACAAAATAAACTTTAACTGACAAAACTAACTCTAAAACGTACTTTGAGGTATGAATGAATTTAATTAACACAAACAAATTTGTACTGTAAGTAATATAATACCTCTCATATTTAAAAATAGATTTTCATTAATACTCTATACGGCGGCAAATATAAATAAAAAATAGTTCAAGGTTATCTAGTTTAACCTGCCTCACTGGCCATCATTTTAAATTAATAAAATAATACTTTACTTCTCTCAGCAAAAAAATTACACTAAGTGAACAAAATAAACAGGGAAATAATATGATAAAAATAATATAATTCTCTATCTGTGTCAAGGAACAAATCATTATTATCAGGCTGTTACCATGCGCACTTTTCCACACTACGCTTACTACATTACAGAAGAATTGCACACTTAAAACTAAAAAAATGTGTACAAGTATGTTATGTTCTACTTTGCACAAACAATTGCGTATTCTCAAGTGTCTAGCTAGACGAGTTTATCCTCTAAAATCTAGGTAACTGGCTAAAAGATCCGAACTATTCTCTAATTGGGCCTGATGATGAAAAGTATGAATGGCCAAAACCAATATCTTTGTACGGTATTTAACATTCGTGTGTAGTCATATACAATAAAAGTGTAATTATATATATTTTTAGTTTAATACTGTATGCTTACATTATGTAGTTATAACATCACGTTATGCTAGTCAAAAACGTGTTAAAAATATATGGAGAGGCTTCTTTCTACTTGTCTATCGCTCCACTGAAACATTCACTTTAAAATACTAGTTCACAAGCCAATTTAGAGAAACTCATATGTTGATTGAATTGAGTCCACCAAAAGTTGTAAAATAACAGTTTTTTTAGTGTTTAAGTAAGTAGAGGGAATATGCACAACAGAGTGCGGTTCAACTAGTATTTGGTCCTTTCACAGCAACCGGAAAGGTCAAAAGCCGCTTGGAAAATACTTAATGCAATATGTAATATGTAGTTGTACAGAATAAATATTTAAAATTATAGCCATTTATCATTTATAGGTAAGCTTTCTTTTATCTTCTTTATCTAAAAATGGCATCAGGCTTCACACGTTAGATTGGTGGGACTTAGTTTAAAATTGGATTGAAAATCAGTCGTCTAGTCAATTTTAGAGTGAAGTTCACACACACTCAACAGACGTAATTTATTTCGCCAGTTTTGTTTATAACAACTGATAACTAAGTTTTTGTCTGACTTATGCGCTTCATTTATTTTTATTCTTTTGAGTGCTGTTTCAGTTCTACCTGTAGTTTTAGCTTTTCTGTAATTCTTTCCAGCTTTCCAGAGATGTAAAATTGCTTAAATAATTCCTTAACCAACCTTTATAACAATCACAACGGATTTAAAAAAAGAAAACGTATCTTTCAACATATAAAAATAAAGCTAGGTTAAAACTGGCTCCAGATAAGAGGCTTGTTCATTTTGTAGCAGCAATGAAAAGGCTTAAAGTAGAGCTCACGGATCACAATAACGTAATGAACCAAGTTTACCGGAAACTTTGGACATAGATGAATTGCCTCCACATCCCAGCTGTGTCACTCTCTCAAATACTTGTGGCCGAAACTTGCGACCAACTTCTGTCCGAAGGTTAAAGTCCACGGATATAAAAAGTAACACGTTGTTCATAAACCTTTCTATATTAGTTAGACAATGTTTGCACAATTTATGTGTCAACATTTTAAGAGTGTCAGACTTTAACGTGAACAGTGCACCTTATTTTCCACACTAGTGAAGCTATCTTGGCATAGGGCAGTAAAATAAAATGTTAGTAACCTTGACTTAAATACTTACTTACCATTGAAGAAAGGACAAAGAATTCACTTATATAAACAAATGTGATAAAAAATAATTTTTAAATAGTTGGCTACGCACAAATGTATTTATAATTCATTACAGACTTGTTTATATATTTGAATGCAGTTTTGCCAATGAATATATTAAGCAAAACGATTGTCTCTAAATGATCTGTTATAAATTAATCAAAATGTTTACTTATTATAAATATCAGAATTTTTGTATTCTACAATGTTCAATTAATTTAAATTATAAAATTATAAACTATTATTTAATGAAAGTGATGGGAAGGAGAGGTTAGGTCAGTTAACTGAAAGTTAAATGAAAGTTAGGTCAGTTATTTGCCAATCTATTGTATAAGATATATAATATTTTCTTTAATTTTCACAGTATCCAAAAAAGCACAAGGAACTACGTTATTTCATTACAGACCTGTTTATATATTTGAATGGAGTTTTGCCAATGAACAGGAATCTATTTTATACAATTTATAACATTTTATTTTATTTTCATAGTATCCAAACAAGTAAAAGGAAATATGTTCAGCTTCCCAAACGGACATGCCCAAAATGAAAATAAACGAGCAAAACGCAATAAGCAAAGCAGATACGCTTGCCTTGGAGAGGAATTGTGAATATAAGTACTCTAGGCATTTTTAAAAAACTGACTGACTTTTCGAGCAAACCTCGGTCCCCCAGGTGCTTTAACAAATGGAACTAACTTCTAAAACATAACATTGTACTATGATCGCAAGCGAAGCCGCGACGGGCTACTAGTTGTAGGATTAAAAAAGTTTATTCTGATATTTATAATAAGTAAACATATTGATTAATTTAATTTATAACAGATCATTTAGAGACAATCGTTTTGTTTAATATTACGATAGGGTGAAAGTTTTAAAATACGCTTTAGACTATAAATGGCACTTGCAAAACTGAAGCACAATCATCTCTTATTAAAACGTATTAGCAATAAATAAATAATATAAAATACAACAGAAAGTTTAATGAAATTTAAATTGTATCAAGTAAATGTAAGTACTATATTAGTTGCTTATTTTGTTTCGCTAGATGATTTTGACCATATCATCTCGAAATAAGACATTCCTTTCTCTGGAATTTAGATGGGCCATACTTTCCCCTATAAATCTAATTTACAGAATTCTTTCTCCAATCTAATTTTTTCCAACAAACATAACTTACTGAGTCTGGCCTTTGAAAACCCTGTATGTAATGACGTAAAAGCATATATTTTTATGCATGGAAATTGGAAATAACAAACTAATTATTCAACGAAAACCGCACTTAAATATTCATAGGTACGCAAATGTTGAATATTACTCCCAGCGTAAATTACTGTCTCGCCTTGCACGTTTAACAGTAACAAATTCCACTTCATGCGTAATTAAACGTTGTAATTTTCGTACACAGCCGATCTTTTCATACAAAAATATTATCTTTTTTAAATTTGTATTTAGGCGTAGTTAAATTCGCACTAAACCATATAACAAATATAATTATAAAACAATGGGAATCCTTTTTTTGCTATTAATAAGTTGACGATTCGTATTTACATTAAGTGCAGTAGTTTTTAATTTTTTTATTGTGTTTGCTCTTCACCGTTGTCGAATTTTTTTATAGATTAAATTGTTAATTATCTAGGTAGTCAGTGATATTTTATTAGGGGCTCCTTTTTCTGTCCTTGACAAATATGTAATATTTTTTAAAGTTTAATTTGGCTTCATTTCTTAAGTAGTCTCCTATCTGTAAGAAAGAATCCAATTTATAAAAAAGCTCAAAAGCCGAGAGAAACACATACAAGAATTTTCAAATAGAAAATACGCGTGTTAAACTATACACTGTGGGTACACACATGTATTTTATTTTTAATATATTTTCGTGTTTTTTTATATTATGCTAGATATTTTTCAAATATTTTGTTGGTCTCATGAGCCGAAACATCAAACGTTCTTACAATAAGGCTGAACACATCAAAACGTTTATGTTACAGACTTGTTACTACAAGTGAGTAGTTTCAAGCGCACAACAGCAGTAGCAGTGTGACAAACAGGTTGGCTCTAATGGAATTCACAGACGATCGGTCTCATCTGCGTCAGTCAATATTATAACAAGTGAACCACAGTCATAACAGAGTTGAGAGATCATCATTGACGAGGCTTACATTTAAGTGTTAGTCTGACTGAACTTTATTTATTTCTAACAACTAATATAAATTTAGTAAAATAGTTCACACTCAAATAGAAAACTCCATTTGTTGTCCGATATTAAAGAAATTTAGCTCTCTTTTGTTGCTTTGATCGTATTATAAAATATTTTATATTGTATTTGTTTACTCAAATTTAATTATTTAGAGAATAGGTATTTAATAGATCAATCTAAAGGTAGGTTTGCAGGCTTAATTTTCTACAAATATTTAAACAAATGGAAGCTTATTTTAAGCGAGGGATGATAATACCCAACTACTAAAACCCAAATTACTATTAATTACTATTTACTTTGGAGGTCGATAAATATTATTTGTTTATTTAAGCTATCAGCATTGATCACTTGCATCTTCAATGGTAAAAACCTTCACGGGTATAGCTTATATAACGGGTTTTTAAATATTTATGAACAGGATAAAACACACAATAGTTAATGAAACAAATCAAACAAGGTAATTAAATTTAATTAGTTCGAGATTGATTTTTGTTCACACTCAACAAATGTAAAACAAAAATAAATAGTATTACATTGGTAGATCGTACCAAACCCAGTAAAAAGTTCACACTCAACAAATGTAAAACAAAAATAAATAGTATTACATTGGTAGATCGTACCAAACCCAGTAAAAAGTTCACACTCAACAAATGTAAAACAAAAATAAATAGTATTACATTGGTAGATCGTACCAAACCCAGTAAAAAGTTCACACTCAACAAATGTAAAACAAAAATAAATAGTATTACATTGGTAGATCGTACCAAACCCAGTACAAATGTATTCCAAACCTGTTCGACACCACACCATTACAACATCCAAGGCCCTCTATACAATGTCGCAAATAGCTAGCGCTGACATCACTTCAATTTGTGCCGAATGAATATTCACAATGTCGCCACGTTGGTATTACATGCATAGCGTATTCATAGTCACTACTATAACAACACATATATGCATACTCACATAAGGTGCTTCCCGGGTTTAGGTGTAGAAGGTACGATTATGCAGAATACATAAATAACATGGTCTAGTAACAGAATTCTTTGTGTATCTACCTATATTACTTAAAGTATTTCTTGTTTTTGATCGGAAGTTTTAGGCTCCTAAACCTATTACATTATCTTTTATACATACACAATTTTGTACTTTTAGAGTAAACAAAAAACATGTTTAGAGCCACACTCCATGGGTGTTTAAAGTTCGTTCCTATTATAATATTATGGAGTTGTTTAGATGGCCAGCTGATTTAGTTTTTTTGAAACACATGGCTCTATACCTGCAATCCATGCAGAGAACGGACACCATCTATTTTTTAAGAAAAATAATTATTTCTAAAACTATAATTGATGGCTGAGGGAGTGTTTGAATCCTTAGTTCGATTATTCACTAAGGGGTTCCGTTTGTTTGCAATAAAAGTTTAAAAATTGTCAAACAACTTTAAAGTAACAAAATATGATATTTTACGTAAGTCTGTAAACTGATATCATTATTTATAAAAGGTATATCATTTAGTTATTTGACTAGGATTTGCAACTCCCTAATACTAAGTTAAAAACTTCCAAAGGTGTAAAGATTTATAAAATTAATCTAATACTGCTAATAGGCATTATTTTTTGTAAATTATTATTAAAGGTGTTAAGTATACATTATCACATGATAAAAAGTTGCTTGTTAATCGTGTTTTATAACACATGAAACATAAATTTTCTCAACAAAATCTGAAATTAAACTCATTTAAGTATTTACGCTAAAATATATGCACACGTTGTTAGGATTATTGTTATAATTCCTTATATCAATGTCCTCGTTTAAATCATTGACCGTTTTTATTTAGCTTCAACTGCTGCAGCTCAAGTAGCAAAGGGTAGAGTGAATAAATAATTCTATAATTACAGCGGAAGCGCGTTTTAATCTGCCTTAGCCGTTGTGCAACTTCTGCAAATGACGTAGCAATAATTTAGTTGTGTTACTCAAACTTGTCTTTTTGTTGTTGCCCCAGCTTCATTGTGCAAGTTGTAACCACCAAGCAACGTTATAACATAATATTTCGCTTACCAATATATTACCATGTGCTTACTTTTTGCATTTAAATATTTCATGTCTTGTTTGAAAGACAATTTTAAAGGTTGAAGCTGATAGTTTTATACTATTTCCAAACAAACTTTACTATTCAACATTGAAACGTATTGGTACAATCGAAAGAATTTATAATTATGTTGGACAACGCTTTTCCATCGACGTCCAGTTTTTATTGACATATCAAAGTTGGCACCTCAAACGATTTTCTAGTATAATACTGTTGGTTGGTTATTTTCAAGTTTTTAATCAATACTACGGCGATTTTATTGTGTCCTCCAAAGGCTTAGGTTGCACGCACCATCACCAACACCTATGCAAACTTACAATCCTCTATTTTTAAAATTTTTCTTCGTTGTATAAACTTCAACCTACCGCTCTAGCGGAAAGATCAAGTTATTTTGGAAATTCCCGAACTAATTTAAACTATGGAACCCAAACAAAAGGCAATAAAAGGCTGCCAACTTCTTAATTTTAACAAACAAAATAAATAACTCATTGCTCCTTTGATATTACTTTTTATGTTAACATAATTATTAACATTTATCTTTTAAGTGATGTTTGTAGCATACAAACTTCAAAAAAAACAATAAACATTTAATTTAATATTAACTTACAATGAAGGGAAATTATTGTTGAATTCTTACGCCGCACTAAGATGCGTTATATATTCATCATATATATTTTATTTATGAAACTTTGATGGTTAAAAACCTATTTTCGGCGAGGATTGTACAAATGCATCTTCAACCTCTCAGATTTAATTATTTACTACACATTTATTGAGTTTAAATTGGAACAAAATCTGTTTATTCTGAATGTACAGGCATAGTCAAGATTTAATAGATTTTAATTTAAATTAAGTATTTTTTCTAATTTCGTTGTACAAATTTGGAATGAGGGATTAGAAAGGTTATTCGTTACATTTTATATAAAACAATTAAGTCTCGCCATGTACACTATTATTGTTGTTATAATGATTAAAAATGACAAATTCCGTATGATTATGGACATTTGCTTTACTTTAATGTATTATTTTTTCCTTATTGACATTTGCATTCATATGTGTAATCAGTGAGTGAAAGATTCTATAACGAAACAAAAATGTAAGTGTAAAAATACGGAGGGAGAGAGGTTGATCTTACTATGAACTGCACATAATTTTATTGATCACACAAATAAGACGTAGCTATAAATTATGGGATAAAGCTCTCGACACTATTACTACTTTTGGAGTTGTAATAATCTGATTATTGTGACAAGAGTAAACCAGATTGTCTCATATTACAAAAGTATAGCAATTTATCTTAGTTCAAAATAGATCACAACTAGTTTCATTACATTATAGAGCCCCATGAAGACTCTTACATACACATAATGTGACACGATCGAAGTTATATAGGCTTATATGTGGAAATTAGGGGGAGTTAATGGTGAAATAGGGGTAAGCGTATTCGGAGAGTGTAAGGATCAATGCATGATATAATTCAGGAAATTTTTTACATACAACAAATCACGTAAAATCTCTTTAATCTTATTATGTAAATGAAACTACAAAAGTGGATAAATTTAATAACGTAATTTAATACTCTCAGTTAATCGTATCACGATTAAAGAGGACTTAACAGAGCGTAAACATTCCAGTAACTGAATTAATGTTATAAACACAATAGAGCGAAGTTTCGCAGCTTAAATACTTTTCCCCCAATATACCGTTTCTTTTTATTGCTGATATTTATAAGATCGTGTGGCCCTGTCCTAACTTGGTTGCTTCGGTTGTGATAATATTCTGTGCATGGCACAAACTATTTCCCAAAGACCTAACTTGTTCCACTTGTAGCTTCTTCTAAATCACTATTATGTGAAAATATGTTACACAGCGTGTACATCATATTCGTTAAACAAGGTGATTCTGAAAATACCAATTTAGAATTCAGCTAAACAATTGTATTTACATGCAAACAAATCGAGTTTCTTAAACCATAAACCATATTAGTCATAACAGATGACAGGATCAATTTTGAACTGTTTTGACAAAAAAGGCATGTAAACCTGGTTTTAATTTATAAACAACAGTTCAGGAGGCATTTCCAAAATGAATAAATTGCCAGTTTAATAAACCACTTGGTTGAAAATACAAGACATTTAAATTAATTTAAATCGTACAACCTTGTTAAAATAATTTTGGTTTGTTTTAAATTCAAACATCAATCTCAGAAAAACTAAAACATACAAAAAGTCTCTCAATGGAGTAATAATATGTAATCGCATAACCTTTATGCATGTAATCGCAAAGCTTTCATATGAATAGTGCATTACTGTCCATAAACAAAATTGAAAAACCGCCTAGCGTGTTGGACAACTGTTATCAAAGTGGGTTAATCTAATGGTTGTCACATGTCCTCCGTGGAACCTCAAACAATAAAAGCTACCTTTCAAGGCCTGAAACTATTTTTAAATCTGAGCTTATAGTAACCGATAAATAATTCCGTTTATCAAGGTTTTTTTGGGGATATTCCTGATAAAAAATTGAATTTCCAACTGCAATAAACATTATCACGATTATTTTATTCTTTTATTCCAAGTCTGTCTCTTATATACAGTTTGTGAGCATACCGTTCGGTTTGACAATGAAGTTATTTAAATTGTTGTCTAAATAACAGCGTGAGTAAGACTTTGGAACAGTTGATAATGTTTTCTTTATTCCTTCAACTTGCTAATTGTTTGTTTTACTTTTTTAGCGAATTTCCCCTATAGGGAAGAAGCTATTACCGTAGGTCTCATGGTAAGACTTAAGCCCGAGACCATGATAACTTTTCATTTTGAGGTCCCCAGATGCCAAAAACACCATTCGTTAAAATTTTTATATATGTATATATATATATATATATATATATATATATATATATATATATTTATATATATATATATTTATATATATATATATATGTGTCCGTAAGCACGATAACTCTCGTAAAAAAGGTCCGATCTTAATGAAATTTGGTACAAATGTGCAAAGTACCATTTATTTGAACGAGTTCGAAAACCAGATGAATCGCACCATCCGAAGGGGGGTTTTTGGGGGGTTTTGTACCCCAAAAATGAGGTTTTTGGGGTTTTCATATTTAATTTTAATTTAAATCAAATTTTAATTTATACCATTGAATTCAGCTTAAAAAAACAAACAATTGGGTATTTTGATCATTGCTCTACGTCAATTGGTTACCGAGATATTGAAAGTGCTAAACACAGTACGTTGTCTAATGTTATTCTTATGGAGAAAAAGGAAAATTGTATATCTCGCTTATTTATGAACATAAACTGGCAAAATTTAGTATATGGCTTGATCTGGTTATGGTTTATTGTTGTTTGCACAAAAAAACAATTTTTCGCCTATGGCTCTTGTAGCAGCAAACCTAGGTACTCGGTCCCCATGTTATTCTTATGGAAAATACTTAAAATGTTATATATCGCTTATTTATGAATGTATATGGATGAAACTTGGTATGTGACTTCACTAAGATGAGTTCTATTGATATTTGCATAAAAACCCATTATTTTGTGTGCCTTGTTGCAGCAAACCTGCGTACTCATCCCCAGTGTTATTCTTATGGAGAATAATTAATATTTTAAATATCGCTTGTTTGTGAATACATTTCTTATGAATCCTGTTAAGTGTTATAATGTGTTATGTTATATATTCATTGGAAATTCGCTGAGTATGCAGGTTTGCTGCGACGGGGGTATTTTATTATCTTTGTGAAGCACCAAAAGTGCATATTCTAGTCAACCCGTATTAGTTGATTATTTTCGCAAGTTTAAAGTGTTTTTTGTTTGTTATTTTTCTCAGTTTGACCACCAAGAGGCTAATTTAAATTTAAATTTGTAGCAATAAAATGTTTTCTTCTTCATTATTTAAAAGGTAGATTTTAGAAGTTAGTAGTTTGTAGTTAGTAGTTAGTATTTTGTTGTCTTGAAGCCGGTTGCCGAAGCAAGGGGGTTCAGACACCTAGAAGCATCGGTCCACCACGTAAAATAAAATAACCATTTTCTATGTTTTAAGACTGTTGACGGTTTATATGTACATCATTGAATATTTATTGCATCATACAGTCCTTTAATAAGTATTCTAGGGATTCGCACATGTTCGTTTAGTTTTGCAACTTTGGTATCAAACGTTAACTAGTCATCTAATATCACAAACACAACTACATTTATATCTGTCTGCAGAAGTTTGTAGTCTTCGTTATTTATTACGATAACCGTTTTGGCATAGTGTACATTTCGTGGAGTTTTTCATAATGGGAATCATCAAATTAATAGAAGTTCTCGTGGTCTCGAGGTAGAAGAGCTTTGAAAGTTTGTTATACTATTAAGTAGTCATTAAAGATAAAGTAGCTTCCGAACAAGTAAACGTATGCTCTAATAAATTTTCAAGAATAGGGTGTTAAAATATGTTTTTCTGATCGTATTCGTAGCCATTATTTGAAATACAATTAATTGTAGTTTAAAAGCTGCATGAAGAACTATAATAATTTACTTTTGATTTTTCACATTGTAAATAATAAAATATATTTTACTTAGGCACTCTCTGTTTTATTAATCTAGTATTTTAAAATTACTATTCTATAATTATAATGTATTTTGTTTCCAGGATGTAAATATACGCTTTAGAAAACTTAATAAAACTATTCCATATCCCCAAGGTAAATTATACATACAACCCATGGTACAAGGTAATTGATTATGGCCACTCCCATCGATCGTCTACAAGCCGAATTACATAATCACATTTGCATATCATTATTGGACCTCATGACGTATGACCAAAATCGATGACCTTGTACAATATTACACTTGCATTTACCGTCCTGTATGTAAGAGCAGGGAAGGTGTAAACATCAGAGTTTCAAGATGTATTTCTAATGTACATAATTACACCCCGAACCATGTCAATCAGCTGTTTAGCACAATTAATAAAACACACTAACAACAATTAAAAGTTAAATTTAATTAAAGTTTAAGGGATTTAAATGAAAGTCATTTAGCTAAATTATTTATAAATATAAAAGAAATTTGTTTTTGACTCGTCTGGATGTGATTTGAATAATGGTTTAGCATTATAGCACAACTTATGATTTATTTTGTTTTTAGATCATTCAGCGAAATCTTAGGCAAACGTTTACAAATTAAAATTCATAACATTTATTTATTAAATATATTGTTCAGTTATGTATAAAATAGCAATAGCGTTATTGCATGATGTTCAAAGAGTTGTACAACTTCTTTTAACTTCATATAACAAAGCATCAGTTTAGAGGGTCGTATAAATAGATGCAAATTCCCAGTAATGGTAATGTAACAGACTTATTTAATAATATTTCTCCTAAAAGGGTTTATTATAATTCCTATTTTATTTAACTGAACTTTAACACTCGAGACGTCGGCTAAATCACGATTTGAATTTCATTAATGCATATTACACAAACTTGATCTTCAAGAATATTACAATCTAAAACACAGATGTCTAGCTCATGAAATTACTTTTGCTTCCTTAAAGAGACGAGGCTTTGAATATATAACGAAGTCTGATCAAATTACCTGGGGCTACGTGACTTATTATAATAAGGCTTCTTAAAGTTTAACGGGTGAAAACTCATTTCGCCGGAGTGACTTAGTAATAACAGGATTATTACTCAAGTGATTATTAAAATCTGTATATAAACGATCTTCATCCTAGTTAAAATAATTAGATTAGAGAATTCTAATAAGGGAGAATTCCCTTAGGATGAAACAGGATAACCTTAAAATTGTTTGTTTTTGTTTTTTTATAGTATTATTTGATATTAGGGAAGCATTCTGTAAATGCTTTGAGCCAAATAGGTTAACTTTTGATTAGCATAAAAAATAAAGTTATATCAAAAATTTTGTAAGTTAAAATTGATAGTCATTATCCATAACAGTATAGTTACCCATAACCCATGGGTAACTATACCCATTAAGAAGCTAAAAAAATTATGGGGAGTAGTGATGGCAATTTTAAATACTGTTTGTAATGTTGTTATGAATAGTGAATTGTGTAGTTCTATTTATTGTAGATATTTTTTTAATATGAAGCTATATTATTCCATTGTTTTCTTAGTATAATCTAATTATTTTATTTAGGCTTACTTCAATTTGTAACTCAAAATTTCGTAGCTAAACAACAATTAAAAACCCATATATCATAACCATATCCCACGTGGGAGCATATCTCACACTAGGGTCCACAAACCTGGAGGACATATTTTAGGGGCGTCGCGCATTGTATTTTGTGAAGATCGGGTTTTGTCAATTACCTTGTACTTCCCAACTTAAATCTTCCACTGGGATTTTCTATAAAATTTCCTTATTTATTGTGTTTAAATGTCCTTATTTAATGCATTTGCATATTTTTCAAAGTTGATGAGATCACGAAGACTAAGAAAACCATATACAAAGTTACAAAGATTGGAAAATGCGTAGGTGAGTAAATCTGTATAGTTTACTCAATTTCGGCGGGATACAGCCAGAACCAATTCAGTTTGGGATTTACATATAAACTATAACTAACCCATGAAACTATGACCAGGTACACCATAATGCAGTAAATAATATTAATATGCCCTTTATTGTCACAGTCGTCTAAGCTGAAGCTTTAGAGAAGTTTTTCATCATTTTCAGAAACAAATAGTTCAGAAAGGTCCCGTTTTCATTGCATATTTTCAAAGAGTCGTGGTTGTGTTGTAAGACAGCCAAGAAACAGATTCAATGCAAATATCTTAAACGCCCCAGCAGATATGCCCTGAGCTGACCGCCTGTTCCGATCAATCAGTACTCACCCCGCCAAGTCCACATCTTACAGGGTAGAATAGTTATACCCAATATTCAATATTCAATTAGGTGGAATTGTTTGTATTTCAAAGATTAGATGATGATTGTTGACGGAATTTTCATTAAACTATCATTAATAATTATTATTTTGGATTTTAATTATAATTAAATATTAACAATTTTAAAAAGCTTTACAAGTAACATTTTAATTTAAAGCAAAACAGAAAAATGCCATCTTTTTTAGGAAAAAAACTGTTCAGAATAATTTAATGACTTTTTGCATTTACAAGAAACCTGTGTAGTCTATTTTATCGTAAGGGATGTCGCAATGAACTTGTGGCCAACTAAATGTTTTAAGGGTATGTTTTCAATAAACTAAATATAATTACAAGGTTTTATGTATGTTCGGTTGTATGTATTAATATGCGTATATTTTACTTAGGAAATTGCTTCTGTTTCCCGAAAAAATATACAGTGATTACCTAATAGGACGTAACGGGTTTTTAGATTACGCCTACTATTATTCTAAATTTACAATTGGAACCAATTAATATATCTTAATTTCAAGTTAAGGGTTTAGCTCGGAGGCACTCTGTTTTGTGTGTGTGTGTGTGTGTGTGTGTGTGTGTGTGTGTGTGTGTGTGTGTGTGTGTGTGTGTGTGTGTGTGTGTGTATGTGTTTGTGTGTGTGTGTTTAAATGTTTTAAATAATTAATTATTTATTATATTATTGTGTTGTGCAAATTGTTTTCTACTTCTTTTTTATATTATCATTTATAAGTTTTATTAAATGTTGAGCTTCAAAAGTATAGTAGATCTCAGGGTTATTTAAATATATTGCATTTAAATAAACCAGAGATCGAATATACTTTTATAATTCATGGTAATATTTATCCTTGTGTACATCAGTAGACTTTTTATATATTTGTTACGTTTGAAGTGTTTCTTACAAAAAGAGGCTACCCAACTTTGCAACTGACAGCAACGACTTGCAGACCGGAATACAGAAATTGCATGTTTATTTGTCTGTATGATTTATATGGAAGAATCAATAAAGTGAACTGAGTTGAACTGTAAGCTCAATGTCCTACCTGCCTCATAACATTACGAGTTCATTGTCATTGGTAATATTCCTTGTATCGGACCCAGTGAAGGTTGATTTCACAGCCAGAGGACCCTGTCAACCGAGCTTACCTAACAAAGAGTTCAATATCACGAACAATTACACTCAACCACCGTTTAAATGAGATAAACGATTTTTTTTATTTATTTACATTCAGATAACAGTTTAGAATCCGTATAACTTACAACGACACTATTTACATAATTGTTATAATTATTAGTGAGAGGCTCATTTCAATAACCAATGCACTCATTTATTTACCAAAAAATACTACAAGGTGTATTTTTTACACTTTAGCTTTAAAGTACATTGCAATTAAATTTAAAACTATTTATGAGTTTTCAAAAAATGATTAACAACTGTATTACATGGTTTATTTATTTTATAAACTTCCAGAGATTATCTCCTCTTACCGAATGTAAAATAATGCTTAACATCAAAGTTCTAGTTTAAATCTATAATCAACTTTATATTCGATAATGTTTATACTATATTGATAACGGGGTTCAATCCCCATTAATTGTATGATTTTAGTTTATACGTTACGCATTAGAAACACTAAAGCTCAAAATAATAGCTATTTCATCTTTATAAAACGATGGAAAATTTCGCTGAAAACACAGTTCCAAGATATTTTCTAAAAGTGTTATTTTAACGAATTTCCCTTGTAGGGAAGAAACATTTACCGTAGTCAGTATGGGAAGACCTACTGACCATGATAACTTTTCGTTTTGAGGCCGCCAGATGCCAAAAACACCATTCGTTCAAATTCGTTGAGTGTCCGTAGGCACGATAACTTTCGTAATAACTTTTGTAATAATGGTTCGTTCTTGATGAAACTTGGCATAAATGTGTAAAGTAGCATCTATTTTCATGATTCCGAGAATCAGACAGGTTGCTCTGTTTTAAGGGGAGTTTCTGGGGGATTTTTTACACCAAAAATATGTTTTTTTTTAAAATCTTTTTACATATAATTAATTTTAAACCCAAATTTTGGTTTACACCATTAAATTCAACTTAAAAAAAAGATATATTTTGATCATTGCTCTTCGTAAATTGCTTACCGAGATATTGAAAAGCTAATTACTGTACGTTTTCCAATATTAATCTTATGGAAAATAAGTAAAATTTTAGATCTGGCTTATTATTAACATATATTAGTAAAACTTAAAATGTGGCTTTATATGGTTTGGTATTTTCATACAAAACCCATTATTTTGTGGTTCCCATAGCAGAAAACCTGTGTACGCAGCAGCTATAATGGTATTCTTATGAAGAATAAGAAACATGTAATATATTGCTTGTTTATGAACATAAATTAGTTAAAACTTGGATCCAGTGGTGATCTTGGAATGGGTCTAGTGGTGATCCACCGGTATTTAAATAAAAATCCAATTTTTGTGGTCCTTGATGCAGCAAACCTGCAGACTCAGTCCTAATGTTTTTCTTATAGAGAATAAATAAAATGTCACTTATTTATGAATGAGCTTTGATGAAAGTACGCTTCATGACGTAGTGAAGTACCATTTGAAATTCGCTGCGCATGCAGGTTTACTGCAACGGGTTTTTTTTATTTTTACTAATGATTACGATTTAAATTGTTCGATTCTAAAGGCCTTGCTCTTTTTCAAAGCAAGATTGTTGTTTATTATGACCATCTAGGTCGTAAAATCGAATTCTCTTGTAAATTAGATCATATGCTCCCACTTAAAAAACCCGATTAACATCAAATACGGTAGGTCTAGCATAAAACAGAACTCCATGGTAACACAGGAAAATGATGAGTGATGGTACATAACTCACCAAGTGAAAACCTATATTTATCATTAAGTTTATTACTTTCGCTGTTCGCCTATTGGGCCTAATGATGACCGGTGTAACTGGTTGAAATCGATCACCTTGTACCATCTTTTGTATATTTACCGTCTTGTATGTAAGTACAGTATAAGTGTAAATATATTGTGTAGTGTTGTGAGACGTAGTTTTATTTTATCCTGTTTATTACTTTGTTTCAATAACTAACAAGAAATGTCAATAGACCACATACTCCAAAATAACACAAATAACAAAGTAAATCGTTATTTAGCTTTCGGCTTCTGCCTTTATCAAAATCAACGTCTAGAATAATAGTAACTAAGAAACAGTTTCCTGGAAAATGATGTTAAATGTTATCAACATTGGTCGAGATGTCATTATTATTGAAGATAGATTTATAACTAAGAAATTCAAATAACCATTTACAAACACTGAAATCCTCTCGGTGGCAAACCATTACTGGAAACAATGGTACAGCCAATGAAGTCCCGCAGCTTTATAAACCTTTCGTAGAAGGTAAAACACGGGTGTTCTTCGGTTGGTAGAATACATCAGTTCTCTGCACATTTCGTAATATATTCTGATAGAATTTAGCTTCAAGATACCCTTTAGTTTCGTTGTTGATTCAGAACTTCATTCATGTCTTATTAGAAGATTGGTTCTCAGCTTCAGCAATATCATTATACTTGACGTTCAGAATTACCGTTAAGTGACTTTTATCAGCTGGTGAAATAATTAATACTCCGTGTCTTCTCAAAGACTAGATTTCTTTGATTTCGCGGGAAGTAAGATTGGAATTTGCTTTAAGAGAAACCATAAATGTAAGAACGACAAGGTTTGTAATCATTTCTCCTTCAGGAAATTAGGCGACAGTGGAGGATGTTGTTAGGCTTTAGATTTATCCTTAATTAGACTGTTTTAAACGTTTCTCTTTAAATTTGAATTTGAGGTTAAATAAAAACATGTTTTGTACTGATTTTGAAAACTCTAGGGCATCACTGATCAAATTCAAATGGTCTGGTTTTAGGGCTTTGCTTTTGTTAAGAAGATTTCATCATTATCAGGAGTATTATTAGATAAATTTTAATTACATCAGGAAAATTTAATCAGTTTTATTTACTTCAGTTTTGTTAGTATTGATATTAGGATTATCCCATTATGTTACTTGCAAATTCGTTGGGGAGTTTTTTAGGGCTTGGGATTTAATGTACTTTGTTTTAAGAACAGGGGTCTAAAATAGTTAAATACCTGAGTGCAAAAGGTCTATATCATACACTGCGTATTGAACATAAACGTAATATTTTTTAACACTTAGCCTAGATTAATTCTTAGATAATATCTTACAACGGCAACGAATATTTTATTTTCAATTCAATTAATTTGTGCATATAATTCGGGTATGTGTGAGAGTCAGATGGTTACCACCAATACAAAATTATAGTTAACAATAATTTGCTTTGTTGATTGATTTTTACTTATTTTTAAATAGTGGTATTCCTTATCACGCCATAAATCATTAACATAATCCTATTACAATACAACTTGTGTTGGAGGTATTAAATGTGTGGTTACGCTAAGATGATAAAAACAAACACATTACGCTAAGATGATATTTTGAATAAATCCTTAATTATTCCTGAACTGGTTTGCGAAATTGGGATACACAAAAATAGCCACGATCCGTAGTTGTATGAAGTAGTTTTCAATATGTTTATTCTATAGGACAAAATCCGAAATCAAAAGCTTATTCCTCCATCAAGATTTCAGAGAGATAAAAGTTGATTCAGGTACATCTAAAGCAGATGTTTTTGAAATGAAACATAGTTTCGGAGCATTAACATTACGGGATACCGATATAGAAACAAAATCTACAGCGTTTACGGTAGCTAACTTAAAAATTATAATTTTTTGGCAATATGTTCTTGTTGTTTTTCTTGTTTAATTTTTTAAATGTTAATGCAGCAAATTATCTCCAATTTACCTTTTATGTAATGTAGGCTTGATTCAAATTAAGTTTACTGGGGTATGGAATAAACCATAACAATAATTGTGATCGCTTTTTATACTAGAATATACTATAATTCTACCTGTGAGTACATTGCCTCTGGTATAATATTAGGTGGTTTACCATATCCACCTTAGGTCCAAAAATTCATTATAATCTCGAATATTTAGAAAACATTTTAACATTATTAGTTGCAAACAATTAGTTGCTTATTTTTCATTTAAAGTATTTTGATTTTTTTTATATAGTTAATTCTATAAAACTCAAACAACCAAAAAATTATAAATACAAACACCTTCAATATGAACACTTGATCAATTGATGGTCTTGAAATAAGCGTACATTTTACGTAGTTGGAATGTATCCGGTTTATTAAGCAAGTATACGACATACGAATCAATACTAATTACAAAATATATTCTAGATATTCATTATATTTTGGTTTAAATAAAATTCACCGGGACGTTGGCTCGATTGACGGTGTTATTCATTGGGAAACACATAAATGGGTTTTATGAAGCTCGCTATAACGAAGCTCAATAGAAAAAAATTGTCGCTGATGGGGACTTTCGCAACCATCCTTCCCTTTGGCTTTGTACTAGCTTTCACAGTTTTATCCGATATTACCCTAAATCGAATGAAACAGACTCGATACCTGTTTATAAATCATATTATGTGAAAACGTGTTGCTATTTAGTTCTGAACTTCGTTTTGTACAGTGTACACTGTTTTAAAAACTACACTTTTGTAGACTGATAAAATGTAAGCGTAGCATAGTTTTAGGTTGAAAATATAAGCAGTTTTGTATCCCTTTGATGAGTACTTAACGTACTTGTTTAGTTAACGTTTACACACATGCTTACACACAAGGGACTTTTATGATATTAACATGAATTTTTTGCAACTGTTTAGAATATTAAATGATCACCAGACAATTTGTACGTAGTGTTTGTTTTTGTTAAAACCACATACAATATATACTAGTATATGGTATAAAAAAATTGTATGAGTTTTGTGGACCATAAACATTCAAGCACACCAAGTTCACTGTAATTAACATTACAGCAGTAATTTTGTAAATTTTTTAAAGATTTCGTAAACTGTATGATATTTAGTAAAAACAGTTACCTAAACAATATTACATCTCTTTTTGAACTACTTTCTTTCCTGTATTGTGCTATTATTTATTTAATATTTTTAAAACAAGTACTGAAATAAATACTAAAATCTTTCTTGTACTAATCTATTCCATGTTTAATATTACAACCAAGTATTTTAAAAGATTTAATTTTATGCTCTGAAAACTATAAATAAATTATTATTATTAACGCAAGTCATACGAAGTATGTCGATGAACTCCCATATTTTATACATTTATTATGTACCTATTAAGCAGCGAACAACTTTTCAATATTATTTTCTAAGAAGAATTTAAACAGTTTGATGAAACGTCCTCTATTTATCTCTAACAGTCAAAACCTCCCAAACTAGAAAGTATATGTAGTAGATACCTGTAGATCTCCGACCCGTGCAGTTCACAGATGTGGCACACACCCTCCTCTCACACCCCGACACAACACTCCAGCCTCGAAGACTGATCATCAGCGACTAAACCCCGCCACAGTTGGACACGAGCGCCTGCGCCGCGACGCCCCCCCCCTGGCCTCGCCACCGCCTTGTTAATGGAATTTGTCTACTGATCATTTGGAGTGCAGTTTCCGTTTAGCTTCAGAATTATCTCGTCTCACTGACTGATTGCAATTTTCCATCTCGGTTTCATCTTCTAGAATAACAATAGATTTATTATTTTCAAGCCCGGTGTGGGCTGTTGGGTGTTTTTGTGGGGTTGATTAATGGCCATTTTTTAGGTTACAAGATCTAAGCCGTGGGTATACCACACTATGTGGGGTACGATGGGTTAAAAATATCTATGTAAATTTAGTTGAACTTTAGTTTATAAAAATGATCATCATATGAGTTTCTTTTTTGTTTTTTTAGGAAAAACATTTTCTTAGTAAGAGCGTCGAGGTTGTTAGCACAAATACACACACAATAAAATTAAAATTCTTAAACTAATTTTACTATTGCTGCTACAATCTACTTCGATATTATAAAGTGTATTTATAGAGTAATAATTTGTTTAATGTGTAATAACTGGGATACATAGCTAAATGATGTATAGTTTATTGAATAACTAAATCCAAAGAGTAGATAATTTGTTCTGCACGTGAGAACCTGTTATGCATTCGTTATCTACCACAGGCCACCATAGGTTCACCATGATTGTCAACTATGGTCTTCAGCCTCAGAATAGCATAACCCATTTAGTTGACTCTTTTTATACAGGGTGAGTTTTAAACGAGCCCCCCCCTACTTTTTTCTTCATTTCTTATGATAACGACTCAGGACCACCCCCAATCATTTTTGACCAACGTATACTTCATTTTGACTTATTTCATATTTTTGGGTGCTCTCTTGGATCCACTATATTTGATTCAACTATTTATTTTTAAATATAAAGGTGGGGTTTGACACATCATATAGAAGTACTTTCCAACCTTAAAACTTGCCCAAATTCTCATAATTACATCAAATAATGACCAGGAACTACTACCAATCATTGCTGAGTGGCATTCACTTAATTTTGTAAAAAATTAAAATTTTCAAATGCTATCTTGGATCCGCCATTTTGGAATAAGATAATTTTGTTTAAATGTAAAGGTAGGGTTGTGACCCATTATTTCCAACTGCTTTTCCACGCTTAAATCAATGCCACAATCCGTTTTCAAATATCATCTTTAATTCTCATGATATTGTCACTTTTTTAAATGTTAAACAAAAATCTTTCCATATCAATAAAAGTAAAGGTGATATTTGAAAACGGATTTCACATTTCACATTGATTTCAGCGTGGAGAAACAGTTGGAAGTGATGGGTCACAATCCCACCTTCACATTTGAAAAAATATCTTATTCCATAATGGCGGATCCAAGATGGTGGCCGAAAATTTAAATTGTTGTCAAAATGAAGCGAATGCCAATCAACAATGATTAGTAGTAGATAATGGTAATTATTTGATGTAATGATGAGAATTTGGGCAAGTTTTAAGGTTGGTACCTTTAAAACTCTCTCCAAAACTATTTTTTTATTTTGCCAATATCTTGAGAACGAATAATGATTTTCCAAAGGCGGATTTCGGCAATTTTTTCACTGTATAAAAGTACTTCTATATGATGGGTTACAACCCCACCTTTACATTTAAAAATAATAGTATAATAGTTGAATACATTATAATGTATTCAAGATGGCGGCCAAAAATATGAACTAAGTCAAAATTAATTATAAGTTGGTCAACAATGATCGGGGGTGGTCCGGAGTCAATATATTAAGAAATGTAGAAAAAATTAGGGGGGGGGACTCATTTAAAACTCACCCTGTATTATCGTTATCAATCTTTGCTCTACAAGTTGCACTGCTACTTTTGTATTTTAAACTCACCGTGAGGCTTCATAACGTTTGGCCTTTTATATCTGTACACCTGGTAAAATTAATAGAAATAACACATAGGAGATCACTAGTTATACGTTTTATCTGACACATAATTATATTTATAACATAACTATTATAAGTATAACAAATGCATAAATCATTGTTTAAAATTTATTATTGGTGAGAGTGAGTTCATGTTATTTAACAAATTATTGCGGACGTTTTTCATCACTGATTAGTCAAACAAGTTTTTACTAATAAAAAAATAATAAAAAAACAACAACAAAACTGTCCTAATCAGTGATCTATAACGTCCGCAATAATGTCTCTAATATAAAATGCAGCATGTTGATAATTTTATAAAACAGGACTTCAAAGTTTGTAAATTTAAGTGAGAAAAACATTCGATATTAAAATATTACGCCAATGTATATCAAGAAACAATTACACAAAAATCTTCCAATTATTGACAAAAATCAAAATTGACAAGTTTAACTCCTCCAGATTGTTTTACGAATTCCTTATGGTTGTTTTATTGGCAATAATTTTATAATTTATAATTCATTAATGTGTATTTATAAAAGGGATATAGATGTATATACAGGGTGTCTTGCAACCAATTGAGCAAACTTAACCAAGTTATTCAGCCGGTCAAAACAAACAAACAATGTAGCATAACATGTGTTATCTCGTCCCGTTAAAAAACCTAATATTTTGGAAACGGTTTAAGATAAAATCATGAAACTTGGTACGAGTCTCACTATTAACAGTTTAAAAATTCTATATAAATTGGATTTTCATAAAACTTTCCACTTCAAAGAGGCGGCAGAAGTTTTAAATTTAAATATCTAATAAAATACAAATTGTATTACAAAATAATAAGTAACACAATATGTAGACACTTTTAAGACAAATCAAACGGTTTGTAAAGATTGATTAATGGATATTTGTGAAAATTCCAGCTTAGTGTTCAAAAGTAGGGAGATAACCGCATTCTGCATCAAAAAATGCCAATTTTGAAAAATAAATTTGAGAAATAAAACAGAGAAAACTGTTAACCATAAGTCAATCTTTGCATATAAAACACAGTTTGATTTATCTTGAAATTGTCTAAATATTTGGGATCTTGAAATTTTTTTATTAAATTCGTATTTTATTAAACGGTATATTTATCTTTAAAAACTTAGGACTGCCGCACACGTAAACCGGAAAGTTGTATGAAAACCCAATAATTATGGAATTTGTCAATTGCTAACAGTAACTCTCAAACCAAGTTTCATGAATTTATCATTACCCGTTTCAAAGATTATAGTGTTTCTGTTAAAAATACATACAGACCGCCAGACAGAAAATATAGGAAACATGTTATGCTACATTATTTGTTTGTTTTGACCTGCTGAATAGCATGGTTAAGTTTGTTCAAATGGTTCCAAGACACCCTGAATAAAATCATTCATACATACAGACACAGCTTAGTACAGTTTTTTTTTTTCTATGATTCTACAAAGGACTTTTAACTCCAACTTCAAACTTAATATCAGGGTGTCAGGTAAGTTAATGATTGTATTAAATTACTTAGATTACGTACATGAAATTTATTCAGAACCCAATATTTTCCAAATTACTATACCAGTTATACCCTTTATAAGCTATAAAAATATATTAAGTTTAATATTTAATATTAAGTTATATAAATATATTTTGGAATACAAAACCTTAAGTTAAGAAATTTCCAATCAGCTTGCTATAAGAATTGGATTGGAGAGTAGTATGCTTAAAATTGGTCGTATTTTGATATTTTAATCACTAATTGGTTTGGAAAAATGGGCTTGGCAGTTATAAATAATCAGTCGACTACTATGAAGGACAGCGCTACATAAACATGTAGTCCTACAATATGTTTATCAATATTATTGTCTAATCAGAATAAATCACGTGCATTTTATTTATTCTTTAATGCATTGACGGATGGTTTTAGTGGAATTTAGTGGTTTGTTCCTTTGTAAAATTGCAGCCACATGTTTTATATATTTTTTTTTTTGTTTGGAGGGGTGAAAAAACAAATTATCCAGAAAACCTCAAGTAAAAATGCATATAATTTCACTCCTGTAGGGGAAAACACCTTTCCAAAACGTATCCCACTGCTACTATTTTATAAGCGTAATGCAAATCCATAATGTTAGTCCAGTAAGCTGGTAGCATTGGGATATCCATTTATCCCAATTAAGCTTCAGAATACCTTAAAGGCTTCAGATCTTTATAAATCAAGCTTCAGTTAAACTGGGTTTTCGAAATATAAAGTCCAGAATTATATTAATGGTATTGTTTATGTTTAGTGATTAAAAAGGTCAAAAAGACAAAAAATTTTGTAAAACGCCGGTCAGGAAACTCAGATGTATTTTGTATTTTCTTAACTGGTGGTCTCTTTCGAAAGAATTAGTACGCTTACCTAAAGTTGTGAGTAAAGAATCTATAGGTTAAAATCTGTTTAATTGAAAATTGTATTTGAATCCCAGTTATTATGCTAAAATTTCTTACAATAAGCATGTATTTACAAAGTTAATATCAAACTGGCTCCAAAAAATGCGTAGAACATAATAAAATAGTGGCAAACATGATTGAGGGGGATATCAATTTTAACAAAGGTAAATAAAAAATTGAGAAAGCGTAAAAATAAAAATATCCATACCCCCGTCGCAGCAATCCTGTGTACTCAGTGAATTTCCAATGCATGCTTATGTTCTCACTACCATATAAAACCACTTACCAAGTTTCATAAGAGTACATAAATAAATAAGCGATCTATAGCATTTTATTTATTCTCCATAAGAATAACAATAGGGCTGAGTACGCAGGTTTGCTGCAAAAAAAGAGAAGGAATATATTTTGGGGGAAATAACAATATAACTCAACCAGGTAAAGCTACATACTAAGTTTTATTAATTTATATTCATAATTAAGGGAGATATAAAACTTTACTTATTCTCCATAAGAATAATATTAGGGCCGAGTATGCAGGTTTGCTGCAACGGGGATAATAAAAAAAATCAATTTTTTGTAAAAATATCAATATACCAATACTACGTGAAGCTACATACCAAGTTTTATCAATATACATTCATAAATAATGGGGATATTACATTTTATTTATTCTCCATAAGGATAACATTGGAGAACGTACTGTTTTTAGCATATCTCTGCAACGGTTGGATTTAAACACCAAAATGATTGTTTTGTGGAGCTGAGTTGATTGGTAAAAGCAAATGTGAAGTTTACATTAAAATTAACTGAGGAAAATCCAAAAACCTTATTCCCATAAGGTTAACATGGGAGATTTTATAGGCAGGTTTTTTTTTTATTTTCTCCGCAACCACTTAACTTAGGTTAATAATTCAAAATACTAAATTATTTTTTTTAAAGCTCAATAACATGGTTCAAACCAAAATTACGTTTTTTAAAAATTTTAGGATGAAAAATGCAAAAAACTGATTTTTTGAAAATTTAAAACCCCCATAAACCCCCCTTTCCATAGTCCGAATTTTCTGGTTTTCGAACTTATATATAAACATATATATAAATTTGAACGAATAGTGTTTTTGTCATCTTGGGACCTCAAAACAAAAAGTTATCATGGTCTCGGGCTTAAGCCTTACCATGAGACCTACTAGGACTCAATCTCTACAAATTGTCTTGCTTTTATATTTATGGTTATATCATCGTGAATACCTAATATTAAAGATTAATAAATTTAAATTTATAACTTAATTACTGAACAATGAATGAGCCTTTACATTATAGAAATATCTGTAAAATTTACCTTCTTATAATATTTTGAAAATATAACAATTTAAATTGGAAATGCTTACAGACACAATTTATCAATATAAATATAACTCTTCAAATGAAGGACGAACAAGCTTCCACTATTCAGTCATTGAAGTGATATAGGTTTAAAATGTTGTTCTGTAATAGTAAAGGTGTTTAATGGTAAAATGCATGTTTCCCTTGCAAACTTTATTAAGTTTGCGTATGCCTTAGACATTTATTGTGCAAAGAGGTTATCTTCGCGCACGTGGAGACTGCGGCAGAATATTAAACAATCTCCCATTAAGCGTGCCAAACATGTAAGACTGTTTTCAAGTATCGTCGCTAAGGCTGGGATTTTCACCTATCTGGAATATTAATGGCCTAAAAGGTTGTCTCTGTCCTATATTATGACAGGCACTCGAAACATGTTACAGTAACTACAAGAACATTAACTGGATTCGGGAAAATCTATTGAAGTGATAAGAAAAATCAGAAAACAATGTATAAATAAATACCCCCATTGCAGCAAACCTGCAAACTCAATGCCTTAACACCACACAAAGCCGCATACTAAGTTTCATAAAAATATATTTACAAATAAGCGATAAATACAATTTTAATTATTCTCCATAAGAATAACACTGGGGATAGTACGCAGGTTTACAGCAACAAGGAACACAAATAATGGGTTTTCATGAAAATATCAATAGAATTCATCTAAATAAAGTCACATACCAAGATCCATTCACATATATTAATAAATAAGCGATATTTAACATTTTAATTATCCTCCATATGAATACACGGGGACCGAGTACCTAGGTTCGCTGCTACTGGAACCATACGTGAACATTTTATTTTTTGTTCAAAAAACAACAAAACACGACCAGATGAAGCCATATACCAAGTTTTGTCAGTTTATATTCATAAATAAGCGAGATATAAAATTGTATTTTTCTCCATAAGAATAGCATTAGACAGTACTGTGTACACTTGCATTATCTCAGTAACCAATTGACGTAGAGCAATGATGAAAATACCAATTTGTTTGTTTTTTAAGTTGAATTCAACGGTATGGATTAAAATTTTATTTAAATAAACATTACATGTTAAAACCCAAAAAAAAACATTTTTGGGGTACAAACCCCCCTTAGGATGTGCGATTCGTCTGGTTTTCGAACTCGTTCAAATAAATGGTACTTTACACATTTGTGCCGTAATTTATTAAGATCGGACCTTTTTACGAGATTTATTGTGCTTACGGTAACATAGATATATAAATATATAAATATGTTTTTTATATATATTATATATATATATATATATATATATATATATATATATATATATATATACATTATAAATATAAATAAATGTGAACGAATGGTGTTTTTGGTATCTGGGAACCACAAAACAAAAAGTTATCATGGTCTCGGGCTTAAGTCTTACCATGAGACCTACGGTAATAGCGTCTTCCCTATAGGGGAAATTCGCTAAAATTATTTTAGGAGGTTTTTTTTAGCGAATTTCCCCTATAGGGAAGAAGCTATTACCGTAGGGTAAGACTTAAGCCCGAGACCATGATAACTTTTCGTTTTGAGGTTCCCAGATGCCAAAAACACTATTCGTTCAAATTTATATATATATATATATATATATATATATATATATATATATATATATATATATATATATATATATATATATATATATATATATATATATGTGTGTGTGTGTGTGTGACCGTTACCGCGATAACTTTTTAAATAAACACCCGATTTTGATGAAATTTGGCAAAATGTGGAGAGCAGCATTTATGACTTTAAGATCGAAAACCAGATCGATCGGACTATGGGAAGGGGGTTTTAAAGGGGTTTACAATTTTCCAAAAATCAGTTTTTTGCAAATTTGACCCCCAAATGTTAAGAAAACTCAAGTTTGATTATAGCCATTTTATAGAGCTTGAAAAAAAAATTAGTATTTTGAATCATTAACTTAGGTTAAGTGGTTGCGGGGAAAATCCAAAAAAAACGTGTCCCATGTTAATCTTATGGGAAAAAGGTTTTTAGATTTTTCTCAGATAGTTTTAATAAAAACTTCACATTTCTGTGTATTAATGTGTTTAGCTCAACAAAACAAACATTTTGGTGTTTTAATAGTTGATCTATGTCCAACCGTTGCAGAGATATTCAAAGTGCTAAACACAGTACGTTATCCAATGTTATCCTTATGGAGAATAAAATTTGTATTTAATACAATTTTATATCTCGATTGTTTATGATTGTATATTGATAACACTTGGTATGTGGCTTCAACTAGTTGTGGTATATTGATTTTAGCACAAAAAACAATTTTTTTGTTGATAGTCCCCGTAGCAGCAAACCTGCATACTCAGCCCCCATGTTATTCACATGGAGAATAAGTAAAGTTGTATATCTCCCTTAATTATGAACCTACATTAAGAGAACTTGGTATGTAGCTTCACCGGGTTCAGTTGTATTGATAATTGAAAAAAACACATTACTTATCTTCCTCGTGGCAGCGAACCTGCGTCCTCAACCCTAATGTAATTCTTATGGAGAATAAATAAAATGCTATATATAACTTATTTATGGATGTATTTTTGTGAAACTTGGTAAATATCTCTATGCAGTAGTGAGTCACAAATATATGCATTGGAAATCCGCTGAGTACACAGGTTTGCTGTGACGGGGATATATATATATGTGCCCGTTACCGCGATACCTTTTGAAAGGAGCGCCCGATTTTGATGAAATTTTGCACAAATGTGGATAGTAACATTTATGACTTTAAGATCGAAAACCAGATCGATCGGTCTATGGGAAGAGGGTTTATGGGGGTTTAAAACTTTCCAAAAATCAGTTTTGTTTACTTTTTACCCAAAAATTTTAAAAAACACTAGATTTTGGTTATAGCCATTTTATAGAGCTTTAAAAAACAATCAATTTAGTATCTTGAATCATTAATCTAGGTTTAGTGGTTGTGGAGAAAAGTAAAAAATTGTGTCCATAAAATTTTCCATGTTAATCTTATGGGAATACGGTTTTTGGAGTTTCCTCAGACAATTTCACTAAAAACTCCATATTTCTTTCTATCAATCAGTTTCGCTCTACAAAACAATCATTTTGGGGTTTTAATTGTTGTTTTACGTCCAACCGTTGCAGTGATATTCAAAGTGCTAAACATAGTACGTTGTCCAATGTTATCCTTAGGGAGAATAAATAAAATGTTTTATTTCGATTATTTATGTATGTACATTAATGAAACTTGGTGTGTGGCTTCAACTAGTTTTGGTATATTGATATTAGCACAAAAAAAGTTTTTGTTGATTTTCCCGGTAGCAGCAAACCTGCATACTCGGCCCCCATGTTATTCATTTGGAGAATAAGTAAAGTTTTATATCTCCCTTAGTTATTAACCTAAATAAATAAAACTTGGTATGCAGCTTCACCTGGTTGAGCTATATTGATAATTGCAAAAAAACACATTTATTATCTTCTTTGTTGCAGCAATCCTGCGTACTCAATTATAATGTTATTCTTTTGGAGAATAAATAAAATGCTATATATCACTTATTAATGAATGTATTTTTGTGAAACTTGGTAAGTGGCTCTAGGTAGTAGTGATACCCATATATATGCTTTGGAAATTCGCTGAGTACGCAGGTTTGCTGCGATGGGGGTATTTTTTATATTGTATTTATTCAAACATTCAAAATTTAAGTTTAAGCTAGTTGAAGGAAGCGAATGAGTAATACGAGACCTTTATATTTGTAGTCACACTGACTATTTCAACTGTTTTGTGTGAATCCAAAAATAAAACCCTTGATTTGTATCACGAAACCAATTCAAATTAAACAATCCAACAAAAATAAATGTACTTTATGAGTGCTTCGTCAGTTCTCTTTCCAAAAAGGTCCAATTCATTTCAGCAAAAAATGCCAATGCATATTAACTAATGGTAATGAAATTAAGAACAACGTCATCTATGCATTGTTTCTAAAACTCCCCGGTAATTGATGCCAAAGTGTTCAGGTCGATTTCAGATATGTTCGTCCCATATCACATGATAAACCGCTTTTAGAGATGTTCTATAGTTTTAGTTGATTCCCCATTTAAATCTAATGAATAGAAATTGCAAAAAACCAATGGTACATAACTGGTATTTTTATTTTTATAGGCTAAAAATGTCACCTTACGTCCCTATGATTGTTTAAATAAAGAAATGGTTTAGCAATTTAATAGCACTATACAAATACTTTTTTGGTTCAATGGATGTGATCCATGCCTACAGTTTTATCGAATAAAATGTTATTTGAATAATACTTTTAACCAACAACAATCCTCACTTGCAGTTAAGATTAGACAGCTAACGGGACTTTCTAGCTATACAATAGTTATAGCTAGTTATAATAATTCCCCTAGTTAGTTGTAGTTATAACTAACTAGTAGTTTTGCTGGACAAAATAGTACGAACTTAAATAGTAAAGTAACTTATTTAGGTAATAAAGTCTCGTTCATATACGAAACGGGTTACAGAGAGTGGTTATAAGCTATTGGACACATTTCAAGAGGAATTAGGTAAATAAAAAAACAATTGACATGAAAATACAGTTTTTGTTTTACTAAACAGCAAATATGCTACACTTTTATTTAAATATTAAATATAAAAAACTAATTTTCGTTTGCTAAGTCTAAATGATAAAAAACAAGCTAAACTGCAAGTGTGCGGTATTTATTTTTTATGGCTCGTATACTGTAGTCAGATTGTCACAAACTGTTAATCAAACAAACATTATGGCAATCTCAGAAGCAAAATGGCTAATGTAAAGGACTAATCAAAGTGCCATACAAGTGAATTATGGATCTCTTGTTTCATGAAAGAAGATCTTAAAACCACGAGGAGTACTTACAAATGGTTTATATTTAACTCAATAACTCATAGCGCTTACTTCACTAAAATAAATAATGAGAAACAATAACTTTTCCTATTGTTGTAATGTCAAATGTTTTAAATTGCAACACCCTATTAATGCAACACGTGTCATTTTTTAATGTTTCTTGGTTGTTTCTGTGTACACTCTTCAAATGGGTCCAACAACGTATAACCACCCAGTATATCTAAATTATATTGTTTAGCAAGGTTCAGAAAGTTGATCACTGTTATGAGTTATGTTATGATTCTAATAACTGTTCCTAGAGTAATTAAATAAGAATACCTGTTGACTGGTAAACATTTTTAATCTTATAGGTGAATTAAAAATATCAATACTCAAACGACCAACGAATACACCTTATTACAGTACACGTTTTTTCAGGAATATTACAAAAACTTTTTTGGTAAGTAAAACCATAAAATTGATTTTAATACTGTCAAATGAACAACATATACCTAGTCTTGTATTAAATTTGTAACGTTAAAAGTAAAAGTAAATGAAAGTAACGTTCGCGTAACGTTCTAGCCCATATTGGTTGTCATAGTTTTTAGGTCGCACAAGTGCCTCTGACATGACATTTCGACTACATATGAAGGATACCCTTCACAAACGTTATAAACAATCACTAACGGCTTCGAACTACTTACGTTTCTCAAAGCAAGAGCCTCGTGTAAGATTACGGCTACCAGAGACATCCACCAGCATGTAGGTAGAATTGAGGCGGGTATCCCAAATAATCTTTGTTACTTTTGGAGTCATGTCAACGCCCAAAGAAGATCCTCTTCCACACCACCCAGAGTTGTCTACAATGGCACCTTTGCTAGTGAACCACAAGAGATGTGTTAAGCCTTAAGAACTTTTTTCTTCAGATTTTGCCAAGCCAACAGAAGTCTTCTTACCTGAAAGTTTTGACCACCTTGGCAATTTCTTGAATCTCAGATTAAGCCCACAAGACATACTAGAGAAGATGAGAAATCTAGCCGAGGCAAAAGGCTGGGGTCCTGACGAAATTCCACCAAAGGTACTTAAGTCCAGTAGTAGCGTATTGGCAGGTCCAGTCTGTAGCTTGCTTAACGCCTCCCTTACTACAGGTATTTTTCCAGATGCTTTGAAGTCAGCCTTTGTCGTACCAATCCACACGTCAGGACCACTTGATATTGTTTCCAACTACAGGCCCATCTAAATTTTGTCTGCCTTGTCCAAAGTATTTGAGGATCTCTTCCTTGATCGCATGTGGCTGGTATTATATTTCCTCAGCAGCATGGGTTTATACGTGGACGATCAACAGTGTCTAACCTAGTACTTTTCCAGTCTAAAGTTCAGGAAACCTTTATTTTAAATATGCAATTAGATGCTATCACTTAGACTTCTCAAAGGCGTTTAATATAGTGTTTCATGCACTTCTCATAAAAAAATGGTTACCCTGGGTTTCGACTGCACTTCCTTGCGATGTTTGGTATGTTACCTATCGTATCGGCGTCTGTATATCAAATTTGCAGCTGCACTATCATCAGAATTCATCTCCTCTTCTGGGGTTCCACAAGGCTCCCTACTTGGACCCTACCTCTTTTCTCTGTTCATCAACGATTTGCCGGGAACTTTATATAATGACTCCCTTTTGTTTGCTGACGACGTAAAAGTGTTCTCAATCGTCACGGAAGAGGAGGAATGTTTAAGAATTCAAAGAAGTTTGGATGACTTGGACCGCTGGTGTTTTGCTAACAAGATGAAACTCAATACCAACAAGTGCAAAGTCATAACATTTCATCGTTGTCTCTCACCTGTTGTTTTTAATTATAGTGTTCGGGGTGAAGATCTAGCCCGGGTTCAGGAAATAAGAGACCTTGGTGTCGTTCTGACACATAACTTGCATCCTGAGGCTCAGATACTTGCCATCTGTAGCAGGGCGAGCAGAATGCTTGGGTTCATTTTTCGCTTTTCAAGACATCTCAACAGTGTGACTGCTTTGAAAACCTTATACTGTGCATTGGTGCGGCAGATACTTGAGTATGGTTCACCGGTGTGGAGCCCTCATCAGAGATACCTCTGTGAAGAACTGGAAAAAATTCAACTTAGGTTTGTCCGGATGGTGGGTGTCAAAAGTGGGCTCCCTTATCATCATGTACCAGTTGAGAGACTATCTACTAAAGTCGGTCTTGAGCTTCTAGAAACTCGCAGACAAACTGCAGATATGTTCCTCCTTCATAAGCTGCTAAATGATAAAATGGACTGCGCCGACATTCTGTCTCAGACCCAGTTTGGGACTCCTTCGTGCACTCTTTCAAAGGATCTCTTCGCCAGACAACATCATCGTACCAACTATGAAGCGAACGGCACTCTGGTCCGACTGCAAAGAGCAGGCAACAACTTACCTGAAACTGTAGACTTCTTCTTGGACAGTGTGACGTCTCTGAAGAGAAAGATTCCTCCGGCCTAACTTTTTGATGCATGTAATGAGCGACAAACTAATAAACAAACAAACAAACAAACTCACAAACTTTCAGCTTTATAATATTAGAATGATTAGTATGATAGTTGGTACTTCAAATTTTGTCGGTTGTCTCTTATCTCTTAAATTTGTAACATAGACACGTTAACGTATGCCTGCGGACCTTTGCAAAGATCCTTAGTTTTATAACAAATCAATTCAAATTTTCTCTGAGTATTTTTAAATACAAGTAATCTGTTGAAATCTTTAGTATTTGTACTCGTACATTCACACATTTGTAATCTTTCCTGTCAGAATACAATATAAAGAAATAATAATTATTTAGATATTTAATAATAAATTATTCTTATTCTTATATGTTGCACATGGTAATATTTGTTGACCTATTGTAAAAGTGTTTGGCTAAACAAGATGTAAGTTAACAAAAGCTAAATATGTAACATGTCTATTTAAATATATAATTAAAAATTCAGTATTCGTTCATCCTCTTACGGGAAGAATGAGCGCACACCTAGTGTATTCTTATTCTGTATTGATTCATTAAAAATATGGAGATGTTTTCCGTTGAAATGTAAAATAAAATACGTAGCCGGGACCAACGGCTTAACGTGCCTTAAGATGATCGATGGTAGTCTGAGTTTCAAAATTCAAATAGATTTCACTGGGAATTGAGTCCGGGTCTTTAGGGTAGTAGGCCAGTACTCAACCTACTCAGGTACAAGTGCCACTAAAGTAGGTGTAACCTTCTGGCCAATGTCTGTTGTTGGAGTTTTTAGGACGCACGAGAGCCTCTGTCATGACCTGTTGCAAGGCCGCACTGATATTCCTAGTAGTATCTAGTGCGGGTTGCCTGTTGACTACTTCTATAGCCACTACCCCGATGCACGGTACGTTAAAAGTGATCACATATAATACATATAATAGCTTCTTTGCTTGTCTTATAAATAAAAAATATTTAACATTTTTCTTAATTTCTAGCATTTTAAGACGCTATAATTTATTATTATATATTAATATATTAATTTAATAAATGTCATGTTATTTAATTCAAGATACGATGTTGAAAGTTGTTATATTTATAAACGATAGACATAAAATGTATTTAATAAACGTCAAAGAAAATTAAACTAAAATATAAATACAATAAAAGTTAAACATTGTACATTTTTAGTATACAGTTCATCAGCTACTTTAGTTAAATCAGTTTTCGTGAAAAATTTTGGTAATAATAATAATCATTTTAACCATTGAGCCAAGATGCAAAACCATACTAAGGTTTACTACATCTCGTAATCCTCAGGTTACCTAGTTAAGATACAGCGCATTAGGTCTAGTTAACTACTATATTACTAGGCTATACCTAGTTATGCAGTAGATAACTAGACCTTCCTTTAAAAAATGTTCCTTCGCATTAACAAAAAAAAGAGTCATTACAGTATTCTTGATTATATTAAGGATTGACAAGCAGTTGTAAATAAAATCTTCCCTTTTTCTTTTGTTTTGTTGGATAGTATATAAACTTTTCCATTATCTCTTCTCCCCCATACTATATAACGTAAGCATACAAAATACAATACGATATTATTATCACGTTATAATAGTATCAGAGAAGCCTTTAAAACATTTCCTTTGGGTGCAGTAGAGCTACTATGAGTGTCACAGATTCAAACTTTGTTGAAGATACCTGTGTTTAAGCCGCATTACCAATACGAGTTTACACACAGCTTGTCGTTGGCTTGCCTGTTCTTGTTGAAGCGAATTACTAAATAAGACCTGTTTAAACTAACTTCCGTTTGTATTATTTCCCTTTGGGAATGGCAATGTTAGTACTCATATTTAATTTAATTTTCGTTAGTTACTTTTATTTTTGTTACCAGAAAACATAATCTATGACAATACTTATTTTATGTACAGTTGATTCTATAAATTAAATTCGAGACTGCTTTACTTATGATTCGTTTATGCAAAATACAACATTCACAAATGACCCGATTTTCACAACGTTTCATCAATGTCACTTCTCCTAGATTCGTTTGAGGATATATTAGTTTTAAATGATCTTAACTGTTTTGTTAAAATTTATGTACAACACTTACTTAAGTTTAACATCTACTAATATCACAATTGAAAAACATAATCATCAGTAACTGTCACCCTGCTAGTTCTATTATAAATATGTTTGACTTGTTAATAAGTACCTAGCCGTTCTCCGTATGAAGAATTCGCAGTCATGGAGCCAGATTTTTTAAGACGTAGAATCATAACTCACCAACTAAATCAGATAAATAAATATTAACATTGGAACTCTGAAATCTCATAGGTCGGACGAAGCTCTAAAGGTGTATTGTTTCCCACTCCCCAAAAAAGCACATTGAGAGAAGAATAAAAGCTTTTGATTGATACAAAACATGTACGCTAATTAATCGTTTTAGATGGCGAAAATTGGTGAACAAAAGATCCAGTGGTTCCTTTAGTAATATATATATATAAAATAATATTTAATTATTTTACATAATAACAATCTTTTTTATTTATATCAACAAATATATAACCCTTTTAGCCAAAATTTTCCATAAAAGTGTATAATTTTACTGAAATAGTCAAAAGTTAGTGGAGTTCCTCTTAGTTGAGAGTTTTACTTAAAAGGTGGAAATCCCGGCTTTGGTAACAAGACTTTAACAGTCTAACATATTTAGTGCGCTTGAGGGGAGGTTGTTTAATATTCTGCCACCGTCTTCCGTCCGTGAGAATACATCTACCATGCACGCAACGGTTTTTTGAGGTACACGTAAACTTAAATACATCTTTGAAAGATAAAAATACAACCTTCTACGATTCATATTTCGTTTACACTATTGCATCAGTAGACTTTATTCACTTGAACGGGCTTGAATTAAAAAATCTTCTGTTTGAGGAATTTTTGTTCTATTTGTTGTTTGTATTCATACAAAAATATACTAATTCTCCATTAATTTACATTTTAAAATACACGTACTATAACAATTGTGAAAAATAATTGATTTTAACGTATTAAGTACAAGAAATGATTTAAACTGTTGATTAATTTATATTGTTTACATTTCTCTTTGTACCCTTTACTATAGACAATATTTTCGATATTTGTAATGCTGCTGGATTTCTCAATTGTTTTTCTACTTTATTTTTTGTAAAACTATATTTTTGCCAGTGTCATTTTACGTTTTGTATTTTCTTCCCAATCTTCAAACTGGGGTGTTTATTAATCTTTTTATTTAATAAAATATTGCTTTGTGGAGGAGTACAAATATTTGAATATTACGGTTTCAGTATTTGAACTATTCCAAAATTACTAAAAAAAAAAACACTTGTTATGTAAATTTTCACGTTTGTACACTCCGTATTTTATTTTTATTTTATGTTTTTTATGAGTGTAAAATTTTTATTTTATTCTTTATTTATTGAAAGAGTGAGTTGTTAGTTTGGTCAAAATAGTTTAAAAATTATGTTTGAGATAATTTGAAATTCAAATTATTTTGTTTTTAAGTTAAGTTAATAGTTTAGAAGATGAAGGAAGGTAGTGGGTTCTTGTAGGTAGTTTAGTAGGCGAGGATATATCCATACTCGTATCTCCCTCAGACTTCAACTTATCAGAAATATTGAGCAATTTAAAGAAACAGAAGAGCTTTAAGGTTATATATATATATATTAAATTTTATATACACCTACATACCTTATACTATCTGCTCATTAAGATGATAGAAATGCAAGACATCCTTTACCTCAAGGCAGAGATGCCATTCTAATTCACACACAAAACACAGATAAGATTCCTGTAACTCTCTCTCTCTCTCTCTCTCTCTCTCTCTCTCTCTCTATATATATATATATATATATATATATATATATATATTATATATGCATATATATAAATATAAAATAAACTAATACACTTTAAATATTGACCATACTTTATTCGTTTTATCAGTTTAAAAAATGGACATAAACCTTTGTACACAATATTAGATGAGTTAATACTACAATTTAGAACGAAAATACAGGATGTTTATTTTAAAACGCAATCGAATTTGCAAATACCAATAGTCACTATTTAACATTAATGTAAGTTTACAAGTTAGTTTAACTGGTTTATTTACTTCATTCTCCGTCACCTAGTTTTCATTTTTGAAATGTAGTTCTATTGCAGTTATTTTGAGGTTATTAATTTAAGATTTAAAATTAGTTTTTTTTTTCTAATTTTCTGAAAAGAGCAAACTAATTCATAAAGAATTTAAATATTTATTTGAGTATCTAGTCTAATATAAATGTTTTGTTTTAAATTTGAACAGCATTTAAATGAACTTCAGACATAACAAATCTGTAATTTGTGAAATTATTAATAAATAAATATATATATATATATATATATATATATATATATATATAAATAAATATATCAACCATATATATATATGATATTAATGGTGTGAATTAAAAACAAAAAACCTTAGTTTTCCTTCTATATTTTGGAGGAGTTCACATTCCCTTCTTCAGGAACAAAATACTTAAAAAACATAAAATAAAAACTAACACATAATAATAAAAATATAAATAAAAGTAAATTGTAAATGTAAATAAAGGCAATAAGCTGACAACTGGTCTTTGAAAAAGTTATTTTAGGGGCATTTTCTGGGGAATATAAATTTATCTTATCATAGATTAAGCCCCATTGGATTTCTTGTTTTTAAAACAATTTGATGGGCTTGATCAGATTGTATTAATTATTGGTATCTGTTGTATTCTTCCCTTTTTTTCACGTCTATTTTTGCAACCGCTTTCAGTGAATAGCACTCTTCAATTTTGTTGTTGTTGTGAATTTTAATATGTTGGGCTAATGGCTTATTCTTATCTTTTGTTTAAAAATTTCGAAACGATGGCTGTTATTCTTATTATTCAATGATTAGACGTCTGTCCAACATATTGTTTGTCACAATGGTTGCAATAAATTTGGTATATTACATTTTTGGTATCACAGGTTATGTTTTCTATTATAGGAAGTGTTTTTCTGGTACCCGAACTGCAGAATTCTTTAGAGTCGCACATAATTTTGGAGTAACCACATCGCGGTTTCTCGCAAGGTTTGCATCCGATCTCTACATTGAAGTCTTATTTCGGAAAACTCGTTATGAGAAGTTTAGCCTTTAAGTTAGGTGTTTTTGTTTTTGTTTTATTATAATGCAACTATTCAACGGACACGTTGCTCCTCCAGATAAACAAAGTTTAATAATTTAGGGGATGTAATAAAAGACGTCTCACAACACTTAAGATATATTTACACTTATACTGATTCACATACAGACGATAAACATATATAAAAGATGGTACCAGACGGTAAACATATATAAAAGATAGTACCATCTTTTATATATCTTTACCGTCTGTATGTGAATCAGTATAAGTGTAAATATATCTTAAGTGTTGTAAGACGTCTTTTATTAGATCCCGTAAGTAATAATAACACTAATATGCTAATAAAAAAGTTGTTTAATTTAGAGAAATTAAGTTAACTCATCATCATTAGGCATCATTGAGCTATAGCCAGAGATATATACATTATACAGTGTGTATTAGGAATGTAAAAGAAAGTTAGATTTTAACGGAAACATATTAAATATATAATATTCAACAGAAAAATATTGAAAAAAAATTTAAAATAATAAAACAAAGTACAAAGATGACGTCATCGTTCCTTATACTAGATCAAGAGGACACGAGTGGCACGAATTTGTACAAATTTATTTTGTATTATTATTATATATCAAACTCCAAAAAACCTTTATCAAATCATATAGAAGCTGCAGTCTTAAATTATATTTTCGGTAAAATAAATATTTAAAATGTGTCAGAGTATATTTGTTTGAACTATAAATTATGTTTTCCAAAAAAAATAATAATATAATTAACATTGAAATGATAAAAATAATGATTTTCTAGCAGTAATTAACGTCTTCCACAAAAGTTTGGTCTGCATATAAGATGACCTTTGGCAAAATTAAGACTGCTTACGTAACAAGCACTTCTCAAGCGCACTAAAGATGTTAGACAGATTAAGGCTAGTCGTCAGAGTTGGTTTTTTTCATATAAATTATCCATAAAAAGTTTAATTATTTTCAAAAAGTTCTTAATTTGTGTGGTACAGGGAAGGTTTTCAAAATACAGTATTGACATTGATTAAATACCTTAATTTCTAGGAGCATGAAACTCAATAATAGACTAGTTTAAAACAATTTCAATAACAATAAGCTGGAATTTGGTATGATGATAGCTGTTAAACTGAAGAAAAATATAGCGTTGCTCATTATTTAAAAATAACATAGTCTCTGCTCCACTGGCACTCAAAGTTACGTAAATATTATGACCATTAAGATTCACTGAACCGATTGTGCTTACATTTTCTAGGATGATAGATAATAATCTAGGATTGAACTTAAGACTACACCCCTTCCGAAAACTATTTAGGTATATTTCTCCCGACCTTCAAAATTCTCATGTTACCATCTCACATCTACTATTGGACCGATGGAGGTAGAATCCAGTATGGAGATAACTAATACATTTAAGGCAGAAGTAAACCTACCAAGATTTAAATTACCTTTAGAGCTCTGCACCTCTGTTTCTCAAAGTTCACATTTTTGTTCTTAGACATTAGTATATTGTGAGTCAATGAACCGACCGGACTTTAGGAGGAATAACACTAGAATAATCCTTAAGCATAATTATCCCGAGAATCCGTGCAGGTTCGTCCTTATTTTTAGTTTTTGAAGTAACGCACCAATTACCAAACGAATTCAGCTTAAATATTTAGCAATATATTAAACAATAAGGTAGCTGATACACTCAAGGCACACTATGCTTGGCTCTCGATCGAAAAATCATTTAGAGCTCCACCTCCACGAGCATTACATGTAAATCTTATGTACATTTCCATTAATGGAATTGATTAAGTAGAGATTTAGTAGGTAATACGCCAGAACCAAACATTAGTCTACATATAGTTTAAGTATCATAAAAGACTTCGCCCCACTGACATTTAAAGTTATATCTACCTTCTCGCATAAATTAGTTAACCGGGTTAGCATAAATCCAGTTCTAAATTAGCTAACACAGTTAAGGTTTATATGAGATAATTCCTAATCCGTATAACCTTTGAGCACAGAAAACTATAAAACACAATTGGGTCTCCTCCTCACTGGCATTTAAACTAATAGTCGTCCTGTTGCTGGAATCCGAGCAATTTTGTCCCTAACAAAAGGTTTCTAAACAAACATAACAAAACATATGATATTAAAAGGGATGATAACAACGTATTTTCAATGTATACGTAGTTTAGACTTCCACCGTCGGATAGCGCCACTGTTCCGAAGATTCAGCTCTTTACAGTTCGGGGCACAGTGGTTGGCGCCTGGTTAGCGTATGCTCTGGAATGACTTTTCGCCTCTATATGGCTTAGTACCGTTAGTGTTACAGAATACTTTTGTCAACAGAAACCAAAATTAAATAATTTAATGTTAAAATATTGGTTTTTGTTATTTTTGTTATTGTCTGCTTTTAATTATGAGAAGTTTGAGTTGGTTCTCGCCTTTCCCAGGCGTCAAGCACCGTGGCGCGAACTGTACTGTGTTTAAGTGATGCCCTTTCTTAAAGTTCTGAGACGTATTGACAAGTCTACGTAAAAGTACCTTTAACTTGGCACGTTAAACGTTAAAACCCGTCCAGCCGTTATCGAGTTATGACTGTGAAGAAAATGCCCCTAGTATATTAATATATAGATAATATTAATCTTATAGCATAACGTATTAACTGGAATAATTGAGACAAACTTAGCTTTAGGGCTATTCATATGTCACAATAATGTACGTAAGCGTACGTAAGCCCCAACAACTTTAAAACTACTCATGTTTGGTAATTCAGTAGATTCGAACAAACTCTTACTACTGATGGAAGAATCCTTAATCCTCTAAAAGCTTCTTTCATGCATCCTGGTCAGTTGAACTGAAATTTATAATAAACTACAGTAATACATTAGAACTATATACAAGCCAACCCCTGTTTAAAAAACCCCTTCGGAGCTCTCTCCTACTTGTCATTAGTATGCAATTTTGATCTTTGAAATGAAACGTTGGCACAGGACTGACATATTTGCTAGCCCGATTGATCTGCAATTTCTTAAGGAGATAGGCAATACACTAACGAATGTATAGCTGAATTTTGAGCTCTATCTCTTTGTTATTCAAAATTTCTATAGATCCATTCCGCATTGAATACAACACAATGTATGTATATGCATTTGAATAACTGTTTTTTTGGGCACCTGGGGGCCACTATACACTGGGGGTAATTCACTAAAATTAGGTTATTTTTAGTTTATTTCGACTAGTATTTAAGAATGTTTTAGATGTCCATAATTTGTCCTTCCCTTTGTATAATAAGACATTATTTGTGTATATTTGCAAGAATGAAGAAGTAAAAAATGCAGCTAGGTTTTAACAATTCAATTGAGTGAACCCCTCCCCACTATCTAAACTTAAGGAACAAAAGCCTATAGAGTCTAAATGATGGACATCAGATATTTAGAAGGTGAAGTAAATATATACGGCATGAACCATTTGTAGGACACCAAGTCTTTTAAGTGTTATACAATCCTTTAAGTGTTTTAAGTGTGATCCTGCCAATGCTCCACTGAAAAAGGATTTTAAGTCATGTATTTATATAAAATCCACACAATTTTATAAATATTTATAATTATAACCTTTTATCAGAAGCGTGTAGTTTTCTGTAGTATGAATGGGAATAATAACATTAACAAAACAAAATATTTGTTCGTTAATTAAAATGTGTGAAGTATTCTACTAATAAAATTGGTAAAAACATTAAATAAACGGAAAGGTTAAACTGTATTCGAACTAAGCCAGTGCTCAGTGAAACCATTGTTTGTTACACATGACCAGTGACGTAATGAAACCTGCGGTAGGAATGTGTAAATTCAGTTCCACACCAATTATAACCTGGAGATTACTCAGGCTACTGGCCGTGGTTCGTATCATAGTCCTGAAACATGGTTTGATGAGTTTCACTTATCTTTATTCCAACGACTCCCCTTCACAGTACGCTGGATGGGTCCAAGCACAGGCCTGAGGCAACTGGACAGGCGAAGAATGGTTTAAATACGTAGCCAACCTCTTGATAAATACATTGTAAATAAAATGTAAACAAAAAGTTAGTTTTTCCTGCTTAAGGTGTGTATTAAATTAATTTAACGAATTCGTATAACTTAATTATTTACTTCGGGTTCTGAAACGTATTTTGATCCTTCTATTAACAATGTTTATTTAGATCAGATACTAAATAATAAACTTTGTACCTTAACGTAAATTTTATAATGAAATTTATAAATATAGCTGTTACCCGTTATTTTTTCATCCTCGATTACAGTGTTACGTTAATAGGTTATAGGGTCAATAGTTGAATTATTCAAGATTTTTGCTAACGAGGTACAGTGAGTTATTTAAGTCAATGGATCTCGAGCATAACTTATCACTATATAGAATTTCATGCAAATCAGTTGATTTTATGTAAATAAGACTTAACTAGGAGTAAGCTCAAATGTTCCGTAAGAGGATGAAGCGAAGAGTCATATTACCACCTTGGTTTGATAGTTAAATTGTTACGACTATTATTGGGTAGTTTAAATATAGTTTCTTGCATGCCAACATTACTTTTTTGAAATAGTTATGTAAATAGAATAGTTTTACTTACTTTTAACCTTAAAAGCTTATTGTAATGAGGTGTAATACAAAATACCATAATGTCTTACAAAACATTACGCAGCGGTTTGTAAAAGGTCAACAATTCCATACCTTACTATGCACTTTAGTGCAAGTTGCAGCTGTTCAGAATCGGATCAATTCAGAAAGTTAAGTCAGTTTTTGACGTTCGTGGAGGGTGTCATCTCCAGCGACCAAAGGGTTATCTCTGTAGTATGCATTTTATTAAAAAGTACCTAGGGGCCGAGCTTTGCTCGGGGAAGGCCATTCAGGTTGTTTAGATGTATGGGAGTGATATTTCACCACTTCCCCCAACTGATTATCATATTTTTATAGTTCATTTGCCTCTTTCCTACATTTTTAAGCTCACTCTAGTTGTTATTTATAGCTCAATGTCCCTTTGCTAAAATTTTGATATGACCACTCTATACATGCCATCTTCACTTAAAAGTTGTAGCATTGACTATAATAACTTCAGTATCTATAGTCAATGTTTTTAGTCACTGCTCCCAGGAAACCACATATTAACAATTATAAACAACACGAGTATTACTTTGACAGTTCCCTGGTTGATTATGAACAGCTGTTACAATTCTTTTGTTTTGATTTTTAACTCTATAAGCCCAATGTTAATTTATTTAACATTTCATTTTAGTTTTTTACATTATTTTATTTTTTCTGGAGATGAGACCTGTCTAGAACTTATTTTTATCCCAGAAATTAGTTATTTCCAACATTTTAAGTACCGTTGGTGCCGTTTTTGAGATCAGTGTCGCAAGCAAGCAAACCTTACTCATATTAGAGTATAGGATAGGATAGGATAGGATAGCACACTTCAAAGGCACACTAAAAATATTGTTTTATGTAATATATTTCAAATCAGGAGTTTTGAGCAAACAATTTTATACTAACATATTAAATATATCTTTATTTAATAAACATTTAAATAAATCAAATATCCAAATAAACAAAGAAAAAGCGTATATGAGGGTTTAAAAGAAGCAACAACAAAAAAGTAAATTAGTTTTCTGTCCTGTTTATTTAAAAAAAAGTGGTGAAGATAAATAAAATAACAAAAATGCTTAATTTTTCCAAAACTATTATTTTACTAAGGTAATACATTTTTAGTGAACAGGATATATTGGAAATGTGTATCTTGCAAAGATAAAGGTAAGTATCATGATGTAAATTCATGAGTAAGTACAATATTTGCTGCTGCAAACCCCTCATGGAAGGTAGAAATATTAAAAATAATGTGTACTGGAATACATAAAAAAAATAGGTAAGGGGAAAAGTCCAGAAATGTGTGACTTTCTGTGCTAAATACAGAGAAGATAATAAAACTATTACCGCATTCCGCTATCCTAACAGTTAGTGTATTGGACTTTTGTCCAAGGGGTCATGGGTTCAAATCCTGGGGTGTCCACAAGTATATCTGAGGGGTTTTGACCGCTTTCCCTAAAAGAGTATGTGTGTGCATTGTTAATTACATAGAATTTCAACATTACAGCAGAGTGTTTGGCAAAACAAATAATATAAACTCCCAGACTTTTCCAGGTTCTGAGACTTTTCAAGACCAAAAATCATCAGTAAGACCAAATTAAACTGGAATTATTTTGTTGTAAAACTTGGTAATTATTTGTTTCATTTATTGGCATGACAACAACACCTCTGACTTTTAGACCTAATTCAAAAAATAAGCCTTTACAATCCTATCTTAGAAAATGCATTCAGCCCATAGTTACAGGCTACAATGACATAAAAAACAAGTTTGTCTTTATTTTTGATTATTTTCTCTATTTATCGTTGTTTATTACTGAATTTCTTATCATTGGCCAAACACCTTGGAGGAACATTGTTTGTATACCAACACAAAATAACCCATTTTGAAGGATACGATTTTCAGTTGATACCATCATAAATTAGGTTTTGCATGATAACATGCCAGTTCTTTTCGAAACCTTATATTCTCTGAACTTCGGCTCTGGTTTGTGTTGTAGGGACTAAATTTAATGAATACATGATCTTTTATAAATATTACATTCTAAAAACAAAGGAAAGCTATAGAGACCAAATTTACTAATTGCAGATTACAAATCATGACCAAAGTATAAATAGGGTGGCCATACATCCATATTTTCTAGGACGGTTTGTATTTTTCGGTCTTTGTCAGTATTGTACAAAGCTTGAAAAAGAGAAATGTCGGTATTTGGCATTTTTTTAACCACTGTATCTGGAACTTTCTAAATAATTTTAAAATAATTGTTGTATTTTTTTAGAGGGTATCTTCAGAAAAATATTGCTTCTACTCTGCTAAAAAGAGTGAATGTTGTCACACACATAAACAGTAGTAACAAGTGGCAGGAGAAATGCACTTCACAATCCAAATGTGTTGGGTGAGCGTCTCGCCTTATAATTTAACGACGTAAACAATCCAGGGCTACCAGGAGGGGGATGGACAACTGGGGCACATTTTCCCAGGCCCCCAAATTCCAAGGGCGAAAAATATACCAAGATAGTAAAATTGGGGTCTCTAGGGCCCCCACAGATGTTCAATTGCCTCGTGGCAGCCCTGAAATAATCAGCTGGAATAAGACAAGCGGAGACAAACTACCCACCCACACACTCGTGATTTCCTTGCTCACATAGTCTTGGCCAGAGTTTGGAGGTGTCATAAGAAGATATTATTTACAAAAACCCATAAACTATAAATATAAATATATATTTTTAAGTTGTTTTATGTGTTTTCAGTGGAATACATTTATTAATAAAATAGGTTATATTCCAATTAAATGTGTAAATTTTCAAATCTTGAGTTTGAGGTTTTAGTGATTGATTTATTCTATTTATGTTAATAAATAGAATAAATACAGCATACATGTTTATTTATAAAGCATGCCAATTCCCACTTTTTTACACAGAGTTCAAGTGATATAGTAAACAGGTAAACAGGTTTGCTGCGTTAAACAAAACCAAATTTCCGGTCACCCCCACAGTGTTAATAGTTTGAAATTAAATTCCAGGTATGTAATATAAATATCTTTGATGGGTCTTCATCACCTTGGTTTTTAGTATCATGGTTAGAAAAATCATAGCAACCCTATCACATGCCAAACATATTTCAAGCCACATTGTAAAACAGCACGTTTCGATCTATAAAAATGGCGTTATCAATTGAAAGTAATAAATAATCCCCAATAATATTAAATTAAATTATCTTCCCCTCCGTTAACTTGTGTCCAAAATATTCAGCCCTTTTTTGATGAATAGGAATCAAACACACTTACTTGATACTTTTTCTCTTTCACACGAAGCCAGAACAGTTAGACCATTGTTGCTCAGTATCTTGTACCACAGGGGATAAAATATGTCAAAAATCTGATGGTAAACTTTGAATGAAAAAATTGAGAAAAATACAATTGTAAAAAGAGCAAATTAAATTTGAAAGTTAATATTGAAGTTTGTATAATGATTGAATCTAATAGTATTCTGTTTTATTGATTATAACAAAAACCTGACTGGCATAGAAAATTACAAACTTCGAGCTCTGGTGTTCCAGTAGAAGACGTAAGGATTATTCTAGGGTTAAGGGTACGGTACTCATGCTATGCAGAGTATCATTCTGAATATGAGCATCATATTTACGAGTCTCATTGTAATCAAGGCATTACTACGTTAAGAGGGGGCTCCAGTCCTCTGCGTCCACCTGCTTTTCCCATAAGACCAATGTTAACTTTCAAATTCCATCCCTCCTCAACGGGTTGTCCAAAATGGATTATATATAGTTTGTTTTAAAGATCAAAAATATATCTAGCGATTTCAGTAAGCTGAATTTCGTTATCATATAGTTCGCGCATAAAAAATCGTAAATACTGAATATTTTGGAATTTTATTGTTCGATTAGTATTTGCGATATCAAAATTCTGCTTACTGAAATCACTAGGTATATTTTTGCTCTTTAAAATGAGCCATAAACCAACGATATCGAATAATCCGTTTAGGAGGAACGGGCTTTGAAAGTTAACATTGGCCTTATGGGCGAAGCAGGTAGAAACACACAAATTTTCGTGACTGGTTATTTGTTTTCTTAAATAACAAAATCCAGAAACACAAAATATTTTACGAAACCATATTAAATGGGTAATACTCAGAGCAAATAATTTTGTTTCCTGAAAAATTGTGTAACTACATTAGCCATCTGACCAACATAAGAGTGGAACAACCCCGGCAAGGTAACGTCAACATCATTCCATCATTCTGCTAATTTGTTTAAACTTTGTTAATGTTTGGCGAATTTTCCCTTTAGAAAATAAGCAATTTTAGGTGGCGTGGCAGGGCCTAGGCCCCTGAATTCATCATAATCTTTCGTCTTGAGGTCCCCAGATGCAAAAAAACACTATTTGTTTAAATTTGAATATATGAACTATGAAACTGAAAAAGAGTCCTTTGTTTCTGTTAATGATACTAAAATAATTGATGACAGACAACAGTGTCCTAAATAAGACATCCCGGGGCAGTTGTCCCCCCCCCGAGTACGGCCCTGATTAGTTCTTGCCCTGAATGATTCGTTGTCCGTCTCTGTGTATGTTTTGCAATAGCGTGAGAACGGCTGCGAATATCTTTTTCAAAATTTACCCAACTGTTTTTCCAGTACACTTTACGCTACCAGTTCAAAAATGGATTACATTTGTTGAACTGGTTATTAATAATTAATTTTTAACATTTTAAAAATTCCATATGGTAAAGCATTGGACACAAATTACATTTAGTAAAGTGTGAGTGACAAAAAACTACTTACAAATTATCCTATTCATATCTTTTATGATTAAATAATTAAGGTACTCTCCGTTTAACATGAGTTAATTCTACTTATCAAAGGTTTTAAAAATTATTAAGATTAAAAAACGAATACAAGTTTTTACAAATAAAGGTAACGTTCTCCTATGGTGTGAGTGAGTTGATAGTTAATCCACTAGATTTCAGCAGCCATTTATTTCTTATTTACTTCTGCCAGCTGTTATCTCTGGTCAGTTTATGATATTAAACACCCCCTCATAGCAGACATGCATACTCAGCTAATTTCCAATGTATGGTACCTCGCACTTAGGGTTGCCATATGGTAGAGAAGGAAAAAGAGGAGATTTTAGCTGGCGACCCCTGAAAAAAAGAGATGTAATAAACCCAGAGGGTCCCGGGTTCCCCCCCCTGGAAAATGTTAAATATCATGTATTAAAAACGCTTTTTGGCATAGAAAATTAATTATAGGATCATATTATTTGTTAATTTTAAATACCTACAGCTCCAAAATTTAGTGGGAGTGATGAAAAAGTAATTGAAGATTAAAGTACACTTTGTAGAAAATGTCTTTACTTAATTTATATTTTACTTAAACCGTAAATCACACAAAATTATATCAACTAAAATGAATAGTATAAAAAAATATAGGCCTCCTACTTTTCAGATTTATAATTTAATAAACTGCAGAGAACTATAAATATTCATGAAAGTTACCGATATTTACCACCAAAATAAAGCCAAAGAGTAACAAATAACAGAGGTTAGAGTTACATGAAACCATAATTTAGCTTTGGTAATCATTGCATGACAATAAAGTTGCAAACGCAAATACATTTTTGTTCACAGAAAGGATTTCAACACAATATTTGCGTTATTCAATGCATTTTTTGGAAAAATTTCAAAAAGAGATTTTAAAATTTTCATGGAAATAGCCCGGAACTATATTTTTACCCTCAAAATCCAGTAATCTCCGGGGAAATACGGTGATATGGCAACGCTAACCTCACTGCATAGGCAACTTAGGGGCCATACATAAATTACGTCACGCTATATACAGCCCTTTTTTACCCCCTCCCCTACCGTGTCACGCTGCTCCCTACTCCCCCCCTCACCACTGTCACATCACACTTATTAATTATTAAGTATTGGCAATGACTACATAATCTACAATTATTATTGTAGTTTATGTAGTCATTGGTATTGGATTGTGGCATAAGGTATTTCGTCACTGTAAGTGACGATTTCACAGGCTTTAACTCCATTAATCGTGACGTGTCACACAGCCCTTCACCCCCCCTCCACCGTGTCACGGTCTGTCACAATGTGCCACACCCCCGCTCACCCCCCTAGGGAGGCATGACATAATATATGCACATGGCCCCTTAGGTACTGTGTTATTTTTTGTAGAAGAATTTGCACCTCTAATAAAATATCATTTAATATATATAAGAACAATTTATCCTGTGACCTAAAATTAACAAAAATAAAAGTAGATATTTTCCAACAGAGTCCCCAGGATCAAGACTGTTTATTTAATATTTTGTGATGAAATTTTGTGGCTAGAACATGTATTAACAGCAGTAACTTTCATCCGTCATTTCTGACTTCGGTCATCCCATTACGAGAATATTTGAGCGTACTAGTTTACTCCTAGTTATATATAAAAAATCCGTGAATCCTATATACATATCATGTGTGTGGGTGCGATAACTTTTGTGAAAAAGGTTTGATCTTGATGATATGTGGTGCAAACCATATAAAGTAACATTTATGACTTCAATTTTGAAAGCCTGACAGACTGCCCAACCCCAATGGGTAATTTTGGAGAAGGTTGTATATACACGAAATAGATTTGTTTAAAATTGTTAACATATTTTTCTAGTATAATTTTAATTTATACCATTGATTTTAGCATAAAAAACAAACAAGATAGGCTATGTTGAATTACTCTACGACATTTGGTTAGCCATTCCAGCCAGCAGTAGGCTTTCCCACTGATACCTGCTGTAGTTTCCGACATTTCATCCGTAATTCCTTATCGTTTGGGGACATAATTTGAGTAATAAGTGTCTTTATAAAAATATATGACAAGTGTACAGTAAGTGATTGTAGTTAACTACACTTATAAGAATTGGAATGAAAGTAAACGAGGAATGTAAATATAAAAACTGATTACAGACTTATATAACTGGACTGAATTGAGTCGTTTAGTGTTTATTTAAGCCAATTACATTTTAAAAAAATGTGGTGTGCAATATAATCGGCACGTTGTGATATGGCGATAAGTTACGTATCGACATAAAATATTGTATCGCCACATCATATCAGTCGTTACGTAGACCAAGCACATTTCACTTACACTGTACTGTATTGTTTTTAGTGAATTTCCTATGGAAAGTGAACTATTAGCATGACCCGCACGGTGAAAATTAAGCCCGGGACCACCATATAAATTCCTAATGTGACCCCCTGAACACGTTTTGCGGGGTCATTCAAAATTTTATATATATATGTGTGTGTACTCTAGCACATTTTTTGTCCGATTTACTTCAAATTTTGTAGGGACATTGCTTTCTATACCCTAATCAGTTGGACAAATTCGTTGAGCAAAACAATCGGAAAACTCTAAACCTCTTTTTTGGGGATTAGTCTTTCAAATTTTGAGTTGTTGGGCCCAATCAGGGTCAGAAAAGCCCTGGATGTAGTAATGCATGCAAAACGATGCAAATTAGTTAGGTGAAACGTTTCAGCCCTCTCTCGTCATTCTAGAATAAATATTTACTGAGCGATTAAAGAAAATGTGTATCGACTAAACACAGTACGTTGTCTTATGGGGATTTTACATTAGAAAGCCTGTTATTCATAATTATGTTGGTGTACATTTATCATCCCCAGCAACCTCACGCCTACTTTCAAGCCTGACTGGACCTTCTCCTAACCTTATAATACGCAAAATTGTATTCCCAGCATTGCAGGTGAATGAAACCAGGAGCATCAGAACGGCCAACAAATCAATGTTTTCAGATTTCAATAAAAATTGATATAAATGTATGTTTTATTTACACAGATTTTAAGTTTTAAAGTTTATTATGTGGAAATTCACTTCCCTCACATCAGCGTGCTACGTGCGAATTAGTTTAAGCATCGTGTCATTACAAATAGCCTAAATGGTTTTCTCTTATAAGTAACTTAAAAGGCCCTGAATTTGTAACAGCTGAGATAGCTTGGCTAGATAACATCCTAAAAAAAACATGTTGCCACCAAAGGCGCAACTCAAAGTAGTCTTATACTGTGTTGAGAAATTAGGTTTAGCTACTTTTCAAAACGTTGTGAAATTTCATGAAAGTAATTTGACTCTAAACCAAGAAAACTGATATAAATGAGTGGCATTTAATATATTTTAAGGTTAAAATCATTAACAGTAAGAGTAGAATTGGTTGCAGTATCATATGTGTCCACAAATTGTTCAGATGTGATATATCGATCTTAACTTTCCAAACAACTGTAGATAGTGGTATATCAAAATTCAACAATCAACTTTTATAAGCAAGTTATCTTGGATATGCAGAACTCCAATAATTCTTTAGCTACTTCCCAAAAATGAAACACTCTGAAAAAAAGAAATTATTATCATCCACGAACAGTTTGAATTGTATTAGCAAGCAAACTAATCGGTATACCCTAGAAGACATATGGGAGGCCCAATTGAGCTGGTCATCAAAAGCTGAAAATGCCTAACAATTTAACTCTTGAGTTTTGTATATCAAGCACTTTGTAGGCCTTACACCAACTGCAGTGTTTAAAATGTGATTAGGTACCATTTAATAAGAGACTGCTGGTCTGAATAAGCAGGGGCTAGTGGTTGGCCTGGTGGATGCGGACTACCCACACTTTTTATATTTCCGCTCTTGTGTTTTGATAAAGTATACCAAGAGTTTTTACCAAGATTTTATGAAGGGAAATTTAGTAAGGTATTCAGTGGATGACTGCACTGGCACTGTCTGTTTGTGGGTCGTTAATGTTGCGCTCTTCCCGCTTCATTTCTGTTGTTAACATTTCAGTCATCTTCTTAACGTTTGTTACCAGTACAGTTACTGGTATCACTAATTTACTTTGAAATGAAGCAGTAGGCCAAATGTTATGGATATTAATTTTGTAAACAAAAATCTGTCACCAATATTGAAAGTGTATTCTCCCTTTAACCTTATATTTGGTAGGGCTTAAGTAGGTTTTTGAAGTGATTATTTTGTATACCGGTAACCATGTGTTACATAGGTAAAGTTTTAGTTTTAAGTATTAACTTCAAATAGAGAAGTTGCCATTTTCTTTGGTCCACGATGCTAAGGAGAGATGTCAGTAGCCATCCAGTGACAGTTGCTAGCGGTTTCAAGTACGCCCCCTGTAAATGGAATGAGCGAGTTACTGATGTGATGGTTGTACACTGACAGTAACCAACTCCCCGTGCGAAATAGCCAGCTGCTGTAGTTTTTTTTACTGACCAATAGAAACTATAGGCAACAGATGAACAGTAGAGAATATGTGTAGATGGTCCTAGACAATTGCAAGTCAGTAGTCAGTTTGACAGTGAAAAAGCTCCAGCTCCTTAACAATTGTCCCGAGAGTTACATCAGACCGTGGCAACCAGGCCTAAATATAGGACCCACTCAAAAATAAAATTCCTAAAACCGCCCTTTGTCTGAAATCATGCAAACACAAGCTGATTAGGATGGAAGGATAAAATTTGATTCAGGTGACCAGTTTAAGGCTGATAAAAGAATCTTTAAATGGAACTATGTATGATTTCATAAGCGGTTCGAGTAACTTAGTGCATTTTAAATAGGCTAGGTATTTTATTTTTGTATGGTTTCATAAGCGGCTTGAGTCTTAATAAAGGCCTAATCTTAAATGGGCCTTATAATATTACAACTAAATGAGGTTCAGGTATTTTCAAGCCTACATAACTTATCCTTACATTTTTTATGTCTATAAGTAACTTACCGATTTCATACGTTACTATTGGGTTTTTTTCAGGAGTAAAAGGTAAGCGCTAGTTTGTTAGGCTGGTGATTTCTGATGGTGAAATGGTTTGGCTTTGTATAGTGACTTATCTCATACAGCACACTGTGACTGTTTGGTTAGGGTTATGTTAAGTAATTTATGAATAGCTGATCCCGTTTAACCTAACCGCCATGTCACATTGTTTAGTCATTTCTGTTTAAAATTAAAACAGCTTGTAATAGGCTACTTATTTGCTGCAAATCCGTAAATGATAAACATATCAATTTGTTTCCTTAGTTTGTTAACAATGTTTCAATAGAACTACTGTACCTATATAGGATACTGACGGTACTTTCAATATTAGTGAAAATACCAGTAGGAAATGCAAACCGCTTATGAAACCAAACTCATGGAATTTACAATATTTAAGGCTTAATACGGAGGGCAGAAATGCATATTGATCCAGGCTAAATAAAACATGTAAGACTATTACTAAACTACCCCTCAGAGAATAGGCCTACCTATTTATGGATAGAACAAACTCATGTCACCTTTCGCCACCTTGACTGAATGTTATGATCCATTTACTGTAAAGTTATATTTCAATCTAAATTACGCCTACCAGTATATGAACATTAAATAGTCTCAAAGGATAAGTTTACTTAGCCTTAATTGCAACTGAGTTTTTGCAAACAGTTTTTCAAGTAAGATACCGTAGCCTATTTTGACATCACAGAAAGTTAGCTTTGAATAACTGAATCATGGATTATGAACACCTATGTAAAGGATATAACTGGATCGGCCTGTGCCGAAACTGGAATCTTATTCACAATACAGTAACTATTTTCACATTAAAAGGTCATTCTAGCCAATGACGCTTTCAATTCATTCAATCTCAACCAATCATATTTAGAGAAGTTTACATTTGATTATTCCTATAACATTAAAAAAGTTATTATTATTGAACTTAAAGGAACGTAACGTTTCAAATTTCAAACAAGGACGTTACTTAGAACAAATTAAAAAAAGTTCGTTCTTAATAACCTTAACCAAATGACAGCAAGCAGGAGTTGAGTTGATGTATTTTGACAGTTAAACTACACAGCTTAAAAGTGGTACTGAATAATGTTAAGTTAAAAAACTAATAATTATTAAAATGTAATAATAATTAGTCAATTATAGTATATTAAGTTACAACCATTCAATCGACAAAACATTACCCTAAAAATTTCATGACAATCCATCAACCCATGAAAAAGGAGTAAGCGTAACCTGAATTCGATTTTCAGACTGAGGTATGAGTATTTCACTTCGCTTCAAACCAATAATTTTGATTGTTTCAAAACTCATTTATTCGCAAACGCCATTAACTGAACTACTGAACTGAGTGAACTGACCGGCCGGCGCGGCGGCCAGGAGACCACAGACACAGACTACAGACGACACACAATCAGTTGTTTTGGTTAGCTGCTATTGCCAACATCCGGCCGTAGTCTGTTTGACTGCAAAATCAGTTGAGCGACTGTTTGCTTACCGCCTACTACCCAACCCAAGACACATCTGAATATTTCCGGAAAATAAAAAATTGAAATATACTAAAATAATAATCCAATTATAGTTTATTACCACCCTTTTTACAATTAAGAGCTACCCTGAAAATTTCAAAACAATTCATTAAACCGTTAAAAAGGAGTTAGCGTAACAAGAGTGTGTTTTAACACGAGTATGAAGGATTCAACTCGCTTCGCTCCATCATCCAATTACTAGAAAAACAGAACACCTATTATTGATTACTCTGTATCAATAATACACTAGTTGTCCTGTTGGTCGAAAACCGAGCAAGTTTGTCCCAAAAAAGGTTTCTTCAGTTGCAAACAAACATAAAAAATATCTGATATTAAAACGGATGATAACATCGAACTTTCAATCAACACGTAGTTTTGACTTACGCCATTGGATAGCGCCACTGTTCCGAACCTTCAGTCCTTTATTGTGTTTAAGTGATACCGTTTCTCAACATTCTGAGACTTATCGGCAAATCTACGTGAAAATATTTTTAATTTTTCACCTCAAAAGTTAAAATCCGTCCAACCGTTATTGAGTTATAACTTTGAAGAAAAAACCCCTAGCTTATTAATATATAAGATTCTTCGAGAAATCAGCTCAATTAGTGTTGTACTCAATGCGCAATGATGTATAGGAATTTTGTATAACAAATAAATAGAGTTCAAAATTCAGCTATGTATTCGTTAGTGTATTGCCTATCTCCTTAAGAAATTTCAGATCAATCGGGCCAACAAATATGTCAGTCCTGTGCCAACCTTTCATTTCAAAGATCAAAATTGCATACTAATGACAAGTAGGAGAGAGCTCCGAACATATGTATATACATGTGTGTGTCCGTTACCTCAATAACGTTTTTAGAAATGTCCGATGTAGATGAAATTTGACACAAAAGTGGAAGTGTCACTTATGACTTTAAGTTAGAAAACCAGAATGATCGGACCATGGAAAGGGATTGTTATGGGGTTTTACAATTTCCAAAAAATCAGTTTTTGAATTTTTGTACCCTAAATTTGTAAAACCCTCAATTTTGGTTATGATAATTTATAGAGCTTAAAAAAAGTATTTTGAATTATTTTAACTAGGTTAAGTGGTCGCAGGGAAAATCCAAAAAACAGTCATAAAAACTCCCTTTGTTAATATAATAGGTAAAAGGTTTTTGGCTTTTCCTCAGTTAATTTTACTGAAAACTGCACATTTGTTTTCACCAATAGCCTCAGTTCTAAAAATAATTATTTTGGTGTTTAATTTGTGATTCTACGTCCAACCGTTGCAGAGATATTAAAACTACTAAACACAGTATGCTGTCCAATGTTATCCTTATGGAGAATAAATTAAATTTGATATATCTATTATTCATTAATGTATATTGATGAAACTTGAGTCATAGTATATTGATATTTGTACAAAAATAAAATAGTTTTTTATTGCTCCTATGTTAGCGAACCTGTATACTCAGCCCTAATGTCATTCTCATGAGGAATAAGTAAAGTTTTGTATGTATGTCTTAATTATGAACCTAAATTAATAAAACTTTGTAGCTTCACTTGGTTGAGTTATATTGGTAATTGCATAAAAACGCATTACTTATCTTCCTTGTTGGTGCAAACCTACTTACTCAGCCCTAATATAAATAAATAAAATAAAAAGTTAAAAAACTTGGAGAATAAATAAAGGAATATATCACTTATTTATTTATGAATTGTTATTCAACATGGTAATTGGCTTTATGAGGTAGTGTCAAACACATAATTGCATTGTAAATTCGCTGAGTATGCAGGTTTTCTGAGATGGGGGTATTTAATAAATTATAGAATTACTTTATTTTACATTTGTATATAAAACCATTTAAAATGTTTAGTTAAATGTTCAATGACTGTCATATAAAACAGCATATAGGGCAACTATCACATCCCGCCTGATAATGCTCCTCCTTCAGTGACTGTCACCACAAAACCATTAACCACAAAAATGTTTCTCATCTTAATACTTTTTAAAAAAATCGAGTAGTTTTGAATAAATCCTGTTTACGATAATCTATTATATTAATAGGCAAGCGTGATTTTGTCGTACATTTTTCTCAGCTCGTGCGTATCGTAGGAAAAATCTAAGCACACCGTTATAAATGTATTTTTCTGTAGATGTGCACAATACTATCGTAATTTACATTATTTTCTGGGAAATGGAGTAAATTTAATTTGAAAGAAAAAAATAACATTGGCCTTATGGGTTGCCACGTTAGTTACGGAATAACAACGAAATATAAATAGAACTTTCAAATCACATGTTAGATTGCAGTGTGCATTGAAAACTGTGCATAGAGTACTTGATCATACTATTTGATAAGGAAAAAATAATGTTAAACTGAACCATTCCTACGCAACTTAAGTGGTGTACTCAGTGGAGTGTATTAAAAATTGCTAAAAAGCAATCATATGTTGAAATACAAAATATAAAAAAAAACAAACCAAATTTAATCATCAATAGTGATATGCACGATTTTTTACTATTTATTTTTGGTTTTTTGGTAGTGAAAAGTCTGCGCGTCATGAGAAAATAATTAGTATTTGACAGTGTTTGTTTTTTAGTGTTTTCAGTAGTGATACGTCCGAATTTTCACCTTTTATTTGTTATTTTGTGCTCGTGAAATGACTGCGCGTCATGTGAAATTAATTATTTTACTATGTTGTTTCACTAGCTACTGGAATGGTAACACCCGCCTATTATCCTTTTTACCTCCACGTTAAAAAAAATTTAACCTGTTTGTGAGGGGGAAGGATGAGGGTCGGGAAGAGGACGGGGTGGAGAGGTTCAGGCATAAATAAAAAGGCTACTGTTAACTGGAATGGTAACGCCCTTCTGCTATCTTTTTTAACTCCACATTTAAAAAAATACCTGGGGGTGAGGGTTGGGGAGGGGGAGGGAGAGAGAGAGGTAAGAGAGAAGGAGAGAGAGATGAGCGCAACAAACCCCACTAAATAATAAACTTTTTAAAATATTCGTCAAATAATATTTGGTCGAATTTCGACCATTGGACGATTTCTAGTATTTATTAAATTATGTCAAGTTTATAAATAAGGCTTAGTCTAGCACAAACGATTGTGGTAAGCTTGTTTTAACACATTTAAATGTTTATGCTTAAAAACAAATTAAAATTAAATTTAAAAAATATATAAATAAACATAAACGTTGCACGTCTTCCAAAGAATCTCTTGTCATTGGTTTATTGTGAAATATATCCATAGAAAAAACGTGCTTGTTGAATGTCGAAACATTAAAAAGGCAAATTTGTTATTTATTTATAAAAATTGCAATTTATTAGTTATATAATCTGATACTTAAAGGGCTCACACAATTATCTTTTTAGGAATTCTGTGATCTGACTTAATTATAGTTTTTAAGATATTTGGCGTTAAGAAAAAAAGGCCTACATTTTAAAAATATGATGGTTAGAAACTGACGTTAAATATAAAATTTTAGTTTAATATTTGTATGATTGCCAAATGTTAAATTATTAACTTCATTGGTTATGAAGTCATAATTTAAGTGAAAAACTCATTTAGACGCAGGTAAACGTAGCAGATAAAACCCACTCTACATTTAGTCTTTCATTTTAAGTGTAGACACCAAACAAAGAATAGCCAGAGCACATTTTACGTGAAATTAAGTATCAATTTATGATGTGAATTCAATATTTAAAATCGAAAGGTATTTTTAATAGAGTTTTTAATAATACACCCATATTGAAACTATATTTCCTTTGCAATATACATCGTAAAATAATAAATTTGCTAACTAACTATTGCTATTGCTAACTACTCTTTATTGTAAAAATTAAAGTTGACTGAACAATTTTTTCCCCAAGACAAATCTAGTTTTCACAGATTCTTAAAAAAAAGGACAAAGAAGATGTTTTATCAGTTAAATGCATATTATATAAACTAAGAGATGTTAGCTTCAAGATAAAATTGTGTGTGAAAACCAGTTCTTTCCCACTTTTAAATTTTATTTAACTTCACTTCACCTGTGAGATTTATTTTGCAAGAAAGATGTCTTCGAACAGGCAGAAGTCTGCCGCAGAATACTAATCACTCCTATCAAGCGACCTAAACATGGTAGACTGTTAATGTCTTGTTGCTCAAGCTTGGATTTTTAAATTTCACCCTTTATGTAAATTCTCCATGAACCTAAGCCCTGCTAAACGTTTGGGACTTTCCAACAACTTAAATCTAAAAAAAGGAAAAATTATATATATGGATTGATACAATTGATTATATTTTCTGTTTTTTTTACAAAGTTAGTTTTTGATATCTAAAATACAAGTCACTAAGAATCAAAATCGATTGTTTAGTAATAATACAATTGCCTTGTCTTTATGCCAGTCTTTGATCTCAACGGCAGTAAAAAACTGTTCGAAAGACTTGAAAATTTGCACAGAGATCTTTCCTCACAGATCCAGGCCGTCAACGATTATGTCAGTTATTGTAAGAATAAGCACTCTGACGTAAAAACGATGGTTGAAGAGAATTAATTCGTCATTAATAACCTCGAAAACGAAAATGAACTCAAAAAAGTCAATGTGAAACAATAAGACAAGGAAATAGTATCCTAAAAAAGGAAATTACAATAAAATATCAAATGCTTGATTTTCAACAGTAATCCCGGCGAAATAACCTAGAAATAGCTGGGATACCATTCACTAACGACGAGAACCTTACTGAAGTTTTACGCCATATTGCCAATTATATTAATGTACATTTTCATCCGTCAGATATATTGGTTGTCTACAGGCTCTCACGGAACATGCGTGACCAAAGTCGCAATGTGTATCATCCTAAAATTATTTTCAGCTTCATTGCAAGGAAAAAAGGAGAGATGGAGGTACGCGGCGAGAGGAAACCGCCTTTCTGCGGCCGAGCTATGCGACAGCTTCCCATCTATGGCATTCTTCCTGAGTGATCATCTTACTTTTCATTATAAGGAGGTCCTGGGAAGAGTGCGGAAGTATGTCAAAGAGAAGAGGCTTGCAATGGCATGACCAGCGGCTGTAAAATTCTTGTAAAAGAGATCCTCACCAGAGAGGTTGTGAGAGTTTACATCATCGGTGACGTAGAAAAACTCGTGATGGATCATATGACCCCGATGCCACCCCCGGAGGTGACAGCTCCGTCTCCAGCAACGTCGCCCCCGGAAGCCACAGCACCGTCCCTAGCAACGCCGCCCCTGGCAGCCACAGCAGCCCCGCCACCTTCGCCGCCGCAACCAAGAGAAAGCCAGTGATATCATAAACTACCAAGTAATTCTTAAGCATATATGTGTTTATTTTTTCTCTATTATACTCTTGCAGATAAATTAAATAATTTTAATTTAATAACGTGGGCAGATATAACGGTTTTCATAAGGAGAAAATGGGATTCTTATTTAATAAGTAAAATATAAATTATTATTTGTTTTTCATTATAAAGTTAAGAAATCGTAAAAAAGAAAAAGTTATAGTTTTTTTACTAACTAGATTCGTTATAAATAAACTTAGTTATCACATGTATATAACCATTAGGTAACAGAAATAAACATAACATAGGAAAGTACAGTGTTTATTATCATTAGTATGTTTTGTAATATGCCAATATGTTTCCAATATTTTGGGCATGAGAGAGGTTTAAGGGTTGTGTTAAAACAATGTTGCGTGTTTTTGCACCTCTGATTGTAATCAATATTCTGTTTCTTGCTAAAGTTTATTTGTTTCTGTTAATATGTATTAATTTTTAAAAAATTTTCAGAGAGTATGTTAATAAAGGCAACAATTTAAAGCGAACTGTTTTCCTTACCTTGCCTGAACATTATTTTGTAGCTCGTTTTATGTTATTGTTACTCTAAGAAAAAGCATGTAAAATACAACACATTCTACCAGTAGTTAGATTTTAGCCTAACTCTGTTCGATAAGTCTGTATTTTTTTAATGTAAAATTCAATAATACCGAAAAAAATTTATGTTAAAACTTTTACACAACGGTTTAGGATTAGGTTATTTTTTAGCTTATGTACTTGTATGTATTGTTTGTTCAACTAACAATTATAGTGAAATAAATACTCCAAAGTCTATTGTAATAATAATTACAGCAACAATTGTGTAAAACGTTTAAGAGCTTGTTTTTTAAATTCGAATGGTAATGGGAATGAGTAATTACAATCTCGACAGTAAGTAAATTTTGTATCACTCATAACCTTTTAGCAATTAAATATATTGAAATGCCCATAATGAGTAAGTAGTAAATACTATTTAATATAATTTGTAATAGATGTTAGACTGGTGCTTCCATAAAGTTACGACAAAGACAGGGTGTTCAAACTTGAGATTTTTCACAAATATTTCACATGCATATAATAATGACGGAGCTTTGCATGAGAACCTTAAATTTATATACATTGACATAAGAAGTTACAATAAAAACGTTGTAAATTTCCTGATACTCTTAGACAGTTTGCAAGTTCAATTTGAAGTTATATTACTAAGCGAAGCATGGATAGAGAAAGATAAGCGACTAACTAGTTTAGACGGGTTTGAAGTATTCTATGCATCGAGTACATGGAATAGAAACGATGGAGAAGTAGTTTATGTTAGAGAGGAGTTAGGTGCCACCATTAATGAAATTAAGTTTGGAGCTAGCAATGGTTTAATTATTGAATAGTGTACTCAAGGTAAGAAATTTTCTTTTACCACAGCGTACAGAAGCCCTGCTATGAGTTTTGAATTCTTTATCACGGAGTTAACTGATTTCCTTTCGAATAATATACAAAATAATGCTAACCTAGCATTATTAACCCGATGAGGAAGTATACCATACTTCCTCATCGGGTACATAAACGTAGACATAAACTATGACAGTACCGACACGAATAAAGACGCATACCTTGACACTCTATAACGCTGGTATTTCCCCTGCATTGACAAACCCACTCGTGTTACTGATCCCTCAAAGACAATTATTGACCACATTTTTACTAATTACATTGACAGCAACACAGTTACCGCAGCGTTATTGAAAACTTCTGTCACTGATCATTACGCCACCATAGTGAAAATAGACTTCTTTACTGATGACAAAACCGATGTCTGGAATAGCCTGACAGACGAGGACAGCGACTTACTTAATACTCTCATACAGTCACAGACTTGGGACCGTGTCCTGGCCCTTCAAAACGTTAATGAATGTTGCACAGCTTTTATTCAAACTATGACTTCCCTAAAATTAAATGCAGCTAAACTAAAAAAAAATAAGTACTACATCGAAAAAATAAAACCTTGGATTAATAAGGGTTTAATAAACGATATCAGAAAACGAGACAGATTAAGTAGATTATTCAAAAGACGCCCTTTTGACACAAATTTCAAAATACAGCTGAATATTAATATAAAAAGAACAAAAAATAATTACTACAAAAGTAAACTATCTGAATCAGCTGGAAACCTGAAACTTTTGGAATTGAACACTTTGTGCAGGGCAACATCACTGATGGGTCGGTGGTGGGGATAGCAAACTCCTTTAATGTTTTTTTGTAAATGTTGGTCAAAACTTGGCGAGTGCGCTGCCTCCTACCGCCGGACCTCAGGTCGTGAACGACGACGTACATTAAGGTAGGACATATGTTCCAGTTATTACCGGTCTCTGAGAGCCAGGTGGAACAGTGCGTCAGGGAAATGCGGGGAAACTCGGCTCCGGGACATGATGATGTTCAAGCCAAAATTATAAAAAGTAATATTTGTTATCTTATTGGGCCCATAACTCATATTATTAATTTAAGTATTTCTTCCATCATTTTTCCAGATAATTTTAAGATGGCCAAAGCTACTCCATTGTAAAAATCAGGATCTAAATCAGATTTTAATAACTTCAGATGTATCTCCTTATTGAACAGAAATTCGAACAATGCGATTTTTATTTAAATAAAGAAATTATGCAAGATATTAACAAATATAAGAAGACCTTAGTCATTTTAGCGAATTTCCCCTATAGGGAAGAAGCTAGTACCGTAGTCGGCATGGTAAGACCTAGGCCCGGGACCATGATAACTTTTCGTTTTGAGGTCCCCAGACCCCAAAAACACAACTCGTTCGAAACTTTATATATACATACATACATACATATACATACACAGTATATATATATATATATATATATATATATATATTGCTTGACTTGTATATTAGGGCTACTAATATTATTATATTTAAAATCATTATTAACGAGTACCCTTTTTTTGAAACATTTTTAAATATATATATATATGTCCGTGAGCACAATAACTCTCGTAAAAATGATCCGATTTTGATGAAATTTGGTATAAACGTGTAACGCAACATTAACAAGTTCAAAAACCAGCCAGGTGGCTCCATCCGAAGGGGTATTTTGGGAGGGTTTTGTATCCCAAAAATTTTTTTTATTATTTACAAACAATTTTTTTAAAGTCAAATATTGGTTTTCACCATTTAATTTAGCTTAAAAAACAAACATTTTGGTATTTTGATCATTTCTCTATATCAATTGGTTACCGATATATTGAAAGTGCTAAACACAGTCCTGTACGTTGTCTAATGTTATTCTTATGGAGGAAAGGACAATTTTTATATCTCGCTTATTTATGAACGTATACTGACAACATTTTTTATAATGCTTCATCTGGTTGTGGTATATTGATATTTGCTCGAAAAAAAACATTTTTTTCAAAAGGCTCCCGTAGCAGCAAACCTGCGTACTCAGCCCCCATGTTATTCTATGGAGAATAATTAAATGTTATTTCTCCCTTAATTATCAACATAAATTAATAACAACTGGTATACGACTTCACCTAGTTTAGTTATATTGATATTAGCATAAAAGCCCATTTTTTTGTGTTCCTTGTTGCAGCAAACCTGCGCACTCAGCTCCAATGTTATTCTTATGGAGAATAATTAAAATTGTATATACCGCTTATTTGTGAATATATTTTTATGAAACTTGGTCAGTGGCTTTATGTAGTATTAAGACATTTATATCTCTATTGGAAATTTGCTGAGTATGCAGATTTGCTGGGACGGGGGTATTTATTGATATAGCTAAAGCATTTGACTCCATCGACAGAAACCTTTTAAGAAAGTTAGACCACGATGGGGTGCGCAGCGCCACCCTCAAATGGTTCAAGACCTATCTAAGTGGCCGTTATCAAAGGATGAATATTTTAATAAAAAATTGACATTAAGTACTATAGTTATGGGGCGGTTCAAGAAAGTACTCTTGCTCCTTTGCTATTTCTAATTTACGTAACAAATTTAGATAAACTTAGTATTAAAGGTATGCTATATTTATTTCCAGACGATACGGCGATTCAGTTCACTGGCAATAATTGGCAAGAAGTATTTATGACAGCAAAAAACAATGTTTCTTTACTAAAAAAATTGTTCAATCAAAATTTACTGGCAATTAACATAATTTAAATAAAGTGTTTGCCCTTGTCATTACGTCGAGGAGCCGAGTCACCCGCGGACCTGGCCGTGAGGGTGCACACTTACGGGGATCAAACCTGTACTACTTGTGCTTATCAGGTCATTGAACGCGTGGATCATTACAAATATCTCGGTGTTATAATAAATATGCGGCTTGGATGGGAGAAACATAAAGAATTACATAAATCCAAACTTAAAAAATGATATTTATTTTCCATGAGTTAGGTCACATTTTAAATGAAAAAGAAATCAAGGTTGTTTATTATGCATATGTTCAGTCTGGTCTGCGTTTAATAGTGTGGGGAGAAACTTTAAATCAATCGTCAAACCTTTGTCAGTATTTCAAAAGTGTATCATTAAAGCCGGCTTTAAAAAACCCAAACAGTATCCATCCGAATTGCTTTTCAGGAAACTGGTTTACTTTCTATTAAACAACTTTTTATTAAATCTATTTTAGTCTATGAGCATTCAAACTCTGAGTCCATTACACTCTATATTACATCACCTTTACGCAACAAGAAACGCGCAATATATTGGTATTCAGGTACCCAGAATTATAAAAACTGTAAATAAAACAAATTATTTTTATCTAGCCAATATTTTGTATCGGAATGTTCCACCAGAGATAAGAGACCTGCGGGCTTCAAGGAGTGTGTACAAAAGACGGTTGTCCGACTGGCTCTTGAAGATAGGTACAGACGCCTCTGAACAGATATTGAATTCTGTTTACGATACTACATCACTGACACTTTGACATCCGACGACCACGCTCACTTAAGTCAAGCCTTCGCTTTTAGTTTTATTTAAAAAATTAATACTGACATTGCTAGATTATTTTTACCAAAGTAGTTTAAGCAATTGTATTATTAGTATTGTTCAACATAGTTTTAAAATGTACTACTTTGAACTGTCTGTGCTGTTGGTTTTTATCAACTTTTTGTCGTTAAAATTGTTGTATTTTTATATATGTTTGTTTACTGAAGATTTTGTAGAATATTTCCTTTGTTGAATCATATTTGTTTCCTGATTTTTTGCTACATTTAATATTTTCTATTTTTTATACATATAGGCTATTTTTGTATGTGAAGTGGGTACGCTCTACGCAATATAACAAGACTCAGTTCCACGCACAGGCCTTTTTGGCCTATGTAGGACTTTTTCTATGTATCTTAAAATGGTATTGAAGAAAATAACCCATTTTGATTTGATTTGATTTATATTTTGCTAAAACATACATTTTTAAATTTAGATTATGCTAGCCCATCCATGGATTTGGAAATCACACTAATTATAGTTGTATACACAATTATGTTTAGGTAAACTTTATTTCAAGGGAGGATTCACAACATTTATTAACAAATACAACGAAAACAAAATTAATATTTAATTACACTTATTAGATGATGCTTTTTAGTGTTACCAGTTGTTTTGGCGTTGCATTTGTTGTGCCTACGTGCAGTCTCTACGCGTTCTGTAGCCTCGTCCACACCGAAGCGGTGTAAATAGCGGTCCAAATCGCGTTTTAGTTCCAAGAAATTTACTAACGATCTATCCGCGGGAAGATCACTGGCGGGACCTAGGGGGATACACCGGCGCGGGAAGCGGGCAGCGGGAGCGAAGCGGGAGCCTTACTACGTAGTGAGGTGCTGTGTAAAATCATTATTATTTCAACTTGCCCTACCTTTATATTATTTACAAAATATAGTAAGCCAGTAATTAATGTAGGACTTAATATCTGAAAGCAGTATGAAAGTTCAAATTTGTTTGCTGTTCTACAATATATTAATATTTAAGTTTCAATATTTAAGATATACAAAAGTTACAAACGAATACATATTAAACTGCTAATGAAGAGCAATGACGTCAATAAAAATTATATTATTTTTATAAGTTTATTTTTTTACGTGTCCCACGTGAATATGATACAAATGCAGGATTTGGTAGAACTCATAATATATGGAGAAAAAAATCTTCGTAAAAACATTGTTCTAAATCGTTTCGTTTTTCGTCTGTTTGCCTATATGTTGTTGTTGTTTTTTTATTAATGCATCATATTTAAGGAATCACTGATTTTAAACTAGACATGTGTATTACATTAGTTTAGTACTAACTCGGTATTGAATTTGGCGATTCTATCTTTAACCGTTTCAAAATAGTGGGCATTTCAATTGTTAAATAAATATTTTGAAAACAGCAATTATTGAGGTTTTTTATTTCTGTATTTAATAAATGTAAAAATTTAATCCACAAAGGATGGTATAAAGATTTTAAAGATCACTACACCTATAGCTGAGCTATTGCAGTTTGTATGAGTAACATTTTAGGCATTCTGGTAATTTTCATAGAAATTTTACATTTTCTATCATATAAACTGAAATTGCTCAGTTATGGGTCAAGTGATCTTTATGAGCTTTACACTATATTTTCTGTCATTATTTTTTTTTTAATATGCTAATCAAATACTCAATAGTTCGCCATTTTCAAGATATTAACCATTACAGAATTGAAAAATGGCCGTCATTTTAAAACGATTAAAGATAGAAATACCAAAATTAATACAGAATTAGCCCTAAACTAATACAATAAACTTGCCAGGTTTCAAAACAGTATCTTTAGTAGATCGTAAGATATGCTGCATTGATTAATCGCATAGTCTAAACACAGGCAGACAGACGGGGAACGAAGCGATTTAGGAAAAGGTTTACAAGTAGTGTTTTGCTCCTTCTAATGAGTTTATTTGCCAAATACTGCATTTGTAGCATACTCTAACGGGACACCCTGTGTAATAGCCCTGTCCCATTTAAGATTACAAATATCTTTTTTCAGTTATCAGTTAATATTCATATAAATTACTACATGTAATTTGCTTTAAACAAATATAGATAAACAGGTAACTTTTGGAAATACTGAAACATGAACCTTAGATAAAGTTACCCAAATCAAATCAGTTTTATTTACAGCCATTTATAATATAAATTACAGGTATTTATTAAATTTTTGTATTTCTATCAATACTATTAAATTATATCTTAATATACAATATTACTTATTTGACTTATCAGAAACTTTAAGTTCTTTCCCGGTTTCTTCCCAGACCCAATCCTTGTTCCTTTTATTTATTTAATCCTTGTTGTTAAGGCCATTCAACACATTAGAGTACGTGTACTATTAGGCTATAGGGTACTATTTCTAGAAGGTGTTCAGTTACAAACGACATGTTGAAAGTACGGGGTAGCGAAAAATGACTAGTTTATCTATTGAGTTGAGAACACAGACGCGGATCGCGCGATAAACGCTGCATGCCCGCGATCGCGCCCGCGCCCGCTTCCCGCGTCACGCGTAGGTGTGACCGTGCTCGTGTCCCGCCATGGTTCACGTTGCCCGCGCTGGCGATTCCGAGGAAGACAGTCGCTCCCGCGCCCGCTTCCGCTCCTGTCCCGCGCCGGTGTGGACGGGGCTTTGCATGAAGCTGGTCAAGCACAGTGTTGCTAGTCAAGTAATTGATGGTACATTTAAAGGACCGCACCCAAAGCTGTGTAGTGCATCGCTATTGGAGTCACACTTGATGCTTAGCTGTTTGTGTTGATTTCATACTGTGTTTTTATGTTATATAGATTTTCATTCGTCTATTTATATTTGAAGTCAACTTATAAGGCAAAAACCTATCTGAAATTCAATTAATATTTTCTATAACTAAAATCATTTACAACAATTATAGACATGTAAATGTTACATATTTTTACCCGTGCCATATAATGAACTTAAAGCTATTAATTTTGATAATTCTTTATACCTCCAATATAAAAATAGGGAAAATATGTGTTAAATTGTATATGTTGTAGTACATAGCTAAATTAAAATGACAACTTCCAGGATTTTATGAATAATATGTTCTTTATTGTTAATTTTTTCGATTCTTTTTGGTCATTTGGTTGTTTTGTAAATAAAAAAGTGGTTTAACATATTTATAAATATTACGTTAAGTTAATAAATACTAAATTTACAATTTTGGGCTAATACTGCATACAATATGGTTAGTATATGTATACATTTGGTTTATATACAACACAAACCCTTGGTACCTTACATAAGGAATTAATAATTAGATTAACAAAGCATAGGTACAAAGTAATAAAGACACATTACTACCCATTCGAGTCTGTTAGAAAATTTAAATTATTTAAATAATTGCACTTTTCCAAATGATATTTCTTATATAAAAAATGTTATTAAGAGCAAAAAAAATTGTTTATATGAGGGTGTTAACATGTAAAAAACTCTGTTTCGCAAATTAGTACAAAATATCCGCTCAAGGATTCAAGATTGTCTGCTTGTTCTAGTCACTGATGACCAGTCTTTCAATACTTTCTAAATTGCAAACGTCACATTTTATAATTTTAAAATGTTAACAATCAATACAACAATACGTCGTTTAATATTACTCCAACTATTTAAGTAGCTAGTAAGCGCGTGTTCACACAAGAGAATGAAATCCTTTGAGAGCACGTCAATAATTTACCAGCACTTAGCCACTTAACAGCCAATGTGTGTAGTCCCTATGGAAGAGACGTGATATTGCATGGACAATATCACGTCCATAGTTTACGTTTAAATAGTTGTGTACTTTATTTACTCTTACAGTCGTTAATAATAGACCAGTTATCTTAACAGTAAACAAAATAAAATACTCTTCCTGGCATGTAACTATGTACAATTGATGCCTTCTTCTTGATGTCCTATAAATTTAACAAGAAAAGACATACGATTTTATTAAACCTTTTGGTATTGACGTTGAAATACAGGCTGTGATATCCCATTCATCCGTTCATCATTAAATTTTTCAATCTTAATTATTATTGTAATTTCATACTTAGAACTAACAAAATTATCAGGAAAAGGAATATGCTAAAGTACAAGAAAAATACAAAACATACTTAGTGACGTGAATTTGAGTGGTAAAATTTCAAATATTCCGATAAAATTGAATGCATAGGTCATTGTTTCAATAGAGAAAGTAAATTATACAATTAAAAGAGAGCCTACGTAAGTAAAATATTGGTAGTAATATGCTATGGTGACTAGAGATTGATTAATTAAAACACAGCCTACGTAAATACAAGTGGTACGTGCTACTGAAACTAAGACGCTACGAACAAAAAGATAAGAAAGTTAAAGACAGGTCTAATTGGGTTGCTTATGCTTAATAAAAAATGTGCTCAAATATGAAATGATTTTATTGAGCCATTGAGTAAAGAATTTAGGATAATATCAAGCAATTTTAAGTAAGCAAAACAAACACAGACATTGCACAAAATTCTTATTTGCAAAAGAGCAAAAGCTAAATACAAATTAAGTAAAAAAACATGCACAAACCAAAAGAGAAAGAAAGTTATGGCTGTTCATAAATAAAAAACCACATTGTAATAAAATTAGCAGCCACATAGCTTCCCCCACGCAAACTATAATTTAAACGGAATAAAATGTAAAGATACTTGTGTGTTGCTAGTGCTGAATTCTGTTGTGATCCTGTCGAACTATCTTAAATAAGAAATAAGAATAAGACCTGTTAAAGTAAACAATTTAAAATTTACAACTTATTTAATTTATTTTATTTGGCTGCTGCCTTAAAATAATTAAAAACCTTGTGTCTATAGATGATCACCGGTAAATTGAAGTACTGTTGGGTGAAACCATACACACAAAGTACCGTGAAAGTTGCAAACCTTATTGCTGTAATAGTTTTTACTGTGTTTTGGTCTTGGACGAGTCTTTTATAAAACATATTACAACTAGGTTTTTAATGTAAAGTCTAATAAATTTGAGTTTGAAAGCCATGTTTACTGTTTAGATAAACTGTTTTCACCAAACTAGCTGATGGGTATACTAACCACCTTTTGAAGTAACTGTGCAGCAAAGGCGTTAGAGTCAATAAAGCAACACTAAATTTACATTATTGTTGGTTTATTTACTCCCGGTGATAATAAAATTGTCGTGCATATTGGTAGTTTATATTACTTTTTAACCAGTTCTTAATTATACGTTAGCCTCAGGGGTTTTTTGTGCAAGTAAATCGTCTTCGCGCAAACGACGAGTGTGGCAGGGTACGTGATACGCTCCCTCCAAGTGTGCTAAACTTGTTACACTGTTAGACTATTAAGTCTCGTCTCAAAAGAAAGGATTTTCACCTGCCATTTAAATTCTCCTTGAACGTTAATCCCGATTAAAGTTTAACATAGGAACAATTTAATAGGATCATGCAAAAACAGAACAATTATATCTGAAAATATATTCAATCTAGATTGTTGGAATATTTAACCCCAACAAAGCAATAACAGAAACATTGAAATACATTAAATAGTCTGTAATCCATTTTCATCATAAATGTTTATCAATTTATATTTAATTTATTTTATGAACGCGTTTGGGTATAAACTTGAACCAACATTATTTCTTGCACTAATGTATGAAACTAAAGTTATTAACTATCGTAGTGTAGGGTAAATAAAACAGTAAACCTGTTTAAGCTGTTTAGGGGATACAGCAAACTTTAAAAATTTTATGTCGATCATTAAAATGTGATTGCGTTTTGTATCGACCTCTGTTGTTTTGAAAACTGTGTCTTTCCAATGACTAGTTTGAATTAAACCGTTCCAGATGACTTATATCTCAACTCTGCATAGCACTATAGACCACTCATTGTATACACTCATGTGTATAACTCATATTAAGTTAGCTTTGTCGTAATTAGTTAACAGCCCCAAATCAAAACGTAATAATTCTAAAATATTGTCGGTTTAATTTAGTCACAACTTTAATCGATTAGCATTTATTTATATTTGTATTGCTCAATGGTTACACTATTGTAAAGTAACAAATCCTGTTGCTCAAATCCAAGCAAGTTTGTACATATCGAGAGTTTACTTCAGTTGTAAACAAAAATAACAAAAGATCTCATATTTAAACCGATGATAACATCTAAGAATAACGTACTTTAATCAACATCTAGTTTAGACTTCCACCGTCGGATAGCAACAACAGTTCCAAAGATTCAGGTGTTCAGGCCCTTTACTGTATTAAAGTGATGCCCTTTCTTAAAACTCTGAGACATATTGGCAAATCTACGTAAAGATACCTTTAATTTGACACCTCGAACGTAAAACTCCGTCCAGTCGTTATCGAGTTATGACTGTGAAGAAAAAACTCCTATCGTATTAATATAAAGGGTGTATAAAAACTCCCTGGATACACTTTTTATATTTGTTGCTTATGTCATAAAACACCATATAAACATGGGTATAAAATGCTTAAATTTCTGTCTGTCGGTCTGTTTGTTATTTTTGAAAGTGTTCATATAACTCAGCTTCTATTTAAGATAGAAAGGATTTACTTTCATGATAGAGGATTTACTTTCATGTTCCTTCTTCTACAAGATCCAAAGACCTGTTTGCACGGAGGCAATATAGTACCAACTACGCCCAGCAGTCAACTTTAGCTCGCATCCAGCATCGTGGCAACGTTGTTTCACCGCACGTGGACTTTTTTGCCTCCAGTGATTGGATTGTCAGGCGCCGGGTTGTTGCCTTGCTCTGAGTTGTGTTCTTCTTATGGTTTTTGTTCCTGTCAGTTGAGAGTTCTTTCAGTTTGGTTGTATTTGTTGCTGTCGTTTATATAAGTATATATTTGTATTGTACATTAGTTGCTACTATGTTGTTTATTGTTATACCAAGTTATATTTGTATATTTTTGTTACTATGTTGAACAAGGGAAACACTTTATATTTTATTTGGCTTTTTTTGAGCATTAGGAATGATTAATTATTGTAAAATGGTTATGCCGTGTATGAATAAATAAATAAATAAATACAGTTTAAATTAGGCTCCAATGTGCATCTTAAGACTCACAACAAGTGTATACAGTTTGATTAATGGAAATGGATCAGTTTCAAGATGGTGGCCATTTAAATCTTTCGATGTAAAATTTCATGAAAACCGTTAGTTTTATAAACAATTCTTTCCGGTAGTAAAAACTGTAGAATTGTAAAACAAACAAAACGACACCTGGTTTGCTGCAATTGGATAATAAATAACTGATATAGTAGATTTTTTGTATATTTACTAGAATAATTATTACCACACCATTAGTATAATTTAGAGATTTAGGGTATGGTTTGTACATCGTCAGAAATGTATATACAAAGCAATATCAAGACGAACTTTTTACCCTTGATTTTTAGGCAGTCTATCTTTTTCTACAACTTTTATCTTATAGTTTTATATATTTCTAATAGCCATTACACACTTATATACCTTATATATTATCTAAGTGATATCACTTATAGTCTGTTTGAAGATATTTTAACAAACAATTTAACCATTCATCCTAATTACAAGGGTTAATTTAGCTAGTACGCCCGTGATCACACAAGGGAAGTGAATCCTTTGAGAGCACGTCAATTATTTACCAGCACTTAGCCACTTAACAGCCAATGTGTGGAGCCCCTGCGTGACGTTTGCATACATTTATACATTTTGAATTTGTATTGTTCATTTAAGATGTGCTACTGACCATTGCATACAATCTTTGTCGTATTATACTCTACAAGGTCTTTGGTACTTGGTCTTTGGTCTTTGGATCAAGCCCTGATTTTCATACCATCATCCGAGATCTAAGTTAGCTCCTAGATACCTCCCCCGTTAAATACAAAATCTCCCTGAATCTTTGGTTTCAGCTACATAGTTACTTAGTGTGCCTAATGAGATACACTAAGTGCACTAATTACACTAACTACAAAGTGATTAGTAAATTTTCCGTCCCCACAATTTCAAAATACAGATAGTAAGCTGCCATGAAATCACATTTTTAAAGGCCGTCTTTTTTTAAACGTTTTGTTATTTTATTACTTAGCATTTCTAATGCTCCTATCGTTTACAAGTTAACAATGGACATATTTTACTTAAAAAGTTAGTTAAATTAGCTAACTCACTAAATCAGATTTGTTTATACGTGGAAGATCGATGTATATAATCGTAGCATCTCAACCACACTTAACTACGTTTGCTATTTCGAGTGTAAATATTAAGTATATACAGAACTATTTAATTATTATTACCAACCGTTAAAGTATTCCTATCGTATAGGTAAAGTAAAAGTATGTGTTCAGGCATACACCAAAACAATTAATCATGTTTTTTATTATATTTCAATAAGTATTACAAATAACGTTTTTTAACTCTGTTGTTACAAGTGCTTGAAGAAAGTCAAACGATCTCATTGGAATACAATTAAGCTAGCTTTGGCTGATATTAGATGGTTTGAATAAGTTTAATTTTAATTGGTATTTACGAGATAATGGAACTCAGGATATTATTGGAGATCATATTTCTAAGATAATTGAATTATATTTAACCCACACTAAACCTTCTTTCAACGAAAGTAATAATATTATACCACATTTATTAATTCGGCCTAAAAATAAGCTTGATATTAGTCATCTCTGCAACATTTTACCAATATATGCTACGCAATGAATTGTTCTGAACTAATTGTATGTTAAGCTACCTTAATTAAAGTCTGAGGTATTCAACATCATGAGTTTATGAATGCAAAGTTATATAGGTATCTTATAATATCTTTTAATATCTTATAACGGCACATTCCTTTTTACTTGTTATGTTATGTTCAATTGCAAGACTGAAAGAAGTCCGTTGGTTGGAAGGAAGTCTCTTCCAGTCAGTGGTCACCAACAACGGTCATTTCCGCTTCAAAACATTTGATTCGATTCAATTCTGAACCACTGTCACTCTCGGTTTTACTAGAAAGACTTGTATTATAAGTCATATAATGAAAATCTCCTTGGTTCATATTTGTAGATTAACATACCTATGTATTTTAAGTTTTAGACAAATGTTATTTTTTCAATATTGCGAACTGTCAGTATATCAAAAGAGTATTCTTTCAGACCAACTGAAAGAAACGTAAATACTTTTATTTGATTTCAATTTGATATCAATTTGGATTAAAATAATAAATGCATTTTAAACAAAATATACACTAATTTGGGTAAAACGGAAATTATTTTCTAAGTTACAAATTTCTCTTGTGGATTTTAAATCTTAAAATATTAAGGCATTTTTCACAGTATAGCCAGAAAAATATACTGTCGTTAAGTGTTTAGGGTAAGGGTAAAGTTTTAGGATTTAATTTTCTGGATGTCCCATAAAATAAGCACTGGGAAAACGTATTGTTAACGAAATTCGTTGGTCTTAAGATTTATGAAACTTTAATAATGGTTAGTTTTAATTACCGTAAATGTATTTTAATCCACAAAAGAATTTAAAAATTGTTGAATGCATTTTTTAACACTCTTTTTTGCTACTGTGCATATAATCAAGGCATCGTAGTCTTAATAAAGTTGTTAGATATTTTGAAATATACTTTTTTATTAGTAGTTCTGAAAAATTCACTATAAAAATAGAAAATTTCCGGTTAATAGTTTCAAAAATGTGTTCAGTCATTTTAATTGCATATAAATTTGTTTTTTTTATCTTCCCTGACTGACAATTTAATTTAATGATATACTTTTCTCACAAACAAATATACGATATCGCTGATTCGTTGGGATATTCGTTTGGAATAACCGTATAAAAACCACTATTAGTAAGATTCTTGCCCCAAAGAGTACGATGTTATAGTTAGTTACGCACCTAGGGTAGTAAGAGCGTCATTACAGCCTGAGGGTGATGCTTGAAAGCATGAGTGCGTTAAACGCCCCAAGGCGTTATGGCTCTTACTACCCGAGATGCGTACACTATTTTATCAAACCCGCCCCAACCCCCAAAATATAGGCAACGTAAGGGAAACAACTTTGTATTTTAGGAGCTGGCACCGCAGGTTAAGGTTATATCAGCATCAAAACGGACAGTAATTGTTTGTTGTAAACGTAACCGCTCATACTATTGGAACAGCTGATTGTGCTCTGCCGGGAGTGTAATTGTAACGCTATGTGTAATTTCCTGCCTAGGGAGTGTAATCGTAACGCTATGTGTCATTAACTTCTTAGGAAGTGTAATCGTAACGCTATGAGTCATTACCTCCCTGGTCTGTAATAAAGCTCATTACTTACTCTCAAGATAGGGACCTTTAACATGCGGTGCGATAAAATAATCTGTACTGCTGTCGTCCTACAAAACCCAATCTATCTTGTAGCTTTATGTATTCATCCTCATTTTAAAAAAAATCTAAAATATTGTTTTGTCATACTGCTTCAAAAACAATTGTTTCAACATATGCATTGAGATACTAAAGTTGTTATTTTTATTCTTGGGATTAACAGCTGATTATCTCGAACGAAAAGTATTACTTTGTCGAGATCATCAGCTGTTTATACGAATATAACGAATCATTCAATTTGTCAATAGTGAAAACTTGTGTAACAGCTGTTTGCTTATAGTAGCAATGAGATAAATATGGGAAAAAGCTTGTAATGGTAAAAAATTTTAAAAAATTGTTTTTGAGAGATTGTTATATAAATATTGTTTGCAGTATGACGAAAAATATAGTTCATAATAGGACTAAAAGTGGCTTATGGCTCGGCTCCGCCTTGGCCGTTAAACTTGAGCTCGGAACAAAAAGCGTAAATTTTGGTCCTGGTGATTAAATACACTATTGTATAATAGGTATTTATTTTATTTTATTATTTATTTATATATTTATTCCAACGGTTTCGTCTTTTTACAATTGTTACAATTTAAATTTACAATTTACAATTGTTTTAATTCTTATTTCCAAGATAGATTAGCTAATATTATAACTGACGATTAATTTTGAATGAAAAATTACAGTACATAACAATACACGTTCGTATACTTAAATCTTATGTAATAATATAATTAAGATAACAAATGAAGAAAATAGTACAAAAAATGATAACAGACAACAATATGCTAATAAATAATAATTAATACAAATTTGCTTATGATAATTTCCATGGTAATGAAGGTGGATTTGATGACATGAATATATATAAATTAGTACTACAATACATAACAGTAGCCCAGTAGCGAGAGTAACAATTGTTGTGGACATATCAGCAACGGGATAAACTAATGAATATTTATTAATAATAATCTATAGAGTCAACAATGAACACTTCCAATTTGATGGCAATGTAATTTGTAAAAATACTTGCAGATAGCACAGCTTTACCCTCTTTCACAATGTGACACTGGCGTAGCCTTTTAAAGGCACCACCTCAAAAAACATCAAATATAGCACTCCAGCAGACTTTTCAGGGCGTTGCTTAAGAATTGGATCTCTTAAGAACATCAGTAAGATGTGTCTTGTCTATCTCCGAAAGGACGCCCGGGTAGAGCCAAATAAGTCAATTACCATGGTTATGGGCGTAGTTGGTACGTTGAAAACGTCTACTGAATACTGCCGTGGAGCGGGTACCTCTTGGGATGGTAAAGTTTATGGCACTCAGCAGATCAGGACAGTCAATAACCCCATTTACCAGCCTGTACAACAAGAGAAGATCCTGGTACTTAAGTTGTGTAGCGAGTAGTAGAAGGCCGAACCGTCCCTCCGATATGACCACCGGAGTGTCAAGGTCAAGTTATCCCAGTTTGAGTGCAAGCAGTCTAATGAACCGTGTTCGAATTCGGTTAAGAAGGTCTGGTGCTCAGGCTGGAAAGGGGACCAAATAAAGTGAGCAGTACAAGTTGTGTGCAGTATAGGGCGTACTAGTAACTTGTACAAAATGACAGACAAGTGATCGTGGAGTCCAAAATTCTCTAGTAGTTTGTAATCGATATTTCATGTGGGTTTTGTTAATATACCATAACAACGATGATATCATGCAGGTTCTATTTTAAAATGTCATTTTTATTTCAAAAGTGATGTGGGTTTATAGGAGAGTAATGAACAATTCTATTTAAAAGTTTTGATTGCCTTGTGCTAAAATAACCTATAACATATTAAGATAGATGTGAGAACCAATTTTCTTGTTTCCAGATGTGGGTGCAATTATTATCGAGACTGTGATATCTCACATGCATGATTCGAACCTTTGGATGTGTGTAAGAATCTATTTTTAGAATTACATTAAATCTGTAACTACTTGTGTATCATGTATAATTAACTTTTACAAAATATCTAACGACCAAAGGATCTAATACTACTCTTATGCGTATCTGACACCAGTTTGTAACGGCAGATAACAAACAAGAGTTGCAGTAGTCGTAACACTAAACAACAATTAACCAATTAGCATTACCATAAACTCGTATAACACGCCATGTTAACCCGACGTCATGATGAAATCTCTGCTTAGAATATAACGTTTGGTATAGTATTAGACATTTAAACTAGTATTAACATTTTGTTTGCCAATAGTTATGATTGAAGATTGTAAGTAACGATTTTCCAAAATATATTTCCATCTCGTTAACTGATAATCTTCATAAAGTTATATATTTTTTAATTAGTTGAAAGATATATAGAACACACCTAACTAATACACCATATATATATTTTGTAACGTGTTTTCTTTGGTGCTCAAACAAAAGCAAGTTATAGTTATCTATATTTGTTTAAACTATGTTTATATTGTTAATATCAATTAAAGCTGTTTTACCCAATTTCTTCACGTTATCAAATATTTATAGAGTAACTAACATCTCACAAAAAAAATAAGTATAAACTATTTTAAATGTTTCTCTTCAACTTATTTGCGTATTCACAATGCTAAAAAAAACACTAATTTTTTTACATATCCAAACTTTAACATAATGCATTTTGATGTAACCTTATATAACTATGTATAAAGTCTCTGCAAACGGTAGTTTATACAGTAATATAATATTTAAAACAGTAAAAAATAGATATTAGTGTATGGAACTCCAAAAATAAATACTACTTAACATTGTTTTGTTGTCTGGTATTTTTCTTCTTTCATATCAAGGTAAATATTTCCATAAATATTTAAATATACATATAATATCGATTTGTTTTACCAGAGTATTTAATTATTCATACTATTTAATTGGTAAGGAAGTAAGGCAACGTTGGTAATAAGTAATGTACATTGACAGTTATTAAATGTGTGATACGTGTGAATTATGTTTTATTTGATTATAAACATTGGGAGTCCTAGAAAAAAATTATTTGAGTGGTCCGAGAAGAAAACTACTTACATCAACTAACTCATTTTGAAATCCTTTGTCCGTGGAACGTTGGGAAAATGTTCTATGAAAAATATATGAGCATAAAACTTGAGAAGCTCTAGGGACCCTAACACGGTCCTTGCTGTAAAATATTTCCTACATCCTTCAAATGGCCACTGTGTTGTCCTCACTTAGACTAAGGAGGTCCAATCTTCCTGCTGCTCTTTTAAAAGTGATTTTTATTATTGTTGAAAATAATTTTTTTAAATAAATACACATAACGGTTAATTGTAAGCCAGTCAAGGCCTGAGACCTTTTAAATTATTAGGAATAAAAAGTTAATACTGATGACTATACTCTTTTGTCTTGAGATCTTTTAGTTACGGCATTTGAAACAATTTTGGTTCGAAAAATTTTTAAGGGAGTTTAAAGTGATTTTTTTACCAATATGATGTAGATACATTGTAATAATTTTGTATATGTGGTATGTTAGGGTGTTATTAAAGATATTTAAAACTATTTGTGCTACTGTAAAGTTGTTAAATATAAAAAAAAACACTTATTATACCCTCCTGAAAGGTTGTGTAAGTAGTTCACAAGGCACTGCCAACTTGTGGGCCTTCTTATTTAACAACAACAACAATTTCCCATATTTAAAATCTCGAAACAGTCACAGGTGACAAGCTGTAAAACAACGAAATAATACCAATTATACAAAACTCATTTTATTAAGTCAACTTGAATCTCATACATGATAGAAACTGAGATAAAAACCAACAAAAGACATTAAAAAATACCCCCGTAGCAGCAAAACTGCGTCCTCAGCGAATTTAAAATGCATATATATGTATCATAATCCCACTTAAAGCCACATACCAAGTTTCTTCAATATACATTCATAAATAAATTATTTATGACATTTATTATTCTCCATAAGAATAAAATGGCGTCTGAGGATGCAGGTTTTCTGAAGAAAGGTATACAAAAATGGGTTTTTATGCAAATGTTTTTATAACGCTACTTGGAGAAAGCCACATACCAAATTTTATTAATCCCTCGTATGTTTATGATTAAGGGAGATAACATTTTACTTATTCTCTATAAGAATAACATGGGGACTGAGTACGCAGGTTTGCTGCTACGGTAACTATCGGCAACAAAGTATTGTCTTGCAAATATCAATAGACCACAACGGTATAAAGCAATATACCAAATTTCGTCAGGATAAATAAGCAAGATATAACATTGTTCTTTTCATCCATAAGAATAACATTGGACAACGTACTGTGTTTAACACTTTCAATGTCTCTGTAACCAACTGGCCTAGACCAATGATCAAAACACCAAATTGATTGTTTTTTAAGCTGAATTTAATGGTGAAACCTAAAATTAGATTTACTAAAATATTATATGTAAAAAACTTAAAAAACCCATTTATGGGGTACAAAACACCCCCAAAATACCCCTTTGGATAGAGCAATCTGGCTGGTATTCAAACTCAAAGTCATAAATGCTGCTTTACATGTTTGTACCATATTTAATCAAAATCGGACGATTTTTGCGAGAGTTATCGCACCCACGGATACATATATATATATACAGTTTTGAACGAATGGTGTTTTTGGCATCTGGGGACCTCAGAACGAAAATTTATCATGGTCCTGGGCCTAGGTTTTACCATGCTAACTACGGCAATAGCTTTTTTCCTATAGGGGAAATTCTCTAAAATACACACAAAAAGACATTTTAAAAGATAAACAAAGTTTTAACATTATAAAGTCAGCTGTTTAAGCATATAACACAAGCACTTGGTGCTGCATCTACCAAAGTCAGGTTGTGATCAGTAAAGAGGGCCTTTTCTTATTTAGGCCCTGAAAATATAATAGATTGCCTCCTAATTTTAAAGCATCGTCTCACTATAAGTTTAAAGCAGAAAAAATAGTTTTTAAGTTTATTTTTTAGCTATTGTTAAATCGAATTTTAAATTTATGATATGGGTCAGTTAATAAACAGTTAACCTTTGTAACTAAAATTTCCCAGTATATCACAAGGAACTTTTTTTCTAATACATAATGTTCCGCTTCCAGCGTCTAGGAGCATTATCGGATTCCGTTAACCACTAACACGTTCCTCACCCTTCAAGAAACTAAATAAAAGAAGAAGTTTATATTTAACTGGTATGATATTTAGCTAAATCAAAACTGACTATTGTAAATTTCAGTGCAAAAAACTTTGAAAATGATATCTTACGTATTACTTTGAATATATTTTAAAACCCCCAATGACGTAATTGCGTGATATACGTGGTGTGTATATGAATCTTTTAAAACATAACTTTCATACTTACTTAGGTATACTTAGTTATAGTTTTACTTATATATAGTCATTTTACAATATAGTGTATACATAACTTTGATAAATCTTTTTATATAAAAACCAATAAAGTAGTTTTGAAAGTATTTATCCATTAATTGGAGTTTAGGAACTAAATATAACTGTCACTTTCCATTTATGAGCACAGGCCAATTAAAAAAAGGCAGAAACACGTCACAGCGAGGTTTTGTAGTGTTTTCGCCATTATATTTCAAAAATATAATTTTTGTGTAAACTTACGTTGGATTTGCAATATTATATAGATATTTTATGAATACTGCTTGGTTAGTATTTTTCTCTTTAACGAAATTGCATAAGTGCATTACACAGATAAACCCTAATTCTAGTAAAGAAAGGTATATTTAAGTAATGTATTTATAAATATTTGTTGCAAACATATGTTCAATATTAAGTAATTTATTGACCGAATAAGTACACCACTAAATTTTTTCGATGGACAATAGACAAGAGCTTACACGTATAAAAAGAGAGCTTTAAATTTATACATATCTTAAAATATAATCTAGTTAAAAACGGAATGGAAATGGCTCCAATATTTTTGGCGGCCGCTCTACCTATTTCAAAAATAAAATTTAAAACTTATTTTACATAGAAACATATTTTCATTCATCCATACACATAAATTGTATAAGAAATAAACATATTTTTTAAAGTATGAACCATAATCAAGTAATAAATTGCTGTAAATTTGATAAGCTCTTTTAAGCTTATTATTTGACTCTACTCTTATTTTGAAATAACTGTATATATCATTGGGACTGATGATGATACAGTTGTTGTGACTAGTCGAAGTGTATTGCCTCGTGCCATACTTTTACATTTATTGAATTTAAAGTGAGGTAGTGTAATTTAAAATATATTTTGAAATTTTTGTAAGTATGTGCATGCGTACATTTTTAAATCAAATCCCGTAATGTATAACAATATCTCTTCACCTCCATGGTGAATAACAAAAGCACATTTTGTGGCTAATGTAAATCCGATAAATGGCTCTGTCACGTCTACCAGCGGAAATATTACCTCTATTCTTATTATTTTAATTGTGGTGTAGATAATATAATGGATAATATAATGTTAAAGGAGCTTCAGAAAAATGGCATGAACGAAAACCAATATCATTACACGTTCAACAGTTATAAGCTCTCATAATATATGCGAAAACATGGTTATTGTTTATAATTCATGTTTTTATATTCTTTATTTTTCCCATTCCTACTACGTAGTTTCTGAAGAAATAATACTAATTATAACTGAATTCATTATATTATTTACACACCTCTGTGTCTACCTTAAATGTACTATCATTAGCATAAAGGAACACCTTCTACAAGTTAAAAAACTTAAAAACTTCATAATATTTTTTAAATAAAGAGGCTTTCAAAGATACGTTATGCACGGGAGGATTACTTACAATCCAGCTTTCCACATGCATCTCTTGTAACATGCATGGGCTTTTAACTTGAGGAGATATCGCTGAGACGATTTTATTTTTCGTTCTGAATTAAACTTTCCTTGAGGCTGATCATCATGATGAATTATTCATTTTGAATTAATCATTTTCGCTTTTAATTAACAAAATAGTAATGTTTACTCTATATTATGTTTTTTTTTTCGTTCCCAAAAGATAAAGGTATTTTAAATTTAAAATATTGAAAAATCGAACTTTCCATAACTCAGCAATAGTTAGCAATATTCGTATAAGCATCTTTGATTATGAAGTCGGTTATTCCTTTTAACTTTTTCAAGAATATATTGCGCGTTTTGTGTAAAATTTATAGACTATCTTAGGAACAAGTTCAACAGTAAAATGCTTAAAATTTAGAGCCTTAGAGGGTATGGTTCGTGTTAATTAGCTTCATATTAAAATAAATAACCAAACGGTACTTTTAAACAAGGGATTTTGTTATATCGAATAACTAATTAATCTTGACTGGCTACTCTAATATTACTACAAAGTTAATTAATGACACCATCACTAAAATTTCATACCTAAAGAATTAATCGAATAACTACGGTACCAACAAAGTTAAGGTTCAGAGTGCAGTTTTAAGCCCGTCATACACTAGCGAACATTACACCGAACTGGACCCCAACGCGAACACTGATTTTTTCGTGGCGAAGTTCGAAGCGAAGTTTGCGGTAACTCTTGAAAGAAACTAGCCCCGAACAGAATACCGAACCGAACCTTGACGCGAATTTTCGTGCAAACCACAACTTTCCTCCTCAGTCAGTAGTGATCAGGCGTTCAACTAGCTGCTGCGGCTTACATCTACCTTAGCCATGTTCTTTGGAAGAAGCGGAAAGACCGTCGCTGGTGCAAAATGATGTTTCTCCAACAAAGGGAAAGAGATGGAAGTGGAACTTTGTTGCGACAAGTGAAGTTTCAGCAATTTAGTGAACACTACAAGAACCAGGACCGGATTAAGCATAGACTATTTAGATGCGCGCCTAGGGGCCCACAAAAACACAAATCCCACATGCAAAAGCCTCAGACAAGCAAAATAAATAAGGTCTCCAGATTGAAAACGGCCCGCACCACCTAGGGGCCTACAGCTCCTAAATTCGGCCCTGAGAAGAACTTCATGAGAATGTCCCCTGCATATTTCGAGTTTTTGATCAATCTTATAGGAAGTAAGTGCGCTCGATAAGACACACAACCGTAGCGTGCGATCTCTGTGCAAGCCAGACTCGCAGTAATCCCCAATATAAACCCCCCAATTTTCTTTTCTCTTCTGTTTTGGTTTCTATTAGATATCTAGCTGCCGGTGAGAGTGATTGTAGCCTCCAATATTTGTTTAGAACTTCCGAGTACATTATTGGAAAATTGTCCTAGAAGTGTGTCAAGTGCTAACAAGGAAACTGGGAGTTATACATGTAAGTATACAGTGTAATATATCATAGTGGCCGGTTTCCGCGGGGATGTTCGGGAGTCGCCTTATACAACCGAACCCCGACTCAAACATCATCTCGAACATTTCTTTGATGTGTCGCCAGAAAACCGACTCGAGGTGGTTCGCTCTGGAGTTCGCTCCGGAGTTCGCGTCGGAGTTCGGAGCCTACCATACACTAGTGAACGTTCGCGCGACGATTCGCTTCGGGGTTCGGTTCGGCGTAATGTTCACTAGTGTATGGCGGACACTATCCGTTCAAAGCACATGAATTTTTCAATCCTGTTTATATATATATATATATTAATTTTAAAACATTTGTTGGAACTGAAAACGGTGAACTACTATTCATAAATAAACGGTATCAGGAAACTGACACATACTTTCTCCATTTTAGCCAAATTTTAATGAAATTTTTTTTATTTACTAAATATAGAATATTATGAAGCATAGATAAATGTACAGAAAATTGTCTAAAATAGTTGTTTTCAGAAATATCCACCCAAATCCCTTTTTGGGTGGCACTATAGATTCGTTGCCACACACAGTGGTTCTGAGAGGGGAAATGCCTCCTTGCCCCCCCAGGGTTAAATGGCAACATATTTCGACCATGCTCTGTTGGTCAATGCTAACTTGACCTGCATGTCAAATTTTAATGAAATTGATCAGTAAATAAGAGAGAAATAGTTAGTTTTGTATTCTCCACAATAATAACATTGGACAACGTACTGTGTTTACCGCTAAATGAAAATTTCAATTTTCTCCGCAACTAGCAATCGTAGAATAGTAATTCAAAATACTAATTTATTTAGTTTTTTAGCTCTTTTTAATGGTGAATAGTAATATTTTTTAAAGTTTATGATTTTTTATGAAAAATCAAAAAAACTGAATTTTTGATGTTTTTAAGTCCTGTAATATCTGAACCCGAATTTTTACAGAAATGCGGGTGGTGTCATTTTGTTGGAAACCTAAAGCTTTACAAACCATTAAAGTTTAATCAAAATCGTTAGAGCCGTTTTTGAAAAATTTGGATTTTAAATGTTTTTTTGGCGATTTTTGGGGGATAATTACCATTAAAAATCAAAAATTCAAAAAAATTAAAAAACACCTGGAGATATCGAGGGTTAGTACCTACATACCAAATTTCATAAAAATCGGTCCATTGGTTAGGGCTCTAGCTCTGTACACATCCACACAGACACACACACACACACACACACACACACACACACACACACACACACACACACACACACACACACACACACACACAGACAGATATCACGTAAAAACCACTTTTTTGGGTTCAGGGTGCACCAAAACGAATATTTCCACTAACAACTCAAATTCGAAAATTCGGACGAAAACAATACTTTCTCCATATACTACGTATAAGGGGGAGAAAGTAAAAACAAACAACAAGATTTCAGCCTCAGTTAAATTATGAAATTATTTTGAAAAGAAATAATACTAAGAGATAATAACTTTTGATTTTGTTATTCATGATATAATGATTTGTAATCTTCAATATTATAGTATTGCCAAAACTTCAGTTTCTTGGTTTGAGACATTTCTGAAGGGTAGATTTCAAAAAGTGAAAGTGTCTTTGCTAAGTGGGTTGAATTGATTCTCTGACTGGCTTAAGGTCGAGACTGGTGTTGCACAAGGATCAAAACTGGGGCCATTCTTGTTTATTTTGTACATGAACGACCTTATATTTAGTTTAGAGGGTAGTTTTACACTATTTGCTGATGTTACTTCAGCAATAATTCAGTCAAGTAATCTCACAGAGTTGTCCTCAAAAATTACAATAACCATTTCAAATATTACAGATTGGTTCAAATACAATGGATTGAGGCTTCATGTTTCTATAACTAACTTAATTAACTTTAAAACTAACACCCAGTTCAGTAATGGTGTTTCACAGGTTACCTTGGATTCAGGGGAGGTAGTATTGGCTGCTCCCGGGGTGAAGTTTCTAGGCATTAGTGTTCAGGATGAACTTAAATGGAATAACCATGTCTCTTTTCTTCATGGTAGACTTAGTAAAGTTTTGTTTGCTTTAAGAATAATAAAAAAAAATACTAACTTGAATACAACAAAGACTGTTTGCCATGGGTATTTCCAGCCACTACTCCTTTATGGCCTAATTCTTTGGGGAAAATCCTGTCACAGTAGCACAACTGATGTTTTGCAGAAGAGAGCCATAAGAATTTTAGCTAATGTAAGCAATAGGTAATCATGTAAACCATTGTTTAGACAGTTTGAAATTCTAACTTTACCAGACCTTTACATTTTAGAATTCTTAGTTTTTATAAAAAGAATGAATTTATATTTCTAGAAAAAAAGGTAGACATAAATATGATACAAGACATAAAAATACATTTCAATTCCCTTTGCACCACCTGACTTTGTTAGAACGTGGCTCTTATTACAGTGGTATAAAAATGTTCAATCTCCTGCCAACTGAAATTACCTCTATAAAGAATGTTCAGGGATTTACATCCAAATTAAAAAATATTTTAATAGATATGTGACTTTATAATGTTGAGGAGTTTATCTTGAGTTTTCAGCAGGGAAAATAAGGACATAACCATGTTACAGTTGTCATGTTTAATGATTTTAAATCAGTCGTGTTATTTTCTTGTATGTCTTATGATAAGGTTGACGTGTTATATATTTACTACTGCTAAGCATTGATTGTAAAAATAATATAACGAACATAAAAATAAAACTGGTATGCGCTGCTCATTGCGAACGTTTGTTTTTAGTTTGGAATTGTTCCCCAATTAAGAACTTGTAAGTGATGCATAACTTTACTAATGATCATGTTTAAGGTTTAAAACGTTATTCATTTCACCTCCTCTGAGACGGTATTTGTACACTTCAATTGTTTAATGTCTAGAAATGATAATTAAGCATGAATATAACTCTTACAAAATTATGAGTGTCTTTAACTTAAAACAATACTAACCCTACATCAACTTACTTTTTAAAATTAAGTCATATTTATTCAATCCTTAAGAACTTCTCGACATTCGTTGTTATCAAATTTATGCTTCTCCAAACACAAAGTTATTTATGACTTTAACGTTTTATTAGAGAAAGCGGTCCAAACCCATTCGGCAGTAGGACCTTTGGGTATGAAACCCTTTGAACCGAAGTCCAAGACGCTCCCAACTAAACTACCAAGAAAGTTAAATTAGTTGCCAGGAAACACTGTAATACTAATAATTATGCAATGCAAAATTAACTAAGAAACAGTTTAGAAATTAAAGGACGGTCATCAAGGGAGTTTGGCTGTATAAATCTCCTGCACTAACTAGAACTAGGGGTTGTAGAATTAAACATAAATAATAAACAGCTTACTTCCTATTAATGTAACAGTCAACGTGACTTATTTTTAGATGAGAATACTAAAATTAAACAACCTTTTCATCAGCATTATGCGTGTTGTTTTAGTTATAGAATTTAATTACTAAAATATTATTCAAAAATATATATTTACACTTATACGATTTAAATTGTAACGTTTAACCAACGCACTAAGTTCTCGATACTCTTCACAAATTATGTAAAAATAAATGCAAAATGAGCGCCTGATGATGGAAAGACAAATTAAGAAAATTAAAAAACTTATGATTATTCAATAATATAAATCATGTTCATTCATGTTACATTCAATTGAATTTAAATATATATTATAGTAATTATAGTTAAAGGTTATAATACAATTCAAAAAACAAAAAAAAGTATAAAATAACAAAATTTTAACATTGTTAACCATAAAAACATATGAAGAGTATATTTTATTTACATTTTACTATAGTTTATTGACAAACTTTAACAACTTATTATTCTACTTAATCTAAAATTTGTAATATACAATTAAACAACAGGTACTGACCAAAGCTTTAAAGTCTTGCATACATTTAATATAAAAAAATAGATATATAAAAGGCAGCTACAATGAACTATTTTCTGGAAGGAAATAACTTATAACTGATATTTGTGGACTCATGCATTTTGCAATATTAGTATATATTTAAACGTATCCTCATTTCAGGGTAAACTGTAAGGGGTTATTATCATCGCAGGAGCGTGACTTGTCGAGGGTGGTGTTGTTCTTCTTATCTCAGTTCCGCAGTTGTGGTGATAAGTGACGCCGACCACGTCTGTAGCGCCATCTACGTGCAGACACGTCACTTCCTAGAGGCTTCTCAAACACGCTCACGCCCGAGTGCACTCGAACTATCAAAACTCAAAAAGAGGTCGGTGACCTCTTTTTTCTTACTTTGTACGTCCACAATTGTATTGTCTATGCATAACGAAAAAAGTGTGCTTTTACTGTACAAGTTAGACAGGACTGTTGAATTTACTTGCCAAGACTGGGTTTCGATTCCAAGACAAGGCGGTTGCCGTGGTTACAGGGACCATCGGCTTGACCACTACGTCAATGACCCGCACTAATGTTGGACAAGACGGGAAGCAAAGGGCTTGTGTCATGGTCTTATTAAATTAACTAAGAAAGCACTAAATAACAAAATTTTAACATACAATAAACAACATTAGCGAGTTACATCTTGTTGTTTAGCTTTATTCATTATTACTAGCCGATCATTAGTTCCAGAAACTTCAAGGAAATTTTAATTTTACACTTGGTCAATCAGATCTTTGTTCATTTGAAAAATTTAACATATCCAATTGGTCTCCAAACACAACATACACAGAAAGAAACGCGAAAGAAATAAAATCGTGACAGTGCAGGTACCAAGATTTTGTATTGTAATTAAAATAACTAAACTACCTTAGAAGTCTTTATAGCATGTTTTCTTTATAAGAGTGGATCTATGTTGGCCTAAGGTATGGGAATATATATATAGTAGGTAATATAGCAGATAGTGGCCTGGGGTGGATTGGAAAGGAAGTGTTCAGGGGTTAGGTAGAACAACAAAGGCCATGTTCACTATATTGAAAAATAACACTTAAGAGTGTTCTGCACTTGGATATAAATGGTGATTAATTTTCCATGCAATAACATTTCTTTATCATTAAACTTGAATGACAAATATTTTAGAAAAGATTTGTTCATCAGACATATTTACTTCACGATTTAAAACACTTGTCTGTTTATTACGTATTGTAACGGTTTAAGAGGCCCACTAACAGACGCTGTTTATTGAACAGAAGTATACAAAGTAACGTTTACCTTCTCGTTTCTGGTGAACGAAAACAAAACAGTTCAGGTTTGCAAAGTCTGGAATGAATCGCAAACAATTAGTATCTTTAAAACTATTACCTGTGACTCTCCTTTTAGTACATTTCACGTAAAATCTTTGACGAGTTGTATTTGTATGTGCTGTTATATATGCTTCTAAAAAAAATAAGTTGTCCGACCCGACACAACCCCCTTTCAGAAAGTCTCAAAAACCACATTTCCTATCTCTTGTAGTTCAAATTATTTAAATCACTTTTAATGCTCAGTTTCCACACTATATATTGAGGGACAAAAGAAAGCGTTAACATTTCTCTTTGATCTTGGAACTGCATTTGTTAACGTAGAATCATTTACCTTCTAAAACTGACATGTTTGAGATGAATAACTAAGGTTTTAATAACCTAAGAACCATGAAAAAAATATACATTAAACAGTACCATTATCCAGTACTGTTCCCGATAGAGAATATACAACTTAAAATATATTTAGTAAAAATATACTCAGTAATAATAATAAATTCGGATTCTTATATAATTTTCTTTACACTAGCATAACCATTTTTTTTTTGTAAAAAAACGACCCTATTCCACAAAGTTCGATCTGCCAGAAAATGTAAGACTGACACATACGATCAACGAAATATGATCATTAACTTGAAATTTCACTTGAAAAACAATGGTTTTATAAAGTTTTGCCCAAACCTTTATTTTCGGTAGCTATTATAAACGTTTATTCTTGAGTTGTTAATCAATAATAAATTACTTTTATTCGTAATCATAAAAACTGCAGGTTTGGTGGGAATAAAATAAAATAGTTGTATTTTGCGTGAAATCAGTGTAAAATAATAATTAATGTCTAATATGATTTCAATCGGATATAAGTCATAAAATGTTTCAATCTATAGTTTTATTTTATTTTTATCTATAAGAATGGCCTGGTGTTCCACTACATCGTCAGCAACCTTAATATGTATGACAAATAACGTATGTAATCAGTAGAAATATGCTCCTATTTTCTGCATATTTCTATGCAATTAAAAATATATATATTATCTATTATCATCTCCTTTAAAAAGTGTTTTTCAAATTAAAAAATATAAAATAATTATCTTCAATGGAAATGTTTTCCAATCGCAGTCTTGATTTACTCAGCTTTGAAGCAACAGTATGATTGGTAAGTTAACTATAAACTACATATATCTGTAACGCAGGATATCTTAACACATATTATTGATCATTTAGCTCATTTATTTGCTAGGAGTAAAATAGTATATTTCATTACAAGTACCGAATTGGCATTTTACGGTGCAGGAAGACCAAATTTCACGTGCGAGGTGAAGTCGAGTACGGGAATAATTGGAGCAAGCGCCGGAAAATCACTTTCGGTACAAGTTATGAACGATACTTTTCATCACGACGCCTGTTTCTATTTACATTTATATTGATAAACAGCAAAAACAGCTGATTTAAATTGTAAAAATAAATGGTAAGGAAACATTAGTGCGCGTAGTGGACAAATGGAAAACTGATTGAGAGCAAGGGAAAGTAAATTTAGAGCAAGGGAAAATCAGTGAAGATTGTTTTCTCTTGCATTAAATTAGAGCTTGGGAAAGGATCGTATTCTTTGACATTAGATGACATCGAAAATAGCTACTTTCTACGAAGTGTTGAAAAAGGGTTTTACTGAACTTTATCAAAATGTCTCTGCAAAACACGATGTATCGAATTGTGTATGCCCCTCGGATGTAAAATAAATAATATTATACTGGGTATATTATCCTGGAATTACATTGCTAATGTGATCTAAGGACAAGTGCAAAATAAAATTAAAAAATTATAATTTGTTGTCTAAAACAATTAGATATTTACATCATGTACAGTATAAGTCGCATTTTTCTTACAAGGTGAGAAACATAAGTTAAATTTAAGTTTATTAAATATAAATGTTTCCAAATTTTGCTGTTCTATGTCTATGCCTTAAAGACAACAACATCTATCTTTAAGTTTATCTACTTTATCATGTTTTGTCAGCATAACGTTGGCGGAAATTGTTCAGTGAAGAGTTTATGAAAGTAAAACTGGAGAAACCCTAGAGATCTTGACTTAGTCTTTGAGATAGAATATTTCATATAATTTACTTAAAACGTTTGTTAGATGGAATCTAAGGAAATAGTTACAAATCCTACCTGTATTACACAGCAAAACCATTTTTTCACGCATTTTGACAATAACCAAAATAGAGTATATGTTTATATTTAATATTTGATAAGAAATAATCTCAGTATGTTAATGTAGATGTACTGATCGAGTTACCCCTAGACAGAGTTCTTGAATTATATCTGAATTACTTCTGAAAATTAAAATTTTAAAATGTAAGTTGGTTTTTTACATCTTGCAAAGATTTGTGAGTTGATACTACACCAAAACTGAAATGCCGTTTAATTGAAGTTGGTTAAGTTAAATTTTGTTATGTTACTTTTATTTAAATGATATGATAATCATCAAATACATTTAAGACTGCTAAATTCATAGATTCACCAATAGAGTTTTTTATATCTAAAGTTATATTAGTTATATTTACTTATACATTTATAAAACAAATTCACTGAGAGATGCATTGCCTAGAGTTGTATTTGTTATCTTATTAGTTGTTTTAACTTTATGATGCTATTAGATAACTACAAACTTGGTTATTGGGTTATAAATATACACAAAAATAGTACCAATAATTGCTAAAAGGGTTGTCATATATCAAACAGACTTATCATAATTACAATTCTAACCGATTATTTTATTGAAATCAGCTCCATACCAAAATCACATGTAAATCGATGAATTTGTAAATACACTGGTTTAAGGGGATTTATTCAAGAGTTTGGGTGAGTTGAGATCCCTTAAGTCAAAGCAATTCAACCCCCTCTTAAAAGCTATGCCTTCTTGAATGCTTTTAGGCTAAGCGGATGTTTCTGTGGCAACTTATTTTTAATACAAAATTTGACAGTATCACAACAGCTTTTAATTTATTTATTTGGATTATAATTTTCTAAACTTTGTTTTTTTCTGTACAACCCCTATAGCCTATAGTTATAGCCTATAAGCCTATATACAATTCAAGATATTGTTCAAATAACACTCAAATCTCTTACAAGAAGACAACTGCACATGAAATAGGGCAGAAGTTAGTCGATCTTGCTCACACAATAATACAAATAATCCTGTAATTTCTCAACAGATTATTACTTGTTGCATAACATACAGAACAAGGATGACAATGATAGTATGTGAAGCTTGGTGTGTGGATGGCATTTGTGGCACAAAGGTAACATTGTGTGTTATACGTTAATCGTAATGCTGATTAATTATATGTTGCTGTATTCAAATAGCACTTTACTTACAAGAAGGCAACTGCGCATGAAATATGGCCCAATTCAATCAATTTATATCGGACACACGGATAATTATTGGGCCTACACAGATGACGGGAGTGTGTTGTAGACGGTAGTTTTGGCACATAGCGAGTTATACGATAATGGCAATTCTGATTAGTAATGGTTGCTTGATGTTTTTACCACACAAACACGGACTTGACTGCGGCAATAACCAGATGCGTATTTACTGGGAATAAATTTAAATATTATTTTAGGAGAGTAAAACCGATAATGTTTGATGAAAGGTTGCAGTAACTTTACAGACACGCGTACGATCTTTTAATAACCCTTATATTACTGAGTTATACGTATTTCAACAGCTTCCGGTATCTTAATACCTTAGATTTATTTTATTTTTTTATGAAGGACGTCGTGATTAAACAATAATTATAAAAATCACATGAACTGAATGACAATAATCACAAAGATATTTATTGTAGGCCTACAAAGGAGGGGCTGCGGGATAGTAAGCCAATACAGCGCTTTGCAAACGTATGTCGAGTCTGTGAGGTGCACATCCGTTGTCATTTGACCTTTGTCCTGTCGTTGTTTAAAGTACAGCAGTGGGAAATTGTACACTATACCTTAGTTTGGGCTACATTAGGTGAATGTGTTTTTAGTGGACAAAATAAGTAAAATAAAGGAGGTTCTCCGAATATCAGCCAACAAACTTACAAGACAAAAATAATTTATTTTTATGATAATTTGACATTAGTATGAATAATGTCATAAGTAATATGTTAAATTCATAATTCCCAACTTCTTCTGAGGCCAAAAGCCTAAAAATGACTAAGCACCATTGAGTATGCTGTTGCTTAAATCCTTAAGATTGTTCACTAATTGCTCCAGCCATCAAGAGACTCCGCTTAGCCCCAACTTGGTCTCACCTATTCTCCCCCACCTTCAATTACACGAGCAATTACTTTCACCAGATCCTCCTGGTTCTACTGACGTTGCTTATGTTTCCCCTAAAACTAAACAAGTTTATTAAGAAGAGTGGACACTGTCAACAACATCTTAAACAGAATACTTAATCGTTGGGCAATACGCTTGACAAATACATTTTAATTAAATAATTACTTGTATTGGTAACTTCAAATTATAACGTATTTTGTAATGACAATTTATTTTAAAATGTTTGAGGTTAATTACTGTAGGGATTTATTTAAATTCCCCGTGATAAAAAAAATCTAAGTTAAAAATATTTAAATAAACAATTTATTTTAAAATGTTTGAGGTAATTTACTGTACGTATTACTTTCTCCGTGATAAAAAACCAATTTAATTTTTAAATATTTAAATAATTCAAATGTTATACCTTTTTCAATTACAATTAGTCATTTGACCACAGTATTCGTCCAATGAAAAATCTAGATTAGAGAAGAAAATTAACGGTTATTACTTAGTATACCCCAATCCAATGCCGCAATGATTAAGTTAAGATACTTTTCCCACTTATGGTTGATAAGTATAACTATAAGTTGTTAAGTTATTTATACCTTATGTCTACATGTGTGTGCATACGTTAAATAATCTGTCTTAGTTTGCTGTCATTTCAAATTGTAAAATAACTTAAATATCACGTGGATTGTTACAATAAGAATAATCACATTAACTTAAATACATTTTCGGCCTTCATCCGTTACAATGCCCCTCATGTTAAAATAAGTATGTTTGAAGAGTTTATCCAAATAGACAGTTAAACAGAGTACATTACTTGTATTGAGCTTTCTGGCAGTACATACCTCTAGAGCAAATACAGATAGCTAGCTCAAAGCTCAGGAAGCTCGCTGCACTGTTATTGATAACAAGTCAAACTCTCCGATCAAAGTACAGTGATGATTCTTTGAACGTTCTCGTGAAAATCTGAGAGAATAAGGCTCTAAATTGTCCAACTTGTGTTATGTTACACTTAAACAACGTATTGGCGTCCTCTCTGCCCACTTGCTGCCAACTACTTTAACTTTCTTGGAAATTGTTCACGCCGGTATTGTTTAGCTACTAATGTTGAAGAGTGTTTTATTTTTTAACATGTTTTATATTATTATATACAAAAATCTATGGAAATTCCTTTATATGTTACAATTAGAGTTATTAGATATTTGTTACAATTATATATTAGTTAGATTTAATAAATTACAGTTAGTTTGCGTGTTTACTTTCTGAAAGTAAAACGTGGGAATGAAACCTGGTGTCTGGAGTCGGACCGGAATTGGTAATCTTGTTAAATGTTCGTAAATCAAATCACGACCAAGGTTCTCTCTGCTTACCGCAGCCTTATTGACGCGAGAATTCATTGTTTGGTTGATCGACGTTTCTTAGACGTAACCAATAATATATCGCAATAACTTTTTGCTGTGTTATACTTTAATATTCTTGATAAAAAATAAATAATATTAGAGCCTTCTATACTAAAATTTTAAAAAAGCTCTTAATATTTCACTTCTGTCTGATCTGATAATCCTTAAAACAATAAACTTTATTGTCAACTAATACGGACAATAGTATGTTGCAAGAAAACTCAAATACGAGCGCGCGCGCGTGTGTGTGTGTGTGTGTGAGACATAAAATTTGGTAGATTCATAGTATCAATAAAATGATTTTGTGTTTTATTTTACATTTGGTGTTTATTCCTTTTTAGAATCAGATGGACTTTGTCAAAAACTTCCAATTCCCCTTTTACAGGTTTGGAATGGTCATGTCTAGCCCTAAAAAGTAAACAAAGCACCACATTTAAGTAATGTAAATAAAACTATAGAATTGGAAATCCACAGATTTAATACTCTCTCTTATAGTGAAGGCGGAAATATTTACGGAGTTCATAAAGGTAAATTGTAAACTGACTTATCAAAGTTCGTTGTCTTATGAGGAATGTACACTATAAAATGGTGTTGTTCATAACTTGGTTTTGTCATCGTAGAACCCTGGTACATATTTTCACTCCTGACTGGACCTCCTCTTACACTTATAACACAACATTGCTTTCCCAGCATTAAAGATAAATAGAACCAGAAGCATTGGAACACCCAAACAAATAATATGTTTCTCAGTTACCCAGAACATTGGGATGTGATTATTTTTGTTCCGATTATTTTTTTTAGTTTTTAATGGAACAATTCCCTTACGTAACAGTATTTCGTGTGAACTCATTTTGTTTTTGGGACCAGCATAAATCTGTATATGAATAGCAGGCTTTATTAAAAATACACCAGCCAATGTCTTTTTACCCTTTCCCTTTTCGCAGAAAAGAATACATTTAAAATAAGTATAATAATTTTGCCGGTATGCGTACAGTACTTCCTCAACAAATATTATTGTTAAAATAATACGTTTTATTTTATAAGGAAGACTAATGGCATAATAAATGTGTAATAAATAAAAATGTGCTGTGTGAATAACATACGCAAGTTCTGATTAAAATGAATATTTGCATCTTTGAGTATAGTTTTTGTCTTATAATTGACTTATATAAGTATTTTTCTAAAAGAAATATAGTCTACACACTTAATGTACCGGAAATATTAACTTCCTATTTATTACCCACTATTCCTATTTGATTTACTATTCATTTATTTATTTGTTTCCTGAATACTGAACTACGTTTTTTGTAAATAAATGCATTTGATACATGAACATAAATTGTGGTTTTTTAAACTTAAAGATATGGTGCAACAAAGAATGTTGAAACAAGTCCGAGAAGTCTCAACAAACTAAGTGTCACGAAGTTGTTAAAGTATTATTACTCAAAAACTTCATCCATTACTAACTTTTCATTCTTTTTTTTAAATCTGAGTAAAAAGTTTCAGTCGAGCAAAAAGTTGTAATGCGTAAGAACGCTTTATAAAGAACATTATGTGTTACCTGCCACTTTATTTAGTTACAAGTGTTGATTCGTAACACCCACATACTAAGCATACGATTATCAAACATTATTATTTACATCATTTACAAAATTATTTACATTATCTAATAACTATCTTGTAAGTTCAGAGAGGCATAGCCCTAAGAATTAAAAGAAATCCCATAATTTTGGCCAATGAATTTGGTTATGAATTGTGTATACTTTAAATTAAGTAATTAGCTAATTTTCCCGACAAGGCGTTATTTACAAGTTACATTAAAGACTGAAAGAAGTGTGAAAGATTTTATGTTTATCGGCAAATTTCGTGAAATTTCAAGGTTTTTTGGAATATAACGACACATAGTAACAACAACTTTTACAAGTGTATTTTATATAAAATCTTGTTTTTTTTTAATCCAGCAACCATCACATTTTTTTACCTTGCCTAGGTTCAAGGTACAGGAAAAAAGTGAAAGAGTTGCGAAAAATGTGTGAAACAAGTGAAGTTTTTCGGCAAATTTCGTCGAATTTAAAACGTTATTCGAAATATGAATTACACATAGTAATAACAGCTTTGACCAATAAATTTTATAGAAAATCTTATCTACTTTAATGTTGGTCAGTATGATATTTTCTGTATAAGGCTTCGTGTTACGGGGGAAAAAACGAAGAAGCACGAAAGATTTTAGGTGTAGCGGAAAATTTCGTCGAATTTAAAGGTTCTTCGGAATATGAACTACACATAGCAATATTAACTTTGACCAGTGCGTTTTACATTAAATCTTGCCTACTATAAATGAAGCAACTATAATATTTTATGTACGAGACCTCGTTCACAAGGTACAGGAAAAATCTGAAAGAAGTATAACAAATTTTACGAGTAGTTTGATCGGCAAGTGTCATCGACTTTAAAAGTTCTTGCAATGTGAACCAAACATAGAAATACTACATTTGACCATTGCATTTTATATGCATTTTATATTAAATTATGTTTACTTTAATTTCAATACGTATAGTATTTTCTTTATGAGGTCTCATTTACGAGTTACAAGGAAAAAATAGAAGAAGTGCAAAAATGTTGAGGTTCATCGGCAAATCTCATCAAATTTCAAAGTTCTTTTAAAGATAAACTACATTTGTAAATAACAACTTTTACCAGTGTATTTTATAAGAAATTTTGTCTACTTCACATTCAGAAAGTATAACAAATTCTGCACGTGGTTTCATGAAACCTTTTTGATTTCTTTAGGGCCTACATGAAGAAGTATGGAAAAAGTGCGAAAAATATGAGGTTTTTCGCCTACCGAAAATTCCCCCCATGCCTTTCGAGGTCGAAACTTAGTTTTACATTCCTTGTTCTATACCAAACAATCCGAAAAAAAAATTTGTACCGGATTTAATGTAAGCTGATCGTCTCTAAAGTTACCTATATTGGGCTATACTTTTAGTTGCAGGAAACATATGGTCCTTCTTTCAGTTTTTATTGTATTGATTTGTAATAATGTAATTTTCCTACCCCAGGGACTCGGGGAAAATAGCAGCATTTCTGAAAATTTACCCGTAAACGAGAAATAAGGTAAAACATCCCCCATAAGAAAATCACGGGGATTTTAAAACGTCTGCTTTGTTTACATTAAAACATGCTATTAAGTGTCTATTTTGTCTACGAACTGGCATGTGTTCCTGCTTATATAGTTTTATTTTCGTCAGCATGAGGCAGAATATTGGAGCAATATTAAGGGCTATGCCCCTTAAAGCCACTAGGTAAATCTAATTACGTACAAATGGTAACGAAGCTTATAGCTAGCCAAGGCCGAATTACCATTCAATAATATGCATTGCCTTTTTATGTTACCTATTAAAACAACCCTTTATAACATTGAGGGTATTATATATTGGTGGCGATTGCGTCTCACATTTGAGAGGTCCCAGATTCAAATCCTGGAATGGCCACTTCCCTCCTCTCCTCTCTTAGGAAAATGCTTGAATGGTTAGAACTTTGTAGGTAGAACCCTCTAGCTACCCCACCACGTTAATTGGTAGAGAAGACTGCAGTCCTAACGAGGTAAAAAACGTCCCATTATCAACGATTAACATCGAATTGTTGAAGCAATAGCGTAAAGCTAATAAGGCAGTTTATATCATAATACCTAAAGATATGTCTTGACATGAATAATAAAATAAAATCCAAAAACTAAAGGTCAAATCGTCAGGTTTAAGGAGTTTCTTTAAGTCGCCTAAGATAGGTAGCTCTGAAAATGAGGGGTTACTTAAAACCAAATAAAATCCGCCTTTCAAAATGCATATTTTATAATATATGAGACTACTGTGGATCATCCTAAGATGATATGACAAGTCTCTATTTATATTTTACAACTCTGTCTGTAATACTTTCCCTGAAGCTTTGTGCATGTCTGTTTGTTTATCTAGCTTACAAATTACAATCAGGTTTGTATTAAGTTTACTGTTATAACCAATTACAACCGATGGGAATAGTTGTTCATATAAAGTTTATATTCGCTGAGAGAATAGGATTTCACACACTTATCGCATTCCAGCAGACATTTCGCTATTTTCACAGAAAACATTCCTTCAAGGCCATTAGTCCCAAATGCTCTTAACTCTACATTTCTACGAAATATTCTTTCTTAAAATAAAATAGTTTAACATTGTTTATAGCTGTGTAACTGTAATTTTTTATCTTTCATAAATATTAATTTTTCATCTGACAATTTCACGAAGTTTATTAGCAAGCTAAATTTACAATACGATTTTAGTTTGGCATTCATAAACAAATTGATTTAAAATTCTTGAATTTATATTAATATAAAACATTAGATAACAAATTATAAATCAGTATTTAATGTAGAAGAAATATGAACAAACGAGCAGGAAGACATAAAAGCCCTCAACAGAGGAACCTCTGCGAGGGGATCCATCGCAGGCAACGAACAACGTGCGCACAAGTGATTACATTTTCAAAGCGGTCGGTAGTTTAATTGTATTTTCATTACCAGCAGTTTTCCAAAACCTTTATTTTATTATAAAACGTAATTTATCGGATGAAATTCATAATTTGTCTTTATAGTCTTGGGCAGTAACCGAAATACTGAAGTAATTAACTTTCCAAGTTCTGTAGGTCCAATACATTTGTTTTCAATTACCTTGTGAATTGATCTTAAAGATTATTGTTAGACGATAACGTGCCAAAAATTAAAAACTATTATATAAAGTTCATACGTGTTGCACATTTTAATATACATCTTTTGAAAAATGTACACTAATGAAATGATGATATCAAAATATCGGCATCATATTATATGAGATGTTTATGAATATCATACCAGAAATCAAAGCAATATAGTATTATAATTAGATATTAATAAATAGGTCGGATTTAATAGAGGAGTAAATGAATAATATGTAATAACGAAGTTGCGGTAGTCATGGGAGATAAGAGAGTGGCTAAAATCTGAAATTTTAAATATTATTGTTTTCTTTTAGATTATAAACTACAATTTACTGATCTATATATATATAAAATCCTAGATAATATTTGTAAACAAGTTTTCTTTTCTTCAAAAAAAAAAAAAACGATTTTACTCTTTTACCTGTATAATCGACACACTTATTGATTATTTGATAATTGATTGGGGGAAACGAGAGGTTGTGGTATATAGGCAGAGACGGAGAGGTTTGCTACTTGTAAAGTGATTTGCTAAGACACCTGAGCACAGGCAACTACATCACTAACCGACTTGTTTTGCCTGGGTCTTTTATTGCTGAATACGTCTAGATGGGTCAGTGAATGCGAGCTTCGTAAAAGAGAGTGGCTAGGGCCGAGATTTACCAGAGGAAAGGTTTATGAAAGGGGATTCGATGTAAAGCGGGAGTTATGGGAGGCGTTTTATCTCTTAAACGCTATGCTGTAATAACGCCTAAACGGGATAGCGTCAAACGATTTACAGGAGAATACCTTATGTCTTAACAAAGTAATAATATTTGTCTTGTGTTTTGGAGAGGATTTTTCATGCCAAGTGCCAGTAAGAGTATGTTTCTCTTACACAAGCTTTGAAGACGTAACTATTATCTATTCTATTACAGAGCGTTGTTGTAATCCATGCATATCAAAGGTGGTTTAAGTGCCGTTCGAAAACTTTAACTTACCTGACTTTGTCATCGCGTTTTTAAATTAGTCCTGATTTATCGTCTGTTGTTCTTTCACAACACTTTTATTGCCTTAAGGGCACAATAGGTAACACATATTTTACCTTACTTGTTATAAATAATATAAAGAAAGAAATTCTACTTTTGCACCTGCGCCTTCATGCGGGTCTCGAGAACAGATGACGTAACCCGCATGACAACATGCTTATTAGGGCTCAGGTATAATAGCACGCAACTATATCCCCTGACCTATAGTGCACGATGAACGTTGAATAGTACAGAACGAAACATTGAAAACGTAATTTTACACCTGTTTAATTATGGCATAAAAGGATTGTATAAACAACTCGTACTTTGATTGTACTCGCCACACGTTCACACGCACTTGTGGTTGTTACGTGTGGACACAAGTTTAGTTTGTGTAACGCCTCCGAATGACTCAAAATTATATTAAGTTTTGGAAGCCATAATAAGTTGTCATGAGGACTAGCAATTTTTGAGAGTCGTTGAATGATAAATAAACTATTACTTAACTTCTTTGTTACTTCATCAATATGATCATAAAAATAAAGCCGACAATCATTGATCAATCCAAGAAAATGTATTTGTTGGCAGTAGAAAATTTCACTATCATTTAAAACTAACTCAGAAATGGTTTGATTAACCATATTACACCTCAAACTAAAGTCGGTGAACTTAGTTTATTTTAGTATTTACTAAAATATTGTTATCTTACAGCTACTTTAATAAATAAATGCATTAGATTCAAGAGTACACCAAACAATTTTGCTATTGCTTAAGGAGGAATCATCCGCAAATAAACAGATATCTCCATGGGATATCACTTTGAATATCATTAACTAAAATCGAAAATAGAATCGGAAAAGACCAAGCCTTTAGGTACCCCACAGTTAAAAGGAATGTCATTGGATTTCTGAGATGCCCCTACTTGCATCGAGAAATGGAATTTCGACAGACTGAGTTTTGTCCACCAAAACTGGATGAGATCCAAGTAAGAGCATTGTCTCTAACACTAAAGCGCTGAATCTTTTTCGATAAAGCGACTTATAATTAACTATATCAACAGCTTTGCTTTAAAAAGATTAAGATTGTCAAAACATATATTAATACGTCTTATCTACAAGAAATTAAAACTATATTGAACATTTTCCAAACATGTTGAAGGATTTTTTTATAGATGCAAGATAAACGTTGTTTTAAGCTTTATAAAAGAGAATAAAGGTTGGTATACTTCATTTTTCATGTATAACAAATTTATATGAGATTCCAGTGTTTAAAGCACATCAAACTGTATAAAACATGGGACACTTGACATTTGAATGTAAGGTAGCATGTTTGTACTTTGAAGAATGCATTCCGGTCACGCCTCAGGCTTCCACATGATAACCGTACTATCGGATTCCAATACACCATCTAACTTCACTGTCTGCAACTGAAAATATGATAAATAAATCTACCTTCCTATACTGGCGGGCTTATTGGTTTCAAATAGAATAGACGTATTACAAATTTCTCCATTAAATACAATTTGTTTTCTTTAAATGGTTTATGCTCACATACAGTTTAAACATTCTCAGTGAATAATACTCTGTCAAAATGTTTTTATTTGATCTTAATAAGTCACAATCAAAATCGTATATAATTTAATTATTTTAATTTTGAAATATGTTTACTTAAATATAAATTAAAACAAAAATATAATGGGTTTAACTGGTTAAGTAATTTTTTACTTTTAATTTTATTCATAGAATTATTGTGTTTGAGGTCAATGTTTTACAAATCAGTTTTATCCAGAGATCGTTTGTAAATCGTTTCAGCCATTAAAATCACATTTTAAGGTAATTACCATAAAAGGTTATTTTTAGCAAAATGCTTTTAAGCTGAATGATTCATTCAGTACGTAGCTATACATTTACGAAACAAAAACTACAAAACGTACAAAAAAATTCATTTATTTACCATCGTAGATATATTATAACGTCGTTTTATCAAGGACCAATAATAAGGTTTTAACTTTAGTCAATTACAAAAGTAATTTTGAACAACAAAATTTACAATTTAATGTTGAGCACTTTCAACCATAGAGGTTTCTTTATATATTTAGGAATATTTTTTGTTGCCGGGATCCGATAATGCACGAAGTCACGACAGGAACACTTCCTCTGGGAGCGTCACAGCATCTGCAATATATCTTATTTCCTGAATGACACAATATGAGGAAATTTAAGTTCCATGGATATGTTTTTAAATTTGTTGTTATTTTCAGTAATTCGTTTATAAATTTTTAACAAGTGAATGCAACTCATGTACAAAGTTAAGCATTAAAACTTACATTTTTATCAAAATGCAGGTGAAAATTGCGGTATTAAATAAATGTATGTTTATCAATAAATCGGTAGTATAATATGGAAGTTTGTATAATAATTTATGCAATAAAATAAGTTTTCGTATATTTTGAATAATAGACATTTATTCATTCTGAATGACATGATTTGCTGGATCTAACTGGGTCGCGTCAAGGTGTTCCGAGCGACTCCGTGGCCACTCTATATATTCCGACCGGTCTTAATAAAGCGAATATCGACCTTAGAAAAACAGAGCGTTTTGTCCAGTATTTTTGTGTCGTGTCGTCGCGTTTTTTATCTCCTGATTACTAGATAACAGTGGTGAAATTCGCCCAAAATAACTCTGGAATAATTTTCATTTACTTAGTAAACGTTGTGTTCACAATGACATACGATCCCAAATATAGGCAGATTTAACTAGTGGTATGTACGGACTATATCATCTATTCTTTTAAAATTGCATAGTAATAACCAAACAAAGCTGACGATTGAAATAAATATGGAAATTTAACCAATTCAGAAAGACCTCATGATTTTTTATCAGGCCAATTTGTTATAAATTCTGCCTGAAAAGCAGCCTACCAATAATAAACCCACTATTAACCGAGAGAGCTTTTGACGATAAATTTTGTTTGAAAGTTGGCTCCAGGCCACCAATTTATATCAGGCCAAATTAAAAATTAAGTATATTTGAGAGGTTTGGTTACAAATATATTCGAGTTATGTGTGAGAGTTATTGTGTTGATTTAATATTTTCATAGGGGCTCATTTTAAGGGGGAAATTTAAATATTATAAGGTTAATCCTTTTTAGATAAAACTTAAACAGTTATGGGTTGTTGGTGATATAATTCTGCACGACACATCCCAAGTAATAACTATCTAAAGAGGTATGTTATGGTACAATAAACCATTTCAGGTGGGGATCTTGGATATCAGGATGATAAAGATACCGTATCTATGAATTCTATAAAGAATAAATAAAGTGTAGTACAATCTTTGTTGCGTAATAGCTTTCGTTTTGTGTCCATACCTTTATTAACACATTGTAATATACCTACATGGTATTTTGTACATATTATGAAGCAAATAGAATTAATATTTTATACTAAATTATATTTCGTTTTTTACTTGTATTTTATTTTATACTATCTTTTTCCTATTTTAATCACGAACTAATAGTATATATAATTAACATGGACTTTAACAAATATTATGTGGTCCAAATATTCGCGTATAGTTTAACTAAGGACTAAATGTGTAATATACAAGTCCTCTGAATATTTTTATAGTACTGAAAACAACCTGTAAACATGTAAGGGCTACCTAATCTGAGAGATTGACTTTATTATTAACTACAGTATTAGCTATAAGCTATAATTGTAATGCATTGTTTATTAAATTGTCGGTTACCTTTTATTTGGCGAGTATAACTATTTTAACCTCACCTTTCTTTTAACGGTTTTCTAACCCCAATGATAAGGGGAGATAACACTCATGTGCTGCAGTAGTCATAACGCGTAATGGCGATTAAACCAATTAGCGTTACCATAACGCCGTACAGCACAGGATATTAACCATTCGGTATAATAAAGTCCCAGTATGCCATTTGCAGACGGTTTTATGCATTTTCATACCAAATTCGTCAATATTTATTTTTATTTTGTATGAATGTAATAGATCCAAGAATACTTTAGGAACATGTTTCGCCAGTGGAAAAACAAGCAACTACAATTTTTTATTAGTACTGATTCATAATACATAAAATATAGATAATTAGTGTTTCTTATCGATTCTTAGCACATAGAAAGCCGATAAATATGTAATAATTTACCATTGGCAACAAACAGGATTACAATACTGAACTTAGGACTTTTTTTAAAGTAGTTTATACATGTGATAATATATGGTACTTAAGATTTTTAACATATGCTAAAGAATAAGTACAGTAAAGTCATGAAAGGCTCGGAGTGCTGCCGCTGTACTGACAAATCACGTGAGAACTCAAGTTCAATTGCGTTTGAAAGCTAAGATACTTCCAACGTAACAAAACTGTAGGTCTCCACTAACTTGCACATGTGGAATATTCCGTTACAGTAACTCACTGTCTTTAGATCACCGTAGAAGCATATCGGCCCAGGCTTATGAAATAAGTGTTTTCAATCAAATAACAAACTAGGAATTGTTTTTGGTGCAGGTTAAAGTTATAAATTAAAATGCATACAGTTTATGATATTCAAAGTTGTAAGAGGAAATATAAAAAGCATAAATATATTATTTGCAGCAAAGTGAAAGAACTAATACTATAACTAGCAAGTCAAGTAGGCAGGGCGGAGGAATGTTTCCTCTACTGAGATCGTAGACTTGCTCGACATAATTCCTTTTCCCCTGAGGAGGTGTCAGTAGCAGCCCCTCCAGTCGCTTTTGCTCTCTTCCCTCCCAACACTTGCTTCTTTGTGATCTCTTTGATCTTCCTTTTTCCGCCAGTTTTCACTGAAGCAGTCTTTATTATGCCTATGTCTACGGATTTTTTGGTTGTTTGAGTTACATTTGTAGACTCACAACTGCTGTCTTAAAAGTCAAAACCCATTAAGATAAATCATTAGCTGACGGAAAGATTTAGACTCAAATATGGGTCAGGATCACGATTTCACAGTTATGACAAGGTTGAACCGGGTTGTATTTTGTCTTAGGAGGTTGTCATTTTCTACAAAAAAAACTATTAATGAAGTTTAAATGAAAGCAAAATAAGAGTTAGCAAGATTAAACAACTTTTAAAGTAAAACAAATGATAAGATAAAAAGCATTTGTGATCAATTCAGTTTTGTAGATTTTAAAACGCCTCAAAATCAAAACCAGTCAAGCCTTGAAATTGTACTACATGATTGGAAAGAAGGTAAACAAAATTAAGTAAAATTGTTTTGCTTAAGTCAAGATAGTACACCCTGGTAAATTTACGCACCAAATAAATAATCTGTTGTTTACGCTATTAGAATAATATTACGCTATTCTCATTTTTTCATTCTATTTGTATTTATAGTGCAACAAAAAAATAAATATGGATGAGATTTAAAAAGTAAAAAAGGCAATTCAAATGATAATACAATTTGATTTTCGACAATCAACAAAAATATATTTTGGAGTCTTAACAATCTATGGACAATCCTAAAAATTCATATGTTTGAAACAATCATTATGTTATTAACGATAAAGTGAAATATGATAGCAAAATTGTTCATAAAAACAGGACCAGGAAAGTGTATGAATTTATTCTCAACCATCACAGACTGGACCTGTTTACAAAATAACTAGGTACACTGGAAAAAAATTACTGAAACTTATACTTAGCAATATAAAGCATCATTTACGAAATTAAAATAAAATAAGAATATTCAATGGAAATTTTAAAGTATTATTTAATTGGCCTGGTTATAAATTCAGTTGAAGTGCTCGTGCAAATCAACATGGAGTGAAAAATATCTATTTAATAAATCTTTTGATCTAACCTTATGAGTTATGAGCTGTAAAGATATGGTGGTTTAAGCTTGTTATTGTTTCACGCTATTATTGTGAAAACATTTATTTATCTATGAATAAATAATTGTTGATTTGATTGTTGTCCTTATTTCCCCTTACATTTTCAAAACTGTAATATGAACTAATTATCAGTGGTAACTATTTATAATATTTTGGCAAAATAATCCGGTTTGAAATGTAAAATTTAGTAATAATTTATCATCCAGTAAACAGTACTTCCAATAAAACTGTAAAAGTATGATAGAGATTAAAGACTTTAGAACAAGCCACTAGGTGTATATTCATGTGAAGCTGAAGTATAAACCACGCCAAAATAGAACTTATTAGGATACTTAGTTGATATGGAATAGAATAGTAAGAAATAACTGAAACAAATGATTTACTTATATGCTCAAGGACAAGAAACTTTTACACCGTTTTCCAAATCGGTAGAAAAAACTTGAAGTAAAAATTTCGAAGTTACAAAAGCTTGGATACCAAATAATAGTTATTCAGTAGATGCATTTCAGCATATTATGTGCCTTATGTGAGATCGTTTCATACTTATTTCAGATCTACTACGTTTGGGAGAAGTTATTCAGAAAAACATTTCCTTAGTTGTTTTTTTAGCAAGTTTGTTGATAAAAATTAAACACCAAGTAAAGTCTTTGAAGTCTTCAAGATTCCCCTGAAAACATATGTTTTATAGGGAATTAACAATGAAAACATCTTACATCAACTTTATCGTCTCTGGAATCCTTTGTCAGTAGAAGGTTATCGGAAATCTTTCTGTGAAATAGTTATGAGTTTGAAACTGGGGAACCCCAGGGATGGTAACACGGTCCTTGAGGAAAAATATTTCACATTCTCTCCAAATAGCTTCTTTATTGTCCTCACTTATGATCAAGAGGCCTAAAAGGTTTTAGCATACAGTAACATTGAATAATGAATGGTTTTCAATTGAATTTAAAAGCTTCAAAAAATAATTACGCTTGTCTCAATTTGTATCGGCTAACTTATTACTCCCAAACAAAACAAATATATCATACTTTCTATGTTCTTATTTAGCTATTGTCATTTGTTATAATAGCCAATTTAGTATTAAAGTTTTAACTACTATAATTATATATGTGATGTTGCAAACATATTTTTATTATGCTGATTCACAAACAAACATATTTAGAGTGTTTAAGGTGTTTTTAATATTTTTGTTTCACGGTTGTTTAAATAAATATTATTATAGTTTCTTCAGTTGACAGTTTCTTGTAAAGGAGGTACGTATTTATATTTGAAATCATTCTAAGACTTGACATATATAAAGTATACATTTCTTAACTGGGCGAACAATTAATAACCATGATAAATGAAACTACGTCCCAAAACACTACAAAATATATTTGCACTTCCATACAACAGTACTTACATACAAGACGCACACTTCTATTACAAGTTTTGTATATAGGCCTACGTTCAGTATGAGTGTAAATATATTTTGTGGTGTTATGACACGTAGTTTATTTCATCCCGTTGAATTATGTTAACATCACGTATTATGCTACTCGAGATATTATCAATTAATAAACCAAATTTATTTGTAATGGTCATATGAACTAGGAAATATAAGTAAATAATACGTGGTGTAATGTGGAATGAAATATTTCAATTTAAAAATAAATAAATATTTAATTCCAGCTGTATTGCTCATAGAGAATTAAGCGTGTATTACAGAAATGTAGAATTGCTGTACAAGTCACATGTAATTAGGGTTTACTGATTGGTTTGCAGCTTGTTTCATTGCTATCGGAATCAGTTGAAAATTACGTTTATTATTTTCAGGATCACCAAATCAGATAAAAGTAAGTTTTTAAGGAAGTCTTTTTTAAACATGAAAGTAAGCGAGTTTGTATGCATGAAAGAAGAAAAGTTAAGTATGCAAGTCTCAAAAAAGAATTATTTTCAATTAGAAATAGTAAACTAAAATATAACAATTATATTAAGATCTTTCAATAAAGTACTGAAGTATAAGAAACGTCAATCAACCAAACAATGACTTCTCGCGTCAATAGGACTGCGGTCAACAAAGAGAACCTTGGCCGTGATTTGATTTATGAACATTTAACAATATTACCACTTCCGGCCAATTTCAGACCCCAGACTTTATTCCCAGGTTTTTACTTTCAGTAAAACTGTTAATTGGTTTTAATCTCGATGTAGGATTATTTAAAAAATAATGCCATCCACAACTTTATGAAATGACAATCTTTATCCTTTTTATGATCTTTACAATTTCTACAAAAATAAATATTCATGAATAATATATACTTTTCAAGAACTATTTATGCTGCACTTCAGTTTATTCATATATCACTTTAATTCCCACCTATGACTATTTTTTACGAGAACGTGGGTTATTAACTGCTATATTGGTACAAAAGCTTGTTAGTTTCAATACAGATAAAGTTTATTTAAATGATATCTTTACTTTGTTGTCGTGGTGTTATAGTTTCACAATGTGGCATTTTTCGAAAACTAAATGTAAAGCTTATATTATTTATATACAAAGACAATTTTCGTCAAACACTGACATTACCTTGCTTACCTAGGATATACGCAATAAATAAAGGTAACTCCGAAGGAAGGGTTCACAGTAAACTTCCATTTGAGAGGATTTTTTAACACCTGTACAGGTAATTTACAGCTCTAATTATTTATAAGAATAATGGTTACTTAGTGTAGCTAATAAGGTTCTCAGATCAGACTGATCTTGATTTATTTAGTTTACCCTTGTTGTATTCATATAAAAAGATGAAAATTACTTTCATCAATAACCTAACATCCTCCCTGACCTACGTTATCTTACAAGTGGCTTGGTGTATAAGAATTTGAATTATGTTTTTAAATTAGAATTTGAAACTTTTTAAAGTGGTGGTATTCGTTTATAGACTTTGAAATCAGATGTAATTGAGATATGAATGTGATTAACTAGCTGTTTTAAACGTTATTTGGAATAACTTTAGGTATGGAGGGTACATACCGTAAAGTTTGTAAAATGGATTAATATCTATTTCAGTTTACAATTTGTATGGATTTATAGAGTAATAAAATGAGAGGTTGAAACGACTAAACTTCCATGAACAAATAGTTACACGACTTTGTGGCACTTCAAGAAACTTTACCTATTTACCTATTTTACTCTTTTAATAAAAATGCTGAGGTGCTAGAGTTAGGTTTGTGTTTATATAAAATGAACTAAGTTTATTTAAATACTAAGGAACTTTTAGAATTAAATGGGACGATACCAAAAGTAATGCATTTTCTTCAACAACAGATAGTTTACCTTATAAATACTAGTTGTCATTCAAATCCTTTTATCATTGCCTAGAAAATTTCCCTTTATCTTTTTTTATTTTAACACATTGAGGCTTAAAATTGCATCTCTTACTCTTGTAATGTACGTATAAAAAAGTATTTTATATTTCATCCTATCAAATTACAAAGCTATAGATTTTAAGTGAAATTTTTTGTTGTAGATGCTATTTTATAACATTAATCGTATCCAGAATTTGTTTGGAAAAATTGGTTTGTTACCAAGTAAACAAATGTATATATTCAATATTTGTGTGCACAGTAAATAATAATATGTACGTGTAGCCTTTTTGAATTTCATTTTGATGGTATCGTCAAGTCCATTTGTACATGTTATACGACTAATAATAGTCAAGGGACAAACACTTTGGAAGCGTATCTATTTTTCTTTAAGAGGTATGGCAAAGTTAAATACCCCCGTCGCAGCAAACCTGCATACTCAGCGAATTTACAATGAATTATAACATAACACACTAAGCCACTTAACAGGATTCATAAGAAATATATTCACAAACAAGCGATATTTAAAATATTAATTATTCTCCATAAGAATAACATTGGGGATGAGTACGCAGGTTTGCTGCAACAAGGAACACAAAATAATGGGGTTTTATGCAAAATATCAATAGAACTCAGCTAAGTGAAGTCACATACCAAGTTTCATCCATATACATTCATAAATAAGCGATATATAACACTTTAATTATTTTCCATAAGAGTAACATGGGGACCGAGTACCTAGGTTTGCTGCTACGGGAACCATAGGTGAAAAATTGTTATTTTGTGCAAACAACAATAAACCACAACCAGATGAAGCTATATACAAAATTTCGTCAGTTTATGTTCATAAATAAGCGAGATATACAATTTTTCTTTTTCTCCATAAGAATAACATTAGACAACGTACTGTGTTTAGCACTTTCAATATCTCAGTAACCAATTGACGTAGAGCTATGATCAAGATACCAAATTGTTTGTTTTTTTATGCTGAATTCAATGGTGAAAAGTAAAATTTGATTTTAATATAAATTACATGTGGAAACCCCAAAAAACCCATTTTTGGGGTACAAAACCCCCCCCAAAACCTCCCTTCCGATGAAGCGATTCGTCTGGTTTTCGAACTCGTTCAAATAAATGGTACTTTACAGGTTTGTACCAAATTTCATTAAGATCTGAGCTTTTTTACGAGAGTTATCGTGCTTACGGACACACACATATATATATATATATATATATATATATATATATATATATATATATATATATACATATATAACAATTTGAACGAATGGTGTTTTTGGCATCTGGGGACCTCAAAATGAAAAGTTATCATGGTCTCGGGCTTAAGTCTTACCATGAGACCTACGGTAATAGCTTCTTCCCTATAGGGGAAATTCGCTAAAATGGATGGAGTTTTTCAACGATGATACTTTAACAGCTTCGAGACATTGCATTTGTTTGGATCTTCTTTGACTTTGCCTCAACAATCCATATTGCAATGCTTGCCGAGGCCCAGCGAAACAAAAGTGATATTTTTGACCCATTTTATTTTGTGACTTTTATAATTACACGTTTTCGTTTAAAAATACATAATGTTAAAACAATAGAGTAGTTAAAATAATAACTGACTATTAACAGCTATTAAATTTAAACTATAGTCTAATTTTATTGCGGTATATTGCAGTTTAAATTGTGTAAAATATCAAATATACAACTTTTTATATTATATACTTTATTTGAAACTAAAAGGTTCATGCAATATAGTAAACTTTAAACTTTCTCTCCTAAATTAAATTTAGAGACAATAAACTTCCTACTTTGAACGAAACAGAACATAAGTTCTGTGAGATATTACATTCTTGTGTTTACATTTCAACACCCGACCCTGCTTTTCATCTCGCACATACCCTTGTTATTCTTCCAATTTCTGTTTCATTTGAGGTTATGTTTAAAATGTAATCATGTCTAGCACAAATGGGACTATTGATTATGCTAATGTATATTTCAAATGGCGAACCAGAAGATTATTTTACTAAACCTTTATATTAATACAATATGTGAATAATATTACACTTGCCTATAAAATATGACATTTAATAGTCCATTATTTCATGCAATTAAAGTAATCCATGTTTTAACAAGTATTACTACGAATTTACTTCCACTTTAACATTTACATATCCTTTATATTCTATGGTAAAGAAATCCAAAAGCAAATTTAATAAATCATAAATAGAGAGAGCATATAGTCTTAGAAGTTTTCAATTTTCTTAAGTGTTTCTTGCTGTACTGAACTATTCGTTTTAGTAAATTAATATTTGAATTTAAATTAATCATAGTCGTTAATGTACGTACTCTGGGATATAAGTAAAATTACATCAGCAGGATGATAAACAATACAAACCAATGCCGTATAAGTATCAGACTTTTATAATTATTATAAGTTGCTATTATAAGGTTGCTTTGTATGCAAGAAGTTACCTTAAATATGTGAAAGAATAGGGGTAGAAACGTTCCATTTGAAAACATTAAAACATTGTCCTGGCATATAAACAAACATAACAACATTCGTTACTTGATCTTTTTGTGAGTGATCAATGTATGGAAGCAAACCATTAATAATTTAAAATAACGCGCACAAAGTTTAAAAGTAACACTCCTCATTGTAAATATCCTCATTTATTCAGTAAAAACAGACAAATCATAGCAGTTGTGGGAATTGAGTATCATTTAAAAGAACTTTTAACGATATTAAATAAATTTAATTGTTTAAATCGAATTATGTTTTCTCCATCTTTGAGGTGTATTCGCCTTAACAATGACCATTCTCCATGACTTAATTCAACCTGTGTACAAGTTTTTATTTCACTCAAACTTATGATTCCCCTACTTCTAATTAAGTCTGACCACGCCAAAAAATTTATAAATTTGTTCTAAAGCCAGTGTCACTTTTCTTCAAATCGTTTTAAATAATGGTTCTATCATTTATTTGGGATGTACAATGACTTTGGTGTTTTATAGTAAAACTACCAACATAACCAAAGTTCGTTTAATTGGTTTAAGTGTTTTATATTGTGTAATTGTTTGTTTAGTAACATACATGTCCAGGCTAAATAGTAAGTTAAAATTAAATGTTTTCTTGGTTGCATTTTCATGGAAAGGTTCACGCGTGGAGGATACATACACCTTATCCCTCTCAATTAGCTTTAAGATGGTCTAATTTGCTTAACTTTAGCTAGACATAGCCATTTAGTTGGTAAACGAATACTCTTATTACAAAAAATATATATATAATTATAAATTTTTACCAACCATGGAAGTGTGATATTTTCTAAGGAAGTAATAATAAACAATTGGCGTAAGAGAGATGTGGTAACTTTTTTCAATGGGCTGGAAATTTACCTACTCCAAGAATATTTTATATTGGCAACATATGAATTATATGGAAGAGCGTAGGCAAGTTAAAAATGTGAGAGCTGTAAGAACATTATTATGATATTTAACCTAAATAAAATCATGATTTGATTAATAAATAACTGTCATTATTTTGAATTATTGAAAAGAAAATCGTATTGAAACGAACCACTTTAACAAATTGCACTATTATAAATATTGAAACGGATTACATTTTAATGCAAATTCTCATCACTGTAGTTGTTTCTACAACTAGTGTTGTTTTTATCAGAATCCACTATTATCGATTAGGATTTCAAGAGGAAGAATTTGATTTTCTTTCCAACCCAAATTTCTTTCCATTATTAATCTTTTCTTCTGTCTAAAATTGTTATTCCCTATAACTCCCATTGAAGGTAACTCTGATGAAACCTTGAACCATTTGTTCAATCTCCATTTTGGTAGTATCTGTATTTGACTCACTAACTATAAAATAACCTATAATTATGTAATTGTAGCTGCATCGTAAGCGTTTCCATTATAAAAATAAACGTAAAGATACAACATGAATAAACACGGTATATTTTCTGAAAATAATGAGGTTTTTCCAATATACATACCGACTTAGACAGATACCAAGTATATAAAATTATTAAATTTTCAATCGTTGACTATCAACTTTTAGTCTAAACCATTAATAACCAGTAAGTAATTAATTACTTACCACAATCAACAGGACGGAACAAAATATATAGTTACAATATTCATTTTTAGTATTGTTTCGTAATTAATTACTTAATTAACTTTAACATGTTTTGGCATAACACAACTATAATGCTAAATACTTCAATCCTGACCTTTTTTAATTTTTTCTGTTACAACCAATATTAATAAAAATCCCATATTTATATTTCGTTTTAGTTGCATTAAATTTTTACTAAGCGTGTATGTACGGTTACCGCCTTTAAAAGAACGTTTTTAGGGGGAGAGAAACTCGGGTTTTGGAATCTGTCCAGAATGAAGAATCCAATTAAGGGCAGTGTTCATACGTGCTGACAAAGGTCCCTTCAGAATTTGTATGTGTATTATTCATCGTTAGATGCCTTAATGATTTAATTCAACTGCAAAGTTATTAATCTTCATCGATATAATTTCTAAGAGTTAATTGGGGAGCACTACTTACATCAACAAAGCAATGCACGTTAGCAAGGTAAAAATTATTTCTGAGAAATAGGTTTGTGGTTTAAAAATACACTTGAAATAATGTTTAAGGATAGTGTAAAACGATAGTGTAAAACGGATGTTTACCGAAGTAAACGGACAAAAATGTGACCGCTAGAGTGCATATACACACACACACACACACACACACACACACACACACACACAAACACACACACACACACACACACACACACACACACACACACACACACACACACACACACACACACACACACACACACACACACACAACACACACACACACACATATATATATATATATATAAATTTGAACGACCCCCACAACGTGTTCAGGGGGTCACGTTAGGAACTTCTATGGTGGTCCCGGGATTAAGTTTCACCATGCGGGTCATGCTAATAGTTCACTTTCCAAAGGAAATTCCCTAATAAATGCACATTATTGGGCTTAAGTGTAACATTTCACCAGTCAACAATTGTCCAGAAATTTGTCTCTACCTCCTTTTAGTAACTCCAGTCAACTTACTCCATAGCCTGTTTTGCCTGGGTTTAGCATATACCAATAACTGTACTCCCATCACAATTTCTTATATTAATATTATCCCTCTTAGCTTCAATAACGCACATATTCACTTGGGAAGAAGTGGAAATATTACCTCGAAAAGCTGCGGCACATCTGCTGAAGCATGATAAGTGAGTTAAAATATTTTATTTCGTCTCTGAATAATGCAATATTCGTATGCTTGGAAAAAGAAACGTAATTAGATATTTTATATTTCCCATATAAGGTAAATTTACTCCTCATTTAATAAACCCTATGGTTGTCTGTATTTTAATTGAATAAAGTAATTTGAATAATTTAGCTATATCAAAACCTTAGCAGTTGTTATTAAGTTTAAATTGTTCGAGTTACAAAATATAAGAAACTGACATTAATCACAATCTATGTATCATAACTATAGCGGCCCGACAATTTCGCTATTTACTACTTCGCTAGAAAGCTGTTTTTAATTGAAACACATTTCAGAATGAAACATATACTATAGTTTTAACTTTTATTTTAAATAATCAAGAAAATTAATTAATTTATAAGTTCATTTGCAAATCAAAATATTGTTCTACATTTATTTCAGTAAGATTAAGGATAAAGAAAGTTCTTTCAAATCTTTATACAATCGTAGCCTAACTCTTTTAGGGTTTGTTTTATGAATTAAGTACTTTACCAACTTGTATCACGCAAAGGAAAGGGCACGGCGGGATTTTACAGTAATCGTGAAATATTTTACCACAAGGACCACAATACAGTCCCAGCAGTCCTTCAAGCTTATAACCTTTCTGCAGAATAACTTACTTTTGCACTCTTCAAATGACTCAGCAAATGGCAGTTTGAAGTATAAAAAGAATGATGTAACTGTGTCATTTTAAAGCTAGTGTGTAACCTTTTAATATAGTTTAAAAGCAACTACATTTTCTGTCCTCTTTAAGGGTAGTTACATGTGTAACTTTACTTTGAGTTTTGATAAACTTATTAGTTTTTGTGCGGTTTGATGTCAACTCGTAGGTTTGTTCATTATAAAAAAGAGTTTAACGTTATTTTAAACAGGATAAATAAACTGCGTCTTACAACACTAAACAATATATTTACACTTATACTGTACTTACAAACAAGACGGTAAATGTACAAAAGAGATGGTACAAGGCCACAACAACACTTATTATGCTACTCAAGAAACTATTTATTTATTTATATTTATAATTATAATTGATTCTGTCACATACTACAAAATTATATAAGAACACATATAATGTTTCAATAAGACCTCAAAACCACTACAACCAAGTTATACATTGGTAAGACAATTCCAAGGAAGTTTCAAATATTAGAAGTGGCAAGAAGCTGTTAGAGTATTATCACTCAAAAACTTGGTCCATTTGTAACTTTCCCATTTCATCCTAAATTTAATCAAAAAGATAAATTCATTCTTGTGTTTATCCTTAATGATCTCAAAACTGTAGAACATAAATGATTGTATGTTATTTTTTCGTTTGTTTTTCGTTTTGTTCAGCTGGGTTTGATAAATAAGGTTTTTATAAACTATTATTTTTTTTTATAAAGTACAAATGTTTATGCGTTAAGATATCACATCTTCAAAACACAGATGGATTAGAAAAAATATATAGCACAATTTCAATTGGACGGAATATTTTGATTAAAAGATTACAATCGTAACCAGTATTATAAAATGTTACCGGGTCATAAAAATGCACTGGGAAAGGAAAACTCAATTCTTTTATTAATTGAATTGCATGTTTCAATGGTCGAGGTTAACAATATTATTTAAACAAAAATACTTTAAAATAAAGATAGGTAACTTCAAGATTGTGTTCATAAAAAATAATCATTATTTTGTATGGACTCATTATATTTTATTTTATTTGTGTTTAGTTATGTTTACAACCAAATTAGAACTATCATTATTTAAGCCTTCAATCAGCAGCAATCAAGCAAATAGGGTTTCTCTACTAATTAAAGAGAACTTGGCAGGTTTTAAATTAACTGAATCACTGCAGGGCAATTAGTCTGCCAAAGAAAACATAATGGCAAGGGGCGAAAGAAATGGACGAAAGATTCACCAAATGCTTTATTTTTAAAGCATTAAACACGCCGATGATTGTTGTTAAAGACAATCATAAGAATATTGTTTTAACGTTTTTTTATGAAATATATTACAAGGGAAATCAGTATATATGTATATATATATACATATATATATACAGTAAAATTAGCGCATTTAAGTTAAAGTATGTAATGACAAATATATCACTACAGTATGAAAGTTTTAAGTATACTAGGAGTACGCTCTTATATCGCGTATAAGGATTGAATGATCGCGTAAAAAAAAATGTTTCAATTGACAATATACCTCATGGGCCCTCCATTATAACTGCAGATTTACAATGACATACAAATCCAGAACATGACAAACAATGAGGCCTGAAACCTGTCAATCAGTCAAACAAAGTGCATATGAAGTAGTTACTCACCCTTCAGTCTCACTGAGGGCTGTATTATCTAGGCCCTCATAATAATATTAGCTGAAGATTTTGATAAAATGTAATATGTTGGCGGCAATAAAGGTCCCCAATCAGTGAGAGCACGTGGTTTAAAAGTAGTTATTTACACTTTGGTTCCACTGGAGGACCCATCAGGATATTTATTTTATTGTAGCTTAATATTGCTGTAAAAATCTATAAGTATAAATACAGAAGTAGGATACCCCCCACTATAGCAAGCCAATCAGAAGCCAGCATTTTGTAGTGACGTCATTCCAAGATGGCGGCGCCCATGGCACTTTATTTCCCGCCAAATCTCCTAACCTCACTTTTTTAAATTTTAACTCATTTTGCTCAGTTCTGGCAACCTATGCTCTATGATAAATTATTTTACATATACACCATTATATATATATTATATACTGTAAATTATATGTATATATGTTCCATGGTTCGACTATTATATACTCTATGCGATTGATACTATCATATGGCAATGTATATACAATATTATACATATACTTTACAGCTACACCATTATATAAATATAATCTAGGATATATTAAAAAGTGACGTCACACGTCACTTGACCGCATGGGCTGAGTGAATATATACGTCATCTGAGGCTGAGCCAGTGACGTAGACGGTTTTGTGACGTAATGAGGGAAAGTTTAAAGTTCAGGGTCACGGGGAGGTTATTTTAAAAAAAAGTACTACCTCGCACGCGTAAAATTCGATTGTGATTCGATAGGTTAATCGATATAAAAAATTTAATGAAAACAATCGAGCTAAAGAGCTTATCAGACATCCATTCCATCACAGCTATCGCTTAGAAACCCGGTGTTCATAGCCGCTAACCCCGTATACTAAGTTTCTGTTTGCTTGGGTGTGGTTTGAGACCATCCCGTGCATATGCACCCAGGTTAAACATTATTCCATACGTAGGCCATCCAGATTACCTGGTTGATGCCCAGTACGAACTAATGTCCTCTCCCTTTTTAGCAAACAAAGGATAGAGTATTTTTAGAAAAAAAGCCATAGCCCCTCCACCGCCATGACCCGTGGAGACCTTCCAAAAAAGAACAAGCTAACACCCTCCGTTCACCCTCCGTTTTTGTCTCCTCCGTTCATTTTTTACTTTTACAAGTCCCACCGTACGGATTCAAGGAATAACTTGAGTACACCATTCACTCTAGGTCCTTCCAAGGAGTAGCCAAGGGCTTACCTAGACGCCTCAACGTACAAGACCCTTCAATTTACATTCAGGTTTACGGGGCTTTTCGTCCCCCACGCCATTGACCTTCATTCACACACACACGCTCACACACACACACACACACACACACACACACACACACACACACACACACACACACACACACACACACACACACACACACACACAGAGACATACATACAGTGGGAACTTTTACAATGTCCAAGACATGCTCAACTATATTTACAATTGAACCGTTCATGAAGTTAAGTGAGCCATTTATTTTAAGTATTGTGCAGTAGTACAGATTAGAGCAATTTAGGGCAGGATCGGTGACCAAAGTGGCTGAGACAGAGCTGGAGGTTATATCATCCAAGTTAAAATCTGAAATCAGGTCACGTGACCATGTTTTTTTTTACAAAGGGGACGAATCGTTCCCAATACTACCAGTCGTGTTTACTCAAGTTTTTGGATTTTATAACCATAGGGTAGTGTGTCGTACTCACCCTCGAGCTTTCTTTTTGGTCCAGTAATTTTGAAAAGTTTTGATTCATTCACAGTTACAATATCGCGGTCTTTCGTCCTCCTGATTCTAGATTCCTTAATTTCTATGCTTTCAGCTGACTCACTAAGAACCATTTCTTTTAGTTTTTCAAAGTTAAGTGTTTTGGAGGTCTTAGAATTGAGAGTGAGGCCCTTGATTTTGCAAACAGATTTTAGTTTTTGTTTGTTGGTTGACCAGACAAGATATGCGTACGTTTTAGGCCCCCCAGAAACGAATTCAACGATGAAAGATCCAGGTCCGTATTTAACCAGCTCGTCGGTCATTTCCCCGAGGTAATCCCCCGTAGGGACCCTGTACAAACCTCCCTTATAAATATAGAGGGTTGAGTCTGTATCGTAGTACAAGACTTGTGCACCCAGGGCCTCCAGATATTCATACAGTTTCAGCCTAGCTTGAGCAGTAGTATAGGCCGCTATGACTACATTCACGTTTCTTAAGGGCTCGCCGACTTCCTCCAGGTACTCCCAGCTTACTACCACTACCTCTTCGTTTACTATCTGTATTCTATTCACTATTATATAGGGTCTTGTCATCATCCCGAACAGTGTTTTGGGGTCTCTGACTATCGTGGCCTTTGTCTGGTTCTCCCGCTGTCCAAATTTACCCCAAAATGAATTTAGCATGAGTTTAGCCATTGATCTCAAACCTTCGTTTTCAGCAATCTTGGCGGGGGCCAGCCTGATTCCTTCATGAGTGAAGTAGTTCTGCATGTACCGGTCTTTATCAATCTGGGTCTTACACCATTCTGGGTAGCCGGACGCTTCTTGTTTCATTTTCAGGAATTTATTGATGAAATCTGTAAAGAGTCCCCCTTTCTCGTATGTCGCCATTTCATATTCCCATAATTCATACATATCGAGGATGACATAGCCTTTCTCTACCGCTTTCCGCACCTCATCTATTGTCCAAGTTCCTACCAGGGCTCTTTCTTCGCTTTCGTGTTCACAGTCTTCTTGGTTTTGGTTTTCACCACATGTTTTACAGAGGGCAAACATTAATTTATTATTCATCCTTGCTGGGAGCACTGGGTGGTAGAGATCCCAAGGTGGTAGGACTGCATTTCAATAAACCATCTACTTGGAGACCTCTCTGCCTGCACTCTCTGTCTCCTACATGAATGGTGGGATGACCTAGGGGATACTTTCCGTACTTACACACATACGGGTAGAGCGAGCAAACGTCCACATATTGGATCGTTTCTCCTTCGACGCATTTGTGGTAAGTCTTAGAGTTACCCGTTCTGCCCCCAAAGAAAGCCTGTCTCGGGTCTAGTGGGAGTGTGTTCAATATTGGGAGAGAGTCCAAGTGTTTGAGTTTTTGTTCTTTCTTTAATTTCCTAAACTCACACTCCCACATCTCGACTACTTCGTAGTCATTAAACTTAGCGATTTTGGACTTAGTTCTCTCGTATCTTAAGTGAAGTGAGTTTGAGGGATCCTCCTTCAGAGGAGCCTCTCGATTGAACGGGAAGCAATTGGGGCATCCATGCCAGTAGCATCCGTGAAACTCGTAGATGTTTTCCCTGTCAAACCCATCTACTTTCAGTTTGTTAATCTTTACTTCTTTACCCCGCCCCACATGCTCGATCCTCACTCCACGTTTCTCTTCTTCCCAGCTCAACCACTGAATGGCGATAGCTGACTGGTTATCCACTAAACGGTAGCCGTTCTTTGGGATGAGGCCGATCGTGTTTGGTTTCAAAAAGTTGCGGCGGAAGGCCAAGTTGCAAGCACTAGCGATCGTTACAGCCTCTAGGAAAGGATCAACATTACACTCTTGGAGGAATATCGATCTGAACTTAAGGCAAGCTTGGGCCAAGATCTCCACATCAGAGATGCAATACTCCAACATTTCCTTTTGAAAATCAAATACATAGTTTTCCGCTACTCTTTCATGGTACCAGATTTTAAAGGCCTTATTGGACTTTTTAAACATTGACTCTGGGCAATAGTACTGTTTATCGGGGATAGGGCCTACATAATTTTGGTTCGCCAGAGTGTTGAACAAGTGAGGAAAGTAACCCTTCTTTCTCTCCGGAGGCAGATCAAATGACTTAGGGAGTGCAGCGAGGGCCATAGGAAAATAGTTAAGTGAGTCCACAAATCTAACGTTGTCCATTTCCATGAGAATAATTTTGCAACCCTTCATGACCAGATCGGGTGTGAATTTAGTTTTTTCAAGAACATACTTTAACAAAAATTGAAAATCAAAGCCCTGACCGTTGTGGGCAATTACACAGACATCTTTAAAACCTTTTCGGACTTCCATGACGTATTCCATGAAATCTTTAACAGGGTCAGAGTTGAAGACTCTCGTACGGTTTTTACAAACCCTGCAAAATTCTGTTTCGATACACTGGTAGCAAAACTTCTGGGAAACACACAAGTTTACTTTATGTACTTTTTGTTCGGGATCAGAGGGGAGAAACTCGTCTTGGCGAGTCTCCAGATCAAATAAAATGAAAAGGTAGTCCTTTAGTTTAGGCTTACCATCGTTCCGCTGTATGAAACATTTGTGATTTAGATCTTGGAAAGATCCGCAAGGTTTGCAATAGACTTCTCCACACTTGTGGGGCGTGGATCTGTCTCTAATCCAAACTAATTTAACGCAATCAAGACACTTTTTGACAACTTTACATTTATCGACTTGGTGAGCAGTGAAACACTGTTGATTTCTCAAAGTCATATTAAATTTTGAACAAACTATTCCTCCATGCTCCTCTTTGCAGGGAGGCGAGATGGTCTGACACTGAGAACAGATGCTTGAACATCTGTGTTCACCTTTGTGATCATAGGGAACATGGCAAGCTTCACAAAAATATTTACAAACGAAAGCAGCAGTCAAACTAGTTATTACGTTATAGTGCCCGTTGTAAAACAACAGGTTGATCTTGAATTTAGCATTTTCCACACTGCCCTCAAAATAAACGTCCCGGCCTTTATTATCATAATTGAACACGGTTATTTTGAAATCTTTCAACAAGTCTTGAAACTTCTCAAGTTCTGGGATTCCCGCGCCATCCTCGGGCATCTCTAGTCTAGCCCGACGAATAAGTTCCTGAGCCCTTACGGTTTGCCTTTTTTTATCATCTTGCCGAATTGACTTGTACTGAGGATCCTTTGTTGCATGAGTGATACCTACAACCAAGGCCTTGGGGAGACACAAGTTGTCTTTATTTTTAATAACTACGATACCCTTCCTTGCTTTGCACTCCTCGTCAAACGTGTTAAAGATACCAGGTCGTACCCTACCAGAACCTACAGGGAGATTAACTCGAGTACATTCTACTTTAAAAGTGTCAGTGGACTTGACGGATTCAGAATTTGACTGTATGATCCCTCCAAAAATTTTCCAAAGGACGTCTTCATCAATTTCACCAGCGGGTCGAAATGCGACATACCCCGGATCTCTACTTTTTAGGTTAAGACTCTGCAAAGTGAACCCGAGCTGATCATTTTCGTGGGCTTGTCCTTTCATCTCATTTACAATCTTGGCAAAACCTTGTCTGAGCCAATCTATCTCACTAGTATCAGAAGGAGGGTTAGAAAATTTGAAAATAGTTTTCGTTCCGTACAATCTAAACTTTTTAACATAAACCTGCTCCTCACTGAGTACTTCAACGGGTTGAACAACTTTAGCCATTTTACTAGTTGAATCAAACTAAAAGTTAAATATAAATTAAAACAATAAAGTGAGGTTATGTTAAGCAAAAGTAAGGTTATGTGAACCCAAAGAGAAACTTGAGTAAATACAACGCTAGGCCTAGTAAAATAATAATTAAAAATATTAAAGTGAGGTTATGTCAGACTAAAAGAGTGAGACTATGAAATATAAATATATGTTTGACTCTCAAAAGCGAGGTTAATATATAAAAGTAGGGTTATGTTATACAATAAAATTAAGGTTAGACCTGATACACCAAATATAATACGCGTTAAATACTAACGACAAATTATAGTAGCACTTACTGTAATAATTGCACAATACTATCACAACTCACTTACCACAATAGCAGAGAATGAAGCAGCGCAAGGACCTCTGACCAACACAAAAGTCTGGAACAGAATGAATGAGGAAGGCTGTCTGCACCGGTATATATAGGCACCAACAACCAATCAGCGATCAGAACGCCTAATACTACCAATGGGGAGCGAGCTTATTCCGACCAATCACAGAGCTGTATTTTAACCTGTTACAACTGGATTTTTTTAGGTGACTAACAGTAATTCAGAAACGCTACAATAGAGCAAGAAGAAGAGGGTTTGGAGAAAACCCGTTATTGTTCTAGCATATATAATAGTGTAGACCATATAACGGTGAGATAGGCCAAGTTCAGGGTCATCCTGAGGATGTTTTAAAAAACTCTCACGGTTTTATTTGATAATTACATTCAATATAATGCGTATACTTACGCATATTACCAAATGAGCGCAGAAATCATACAGATTTATTATTAATCGCTAAAGATAGCTGCAGACATTAAAACACCATCCAACTACGGATAGGCAATGAAGTGGAAACATCTATCAGATCGAATAGTGTACTGACTATTCGCTAGCTAGCGTTCTGGTATCAAATACAATGGTGGGGGGTAAAAGTGTAGGATGCGGGGCAGATGGAAGAGGCAGATAGTAACAAAGCAGCTGGCGCGGGGCAGATGGCAGCTGGTGCGGGGGAATTCGAACAAAATATCCATTAGTTAAAACCCATCAAGGATAATGTAATTGCTTCTGCATCAGAGGATGTTGTGGTAGACGCTTCTTGTACTTGTATTTGATCAGTCGTTTCATTAGTGTCAGCTTGGTAAATATTAGAAGATGAAGATGTGTAAGAAACATTATTGTCTTGTATTTGTGAATCCATGTGTACCGCGCAAGAGCTGGGCGTATAGTGATATAGCGTCTGCGTGTAGGTTAGGTACTCGGCTCTTCCCCCACCACACCAGTCCCCCCCCCACCATACCAGTCCCCCCACCAAGTTTTACTTCGCACAATAACTAGTTTACATGTGTTAGTTAGGGTTTAGCTCTTAGACTGTCAAGACCTCAGCTCAGTAACTGAAAACTTCAATAATGTTTGCTCAACGCTGTATAATTATAACAGTTACTATGGTCTAAACCAGTGTAATCTGAGAACCCACTTGGCATATGTTAAACCAGAAATAAAGAAATTATTTAGATTTCACCTTCAAAATAGTTGTTTTTGGCTATTCCTGCTATACCCTTGGTCGGATCTGAATTCTGTTTGCACCAACCTGTTCGTCTGATGAATCCGCGTAATTTAAGTACCCACTTAACATAGTTTAAACCAGAAATAAAGAAATTATTTAGATTTGACCTTCAAAATAGTTGTTTTTGGCTATTACTGCTATACCCTTTGTCAGATCTGAATTCTGTTTTCACCATCTTGTTCGTCTGATCAATCCGCCTAATTTGAGTCCCCACTTGGCATATGTTAAACGAGAAAAAAGAAATTATTTAGATTTGACCTTCAAAATAGTTGTTTTTGGCTATTACTGCTATACCCGTGGTCGAAACCAAAAATAAAAAAGTGCGATACCCTTGGTCGGATCTGAATTCTGATTGCACTTCTTCCAATTATAATCAATTAATATAATACCCGGCGTCAGGCTACTGCGAACCCAAGTTTTGACCAAGGTCAGTTTTAAAGCGTGAAAGAAAAGTTTATATTTCATTAGTAAATAAAACACTTCAAAAAAACCAACATCAAACACAACAATCAGTTAAACTAACTACATTTACTAGCAACAAACTACAAGCGTTACTCTAACATGCTTAATAATAAACATACATGCCTTAAGCTAAGGTAGCATCTCTAATATACAGTGGTACCAACTCTATACTAGAGATACTATTGCGGACAGTGCAGGCAAACAGCTAGCTAGGCTGTCGGCCTGCGACTGCGAGCCCTCTGCGGACAGCCCCTTGGTTTTATAGCCGCCAGCGTTGACGCTGCCAGACAGAGGAGAGCAGATGTCACGGCAGATGCCGCAGTGCGCCGGCGCGGCAGTGCACCGTCTGTGTTTGCAACTATGCTCAAAACGGTCTTCAATAAAGTCGAAACGTAGCACCTCTGGCGGGGACCTAACCGGTTCTTAAATCACGGCTATCCAGTTTTAAATATGCATAAAAAAGGTGTTTATTATTATTTTCACCATTTTTTAAGGTAAAACTTCACTATACATTGTGTAACATGTCATAGATTTGTTTTTAAATGTCAATAACAATTTTAAAATAGACCATTATAAATAAAATCTATTACATATTCGTTGTAAATGTGTTATTTACTATAATACACTTATAGACTAATAATAAATGTAAATTCTTTCATAAAAAGTGTATCACATATTTGACTTTTCATAAAATAAAGTGTTATGTTGCATTTATATTCATATAGACTTATGAGGAATCATATAATTTGATATGTAAAGCAAATTAGGCAGTAAATAATAAGAGACTTATTTGTTACATCGATAAACATATCTGGTAAGTGATTATATTTTACTCGTGAAGCAAAAACTTGAAAATAATTTTTCACAAAAAAAAATACACGTAAAAAACATTTTTGTCTTGATTACTAGAAAAATAAATTGATGAAGCGGTTTGAGCAATAACGGTTGAATCTTTAGAGATTTTTGATTGGCTTTTTGTTTCATTTTGGAAATGTATTAATATGAACCAACAACATAATTGCAAAAGTTATTAGTGATACTCAATACATGCAGAGTCAAACTGTATTCAAGAACTACGAGTAAAAATTCAGCCTAAACCTTCAATTCAGATTTATTCAATTCAGTTATAGTTGATTACTTAAAATGGATTGGAGTTATAATAGATAGATAGATTGATTGTAGTGATGTTGTGGGCATTTTACAGTTTTCTCAGTAAAACTACTGTGCAATGATTCTTTTATATTGAGAAGAAACAGATGTGACAACGCAATTGGTTGGTTTAACTTCTATAATGACCGAATAAAATGAGAAATTTACATACAAAATATATTAGGGCTAAATTAACAAGTGTTTTACTACTAATCAAAACAACTTTTTCTTCTACAAAGTGTTGTGACGACCTTAGATTCATTCAACACGTGGACCACAAATCAAGGACAGACAGACATTCAGCCGGTCGGACAGCTGTACCCACACCTGCTCTTACAGCTATGTTCGTACGATTCGTACGGAATAGATACGAAAGTACGAGATACTAATAGCATTGACTATATAGTCAATGCTAATAGCCTACAATATTGTAATTTTAAGGAACTCCTAGAAAAATGGTTTTATTCTTGTTTTACGATTGAATAAATAAAGTACTCTCCTTTTTAATATGATTTAATTAAATTTATCTAAGGGGTTTAAAACTGTTATATAAAAAAACTAACACACGCTTAGGGTAAGAGAATGGTACTGCAATATATGTAAGAGGAATAACCACATGACGCAGGACTGCAGATTCAGGACATCTCAAGCCCAAAATTACTCTCAATCTCGAGGGAAATACTGTGACAATTGCAGAATGTCGAACCATAATAGAGAGGAATGTTTCAGGCTAAAAATAACTCAACAGCATTAAAAGAAAACTAATAAGGAGGCGACCTTTCTATACTAACTACACAGAGAAGACTCCCCACCCCTTCATTGTTACGCCAAGTCACAAAAACACTCGCAATCAATTTCAAATAAGCAATTATGACCAGGAGTTTCCTACTTTAACGGAATCTTTTAGATTTTCGACTTTTGACCTCCTAAATAGTCTTTTTCCCCACTGTGTGCCGGTAGGTAATCTTTAGGCCTACAGTAATAAAGCCTTGGGTGATCAAAGTACAGTGTGTTCAGCTGTTAGCACTGTTGAGAGTTGTTTGTGAAAGAACCGGGTATTATTTAAGTAACAACCTAGCAAACCCTTGATTATTTCTTCTTTGTGAAACTGATTAAAATAAGTAAAAATCAGAGTTATCCTACTATGCGTCGTATAGTTGTCAAGTACGGTATCGAGCACTTACGAAGTCTCCTGACTTCTGATCCACTTTATTAAATCGGGCTCTGATCCAGTAAATGTTACTGGCCATACGATTAGCATGGGAGGTTTAGTGGATACAAGCTCCCACTAAATCCGAGAACGAATAAGCGATATAGGAATTTTAAAACGTCAATATACTACGGTACTAGGAATAAAAGAATATCACAGTTCAAAACAAATATTTATTATTATAATAAAAATCCTAAAAGTTTGACAAATTTCACCCTAACATTATAAATTTGGAAACTTAACAAATGTGTGTAGTAGTGTTGTGTAGTGTGTAGTGTGTTTCAACTTAACAAATATTGAATTTTGTAGTTATTATTTACTTAAAGTTTTAGCTGTACAATTAACAAATATTGAATACAAGCTGTACAAGCTGTTTATTGAATACAGCCTGAATTGGCACACCTATGCATTTCATGCCGACTTATCTGAATAATACTTTTTAATTAGGGGGTTCATAATGGCGATTTAGTAAGGTCCTAATTTCAACTTAAAAGATAACTTTTGGCTAATCATGATATCCAGGAAACTCCAAAAATAATAATCTGAATATCATATTGAAGAATAACACAATTTTAAATCTCACCCCTCTCGAGGATAACTTTAAATGTGCAGTAACAGACATTTACAAGGCTTGCATACGTTTTTACACTTCACACACTTTTTACACTAACTTCACAGTCACTTTTTAACGTCTTGAAGCCGTCTTTAAACTCCGCTTTCGTCGATGTCCATATTTTTTCTTCTTTGATCTTGCCCAAGTTTAGAAGCTGAGGAAGAGAAGAAGGAAGGCAGCCAAGTTTTATTTTTCGTCATTCACTGCAAAAGAAAATACCCCCGTCACAGCAAACCTGCGTACTCAGCGAATTTCCAATGCATATATATATGTGATAGTCAAAAACAACTATTTTGAAGGTCAAATCTAAATAATTTCTTTATTTCTCGTTTAACATATGCCAAGTGGGGACTCAAATTAGGCGGATTGATCAGACGAACAAGATGGTGAAAACAGAATTCAGATCTGACAAAGGGTATAGCAGTAATAGCCAAAAACAACTATTTTGAAGGTCAAATCTAAATAATTTCTTTATTTCTGGTTTATCATATGCCAAGTGGGTACTCAAATTACGCGTATTGATCAGACGAACAAGATGGTGCAAACAGAATTCGGATCCGACCCAGCGTATAGCATTAATATCCAAAAACAACTATTTTAAAGGTCAATTCTAAATAATTTTTTTATTTATGGTTTAAAATATGCCAAGTCGGTAGTCCAATTACGCGGGTTGATCAGACGAACACGTTGGTGCAAACAGAATTCAGATCCGAGCAAGGGTATAGCAGTAAAATAGCCAAAAACAACTATTTTCAAGGACAAACCTATATAACTTCTTTATTTTTGGTTTAAAGTATAACATGTGGGCACTCTACTGACGTGGCTCAGCAAGAGGAACAGTAAGGTGCAATTAGAATTCAGATCCGACCAAGGGTATACCAGCAACAGTAAAAAAAAACTATTTTCAAGGACAAACCTAAATAACTTCTTTAATTTTGGTTCAAAGTATAACATGTGGGTACTTCAATTACGCGGCTTGACAAGACGAACAAGAAGGTGCAATCGGAGTTTAAATCTAACCAACGGTATAGCAACCGTAGGTGGCTATCATACACGATAACGCTACATCATTATACTTCCAGCTCTTGACGGATGAACATCTACCTAGAGGGTTTGAAAGATGTCGCAGTTTTACAGGAACATGAGGAAGGTGACCTTCAGTAGTCCACTTGACACTACCTTCTACTTCTCTGACAATGAAGACAGAAGGTCTACGCTTTTAGTGGACAATGAGCGGTTTCGTAGAAGAATAATCGAGGTTGAAACACTTTTAGCCAGTTGTTTGCTACGCAAAAAGCACCATATGAATACATGCACTGGTTTAGATCATATTAACTGTTATCATTATACAGCGTTGAGCAAATATTATTGAAGTTTTCAGTTACGGAGCTGAGGTCTTGACAGTCTAAGAGCTAAACCCTAACTAACACATGTCAACTAGTTATTGTGCGATGTAAAACTTGGTGGGGGGACTGGTATGGTGGGGGGACTAGTGTGGTGGGGGAAGAGCCGAGTACCTAACCTACACGCAGACGCTATATCACTATACGCCCAGCTCTTGCGCGGTACACTTTGATTCACAAATACAAGACAATAATGTTTCTTCCACATCTTCATCTTTTAATATTTACCAAGCTGACACTAATGAAACGACTGATCAAATACAAGTACAAGAAGTGTCTACCACAAAATCTTCTGATACAGAAGCAATTACGTTATCCTTGATGGGTTTTAACTAATGGATATTTTATTCAAAGTCTTCCTCCCCGCGCCAGATGCCATCTGCTGCACACTTGCCACCTGCCGCCTGCCATCTGCCGTCCACCATCTGCTCCGCCCCACCACACTTTTACCCCCACCATTTTGTTTGATACCAGAACGCTAGCTTGCGAATAGTCAGTTCACCTCCGGCTCTCGACCGGTGAACATCGAGCTCTCCGAGACGCTCTTCACAAAATAATAATATTATGTCACTCGAGATCTGATAGATGTTTCCACTTCATTGCCGTCAGGTAGTATTTCTATCTGACGGTAATGAAATGGAAACACCTATCAGACTAGATCGGTGTCAAAAAAAACAACATGGACTCTGCACAGGAATCAAAGTATCTACCGTCTTTTATCAGGAAAAAACACGATGGCCGCGACTCGTCGAGATCAACAACTTCGATTATAACCAACAACGGCGGAAGCTTCGCATTGCAAATAAGGACAAACATTGTAAATAAAATAAAGTAATTTTTGTAATAGTACTACCTCGCACTCGTATCATTCGATTGTTTTCATTAAATTTTTTATATCGATTAACCTATCGAATCACAATCGAATTTTACGCGTGCGAGGTAGTACTTTTTTTTAAATAACCTCCCCGTGACCCTGAACTTTAAACTTTCCCTCATTACGTCACAAAACCGTCTACGTCACTGGCTCAGCCTCAGATGACGTATATATTCACTCAGCCCATGCGGTCAAGTGACGTGTGACGTCACTTTTTAATATATCCTAGATTATATTTATATAATGGTGTAGCTGTAAAGTATATGTATAATATTGTATATACATTGCCATATGATAGTATCAATCGCATAGAGTATATAATAGTCGAACCATGGAACATATATACATATAATTTACAGTATATAATATATATATATATAATGGTGTATATGTAAAATAATTTATCATAGAGCATAGGTTGCCAGAACTGAGCAAAATGAGTTAAAATTTAAAAAAGTGAGGTTAGGAAATTTGGCGGGAAATAAAGTGCCATGGGCGCCGCCATCTTGGAATGACGTCACTACAAAATGCTGGCTTCTGATTGGCTTGCTATAGTGGGGGGTATCCTACTTACAGAACTTGATGAACAATACGTTTTAAAATCAGTCAATTGGTTTTGAATGCCTAAATATTTTAAAATCTAATCCAGAGGTTTTAATGTAACACATTAACCTTACTGGGGGGAGGGGGGCTGTGCCCCCCAGGCCTCCCATTGTTATTGTAGCTTTATACGGTTGTTCAAATACATAGGCAACCTATAAATGCAGAACTTAAAAAACAATAAGGCTTAAATCATTCAATTTGTTTTTAAGAAGAATAAATTGCCTCATTTTAAAAAGAAAAGAAAAGTAGTACCTTATGTTAAATATAATCTAGGAAGAAATTTAAACTCTTTGACCCACTTCTTAGAATCCACGAGTCATTGTGTCAAGGTCCAAGATTTTGTATACATCTTAATATATAAATACCCCCGTAGCAGCAAACCTGCGTACTCAGCAAATTTCCAATGCATAAATATGCATATATATGTATCTTAATGCCACATATCAAGTTTCATCAATATACATTCATAAATAAACGATTTATGGCATTTTAATTATTCTCCATAAGAATAACATGGCGGCTGAGTGTGCAGGTTTACTGAAGCAAGGAACTCCAAAAATGGGGTTTTACACAAATATCAATATAACTCAAGTAGGTAAAGCCACATACCAAATGTGATTAATTTATGTTCATAATTAAGGGAGATAACATGTTACTTATTCTCCATAAGAATAACATGAGACTGAGTACACAGGTTTGCTGCTACAGGAACTATCGGCCGAAAAATGTTTTTTAGTGGAAATATCAATAGACCACAACGATATGAAGTAATATACCAAGTTTCATCAGCAAAAGTATATAAATAAGCGAGATATACAATTTATCTTATTCTCCGTAAGAATAACATTGGACAACATACTGGGTTTAGCACTTTCGATATCTCTGTAACCATTTGACGTAGAGCAATGATCAAAACACTAAATTGTGCGTCTTTCTAAGCTGATTCCAATGGAAAAAAACTAAAATTTGACTTTTTTCAACAATTATATGTAAAAAGCTCAAAAAAAACACTTTTGGGATACAAACCCCCCCCCAAAATACCTCTTCGGATAGGTCGATCCGTCTGGTTTTCGAACTTAAAGTCATAAATGCTGCTTTACACGTTTATACCAAATGTTGTCAAAATCGGATGAATTTTACGACAGTTATCATGCTCACGGACACACACACACACACACACACACACACACACACACACACACACACACACACATATATATATAAATACAGTTTTTGAAAGAATGGTGTTTTTGGCATCTGGGGACCTCAAAATGAAAAGTTATCATGGTCATGGGCCTAGGTCTTGCCATGCCGACTACGGTAATAGCTTCTTCCCTATATGGGAAATTCGCTGAAATGGATCCCTATTTCCCTTGGTCACGCCATTACTTGAGAATTAGTGGACCAAATTGAATAATTATTTCTTGTTGAGTTCGTTTATGTCAGGACAAGGTTCTTATAAAAGATAATTTCTAATCTGACCTAAGAGCTCTGCCCCACAGGCCTTCAAAGTTCGTATTGATTTTATCTAAGTTCAGTTAGTTACACCAAGCAGCTGTAAACATACTTGAAAGGCATATACATATATTGATTATAGAAATAAAAAGCTACTTGAATGGAAACTCTCATTTTGGAAATAAAAAGAGTACTTGAATGGCAACTCAAACACTTTTTTAGCGAATTTCCCCTATAGGGAAGAAGCTATTACCGTAGTCGGCATGGTAAGACCTGGGCCCGGGACCATGATAACTTTTTATTTTGAGGTATATATATATATATACATATATGTATATGTATATATATATATATATATATATATATATATATGTGTGTGTGTGTGTGTGTGTGTGTCCGTGAGCACAATAACTCTCGTAAAAATGATCCGATTTTGATGAAATTTGGTATAAACGTGTAAAGCAACATTTATGACTAAGTTCGAAAACCAGCCAGATCACTCTATCCGAAGGGGTATTTTTGGGGGGTTTTGTACCCCAAAAATGGGTTTTTTGAATTTTTTACATGTAATTTTTGAAAAAATCAAATTTTAGTTTTCATCATTGGATTCAGCTTAAAAAACACACAATTTGGTATTTTCATCATTTCTCTACGTCAATTGGTTACCGAGATATTGAAAGTGCTAAACACAGTACGTTGTCTAATGTTATTCTTATGTTCATAATGCTTATTTATGAACGTATACTGACGAAACTTGGTATATGGCTTCATCTGGTTGTGGTATATTGATATTTGCTCAAAAAAATTTTGTTTGGCAAAGGCACCCGTAGCAGCAAACCTGCGTAATCAGCCCCATGTTATTCTTATGGATAATAATTAAATGCCATGTCTCCCTTAATTATGAACATAAATTAATCAAATCTGGTATATGACTTCACCTAGTTGAGTTATATTGATATTAGCATAAAAATCCATTTTTTGTTTTCCTTGTTGCAGCAAACCTGCGTACTCAGCCCCAATGTTATTCTTATGGAGAATAATTAAAATTGTAATATCGCTCATTTGTGAATATATTTTTAAGAAACTTGGTAAGTGGCTTTATGTAGTATTAATGAAAGGGTTAAAGGAGAGGATCCGAATATTTCCTTTCATTGGATCGTTAGAATAAGTATAGCCTATTAACGTTTGTTAAATAGCCAAAATTACCCGTCACGAATAAACACACCAGATTGGAGAGAGGATTCTCTTGACTAATACAGGGTGGTGTGAACTTTAAATTCCATGAGAACGGAAGGGTACACTTTCATAAACGGAACAATACACAAAACCGAATAAACTTATCGATATATTGATTAGATCGACTGTAAAATATTTTATCATCTGTATGTTAATTATTACGTAATATTTGTTTTTTGGTTTTTTATCAAATAAACTTAAAATAAAAATGAAATAAACCTTACCTGCATAAACAAAATAATTGATTTACAAAACATAAAACTAAAAAACAAACAAATTTAAAAGGTTTCTAGGAAATAACTTTCTGGTATTACAGCAGCATGTAAAAAGAACATACGATTTCCATAGATCCGTTAAAAGGTTGCTCCCGAGAATACATATTTAAGTATTATTGGAATCAACGTTTCTTACCTGGAAAAATTTCCAGACAATATCTTCCACATCTTTGAGACCGAACATAACCGAAAAACCTAAATAATAGCTATACCGTATCGAACAACTTCATTTTCTTTTAGCGAATTTCCCCTATAGGGAAGAAGCTATTACCGTAGTCGGCATGGTAAGATCTAGGCCCGGGACCATGATAACTTTTCGTTTTGAGGTCCCCAGACCCCAAAACACCATTCGTTCGTAATATATATATATATATATATATATATATATATATGTGTGTGTGTGTGTCCGTGAGCACGATAACTCTCGTAATAATTATCCGATTTTGATGAAATTTGGTATAATCGTGTAAAGCAGCATTTATGACTTAAAGTTCGAAAACCAGAAAGATCGAACTATCCGAAGGGGTATTTTGGGGGGGTTTTGTACCCCAAAAATGGGGTTTTGCGTTTTTTACATATCATTTTGGAAAATGTCAAATTTTATTTTTTTTAGAATCAGCTTAAAAAGACGCACAATTTGGTGTTTTGATCATTTCTCTATGTCAAATGGTTACAGAGATATTGAAAGTGCTAAACACAGTACGTTGTCCAATGTTATTCTTATGGAGAATAAGAAAAATTGTATATCTCGCTAATTTATCAACTTATCCTGATGAAACTTGGTATATTGCTTCATATCGCTGTGGTCTATTGATATTTGCACTAAAAACACTTTTTGGCTGATAGTTCCCGTAGCAGCAAACCTGCGTACTCAGCCCCATGTTATTCTTATAGAGAATAAGTAACGTGTTATCTCCCTTAATTATGAAAATAAATAAATAAAATTTGGTATGTGGCTTTACCTTCTCGAGTTATATTGATATTTGTATAAAACCCCGTTTTTTGTGTTCCTTGCTTCAGCAACCCTCCATACTCAGCCGTCATATTGTTCTTATGTAAAATAATTAAAATGTCATATAAATCGTTTATTTATGAATGTATATTGATGAAACTTGGGTGTGGATTTATGTGGTATTAAGATACATATATATGCATCGGAAATTCGCTGAGTACGCAGGTTTGCTGCTACGGGGGTATTTTATATGATCGCTCCATCATTTATGAATGTGTACCCGAATGAAAAGTTTCTGATAAACACAGAACCTTATTTGTGAATGCTACAGTAAAAATCTTTCAGAAAAAATAATAAAGGCTATGAATAAGTTATTGGTTCAATACTTTCTATTTCAACCGGTTATGAATATGCAACATTTAAAACTGTTAACACACTGTGGTGGTCAGGATAAGATTAACGTGGTTTAATTATAGAGCTTTGTCACTTTTGTTAAACAAGTGAAACCTCACTGGAAAACATCTAGCCAAAGAATAATAAAGACTAACATAAGTTGTGAAGAGGGGATTTGATTGGTTAACATATTTGTTGCAACGAAGATCGGAGGGTATAGAGCGTCAAAATGGTGGTCAGCATGTAAGCACAGTTTCTTATCCCAGACGAGACCTCTATAGATATATACCTCGTTGGATACGATAGGATTTGTTATTTAAAAACAACATAAGATAAACTAACCTAACACACTGTACAAGATGGGTGGTAAAAAAAAATACCATTTCAACATCGGAGGTCACTCTTATCACTGACTTTGGCAGAAAATCAATTCCTAGGTTCTAAAATATAGAAAAAATAGGTTGGATAAACTGAAAAATACCTGAAACTCATTCCGTTAATATCAAAATAAAATTATGGCCCCTATATAGTCCTGACACAGACTTGCTTGCTACATTGAGAAATACACCCGCTATCGGCTAAATACACGGCTAATTCATGTACTTCAGAACTTGACGTTAAATTAAAACATATTGTCAATATTAGCAAAATATGTACATACCACTAACTGTTTGTACGTTGTCTTCAGTTCCTCAATTAATTGATAATCATCAAAAGTCCACATTTTTGATCCCAGTCATGGCCATGACGCCTCTAGCTTCCATGAAAAAAAAACCCTAAGTGCGAGGCCTTTGTAGGCGCGAGGCCTTCGTAGGCGCGAGGCTCTTGTGCGGCTGCATCTGTCGCGCCGCCCTAAGGACGGCACTGGGTCCTTATCACGTTAAGTAGATACCTTGGGTTAGGTAAGGTGTACGAGTTGGTGTGGTCTGTCGGATTAATTTTAGTATGTTTGGCCATTCCAAGTAGGTCTACAGCTTACATCAGCAAACTTCTCACAAAAAGCGAGTGGACATATGTGAGATTTTGTAAATCCCAAATATAGGCTAAGCTAGTCCTCTTATAAAATCCTCCCTAATAGACAACCAATGCCTATATATGGATACTTACAGCAAGGCTAAAATTAGAATGTGATGGTTGACAAACAATAGCATTGGCCTACCGTATCTACATTATATGAAAGTTAAATAGGTATGGTAACTTAGTCTTAAAGAATACCATTTAACCTTCATATATTATTATAACGTTGTAGACAGTATTTCATGTATATTGACAGCATCAGAAGTTTGTTTTTAGTCACATCTTTCTTATATAGGCTACATGTTACTTATGAATAAAACTGTAGGCTATAGGCCTAAACCAAAATCTCAGGTCTAAAGTTATTCCCACAGATTATTTAACCAGTAATGGAATAATGTTGTCATTCTCGCCGATGTCACTTTTATCGTGTTAAATCCAACTAAACAAACCACAGTCTTATTTACAGATATGTATGAAACTACCATGGAAACGTATCCATAACTCAGAAGGTTTACATTTGATTACCGGTATTCTTACAATGTAAATTAAAATATTATTATTGAGCATGAAGAACGTCGCGTTTATAGTTTATGATTTTCGAACAAGATGTTAGAACAAATTATCAAAAAATAAACTTCTAGTTCGTAATCGTAACCTCAAAAAAGTAATGCCAAACATCAAGATGACAGTAACTAAAGAATTTTGACTGTTCTAAAGAGCCTGTGTACGGTGTGCCACTAAGGTCAAAAGTGGTAGGGTAACTTACTGAAGAATGTTAAAATAATTATTAAAATGTAATAATAATTCGACAATCTCCGGTATAGTTTATCAGAATCATTAAATCGTCAAAATGTTAACCTTAAAAATTTCATGACAATCCATTGACCAGTGGAAATGGAGAGCGTATCAGAAATTAGATTTTTAGACTGAGGTATAAGGATTTTCGCTTCGCTTCAATCCAATAAGATAACTTTATATATGAAATTATAAGGTTTCCACCAAACTACATAACTTAGGTAGGTACCGGTAAACATAATTCTCTCCCCTTTCTGCTTGTGGATATTACGTGACAGGTAATATTAACAGATTGACCAACCTTAATATTTTCACATTAGGGCCTAACTAAGTAAGCAAATAATCTGTTGATAGCGATATTGTAATATGGCGATACAAAATGTATTGACACCAAAAGTTCTACTGCCGTTGTTTATTGTGAGGTCTGTATTTGAGTTTAAGTTTTTTTTTTACCTCATGTACATTTTAGACAATCACTTAACTTATCTGTTAGTTTATTTATTTGAAATCAGCAAGTATGTTTACCTACAGACATGATTGATTGATGAGATTTACATGGTTGTTTATTAGTACGTTAACTACCTTGGGTTGGGTAATGTTTATAAGACAATGTGTTGTGGTAGGTTGATTTTAGTATGTTTAGCCATTCCAAGTACAATTAGCCTCGGCAAACTTAAGTTTACCACAAAAAGCAAGTGGACATTGGTGACATTTAGTAACTCACAAATGTAAATATAAGCTAGACCTATCATAACATTCCCCTGTATAGACTACCAAGACCTACTTATGGTTAGAATGAATTTACAGCAAAGCTAAAATTAAAATATATTTATGAAGATTGACCAACTTGACGGTTGTAAAACAACAATAGCATTGGCCTAAATTAACCTATATGAAAGGTAAATACATGGTCAAAGGGTACTGTCTGTTATGACAATTCAAACGTTGTAAGTTTATTAATAACATAAAAAGTTAGTTTTTAGTCACACCTTGTATTATAATCATCCATGTTATGGCTAAAACTATAGGCTAATATACAAAAGCTGAGTATTATTCGAACACAAACTATCTGCAAAAGAACACAGATACAAAACCACCAAAGATGTATGGTTGTGTTTAGTAGTGCTGAATAATCTTGGCATTCTCCGCGATGAAACATTTTATCGTATGAAATCCAACTTGAACCACAGTGCTTCACATAAGTTATGTGTATCGAAGTCACAAGGTATAACATCCCTAACTTACAGAATGTTTACATTTGATTATTGCTAAACCTTAGTGAAATTGTTATTATTATTGAATTCAAAAGAACGTCACGTTTTGAATTTAGAACAAATTAAATAAATAAACTGTTTGTAACGTAACTTCTAACCTAAACACAAACAACAAACAGCGATTGCGAACAAAACTAAATGACAGCAGCTGAGCTGATGTATTTTGTCAGTTCTCCAGCAACACGGTACCACAAAGCTCAAAATATGTACTAAAATAATGTTAAATGGAAAACTAACAATTATTAAAATGTAATAATAATTTGACAATTATAGTTTATTTAAAGCATTAATTCATCAAAACGTTACCCTAAACATTTCATGACAATCCATTAAACCGTTTAAATGTAGATAGCGTCACACTACTTCGAATTCCAAACTGAGTATAATGATTCTCTAACGTTCATCCAACAAACATATAAGCTATTAAATATTAATCAGTATTAAAAATAGCAACCTAATTAATATACCGTAGCCTATCGAACAATTTCATTTGGTTCTTTATTTTGTTCCACTTATGAAAGTATACCCGAGCCGAGTAAGACCGAAACCATATTGGATTCGCCTGTTTAAATTAAATGTAAGTTAAACAAAAGTCAAAGCCTATTTTGGATTTAAAATTTGTATCACTTTACCCTTGTTTCTGAAAAACAAATGTGATTTCCAAACTCTAGAGGTAAATTTACATGAGGTTAGTTCAATGAAAATGATCATTTTCAATCGAAAAGTAGGCCTAGGATGAACTTGTGCCAAAAGGCACAATTATCCAGAGAGTAAGTTTTACCTTACCGAACAATTTTATAAAATGTTTATTTTGGATAAAAATGAAGAAATGTAGTCAAAAATTGGATTAAAACAGTGGTGTATGGGCATCATAAACTATGCCTATAAAATTAAAGTCGATAGGCATACCTTACAAATATTAACCTCCAAAAAGGACCAAACTTATTGAGTTGGCCTTATTGCCTTATTGAGTTTGAATAAACAAGTTCTGGTAATGCAATAATCATTTTGTAGGAAAATAAATTTATATTAAACTTCAGTTTTCAATCTGACAAAAAGGAAATAGGCTAGTCCCAGAAAATGGTGAAAAGTAATGTGCCACATAAGTTTTAATAACATACCATCATAGTTAAAAGCACGATGTATAGGTAGCTATAGTTTGTTCTGTTTTCTGTTCTTACAAATGTTAATTATTGTAATATTGTAAAGTTGCATTGGTGATAGCCGCCAAATAAAAAACCAAAACATTAATTTTATTTGGTAACTTACCGTAAGTTTTATAAGCGAGATAATAATGTTTTTAACAAATTAAGACTTTCTACTGTTAATGAGTGGAAATTATAATGTAAATAATTACATATATTAGCGTATAATCACTTTAATAATAACTTTAATAATTTTCTTGTTGACATCTTTACTTTCGGTTATAATTCTGTCGTCTGGAGTCTGGACTGGCCAAAGTCCCATTAATAGTGCAGCGCTCAGCCTGCATTTCCTTACATAGAGTACGGTACCAATAAAGTTATTTATTATAATAGTATTTAAAATAATAATGCATCTTTTAATTAGTATAAAATAAAATATACATACAACTTTTAAAAGCTAATAAAATTTAAAACTTAGTTTTTGTGTTTCTAGTTACGAAAAGAAGTTTTTTCCTAGTCAACATGAACATGAATAACTACAGTTCTGTAGTGAATCTATGGCACTGTGACTTACGTTACTCTATAGTTGAAATATAGACGTTGGCTAAATATCAACGATTCAAGACCCACTAAAATGAGTAGGGGGCTATGGCCGGTTCTGAACCACCTTCGCAGACTGAGGAGCCGAGGAGCCCCCCCCCCGTGACGTCATCCCCCCCCGTGACGTCATCCCCCCCGTGACGTCATCCCCCCCCGTTCATGCTTCCTCTATTCTAACCTAAGCACACCCCCCCCCCGGTTCACGTGTTGTTTACTTTCCTTGTTTGTCACCGGTTTTTTCCCTATTACGGGATGTTTACTGCTCCTCCACACGCTAACGCTCATTCCACAAGCAGAAATGGCCTCTGCTACATCCTCTTACACACTTTGGGATGCGGAGAGCGTCCTAAACCAGATAAACCATATCAGGGACGAGGTGGTTACCCGCCTTGTAATACTTCGGTGGGGCATACTCTGCCCGGACGGCCGCCACCACTTTCTCCCCCGGAGGTATGTGGCCAACCAGCCGGGTCACCTGGAGGAGGTAGAGCTGCGGCTCCTCAACCTCGTGAATAATGGAGAGGTCGCCCTCCTTCACAAGAGGATTATCCCCCTCTTTTAGTTTAAGTATCATTTATTTATAAGTTTTCATTCTTCATATTTTGTATAAACATTCATGTATCATCTTAGATTTAAGTATCACATGTATTGTAATGTATTAATGAAATAAAAATTATAAAAACAAAAAAAAAAAAAAACAAAAACAAAGTGACAAGTTTAGCAAGCTGATGATTGGGAGGACCAGCCCTGTGTCGACGTCGACCCCCCCCCTCAACACCCCCCCCTCAACACCCCCCCCCCTCAACACCCCCCCCCCCCGCAACACCCCGAACACCCTCGACATCATCCCGGTTTTATTCTTTTGTTTATTTCATTTTTTTTTTTTTTTTTTTTTTTTTTTTTTTTTTTTTTTGGACAAAGGAATCATTTATTTATCAACAAAAAACTTATAACTATTCCTCGTTATCGGCCGCCTCCTCTTGTTGTTCCAAGCGGTCCAATTCCTCATCTAGTTCACGCAGCCTGGCCATGTCGGCCATGTACCATCGCCAATGTGTTTCGTGCTGCGGCTCAACCACCCACACTCGGTCGACGTCGTCCTGAAGCGCCTGTCGCTCCAGGTACACTTGTCTCGCAGTCCTCGGCGGTTGAGGGTCCTCAGACGAGTCGGACTGAGGCGATGGAGGCGGTGATGGAGACAGTGTGGGCTGAGGCGATGGAGGAGGAGGAGGCCGCTGCAGCCCGCTGGGCCCAGGCTGAGGCGATGGAGGAGGCCGCTGCAGTCCGCTCGACGCCGGCTCCATGCGCTCCATTTCCTCCAGATCCCGTATTTGCTGCGCAAACGTTTGTTCTAATAGAGCCTCTTGCTCCAACTCATCTACGAAATTTGAATTTTCAAGCGCAAACTCGTAGTCGTAGTCCGTCATATCATCCTCCCACGGAGCAGCCATGCTTAACGACTGAGCGAGAGCCTGTTTGTATAGGAGATTAATCGGACTTGTTATTGTTGGCGAACTTCCCTAGTAAACATATTTGGACCCCCCCCCCCGACTTTCCCCATAGCCAAGCTCGGACCCCCCCCCCGGATTTTTCCACTACATGCCGTTTGCTTTCCTTGTTTATCGCCTACGTGATGTTTACCGCGCGCGCGCCTCCGCTTTCACCCGCCGGTTTCTCCAGGTCTTAATCATTCTTACTGCAGCCGCGATGGAGTACACTTGTATGTATTGCGACAAGCGTTACTCGCGTAGCGACCATTTGCGCCGGCACATGCTGACGCATGTAGATGCACCTCTTTTCCCATGCCGAATCTGTGGGAAACAATTCGGCAGAAAAGACAAGGTAGCCCGGCACCTTGCCACCCACCGGTATGCCCCGGCCGCTGCTCCAGCTGCTCCCGCTGATGCCCCGGCCGCTGCTCCTGCTGCTCCAGCTGCTCCTGCTGCTCAAGTTGCTTCCGCTGCTCCTGCCACGAGGTGCGCCTCCACCCAGACTTGCACCCTGGCTGCTCCTGGCCCGAGGCGTTGTGGTGACGTCTCCACCCAGACGCCCACCCAGATGCCTACCCTCAGGAGACAGGAGGGAAAACCTGTTGGTGAGTAGCAATCCTCAGTTTCTCATTGTTATAATATCAATAAATCTCATTATTATAATATCAATAAATCTCATAAAAAAAAAATTAATATTAATGTTGGTTCGTTATTTACAGCTATCGTCAAGCCGACAGCCGTACCGCAGGGATGGTGGACCCCAGAGTACGCTGAGCAACAGCGGCGGCGAGAGGAGGCGGAGGCCAACAGGGTTCACCGCGAGATTCGCCGGGGGTTGATCCTCCGGCAGTGGCGGTCTCGCCCAAGACCCCAGCTCCGGCGCGGACCACAGCAGCCGCAGCAGCAGCCGTCTCAACAACAACCCGAACCAGAGGCGGGGCCGAGTGGGGAACCGAGGCCCGAGCCAGAGCCAGAGCCAGAGGCGGGGCCGAGTGGGGAACCGAGGCCCCACGTTGTATATATAAACTCCTCGGATTCTGATTAAATAAAAAAAAAAACCTATTTCATTTTTCCTTCCTTATCTCAAAGAAATAAATAAAGAAAAGAATTACAAAACAAAGTGACAAAGTTTAGCTGAGGATTGGGAGGATCAGCCCTGTGTCGACCCCCCCGCCCCCCCGACTTTCCCCATAGCCAAGCTCGGACCCCCCCCCAATCATTCCATTATTCCATTATTTATTCATGTTATTTTATTATTTTTGTATGAATTATAATTTTATTTTCTTCATCTTTATTATAAATTAAAAACTTAAAACTACTTTTATGAAGAAGTCTCAGCCCTCTCTTTCGCTTGAAACTCCTCCATAGCAATCTCAAGATCACGAAGACTCTCCCAGTCTGCATTATATTGTTCCCATTCTTCATTACATGTAGGTTGGGAGCACCAACACGTAGTTATCCGTTCCCACATTTTTTCATATTCCCTTCGCAGTTGGAGAGCATATTCCTCTTCTATCACCTCAACGGTAGCGAGGAGTTCTTTATCAGGGATATTACCTTCCCATACGCTATTAGCATACTTTTCCTCGATTCCCTCAACGATCTTGATGAGGTCCTCATCAGGAATACTGCTCTCCCATACATTATCAGTGTTCATATTGATGGCAATAGTTTGACTCTCTGACTTAAACTGAAACTTAGAGAAACTCAATCTGTTTACTCATTAGTGGACTTGTTGTTCACGGAGGAAAAATCCTTCATTAAATAATTTGTTTACTCATTAGTGGACTTGATGTTCACGGAGGAAAATCCCTCATTATATAACTTGTTTACTTACTAGACTCCTCAAGCTAAGTGCTTGACCAGTCTGAATCTTGAGTTAGTCATGGAAGCATACAACCCACTGTCACTAGCTCAGCAATCGTGTATTGTAATAAGAAAGAATAAATACATTCTGTGTCAGGGGATTGCACAATTGCCAGTGTCTATACAGCGATACGTTGCATCTTGCCTCAAGGGGTATGTTCGGGAACATGTGTTAGTGCTTAACAACCCCGAAACGGATCCTCAGGTGTTAGACTTGTATAATAGATACAATGGCAAGAGAGTCTATCAATGCCGCTACTGTCAGTACACTGAGCATTATTTGAAATAGAGTTCTGTATCCTGCCAGAATTGTTAAAGTGTATCGCTTTTCAGACTCTAATAATTTGCAGCACACTTGTTTTTGCTGTGGTAAGAGTGCTTGGGAAGCGGATTGGCCACAAAACAATGATTACCTATCTACTTTGGTGATTTTAAAGTCAATGACCATAAAAACAGTTTGGGAGGGCTCTAGTCACTCTAAATTCTTTTTCTTCTTTCAATAAAGAAAAATAAAAGAAAAAAAAAAGAAAAAATAAAAGGAAAAAAAAACCATAAATAAAATACTCCCTTCCCCATCATTTTCTAGTATTACATGTTTTGGTAAGGACTACGTGACTACCTGAGGTTATCTCATTAGTGAGAGCTCTCCAGTTATTTATGTTAGAATCATTTGCTCACAAGCTCCTACACTGACTAGACCTAACAAAATGTTTAATGTTGGAATTGATGTGTCACTGGAAGGTGAATATTATCATACAAAACCATTTACAGTTAGATCTGCAATTGAAGACATTGAGTCAATCGATGCGGAGATATTCCTACAAACGGTGAAGTATTACACAACGGGTCACTTTGCCGAATTGTCCATCAGGATGTGGATTAAGAAGCGGTTGCCTGAACAAAAACGCCTACAAGTTCAAGCTGCTTTGGATGGCATCAATAAACCGCATGTTGCCTGTCAACGCGTGATTAATTTACTTCTTTTAGAATCCAACCAGGTCTTTGCAAAGGTTATTGTAAACGGGGGTTAAGTAAAGATTATAATAAAAAAATTGTAAATAAAGATTTAAAAAAATAAATAAATAAACAAAATTTCCTTTATCCCAAAAAAAACTATAAAAATAAACTATATTCCTTTATCAAAAACTATATGGTTGTGGACTTATTCACAGAGTTAGCTGACGTCCCCCCCCCCGTTGTGGACTTATTCACAGAGCTAGCTGACCCCCCCCCCGTTGTGGACTTATTCACAGAGCTAGCTGACGTCATCCCCCCACCCCCCCCCGTGTTGGTCTACGTGCGGCTTAAAAAGCCCCCGCCGACCGGGAGCGGTTGGCGGCGCGTGTCGGGGGACGGTCCTGAAGGAGTTGCCCAGGAAGGAATTACTCAGCGGTTTGCTGACGCTCAAGGTTGCACCCTTGAATTGCTCAGCGGCTTGCTGTCGTGGCGCGCCCTCTTTGGCCGCCACCGCTCGGCGGGGACATACCCGGTTGCACGCGCTGCCGGTATATAAACCTGAGGTCCGCTACCGCGGCCTCAGTTTTGCCCGAGACGCCATGAGCAGCAGCAACAGCGCAACCGAGGTGGATCGAACCATCCGCTCTCTGATGGAGGAGCTTGACGCCATGGATGAGAATGCTAGACCGCCTACCATAACTAAGAAGAGGAGCAAGAAGCCCATTGTTGGATGGACAGTGGACAGGAATACGCCTACCGATTCTCCATCATGCAGTTGGAGTGATGCCGAATGTCAATATACAGTAAAGAACCCTGCCAACTTAGGAAACGTTTTATTGAAGATGTCGGTATTCAAAGGCAGACGCCCTACGCACAGTTGCGGCCTATACTTGGACGAGGATAGAGACGATGAAATTTGCATATGCCTCACGGACCTGTTAACGAGACTAGAAAATATGTGGATTAATAGCGATACCGGAGTGCCTAAAATTAACGGAGTTAGTAGGACCGTGACTCCACTACCCGCCTGGCGTAAGACCCGCGATTGCGCAACAGTTTGCGAGGGAAAACGTAAGGCTGGAGGCGATTGCGTCATCCCAAAGCGCAAGAAGTAAACACCACAACGACCCGGAAAAACACACACACAATGACGTAAACAACTTGTTGACGCAGTGAGCCTATATAATACGACTCGGTGGTGAGCCACAACCATTCCACATCCAGACACTCAACGAGCAGCATGGACCAAACAGGAGACCTCAAGTCAGCCCTCAACAGCTGCAAGGCGGGGGGTTAAACCCGCATAGCCGATCTGCGGGACAACATAACTTACCCCATCCGGTCATTTGAGCGGGTGGATACTCCTTATGGCGAGGCGATAATGGCCACTTTGGAGGGGCTGACTGGTGACGACCCGCTGAGGATCTACATGCCTCGTAGATACTTGGCCGTCTTGGGAGACCATGTCATCGGCCAGTACAACGTGGGTGTGGGGTCGAGGATGAGTCTGGTCAAGAGGAGCGGTCCCCCCGGCAGCAAAGGAGCTCTTCTGGAATTTGTTTGAATAAATAAAAAAAACCTTATTCCTTTATCCTTTTTAATTTAAAATAAAAAAAAATAAATATAAAAATAAAAAAATAAATATAAAAACTCAATTAATTATAAGAGTCGAGGCGGTGCGTGGCTGTGTTAGTAGCCACCATGGACTTGAGGTGGAAACACCCGTTCACCGCCATCGTGGCTGGACCTTCGGGCAGCGGCAAGTCGCACTTTGTGGCTCGCTTCATAGGGCACGCCAACCGCATGTGCGATACGCGCTTCGCCCGTATCACCTGGCACTGCGGTAGCGGCGTTGGAGGAGGAGGAGCCGATGACCCTACTGTGCGCTACGTAGCCGGCCTGCCCGACCTGGACGACTACGATGGTAACGAGCCCTCCCTGGTTATCGTCGATGACATGATGCGTGAGGCTGGCCCCGGCGTGGCGGACCTGTTCACCAAGGGCTCCCATCACCGCAACATGAGCGTGTTCTTCATCACGCAAAACCTGTTTCATCAGGGCAGGGGCCAGCGCGACATATCGCTGAACGCTCATTACATAGTGTGTTTCAAGAATCCCCGGGACCGCGCTCAGATCAAACACTTGGCTCGCCAAGTATACCCAGAGAACCCCAAATTTGTGGAGGAGGCTTATGCGGACGCCACGCGCGATCCTCACGCCTATCTGCTGATAGACTTGAAACAGTCTACACCCGAGGAGATGCGGGTACGTTCAGCCGTTTTCCCAGACGATCCAGTTAACTACGTGTACCTGCCCAAGAAAAAGTGATAAATAGGCTGAGCGCGCGCCAGTGTCAGTCATCATGTCACACCGCGTGAAGAAAGACACAGCCCTGCTGGCTGCTCTGGTGCACGCTACACCCAAGGAACGCAAGGCCCCGTTAAAAGCGTGCGAGAACAGCCGTATCAGGTCAGTGTGTGAGTGTGCGTACAACGTGTTACGCGGGAACGTGCCGCTCACCACCTGTCATAAACGAAAGTTGAGAAAGCACAAACAGGCGCTCAGACGGCTGGTGAAACGCGGTGAGGGTTGGGTCAAGAAGCGACGCTACCTTGTACAACGGGGCGGTGGGATCCTCCTGCCCTTGCTGTTGAGTGCGGTGTTGCCTGTGTTGATGCAGAAAGTAATTTGAAAAAATGGAGCACGCTAAGAAAATGGTAGTTGTACCGCAGGAGCTCATCGAGAGATTGCGAGAAGGACCAGGACCAGGAGGAGGAGGAGCAGGCAGTACCAATAAGCCAGCCGGCCTGGACGCTGAGATGCATCGCATACTGAGCGACAAGCGGCTGAACGATACGGAAAAATGGAAACAATATCAACAGGTGTTACAGCGGTTCCTGCACTTTTCCGCGGCTAAACGTCAACCCATAGGCCTGTCAAACATCGAGGGGGAGGAGGAGGAGGGGGAGGCGGGTCCGAGTCACGTGAAACGTGAGTCTAGCACCTCGGAGGAGGAGGGGGTGTTGGCATCGTTCCCAAAAATCTACAAGTCGGTGGCGCGCAACTTGTTGCGGTTCATGACCCAGCAAGGCAGCCCCATCGCCTGGGACGCCAGTGGGGTGGTGTATGTGAACAACGAGAAGGTCCCCAATTCCAATATAGTGGACATCGCGCACAGCATAGTGAGAGCGCGAAGGGCGGACCGATTGCCTACCGGTTGGCAACAAGTGATGACCGCCTTGAAAAACATGAACGTGCCTAAAGAATACATGAGCAATCCCACGGCGTTGCGTTACCTAAACGGGGGGCTGGACACTGCATCGAGCCCCTGGGGAGACACGACGGCCTCCTCATCACCCCTGTCACCGAGGTTGACACCAATGCTAGATCGCCTGAGACCGCGACTTCCGGCAGCCAGGAGAAGGATAATAACCGAGGAACCTGACCAGGAATCGTCATTGGACAACTGGGAGCCGTTCTCACCGTAATGGAGAAGCTGTACTATGACCCGAGCCAGCCCGGTTCCCTCAGCGGGGTGGCTGCTCTGGCCAGAGCCGCGCGCCTCCCGAAACGCAGAGCGGTGGAATGGCTGCGTGCCCAGGACACCTACACGCTGCACAAGCCTGCGCGCAAGCGGTTTCCCCGCAACCGCTACGCCGTTTTTGGGCCTCAGGAGCTGTGGTAGGCGGACCTGAACGACATGCGCGGTCTCAGCCAGCACAACGACGGGGTCAACTACCTGCTGACTGTGATCGATGTATTCAGTAAGCGGTTGTTTGCGGTACCACTGAGGAGGAAAAGCGGGCAAGAGGTGGCGGCAGCGTTCGAGAGGATATTCTCCGAGGCGACTCCTCGCTATCTACAGACTGACAAGGGGACGGAGTTCACCGGGGCCGCTACCAAGCGAGTGTTCAAGAGTCACGGTGTCACATACGTCACCACGCAGAACCCCGATGTGAAGGCGGCGGTGGTGGAGCGAGTCAACCGCACGCTCAAGAACCGCATGTGGCGCTACCTAACCTACTAAAACACGTATCGCTACATCGACGTGTTGGACAGGCTTGTGGATGCCTACAACCGCAGCCCGCACAAGAGCCTGGGTGGTGGTCTGCGACCCGTGGACGCGGACAGCGGCGATGGAAAAACGGTGTATAAGGTGTGGCGTCACATGTACGGAAAGGCGATCCGGCGACGCAAGCCCAGGTTCGAGCCTGGTGACACGGTGCGCATAGCCAAGGAGAAGGGCACGTTCGCCAAAGGTTACGAGACCAACTGGAGTAAGGAGCTGTTTGTGGTGGACCACGTATACGGGTCGCATCCTCTGCCATTGTACGTGCTGCGCGACTTGAACGGGACGCCGCTAGAAGGGCGCTTCTACGAGCATTAGATGCAAAAGGTAACGGTCGCCCCGGACCGTATGTACCAAATAGATAAAATACTGGACACCAAAGGGCGAGGCCGCAGTAAGCGCTACTTGGTCAAGTGGGTCGGTTCCGGAGAGGACTTCAACTCGTGGGTACCCGCATCTGAAGTGCAACAGCTGCTATGACGACAAAGCGCAGACAGCTGTACCTGACGTTGCCCAGCAACAGCTCAATGGACTATTATCCAAACAACACCGTGGCTAACTACATCACCCATCTACCGTCAGTCGTGCGATTGGGTGGTGATGGTGAATGGGAAGTCGCTTTAGTCGAGGTCCATTACCCATGCTCGTTTGTCACAGTGGGGGAGGACGCTCGCGTATATCTCTACACTAAGGATGACACAGACAAGCCTGAACTGACCGCTGTAAAGGTGGAAGCTGCAAACTATAAAGACATCGATGAACTGGTCAATGCCATCAACGCCATTCCAAAATTGGACTTATACCAATGCCAGTTTGAGTACGACAAAGAGATTGGGAAGGTGGAATTGATCTCGATAGACCAGACTGTGGTGCAACTGGAATTTAGCCCCACCCTAGCGTTACAGTTGGGATACAATGTGCACAATGTGGATTTGATCAAACATAGAAAAGCTATAAGACCTCCCAACTTACTGGCTGGGATCCCTTCGCACATGTACGTGTATTGTGACCTGGTGGAACCTCAGCTAGTAGGCGACACTGTTGCGCCCTTGTTAAAGATTGTGAACATCGACGCAAAAAACTACATCTACGGCGCGAGTATCACCGTGCACTTCACCGACCCTCACTACGTGCCGCTGATGAAGAGCTCCTTCGATAGTGTGGAAATCGATTTAAGGGACAGCGTCGGACGCCACCTGCCATTCCACTTCGGGACTACGTGCATTAAGCTTCACCTGCGCAGAGAGTAGCAGCAGCAATGAACCCGAACGACCCCTATCTGGCGTACTACCGCCAACAGCAGTCTGGGCACGGAGTGTCCACGGTATTCAGAGGAGCCGCTTTCTAACGTAGTCACGGCATCGGCAGTTTCCTAGGCGGGCTGATGCGTACAGTGGTCCCGTTGATCAGATCCGGCGCATCGGCGCTGGGCAAGGAGGTGCTGAGGTCCGGTGTGGGCTTCTTGGGCGACGTGGCGGCGGGCACAGCCAACCCCCGAGTCGCAGCCAACGCCCGACTCAGGCAGTTTACCGGATCGCTGAAACGTAAGGCCGATGAAAAACTGGATCGCGTGCTGAGCGGTGGTGGCGCCTATAAGAGGAGGCGCGTACAGCGAGTGACCCCTCAGTCTCTGGCTAAACTCCTCGGAGTTAGGAAGAAGAAGCGCGCTGCGCCCAAAAGGAAAAGAAAGCCTGCAAAACGCGTCGCTAAGAAGAGGAGAAGCAAGACCGTTGTGCGACGTAAGAAGAACAGGAGTACCGTGAGGGACATTTTTGGATAATGGCGTTTCTACATCAGAAGTCGTGCGAGTGTGTCAAGACCGAGTTGGACCTGTTCTCGCTACCGCCCACGCAGACCAGTATAGAGAGTGGTAAATGGGTGCAGTACAAGCCCATCTCCTCCCTGACAGACGACTCACCCGTTGAGTTCATAGTTCCGGGTCATGGGGACGAGTACACGGATCTGTCACAGACGCTACTGCATGTGAAGGCTACCATTAGATCGGCTAATGGAGGCGCTGTAACGGGTGATCAAGCGATAAAAGAGGTGGGTCCGATTAACAACTGGCTGCACTCGCTGTTCAGTCAAGTGGACCTGTACCTGAACAACAAACTGGTGTCTCCTCAGAACAACACGTACGCCTATCACGCCTACCTGGAGAACCTGTTGTCCTATGGCGGTGATGCCAAGACATCGCACCTCACCGCGGAGTTGTTCTACGAGGACTATGCCGGGTACATGGACAATACTGAGGAGGATAATTATACCGGGCTCAAGAAAAGGAGAGAGTTTATCAAGGGAAGCCGGTACGTGGACATGGTCGGACATCTGCACGTCGACCTGTGCAACCAGGAGAAGTTCATGTTAAACGGTGTGGAGATGCGCTTTCGTCTGATCAGGTCAAAGAACTCATTCTCCATCATGTCCAAAACCGTGACAGACTACAAAGTGGACATCGCCGAAGTCAACCTGTTTATGCGCCGCTGTAAGATCAACCCAAGCGTGCTGTTGGCTCACAGCAGGACGCTGGAGTCGGGCACAGCCAAATATCCCATTACGCGCGTGGAAGTCAAATCCTTCACGCTACCCTCCGGTATCAGCAGCAAGACTCTGGACAGTGTGTTTCTGGGTCAACTGCCGAAACGCGTTATAGTTGGCCTGGTCAGCAATCAGGCGTTCAACGGGGACTACAAGAAGAACCCGTTCAACTTCACCCACAGCCACGTGAACTTCTTCGCGCTGTACATAGATGGTGAGCAAGTGTCATGTAAGCCGCTTCAACCGGATTACACGTTCGGTCATGAGTTGTGCGTGCTCGCCTACCACACGCTGTACACTGGCACCGGCATCAATTTCTCAGACTGAGATAATGAAGTCAGTCGCAACGAATACCCCTACGGATACTGCCTGATGGCGTTTGATCTGACACCCGATATGGCGGCCTCTCAATCTAGCCACTGGAACCTGGTGCGCAACGGTAACCTGCGCATAGAGATTGGGTTCTCCGAAGCCTTGGCTGAGGCGTTCAACTGCATAGTGTATGCCGAGTTGGACAACGTCGTGGAGGTGGACCGTCACCGCAACGTGACTGTGGACTTTGGAGGGTAAAACAGGTTATCTCCTCCGCCGCCGCCGCGGCTGCCCGCCCACCTACTTAAGGCCGAGGCAGCGCGCGCTCGCTCTCAGTTCAGCCGACCTCGCGAGATGGACGTGCCGCCGCCAATCTACAACGAGCCTACCGCCACCGCCGCCACCGGCCTAGTGCGCTGCCATCACGGAAGCGTGGTGATGGACATGCAGTGCTTCAAGGACAGCGACAACGACTATTTGCTGAAGGAGGTCTGCGTGGTGGACGTGACTACCGGCACGCTAATCATGCATCACATCGCTCGTCCGCCCTTCAATCGAGACCTCCTGACCAGCGAGAAACTGCGCGAGAGCAGCTGGCTCACGCGTCACTGCCACGGGCTCGAGTGGGACCAGGGTGATATCGCCTACGTCGCCCTGCTGGACAAGCTGCGGGCCTGCTTCATCCACCGCCCCATCGTCTACGTCAAGGGGTCACAGAAGAGGACTTTCGTTCAGCGGCACCTGATCGTCGAGCCTGCTGCCACCACCGTGCAGGACATGGACGACCTGGGTTGTGGGTCCCTCAACGGACCACCCTCCTGCCGGACCCTGCGCTGCGGCCACCATAATAGCGCCCTCAACCGTTGCGCTCTGCACAACTGTATCGTCCTGCGCGACTGGCTGATGGCCAACGACAGGTCGGACTCATCGGCCCTCGAGTGTTGCTGCTGCTTCCGCCCACGATGAACACCACCCAGATCGAGAGGAGCCTGGCGCAAGTCCCCGGACTGAGGAGCGTTCTGGTCTGCGCCTCTGACCGTCTACCTCACTCACCCGTTCAACCCCAGACCGCCATAGTGGCCAACACCATGTCACACACTGAGAGAGGAGACCACTGGGTGGCATTCTACTGCTCTGAGGACCGGCTGGAATACTTCGACAGCTACGGCAGGTCTCCAAACCAGGCGGACTACCAGAGGTTCCTGAGGCGCAACTCGCGCCGCCGCTACGTCTACAACAGGTATCGACTCCAGGGCTATGGTACTTCCGTTTGTGGCCACTACTGCCTCACCTACCTGTACTGCCGGGCGGTCCTCAGTATGGCGCTCGGTGACTACGTGCAGCTCTTCGATCTGGCGTCCCCCACGGTCAACGACGCTCTGGTCCGCAGGCTCTTCCACTCCATCTTCTCACCACTACGTTACTGATACTTTATTTTATTCTTTTTAATTGTGTGTTTGTATATTCTTATTATGTTTTGAAATAAATACGATATATTGCAATCACTTGTTGTTGTTCATTTGTCCTTACTTCAATATTTAAGAAAAGTACATGTCCAATATCTCGATATTTTTTTTATTTAAAATTTTTTTTTTTTATTATTTTAATTTGGAAAAAGTTATAACTTGGACATGTTGATGATTTTGAAAATATAATGAGGAAATACGGGTGAGGTAATAACAACACAGATATCTGCTGTGAACTAAAACTTTTACAATATAATTGCTTCCAAATACTATTTACAAATAAATTAAAAATACTATTTACAAATAAATTAAAAATACTATTTACATATAAACACAAGCCTACACAGGGAACTCTTCATCAACGTCATCCTCCTCCTCATCCATTGGCTGTTGTTGATTAACGAGGTGGTCTCGTCCTCCTTCAGCCAGTGGTGGGATGTCCTTGTGTCCCCAAGGCAAGGTGTGGATCCCATCCGCCAGGACGTAGCGCTTGTCATCTTTCGGGCCCAGGGAAAGTTTCTCCACCTGGACTGTGAAGACGCGGTGCAGGTGGGACTGGAACCGGGTGTTGATGGTGGTCTTCAACACCTCGTTGAACAGGCATTCCCTGTAGTCGTCGGGGGTAAGGATGTTCTTGACGACCCCCTTGGCGACTCCCTTGGCGCGCTTGAGAGCCTTGGATCCCGTCTCCTCGCTCGGGTCCTCGATGTCCATGAAGTAGAGCTTGGAACGAAGCCCGAGGTACTCAAACAGGGATCTGCCAGCGCACTCGTCCTTAAACTTGCCGATGACTTTAGCGTTGATGGGGCTGTAGCAGGGGTGGGACTTGGGGTAGGCGCTGGTGTCAAAATCCTCCAGGTGTTCCATCATCTCCCTGTAGATGTCCTGAGAGATGATGTCAAACACGAAGCTGTCCGTGTCCATGTAGTCTACGGTCAGGCGGTCACCGTAGCGGTCCTTCATCTTGCGCAAGAACTCGTACATGAGCCACTTGCTCAGCTCCAGGACAGGCATGCCGATGTAGATGGGTTTGTCCAGAACGATGTTCACTCTGGCTAGATGGATGAGGGCCACGTCCTCTGTGTAGTAAGTGCGGTCCAGGAAATTGGACTTGGCCACGTATTTGCTGAACCTCTCCGGAGTGCAGACCAGCTTGACGTTCAGGTGCTTGCGCACGTTCTCGATGGTCTTGCCGAAGACCGCATTGTTCATGAGCTTGAAAAAGTCCTGCTCAAACTTGGTCTTGGCCTTCTTCCTCAGCTCGGTGTTCATCAGGATGTAGGGCTCGAGCCATCGAGACTGGCGGAACGAGACGGCCCTGTGCACAGCCACAAGCTCCAGTCCGTTGTTCAGCGCCTGCTGCAGGATCCTGTAGTGGCAGATGTAGTGCTCCTTGTTGTCCAGGGTGGTCATCAGCTTGGGGAACTTGCCTATTGGAGGCCGCTTGGTCTCACAGCAGTAGGGGAGGTCCCTGTGCAGGTCGTGGAGACGGGCGGGGTAGTTGAGGTCCACCTCTAGTATGTAGCCCCGGTCGGCTTCCGCATCCAACGAGGTGATGTCCAAGGCGTCAATCTCCTCACGGCTGAGCCACTGGAAGTCTCCAGTGGGCAGGTACTGGGACATGGCCCAGCCGTACAAGTTATTGGCATCCAGGTACAGGAGGTGGCGTGTCGGCTCGTCGGGGCGTCAGTCCTCAGGGCGGCATCGCTCGTGGTTGGCCTTGGCGTAGCGGGTGATGGCCTGGGAGATACCTCCTCTGATGCCTTGCTCCACGAAGAGGTACATGTCAAAGTCCCGCAGCGTGTCCAGCTCCACGCCGCAAGTCTTGAGCATGACGTCCCAGGCGTAAGAGGGCAGGGTGTAGTAGTGGGCAGGGTCCAGTCCATACTCAGCCAAAGAGGTGTCGCGGAACTGCTCGAACACATCGATGAGGAGGGCGATGTCACAGCGCAGGTACTTGTCGGCATAGTCCTTGAGGTGGTTGCAGTCAAAGGCTCGCCACACGTTGAGGGCGTGCTCGTACTCCTCCTCCTTGATATCCTCCAGGGTCATGCTGTTCTTGAACGCGGCCCGAGGAGGAAGCTGTCTGGTGGAGTACAACGTGTCGTACGACGTGACAAAGTCGTAGGGGAACACGCCCTTCCTGCGCACCAGGTCGAAGAGCCGGTTGTTGGGGAACCGCTTCCTGGTCTCACGCATCTTATCCGTGGGAAGCCCCGCCGCCAGGTTGGCCAGGCTCATGAACAAGAACCTGTAGGTGTCCAGGAACCGCACCGCGAAAGATGACTGTCGTTGGTTGTCCCCGGGCTGGCCAAAGTGGAACCGCTTGGTGAAAGCGATGTAGCGCTCCTCCGTGTGCGCCAGCACGTCCACATCGCCGGGGTCAATGGCCAACTCCCGCACTATGAAGTGAGCGTCATAGTTGGACAGGTTGTGGAAATATCAGTTGATGACCCGCTGCTCCCTGTACCGTAGGTTGCACGAGCGGTGCGCCGCTCCTCGGAACTCGTAAGGTGGGGCGTGGTTGTGGTCCCGCACCTTGACGTCCTGCTCGATGAACTCCTCACCGCAGAGGTAGCAGCGAGTCGCCGCCAGGTACTCGTCCATCTCCTGCCGGGTCAGAGAAGGGTGCAGAGCTCTCATGCTGAAAAGGAACTCCCACAGCATCAACACGTCCATCTTGAGCCTCTCCATAAACACCTTGGACGCGTCGACCCCGAAGTAGACCCGGGGTTCAAACTCCTCCAGCCCCAGCGAGTCCACGATCTGGTAGGCAAAGGCGTACGGGACGTGCATGCGCATAGGTCTGGTCCCGGGTGGCGGTTCCGCGGGGTCGTCGGCGACGGGCTGAAGGGAGCACTCAAAGTCCGCGTAGATGCAGAACCTCTCTCGCCGGGTGTACTTGGGATTGCGCGAACCGGATCTTCTCCTTTTTCGACATGTCCAAGCGGAGAGGAGCCTTAGCGTAACAGTAACGCCTATGCTCCTCCAAGCGCTGAGCGCCCGTCAACCCGAGCTTGTTGGGCCGGTTGTCGAAGTAGGCGAAACACCTCTTGCAGATGTAGATCCTGTGGTCGTGGGTGGTGAGCTGAGGGCGGACCAGTCGGCTCAAGTTCCTGATGAACGCGTAATGGCTGTTACCCTCAGTTGTCACGTACAGCAGGTCGCGATGGTCCTGGAGCTCCCGCCTACATATCTTCAACGGGTATACCCTGTCCTTGAACTCAGGTGTTCCACCAGGCCGTCTCCTCACCATCGCGCGCTCTATCCCATACACGTTCACGCTGATGGCGTTCTTGCGCTCAAAAGCCTTGATGTCCTTCAGTGTGACGGGGAAGCGCAGGTCGGTCCAGTCGTACCGGGCGATGATGTCCAAGGTGTACCTTGCGGGTCTCTGCTGATGCTCCGGGACGAACGCGGACAGGATCGCGTACATGAAGCACATGTCATCGTTGTTTTGGACATTGATGACTGCGTGCGTAGCGTCAATGTCCTTTGGCAGCGGAATAAACGCTCTGCCTCTGAGCGGCGTGTACTCGTTCACGCGGATCTCCAGGTCGCGTATGCGCAGGTAGGTCCAACCACTGCCCACCAACTCGCACTGCTCCTTCTTGTTCTTGATCGTGTCGAACGTCGCGGAGAGGAAATCCCCCAAGTCAGAGGCCTCGGTCAGCGGGACGTTCTTCGTGTTGAAGGAGCGCAGGCAGGTGGCCCCGTGGATGTTGGTGAACTCACATTCCAGGACCATGTTCACCTTGATGCTGGGATGTCTGCTCCTCACGTCGGTCAAAAGATCAAAGACCTTCTGGAACAGGAAGACGAGCGCCTCCTCGACTGTCAGCAGGGCGTCCATCGGTTGAGATAGTCGAAAGGTGAGGAGGCGTCTGCGGAAGGCTCGATGCACGAGCTGGAACGCTGGGAGACCAGCACCCTCCATCGGCTCCTCCTCACTAGACCCCAGTTGTGGCTCTCTGCTGGGCCCCGGTTGCGGCTCCCTGCTGGGCCCCGGTTGAGGCTCCCTGCTAGGTCCCAGTTGCGGCTCCCTGCTGGGCCCCGGTTGCGGCTCCCTGCTGGGCCCCGGTTGCGGCTCCCTGCTGGGCCCCGGTTGAGGCTCCCCGCTCGGTCCGGGTTGAGGCTCCCACGGCTCCGCGATGGGTGATGGTGGTGGCTCGAAGTGGTCTCGGACGAGGTTCAACACGACGGGGCAGCCGCGCGTCTGGTGGCGGTCCCGGTTGTGGCAGCGCATGAAGTCCCTGTCGCAGAAGGCGCAGCGGAACCTGGCTGCCCGAGCCTCCAACTCTGCTCCTCCGTCTACAACATATAACGAGAGTTACTACGCTTATAAAACGATGGAGGGGGGTAAGGTTGCTTAGGTTAGGATAGAGGAAGCGGGGGGGGGGGGTGAACACTTATCACAATTTATTATGCAAATTTTTAAATTCCAATTTAAAATTAAAACAATTTATTATGCAAATTTTTAAATTCCAATTTAAAATTAAAAAATTTAAATTTCTTAAAATATTAATTACGAGAAGCATTTTATAAAAAGGTAGCCTATAGATTAGTTACTAACCTTGGAGCTCCTCCACAGGCTGTTGGTGGGCAGTAGTAATGTGTCGATTGAGGTTGTCCCTTCTTGTAAATCGTCTACCACAAACGTTGCAGTCATGGCGTCTGTCGTTGTGGGCAGACTCTGCATGCCTCCTCAGGTTTTTCAAAAGGCTGAAGGTGCGACCACAGACCTCACACAAATGTTGGTTGTTCATCTACAACAACAAATGATACTTAATAACATTCTAGAGGAATGAAAAATAAAAAAGTATTAAAAAGAAACAACCATGATACGCTCAGAATAGCTCCACTGATTTATGTATGTCTCAAACATTGTAATGTCAGGTTCGAAATCAGTTAACTGGAAATTATCATTCGTTGGAAAGGCCTAATACATTTAATAAAGAGCTGTTTTAAAACAGGGTTTAATTAAATTTCATTAGTAAATAAAGTGTTGAGAGTACGTCCGAAATAAAAGAAAATTTAAAATGGTTTAGTTAATAAAATATTTCTACTTACGTTTAATTAATGAAGGTAATCGAAGCAGGAAGAAGTCACTGGTTAGGAGCACACAAATGAGCACTCGAGTACATTCACAGATCAACTGAGGAGGATCATTAGGCACCGCTCATTAAATAGCATCAGTCTGCGTATAGGAAAACCACAAGTAAACAAGCGCTTGCCTCGAGGTATAACGGGGATGGTGACATCATGTGGAGGAGGGCTTTGTGTAACTATTTACTTCAATTAATATTTATTTTAGTTCTTATAAATTTTACAAAAAAGGATTTACCGCAAACTCTTCCCCGTATCTGTTCCAATCGTTCACCAATAGCAAATACTGCTGTTCATACCGGATCCATTCCCAGTACTCCTTCTCGAATGGAAAGTCCTCCGCGAGGTACCTTCTGCCCTCCTCTACCACCCACATCTCATAATCATCACGCGGAAAGGTATGGATGTTCTTGTACCGCTCCGCTCTCCACAGCAGGTCGCTCTCGTACTGTTCCAAGTCGTAATGTATCCTCGGAACGCACTCTGCCGTAAACTTCTTGTGAATACGTCGAACGCGCTTCCTCCACTCGTACCGAGGTTCCACTGGTCTCCACGCAGACTGGTATCTCACTCGCCTAACTTTCACAGTCTTTCCCTCCTCACCAACACTCACTTCAACTCGCTCGGTATCGCTGCTGCTGCTGTCAGAGGACATGGTGCCGCGACTCTCGACCGTTAACTGAAGACAAGAGAGGAGTAAACAAGGTTAAAATAAAGGCGCGTGTGGTAAACGGGGGGGGGGGTGCTTAGGTTAGGATAGAGGAAGCATGAACGGGGTGGGCTCATTGGATAAGTTCATAACCATATAGTTTTTGATAAAGGAATATTGTTTATTTTTTATATAGTTTTTTTGGATAAAGGAAATATCTTTATTTATTTTTTAATAAAACTTAATCTAAGGGAATGCATATTTTGATGAGGACAGCAATCTCTCCATTATGTAAAATGTTGCGGAGCCGCTGCTCCACCTCCTCCAGATGTGTGGGTTGATTAGCGACGTAGCGACGTCGCATTACGTGGTGCCGCCCATCTGATAAAAGGTAGCCCCACCGGAGTACAACTAATTGTGTGGCTACCATGGCTCTACATGAGTCAATGAGGTCGCTGACAACCTCTTGTGCTGCTAAGGTGTAAGTGGTGGTTGACATGGTCGTACCTTAATGTCTGTCTCTAGAATGAGCGTTGTCTTCTGAGGAGCATCGAGGTGAAAGCGAAGAGGCTTCCAGTAAACATCACGTAATGGGAAAAAAGCAGTGACAATAAGGAAAGTTAGGAGTAAACAGCCCCGGGCGGTCACGTAGGCCCTAGCACGCGCCTCGACACGTGACGCTGCGGAGCCGCTCGCAGTTTGGTTTAGTCGGGGGGGGGGATGACGTCACGGGGGGGATGACGTCACCGGGGGGGGGGGCTCCTCGGCTCCTCAGTCTGCGAAGGTGGTCCAGAACCGGCCATAGCCCCCTACTAAAATGGCTCCCAATGTTAATCTTATGGGATAAAAAATAGATTTGTTTTAAAGATAATTTTATTATCACTTAACCAAATATTCCCAATAACGAACTTGACCGAGATTTCGTACTATAGAATCTATCTCTAAAGTTTGAAGTGGATCTGTAGAGGCGTTTTTGAGTTATTTATGTCACAGACACGCCAGTTCGAGTTGATTCTCTTACCACTGTAAGCAGTAAAGTTATGTATAAGGATTTCGTTTCACTCAATCCAATAAGTGTAACTAAATATACATCAAAATAATTAATATAAATAGCAGGTGGATACAGTAACATTTCCTCGTGTTATTCAAGATGTATAAAGCTAAAGAATATTAGTTTACATCTCATTTCAAATTCGGAGGTAAGAAATTCAAGTATTTTCACTCAGTTAAATTTTTAAACAACTAAGTCTGGAAGACTTTGTTAAATAAAATCCGATAATGACACTACAATAGTTTACAATGTTTGAATTGAATATATTACTGTTTACTCACACTACGTGAAATGTAAGAAAATAATCGTAAAACTACCTTATTATTGCGAACTGTGTGTTGTTAATTTGTTTTAACACCGCGTAAATGAATCCTTTAGTTTATATTTCAACGAACTGAGCAAATTATTCATTAGAATAACAATATAAGTTAATGAAACAATTTAAATAGTTAAATGAATTCTGCTTAAAATGTTCCATTTATACCGTGTAAACACTTAGAAAAATTGTGTTTTGTACACAATAATCGTTACTTTCATACTTATATCATACGAAGCATGTGTTTAATCCTTTAGTTTTCATTATCACAATTAATGGTATGTGAAGACATATCCATAAAGATATTTAGAAAAATCTTTCAGCTAGAAACCAGACAGGCGACATTATTAATCAAACCAACTTATTTAGGGTTTAAAGTTTTAAAATGTATCGGATGGTGTAACCGGGGTTTTTGTGGGTCGGTTTATATCGGTTCATTTTATTTACAGACACACGTTTCAGTCAGTTGTAGGTTATTAGAGTAGTTTACAATTCCTTCTTCATTTCTAATTTTACTTATCAGAAACTTTCAGTTCTTTTCGGGTTTCTTCCCAGACCCAATCTTTGTTCCTTTTATTTTTGTGATCCTTGTTGTTAAGGCCATTCAACACATTAGAGTACATGTACTATTAGGCTATAGGGTACTATTTCCAGAAGGTGTTCAGTTAAAAACGACATGTTGAAAGTACGGGGTAGAGACATAAGACTAGTTTATCTATCGAGTTGAGAACACAGACGCGGATCGCGCGATAAACAGTGCATGCAGCTTTCAGGCGGGAGACCGCTGCATGCCCACGATCGCGCCCGCGCCCGCTTCCCGCGTCTCGCTTTCACCGTGCTCAAGTCCCGCCATGGTTCACGTTGCCCGCACGGGCGATTCCGAGAAAGGAAATCGCTCCCGCGCCCGCTTCCGCTCCTGTCCCGCGCCGGTATGGACGGGGCTTTGTATGAAGCAGGTCAAGCACAGTGTTGCTAGTCAAGTAATTGATGGTACATTTAAAGGACCGCACCCAAAGCTGTGTAGTGCATCGCTATTGGAGTCACACTTGATGCTTAGCTGTTTGTGTTGATTTCATGCTGTGTTTTTATGTTATATAGGTTTCCATTTGTCTATTTATATTTGAAGTCAACTTATAAGGCAAAAACCTATCTGAAGTATCATTAAAATTTTCTATTACTAAAATCATTTACAATAATTATAAACATGTCAATGTTACATATTTTTACCCTTGCCATATAATGAACTTAAAGCTCTTAATTTTGATAATTCTTTATACCTCCAATATAAAAATAGGGAAAATATGTGTTTCAATTGTATGTGTTGTAGTACATGGCTAAATTAAAATGATAACTTCCAGTATTCTATAAATAATAGTTTCTTTATTGTTTATTTTTTAAGATTCATTTTGGTCATTCGGCTGTTTTATACATAAAATACAGTGGTTTAACATATTTATAAATATTAAGTTAAGTTAATAAATACTAAATTTACAATTTTGGGCTAATACTGCATACAATATGGATAGTATATATACAACATAAACCCTTGGTACCTTACATAAGGAATTAATAATTAGATTAACAAAATATAGATACAAAGTAATAAATACACATTAATTCCCCATTCGAGACTGTCAGAAAATGTGAATTAATTTTAATAATTGCACTTTTGCAAATGATATTTGTTATGAAAAGACATATTATTAAGAGTAAAAAGATACATTTTTTTAATATGAGAGTGTTACCATACACATTGTTTTGCAAATTATTACAAAATAATCCACTTAAGGATTCAAGATTGTCTGCTTATTTTAGTCATTGATGACCAGTCTTTCAATACTTTCTAAAATGCAAAAGTAACATTTTATTATTTTAAATTGTTAACAATCAATACAACAATACGTCCTTTAATTTTACTCCAACTATTTAAGTGGCTAGTAAGCGTATGTTCACACAAGAGAATGAAATCCTTTGAGAGCGCGTCAATAATTTACCAGCACTTAGCCACTTAACAGCCAATGTGTGTAGTCCCTATGGAAGTGACGTGATATTGCACGGATGTATATTGTGTACTTTATTTACTCTTACAGTCGTTAATAATAGACTAGTTATCTTAAAGTTAACAAAATAAAATACTCTTCCTGGCATATAATTATTTACAATTGATGCCTTCTTCTTGATGTCCTATAAATTTAACAAGAAAAGACATACGATTTTATTAAACCTTTTGGCATTTACGTTGACATATAGGCTGTGATGTCCCATTCATTCGTTCATCATGACATTTTTCAATCTTAATTATTATTGCAATTTCATACTTAGACCTAACAAAATTATCAGGAAAAGGAATATGCTAAACTACAAGAAAAATACAAAACATACTTAGTGACGTGAATTTGAGTGGCAAAATTTCAAATGTTCCGATAAAATTGCATGCATAGGTCATTGTTTCAATAGAGAAAGTAAATTATACAATTAAAAGAGAGCCTACGTAAGTAAAATATTGGTAGTAATATGCTACGGTGACTAGAGATTGATTAATTAAAACGCAGCCTACGTAAATACAAGTGGTACGTGCTACTGAAACTAAGACACAACAAACAAAAAAGAAAAATAAAGTTAAAGACTGGTCTAATTGGGTTGCTAATGCTTAATAAAATGTATGCTCAAAGACGAAATGATTTTATTGAGCCATTCAGTAAAAAATTAGAAAAATATCAAGTAATTTTAAGTAAGCAAAACAAACACACACAATGCACAACATTCTTATTTGCAAAAGAGCAAAAGCTAAATACAAATTAAGTAAAAAAATGCACAAACCAAAAGAGAAAGAAATTTATGGCTGTTCATAAATAAAAAGCCACATTGTAATAAAATTAGCAGCCACATAGCTTCCCCCACGCAAACTATAATTTAAACGGAATAAAATGTAAAGATACTTGTGTGTTGCTAGTGCTGAATTCTGTTGTGATCCTGTCGAACTATCTTAAATAAGAAATGCCTGTTAAAGTAAACAATTTAAAATTTACAACTTATATAATTTATTTTATTTGGCTGCTGTCTTAAACTAAATAAAAACCTTGTGTCTATAGGTTATCACCGGAGAATTGAAGTACTGTTGGGTGAAACCATACACACAAAGTACCATGAAAGTTGCAAACCTTATTGTTGTAATAGTTTTTACTGTGTTTTGGTCTTGGACGAGTCTTTTATAAAACATATTACAACTAGGTGTTCAGTGTAAAGTTTAATAAATTTAAATCATGAGTTTGAAAGCCATGTTTACTGTTTACATAAACTGTTTTCACCAAACTAGCTGATGGGTATACTAACCACCTTTTGAAGTAACTGGGCAACAAAGGCGTTAGAGTCAATAAAGCAACACCAAATATACATTATTGTTGGTTTATTTACTTTGGTGATAATAAAGTTGTCGTGTAGGTTGGTAGTTTGAATTAATTTTTAACCAGTTCTTAATTATACGATAGCCTCAGAGGTTTTTGTGCAAGTAAATCGTCTTCGCGCAAACGACGAGTGTGGCAGAGTACTTGATACGCTCCCCCCAAGCGTGCTAAACTTGTTACGCTGTTAGACTATTAAGTCTCATCTCCAAAGAAGGGATTTTCACCTGCAATTTAAATTCTCTTTGAACGTTAATCCTGATTAAAGCTTAACATAGGAACAATTTAATAGGAACATACAAAAACATAACAATGATGCCTGAAAATGTATTCAATCTAGATTGTTGGAATATTTAACCCCAACAAAACAATAACAGAAACATTGTAAGGCATTAAATAGTCTGTAATACATTTTTATCATAAATGTGTATAAATTTATATTTATTTTATTTTATGAATGCGTTTGGGTATAAACTAGAACTGACATAATTCTTTGCACTAATATATCAATCTAAAATTATTAACTATCGTAGTTTAGGGTAAATAAAACAGCAAACCTGTTTAGGCTGTTTAGGGGATACAGCAAACTTTAAAAATGTTATGTCGATCATTAAAATGTGATTGTGTTTTATATCGACCTCTGTTGTTTTAAAGACTTTCTATTTCCAATGGCTTGTTTGAATAAAACCATTCCAGATGACTCACATATCAATTCTGCATAGCACTATAGGCCACTCATTGTATACACTCATGTGTATAACTCAAATTAAGTTAGCTTTGTCGTAATTAGTTAACAGCCTCAAATCAAAACGTAATAATTCTAAAATATTGTCGGTTTAATTTAGTCACATCGTTAATTGATTAGCATTTATTTATATTTTTATTGCTCAATGGTTACACTATTGTAAAGTAACAAGTTGTCCTGTTGCTCAAATCCAAGCAAGTTTGTACATATCGAGAGTTTACTTCAGTTGTAAACAAATATAACAAAAGATCTCATATTTAAACGGATGATAACATCTAAGAATAACGTAATTTAATCAACACCTAGTTTAGACTTCCACCGTCGGATAGCAACAATAGTTCCAAAGATTAAGGTGTTCAGGCCCTTTACTGTATTGAAGTGATGCCCTTTCTTAAAAATCTGAGACGTATTGGCAAATCTACGTAAAGATACCTTTAATTTGACACCTCGAACGTAAAACTCCGTCCAGTCGTTATCGAGTTATGACTGTGAAAAAAACTCCTATCGTATTAATATACAGAGTGTATACAAACTCCCTGGATACACTTTGTATTTATGTTGCTTATGTCATAAGACATCATATAAACATGGGTCTAAAATGGATAAATTTATGTCTGTCGGTCTGTTTGTTATTTTTTAAAGTGTTCATATAACTCAGCTTCTATTTAAGATATAAAGTTTAAATTAGGCTCCAATGTGCATCTTAAGACTCACCATAAGTGTATACAGTTTGAATGATGCAAATGGATCAGTTTCAAGATGGCGGCCATTTAAATCTTTCGATGTCAAATTCCATGAAAACCGTTGGTTTTATAAACAATTGTTTCAAGTAATAAAAACTGTAGAATTGTAAAATGAGCAAAACGACACCTGCTTTGTTGGAATCGGATATTGAATAACTGATATATTAGATTTTTGGTATATTTACTAGAATTAATATTGCCACACCTTTAGTATAATTTAGAGATTTATGGTATGGTTTGTACATCGTCAGAAATGTATATACAAAGCAATGCCAAGACGAACTATTTACCCTTGATTATTAGGCAGTCCATCTTTTTCTACAACTTTTATCCTATAATTGTATATATTCCTAATAGCCATTACACTTATACCTTACATATTTTCTACACTTATAGTCTGTTTGAAGATATTTTAACAAACAATTTAACCATTCATCCTAATTACAACGGTTAATTTAGCTAGTACGCCCGTGATCACACAAGGGAAGTGAATCCTTTGAGAGCACGTCAATTATTTATCAGCACTTAGCCACTTAACAGCCAATGTGTGGAGCCCCTGCGTGACGTTTGCATACATTTATACATTTTGAATTTGTATTGTTCATTTAAGATGTACTACTGGCCATTTCATACAATCTTTGTCGTATTATATTCTACAAGGTCTTTGGCACAACACCGCATCTTTGGTATTAAAACACAATTGTATGTGTTTCATAATGATGTGTTTTGGAAAAAGAACGAACAATCACAGTTAGCTTTCTTACTAAATAGCGTTGCGTGTAAGTGCTAATCACGATCACGCCATGGATCAAGCCCTGATTTTCATACCGTCATCCGAGGTCCAAGTTAGCTTCTAGATACATCCCCCGTTAAAAACAAAATCTCCCTGAATCTTTGGTTACAGCTACATAGTTACTTAGTGTAGCTAGTAACACTAAGTAACTATACACTAAGTGCACTAATTACCCTAACTACAAAGTTATTATTTAATGTGCCGTCTCCACAATTTCAAAATACAGATAGTAAGCTGCCATGAAATCACTTGTTTAAAGGCCATCTTTTTTAAAACGTTTGGTTATTTTATTACTCAGCATTTCTAATGCTCCTATGGTTTACAAGTTAAACAATGGACATATTTTAATTAAAAAGTTAGTTAAATTAGCTAACTCACTAAATCAGATTTGTTTATACGTGGAAGATCGATGTATATAATCGTAGCATCTCAAACACACTTAACTACGTTTGCTATTTCGAGTGGAAATATTAAGTATATACAGAACTATTTAATTATTGTTACCAACCGTTAAATTATTTCTATCGTATAGGTAAAGTAAAAGTTCAGGCATACATCAAAATAATTAATCATGTTTTTTATTATATTTCAATAAGTATTACAAATAACGTTTTTTAACTCCGTTGTTACAAGTGCTTGAAGAAAGTCAAACGATCTCGTTGGAATACAATTAGTCTAGCTTTGGCTGATATTAGATGGTTTGAATAAGTTTGATTTTAATTGGTATTTACGAGATAATGGAACTCAGGTCATTATTGGAGATCATATCTCTAAGATAATTGAATTATATTCAACCCACCCTAAACCCTCTTTCAACGAAAGTAATAATATTACACCACATTTATTAATTCGGCCTAAAAATAAGCTTGATATTATTCATCTCTGCAACATTTTACCAATATAAGCTACGCAATGAATTGTTCTGAACTAATTGTATGTTAAGCTACCTTAAATAAAGTCTGAGGTATTCAACATCATGAGTTTATGAATGCAACGTTATATAGGTATATTGGTACATTCCTTTTTCTTTGTTATGTTATGTTCAATTGCAAGACTGAAAGAAGTCCGTTGGTTGGAAGGAAGTCACTTCCAGTCAGTGGTCACCAACAACGGTCATTTCCGCTTCAAAACATTTGATTCAATTCAATTCTGAACCGCTGTCACTCTCGGTTTTACTAGAAAGACTTGTATTATAAGTCATATAATGAAAATCTCCTTGGTTCATATTTGTAGATTAACATAACTATGTATTTTAAGTTTTAGAAACAAATGTTATTTCATCAGTATTGCGAACTGTCAGTATATCAAAAGAGTATTCTTTCAGACCACCTGAGAGAAACTTAAATAATTTTATTCGATTTTGACGTAATATTAATTAGGATTGTAATCATTACTGTCTTTTAAACAAAATATGCACTATTTGGGTAAATCGGAAGTTATTTTCTAAGTTAAAAATTTCCCTCGTGGATTTTAAATCTTAAAATCTTAACCCATTAAGGTTGTAATTTTATTCTATTCGCAATAGCCTATAACGGGATATGATTGGTGCTGCACTCTAGCAGCAAAATATGCAACTAATGACCGGTAATAATGAATGGTATCATTATGATGAATCGTAGTATTGAATAAATTAATGAATGAGGTCCAAGATGTAAGTTTCCCGTGGAAGGTGGGAAGGTCAAGTTTAGGTAGACGAAATTGTGAATTTATGTTGGAAGTACAGTTGCCACTGCTTGTTTCAGTGGGAGGTGGCACATTAAGTGGGTTTAGAAGCGCTTCAATAAGACTCAAAATATCAATGAAAATTTTGCAAATGTCATCTTGATCGCGCATCAGTACTTCATCAGGCAAGTTTTAATGGTCGTTTGGCATGGTGGCGTGCTGTAATAATGATTCAAATTCGTTTTTTTTAATCTGTACCTCACTCAAATACGCGTAGAGCTTCTTATGTTCAATAACCGACAGAGATTCGGACTGCAAATATAATTTATCAACCGCAGATTTGATACTCATTAGGCGGGTTTTTATGATGGGCATCATGCGTTTGTACATTTCAGCTTTAAACTCGGTAGTTTGTGGTGGTGCGATGTTTAAAGATACAAAAGAATAAATACTGAATACTTTGAGTGTTTTTACTTTAGATTAATAAATAATAATTAACCTAGTAGTCTTGAGGATGAATAGTCTAAGTTAAACTCATTAATGGATTCAAAACAGCCAAGTGTAAGGAGATTGTAGACATATCTTCTAGTTGAATTACGATAGAGTACATAAATCTTCTAGTAGAATGACGAGTGAGTACACATACCTTCTAGTAGAGTGACGAGAGAGCGGGTAATATTATGAATTGGATACAGTTGGATGAAGTAAATTTGTTGATAGAAAGGGTAAAGATTATTGAATTATTGATAAATTGAACATTAAAATCCATAGCGATGTTTCCTATTCGGTCCGGGATGACCAAAAATGTATATGGGTTATCATGGGAGATAATCGGAGGACCAAGAGATAATACAAAATAAAACTTTCACCTTGAGATGTACCACAAACATGGTATATTTCATTTAGGACAAAATAATGTAAACAAAAAAAATATTAACTCTGACACTCAGCTGGTAATAATAAAGTATTAAATGAAAGTTGATTTTGAGACAGTGAGAAACAAAATTATATATATATATATATATATATATATATATATATATATATAATAAAAGTTTAGCAAAACACCAGCGTTCTCTGAACAGCTACTGTAAGCAAACAGCTGTTACACATGTTTTCACTATTGACAAATTGAATGATTCGTTCAATTCGTATAATCAGCTGAGGATATTCGTTTGGAATAACCGTATAAAAACCACTATTAGTAAGATTCTTGCCCCAAAGAGTACGATGTTATAGTTATTTACGCTCTTAGGGTAGTAAGAGCGTCATTACAGCCTGAGGGTGATGCTTGAAAGTATGAGTGCGTTAAACGTCCCAAGGCGTTATGGCTCTTACTACCCGAGACGCGTACACTATTTTATCAAACCCGCCCCAACCCCCAAAATATAGGCAACGTAAGGGAAACAACATTGTATTTAAGGAACTGACACCACAGGTTAAGGTTATATCAGCATCAAAACGGACAGTAATTGTTTGTTGTAAACGTAACCGCTCATACTATTGGAACAGCTGATTGAGATCTGCCGGGAGTGTAATTTTAACGCTGTGTCATTACCTCCCTAGGGAGTGTAATCGTAACGCGATGTGTCATTAACTTCCTAGGAAGTGTAATCGTAACGCTATGAGTCATTACCTCCCTGGTCTGTAATAAAGCTCATTACTTACCACTCGTGTGCGATAAAATAATCTGTACTGCTGTCGTTCTACAAAACCCAATCTACCTTGTAGCTTTATGTATTCATCTTCATTGTATAAAATGCTAAAATATTTGTTTGTAATAATGCTTCAAAATCAATTGTTTTCAACACACGCGTTGAGATACTACAGTTTATTTCACTTTTAGGAATAACAGCTGATGATCTCGACCGAAAAGTATTACTTTGTTGAGGTCATCAGCTGATTATACGAACTGAACGAATAATTCAATTTGTCAATAGTGAAAACTTGTGTAACAGCTGTTTGCTTAGAGTAGCAATGACATCAATATGGAAAAAACTTGTCATGGTAAACAAATTAAAAACAATTTTGTTTTTGAGATATTATTATATTTATATTGTTTGCAGTATGACGAAAAATATAGTTCATAACTAGGACCAAAAGTGGCTTATGGCTCGGCCGTTAAACTTGAGCTCGGAACAAAAAGCGTCACTTTTGGTCCTGGTGATTAAATATACTATTGTATAATAGGGATTTGTTTTATTTAATTATTTATTTTGTTATATATTCCAACGATTTCGCCATTTTACAGTTTTTTTAATTCTTATTTACAAGATAGCTTAGCAAATATTATAGCTAACAATTAAGTTTGAATGAAAAATTACAGAACATAACAATACACTATCGTATACTTAAATCTTATGTAATAATATAATAAAGATAACAAATAAAGACAATAGTATAATACAATGGTAACAGACAACAGTATGCTAATAAATAATAATGAATACAAATTTGCTTATGATAATTTCCATGGTAATGAAGATAGATTTGATGATATGTGTATATATATATATATATATATATATATATATATATATATATATATATATAAATTAATACTACAATACATAACAGTAGCGAGAGTAACAATTGTTGTGGACATATCAGTAACGGGAAAAAACTAATGGATATTTAACAATAATAATCTATAGAGTCAACAATGAACACTTCCAATTTGATGACAATGTAATTTGCAAAAATACTTGCATATAGCACAGCTTTATCCTATTTCACAATGTGACACTGGCGTAGCCTTTTAAAGGCGCCACCCCAAAAAACATCAAATATAGCACTCCAGCAGACTTTTCAGGGCGTTGCTTAAGAATTGGATCTCTTAAGAACATCAAAAAGATGTGTCTTGTCTACCTCCGAAAGGACGCCCGTGTTAAGCCAAAGAAGTGAATTACCATGGTTAAGGGCGTAGTTGGTACGTTGAAAACGTCTACTGAATACTGTCGTGGAGCGGGTACCTCTTGGGATGGTAAGGTTTATGGCACTCAGCAGATCAGGACAGTCGGTAACCCCATTTACCAGCCTGTACAAGAAGAGAAGATCCTGGTACTTAAGTTGTGTAGCGAGTAGTAGAAGGCCGAACCGTCCCTCCAATATGACAACCGGAGTGTCAAGGTCAAGGTATTCCAGTTTGAGTACAAGCAGTCTAATGAACCGTGTTCGAATTCGGTTAAGTAGGTCTAGTGCCCAGACTGGAAAGGGGTCCAAATAACTGAGCTGTACAAGTTATGTGCAGTCTCGGGCGTACTAGTAACTTGTACAAAATGACAAGTGATCGTGGAGTCCAAAATTCTCTAGTAGTTTGTAATCGATATTTTATGTGGGTTTTGTTGATATACCATAACAACGATGATATCATGCAGGTTCTATTTTAAAATGTCATTTTAATTTCAAAGGTGATGTGGGTTTATAGTAGAGTATTAAACAAGTCTATTTAATAGTTTTGATTGCCTTGTGCTAAAATAACCTATAACATATTGATATAGATGTAAGAACCAATTTTCTTGTTTCCAGATGTGGGTGCAATTATTATCGAGTCTGTAATATCTCACATGCATGATGCGAACCTTTGGATGTGTGTAAGAATCTATTTTTAGAATTACATTATATCTGTAACTACATGTGTATAATGTATAATTAACTTGTACAAATTATCTAACGAACAAAGGATCTAATACTACTCTTATGCTTATCTGACACCAGTTTTTAACGGTAAATAACCAACACGAGTTGCAGTTGTTGTAACACTAAACAACGATTAGCCAATTAGCATTACCATAAACTCGTATAACACGCCATGTTAACCCGACGTCATGATGAAATCTCTGCATAGAATATATCGTGTGGTATTGTATTAGACATTTAAACTAGTATTAACATTTTGTTTGCAAAAAGTTATGATTAAACATTTTAAGTAACGATTTTCCAAAATATATTTCCATCTCGTTAACTGATAATCTTCATAAATCTTCTGATTTTAAATCGGTTAAAAGATATATAGAACACATCTAACCAATACACCATATATATTTTGTAACGTGTGATTTCTTTGGCGCTCAAACAAAAGCAAATTTTAGTTATCTATATATTTTTTGAACTATGTTTCTATTGTCAATATTAATTAACGCTGTTTTAACCAATTTCCTCACGTTATCAAATGTTTATAGAGTAACTATAATCTCGAAAAAATAAATTAAGTATAAACTATTTGAAAGGTTTCTCTTCAACTTATTTGCGGATTCACAATGTTTTAAAAACACTAATTTGGTTACATTTTCAAACTTCAACATGCTGCATTTTGATGTAGCTTCATCTATTTATGTATAAAGTCTCTGCAAACGGTAGTTTATACACTAATATAAAATGTAAAACTGTAAAAAATATATATTGGTGTATGGAACTCTAAAAATAATTACAAATTAATTTTGTTTTGATTTATAGTATTATTTCTCTTTCATATCAAGGTAGAATATAAATATTTGAATATACAAATAATATCGATTTGTTTTACCAGAATCTTTAATTATTTATTCTATAACATTGGTAAGGATGTAAGGCAACGTTGGTAATAAGTAATGTACGTTGATAGTTCTTAAATTTGTGAAACCTTTGTATTATGTTTTTATTTTATTTATAAACATTGGGAGTCCTCGAAAAAAATTGTTTGAGTGGTCCGAGAAGAAAACGCCTTACACCAACTAACTCATTTTGAAATCCTTTGTCCGTGGAACGTTGGGAAAATGTTCTATGAAAAATATATGAGCATAAAACTTGAGAAGCTCTAGGGACCCTAACACGGTCCTTGCTGTAAAATATTTCCTACATCCGTCAAATGGCCGCTGTGTTGTCCTTACTTGGACTCAAACTTCCAAACTTTCTGCTGCTCTTTTAAAAATACTATTTATTAGTGTTGAAAATAAATTTTTAGAACAAATACAAATCATGGTTAATTTTAATCCAGTTAAGGCTTGAGACCTTTAAATTATTAGGAATAAAAATATAATACTGATAAATATACTCTTTTGTCTGAGATCTGCTAGTTCCGGCAATTGATACAATTTTGGTTCCCAAAATATTTAAGGGAGTTTAAAGTAATTTTGTTACCAAGATACTGTAGATACATTAAAATAATTCTGTATATGTGGTATGTTAGAGTGTTATTTAGGATATTTCAAACTATTTGTGTCATTGTAAAGTTGTTAAATATACAATAAAAACACACTTATTGTACCCTCCCAAAAGTTTGTATAAGTAGTTCACAAAGTACTGATAACTTTTGGGCCTTCTTATTTAACAAGAACTATATTCCCATATTTAAAATCTCGAAATCGTCATAGGTGACAAGCTGTAAAACAACGAAATAGTATCAATTATAACTCATTATATTAAGTGAACTTGAATCTCATACATGATAGAAACTGAGATAAATAACAAGAATACACATTAAAAAATACCCCCGTAGCAGCAAAACTGCGTCCTCAGTCAATTTACAATGAATATATATGTATCCTAAATCCCACTTAAAGCCACATACCAAGTTTCATCAATATGCATTCTTAAATAAATTATTTATGACATTTGAATTATTCTCCATAAAAATAACATAGCGTCTGAGGATGAAGGTTTGCTGAAGCCAGGTATACAAAAATTAGTTTTTATGCAAATGTTTTTATAACTCAACTAGGGGAAGCCACATACGAAATTTTATTAATTTATGTTTATAATTAAGATTACTGTTAAGATTAATGTTTATGAGAATAACATTTTACTTATTCTCTATAAGAATAACTGGGGGCTGAGTACGCAGGTTTGCAGCTACGGGAACTATCGGCAATAAAATATTTTTCGTGCAAATATCAATAGACCACAACGGTATGAAGCAATATACCAAGTTTCGTCAGGATAAGTTGATAAATAAGCAAGATATGCAATTTTTCTTTTTCTCCATAAGAATAACATTGGACAACGTACTTTTTTAACACTTTCAATGTCTCTATAACCAATTGATGTAGAGCAATGATAAAAACACCAAATTGTTTGTTTTTTTAAGCTGAATTTAATGGTGAAGACCTAAAATTGAATTTACTAAAATATGATGTGTAAAAAAACTCAAAAACCCATTTTTGGGGTACAAAACCCCCCAAAAATACCCCTTTGGGTAGAGCGATCTGGCTGGTTTTCGAACTTAAAGTCATAAATGCTGCTTTACGTGTTTGTACTAAATTTAATCAAAATCGGACCATTTTTACGACGGTTATTGCACCAACGGACACACACACACACACACACACATATATATATATATATACAGTTTTGAACGAATGGTGTTTTTGGCATCTGGTAACCTCAAAACGAAAAGTTATCATGGTCCCGGGCCTAGGTCTTACCTGCTGACTACGGTAATAGCTTCTTCCCTATTGGGTAAATTTGCTAAAAAACACACAAAAAACAATTTAAAAGATAACCAAAGTTTTAACATTATAAAGTCAGCTGTTTAAGCATATAACACAAGCACTTTGTAATGCATCTACCAAAGTCAGGATTGGATCAGTAAAGATGGGCTTTTCTTATATAGGCCCTGAAAATATAATATATTGCCTCCTAATTTAAAAACATCGTCTCACTATAAGTTTAAAGCAGAAAAAATAGTTTTTAAGTTTATTTTTTAGCTATTGTTAAATCGAATTTTAAATTTATGATAAGGGTCAGTTAATAAACAGTTAACCTTTGTAACTAAAATTTCCCTGTAAATCACAAGGAACTTTTTTTCTAATACATAAAAGGAAGTATTAATGTTCCGCTTCCAGCGTCTAGGAGCATTATCGGATTCCGTTAACCACTAACACGTTCCTCATCCTTCAAGAAACTAAATAAAAGAAGTTTATATTCAACTGGTATGATATTTAGCTAAACAAATTCCTATGGTAAATTTTAGTGCAAAAACTTTGAAAATGATATCTTACGTATTACTTTGAATATATTTTAAAACCCCCAATGACGTAATTGCATGATGTACGTGATGTGTATATGAATCTTTTAAAACATAACTTTCATGTAGATATACTTAGTTATTGTTAAATATAGTTATTTTACAATATAGTTTATACATAACTTTGATGTATTTTTTATATAAAACCAATAAAGTAGTTTTGAAAGTATTTATCCATTAATTGAAGTTTAGGAACTAAATATAACTGTCACTTTCCATTTATGTGCACAGGCCAATTAAAAAAAGGCAGACACACGTCCCAACGAGGTTTTGTAGGGTTTTTGCCATTATATTTCAAAAATATAATTTGTTGTGAACTTACGTTGGATTTGCAATATCATATAGGTATTTTATGATTACTGTTTAGTTAGTATTTATCTCTATAACGATATTTCATAAGTGCATTACAAAGATAAACCCTAATCCTAGTAAAGTAAGGAATATTTAAGTAATGTATTTATAAATATTTGTTGCAAACATATGTTCAATATTAAGTAATTTATTGATCGAATAAGTACACAACAAAATTTTGTCGATGGACTATAGACAAGAGCCTACACTTATAAAAAGAGAACTTTAAATTTATACATATCATAAAATATGGTCTAGTTTAAAACAGAATGGAAATGGCTCCAATATTTTTGGCGGCCACCCCACCCAAAAAAATTGTGAATTTGATTTCAACAATAAAATTTAAAACATATTTTATATATAAACATATTTTCATTCATCCATACACATAAATTGTATAAGAAATAAAAATATTTTTTTAAAGTATGAGCCATAATCTAGAAGTAAATTGCTGTAAATTGTTAAGCTCTTTTCAGCTTATTATTTGACTCTACTCTTATTTTGAAATAACTGTAAATATCATTGGGCCTGATGATACAGTTATTGTGACTAGTCGAAGTGTATTGCCTCGTGCCATACCTTTTACATGTATTGAATTTAAAGTGAGGTCGTGTAATTTAAAATATATTTTTAAGTATGCATGCGTACATTTTTCAATCAAATCCCAAATGTATAACAATATGTCTTCACCTCCATGGTGAATAACAAAAGCACATTTTGCGGATAATGTAAATCCGATAAATGGCACTGTCACCTCTACCAGCGGAAATAATACCTCTATTGTTATTATATTAACTGTGGTGTAGATAATATAATGGATAGTATAATGTTAAAGGAGCTTCAGAAATATGGCATGAACGAAAACCAATAATATTACATGCTCAACAGTTATAAACTTTCATAAACAATCTATGTGGAAACATACTTATTGTTTATAATTAATATTTTATATTCCGTATTTTTTCTATTCCTACTACTATTTACATACCCCTGTGTCTACCTTAATATACAAATATTAGCATAAAGGAAAACAGTCTAGAAGTTAAAAAATGTAAAAACTTCATAATATTTTTGAAATAAAGAGGCTTTTAAAGATACGTTATGCAGGGGAGGATCACTTAAAATCCAGCTTTCCACATGCACCTCTTGTAACATGCATAGACTTTTAACTTAAGGAGATATTGCTGAGACGATTTCGTTTTTCGTCCTGAATTAAACTTTCCTTGAGGCTGATCGTGATGATGAATTATTCAATTTTAATTAATCATTTTCGCTTTTAATAAACAAAATAGTAATGTTTACTATATAATATGTTTTTTTTATTCGCTCCCAAAATATAAAGGTATTTTAAATGGCAAAATATTTAAAAATCGAACTTTACTATAACCCAGCAATAGTTTGCAATATTCGTAAAAGCATCCTTGATAGTGAAGTCGGTTATTCCTTTTAACTTTTTCAAGAATATATTGCCCATTTTGTGTAAAATTTATAGACTATCTTAGGAACAAGTTCAACAGTAAAATGATTGAAATTTAGAGCCTTAGAGGGTATGGTTCGTGTTGATTAGCTTCATACAGTATTAGATAAATAACCAAACGGTACTATTAAACAATGGATTTTGTTATATCGAATAAATAATTAATCTTGACTGGCTACTCTACTACTACTTCAAGATTAAATAATGATACCATCATTACAATTTCATACCTAAAGAATTAATTGAATAACTACCGTACCAACAAAGTTAAGGTTCATAGTGCAGTTTTAAGTCCGCCATACACTAGCGAACATTACACCGAACCGAACCCCAACGCAAACACTGATTCGTTCGTGACGAAGTTCGAAGCGAAGTTCGCGGTAACTTTTGAATGAAACTAGCCCCGAACAGAATACCGCACCGAACCTCGATGCGAACATTTTAGTGTGAACCACAACTTTTCTTCTCAGTCAGTAGTAAGGATCAGGCGTTCAATGGATGAACAACTAGCTGTTGCGGCTTACATCTACCTTAGCCATGTTCTTTGGAAGAAGTGGAAAGACCGTCGCTGGTGCGAAACGATGTTTCTCCAACAAAGGGAAAGAGATGTGAGTAAACTTTGTTGCGACAAGTTTCAGCAATTTAGTGAACACTACAAGAACCAGGACCAGATTAAGCATAGACTATTTAGATGCGCGCCTAGGGGCCCACAACAACACAAATCTCACATACAAAAGCCTCAGACAAGCAAAATAAATAAGGTCGCCAGATTGAAAACGACCCGCACCACCTAGGGGCCTACTGCTCCTAAATCCGGCTCTGAGGAGAACTTCAAGAGAATGTCCCCTACATATTTTGAGTTTTTGATCAATCTTATAGGAAGTGAGTGCGCTCGATAAGACACGAAACCGTAGCGTGCGATCTCTGTGCAAGCCAGACTTGCAGTAATACCCAATATAAACCCCCCCCCCAATTTTCTTTCTCTTCTGTTTTGGTTTCTATTAGATTTCAAGCTGCCAGTGAGAGTGATCCTAGCCTCCAAAATTGTTTATAACTTCCGAGCGCATTTTCCTAGAAGTATGTAAAGTGCTAACAAGGAAACTGGGAGGAATACATGTAAGTGTACAGTGTAATATATCACAGTGGCCGGTTGCCGCAGGGATGTTCGGGAGTCACCAAACACAACCGAACCCCGACGCAAACATCATCTCGAACATTTCTTTTATGTGTCGCCAGAAAACCGACTCGAGGTGGTTCGCCCCGAACTCCGTCGCGAACAAATCTTTGTTCGCTCCGGAGTTCGCGTCGGAGTTCGGAGCCTACCATACACTAGCGAACGTTCACGCGACGATTCATTTCGGGGTTCGGTTCGGCGTAAAGTTCGCTAGTGTATGGTGGGCATTATCCGTCAAAGCACATACATTTTTTTTCATTCTGTTTTTTTTTTATATATATTAATTTTGAAAACATTTGTTGGAACTGAAAATGGTGAACTACTTTTCATCAAAAACAAACAACAAGATTTCAGCCTCAGTTAAATTATGAAATTATTTTGCAAAGAGATAATTCTAAGAGATAATAACTTTTGATTTTGTTATTCATGATATAATGATTTGTAATCTTCAATATTATGGTATTGCTAAAACTTCAGTTTCTTGGTTTGAGACATTTCTGAAGGGTAGATTTCAAAAAGTGAAAGTGTCTTTGCCAAGTGGGTTGAATTCCTTTTCTGCCTGGCTTGAGGTCGAGACTGGGGTTCCACAAGGATCAAAACTGGGGCCATTCTTGTTTATTTTGTACATGATCGACCTTCCATTTAGTTTAGAGGGTTAGTTTTATACTATTTGCTGATGATACTTCAGCAATAATCCAGTCAAGTAATCTCACAGAGTTGTCCTCAAAAATTACAATAACCATTTCAAATATTACAGATTGGTTCAAATACAATGGATTGAGGCTTCATGTTTCTAAAACAAACTTAATTAACTTTAAAACTAACACCCAGTTCATAAATGGTGTTTCACAGGTTACCTTGGATTCAGGGGAGGTAGTATTGGCTGCTCCCGGGGTGAAGTTTCTAGGCATTAATGTTCAGAATGACCTTAAATGAAATAACCATGTTTCTTTTCTTCATGGTGGACTTAGTAATGTTTTGTTTGCTTTAAGAATAATAAAAAAATACTAACTTGAATACAACAAAGACTGTTTACCATGGGTATATTTCCAGCCACTACTCCTTTATGGCCTAAGTTTTTGGGGAAACTCCTTTACAGTAACACAATTATTGTTGTTTTGCAGAAGAGAGCCATAAGAAGTTTAGCTAATGTAAGCAATAGGTAATCGTGTAAACCATTGTTTAGACAGTTTGAAATTATAACTTTACCAGGCCTTTACATTTTAGAATTGTTATTTTTTGTAAAAAAGAATGAATTTACATTTTTAGAGAAAATGGAGCCATAAATATGATGCAAGACATAAAAATAAATTTCAATTCCCTTTGCACCACATGACTTTGTTAGAACGTGGCTCTTATTACAGTGGTATAAAAATGATCAATCTCCTGCCAATTGAAACTACCTCTATAAAGATTGTTCGGGGATTTAGATCCAAATTAAAAAAGATTTTAATAGATATGTGCCTTTATAATGTTGAGGAGTTTATCTTGAGTTTTCAGCAGGGAAAAGAAGGACATAACCATGTTACAGTTCTCATGTTTAATGATTTTAAATCAATCGTGTTATTTTCTTGTATGTATTATGATAAGATTGACGTGTTATATATTTCCTAGTGCTACGCATTGATTGTGTAAATAATGTAACGAACATAAAAATAAAACTGGTATGCGTTGCTCATTGCTAACGTTTGTTTTTAGTTTGGAATTGTTCCCCAATTAAGAACTTGTAAGTGATGCAAAACTTTACTAATGATCACGTTTAAGGTTTAAAACGTTATTTATTTCACCTCCTCTGAGACGGTATTTGTACACTTCAATTGTTTAATGCCTAGAAATGATAATTAAACATGAATATAACTCTTACAAAATTAAGAGTGTCTTTAACTTAAAACAATACTAACCCTACATCAACTTACTTTTTAAAATTAAGCCATATTTACTCAGTCCTTAAGAACTTCTCGAAATTCGTTATTATCAAATTTATGCTTCTCCAAACACAAAGTTATTTATGACTTTAACGTTTTTTTAGAGAAAGCGGTCCAAACCCATTTGGCAGTAGAACCTTTGGGTATGAAACCCTTTGAACCGAAGTCCAAGACGCTCACAACTAAACTACCAAGAAAGTTAAATTAGTTGCCAGGAAACACTGTAATACTAATAATTATGCAATGCAAAACTAACTAAAAAACAGTATAGAAATTAAAGGACGGTCATCAAGGGAGTTTGGCTGTATAAAACTCCTGCCCTAATTAGAACTAGGGGTTGTAGAATTAAACATAAATAATATACAGCTTACTTCCTATTAATGTAACAGTCAATGTGACTTATTTATAGATGAGAATACTAAAATTAAACAACCTTTTCATCAGCATTATGTGTGTTGTTTTAGTTATAGAATTTAATTACTAAAACATTATTCAAAAATAAATATTTACACTTATACGATTTAAATTGTAAAGTTTAACCAACGCACTATGTTCTCGATACTCTTCACAATTATGTAAAAAGAAATGCAAAATGAGCGCCTGATGATGGATAGACAAATTAAGAAAATGATATAACTTATGATTATTCAATAGTATAAATCATGTTCATTCATGTTACATTCAATTGAATATAAATATATATTATAGTAATTATAGTTAGAGGTTATATTACAATTAAAAAAAAAAACAAAAAAGTATTAAATAACTAAATTTTAACATTGTTAACAATAAAAACATATGAAGGGTATATTTTATTTACATTTTACTATAGTTTACTGAACAAACTTTAACAACTTATTATTCTATTTAATCTAAAATTTTTAATATACAATTAAACAACAGGTACTGACTAAAGCTTTAAAGTCTTACATACATTTAAAATTTAAAAAAATATATGTATATATAAAAGGCAGCTACAATGAACTATTTTCCGGAAGGAAATAACTTATAACTGATATTTGTGGATTCCTGCATTTTGCAATATTAGTATATATTTAAATGGATCCTCATTTCAGGGTAAACTGTAAGGGGTTATTATCATCGCAGGAGCGTGACTCGTCGATGGTGGTGTTGTTCTTCTTATCTCAGTTCCGCAGTTGTGGTGATAAGTGACGCCGACCACGTCTGTAGCGCCATCTACGTGCGGACACGTCACTTCCTAGAGGCTTCTCAAACACGCTCACGCCCGAGTGCACTCGAACTATCAAAACTCAAAAAGAGGTCGGTGACCTCTTTTTTCTTACTTTGTACGTCCACAGTTGTATTGTCTATGCATAACGAAAAAAGTGAGCTTTTACTGTACAAGTTAGACACGACTGTTGAATTTACTTGCCAAGACTAGGTTTTGATTCCAAGACAAGGCGGTTGCCGTGGTTACAGGGACCATCGGCTTGACCACTACGTCAATGACCTGCACTAATGTTGGATAAGACGGGAAGCAAAGGGCTTCTCTCATGGTCTTATTAAATTAACTAAGAAAGCACTAAATAACAAAATTTCAACATACAATAAATAACTTTAGCGAGTTGCATCTTGTTGTTTAGCTTTATTCATTATTACTAGCCAATCATTAGTTCCAGAATCTTCAAGGCAATTTTACTTTTACACTTGGTCAATCACATTTTGTTCATTTGAAAAATTGAACATATCAAATTCGTCTCCAAACACAACATACACAGAAATAAACGCGAAAGAAGTAAAATCGTGACAGTGCAGGTACCAAGATTTTGTATTGTAATTAAAATAACTAAACTACCTTAGAAGTCTTTTTAGCATGATTTCTTTATGAGTGGATCTATGTTGGCCTAAGGTATGGGAATATATAGAACATAGTAGGTAATACAGCAGATAGTGGCCTGGTGTGGACTGGAAAGGAAGTGTTCAGGGGTTAGGTAGAACAACAAAGGCCTTGTTCACTATATTGAAAAATAACACTTAAGAGTGTTCTGCACTTGGATTGTACCCTACCTTAATTTATGGTAGTCGCCCTCTACATTTCGACAACTGTCACATAAATTCTCTGAAACCAATTTTCAGTACTCCAGTGCTTTTTATTACCTTCACATCTTAAATATAATTTAGAACACTGGCAGGTAGAGACAATTCGTGAGGTGTTTAAAATTAATATCAATATACAATATTCTGTTACAAAATGCCTTTTTTTTATTTATGTAAAAAAATTGACGTTAACAAAAACAAAACTTACTTTCAATAGACCTTCACATAATATTAACTTAAATCAATAATACCTTTACTTATAAAATCATAAAATGCTAGTTATTTAACTTTTACAACATTATTTTCGTTAGAATTTTGGAAGGAAATAGATAGGACAATTGTTCTGATGTTCGTTCCCCATACTCTTGAACCCTGAAGCAAAAAGCCAGCGCAATCCGCGCTGTATGGATTGCTTCGAAAAGATTTAATTTAATTACTCAAAGTTTGTTATTTACAACGTGTATACCCCAACTTAATTTTTACTTTAGTTTACTGTGTTTAAAATACTTGGTAGCCAGACTCAAAATTATTATTACAGAAATCTAAAATGTACAAAATTATCCATTAAAATTACCTGAAAATACAATACATAATTTGTATACTCCTGCTACTATAATAAATACAAAGTGTTGAGAATACCTTCAAAAAGGGTGAAAATGGAGAAAACCAGTGATTCAGCCGACGAGGAAGACCGCCAACCACTCTCAGCCACGCCGCCTTCTGAATGAGGAGTCCAGTCCTGGTCGGGTCCCCCTCTTGCTCTCTTATAATTTAATCCTGTCTTATTCTAGTTTCAGCAAGATTTAAACATGACTAATCCTATTATTTACTATCCTGTATATACTGGTATACTGAGTCATCCTTTGGCTTACCAAGTTTTCTTGAGCTTTTAAAATATTGGAAAAAATTAAATTAAACGTATGTTTTATAAGAAATATATCAATGTACCAATGCCAATTACGGTACAGAATATAAATGGTGATTAATTTTCCATACAATAACATTTGTTTGTCATTGAACTCGAATGACAAATATTTTAGACAAGGTTTGTTCATCAGACATATTTACTTCTCGATTTAAAACACTTGTCTGTTTATTACGTATTGTAACGGTTTAAGAGGCCCCACTAACAGATAGACGATGTTTATTGAACAGAAGTATACAAAGTAACGTTTACCTTCTCTTTTCTGGTGTACGAAAACAAAACATTTCAGGTTTGCAAAGTCTGGAATGAATCGCAAACAATTAGTATCTTTAAAACTGTCACTCTCCTTTTAGTACATTTCACGTAAAATCTTTGACGAGTTGTATTTGTATGTGCTATTATATATGCTTCTAAAAAATAAGTTGTCCCACTCGATACAACCCCCTTTCAGAAAGTCTCAAAAACCACATTTCCTATCTCTTGTAGTTCAAATTATTTAAATCACTTTTAATGCTCAGTTTCTACACTATATATCGAGGGACAAAAGAAAGCGTTAACATTTCTCTTTGATCTTAGAGCTACATTTGTTAACGTGGAATCATTTACCTTGTAAAACTATCATGTTTGAGATGATTTAACTAAGATTTCAATAACCTAAGAACCATGAAAAAAAATCTACATTAAACAGTCCCATTATCCAGTACTGTTCCCGATAGAGAATATACAACTTCAAATATATTTAGTAAAAATATACTCAGTAATAATAATAAATTCGGATTCTTATATAATTTCCTTTACACTAGTATAACCATTTGTTTTTTGTAAAAAAATGGCCCAATTCCACAAAGTTCGATCTGCCAGAAAATGTAAGACTGACACATACGATCATCGAAATATGATCATTAACTTGAAATTTCACATGAAAAAAACAATGGTTTTATAAAGTGTTATTTAAACGTTTATTTTTGGTAGCTGTTATAAACTTTTAGTCTTGAGTTTTTAATCAATAATAAATTACTTTTATTCGTAATCATAACAACTGCAGGTTTGGTGGGAATAAAATAAAATAGTTGTATTTTGCGTGAAATCAGTGTAAAAGAATAATTAATGTCTAGTATGATTTCAATCGGATGTAAGTCAGAAAATGTTTCAATCAATAGTGTTATTTTATTTTTATCTATAAGAATGGCCTGGTGTTCCACCACATCGTCAGCAACCTTAATATGTATGACAATTAACGCATGTAATCAGTAGAAATATGCTTTTATTTTCTGCATATTTCTATGCAATTAAAAATATATATATTATCTATTATCATCTCTTTTAAAAAGTGTTTTTTCAAATTAAAAAATATAAAATAATTATCTTCAATGAAAATGTTTTCCAATAGCAATCTTGATTTACTCAGCTTTGAAGCAACAGTATGGTTGGTAAGTTAACTATAAACTACATATATCTGTAATGCAGGATATCCTAACACATATTATTGATCATTTAGCTAATTTATTTGCTATGAGTAAAATAGTATATTTCATTACAAGTACCGAATTGGCATTTTCCGGTGCAGGAAGACGAAATTTCACGTGCGAGGCGAAGTCGAGTACGGGAATAATTGGAGCAAGCACCGGAAAATCAGTTTCGGTACAAGTTATGAACGATACTTTTCATCACGACGCCTATTTCTATTTACATTTATATTGTTAAACAGCAAAAACAGCGGATTTAAATTGTAAAAATAAAAATAATAATAATTGTAAAATGGTAAAGAAACATTAGTGCGCGTAGTGGACAAATGGAAAACTGATTGAGAGCAAGGGAAAGTAAATTTAGAGCAAGGGAAAATCAGGGAAGATTTTTTTCTCTTGCTCTAAATTAGAGCTTGGGAAAGGATAATTTTCTCTGACATTAGATGGCATCGAAAATAGCTACTTTCTACGAAGTGTTGAAAAAGGGTTTTACTGAACTTTATCAAAATGTCTCTGCAAAACACGATGTATCGAATTGTGTATGCCCCTCGGATTTAAAGAAAATAATATTATACTGGGCATGTTATCCTGGAATTACATTGCTAATGTGATCTAAGGCCAAGCGCAAAATAAAATAAAAAAATTATAATTTGTTGTCTAAAACAATTAGATATTTACATTATGTACAATTAAGTCGTATATTTCTTACAAGGTAAGAAACATAAGTTAAATTTAAGTTTATTAAATAGGTATAAATGTTTCCAAATTTTGCTGTTCTATGTCTATGCCTTAAAGACAACAACATCTATCTTTAAGTTTATCTACTTTATCATGTTTTGTCAGCATAACGTTGGCGGAAATTGTTCATTGATGAGGTTATGAAAGTAAAACTGGAGAAACCCTAGAGATCTTGACTTAGTCTTTGAGATAGAATATTTCATATAATTTACTTAAAACGTTTGTTAGATGGATTCTAAGGAAATAGTTACAAATCCTACCTGTATTACACAGCAAAACAATTTTTTCACTCATTTTGACAATAACCAAAATAGAGTATATGTTTATATTTAATTTTTGTTAAGAAATAAACTCAGTATGTTAATGTAGATGTACTGATCGAGTTACCCCTAGGCAGAGTTCTTGAATTATATCTGAATTACTTCTGAAAATTAAAACTTTAAAATGTGAGTTGGTTTTTTACATCTCGCAAAGGTTTGTGAGTTGATACTACACCAAAACTGAAATGCCGTTTAATTGAAGTTGGTTAAGTTAAATTTTGTTATGTTACTTTTATTTAAATGATATGATAATCATCAAATACATTTAAGACTGCTAAATTCATAGATTCACCGATAGAGTGTTTTTATATCTAAAGTTATATTAGTTATATTTACTTATACATTTATGAAACAAATTAACTGAGAGATGCATTGCCTAGAGTTGTATTTGTTATCTTATTAGTTGTTTCAACTTTATGATGCTATTAGATAACTACAAACTTGGTTATTGGGTTATAAATATACACAAAAATAGTACCAATAATTGCTAAAATTGTTGTCATATATCAAACAGACCTATCATAATTACAATTCTAACTGATTATTTTATTGAAATAAGCTCCATACCAAAATCACAAGTAAATCGATGAATTTGTAAATACACTGGTTTAAAGAGGATTTATTCAAGAGTTTGGGTGAGTTGAGATCCCTTAAGTCAAAGCAATTCAACTTCCCTATGCCCCTCTTGAATGCTTTTAGGCTAAGCGGATGTTTCTGTGGCGACTTATTTTTAATACAAAATTAGACAGTATCACAACAGCTTTTAATTTATTTATTTGGATTATAATTTTACATAACTTTGTTTTTTTTCTGTACAAACCCTATAGCCTATAGTTATAGCCTATACGCCTATATATACTTCAAGATATTGTTCAAATAACACTCAAATCACTTGCAAGATTTTCTGCGCATGAAAAATGGCAGAAGTTAGTCGATCTTGCTCACACCATAATACAAATAATCCTGTAATTTCTTAACGGATTATTACTTGTTGCATAACATACAGAACAAGGATGACAATGATAGTATGTGAAGCTTGGTGTGTGGATCGTAATGCTGATTAGTAATGTTAGTTTGCTGTATTCAAATAGCACTGTACTTACAAGAAGACAACTGCGCATGAAATATGGCCCAATTCAATCAATTTATATCGGACACACGGATAATTATTGGGCCTACACAGATGACGGGAGTGTGTTGTAGACGGTAGTTTTGGCACATAGCGAGTTATACGATAATGGCAATTCTGATTAGTAATGGTTGCTTGATGTTTTTACCGCACAAACACGGACTTGACTGCGGCAATAACCAGATGCGTATTTACTGGGAATAAATTTAAATATTATTTTAGGAGAGTAAAACCGATAATGTTTGATGAAAGGTTGCAGTAACTTTACAGACACGCGTACGATCTTTTTATAACCCTTATATTACTGAGTTATACGTATTTCAACAGCTTCCGGTATCTTAATACCTTAGATTTATTTTACTTTTGTATGAAGGACGTCGTGATTAAACAATAATTATAAAAATCACATGAACTGAATGACAATAATCACAAAGATATTTATTGTAGGCCTACAAAGGAGGGGCTGCGGGATAGGTAAGCCAATACAGCGCTTTGCAAACGTATGTCGAGTCTGTGAGGTGCACATCCGTTGTCATTTGACCTTTGTCCTGTCGTTGTTTAAAGTACAGCAGTTGGAAATTGTACACTATACCTTAGTTTGGGCTACATTAGGTGAATGTGTTTTTAGTGGACAAAATAAGTAAAATAAAGGAGGTTCTCCAAATGTCAGCCAAAAAACTTACAAGACAAAAATAATTTATTTTTTTGATAATTTGACATTAGTATGAATAATGTTATAAGTAATATGTTAAATTCATAATTCCCAACTTCTTCTGAGGCCAAAAGCCTAAAAATGACTAAGCACCATTGAGTATGCTGTTGCTTAAATCCTTAAGATTTTTCACTAATTGCTCCAGCCATCAAGAGACTGCGCTTAGCCCCAACTTGGTCTCACCTATTCTCCCCCACCTTCAATTACACGAGCAATTACTTTCACCAGATCCTCCTGGTTCTACTGACGTTGCTTATCTTTCCCCTAAAACTGAACAAGTTTATTAAGAAGAGTGGACACTGTCAACAACATCTTAAACAGAATACTTAATCGTTGGGCAATACGCTTGACAAATACATTTTAATTAAATAATTACTTGTATTGGTAACTTCAAATTATAACGTATTTTGTAATGACAATTTATTTTAAAATGTTTGAGGTTAATTACTGTAGGGATTTATTTAAATTCCCCGTGATAAAAAAATCTAAGTTAGAAATATTTAAATAAACAATTCATTTTAAAATGTTTGAGGTGATTTACTGTACGTATTTACTATAAATTCTCCGTGATAAAAAACCAATTTAATTTTAAAATATTTAAATAATTCAAATTTTATACCTTTTTCAATTACAATTAGTCATTTGACCACGGTATTCGTCCAATGAAAAATCTAGATTAGAGAAGAAAATTAACGGTTATTACTTAGTATACCCCAATCCAATGCCGCAATGATTAAGTTAAGATACTTTTCCCACTTATGGTTGATAAGTATAACTATAAGTTGTTATTTATACCTTATGTCTACATGTGTGTGCATACGAAAAATAATCTGTCTTAGTTGGCTGTCATTTCAAATTGTAAAATAACTTAAATATCACGTGGATTGTTACAATAAGAATAATCACATGAACTTAAATACATTTTCGGACTTCATCCGTTACAATGCCCCTCATGTTAAAATAAGTATGTTTGAAGAGTTTATCCAAATAGACAGTTAAACAGAGTACATTACTTGTATTGAGCTTTCTGGCAGTACATACCTCTAGAGCAAATACAGATAGCTAGCTCAAAGCTCAGGAAGCTCGCTGCACTGTTATTGATAACAAGTCAAACTCTCCGATCAAAGTACAGTGATGATTCTTTGAACGTTCTCGTGAAAATCTGAGAGAATAAGGCTCTAAATTGTCCAACTTGTGTTATGTTACACTTAAACAACGTATTGGTGTCCTCTCTGCCCACTTGCTGCCAACTACTTTCTTGGAAATTGTTCACGCCGCTATTTTTTGGCAACTAATATTGAAGAGTGCTTTATTTTTTATTATGTTTTATATTATCATATACACATAATCTATGGAAATTCCTTTATATGTTACAATTAGAGTTATTAGATATTTGTTACAATTATATATTAGTTAGATTTAATAAGTTACAGTTAGTTTGCATGTTTAAAACGTGGGAATGAAATCTGGTGTCTGGAGTCGGACCGGAATTGGTAATCTTGTTAAATGTTCGTAAATCAAATCACGACCAAGGTTCTCTCTGTTTACCGCAGCCTTATTGACGCGAGAATTCATTGTTTGGTTGATCGACGTTTCTTATACGTATCCAATAAAATATCGCAATAAATTTTTGCTGTGTTATACTTTGATATTCTTGATTAAAAATAAATATTTTTAGAACCTTCTATACTAAAATTGTAAAAAATCGCTTAATATTTCCCTTCTGTCTGATCTGATGATCCCTAAAACAATAAACTTTATTGTCAACTGATACGGACCATAGTATGTTGCAAGAAAACTCATTACGCTCGCGCGCGTGTGTGTGTGTGACTTAAAATTTGGTAGATTCATAGTATCAATAAAATGATTTTGTGATTTATTTTACATTTGGTGTTTATTACTTTTTAGAATCAGATGGACTTTGTCAAAGCAATCAAAAAATTCCAATTTCCCTTTTACAGGTTTGGAATGGTTATGTCTTGCCCTAAAAAGTAAACAAAGCACCAAATTTAAGTAATGTAAATAAAACTATAGAAGTGGAAAGCCACAGATTTAATACCCTCTCTTACAGTGAAGGCGGAAATATTTACGGAGTTCATAAAGGTAAATTGTAAACTGACTTATCAAAGTTCGTTGTCTTATGAGGAATGTACACTATAAAATGGTGTTGTTCATAACTCGGTTTTGTCATCGTAGAACCCCGGTATATACTTTCACTCCTGACTGGACTCCTCTTACCCTTATAACACAACACTGCTTTCCCAGCATTAAAGATAAATAGAACCAGAAGCATTGGAACACCCAAACAAAAAATATGTTTCTCAGTTACCCAGAACATTGCGATGTGATTATTTTTGTTCCGATTTTTTTTTTTTTTAGTTTTTAATGGAAAACATTCCCTTGCGTAACAGTGTTTCGTGCGAACTCATTTTGTTTTTGGGACCAGCATAAATCTGTATATGATTAGCAGGCTTTATTGAAAATACACCAGCCAATATCTTTTTACCCTTTCCCTTTTCACGGAAAAGAATACATTTAAAATAATTATAATAATTTTCCGGTATGTGTACAGTACTTCCTCAACAAATATTCTTGTTAAAATAATACGATTTATTTTATAAGGAAGACTAATGGCATAATAATTGTGCAATAATTAAAAATGTGCCGTGTGAATAACATACGCAAGTTCTGATTAAAATGAATATTTGCATCTTTGAGTATAGTTTTTGTCTTATAATTGACTTATATAAGTAGTTTTCTAAAAGAAATATAGTCTAAACACTTAATGTACCGGAACTATTAACTTCCTATTAATTACCCACTGTTCCTAATTGATTTACTATTTATTTATTTATTTGTTTCCTGAATACTGAACTACGTTTTTTGTACATAAATGCATTTGATACATGAACATAAATTTTGTTTTTTTAAACTTAAAGGTATTGTGCAACAAAGAATGTTGAAACAAGTCCGAGAAGTCTCAAACAAACTAAGTGTCACGAAGTTGTTAAAGTATTATTACTCAAAAACTTCATCCATTACTAACTTTTCATTATTTTTTTAAATCTGAGTAAAAAGTTTCAGTCGAGCAAAAAGTTGTAATGCGTAAGAACGCTTTATAAAGAATATTATGTGTTACCTGTCACTTAATTTAGTTACAAGTGTTGATTCGTAACACCCACATACTAAGCATACGATTATCAAACATTACTATTTACATCATTTACAACATTATTTACATTATCTAGTAACTATATGGTATGTTAAGAGAGGCATAGCCCTAAGAATTAAAAGAAATCCCATAACTTTGGCCACTGAATTTGGTTATGAATTTTGTATACTTTAAATTAAGTAATTAGCTAATTTTCCCAGTGAGGCGTTATTTACAAGTTACAGTAAAGACTGAAAGAAGTGTGAAATATTTTAGGTTTATCTGCAAATTTCGTGAAATTTCAAGGTTTTTTGGAATATAACGACACATAGTAACAACAACTTTTACAAGTGTATTTTATATAAAATCTTGTTTTTTTTAATCCAGCAACCATCAAATTTTTTTACCTTGCCTAGTTTCAAGGTACAGGAAAAAAGTGAAAGTGTTGCGAAAAATGTGTGAAACAAGTGACGTTTTTCGGCAAATTTCGGTGAATTAAAAACATTATTCGAAATATGAATTACACATAGTAATAACAGCTTTGACCAATAAATGTTATAGAAAATCTTATCTACTTTAATGTTTGTTCAGTATACAGTAATATTTTCTTTATAAGGCTTCGTGTACGAGTTACGGGGGAAAAACGAAGAAGCACGAAGGATTTAAGGTGTAGCGGAAAATTTCGTCGAATTTAAAGGTTCTTCGGAATATGAACTACACATAGCAATATTAACTTTGACCAGTGCGTTTTACATTAAATCTTGCCTACTATAAATGAAGCAACTATAATATTTTATGTACGAGATCTCGTTTACAAGGTACTGGAAAAATCTGAAAGAAGTACAACAAATTTTAGTTTGATCGGCAAGTTTCATCGACTTTAAAATTTCTTGCAATGTCAACCAAACATAGTAATAATACATTTGACATTTCATTTTATATTAAATTATGTTTACTTTAATTTCAATAAGTATAGTATTTTATTTACGAGGTCTCGTTTACGAGTTACAAGGAAAAAATAGAAGAAGTGCGAAAATGTTGAGGTTCATCGGCAAATCTCGTCAAATTTCAAAGTTCTTAACCACATTTGTAAATAACAACTTTTACCAGTGCATTTTATAAGAAATTTTTTCTACTTCACATTCTGCAAGTATAACAAATTCTGCACGTGGTTTCATGAAACCTTTTTGATTTCTTTAAGGCCTACATGAAGAAGTATAGAAAAAGTGTGAAAAATATGAGGTTTTTTGCCTACCAAAAATTCCCCCCATGCCTTTCGAGGTCGAAAATTTAGTTTTACATTCCCCGTTCTATACCAAACAATCCGATAAAAATTTTTTTTTATCGGATTTAATGTAAGCTGATCGTCTCTCAAGTTACCTATATTGGGCTATACTTTTAGTTACAGGAAACATATGGTCCTTCTTTCAGTTTATATTATATTGATTTGTAACAATGTAAAAAATATTAAAAATGGTGTACCAAATTAAAAATGATGTACCAAAGTTATGCTAAGCAATGTTATTGTTTTTGGCATCTATGTATTTAACTAGTGGTTAAATATTTGTTCCTAGCCGGACGCCCAACCCTAACGTACCCCAACCCGACGCAGATACACCCAACGATTGTGTTTAAAAATGTTCACTCATAATATTTAAATTACAGTTCGCTACCTAAATAACTAGTCAGCTGTTAACAATATTTTTAATTAGTCATTAGTGAAAAATACTTCCTTCATAAGAGAAACATTTTAACTTTGAAGCCCAGAAAGGCATAGCCCTAAGGTCCTAGGACTTTGATTAGTGGCTATAAGTGTTCCTGGTCAAACTGAATGACCATACATTTCATCGCAATCGGTTTAGTGATATTGAAGTGCTTAATATCAAAAAAAAACAAACAAATATACAAATCATGTTACATCTGCTTTGTTTACATTAGACCATGTGATTAAGAGTCTACTTTAGTTACAAAATGTATTTTTCTCAGCATAAAAAAGTTTTAAAAAATCAGATGAGGCAAAGTATTGAAGCAAGGTTATGGGCTTTGGCCCCTTCATGCCACTAGTCTTTATATATAATTCTGTAAGCGAAACCTTTAACCAAAAATTGTGGGAGTTTGAAAAATAGCAGGATGATGGGAGAGGGCTCAAATTGAAGGTCTTGATCCCAGGGACTCGGGGAAAATAGCAGCATTTCTGAAAATTTACCCGTAAACGAGAAATAATGTAAAACATCCCCCATAAGAAAATCATGGGGATTTAAAAACGTCTGCTTTGTTTACATTAAAACATGTTATTAAGTGTCTATTTTGTCTACGAACTGGCATGTGTTCCTGCTTATATGGTTTTATTTTCGTCAGCATGAGGCAGAATATTGGAGCAATATTAAGGGCTATGGCCCCTTAAAGCCACTAGGTAAATCTAATTACGTACAAATGGTAACGAAGCTTATAACTAGCCAAGGCCGAATTCGCATTCAATAATATTCATTGCCTTTTTATGTTACCTATTAAAACAACCCTCTATAACATGAGGGTATTATATATTGGTGGCGATTGCGTCTCACATTTGAGAGGTCCCAGATTCAAATCCTGGAATGGCCACTTCCCTTCTCTCCTCTCTTAGGAAAATGCTTGAATGGTTAGAACTTTGTAGGTAGAACCCTCTAGCTACCCCACCACGTTAATTGGTAGAGAAGACTGCAGTCCTAACGAGGTAAAAAACGTCCCATTATCGATTAACATCGAATTGTTGAAGCAATAGCGTAAAGCTAATAAGGCATTTTATATCATAATACCTAAAGATATGTCTTGACATGCATAATAAAATAAAATCCAAAAACTAAAGGTCAAATCGTCAGGTTTAAGGAGTTTCTTTAAGTCGCCTAAGATAGGTAGCTCTGAAAATGAGGGGTTACTTAAAACCAAATAAAATCCGCCTTTCAAAATGCATATTTTATAATATATGAGACTACTGTGGATCATCCTAAGATGATATGACAAGTCTCTATTTATATTTTACAACTCTATCTGTAATACTTTCCCTGAAGCTTTGTGCATGTCTGTTTGTTTATCTAGCTTACAAATTACAATCAGGTTTCCTTTTCAGATGCTTCGATGCAAGAGGTAGATCATATCCAATTCCCTATCTATTACTTCAAAATGTTTACTACACAAATGCTGGATATATTGGTTCGCAAAAGAAGTGTTAGGATTATTACTATAAGAGGTTTTATGGATTGTAGGTATTTGATTAGATGTAGTATTTTATAGACACCAACGAACAATACAACAAGTTTATTGCAGAAATAACGAAGAAAGTTAGGGAGAAGAACAGAATTATTTTTTGGGTCCCGTTTAAACTCTAGGTAAAAGTAAAGCTAGGTCAAATAAATTGACTGCCTAAATATATTAAAATTGGCTTCTTATATCCGTTAACATCAATAATAGAATCATGAAATTGTAAATTTAAAAAATACCGTCAAATCGAACCAGATGGGTACTCCACGAACTTACAATTCATAAATATATGTGTACTTCCCAACCACATGACGCAACTGTTTAGTATCGTTAAAATATATATTATTAAATAAAAGGAATAAAATTGTTTGTTTATTCTCTTAAAAATAACTCTAGGCTGAAATAATTCACAAAAAGAGGATTTATGCAAACATAGTTATCAAACTGTTATGCTATTTACCAAATGTAATGTTCATAACTAGGGGAGGTATACAATATTACTTATTTATTTAGTGACAAACATTTTACTTCTTTTCTATAATAATAGGATTAAACAACGTCCTTTGTTTAGCATTTTTTAAATCTTATATTCAAAATATTTAAAATATACCAAAAATCTCCTTTCCGATAGGAAGGTATGTCTAGTTTTAACTCGTTCAAATAAATGCAACTTCGGTCCTATTTATTAGCATAACATTATGTAAAAAATAGCTTTTAGTTCTCTCTGGCAAATTCAGAGTAGTTTATTGACTATTCAGGCGTTTCCATTTTCCAATGTCAAATATAAAATTAACATCATAGGCATTATTATAAAATTATTTTGTATTAATTTTACTGTTATAACCAATTACAACCGATGGGAATAGTTGTTCATATAAAGTTTATATTCGCTGAGAGAATAGGATTTCACACACTTATCGCATTCCAGCAGACATTTCGCTATTTTCACAGAAAACATTCCTTCAAGGCCATTAGTCCCAAATGCTCTTAACTCTACATTTCTACGAAATATTTTTTCTTAAAATAAAATAGTTTAACATTGTTTATAGCTGTTTAACTGTAATTTTTTATCTTTCATAAATATTAATTTTTCATCTGACAATTACACGAAGTTTATTAGCAAGCTAAATTTACAATACGATTTTAGTTTGGCATTCATAAACAAATTGATTTAAAATTCTTGAATTTATATTAATATAAAACATTAGATAACAAATTATAAATTAGCATTTAATGTAGAAAAAATATGAACAAACGAGCAGGAAGACATAAAACCACTCAACAGAGGAACCTCTGCGAGGGGGTCCATCGCAGGCAACGAACAACATGCGCACAAGTGATTACATTTTCAAAGCGGTCGGTAGTTTAATTGCATTTTCATTACCAGCAGTTTTCCAAAACCTTTATTTTATTATAAATCGTAATTTATCGGATGAAATTCATAATTTGTCTCTTTAGTCTTGGTCAGTAACCGAAATATTGATGTAATTAACTTTCCAAGTTCTGTAGGTCCAATACATTTGTTTTCAATTACCTTGTGAATTGATCTTAAAGATTACTGTTAGACGGTAACGTGCCAAAAATTAAAAACTATTATATAAAGTTCATACTTTTTGCACATTTTAATATACATCTGTTGAAAAATGTACACTAATGAAAAAGATGATATCAAAATATCGGCATCATATTATATGAGATGTTTATGATTATCAGACCAGAAATCAAATCAATATAGTATTATAATTATATATTAATAAATAGGTCGGATTTAATAGAGTAGTCAATGAATAATATACAATAACGAAGCTGCGGTAGTCATGGGAGATAAGAGAGTGGCTAAAATCTGGAATTTTAAATATTAATGTTTTTTTTTAATTATAAGCTACAATTTACTGATATATATATATATATATTATTATTGATTATATATACATATATATATATATATATATATATATATATATATATATATATATATATATATATATATATATATATAATCGTAGATAATATTTGTATACAAGTTTTCTTTTCTTAAAAAAAAACGATTTTACTCTTTTACCTGTATAATCGACACACTTATTGATTATTTGATAATCGATTGGGGGAAACGAGAGGTTGTGGTATATAGGCAGAGACGGAGAGGTCCGCTGTTTGTAAAGTGATTTGCTAAGACACCTGAGCACAGACAACTACATGATTTGTGTTGCATGGGTCTTTTATTGCTGAATACGTCTAGATGGGTCAGTGGATGCGATCTTCGTAAAAGAGAGTGGCTAGGGCCGAGATTTACCAGAGGAAAGGTTTATGAAAGGGGATCCAATGTTATGCGGGAGTTATGGGAGGCGTTGTTTCTCTTATACGCTATGCTGTAATAACGACTAAACGGGATAGCGTCAAATGATTTAAAGGAGAATACCTTATGTCTTAACAAAGTAATAAAATTTGTCTTGTGTTTTGGAGGGGATTTTTCATGCCAAGTGTCAGTAAGAGTATGTTTCTCTTACACAAGCTTTAGAGACGTAACTATTATCTATTCTATTACAGAGCGTTGTTGTAATCCATGCATATCAAAGGTGGTTTAAGTGCCATTCGAAAACTTTAACTTACCTGACTTTGTCACCGTGTTTTTAAATTAGTCCTTATTTATCGTCTGTTGTTCTTTCACAACACTTTTATTGCCTTAAGGGCACAATAGGTAACACATATTTTACCTTACTTGTTATAAATAATATAAAGAAAGAAATTCTACTTTTGCACCTGCGCCTTCATGCGGGTCTCGAGAACAGATGACGTAACCCGCACGACAACAAGCTTATTAGGGCTCAGGATAACAAATAATACAACATATGTATACAAATAATACAGAACATAATACTACATCATAAAAAAAATCATAATACTACATATGTTGTAGTTAAGAATACAACACGCGACTAGGGGGGTGCACGCGACTATATCCCCTGACCTATACTGCACGATGAACGTTGAATAGTACAGAACGAAACATTGAAAACGTAATTTGACGCCTATTTAATTATGGCATAAAAGGATTGTATAAACAACTCGTACTTTGATTGTACTCGCCACACGTTCACAGGCACTTGTGGTTGTTACGTGTGGACACAAGTTTAGTTTGTGTAACGCCTCCGAATGACTCAAAATTATATTAAGTTTTGGAAAATTATTTGTCATTGCTTTATTTAGTTAGATTTACATTGTTTACTAATGGCTCTATAATCTCTGCGTTAAATAAATGCTATTAAAGGTATAAATCGTCGTAATGATGATTCGAGCAGTCGTCAGTGCTTATAATAATATTAGTATTGTGTTTACTGCATTACTGCATTGAGTGTGTGTTTTATCAAAATAATGAGTTTATTTTTAACAGAATCAAGATGCATTTATTGTCATAAACTATATTAAGAGTGGACTAGTCAAGTTATACAGTTAAAAACAAAGAGTTAATGCAATAATATGCTTAAATAATAAACATAACAGGTATTTATGCACTCGCTTGTTGCAAATTTGTTATGCACATACAAAAACAATACTTTTAGGCCACTTTCAGCTAAAAACTCTAAAACGCTGTAACATTATTATTCCATAAAAAATCATTTGAGCTTGTTTTAAAATCGACATTCTTCTGATTCTATTTTCAGGTTCGAGGAAGTGAATTAAAAAGCTTTATAATTAAAAAATACTGTAGGTGTGTTATCCATTGTATGCAGTGATATGATGAGAGATGGATAAGGACCCAGTGTTTCTAAAACTGTAGTTAGTAGTGTCACGGGGTTGAAAAATTAGTTTTTGATTAGTATAAATGGAAAGACATTCAAAAACATACAGGAAAAATAATGTTTGTAGTTTTGTTTTAGAATATACCTCTCTAAAAGTATGTATTTTACATCCTAAATATTTTTTTTGGGCGGAAGGCGCCATTTGATCTTGTGGATTTGGCTTTCCAGATAGAATTGCATAAAATATGTGCATATATAGGCAGCCGTAATAAGTTGTAATGAGGACTAGCAATTTTTGAGAGTCGTCGAATGATAAATAAACTATTACTTAACTTCTTTGTTACTTCATCAATATTATCATAAAAATAAAGCCGACAATAATTGATCAATCCAAGAAAGTTTATTTGTTGGCAGTAGAAAATTTCACTATCATTTAAAACTAACACAGAAATGGCTTGATTAACCATATTACACCGCAAATTAAAGTCGATGAACTTAGTTTATTTTAGTATTTACTAAAATATTGTTATCTTACAGCTACTTTAATAAATAAATGCATTAGATTTAAGAGTACACCAAACAATTTTGCTATTGCTTAAGGAGGAATCATCCGCAAATAAACAGATATCTCCATGGGATATCACTTTGAATATCATTAACAAAAATCGAAAATAGAATCGGCAAAGACCAAGCCTTTAATTACCCCATAGTTAAAAGGAATGTCATTGGATTTCTGAGATGCCCCTACTTGCATCGAGAAATGGAATTTCGACGGACTAAGTTTTGTCCACCAAAAATTGATGAGATCCAAATAAGAGCATTGCCTCTAACACTAAAGCGCTAAATCTTTTTCGATAAAGCGACTTATAATTAACTATATCAACAGCTTTGCTTTAAAAAGATTAAGATTGTCAAAAAAGTATATTAATACGTCTTATCTACAAGAAGTTAAAACTATATTGAACATTTTCCAAACATGTTAAGGGATTTTTTTATATATGCAAAATAAACATTGTTTTAAGCTTTATAAAAGGTAAAATAAAGGTTGGTATACTTCATTTTTCATGTATGATAAATTTATATTAGATTCGAGTGTTTAAAGCACATAAAAACTGTATAAAACATGGGACACTTGACATTTGAATGTAAGGTAGCATGTTTGTACTTTGAAGAATGCATTCCGGTCACGCCTCAGGCTTCCACATGATAACCGTACTATCGGATTCCAATACACCATCTAACTTCAACGTCTGCAACTGAAAATATGATAGATAAATCTACCTTCCTATACTGGCGGGCTTATTGGTTTCAAATAGAATAGACGTATTACAAATTTCTCCATTAAATACAATTTGTTTTCTTTAAATGGTTTATGCTCCCATACAGTTTAAACATTCTCAGTGAATAATACTCTGTCAACATTTTTTTATTTGATCTTAATAAGTCACAATCAAAATCGTATATAATTTATTTATTTTAATTTTGAAAGACGTTGACTTAAATATAAATTAAAACAAAGATATAATGGGTTTAACTGGTTAAGTAATTTTTTACTTTTAATTTTATTCATAGAATTAGTGTGTTTGAGGTCAATAGTTTACAAATCAGTTTTTTCCATAGATCGTTTGTAAATCGTTTCAGCCATTAAAATCACATTTTAAGGTGATTACCATAAAAGGTTATTTTTAGCAAAATACTTTTAAGCTGAATGATTCATTCAGTACGTAGCTATACATTTACGAAACAAAAACTACAAAACGTACAAAGAAATTCATTTATTTACCATCGTAGATATATTATAACGTCGTTTTATCAAGGACCAATAATAACGTTTTAACTTTAGTCAATTGCAAAAGTAATTTTGAACTACAAAATTTACAATTTAATGTTGAGCACTTTCAACCATAGAGGTTTCTTTATATATTTAGGAATATTTTTTGTTGTCGGGATCCGATAATGCACGAAGTCACGACAGGAACACTTCCTCTGGGAGCGTCACAGCATCTGCAATATATCTTATTTCCTGAATGACACAATATATGAGGAAATTGAAGTTCCATGGATATGTTTTTAAATTTGTTGTTATTTTCAGTAATCGTTTATACATTTTTAACAAGTGAATGCAACTCATGTACAAAGTTAAGAATTAAAACTTACATTTGTATCGAAATGCAGGTGTAAATTGCGGTATTAAATAAATGTATGTTTATCAATAAATCGGTAATATAATATGGAGGTTTGTATAATAATTTATGCAATAAAATAAGTTTTCGTACATTTTGAATAATAGACATTTATTCATTCTGAATGACATGATTTGCTGGATCCAGCTGGGTCGCGTCAAGGCGTTCCGAGCGACTCCGTGGCCACTCTATATCTTCCGACCGGTCTTAAGAAAGCGAATATCGACCTTAGAAAAACAGAGCGTTTTGTCCAGTAATTTTGTGTCGTGTCGTTGCGTTTTTAGTGAATTTCCTTTGGAAAGTGAACTATTAGCATGACCCGCACGGTGAAACTTAAGCCCGGGACCACCATAGAAGTTCCTAACGTGACCCCTTGAACACGTTTTGGGGGGTCGTTCAAAATTTTATATATATATATGTATATATATATGTATATATATATATATATATATATGTATATATATGTATGTATATATATATATATATATATATATGTTTGCACTCTAGCGGTCGCATTTTTTGTCCGATTTACTTCAAATTTGGTAGGTACATTCCTTTCTGTAATCAGTTGGACAAGTTCGTTGGGCAAAACAATCGGAAAACTCTAAACCCCTTTTTTTGGGGATTAATCTTTCAAATTTCGAGTTTTTGGGCGCAAAAAGGGTCATAAAAGCCCCAGATGTAAGACAAATGCATGTAAACAGATGGGAATTAGAAAGGCAAAAGTTGTAAGCCCTCTCTCGTCATTCTAGTATAATCATTTACCGAGTTATTAAAGAAAATGTGTATCGACTAAACACACTACGTTTAGGCATTGGGGGGTTTTTAGCAAATGTATGTTTTTACACTTATTTTGAGTTTTACAAGTTTTTATGTGGAAATTCACTTCCCTCACGTCAGCGTGCTGCGTGCGAACTCGTTTATCTCCTGATTACTAGATAATAGTGGTGAAATTCGCCCAAAATCACTCTGGAATAATAGTCATTTACTTAGTAATCGTTGTGTTCACAATGACATACGATCCCAAATATAGTCAGATTTAACTAGTGGTATGTACGGACTATATCATCTATTCTTTTAAAATTACATAGTAATAACCAAACAAAGCTGACGATTGAAATAAATATGGAAATTTAATCAATTCAGAAAGACCTCATGATTTTTGATCAGGCCAATTTGTTATAAATTCTGGCTGAAAAGCAGCCTACCAATAATAAACCCACTATTAACCGAGAGAGCTTTTGACGATAAATTTTGTTTGAAAGTTGGCTCCAGGCCACCAACTTATATCAGGCCAAATTAAAAATTGAGTGCACTTGAGAGGTTTGGTTACAAATATGTTCGAGTTATGTGTGAGAGTTATTGTGTTTGAGTTATTGGTTCTGAGATTTAATATTTTCATGGGGGCTCATTTTAAGGGGGAAATTTAAATATTATAAGGTTAATCCTTTTTAGATAAAACTTAAACAGTTATGGGTTGTTGGTGATATAATTCTGCAGTACACATCCCAAGTAATAACTACCTAAAGAGGTATGTTAGGTTACAATAAACCATTTCAGGTGGGGATATTGGATATCAGGATGATAAAGATACTGTATCTATTAATTGTATAAAGAACAAATAAAGTGTAGTACAATAATTGTTGCGTAATAGCTTTCGTTTTGTGTCCATACCTTTATTAACACATTGTAATATACCTACATGGTATTTTGTACATATTATGAAGCAAATAGAATTAATATTTTATACTAAATTAAATTTCGTTTTTTACTTGTATTTTATTTTATACTATCTTTTTCCTATTTTAATCACGAACTAATAGTATATACAATTCACATGAAATGTAACAAATATTATGTGGTCCAAATATTCGCGTATAGTTTAACTAAGGACTAAATGTGTAATATACAAGTCTTCTGAATATTTTTATAGTACTGTAAACAACCTGTAAACATGTAAGGGCTACCTAATCTGAGAGATTGACTTTATTAATAATTACAGTATTAGCTATAAGCTATATTTGCAATGCATTGTTTATTAAATTGTCGGTTACCTTTTATTTGGTGAGTATAAATATTTTAACCTCACCTTTCTTTTAACGGTTTTCTAACCTCAATGATAAGGGGAGGTAACACATATGCGCTGCAGTAGTCATAACGCGTAATGGCGATTAAACCAATTAGCGTTACCATAACGCCGTACAGCACAGTATATTAACCATCCAGTATAATAAAGTCCCAGTATGCCATTTGCAGAAGGTTTTATGCATTTTTATACCAAATTCGTCAATATTTATTTTTATTTTGTATGAATGTAATAGATCCAAGAATACTTTAGGAACATGTTTCGCCAGTGGAAAACAAGCAACTACAATTTTTTATTAGTACTGATTCATAATACATAAAATATAGATAATTAGTGTGTCTTATCGATTCTTAGCACATAGAAAGCCGATAAATATGTAATAATTTACCATTGGCAACAAACAGGATAACAATACTGCACTTAGGACTTTTTTAAAGTAGTTTATTCATATGATAATATATGGCACTTAAGATTTTTAACATGTGCTAAAGAATAAGTACAGTAAAGTCATGAAAGGCTCGGAGTGCTGCCGCTGTTCTGGCAAATCACGTGAGAACTCAAGTTCGTTTGAAAGCTAAGATACTTCCAACGTAACAAAACTGTAGGTCTCCACTAAGATGCACATGTGGAATATTCCCTTACAGTAACTCACTGTCTTTAGATCACCGTAGAAGCATATCGGCCCGGGCTTATGAAATAAGTGTTTTCAATCAAATAACAAACTAGAAATTGTATTTGGTGCAGGTTAAGTTATAAATTAAAATGCATACAGTTTATGGTATTCAAATTTGTAAGAGTATATATAAAAGCATATATATATTATTTGCATCAAAGTGAAAGAACCAACTTACCTATAACTGGTAAGTCAAGTAGGCAGGGCGGAGGAATTTTTCCTCTACTGAGATCGAAGTCTTGCTCGACTTAATTCCTTTTCCCCTGAGGAGGTCTCAGTAGCAGCCCCTCCAGTCGCTTTTGCTCTCTTCCCTCCCAACACTTGCTTCTTTGTGATCTCTTTGATCTTCCTTTTTCCGAAAGTTTTCCCTGAAGCATTCTTTATTATGCCTATGTCTACGGATTTTTTGGTTGTTTGAGTTACATTTGTAGACTCACAACTGCTGTCTTAAAAGTCAAAACCCTTTAAGAGAAATCATTAGCTGACCAAATGATTTAGACTCAAATATGGGTCAGGATCACGATTTCACAGTTATGACAAGGTTGAACCGGGTTGTATTTTTTCTTAGGAGGTTGTCATTTTCTACAAAAAAAACTATTAATGAAGTTTAAATGAAAGCAAAATATGAGTTAGCAAGATTAAACAACTTTTAAAGGAAAATAAATAATAAGATAAAAAGCATTTGTGATAAATTCAGATTTATAAATAAATAAATTTTATTTATAAATTCAGATTTTGTAGATTTTAAAACGCCTCAAAATCAAAACCAGTCAAAACTTGAAATTGTACTACAGTACATGATTGGAAAGAAGGTAAACAAAATTAAGTAAAATTGTTTTGCCTAAGTCAAGATAGTACACCCTGGTACATTTATGCACCAAATAAATAATCTGTTGTTTACGCTATTAGAAGAATATTACGCTATTATCATATTTCTCATCCTATTTGTATTTATTGTGCAACACAAAAATCAATATGGATGAGATTTTTAAAGTAAAAAATGCAATTCAAATGATAATACAATTTGATTTTCGACAATCAACAAAAACATATTATGGAGACTTAACAATCTATGGACAATTCTAAAAATTTATATGTTTGAAACAATCATTATGTTATTAACGATAAAGTGAAATATGATAGCAAAATTCTTCATAAAAACAGGACCAGGAAAGTGTATGAAGTTATTCTCAACCATCACAGACTGGACCTGTTTACAAAATAACTAGGTACTCTAGAAATAAATTACTGAAACTTATACTTAGCAATACAAAGCAACATTTACGAAATTAAAATGAAATAAGAATATTCAATGCAAATGTTAAAGTATTATTTAATTGGCCTGGTTATAAATTCAGTTGAAGTGCTAGTGCAAATCAACATGGAGTGAAAAATATCTATTTAATAAATCTTTTGATCTAACCTTATGAGTTATGAGCTGTAAAGATATGGTGGTTTAAGCTAGTTATTGTTTCACGCTATTATTGTGAAAACATTTATTTATCTATGAATAAATAATTGTTGATTTGATTGTTGTCCTTATTTCCCCTTACATTTTCAAACCCGTAATATGAACTAATTATCAGTGGTAACTATGTATAATATTTTAGCATTTAATCCGGATTGAAATGTAAAATTTAGTAATAATTTATCATCCAGTAAACAGTACTTCCAATAAAACTGTAAAAGTATGATAGAGATTAAAGACTTTAGAACAAGCCGCTAGGTGTATATTCATGTGAAGCTGAAGTATAAACCACGCCAAAATAGAACTTATTAGGATACTTAGTTGATATGGAATAGAATAGTAAGAAATAACTGAAACAAATGATTTACTTATATGCTCAAGGACAAGAAACTTTTACACCGTTTTCCACATCGGTAGAAAAAACTTGAAGTAAAAATTTCGAAGTTACAAAAGCTTAGATACCAAAAAATAGTTATTCACTAGATGCATTTCAGCATATTATGTGTCTTATGTGAGATCGTTTCATACTTATTTCAGATCTACTACCTTTGGGAGAAGTTATTCAGAAAAACATTTCCTTAGTTGTTTTTTTAGCAAGTTTGTTGATAAACATTAAACACCAAGTAAAGTCTTTGAAGTCTTCAAGATTCCCCTTAAAACATATGTTTTATAGGGACTGATCAATGAAAACATCTTACATAAACTTTATCGTCTTTGGAATACTTTGTCAGTTGAAGGTTAGCGGAAATCTTTCTGTGAAATAGTTATGAGTTTGAAACTGGGGAACCCCAGGGATGGTAACACGGTCCTTGCGGAAAAATATTTCACATTCTCTCCAAATAGCTTCTTTATTGTCCTCACTTATGATCAAGAGGACTAAAAGGTTTTAGCATACAGTAACATTGAATAATGTGTGGTTTTCAATTGAATTTAAAAGCTTCAAAAAATAGTTACGCTTGGCTCAATTTGTATCAGCTAACTTATTACTCCCAAACAAAACAAATATATCATACTTTCTATGTTCTTTTTAGCTATTGTCATTTGTTATAATAGCCAATTTAGTATTAAAGTTTTAATAACTATAATTATATATGTGATGTTGCAAACATATTTTTATTATGCTGATTCACAAACAAACATATTTAGACTGTTTAAGGTGTTTTTAATATTTTTGTTTCACGGTTGTTGAAATAAATATTATTATAGTTTCTTCAGTTGACAGTTTCTTGTAAAGGAGGTACGTATTTATATTTGAAATCATCCTAAGACTTGACATATATAAAGTATACATTTCTTAACTGGGCGATCAATTAATAACCATAATAAATGAAACTACGTCCCAAAACACTACAAAATATACTTTCACTTCCATACAACAGTACTTACATACAAGACGCACACTTCTATTACAAGTTTTGTATATAGGCCTACGTTTAGTATAAGTGTAAATATATTTTGTGGTGTTATGACACGTAGTTTATTTCATCCCGTTGAATTATGTTAACATCACGTATTATGCTACTCAAGATATTATCAATTAGTAAACCAAATTTATTTTTAATGGTCATATGAACTAGGAAATATAAGTAAATAATACGTGGTGTAATGTGTAACGAAATATTTAATTTTAAAAATAGATAAATATTTAATTCCAGCTGTATTGCTCACAGAGAATTAAGCGTGTTTTACAGACATGTAGAATTGCTGTACAAGTAACATGTAATTAGGGTTTACTGATTGGTTTGCAGCTTGTTTCATTGCTATTGGAATCAGTTGAAAATTACGTTTATTATTTTCAGGATCACCAAATCAGATAAAAGTAAGTTTTTTTAAAACATGAAAGTAAGCGAATTTCTTTCAAGAAAAGTTAAGTATGCAAGTCTCAAAAAAGAATTATTTTCAATTGGAAATAGTAAACTAAAATATAACAACTATATTAAGATCTTTCAATAAAGTACTGAAGTATAAGAAACGTCAATCAACCAAACAATGAATTCTCGCGTCAATAGGACTGCGGTCAACAGAGAGAACCTTGGCCGTGATTTGATTTATGAACATTTAACAAGATTACCACTTCCGGTCCAATTTCAGACCCCAGACTTTATTCCCAGGTTTTTACTTTCAGTAAAACTGTTAATTGGTTTTAATATCGATGTAGGATTATTTAAAAAATAATGCCATCCACAACTATATGGAATGACAATGTTTATCCTTTTTATGATCTTTACAATTTCTACAAAAATAAATACCCATGAATGATACATACTATCCTGGAACTATTTATGCTGCTCTCAGTTTATTCATAATCACTTTAATTCCCACCTATGAATATTTTTTACGAGAACTTGGGTTATTAACTGCTGTCTTGGTACAAAAGCTTGTTAGTTTCAATACTGATAAAGTTTATTTAAATGATTTTTTTACTTTGTTGTTGTGGTGTTATAGTTTCACAAAGTGGCATTTTTCGAAAACTAAATGTAAAACTTATATTATTTATATACAAAGACAATTTTCGTCAAACACTGACATCACCTTGCTTACCTAGGATATACGCAATAAATAAAGGTAACTCCGAAGGAAGGGTTCACAGTAAACTTCCATTTGAGAGGATTTTTGAGCACCTGTACAGGTAATTTACAGCTCTAATTATTTATAAAAATAATGGTTACTTAGTGTAGCTAATAAGGTTCTCAGATCAGACTGATCTTGATTTATTTAGTTTACCCTTGATGTATTCATATAAAAAGATGAAAAATACTTTCATCAATAACCTAACATCCTCCCTGACCTACGTTATCTTACAAGTGGCTTGGTGTATAAGAATTTTAATTATGTTTTAAATTAGAATTTGAAACTTTTTAAAGTGGTGGTATAATTTCATAGACTGTGAAATCAGGTGTAATTGAGATATGAATGTGATTAACTAGCTGTTTTAAACGTTATTTGGAATAACTTTATGTATGGAGGGTACATACCGTAAAGTTTGTAAAATGGAATAATATCTATTTCAGTTTACAATTTGTATGGATTTATAGGGTGATAAAATGAGAGGTTGAACTACTAAAGTTCCGTGAACAAAAAGTTACACACACGACTTCTTGGCGCTTTAGGAAACTTTACCTCTTTACCTATTTTACTCTTTTATTAAAAATGCTGAGTTGCTAGAGTTAGGTTTGTGTTCATATAAAATGAACTAAGTTTATTTAAATACTAAGGAACTTGTAGAATTAAATGGGACGATACAAAAAGTAATGCATTTTCTTCGACAACAGATTATTTACCTTATAAATACTAGTTGTCATTAAAATCCTTTTATCATTGCCTATACAATTTCCCTTTATATTTTTTTAAATTTAATATGTCAAGGCTATAAATTTTATATCTGTTTCTTGTAACAAACTTAAAAAAAATTATTTTTTATTTCATCCAATCAAATTACAAAGCTATAGATTTTAAATGGAATATTCTGATGTAGATGCTATTTTATAACATTAATCGTATCTAGAGTTTGTTTGGAAAAATTGGTTTGTTACCAAGTAAACAAACTTATATATGCAATATTTGTGTGCACAGTAAATAATAATATGTACGTGTAATCTTTTTGAATTTAATTTTGATGGTACCGTCAAGTCCATTTGTACATGTTATACAACTAATAATAGTCAAGGGACAAACACTTTGGAAGCGTATCTATTTTTCTTTAAGAGGTATGGTGAAGTTACAAATGGATGGAGTTTTTCAACAATAATACTTTAACAACTTCGAGACATTGCATTTGTTTGGATCTTCTTTGACTTTGCCTCAACAATCCATATTTCAATGCTTCTAGAGGTCCAGCGAAACAAAATTGATATTTTTTACCCATTTTATTTTGTGACTTTTATAAATACACGTTTTCGTTTAAAATGACAAAATTTTAAAACAATTGAGTAGTTAAAATAATAACTGACTATTAACAGCAATTAAATGTCAACTATAGTATAATTTTATTGCGGCATATTAGAGTTTAAATTGTGTAAAATATCAAATATAAAACTTTAATAATATATATTTTATTTGAAACAAAAAGGTTCATGCAATATAGTAAACTTTAAACTTACTCTCCTAAATTAAATTTAGAGACAATAAACTTCCTACTTTGAACGAAACAGAACATAAGTTCTGTGAGATATTACATTCTTGTGTTTACATTTCAACACCCGACCCTGCTTTTCATCTCGCACATACCCTTGTTATTCTTCCAATTTCTGTTTCATTTGAGGTTATGTTTAAAATGTAATCATATCTAGCACACATAGGACTGTTGCTTATGCTAAGGTATATTTAAAACAGCGAACCAGAAGATTATTTTACTAAACCTTTATACAATACAATATTTGAATAACATTACACTTGCCTATCAGCTACGTCATTTAATAGTCCATTATTTCATGCAATTAAAGTAATCCATGTTGTAACAAGTATTACTACGAATTTACGTCCACTTTAACATTTAGATATCCTTTATATTTTATGGTAAAGAAATCCAAAAGCAAATTTAGTAAATCATAAATTGAGAAAGCACAAAGTCTTAGAAGTCTTATATTTTCTTAAGTGTTTCTTGCTGTACTGAAATATTCGTTTTAGTTAATTAATATTTGAATTTAAATTAATCATAGTGGTTAATGTACGTACTCTGGGATATAAGTAAAAATACATCAGCAGGATGTATAAACAATACACACGAATGCCGTATAAGTATCAGACTTTAATAATTATTGACTAGGTTGCTTTGTAAGCAAGGAGTTGCCTTAAATATTTGCAAGAATAGGGGTAGAAAAGTTCGATTTGAAAACATTAAGACATTACCCTGGCATATAAACAAACATAACAACATTCGTTACTTGAGCCTTTTGTCAGTGATCAATGTATGGAAGCAAACCATTAATAATTTAAAATAACGCGCACAAAGTTTAAAAGTAACACTCCTCATTGTAAATATCCTCATTTATTCAGTAAAAACAGACAAATCATAGCAGTTGTGGGAATTGAGTATCATTTAAAAGAAATTTTAACGACATTAAATAAATTTAACAGTTTAAATCGAATTATGTTTTCTCCATCTTTGAGGTGTATTCGCCTTAACCATGACCATTTTCCATAACTTAATTCAACAATAGGCCCTGTGTATAAGTTTTTCTTTCACTCCCCTACTTCTAATTAAGTCTAATCACGCCAAATAATTTATAATTTTTTTCTAAAACCAGTGTCACTTTTCTTCAAATTGTTTTAAATAATTATTTTAACATTTATTTGGGATTTACAATGACTTTGGTGTTTTCTAGTAAAACTACCAACATCACCAAAGTTCGTTTAATTAGTTTAAGTGTTTTATATTGTGCAATTGTTTGTTTAGTAACATACATGTCAAGGCTAAATAATAAGTTAAAATAAAATGTTTTCTTGGTTGCATTTTCATGGAAAGGTTCACGCGTGGAGGATACATACACCTTATCCCTCTCAATTAGCTTTAAGATGGTCTAATTTGCTTAGCTTTAGCTAGACATAGCCATTTAGTTGGTAACAAATACTCTTATTAAAATATATATATAATTATAAATTTTTACCAACCATGGAATTGTGATATTTTCTAAGGAAGTAATAATAAAGAATTGGCGTGAGAGAGATGTGGTCACTTTTTTCAATAGGCTGGCAATTTTCCTACTCCTAGGGTATTTTATATTGGCAACATATGAATTATGTGGAAGAGCATAGGCAAGTTACAAATGTGAGAGCTGTAAGAACATTATTGTGATATTTAACCAAAATAAAAACATGATTTGATGAATAAATAACTGTCATTATTTTGAATTATTGAAAAGAAACTCGTACTGAAACGAACCACTTAACAAATTGCACTATTATAAATATTGAAACGGATTACATTTTAATGAAAATTCTCATCACTGTAGTTGTTTATACAACTAGTGTTATTTTTATCAGAATCCACTATTAACGATTAGGATTTCAAGAGGAAGAACTTGATTTTCTTTCCAACCCAAATTTCTTTCCATTATTAATCTATACTTCTGTCTAAAATTGTTATTCCCTTTTAACTCCCATTGAAGGTAACTCTGATTAAACCTTGAACCAACTACACATTTGTCGAATCTCCATTTTTATAGTATCTATATTTGACTCAACTAACTATAAAATAACCTATAATTATGTAAGTTTAGCTGCATCGTAAGCGTTTCCATTATAAAAATAAACATAACGATATAACATGAATAAACACGGTATATTTTCTGAAGTTTTTCCAATATACATCCCGACTTAGACAGATACCAAGTATATTAAGTTATTCAATTTTCAATCGTTAACTATCAACTTTTAGTCCAAACCATTGATTACCAGTAAGTGATTAGTTGCTTACCACAATCAACAGGACAGAACAAAATATACAGTTAGAATATTAATTATTAGTATTGTTTCATAATCAATTACTTAATTAACTTTAACATGTTTTTGCATAACACAACTATAATGATAAATACTTCAATCCTGAGCTTTATTTACTTTTTTCAGTTACAACCAATATAAATAAAAATCCCATATTTATATTTCGTTTTAGTTGCATTAAATTGTTACTAAGCGTGATGTACGGTCATCGAATTTAAAAGAACGTTTTTAGGGGGAGAGAAACTCGGGTTTTGGAATCTGTCCACAATGAAGAATCCAATTAAGGGCAGTGTTCATACGTGCTGACAAAGGTCCCATCAGCATTTTTATATATATTATTCATCGTTAGATGCCTTTATTATTCAATTCAACCGCAAAGTTATTAATCTTCATCGATATAATTTCTAAGAGTTAATTGGGGAGCACTACTTACATCAACAAAGCAATGCACGTTAGTAAGGTAAAAATTATTTCTGAGAAATAGGTTTGTGGTTTAGAAATACACTTGAAATAGGATAGTGGAAGCCGATAATGCTTTCAAATAGTGGGATTGACAGGATGAGGGGTTGCCCATTTTAAGTAACGGAATATCTGAGGATGTATATCAATTTAAAATTTATTTTGTCTATAAAGAATTATTTATTTGATATTATAACCATAGTATTTATTCAACTTAATGATTGATCAAATTAAAAGAGTAAATTAATAAAACTAGTCTTTTATACTGTGGTAAATTTGAGTTTTATGATGAATAATCTAAAGTATCATATTTGTGTGAAATTGTATACAAATTCCATTACTCTTAATTTGATTGATATGTACATAATTTGGAGGTCAGGTGCTATATAACCGAATATTTTTGTGTCTTTAGCCAAAAGAAATTTTTAGGACAACTAAGTCGTTTAAAAATGTCGTTTAATGGAAAATCGTATCGTTTCTATAACAAACTATATGCAATCACTCAACTATGGTTTTAGAAAATAAATTGATACACAAGTCCAAGTGTAAAGAACATATTTTTCGCCCTAGTTTCCAGTTCTCCAATCTCGAAATCCAATTAATTTCAAACTGAATAAATTCAGGGTTTTTTACACAATCTTTACAAACGCATTATATACTCTTATGAAATTATTAAGAGAAAGTAAATTTGTGTTAACCCTTGTTCCATATCAGGACCTTTTTGTTATTTTGTTTTGGCTTGTTTGTTTTTTTGCACAATGCGGACATATTACGATTTTACGTTTCCTGACCGTAAAATTTCTCAGCTGCCAAAACATATATCTCAGTACCTAGGCATACTATCAAAATTTTATGCAATGCGTTCTACTACGGGTACTGATACGAATCATATTGACTCATATTTGTGAGGTGCTAACTGTTATACGTCCATCAGTGGGTTATCTACTTTGTTAATACTCATATAGATGTCTATGTCACTAACTAATATGTCATAAACTGTCCAACTTATTAGCGTAAATTATGAGGTAAATGTTAAAACAAGCTAGATCAAATATATCAAGATGTGCATTTAACTCACTGACCACAAGTTTGCATGTGGATTGTTTGTAATTGTGTTTTAATAACTTTAGGAGGGCTGAGCTACCAATTTGTAGGGATGAGATTCTGATTAATTTATGGTGTAATAAAGGAGGAAAACTATCACTTCAAACAAGTATGGTAGTAATTTTCTTCAATAATGGATAAACGCTAGTTATATGAATTAGTAACACAATACAATCAGCTAGTCCACTCAAAAGATATTTTTTTATTTTACGTCTGTTAGGTATTTCTATGAGGTTGCTGCTAGCCAAGCTATATTGTTTTCATTTTGTTGTAATTGATTGTGCTCGGATTTGACTCCATTAAATAGTGGAAGGATTTCCTGCAACTTTTGCATATTTATTGGTTTTATTATATTATTATAATTATTATTATTATTTTTTAAAATCTAGAAGAGATTGTAGTGAAATTAATAAATGCTCCTTATTGGGCTTAAGTGTAATATTTCACCAGTCAACAATCGTCCATAAATTTGTCTCTACCTCCTTTTAGTAACTCCAGACAACTTACTCCATAGCCTGTTTTGCCTGGTTTTAGCATATACCAACAACTGTACTCCCATCACAAACATTCTTATATTAATATTATCCCTCTTAACTTCAATAATGCACATATTCACTTGGGAAGAAGTGGAAATATTACCTCGAAAAGCTGCGGCACATCTGCTGAAGCATGATAAGTGAGTTCAAATATTTTATTTCGTCTCTGAATAATGCAATATTCGTATGCTTGGAAAAAGAAATGTAATTAGATATTGCATGTTTCCCATATAAGGCAAATTTCCTCCTAATTTAATAAAACCTATGGTTGTCTGTATTTTAATTGAATATTATTGTTTGAATTTAAATTAATTTGAATAATTTAGCTATATCAAAACCTTAGCAGTTGTTATTAAGTTTAAATTGTTCGAGTTACAAAATATAAGAAACTGACATTAATCACAATCTATGTATCATAACTATAGCGGCCAGACAATTTCGCTATTTACCACTTCACAAGAAAGCTGTTTTAATTTAAACACATTTCAGGATGAAACATATACTATAGTTTTAACTTTTATCATAAATAATCAATACAATTAATGAATTTAAAAGTTAATTTGCAAATCAAAAGATTATTCTACATTTATTTCAGTAAGATTAAGAATAAAAAAAGTTCTTTCAAATCTTTAAACAATCGTAGCATAACTCTTTTAGGGGTTGTTTTATGAATTAAGTACTTTACCCAATTGTATCACGCAAAGGAAAGGGCGCGGCGGGGTTTTACAGTAATCGTTAAATATTTTACCACAAGGACAGCAATACAGTCCCAGCAGTCCTTCAAGCTTATAACCTTTTTACAGAATAACTTACTTTTGCACTCTTCAAATGACTCAGCAGATGGCAGTTTGAAGTAAAAAAGAATAATGTAACTGCGTCATTTTAAAGCTAGTGTGTAAACTTTTAATATAGTTTAAAAGCAACTACATTTGCTGTCCTCTTTAAGGGTAGTTACATATGTAACTTTACTTTGAGTTTTGATTTACTTATTAGTATTTGTGCGGTTTGATTTAAACTCGTAAGTTTGTTCGTTATATAAAAGAGTTTAACGTTATTTTAAACAGGATAAATAAACTGCGTCTCACAACACTAAACAATATATTTACACTTATACTGTACTTACAAACAAGACGGTAAATGTACAAAAGAGATGGTACAAAGCCACCACAACACGTATTATGCTATTCAAGAAACTATTTATTTATTTTTATTTATAGTTATAATTGTTTCTGTCACATACTACAAAACTATATAAGAGCACATATAATGTTTCAATTAAACCACAAAACCACAAAATCCAAGTTATACATTGGTAAGACAATTCCAAGGAAGTTTCAACCATTAGAAGTGGCAAGAAGCTGTTCAAGTATTATCACTCAAAAACTTGGTCCATTTGTAACTTTTCCATTTCTTCCTAAATTTAATCAAAAAGATAAATTCATTCTTGTGTTTATCCTTAATGATCTCAAAACGTGGATTTGATTGCATTTTATTTCGTCGTTTGTTTGTCATTTTGTTCAGCTGGGTTTGATAAATAAGGTTTTTATAAACTATTATTTTTCTATAAAGTATGAATGTTTATGCTTTAAGATATCACATCTTCAAAACACAGATGGATTAGAAAAAATATATAGCACAATTTCATTTGGACGGAATATTTAGATTAAAAGTTTACAATCGTAACCAGGATTATAAAACATTACCGGGTCATTTGAATTCACTAGGAAAGGAAAAATCAATTATTTTATCAATTGAATTGTAAGTTTTAATGGTTGAGGTTAACAATATTATTTGAACAAAAATACCTTAAAATAAGTATAGGTAACATTAAGATTATGTTAGTAACAAATAATCATTATTTTGTATGAACTCATTATATTTTATTTTATTTGTGTTTAGTTATGTTTACAACCAAATTAGAACTATCATTATTTAAGCCTTCAATCTGCAGCAACTAAGCAAATAGGGTTTCTCTACTAATTAAACAGAACTTGGCAGGTTTTAAATTAACTGAATCACTGCAGGGCAATTAGTCTGCCAAAGAAAACATAATTGCAAATGAGCTAAGGAAATGGACGAAAGATTCACTAAATGCTTTATTTTTAAAGTATTAAACACGCCGATTGTTGTTAAAGACAATCATAAGAATATTGTTTGGAAAGTTTTTTTGTAAATTTTTAAGGCCAATCAGTATAGATATATAAACAGTAACATTAGCGTATTTAATTTAAAGTATATAGTGACAAATATATCACTACAGAATGAAAGTTTTAAGTATGTAACTGTAACTAAATATACATCAAAATAATTAATATAAATAGCAGGTGGATACCTTAACATTTCCTCGTGTTATTCAAGATGTATAAAGCTAAAGAGTATTAGTTTACATCTCATTTCAAATTCGGAGGTATGAAATTCAAGTATTTTCACTCCGTTAAATTATTAAATAAGTAAATCTGGAAGACATTGTTAAATATAATCCGATAATGATACTACAATAGTTTACAATGTTTGGATTGAATATATTATTGTTTACTCACACTACGTGAAATGTAAGAAAATAATCGTAATACTACCTTATTATTGCGAACTGTGTGTTGATGATTTGTTTTAACACCGCGTAAATGAATTCGTTAGTTTTTATTTCAACGAACTGACCAAATTAAATCATTAGAATAGCAATTTAAGTTAATGAAACAATTTAAATAGTTAAATGTATTCTGCTTAAAATGTTCCATGTCTATTGTTTAAACACTTAGAAAAATTGTATTTGTACACATTAATCGTTACTTTCATACTTATATCATACGAAGCAAGTGTTAAATCATTTTGTTTTCATTATCACAATTAATGGTATGGAAAGACATATCCATAAAGATATTTAGAAGAATCTTTCAGCTAGAAATCAGACAGGCGACATTCTTAATCAAACCAACTTAATTAGGGTTTAAAGTTTTAAAATGTATCGGATGGTGTAACCGGGGTTTTTGTGGGTCGGTTTATATCGGTTCATTTTATTTACAGACACACATTTCAGTCAGTTGTAGGTTATTAGAGTAGTTTACAATTCCTTCTTCATTTAAATAAATAACCCAGGAGTAGAATGACAAAGTGTAAACTCTAACATAGGCAGAATATAAACACATTTACGAACCCGCTGAAATGTAACTCTTATCCCAAATCTAGTAATGTAGTATTTTTTGCTATTCCTATACTGGACTAAGGTACTTTATAATGTTAATAGTTGTATATTTTTCATTTAATTACACATATTTCTAAACTCTCAATATGTCTACTACCGATATTACCAAAACCTAAACCTAAATCTAGCGTTATCAAAAGCAATAAATAGTTTGCGATATTTTATATTTTTTTCTAAGACACAATAAGCTAAAAAAAAAATAGTTGCTAAAGACCGTTTTAACCTTTTTTAACTTCATAAATGATCGGCTGATGTACTAAAAAGAATAAAAAATTAAATCTGTGACTTATTATTTTACTTTTTATTAGGATAAAATAAAGTTTGAAAAATACTTTATGAACGTTTAACGTTTGCTCCTGACACTGAGGTTTTTCCATCAGAGGCTTTGTCCTGATAAAGGAAGCATTCTCACCGTTCCTGAAGATTCCAGGTGATAACCATACTATCGGATTCCAATATACCGTGGAACTTTATATTATAAAAAACGGAAAATATATATTCCTTGCGCTTACGATCGGATACTCCCACTGGTCTCATTACTTGATATCTAAGATAATGTTTTATAATATTTAATCTCTGTAGTAGCTGACATTTTAAATATCAATTGACTTTAAGGCTGCAATGTATGCCCGAGAAAAAAACAAATTAAAAAACTCTTTTATGTTCTAAAATTGGATGTTGAGATACTTCAAGCCAATTACAAATCGTATTGAAGTTTAAGCTCACTATTGAATTATAGAGTCAGTTCAAGTTAATAAAAAATATACAGAATGGTATAAGAGGATAAAAAGTATAATTAACTTAAAAATATCAAAAAATTAAATATATATCTTTACAATTGTTTAAAACTGAGACATGCAGCGAAAAATTACGAGGGAAAAATAACACATCAGTTTTAAGTGAATGCAGTTCTGCGTTTTAATATTAGAGAGTTGTATGTTCAAAGCCACAGCAGGGCCACAGAAGTTATTTATATCGGCAAAACACAAAATTTCTGTCTGCTTGCAAAGAGTCAAATGTATTCAAGAGAGTTTTAGCTCCGACCATCTACTTCTCAGCCGACTTAGTTTTTCCTTTCGTTAATAATTATTAGTTCCTTAGTACTTGTTTATTTATTCTAATTTCAGACTGAAACATAAGTAACACCTTAACATAATATTCTTAGATTCCCAGTAACTACTATAAATTTGAAAATATGAAAGTGTCAAGTCAAAATGGACCAACATATTAAGATGCCAAGTTTGTGTCTTAACTTTCACTTACTTAAATCTGCATATATAAAATATAACATACTAAGAGATGCATGTTGCATGTTATTAGCTAACATATATGCAGGTAATTAAATATATATAATGTTATATTTTTCAGTTTAATCTCAATGAAGATAATTTAACATTCAAAAGTAGCGAATAAGAGATTCGTTGGTTAATTTACTAAGCATTCAACAGGTAACCCCCAAAAACAAAACACAACAATTTACCAAGCGGAAAAACATTAAAACTTTGAGACAGTTTCTAAGGGCATTAAATGCTTCTACTTAAACTTTCAATTAACTTATACTTGTATAGCTCAAACTAGATACTAGTTTGTCTGTTTACTGACTATCATTAAATAACATTATTTTGTTGTTATTTTATTCTTCAACTGATAAATAGAAATTGCTATAAATTTAGAAAGCTTAACACAAAACTAAGCATTTTAAGACATATCTAGGCTCATGTGCTCATATCTATATATAAGCACTTCAAGAAGCTGGGAAGCTCATAGCTTAGCGTAAATGGAACATTATTCAGGCATTACTAGGCACAGCCGAGAATGGGCTAGAAATACGTCGCTGCTATCACTCGTCCCCCCGACTTAAAGAGCTAGGTAGAGTTTTTTATGTATATTCAGTGTCAATGATGGTAAAATACCGAGAATGTGTTTGCTCTAATAATAATCAAGTACCTCTAATAATAATAAATATATTTTGCACTTTGTAATTTAATTTCATTGCATCGCTTATAATTTTTTTTAATTAGAAGTTCATTTTTTGTTTTAAAATTATATAAACTATTATTTTGTACATCAAAAGGCATTTAAGAGGTATTACAAAATGGAAACGCCCGTCGGTCATTATACAGTTGTTGAGCGTTCAGTGCTCAGGTGTCTTTACTGAGCGTTTCGCCCATCAAGAGGCGCTCTGTCATTGTCTCTTACCGTGCATCACTCTTACTCTTCCCTACTTTTAATTACAGTGGTAATTATCTACGTTCCAAGCCTTATAAATTGTGCTGTTTGTAACAATTCTCCACCGATTCATTCGATATTGTTATTTGCGTATGCTGGTTATTTTCCGATCTGGAAGCTAACACAATTATTTCCATTCAATAATCATAAGTGGTTTAACAAGTAAGTTTTAACATTTTAATCATCTGACACATTGCAAATTCTTACTTTGGAACTCTATGTTATAGAAATTTTCTTATAATTACTTTTGTTTTTTCGGTTGGGCGTCGTTGAAATATATATTTTATGTTGTAGAGATGATAGGAAATTAAAGTAGAATAATTAATTTTAAACATGTTGTTTGTCGAGTAGATTTCAAAAGAAATGGCATTGGACAGGAAGTGATCCTTTTACAACGGCGAGTGCTTCATTAATGTAACTCAAATTAAATCCATTTAATAAATAAAAGCATCATCTAAAGTTGAAGATATGATGCAAGTGTACAATGTACAAAATACAATTATAAATTCATTTTAAAACAAAATTCCTATCTCTTATGCAAACAAATTATGCATTTATCAGAATACCAAAAATAATATTGTGCCACAAGTTCCGTTGTATAATACAAATACAATATATCAATTGTTGTAAAAATAGTAGTTTTCCTTTCTAAATTATTTGACGTTTTGAATTTCTACCCACGAGTTATATTCTGTATTCCTCTACCGTCTAGTTTTGCTATTATAATTAGTTTATTTTTTAATCTGTATTATATCCTAATACACATGTTTTATATTGTATTTTATTATACTAACGTAGTACTTGTAGAACATTTTCCTGCATTAAAACCCATCAAAAGAATCCTAACGTATTGTTTTTTATCACTGATGATGCATTTGTGTTTAAGACTAGCAATTACAACGAAGAATAAATGATTGGGTGAATATGGTTCATCTCAAAAGTGGTAAAATACAATCCGTGATGTTCAGGCGTAACTGTATTCAAAACATACAAACAACATTTTTGCAAGGGAAATTAACAATGTAAATAGCCTAAACAGGTTCAGGCCTAATCCTGATATGGCTTATCTGAGCCATATGCTTAAAATAAGTCTTATGAAGAAACTATTGCTTTTTAATATTTTTGACATAACCTTTAAATCTTATTTGAATTTTCAAAAGTTAGTTAGAAAAAAATGTCGGTACTAATAATGTTAATCAATAACAATAACAAGATGAAATAAAAAAGTAATTATAGAAACAAAATTAAAAGTTAATTAGTTATTTTATTTTCATTGTTGTTCAATTTCAAATACAGTACCTTGTAACTAATTATAAATTTTTAATTGAGAATAAATATTTAAAAACTATCATTTAGTTAAAGCTGTATTATCTAAATACAAATAGCTTATAAATATATACAAGTGGAGCAGAAAAAATAATATTCTTAAAAAGAATGAATCTCAAATATTTCCATGCTCTCCTAAAATCCAGAAATACGAAAACGCATACCACTATCAACATCTTAATTTTTCTTTCGCATACAAGTTTTTTTATACAGAGCTGAAGTTATATAATAATAATTTATATTTTCCCTGAACGAAAGACTTCAAAATTTATATAACCATTTTCATAAATAATGTTTTAAAATAGTAAATTTAGAAACGTATTTCTTGTTTACAGAATCAGATAATGCACGTGAGCGCTGCGGCAGGAAAACTTCTCTAGGAGGGGCGCAGCACGTGCAAAAGTGTGATAAGTGCGTCACAATATATCGTATTTCCTGAGTGACGAAGTATGTGGAAACTGAAGAGCCGGAAGGCGTGTTTAGACATGTAGGTGTTTTCACTAGAAACATTTATTTACTGTTTCTTTTAATTTGTATGTATTTATATCATGACTTTTTCACTTATAAATTAATTCATTTATAATTAGTTGCAAGCATAATTGACATACGACTAGTTAGAATTGGAGATTTAAATATTTAGACTTTAAAGAAAAGGAAGTACTTTTTTCCAAACAATATATATTTTTATTTCGTTGCACATTTAATTCCAATGGCACTCATTTAGTATCCTCAAGTAAAATTAGCATTAATTGGATGCGTCATAGAAATTAATTGATCCTAATTACATGTTTTTTTACGCAACACGTCAACTTCACGTATTGTACCGTAATTACTATCAATAGTAAATGTTAAGTTATATTTGTGTGTTGTATGTTGTGGTGTACATAGCGGTATGTGGAATTAGTTGTATAGTGTCTATGATTGTCTATGATATAATTACATCATGTTTCTATGTTATAACTATATTACCTATGTATAGTACCGTTTGCACACATCTAAATATTACACAGGGTGTCTTGCAACCATTATTTGAACATGAACAAGTTTAAACAACCATGTTACATTGCAGGTCAAAACAAACATGTAATTTACTATAACATGCATATCCTACCTCGATCCGATTTTTGCCTGTCGGTATGAATATATATTGTACAAAACCTGAACATCTCTGAAACGGTTTAAGACAAAATCATAAAGCATGGTATAAGTGTTGCTGTAGGCAGTTAACAAATTTCATAACAATTTAGTTTTAAATTGTATACAACAATTTTAAGATAAAAAATATTTAGACGGTTTAAAGATAAATCAAATGGTGTGACGTGTAAATATTGATTGATGGATAATGGAGGCAATTCAAATTTAGTTTTTAAAAGTAGGGTAAAATTATGAACCATTTCAAAGTTTTATGTAAAAAATACATAAATACCGACATACAGAAAACTGGATGAGATAGGACACATGTTAATTTGTTTGTTTTGACCTGTTGAATAATATGGTTAAGTTTGTTCAAATGGTTGCAAGACACCCTGTATAGTAAATACTGATCTTTACAACTATACTAATTCTCATGACGTTTGTTGTTGTTATGTGTTGTACTTAAAACATTCGTTATAAATGGTATATAAAAACCAGATGTTAGAGTAAGGAAAGCCATTATACAATGAATAAGAAACTGCTTAATAGGCGTCCTCTTGAAAATTTAGTCCTCGAGTTAAATTTGTTCAAAAGGAGAGTATATAATATTTTAATTGACCATACTTCTTATAATGAGGATGGTTTTTTGGACAAGAAAAAGCCAATATGTAGTCAGTATTGCTTTTGTATGTTGAACGTAATGTACAATGTATTTTTTTTGATGATGTTGATTGTCATCTTAATTTCTTTTTATAGTGTATGTATTTAAATAGATATGTAGTTTGTTGTTTGCTATTTATTATGGATATTTATTGCCTCATTACCGCTCCACAACCCTTACCTCATAAACCACTGTGATTTAAATTATGACTGGTTTTTTTAAACCTGAATTTTTAACTAGTTCTGTATTGTATTAGGTTATGACTTCATGATTATTGGATCACTTCAGTGAATCAATCTGATGCATGGAATTGCATGAAAAAATGCTCTTGAGTTGCTTTTTTTGCATGAAAATATTGATTGCTGTAAATTACTTAAAACAATCAATTACTCATCACTGGCTATATAAAAATTGTTTATATATAATAGTATAATCCATATACGTGAAAAATATCCAAAATTTAATGCCTTAATTTAATGTTAAATTAAAATACGGCATTATATAATTAATTAATAAACACAATTAGGACATAATAGGACAAGGTTAGGCCATAGATACAATAGGACAAATTGACAATCTGCACAAGACCCTCGATATTATGCCTATAAGGTTTGTAAATATATTTTTTATTGAAGAATATTTACTTTAGAATATATAAAATCTTTGAATACATAACAAAACTACAACGGTTATCGTTCCTGGAAAAAACCTGTGTCAAGGGTATGAACCAAAAGGAGTGAAAAGCAATTTCTTGCAGACAGGACAGTTCCATCAAGGCAAATGAAACTTCTAAATGTGTTTACTTTAAGTAAATACTTTTCATTCTGCAATCTCCTTTGATTTTACTACTCCGCTTTAGCTTAAATATTGTTTTAAGTATACAATTTGTAAACAAATGTGTAAAGATATTATAACAACATACTCTTACATAACTTTATCCTTCTATTCATTTTTTTCAACAAAATAAATCCTTGATCTCCATGTAAGACACTTGCAACAGCATCACTATGTCACTTCTATATGTCCAATAATATCCTGTCCAGGGTAAGCCGCAAGACATCCTGGCGCAAATGGAAATGGTATTGCACAAATAGATGATTTTGAAGAACTTATCAAAAGGAGGAATAAACCTTTCATATTTACGGTAAACAGAAATTTACATAAATATAGTGTTTGTGGCTTATTCAATAACAATATTGACTACAAACGTAGCGATTTTAACAGCTCGGAAACAATTTTCACCAAGTTAATCTTAGTGATATAATACTAACATCTACAGACATCTTATTTTGATAGACTATAATAAATATAAATATTACGATTAGAAATTATACTATTAACAACAGAATAGTAGAGATTTGTATTTGAACAGGATACTTTGAAGGGATACCTTTCTTACAAATAGAAAGATACTTAGACACTGGATTGTTTAGAATATTATGTTAAATATCGTTTATAATATTTATATATTATTTCCCAAAGTAGAAGCTAAACACTAAAACAAAACATATAAAAACCTATTTGACGTTTGACCTATATCAATTAACATTCAGTGTGAATTAGGAATGGTGACAAATTATCTCCCAAGCACAGAAAACCACACATATCACAGCACTCCCATCTGCACAGCCATTCATCATAGCTTTTCACAGTGCATAATCAGTTAAAACTAAAATAGTAAATATATGTCGATTTGCTATTGTTTTCAGATCAAAATAAATTTATAAATTATCGCTAGGTTGAAGTTACAAATTAATGAATCATGTTTGATTTATTCTTTTTGAAAGATTCTCCAAGGAAATTTATGATTATAAATTGTAATTAAGTTATGAAAAGTATCAACTGGCAATAAGATAATAAATAAGCTTACTCTCTTAAGAATTATTAAAATTTCCATTACTAAGGCATCTTAAGCACAATGTTTTTACTTAATTTTAAGCCCAACTCCCATTCTACTTTACATAATCTATACAAGGAGTGTTCATGTTGGCCGAATCCCCGGACCATGTTTTTACTAGAAGGATTAAGGGTAATTAAAACAAAGCTTCATCGTATGTTCTTACACTTTAGTTTAAGCACACTTTAAAAATACCACTACAAATAATTATTATCATCCCAACCAAGTTCAAATATACTAATTATATAAATTTATATATTTGTTCAGTAAAACTCGTTCTTGAAGATATACATTATTTTCATTAATGCTATATTTTTTAACTGCACCATGGATATTATGTATATTATAATCTTTTGGACAATTTACGAGTATCCCTGCAAGTATATTGTACGGGTAAATTTATATAAATAACAAATAAAAAAGTGTATAAATGAGTAAAGGCAGTCTTTACTTAATAGTATGACAATTTTTAGTTTTAAAATGTATAATGGTTAACGTATTTTAATAATAAATTAATTTGGTTTCGAGTGTTTAATGTCATTTCACAATCATTTTAGTTCATAAAAACAGTTCATACATTTACGATAAATATATTGTTATTACTATGAATTTATGTAGGAATAATACTCAGTTTGTTTACAGCTTGTTTCAGCATTTTAATAAAAAAATAAGTTAATTAGATAAAACATTTTGTAAACCCCAAGTATAATAATCTAATTAAACTAAAACTGCTGAAAAATTGAAAGATAAATTTAATTATTTATCGGTATTTCTGGGATTTGTAGATTTTCTGATTTCATCAGAAGGTTTCACACCTACCAAGTCAAATTTCCGCTACCAGATATCTAATATCCTCTGCAGACTTCCTGGGGATTGCATGTTATCAGATAGAATATGCCTTTATTCTTGTTGAAGAAATCTCTCATAATACCTGCAGTTGGTTGTTTTAAAAGGTCTTTTTAGTGTTTTATTTTCCGAATACCTCCAATGTCGTTAATTTATATTTTTCTAAAAAAATCCTTATGCATAAAGTGTATTACTAGAAAAGTGGTATTATATCCAACCTTAAGTGGTGGTGGTGGTGGTTGAACTAAAGGAAGATCGGTTCTTTATTAAATTGAATTTAACAATAATTTACAACAAATTAAAACCGCAGAAACAAATATTCACAACTGCAATAAACTTCTGGAAAATACTTTTGGACAATTTAAAACAATATTACGAACGAAATAAAATACGAAACGTCTTAAGTGACGCACTTTTGGCAGTTTCAGAATAAAATATTTATTATGTTAATTCTACTAAATCCTCGTATTTTACTAATAGTCCAGTCAATGAATGCTTAAAAGGGGAGTGTACAGGACATGGAGGGCGGTTTTCTGTTCGGGAATGTGTTGGGGGCAGTTAAGATAAAAATACTAAAAGTCCCCGCCACTAGCTCCAGCTGCTTCAGTGGCGGTAGGGGGGGAAATACTCCTTTTTTAGTTTTTTACTTTTGACATGAAAACCTGTCGTGCGGGAAAACCTTTTCCTATACAAAATAAAGAAAATAAAATTCTCTACAAAAATGTTTATATTCATGTTTGATGTGTATGGCTTGGTTTCCAATACATTTACCAATAAATAAAAAAATCGTTTTTAAATTGAAATTTTCTCGTTTTTGTTTAGTTAAATAAGTTAATAGTGTCCCACAAGAGTATGACACAAATACAGGATTTGGTAGGAATTATCAATAGGAGCGCAAAAAACTTCCTATAAACGTTTTTGTAAATCGCTTCGTTTTCCGTCTGTCTGTCTATATGTAATTTTATGTCAATGTAACATATATTAGGAACCACTTGAGGTACGGACTTGAAACTTAGCATGTGTATTATAATAGTTTAGGGCATATTAGGTATTATATTTGGCGTTTCTATCTTTAACTTTCAAAATGGCGGCCATTTTAATGATTTAAAGCTTAATATCTTGAAAACCGAAAATTATTGAGTACGGTATTTGATCTGCACTATTTGATCTGCACATTTAAAAAGTGTGAAATTTTAAGCCTAAAAAGATGGTATAAAGATTATAAAGATCATTCGACTCAAAACTGAGGAATTTCAATTTGTATGAGTAAAACCGTGGTAACTATGGTAATTCCCATAGAATGAAGATCTTTATATTTATTGGTAAATATATTAGACACTTATACATCAAATATGAATGTACCTATTTTTTAAGCAATCTTATTCTCTTTATTTTGTATAAGAACAGTTTTTTCCCTACGATGCACGATTTTCAGCGCAGAAGTTAAAACTAAAAAAGGGCTTATTTTCCCCCTCCCCCCTACATTTAATCCAAATTTGAATAAATGTATTATTAAATAAATTTAATCGTTTTATTTTAAAAAGGTTTAAATCTTAAAAACAATTCATTACTGTACTCAAATAAATTTATATCCTTAACCTTCATTTTCTGAACTAGCGTACCAAACCAAAATCTAAATCTTTCCTTTTATCTTTATTAATCAAGGTAAGGTTAGTGATAACAAATATCTGCTACTATTATCCCCTAACTTTCCTGGATCAAGTACTAGTTCCAAATCTGCGCACATTTGTCCATTAGCTAATCTGTCTATACATATTTTTGATTTATTTGGTCGTTACTCATCTTCTAGTGTTTAAAACTGCACTACATTTCGTGAGGTGTAAAGTCCTCACCTTTTTAATCTAAGGAAACGTCTTACCTCCAACAACGTTGTGTAGTTTTACACACTAGAAGAAATAGGTAAAGAAAAAAATCAATAATAAATTCAAATGTTGTTAGAGTTTGAAAGATACAGCTAACTAGTATTATGCTTATCTCTAGCCGCAATCTGATATGTACTTTCCTTTCCTTCAACAAACAGCAAATCACTTTTAGCTTGCTACCAAAACAAAAATTATTATTGTACCCAATTCAAAAACTGAATTTTTTATCTGGTTATGTATAAATTTTTTTTATATTTTAAACCGCTGAATAGTTATTTTAATTTTATACATAAATTATTGTAATGATACTAATTTATGTAATGATATCACCGCAGTTGTTAGTACTTAACATTTATAAGATATTTTATTATAAAGTTTCGTGCAGTTGAGAATTATTGCGTACTGTCGTAAGACGGCTTCGAAGTAGGCTAAAAACTGTGCCAGTAGAGTGCAGCACTAATCAATGCCAGAATGCTTCAAGTAGTTCCAAACTTCCCCGCATTAGGTGCCACTGTTTATTCAATACGATTACGTACCGATAAATATTTTTTTATAATTTATAATATTTTAATAATGTAAATCATATGTTTTAGTATTTGTTAAATTTATATAATAATTGTAAAGGTTTGATATTTTTTTTAAACATGTATAATAACTATATAGTAACAGTTACATTTTCCGTAATGTTTACTTTTCTCTCATTCGCTGTTTTACTTTATAAAGATTTACTAGTTATGGAACCATCAATGTTTATTTACATTGATTGTTAATCAAATAAATACTGCGTTATTTATAACTAATATTTTCTCAAACTGTAATTATGTTTTCCATATTTTTTCAATTTCTACGCTTGATCCTTCGTTTATCTCCTTCTCCATCACTCATATTACAAATTCAACTTACGTATGGTAGCTGCTATATTACATTTTAAGAACTTACCCTACAAGGAAGAGCCGTTTACATTGGCATGGTACGGTGAGCCGTACGGTTGTCCGATAACGCGATAACCGTTGAAAGAAACTTCTGATTTTAATTGAATTATGCAAATATGACTATCACTCACGACTAGAACTCATGAATTTAAGTTTAAAAACCAAAACGATTAGACCTTGGGAAGGGGTTTTATAGGGGTATAGTTTGTCAAAAATAGTTGTTGGTACTTTTTAGTCTAAAATTTAAAAAAGGTTTTGCTTTTGGCCTATTTATAAAGCTTAAGAAAATAACAGTTTCATATCTTGAATCATTAACATAGGTTTATTGGTTGAGTAAAATCAAAAGAAACAAGCATTAAAGTATTATCATTGTTAATCTGATGAGGAAACTGTTTTAATATGTTCAACAGTTATTTTTTTTATACCTCACCAATGAGTTCAGCTTGAAAATCATTTTGATGTTGAATATATTTTTTTAATCAGTGCGTTTCAGGAATATCCTAAGTGCTGAACAGAGCTTGTAGTTCAAAGTTATTCTTAAGGGAACAAATGACAATATATAACTCCCAAATTAATAAATGTTTTGATAAAACTTGAAACGTAGCTTCATGTTATGGTTCTAGTTGCCTTTGAAATTCGCAGAGTATGCAGGTTTTCTGTGACTGGTGTGTAAATTCTTTGTTTAGAATAACAAACTAACAAACCATACAAGTTAGTTATTTAACGCAATTATTAGTAATTGGCAAATATATATATATATATATATATATATATATATATATATATATATATATATATATATATTAATAAGCTAAGGATATTGTTGTTGTACCGATTTCTCGGATTTTTGGCATCACAGAATTATGAAACTTGGCCCATTTATTTATTACTATTAAGATGTTTGTCAAATGTAAATAATTTTGAGTTTGGGTTGCAGGGCTATGCCCTTTTGGCTTTCAAAGTTTACATGTTATCCTTATGACAACATGCGTTCTGCTTTTTGTTATGGTTTTCATTTAATAAAGAGCTGCGTTATCTTTATATCAACACAAAACTAATATAAGCACAAAAACTGTCCTTCCTTTTTTCTCAGCTTGTGTTCATCATAGGAGAAATTCACGCATACCTTTAGAAAGGTATTGTCCTGTACATGAGCAAAAACCAATTATAATTTACATCGGCCCTCAGGGCTTTACCCCACAGGCTTTTATAGTTTCAATGTTAATCTTATGGAATAAACTTGTTGATTCAATTGTATATTTGACAGCTGTAGATATAACAAATGCCATCAAAACAGCACGAATAAATGTTTCAGACACCATATTCTATTTTTTAATAGGCTAAGGACATTTTTCATGTACCGATTTCTGGGATATACGACATCGTAAAATATGAAAATTGGCACACTTATTTAATATTATTAGGGGATGTGTCAAATACAAATAATTTTATGTTTGGGTGAGTAGAGCTATGCCCTTTTGGCTTTCAAAGTTTGCATGTTATCCTTATGGGAACTTGCGTTCTGCTTTTCATTTAATAAACAGCTGCTTTTTTCAAATAAATATGTAGCACATCAGCAACAACATATGATTCATAAATAAAAAATATTACTGACTCATGAAATGGTAACACCCTTCTCTTATCCCTTTTAACTCCACATTAAAACTAATTAATTATGTTTTTGAGGAGGAGGATGAGTGATGGGGATGGACTGAGAGGGACGGGGACGGAATGGGGAGAGGGTGGTGAAGAGGTTCCAGCCATAAATAAAAAGGCTACCGATCAGTGGAATGGTAACGGTTGGGGATGAAGGAGAGGAAAAGAGTTAAGGGGTGAAAGAGAGAGGGAGAGCGGGAGAGAGAGATGAGTTCAACATACATAATGAGTGCAATAGATATAAAATACCCCCGTAGCAGCAAACCTGCGTACTCAGCAAATTTCCGATGCATATGTATGTATCTTAATACCACATAAAGCCACATACCAAGTTTCATCAATATACATTCATAAATAAACGATTTATGACATTTTAATTATTCTCCATAAGAACAACATGGCGGCTGAGTATGCAGGGTTGCTGAAGCAAGGAACACAAAAAATGGGGTTTTATACAAATATCAATATAACTCAATAAGGTAAAGCCATATACCAAATTGTATTAATTTATGTTCATAATTAAGGGAGATAACAGTTACATACTCTCCATAAGAATAACATGGGAGCTGAGTACGCAGGTTTGCTGCTACGGGAACTATCAGCCAAAAAATGTTTTTTAGTGCAAATATCAATAGACCACAACGATATGAAGCAATATACCAAGTTTCATCAGGATAAGTTGATAAATAAGATATCCAATTTTTCTTATTCTCCATAAGAATAACATTGGACAACGTACTGTGTTTAGCACTTTCAATATCTCTGTAGCAATTTGACGTAGAGCAATGATCAAAACACCAAATTGTGCGTCTTTTTAAGCTGAGTCCAATGGAGAAAACTAAAATTTGACTTTTTCCAAAATTATATGTAAAAAACTCAAAAAACCGATTTTTGGGGTACAAAACATCATAATTTCATTATCATATTACTAGTAAAAAATAGGTTATTTTTAGCGAATTTCCCCTATAGGGAAGAAGCTATTACCATAGGTCTCATGGTAAGACTGATGCCCGAGACCATGATAACTTTTTGTTTTGAGGTCCCCAGATGTCAAAAACACTATTCGTTCAAATTTATATATACGTGTGTGTGTGTGTCCGTTAACACGATAACTTGAGTAAAAACGACCGATTTCGAAGAAATTTAGCTCAAATGTGTAAAGTTACATTCATGACTTTAAGTCCGAAAACCATAAAAAACAGACCATGGGAAGAGGGGTTTATGGGGGTTTTAAGTTTTCCAAAAATCAGTTTTTTGCACTTTTCACCCTAAAATTTTTAAAACACTCAATTTTGGTTTTGAGCATTTTATAGAGTTTAAAAAAACAAATAATATAGTATTTTGAATTATTAACCTAGGTTAAGTAATTGCGGAGAAAATCCAAAAAACCTGCTCATAAAATCTCCCATGTTAATTTTATGGGAAAAAGGTTTTTGGCTTTTCCTCAGTTCATTTTAATGTAAACTTCACATTTGCTTTTACAAATCGATTCAACTCTACAAAACAATCATTTTGGTGTTTAAATTGTGATTCTACGTCCAACCGTTGCAGAGATATTCAAAGTGATAAACACAGTAAGTTGTCCAATGTTATCCTTAAGGAGAATAAATAAAATTTGGGTCTCCATTATTTATGAACGTATATTGATCAAACTTGGTATGTTGCTTCACGTAGTACTGGTATATTGATATTTGCATAAACAATTGATTTTTTGTTGACTATCCCAGGAGCAGCAAACCTGCATACTCAGCCCTAATGTTATTCTTATGGAGAATGAGTAAAGTTTTATATCTCCCTTAATTATGAACATAAATTAATAAACCTTAGTATGTAGCTTCACCTAGTTGAGTTATATTGATAATTGTACAAAACACATATTTTGTGTTCTTTGTTGCAGCAAACCTGCGTACTCAGCCTAATGTTATTCTTATGGAGAATAAATAAAATGCTATAGATCACTTATTTATTTATGTATTTTTATGAAACTTGGCAAGTGGCTTTATGTGGTAGTGACAAACATATGCATGCATCGGAAATTCGCTGAGTACGCAGGTTTGCTGCAACGGGGGTATTTTATCTCATTGAAACATAGAAGGTGTCGTATAGTCCCCTTTAAATTCCGCACTTTGAATCCCCCTAAAAATATTTTATATTTTTATGAATGCGATTGTAAAGTGTATTGGTTTGAAAACGGCTTTAGTTAATGAAACTAAATTTCTTATTAATGATTTACATACAGATACACGTTGTCGGCTAATTTCAGCATTTGTTGTTTGATGGACAGACATATTTTATCTAATCTTGTCCCAAGGAGCAAATCTACAAAGCAAGCCACAACAAATCTGATACACTAATTGAACAGTTAGGACAATAAGGGTGATAAATAAAACAATCTTGGGTTCTTTTACTTATATTAAACAATGACGCTGAAGTACAACCCCGGACATGTCATTCAATCCATGTTCTGGCATTAACAGAAAATATCAACCTCAAAATGCAGTAACAGTAATCTATGTGTACATCTCGTAACTGACTTGTTTCTTGGTGCTTTTACCAGTTTCTAATGGCGTTAGGTAGCAGCATGTGAGGCATAGTATTCGGAAAAAAAACGAAAATCAAAATAGTTTTGTATATATAAAGATTTTTGGTCCGAAATATAAACATAATCCTATGTTCAAATGTGATAAAGGCATATTTCTTATCTTATAAAAAAGTAATCCAAGATCAAACGCAATATTATTGATAGTAATGCCCCATAATTTTTAAATTAACAGGCATAAATTGTTAAAATAACTTTGAATGAACAGGCATCTGTTGAGTTATTATGGTTAAACTTTTACGAATTTGTTGGGTAAATATTTTAACACAAGTTTATTTGATCATTCATCATTCAAGTGATGTTGCTGACTGTTTTATGAAAAAAAACACGTATATATTTACTATTTAAAATTGCATTAGATATTTAAAATGCTAGTTAAGAAAAGTATTATACAAATTGTAATCACTCGCCTTGCGAATAAATTTGAACACACAACTTCTAAATGTTGTATTACTCAACAAAATTAATTACAATGAGAATTTTAGGTCACAGGCCTTATGAAAGTGGTTTAAAATGCATGGTCTCCTTTAATGATATTTTCTTGAGGTAATTTAAACCATGTTGGCCTCCATAAAATTATTCTCGGAAAGAAAGATAAGAATATGAAGCGTGAAGTTGTTTTTAGTCAACCGAGCCATAAATTGATCTACCGATGCCCTCACTGGCTGCCACCGCAGAACAAGTACCAATCAACGAAACACCCGTCGTCTACCTACGCCACTCTATGTACAGACAACATGCTACGTACATACAGCCCGTACTATATACATACAGACATAAACAATGGCCGAAGCCTCTAACTAACATTAGTTTCTACGAATCTACAGTAGACATTAAGCTTATACCTTCTCTCCAGCGCTAACTGTCTCACAAAATTACGAATATGCTCTACCTTGATTAGAAATAGATTGTTTGATTATTCTAGTTGTCCGCGAGATTATATACGTATTACAAAATATTGTAACATCGTTTTCTTGCTAAACACTCTGAAACCGTAACAGTAGTAGTGCGTTCTCAATAATATAAAACTAGACGTCTCTCAAACGTCAACGAGGAGCCTTTCATTGAAGGTCTTCTTTTACAATTATTTGTTATTTCTGTATGAGGTAACACTATTTGACATTGGCATTGTACATTATATTTTATTTATTTGTTTATTTATTATTATAGTATCATAGTTATCTGGTTGTTAACTTAGTTACTTGATCACAACTGTGTAATTGGTACGATTAAAAAACAAAGGTTTCTTAATGACTTATGTTTTCTTTCTTTGCGTCTCTCATAGGGATATATCAATTAAGTTATTACTAAACCAAATATAAACACTATTTCGGTTAGCTAAATCTTTTTTGTTCTGATTTTACTATTTTAAAATGATTGTATTCCGAGTATTATTTCACAATAATCTTTCACATTTCACAACAGACAAAAATGTTATAAAAACAATCATAAAATATACTAAAGTGGTGGCTAATTGTTAATATCAAAATTTTTTTTATTGCAGGAGCTCTCTCTTAGCTTAAATAAACCTTAGCTTAGGAAGCATAAAACAACATTGCTAACCTATAGCAATAAGCAATATTAAACTCTGTATACAAATAAAAACGAAAAATTCATCACTCAGATCAACTTTTTCTAAATCTGTTTCCTTTATATGACTTATAACAATAACAAATATGTCGCATGCATACAATTATTCATACAAAAATACACATAAACATCTTAACATGTAGCTTACAACAATCAAATAAAATATTCTCAACATATTTGAACATGAATATCATTAACATTATGAACACAAAAACATCTCTGGTGGAATATTTTAACTAAATTCGTAATAACATTTTCCCCAATAGACATTTCTTGAATACGAGAATAGATTCGAAAATAAAATCTTCTAATCTTTTAACTAAAGATATTCATGATGTGAAATCTAGGTCATGATAAGGCTAAAACATAATTCAATATTAGTACGTTTTACTTAGTTTATTCCTGTTGTAGGATGTATCACTTATCACAAGAACTAAAAGAACATGACATTTAGCTCTTTAGCTTTGGGCGTTACAGTGTTATTGCGGGTGTCACTATCTACGCGGGTATACATGTTATGGTTCGGAGATAGAGGGGCTTAGGACCTGATGGCTTCACAATTACCTACTGAAAACACAGAACCACGAGTGTCAGCAGGTAACCAGCACTGCATAATAATAAGCTTTAATTTTTAAATTTAAAATATACTTTCAATCAAAACGGAAACGAATTTCGATAAATTAATATCAATATAATATCACAATAATTATGGATATTAATGCTACTTTTGTATAACACTATTTTTACCGTAACTATAATTAATAATTTATAACCTGATTGGTTATAAAAATAATATGTTTCTAAATCTTATTTATTTTCTTGAGCCTCTGTTAATTTGTCATGTGAAATAATATAATAATAACATATTTAATTTCAATACTGTTAACTCAGAGATTTATTTATTAGCGACTTAATTGTTTATCACTTTGAATTTCTAAATTCATACCATTAGAGATAGTTAAATTTAGTAAAATAAATAAGGGTTCCAGAATTTACATGTTAAGGTTAGCACGTTTAAATCTAAATTGTTACTGATATTCTTCGTCAACATAGCTTGGAAAGTACGAAATAATAATAAGACAAATATAAGCAATATTTATAGTTTTAATTTTTTAAATTACTGGCAACTATTAGGCTTATGATTGATATTAATAATAATAAATCATTTGAATAGTTTCTAACAACCTGCTGACGTACTAAATTACTGTATGCTTGCTTGACGGGGAAGGTATACACCTTCTGAAATAGTGCACATGTTTTCGGTTGTTCATTAAATTTATCATTAGCAAGGAGATATAAATCATAAAAAATGTAAACCACATGGTATATATATTTATATAAACAAGCAATAAAAATCAATTAAACCCTGTTGCAGGTACAGTTTTGTATGTGGTTGTAGTTAAAACTGTTCATATTCAACAACACTTTGAAACATGATTCCTAGATGAAAATCTAGACCATACTGCCACTAACACAGTTTAGAAACATAATTGTATAATAATTATTTATTTGTGAATAAATTAATGGAACTTTTATTTGTGTTACCTGCTAACAACCTGTATTTAAAACAACAATACACGTATTCGGTAACATAACATATAGCCACTAGCAATGCTAACATTAAACAATCTGCGCTCCAGTGTTCACCTACTGGATTCTCAACTATATACATAATCAGTTGTTAAATATATTATCACATGTGAATCGCAAAATAACTAAACTCAGTTACTTTTTAACTTTCATAGTTTTTTTTACATACTAGGCCTCGTTTTGTAAGGCAAGTAACTTTATGCAATAATTAGTGAGTGTTAGCGTAGCTGTAAAAGATTTTCCCAATCAAGTCCATTATTTGTAAAGCAGACTGCATTTAGTGAAAGTGTTTTTCATGTGATAAGGCTAAACAGAAGTCTAACAGGTGAGACTCAACACAGTAGTCCTTGAGTCTAAATAATGTTTATAATTGTCCTTTTTCGAAAGTATATCTGGCTATTTCTATTTCTACTCAGACGAAATTTCAGAGTCTGATGTTTAAGTTAATAGACGTTGGTAGTTACTAAAATAAAACAATCCTTAATATAATCAACATAAAATGAGTTTTCGTTTTACAACCCGTTTTACGGAGGATATATTAGGAAGAGCAACACCAGATCACTTAATTGCTCTAAATTAACTTTTATCTCTCATAGTTAGAGTAAAATATAGCCATATTGACAAGCCTTTATAATATCAGCCTATATTATAGCCTTTACTTTGACAAGTTTATCTGAATTGTCTAATTCTCGGGCTACAACCATAACTGACCATTACCATAAACCACATCTGTCCATAACCATAATTAACGCTTAAGACCTCTTTGCTATCAAGTAATGAGATAAGAAGGAGATAAGGGGTATTTTCTAAGTTTATATTCTACATTAAATCATCTGTGAATGATTTAAACAAGCTCACAAAATTATAATTATTTTGTTATCCCTTATGCAAAATAAGCTACTAGACTTTTGTTTTGAATGCAGTTATCATTATAAAAAGTTCATTAAAGTGTATTTATTAATAGATCTTACTCAAAGTAAATAACGTATAATACTAGTATATTTTTCCACTTTTTACCTCCTTTTTTTCATGACATGTCTGAAAAGAAATCCCTCAATTCTTCCTCAAATCTCTGTGAGTACATTTCCGGGAAGATTCAGTTTGTAGTAAGACTATGTTATTTAAAGTATTAAAATTAACACTAAATAAGGGACTACCCTAACACAACCTAAATTTCGATTGTTATAGTTCGGATGGAAGTGGTAAAATAAGTAAAGAAAAAATTAGTGATGTTACATAAAAATGCAAAACATGAAAAGGTTTGTACAAAAGATAATTGGGATATTTGTAATAAATGCTAATACTTAACTGCGCAGCAAGATTTAGACGCATTGTAAAAACGCACCTAACGCTATCCAAGTGCTAATATTATTCAATTTTGTGAACTCGTGATTATTCGAGGAAACGTAGGCAAACCTCAGCGGTTTGTGTGTAAAACTGACTGTGTATAAATAAATACCATAAACTTTTAAAATCTCACTACGCAGTTCCACTATTCAAATTCGTCTAAAAAAGCTAAATTATTCTTTTTAAATGTCGTTCAATATAAAAATATTTTATTAATCTCCTTATTAACAACCTACCTCGAATACAAAATACTTACAGAATTAATGTATAAATTATACTATCATATAAACAAACTATTTTAGAAGTTTAAATTGCAAATAAATACATATCTAAACTATATTATAAAGTAAAATGTGTGTAAAATAAGAGGTTAAAGAAAAATCATTGACGAGGATGCGCGCGCATCGTGGAGTGGACGTGTAGTTCTCGCGCTCCCCCCCTAGAATGCGGCGGGTGCGTCTTCAGTCTCCCTTGGTGGCGTTTACTTTTTTGATGTCAAAATCGTAACAAATTCTGTAACAAACATTTTAAAATTATCTTTCTTTCAGTGACTGTATTATATGATATTTATTTTTTATTTATTTAAATGGACAGTAATTTAATCATAAAAATTTATTTTATGAAAACAAAAAATAAGTATTTTTATTTTACTTCAACATACTGAGCTGTTCAAATACTAAATAATTAATAAGATTTTATTTTTTAACAGTAGCTGAACGTTTAAGGATGCTGGAATCAGCACAATAATAATATGTATTCGATAAGTCTTGTGACGAATGGACTTTTCTATCGCTTCACTAAAATTCTATGATTGTTTCTTAATAGTCTTCGTCAGTGGACAAAATTGTTGAGACCCTAACCTTAAATCTACGTCTCAGTCATGAATGGAATTTAGTTAAAGCCAGAATCTGTTTATCTAAATAATCATCAAGACAAGTAATGGTATCAATACAATTACAAATAATTACAATCTTAGAAAAGTTCTCCAGTCAAGGAGTAAATGGTCTATCTTGTAGCTAGCTCTTATGTTGCGTCCAAGTGGTGACTGGACAGTTCCCTTGAGCTCTTCCGCTAGTGCATTCCGCTTCTTGGCACCAGTGGGGCCAATGTTTTCTTCTCAGCGGAGGTGTGGCTGTGCACAGGAAGACAGTAGTTGTTCATACTTGGTGTTCTATCAATGAATGTTCGATTTCTTGCTAGTCAAAGTTTACAAAATATCTTTACAGTTTGAAAATAATTTCACCACAATGTTAAAATAACTCGTACATAACTTCGTCCTAATAACTTTATTAATCGAGTTTAAAACTAAGTTTTCCTATAACCATCGTGTGAAAATTTAATGGATTACGCTTTTATACATGTAAGGGAAAATCTATCTTTTAAAGAAAACATCGTTTGTTACAAACTTAAATTTTCGAATCTAAATTCTGTTTAAGAATGAGTTTGAGTAACGAGTCAGCAAAACTACTATCAAAGATCTTTAAAAGAAGTATACTTCTTGATTTATTGACATTCTTGAGCTTTATCCATATGTCAACCTTCCCCCTCAGGTTAAGATTTGTACATACAAAACGGTCACTGTTTGCCCTCAGTTTAACAATGCCAAATCTCATATTCCTAGCTCAAGTATAAGTGGTGTAAGATCCAGGGCCCAGAACCGACGTATTACTACTACTTATACTAATAAAACAGAAAAATCAGCAGATTTGAGGGAATAACAATTGAAATAGTAGGTTTTGGGAATTTTTAAGGAAATTTGAATGTAATCGTATTTATATACCACTAACAACTAAAACGTCTGTCAGAGGTATTAAAAGATTAAGGTGAGATTTCTTAATATAGGGATCGACCATTGGAATCAACCGAAAGTATACATGTGTTGGTAGAACCATAGTTTTTAAAATTATAATTTGTTACTACCGTCATAATTGACCATGCCGTCACCGTCCAAGTCTGCCTCCTTGATCATGTCGTCGACCTCCTCGTCCGAGAGCTTCTCCCCCAGGTTGGTCATCACGTGACGCAGTTCCGTCGACGAGATTAGCCCGTCGTTGTTCTTGTCGAACACCCTGGGGGCAGTCGGAAGAACATGAGGTAGTGACGGGTAAAGTGAAGGGTCGTGTAGCCCTCAGGCTTTGGCGGTTGTCATCGTTCTGAGGTCACACTAGTAGGCAGTAGTGACCTAAAACTCTTACAACTGACCAAAGGCTTGTTTACTGATGACATTTTCCATACAAATTGTAATGTAATTTTATATATTTAACATCTTTAGAAGGGAATCCAAATTTCCCGTTTGAAATCATAGGAGGGAATAAAACAGAGTCAGATCGCAGTGGTTTAAATATTAACTCCAAAAATATTACATAATTTGAATGTGTTAAGCATGTTGAGAATGCTGACAACAATTAAAACGAACATCTAATAATAACAATAATTTTAAAAGTAATAATAACCATACTTATTGCAAGTTTTACTTATATGTAATTATTGCTCTACTTTTAAAATACCATAATATCTTATCATAATATAAGCGCACACTTATGGAATTAAAAAATGCATGTCCTTTATTCTAAGGTAAAAAATAACTCCTTTGGTTAATTAACCATTATCTGGTAACATGGGAACCCTGAAAGCCTACTGGGCCAAGACAGAGGCCCCCATTTTTGACTTCTGTACATAGACACCTCGAAGAATATCGTCCCGATAGAACGGCCAGACTGACTAAATTTTAATTTTGTAATTTTTATATAAATAAATACCTCCGTCGCAGCAAACCTGCGTACTCAGCGAATTTCCAATGAATATATATGTCTTAATATTACATTAAGCCTCTTACCAGAATTCATAAGAAATATATTCATAAATAAGCGATATTTAAAATATTCATTATTCTCCATAAGAATAACATTAGGGATGAGTACGCAGGTTTGCTGCAACAAGGAACACAAAATAATGGATTTTTATACAAATATCAATAGAACTCATCTAAGTGAAGTCACATACCAAGTTTCGTCCATATACATTCATAAATAAGCGATATATAACATTTTTATTATTCTCCATAAGAATAACATGGGGGCCGAGTACTTAGGTTTGCTGCTTCGGGAACGATAGGCGAAAAATTGGTTTTTGTTCAAGCAACAACAAACCACAACCAGATGAAGCGATATACTAAGTTTCGTCAGTTTATGTTCATAAATAACCAAGATATAAAATTTGTCTTTTTCTCCTTAATAACATTGGACAACGTACTGTGTTTAGCACTTGTAATATCTCAGTAACCAATTGACGTAGAGCAATGATCAAAATACCAAATTGTTTGTTTTTTTAAGCTGAATTCAATGGTATAAATTAAAATTTTATTTAAATAACAATTACATGTGAAAACCCCAAAAAAAACATTTTTGGGGTGTAAAACCCCCCAAAAACCCCCCTTCGGATGGTGCAATTTGTCTGGTTTTCGAACTCGTTCAAATAAATGGTACTTTACATATTTGTACCAAATTTTATTAAGATCAGACTTTTTTTACGAGAGTTATCGTGCTTACGGACACACACACACACACACACACACATATATATATATATATATATATATATAAATTTGAACGAATGGTGTTTTTGGCATCTGGGACCTCAAAACGAAAAGTTATCATGGTCTCGGGCTTATGTCTTACCATGAGACCTACGGTAATAGCTTCTTCCCTATAGGGGAAATTCGCTAAAACTAGGATACAAATTCTCTAAAGGATCTGACAGTATCACATGAATATTAGATACAGTATTAATAGTATAATAATCCCACATACCCTGTCTACACCAATATCAATGACAGCTTAATCTTCTACCTCGTTTCTTACCAAATAAGTCTAATCAACAATGATTTTACCTTTACGATACGCATAGATTAATTTATTTTGTTTAAAGTATCTTTTTCACATTCAATTTGCAAATTTATATAGCTATTCCGTTTTTTCTTACTAACGCAATAATTACGGAAAATAAATATAAAGACTAACTTGCAAATTTGAGCTGAACAAGTTATATTATGAAAATACGCAGACTCAGAATTAATGTGTACAGAAGTTAAGCATTTTCTGTTTTGGGTAAATCAGCAACTTTAATTTTCAAATCAGTTCATTCCTTAATTATTTATACACATACAACTGCGTTATATTTTATTTTCTTTCTAGGGAGATAAAAAACGCGTAGATCATTACTAGAGGATTATGCCCAATATTGTCTAGCTATCCTATCAAACTAATAACCCTTTCAATTACTATAATAAATATTTACGTGTGTAATCATTTTTTATGACAGGGAGTTTTATGACAAACAATGTAAATACATTTTAAACTCTGTTTATAGGTTTTTTAAATAGCACAATCCACATTCTAATATTCTGTAGCTTTTCGATCACATTTTTGCTTAGACAAGTAGCATACACAGAAACCATTAGATATTTTATAATTCAGTGGGTATTAAAATATCCATCTAGTTTGGCAATTGGTTGAGAGATGACAAACCAAACGGATATGTAGGACGGAATAATGTGGGTCATTAATTTTTTCGTAATCAAGTTACCACTCTAATCTGCAAACCATGTAAACGTTACACCACAAAAAAATAGGACACTATATATTGATACTTCAATATATCCCTATCATCCCTAAGCACAGTTTAACACTGGTACCTGAAATCCTCCCTAAGCGCAGTTTAATACAGATTTCTGAACACTTCCCTAAGCACAGTTTAACACGGACACCTGAAAGCTTCCCTAAGCATAGTTTAACACAGATACCTGAAAGCTTCCCCCTAAGCACAGTTGAACACAGATACCTGAAAGCCTCCCTAAGCATAGTTTAACACAGATACCTGAAAGCTTCCCCCTAAGCACAGTTGAACACAGATACCTGAAAGCTTCCCTAAGCATAGTTTAACACAGATACCTGAAAGCTTCCCTCTAAGCACAGTTGAACACAGATACCTGAAAGCTTCCCTAAGCATAGTTTAACATAGATACCTGAAAGCTTCCCCCTAAGCACAGTTGAACACAGATACCTGAAAGCTTCCCTAAGCATAGTTTAACACAGATACCTGAAAGCTTCCCCCTAAGCACATTTGAACACAGATACCTGAAAGCTTCCCTAAGCATAGTTTAACACAGATACCTGAAATCTTCCCTGAGGACAGCTTATCAAATATTCCTGGACGCTTCCCTAAGCGCTGTTTAACACAGATACCTGACATCTTCCCAAAGCACAGTTTATCGCAGATACATGAAGGCTTTCCTTAGCACAGTTTAACACAGATACCTGAACGCTTCCCTAAGCACAGTTTAGCACAGATACCTGAAGGCTTCCCTGAGCTCGTCCTCTCCCTCTGCGCCTTTCATCTTCTTGGACATCATCTGAAGAAACTCGTTAAACTCGATGGTTCCGTTTCCGTCCTGGTCCACTTCGTTGACCATGTCTCTCAGCTCGGTTTCTGGGGAAAAACATTTATGAGGTATTCAGTATTAAGTATTATAATGTGTTTTATAAAGGAGTCCTATTAAAAAATAAAACATTAAACAGAAATTGTTGGTCACCGTAATTTAAAACCAGTTTTATCGTAAGTTAAATGTTAGTAGATGACAAATTTATTTTCATATACATCACCTACGATAATTTTCAGAACCAATAGTACGTAGGTTCAGCATTTTTTATGCAATTTTCAAACCTTAATCGTTTTAGTTATCTTGTATGGAAAAGATTTACCACCGGGAGGAATTCCTAGTTAATTGTAAGCTATCACTGTTTCTAAAATTATGTAAATGTAAACCTGTAAGCAATAGGTGCTAGTTTAAATTGAATTGATTTATTTGAAGGAATCCCCAAATCTTATGCTAGCTTTAGTTGTATATTATTTGGTAGTACATTAGATTTCCTTGTGAAGGAAAAATCTTTTCTCAAAATAGTTTTAATACAATTTTTCTAACATTTATGTAACTGTTTCCGTGCTATTAAAATTGTTTGATCCCCTATATGTATAAAATTTAAATTTACTAAAACCATACAACTTTTATCTTTTAACAAGTTTAACAAGTTACAAGTTACAAGTGTTACGAGATTTTTAGAAATTATACATTAACACAAATATTGTACAAGATGGGACTAATAGACAAATTAAGCCTATATTAAAAACAACAATAAAATCTTTATAAGCATTTTCATAAATTTAACCTCATAAAAATATCAAAAACCTTCTACTTTTAAATTGTTGTTATAACTTAAACTTCTTTCTTCACTTAATGATAATTTTCACAAAGAACGTCCAAAGTTTGTCCTATATGAAGCTAAACAAAATTAAAATATATAAAAAGAACAGCCCATAACAGAGGGTAAGTATTTTAACTGTAAAACTACCTTAATGACGTTCTGCAGTCAGTAGTAGACAATTGAAAATAGAAGCTACTTTAATAAAGACCAGCACTCACTTATATAACAGCACCCAACTTATCTTACAACACGGATCACGCAGGCGTGTTCTTAAATACAAATAATATCACAAACTGACAGCTTGTGTTTCCATCACATGGCAATACAATGTTTAACTCCAAAATCAAAGTAGAAGCTAAATAGTTTTACCCAATAAAAGAACGGCAGCAATCCTATTACGGGGTGAATAATATATTCCATGCATTACTAATGACCATCAGTCACGAACTAGAGTGTAGTGGTTCTACCTGCAGCAAGGCGCCATCTGTCACGAGACAAGGTTTATGTCATTATCACTCACAGACAGACGGCATCACTTACAGAGATTGCTCGTATATAAAATTCAGATAATAGCTGACAAAGAGAAAATAATTATACATTGTAAGATATAACGCAATAAAACAAAATGGAATTAGCTTGAAGTTTATGGCATTGTTTTCTCATTAATTAAAGGATTTGTGTAATTTAAATTAAGGGGGGATATAATTAAGTGAAAACCAAATAATATTATTATTTAATAATATAATATATTAATAATAATATAAAATAATAATATTAAAACCTGGTTAACACACTTTTTCCGTCAAAACCATTCAGATTCTGTCACCAAGAGGTTAAAACGACAACATGTTTCGGAATTCAAAATTCCAACTTAAGGTAAACAAAAAGTCAATAATTTATTTCAGATTCCGTCAAGATATTAAACAATATCCTCGCATTTCCACACGAGATACGTTTACTTACAATTTATACTAGATTACATTATAATACAACACACGAACGAGCCGGCAGGCAATTATACGAATTGTCTAATTGTGTTACTTACTTACTTCTTACTTCTTGCAGTTGTATCGGTCTAATTGTAGTTTTTATTTATATTAAGGAAATCTCAAATTATTTTTATGACGATTATGGTTGACTGAAAATGGAATTACAAATTCAGAAACGTGTCGTCATCGTAAAATAAAGTGACACGCTCAGAACAGTTTGGTCGGAAAATGTATGTTAATCCTAGTTTTAATTTTAAAACAAAAGTTTAAGTTCTGAAAAATATTACATTTAATAGTCTATTAATGTTCTCTTTAAGATTAAACTAACATAGCTAACAAGACTTTAAAGACAGTGATTTCCGTTAAATGAGCTTCTTCAAGATCAAAAATTATTAAGTGTAAATTTTCATGCACTATTAAAGTAAATACATTTTTAAATATTTTGAATTAATTTTAATATTTAATAATTATAAATTCCAGCATTATATTACAGCATTAACATTTAACAAAACACATATTTATAAGTAATTATTTTTCACGGTACAAAATGGATGTCACTTGAAATATTTGGCTTTGACAGGGTTTTTACTTAAGGCAACGTTACAGATAAATTTGAATTGCTCCTTATTGCTTGATTTTAAGGTAAATTATAAATAAATCATCCACCAAGTGACCACAATGTGTTGTAAGTTACACTGAAGATTATTATTCGTCTATGACCTATATAAAATCAAATCGATTCATCATGGGCTAAAAAAAATTGCAGTAGGTAATCCTAATTATGTCGTAATATTGTCCATTACGTTTGACCATAAGTAGTGAAAACATCCTGCATCACATAAAGGAACAAAATGATTGATCAACTGAACCAAAGCCCTCCCATCCTTCAAACTATTTTTGTGCTTGCTCCCAATACCTTATTGTAATTATATTCCGTTCAAAATATTCAAAACACTAAAATGAATAAAACTATTAAATACGAGTACAATAATAAATGTGTAGTCCTTTTTTCATGGGAACTCAATAAACTTAATTTTCTCTGTTCGTGCATAGTTTTATTCCAAGCTACGAGAACCGCAAGCAAGTTTCAACTCCCGAACATTCCCACCGAAATGGTTGAAACATAGTTGCACGATTCATATTCCATATATGTACATGTCTGCCAATAGTCAAGAACATACTCCTTAAATCAATTATTTTCTCCGTTTTCTGTTAGCACACATATACCCAAAAACGGTCCCATTTCAGGGATTCGTGTGATCTAGCACTATGTTCTGTAGGACATCTAGAAGGGTTTTCCTACCTGACGGCCGCTGCCCCAGTGATCGCATGACGACGCCCAACTCGGCCATGGTGATGGTTCCATCCTCATCTTTGTCGAAGAGCATGAACGCCTCCTTGAACTCTGAATCAGAAAACGGCATATATTATTTAAGAGAGTATTAAAAGTGCTATGTTATTCGCCATTCGCTTTTAAGAGGCGAGGAAGTTAAAATAGCATCATTCAAAGAACATAGTAGTAGTAGGGAAAGGGGACTTCTGGCTCACTTGATTGATGGCTTCCGGTCACGTGACCGGAAGCGCTGCGTCATGAAAGACGTCATCTGAGGCTGAGCCAGTGACGTAGGCGGTTTTGTGACGAAATGAGTAAAAGTTCAAAGTTCAAGGTCACGGTGAAGTTTTTTAAAAAAAATCTACCTCGCACTCGTAAAACGATTGTGATTCGATAGTTAATCGATAATAAATATCGAATGAAAATTATCGAATGAAACAATCGAATGATACGAGTGCGAGGTAGAACAATTACAAATATTACTTTATTTTATTAACAATAATTCATATTACAAATATTACTTTATTTTATTTACAATAATTCATGTTTACAATAGTTCCCCGTTGTTGGTTGTCATCGATGTTGTTGATCCGGACGAGTTGCGGCCATCACTTTGCTTTCTGATGAAAGACGGTAGATACTTCGACACCTATCTGTTCTGTTAGGTGTTTGCATTTCATTGCTGTCAGGTGGAAATAATACGTGACGGCAATGAAATAGAAACATCCATCAGATCTTGAGTGAAATGATATTGTTAGTTTGTGAAGAGCGTCTCGGAGAGCTCGATGTTCACCGGTCGAGAGCCGAAGGTGTACTGACTATTCGCTAGCTAGCGTTTTGGTATCAAACAAAATGGTGGGGGTAAATGTGTAGTAGAACGAAGCAGATGGTGGACGGCAGATGGGTGGCGGCAGGTGGCAGGCGGCAGGTGGCAAGTGTGCGGCAGATGGTAGTCCCCCACTACACCAGTCCCCCCACTACACCAGTCTCCCCACCAAGTTTTACATCGCACAATAACTCGTTTACATGTGTTAGTTAGGGTTTAGCTCTTAGACTGACAAGACCTTACCTCCGTAACTAAAAACTTCAATAATGTTTGCGCTTCAACGCTGTATAAGTATAACAGCTACTATGATCTAAACCGGTGCATGTATTCATATGGTTCTTTTTGCGTAGCAAACAATTGGTTAAAAGTGTTTCAACCTCGATTATTCTTCGACGAAACCTCTCATTGTCCACTAAAAGTGTAGACCTTCTGTCTTCATTGTCAGGGAAGTAGAAAGTAGTGTCAAGGGGACTACTGAAGGTCACCTTCCTCATGTTCCTGTAAAACTGCGACATTTTTCAGTCCCTCTAGGTAGATGTTCATCCGTCAAGAGCTGGAAGAATAATGATGTAGCGTTATCGTGTATGATAGACACCTAACCCCCACCACAACGTTACCTTGTCCTTCAAACCATCGTTTTTACGCTACGGATGCTATACTGTTGGTTAGATTTACATTTAGATTGCACCTTCTGGTTTGGCTTGTCAAGCCACTTAATTAAAGTACCCACATGTTATACTTTGAACCAAAACAAAGAAGTTATTTAGGTTTGTCCTTGAAAATAGTTGTTTTTTCGCTGTTGCTGCTATACCCTTTGTCGGATCTAAATTCTGTTTGCATCAACTTGTTCGTCTGATCAATCCGCGTAATTTGAGTACCCACTTAATATATTTTAAACCGTAAATAAAGAAGTTATTTAGGTTAGACCCTCTAAATAGTTGTTTTTAGCTATTACCGCTATACCCTTGGTCGGATCTGAATTCTGTTTGCACCAACTTGTTCGTCTGATCAATCCGCGTAATTTGAGTACCCACATGACATACTTTGCACAAACTTTATAACCCCCCCCTTTTTTGGTCATGTTCAAGGTCATGGTCAAGGTCAAGGACCTTGGGACTTAGAAATTTTTACAAAGTGGGCTGCACACAAACATAAGACTAACAGTCTCCTGCCTATGTACAGGCCAAGTCCCTAACTTGAAATGCTTAGGGTGGTCCTGAAAAGGACCGTTTTTGGTGCCATGAAGAGGAGTCCTGAAGGAGTTGCGGTTAGTCGAGGTGGAGGAAATGGACAAGGGATGTATCAATTTATTTAATTAGCCAATGCGCCTTGCCCTCTTGTCTGACGAAAAACAGTTCCTTTTCGGATGGGATTCTAGGCGGTTGCGGCAGGGAATGAGGCAGTTGGACCTTGAAGTGAAAATCTTCATGTTGCAAAATATAGCTGTTTCCGCTGAGCCTTGCCACAAACTTATATTCGATATTTGTTTTTAGCTTTCTAAATTTAAGTGATGTGAAGTTTAGAGGAGTGACTAATTCTTCTTCCTTCAACACCCTCGTCCGCTCCATCACCTCATCCACGGTGAGAGGTGGAGTTGAAGGCCGAGGCTGACTTGTAGTCGAAGTCGAAGGTCGATGCTCAGATGACGGATGTTGGTTGAAGTAGAGCGGATGGTTCTTAAAATTTCTTCTTATTGTGGCCTTGAAAGAAGTTGGTCTCTTAAAACCACTTCTTCTCTCAACCGTCTCCTTCAGGGACTCCTTCAGACGTCGCAGTTTATCGAGGCTTACAGGGGAAGTCATCGTAGCGCTGCTGATCGGCACGTAGTTCCAGTTCGAGAGACAAAGCTGGAATGAGGTTGCAGACGGCGGAGCAAAGCGGCTCGCCAAGTGTAACCTTGACATTTCCATATACGGGTAGAAAGCTAAGAACCGGTCTACATCCGGTTCCCCTTCCCTTCATGACGACACATCCCCCCCCCCGATTTGGGTCATGTTCAAGGTGCCCCCCCCCCCGACGTCACGGGGCGGAGTCACCTCCCACCACTGACCGCCGCCTTTATAAGCGGGAGCAGTCCGCAGTCTCTTCGCAGTAGGCTGCCGCCCGTTCGTGATCTACGTCCGTCCGGGTTGCATTCTGCTGCAGCGTAGGTCTTTTAAGTGTGCGTTGGGCCCGACGCGCAATTAAGAGATCCGCGCCTTTGCATGTGCATGGTAGTTTGTTAAGCATGGTAGTTTGTTTGTTATATTATCGCTTGTAGATTGCTGCTAATTAATGTAGTTAGTTTAATGAATGTTGGTGTTGGTTTCAAGTGTTTTATTTAATGATGAAATATGTACCTTCCTTACACATCCTTATCCCTGGGTAAAGTCTTTATATCCGTGGGGTTTGTTATCAAAGTAATTTAAATGTCGGTCTTTGTAAACTACCTTGGTCAAAACACTGGTTCGCAGTAGCCTGACGCCCGTTCGCTGATCTACGTCCGACTGGGTTTCAGTGTTGCTGTTGTGACCTTTGTTAAACTGACCGCAGTATCCTGACGCCCGTTCGCTGATATACGTCCGACTGGGTTTCAGTGATACTGATTTTCTTTGTAAAATTAACTTTAACTCTAACTGACCAGTTTGTTTCAAAGTAATGTAATTTGTTTCTCATCCTTTTCCTAACCCCCTGACAATAAGGTTCGGCCCTGAAAACCGGACTTGTCAATACGGCCATGTAAACCGGTTGACATTACCTTTCTTAGCCTGAGAAACTGTTGTGATTTTTCTTTTTTAGGGTTTTTTTTCTTTATTTTTCGTTATTAAAATCATTGCTTGTAATTACCTGTCCCCTAATACAGAGCGGGGAATAGAGCACCAATTTGTGCTCTATTCCCCGCTTTGGCAACAAGTTCAGATGACCTTGACCCACTGACAGGACTTATAAACTTTTGTCTGGTCACATATAGAAAGATTAATATTTTAAACCATAGCCTATCTCCATCCCCCCCCTTCCACTTATATTGGGTATAAAAGAGGCTTCCCATCACTGGTAAGATCATTCTGCTGCTTTTGCTTGCTCACACTCAGAACTATGGAGTCACACCCGTTATCACTGCCGACTTCTGCATCACCCTCGACTTCTGCATCACCCTCGACTTCTGCATCACCCTCGACTTCTGCATCACCCTCGACTTCTGCATCACCCTCGACTTCTGCATCACCCTCGACTTCTGCATCACCCTCGACTTTGGCTGCTGGTTCAATTCTTCGTCAGGCTCTTTTAATGGCCCTGATCATCCCTGAAAAGTCAACTTCACCACCCATCATGGATCGTTCAACATCTCGCTCACGTCCAACTTCTCCTTCACCATCATCCTCGAGATCAAGGTCTTCGTCGAGCTTTTCCTCGTCATCCACCTCGAGATCAAGGCCTTCGTCGAGCTCCTCCTCCTCCTCATCATCTACCTCGAGATCAAGGACTTCTTCGAGCTCCTCCTTATCATCCACCTCAAGATCAAGCTCCACCTCGAGATCAAGCTCCACCTCAAGCTCTAAAATATTTACAAGACCCCCAATGGAAATTCCACCTTCCACTAGTTCAACCAGACCTTCAGTAATTTGCACAAATATTCAATCTCCTTCAGAGAAATTTAATCAATTAAAGTCATTGCATAGGAGGTGCATACGTCCTGCACAACTATGTAATTATGTCTTCAAAAAAGGTGCAAAGAAAGGCGAACGCTGTGCAAAACAGTGTACTTTAAATGAAGAACTGTGCAATCTTCATTTAAAAAATACCGCTTCTCCTTCTTCACCACATCCGACAGTGAAACCAGCTAAGACTCGGATTAATAGGCTAGCTAAAAACAAACAATACGTCTTTGTAAAAATAATGGGATTCCTGAAGGTCATGTTAAAATGTGGAGACCGCCTTTACATTTTAAGATTACCTAAAGGCATGCGTCATCCCAAAAACCCTACGAAAAAGCACTATCTAATCCGAGGCGATTCAGGAACCACTGTGTGGAGAAAATTGTAAAAAAAAAAAAAACATTCTTTCCAAATTAAATAAAGTTTTTCCAAATTAAAAAAAAAGTGTGGACAACCTATTTACAATTTGTAGCATATGCTGCAGAGTGTAAATAGGTTGTCCACACTTTTTTTACAATGTTACAACGACCTTGACCTAGATAACGGACTTAGATATTTTACACTAAGACAAAGATAAACGTAAAAGGAAAAAGGAGAAATATTATACTAAAGATATTATTCAACAGTGAAGAAGGGAGGGGGTAAGCGGGTATTTAAGCAAGCGATTCGGAATATAACTATTAGTTGTATCGTCATGAGCGTCAACAGCAACACATGGGGAAAGCAAATTAGCGAAGAGGAGTTGTACGCGATTGCTGAGGCTGCTGAAATGACTGAGGTTTATAAGATTAATAAGGTTGCAGAGAATGGTGCTCAGTCTCAACCGCAACAAACTACATCATCGATGCAGTCTACAACGCAACAACCAAGACCCTATCATGTTATCCTGGAGGAGTATAATGAGGCGATGAGGTACGCCTTTACTAAGTGGTGTGGTCAACCGCGTTCTCCTGAACAATGGGAGGAGCATGATGCAGACTTTCGCCTGGTTGCAGACTTAGAACTTGAGCTTCAAAGAACAAAGGCTGCTCAATAGTGAGAAGAGTTATTGTTTACTTTAAAATACAGAGCGGGGAATAGATCAGTTTGCGGTCCAAGTGAGAACCACTTACTGCTCTATTCCCCGTTTTGGCAACTTGTTTAGATGACCTTGGGACTTAGACAATTTTCGTTTGGTAAAAAACAACATTGAAATATATGTTGTTTTTCAACATATATTCCCCCCCCCACTTCCATTGGGTATAAAAGAGACACCTTATCGATGGTAAAATTAGTCTGCTGCTTGTATTCGCCCACCTCAGACACCATGGAGCACATCACTGTTTCATCTTCTGCTGCCCCATCGATACTTGTCCAAGCTATGATTCTATCCAACATTTTTCCAGAGACTAGTAATACTTCGCCAAACTTAAACTCGAGATCTCTCAAAACCGAGAAAAACAATGCTAGTTCTCGGAAAATGAGAACAAATATCGCTGACCGTTATAAAGTATTAAGAAGCATATTACCATCCTCCAATCCGTATGATTCTAAATTAACCACTATACAAAAGACAATAAAATACATTGCAAACCTACAATCGCAGCTTCAAGAACCGTCCTCAATTCACAAAGAAGTTTTACACAACCCTCCACCTTTTGAATCCGTTTTTCTTAAAGAGGATGAGTTAGCGGACCAACATTTTTTCGCTGAAGAACCTTCAGCTTACAAACAAATCTTCCTTATGGATGAAGATCAGGACGAGTAACTATCTTAAAACTAAAGTCCTTTGAAATACAAAGCGGGAAATAGATCAGTTTGAGGTCAAAGTGAGAACCTCTTACTGCTCTATTCCCCGTTTTGGCAATATGTTCAGACGACCTTGACCCACTCACAGACTTAGAAAATCTGCGGATAGGATAGAAAAATAAAACTGTTAAATAAAACTTTCCTTCTCTACTACCTACCCCCAATCTACTACCTACCCCCCACTCTACTACCTACCCCCACTCTAATGGTATAGGTAAGCGGGGTATTTAAGCGGCCGCTCCAGAACTTAGTAATTAGTCAGCTATGGACAGTCAAGCTGGATCATCCAACTTACATAGAGAGCCTAGAAATGTTCGAGAGCAGAAAAGGGTGCTAAAAGTAAATAAAGCATACAAGATACTACAATCAAAATTACCATTTGCTAGTCCAAAAATGTCAAGATTATCAATTATACAACACGCGACAAAATACATAAAAACTTTACAAATGGAGTTGGAAAAACCATTGACTTCGCCTCAACTGCCTGATCAACCAATCTCCAACTCAACTCTTAAAGAAGTTTTTCTTGATGATGGTGATGTTGCAATAGAAAAAATTCTTAATGAAATTGTAACATTCGAAATTGATCAATTTGTTTCAACTGACTAAAGATGGTTTGGAAATACTGAACGGAAGACTACAGAACGGGGAATAGATCAGTTTGCGGTCAAAGTAAGAACCACTTACTGCTCTATTCCCCGTTCTGGCAACAGGTGTAAATGACCTTGGGACTTAGAAAATATTCGTTTGATAAAAAATAATGAAAGATCTTCTTATTTCTTACAACAACAACAATATCCCTTCCTAACCCCCACCACCACCTAAATTAAGTATAAAGGAGGTTCTCCATCGTTGGTAAAAATTAGTACTCTGCTGAAAATGAGTGCATCCACTCCTTCTATCTCTGCAGCAACTATAATAGTTAGCAGACGGGTCGAAAACATTGATCAGTTGCTTGCTGTAAGGAGATTACTGCTACGGTATCTTGATATAGAGGTTAGTTGTCAATTGTACATGTGGAGACCAACAAGTGAAGTTTATAGTAGTGAAAATCAAGCATTTGAAACAAACTATAGTAGAAAGTTATATAAAATCTTTGGCAATATGGTAAGGTTAGTCGATAATGGATGGAACATTAACATAACATTTTATATTGTTCCAAACCTGTAACTAAAGCAAAAAAAAAAACGATGGGTATATAAGCCCGATGTTGCAGAGACAATTATCACTTTGGTTCTGAATTGCATCAAGAGAGCATCTACCATGGTATACCTCCACTATATTGACTCTACTGCTAAAGCGGATACTTTTATCCAGCGTGTTTACCAACTGTTAACGGAGTACCAACATGTTCAGGTCAAAGGATTGGGTATTCGTGGAACAGAAGAAGTAAAAATAGATGTAAAACCAATCCCTTTGAAGAAAAAAATTGACCAATTATTACGAGAAGGCTACATCCTGTGCCTTTATTACACAACCTCATAAACTACATAAAAGGCCGAAGGGGGGGGGGAATACAGAACGGGGAATAGATCAGTTTGAGGTTTGAATAAGAATCTCTTACTGCTCTATTCCCCGTTCTGGTAATAGGATAAGGTGACCTTGACCCACTTACAGGACTTAATCATTTGTGTTACAATAATACCTCTTCCCTATACTTTTCCCTACCACTTGCACTTTCAACACTTACCCCCACCACCACCAAAATCAGGTATAAAAGGTGGTTTCGTATTAGTGGTAAAATCAGTCTGCTACTTGGAATCATGTCGCCCAGAGATAACATTTTCCCTTCTAGGAAGACTATACTGGAATTGATTCAAAATATTCTAGTAAATATAAACGAAGATGAAGACGAAGACGATTCGGAGATGGAAGATGAACTATTTAGTGATCTTGAACTACTGAGTGAGTTTGCTAGCAGTGAACCATATCTTGGAGAGATGGAGCTGTTGGAGCTGTTGACTGACGACGACGACGACGATGATAATAAACCAGAATGTCATCATCAGTTGCTCTGTTTGGAGGAAATGGACCTTGTTGATAGTGAAACCCCTCCAAGCAGTATTAATATCGATGATGTAGTTCTAGATCCAGTCACAGGGAACTTTTGTGTTCGTCGTCGCTTATTTAGTGATATGAGCTCATCATCATCATTATCATCGGAAGAATCTGAATGAGTCTTTGTTGTCTTCAAATAGTTTACTTTAAATACAAAGCGGGGAATAGATCAGTTTGTGGTTATAGTGAGAATCACTTACTGCTCTATTCCCCGTTTTGGTAATATCGTTGTATGACCTTGACCCATTTACATGACTGAAAAAGTGGGGTAACTTATACATTTAATGGTGGGGGAACGTCTATTTAAAGACGATGCAACAGTGTATATTTATCATATCGGCATTATGAACCCACCAGGAAACTCCGTTTGTTACAGCTTTCCCCTCCTCGATATCGATGATGTGATAAAACTTACATCAATAACAAAACGGTTTGAAATCGAAAGGCGACTAATAAAAGTCGATGTAATTCCACATGATCTTCGTTCTGCAATGTTGACCATCGAATATGTTAAAGATGAATCTACAACTGAAGATCCCTATTGTTTTATGAAATTTTTAGTTGGTCGAGATGCAATGTGTACAATGAGACTTCACATCCGAGTTTAAAATCTATCAAATGTTCCTGTTGGAGAAAATTGTCTTAGTTAAATACAGAGCGGGGAATAGATCAGTTTATGGTTTGATATGAAATCATTTACTGCTCTATTCCCCGTTTTGGCAAATATGTTCAATGACCTTGACCTAAATACAGAACTTTGTAGCCTTCAGCTACAATAGTAAATATAAAATGCAAAGAAAATAGTAAACTTAACGTAATACGTACCCCCACCACTTTTGCTAGGGTATAAATAGAGGGGCATTTGCAGTGTTGTTCATTATTGCCTTGACCTTTGTGGAGATCGCACCTACATTATGCATCGCTGCGATATTTGCAAGTCTTCATTTAAGGATGAATTTCTTTTAATGATTCATAATGAACTGAAACATAACAACAACCAAGATGAAAAATATGAAGAAGAAGAATTGAAAGAAATAGATCAAATGTTAGCTCAACACCAACATTCCAGACCAACTGTAATTCAATATGCACCATCAACATCGACTTCTACTTCTGCTCTGTCTACACTTCACCTTCCTTCAACATCATCAGCTGCATCGACTTCTACGCCTGCTCTGTCTACATTTCATCGTCCTTCAACATCATCAGCTGCATTGAGTTCTACGCATGCTCTGTCTACACTTCACCGTCCTTCAGCATCAACAGCAGTAAATGTAGAACTACATGCCCGAGCACTTCCGGGTAATGTAGTAACCCACTTTAAAATTGACAATGCAAAATTACAACTCGAAGAATTTTTAAATAACGCAAAAGGATTGGTAAGTAAAACTCTGCAAAATGAATTAAAAAGATTAAATTTTATCAAATTTGGACTATTAATGGATGCTTTATTTACAAACATTCAAAATGAAACTTCACCGAGAGGGTTTTTAACAAAAAACCGTACCATTATGTTTTCGTCAGATATTGATTCAATCGTATCTGAATGTTTTGAAGAGCTCAAGACAAAAATACAAGAACATGAAGGAAGAGGCTCTGGATGGAGTTTGTTAAGCATCACAGGGCTAGACTTAAGAGTACACAAACACGGCTATGGAATTCGAGGAAGTAGCTACATCCCTCTACCAACAAAGATTAGAAATACCTTTTCCTGCGTCAACGTACAAAATCAAGATACTGAATGTTTTAAATATGCCATGTTGGTCAAATATGTAACAGACAATCCGATAAGACCAAGTCACAAATATGAAGAAATACAACATAAGTATAATTTCCAGGGAATGAATTACCCTGTTGCAATTACTGATATATCAAAATTTGAAAAGCAAAATCCTTCAGCTTCTGTCAACATTTTCGGCTTAGATTCGACAAACAATGCGTACCCCTTGCGCATAACACCTATGCGCAGAGATCATACGGATTTGCTATTGATCACTAAAGGGGACATATCCCACTATGTCTACATAAAAAACTTTGCAGCTCTTGTATCTAAACAAATATCAAAAAAACACGGAGAGAAAACCATTTGTAAAAGATGTTTTTGTCATGTAGGCAAACCATTAAGAAGGGGAGGTTCAGAATGGTTAGTAGAACATCAAAGGTTATGTAATGGAAACTATGAGGTTAGAATTAAATTGCCACATTCCAGCAGAGCGCAGATAAAATTTGACAAAATAATACAACAATACCGTGTACCTGTTGCTGTTTACGCTGATTTCGAGTCTTCTTTACATCCACTTGAACAACAAGAAGAGGACGTTACAAGAAGAAGCAAATACCAACTTCATTCACCAAACAGTTATTGCATACTAATTAAATCCACGTTGACTGAAGACCATCTTCAAAAATATGGACTATCATCTTCTCCAAAGATTTATCGCGGTGAAGAAGCAGCCAAATACTTTGTCGATAATCTGTATGAAATAGCTGCAAATGTAGAAGAACTGTATGGAACAAAGGTACCCATGTCACCTATGGAAGAAGAAGAGCTTCAACATTATTATTCAACAACAACGTGTTATTTGTGTAATAACACCTTTACACTGGATAACGTTAAAGTTCGTGACCACGATCATCTTACGGGAGCGTATAGAGGTGCAGCCTGTAACGCTTGCAACTTGAACTACAAACTACCATATTTCATCCCCGTAGTTCTGCACAATCTGAGTGGTTATGATTCGCACTTCATAATCCCCGAACTAGGAAGAGATAATGGAGCAATAGACATTTTGGCTACTACAATGGAAAAATTTATAAGCTTTTCAAAAAAGGTGGGTAAAATTAAATTAAGGTTTGTTGATTCATTTAGATTTATGCCTTCAAGCCTCATGAAATTATCTGAAAATCTAAGAAGAACAGATTTGATAGAAACAAGCAAAATTGTACCCAATAGTAAAATGGATTTGGTTCTTCGAAAAGGAGTCTTCCCCTATGATTACATCGATGGACTGCATAGATTTGATGAAACATCACTACCTCCACCAGAACACTTCAAAAACAAACTTAATGATTCGGAAATATCACTTGAGGACTATCAACACGCACGTCGAGTATGGAACGAGTTAGATATGAAGACCTTAGGAGATTACTCGGACTTTTATGTCAAACTAGATGTAACTCTTCTTTGTGATGTAATGGAAGAATTCCGAAACACTTGTTTTGCTGCCTACGATTTGGACCCTCTACATTCGTATACTTCACCAGGATTAGCTTGGCAAGCCATGTTAAAAGAAACAAAATGCAAACTCCAACTTTTAACAGACATTGACATGGTTTTAATGGTTGAAGCTGGAGTAAGAGGCGGATTGACCCAAAGTGTTACCAGACATGTCAAAGCCAACAACAAATACCTACCCGATTATGATGAAACCAAACCGTCAACCTATTTAGGATATTTCGATGCAAATAACCTGTACGGTTGGGCAATGTCAAACCCACTTCCTTTTGATAACTTTAAATGGATTAATCCCGACTCTATTGGCGATATTTTACAAATTCCGAAACATGGTGACACTGGATATATTTTGGATTGCGATTTTGAATACCCAGAAAATTTACATGATCTTCATTATGACCTACCACTTCTTGCTAAAACAGAAATTTCACCAATTGGAAAACACCCCAAATTAATGATGACATTAAATAATAAACAACGCTACGTGGCTCACTTTTGGGTGGTTCAACAAGCTATCGAATTAGGACTACGTTTAACAAAAATTAATAGAGTTTTGGAATTTTCTCAATCATGCTGGTTGAAACCCTACATTGATTCAAATACCATCAGAAGAGCAGCAGCTACATCAGACTTTCAAAAAGATTTCTTTAAATTAATGAATAATGCGATATTTGGAAAAACATTGGAAAACAAAAGAAGACATAAAAATGTTAAACTTGTTACCGACGCAAAAAAATTACAGAAACTAGTACAGCAGCCAAATTTTGGAACATCGATAATTATTAATGAAAAACTTGTAGCAGTGTCCATGAAGAAGACGAGTGTGAAGATGGATCGTCCTTTGTATAAAGGCATGTCAATCTTGGACATCTCAAAAACACACATGTACGATTTTTACTACAACAAAATGGTGGCGTTCTACGGAAGAGAAAATATATCTATTACATATATGGACACTGACGCTTTTATATATCGCATAGTAACATTGGACATGTATAAAGATTTACGTACATTTATTTACAAGAACGACTTTGATTTCTCCGATTATCCAAAAGATCATCCAAACTACGACAATGACAGACACAAAAAAGTACTAGGCAAATTCAAGGATGAGGCTAATGGTGTTCTACTTGAAGAGATTGTTGCACTGATGTCTAAACTATATTCTTTGAAACTCTATAATGAAAAAGAAGAAGAAGAAGAAAAGAAGAATAGCTATATTAAGAAAGCTAAAGGTGTAAAGAGTTTATATTTAAAGAAGAAAGTGCATTTTGAACACTACAAGCAATGCTTATTTGAGGATAACATCATTACAGCTAAATTCAACACCATCAGAAGTTTTAACCATCAGCTGTACAGCGTAACTGAAGTTAAAAAGGCGCTATCCTGTAATGACGACAAAAGACAAACCCTTCCAGACAACATCCACACTTTACCATTCGGTCACTATTCCCTCAACCCTATTGACTAATAACCCTTTCATCGTCCTAGATCCTCTATCCTTTTCCTTTCCGTAAAAAAGGGGAAACACAGCAATGTTAAGCTGTGTTTCCCCTTTTTTTACACAAGTTTTGAATGACCTTGAACTATATGTATATATAAGCAGATTTATACAAAAGAATATTTAATACCATATCAGCTGCCTTCGTGAAACCATCATGTCAGACCTGAAGGAGAAGATTATTAATGAACTACACAAACCTGCAAGAATAAAGTTTCCAAGAAGAAATACTGTTATAAAAGGGATAAATGATCTATATCAAGCGGATTTAATTGAAATGCGACCGCATAGCAGAATAAACAAAGGATTTAAATATATACTCACAATTATTAATTGTTTTACAAAAGTTGCAGACGCTTTACCTCTAAAGGACAAGACTGGTAAAAGCGTAACAGAAGCCATGGAAATAGCCATAAAAAGAGATAAAAACAAAATTAAACATTTACAAACTGATGATGGAACAGAATACTTTAATACAAACTTTGCACAGTTAATGAATAAATATAAAATAAATCATTATTCTACAAATTCAGAGAAAAAAGCAGCTATTGTAGAAAGATTCAATAGAACCTTAAAAGGAGCACTGTATAAACAATTTTCAAAAAGAGGTTCTTACGTATGGTATGATGTTTTACCACAATTAATAAATGATTATAACAACAGGTTTCATAGAACTATCGGTATGAAACCCAACAAAGTAAATAGAAGAAATGCAAAAGATGTATTAAAACGCATTAAGAAAAATACAAAGCCTAAAGTAGAAAAAATGCAGCCAAGAAAATTTAATGTAAGTGATAAAGTACGGATTAGTAAATATAAGGGAGTGTTTACCAAGAAATACCTTCCCAATTGGACGAATGAAGTTTTTACAGTGTATAAAGTGCAACCGACTGTACCTGAAACGTATATCTTAAAAGATAACAAAGGAGATTTGTTGCAAGGTGCATTTTATGGACATGAAATGTTAAAGTCAACAGTAGGTGATGTATATCTTGTTGAAAAAGTGTTACAAAGAAAAAAGGACGCAGTTAAAGTGCGGTGGTTAGGGTTTAACAAAACTGAGGATTCATGGATACCTATAAAGAACTTGGTTTAATGCAAACAACTCATTTCATCGTTAACCTTTGAGCAGGATGGAGATAATTAACCATAAAGATCGATTCAATATTAATAACATAGATGATTTAACTGTGGATAACGTTAAAATCAACAATGGTAAACACGGTAGTTTACTTCCAAACACTGTTCGATGTATAGTAAGTGGCCCCTCAAACTGCGGAAAGACCAATGTTGTCTTTAATTTGATCACTAATCCGCAGGGATTAAGGTTTAATAACCTATATATTTTTTCAAAGTCTCTACATCAACCAAAGTATCAATTGCTGGATAAAATCCTATCTGATGTGTCTGATGTTAATTTTTACAAATTTAACGCTAGTGATAGTATTATGCAACCAAACGAAGCGAAACCGTATTCTGTATTTATATTTGACGATGTATCTTGTGAAAATCAGGATACTATTAGAAACTACTTTGCCATGGGAAGACATAATAACATCGACAGCATATATATAGGACAAACTTATAGCAAAATCCCAAAACAACTTATCAGAGATAATGCAAATATTCTAATTGTATTCAAACAAGATGATACTAACCTAAAACATATATATAACGATCATGTGAATGCGGATATGCCATTTGAAAAGTTTAAAGAGCTTTGCGGAAAAGCATGGGCGGAAAAGTATGGATTTTTGGTTATTATGAAAGATCAAGCTATAAAAGATGGTCGTTATAGAATAGGTTTTGATAAATTCGTTTTAATACACTGATTAGCGGTATTACTGTACAAGTCGTCAAGGTGTGAAGATGGTTAACCAGGAAAAGCTATTAAAGGAAATAAAATCACTTAGTGATTCTATTAGACAAAAGAACCGAGCTTTAAAATCAGGTATAAATGAAAGAGAGCAATTTTTAGAAACAACATTCAAACCTGTTACTGAACCTTTAAAGCGATTAGCACAAAATATGGAAAAACCTTTAATTCACTTCGAAGGAGACAAAATGCTACCAATTTCCAAATATGAAGAAGAATTTCAGAATGATGAAAGTTTTGGTCAGTTACAAACATCTGAAGAAAGCGACGAGTATGAAGAAAGCGGAGATATAGAGGATTTAAAGGAAAAGGACATTGCAGAAGATACAAGTACAGAAGATACAAGTGTAGAAGATACAAGAGCAGAAGAAGAGGATATTAACCCATCCAACTTAAGCAAATTAGGCACTGATATTATGTTTAAAGGAACACTTGGAAGAACATATACGTTAAAAATGTTACACGCCGCACATGCTAATCGAAATTATCATACCTATGGAGCTAGAATAGAGGATAAAGGATTAATGATTGGAGATAGCAAGTTAGATATAAGCGAAAATGATGATATAGTTATTGGAGATAAGAAATATAAAGGTACTAAAGGTTTGTTTGAACTCATCTTTAAAAATAATCCTGGTAAATATACTAAAAGGGATTTACAATTGTTTAAAAATATATTAGAGTATACAAATGCACATAGAAAGAAGTATTCCAAAGACTTACCTATTCATAGAAATCGGTCAATAAAATATACAAGTATTATATCTAGTCTTTTCCCCTCGAAATCAAAAAAAGCTCAAATTAAAAGAAGAGCTTTATCTTCTGCTGAATTAAATGTTTTGCATAAAAAGAGAAAAACAACTGATCCTACCACATCTGGAAGGGGATTATTGAAAAATTTGTATAAAACTAATATAATATATTACAACGATATAAATAAGTTAGTTGATCGAATGAGGTTATTACATGAAGCTATGGAAGCCGGGCACACTGGTTTAGAAAACGAATGGGTAGCTTTGGTTGATGAACTGCGAAAACAAGGAATAATTGTTCAGTAGACGTACATATATAATAAGAACCTAAACGATAGCGATTCAGTTACATCATGAGTGTGGACAAGTTTGGACGGTACTCCGAGTTTGGAGTAAAATCTGGATATAGTGAAAAAAAGCTGGGTTTCCGTTAACACCTGACGGCAACTATAATTTTGAAGGAAAAGTAATTCAAAATGTTGGTGATCCGCTTATGTCGTCTGATGCGGTTACGGTACAGTACATGGAAAAAAGAACCCCAACTGTACACGAAGATCATTGGGGGTTTTCCGGTAAAAGGTTAAGCAATATACAATATCCCGTTTATGATGGTGAAGCAGTAAATTTAGCTACTCTAAAATTGTTAACGATTTACAAAAGGAATGAAACTGACACAAGCTATGATGTAAAAAAATTAAAATTATCAAATGTAGGTGATTGTGAGCAGGATGGAGACGCTGTAAATAAGAAAATGTTTGATATTGTACACAAGAAATGGACTACGGAATATGAAAAACATTTGGAAAGGTTTGGTGCAGCTCTATTCCATTATATCCATCGGGCTTCAGGAAGAGATGCAGCTTCAGATGTTGATAGTCACAATTATTTAGACTGGAAAAATATACACAATCCAGAGAAACCTAATCAACGAGATAAACCGTCTGAGCCTTCTAAAGTCAAGACATTAGGAAAGGGAGATAAAGTGAATGTGATTAATGAACCAACAGAAAACAATGAAGATTACATAAGAGAAAAAAGAATTTAAAATACCCCCATGATAAGGGATAAAGCTTCAGTCATATTCGAGAGACGATACAGAGAGGATGATGGAATCCAATATTACTGCGTGGAGTTTAATATCTCAAGAGCCGAGATTTCCCCAAGGAGTGTTGCCAGATGGTTTTGTTCAACGGTTTGATAGATATATGGATTGGGAACAACTTTCCATACATTATCTCTTCACAATGACTATGTTAAGAATTTATTTTCACAGAGTTAACTGGATCCATATTTTACAAAGACAACAGTTTTCAGAAGACTTCCTCGTAGAGATGACATCAAATTTTAATAACTGTTGGGAAGTAATAAGTAAATATCAAAATCTCTCTGAGAATTACATTGACAATTTTAAAGATAAACTAGACTGGGATGTGTTATTCAATTACCAACGATTTAGTGGCAAGTTTCTAAGGAAACATGACAACTATTTAAAGTTTATTCATTTTACCGAAGACAACAATACCATCACCAGCGGAGAAACATCTGGAACATCTTCAATTACACCTTATTTCAATTTTTACTACTTCTATTTAATATGTCTACATTTAATTAATAAATCTATTTCTATATAATAAATGGATTTTAAACAGTATATAATACAAGAAACCAAAACTGATATAACATTCATTGTAAAACATTTATAGAGTGCACCTACTGATTGTAGGTTTTGCTATAAATAGTCATGTCGAGGGTTAAACGCATCAGTCATAATCGAGAGAGATTACAGAGAGGAAGGGGAATAGCATCAACAGCATTTTCTCTATTGAGTAAACCGGTTGGAGCTATAGTTAACAAGGCGATTGATTTATTACCTGTGGAATTACATTTACCTGGAGGATATCAATATTGTGGTCCTGGAACCAAATTAGAGAAACGTCTTGCTAGAGGAGATCCTGGAATAAATAAGCTCGATCAGGCTTGTAAACAGCACGATATAGCGTATTCCAAATTTGGTGATACTAAAAATAGATCAATAGCAGATAGAGCACTTGCTGAGAAAGCTTGGCAAAGAGTAAAATCTAGTGACGCGAGTATTGGTGAAAAAGCAGCGTCTTTAGCAGTAACAGCAGCAATGAAAGCAAAAACTACGTTTGGAGGAGGAAAGAGAAGAAGGCGTGGGAAAAAACCCGCTAAGAAACAAGGAGGTAATATCAGAAGAAAACGTCGATCTACCAGTGGTAAAGCTAAAAAGAAACCAACAATATGGTCAATGATAAAAAAGGGAGGAGGATTATACCTAAGACCGTATCGTGTGTATTAAATAAGAAAGAGCAATTAATAATTACAAACAAAGAATTAACCAATGAAGAACTGATTACATATGCTTCTTGTTTGAAAATCCCATTTTTTAGAGGAGTATTTATGAAAGATGAATTACCGGTTAAAATGTGGAAAAATGAGACTGGTATTGTAAATTTGGATAATAGTGAAGGATTAGGCACTCATTGGGTGTGTTACAAGAAACTTGGTAAAACCATTTATTATTTCGACAGTTTTGGAGACCTTCCACCACCGAAAGAACTTCAACGATACTTTAGTGCGGCAGAAAATGTTTTTTACAATCATACAAGAAAACAACCTGATGATACATCCATTTGCGGTCATTTATGTTTAGACTTTTTAGCTAAAAGTGTTAGTCAACTTTAAGATGTCCTCGTATACAGTGTCATTAACCGGTAACTCATGTACTTTGCGCAGTATTCTATTTCCAGCGCTACGTTTGCAAAAAGGAAGACTATGGGAAGCCGCATTATTGGATTTAACAACATATAACTCTATTCCAAACGTTAGTGAAGGAATTAATAACAAAATACATTATTACAAGACAAAAGATGATAAAGGAAAGTATTCAGCTTTGGAAGAATTCAGTTTACCAACAGGAGCTTATGAAATTGATAATATAAATGAAGTTATACAAAAACATATGGGAAAAGAAAATATAACGATAAAAGGCAATAACAATACAATGAAAGCCGAAATTACTTCTAAGTATTATATTGATTTTAGTCAAGAACATTCAATTGGTAGTTTATTGGGGTTTTCTAAGGAAACAAAAGTATTAGAACCTAATAAAACTCATTCTGGGAATAAATCTGTGACGATCATCAAAGTTAATAGCATAGACATTACATGTAACATTATACAAGGATCCTACAGAGATGGAGAAAATCGTCATATATTACACACATTCTACCCATCAGTTGCACCGGGTTTCAAGATAGTAGAAAAGCCTCAAAACCTTGTGTACCTACCGTTAAACACCAGTTTCATTTCAGACATCGTGCTGAACATAGTGGATCAAGACGGAAACCTTATTGACTTTAGAGGAGAAGCTATTACTGTGAGAATACATATAAAATCATCCGCTTAGACAATGGGGTTATCATTTAAAAAGAGAGAGCCAACCAGCAAAGAGGTCAGTAGCTCATCAGCTGTAGAAGGATTAACAAGTGACAACATTCGTTTTCTAGAAGAAATTGGATTAAAGGTCATTAACAATGGATATACTGGATATAGCGCAGGGTCCAACATTCGACGAGACCTTATGGGAAAAGGAATATCACACGCACAACCCTTACGCTTCGTCCAAATTAAACAATAACGATGAAATTAGGATTCCTATACAACAACAAGACATTTATACTCTTCCATGCGAAAGTTATTTATATATTGAAGGAAAAGTAACAAAAACTGATGGTACTGCTGGAACCACTGTTCCGTTCATAAATAATCCTATGGCATTTTTATTTGATGAGATTAGATATGAAATTTCAGGAGTTACAGTCGATTCAACAAAAAAGGTTGGAATTTCCAGTACATTGAAAGGATTAGCGTCTTTAACACCAAATGAGAAGAATCTGTTAGCTGTTGCAGGATGGGTTGCACCAGACAAAAGTACAATCGCTCCTGACTCTTCGGGAAACTTTGATTTCTACGTACCTTTAAGATTACTCCTAGGATTTGCTGAAGATTACAGAAGAATAATAATAAATGTAAAACAAGAACTAGTTTTATTAAGATCATCAAACGATAATGATATTATTAAAGCAGCTACTGGAACAACTGATGCCAATTTAGATTGGAAATTAACATTAGACAAGATTGTTTGGAGAGTACCACATGTGCGACTAAATGATGAACACAGGATTACATTATTAAGAAAGTTAAAATCCGATCGAGACATTGTAATGCCATTCAGAAGCTGGGAGTTTCATGAATACCCCGTTTTACCTACAACACAACGGCATACATGGACTGTAAAAACTTCTACTCATTTGGAAAAAGCGAGATATGTAATATTTGGATTACAAACGAAGAAGAAAAGTATAATAACTGAAAATGCTGGTGAATTTGACCATTGTAAATTAACAAACTGTAAAGTGTTCCTGAATTCACAATTCTTTCCCTACGACAACTTTAATATTTCTTTTGATAAAAAAAGGTACAGTGTTTTATACGATATGTACGCTAGGTTCCAAAATTCATATTACGGCAAAACAAATACACCTCTACTATCTCCCGTACAGTTTGAATCGAAAGCTCCGATTGTTGTAATTGATTGTTCCAAACAAAATGAATCTGTAAAATCGTCTAGTGTTGATATAAAAATAGAAATGGAATTTCAAGAAAACGTACCTGCAAATACATCTGCGTATTGTTTAATTTTGCACGATAAAATTGTTACATACACACCGTTGACCGGTATTGTAAAGACAGTATTGTAAAACGTTGTACCACCACCGGCACCGCCACTGTCGCTAACCTATAAATAGCGGAGCAACAATGCAGGTCTTCAGTTGATCGTCTATCGTCGCATGGGTAACATCTTCTACAAAATGAGTTCTCCATCTGTTGTACAAGGTGATGCAGAGGTAGCACCGTTATTGGAACGTGATAATACTAGTGAAGAAGAAATCATCAAGGAAATAACTGCATTTTTAAAGTTTGGTAAAAGAGATAGAGAGGAGGAAAGTAATGCAGACCCATCAAAGGTAGTACCAAAGAGGAAGAAGAAAGTTGAAGAAAATATTCCTCCTCACATTTTAACTGAAGTTTTTTTGCGAATCTTTTACCCCATCTCAGCATGCATCAGTAAAAGTGTATCAGTTGGATTGATGAAGTCATTGGATTGTTCCCCTACAGTAATACTACACCATGGAACAAAAAAGGTTTTATTTTCGCAAAATGCTTGGGAGTCATTTTTGAAACATGTACATTTAATAGAATGTTATTTAACTAACAGTTTGTGTGGAAGGAAAACACATATTCGACTTTTGGATTGTGACAATGAAATCGATATTGTTAAACATCGTGGACAACTACAAGTGCGAATTAGAGACTTGACTCAACATGAAAATAATATTCTACTGTGACGTGAAGAATTCTACGTTTTAAACTACGCAACAGAACCTATTACAAGGTACATGAGACAGTTGGTATTTGCAAGCGCTATTATTAAAGAATATTTGGTCGATACTTTGGAAAAACAACCTGATAGCACCATCGTGTACGGACCTGTGGATACATCTATTTTTAATAGAATACCTCATGAAGTTTGCATGTGGAGAAAGTTAAAGGATTTTGAACCACTTGTAGAAATCGCTACAGAAGCTACAGAAGAAACAACACAGGAAGAAGAAACGGAGAAACAAGAAGAAGAAGAAAACGAAACACAAGAAGAAGAAGAAGTTAAAAAAGACTAAAGTTTGACTTAGTAAAGAAGAACACACGTGGGGTAGGCCTATTGGGGACGGTGCCCACGTTAAATATACACCAACGCGCCTGCAACTGTACGGCCTGGTATTTAACCTACCGTGGTGTGGAAAACAGTTTAGTTGATCGTTAGGTGTCATGATGAGCGGAGGGGATAAAGAAGTGAGTGTAAAGCCTTGTGTAATAGAATTTCAAGCATTTCGAAATAATGATGATAGGTTTATTATCAAGGAATTAGTAATTTTAGACTTGCTTACATTTGTAGTTTACCCATTCACGTTTGAAGCTCCTTTTTCTTTTAACAACCTTAACGCCAAAGCAAAAAGTACAAGCAAATGGATAACAAACTACTTTCATCACATACATTGGTATGAAGGGTTTATAAGCTACAGTAATCTGCACAGTATTATGTTTAACTTTTGCAAACAATATTCACATATATACACAAGAGGATTAGAAAAAAAGAACTGGATACAAAAGTACACGCACGGTGATGTTTTCGATATAACTATCGGTAAGGACTTTAACATTAATCTCGGTAATATTTGTGTTGCTGCAAAAGATCCTAAACACGGACAATCAAACTGCGCATTGCACAACGCATATCGTTTGGCTGCTTACTTGGAACAAACGCAGAAATGTGGTGGGGGTAGCGAAGAACCGGAATGTGGTGGGGGTAGCGGGGCCTATAAATACGAGGAGCCAACACCGCTCCGGCACGAGTATTATTCGAGACTCCGAAGAGGCAACATCACAGAAGACATCGCAACCACCACTGACGAAGATGGCATCACAACAGTTTCTACAAACACTGGTTGATCAATTCAACACTCATTCAAAATCCGACCTTCTGCTAACTAAAAAGTGTTCAGAATTAAAAGAACAAAAACACTACATTATTCATAACATCAAGAAAGTGGAAACCACACATGGAGAAGCAATTCTAGTTTCATTGAGCGAAGCACCTTTAACTTCAGGAGATGAGCCGAAGTTTCAAGTATTTCTTCCAAAACGATTTGTTCAACTGCTACAAAATGAAGATTTGCGAGATATTCAACCGGGGACGTTGTATTTGGTATCACACGGTGTAAGCGGCAACAACTCAACGGAACTCACTCTGCACATCATGCATCCTTGTACATAATGTCTCTGTTTGTATTTTATTGTTTGTATTTCTAGTCATCAATGTTAAACTTAAGTTTATTGTATTGTAAGATGTTTGTTTAATAAAGAAAAGAAAAAATATAAAAAAAAATATGAAAAAAATAAAGAAAACAGCAACACAGCAGTATATTATTTTATATACTGCTGTGTTGCTTTTTTTAAATTCAAATGGATGACCTTGAACTTTCATTCAGGGTTAACTTATGAAGAGGTATAAAACAGAGGGAGCAGTGAAGTTAGTCTCAGTCTTGTCTAACACACGCTGCAGCTAACATGTCGGTGCCACCTATGAACAATTTATTTTTCGATAACAATTTGAAGACATATTGTTGCGAGTTACAATGTTTTAAAATACCAGGCGATCAAGTTGACGGGAAAGCTTGTCGTAAGTGCAAGTGTTTCAGCTATTGCATATGTAGATGTAAAACGTATCAAATGAACCGACAAGATAAAATACAAGAATTACGCCGAAGGATTGCATTACTGTGGCGGCGAATGTAGTAGCAACCATCTGCCTCGCACCAGCTGCCACCTGCCACCTGCCGCCTGCCATCTGCTGTCCGCCATCTTCTCCGCCCCACCACACTTTTACCCCCACCATTTCGTTTCATACCAGAACGTTAGCTAGCGAATAGTCAGTACACCTCCGGCTCTCGACTGGTGAACATCGAGTGCTCTCCACAAACGTAAAACATTATATTAAAATGTCCATTAAAATTAGGTGTATTCATTATGACTCTATTCATCTTGCGACTTTCCAAGATCTCGAGGTGTTTAGTGAAGAGTTAAGACTTCTTCTTGCGTCCGGTTACGATTTATCTTTGGAACTTTACGCATCAAAAAACAACATGGACTCTGCGCAGGGATCGAAGTATCTACCGTCTTTCATCAGAAAGCGAAGTGATGGCCGCAACTCGTCCGGATCAACAACATCGATGACAACGAACAACGGGGAACTATTGTAAATAAAATAAAGTAATAAAATAAAGTAATATTTGTAATAGTACTACCTCGCACTCGTATCATTCGATTGCTTCATTCGATTGTTTCATTCAATATTTATTATCGATTAACTATCGAATCACAATCGAATGATACGAGTGCGAGGTAGATTTTTTTTAAAAAACTTCACCGTGACCTTGAACTTTGAACTTTTACTCATTTCGTCACAAAACCGCCTACGTCACTGGCTCAGCCTCAGATGACGTCTTTCATGACGCAGCGCTTCCGGTCACGTGACCGGAAGCCATCAATCAAGTGAGCCAGAAGTCCCCTTTCCCTACTACTAAGAGAGGTACATGCCACAATTTGATTTATTATCCATAGTATTTGTATTCAATTTATACGCTTTATTACAGGTATTACAACCTAATTACTAAAATGCAGTTCTAAAAACAAGACAAAATTTAATCGATTGAAGTCCACAAAGATGAAAGCACCATCTTACTTAAAGAACTACAGTGTGGAACAATTAACTTACCTAATTAATAAATGTGTCTGATACAAGTAACATTAAATTTACTTTTCTTCCTTTAACGTATCCGATTGATTAGACTTTTTTTAGAAAGAAGAGTAAAAATGAGTTATGCACACAGGTGGTCATCCTTTAGTGTATAATCAATATATAGAAAATAAATTAATATAGAAAGTCTTTAAGGTCTGTTGTCAGAGTTTTCAGGTCGCACTAGTGCCTCTGACATGACCTATTAACTACCTGTAGCCGGGACATCTTATCGTGCCTTCCGGAGCATGGTGACAGTTTCTAAAGTTAGATGGATTTCACCGGGAATTGAACCCGGGTCTTTTGGTTGGTAGGCCAGTGCTCAACCCACTCGGCTACGATTGCCACTTCACATAAAAATTACGACAAAATCAAGCTTCTCTATAAAAGCATGTTTTTGAGTATTACCTATCTTACATTAAATATAGTATTTGATGTTAAACCATACAAAATTACGCACAAGATCAAGATAATATACAAAGTTATGTTTTAAAAGATTTAAGTTTGTTTAATTGTAATGTATGGTTGTGTTCCTAAACGCAAAGAGAGGGGTTTAACAAACATCTCTTTGGTAGGTTTTGCAATGTATGTAATAGCCCCAGTTAGCTTTGACTGTATTGCTTATAATTAACATCAATCAGTTTAACCATAGCAGTTTTGCAAATACTCACCAGCGACCTGATCTTCTGAAAGTCCATACTCCGACTGTAACAAACCACAGAAACATTAGATTAAATTGTTTTCGTTAATTTAATTATAATAATTAAATTATTCTTTAGTGAAAGCGTAAAAACTTGTGTAACTAGATTCTCCTTTTTTAAACGTTTTCAACTCTGCTTGTCAACGACGGTGACATTTGTATTATACAGGGTGTTCAAAAAAGGTGGGGACATAATTCATTGGGTCATTGGGATTCGTTGGGTCAAAACAAGCAAAAAAGTTTACATATGTCCTATCTCCTTTCGTTTAGCGTCTGTCTGTCTGTATGTGTTTTTTACAAAAAAAGTCATAATTCCTTAACGGTTTAAGCTACAGCGTTGAGATTTTGCACAAATGTTCATCTTATTAGCTGCTTTATTTTTGCAAAATGTGAATAAAAACTCTTTAACCGTTTCAAAATGGCGGCTATTTTAAATATTTGACGCCAAATTTCACGAAAACCGTTAATTTTACCAAAACATTGCAAGGGACATAACATTTAGGAAATTTTATGGAGATTTCACCGATATCTTATTAAGCTTATTTTGAACAAAGAATAACTGAGAAATTAATTTCTTTCTTGCTATACCTACAGTTTTCTCCATTTAAACAATGTTAAAACTATAACAAATATCATTAATAAAATTAATTTCCCCGTTATCCTTTGTCCAAACTAAGCTTAAAAAGATATCGTTGAAATTTCCATAAAATGTATTAAATTTTATGTATCTTGCGATTGTTTGGTAAAATTAACGGTTTTCGTGAAATTTGGCGTCACATATTTAAAATAGCCACCATTTTGAAACGGTTTAATAGTTTGTATTCATATTTTGCACAGAGAAAGCGGCCAATAAGACAAAAATTTGTGCAAAATCTCAACTCTGTGGCTCAAACCGTTAAGGAGTTATGACTTTTTTTGTAAAAAACACATACAGACAGACAGACGCTAAACGAAAGGAGATAGGACATATGTTTATATAATTTTGTTTGCTTATTTTGACCCAAGGAATCACTACGTAAATTATGTCTCCACCTTTTTTGAACACCCTGTATATTATATACATCAACGGTCCAACCGCTGAAAGTCAAGAGGCCATTTCGGCAATCGAACCCGTGACTCATGCTCCGAAATACAACATGTTAAACTTTAGGCTAGCGAGTCGCATGAAACCCTTGTTATCTACATTTAGCTATTAACATAAAATAGATCACAAAACAAAAACTTAACATAGTAACATTTTAAATACGAAAAATATTGAATTGTAAATAAAACAAAACTAAATACCGTACTGACATAATTCAGCATACACTGATCATATTAAAACTGCCTTGTAATGAAGTAAATGGGGTCATAATCACCCTAGCTAATTCCGTTATAAATTATTCCACGCCCAAGGTGCGGTATTGTGGCGTGGGTCAAAACACATAAGTGGTTATGTTTTGCAGTCCAATTTGATGATGGCCACCACATTTCGCCAAGCCGGTTATATCGCGTGTTGTCCCTCAGTTCGTCGACCAATGGCGAACATTGCAGCCCTGCAGGCTATTCTTATCTATTATATGTCAACACAAGTATAAATATTTTATTGTGGAAACACCGATAGCGTGCGGGCAGCGAATGCGGTAAACATTGCACCACCATTGCTATATTGGTGGTAGGATTGGTGGACATTGTCGTAAGAGGTGTAGTTATTCTCAATTTAAATAATATGTTCGAATTTTTTGCTAGAAAAGGTTCCGCAGTTTTTAACATTATGTGAAGCATTTTCGATTGTGAGCGAGTGTTTTATTCGACTCATTTATTAATGTAAATTAAATATACATTTTGAACATACAAAAACTGCCACTTAAAGCAATATTTTAACTACTCATGGAAATGCACCTTTCATAATGCTCGTTTATTAAAAAATGTTGCAAATTATTATGTTTTTATTTTTACTTTTAGTTGATTTAAAATGGGTACAATTTTAACTTTAAACTATAGATAATTTGATACAGCACTAGCTTTAATATAAGGGTTAACAACTTTTATTTATTATTGAAAGTAAAATATTTTCACATCAATAGATTAAACGGGCTTACAGTTGTCACAGCATTTACATGGGAGCAGACAATAGAGAATAGTGAGTGAATTGTACTTTTTGCGTTTATATCTGTGAGATGTTACATTTTCACTGTTAAGCCGTGTTACACTGTTCCACTTAACACTGTTAATCCGTGTCCAGTTATCTTTTTATTTTTTCAACCAATAGAATTTTTTTACAGAGCATTTTACAAATACTTTTAAGGAAAAGCGGTCAAAACCCCTAAAATGTTTGTAGATACCCCGGGATGTGAACCCATGACCCAAGGCCGTAATAGATGAAAGATTAGGCTAGTGATATGTCCAACATATTCTTTTTAACAGAAAATATAACACCAAAGTTTAGTTGAATAATGTCCTGCTTTTCACCAATTTTAGTATTTAATTACGTACTTATGAACTGATTTATACAAATACACTTTGCAATGTTCTAAATAAGTGTCCCTGATATGCATTTACCCTCTTATGATAGCGAGTAGGGAATGTGGGTAAACACTAAGTAAGTATGGGTAATATTTTGTAAGTAAAATACGAAAATAATACTGGAAGAGTGGTTCATGCAAATCTAAGGAGTATTTTTATATTCATAATACAATTTTTTATTTTCCAAAGTTGTTGTACTTAAAAACTTGTGGATTTATTCTTTGTATACACAATCAGTTGCTGATGTTCATGTGATTTGAAGTGATGTGAAGTGGAGATGTTTGTTAAATAAAGATAAAACTATATCATATATATGACGAGTGACAAAGAAAAACTGTGACTATTCGAGAGTAACAAAAAGAAAGCACACTTATTCTTACACTCTACAAAATAAATCAGAATGTTACACAACACAGATTTAAAAAGCTTTAATACTTGCTGTGATTTGGCTGTACATTGTACAATGCCAGGAGTTAAATAGTGCAGGTTAGTAAAAAATTCGATGGACTAAGCATATCTTAATGAACCTCTAAATTATTTACTATTACAATACCTCATAGTCAGGATTTTTAACTTTATAGTTATACTTATAGGTTTTTGTAATGCCTTTTCTAGAAAATTATCTTCCAAAAAATTACATATTAAGTTTTTTTTAATAAAAATAACATGGAATAAACAGACTTCACTTACCCTCTTGCCAATCTCTGCTATTTAATTAAAGTAATGTTCTGTTTTACTGAATTAGCCATGTAATTATTTGATTATATATAATGTGATCATCAACGAAACTTTCGGGATCGTATTGTTTCGTAAATACATTTATTACAAAAGTTAAAATTATAGATTTTTTAAATCAATATATTTGCAATAATGATAAACATTATATCTTGTTTTTAAGAGTAAACTGACTGCCTAAGACTCATTCGTCACACCTGTTGGTCTGTCAGATGTTAAGTAAACTGTTTTTGGCAACGAGCCACCGTCCTTATGTAATTCTTCAGGGGTTTTCAAGTTGTCTAAGAATTTTAGTACTTAAACTTTAGATTTAAACTGTTTAGCAATAGCTATATATTTATAATAATATATATGTATATATATTTTTTCTATATGTTCTAAATATAACCCCTAGATCCTATTATAAAAAGTGTTTTTAAAGAAATCATGTTTACAATTTGTATTTTTGACAATATACTAAATTGTCGTTATATTAATAATGTTTAGTCAATACAACCTCATGACTCATTAAAAAGGTGTTCTAGTTGTTTAGTTTTGAGCGTTGCATTACGCTTCTTTATGAATCACCTGACCCATTTTTCATTTTTTTAAGGCCTTTAACAGTTAGGTAGAAAATAATCTCGTTTCTTAATAAATCTTCTATACAACCTATTTCTGGTCCTTTTTTAATTAGCTATTAAATGTTTTATATATACAAACTATTATTACTTACAAAATCAATGTTATAGCAAGGATAGCGAGTTAGTTGTTTTCGGTGTACTTAAATATTTTTTTATTAATTGATCTTTTCACATAATCACTACGCATAAATTATTTATAAGCGATCACCTAGTGGCAATATTAGTTTAGGAGTGTATATAAAATGCATAGCTAATCAAAGTAGTTTTATAGTATAATAGAAATTAATTTTTATCTGAAACCTATTTAGCCAAGCTAAGTTATACTTAATTAAGAATACTAATTTATTCTAGTGTTAATTTTAATAACCCCAAACCATAGTAAAATTGTAACGAGTTAACTTTTAATATAAACTAATATAAAAGCCTGTGGGCTTGGGTTTATTTTTAAAAATGTAGCACATTTTATGGTATTGCAAAAAGTCACGCTTCACCTACCGATATCTTCTTCTCGATGTTACTGGTTAACCTTCTCAGGCGTCTGTACTCCTTCTTGTAATTCACCGACAACTTGCAGTCCCCCATGATTAAAAATGTTTAGGTTTTGTTAAACCAGCTACACAGCTCACTTAACTGTTGTGGGTCATATACAAATCGTAAAACACGCGTTCAACAGATGAGTTACGCGCGCGTAGACGCCACTGGCAATACATAGCGGACATTCCGAAATATCTCGCGGCGAGAGGGGGGCCACACTTGCCGTTGTCTAAGAATAATACAAGATGTTGAGACACAGCTATTTCCAGGCGGTTTGTCATTATTAGTGGCTCTTCTTTTCCATTTATCTTGCACTTATGCTCCTTAAGCAGATTTTTTTAACAAAATTATCAGGCACTTTCACACGTGATAGAACTGTTAGATATTTAAAGTTTAAGTAAATTGTTACGTTATATTTTTTTAATCAGTACGAATAGTATATTGTAGCTCACACAGGTTTTAACAGATTGATTTGATATATTTTGTAAGTTAATAAATGAATATAGACTATACCATGCTAATTAAATAATTGTTTCTATGATTATCCAACAGTTGAATGGTTTTGTCACGAAAAATCATAGTCCAGGAGAGAAATAAAGGGTTTGAAAATGTTGCTGTAACAAGCAGCAGGAAATGTAATAATGCTCGATAGCTTACACTCACTCTCTCTATCTCATTTTACATATGCATGAACAATTTCAAATTATAATTAGTGGAGAAGAATTGAGAGTTTACAAATCCCTAATATGCCCGTACAACACACCAATGTATGATAAACCAGTCAGCCTGTAGAGTCCTACTATGAACGTTTTAGGAGACTGATATTTTCCTTTTCTGAAACTCCGAGGAAATTCGAAAAATATAGGTGTGACCGAAATAACTTTAATTAGTGCCATGTTTGTTTAAAATGCTTTTATATACCTTTATTTGCTAATTTATAATATGATTTATATGGAATGCATATTGTTGTGATGACTCAACCGACATTCAATACAAAAAATGTTTTGTTGCTTATATTTTCAAGAGTGACAGGAGATAAAGGTTTCCCTTTGATTATAGAGGTATAAAGGGGCTAACGAGGTCGGGTCACAGATGAGGTCGACGAGAGCACGTGTATTTGTAACCCTTTGACTCTACAGTCTTGAAACCAGCATCGTTAAAACATTTACAATTTCCAACTATGTATATAAAATATTGTTTATAAAACACAAATAAGTAAATATAACCTCATAATGTAGTCAAACACAACCCGGTTAATTATAGTTTCCAATGAGGTACGTTCAAATATGCTACAAGATTTTAAGGCTATCCACAGTTGCGTTAATGAGTGAAAGTGTAGAATTCAGCGAGTTCTAGTTGACGAAAGATAGATATAGATTAAATAAAAATATACACGTAAATTCAATCCGTTCTTTGAATATAAACGTAACAATCGATTCGAACAACACCACCAAACATTCAAAGCTTAAATTATAATTATTGTATAGTGCGTTGTCCTGTGTTGACGAGTATGGATATCGATCTAGTGGATGGATATCGATCAAGGTTTTCTAGTCCAATAAAATTGGCCCCAAAAATAAAGGTTACTAACCAATAAAATCTCGAACCTTTATATAACCCTTTACGGTTTTAAAATCCACTTAGTTACAACGCGTTTGTAATTGTGTTATCAATTAAAACTCTTTTGCGAGAGATGAAAACTTTCTTTCCTGGATTAGTTATTCAGAAGTGTAACTCGTGCAAGGGAGGGGTAGTTGATGGAGGATGAGGGATAGCTGATAGTGGGAGGGGGAGGTTTAAGAGTTGTTACGCTAATTGCTAACGCCGAGAGTTGCAGAATGGAGGCCATTGTCACGAGGGAGCGTGCGCTTAAACGATCGGTTGATGTAGTACACCTCCAGGCGCATCTTTGTTCCATTTAAAACCCCTTTTACTTTTGTTTATTTGTTCTGAAAATCGTAAATTAGCTTTTAATCCACGTGGGAGATTCTAAGTATAAAGAATTAACGCATATAAAAACAAACATCGATTACAGAGCATATTATGTTATAGTTGTAGAGGATGCAAATTAAACAATGGTTGAATTTCAAGAGTAAAAGTATATCTTAAAGTAAGTATCTAAAAAGTATAAAAAGTATCTCTGTTGAAAAATCTGTACATATTAAAACTCTGGTGGAAACATGTTTAAAATAACTTTAGTTTTGTATTTAAACTTTGGTGAGTTAAATTAGGCTTCGACTGGATAATAAAACTGAGATTAACGTATTAAAAGACTGTGAACCTCAATTTGCACAGTCAATATTTACAGTTAATTCAACCTGAATGTTCCGAAACATATTAGATATTTGACATCATTGAATCTTCTTTAATAAATATATTACATCGAATCCAATCTATCAGCAATCATTCTAATTATACCAATTAGAATAACTACTTCCCACCTCCGATCCCATTAAGTTGAAATGCCTTTGATAAATTCATCGGTGCCAATATATCATTTAGTTACTGAGTCCCTTTATAACCCTCTACGGCTGATGAGGGCTTGTTTGGCTAAGCAGAGTTGGTCGCTAGCCAATTGTTGACATTTAGGCCGATATCGCCGACTAAGGGTTGTTCTGGCTGCTCTACATCATTTGAATCGTTATGTTATTGCTTTATTATGAGGTTAGATACAATACACTTCAATGCTATGTTGAATAGATGAATATATTTCATCATGTGTCTGACGTTCTATTCGTTAGCTTGTTGTATGTTAAGTACAATTGTTCACTAATTTTACTCAGGTTTTTATTACTTTTTTTCTATCTACAAGGTAACAACATGTATTTAAACATTTGTTATTAATAACATACTCAAAGTTATGTTTTGAGTGTGTAGCTACTTGAAAAGTACTTTGTTTAAATTTGTTCCCTTATTATTTTGATTACTTTTGAGTTAAAATAAGACAAATTAAAAAAGTTATCATATGCCATTTCTTCCCCACAGCTGCCATCAAACGTACGTTTTACAGTACTAAATAACCATCACTTATAACTTTAGTTAATGGATTATTAGTGAAGAATGAGTGAAATGCCTTTCGTAGCGTTTTTATACTGACTGTTTTAGCGAATTTCCCCTGTAGGAAAGAAGCTATTACCGTTGGTCTCATGGTAAGACTTAAGCCATGATAAATTTCGTTTTGAGGCCCCCAGATGCCAAAAACACCATTTGTTCAAATTCATATATATGTTTACATATATATATATGTGTGTGTGTGTGTCCGTAGGCACGATAACTTTCGTAAAAATGGTCCGATCTTTATGAAATTTCGTACAAATGTGTAAGGCAGGATCTATTTTCATGAGTTTAAGAACCAGACAGGTCGTTCTATTTTAAAGGGGGTTTTGGAGCGGTTTTATACCCCAAACGTTTTTTAACTCTTTACATGTAATTATTTTTAAACCCAAACTTTTGTTTAGACCATTAAATTTAGCTTAAAAAATCAAAGAATTTGGTGTTTTGATCATCGCTCCATGTCTCTTGGTTACCAAGATATCAAAATTGCTAAACAAAGTACGTTGTCCAATGTTAATCTTATGGAAAATAAGTAAAATTGTATATATCGCTTATTAATGAACAAATATTAATGACACTTGGTATGTGGCTTCATCTGGTTATGGTCTATTCTTATTTGCACAAAAAACATTTTTACCGATACTTCCTGTTACAGCAAACCTGGATACTCAGCCCCCATGTTATTCTTATGGAGAATAAGTAAAATCTTATGTCTCCCTTAATTATGACATAAATTAATAAAATCTGGTATGTAGTTTCACCTCTTGTTGAGTTATACTGATAATTGCGTACAAAAACATTTGCTGTGCACCTTGTTGCAGGAAACCTGCATACTTATCCCCCGTGTTATTCTTATGGAGAATAATTAAAATATGGGATACATCGCTTATTTATGAATGTAGATTGATGAAACTTGGTATGTGGCTTCACCTAGTTGATTTATATTGATATTTGAATGAAAACCCATATTTAGCGTTTCTTTTGCAGCAAATCTGCTTACTCAGCCCCATGTTATTCTTATGGAGAATGAGTCAAATGTTATATATCGCTTATTCATGAATGAATATTGATAAAACCTGGTATGTGGCTTCACCTAGTTCAATTGTATTGATATTTGCATCAAAATCAATTGTTTGTGTTCCTTGTGTAAGCAAACCTACATACTCATCCCCAATGTTATTCTTATGTAGAATAATTAAAATATCGCTTATTTGTTGATATATTTTTATGAAGCTTAGTAAGCGGCTTTATGTAGTATTAAGACAAAAATGTGCATCGGAAATTCACTGAGTACGCAGGTTTGCTACGACGGGGGTATTTTTTTTAGCCAAGATCGTTGAATAGTAGCCGAATCACCAATATCAAATGGGTTCAGTTATGAATTTTCACAACAGATTTTGTATTTTCCCGTGATTTATCTAACAAGTTTTAGATTGTAAGCTATATATCACCCACACTATCCAGCAAATCATACTGGCATGTATATAATGCTTCCTTCAATAACTTATTTGAAGGGAGCAGTTGTTTGTGTGACAGCAGTGTTTTGGCTTCATATTACTGTTTAAAAAGGTCGACAAGTCATTTTATAAAAACATAAAACAATGGTGTAATATTGTAATTACAAAATTAAACAGTGTCTCTTCAATTGCACTTACTTATAAATTAGCAATGTAGATTTTTTCCTGGTTGACTCTTTTGCTTGATTTTATATATTTGCTATGTAAAACATCGATATGATTACAAAAACAAACCATCAAATACAACTGAATCAATTTTTTTACGTGGGTAACCTATGTGGTACTTATTTACTAAAGGGACCTCAAATTTTCTCTGTAATAATAATTTATTGATATAGAGAACTAACTTATACAGCGTGCTGTGGTGGTTAAGTTAGGTTACGTAGAGTACATTACGTTATGTTACTAAGAATTCAGAAGATATCATATTCAAACCTAGCCTAACCACCACTGCGCGCTTTTTAGAGAAGGCGGACGCGATAGTACATAAGTACCTAAGATGTTACTAACAAACTTAGAATTATTATTGTTAATATTTGTAGCAAAGTTTATTTAGCCTACATGTAACGTTTCTATAATATAAATCCCTTATGAATAAAAAATAGATTATAAACTAAACACTAAACACTGTTTTTGTTCACCTTTAAGTGGTGTTTATAAAGCTAAGGTGATACGAAGGAATTGGACATCTATAAACATTCAATACCTGCCCCTACTCTATAGCTCTTCCCACTGAGGTGACAGGAGGACGGATATTAAGTATGATATTGATTTTATCTTCATATCTTATAACAAAGCTTTATGGATGAAATGTCTGGTGAAAATCAACCGGAACGTAAAAATAAATGTTAAAACCGATGTCAGCTAGTAATATTGATTGATGTAAGGGCAATTCATAAAATGGTCATTCATAAAATAAGTAGATAAGTGCGATTTCGTATTGAAATTATAAAAACAATATGTGGCGTAAACGAGAATCACCAATCGGAACTCTCAATTTCAATAAAAATGTTAATAAATAATTAAAAATTAATTAACTACGGGATGTAATAAGAGACGTCTTACAACACTTAAGATATATTTACACTTATACTGATCCACATACAGACGGTAAACATATATAAAAGATGGTACTAGGCTATCGATTTCGACCAGTCACACCAGTCATCATCAGGCCAATGAGAGAACTCAATGAGTTTTCTCATTGGCCTGATGATGACTGGTGTGACTGGTCGAAATCGATAGCCTAGTACCATATTTTATATATGTTTACCGTCTGTATGTGAATCAGTATAAGTGTAAATATATCTTAAGTGTTTTAAGACGTCTTTTATTACTTCCATTCTTTTATAAGTAATAACAACACGTAATATGCTAATAAAAAACTTGTTTAAATTAATTAAATAAAAAACCAATGAAAATTAGTTAACTCTGAATACAGTATTGTTTGAAACCCCACATTATTAATGTCTTTAAGCTGTCATTCATTAAGAAGGTATGTTATCATTACCTTCAATCCCGTATTATCTGTTATATATTTAAAATATAAAATATGAGGTAGCCCTGTGGCTAAGAAAATCTTCTTATAATTTAATAACTCATTCAAATCAAATATATAGGCAATATATTTAGTTTTGTTATATTTGAAAAACAATTTCAAATTCAACCTTTTTTAAATGTTTTCTATTGAGGGAGTTTATAAACTTCATCTCCAATTTAGATAATCACCACAAGGTATGTTTGGAGGAGGTGAGGAGGGGAGGTTGACGAGATCATTGGAACACCCTTGTTGACACGCCCTTAGATGTCGACGATGTTGCAGGAGTTGATCAATTGCTTCTGGAAGAGATTTATAATTGGGAAGAAACCTAAATTAAGAGAGTAGTCCTCGTTTCGCTAGGGATATTTTTGATCTTTCTCTTCAATTTGGAAAAACTTTTGGTTACTAAACAATCGGTGAATAAACAATTGAAATGATAATTAATAAAAATACACCAATACGCAATTTTTCTTGTTGAATCTTTCTATATAATTTTTTAAGCAAAGTTTTAAGTCAAAATTGTGGAAGTTTGGCAAATTTCAGGATGATGGGAGACGGCTTAAATTAAAGGTCTTGATCCCAGGAACTCGAGAAAATAATATTCTAAAAAGTTACCAGAAAACGAGAAGCAACGTAAAACATCTCCCATAAGAAAAACATGAGAGTTTAAAAACGTCTGCTTTGTTTGCATTAAAACATGCGATCACGTAACTAATTTGCTTACGAACTGACACGTGCACCTATTTATTTTTTTTTTTTAGTTTTCACAGTATGTAAAGAGTAATTGGAGCCAGGTTAGTAGGGACTTCGTAACATGTATTTGTATTATTGTTTCAAAAACAAATACTTACTATTTGTTTATATTTGTTTTAAAAGAATACATATTCACATTGTATTATGATTGTTTTATTGAATTAAAGTATATCTTAACTGTCATGCAATGAGATGTAGAAAATTTCACAATTGTTTTATCATGTAATAGTTAGTTTCTGAATATTTACGCATATAGGAGTCATAACGGTCTCGTGGATTTAATATAAAAAATGACAGTTATTGCTGAAATGTGATCTTTTGTTTATTTTAACGTTCGTTTGATTTTATTTTAAATTCGTGTCAAATTATTGATTTCAGAGTAACCAACTATTCTCTTTGCTTTTATTAGGAGGTGTACACTTAAATAATGTGCCAATGAGCCTTCCAAAACATTTGGAGCACGTGACGCCTTTAGTAGGACGGATGTTTATGGTTCACTTTAGTGGGGTCTTACAATACGGAATTGCTGATAGCATATTTTTGGTGTATTCTCAATGTTTGTTTACTTCAGATAAAACAATAGAAATGGAGCTTTATATCAATTTTATGACATAAAACCACTCGCTCCAACGAGACTTTGTAAAAGGCTTGTATAGCAACATGCATAACAATGGGTATTATATAGGACAGCCAGAATAAGCCTTGCTGAACGAATATAAGCACCGTATGTCATCGTTTGGCAAATGTTCAGCGTCGGATGGCCAAACATGAAAGCATTAGTGTAGATGTTATGCCCATACTTAACTATTACCCCTAAATACGTGTGTCATAAAGCATGGGTAAGTCTCCAAACGGTGCATCTTTTAAATTTATATGTTTGGATTAAATTAGTCTTTTTTAAATCAACTATTTTGTTGGTTTTCGTGGTTTAAATTTTAAACTAGTCATTGTGTTTACATTGTGAATCGTCATACATTTGTAACATGTATATTTAATTAAGTGGATTGTCATATTATTATTAATTTGTTCATTATATTAATTGTATATTATATTATTTAATAGTTATTACTTATTTTTAATTACAATAATGATATTATGATTAATAATAAATAGTAGTGATTAATTTGTATTATAATAATGACTATTAATTATTATTCTTTATTCAAATGTTACGTGAGTAATCTTTTTATTTACTAAAAAGAAAATCAAATAATAATATATATTTATTAGTATTATATTGCCAAGGATGTAGACGATTGTACAAGAGCTTATTTACTGCTTCTAATCCTGTTTTTAATTGGTAACAGCGCTTCATTACAAGAGTTATATTCTTGGCGCTTGGATCTTTTATTTACTTACTCTTCCATAAAATAAAACAAGATAATTATTCATTAAAAACTTTATTGTTTTATTTTGTATCAATTATAATAATAATTCTGTTGTCTCCTCACCTTGACGTATACGTATGTGAAATAATAGCATATTGTTAAATAAATTTGTCAGAATTGTATAACATAATTACTAAGCCAGACAATAGATGTATATTTTCTTATTAGTGTGTAACTAAATGTTTATAATGTTTTTAAACAGTTTATCATATTTCTGCAATCTTTATTAAAACAAGCTAATCAATTATGAGGTTTTCCATATAATATAATATATAATGTTAGATAATAATACGTTATAAGATTCGGTAACATTATAATATAAGAACTGTAAGATGGCTGCATGTGTCAAAGGTTTTATTTTAATAAATTGCATCAGGAATCGTTCACGTACTTTCTCCTAATTTAACCCTCTAGTAGTCAATACATAGGAGACTGTGTTACTAAACACATTATACCTTGCTCATTGGTCAGCTCCAGAGATTCGCCCTTCTTCCCCCCACAATATTTTGGTGGCAACGTATTTAAAAATTGTCTATTGATCAAAAATAGCTACACTAAATCCAAAATTTAGATTAAAAAATACGTAAATGAGGTCAAAGCTGTGATATTTTGATTCCCTGTATGAGCAACATCGGGCAACGTACTGTGTTAACTGGAAGTTTAAATATAAAATTTCTCCGATGCTAATACATAATTACAATAATAATTAAAAATACTAATTTGTTTATTTTTGTTGCAGACATTTCAATGGTGTAAGTTTCGTTTTAGTTTAAACTATACGATGTGAGTAAAATCTATGTAAAAAAACTGTACATACACACACAGAAAGACAGACAGACAGACAGACAGACAGACAGACAGATAGACAGACAGACAGACAGACGTACAGACAGACAGATGGATGGACACGATTACAAAAATCACCTTTTAAAGTTTAGGGAGAGTCAAAACGAACATTTCCATCAATAATTAAAATTTGAAAATATTGAACAAACGAGTTCAATGTACGAGTACTAATGGGGAGGAAATATTGAAAGCAACACGGCTGTTCACAGATTAAGATACGTTGTTAAGATAAACTGGGGCAATTATTCCCAAACACAGTTTTAGTAGAGCATGATCGTTAATACAAATGTTGTTAATGCTTAATATTAGTTTAAAACGAACAACACTGAAAACCCCAAAAGGGTAGTCGTAGCTGAGAAAAAGGTTGATATTTACTGAGTTGTAGGGTCAATGTAGCACCGACCGAGTTGGTTGGTTACCAGTAACCTTGTGAAATGGGTCAGTGATTATGGGTTAGCAATGACCGACTAAGTAGGTAAAATCATTGACCAAGTACTGTAACCATAAATGACCGATTATATTTTTAGTTGATTTAACTGATCAAGTTGGTTGTTTTATCCCAGCAGCTAGGTTACTTTGGCTAATCTTCTGGGTTACTTTAACTGAGCTAACGGGTTACTCTAACCAAGTTAATGGGTTACTCCAACCGAGCAGCACTTTAACCCAGCAAGTAGGTAATTTTAACAGAGTAGCTGGGTTAAAAATATGAACACCTCACGCCTCGTGGTTTTAACTTTTACCATGTTCGACTTCGATGATCATGGAGATATGTGGAATATTCTGACCAACTGGGACCTTGGCTCATATATTTCATAATTTTAATTTACGTTGATAAAGACTTTTTTTAACCGTGGTGCCTCAGATTAGGAGTTCAATATTGGTCTGCTGATTATGGTTTCAATCTGGTTTTACCAATCCAACTCTACTGAAAGTTTAGGTGAAAATCTTTTTTTAAACAAATATTAATGAGGTTTATCAGAATGTCCCTAAAGTGGGATATTGTACGCCGTTAGCCCTAAAGGGAAATTTTCTTACCTACCTAACCTAACCTAAGATAACACATTCTTAAAAAATTCATTGATATTTATTTTAATAACTGAATTTTAGTTAATTTTCAAATTGAGCTGAATTAATAAATCTAAACTGAAACCATATTCAGTGGATTCCTATTAAACGTAGAATTCCTAACCTGAAACGACAGAATTAAGAAGGCCATAATCTACCTACCTTCAAATGATGAAATATATGAGCCCAAACCCCAGTTGGTCAGAAGGTTCCTCACATCTTCATAATCATTGAAGAAGAACATAGTATAAGTTAAAACCACGAGACATGAGGTGTTTTAACTTGAAAGTGTATTCTACGACGCACTCGCCGCTCACTTTTGCTTTGATCTGGTATCTCTGCAGAGAAACAGTTGTTGCCAACATCACAAAGTTAGATAAAACTAATTTAACCATGCTGCTAACCTAGCTAAGACGGTTATGAACGACCCATCACACTACCATAGGTTAGTTTCGACCGATGTGTTAGTTAAATTCTCACCGAGTACAGGGTCAAATATTAAAAGTCCATGGGTTATTGGCAACTACTTCTACTCAGTAAAAATTAACCCAGAGGACGTTAGGTTGGTGTTTATCATGCTGTAAGGTTTAACCAGCTTTATTAGGTCAAATAAACAATTAGTTAGCATTAACAAACCACTCGGTTACAGATAACCTTATATACTTTGACTAACTTAAAAAAGTTGCTAGTACCAACAATTGGTTATTGCTGACCCAATAGATTTTTTTAACTCAGACTCGGTTAAACTCTGAGTTTTTCAGTGAAACTTCAATATAAACATAAAACTCAGAAGACTTACCAAGTTGATGGTGACGGCTAGGTCATGCTGTTGGTGCCTTTGGCCTTTCTTGTTCTTCTGCTTTCCTCCGGCCTTGACTGGTGGTGGCGCGAGTTTGGGCTGAGTCTTGACCTGCCCTTTTTGCGCGGTTGGGGGCTTCTTGACGGGCGTCTGGGAGGACTTGGCCTGAGGAGTAGTCCCTGCCTTCTGTCCTGCCGAGCCTTTCTGGTTCACATGGCCCCCTCCGTCTGCTGGTTTGTTCCGCGCCTGAACCAAGAAAACATTAAATCAGACCTATTTCTTTAAAACTTTATGAGAATACAACTTTTACTAGAGAAACGCTCGAATTTTTTTATCGTGCTTAAATCCACGTCTAAAAGCATATCTGAAAACACCTGTGAGACCTAAAACAGATTGTAAGATAGATATTACAAAGAAAGTTCAGGTAAACTCTATTGTAAGTAATACCTAAGTAATGCTGGTTGCTTAAAAGCTGTTATTTGAAACCAGAAAGGGATCAGTCGTAAATTAGAAAATGCAAAAGCTAAGAATAAGTCTAAAATGCAGTTCTACCTAGTTTGAAGCAAACTAACGATAGTAAACATGCCATAAAACAGTTTTGCACTAAAATAGTTCAAAATAACTTGTAGTATTTGTCTATTAAGTAAAGAGAAGAAACTAGTAAGCTGTAGGAGGTAATGTCAAGGACGATAAAATTACACTAGCATATTCTAACAATGCGTCATTGGGGTCACTTCAACTGCTATATTGTCGTCAAATGAACTTGGCAGCAGGGGGTATGTTGGATTTATATCCATAAGAACCCATGTTAAATGTAAATAAATTACATTATCTTTTACTTGTGATCAGAAAACTATTTTCGAAATCTCAAACTAAAGGTAAACTTTGTCTGCAAGCATTTTTTTTATTAATGAACTTTCAAATACAAATAAAACAATATTTTACGGATGTTTTGCGATTTCTATTAGACCTATGGAAAATATTTAGCAAAAATGTAAAGGAGCGAACCAGACGAATTAGTCTACACTTGTGGTATGACCGGAGTTTGTAATGTAGGATGAAAATCCAACCTCGACCTCTGTTGGAATTATTAAGATCGGCATTCATTTTTTAGTAAGCTAGTATGTCACACCAACGTTGGCGCAACATCTTTATGGGTTAGTTCCGATCTCCGCCGTAACCCACCCCTGACCAGCAGCACCTGCGACTCTGACGTTCTATAAACCGTAGAATGTCGATGTTGTAATACAAATTACTTTATTGTTGTTTATATATACGCAAAGGTATATTTACCCTAAAATATTTGATTTACTCTAAATAGTTTAGTACTGTAGTCCAGCAACGAGGAGTTTAGGGAAATGAGCTAAGAGATAATTTTTAATCAAATACAGGGGTTATTAGTAGTTGAATAATGTTTAATGAAAACATATTAGGACAGCGAGTTTCAGATTGTAATTTTAAATAGGTATCTTTACTTCATAAATAGAAACTAATTACTTAATTTATTTATTTTTAATTTATAATGCATATGCATTTTGTTTAGAGCGCACAATCGCTTTTTAAGACAAAGGCGTATAAAATGTCTTTGTTGCAGGTTTAGCATACAAATCAAATCAGTATGTTTTGTATAATATTTCTAGATTGCAAGAAACAAAATTTGTTTATTGCTATGCTATAATACATAATCAGCTGAGAAACTTAAATAATACAAAAATTGTTTTAGAAAACAATAACCTAATTTCTTACAAAAATAACAACCTTGTCGGTTCAACTTCTTTAAACGACTCGTAATATATGCACTGTATAATTTTCTACATCACTTCCATAAAGTGTCAAAACCCTGAACTTAAACCATTGCGTGTAGGGTAACAAAGCGTTACCAATGACGGTGACTTATATGTGGTAAGAAAACATTTGGAGGAGGGTAGAGACCAATTTCCAAACATATTGGGAAATGTCAAGAAGGATCGTCGCTCGACCCTCGTCCATCATGCAGTGCTGATATTAATATCAGAGATATTGTTTCTCATCATACTACCGTGTTTGGAGGATTTAGGTGAGAGAAGTAATTCCTGTAAAAGAATCTGTTCACATTTTTAAATATAATATGGTCAGAATATTAATATTCTAATCTGTTTGATTTTTTTAGGGTGAAAATAACTATTTTAATTTTAATTTTTAAGGTTATATATATTGCAAAGGTTACAATAGCATTAGAGTAACATACCTGCAAAGTCGTAGGGTGAAAAATTACAGTGATATGCTTTTAATTTCAAGATTCCTATTCTTTTAAGTAATATATGTTTTTTTATTTAAACTGATAAGTATGTAAGTTAGTAAAACTTTTAAACAATAAACGTAAGAAGAAGAATAAAAGTAAAAGGTAAGAATAAAGGTATTTTTAAAAACGAAAGGTAAAAAGAATGCATTGTTGTTGCACAAGGTGTACAATTCACTTAAAAAATAAGGTTACATACCTTGTCGTCATCAATCCACTAGTTTATAAGATTACGAGTTTCGGAACTAGTTTTGTGCCAATATCAAATCTTGTTGTATCACAGAATAAATACTGTCATCGTCTTGAGTTTAACAAAATTTCAGCACTAAACACAAACTTGTATACTGACACATAGAAACATTAAACATTTAAAAATTTACAATAAGTTTACATTTTATTTCCCATGTGTGGCCGGCCAAGGACAAGAGCAGACTGACCAACAGTCTGCTCTTATCTTGTCCTTGGCCGGCCACACATGGGAAATAAAATGTAAACTTATTGTAAATTTTTAAATGTTTAATGTTTCTATGTGTCAGTATACAAGTTTGTGTTTAGTGTTGAAATGTGTTTAGTGTAGTGGATTGATGATGACAAGGTATGTAACCTTATTTTTTAAGTCATACAATCAATCCAGGAGGCAAATAGCATGAGTACAATTCACTTCAACTAATCATGTATACGAATGCGGAAGAGCTATTACAGTACGTGATTACGTTTTTCTCAACAACTTGGGACAGATAGAAGATGGAGGTGGATATGAAAATTCCTATAACACTCTTATAGTTTTGTTACTAATTTTGTTAAACAAACATTGTTAAACTTAACCTTATTACAGATGCCATTGAAATTTAGTTTTAAATTTGCTTTTAAGACTATGAGAAGCAGTTACAAAACTCGTTAATTTTTTGATGGCAACTACATTGAAACATTTATTTTGGTAACTTTTATAGAGTATACTTAAAACTCAAACATCTTCTATTGCAGTAGGGTTTCAAAGGGTAATGAGAGCCACATAAAACCTTGCAGCTTGCTGTGTACCGGATCTTAGAAGTGGCTAAGTTGCATCTTATGTAAAGCCCTTTGACATAGCGTTCTCCGTAACTGTCAAACTTAAGCTATATCGAGTTTCCAAGAGCTTGCCAAGTTTGGATCCAAAACTTTCATTAAAACTATTAGCAAAACTTCGGAAAAGTAATCTAACAATTAATTAACCTTCATTTATTTAACCATTTATTTGGTTAGACAACATAGTGGTCAATGCGACGGACCCTTTTGCTTGATATGTCCCACGCACAGGTCCGAGGCCTATGTAAAAGAGCATGGTGTAGAAGAAAATATGTCATCAACCTCTGACAAAAATATTTATCGAATGCTGTAATAATGCCTGCTACATTTTTAATATGTTGCATTTTTCAAAGAGCATTTAATGTTTTTCTACTAATACTTCATAGACTAGGTGTACGCTCATTCCTCGCGTATAAGGATAATTGAAATACATGATCAAACTTAAATCGAGTCTCATAAAAAATTCAATATATGTTTTGAGTAACATCATCAGAATACATTCCGTTCATTTAACTGCCGCCAGAATCCGGATTTTATGTCTATATAGCTATAGTTTTAGTCACTTCTCTAAGAATTAATTATCGCGGTAGCTGAGAGGTATCGCACTGGCTCTTGGAGCGAAAGGTCGCAGGTTTGGATCCCGCCGCCGACCTAACATTTTATCCGTAGAAAAACATACATACATTTATCACTTGTTTTTATCAAAGTAAATGATGTATAAATACGTAAATTTGTTTATTTTTCAAATAAATTGAAGATTTCAGGCATGGTTTGTTGTTAGGATTGCCATGTGTGCGTTATCTTAGAACAAACAGAGCATTTTGGGCTAAGCAGTGACTTTAGCAGTGTGGTTAATTTAACTTTTAAGAGAACAGCGAGTTTCCTATATGAACTAATGTTAACAATTTCTATAGGCCAAGTCAAAATATCCTTAAGGATTAACAATAAATCGTCAGGCCCAGTTATTTAGATGAAAAAATGAGATTTCAATATATTGTTTCAATAGCCTAGGCTATCATGAAATTAAATGCTATAAACATGGGTTGGCCCAAGTCCGTACATGAAACTTCTAAAATGGCAAGTAGCCTAAGTGTATATGCCTACATTTTATAGTCATAGGTCCAAGTTTATGATGAAAACAGCTCACTATAATATAAACCTAGGAGATGTCAAATCATTTCAGATAACCTGTATAAAAGGCTTAGTTTGGTTAGAATAGTTTAAAGTTTTTATTTTGGTTCACTTCAACATTCCTGGTAATGTTTTCAAAGTATTTTACAACATTGTATTGCCAGTTTAATGTCGGCTTACTCTTACTGATCCAACCCTAGGCTATGTCAAATCATTCCAAGATAACCTCCCGAAAAAAGCTGTTTGGTTAGAATAATCTATAGCTTTTATTGTGGTTACCTACTACATTACTGGTAATGTATTTTAGGTACCAGTAATGTAGACAATTTTTATTATTAATTTAGTGAAAATATAACCTAGCAAATAATTGTCCTACAAAAATAAATTTTAAGGTTGTTCGCTTATTGTGACTAACTTCATCAACGCTTTCTAGACAAATTGAGGCTTTGTATACTTTTTACACATGTCAATCACAATATTACCAATTGTCTAAGAAAATGTAATGAAACAAACTATTTTATAAGTTAAGTTAACTGTTACAATCGTCGCCTCCAACGACTGACAATATTTACACAGAGTAGGCGTACTAAGGGAATATTTACTGTATGGGTATTTTTTTTTTAAACGTACACTTAATAATTTTATAAAATAATAAATATGCTCACAACTTAAAAATATACTTTGATTTATCTCTCTTGTGTGTTTTTTGTTGGTAAAAAAACTGTTGTTATCCAGTATAACAAAGTATACTCTAGTAAACTAACTATTGTTACTCCGTTGTTGAAACATAGACGTCGGCTAAGTTTTAACGATTCAAGTACCACTAAAATGGCTTCCAATGTTATTCTTATGGAGAAAAAAATAAATTTGGTTTTAAGATAATTTGATTAATACTGAACGAAATTATCTGAATAACGAACTTGACCTAGATTTAGACCTGTTAAGTTTTTCTGGAAAATTTTAAGTTTAACTGTGGAGGCATTCTCGAGTTATTGTGGTCACAGACACGCCAGTTGAGTTGATTCTCTTACCAGTCTAAGCAGTGAAGTTGTGTATAAGGATACTTTCACTTCGTTCAATTATCCAATTAGTTTGGATAAGTTTGTTGTATTTCCGTTAATGTAATGTATCCAAAACATGAGGAATACAGTAAATATTATTGAAAACACCACATTTTACTATGAGTGGTATAAAAAACTTATAATTAATAGCATGGGTAAACAAGAGAATAAATGCTGAAAAGGTAGAGGAGGTGTAAACATATTTATAGCAAACAAGTCTTTTCCTAGTTTGCTTTTCATCAACAATGCATAGGATCCAGAACTGTTTGAACAAATTTAAATATTGAAAAGTTTCATTGCCTATAATAACAGTTTTTTCAACCTTCATAGAAGCAGTTTATACAAATTGTATAATATTTTATTTGCCTTCACAATTTTAAATTAGGACAACATGTTTGAGCTTGATACAAACTGTAACAATATTTTCCTCTCAAAAATTGTTTGCTTATCTTCATTTAAGTATTACTAAATGTAATTTAAAAAGTATTGCATTATTTAAGCAATTTCCTAACACTAATAGACACTAGTTATTTAAAAAAATACATTTTTCAACTTTCTTACTTAATAACAGGACTGTTGTTCACTTTTTATTATTTAATCGTTCACTTTTATTCTTATTTTCTATTATTAAATTCCTCATAGTATTAATTATTAGGTTTATTAATTTTTATTTTATTTGTTAATCTAATCCTCTGAAGTCTGTAATTTAAAACAAAAGACAAATACAAATAATAAAAAACTTAATTAAAGAAAAACACCTAAATACAATGTCTTGTTTATATCCGACATAGACTATGTTAGGTTTCCGAACAATAAAATGCTAAATATGAATATAACAACGAATTATAGCGTCTAAATACTAAAGTTTGCCAACAACGAAACTGCATTAGCATCAATTGTAGCAAGTTTTAGTGCCGTCAACAGAGTAGCTGCGATCGAATCGATTTCTCAGTAAAAGGAACTGCAGCCAGGAGTGACCGCTTGCGGACACGAAGGAACATAGCGGTAGCTCTGTGTTGACAGCCGGGATAAACTGCCGGGGATCACGCGCGGGGCGTCGGCGAAACAGGGAACCATCTACTGTTCTGCCTTAGAGGGAAGCTTCACTCTAAATAACTCTAACTTGTATCAAAACCAGATTACGAAAACGTCAACAGTTACATATGGAGATCAAAGAAGGTACATTTTACAAAAGTCGTAAAATTGACTCGACAATGTTGTTTGAAATGGTTTATGATTTTTCTATCAAAGGTTCAATATAACCATATCAAATCTAAGTTTTTTTTCTAAACAAGTCGAGCTTTACGGTAAATATGAAAGGGGATAGTAAAACTTAATTGTAATCGTTCAAGTGGGAATGAGACTGGACTTTTATACAGTGCATTGCAAGCGTGAAAACCCCAAATTAACACTATTCTTATTGACAGCCTGTTTTTTTTACTCTGATTACTGAACATAATTTTTCACAAACCAACTCGTGAAAGAAAAAAATTGTTCAAAAGTTTTTGATCGTGGGTCATTTTCTTAAACTTTTAATTGTCAAACTCAGTTGTATTGAGATTAGTTTGATATTGTTTTTTTTTGTCATCTCTCTAATGTTAGCGGTTTGGTTCATCTGTTGTCGTCTGTGTTGGTGCTTCCTCTTAACTCAAAATTTGCGCTATACAGCTTTAAATTAATTTATTTCTAACAATGACATTTTTTTTAAAACCACCAAAAAGATTTGTAGTGATTCATGATTTGTTAAACCAAGGCCACAGTTGGTCCAAGCAATTGTGTATATATATATATATATATATATATATATATATATATATAAATTAATATTCTTTTAATCCATAACAAGATAATCTGTTAAGAATTGTTATCACTTTTTGTACTTTCCAATAGAATATAGCTTGTCAAAATGAATGCCCCGTTCTGTGCTTAATATCGTATTGGTTACCAAAATTCCTCGATGAAGCTCAATATCCTTAAATAATTTCCAAAATTATCTTTGATTGGTATAGCTAGTTAAATTATAAAATATTGATAAAGTTTATGAAAAAATAAGGTTACTGATTTGAGACCAGTAGGATTGTTAAATAATTAATTAAATTCCTTAACCTTATGCCCTATACAGGTTCTAACCTTATATTGCTAACCTATAAACCTTCCAATTATTAACAAATTGATATGTCAATGACTTCGCTTTGAATTATTGCCATAATGTTTAATTTTGATTATATTTATTGATGCTTGGAAAATGTCTGTTTATTTTATAAGCCTTTGTTTTTTAGAACAATTACAAATATGTTTCAAATGTATTGTTATTGAGGGTGATTTTGTGTTATTTAAGAAATGATTGTGGAACACTCTCCATCACTGATTCGTAACAACATGTTCCACGACGTTCCAGGATCAGATTCCGGATCCCGAAACGTCGTGAAGCTTTTTTTACTAATCGGTGATGGAAAATTTCCGCAATAAATTTGTAAATAACTATTCAACTTTTTTAATGTGATTTAAAACTAGTTATAGTAAACAGAGTAAAAATAGCAACAACAACTAAAGGCCTTAAATCATAGCGATCTTTCACGATTGCTAAAATTCGAGTGACAATGATCGGAAATATTTTAATGACTTATAGGAACCCAATTGACTTTATATTTTTGTTTCGTTTTTAAGTCTGAAAATATTATTGATGGTCCAGCAAAATTTATTAGGGGACGGAATATGTCGAGTTTATCTTTTTTATTATTATATAAAAGCAAAAGGTTTGTTATTTTGTAATCTCAAATAGATTATAAGTTGGTTTTTAATTTATGTACAATGTTTTCCAGAAATTTCGCAAGTATCTCTACGAATTAGGGAAATTAATTTGTTTAAGGTTGAAGAATCACACGTTTTAAGCAGCATTGAGAGATCTACTCTGAACATTGGGCTCCAGTAATGTCCAAGATTAATTGCGTCTTCGAGTTTTCCTTGAGCAGCCAATAAAAGGCCAATAAAGGGACTGTTACCAATTAAAATAAACATGTGAATCTTGCCTTTGGGGGATGTACAATAAATAACAAGATAGTTTATTTGAGCATACACTCAAGATTAATTTACTTGTGATTAACTTAGTTCTTAACAACTTGTAAGAAACAAACAATACATATGATAATATATATATTTATGAATAAATGGATGGTTATTTTAACGACTCCTATAAATATAGTAGTGGAAATAATAAGCGTGGTTCTGCGAAATTAAATCGTAGTAAAGTGTTTTAGGTAAATGAAAAATGCATCTTGAATTATATAGTTTTGTTATAAGTACAATTTCTAATTATTTTAAAGCATGCAACATGCGAATGCAGCTCAGCCAACTATAAAATATTGCTTGTGATTACATGAACTAATCATTAGCAGCAGAATAAATTATGAATGTAATAGCTCATCTACTATTTTAAATGAGCCATGGTCATGCATGTAGTTGCGAAGTGCATGTAACTGTTATTTGTCATGAATTTTACACCGGAATATTTTAACCAAAGGTAAATGTTTTGAATGTTTTTATGGTTTAGACTTTTTTATTTGCTTGGAAAAAATATCTGTGCACTCGTTTTCTTACTAACAATATAAGGCAATAGTTGCTATCTGAAATGTTTTATAAGCTAAAAAAATTAAAGCTTACGGTGGTTTAATTTTACCCTTACAAAAGCCCCATAGTTCCACATTTCTATTAATAAAATTATTTCCAGTATAATATTCGTTTATGCTTTAAACAGTCGTTATGTCGCATAAAGCATTTAACTACGTAAACCTCATAAAATATGCAAACCCCAAGTTTAAAACAAGTTTACATTTAAATTAGTTTTATCTATAAATGTTTAGTCCAGTAAAGTTTAATTTTAAATTAGTGTGTTTCACAAACATAATTACTGCTATAACTATATAAATTATTTAAAATGTAATTTCTAATTCTATTCGACATTATCATTTATATATACTTTAGACATTTTCCTCTTAGTTTTACTAACATAATTAACAATTTTCCACCTAATGGAAATCATCGTTTCGAAAAAACAATCACTTGATGTACTTATCCAGGGAGAGTCGCCATCTTGGATCCGCTTCCTCTCAGCTCGGCGTCTTGCCGGAAATAACTGTTCGAACCCACGATAACCCCGATAAGGATAACTCTCATCAAGTAAGGTTGCATTGTTAATCTCGATATTTTCAATAAACAATGTAATTTTTGAAATGCCATAAATCCTTTTTTATGTTAAATAACATAAGGTAAGCTGTGTTGATCATGAAGCATCTTAAAGAGTGGCTTATTTAAGGATTTTAAAATAATAATTGTTTTATAAGTTTTCCGAAATGTTGATTGTTTTTTTTATGAAGGTATGTGGAGAAGGAGTCTATGCCAAGAAAAATGATAGAATGCAGGCCAAATGTTTTTATTTAACGGTTCACTAATTGCAAATTTATAAATTATAAACTATTTCTTACCGGGCTCCACCCTTATTAAGACCACAGATAAACTATATTTGCCTGTGGTTAGACATACGCAAGTTATTTTAATAATCTAAGCATCTGAGAGATTGATATTTGTATTGTAGTTACAAATACCTTACCTCTTAATTTAGAACTATTAGAACTTATTTATCTATTAGAACTGCTTTCACTTTATAAGCAATGGTAAATACAATTTTACTTTCGGTCAGTTAGAAGATCTAAATAAACCATCAATGTGCAAACAAAATATGGCGACAATGAATAACATCACGCACGACCACAAGACGGGAAAAGCGACCTCTACTGGAATCTCAAAGAATCACTGTTAACAATGACATGCATATTTTAGCGTAGATATATATAAAATAACACATTGGCAGTTCCACAGTTGATAGGATCTTCGTTCATGCCTGTAGTTGTAAAAAAAATAAAAAAATAAAGTTACATGATTTTATGAAATTCTTCTATTGGGCATGATGATAGGAGGTAATAATTGAACTCGTTGCCCTAACTAGTCTCATACTTTTATTTTCCTCGATAATAGTGATTGAAGTTATTTTGCGCAAATACATTTTTCAATTTTGTAATACTATATTTTATGAATTAAATTGTATTTCGTGCGTATACAAAAACGGGGCTTTATTTTTTATATAATTAGATATCTTAAATAGCTTTGATTGTGTTTTGACATAGGTTCGAGTAATCTAAATGATTTAACGATTGCATAGGTTTTTTTATCAGATATTGGGATAACCGACCATATGTATGACCTACATTAGCGAGGACTATTTTTTTAAACCGTTTTGTAAATTATGTGTGATTTTTCTGATTTCATAGTTTCACTGCAACCACAGAGAAACGAATCTATACAACCTTGGATAACAATACATTTTTCCAATAAGTTTTCGATGTTTTTTGCCATTTGTTTAGTCGTGGTTGGCAGGAAGCGTATTTTAGGGTTTTGTTTGGTAGTGTCTATTGTTTTTATTGTATACAAAAATTATAACATTATAAATTCTGAATGCATCGATTATTTTATTATTACTTTTTGAGGCTAACTTAATTTTAATAATAAGTCTTCAATATCCGGGTTTCGTTTATCTCCTTTCCGCAGTCCTTTCCACCCACAGGTAATTCAAGGCACGCCACAATATTTAAAACCTCTTCAGATAGTTAAAATGCAGAAGGATATAGTTGTTAACAATTCAAAGCGGGTAGTGAATTCAGGGGGAACGCATACAAATGCCATTATATCATTACAAAAGTGGGTCCGTAGTTTTGCTATGTGCCACCAGGGTGCACACTTTATTTCCGGCAACTCGTCATCCAAAGGTCTGTGAATGGACATCATTTCCGCTGTTTTGTTCAACTCAGCTTTTATTCTGGTTTAGAACATTCTGACACAATTGTATAATTTCCAGGACTTTTTGGATGTTATTAAATCAGTATGCTAGGTAACCATTAAAAATATTTTCCTAAAATAAAAGTTGCGCATAACATATTAGACATATTTGATTACTCAAGGAAATATGCCTTCATCCCCCAAAAACTGATTTATTACGTCAAGGAGTATTGATACAAAATTTATTATTTGAGCCAATATAAACATAGATACATGGTTATTTCAGGAAAGTACCTCTGATTTTATAAGTTCATGTATTATACTAATAAAGAATTGTCACATCAATGAGATTTCTTCTGATTAATTTTACCCGGATTCTTTGGACACAACCGTACTAATACAGTTAGGATACAATAGGACATTTCCATCGCTTTAGCGCTATTCCGTTTCACAGTTGCTCAGCTAAGATACTGTCTACATCAGCACCGGGAATATGTTCAGCAATTTCACAGTCCACGTCACCAACATCTGACAAACTCCCTTCTCCAGTGGATTATTTCCCACTGCCCAAGTTCCTATCACATTGCATATTTAATAAGCTGGTTGATTCACAACTTAGAATTTAATTACAAGTAAGCATTACAACTATTTTTTCCTAGTTTATGATGTCACAGTGTCATGCTATAAAATATCATGTAAATTGTGGTATCATACTGGAAGCACAATTCTACAAAACCTTTAGTTATCGCAGTTTTAAGGGTCATATGCTGAAAACCTGAAATCAAACATTCAAATGACATACAACAGTAGTATGAACCATTCCAACACTGTAAGAACTACTATAACTTGGCTCTTATAATTTATCCAACTTAGTTAAGGGATACAAAAGGAGCGTTTTCTTCCAAAATTACCAGCTTCTTTCACTTGCATACATAGGGGGTAATTTTTTTAGTAGCATGATACGTGTCGATACAACTAAACAGGATAAATAAAATTCGTCTTACAACACTACAAAGTATATTTATTTACACTTATACTATACTTACATACAAGACGGTAAAATATAAACAAAATGTGGTACAAGGCGATCGACTTCAACCAGTTACACCGGTCATCGGCAGACCCAATCAGAGAATCTTCTCTGATCTTTAAATCTTCTCAGAGAGTTTCTCTGATTGGCCTGATGATGACCGGTGTAACTGGTTGAAATCGATCGCCTTATACCATCTTTTGTGTATATTTTACCGGCTTGTATGTAAGTACAGTATAAGTGTAAATATACTTTTCACCACACTACGCTGTAATCACCTGTTTTCCGAACGTCATTTCAATACCGAAAGTAGAGTTTTTCCGCCCAAGGGCAGAAAGTAAGCTGATCTATTTAGCCAGTGTTGCCAACTTGTTTTCAAGCGTTTACAACGTTACCTGATTAGTACGTGCATGCTATTTTGCGTTCTTTGGTTGAAACACTGGAACAAATAACAATAAAATACAAAACATCGATAATTTGTTATTAGTTAACTGCTTCGAAGTAACTACGCACACGTCCGACGTAAGCCGCTACCGCTTAGGTTAGGTTAGGTTAGTTTAGGTTAGGTTAGGTTAGGTTAGGGGGTTTTCGTTATGTGTCACTGGCTCTCAATCTGTATTAAAAATCACAGGAAAATTAACGTACGGTGCATCATTTGGAACGGACGTGAACAGTAGCGGCTCACGTCGGACGTGTACGTAGCCTCTGCCTAACTGTTTTTAGTCCGAGATTGCATGAGGCCGCTGTGTTTTATGACCGATCACATTTAACCCGAAAATAATTGTAGTATGGTGAAAAATAGCGTTCACACCTCTGCCGAAAGAGTTTTGCATAGCCCTCGAACGATTTATGACCTTGACTTCGTCTCGGTCATAAAACACGATCTCGGGCCAGCAAAACCCCACTTTCGGCCCTTGGTGCGAATTATACTATTGTAGGGTTGTAAGACGCATTTTATTCATCCTGTTTAAATATAGGTGAGGGTGGGGTAATGCCGTGTAGTGGTGCAAAATCATACATTACTTTTTAAAATCTCCCAGAGGTAGTAGTGCATCGTGTGTTTATGTTGCATAAAGGAGAGAATCCCAATCAGGTCCAGGGAAGTGAAGGGGATTTTCAAACAGCATTAGGTTATCCTTCATATAAATATTTGTTTTGTTTAGACTATTTTTCCAATAAAACTAGCAACTCAAAAGCATTGCGTTAAGAGAAATATTTCAATAGTGTCATAATTAAAACTAGCTGTTTGTAATTAGGTACTCCTTTCTTGGGCCACTTAAAAACTGCATACTTTAGCACGTAAAGTTCATGGTTTTAGGTTTGGATTTAAAACATTGTGCCATATCCAAACGTTGCGTTTAGTGTTACCCCATATGGAATTTATATTGAGTATAAAAGGACGGTGAAATTATTTAAGGGCTTATAATCTTACAAATATTTTTAGATGGTATGAAAAATAGTAAGAAGTGAAGACGAGAGCCGTTCAAAGAAGGCCAGAAACGCTGCTGAAAACTTGAATCCATTGGGTTTACTTTTAATTTACCTATTTTTATGTTGAACGGTACCGCCCCCTTACACTGCACGGTATTATTCCGGCCCTTGGGGTAATACCATGTCATGTAACACTTGTAAAATGGCTGTATGGATTTAAATAAATTTTTATTCCAAATATTGAACCAAAAACGTAAACGCAATCAAGTTTTTGTCAAAACTAGGCTCTATTTGTTACGAGTTCGTAAATTAAAGATGAAAATTAATTAACTTAAGTGCACGGTATTACTCTGCACCCTACATTTAAAATCTTGCGATGGAAAATAAATTGTAAACTTATAAAAACAGACGAATGTTAGTTAATATACTTTAGAACTCCTAGCTCGGGCCAACAAAGCGACCGTATTTCAAATTTATTTCCGCTGTCCCCAAGGGAACAGTTCCAGATGATTTCCATTGTTTTCCCATAAAACGCACCATCGACCAACGAAACGGCCAAGTATGCTTTATGCCTTCGTGCTTTATTGGAGTTGGAAATATGTCAATGGAAATTTAAAGGATCGACGAATATCGCGTTCTATTCGATAAACTCCGTTATTATTAAATTACTATAGCATCATGTCTTCAATTAAAACTATCTTCTATACTATTTCAACTATAGAATTCCCGCAATTCGATTGGTTGATTTTTCTCATTTCAGTCTTAATTTTAAAACATATTTATTTTATAAATTAATACTTCTTTAACGATAGCTTAAAATCTGTAGTTGAATAGAAAGTGTTGTTTTCTAACTTGTTTAGCAAACTAGTAAAACTAATCTAAACTGGTTGGTTATGGACGACCACGCTGAGAGTTGTCACAGTTCAACAATGGACTTTACTTTACCCTTGTTGTTTTAAACTAACTAAGCTAATTGGCTATAAGTAATAATACGCTAAAGATAACTAGTTAATGAAATATTTGAAATGTTTAAATCATAACGGTTGTTGTTAATAAAAACGTGTACAGTGTAAAAAGGCTATCTTAAATAAATGCATACCTGTATCCTTGCCAAGTACAGTTTAAATTTGTAACAACACATTTTGTAGTTTTAGTATGATTAATCATATTCCCCATTAGTGAAAGTTTTTCTCTGAAAGTAATTTTTTTAAAGCATCCACATATCGAACAATCCCTAAACGAGCTAAGAGGATTATATGTGTATCATCGCATTTTTTCGTCCACGTCGAAAGCCATGCGGTCACTGACAATATTCTCGTGCAGTGAATTAGAAGTAATTAGTTGGAGTGCGCATTTGTTTAAATTTTAAACAAACAATTTTGCGTCATAAGTAACAAATACCAGTCGTTTTAGTTTAAACAAAGTATACAGAGACTAGATGTGGGACGGTAAATTACATAAGTAGCTAGAGGATTAGGAGTGGGAGGACATTGAAGAAGAAAAACGTAAGCCAAGTGATATTGAAAAATACAGTACAGTACTGCAATTAAAAATTAGATATCCTTTTTTAATTGTGTCTATTAAATGACCTAAAAATTCAGGTCACCTCGTTACTATCCGCGAGGTTTAAGGTGCGTGAATTAGCCTAGGTTCTGATAACCTCTGCTAATTGAGAGCGAATTGTACTAATAATAACCACAAAATCAATACGATCATTTTAACCATGTTGTTTTTAGGGATGTGTATATTGATTTTTTTAAATATTGGTTGGATTTGTAAAATAGGGGAGACAATACGCATTAAAATTTAAAGTGTTTACCAATACTACGGGAATATAAGTTTAAGAGTGTGATCCAACGATCCCAAGAGACCAAAGCGATTTCGTGAGATATATGTAACAGATTAAACAACGTCAAGACCAAAACCTGCCACCGACATTTGTCTGAGAGCCCAAGGGGCATTACAGGCGGCATTTCGCTTTGTCTTTTTGGGTTTTCAGCATCAGCTTAAATATATTTGTTTATTTTACTCTATTCCTTAATTTAGAATAAGAATGTGCCATACAAATATAATAATATGTGCAAATTTGAATGTGCCGAAACATACATTCTCTTCCCTCTTTTAATTTATAGAATACGCCGAGACAATATCTTAACTAATTATATTTGTAAATTAGGATACTAATGTTAATGTGTAAGGCTATTTTAACAATATAACATCTAGCATTAAAAATACCACTTTTATCAGTTCGTTCTTCGTGAATGTCCTATTGTGTTACCATAGGCCATTCAGCTCATAAATAGTTCTGGTGGTAAGTAGTGACAGTTTTTTCATATTTATGGTATTTCACTCATCAGGTTATGCTATTGCAGTTTCAAATCCAGGAGTATTAACTAACGACATCAATTCAACCATATACGGTATGTTTATAAAAATATATTAAACCTCGTTAAAGTTTAGTCCAACCCTGACTAGACGAAACAAAACTCATCCTAACTCATATTACTTAGTAATGCGTTGAGGCAAGGTTAAAACTCTTTAAATATACAGTACTTACCATTTATTGTTTTTATATATTTAGTTTATTGCAGGGATCATACACGTTTTATAGCTTTCGCATTACAGAAATAATAATCAGTGGTTATAAAGTTGGTTATGTTTGGTTTATAGACAGAATCTATATTTAGAATAAACGTTTTCCTACGAAACGAAGAAGTCCAAGAGTGACACAATATCTTTGTGTATTTTTTCTTCACACCCAAGTTTTGACATTTATACCTTCCCATGCAGATGCTCCATCTTAACTATTAATCCCAGTGTAATTTTTTTGACCCCCAGATGCATGTATTGTGTAACATTATAAATTTAAACACAGCAGCTATATGACATTCTAACAAGCACTCTAACATTAATTAGCGTGTAAAGCATTGTGGCTGATCTAAAGCTTTGCTAAACTAGAAGCTTGTTATGCAATGAATTGGTAAGGTTAGAATAGAAAGAAGAAGTATAATTTGGTGGTATATATTGCTAAATCTGTCTATGAAACACTGTTTCATGACCAAAACGAATTTGTTAAACTTAAGGATTTAATTTAAGTGAAATTAATTTGTCCTAATCTAGTAATGACAGAAGAAGGATTAGATACAAAGAATGCGAAGAAATTATCACTAGTTTAATCTAAATCTGCAATGGAACCGTTTTTACGAGTTGACCCCCTTCAAGCATGTAAATAGTAGGCTTGACCCAGATTAAGTTTAAACAATATCGGGTTTAACCAAAGTTGATCATGTGAGTTGATAAGGTCCATGAACATTGATCAGTCTTGGCTAAAAAACTGATCTAGAATAGTTCCCTGTGGGTAAAATGCGAAAATATAAGATTGATTGAAGGCTGATTTAATTAATTCATTGGGCAGAATGAGCCTACCCACAAAATAAAAATATGTTTGTACTTCTTTCAACGTTAAAGTCATTTTTGTTAATAGAGCACACAAATCCTTGTAGGGAAAGCGGTCGAAACCTCTCAAATATTTTTTTACTTAGGATGAAGGAGAAAAACTGAACTAAATTTCAAGAAATGTGTTTGGCTGACACTCTGTATCTAATCCTTTATCTGTGGCAATAGAAATATGCATTGTTTTCGACCCATTCAAGCAAAGACTAAGAAGAGAAGTTGTGAGAGAAGAATACCTGACTGACACTTCTAAAGCTACCGGTGCTCGGGCTTCTTGTCTGCAAGAGAGAGATAGAGGGAGAGAGGGAAGCACAGATAGACAAATATACCTTGTTGACCACTTGTCCGATGTAAAACTTCGTATTATTGCTCATTTTCGAAAATATCATTGGTGAAAATAATAACACTCAAAGCATTTTTTTTAAAGAGGTGTGAGGCTGTCAAATCTCCTCTTATTATACCAAATTAGGGCATTGTTAATTCCAAAACCCTTGTTTCTTTTGAAAGTCTGTGAGCAATACCTCTTTTAACAAATAATCAAAAACAATATGATCTCAATCACTGGACATTTAAATAGAGACGAAGTAAAAAAAGTAGAGATTAATGTGTTACAAAGTGTCATCTAATGTTTAATTTTAGGGCCATCAAAGTTTTAACTATTAGTTATATTAGTTATTTAAAACAAATCTATAAATCATCAACTTCACCTTCCATTAAAAGTAAATTGGGGTTAGTAAAAGACGTATTTCTTAAAAATATTTAAAAAAACGAATATTTCTTGCAAATAGAAGCCTTTCTTAATAACGCAATGGCAAATGGCTGGATAGGAGTTGGCGCAAATTGTTCGTTTTGTGGCTTAGTCTCGTGAAAGTTTAGTTCTTAGTTGTGATATAATTTAGGGGTGTCCGTTAATTTGTATTTCTTTTTAAATAGTGAAATATTTAAAATATGTATAAATAGTTCTCAAATGTTACTTAGGGTTCTGCATATGAACAAATTAACGATTTTATCGTATAAGTATTATTACAGCAAACCTTTGTACGAGTCACATTAGATCTCCAATCACCAAAAACTTCGAGTTTCAACAATGAGTTTACTCTGTCTAATACATAAAAATTTATTTTATAAGAAAGACACTTTTTTTATTTCAACGCCAAAGTCATTTTTGGAAGAGAACACCCAAATGTTTTTAGCAAAAGTGGTCCAAATCCTACACATTTTTCCGTAATTTTCATTTGGGGCCCAGAGCTCAAAAACAAGGGGTGAAATTATTTTAAAAATACACTGACTTATTTTCACTGACGTCACGCAATACATAATTTTAGAAACGTTTTCAAAAATATTAGAACAAGTTTTTTGAAAACCTAATTAAAGTGATTAAATCTTAACTAAGATACCTTCTAATGAAAACAAACCCACTAACCATGGTACGTGTAGCGAATATTAAGTTCTTGATTCTTACAAGTTTCTAACGGGATGCCCTTAAAGAATTTTCCGATGGGTAATACGTTAAATATATAAGTATACAAGGGTCAAATGTACTTAGTGTCAAATAACTACTAACTAGATAGAACTAGCTAGTAAGTTAGCTTCAGTTCAACATAAAACAACTGAAATACAAAGACAGTTACCCCACAAAAACAACATATTACGAATTTGTCCTACATGTAATAGCTAGGTAAAATAATAATAACCTTTATTTCATACCTTTTTGGGACTTATGGCTAGCAAAATAATTCAGCCGGATTTTTGTATGTCTTTTCGCCTTAAAAACTGACAGCTAAAGAAGAGGATGAAAGTGAAAACTACAAGACATTCTTAAATAACAAATAATTCTTGAAATGCCCTTGTTCAAAGTCTGATCGCAAGACAAGTGGTCAACAGCGTGCTGCAAAGCTACGCCAAAAGCGACAGAGAAGGAAGAAAGCTGTCCGGGTTGAACCCTTTGTTCTTTTTAATCTTGCTACTCAAAAGAACAGTGGCAAGCTCTCAAAGATACTCTGCATTCAAGTAATTGCTGTATTTTCTTCATTTTGTTCCTTTTCTTTGAAATCTCTTTTACGTATTTACTGCAAACATAAAAGTCTGTGGTTTAATTTTAATGTCTCTTGCATGATTTTACATAATAGTTATATCGGTTTTTAAAATTACGAGTTTTAATATTATTCCAGTGAACTAGTTTAACTTTGATTCTCGTTTCAATACCAATAATTAATTTAATAAGGATAAAATATTTAGTTTTACGTAAAGTGTGTAAACAATATTTCGTTAGAATTATAATAATTTGCAATAAAACATTCACTGTAGTTTTAATAATAATGAAAAAATATTTCTAAAATAAAACTTTTTATATTTTATAAGAGATGACTAGCTTGTGACCCGTTCTCTGCACTTGATAGTGCAGTTATAAATTGAGATTTTTAAACAATTTAAATTTTACATACCGTTACCGTGGCATACATGAACTTATCAATCCCCATAAGAACATTTGAGCTATGACCGATACCATAGTGAATACTATGATTTAAAATAGCCTAACTCTTTCTCACTGCTGTACAGAACAATGTAAACAAGGTTTCGTCATATTCAGTAAAGACGGTTTTATTTGATACATGAACAAATTTTTAACAATGAAATTAATGTAACAGGTAGACAGGAAACCTTGAATTACCAATTTCGGATTCTCTGATGTAGACAACGTCAAAATGGCTCAAAATATCAAGATTAAAAGATATTCACAGACAAATCTCTAATTTTATTTAAATATATATATAAAACCAGAAGTAAGTGCGGGTAATAGTTCGTACCTATAACGAACACATTAAAATTAGTTCAATTGTATCGATGTTATAACTACTAAAACAAAATATCATTATCAATTTTAATGAAAATTGTTTCATAATTTTATTTTAGTTTAAGTAGGAGAGTTCGTTATTTTTGTTATTATTATTAATATTATTTGAAATAAGTTAGTAGCCTCTTTTTTTACTATCAGGACAGCTTTCTTGTACAAGAAAAACTTAAATAACACACACCAAAAAAAACGTAGTTTTTATTTCTGATTAAATCCACAATAGACTTAAACAGTATTTAAACAACTATAAATTGGACGAACTCAAAACATTAAAGTAAAAAGATTATATTAAAATAATACTATTGTGTTTATATTTGTGATATCTTGTATATGGAGATCAAATATATAAATAATACCTCTCAAATTGACAAATTAAATACAAATATATATGGTTGTATAGTACACTATCTACTGGCATGTTACAACTTGGAATTTCATGATAAAACCCATGTCAAAGTATACACTTCATATTTTTAAAAATAAACATAAAAATCCAGAACCTTTTGTAGATATATATTTTTGTATAACAGTCTAAATCGTGGGGTTTACTCTAAGGTTCGCAAGATAGAAAATATAAAACAACATGCGTTTTTATCACTTGTTCACACTTGTATCTTTATTCAACCTTAACGCCATTGTTTATCAAAACACGAATGCATTATTGTAACCATGAACATCAATACAAGTTCTATGGAGTACTTCTCTTACGTTACTGTGTCGAAGGGAACATTATTGTAGACCTACAGTGTTGCTATGTTTCTGTATTTGACTAGGAAAGGAAAATACCTTTTCCGTCTCCGTCACACAATTCGGTAAAATACATATAAACCTTTTTTTAATATAGAGGAAATTTAAAATAATAAACTTAATGCAATTCAAAACTCGTTAAAATTAAGAGGCTACATATTAGAAAACATTTTCGGGACTTAAAACTCCATATCATTACATAACCCCCTTTATTTTATGTCACTCACTTTATGTTTTCCTCCCTCATTAATCCTCCAAAAATATTTTGGTGAAGCATTTTGCATGGATTTATATAAATATTTATATGTTCAATATTTTCAAATTAACTTGTTTTTCATTAAATAAACATATGACAACTAAGACTAATTCCAATAAATAAATAATGTTAATATACTAAGGAATAACAAGTTTAATAGATTTACCAACTTTTAATTTTACTATTGATTTACTCAAAGGTAAATTATAGAAAAGGGCTCTAGGGATAGAGGTTTGTTCGGTCATATATGTGTTGCACAAACTGTATTCATATTAAAAGGTAAAACTAATTTCAGAACAATTAAAAATAAATATTGTATTACATATCTTGAGCTGCCAAAAATATGCTGCTAAGTACATAAATTATTTTTAAATTGAAGTAGTTTAATGAGTAGTACAGTTTATCGACGACAATTTTTGGAGCCGGTCGGGATTTTCTTGCACTGAAATTTTTTGTGTCAGTTGACAGAACTTGTAATATTTCTGTAATATGTCCGTAAAAACCACACATGCCGTTTTACAGAAAGATGTTATCAATTGACAGAACCGGTAATATTTGCGTATTATGTCTGTAAAACTACAAAAGTAATTTTTCAGAAAGATGTTGTCAATTAACAGAACCTATAATATGACTGTTAAAGCACACATGCCATTTGACAGAACCAATGTGCCGAGTGGCAGAGTTTGTTGTAATTAAAACAGTAACTTTACCAGACATATTAAATGAATATTACAGGCAGGTTTTTTACAAAAAACGTCAGTGCAAAAAAAAACCAAAATTGTCGTCGATAAACTATATTATTACATTGAAATTCAATATCGTTTGAAACTGTAACTTCCCACTCCGCAAAATCACCTTGCAACACACAGCCTTCTTAAGTTGGTTATGTAATACGCTTATGTCCTTTATTCAAATATATTTTGAAAAGGTATCACATTATTATTTTTAACAATGTTTTGTTTTATCCTCCAGAAATAAAATACAAGTTTATACATACAATAAACTGTAAATGCTCCACTAAAAATACAGTACTTTAAGTCCGTCGTAATAACCAACCACAAAGCTTACCTAGAGAGGAGATTTACAAGTATAACTTGGCACTTAATGTGGCCAGCAGTATTCCAGCTCTTTTGGAGTTAGGTAGGGAAGGAATATTTGTTTTTATATTTTAAGTTTCCTACTTTAGTTTGAAAATCCTGTTTCAAGACTTACTTGAGAGTGCTTATTACATATTTGTCTTTGTATCTGAATATTATCCTTCTGTCACAAACAAAATTCTTAATACTAATTAAGAATCCTGTTTCCTGGTCCTGTTTATTAATTTTGAATGGTTTGCCTTTTCGTCCTATTCAGACAAACTTCATATCAACTTACTTGAATGTAAAGATATTTTTTCATTATTATGAAAATACCACACGAACAAAAAAATATGCTTTACAGGGATTGGAAACCCATGCATAAACTTTATAATAACAGCCAATTACAGGAAATTATTTACTGGATACAATTTAGTTTAGTTATATAGGAACAATTTTATTTAATAGTTCAGAGAGAAAATTCATTTAAATGTTTAATATTTTTAAATTAATTTAAAAGTAATTATAAGAAGTAAACTAGCTTGGAGCACTCCATCTCATCATGAGCTAACTGAGATATATATATAAGCACAATTGAAGCCTTTTCAAACAAATAACTCAAAATATAAATATAAAAAACTATTTATCCCCACCCCATCTCAGATAGGGGAAATACACATAATAAAATCAGATGTTCTCCGAAATTGCAACGCACTTTTCGTTACTATACAACCAAAGAACTTTTTTATTTTGAAAGACATTAGCACGTATCCCTGAGTGTTAATTTAATACACCGAAAAGTTTCATACAAGACAAAAATAATTCTTTGGCAAATAATATGTTTGTAATATTTCCTTTGAATATTTTAATAGCTGTTAACGGTTTTTATTATAAATATGATTTTAAAAACCATATATTCTTATTCAACCATTTAAAAAATAATATTTCTATTTCAATGTTAATTTGATAAGTAGAGATTCGACTTAACCCGTTGAGAGCAATAGTTTAGAAATAATTACTCTTTGATTCAACAAAATTATAGATACAAAATAGTTCATGTAAACTAATATTTCTTTTAAAGAAAATTTTAAGGAATAAATGTAAAGTTGTGCGATATTACATTCAGGTTGAAAAAGGTCACAGTGGTAGACAATCCCACCTTATATATCTCCCAAAATGTGGCGCCAAAATACAACTTGAACTGGAACCAAAACATGGCCATCACTCTTTAGAAAAATCACCTCCTTTTATCCACAATTCTCTTCTTGGTTCCCGTGAAAAACAACAAATACATTTTACTGGCTAGAACTGCCTATTGCAGATTTTCCTAACCTATAATATGTTTTTTTTAAGAAACAAGCAAAAACGATCTATTTAAATATAATCAAAGTAAAAAAAAAAACGTAAATACTTAGACTTGTAAAAGTTAGTAGTAAGAGAAACAGGTACTTAACCTCCGCCAGGAAAGAAAACTGCGGGAAGTTTAACATTACACAAAGCTAAATTAAATATTCTTTATTGGGATTCATGTAAATAGCATTACTACTATTTTGGCTATTTCTTGAGGATTAGTATTATAACGTTTGAGAACCAAAATACAACACGATAAGGATAACTATATAGGTGAATATCCTTATTATTATAAAATTTTATCTAGTTTAGAAATAGGCTAAATGACATACACGTTTTACCTATATGCATACACAAATTGAAACTTATACGTTAAAGGTTAATCTCTTATTAAAAATCAATATTTCCTAGCACAAAAAAACATTAAATTTAATGAATTCAAATGCTACCGATTTAAAAGTAATCATTTTACCTATTGAAATTAACTTAGTATACTACCAATTATTTAAAATGCTTACTAATATTTATACATTTTAAATAATACTAAACGAAGCTAAAGTTGTTTTTATATTTACTGAATGATGAATAAATATATTTATTAAATGCATACTGCTTCACCGCAATGATGTTTATATTTTCATGTTTTATTTCTCATGGAGATAATAAACCCTTCGATATTTTTGTATCAGGTTTAGAGAATTGTTTAACCATATATGTCTATAGGATATCGCTGATCCACCGATGAAATATGGCACTGAACGCAAAGACAGGAAGACGGATAGTCGCTTGGCTGGCAGACATCTGTCGTGGCCCCACGTTCTTTAGCACTATCAATTCTGAATTCTCCTAGCGTGCACGCACCGCGACGGGAGCATACTATAGTTACCAAAAATGACCGGTTTTGTTTTTAATTGTGTCTTGTGTGTCATTATACTATATGTGTTCGTGTTTAAATTTTAAATTTATATAAGAAATCTTGAAGATGTGGTTTTTGTCACGAAACATGTAGCATAGTTGCAACACAACAGGATACTGAAAGGTAACAAGCTTATTTTATCACTATCAAATCTTAAGTAACACTTTGTCGTCATCTAAAGCTTATGGAATAAACCAAAAATCTAATATTTTTTTAATATTTAGATTTTGCTTTAGTATAATTATAGTAGTATCATATTATAACGCTGATAGTGAATGAGTTGAGTAAATTTACAAATATAGGAACGAATGTCAAACCCATGGAAAATTCAGCATTACCCAGTGGATATACAATATTATGGCAACATTTAATCTGTAAAGGTCCGTAGGATGGCCTTCTTCCCAGCTGTAACTAAGCTATCTACTCACTCCGGTAGGGATTTTTAAGAACACTGTTAAAGCTACTTCATCAAATCCAGGCATTGTTTGGACCTGGAGCTTGGAAGCTGGAGTTTTACAATAGATTGATTCATTGATATTAATTCTTAAACAATTACTAAATACTTGTAGTAATCTCATGTTTTACGGGACAAATGTTATTCCGGTATTTTGATAAAAGGAGAGAGTTGGGACTTAATCGAATAAGTTATGTAATAGTAATTGTGTCATGGTCAACTGCTTAGACGAAAAGCTTTAATTCATAAATGCATAATCCGGCTCAACATTGATTAATTTACCATTTTGTAACAAACAATTGTATACTCAGTGAAGCTAAGGCAATCAAACTTAGACTTGTAAAAGTTAATAATAAGAGAAACAGGTACTTAACAGGGAAATCAGTCAGGAAACAAAACTGCGGGAAGTTAAACATTACACAAAGCTAAATTAAATATTCTTTATTGGGCTATAGACGCAGGTTTTAACATTATTACCTACCTGGTTTGTCTTTAAAATTATAGTACCACTAGAGACCACCAGGATGACAATCAGTTAATAATGAGTGTATAGGTTAAAAAATTTAACATAGCGTAAACGTAAATAAAATAAATAATGTATCACGTCTAAATACTTGTGTTTACAGCTAAATACCAAGAACTGATCGGATTTAAAATAGTTTTAATTTTAATATAATAAGAGCAGAATGATATATCCTATACGATCATATTTGTTTTAATTATACTTCATTAAAGAAGCCTTAGAATAATATTAATCAGGTTATATTATCATCCAATTTTATTCTGATAAATATTTTAAGTATAAATACACGGACTTATTTTAATAATTGGGATTTATATAATTGGTTTTGTAATAGGGTAAGACAAACTGAAATTGAAGATTGTTGGCCTATTCCCAATTTCCCATTATGTCTTTATGATTTTAGGGATAGGTCGCATTTAATAACTATATATTCTTGATAAGTATTGCAACATACTGTTGGTTTAGACGCTCGTTCTAAAGTGTTTTAGCTGTGAGTGCGTAAAAATATCAAATAATTATAAACTTCCTACCCCATTTAACTGTACGTCTTTTTGTTTACACATTAATATTTGTTTACGATTTATATACACATAACAAAGCTTGAAAAATATCTCATTGCTATAAGATTTAAATTTCCTCTTGGAGTAGGTTACCTCAAACAAGTTAAACGACAATATTGTCCTATATGTATATACATAAGTTTAAATTCCGTGACCAACAAAAAAGTTGTGTTTCAGGGACAAGTAGGATTTTCGTTTGTCTCTCAGTCAGATAACTTTTTGCGTGTAGACTAATTGTTTCAATTTAGTTTTCTCAAAAATGGAACGGATGCTAGTAAATACATCAAGTTTCACGGATTCGTTATCCATCTGTAGCAATGGAAACCTGTTTTACATCAAGATAGAAGTTATAAATATATAGTTGGATAATTTTCTATATCTTCCAGGGCTATAAAGTACTAGAATATCTCCAGTATTTGCACTTCATATTTTTATTTATAATATGTCCATTGTTATTATGTGTTATTATTACATTGAATAAAACTGTACCACATTAGGATCCGGTAATACGCAACGTTTTTTCTACTATTAAATACACACATCCTTTCAAACCATTTTTGACGTTAATATAGTTAAATCTGTAACCTAAACTTGTTAAACTAATATTGAAATCAAACTTTTATGTCAGTTAAAACCCTCCAATTCCCACCATTGTGCTCTCCTTAATTTCTATCATTTTACTTGGTGTTGGATATATAACAACTATTGATACAAATTCGTTGTAAAGTTACTGGACATGTTTTACTGATGGAGGTAACATGCAAAACTCCATACACAGAATTATTTTGTAGGATGAACATAACATTTGTAAACAGTAAGGAACGAGACCAAGCTGTAAGACCTGAGAGGTAGCCCGGTGTTCCGGCCTCATAGATTATGTAAAAAGCTGCCCTGGAAGCTCCATTCCCCCCACTCATTGTTCCGACCTAACGGCCTTTTTATGGTAATGTAGTATCTAGGATTTATGTTGGTAATTTTCTCTTAAACTCAATCACCGGTTTTTGTTTAGGTTTTAAATGAGTACTAAGGTTTTAAAATGTTCTACAGCTGCTGTAAAATAATAACAATAATAAATATTAAGAATTGTAGCATTAACTATAAATACGAAGTAGACTTCTCATTGTCATTGTAAAAATTGTCCCTAGTTTTGTGTGTGCTAGGATTCAAAGAGGACGGTGTTACACTAATCACCAACAGAGTATACTGCTGTCAACTATTACTTATCCTCTCAAGGAGGGGATAATACAACATTTGGTGTGTCAGGAAGTTGATTATTTTACAAGTTCATGTAAATAGCTAAAATAAATAGTGGACAGCAGCACAATCTGCCGGTGACATAATCAAACTACGTCCAATTCAAATTCTGGCTAAAACTAAAAGTGGGACAGCTGGGCTATATAGATGGGATGTCTTCTTCAGTATATATTTTCAATGATTTTAGTTTATAATAGATATATCGATAAGGTTTAATACTTGATTGGTCGTGTGTATGTCAAAGTGTTGCAAGAATATAAAGCATTGATTCCTTCATCTTTTATGGTTTAGGTGACAGCAACAACTATTATACACTACTTTTATAGATTACAGATCCATATATATTTAAATCATTTATGTTTAATTTTTAAAAGGGCCTAGGAGTTTCCTTAGTTACCACCAGAAGTCAAGTGAACGAACCTTGACCAATCATACCTTTCTTATCAGTGTCTACCATGTCATTGTCCACGGCGAACATTTTACGGACACACTCCACTCCGCTCTTTCAAACGAAGCACTTGTCTGCGTCGTCACCCATACTGATGTGTTCTAACCACAAAACCACTTACCCTGTTAATAATAACATTTATTTTAAATTTAATGTTAACTACATTGGAAATACTGTAGTGAGGAGCATTTTAGTTTATTTGTTTACTTGAGCAAAGTAGTACGAATCAGTGATTAGAACATTTTTAAGTACAAGTGCATTCTCAAGAAGTTTGCTTTTATTTCACATCTTCATTTTAATAACGGCCAGAACTGTGTAGTGCTAAATACACTGTGAATTGGACTTATGTTGAACAGTATTGAACAGGTACGTCTGTTCCTGATCTGGATTGGGGTACCCCAGACGTCGCATCGGCTTTTCAGCTAGAAGGAAGACATCAGTTTGAAGGTCTGACCAAATAATTCATTATTATCAACTTATACTTTATTTACAATTGTTCAAAATATGTTTTCATAAAAATACTAAACAACTACTGAAAGGGTCTTAAATTGTATTATAACTGTAAAATAAATATGCACATGGTATACTATTTTCCACGAGAAGGAATATTATGGATAATAAAAGGTAGAAGAGTGGTATTCCATTTTTAAAGGAACCTTCCTTTAAAGTCTTTGTGAAAAATCCCATAATAAAATGGGTAAGCTGAAAAGCAAATAAATGTTGCCTCCCCAAAACCATTAATTCCCTAGCAGTTAGAATAGAAGACAAATTAAAAGGTTTTGACAATAAGGATGGAATGGATTTTCAACCCACATGGAGGCATGGCTTCAAAGAGGTCTGATCCTGCAAGAGTACAACAAATATTACTTCAGTATTTACTCAATAAACTCTACAAAAAGACATGAATGTTTGTTTGGGCATCGTTATGATTTTAACCGATCAATTCTGTTTGTGAAATCTGTGTATTCTGATACAAGTTCAACATAAACTAAATAATGTAAAAGTGATGAGTTTTCGGTGAATTAAAGAATAAAACTCCATATTTAAAGTATCCAACCCAAGATAAATTTGCGTATTTTAGCAATCCATATGGTTTAGTATAAACTATTAGCTTTCGCTTTAACGCGTGGAGTGAAAAGTGTAAATAAAAAACTGCTATTACGAAATACACTAACCAAAGCGCACACAGCCTTCATAAGTTTATACACATAGACGTAATTCGGGGGTGGCATGTTCACAAACATCTGGACAGTTCTGGGCAGTCGCCCCCCCCCCCCAATAACTTGGAGAACCTATTATTGTAATTTATGAAAAGTCAAAATAATCACGATCACTACCATGATTGCTCCTCCAGTAACAATACTGAAATTACGCTTATGTTGATACATTCAAATTAGAAGGACATTCATGTGAATAGAGAGCCATTCAAAACTACAGACAATGCAAGATAGTACAGCTAAAACAAAATATACGGTCAGAATTTCTAAAACCTTTAAACTAATAACATTTTATATTTATTGAATTTCGCTAGTTTACTTCTGTGTTTTACTGTTATCATGAAAAATACTCTGTACGCTCGTTCAAAATAATAAAAAAATATAAAAGATAATTAAAGAATAATTATCACAGCAATACTTTATTATAATTTAACCACAGTTACAATTACTTTTCATAAAATAATTAGAGCATAAAGTATCTTATCCAAAGAAGTATGTTTGCCAAGAGGATTCAATTTTACAAGAACTCCTGGCTTCAAGCCACTTGTTTATATGAGTGTTCACTTAATTAGTTTTAAAACTTCAACTAATTGTAAGATCACGGTTTGGATTCAGTTTTTCTCTTTTCATGTAATGTAAGATGTTTTTTTTAATATTAAAATGTATTAAATGTGTTTAAATGTTTTACGGACCAAATTATACAGGACGCGCGTGCACTTGTATTAAGTGACTTGACAGAAATAGAGCTATATTTGCATATTGTTTATATAAAGCCAACTGGGTTTCAGTGACCTCATTGTCATTCTCTTTACATATTCAAAGCGAGTATTCAAACATGAAACTGACCGCAGTGCGCATGCCACTCTGTAACTTTAAGTGTTTTCAAAAATAAACCTTTTGAAAACAATGTTTGGAATGTCAGAGTTACTTTTAAAAGACTTTTTGTTTAGAAATTTAAAAATGTGTGATTATTTCATTGTAGATTTGCCTCCAATCCATATTACAGGTTTTCAGCTGTTGGATAGGCAATATTTTCAAAGACATTACAATTTAAACTGTAAACTTTTTAAACTATGTGATTGTTAAAACTGTACCTATTTAAACTACTTACAGAAAAAAATACTTTCTTCCCAACAAATTGTGGAGTGGTTGTAAAAATGAATTATCTTCTAATAGATAGTTAGTTGTTAGTTTATATTAGCTTATAATAAAAAAAATACGCTTAATAATAAAATTCTTGAACGCTTAGTCAGTGGGGTAATATAGGAGTGGCCATCAAGTCTTACTTTTATTATTTATTACTGGTACTCATTGAATTTATTTAAAAAATACTTAGTTTATTATATCATAAAAATAATTTATATACCCTAATTATTATTCCTGGAAATTTCTGTAAGGGTGCACCAAAATGGAAGTATACCATGGTTAATTTATGTAAGAGTAACCAAAACGTTACACTTTCGATCAGTTGAGGTACGTAATTTGTATTGAACAGTTTAATGTATCTCTGGAAGCATTTCATGATCGATTTGTAACTTACTTCCTTCATACCTTAAAATTAGACTATAACTTGGTCTTACTCTATTGTAATTACTACAAAAAAGGTACTATGGGAATAAACATTAAATAATAGGATAAATAATTGTATTTTATTTTCAACTATTTTACGTATGAAAATTACACGATTCAAATTGAAGAAGTTTAACGAATTTTAATTTAATAATTTGGAAAAAATAAAAGTTTGAAATAAATATATTATATCCAGGAGATGAATTTTTGACAAAAAGAATACTAACGTACAACAAAATTTAAATAAAGTAGAAAATTTGCAGACATTGTATATTATAATTTATGTAAAGGTCTATACAATATGTCATTTGTTTATAAATAAATATTAATATTATTATTAATAACCTTAAATCATCAAAAATATTATGAAACATTTTATAATTCCATTGGACAATCCCTTGTCGTAGGTGGCAAGCCTGCATAACACGTAGGCCACAACATGTGTCTTCCTGTCATGTGTTCCCATCTATGATTGATATGTGTCTCTCTACATGCTGTCACATCTGTACATACATTGTCGTAGGTGGCAAGCCTGCATAACACGTAGGCCACAACATGTGTCTTCCTGTCATGTGTTTCCATCTATGATTGATATGTGTCTCTCTACATGCTGTCACATATGTACATACATTGTCGTAGGTGGCAAGCCTGCATAACACGTAGGCCACAACATGTGTCTTCCTGTCATGTGTTTCCATCTATGAGTGATATGTGTCTCTCTACATGCTGTCACATCTGTACATACATTGTCGTAGGTGGCAAGCCTGCATAACACGTAGGCCACAACATGTGTCTTCCTGTCATGTGTTCCCATCTATGATTGATATGTGTCTCTCTACATGCTGTCACATCTGTACATACATTGTCGTAGGTGGCAAGCCTGCATAACACGTAGGCCACAACATGTGTCTTCCTGTCATGTGTTTCCATCTATGATTGATATGTGTCTCTCTACATGCTGTCACATATGTACATACATTGTCGTAGGTGGCAAGCCTGCATAACACGTAGGCCACAACATGTGTCTTCCTGTCATGTGTTTCCATCTATGAGTGATATGTGTCTCTCTACATGCTGTCACATCTGTACATACATTGTCGTAGGTGGCAAGCCTGCATAACACGTAGGCCACAACATGTGTCTTCCTGTCATGTGTTCCCATCTATGATTGATATGTGTCTCTCTACATGCTGTCACATCTGTACATACATTGTCGTAGGTGGCAAGCCTGCATAACACGTAGGCCACAACATGTGTCTTCCTGTCATGTGTTTCCATCTATGAGTGATATGTGTCTCTCTACATGCTGTCACATCTGTACATACATTGTCGTAGGTGGCAAGCCTGCATAACACGTAGGCCACAACATGTGTCTTCCTGTTATGTGTTCCCATCTATGATTCATATGTGTCTCTCTACATGCTGTCACATCTGTACATACATTGTCGTAGGTGGCAAGCCTGCATAACACGTAGGCCACAACATGTGTCTTCCTGTCATGTGTTCCCATCTATGATTGATATGTGTCTCTCTACATGCTGTCACATCTGTACATACATTGTCGTAGGTGGCAAGCCTGCATAACACGTAGGCCACAACATGTGTCTTCCTGTCATGTGTTTCCATCTATGATTTATATGTGTCTCTCTACATGCTGTCACATCTGTACATACATTGTCGTAGGTGGCAAGCCTGCATAACACGTAGGCCACAACATGTGTCTTCCTGTCATGTGTTTCCATCTATGAGTGATATGTGTCTCTCTACATGCTGTCACATCTGTACATACATTGTCGTAGGTGGCAAGCCTGCATAACACGTAGGCCACAACATGTGTCTTCCTGTCATGTGTTCCCATCTATGATTGATATGTGTCTCTCTACATGCTGTCACATCTGTACATACATTCTCCTTTTGTCGAGGTACAATCATTACCCGTGGAAATAATTGTTTTTGTAATAAATTTAAAAGTTATTTTTCCTGACCGTATTCGTCTTGGTATGTTTTTCGGAAGTTATTTGTAAATAACAATATTTTTAGCTAATTTCTTACACATATGTTACAGAATATCATACTATAATATTCAATATTTCACAAGCCAAGCCACTATTTCTCCAAATCGCACTCATCGAATGAGATGTATAAAGCCTAAAGGACTTTGGTATATTTTTCAATAATTTTCATTATTTCATATAATTCTTGTTAACTTACAATCTGAGACCAGCCCGAAATAGTTACTCGATTCAAATCGAATAGTTAAATATTATTTTAGTTAAATATATTTTAGTTAAATTTCTTGTCATATAACGACATAACAGAACTGTATTTTTACAAAAGATATTGTATGTCTACCGAGAATATTCAATCTTACAAGGAGATCTCGCTTCAAGTCACATTTTTATTCGTTCTTTTTTGGGGGGTTTGGGGGGGGGGTTAGTTAATGTTTGTATCAATTAACTGCTAGAGTGTGGTTGACATTTTTTCACACATTGTTTCCTCATATGATATTCAAGGACTCTTTTATAATACAATGTTTCTGTATACAAATCATCCTGTTGGGCGCGTGCGAGTTTCTATTGAATGACTTGGCAGATAAAGAGCTTTATTTACATATTGTTTATATAAAGCCAACTGGGTTTTGGCGGCCTCGTCATTCTCTTTATATTCAAAGTGACCATTCATACATGGATCTGGCTGCAGTGCGCTCTACTAATTCTATTACTTTCAGAAATAAATGAGCTCCTCATGAAAACATTATTCTGAAAGATTTTTATTTTAAAATTAGTTTTTATCTAGAAATTGCAATACGTATAAGTTATACAGGGTGAGTCAGACCACCCGTCCAGCATGTATAACAGAAGAACGGTTTGGTCTAAAGTCATCAAACAAAATTATTTCCCACTAAAACACATATGGGCAGTCTATTAAAAATATTGTTATCAAAATATATGTACAGGGTGTTCCAAAACTGAAGGTCACGGGTTCGAATCTCAAATCGTTCTTATGTAAACGTAGGGAATATTGTACATCATTTAAAGGTCTTGTTAAAATACAAATTTTGGCGTAAACATGATTCACTTATCTTTATCCGTTTCAAAAGGCTGTCATTTTTGTGTAAAATATTGACATTTACGGAATACTCTGTATTTTGTAAACCACTAATCGTATCTTTTTTCCGACTCAAATTTCTTTCTTGTGATAAACTCAGCTTTACTCTGGTATGCTACATGACAGGTTTTTTTTAGAAAATCTATATTTAAAAATTATTTATTTTCAAAATACCTATAAGTCAAAAATTCAAAAAGTCAAATAGTAGTCAAAAAGGGCATATAATTGAGAAGGTCTTGTAAATCCTAACAACTTTCTAATTTACACTAACCTTGTATCTCTTTTCGTTTTTCTGCAATCAGCAAAAAACGTGATTTTTCCATATGAAATGCATGTTAAATTGCATAACGCATGTATTCTATGGCCACATTCGTTTTATGTGTTATGTACAATTAACATGCTTTTCATACTGGATATTAATGTTTTTTGCTAATTCAGAAAAACGAAAAGAGATACAAGGTTGGTCTGACTCACACTGTATACTTAGTTACTCCGGGTAAAATTTCAGATTACCACCTAATTTTTTTAATTTTTTTATTAAACGAAGTTATTAAACTATTTTACTGATGAAAAACCCATAACGTTTAAAATTTTAAGACCGTAAAAGGCGTTTCATTAGAAGAAGATACATTGGTGGGCAAATAATCAACCGAGCGATTGTTGAGTAGTTAGAAATACATTATTACGGACATTATTATGGATGTTCCTTGCGTACGTCTCCAGACGAAATTGTTAACTGTAATGGCTATCAAGGTTACGGCGAGTTTACGGGCTTAGACGAAGCTCTCTAAATCTGGAAGATAATTTATTTCTAATGAGTTATGCAATTTGGCCTGTGAACTCGTCGTTGAGTCCTACTTTATTTGCTTTATTTGTTATCACTTGCCACTGTCACCAATCCATATAAAAGTAACATACTTTATTACATCACAATAATAATTTGGGGACAAAATAGTTATTATTATAAAAATAAAAAATAGTGAAAATAGACAATCTACGTGAGACAGAGAATTCACATTTTTGAACAGTTACTTTAACGAATACTGTTTATAGCTAGTAATTCAACGTATATTTCTTGAATCATACAATCATACAATCTTGAATCATCATCATGGTCGATTAATTTATATGACATGTGTCTTCGAGAAATAACTATATCAATGCAAAGCTGTATCTGAATCGCAACTATTGAAATTCCATATCTTGGACATGAACCTTGAATATTGTGATAAATAACAGGTTTTACTGTATTTTTAATTTCTTCAGAGCAACATTATACGGTTACCTCATTAATCAGCTTTTTGTTTGGATCCAGAATCCAATAAAAACACATGCATAAACATATTTTATATTTAATACATTTATAATCCTACTATTGTAAAATTAAACTCGCTGTGAAGTAGTCTAAAATTTACAAGCGCAATCATATGTTTTGGTTGAATTTTATTTAAATAATAACGAAAATCTTTAGGTAGCCAAGAATGTTATACAGCATATTTTAATACCATAACTAGAATGTCGTATGTTGTGAGCCTGTATGACACATTCGCCACAACATGTGTCTCCATGTCACCGATGACTGATATGTGCATTTCCACCTGGGATCACATCCAGCACATATATTCACATTTTGTTTGACTATTATTATTGTGTGGAAAAGTCTACAATATAATTCTTTTATTCCGTTTTCTGTTGTTTTTTTTATAATTTTAATTTGATTTTATAGTACGGTGTCTAGTTGTGGTGCTAGTACAGGTATAGGGAAGTAGTGGGAAGTTTAGTGATTTGGAAAACTCAGTGAAATAAGAATTTAGTATCATATACTCAAATATGTAACACGTTATTTGTTATTTTATTTTAAATGTTTCAGAACTGAGCCTATTTGTAATTCAATATTGTACTGTTTTTAAAATACAAATATTATATTTTGTATACCTGCATGTGTCATGTTAGGTATCCTTTATATAACTAAAATATTTGTATATGTCTTGATACAAATAAAATAACAGTGTGACTGTTAAATTTAATAATATTTTTGTTAAGTGCAATCAATGTTTAGAATAATCACAGCTAACACCAACAACCTTATTTGCAATCAGTTTTGTCCAATACTCGTTCACCCAAACCCTGAAAATTCTCACTAAAAAAGGAACGACTAAATGAATACATAAGATTTATTTTGCTTTTTTCTGTTTTGAAAGTAATTTAAATATTGTTGTGATTATACTGCCTCTAGGATTGAAGTTTGATTCTAAATAAAACGGATTTACGAGTCGAAGCCTTATGTGTGTTCGGTCCCGCTGTCTATACCTGCCTTTGGCCGGCCAAACTAAAATATGTTTGTTTTATTCACAATGTGCGTTTGTGTTGTGCTAATGTGCAAAGACTGACAATGTGTTCTACATAAAATTGTTCACGTCCGATTTGTTAATGGTGCAGTATTCCCAAATCTAGTATTCTGCTAGTAAACCTGGGATTGACGATGGAAAGGTATGCCAACATTAATATTTTATTTTTGTATGCATACAGGGTTGAAAAAAAGCGTAGCTATGAAGAACCGGATTATACATATGAAAATAAGTCAACAATTTTCGTTAACATTTTTTCGAGTTTGGTTTAGTTAACCGTAATCCGAATTTTTTTTATTTTATTGAAAATTATTATTATTTCAAGAACCCTTTAAGATTATGTTATGAAACTTGGCATACCTTTACAATTTACAAACATATTTTTCCACACTTATCAAATTTCAAATTGTTAGCCATTTGAAACTTGTACAGTCATATTTCATGAAAACCAATTGCTGAAATAAAATTTTGTAAGGCACAAAATATTTATTACTTTTTAATACAAATCCAACGACACTTGATTATTAAAATCAGTCAATAAATACATAACTTGTGGGAATTTTAAGTTTTACAGCTAACCTGCATTAATTTTATCAGCTGTTACAATATAATTTTTCCTCAGCTGATAACAGCTGTTAAAATACAGGTCAGCTGTTAACAAAAAATTAAATGGTGGACTGTAACCATCTTTATGAGATTAAGCGCATTAAAACTACTGAGATTATTATGATTTCATAAAAATTGAAATAAATCGAAACTAATTTTCATATTATTTTAACTGTTGTTTATTAACGTATTAAAATGTTTACTGGTTTATCTTTATTAGCTCTGCGTAACGTTGTTTAATTATAAAACTTAAAATCACCAAAACTTCCTTATTTATTGGTTTATTTAAACTATTGAGGTGTCGTTGGACTTGTATTAATAGGACTAAATATTTTGACTCTGGCAACAATTTATTACAGTTACTGGATTTCATGAAATTTAATTTACATTTTTCAAATCGCCGCCATTTTTTAATTTAATAATTTTAGGGAAAAATATGTTTGTAAATTTTGGATATCTCAGGTCTAAGGATATATTCCAAATTTTATAAAATTATCACAAAGAGTTCTTAAACTAATTACCTTTTCAAGAAAATAATAAATGGCGGATTACGGCCAAACTAAGCGAAATCGAAAAAACTGTAAAGAACATTTGTGCCTTATTTTCATATGTATAATACGGTTCTGCATAGCCCGCTACGCCTTTGTGTTACAACCTGTATAGTGGCATAATGTATAACTTAAAATCTGCAACTGAACTACAACTAAGAGCTACGTGCGTTGTACTCGTGTGAATGGTTGTTCTTACTAGAAAGTGAAAGCCTCTTAATGAATGAAAGCTGGTTGGAAAACACGTTTATCATAACATGTTGCTAATTCATTTATTTCAAATCCCCCTTTTGTAAATTGTTCATGCATAGTCTTAAACACAAGAACACCTTAATTTCAACTTAACAAAACTGCGCTGCTCACTTAACTACCAGGCTTACAAGTTATGCAGGAATAAAGGTTGTCCAAAAATTCGTGTAGCTAAACCACGAATCTGCTTAAGCGATTTGGGAGTTAAGCTCGTCTGGCCAGCGGGAGCAAGTTATAATGGGGCTGGTTAAGCTGGCCAACTCGGGCGCCTAGCCCTGCAGACACGAGGGAATTAAACCTCCTGTCCTGCATTTGACTACTTTTAATATGCTTAACCCTTTTTAGGGGATGGTTATTGACAAAAATTAAAGTTGGTATTTATACCCATTGTTCTCTATGGATTTTACCAAAAACAAACCTTTTTCTCCTCCTGAATTGTTTAACGAATCATGGCTAGTATTTAAACATAATATGTGTAACGGTTTTAAAAATAGTTATAATACTGTTTATATACTAGATGATGTAGTTTACATCCTCTTTCGAGATTGTATTGCAAGTCTTAGATAATATATTTGTATGCAAAAAAAGTTTAAATAAGTCCTCTATTTTAAAATACCAAAAATACCACAGCTCAAGTCATTACAAACAGTGAACTAATGGCACATTTTTAAAAAAACTTCATTTCATTAAAAGTTTTAATTTTTGTAAAGCTATGTCCACCGTATTGTATTCAAGAGTAAAACAGTTGACTCATAACAATAAAACCTAAAAGAAACTCTTTTTAGTGTTCGTACTTGAAAACTGTTAGGCTAGCTGATTAAAATATATTTTAATCCAATGTCTATTGGTAGATTAAACAAATAATTGGATCATAACAGGTTCAAAAAGTTACTTATACTTTACTAAATTAGATTGTAACTTTGTGATTACAATCATAAAGATTACAGCTCTGAAATTTTAAAGTTAATCTCACTTTTCTATTGCGAAGTGACGAGGCGATCATCAGGGCGTGAAGCTCAAAGCGCACAAAGAAGCACTATTACCATTTCCCGGTTGAGCCGGACCCTAATTTGCTAAATGAGATTACTTAAACGTCACAGCCCTCCCCCCTTCCCATGAGGACCATCCCTCCCCAGCCTAAGTGTGAAATCACTGCCCGCTGGTCAATATAATTAGTGCCAAGTTTCTCATTTGTCATTATAACATAAAAGTTGTGTAGATGAAAAATTAGAAATACGTTTTAACCTAATTAAATTTAAAGCAACGATATAATCACTTTGTTGGTTTATCTGTAAGTGGTGATATTAAGAAAGTAAATAAAAATATAAGTTTGCATTGTATTTAAATTATTTTAGAAGCCTGATTTATGGTAAAAGTATTATCGAGTATATTTTCACCAAGCCATATGGGTATACATTTATTGTTATTACATCCGATGTATTAGACATTTTAAATGTAAATTGTTATACTTTATAGGTTTTTGTCCTATTAAAAAAAAACGTTGAGTAGTAAACATACTGTAATTGTCCTTTCCACTTCTACCCATTCTTTACAGGTCCATCAACTTTATATTTTTCTAATTTTTGGTTAAAACTGCACACCTCTCCATAAACAGGGTTATAGTTGTTTTTAGATCCCCAAACATGAAATTCCAAGTTATACTTTTGATATATTAGTTTAATTTATTAATATTAAAAACGTACTCTTAACCTTCAAACTAGTCTGTGTTACCTTGCTTTTGTTCCTTGGTGCGAAGTCCTCTTTAGATGTTTTTCTTCTTTTGTCCTTAAGGATCATACGAGCTGCTGCGAACGCCATCTTTTCTTTTTATGGATTTGCACAGGTCACAGTAGAACTGAGTGCACGCACTTGGTTAATTGACTCACTAGAGTATGTCAGTCCAGTTCATTGTTAATGCACTAGAAAATTATTTTTGCCGCAGATATTAGTGCAACACACTAGCGCACTAATTATTGCTTTAATTCCCTTAGTCCTTTACGAGTGTAAGGTATGCAGTAATAATGTTCGTAAATGTTGATTCCTAAAACAGAACTACCGATATACGCTGGGTTTCAAAGATGTCAGAGAACTTCTACATAAAAAGGTTTTCAAATTTATCTCTACCAATAATGTAATTACTATTTGTTCTTAAAGAATTTGTAATATCACATTTTAATATTATAGTTGGTCCGGATTCAGAAGCAAGCAGATACTGCTCGAAGTATGTGAGCTCCACTTACGAATCATTTGGTGTTTCTGATTCCCCACTAGGCCAATGTTAACTTTCAAAGCTCGTGCTTCCACTACGGATTAACTGATATAGTTTATTTATGACTCATTATAAAGAACAAACAATACCTAGTGATTTCATTGACCAAATTTTTATATCACAATTATTTTTTCAATAAAATTGGAACATATTCAATATTTACGATTTGTTGAAGACAAACCTATTATGACATCGAAATTCTGCTCACTGAAACCTCTAGTTAATATAGAACCATAGATCAACGATCTTTGAAAATCCATTGAAAAGGTAAGGGCTTTAAAAGGTAGTATTGGTTTTATGGGAAAAGCATATAGAAACGCGAATTGTTTCGTGACTGGAGCATATTATTTGCATATATTATTGCATATTATTTTCATCTTATATACTATTTCTCTAACCGGTTTTTTTTTGAGTGGGTGAGATCTTCCTTATTCCTTTATAAAATTCCATAATTTCCCCTTTACACATTTAAAATCTTATCGTTCCGGCTAGTGACGAAAAATAGACCCAAGGGCTAAAAATGTACCACTTCTCTGAAATTTGAATAATATGAAAGACAAATAAAGGAAATAGTTTGTTTTGACAGGAGCAAAAATGTAAACAAAGGAACATCTGATCAGCTGACAAGATTTGGTTCGCAGTGCGGAATTCCGCACGGGTCAACTAGTTCATAAAGTAATATGCATACTAATTTGTATATACCGAATGCTAATATTGCACTTTGCGCTTTATATTGAGAAGCTCCATTCTTAATACATAATTATCGTGCAAACTAACTAACTTTTTAGAGGCTGGTCTAAATAACATCAGGCTATGGAACTTGTTACTGTAAGATTCAAATTTTGCCCTTATAATGCGGTCCTGTGTTATTTAGTTTATCATCAAATGATGGCGGGGGTTCTAAGCGCATATTTACATACAGTTTTAATCATTTGAGTTAATAAAAATAACCTGAAATAATGTTAACATTGTTTTGTATTGCATGCAAGCAATTTCTTTCTAATTAAAGAGGTAAATGTTATTTATTAACGTTAGAGCTTAATAGATCACAGAGAGTGGTTGTGTTAGGTGAGGTCATTCATTACTGAGGTTATGATTAGACGAAATTTTTTTTCCAAAGATATCTAATTGAACTGATTGTTTAATTAAGTGTTTTAGTAATTTTGTATCATAAATAAAATAGTATATTTATTCTCAAGTGTTATCGCTGAAATTTTGTGTAACATTTTTCGGTAGAAATGTTGCACAAATATTCTCTCTAGTCATGTTCCCTAGCTAAATCTCAGACTTAATCCGATCTGATATTCTCGAACAAGCTAATATGCTTGGTGATATTCTGCTTCATTGAAAATACAAGCTATTTTTGATGCGAGGAGGATCATCTTAGATTGTATTAAAGATTTATTTATTATTACGAATGATGAAAACACATACCCCTTCTTTGTTTTAATGTATTAAAAACGGAAATTACTTTAAATATAATTGTTTAGGCGATTTCGATTTCTTTGGTTTATGTAAGAGTCGAACATTTTGAACATTTGATGTCTCAGTTACAATACGAATGTTTAGCAAATTTATGCGATAATGAAGAGCTTATTATAATTGAAAGTTTTAGTCAGCTGAATGAATCCTATACTCTAATACGAGCTATGTCTGTTTGTTTGCAAAATTTATCTCAGATCCAGCGGAAGGATTTTGCTGAAAGTTTGGGATTAGGGGCTTTTTGGTCTAAAAATCGATTGGTGAAAACCACTACCTCAGGAAAACTCGTATTTTTCTAAACAACTCCTTTAAAAATTAAAAATTTTAACATTTGGCTTATGGAGTTTAAAATCATAACACCGGTTACTATGAATAACAAAAACAAATCATTAAATCAGCTGTTTGATTTTATCTATAACTTCAAATATTGTAAACAGCTGTTTATCATTATGAAAATAAAAAACCTACTTGAATGGCAACTCTCATAATGGAAATAAAAAAACTACTTGAAAGGCAACTCAAACTCTTTTTTCGATAGGCGAGTGAACGTAGCGAACGAGCTCATATTGAAAATGAACGAGTATTTGAAATAAAACAAATTCAACGCCTCTTCTGCGGAATCAAACACCGAGCATGGCTCGGTCCCCCGGTCCTCAACTATTATTTTGTATATTTACGAGAGAAAAATTGTCTAAGTAGTTACTGTGATGTATTAACATTATTAATTAATGTTAAGTAAAACAGATTTAATGTTTCATATTTGATATTTCCATTTTGTACAATCTCGGTACGTTATCATCGTCTGCTGTATCAGACCACCGCTCACCTGATGTTACGTCATAAAACGCAATAAACGTTGATGATCTGATGATCTGAACGCAATAAACGAACCCGATTGGACTACATGATCACACCACTACCCCTCCAGTTTACCCGTCGATCACCTCTTGTCCTCCTTCGGCCAGTTCCTAAACAGCTCCCGTGAATCCAACATGTAGTCGGTCGGTTATTTAAGTATAATTGCCGTGTTGTCATTTTCCCCGTACATTCAAAACGCGTCATTTACTTATAAACGTATAAGGAAAGCCGCACAAATCCACAATGGTACAGATGTCCCAATAACCGAGACCCGATACCCCGTCTCAAAAGCCAAGATGCTAACCGTTACGGCCCACTACCCTCACGGCAGGTTTTCAGTCCCCCTTTCCGAGTCATGCTCCTTTCAAAACATTACTGTCCCCGGGTGAGATACATGGGATGGTACGTTTGCACCTCTTGTTTCACCGGAAGCTCGGGGCCGGATGTTGTGCTCAGCCCCCTCCCCCGCGGGGCTCACGGGGTCGATACTGGGGCGGGTGGGGCTCGACCAACTTTCGGCGCCAAAACACCCCGCCCCCACCACACATCCTTCACCTAGTTAACAACCAATGTTACATAGTCGTTCTGATTTTTAAATTTCAAATGATATTTTTTCACAAGCAAAGCTGAAATATTTTTGAAAAATGAGAAGCACTACAGTATTTTTGTACTGCTGTTTCTTTTTGTCAAAGAATATCACCTGATTAAATGTCCAGAGAAGAGGACTGGGAACGGTGTTCATAGATTAAGAATAAATAATTTATTCTCTTTTTGTAAAGCCTTTTTGCTAACGTTACCAAACAAGAGATTCCATTATTTATTTTATGACAATACCTACTTTTGAATGTACTATTTACAAATTTTTCTCTCAAGATAACTTCCAGCGTGACACAAGTTCAGGGATTTTTCTGAAATCCATAAGAAAAATAAATGACTTCATCACGTATTTGATGTTTCCTATTATCTTATAATCCCCCTTTTCTGAAAACCATTACACAAATAGGCAACAGTTTTTTTTTTTTTCAAAACCTCTAATTATTTTATCAGAACAATTCAGATAAAATATTTTACTTCTTTTATTAAGCCAAACAGCATATAAATTGTATTGATATTTTATTGTTTTTAATTTGTTAGTCGAGTGGATGAATGATGTTACGTTCATTATGTGCGGTTTGTAGCACGGATTGATAATGACAAACTAGTTGTTATTTTACTTACGTCGTCAATCCAAGTTTGTTGTGATGAACGCGTTTCGGCGCTAGGATCATGGATTGACGACGTAAGTAAAATAACAACTAGTATGTTATGTTCGTTATCTACCTACACAGTATTAACCCTAACTGATCAGAACTCGCTTTCCTACACATAAAATTGTGCCAGAAAGCTAGAATCCACGGAAATAATGATCCAGATACACAATAATGCTCCTGTACTGTACTTCTCCCCACGCCCTCACCGGGTTCTCGACGGACTCTTACTGGCGCTTCGGCTCATATTTTTCTCTGCTTTGCGATTACTTGATAAACTTGTTTTTATAATACTTGTTTCTATAAACCTGTGTTTATATCTTTTGATTGAAAGATTAAAATACTTTACACTGGCAAAATAATTAAAAGCAGTATTTTTAACAGAGGTATTGAAAATAGAGCTTTTTAATAATCAAACTGTTACTATACTAAACTATTACTACTACTTTTATTATTATTATAAAGAAGGGGTGACGGTGGGGGTTGGAAATGAATGAATTAACACGATAATTTCTTAGCAGAATACTTTGTCAATAGAACAGTTGTTATGGGTATACTCTCAAAGACGTATAGCAGCCAGGGATGAAAGGAGATAGTTTACCTGAGAGAAATGTTGTATTCCAAATGTTGGAGGGGTTGCTACTAACACACTCTCTTCCAACCGCTGTCTAATACCCAAAACATGTAATAAATGGTTTTTCCTGTTTTAAGTTAAATATATAGTGTTGTGTAGTTGTTCGCAAACTACTTACTTATTAGCACGATCTAATTAATAAATTATATATGTCTCAAACAAAATTCAATGAAATGTTAAGTAAACCGGTTTACAAACCATTCTTTGGAATCTTTAAATTGAATTATTTTAAATTCGAAAGAAATATACAACAAACTGTTTTAAGGTTTAATATTCCTAATATTAGATTTGGATGAGTTTTGTATTTAAAGAAACAATAAATACAAAAATAAGAACAAAATGTAAAATGTATTTTATACTATTTTAAATGTACGTTAATAATATGGAGATGAATTCTTTTTTTAATTTGTTAGTTTGTTGGCTTATGTGTAGGTTCATGAATAAATATGGTTAAGATTTACCAGTTTAAATGAAAAAATAGTTCACGTAACTAATACAGTATTTTTAAGCTCAACGACATTATCCGCTCTCTAAATATCCTAACACTTTAAAGATTGTTTGAAACCGTAAAAGCAGTAAATTCTTAAAACTGTAAGCGTCTTTGATCCAGAAATATTTTGTAATAATTTGTTCTACTTATTATATTCAATTAATTATTTTTGACTATTTTAGATCACAGTACTATAATAGCACATAATATAAATTTAGTTTGATAAAAATTGTATTTCCTATTTTATTTTTTACATCCAACTTAATTTTGTTTAAATTAAATAACTTAAACGTATTTCCAAAATCACATCCTTCGGATGAAAAAAGAAAAAACAATCAAGCAAAAAGGGTAAAAGCTTTTGTTCATAAATAATTTTGGGATTCTGGGGCTTAACGGTTTGGAGCGGCAGAATATTTTCTTCTTGCTGCACAATTCCACCATTGGAGGAATATTGGGTCAAACATTAAAGGAAGTTTCAACTCGAATTGTCCTATTTGATGAAACACTATTTAGTTGTGAAAAAATTGTCACAAAATATTTTACTGTAGGATTTTTAAGAAACACAAATAGTTTGCTAGTTTATTAGGGCATTTAATTTTATTGTAAAGAATTGTAGTTCAATTTTATATCAAAGATAAATTTTAGTCTTGCAAAAAATTCTTAAAATATGTTGTCCGTCTATTTGTATTTAAATAGCGCCAACTAGATCCTTAAATGTTAATAAGACGTAATTTGATTGTGTTTTACTTTTATTTGGCTTTTAGGGTCCACGACTCTTTATCCATGCATAGGTTATGTACCAATTTGATCATGTATCTAGTATGATGAGGAAATAGTCATAGTCGTGCTGAGTTATTGATTTACAAAACGAATTTTGCAGGGTGTCTTACGTAATGTGTCTTAAAACTACTTAGACACATAATTATGAAAATACCCCCGTCACAGCAAACCTGCGTACTCAGCTAATTTCCAATGAATATATATGTCTTAATAAGACAGTAAACCACATACTAGGGTTCATAATAAATATTTTCACAAATAAGTGATATTTAAAATATGAATTATTCTCCATTAGAATAACATTGGGGATGAGTACACAGGTTTGCTGCCAAAAGGAACACAAATAATGGGTTTTTATGCAAATATCAATAGAACTAATCTAATTGAAGTCACATACCAAGTTTTATTTAGATACATTCATAAATAAGGGATATATAACATTTTAATTACTCTCCATAAGAATAACATGGGGACCGAGTACCTAGATTTTCTGCTACGGGAACCATAGGCGAATAATTGTTTTTTTGTGCAAACAACAATATACCATAACCAGATGAAGCCATATACCAAGTTTCGTCAATTTATATTTATAAATAAGCGAGATCTATTTTTTTCTTTTTCTCCATAAGAATAACATTAGACAACGTACTGTGTTTAGCACTTTCAATATCTCAGTAACCAATTATCGTAGTCAAAATACCAAATTGTTAGTTTTTTAAGCTGAATTCAATGGTGAAAATTAAAATTTAACTTAAACACAAATTACATCTAAAAACCACAAAAAAACCACTTTTGGGATGATACGATTCGCCTGGTTTTCGAACTCGTTAAAATAAATTATACTTTAACATTTGTGCCAAATTTCATTAAGATCGGACCTTTTTTATGAGAGTTATCGTGCTTACGGACACACACACACACACACACACACACACACATATATATATTTAAACGAATGATGTTTTTGGCATCTGGGGACCTCAAAATGAAAAGTTATCATGGTCTCGGGCCTAGGTCTTACCATGCCGACTACGGTAATAGCTTCTTCCCTATAGGGGAAATTCGCTAAAACGTATTGCCACTAAATCGACCACTAGGAGTTAGATACAAATATCTATTACTTTTTTTAGGAAAAGTGTTCCAAATACATTTCTTAACCACTAAACAAAATTTGTTCCCAATCAAATGTAATTCGTAATAAACTAGGATATGCTACATGATAGCATTAAAAATAGTTTATAAAGAGTGTTTATAAGCCCTAAATTAAAAAATGTCTAATAGGTACAATTGTCAAAGAGTCTGAAAGTTCTTTTCAAATCCTAATAACTTTTTAATTTGCACCGTATATATTTTCATATTTGCTCTCCCAATTATAAAAGACTTAATTTTCTCGTATACAGGATATGGTGATGACTTTGATAAAGAAACACACATTATACTATATTACGAAATGTTCAAACACAAAGCGATACGCCATATAAACGTCCATGTTTCCTGTGGTCTCTTTCATTTAATGTCTAATATTTTAAGGATACTTGAGTTCAGTTTTCGGAAAAATCTTTAACACACTGTGTTTTAAAGCTTTTAAAATACGGTTACGTTATTCCTGGGGGTCGATTTAGTAGGTAATTTTGTTTCAACATTCTATGTCAATAATCATTTTTGTCGTCTGCAATCTTTTTTATTTACCTTACTTGAGTCACTCTCTATAATTAATCAATAGGTATGCTACCTACTAAATGTAAATTTTGTGAATAAATATTGCTTATTTAGCCTAAATGTAATAAAGGTTATATTAATGATAGTTCGTAACATATTTATTTGGGTTTGACCAGAGTGATCCTCAATAGTATACTAGTACCCTTAACAAGTGCATTGAGTCAAACGATCGTGTCCAAAAACCTAATATTTAAGAAATTAGTGACATTTATAGATTTAACTAAAATTTGTATTTTTTGCTATTGGGATATATAAGAAAATAGTACTAAAAAAAAAGAATATATGTTGTGTCCAAATGTCATGCCATTTAAAAGTTTATGGAAAAATAGCCTTTTTTACTACGGGTATGTTGTAGGTATTTAAATTAGTAACTGACTGAATCAATAGTTTTTATTACATCGAAATGTCATGTGTAATCTCATTCTTACCATGGTAACAATGTAAACTTTAATTCCTTTGTACAGTCTGTTTTGTCTTTTACTTGGTTCGGTGGTCAGTGAGTAATGTCATTGTTTGAACTTTGGAGGAAAATCAAAACTTAATGTTACTGAGCACTACCCACCTTCAGGTTATGCTGCATTTGTCCCTGTTATGGTGACGACTGTCCCTGTTATGGTGACGACTTTGTGAAGATGATATCGACATTATATTAAAAAACACAAAACACTATCACGAGACGTTCAAAAACTCAACGAAACGCCATGTATAAATTGTCCGGAAAACCGTTCCTTTTTCTGTTATTTAGGGTTCCTTGAGAAAACTAACGTTTATATTTTCGTTCCAATCAAGCCGAGCGCCATATTTTTCAGTTAGGCCCTGGTTGGTGACAGGCGCTCGCCTTGATTTGAATAAAAATATGAACTTTTTTTCCAAGAACCCCGGATAACGGAAAACGTTTTATCGGTTTTTTGAAATTTCGGGAGATTTATATATGGCGTATCGCTTTGTCTTTGTACACTTCTTAATATTTTATGCTTTTCTTCATCAAAAACGTCACCTTTTGAATCATCAGAAACACCTTATACATGTATTTTAAAGACGTAAAAACAAAACTATAAAGATGTCAGAAAAACAATCCTATCTTTTTTTAATTTAGTAGGAGTTAATATTGTTGAGAATTGTTGAGACTTGTTTTACCACTGTGGGTAACTTATGAATTCGTTTACCTATAAGTATTAAAAATTCTTATGGACATGCCCCATGTCCTCACTATTCAAATTAAAGATAATCTGTTTAAAAAGACATGAACCCGTTAACTTTCACTCGAGCCAATTTAACGATACAAAATTCCTTATCCAAATACAGAAACTTACTGGTTTACATAGGAGTGTTTAAACAAAGGTATAACTGTGCTTGGCAATACGGCAGTGGTTTTTAATAACCCCGGCTTCACAAATAATACAACTTTTTACTGCTTAGAATAAATAAAACTCTTTCTGTTTATATTCCTGCAATTCTGACCCTCAACCGAAGGCAAGGTTTTTTTGATTAGAATACCGTTATTAAAGAAGTAAAGTTTAACTATTCCATCAGTTAATTAAGTTTATTTTAGGATGAAATCTGGTCTTTTCAACAGAGGCGATACATTAAAGTCAGTGACAGATTGGCACATTTGCCGTTAACGTTTAACTTCATTTCCATTTTAATTAACTGACCGAGAGATATCTGTTAGGGCAGTCAATCACTGAAATCTTTTTTTAACATGTTTAAATACTTTATTGAAATAATCCAATTTGTCTGGACGATTTTGTATAAAAAAATACATATTTATACAATTTTATACACTGTTTAAACTCAAACTTCAAGGGAACCCTGGAGATCCAATATTTTTGTCACATTAAATAAATGTATTATAGTTAATTAATAAAATAATTAAAACATCTGGACATTATGGTGACCTAGGTTATCATACATACATTGGGTGAATCAATTAAAGACGTCATCATTTTTGTTTCTGATACAGATCGAGAAATCAATACTTTTTCTATTAAGTGGCATACTAGCAGCACGGAATAACAAAACATGCTGTATTGGTTATTTTAGTCCATTCTAAAAACATGACCATGGATTTTTATCGTCGCTAAAATATGCCTATTATGTTGGTTTAATATATGTCACTATTATTTAGGTTTATGTATATTAAATAAATATACAATATTAATAAATTTTAGCAGTTGCTACAGTCCCTGGTTCGAAAAGATTTTTTGTTAATTATAAAACGTTTATTACTTTCCGTATTATAATTAGTCCGTGATAGTATATATTCAAACCACTTGTAAAGCACATGGAAAGGATTTAAATTATTTTTACATGGGTATATCTTCCTACTATAATAGAGTAAAGAAACACAAAAGTATCAAAAGGGCCCAAAAGACCAGGACTGGTGTTACGATCAATTTGCTGTTTTACAGGTCACCGCACCCTCCCACCCCTCTCACCCCCTCGCCCCATCACCATGCTGTTTTGAGCTCACAGACTACGATTTATAAGTAGAAAAGGGTTCCCTCCAAATACTATTTTTCGTTTCCTTTGATTTTAAGTTATTTTTTAACTGTATTAACTCTTTATCAACCGCTCATCAAAATTTATAATTTCAATTCGTATTTGTTGGTAGGAGTTGTTTTCTCTTTAAACAAATTGGTATTAAAGACCAAAATAATATGTAGAAAACTATTAGAAGTTTATCATATAAGTTTTTTATCATCTAAGCGGTATCACAAGAATCTTCAAAATAAGAGATAATGAATATATGCAAATACTTTTTATTTAATTTGCTTGGTTTCCAAGTCATGGTGGAAAAACTTTAAAACGAAATATCTTTGGTTTGCTCTACTGATATGCTCATTGGACAAAAATGTTTATTTTAAGAAATCTAACATAGCAAAAAAATAGTGGTATTATTTTGAGGTTTTTAAATTATAATAAGGGCCCCTTTTTATATTTGTTGCCATGAGAATGTTTATATACATTACGGGAAAGATATTCTTCTAAAAGTATATAAAACCCAGTTAATGCTGTATTAACACTCGTTTTATTTTCAAGCTTGCAAGCAAAAGTTATAATTTGTTCAAATTAATATCACGACTATTCAGTATCAAAAGTGAATGGGTAAACAAATTACAATTGTGACTATTATAATACACTGATGGATTTGCATTTGTACAGTTGCAGGGAGTTTATACTCACTACTCAAATTTTAGGATAAAGTTCTTTTTGGTAAAAAGTAACAACAATCACATGAAATATGATTTGGCTCAATCGCTCTTCTTACTCTCTGTTTGGTTTATTATGATTGGATTAAATTATTACAAATTACTAATACAAATGTATATATATATATATATATATATATATATATAGACATTTGTATTGGTAATTTATATATATATAAAATAACAGATGACAGCTAGATATCAAACCCTTCAAGCAAACATGTATTTTTTAATATGAAATTGATTCAAAACCTGGTAAAATTAACATTTATAATCATAAGGATGTCTAAAACATACACATCATATCTGAAGAACTATTTGCAATATCGAATTTAAACTAGGCATAGTGTGTGACTCTCGATTGTAAAAGATTTGGAGTTTCACAATGGTGGCCTTTTAATCCGACTTAAATTAAATATCCTATAAACTCAAAGTTTAAAATACTTTATTAAGATACTGAAAATGTTATATATTTTTTACAAGTTACTATAAGAACTTAAAATTTAGTCTAAAATCATACGTTGTTGAGATTATGAATATCGGGTTGCAATCAACTGAGAGATTACATTTTTTTTATTAAATCGAGCTCACTTTTGGTGGCTGACATATACGACTTGCAAGACTCTATTCATAAATTCTGTGATTACTCAGTCATACCGCGATGTTCAGTTTTTTTTATCATTATGTTTTACCTTTGTTTTCACCAAAGCAGATAAGAACTCTATGTACATTTTTTAAATTGCTGTTATCTTTAGTCTCTTTTGTAAACAATACAAATATTGGATGCATATAAAATGGAACTTATACTGTTGTCTGTCACTTTATAATTAGTGTAGTTAAGATCGTATCAGTGTATGTAATGAGGTTAAAATTTAGAATTCAATTTATGAACTAAGTTTAATTTAACTACGGCCAAACTACATTACATTAATGGCATAACCCTTTAACGCTTGAAAAAAAAAACTCATTTAAATACGTAATCGATTTCATATTTATTGCTTAAAGTAGTAGTTTTAAATAAATCATTTATTCACCATCGTAAATAGAAAACAAAATTATATCACTTAACATTCTGAAACATATTTTTTTAGTAAGGCATTGAGGAGAAATCGTAATTATCAATGTACATTTGAAAACTGTGTATATCAGCAAATTCATAACTCAGTAACAATTTAACTTGTTTAAGGTATTTAACTTCCAATTACTAGTTTTTTTTCTTTTCATTTTGTTTACAAAGGTAATAAATTCCGTACGAAAAAACTATTTTTCAAGGGAACAAATTAAATTACTTTTTTCAAGCAAAATATGCTTGAAAACCATATTTTTTAACTACAAATTCATATACTTTTATTATGTTTGCCTTTAAATACTTGTATTTGTTCTTTCGAAATTAAGTATTAGGTATAGTTAAATTTAAAATTATCTCACGCTATGAGAACTGGGGCAAAAAACTATACCTTTCAATAACACATTATAAAAGAGTTACTACTGTTTTTGGAAGTTTTGTAGAAGAATTTTGTATTTCTTAATAAGCAACGGCTATTGCCAAAGTAAAGTTGTCGTTCAAAATCTCTTTCGAATATAAGTGAACATTTACATGCTATTTTTCATCACCGCTTTGTTTCCATATAAATTTGTAAAACGTTATTAATTAGTTTAATAAACTAATGCGTAACATATAGTATTTTCAAAATTATAGTGGTTATCATAACATTTAACATACTGTATATTTAACAATAAAAATTCACAGTAAATACGATGAGTTCGCTCGCAGCACGCTGACGTGAGGGAAGTGAATTTCCACATAACAACTTTTAAAACTAAAAATCAGTGTAAAAACATATATTTATTCCAATTTTTATTGAAATCAGGAGCTGTTCTGATGCTCCGGGTTTCATTTACATGCAATGCTGGGAATAAAATTTTGCGCATTATAATGTTAGAAGAAGGCCAGACAGACTTGAAAGGAGGCGTAAGGTTGCTGGGGATGATAAAAATACACCAACAAATGAATAACATGCATTTATAATGTAAAACCCCCATAAGACAACGTACTGTGTTTAGTCTAAACACATTTTCTTTAATAACTCGGTAAATATGTATGCTAGAATGAAGGGAGAGGGCTTAAAACTTTCGCCTCTCTAATTCCCATCTTTTTACATGCATTAATTTTACATACAGCGCTTTTCTAACCCTTTTTATTGACCAAAAACTGGAAATTTGAAAGATTAATCCCCAAAAAAGGGGTTTAGAGTTTTCAGATTGTTTTGCCCAACGAACTTGTCCAACTGATTACAGAAAGGAATGTCCCTATTAAATTTGGAGTAAATCGGACAAAAAATGCGACCGCTAGAGTGCAAACACACACACACACACACACACACACACACACACACACACACACACACACACATATATATATATATATAAAATTTTGAACGAACCCCCAAAACGTGTTCAGGGGGTCACGTTAGGAACTTCTATGATGGTCCCGGGCTTGTTTCACCGTACGGGTCATGCTAATAGTTCACTTTCCAAAGGAAATTCACTAATAATAAGTATATGAACGCGGACAGGTGATATAGTTATGAGGCGACTAGGATGACGTTGGCACAACACTATCCAGAAATGCCTTTTAGCTTCTGAAGTGTTGTAATGTTTTCTTAGGAATAAAACAAAAAAGTATTATTAAAGTGAATACCAAATTTATGCTTTAACGGTATTATACGCAGTTAGGTTATCGTAAACTAGGATGATTTGAGTTATAACAAAATTCACAATTAAACTATCAATTGTTATACTAAAATCGTTACTACCGATGGAGTCTCGATCGGTTTGGGTAGGTTGTCGTTGTATTAGGTTTGATCATGAGCGGTTTCTAAGGGTTACGTGTAGTTAGGCCACACCAAACAAATTGTTGGATCGCGAGTATTAAAACGACGTACAGTTAGATAATGAAGAAGATAGCATCATTAATGAACTGGTGATTGCTTGCGTGCGTTTGGTGATCAAACACGAGTTCGAGTGGATCAACACTCGTCCGCACATCACGTGACACTCGTCCGTAAGTCACGTGACACTCACCTTTAAGTCACGTGACTGGGTCAAGGCAGTGAAGAAAACAATTACCAGCCGGATATTAATCCTAGTATCACGTTCATTCAAAAAACGCACCTTCGGAAAACTTTCTATTTTATCTTCTGCAACTTTTAGGCATTTTTTGTGAAGTATTCTGTGACTTTTTTCTTCAATGGAAATCACCCTAAAAGAATCTAGTTCTGTTTAAAATTTGTTTCTACTAAAATCATTGACTTTAAATACGGAATAAAATCAATTAACTGTAATTACGAGTACACATTGTCTAAGGAACTTTCATTGCGTAAATAATGCCTTAGATCGTAATAACTTAAACAATTATTCTCCGAATAAAAATAGCAATACTTTTTTTTACTAATCGCTTTTGATCTGTTGTTTAGTTTGCTTATCTAATTAAAACATTGTGGCTCTACTATATACCCTATTCGTTCAATGCCTTCATGTTCATTTAGTATGGCAGATTGTGCTTCATATGATTAAACTTGAAAATTGTATAGTTTTGTATGAAAAAGCATTTATTTTAATAAAGTTTGTAAATCAAAGCTATTGTTACTAAAATGACATGAGACAAACACTGGTCACTGGTCACACAATAAATATGTCATAGTTCAAATTTCAATTTTAGAAACATTCATGATTCTGCCTGCATTTGAAATTTTACTTTACTAACAACATTTTTTACAGTGGGAGAGAATTAATTAATTATGGAAGAGCATGAGTAAAACCAGATACTCGCACACGGAGAATGGTGGCTAGAAGGTAGAAGGCTAAAGCTGGAACACAGGAAGTGTCACAGACCAAGGGAAGGAGGCCAAGAAAGGGGGATATAAAGGTAGAGATGAAATTAAGTCGGCGTAACTCCGACATCATTGTGTAGGGCAGCAGTTAAAGTATTGAGCGACCCACCCCCACCCTCCCCCACCCTTACATTTTATCAACCCTTATCGCGAATTGAAACGTCTTCGGCACGATTGCTTGTTGTTGGCTCGCCTACAAAAAACATCGTTTTGCACTGATCCCTTTCTCATATTTATAGGGGAAGGAATTAAGGTTTAATGTTCTGAAAACGCGTAAGCAGTCACGTCTGAGAAACTAGGGTAATAAATATAAAATAGCGGTAAATTAACTACTATTACTACCATTTCACAAAACCAAATAAGTTTAATCATGCACTGATATAATATATTTAATAAATTTACTTATTTTAATATAGATATAGTATTTATGTGTTTTGTAAGTATGCATTTATATTTTAAAATATTTTAAACCATAAGTATGAATTTGCTGTGCAACACCTCATTTTGAAATGGTATACTGGAAGTTATTCTTCCTTAATACTAAAATAATCAACTATGCTTCGCTTTGGCTACGTTATTCACTGATATAGGAAATAGTCTATTAAAATATTCCTAGTATGAGATCGAAAAATGTTGGGTAGTTTTTTGATTTATTTATAGGTTAATTTTTTGTTATAAATATCAACTGATGTCAATGTTTGATTATTTGCAAAAATGATTATTATGAAATCAAACATAAGGCCTACAATGTCTTGTTTAAAAATTGTATTTTTTTATTTCATGAAATATAGCTATGCTTTTAAAGTCACGGAGTAAGCGTTATGAATATATTAAAATCATAATGTTTTAAAATATTTAAAACACTGAAAAAGTGAAAATTGAAAGAGTTTTAAAATAAGAACTACCCTTGTAACCTTGATTGCTAATCTTACGATATCATAACATATATTAGCATAGGGAATATTCAAATCAAGTGGAGCTTATATTTTTCTACTAACTTGCACAGTTTATTTCTATCATTTGCATTAATAAATTTTGAAAAGTTTACCCTTTTAAAAAAATTTAATATAATCGACTAATAATGCTTCACAAGAATGTACGATTTTAAATTAACCCATTACATATTATACTCTAGTTTCCATTATTGTTAAACTTCTGCATCTTTTTCAAAAGATAATATTTGAATTAAAGTTTCAATATAAGTGACTTTTGAATGGTTTAGATTAAGTTATTTTAACATATGTGGTTAAAAAGTTATAATTTAGTATAATACAAATCTTAACAAAAATAAGGGGGAGGTATGAAAGATAAAACCTATTTTTGTAAATAAATATTTTTCTTCTACACGCAAAATTCAAACAATTAAAACATTAAAATGTTGAAACTTGTTTAAATCTCTTACTACGAGTATTTTGCATTTCTTACAAGGTTTTAGCATCTACCAAGAGTATTTTGAGATGATCGCAAGAAAACATACAGTTTGTTTTAGTCCTATTTCCATAACTACACAAGTTATACATGGATAAAGACAGCAGAGTGTTTCTAAAGTATGATATACTCCATGAGAAGAGGTGATTATAATGGAGCCTACACGCAACCCCCTCGACATTTCAGTATTAAGATGTCATCTTACGCAGCGACAAGCCGCTCTGTATGAAACCCTATACTTGAGCTTATCTTTAGACATACCATTACCAAAATCTTCGCTTTTTTACGAAACAAATTATTTCATGTACGTAAATAAGCGCCCGGATCTTGATTACTAACGAATATTACTTTCACAAAACGCATGCTACGTCTAAATTCGCAACGACATACCTGTTTTAACACGTTAATTCTTTTATTAATTGAACTTTCAACTCATACAATCCATACGCTGATAATATAAACAATGCCTAAGAATAGAATTTAATATTGTAATGTTTATTATTTTTCACCTTTTTGCTAACATACATATATAAATAACTTAAAATTCCCCCTCAATATGCAACAACTTTTGGTAGACACAAAATTATCCAAACATATTGATTCTAAACCCTTTACTCATCTTTCACACGTTTAACTAATTATTTTAATAGTGCCAGTCACAATACACATGTTTTTTAAGGTTCGAGGCTAATGGTTTTGTGGATTACTATACATAAGTCAATGATTAGACAGCAGGTTTCTCACTACAAATCTTACAGTTTTAATTCATATTTACAATTTTAAACTTACGTACATATATTTAGCAAATAAAATATTAATTAATGAAATGTTTAGTGAAGAAACCATAATATTTTAACCAGATGAGCTTATAATTTAGTATTTACCATAAACAATGATTCGAATTTTGGCTACTATTAAAGTATATTCGGTTATCAATGTAATCTACGAGTATTTATAGAAAATTACAAACAAATGTTTTTTTACGTACAACGATTATTAATCACTGAATTTTTGTAAAATCGAGAAAGACATATAGTTTACGTTAATTCAAAAAAATAATACAAAGAAAGATAATGACCATAGTTTAATAAAATGGTCACATATAAAAAATATATTATTATTCATAGTATTAACTCTAGAATAGCTAGTGAATCATTGCATGGACGTTATCTGGTAAACCTCGTCATTCGCATCATAATAGAATGATAAAGTTAAGTATTCTGTGTTAAAAAGTTGGGTACATAATCATACCCAAACGCATCATAAGCGTTATAATCATAAGCTGGGAACAGTTATCATAAGAATCTTTATGGGATTCTCTTCAAAACCTGAATTGTATGCGATGATAGCTTAAAAATTATCATTTCTTCACGTCACAATACAAAAAAAGAGAAGTGTTTTTATCATCAAATTCAGTAAATCCGTTTTCCTGTGAAAAGCGAACAATATCTGGCAATATCTGGGAACAATATCAGAGTGTAACAAACAGACAGACGTTTTAACTCCAATTTCCCCTTCTCCGATTCATAGACTTTAAAAAACTAAATCTTTCTTATTATTATAAAAATGTATGGAAAAAACTTAAGTTAATTTTTACGGAAAACTTTTTAATGCAGTAGGACAAATTTATAAGGTTGAACCTTCCAAAAAAATTTAGATATAAAAAGCTTTTATCATTGAACATCCATTACAGATATATTAAAACACAATTAACTCGAATGGTTCAACCACCGATCAGGAACATCACCATCTCTGATCATTTAATTGAATTCTGGGTCCCGATTACAATTCCTGGTTTAGTTAAATTTAAATTAAACTAGACATCGAACCATATACGTGTAAAATACTGATTTATTACGCCTAATAATTTTTAAAAGTCATTATAATTAGTATTGCTAATTAGTATTAGTATACTTATACTAATATTAAGCATTAGTAGCATTATTATTGGTATTGCTGTTAGTATTATTACTAGCCATAATTATTAGTGTAGCCTAGCAATAATAGGTCTAACAGATAGAAGTTTAAGCAAACGAATATGAAACTGTACCGTTTAAAATTTTAAATTATTAACATGATCAATCCCTATTAAAGGTTACGGTAATATTGTATCTTATGGGGAACCCGTTTTTGTAATATATTTGTTTGTAAATACGATCATTTTATATTATAATGGCATGGCCTGTTGTTTAATTTACAAGGAAATTATTTAAATAATAAAAAAATATACTTATTAAAATGTAATAGAACGTTTTAATATAGCCGGTAGTCCAATTTTTTCTATATACAAATAATAAACTATTTTTATTTTAAACTTTATATATTTAGCTAAAGAAATACGTACTGCAAGGTTCAAATATTAGAACGTAAAATAAAAACTGCAAGAGAAGCAGGTGAGAGGAAAGTAGGAGGTTAGCAGAAACATTCATTTAGATACTGTGATTCCGGAATCCAGCAATTTCAGCGTTATTGGTTATTTCTACCACACTGTTTGTAAAATACATTTGTCAATTTCCTCTTTACATAACAATTGCGTAATTTTACTTTTTGATTGTATCGAGAAAAATTCCCTTTAGCTATTTTGTGATTCATTTCTAGTCAACAATATTAGGTTATTACCACTAATATTGTTACGTTCTGGGTATTTTTTGCAACTGAAGATCGAGTAAGTTGTATAGATTCTAGATCCCAAAAAGTCATGAAGCTAGTTTTTCTCCAACCAATGCTGGTGAAAACCCATAATAATTCTTTATCATAGTGTTCATTAATGATAGTTTACTAGCGGTTTTCAAATACAACAATAAATCAATATAAAATAAAGCTATACTTTTGTAAAATGCATGACGTCAATGTCTCTATCACCATCCCTGTTCCGTACCAGTTTATAATTATTTCATAAATATAGATTGATTAGGTATATATTGATAAGATATAGATTAGGTATAGATCAGATTAGATATATCTGAACTACTTATTCACCTATTTACGTCAATTAAGTATTATCCGTTGGACCGTCAAAGTTTAATGTTATTCCCATGGACACAGAGGTTTTAATGATCAATACGACAACAATACAAAATAGCCTATCTAACATTTCCATAACCTCTCGGTGTTTATGACCACGTGATCTCCGTGCAAAGAACGAAACCTTAACCAGTAAAATATTATCAGCTCAAGTTTTAAATAACATGCTGTTATTTTATTAAATAGTCGACTTAATATGTAGCCAATGTTATTACTTCCTTTTAGCTTTTGCTCCCTTAGCGTAACTCAATGTGTTTAAATGTACAAACAGTTTTACATTCTATAGTGAATGGTTGGAGTACTATTATGCATGTTTTTATTGTAATGTTATGTAAGTTGGTTAGGAAAATCAATATTTGGCTCAAGTTAAAACTGTATTACTCCATCATTAGTTTAGCATAAAACGCATATTTTTGTACTAAATCGTATAAATTCCGTTGACTCTGTAGGTGGATTGTTCCGACCAAACTAATAACAGTCCAATAAAATAGAGGATAATTAGTGATAAATTATATCTCATAAAAAATATTTGTATCCATAAGACAACTTTCTTAAAAGGACAAAAGGACAAAATATCCCCGATTATAGCGGAAAGAGTTAAATAGATAAAACTTTGTATATTCATATTTTTAGAGTTTTTAAGCTTAATATAATTTTTGTTGTAATTGTAAAGATAAAAAATCTGTAAATTTTAAAATAAAATAATTTTGTGCCAGCATTAATTTTGAGACAATGTTATGACAAAATTGTTTAAAGAACAGTTCTTGTAAAGTGCTTTACAAAATATCAAGGGAGAAAATAAAAAATGCCGTTTGCATTTTAACTAAAGTAGAAAACATCTTCTAAGAACATGTTAATGAAACTGAAGACTTTCCTCTTTCCTTTCTAGTTAGCCGCATAACTAAGATCTAAGGCGAGAGTAAAGGCCCTCCAAGTGAAGTCTCAACGTAGCGCTGTAGGCTGTTTCTTTTTTAATTTCAGCACGGTGTTTAAATGTTTAAATCCCTCTTTTGTTTGTTATAAAAGTTAAACTCAACCGATGAATTAAAACTCATTTAAATTACTAAACAACGGTGATGAAAAGGTATTAGATACATTATTCAGCTATGAAACAAATTATTATACGGGGACTTATTATTTCTTAGAGATTTATTATATTTATACTAGTTCAATTAGTGTAATTTAAAAAAAGCAAATCAGCTCGGAATAAATAATAATGTAAGGTTGCATTTTATAATTTAAGCATATAGGCTTTATTTTCATAAGTCTTAGAATACCTCGTTATTTTATCTTTGCAGATACCGCTATAGAATTCATACATCCATAGAGAAATAAGTTAAGTATGTGGTCGAAGAACGCTACAGTTTTATGAATATTATATTGTTTTACAAATCAAATAGCAATAATTATATTAAGTCGTTTCCAATAACAGAATTAAAATTAAACTATCTATAGATTGTTTGAAACGTATTTTAAGTAAATGCATTTGGAAGGTATTTTCAAAACGTATTTACACGACATATTTATACTTATATTTTCTGCTATCAACTTCTAATAATAAAGCTACTTAAAAAAATATATTAAAACTAATCTTTGTTTAGTAATTTAAGCCTATATTGAATATATTCACCGAAACATTAAGTTCGCGCGCGAATGGAGCATGTGTCCAACATGTGCAAATCTTAAGCCTCACAACAAATTCAGTGCTCGGAAAATCTCGGTGAAAATTCTAGAGTTACATCTCATAATAAGATAAGTCATTCGATCATGCTTTATTTAAACACATATTTGATAGCACAGTAGACAAATTGATTCAAAAATTTTTAATTCATAACTGAATTTTTTGTTGGAAATATTTTATAACATTTTACAAACTTTTTTATGGTTGATATGTTCCTATTTGAAATTGTAATATATTTTGCCTGTTCATGATTTAGTGGGTGCAATATTCAAACGAAGTGTTAATGCTCAATTTTCCTTTAAAACAAAGATTTTAAAGTTTTACTGAACATGATACTAAAAAAAAATTAAAACGAAATGAAGTTGTGCTTACATCTGTCAAATTCGTACTATAAGAGGTATTCAATTACACTTTATACTCTATTTAATTTAATTAATTAGAGTCTAATTTGTATTTAATAACGAAGCTATAGTTAATTCTGGTGGAATCAGAAAATACACTGATTTTTATAAAGTTGTAAGAAAGCCTAGAAGAACAAAAATGAGTTTGTTAAGGATTTCATGGATATTTATTTAGAGTTTTAAAATTACTTAACTGACCAGCGTGACTATTTCCGGACCAGATATAAATAAAAATTAACAACCGTATATTGTGGTTCTAATTGGTTTCAAGGGAATTCTTTGGTTTATAAACTCATAATGAATCCAGCAATATATCAATAGTACACTCTCTATACACTATGTGAATAGTTGTTAGTTTCAAAACAGCCTAACTGATTAGCATGGAATCTGTTGCACATAGATTATAAACAGTCTGCATGTGGTGACAACTCACCCCAACACTATAAAATAGTGGAAACGTATAAAAGAAGAGAGTAGTTAATCACAGAGCACAAAAATAGACAAGAAAAAGACGAAAGAGTAGAGGGAAGAACGCGCTAGGAGCGTTGCGTGGGTGTCTCCGGAGCTACCAGACCCGAGAGTGAGGTACTCGCCGGTGGTCCGGGGTGAAGCGAACCCCCCCGAACACAGCCGGACATCCCCGACATCACCCGAACTGCATCAGCTGATCTGAACCTCATCAAAAACGTGTTACTTTGGGTCTGATGCGTTGTAATTGGCATAAGTAGTTAAGAAATAAAAATGAACAGTGATGATAAAACTGCTGTGGATTGTGCATTTTATAGTGGTATGACTTTCTTTTTTGTGAATGAACATGCTCCTGGTTAAAATTTACGTTTAATCTCTTAACTTTAATTTATTTCAATTCAATTAAAAATTTGTTTGCAAAAAGAAAAGGTTACATCAACTTTATATGTCCTTCACTGTTCGTTATAAAGCCATTGGTTATGATAAAAACTCAAGTAACAATTTCTCAACCGCCAATTAATTTCAGATAAATTAATAGTGTACTTGTGGTTATTTGGCTTAACATACTTAAATGTTTATGCAATATATTTAGTCATATCAGTCCGTAAATAAGTTATAATCATTACATCTTCAAAAGGATTACTTCTAAAGAGCGTCACTATGCAACATAATATTAAACACATTTACTATCTCTGCAACCAATGGATGTAAAGCAAAACTTCAACGTGCTACGTTATTTTATTTTAAGACTTATTGGCTCTACAGATAACGAGGGTACAATTTAAATATTAGTTCACTCTTCTTAATCCATAAATACAATATAGAACAGTAATAACATTGTACACTATACTGTATTTACCGCTAATTTACATTTCCAATTTTCCCCAATGCCATTAGCTTTAGAATAATAATTCAGGATGCTAAATTATTAATGTTTAAGCTATTTTTGATGTATTTATGCCAAGTCTATAAAATCTGAATTTCTGAATTGCTTAGTTCTTTGATTTATAAACCTCAAATCTTTCTATAAAAAAGGGTGGTTTTTACTAACGACAAAACACTATAAACCACTAAATTATAATCAAAGTCGTTGGAGCAGTTTTTGTTCAATTTGAATTGTTCATGTTTGTTTGCAGTTTTGGAGGATAGTTACTGCATAGTTACTGGAGATGAAGTAGTTTTTGAATACCAAAATTTATCGAAATCGGGCCATTAGTGTGGTCTGGAGGTCAACACTTCTATTCAGACAGACTGGCATCACCTCTGATATATCATCACCACAGACCGAACATAAAAACGAATACTTAACTGATAACTAAGATTCAACATTAAAAAAACGTTTTTCTTAAATTAAAAGTCGGAGGATAAAGCAAAAATGAGAATATCTGCGGTCCAAATGTTCAAGGTGTTAACGTTATAAACCCTTAGGGTTATTGATCTTATAGCATAGCAATATGTTAGTTATGACTCGTATAGTACGCCAATGTGTTATTATGATTCCTACTGAGTTGCATAACATTAATATAAATTTAACTTTATCCTTATATTTAAGACACAGAAACTACTGAGCCGATTTTAATACTTGCTATTTCAATTAAACGAGGTCGAGGTATAAATTCCACAATATATTAAAGAAGGGTTTATAAGAACGTATTCCAAATTAACGTAAAATTTGTGACGATAAATATATAAATTTAGTGAGTTGAGTTGTATTTCTGTCTTCGTCAAACTGAATGCGGAAGTTGGACACCTCGTGTAGATTTCACCCTTGAAAAAATCCCTTAAGGTGTCTACACACTACCAGACTTTTCCCGAACCAGCCATCGGATCAGACATCGCACCGAGCGCCGAGTGCTCTCGAGGCGGATTTTTAAAGAAAGATCAAAGAATGGTCGATCCGATGTCTTGATCGGGGTTCTGGCTCGGGAAGAAGTTCGGCATGAATTTTGCTACCTTCGTGCCCTGCTCCCATGGTTCGTGCTCGATCCTACGTCTTGTTCGGGCAAAAGTTCCGGTAGTGTGTGACCATCCCAAGCCGAGAGGGACCAACTACCAAACTGCCATCCATTTTTTGGTCCATCTGAAGTTTCCAGTTTGGGTGGTGGAGGACTAGGATCGGTCTGCTCACAAGATTTGACGTTTCCAAACCGCCCACCGCGTAGCCAGGTAGCCACCACAGATCAGGTGATCAGCGAGATTTCATATTCTCGGCCAACCCTCTATGATATGTCCACACATTTATGTTTGGTGAATATTTGTCCGATAAGTATAAATTACCATTGTTCTTACGGTAGAAGAAGGAATAAATACGAAATCTTTAATGACTAGAGCCCACCTGTAAAACTTTCTTATTGAGGGGGAAAGATATATACTTTTTTGTAGTATTTAACAGTTAATTAATTGTTAGGATTAATAAAAATTATGTGTAAAATAATTATGGTATTTTATTATAATCCTACTTCATGAAAAAATCTTAACCTTTAACAAACAGCAAGGTGATTTTACGGATATTTACTTGTTATAGCCCTGACCAATTCATATAAGTAATTAAAAATTGATTTAAAAGCCAAGTGTATTTCGATAGTAATTTTGTTTTAAACTAAAGATGTCGTAACTGAAACTTGCTTAGCACTATTTTTAATCGTTACGGTTTGGTCCACTGCAATTAATTTATTGTAGACTTTTTACACGTAATTTATCAATGCGTGAGGTGAAGAAATAAACCATTTTAATCACAATTACTTGTGATTTTGGTGTACAGTGTACGGTCATCACCATTTTAACGCACTAGACTAGACTACCTACAACCAACGGCATCAGGTATCACTCTCAGGAAGACCACGGGAACCAAAACATTCCCGGTTTCCCAGATCTGAAATATCCTGGCTGCGACATCATGACCGAGTGGTATTGGTGGTTTGGAAACTTAGTATCTTCTGAGTTGACGCTTCCTAATCCTCTCTAATGAGGGTGGCGTTCGGAAACTTCAGGTTGACCCAAAAACGGTGGCAGTTTGGTAACAGCCGACTGTTTTAAAATTTGAATAACTCTGTTTACCAAGTAATTAGCTCCACTCATTTGCCTTCTGTTCGTACAATACTCTAATTTACAAATTAAATCAAAATATATTAAAATTGTAAGGAGTATTTTTACGACTTACTTTGGGAAATCAACCACTCTCCTCCGCAAGAATTAACGTGGTAACATATTTCTTAATTTCTCAACGTTACTAATGCTAATAATCTGCTTGCCAGATTTAATTTAAAATAGTAGGGAAATAAGATAGATATGTCAATTTCTTGTTTCTCCAAAATACTAGAACTAGACAAACAACCTACTGTGTTCACCATCACATTAAAACTGTAATTTTGCCTGTACCAATTGTCATAAAATAAATCTTGATCACTAATGTATTTAGCTTGTGAGCTCTTTTTAATAGCGATAAGTTTTTATTGTAAGTTTATAGTTGTTAATGAATCAAAAAACTAAATCTCACAACATTACGAATTTTACTTTTACTCTGAATTCCTCCAGAAATATGCTTGTGTAATTTATTTAGTACCTGTAGCACAATACACTATGAAATACCGAATGAAGAATGGTACAGCAATTGTTTGCAAAATAAGGCTAATGATAAGGGTGATGTAAGGGTTTACATCACCAATTAAAAAAGTGTATATTTAGCGTTAAAATATTCTTGCATACAAACTTTCACTATAGCCGGACCAGTAGTGTGGTCAATTTAGGTATGTACGCATTCAAACAGTCAGTCAGAAATCACATCTAAAACCCTTTTAGCGAATTTCCCCTATAGGGAAGAAGCTATTACCGTAGTCGGCATGGTAAGACCTAGGCCCGGGACCATGATAACTTTTCGTTTTGAGGTCCCGAGATGCCAAAAATACCATTCGTTCAACACTGTATATATATATATATATATATATATATATATATATATATATATATATATATATATATATATATATATATATATATATATATATATATATATGTATATATATGTGTATGTGTGTGTGTGTGTGTGTGTGTGTGTGTGTGCGTGTGTGGGTCCGTAGGCACGATAACTTTCGTAAAAATGGTCCGATTTTGATTAAATTGAGTACAGACGTGTAAAGTAACAATTATGACTTTGAATTCGAAAACCATACAGATCGTTTTATCCATAGGGGTATTTTAGGAGGGTTTTGTACCCTAAAAATGGGTTTTTTGAGTCTTTTTACAAATAATAGTTTTACCATTGGATTTGACTTAAAAAAACGAACAATTTGGTGTTTGGATCATTTATCTACGCCAACTAGTTACCGAGATATTGAAAGAGCTAAACACAGTACGTTGTCCAATGTTATTCTTATGGAGAATAAGAAAAAAATTATATCTCACTTATTTATAAACGTATCCCGACGAAACTTGGTATATGGCTTCATTTCGTTGTGATCTATTGGCAATTGTAAAAAAAGCAATATTTTGCCAATGGTTTATGTAACAGCAAACCTGCGTACTCAGCCCTCCATGTTATTCTTATGGAGAATAATTAAAATTGTATAAACTGCTTATTTATAAATGGATACAGATGAAACTTGGTATGTGGCTTCACCTGGTTGTGGTCTGTTGATATTTGAATTAAAACCTAAAATTTTCTGTTCCTTGTTGCAGCAAACCTGAGTACTCAATCCCCATGTTATTCTTATGGAGAAAAATTATAATTTAATATATGGCTCATTTTTGAATATGTATCCGTGAAACTTGGTAAATGGCTGTATATGGTATACATATATATGGATTGGAAATTCGCTGAGTATGCAGGTTTGCTACAACGGGGGTATTTGGTTTTTGTAGTGATTTCTGCCTAACTATAACTGTATTTTACTGTATTAACTGTATTTTTAAAAACTAGTGTTTCAACCAATAACTAAAATTAAATTGTTGACTTAAACTATAGTTTATCAATATATTATGTATTAAGATTGACCAAACATAATGCGTACCGGTATCTGCTAAACACGGAGTTTGGCTGGTATTTTGCTCTATCCGCTCCATTATATATTGTTTACAAAGTATGTTAAAGGAACTCAATAGTGAAGTATACCTTAAATAATTATTAATAGTATTTTTAACCACAAATAAATTCATATCCTTTAGCTCACACAACAGAAATAAAACTGGAAAAACGATTGAGTTAAATCAGCAATAAAATCACTCTTAATATAATAACGTTAATTTCACAGCTTCTTCAAAAATTAATTGTTTTCGAAAATTAATAGTTCAAGTTAAGTAGCTATAATATAAGTTTAATATGAAATATGTATTTTTAATGTGTTACCACTTATGTCAATATGTATTCAAGGTTCCACGTAATGTTATAATTAGTTTTTTGTAGACAACTATTTAAAAAAAATTGCAAAATTTAATTGTCTTGAAAATGAAAATATAAAACAATTAATTAATTTTGATGCAAGTCAAAATAGTTATGAAGCATAATTTGTTTAAAGAACCAGTAGGCTAAGCTCTTGTAAAATAAGAACAATGGTTAAAGTTTGTGTATCAAGTAATCAGACGTAATATAAAGAGATTATCAAGTGGAGTATCTCGAAGCACAGTGTAAGAAAGTAAAATAAGAAACTTTCAGGTTTGGCAACATCGCCCCCCCTTGTCTCCCTTCCACTATTTCCCCACCCTTTCTACCCACCTCTTCTCTGCAACCTCCAGCCAAGCGTTTAATATTAATTCTGTCTTTGATTGTATTTGCCCGTGGCTAGCCCATTCATTCAAACTATTAGTAAGGTACACCTTATTAAACTCAATGCCGAGGGCATATCTAGGGGTTTAAAGAAATTTAATAAGTAATAATTATATCCGTGGTTTTTAAAATTAAAACATATTTAACAATCCTCTTTTCCTACGTTAGCAGTGACGTAATAATGTAGATGAGTAATTTTCAAACCTATTGAACATAAACTAATTCCCTTAATAATACATAAAATAGTAATCTCAAAATTGTTACTTCTGGCTTGTTTCCATAAATCTTGATATTATGGGTAGTAATTTACCTACAAAAATCTTTAGTGAAGTTTGAAAATTATCAAACTGAAACTCTTAAAATGTACTAATGTAGGTTAATATATCGTTAAAACATGATAGGTTCTATTGCAGAAAATGTATGTTCGCTGTAGGCCCCCTATGCACGAGAGATCGATCTAGATTACAGATAAAAGTAGAGAGTCTTTTATCCATTACAGGGATGACCAGTTGGGAATTTGTTTATATAGTTTATTTATTATATCCACATTTAGATTGAATAATAGTTTTCACAATTAAAGTAATTTACTAATTAGATCAGAGCAAGCGGAGACGGTATCAAAATAATTACATTGTCTAACAATTACTGTTTATAGACTGCAGTTTATATAGTGAAATATTATTAAATTTATATTTTTATACTATATACGGGATGTAATAGAATACGTCTTACAACATTTAAAAATGCTTTTACATTTTCAAAATAAAAGGTTAGTTACAAGAAAAAGTTGTTCAAAGTTGTTTAGTATATTGTGCAAATAAAATGTAAATAATAGTAGGAATAAAGTTCCCGTAGTTATTTATAGAATATCGATTGTTTATATATATATATATTTGTTTAGTTGTGGTTCATAATCAATGCAAAAATTTATTAAAATGGTCCATGAAACAATTGCAATATTAACAGGTATTTATGCGATAAATTATAAATGGCTCAAAATGTTTTTCTGAGAGCGGTGTGCCGTTAGTGTGCAGAGTGCAGAGAAGACCTTTTACAAAAAATAATCTTTCAAACTTTAATAGTTGTCTGCACGCTTAAGTCGTAAGTTCAAGCAGAGTATTTACATTTGACAGCTTGCAACGCTCTGCAGGCTAAACTTTTGAAATGTATTGACGGTATGTGTACTTCAAGACATGAAGAATAAAGACATTTGTCAAAAGTAACTTGATTTTTCTTAACGTAATTTAGTAGTTTATTTTTGTTTTACACCATAAAACAATATTTATAGCTAATGGCAAAGCTGTATGTGGGTGAGTCACAGTTCCACTTGTGAGTAATTGTTGTTAATGAGACCTGTAAATCCACTGTCTATTTCACATTATTATGTTTTAGTCATTTTAATGTGTTTTTTGTAGTTCTATAATACTGTAAGTTCATCAAGATTACTACAAATATTATTGGACGTGATTGTTCATATTTCTGCCAAAAATCCGTTGTTATTTTACAGATTTGTTTAAATAATTTTGTTATAAATAAATAAACAACATCATAATGTAAACGTAATTACCAACATATAATATATATTTGTTATAGGTAATACAAAACTCAAAAACATACAAATGTCACTAAAATTAAATATTGTGTTACTGAGTGATGAAATGTTAAAAATCTGTAATATCATTTACAGTTATTATTACAATAAATCACATGTGTACGATATACGATTGCATGTACCTAAACTAATTATAAAAAACGCAAGCCTGCTGTCATTTTAAAACCAGTTATAACAATTATAATAATTCATATTACTGCTTTGATTACCAAACGGTTCTCAATTTGAAGTATTTTAATGTCTCATTTTGACTACTTATTAATACAGGTCTTTGTAAACAACTTAAAGGGTTGTCATAACATAATGGCGCGATTCTTACATTACTAAAGAAATCAAAAGAAGGAAAAACAACTTTTTTTTAATCCGCATAAGGAACAGTTTAATACAGATGAATAGTAAGTTTAAATATGCCCACCATTTGTAGCTATACAGACACAAACGATAATGTAATTAAACCCGTAAACTTTGCAACATGTCCCTTGTTACTCAGAATACTTCCAAATATATTATGTCCCTTAAATGAGCCACAATACGATTTGTGTGTGTTTAAATTATGTTTCTCACACATCAGGACAAGAAATGGCACATTGAGTCAAGTCTGAGCTACTAGGAGGCCATGATAATGGGACCACCTTTAGCTATTCACCTTGAAGTATGACTTGGGAAGGTAAACAACTGAAACCCAAACATAACTGTTATTACAAAACACAATGTTAACAATAAAATAGCTGTTTTTACAGTTAATTAAAACCGAACTAATTGAGCTGTAAAATCCAGTTCTACCAACCTGGAGTTTCTAATTTTCCTAGTATGTTTTTTGTAAGCAGGCAAAACCGCACCATTCTTGTATGAAAACGATGTATTTTAGAGAGCTGTTTAATTTAAAAATTTTATTCAATGGCATGAAGTTACTAATTTTACTCTTTAAACTGTTACTTTAAATGCATATACAAATTTAAAAGATTTAGACCACAAAGTGTAAGACAGACATGTCAATTTTTAAATAATATCTCATCTAACAGCGCAATCTACAAACTTTGATTTGCAGATCAAAGTAGAAGCACACCTTAACTGCTTGGTAAAATTATCAAAAACTAACCAAAGGTGATTCGATTTCAGTACACTATGTGAATAATTCTAAAGTGTTATAATTCAAGGACCGTCGTTCTACTACTTGATTAAATAAGTTAAGTAACAGTTTACCTATTATAATTTAACTAATTGACATGTTTTTTATGTAAACTAGAACAATGTTATTCCACAGAAGAAATCTGAAAGATGCGTAAGAGCACATGCACCTCTTGGGAAATTTCTTGAAAGGTTTTGAATAATCAGACAGGTCCAAGAGACTACCGCAAATATGCCACACTCTTTTGAACAAGCTTTGTTGAAATGGGATTCATTTTTTTGGTAGCTTTATAAAAAGAAAAAAAACAGTATACTTATACTGTATGAAAAATATCTTACTTGCAAGATTAAAATCCTGCCTAAAATATAATGTTATAGTTATTTTTTATAATTTAAATGAATATATATTAAATGCAACTCTAATTTATACAGTTCAAGAATTTTAAGCGCTCTATTTTGATGACAAAAATATTCCCTTCTTGTGTAATAAGAATTTTGTTATTAATTATTTATTACAAATTCTCAGACCACCTATTTAACATTATTTAAACAAAACAAAGAGTTTATTTCAATTTAAAAAATCCCAACACTATCCAGAATATGTTTTATTGGTCTTTAAAATTTCAGATTTATAAAATTATTACTGTTGCTGATATTTTGGTTTGAGTTCTGGCTGCTTTCCAGTTGTTTAACACAAATATGAAATTGTATAATAAGGTTTCTTATATCACATTACACACTCTATACACTTGTTCTTCAGACGAATCCAAAGAAAGTCAACATGTTAACTATGTTAAGACTGCTTTAACTATCGACGTCGATCGCTACTACAGGCTATTCCTTACGTCAATCTGGATCAAGCTTGTGGCACTCAAACTCTTACTTATATTACTAATAAAAATGATAATTTGTTTTTTACATAGTTACAATATGTTCCTTAAATTAATTAAAAATCATTGATCTCTAATACGGAAAAGCTAGCCTGCTTTTGAAACGTCTTTTGGAAGTTTTAATTTGATTTTTAGGATTTATTCATGATGTCTTTTGATTTCATTCACAGGATTGGAAAGTATACTAGAATCGTATTTTTGTATGTTTGTAATAATTGTCAACTCTATACAACTTAATTTGTATAAGATAACTAATTTAGGTATACTAGTTTTATTTGTTTAGGTATTGAAGATATTTTAAATTTGAATGGGTATAATGGATTTTCAATGTAAATTGTATAATTTCCTGGTTTCTTTGAAGAGCCTTAATTTCTTGTCTAAGTGTTTACAAAAATAAAACTTGTATTTTCTATCACACTAAGCATCAATAAAATAAAATAACGTCGAATTATTTACCATCCATTTATCATCATTGCGAAATTAAATGTTTGACTATGTAAACAGTTTGATTCATATTGTAATATTCATATCTTATCGCACAATGCATTTAATACTTTAACATATTGTTAAAGGCATTATAATATCCACCCAATGGTACCCACTTTTAACCTAAGTTTATATTAATGGAAACCGTTTTAAAAACTTACAAAATGTAACTAAAAATATAATATATATACTTTAAATAAGACGAATTAGTGTGGATTTGGCAAATTAAAAATTCGTCTGGGCTGGGAATGGGAGTTCTTGCCACAGAATTGGCAGCAATGAGACCATCTGGTTTTCTTTATCCCAAATTGTGGTTTTAACTACCTCTACTTTGCGTTTATAACCAAGACCATTTATTCTCGAGGCTGCAGGAGGGCAAATCTATACTATCTACAACTTTACTGTAAAATCGTTTACACAGTCTGTGAGTGGTTAGTATTAATTTTGTTTGTGTCTGAAAAAAGGGTGGATTGAACACCTGGTCATTTTGTTCGTTTCTATATTAAATTAGAATAAGACTGCATAGGTTTTAAATTTCTTTAAGAATATTTAATCACTTTTATTTGATAAATTAAATATAAAAATTATGATCTTCTTGCAGGAAGGTTTGGTTTTAAAGGTTTTTAAACTTACCAGTGGAAATTACATGACCAGACTTTATGGCTATAGTAATGTAAACTAACCAGAAACTAGACTAATAATGTATTCAGGCACTTTAAATGTCAGGTAAATTGACAAACTAAACTGATACAAATGCATCATCCGTGGTGCATTTATACTGTAAAACACCCAATTGTCGAAGGCCAGTACTATTAAATGAGCTGATATTTCTTATGGCTACTTCAAATAATAAACGAAACGTCGTTGTGCTTGAAGTAGAAGTTTTAATGGGAGACATTCTGCGTTTTATAAAGTTTTTTATCTTACAGAAAGGCTGTACTGACGTAGATAATATGCTGTGAAAATATATCTACTGTTTCACGCAGACATTGTCCAAATTAAACTGTTATTTATTCATAAGTATCCTTAGAACTAGCAACTTTAGATTTAGTTTTTTTTTCATTTCCATAAACTGGTTGTATGTCAAAATATTATTCTTTAATCAGCGATACTTCAACATCGTTTTCAACTCGATCCACCATCGATCCACACTCTTTTATGATTTTGACGCATTTTAAACAACATACAACATTTATAATGTGATTTACTTTTAATTTATATTAGTTTTTACTATGATAAAACTTTGTTTCTTATTTAACTTTAGTTTATTTTTCACTTAATATATTTCCTTAAATTAAAATTCATCCCTGATTAAAATAAAGGCTTTTATATTTTCCAAACTATAATTTGTTATTGTTTTAATCTAAAGACTTCCCACTATGGTACTCTCACCGTTGTTACTATAAATAGTAACAAATGTTATATAATAAAATTACAGAAAAATTGGATATTTACACATGTATTATATAAAATGTCTATATAGAACTATACCAATTAGTATTTATCTTTTATGTTGCATTTATACTTTAAATAAGAGTTGTTAAAAATATTCATAGCAGTGCCATACAATGTAAATGGTTGCTTATTACTCCATTTTTTATAAAATATTTATTGATGACACAGGAGTTTTTACATATCTCGTGAATATTTTTGATTAAACTATACAACGTTAAAATAGTTATGATACATTTGTAAAGGTAGAGTCACTAATCGTATCCACCAGACTATATTTAATAATACCAATGGTAATTTCTGCTACAATTCATCCGTGGCCTCATGGTTTGCATATTGCACGGTAATTCACCATGAATTGAGCTATAAGCTCCACAATTTGGCTTCACACCTGGTTAGTGGCTACACGCTCTGATATATTGCATGACCTTAACCATACATTACGTACATATTAAACCTTACCTTCCTCAAGGTATTCAGGTCTTAATTGAGATTTGTATTGTTATATCAATGGCAAATTAATAGTATCTAAGAACGTTAATATATAAAACTGTTCTTAAGTTAAAAAATTTTTACTACTTAATTACTATTAATTATGAAATTCCGTCGATTCCTTTAGTATAAAATGATTTTAATCAGAAAAGTTACTTCAATCAATTATATGAGTTGTTTAAGATTAGCTGATACATTTGTGTTATTAGTAACACCCCAAAAACAAAAATGTATTTCGGATTTTAAGTTTCCCTCCTCAACCGAGAATAAAATTAGATCGCAAGCAGGAAAATGAACTTTACTCTTGGTAAATTGCTAAAGAATATATTTTCTGTTGAACTATCTTGGGCTATACTGGAATATCTAACTTTTACTTATGCTCTAATTCAATACTAATTCAATAACTAAAGAATGTGTTTAAAAATGAATTGGCTGGGCTAAGATAGTGCAGAATAACATTAGATAACTTTCTAATGGTAAATCCTCTAAATGAGGAAATCCATGGACCATCATAAACTTATGAAGGTGAGCAAACAGAAAATTCGCATTATTGCAAAAATTATTCTGGCTTATACATTAATGACATTATTCACCAAACTTAAACAATGTGTGGCAAAAGTAGTTAAAAATGTAAACCTCAGTACGTTAATGAGAACCTATGTACTGAATGTCCATACAGAGTAGCTAGAAGGCGTCTTGAAAACATGATTTGTTGTTAGTTTTACCAATATATCTACTTACATGAAACAAGCGATGACACAAAAAGTATCCTGAAGAAGTTACCTACCTGTAAGCAAATAATAAAATTGCAAACATATTTTATTTTTTTACAAAATATGACCAAAATATACATCCTTATTAGCTGTAATAACGATGAAAATAGTGATTCGTGAAACATTATAACACATAGCTAGCTTTCAATATTCGTCAATAAAACCAATTAACCCAATTAAAGTGTACGAAATCAATTTATCACAGATTAATAAATAAGTAGGAAGTAATGATTTTTCACCATAGAATTAATAAAACTGATTGTATTTCGTGATCAGTTTGAGATTTAAACTCACCAATTCCGTTTAAGTTAATTGGGTATTAAGGTTATGCTGTTTTCAGCTGTCTATTTTACAGCTGTCTTAAAGATAAAGAAACATTATTAAATAAATATGCTCTTATATCTTCTTAAACAAGTACTTTTATTAGTCTGCAATCCTATACTCTAATATGAGTAAGGTTTGCGTGCGTCCGAGCTTTCTTGCTCGCTTGCTTGCGACACTGATCTCAATAACGGCACCAACGCTTCAAATGTTGGAAGTAACTAATTTCTGGGATAAAAATAAGTTGTAGACAGGTCTCATCCCCAGGAAAAATTGAATACTGTAAAAAAAAACGAAAATGAAAAGTTAGAAAAATTAACATTGGGCTTATGGAGTTTAAAATCAAAATAAAAGAATTGTAACAGCAGTTAAATTAATCAATGAACTGTCAAAGTAATAATCATGTTGTTTATGATTATTACATATGATTTCCTGAGAGCAGAGCATATATAGAGTAGTAAAATAAATCAAAGTGACATTGAGCTATAAATAACAACTGGAGTAACCTTACAAATGTATAAAAGAGGCAAATGAGCTACACAAAACCGAATATCAGTAGGGAGAAGTGTGAAATAATACTCCAAGTCCTCTAAACAAACTGACTGGCCTTCCCCGAGCAAAGATCGGCCCCCCAGGTACTATTCCCTAATATATGTTTTTTTTCTGAAGATAAAGAGTAAAAAACTGATAATAATAAATTGAACACCTTTATTTGGGTGAAACCATTTAAGTAACTTTAAGAATGTTTACATTGTATGATTACAACACCCATTCTTAGGGTACAAACACACAGGACGCGGCGCGGCACGGCACGGTGCGGCACGGCGTGGCGTGGCACGGCACGGCGCGTCGCGGCTCGTCAAAAACAAATCCATGTTGGGCAATGGGGCAAAGCACACAGCGCGCGGCGTGGCACGGCGCGTCTTCATTTGGAACAATTGAGTTTGATTTTTTGAAGCGTCAACACGCGTCTTCCGATGGAAGGAGAGTGCCTGAAAATTTAATTGGATGCTAAAAAGTGAATAATTACACTATTTTTCCACTTTACCGTCATCACCAACTTCTAACCTGTGGTAAACAGCAAACTGCATCTGGAGTAGCCAATAAACAAGCAAAAACTAATACACAATTTAGTTTTTCGTTCGTTTTATAAATATACGTCTTGTCCGTGTCTGTGAAAAACTTTCAAATGTCGCCTAATTGTTCTTTTTTCATTGATACGCGTTCGGCGACGGAAGTTTTTACTTTCCAAAGTAAATGGATTTTGTTTTGGTTGATGTATGTGTAATATAATTTAAAATTATGTTATTGATGTTAACTTGTACATTCACTGCTAAATATTAGAAATATAAAAGTGAGATTGGAATATAAATTTAATAGAAATTGTTCTGCCAAAACTGTTTTGTAGTTTAGGTCAAAACAGATATATCTTCGTAGTTAAATTTTAGATGCTGAAGTGGCTTGAATAATTTGAGGATTCCTCAGGTTTGAATAAATTTTCGTGATTTATTTCTTTTTCATATCAATAGGACAGAGGGTTGGATTTTTCTACTCTTTCCTAGAGTGGTTCTTTATACTAAACCTACAATACGCCTTTTCGAAATAGATCCACCTTGCTTTATGCCATCTTTGCCAGTAAAGGAGAGTTAACGCGCAAGACGCGCCGCTCTCTGTGTGTTTGTACCGTTACAAATATGTAGTTTGCTCGTGTATTAACAGATGAAGCGTGCTACACAACCTTTAACTGCAATTCCATGTATCTAGTTTATTTTTAAGAAGAATAATCGTCGACATGTATAAACGGTTAGTTCCTAACAGGTTTTTTTCATGGAAATATAACAATTTGCAAAATAACTTAACTTTGATACACGTGTAGTTACAAAATTTATACAACTATTTATTACATTGTTCCATAATACGCCAAACTCCATAAATGAACGAAAGGTGTTAGAAGAATAATTTAAAACTAAAACATCAAAAGTCCACTTGAGGCAAACTTTAACCTGACTGATGTGTCCCAAAACCTTCCTTTTTTTGGTACGCTAGCATAATTATTACATCTTAACATTTTTCATGAAACATTTCCTCACAAATATCTGAAGAGGTACAGTGTCATTGTACTGAATATCACTGTCTCTATTTTGTATATGTAGGGACATGATCTATTTGTACACTTGTTTTCTGAAATTTTTGAATTCCAAGTGATAACCTCACTATTGAGGCCTTTATCTGACTAATATCAGTATACGTTCTGAGTAAATAGTTAAGCCATAAAATTGTGTTCAAACTTTATATTTCTTAAAATTTTCAATCCCCATTTGCAAAACGAGCTATTAAATTTATTTTATTTTGAACAGTAGAAAGTTTCATTCATGTAATAGGAAACCTTTGATATATACATGTAACGAGGGTTATATTGATCGGTTGGGGGTGGGGGGAGGAGACGGCTGTCAGAGACACCTACTGGACTTATGCTGAACTAACCGCAGTTTTGTTCCTACAAACACGAAAATTCCCTTGACATCCCTCATTTAAAAACTTCATTAATTCCACTCGTTCAATGTTTCTGTAGAGATAAATAGTGGTCCCACTATCGTTGACATGATTGAAACCGATTAGTTGCGATCATTGTAGTGTTTTATAACTCGTTTGTAGTAACAATAACAGGACAATTGTATTTTATTTTGTAACGTCTTAGAGTGTATTTTAAGTTAATAATTATGTTCAAAGTAAATAATATAACGATAGCAACTGAAAAGCTTTCTTATAAGCATAATTTTATAATAATAAAAGTATTATAATAACTTCCTCTCAAAATTGTATTTAAAAACCTGAATATTGAGTATAATATATATTGATCGTAATTTATTTATTCAACTTGCTATACATTCAGGTAAATTGGGTAGAGGTTTATTTTCAATGATTATGGGTGGATGAGGTGTAAGAAGATCTCTCTTTATTTTGCATGATGAAAGCTCTATCCTAAATTCGTTCCTAACATTGTAACATCAAACAGACTCTTTTTGTATAACTGACCAAGTAATATTTGTTTGAGAAAAGAAAACTATGTTCTAATTATGTTGGTATTTGTAAGCAAAGAATATAAATTAAATAAATTTGACGTCAATAGTTTAAAATGGAACCGGATTCAACTGAGGATTGGAACTAATATATATATTTTTTTTGTTTTTGTAACCCACAAAATATGTAATGGGTGATGTTACGTGTAGGAAGAAATGTGTGTTTCTATTTTAAACAGGAAAAGAATACACTATAGCAAATATATTTGTCTATAATCTTTGTTTAATTGTTTAATTTAATTCATTATTTGAAAGAAGTATATCAATGTACTATTCTACTACCTTTCGAAAATATTACATTCTGTTCAGTCGTTCGAAAGAAACTCCAGGTTCATTTGGCTGGGTCAACGTTATTACAGATGAAAATAGATCATAGAATGGCATAGATCACATCAATAAAAATGTAAATGTAAAAAAGACAACGTCTCGCTTTTCTTTCTAAATATTTTGACGCTAATTTGGATATAGCTTTCTTCAGAAAGGACGTTATAAACAAATCCAAGCAAAAATAAGGTGATTTCAAAAATATACAAAATTATTAATAAAGTAACGAGTAAAAAGAGTTATTGTATAGAATTTTAAAATAAATCATTAAACAGGAATGTGTAGTATTTAAAATAAATGTTTTCCGTTAGGTGTTGCTATAGCAGTGTAATGAAATATAGTGTTGAAATTTAGGAATCTGTAAGTCGTTTATAAACATACAAATACTATCATTGTGCAGATAAATAATACATTCAGTTACAGAGATTTGCAACAAAGTGTTGTCACTTTGGTGGAACAACTATTATTCAAATAAAGATCTATAACTTTTTTAATTTTGCGAGATTTATTTATTTTTTAGAATAAAGGAATGTAAAAATCAATACTGTACTTTGTCCAGATTAGACTTATTTTTTTAAAATTTCTTGTATAATATACAAGATCAACAAAGGTATACTTTAATTTGTTTAATAGTGCATTCAACTTATAATATAAATATAACAGTTTTTTTCCTTCAAATTTATTCATATATTTTTTAAGAAATTGTTATACTTCGTGGAAATTAGTAGTTCTTTGCATTTTGGTATTCCTGGAAAAAATTTTAACTGACCATTAAATACATAAATTGGTTAGCTACATTAACTAAATAAAAATCTAGTAACATGAATCACTAGGCAAACCGAAAGGGTATTTTTATCTCCTATGGTTGGAATCCTGTTAGCGCAGGCGCACGAGATACGAGGATCCAGGGAGCAAAAGTAAAATTGATACATTTTGTACAAGACTGTTTCGCCCTTATTACTGAACATATTTTACCTTCTCATCGTCCATAAAATTATTTGAAGCAAAATTAATAAATATTGTCTCAAGGTTATAATTTTATTAAGAAAGGTTTGACCTAAGCTAAATGTAATATTTATGGGGAAAAAATACATATTGTACAATTGCACATTCATGATTAAATATTCCAAAGGTGAATTCGTCTGTATAAATTAGTTACAATCAATAATTGTTTAACCTCTACACGTGTTAATATATCTTATTTTGTACGATATCGATCTATTTTACAATCCAAAGCTTTGAGTTAGCAATGCTTTTACAAAATCCAAATAAATGTTTTGATTTTTTAATAATGCTCTTATTCTCCTTACAATGCCATAAAATTAACAATTTTATTTTTAGTCAAGTAATAGTTTACAAATGGGTATGATAACCCGAATCATAGTAAACAATAATATTATTTTAGTAAAACCAAACATCTAGCACAGGGGGGAACTAGTAAAGGGTATATTATTATTGTTTTATCATCATTTTAAAAACAATAACGTTTACATACTATGATATAAATCAAATTTACTATAGAATAATACTAAATAAGTTTATCAATTTAAAATAACACTTAACGGAGGGGGTGTGTAGTTTATGTTTTGTCATGTTATTATGCATATTTTTCACAAGCTTTAATGTTAAAGTTAAAAAATATATAGTTAGTATTAGTATAGAATATCAGTGGTTAAGTAAGTAGTAACAGAAAGTTATGAAGTTTTGTTTATCATCCATGGGGTTAAAATTTATATAATGTAATGTTTTCACAACTTTTATGTCCACAAAAACATATTAGAATGAATAAACGGTATCAGAAAACTGACACATACTTTGTCCCTTTTAGCCCAACTTTAATGAATAAATTACTTTTATTTACTAAATATAGAATACAAAGCACGGTCGAATTTACAGAAAATCTTGTAAACAGGTTGTTTTCAAAAACATCCACCCAAATCCCTGTTTTGGAGGCACTACAGAATCCATTGCTACACACGTGGTTTTAAGAGGGGAAATGTCCCCTATTCTCCCCCCCCCACAGGGTTATTAAGGGGCAACATATTTCGAATTTCCTCTGTTGGTCATGCTAACTTGACAAGCACATCAAGTTTGAACGAAAATGATCAGTAAATAAGAGAGAAATTGTAATTTTTGTATTCCCCATAAGAATAACATTGGGCAACGTACTGCGTTTACCGCAAAATGAAAATTTAAATTTTCTCCGCAACCACCAATCGTAGGGTAGTAAATACTAAATTATTTAGTTATTTGAGCTCTTTGTAATGGTGAATAGTAATATTTTTTATATTCATTTTTAAATTCTTTCATTTGAAAAATTTAAAAAATGAATTTTTGGTGTTTTAAGTCCTGTAATTTCTGAACCCTAATTTTTACAGAAATTCGGGTGGTGTCATTTTGTTGTAAAACTAAAGTTCTATAAACGACTAAAGTTTAATCAAAATTGTTAAAGCTTTTTTGAGAAATTTAGATTTTTCATGGTTTTTGGTGGTTTTGGGGGATAATTACCCTTAAAAATAAACAAATTAAAAACTCCTGGAGATATCGTGGTTTAGTACCTACATATCAAATTTCATCATAATTGGCCAATTGGTGTGGGCTCTAGCTCTGTACACATCCATACAGACAGACAGACATCACGTAAAATCACTTTTTTGGGTTCAGGTAGCACCAAAACAAATATATCTACTAACAACTCAAATTCGAAAATTTTGACGAAAACAAGAGTTCTCCATATTCTATGTATAAGGGGAGAAAGTAAAAATATGAAACGGTTTCACCATCAAATTTGAAAATTTAAGCCTTAATCTCATCAATGATATAGCAGATCTTATATTTTCAATAGTAGTTTGAGATGTGTATAGCTAAATTGTTTTATGAAAACGTTGTAGTATTTAGAAATAACAATACATCACTCACTAAATCCAGCAAAATTTGAACCAACATAATCCTGTATGTGTATGTAGAAGTGGATGCAAGCAGTGGGGAATAATATTGTCTCGGTGGCTCCCACCCTAGATTACTGTACATAACACTCTTGACGGTAAGTCCTTAAACATATTCCCGGGGTGACATATATCCATTATAAGGCCCGTTCTTTATGTTTCTCAATGATTTTCAAATACGAAAATCAATTTAAACTTTTTTCCTTTAATTTTAACCTACATTCAACAAGTATCCTTGATTAAAATAATGTGTCTTTTTTAATTAAGTAACCTCGTATATATGTTGGAAAATTATTTACTAAGAGGACCAAATAGAAGTTAGAAATAAAACTTTAGGAATGTTAGTCATTTAATTTATTTTGATATATAAAATGTTACTGTTATATATTCCCTAAACAAACATTTTCACAGATAGCGAAAGTTCAGATATTGTGTTAATAGGATAACGACTTCTCCGTTAAAGTTTAAATATTCCTATGGATAAATAAGTGAAAGGCCGAGCCTTGTCAGAAAATTACAACAATATTTAATTGCACGTGAACCACTCAATCAGTAAACAACTGTTTACACTAATTTTAAAGTTTGATATTGATCGAACACACACACACACACACACACACACACACACACACACACACACACATATATATATATATATATATATATATTAAAACAACATAAATATATCTGTAAACATATCTCATATTTTCAGGTAGTATTAAAACTTGGATAATACAATAACATTTTCTATTAGAATGACATGATATATGATTACTAAATTACTGAACTAAAAACCGTTGATTGTATGATTAAGAGAAGTATCTTATCCTTTGTTAAAAAGGTCGCAACTTTTGAGGTGTTAAGCTTAGTCTGACAGATTACCTTGAACTTCGGTTGAATCAACTGTATACTTTGATTCATGATAAAGGTAATGTCAGTTTCTGTAAGCTGGCTATCTCATTCCACGGACTCACGTAAAAGGTTGAATCTTAAAGATAATTAAAGCGATACTCCTTTATTAAAGCATGTGCAAATAAGTTCAGCTATATATTTATTCTTGAAATTATAATCTAACGAGTGGATATTAAGACTCTTTTGATGCTAATAATACTCTACCAATCTTGTAAATCAGCCTTTGCAGCAGTGAATATGCACATGCTCGAAGGAAAGACTGGAATATCTCAAATGAAGCTTTAACTTTGCACAGGTCTGATATGCATGTTGTCCCATTGCAAATTGAAACAACATCACAGCGGTGTAGTTTTAGTTTAAAATCACAGAGCTCTGATCGAACATTGAACATTGATGATATTGCAGATGATTCAAACCCTTTGAAGTTCAATCATTATAACTTGAAACCTAAAATAAACATGTATATTATATTTTAAATTTTGGTTAAAGCAGTGTTTCTGTAACATTATTTAAGTAGCGTATAATATTAATGAAACACCGTAATTAATGTTAACTACATTTCCCTCTTTCAAAATAAATATCCTATTATTCAAAAACAATAACGATGTGTCTCTAAAAAGATTTTATAAATGAAACAATTTGTTAGCTTTTTTTTACTGTAGTTTAAGTTTTAAAATGAACAATTTGTCTGCTAATCCACTTACTGCTTTGCTACAAACACAATGTTTAATGTTTTCATGACTGTCAAATAGAAACAAACTATCACGTTTCAGGCGAAAGAGACAATCATGAATTATTTAATTTTGAAGGAAGAATCTGTGCAGAGACGCAGCAGGTGTGTCTTAAAAGTTTGTAATTTTGCCAGCTGGATGGTGGCAATTTTAACGATTTGGCCTGAAGGATTGTATAGTATTAAAGTTACAAATGTTCTTATTACTCCTATAATGTACACTACTTGGCTAATGCTGTCCCAATAAAATGTTATTTGATCGGCAGACAAGCAGCTGCCAATACGTGATTAACAATCTATCACAAATTGTATTGGCCTAGGACTAACATTACTCCCCTAAACTTACGTTTACTGCTGTTGCGCATGATATAATATTCGTAATTGTGTGTCATTACAGAAAATGAACTGTACCAAAATCACAATTGCGACTCGTACATTTAAGTCGGAATTATTTTGTGGACAATTGTACCAAACAGACTCACATTTGTTAATTGTATAAATGGATACAATACTACTTTTAAATTCCTACTTTAAGGTGAGCTTTCAAGGATATTTTAAAATGTTTTGGTTCAATATAACCACACAAAAAGTGGCACAACTGGATGAACCAATCCTGATTATGTTATTTTTAGTTCTAAAGCTCCTATGACTTTTTATACCCGATGGTGAACCCAATTTACCACGATTATTGTATGTCTTTGAAAATAAAAAATGTTTGTTTTCTTGCTTTACATTCATAGTTTAAATGGAGGATTCAATAACAAAATCAAACCTTGTTTTTAATGTTTAAACTAAAGAAGTAACCTCCATTTTACAGAGATTTACTTTTTCTCTTAAAAGTAACAGGGTTTTAATTGTTCCTTCTAACAATTAAATAATTAAGTAACTTTAACATATTTATACTCGTCGTAATATAAACTCGTATATTGTATGTTTCACAATATGTCCTTATTGATTTCTTCTAACCACTTGAATTAAATAGTTCAAATCAAAAGTAATAATAGTAATATCCCACAGGTTTTCCCAGCCGCAATGTCTCTGATGGTTTAGCAGGTTAGCCCAGCCACGAATCGCGAGCTTTGCAATCTTCAATTTTAGAGAAGTTGTCTTTGTGCAAGGCCGCAGTGTATTCTTCACGAATATTGCCTCTTAAGAATTCTTTTGTTCCGTGATATTGTCTTAGAGCAGACAACTGCAAGGCTTTGCATGGTTTTTTATTCGAATTTATTATTAACATCACTGCAGCAGTGGTTTCAAAATGTGTCTAACTGAACCTAATGTTTATAATAAGAAAGCCAATTAAATGTTTGAATTGATATATTTAGGAGTTTTCAGTAATATTGCATAGTAAAAGTTTGAATGAATAATATGGTAATTCCATCACAAGTATTTATTTATATATTGAGATTTGTATAATAAATCTTTACCGACATTAAAATATTTGAGGTTCAAATTGTTCGTCCGCGGATTTACCTTTCGATCTTATTAATTAACAGTGATAATGCCACTGTTATATACTTATAACAGTACCTTTCATAGCTATAACTCACATCCCGTAAATCCTATCGTAGAGCACAAAGAGTAAATAAAAAGACTTTTTAGGATCATTTGAGTTACGTTTTATCATGTTTATAGTTTTCATATTTCATGTGCAAAACGTTTCATACTGATTTTGTTTTATAAAAAGATTGTTCTAACTTTTTCGTTTAAATTATTTTTCTATGTGACTATAACACAAATTATTTCTAGGTTATTAAATTCTAATAAAGAGAGCCATTAAGTGCAAGGATGCGTTTAAATCCATTCTGATAAAGATAAGCTTTTTAGCTTCGTCTCCGTAAACGTTATTCCATATTTAAATTATGATGCTTACCAAGTATTTATATTTTAGATACAGTAAAGATCCATTGTAAGGCAGATTAAGATAAAAATAATTAAATGTTAAACTTCCATAATGTTTTGAGCTAAAATTTAAGTTTTTACTTATTTAAGTTTTTAGTTTTGATTGACATATAAATTAACAGTATTCTTCTTAAATAAATAGTTTTATATATATCTATCGATTTATAAAATCAAAAGAACTAGCAAATTTCCCTTTTATAATCTCAAATAAAATTCTAAACATGACAATGAAATGAAGATGTGTGGCTGAACAAATATAAATATTTAATACTCATAATTTAAAATAAATAAAAATATATAGTACTAAATATTAACATATTATTATTATTATACGATATTAGCTGCCATCGTGCCTGGTTTTACCTGAGAATACAAAAAAAATTGTAACGGGAATATAAAATACCTTTATTTTGAGACGTATCCCACTGTCCTGCAATTTGCCAAACTCTCACTATTTTGACTTAAATATTTCGCTTACAGAATTATATATAAAGATAAAATGTTATGTAACCACATAATACATAAATATTTTGTGAACTATTTTTGTAATATTGTGCGTGCATTTTGTATACATGTATTACAAGCATCGGTGTTTTTTTCAGCTTATTTGTCTTCATTTACTTAATTTTTGTTGTATTACAGGATGCCTTTGTAACATAAATTTCCTCTAATAATGTTTGAGAATGGTGAACTATGTTTGTAAAAAACAGTGCAGCAAAGCAAAATACAAAAAAATACCCCCGTCGCGGCAATCCTGCGTACTTAATGAATTTATATTGAATATATATATATATATATATATATATATATATATATATATATATATATATATATATATATATATATATGCCTTAATAACACATTAAGCCACTAACCAGGATTAATAAGAAATATATTCACAAATAAGAGATATTTAAAGTATTAATTATTCTCCATTAGAATAACATTGGGGATGAGTACGCAGGTTTGCTGCAGCAAGAAACACAACATAATCTACTCATTGGGTTTTTATGTAAATATCATTAGAACTCATCAAAGTGAAGTCACAGACCAAGTTTCATCCATATACATTCATAAATAAGCGATATATAACATTTTAATTATTCTCCATAAGAATAACATGGGGACCGAGTACCTATGTTTGCTGCCACGGGAACCATACGCAAAAATTTTTATTTTGTGCAAAAAACAACAAACCACAGCCAGATGAAGCCATATACCACTTTTCGTCAGTGAATGTTAATAAATAAGCGATATAACATTTTTCTTTTTCTCCATAAGAATAGCATTAGACAACGTACTGTGTTTAGTACTTTTAATATCTCAGTAAGAAATTTACTTAGCGTAATGATCAAACTACTATTGTTTGTTTTTTTAAGCTGAATTCAAAGTTATAAATTACAATTTGATTTAAATACAAATTACATGTGAAAACCCCCCAAAAACCCATTTTTGGGGTTTGGTTTTCGAACTCGTTCAAATAAATGGTGCTATACACATTTGTACCAAATTGTATTAAGATCTGACCTTTTTTACGAGAGTTGCTTACGGACATATATATAAAAATTCGAACGAATGGTGTTTTTGGCATCTGAGGACCTCAAAAAAATTTATCATGGTCTCAAGTCTTACCATGAGACCTGCGGTAATAGCTTCTTCCCTATAGGAGAAATTCGCTAAAAGGAGAAACATTGAACTTCACAATACTCCTTCTCAAACCAACACACACACCTCCTACACACTCCTACGCACACTACTCTCTGAACACGCATGATATATGTGGGATTCGTTCGTTTGTCTTCATTTAAAAGTTTCCTCTTTTCTTCAATAGCTTGAATTCTTCCTCTATCCATTCCCGTTCATTTAAATGAGACTAAATTGAATTCCTCTTGAATCACATTCATTACCCTACCTCTTGTGTTAGTGATTGAATTAAGTTATAAAAACATTTTATTTCATCTATTTAGCCCGACTTGCTGTATTTTATGGAAAGAAATATTTACTTTTCACACTACATCTTGTATGCACTTATTTTTTTTATTTATTCGACCGTGAAACCAACTGAACTGCTAATCCAGTTCAATTCGTGTAATGAATTCAGTGGTGATATATTTATACCTATAAAGGAGATATTTATTTCATTGAATCTATGTCATAAAAATATCCAAGATTAAGCTTAATATTAGGGAGATTTGAGTTGTTTAAAAAATATCTACATTGTGCTGGATATTGAGAAATTTAAAAAACATACAAGATTCTACAAATACTTCTACTTTACTATTTGTTTTATAAAAAACTAATTTTAAAGAGTTTGTAATGTTTTTGACTGCAGATATTTGGATTCGACCAGAGGTCAAAGAAAAAACATTTACTGAGTGGGAGGCAAGCCTACAAACTAACGCAAGCAAAATTCATAGCTGTATTGTGAGGATGTAATTATCTAACAGTACATTAAATTTTTTGATTCGTTTTAATAAATGACTTCTAATGTAATTTTAACTAGGACATTTTAAACTCACTTTCTCTATAATATAGATTGACTAATAATTTAAGTTTATTTGAGATATTTTGTATTTCTTAGTGCAAGTATTTTCTTGTAAAAATAACAATTTTGCCTGAGTATGACTGATTCTGTTATGAGCACCTTCTACTTAATTAGTTTATTAAACCTAGAGTTGAAGTGAAATTTTATTAAACAACAAAAATTTTTATTAAATAAGAGAGTTTTATAGGATGATAGGTATTGAAACTAAAAAATACTCATAAACAAGCAAGATATAAGATTGCCATTATTTCCATAAGGATAACAATAGACATCGTACAGTGTTTAGCACTCAGAATACCTCAACAACCTATTTACGTAGAGAAATAACTAAGAATATTAAATTGAGTTTTATGCTGAATCTAAAACTGCAAACCAAAACATAATTGTAAAAATAATTAAAGATTTTTTTAGAAATCCCCCTCTCCCACGGATCGTTTGGAATTCACGGAGGTAGATGCTGGTTTACACGTTTTCATCAATATCGAACCATTTTTACGATAGTTATTTAGTCTATGGACACTTTCATATACAGAATTTGAATGGAAGGGGTTTTTGTTATTTGAGTTCGTTACCTCAAAACGTAAAGTTATCGAAAAAGTCTACAGGCTTAACTCTTACCACTTTTGGGGAAATTCACAAAAATATTAAATCAAAGTTGTGACATGAAAAAAATCCGTTCATTGGGGCCCTGCGACATTGTGTTAAAAACTCTAAAGTTTAACTTACAGTAGGTCAAAAATGCTCAACATTATTTGTTTGTTAGTTATTTATTTTTTTGAAAGGGGTATTACATTAAATACTTTTAAGTTGTGAATAATAGTGATTGCCAAAAAGTACAGTTAACATGGGATTCAGTTGAATTTAACTGAATAGCAAAATAGCTTTTGTGCAATAAAAATAGTATAACAGATTTATTAAATGTCACAAGCTGAATATAAATAAATAGGGAAAATACTGAAATAGCAACGCGACCTCTAAAATACCGATGGGGAAGCTAGGAAGTGGTGGAACAAAAATATAAAAAATATACTTATCTCATTGGAAATTTATTTTTACGAATGCCGAGTCCTATGTGTACAATTCTGCTTCGTATTATGCAATAGCTCCCTTAATATTATTTAATCATCGTGTCATTTACTGGCTTAGTGAGCATACGCCAAGTTTAGTTGCATAAGCAATTTAATTTATGTGTAAACGTGTTCTGATACTATATCGTTTAAAATTTAATTTGAATCCGTTCATTGTTTCCTGAGATTTCGTGATGAGTTGGTGCGTGTTGTTTGGATTACATAGACACAGCATAGAATACTTATATTTTGTTACAGTTAATAGTCAATAGTCCTTTATTTGCATGTTTTATTTGTTTACATATACAATGTATCAATATTATGTATCGTCATATTTTATTAATAAATTAGATTGAAGCCAGCTTAAATACACAAAGCTCAACTAAATAATGATTATATTTGTCTAGAAAAATAAAAGCAAAAGGTACCTTTGTTTAGAATTACAAACCAGAACCTTCTATTGTGTTAATGCACATTTGGTGTCGCATTAGAGACATTAGGTAATCGCATCAGGGATGTGCAAATACATCGCGAGTGCATTAAACTGTAACAAAATATAAGTAACACTATATCATGCATGTGACTCTTGCCAATAACTATCTCTAGGTATTAACAAAATAATAGGTCGATAAACCAAGTTATGCACCAAAACCGTTTTAGACCTGTTACGAGCAATGATTCCGAAATCTTAAATAAAAGAAAAGATAAATCAGTTTTAATATAATACGTGTTTACAGGTAGTTGAACGAATGCCATGTAACAGGTTAACATAAATATCAAAAAATTTAGTCTTGAAATATTGTTAAGATTTCTTTTTTGTCTTATGCTTATTCCTGCTTTAAAGCACATTTTTGTAGAAATTAATTTAAAGTGGATGTTACACATTTCAAGCCAATTTAATTTACACCCCTTACATTTTTAGGACCCCACTACGTCCACATTGGTGGTTATTGAAAACGATTTTCTGAAAACTAATTAAGATTAAGTGGTTTGTCTTATATTTTACCTCTTTACATTTTAAGTGATTTTTCTTGATATATTTTTCTATTCCTTAAAATTATTAGTATCAAAAGTTTAACTTATTGCCTTACATTCAAAATGAATCTCTGGTCAGTTGTAAGCATCACGAATTAGTGCATTTTTATCTGCATAATCAATCGAGTTAATTAGTAATACGCGTTATATCAAAGGTGTTCTACTGCTTATGTATCTATAAGGTAGTAGGTAAGTGCATTAATACCGTGCTAATGCAGTGTTACAGATACATTACCATGTGACAGAATGTAAGTGACACAATCTCGTTAATTGCTATAGGTTTTTTACTGAATACCCAGTGATAAAAAAATAACTTTTTGAAAAACCATCATAACACAAGTTATCAAAAATATGGTCAAGTTGTTACTAATTGTGACTCTAGCCCATTTAAATTGTCTAACATATTTTGTGACTCTAATTGGATGCAAGTTATTTAATTTAAAATTATGTTGCACCTATTTCAAAACTTTCATATAAACACAAATACTTCCGACGTGTATACAAACTAATTACAATAAAATACAACACTTTTACGTGTACTTTAAATTTTCCGATGTTCTGATTTAGGCAAACTTGGCTTCAATTGGCAAAGTTCTGCAACACATAACCTTTGTCGGTAAACGTTTGGCAAGAGTAGGTATAAATGGGGTTTGAAATTATGATAATAAGAAGCGTTAATTCAAATCTGTATATGCCAAATCAAAATTGCACTTTTGTATGGACGATTCAGTTAAATTTAGTTTAATTTTACATTTAATTGCTTTCTAAATCTAATTTTCATTTCACTCCGCAAACACTTGTTAAATATAAAATAGCTCAAATGTGATAAAGTACAACAAAATTGTTTCATCAGTAGCATAATGCGTGTTGTTAAAGTTAACAGGATAACATAAAACTACGTCTCACAACACTAAAAAAATAGATTTACACTTATACTGTACCTACATATAAGACGGTAAATGATTTTACCATCTCTTTGTATGTTTACCGTCTTGTATGTAAGTACAATTTAAGTGTAAATATATTTTGTAGTGTTTTGAGACGTAGTTTTATTATATACGTTAAGACCATTAAATAAAATAAGCTGGTGCATTTATTGAGCAATCTCATGACCTTTCTAATTTTTCATATATCATAAACTTCATTAATGCGTGACTTTAATTTATACTTGTTTAGAAATCATATTTTTAAAATTAATATGATGGATAATCCACCAGCTTTAAACGACAACATTTTCAATTATCACTTCTTAGCTGCAGTTATAGTAAGCGCTATAAATCCATTCTCATTAAGTTTATATAGGTGTAACTTATAAGTTATATTCTTCCATTTTCCTTGCACCAAGGATTTATCTGGGGTTTAATTTTTTTATTACAAGGCTCCGCTGAAAATAAGCACGTCTTAAGTGTTGGAATGTTGTTCTGAAGGCAAAGTTTAGAGCACTTCATTACAAAATGAGATCCGTTTTTAAGTAAAAAATAAACGTATAAATATTGAATAGCTTCCAAAGCTGATAAGACAATTAAACAATACAGATTATTTTACCTCCGTCTTTAGCTTTAAGTTGATCCAAACTGGACTACCGCGGTTTCAGAAACTTATTGTGGGTCCATCTTCAGACCTTGAATTTTAAAAAAATCTGAACAGAATTTGCACGTCTGTTGTCAAAATTTTAAAAATACACATAACACCGAACATACATACACGACAACGACAACGAAAAACATTTTAAGTGCACTATTAACGCGTACCGGCCGGTACGTGAACGCCGACTTAAGATGGAAGCACAATAAGCTTCTGAAACCGCGGTAGTCCAGTTTGTATCAACTTAAAAATAACCTGTATTATTGTTTTTTTTTAATAAAGCCAGTTAGAAGATGAAAAACAACAGTTATTCATCACAAGATTCTTACTAGTGGTTAGCACACTTTCATAACATATACAAGTTTTTTATACCAACTGAGTGCGAGGCAGTCTTGAAAAACATATGGTTCAAAACGCAGAAGATGATTTCCGACGGTTCGTAAAACATAATCGTGATTGCATTTATGTATCCCAGACTTTTAGCTTTAATAGTTTATTTCCTTATATATTTGGTATATTTGATTGCATTAGGTTTAATTAGCACTTTAAGACGTACACGGCCTTTAGTCTTGATTCGAGTTCTTGGAATCCTACTTCCGCAGTCCTACTTCTACTTTACTTTCCATTTATAGCACATTAAAGGTGGGTTAAATACATGTTATACAAACAATAAATATCACAATTTTACTTGTTTTTCATTATTTACTTCTGTATTGTTAAACCATGCACACCGCCTATATAAATAAAAATAGAAAATCACCATACCGTAAAATTGTTATAAAGCAGGTTTAGGTATTGTTCATGACTTTCGTAAAATACGTTTTGATCAATGAACAATTATAATGAAAAATATATTTTTTTAAATAAGAAACAGCAAAGTTTTCTTTGTGCTACAAGATTCTATACAACTTGTGTAAGGGATTACTTGCAAGGAGCGGTTTCAGAAGGTTTAAGGGCGACTTTGAGCTTTGCAAACACTATACAGCAAGTTGACGTGTAAGCCGAGACCCGTCTAATACACCCCCTGCCCCCTCCACAACCCTGCTGAGTTATTTGCTCTAACCCCCCACCCCTCGACCCCTACACCCTACTGCTACATCACACTAGTCAAACTGCTGAATATCAGGGTCTACTTTATCACTAACCATGCCCTTACATACCCTGGTTCCCATTTTATAATAACATATTATATCGAATTAAACTGTTTCCAGTATAAAATTAGGATTACGATTTGGAGGGTATCAAGGTAAAGAGCAAATAATAAATTAACAAAACTTAGTGTGAGAGAGTTTATTCTAATCAACAGCTGAACCTACTGCTTTAAGTGCCTAGTAGACTCTTGCAGGTTGCATTTTGTAAATACACAGCTAATTATAGTTACTATAGCAACTATTAGCAAACTTTAGAATTATAGAAACTAAAGTTAGCTATTTCTGAGTTTATTAAGTATAGTTATGACTGGTCCTGAGGGCTTGGTAAAACTTTTAGATGACATCGGAGGAAGTTCATCGAATTGTTTTATGTTATTTCAGATATATTTTTGTAAATTATTTGTTGATAACGAAATAAAACCGATCGATTCTCTTCAGTTTTGGGACAGTTAAGTGGGCCAGTGATAGAAAGAACAAACGTATTCACTCAATTTCCGTTATTATCTGCATATAAACAAATGTTATCCAAGAACTATTGAAAAAGCTACATTAACCACACCAGCTAAACAACTATTGGCTTGAGAGGAATTATTGCAAAAACTGATCAAAAAGTATTACATATAGTCCCTTTAGACGCATTTTTTTCTTTTCTGAATAGATCAAAATACCTAAACTTATTGTTTAATATACGATTTGTTTATTTTTTTGGGAATATATTCCCGGGTGAAATCTTGAGCTCGTATATTGCACATGCATTAATTGTTTTTAAATGTATGAAGGTAATAAAACAATAAAAACATTGTTCTAATGACATTCACATTGCGAATCCTTCAACAACAAACGTAAAAGTTTTACCTATTACATAAGTGTATAGTTTATCTATTTTTACCATTCATCAGTCAGATTACTATTTTAATTAACTGTTATATACCAAAATATATAATCTTTTAGTTCAATTGTTTTACAAGTTGAAATATATAATTGTGTGATAAGTCACTAAGAGTATACCCAGAAAAAGTTAAATGGTACACAAAAATGGTAGCTACAATTTTATTGTATAATAAGTAGTAAACAGATGTTATAAAATATAAGAAAAGTAACAATCTGCATGAAAATAAACATATTTGTCATTGACATTGTAATTGAAAACTGTAAATAAGTCCCTAACTATTGCAATGCCATTTTAAATTAGGCATCTGTGTAGAAGTAATACTTGTGTATGAAACAAATAAGGTTAAAAATATTTGGTTGTAGGGTCAGTAAAACATTTTCATTCATAATATTGGAAACTTTTGCATTTCATGACAGTGAATACTACAAGAAAATCTAAATCTGGATTATAATATTAAGAAGAGAGAAAATATTAAACAAAAAATATTACACAAAAATAGAATTCAAGTTACACATGGAATGTATTATACATAATGTTTACTATTTTTAAATATATTTCTTTCCATGTAAAACATAAACAAAAAGTATAAAGTCAGGCAGAAACCTCCGAGCCACAAACTCGTTACAATTCTCTCTCGTTTAATTTCTCTCCCAGCCGTGAATTCATTTCCTACATGTTATGTTTTGTAACTTCTGTTTCAAGTTAAATGTTAAACAATTCTTGTAATTACGTCTTCCTAATATTAAATACAGACAACATAGATTTGTTTTGACTGTAATCACAGAACGTTTTGAGCTATCTGCAGTAAACCTCTTTTGTATAATTTACTTGGCGGTACTCATTGTACACTTAAATCAAACTGAAAACCGCTCAAACAGTTAAACATTTTTAGATTACAAATTCTTAAATTCGATTTATTTTTCTATGTTCTTTTCCTGGTAAAGCTTCGCTTAGTGTTGTTCTGAAGGTGTCACTAACTTACATTCTTAGTGAGAAGAAACGTATTGTAAATATCACAATAATATAAGGACACAGTCTTACAAAATCGTTTTATAAATTTTAAAAAATCTAAATTTGTTTACTTCCTCGATATAAATTACATTAAGGTGCACTTATGCTTCTCAATTTCAATTTATTACCAAATTTATTTCAATTATAATTTATTATATGACAAAGGGGAATTTTATGAGAAGGTATTAATAAAAAATATGTTTCTATTGCGTTTTATATGTTCCTGGTTCCACTAAGGGAAAGGGTGCAGGTCAAGAAAATTAAATAACTTTTAAATAGCCAATGTGTCTAGTATGAATATTAAGAGTTGTCAATTCGCATCTACTTTGGCATGTTAATATAGAACAAAAAGCTAATATATTTAAACAAATAAAGCACATAAAAACACTATTTTCTCTTGCTTCAGAACATATCTCATGGCGGAAATTATATGAGACAGGTAACTAAGAACATTAGCCCAAGCATCGCTGACATGAGACGTTTGAGGCGTGTGCAGGGGGCTGATCATACTCACGTCACTCACGTGGTAATAAGTGTCATTTGTTTCATTAATTATCATCTCATAACGTTCCTTCCTTTATAATATTATAGAGGGAGCTGAATATATGTATATATGTATGTGTATATGTATCTGTGTGTATGCGAGAACACAGAGAAGTAGTATATTTTTTTTAACTTTAAAGTTATTTATTGTGAAACCCGACTTTGTTGTTTGGTTTTCAAATTTAACTGTTAAGTATGTATTTAACTCGTACAATTGCACTACAGAGCAGGTCAAACACATTGGACTGTTGTACTTGAGACAGCCCTACTTTTGCGACATGCTCAAGCAACTGTTTCATTCACTTTGTTACATCCATCCCTGAAAGTTTGTTATATCTATTTTTATAATATTCAAATCTCATCATATGTACACTAAATATTTGCTCCATAGTTTATATTTTTATCAAGTGAGCAGCGGTTTTATTTTATTTTCTTAGATAGATGTTTAAAAATGAAAAACCTTGCACGCCCACTAATTGAACGGTGTTTAGATCACACGTTATAACTGGAAGCAAGATCTGTCGTATCTATCGTGATGTAAGACCTGGTCGTAGAATCCAATCGGCGCCAATCTCCGTCCACCATACGAAGCTTGGATTAATCGAGCTGCGGCTTCTGGCTGAAGTTCCAATCACCAATCAGGGCTGAGACCGTCCATCATTTGAGACATGTTCTCTCTGTCAAAGCAACTACCAAGCTCTATACCAATATAGATGTACTTTGGGGCTAAGATGAACTTGTGTTAGCGTCTGCTCAAGCGGATTAATTGGTAAGATAAGATTTTGAATCCCTTCTATTTATAAATTCTTAGAACTAATCAAAACATGAAAAATTTTATAGATTGAAATTTAACATTGTAGTTTACTAACATCCTGGAAAGACTCCGATAGTGTAAAACGTGGGACGCAAACTCACTATTTCCTAGAATCAACGTGTAATACATGTTTATTGTTTAACGTATTATGTTACAAAGAATACAAACAATGGAAAGTCGCAGTTAACATAAAGAAAGCCAGTCTGATATATAGGCTTTTATAAAGGATTTTTCATAAGGTTAAACTTGCTATTCGTATTTTATGTTATTGTTTGTTTGTTGTTGTTTGTTGGTTTTGTTTGTTTGGTATATGCCAAGGATATCTTTGAAGTTAAGAATTAACTGTACTTCATGTAGCAACAACAGATCACATATAATTTACTTGCAAATTAAAGGTAATGAAATGCATTACATTGAACAAAACAAGTATCAATTACATTGAATTACATTATGAATTCCAAGTTTCCATTAAACATCCAGTATAAGTTCTACATGCTTTATTCTTTATTTTACGTGAAATCAGTATTCTTTATTCCCTGTGTTATATTAAAATACTTATCGCATTTGGAAAATGTCTGAAGTGCCCCAACGTTTACATGGTTTTCAAAAAGTGTTTAAAAGTAACGAAATAAAACAAACTCACCCGCCGCATCACACGAAGAGAAAAGGAGGAAGTCTTCATTTTTGTGGAAATGCTGGAGAAGACGAAGAGGGGACGAACACACTTCTACCTGGACAAAAAATAACCAATACATTTTAAAATTAAATATTATAAAATACACTTTACCACTGGTAAACAGGAGAGTATTGCCTTTAGGTTTTATAAAAGTTGGATCGTAATATTAGTAAAGTGTGTATCATGTTTTATTTAACTTGTAGGTTACAGAAATAAAACATCTGACTGTCTCGCAACTACCAGCAGCAACTGGCAAATGCTGCATAGAACAGTTGTGTGTTACAACATTGTACGAATTAAACAATAAATTGCAGTAATAACAAATTCAGATTAGTTGCGTCTTGATACATCATAGTGAGACTAAAATTGATAGTAAAACAAAATTCGTTTCTGGAACAATGTTTAAAGCAATAAATATACTGTGAAATAAGTTAATTTAGAAGCAAGTTTATAAGATAGTTGATCATTTTAATATTTTATTTAAGCTTTTAAGGTTTGGTGGTCCAAAATACAAAATAAAACATAACACAAAATATAACATCCCAGATTGTAAATCCGATATTTTTAAAACGTCTCTAGTGCATTCACAATAAAACACAATGGATTTTCACTTGTGAAATCACAAGTAAAATTACTCAGACAAATAGGGATACGTTACTGTAGTTGGATATTTGCCAAGAGCAAATGTTATTAAATAAACAAGTTAATAAATCTCTTTTCGGAAGCTTAACCAAGATTTATAACTGAATAAAAGGACGCCCCAGAACACATCTACTAGTCTAATAAGTCTCGAATTCATTATGCTATATGTTCGAAACTATTTCTATTCTACAGTATCCTCATATGAGCAAAAGTGCATAGTTTTCAAAAAATATCCTCCTACAAAAAAATGTCTTTGTTATATAAATTGGTGTTGTATTGATTATGTTAGTAAATTTGCGTTTAAAATAATTTCAAAAAATAAGAGAACATATTTAACGATTTTTATGAAGGTACAGTACAATTTTTTTAGTTCGAATATTTTCCTGCTATTTATTTGCTTAGGTTAATGGATGTAGGTGTTCTTTATATTTAAGAAGTTTGATTTGGAGATATTTATCTATTAATCCTTCTTAAGATCATGTTAATTTGACTATGGCCATAAACTCTCCTGTCAATATTTTCAGGGCATTAATTGTGTTACTATAATTTGTACATTTTCATTGCATATACTTGTTTCGAAATTTTTTCGTGTTGCTATTCCATAGCGTTATGTTTTTCTTTAGAATTCACATACGATTGAGATAATAGCAATTCTTCCTGAGAAATTGAGTTACAATTACCTATACGGAAATGATTTTTTTTGCAAAATTATTTTTGGAGACCACAAGCCGTGTAGAATAAACAGTAACAAGAGTCAAGACTTACTAATGCAGTTTGTCATTGACAATTATTCCATCACATCCGGCCCCTGGGACCATCAACATTCAAACTGTACTAAATAACTAGTTTAAAAATTACCGAACCTATTGTTCCATCAGATAAAAAATCCTAAAAAAAATTCTGTCTAGTTTTAAACTAAAACATTTAGCGTTAATTAATAATTTTAATATATTAGTAAATGTTTTGATTTTAAATTAGTTACTAAACCAATATTGCGGCTTCTCATTGAATAAAAGTCTGTCTGTTTTGTACTGAGGTGGCTGGCACTGTCAGTGATACTTTCCTGACGGTGTATTATGGTTATTGCGTGGTTTGGATGGTGTTGAGCTTCATGAGCTGCCCTTTAAATTTATGGATAAGCGTTTAATTCCCTATAAGGGTTTTAAAATGGTTTTATTTTATTAATTCGATGGTAAAGCTGATTTCACTGTATTTTTACAGAGATATTGGTTAATTATATTCAAATATACTAGTTAAAAACAAATTATTATGTTTGCGTAAAAAGTCGAGACCACTACAATAGTGTAAACCCGTTAAGGATTTAGTATTACCGTCACTCTGTAATTGCCAGGTTCTCAAATTCCATAAAATAATCCACAGCTGTTTGGAAATTACATAAACATATACAACACACGACACTGAGATTATCTTAAGATTATGCTAAGGTAGCTTAAGTAATGACAAGATCGATAAAGGGTGTACATAGTATAACGTTAAACAATAAATTAATTTAATTTAATCAGGATTACCTTCGGTTTACAATTTGTAAATATGAGAACACTTTAAAAATTCTGAGCCTGACTGAATTAAAACATTTAATTGTTGAATAAAACAAATGTTACAGATACGATCGCTAAACATTTTAATCTTAAGCAAATACCAATTTTATTTATTGCCCTATTTCAAAATGTAAATACTTTTTCCCTTTATAGAGATAGACTTTTTCCCTATAAGCATTATAGAGATAGACAACATGACAAAAAATAATTTATACGGAGAGATATCGCTGGCGGGCATTCCAGTCGGAACTGATATCGGTGGCTCTAGCTTCAGGCGTCTGATTCTTACCTTTATGTTATTAGGATCGTCTACCCAGCTATCTTACTCGCGTCTTCTTTTTTATTAAAGTTTATTCAATTACATTTTAATACAAACATTTACTGTTATATTTATTTTATTTCAATACAAGATGCTTTTAGGGACATATTCCCACACCATTATTTTATAGTAAATCCTATTATATCGTCAAAAGCTTATGAAAAGTCAAAAGTTATACATGAAAGTTGAAAATATCCAAAAAATCTAGTAAACTAACTTCAAAAGAATCTGCTAATTACTATTTATTCAACAAATTAATACTTTAGATATTATGTTTGTATCACTTTCTCAATCTTACTCTAATTGTGGAAAATGTATTCAATTATGACACAACATTTCTATAGGTTATGTGAGGAGAGGAGTTAAGTATAAGAATCTTAACAACATCACACAAACTTAATACGCTATAAATACCGTAAACATTCCAATCATTGCCCGCTTTAAACATTTTAAAATCTGTTTTAGATATTTCCTGCGTTTTTTTTTCTTTGGCATTGCTAAATGTTATATTTTAAATGTTTAAGTTCGTTTATAACTACAACTTTAAATTACAAATAGAAATATTTATAAGTGATTCCTTATTTTTAAATGATTAAGTTGAGGAAATGCCAATTCATGGGGAAAGACAAAATTGTAATTAAGTCTGCAGGGAGGAATTTCGCCTCGCTAATAATGGTAACAATAACAATAGACCCCGGATGCCCTAGGGTAGATACTCAGCATCCCGATACACAATACACAGTCACTTGCTACAAGGTGGGCCTCCTCCGTGTTATCGTTTACACAATATCCAACACACCCTATCGTATCACACTACACAATTAAATGAACTTTTTATATCCATTATAGGGATTTATTTAAGTAAGGAAAGTTAATTATATACAGAAAACAAAATTGTATGCACATCGATTACTAAACAAGATGTAATAGTTTTAAGAGGTTAGCGGCCCTTTTTGTTAAGTATACTTTGACCGTCCTCATGGATTAGGGCCTCTTCGAGGAACCCATCAATGAAAACAAGTGTACAACACACATAGTGTAACATGTGTAACATGTTTAGCAAGTGTAGGCTTGCGCAAATGACAAGAGAAGCTTAGGAGGTAGGTAAAGTAAACCTAAGAGGAAACCAGTAGTTGTTCGTCCTTCTACAGTACCTGAAAAATCAACTAGGAAGACATATTTCTTGTCACTTAGATTAGCCCAACTGTAGATATTATTCAGGGATCCCCTTTCTCCCCTCAATCACATGAATTCGAGATTTTATGGCAATGCCAATTATATTTAAATCCAATATTTTATCCATTGAATTGAATTTCTGTTGTCTTTAAAATGTTTCAACTAATTTTCCAAATTATTTCCTCAAATTAAATTTGTTTTGATCTTAATATATTTATTTGTTATGCTGTATGTTGTATTATAGGTTAAAATGTTGTTTGTACCATTATTCTTTATATCACTGTCTCTCGATTGTATTATGTCATTTAGATGCTAATGCAATTTTCAAGAATTGTAATATTGTAGTAATAATATTTCAACTTTCTTTGCTCCTTAATTTTAACTATGGGTTACATAAATCTTAGAGAAATCTACTGATGTAAAAACCAAATTTAATAATACATTTTGGCAGCACCCAAAGCGCTAGAGTGGCATACTTCTTGATCAAGCTTTTGTTAAAAGAAAAAGAATGAATTTGTCTTTGCCTTTTTTTATTTGTTGCTATTTTATACACATCCAAATCTATTCTAATATGGGTTTTTAATGTTCTTGTGTGCTTACTTGTACGTTTGTACGATTACGTAAGAAACATCTAAATAAAATCCTGGCACTTTACAAATTAGTTATTTATGGGTTAAAACTTTAATAGGCCCTATGGTCCAAGGAGATCTACGTATTTGAAAAATGAAAGATTTCACTATTGTCAGTTTGGAATTCCAGAGGCAATAAAAATAGTCAATAGGCTGTCAGAGCAGCGTAGGTTAAAAAGACATCGCAATACATCTAGTGTTTATAGAAGTTAAAAGTAGGCATGTTATTTATACAATTTGTTACAACTAATACCGATAGAATATTGATCTACAACAAAACTAATTGAAACTGCTTAACAGACGGTTGAACATAGTTAGTTCGTTTACTATGATGAGAAATAAATGTAAATAAACAAACTAGAACCTACCACCACCACACATTTACTCCGTTAGAATCAAAGTGAATTGGATCGTGATATAGAGGGATGCCCTGAACAGATTACTCTATTAAACTAACAGTTTTACACTCCTGAGTAACGCTCTACCCAAATTACGATAAATTTAATATTCGCGGGCAATGTCGAGTGGATTGTATGTTAAGAACCAATTCATACGAAAAAAATACTTTTAAGTTGGAAATGGAGTTTTTGTTGATACTATTTTTTATAGTTCTCAATTATAAACTTTAATAAGTTCTAACTTTAACCATGATGACTTAAATTAGGAACACTAGCGTCAAACATTATCTTCCCTTACATTGAGCAATTTGTTGCTAATTGCACAAGATTAACTTTGATTTGCTCACATTACAAACTCGACCTTTGACCTTATCGCAACCGGGACTTTACTTTGCAACTCTACCTAATAATAGCATTAACTAATATTTGTGCTAAATTTACTTTATAACTGAGTTTCTTATTGTACTACCCGCTAGTTAAGTACGATATTAGTATCAAAATGTATCCCTAAGGTGTTTACGTTTTCTCTACTCCATCATTACATATGTTGTGGTATACTATTTAAATTAAAAATTGTTCCGTAATTAGCTGTTTTGTTATAATGTTGTAAATTTAGTGAGTGAGAAATTAGTTGATTATTGCAATGAAATATTATGGACAAAGCAAAACGATTGTGCTTATTTTTCAAATATTCAAGTATTTTTGTTATACAACACAAACTCTGGTGCATTCTAATATAATCTTCTAAATATTTAACATTCAAAAATTATTTTTTTTTTAATCAGTGTCTTCTGACAATTTAAAGCCATCTCAAGCCATTGAGATAGAAAAATGAGAGTACACAAGACGAAGGTTGAAGCGAAAGTGAGAGCGGGGATATGCTCATAAGACTCAAATGTTTTCAGTTGTGCTGTTGACATTTATAAATCTCTCGGTTTCATATCTCGTCTTAGAACCAACCGAGTAACTCCGTTCTTTGCAGGTACCTGTGACTCCATATTACGGCAAATATAAATGCCTTTTATTATTTTTTATATTTTCAAAATTATTTCTGTGTCTGGTTTTTTTACTTTGACCCTCCTAACATCAATTCTTAAATTTGGCCAGCACACTAATTATACGGCATGATGGTGTTTGGGTATCAGTCAACCTTTGTTAAACATACATGTAACAGCAAGGTAAATATTAAACTAATTAAAGAAATAAGTTCTGTTTAATACATAAACACTGAGCCTTAATAGATAAAGCAATAGTATCTGGGGTCTCAGCCAGGCTATAACCAATCAGTGTGCTAAGATGTTGCGCATGAATCAAAATCAGATTAAATGCTTTAGTTTCACATAAAGTATTTAATACACATTTTTTAATTACAATTTTAAACCTGGTAATATTTAATAGCATTTCACTTATTATACAAAAAATGTGATACTGTACTATCATTTCTTTGTTTAAAATTTATTGTTGGTGGTGGCGAGTTTATGTTATTCAAGGAATTTTTGCGGACATTTTCCATCACTAATGAGTAAAAACGATTCGCCGTGTGCACTTGTGTACTTGTGTTGTCTCATTTTTGCGTTTGATTTTTTGGCTGTTGACTTGTGTGATTAATGTAGTTTTATTTTGTTTTTACTGCTTTTTCAGTTCTGTTTTAGCTTTTCAGTGTTTTTCCCAGCTTGCCTGGATTGTGGCATTAATTTTATTATGTTCTAGATATCTTTCCACCTGAAGACGGGATCAGATTCCAGATACCGAAACGTCGTGAAACGTTGTTTTTACTAATAAGTGTACTATCATATTTGTAAGAAATGTAGTTAATCAACAGGTATATAAAATCTAATCGTTGAAAATTATAACCAATCCAGAATCTTCTAATTAATAAAAACTCTAGCAATGCAATTTTAATTAATTCCACATGTAAAATCGAAAATACTTTATAAAAATCAGTTTTGGCACTTGTTTAAAATTCTCTTACTTTTTTGGCTTTTCGTATGTAATCATATTTTATTTTCACGTATACGTTATGCTCTCTTTTGAAAGTTAAACTAATTTTGAATGTAAGATGCTCTTATTGCTAAAACACAAGATATTTTATTTGTCTTTAAAGTATTATCATGATAGTCAATGATATTATGTACTCGATACCTTACTTAGAGATGCAACATTTAATGTTACCGATTTTTTACAATATATAAGCAGTTAGGTTTATTATATACTGAAGAATGGTATGTGGGGAAAACTTGGAATTATTAACATTATTATTAATAAAAACACTGCTTTAAAAAGTTACTTCATGATAAAAATCAGCTCAAAGTGTCTAGAGTATTTTTTGGGGGAGCAAACATATCGCTCCATAAACTATTATACACCTAGTCTTCCTCTCCCTTACCTTTTAACGATTAAGTTACCACTTTTTAGGTGTTTCTATGAACCGCAGTGTCTCACTTTACAATACTCCGAGACGGAAAATAAACTTTACCATTAAAGCAAATTGTTATTTAGTAATCAAAACAAGTAATAACTAAATTCACCAAAGGCTCAAAGAATAAAAACATGTAATAGGAGGATACAATTGTTTAATAGTGAGTATTATAACTATATAAACTGGCTTATCTATTATCAGTCCTTCCATTTGCTTATCTGTACTATATGTTGAACGAAACCAGAAAATCTTTTAGAAGGCGCAAAAACTGTATTATCTTTATATTCTGAAATATTATTGCAAATAAATCGTAAACACACGCAACCACACAGTCAACCTACAGATTTTGATTTTTCAATTAAAGATACACACATTGGTCCCTGTCAGAGTTTTATGGTCTTTACTAGGCACATATTTTGTAAAAGCGCGAATATTAAAGCTGAATAAATATGTTTGTTGTAATTAATAACAGACCACGAAAACAACAAGGCCCAAACAAGCGCTTCTCGTTATAATTCATTTCACCGACTCACAGAAATGGCTGTTACTGTTATTATAACTTTATGGGCCATTTCATTACCCAAGGCTACAGTCTGGGGGACTGTTGAGAATGTTTCAGATAGCGGCGTCTTTTATTGTTGCATGGTGCAAACAAGTTGTGAGAAATTTATATTTTACTTTGTCACTTATATGTTGAATTTAAGATGCTTTAAAATTTCTTTCGTGTCAAAAGGCAGTATTAACAATAATTTAAATGACCTAAACAAAATTTTAAACTTTGCACAATAATGATTAGGGCTTGTAAACGAATTATGTAGAGTTATATTTTACTGTAAAATACTTTGGATAGAATTTGTTATACCCACAATAATCTTTAATATACTATTATAACATATTATTGCAAACAAATTCGAATTATTAATTACTGCCTTATGGAACTGTCATAAAGTGTATTCTGTACCGTCAGTCTCACAGTATACAAGATAAGGTTATTCTTGTAGTTTATAGGAAGAAGGATAATTAACAGCCCTTAATAGAAGGGTAAAATTATATAATAGCTTACACCATGCATCAAAGATACGTATTTTGTTAACTGCACGTCTTAAAAAGTATGTTTTAACACTAATGGCAAGAATCTTCCTGTAAATCCTTTAATAATCATGACTCAAGGTGAAACTAACAGGTCTAGCTTCAAAGTATGTGATGAGGTAACTGAAGATATCGTGACCTATTTGCAAATACTAGGCTAATATTAGGTAATGTGCATACAACTAATTAAAACTAAAACATTAGCAACATTAAAATAAAATTGGTGAGTTATTTCCCCAGCAGTCAGGGTGTTGTCCTTATCAGACAAACTCGTAATCAAAAATGTTTGTTTTCTCCAGCATTGCATTTTAATTTAATTGTAATTGATCCAAACTACTTCAATGAAGTTTACATGTGTACAGTTATTTTTAACCTGTACCTTTTTACACAGCTGCTATAAATGTGTTGTGTAGGCCTAACTTATTTTATTTTCAATAGATTTCATTCAGTACTCTTCTTAAATTTGTTTGTATTTTCTCATCAATATGACTTTCCTCTAATTAAAAATATTAAATTTATAATCCCTAATGTTATTTAGAGAACCAAATGTATAGTTAATTACTACACTGAATAGCCGAAAAACTTATTTTTCATTGCCAGTACCATTCTGTGTGTCTAATAAAATAGTTTATAAAATTAGTACTATATCAATTTTCAAATATGTTCATACTTAAAAATTTACCTATGTTAAGACCTTCAATTTTAGTATTAAATTATTAATTTGATTGTTGATAATTTATTAACCTTGTTTTTTCTATTTAAAATCATAATGCATTTATTAGTTTAAACAAATGGTAATATTTTTCGAACTGAAAATTCTGAATGTAAGAGGTAAAAATCAAAGGAAAGAGATGTATCTCTGTTCTTTTTAGTTCTTCTTTTTGATAAACTCATTGACGGTGACAAGTTTTGTTTCCCTTTGCACCAAAGCTTTTAAGCGAGGAGGAGCGCTAAACAGAGAACTCTGGACTTGACAGGTGCTTTACGTCGAATAAAAGTGTATCCTTTGATTTTCATCTAATAGGTTTTTTCTTTCTAACTCTTTATCCCCTTCATATGTTGATTAAACATTATACGGTAAACATAGAACGTTTTGTTAATTAAAAATGAAATGGACTATTTAAGGGTATACATTACTATTGAAGTTTAAAAAATAATTAATAAATATATCTGACACCCGACACGGTAGCAGAGATTGGGTGCTCCTCACAAGTAATATGTGGTCAATTGTAGCTTCGATCCCGGTTAACTTGACCGACAAAAGATACTTTTTCACGAGCGGCCACCATTGGCTTACACATGTAACTAATGCCTTGTTACCATACCTCACTGTACTTAGATCGCCGCAGAGGTATATTGGCCCACGGCGACGGGCAGTTTAAGTTCATTTAAAAGACAAATATTAAATTGAATATAATAATTTTAGACTAATATGAAGGGAACTTAGACTTAAACATGTATGGAACCTAAATTTAGTCATCTGCTCATTTTAACTGGTTTATTTTCTAGTTATCGTTTTAATATCTTCAGGCATTTTTCCTTAGGGGTTCACCCATACGCTTTTATTTTCCATCGGTCGTTTTCGTTAATGCAGAAAAGGAGGATATTTTAGACAATGTTATCTTGAATAGCTTATTAACTAATAAGGTAGTTAGTAAAATGGTAGAACTATTAAATATTCGATGACTCATAGTGTCGCATACGTACTGCCGCGTAGGTATTTTACAATTAATTTCGATTGTATCCTACCTTTGACAAAGAAAAAGGCACATATATATATAAAACCAACCTTAAAACCTTAAAGATACACCGAGATCATTCTAAGTATGAAGATTATTCAAGCTGGCATTATTTACAAGAAAGGGTTAGTTTACTTACCCGCACCTCAGGCTTTGGTCTCTGCACAAAATGCCGAGTTTGGCCTCACTCACATAACCTGACCCCCATTACTATTAGGTACACGCAGGGGTGCCCACAGGGGGGGAGATGATAGCACAGGTTGCGCTATAAAATTTTATTTTGGGGGGGAATTTTTTATTTTAGTGGGGAAATTTGATATTTGGGGGGGAATTTTTAAAATACCTTCTTTTAAATTCAAAAGAATGGGATTTGTAAAAAATGTGACAAACGACTTTTCTTTGGTTAACGAAACAGCATTTAGAGTTTATTTTATGTGAACACTATAACGTCTGGTCTTGGTTAGGTGTCTCTGTTCAACATCGTCGTGCATCGCATAGTAATATTCGTTCTGCAGACAGCTGTCTGAATTGTTTGGTTTAACGCATGAAAAATTTAGTTGATCACACTTCCCAACATCATTATTGCATTTCCCTATATCTTATATGTGTAATTCCCTGCATAAATATTTTGTGTAGTAGCCACTCACATTTTATGTTTCAATGTGAGACATTTTATATACACATTCAAAGTAAGAAGTTAGTTAGGTAGTTAGAAGTAACTTTTCAGTATTAAATTTGAAACGCATTGCAATCAATCGAAGGATATTTTAAAAATAGTTCCTGGAATAAGGGGCATAATCTGGAGGGGGGTATATAATCCCCCCTAAAAATCTGAACAAATTAAGGGAAAATTATTTACACTGCTTATTTCAAGTAATATAAATTTATAACAGTAAACAAAAACTCATTAGCTCATTGTAAAATGGTCCCAAATTTTGTCATTATTTTGTACAATGAACAGGATAAATAAAATACGCCTTACAACACTATAAACACATTACATTATATTATAGTTCATTACATCTTACAAACATCTTACATTATAGTGTTGTAAGACTATTTTATTTATCCTGTTTAGTTGTAACAACACGTATCATGCTAATAAAGAAATTATTTATTTGTACAATGCTAAATAATTGTGAGTTGGTAAACCTGTATGTCAACGGTTTGTCTTGAACAACTCTTGATGTAGGCTTTTGTTTTATAAAGCGATAAGGTATTATGGTTTGTCAATTTAAATACGTTGGATTTCTATTTTAGGTCGTTGTTCTCAAATTATTTATGTTTTGATTACATTAAAATGTACTTGATCCTTTGCAAATTTTAAGTACGGGTTAATTGAGAAAGCTGTCTCACCGATCAGGGAACTAAGTTTAAATCAATAACTACTATTATAAAAATAAGATGGTGTCTGTCTGTCTATTGTTCCATCACGCCAAAACCACTGGACCAATTCTGGTGAAGTTTTGCATAAATAGGCCTATAGTTTATGTACCCAGAAGTGTCATAGGCCTATGGCCGTTTAGGTAAGCCCTCAGGGACTTCCAAATCCCCATGTTATTCATATGGAGGAGAGTTTTATGTGGTTTATGTCACACGAGTTTCCTTCTTAATTCAATTCATTTCAATAAACAGCTGTTATGAGGATTAATATCTAACTATAGACTGTCATTGTTTTGTTTACAATAATTTTTCTACTCTGAATTTTCAACCCGTTGCGAAGCACGGGCATAGCAGCCAGTCTGTAATAAAAATTCCTATCTTTTAGATTCTTCATAAGATAAAATCATGGGTTTAAAGGGACGATTTGGAATTGCTTCGATGGGAAGTAGCCTTCACTATGGTCTTTGTGAAATGGGGAATAGAAAAGAGTAGCCTACATTAATTTTTAACTGGCGATTTATTTCACTCAACATGTTAACACTTCATCAAAACCCTGTTGGCTAATATCATGTCAATTGCAAAAATATTATAGTCATTATTAACAAATCTATTAAAAATAAGTCCTGTGAAAAGAATAGTTATAGGCCTATTTAGTTAACATATTTATTTACACATACCGTAAACAGATAACTATATAGCCTACCATTAATCTTAGTTTATTTATAGAATATATTTAGCAACAATAAAAAATTTTGTCTTGTAAAAAATATAACGAAAAAATAAATCGTATTGATTTGTATATGAAATTATAATTTCAAATTTATGCAACGAATACAAAATAAACTAAATAATAGGCAAATGTAGCAATTCGAGTTCTGTTTTTGAGATTTATTTTATTCAGTAAGCAAGATACAAATAAGGGTGCATTAATATTAAATAACCCTATTTAACGTAATTTTATACACTTCATTTTATGGGCAACGACTCCATCCTTGGGTGGCGGGGAGGGTAGTAAAGGACCAAGCATAATTTTGGGGGGGGAATCGCGCTATTGCCTTTGGGGGGATGGGCATTCTTGGGTACACGTCGGCTCAGCAAACCTGTTTTATTCGTTTGATATACTGAGCTTCTTTATCAACATTCAGTAAGTACAAAAATTCTTTAAAATAACTTTAAATTAAGAATATCGAATTTAATTAGTTCGAACATTGTATTGGCGAGTTTGATTAAAGATTGTTCAGATAACTCTCACGGTCTATTACACAATCTAAAAATTTTTTTTACATTTATAGCTAATAATAAAAACCATATTTACTTAGACAACTTAAAAATTAAGTTAGATATATTCAAAACTATGCGTAATAAGCTTATAAATCAAACAGAGTTTATCTCTTGGCCTAAAAGGCTTATAATTATATTGTGACGGTCCCAAGACAACCTTAAAACTGTTCTATGCCAGTTTTGAAGCTGACATAGGACACAGCAAATGAAGTTGTCATTACATATGGTTTGGCTGTACATTATAACAAACTTCCCTTTCACCTTTGGTCCCTCCATTTGCAGCGGCTAGGGACAGAATCTCCGGGTTTGTTCCGCAACCTGCCAACCTGAGAATGGATGGTCCCTGGCTGTTTTACATGGATACCCTGTAAGTTGAGTTGACCAGTTTGAGATTCTTATCCCAGCTGTCACAGGGGCACGGGAGTTAGCCCTCTGAAGGGTCGATTTGGCTGCCGTCCCATCCCACCTTTTTCTTTCCTGCTATATCCTATCCTTCCGGTAACCTGCGAAATATTCCCGCTTGTGGAAGATGTGCCTAGCAGCTATGCTGGGGTTTCCTAATCCGCAACAATGATTATGATATATTGTGACGGAAATTGAATAATCAAGAAGTCATTATCAGTTATATTTGTTCATTTGTTAAACTAACACGCCTTAAAAACGAACAAAGTTAATCTTCCTGTATTTTTACACAAAGTAAGGTTCGAGTAATATATCTTTCTTATAAAAACTCGCATTTCATTATTATTCAAGCATTTATTTAATTCTTCCTTGTAAACAAAGGACTTAAAACTAGTAAGTGATCATTGCTAAACAGAAATAACACTCACAGAGCGACTATATAATTCCCTATCAGCAGTGAACAGGGTTTATTTCAAAATCAAAATTATATTTATAATTTAGAAAAACTTGTAAACGCTAAGCAACAATTGCAATCATCATTGTAAAACATATGACAACCACCATTAATCCATTGCCTCCAAACTGTGTACAGTTGTTACTCATTAAAACCTATGAGAAAGTTATTAAAAATATGTCTATTACACCCTTCGCTCTTCACAAATGCGACTCAACGATCAAAAACACATTTTCGTCATACTGCTTCGAAAACGGCTTTTTTCAATACATGCGTTGTGGGGATAAATTAGTTCTTTTTAGCCCTAAGGTAAAAGAGAATCAGCTGGTGTTGAGGTCATCAGCTGTTCGTTTTTGCCGTTTATATCATTGTAGTCAAACTGCAAACTTTTGTACTTCGATTTAAGTAATCGATTGTATCGAGAAGAGTAATCGATTATTTTATCAATTTTAATTAATTTTTGCATTGTTTTCGGTTTAATGATAGTCCATAGCGTTCGATATATCAATCTTTATAGTTAGTCTAACCTAACACTAACTCAAACGTAACAGACAATAGTTGAATAAATCTGTAACAGCTGATTTTTTTAAATAGAAAGAAAAAGATGGGAGCCATCTAGGGAGAATTTGTTTGTATTAAACAAGTTATATTTCAGTTCTGTGAGGTAGTTAGCTTAATATATTGTGCAGTATGACGAAAAATATAGTTTATCACACGGGCCAAAAGTGACTTTTGATCCTCGTTCATTTTCCGTGCTTTAAACTTGAGCTCGTATCGAAAAGCGTCACTTTTGACCCTAGTGATGAAATATACTATTACAATTTCAATTTAAAACACTTATATTTTTTATTTTTACTTTGAAGCAAATTCGTCACTGTAGACCTACATAGAGCTTAACGTTTTGTGTCAGTGCCGCTACAACTCAGTTCAGTGATGCCATTGTCCACGCGATGAAACATTTTAATCAGTACCTTAACAAACAAACTAATCTGAAGTCACTCGCCGAAAGATAGCAAAGTTGGCCTTTGTTAGTGAAATTTAATAATTGAATTAGAGACAATGAAAGTCCATCGTTTTTAATAACATTGCCATTAAAACCCGTTTTATTTATTTAATGAGCAAAATTCTTTTTTATACATCGTTGTAATACAAAACATATAGACAGAGAATAGAGCAAAATTAAACTTGACAGGTCAAAAGCGTGATTCCTTCCTGATACGAAGTACTATGATTTCCACGGTAACACCATGTTTACACGACAATTACAGAAAATCTAGTTCGCTTAATTATTAATTGCGTACCAATAAGTAAAAATAAATGTTTAACAAACAAATCAAATAATACAATACTATTAACATATGAAATGAGACTTGTTGCATAAATCATACGAGATTGCTAGAACGACAACGCTAAAAATTTGTTTATAGGAATAAATGAAAAAACTATTTGAAAAATAATGTTAACATTCATCATAATATTATAATTTTTTTCCAACGAATATGTATTTTCTTTATACAAGCAAACAATGAGAACAAAACAAAATATAAACATTGTAATACGAATAAATATTTATATTGCTCTAAATCTCAAGAATATCCGAATTTTGGTAAACTACAACTATAATAATTAGTATATAATATGGTAAAAATAATAACAGTAGTATACCTAATAAGTATAATTACCTCTTATAATAAAAAGTTGGAAAAAACGTATTGCTTTGTTTGTATTTCTAGGTTATTTATTAATATGTAATTATGAAAACACTTTTAATTTCGGCTTTATTCGGTCTCCGTGTCTTATAAGTTGTAAAATTATAATTACCAACTAATTACTTACTAATTATAATTACAATTACTACTTACTAATTATAATTATAATTATCGAACAACATTATCATCAAATACCAAAATATAGGTACACTAATGTTGGCTACATACTTTCAACCATTTTGCAATCTTATATTTGGTAAATATTGAAATTATTGTGTTCAAATGGAACCGATGTTGCACCCAATTCAGTGGTTTCTCGACTTCTCAAAGTAATATTTTCCTCGAATCGCAATCAAAAACCAAACACAATTAGTTAATTCCCCTAATTGATTTCCACTCAACTGCTTTGTTTTCGTTCTCTTCTAAATTAAATTATCAACTCATAAGTTGCAACAGAGGAAACGTTGTTTTGTTGGTGAAAATCGTAGCTAACCTGTTTTACAATGAATAGAAAATACTTAAGTTATTAATATAAATATATTTTTTTTGTAAGTGATATTTTTAACTATAAATAACAGTATTTCAAATAGTTACCAGCAAACAAGAAATGACGTAAAACATAAGAAAAGCATTCTTAAAAAACTTCTTTTTTGTTTAAATTAAAATATGTGATTAACTGTCTACTATGGTTTCGAAGAGCCATGGGTTCCTACTTATTTTCCTCAGCTTGTATAGTGTAAACAAATCAGATGAAGCAGAGTATTCGAGTAAGGCTAGGGACCAAGGCCACTTCAAGGCACTAATTCGAATACTTTTGTAAATTAAATGTTTCCACTAGGAACTGGCTATAAAAACTTCGTTTACTAATCTATCAATGGCTTTTTTATTGACGCCACCGCCTACCACTGTCGTGGCTGTTCATATTAAAATATTTGAAGTATGCTATTGACGTGGTCAAGCCTTGTTATAGTTCCACGGTAAATTATGTACAACAATATAATATAAATATACAAAACATATTTACGATAACATATTCTATCAATAAAAAAATTGCGGGATTTTTTAATTTGTAATCTTTATTCCTCGAAAGCAATCCCAATTGTAAATACAAAACAGTGCGAAAAGAAAATCTAAATATTTAGAGACCGATATGAAAGTTAGTTCAACAAAACTTATATCAATTTAAGATAAAACTTAGTCTCTTGAGTATGTTTGTAAAAGAATGAACAGATAGCTCCCCCGGCAATGTTACACTTGCCTTAACTCCCCTTTACTTTGTGATCATCAAATTATATTTTTTTACTGAAGAACTGCTCAAATTATGTGTAGCTTGGTTTGGAAAGCAGTAAAATTATGTTTTCCTTCAAATTCTTTGAAAACAAAAATAAATGTATACAGTCCATTTTATTTTGTTTTTTTTCCTTCTAAGAACGAATAGTTTCTCAATAGTTTTCATTCGACACGTCGAACAATATATATAGGGAGAAAATCTATGTTTGAAAGTAATAACTACTAAATCAAAATAAAACTTAAGATAAAAACAAACGCTTCCCACTTTATTTCATCGTCAAGCGAAACGGGATATAACTATTATCTTTTATGTGCCATTTCATTTCCCTGGGTGACTGTCTTGATTGTTTCTTGCAATCATTTTATTTAAAGAAAAACAAATACTGCAGAAATGTCCCAACAGTTTGTTTGGAAAATAAAGATTTAAATTTGTGTGGGATTTTTTGTTGTTTTTCAGTTTTTTGCAATGCTACTAAGCTGTTTTTAATCAAGTTAGCTCAGTAGTTGACATACTTCAAACGATTAAAATTCAAATAAACGTCTATTCTGTAACTTTTTAAAATTTAATAAACTGTAATAGGACTGTGCATTTTCATACCGAGTTTCATATAATCTTTCAACTAATAATCCACACACTGAACAACGACCTAAATCCCTACGAATAATATGTTAAGTGCAAACTAATATGTAAAACACTCAAACGTCCTAAAACGTAACTTAAACAATTCATAAATAGGGTTACACTACGTGACCAGTCTCCTGTATATAAATTGTATAGTTTCCTTATTTTCCTTCAAGTTAAAAGTAACTCTAGTTTTAACCAGAAAGATTTTTATGTTTACTGACGGAACTAAATTTGTCTGAAATTTATACAAATTAAACAAAATATGAAATAATCTATGTATTACACATTTATCCATCAATATTATAGTATAAGTACGCTGCATAGTGCTCGATTTCAGACCTAAACTATAACTAGAGTGTTCTTTACACTCTGTACATAGTTACGGATTGCTGGTATTATTCTCTGATTTTCCTCCGTTACAAATTTCATGACCGTCCTTTGACCTTTCTTGACCCGCGCCACTTTGCATAGCAACGTAAATCATCACCAAAACTTACATTTATTATATAACATGCTAGCTTTATGAAGCTGTAAAATATTAAATAATCATAATTATATCGTCTTGGCGAAGTGATAAAAGATTTTATTTAAATCCACAAGATGTCGGACTCCAGAATATTGTTATTCTTATACTGTATTAACAGACCAGACGGTAAATATACGTACTAGTTGGTACCATGGAATAGATGTTGACCCATCACACCAGTTATCAGGCCCAATCAGATATTGTCATTGGCCATAAGCGGAAATGTATTTAGTAGTATTGAGAGACGAAATTTATTGCATCCCCAAAAAAAAACAAAAAAAAACAGGAGAATTATACGTTTTTAATGAAAGGGCCTTTTAAAAAGACGGTATAATTAACAACAAAATTCTGTGTGTATGCTGTTTCCATGCTAAATTTTGATTTATTTTCGATTTAGTTGGATAACTTAAATGTAACTTATCTTTTAAAAGTACACCTTTGCGATATGTAACGTTGCGATATCAGGTTTGTTTTCGTTTTTGTTTGTTTCTAAGTGGTGAATAAATAGTTCATACAATTTTAATCTGCGCAAAGTTAGTAAAACAACGCAATGTCTAAGGTTGTGAAGGTAATTTTTTTAAATAAACGTCTATTCTGTAACTTTTTAAAATTTTATAAACTGTAATAGGACTTAACTGTAATAGGACTGTTACTGTTAAACTATTGAATATTGGCTCTTATCTCTCATTTCGCGTACAATTCATTCGCGTTTACCTACTCACGTTCAAGGAATGTTTACTTTTCAACAGTATTAAAGAGGAAAAGATCCAGCAGCTATCTCGAAAGGGTTCAGCAACCTCTGACATACTAATAACATTTTAAGCCGCAGAGATGAGAGTGAGGGTAAAAACTCAAGAGCGGTTATGAAGAGAAGCGAGAGCGGGGATACATACACTCATGAGACGTGTTCTGTTTTCTGTTGGCTGTTGACATTTACAAATCTCCCGATTTCACTTCTCCTTGTCCCATGAATGCCTAAGCACCCCTTACCCCTTACCCTTGTGAGTTATGTTGCACGAAGGTAAACATATTTTACTTGTAGAGTGTAATTCTTTCCGGTGTGTTTATCAAATATTTATAAGAGTGATTTATAAGTTCTTATACCTTTATGTTGTTTCAAATTTTAAAATTATCTGTTTTTTTAAATACTTTTCCAAATTTACTTTTATTACGACGATTATAATTTTTAAAACGGGTAATTACAGTGCTACAGCAATTTAACGTGCATGTATTCGAACGAGACTCCAATATAGTTCAAATTGAAACTATTTAACTTGCTAACTTGTCGCTTAGTCAAGCTTTTCAAAGGCTTCCTGTGCTTTCAGTGGGTCTGAACTGTTTCAAAAGGTGTGGTATATAGTATGCGATTCAAATTGAAAATTAAACTGTCGTAAATAAAGAACACTACCAAAGATATAAATATATTTGTATATGATTTGACGATATCAAAATTGTGGCTTATCATTTGCAGCTATAATTGTATATTTGTTAAACTGTTAGAAATATTTCGATTGTAATTATTTTACTGAACTTTGTTATTTGTCTTACTTTTAAGTATAGACACAGTGGACATAAACAATCAATTTATAATTTTAAATATTTTAAAAATAATTTACAGTAATTCCGTAAATTCCACCTAGCCTTAAGAAATTAATCATTTATCCCTTTTTAAGGTTTATTTGTGATTTTGTGAGGCTTTAATTTGAATATTTAATATTTCCGGACTATATATATACATATGTGTGTGTGTGTGTGTGTGTGTGTGTGTGTGTGTGTGTGTGTGTGTGTCCGTGAATGCGATAACTTGAGTAAAAAACGCCCGATTTCGATGAAATTTGGCTCAAATGTGTAAAGTCGCATTCATGACTTAAGTTCGAAAACCATAAAAATCTGACTATGGCAAAGGGGGTTTATGAGGGTTTTAAATTTTCTAAAAATCAGTTTTTTGCATTTTTCACCCAACAATTTAAAAAAAAAACTTAATTCTGATTTTAAACATGTTATAGAGCTTTAAAAAAAATAATATTGTATTTTGAATTAGCATTTTTATCAATTATATTATTCTCGTTACTTTACCATTCTCTGGTCGAATTAATCAAAGACATATCCCATTAAACCGACCGGGACTATTTTACGGACAATGTTTTATTCATATTGATAATAAATTATTTGAAAAAACAGTTATATATAACCCCAATTATTATTATGGTGTTTGCCAACCTAGGTTAGGTTGTTGCGGAAAAAATCCAAAAAACATACTCATAAAATCTCCCATGTTAATCTTATGGGAAAAAGGTTTTTGGCTTTTCCTCAGTTCATTTCAGTTCATTTTACTGTAAACTTCACATTTGGTTTTACAAATCAGTTTAGCTCCAGAAAACAATCATTTTGGTGTTTAAATTGTGATTCTACACCCAACCGTAGCAGAGATATTCAAAGTGCTAAACAGCCCAAAGTTATCCTTATGGAGGATAAATAAAATTTGATATCTCGATTATTTATGAATGTATATTGATGCAACTTGGTATGTGGCTTCACGTAGTACTGGTATATTGATATTTGCACAAAAAATTGATTTTTTATTGATTATCCCCGTATCAGCAAACCTGTGTTCTCAGCCCCATGTTATTCTTATGGAGAATAAGTAAAATGTAATGACTTCCTTAATTATGAACATAAATTAATAAAACTTGGTATGTGGCTTCACCTTGTTGAGTTATATTGATATTTTCATATAAACCCTTTTTTTTATTTCTTGTTGCAGCAAACCTGCTTTCTCAGCCCCATTTTATTCTTATGGAGAATAATTAAATTGTTATATGGCGCTTATTTATGATTGAATATCGATGAAACTTGGTATATGGCTTCGCCTGGTTAAATTCTATTTATATTTGACAAACACCATTTTTTTCTGTTCCTTGGTTCAGCAAACCTACGTAATCATCACCAATGTTATTCTTATGGAGAATAATTAAAATTGTATATATCGCTTATATGTGAATATATTTTGATGAAACTTGGTATGCGGCTTTATGTGATATTAAGACATATATTATGCATCTTAAATTCGCTGAGTACGCAGGTTTGCTGTGACGGGGGTATTTAAATATGTTTGTTAACTAAACTGGTAATTTGTTTGAAAATTGTTTTTAAAATAAGTAAAACGCTATTTTGTATTCCAATTTTGATTTGTGTTATTACTCAGTTCCCATTTGTTACGTAAGTTGCTATAATGAGTGTATTTTACAATTTCCCTGAAGCTGAATGCCTTTTGCTCGGACAAAAACTTTTTTTTCAGAACTTTTGCTTGTTGAGTAGGCAAGTGGGTAAAACGCTATTGAGAACTAAATGTTTACCGTCACCAATTACACAATTAAAAGTATAACATGCTTAATACATCAAAGAGTATCTTTATATAAGATTGGAAATTATAGCTATGACAAATAGCTTTAACGCTGATAAGATAATTCTTGGACTGTTTTATTTTTTTATTGCATTCTGGTAATATGACTTATAATTTAAATAGTTGTTATATACCTTGATGTCATATGGGGTTAAAAATATGTATTAAAAGCTACCCTTAAATATCAAAATTATCATAAATTGAATCACTTTAATCCTCTTCAAAGAATTTCAAAATGAAGGCAATGTATTTTATCTTTTTGTCATAATAAGAAATAATACGCTAATACGATTTTTTTACACAGAAACAAAGAAACGAACAAATTATACAAATTGATAATGAATGTATATAAAAGCGTATGTAAACATTTAAACAAAAATAACCCTCTTATTTTCTAGTTTTATCACCATTTTTAGCACATTAGTATTAAAATTTTTTACGGAAAAGGAGACAAAAGTTATTTGTGAGTATCCCAATAATGTTATCATTAATAGCTACATCCTCTATTGGTAATTAAAGAAATATTAAAAATAGACTATCAAGGTATGTCCAAGATCATGTTAAGGAAATTGTAATTTTTGGCATTCTCCTATTAGAAATTAATAATGAATAAAAAGTTTATAAAACACAAAAATCTAGACAAGAAAGTCAATGGCTCGAAACGTAACGAATTTTTGAGCAAACTCTTTTACAAAGTCAGCTCCACAAAACTAAAATCAATTTCAAGTCTCGTGAGTATTTCCCCAAAGAAACCGACATACAGCCCCCCAGGCCATCGTACAATCGGTGTTCCTCTTCCTGTCTTTGTAAAATATCCAGTAAATAATTGCGTGAGTGATTTGGTAGAGTCGATCTTCTTAATATTTCACTAAATGCCTAACGATTGAATCACTTGTATATTGCTCACTGTATCAGAGTAAGGTTAAAGTCGTATTAAAACCGACTTTAATATCTTCCTATCAAATCATAAATTAAAATACTGTAATTAATGGTTTGTTTTGACTTGTAGTAATATATTTTTGAAATATTTGAATATGTAAGCTAACTACCTGAGATTTTAAAAGAAGATTTGAGTGCTTTCACAGAATTATCAAAGAAATGGTACTTAATAAGTAACTAGTAAATTATTTCTGTATATAATAATCAAAATTGTCGATCATTTTTGGCAATCATAAAACGTTAAAGTTTCCAAAGACTTGATACACCATGTTGTAGAAAGTATTTTACTAATTTTGTGAATTAGGGGTTTGTTGACCTTTCCTCCTAAGATTACGAATGCATTATTTGAGGAGATAAACAGTACTGTTTTTATTCTTCATGTTTTAAAATATTTATAAGGGTAGATTTCACAGAAAGGCAATTGAGGAAACCTTCCCAATAGCTATAATTTAGGGTCAAAGCTGACGGGTCTAACTTCAAAGTACGTGAGGTGAAATCTGAAGGGACCGATCCTTAACCAAAACGCTGACTATATTTAACAAGGGCATTGATTTGTGCTTTGTTGTAAAATATGTACAAATAATTGACTCCCGATTTCCATAATTCCAAAAAGTCAAAATTGTATATAACGTTATCCCACAACCATATATGTCAAACTAGTTTTGTTTATAAAATAGTATAATAACTAAATATGCTTACGAAATAATTTTGCATACTTATCGACTTATGATTAACAATTAATTACTTATTAATCACCACCTAAGAATATATAGTATACCGTTGGCCCTGTTAAATAATTTATTGATGTAGAGTATTAAATATAGTTAATGTAACAATGCAACTCGAATTTTCTGACATTTCATGAATTATGAAATGCATTGAGCTGTTTAAAGTAACTTGTTGTTCAACATGTTATTTTTATCATATTCATAGAACATTATGCACATCAATTTAATAGTCTAGTATACATTAAACACTACCAATAAAACAACGCCGATTTTAGGTTTCAATTTGAACAAGTTTCAATTTTCAATTTTACAGTTTTTTATTTTATTATTTCTGTTAAAATTACAGAATTTGTCTCTATTTCAATAGAGAGTATTTAACAATACTAAGTTAATTATTAACCCTAGTCGATTAAGACTAAAGTTATATGGTTTTAACTGGAGAAAATATGAACACTTTTATAATTAAACATTAAAATTTGTTGTGCTAGAATACATTATTGTGAACAAAATGTTTAACAAAACCTGCCAAAGCATTGTTTTATTTATTTTTGTTCAGATAAAATCACTGACAGCGGCATTCTTGGTTTATTTTTCCACCATCAGCTTTTAGGTATTGATGGGCAGCGAACACCCGGACTTGACAGGTTATTTAAGGACAATGAACGTGGGCCATTTTATTTTTACATTTTTATTTATTACAACTTGAATAGTCGTATGTTGTTACATAAATAATATACAAATAAAACGTCAGAAGTAAAATTGTAATGCTAAACGGTGCCACTTAAATTAAATTTGTATATTTTCTTATAATTAAAATTTAATTCACTTCATTTATATTTTATTATTGATCATGTTGTAAGTTTATACAGCGCTTGTATGTTTTTACATTTAAGTGTTGGAAATAAATGTAGTGTATCTAAAATAGTTGTTATTTTGCAAGTCTATAAACAAAGTAGAGTTATTAAAAAGAGTCTTATAATAAGTACATAGTTTACTTTTATAATTTAAAATAGCATATTTTTATGACATTTTCATTACTAAGGAATTGCCTAACGTTTTAATGGGAAAATTAACTAGTTCCATTATAGGCTACACTCTAGTATATTATGTTAAAAACCAATCTTATACGTTATATTCATATTTATTTGTCTTCTCGCGTTTTATTTACATAAAGACTAAAATTACAATTTTTTTTATACAATAAGATCAGTTACTTAAAACGAAACCAAAAATAAACTCGAACTGTGAAGAGAAAATAATTTATTACTTAAGGCATGTCCAAGTACGCGTTTAAAGTATGTTATGCTTGTTTTAATGGTTACTGATTATTATATCCAACTAACAGTGGCATCGAACCAAAAACTATCAACTATTTTTTACTACATACACGTTTATCGAGTTGTTGAATTTTATCTCGATTTTGAATAGGATGTTAGTTTTGAGGAATTGGGTAGCTCCAATATTAGTTGGCTAGGCACGTCTCCCTTTGGGATGTTGTGCAGCCCCTGAAAAGAAGGAATCTGCAGGGAAGGGAAGGGTGCTACAAATCACTAAATAAATATTGATAAGATTATCATCTTCAACCTTTCCATCACTCTGGGTCAGAGCAGAAAAATCCCAGGTCAGTTCGCTCTATAACCCGGTTGACCCCTCTAGCTTATCAGGCGTCCTCCCAGAAGGTCCTCCAATGAATTTACTTTAAGAATCCATTGGAAGGTTTTGGAAAGGCACAAAAGGTTTTCGGCAACCCCTGGCTGGTTCCCTCTATTCCAGGTGGCAACGTGCAGGCAAGGCAGATCAATTACTCTTGCTCCAAGGGCTCTGACTAGACTAGGTGTCCAGCCTCCACCGGGAGCCCCTATAGAAACATCGAACTACCAAGCCGAAAGGGAAGCTGATCTCACTGGATAGCCAAAAGAACCTACAAATATTGTGACAACCTTCTGCTGTTGTACACAATGTTGACCGCCAAACTGAAATTGAAGAGACTAAGAGGGATGCAAGTTAAAATAACGGAAGTTATGTGTTATGCCCAATTTTTAAGCTTTATTTTAATAGTTGTTAATAGTTTACTTATATTCTACAGGCACAAAAATTGTCTATTATCGCGTAAACGATAAACACGTGCAGTGTACGATATTTATTGATATGTACCGCCTTTTTCGTTACTACGGTGTAAGAGTTAACAAGTACATAGTAGCGTTAAAGGCTTTATTCCTTTGCTCCTTGGGTGATTTAAAAAACCATTTCAAATTCCGACAACTCGACGTTTTGATGATTACACTGTATTATGTGAGAAACGTAATTTATTAATAAAACACCTCGGGATTAAGTGGTGCGTTCGAACTTTCTGAAACGAATTGGGTGATAAATCTTGCTTTAAGTTACGCAATATCTCACTGTACGTGTATAATATCCCAATAATAATATTTAGTCAGATTGTTTTCAGAGTGAAGTGTATTGCTTTTAGACTGCAAGGTCCATCGGGGTAATTAAAATAACATTGGCCCTACATCATTTTTTGATTACGTGTTTGAATACCTCTTATAAAATCATTCCTCAACAAACATAAATTCAAAGTAAGACTTCTTAGAATGTTCAGGTTGAGTTGAGTATTGGAAAAGTTATTTGGAGCATTAAATTCCTTGTTATCCCTGCAAATATTTGTTTTATCCAGCGGTAAAATATAAAAATACGTGTTATTAGAGGTTAAATTCTTGAAGTACAACGTTTATTCACATTGTTGTGTTCAATATATTTAAATTTCATCTATAAGTTTTTAGTCGTCAAGAGTTTGTTAGATTTACCTAATTTAAAGAAATAAGTTTTATTCGGATTTATATAATTCGCATGAATTATATAAAAATTTTGATTTATATCAAAGTGATAAGTTTTATTCACTGTATAGTTACAGGTTTTAAAATGCTAGATAAGACTATATTCAGTTTTTTTTTTTTTAAATTACTAATAATAAGTTGGAACTATCAACTCTTCAACAAACAATGTCTGTGTATGCAAAATGGTAATTGGATCCCGCGGAAGGAGTTTGCTTAAACTAGGGGTTTTTACATTTTGAAATTGACTCTTAAAATCCTTAATCCCAAAATCCTTAATCCATGGATTATTTATCTTTTGATGGGAACATTTTTTGAAGTTCTACCATTTAACATTAGGCTTATGGAGTTTTAAATCACAACAAAAAAGTCGTAACAGCTGATAAAAATAATCGGTAACACTCACGTGGTTATTTGTTAATCTAGGCCTTTTCTCCGAGCGAAGCTTGGCCATCAGATACCAAGAAATTATAAAAATCTAGTAATGAAACTTATACTTTAAAACTTTCAATGTAAGTTTGATTTGTTTGGTTTGTTGCAAAATTATTGGCTAGAAAAATGCTAGGAAAATATAAAAACTAAATAAATATTTTGAATAATTGCGTAGGTCTACGATAATTGGTTGCGATGAAAATGTGATTTTCAACTGGCAGTACATTGTACATTATTATTCTTGTGTCATTTTCTGTTTTAGCCTCCGAATCACTGGGGAAATACTAATTTGGTTTAAATCCCTGATTCTTGTTGCATAATTCGGCAAAAAATGTTTAAGAAATGATTCTTATTCATCGAGGTTATACAAACAATATTATATCGTTGTCCACTATAAAAGTTTAATACAAAACGCCACTGGTGTATACCAGTATAAAAATATAAATTAATTGTAAGTGTAGAATAAGTCAAATACCTTGTGAAACCTTGATACTGACAAAGGTCGACTAAATTTATAGCAAATATAATTAATTAATAGTTCAAGGGTAATTAAGTAGGACATCTCTTTATTATCTGTACATTTCATACTGTAGAGGTTTGAATAAAATATTTAATTTTAATAAGTTATACTGGGACTAGGTCAAAGCTAGCAGCTGAGATATAAGCGAAAATCCCTGTCAGAGTTGACTGTCACAATACACTCCAGTGATTTCCATTGTCAATCAGAAAGCATTGCAGCGAGCCGAATATAACTCGAACTTGTTACACTATTCCCATTTACCGGTTTGAGTTACAGGTAAGGTTTCAACAAGTATGCTTAGTTTTATAACTTTAAAAGTCAATTATCAATAAAATTGCCTTTCGTTATTGTCTAGTTATTTGATAACCAACACTGTTACACATTTCGCTGTTGGAATTTTGTACTGTACTATCAACTTAGGTTAATCCGTTTCTTAAATATATTTTTCTTTAACTATCGAATATGTACCAACAACCATACTATTTATGGACTTATACACGGATTTTTTACGTAAACTAAGATGTATTGGGAAAACCTACAAATAGTTCCAGCTAATTCCTTTAACTTTATACGTTAAAAGAAATACTGCTTTTATGACTAAGTGATAAGCTATCTCACCATTTATGCAACAATCTGCTCTTTTTAACAAATTTCAAAAAACTGTTTGATATTTAATTGAAGTAACCTCAAAATAACAACAAATAAAATGTAGAACGTTCCGACCATGGGATAGACATGTAAAGGGTCGCCAACGTATCATCAACTTACGGCATCGGCTTACAAGGAAATAGAATCAATTCTTAGTCCTTTTAGATTTCGAACCGATCTTGGTCTTATACAATTAGCCTAATCTTTTAGGGAATCAACCCTTTTAAGTGGAATTTACATGAAGAAATCAGTTAAAGCCGTTAAAGAACCCGTTAAAATGTACTAGTTAATATAATGGAAGACTATTTAACTACATAGAAATCTCTTCAGAGAGTTATTAAAATATATAATGAGATCGAATTCAATATAAGATTGTAATTTTAGCGAATTTCCCCTATAGGGAAGAAGCTATTACCGTAGTCAGCATGGTAAAACCTAGGCCCGGGACCATGATAACTTTTCGTTTTGAGGTCCCCAGACCCCAAAAACACCATTCGTTCGAAACTGTATATATATATATACAAAGGAATCTATATCTATAGATTCGTTTCTCTGTGATGTTACATAGGGTACAGACCGATAACTGGACATCTAAGTATTTCTGGACATGCTTTTATAGTAACCTTTTGATTAATTTTGCATAAATAATCATACATCTTAAATTATTAAATGTTTTATCCGAACATCCGGTATAAGATGTGGCTATATAAAGGTACTTTACCGTCCATTTTGTAAAAGTATGAAAGATCTCGACTATTTTGGTAATATTGTATCTGTCTATGTTTGAGAATAGATTTTAATTTTGTTCTAAATTATTGAGAAAGTGGAAAGTAGGTAATAAAATAAGTATGAATACATTAGTAAATCAATATTTTAGATAAAAATGCTGTTTAAATTTAAGAAATATGACATACAAACCAATTAATAGTCGAAGACATGCTTTGGGTGAAACGAAAGCCATTTTCCATTCATAATTAATTAATCTGACAAGTCTTAAACCCCTTTGCGATCCATAAGCTCTTCATCGAGCTCTTTCCCTTCTTGAGATAAGTCCAACTGATAATACCTTCGCCAAGAATAGTTCAACCTCTCGAATCTTTTAAATAAGTCATGAATTCTTGAATGTAGCGAATTATGTTAAAATATATAATATATACATATATATATATATATATATATATATATATATATATATATATACAGTATATATATATGTGTGTGTGTGTGAAAGTGTGTGTGTGTGTGTGTGTGTGTGTGTGTGTGTGTGTGTGTGTGTGTGCGCGCGTGTGTGTGTGTGTGTGTGTGTGTGTGTGTGTGTGTGTGTGTGTGTGTGTGTGTGTGTGTGTGCGTGAGCACGGTAACTCTTGTAAAAATTATTCGATTGTGATGAAATTTGGCATAAACGTGTAATGCAACATTTATGACTTTAATTTCGAAAACCAGCCAGATCGCTCTATTCAAAGGAGTATTTTGGGGGGTTTATAATTTTTGAAATAGTCAAATTTTAGTTTTTACCATTTTATTCAGCATAAAAAATCACACAATTTGGTATTTTGATCATTCCTCTGCGTAAGTTGGTTACCGAGATATTGAAAGTGCTAAACACAGTACGTTGTCCAATGTTATTCTTAGGGACGAAAATAAAAAAATTATATCTCGCTTATTTATGAAGGTATAATTACAAAACTTGGTATACGGCTTCATCTGGTTGTGGTCCATTGATATTTGCTAAAAAAAACTTTTTGCTAAAGGCTCCCGTAGCAGCAAACCTGTGTACTCAGCCCCATGTTATTCTTATAGATTATAAATAAATGCTATGTCTCCCTTAATTATGAACATAAATTAATAAAACTGGTATATGACTTCACCTAGATGAGTTATATTGATATTAGCATAAAAAACCATTTGTTGTGTTCCTTGATGCAGCAAACCTGCGTACTCAGCCCCAATGTTATTCTTATGGAGTATAATTAAAATTGCTTATTTGTGAATATATTTTTATGAGACTTGGTAAGTGGCTTTATATTGTATTAAGTCAGTTATATCTCCATTGGAAATTCGCTGAGTATGCAGGTTTGCTGCAACGGGGGTATTTTGTAATATACCCTTTCAACGTTGAGTAGTTTTATTAGAATCTTGCTGACTACGGTGGTTAACCGCATCATGTTTATTTTCCCGATGAATATGAGCCATCCGCTTTCTAAAGAAATCGCCAAATGTATCAAAAGCTCAAAATGTTTCCGGTTATTTTATTCCTGTATATTTATGAAACTATTCAATTTTATTTCTCAGTATAATCCCAAACCGAAGTGCCTTTCAAACTATGATTTTTTAACAGAGCTTTGTTACTTCTTTATTATAATAGTACTCGTATTTGGATTAAAAAAGCAAATAAATAGAATCAAATATAAAATAAAAATTATATTACATCAAGCATTTAACCTACATCCAAAATAGAGCAATGCTTGTAGAAAATAAAATAAACTTTTCTATATTGATTCACCCGGTTCCGATTACACAGCTTTTCCAAAAGTAGAATGTAATTAATGATTAGTGTATTACTAGACGTTCATCGTTTTGGTATTTTTAATCATTGGAATTACTCGCTTTTCCGTGGAGCAAGATGTTTTATTGCAATTGAGGAATGCTAAAATGTTTATTTTTGGGATATCCTCATTTCCCGAGTCAAAAATCAAAATCTTAGGAAATTAAACCAAATCTGCTTACTTAATTTACTTAAATAAATATAAATGGGCTGTGAGTTCTTTTATACAAATAGTTGTGGATATTTTGTATCAGTTATTGATATAGTTCACCATATGTCTCTTTCATTTGCATTTACATCATTTCATTTCCATATATAGTTTTTTCGTTAAAAAGTAATTCCGTATGACAATTTACATGTAGTAATCAGCCCCTCACACCACTCCAAATGACCAATCGGTTATTATTCAACATTGGCATTGATGGCAATATCGTTCAGTATTGAAACCTTAATCGAAAAACAACGATTTATTCTCAAATTATGGTTTTAAATTTAGCTAGGCAATTATCTAATGATATTTCCTACAGTAAAAAACCTTAGTTTAAGGTTGATTGAATTTCTCTTCACTCTCATAAATAAATTTTAAAATTACTGTTTTAATTATATAGGTACATTTTGACAAATATACGAGCTATAACACCTTTACAGAATCGTTGTTTGTATTTTGGTTAAGGACAACCTTCACATTTTCTTGTTGAGGTTGAACTCATCTATATTACTAAAGGGGCTTCTTTAGTAATTTTGAATGGTCATATATACGACGTTCAATATTTTACTGATGCTAAGGTTGCATACATCTAACAAAAGGTGAAGATTTTACATAACTCAGTAGCTTATTTTATTTTAAAATATACAGTTTTTTAAGATGAGACATTGAACGAGGGATATTTTATTTTTTTAGATTTTCTTTGGTTACCAACATTATACATATATTGAGAACTCATAAAAACTTTCTTGTAAGAATTATTGACTTAAATTCCTTTTACGTGATCCTTCCACAGCTACGTCGGGCAGTCTAAAACCCATTTAAGGAACATTTTAGAACAATAACTATATGTATTTTTTCATCCCGCCGGTTTGAGTTTAGCCTGATTATATTCAACCTGCCCTTATCCTTCAACATCCGGCGCAATCCTGAACGGGCAGTTGTTTGATGGCTTAAACACTCGTCAAACATTTAAATCCGGCAACTCATTCCACCATACGTATGTTGGTTTCCGGTGGGATGTTGTTTCCAGCAGTAACAGTTTAGGCTCCAAATGTTTGACAACGGTTTCAAGTAGAATTGTTTCTGCACATTTAGTTCGATCGTCGCTTTTTCTGTGAAATTCCAAAAAAGGCTTAAGTTTATGTCAAATAATTATCGTAATGAGAAGGTTTTATGCAATATATGAAATAAGCTTCAATAAGGGATTAGTTTTACCGGAAAGATAGCCTGTGTAATATTTCAGAAAAATTATAAATCCATTTTGCGTTTGGTACCAATTAACATTTTCATAATTTTTTTGTTCACAAAATGGTGTTTGTAATCCGTATATACAAGTTTGTAAAACTTTTCGTAATTTGGGACATAATCATGAAAAATTAAAAAAATGTTCTTATAAATTTATGTTTTAAAATGCTTAGTTTAATTGTGTTTTGTACGTATGTCGTATTTAATTCAAATTTTTTCACCGCTGAGCGTGCACAGATGAAACTTTGCACATATTTTATCCTTGTTAATACAAAGGCCTTGTATCCTTGTTTATCCTTTGTTTGGGTAAACAAATTTTAAAATGTTGCTGTTTATACATATGGCAGACGTAAAATCTTAAAATTTAAATTACTTAAAACTGCTTGTTACTCAAAAAGTACAAGGTACACAGTTTAGGGCCATACACATATTACGTAACGCATTTTCCCGACATTTCACACCCCCCTCCTTTATGTAACGCACCATAACGCTTGACCATACCCCCCCCGCACCCACAATTTGTTACGTAACTCAATCGTAGTAGGCTTTAAAACAGCTTAAACCTTTTAAACATCGTTTTATTATCACTTTAGAATATGGATTTTGAATCATTCAACATTAAATAACGTCATTTTAAGTACATTGTTTAATAACTTATTTTAAAGCAAAATGTATACAAACAATCAAGACTGTTACTAATAATATACGCAACAAAACAAACTATCTCAGCCAAAACGTAACAAATGTAATTTATAACTAATACAAATACAAAACAACTTTTAAAAAACTGAAGATGTGGGTGGTATTGCGCAATACTGTATCAAGTCATGATTTTACACTCTAAAACAACACAAAACATAGGTGTAAAGCAATAGAGAACTTACTCAAAACACGCTATGTATTTATATTTTGTTTAACTGTTATTAAAATAGTATGACGGAAGTATTTTTTATATAACTAACTGTAACCTTGATTTAGATATCAATTTGATTATTTTTTAATTCTGAAAAATTTATAACAGTGTCAATATACAGGGAGGGCGTAGCTCTTATATTTAATATGTGTGAGTTACGTAAAGTTGATCCAACCCCCCCCCCTCAAAAATGCAGCATAACGCTACGCCATACCCCCTCCCCCCCATAAGTACGTTACGTAATATTTGTATGGCCCCTTTGGTGTTTTTATTTACGTAGCCAACAATGTCTAGAAAATCATATAAAAAATAATGGAAAAGCAAGGTTTATAATGGCATATCTGTTACCAGAACTCCAACAGTGCAGATTTGATCTGGCATTTTATCATTGGCAATGTTGGTGCTCCGTTTTTTGTATCTGATTTCCTTAAACTAAATTTCAATGCTTGGTAAAAAATTTTAAAATTGGCCTTTTTAAATAAGCAGTTTTTATATAGTTAAACATTTTAGATTTTTAACATCCGCCATTTTTAAAGTAGTAAAGATAATATTTTCATTATTTTAACCAACTACTGAATTAACAATGTTGACATGTGTGTAATGTTTAATCTTTGTATTATTTTCTATGTGTAATGAGGTTTGGAGTACAGTAATATTATTTCAACTAAATGTTACATAGGGTACAGACCGACAACTGGACATCTAAGTATTTCTGGACATGCTTTTATAATACCTTTTGATTAATTTTGCATAAATAATCATACATCTTAAATTATTAAATGTTTTATCCGAACATCCGGTATATAAAGACTATATAAAGGTACTTTACCGTCCATTTTGTAAAAGTATGAAAGATCTCGACTATTTTCTTAATATTGTATTTGTCTATGTTTGAGAATAGATTTTAATTTTGTTCTAAATTATTGAAAAAGTAGAGAGTAGGTAATAAAATAAGTGTGAATACATTAGTAAATAAATATTTTAGATAAAAATGCTGTTTAAATTTAAGAAATATTACATACAAACCAATTAATAGTCGAAGACATGCTTTGGGTGAAACTAAAGCCATTTTCCATTCATAATTAATTAATCTGACAAGTCTTAAACCCCTTTGCGATCCATAAGCTCTTCATTGAGCTCTTTCCCTTCTTGAGATAAGTCCAACTGATAATACCTTCGCCAAGAATAGTTCAACCTCTCGAATTTTTTAAATAAGTCATGCATTCTTGAATGTAGCGAATTATGTTAAAATATATATATTTATACTGCCTGCAGCTAATACCCTTAGCGATTCGTTACCAAACTGGCACAGTACAAGCTTTGACGGTGAGTTTCAAAATCTCACCCTTAAAAGTATAATTCTTCAAAAAAATGGCCCCTATAAAAAGTATTTTTACAAAAATGCATACCTCTTTTATAATTCTTTCTTCTGGCTCCCTATTAATTTCCCTGTTCGCATCCTCTCTCGTGTAAAAGCAAAACGTTTGCCTGCAAAAGACTATACGGTTTGATTGTAAATACAATAATACGCGTAGCCAAAAATCATTATTGATATCATATTGCATTATAGACATTTCAAACATGTATTTAAAGTGTATACTTAGAAACATTCAGAAAATATAGATTACGTGTACAAACTTGCATAGGAAGCACACAGTATTTGTGTTTCCACTCCAATGACGATGTGCGAGATCGATTTGATCATCGGCTCTGTAAACACGGCCCTCATCAACCGTAACGCGATTAATCAATCACGGACTGATTACGAATAAAAACATAAAACAATTCACATCGTGGCTAATGGCGACCAGTAATTTCTGTATACAGTGTAAGCAGTAAAGGTCACAGTCTCGAGCAGTCTAGAGTGGTGAAACAATTGGCCCCTAGTCCCAGGGGCATCCTCCACCAGGGGTCGTTGGTCCTTGAGGTTAAACATAATTCGAACATATCAACTCTCGTTAGAAACGTCTATTTCGGTATAATGTGTTGTCGTAGTTTGTGTTATGGAAGTTGATGTGCATAGTGTATAGTAATATAGCATAATATAGCATCTCGAGGACCCCCATGCTAATGATGTCCCTGGGATATTGGGGAGAATCAATTAGTCACAATTAGGAATAACTATGAGTTACTTGAGGCGATGAGTTTTTACCATATATACTAAATAATTTGCATGTAATATCATGCAGTATTATAAGACTGTGACGTTCTTTGTGCCATTCCTCGTTGGTCGGATAAGGACCATGTGCTAGCTGAAGTACCATTTCCGAGATTCGATAAAAAAATAAACTACCCAAGTAAAAACGTACACATAAAAGTAATAACAATCTTAAGTGTAAAGTAACCCTTTGGTAACATACTTATTTGAACAATAATGAATATGTACCATTGTGAAATCATAAAACTGAAGTCCTCTTTTAGCGAATTTCCCCTATAGGGAAGAAGCTATTACCGTAGTCGGCATGGTAAGACCTAGGCCCGGGACCATGATAACTTTTCGTTTTGAGGTCTCCAGACCCCAAAAACACCATTCGTTCGAAACTGTATATATATATATATATATATATATATATATATATATATATGTGTGTGTGTGTGTGTGTGTGTGTGTGTGTGTGTGTGTGTGTGTGTGTGTGTGTGTGTGTGTGTGTGTGTGTGTGTGTGTGTGTGTGTGTGTGTGTGTGTGTGTGTGTGTGTATGTGTGTGTGTGTGTGTGTGTGTATGTGTGTGTGTGTCCGTGGGTGCGATAACTCTCGTAAAAAAGGTCCGATTTTGATTAAACTTGGTACAAATGTGTAAAGCAGCATTTATGACTTTAAGTTCGAAAACCAGACTGATCGAGCTATCCGAAGGGGTGTTTTGGGGGGGTTTTGTACCCCAAAATTGGGTTTTTTGAGTTTTTTACATACAATTTTTGAAAAAGTAAACTTTTATTTTTTCCCAATGCAATCGGCTTAAAAAGACGCACAATTTGATGTTTTAACCATTGCTCTACGTCAATTGGTTACTGAGATATTGAAAGTGCTAAAAACAGTACGTTGTCCAATGTTATTCTTATGGAGGATAAGAAAAATTGTATATCTCGCTTATTTAACAACTTATCCTGACGAAACTTAGGATATTGCTTCATTTCATTGTGGTCTATTGATATTTGCACAAAAACTCATTTTTTTGCCGATAGTTCCCGTAGCAGCAAACCTGCATACTCAGCCCCATGTTATTCTTATGGAGAATAATTAACGTGTTATCTCCTTTAATTATGAACATAAATTATTAGAACTTGGTATGTGGCTTTACCTACTTGAGTTATATTGATATATGTATAAAACCCATTTTTAGTGTTCCTTATTTCAGCAAACCTGCATACTCAGCCGCCATGTTATTCTTATGGAGAATAATTAAAATGTCATAAATCGTTTATTTATGAATGTATATTGATGAAACTTCGTATGTGGCTTTATGTGGTATTAAGATAAATTAATATGCATTGGAAATTCGCTGAGTATGCAGGTTTGCTGCTACGGGGGTATTTATATTTTACACATCTTAATATTTAATTCCGTAAACGAATCGGTCCCCACGAAACATCTCGAGCTAGGACGAAGATAATCTAGGTTATGACGATTCATTTTAAAGCTTGAGGGCAAAGTACGGTGGGGCAAATATCAGAAATATCAAAAATTATGTGAGCTACGCTCCACTGGACTTAAAAGATCCAATGGTTTTCTTACGGAAATATCACTACAGTGTTTTTATTAATAAGTAAAATGAACTAACGATCAGCTGTGACTATCCAATAACACAAATACCCCCGTAGCAGCACACCTGCGTACTCAGCGAATTTCCAATGCATATTAATTTATCTTAATACCACATAAAGCCTCATACCAAGTTTCATCAATGTATATTCATAAATAAACGATTTATGACATTTTAATTATTCTCCATAAGAATTACATGGCAGCTGAGTATGCAGGATTGCTGAAGCAAGGAACAAAAGGAATGGGGTTTTATACAAATATCAATATAACTCAAGAAGGTAAAGCCACATACCTAATTTTATTAATTTATGTTCATAATTAAGGGAGATAACACGTTACTTATTCTCCATAAGAATAACATAAGGGCTGAGTACGCAGGTTTTCTGCAACGGGAACTACCGGCCAAAAAATGTATTTTAGTGCAAATATCAATGGACCACAACTATATGAAGCAATACACCAAGTTTAATCAGGATAAGTTGATAAATAAGCGAGATATTCAAATTTTCTTATTCTCCATAAGAATAACATTAGACAACGTACTGTGTTTAGCACTTTCAATATCTCTGTAACCATATGATGTAGAGCAATGATCAAAACACCAAATTGTGCGTCTTTTTAAGCTGATTCCCAAGTATATATATATATATACAGTTTCGAACGAATGGTGTTTTTGGGGTCTGGGGACCTCAAAACGAAAAGTTATCACTGTCCCAGGCCTAGGTCTTACCATGCCGACTACGGTAGTAGCTTCTTCCCTATAGGGTAAATTCGCTAAAACCATATGTTAGGGCTACAGCCCCGTAAGCCACTAATTATATTTAAACCCACAGACGAAGCGTTTCACCCGCTATTCCTTTAAGTATATTACGCAATACAGTACTGTATCTGTATAGCCCCTGACTTTTAGCGAATTTCCCCTATAGGGAAGAAGCTACTGTATTACCGCAGGTGGCACAGTAAGACTTAAGCCTGAGACCATGATAACTTTTTGTTTTGAGGCCCCCAGATGCCAAAAACACCATTCGTTGAAATTTCGTATATATGTAAATATTTTGTATGTATGTATATATATTTATTTATGTATATATATATATATATATTTATATATTTATGTGTCCGTAAGCATGATAACTCTCATAAAAAATGTCCGATTTTGATGAAATTTGGTACAGACGTGTAAAGCAGCATTTATTTGAACGAGTTCGAAATCCAGACAGATAGGACCATCCGAAGGGGTATTTTGGGGGGGTTTTGTACCCCAAAAACGGGCTTTTTGGGTTTTTCACATGTAATTTTTATTAAATTCAAATTTTAATTTACATCATTCAATTCGCCTCACAAAAATTTGATGTTTTCCTCATTGCTCTAAGTAAATTGGTCAACGAGATATTTAAAGTTCTAAACACAGTACGTTGTCTAATGTTATTCTTATGGAGAAAAAGAAAAATTTGATATCTCGCTTATTTATGAACATACACTGACGAAACTTGGTATATGGCTTCACTTAGTTGAGTTCTATTTCTATTTGCATAAAAACCCTTTATTTTGCTTTCCTTGTTGCATCAAACCTGCTTTCTCATCGCCATTGTTATTCTTATGGAGAGTAATTAAAATATTACTAGCAGCTTACAGGAGCTGTAGCCCCTAACATATGGTTTTGGTGTAAGTGGATGATCTCAGCTGATCATTAGTTCATTTTGCTTATTAATAAAAACCCTGCAGTGATATTTCCATAAGAAAACCATTGGATCTTTGAAGTCCAGTGGGGCGTAGCCCACGTAATTTTTTACATTTCTGATATTTTTCCCACCGAGCTTGGCCCTCAAGCTTTAAAATGATCGTCATAACGTAGTTTAACTTCTTCCTAGCTCAAGATATTTGGTAGGGACCGATTCTCTTACGGAATTAAATATACAAGATATATCTCTTATTTATGAATGTATATGGATTAAACTTGGCATGTGACTTCACTTAGTTGAGTTATATTTATTTTTGCATAAAAACTCATTATTTTGAGATCCTTGTTGCAGCAAACCTGCATACTCATACCCAATGTTATTCATAAGGAGAGTAATTATTATTTTATATATGGCTTATTTGTGAATATATTTTTAGGAATCTTGATAAGTGGCTTAAAGTTTTATTAAGACATATGTGCAATGGAAATTAGCTGAGTACGAAGGTTTGCTGTGAGGGGGGTATTTTAACACTTGGTTGGAGACGTCAAAGTTGAATAAAGAGAAAACATCACAAACACAGAACAAAATAATGGGTGTACGCTATCCCCATTAGAAAGCGATCTCTGATTCTTTCTTCTCTGTATATATAACAAACTTACTTCTACCAAAAATTTATCGCTTACTATCAGTTATCCGACACCCAAAGTTTGCTGGCCACTGGCTGCCGGCTACCTTGGTCTAGATTTTTAATTTAACAAATAATCACTTAATTTCGTCTTGAGTGTATGTTTTCAATCAGTATTAAGTCGTGTTGCTGATTATTAACAGTGTTTGTTTACCGATCGAAAATTCATCAAAACAGGCGCTCTAAATAGCAACTGCACCCAACTGTCAGAAACTCTAAAATATTTAGAGTGGTCATACCCAGGTCTAAAGTTAAGAAGCCCTATTGTTAAGTACAGCCTGACAACCATCGAGGCAATATTATATAAATAAGCCTTCAGATTACACAGTAAATTAATTTAGAGGATATTATTTTAAAGATACTGACGATTGAGTGAAATAGTTCATTTGGCAACCAATAAACGGTGATTAAGTAAAGAAAATGGTCCTGCCTTGAAGAAAAATTTCAGTTAATAGAATAGCAATATTCTCTTTCATAAAAGAAACATTTAGGTAAATGTTTAATCCTTAAATGCGTAGGAGCAGTGGTTGAAATGTTTTGAAACCTACAAAACAACCTGACTGACCTTCCCCGAGCAAAGCTCTGCCCACTAATGCGGTGGAAATTTGTCACATCTCGATTGATCTGCTAACCGCACGATCAGTTCCTGCAGACAGATCAAAACCTGACGCACCACGGCCCAGAAAAGACATCTACTCCCACAGTTATACAGGCGCTCTGTATTAATTTGGTGTTTTATTATTATTACTGAATATTTACTAAACAAATTTTAAAATTATTATCACTTTAATACCTAGAACCTCAGCTTTATACAAACCGTGTATGAACCGTGGTATTACTTTGTTTTTAATACCAGCAACATGTTTTTTTTCGCGAAATTATATAAATACTTTACATTTTTACCTACCTTGACACATGTTAAATATATTATTTTTTGAGTAAAATACTCACGTAAAATGCCTTAAATTGTAAATTTATTCATATCGGGACTAGTTTTAAGCTAACTTCAGTTCATCCTCAGCCGCTCCACCTCATGATACATGTTAGCTCGAATCTAGCCCCGCTAAGAAATTGGCAATTTGACATCGTAAGGCATTTTACGTGAGTATTTCGCTCACAAAATAATATATAAATATATTAATCTTGCGAAACAAATTTTGGAAGTGTAGGCCTACAGCCTAAAGGAAATAAAAGAGAATTATTATATAAAATCATATGTATTGAATTGATTCTTCGGTCAAGTAAAGAGAAAGGATACTAAATATCTGTTATGTTTCTTTAATTTTATATACATGTTTATAATGTAGTATTTTTGCAATGGAACTTCGATATCTTATTTGACTTATTCCTTAATATAAAATAGGTTTCATTGAAAATTAAACTCTACGATATTATTTTTTTACAATAAACATAATATAAGTCTCCCCCAATGATAAATGGGAAGAGGTACGCCTTTTTAAACTGCCACTTTATTCACACTTTTACTGTCGCCTAACAACTCGTGGAAGTGTTATGTAGCAAAAGTTCCAGCTAAGTTAGTTTTAAATTGGCTGCTCTTTGGTGGTTCAGCTCTTGGTCCACAAGTCTGACTTTACTTTTGATGTTGGTATAAGAAAAAAGTGTGGTAGAGAATATTGAACTTAAAGCAACCTTCCTCCAACTAAATATAAAAATAAAACAGTATTTTTATTTGTATATATTGTTATATGTAAGTAGATGAACTTCTATGTACAACTTAAAATTTACTCTTATGTAAATTGAATAGGCCTCTATTGTTATCAACTTATAGGCCTGTGTATAAAAGCTGAAAATATGACTTTAACTGAATCAAATCTAAAACAAAATTAAAGACTCCTGTTTTTCATAAACAGGTTTATGAAAAACCTCAAAAAGGTGTTACAACAACAGTTGTTATTTATTACCTAAACTGACCTAATATAACTGACTGCTCATAAACATCCTGTGAATGCTTGATTGTATTAAGTAAATTGAAGTCGGTTATTAAGGAGATGATTCGCCTTTCAGGACCTAGTTTCATGTGTACGAGTGCACGGAGACGGCTTGGTAGCCTGCTAGTCATCCAAGGGTTGTGGGGAAGGTTGCGGTTCCCCCTAACCATGCACTGTTTATTGCCTCAGGCTCTCAAGAAACTATAAATGAAGCGAAAATGGTCCACGCAAAGGTTAATAATTATTGTTGTTGTATAAACAAATCAAATCACTTTGTCCAATAAGTAAAAATGGATTATGGTGGGGATAAAATTCCTCACAACACAACCCTATGTTTTCTAGCTGGTCAACCAACAGTCATATCCGTACAATTGTTGTGTAACTAGTAATATAGTTATATCAGGTGTATGCTGCAATTATGTGGCAAACACGTTGAACTATCTCGAATGGAAAACACCTGGTTAGGTAGTCATCTGACCCAATAAAACGTAACTGCCGTAAGATTAACATAACAGTTAATGTTAGCAATAATGCTACTTTTTAACGGGGTTAATAACCTGTTTTGTAACATTTTTGTCTTAATAAATGAAATTATAGCCAATGGGCGGAGCCTTAAAGTATTTTCAAAAAATAAATAGGCCTATTTCTGCCCTGAGCGTGTTACCAATCATCCTCTAAAATAAATGTTAGCTTTTTCGGTATATTGCAATTAATTCATTAAGATATGACACCCAAAGGTTGCTGGCCACTGGCTGCCGGCTACTTTCGTTTAGATTTTTAATTTAATAAATAATCACTTAATTTCATTTTGAGTGTATGTTTTCAATCAGTATTAAGTCGTGTTTAGGGTTTAGGGGTGTTTAGCGTATACTGTGTTTGTGATAGGCTCACAACAAAAACTTCCCGCTTTACAATATTAGTAATATTTAGCAGTAACCATTTAAAATGGATTTCCCGTCTATATGGTGATACCATACTATTCCTGATAAAAATCTTACCCTTAGAAAGTTAACCTTTTAAAGTTATCATACACATAGGCCCTAACATTTTAGATTTCCATTTAAAATTATGTTGTATAACTCCACAATCTACCGATTTGAAAACGGATTCGGTATTGTATTTTCTTTACTAATCACTACTTATAATCAAATCAAACACAGATCATTACATTAGTTTTTAATTGAATAAAACCGGAAAGTAATAACTAGATTTTAACACCGGAAACAATAGGACCTGACAGCTATTAGTGAGGGTGGCCATAGAATCGCGGATATCGAACATTAAACTTAAACAACCTTCCTTTGTCAGTGTTATTATTATTTTTGTATTGTATTTAAAATACAGAGAAAGTTTGTTTTAAAAATGTTAATGCCTTATTAAACCCAAAGATACCGTTGATTACCAAATTAAATGTTTATCATAAGTTCAACCATAAGAATGGTTACTAATAATTATTTGTAATTTTTCAAGCCACAAAACAGAATTTTTATCCCACAGTAGTGTCTGCTCTTCTATGCAGTATTTGTTTTTTGTTTGTCTATTTTATTGGAAACTATAAAGGCTGTTCATGTGGTTTAGCACGACTGAAAATAAGGGTTTTCCTTTAACTGCGTATTTAATTTAATACTAAATGGCAATATCTGGCTATTGGTTTTGTTCGTTTCTGTGTTGGAAAGTATTTTCTGATCCCTTAGAGTGGCAAGGGTTGAGATCTGATAATAATCATGATTGCAAGTCGAACGAATATATTTAGAAATAAATTAATTTTTTTTTTTATTTATGTATCCAAAATAACTTTTAAATTATGTCATTTTCTCCAAGAACAAAATCCTAACTAAAAGATTATATGAAACCAAGGAGGATTCATACTTGATACAATTATGCTGCAGTGAAACTTGTGCCGTCAATTGACTGTCCACTGCTAATCAAGGTGTAAATGTAATAATATTACGAGTAATGGAAAATGTGACATTTAATTTTTCCACTTCTCTTTTTTATTCGTTATGTACCATCTCCATTCCATTTTTCCATTAACAGGTACTTTAACTTTGTAAATATGTTTTAAGGATTTCATTATGTTATCGATATGATAAATTTAAAATAGTGTTATTTAATCCTAAATACATACTTGCACCTCTACACTCTAATATATCTTGTGTTCATACTAAACCTTATTGGTGGTCATATTATAATTTCCCACTCAAAGCTTAAACGCCCATTCAATAAATGTTAAAGTAAAGTAACAATATGCGTACATTTGACTTGGACACTACAGTTTAGTACACCGCACAGGTATAGTACTGTAGTATGACTGTATTAATTTCCTAAATTAGTTCTCTATTGCTATATAGGTAGTATATCAAGACACTATAAGATTAGCGAAGGCTTATTTACATTCAATTATTTCGTTTACCTTTAAATTGCAAATAATTTACTGTATAGTTATATGTCAACTCACCAAGGGATACTTGAAGGGTTATTTAGATTAAACAAATTTGTTTAGCATGGTACGTGTTGTTATCACTACGGGAAGTAATTTTAAAAAACGTACACCACTTAAAACTATACCCACGCTTACACTATAAAAAATAAATTAAACATACATAAAAGATATTACAAAACCATCTTTCGTGCTAGCAAATGTTTCTGCTTTGCATGATATTTTTTAATATATAAACAATATTTGAATAATTTACTTCTATTAGCCTTAACCTAATTTTTATCAGCGAAATAAGAATATGTTTTATCATATTTTACATATTATGTGTAAACAGGATAAATAAAATAGTCTTACAACACTATATGGTTGAAATCGATCGCCTTGTACCATCTTTTGTGTATATTTTACCGTCTTGTATGTAAGTACAGTATAAGCATAAATATACTTTATAGTGTTTTAAGACGTATTATATCCATCCTGTTTAGTTGTAACAACACGTATCATATAATAAAGAAATTATATTATGTGTATAACATACTAACAACAAAACAACAGCGATATCGATTTAGAATCATATGGACGAAGATTCCGAATGAATTGAGTTTCGATGTTACAACCAAAACAATCTCAGCAAAAACACCGCAATCACGATTTCGCTCACACGATCTTACACGCGATTTACCTAACACGTAGCTGAATAGAGTCACGATCGCAACGATCATAAATGTGTTCTGTCGAAATCCTTTCAAAAACATCCAGTAAACCTGACCTGTAATAATATTACCATCTTGTTAGTTTAAACGAATCTTCAGTCTTAAGTCTTATAGTCTTACTTTCAATGGAATCCAAATTTAATTCGAAAAATTACTAGAGGTCCTAATATTGTATGATTGCGGTGTAGATTGAAGATATTTCTGGCGGTCCAAAATTGCTGCCATCGTATTGCAAGGTTTCCTACAAGGTAATAAGTACATGAAAAATACCCACAGCTGGGTTGCAGCTAACATGCGTACCCAGCGAATTTCCAATGAATATTAATGTCTTGATACATTAAGCCACTGACCAGAATTCATAGGAAATAATTCACAAATAAGCCATGTATCAAATATTAATTATTCTTCATAAGAATAACACTGGGGATGAGTACGCAGGTTTGCTGCAACTAGGAAAACGATAATGGTTTTTTTATGCAAATATCAATAGAACTCATCTAGGTGAAGTCACATAACAAAGTTTCATCCATATACATTCATAAATAAGCGGTATATAAGATTTTAATTAATCTCCATAAGAATAACATGAGGACCGTGTACGCAGCTTTGCTGCTACGAGACCCATCGGCGAAAGATTTGTTTGTGCAAACTGTACAAACACAACCAGATGAAGCCACATACCAAGTTTCGTCAGTGTATGTTCATAAATAAGCGAGATATCAAATATTTATTTTCCCCCATAAGAATAACATTAGACAACGTACTGTGTTTGCACTTTCGATATTTCAGTAACCAATTTACGTAAAACAATGATCGAAGACCAAATTGTTTGTTTTTGAAGCTGAATCCAATAATGAAATGTAAAATTTGATTGAAATAAAAATTACATGTAATAACCCCAAAATACCCATTTTTGGGGTACAAAAACCCCCCAAAAAAAACCTTCGGATGGATGGTGCGATTCGTCTGGTTTTCCAACTCATTCAAATAAACGGTACTTTGCAGATTTGTACCAAAAGATCGGACCTTTTTTATGATAGTTATCGTGCTTACGGACACATAAATATACATATGTAAAAATGTTAACGAATGGTGTTTTTGAAATCTGGGGACCTCAAATTAAAAAGTTATCATGGTGTTGGGCTTAAGTCTTACCATGAGCCCTACGGTAATAGCTTCTTCCATATAGGGGAAATTCGCTAATAACACATGCCCGCGTAAACTATGATAGGTGTGTGTACTGCATTCCGTGGTTAGCCCGTGGAACTACTACGAATCAAGATCAGCTCAAACCAAAGTGAATGTCCATAAGGAATACATGGAAACTTTGGGACCTAGTGGGGCGGAACAAAGGGGGAATTCCGTAATACCGTTTCTTAGCAAGCACCTAGAGCCAAAGAGACCTATGTCAAATTTGAACTCTGTAGGCCTTAGAGTTACGGAGATTTTGTGATAGGTCAGTCAGTTAGTCAGCCAGTGGTATTTGGATTTTATATATTACGATTGGTTGTACACGCTTTATGCTTATTATTACTTCACTTCTATTTCAATAATGTGTCGGTAACCAGTATGCATTCTAATATTTACAGAATATTAAGAACCATCTTCAAAGCAATAAATCAGCACCAGCCCTAGTTGTAATGGATGGAGTGGGGGTAATTAACATTCTACTCTCATGTTCCTTATTTAACTCCACCAAAGCTCCACATCCTTCCTGATAAATTGCACAATTTGGGTCAGCTTTGGCCTGAGCTCCGAGTGAAAATGAAAAATACAATTTTGTTAGTGCTTCTCTGATATATTGTACATCAACTTAAAAATAAGTATAGCGTAACCTTAAGTATACATAAATTCGTTTGGTTCAGAGTGTTTGAGGAATTGATCAAAGTTTACTTGATTTTAATACGATTGAACTTAATACAAATCTTTAAAAGATATTTCCATAGACTTTCACATACTTCAATAAATAGGTCAAAGGGGGAAAATATTTGAGCTATTTTGTTGCGTTCGGCAAGTTTGTTTATTACAAAATTTATAATAGCTACAATATTCATAAAACATTCTCCTACCCCTCTTATTCACTCTATTCATCTACATATCTCCTATTTCTCTGCTTTCCTTGTTTATGATAAATGGGTAAATTTTTCATGTTACATTTGATATCATGTTTTCTTTGGCACATTAAGTGTTATGTGTTCGTATTTGTCTATACAATTTTTAAAACAGTTTATAAGTAGTGTTTTTATAAAGGGGCCAGCCAAAATCTAAATAAACTATTACCAATTTTTTTCATACCGTGCGTATAGCTGAAAACAGTAAAAAAGTACAGGTAGGCTACATTCTAATAGTTAGTCAAAAATTCAAATGAAACCCAATATTTTAAGGGACAAATTATTTTAACTTGATATACAATTTCACATACACTATTTCAACTAATCTCATGAGTGCCTAACTGCTCGCTGTAGGTTCGATTCTGATCGTATTGGGTTTAATACACACACTACAAATGATTGAGTGGTATTTGTAGGTACTTCACCTGTAGAGCGGCCATATCGTGCAACAGGGTGGCGGTTATATCAATGAAAGGTGTTTTACAGATTTCCCAGCGAATGGGATTTCTCTTATCTTGATCTAATAACATATTAACGGCCACAACGCACCAAACACTATATCACACAATCACTTGCTAGATCTAGAAATAAGAGGAGTCCCCAACTATTTATTATTTATTATTGTTCCTATGTATAATCAGTGAGAACTTAGATTCTGAAATAAATTTGGCTGAACATTCCAAATTGTAATGAATAAGTTCTTCAAAGTTTACCTTGTGGACAATCAAATAAGATCCGTTCACTTTAATGTTTTTTCAACAAGGAATTTAAAAAATCCTTAAAAAACTGGGCTAAATATGTGTTGCTTATTCACTTCTAAAATGTGTTAAGTAAACAATGATTAAGCACAAGTTAAATTACAACATTGAATATAAATTTTTATAGAGACACATTTTTCATAGGCTTTTTTGTTACATGTACTAATATAGTGTGGCGATATGACATAATTAAAACAATAGAATCATAGTACCCAAAAGTAAGTAGGAATATTTTATTCTCTCTATTAAACTTAATTTATAAAAAAGTTAAATATAGAATGTCCATGGACTGCTTTTAAGTTTCTGAATCGATTTTTGTGCTTGTAAAGTCTGACAAAACATGTATTTTGATGTTTACAGAATGATTCAGAGACGATAAACTGTACTAAACAATAAATAATCACCACTTCAGAGAGGAGTAGTGAGCTGGGAGATGGGGGGTAATTAACATTCCACCCTCATTTTCCTCATTTAACATGAAGCTCTCCGGCGTTCCTGATAAATTGCGCATCTCGGGTCAGCTTTAGTCGGAGCGCCGCGCCCGGTGGGAGAATGAAAATTACTAATTTGTATGCGATGCTCTACGATCGATTTTGAGACATTTAATTAGCCTGTATGAATTCCTCGTCATCAGTTTAAACTGGCAATACCTTTTTTATCCGAGATAAATTGAAATAAATCAGAATAACATTTTATTTTAAAAACTAACCTACTGTTAGTAGCCTATGGTGTGTACTATAATTTATTTCTATAGCCACCGATTTCGATTCATTTACAAACTATCTCAGGCAAACTATCTCGGTTTTTTAACTGTCTCAGTTTTGTCGTTGATGTTAAATACAATAACTTAATATCGCACATCAGTCATCAAAGTTAAAATAAAGCAAAATAAAATCTATCCAATACACAGTTTCAAAGGTATTAAATCATTGAAAGATAATGTTTGTTTTCGTTTTTTAATTAAATGATTGAAGAAGCTATGATTAAAAGTCTCTAAGGCATCAAGAAACGCCCTCAAAGGCAAAGTTTTCTGTTATGGGGATGAGTCTGGTTGCTAATAGGGAAATCAAACACGTTACAATTATTGAATGCATTGAAAATAAAGTTCTGTTTCAATTTGTGAAAAAAAAACTAACTTGTGCTGAAAAATTAAGTTTAAACATGATGAAAGAGTGTCAAGATCGATTGATTTTTTTCAAATTTGGAAACAAATATATTTCATAAATAAAATATTTGTTTACTGACTTGGTTTAATTATTTTGGATTATTGATTATTAAAAAGTTAAAATTGTATTGATGGACTTATACTTCAGATTATGGTTTTGCGATTTTCAATTAAGTGTGTAATTATGTTATTCTTTATACATATAACGCTAACCACACCAGGATCCTTTGAGCAAACTATATTTCTGGCCATTATCAACCACTTTCTTATGAATTAATTCTTGTTGAGAAAACCTCAGGAAAGTTATTTGATTAAATCTATCTAAGGGCATTTAACAAACAAATTTTATAAATAAAACACATTAAATATTATTGCATGTCGATCAACTGAACAATGTTATTTTCATCGCAAGTAAAATCAGGTGAAAGTCAAGAGTTCATAGACTTTAGCTACAGAGGTAGAATGAAGTAACCTTATTAAATAATCGCTTTCACCGCATGTAATATGTGCGGAGCAGCAAACGTTGGTAGAATAAGTTAATGCGTCTTAAAAAGTTGAGGGAGTTAAAGCGTAAAATGTTTATGCCATGTTTTACCAGACTCTGATTAATGTATACATATTTGTTATGTTTATTTTCATTCCTTATGATCAAAATCTTCATGATCTCTCCCATTGATAAACCCCTACCGATCAATGCTTATAATAACAGTGCTTTTGCAAATAGGCAAGTTTGTTTCATTATCGTAATTATTAACTATCCGTCAGCCTTACGAATTGTAGCCATTTAATTAAACTAACCTTACCTTTATTTTAAATAATAATAAAAATGTATATAAAACTATAATCATAGATAAATATAAGTCCAATTGGCCTCACAACACCCTGGAGCTAAGTGATAATATTTCACATATTTTGCGGATTCTCAATCAATTGATAGCCCCATCACAGGAGTCAGAGACATATCATGTCACATCATTTTATACGCATCATGGTTTAAGTCTTTTTATTTTCACTAAACCTACTCTCCGGCTGGAAAGGAATTAAGGTAATTGGATAATGTATTGATTATTCACTCACAACATCATTGGACAACGTAGAGCGTTTACAACCAGTGAGAAGTCCAGTATCCTACGAAGCCGACTGTCAAACACTAATTCATTATGTCAATTAGTTGTTTTCTTGTTCTTTTAATATTTACTAGCAGTTATTCCATTCTCCGCACGGGAATCTCGTAGGCATTGGGTCACATGTTTTGTAAATTGTCTATTATAATCAGCTGCTTGACTGCATAAAATATAACTCCTTAAGATTAACGTTGGAACGTTAAAACCCCATTGGGCAGAGCCCTAAAGGTGAATATGTTTCAAACCCCCAAAAGGCACATCTTGAGCGGAAGAGCTTTCGATTGATACCAAACTTGTCAAATAATTAATAGTTTTAACGGCCTAAAATTTCCAAACAAAAATCAAGAAATTATTTTAATAATAAAGATACTTACATATTCACCAAGTTCACTGGTATTTAAAAAAATCAAAAAATATGTTTTTGAAGTTTCTTGAATGGATGTACTCTTTTGTGAAGAACTTGCAGAACTGTGAATCATCTTATTCAAATCGTTGAGCGAATGTTAAGGAATTTAACATTTTCGGTTTTAAAGTTTTGGGATTATGACCTTTGAGACTATAAAATTGGAAAATATGCAAACATATGAGTTTATCGGGTTTACCAACAAGTTTTATATGATCTCTATAGTCTCAAAATTCTGACGACATCAAAGCTTTATTTTGTCGGCTCGGATCTAAAATGTTTATATTACCTCAGTTATTATCAGTGGTTTTACGTAAGCAATACTTTTCCATGTACTTTTTATAGGGGGATAACAAATTAGTAATCTCTTAAAATTTTTTCATGTTACAGCCAAGCTTATGATTTCGTTTTTTTGTATGAATTAGAATTGCCATATTTAAAATAGCAGTAATTTGGTGAAATGGTTTAATACGTTTTGACTTAGCTATCAACTTTTTAACGTTTTGGTTTTTCTTCTACTGTTTTTCTATGATTCCAAGAATGTTTTGAGAAGAAGCAAGCTCGGATGCATCAAAAAAGGAATTCTTTTAGGCAGCACTCAAAAATGTAATCATCAAGAGAAAAATCCCATACATTTTACACTTAATCCTGTACAGCCCAACCAAACATTTTTTAATTTGTATAGTTACCTCTGTAACTAGTTAGTTATGTTTTTCCACCACACTACGCTGTAATCACCTGTTTTCGGAACGTCATTTGAATACCGAAAGTAGAGTTTTTCCGCCCAAGGACCGAAAATCAGCTGACCTATTTAGCCAGTGTTGCCAACTTGTTTTCAAACGTACACGACGTTACCTGGTTAATACGTGCATACTATTTTGTGTTCTTTGGTTGAAACACTGGAACAAATAACAATAAATATTCAAAACATTGTACTATCGATGATTTGTGATTTGTGTATTGGTTAACTGTTTTTAACGATTTAATCCAAGATTGCATGAGGCCGCTGTGTTTTATGTCCGATCACATTTAACCCGTTAATAATTGTAGTATGGTGAAATACCCCCGTCGCAGCAAACCTGCGTACTCAGTGAATTTCCCTTGCATAATATATATTTTAATACCACATAAACCCGCATACCAAGTTTCATAAAAATGTATTCACATATAAGCGATTTTAATTATTCCCCATAAGAATAGCATTGGTAATGAGTACGTAGGTTTGCTGAAATAAGGAACAAAAACAATTGGTTCTTGTGCAAATATAAATAGAATTTAACTAGGTGAAGCCACATACCGAGTTTCATCAAAATTCAATCATAAATAAGCGCTACATAACATTTGAGTTATTCTCCATAAGAATAACATGGGGGCTGAGTAAGCAGGTTTGCTGCATTAAGGAACAAAAAATGGGTTTTTATGCAATTATCAATATAACTCAACCAAGTGAAGCTACATACCAAGTTGTGTTAATTGAGGGAGTCATTACATTTTACTTATTCTCCATAAGAATAACATGGGGGCTGAGTACGCAGGTTTGCTGCCACGGGGATAATCAACAAAAAATCAATTTTTTGTGCAAATATCAATATACCAGTACTACGTGAAGCCACTTACCAAATTTCATCAATATACATTCATAAATAATCGAGATATCAAATTTTATTTACTCTCCATAAGGATAACATTGGACAACGTACTGTGGTTAGCACTTTGAATATCTCTGCAACGGTTGGACGTAGAAACACAATGTAAACACCAAAATGATTGTTTTGTGGAGCTTAACTGATTGGTAAAAGCAAATGTGAAGTTTACATTAAAATGAACTGAGGAAAAGCAAAAAACCTTTTCCCCATAAGATTAACATGGGAGATTTTATGAGTAGGTTTTTTGGATTTTCTCCGTAACCACTTAACTTAGGTTAAGTATACCTTATATAATATAATATAATAGTATATATAATAGTATATAATATAAATCAAAATACTATATTATTTATTTTTTAAGCTCTATAACATGGTCAAAACCAAAATTAAGTTTTATAAAAATTTTAGGGTGAAAAATGCAAAAAACTGATTTTTGGAAAATTTAAAACCTCCATATACCCCCCTTCCCATGGTCCGATTTTTCTGGTTTTCGAACTTAAAGTCATGAATGTCACTTTACACATTTGAGCCAAATTTCATCGAAATCGGACTTTTTTACTCAAGTTATCGTGTTAATGGACACATATATATACATATATAAATTTGAACGAATAGTGTTTTTGGCATTTGGGGACCTCAAAACAAAAAGTTATCATGGTCTCGGGCTTAGGTCTTACCATGAGACCTACGGTAATAGCTTCTTCCCTATAGGGGAAATTCGCTAAAATAGCGTTCACACCTCTACCGAAAGGGTTTTGCATAACCCTCGAACGATTTATGACCTCAACTTCGTCTCGGTCATAAAACAAGATCTCGGGCCAGCAAACCCCCACTTTCGGCCCTTGGTGCGAAATATACTATTTCTGTATGTGTAATGACATAGATATTTTACAACCGCATAAAAACGTAGCCTTCCAATTTGTAAAATGTTACTGAAAATTGTTTGAAGTTTATTCGACAGAAATCTTTAATGCAGTTAGATGTGTTTAGTCATACTAACGAAGGGTTGCTTAAGCTCTCAATGCTTCATATTTATCACAATAAAAAATCTCCTCTTAAATTATAACTTTATTGGTTTATTTATAACTTTTATAACATTGTTATTTCCCATTTTGTATCCATCCAATATTTAAACTCATGCCCACTTTTATTAAGGCAGAGTTCTTTTATTAGGAACAAAACTTAAATTTTAGTATTTTTTTTTATAATTTTCTGTTTGCAACTTTACTTGAACAAGCTTAAAAGTTCGTACATTTTCTACCTTCTCGTTTTGACTAAGCCCCCTTTCTTTATCATCAAAAGAAAGTATATGTAATCTATCGATTTAAAATTTTAATAAATCACAAACTAAACGAAAACGTTTTTTCTTTTCAAGTACCATTCGTTCTTCAGTTCTTACTGTTTCAACGAAAAATCTGCTTTAGAAATCTTCACTTTCCATACCTTGTAAGTTTTTACTTCACAGAACCATATGTTTACTCGCCAAATTTAAATAATAATCAAAACTTTCTCATTTACAATCATCACGCGTTCTTTATAGAAATAACTTAATAGTTAATACGTTTTATTAAGTAAGGAAAACCTGGTTTAGAAACCTTCTCCCTCTATATACAGGAAAAACTTTGTACTCCCCAAATCAATATATGGATCCATATTTTTAAACACAAGATTGAACAACAAGAACCACTTTTTCTTTTAAAGCACAACTCGTTCTTTAGTACTTACTAAGTAAAAAGGAAAATCTGGAACATAAGAAACTATAGAGAAACTCTTAATATGTTAAGTTTGTACTTCCCAAAAAGACATAATGAGATTTATTAAAACCAGTTTTGATCGTACGTATTAGTATTAGCATTTAGGGTTGTGGTATTTGAGAATTTCACAAAGACTACACTTCTTTAGTTCTTACATAGGGAAACCTGGTACAGAAAACGTCACCCTCATCCAATGACCTTCTTCCTAATACACTTTCCCGGAAATGTGTATATTGTAACGCGGAAACACAAAGTGTTATAAGTGATCAACAGGCTGGCTGGAGGTGGAGGGAGACTTACCGGGAAGATGCTGGAGGGTGCGAGAGGAGCACAGACCAGAGCAGATACTGAGCAACAGCATCCACGGCGTGCTGGGCGGTCGCCATGGCAACCGGCCCAACCCGGCAACCCCACCCCACTCCAGGGTGTACGAGATATCCCTTATCAGGGATATTCCAGGAAATATTTGCCTACAGGGGTGTTTTATTGGGAGAGTTTTTACAGGAAAAAGTAAGGAATTAAATTTATAAGTTTATTACAGGACATTTTCATCGTTAATTTGTTTTACTTTTTGACAAAAATAGATAAATTTACTTTCAAGTAATGTAAATTTGATAAGAGATCAAGATAAATACCCCCGTAGCAGCAAACCTGCGTACTCAGCGAATTTCCAATGCATATATATGTATCTTAATACTACATAAAGCCACATACCAAGTTTCATCAATATACATTCATAAATAAACGATTTATGACATTTTAATTATTCTCTATAAGAATAACATGGCGGCTGAGTATGCAGGTTTGCTGAAGTAAGGAACACTAAAAATGGGCTTTTATACAAATATCAATATAACTCAACTAGGTAAAGCCACATACCAAATTTCATTAATTTATTTTCATAATGAAGGCAGATAACACGTTACTTATTCTCCATAAGAATAACATGGGGCTGAGTACGCAGGTTTGCTGCTACGGGAGCCTTTGGTAAAAAACTGTTTTTTGTGCAAATATCAATGGTCCACAACCAGATGAAGCCGTATACCAAGTTTCGTCAGTATACGTTCATAAATAAGCGAGATATAAAATTTTTATTTTCCTCCATAAGAATAACATTAGACAACGTACTGTGTTTAGCACTTTCAAAATCTCGGTAACCAATTGACGTAGAGACATGATCAAAATACCAAATTGTGTGTTTTTTTAAGCTGAATCCAATGGGAGAAACTAAAGTTTGACTATTTCCAAAATTATATGTAAAAAATTTGAAAACCCCATTTTTGGGGTACAAAACCCCCCCAAAATACCCCTTCGGGTAGAGCGATCTGGCTGGTTTTCGAACTTAAAGTCATAAATGTTGCTTTACACGTTTATACCAAATTTCATCAAAATCGGATAATTTTTACGAGAGTTATCGTGCTCACGGACACATATATGTATATATATATATATATATATATATATATATATATATATATATATATATGTATATACATACAGTTTCGAACGAATGGTGTTTTTGGGGTCTGGGGACCTCAAAACGAAAAGTTATCATGGTCCCGGGCCTAGGTCTTACCATGCCGACTACGGTAATAGCTTCTTCCCTATAGGAGAAATTCGCGAAAATGATCTATTCCAGTTCGTACTAAATACGATGAACGACTAACGTATGAAGCGACATATTTTAATAGGTTCAAAGGGAAGTAGCCTTCACTAAGTGGTAGTTGAGAGTAATAGATTATGATAGGATAATGATTACGATAGCTTCTTAAGGATACATGATTTGTTACGCTATCTATAACTGTTGGAACAATTACTAAATATGTGTTGGATTTTACTAATTTATATTTAAACTGGCGATAAATGGGTGGTGTGAAAGTTGTGAATGAGGGATGAAAAGGGATTTTAAGACAGGGTTGAGTGAATTAAATGGTCCTTAAAAACTCGTTAAAGTTGTGGTGTGAAGTTTATGAATTGATGAGGACAAGGATTTTTTTTCTCAGTTAAAAGATTTATTTTGTTTCGAGATTGGAAAATTGACCGACTCTTCCCTCATTGCTCTTCAAGAATTGACATTGTCATTAAAGGAAGGCTATATCCAAAAATAGATCTACATTAATACCATTTTAAAGATTTACGACATTAAATATAAACAAAGTTTACTTTACATGTTTCAAGGGATTATTTAAATTTAGCAAATTCATTCGAACTATACTTTGACCAAAGCTGTTTTACAAAACATCATCAACTGCGAGATAAAACTGCTCTTACATTGTGTACTGTAGATACAATTTGAGTTAACTTGGAGCAAAGAGTTTATAAGAACAATTTTTTTACTTTTTTAAATCTGAAAGTATTTTGTAAAAAAGAATTCACGAAAGTGTATTCATTTGCTGTGTAACCTATGTTTAAGAAACAATGCGATATATGCGAATTATTATAATTCCTAATAAAAATAATTTCATTGATTTTGTAAAGTGACCTTTCAGCAACTAAATAAATTTAACGTGGAATATAAGTTCTTGTTTTCCTTAGTAACTAGTTTTTGTTCACAACATCTGATACGATAACCACACCGACCAATGATCATTTGCGAGGATCCCTTGACAGTGAAAATGCGACCGCATCATCTTCGATAACGCGGCCAGTAACATGTTACCGCAGGGGAGAATTTCTCTCCGTCACTTTCTTCTCTTTGGTTTCTGACACTTAACTAAAATTACTGTTTTGATATGCGGGATGTCTGTTTTAAATTTAACTTTCTTATTTATGACCTGTTTTTCCAATATTTAATTTTTTAAACTCTAAGTTATGTAATTCAATAATTATTAAATTAGCGTTTATTAAAGAAAAACCAAATTACCAAAGAGCCCCTTACCAAAGAGCGTTGAAAAACATTCAACATCTTAGTGATATTAAAAGGCTGTAAAAACTATAGTATTATTACAATCATAACTTATCTCATAATTCTCAAAAACATATTGTTGTTTTTTAGCTGCTTGTCAGCTCTTAGACATTTCTTTGCTGTTCATATATCTGGGAACATAAAACTTTTCTTCCTTTTCAAAGGAGAAGAAAAAAATGGATGATATTTTTAGCAGCCTCAGGAAACTTTCCTTTTTACAAAATAAAAAAACGGAAGTACAGAAACGTTATTCATCTTTTCGGCCCGACTTTATCAATTATTTTGCACAAAATTAGTTTAACAGAATTAAATTCTACGTGTTATATGGAGCTCTAATTGGTACCGCTGTCTATTTATTGTCCCTTGTGACCCCCAAAGAACCCTAACTCAAGAGTAGTGGTAACCTGATCGTAAAGTATATAATTTATTCATCCTGTTGATGACTACAGAGTAGTTATTTATATGCTATAAAGAGTTCAAGTTTTAACTTTGGTTTTCTACTGAATTTCCGAAACTGCGCACTGTGATTTTATACTGAACCAAAGAAACATTTGGGCGAAGGCTTAGCAACCAGTCATAAATTTGATAAACAAGATTCCCAATTTTTACTCAGTATTATGACTATCATTAATAATTTAATTTTTTAAGAAGCTGAAAATAAAATGGCAATTTGCCTTAAATTACCTTTAAAACTTGTGGTTTACACACTAGAAAGTCACGGACTAGACATGTGCACATCTCAGAATACAAATGATGAGAATCCAATTTGATTAATTACTTGTTTAATTCCATTACAAACTAATAGTACCTTAAGACGTTTTATTAGTTTGAATATTCGTAACCTCTCTTTACGTATAATTAACCATGTATCGACTTTAATATTCTCTGATTCACCACACTTTATCTACTTACCTGAATGAGGTGCTTATTAAACGAACTGTCTGCTTCACACTCAATGCCTTTCAAAGGAGCCAAATCGTGATAAGGTGTACTCTCAAAGACTATTATGAATTATGTGTTCTCGCGATCCCATCTTTTGAACTGGTTCCTTTTCACTGAATTTACTTAAATACGCTAATTCAGAACGAACTTTCTACAACATAGGCATCTTTGTACATGCTTGCAGCTTTTTTAATTGACAACAAATATTAAGAGTTACTATATAATGAGTATTAAAAATTAAATTTCATTGGGATTGTCATTTTTAACGCAGTATTGAAGGAGAGTCCCACAGTTGCCTGTGGTGGGAGCCGGAACCTCGCGGAGGGGAGCCAGGACTCGCGGGAAGGTAGGACCAGACCCGACAGTCAGTCTGCGCGCGGCCGCCTCGTGGCAGGGTCCTATATCGGACCGAGCTTCGCGTATCCGCCGATTATTCTCGTAGCTGTAACATGTGATTTTGTTTCGATAACATTTTTTTTCAATCTATTTATCCATTGCATGAAAACTGACTAAAGCATTGATGCTTTCTCGTATTTAAATATTGCATGTAATAGCATTTTCCAAACTTGTTATCTTTTTCCATGTGATTAAACATTTTTTTACTTAGTTTATTCGCTCTTTTATAAATATAATTCAGTTAAGTGGTAGTAAAATACTCTCGCTCCGAGCTCTTCCCGGAGGTCCCATCCCGATGCCTCCAGTGCCCCGCCTCTCATCCTCGTCCTACTGGATCCCTCCCAACAGGCGGATCAGCACCATGAACAGCACCGGGACCTCCTCCTCCAGCACCGGAGACTCCAGGGATTCTAGGGACTCCAGGGACTCCGCCCCCCGCAACTACGTGGACCCCTGGGACCTGGAGAACTACGCCTACCTGCGTCGCCACTGCGCCGACGTCGAGGACTCGGATCCCGTCGTCTCACTGTCTACGAACGGTCTCGACTCAGCTCACTCTGACTTCTACTTCGTCCCTGCTAGACAACCGCTCGCACAACTCCCCCAGCCTTACAGGTATGATTGGGTTGTTCGGGAAGTTCTCTTGTCAAGAGTTGGTAAACCTCTGTGAATGGCTAACCTGCGACAAATCTAATCCAAACAAGGTTATCGACTAAATTGGCAGTTAAACTGTTTTAGTGAATTTTCCCTATAGGGAAGAAGCTATTACCGTAGTCGGCATGGGAATACTTAGGCCCGGGACCATGATAACCTTTCGTTTTGAGGTCCCAAATTGCCAAAAACACCATTCGTTCAAAACTGTATATATATATATATGTCCGTGGGTGCGATAACTTTCATAAAAATGGTTTGATTTTGATAAAATTTGGTAGAAACATTTAAAGCAACATTTATGACTTTAATTTCGAAAAACAGAGAGATCGCTCTATCTAAAGGGGTATTTTGGGGGTGGTTTTTCCCCCAAAAATGGGTTTTTTGAGGATTTTACATATAATATTTGAGTAAGTCAAATTTTACTTTCCACCAATGTATTTGGCTTAAAACTACGAACAATTTGGTGTTTTTATCATTTCTATACGTCTATTTGTTACAGAGATATTGAAAATGCTAAACACAGTACGTTGTCCAATGTTATTCTTATGGAGAATAAGACAAATTGTATATTTCGCTTATTTATCAACTTATCCGGACGAAACTTGGTATATTGCTTTATATCGTTGTTGTCTATTAATATTTGCACAAAAAACCATTTGTTTGCCGATAGTTCCCGTAGCAGCAAACCTGCGTACTCACCCCCATGTTATTCTTATGGGTAATAATAAAGATGTTATCTCTCTTAATTATGAACAGATATTAATCAAACTTGTTATGTGGCTTTGCCTAGTTGAGTTGTATTGATATTTGTATAAAATCCTATTTTTTATGTTTCTTGTTTCAGCAAACCTGCATACTCAGCCGCCATGTTATTCTTATGGAGAAAAGTTAAAATGTCATAAATATTTTATTTATGAATTTATATTAATGACACTTGGTATGTGGCTTTATGTGGCATTAAGATATATGCAGTGTAAATTCGCTGAGTACGCAGGTTTGCTGCTTGGGGGGTATTTTTTATAGCGAATTTCCACTATAGGGAAGAAGCTATTACCGTAGTCGGCATGGTAAGACCTAGGCCCGGGACCATGATAAATTTTCGTTTTGAGGTCCCCAGACCCCAAAACATAATTCGTTCGAAACTGTTTACATGTGTGTGTGTGTGTGTGTGTGTGTGTGTGTGTGTGTGTGTGTGTGTGTGTGTGTGTGTGTGTGTGTGTGTGTGTGTGTGTGTGTGTGTGTGTGTGAGTGTGTCCGTGGGTGCGATAACTCTCGTGAAAAAGGTCCGATTTTGATGAAATTTGGTTTAAACGAGTAAAGCAACATTTATGACTTTAATTTCGAAAACCAGCCATTTCGCTCTATCTAAAGGGGTATTTTGGGGGGGTTTGTACCCAAAAAATGGGTTTTTTGAACGTTTTACAAATAATTTTTGAAATAGTCAAATTTTAGTTTTTACCATTGGACTCACCTTAAAAAACACACAATTAGGTATTTTTATCATTCATCTACGTCAATCGGTTACCGAGATATTGAAAGTGCTAAACACAGTACATTGTCTAATGTTTTTCTTATGAAAAATAAGAACAAAATTATATCTCGCTTCTTTATGAACGTATACTGACGAAACTTGGTATACGGCTTTATCTGGTTGTAGTCTATTAATATTTGCTCACAAAACTATTTTTTGCTAAAGGTCCCCGTAGCAGCAAACTTGCGTACTCAGCCCCCATGCCATTCGTATGGAGAAAAATTTAAATGCCATATCTCCATTTATTTTGGACATAAATTAATAAAACCTTGTATATATGACTTCACCTAGTTGAGTTATATTGATATTTGCCTAAACACCTATTTTTTCGTTCCTTGTTGCAGCAAACCTGCGTACTCATCCCCCATGTTATTCTTATGGAGATTAATCAAAATGGGATATATTGCTTATTTATGAAAGTATATTGAATAAACTAGGTATGTGGCTTCATAGTTGAGTTATATTAACATTTGCATAGAAAACAATCGTTTATGTTCCATGTTTCAGCAAACCTATGAACTCATACCCAATGTTATTCTTATGGAGAATAATTAAAATTGTATATATTGCTTATTTGTCAATATATTTCTACGAAACTTGGTATGCGGCTTTATGAGGTATTAAGACATACATTATGCATTGGAAATTCCTGAGTACGCAGGTTTGCTGCGACGGGTGTAATTTAATATAGAATAACACGCTTCAGATAATAATAATAATATTAAAAATAAAAGAAGCACGTCAGCTTGCGATTTAATAATGAACTGGGTTCAGATGATTTGAAACATGTTCCAGCTACATTCTGGACTGAGAGAAAGCTTACATTTAAATCTAAATAAATCGCGTGTTAAGAAAATAGATTTTTGAGACACAGATTCGTAAAGTGGAATTTAAATGTGCAAAACGTATCTAACTCAGTTGTTTTAGGATTCCCTTAAACTTTGTAAAAGTCCCTTCTCCTGATATCCTATGCGTAACATATCCTAGTATCCTAGAATATCCTGTATTGTTTACTGTTTAGACTTTTTAGGTGCAGTTTTCATTACTTGTATTCCTAGTGGGTAAATTTAACTCTTTTTCTATGAGTATCCATCTTCTGGACGCGAAGAAGCCGAATAATTCCTAAAGGTGAAACCGCTCCTGATATTACACTCTAACTCATAAGCCCTAGGAAGCGCAAAGTGAGATTATTGAAAACTATAAATGAAAACCGAAATTTAAAAAAAATAATTGTTTCCTACTTCCTCAAATCGTCCTCTTTACAAATATTTTAGAAAGATGATATACTCTGTCCAGATTGTAAAGCATACATGCAACAATATATTCTTATGATTGTCAAAATATGAGGTCCCCACACATGGTATGATTTACACGCATGTTATTAGTGAAACAGTAAATAATCAAAATTATATTTTTTAAATCATTAAATTCCAATCAACAAATTAATTTCCATCAAGAATATATTATACTATCAAAACTTAGTTTTAAAATTTCAACAATACTATTTAACTAAGTATTCACTGTGGCAACACATGTACTGATTACTATTCTAAGGCAGTGCATTTTATCTATTAATTAAAAATCACATTACCATAAATTGCTTAAAACAACAAAATTGATTTATCTTTCTAACCCTTGACGGTTATACACGTTGAATCTTCTAATAGATCAGGACTCACCTCACCCTATTATTGATTGCCAGAACTACTCCTCGATATGGTGGCAACTCTTGATGCGTACAATATGTTGCTACCTCGAAAGCAGTTGTGACCAGCGCAGAATTCCAAATTGTTGAGGACGAACTTTCATTCACCTAGTACAAACTTTAATTGTTATGTATAAGCTGTACAGAAAATGTTGGCATTACATCATATTTCTTAAGTTTGTATTTTTCCCTTATATTACATGGACAGTGTAATGTTTTAGTATTTTTTTACTTTCTCCCCTTACACAAGTATTGTTTCGTCAAAATTTTTAAAATTTGAGTTGTTAGTGGAAATATTTGTTTTGGCGCTCCCTGAACCCAAAAAAGTGGTTTTACATGATGTCTGTGTGTCTGTCTGTCTGTCTGTCTGTCTGTCTGTCTGTCTGTCTGTCTGTCTGTCGTCTGTCTGTCTTCTGTCTGTATGGATGTGTAAAGAGCTAGAGCCCTAACCAATGGTCTGATTTTTATGAAATTTGGTATGTAGGTACTAATCCACGATATCTCCAGGCATTTTTCATTTTTTTGCATTTTTGATTTTTGAGGGTAATTATCCCCCAAAAACCACCAAAAAACATGAAAAATTAAGATTTCTCAATAACCGCTCTAAAGATTTTTATTAAACTTTAGTCGTTTGTATAAATTTAGTTTTGCAACAAAATATCACCACCCGCATTTCTGTAAAATTCGGGTTCAGAAATTACAAAACTTAAAATATCAAAAATTCAGTTTTTTTTTATTTTTCATTAAAAAACACAATTATAAAAAATATCACTATTCACCATTAAAAAGAGCTCAAAAAACTAAATCATTCAGTATCTTGAATTACGATTCCTGGTTCTACGATTACTGGTTGCGGAGAAAATTTAGATTTTCATTTTGCGGTAAACGCAGTACGTTGTCCAATGTTATTCTTATGGAGAATAAAAAATTACTATTTCTCTCTTATTTATTGATCAATTTCGTTCAAACTTGATATTAAAATCCATTTTTCTAGCCCCTGAGCTGCTCCTATGACTAAATTAAAATATTACCTTCTTCAATCAGCTCATAAAGTTGTAACAAATGTTACGGCCGTTTCAGCACCACTGTGCCATCCTCAGACATTGAATTTCATCCATAAGGCGTCGTTAAAACATAAAGTTGTCACACACAACACATACATTTAAAAAACGAAATTTACAAAAACAGACCTGTTTCGTGACGCACATTCCCGCACTCGAGCAAATAGCTGGGAATGTGCGTCACAAAACAGGCCTGTTTTTGTAAACTTCGTTTTTTAAATGTATGTGTTGTGTGTGACAATTTTATATTTTAACGACGCCTTATGGATGAAATTCAATGTCTAAGGATGGCACAGTGATGCTGAAACGGCCGTAACATTTGTTACAACTTTATGAGCTGTTTGACAAAGGTTTCTTGGTTTATTTTAATTTAAACTTGATATGCTTGTCAAGTTAGCATTGACCAACAGAGGAAATTTAAAATATGTTGCCCCTTAATAACCCTGAGGGGGGAATAGGGGGCATTTCCCCTCTTAAAACCACGTGTGTTGCAATGAATTCTGTAATGTCTCTTAAACAGGGATTTGGGTGGATATTTTTGAAAACAACTTGTTTACAAGATTTTCTGAACATTCGACCGTGCTTTGTATTTTATATTTAGTAAATAAAAAGTAATTTCTTCATTAATGTTGGGCTAAAAGGGAGAAAGTATGTGTCATTTTCCTGATACCGTTTATTTTTATTTGAGTAATATGTGGAAATATTTGTTTTGATGCTTCCTGGACCTAGAAAAGTGGGTTCTGCAGTATATCTGTTTGCTGTCCGTTAGAATGTGTATAGTTCTAGAGACCACACCAATGACCCATTTTTTAATATATATATTTAGTTTACAAGTACCCAGAACATTACCTCCACGATATATTCAGAATGTTTTATATATTTTGTATTATTACTGTTGCCAAAAATAAACATGAAAATCGACCCTTCTCAAAAACGGCTTTAAATATTTTACCCAACATTTTGTGAATTATGATGCTTTAAATTCATCATAATGACACCGGTATTTGAAACGGTTCAAAAGTTCAGTTTTATTTTTGCGACATTTTTAACTTATATTTAAGTTTACTTTTCACCATTAACAACAGTTCAAAAACTAAACAAATTAGTAATATAAATTACTATTTTATCACTACCTGTTAAGGATATCGTGTTAATTTTCTATTAGCCGTAAACGTAGTGTGTTGAACGATGTTATTATTATATAGAATAAATAAACTCATATCATTTCTACTTAATTTATTGATCAATTCTATTAACAATCGGTTTATGGGTTAAGCTAACATCGACCAATAAAGGATATTCGAAGTACCTTGCCAAATAACTTTTAATAGGAGTGTGCCACTCTTAAAACCTCTATGTGTAACAAATGATTTAGTAACGCCACAAATAAAATATATCGGTAAACATTTCTGAAAAAATGTTTACTATAAGATATTATATAAAGGTTATCGGATACTGTAGTCTATATGTATTCAAATATAAATAAACTTGTTAAAATATGGTTAAAAGTAAAAAACACTTTGCCTGTTTTCTAATAGTATTTAATATATTTCTGATTAATGTATTAGTTCTAAATGGGTTTAAAACATGTTCAACACAGTCTTATTCTTAAACCAAGTCTGACAGCCTGCCGAGTTTAAAGAGAATTAATCAGACACCAAGTAGTAGTTAGTGCATCAGGATATATGACTTCATAATATTTTGTTATCTCTTGTAAGGACCGTTAGCCAACTATTTAGCCACTGATATCAAAAGCTGTATTGTATTTAGGGCTCTACCCCACTGACCTTCAAACTTGCTATGCAATATTTTTCTTAGAGCGACGAAAGGAGCTCAGTCTAGTTACTGACAATGATAGTAAGTATTTTTCAGGCTAGGCATTATTTGCAATTTATTTTATTCTGTTAATAAACTTGGGTTTATAAATTGTAAAATTATACTTCAAAAGTGTTATTTTTTTGAAATTTCTATACACAATTTTCTTTTCATCCCCTTTGTTAAATAAGATTCATTCATAAGCAATTAAAGAACGTACAACAATTTAAATATGTAAAAATAATCAACATCAATATGTAACTAAAACGCATTTAATAGCCTTATCACAAAATCATATTATAAACATCCTCTTCGTTGATTATTTTATCTTTGAGTATTCATTCAGTTTGGGCTATACAATCGATTCTGAGTCATCTAATAACTAAAGCACTAAATTTAATTTTGGGATTTGATAGTTTAAATTGCTGCTTATCGTTTACACTTGACTATTTTCACAATATTTACCTAACGTGTCGTCAAAGCTTACAGTTATAACTCAAGTAACATATGGTATCCCCGATAGCTTCAAGTAGGTGAGAGGTGCATTAGTCAGATTGACAAGTGAGAAAGGCAGGCTTTCACGCTATTTACACTACACAAGTCACCAAAGTCTACTTCAAACATCGAGAACATTTGAATATTTTCGTCCTCCGAATGGGACGAGTTAATATTGCCGAACTAAAAAAAGTGTCGTGCATTAATAGTGTATTAGCTGAAATACTTTTATGTCATTTTGTTACTCAAATATCAAAAAGAAAAATTTAATGTACTTAGGTTTCTTGATTTATTATATTTCATAACAAGTTGATTATGTATAGTTTTATTCCAGACAGTAAACAAATACTGATGTAGCCTTTTAAAATACAGTTTATGTAGTGTAATTGTTTATAGGCTATTATAATTAATTCATTACAGGTTATTAGCCTACTTTACTAACACTAAAATCATGCTGACTGATTTTTCTCTGAAGATGGTGATGACCCGTGGTAGGACAGATAAGAAGTGCGAGTGAGTATAGCCTGCATATCTATGTCACACTCGTTCTGCACTCCTGCACATCAATTACAATTGTGAACATTTATTAAGGTGATTGATTCGACTTGTTAGGTATAATGTACCCCGTAAGTGACTTCGTCATGTTCGCCTTATTTAAATTTCTTTAAATACTGCGACACATTACTATTTTTAATGAAAGACAAATGAACACAACAATATTATTAAAACAAATAATTATTGTTTAATTCATTAAATATCTCAGAACATATTACTGTACATGAAATAAATTAAATGTTTTGTAAAAAAACTATTTCTTTCAGCTTCTGTCTGATATCTAACTAACTTTTTTGTATTATAGGCTACAAGTTCATTTTTATCTTATCATACGAAAAACAAACTGTCTTATAAGATATGGTTCCTATCATTTTAACTATAATCTTAACTCGTGGCTGTCATAAGAAAATTCGAAGTTTGAAATATGGTTTTCTGAACAGGGTTCCTCGAAAATGTATGCAAGCATACAATAATAAATCTGGCAATAAGTTAGGGGAGCATCGGAATGTTTAAGCTTCAGATTTGTTCAAATTCCGTGACCACATGTTACCTGGTATTCTCAAACTAAGGCCGAGTTCCTTCAAGAATATTCTCCCATTCAAACAACATGGAGCAATATTTTAAAAACTAAAGCGGGATTTTTTAGTTTTACATTTTTATGTTAATTTGCAGTGTAAAAACTTTAAAATGACGCAAAGATTGTCCAAATCAGTTGAGAAATAACGACATAGTGGGCCGAAACCGAAATTTCTTAGCGAATTAATATTCACGGTATCTCAAAAGTCGTCGACCAACTTCACAGGCTTGTTTTATGGATTATTTCCAACAAAAAATGACAAATATTCTTTTATCATACGAGCTTACGAGCTATTAACGTTTTTTATATATTTTATAATGTGTGTATTGCAATCTCATAAATAGATTTTAGGCAAAAATATGCATTTAGGACCATAAAAATAGTACAGCGTATAGTTATAAGTTCAGTAACATATAAAATTAAAAAATTAACGCATTGTTAATTTTAATTCCCATTTTTTTGTTACTTGTTATTAATGGCTAATTTCATTAAAGGCCTAATTAAAAAATACTGAAATTAGCGAAATAAATGTTTTATAATATTGATACTATTATTATCTGCAATAAATGAGAAAGTTTTTAAGAAATAGGATCACTTTCTAAGACAGAAACTGTTGACAGAAATACCGTTTGAATGTAACAAGTTTGTTTGCAATGTAAAATTTAAATTGCCAAAATTTGAGTTGTTACATTTGATTAAATTCCTAAAACTGAATTTTTATAATTAATGTTCATCGTTATACAGTGTAAGAGTTTTATAATCCTACGTGCATATTTCTCGCCTAGAAATTATTTATGAGATTGCAACACACACATTATAAAAAAAATATTAAAAACGTCAATAGCTCGTTAACTATGAAGAATATGATGCCTGTGAAGTTTGGTCGTCGACCTGTATGATATATCAAACAGTATTTACTTACTAGTGGAAAGAAATATTGCCGCCTTCCATCTTGATGTGCAGTTATATGCTGCAAAACTTTTAACAATTTATCACAAACGCACGCACTTGTAACGATGATTAAAAATAAACAGCAAACTCAATAAATCAACAGTAACGATGGATAACGCTACCCACGAGCCATCACAGGAAAATTAACATGATATCCCGCCAAATACTAAGCTTTTATCTGTTGGAGGGCGGTGGAAATCATCTGTTTTCTGCCAGCTTTGTTTTAGCGGGGCCATGCCCCAAAGGCGGGAAACCACTTCTTACCACCTAAGCGCCAGCACGGCTTTGGATGCTGCCCGCAACACGTAGATGAATGTGCTCGGGAATCGTCGCCTGCCTTGCGGGCAGTTCGCGATCCAGTAGTATTATTAACATCGCTGGGATAAACTCACAGACAACTTCCAATGACGAAAACCTAAAAACTTCCATTGTCTGACCCTTCGTTTCCAGGGCCCGAGGAGCCCGCAGGACGTCACTGATGGTGACGGCGGAGGAGGCGGCAGCGGCCCTCATTGAGGAGGAGGAGTTCTACAATGCCCGCTGCGAGCTGAGGCCTCCGCCCTGTGTCCACCAGGCTGCCAGAAGACACTCCTGCGCACCGGCCCCTACCACCGCCCCTTGCCACGAGCACCTGCTAGGCTTACATCCAGGTATCTTTGGCTTACTTCAGATGTCTTTGGCAACCTAATTTTAGTCACTGTTACAAATAATTTTAGTTTTTTAGACAGTAATTTTAGTTTAAAGACAAATTATCTTATTCCTTGATATTTTCTAAGGCTGTCAGAAAGGAGTGAATTCTGAGGATGTAATACTAATGTAGTCCTAGCCTGAAGCTAAATGAAAAACAGGATATTATCCGAAAGATTATAGGAGGTGAGGTGATTATAGTGGTTGAGTGTCCTGCGCTACAGGCTACAGTCACGATGCATTTTCCCGCCACCTCCTCAAAAAAGTATTTACTAAAGAGGTCCTAAGTAAAACCAATTTCATGGATATTTAAAAGTGACGAGGGGATCCATTCACAATGATTTTACTTTTCTAAGTGCTAATGAATCACTGTTTAAGACGCTGACACAACCAAGACGTATTTTAAAGCTGATTAATTGTGAATGTAGAATAAGTGAAATGTCTTGTTACTGACTAAAACCAACTGATTCATTATCCAGTATAATTATATGCCAATAACCAATGGCAGCTCGATCCAGTATCGAACCCATACAAAAGCTTTAGATTTCTCTCAGGATCGATCTGGCTATCTAGCCAATCTTATGGGTTAGTTGCTTACTTTCCATACCTCTTAAATGGATTTTTCAAAATCATTGATTTATCAGTCATTGAAAATACAACAACGTGCCTTGTAAATTAAGTTAGCCAGTTTTAATATATCAGAAGCCAAAGAGGAAATTTGTTTTTTCAACGAGTAAAGGGATTGCCAAACAAATTAATGCTTATCCCTTGGTCACGCCATCACTTGAGAATGAGTGCACCAAATTGAATAATTTTGTTTGTGTTCGTTAATGTCAGGAAAAGATTCTTATAAAAGAAAATTTGTAATCCGACCTAAGGGCTCTGTCCCACAGGCCTTCAAAGTTCCCATTGATTTTATCAAAGTTCAGTTTGTTACACCAAACAGTTGTAAACATACTTGAAAGTCATCAACATATGTTCATTATGGAAATAAAACAACTTTTTGAATGGCAACTCTTATTATGAAAATAAAAAACTACTAGAATGGCAACTCAAACTATTTTCCGATAGGCGAGTGAGCGTAGCAAACTAGCTAATCCGGGAGGCGAGTGAGCGAAGCGAACGAGCTCATCTTGAAAATGAACGAGTATATGACATAAAACAAATTCATTAGGACTACATTCATTCATTAGGATTACATTCGGACGGGACACCGTCTGTCGGGCCAGCTATTATTTAATAAAATAATTCGAATCGTTATATAATGCTGACTAAATCCAGTAAAGGTTGTTTTGTTCTTTGAAATGAGTATAATAAATCCTAATATTTAGGAAAATCCGTTAATAAGCTATAATAGTTAACAATTAATATGGTCTTAAATAAGATGCAAGTCGAAATGCGAATTCCTTTCTGATTGCATCCCCATTTAATATGAATTATGATTTATAAGTGAGTCTTCCCCGTTTAAATATAGGTCCTTACTTTTTTATTTCATTGTCAGTTGTATTTTTTAATAAGTAGGACCGGTGGCATAGTTCTATGATTCATCTATCTTGGAGGAAGGACTTAGTAGATGATTTGGGGCGAGGAAGTAAATCATTTTTCTTCTCACGGATCATTGTACGCCATTTACCCTCACCTGGTCAGAATGTCCACAGCACTGGGCTCATGAAAGTTGTATTTCCATGTCACTTGTAAAAGGTCCTTAGCATTTTCACGTTACCTGCAACGTTTCAAAAAGCTTATTTACTTTTTACATTCATTAGTCCACACAGAGCTTTCAAATCAGCATTAGAAATCCTGGAGATCCTCCAGCTTCATTAGGCATTACAGTTTTTCCACGTGGGCGAGTTTCTAGCGCCGCCGCCGGTTTGATACCGTTTGTTTCACCTGTGGCCGGTTTGACAGCCTGCCGGTGATAGTAAGAGTGCCGCATCAGGATTCAGGCCAGGTACTAGTACTGGGTCCCTCTGACGACGCAACTGTTTCCCTCATCTTACCTCCGTGACGAGAATGGACTAAACGATTACGTTCCGGTATCGGTTACATGAGAACTTATTGTATTCACGACCACAAAATATTATGTATAAGCAATGTTGAAAAATATATGTTACAACTTATCAGGAGCCGTTTGTTGTTTTTTCTTAAAGTTTTGATTATTTATTTGGCTGTACTATTAAATTATCTCGTTGAATTTTATTCTAGATTATTTTGAATTGTATTGAATAATTTTAAATACCCTTCAAAATCAAATATGGGTCAAAAACTCAGAATATGACACTACCTCTTCAAACACCCTTGCACATTTTAAGACTAATAATGATACGTTTTTAGTAACGGATATACAGTAAGGACTCATGTATATCCTTGTAAAACTAACTGTATCTTCGTAAATCGTGGACTAATTCAAGAACTATTAACAATGAAGACGACCCAAACAATGTCATTACCTTAATGTTAAGACAGCTGTACTTACAATGTTACTCGGCACATTGTTAGATGGAACATCCCTTGTTGAACAGAACTATAAAATCAGTTATAGTGTCCGGTACAGCGGATTTTTCATGGGTGCAATTTCCGGCTCTTGTGACCTGGAAAAGAATCGGACCCAAAGTGGAGCCCGGGGGACGCCGCGGCGATCGTTGTGGTACGCTGACTCCGTCCCGTTCCTGGTGTCACATTCATACCACACCAATGAATACAAATCTTTAGCTCATACTGGATTTTAATAAATCAATGTAACGCTATATGAAGCAACAACAAAATTGTTCTCATATGTTAAATCATACATGAACAAAATTGAGTTAGACAATTGTCTCTTTAGCGTTGTTATTAACTAAAACCGGCATTTTGTAGAATGGGCCAGTGCATAGGGAATTTTAATAACATACCATTTCTCCAGAGATTTAGTCCTGATTAAACTCAAAGTCAACATTAATGGACTGTCGCGATCCATGGATAGTAACATCTAAACTTCTCTGGTATATTTTTTCATGTGAGGACTATAGAGGATCGTCTATGAAATATAAAAAAGACTATTTCCTACCTCCTTAATTACCACAAATTTAAGTAAGTTTGGTAAATTTGAAAATCAATATTAATGCAGGAAACATCATAGATATTTCTTATTTTGATTTACTAAACTGTCAGCTTCTACTCAAATATTATTTTAAAATATTTTTGGGCTGAATTACAATAGTTAAGAACTATACTTCCATTTGAAATGTATAAACTAAAATTAAAAATATAACACAGCTCCTTCACTTCACGAACTTCGAATGATTTATTTAAAAACCATTAATAGACTATTCTTGAAAAGAAATTCTAAATTTAAAATATCTTTTGAGTTATAAACGTCAAGGTCTACGAAAACTATTTAAATAAATTATTTTTAGCTAAGCCATGGCTTACTATTTTCAGAACTGAATGTAAAAGTAACAATATTAATTTTTATTAGGCCATGGTATGAAGTCTGTGATGGAAAATAATCTGGGAGCAATATATTAGTAATTGAAAAGAATATACGATATTACCTGCATTTTTATCTGCAAGAAAGTGGATTTCTAATGAGCTTTGTATGTTTGTTTGTTTGTTATGTCTTCCATAGCCTTGTGGTCTACAATTTTAGGGAATACAACTTTTCATTTGACTCTTAAGACACTGATGGGATATTCTGTACATAAATTTAAAAACTCAACTATTCCATTAAAAGAATGCGTACTAAATAATTTAGTGGAAAGATTATTTCCCCTCTCATTTTTGATCCGATATTTAAATATTATACCCAATGTCATTTCCCCATCTTAAGATGAACCTCACGACACATCATATGTTAAACTCCTTCCATCGTGGATGTTATGTGGATATGTTATGTTTCTTCATCGTGGCTTTTAGGTGACGAAGAAATCGCCACGCCACAGAAAACTAAGTTTTAGTTTTCTGTGGCCACGCATAAGAAAATACATAATCAAATACAGAAGCCCTTAAAACATTACCCTCCTTTGGAGCTATCGGGTAAAGAGTTAGAAATTAAATTTATGAATCTCCCAAATTTAAAGTAAAGGCTTGTGCTTTGCAGTAGTCAGAACGTCTGTTGATGCCAATAAACGATAGGACCCAGCAAAATTGTTCCTATTTAGAACATTTGAAGGTATTAAAAAGTAACCATATTCATTCATTAATTTACTAACTTAAATCTAACTTTCAACACGACTTTATCTTTTGAAACTGCGATAATTTCCCAGAGGTATATTGTATACTGGATTGTGACAAGCATTACACTACTTTTTATTAATACAGTATAACGTTTGCATTGTATATTTAACTGTACGCAAATTCTTAATCTCTATATTGGTAGTACAACCCTGAACTTGCACCACTTTCTCAGTTTCTCCGTACATGTTCACACGCTAGTCGACTAGAATACGCACGCGCGTGTGAACTAGGTATTCGTCAGCAGTGAAACTTAATTTAGCAATTGGTTTCTTTTTATTAATGAAAACCATAATGTGAAATTAAACTGGTATTTTTATAATAATTTTTTGCACGTACTTGCAATAGCCAAATCCATAGGACTATTGCCTATAATACCAGGCTGTGTTTTGTTAGGATGCGTCGAGTCATTTCAGCCGACCACCGTGCCAATGACTTTGCCGTAGGATCGAATCTTAGTCGAAGTAAGTAAATTGTATCCTATATTGTAAAATCGGAACGTATCTTTCTTTGGTCTATATGTTCCTTCTACAGGCCATAAACACATGTAGCAGAACAAAATTATGTTAATAATTTCCTTAAAAAGTACCATTTAAATTAATGAAAATCCTTATTATAATATATTATTCGCAGGCGATGATATACTTCCGAAATACGCAATAATTCATAAAATACATTTTGAATTGTTTTATTCCTTCAACTGTGGTTTTAATAATGAAGCTAATTATTTGTATCTAAGAACTTCATTGTGAGCTAAACAACTTCGTGATGAATTTTATAAAATATTTGTTTTTGACATTTTGTTGTATGAGAAATCATTTTCGTTGGATTGTGATAGAGTAAACAGAGCAAACTCCGAATCACAATTTTGGGCGATTATTGCTGCTATTCTTTTCAATTATGTCTTGATATTGTTCACAAATATGATGCACGCATGAGACAGATCAGGTTGAATAAAGTAAAGGGACCGCCGAAGAAGGGGTCATCTTCACTAGCGGCTGTAACACGCCCCGTGTGACAGACCAGTGTCAGTTTTGGCCGGACACGAGTTCAGGCTGTCACCAGGCTAATATCAGGGTTCGTACTCGCTGAACGTTTGTTTCCTGCAACTGCTCGACTTTCCCCAGCCATCGGCGCGATGGTTCCTGCGACGTAATCAGTCACATAATTAGCGACAGTGTGGGTAATTAATTTCACCGCTTCACCGCGTTTGAAGCGTTTTTATGCAAACCACTTCCTACGCCGCTCTTTTGTAATGCGGACTCGCTTGTAAACATCTGCAATTTTACAAACGTAAATTTAAGAATGTTCATTGTGTATGGTTTATAATCTATTTTGAAACAATGTTGTAAGGTATTTAATCCAATTATTACCATCAGAAATCAACTAGGTAACACAATAGGGTTTTTTAGGCTTTCCCTGGTACCGTTAATTAAACAGAATACAGCTAATCCTGTATAATATAATCTTATAATCTTAATGGTTTATTTATACAGTATAAATCGCTCACCTAAAATAATCTAGGTTTTAAATGAAGACCAAAGTTCATGTGCGTGTGACCAAACCAGCTGTAAGATTGATAAGTGGATTTGATAAGGGAGAGAGGGGGCTCATTTCATAATAAAATGTATTATGACAACATGATGATACTTCATCAAAACTGTTAAAGATTCAAGAGTTGATATTTTGATTTGCCATAAACAAGTACATTGCATAGGCATCGTCAACACACAACACATTTTTCATCAATCAAAATGACCTGCTGAAACACAAAATGAGAGAATTATTTTAGCATAACTACAAGCACAGGGCTACCATATACATTTACCGAGCGAGTAAAGAAGTCAAATGAAGCGACAACACATCCTTGTCAAGCCTGAACATAACTACACTTTAGGAGTCGAAACTAGAAATAATATGTTACGAGGAGTCGTTTAACATTATATTAACATTACTTATTTATGTTATCTCCACAATAAAGGTGCAAATGGCAATGTTAAATTACTCCCCTCACATCAGGCGCGGATTCAGGAGGGAGGTCATGAGGGTCATGACCCCCCCCCCAAAAAAAACCCAGAACTTCACGTATTTTACCTAATTTTAACCGTAAAGGTTATTGTATATTGACAATTTTGATATTTTTTCACTCATGACCCCCCCCCCCCCCTAAAACGATAGTCTGTATCTGCCCCTGCCTCACATCACCGTGCTACTTGACGAAGGCAAATACATTTCATCTATGTCATGTTTGGACTCATTTTTCACGTCTTACTTTCAAGATTTCAAAAATATCTATCCCGAAAACCTTCAGTAGTAAACGTTAAAAATCGTAACTAGGCAGTAGAATGTTCAGTCGGCCGTTGGGCGCGTGAGAGTGTGTGTGTAGTAGTGAGGGTCGCCTAATCCCTTAGAGGCCCTCGCTTGCCTACCAGACTATACATACATTTTTAATTACAAATAAATGTGAAAAGGAATTAAATCGAACAGCCCTCACATATATGGTGGATGAATAATAATCTTTAATACTACATTAAAAATAACTGCAACAATATAATAATCATTGAGAAATATGATTTTGTTTTAGTCTCGTTGATCCCACTCGTGCAGAAACTTCGGCCAATCTCAAAAGTGGCTCCAGATTACCGCTAATGTATTCAAATGTGTTCGTGAAGACTTTAAAGACATTTACAACATGATTTATTAACGTCTAATATACTACGTATCTCAAAAGTTCTCAGCACTGTTCATTAATAAGTGGATATATAATATGTTACATTTAACGTAAACATAATGAATAGAGTCAATACGCAGTAAAAACCCTAACACAATATGTAATGAGTATAAAAATAAAATAAACGACACATCCACGTAGTTGTCTGGACGTAGGCAGACTATTATGTAGGAGCGCCGCCGCCGATCCGAACGTCAATCCTCCTTCCAGCTCCTTCCCACAACTAGACGACGCCGACGCGACGCAACCCTCCTACTGAACACTGGATTCATTTTTAAGGAGGCTCTTTTAGGTGTATCTTGAAAACAGTTCATGTATATATTATAAATGTTATGTGGGATACGATCAAACTGGTAGCACGGTATGTCGTTATATTTGTAGGCAAGATCGGCTTATTGCGCTGATAAACTAACACAAAACCCAATGGTAATTTCTAACCAGCAACCCAAAAGTATAAAACACAACCTATTCAAGGCAGGTTAAAACAGCCAGAAGATACAATTTGGACAAAAATAACTACTCATATCGTTGATGAAGTTAATCATAGCTTTTCCTAGGGGCCGAAATTTGCTCAGAGAAAATCAGATTGATCCTTTCCCGCGTGAGTCCTACTTTGACACCTAACTGTTTTAACAAGTTGTCGTAGTTGTTTTGTTATAGTTTGAATCTCTATACGACCAATTTAAACATTTTAAATTTTCAAATGAGTTTTCCTGCAAAATTTAATTTTTCTTGGGGTTGAGAATTTTTCCAATCGACTTCTGGCCTATTTCCCTCAATGTTTTAGCAGACTTCTTCCACGGGATTATGTGATCCAATTTGCACCCAGACGTACCTTGTGTTAGATTATAGGAGTCTTTTTATCTTCTCCTCCTTATACATAGTATAAGTATAAATAAATAAGTATACATAGTATATGGATAAAGTATTATTTTCGTCGAAATTTTCGAATTTGAGTTGTTAGTGGAAATATTCGTTTTGGTGATCCCTGAACCCAAAAAAGTGATTTTTACGTGATGTCTGTGTGTCTGTCTGTCTGTCTGAACAGAGCTACAGCCCTAACCAATGGTCCGATTTTTATGAAATTTGGTATGTAGGTACTAATCCACGATATCTCCAGGCAGTTTTTCATTTTTTGGAATTTTTGATTTTTAAGGGTAATTATCCCCCAAAAACCGCCAAAAAACATGAAAAAAATCAAGATTTACCAAAAGCAGCTCTAACGATTTTGATTAAACTTAATTCGTTTTCTATAAATTTAGTTTTCAAACAAAATGACACCACTCGCATTTCTGTAAAAATTCGGGTTCAGAAATTACAAATTAAAATATAAAAATTCAGTTTTTTAGATTTGTCTTAATAAAAACATAAATATAAAAATATTACTACGTATTCACCATTAAAAAGAGCTCAAAAAATAAATAATTTAGTATTTGTAATTACTATTCTACGATTACTGGTTGCGGAGAAAATTTTAATTTTAATTTTGCGGTAAACGCAGTACGGTGTCCAATGTTATTCTTATGGGGAATACAAAAATGACTATTTCTCTCTTCTTTATTGATCAATTCCGTTCAAACTTGATATGCTTGTTAAGTTAGAATTGACCAACAGAGGAAATTCGAAATATGTTGCCCCTTAATAACCCTGAGGGGGGAATAGCATTTTAAATGAACCCTGAGGGGGGGTTTAAGTGGGGGCATTTCCCCTCTTAAAACCACGTGTGAAGCGATGGATTCTGTAGTACCTCCTAAACAGGGATTTGGGAAAATTTTGTTGAAAACAACTTGTTTACAAGTTTTTCTGTACATTCGACCGTGCTTTGTATTCTATATTTAGTAAATAAAAAGTAATTTATTCATTAAAGTTGGGGTAAAAGGGAGAAAGTATGTGTCAGTTTCCTGATACCGTTTATTTACAGTTCGGTTTAAGTTTCTTTTAACTGCCGTTAGTATACTCCAGGCTCAATATATTTAACGTTTAATCTTTTTTGAAAAATATATATTTTTATGTGAATACTGAATTTGGACAAACAGAAATATTTAGCAAAATTAAACACCCAAGTAATGTATGTCTAGTTCCTTGTCTACTCACTCCACACTAGCTTTGTTCTAGAATCTAATAATTATTCACAATTATATTATACAGTATTCCATTTTAGAAAATCAATAGAAGACTTATGTACAATGTAACATCCGAATCAGTAATCCGAAACACCGCAAAAACTGTCTTGATGGGTTTATAAATGGCTTTCTCAATGTACTTACTAATCCGTTTTACTTACTCAATTACAGCAAAATCACCCTTGTAGTATCCCTGGAAAAGTAAAACAAAATACGTGGACTTATTTGTTTAAAGTATTCATTTACTTGTCAAAGTACACTATCAGGAAAGCATAGTTGGCAGCATACTTGTCAAAGTACAAGTACTTGTTCTTACTTCTCCAAAGTATTCATCTACAACTTACATCTGGAATCAGGTTAATACCGTTCAGCTATCTAGCAGCAATCCTAGAGCACAAAGGGACTCCCATGGTGCAACTGCGCGCGGGAACCTCTGATTCTGAGGTGCCCTCTTTCAGTGGTTCCCACATCGCTTTCAATGGAGCGGTTGAGACATGCTTGGAACGTGGTTTTCACACTAGTTGTTTGTGTTCGTTAAAACTTTGTATTGTATTTCAAAGGAACAACTTCGAACTGTATTTGCTATTTTGTTACACAATTCTAAGTATCTACTTGAACGCTTCCTTGCCAATTAGGTAAGCTCACTGGTGAAATTAAACTAGCAGTCATAATAGTTTAAATATTTACACTCAAAGTCTGTAGGATACTTGGGGCGATCTTTGAACAATAAATTCATAAGAAGCCACTGATTGGTGTAAGAATAATCCTAAATCCGGCAACGTCTCCTGTATGAATTTTTGAATGAATGAGTTAAAGGTACATGTGATGTTATTAATTTCTTATGAAATTGTAATTTAAGTTAGAAAACCAGACAAATCGACCCATCCGGTGGAGGATTTGAGTGGGGTTTTGTGTCCACATAAGAATTTGTTTACAGAGTCTTAGCGAATTTCCCCTTTACGTAAGAAGCTATTACCGTAGTCGGCATTGTAAGACCTAGGCCCGGGACCATGATAACTTTTCGTTTTAAAGTCCCCAGACCTCAAACACCATTCGTTCGAAACTGAACGAATATATGTGTGTATATAGATCTGTGTGAATATATATGTCTGAATATATATATATATATATATATATATATATATATGTATGTGTGTGTGTGTGTGTGTGTGTCCGCGGGTGCGATAACTCTCGTAAAAATGGTCCGATTTTTATGAAATTTGGTACAAACGTGTAAAGCATCATTTACGACTTTAATTTCAAAAAACTAGCCAGGACGCTCCATCAAAGGGGTATTTTTGGGTGGTTTTGTACCCCGAATTTTTTTTTAAGTTTTCTGCATGTAATATTTTAAAAAGTCAAATTTTAGTTCTCACCATTGGATTCAGCTTAAAAAAGCACACAATTTGGTGTTTTGAAAATTTCTTTACGCCAATTGATTACAGATATATTGAAAGTGCTAAACACAGTACGTTGTCCAATGCTATTCTTATGGAGAATAAGAACAAAATTATATTTCGCTTATTTATGAACATAAATTAATACAAATTGGTATGTGGCTTCACCGTGTTGAGTTATATTGATATTTGCATAAAAACTCATTTTTTCTGATCCTTGTTGCAGCAAAGCTGCTTTCTCACCCCCCGTGTAATTCTTAAGGAGAATAATTAAAATATTTTATGTTGCTTATTTATTAATGAATATTGATGAAACCTGGTATGTGGCTCCGTCTAGTAGAATTCTATTTATATTTGTATAAAAACCAATTTGTTGTGTTCCTCATTTCAGCAAACCTACGTACTCAATCCCAATGTTATTCTTATAGAGAATAATTCAAACTGTATATATCGCTTTTGTGTAAATTTATTTTTATGAAACTTTGTATGCGGCTCAATGTGGTACTAAGACATATCTTATGCATTAGAAATTCGCTGAGTACGCAGGTTTGCTGCGACGGGGGTATTTTTATACAACACAATTTTGTTGTGTGTACCATTGGATTTTGTATATACAAATTTAGTATATATTAAATTCTTGCTCTACGAAAAATGGTCAGTGATATTTTGAGAGAGCTGAACACAGTATGTTGTCAATGTTGTTATTGAGAATAAGTAAAATGTTATATCTAACTTGTTTATGAATATATTTTGATTAAAATTGGCAAGTGGCTTTGTAAAGTAGTGAGGTATGTAAATATTATTATAAATTCGTGTACAAGTTTGCTGCGTAAGGATATTTATTATTATATGACGTTGTCACATTGATATCACCACTAACCAAATATGTTCGTTGTAGTTTATTGATTTCAATTGTTTTAACGTTTATTTTCGTATTACTTCCTAAACACAAATAAGGAAGTATATCTTTGTTCAAGTAATTGCAATTAAATAAAGCAATCATGTTATTTAAAAGTTGTTAACTTTATAATTGCATAATATCATATAATATTAAAATTCATATCATATATATTATGGAACTATTGTACACATATATCTCCCTACATAATGAAAAAATTCATCAAATGTAAAAAAAAAACTGAACTTAACTCATGTATCTGCACGGAAATGTAAAAAGTAATTACTATAATTCTATCCTATATAACTATCTTTAAACTCTTAGTGTTACTGCATAGAACCAGAACCTATTCATATTGTTTCTAATATATGTTTAACATTTCCCAAGACAAACATATATACATTTTACGACTGGAGAGTAAATGCAACAATCACTTTCATTAATTACACTGTAATTAGACTGATGAATGTCGGACTCAGGAATGAGAAAATGTGGCGGTGATGCAATCCAGCGGAAAAATGTTGAGCAAGAACGTTGGTAACACTGTATCTTGGATCAGCGCGAGGTTGGCAGCACTGTAATGAGTGCGGTACCGACCGCGATCACCGTCTCTTAATTGGGCTTCTAATGGCTCTCTTCTTGTCGGAAACCTTCCGTTAGCCGTCTCTATTAGTTACCTATAAACACCAATATTTTCTCTCACCCTTTTTATGTTCTTGATTTACTTCCTACTGCCGTCATGCTCGTTTTCTTGTTAAACAGACTGGAAACAAGAGTCACATTTTGGCTCATGAACTTTTTATAGTTGTTATTTTGTTGGTTTTTTGTAATAACTGTTAAATAATATCATCCTGATTACAAAACACTAGGATTTCCTGATTGGACCTGATATAATACATAAACATAAACGAGTTCAAACTCAGCACGCTGACGTGAGGGAAGTGAATTTTCCCATAACAAACTTTTACAACTTAAAATCAGTGTAAAAACATGCATTTATTCCAATTTTTATTGAAATCTGAAATCATTAATTTTTGGCTGTTCTGATGCTCCTAGTTTCATTTACCTGCAATGCTGGGAATACAATTTTGTGCATGATGAGGTTAGGAGAAGGTCCAGTCAGGCTTGAAATAAGGCGTGAGGTTGCTGGAGATGATAAAAGTACACCAACAAATGAATAACAGGATTTTCTAAGGTAAAACCCCCATAAGACAGAATGGGGGGTTCCATTCATGGGGGGTACTGTAACATGCTGTAACCAGCATAAGACAGACATGTTCGGTCGATACACATTGTCTTTAATAGCTCGGTAAATATTTATGCTAGAATGACGAGAGAGGGCTTAAAAGTTTTGCCTCACTAATTCCCATCTTTTGTTATGCATAAATTTTACATCCGGGGATTTTCTGGCCCTTTTTGGGCCCAAAAACCCGACATTTGAAAGATTAATCCCCAAAAAATGGGTTTAGAGTTTTCCGATTGCTTTGCCCAACGAACTTGTCCAACTGATTATAGAAAGGATTGTCCCTACCAAATTTTAAGTAAATCGGACAAAAATTGCGACCGGTAGGGTGCAAACACACACACACACACAAACACACACACACACACACACACACACATATATATATGCTAGTAGTTCACTTTCCATAGGAAATTCACTAACTAGGTAAGATTATATTAATATGTTATGGTCTATCGTTATGTAATCTAGGATACATGTAGGTTCTATGACGATTATTGTAGTTGATGTAAAGAAATTCATCCTATCCTGAAATTATTAGCAAATAATCAATCTGCGAAAAACCTAAGGGGGCTTAAGATCAGACCAGATCGCGGAGAACTGTAAATGGATACCTCTCTACCTAAAGTGATATACAGTTCCGAAATTGAAGTATAGATTCAGATCTTTACCTCTCACCCTTCCCCTTCCCTAACCCATCCTTTTAATACTAACAAAAACAACCAAGTTTACTTGGGATTTCATTCTAGAAGCAGAGTTACTTAAGCTTAGATACTCTACATCTAAATATGAAAATTCACCTCATACGCCAAAAGCTCTCAACTGGTTTGTTCATCAAACAATTGTTTGGCAACTTATCGTTTTATTTTTGACGCACTTCTACATTACGCAACGTGAGAAACGTAGTGTCAAATAAAAACCCTCCGCTGATTCAAATGCTTCCGCAATTTCGTATGATCATCCAATTTCACTCCCCTTCTCCCATACCCGAGAGACCGTTGACAAACTCACACCGTGGCCAATGGCGATCACTGCACGACCTCTGCTGTTGCTGCTGTTTTTGCAACCCCCATTTCCGATTTCCACGCCGTTCCGTGTGGACACTGCGCGCCAGCAGGAGCCTTCACGCTGGCGAACGGGTTTGATGCACTTTCCACGGGAATCAAAATTACAAAATGAATTTAACTTGAATATTCTTGTCGATTTTTTTAACTAGGAGTGTGCTGATTTGTGTCATCGGTAATTAGGTTAACTCTTTTTCTTACGTCAGTAACAAGACTACACAAGGCATCTCACCCATTCTACACTCATCATTCATTCATCTTCGCCTGAAAGTACGAACTAGTTGCGTCGGCATATTATACAGTGATTAAGAGTAGTTAAAATACCTTTTGTGCAAGTTTGTGGTTCAGCGTGAACAAACTATATTAGTACAATGACTTTGAGTCAATCGGATAAATTTCTTTGATGTTTCGCACTTGATCAAATATATACTTGCCTTCGGAATATTAAATGGTGCTTTTAACTAAATGCCAATTTTAATCGGAAACAAGACCAGAGTTCCAATAACCGTTCTTTATCAAACATTAAACACGCTACTGACTTCAAGTTTGATATGGACTAATTTCTAAACGTATGACCAGTGTGTCCGTTTATCCTAACTTTGCTTTTATCGTCTTCTGAGGACATTGATGTTTTACTGTTTGACGTTTGACTTATCGGGTGATGATTCCTAGCTTAAGCCATATTAACAATATGCCGATATTTGGTTTATATAATTCCTAAATTGAAGGATCTAAGATGATTTATTCTTTGTTTAAGCCATAGTAACCAATATACTGGTACTGAATTTCTTTAATAAAATCCATAAGTTGAAAGGTCTAATATAATTGATTTGTCTTCTATGAAATATCATTAATCTCGCACTACCACTGCCTATAGATGGTCAGTGGCATTGTACTTACATTTTAATTTTACCACCAATCTCCTAATAATTGAAGATATAACGTTTACGATCTTTTTATGGGGAAAGTTGTGTTCCAATCATGCCCAGTGTTTATTTAAATACGAACTAGTAGAGTTTATTTATATATTCAAGGATTTTACCTGCATATCGTATTTGACCAAAATCTGGTGTAGTCCCAATTACATAGAAGGACAAACAGGTAACACTTCAAAAATCAAATGATAAATTCACAAAGCATCAAAACAAAATATTGAAGCATTCAAGTTTGGAAAATTCGTTTTCTTTACTCGTTACTAAGAATAAGAGGAGAAAGCAAGTAGATTAACGTAAATTCCTCGTCGCATAAGAAACCCGTGAAAAATCCAGTAGCAATTGTTTTTGCACATATAATTTTAAATCAACTGTGCTTCATAAGGAAGCATGTCTGTCACTCATCGTTAATCATTCCAGCTCTGTTAATCATATGTCTGATATGAAGGTATTAAACCGGTCGTAACTGCTAGCTTTCACGACCAATCCACTCGCACAATACCTTCCCTCGAATACCCGTACTTCATCATACAAACAAACGACCTCGGCAATCTCTGCTACTTTTACACATCTGAACATCTACTTTCTCCTTTTCTTTGTGATCTACTTTCAATTCTCAATGAACGGAAGTACTTTCGTTTATCTTTTATGTATTACCTACAGCTTGAATACAAATCTTAAACTTTTCTTATCAAACTTTGTTTTATTCAACAAGGTAAAGCATTAAGGGAACGGAAGTTTAGAAATGGGTGCAGGGATCTTTTCGATTAAGCTAAAACTTTCAAAGTTTTCAAAATGTCCCTCTGAAGCTGGCGTATAGCAAATGGTTAAAACATATTGAGACACCTTGTTTGATGGGTTGCTCGCTGTGACAAGGTCGCTTATGAAGTGTCTTACATCGAACGACGATCCTCAGGTAAGCGACAAACACCAGGGGAGGGATGTCAAGGGATCGGTTCTTCACCAGGTACAGTTTATAGATTTTAAAACAGACAACGCTACAAACTAGGTCAAAAACCATCTACACTTAGCCGTAGACTAAAAACCCGTTTAAACTTAATCTCTTTCACCAATTGGCATAACTCTTGTTGTATAGGCTATTGGGCTAAAAGCGGTAACATAACACGTAAAATAAATGTACAGGGTGTCCAACAAACGTTTCAGGACTTTGGGACATGATTATTTATATAAAAATAAAGAAAAGTTCGTATGAGATTATGTCCTAAATTGCTTAGTTTTTCGTCTGTCTGTCTGTATGTGTTTTTTACTTAATACGTTATATCTTAAGAATGTCAAAGGATATCAAATTCAAACTTGGTAGATGTATTACATCTAATAAGACTCATTTTGGTATGGAATATCAATTTTCTACTTTGTACCATTTCAAAATGGCGGTCTTTTTTGTTTTTCAAAGCTAAATATCTTAAAAACCGTAATATTTAGGATAGAACTATAAAAATCTAAAAAGGTGTGTAATTTTGTCTTATAGCTAAAGATAAGAAGATTGTAACAATAGGATTATAAATAACTGATACATTGTAGTTTTCATAAGTTAAAACATGTTTTTTGCCATTTCTGGCCTAAAACATCATTTTTAAATAGTAAACATTATGATGCAAAATAAAATACCCCCATTGCAGCAAACCTGCATACTCAGCAAATTTCAAATGGTACTTCACTAAGTCATGAAGCCACTAACCTCCTGATTTTTAGTTGTGCATAAAGGTTTCCATTTACCGATATTTCTCATCCGAAGGGCGCGGGCTGCCCTCAAAGTTCGTGTTTTGCTCATAAGATTAATATGGGGATAATTTTATTTGAATTTCAGCTGTTAATACATTATGGACAGATTATTGGCAATACCAGATGTTACAGGTAAATAGTTTGTTTATCTATATCAATAAAATACGTTTATTTTCTACAGCGCTTTGAGCAGTGAAATGTTGTGTGCAGCGGAGATATTTATTTGTTTGTTAAAATTTGTTTATCCGTCAGCCTGTTTATGAGCCACGCGTTTCATAGAAAAAAATGTACTGAAAGAAATAAAATATTCTGCCCATTTTCGTGTAGAGGAGGAACCGTTTTGCCTGTTTTAAATCATAGTACGCCACTAGGGTTATGTCCCGTTGCCCGGCGCTATAAAGTAGATTTTAAGGGTACAGGTTACTCAACCTTTCACTACAGAATGCACTATATTTGTTCTAATGAGCATTTATTTAGTAAGATAATTATCTTTTATCACAGAGCGGAGGAAACACGTCTGCTTTACTATTCTACAAAGGCATAATAAACCATATAAAATAACAGCACGGCAATGAAACATTGGATACGGAACACATAACCCCTTGCAACATGGAAGCTCAGTTTATCTAGGTAGTCATTGTGATTACAAAATATTTTATGAGTTTTAAGTCCACCATCAACAAGTCCAAAAAACTTCAGGTATATTTGAGCAGATATTTGGAAGAAGATGGGTCCATCCCAAAAAGGTTATGGGCTTATTCCCGTTCCAATTAGGCTCGACCCAAACGACCTTCAACATGTCCATGGTATTACTAGACCGATTGAGTATATATTTGGTAGAAATACAGCAGGCAATGCACTATATAATCAGAATCAAGCCTATCAGACAGAAACAGACTTATCTGCTTCGCCGGCCATTGACATCTTAATGTTATCGTCACTGACATTAGTACTACCATTGGGTTTATCTACTAATAAAACAGTAAATAAAAACAATATAATCATAACAGCTGTTCAAAACCACCATTAAACTGTAAAAATAACACTCAATTGGTAAAGTACCATGTGATTTTTGTGATAATAATGATTAGAACCAATTAAACATGACTTTAGTATATACTTGATTAGGTTATGTATAGATTGCTGGAAATATTAAATATGAATATTGAATATAAAGCAGACATGTCCAAAATGGAAAGAGAGCAAATAAGCAAATCAAATATGCTCACCTTGGAGAGGAACCGTTAAGATAGGGACTCTAGGCATTTTGAACAACTGACTGGCTTTTCGAGCAAAGCTCGGTCCCCAAAAAACCACATGATGTAACTAACTTCCTAAACATATTTAACTGTGATTGAGAGCGAAGCCGCAACGGGCTACTACTTTTATTTATTCTCTATAAGAAAAAATAAGGACTGAGTATGCAGGTTTGCTGCATCAAGGACCACAAAAATCTGATTTTTATGAAAATTACAATGGACCATCACAAGATGAATCAACATATCAAGTTTTACCAATTTACGTTCATAAACAAGCAAGATATCGCATGTTTCTTATTCTCCATATGAATAATAACATTATAGCTGCTGAGTACGCAGGTTTGCTGCCATGGGGACAAAAAAATTGGGTTTTGTATGTAAATCAGTAAACCCTAACCATATGAAGCCCCAACCAAGTTTCATTAATATATGTTCATTAATAAGCGAGATATAAAATTTTACTTATCCTCCATAATATTAACATTGGACAACGTACTGTGTTTAGCACTTTCTATATCTTGGTAACCAATTGACGTAGAGCAATGATCAAAATACCAAATTTTTCAAGCTGAATCTAATAGTGTAATACATATATATATAATTAGGTTTAAGCACAATTTTATAAACAGAGTACCCTTTTTGGTTTTAACATAATATGTTTAATTAGATGACTAGTTTCAAACCTTTAGGTCATAGTCATGTCTTACATTATTTTTTGCAACCTCACATAGTGCAAATTACTAAAGGATAAACAAATTAAGCACCATATGTTTAAATTAAACTTAGAATATGGGGATCTTCTTGAATATAATATTTTATTATTGTCTTAAGGTATATGATTTGAAATTATTTCTTTCACCCTTTTTTATGTGACAAATTTTGTTGAAGATCGGATTTCTTTGACGTATGTTCATAGTGTTCAACACATTATTCGGGTTATTTTCGTAATTCATATGAAAGTCTTCTTTTACATATAATTTATCTCTTTCTTTCTCGTATTTAACCGGAATATCGTTATCGTTAATATCGTTAGGTTGTCATTGATACTTTTATAGCTGTATCTTGTTTCAATTCAATGTTAAGCGAAGTTTGATTTTATTGTTTGATTATAAATAAATTTGAACGAATTGTGTTTTTGGCATCTGGGGGCCTCAAAACTAAAGTTTTTCACTGTCCAGGGCCTAGGTTTTACCATTCCACCTACGGTAATAGCTTCTTTCCTATATAGGAAATTCGCTAAAATACAATACTAATAAATAATGGGTGATACTCATTTATTTATTTGTCAGCGTACTAATGGCACTAATGGCAACAAGTTTACCTAATTCAAAACAGGTGTCTCAATGCGCAAACTGCACAATAACACTCGAGCTACATTTGTCTATGGTAAAATGGCAACAGTGACAGCGTGTAGCCATATTATTGGCTGGAGCTCAACTGTTATCTTTCCTGCTCCTGATTATAGCTTTAGTTGTAATTCTAACAATAAAAATGTTCCCTGTTTATGATCCGATTTCTCGAACTACTAGACCAATGCATAAACTGTGAAGGAGTGCGATCAGCTGATGTTTACCATATCCCAGGAAGCACCGACGCCTCTCTCCTACTTCCGGTGCCTCTGGGTGGTTATGACCTGACTTCCGCTTCACAGTGCGGAACACGGTCGTTTGATAAGCTTCAAGAAACAGAAGCGTTGTGCACGCATTTGTTTTGTGAAAGCGTTTTAATGTGTTGAACAGGTACTTTAGGATCTGATAGCATACTCTAATTTGTATTTTAACGGTTCTCTGCTTGTAATTTACTGATATAAGATTGTTATTAGTTTTTTCCTATTGAAGGATTTTTTGTCATTTTACCTACAGCAATTCAATAATCACTCACTTGATAAAGAAGGAAATGACACTGATCACATTAGTACAACATCAATTGTGAAACATGTGCTAAGTAAGCAATAATCTTGCCGATTGTAGATCTCAAAAAGTAGAGAGCCCTTTTAAAAATATTTAAAAAAATAGGGAGTCTATGCCTAAGTTCATTTAACAGACCTACTCTATCTAATCAGTAAACATTGTATAAAAGGCATCTTTTAAATCTAAATTACACTTACTATAAATATTATTGTTATTAAATATCACATGCTGTAGTAGCTGTGTAAACCGGTTTTATGATTCGCCCTTGATCTTGACCTACGCGCCTGCGCGTCACCCACGCTATCTGAGGCTTTATAACCTGTTGCCTAGAGTGGTCATAACATCTTCGTGATTCCTTTTGTTTTGCTCTGACTACATCAATCAATATTGTTGTGATTGGTTCCTGACGGAGTAATGCAATCTGTACTGAAAGGAAAAATAAAGGTCTTGAAAAATACTAACCTGGTTTGACAAATACTTTTTAACGGTATGAACTTTAAAATAAAATATAAAAACTATATTATCTTATTAGTATGTTAAACCTTATCTTCTTGTCCGTTAAATTATTTTAAAACAATTCTACAAGTATTCTACCTTTCCTCTCATGTTATGGTCAAGTTTATATATATTTCCACAAAATATGTCGAACGTTGAGATGTTGTTTTGCCTTTAAAATTATGCGATTCACGTCTTATTTTTACCATCTTTTTTGGACATAACGGTTATTTTTGTTATTTGGTAACTTTTGTAATGGGTCGCAGGATTCCTGAGAAATAATACCTTCCTTAAAGAACCCTAATAGCTTCACTAAATCTATGGATAGCTGTGAAACCTGATCGTCTTGAACTTCCTTAGGATTTTTGAGGAGAATTGTTGAACGGCACAGGGTTGTTGGGGAGGATCACATTGTTCAGTGTCCAAACTGCTGTTTTATGAATCATAAATTGTTTAACTCATGCAATGTTATCAGTTTCACCTAGGGAACTGTAATCAAACCCCGTGAGGTTTTATGTATTAGTTATTTTTTACATCAAATGTATTTTAAGCAATCCCTTCTTCTGTGATTGTAGTAATCACTTGATCTTAGTGTCAATTGTTAATCTGCTGTTGAAACTATTATTCCCAAACGAAACTATAAGCTAGTTTAAAAATGTGAGTAAATCCACTTAACGAGTTCGCACGCAGCACGCTGACGTGAGGGAAGTGAATTTCCACATAACAACTTTTAAAACTCAAAATCAGTGTAAAAACATACATTTGTCCAATTTTTATTGAAATCTGAAAACATAGATTTTTTGGCTGTTCTGATACTCCTGGTTTCATTTACTTGAAAGCTGTGAATACAATTTTGCTCATTATAAGGTTAGGAGAAGGTCCAGACAGGCTTGAAAGTAGGCGTGAGGTTGCTGGGGATGATAAAAGTACTCTAACAAAGGAATAACAGGCTTTTCTAGTGTAAAACCCCCATAAGACAACGTACTGTACTGTGATTATTCGATACACATTTTCTTTAGTGACTCGGTAAATATTTATGCTATAATGACGAGAGAGGGCTTAAAACTTTCGCCTCTCTAATTCCCATCTTTTTACATGCATTTATTTTACATCTGGGGCTTTTATGACCATTTTTGGGCCCAAAAACTCGAAATTTGAAAGATTAATCCCCCAAAAAAGGGGTTTAGAGTTTACCGATTGTTTTGCCCAACGAACTTGTCCAACTGATTACAGAGAGGAATGTCCCTACCAAATTTGAAGTAAATCGGAAAAAATGCGACCGCTAGAGTGCAAACACACATATATATATATATATATATATATATACACTATATATAAAATATTATATATATATAATACATATAAAATATGTAATATATAAAATTTTGAACGACCCCCCAAAACGTGTTCAGGGGGTCACGTTAGGAACTTCTATGGTGGTCCCAGGCTTAAGTTTCACCGTGCGGGTCATGCTAATAGTTCACTTTCCAAAGGAAATTCACTAACAATGACAACCAAATTGGTGATCAAACGTCTCAGGAGGCTTATTTTCAACAATGAACAAACATTTAATATCCTTGTATAAAATAAAATCAAGTATATATTATTTAAGAAAGGGATTCATGCAAGTTAACTATGATTAAATAAACTTGAGAAGGTTTTAAAATTAGAACACGCTAGAAATTTATTTTTTACTGAGCACTTAACAGCATGGGATCGTTTGGAGTGTGGGATGGGATTAATTAAAGGGTAGAGACGGTGACCCACTGACCAGACCAGAGTCGCACTCTCGCCAACAGAGCAGACCTCGCAGAGCCTGGCGGTGCATCTTCAGAATCTGATTATTTCTTGAAGTCATTGTAAAAAACATTTTATGAATTGGTGATTGGGCGATACTCTACTAGCAATGAAAACCAACATAATTCTCTCTCTTAGCCCGAAGTCTGATGATGTCGAAACTGATTCCCTCACACAATATTTCATGTATATTATTACATTATTATATTCTTGTTTGTAAAACCAATACAAGTATCAATACCAGTATAATGTGTGGTGTTGTAAGGTGTAGTTGATCGTATCTTGATTAATTGTAACTATACATTCTGTGCAGTTCAGCAGCAAACGTAAACTTATATAGGAAAACCCCAAAACAATGACGTGAGAATTACTTTTCTCTATTGAGCATTCTTCTACAGATACTTTATTTACAGTAAGCTCTTGGTTTTTAATTTTTCAAAACAAACAAAAATCGTTTTATTAAAACACAACAATGATTTAATTTTCTATACATTTGTGTGCAGCCTATCACAATGCTATCACAATGCCTATCACAATGTCTGTACAGAAGGTGGAGCTTTTGAGGCCGACGGAGGTCCCATACTTTCGCCAAATTCGGCTTAGTTATCCTGAACATTGCCAGCTTTCTCCACACCTCCAATCTTGTTGTCGCGGCGCGATACACTGCGAGACATTGAATGGTGCAAACCAGAGCAAACCGACCACATAATATTTCTTTTGCTACTTTCATTTGATAAATCTATTGGCATTGCACGATGGATTTTCTGTTTTCGAAAGGTTCACCAGTGTCTGTACTTTCAGAAAGTGACTTTCTGTTAGGGTTCAAATTACCTAGATAAACGTTAGTGTACAAAGTTTATTAGAAGCAAGTTTATTGGTTTCTGTTAACGGTGCAAGGTTTGAGAGGCTCAAAAACCATATATACAATGTCGTAAACCTTTAATTTTATTTAAACCATATAAACCAATGTCGTAAACAGTTAATTTTATTCTGGTTGATTGTACAATTTTTTTAATTTATATGCTTTACTAATCTCAGTGCTACCGCAGATTTATTAGAAAAAAATACGTCAAAATTTCTTGCAGAAGTAAGAAAATGAAAACCTTTGGAAACAAGCGTTTTTTTCTGCAGCCGTTATAACTGTTTACAAATACATTTTATTTTATTAAACTAAAATTTAATCTGTTTTCTTTTAAGACCATAAAAAGTCAAAAAACACAGTTCCAATAAATTCGATAACAAATTTAATTAAATTGTTTAATGAATACATAGAGCAAAAAACTAAGGTTCAGGTGGAGGGATGTCGGAACGAAGACTAATTCGGTAGCTTTGCTCCCAAGCTGCACATTGTATTGACATGTGCCTTTTCTGAATTTGCTCGGTAATATATTTTTGGGCTGTACTATAAAGCGCTTTAACAGTGTTATTTCATTCTAAAACTGTTATTTTGAGTTAGTTATATACTCTCACATGACCCATTACTGAGCATATATTAAAAAATACGTCATTGAAGAGACTTATGCAACACAATTGGTACCATTGTATGAGGGAACAACATTACAAAAATCAACATTTACTATTTGTAGACCTCTCTTAAATCAGTGGGTTATCGCGAGCAATCAATATTCCTTTTTTATGGTAATTAGATTCCTCTAAGTGTATTCTTCGTACGTATGCATTGTTTTTATATTATTTCATTTTAGCCATACCTAATAGGTTACAGTCCACTCGCCATCCTCAAGGAAGTTTATACTGCCCTTATAAAAAAGGCTTTGAAACAAGTTAAAAATAACCATCTTTTACAGGTAAGATTTCTTACTAAGCACAGAGCTCAAAATCCTGAGTAGTAAACAAGTTAGTTCTTTTTAGCTGTTAAAAAAATACTGGGAAGGGAGGCTGGACTTCTAAATCAAGGACTTGAGTCAACAAAAATACAAAAGTTTCATCTGCTTCATCCCGAAATGCATCCTTACCTCAGGCCCTTGCAGCTTGTAAAGGATGTTTGGGCATCTTGTCGAATGGTCTTTAAGATTTCAAGATATACAACTGTAGAAGTTTTCTTTAACAGTAATTTTCGTAATACTCTCCCCCCCTGTATTTCTGTATTTCTGTATTAATTCTGAAATAAATTGATAGTATATTACTTATTATAGTAATCACACATCCTGTTTCACATGTATTGAATAAATTATATTAATTCGAAATGTAAATTTAAGCAAATTAAAGAACTCTTCTTCTAGGATTAAGTACAGTACCCGGGGGTCGAGCTTTGCTCGGGGAAGGCCAGTCAGTTTGTTTATATGGCTTGGCGTAATATTTCACCACTTCCCCCTACTGATAATCAGATTTGTATAACTCATTTGCCTCTTTTCCACATTTTAAGGTCACTCCAGTTTTTATACATAGCTCAATGTCCCTTTGATTTATTTTACTACTCTATATATGTAATCTTTACATAAATCTTTTAATCTCTGCTCTCAGGAAACCACATGTTAATAATCATAAACAACATGAGTATTACTTTGATGGTTCCCTGGTTGATTATGAACAGCTGTTACAATTCTTTTGTTTTGATTTGAAACTCCATAAGCCCAATGTTAATTTGTTTAACTTTCCATTTTAGTTTTTTTAAATTATTTGATTTTTCTTGGGGATGAGGCCTCTCTAGGACTTATTTGTATCCCAGAAATTAGCGATTTCGAACGTTTGAAGGAAATCGTTGGAGCCGTTTTTGAGATCAGTGTCGCAAGCAAGCAAGCAAACCTTACTCATATAGGATATTATAGGATATATTGTATAGGATATTTTAAGAATGATTGAATGGTTATTTACAAAATCGGCTTCATAGACTGTTACATTACTTTCATAGGGCACAGACTTTCAGCAACATTACTTACATTAGTATTTAAAATGTAAAATTGAAGTGATCGGTGCTCAACAAATCATCATTATTTGAAAACCTAACTCAACTGTAGAGTTTTTGCTAGTTTAAGACCAGTTTCGTAAAAACCTTTTGAATAGGCATATTAAACACTATTATTTAAGAATAATCCGCAACTATTGCCATATAAGTATTATTGCTCTAAATGTTGATTACTTAAAAAAAACAATAATTGGTCTATTATCCAAAAAGTACCTTTAATCCAAAAGTTAGGGTTTTAAGGTTTTGCCGTAAAAAATAATAAACAAGTCTCATATGGACACTTACACTCCTGTGTAAGTGTGGGTTGGTTGATTCGACGATGCATGAAGGAATGTTGAATCACATTCGACAGAAGTAACAGTTTGGTTTGATTAAAACTAAAAGTACTTGTGAATCGATTATTATTAAACATGTTAATAATTAGCATGATTGCAAAACAACATTTCAAATTGCAATTGAACATCGGGTATAAGCCACGCCAAGATTGAGGGTAGAGGAGGAGTCGACATCCTCTTAGTGAAACCCGCAGGGCCAGTATGCGTAGTACGCTAATGTATTTATATAATTAAAGCAACTCCCTTCCCTCCACCCAATTTCTGTACTAATTTAAATTATAATTTTCGTATTTTCGTAATTCGTAATTGAGTTTTAATCATTATTCTAAAACTCAACCAATTTGTCCAAAACTCTGAAAAACTTGGATGTTTATCTGTTGCTTGCGGAAGTAGGCCTAAATGCAAAATGTTATCTGTTAAATATTAGGTGCTTGGCACGTGGCTGAAAGAAGTTAAAAATTTAATAATTGCTTTGTGTTTTTTTATATCCTATTTATAGCCGTTTCCGTAGCCTTTTACTATGGTAAAAGAGCTTTTATCAAAGGGGGATGAGCTTTGCTTAAAAAGGACCTTACTTGCTTTCTAACTAAAGATCTCGAGTTTTATGCATTGGATTTATAAAAAACTCAATATTTTACAAACCAACTTTAACATATGCAACAACTAGTATTGCATATACAAAAGTAGTTGAGCAATACTAGTGGAAGAATTATTGTTTATTTTTGTAAAAGATGATCGAGGTTTGTTCGAAAACTTACATATTGGAAAGGGGGTTTAGTTAGAAGGAGGGCCATCGGTAAAAAATACTTCTTTATCTTAAAGATGAGTAGAAGGGTCAAGCCTTACAAAAATAAAAAAAAAAAAACATAACTATTACGTATGGCTCCCGACGTTCATTAACTTTCACCTAGCTCGGAATCGGAGAGGCTCGCCGTATTTCTATTGGGTTACGGCCCAAAACACCAAACACGTAACTTTTTAGTAAAGCAACAAGTCAGCATAGTAATTTAGTAAATTTCTACCTGGTGACAATAGACCTATTCTTAATCACGCACTTTCTTCTTGCAGCGGGAAACCGACGACGCTACCCAATTTGACACCCACGTAACAGAAAGGCTCAGTACGTGATTGACTGTTACGACGACGCGACAATTGATTTCGTAACGGTTTAACAACGAGGAAATCGACAGCTATCGGCTACGATTGATTTATTTCCTTGTACAGTGTACGGGTTTCCTCTTTCTGTCAGTGTGAAAATATGGATAGGATGGGTAGGACTATTTGAGGATATGTTATAGAACAAAAGTGCACTGTTGCCTAACTGAGGTAGATTAATTGTGAAAAGTCATAACTGTTTCTTAAATGAGATGGTTGGAGAATACTATATTCCAAAATCACCGTTTGTACATCACTTCTTTATATTAGCTTAGATATTATTTTTTCTTAATCTCTTAATTTAAGAAAATAATCGAAGAGTGTTTGTTTTCAATCCCTGCATTATTGCACAATGCTTTAATATTTTCCGAGAGTAGAATGTCCAATCTTCATAGTTTTAAAACAAATACCAAAACATTTATAATTTTTTTGTATTATTTTAAAAGTTAGCTTTTAGCAAGAGTCCCTTTGATATTTTCTATTGATCACATATTCTTTGAAAACCTCTTTTTCCCAAGGTTTTTTACAATTCTAAAGCATCTAGAATCCAACAACCGGTCAGGGTTTTGCTTACGTTTCTGCTTATGCCATTCTCTACCTTATCCTCCTCATATTCCAGGACTGTACGAGAGAGCCAAGGTGCGACAGATGTCAACGGTCAAGGAACCTCCGCCTTTGGTCTACGTCTACCAGACTCCGCGACAGAACAGAAAACCCTCCAGGCAGTTTAGGTACGTCAAACTAAAATAATGGGTTACAAACGTTGTCCTCCAAGGAAAAAATATATAAACAAATACAATAATACAAAAATACACGAGTTTGGTTTATTTTCTTTCATACATTTTTATGCATACAAGTATAAAAGGTTTCTTAATGTGAGTTATTCTCTAGATTGGGATGCTATAAGTTGGTAAAAATCCATTCGAATTTGATAGTAAGAAATTGCAAAACTGTACGACGAAAATGGCCTTAATAAACCATCTTTGTGACACTTTCCCTTCAAATATCGATACGAACATCAAATTTGGACTGTAGTTGTAATTCCAAGCTTACAAAGACGAACATCAAATTTGGACTGTAGTTGTAATTCCAAGCTTACAAAGTCAAGTTCGATTTTGATAAAAACTTGGTTTAATTTAAAATTGTGCACCGGTTTAATAAGTAGAAGCACGGCTAATAATGCCGTGTATAAATCTGATGTAGCTTTTGTAGTACATTTCCGGTTTAAATAGTGTATTATCGTTGGGCTGTTAACTAAGGATATACTCTGCTTAGGGACGGACACCATCTGTCAGGGATTAGGCTTAGGCTTGTATGAATATGATGTTTGGACTGTGATTACAGGCTTTCATGATAATCATGGTGGTTAAGGCCCAGAAAGCTGTACTATCAAGGCTTTCTAGGTGTCCTTTTAATTTATTTTGTTATTATTATAAAAATTAAATAACACAAACCACGATCGCCAACAATGAATTTCACAAGATAAGTTTCTTATTGGTCTCTTGCCTTTTAAAATACGCCAAACGTGTCTTTATATAACGTGTCGTAGTGTTATATGTTGAATGGAACATAAGTGTAAACAATGTTTATATACATCAGCACCAGATACATGTTGTTTGAGATAAAACTAATCGCTCTTGGGGAAAGTGGTTAAAACTCAAACACGCCCCAGGACCCCTGTACAGTTCTTAAAACGTTAGGATAACGATATTCCCAATATTTTCTAGTTACAACAGAATCAAAAATAATACAGATGATAATTCGCTCTTACTGTAATCCACATTATAAATAAATAAAAACGTTTTATTGAAGAAGGCATATTTTAATGCATTGCAAAATGTAAATTAAAAATAATCTTTGGTTTTATAAGTTCAGTTTTCAGTTTAAAGATTCTTCACATAATTCTTGAAATTTTAACACACAAATTGGTAATTGGTATTAATTTTTATATCTATATGTGTGAATATGTGAAATGGATTGACAAATGTAAAGGTCTGCACACTGTTGTAGTATTTAGGCAACATTGTCTCTTGCTACATTTTGTTTAGACAAAGATTCCCTGTTTAGTAGCCTGGGTTGCTAAACAGAGAGATAATGTTTAATTTTATGAATAGTGGCTTATGGTGTGTTCTTAACGATACCCTGCATTTTTAAACATTAGAATATATAAAACTAGAGGTAAATGCTTCTTTTTTGTGTTGGGAGTAAATTTAAATCGCAAAACACTTTATATCCAAGTGGACCTGATGTAGATTGCCTGGAGTCTACAGGAGCCACGTAACTATGTCAATAACACCGTCGACATGGCTGGCATACCGCTACGGTAATTTTCATTCATCCGGTATCCAGCGCGTGCCTTCTACGGAGTGCGTTATACAAGTCAACTCCAGGACGGGAGCGAGGTGATCTTAGTAGGTCAGGAAGAACAATCAGCTGTTCGTGTCCTTCGTAGTAACGTCACGGTTGACGGTTGACGGTCGTCGGGTGTCACCTACACTTTTGTTTCGTAAGGGAAGACCCTACGATATTTGATTTTCCATGAGATCGTAACTAAGGTTTTTTCAGGGTTGTATGGCTTACGCTAGTTATGATGACACAATAGTTTTCACATTTTTGTCTTCCAATACAACCTGAATCGGAATACATACCTGTTGCTCATTAGAAACATAGATGATAGCACTAGTTTTGAGGTGCATCTTTTTAACGGGACACATCGTCAATTATTTCCCAAATGAAATTTAGCATTCTTAGTAACTTTGCACAAATAAAACCAGGTGTATGAAAACAGCGAACATAGAAAATAATTATTCCTCTGTATCCGCTATGTGTAAAATAGGTAAGGTAAAATAAATAATGCCTTCAAACATCCTTTACCTACTACTTAATTGGGTGTATATTCTTACTAGTAGAATTTTCTATGGTTAAATTGTATCAGATGATTTAAAAAACTATAAACCAAAGGCTCAAGAGCTTTTGCATTTTATACCCAAAGGGACATTCGTATTCTCATAAATTAAGATACGGTGTTAAAAGACGCAGTTACTAAGAATATAGCGCAAGGCATCTCACTCATATTACGTTCATATTTCAGCAATATTTGTTTTAAAATGCACACTGTAAAGAATAGTAAGTACTTCTCATCGTACCTATAATTCCTCTAAATAACGTTGTATTGCAAATAAATGTCGAATAACAATTATGTTATATACATTCACTTGCCCTTCGAGCTTTACTTAGTACTGATCCTAGCTCAAAACCTTTCCGATATTTTAGATTGACACTGAAGTTTAAAGTAGATTTTGCGGTTGATTACTACGTCAACAAAAAAGGTTACTTGCGACAAATGATAGCATTTTCAATGTTTGAGCAGTTTACTCGGGGGCCTCTTGAAGTGAAATGTATAATTTTGTCCATGATCGGCAATAGAAATTACATTAATATAGAGCTCCAATATGCGTTGAAATACGGTCATGTGATTTATAAGCTGATTATGTTGTCTGAAATGAGTCAGTCAGTAAGCCCGAGAAGTTTGAAGAATAACTTGGTTTAGGTTTTTGGTGGCTCGGCAGTTTTTCATGTTTAACACAAAAAAGCCAGAAACTATAGTTTGGTAATGCGAGTTTATGCAAGAAAGTAACAATCCATGAAACAAATATGAAATAATTAAAAATAAGTACACACTACTCGCTCATATATTTTACATGAAGACCTTTTGCTAACTCATGTACTCATACAATTAACAGTCCGTCCGTTAATACAATAACAAAAATAGGTAAATAAATATACTTAAACTAATGATAAGTCAAACTTCATGCATTTCTATTAATCTACACTATTAATAAATATATGAAGTGGCTTACTTTCGGTTTATCTTTTAAATAAAAAAACAACAATAACAAACTCCAGTTCTACCTCTTGATTTTTTCAACTAACGACTTTGGAACAGTATATGCTGGTAATTATACTTAAGTTACAACAATGCCATACAGAAAAAGAAACGCGTTTTTTACAATTCAACAATGACAGTATAGTTACTGTTTGCTCTCCAGCATTTAGGGTTCGTGTCTTTCTTTACCAGATTCGTGACAACGACTTGAACGCAAAGCGGTCTCTCAAATCGTTTCGACCAGGAAGAAATTCAGTGTCATTACTCGTTTTTGTTTTCGCTTTTTACTTCTGGAAAACAATAGACTACTACACTTCTGTTTGGTAATCGTTGAAAAGAGCTGGGTTGTTTTTTATCATTGGTTAATGGCAATTGTTGAAATCTATGCATTCTAATACTATTTCATTTGTCCTTTTTTTGTCTCCCTTTAATCTATTATTTTATGTACGAGTATATTTCGAAAAACTTATTTGTTTTGAATAGAGTTTAAAATACTGTATCGATTCAAACTAAAGTAAACCGTTTTAAGTTTTGCGGTTCATTTTCAGTAGACTTTGGTGAAAAATGCATGATGATTTTACTATCATTGTCTCATTATTTACCAAACTCCTTCTTCCGTAAGTACTAATGTGTTAGTACTAACAATGTTTAGTTTGTTTAGGAGTAGAAATAAAAGCAATGTTGCTAGCTTTTGAGCTAATCTAGCTTTCTAGTTGGCGCAAACACCCTCTACAGATTGAGATTTTTAGTGAATCCAGAATCTAATTGAGATCATGTCCACGAACGCTGACTATAAAATAACTGCTGGTGTGATTATTTGACATGAAATACAAGAACGGATCTTAACAGCTTAGCCTTTCTAAAAGCAATATATTATTTTTCTTCTACTTAAATAAATACAGTAGTTCATATTGCGTTTTTTGTCATACATTTTGTCATACTGCATATATTTTTGTATGTTCTAGATAGCGCCGTAAATTTTGATCCTCATAATGTTTTTCTTTTCATTATTTAACCAGTCCACTACCTTACCAGATTATTGTCAAGTAGTGTTTAGTTTTGTAACTGGTAATAATTTTACACACCGGAGTAAACTATTTCCCAATAATCGGGACCGGGACTGCCTCACAAAACAAAAGTATCCAATCAATTGAAATTGATAATACATTTAGAGGGTACACTAATTTGATAACTACTTTTAACATTAAAACATCTAAATTTATGTCAACGCAAACATGTTATTGAAGTTTAGCATTTTTATGATTGGGTAAACAACTAAGTAAAAGTAGGCCTGATCCCAGTTTCGCACCTGGAAGTTGCATGAAGAGCGAATTATTGGTTCACCACTAGTTGGAGAAACCGATAAACGTTTTCGACTATTATAAAATATGTTTATATAATCACTCGACCAAATAAAATCATCGTCTTCCATAGATTGACACTTAAGGCCAATGGGGTTGAGCCCTGAGGGAATCTTGGTCATATGTTTACCTTTGACACAGGAATCCTAACATAGTTATTTGATTTATGTTTGGTTCTTGTCAAGAAACACCTTCAAATTTAACACGGTGGATTTTCTTTTATTACGTAAAATATAAACTGTTCATAATTTCATTACAGGATAATCGTCATAATAACAGTTCTGATAAGTCCTGATAAAAACCGAGTTACTTTGAGGAACTAATTATACTAAAACGATGCTTAACTATTGAGGAAGACTGATTATTTAAATTGTGCCGATAAACTGAGCTCTTAATAGGAAACCTGGAAATGTAGAACGGATCACAGCAGAGCATCCTAGAGTAGTGAAGTAACGGGTAGGATGCGGATATTCTGGAATGTAGTCCGGACCTCACACCTGGTCATTGCGAACGGTTTATTTCCTTGATAACTATAAATAAATAATACAAGATTTACCAACTATATTATACGTTTTAGCGAATTTCCCCTATAGGGAAGAAGCTATTACCGTAGGTGGCATGGTAAGACTTAAGCCCGAGACCATGATAACTTTTTGTTTTGAGGTCCCCAGATGCCAAAAACACTTTTCGTTCAAATTTATCTATAATATTATAAAGAAGAGGTGGTTTCTGTCTGTCTGTCCGTCTGTCTGTCTGATGTCCCGGGTGAACGCAAAAACTACTTAACCGACTGGGCTGAACTTTACACAAAGGTAGATCTTGAACCCATGCAACACATAGGCCTATTCACTTCCTTAAAATCCCCTCGGGCTACGCCCCGTGAACGTTCTAAGTTTCAATGTTTACATTTCATAAGAAAGTAAACGTTCAGAAACTGAAATGCGAACAGCTGAGGGCACTTACATTTGACAGATTAAAGAGCAGAAGCAAGAACAACAGCTGTTTCAAGCTAACTAAAATGAAATTTGCATTGACTATAGAACGGGTAAGGAAAACCCCTGTGCGAAGAACGTGTACATCAAGTTTATATATATTTATTTCAATATACCGTATAATTAATCTATATATAAATAAAATTAGAGTTTTGTCTGTACATTGCTTGGAACTATGACATTTTTGCATATTTTCACGTTTTACACCCTAGGGAAACCAAAACAAATCTTATCTCAATTTATGTCTGTCTGTCTGACTGTCTGCCGGTAACGCTCAAAGACGTGTTTTTGTTCGCTTTTCACTGGAAAACGGGTGCACTGACATTAATAACACTTTGTTTCTTTGTTCTATATATGCGTGAGAAGGTTTTAGGGCACTATAAACTGGCATACACCTTTTTAAAAATAATGGCGGCCGCTCAAAAACGTGATTTTGTGCGGTTTTGGTCATGTTTTGTTCGCTTTTCACAGGTAAACGGGTGCACCGATTTTTATGAAATTTTTTTCTATGTTCTATATGTGCGTTAGAAGGTTTTAGGCTAATTGGATTCTTTTAAATTACCTTAGGACACTGCCCCATAGGGTTTTAAAGATCCTATGCTATTCTTATGGCCAAAGCATTTATTTATATTGAACCAGATGATGGCATAGTTATTCTATAAATAGGTTTTTTAGTTCTTTTTTAAAACGTTGAGTGAAGATTGGTAATAAATAACATTAGTGGATATATGAACTAAATCTATATTTGTCAGACTCATGCATTCACTGACATAGTGATCACTTTATCTAAGAAACGACAATGTCTATTGAAGTTAAGATTTTGGATGGTGGTTCCCCTTATGCTGCAGATTCACAATAAGAATACGTTTAAAAAAGTCCTATAGGGTTCTTCGCTAATCTACTTTTATGGCAATTTTATGAGTATTAGTACTTACTGGACCTTTGTAAGTTAATTTTCGGTAGGAACATAACTAATTCATCAGAAAAAAACGCAAGCCTATTCCTGTTACGAAAATGTTTAAGGGCTTCGCCCCCCGGAATTTCAAAATTCAATATTTTAACAATCTTGCACATACTCTTGGACTGATGGATCTGAAATTCGGTAGGAATGTAGCTGATAGCTCAGTGCAGACATTTACCTACTCCAGACACAAATATACTCAATGACTCTGTCCCAATGGCCTTTAATATAAGTGCGTTAGTCATAACACACCAACTACTGAACCAGTAGAGCTGAAATTTGATGCCTTAAAGGAAATAAGAAACAACATCATGGGGAGTCATGGTGTTGTTCTCTGGCTCACTCAGACCCTTTGTCGTAAGTGAGACATGAGTGGACGAGTCTGCGCCTCTCTAAAAATATATTTTATGTAGCCGACCAGTGAGCGTCTGAACTTAACAGTAAATATGAAAATGTATTTTTGAGAAGATTAAGGGGTTGATCAGTTTTCTTATGCGCTTTTAAAAGTTGAGATTGGGACATTGAAAAACAAATTAAGGGCTCAGAATCATCTATCCTTCACTCGGCACTATCGATGAATCACAGGATTTATTGATTTACAGTTTGTTACACCGAGGTTCATAAACAGTTTAATCCGGAAAGTGCCTGGCTCTGTGATTGTGCCATCCTCACGTCCACCAATGAACAAGCAACAGAGATCAACACAAATGTAGGTCTATTCCAAAGGGAGGAACGGACATATACAATATTTCATACCATTCATTTAACCATGAACACTGCTAGAACAGTTCGTATATGATTTACATTTATTTAAATAAAATCAAGTAGTCATATGTTTTTAAAACATATGATTTTTCCAAGTTTAAATTGTTTATTTACAATTATAATGAAAACAGGACCTGGCAAGAATGGTGATTTTAAAAGTGGTTTGTCAATGTTTTTAAAGTTAAATGTTTCGTTGCATTACTATTAATTTATTGGAATGTAAAGATTAATGTATAAAAGTATTTTAAATGTTAAATTAAACGGGGTTAGTATTTTGTTGTACTTGAGTTCTTTTATTTCTAAAATCGAATCCAAAGTATTACGTGTACCGATTTGGAGTCCCAAAAACCACACCGTTCACTACCCGACAGAGTTCCTCGACTTGACAACAGTACCCGAATTATCTGCCATAGTATATTTCGTTAACTTTAATTTAATTCTACTTTAAAAGTGTGAAATGTAATTTTAATATTGTAAAATGATGTGGGTTGTTAATATTTTTAGTTAATCTGCCATTTATATACAACACGTACGAAGGACGGGTACATCAGCTAGTATATATATATATATATATATATATATATATATATATATGTGTGTGTGTGTGTGTGTGTGTGTCCGTTACCGCGATAACTTTTGAAAGAAGCGCCCGATTTTTATAAAATTTGGCACAAATGTGGAGAGTAACATTTATGACTTTAAGTTCGAAAACCAGATCGATCGGTTTATGGGAAAGGGGTTTTATGGGGGTTTAAAAATTTTCCATAAATCAGTTTTTTTTACTTTTTACCCTAAAATGTTAAAAACACTAGATTTTGGTTATAGCCATTATGTAGAGCTTAAAAAAAACAATTTAGTATTTTGAATCATTAAGCTAGGTTTAGTGGTTGTGGAGAAAAGTAAAAAAATGAGTCCATAAAATTTCCCATGTTAATCTTATGGGAATACGGTTTTTAGATTTTCCTCAGATAATTTCACTAAAAATCTTTCTACCAATCAGTTTAGCTCTACAAAACAATCATTTTGGCGTTTTAATTGTTCTTTTACGTCCAACCGTTGCAGAGATATTCAAAGTGCTAAACACAGTACGTTGTCCAATGTTATCCTTATGGAGAATAAATAGAATGTTATATTTTGATTATTTATGTATGTATATTGATGAAACTTGGTATGTGGCTTCAACTAGTTGTGGTATATTGATTGGCATAAAAAAAGTTTTTTGTTGATTTTTCCTGGTAGCAGCAAACCTGCATACTCGGCCCCCATGGTATTCATATGGAGAATAAGTAAAGTTTTATATCTCCCTTAGTCATGAACCTAAATTAAAAAAACTTGGTATGTAGCTTCACCTGGTTGAGTTATATTGATAATTGCAAAAAAACACATATCTTATCTTCCTTGTTGCAGCAAACCTGCGTACTCATTTATAATGTTATTCTTATGGAGAATAAATAAAATGCTATATATCACTTATTAATGAATGTATTTTTGTGAAACTTGGTAAGTGGCTCTAGGTAGTAGTGGTACCCATATATTTAGATTGGAAATTCGCTGAGTACGCAGGTTTGCTGCGACGGGGGTATTTATCATCCCGATGCATTGGCAAAGCAGCATCAGATTACTATTGCACTTTTGAAGATTTGTGAAGTGCCTTGTAGTTTAGGGTTTAGTATTTTGTTAGTTATATAACTTGTGCAAAAGGGAATTAAACTATTACGATGACTGACAATCCCGGTTACACCGAGAATATTTATTTGGAGCAGAAACGTTCGCTTGAACTAAGAAACTGATAAACGCTTATGACTAAGGGGCAATACACATATTACGTATCGGACTTTAGGGGGGGAGGAGGTATGGTCAAGCTTTATGCTGCGTTATGTGGAGGAGGGGGGGGGTCTAAAATGACGAAAAAATGCGTTTCGTAATATGTGTATGGCCCCTAACATACCCATGTTTTTTTCACTTGATCAAATGAAATCATCGTCTTCCGTAAACGACATTGACATTTTAAAGGCCAATGTGACGAAACTCTTAAGGAATTTGGGACATTTTCTGAATTTTTGCTTATATAGGAGTTTTTTAACGATAATTTTGAAAGGCTTCATGCCAAAACCCCATTTGGGTTTCTTCGCCCTATTTCTCTTAACAGTTTATGTTCTAAGGCATATAATTACTTTATTTAACCTGTGATTATACAAACATGTGTATGTTTATATAATACTAGCAGTTACCCGCGGGCTTCGCCCCGTTTGAATTTATACGATCAGATGCTGTTCCCTCTACACCAAAGCTCTGGAGTAAATGACCATCATGGTACACTCTGAATATGCAGTGGAAGAGCTCAGATGCGGCAATCAACTCACATGCTGATCCGTAAGTTGATGGTTTCAACATCTCGCGACGGTAGTGTTCAGGGGAGATGTAATTATCCCCTTTATCATCATGAGTTAAAATTTGGAATTTTGCCCAATTAGTCGAAACATAGTTAACAATTTCCTGTCTTACTTGATCGCTGTATAAATTATTTCCGTAAACTGAATAGCATATAAGTAGGGTGCTATGGCCGGTTCTGGACCACTTTAGCAAACTGAGGAGCCGAGGAGCCCCCCCCCCCGTGACGTCATCCCCCCCCCCGTGACGTCATCCCCCCCCGTGACGTCATCCCCCCCCCCATCACGTGACCTGGTGGAAACCTAACATAGGCTGGCGAGCACAGGCGTGTGAGGAGGAATGAGGACCCCCCCCCCCCCGTGACCTGGTGGAAACCTAACATAGGCTGGTGAGCACAGGCGTGTGAGGAGGAATGAGGACCCCCCCCCCCCGTCACGTGGCCTGGTGGAAACCTAACATAGGCTGGCGACCACACCCACCTTTATTTTAACCTTGTTTACTCCTCTCTTGTCTTCAGTTAACGGTCGAGAGTCGCAGCACCATGTCCTCTGACAGCAGCAGCGATACTGAGCGAGTTGAAGTGAGTGTTGGTGATGAGGGAAAGACTGTGAAAGTTAGGCGAGTGAGATACCAGTCTGCGTGGAGACCATTTGAACCTCGGTACGAGTGGAGGAAGCGTGTTCGACGTATTGACAAGAAGTTTACGGCAGAGTGCGTTCCGAGGATCCATTACGACTTGGAACAGTATGAGAGCGACCTGCTGTGGAGAGCGGAGCGGTACAAGAATATCCATACCTTTCCGCGTGATGATTATGAGATGTGGGTGGTAGAGGAGGGCAGAAGGTACCTCGCGGAGGACTATCCATTCGAGAAGGAGTACTGGGAATGGATCCGGTATGAACAGCAGTATTTACTATTGGTGAACGATTGGAACAGATACGGGGAACAGTTTGCAGTAAATCCTTTTTTGTAAAATTTATAAGAACTAAAATGAATATTAATTGGAGTAAATAGTTACACAAAGCCCTCCTCCACATGATGTCACCATCCCCGTTATACCTCGAGGCAAGCGCTTGTTTACTTGTGGTTTTCCTATGTTATTTAATGAGCGGTGCCTAATGATCCTCCTCAGTTTATCTGTGAATGTACTTGAGTGCTCATTTGTGTGCTCCTAACCAGTGACTTCTTCCTGCTTCGATTACCTTCATTAATTAAACGTAAGTAGAAATATTTTTATTAACTAAACCATTTTAAATTTTATTTCGGACGTACTCTCAACACTTTATTTACTAATGAAATTTAATTAAACCCTGTTTTAAAACAGCTCTTTATTAAATGTATTATGCCTTTCCAACGAATGATAATTTCCAGTTAACTGATTTCGAACCTGACATTACAATGTTTGAGGCATACATAAATCAGTGAAGCTATTCTGAGCGTATCATGGTTGTTTCTTTTTAATATTTTATTTTTCATTCCTCTAGAACGTTATTAAGTATCCTTTGTTGTTGTAGATGAACAACCAACATTTGTGTGAGGTCTGTGGTCACACCTTCAGCCTTTTCAAAAACCTGAGGAGGCATGCAGAGTCTACCCACAACGACAGACGCCATGACTGTAACGTTTGTGGTAGACGATTTACAAGAAGGGACAACCTCAATCGGCACATTACTACTGCCCACCAACAGCCTGTGGAGGAGCTCCAAGGTTAGTAACTATAATCATGGCTACCTTTTTATAAAATGCTTCTCATAATTAATATTTAAAGAAATTGAAATTTTTAATTTTAAATTGGAATTTAAAAATTTACATAATAAACTGTGATAAGTGTTCATGCTTCACATAAGTGCCCCCCCCCCTTCATGCTTCCTCTATCCTAACCTAACCAACCTAACCAACCAAGCAGCAGCCCCCCCCCCTTCATGCTTCCTCTATCCTAACCTAACCAACCTAACCAACCAAGCAGCAGCCCCCCCCCCTCATGCTTCCTCTATCCTAACCTAACCAACCTAACCAACCAAGCAGCCCCCCCCCCCGTCGTTTTATAAGTGTAGTAACTCTCGTTATATGTTGTAGACGGAGGAGCAGAGTTGGAGGCTCGGGCAGCCAGGTTCCGCTGCGCCTTCTGCGACAGGGACTTCATGCGCCGTCATAACCGGGACCGCCACCAGACGCGCAGCTGCCCTATCGCGTTGAACCTCATCCGAGACCACTTCGGGCCACCACCATCACCCATCGCGGAGCCACGGGAGCCTCAACCCGGACCGAGCGGGGAGCCTCAACCGGGACCCAGCAGGGAGCCACAACCGGGGCCCAGCAGGGAGCCGCAACCGGGGCCCAGCAGGGAGCCGCAACCGGGGCCCAGCAGGGAGCCACAACTGGGGTCTAGTGAGGAAGAGGAGGAGCCGATGGAGGGTGCCGGTCTCCCAGCGTTCCAGCTCGTGCATCGAGCCTTCCGCAGACGCCTCCTCACCTTTCGACTGTCCCAACCGATGGACGCCCTGCTGACAGTTGAGGAAGCGCTCGTCTTCCTGTTCCATGAGGTCTTTGATCTTTTGACTGACGTGAGGAGCAGGCATCCCAGCATCAAGGTAAACATGGTCCTGGAATGTGAGTTCACCAACATCCATGGGGCCACCTGCCTGCGCTCCTTCAACACGAAGAACGTCCCGCTGACCGAGGCCTCTGACTTGGGGGATTTCCTCTCCGCGACGTTCGACACGATCAAGAATAAGAAGGAGCAGTGCGAGTTGGTGGGCAGTGGATGGACCTACCTGCGCATACGTGACCTGGAGATCCGCGTGAATGAGTACATACCGCTCGGAGGCAGGGCGTTTATTCCGCTGCCAAAGGACATTGACGCCACGCACGCAGTCATCAATGTCCAAAACAACGATGACATGTGCTTCATGTACGCGATCCTGGGCGCCTTCGTCCCGGAGCATCAGCAGAGACCCACAAGGTACACCTTGGACATCATCGCCCGGTACGACTGGACCGACCTGCGCTTCCCCGTCACACTGAAGGACATCAAGGCTTTTGAGCGCAAGAACGCCATCAGCGTGAACGTGTATGGGATAGAGCGCGCGATGGTGGGGAGACGGCCTGGTGGAACACCTGAGTTCAAGAACAGGGTATACCCGTTGAAGATATGTAGGCGGGAGCTCCAAGACCATCGCGACCTGCTGTACGTGACAACTGAGGGTAACAGCCATTACGCGTTCATCAGGAACTTGAGCCGACTGGTCCGCCCTCAGCTCACCACCCATGACCACAGGATCTACATCTGCAAGAGGTGTTTTGCCTACTTTGACAACCGGCCCAACAAGCTCGGGTTGACGGGTGCTCAGCGCTTGGAGGAGCACAGGCGTTACTGTTACGCTAAGGCTCCTCTCCGCTTGGACATGCCAAAAAAGGAGAAGATCCGGTTCGCGCATCCCGAGTACACCCGGCGAGAGAGGTTCTGCATCTACGCGGACTTTGAGTGCTCCCTTCAGCCCGTCGCTGACGACCCTGCGGAACCACCACCCGGGACCAGACCTATGCGCATGCACGTCCCATACGCCTTTGCATACCAGATCATGGACTCGTTGGGGCTGGAGGAGTTTGAACCCCGGGTCTACTTCGGGGTCGACGCGTCCAAGGTGTTTATGGAGAGGCTCAAGATGGACGTGTTGATGCTGTGGGAGTTCCTGTTCAGCATGAGAGCTCTGCACCCTTCTCTGACCCGGCAGGAGATGGAAGAGTACCTGGCGGCGACTCGCTGCTACCTCTGCGGTGAGGAGTTCACCGAGCAGGACGTCAAGGTGCGGGACCACAACCACGCCCCACCTTACGAGTTCCGAGGAGCGGCGCACCGCTCGTGCAACCTACGGTACAGGGAGCAGCGGGTCATCAACTGCTATTTCCACAACCTGTCCAACTATGACGCTCACTTCATAGTGCGGGAGTTGGCCATTGACCCCGGCGATGTGGACGTGCTGGCGCACACGGAGGAGCGCTACATCGCTTTCACCAAGCGGTTCCACTTTGGCCAGCCCGGGGACAACCAACGACAGTCATCTTTCGCGGTGCGGTTCCTGGACACCTACAGGTTCTTGTCCATGAGCCTGGCCAACCTGGCGGCGGGGCTTCCCACGGATAAGATGCGTGAGACCAGGAAGCGGTTCCCCGACAACCGGCTCTTCGACCTGGTGCGCAGGAAGGGCGTGTTCCCCTACGACTTTGTCACGTCGTACGACACGTTGTACTCCACCAGACAGCTTCCTCCTCAGGCCGCGTTCAAAAACAGCATGACCCTGGAGGATATCAAGGAGGAGGAGTACGAGCACGCCCTCAACGTGTGGCGAGTCTTTGACTGCAACCACCTCAAGGACTATGCCGACAAGTACCTGCGCTGTGACATCGCCCTCCTCACCGATGTGTTCGAGCAGTTCCGCGACACCTCTTTGGCTGAGTATGGACTGGACCCTGCACACTACTACACCCTGCCCTCTTACGCCTGGGACGTCATGCTCAAGACCTGCGGCGTGGAGCTGGACACGCTACGGGACTTTGACATGTACCTCTTCGTGGAGCAAGGCATCAGAGGAGGTATCTCCCAGGCCATCACCCGCTACGCCAAGGCCAACCACGAGCGATGCCGCCCTGAGGACCGACGCCTCGACGAGCCGACACGCCACCTCCTGTACCTGGATGCCAATAACTTGTACGGCTGGGCCATGTCCCAGTACCTGCCCACCGGAGACTTCCAGTGGCTCAGCCGTGAGGAGATTGACGCCTTGGACATCGCCTCGTTGGACGCGGAAGCCGACCGGGGCTACATACTGGAGGTGGACCTCAACTACCCCGCCCGTCTCCACGACCTGCACAGGGACCTCCCCTACTGCTGTGAGACCAAGCGGCCTCCAATAGGCAAGTTCCCCAAGCTGGTGACCACCCTGGACAACAAGGAGCACTACATCTGCCACTACAGGATCCTGCAGCAGGCGCTGAACAACGGACTGGAGCTTGTGGCTGTGCACAGGGCCGTCTCGTTCCACCAGTCTCAATGGCTCGAGCCCTACATCCTGATGAACACCGAGCTGAGGAAGAAGGCCAAGACCAAGTTTGAGCAGGACTTTTTCAAGCTCATGAACAATGCGGTCTTCGGCAAGACCATCGAGAACGTGCGCAAGCGCCTGAACGTCAAGCTGGTCTGCACTCCGGAGAGGTTCAGCAAATACGTGGCCAAGTCCAACTTCCTGGACCGCACTTACTACACAGAGGACATAGCCCTCATCCATCTAGCCAGGGTGAACATCGTTCTGGACAAACCCATCTACATCGGCATGTCTGTCCTGGAGCTGAGCAAGTGGCTCATGTATGAGTTCTTGCGCAAGATGAAGGACCGCTACGGTGACCGCCTGACCGTAGACTACATGGACACGGACAGCTTCGTGTTTGACATCATCTCTCAGGACATCTACAGGGAGATGATGGAACACCTGGAGGACTTTGACACCAGCGCCTACCCCAGGTCCCACCCCTGCTACAGCCCCATCAACGCTAAAGTCATCGGCAAGTTCAAGGATGAGTGCGCTGGCAGATCCCTGTTTGAGTACCTCGGGCTTCGTTCCAAGCTTTACTTCATGGACATCGAGGACCCGAGCGAGGAGACGGGATCCAAGGCTCTCAAGCGCGCCAAGGGAGTCGCCAAGGGGGTCGTCAAGAACATCCTTACCCCCGACGACTACAGGGAATGCCTGTTCAACGAGGTGTTGAAGACCACCGTCAACACCCGGTTCCAGTCCCACCTGCACCGCGTCTTCACAGTCCAGGTGGAGAAACTTTCCCTGAGCCCGAAAGATGACAAGCGCTATGTCCTGGCGGATGGGATCCACACCTTGCCTTGGGGACACAAGGACATCCCACCACTGGCTGGAGGAGGACGAGACCACCTCAATAACCAACAGCAACAGCAGCCAATGGAGGTGGATGAGGAGGAGGACGTTGATGAAGAGTTTCCTGTGTAGGCTTATGTTTATATGTAAATAGTATTTTTTAATTTATTTGTAAATAGCGTTTATAATTTATTTGTAAATAGTATTTGTAAGCAATTATATTGTAAAAGTTTTAGTTCACAGCAGATATCTGTGTTGTTATTACCTCACCCGTATTTCCTCATTATATTTTCAAAAACATCAACATGTCCAAGTTATAACTTTTTTCAAATTAAAATAATTTAAAATGTAATTTATAAAATTTAATAATTTAAAATGTAATTTATAAAATTTAATAATTTAAAATGTAATTTATAAAATTTAATAATTTAAAAAAATTTTAAATAAAAAAAAAATCGAGATATTGGACATGTACTTTTCTTAAATATTGAAGTAAGGACAAATGAACAACAAGTGATTGCAATAAATCGTATTTATTTCAAAAACATAATAAGAATATACAAACACACAATTAAAAAGAATACAATAAAGTATCAGTAACGTAGTGGTGAGAAGATGGAGTGGAAGAGCCTGCGGACCAGAGCGTCGTTGACCGTGGGGGACGCCAGATCGAAGAGCTGCACGTAGTCACCAAGCGCCATACCGAGGACCGCCCGGCAGTACAGGTAGGTGAGGCAGTAGTGGCCGCAAACGGAAGTACCATAGCCCTGGAGTCGATACCTGTTGTAGACATAGCGGCGGTGCGAGTTGCGCCTCAGGAACCTCTGGTAGTCCGCCTGGTATGGGGACCTGCCGTAGCTGTCGAAGTATTCCAGCCGGTCCTCAGAGCAGTAGAATGCCACCCAGTGGTCTCCTCTCTCAGTGTGTGACATGGTGTTGGCCACTATGGCGGTCTGGGGTTGAACGGGTGAGTGAAGCAGACGGTCAGAGGCGCAGACCAGAACGCTCCTCAGTCCGGGGACTTGCACCAGGCTCCTCTCGATCTGTGTGGTGTTCATCGTGGGCGGAAGCAGCAGCAACACTCTAGGGCTGACGAGTCCGACCTGTCATTGGCCATCAGCCAATCACGCAGGACGATACAGTTGTGTAGAGCGCAACGGTTGAGGGCGCTCTTATGGTGGCTGCAGCGCAGGGTCCGGCAGGAGGGTGGTCCGTTGAGGGACCCGCAACCCAGGTCGTCCATGTCCTGCACGGTGGTGGCGGCAGGCTCGACGATCAGGTGCCGCTGAACGAAAGTCCTTTTCTGCGACCCCTTGACGTAGACGATGGGGCGGTGGATGAAGCAGGCCCGCAGCTTGTCCAGCAGGGCGACATAGGCGATATCGCCCTGGTCCCACTCGAGCCCATGGCAGTGACGCGTGAGCCAGCCGCTCTCGCGCAGTTTCTCGCTGGTCAGGAGGTCTCGATTGAAGGGCGGACGAGCGATGTGATGCATGATTAGCGTGCCGGTAGTCACGTCCACCACGCAGACCTCCTTCAGCAAATAGTCGTTGTCGCTGTCCTTGAAGCACTGCATGTCCATCACCACGCTTCCATGATGGCAGCGCACTAGGCCGGTGGCGGTGGCGGTAGGCTCGTTGTAGATTGGTGGCGGTACGTCCATCTCGCGAGGTCGGCTGAACTGAGAGCGAGCGCGCGCTGCCTCAGCCTTAAGTAGGTGGGAGGGCGGCGGCGGCAGCGGCGGAGGAGATAACCCGTTTTACCCTCCAAAGTCCACAGTCACGTTGCGGTGACGGTCCACCTCCACGACGTTGTCCAACTCGGCATACACTATGCAGTTGAACGCCTCCGCCAAGGCTTCGGAGAACCCAATCTCTATGCGCAGGTTACCGTTGCGCACCAGGTTCCAGTGGCTGGATTGAGAGGCCGCCATATCGGGTGTCAGATCAAACGCCATCAGGCAGTATCCGTAGGGGTACTCGTTGCGACTGACTTCGTTACCACAGTCTGAGAAATTGATGCCGGTGCCAGTGTACAGCGTGTGGTAGGCGAGCACGCACAACTCCTTACCGAACGTGTAATCCGGTTGAAGCGGCTTACATGGTACTTGCTCACCATCTATGTACAGCGCGAAGAAGTTCACGTGGCTGTGGGTGAAGTTGAACGGGTTCTTCTTGTAGTCCCCGTTGAACGCCTGATTGCTGACCAGGCCAACTATAATGCGTTTTGGCAGTTGACCCAGAAACACACTGTCCAGAGTCTTGCTGCTGATACCGGAGGGTAGCGTGAAGGATTTGACTTCCACGCGCGTAATGGGATATTTGGCTGTGCCCGACTCCAGCGTCCTGCTGTGAGCCAACAGCACGCTCGGGTTGATCTTACAGCGGCGCATAAACAGGTTGACTTCGGCGATGTCCACTTTGTAGTCTGTCACGGTTTTAGACATGATGGAGAATGAGTTCTTTGACCTGATCAGACGAAAGCGCATCTCCACACCGTTTAACATGAACTTCTCCTGGTTGCACAGGTCAATGTGCAGATGTCCGACCATATCCGCGTACCGGCTGGCCTTGACAAACTCCCTCCGGTTCTTGAGCCCGGCATTATCCTCCTCAGTATTGTCCATGTACCCGGCATAGTCCTCGTAGAACAACTCCGCGGTGAGGTGCGATGTCTTGGCATCACCACCATAGGACAACAGGTTCTCCAGGTAGGCGCGATAGGCGTACGTGTTGTTCTGAGGAGACACCAGTTTGTTGTTCAGGTACAGGTCCACTTGACTGAACAGCGAGTGCAGCCAGTTGTTAATCGGACCCACCTCTTTTATCGCTTGATCACCCGTTACAGCGCCTCCATTAGCCGTTCTAATGGTAGCCTTCACATGCAGTAGCGTCTGTGACAGATCCGTGTACTCGTCCCCATGACCCGGAACTATGAACTCAACGGGTGAGTCGTCTGTCAGGGAGGAGATGGGCTTGTACTGCACCCATTTACCACTCTCTATACTGGTCTGCGTGGGCGGTAGCGAGAACAGGTCCAACTCGGTCTTGACACACTCGCACGACTTCTGATGTAGAAACGCCATTATCCAAAAATGTCCCTCACGGTACTCCTGTTCTTCTTACGTCGCACAACGGTCTTGCTCCTCCTCTTCTTAGCGACACGTTTTGCAGGCTTCCTTTTTCTCTTGGGCGCAGCGCGCTTCTTCTTCCTAACTCCGAGGAGTTTAGCCAGAGACTGAGGGGTCACTCGCTGTACACGCCTCCTCTTATAGGTGCCACCACCACCACCGCTCAGCACGCGATCCAGTTTTTCATCAGCCTTACGTTTCAGCGACCCGGTAAACTGCCTGAGTCGGGCGTTGGCTGCGACTCGGGGGTTGGCTGTGCCCGCCGCCACGTCGCCCAAGAAGCCCACACCGGACCTCAGCGCCTCCTTACCCAGCACCGATGCGCCAGATCTGATCAACGGGACCACTGTACGCATCAGCCCGCCTAGGAAACTGCCGATGCCATGACCGCGTTGGAAAGCGGCTCCTCTGAATACCGTGGACACTCCATGTCCAGACTGCTGTTGGCGGTAGTACGCCAGATAGGGGTCGTTCAGGTTCATTGCTGCTGCTACTCTCTGCGCAGGTGAAGCTTCATGCACGTAGTCCCGAAGTGGAATGGCAGATGGCGTCCAACGCTGTCCCTTAAATCGATTTCCACACTATCGAAGGAGCTCTTCATCAGCGGCACGTAGTGAGGGTCGGTGAAATGCACGGTGATACTCGCACCGTAGATGTAGTTTTTTGCGTCGATGTTTACAATCTTTAACAAGGGCGCAACAGTGTCACCTACTAGCTGAGGTTCCACCAGGTCACAATACACGTACATGTGCGAAGGGATCCCGGCCAGTAAGTTGGGCGGTCTTATAGCTTTTCTATGTTTGATCAAATCCACATTGTGCACGTCGTATCCCAACTGTAACGCTAGAGTGGGGCTAAATTCCAGTTGCTCCACAGTCTGGTCTATCGAGATCAATTCCACCTTCCCAATCTCTTTGTCATACTCAAACTGGCATTGGTATAAGTCCAATTTTGGAATGGCGTTGATGGCGTTGACCAGTTCATCGATGTCTTTATAGTTTCCAGCTTCCACCTTTACAGCGGTCAGTTCAGGCTTGTCGGTGTCATCCTTAGTGTAGAGATATACGCGAGCGTCCTCCCCCACTGTCACAAACGAGCATGGGTAATGGACCTCGACTAAAGCGACTTCCCATTCACCATCGCCACCCAATCGCACGACTGATGGTAGATGGGTGATGTAGTTAGCCACGGTGTTGTTTGGATAATAGTCCATTGAGCTGTTGCTGGGCAACGTCAGGTACAGCTGCCTGCGCTTTGTCGTCATAGCAGCTGTTGCACTTCAGATGCAGGTACCCACGAGTTGAAGTCCTCTCCGTAACCGACCCACTTGACCAAGTAGCGCTTACTGCGGCCTCGCCCTTTAGTGTCCAGTATTTTATCTATTTGGTACATACGGTCCGGGGCAACCGTTACCTTTTGCATCTCATGCTCGTAGAAGCGCCCTTCCAGCGGCGTCCCGTTCAGGTCTCGCAGCACGTACAATGGTAAAGGATGCGACCCGTATACGTGATCCACCACAAACAGCTCCTTACTCCAGTTGGTCTCGTAACCTTTGGCGAACGTGCCCTTCTCCTTGGCTATACGCACCGTGGCACCAGGCTCGAACCTGGGCTTGCGTCGCGGGATCGCCTTTCCATACATGTGACGCCACACCTTATACACCGTTTTTCCATCGCCGCTGTCCACGTCCACAGGTCGCAGACCACCACCCAGGCTCTTGTGCGGGCTGCGGTTGTAGGCATCCACAAGCCTGTCCAACACGTCGATGTAGCGATACGTGTTTTTGTAGGTTAGGTAGCGCCACATGCGGTTCTTGAGCGTGCGGTTGACTCGCTCCACCACCGCCGCCTTCACATCGGGGTTCTGCGTGGTGACGTATGTGACACCGTGACTCTTGAACACTCGCTTGGTAGCGGCCCCGGTGAACTCCGTCCCCTTGTCAGTCTGTAGACAGCGAGGAGTCGCCTCGGAGAATATCCTCTCGAACGCTGCCGCCACCTCTTGCCCGCTTTTCCTCCTCAGTGGTACCGCAAACAACCGCTTACTGAATACATCGATCACAGTCAGCAGGTAGTTGACCCCGTCATTGTGCTGGCTGAGACCGCGCATGTCGTTCAGGTCCGCCTGCCACAGCTCCTGAGGCCCAAAAACGGCGTAGCGGTTGCGGGGAAACCGCTTGCGCGCAGGCTTGTGCAGCGTGTAGGTGTCCTGGGCACGCAGCCATTCCACCGCTCTGCGTTTCGGGAGGCGCGCGGCTCTGGCCAGAGCAGCCACCCCGCCGAGGGAACCGGGCTGGCTCGGGTCATAGTACAGCTTCTCCATTACGGTGAGAACGGCTCCCAGTTGTCCAATGACGATTCCTGGTCAGGTTCCTCGGTTATTATCCTTCTCCTGGCTGCCGGAAGTCGCGGTCTCAGGCGGTCTAGCATTGGTGTCAACCTCGGTGACAGGGGTGATGAGGAGGCCGTCGTGTCTCCCCAGGGGCTCGATGCAGTGTCCAGCCCCCCGTTTAGGTAACGCAACGCCGTGGGATTGCTCATGTATTCTTTAGGCACGTTCATGTTTTTCAAGGCGGTCATCACTTGTTGCCAACCGGTAGGCAATCGGTCCGCCCTTCGCGCTCTCACTATGCTGTGCGCGATGTCCACTATATTGGAATTGGGGACCTTCTCGTTGTTCACATACACCACCCCACTGGCGTCCCAGGCGATGGGGCTGCCTTGCTGGGTCATGAACCGCAACAAGTTGCGCGCCACCGACTTGTAGATTTTTGGGAATGATGCCAACACCCCCTCCTCCTCCGAGGTGCTAGACTCACGTTTCACGTGACTCGGACCTGCCTCTCCCTCCTCCTCCCCCTCGATGATTGACAGGCCTATGGGTTGACGTTTAGCCGCGGAAAAGTGCAGGAACCGCTGTAACACCTGTTGATATTGTTTCCATTTTTCCGTATCGTTCAGCCGCTTGTCGCTCAGTATGCGATGCATCTCAGCGTCCAGGCCGGCTGGCTTATTGGTACTGCCTGCTCCTCCTCCTCCTCTTGGTCCTGGTCCTTCTCGCAATCTCTCGATGAGCTCCTGCGGTACAACTACCATTTTCTTAGCGTGCTCCATTTTTTCAAATTACTTTCTGCATCAACACAGGTAACACCGCACTCAACAGCAAGGGCAGGAGGATCCCACCGCCCCGTTGTACAAGGTAGCGTCGCTTCTTGACCCAACCCTCACCGCGTTTCACCAGCCGTCTGAGCGCCTGTTTGTGCTTTCTCAACTTTCGTTTATGACAGGTGGTGAGCGGCACGTTCCCGCGTAACACGTTGTACGCACACTCACACACTGACCTGATACGGCTATTCTCGCACGCTTTTAACAGGGCCTTGCGTTCCTTGGGTGTAGCGTGCACCAGAGCAGTCAGCAGGGCTGTGTCTTTCTTCACGCGGTGTGACATGATGACTGACACTGGCGCGCGCTCAGCCTATTTATCACTTTTTCTTAGGCAGGTACACGTAGTTAACTGGATCGTCTGGGAAAACGGCTGAACATACCCGCATCTCCTCGGGTGTAGACTGTTTCAAGTCTATCAGCAGATAGGCGTGAGGATCGCGCGTGGCGTCCGCATAAGCCTCCTCCACAAATTTGGGGTTCTCTGGGTATACTTGGCGAGCCAAGTGTTTGATCTGAGCGCGGTCCCGGGGATTCTTGAAACACACTATGTAATGAGCGTTCAGCGATATGTCGCGCTGGCCCCTACCCTGATGAAACAGGTTTTGCGTGATGAAGAACACGCTCATGTTGCGGTGATGGGAGCCCTTGGTGAACAGGTCCGCCACGCCGGGGCCAGCCTCACGCATCATGTCATCGACGATAACCAGGGAGGGCTCGCTACCATCGTAGTCGTCCAGGTCGGGCAGGCCGGCTACGTAGCGCACAGTAGGGTCATCGGCTCCTCCTCCACCGCCGCTACCGCAGTGCCAGGTGATATGGGCGAAGCGCGTATCGCACATGCGGTCGGTATGCCCTATGAAGCGAGCCACAAAGTGCGACTTGCCGCTGCCCGAAGGTCCAGCTACGATGGCGGTGAACGGGTGTTTCCACCTCAAGTCCATGGTGGCTACTAACACAGCCACGCACCGCCTCGACTCTTATAATTAATTGAGTTTTTATATTTATTTTTTTATTTTTATATTTATTTTTTTTTATTTTAAATTAATAAGGATAAAGGAATAAGGATAAAGGAATAAAGTTTTTTTTTTTTTTTATTTATTCAAACAAATTCCAGAAGAGCTCCTTTGCTGCCGGGGGGACCGCTCCTCTTGACCAAACTCATCCTCGACCCCACACCCACGTTGTACTGGCCGATGACATGGTCTCCCAAGACGGCCAAGTATCTACGAGGCATGTAGATCCTCAGCGGGTCGTCACCAGTTAGCCCCTCCAAAGTGGCCATTATCGCCTCACCATAAGGAGTATCCACCCGCTCAAATGACCGGATGGGGTAAATTATGTTGTCCCGTAGATCGGCTATGCGGGTATAACCCCCCGCCTTGCAGCTGTTGAGGGCTGACTTGAGGTCTCCTGTTTGGTCCATGCTGCTCGTTGAGTGTCTTGATGTGGAATGGTTGTGGCTCACCACCGAGTCGTATTATATAGGCTCACTGCGTCAACAAGTTGTTTACGTCATTGTGTCCTTACCAAAACATGTAATACTAGAAAATGATGGGGAAGGGAGTATTTTATTTATGTTTTTTTTTTTCCTTTTATTTTTTATTTTTTATTTTTTATTTATTGAAAGAAGAAAAAGAATTTAGAGTGACTAGAGCCATCCCAAACTGTTTTTATGGTCATTGACTTTAAAATCACCAAAGTAGATAGGTAATCATTGTTTTGTGGCCAGTCCGCTTCCCAAGCACTCTTACCACAGCAAAAACAAGTGTGCTGCAAATTATTAGAGTCTGAAAAGCGATACACTTTAACAATTCTTGCAGGATACAGAACTCTATTACAATAATGCTCAGTGTACTGGCAGTAGCGGCATTGATAGACTCTCTTGCCATTGTTTCTATTATACAAGTCTAACACTTGAGGATCCGTTTCGGGGTTGTTAAGCACTAACACATGTTCCCGAACATACCCCTTGAGGCAAGATGCAACGTATCGCTGTATAGGCACTGGCAATTGTGCAATCCCCTGACACAGAATGTATTTATTCTTTCTTATTACAATACACGATTGCTGAGCTAGTGACAGTGGGTTGTTTGCTTCCATGACTAACTCAAGATTCAGACTGGTCAAGCACTTAGCTTGAGGAGTCTAGTAAGTAAACAAGTTATATAATGAGGGGTTTTCCTCCGTGAACATCAAGTCCACTAATGAGTAAACAAATTATTTAATGAAGGATTTTTCCTCCGTGAACAACAAGTCCACTAATGAGTAAACAGATTGAGTTTCTCTAAGTTTCAGTTTAAGTCAGAGAGTCAAACTATTGCCATCAATATGAACACTGATAATGTATGGGAGAGCAGTATTCCTGATGAGGACCTCATCAAGATCGTTGAGGGAATTGAAGAAAAGTATGCTAATAGCGTATGTGAAGGTAATATCCCTGATAAAGAACTCCTCGCTACCGTTGAGGTGATAGAAGAGGAATATGCTCTCCAACTGCGAAGGGAATATGAAACAATGTGGGAACGGATAACTACGTGTTGGTGCTCCCAACCTACATGTGATGAAGAATGGGAACAATATAATGCAGACTGGGAGAGTCTTCGTGCTCTTGAGATTGCAATGGAGGAGTTTCAAGCGAAAGAGAGGGCTGAGACTTCTTCACAAAAGTAATTTTAAGTTTTTAATTTATAATAAAGATGAAGCAAATAAAATTATAATTCATAAAAAATAATAAAATAACATAAATAATGGAATGAGCGGGGGGGGTCGGGGGGGGGGGGGTCGGGGGGGGGGTCGGGGGGGGGGCTTGGTTGGTTAGGTTAGGATAGAGGAATCATGGGGGGGGGGTCGGCACGGGGCTGATCCTCTCAATCCTCAACTAAACTTTGTCACTTTGTTTTTGTTTGTTGTGTAATTATTTTCTTTATTTATTTTGGATAAGGAAAAAGGAAATAGGTTTTTTTTTTTTTTATTTAATCTGAATCCGAGGAGTTTATATATACAACGTGGGGCCTCGGTTCCCCACTTGGTCCCGCCTCTGGCTCGGGCTCTGGCTCGGGCCTCGGTTCTCCACTCGGCCCCGCCTCTGGTTCGGGCTGCTGCTGCGGCTGCTGCTGCGGCTGCGGCTGCTGCTGCTGCGGCTGCTGTGGTCTGCGCCGGAGCTGGGGTCTTGGGCGAGGCCGGTACTGTTGGAGGATCAACCCCCGGCGAATCTCGTGGTGAACCCTATTGGCCTCTGCCTCCTCCCGCCGCCGCTGTTGCTCGGCGAACTCTGGGGTCCACCATCCCCTCGGTACGGCTGACGGCTTGACGATAGCTGTAAATAACGAACCAACATTAATATTCTTTTTTTTTTTTTATGAGATTTATTGATATTATAATAATGAGATTTATTGATATTATAACAATGAGAAACTGAGGATTGCTACTCACCAACTGGTTTTCCCTCCTGTGTCCTGGGGATAGGAATCTGGGTGGGCGTCTGAGTGGCGGCATCACCACATCGCCTCGGGCCAGGGGCAGCCAGGGTGGAGGCGCATGTCTGGGTGGAGGCGCACCTCGTGGCAGCTGGAGCATCAGGAGCAGCAGGAGCAGCAGGAGCAGCTGGAGCAGCGGCCGGGGCATTAGCGGGGGCAGCTGGAGCAGCTGCCGGGGCATATCGGTGGGTGGCAAGGTGCCGGGCCACCTTGTCTTTTCTGCCGAATTGCTTTCCGCAAATTCGGCAAGGGTACAGTGGCGAATCCACATGCGTCAGCATGTGCCGGCGCAAATGGTCGCTACGCGAGTAACGCTTGTCGCAATACATACAAGTGTACTCCATCGCGGCTGTAGTAAGAATGATTAAGACCTGGAGAAACCGGCGGGTGAAAGCGGAGGCGCGCGCGGTAAACATCACGTAGGCGATAAACAAGGAAAGCAAACGGCATGTATTGGAAAAATATGGGGGGGGGGTCCGGGTCGGGGGGGGGGGTGTCCGGGTCGGGTCGGGGGGGGGGGGTGTCCAAATGTGTTTACTAGGGAAGTTCCCCAACAATAACAAGTCCGATTTATCTCCTACACAAACAGGCTCTCGCTCAGTCGTTAAGCATGGCTGCTCCGTGGGAGGATGATATGACAGACTATGACTACGAGTTTGCACTTGAAAATGCAAATTTCGTAGATGAGTTGGAGCAAGAGGCTCTATTAGAACAAACATTTGCGCAGCAAATACGGGATCTGGAGCGGCCTCCTCCATCGCCTCAGCCTGGGCCTAGCGGGCTGCAGCAGCCTCCTCCTCCATCGCCTCAGCCCACACCGTCTCCATCACCACCTCCATCACCGCCTCCATCGCCTCAGTCCGACTCGTCTGAGGACCCACCACCACCACCGAGGACTGCGAGACAAGTGTACCTGGAGCGACAGGCGCTTCAGGACGACGTTGACCGAGTGTGGGTGGTTGAGCCGCAGCACGAAACACATTGGCGATGGTACATGGCCGACATGGCCAGGCTGCGTGAACTAGATGAGGAATTGGACCGCTTGGAGGAACAAGAGGAGGCGGCCGATAACGAGGAATAGTTATAAGTTTTTGTTGATAAATAAATGATTCCTTTGTCCAAAACAAAAAAAACAAAAAAAAAAACAAAAAAAAAAAACAAACAAAAATAAAATGCAATAAACAAAATGATAAAACCGGGATGATGGGGGTCGGGGGGGGGGGTCGGGTCGGGTCGGGTCGGGGGGGGGGGGGTCGGGTCGGGTCGGGTCGGGGGGGGGGGCGACACAGGGCTGGTCCTCTCAATCATCAGCTTGCTAAACTTGTCACTTTGTTTTTGTTTGTTTGTTTTTTTTTTTTTTTTTTTTTTTTTGTTTTTTTTTTTATAATTCATTTCATTGATACAATACAATAAATGTGATGCTTAAATCTAAGATGATTCATGAATGTTATACAATATATGAAGAATGAAAACTTACAATACAATAAATGTGATGCTTAAATCTAAGATGATTCATGAATGTTATACAATATATGAAGAATGAAAAACTTACAATACAATGATAAGCTTAAACTAAAGGAATAACTTTAACCCAGAGGAGGGCCACCTCCTCATTTGCAATCAAGTTGTGTAGGCGTTGCTGCACCTCCTCCAGGTGACCGGGTTGATTGGCGACGTATCGCCGCCTCATGAAATGATGGCGCCCGTCCGGGCCCAGGCATCCCCATCTCAAAATGACCAAGTGGTCCATGGCTGAAATCTCCACCAGGCCAATCACGTCCTGGATGACCTGGTGGTTCCACAAGGTGTACGTTGCAGTCGACATTCTGCTTGTGGAATGAGCGTTAACGTGCGGAGGAGCAGTAAACATCCCGTAATGGGGAAAAAACCGGTGACAAACAAGGAAAGTAAACAACCCGGGGGGGGGGGGGTCGGGTCGGGGTCGGGGGGGGGGGGTGACGTCACGGGGGGGATGACGTCACGGGGGGGTGACGTCACGGGGGGGGATGACGTCACGGGGGGGGATGACGTCACGGGGGGGGGGATGACGTCACGGGGGGGGGATGACGTCACGGGGGGGGGGGGGGGCTCCTCGGCTCCTCAGTTTGCTAAAGTGGTCCAGAACCGGCCATAGCACCCTACTCATATAGAATGAAAGAGGCACGAACCATCTGGAGGCATGTGAATAACTCTAAACTGTGAGTCTGTTTGTCCAAATAGTGTTAATTTTGTATCCATATCAAAAATTCAAAAATATATATATAAAAAAGAAACCAATAAAAATAAAAATATTACTAAAATTGTGTATTCATGACAAAAACAAAAAAACTAAAATATCATAAAATTCAATAAATTAGCTTTTAACCTGTCACACCACAAGACAAAATAAAGATCATAAACATAAACAAATTCAATAAATTAGCTTTTAACCTGTCACACCACAACACAACATAAAAATCATAAACATAAACAAACCAATGAATAATAACAGCTGTTTGTAAAAATTGTTAAAGAAACAGGTGGTAATGTAGAGTTTGCAAGACACTCGCCCATTTTTAACATTATTGGCTTACTCCAATAGCTAGTTCAAAAGAATTATAAATCAACGTTCTACCGTGGTTTTACTGTTTGTGTAGAATAGCAACAGCTGTGTACAATATTTTAAATTAGTCATCTGATACCATCAAAACAAATCTTTCTTCCATAAGAATAACATGGTAACTTTGAAGGTCTGTGGGGCGGAGCCCTATGGAGATACCGGCGTGTAAACTGCTTAGTTGTTCTATTTAAGACCTAAAGAATCAGTGTACAAAATTTCAGCTCTCTACCTACATGGGAAGGTGGAGAATTCTTGATGAGTGAGTCAGTGAGGGCTTTGCCTTTTATAGGTATAGATCTAAAATATTATATATTAAATTATATTTTATATGTGTATTATACAACAATTAATCATTTTTCCACTGAATGCAGCACAACCAAATGGTTTCTGCTGTCTTTATCACTCGTAATAACTTAATTACCCTGTAAAAAATATAAAAACTATTTAAAATAATGTCTTTCTATCAGATAAAAATGTGCTCTTGTTCCACTGAGTAGTCTTTGTTATTAAACAGTAGTGGGGTATCATCACACTTAATTGATACCAACCACAATACAATTCACAGTGATACGACAAGAACAGTATACTTACAAATTGTATACCGTATTCAACACATGAGTTTTATGTTTTAAGATACAATTTGCACGCACATAAAGCGAACACTAAAGCTTATAATGGCTTGGTGAAAGGTTTATCTTCGCAGTCTGTAAACAGGTAGTAAACAAAGTAATTGATAGTTAAACTAGTAAACTGGTCGTTCAACTCATTTCCGTAGTCGTTTGAGAAGAAAGCGAAACAAAGAACACTTCCTTATCCTTAGCAACCGTCACACTGTTCGATCACAGCGATATAATTTCTTACAATTCTGGAATATGTTCTGGTAATCCGTCCCTGTTTTAGGTTGTACAGATGGCGTTTCTAGAAATCAAAATTGAATAGATTCTTTCATATATAACAATACTGATTTTAGAAATTCATATTTTTTTATACAATGAGGTTTGCAGTCTATTTTTACCCCTCCACATAGATTACTGATCTGAGCGCATGATCTAGCAAACTAGATAAGGAGCGAGACGTTACGGTATGAGTTGTACAGTAGTGATAACATTTACTTGCCTTGTCTGCGACTTGAACCCACGATAGCCGCTACTATTTCAGAGTCCATTTCGTTAATATAAATATTTGTTTATTCAGGTTCCTTTAAAGTAACAGTGTTTCAGTTTTATAACATAAGGTTTTTATTCTGAGTTATAGCTTAAAAAGGACAATCATTCAAAAGTGGGGTGTGTCGATCAAAATCAAGTGAATTTCCATATCGAATTAAACAATAAAAATACTTAGGTTAAAATTTTCGGTAGGTGTTTGAACTTATTTATAATGTTACATATTTTACACATTATTCATTCCTGTTTTATTTTTATATCTCGATGGTTTTTCATGCAACGTCTTACACTGGAAATGGCGCTGGTTAGATTGAGTTACTATTTTAGAAATTTTATATTTATATTCTTCTTGTAAAATCCGTTTTCACCCTTGAATACTTGTATCGTACCGACAGCTATTTTAAATGCAATTCATAAATATTATTTACAACTCCAGGTTGGGCTTGTGCTCTGCAGCACAAAACTGTCAAAAACTGAGCCTTTAAGCGCAGTCACCTTAGTTGTTTAAAATCTGTACATAAATACCGGAAGATTTCACAAGACAAAAATCAGCTAGGCGAATTTTGTAAAAGATCATTAAAGAGGCAAAGAGCACCAAGAGCAATCTACGGGATCAGAGATTTGGGTTAAACCTTAATGAGCTCTTCTGATAAGGATAATATTACATACATTACAAAATTACACCATGAAATTAGGTAGAATTCACATGATAAAATGTGAAAGATGTGCAATTCGCTTCAAAGTCAGTGCAAGACGCACGACAGTCAGGAACTTACGAGGCGCGCGCGTACCCACGAGCCACTCTCCACTTTCTCGCAACCTTGGTCCTCTCACGCACGCTCGGGGCTCATTACAGTAGTTTGTTGCTCTTTCATTCATCAATTACGTGCAAGTTTCTTCCGTTCTTACTTTCAGGTCAGCGTATTATTCCATGGACTAATTCAGTTTTCTCCGTTGTACAATTTTTCAAAACTACAATTACTCACACTGTTCAGTAAAACTGTTTTTCATTATATTTCTTGTTTATTAACAAAATGTGCATACAGTCTTTAGAACGCCGCACGGGCCTATTAGCTTATAGCGACAGGCAATTGAGGTTTTTGTATAAAACAAAACAGTTGATGCAGTACATCCCACAATCACTTTTATATCTCCTCATTTCTCCTCCTCTAATTTAAGAAATTTGTTTCTAATTACAGGAGTAATATAGTTGTTAATCAACAAAGTACAACCCTCTCACAAAACGACCTGAGCATAAGTGACCTCTTGGGGGTGTAAAGCGGGCAGATGCCCAACTAACAGTTTGGAGTGGTTAATATTGCAATGTATGAAAAGTCACAATAATCCATTCACAATCATTACGCACCCCCAATCGGAATACCTTAATTACACTTACGGATTAAAAAAAGATGTTCTCGTAGTAAAATACATTTTATATAAATATATATGATTCCTTCTCTCAGTACACAGTATCAATAACTCTGAAACTCCATACAGCAGAGAAATATCACAATAGCATATTTTCGCGCGGTTCTTCGATTGGGGTCGCACGACCATAGGAAAAACAACAACTATTTAGTGATGCCTTAGGATATGCCAGAATTTGTGTCTAATCTTTCTGCAGTTTCAGCATGCTATATCCGTCATAAACTCGTCACTGAGCTTGCGCCTGCAATATCAATTATACCGCTCGACATACTAAGGTGTGTTGCGGGATTGCCAGGTCCATCCTCTCGAGGAACCTATACTACAAGACCATTGTCTGTTGCAGAGAGTACATCCAGCCAATCTCTACCTCCTCCGAGGAGACAGAGGAGTTGTACGATGAGTTGCTGTCGCTGGCGAGGCGGCGGAGACCTCAGCACCACCCTCAGCACCAGCCTCAGCCTCGCCACTTCGGCCTCAGCACCTTCGGACACCTCAAGATTGACTACTCCTGCAACTGGTCCAACCTCGACCGATATATCGCTCACGCCTAGTGTATAGGACATTTACTCTATGGCAACGGTAATTTGTTATTCCTCACATGCTATTGAACTCTTTCAGTTTGTATATCGTAGGGTTTACGTTGTCTGTTGGAAGAATTCTCGTTGTCCTTAATAAAAGTTAATGTGAAATGCACTCTAAGCTCTGTGTATAAATCAAATTGAAAATATTAAAAGGAGCTAATTTTGCCACTGAATGCTGAATACTTTCCAAACTGTTACACCATTTACTGATAAACTATGTGTTTAAACCTAGTTACTGTTTAGAATTTGGATTGTGTGAAGTATATATTGTAGTTTCGCTGTCACTTTTGGACATGTGTAACGACTTACTGTATACCATTCGTTTTACAGTTCGCTGTAAAACCTGAAAATATTTTGACTTTGGATGCTTAGGAAACCAAATTAGCTTGACAGTTGTCATTTTTAGCTGAATTTCGTCTGCATTTCACACGTTGTTAACACACTAACACAAATACAAACACGATTTGATCATTGATGACTATTAAAACATGTTACGGGAACTCACAACTTAACCTCAAACTTATCTTCATATTGATGTGGAAGGTAGAAAATGAGTTCTCCACCGTTTTCAGTGTTTCAAGTCGTTATTGTATCTCGTATTTTTGTGTGAATCAACGTGCGAAATCCAGACGAAATCCAGCTAAGGAAGATCTTTTAACATAACTCGTTTCCTATACAACCACTGATGATGATTCTTCGGACTTTAACCCGATTTGGATGCTAATTATATTGGGTTGTTAAGTCTCGATTTAATACAATTAAACAATCCAGAGGCTACTTACTATAATTCCAACAAAGAACAATTTAATAAATATGAATGTAAATGTTTATTATATGCATTAGGGGCTGTAGAAAAGTCGTATAATGTCAAAATGTATCAAACCTTCAGTAACATTGTCCTTTCCTTGGGCTTGACGTGCCATGAATGTACAAACTATTTGCTTGCATGCAAGACCTTGTACAAGAACATTAATAACTTAAAAACAGTCTATTGGCCTTCTATTTTACTTTACAAACTTTCTTCGATTTGACACATATTAATGTTCAAAATTGTAAAACCATTTTATAGTACACAATTCGGAAGTAATGTTTAGACTAGATTTTATAGGAACCGTAAACAAATATTGCGCGAATTAAGTCCATCATGCCTATCCACAACACTTGTTAGCTCATCGTGATTAACTCATTGTGATAGGCGCTTCCTGTTGTACGCTTGGCCAAGTCCCCGTTTCCCTCTCGGCGCCTAAGTAACAGTAATCCAATTTCACTGCACCTGCCTCTCACTTCCCTCACTTTCTAGCGTTCAACTCTTGCCGGCGTGGTCACGTGACTCTGTCGTGTGACGTCACTGTCGCATATGTCTGGACACCCAGGAACAGTTTAGAGGGGTAAAGCTAGAAGCAGGTTGCATTGTGTCGTGATTTAAGTTAAATTACTATGTAAAAATAGATTGAGTTCCAATTTTCATAATACGTATTTATATTTTGGCAACATTCATTAGTAACGATCAAGCATACAGTGTAATTGAAAACTACATACAGACTAGTCTTTGGAACAAATCCTATGTATCTAAACCCTATGGGGCGAACCCTGTGGGTATGGTAAAACCTAGATGTCGCCTTGAAGACTGTAGTGGACCTCCTAAACTGAGTTCACAAATCTTGAGGCATGGGCTCACGTTTCTGGGAAGTCGTGACCACGGGCCAAAACTATGCAGTTTTGGAGTTAAGGACAAGTCTTGAAGCCGGAAATCATATGTATTTAAGGCATCATGTTCACACGAAAACAAATTAAATTTATCAAACTAATGGAGAGGACCACGCTAGAACGAATAAGTTTTCATTCACTATGTTTGTTTGAATGAAAATTATGTTCATCATACCATGCTTTAGTTGAGTAGATTTTAAAGCAAGATTTGCAGTTTTCATTCCTTTTAGTGAATTTTATCTATGCAAAAGAAGCTATTACCGAGGATTGAACCATGGAAGGGTAAAAATGATTTATTTGCATTTTTTACTCTCAAATTAAAATAAACACAACAAATGATTTTTTACCATTTTATAGAGCTTAAAAAACAAAAAATTTATTATTCCGGATTATTAATATAAGTTAAGTGGTTGCGGAAAATAAAATTGACAAACTTTCATAAAATGACCCATGTTAATCTTAAGGGACATTTTACTGAAAACTTCACATTTGTTTTTACCAATAAGTTTATGTCTAAAAAAACAATAATATGGGTGTTCAATTGTTCTTTTACGTCCAACCGCTGCAGAGATATTCAAAGTGCTTAACACAGTGCATTGTCTTATGTTATTCTTATAGAGAATAAATACAAATTTAGATCTCGATTGTTTATCAATGTATATTGATGAAAATTGGTATGTGGCTTCATATAGTTGTGGTCTATTGATAGTTGCACAAAAAACTATTTTTTCAATTTCCCTGTAGCAGCAAACCTGCATACTCAACCCTAATGTTTTTCTTATGGAGAATAAGAAAAGTTGTATATCTCCCTTAATAATGAACCTAAATTAATAATAATTCTATGTAGTTATATTGATAATTACATAAAAAACACATTTCTTAGCTTCCTCGTTACAGAAAACCTACGTACCCAGCCCTAATGTTATTATTATGGAGAATAAATAAAACGTTATATATAATTTGTTTATGAATGCATTTTTGTGGAACTTGGTAAGTGGCTTTATGTAGTTGTGAGACACATACATTTTCTTTGGAAATTTGCTGAGTACGCAGGTTTACTGCGACGGGGGTATTATGCTTGGGAATATTCTTAAACAACTTGTTGAACAAACTGGAACAATTCAGCAACAGGGGTTAAGATTCTATATGTTGCTCTATATTTTTTCAGAGCTTGTATAGTTTTTATGAAAAATGAGTCTATCGATTCTGATATAATTTATTTAGGCTGCGGGTTACCCAATAGAGGTTAGATTTCCGTTAATAATTCGTATCATAATTTTGGGGAGTGTTAAGTTTACTAAATGAAACTCAGAATAAATTTAATCAGATTTTTATTACTTAACAATTTTTGTTCTGTTTCAGATCTGATTCTACTATTGTGTGCGGAAAATCCAAAAATTTGTTTACTTAAGTTTGCTACTAGAACCTGAGTACGATCCTTCTGAACTAGCTACACCTTTTATTGTTTTATGTGATATATAAATAGTCAATGCTTTACGGTAACTTTAGTTGTGCTATCTAGTGTACTGATAATATGGGGATTTACAGTTTTGCTTCTAGATGTAATGATATTATGTCTTCTGTAAAAAATTAATAATGGAATTATATTACGGATTTTTGAACTCTGTTTTATATTGTGTAGTTCATTTTGCTGATATATTTGGGAAACTTGTTAATATATTTCTACTGAATGAATTTTAACCTTAACTCCAATCTATTAGTTTTAGAATTTGTTGTACACATATTTCATATAGCATTCGGAAGCATATATAAAGTATTGTAAATAAATTAAGTTTGTTGAAATATATGTTTGTCTTATTTTTTTATTTAATAATTATTTCATGGAGACATGGACTTAAACAAAAACAAGAAACTGCTAATATTCAGGAAAGTGTGCAAATAATTTAATCAAAAGAACTACCCTGCCTGGTGGAATTTGTAAACACTTTTATAATCAAGCGATTTATTCTTATCATATTTGTTAATATATCGAAAACTCTAATAATTTTCTTACTTAAAACGCTAATTTTTTAAATAGTGAAATCAAATGGGGAATCCGCCATTTTGTATGAGGCATTCACGCCAAATTTGAAGGTGTTTTCACGACAACACTCCAACACAATGCATACGAAATGTTGCTAGGATTACTCTATGTGTCAAAATTCAGAAAATAACCAAACTTCCTGCAGGGCTCTTCGCTCCCCTGACCTTAAACTTAAAACTGTCAGTGTTTTACGTATAGCAGATGCTCATTTTATTTAAACACCAGACCAAAAAGGTCATAAAAGTTATCATTTACTTTAAAATTAAACTCGGTATTTATTAATTACAAATAATTTGGGTGGTTGACGTTTACACCGATTTAAATAACATTTTACAACGACACTGGTCCCTATTTTTATTAGTTGCATTATTAGGAGTTACACAATTTAGTTTAAAGCATTACAATTTGAAGAGAGTATTCAAAGTTCACATCCATTTCATCCAGTCCCAATTTTTAATTCACTAAAATTATTATTATTCCTCTTGGAGATGTTTGCTTTTAGAAATAATATACCTATGAATAAATAAACACAAATTACGGAGAGGACTTTCTCCATTAATATAATAGGTTGTGATCCACACATCGTTGCTTATGAATACTCACGCGCAGGTTCAACAGTTGTAATGGAAATGGATAAGTTAAAATATACCTAAACCTTTAAAAAAGTTTATAACAAATTTGTAATTACTTACCCATAGTTTTGAGTAAGTTAACAAGGATAAATAACTTATTGTTAATAGTGTTAACCGTTTATTAACTAAATAAAGGAATATCTTCTATTTTAAAATTAGGTAAACTCATTCTTATTGATAAATCTCAAAGTATAATATCAATTATGAGTCCTCTTAGTTTATTAAATTTTAAACTAACTAAGATAATGTTTACTGTTACAACATAATTGAGTTGTTCAGGTTGTAGGGCCTTGGTAATAATTGCAGTTTGATGCATTAAATATACGTTTGTCCTGCATTTTCTTACTGCATTTGTTTCCTTACTTGCATTGAACATAATTTAGTTAACGGATTACAATAATCAATTTGAAAACATATACAGGGTGTATACAAACTCCCTGGCCACACTTTGCGTATTTGGTCCTTAGGTCGAGACAATCATAAAACACCACATAAACATGGGTCTAAAATGCCTAGTTTCTGTTTGAGATTTTCAAAAGTTTCCATATAACTCAGCTTCTATTTAAGATATTAAATTTACATTCGGCTCCAATTTACATCTTAAGACTCACAACAAGTTTGTACAATTTGATTAATTTAAATACATCTGTTTCAAAATGGCTATTAAAAGTTTTTTATGTAAGATTTCATGAAAACTGATAGTTTTATCAAATGTTGTTATCAGTATTAAAAGACGCAAACTTTTAAGACGAACAAAATGACACCTTGTTTGGTGAAATCAGATAAGAAATAACTGAGATATTAGCTATTTACTAAAATAAATATCACATTTGTTTAATAGTATTTACAATTTATACACTGCTATTTGACATTTTGCCGTATAAAGTCGACAAATAATTAGGTAAATCGCTAATATCTCAATTATTTGTTATCCTATTGCACCAAACAAGGTGTCGTTTTGTACACTTCTAACAATTCTATCTACACTTGTTATTACTAGTAACAACATTTTATAAAACTAACAGTTTTCATGAGAATTTACATAAAAAAATTTTAAATGGCCGCTAATTTGAAACTGATAAATTTGCATGAATCAAATTGAATACACTTTTTGTGAGTCTTAAGATGTACATTGGAGCCGAATCTAAACTTTCTATCTCAAGTAGAAGCTGAGTTATATGGAAACTTTTAAAAATCACAAACAGACCAACAGACAGAAAATTAGGAATTTTAGATCCATGGTTATGTTTTTTTATGATTGTCTCGACTAAAGGAACAAATGCAGAAAGAGAACGGTTGACAACATTTGTTTTAATCCTTGAATAATAAACAAATAAATCGTAGTTAAGGCATTATGCAGCTGGGGAAATACTGCATTACTGACCGAGAGGGAACATTATCAGAAACCTGTAGTTATATCACATGTACTGTACTAGTTCTTAAACAATTTTACCTTCACAAGAATCATTGTTACTAAATGTCAGCTCACAGCATGCTAGTTATATGGGGAGCCTATTTATGTAGTTATTTTTTAATAAAATTGTATTGATACTTTACTGAAATTTTAAACTTTTGCTACGTATATGTCCGAGTTTATAATTTCAAGACAATTACTATAATACACTGGTTTATATCTTATCCAATCACTTATTCATTGATACATATACAATTGTTATCGAGTAACAACTGACACTACTCAGTTAAGAATCCTATTCTCTATCTAAATCCTAATTAAGATACACTGCCTGTATTCCATCTGGAGTCCATTAGATGAACTTTAAATGAACGTCTTTGATGGATCTTTGATTTTAAATAAATTTATATGCTGTATAAAGTATACCTAGGAAGGGCCAGACATAGTTTTCTAATTTTTTGAGGAAATCTATATTCAGTAAATGCACAGGTTTTATTACTGTCTCTCCAATATTCCATATTTACACACTTGTCAGATTTGGAGATGTTTCATTTTAATCGATATATTAATTAGATTTGTTTTTAATAGTGTCAACGATGTAATTAATTTTTCAATATCTATTTACTTTACTAAATTTTAGGAACTAATATTTTTGCTCTGTTTAAGTCTAAAATTACAAATATACTTTCAAAACGTCCGAGAAATGTTAATATTGTGGCTATTTGTAAAGACAAATGTTTTTACGTATATACTTTTCAAATGTATTCTAGTAGAGTAAAATATGGACAAACGCCTTCTATAATCCCTCTGAATTCACACAACGCCTCCGGCACACTCCTGGTCCATAGTCTAAACTGAGCGATAGTGGCGCTGCACCCGAACCAGATCGGTAACTACTCCTCCCCTCCACACAACCACGCATCCCCCTCCCTCCTACGTACAATGTTGTCCTTGCCGGCTAGTCGGTTTCAGGCGCAAGGTTGTCCGTCAGTGTTATCTCTTGGCATGCTGGATGTCCACGAACCCCGGGGGCAGGACCAGCTCGGTATAGTGGTTGGTCTGGCGGAAGCCTAGAGGTGGGGCGGAGCCCCGAACGATGGTCACCTGTTGCACAGGGGGGTAGGGCGGCGACAGCGGCCCTGTCAGGTCCTCGACCATCAGGTCCCCGGGGCTGCAACATCAGGTAAGGTAAGTTTCTGGTAAGACCTGTAAGAACTCGAGCATATGCTCTTCTCATGCTTCTTAATTTACAAAACCCCTCTTAACGTATTGTGAATACGGCGTTGTAATCCCAGTACTCACTGTTGTTATACATTATTTGTATAATACTTAAACATCTTACCTTGCTGTTGCGCTTTGTTTTGTTAACGTATCAACAGCTCTCAGTTGTACAATTTTTCGATTTATGTTCTTCCATAAGATAATTTAAACTTCGAAGAACTGTGGGCTGGAACCCCAATAACAAAGTGAATTACAAGGGATATTTTTAAATTCAACATCAATCACAAAAGTATATTTAGTAGTTCTTTAGATCTTTCTCGTATAACAACTGAATTGGGAACTACTCTATAGGAAAAAAGACTCACCGGAGGCATAATAGAATACTACTGATATTAATAACTATATATTTATGGGTAAATGTATGGGTAAAATTTACCTATAGTTTTGAACGGGTAAATATGTATATGTCGTTTCAATATTCAGCCTATCGTGGACCAACCTACGATAGGGATTTACTGTTCTGCTTGGTATTAGTTAATTAGTTTTCCTCAAGAATAAAAAGTATTCTTACCAAAAACACCAGTTTTCCCATATATCTTTCTGGTGTCTCGCAACGATGCAGCAACTGCCATAATATAGTTATCTATGGTAATAACTGCCCACCAGAAACAGTCTGGCACTTTTAAGATAAACCTCAGAGAAAACACCCGACAACTTTGGAAGAGAACTATTACTCTCCTTCTCGTTCATCCATACACCATACACATTCGGTAGCACTCACTTGGCTATGATGGCAGTGGCCTGGTGGGAGTTCTTCTTGTTGTAGGTGAGGTGTGGCTGTATGATGCCCTCCGTGTCCGGGTCGCCGTAGCCCCGGGACAGCGACGCCGACGCCGCCGTGGCGCTGCACGACGCGTTGCGGATACGGATCAGGTGGTGGCGTCGGCGTTTGCATGAGCCGGCGACGTAGGAGGCGAACGACATAAACACTAGGAGGCCTACTAGCATCACGACCAGCCTGCAGGACAAGAAGAACCTACGTAGTGACGGATCAGGCTTGGACCCATTCGTTGGTGCAGTTGGATGTGCGGATAATCATTGAGATACTGAAGGAGTCACCGGGGTGGACCGTAAAAATAAAACTGTAGTTTGATACGATAAGTATGGTTTTAGTGAGGTTAATTTACTAATTCAGAGATAATTCTTCGTGCGCAGACACCTATCCATTTGTTATGTAATTAAATAACATTACGCTTAACATTTAATCCGGAGCCAGTCATAAACTCTAGGCTTCCCACTTGTCACCGATAGTAATTGAGGCAATAACGCACAAAATATCAATCCTATGTTTCTAATATATTACATGTCATCTTAAAGTCTTAATCTAAGTCCAGTCTTTGAAAGTGCGTTGCACGAGTGAAAAACCAGGCCGTCCATAAGACTAGTGTTAATTTTAATATTGGGCTTATGGACGGCCTGGTTTTCCACTCGTGCAACGCACTGTACGTTGCATAAATGCAAGCTGTCGGAATTTACATTCCCCAAAAGATATTTTCCAGGAACTCTACTTTTACCCATCACACCGATCTAAAAACAACACTTCTACATCTCAGAGCTTCCAACAACACTGAGAAATATCATCTTACAATATCAACTCACCTACGGGGTGAATTCGTACCAAATAACTTTTTTTACCAACCTATAATAGCAATCAAATAGATTGATATAAGTAGCATTACGGTCCAATCTACGATAGGGATTTACTGTTCCGCTTAGTGTTAGTTAATTAGTTTTCCTCAAGAATAAAAAGTATTCTTACCAAAAATACCAGTTTTCCCATAGATCCTTCTGGTGTCTCGCAACGATGCAGCAACTGCCATAACAGCACAGGCCATTGAATTTGTGACATCTGTAAAAATGATAATGTTAGTTTTTTTTCATTTATAACAGTTGTTTAAGCGAATCCAATTATTGGAATTCTATTAGTTGAAATTTCGATGCCATTCCAGAAGTTTGCTTGAAACAGCTTGCTTCTGTACTGAGCTTTGTTACTATCATCAGCTGTTGTTGAATGTTAAATTAAATTTATACTAGTGGCTTACAGGGGCATAGCCCCTAACATATGGTTTTCGTTTAAGTGAATAATCAGGCCATCAGCACTTATTGTCAGTGCTTATTAATAAAAACACTGTAGTGATATTTCCATAAGAAAATCATTGGATCTTTGAAGTCCAGTGGGGCGTAGCCCACGTCATTTTTGACATTTCTGATTTTTTCCCACCGTCCTTAGCCTCCAAGCTTTAAAATTAGTCGTCATAACCTAACTTAACTCCTAGCTCGAGATATTTCGTGGGGACCGATTCGCTTACGGAATTAAATATATAGATTTCTATTCCTCCATATAAGATTAGCATTGTAACTTTGGAAACACAGGGAGCAGAACCCTAAAAGTGTATGTTTTCCAAAACTCCAAAAGGCACAACTAGACATTAATGGCTTCCAAATAACACATAAATGATAATTCAAGACGTTATAGTTTTTCCAGTAGCCTCCTCATAAATACCAGTTATTCTGTGAATATGTAGTTGAATTTTATCGTTCACGTATCAGTGTTATTTGTTGTACGTTAATTACCAAAGTTAGTTCCGTCATAGTAACCGTCAAGGGAAACCTGGGTTCAAAATACAAAAGAGCTTAAACAGACGACTTTAAAAGAAATGAAAACATCAGAAAAACGCATTAATTTAAATAAATTCAAACTTAACTAACAACCTAACCCAAACAGCTTAGCTGCGCAGCCCAAGAACTTGAGTGGAGCTGTTTTTCTTTGTTAAAGAGAGTGTTTCCCAAACTATACTGTAGGATTCCTATAACAACTACATGATCAATACTGTAGTCATGAACAATTTGTATTAGCCTAGTGAACACACGTATTACTTACTCAGGATTCTTTGTGAGATTTCGAATCAACAGGCTGCACTCTAGGTAGCTCATGGCCATGCCCGTACTCCCCCTTACGCCTGGAAATGCCATAATTTAATTCTAAAATTCTATTTTGTCCAACTAAAACTCTTAGTGTAAAATAACTAATGAACGAGCGATTTGAAAACCCCGTTGCGTAAAGACGGGAGATTATTTTTTAATATAGCAATAATTTAGAATTAGTATCTATAATACTAATTCCCTAAGGAATTTCTTGTGTACAGCAAAACTCTTATTTATGAACCTCTTTTTATTTTGTCTCCCTCAGTTCAGTGTGCTTCGCCCCATTGGACTTTAAAGTTTCCATGAGCAATATGTTTAACAGATCAGAAACAGATGTAGTTTCAGCAACAATTTTAATCAGCTGTCCATTCCTGAATTCTTGTGCGAAGCACGGGTAATCAGATAGTACCTGTAAATTTTGTCTCAGTCAGTTATTGTTATATTTCTAGTATAAATTATTGTAATGTAGTTAATTTCTTATTTACAAAATTGGATATGGTGTTTCATACTAGTAATATTTTGTATGTTTTTATATATATTTTAGTAAATCTCCAATATGGCCTATAATCCAAATATTGTTAACATTGATGATTCCGTAAATGTCTTAAGAATACAGAAAGTTCTGAAAGAAAACACGAAGGTTATGACAAAGTCACAGTTTAAAACATAAATTTAAAGTAAATAAAAAAGGCGAATTTTAAAGATACAATTTGTTTTGTGCTTCCACGCGAATATGTCCTGTAATGGTTACCTTTAAGTGGTAGTTTGAACCACTTACAATCCGTCAAATTTTGTTACAATCAATTTAAACCCACGTGGGAAAGCAGAATTTTAAGAAAACAAAATCATTTGTTACAAAATTATAAATCTATTTATTTCTATAAACATTGAGCGAAATATAATTTTCAAGTTTTCCCAAGACGATTTATTTTTCCTTTTCGGCAAAAGCATTCAAATTTCTGTTTTCTCTGTTTTCAACAGTAAATGATCAGGTAAAGGAATCCTCACAAGCACAAGGTTTGTATTTATGTTTAAGTACTCACATGTCTGGTCCAATGCATGCCGCTGTGGAAGGAATGTTAGGAAATGGAGGTTCGAGGATCAATATCCAATGTTTGATGTCTCCAGGCAACGACGGCGACAACAGCTGATAGCTCTGTTTGTTTTATCACTTCGTTGACTTTTTCTTTGTACTTTTTATTAATTTTTCCCTAAACAATGGCACACCTCGGCCTAGACATCTCCCTAACAATGCGACTTTGATGATTTAAACTTCTGTCATTTTCAATATGGTGCCACCTGATAACAAACGTTATTATTAAGGGACGAATACAGTTTACCAGTCGACCCGTGCGGAATTCCGCACCGCGAACCAAATCTTGTCAGCTGATCAGATGTTCTTTTGTTTACATTTTCGCTCCTGTCAAAACAAACTATTCCCTTTATTAGTGAATTTCCTTTGGAAAGTGAACTATTGGCATGACCTGCACGGTGAAACTTAAGCCCGGGACCACCATAGAAGTTCCTAACGTGACCCCCTGAACACGTTTTGGGGGGTCGTTAAAAATGTGATATATATATATATATATATATATATATATATATATATATATACACATATATATATATATATATGTATGTGTTTGCACTCTAGCGGTCGCATTTTTTGTCCGATTTACTTCAAATTTGGTAGGGACGTTCCTTTCTGTAATCAATTGGACAAGTTCGTTGGGCAAAACAATCGGAAAACTCTAAACCCCTTTTTTGGGGATTAATCTTTCAAATTTCGAGTTTTTGGGCCCAAAAAGGGTCATAAAAGCCCCAGATGCAAAATAAATGCATGTAAAAAGATGGTAATTAGTGAGGCGAAAGTTTTAAGCCCTGTCTCGTCATTCTAGCATAAATATTTACCGAGTTATTAAAGAAAATGTGTATCGACTAAACACAGTACGTTGTCTTATGGGGGTTTTACACTAGAAAAGCCTGTTATTCCTTTGTTAGAGTACTTTTATCATCCCCAGCAACCTCACGCCTACTTTCAAGCCTGTCTGGACCTTCTCCTAACCTTATAATGCGCAAAATTGTATTCCCAGCTTTGCAAGTAAATGAAACCAGGAGTATCAGAACAGCCAAAAAATCAATATTTTCAGATTTCAATAAAAATTGGAAAAATGTATGTTTTTACACTTATTTTGAGTTTTACAAGTTGTTATGTGGAAATTCACTTCCCTCACGTCAGCGTGCTGCGTGCGAACTCGTTTATCTTTCATATTATTCAAATTTCAGAGAAGGGGTACGTTTTTAGCCCGTGGTTCTATTGTTCGTCATTAGCCGGCACGATAAGTTTTAAAATGAGGGGTAAATAATGGAATTTGATAAAGGAATTAGTAAGATCTCGTGAACTGACAGAAAAACAGGCTAGAGAAATAATATATAACATTATATGTTTACTGTTTTATAAATAACTAGTCGCTTGAAGGGGCCATAGACCCTAACCTTGCTCCAATACCCTACCTCACTTGATTTTTTATTCTTTACAAACAAAAACAAAGGAGACGTGTTTAAATCCCCATGCTATTTAAATGGTAATCAGTACATAATCACGAAAATGAATAATTGTCTCCAAAACTTCTTGCCCAGACCTTTAACATGAGAGGCCCTTCCAGCATCCTATACAACCTCCCGTTCGCTCACAATTGCATTGTCAAATTTGGGCTTACGAAATTAGATATATCGATAAAACTATATTTTATTGGTTCATGTGGTTATAGGAATATTCAATAAAGAGAGGTATTGCTTGTCTAAATATTTAATAGGTAAACTTTAAATTAGATAACAACATTGTGTCTCAGAAATCATTTTTGTTCGTAGAGGATTTTTTTATTTTTGGTAAAAATGAATACAATTTTATTGTTTTTAACATGTGTATTTTTAACCCTAGACTACATTACCATGTAGCTTTGGTATTGCAAACTAACCATGGTAACGGTATTACAAACCGTCATTCTCAGTTTCACCCTCTATCAATACACTTTTTCTATTTAATTAAGGACAAAGAAAGGATTTTTCTTTCACGAGGAGCTGAGATATTTGTTTCATCAACTAGTTAAAAATAAAGTTTACCAATATTTAAAATAATTAAATATTTTTGAGGCATAAGTTATATATGGTCAATAGTTATGACTTCTTTGATGTAAATAATCAGTACTAGCAGTTACCCGGCGCGCGTTGCTGCGCCACGCTTTTTTTGGTGGCATGTGGATAAAAAAAAGAAATATTATAAGTTAAGTTTAAAAAAGTTAATATAAATTCAAGTAACACAATTCATTCAAGTAACACAATTCAAAAGATAATAAACCAGCCAGTGTTTACATTTCTTTGTTTACATTGTGTTGTTTACATTTAAACAAATGAGAGTTTAAAGAAACTTTGAATTTTTTTAATTACAGCTGTTAATTTTGTAAACACTAAATTTATAAAACCTGACACTGCACCCTTGTATGCCCTCTGGGTCGGAGCCCTTTGGACAGATTTGCACCAAACTTCACACAAACCATCCTTGGATAATGCTCAATAATGCCTGAAAGTTTCATTACAATATGTCGAGCGGTTTCGGAGTCCATAGGTCCATAGTCATGGTCTCGGGCTTAAGTCTTACCATGAGACCTACGGTAATAGCTTCTTCCCTATAGGGAAAATTCGCTAAAAAATACTAACATAACTTGTGAAGGGAGCATTTGATATTGGTTAACATGTTTCTTGCCATGGAGACCGGAGGGTATAGAGGGTCAAAATGGTGGAGAGCATGTTAGCACAGTTTTTTACCCCAGGTGAGACCTCTATAGATATATACCTCGTTGGTTAACCCGACATAATGCTAGTTAAGTTACACCAAACAGCCGTTATAAGGATGATATCTTGAAACATACTTGAAAGGATTAAACATATAACTTATGTTTATGGAAATAACAAATCTACTTAAATGACAACTCAAACTCTTTACCCGATGCCGATGTTAGCTCTATATAAATATAGGCGAGTGAGAGTAGCGAACGAGCTCATCTTGAAAATGAACAAGCATTTGACATAAAACAAATGCAATGGCATTAGGACTGAACAACGTCTGCCGGGCCAGCTAGTATTAACAAACATGATCTCGATATACCTATGCTGTTGATTGTCTATACGTACTACTTTTACACCCCTCCGTCCAACCTTAGTAACTTGAAGCCTATTCTCGTTTCAACAAAGTTTTAAATCTGGGATCTCTCTATTTTCATCACGTCAGGAGCTTGTATCCTAGTCCTTCCATACCCTTTCGTGAGCTGAGTGGCCGTGGGGGTTAAGGCGTATGTAAGTAAGTCAAAGATCGTAGGTCCAAAATTCGACCAGGACTCAATTTTTTGCTATTAAATCATTTAAAAAATATATATATTATTGGATTACACTAAGCCAAATCAGCGTAATCGTGTTTTTTATGTAAAAAATAACTATATAAAAAAATTATAAATCTCCAGCATTTGGTTGGGTATCGGTTGGAATTTTTGGCAATTGTTTGGCAAATACAACGTTGGCCCAACGGTGTGCCACGGATATTACTTACCGTTGGCCAACAAACTGTGCCAACCATTTCCCAACGTTGACCCAACGATTTCTGCTACTAGGGTAGGGAATATGTATTAACAAAATATTTAAATGGTTATATCGTTTAAAAAATCATGTTTGGTATAAAAATTGTTTCATATTGGTATTGAATTAATTTTGAAACTGTTACATTTTATAACTTTAAACTTTGTTTTAAAATGTTTAAGTTATTTCAAACTTATATTAAAATTGTTTCAAACTTTTATTGATACAATTATTATCTGAGATTTTATTAACAATATCAAAACAATATTAACATGATTTCAAACTTGTATTAAAATTATATTGATACAAGTGATTTTACTTATATCAAAATTGGTTAAACTTGTATTTATACCATTTTAATATAATATTTTACCAACAATATCAAAATAGTTTTAAAGTTGTTTCAAACTCGTATCAAAACTATTTTAATATCATACTTATATTGATATTGTTTCAAAATATATTAATATAAGTTTCAATAATAATCATACTACTTGAGATCTTCGGCATCTATGTTTCCGCTTATTTGCTATTCCCGCAACGAATAGTGTGGTTGGAAAAAGACGCATGGCTGTAGATGTCGGTGAGCACAGTTTCACCCGTATCAGAGTACATCCCCATGACGTCTTGACTACTAATATCGTTTCTCTTGATATCGACTATCGATACTTCATTCTTTCGGCTTTCCTAGTTTAAATCGGAGAGCACAATTTCACCCGGAGCAGAGTACATCCATGACGTAACCCCTCCAGCTGATTCGAACTTTCGATATTCGTTTGTGATTCGTTCGGTATACTAAAATACAGCTATCAAAACGTGGAACATCTCTTCCAAAACGAGAAGGACTCTTCAATTTAGTCTATAGTTTTGTACCTTTAATAATCATTAAGCTTGTAACATCGTATCCATCTCACACTCATAATAATCATGGAATTAAGAAATCATTCCTTTAAACTCATCTTAAAATGTAAGCCCTAGTTTCTTCGGCGCCCAATGAATATGCGATAATAATAATACGGTTATCTTATTTAATCGTTTACATAGGATTTTACATAAGTAGGCCTGTCGAATTAAAGTAATAGCGAATGTTTATTTGTTACAGTAACTCCAACAATTCTAATACACTTATCCTATATATAATTTGTCTTTTGGCTTATTACCAATTAAATAAGTTAATGATGATTATCATTTTTAACAGATGAATGTTTCTAGCCTTCTCTATTAATTAAAAAGTTTGTTGGCAGGGTAGGTCTAAACCCCTAAACTTGTAACAAAGTAACTCTCAAACACTGTTAAGGCTGGTAACAATAAAATTAAGGAATTTTTAATTTTGTTAAGAACTAAAACACAAGCCTACTTATTAAAAAAAACATTTCAATAAATTTGGCAATTATTTAGGCCTAAGCTATAGTCATTGACTATAGAAACTTCAGTATCTATAGTCAATGCTATAGTTCTAATAGTGCTAATAGGGCCTATCACATGCAGTTCGTAAAACTTTTAAAAGGTAAGACAGGCTATTGATAAAGTACACAAAAATAAGGCTATAATTAAGGGTTAACAGTTGTGGATACTGTGCTATTTTATATAATGTCCTCCCGGCTTCAAAGAAACTAAAGTAGATTATGTTATAGGGCATCTCGCTAGCCTATCATAAAGGTTAGCGTTTTAGATTTAGTTTTAATGGGTTACAGCATAGCCGCCTCTGAAGAGTGGCTATATGGTTACAGGTTCCAACCAGGATATTTTGAGTGGTCTGGACTGCCTTCCCTTATGTTAGGGTATCTCTGGTGTTGAAATTACAAAAACCTTTGAATAACTCGAGTTATTTCCCCACAATTTACATGAATCTCTTTACTTCGGGGATGTTAATGGGTACAGTACGATAATCAAGCGTCTACCATAACAATAGAATATTTTGAAGTCGTTGTTATTTCGTGTTCCCTCAACTGAGCACGTCATTTGATGTTTTCACATTTACAACCAAAGAATTATCCTCTTCCGACTCCATCTCAATGAATTCCTTACTTCTTCAAGCAAGCATCAAAGATTCAAAGAACAAAGAATTAACGACGAAACTGACTCGGCTACTCGGGGTTCATACGATTTAAACGGTGGGCGAAATTTCATACAGAGCTGAGCAGGATATGACGTCATTGTTGATGCGGTGAACTCGTGACACAGTCACAAAGTTAATCGGTTGTTATTGGCGTTGGTGGAGTTCGATAGTCGATATTCGAACACACTCTGAAACTTTACTGATTCTGAATACAATATAGCAGATGAGCTGAAAAAATGTTTCGCTTTACAAATAACTAGGTCTACTTAAAAACCTAAATAGGGTAAGATTATACTTAGTAAATGGTAAAAGTAAATGCATTTGTTTTATTAAAATTGTCCATAGCTCTTGAGAACCTATAGGCCCCTAACCTCAATATTTGTTACTTAGGCCCTAACCCATACACCAAAATTATTGCAAAATCAGTTCTTACTTTGTAAATACAAACTTATGTACCGGTAAATTAAGTTCTTTAACGGCATTGAGCCTTCTGATTAATTATCAAAGCTTTGCTGCAATAATATAAAAGTGCAGTATTCTAAGTTTATTGTATTCTAAGCCATCACAGTATCAAAATTAAATTCTTGCTCTAAATTAATGAAAACTCTCGAAAATGTAACAAGGCCTACTTTGGATAGCCTATAGGTATAATAAAATTAAATGGGCCTAAGTCAAACTTTTCATAACCCTCTAGGCAGCTGTCTCTGACCAGATTACTTCCAAAACACAAATATAAATAGGCCTACCAAAGAGAATTTTGGAATCTATAATAGTTATTGATGAATTTTCAAAGCTTTGCTGAAATATCATGAAAGTGCTTCTTCAGTTTCATTTTGAACCATCGGAGTATATCGAAATTAAATTCTTGCTCCAAATTAAATGAAAACTCTCGAAAATATAATACTTTAGCCTGAAAGCTTGATCAATAGCAGTGATACATAATAAATAGGCTTAGAGGATTCTAAGAGGATTTTAGAGAATCTATTATAATTATTTTAGTCTGATAGGCTATTGTTCCATCACTTGATCTACTACTGTGTACATATATATATATATATATATATATATATATATATATATATATATATATATATATAGTTATAAACGTTAAGAACTAGGCTATATTAACTGTGTCAAGCTAATATGTTAAACAAAATTGGATAATTGTAAAATAATGAGAAGTGAGGAGGTGATGATGTTGAATTTCATTGATACTTAATTGCGGTTATGAAGTGGCTCATCAATATAGTGGCTATAATCATTATATCTAAAATATCGATATTTATCGATGTAGATAAATACAACCCATGTTGAACAAAGTTATCGGGTTCACGAATTCATCGCATCAACGATGACGTCATAACCTGCTGCCGAGCTCTGTATGAAATTTGGCTCACCGTAGATGTCTGCTTGTTTATCGGCGAATACCAACACACAAACCACTCGGCAAATAATCGGTGCTCGGCGAATGACACATGTCTGGAGCCGGCTTAACGATATCCCAGATAGCAAGAAAGTGTGTTGCAAATATGCGTTTAGTTAATTTTTCGTTCGCTCTTGAATACTTCCAGTATTATTTGCAACACGTTTCTCACACATTTGCTGCCGCGGAGCTTCGTCGTTGTTCCCAAAGGTGCCGCGTAGTTCCCCGAGCGCGCTCCGAAGTTACTAAATCCGCCACTTCGCTAGCGCTAACTGACGCGCGTCGTCGTCGTCGTCGTCGCCATCTTATTTTTCCTGGCTATTCTACGCGACTACAAAACCACTGTTTCAATGGGTGAAGATTTGAAATCAAAGTTTAGTTCAGTATCATTTTTGTGTTTTTTTATAGTGGCTTCTTTAGTAACTGTCATCTTGTTTCAAGGTAAGTGTAATTCCCAGCTATGTTATTTTATTGACGCTTTTTGGTATACTCAAATTTCGTTTTCAACTTACAGCTGGGAAACTAAGCCGGCCCAAATTCTAACGGACTGCAATGTCAAAACATAGTTTTGTGTTCACCTTATGTGTTTGCAAATGAAATATTTGTAGTTAAAAAAATTTGAGTACCTATACTGTATTGCTAAGTAATGAATGAATTGGAGGTTATGTTATGGACATATCAGTTAGTTAACAAAATATGAATTAAAGAATTAAACATTTGTTTACTGAATATATGTTATAGCTTAATCCTATACTCTAATATGAGTAAGGTTTGCTTGCTTGCTTGCGACACGTATCTCAAAAACGGCTCCAACGATTTCCTTCAAATGTTCAAAATAACTAATTTCTGGGATAAAAATAAGTTCTAGACAGGCCTCATCCCTAGGAAAAATCAAATAATGTAAAAAAACTAAAATGAAAAGTTAACAAAATTAACATTGGGCTGATGGAGTTTCAAATCAAAACAGAAGTATTGTAACAGCTGTTCATAATTAACCAGGGAACTGTCAAAGTAATACTTATGTTGTTTATGATTATTAACATGTGGTTTCCTGAGAGCAGAGATTAACAGATTTGAGTAAAGATTACATATATAGAGTAGTAAAATAAATCAAAGGAACATTGAGCTATAAATAACAACTGGAGGGACCTTAAAAATGTAGAAAAGAGGCTAATGAATAATACAAATCTGATTATCAGTAGGGGGAAGTGGTGAAATATTACTCCGAGTCATCTAAACAAACTGTATGACCTTCCCCCGAGCAAAGCTCGGCCCCCAGGTACTTAGATTAAATCAGAGGACACGGGATGCCGAAAATAATTCAGATATTTGCAATTTTTGTCAGGCTTGATTTGTTTTTAAACTATTTGAAAATCCATATTTAATGAATAAATACCTAATGATTTTAATCATTAGAGTGTATTAAGATTAACTTATAGTCTCATAAGTTAGGCCTATAGGACTATTTTAGTTTTTTTTAAGGCGAGGAATTATAATTTGTTTTTAGTACCTCAAGGCTAGAAAAATATTGCCCAAAATTCTGAAATTTGTCTTGATTAGTAAGTTTTTATCATTTATGTTTGAATACTTCTTACACATCGTACGAATATTGCTTCACTTTTCACTAGAATTATGTCAAAGACGAAAAGCTTGCTTCACTATTGTTCAAAGACGAACGATTAGGTAGCCTATATAAAGGTAGTCCAGCAACGTGTATTAAAGTGTGAAAGTTAAAACTACCTAGTTACTTAATACATGGGTTGGAATAGATATATTCAAGTATTTCCGATAAATAGTGTTAAGCCTTAAAACATTCCGGCTGAGAGAGTACGATTAACTAGGCCTAACTCATTCAACAACATTTACGATATTGTTCTTGATTAGGCCTTAATATTTCCAGGGTAAAATCTTTTCTGAACTTATATAGCTACTCGCAAACTTGCAAGTTTTTTCGCTTTATTATTTACGTTTCTACCTTTTTATTTGGGTGGAATTGATAAGTTAGCCGCTTTAAAACACAGCTTTAACAAAACAGTAGTTGTTGGTTACATATAAGAATTCGCCATTAATGGTGCATTATGTTACTAACGTATGTAGTGTGGGTGCAGTACGATAAGCGTCCACCAGAAAAATCGAATAACTTAGCCTATAAAAATATCAAACAACCACTATACGATACATCGATATTACAGATGAGAATATCTATACCTAAGTTATAAAAGGCATAGCCCTCACTCACTCACTGACTCACTTACCGTACTCACTCACTCATCACAAATTCTCCTACTTTCCATTTACCTAGAGGGAGTTTAAATTTTGACTCTGATTCTTTAGGCAGAAAACTAAATGGTTTTCATCCTGATCTGACCTTTTTGTACCTACTCCTCCAGAGACCCCGACAAAGTTCCCATGTAGGTATTCCTTATGGATTAATTTTTGTTTGAGCTGATACAAAAATACAAAATACAAACAGCTTATTGTTTCGTACTAGTTCCATGGGCCAACCAGAGAATGCAGCACACACAACTGTCAAATAAAGGTTTCATAAAGCATTTGCAGGGCAAAGCCCGCGGGTAACAGTTGGTCATAAACAAAGTGCAAAACCCGAACCATGACAAAAACAGTGCTCTGTGAGGTTAGGTTAGGTTAGTTTATGTTAATTTAAGCTAAACTTACTTAACACTATTGGCCTAGATTAAGTTAACTTATTGTAAAGTAAAACACTTCCTTAGGGAGTATTACAAATTATAGCAACAATCGAATGGGAATATAATTATCGGTGTATCAATCATATAGTATAGTATGTAATCATATATGGTAAGCGAATATTTTATTTTCGATTGTTTTGGACGCTTATCGTACTGTAACTACGAGCTGCTCCCCCGCAATATTTTGCTGATATAATCCTTGTAACAGCTGTTTATTGAATCAAGAAAACACATGTGACATAAACCAAATAAAACTCTCCTCCATATGATTAACATGGGATCTTGGAAGTCCCGTGGGGCAGAGCCCTGGGGACTAAATCGAAATTCTGGTTCGGCAGTAACTTAAAAATTGAAATTATCTTTTAAATAAAAAAAGAATCATAAAAATCGCTTAAGTATTAACTTTAGGAGGTGGGTGAACAAAAAGAAGGAATTTGTTTAAATACATATGTAGATCATAGTCATCAAAATGGTTCATAGCACCAGTTCTTTGTAATACACTGTACGGTAGTTCATAATGTATTGTCTCACAATACAATAAATGTTAAAATCTTTAAAATAGTTAAATTTGCACTAAAAAATTATAACGAAATCATTAGCAATAAATTAAATGCAATTAATTCATTGATAATATCCCACACAGCACACGACGTCCCCAGGATATCCCATTTGTGTCCCACACATCCCATTTCCATCCGAGGATAAACAGGACATCCCTAGGATATCCTGCTATGTCCCGGAACATTTGTGGACGTCCCAGGGATGTCCACGGTATCCCGGGATAACGTGGATATCATGGGGGCATCCCACGGACATCCTCTATATCCCAGACCAATTTTTGTATTATAATTAATTAAAAGTTGTACTTAGAGTTTTAGTATTCAAACCAAATTGAATAAAAAGGATAATGATTATATATCAACAATAACACAGGTATAAAGAAAGTATAAATTTACAGTTTATTTATCCATGAAATATGCATAGAATTCTGACAATTTATCAGAAGAGAAAATAAAAATTGCATACTTTTTACCGGTACACCAGTAAATTAACGGCCAATCCGATCTCCCATAAATCCCCTTTAGAGAAAAGAGAGAAAATCTGACGCGGCGCGTGGCACCTGCGCAGTATCGCAGCCATCCAACCCAACAGTACAGTACAGACGACAAGACGACCGAGACCAGAAGACGTGTGTTGTTGTAACAGTCAACCTGTGTTTGGCTTGGTAAATTATATTTCAGTTTCTTTCTAATTAGGCTACCAAGTTTTAAGTTTTGCAGGTTTGAATTGAGAAAAATTAAATTATCTTCATTCAAGAGTTACTACAGCTGTTTTGAATACTGTACTGTTTCTTGGTAAGTAACATACTTAACAGATTTAGAGGTTAACCGTAGGTAATTTGTCTACATAATGTAATAAAGAGTTATTCCACTAGGATGGTTTGTTTATGGAATGTTACTGATTGTACAGAACTAACATATTTCAGTTGTTTTTAATCACACTTTATTATAGCAAGAAATGAAACAGTACCAGTACCGGTACTGTATACACTGTGATTCCATACTTCCATAAGGCCAATTTTACAATTAACAGTAGTCTTATGGGCAGCCTTGATTTACATTTATATAATCGTAAGAAGACTGAAGACATTTTAGCTTTAAAAGTCTTCTTTAAAAAATTTAAAATTCCTTTCCATATATTTGTTGTATTATATTAACTCTTATAGTAGGTAACAGCCTTTTATTGTTCACCGAAAGTTGTAACTAGGCTATACCGGTACTGCGCACAGTTACCTTACCCAATTACAGTTACACATCAGTCGGGGAACTGGGCGCTTTTTCATACTTTGACTTATTAATTTCTGTACAAATGGTTTAATCGATTAAATTAGAATTTTCCCCTAAGAAACTAGAATAAACGGGGAGCAGTTAGACGTCTTCCTTTGAAGTTTAACTTGAAATAAAACAGGTTTACGTACCTTTCCGTCGTTAATCCTTTGGTTTACTAGCAGATGACTAGTTTTGAAACTACTGTCCCATTATCAAATCTGGCGTCGATTTATTAAAATATGAATATATAGGTAGTCACAATATGTACACTAACACAAGCCAAGGACAAGTCCAGACAGTGGGATACGAAAACGCGGAAGGCTGTGATATGACAAGGTACATTGGTAAGTAGGTAGTCATGTAGGCCTAGGTATTGGTGGTAGTCGCAGCCTTCCGCGTGTTCGTGTCCTGCTGTCTGGACTTTTCCTTGGCCGGCCAAACCAAATAAATGTTTGTTTTAATCGTAGCGTCCGTTTGTCTTGTGTTAGTGTATATATTGTGACTAAGTTATAAGTTCATATTTTAATTTATCGACGCCAGAGTTAATAATGGGACAGTAGTCCCGAAACTAGTCATCTGCTATTAATCCAGAGGATTGACGATAGAAAGGTATGAAAACTGTTTTATTTTGAGTCACTCTTCAATCCTAGAGGCAATATGAATAAATTGAAGTTTAACTATAACAAAAATCGTTGAGTAAGAATGGATTTAACTTAGGAGCGCCCAGGTCCCCTTTCCCCTATATAGGGCCTTAGGTGCGGTACATGAAGTAGTAATTTGTTTTTAATAACTAGGTGTACGCTCATTCCTCGCGTATAAGGATAATTGAAACACATGATCAAACTTAAATCGAGTCTCATGAAAAATTCAATATCTGATTTGAGTATCATCATCAGAATACATTCCGTTATCATTTAACTGCCGCCAGAATCCGGATTTTATGTCTATATAGTATAGCTATAGTTTTAGTCACTTCTCTAAGAATCAATTGTCGCGGTAGCTGAGGGGTATCGCACTGGCTCTTGGAGCGTAATGTCGCAGGTTCGAATCCCGCCGCCGACCTAACATTTTATCCGTAGAAAAACATACATACATTTATCACTTGTTTTTATAAAATTAAATGTTGTATAAATACTTAAATTTATTTATTTTCAAAATAAATTGAAGATTTCAGGCATGGTTTGTTGTTAGGATTGGCATGGGTGCGTTATCTTAGAACAAACATAGCATTTTGGGCTAAGCGGTGACTTTAGCAGTGTGGTTAATTTAACTTTTAAGAGAACAGCGAGTTTCCTATACGAACTAATGTTAACAATTTCTATAGGCCAAGTCAAAATATCCTTAAGGATTAACAATAAATCGTCAGGCCCAGTTATTTAGATGAAAAAATTAGATTTCAATATATTGTTTCAATAGCATAGGCTATCATGAAATTAAATGCTATAAACATTGGTTGGACCAAGTCCGTACATGAAACTACTAAAATGACAAGTAGCCTAAGTGTATATGCCTACATTTTATAGCCATAGGTCAGAAGTTTATGATGAAAACATCTCAGTATAATCCAAACCTAGGATATGTCAAATCATTTCAGATAACCTGTATAAAAGGCTTAGTTTGGTTAGAATAGTTTAAAGCTTTTGTTTTGGTTCGCTACAACATTCCTGGTAATGTTTAAAGTATTTTACAACAGTTGTATTTTACAAAATGATATTTCAACATATTGTTTCAATAGCCTAGGCTATCATGAAATTAAATTCTATAAACATGGGTTGGTCCAAGACCGTACATGAAACTTCTAAAATGGCAAGTAGCCTAAGTGTATAGACCTACATTTTATAACCATAGGTCCAAGTTTATGATGAAAACAGCTCAGTATAATCAAAACCTAGGATTTGTCAAATCATTTCAGATAACCTGTATAAAAGGCTTAGCTTGGTTAGAATAGTTTAAAGCTTTTATTTTGGTTCGCTACAACATTCCTGTTAATGTGTTTAAAGTATTTTACAACATTGTATTGCCAGTTTAATGTCGGCTTACTCTTACTGTAATCCAACCCTAGGCTATGTCAAATCATTCAAGATAACCTTCCGAAAAAGGCTGTTTGGTTAGAATAATCTATAGCTTTTATTGTGGTTACCTACTACATTACTGGTAATGTATGTTAGGTAATGTAGACAATTTTTATTATTAATTTAGTGAAAATATAACCTAGCAAATAATTGTCCTACAAAATAAATTTTAAGGTTGTTCGCTTACTGTGACTAACTTCATCAACGCTTTATAGACGAATTGAGGCTTTGTATACTTTTTACACATGACAATCACAATTTTACCAATTGTCTAAGAAAATGTAATAAAACAAACTATTTTATAAGTTAATATCTTAGTATCTACAGTCATCAAAAAGTATTTTGAGTTTTTCGATCTGCCACACGCGTCGTCTGTCGTCTGCATAGAACTCTATTAATACACCTGGAATGCTAGCGCAGTGGAGTTTTTGATGCAAAAAACGGTCCTTCCCCCTCCACTTCTTAGGCAACTTCGTCAAATGAGCGATTTCTGCCGGCAAATATTTTAATGCGCGCACTCATTAACACGCTCCTCCATCGCACAGGGATCATCCGATTCTAATGAAACTTATATATTTATTATCTGGAAGAACTGAGGATTCTAACGGAGTAAACAACTTACAGATAAGTCAGTTAACAGAATTATAAAAATACAAAATATAATTAGCTAAACAAATTGGAACATAAAAAAGTTAGTAAGCGTAAACTTTTTTTATTTTTGGGGTAGAAACAAATTTCAAGCGAGAAAAATGTTGAAAATGAGTTGAATAACAACTTTTATTTGAAACATTTGTTTATACAGTCTGTAGTTTTCCTACATTTAAAGGCTAAACGCGCGCTTTCAACATCGCCACCGCCGCCGTCGCATCGTGTCGCTGTCCCGCGCCAGAAATATCCTTTATTCCATGATATCCGTTCCCATGTTTTAAGTTGAGGAATATTTTTTGCTTATATCTCAGTATGTCTCAAACTCTAGAAGGTGGTTGACGACTATGTATTTATAAGTGATGCTGTTATTTCATCATGCCACCAAGCTGTGTAGCATTCAACTGCAGCAATCGTGCGAAGAAAGGGAGCGGGGTTAAGTCAACTATTTTACAACTAACTTATATTATTTCCAGTTCGTAGACTTACATATTAAAAATATCATCACTTAATTTTAAAATGTAATTTCCAATGTAAGTAAATCGTGCGGAATTCATGCATTTGTAAACAGTGCAATAAATTACTTTGGTGGCAACATTTTTTGTTCCTATCCGATCACCTCCCCTGACGATGATTGGCATGAGTTACAGCTTGTAAAAAAGATTTGCTATTTGTTTTTCAAAGTACGATGCCATGATTTAGCTCGGACTCGATCCATGGAAGAAAATAAAGCAATGGGCCTAAGGCAGAAACTGAACAGGTTAATTTTATTTAATCACACTAAGACCTCTAAGAGCAACTGTATAGTCTTATATTGTAATAAAATATCGTTTAAAATTGGGTTTCAAATTAATTTTGAATGTTAACCTGTTCCCTGTGTCATTTTACATGCTACCGTATATGTTGGTTCCACTTGTGATTCAGTTTATTTAATACAAAACAGCGGTAATGAAACAAATATCTATTTCCAAAATAAAAACAAGAGTGGCTACCATAGACCACTTACTGCCTGTAAAATAATAAGTCATAGTTCAGCTTGTTAATACAATCAAATTCGTGTTGTATAGCAAAGTGTCGCGTCAGTTAGCTGGAATGAGTGCGGCGCGAATCGGTTTGAGCGCGGGAAACGTTAATACCTTCTTTTCAGATAAAATAAATTAACTTATGAAAAAAGGTTTGGGATAAAAATTGTGGATCAACTAATTATCTACAACTTTTCCGCTGGAATTTTCTTTTCAACCCCAAAACAAAAAACGTTTACGCTTACAGACTTTTTAGTGTCACACTTTTAAAACACTAAATAGTTTTCATTACTACAAATAAATTAAATTACCAAACTACAAGAAGTTTATACCGTTAGATTCTGTAGTTCATGCAGATCAATAATATATACACTTTATTTTAATTACATGAATATGGCGAGGCGCAAAAGCGTGTAAACGATAGGGCGCACAATGCTGAAATCCACTGAGCGGCCGTGAGTGCCTAAGAAGGGGTGGGGGTAAAGACCGATTTCTTGACACAGCCCGAGCGTTCCAGGTGTATTAATAGAGTTCTATGGTCGTCTGCCACTGTTACAATACAATCGTCGCCTCTGACTGACTTACGATATTTACACAGAGTAGACGTACTAAGGGAATATTAACTATATAAATATTTTTTTTAAACGTACACCTAATAATTTATAAAATAATAAATATGCTCACAACTTAAAAATATACTTCGATTTATCTCTCTTGTGTGTTTTTTGTTGGTAAAAAAACTTTTGTTATCCAGTATAACAATGTATACTCTAGTAAAATAACTATTGTTACTCTGTTGTTGAAACATAGACGTCGGCTAAATTTTAACGATTCAAGTACCACTAAAATGGCTTCCAATGTTATTCTTATGGAGAAAAAAATAAATTTGGTTTTAAGATAATTTGATTAATACTGAACGAAATTATCTGAATAACGAACTTGACCGAGATTTTGACCTGTTAAGTTTTTCTGGAAAATTTTAAGTTTAACCATAGATTAAGCATGCTTAATCTATGGTTTAACTGTGGAGGCATTCTCGAGTTATTGTGCTCACAGACACGCCAGTTGAGTTGATTCTCTTACCAGTCTAAGCAGTTAAGTTGTGTATAAGGATACTTTCACTTCGTTCAATTATCCAATTATATGTTAGCGCCTAAAACTTATGCAAATTTTGAAGAGAATATGGAAGATCACATTGAATTATTATTATTCGGTTAACTGAAGGGTGTTAAATCAACCCTTTATTTTAAGATACTATAATCTTGATGCTAGTGGAAAGAAAAATCAGCTTCATTGTGTAGTTTAGTTACTAATGAATTAATACAAAGCGTATGATGTACGATTAGGTAAATATATAAAAAATTTTAAAAGCTTAACCTAAATTGCAATATGAACTTAAACTTACAGTGCCTGATGAGTGGATATGGTACATTAAAAGTAGGCATATGGCGTAACTATGTGCTTTCAGGAAATTTTCAGGCCTAGTTTGTTTGCTAATAATTAGGTATTTAAATTAGCATGTGTCTCTGTGATAATGTCTACATCCAACATTAGGGCTCCACTCCACGGGCTCTGTAAGATCCAATGCAAACCTTATAGGAGGATATCATTTTTATAATGTTACCAGCTGTACGGTATGTTAAAATGTTTGTCAGTGACTGCAAAGGAAGTCATATGGTAAAATATAAACAAAGATTTGATAGTGCTCGTCAGGTTAATATTTCAAATGTATTTGAATTTTTCGTGAGCGAAGCCGCGGGAATCAGCTAGTTACTTACATTTATGAAAGTATTTTCATGAAAATTGGTGAGTGGCTTTATGTGGTAGATATTGTATATAAATTAGCATTAAAAATTTGCTTATAATGCAGGTTTTCTGTGTGCGGGGTATTTGTTATTCTTTTTGTCTTGATTTTATTTTTTAGAATATGTTAGGTTACAGGTACCATATTTATCATTTTCTTTTTACGACATAATTAATTATTAATACAATTATTTGCTCATCATCTTCATGCACTATGGTACAAATTTGAGGGTGCCCAAGGTGTCAGGTCTACTGGAAACTAGGGGTGAAAATAGACTCTGCAACTGATTTGCCAAAATTGAAGACCACTTATGCTTTTTGATGTTTCTTTAAGCACTTAAACTGTACCTAATAAACACATGGCTATACAAAATATTTAATGGCTTATTTACCAAATATAATGTTAAGGAAGGATTATATTTACAACATTACTGATCATTTTTGTTTACATTTTACAACATTAATATTCATAACATAATATTTCATTTTAGTGTGAATGATTGGTGGTTACCAGTAACTGTAATATAATCATTAACAAGGCGACCGAAATGGCAACAGCAGGAATAAAATCAGTTTTCACGCTGTGACGGGGGTATTTTTTTACTAGAGAAGACATTTTTAAAGTTTGGTATTTTTTACTTTCCAGTTCATTTCTATATTTTTTAGCGAATTTCCCCTATAGGGAAAAAGCTATTACTGTATGTGGCATGGTAAGACTTAAGGCCGAGACCATGATCACTTTTTGTTTTGAGGTCCCCATTTTACAAAAAAATACTATTTGTTTAGATTTATATATATGTGTCCATTACCTCAATAACTTTTGAAATAAATGCCAGATTTTGATTAAATTGGGCACAAATGTGGAGAGTAACATAAGTTCGAAAACCAGATCGATCGGGCTATGGAAAGAGGGTTTAAAATTGGTAAAAACCACCTAGTACTGGTATATTGATATTTGCACAAGAAATTGTTTTGTTGTTGATTATCCCCGTAGCAGCAAACCTGCATACTCAGCCATGATGTAATTTTTATGGAGAATAAGTAAAGTTGTATATCTCCCTTAATTATGAACATAAATTATTAAAATTTGGTATGTAGCTTCACCTGGTTGAGTTATATTGATGATTGCTTAAAACACATTTCTTATCTTACTTGTTGCTGCAAACATGCTTACTCAGCCCTAATGTTATTCTTATGGAGAATAAATCAAATGCTATATATCACTTATTTATAAATGTATTTTTATGAAACTTGGTAAGTGGCTTTCTGTGGTAATGAGAAACACACATATTTCTAGGGCTATATGCATTAGAAATTCGCTGAGTACGCAGGATTGTTGCAACAGGGGTATTATTCAAATGGAGAATAAGTAAATTTTGATGTCTCTCTTAGTTATGAATCTATGAACCTAAATTAATAAAACTTGGTATGCTTAATAACTTGGTATTATATTAATATAACTGTAGCTTCACCTGGTTGAGTTATATTGATTATCGCAAAAAAACATATTTCTCATCTTCCTTGTGTCGGCAAATCTGCGTGCTCAGCCCTAATGTTTTTTCTTATGGAGAATAAATAATATGCAATTTAAGAATAAGAATAAGAATAATTTATTTTCTCCAACAAATATTACATTTTTGTACACTTTCAAATTTTGCACATAAAAAAATAATAGTCTAAAAAATGCCCATTCTTTTAGCAACAAAAATTAAAAGTCCACAAAATGTCTATATTCAGAATGACTTAAAAATACAACAATACAGATTAATGCATAATTATTAAGACTAAAAAATAAAAGGTTGTACATTTTTGTTGTGCATAAAACTAAGGAGAAAATGTAGGGCCTCCAAGGCAAAGCCTGTTAGGAGGTTCCTTTCCTTTAAATTATCAAAATAAAATACGGCGATCAGACAGAATTGAAAATATGTAGAATAAAATATAGCGATCCCTTAAGTATTTGTGCCATAAATTTTACTAATCCAAAAAAATACATACAAAACTACTTCAACAATTAACAATGACTAAACTATGGTTTAATCTTCAAACCGCACACCGCACTTTGCTACCAGGCGGCTCATGGCACCAGCCCAGGTGCCGTCACAGCTCATAGCATGCAATGCTTAGTCCCTGAGTATCAAAGCTCTCCATAGTGTGCCCTTATCATGACCCATTTTCCTATCTACCTTTATTTTAAAATTAAAAACATAAACATTATTTATTCCAAACTAAAAAGCCACTTCTTTAACTTGTTTGCAAAAATAGCTGCGCCTTTGGATTTTTTTATTTCATCAGGCAACCTATTAAAAAATCTAGGTGCCATAAAATTGTAAGTTTTTGTGAAAATGTATTTCTTGGTTTTGGAAAAGTATATTGCTCTGCATTTCTAAATTTTTTTCTGTACAAATTTTCATTCGGAATCCTATTTCCACTTCTACTAAAAAACATTTTCAGCACTTTAAAGACAAACAAATATTTAATGGTAGTATTTTTTTTAAAACAAAGAGAGGAAGGGACGGTCCAAATTTACCTTTATATGAAATTAAACGTACCAAATGTTTTTTCTGGATATTTATTGCATTTAGATGGGTTTCATAAGCATTTCCCCAAAAAATTATCCCATATTCCAAACGACTTTGTACAATAGAAAAGTACAATGTACGTAGGACATTTTCACTAGTCATATCTTTCAAAAAGTAAAAATATCTTAAAATGGAATTAATTTTGTTTTTTAATTTAGAAATATGTATTTTCCAGCTTATTTCACTATCTAAAAAGATTCCCAAATATTTTATATTATTGGCTTGCCCCACAATTTTACATGTATTAAGACAAAAATTTGGCTTACTAATACATTCTGCGCTGTGGTATTTAATGTCATTTGAAAAATCAATATTCTTTCGAAGACTAAAATTTATAAATTTAGTTTTTTCGGCACTCAGTAGCATGTGGTTTGCAGTAAACCACCACTGAAGTGCTTTGAGGTCATTGTTCATAGCCAATTTAATCAAATCCAAATCTTTTTCTATGTAACAGAGAGCAGTGTCGTCAGCAAAAGAAGTTAATTTTCCTTGGAAATTTGCTTCACACAGGTCATTTATGTATATAATAAATAGTATTGCCCCAAGCACTGACCCTTGAGGGGCCCCATTCGTAATTACTCCCATTTCACTATATACAGAATTGATTTTTACACATTGCTTTCTCTCAAATAAATAGCTTTCAAACCATTTATGACCTACACCCCTTATCCCACCATGGTATAATTTATTCAACAAAATTTTGTGGTCAACTGTATCAAAAGCTTTTTTTATATCCAAAAATAACCCGCTTACATTTTCCCCCTCATTTAAACCATTATATACATTTTGCAAAAAATTTAAAAGAGCATGTTCAGTGTTTAATTTAGTTCTGAATCCAAACTGATTATTACTAAAAAAATTTGTTGAATTGAGAAATGATAATAACTTCTTTTTCATGATCTTCTCAAAAAGCTTGGAGAAGCAAGACAACAAGGATATCGGACGGTAATTATTGCAATAAAATTTAGAATTGCCTTTGAAGATTGGTATTACAACAGCATTCTTTAATTTGGTTGGAAAAATCCCAGTTTGAAAACTGAAGTTAATTAAATATAATAAGACAGCGGTTATTTTTTCTGAGACCTCTTTAAGTAAAATAGAATTCATCTATTCCAGGACTTTTTTTATTTTTTAAACTAGCAATTGCAGCAGATAGTTCTTCCAGCGTTACCTCATCCAGGAAAAAAGATTTTACTTGACTTTTGGTAATAAATAAATTGTTGTAGTTCAATGATAACAATTCTTTCGATACTGAACTATCCAATTCCAATTTTTCAACAACACTCAAAAAATAATCATTAAACTCATTTGATACTACTTGTGGATCATCAACTAAAATATTATTAATTTCCAATTGAATTTTCGTATCTTGGTCTTTAGCTTACCCCGTAATTTCATTTAAAACTTTCCAAGTAGCTTTAGAATTTCCATTACACTTTTCAAATTTTTGTTTAAAGAAAATATCTTTTAAATTCTTTATTTCTTTTTGCAAATCATTTCGGAACCTCTTATAATAATTTTTCAAAGCCTCATTATCTGGATGCTTTCTAACTGAATTATAAATTTTATTTCTCCTCAAAATTTTAGAACAAATTGACTGATTCCAGGGTTTGATTTTCTTAAACTTACTTCCATTACTAATTAATTCTTTGCATTGATTTTGATAATTTTGAAAAGTATCTAAAAACACATCAAAAAATGCAGAAGGATCGACTTGATTGTATACGTTATTCCAATTTTCATTATCAAGAAGTTGTCTGAGCAAAGCATAGTCTGTGCGATAGCAGGCAGGGGACGGGGAGGAGGCAGTCAACACACCTCCCCCCCGCCCACCACCGACCAGCTGCACATCAACCCGACACATGGAATGGTCCGTGTGGCCAACATGAATCACTGCCGCATCCACAACTATCGTGTTCTTACTGGCTAATCTTACGTGAATCTTACGTGGCTAAAAACAGTGATCAATGCAAGTTCGAGACTTGTCTGTTATCCTAGTGGGTTCATTTATCAAACATTCTAAACCATTAGCAGCCATTAAAGAAATATAATTATCGACAGCGGATATATTATTACTTTCACCTTTATTTATAGGAATATTCAAATCCCCAATCCAGAATAGATTCTTTATACCTTTAAATTCATTTTTCTTTTGACTGAATATTTGTTGAAATTCATTTACAAACGTATCTATTGATTGAAATTGATGTCTATAAATTGCAATAAGGTGAAATTTGTGCTCTGACACCTCAAAAGATAAGAAAAGTATATCTGCGGAGCTACAACCCAACTCCATACAACTTATATTTACCAGTACATTATTAAAATAAATTGCTACACCACCAGATCTGTATGCATCATTACACTTAACTAACATAGTATAATTAGGTATTTTGTAATAATCTGCTTCATCAGAATAAATCCATATTTCGGACAGCACAATAATATCAGGGAGTAAATTATTAACAGTCAAATCAGTTAAGAACAAATCAAAATTGTTCCTTAAACTTCTTATATTTTGATGTATTATTGACCATTTATTTATCATTTAACAATACAAAAAAATAAAAATAAAACACATCCTTATTACAATATTTAAAATTAAGCATCAATTAAAATATATTAAATACCAAAAAGAGAAAAAAAACTATATAATGGCAAAGATTGTTTGTTTTACGTTGGTATTTTAAATTTAATATAAAAATATATATTATAATAAAAAAGTTTAGGAAATTTTAAACTTAATATAACGTAACCAAAATGTTCTACAAGTCCTACTTGTTAAGGAATCAATCCAATTCGACTTACAGATTGTCCAAGTCAGTCTGACACGTCACCTGGACCACTGCCGCAGATTCTTCTTTCCTCAGGAAGATCTTGCCTCCCCTCACCCACAGGTACTTGTAGTGCTTCTCCCGCTTAGCCTGCCGCGCCGCTGCGAACAGCCTCCGCCTGGCAGGTGACAGCGCCTCGTTGATGTAGACGGGCTGGTCCATAGTCAGGTTGAGATGTCGAGTGGAGAAGTTACTCTTAACACGCCTTTTGCGGAGCACCTCCTCCTTATCAAACCTCCTCACAAACTTCACAATGATCCCTGGCGGTTTATCATTTTGACCAGAGTTCTTCCCCAACCGATGACACGCATCAACCATTGTGTCGGTGATACCAACATCTAGCGCCTTGCCCACTTCTTTGACCAAACCCAGAACATTTTCATTTTGCTGATATGGAATACCATGAATTTCAATAGCATTCACTCTTGAATATTGCTCTAGGTCGTCCACTCGCTTTTCTAAATCAGACACCTTTTTACTTAACTTTTTGTTTTCCTGTACAAGTTCATTTATTACTTTCAAGCTGTTATCAAGTGCTAATTTTTGTTCCATAGTAATTTTTGTGTTCTCCAACTTTTCATATAAAGCCTCATATGACCGATTAAAGTTAGCTTCCTGCGACTTTTGAGTTTCAGCAATTTCATTTATTTTTGCCATCAAGTCATCTAATGTTAACTTAGGCGCAAGAGGGCTTGCGCCTCAACCTCAAATCTTAGACTTTTCCGCCTCGTTGTCGCGCACGGTTGACACCTCCAGGGTAATCCTTCCGCGGTGAGACACTCCACTTCCGCCTTGGTCATTTTTAGACACGCAGCGTGAAACTCACGTCCACAATCACTGCAACTCAGTTTCAATTGTTTCATAGTAATCGATTTCACACATAAACCGCAACCTGCCACCTTCCAATTATTAAAATAAGCAATAAAGAAGCGAAACACGAAAATAAAACTCCGTAAACTTATCACTTGTGGCACGTGTTTGACCGCGAATATAATATTCGTTATCGAGACCGGAGCACTGTGACAGAACGATGCGTCTTATCTGACAATTTCATGAACGATGCGCCGACTCATGACAATTTATCTTATTTATAAATGTATTTTTGTGAAACTTGGTAAGTGGCTCTATGTAAATAAATAAATAACTTTATTGTCGTTGGGCATTAAAAATAATACATGGCAATAGTTAATAGAACAATGAATTTAGATACATTATAGTACATTTATTTACTTCAATTTCTAATTTATTAAACATTTTGATTCCCATTTCACTGAAATTCCTTTTGCTTTTCGAGCATTTTAAACATGTAACTTGAAATTTATTTTGATTTCTTGTTTGATGTAGGTGAATATTTGAATTTAGTAAAAATTTAGAGTGATTTCTTTTAATGTAAAGTAAACTTTGTAAAATGTAGATTGATGCCAATGTTAGTATGCCTAATCTTTTAAATAATGGTCTGCAATGGGTTTTTGGTTTAACTCCACAAATTATTCTGATTGCTTTTTTTAATTTTAAAAATAAATTTTTAATTTGGTCCGTTGTTCCAGATTAAAGTTCCATAGCCAATATAACTCTGAACATAGGCATGGTAGGCTTTTAAATTACTTCTAAATTTACATTTCTTTTAGTCTTCTTAAAACATATAATCCTCTGCTGATTTTTCCACTGATGATATGAAGAGTGGTCTTTCCAATTCATTTGTGAATCTATCATAATTCTTAAAAAGTTCATAGAACTTTTATTGTTATTGAGAAAAAACCTATTTGAAAAATGTATTTCAAAATTTTGTGTTTTACCATTGATTATACATCCTATTCCCTAGGATGTATAATCAATGGTTTTACTCTTATTCAAGATTAATTTATTAGCATGACACCAATGTTGAATTTGTTCTGTCACAGTCTGAAGATTTTCAATCACCTGATCAGGAGATTCCCCTATTACATTTACTCTTAAATCATCAGCATATAAAAAATTGGCTCTATTTTCTCCAGCTAAACTGTACGGTAGTTCATTGACGAATATATTGAAGAATAGTGGACCTAAACAAGAACTTTGTGGTACACCCATCTCAACCCTTCTGAAATTTGTATTATCTTTCATTAATTTTATCTTTCATTATCTTTCAGAACTGTAGTAGTGAGACACATATATATGCACTGGAAATTCGCTGAGTATGCATGTTTGCTGCGACAGGGGTATTTTTGGATAAAATGTTACCCAAGGCAAAATGCAGTATTAGCTTAATTTTTTTACTTACAGGAAACGAGGCCATGATGAAGATGAAAACAGAGAAGGAATCAACTACCACTACTTACTGTGTGTTTATATGCCCTGGTTTATGTATCTTACATTTTGGTTTTATATAAATTTATTTTTACTGCAATTATACTATCATTTTGTTTGAATTCATTACTGTATTATTTTAAAAACATCCTTAATTGTTTGTATCACATCACCGAACAATTATAAATTGAAATCCATCCTTCAATTTTTTTAATCTGTATTTATTAATTCAACTTTTGTTCTGAGAAATGTTCAGGCCTACACATACATATATTCATATTATTATAAACTTATTAAAACAACTTTTTTAAGATTTGAGTAAATTTTAATAAAAAATGTTAAGTTGTGTATATATTTTCAGTGTCAATCCAATTAATGCGTTGGCTGCGGCGGACCCCGATCGGTTTTTTTTTCTCAACATGGAAACTTATGCAAATTTCAGGTTTAAGAGGGGGCTCCAGTCCTCTGCGTCTACCTGCTTCTCCCATAAGACCAATGTTAACTTTCTAAGTCCGCCCCTCCTCAACGGGTTGTCCGAAATTGATTAGTTGTGGTTCGTTTTAAAGATCAAAAATATATCTAGCGATTTTAGTAAGCAGAATTTCGTTATCATAATAGTTTGCGCATAACAAAACTGTAAATATTGAATATTTTGGAATGTTATTTATCGATTATTATTTGTGATATCGAAATTCTGCTTACTGAAATCGCTAGGTATATTTTTGCTCTTTAAAATGAACCATAAATAAACGATATCGAATAATCCATTGAGGAGGAACGGGCTTTGAAAGTTAACATTGGAAGCAGGTAGAAACGCGAAAAGTTTCGTGACTGGAGCACCCTCTTAAACATGTTTGCAGCAGCGAAAGTGTTAAGTACCTATAATCAGGACATTTGTGATACTTTTACAAATAAATCCTGTGATAGTTATGATAAAAATTAGCATAAAATGTGACAAAGGTAACAATATAAAGTTGTTAAACGTGATTTTCAAGTATTTGTTTTTTAAACAGTGTTGTGATGATTTAAAGTTTTCTATGGGTCTGAAGATGACAAAATTACCTTTGACAAAATGTGTGATCCATTAAAAATATATCCTAGGATTACAAGGGAGATTACAGGTATTTAAAGTTTATACATTAGTCAACCTGATTAAAAAAACAACATCAGTGTGAAGTAAAAACTTGTGTTTCTATGTGTAAGCTGGGCATGGGCAATTATAGTATTATTTTACAAAAGAATAATTTAAGGTTATCCTGTAATTTATTTTAGAACTGTCTTCCTATCGGATTGTGTGACCATATTGAAAGGTGTCCCATTATTCTATCAGTATGAATCCCCTAACCCCACAGATATTCCTGCCTACCCCATGATAATTCTGCAGTCATCTATATGGCTTCAGGGTACGCACTAACTATTACTAGGAGCCATATAGCCTCCTAAGGATGACCGCAGAATTATCATAGGGTAGACAGGGATATCTGTGGAGTTAGGGGATTCATACTGATAGCCTAATGGGACACCTTTCAATACATGTCAAAGACATGTCTCCAATAAATCCTGTGGGACATCCTGGGGATGTCCTAGGGATTCATAGAACAATATCCCTTTGTGGTCCGAGGGATGTCCCCAGTATATCCTGTGGTACATCCTGGGGATGTCCTAGGGCTTCAAATACAATATCCTTTTGTGGTCCGAGGGATGTCCCCAGATAATCCTGTGGGACATCCTGGGGATGTTCTATGGCTTTCCTTATCATGTCCTGATTAGGTCCAAGGGACATCCCATGGTCATCCTGAGGGATGTCGTGGGGAGAGGACATTTTTGTGTCCTGGGGACATCCTGAGGGTATCATGAGGATGTCGTGGGATAAGATAGGGATGATCCTAAGATATCCTGCTTATCCCACTGTGATGTCCTTGGGATGTCCTGGGGACAACCTTGTGCTGTGTGGGATGAAGTTCGGAATTTGATATTTTTTAAAGTCTGATCTAGAAATACAAATGCAAAAGCCTGTTTTAAATGTCTGGAAAGTGACTATTTTGAAAACAATATAGGCTAAATTAAAATTTTTTTTTTACAAATTTTCATTCCAACATTTTTTCTGATAGTACACCATCGGTACTCTATTTTTAAAGTACCGATGGTTTACTATCAGAAAAAAGTTGGAATGAAAATTTGTAAAAAAACACCTTTTCAACTTAGCCTATATTGTTTTCAAAATAGTCACTTTCCAGACATTTAAAACAGGCTTTTGCATTTGTATTTCTAGATCCAGTGATGAGGTGTTCCCAACGACAACTGAGGAGGCTACCAAAAAACACGTGATGGGATTCCTTAATCAGGCCAAAACGAGAATTGTACAAAAGTAAGTTTATATAAATGTTTGTACTTAAGTTCTTTGTTCATAATTTAGGGCTGGTTTTTGTTGTGTTAGTATTATTCTACCTTTGTTACACTGATAATTTTCCTACGAGGATTGAGGTAGGAAAGTATGACAGTGAACAACCGATTTTGTGATTTTTTGGAGATTTCCTGCCACTGAGCAGGCAACAGTTCACTAGCCTAACCACCCTTTCAAAAAACTTGAAGCGCAGGAGATAATTTTTATGCATCCGCACCCTCCCATTGTTGTATGATTACGATGGAAAACAGATAAGCTTTATCTCTATTTAGCGGTCTTTGCAAATGATTTAATGCCTTCCTTCTGTTTAAGCGCTAGAATAGCATAAAAACTGTTTTCTAGTAGTATACTTTTTTATGGAGGTATTTCCCTCCCTCCACTTTACTGGGGGGGTATATTTCATGTACCCCAGACCTTCCTCGAGGGCTATACCCCACCTGCCATCAGCAAAAAAATCCTGGCCTCATCACTGTTCAGAATATTGTTAACTGACTTACTTTTAATGTTTAAGCTCCAGTCACAAAACCTTTCATGTTTCTACCTGCTTCCCCCACAAGGCAAATATTACTAACTTTAAAAGCCAGTCCTTCCAAAATGGATAATCCGATATCGTTGATTTAAAGGCTCATTTTGAAGAGCAAAAAATACCTAGTATTTTCAGTGAGCAAAATTTCTATATCACAAATAATCATTCAACAAAATTCTAAAATGTTAAATATTTACGATGTTTTATGGATGAACTAGGCCTATATGTAATTTTGTTGCTCTTTAAAATTAACAATACATCATTGATTTAGGATAATCGGATGAGGAGGGATGGGCTTTGAAAGCTAACATCGGTCTAATGGGAGAATAAGCAGGTAGAAGCAGAGGAGGAATCTTTTGAGCCCCCTCTCAAGATTTTTTTAACAGAATGTAAATTTTTTTGTATATGTTTTTTATTTGTTTCAGTGAAGAAGGTGTACGGAAACAGCAGTCACATGGTGCGGACTTCAGTAGGAAATAAAATGTTGTATAGCTTTCCTTTAGTTACCTATAACATATTTTAAATAAATAATAATTTTCAAAATATCAAATTATGTTTATTTTAACATTTCCTTTTTTTGATAAAGTTCCCTTACTTCGAATTTTTATATTTTTAATATGCCGAAAAGGCAATTAAATTATTAAGATTAAATCATATAAAGTTAAGTAGGTGTACGAATGCTTTAAAATGCATTTTATTGACTTATTCTAGTTATAGAAAACACCACATCAATAGTTTCAAATATTTTTGTAAATATAACAATCATATAAGCTTACAAACAAATTGTGGAGTGTTTAAAAATGTATTGTAGGCAAAAGTTTTTGGGTCTCAGGTAACGTTTGTTCTAAATCTATGATTCACAATAAATTTGTTTAATATAATAGTATGATAAACTATACTAACTGAATCTCAAATATATAATTTTGTTTGTATGTTGAATAACCATAACAATTTAAACAGTCAGATCCAATAGACTAGGACAATTGTATGAGGCTGTTGCTATAATTATATGTCATACAAAAATCAGTGTAAATGAATTTTAACTCAATCTTGCAGCATTATTATTGGTTGGCAGCATCATTAATAATTTTATAGTTGCAAAGCAAACTTGCAAACCATCATATAAACATGTAAGTTCAATGAAAACATCCACTGCAAAATTTCTAGACGTGTGAACAGTGTAGACTTGCATATTTGCAGAAAAGATTTTGCAAACAAACATGTTAGCAATGAATATTAGCTGCATATATTCTCTGGAAATGTGCCACAAACCTATTTGTCAAATCTGCAGCAAACTATCATGAACACATTCTGCAAACAGTTTTTGCATAGTTGCTGCAAAAATTCAGTGAAACTTTTCTGCAAACATTCAGTGAAAACGTTTCACATACATTCCTTGCAAATTTGCTACCAATATTCAACGCAAATTTTCCGCAAACATTCAGGGAAAACTTTCTGCAAATATGATAAGTGTAGACTTCCATACTTGCGGAAAGTTCTTCGCAAACAAACATGTTTGCAATGCATATTTTCTGCAAACATTTTGGTTTGCGGTTGAAAATGTTTTGCAAATGTTCTGCAAATTTTCCTTGCTATCTGGGATAATAATACAAATTGGAGAGATTTAATGAGTATACAAAGAGTACGCGATAAGTTTAATGTCAAGTACAATATTATGATATCCATGTCATAAGTTGTGTTGTATGAAAAGTGGGGCACTGAACAACTTGGGTCATTCACAACCGTTCGGCGCTCCGATTGGACAGAGCTTGATATTGGTAGATAGCGAGTTCCAGGGTTAGCCAATTCCTGAGATCGACCAAGTTAGTGAGTTCCGCTAACGAATACTTTCAAGATAGGGCATTTTAACATGGGGTTAACGAGTTCGTTCCCCATAGGCTACATAGGCACGAACCTATGCCTATATAGCCCGCACCACACAAAAACCACATTCCAAAAAAAGTCACCAACTTGGCAAACAAGGGCCCACACCACTGGTTGTGCCCAAGGGCCCACGGCTCTTAAATCCGGTGAGCACTTTTTCGCCTACAAAACTGAGAGGTTGTTTGGTCGATATCGAACAATTTTACCAACCGGTTGTTTTATCGATTGAATGTTGACTACGATAGTAGATAGATGTTTTCGAAGTTGGAAGGAAAATGGTGGTTGTTGGAATACAAAATGAGTAGCGCTAGTAGATTTTATGAAGCTGAAACGTTCGAAGATTTTATAGGAGTTTAAGAGTTTATAGGTACTTTAAATTATGGAAATGGAAAGTTAATATAACTCATAATAACTGAGCCTTTAAAATCCTTAGCTATAATTAAGCCTATTACTTGGGCAAGGAATGGGTTTTATTTCATACTAGTTTAATTTATGAACAATTTTTCTTTTATCACAAGTAATTTAGAGAGACCGATTAATTATCTTAACCCTACCTCGGGGTCTTTGTATTTGTGATTGCAACCAATTTGTAAATCTAAAGGCATCTTATCTGTTTAAGACCTTGTATACATTACTTAATTAACTTAGCATTACAAAGTTTATTTAAATTGGGTATATCTTTTGCCATATTAAGTGGATGTAAGGTATTTCAATTTCAAATTGTCCAAAGGCCAAACTTATACTTCAACAGGCCCTAGTCGAGTCAGCTTAGAACTTCCGCAGTGGTTTCCATTTCCAAGTTTAACTTCTCGGCAGTAGTTGGCAATCTCAAATCATCCAGTAGAATGAACGAACAATCGGTTGATGAAACGTTGCGGTATCGTCTGTTCGATATCGACCAAACAACCTCTAAATTTTGTAGGCGAAAAAGTGCTCACCCTTAAATCCGGCCCTGGTGTTTAAGATGTATCCCCTTTAAAAGAACGAAGTGACTGTGTACACGTCCAATGTAAGGGCAAATTCACTTCGCTACCGCTTAGGTTAGGTTGGGTTAGGTTACGTTACGTTATGTTACGTTAGTTTAGGATAGGTTAGGTTGCGTTAGGTTAGGTTAGGAGGTTTTCTGGCTCTCAATTTGTTTTAAAAATCACAGGAAAAGTAACGTACGGTGCATAATTGGGAACGGACGTGAACAGTAGCGGCTCACGTCGGACGTGTACGTAGCCACTGCCTTAAAAGAATAATACCATTCTTCACCAAAATCAAACATTTAAATTTCATTAATCCATGTTTCTATTAATGTTTACTGTATATTACTTCTCTTGTGATAAATTTACTTATTCTCAGTCTCACTCCCACACACCTTTACTATTTTTCTAACGAAGTGACCGCGTACACGTCCAATGTAAGGGCAAGTTCACTTCGCTACGACTTAGGTGAGGTTAGGTTAGGTTACGTTACGTTAGATTAGGTTAGGTTAGGTTAGGAGGTTTTCTGGCTCTCAATTTGTTTTAAAAATCACAGGAAAAGTAACTTGCGGTGCATAATTTGGAACGGACGTGAACAGTAGCAGCTCACGTCGGACGTGTACGTAACCTCTGCCTTTTTCTAATCGAAGTGACTGCGTACACGTCCAATGTAAGGGCAAATTCAATTCGCTGCCGCTTAGGTTAGGTTGGGTTAGATTACGTTACGTTATGTTACGTTAGGTTAGGATAGGTTAGGTTACGTTAGGTTAGGTTAGGAGGTTTTCTGGCTCTCAATTTGTTTTAAAAATCACAGGAAAAGTAACGTACGGTGCATAATTTGGAACGGACGTGAACAGTAGCGGCTCACGTCGGACGTGTACGTAGCCACTGCCTTTTCTAATTTCTACTCACCAGGGTTGCCAACTCAATGGTAATTTGAACCATTGAGGGTATTTCGAGGGTAATTACTTTTCGAGGATAATTTCGGGTATTTTTCTTAAACCGCAATAATTAAATTAATATTTTGAAACGGTTATTTTTAACGTTTATTTTAATTGGGTTTTTTAGGAACTAATCTTAGTTTACACATGATGATGTCATGTTTTCTTTGCAGATACAAATAAGTTAGGTACCAAAGGTCTAAATAAATTAACTTATGAACTTATACATTTCAAGACTTATTTATGCTGTCTTTATCCACAATAACTTTAAGAAGTGAGGCGGGATAAACTATTTTTGATAGTTATTGATGAGTAAAACGTTTTGTTTCCTCAGGTGTAGGCTTAATTGTAGAATGAATGTTGGCCTACGGTGCTTAATCCTGTTTTGTTGGATAAGTTTACTTAGGGTAATTGGTAGAATGTTGAACATTAACCGTCGTATATAGGCTCATAAGTTGCTTAGTTACTGCATTGACTATATACATGAGTTATCTATATAATCAATGGTTACTGTTATGATGGGAATGGTTAGATCTTCTGTTATATTTAGCTAATGATGATGAATCTTTGTCTACTTAAAAAAACCTGGCTGAAGTATGATTGATTTGTGTAGGTTAGGATTGCTTGTTGGTACTTTAGGCATATTTTGTGTGCTGGATTCTAGTTTCCATTAACATGTGTCTTTTTCAAGTTTTAACACTTTTTAACGTTTTATCTTAATAATTGAACCTTGATTTTATAAAATAATCTAAATTACTTTTTGTATTAGGCAAGTTTTTATTTGATATAGTAGGGTAAAACGCGACTTGGAATTCGAGGGTAATTTTGACAAGGACTGAGGGTAATTTGTCAAAAAGTGATTGGCAACTCTGCTAGTCACTCACTACTGTCACATCGGCTCATCGGCACATCATGTCTCATTTGTTATGATTGTGGTTGAGGTTATATCCGTGTTGTGAGTAATTAAGTTTTGATTTTTACTCTTAACATGTATAGGCAATATTTTCGAGTGTTTAAATTCCCTACAAATTTAAGAATTCTAGAAAACAAACCCTGTGTAACAAGTGATAATATAAAAAAACACCATGCATACAGGTTGACAAGCTATCAACTCAACCCCAGAATTAGGCCTCTCCAAATAGGACCAGAATTTTCGAGTTTGTTGAGATCCACTTTTCTGAGTCATACCGACGAAAAACATTTTAGTCAGAAAAATCCCGAATCTGAAAATGTAACAGTTGAAAAATCAGATACTTCCCCTGTTGTAGGCAGTAGTCCTAGCACTTTGACTCATCTTGAATCACAAGAGGATCGGAGTGGTGCCTCAGAGAGTAAAATGATGAACCAGCCTGATTTATTCGAAGACATCGATTATGATGATATCACAGGAGGAGATGAAGAAAATCTGAATAAATTCAAATTGCTTATGTTAGAAATTGATGTTATGAGGCAAGATGGAATGCATGTACCCTCGAAAATGTCAACAGATGAATGGAAGGAATTATTTGCTACACAGACTAGAAATCAAAGACGGAAATATTTAACATTTCTGTTCAAAACTGAAATGAAAAAACTATCTGATAAGAGAAAAAAAGAACTAAAAAGATTAGCCAAAGAGTCAGCAGAAGAAAAGGTTGATAGTCCAAGTGGTCACCTGCAGTATGGCTTTCGTGGCAGCACGATATTCATAAGGGTATATGACACCACAATGAATTTTCATGACAATTATAGGTTGATTCGAGCAATGATGTTCGGTCAGGATGTTATAATAGACTGCGGTTTTTATAATGACATGAACTCAATGGAGAATAAATTGTGTTGTAAGCAATTAGTTTATTTATTTGCAGAAAATCGAATGTCTAAGGAACCCTTTAACCTGCATTTTTGCAACCTGAAGAAGGATAGCTTTTTATATCATCAGTTGAAAAAGAGTATTCCAACCATTGAAGATCCAGATTTTCCAATCAATATTTACGATGAGCATTATTTAGATATATTTCCAAAAGAAAAGCTGGTTTATCTCACACCGCACTGTCGTACTGAGTTGAAGGAGTTTAACCATGATGATGTTTATATCGTAGGTAAGTAATAAGTTCTAGACTTAAGAAAAATGTTTAACCAAATCATATAAGTAGCCGTTTCATAAGTATCCTATGATGCTGTTATTTTTTTAATTTTAGAGTGTTTATTTTCTGCCTTATTTTTCTTTATCCTTCATAATAGGGCCTAAGTTAATAAGCCTACTGATACATTTTGGTGGTTTTTATCAAATCATACTAGTGGGCACTGGAGCCCATAGCCCATAAAAGCCCATTGAAAGTCGTCTTTACAAACCCATTATAGGTAGGTAGGGGCCTATATACATTTGATTTCTCCTAGGCTATTTTGTTTATTATTTTCTGAATTACCGGTACCGTACATAAGAAGTAGGGTAGCGTAGTCATTATATTTTAAAATATAACTATAAAGGAGCTAAGATGAAAGCACTGCTGCCTGCAAAAGTGTCAGGAATATTAAATAGTATTTTGGAACAAAGAAAACTGTCTCTTAGATGTCAAATTTACAAATAACTTGTGGCTTAAGTATCTAAACGTATCTAGGGTTAACCTCGGAGCAGAGCTATATTTTACGTTTTTCCCAAAAAGTGCTGTAGGGCCTTCCTTGTTAAGTATGTTGTTTACGTTCCACACAAAAAATGCATACGAAAGATTCTGTGTGCGTTAATAATCTGTTAATTTAAATGGGTATTGTGAATGACAGTTGTTTTGTGTTTGGGTGTTTTTTTTGCCTACGAGTTACATGTCAAGTGGCATTTTATTATGTTTTGAAAAGGAACAGTTCAAACCTTGGTCTTGTCATTACCTAAGATTGGCCTTTTCTCAAAAAGCGTCATTATACCAATGACAAATATCAGCTGGGTTCAGCATTAAACCAACCAACCAACTTTGGTTTGTAGGTTTTTATTTTTCATATAACTTAGGCCTAATAACTTATACAAATTCAGTGAACTCTCTGTAGTCGGACTCACTGGCAGTCTGTGGTATTTCAACAGGTTAGGAAGGGGACTCAGGTTGGCAAACAATACCTATCTGAAATCTGCTGTTAACAAAAAACATTGGAACGATCAGTTATCTCTTGCTCGATTCACACACCATGCACATGTACCTTCATGGTATGTCATTGTTCCTTCTTCGTACCACAGTAATTGAGTTTACTTTACATTCTGAGATATTGAGTTTAAAATCTCATCACAGCGCATTAAAAAAATAAAGCATTTAGGCCTAACTCTGCTAAAGAAAAACAAGATTCCAAAGACTTTATAAAGGATAAACTCGCTTTAACCCTTTGAGTGCCAGAGTTTTTCGGTCGTCATATCCCTAGAGTGCCAGAGTTTTTAACACAGTATATCCCAAAAGTGCCAGGCACAAAATCAACATTTTGCAAGGGTTTGCAAAAAAATTAATAACTTTTTTATTTGGTAAGATATTATTATGAAACTTTTTTTGTTTTGTAAGTTTAAAGTTTAGCTATAATATTATGCACATATATAATATTTAAAAAATAAAAAATAAAAAAATTGAATAAATATATGTATGTGGGAAATTTCTTTTAATTTTTTTTATTTGTTTCAGGTAAATAAACATTGTTCAAATATAAGATTTTTACCAAATAACTACTAGATTTATAGAGGACATGTTTCCCAAAATATTTCCTGAAAGTTTCATTAAATTTGGGCTTTAGGCGGACAAGTTATTTCCATAAATGTAAAAAAATATAAAAACGGCAAATTAGTACACAAGACAGTAGCCTAACTTTATTCAAGGGTTTAAGTTTTATTACAATTTTATTTCATAAAGCAGACTAACTAGGCCTCGTATATTTATGGAGTATATGTTTACCTGAACATATCCTGGAAATGTCCTGGAAGAAATAATAAAAAGTAATGGCGAAAGAAAAATTTTCTATAACAACGATTCACAAAATCAACATTTTGCAAGGGTTTTGTACATAAAATCAATAACTTTTTTATTTGGTAAGATATTATTATGAAACCTTTTTTGTTTTGTCAGTTTAAAGTTTAGCTATAATATTATGCACATATATAATATCTAAAAAATACAAAATAAAAAATTTGAATAGGTACATAATATTATACATGCGGGACATTTTTTATATTTTTTCAGATAAATAAACATTGTTCAAATATAAGATTTTCACCAAATAACTACTAGATTTATAGAGCTAGAAACTATCCTGGAAATCACCTGTAAGAAATAATAAAAAGTAATGACGTAAGAAAAATTTTCCATAACAACGATATATCGTTGCAATGTATTTTTCGGTAAGACCACCGACGACGATATATCGTTGTGAAGTATTTTTCGGATGTTCCGTGCACAACGATATATCGTTGCGTGGCACTCAAAGGGTTAACTAATGAATATGGAGTCTGCTGCACCACGGTAGGGTACACATTTTGTCATCTTATCAATAAATTTGAAAGGGCATAAAAACTACTTGATTACAGAAGGCTGTATTTTAACAGGCCACCTCCAAACAGTTGAATCTTTGAATGTAAGTAAAAATCATGTACTGACATAGGCCTAGCCTATTGTGAACAACTTAGTGGCCAAATAAAATCTTTGAATGTCAGGGCCAGGACCTGTCGGAGCAATGATTTGACTGGTTACTTGAATCTTGTATCTGTAGTCCCTGGTGTGTTGGAGTGTTGGACAAGGTCATAATTCCTACTCGCTGTAGGTCACTTGTAAAGAGTACACAACACTATGCATTTGACACATAAAATTAATGTAATGAAAGTGGAATAAGGTTATCTTTATTTGTGAAGCTGCCAACATCATAAAAACATTTCATGGCCAGATAATCTTTTAGCTCCTGCTTGAATTTAGGTAACTTAATTCTTCTATTTTTTTTGTGCTTTCGGGGAGAGCTTAAAAAAAGTCGGCTCAGTGTGAACAGTTGTTTTTTTATTGTGTTGTAGGGCTTAACCATGATTTATATAGGCTATAACTTAAGTTAGGGGGTTTTATGAAAATAATGGTTTGAAGAATATTTAAAGGCTAGGAACTGTAATAATTTAAGGCCTTGTTAAGGTTTTTTTGGGGGGGGGGGGGTGGATTCCTTCCCTACAGCTGGTTCTGGGGTGTAAATGCAAAAATGCTCTAATTTATAGATTTTTTTCTGTCAGACTAAGATCGTATCAAGGTTGCCTTTTCTGCACCCCTATAATACTAACTTATATAGAGTAGCTAATTAGCTGCTCAAATAGGTCATGATATACTACTTTTTATAATAAAATGTTCCTGAGTTTACTAATCTGTGTAAGGGCAAAATATCTTTTTCAAGCCCTCTCCCAAGGTTTGTGCCAAATTGCACAGAAATTTCAAGTTTTAAATTAAATCGATGACCAATGTCTTAAAATTGTATTAAATTACTACCATAAACTTGTATATGAGTTGAATGTCAACTATTATACTATTGTATTTTAGGTAATATAAAGACACATTAAATTACCCTCTCTTACTCTCTGTTAATGTTAACTATTATATCTACACTAGAATTTCCCACGCGGCTTACGAATTGAAACACCTGTTTTGAGTTTGTTGAATTTGTCGCTGTAAGATGTTGCCACCAGTACCGTATGTACAAATAAATAAATCACCCATCAAATTAGGCCCTATAGTTGTTATGGTTTTGATTTTTTTTCTTATTTATCATATTTAGCGGTGAAGGTAATCTTATAAATGATTGCTGAGTTATTTGGTTTGATGAAGTATTAAGGGCCTACCGACAAAAAAAAACACCCTCTTAAGCAGGGCTGCCATGAGGCAATTGAGGGCCTGGGGAAAAGTTCCCTTGTGGTGGCCCTGCCCTTGAGATATAATATATACCGGTAGGTAACCATTATTCAACCGTTTTAAAATTCAATAAGATGTTCTAGTTATTTTAGCGAATTTCCCCTATAGGGAAGAAGCTGTTACCGTAGGTCTCATGATAAGACTTAAGCCCGAGACCATGATATTTTTTGTTTTGAGGTCCCCAGATGACAAAAACACTATTCGTTCAAATTTATATATATATGTATATATATATATATGTGTCCGTGAATGCGATAACTTGAGTAAAAAACGTCCGATTTCGATGAAATTTGGCTCAAATGTGTAAAATGACATTCATGACTTTAGTTCGAAAACCAGAAAAATCGGACCATGGGAAAGGGGGTTTATGGGGGTTTTAAATTTTCCAAAAATCAGTTTTTTGCATTTTTCACCCTACAATTTTTAAAAACTTAATTTTAGTTTTGACCATGTTATAGAGCTTAAGAAAACAAATAATATAGTATTTTGAATCATTAACCTAGGTTAAGTAGTTGCGGAGAAAATCCAAAAAACCTACTCATAAAATCTCCCATGTTAATCTTATGGGAAAAAGGTTTTTGGCATTTCCTCAGTTTATTTTAATGTAAATTTCATATTTGCTTTTAGAAATCTGTTCAGTTCCACAAAACAATCATTTGGTGCTTAAATTGTGATTCTACGCCCAACCGATGCTGAGATATTCAAAGTGCTAAATACAGTACGTTGTCCAATGTTATCCTTGTGGAGAATAAATCAAATTTGATATCTCGATTATTTATTAATGTATGTTGATGAAACTTGGTATGTGGCTTCACGTAGTACTGGTATATTGACATTTGCAAAAAAAATTGATTTTTTGTTGATTATTCCCGTAGCAGCATACCTGCGTACTCAGCCCCCATGTTATTCTTTTGGAGAATAAGTAAAATGTAATGACTCCCTTAATTTTGAGCATAAATTAATAAAACTAGGTATGAGTTCACTTCACTTCACTTGGTTGAGTTATATTCATAATTGCATAAAACCCCATTTTTTTGTTCCTTGTTGCAGCAAACCTGCTTACTCAGCTCCCATGTTATTCTTATGGAGAATAACTAAAATGTTATATAGCGCTTATTTATGTTTGAATATTGATGAAACTTGGTATGTGGCTTCGCCTAGTTAAATTATATTTATATTAGCATAAAAATCAATTGTTTGTGTTCCTTGTTTCAGCAAACCTATGTACTCATTACCAATGTTATTCTTATGGAGAATAATTAAAATCGCTTATATGTGAATATATTTTTATGAAACTTGGTATGCGGCTTTATGTGGGATTCAGACAAATATTATGCATTGGAAATTCGCTGAGTACGCAGACGGGGGTATCTAGTCTTTATTTTATGTCGTGGTGTGGTTCTAATAATTGTATTTATTAAAATGTAACTAGTATTAATTTATTTTTATTTTAAAACCACAATTATTTATTTATTTGTTGTTATCACAAACCCTAACGCTTTAGTACAAAACTACACACACATCTCATCATGTAGCCCTTGTTGTACAATATCCTACAGTAATACTTTGTTGCATAAGCCATAATTTGAAAGGTTTTACTTTGTTTCCTCAGGAGCTATTGTAGATAGAGTGAACACGCAGCCCTTGACATTGGCCAAGGCGAAGAGTGAGGGCCTGCGGATGGCTCAGTTACCTCTTGACCGATACCTGGAGTGGGGCATCGGCAACAAGTCTCTGACCATCAACCAGGTGATCAGCATAATGCATGACGCGCAGGTAACGGGTGACTGGAACATCGCTTTCAAGCACGTCCCACAGCGGAAAGTCCGTCGACCTGATGAGCGGTACAGAGACTCTCGAAAACCATGGAGGAGGGGAACTACCTTTCAGCCACCCCAGAGGTTCATCAAGTCCTATTGAAGTAAGTTGACTCTTGTATTTCGGCTGTCTTACTACAACGACTCAGTCGGCTAGCATGCGGGTTAATAACTCTGAAGTTTAAGTTCAGTCCTAACCTGTTGTGGTATCAGGTTGACCATGGCTCAGAGACCATGCTAAGCTAATGGTTTGCTATAGATACTTTAAATATAAAAAAGTAGTCAAAGCAAGATTTCTATAATTGGAGCTCATCTACGACTATAGACCGTACTTTTTTGTGAGAAATGCCATAATTTAGTAAATAAATTAAATAGTAGCCTAAAAGATTTTAAGAATGCTGTTCATTGTTATGGATGGTAGATACAATTTTCATATTACTCCTTGCCCTAATACAAGTAAAGAATCATGTCTCAGGCCTTTTTTTCTGTCTTCATTTCCACCCAACACTTCTGTTTTTATGCACCCGAACAGTTGAGCTGCCTAAAGACAAAATGGGTGCTTTAGGCAGAGGGACGGATTCCAAAAATTGCAAAGTAATAAACCCTCATTACTTTGCAATTTTTATAATTTTTCCCTCTGCCTAAAGCACCCATTGCACTCTCATAAGCAAATGACAGCTCATTTTTATTATTTCATAATCGAGATGGGATAGTTGTGAACCCTAACAACTACAGTTAGCCATGACGCCTTCTTCACCGAGAGTGTTGATACATCTGTCTCAGGAAAGTATTTTAATGTATTCGTTTCATCAAGACGAAAAAATTAATTGCCATTTGTTAATGAGATTGCTTCTCAATAAAGCCTTCATCAATCAACAAAGACTAAGTCTCTAGAGCCTCACTTGCTTCAAATTCAAGAAAAAGGTAATTAGCCTACTAACGATTGTGGATGAGTTCTCTACAAAATTGTTAAAATGCTTAGGTGAATTATATGATATTTTACTGTTATTCAGTTATTGTAATTTATGCATTTTGATAGTGATTTGTCACCGATATCACAGGAATTAAACTCTCAACAACAAATAAATCTATAGTACAGTATGGCCGCTGGATTGGTGACCTTCTTACAGAATGTGTGCAGGATACATGCAACAACGATGTAAGTATCACTGTTTCCAATAATGCTATCAAAGTGTTTGGAGCGGCGAATAGCAAATGGTGGCAAGCCCAGTAACCTGTCTTAACTCAAACCGTTTCTTGCAATCTCTACCAGAAGATCCCTTATGGTATTCAGTGGCCTAACCGTAATAGAAGAGTGTGTGATGCTCAAGGTAGTGGCCAAACAGAATGATAATAATGGTATTTTTTGGAACAAAGGTTGGCTGTCAATAAGTTGTGTACATAAACTCCTTTCTGAGATGGTGTTAAAAGTCTCAACCTAAGTGCAATCTGCTGGCCGATAGGATACCACGTGGATGTGGCTAAACTAAACTGAGTTTTATACTGTGGTGGTCCAGTGTTTTTAAAATTAGGTGTTATGTAACCTAAATGATTAATAGCTTAGTCCCACCAAGTTTTTTTTAAACTTACTACGGTATACGGTTGAAATCAGTGTTTTTAAATGTAACAAAATTGGCAATTCTTTTCACTCATCTTACCAGTGCAGCAGAGAATAGCTTTCCTTTTTCCTTAAAACCCAGCATGTTTTCAGCCTCCTATGAAAGATTTTACCCTCCCTTATTATGTTTCTGGTAATGTGATCTGTATTCTAAACTTCTTAGACCAATTATTTCAATACATTTTCTACCCTAAAGTTCTAGTCGGTTTATTTACTTGTAATAAAAATGTCCAAAGGCGCCAAAGTTTTATCAATAAATTTTTGATAAACTGCTGATACATTTTTTCAGCTGATTTTGTGTAAAAAATAACAAGCAATCAATTGAATCTCCTTACTTTCTGCATGATGAAATTTACTTTCAATGTCATACCATCCATTCAGATATTATGATGATTGCTCAATTTTTAGTACTCAACCTCTAAAACAGACACAATTTTTGGCTGCATTTTGTGTTGTTTGGTTCCTTCCCCAGAGGTAGTTTATACCACAAACCCTACTTGTAAGAACTTTTTGTTCAGACTTAGTTGAATAGGCCTAGTTATTTAAGTCTAAAAAGTTCCATTATGAGATCAGGTTATTTCTTCTTTCAGTTAGCCATTATGAGTAATAACGAAACAGTAAATCGTATTTAAGGGTACAAAAGAAATTTGTTCACATTTTTTCTAAGTTCTGGCAGCGATAAGATAGGCTTGCCTTAATACACTTCTCCAGAGAGGAAATCATACCCCATAGTTCACAAGTAGACCTATTGACGATCACACCAGAACGAAGATCCCTCATTATTTGCTTGTGTTTTGATGTTTCATAAAGTTTTAAAAATAATTTCTTAACACAATGTATTCATGCTCTGGGTTGTGCCTTTAGCGACAGGGTTTTTTTATAAAAACTGTAGCCTGGCTTATTGCCGCTCCAAATCCGAGGCATCTTTGAAATCCCTTACTAGAGGAAATTGCTGATGTTTGGAATCAAATCTAAATTTAAAATAATAAAATAGATACTAACATGAAAATAAAACAATTTAAAATCATGAGTTAACTAACAATTTTTCATTGTAAAACAGACAACCATAATGTGCAGGCTCAAACTAGAAACCTTAATCGCATTAAACTTACGACTTAACTATACAGAGCTATTTCGTCATGTCTGTTATTATTAAATTTATTACAAACGAGCGAATCAAGTTGCTCCAATTCGAGTAAATAATGTTATTTTTGTTATTTCTCTGCTCATACATAGATGCCCAATTAGTTTATAATGTGATGCTATTCCAGAAGTTTTAAACAGCTGTTCTTGTTTTGTACTGTTTTTAGCAAATTTCCCTTATATAGGGAAGAAGGTATTACCGTAGGTGGGATGGGAAGACTTAAGCCCAAGACTATGATAACTTTTTGTTTTGACGCCCTCGGTGAAATAATAAAAAAGCGGAATGATAATGTCTATCTTAAGTTGTGTGTGACTTGTTTATAAAAACTGTGTTACTCAAATACTTTCCCTCTTTTTCTGTTCGGTGTTATAAAACTACTTAGCTTAGGTAAAGGAATCAGCTGTTAACAATGGGTAGATAGTTTATTAAAGAAATTTACATGTGTTTGTACTATTAATTAGGTGAAAGGGACTAACTAGGTATACAATGCAGTTGTCTGCTTGCAATATTGAGCGGAGCGAGTATTTATTTAATCAATAATTTTCAGAAATGTATCGACAAACACACCACTAAAATAAACAAAACAGCAATTTCACACAAAACTACTGTATTTACAAACAGCTGATAGTAACAGTCTGCATTTAAATTTGATCCATATAACAGCTGTATAATCAACACACAGTAAACAAACCAAATAAAATATTTCTCCTATTAAAATAACATGGTAACTTTAAAGGGCCGTAGGGCAGAACCCTTATGGTCTAATTAGTGATCTCTAATAATTTAATGAAAGTCACTGTTGGTAGTCTTTAGCTGCTATAGAATTCAAGATGGTAGCCAATAAACAAAAGTTCTCTAGGCTATATTTTAAAGTCCTGATATTCTTTTCGAAGTTTATATATGTAAATTTGATTTGCTGTAAAAGTAGTAGCCTATTTCAGATTTAAAGTTTATGCCTAAATATTTTAATAACTCTTGAGGTAATTTATATCGGTGAGGTCTTGAAGTTTGTAGTTAGGCCTACTAAATGTAATAATCTCACCGGTTCAGCAACATATTTCTTCGCCCAGATATTAATAAATATGCTTGAGGTGGCCAAATAATGGGAGGTAAACTAATCTGGTACACAAATCATTAGGGGTAAACATATACTTTGGGTCAGTGACATAGCAGAGTTTATATTGCGATTATTTGCACAGGAGATTAATTATCTTTAACCATTTTCTTCCTGTCTGGTGGTTGGTTACCTTGACACATTTTTATTCCTATTGTCATTAACAATATTTATCTTGAGGTTTTCACTTGGGGGGAATGATTGTTTATATTATTTACATTGGGAATATTGAGATTAAATTAGTACTTCTTTTTTATGCACTATTTACAAGGGTTTATGTTTATGTATTGGTGTTTAATATTCACTATGATGTTTTGAGGTCCCTACACACTGAATATATTTACATTGGTATAAGGGAGATAGATAGTCAATGTTTGGCTTCATAAAATAAATTGTTTTACTCTTCGTTAGGGCACTGGGGTTGGAGATACTTTTTCAAAGAGGGATAAGGGTAAATGAGAGACTTTTTCATGGTATAGGGTAATAATTACATTGAAAGTACTGAGAGTTCTCTACATTTAAAACATGTTCGTTCGTATTATAAAGGCTAGGCTGTTCAGAAAATATATCTTGATATTTTAATAATAGATCTTCTAACTGTTGCTTTTGGGTTGAGTTTAGTATTTTGTTGGTGTTCAGTGATTCTTCTATTGTTTTAGGTGATATACTACTGGTGATGTTATATGTATTGATTGGCCCATAATCATTGCAGTTATCATTATTATGTTCGTTTTTATTATTATTATTTCGCCTCTGGCTATTATTAACAAATATATGAAATGTAATTCCTTCTGTATTTACCGTTCCAAACTTCAATGTGATTTTATTATTATTCATTATTAGGTTTATTTATTCACGATCAAAATTCATTGCCATCTTCCAAATGCTTAACACATCAGTTCCAAAAATTAGGGGTGGTACCAAGTTTGGGATGAGTAATATCTGTATGTTGGTAGTTTGATTCTGAACTGTAACAGGTAACATTATAATACTTGAAATTCTTTTTGATTTTTCATTTGTGGCGGTCCTAATGTAGATGTTCGTAACTGGTAACTCTTCATGTTTTCCAATATTTTGTTGATTTTCATCATACTATTGTTCGGATAAGCAAGTTATATTCGAACCCGTGTCTATTAAAGCTGTTATATTTAGTTTATTTATTTGTACTGTTATTTCTGGACAATTTAATATTGATTTAGTTTGCTCGTTATTTACATTTGCGTATTCTTCAGATAATAGAAATTCTCTGTTGCAATATATATTGCTGATCATTGAATCGTTTTGATTATTTACAACATAATTTAAATTACTAACATTATTAGGATTATTGTTATTAGAAATATTATTATCATTATTTTGAATGTTATTATGTAGATATCCATTAGGCCTCTCTAATCCGAGTGAATTAATTTGCACTGAAGTTATTGTGTGATCGTGATTAAGTGATATTTCAGGGTGTAGGCCTTCAATGTCAACAGTGCTTTCTAGTTTAAAGGCTTTCTTTGGTTTTGAGTTGCACTGGGGGGGGGTTGGGGTCCGTTCTAAAATAGTTGTGCAAACCTTGCGATGTTCATCAGTGGGATAGCTAATGTTACGGGGTTCTGGGTTGGGTGGGGACTGTGGTCGTGGTCGTGTAGTTGATCATGTAGTTGATCGTGTAGTTGGTCGTGGCTGATCATTCTTCTGTAGTTGTCGTGTTTCCAATTTTGGTTGTTGTATCTCTGGCCACAGTTTGTGTAGGGGTTGTTTTGGTTGTTATAGCTGCTATTTCTGTTTTGATTATTATGGCTGTGGGGTTGATAGGCTCGATTATCAATATTTCTGTGTTGTGTCTGTTGATTATTGTGTTGTGTGTGAGGGGGTGATTGGTTGTGTTCGGGTCGGTGTTCACTTTTATTGTATGGAGACTTGTTCTTGCAATATGTATTGTATTGTGAATCGATCTTGGACCTTTTGTGAGCGTCTTTCAAATCTTCTCTTTGTAAAAGAGCCTCAAATTCCACTATGGAGTCTACGTTCTGTACCCGACGAGCGTCTTGAATCAAATCGTCAAAGTGTTCGGATAAACATGTCACAGTGTCATCTTCTCTTAGTGGCGGTGTTAACGATTGTAATGTGATGACTCTTTCCACGAAATATTCGGCCCTAGTTAGATTGCCGTTCGGTCGGTATTTCTCGATTTCGAGCTTTTGACAGTTCCGTTTTTGTACTTCACGGTTACAATATCTTTTATCGAAAGCCGATTCGAAGTCGTCCCAATTTTGTATATCCGATTTAACTAGATAGAACCATCGAGCAGCGTGGTTTTTGAGACTGCCGTCTATTAGGTCGATTAGGTGTTCTCTTAGTTCGGCGTCCGTGTTAAGCCGGTTTAAACTCCATTTGTAATACTTTTTTTTAATTTGGTTAAGTATTCTCGAGGGTTGTGTGTTCGACCGTTGAATTTGGGTTGGGAACTAAGCCAGAATTTCCATTACATAATATTTGGACAGGGGGCATGATAGTGTTAGGTCGGTTTAGTGTGAGTTTTTCTACTTTATCTTCACATTGTGTGATGTGGTGATTTAGTTGCTCGAATTGTGTCTTTTGTGTCTGTATTTCTTCAAAGTTGGAATCGATTTTGGGGACGAGTTGTTCATTTAGCCGATTCGTGTATAGTGATATTGATTGTTTGATTTCAATTCAATTTAATTCAGATTTCTTTATTCATAATGATACTCTTGTATACATAGAATAGTGTCAACAATAAATACAACTATATACAATAAGTACTTCAAAATACAAGTATTAAATATGAGTACTATACAAAATAAACAGAGGCATGATTCATTTATAAAATAAAAATACATCAAAATAGTGTCACTTACAATTAAAACATCATAATCCCGAACCAATTAAAATTTTTACCCGTTTAAAATTCACCCAAGTCATATACAGCTAAATCAATCAAATAATCCTTTAATTTTCGTTTAAACTTTGGATGACTAATTTAATTTTTTATACACTCTGGTATTTTTCTTAAAAACTTGTTGCCTGCAAAAGACACTTTATTTTTGAAAATTTCTAATTTATGATGGGGAATGGGTTCAATTTTTTTCTAGTATTGTATTGATGCACTGGGATAAATCCATTATTCTGATTATTCCTGACATGCATGATTGTATCAAAGATATATAGTCCATGAACGGTCATGATTTTTAGTTGTTTAAAATATTCCTGGGCTGAATCTTGAGTTTTTAGTTGTAAAATAATTCTAATTGCTTTTTTTGAATTTTTAACATACTATTCAAATTTTCTTTTGTTTTGGAGCCATATATACATATTCCATATGCAATATGACTGTGAATAAGAGCAAAATATATGTATACTACGCAGAACATCTATATTGCACAGTTTGTACATTGTTCTGATTGCAAATAAACCAGAATTTGCTTTGTTTAAAACATACTTCACATGCCCATCTCATGACAGGCTATTATCAATTATTAGCCCTAGAAACTTTGTTTGCTCAATTAACTCTACATGTTTGTTTTTAATCATTAATTTTGGGGAGATGCAACTTTTACTTTGTTTTGTTTTGAAACAAATACCTTTAGTTTTACTTGGATTTAGACGTAAATTCAGCTTTTCAAAAAACTGATCTATACTATCAAGTTCTATATTTGAAAATTGTTTGATATTCTCTTGTGATTTGCCCAAAACTTTTGAGTCATCAGCATACAGACATAGACTGGATGTTGGAAAAAAATTCAAAGACTGCCCTATATTATTTACATAACATAAAAAGAGAAGAGGCCCTAAATTTGATCCTTGGGGGACACCGGTGCTGATTCTATTTAAATTGGATGTGAACTTGACAATTTGATCATTTTTGATGACATGGGTTATTTCAGCATATTGCTGTCTGTTTGATAAGTAAGATTTGAACCATTCCAATGCAATATCTGTTACTCCCAACTCCTCTAGCTTTGAAAGTAAGTCATTCCACATGACTTACTCTTAAAAAAACTTCATGGTTATCATGTTAAAGATAATGAATTAAAACTTTTTTCGTCATATCTTGATGGTCGGAAACAAATGGTTGCACAAGGTAGAAATAAATCAGATTTTATTAGTGTCACAATAGGGGTACCACAAGGTTCGTTGCTGGGGCCTTTTTTGTTTGTCATAGCAGTAAATGACTTTGCTCATAATATGTGATGTTCTTCTATATTATATGCAGATGACACGACTCTATTAAGTAGCGATAAGAAAATGGATAAGTTATTGACCAACCAGGTTAAGCTGATCAATGAAACTAATGAGTGGTTTAGATCTAATTCTTTAGTTGTTAATAATGATAAAACAGAGCACATATGTTTCTCCTTGGATATTAATTTGTATGATGATTTAAATTTTAAACCTATTAAACTTTTAGGAATATATTTAGATAGTAAGTTAACCTGGGATGTACATGTAAATATGTTGTGCAAGAAACTTGCAAGGGTTATTTATTTACTTCGAAAGCTAAAATTTTGTGTTAGCGTGGATATGCTCATGACAGCCTATTATGCTTTTTTCCAACCACATTTAATGTATGGAATCCTGTTGTGGGGCAATAGTAGTGCTGCTCAAAAAGTCTTTGTGTGGCAGAAAAAAGCAAAAAAGCAATAAGAGTAATTAAGGGTATGTCTGCCGGAGTTTCTTGCTATCCTTTTTTTAAAGAACTACAAATGATGACTCTTCCAAATATGTATATTTTGTCTTGTTTGGTTAAATGCAAAGAAAATTTAGAAAGTTATCAACTTCGACAGAATGTTCATAGGTATAATACTAGAAATAAAGGCAAACTTGATTTATTAAATGTTAGACTAGAAAAAACAAAGAAAAGTCATTTATGTAAAGAAATCAAACTTTTTAATAAATTACCTGATGTAGCATGGTCAGTAAGTCTAGCTAAGTTTAAGAATTCTATTAGTAGTTGGTTGAGAGACAAAGCTTTTTATTCAGTTGACGAATACTTGAACTGTGATATTGGTGAATTAAGATTACCAACAATAAACAAATACTTTACAATACAAATATTTTTTTTATTTTACTGTGGTGTTTTAGACTGAGTCTTTGTTGTTGTTGTTATTTCTCTTGTTATATACTGTTAACTTTATATTAGTACTATTAAGAAATTTGGACGATGTCAATTGCATTTTTAAATGTTTAAAGACAAATAAAGAATCTTGAATCTTGAATCTTGGAAGTAGTAAAGTGTGGGAAACGCTATCAAACGCCTTTGAAAGGTCCATGAAAACACCTACTACCTTTTCTCCCTTATCCATTGAGTTTATAATTGATTCGATAAAACCGACCGCTGCTGTTATAGTAGATTTATTTTTTCTAAATCCATGCTGAAAGTTAACTAATTTATTATTATTTTCTAAAAATAATGCCAGTCTGTTGTATGCTAATTTCTCAAATATTTTAGCTACAACTGGTAGTAACGAGACAGGTCTGTAGTTACAAATTAATTTAGGGTCATCTTTTTTAAGAGTGGGTATAACTTTTGCAATTTTGAGCTTGTCAGGGAATTTTCCACAAACAAAAGAAGAATTCACCAGATTTGCCAACACTCTGCTGATCTGTGTACCAACTACTTTTAAAATTGCTATAGGAATTTGATCTATTCCGCAGGAAAATTTGTTTTTTAATGAGCTAATGATTTTAAGTATTTCTTCTTCTCCTGTTTCTTTAAATCGGAAGCGTGTGCTACTGTTATGAAAAATAATATTATCGGTGTGTTTTGCAGTTTCAGTTTCTAATGCAATGTCAACAGTAGGAATTTTAGCTGCAACAACATTAGTAAAATAGTCATTAAAAATATTACTAATAATTCTAGGGTCTTCAACAATTTTGTTTCCTTTGTATATAGTGATGTTGCTAACTCTATCTTTATTTTTTCACCCAATTTCAGAGTTTACAATATTCCATGTAGTTTTCACTATGTTATCAGATTTTTTTATCTTTTCATTAAAATACTGTTTTTTGCAACTCAACAATTTTTTTCTATAAAGCTTATTTCTATTAAGTACATATTTTGGCATATATTTGGTACATAATTTGAGCTTTATTTTCAAATTTAACTTCCTGAATTTGATTTGTGACATCACGGTGGTTTATTTCTATTTTCGAATCAAGGGCTGTGAAAGTGTTGTGGTTTTCAGTGATGATTAGATTTTTTAGTGAAGCCGATAGTTTTCTAGATCCTGGATTAGGTTTTCTCGGATCTTTGTGTCGCAGTCTTCTAATTTAAAATCAAATTCTTCAGGATTTTGTTTAGTTCGGTAGTGTGGTTTTGCTGAATGTCTTTAATTTGGTTCAGTTCAGTCTGGAAACTAAGTTGGGTCTGACTAAGATATGAGATTTGTTGCTCAAGTGTGGTTTTGCAATTTTGTTTTTCGGATTTAAGTGCCTCTTGGTTGGTTTTAAGTTCTGACTTAAGCTCGGATTTTAATGACTCTTGGCTAGTTTTTAACTCGGATTTTATTGATTCTTGGTTAGTTTGTACTACTGTATGACTGTACTACTGTTAATATTTGCGACAGGAGGTTTGTGTCTGACCCGCTGACTTGATCGTGCCGTTTGAGTGTGGCGACGCTAGGTTCAGTGGCTGTGAGCGCTTGAATGGTTTGGGCGCTATGAATGACTTGCGTATTGTGGGTGCCGATGTCTGGGATGAAGTATAGTCGGAAGGAGGGGAAGTTGTCATGGGAACGGCAACGGGTGCGCGCATCGTCGTGTTGACGGTCAGCTCGGTGGCTGAGACTGAGGCTGGGATGTCTAATTTTTCTTTGGGGTCGGCGATTTCCTCAACTGGCGGTGTTATTGTATTTTTGTCTGTTGTGTTTTGTTCAGTGACTAATGTGGGTTGTTCTGTGTTGTTTTGTGTTTCTATTAGGTCTTGGTTAATGTTCTCGTCCTCGTCTAAAGCTAGGGATTCTGACTCTTGTCGTGGAAGACTCATTTTGGGGTTAGGTCTGAGATTGTAACATTCGGTCATTTTAAATGTTTAACCCATTGCGGGCGAAAGACGCCACTTAGGCGTCCACGCGGTGAGTGGACCGGAAGCCCAACGACGCGACCCCGGCGTCCAAAGTTTACCAAAGTTATTATTGTTTCTCGTCATTGCCACCAGAGTGTGTCATGATATGGTTCTTGGTTTAGCCAATAGATTGCGCGTGGATGTATACTAAATAGTTTGTTATTTTCCGCTAATTCCGATAGATTGTGCGCCAATTCGTACTCTGTACTGCTGACAGTAATATATAAATAACTTCGGCTGCTAGGGGCCGCGTGGCTCGGGTGTTAGGGGTTATTGGGGAATGAAAGTTGTATAGGGGGAATAACAATGATGGGAAACACGATTGTGGGATAGTTATAGGGAGGGAAAAGGGGGAACAAATCACAGGTTTGCTTAATCTACATTAATAACACAGGCTTAGTTTAGCTTAGGCTTACTTAACTAGGCTAATTATATCAGATCTTATCGAAAGAGAGTTATAGAATTTTGCCACACGTTGGTTGTGCCATTGAAATAATAAAAAAGGGGAATGATAATGATCTTAAGTTGTTGTGACTTATTTATAAAAACTGTGTTACTCAAATACTTTCCCTTTTTTTCTGTTCACTGTTATAAAACTACTTAGCTTAGGTAAAGGAATCAGCTGTTAATAATGGGTAGATAGTTTATAGTAGAAATTTACATGTGTTTGTTCAATTAATTAGTTGAAAGGGACTAACAATCATATATTACAATCCTGGGGACTTTCGAAAATGTTACTTTATAGTTTAATTACAATAATGGTGGCTTAGCTCAATTGGTATGCACAAGGGGTTCTGTGTCAGGGTGTAGTTGATCATGCCGGCAAAATTCCTTAAAACTCTTGATAATTGAATAAATAAATGTCATAAAATAAACTAGAATTGATATAAAAGCCAATGACAATCAAATTTGATATTAATAAAAGTCTAATTAGTGATCTCTAATAATTTAATGAAAGTCACTGTTGGTAGTCTTTAGCTGCTATAGGATTCAAGATGGTAGCCAATAAACAAAAGTTCTCTAGGCTATATTTTAAAGTCCTGATATTCTTTTCAAAGTTTATATATGTAAATTTGATTTGCTGTAAAAGTAATAGCCCATTTCAGATTTAGCCCAGATATTATTAAATATGCTTGAGGTGGCCAAATAATGGGAGGTAAACTAATCTGGGCTCCGATGACTGTAAAAATATTAGGCTTGTGGTGTCTAAATACTATTTATGTGGGGAAAATTTAAATGCACTTGTAGGCAGTGTCCACCAAACATCTAACACAGGCCCTGTCTTCTGGAGAAGTCCTTGATCACCAGGTGCATTCTCTGTTGATTGCTATAGGGTTCACAGAACTAAACACAAAACACTAATCTTGAGGCCAAAGTTACTTTCTCTGGAGGAAACACATGTTCACTTCTGGTTATAAAATGAGATCAATTTAATTTTAAATACTTAGGCTATATATAAAATGTCATCTGAGATAATTGTACAGAATTAATCTTTAAATTAATTAAATCTTAAGTAGGCTATTGTGAATTATAATAAAATATCTATTCATGGGGTTAAATGATTAATAACTAAAGTGAAATATTCAGAGAAATTAAATAAATTAAAACAATACATAATTATCATATTAAACTATATTAATATATCATTGGGAAGAGTAACGCATGGGGGAAAACAGGTATTTTAACATATTGAATTATTAAACAGGGCACATATGCAAAATCTGATTATTAATTATTTACAAATGTATGAAAATGTTTACGTAAAAAGTGAATCATTTGCCCAAGTGAATCAAAAGTGAGTCAGATGCCCAAAACACCATTCGTTCAAATTTATATATATATATATATAAATGAGTCCGTTACCTCCATAACTTTTGAAAGAAACACCCGATATTGATGAAATTTGGCACAAATGTGCAAGAGTGACATTTATGACTTTAATTTCGAAAACCAGAATGATCGGACTATGAGAAGAGGGTTTTATGGGGGCTTAAAATTTGTCAAAAATCAATTTTTTGGAATTTTTACCCCAACATTTTTAAAGCCCCCAATTTTGGTTAGTCATTTTATAGAGCTTAAAACACAAATAATTTAGTATTTTTATTCATTAACCTAGGTAAAGTGGTTGCGGAGAAAATCCATAAAATGTATTCATAAAATTTCCTGTATTAATGTTATGGGGAAAAGGTTTCTAGCTTCTCCTCAGTTAATTTTACTTAAAAATGCACATTTGTTTTTACTAATAACTTCACTTCTAAAAATCAACTAGTTTGGTGTTTCAATTGTGATTCTATGTCCAACCGTTGCAGAGATTCAAAGAGCTAATCACGGTACGTTGATATTCAAAGAGCTAATCACGGTACGTTGTCCAATATTATCCTTATGGAGAATAAATAAAATTTGAAATCTCGATTATTTATGAATGTATATTGATGAAACTTGGTTTGTGGCTTCACTTAGTCGTGGTATATTGATGTTTGCACAACAAATTCTTTTGGTGATCGTCCCTGTAGCAGCGAACATGCATACTTAGCCCTAATGTTATTCTTATGGAGAGTAAGTTAAGTTGTTATCTCCCTTAACTATGAACCTAAATTAATAAAACTTGGTACTTATGTAGTACCTGGTTGAGTTATATGGATAATTGCATAAAATCACATTTCTTATCTTCCTTATGCAGCAAACCTACGTACTCAGCTCCCATGTTATTCTTATAGAGAATAATTAAAATGCCATATAACGCTTATCTATGAATGTACATTGAAGAAACTTGGCATGTGGCTTCACCTAGTTGAGGTATATTTATATTTGCATAAAAACCCATATATTTTGTTCCTTGTTTCAGCAAACCTGCGTACTCAGCTCTCATGTTATTCTTATAGAGAATAATTAAAATGTTATATATTGATTATTTGAGAAACTTGGTAAGCAGCTTTATGTGGTATTAAGACATATATATGCATTGAAAATTAGCTGAGGACGCAGGTTTGTTGCGACGAGAGTAATTGTTATTATCAACAGAGCTGCTGTTCAGTAATTTTAAATTAAATTGATTTATATTCCCCCATAAGATAATAATTGGAACTTTGAAAGCCCAGGGGGCAAATCCCTAATGGTAGATGTTGTCCTAACCCCCAAAGGCATATCTAGACGTTAAGGGCTTTCAAATAAAACAAACATCTTGAATTACAGTCTGTATACGGTAGGGTGGCGCACGGACCCGCCAGCTACCTGAGTCGGTCCCTTCCTCCGCCCGGCACTCGCGGCTGTTTCCTTAATGAGTCACCAACTAGCCCCTCTAATAGAATTATTAACTTTTTTTACTTTCTCATAATATCTCAATTTTAATAGAATATTTGTAAAGTACTAAAAAAACTAAGAAGAGTGATATAAAACACGATGTGCTTTGATTATAAATAACGAAATGGTCGAAAGTTATTTTTTAGCCGGAATACTGTATGATTTGTTAAATGTTTTATATTTCTCATACAACGTTATCATGATACAATATTATTTTAAGAGTACTTTGAAATAAGCATAAGCGTAACTTCAGTATTTTGATTGGGGGGGCAAACATAGTCATGATCGTGATTATTGTGTCTTTTCATATATATTATAATAATATGTTTTCCAAATTATTGGGGGGGCCCCCCATGCCACCCCCGAATTACGCCTATGGAAATAAGGTACGGTACTCTTGCCTTCTCCCATAGTCGTGCAGTGTGAAGATATGGGACATGGGACAACAAGGCTGGTTAGGACATTGAACTTGTTGATGACTAACCGTAGTCTAATATGTGCGCTAATATTTTTCCGCGAAGGGGTTGGTGATTCACCACTCTTAGCAGTAATGGTTGTCCAGGGTGCCAGGGTAGTTTTCAGTTGAATGTGGATACTTCCCGGGATAACTTGTAACGAATACATTACGCATAGTTGGTTTATTTATTATTTTTTTAAGTGTTTAAAATAGTTTAAATTTTTTTCCAAGTGATATTTTTTTGTTTTGTGAATGTTTTAATTTTTTGTGCACGATTATGCCGTCATCAAGTGAAAAACGTGGGTTTACTTATAACTCTCAAGCCAGAAATTTAATTGCATCGGTGTTACATTACTTTGAGCGGGAATGTGACAACAAAGGTCCATTATTAGATGTGAAAAAGTATCTAAAAGAGTGGTCGCCGCATGTAACATTTCACGAAGAACATTGGTGCGGATCAAGTCGCAACTAAAACAAGCAGTGGAAAATGAAGGAAACTCTAGTGTCAACCCTCAAAGTTTTGAAGAAACGGATCAATCACCAATACCTGAATCAGCTGTAAGTAATGAATCCAGGCAAAATACTCCTAGACCTATCATCCCTAAGCTTACTACCCCAAGAAGAAGAAAACCATACAAGTCAATAGTTACACAGCTAGACGATTTTGAGAAAACTGCAATTAGAAACCACGTTTTTAGCTACTACAGACGCCGAGAAGTCCCTACCCTCCGAAAGTTAAAAGTAAGTTTACGAACAGCGGGTTTGTTTGATGGTTGTATACGAACACTGGCAAAAATTTTGAAAACTATCGGATTTAAATGGAAAAAGTTAGACAATAGAAAAGTTCTCATGGAGAAACCCTCAGTTTCTCTTGCTAGGTGCCGATATTTGCGAAAAATTCGGGAAATTGACTATAAAAAAGTTATTTTTCTGGATGAAACGTGGATCAACAACCAACACTTCGAAAGACTCAGGATGGACAAATGACAGTGTAAAGTGTTCTGTAAATGCCCCTTTAGGAAAAGGAAAACGTTTAATAATTTGCCATGCAGGATGCTTTAACGGCTGGATCAAGTCGCCACCTCTTATATTCCAGTAAAAAAAAACTGCCGAATATCACGAGGAAATTAATTCCGAAGTCTTTGAGGGTTGGTTTTTTGAGGTTCTCCTGAAGTCTATTCCAGCTGGTTCGACAATAGTAATGGACAACGCACCTTACCACTCTCAAGTAGCCAACAAAGCGCCAACATCTGGCTCACGAAAGTGTGAAATGGAGGAATGGCTGAAAACTCGCGGCATTGCATATTCACCAGACATGCGGAAGCCAGAACTATACAGTCTTGTAAAGCTGCATAAGGAACAAAGAAAATCTTACGTAATAGATAAAGAAGCCTCTAAGCGTGGGTTTAAAGTAATCAGACTGCCACCGTACCACTGTAACTACAATCCAATTGAGCTGGTTTGGTCAACTTTGAAGCGGTATGTAGCAGCAAGGAATACTACATTTAAATTGAACGATGTTCAGGATTTGTTTATGGAAGCTGTAAACTCCTTCACCTCAGAAGATTGGCGCAAATGCGTTGAACACGTCAAGAAAGAAGTCGAGACAGACTGGACAAACGAAGGACTTGATGACGTCAGTGTCCAAGAACTAGTCATTAATCTGGCCCCTGGTGAATCGGATGACAGTGACTGGGATACTAGCGATGACGATGACGATCTGGGAGTGTCACCTTTAGAGTAATCAGGTAAAATAAAAAAAATAAATCTATTTACCTAGAAAATTTATTAAAACACCATCATAATACTAGACATAAAGACAGATTTCAAATACCTGCACACAGACTGACACTTTTTGAAAGTTCTCCACAATACAGCGCAGTAAAATTACTTAACAAAATACCTAAGAGAGTTCTTGATCTCCCTCTTAACTCAATGATTCAAAAAATTAAAACTTTCCTAATTGAAAAGGCCTTTTATTCCATGAAAGCATTTTTAGATTGTAATGATGTCTTATGACAGTTGAAATTTTATTTGTTACCTCAGGATAGGTCATTAATAAGACCAAGTTTTATTGTAGTTTTGGTTAGTTTTTTTTCTTTAGAGTTAGATACCAGTTGTCATATTATCTTGAGTTACTATGTTTAACTTATAAATACCACCGTCGCAGCAAACCTGCGAACTCAGCGAATTTCCAATCAAAATTTACAGAAACTTTAAACGATTTTTTCAAATATACGTACAGTCATAAGATATTACTACTTCTTTATTATTCATGACAATAAGGTTGTGATGATTGATAAATAGCGGGTACTGTAACATTTCAGTGTATGCTTTAAAACATTTTAATGTCATTAGAACTAGTAATAAAATATAACGAATGGTAAAGAATTAACTGCAATCTTAAAATATTGTAGATTGGTTTTAGCGCGATTTTGTTTTATTTCAGAGTCACACGGCAACAACATGGCAGATAAATGGAAAATGCTCAACTTCTGGACACTATATACTTTGGCTTGAAGAAGATTACTGGGAGTAATATAAAATCATGTTGATTTATTAATCAAATAAACTGTAAAGTATGTAGTGTTGCCTATTTAATGATATTTTGGCTGATTAAATAGTATGCGATAACATCGTTTTAAATTATTCTACCTTATTTCAAAGTACTCTTAAAATAATATTGTATCAAGATTAGGGTATTATGAGAAATATAAAACATTTAACAAATCATACAGTATTCCGGCTAAAAAATAACTTTCGACCATTTCGTTATTTATAATCAAAGCACATCGTGTTTTATATCACTCTTCTTAGTTTTTTTAGTACTTTACAAATATTCTATTAAAATTGAGATATTATGAGAAAGTAAAAAAAGTTAATAATTCTATTAGAGGGGCTAGTTGGTGACTCATTAAGGAAACAGCCGCGAGTGCCGGGCGGAGGAAGGGACCGACTCAGGTAGCTGGCGGGTCCGTGCGCCACCCTACCGTATACAGACTGTAAGACATAATAGTTTTTCCAGTAGCCTACTCACAAAAATCACCCTTTCTAAGATAATGAAGTGATAGCGCTGACTCTAAACAAACACCTGTTTTCATGACTTCACTAGTCAGATTGGGGAGTGTAATTTCCTGCCTATGGAGTCTTTTGGCTTGCCATAGCTCATCTGCTTATTATACGAGGCATGTTTTTAAACTAAGTACCCTTTTAGCGAATTTCCCCTATAGGGAAGAAGCTATTACCGTAAGTCTCATTGTAAGACTTAAGCCCGAGACCATGATAACTTTTCATTTTGTGGTCCCCAGATGCCTAAAACACCATTAATTTTAATTTGTATATATATATATATATATATATATATATGTGTGTGTGTGTGTGTGTATATATATGTGTATATATATATATATATATATATATATATATGTATATATACATTCTTATTATATCATGTTATTTTTATGGAGAGTAATTAAAATGTTACATATCCCTTATTTATGAATGTATATGAATGAAACTTGGTATGTGACTTCATTTAGATGAGTTATATTGATATTTGCATAAACCCCATTATTTTGTGTTCTTTGTTGCAGCAAACCTGCGTACTCTTCCCCAATGTTATTCTTATGGAGAATAATTAATATTTTAAATATCGCTTGTTTGTAAATATATTTCTTATGAATCCTGTTAAGTATTTTAATATGTTACGTTTTATATTCATTGGAAATTCGCTAGTATGCAGGTTTGCTGCGACGGGGGTATTTAAATTCTGAAGTTGCAGCGCTATTGTTGGCATTCCTGCATATGCGCTGTGTGCCTGCATCTGTCTGACAAGCCTGGGACACGACTACAGTAAATTGAACTGGGTTTACAACTGTTTGTGAGCATTCAAAATAGCGCCGCCGATTTAGGACCTCGCCAACTATGAAGTCGTGCTGGGATTCAATTTGTGTTAACGATGTGAAAGTGTCTATACATAATAAACAATAGAACATTTCACCTGAATGTTTATGACGAGGAATGAAGTGGGTGACCCTTTGTCATTACTGTAATGTTTGGTGGGGGGCGGCAAATTTAGGCTTTGCACAGTCGCTGAAAAACTAGTGGACCGCCCTCGGCATAGTTTGAAGTTTTGGTGGCGCTAAAATTCTTTCACAAAAATGCAATTTAAGTTTATCGGAATCCAACCTTGGCAGCAGGGCAATGGAGTTGCTGGATCGTTTTATATAGCTCATCAAATACAGCAACTGAAAATTCCTGCGTAGTGCAAAGTATATTCTAAAGCAACCACAACCGAGAGAACCCACTTTCCCAGCATTTGGACAAAAATATTGGATTATAAAATGTTCCTAACAACATAAAAAAGTCTATAAATATAAACCGACCATCCCACCATCAAAAACGTCCGATTTTGATGAAATTTGGCTCAAATGTGTAAAGTGACATTCATGACTAAGTTCGAAAACCAGAAATATCGGACCATGGGATGGGAGGTTTATGGGGTTTTAAATTTTCCAAAAATCGGTTTTTGCACTTTTCACCCTAAAAGTTTTAAAAAACTTAATTTTGGTTTTGACCATGTTATAGAGCTTAAAAAAACAAATAATATAGTATTTTGAATTATTAACCTAGGTTAAGTGGTTGCGGAGAAAATCCGAAAAACCTACTCTTAAAATCTCCCATGTTAATCTTATGGGAAAAATGTTTTTGGCTTTTCCTCAGTTAATTTTAATGTAAACTTCACATTTGCTTTTACCAATCAATTCAGCTCTACAAAACAATCATTTTGGTGTTTAAAATGTGATTCTACGTGCAACCGTTGCAGAGATATTCAAAGTGCTAAACACAGAACGTTGTCCAATGTTATCCTTATGGAGAATAAATAAAATTTGATATCTCAATTATTTATGAATATAGATTGATCAAACTTGGTATCTGGCTCCATGTAGTACTGGTATATTAATGTTTGCACAAACAATTGATTTTTTGTTGATTATCCCAGTATCAGCAAACCTGCATACTCAGCCCTAATGTTATTCTTATGGAGAATAAATAAAATTTGATATCTCAATTATTTATGAATATAGATTGATCAAACTTGGTATGTGGCTCCATGTAGTACTGGTATATTAATGTTTGCACAAACAATTGATTTTTTGTTGATTATCCCAGTATCAGCAAACCTGCATACTCAGCCCTAATGTTATTCTTATGGAGAATAAGTAAAGTTGTTTATATCTCCCTTAATTATTAACATAAATTAATAAAACTTAGTATGTAGCTTCACCTGGTTGAGTTAAATTGATAATTGCATAAAAACATATATTTTGTGTTCCTTGTTGCAGCAAACCTGCGTACTCATTCCTATGTTATTCTTATGGAGAATAAATAAAATGCTATAGATCACTTATTTATTAATGTATTTTTATAAAACTTGGTAAGTGGCTTTATGTGGTAGTGAGAAACCTGTACATTCATTGGAAATTCGCTGAGTATGCAGGTTTGCTGCAACAGGGGTATTTTTATTTGGGTTGTAGTGGCCGAACGGTTTGTCCTATCGAGAAACAGAGACCACCACGACCTACGGATTTTAGGCGATCTACAACTTTAGTCCTATGAATTTTTGCCGTATCTCGTCTCCTTCACCCGTTGGTAGCTCTAGATTTTCCAAATTTCGGCATATTTTCGAGATTTTGTGGCGGTTTTTAATTTTTATCACAATAATATACTCTATGGACGCCTAATATTGGGCACGCGGTATGTCTACCTCATACTTAGTAAATAGCAGCAGTCATATGACCAGTTTTTATTACTTAAACCTGTCGGAAAATGAAAAACTCTAAATATCTTTAGATATGGCCATTTTCTTAGTTTATTTAGTGATGAAATGAGGGTGCTGGGCCAATCGATATTATTGGACATGCACGTGATACCATTTAAACTTGAGCTAGGGACGTGAGATTTGGCATGCATGTGCTTTACACCTTTTAACCCCAGAGAAAATCCCCTAGAATTGTTTTTTTTTTAGTTTTAACTACCTCAAAACAATTCATAATAGTGGATGAAAACAATCTAAATCATTTTTTTAAACAGTTCTAGCGGCCAAACGTCTGGGCTAATACTTAAATATCTGCTGATTTGTCTATTTTCTTTGTATTAGTTTTAGGCTTATGGGGGTTCTGGGCCACTTGACAGTGGCGGATTCAGGGATTTAGGGATTTAGGATTTAGGATTTACCATGTTGAGCTAGACTGAAGTATTATTTTGTTTTTCATTAGCTTTATTTTAGTTTTACTGACCACACAACTGGTTAAAGTGGTCAGTTTATTTCCAACTTCTCCACTGTACTTTTTTTGTATTGCTTTTTAAGGAAATAAAATCATTTATCATTTATCATATATATATATATATATATATATATATATATATATATATATATATATATATTCACCTAGATCCCTTGATTGTGGCCCGGGTGACAAATAACCATCGTTTGTGGCCCACTCTAAAAACCGATATATTTTCATAACTAGACAATCAGTGCTTTTGAAATTTTGTGTACACACTCCACATTGGTTTTCGTAACAATATTTTCTTTGTAAATGTATATACATCCAGTGGTTTAGCTACTATAAAGTGCGCTAATTCACATTCAATTGTGGCCCATTTATACTAAGGTATCTAAATCCCCCTATTGTGGCCCACACGGGTATCATTTTACATTCGATTGTGGCCCAAGTTACAAAATCCACCAATTGTAGCCCAATTGCGGTGTTGCCAGATTTATTTTTCTTCTTTTAACCAAACTTCTATCCTCCAAGACTGGAAACTAGCTGGTCTGATTTTACTGAACTTAACATTTAAGGCCAAAATGATTTATTTCATTTAGGATAAACATTTAAATAAAATGGTTATTTACTAAACTATTTATTAAATGTATAATTGTTGTATGTATAATTGTAAACCCATAAAAAGATTATACGAAATAAATTGTTTATTATACAGGTTGTTACAAAAAAGTGCACTGGCTGTATATTTTCAGATTATACACTCAAAATTAAGCAAGAAATATAGATTGACATTTTTTTAAATTCCGCTCCGTTTAGCGTCAGTCGGTCTGTTTGTATTTTTTCCTAAATTTAGTATATCTTTCTAACCGTTACAAGTAATTTTTTGAAATTTGGCATACTTCATTCCTATATTTAATTATGTTTTGGTATTGAATTTCAAGTTTATATCTTTCACTGTTTCAAAATGGCGACCATATTTGTTTTTAAAATCTAAATATCTTAAAAACCTTAATAATTAGCAAAACACCGTAAGGATCCAAAAGGTTTTGCTTTTCTGTACCAAAAATTATAGTTTAAAGATTTTGATTATCAGATAATAAATAACTGAGTTGTTGTGATTTTTATAAGTTAAAACAAGCTTTTTCAGCCCACAAATGCCAAAAAAGCATGTTTTAACTTATACAAATCAGAACAACTCAGTTATTTACCATCTGATAATCAAAATCTTTATACCATTGTTTTTGAGAAAGAGACAAAACCTTTTTGTTTATTACGGTTTTTTGCTAATTATTAAGGTTTATAAGATGTTTAGCTTTGAAAAACAAAATGGCCGTCATTTTGAAACTGTTAAAGATGAAACTTTAAATTCAATACCAAAACATAATTAAGTATAGGCATTACGTATGCCAAGTTTTAAAACAGTACTTTTATATTTTTAAAAGATACACCAAATTTATTAAAAACCACAAACAGACCGACTGACGCTAAACGGAGCGGAATTTCAAAAAAATGTCACGCTATATTTCTTGCTTAATTTTGAATTTAGAATCCAAAATATATAGCCAGTGCACCTTTTTTAACACCCTGTATAATCGTAGCATGAGGGGAGGTGTAGTAGTACGATAAAAATTGTGTGAAACCCCTGAATGAAGATGTTTCAGTGAGTGGCGTGACTATTAATATTTTACTAAGTATCTTTTGGTTCTTGCTGTATGGCCAATTGACAAGTGTGGGCGGTTTTACAGTTTCCTCCTGTAGGCCACGATTACACACAGGCCTACAGATGATTTGATAAGCAGCATTTAAAAAATATGAATCGTTGTTCTCAAAAGTAAAACCTATAAGAGCTACCTAACTTACCCTGACTGAAACTATCTTGTTCAGAACTGGTTTCAAAGTTTCAGCCACTGATAACATAGGCCTGTCCTTTAGGCCTAAAAATGTTACTTCAATAATAGCCATTACAACAATAGTTATTATTGCACAAATCTGTTGAAGGTTACTAATCAGGAATATAATGACGACACAATTGATGGCCACATTAAGGGTTTCCTTGCCTTGTAAAGTAAGAAGAGTCCACTTAAGTTACCAGGTATCAGCTGAAACATTGTTCTCGCCCTGCTGGTACTGTAACCCAGTCAATAAAGGTAAAAAAACGCTTTTTCACAACTAATTAGGGGAAAACTAATTTTTTGCAGGATGTTAGTATACAAAATATAAACTTAAAACACAAAGTCCCGACCCCCACCCCTCTTGCTTTTCCCCCACCCACGCCCCAACCTTACAAAATCAGTAATCTGGTTAAATCCTTACAGCTCAAAATCTAATGAAGTTACGGACGTGGTTTTTTTTCATTATTTTACGCCTGACAATATTCTAAGAAAATTATCTTGCATGCACTTTTTATGTAGATAGCTTAATTTCGCCGTAGTACTTTAATATATACTAACTGCGAAAAACAAAAAGTAACTTAAACTAATTGTACATGTTTATTCTTGCATCATGGGATGAGATGTTTTCAACAAAACTAATCGATAATTGTATCAGCTTTAAAATGATGGGTCTAGTAAAGATATTTGTTAACGTGATAGTTTCATAGAGAGCAATGAACAGTAGCGGACACAACACGGCCCAGCCTAGCAGTGCAGCGTATTGCGTACTCTGGCGCTTGGCTGTCTACGTGAGTCGGACTGCACATTGATACTGGTTTTTACTGCCCTCTCTACAGTGTTTGTTAAATACTGTAAATTTTCACTAATAATATCATCTTACTAGTAGCCCGTCACGGCTTCGCTCACGATCATAGTGCAATATTATATATTAAATGTAAGATATATTTCGTAAAGCACTTCGTCAGCACCTGGGAGACGAAGCTTTGCTTGAAAAGCCAGGCATTTTTTTTTTTTACGAATGACTATCTTCAAGGTTCCTCTCCAAGACGAACATATTTACTTCGTTCATTTGCTAGTTTCGTTTTATTTTGGACATTTCCTCTTTACATTCAATTATTCTATTTTAATTTGTAATGTTTCTATAAATATATACCTAACCTAATAATATATACATTAAGTTTATGTATACATTGTTTCTAATCACTACTCTCACAAAAATTACATACTGATTTTTTACCAAGTGGATAATAGTTTACAACTGAGTGGTTGTTTTTGAACAGCTGTTAAGATTCTTTTTTTTATTTACAAACCCTTCACCCTAACCCAATGTTGTTTTTTTTCGAACAACTTTTTATACATAACTATTTTTTCCTGAGGATGAGGCCTGATTAGAACTTATTCCTTTACTCACAAATTTGATGGTACCAACATTTGGAGGGCCCTAAGCAGTTTTTGAACAGGGGTAGGCAATGGTCGTGGTTTTATTCTAAAATATTAACTATCTTCCTAACAAATGCGTGTTCAATCTGTCCATTTTAACAAATAACGGTCAACGTTGTTTAAATTAAAATGTTAAATACCATGTTGCAAGGTCTTATGTGCTCCCTACCCAATGTTCCTTTGCCGTGCCGTGATTTGATATTGTTTTATTTTGTTTTATATTGTTGATTGCCAGAAAACCGATAAATTATTAAGTCAAATGGTTTCATTAACGGAGAGTGAGTACAACGATTACGTCAATGTATGGTTGGTGATTTGGCTCCTGTCCGAGGCATCCAATGCAGGTCTAGGGACGGCCGGGACGGGCACCGGTGTAGACGATTCTGTACTACCAAGAATTACATTATTGAAAGTTTGCCCCATGCCCTTGGACAGTGCCATTTTGGAGAGCTCATGAGGAATGCCCGTCACCACAAAATAGGATCATTGATTGCAGAAGAACTAAAAAAAGCTTTGAAGTTTATGAAGAAGTAAATGACATAGCAGAAAATGATTCAACCAGAAGAGTGGACATCATTTCCATAAACAGTAGAAGAAATAAACGATTTATCATCGATCCAACAGTCCGGGTTGAAACAAATCAAAGCCAGCCAACAGATGTCAATCAAGAAAAGGTAATGATTTATTTACCAACGACGATATCTTTTTAAGATTATTATGACATAGACATTTTTGAAGTTTTGGTTTGTTGGAGCCCGATGAACATTATCACAGTTTTTTGTTGACTTTTGGACGAAATTTAATTTAAATCAAAAGAAAATTTATTCAATAAATTAACTAGTCGCAAGGTATTACATTCATGGCACAAAACCAGAGAAACAAATACTGAGAAGAACGTAAAAGAATTATTAAAACAGTACCAGAAATCGTTAGGGAAACCATTCAACAAATTAACTACGACTGTGGAAAATACTCAAGTGAAAAGGAACTGAGTATACTGTATCAAATGATTTATCCCTGATACATTGGCAATATTTACGAGTTCAGTGACTAAAGAAAGAGCTGGAACTTTGTCCTCTGACATATATAGAAAACATCCTTTAATTAACCATACAATAATTTCAGCTATAAGACCAAGGTCGTCCTTTTCGTCAATACAAACTTCTTTGTCTCTATATTGGAATAGAATGTATGGGTCACAACGTCTGACTGAAGGAACTTTCTGCGATGCGTTGTATAATCAATGGTCTTCATACTATGAAAGTGACAGATACATAAGGTCTTTAATTACGCTGGGCTCCCCAGTCATACAAAATAATTCCTTTACACAGTATGTTTCCATAAACGCTATCATTAATGTAATATCATTAGACGGGGCTTAAATACATTTCATGATATGGGAGGAATCGCATGTATCACTCCATCGTCCCATGTCTCCATCACCTTAGAAATACCTAGATTAATTGACGGATCGTTTAAGGCTGCAGAATAAATTCGTAAACGATCGTATGTAAAGTGAAAAACAAGTGACGTAGCTGGCATTGTTATGGACGACTTTTCAGATGTTATATCGTTAAGGAAAACAAATTCAACCACATAGTATCTTTTATTCATCCACCTAATCTGCTATGGGTCAGTGAATGTAACACTCAACAGTTTATTCTGAGCATGTACAACTTATCAAAGCTCAAAACCCTCAATGAAACCTAATGAAACTCAATGATACTTTAAGTTTAACCAATTAACCGCAAAAATGTCTCTTGTCAAATTTGTATCAAGCAAAACTTCCAAATATCAGAAAAAGCGACCAGCGAAAAAAGCGACCATCACCGAATGCGCGAAATAAGCGGCCAAACTACCTTGAGTCCCACCCAACCCCCGTTCGAGGTAATTCAACCAGGGTATGTGCGAAATAAGCGGCCAAAGTTCCCTTACCTTACCTTACCTCTCCCCCACCGGACTTCAAAGTTACCATGTTATTCTAACGGAGGAAAGATATGTTATGATTTTCAAAGATGACTAATTTAATTATTGTAAACATTTGTTTACTCATTTAGGTAACGAGGTGTAATCTAGATGTTATGAATGAAGATTTTTAAACACAATTCTTAGGCGTAGCAACGCCAATGAGCTCTATGAATAACTGGAGAGACTAATGCTAGTTGGATTTTCGTGCCATCGACAGAATTTTCCCCTTTATATACCAAAATATTACAAAACGATAGTGGTACCTTGGTACATGGTGTTCATTTTGTTATGTTGTTACTGTAGAGGGGAGATATTGTGCTTCCAGCTGCTTTTCAAATATGGCACGCTTTTTGTCAGAAACTGCAACGCAGTAGTCTCTCCAGATTGTATACAGCTCACTCACCAACGTGCCAGAAACCGCTAGTATTATTTATAAAATATCAAAAGGAAAAAACATTTAAATTAAAAATGCTTGTGCATATTTCGTTGGTTGCTTTTTCCCCGACACCAAACTTCCACCAACTTCAGATGCTGCTCATTAAAATCTTTTGAGGGTTTGCCACCAAATTCAAACTTGTTAGGGTGTAAAATTCCAGCAGAAGAATGGGGTTGGCAGTATATATAAAACAACATATTAATCCCTAACCCATGATGAATCCTCCTGTTCCAAGTGAACTTTTCCTACTAATATAGTGCAACTGTAAACTATTGTGTGTTACAAACTGTAGCTGTCGTAAAGCTGGGTTCGATTGCACATCTATGTGTGGGCACTGCAGTAGAAAGTATTGTAACAATTCTTCGGACCAAACAGACAAAATATTAGAAAATTACCTTTATAAATAACTAAAAAGAGAAAGATTGTAATCATGAATTTTATTTGTTGTGCAAGGATTAGTAAGTTATTGATAATACTATTATTATGTATCTGTGATAAAAGTGTACTTAAACTGTTTTTTTTTTGTAATGAAAACTATAATTAAAAGTTGTTCTATTTGATCTAAATTCAAACTGAATAACTATTCATGAATACGGATACGAGTACATACAGCGGTGCCCCTCAGCAGCGAGTGACATCGGCCGGCTCGAGGCCCGGCAGTGCGATGTCCGCTACTGTTTCATCACTTTCTATGAAGCCATCATTTGAACAAATATCTTTACTAGACCCATCATTTCAAAACTGATTAAATTATCTATAAGTTTTGAAGACAAAATTTCATCCCATGTTCCAAGGAAAAAAATGTACACTTAGTTGAAGCTACTTTTTGTTTTTCGCAGTGGCAGTTTTTTGTATATATTGAAGTATTACGGTGAAATTAAGCTGTCTACATAACAAGTGGATACAATATAATTTGCTTAGAACATCGTTAAGTATAGAATAATTAAAATATCGTGTCCGTAACTTCATTAGTTTTTGAGCTGTAAGCATTTAACCAGGGTACTGCTCTTGTAAGGTTATGGTGGGGGGGAACCAAGAGGGGGGGGGTTGGAACTTGGTGTTTTCTTAGGATACTAACAACCTGCTGAAATTCTGCTTTCCCCAAATTAGTTGTGACACGAAACCTTTATTGACTGGGCTAATGGTGGCTACACGTGGGGAGAGCACTATCAACACGCACTCCGCACCGATACACTTCGCCACACTACTAAAACTGAACAAAATGGCAACAGCGTGATCTTGGGCCACATTTGGTGGTATTTTGCTACCCCGAATGTGGCCCTCAATTGTGGCCCACGTGGGCCACAATCACAGGTAAAAAGTATCCGCCTGGGCCACAATCACGGGGCCTAGAAAACTATATATATATATATATATATATATATATAAGGGCTGTAGCCCAGGGCGGCAAATTTATTAAAAATTAATAAGTTGTTTGCAAAAGAAAGGTTGAAACGGGGAACATTTTGACGAAAGCGGATGACAATGACGGTGTGCCGCCCTTTTAAAGGTAAAGTAGTAATCAGAGACTAATGACTTACGCTTTTTGTCCCTCACACTGCAGTTCCTCAAAGCAGTCATAATGCATTTGTCATTCATCCGTACTAGCGATAAGAGGATTACGCTACAGAGAAAGGGCGGCAAGCTACGAACTACAGTTAATTCAACTTCTCCCCTCTGCTCATCAGGCACTGCGCCACTATGACTATGTCCAACTCACGGACTTCCAAGTTTACCCGTACATTCGCATAGCATTAAAATTATTTTATACACAATACCAGTGACTAAGGCACACGGCTGAGAAATGTTACAACAATCGGGTTTGAGATGACAATAACAAAATTTAGGCTACAAAGATATTGTCGATTCATTTTCAAACTCAAGGTAACAAAGACCGTTATTTCAGCCAACGTATATTTACCATCAAAGGCTACCACACATAATCGTTCATTCTGGAGTATATTTTTTTAACAAAACATCTGACCAAAGACAAATAAAGACTAACATAATTTGTGAAGAGAGTATTTGATTGGTTGTTTCCATATGTTACAAGTTCAAACTCAAACTTGCCGCCATATCAGAAACATCTAGAAGACACCACCGCGTACAGGAGTAACTGACAACAATGCAGTCACGTGACCCGCCTCGCTCATAAAACTGGACGACTGCGGCTTCTCGTTCTCTTAGCTCGGAACAATTCGGCGTAACATCATCTAAAACCTTTTTCTAAATTCAATTCCGCGTTTCTTTGCCAATTCCAAAAGTTCGTCGATTTGTTAACGGGGTGCATCCCATACGTTCTCTATTTCGCGAATTGTTTTAAAGAAAAGGCCGAAATTCGCGGTACAATCACGCATTCGTATTAATTAATTAATTAAAACTTTTCAAAATTACACGTGCTAAGAGCAGGTTTTAACACTGCCATTCTTGTCGTTTTACTGGGAATAAATTAAACAACTGGTATTATTAGTATTAAGTGCATTAGTAGTGTTACAGTGTATTTATATTGTGAGCGTTTTGTATATGTAATTTTCTACAATGTTCATGTAAGTAATATTTATTAGTTTTATATACTTGGTCATATTTCATAGAGCACATGTCATAACTGGTACTGATCAAAGTTTAATAATTGTTAAGTTTAAATTCATTTATCTTTGTTAATTATTTGAAGTAATTTCATATTCACAAATCATTTAAAGTAACTCTCTATTTGTTATAATTTAACTTAAAGACATTTTTTCTGTACAAGAATTAATTTGTATTAAGCAAGAAAACTTTTGGAAAATATTTAAATTCAATTACATTGTCTCAAATCTAAAATAATTGTAAGAGCTGGAAATTAAGTAAAATCCAAAATTCTAGGAAATTTAGTACTTATATAACAGAGTGTTACTGTTTGGTTGATTTCAAAAAAAAAAGAGTAAAATTAATTAATCTGCAGTTCAGAGCTCAGATCAGGAACCACAACAGGTTTTAAATTAGTTAATCATGGATCATATGAATGTGTAATTTAATTTGGTGGTAAAAAGATATAGGAGGATAGAGTGTGTCGGAGGTCAGGAGGCTTAGTTAGGAGGACTAATATATAATTATTTATTCCCGACCACTCGCTTGTTTTAATAAACCGCCAATTGATTAACTAGGAATTCCTGATTATCACATTATGATACTTTAACTCGAGAACTGCCTTTGATTATTTTAAACACATAATACAAAAAAATATTAAAACTAAAAAGGCCAGAAATCGACCAAAGCCATAACCTCTAAGGTGATTCATTTTACATTAATTTAGAATACTCTTTTCCGGCTCTAATTTAAATATGTATATGTTGTAATGTTTTTCCTAAGATTTTAATAAAAAGAGTTTCTTGTACACATAGCAAGTAGTAGCAGGCAGACACTGATTTGTGGGTTGCAATTGTGGCGAAATATGACCAATTAATTATTATTGATATTTTTGTTATATTACTGTGCAAATTATTCATATTTTGTTAGATTTAGATATTGATTAAAAAAATGTTTTATGGACGTCAATACGTCACAACAGCAAGAGATAGGGCGGCAAGGGTTCAATCACGTTATCTAGGAGTTCAAGGTTCGGATAGATCCGCTCCAGTTGTGATACAGGTAGAGCAGGCCCCTCAGGCGAACAATAATTTGTGACCGTGCCCAGGAAAAGGGACCTTAACTTCACAGAGCAAAAATTTCAGGAGAGCATTTTTTAGTGATTTTGGTCAAAAAATCACATTTTTAGGTTTTTATATTTTATTATAGTATAACTCTTTGCGAATATTTTAATGTCTTATTTATATATATAATCCAATGCTAAAGCAATGAAATTATTTTTTTCCAAAACCCGTACACTTTTATGAAAAGGGACCTTAACTTCACCCTATGCTTTTTAAATGGGTGAAGTTAAGGTCCCTTTTAAAATTTTTATTTTTCAATAAGGTGGCTGTGGTTGTGGTCAAACGCAGATGACCCGCCACCACCAAAAAAAACAAAGAAGACCAGGAAAGGGGGAAAAAGTAATTAATTTATGAAAGAAAAGAATAAACAAGAGTCAAGTTGAAATAAGGTTGAGTAGGCCTATAAGTTAATTTAAAAATATAATGTTAGCAATGTAAGGTTTTAACAAATAAAATAATAAAGTTAGTTATTTCTCGCATTTCGTCCTTTTTTTAAATTACATTCCTTTACATTTTATTTTATAGCTTTTAAACTAAAAAAGGGCAGTTTCAAACAAAAACTGTCATTAAATTGGGAAGAAAATTCTCTAAATAACAAGATCATTTCACTGGAGTTTTATGTAAGTATTATAGTAACAAGCATTCATGTAAAAAGTACAAATTTTAACGCTTGATTCCCGAAAACGTCTTTTTTTTTAAATTAAAGTTTAAACATCTATAACTCAGCCAATTTTAAAGATATCTTAATGTTTTTTCCACCAATATGCTCAGAATTGAATGCTGTTTCCATGGATACCAATAACTCAATTTCTGTCTGGGTGAAGTTAAGGTCCCTTTTCCTGGGCACGGTCACATTTAGATTTACCGCATTCCCCTTCAGGTGCGCATGTCAGCTTGGAAAATAGGTTACGTGATGCAAAATTATTGCCCGAGAATTTTGAACCACGGGTAGACTCCACACATGTTCGATACACGCCAAGACAGGATTGCGCAACCGACACCTTTTGCACGCGTGACCAAACAGGTCAGAATTTTAGCACGCTCTCAGCGACTGATCGCACCGTTGTAATCAAATTAGTTAGGAAACTACAACCTTGTTCAGGGGAGAATGAGTCACATCTTATTCAGTTTTTGAAACAAGTAAACACGATTTTTCAGATTGTTCGGGTTGGTCACAATGAAGTAATTAAATTAATTTTGCCTCAGACGCAAGCACATCTTTTTGAAATTTGGTCACATGGTTTAGAATTGAATCTTACATGGGATAATTTACACTTTTCAATCTTGACAGCCTTTTTTCCAGGATTACAGTTAGAGCGAGTAGTAAACAAGTTTGTTAAAAGATTACAATGGCCCCAAGAAACCTTTGTAGCATTTATCAATGATGTTACTTCCTCAGCCGTAGCACTCCAGTGCAATTTTCCAGACGAATATTTAATTGATGTAATTCTCTCGAATATTAATCCACGCATGCGCACTAGTTTTTCATTTTGTGAGAAACCCAAGACAATTTGGGAATTAAAACATTTAGCGAATGCAGTAAATGCGTCAGTCCAGGCGGACAATCATTATTTCAGTACCTTTCCCCCACTTCAACAAGCAACTGTACCTAACCCCATCACTCACCGAGTTTTTGAACAAAAATCACAGGTTAAATGTTTTACATGTGGGAAGCAGGGGCACATCGCACGATTTTGTAGGCAGGGAAATGCACGAGGCAATTTAATGAGGAGGTAGTTAAATTGTCACAAACGAACACCTCCATTTCTGTAGTTCCATTAGATTTTTCCTTGAGATTACCGACAGTAAAGTTTTTTATTCCATACAATATATCACAGAAAGCACTTATAGATACTGGTTCAACAAGTTGTTTAATAGATAAAAATTTTTTCAAAGCATTAAATCATCACCGAGCATTAAGGAAGTTATCAAAACTAAGATGTTGATTAAATCTATTAATCAGCAAAGCACCATGGTTAGGAAATTAGTTAAGCTTCATTTCAAAATAGGCAATTTTTCATGGACATTTGATTTTTTTATAGTTAATTCACTTCCGTTTCCCATCATTTTAGGTGTAAATTTTATGCAGAAATCCCAAATGAATTTAGACTTTTCTAGTAACACTATTAACTTTAAATTCAATAATGACAGTAAGATTCAAATGAGTGACATTTTTGTGAAGCAACAGCAGACTGATAGTAATTTTTTATTAGAACTTTCCGACGAAATAAAATTCATTCACAGGAAACAGAGGAATTTTTACAGAGAATATTGCAAGAATACCCCTCGGTCATAACAAAGAGGATAGGGCAGGCCCGCATCTCTCCTTATCACATCAGCTGTTTGGTAGATAAGCCAATATGCTCCCCACACTACCCCATCCCTCCAGATAAGATGAATGCTATGAGAAATATTACTGATGAGTTGCTCAAAAATAATGTAATTAGGAAGTCAACTAGTATGCACTGTGCTCCAGCCTTTTTACTCGCAAAAGCGGACAAAAATAAATTCAGATTAGTTTGCAATTACAGGAAGATAAATGAATATATTTCATATGACGCTCACCCCCTACCTACCTTAAATTCAGCCTTTGAGTTTTTGAGTAAAGCCAAGTATTTCACATCATTAGATATGAATAATGCCTTCTTTCAAATCCCATTAGATTCACAATCAAGACAGTATACAGCATTTTGCACTCCGTATGGTTTATTCGAATTTAACACAGTACCACAGGGTCTGAAAATCGGATCCCAAGCACTTACTAGTAGAGTTATGGATGAAATTTTGGGCGATTTTAAATTTATATTTGTCTTCAATTTTTTGGATGATTGTTTAATTTATAGCGAGAATTGGGAAGATCACAAGCAACACATTTTACAGGTTTTAGATAAGTTTAAGGAATACAATGTCACAATAAATCCGGAAAAAATTAGGATAGGCCATACCTCCATAAAATATTTAGGGCACATCATTTCGAACAGAACACTTTCACTGGACCCCGATAGAATTGAACCAATTTTGAAATATCCCAGACCCCGTAATTTAAAACAACTTCAGCGATTTTTAGGATGTGTAAACTTTTATTCACGCTTTATTAAGGATTTTTCCAAAATAGCCTTGCCACTAAATAACTTAAGGAAGAAAAACGTTAAATTTCAGTGGACAGCCACACACCAGAAAGCTTTTGATGAATTAAAAAATTCCCTTGTTTCGTCAACTCAACTAACATTGCCAGATTTTAATGGAGATTTTGTTGTCACCTGTGACGCATGTGACAATGCGATTTCAGCAGTTCTACAAATGAAAGCGGGAGATAATCTTTTACCGGTTCATTTTGCATCCAGAACATTAAGTGAAACAGAACGTAAATACCCCATGCATAAGAAGGAATTTTTAGCATGTTTATATGGAGTTGAGAAATTTAGGCCATATTTAAACAAGAAGTTTACACTACAAACCGATAATTCTGCCGTGATGTACATTTTGAAAAATAAGGGTAAACATACAGCTCAATTTGATAGGTGGGTGTTACGTCTTTCAGAGTTTGATTTTGAAATAGAAAATATTAGGGGTAAATTAAATGTAGTGGCAGATGCCTTATGTAGAGTCTTCAAGGATGATACGGATAATACCGTTAAAATCATCGAGGATTCTACATGTTGCACTCTGCAATGTTTTCCAGAACTATTTACTTCAATTAGGGAAAAACAGGCACAAGACCCGAGTTTAAGTTTAATTATTTCAGATTTGAGAAATAAAATTCCAGTCAAGAACCACTCATTACGCAATAATATTTTATATTTTGGTAAACAGGGCAGAAAAAGCAAAATAGTAGTTCCAGAGTCCATGCACACTTTTATTGTTAAATATTTTCATGAGAATCCTATGTTTGCACATGAGGGCATAGCCAAAACTATGAATCACATTCAGAAGCAATTTATTTGGAAAGGCATGACACAATTTATTAGGAATTTTGTTAGGTCATGTGAACAATGTCAACTCTCAAAACCGGCGCAAAACCAGAAAATTGGTCAATTAAGTTCTCATATACCGACGAATTGTAACGAGCAATGGTTTTGTGATTTTGTTGGTCCGCTACAACGAACACAACGAGGAAACGAATCAATCTTTGTTTTGGTAGACAATTTTTCGAAATTCTGCTTTTTATACCCAGTTAGAAAACAAACATCAGATTCCGCAATAAATATTTTACGAAACAACATTTTTGCACAGCATGGTATTCCACAGCGCCTAATTACAGACAATGCCTCCGTCTTCACATCGCAAAAATTTTTTTCATTTCTTTTTGGTTTAGGAATTAAGCATGTAACAACTTAAACATATAGACCTCAATCAAATGTTGCTGAGCGAGTTAATAGAAACCTAGTTACTGCATTGAGAATTTTTCATAATCAGAATCATAAGTCATGGGACATTTATTTACCATATTTAATGCTTGCTTTCAATTCCGCAACACATGAAGCAACAAAGTTCACCCCCGCAAGCGTTTTCTTAGGTGGAGAACTTACACACCCATTGCAATTTCTTTGGAATTTAGAGACAGGACATAATAACAAACCGAGTTTAGACTATGTTTTTCAGAATCTCACAAAGGCGCACAATAGAACGAAGTTACGGTATGACAGGAATCGAACTCCATCTAATTTTGTTGTTGGTGATAAGGTTGTTTTGTATAGGCATTCTCTCAGTAATAAAGATAAGAAAATAACAGCAAAACTTTGTCACAAATGGAGGGGACCTTATACTGTAACTAAACTCACTTCACCGGTTAATGTTGAAATAACTTTGGACAATGATCAGACACAAAAGCAGATAGTTAATGTTGATCAAATTAAGAAATTTTTTCCTCCAGTCTGAAATATATATATATATACTTTTTTCTCTCTTTACTTCAGAATAAATTGTTGTGACTTATTGATTTAATTTTTTTTAAGATCCATTTCCTTTTTGTAAATCCATATGACAGGTTTTCTTGTGTGGGAGACTCCCATCTGCACAGAGCGGTGAAACAGTGGAAACTAGCCACCACCAAACACATCACCATACCAGGGGCGACTACGAGACACATCGTCACCGAGGTGCGAAAACACGCTGCCGAACTACAACCAACCTGTGTTCTGCTCATTGGCACCAACGATGTCAGGAGTCACACCTCTCTCTCTGTCTCCAAACGAAACACAGTCTCACATTTTTATTTTGGATTTAGATACAATTTTCACTGGTCACAACATGAACTCTTTAATTGAACATTTCTATTATAATGGTAGGACAGATGGAATTCACTTAAACAGAAAAGCCTTCATCACAATCATGGACAGTATTCAGGATAAAATTACATGTGTAGTGCAGTGCAACAAACTGGAACCTTGTGTAGCTCTGAACAGTTTAGTTTCACCAAGTGTTAGGGATGAGTCTATGACCGAAGTGGAACTTACAGGGAATGTAGCTGTAAGAGTCCACCATCTCTCTCACTAATGATACTATATTGTTATGTTTATCTTTATAAGTATTGTTACTGTTAACTTTAGTAATTTTTAATTTTTGTGTAAAATTGTTTTTCTCTCTCTTTGTCCCGAGTTAGGTTAGACAAAAATTAAAAATTCTTTTGGAGGGGGGAAAATTGTTACAAGTTCAAACTCAAACTTGCCGCCATATCAGAAACATCTAGAAGACACTACCGCGTACAGGAGTAACTGACAACAATGCAGTCACGTGACCCGCCTCGCTCATAAAACTGGACGACTGCGGCTTCTCGTTCTCTTAGCTCGGAACAATTCGGCGTAACATCATCTAAAACCTTTTTCTAAATTCAATTCCGTGTTTCTTTGCCAATTCCAAAAGTTCGTCGATTTTTTAACGGGGTGCATCCCATACGTTCTCTATTTCGCGAATTGTTTTAAAGAAAAAGCCGAAATTCGCGGTACAATCACGCATTCGTATTAATTAATTAATTAAAACTTTTCAAAATTACACGTGCTAAGAGCAGGTTTTAACACTGCCATTCTTGTCGTTTTACTGGGAATAAATTAAACAACTGGTATTATTAGTATTAAGTGCATTAGTAGTGTTACAGTGTATTTATATTGTGAGCGTTTTGTATATGTAATTTTCTACAGTGTTCATGTAAGTAATATTTATTAGTTTTACATACTTGGTCATATTTCATAGAGCACATGTCATAACTGGTACTGATCAAAGTTTAATAATTGTTAAGTTTAAATTCATTTATCTTTGTTAATTATTTGAAGTAATTTCATATTCACAAATCATTTAAAGTAACTCTCTATTTGTTATAATTTAACTTAAAGACATTTTTTCTGTACAAGAATTAATTTGTATTAAGCAAGAAAACTTTTGGAAAATATTTAAATTCAATTACATTGTCTCAAATCTAAAATAATTGTAAGAGCTGGAAATTAAGTAAAATCCAAAATTCTAGGAAATTTAGTACTTATATAACAGAGTGTTACTGTTTGGTTGATTTCAAAAAAAAAAAGAGTAAAATTAATTAATCTGCAGTTCAGAGCTCAGATCAGGAACCACAACAGGTTTTAAATTAGTTAATCATGGATCATATGAATGTGTAATTTAATTTGGTGGTAAAAAGATATAGGAGGATAGAGTGTGTCGGAGGTCAGGAGGCTTAGTTAGGAGGACTAATATATAATTATTTATTCCCGACCACTCGCTTGTTTTAATAAACCGCCATTTGATTAACTAGGAATTCCTGATTATCACATTATGATACTTTAACTCGAGAACTGCCTTTGATTATTTTAAACACATAATACAAAAAAATATTAAAACTAAAAAGGCCAGAAATCGACCAAAGCCATAACCTCTAAGGTGATTCATTTTACATTAATTTAGAATACTCTTTTCCGGCTCTAATTTAAATATGTATATGTTGTAATGTCTTTGCTCAGATTTAAATAAAATAGTTTCTTGCAATCAGATTTTTCTTTCAAGCAACCCACAACTAAATCAGAGATCCACGAGTGTTTTTGGGCCCAGCAACACTCGCTCTGCATTACTATAATTGACAAATTAAATGTGAATAGAAATATATAATATAGAGTTCATACAAGCAATATGTAACAAGAGTAAAGTGTGTTTTCCTTAGATATAAATAAATAAAGGAGCTACCACATAGCACATAGGAGCATAGTTGTCAGAGGGTCAAAATGGTGGTCAGCATGTACGCTGCAGTTTTTTACTCCAGGCGAGACCACTATATATATTTTTTGGGTGGGACGGTGTCAAAATCTCCATATTTCATTAAATGAAAAACTGTGATCTTCGAAATATTTTAAATTGATATCTTGTCGCATTTCAGGCGAATCATGATATTAAACTTAACTTTATAATCGTGAGACATATTTTAGATGTAATTTTATTGTTTATCTCGAAGCAAAGTTATGTTTTGAGTTAAATGAAAACACCGTTGTAATATGGCTTTGGAAATATTGTTGAAAACAAGCCACCTTGCACGTCGAATGACACCATCCCACCAACAAGTTGACGCCACAACAGGACAAAATACCAAATATGACGGCACGCTTTTTGAAGGTTATTTGACAGAGAGTAGTGACTGTAGGGATTATATTTTAATGCATTGGATCTACAACATCATGGAGGTGAAACTAGAAGAATGTTTGAAAATGTGTAGAGTTTTATAAAGATTAAGCCTGCATCAGTTAATTTTATATTTTGACCATCTAAAACATATAACAAATTATTTGCATAAAAGTACAAAATTACTGAAAAAACTGTATTGAAAAGCACTAATTCAGGATTAAAATAGTCATAATTTTGAGGCTAATGGTCCAAATTACGAATTTTAAGGTTACAGTGTCATCATATTCTATTTATAGGTTATTTATTATTATTTCAGTAGACAATGTGTTAGTGTAAAAAATAATGTTTTGGAAATAACAGAAATTTCTCAAAATTATTCATTTAGTTCGTAACTTCTTTAGATACTGTCACAAAATAACCAAACAAGATATATAACATGTGGGTAAGCCTTGGCGGTGAAAAGGACAAAGATTATAGGGGGGGGGGCAGATTTCCTAATAGCCCTGAGGCGGCAATTGCTTGGATCCGCCACTGCCACTTGATATGACACCACTTGAACATGAGGCCAAACAGCGAACTGGGGGCAAAGCCCCCCACAGGGGTCTGGGGACAGAGCCCCCAGCGAGCGAAGCGAGTCTGTAATATGATGGTATCGGTGTGAGGTAGCGCTGGCGACAGAAGGATTGCTATCTAGAGTCAAGGGTCAACTGTGTGTATGCGTGTGCGAGTGGTAACAGTATCAGCTGGCCTCTCTCATATCTCAAAATTAAAAGTATTTTGCTTAATCTAGTTTATGAGTAAATCTTGTTGTTGATTGTATCCTTTATAAATGGTAAACGTTATATTAGTATTGTTTTAAATATTATTCTTGATATTTTTGTTGGTGTAAAGTTAATTACAGTCTGGCATTGTTACTCCTTTTGTATTGTTATTTGTTGTATTGATCAAACATCACAGGGAGCAGCTTTACATGTTGAGCTAGAATGAAGTATTATTTTGTTTTTCATTAGCTTTATTTTAGTTTTACTGACCACACAACTGGTTAAAGTGGTCAGTTTATTTCCAACTTCTCCACTGTACTTGTTTTGTATTGCTTTTTAAGGAAATAAAATCATTTATCATTTATCATATATACAGCCGCATGTGTAACTCACTCACTCACTCACCGACTGACTGAGTTTAAGAATTCTAGACCACTTCCAGATGAACTAGAAACCTAAAATTTTGCATGCAGATAGGTTATAGCTTGTAACCCATAGGAAAATCGCCAAACTGACAATTATTTATTTTAACACCCCTAAAAAATATTTAAAACCCTGGGGGGTTTTTAAGCTTATTTTAAAATTCCTGTTTTTGAGCTCTAGCGGCCGAACATATTGTCCTGTCGAAAACCAGACACCACCACCAACTACTGATTTTGCAATATCTACAATTTTGTTCCTATTACTTTTTGTCGTATCTTGCTCCCTTCACCCTTTGGTAAGACCCCCCCCCTTTGGTTTTCAGGCAATTTCAACGTTTTTTCGTGGTTTTTCATTTTCTATCACTTTAATTTAGTATTAAGAGGCTTGATATTTGGCACACAATATGTTTACACATTTCTCTTCACGAAGCGGTGGTTAAACTAACATTTTTTACTATTTAAAACCCCTTAATAAATATAAAACGTTATTGATTTATAAATAAAAACTGCTTTGCCGACCTACTCTGGTCTTTTAAAACAGCTCTAGCGACCAAACTGATGATCCAACCAAAAATCTGAGACGTCCATGTGCCACGTATTTTAGACGATCTACAACTTTGGTCCTATGACTTTTCGTCGTATCTCGTCTCCTTCACCCATAGGTAGCGCTAGATATTTCAAATTTCGGCATATTTCCCAGATTTTTTAGTGGTTTTAATTTGTTATCATGTTAATATTCTTGATGGAAGCCTAATATTATGTCGACATCACACTTAGTAAAAAGCAGCAGTCATATGACCAGTTTTAATTACTTAAACCTGTCGGAAAATGCAACTCTAAATATCTTTAGATATGACCATTTTCTTAGAATAAGTAGTAATGAAATGAGGGTTCTGGGCCAATTTATGTTATTGTACATGCACGTGACACCCTTTATCCTTGAGCTAGGGACGTGAGATTTGGTATGCATTTGCTTTGCACCTTTTAACCCCAGAGAAAATCCCTAAGCATTATTTTTTTTAGTTTTAACTACCTCAAAAGAATTCATAATGGCGGATAAAAACAATCAAAATCTAGTGTTGTGTAAGCAGTTCTAGCGGCCAAATGGATGGTCTTATACTAAAAAATCTGCTGATTTGTCTGTTTTCTTAGTATGAGTAGTTGTTCTGGGCCACTTGATCTGACACCACTTCGACATGAGGCCAAACAGCGACTTGTAGACGAAGCCCCCTACAGGGTTCTGGGGGGGAGCCCCCAGCGAGCGAAGCGAGTCTATAAAGCTAGACGGGATCACTGACTGACTGACTCACTGACAAACTATGAGGCACTTCCCGTAATCTAACCCCCCTCGACCTCATATTTTAATTAAAGCTCTTGACGAGAAATTGCCAGAAAAATTGCCAAAAGTTAACATTTTTGAGTTTTTGAGATATTTTTGGGGCGGGTAAAATTCCAGTTTTTCAATGTTTCCTCTTTGAGCATGTTTTGTACGGAAACGGTAAGATATGGTACAAAATGTTAAATACAAAAGTTGTAGAAAATTTAATTTCCTATTAACAATTTTCCGTCAGATTTAAGATCCGATCATCCGTTTAGCCGCTATTCAACGGAGAAGGAGTAATTTTTAGGAATTTGGGCCATTTCAATGTGTACAGTTTTGGAAAACTGTTTAATGAAAGCACACTATCTTTGGCTAATACCACATGTTTGTATCAGCTCATTTAAATAAACCGCCCGTGTAGGCGATACTAATTTGCTCACTTGAGGTTTATATAAATCAGCTGTTACAAAACAAGGTGAGCACATTATCGCCTCCAAGAATATCGCGTTCGCGAATATCGTTTGTTACACTAGGAAAATGTAATCAACCGATTGTTTGTTCTATGGAATGAATTTTGCTCAGTAGCCCATCAGTGGATATGTTGTCAGATGATTCAAGATCTTGTGGTCACAGGTTTGAATCCTACTTTTGATGCTTCCTTTTTAAGGCCTGCAATTTCTGTTTAGTTCGACTTTATTTTGTTTAAACAAATTCATTTATTTGTAATTATGTTGTACAACGAACAGCCACTATACAGCGCTCTGCGTAGTTAGGTTAGTTTAGGTTACTATAATTTTGTCGTGAACTGAATTCTAATTTGTTGTTATGTTTTACACGTATATCCATTTGTAGAACTCCAATTTTATATTGTAACCAATCTTTTTATTTATATCTGATTGACTTTGATTGAGAGAGCGCTTTATTTTTTGCTTTTATGCACCTCAAAACAACCATCGTAGTCGGGAGTTCATTCGATAAAACGAACAAGCAGCCGGTTGGTAAAATGTTTCAATAGCGAACCTATATGGGACCGCCTGTGTAGGTGTTAATGTGCTCACCAAAAAAGTCGTTGTTGTGTAGTTTTTCTTTGGTTAATGAACTACAATAGTGAGTTTGATTTAAACTTGAGTTGACTGAGGAATGCAAGTGAGCGAAGCGAACTCCAAAAGGGGGTTTGGGGGCGAAGCCTCCAACAGCGATAAGCCTAGTATATATGCATATATGTGTATTTGAACACATGGTTTTTTGGCATCTGAGAGCCCCAAAACAAAAACGTTATCATGGTCCCGGGCTAGGTCTTACCATGCCACCTGCGGTAGTAGCTTCTTCCCTATAGGGGAAATTCGCTAAAACAGGTATGAAAATAAAAATAACCATGTTTTAGCCAGCGGAGCTGTGCCCTAAGGTGGGAGTTATTATAAACCTATCCAAATGTTACGGATCAATTACTAATTGGCTAAAATCACGCAAAGAAATGGAAAGAATTTGGTAGCAATTTTGCCATGGGGCGGAGCCCTGAGGTTGGTGGGGGTTCGTATCAGACATCAGTAAATCATTCAAGAGATGTGGCTTTATAAAATAAATTGAAAGAACCATCGCACGTCCAAATTGGGCGTCGGAAAGTGATAGAAGAAGCCACTGGGGCGGAGCCCTGAAGGAAAAATGAATAAGGAAATAAAAACTCCCCAAAAACTAGGCTAGAAATAGCGGAAAAGGAAGCCACAACAACAAGTAAACAAAGGACTGTGTCGTTATGATCAGGTGATGTCGTCTGCATGCGCAAAAATGCCGCTACTGCCGACCAGAGAAAATTAAATATACCCGAAAGTCCAATTTAGGTGTCACTGAGATCGGGATGACAGCAATTTTTTGTTAAAAAATGTTATAACCTAAATGCCAACCTAAATAAGTATAAATAACATTATATAACTAAAATATTACATGAGTTTGTGAATGGCAACTGAGCAAAACATACCGAAAATAGCCGTGGCAGCTAAACGTGTTAAACCTTGCCTCAGTCAGTGGTCTTTATAGGAAACTGATGGAGAGGTCACCTGTTTGTGGCAGAGCTTAAGGGGTCCGGTTCTCCTGGGGCTGATGGGATGGCTAGATTCTTTGTATATTCCAATTTTATTTAGCAGTTTTGCTATTGTGTACCTATTGTTACTCTCATGGATACACCAGAAACATAGTTATATTTACAGCTTTTTAAAACAAAAACTAAAAAAATACACTATATTCACAGGGTTACTTAAACCCCACACACAAAACAGGGTGTATGTAGGGGGGTTTAACTATTAATATAATTGAAGCAATATTCTGGTTTAGGATTTTATTTAAAAACAAACCTTTCTTGCAACAAAGTCAGAACGCTGAGAAAAGCATGCTGAGAGAGCGAGAGAGAGAGAGAGAGAGAGAGAGAGAATTAGGAAAACTAACACTGATTCAAATGTTTTTGGTTAAACTTTTCTTACAGAATATGGCAAAATATTCACGTAACAGCCATTATTCGTGGAATAATCTTTGGTTGAATTTTGATCAATGGACAATTACTAGTACATTTAAATCTTTGACGTTTATGAAAATACAAAATAAATAACAGCATTGTCTTGGGCTGAGGTTTTTCTGAAGAGACGTCTATGAGCTCTTTGTTTTTGTGTATTTGTTTACTTTTCGTGTGTTGTTAAATAATATTTGTTAGTTACTAAATCTTATTTTTTCTTTTCTTTTCAGGTTCTACATCCCTGTGACACCTGATAAAAACCTACAACTTGTGTTTGAGATGTCACAAATCCATTGTAAATAATACTAAAAGTGTACAGTTAGCAATAAAAATAGTAAATTTCATAGCTGTGTTACTTACTGTTATTCCTTCAGTGCTTTAATGTATGAGGGCTGCTCAGATAGTAACCTCAGTATGCTCACTGCACAGTTCAGTACTGGCCCAAGGGTTTTAGCGATACGTGCGAGGAGCCTCTGCTCTAGGGGGGCGGCGCGCTAAACTATTGTGAAAAATGATTTAATTTTTATAATTTTTTTACTGGGGGGGGGGTGAATAAAGCGGTGGATTTACAATTCTACCTCCATATTAAACATTGCGTACCTGTTGAGACGACTTTGATTTCTTTAATCGAAAAATCGTTGCCTCGACTAGTGTTGTGACTTCATCAGAGTTTTCTTATTTGCATTGTACTATTTTTTAAATAGTTAACCTGTATTATGCTGTTAAAAAATTGCAATATTTGCATCTCAAAAGAGCCAATGGTATTCATGGGGATAAACAAGTGTTTTATTTCTGGATGATTTTTAATATTTGGCTTTAGTTGCGATTATTTGATTTTTAGCGAATTTCCCCAATAGGGAATTAGCGAATTTCCCCTATAGGGAAGAAGCTATTACCGTAGTCGGCATGGTAAGACCTAGGCCCGTGACCATGATAACTTTTCATTTTGAGGTCCCCAGACCCCAAAAATTCCATTCGTTTGAAACTGTATATATATATATATATATCTATATATCTATATATATATATATATATATGTGTCCGTGAGCACGATAACTCTCGTACAAATTATCCGATTTTGATGAAATTTGGTATAAACGTGTAAAGCAACATTTATGACTTTAAGTTCGAAAACCAACCAGATCGCTCTATCCGAAGGGGTATTTTGGGAGGTTTTGTACCCCAAAAATGGGTTTTTTGAATTTTTTACATATAATTTTGGAAATAGTCAGATTTTATTTTTTCCCATTGGATTCAGCTTAAAAAAACACACAATTTGGTATTTTGATCATTTCTCTACGTCAATTGGTTACCGAGATATTGAAAGTGCTAAACACAGTACGTTGTCTAATGTTATTCTTATGGAGGAAAATAAAAATTTTATATCTCGCTTATTTATGAACATATACTGACGAAACTTGGTATACGGCTTTATCTGGTTGTGGACCATTGATATTTCCTCAAAAAAACAATTTTTTGACAAAGGCTCCCATAGCAGCAAACCTGCGTACTCAGCCCCATGTTATTCTTATGGAGAATAAGTAACGTGTTATCTCCCTTAATTATGAAAATAAATTAATGAAATTTGGTAAGTGACTTCACCTAGTTGAGTTATATTGATATAAGCATAAAACCCCATTTTTTTGTGTTCCTTGCTTCAGCAAACCTGCATACTCAGCCGCCATCTTATTCTTATGGAGAATAATTAAAATGTCATAAATTGTTTATTTATGAATGTATATTGATGAAACTTGGTATGTAGCTTTATGTGGCATTAAGATAAATATATATGCATTGGAAATTCGCTAAGTATGCAGGTTTGCTGCTACGGGGGTATTGTCATTTAAATATTAGAAAAATTATGATTTTCGGAAAAATATTTGTTGCACTTTGGCCGATCTCAGCGCCTCTCCTCCCTTTGCTCCCCAGACTTTCTTTCCAAAAATCCCACTTCTTTAGCTTACTTTTAAAACTTTACAATTCAGTTTAATTATATGTTTAGACTACTCATTTTAAGATCACATTTGAAAATGGAATAATTTCTAAGCTTCATTTCATTTATTAATGGACAAGCCATTTACATAGTAGTATAAAATTATATAGGTAATAGTACAATTTTTAAAATATATTGCATATTAGAACTTAAACTGTTAAATTATTAAACTACTTTCAAATTTTAAAAAAATAGTCTTTGGCTTCAGTTTTAAATTGGTCAAGGTGACAATCAAATAGATCTAAACTTGTAAAAATTTCATTTCCAATTCTATGAAGACGCGGTAGAGTACTATAATATTCAAAATTTGTTCCATAAAAATTTTTTGTAAAAGTATATGAATTTCTTGAATTTTAAAAACTAATCTTTTGTGAGATTTCTGGAGAGTGTATAAAACCATTGACAATTTTAAAAAGAAATAATGTGTCCAAATATTTCCTTTTGATTTTTAGATTTTCTAAATTTAATATCTCTTTTATATGTCGAAGTGGAACATCCATATAACGAAACCCGATTTTTTTATCTATCATTCTTAAAAATCGATTTTGTATGATCTCAATCTTTTTACACTGTTTTTTATAATATGGTGACCAAATTACACTGCAGTACTCCAGTAGCTGTCTAACTAAATATTTGTACATTAATTTTAAAGACATTATGGAGAAGCCGTCTTTTGAAATTCTATAAAGTAATTCCAGTAATCTGTTACATCGATTGCATATTTCATCTACATGATTTTCAGGACTTAGAGACGAGTTCATAATTATTCCCAGGTATTTGATTTTTGTAAGTTTCTAAAATAATTCCTTCAATCTTGTAGTCAAAATGATCCGGTGTTCGTTCATGGTAATACGATACAATGTTACACTTGTTTATATTAAAATTCATTTTGTTTCTTATGTTCCAAATTTGTAATTGTTTTACTAAAAGGAATTGTGACCGCTTCAAATGAATAGGCAGAATCGTCAATCGCCCGAAAATGGAGTCCAAAGTATGCTTTTAATTTACTTACCTAAAATGTCCATTAATCCATGATTTAATCTGGCACACTTAAAAACATACTAAAATCTTATTTCATAAGGAACTGTTTGGCCGAGTGATAGCACATTCCTAATCTTAATGTAGGGTTTGTACTTTAAGCAAATTTTGTATAAAAAATATACTACTGTAATATGAACCTATTTACTACATTAATAGTACTTAACCTTGTATTTTATTTCCAAGTTTAAGTAACAAGAGAAATAAATAGCATTTTCAGTAAGTTACGAGGGTCATCCATAAAGTGAAGAACGTTTGATAACTACACCTAGCACAGCTCCCCCACCGCGCTTGCATGTGTGCCAGTCCACTCACCTCCGCACCAAAGTATGAGCAGAGCCTCATTGCTGTGCAGTCACGCGCCTTATACCTACAGCGATTCAAAATGGCTGCGTCAATCGAAAATCCTGCCTAAAATGACATGCAGTGTTATTCAGTTTCTGAATTTTAAAATTGTTCAGACTATTGCGATTTGTAGACAGACACCAAAGAAATTGTGTAGTGAAAGTGGCAAACGCTCTTTATTTACTTGATGACCCTCGTAAAAATCCATTTTTACACAAAATTTAATCAATTATTTTTTACAATTTATGAATAAAACTGACAATATCAACACTACTGATGATTATAAAAAAAAACAAAGTCCTCACAATTTCCAGTGTATAATGGTATATGCATTCATTTAGGCTTTAGAAATTAAAAACAATTTACCCAAATCAAACTTTTTTTTCACCAGCCAACATTGCTATTTTGTTTTAAAAATGCTCAAATGTGAAGAATGTGAAGTAGTAGTTTGGTAAAAACTAAAAAACAACAAAAAACCTTCACAATCCTATAATCTTTGGTGGGAGGCAGAAAAATGTAGGCTTTGCACAGCCACTGAAAAACTAGCGGACTGCCTCTGCCACAGTTTGAACTTTTGGTAGGACAATAATTCTTTCACAAAAATGCAATTTAGATTTATCATAATCATGGCAGCAAGACGATCGAGTTGGTAGATCTTTTATGTAGCATATCAAATTATATGCTGCAACTGAAAATTCCTACCTAGTGCAAAGTATGTTCTAAAGCAGACAACTTAGAGAACCCACTTTTTACAGCATTTGGGCAGAGATATTAGATTATAAAATGTTCTTAACGACATAAAAAAGTCCATAAATATAAACCGACTATTCCACCATCACTGGAATTTCTTCTGAGACCAGCGTCCCATATTTCTGCTGTTCTGGTCATTCTAGTACACTGATATCCCACATGTGTACCAGTGTATACAGATTTTTTAAAATAATAATATATTTTTAAGTCAAATAATTATGTATCAGTCTTCTTGTATATCCGACAACATATATGAGATGATTGGTTTTTGGATTCACTGTTCACCCAGAGTTATGTAGGGCTTTCATATTGGTCAGAGCAATTAACCAACTCACCATGGTTGTAGTCTGCCCAGTATGTTCCTCTTTTTTATGTAAGTTTATTTTAATAACCTGATTGGCTTATATGTGAGCCGATGGGTAGCGTACGTATCAATATGATTAAATAACAAGGGTCGTGCAGAAAGTAAAGGTTTGCACACTGCGCCGAACACATCTCCCTAATGACTGCATGTGCGGCAGTCCACTAACCTCCCTGCTAAAGTGTGAGCCGAGCCTCATTGTTGAGTGGTTACGTGTCTGGTTTCAACAATTACTTGCCTGGTTACAGTGATTCAAAATGAAAACAATGATAAAAATTCCCGCCCAATATGAGATTTGCAGTATTATTCTTAGGGGATCTGTGTGCTTGGCGCAATGTGCAAATGTTATTTATTTTCTGGGCGACCCATATATATAATACCATAAGTTATGTTTTAGGTGATGTACTTAGCTAGGGTGACAATAATTAATTAACAAGAGTAAAATGTATTTATTCCATTAAATAGTAGGCCTAAACCTTTAATTGCCTCTAAAACTATAGTTGTTCAACCAATACAAAATTAATAATGTTTATGCAAACTTCCCAATGCCTTTGCCACTTCAATATTCAAATCAAATCAAACATCTCTGTATTGCTTCAAAACAATACACAAAATTGCATGGCAACGTGTTTTTATTTTAAAAGCACATACACATCCACACACTGATACTTACTCTTCTTTTCATACTATCTTTCTTCCAACCTGAGGGCACCCCTTTAACACTTTTCTGGATTTTAATGACCGGCAAAAAAATCCAATCATTCCCAGTTCCAATTGTTTGCTTGATGTATTTACCAAGAATGCATAGGCATCTCACACTAACCTAATGCTTAACGTCTTGAAGTTTGGTTCAAGGGGTCGTTGGTTAAAATCCCAGACTGTCTACAACAACTTGAAGGGTTTGGACCAGGGAATCATGTAATTTGTTTAGTATAAAATAGTGCTACTGGCTTTGAAATACAATAAACAAATGCAGGTTACTGCTCTTGAGTAGTGTGGGAACAAGAGGAGATGTTAGCTGATGACCTTCTACCCAGTGGATGGGGGAGTTTTTTTAATGCATTTTAACATAAAAAATAAATTATGGAATCAAATGCAGTGTAGACTCTCAGAAATACGGACTATTGTGGCGGATGGCCAATCCGGATTTCCTAGAGTAGGCATGAATCATCAATCCCGCCTTTAAAGTGAATAATTATGACATTATGCGATTACGTTTATGTGCTAATACAAAAGTGAGCTTCCAGAAGAAAGTGATGATAGGAGAAGACGTGAACGGAGTAGCGCACCGGAAACGTAATCAATAACAAACACTAGCAATGACTCGGGCCATCTGAGGTCGGGTTAGAGAGCCTGATGATGTAAACTATATGAACTTTGTGTGTATTGCAGGATAATCACATGAAAACTAAAGGCGCTAAACCGGAAGTTCCGTTTTTTTGTTTTGTTTTTAGCGAATTTCCCCTATAGGGAAGAAGCTATTACCGTAGTCGGCATGGTAAGACCTAGGTCCGGGACCATGATAACTTTTCGTTTTGAGGTCCCCAGACCCCAAAAACACCATTCATTCGAAACAGTATATATATATATACAGGGTGGTCTGGACCTAGCGTTAAAAGATTTTTTGGGTGATAGAACTACATAAATGCAACTTAAATACACAATTTAAAAAAAATTATACCCCACACATCCACTAAAAAAAAAATAATTTTGTATTATATTTTTTAACCGTACTTTTACCCAAAAATTAATAATTTCTGGGATATTTCGAAACATTTGTCAAACTGTAATACTACCATCGTATTCTAAATTAAATTTCAAGTAAGGACAAATAGGTTTTAATGAGCAAGACACTACATAATCACTTATTAAATTCATTAGAAGTGTAAAGTTATCATTTCCTTTAAAAAATTAAAAATGAATATTTCATGCATAATTCTTTAAAAAATTTGCTAGAGAGTAGCAAATGGTATAAAAACTGCTTCAAAATGTGGGCTTTCAGAAGATATGATACAACACTAGATTCGTTACCATTTTAGTACAGTAATGCGCGTTTGAATGGTGTAACACGTGGTTTGGGAAAATAATAATTAAACTCTGTCATACTAAAAAGACACATATGAAAATTTGCATTATTACAGCAATATCATGATGTTAAAATTCCTTTTTTACCTGCAAAAGTACAAGATAAAATCGTAATTGTTAGATGGATCACACGAGATTACAGCTTCATTTCAGTTTATTTTCTAAATGTCCTCCGTTCTCTCTTATACAGGCTCTGGCTCTCTTTCGCATTGCACCAACTGTCACTTTATGGCTTAGTTTTTCCCTAACTTTCTGTGTTACATCTTGGATCCTGTGTAGAAGTTCCTCTTCACTATTTACAGGAGTTGCGTACACCTCAGACTTCATAAATCCCCACACGAAAAAGTCCATGGGATTCAGATCAGGAGATCTTGCAGGCCAAGGTACAGGACCTTCTCGGCCAATCCAAGTTGGGTAGTTAGCACTCAGCCAATCTCGGACGTCTGTAGTAAAGTGAGGAGGTGCACCATCTTGTTGGTAAATATTGGTTTAATGTTGGTTTAACAATTTGCTAGAGAGAAGCAAATGCTATAGAAACTGCTTCAAAATGTGGGCTTTCAGAAGATATGATACAACATTTGATTCATTACCATTTTAGTACAGTTATGCGAGTTTGAGTGGTGTAAAACGAGGTTAGGCCAAAATTACACTAGTTAAAAGTCTGGATTTTAGATAACTAAAATACCACTAATTTAAGGTCAGATAAAAAGGACAATGAAATCCTCATTAAAAAAAAATAATAATTTAGGGACAATGATTGTCATGTACAAATCATTATACAAGGATATCTGAAAGAATTCCAATATCTAATAAATGCCCACCTTACCATGAGATAAGTTATCACGCACAGATACCAATGTTATGTTTTGTTTGCACAAAGTATTTCTAGTTGATTTAGGCCATTTACTCAGTGGCAGTGATGTCAAGATGTCGTTTTAAAATCAAGAATATGCGGAAATGCATTTTTTGTATGGTTACTGTAATGGAAACGCGAGTGCGGCTCAAAGGGAGTACACTGTCCGATATCCTGGTCGGCGCGTTCCCAGTACGCAAGTGTTTACGCGGTTGCATCAGCGTTTGGTAGAACGTGGATCTGTGCACAAGGAGCGGAGTGAGGTGGGTGCAGCAGCTTTGGATGTGTACACTGAAGAGCAAATTCTGGACCGAGTTAGAGAAGACCCGGGGATTAGTAGCAGACAAATTGCAGGTGAAACAGGCGTGAGTAAAACTACAGTTTTGACGGTTTTACACAAAAATAAATTCTACCCTTACCATTTCACAAAAGTTCAAGGCCTTGAACGTAATGACTATGCTGCTAGGCGAGATTTCTGTCGCTATCTACTAAATTCTGATATTGAACAATACCGCTTTTTCAAAAAAATCTTATGGACAGACGAATCTATTTTTACAAGACAAGGTGTATTCAACTGCCACAACATGCACATGTGGGATACTGAAAACCCAAGAGCAGCAAGAGAAATGTCCTTTCAAAGAAGAATTCATATAAACGTTTGGGCTGGTGTGGTTGGCAATCGTTTCTTGGGACCTCACATTTTTCAGGGAAGTTTAAATGGAGTTATGTATCTTGACTTTTTGCAACACGATTTGCCTCAAATGTTGGATATGATTGACCCTGCGCATCGTCAACATATTATTTACCAACAAGATGGTGCACCTCCTCACTTTACTACAGACGTCCGAGATTGGCTGAGTGCTAACTACCCAACTTGGATTGGCCGAGAAGGTCCTGTACCTTGGCCTGCAAGATCTCCTGATCTGAATCCCATGGACTTTTTCGTGTGGGGATTTATGAAGTCTGAGGTGTACGCAACTCCTGTAAATAGTGAAGAGGAACTTCTACACAGGATCCAAGATGTAACACAGAAAGTTAGGGAAAAACTAAGCCATAAAGTGACAGTTGGTGCAATGCGAAAGAGAGCCAGAGCCTGTATAAGAGAGAACGGAGTACATTTAGAAAATAAACTGAAATGAAGCTGTAATCTCGTGTGATCCATCTAACAATTACGATTTTATCTTGTACTTTTGCAGGTAAAAAAGGAATTTTAACATCATGATATTGCTGTAATAATGCAAATTTTCATATGTGTCTTTTTAGTATGACAGAGTTTAATTATTATTTCCCAAACCACGTGTTACACCATTCAAACGCACATTACTGTACTAAAATGGTAACGAATCTAGTGTTGTATCATATCTTCTGAAAGCCCACATTTTGAAGCAGTTTTTATAGCATTTGCTACTCTCTAGCAAATTGTTTAAAGAATTATGCATGAAATTTTCATTTTTAATTTTTTAAAGGAAATGATAACTTTACACTTCTAATGAATTTAATAAGTGATTATGTAGTGTCTTGCTCATTAAAACCTATTTGTCCTTACTTGAAATTTAATTTAGAATACGATGGTAGTATTACAGTTTGACAAATGTTTCGAAATATCCCAGAAATTATTAATTTTTGGGTAAAAGTACGGTTAAAAAATATAATACAAAATTATTTTTTTTTAGTGGATGTGTGGGGTATAATTTTTTTTAATTGTGTATTTAAGTTGCATTTATGTAGTTCTATCACCCAAAAAATCTTTTAACGCTAGGTCCAGACCACCCTGTATATATGTGTGTGTCCGTGAGTACGATAACTATCGTAAAAATGATCCAATTTTGATTAAATATGGCATAAACGTGTAAAGCAACATTTATGACTTTAAGTTCGAAAACCAGCCAGATCGCTTTATCCAAAGGGGTATTTTGGGGGGGTTTTGTACCCCAAAAATGTTTTTTTTAATTTTGTCCATATAAATTTTGAAAATGGCAAATTTAGTTTTCACCATTGGATTCAGCTTAAAAAAACACACAATTTGGTATTTTGATCATTCATCTAGATCAATTTGTTCTCGAGATATTGAAAGTGCTAAACACAATATGTTGTCTAATGTTATTCTTATGGAGGAAAAGAAAAATTTGATATCTCGCCTTTTTATGAACGTATACTGATGAAACTTGGTATTCGGCTTCATCTGGTTGAGGTCTATTGATATTTGCTCAAAATAATAAATTTTTGCCAAAGGCTCCCGTAGCAGCAAACCTGCATACTCAGCCCCATGTTAGTCTTATGGATAATAACTAAATGCTATGTCTCCTTTAATTATAAACATAAATGAATAAAAACTGGTATATGACTTCACCTAGTTGAGTTGTATTGATATTAGCATAAAAACCTATTTTTTGTGTTCCTTGATGCAGCAAACATGCGTATTCAGCCCCAATGTTATTCTTATAGATAATAATTTTAATTGTATATATCGCTTATTTGTGAATATATTTTTATGAAACTTGGTAAGTGGCTTTATGAAGTATTAAGACATTTATATATCCATTGGAAATTCGCTGAGTATGCAGGTTTGCTGCAATGGGTGTAGTTGTTTAAATTGCAACAACAAATTTTAAAAATTCAAGATCATTTGTCTGGATAAGTGTGATCCTGATTTCTGAGAGTCTACTGTAACATGCTATTGTTATGCATACTTTTGCCAAATTTAGGGAGATTTTTTAAAAAAAAGGTTGTGAACAAAAATACATGTTTGTTCCTAAATCTGATATTAATATAAAATTTTGCGTTATTCAAGGCGTTTTGTTAGAAAAATTCCAGAAAGAGGAGATTTTAAATTTTTGTGGAAATTCTCCGGAGCTACATTTTTACCCTTAAAATCCAGTAATTTCCAGGGAAATCCGGTGACAAGCAACCCTCTCTAGAAGTGCTTTAAACCAAACCAACATTACCAACAGTCACAGGGCTCTCAAGTATCACACTGCATTCATTGAAGGAGGTTGTGTCATTGTGACATACTTTAACAAGTTTTACATAACATACAAATTGTATCCTATCATAATTAATATGTTTCTACACTCAATCTTGTAGAAAATGTTAGTTGCTAAAATTTTATTAAAATTAAATATGCCAAAAGAAATTTTTGTTTACTAGTGTTTGTTAATAAGAGATACTGAAATTAAATAAAAAAATAACTCGGTCATCTCTCTCTAATAGAAGTTACATTTCAGGCAGTGCTGAAAAGGAAATTGAATAGTGTCGCTGTCGTTCGTGAAATTCCAGTGAGTGGGAAAGTCCCTGGCCCACTGTGGCTGTTTTAGGGCGCCTGGGCCCTCTTCAGCCAAAATATAAGAGAATAGTGTAATGTGGCACACATAGACTTTCTGACAATTTTGGTCATTGTTATCACAGTACATCTTTATAGCTTAAGCATAATTGAATTGAATAAATAGACTATTGGTTTACTTACCTTCCGTTAGTTAACAGTTCTAACTGCACTTGATTATTTCTTACTTCACTTTATTATTATTTATATATTTCAGAACATTTGTTCCATCATCAGGGACGTTACAAAAATGTAATTCTTATTTTTTTACAATTTTGTCAAAAAACAAAACAAGGACACAAGATACATATTAAATAATTAAATATGAATGAAACTAACAAAATGTGTTTCATGTGCACGTTCAGAACACAATAATTAATGCCTGCTACATCCTATTAACTCTTATTAGAGTATAGGATGTTGGATAGTTGGATTTGGAAAACAAGCACCGGCACAAAAGGAGACGCAGACCGCCACACATTTGTATCTGTTTTGCAGTTCGTAGATTGAAGGCACGGTTTATTTACGAGATGTAGTTTACGGCACGGGCGAAGTACTGAAACTCGAACAAATATAAATATCTACGCCTGTTTTATTAATTACAGTAAACGTGATTTGATTTAGTTTTTACCTCAGCAAAGAACAACCATTTTGAAATAAATGTTTTTGTTTGGTTTAAAAGTTTGTATGAGCGAAAAGCAGCAAAGTTATTTTTAAAAATATTTGCGGTAAGATGAATTCTATGGAGTTACCTTCTGAATTTTGGTTTGATTTAATACAATAATAGAGAAACAAGGCGGATTATAGGCGGGTTTTGTTTTCCTTGTAATTGTAATGTAATTGCTACTAAATTCTCTTTTACTATATGGAGAGTTTTTAAGTATTAGTTGGCAAATAAATCCAAATCAATTACAATTTTAATGTTGCGTAAAACAAAACTGTAAGGGATTCCCAGTCGCGTTGGTCGTCCTGTGTTTTCCACAATACAGCTATTAACATATATCACTTTTTTACACAACTTCGAATGAGAAAAACATGTTGATCCTTGATCGTTGCAACTTTTTCGTTAGTTTCGTTTTACTTTTTTCAATTATATCGGAGGATTAAGTTATCTTAAAAAAGTCACTCAGGCTAAATGTATTAAAAATAAAAGTAAAATATACGAACAACAAGTTAGTGTTGCATAATTTCTGTATACATCAGTGTACAAACACATTAACATAGTTCGATACTCTTGGTGTCTTTAATTTGATTTATTTTCGTAACCGTAATGGAAAACCAAAACACAGACAAAAGACAGCGCTAAAACAGAGCGGGGACATCGTCCGAGTCGATCTTGATGGGCCTAAAAGGTTTTTAGTCTTTTGTTTTAATTTGAAACATTATGACAGCCCGATATTGGGCCAGGAAAGATGGGCCGAAAGATGTCGCCATTTGTGTAACATCTCATTTCCAGATAAATGACCTCCCAGGTCTATTTGTCGTAGGTTTGTGTGGGGGACAGGCGGAGAGTGACTACACACTTTTACACCTTATTGACCTCTAAGTTATTACTATTTTAACTAGCAACAAACAGCTCTATTACTATTGTTATTTTAACTATAAATAAAACCACTCACCAGCTTCGTTTGTTCTACTTGTTTCAGTTTTATAGTCAAATCAATTCATGAATTTGATAAAAATCCAATATTTGAAAATGCGTTTATCTTGACGCTCTTATTAGTGAATTTCCTATGGAAATTGAACTATTAGCATGACCCGCACGGTGAAACTTAAGCTGGGACCACCATAGAAGTTCCTAACGTGACCCCCTGAACACGTTTTGGTGGGTCGTTCAAAATTATATGTATATATATTTCCTATGTGTATGCACTCTAGCGGGCGCATTGTTTGTCCGACTTAATTCAAATTTGGTAGGGACGTTCCTTTCTATCATCAGTTGGACAATTTCGTTGGGCAAAACAATCAGAAAACTGTAAACTATTATGCTTTCAAATTTCTAGTTTTTGGACCTAAAAAGGGTCAGAAAAGCCCCGGACGTAATATTAATACATGTATTAAGATGGGAATTACTAAAGCGAAAGTTTTAAGTCCTCACTTGTCATTCTAGCATAAATATTTAGCACATATCGGCACAATACGTTGTCTTTTGGGGTTTTTACATTAATTAGACAAGCATGTTATTCATTTGTTGGTGTATTTGTATCATCCCAAGCAACCTCGCGCCTACTTTCAAGCCTGACTGGACCTTCTCCTAAAAATAATCTCCTAAAAATTGTATTCCTAGCATTGCAAGTAAATAAAACCAAGAGCATCAGAACAGCAAAAAATTCATGTTTTCAGATATCAATAAAATTGGAATAAATGCTTTAAAAGTTTTGTATGTGGAAATTCACTTTCCTCACGTCAGCGTGCTGCGTGCGAACCCGTTTATAGTCATGGCCGATGGAGAAGTTGTATACAAATTAATATTTTACCTTTATTTTTCTCACCGAGACTTTTCATTCAAGTATATATATTTCATGGGTGTCAGACTTATAATTTTCTCAAAAGTTGCCTAGTTTATAAATGTACAACAAGCATATAAAATACTGAAAACGTACAAAGGCACTTGATCCAGAATAGCATCTTGGCGTGTTAGTCCATTTCTACAGTCAATGCGTGTGTTGCCCAGCATAACAACGGTCTTTTCTGGTAATTTGTAAGGTAGCGAATTTACTACAAAAAAATCAAATGTCCAAGAGAAATGACCTATCTTGAAGTGAAGCTTAACTATTTTCCTAACTGTAGCGCTTTGTCCATTTATTGATTTAACTGACATACTTGTTTTAATAATTTCCTTGACACCTGGTGATGACTTGATATTTTGAAAAAAATTCTGGTCTATAAAACAGTTTGTCGATCCTGAATCTATGAGTGCATCTGTCATTAAACATTGTGGAATAAAAAACTTGACTGTCGGTAGCTGCAAGGAGAAATTCAAAGGAGTAGCAGAAATAGAGGTGTTAATCTGCGGCAATTCAACTACCTCCACGCCAAATTGCCTCTCGCGTTTCCCTGTCTACAATTGCGTGCGATGTGTCCAAGTTCCCCACATGTGAAACATTTGATAGGGGGTCGCTGCGCAAACTGCTGTTGACTTCCTGAAGTGACAGCGGTCGCTTGTTGATTCTCAGGGAAGGTGTGAAAATAAAATCTGTCCGCTTGAATCGACGCATTCACTGAGTTCGCCAAAGATCTCAATTCCCAAATTGTTTGGGGCTTGTTCTGGAATGTGAAGCTACTGCGCATGCGCGGATTCATGTTTGAAAGTATTACCTCTATTAAATAACTATCCTGGAAATTACACTGTAATGCTGTAGCGGAGGAGATAATATCATTAACAAAACTCGAAAAAGATTCCTGAGGTCCCTGTAGTCGCTTTACAAACCTGTTTGTCACTCGTTCTAACTGTAAGCCAGGAAAAAAGGCTGTTAATATTGAAAAGTGCAAATTGTCCCATGTGTAATTTAATTCTAATCCCTGTGACCAAATCTCGAAAAGAAGTGCTTGAGTTTGTGGCAAAATTAACTTCATGACGTCATAGTGCCCAAAACGAACTATTTGAAAAATTGTGTTAACTTGCTTCAAAAAATGTATCAGATGGGCTTCATCCTCTCCCGAACAAGGCTGTAATTTACGAACTAATTCTATTACCACGGTGCGATCAGTTGTTGAAAGTGTGTCCAAGTGTTGGCCTGTAAAATCACGCGTGATAAGAAGATCTGATTCCGGTTCGTTTGACAGAGTTTGCCTTAGATGCGTTGAATTCCCGCGCGGTGCAAATTGGCGAGGCATTAAGTTCGCGCTGTGTAACCTGTCTTCTAAACTACCACGTGGCGCTGCGGGAGATTGTGGTATATCCACATTATTTACGGCCTGCGACTGGGGTTCAATATTAATCACAACTGGGGTGGATCCATCTACATTTGGAATTCTTAGATTACGTGATTGAATTCTCGTTGCCCGATCCCTAGCTGTTGTGACATATTGACGTCCATGAAGCATTATAAATCAAATAGTTCAACTTAAATAAATTAAATTAAATATGTCTAAGAATCACAGAAAAATAGATTAAAACTAAATAACAATAACTTGGTCACGTTTCTGTTTCTGGCAACCCACAATTCAGTTGATAGCTCGCTACCACTTGTTATGAAAAATACCTTGTATATTTCCTCTTTAGCTGACAACTACTAAAATGTAACTCTTTATCTTAATTAACTCACTTACTTAAAATCTAATACAGAGATGTGGAAGGCTGCTGGGCCCGGGAAACCTTCGTGGATCTCTGAATATGTGTGGGTTGCTTTCAATGAGAACAATGGTTGAAGGAAATCAGTTTATTAAGTATAAGTTTGTCACATGTCCTTTGGAGGAACAAAGAGCCATAAAGGGTGATCTAGAATTATAATTACTTTAAGTTAGGTTATTCAATCGTTTGGCGGATTTTAAGGCCTTACTACTTACTTATTATTGAAGAGTTTAATTGCACTTTAGTAAATTACACAATGTGAGTCAGCAGTGAGATATGGACATAACAGGGTATAGAATAATATTTACTGGCACGTGGCACTGCCGCAAGCGAGTTCCTGGGAATTTAATATAATGTACACTATCTCCACCTTACCTCCAGTACTCTAGCCTTCAACAATTGCCACTAATCCATTTGATGTACTCACAGCATTGACTAGATCGAAGATGACATAAGAGTGTCCTACTATCTGCTTATTTGTGCATATTATTTATTTTGTAAAATCAACCAAACTCATGAATCCTTTGATATTCAGATTTGATTTAATTTACTGGCACGATTTACAGCTCTTACAATAATTCTTTACAATATACTCAATTTAAACAATTTTAATTTTAAATACTGAATTTCCTGTATGTTTCAATATGATTCCTAAGGGATGAGTTCACACCAGATTATTTCACAGTGTTTTAAAAATATAACAATAAAATTTCAAGAATTAACAGTGAATAAAGATATGAGAATTAACAATATAACAAATAAGATTTAAATACAATATCCGTCAACAATGATATACTACAATGTTATAGAAACTGTGACCAAGTACTAAAATTACAATATTAAATCTAGTTACTTACGTAAACATTTGAAGTACAATAATAACACACCATAAACTAAATAACGATAAATGATTTTGCACTTTAAATAAATTACTAATCCCCTTTAATTGTTACCTTTGCCCAACTTCTGCCTGACTCGACCTGAATTTTGAAAAGAAATGTGCTCACAAGATTTGTTTAAAGTTACCGAATTGAATTTAATTCAAATCGCGCGTTTATACTTTCCCGTTAATAATTCGCGAAATAGAATTACGTTGGTGGGGTGCACCCGCAAACAAATCGACGAATTTTGAGAGAGTTTAAAGTAGCGATTTAATTTTGAAGAACGAAGTGAAGCACGCGGTCAAGTTACAAGGAATGGGGCGATTTCGCGGTTTCCAGGAGTTTTGTTGGTCGGGCTGTCACGTGACTGCGCCGGTTGCCTGGCTTATTCTCTCGGTCGAGATTACATTGTTGTTTGTTTCTTGCGTTTTCGTGTTTGGCAATGTCTTGCATGTAACAGTATTAAGATGGGAATTACTAAAGCGAAAGTTTTAAGTCCTCACTTGTCATTCTAGCATAAATATTTAGCACATATCGGCACAATACGTTGTCTTTTGGGGTTTTTACATTAATTAGACAAGCATGTTATTCATTTGTTGGTGTATTTGTATCATCCCAAGCAACCTCGCGCCTACTTTCAAGCCTGACTGGACCTTCTCCTAAAAATAATCTCCTAAAAATTGTATTCCTAGCATTGCAAGTAAATAAAACCAAGAGCATCAGAACAGCAAAAAATTCATGTTTTCAGATATCAATAAAATTGGAATAAATGCTTTAAAAGTTTTGTATGTGGAAATTCACTTTCCTCACGTCAGCGTGCTGCGTGCGAACCCGTTTATAGTCATGGCCGATGGAGAAGTTGTATACAAATTAATATTTTACCTTTATTTTTCTCACCGAGACTTTTCATTCAAGTATATATATTTCATGGGTGTCAGACTTATAATTTTCTCAAAAGTTGCCTAGTTTATAAATGTACAACAAGCATATAAAATACTGAAAACGTACAAAGGCACTTGATCCAGAATAGCATCTTGGCGTGTTAGTCCATTTCTACAGTCAATGCGTGTGTTGCCCAGCATAACAACGGTCTTTTCTGGTAATTTGTACAAAAGTTTGTTTATTTTCCGCAATCCACTTTATATTGACGATTGAAAATCAACAAGAAGAATATAAAACAAACTAACACAAAGCGAGTGTGTAATGAATGTTTCAAAAGCTACGCTCTCGAATAACGCCCGACATTCTCCCGAAGATCACTGAACATTCGTCACTGCTTATCAACAATGTAAAAATTATACATTCGGTGCTATGCAGCTCCCACACTACCCGTGAATACGTCAACAACGTGTTTTGTCACCTAAAAGGCACAATGACTGGCCATAAAATGAATTATGTTTGTTCATGTCATCTCCACTCAAGCAACCAACACAGATGTAAACATCTGATTATTGCTTTTGACCTAATGAACAATTTAAAAAAATACAATTCACCTATTGATTACTTACAGGTAAATATACTAGGTGTACGCTCATTCTTCCCGTAAGAGGATGAACGAATACTGAATTTTTAATTATATATTTAAATAGACAAGTTTAGCTTTTGTTAACTTACACCTTGTTTAGCCAAACACTTTTACAATAGGTCAACAAATATCTAGACCATACGCAACATATCTAAATAATTATAATTTCTTTATATTGTATTCTGACAGAGAAAGATTAAAAATGTGTGAATGTACGAGTACAAATACTAAATATTTCAACAGATTACTTGTATTTAAAAATACTTAGAGATAATTTGAATTGATATGTTATAAAACTAAGGAGCTTTGCAAAGGTCCGCAAGCAAACGTTAACGTGTCTACTAAAATATGTTACAAATTTAAGAGATAAGAGACAACCGACAAAATTCGAAGTACCAGCTATCATACTAATCATTCTAATATTATAAACTGAAAGTTTGTGAGTTTGTTTGTTTGTGGCTCAATCACGCTCTAACTACTAAGTCGATTGAGCTGATTTGGTAGGAAGATTGCTAATATCCTAAAGTAACATATAGGCCTATTCACGTTTTAAAATTCCTTTATGATTTAGCCCCAATGGCTACTAAACTTCCCATGTTAATCTTATGAGAATTAACTTTTATTGGATCAGATTATAAATAAAATAGATGTTCTGCATTTTATATTTTGAGTTCATTTATTTTTTTATATTTTGGTTTATATTTTTTTGCTCCCTTAACCACGAAGGTACCTGTATCACAATAATGCCGGGGAAACGTAAATAAAGTTTTATTAGTGACCCGATTAACCAATTTATTAGTGGTTAGAAGTCAAGAAACAACTTAAAACACAAATGGAAAGCTTTACGGTAGGCATCACACAGAGCAAAAGAAACGCCAGAAGAACAGCAACTTCAACGTGAAGAGCAAGCTCAGCGGCAGGCTCAATTTGATTGAAATGGCACTATGGCAGAGCAGTGATCTACAGAAACTATTGAGGAAGCTGAAGCTCGCACACGAGCTACTGCTGTAAGGTCTATGTCCAAAGGCAGCAAACGATCACCAGAAATACGTAGGGCGTCTTTAAAATTTCTGCCTTGACGCGACTCTTAGTCGGCTAACATATATCTTACTAACGCTATGTAGTGGGCGTGGAAGCCGCGATGGGTAACGCTAGTTATACTATAGTCGAATTAAAGTAGCTTTAGGATTGACTCTAGTGACCCCTGTTAGGGTTAGTGGAAACCCATAGAGCAGTAGCGCCTTGCCTGGCCAATGACGGGGCAGCTTTGACCAAACATTGCTTTATAGCAACCAACCACATGTGCCCTAAAGTGCCAGTTTGCTTTTTGTTTACTGGTCACTATAGTTGAGGCGTCTGCTAGAAAAAAATAAATGTTTGTGTTTTATTTACTCATGGAAATTACAGCGAATTCGCAAATGCAAGTTTGTGTAGATTTGGATTCTTCAAATGTTTTGTTAAAATATGATAGGTATTTACATAATACCTATCATTTGTAGGTAATGTACATTTCCCGCTGTTTTGGAAAACTGAGTAAAGCGATTCTCTTGATGTTTGTTATATCGTATCTGTCGCATGTCTATATATTAATCGGCTAAGGAAATTGTTGTGGTACCGATTTCTCGGATGTGCGGCATCGTAGAATTATAAAAATTAGCACACTTATTTAGTGCTATTAGGAGATGTGTCGAATTTAAATAGTTTTGTATTTTGGCGTGTAGGGCTTTTGACTTTCAAAGTTATCCTTATGGACACATGCATTTTGCTTTTTGTATTTGTTTATAATTTTCATTTCCATTAATAAGCAACTGCTTTATTCAAATAAATATGTAGGACAATAGCAAGAACAGATGATTCAGAAATAAAACATTTTACTGACTACTGGAATGATAACACAATTTTCTTATCGGTTTTAACTCCACATTAAACAAATTAAACCTGTTTGTGAGGGGAGGGAGGATGAGAGACGTGGTGAGGATGAGGTGGAGAGGTTTCGGGCATAAATTAAAAGGCTACTGATTACTGGAATGGTAACACCTTTCTCTTATCCGTTTTAGCACTACATTAAATACGCCCCAAAAATAGATGCAATATTTAGAGAGGACAATGAAGTCTGTCAGTCCAGTTGATCTTGAAATAGTTATTTGAACTTTTGTATTACTGGTGGGCTACGCCCCCTAGACCCCCCATTGTTATTGTAATTTTATTTTGTTTTTCAAAATTTTATAAATACGGAACTTGAAGAATAATTAGGTTTAAAATTCACATTAAGCTCTTTCCAATGACACCAAAAACATTACAATCGTTTCAGTAGTTTAGGAGGAGTGATTGTCACAAAAAACCTGCTCGCCAATCAAATAAGTATAGATGTTAAAATACAAACATATAAATCATTTGGAGGACAATGACGTCCAGAATCCGTCAGTCAGTCAGGTCAGATAAATTAGTCCGACCAAGAACTATTGATTTAGTTACTTGTACTTTGGTCTCACTGCGGGGCTGTGCCCCCCAAACCCCGCGTTTTTATAGTAAGTTTTTTTGAACGCTTAAACATTGAAAATGATAAAATCACGTTCTTTAAGCCGATTACTTCAAGGATAGTTACTCGTACCCAGACTCTCTTACTTATAATTATAAATATTATAATGTTTTGATATTTTTTTCGAGGGGGGGTACAAAACAATACAGAATATTATGGAGAATAACGAGGTCCACATGATTCAAACAGTCAGGATATTTGAGCGAATTTCCCCTATAGAGAAGGAGCTATTACCGTAGTCGGCATGGTAAGACCTAGGCCCGGGACTATGATAAATTTTCGTTTTGAGGTCCCAGACCCCAAAAACACCATTTGTTCAAACAGTATATATATATTTATATATGTGTCCGTGACCCAGATAACTCTCGTAAAAATGATCCGATTTTGATGAAATTTAGTATAAACGTGTAAAGCAACATTTATGACTTTAAATTCGAAAACCAGCCAGATCGCTCCATTCGAAGGGGTATTTTAGGGGGGTTTTGTACCCCAAAAATGATTTTTTTTTTTATTTGTTACATATAATTTTTTTAAAGTCAAATTTTTGTTTTCCCCATTGGACTCAGCTTCAAAAAACGCTCAAGTTTGTATTTTGATCATTCCTCTAAGTCAATTGGTTACCGATATATTGAAAGTGTTAAACACAGTACGTTTTCTAATGTTATTTTTATGGAGGAAAAGATCAAAATTATATCTTGCTTATATATGAACGTGTACTGACGAAACTTAGTATATGGCTTCATCTGGTTGAGGCCTATTGATATTTGCACAAAAAACTATCTTTTTCCAATAGTTCCCATAGCAGCAAACCTGCGTACTCAGCCCCATATTATTCTTACGGAGAATATGTAAAATGTTATCTCCGTTAACTTTGAACATAAATTAATAAAACTTGGTATAAGGCTTTACCTAGTTAAGTGATTATACTGACATGTGTATAAAAAACCATTTTTGTGCTCCTTGTTTCAGCAAACCTGCATACTCAGCCGCCATGTTATTCTTATCGAGAATAATTCAAATGTCATAAATCGTTTATTTATGAATGTATATTGATGAAACTTGGTATGTGGCTTTATGTGGAATTAATATACATACAGTATAGATTTATAAATACAGTATAAATGGAAATAGATGGAATGTAGTGGAGATATATAATCTATACATTGGAAATCTGTTGAGTACGCAGGTTTGCTGCTACGGGGTATTTTATATTACCGTATTAATTTGAACTTTGGTCCAATAAAGGGCTATGCCAATGCCTATGTTATTGTAACTTTAAAACATAGTTTAAAAACAAAAAGGCTTGATAATATTTTTAGATTTACGAGTGAATCTAGTTGCTCGAATCGAGCAAATATCTTATTTGGTTATTATCCATCTCATATTTCTATGGTTTTGTTAAATTAAATGTATATAAATACAGAACTGGAAGAACAACAATCTTGGATTGGTCACTCAAACTAAGAGATTCAGGTTTATAGTCACTCCAGGTTTTATTATAACCCAATGTGCCTTCAGGTAGACAATTCTATATGCAATCTTCATTCAATGGTTTTAGTCACTAATCTCAGAAAACATCATAAAGATGTTTGAGCTTTGATAGCTCAGTGTTTGATTATAACATTTGATTTCCCTGGGGATGAGACCTGTCTAGAACTTATTTTTACCCCAGAAATTAGTCATTTCCAACATTTTAAGCAAATCTTTGGAGCCGTTTTTGAGATCATAGTTGCAAGCAAGCAACCAACCAAACAAACAAACCTTACTCATATTAGAGTATATCATCGAGTACGCATTGACTATATTACAGTATTTATAGTCAGTGGTATAGGATATTACCATGTGGTTTCCCAAAATAAGAGAATAAAACCTTTGAATGAAGATTACTTATAGAGTGATCATATCCAGAATGAATCAAAGGTACATTGAGCTACAACTGTTGTGTATAACAACTGTTGTGACCTCAAACATGCTCGTTAGTAGGGAACATGGTGAAAACTACTGCAAGTCATAAACAAACTGATTGACCATCGCCTAGCAAAGCTCAGCCCCGGGTAGTACTTAGACTATATGAGTATAACTTTGAGAGTTCGCTGATTGATTTTAAACAGCTGATATGACTATTTTGCTTTTATTTTAATCTCCTTAAGCCCAATGTCATTTTTTTTAATTTTACACAGTGGCTTTTCACATTATTTGATTTTTCATGGGGATGGGACATGTCTAGAACTTATTGTTATCCCAGATATTAGTATTTACAATACAAGTAGTTGGAAGGAAACATTAGTCATTTTTCAAGAAAATCGTTGGAGCCGTTTTTGAGATCAGAGTTTCAAGTAATCAACCAAGCAAGCGAGCGTGCAAACCTTACTCATATTATAGTGTAGGATAGGATTAAGTAAAAATAATTCAGTATTTGTATTGATTGACTGTAACATATTCTTACTCTTAGGCTCATATAATGTACACGAGAGAGGGACAATGATTCTTGATTTTAGCATGTTTGAAGTTCTGCATACAGACGGCCAGGGCTGAATTTAGGATCTGTACAGGCCTACTCCCTATATGCAAGTGCGGGCCCTTACCAGCCCGGCCACTTTTCCTGTTTGATTTGTATAATATAGCCTATGATTTTATCAGGCTCTACAGATGGCGTTGTGCAATTACTTAAATTTCAAATTGCCAAAATCCGTATTGCTGCCTAGTGTATATTATCATCGTCGTGGCGAGATATTATTAAGTGATTTTCATTATCTAAATACATAAAACAAATTCGGGTTTGTATGCTAGTTATTTAGTTACATCAAACAGCTGTTGTAAGGATGATGTCTAAACATACTTTAAAGGCATAATAAACATAAGTTTATTATGGAAATAACAAATCTGCTTGAATTGCAACTCTTTTTCAATACCGAAGCAAGCTCTATATAAAAATAGGCGAGTGAGCGTACCTAACGAGCTCATCCTGGAGGCGAGTGAGTGAAGCGAACGAGCTCATCTTGTAAAAGAACGAGAATCTTTGACATAAAACAAATTCAATGACATTAGGACAGATGAACGTCTGTCCTACCAGCTAGTAGTACTCAACCCGAACTCCCGAACGCTGACCCAAGTATCATCTTTCCTCCATAAATTTAACATGGCAACTTTTAAAGCCAGTGAGGCGGAGCTCTAAGGCCGGGGTTAAACAAAAGTAACAACAATTTTTGGTACCATTGAAAATTTTCTAAAATTGCTAAAAAAGTCGTAAATAATAACATAGAAAATTTGCCGGTGTGGTGGAGGTCTATGGTTGAGGAGGGTGGCGTATCAAACGTAAAGACATCTTTCAGGAGATAATGCTTAAAAAAAATCCAACGAATAATCATACATTAAAATTAAACGTATGGGAGTGATAGTAAAGGCAGCCCTGAGGTAAAAACAAAGATGTATCCACAATATTTTGGTACCCAACAACGTAGTATATAGGTCAGGAGCAGTTTTGAGGAGCCGCTTTCGAAATATTTGGATTTTTATTTGGTGGTTTGTATTAGGTTTCTAATAAAATGTACCACCTGATTTTTTAGAAAAATTCGGGTTCAGAAATTACAGGGCTTAAGAGGTCCCAAAATTCAGTTTTTTTACCTTTCTTAATACCATAAACTTTAAACATTTTTGACAGGTTTCAACAGTTTTAACTCATTGCCATAACAAGCTCAAAAAGCTAAAAAATTAGTACTCCAATCCACACACGGTTAAATTAGTATATTGTTAGTAGGTTATTCGGCTAATGGTTGCGGAGAATATTTCCATTTCCATTCAGCAGTAAACTAAGTACATTGTCAGATATTATTCTTATAAGAAATAAAAAACATATATCGCTTATATACTGATTAATTTTATTAAAACTTGGTGTGTTAGCATTGACCAATGGAGAATATTTGTCCCAGGGCAACCTTAAAACTTGTCTTTACCAGTTTTGAGGCTGACATTGGGTACAGCAAATGAAGTTGTCATTACATATGGTAAGTTTTTTGGCTGTCCATTATGACAAACTTCCCTTTCACCTTGGTCCCTCCACTTGCAGCGGCTGGGGGAAAAAACTCAGGGTTTGGACCCCAACCTGAGAATGTATGGTCCCTGGCTGCTGTACATGGATGTTGAGTTGGCCAGTTGGAGGGCAGAGCGGGTCCGCCTGTTTGAGCCTGATCATAGCTGACACAGGAGCACGGGAGTTGGTACTCTGAAAGGCCAAGTTGGCTGCCTGTCCCATCCCACTCTTTCCTTACCTGCTATATCCTAACCTTCCGGTAACCTGCGCAAAATTCCCGCTTGTGGAAGACGTGCCTATAGCAGCTATGCTGGGGTTTCCTAATCAAGCAACAATGATAGAGAATATTCGGAATACGTTTCCATCTAATCCTGGATGGGGAGGTGGAGCAATTAACCTCTTAAAACCACACTGTGTGCCTAGCAAATTATATTAAAGTGATTGCGTTTATTTGGTGACAGGCCTAGCTGTGGCCATTGGGCCTGATCACGCTTTTTATGACTTGGCCAATGACTTTAATATATTTTTGGCACCGGATAGTTTTCGACGAGTTTTAAATATATGACCTGAGGGAAAAGTTGCAATTATTATTATTATTAGACCTATAAATTTCCAGCTACAAAATCAGGGGGTTAAACATACAGAAATATACTTGTTTTAAACCCATTGAATGTAAAAAAAGGTATTGAATGATTTATTTATAAATCAGTATCTTATAAACTTCAGTCCTTAAATTTAAAAATGTTTACATCATTAATATGTAGTTTGAATTTAATTACACAAGCTACTGAAATCGCAGCAAGAGAGATTTAAAAGCAAAATCCAACATCTACATTAATGACAATTTTTCAGGAGGGCAATCTGTCTACAACGTAACTAGTTGAACAATGTAGACGGTTGGGATTACGGAGTTTTGGACATCTTGATTGTTTATGAAAATCAATATTATTTATAGAAAATGCCAACAAATATGAACTGTAACCAGACTATTTTACTGACCGGTAGATTACAAAACTTTAATTCCATGTCATTTGGTGACAGTGGGGCTTATTTGGTACATTACATGTAATAAAGATAGTTTGCACGTATGATCGTTTAGTAAGTCTACCATCGAGTAATTTATTCACAATGAAAAGAAACCACTATAGGTCTACAACAATCTTGATTATCAATCACAGTCAGCCGTGTTACGGAGTTATACTGTCCCAGTAATTCAAAAATTCCAAAACTTAGTGTATTAATTTACACTAGTCATTAATTCATCACTAGTCCAAACACTTAGCTTTTACATCGACGTTTTCCAGTAAAATATAAACTAATAATAAATCTAAATAGATATAGGCTAAGTATTGTTTTAATCACGACAAAACACTATTAATTTACATAACACTCACATTTTAAACTATTTCAAAATAACAAAATTGATGGAACAAAACATAACCTAACTTCATAGTTCTGTTGAAAACGTGTTTACATTTTTTGTGATTTGTAAACAAAGATTCAGTGTTTCCACTCAGCAGTAAAAATATCCCACGCGCTGATACAAAAAATCTCGCTTTATCCCACACTCTCCCTTATAATATCCCTCGTCATATCGTACACTTTCCCACCGATTTCTTAAACAATGCAACACAATTAATGTTAAATATTATATGATTATTGAATAATGTATTAGTACAATATTTATACCGTTGGATAGAGCTTATTTATATCTACTAATTACCTATAGGTATTTTACATTTTAGTACCTCAAAGGACTTTGAGCAATGCGACATAGACTAAATGATACGGTGAACTAACTAAATTAAATAATTTATTTACGTGAGAGGTGCTAATATATTTCATGGTAGTACTAAAGAGTACGAAATAGGTACTAAATAATGGCAAATATTTTGCTTGTTAATTCTAAAATGGCTCAGCCAGCGAAATTGACGTGATTCAGTGTTCCTTATGTGACGTTTATAAAATCATAATAGGGTCGGACAGCGAGGTTAAAAAATGGGAAAACCCGCAACTTCTAGTACGGCGAGAAAATCCACTAGAAGTACTACTGCTGTGCTCTGGTCGTAAGTTGTAAGCAAACTAGCGAACGTACTGCCGATTAACAAAAAATCCCACTTTATCCCACAATCCCATTTATCCCACAAGCAGTCAAAATATCCCATATATGGGATAAAAATCCCTCAAGTGAAACGCAGATAAATCCCAGCTGACATTTTAAAGACAACCATAGTCAATAGCTTACTACGAAAACCAATTCAACTACTGAATATCAAACATTAAAATTAGTTTGAATAATTATTAATAATCCAAAATAAAAAACAAATGCTGTGTTAAAACATCCGTTTGGTATCCCAAATGACTCCTTCAAAATTTCATTAAGAAATGTTTTATAGATATTTAGTATTTCGATAACACACCCACACACACACACACACACACACACACCCACACACGGCCACTGAAACTTCTTCATCAATACAGTGATTCACTTCGTTCATCAATAAAGTTTACAGTTTTGCGTTCACGAATTGCCATGATGGCAATTTACCTTCCAGTTCCATTTCATCACGATCGAGGGTTTCCGTTGTAACAATTTAATCACAACATTGAAAACAAAACCCCATTTACAATCTAATTAATCTCAGAACATCATCACTTCACAGACACTAGACACCCCTTGCCATAACCAATGCCTCTAGGATCAATAAGTCAGTGTCCAGGTAATTGTATGGTTTTCACACCTTAACGGAGTTATTTATGGTCCACTGTCTAAAAGGCTCTGTTCCAGCAAGCGTGTCGACCCGGCAGTCCGGGGGCTTAGCCCCCTGGCTCATAAGGATGCGAGGACACGAGGCGGGTCATCCCTCGGCCGCAGGATTGTCTGGAATGTCCTGTGCCCTGCGCCCGCTCTGGCAGGATAGAGCAGAGGATATTGAACGTTTTTAACTCCTCGTAAAATAGATCTTGAGCTAAATGCTCTCATGGGAGATTCAAACAACCCTGATCCACGTAGACGTTAGTTCGAGTTACATTTGAGGTCCCGTTTTTAAACTGAAGAATGCTTGTGAAATAAGTTTGTGGGTCTTGGAATCACAGTAATTACCGATTACTCTTAGAAACAGCATTTAAAAATCAATTGATTAATTTCATTTAACTCACTAACAAATTACAACTTTTACTTCAGCTACTAGCATTGATTATACATCCTACGGAAGATTATTCCGTATTATGTATAATCAATGCTACTAGTAACCAGGAATTTCCGTAGTACTGTATATAGTATGTCCCATAAAGGCATCATCAGCAGGGAGACCTTGAGGTTAGAACATTTCCGCGAACGTAAAGTTATTGCCGAATAACTTTTAAAATGTTCTTCAAATATTTAAATATCTATTCAGAGTTATAGGCTTAATTCGAGGGTGGCAAGAAGCCTACCCCTTCGGATTAAGTAATACTTAATTACTTAAGGAATACTTAATTCGGGGGTTATTGTATTGAAATATATAATAATAATAAATTGTATTGTTTTGACAAAATCTTGCATCAGCATTACAACTTGTTACTTAAAACTAGATTTATTTGAAATGTTCTCTTCATGCTCTTCATTGGTTATTCTGATCTACAAAAAAAAATCATCCACAGTATAATAACTTTTTTCAAGAAGATAAGATTTAAATTTTTATTTAAACTCTCCAGAAGATAAATTTTTAAACTTGTCAGGGATTTTATTCATTAATTGTATTCCAATGTACATTAATTGTCGTTTGAAAAATGTTCTATGATAATTTATGGGTATAATATTATATTTTATATTATATTTTTTTGAATATTTAAATTGCAAGTGTTTACATTTACGTTATAAAAAAATATAGATTGTTTCTGACAAAATGTAATGTTTCAAACATAAATTGACCAAAATGTTAATAATTTGTTATCTTTAACAATGTTTCGACATGAATCTTTTGGTTTCATATTAAATATAATACATAGAGCAGCTTTTTGCAGTTTAAAGATATGACATGCATTTGAATTTTCCATACCCCAAATCTGGATGCCGTATGTAATATTAGGGATGAATAGAGAATGGTAAACATTTAAAAGTACTTGTCTGTTACAAATTTGGGATAGTCTTCGTAAAATAAATAAATTTGTTGACAATTTATTAGCAATTTTATCAATTTGCTTGCCAAATTTAAGATTTTCATCCACCAAAATACCCACTACTCTTGGCCACGACATTAATTATCTCATCGTTATCCAAGTCAGAAAACAAGTCTCTTTCTATATTCATAAAAATACCCCCGTCGCAGCAAACCTGTACTCAGCGAATTTCCAATGTCTTAATACCACATAAAGCCGCATACCAAGTTTCATTAAAATATATTCACAAATAAGTGAAAAATACAATTTCAATTATTCTCCATAAGAATAACATTGGGGATGAGTACGCAGGTTTGCTGCAACAAGGAATACAAAATAATGGATTTTTATGCAAACATCAATAGAACTCATTTAATTAAAGTTACATACCAAGTTTCATTCATATACATTTATAAAAAAGCGATCTGAACATTTTAATTACTCTCCATAAGAATAACATGGGGACCGAGTACCTAGGTTTGCTGCTACGGGAACCATAAGTGAAAATTTTGTTTTTTTGTGCAACCACAACCAGATGGAGCCATATATCAAGTTTCGTCAGTTTATATTCATAAATAAGCGAGATATAAAATTGTTATTTTTCTCCATAAGAATAGTATTAGACAACGTACTTTGTTTAGCACTTGCAATATCTCAGTAACCAATTGACGTAGAGAAATGACCAAATTGTTTGTTTTTTAAGCTGATTTCAATGGTATAAATTAAAATTTGATCAAAGAAAAATTACATGTGAAAACCCCCAAAAAAACTTTTTGGGGTACAAACCCCCCCCCCCAAAACCTCCCTTTGGATGGTGCGATTCGTCTGATTTTCGAACTCGTTCAAATAAATGGTACTTTATACATTTATACCAAATTTTATTAAGATCGGACCTTTTTTACGAGAGTTATCGTGCTTACGGACACACACACATATATAAATATAAATATATATATATATATATATATATATATATATATTTATATATTATATAATATATATACGAAATATATAAACAAAAAAATATATACAAATTTGAACGAATGGTGTTTTTGGCATCTGGGGGCCACAAAACAAAAAGTTATCATGGTTTCGGGCTTAAGTCTTACCATGAGACCTACGGTAAAGCTTCTTCCCTATAGGGGAAATTCGCTAATAAGGCTAGACATAAGGTATTGGCCTAAACTAGACTTAAGACGATTCTTGATCATTTTTAGGAAGATTAAATCATTGTAAAACAGTAAAATAAAATAATCTTGATCTTGAATTACAAAACTTATTTTTCAACAATTTGTTTACTTTATTTTTTTTGTATTTGCTTTTGGAGGCCTCCCTGAGCCCGAGGCCCTCGGCGATCGCCGACCAGCCGCCCTGGCTAGACCGGGCCTGGTTGAAACGTTAAAAGCTGGAAACGTTAAATTTCAAATTAGCCCTGAACAAAAATGATACATTCCAAGTTTTAAGTACTGACCACAAGTGGTTCGTAAGATATGATGTATTTATAACAAACACGAATACATACGGACTTTGAGAAACCGATGTCGTGCCAATTGGCGTTGGCTGCTCCAATCATAGAGTTCAGGTACAGTTTTGTTGGAAGGCTTATTCATACATAATGCTAGTTTTTGAATCTAGTTTTATTACGCTCTTAAAGAATATGTTTCTTTTGATTAGCTCTCCTTCGTGCATTACAATAAACCATTCAACCCATGTGTAAGTAAACTCTGTCTCCTGGCGCACAGCCCAACTGTCGCTGTCGTCGTGTTGTGTGTTCAGTGTTGAGAGGTGGCCGCCGCGCCGCAGCTACACGACCAGAGACGAGGGATGCTGTCAGGGCTGTTGAAACGCGGCGGTATCGGCTCGTAAAACAACCATCACAACACTCGGGCCAATTGGGCCGCCAATATACCACGGCTAAATATAGCCGGTTATAAAAATTGGAATCGCGATTGGGCCGGAACCAGTGGCGCCCCAGCGCCGGCGCCGGCGCCGCCGCGGCGTCCGACTAGATTTGCGATTGCGAAACGAGTTTACAAGACTGATCGGGAAAACAACTTGGATGTACTATTCCTATACTGTTCAATCTCGGATAATCCAAATAACCCCGGTAATAGAAGCTTACTAAACCTTAGGCTACAAAGGGGAGAGTTAAGTTCAAGCATCGGCATCCAATAACACTAGTAAAAACGGGATGAAGAGTTCCATAAAAGTAAAAGTATTACTAGCTTAGAAAACTTTCAAAATTATGTATTGACCAGCTGGCCTGACAGGCTTTGTCCTGTCCTAATGTCATTGAATCTGTTTTATGTCAAATACTCGTTCATTTTCAAGATGAGCTCATTTGCTTCGCTCACTCGCCTCCCGGATGAGCTCGTTCGCTACGCTCACTCGCCTATTTTCATATAGAGCTATCTTCGCCATATCTATGCCTTTCAAGTATGTTTAGATATAATCCTTGTTAACAGCTGTTTGGTGTAACTAACTGGACTTTGATCAAATCAATGGGAACTTTGAATGGCATTGGGGCAGAGCTCTTCGGTCAGATTAAAAATTGTCTTTTATAAAAACCTTGTCCTGACATTAACGAACACAACAAAAAAAATTATTCAATTTGGTGCACTCATTCTCAAGTTATGGTGTGACCAAGGGAAATAGGGATTCATTTTTAATATTAAGATTTGGCCATAATTACACACCAACTACTAAACCGATGGAGCGGAAATTCAATAAAAGGATAAATGATAGCTCAACTCAGTCATGGCCTACTCCTGAAAAAAATTACTCTAGCACTGGCCTTTATAACCATGTTAACCATCACACAGGCCATACTGCTTATCATGCTACACAATACAGGGTGGTCATTAAAGAATGTCACAAACTTCGTGGGCCAATAGTACTCATCAATTTGAACAAAAAATGTCCTCCTAACATATGTCAAAAAATCCTTCGTTTAGCCGCTAGCCGCCATTTTGTATTTTTTACAAAAAAATCTAAAAAGCTACTTTAGCTAAAATAACCAAACCTTGCACGGACGTTTATTAAACATCAAAGAAAATTTAGAAATTTTGTTGTTTGATTTTAATTTTTATTTTCACAATGGCGGCCATTTAAAGTTTTTAAAGTCAAATAATAAAAAAAACTGTACATTTTTCAAAACTTTACCTTGTAACAAAAAAAAAAACATTTTAATACTAAATCCAACGGTATTTTGTTTATCAAAATCGGACCACAAATAAGCGATAAAATTCACTTTTTCGGTTAGCCCGCAGAAGCTCCGGTCCCACCAGCAGCCTCAAGTAGCGTGGGCGGCGGCGCGCGGTCCGGCGCAACAATGAAAATCGTCCGCGAGAGGAAAGAGCTTCTGCGGGCTAACCGAAAAAGTGAATTTTCTCGCTTTTGTGGTCCGATTTTGATAAACAAAATACCGTTGGATTTAGTATTCAAATGTTTGTTATTTTTTGTTATAAGGTAAAGTTTTGAAAAATGTACAGTTTTTTTTATTATTTGACTTTAAAAACTTTAAATGGCCGCCATTGTGAAAATAAAAATGCAAATCAAACAAAAAATTTTCTAAATTTTCTTTGATGTTTAATAAACGTCCGTGCAAGGTTTGGTTATTGTAGCTAAAGTAGTTTTTAGATATCATTTTTTTTGTAAAAAATACAAAATGGCGGCTAGCGGCTAAACGAAGGATTTTTCGACATATGTTAGGGGGACATTTTTGTTCAAATTGATGAGTACTATTGGCCCACGAAGTTTGTGACATTCTTGAATGACCACCCTGTATATCTCGCTATAAAAATAATTGTTGACGTGATACACATGCTTAACCACAGTATCTTGAACAATCATACGGTAGGTATCATAAACAAGATGCGCAGTAGATCAGTGACGTCAGTGGTGCCCACCAGCTGTTTGTATCACAACAAAGCTTGCATCTCTCAAAACTAGACCATCTGTGTCTTGGATGCTGTTGTTTTGATTTTGACCTATATACCTCTTAAAGGCGGTCCCACACTTCTCGCGAGCAGGCCTGAACATTCGGCCGAACATTCTCCCTAATGTTCACTGAATATTCCGTCCCGTATGTTCCCGTATGTATTCAAAAGTTCGTGCAGCTCCCACACTTCTCGAAAATACTCAGAACATTCGGAGTTCGACCGAATGTTCGGGCGTGTTCGTGAGAAGTGTTGGAGCTGCACGAACTTTTGAATATGAGAGCATACGGAACGGAATGTTCAGTGAACATTCGGGAGGATGTTCCGCCGAACGTTCAGGCGTTTTCGGGAGAAGTGTGGAACCGCCTTTATAATTCTGAGATTGTAAACAATGTGACGTCACTGGTGCCCAACCAACAGCAGACAGGTACAAAAGCTGCACGCATGATACCTTCTGTATAATTATTCTAAATACTGTGTGCTTAACGACAAATATATTTTATATATTGCATTTTCCTGGAGACTATTATACTGAGGCGAATGTTGCATAGCTGTAGTGCAACAGTTCTCTATAGTACTTTAATCTAATACAAAGCTAACTAAAGACTTGCCGCGGAAGACTGCTTGGGAGTATACGAACTGTAAGAAATATTTTGGAATTTGATTAAGTTTTACGACTTTCATTGCAGGTTTTATTATATTTTGCTTATTTTACAACAAGTCAATACCCTTACGGGAATATATAATCACTGTGAAGAATAGTTGTTGTATAATATTATTGGAGTTGCATATATAAATCTACTTTAAGAGATTTGGAGGTTTTACATCAGTTTAAAAATTGTGTATATATTTCGCACATTTCCGATTCTCACCATCAAACGCTACTGACTGAGACGACCAAGCTTCATTGTGGCACGCATTCTTACTGCCACAGTTGGGGGAGAGTTGACAGGGATATCAACCAAGACCAGTTGCGCATCAACAGATATTACCAAATTTAAGAACATTCTCAATTTTTAGCAGAACATTCTATCATCATCATTTTTAGGTGCAGTCAATTACGATTATGATAATACACACACTCGCACAGCTACTTTATTAGTATAGATATTTTTGAATATTTATATTCTAGTTGTTACTTGTTTGGTTATACTTTATGTACGGAAAATTCAACTTCAATTTTGATTTATGTGTAGTCCTACAAAGCTTGTATGGCTTAATTATTCAAGCTGTTGGTTTTTAATGTATACATTTAGAGGTATATACATTTCAGATTGTTTAGTTCTAAATACAATTTTTATTTAGTTGGAGTAAATAACATAATTATATTAGACAAAAATCATTGAGCCAAATATATTAACATCTGCATACAAACATATAAAACAAGAGTACAATGTTTACAATTCCCTGACTTTTATACTACACTGTTGTTAATGAGGTTAAAACACAAATTTGCTCACTACTCTAGTGTTTGGCGTATTTGTTTAGTTTATTGTTGTGTCATATTTGTTGTTTAGACATTATTACGAACTTTTATATAATTTACTCTACAATAGTTCATTCACTGGAAATCAATGTTTAGCAATTTTAAATTTTGTATTATATAATTTTATTAATTTATACTGTATCCGGAAAATTTATTCAATAATTAAAATATTACCTAATAAATAATACTTGTTACTTGTTTAGTGTATTTGTTATAATGCTAGCCTTAATAACTTTGATTCTATATTCTATATTTATCAACAACATGCCAGAGCATGAATTGTTAAGTTGATACAATTTCTTATAAACTATAAAATATAATAAAATTATGATTAAATTTACAATAATTTTGAAATTCTTCTTGATCTAACTTCTTCATCTTGGTCATTTGTTATGATTCCTCTAAAAACTCTTTAAGGTTGTAAAATGGATTTTCTGAGCATTTTTGTTTTCAATTTTATCATGTTTGCGGATTCTCTAATATTTTCCGGAACTTTTTCAGGAATATATTTTCCATATAATTAGTTTTTCCTTGATTTATTATTAACCTTGTTTTTTTAAACTTTAAAGTTATGTAAATACATTAATAGAATAAACAGTTATATATTTTGACGTTTTATGGATCAGAGAACACGAAATTTATAAACCTACTTTGTAACAAATATTATCTACATTTTGCTAGCATTTAGCATGAAAATTTATTTGCTGAATTTAATAAAACCTTTGTTATACTGCTTGATGGAGGTTGTAGATGGTATTCAACTATTTGAAACTATTTCTTTATCTTATGGGGCTAATGAACTCAATAACAGAATGCACCACGGTTTTATTCTTCCATCATGTTAGCTAATTAGGATTCACCAAGAACATTATTCTAAAGATTCCACAAGCTGTTACTTGGAAGTGTTAAGTTCACTACAGTATGAGACAGTACTTAACTAAATGAATGGAACCTCCCATGACCTAAACAGCTGTGAAAGCACCGAGTCTAGATCTGACCGAGAGACTTTGTGTTCCCGGGACGCTCCATCCGGCCACTATCGAGTCATTTCCACGAACTGGAGGCAAAAATACGATGATTAATTATTATTGGGGCGCCAAAAATAGCGGCAATGCTGGCGCGGAGTCATCACTCACGACTGCCTCGCGGTGTGGAGTGGAGGCGCTACCGAGAGGGGCGGGACGAGGGGAAACCCAAGTACTGCAGGGAGGAGATCCGCACACCGATTTGAAAAAAAAAACAGAATAATAATATTTAATACAATACGTCTAATCTATTTTAGCGATCTCCAACTACCCGCAATAGCACGCAGTCTAATTCTGCTGCAGTAGTACCCGGGAAAAAGAACAGTTGTGCTTTCATCCAGAGGTAAACGTTTTCAGCCTTCTCGAGTAATGGTAAAAATTTAATGATACAAGCACAAGAATGATACAAAATTTAAAAAAAAGCATTGAAAATTTAATGATACAAGCATTTAATGATTTAATGCACAAGCGGTTTTTTTAAATTTCTTGCAATGGGTGGTTGAGGTAAATTATTTAAATTGCGGGCATCTTAACAGAAAAGTGTATTTGTTTTTATTTAAAATACATCAACTTCGATGAACATAACTTTTTATTACAGATTCTCGCTGATTAGCTTTCTCCTTTTTAAATTAATTTTAACAGGATCCGTCAATTCCTCATTTGTCTATCTCGAACAGAAAGGGCTTCACAGTCAGAGCGAATTATTGATCATTAAAAGTACACCCAGCTAGCGTCAGGGGCCACTAACTCTGTCTGTTTCGTTGTTCGGGCGAAAACAAAAGATTCTATGTTTCGAAAATAGACCAGCTTTGTCACTTATTTCGGGCCCCTCTAGACGATCCCGGCTCTTGCGATGATTCGTCTTGATCAGATGCAATGAGAGAAGTGGTGATGTGCGCCCGCAGACTGGTAAGAAAGCTGGTCAGTAATCAGTAATGATGCTGAATGTGCCTACTATAGATACGTTTGGTTTCATAACTATTGGATTACAATTGTGAAGAATAATAAAACTAGTATGACGAGTTTTGGGGTATGGAACCTCATTCCGTCTTCAGGTTCTGATGATGTAAAATGATCAGATAATAGTTCCCGAAACGTTCTTTGTCCTTCCTCATATATAGGGTTGATTGATCTGTTAAAATCCCTGGACTTTCCCTTTTTAGTGCTTTCAAGACAATTTACACTAGCACATATTTCAGTTTACCAATATTCGTAAAATTTCCAACTTAAAATTTATTTATAACTAGTATTGGGGGCCGCTATCGTGTCCGCAGGAAATAATCAGCTGTTTCAGGAACAAAGCTTGTAGAAATAGAAATCCACAGCTGAATACTCCCAGCTCCGCCAATATATCCTAAAATGGCCTAAAAACATAAAACTTTAAAGTTGCTCGAATAAGGTTGCTTTTCAAGAAATACAAACGACACGTGCAGCTTCCCCGACCTGGATTACCCCTAAAAATATCTTTTCGTAGCTTGGGAGCCATTACAGCTCGAGAAACAGCCGCGGACGGACGGACGGACGAACGAAGCCAAAGAAAAATGCGAATTATAGTATTGATACTTCAGCATGATTTAGTAATAATCTGGGTTTACATTATAAGGAATAATCAGTTACTACAATAACTAAACCTTTAACCCATTCGTGACTCATTCGTGGACTTCAAAGATCCTGTGATTTTCTTATGGAAATATCATTACAGAGTTTTACATTGTTTCCAGGTGCGTATTGTACGCCGGAGTGAGAATGCCGCATTTAGAGTGTTGTAGTTTTGCCTTAAATTTTACCCTTAACAAATAAAATGACTAGATTTAATTAATGACCAATTATATGGGATTTTGCTTTATATGGTACTGATATCTTTATGTGTGTGTGTGTGTGTGTGTGCGCGCGCGCTACCCAATGCAGTCGTCAGGCAGACAATTGGAATTTCGCTTGTTTATAAATCGATGTTTATAAAATCGCAGTAAATTTGCTATAATCTATTATGTTTTAAAACACTAAATTCTATAATGATATACACATTTTAACATGCTATAAACTCTACTGGGAAAAGCTTTTAAGAAAGTAAAATTAAATAGGTAAATATTACATTTACTTGTTAACAAAGTTTCATTACAAATTGGAGTTCGCAGTTTATTGATAAAAGTGTATTTCACGCATAGGACAAGTTGCTTTTATATGTCCATTACAGTTTAACCTTCGCATTATAATTTAACCTTCGCATCTGATGGTGAAGGAAAAGTGCTGCCTACACACGTTTCTAAATGAAGAAAAGATTACGATATATTTAATATTTAAGTCTTCGGCCCCACGCTGTCTAGGTGAGCCCTAGGGTCGACGACCTTCCCTCGGGGATTAAACGCTTCCCACCCCTTAACTGTAACTACCGCACTTTCTCACCGTATATTTACATTTATCTGTTCAAATCTGGTGTTTAATTATGCCATAGAAATTTCGATTCAAAATCAACCTCTACCAAAACTTTAGTTATTTGAGTGTTATGTTTTTTATCTACGTCAGAGCATTTGAAAAAAAATGGCGTTAGGTTTTATCAGAATTGTAGTCTTGCATTGATTTATATGTGTTTTGACTGGATACCTGGTACATTGTTATGAGGAGAGGGAGTTTCCAACAGACATAGGATCGAAATTGGTTGACAAAGAATTATAAAAGATGAAGATATTTATTTTGTATCCTTATATTGGTAAACAATTGATTATAAAACACTATAAATTTAATATGATATTTAAGAAAACCTGGGTAGTGTTTTCCGGGATCACGGTTGTACATAAATTGCATATGACTACATGTTATAGTGTGTGGCGGGTTAGGTTGCATGGAAACGGAGCGAATAGAGGGGAAATGATGGCCATCAAAATGTTTGCCATTTTCTTGCAGATTACCATGTACACTCTAAATATATATATTAAGCTCGTTGCTTGGTAGTCTCACCGTATGGTTTCCTGAGAACCAATAATTAATGAAGATTGAATCTAGAGTTGATTTTGACCAAATTAATTAAATGAGCAATGACAAATAACTTTCTGAAGGGACATTCAGCTATAACAACTAGGGTTACCCTAACATGCAGAAAACAGGCAAATGAGCGAAGCAAATTTGCTTGTCATGGGTGGGCGGGGGCGAGGTGAAAAATTACTCCGAGCCTTTGGAACATACTGACTGCCTTCTTCGAGCAAATTGTCCCCCAGGTACTTGTTAATTGTTCTTTATTTGTATTATATATTTTCTCAGCCGGACAATAACAGCCGAATAACTAGTTGAGGTTAACAGATGAGCGCTTGCTGGGTCCTTCCACCTTCTTTCTATGGAACTACACAGTCCTCTTTTTTGTTGAGTCTTTAACAAAACCAAACAATTAAAATCTCATATTTACTTTTAATAAATCCCCTTTCTTGTTCTTCGGTCTTGTTTCCCCAACCAATTCCCACCGGTTAGAATCTTGACTTAAATTATTGAATGAGACGTACAAACGTAACCGGGATCACCCTTGTGAATCAGAAGCAGGAATAGAGCGGTAAACATCCGAATGGGGTGCAGTAACAGCACGCCGGAGTGAGAATGCCGCATTTAGAGTGTTTATCGAAAGAATTCCTCGAGTAAACATCATAGACGGTCCGCGTCGCGGCGGCGTTGGCGTCGCGGGGTTAGGTCAGGTTATGCCGGGTCAACGTACGCGACGCGCAACGCCACGCACTGATTGCGCGCATGCGCCCTGGTGACTCATGCGCGCATAATAAATTAATAGAAAGCAAAAGTGGGACCGCGGGAAGCTGGCGGGAAGATCATTTCGCTTATTTATCGCGGACGTAATGGACCTTCTGAGAAAAACCGTTTCCGTCCGGCGTTCGCTCATTCGGATTATAAATCTGACACTGATACCCTGTGAGAGAATTGGAATCATGTATCCGAATGATTTGGACAATCGCCCTGTGAGAGTGTCACTGTTCATAATATGTACTGGTATTGATGAAGGGGACTCATTCGAGTATTTCATTCATAAAAGCTTTTTATGCGAATTTGCTTTTAACACAATTTGTCAAGTGCGTCAAATTGTTGTTGTTGATCGTACGATTTATTTTCTTTCAAGTACGGTTTTGTATTGAGGAGAGGCCTTTATCTTGTTATATGCAGGGTGACCATTTCGTTCAACTCGAGAACATTTACGCTGCTCTGTCTTGAGCCTTTTGATGTTTTGCAAGTATAGGAATGCAAACTCCGGAATATTTACCTTAAACTGAATTACCATTTCAGTAATTTTTAATTTATATTCTGCTTATAATATATTTTGTTTTGATATTGTCTGTATTAATCTATATATTTAATTCGGTAAGCGAATCGGTCCCCACGAAATATCTCGAGCAAGGAAGGAGTTAAGTTATAACGATTTATTTTAAACCTTGAGGGCCAAGGATGGTGGGAAAAATATCAGAAAGGCCCAAAACTACGCAGGCTACGCCCCACTGGACTTCAAAGATCCAGTGATTTTCTTATGGAAATATCATTACATAGTTTTTATTAATAAGAAAAATGAACTAATGATCATAGCTGTAACGATATTCTTTTAGGGACTATAGCTCCTGTAAGCCACTAGTAGCGATTTAAACCTATCCAATTAAAAGTATTCCCCGTGTTTATTTTAAGCAAAAACCAACATAGAAAACTTCCAAAACCTCATCAAAATGAAAAACTGAAAATTTGATACCTCGCATTTTGAAATATTATTTACTTTGGTTTGTTGTCATTTTAGCCGTCGAAGTATGTTAAAAAGTTACCTAGACGTATAACCAAATATCGATTTTGCGTATTTAATATAATATACTGTAATATTATAAATATTATAATATAATATTATATATTTTTAATGTCATGGCTCAGTGTGCTCGAAATCCAAAAAACTTAAAATATTCAACCCCACTACGACGTCCAAATATTCCCAGTTTTACTAAAGTAGGTCAGATGTATCCCCGCGTCTAACAACATGATTCCTCTACTACAAACAATTGAATATTGAATCAGATATCTACTTTCCCTTGTCCCTTGACCAGGAGTGAAACATAAATTTAATGTTTAGTGGAGACCGATACAAGGAGCGTCATATTTCTCGCGGGAACCGATCGCGCCGGGTGTAGTCCAAATTAATCGCCTCGTTGGCGCAGCGCTGCCCGTAGTAAGGTGGCGGCGCGGTAATGGTTATGGCGATCTTTATTTCGTCAGATCGACCGCACTCATTATCTTTTATTAGCGGCAATATAAATTTTGTTAACGATCGGTGGCGACATGCAAAAGTATAAGGGATACTTGAGTCGCAGCACAGAGAAACCTGCCGACGTTTCTTTCTTACGTCCCGTTCTGATTTTTCGTTCTTACATTACATTGCTACATTTCGGTCATAAGTAGCAATCCAGTACTTAAATTAGGTATTAACGTTGAATTTATATGTTTCGTTCTTACGCTCCGTAATTACGTTCTATTCTTATTTTCCGACTGAACATTTTGTTCTTACATTACCTTCTTACGTAGTTTTCTTTATCGTTCAACGCCAATGGAATTTTGAATTATGTGTGTGAGACTAGTTACAAACCCTCGCTGTTAAAGTCGACCTGTTCTAAAAAACTTTAAATAACTAACATCCTATTACAATAATTATGAAGCTGAAGTTCGGTTGGAAGATAATACAGCCAAAGCAGACATATGCATACACCTGATTGAATCCTTTAAGGCTCGACCCTAGCTGGCCTTTCTTCCCCCGTTAACCATCATTCGCCAACTACTAAACCGATGGAGCTTAAATTTAATAAGAAGATAGGTAATACACCACAATAAAACTTATGTTTCATTCATCCTACGAGGAAAGGTCATTCTATAAATCTGTTAAACTGCACACTGCACCCCACTGGCATTCACACTTATGTTTGTATCACATGCCTATACTGGAATGATGGAACAAGAAATTCTGCATGAATGTACCTACTCCCGTTCTGAAGATCATTTGGGGCCCCATCTTAATGGAACTGAAAATGGTAATGTATGTATGAAACTACCTGTATTAAACATGAGCAGTGTTAAACATCTAGTTAGTTTTATAAATACATTGCTTATGTTTTTTTCAGTCGGTGCTGTATTGTGTATTGTTCCGTTGAGGTTGTTGTATTTTGATCGGAGCTCAGCAGCCAAGCAGAACCCCGGACCTTTGAAAAAGTGGAACCACCAATACCTATAGATTTGATACGAACGCTCAAACAAGCTTTACGACATTTATACCACACTAACTCCGTATCTCAACCCAACTATGTGATAAAACACACAGCATAATAACAAACATGTATATTAGATTTATGTCGCGTTCATTGCCTTCTCCATTCCAACATGGGTAAGTTACTGTATCGTTTTATTTTTTAACTGACTTAAAAAATTATTTTACATGTAGATTTTATATCCATACGAATATAATCGTATGATTATAGTTTTAAAGATATCATATCTTCATGTAAAATCTAATCTATAAAAATCAATGTTCGTACGTCTGTTCGTCTGTCCGTTCGTATTTTATGCGCTGCAATGCCGTTCATCCGATTGCTTTCAAATGTTGCATAGTAACACAGGTTAACCCTGGGAAGGTTATCGGCCATTAACCGAAGTCCTAGGACATTAGGGCTGATCCCCACTGGACTTCAAAGTTTCAACGTTAATCTTAGACGTTATTATATCTATATATAACTTAAAATATTGTAAACAGCTGTTATCATTATTATGGAAATAAAAAACCTACTTGAATGTCAACTCTCATAATGGAAATAAAAAACTACTTTAATGGCAACTCAAACTCTTTTTTCAATAGGTGAGTGAGCGTAGCGAACGAGCTCATATTGAAAATGAACGAGTATTTGACATAAAACAAATTCAATGCCTCTTCTGCGGCAGCAACGAGCCAGGTACCAGCTAGTACTTGTATATTTGTCAGACAATTAAAAACGTCATAGTAACTCATTGAGAAATAGCCACGTTCGAACCAAGAAGGCAATGAACACGACACAGATTTCATCATAAGAGTTTCAAACAATGGCGAATAGATTTGTAACTGACATAAAGCAGTCAAGTAGGTCCAGCCAACAGTCAACAGCCAAACACCCCAACACCACCAGGTCTACTGGAGACTGGAGAGCCCCTGGCGTCCGCCGCCACTCCACTCTAGAACGGCTGGCGTCCCGTCTTTAGCACTCGGTCTGGTGTATCTTTCAGTTTGCTGAGGGAATTTAATTTAAAACAATTCAAAAACAGAGCTTTTCCTTTTTCAGTACTAGTTTCTTTTCAGTAGGACTAACAATAAAAGAAAGTAAATTCATTCAAGAATTTTCTATCGTCTCAATATATCTCAAACAAAAACATAGTTGAGTTACACAATAAATATATTTTTAAAATTTACCAAACGCTACAATCGGTTATTATTTGTTGTGCTTTTTCATTTTTACAGCTAAATGAAATGTGTACTCCAAGGCCTCAAGGGAAATACTGCCAAATGCGAATTAGTAAAAAATAATTTTAATTTTAAACTTCTATTAATTTGTGAGGTTGTATAAAAACTAATATTTAACCTCAGATTTTCTCACCGAGACCTTTCATTCAAGTATATGGTTCATAAGTGTTTTTGACTTATGGTTTTCTGAAAGGTTCCTGAAATGGTTTGTATTTATATATAGGTAGTGACTACTGAACTTACAATGTAGTGTGCATAATACCTTATGAGGGGCAGTGTAAATTCAGAAGCACGAGGAGACAATGTTGCTCAAGCTCGAGCAGTAGGTCCTACTAAATGTAGTAAGTTTTGTAATTTATGGGCACTCGTGTGGGACATGTTATAGTAAGATAATTTAAAGACTAGTTATAATGACCGGAGGTAAGAATGTCATATTCCGTTTTTTCGCCAATGAAAACTCCCTTACTTCAATAATATGGGTTGCATTTGTGAAATTGTGGGTAATACATGTTTTAAATGCGTTAGTGAACAATTGGTTTTACAATTACAGTTTTTATAAAGTGGTACAGTAATTCTTTTGGATTTTTAATCAACAACTTGACTACCTAAAATGTAGGAAGTCGTAGGAACTTAATAAAACACGATTCCAAAACAAATATATCGAAACGGCTTTAAAAATAATTAGACGAGCGTGTCCGGGATAAACAGGATGGGATGTATCAGGGGCGATTATTTGGGGAGATGAATCGAAATAAGCAAGACGTCCGGCGCCTCGCCGTTGCGAAACTCCTCAAGTAACACATCGGACGGATCGAATCCTCTCTTAAAATACCTAAGTAACATTCGGATCATTCTCCTGGTGAAACTTAATGTTATTTACTAGATTGTGTGACTCCCCAAATGTATATCTGTTTATTTCGGCTACAATATGTTTTACCCCGCGTCCAAAATAAAACATAAATTTATGTTAAGTAAATTTGTTACAGCCCTTTTTGTTTATTGAACATTCATGGCCGATGCCCATTAAAGTTTCTCTGTTCCGCTCTCCCCCCACCACTACCTTTCTCTCTCTAATTTTGCCGCATCGCCTTTCTATAGGTTTTTTTAGCGTGGAGTATTACGTATACTAAGATATCAAAACTGATAAAGTAGTAGTGCCTGATTGCCTAGGTAATTTAAAAATGGCTCCTCAAAACCGCTTTCGGACCATAACACGTTGTATGAGAGAAAAAGATTGTGAATACGTTTTTTTCAGATCTCAGGGCTCCGCCCTAATGACCTTTAAAGTTGCGCGTTTTGTGGAGAAAATATTATTGTTGGAGCAACGATTGGAGCTCAGTGTATGCACTAAGCACTCATGAATGACTCAAAATTGTAGATATAGGTCAGTTTTGTCAGCTTTCAAAGCTTTATTTTCTAGAAATATAAGTTGTCGGTCTTCTTCATAGGTGAAATTCCTCATGGGAACTGGTATAGAGAGGAGAGTGGATAAAATATTAATCAAAAAGTTGTTTGCAAAATATTATTGCAATAATATATAATACCCCCGTAGCAACAAACCTGCGTACTCAGCGAATTTCCAATGCATGTACTGTATATGTTTCTCACTACCACATAAAGCCACTCACCAAGTTTCATAAAAATACACGAATAAATAAGTGATGTATTGCATTTTATTTATTCTCCATAAGAATAACATTGAAAGCTGAGTGCGCAGGTTTGCTGCAACAAGGAATACAAAATATGTTTTTTATGCAATTATCAATATAACTTAAGCAGACGAAGCTGCATACCAATTTTTATTAATGTATGTTTATAATGAAGGGAGACATTACATTTTACTTACTCTCCATAGGAATAACATGGGGGCTGAGTATGCAGGTTTGCTGCTGCGGGGAAAATAGGCAACAATTTTTGTTGTGCAAATATCAGTATGGTAGAGTACTAGGTGAAGCCACACGCCAAGTTTCATCAACATTCATTCATAAATGATCAAAATATCAAATTTTGATTATTCTGTATTATTCTGTATTCTGTATATACTCTGAATAACATTGGACAACGTACTATGTTTTGCAATTAGAATATCTCTGCAACGGTTTGACGTAGAATCACAATTTGAACACCAAAATGATTGTTTTGTAGAGCTGAACTGATTGGTAAAAGCAAACGTGAGGTTTACATTAAAATCATGGGAGATTTTATGAACACGTTTTTTGGATTTTCACGCAACCTCATAACCTAGGTAAATGATTCAAAATGCCATATTATTTGTTGTTTTTTAGATCTATAAAATGGTCGAAACCAAAATTAAGTGTTTAACAAAATTAAGGGTGAAAAATGCAAAAAGGTGATTTTGGAAAATTGTAAACCCCCATAAAACCCCCTTCCCATGGTCCGATTTTGCTGGTTTTCGAACTTAAAGTCATGAATGTCACTTTACACATTTGAGCCTAATTTCATCGAAATCAGACGTTTTTTACTCAAGTTATCGTGTTAACAGACACACACACACATATATAAATTTGAACGAATAGTCTTTTTGGCATTAAGGGACGTCAAAACAAAAAGTTGTCATAACTCTTACCAGGCCACCTACGGTAATACCTTCTTCCCTAAAGGGGAAATTCGCTTAAATTAATAATAATCACAATGACGATATCCCCCCCTCCACCTCCAATTGATACATTCAAGTCTCGCTTATGTTGGTCTTCAGAATCCATGACGAAACACACTCAGCTCCGAAAACACCGATAAACCGGGGGATGTGTCCTCGCCTTCGCCCGGCCGGGAAATCCAGATTTCAACTGTTCCACTCCTTGTAAAATATTTATAAAAAGAAATCGAAATATCTTTAACTTCCAAGAAACGCCCGCTTTGTTTCTTGACCAAAGGCGTGGACTTGGCGAGCCCTTGGGAAACCCCGGCCAGGTAACCCAAGGGCTGTGACCCGCGGTACGGTGGCGGAATGATGAGTGCAATCTGAGCGAACCTACAGCCAGGAGGCAGTGTGATAAATGTAGTTTGTAAAAATGCCTTGGATAACTTTGATGGATACTACTCACAGTTACTTACACATCAAGATACGTATAAATAAAATCTATGTTGATTCTTGTTAAGTTTTTGTTAAGCTATTGTTAAGTTATAGTTTTCCGAATTCATCTGGCCAGTATAATTTAAGCATGCAAAACATAATACTTTTTTACCTACAAAAAACATATTTGTGAACTTAGAACATTTATTATGAGTTTAAAGTCCGAGGAGAAACCCCCATCTTAGCTAGGTGCGTTTAAGTTAAGTAATCCTATACTCTAATATGAGTAAGGTTTGCTTGCTTGCTTGCTTGCGACACGGATCTCAAAAACGGCTCCAACGATTTCCTTCAAATGTTCGAAATAACTAATTTCTGGGATAAAAATAAGTTCTAGAAAAGGCCTCATCCCCAGGAAAAATCAATAATGTAAAAAACTAAAATGAAAAGTTACAAAAATTAACATTGAGCTTATGGAGTTTCAAATCAAAACAAAAGAATTGTAACATCTGTTCATAATCAACCAGGGAACTGTCAAAGGGACTCATGTTGTTTATTATTATTAACATGTGGTTTCCTGAGAACAGAGATTAAAAGATTTGAGTGAAGATTACATATATACGGGTAGTAAAATAAATCAAAGGGACATTGATTAACTTATAAATAACAACTGAAGTGACCTTAAAAATTCAGGAAAGAGGCAAATGAGCTATAAAAATATGGTAACCAGTTGGGGGAAGTAGTGAAATATTACTCCCAGTCATCTAAACAAACTTACTTCCCTTCCCCGAGCAAAGCTCGGCCCCAGGTACTAGCTTCTTAATAGTGCAATTCTTAGGACACAAACCAAACGTACCTTGAAAATGCCAAACTTTTAGCTTTAATAGTGTTTTCTGCGCTTTGATTATCAATCAAGACACGTATTTTTACATGTTTGGATTTTAATTTTATACATTAAATTAGAGTAGTGGCTTAGAGGGACTAGAGACCCTAACATATGGTTTTTGTGTACGTGGGTAATCACAGCTAATCATTAGTTCAATTTGCTTATTAATAAAAACACTGTGGTTATATTTCCATAAGAAAGTCATTGGATCTTTGAAGTTCAGTGGGGCGTAGCCCAAGTAATTTTTGACATTTCTGATATTTTTCCCACCGTCCTTGGCCCTTAAGCTTTAAAATAAATCGTCATAAACTAACTGAACTTCTTCCTAGCTCGAGATATTTCGAGGGGACCGATTCTCTTACGGAATTAAATATATAGATTTTATATTTAATAAAACACTACACAAAGAATAACTCGTTTAATTTGCTCTATACATCAACAAATAAAAAGGAACATATGTTTTACAACCAACATATTATCAAATCATATGTTAACAATAATAACTGTGAACAAGTTCCCATACAAAGTCATTTTTTAATGTTTGAATTGTCCAGTTTTGTTATCGAGTTAATCGTGCAATAAATTAAATCTCTTGGTTTTAGTAAAATCATCTTTTGTTTTGGGAGTTCCTGGTTGTGGTAGAGGGAGAGAATGGGTGTCTGTGATCGAGTATCTCTTCTGGGCGTCTGACCGGGGCCTGCGATAACCAACGTAGGCCTTAGGCTTAGGGGCCACCTCCTGCGCCTGCTGGAATGATCTCCCTATAGGTAGGTCTGCAGTAGGTTTGGCCTTTAGAGGTGTCAGTTTTCATACAACCTTCCTTCCCTCCTTCACGGGCTAAGGCTCTTGGTGTGGGGGCTGCACAAGCAAGGAAGTCTTCCTGAGATGAACAACGGCTCTGAAGCAATACCGCAACACGTGTAGAGGGAAGCTGAGGGAAGCTATCTCCATCACCGGAATTGCTCTAGAACTATCAGAGTGGTAAATGCTTAAGAGATGTCAAAGAGTTTGATTTTTTCCGGAAAGACTCTGTCCATCAAAGGGATAAAATCACGATGAATCCTGCTGAAGACCACATCAACTGGGGATAAAACAGAAGAATGACCATAAAGTAACAAGATTCATGTGTAATCACGGGTAGGGGTACAGTTTCATAAGCGGCCACCAACTAATCTGATGCGATATATTGATCTTAAACATTCGATATGTCGAATCGGAACACTTGATATTTTGAATAGTGAAAATCGAAAATTATTCACACGATATTTATATTAATGTTATAATCTAAAATAAACGAATTGTAAATCGTCAATAGTAATATACGATGCAGTTACAAATATATTGTAATGAAATAATTTATCAAATAACAAACAAACGAAAAATACAATAACAAAAACAACAAATAATAAAGAAACGTATAACTAACTAAGGGTAAACTTTATGGGTTGCTTTCATGAATTGAATGAACGGAACCCTGGCAAAGATAACTAATTTTTAGCTTGGTTATACGTTTCTTTATTATTTGTTGTATTTTTAAATTTTAGTTTTCGTTTGTGTTGTTGCTTGTTAAATGTTTCATTAAAATATATTTGTAACTGACATCATCGTTCTTAATCCCAGCTTTCAGAGACTGTTTCAACCCACGCCATGAGGACTCGAATGTTTGAGTGTTTGTGTTATTTAGGTTAAAGGTCGATTTCAATTCGATTCGATATATCGAATGTTTGAGATCGATACATCGCATCCGATTAGTTGATGGCCGCTTACGAAACTGTACCCCTATGGGGTTTTGTTTGGTTGTTGTTGTTTTTTCCCAATAAATAAATTAGCTTACTCATAGTTTCATTGCTTAAACTGCGTTAACGGCTTTTAAAAAGTTCGTGGTGGGTCTTATTATGTTAATGGCTATATGTTATTGGTGAAATAATTCATTTGACTTTAAGTTATTCAAAAATTCTCATACCCTCGCTATAGGTTTAAAATATAAAGTATGTTTTAAGCTAGGCTTAGATAAAAAATAAATAAAAAACAGGGTATACATTTAAATATCCACCCCAGTCACAGCAAACTCGTGTACTTAGTGAATTTCCAATGTGTAATATATGTAAGTTATAGCCAGGTTTCCGTAACTTAAATTTAACTTCTGTGAACGTAATCTTCACGTTAAGAATAATCTAAGTGTAATCTAAAAAAGATTCAGGTTGTGGGATTGTCTCCGAATTTGTTTTTCTACTTTGAATAATTTATAATATTTATTTAGTAAGCTCTCTTTAATTTTCTAAATACTACAATTAGGTACTTTATCGTAACCCCCATTGTGCAATAGTTTCGGACTCGTTTTGATAAAAAAAAATATAGAGACTGTGATTTTGTGTTTTTTTTTAGGAAGAAAAGAAGACAAATGTAAACCCCAAACCCGTTATGTTGGCCGATTTTTTAAATGTCTACACGAGACCCAGTGAATTATACACTTCCATCCGCTAGTAATCACTAATACCAATTATTATGCAAAATAGCACTTACTTTTTAAAATGTATTAGTAATATCGATACCATACCTATAGCCTTAAATCATCTTAAGTATTAATTCATGTTAAAACTAGGATTTGAGGTCACCAAAGGACATTTTTATAAGAAACCCGTGGAGAGGAAGAATCTACCCTCCAAAGGATTCACAGATATCCTTTTGGAAAGGTTTCAAATATAAACAATGTTACCATCTTAATAGCCCATCAGTCGATTGTTAATGATTATCATCAAACATGTTATTGTTTGCGGGCATCTAGCTTTTACAATGCAAGGACAGTAAATGTGCCCTGTTCTTTGCACGGTGGGTGGATATTTACAATGAGGCAGAAATGAATTTTTATTGAAATTAAATCTGTATTCAAGTTGCTATGGTGGTGTTGAAATAGTAGTGTTTAGTTTGAATGTGTTTTGAATGTGCCAGAAAGTGAAATTGCGTTCTGTTTCGATTGTATTTTATGTATTTTCCCATAAATATGTGTAACAATCATATACAAGGCCAGTTTGCTCATAATTATAGTATAAGTATTTGCATTCATTTATTTATCACATTATTATTAGACGGAAAAGTTGTATAAATACTGCATTACTAATTAGCTTAAATAATTAGCTTTAATTAAGAATTAGCTTTAATTCTAAACATAACTAACTAGGAGTACACTCAAATATTAATTGGGCAAACTAACTATGAAGTGGCAGTTGAAAGATTTTCATAATTCGTTAATTATGTTTTCTCATTTGTCTTTACATTTGTTTCTGTAACAACAGTTTTGCAGTACAACTTTCAAATCCATTCTGTCAATTCAATGGTAGAATTTTGGTGTCCTCTGTATTGAACATATTTTAGGCTGTATCGTTTTGTTAGCCTGTAAACCTGCATGAGAAATTTTAGGGATTAATATTGTCGACGTAGTTCCATCTTACGCCGCCAGGGACTACTTCATAGATTTTGAGAAGTTTACACATTCTCATGGGGTTTAAGCTGCTGGGAAAGAGACACTTACTGCATTAGGAAAAGGTACTATTCAAATATCAAACGGGTCTAAACTTCTAGACGTTTGGTATGTTCCAAATGTGAGTAGAAATTTATTTTCAGTACTCGTTGCTCAAGACAGGAATCCAAATAGTAAGTTTGAGTCAACTGATACTAAGTGTCAGTTGAATATCAACAGAAATATTGTTTTACGAGGAACAAGAAAAGTAAATGGATCGTTGTATAAAGCAAATATAAGTGCTGTTTTTCCTAAAGAACAAGTGGAAGTTAATGCTCTAGGAGGTAAGGAATTGTTACAGTTGTACCTCGAGAGATGGGGTCATCAAGATAAGCGTCACGTAAGACAAATGCTCATGAAAGAATTAAACGTAAAACTTTCTCAAGAAACAGAAGTATATGAACCTTGTATCCATGGTAAAGCTCATAGGTTACCATTTGGACATAGAGAGAAATATTCCAATCCCGGAGAACTAATATCAGCTGATGTGTGTGGACCTTTTAGTGAATCTTTTCAGAAAAAGAGGTACTTAGTGTTGTTTAAAGACAATTATACTAAGTTTAGGTATGGATTTTTAGTAAAAGTAAAATCAGAGGTCAAAGATAAGTTACTTCAAGTAATTCAGCACATAAGGACATTGGGTCACAGTATTAAAGAACTACTGAGTGACAATGGTAGTGAATTTGACAATAAAGAAGTCAAAGAGATTTTGAATAAAGAAGGTATTGTTCAGAGATTGACAGCGCCCTGCACTCCTCAACAGAATGGTAACACTGAACGCGAACTCCGCACAGTTGTAGAAATGGCTAGAACTTTAAGATTTACTAGGAAAGACGCCGAGTTTCCTGCTGCCATGTGGGCTGAGTTAGTTGCTGCATCAATATACATCCTTAATCGAACTGGAAAGTCATCAGTCGATGGTAATAAGTCCATTCATGCTATGGGCAGGTAAGATACCAAGGATTAAGCACTTGCGTATTATAGGATCGACCTGTTATGTTCATGTTCCAGAATGTAAAAGACGAAAAATGGACAGTAAGGCTATGAAAGGATACCTTGTAGTTTACGATGGAGATGAACGTTACAGAATCTGGATAAAAGAAGAGAAAAAAGTAGTTTTGAGTAGGGATGTAGTTTTGAGTAGGGATGTAGTTTTGAGTAGGGATGTAGTTTTGAGTAGGGAAGTAGTTTTGAGTAGGGATGTAGTTTTGAGTAGGGATGTAGTTTTGAGTAGGGATGTAGTTTTGAGTAGGGATGTAGTTTTGAGTAGGGAAGTAGTTTTGAGTAGGGATGTAGTTTTGAGTAGGGATGTAGTTTTGAGTAGGAATATAGTTTTGAGTAGGGATGTAGTTTTGAGTAGGGAAGTAGTTTTGAGTAGGGATGTAGTTTTCAAGAACGCAAGCACGAGTGTGACAGTCAATCTAAATTGCTTTTCAGAGACGTAGAAGTTTAAAATCAGGGAAAGCTGCCATAAATACAAGAAAAATATAGAAATAGCTCTGAAGAGGCCTCTCAAAGTGAAGAAGTGGGAGAGGAAGGAGAAATTCCACCTCAAACACAGCTTACAGATCGGTCAAAAATGAAGAAACCAACACGTTTTGATGATTTTGTTATGATGAGCGATGAAGTAGTTAATGGAATAAGAACTCCAGAAACGTATGAAGAAGCTAAACCAAAACTGTTAACTATCTGTCAGAAGATGGGTACCTCGATATTAAATTTATTTGTTTACGATACCTAATTAAACAAAAGGGAAAGTATTATAGTATTCCAGTTGTACTGTTTGCTTTTCTTTAAGAGTTTTTTTAATTATGTAATCAGATTTTTTTTGTGTGTTCAAGACTTCAGATTATAGTAAGCAGTCAAATAAAATAGATGTTTTGGTTTCAGTAACTTTTGATTTTTTTATTCAAATGTGTTTTTGAAGAATCACCAATTTAGTTGTAACACTAAATCAAACTAGTCGACAAAGTAAACCAAACGAATGATTACTGATGATTTTAAAATGAATAAACATTTACTTGTTTATTTGTTTATAATGTATTATATTTTACGTCAAGAATTGATAATCAAATTTAAAATTGTTTTTTTCAATTTGGTTGTTTTTAGTCGAGACTTTGAATAAATATAATTACTTAGAAGAACCAAACAGTCAATCACTGTAGCTGAAACATAGATGTATAATCCTCACCAGTGTACCAACCTGACAAAATCACCAGCTCGCTTTTTCAATTCAATTCATTCAGTCTTCAGTATTACCAATAGACCTCATTGGATCCAACAGGTGGTATTGACAGATCTCCTTGCTAAAATCTGACCAAACAGCTGTTACGGTGGTCCTACCGTATTTCACAAGCGTTATTTTCCAGCTGTTACATGCGTGCAGCTGACAGCAGCAGCAGCAGTGCCGGTGCCGGTCTCTGTGTGGCCCGTGTGCGGTCCAACACCTTATATAGCTGCAGTCGACGGTGACTCATAATCTGGGTTACTGCTCCTATAATCACGGACCTCTGATAATCAAAGTGCGTCCATCTGGTAGCTCTTATAACGGATTTATTTTGTATGTAAACGGCATTTAAATATCATTATTGATCCTTTTAAACTACTAGGAAACATGTTGCTCGAATTCGAGCAAGGATTGTTAACGGATCATATCTAGTGGTATCTATCTAAGCTATGGGATAAACTTTATCCATGCTTATAAAGCAGTTGATTTATGGGTTTGAAAAATATTAAATCTGCCTTTAAATTTTCTCCGTAATCAGTAATAGTAGAATAGTAATTCAAAATACTAAATTATATAGTTTTTTAAGCTATTTTTAATGGTGAATAGTAATATTTTTTATATTTATTTATTAAATGTTGACAACAGGTAAAGTTATGCTAACTTACCTTTTTGGGCTTTAATATCTTTCACTTCCCCTCGTATCATAATATTAGAAATAAATGGGATCAGGAAACTGACACATACTTTTCCCTATTAGCCCATCTTTAATGAATAAATTACTCTTTATTTACTAAATATAGAATACAAAGCATGGTCGAATGTACAGAACATCTTGTAAACAAGTTTTTTTTCAAAAATATCCCCCCAAATCCCTGTTTAGGAGGCACTACAGAATCGATCGCTACACACGTGGTTTTAAGGGGGGAAATGCCCCCTATTCCCCCTCTCATGGTTATTAAGGGGCAACATATTTCGAATTTCCTCTGTTGGTCAATGCTAACTTGACAAGCATATCAAGTTTGAACGAAATTGATAAATAAATAAGAGAGAAATAGTAATTTTTGTTTTCCCCATAAGGATAACATTGGACAACGTACTGCGTTTACCGCAAAATTTAAATTTAAATTTTCTCCGCAACCAGTAATCGTAGAATCGTAATTCAAAATACTAAATTATTTATTTGTTGAGCTCTTTATAATGGTGAATAATAATTTTTTATATTTATTTTTTTATAAAAAAATCCAAAAACAGAATTTTTTATATTTTAAGTCTTGCAAATTATGAACCCGAATGTTTACAGAAATTCGGGTAATGTTATTTTGATGAAAACTAAATTTCTACAAACGACTTAAGTTTAATCAAAATCGTTAGAGCCGTTTTTGAAAAATCTTAATTTTTCATGTTTTTTTGGCGGTTTTGGGGGGATAATTACCCTTAAAAAAATTCCAAAACATACAAAAAGTACCTGGAGATATCGTGGATTAAATCCTAAATACAGAATTTCATAAAAATCGGACCATTGGTTAGGGCTCTAGCTCTGTACACATCCATACAGACAGATAGACGGACACACAGACATCACGTAAAAATCACTTTTTTTGGTTCAGGGAGCACCAAAACAAATATTTCCACTAACAACTAAACCCCTAAAAATTTTTCGAAAACAATACTTTCTCCATATACTAGTATAAGGGGAAGAAATTAAAACCTTACATTCCCAGGAAAAAAACATTTAATCCAACACTCGCCATCCCAAGCCCACCAATTAAAAATAGTAATTAAAAGTGTTGGGCTGATCCCTTCTGAAACGTTAAAATATGCCATTGGCTTTAAACCCCACAAAACCCAAGCATTTCTGGTGTCATACACACCCAAGGGGTCCTGGCTTTAAACCCCACAAAACCCAAGCATTTCTGGTGTCATACACACCCAAGGGGTACTGGTTTTAAACCCCACAAAACCCAAGCATTTCTGGTGTCATACCCACCCAAGGGGTACTGACTTTAAACCCCACAAAACCCAAGCATTTCAGGTGTAATACACACCCAAGGGGTACTGGCTTTAAACCCCACAAAACCCAAGCATTTCTGGTGTAATACACACCCAAGGGGTACTGGCTTTAAACCTCACAAAACCCAAGCATTTCTGGTGTAATACACACCCAAGGGGTACTGGCTTTAAACCACACAAAACCCACGCATTTCTGGTGAAATACACACCCAAAGGGTACTGGCTTTAAACCCCACAAAATCCAAGCATTTTTGGTGTCATACACACCGAAGGGGTACTGGCTTTAAACCTCACAAAACCCAAGCATTTCTGGTGTAATACACACCCAAGGAGTACTGGCTTTAAACCACACAAAACCCACGCATTTCTGGTGACATACACACCCAAAGGGTACTGGCTTTAAACCCCACAAACCCAAGCATTTCTGGTGTAATACACACCCAAGGGGTAAAGGCTTTAAACCCCACAAAACCCAAGCATTTCTGGTATCATACCCACCCAAGGGGTACTGGCTTTAAACCCCACAAAACCCAAGCATTTCTGGTGTAATACACACCCAAGGGGTACTGGCTTTAAACCCCACAAAACCCAAGCATTTCTGGTGTAATACACACCCAAGGGGTACTGGCTTTAAACCTCACAAAACCCAAGCATTTCTGGTGTCATACACACCGAAGGGGTACTGGCTTTAAACCTCACAAAACCCAAGCATTTCTGGTGTAATGCACACCCAAGGGGTACTGGCTTTAAACCACACAAAGCCCACGCATTTCTGGTGACATACACACCCAAAGGGTACTGGCTTTAAACCCCACAAAACCCAAGCATTTCTGGTGTCATACACATCCAAGGGGTACTGGTTTTAAACCCCACAAAACCCAAGCATTTCTGGTGTAATACACACCCAAGGGGTACTGGCTTTAGACCCCACAAAACCCAAGCATTTCTGGTGTAATACACACCCAAGGGGTACTGGCTTTAAACCCCACAAAACCCAAGCATTTCTGGTGTAATACACACCCAAGGGGTACTGGCTTTAAACCTCACAAAACCCAAGCATTTCTGGTGTCATACACACCGAAAGGGTACTGGCTTTAAACCTCACAAAACCCAAGCATTTGTGGTGTAATACACACCCAAGGGGTACTGGCTTTAAACCACACAAAACCCACGCATTTCTGGTGACATACACACCCAAAGGGTACTGGCTTTAAACCCCACAAAACCCAAGCATTTCTGGTGTCATAGACATCCAAGGGGTACTGGTTTTAAACCCCACAAACCCAAGCATTTCTGGTGTAATACACACCCAAGGGGTACTCGCTTTAAACCCCACAAAACCCAAGCATTTCTGGTGTAATACACACCCAAGGGGTACTGGCTTTAAACCACACAAAACCCATGCATTTCTGGTGACATATTCACCCAAGGGGTACTGGCTGTAAACCCCACAAAACCCAAGCATTTCTGGTTTAATACACACCCAAGGGGTACTTGCTTTAAACCCCACACACCCCAAGCATTTCTGGTGTAATACACACCCAAGGGGTACTGGCTTTAAACCACACAAAACCCATGCATTTCTGGTGACATATTTACCCAAGGGGTACTGGCTTTAAACCCCACAAAACCCAAGCATTGCTGGTGTCATACACACCCAAGGGGTACTGGATTTAAACCCCACAAACCCCAAGCATTTCTGGTGTAATACACACCCAAGGGGTACTGGCTTTAAACCCCACAAACCCCAAGCATTTCTTGTGTAATACACACCCAAGGGGTACTGGCTTTAAACCACACAAAACCCATGCATTTCTGGTGACATATTCACCCAAGGGGTACTGGCTTTAAACCCCACAAAACCCAAGCATTGCTGGTGTCATACACACCCAAGGGGTACTGGATTTAAACCCCACAAACCCCAAGCATTTCTGGTGTAATACACACCCAAGGGGTACTGGCTTTAAACCACACAAAACCCATGCATTTCTGGTGACATATTCACCCAAGGGGTACTGGCTTTAAACCCCACAAAACCCAAGCATTTCTGGTTTAATACACACCCAAGGGGTACTGGCTTTAAACCCCACAAACCCCAAGCATTTCTGGTGTAATACACACCCAAGGGGTACTGGCTTTAAACCCCACAAACCCCAAGCATTTCTGGTGTAATACACACCCAAGGGGTACTGGCTTTAAACCACACAATACCCATGCATTTCTGGTGACATATTCACCCAAGGGGTACTGGCTTTAAACCCCACAAAACCCAAGCATTTCTGGTGTCATACACACCCAAGGGGGACTGGCTTTATACCCCACAAAACCCAAGCATTTCTGGTGTCATACACACCCAAGGGGTATTGGCTTTAAACCCCACAAAACCCAAGCATTTCTGGTGTAATACACACCCAAGGGGTACTGGCTTTAAACCACACAAAACCCACGCATTTCTGGTGACATACACACCCAAGGGGTACTGGCTTTAAACCACACAAAACCCACGCATTTCTGGTGACATACACACCCAAGGGGTACTGGCTTTAAACCCCACAAACCCCAAGCATTTCTGGTGTAATACACACCCAAGGGGGACTGCCTTTCAAAACCTTAAAATACGACTAAAGGTTTACCTGGCTTTATGTACGACGTTGATTAGAGCTCCATTTTAAACGCAAAGCCCAATTAATTTTAGATTTACATTATTGTTATATTTCTAGCCATGTTTTCGTCTTGAAACAATTTCTCCCGTATCACTCCCACAACATCTACTGACGTGTTATTAAAAGATTAAACAACCAAGGACTCCTGGTCATCCCCTGTTTGCCTCCTTTCACATCAGATATCCCGCTTTAGAACGGATTATTCTCGAGAGCAGATCCTCGTTGAAAATCCCAGATGGAAAGCTTAATGTGAAAGTAGTCGTGGTTTTGATGTGTCAGAAATTGTACTTCCTATTGGGAAAGTGGTACAAACAATGAGTCGTAGACGATGGAAAGACTTAAGAATGTTTTGAAATGAGATTGACTTAGATAATATTTTAGGAAACTATGACACATGACACCTTGACACTATGACTATGACTATGACTATGACCCGTTGGTAATAGTCCGTAGGACGTCTAATGAAGATGTTTAACTCATAAACTGGCGATAGACTGGAGATTATATATAAACCGCTAGAATACTTTTAATTATTACTTCAAGTATATTTTATTACTTTGGGTCATCTGTAATTTTAATAACTCTAACATATGTAATGAAATCACTAATTCGCCACAGCATATATGCGAAACGCTATCTAAAACTCCACTTCTTTATTTCAATAATAATACCTTTGAGGAAATAAACAATATTTAAACCATAATGTTCCCAAAATAAAATAGCACGAACTCCGAATTAAACATAGTGTGTTGTTCTTTCAGTTTTCTGATATTCTTATATACATAGAATGTTTAAAATGTAATTATAAATCATAAATCAAAGTTTTGGATCTTAAAGTTATTTAGAATTACTTAGGAACAAAAACAGAATACATTTTGTTTTGCCTTTTGCGTATGGTTACGCATCCAACTTTGTAAAATTTAAATAAATCGGATGATAAATAACAAAGAAGTACTTCCTTGAAACATAATGTAAAATCTGCACAGTTTTTGCACTGCAAGTGCACTAATGTAATAATCATTTCTAAAGACGCCGCTCCGTTGTTTTTCATCTGATTTTCTTAACTGATGAAAAATAGTTAAGAAAGATTTTCTTGTTCAGATTTTCTTAATATGATTCTTAACTTATTTTCTTAATCGTTAGAAACGTAACAAAAACCAAACAAAAAGTTAATCTTTGCATTTTTTTAATGTAATAAAAGACGTCTTACAACATTTAAAAATATGTTTACACTTACACTGCATTCACATAACAGACGGTAAACATGTATAACAGGTGGTACAAGGCACTTTTTTTCGTAAAATAATCAGTATGATGTATTATAAATTTAAAATGTATATAATTAATATTTTTCCGCCATTTTGAAACGAGTAAAATAGTATTTTTGTTTAGTTTTGTTTACTCAACTACTGTTTAGTAGAATAGAATATGTGCAAAATTACATCTTGTACTCGGAGTACCTAAAGAGAAAACTATTTCAATTTAACATTGCATACAGTCAGATTGTAAAACTAAGCATTTTAAAGATACTTTTGGGCATACTTTATAGATATTTTTTCTTTATTTCTGCATGAATAATCATATCCTTATTGTTAAGGTTTTTTTTACTAAAATTCGCCGTTATTTTTTTTTAGTGTGAGATTTTGTACGACATCTACTTTTCCTATTTAAAACAACTTTTACTAAAAGAATGTATTTAACTAATAAAACGCCACAATGATATCCATACCCCGTGCAATCATGCGTGGGGTTATTTTCAAACCCTTATAATCCAATTTTACCAGTTTTAGCACTAAACCGATCCGATTGTCAAGTGCTGGAAGAGCACAAACACGTTTAACATTTGCATAGCACTCTCAGAAGACGGCAAATCCTTATATGTATAAAGCAACAATATGTCTGACACAATTTAACTGTTTACTTTAACAAACGATCTTGGTAATAAAAATCAAATACAAAATATTGTTGTTTTCAATTTATTATTAAATCGTATCAAAGAATAATAATGTTTTATTATTATTTATTTTTCTTGCTATGTAACCTTTTCTAGGGGGTATAAAGCCAACCCGTTAAAACCACAGGTCTCACACCCATAAACTATACTTGAATGAAAGTTGTCGGTGAAAAATTGGAGGAAAATATTAGCTGTTTTATGTAACCTCTCCAGAGGCCATACATTAAAGTAAAGTGTCCAGTTAAAATACATTTTTGCGAATTTCCCATATAGGGAAGAAGCTATTACCGTAGTCGGCATGGTAAGACCTAGGTCCGGGACCATGATAACTTTTCGTTTTGAGGTCCCCAGACCCCAAAAACACCATTCGTTCGAAACTGTATATATATATATATATTAATAATCAAATGAAACATTTTTCATTTGATTATTATTATATTAGTAGCCCTAAAAAATGAATGCAATATAAACATATATATATATATATATATATATTTGTGTCCGTGGGTGCGATAACTCTCGTAAAAATGGTCCGATTTTGATAAAATTTGGTACAAACGTGTAAAGCATTATTTATGACTTTATGTTTGAAAACCAGACAGATCGACCCATCCGAAGTGGTATTTTGGGAGGGTTTTGTACCCCAAAAATGGGGTTTTTGAAGTTTTTACATTTAATATTTTAAAAAGTCAAATTTTAGTTTTCACCATTGGATTCGGCTTACAAAAACACACAATTTGGTGTTTTGATCATTTCTCTACGTCAGTTGGTTACAGAGATATTGAAAGTACTAAACACAGTACGTTGTCCCATGTTATTCTTATGGAGAATAAGAAAAAAATTAAAGCTCGCTTATTTATGAAGTATACTAACGAATCAAGGCTTCATCTGGTTGTGGTCTATTGTTATTTGCACAAAAAACGCAATTTTTACCGATAATTAACGTAGCAGCAAACCTGCGTCCTCAGCCCCATGTTATTCTTATGGAGAATGAGTAAAATGTAATGTATCCCTTAATTATGAATATAAATTAATAAAACTTGGTATGTTGGTTCACCTAGTTGAGTTCTATTGATATTTGCATAAAACCCCATTTTTTGTGTTCCTTGTTGCAGCAAACCTGCGTACTCATCCCCTATGTTATTCTTATGGAGAATAATCAAAATGGTATATATCGCTTATTTATGAATTTATATTGATGCAACTTTATGTGGCTTCACCTAGTTGAGTGATATTGATAGTTACATGAAACCCCATATTTTTTGTTCCTTGTTGCAGCAAACCTGCGTACTCATCCCCAATGAGTGGAGAATAATTCAAATTTGATATATCACTTATTTGTCAATATATTTTAATGAAACCTGGTATGCAGCTTTATGTGGTATTAAGACATATAGGTTGCATTGGAAATTCGCTGAGTACGCAGGTTTGCTGCGACGGGGGTATTTAAATATTGGCATTTGATTAGCTGTGTGATTTGACTTTACTGAAAATTGACATTAGTTGTACAAGCGAAGCTGCTGGGCAAAGCTAGTTAATTTAAAAAAAGGCTCAACTTTTAACAAATTTCAAAACATTGGCCAGCTTAGCAATTTCATTTTGTTGTATTCTAAAGTTTAATGAGCGAGGGGTGCTTATAGGTTCAGCAGTTACATTAATGATGATCTGTTTCATCTCGAGGTAAGGCAACATCTTATAAACTTATTCGAAAACATAATTACAAGTTTGATTCGCAGCATCGCCTGTTTACACGTTTAGCCGGCCACGGGGGATGACAAAGGCACGCCACCCCCCGACATCCCGACATCCGACCCCCGACCCGGGCTGTTGCGGTCGTCTTCTGTTTCCAAACACTCGCGGGCCCGCAGCCATCCGATCGCCCGCACTCTAGCCCCTAGCTCATTGTGGCCCGTTTCCACAAAACACAGATACCGTTTCGTCGCGCTCCTACACAAAAACCGAACCTTTAGAATCGCGCCGGTTTTCTATTTCGCAGACACCATAAGAAAGAGATTGACTCGCCAAAGTTCGGATGGGTATTTGACCGGGCGAGGAGTTTCAATGACGCTGTCGATTCAGATGTTTCTCTCCTCTGGAGTTCAGAAGCTCATGGACATGGAATACGAATATTAGGTCTTAAGTAAATGTGGTCTAATTAGCTATATCCAGATCGATGTGTTAGTGTGTGTTATAACTATCAGTAAAACTTTAGACTCGTATTAAATTTCTTTGGAAATCTAATTTGCTCAGCTCAGTAATTTCATTTCCGTGTGTGTGCTTCTTTTTGTATAGCGATCATTTTGGAACTATCTCGAAAAAGGATACCTGATAAAGTAATCATCTGATACAATAAAACTTACTAATTTCAATTGTTCACATGCTATTGTTGAAGGCCAGTATAGTGGAATCCTAAACTTTTTCAATATGAGAATTGGCCTTTGATTGTCTATGCAGTGTATTAGCTAAATTTCTGCTTAATATTAGTCACATCGGTTCAGTAGTTGGCATGTGACGGACTCACAAACAAACTCACGAACTTCCAGTTTTGTAATATTAGAAGGGCACAACGCTGGGGAACTGCAAACAAAACTTTGTATTTGTTCGCATTTTATTTTTATTTATTTCAATTTTCAATTCAAATAGACAATGGAAAATAATAAATCCTTATCCTTCTAATCTACTGAATTTAAATAGATACAATAAACAATCTTTATTTAAAACCGTATCCAGTAATAAGCCTGTATTAAATAATTTGGGCGTGTGTTCTCTGGTTGATCGGGTATCCTTCTTCATAAATGCAAGATAAATGTAATTCAATATTCTTGATGCAAGTTTAAATTACTCTCAAATTTTCTCTTGAATTTAGTGAAAATGTTAGTGTGAAAAAGTAACATTTTCTAGCCTTATAAAGCGGTACGTTATAATATATTTTTAACGTAAACATTAGTGTTTATTAAAATAATGATTATGTTACAAAAACTATATTTATAATAATAAGACTGAAAATTAACAAAACCAAAAATATGTATTTTCCTATATAGCCCCCCACTCTGGATCAAGACTATTTGTTTGATACTTTGTGACAAAATTTGCATTAGTACTTACGTTATTAGCAGTAATTTTCATCGAAATTTTCTGAGTTTGCTCATCCCATTAAGGGAATATTTGAGCGTACTCCTAGTATATCTTACAATTGTAAATAGTATATGATCTAAAAAATAAATGTTACAAAATGATCATTGCTAAATAAATAATTGTAATAGTTGTTGTGTGTATAAGCATGCGATGTTTCCTATAACAAAAATATAACGGCATATACATTGCAATAATAATATTAGACTAGTTGGAATAGTTTTGCTGATTTATCTCTCATATGAATGCATGTCCCCTTTTGGTAAACTAAATATTTGATTTGACTTGTAAATTGATTTGTCACTTGTAAGTTGTAATATACGACTCTAGAGAGTGAGAGTGCATGCACTACCACGAAGATTGACTAAGTGAAGTGGGAGTATACAAGGCATGTAGGGAAAACATTGTGAGTTATCAATTAGAAGGTTCTCAATACAAAAGTGAGATTAAAGTCCAATGCTTTTTACATTCTCGCCCCTATACATAATGTATTGAGAAAGTATTGTTTTCGTCAAAATTTTCGAATTTGAGTTGTTAGTGGAAATATTCCTTTGGTACTCCCTGAATCCAAAAAAGTGATTTTTACGTGATGTCTATGTGTTTGTCTGTCTATCTGTCTGTATGGATGTGTACAGAGCTCTAGACTTGTGGACCGATTTTGATGAAATTTGGTACGTATGTTCCACAATATCTCCAGGCGTTTATATTTTTTTGAATTTTTTTATTTTAAGAGTAATTATCCCCCAAAACCGCTAAAAAAACATGAAAAATCCAAATTTCTCAAAAACGGCTCTAACGATTTTAATTAAAGTTGAGTAGTTTATAAGTGGTTTCCAACATAATGACACCACCCGTAGTTCTGGAAAAATTCGGGGTCAGAAATTACAGGACTTAAAACATTAAAAATTCAGTTTTTAATATTTTTTATAAAAAACCATAAATGTTAAAAACTATTACTTATCACATTAAAAATAGTTTAAAAAACTAAATAATTCTGTACTTTTAATTATTATTCTACGACTACTGGTTGCGGAGAAAATCTAAGTTTTCATTTAGCGGTAAACACAGTACGTTTTCCAGTGTTATTCTTATGGGGAATACAAAAATTACCATCTTCCTCTTATTTACTGATCAATTTCGTTAAAAACTTATATCCAGGTCAAGTTAGCATTGGCCAGCAGAGGATATTAGAAATATGTTGCCCCTTAACCTTGGGGGGACGGGGCATTTTCCCTCTTAAAACCACTGTATGTAGCAGAGGATTCAGTAGTGCCTCTAAAAATGGGATTTGGGTTGACATTTAGGAAACAAATTTTTTTAGAATATTTTCTGTACATTCTGCCGACCTTTATATTCTATATATAGTAAATAAATAATAATTTATACATTAAAACGGGCTAAAAGGATAAAGTATGTGTAAGTTTCCTGATACCGTTTATTTGTAATTCAGCAATGTGTCAGCTGAATAATACAAGTGTTTGTATTGGACTATTACCGGATCATCGTAATCCCCAAGTAGAACTTTTGTTGCGAAGTGGGATCTTTGTTGCATACGACAGGAAAATTCTTATCACTATTTGCATTTTTTACGACGTGCAAAGAGTCAAGGAAAGCTCGGCAGTTAGTTGATACGATGGGAGCGACTTGGCGCCAGCGTCTGGGAGAAGCTTATTTCCCGCCAAGCAATCAGCTGTTCGCGCGTCCATAATCAACTGTGATCCGGCGATAACAGCTGTCAACAAGTTGTTGAGGCGCGGCACGGCGCGGTGGCGTTGGCGGCAAACTCTCCCCCGCTGCCCACCAACTCTTCGGTTAACACCATGGAATCACACGATCACAACGTACTGCACCAGCGTGGTGGATCTTTCACTGTAATTAAGCGTAAAACAATCAGTTAACATGTAAAAAATTAGTTTTCCACCTGAAAGTTAACAAAATGTCTAAAGTTGTCCGCTCACATTCATTTTTGAAACATTTTCTACACTCACGTGTTATTTAAGTACCATACTTAACACTACAGACTCGATACCAGCAGCTTGGGGGCTCCAATAGTGTGGGGCGCGATATACCTGGCGCCCACTCGCTGGTTGCTCCTGTCGATCAATTAGGGATTCTATGTAAAATCAAGTAAGTTAGTAATTTTAATCGCTTTTTAGAGAAATTTATATAATACTTGTAAATTGAGTTGGTGCTCAGATTTGTTGCAACAGGTTTAAAACTTACTTTGAATATTCGTATTGGGGTATTAAAATTTGACCAGAAAAATCAGCGTATGTAAATTGTTGAGTTACGGAACAAAAATAATAAATGTTTATGTTTTAACATACAATAGACAAACAATTTATTCCAAATATTACGTTTACACTTTTACATTCCAAGAGCTTGTTGAATCTCGTCTGAAAGTTTACCGTGCAACATGGTTATCAGGCAGTCCAAATTCATCATTAATTAATAATAATTAATTGTAATTATTAATTCACTAGTATCATTAGTAATTCATTATCCTATACTCTAATATGAGTAAGGTTTGCTTGCTTGCTTGCTTGCTTGCTTGCGTGCTTGCGTGCGTGCTTGCTTGCTTGCTTGCTTGCTTGCGACACGGATCTCAAAAACGGCTTCAACGATTTCCTTCAAATGTTCCAGGCCTCATCCCAAGGAAAAATCAAATAATGTAAAAAAACTAAAATGAAAAGTTAAAAAAATTAACATTGGGCTTATGGAGTTTCAAATCAAAACAAAAGAATTGTAACAGCTGTTCATAATCAACCAGGGAACTGTCAAAGTAATACTCATGTTGTATATGATTATTAACATGTGGTTTCCTGAGAGCAGAGATTAAAAGATTTGAGTTAAGATTACATATATAGAGTAGTAAAATAAATCAAAGGGACATTGAGCTATAAATAACAACTGGAGGGACCTTAAAAATGTAGAAAAGAGGCAGATGAGTAATACAAATCTGATTATCAGTAGGGGGAAGTGGTGAAATATTACTCCGAGTCATCTAAACAAACTGACTGGCCTTCCCCCGAGCAAAGCTCGGCCCCCAGGTACTTATAAATAATTCACCAAACTCTTTATGCGGAAGGCTGGATGGTGTCTTCTTACATATAACTAGCCGTTACCCGTCGCGGCTTCGCCCGCACTCACTACATAGTAAGATATATGTTAACTGATTAACAGTCGCGTCGTATTCCAAGGCAGCAATTTCAAAGACGCCCCACGTATTTCTGGTGAACATTTGCCGCCGGTGGACATAGCCCTTACAGCAAGAGCTCGTCTGCGAACTTCAGCCACCTCAACAGTTTCTGTAGATCACTGTCCTTATAGTGCCATTTCAGTTGCTCTCAAACTGACTGCTGAGCTTGCTCTTCACGTCGAAGTTGTGGACCTTCTGCTCTGTGTGCTGCCTGCCGTAGAGCTTGATGAAGACTTTTAATTTCTATTTGAACTGAAGTTTCCTGATGGAATTTTAAAACTTAAATAGGCCTAAATGTTACTTTAGGATATTAGCTACCTCCTTACCACTTGTCAGCTCAATTGTCTCAGTTGTTGAAGCTTGATTGAGCCACAAATAAATAAACAAACTCACAAACGTTCAGCTTCATAATATTGAAGTATTATTGAGTAAAGCATTTCTTTGTACAACTAAAGCTAGAGTTCCTGCGGGCACATTTTCATAATTGACATGGCATTGGTGACATATACCGGTGCAGATGGTCGAATAATGAAATATTTACATTTACCCCTACCCTCTATGGCCCCTGAAGTTTCTGCTGCTTTAAACTGCAATGTTTTACTATATCGCAACTGAAATGCAACTCCTATTATTCCATACCCTTTCATTTATTTAAAATAATATATCAATATCTACATCATCAAAAACCTTTTTACAGTCCAAATATATAGGAAAGTTCATATGTTTTTTCGTTTTTTTCAACTAAGGAAACAGTTTTATGCAACGTTTTATCACTAATTCGATTTAGTAAAATCTAAATTGATTTGTTGAAAATAGATTCTTGGTCATACAATAATTTAATACTTTTTAACGAATTTCCCCTATAGGGAAGAAGCTATTACCGTAGTCGGCATGGTAAGACCTAGGCCCCATGCCCCAATCCCCATCCCCATCCCCATCCCCATCCCCATGGGGATGAGGTCCCCAGACCCCAAAAACACCATTCGTTCGAAACTGTAGATATATATATATATATATATATATATATATATATATTAGCGAATTTCCCCTATAGGGAAGAAGCTATTACCGTAGTCGGCATGGTAAGACCTAGGCCCGGGACCATGATAATTTTTCGTTTTGAGGTCCCCAAACCCCAAAAACACCATTCATTCGAAATTGTATATATATATATATATATATATATATATATATACACATTCAAAACCAAATACATTCATAACAAATTTCATCAAAATCGGATAATTTTTACGAGAGTTATCGAGCTCACGAACACACACACACACATATATATATATATATATACAATTTTCATATCCTTCGACGTTAAAGATATCTATTCAAACATCCCTCCACTAGAAACATTGGATATTTTGAAAAGTGACCTTGAAAAAAGCAGAATATTGTCCAACCAAGAAATAAAGGATGTTATAAAACTAACAGATACATGTTTGAATCAAAACTACTTTCAATATGATTCAATTTATTACCAACAAAAAGAAGGCCTAGCAATGGGTTCACCACTTTCAGGTCTTCTTGCTGATATTTTTATGCATAATTTAGAGGTCAGTAAAATCAATAATTGTGTAAATCCTTTTCAATCAAAAATAAAATACTGGTTTCGGTATGTAGATGATATCCTTTGCCTCTTCGAAGGAAATATGGAAGAAAGTGATGATTTTTTAAAATATTTGAATACATTGTCAAACAAAATTAAATTTACAAAGGAAAGTGAAAATAATCAAATTAATTATCTTGATCTGAAAATAACAAAACAAGGGAGAAAACATAATTTTCAAGTTTATAGGAAGACCACTCAATCAGACCTCCTCATCCCATCTAATTCAAACCATCCTTGGAAATTCAAAACAGCAGGATTTAGAGCGATGATTAACCGGATGTTAGATTTGCCCTTGACAACAGAGAATTATGAAAAAGAACTGAAAACAATTAAATATCTAGCAACAAAAAATGGATACAGTCAAGAACTCATAGATAAAATGGTCAAAAACATAAAAAGAGAAAGAAGAGGAAGACCTAATAGAAGTGAACAAAGAAATGAAGAAAGATTTATTAGTATGCCTTTTAATACAACCCTAAACAAGGCAATAAGAAAAACATTTATAAACTCAAAGTACCAGATTGGTTACAATATATATATATATATATATATATATATATATATATATATACATTCATAACAAATTTCATCAAAATCGGATAATTTTTACGAGAGTTATCGAGCTCACGAACACACACACACACATATATATATGTATGTGTATATATATATATATATATATATATGTGTGTGTGTGTGTGTGTTCGTGAGCTCGATAACTCTCGTAAAAATTATCCGATTTTGATGAAATTTGGTATAAATGTGTAAAGCAACATTTATGACTTTAAGTTCGAAACCAGCCAGATCGCTTTATCCGAAGGGGTATTTTGGGGGGGTTTTGTACCCCAAAAATGGGTTTTTCGAATTTTGTATACATAATTTTGGAAATAGTCAAATTTTAGCTTTTTACATTTTATTTAGCTTAAAAAACACACAATTTGGTATTTTGATCATTTCTCTACGTCAATTGGTTACCGAGATATTGAAAGTGCTAAACACAGTACGTTGTCTAATGTTATTCTTTTGGAGGAAAAGAAAAATGTTATATCTTGTTTATTTATGAACGTATACTGACGAAACTTGGTATACGGCTTCCGTAATTTTTCACCAAAGGCTCCCGTAGCAGCAAACCTGCGTACTCAGCCCCATGTTATTCTTATGGAGAATAAGTAACGTGTTATCTCTTTTTGAAAATAAATTAATGAAATTTTGTATGTGGCTTTACCTACATGAGTTATATTGATATTTGTATAAAACCCCATTTTTTGTGTTCCTTGCTTCAACAATCCTGCATACTCATCCGCCATGTTATTCTTATAGAAAATAATTAAAATGTCATAAATCGTTTATTTGTGAATGTATATTGATGAAACTTGGTATGTGGCTTTATGTGGTATTAATATACATGTATATGCATTGGAAATTCGCTGAGCACGCAGGTTTGCTGCTACGGGGGTATTTAGATCTTTAGCCAATTATTTTCTCAGAGATGGGCCGGTATGAAGAGAGAAGCGTGTCAGTGCCCAACTTATAAAAACAGGTGCCACCACAGTTGCCACCACAGACACCCTTAAAACTAGATGAACATGACTCACTGTTTTAGTGATTTGTCATAAGAATTTGTTATAATTGTTGCTAAAATTTCGATATTGTTTTTGATTGTTGGTATATTTCCATCATCCAAACCATAACTATGTTTATTTTAAATTCGACAAACTATTTTATACAAATAATTAACGTAATTGTAAACTTAACTACTTAAACGTCACTAAATAACTCTGTTCTAAAAACATACCACAACAAGTATACGGAGTTATATATCTAATCATTTTTACAATTGTTTTAAAATAATGGTTAAAAATTTGAGTTTTGGTGCACGAAATGGAAGAAGGACCGAATTCCGAATTTTGTTAAAGACCAAAATCACCACGTCTCAACAACACGCACTTCAACAAGATCAATTTTATTGTTACAATTTGTCTAGATACTATATGTAGAACAAATAATGTGCATCATTCATTGGAAAATGCAGCTTACATTGTGAAAGAAGATTAAATTTACCCTAAATTTGCTCTTTTATTTGCAGTTTGCTAGTAGAAAACTTATAATTTGACTGACATTGGTGAAACTTAAGTTTGTAAATAAATCCAAATCACATTCGGACGTTCAGGAGGTAACTACTTATTTGTGTCGAGTTCTCATTTCTAACTAACTACTTTATTGTAAATCATATTTCGATGTTTAAACAAATATTAACGATCAGCTTTGGACGTTTAAAAAAGATTAATGCAAAACTCAATTGGAAAGTCTTGGCTCAAGAACTTTATTGGCAAACTGTGTTGTGCATTGATGACGGAAAGAAGTGAAGGAATCTATGTAATAGCAGAGACAATGATGTTGTTGTCCGTCAGTGTGTGTGTGTGTGTGTGTGTGTGTGTGTGTGTGTGTGTGTGTGTGTGTGTGTGTGTGTGTGTGTGTGTATGTTCGTGATGCAATAACGTGAAAACGGCTACACGGATCGTTTTCGGATTTTTACAAAAATGTTTTACAGTACACTTCACGCTTCCAGTTCAGAAATGGAACACATTTGGTTAACCGTTTTTAATTAATTATAATTTATAAGTTGTAAAACTTCCATAAGGTAAAGCATTGGGATAAAAATTACTGCTTGTAATGTACGAGATGCTAATACATTATTGTTTCGTAAATACAATAAACTACTATAAAACGGTCCTATATAAGTATTTGATGATTAAATCAATAAAGTACTGTCCGTTTAAGATGAGTTTATTCAACTTGTCAAAGGTTTTTGAAATTTTTAGATAAAAAAACTATTACCATTTTGTATAAATAAAGATAACGTTCTCCTATAATGTGAATAATGTGAGTAAGTTAGTAGTTTATCCGTTAGATTGCAGCAGCCATTTATTTCATTTCATATTTACTTCTGCCAGCTGTGTTCTTTTGTCAGTTTATGATATTTAAATACCCCCGTCGTAGCAAAACTCAGCTAATTTCCAATGTACTGTACCTCACTGCATAGGCAACTTACTGTGTTATTTTTTGTTGAAGAATTTGCACCTCTAATATAATATAATTAAGAACGATTTATCCTATGACCTAAAATTAACCAAATGAAAAGTAGATATTTTCTTACCGAATCCCCAGGACTATTTATTTAATATTTTGTCATCAAATTTCCGTTAGAACTTACATAACAGCAGGAACTTTATCTACCATTTCTGAGTTTGGTCATCCCATAACGTGAACATTTGAGTTTACTCCTAGTATATTTTAATATCCAACCAATTAAATTAGTTTGTGAGAAGATATCGTCCTCATGACAAACTTGGGGACTTTAAAACGACTCCTTTTCATCACATTACATTACATCACGTTTCTAGCGTCTACCTTGCTTACCTCATATCATGGATTCCAAACCGCAAAAAATGGGAACTGAGTAAATAGCATCTTTAAATTAGAAAGAAGTTCGTCTAAAAAAGAGGAAATGTGCATTGCATGTGATACGCACAGTTTTCTTTATCAGCACCATGTAATTTCCCTCCAAACACCGATCTGCTTTCAAAGTTTACTAACCTCAACAATAAATACAAATAGCAATATACCCTGTAGTATAGTAAATTGGATTTTAGCTCATATTGGATTTTGTAGCTTGAAGCCAGTAATTCCCATTCCGTTCAATATAATAATTCCTATTTTAAAAATCTACACGAGCCGCGTATACAGTATTTACATAAACAATAACTGGTACATTCGGCTCCCATAATTACAGTATTTCAAAGGTATATTAAATAGGGATGAAATGAAATACCTTTACGTTTCTATTTTTCCGCTTCGTAGAAACTTAACATTTACTTTTCTAAAGCTATACCATAACTTTCTCTAATCCATTACTTCCTGATTTGGTCAGTAGGCCTAGACTATTTAGATTATCTTGGCTTAAGTTAATAATTTTCATCTTTAATATTACCTTAAATTTAAAAATATACATTTTATTCATTTATTTCAAATCAAATATTATTATGAAGCCATTTTTTATTGAAATATTATCTTTCTGACACCTAATTTTCTTTGAAAACTGAATCGTCTATCGAAAAACCCAAAATATCTTTGACAAATGTATAGAATGAGATATCCTTAGGCATGGTCGGTGGCACGTGAAACGTCAAATGTTCATCCCCAGGGGGATCTGGTTGACCTCCAGTCAGAATGCTGAAGTCCGCATAAAGCTCCTCTAGGGTCATCTCCTCTCCTGTTACTAGAAGCTTTTGCATAAAAGACGTAGAATCGAAGACTGGGCTCGTATCGGACATTTGGAAATCTGTAGGGCAACTAGATGCGAAATACAAACCCGTGTAAAAGTCTCGAAAAGCTTTACGTAAATCTTCGATTTTCAGATCGCAAGTTCTTCGATAATTCAAGTATAAACGAACAAATTCATCGTACTCGATATTATAGTTAGGATTCTCAAGATCTGAGGTCACCACTTCATTAGTCATTTCGTTAATTTCCTGTTTCGTCAGGAGACATCCGAGCGCCTGTAGCACATTAGCCACTTCGCACACCGGAAGAGAGTTTTTAAGGGTACGAACTAAGCTCGGACTTTCTCCTTGATGAAGAAACTGACCAAGGTCAAAAAAGTCTCGAATTTCGTGTTCTTTTTCTTCTCCCAGCATCTTCAAAAAGGGCTCCAATCCTTCACCTCCACTTTTATAAAAATCCTCAACCGCTCGAGTGTTTATCTTCCACATGCTAATGCCGCCGAAGGATTCCGATACTGTAAATACATATTTTCCATCTGGATTAATGGTGCAACAAGTTACTTCCGTGGGACTAGCTCTAAAACCTAAAGCCCGGAACGGATTGCCGTCTATAGGTAACAAATGTATTCCGATGTGATTTTTTGTTTTGAAAAAGAGATAAGGTTGATTATTGTTTTCGAAAATTTCAAGATAGTTTATGGGGGAGCCAAAATCAGGGGCCTGAAAGGTGCCCCGACACCTCCTTGTCACCCCAGACGGAATAGGGGCGTCGTGCAGCCTAAATTTACATTCACTGCTCACTCCGAGAAAAATACCTGCGGAAGAGTACTGCTGAGGGTAGTAGACACTATACATCGGTAATGCAGTCTGCTCTACCCGTTGGTTAAGGATAAATTCGAATGATTGTTTTTCTCTGTCTATCACAAACACGCAGACACTACGGTCAGTGCTCAGTGTGAAAAGCTGTACTTCTTTATCACCTGGATCAATGGTTTTAACGATCACTGTTACGATCGATTTGTAATGCGCTATGTATTGACCGACCAATACAGGCTTTTCTCCCAAAAAATACACGGTAATACAGAAACTAACATCGGTCACAATGAGATATTCTGAGTTTGATGAGAAAACTATTTGAGTAATACAGCAGTTGCAATCGGTCAACGGAGAGTCCAAAATCGGACTGAGAAGTAACGGATCGAGGATCCAAATGTCACCTGTGTACATCCCACAGGCTAAGGTATATCCAGAAGGTGAGTATTTTAGGAAAGATACGGCCTGGCATAGGTTACCTTGAACTGTAATTTTCTGAGTTACTTTAATTTTGCGGTGATCAGTGTCAAACAATATACATTTACCAGAAGCCGTACCGGCACATAAAAACTTGCAGTTTGGCATCATGTCTAAAGCCGTGAACATTTCTTTGCTAGGAAACGACAAGAATTTAGGTGTGCCAGATGATGCGTTAACATAAGCGATTTTTCCACTCTCCGTGCTGATGACAAAGTGACGTACCGAGAAAGGTTCACTTGTAAGAGATGCGTCCACAAGTTGTCTCGGTTCTGTTCTCCATGTGTTCGCGCAACTGGGGTGTTCTCGACATTTCGTAACATTATTTTTCTGAGAGGTTAGATTAAAAGAAATTGAAACCAAAGGTTCGTTTAGCAGTTTATGGAAGAATAAAATTTTAAGGTCTAAATCATAAAAGCTCACGTTACCGGAGACAGTTGCCACAGCGATCATACTATCTACCATTTTAATGTTCGTTATGCAGTCTAAGTGTAAACGAACGTACTTTCTATATGTCTTCTTGTGTCTAGGGTTCATATTATCCTCCCACACAATTACGTAACCCTTACAAGTGGAAGAGAGTGCGATGGCTTCAGTATCCTCCAAAAACGTCGTATCTGTTAAACTTCCAAGTTTAGAAGGAGTCGAGTTGCTAACACAAAACTCACAATCTTTTATTTTTTCGGTTACCCTTCCATGATTTGAGTTTTCTTGGAAGACCGTTTGCCATGCTACACGTGCAAATATAACCGATCGTTCGAATGTCACTGCAAATTCACTCCTCGAATTAGGATGTGTAGTCAGTTGTTTCACGTTTCCTAAGGATTCTTTAATTGTTGTTGAGGCCGAGGGATTTGTAGCATCTTTTTCCCACTCCCAAATTTTAATACTAGCAGGAATTTCGTCGGCTGAAACCGTTATTAGGAAGTCTCCACTAGCACTGAGGCCGACGTGCTGGCACCCGCGAGGATGGACATCATCCAGGACCTGCAATACGCATGGACGTCTGTCCCACACGATGACACGGGAGGTTCCGGCGTCAGGCCCAGAGTCTGCAGTAACTATAAAACTCCCTGTTGAATTTACTGACATACAGCTTACTGAATTTACATGACCTTGCAAGAAAGACATCGTATCCTCGTGAAAATCGTAAATCACTGCGTACTGGGAATTCGCAAATGCTACTTGGGAGGAATCGGCATTTGAGAGGTTGATAACAGGGACTTCTGCATTGAATCCGAAACACCAGCACAACTCAAACGGGCTAGTAATAGTAGGGGTTTCTTCGGTCAATACAACACTCGACCCATGACTCGATGGTCTAGGCTGAGTCGTAGCTGACATACTACGCCCTTCTGGTTTTGCGATTATTGTTGAACTAGTTGCAACGTGAGTATCCCATACTAGTCGCTCGAATTTAGGACGATTTTCTACATTGGGTTTGCTCTTCAATAAATTAACTGGAAGCTCTAATTCTTTTACAACTGAAGACACCTGTCGTTTTCTGCTTTTTTCTAATGTTTTGTTCTTGTACTCACGGCTAGTTATTGAACCAGTCCTCGTTGGTGGTTTATCCGCTAATCTCATGACTTTTATTGATTCTTTCGAAATGTGCGATGAAGATTCATTAAGATAATAATGGCTACTCTCTTTGCTACCCCTTTCCTCCATTTTGACAAATATATCATCTAGGATAGAGCTGATTATTTCATCCTTCACAAAATCGTCGGATCTTTTTTTTAAGGGAATGATTTGTTGTATCGGTATTTCATCTTCTTCCGCAATTCTCGATGAACGAGCTTTTGATACGACGAGTTTCCCATACTGGTTTGGACCCTCTTCTCCTTGTAATACAAAAGAAACGTCGGAACTGACTTCTCCACTCTGAGGTGTATCAGTTCCGGTATTTGTGTTTGTCGTTTCTTCTGGTTGTAAAACACTCGAAGCGCGCGTAGTTCGTTCAGCAACCTCATCGTGTTTAGCTTTTCTAAAAGAAATCCGTAATTTTCCTTTAATAACGTCATCTTCAGACATGTTATCTTAGGATGATTGCTTTCTAAATATTTTCTTGTGGTGTAACTCGTAAGCCGATTCAATGTTGTAATTGACAAAAATAATTGACAAATATCAAAATAAAACAATATAAAACACATGGGTCAGTTTATCTAAATAATCTACAAATTACACATGATCAGTAAAAAATGAATCGGTAGGCTAAACAAAAAAGAAAAATAAGGTATGGTAGTAAGGTAAAAGATAAAGAGAAAAGATAGATAAGTATGGTATTATAATATTTGTAGTGAATTTCCTATGGAAAGTTAATTATTAGCATGACTCGCACGGTGAAACTTAATCCCGGGACCACCGTAGAAGTTCCTATTGTAAATCCCTGAACACGTTTTGGGGGGTCGTTTTTATTTATAAATAAATATATATATATATATATATATATATATATATATATATATATATATATACATACATATATATATATATGTGTGTGTGTGTTTGCACTCTAGCGGTTGCATTTTGTGTCCGATTTAGTTAAAATTTTGTAAGACCGTTCCTTTCTATAATCAGTTGGACAAGTTCGTTGGGAAAAACAATCGGAAAACTCTAAACCCCTTATTCTGGGATTAATCTTTCAAATTTCGAGTTTTCGGGCCCAAAAAGGGCCAGAGAAGCACCAGATGTAAAATTATTGCATTTAAAAATATGTAAATTAGTGAGGTGAAAGTGTAAAGCCCTCTCTCGTCATTCTAGCATAACTATTTAACAAGATACTATGTCGTTCATTTAAAGAAAATGCTTATCGACCAAACACAGTACGTTGTCTTATGGGGGTTTTACATAAGAAAAGTCTGTTATTCATTTGTTGGTGTACTTTTATCATCCCCTGCAACCTCACGCCTACTATCAAGCCTGACTGGACCTTCTCCTAACCTTATAATGCGCAATATTGTATTCCCAGCATTTGAAACCAGGAGCATCAGAACATACAAAAATTTTCAGATTTCAATAAAAATTGACTAAATGTATGTTTTTACACTGATTTTGAGTTTTACAAGTTCGTTATGTGGAAATTCACTTCCCTCTTGTTATAAATATTTTTTCTTCCCTCCGATATGCATATAGAATTCTGTACAATTAAATAAAAAGGACACATTAGCTACACCTATTATGTGTTGATTATCATAAACTCACTATGATAGGATACCTACAATTTATTCGTTTTACAACAAAATAAAATTATGATTTAAATATGTTTACTACTGTATTTACATTTACCGTTAAGAGTTAAATAACGACTTTCTATACTCGACATTGACATGACATCACATTTTATGTAGCAAAAATACCTTAAACTACGGTTATAATTACGGAAGGTATAATTTCCTAAGGTCCTTTATCGCTCGACCTCTAAATACTTAGGATAACATGCAGTTCTCAACCACGTACTACGATGTAAAGGAAGTCGTGACCGACCTTGATAGAAATAAACCTTACGCGCCGCCGAGCAAACAAATAAGGGTAATTAAGTCAAGACTAATAAAATAATTAACATGTAGGCGGCGTCTGGCGAGAACACGAGACCTGAGCGACGGCGGCTCACTGCAAAACTGAACTTGGCAGTGGCTAAGGCATCTAAGAGGGAGGGGTTACGGCACAACGTTACGTTACAGAGCGAATGTCTTAACCAGAGTAACGTAACGTAGATTTTGTTCATTGTACATAAAATATTTTAAAAGACCGAACTGTGTACATTTAAAATTGTATTATTTGATGGCTTGATCAGAAGTCAAGAAGTGCCCCAGTGCCGAGTACAAGAATTTATATAGTACTGGGGCCGAGCTTTGGCCAGAGGGTCAATAGTAACGAATAGTAAAGTTATACTCTGACAGCTTTCTGGTTGTTTTAGATCAGCTGTTATGATTTGAAAGTAAACTAATACTAGTGGCTTACAAGGACTATAGCCCTTAACAGATGGATGTGTAAGTGGATAATCACAGCTGATGATCATTAATTCATTTTGCTTATTAATAAAAACACTGTACTGAAATTTCCATAAGAAAATCATTGGATCTTTGAAGTCCACTGGGGCGTAGCACACGTACTTTTTACATTTCTGATATTTTTCCCACCGTCCTTGGCCCTCAAGCTTTAAGACGAATCGTCATAACCTAACTACACTTCTTCCTAGCTCGAGATATTTCGTGGGACCGATTCGCTTACGGAATTAAATATCAAGATAAGTATCAAAAAGTCATGATGATCAGGATAAATATAATTAAGGTAAAGTATTAGTTGTGGGTGGATATTTGTACCTTTGACTGTAATCCGTGGTTGTATTGTTATGAGATGACTTGATGGGCAGCTAGTCATCAAGGTGGGAGAGTAAATGCACCCCACTCCTCGCCCAAGTTGGGAGAGTAAATGCACCCCACTCCTCGCCCAAGGTGGGAGAGTAAATGCACCCCACTCCTCGCCCAAGTTGGGAGAGTAAATGCACCCCACTCCTCGCCCAAGTTGGGAGAGTAAATGCACCCCACTCCTCGCCCAAGGTGGGAGAGTAAATGCACCCCACTCCTCGCCCAAGTTGGGAGAGTAAATGCACCCCACTCCTCGCCCAAGTTGGGAGAGTAAATGCACCCCACTCCTCGCCCAAGGTGGGGGAGTAAATTCACCCCACTCCTCGCCCAAGTTGGGAGAGTAAATGCACCCCACTCCTCGCCCAAGTTGGGAGAGTAAATGCACCCCACTCCTCGCCCAAGGTGGGGGAGTAAATTCACCCCACTCCTCGCCCAAGGTGGGAGAGTAAATGCACCCCACTCCTCGCCCAAGGTGGGAGAGTAAATGCACCCAACTCCTCACCCAAGGTGGGAGAGTAAATGCACCCCACTCCTCGCCCAAGGTGGGAGAGTAAATGCACCCCACTCCTCGCCCAAGGTGGGGGAGTAAATTCACCCCACTCCTCGCCCAAGGTGGGAGAGTAAATGCACCCCACTCCTCGCCCAAGGTGGGGGAGTAAATTCACCCCACTCCTCGCCCAAGGTGGGAGAGTAAATGCACCCCACTCCTCGCCCAAGGTGGGAGAGTAAATGCACCCCACTCCTCACCCAAGGTGGGAGAGTAAATGCACCCCACTCCTCGCCCAAGGTGGGAGAGTAAATGCACCCCACTCCTCGCCCAAGGTGGGAGAGTAAATGCACCCCACTCCTCGCCCAAGGTGGGGGAGTAAATTCACCCCACTCCTCGCCCAAGGTGGGAGAGTAAATGCACCCCACTCCTCGCCCAAGGTGGGAGAGTAAATGCACCCCACTCCTCACCCAAGGTGGGAGAGTAAATGCACCCCACTCCTCGCCCAAGGTGGGAGAGTAAATGCACCCCACTCCTCGCCCAAGGTGGGAGAGTAAATGCACCCCACTCCTCGCCCAAGGTGGGGGAGTAAATTCACCCCACTCCTCGCCCAAGGTGGGAAAGTAAATGCACCCCACTCCTCGCCCAAAGTGGTAGAGTAAATGCACCCCACTCCTCGCCCAAGGTGGGAGAGTAAATGCACCCCACTCCTCGCCCATTGTGGGAGAGTAAATGTACCCCACTCCTCGCCCAAGGTGGGAGAGTAAATGCACCCCATTCCTCGCCCAAGGTGGGAGAGGAAATGCACCCCACTCCTCGCCCAAGGTGGGAGAGTAAATGCACCCCACTCCTCGCCCAAGGTGGGAGAGTAAATGCACCCCACTCCTCGCCCAAGGTGGGAGAGTAAATGCATCCCACTCCTTGCCCAAGGTGGGAGAGTAAATGCACCCCACTCCTCGCCCAAGGTGGGAGAGTAAATGCACCCCACTCCTCGCCCAAGGTGGGAGAGTAAATGCACCCCACTCCTCGCCCAAGGTGGGAGAGTAAATGCACCCCACTCCTCACCCATTCAGGCTCAAAAACAACTATTTTATAGTAAGATTAAACTAAGAGGGAAATTTGCTAACTTGATAGTTGGGAATCCATGAAGCGGCCGGCGTGGCGCTATTGGGGTCAGGGGATGAAGGTTTAGGGATTAACAATCTGTTTGCTATTTTTATCTTTTACTTTTGAAATTTGTTTAACGTTTTTAGCGAATTTCCCCTATAGGTATTACCGTAGGTCTCATGGTAAGGCTTAAGCCCAAGACCATGATAACTTTTTGTTTTTAGGTCCCCAGTAGTCAATAACACTAATTGGTCACTTTTATATATATATGTGTGTGTGTGTGTGTGTGTGTGTGTGTGTGTCCGTGAATGCGATAACTTGAGTAAAAAACGTCCGATTTCGATGAAATTTAACTCAAATGTGTAAAGTGACATTCATGACTTTAAGTTCGAAAACCAGAAAAATCGGACAATGGGGAGGGGGGTTTGTGGTGGTTTTAAATTTTCCCAAAATCAGTTTTTGCATTTTTCATCATAAAATTTTAAAAAACTTAACTTTGGTTTTTACCATGTTATAGAGCTTGAAAAAACAAACGAGTTCGCACGCAGCACGCTGACGTGAGGGAAGTGAATTTCCACATAACAACTTTTAAAACTCAAAATCAGTGTAAAAACATGCATTTGTCCAATTTTTATTGAAATCTGCAAACATTGATTTTTTGGCTGTTCTGATACCCCTGGTTTCATTTACTTGCAAAGCTGGGAAAACAATTTTGCCCATTATAAGGTTAGGAGAAGGTCCAGACAGGCTTGAAATTAGGCGTGAGGTTGCTGGGGATGATAAAAGTACTCTAACTAAGGAATAACCGGCTTTTCTAGTGTAAAACCCTCATAAGACAACGTACTGTGTTTAGTCGATAATCATTTTCTTTAATAACTCGGTAAATATTTATGCTAGAAAGACGAGAGAGGGCTTAAAACTTTCGCCTCTCTAATTCCCAAATCTTTACATGCATTTATTTTACATCTGGGGCTTTTATGACCATTTTTGGGCCCAAAATCTCAAAATTTGAAAGATTAATCCCCCAAAAAAGGGGTTTTGAGTTTTCCGATTGTTTTGCCCAAAGAACTTGTCCACCTGATTACAGAAAGGAACGTCCCCACCAAATTTGAAGAAAATTGGGCAAAAATTGCGACCGCTAGAGTGCAAAAACATATATAAATAAATAAATAAATATATATATATATATATATAACAAATTTTGAACGACCCCCCAAAACGTGTTCAGGGGGTCACGGTAGGAACTTCTATGGTGGTCCCGGGCTTAAGTTTCACCGTGCGGGTCATGCTAATAGTTCACTTTCCAAAGGAAATTCACTAATAATATAGCTTTTTGAATTATTAACCTAGGTTGAGTGGTCGCGGAGAAAATCCAAAAAACCTACTCATAAAATCTCCCATGTTAATCTTATGGGAAAAAGGTTTTTTTTGTTTTCCTCAGTTCATTTCAATGTAAACTTCACATTTGCTTTTACCAATCAGTTCAGTTCCACAAAAAATATCATTTTAGTGTTAAATTGTGATTCTACGTCCAACCGTTGCAGAGATATTCAAAGTGCTAAATACAGTACGTTGTCAAATGTTATCCTTATCGAGCATAAATAAAATTTGATATCTTGATTATTTATAAATGTATATTGATGAAAGTTAGTATGTGACTTCACGTAGTTCTGGTATATTGATATTTGCACAACAAAGTTTTTCTTTATCCCCATAGCAGCAAACTTGCTTACTCAGCCCCATGTTTTTCTTATGGAGAATAATTCAAATGTTATATAGCGCTTATTTATGATTGAATATTGATGAAACTTGCTATGTGGCTTCGCCTAGTTAAATACTATTTATATTTGTATAAAAATAATTGTTTGTGTTCCTTGTTTCAGCAAACCTACGTACTCATCACCAATGTTATTCTTATGGAGAATAATTAAAATTGTATATATCGCTTATTGGTGAATATATTTTTATGACACTTGGTATGCGGCTTTATGTAATATTAAGACATATATTATGCATTGTAAATTCGCTGAGGATGCAGGTTTGCTGTGACGGGGGTATTTTTTTATTATTCCGATCAAACAATTTGTATTTTGATTAATAAGTATCCTTCTATTAGTTTTAAAAAGCATTAAAATATCATTGGTCTGTGGGGTAGACATGACAGCTTAATTAGTTTAATTATCTTGGGTTGGTTGAGGTTTGTAATGACCCTCGAGTAGACCACTTGTAAACTTAACTAACTCAACGCAAACTAACCCAGTTGTAATTAACTAAGTTGTCATCGACCTTTCACCTGTATTTACGATCCTTTAGCCTTATTCCCCGAATTAGGCTAGGTTACATTATCATCTTTTATTAATTATACTTTTTAATTAAATGGTAAATCTAATACTTAAATATACATGTTATATTGTATTTATTAAACAACTTACTGGCAGCGCTCTCAAGCAGTCGTGCAAGGAACTATAGGTTTTTATCAGTGGTTTAGTAGGGCCACGCTTATGGAAAAACGATTTCTAGTGCGGACGCCGCCCCTCAAACACAGATAGAACCACACTAGCTTATTCAGTCAAATAGGTGCGTGTTTAGCAGTTTACGGATCAAATTAGTATATTTCTTTACCAGAGCAATAGTTGTTGGTGCGCAATCGTGTTTTACGATAATGATTAAGCACCAAAAGCACACTATTGCTCCATGTGATGAACAACTTTTTTTATCATACTGCCCATATAAGCCTTTGATAGTTGAAAATTTTTACCAAAAATTAGGTGACTTGTATAGTTTTGCTATTTCAGATAGGTTAACTTTACAGTATTTAGATTGCTTATATTTCCTAACAAATCGACTTGCATTTTGTCCAAGTGTTTGTTACCTTTGAAATACACAAACTTAAATACCCCCGTAGCAGCAAACCTGCGTACTCTGCGAATTTCCAATGCGTGTGTATGTTTCTCACTACCACATAAAGCCACTCACCAAGTTTCATAAAAATATACGAATAAATAAGTAATATATAGCATTTTATTTATTCTCCTTAGAATAACATCAAAAGCTGAGTACGCAGGTTTGCTGCAACAAGAAACACAAAATATGTGTTTTTATGCAATTATTAATACAACTTAACCATTCAAAGCTGCATACCAAGTTTTATTCATTTATATTCTTAATCAAGGGAGACATAACATTTTACTTATTCTCCATAAGAATAACATGGGGCTGAGTATGCAGGTTTGCTGCTGCGGGGAAAATCGGCAAAAAATTTTGTTTGTGCAAATATCAATAGACCAGTACTAGGTGAAGCCACATGCCAAGTTTCATCAACAATTCATACAATTCATAAATAATCGAGATACAAATTTTAATTATTATCCATATGGATAACATTGGACAACGTCCTGTGTTTAGCACTTTGAATATCTCTGCAACGGTTGGACGTAGAACAACACCAAAATTATTGTTTTATAGAGCTAAATTGATTGTAAAAAATAAATGTGAAGTTTTTAGTAAAATTATCTGAGGAAAATCCAAAAACCTTTTTCCCATAAGATTAACATGGGAAATTTTATCGACGCGTTTTTTAACTTTTCTCTACAACCACTAAACCTAGGTTATAATTCAAAATTCCAAATTTTTTTTTAAGCTCTATAAAATGGCTATAACCAAAATTAAGTTGTTTTTGGTTTTAGGGAGAAAAATTCAAAATACTGATTTTTGGAAAATTTTAAACCCCCATAAAACCCCCTTCCCATAGTCCGATCGATCTGGTTTTCGAACTTAAAGTCATAAATGTTACTCTACACATTTTTGCCAAATTTAATCAAAATCGGGTGTTTCTTTCAAAAGTAATCGCGGTAACGGACACACACATATTATATATGTGTGTGTATTATATATGTGTGTGTATTATATATGTGTGTGTATTAATTTGAAAGAATAGTGTTATTGGCATCTGGGGACCTCAAAACAAAAAGTTATCATGATATTGGGCTTAAGTCTTACCATGCCACATACGGCAATAGCTTCTTCCCTATAGGGGAAATTTGCTAAAAGTTATCATGGTCTCGGGCTTAAGGCTTACCATGCCACCTACGGTAATAGCTTCTTCCCTATGGGGGAAACTCGCTAAAAGGAACAATAACAATCGTTGAGGTTAGTGCACTAAAATATCCACAGCTGATTTTTCGGAGTGCTATTTTAAGGTATCAGAAAAATTAGATTTTACGGATTAATTATCCAAAATCCCAAAACCAGGTGATTTCCGTGTAGTATAATAAGATTTTCACAGTATAAACAGTTGGCTTGAATGATTTGACAGTTGTTTGTTATTGTTTTGTTTGTTTTAAAATCGTTCCACTTACGAATTCAATGGAAACATGACTACCTAGAAGAAATATTGAGTTTATGCATATTCCAGATCCAGAGTAAAATAAAATTTGAAATGATTTGTAGGCTATGATTTTGCTTATGTCATAAGAATTTAAAAGACAAATTACAAAACGAAAAACAGCTAAACAAAATCTTTATCCAGTGTCTATTTTATTCGAGACAGTGGTATGTTTTTATATATTTCTGTGACTGCATCAATTTTCTCAATTTTTGAATTCTTTGGAAGTTCCGTATTTTACAAATTTCAAAATCAATTTTATTCACTCTATTAATTTCGTCATGAGAAACCTGCAACCGATAACAATACAGGTAGTTTAAATTGTAAGAATTTAACTACCAGCAGTCCATAAGCTATGTTGGGCTATACATTTTTCTCAAAGAAAGATACAATGTATCCCTATGATTTACACAACTCAAGGAAACATAACACTCCCCAAATATGGATACAGTTTCATAAATAATAAAACAAATGGAAACTAAATTTGCAGATATAGTTCGGAAGATTTAGTTACGAAAAAACAGTTAATGTATGTATACAGTTTCATAAATAATAAAACAAATGGAAACTAAATTTGCAGATATAGTTCGGAAGATCTAGTCTCGAAAAAGCAGTTAATGTATGGATACAGTTTCATAAATATTAAAACAAATGGAAACTAAATTTGCAGATATAGTTCGGAAGATATAGTTACGAATAAACAGTTAATGTTCGTTGGTTACAAACAAACTCATTTTAACGTTTGAGAGGTATGCAATAGCGCGTACAACTGGGCTGAAGAGAATTACTAGAATAGAATAATTAAAACATTATATATATTACATAATAATGTATTATTTATTCTATGGTACTAGTAACAATCAGCGCTAATTCCTGCTCTGAACTTGGGGGGGTGGAACTAAAAAAATCAACATCGGGTGTCCCTACTTACAGGGTTATGTTATGTATACATTGCTTGTTCTCTCCGTAAAGCATTGTAGCTATCCCCAACAGAATCCTACCTTAATTTGATTTATTTTTTATTGTATAAGATTTTACCACTTCTGATCGTTAGGCTTACACACCACTACGTTTCATCGGCAGTTTCTTGGTTGATTGTGCCAATAAACAGTGTATGAAGAGTGGTGAGGGCAAATTTCTCGTCAACCCTTTGTTCACTAGCCGGCCATTAAGTCAAAGACAACTCCACACAATTGCGCGAACACTGAGCTAATGTACATACATCCTAGATTACATCCTAGATTCAGTAACTTTCACTCTGAGGAAAACAACCCTGTAACTGATTGTCAATTGAATGTTGCGTACTGTTTTGGGACAATCATCTAACCTTTCAGTGGTTATTTATATAACTGTATGTGTCAATAGTCCCTTCAGTGAATCATTACTATTGGTGAAATTTACCCCTCGCAATATCCGACATCTTTCGGATAGTTTTATCATAGCACGCCGAAGAGTGAAAAAACACGTCAACATTGATAATTGTTACTCCTTTCTTTATTTTTTGCATTGATCAATCATCACAGGGAGCAGCTTTACATGATGAGCTATACTGAAATATTATTCGTTTTATTAGTTTTATTTTAGTTTTACTAGTGATGGGATAATCGAATGAAAGATAATCGATTATACGATTATTGTAAAATAATAGAGGATTCAGTTATTTAAAAAAATATCGGTTATTTAACAAATGATCGATTATTGTCTTCAAATAATCGGTAAAAAATCTAACTGTGAAAATCCAGAAAAAATAAAAACCAAATGAACTTTTATGACTATTTATTGTTAAACATGTATTGTTGTAGGTGCGAAATGAAACTCAAAATTCAAAATCAAAATTGCTCTATACAATACAAATATAAGAAATAAAAGTAAAAATATAACTTATACAAATTGTTTGATAAGAAACGTTAGCTAACCTTAAATGTTAAAAACAACTTAACATAAAAACTTATTAAAACTAACGTAAGCCTCTAAGCCAAACAACAATTTTATTATTTATATCCTTGCGAAGAAAAATAGTTAATGTGTAATAGTGTCTAAATACCAACTTTGAATTGGCGCTGTTGGTATAGTTGGACATAATATTGGGCTTCACTCATCTAATTTTTGTTGTTCGTCAAACGGATTGTCTTCAGGAACGATTGTTTTTTGTTTTTTTTATTCGTGTTCGTAATGTGTCCGTATTTTGTGTAAGTGTTTGACGAGTTCCAGAACAAAAAAATAGGTGAGTGGAGCCCGATATCATATCCAATTTCCGATTTTAACAACCCACCAAGGGCGTCAAATTATTAAAATTGGTTGCACCCAAATATTTGTTATTTGATTGCACAAACAAATAAAAAAATTAAAGATTAAGGGTGTTTTTTTCTCAGAACCCAACACATAAGTGCCAAAAGTAACTATTTAAGATCAAACAAATTTCATGGGATGCAGCATACTTCCAACTAACTATCATATCGGGTTTACTTTTTGCAAAATTATTGATTTATTTTGTTATGTTATATATTAAGGTTATTGTATTCAAAGAATATTTCAGTTTTTCAAATTCGCTAAAAAAGTTGTCATACATTTTTAAGGGTGCCTGATTTATTTATTGACGGAAAGTTCTTTGAAATTTTTCAAAAATATGCAGGAAAAAGAGTTGATATACTACATAAATGTCACAATTAAGTAAATAAGTCAAGTTGGTGGAAACTGAAAACTAAGTCAAGGTGGTAGAAACTGAAAACTAAGTCAAGGTGGTAGAAACTGAAAACTAAGTCAAGGTGGTAGAAACTGAAAACTAAGTCAAGGTGGTAGAAACTGAAAACTAAGTCAAGGTGGTAGAAACTGAAAACTAAGTCAAGGTGGTAGAAACTGAAAACTAAGTCAAGGTGGTAGAAACTGAAAACTAAGTCAAGGTGGTAGAAACTGAAAACTAATTTCAAGATCAAGTAACAACTAGTTTTAGATACACAGCAAAGGTGCAAAAACGGTGGAACGATTGTTATCATCAGGTGTTTCTTATCAGCTGAAGAGGAATTGACGAATCTCACCTGGTGTTTCTACCGGTAAAATGAATGTTTGTTTGTTCTTAACCGGCTGCAATAATATGGTTATAAAACTTAGCCAATGTTTACAGTTTGTCTTTAAATAGAATGATGATTTATGGATTCCGACTGTCTAGGGGAGTCGCTAAAGAAGTTTTCTTTATAAATCTTATTTGTTAGTTGTGTTACAAATTAATTTGTTGGCAGGTTTTATATAGAAGCATAAACATTTCAGCGGGATCCCAACTGTAAAAACTTGTATTCTGTCACCCTTTCTTTTGGGTTGATCATGATCGACGTGAACACGAAATCCGATAACCATATGTTTATTTACCGCCTTTTATGAACATAGAGTACGAGAAAATACAACTTTACTCCGGTATGCTACATAACAGACTCATCAAAATGTATGTACAGAATGTTCCAAAACTGAAGTTAACGGGTTCGAATCTCAAAATGTTCTTATGTAAACACAGGGAAAATAATACAGAATTTTAAAGGTCTCGTTGAAAGAAACACTTTGGCGAAAAAATAATTCACTTACCTTTATCAGTTTCAAAATGGCGGCCATTTGTGTGTAAAATGTGGCATTTTCGGAATATTCTGTGTTTTCTAACCCACTACTGTTATATTTTTACTGATTAAAATTTCTTAATCGTATTGAACTCAGCTTTTCCGTGATATGCTACATGTTTGTATTTAAAATATAGTAAAAGATAATAAAATATACTTGTTCTTGAATGTTTATATGCTTAAAATTAAAAAAAGTCAAATAGTCTCGGATATCAAAAAGTACATTATTTTATAAAGGTCTTCGAAATCCTATTAACTTTCTAATCCACATCAACCTCGTATCTCTTTTTATGTTTTAGCAATAAAAAATAATCATTTCCCTAAATAAAATACATGTTATTTCATAACACTTTGAAATACTCTGTGGCCTCTTTTATAAATGAGTAATGTAAAAAGTAATGCATTTCATTTGGGAAAATTGTGATTTTTGTTGATTGCTAAAAATTAAAAAAAGATACAAAGTTGATATAATTTAGAAAGTTGTTAGGATTTCTAAGACCTTTAAAATTATATACTTTTTGATATAGTTACTATTCGACTTACCAAGATTCATAAGAAATATATTCACAAATGAGCGATATTCAAAGTATTAATTATTCTCCATAAGAATAACATGGGGGCTGAGTAAGCATATTTGCTGCAACCAGGAATACAACAAATGTGTCTTTTGCAATTATCAATATAACTTGACTATGTGTAGCCACATACCAAGTTTTATTAATTTATGTTCATAATTAAGGGATACATAATATTTTACCCATCCTCCTTAAGGATACATAGGGACCGAGTACCCAGGTTTGCTGCTAAGGGAACCATCGGCAACAGTTTTTTTTTTTTTTTTTTTTTAGCAAATAACAATAAACCACAATTAGATGAAGCCATATACCAAGTTTCGTCGGTGTATGTTCATAAATAAGCGAGATATTTTTTTTTTATTTTTCTCCGTAAGAGTAGCATTAAACATTAGACAACGAATACTGTGTTTAGCACTTTTAATATCTCAGCAACCAATTGACGGAGAACAATGATCAAATTACCAAATTTATTGTTTTTTAAGCTGAATCCAATGGCAAAATTTAAAATTTGATTTTAATAACAATTTAATATGAAAACAACTTTTGGGGTACAAAACCACCAAAAAAAACCCTTTGGCTCGGATCAGAAATGTCTATCCAACATAAATAACCTCTTTAATGATCCAAGATTACAAATCAAAATCAAAAATCTCTGGTCAAAAATATGTTTGCGGACCAAGGGACCTGTATGTTTATGTGCACCATGATATATTCTATAATTAGCTTTACTAACCTTCAGCTTAGCTGTACTAACACCCGTGATGTAAAAAAGATTACAACTAAACAGATTACCCTGACTACACCTGCAAATTGTACAATTTTAATTGCAACAACTTTTAATTGTAAGTTTGTAAAATTTTACTGTAGCTAAAATTATTTCGGTGGTTTCGTTTTTTGAGGTATTGTATGGGAAAGAGATGGAGATGGTGGTGTGGGGTACGACTCCCCATTACTGAAAGTTACCACTCGCAGTTCTTTTACGCTCTCCATTGGCCAAAAGCAAAATGGATCCGGGAATCCTGCGGAATGGTGTTGCTTAATATTTAAAATTTGAGGTTTTTTGGATCTCAGATATCGATTGGAGGGATCCTAAACCCCAGGATAAACAAATTTGTATGGAAAAATAATTTGAAAATTAAAAGTGAAAATGGTTATGGTTACGTTGGGGTTAGTGGAGTTTAAAATCAAATCACTTGTTCATAGCGGCAATTCGAAAGCCAAGTAACCGCCAAAGTCACACTCAAGTTGTAAAGTATTCTCCTCAAATGTAATTCTACTCTCAGATTGCTCGGCCTCAGATTCTACATATTTAAAACTATGAATTAAGAGGGGGCTCTGCGTCTACCTGCTTATCCCATAAGGCCAATGTTAACTTTCAAAGTTCGTCCCTCCTCAACGGGTTATCCGAAGTCGATTATTTATGGTTCATTTTAAAGACAAAAGATATATCTAGCGATTTCAGTAAGCAGAATTTCGTTAACATAAACAGTTTGGAATGAAAAAAAAACGAAAATATTGAATATTTTGGAATTTAAATGATCGATTATTATTTGCGATATTGAAATTCTGCTTACTGAAATCACTAGGCATATTTTTGCTCTTTAAAATGAGTCATAAAGCAACAATATCGAATCATCCGTTGAAGAGGGACGGGCTTTGAAAGTTAACATTGGCGTTATGGGCGAAGCAGGGAGAAACGCAACAAGTTTTGTGACTGGAGCACCCTCTTTACTTATTGAGTTATTATTCATATTATAACATTGGGCAAAACATCAAGTGTTAATGATATTCAAGAGGTTCCTGTAATTAAATAAATCTTCACCAGTAGTGGTGAAATACGGGGGAGGCATCACTTCCGGCGCTTTTTTCCCATGTTATTCTTATGGGGATCAGTTTTTGGACCGACGCCCGATCCTACCCTACACAAATTTTCTTTTTGGCCCCTGCCTTATTTTCCCCCATTTAAAATTTGCATTAATTTTAATACATCCTTTGCAGAAATCCACGAGTTCAAAAATAACTCCACACTAAATAAACAACACATGTAAACAACTTAGAAGTTATTGTGTAGTAGTGGTGAAACCAGAAAGAGGCCCCACTTCCGGCGCTTTTTCCCCATGTTATTCTTATGGGGATCAGTTTTTGGACCGACACCCGATCCCGCCTATAGAGCTCCCGCGCCCTAGCCTATACTAACGTCCAACCCCTGCCTATATTAAATATATTGTCCCCATCCCCATCCCTCCTCTATATTTTTAAAAATTAATTTTCAAATTCAGGCTAAAAAACTATCTTTGGTGTTTACTGTCCGATTTGTCTGCAATTTGGATATGTTATTGTCCTAGGCAAGTGTTTTAATAAATTCCACTTACATTTCCCAAATTCACTATAACAGTCAAAAATATTTTTGAAAAATACTGCCGCCAACTGAAATTTGTGTTTTAATCCAAACTATTTAAAATTCATTTTAATACATCCTTTGCAGAAATCCACGAGTTCAAAAATAACTCCACACTAAATAAACAACACATGTAAACAACTTAGAAGTGCACTCGGTTATCGCCACTAGCGCGACAATCAACCTTGAAGGAGATTCTGCAAGATCGGCACCAAGGACACAGCGACCGATGCATAGTAACCGATGCGTAATTTTACAAATTGTGTGAATTGTCGGCTATATAAAGAGCTGTTGCAGGCCAGGGTCCTCACTTCATATCCTACAGCCCCAGCATCAACAAGACCTGTTGCAGATTTTAACTTAAAATTCAGTGGTTAGAATAATTTCGGCTAAAATATGATTTTTTACTCTGGACTTAGAAAAATTTAATGGTTAGAATAATTTCGGCGAAAATATGTTTTTTTTACTCTGGACTTAGAAAAATTTAGTGATTAAAATAATTTCGGCTAAAATATGTTTTTTTACTCTGGACTTAGAAAAATTTAGTGATTAAAATAATTTCGGCTAAAATATGCTTTTTTTACTCTGGACTTAGAAAAATTTAGTGATTAAAATAATTTCGGCTAAAATATGCTTTTTACTCTGGACTTAGAAAAATTTAGTGATTAAAATAATTTCGGCGAAAATATGTTTTTTTACTCTGGAGGTTTGTAGGTACTTTATACAATTATCTAAAAAGTAGTTTCTCAGATTTTTGATAAAGGGCTTAGTTTTTATAAAAATTTTGAATTTGTGTTTTTTTTTAAATCTTCATATTTTGAATTTTGATCGTATTTAAATTTTTAAAATGGTAATTTTTGTTTATAAAAAGCAGAGCATGACATCTCTACAGTCATTTCAACACAAAATGTTGACCTGTGCAGTCTGTTTTATGTCTTACTCCAACAGAAGCAATTTATTACGCCATTATCGACTTGTTCACAAAGTTATTCCTAAAATTTGTAAAAAATGCCATCAAATATTTGATAATAACAATCATTTTAAAATGCATATGCTAGAGAACCACTATACTTGTAATGTGTGTAAGAAGGTTGTTAAATGTCAAAAGAAACGCCACTACCTACGATGTGACAAGCGACCCTATAATGTGTTTAAGTTTAACGGTGAATCAGCGGAAGTATTAGACACTCTTCAATCTTGTCCTCTACCCATCAAATGGATTCTTATTAGGAGAGTAAAATTCATCAAACACTCAGTGGACAATAATGGTGATTTAATCATTGACAAAGAATGTATTGCTGATTTTCGAAGTTTAACTAATTTATCAATTGAGAAAGCACAATTAAAGACACAAATTGAAAATTCACTTTTAAAAATCGACACATCTTTACACAAGTATCAAGCCCAAGGCAGTGGATGGATATATGACCATACTAAATACTGGCAGCTGCATGTTTACAAGTATAAACCCCTAACTCCCAAATCATACATCCCCACACCAGAAAATATAAAATCAAAACACGCTGTTTTAAATATTAAAAATAGTGATAATAAATGTTTCATGTGGAGTGTTTTAGCAAGCCTGAATCCAAGGAATCGTAAAGAAAACGCAAATCGAGTAGTTCACTACGAACCCTATGAAGGCCAGTTGAATATGACAAATATAAAATATCCAGTAAAAATATCCGACATTGATAAATTTGAAAAACAAAACAACATAAGTGTTAACGTATATGGAATTGAAGGAAAAACAATATATCCACTGAGAATAACTAAACTAAATGGCAATACTCACGTCAATCTGCTGCTTCTAAAACACGGTCAGAAATCACATTACTGTTTAATTCGTGATTTTGACAAGTTAATGTTTAATTCTACAAAAGACAACAATAAGAAATATTTTTGCAAGTTCTGTTTGCAACATTTTGGCACCAAAGATAAATTGGAACGTCACATAACATATTGTAAACCCTTTGATGCCCAAAGAGTACAAATGTCTAAAAAAGATACACTACAATTTACGAATTACAAATATCAACTTAAAGCTCCCTTTGTGATTTATGCAGATTTCGAATGTTTTATAAACTGCGGCAAACACACTCCTTCTGGATTTGCTTATGTTGTGGTGAGAGACTCTAAAATTATTTACGAAGAGTTGTACGGCGGTGAAAATGTGATGGATGTATTTTTCGAAAAGTTATTTAAAACCTATGACTTTATTAAAAGTCAGATGGGAGTATATGTTCCCCTTGTAATGACTGCAGAGCAAGAGGCTTCCTTCCAAAACTCTACACACTGCCACATATGCAGCCAGCCGTTACTGTGTGATAAAGTGCGTGACCACTGCCACCTAACAGGCGAGTTCCGAGGACCCTCCCACAACGCTTGCAATTTAAACTATAAAGTAACCAAGAAAATTCCAATATTCTTCCACAACCTTAAAAACTATGATGGTCATTTAATAATGCAACACTTGGGAAAACTCAATCGCAAATTGAATTGCATAGCCAAAGACATGGAAAAATATATTTCGTTCTCTGTTGATGATTTGGTATTTTTGGATTCCTACAACTTTCTGTCTCTTCCCTTAAGCAAATTAGCTTCCAATTTAAATACATTTAGATTTATAGACAATCCACTACTACAACGCAAGGGCGAATTTCCATACGAATACATGACAGGACCAGAAAAGTTTTTAGAGACCCTACCACCCATAGAGGCATTTTACAGCAGCCTAACTAAAGAATGTATATCTCCTGCACAATATGAACATGCTAAAAACGTATGGAATCATTTTAATATAAAGAATTTAAAAGAATATCACGATTTATACCTTAAAACAGATGTGTTGTTATTGGCTGATGTGTTTGAGACATTTAGGGACTTGAGTTTAAAGGATTATAAACTCGACCCTGTCCACATGTACTCATTGCCTGGACTAACATGGGAGGCGTGCCTTAGAATGACCGGCATAAAATTACAGTTATTTAGTGACATTGACATGCATTTGTTTATAGAACATGCCATTAGAGGCGGTGTAAGCATGATTTCCACACGCTATGCTAAAGCCAACAATAAGTACATGGGCGAACATTATGACCCAAATCAAGAAAGCACCTATCTTGTATACTTAGACTGCAACTCGCTATACTCTACAGCAATGTGCGAGTCGTTGCCCATCGATGGTTTTAGATGGACAAACGAGAAAGATTATAAAGCCAATAAAAATGAAAACTTTGGATTTATTTTGGAAGTTGATTTAAAATACGATAAAAGTTTACACGATTTGCACAACGACTACCCGCTCGCACCAGAAAAAATGAATGGAAAATTAATACCAAATTTAAATGACAAAACCAAATATATTCTACATTATAAAGCACTAAAAAAATACGAAGAACTGGGTTTGGTAGTTACAAAATACCACAGAATCTTAAAATTCAGACAATCAAAATGGCTCGCGCCCTATATTAATTTTAATATTGAAAAGCGACAAAAAGCTGAACATGATTTTGAAAAAGACTTTTACAAACTGTTAAATAACAGTCTCTTTGGTCGAACAATTATGAACCAACGCAAGTTTCGTGATATACATCTTGTAGACGAGTCTAAGTTAACAAAGTATGTTACAAAGCCAAGATTTGACTGCAGCAAAATGTTCGATAACAAGTTGCATGCTGTGCATTTAAATAAATTAATTGTAAAGTTTGATAAACCAATATATTTAGGAATGACCATTTTGGATATCAGCAAAGTAATAATGTATGATTTCCACTATAATTATATGTCAAAATTTAAGAATAAAAAGTTCTTAATGACAGACACAGACAGCCTTCTTTATTCTATAGTAACAGAGGACTTTTACAAGGAAATACAATGTGACTTGGACCGTTTTGACACCTCTGCATATAGTAAAGACCATTTCTTATACTCTGATAAAAACAAAAAAGTTACGGGCAAGTTTAAAGACGAATTAAATGGTCAAATTATGTATGAATATTGTGGTTTAAGGCCAAAATTATACTCTTTCATTCCTCTACAGTGGTTATACGAAAAAGAAAAGCAAAATGAGCTAGAGGTTAAAAAGGCAAAAGGAGCTGACGGCGCTACAGTTAAACATCTCTTAAGACACCAACATTACTTACACTGTCTTGCAACCGGAGAAGATTACTACGAGAATGTTACAAGAATTAAATCCACAAACCACCATCTGCAAACATTAACGATGAACAAAAAGGTACTCTCTTTTGATGACGACAAGAGGTTTATTGTGGATGGCATCAACACCCTTGCCCTTGGTCACTATAAAATTGGTCAAACATAAATCTGTATTTGCCATTATTCTTTGGCCTTTCCTTGTCTATTACAAAAAAGCCATATTTAGACCTATCCCAGCACTGATGGCAGAGATTTCTAAATTGGTTAAATGAAAAATCATTTCCCACATGATTGTTATACACATGTTTTAAATTTAAATCGTCTTGTTTAAATAATATTAGGAAATTAACATTGTCACGTAAATGTTTGTGTACTTTACTGTAAGATTGACACAAGTAAAAACTGCTAATATTTTTGTATCTGCCCATTGAGAAAAATTGTGTGATATTTGGACTATTTATGTCGTCAAATACAACTATTGAGTGTGATTCTACATCATTTGGTGTGATTTCACAGTTTGAATATGTGTGTAATTTAACTTCATCACACAGACGGAATATTTCAATTATTTTTTTATATTTTTCTTGTTCTAAAGATTTGGATATTATATATAAATTTGTAAACTTTAATCCTTGTTTTTTTACAATTAAGTTATAAATTACAACAGTCTTCCCCGAACCACTGGGCCCTATTATAAGACAGCGAATATTATTAGGAAATAGGCCCAACTTCTTTGGTGTATTTTCTTTATGTGCAATTTTAAATTTGTTCTTTTGTTGAATAAATGACATTTTTTATATAATGGTGTATTTTCTTTATGTGTTAAATGACATTTTTTATATAACATTGGAAGTTAAAGGGGGGTGTATCGATACACCCCCCTTTAACTTCCAATGTTATATAAAAAATGTCATTTAACACATAAAGAAAATACACCATTATATAAAAAATGTCATTTATTCAACAAAAGAACAAATTTAAAATTGCACATAAAGAAAATACACCAAAGAAGTTGGGCCTATTTCCTAATAATATTCGCTGTCTTATAATAGGGCCCAGTGGTTCGGGGAAGACTGTTGTAATTTATAACTTAATTGTAAAAAAACAAGGATTAAAGTTTACAAATTTATATATAATATCCAAATCTTTAGAACAAGAAAAATATAAAAAAATAATTGAAATATTCCGTCTGTGTGATGAAGTTAAATTACACACATATTCAAACTGTGAAATCACACCAAATGATGTAGAATCACACTCAATAGTTGTATTTGACGACATAAATAGTCCAAATATCACACAATTTTTCTCAATGGGCAGACACAAAAATATTAGCAGTTTTTACTTGTGTCAATCTTACAGTAAAGTACACAAACATTTACGTGACAATGTTAATTTCCTAATATTATTTAAACAAGACGATTTAAATTTAACACATGTGTATAACAATCATGTGGGAAATGATTTTTCATTTAACCAATTTAGAAATCTCTGCCATCAGTGCTGGGATAGGTCTAAATATGGCTTTTTTGTAATAGACAAGGAAAGGCCAAAGAATAATGGCAAATACAGATTTATGTTTGACCAATTTTATAGTGACCAAGGGCAAGGGTGTTGATGCCATCCACAATAAACCTCTTGTCGTCATCAAAAGAGAGTACCTTTTTGTTCATCGTTAATGTTTGCAGATGGTGGTTTGTGGATTTAATTCTTGTAACATTCTCGTAGTAATCTTCTCCGGTTGCAAGACAGTGTAAGTAATGTTGGTGTCTTAAGAGATGTTTAACTGTAGCGCCGTCAGCTCCTTTTGCCTTTTTAACCTCTAGCTCATTTTGCTTTTCTTTTTCGTATAACCACTGTAGAGGAATGAAAGAGTATAATTTTGGCCTTAAACCACAATATTCATACATAATTTGACCATTTAATTCGTCTTTAAACTTGCCCGTAACTTTTTTGTTTTTATCAGAGTATAAGAAATGGTCTTTACTATATGCAGAGGTGTCAAAACGGTCCAAGTCACATTGTATTTCCTTGTAAAAGTCCTCTGTTACTATAGAATAAAGAAGGCTGTCTGTGTCTGTCATTAAGAACTTTTTATTCTTAAATTTTGACATATAATTATAGTGGAAATCATACATTATTACTTTGCTGATATCCAAAATGGTCATTCCTAAATATATTGGTTTATCAAACTTTACAATTAATTTATTTAAATGCACAGCATGCAACTTGTTATCGAACATTTTGCTGCAGTCAAATCTTGGCTTTGTAACATACTTTGTTAACTTAGACTCGTCTACAAGATGTATATCACGAAACTTGCGTTGGTTCATAATTGTTCGACCAAAGAGACTGTTATTTAACAGTTTGTAAAAGTCTTTTTCAAAATCATGTTCAGCTTTTTGTCGCTTTTCAATATTAAAATTAATATAGGGCGCGAGCCATTTTGATTGTCTGAATTTTAAGATTCTGTGGTATTTTGTAACTACCAAACCCAGTTCTTCGTATTTTTTTAGTGCTTTATAATGTAGAATATATTTGGTTTTGTCATTTAAATTTGGTATTAATTTTCCATTCATTTTTTCTGGTGCGAGCGGGTAGTCGTTGTGCAAATCGTGTAAACTTTTATCGTATTTTAAATCAACTTCCAAAATAAATCCAAAGTTTTCATTTTTATTGGCTTTATAATCTTTCTCGTTTGTCCATCTAAAACCATCGATGGGCAACGACTCGCACATTGCTGTAGAGTATAGCGAGTTGCAGTCTAAGTATACAAGATAGGTGCTTTCTTGATTTGGGTCATAATGTTCGCCCATGTACTTATTGTTGGCTTTAGCATAGCGTGTGGAAATCATGCTTACACCGCCTCTAATGGCATGTTCTATAAACAAATGCATGTCAATGTCACTAAATAACTGTAATTTTATGCCGGTCATTCTAAGGCACGCCTCCCATGTTAGTCCAGGCAATGAGTACATGTGGACAGGGTCGAGTTTATAATCCTTTAAACTCAAGTCCCTAAATGTCTCAAACACATCAGCCAATAACAACACATCTGTTTTAAGGTATAAATCGTGATATTCTTTTAAATTCTTTATATTAAAATGATTCCATACGTTTTTAGCATGTTCATATTGTGCAGGAGATATACATTCTTTAGTTAGGCTGCTGTAAAATGCCTCTATGGGTGGTAGGGTCTCTAAAAACTTTTCTGGTCCTGTCATGTATTCGTATGGAAATTCGCCCTTGCGTTGTAGTAGTGGATTGTCTATAAATCTAAATGTATTTAAATTGGAAGCTAATTTGCTTAAGGGAAGAGACAGAAAGTTGTAGGAATCCAAAAATACCAAATCATCAACAGAGAACGAAATATATTTTTCCATGTCTTTGGCTATGCAATTCAATTTGCGATTGAGTTTTCCCAAGTGTTGCATTATTAAATGACCATCATAGTTTTTAAGGTTGTGGAAGAATATTGGAATTTTCTTGGTTACTTTATAGTTTAAATTGCAAGCGTTGTGGGAGGGTCCTCGGAACTCGCCTGTTAGGTGGCAGTGGTCACGCACTTTATCACACAGTAACGGCTGGCTGCATATGTGGCAGTGTGTAGAGTTTTGGAAGGAAGCCTCTTGCTCTGCAGTCATTACAAGGGGAACATATACTCCCATCTGACTTTTAATAAAGTCATAGGTTTTAAATAACTTTTCGAAAAATACATCCATCACATTTTCACCGCCGTACAACTCTTCGTAAATAATTTTAGAGTCTCTCACCACAACATAAGCAAATCCAGAAGGAGTGTGTTTGCCGCAGTTTATAAAACATTCGAAATCTGCATAAATCACAAAGGGAGCTTTAAGTTGATATTTGTAATTCGTAAATTGTAGTGTATCTTTTTTAGACATTTGTACTCTTTGGGCATCAAAGGGTTTACAATATGTTATGTGACGTTCCAATTTATCTTTGGTGCCAAAATGTTGCAAACAGAACTTGCAAAAATATTTCTTATTGTTGTCTTTTGTAGAATTAAACATTAACTTGTCAAAATCACGAATTAAACAGTAATGTGATTTCTGACCGTGTTTTAGAAGCAGCAGATTGACGTGAGTATTGCCATTTAGTTTAGTTATTCTCAGTGGATATATTGTTTTTCCTTCAATTCCATATACGTTAACACTTATGTTGTTTTGTTTTTCAAATTTATCAATGTCGGATATTTTTACTGGATATTTTATATTTGTCATATTCAACTGGCCTTCATAGGGTTCGTAGTGAACTACTCGATTTGCGTTTTCTTTACGATTCCTTGGATTCAGGCTTGCTAAAACACTCCACATGAAACATTTATTATCACTATTTTTAATATTTAAAACAGCGTGTTTTGATTTTATATTTTCTGGTGTGGGGATGTATGATTTGGGAGTTAGGGGTTTATACTTGTAAACATGCAGCTGCCAGTATTTAGTATGGTCATATATCCATCCACTGCCTTGGGCTTGATACTTGTGTAAAGATGTGTCGATTTTTAAAAGTGAATTTTCAATTTGTGTCTTTAATTGTGCTTTCTCAATTGATAAATTAGTTAAACTTCGAAAATCAGCAATACATTCTTTGTCAATGATTAAATCACCATTATTGTCCACTGAGTGTTTGATGAATTTTACTCTCCTAATAAGAATCCATTTGATGGGTAGAGGACAAGATTGAAGAGTGTCTAATACTTCCGCTGATTCACCGTTAAACTTAAACACATTATAGGGTCGCTTGTCACATCGTAGGTAGTGGCGTTTCTTTTGACATTTAACAACCTTCTTACACACATTACAAGTATAGTGGTTCTCTAGCATATGCATTTTAAAATGATTGTTATTATCAAATATTTGATGGCATTTTTTACAAATTTTAGGAATAACTTTGTGAACAAGTCGATAATGGCGTAATAAATTGCTTCTGTTGGAGTAAGACATAAAACAGACTGCACAGGTCAACATTTTGTGTTGAAATGACTGTAGAGATGTCATGCTCTGCTTTTTATAAACAAAAAATTACCATTTTAAAAATTTAAATACGATCAAAATTCAAAATATGAAGATTTAAAAAAAAACACAAATTCAAAATTTTTATAAAAACTAAGCCCTTTATCAAAAATCTGAGAAACTACTTTTTAGATAATTGTATAAAGTACCTACAAACCTCCAGAGTAAAAAAATCATATTTTAGCCGAAATTATTTTAATCACTAAATTTTTCTAAGTCCAGAGTAAAAAAACATATTTTCGCCGAAATTATTTTAATCACTAAATTTTTCTAAGTCCAGAGTAAAAAGCATATTTTAGCCGAAATTATTTTAATCACTAAATTTTTCTAAGTCCAGAGTAAAAAAAGCATATTTTAGCCGAAATTATTTTAATCACTAAATTTTTCTAAGTCCAGAGTAAAAAAACATATTTTAGCCGAAATTATTTTAATCACTAAATTTTTCTAAGTCCAGAGTAAAAAAAACATATTTTCGCCGAAATTATTCTAACCATTAAATTTTTCTAAGTCCAGAGTAAAAAATCATATTTTAGCCGAAATTATTCTAACCACTGAATTTTAAGTTAAAATCTGCAACAGGTCTTGTTGATGCTGGGGCTGTAGGATATGAAGTGAGGACCCTGGCCTGCAACAGCTCTTTATATAGCCGACAATTCACACAATTTGTAAAATTACGCATCGGTTACTATGCATCGGTCGCTGTGTCCTTGGTGCCGATCTTGCAGAATCTCCTTCAAGGTTGATTGTCGCGCTAGTGGCGATAACCGAGTGCACTTCTAAGTTGTTTACATGTGTTGTTTATTTAGTGTGGAGTTATTTTTGAACTCGTGGATTTCTGCAAAGGATGTATTAAAATGAATTTTAAATAGTTTGGATTAAAACACAAATTTCAGTTGGCGGCAGTATTTTTCAAAAATATTTTTGACTGTTATAGTGAATTTGGGAAATGTAAGTGGAATTTATTAAAACACTTGCCTAGGACAATAACATATCCAAATTGCAGACAAATCGGACAGTAAACACCAAAGATAGTTTTTTAGCCTGAATTTGAAAATTAATTTTTAAAAATATAGAGGAGGGATGGGGATGGGGACAATATATTTAATATAGGCAGGGGTTGGACGTTAGTATAGGCTAGGGCGCGGGAGCTCTATAGGCGGGATCGGGTGTCGGTCCAAAAACTGATCCCCATAAGAATAACATGGGGAAAAAGCGCCGGAAGTGGGGCCTCTTTCTGGTTTCACCACTACTACACAATAACTTCTAAGTTGTTTACATGTGTTGTTTATTTAGTGTGGAGTTATTTTTGAACTCGTGGATTTCTGCAAAGGATGTATTAAAATTAATGCAAATTTTAAATGGGGGAAAATAAGGCAGGGGCCAAAAAGAAAATTTGTGTAGGGTAGGATCGGGCGTCGGTCCAAAAACTGATCCCCATAAGAATAACATGGGAAAAAAGCGCCGGAAGTGATGCCTCCCCCGTATTTCACCACTACTAAACAACCAAACACCAAAATGCTTACAAACAAACTGTTTATGTTAAATTTGAAGGGATTTGATTTCGGAATAATGTAATTTCGTAGTAATGTATAGTCTGGGTGTTCTTTTTGTTTTCAATTGTCTAAAAAATCGTTACATATAAAACCAATTAAGCATTTGCCTAGTATTGGTTCAGTCAAAAGACAACGATCATGAGTCGTCAGATAGATTAGCGATTAAAAACCAAGAAACCCAAGACACTGTACTTATTTCCCTGAGGAAGGTTTCGAGAAATAAAACCCTCTCCAACGATCTAACAATTATGTTTCGTAGTAGAATTATTGCATTTATGACTTAAAAAGGTTCAATTTCTTTATCAAGCATGTTTCGTTTACATATATTATACTGCATATGCTAAAGATATTTACAGCTTACTTTTTGTCATGTAGCGGCATGGATATTAATAAAAATGTTATGCCACTAAAATTATTTCCGTCACAAAATATATAAATCATGACCTATGACAACAATACTTCCCTTTCATATTACCCTTTCATAAATAACGTCAGCAAGTACCTTATAACGTATTACAATTACAATTCCCCACTCGCTGTATTCTTATTCTCCCTTCCCCCACTAGAACTGCAGAACACTTGTTTTCACAGTATCGCGGCTCATTTTAATCTAAGGGATGAAGCAACATTTGCCCACAGTGTTTGAAGGACCGAGTCCAAGGGTTGTGTTTAGGGGTTGCTCAGACAGCGCGACGCGTGTAGCGTTCCCTCCGCCCTTGCTCACCGGTCGTCCTAGATTCCAGGCCCTGGCGGGTTTTTGGGGATTTCCACCGTGTACAAAGCCCCCACCTGTTGAAAGTCTCGCCGTGGAATCTGTCCAATTAACTCGTCATTCCTGGAGGATTTGCGATTTCCAGTAAACAACACAGAAATAGGCTGAAATCTCTTGGAGTACGGAACAGTCATGCGTTTGTTTTATTAAAATAACAATTTACCATGTGGTTACAGTTTACCTTGTTATTGTTATTGTTATGTTTGATCGAGTTATCATTTAAAATATGAATCTTTAGATATATATATATATATATACATAAGGCGGTTTTTGTGTCAAGCCTGTGGTGGCGGCGAAACTATTGTGTATTAAATTATTTATAGGTTATTTTTAGAGCCCTTTAGTCTAGATGTGCTTTTTGGGGATTTGGAAAAATCCACCATCAGAATTCCTCTCCCCTGGGCTTTCAGAGTTCCAATGTTAATCTTATGGCAGAATATAAATCAATTTAATTGAATATTTAAAAACTGGTGATCCTAATAAAACTTAGGCGAAGCAAGAAAAACCATTTCAAGAAAACGTCTATAAAGGCCTCAGAATATAAACTAGTATAACTGTAAATGTGCTGTATAAGGGTTGTATGGTAATCGAAAAGAAAAATATTTGCTCGAATTCCCTTGTTTTATAAGAACAACATTATTATTTTTGTATTTTAGCGAATTCCCCCTATAGGGAAGAAGCTATTACCGTAGATGACATAGTAAGACATAGGCCCGGGACCATGATAACTTTTCGTTTTGAGGCCTCCAGATTCCAAAAACACCATTCGTTCAAATTCATAATATATATATATATATATATATATATATATATATATATATGTGTGTGTGTGTGTGTGTGTGTCCGTAGGCACGATAACTTTCGTAAAAATGGTCCTATCTTGATGAAATTTGGTATAAACGTGTAAGGCAGCATCTATTTTCTTGAGTTCGAGAACCAGACAGGTCGAACAGACCTGCCACACCAGGCCTGCGAACAGGCCTGTCGAGAACCAGACAGGTCCTATTAACTTTAAGGGGGTTAATAGTATTGTATCCCAAAAATGGGTTTTTTGAACTTTTTACATACAATTCTTTTTAAACCCAAATTTTTGTTTACACTATGGTTGGGTTTTAATGCTATTTGCATACAAAACTACTTTTTGTGGTCCCCATGGCAGCAAACCTGCAAACTCAGAAGCTATAATGTTATTCTTATGGAGAATAATAAACATGTGATATCTTGCTTGTTTATGAACATAAATTGATAAAACTTGGTATGTTGCTTCATCTGGAGGTGATCCATTGGGATTTGCATAAAAAAATTTGGTCCTTGATGCAGCAAACCTGCATACTCAGTCCTAATGGTTTTCTTATAAGGAATAAATAATATGTCATATCTCGCTTATTTATTAATATGCTTTGATTAAAGATGGTAAGTGGCTTCTTGACTTAGTGAAGTATCATTTGAAATTCGCTGAGTATGCAGGTTTGCTGCAACGGGGGTATTTTATTTACATTATCATGACCAGTTCGAATACTTAAAATCAGTTAATCAGTCACATTATACAACTGGAGGTTGTAAGAAGACAATATTCGGGACTAGACTAAACGAGGACACTTTTCTTATTACCTTCTACAAAGTGTGCATCAACTTTCGAAAATAGTTGGGGAGTGAATAATAAGTTAAACATTTATTTTTATAACAGGCGAAACAATTATAATAGGTAACGTTACAAAATATTTATAAAACAGTACCACGACCACGGCAGCCTATAATATTAGGCGAGTATAAATCTAATCTTACATTCAAAGAAAATGGTTCAACCGTATTTTAAAAACTCATAATACGACGGTTTTGAAATTATTTTGATTTATTTGGACTTTACCTATTGCTTCTAGTGTTTATTTAAACACTGCAATAGAAAAAAATCTGTTTGAACCTACTTTTCAATAATTATTGTTCTTTGAGGCAAAAATAACACGGATTATATGCACATGTTTTCAAATTTAATATAATAGAAGTTTAATACCTCTGATGATGTGAGTGGTAAATTGGTTTTATGTTTTTTGCTATTTCCTTCTTGATTAGTCTATATTTATAAGAAAGGATGTTTTTTGTTTGTTTGTATATATATTTGAAGTTTATGGACTCGGACACCGTTGGACCGTTTGCTATGAAACTTGGTATGTATATGTAAAATTTCGTGGAGAAGGTTTTTAAGCTATCCATTTCGTCCTAACTCAATTGGGTTCCTCCTAAGAGGCTCAAAAGGGTTTCCACATAAACCTTATGGAAAGTTATTGTTGTTTACAAAAAAGCTAATGACATGTTTACTTGAACGGGTGATCTTGGTGATATTGGTTTTAGTTGGTAATAGTCAAAGGCATGACAACGTCTGCTGGGTAACTGCTAGCTACTGTATAAATAAATATAATTTTCATCACTCTGTATTCGAAAATAACCCATTAAGATGCAGCTGAGATCTACGAAAATTATCTATTTCCTTGCAACAAAACAAAACATGATCAGCTGAGTTTGCTTGTCCTAAACATTACTTTTCCTGCCCCAAACACTACTTTGCCTGTCCCAAATAATACTTTTCCTGTCCCAAACAATACTTTGCCTGTCCCAAACAAAACTTTTCCTGTCCTAAGCAATTGAAGTTCCCGTCTTGCTCAACAGGATTATCAGTGTGATTTCGTTATTTGTTTGGACAATTCTATATTCAAACCGCTGACTTTAACACTAAAATTAATTGTAAACCCGTGTTGTGTTTCCTTATGGAAAATTAATATCAGATAATTTTGTTTAAAGTTTAGAGTGGTTATTTGCATGGTGATGAAAAGTATCGTTCACTACTCGTCACAAAAGTCCTATTTCGGGGCTCGATAGCATTTTCCACGCTGCGTAAAATGCTATCTTGCTCCAAAATAGGACACTTTCGTGACAAGTAGTGGAATTTACTATTATGTGAACTATGGACAATTACATACTTTATAGACATATCATTCATTGAAACTTAAACAATAAACAGAGTTAGATTGGTTAAAATGGATTAGTGGTTTGTGTTAGGAACTTTGTGTGGTTTGTGATGTGTTAATTTCATTCAAAATAAAAATGAAATTTACAGATTGAGGTATTCTTTTATTTTAAATTCACATTAATAGGAGATGAATTATTGTGTTGGTTCAGCTGGTTTACTTAATTGACTTTTGCATAATAAAATCCAAAAACTTAAATAAAAACAATGAACTAACAAATTTCAAACTCGTTTCCCAATGTCAATAAATTACAGAGCACCACAGAACCCCAGAAAAATGTAGTCGCACACCCCCTAAAGAAAAAAAGGCCTCTAAACTTGAGATCGGCCATCCCCTCCCCCTCCCCTCGTTCGTGGAGCTGCGAGGTGCGGGTGTACAACTCTCTCGGTCAAGTCAGTTGCGCGCCAGCCGCGGTAGTGTTATGTGAGTGGTCGGAGTAGAACGCCATCTACCATGAAAGAGTTGAAGTACGTAGTCGCGGTACTCGTAGTGCTCGCATGTGCCGCCAGAGTGAGTTGTAGAAAACATTCGCCCCTCTTAGGTGACGATGCGGGCCGTAGAACTCAAGCCGCAGGTAATTAAAAATAGTTGTATATAAGTTATAAAATTGCAAACTATAGTTGATCAATGTCGCCAATTTGCAAGTATTTTACTCCAAATATTTTACAATTAAAAATATAATTAAGTAAATTGTACAAGTCTCACAGTAGTTATTACCATTGCATACGTTGGGACACATTCCAATGATAAACAAATATTATATATTCGTCCCTTATGGAACCCATTTGTATTTGCAACTGTATAATATCAGATGAGTACTCCATTTAAATAGTATAATCTTAAGTAATATTGCATTGTGATAAAAATATTGACTAGTTTCGGTTAGATATACATGGTAAACACCTGACACAATAATTACAACTTCATTGAGTCCCGCGAAAAGAATTTAAAAATACACCAGCAAATGAAATAGAGTTTTATAGTGTGACTTTCTGACGTTTCACCATTAACTTTCCGTCGCCGGAAATAACTATTTAATTTGTTTGTTACTCAAGTTAAGTGTCTCTTACCCGTTCAAATTTGTACCCTAACATGTTTATTTTATAAGTAATAAATAAGCTTCTATTTACAAATAGTGTTGTCAAGTAAACAGAAAAACTGAATGTTTTTCATCGGTCACTAATATAAATCCTGTATTTTCTATAGTAAAATGTTAAGCTAAAGGCAAGAGTCACTTCAAATATAATATTTGTGCAAGGATAATTTTGTCGTAATACAATAGAGACATAAAAGTTGCAAATTGCAAAGCGAAATAACAAATATCAGTATATTGCAACTAGCTAGTAGATCTTGTAAAGGCCTCTTAACTTTTATTTAAGATTAAATTTTTAACAAGTAAACAAAGCATACACTCAACATGGGGAAATAAAATTAAAGTATAGATTTACAATATGTAGGCCTACTACAGAGATACTAAAGTCTCCATGTCTTTCCTATGGGGACAAAATGTCCATGTTTCCAGTTTACTTGCGATTAAAAACCTACTAATTTTTCGAGTCTCATAGGTAAATTTTAACCTTTAATTTTAACAATCTCCTAACATCCACAGATTTACCAAACGCCCACGCACAAATTCCGTTTCAAAACAACTCATACAGATTTAGTAAAATAATAAAATAAACCAGGCCTATCGGTTTGGTAAATTTTATAACAACGATACGTGAACAAAAATGTTTATATAACAAGATAATAAGCAACAGCAAATACACAACAAGTGCAACAAATTTTATTTTTAAATAACGTAAGTCGCCGGCTAAATTGGCATCACTCCAAGAACACAGATCATAAAGTGAGATCAATTGTTGCATACGTTGCACTCGTCTTATCGACCGATATTAACCGTAACGGTGTAATCTTCACGGGTCAAAATGTCTGTTAACACTTAAATTTTCAATACCGCACCGAAGATAAGGTGCGTTATCTATCATAAGTATTTGGCTTGATTTGTAAACGTTTAAACCGGAATTTTATATTTTTGTCGCAGATATTTATGTGTCATGTGTCTCAAAAGCCACAGTTTTGCGATCTATAAAGATATTTTATGATATTTTTGTATTTGATATTGCTGTAAAAGTTAAATTAATATAACAATAAGTTACACAATCCTAAACATTATAACACAAAAAATAGGCAACTTTATATTTGTTTATTTATTTAAATAAATTTAACAATTTACAAGCAACCTCAACGTGCATTTTGGTTTCACGCAGTCTAATTACAGCATACAAATTCTTCATAACGATTTTGTGCTTATTTTTACGCATCATAAATATCTGTTTCAATGAACCTTTGGCGAAAATTGTCACCATTTGCGTTTACAACTCATTCAAATTTAACAGATAAAATGATTTATTTCACTACTTTCTGAAGCATTTCGTTGGGTAATAGCTAAATTGTTAAGAATGTTGATGGATTTTAGATAATTTGTACTCTACACAAATATATTTAAATTGTTTAGATTAAGAACCGATTAAAGGAAGAGACAGAGGTTTATTTATGTTTTAAGGATTAAGTTTATTTGCATTTTCAAGTGCAAGACTTACAGAGCGAGGTATGTTTACCGGAGAGACAACAAATATTTTAAAGAAATTATTTCACACGGCCATAAAATTATTTCTTTTATAAATAGCATATTATATTGTAATTAACATGATCCACTCAAAATCATTGCCACAATACGTTGTTTTAGAAACTAGTGTTAAAAGATAGCACTCTATTATTTAACCATAGAAATTCCTCTTATTAAAACTATAAATGCGAAATGTGCATTTCTCATTTTTAGTTTATAACATACAGGCCATGATGATTGTTAAAACCGTTAGAGCCAAACAGAAAACACCTTGGAGATTAAGCTAAATTCGTTGTTAGTTTACCTTCGATAAATTGTTTTCAAAACAAGGGTTGTAGCAAACAATAGTTACACAAGTAAACATATTCTGTTGTTGATTGTCAAGTGTCTAAACATTTATCAAATTTGATGTTTTAAGCTCCCTATTGCAAGCCTATGTAACGTTTAAAGATAATTTGTAATATTATTTTTGTTTATTCACGCGATAGTTGTAGGCTACTCTCGACTACCTGGCATTGACGAAGATGTACCGGCCTACCGTCTTGAAAGCCAAATTATTTGTAATGCGAGATTCCTAACTTACTGTTCATCAGCACAAAATAATAAATAATTTGTTATTATAAGGATGGATGAATCACTTCATTCAAGTATTCAGTGAGTTCTGTCTTATTTAAAATAACACTAAATTACAAAATAGGCCTAATGTGACGTTTAAATACAGTCATTTTCAAGGTTAAAGGATTGAAGTAATGAATTGTCGTAGCGCGAGATCTCCGAGATGGGCCGTACTACTTTCACACAATATTTGTCGTCATACATAATTGGTGTGTGGTAGTTTCACTGGGGAATACAACATTTATGTGTGTGCAGCATTCTGAGGTTAACCTTTTGAAGTGTTTGACAAATAATATATGTTTATGTTATCACCTTGCCAAATAAATTGAATGTCCATAAGAATAGTGTTGGAACTTTGACGATCCGTGGGGCGGAGCCCTAAGATCAAATCGGAAAATCCTATAGTATTCACCTAATTTATATAAGGAACTCCTGTGAAAAATTGTATGCTTCTAGTCTAGAACCACCAGTTTAGGCTGAGTGTTGCCTGCAAGTCAGTGTTTATAATTCTATCAAAAATATGTATTCTGAGTATTTTAACATTTTACTTAAGGATTATAGGGCCTGTCTTGGGTGCTTGTTCTTTAATACTTCGCTTGACCTTAAACAGCTCTTGGATCATTGTTGATGCTCACACACAAGCAAATTTCAATCGCATATAACGAAGCAAGCTTTTGCAATGGCAAGTCAAATTACTAGATATATATATATATATATATATATATATATATATATATATATATATATATATCAATGTTATAAGTACAAACCAAGGGCTTCGGTCTCCCCCTTCCGCGCAGAGCTAGGCAATGGTTTGCAGTATTTCTCTTTACAGCTGCTAAAAAAAACCTCTGAAAATATTATCTATCAATATCTGTTTATTTGTTGACATTTTTTAATTGAGTTGCATTTACAAGCCGTTTTAAATGTACAAAAATTAACTTTTTCGAACTAGATCAACTTAAGACAGAAACATTATTTTAAAATTCTAACAACTAGAATTAACTTTCTTCTCTCAAATTATGTTTAGAGTTTGATGATAAAATAATGTCGTAGCAGCAAACAGAAATCCGGTGGACCTGTGCAATGATTCTTACCAATGGGTTTTCACTTGGCGGCGGAGATTTTTCCGTAGGGTATACAGGAGCCTTGAAGATTCATTATTTAGAGAATTATTCCCAGGATAATTAAGGGATGAAGAAAAAACACTTCGTGGACCAACTCATATCAAAATTTATGGGTACCAAAATCAGATAAATATAACTTTAGAAAGAAACCCGAATAAGAGAAACTTATCTTGAGCTGAAAAGAGGACGCGTCAAAGCCCGAGACACAAGACAACCAAGCAAAAATCTTAACTCTGCCTTAAAACAGGTCTAAAGCGTTTTTTGCACAAAACATATATCTCTTAGAGAAATTTTAGGTTTTTAGTAGGACTCGATGTTTCTGTCGGAGTCAAGAGATATGGAAGCGTCAAGATACGGCTAGCGCCTCGGAGCGCCGATGCGTTGATAGGCGCTGACCTGCTGTTTATCACCACGTTATCAATACTAGCTGCATTACAACGAGAATAAACAATTTTTTCATACGATTTTTTAGTCAAATCGCCCGCTGTAATTCTAAAAATAAACTGAAAGTCGTTTAAGTGTACCTTCTAAACTCTGAATACCCGAGATGGTATAAGGGAGAGGGATTTGTTTATTTATTTTCATAAAAACAATAGTAATGACATTTACAAATATATTAAACTAGCCGACCCGTTGCAGCTTCGCCCGCGTAAACTATGATAGTTGTGTGTGCTTCAATCTTTTGTTAGCCCGTGGAACTAATACGAATCAAGATCAGCTGTTTGAATTTTCATCAGATCAAACCAAAGTGAATGTTCTTAAGGAATACATGGTAACTTTGGGACCCAGCGGGGCGGAACAGACGGAGAAATTTCGTAATACCGTTTCTTAGCAAGCACCTAGGGCCAAAGATGATCCTATTTGTCAAATTTCACCTCTGTATAAGCCTTATAGTTATGGAGACTTCGTGATAGGTCAGTCAGTCAGTGGTATTTGGATTTTATATATTAAGATAAATGTATACATTATTGAGTACAGCAAGGATTCTAGTCGCGATAATAATAGTCTTGACACATCTATACTTATTTAATAGGCGAGCAGGTTTTTTGTGACAATCACTCCTCCTAAACTACTGAACCGATTTTCATGCTTTTGGGGTCATTGGATAGAGCCTAACGTGAAGTTGTGCAGGAAACTTTTTTTATAGAGAAATAATTTGTGAGTGAGGCCCTGGGGCCCCTTAAAGTTGAGTTTTTTTCCCATGACATTGGGAAATAACTATAAGTTTTAAGCAATCAGCTGGATAGAGTAAACACAGTTAATCAGCAGGTCATGTTGGCTTTGGAACGGTAACATAATATTTATACGTGAATGTCAGTATAATATTACGTTGTGATCGCGAGCGAAGCCGCGACAGGCTACTAGTTATCATTAATTATGTTCAGTAGTAATATACATTCCACTAAAAATTACCCACGCTAAACAAATCCAAACCGTGCGAAACCCGTCAATTTTTCAATTTACAACCGCAACCTTTTTTACGGTATAAATTTATTTCCAACCCAAGTAAACGCGTCATGTTTTATCATTATCCCTAATAGACGATTATGGCTGTTAATCAATGCACTTGTTCATCCAAATACGATGTGTCAGATAACACATAGACTTAGCCGTTATCAATGCACTGATGGCTGTATCGCGTCAAATCGGAGCCAATAAAAGACGCGTTGTGTACAACAAACGCGTCCACTGTTCCTAGGCATGTTTATGGAGACGGCTGCGTTTTGTATAAATGTTGTAACTTTCATGAAATTTACGAATGAGTTAGTGGTTTCTGTGGTTCTGACAACGAACCTCGGCCTTGTGCGAACGCAACATTGGCGCTCTTAGTTTTCCAAACAACTATCAAGTATATGACATCTGAGTTGCCCCCTACTCATCTGGTTGATATGATAGGGGCCTATAGCCGATAGCGCCCGACCAGAAGGCGATGCATTATGGTAGCACGTAAGTCTCAGGGGCTACGAATACTACAGGGCAGGCGGGGTCTAGGCTGATATGCGCGAAACTCAAGATTGTTCTCTAAAAGCAACACTCGTTCCAGAATCGCGAAAATTATTTGGATGTAATTATAAGACCGACAGTGAGACGGACACCAAATTTAAACTAAATGCCAAACTTGCAGATTGATGTAGGGCCTATCTCACACCCTTGATCATTTTCGTTATTTTTAAAAACGCATGTCGACAAAGCACAGAAACGCTTTTCCAGAACAGTTTACTTTAGCTGGCATTTTTACGGTTTCGTTTTAAAGTATAGGCTAGGGGAGGGATCAAGAAGGTTGCATTAGGATAAGTGTTCGACAAAAGTCATTACGAAACCCTCCATACAGGACGGCAGTTTACGAACCCTCGCCTCAAGCTCATGCACAAGATTGTAGATTGTTTCCTAACTCATTTAGAACTACAAATGTGGAGTTGACAAAAAATGAAATTGTAAATGAAACTTTAAAGAGGACTCCTTCGACTTGTTTAGATAGCCGTTGAGTAATCTGAACCATTATTACATCATTGAAGAAACAGTTTTAACTCTAAAAGTAGTTTACCTTCTCTAAATAAAATTAAAAACAAAATTATATACAAGTAATATAGAAATATATATATATATATATATATATATATATATATATATATATATATATATATATATATTCCGTACTACATATACTTACGTCCTGTAGTTATATGTTGATATATTGATTATATGACATTTAAATCATTACAATTTTAATTATGATGTGACTCTAATTTATGTGTTTCGTTTTCTAGCTTAGATTCACACTACAAAGCTATATTAGGTTAACCAAACACGTTTAATTTACAGTGAGATTATTGAAAATGTCTCAAATACTACTCGAGACTCTAGCGCGAGATATTTCACTCTATCTTTCAGATAACCCTTACACAATACGGTATCGACATCGAAGTTCACATATGCGAATACAGGAATTGCTCGATTTAATGTTTTCTCATTTGTTATCGACACCTTTCTCAAGGGTTTCACCTCTCTAATGTTCTCTCTAGGTGGTCAACTATACGTGGCGAATAAATTACCATCGAGTATAAAAAGTGGCGAAGGAATTCTTGTTAATAAGAGTTTAAAGGCTTGCGAACTGGTGAATGCGAAGAATTCGTCACCGCACCCGAAACACTTGCAATTGTGCCCATTAGTGTGTCTGGTGCTCACCGGATCATGACTAAATGTCCCGTGTGTTCGTATCACTAACTTACCTTGTACGTGATGAAACAAGGCAAAATAAGAACGGAGAAAACACTTTGTAGCGAAATGTTTGGGTAAGTGACCAAAGTAAGCTCAAATGGTCCATCCATATACGTTTTCACCACGACCCGTTCCATCCACGGTGGCCATGCGGCTTTGCTGATTTATTTCCCTCTTTTCTTAATGGTAGTGCCAGTCCAGTTCGCATTATTACTCGATGCTCCTTCAGGATGCATTTCCCCCATATCATGTCCGCTCTATTTGAATCTTCATTAAATGGTTATATAGTCTATATTGATACATTAGCACGTGATACACTGTTACTGTTGCCGGTTTGTTTTTAACAACTGTTATATTTTGTTTACTTTTTAAACCCAATGTTAAATGTTCAGATTCGTGTTGTTGACGAAACGTACAAGCGAACTTTCCTCGTACGAGAGTACCGGATAGCATTCAAGTACATGTAGCGTGTTACACATAAGGCGTTTCACCCAGTGAAGATGAAGGGCACCAGACCACCTACCTGCATTACACCGGACGGTGTTCAAAGACCGAATTGCGCGGCGGCCGGCGGCCGGAGCTTGTTAGTGAAATTTATTCCGCTGGAAGAGGAAAATGATAATTAATCCCCGAACGGAAGGTAATCGACGGCAGTTTAGACCTATTTGTTCCACCGCCCGTTGTAATTAATTGGCTCATAACACCGCTGTTTATTCGCCGCCAGTCGCGACGGCTCGATGGCGCGTTATCGGAACACCTTGAGCCGGTACGTGGAAACTGTCGTTACTACTGGCGAATATTGTGTCTACGTGATTTCCTGTGTGGAAAGTCTATTTATGTAATATAATGTATATGTGATGTGTCTCTTCCGTCGGCGTCGTTGTTTTTTTTCGTTTAATTGATCCAGTAAGATTTTAAGCTGTAACCAGTTTGCAAATGGTCGGGTTGGCCATTCATATTATAATCTGCAATCTAGTTTGAAAATTTGTATGCGGGTGTTTTCTACAAGATATCGATGTAATTTATTCGGAAGACTAATGTCAATTTCAATTCACGCTGTATTATTTGTGGATTAAAAATTATGTTATGTTATTTTACACATACGAAAATTGCATTTGATTTAATTTGATGATTTGTCATTTAAATATTAACCGTGTTATTGATCGTGCCAACTGTACTATTCACATATGTTTCAGATTGTCATTTTACTCTTATTCTATACACATCCAACCACATTCCATTTCACGATCAAACAAATTTGTGATTCCCGTTGCTGATGAAATAGACATTGAAACCATTAAAATAAATTAGACATTGTTACAATTAATCAAAACAGTACTACTAGCTGAGTAGCGTAGCAGTTATCGTGATCGCTTCAAAATCCGAGGTTCGCCAGATCGATCCTGATCAAAATCGCAAAATTTTGAGAAGGTTCGAAACTGGACCTAGCCATTTGGGACCATTTGGACCATTTGTCATTGGGCTATCATATATATTATTTCTCTAGCCTGCGTTTCTGTCAGTCTGCGAGATCTTTCTTATTCCTTTATCAAATTCTATGATTTACCCCTCATTTGAAAGCTTATCGTGCTGGCTATTGACGGAAAATAGACCCATGTTCTAAAAATGTACCGCTTCTCGGAAATTTGAATAATATGAAAGATAAAAAAGGGAATAGTTTGTTTTGATAGGAGCGAAAATGTAAACAAAAGAATATCTGATCAGCTGACGAGGATTGGTTCGCAGTATGGAATTCCGCACGGGTCGACTAGTTAATTACTAACATTAATGATGCTTTCTAAGAACAGGTAGGCCTTAGATTAACAAGACTAGGGTTTGGACCTTCCCTATAAAAACATTAAAAGAATATGTCACTGGCGTAGATAGACACACAAAAAGAAAAAAAAGACAGTCTTATTTAAAGCTTGAAAACCTTTATATTTTGTAATATATATAGAACTTTGTAAAACATTAGTCTCATTTTTTTCTAGCTTCATATATGCACATGCTTTTTGACTCTTTAAAACACGTGTTCACTGGAGTTCCGCGATTAAAGTTACGAAGGAAAATAATTATGCAAGGTCAAAAACGACTAGAAAAACATGAAGGCCTATTGGAGGCGCCTGGTGGGTTTGCAGTGAACGGTTTTTAGAAAGCGTCGCCCCTCGCCGTCGGTCCCCATTACCATTGAATCGGCGCGTCTCGCCCGTAGGAGCGTGGCAGAGGCGTGGCGGGCGCGCTTGCATCTTGCAACGTGTCAGTGCAGAGTCAACACATAATAAAAAAACGTGTTTATGGCTTCTCTCAGACAAAAATGGATAATTCGGATCGAGCCTTATGTGGGGCCTTCCTGCAAAACAATTATATAGTAAATGTGTAAGCTTTGCGATTTTATGAAAATTATTGAAACTATTTTTCCCGAGTCGTCAAGCCTTAAACTCATTTATGGCTTGATTTAATTTAAAATGTAGGACACACCATGTTTTTACCCATGTATATAAAACGTAAGGGTAAAAATAGCAGGGGAATACTCCGCTCTACGCACGGAGACCTCAGAGACATGGAGCCAGAGGTTTTGGAAATGTAACAGGTAACTAAATTAAACAAAATAACTCCTTAAAACTAACCTTAAAACTTTAAAAACTCATGAGGCGAAGCCCAGGGTTGGATTTTTTTTAGTGTTTTTATCACCGAACCAGTATCAATAAATATAGTTAAATAATATAGATTTACAAGAAACGTCGTGGTTATCATCCACTTAAACATCAAAATTAGCCTTTTCACGCATACAATTATACCTTTAACTAAATAATTTCTTTATTAGCATGATACGTGTTGTTACAACTAAACGAATAAATAAAATACGTCTTTACAACACTATAAAGTATATTTACACTTATACTGTACTTACATACAAGACGGTAAAATATACATAAAAGATGGTGCAAGGCGATCGATTTCAACCAGTTACACCGGTCATCATCAGACCCAATCAGAGAAATTTATCTCTGGTAACTGGTTGAAATCGATCGCCTTGTACCATCTTTTGTGTATATTTTACCGTCTTGTAAGTACAGTATAAGTGTAAATATACTTTATAGTGTTGCAAGACGTATTTTATTCATCCTGTCCCTTTAACTAGTCACAAACAGTGGGACATTAACATAAGTGCTAAAACATATTTGTAGTTAAAATTATCTAACTTTGGAGCTTGGAAGAGACAGTTATCGATCGCATATCCAGTTCCTGGCATGGACTATGGATCAGACCACAGATAAAGGAATCCATATATTCCTTTAAATTTATATTCCTTTGTCTGTGATCAGACGTACGGAACCTTGTGAAAAATATCGTATCCACCCGTCAGAATTCCTCCTTTAGTGGAATGAACAGAACAATAGTACTATATGAATAAAATGCAAAATGAACTAATAAATTTGAGGTTTGTGTCAATAGAATAATCTGCCACACTTTCGCCTTCGCTCCCCTGGGACTGGGTGGCGGCATGTCGCGACGACTCCGCGCTGTCAGTCAGATAGGCGCACAATCGTGTCAAGGGTTATCGGGCAGCCAGGCGCCGGCGCTCCGCCCCTCCCAGTCAGTCGTCAGTGCCAATTGTGAAAGTATAAATTAGAATTAATCTAGTATTTAATTGTCACGACTGTTGTTCGATCGGATGAAAAATCACGTTCCAATTACGCAACTGTAATTAATTATTCTAGTGTTTATTTTCGTAACCAAGGCGAAGTTCCTTTATAATGTTTGTCGTGGTAGGAGCCAATCGCGTATTACGTGGCGCATTTTGTAGTAGTTTAACCCCTTTCCCCCTTCCCCCTTCCCCCGCGCCTACAACGCGTATTAACGCTTTGCACTAAGACGTCAACCCTACCAGTCAAGGAGCAAAGGTAGGGATGACTCTTCTTATTGCAGCCAAGGTACAAACGTATTTTACAGGTCAATCATTAAGCAGTGTAAAATTTTTTTACATCAGTGATCGTTTGATTACCACTTTTAAAAGAACTTTTACTAAAACAGACAAAAAGGTCTGACAAACTGAAAGAGTTAAGTATTTCAGTTAAATTTATTTAGATGGAATTATTTTTTTTATACGTTTTACCCACAAAATTAATTTTGACTAGCCTTATTTCCTTGTTACAAGTATCTAAGACTTCGCTGAAAAATATTACAAAAATGTAATCCAATGAGTCTTAAACCAACAGCGTTACATTCCATAAAATAACAAATCAAATATAATTTTAAAATGTTTGAAATATTATTTAAATGCGACTAAAAAATGTTGCACAAATTATTGTCTCTCAGCTTAAAAACAACTGTGTAAAACTATTGTTCGTGACGGACCGATGGCCACGCTGACTGTTAGCCAAATCCTCTACAGGTCAATTTCCGTCTCCGGCACATCGGTTGGGCGCGCATCGGAGTTGTTTATTTTCAATTTCCTGCCGCCGCCGCGCATTGTGTCGGACAGGACAGGTGTCGGGTGAACGCGGCGCCGCTGTGGGATTAGAGAAAGTCGCCGCAATCCGGGGCTCCACGGGCCATCTGGAGGCTGCGAGGGGCTCCTAGGGGCTGATGGGGTTCCGGGGTCCCTGGGGGGCGCTTAGGGGGTGCCACTGGGGGGAAGGAAGCCCCTGGTGGCAGGGTAGTCGCGGGACACCGCTGTACAGGCGGAGGGACCGACCATGCGGTAGGGTCACAAGTCACAAGGTTACGTTTGGGGTCACTGTACGCGGTTTGAGTCATGAAAGCACACCACATACAACATACGAGCAACATATATGCCAAACTGCTACTGTAAGAGGGGAATTTCAGCGAATTTGTTTACAATTTATGTTCGGATGTTGTTTATTGTTATCTATTACATTGTATCCATTTATTAACGGACAAGTCACTTAGTAGCAAAAAACTAAATATAGTGATAGAACATGATAATACAATTTTAAAAAGGCTCTATATTAAAATCAATATTTTAAATTTACTTTTATTTTCGAAGGTATTTGGTTGTTTAATTCAATTCAGTTAAAAATGCCTTTATTCATTTATTATATATACATATGTATCCATGAATATTGTCAAGGTTATTATAACAAGAATTGAATAGCCTTTAAGCAGGAGCACATCTCTAGAAATAAATACATACATTGGCAATCTGAAAATATATACAAGTGTGACAATAAGAAATAAGTAAAAGACAATACAAAATATGTTTATATAAAATTAACTTAAAATTTAAACTTATAAACTTTGGAACCATTGCTAGTTACAACAATAACAACATGAAAATGGGAAAAATCAAAGCTGTTGAAAAGAATACATCGCCTTGTTGATGAGAAATTTCTTACCATCAACACTCACTCAAATACTACGCCTCTATTAATGCGTTTCTATTAAGGCGACGGTGTGCCTTTGGGTTTTTTATTTTTTATTGTTTAATGCTTCAGTTAAACTTTTCAAGGTGACAGAGATATTTAATCTTTATTGAAACTTCATTGCCAATCCTTTGTAGACGTGGATGAACAAATAATCCAAATTTATTTTTAAACAAGTTGTGTGTGGTTTGATATGTAATTATTGAATTTCGATAACTTTTAAAATATTTTGTGTAGTTTATGGAGATTGTATAAAAGCATAATAATGTTAAAAAATGAGTTTATATTTTCTTATTAACAGCTTATAACAGCTAAACCAAGCGGTGCCCCATTACTTAAGCAAGACAAATTTTTTATAAGCTAAAACGAAATCAATTTTATTCATTTTACTTTCTCCCTTTATACATAGTATATGGAGAAAGTATTGTTTTCGTCAAAATTTTCGAATTTGAGTTGTTAGTGGAAATATTAGTTTTGGTGCTCCCTGAACCCAAAAAGTGGTTTTTACGTGATGTCTGTGTGTGTGTGTGTGTGTGTGTGTGTGTGTGTGTGTGTGTGTGTGTGTGTGTGTGTGTGTGTGTGTGTGTGTGTGTGTGTGTGTATGTGTACAGAGCTAGAGCCCTAACCAATAGGCCGATTTTGATGAAATTTGTTATGTAGGTACTAATCCACGATATCTCCAGGTGTTTTTTCATTTTTTTTTTTTCATTTTTGATTTTTAAGGGTAATTATCCCCCAAAAACCGCCAAAAACATGAAAAATCAAGATTTCTCAAAATCGGCTCTAACGATTTTGATTAAACTTTAGTCGTTTGTAGAACTTTAGTTTCCAAACAAAATGACACCACCCACATTCCTGTAAAAATTGGGGTTCAGAAATTACAGGACTTAAAACATCCAAAATTCAGTTTTTTGGATTTTTCATAAAAAGACATAAATATAAAAAAAATTACTGTTCACCATTAAAAAGAGCTCAAAAAACTAAATAATTTAGTATTTTGAAATACTATTCCACGATTGCTGGTTTCGGAGAAAATTGAAATTTTCATTTTGCGGTAAACGCAGTACGTTGTCCAATGTTATTCTTACGGGGAATACAGAAATTACTATTTCTCTCTTATTTACTGATAAATTTCATTCAAACTTGATATGCTTGTCAATTTAGCATTGACCAACAGAGTTAATTGGAAATATGTTGCCCCTTAATAACCCTGGGGGGGAATAGGGGGCATTTCCCCTCTTAAAACTACGAGTGTAGCAATGGATTCTGTAGTGCCTGCAAAGCAGGGATTTGGGTGGATTTTTTTAAAAACAACTTGTTTACAAGATTTTCTGTACATTCGACCGTGCTTTGTATTCTATATTTAGTAAACAAAAAGTAATTTATTCATTAAAGTTGGGCTAAAAGGGAGAAAGTATGTGTCAGTTTCCTGATACCGTTTATTAAGTTATGATAAGATTACAATTTTGTTTAAATATATGTAATACGTGGATCGTCAAACCTGTGCCAGCCAATAGTCCCTCATAACACCGTGCATAGGAATATTTTAAAGCGTTTTATCCTATATTCTAATAAGAGTAAGGTTTGCTTGCTTGCTTCCTTGCTTGTTTGCTTGCTTGCTTGCTTGCGACACGGATCTCAAAAACGGCTCCAAAGATTTCCTTCAAATGTTCGAAATAACTAATTTCTGGAATAAAAATAAGTTCTAGACAGGCCTCATCCCCAGAAAAAATCAAATAATGTAAAACAACTAAAATGAAAAGTTAAAAAAATTAACATTGGGCTTATGGAGTTTCAAATTAAAACAAAAGAATTGTAACAGCTGTTCATAATCAACCAGGGAACTGTCAAAGTAATACTCATGTTGCATATGATTATTAACATGTGGTTTCCTGAGAGCAGAGATTAAAAGATTTGAGTGAAGATTACATAAATAGAGTAGTAAAATAAATCAAAGGGACATTGAGCTATAAATAACAATTGGAGTGACCTTAAAAATGTAGAAAAGAGACAAATGAGTTATACAAATCTGATTATCAGTAGGGGGAAGTGGTAAAATATTACTCCAAGTGATCTAAACAAACTGACTGGCCTTCCCCCGAGCAAAGCTCGGCCCCCAGGTACTGTAAACTTATTCGATTAAAAAACTGTTATAACCTATAGGCATTTATAACCCTAGTGTATTAAACATGTGTAAGATAATTTTAACTGACCGAGTTTACGGAGAGCAAATAGTTCACATATGGAATTTCCCCGTTGGATAAATATAATGGTAACAAAAGATACTAATGTTATTACAGCTGGTCAACTGTCATCTTCATTCGCAATTTTTTGAAAGCATAAGTCTACAATCATCTATGATTTGTATCATACCCATAAATCTTCTAAAGTTTTGATTTTCAAGTCCTAAGTTCTGCCATCGATTATACATCCTGGACTTACTGGTGTAAACATCCTTTCTAATCAGTGGTTCTGCTTTTAACATGATTAGCCTAGTACGGCAGGAAGATGGATACACGCTATGCAGTTAGATTGATGGTTCTGCACACTGTTAGGGTCGGCAGCTGTCAGTCATCAGCTGATTGGTGGATTGACCTCTGGTTCTTGGCTGCTAGCTGCTGTGCAATGAATACTACAATTAATTCATACTATTTCATTCTTAGCTTGTGTCGCACTGTTCTTTGTCGAGTCTGACACCTTCATAAAAAATAGGGTTTCCTCAAGGCCGACTTACAGCAAGCTTATGGTCCCATTGCACCGGGTGCGTTTAAGAGGGGAGGGTGGGTATGGGGATAGGGTATGGAATATGAGCTAAATAAAAATGTTCTTGCGTAGACATTAACAAAATTATAAAATTATAAAAACAAAACGCAATTAAATTGCAAAATAGTACAGTTAACGCACTTAAATATTGCATTGTGACGGTACTATTTCGATGAAACTAACTTGTGATATATACATAACTTCCAACGAGGAGATGATTATTATTATTATTATCAGATCATTTCAACGGACTTTTGCTTGCCATGACCCCATAGAATGTAGCAAACCAACTTCTTATGGTGCCTCCCCCCAACCTAGCAAACATAATTTGCTTCGTTAATTCATCTTGGAAAATAAAATCCAATTCAATACATTTTTAGTGTGGATTCGGATCGTTTGTCACAAAAGCTGATGCATTCTCTCACCACTACTAACCACTAACAAGCAGTTACACCGGTCGACAACATACGAGTAAGTTTAACCACGAGATAATATTACTATATCTATTTACTACGAATCATTTTGAAATTATAGTTATAACCTGTGGAAGAATCGGAGAGTCGAACCCCGAATTGGGGCCCCAAGTCGTGCACGGTAGGGCCGCCCCGCCCCACAGGCCCGCAATTATTCCGATTGTATCGGAGACCACGGCTCGGCTCGGCCGTCGGCCTGCACCATAGACCGTGCTGTAACTGCTACTTGCTGGTCGACAGAGTTAACTGTGTACTCCATGGATACCACGCCAGCTCGCTCTTACTCTGTGTGCTGTGGTCAATACCGTTCGGCTCAACGAGGTTAATACATCTAGAGCTCTCGTCTAGGATGAATAAACGAAGCCTACATGCTGACCGCTATTTTTTTCAGCTGACAAACATAAAATATATGAAAAGAGGATTTGATTTTTACCATGTTAGTTGTCATAGGAGCAGAGAGGACACAGAGGAAAAATGGCGGTGAGCATGTAGGCTACATTTTTACCCCAGACGAAAGCTAAGACTAATATTAATATATTAATATTTGGTTAATACCTCGTTGGTTCGTACGTTCCTGACGCGAGGGATGCTACATCATTTAGCTACGATCTTATAAAATACATTTTGGCATTTATTAAAACACGTAATATTTTACCAATATAGTATATTACATTGGTATTACATTTGGTAACGATGTGGTTTAACTAGAACATCTATTTAAACTATAATTGTTATGTTGTTTTTTTAGAGAAATCAAAATCGGCGTTTTACAATACCTGTCTTTCTGTTACGTTTGTAGGCCACATTTTGTCTGCATTCACCGTAAAACATCTTCACTAATTTTAATAGCACTTTTTCCTGTGTCCCATGGTGCTATGGAAATGTTTCCCGTTATTTAAAAATCCCAATTAGGACTCTGCCCACGAAGTCTGCAATAGCTAAAATGGTTGACATTGACAAATTGTAGTGACCATCATAGGGACGGGTTGAAATGTAAAATTAAAATCAAATCTAATGGCTCTGCGACTCTAAGGGCTAGGAACGGGCTGCCAGCTATTCATTCCAAAATTCTTCTTCACAATACGGAAAAGTCATAGAATTTTAGTACAGTTGGTTCTGTGATTCTGGCAGTATGAACTGTAATCTGTTAGTAAAAATGGAACATTAAACCACTAAAATCCATCCAATATATCCTAAGATCCAATTTTTCAAGTAATGGAATTGCTGCCCATATATTTTATAACCACACTCCCCATGCTGTTTACTGTTGCCTCCAGACGCGGATATAAATGGAATAAATCACTGTTTTCCCCATTCGAACAAGTTTTTATTTCCAGATTGATAGACAGGCTCAATTAAAACTGGTTATTCCAGTGACGACTACTTTGTCGTGAAATTCTTTTCGTTTACTATTAATTATTGTCATTGTGAAGTTTCACAGAAACACAAGTCCGATTCTCGTTAATAAAACTTTCCATGGATCTTCCCAACTTGGGGCACATGGTTCTATGCAATATGTTGTAATTGGTTGAAACTAGTATTGGTATTAAAATTGCTCTCAACTTTTAAAAATATATAGTTTACTTCATACACGTCTATAAAACGTATCATTTACAAAATAAACTTCAAACCCATCTTTGCATCTCTATATATGGTATTTTTATAGATTTGTTCAAATACACAGTATCCAAGTAAAGTCCAATGAGATTTCCTTCGGTGCTATTCTAGGCCCATCCATTGGCGTGTATTTCACAACAATTGTGTTTATTTCTTACCCAAATCGCATTTGAAGACTACATTACTTTTGGTCAACCAGGCTGTTTTTTTTTTAAGTAACACGATAGTGGAAAAGGTTAATTTACTATACGTCTATTTACATTACAACACGGCTTTGAAAAATAATGTCACCTAATGCCAGATGGATTCTGATTAAAATCGCAAAATTTTGAGGTTTGGAATTGGACCCAGCTACCATTTGTCATTGGGCTATTTATTAATGATGATGTCTAAGAACAGGTCGACCTTAGATAGTAACAAGACTAGATGGGAACGTTTGGACCGTTACCTATCAAAACGTTAAAAAATGCCAGTGGCGCAGAAACAGAAAAATAAAACAAAAAGGACACCAATATTAAAAGGTCAATATTATAACCTCTGCTTCTCTTAAATCACTGTATGATGATTTTACTTTGATCTTACTTTAGGGTTGGACATAATCTTATAATAGAACGCTGTTAGATGGATGTAGAAGCACGTAATGTTACATACGCTACCATATTTGAATGTTATCAATTTAAATGTCTCCTTAAAATTAACTCTCCGGTATTATATAATTTTTCGAAACTAAGTATGCTATACCAATTATAGTTTTATAAAACCATGTAACTAGTAGCTACCTACATTTAAAAGAAATTTGTCCAACACAAGTTCTTTAGATGATAATATATTGCCCTGAGATACACGTCCAGTCTAGTCTCTTACAACTCGTATCCAGCCTCAAGATGGACGGTGTAGAATGTGCATGACACTGTTATGTGTGCGTGACACTGACCAGGGTCGGGCGGAAATGTCGGGTGTCACGCCTTACAAGGCCCCCGGCCCAGAATAGCGCGGCGCTGCGTAAATTGTGCGTAGCGGCCTTGCGTAGCGTCGCGCCGCCCGCCGTGTCTTGGCGGCGGTGACGCGTCGCGGCGGCCACACTACACACGCCTTTATAATTGGTCTGGTAGAAAGATGACCCGGCCCTCTAGACGAGCCGGGAGCAGACGGTTCGTGTTTCGGCCCGTGAGATCGTTGTATCACGATAATCGGAGGTTCGTGTCATTTTATCATCACTATGACGTGTCTTGTCTTAGGCTTATGCTATCTAAATAAACTATAAGTCCGAAATAGCTAAGCCGCTAAGTGTTTATTGCCATGGAGCCAAAATACGCCATACTTGTTATACTAGCAAAGTTTTAATTTTCTACCTAAAATAGATCTATCTAAAGGATATTCTATCATAATTTCCAAAACTAGTGGTTCCTTTCATATTTACAAACATTTTGTAATATGTTATAGTGGTGGATATTTTAGGCCTACCATTAGTAAAAATAGGACATTTTTGTCGTACTCTGTTTCAAGCATAAATTGATCAGTTTACTTATCTATACCTATAAAAGGCAAAGCCCTCACTGACTCACTCATCAAGAATTCTCCACCTTCCCATGTAGGTAGAGAGCTGAAATTTTGTACACTGATTCTTTAGGTCTTAAATAGGACAACTAAGCAGTGTACACGCCGGTATCTCCATAGGGCTTCGCCCCACAGACCTTCAAATTTACCATGTTATTCTTATGGAGGAAAGATTTGTTTTGATGATATCAGATGACTAATTTAAAATATTGTAAACAGCTGTTGCTATTCTACAAAAACAGTAAAACCACGGTAGAACGTTGATTTATAATTCTTTTGAACTGGAGTAAGCCAATAATGTTAAAAATGGGCGAGTGTCTTGCAAACTCTACATTACCACCTGTTTCTTTAAAATTTTTTACAAACAGCTGTTATTATTCATTGGCTTGTTTATGTTTATGATTTTTATTTTGTGTTGTGGTGTGACAGGTTAAAAACTAATTTATTAAATTTGTTTATGTTTATGATGTTTATTTTGTGTTGTGGTGTGACAGGTTAAAAGCTAATTTATTGAATTTTATGATATTTTAGTTTTTTTGTTTTTGTCATGAATACACAATTTTAGTAATATTTTTATTTTTATTGATTTCTTTTATATATATATTTTTTTGAATTTTTGATATGGATACAAAATTAACACTATGTGGACAAACAGACTCACAGTTTAGAGTCATTCACATGCCTCCAGATGGTTCGTGCCTCTTTCATTCTATACGCTATTCAGTTTACGGAAATAATTTCTACAGCGATCAAGTAAGAGAGGAAATTGTTAACTATGTTTCGACTATTTGGGCAAAATTCCAAATTTTAACTCATGATGTTAAAGGGGATAATTACATCTCCCCTGAACACTACCGTCGCGAGATGTTGAAACCATCAACTTACGGATCAGCATGTGAGTTGATTGCCGCATCTGAGCTCTTCCACTGCATATTCAGAGTGTACCATGATGTTCATTTACTCCAGAGCTTTGGTGTAGAGAGAACAGCATCTGATCGTATAAATTCAAACGGGGCGAAGCCCGCGGGTAACTGCTAGTACTTATTAAATTAGATAAACTCCTGTGTATATATTTGTGTTATGCTGCAACTAGGCGTAATATCTTTACTAGAGCTTTTGCAACACGATTAACACAAGAATACTGCTTTATATGCATTAGGGCGTACGTCGACTATTTCAAATAATGGAGTGTAAGCGTTCTCTAACTGAAATTAAATAAATTTATTCAACTCAAAATATTTTTACAGTTATTTCAAATACATGTTTTTTTCAATTCCTTCTCCTTTGCAAGTACGACTTTGCGCCTTCAGCGTCGTGTCGGCAATTTAGATGCTCGACCACTACCAAGGGGTAGCCCAAGGCCTCACTTATATAATTATAAATATAATCTCGGTATATCTAGTGCGACCTTGGATAGCGAAAGCCTCTGTGTGCAACTGTTTCATTTTTTTAAATATTGCTGAAGTATTTTCAATATAACACAGTACATAATATCGTTCACCCCACAGTGACCATGTAAACATTTCATTTTAAAATTTGTAATTCTTATTAATTTGAGTTCCAGAAATCAATGTGTGTTTCCTATGCCTAACATATTTAAATATCTGATCATTTAAGTAAAATATGTATACTGTACTTACAAGATCGATTAAGGCTTTAAGTACAACAAATTTACTTTGTTAAAAAAAACTGGGCTACACGTTAAAATCAACATTAACATGTTTTGAATTGAGCAAAATAAGAGATGTAATCAAATATTTTATTTCTCTTCAGTGGCACCAACTCTTCATTATACTGTTGTAATTAAAGTTAAACAAAGATTAACAAATTCTTTACAAAAACATACTGATTTACCCCCTCGTGTTTAACTAATCATTCTTGTAAATGAATTCTCTATTTAAATTCCAGGCATGTACTGACTAGTAACTAGTGAATGCTGTTTCCCACTGCTGTCTCACTCGCTGTTGTACAGTGATGTTCAGTGTTCAGTTGGTCAGACGATGGCGCGGCGTGGTCGGTGGGTCGGCCTCCTACTGCTGTCTCACTTGCTGCTGCGCAGTGATGGTCAGTGTTCAGTTGGTCAGACGATGGCGCGGCGTGGTCGGTGGGTCGGCCTCCTACTGCTGTCTCACTTGCTGTTGCGCAGTGATGGTTAGTGTTCAGTTGGTCAGACGATGGCGCGGCGTGGTCGGTGGGTCAGCCTCCTACTGCTGTCTCACTCGCTGTTGTACAGTGATGGTAAGTGTTCAGTTGGTCAGACAATGGCACGGCGTGGTTGGTGGGTCGGCCTCCCACTGCTGTCTGACTCTGCTGCTGTACAGAGATGGTCAGTGTTCAGTTGGTCAGACGATGGCGCGGCGTGGTCGGTGGGTCAGCCTCCTACTGCTGTCTCACTCGCTGTTGTACAGTGATGGTAAGTGTTCAGTTGGTCAGACAATGGCACGGCGTGGTTGGTGGGTCGGCCTCCCACTGCTGTCTGACTCTGCTGCTGTACAGAGATGGTCAGTGTTCAGTTGGTCAGACGATGGCGCGGCGTGGTCGGTGGGTCGGCCTCCCACTGCTGTCTGACTCTGACGTTGTACACTGATGGTCAGTGTTCAGTTGGTCAGACGATGGCGCGGCGTGGTCGGTGGGTCTGCCTCCCACTGCTGTCTGACTCTGATGTTGTACACTGATGGTCAGTGTTCAGTTGGTCAGACGATGGCGCGGCGTGGTCGGTGGGTCGGCCTCCCACTGCTGTCTGACTCTGACGTTGTACACTGATGGTCAGTGTTCAGTTGATCAGACGATGGTGCGGCGTGGTCGGTGGGTCGGCCTCCCACTGCTGTCTCACTCGCTGTTGTACAGTGATGGTCAGTGTTCAGTTGGTCAGACGATGGCGCGGCGTGGTCGGTGGGTCAGCCTCCCACTGCTGTCTGACTCTGATGTTGTACACTGATGGTCAGTGTTCAGTTGGTCAGACGATGGCGCGGCGTGGTCGGTGGGTCGGCCTCCCACTGCTGTCTCACTCGCTGTTGTACAGTGATGGTCAGTGTTCAGTTGGTCAGACGATGGCGCGGCGTGGTCGGTGGGTCGGCCTCCCCCCACTGCTGTCTCACTCGCTGTTGTACAGTGATGGTCAGTGTTCAGTTGGTCAGACGATGGCGCGGCGTGGTCGGTGGGTTGGCCTCCCCCCACTGCTGTCTCACTCGCTGTTGTACAGTGATGGTCAGTGTTCAGTTGGTCAGAAGATGGCGCGGCGTGGTCGGTGGGTTGGCCTCCCCCCACTGCTGTCTCACTCGCTGCTGTACAGTGATGGTCAGTGTTCAGTTGGTCAGACGATGGCGCGGCGTGGTCGGTGGGTCGGCCTCCCACTGCTGTCTCACTCGCTGTTGTACAGTGATGGTCAGTGTTCAGTTGGTCAGACGATGGCGCGGCGTGGTCGGTGGGTCGGCCTCCCACTGCTGTCTCACTCGCTGTTGTACAGTGATGGTCAGTGTTCAGTTGGTCAGACGATGGCGCGGCGTGGTCGGTGGGTTGGCCTCCCCCCACTGCTGTCTCACTCGCTGTTGTACACTGATGGTCAGTGTTCAGTTGGTCAGACGATGGCGCGGCGTGGTCGGTGGGTCGGCCTCCCACTGCTGTCTGACTCTGACGTTGTACACTGATGGTCAGTGTTCAGTTGGTCAGACGATGGCGCGGCGTGGTCGGTGGGTCGGCCTCCCACTGCTGTCTCACTCGCTGCTGCGCAGTGATGTTCAGTGTTCAGTTGGTCAGACGATGGCGCGGCGTGGTCGGTGGGTTGGCCTCCCCCCACTGCTGTCTGACTCTGATGTTGTACACTGATGGTCAGTGTTCAGTTGGTCAGACGATGGCGCGGCGTGGTCGGTGGGTCGGCCTCCCCCCACTGCTGTCTCACTCGCTGTTGTACAGTGATGTTCAGTGTTCAGTTGGTCAGACGATGGCGCGGCGTGGTCGGTGGGTTGGCCTCCCCCCACTGCTGTCTGACTCTGATGTTGTACACTGATGGTCAGTGTTCAGTTGGTCAGACGATGGCGCGGCGTGGTCGGTGGGTCTGCCTCCCACTGCTGTCTGACTCTGATGTTGTACACTGATGGTCAGTGTTCAGTTGGTCAGACGATGGTGCGTTGTGGTCGGTGGGTCGGCCTCCCATTGCTGTCTCACTCGCTGTTGTACAGTGATGGTCAGTGTTCAGTTGGTCAGACGATGGTGCGGCGTGGTCGGTGGGTCGGCCTCCCACTGCTGTCTCACTCGCTGTTGTACAGTGATGGTCAGTGTTCAGTTGGTCAGACGATGGCGCGGCGTGGTCGGTGGGTTGGCCTCCCCCCACTGCTGTCTCACTCGCTGTTGTACACTGATGGTCAGTGTTCAGTTGGTCAGACGATGGCGCGGCGTGGTCGGTGGGTCGGCCTCCCCCCACTGCTGTCTCACTCGCTGTTGTACAGTGATGTTCAGTGTTCAGTTGGTCAGACGATGGCGCGGCGTGGTCGGTGGGTTGGCCTCCCCCCACTGCTGTCTGACTCTGATGTTGTACACTGATGGTCAGTGTTCAGTTGGTCAGACGATGGCGCGGCGTGGTCGGTGGGTCGGCCTCCCATTGCTGTCTCACTCGCTGTTGTACAGTGATGGTCAGTGTTCAGTTGGTCAGACGATGGTGCGGCGTGGTCGGTGGGTTGGCCTCCCCCCACTGCTGTCTGACTCTGATGTTGTACACTGATGGTCAGTGTTCAGTTGGTCAGACGATGGCGCGGCGTGGTCGGTGGGTCGGCCTCCCACTGCTGTCTCACTCGCTGTTGTACAGTGATGGTCAGTGTTCAGTTGGTCAGACGATGGCGCGGCGTGGTCGGTGGGTTGGCCTCCCCCCACTGCTGTCTGACTCTGATGTTGTACACTGATGGTCAGTGTTCAGTTGGTCAGACGATGGCGCGGCGTGGTCGGTGGGTTGGCCTCCCCCCACTGCTGTCTGACTCTGATGTTGTACACTGATGGTCAGTGTTCAGTTGGTCAGACGATGGCGCGGCGTGGTCGGTGGGTCGGCCTCCCCCCACTGCTGTCTCACTCGCTGTTGTACAGTGATGTTCAGTGTTCAGTTGGTCAGACGATGGCGCGGCGTGGTCGGTGGGTTGGCCTCCCCCCACTGCTGTCTGACTCTGATGTTGTACACTGATGGTCAGTGTTCAGTTGGTCAGACGATGGCGCGGCGTGGTCGGTGGGTCGGCCTCCCCCCACTGCTGTCTCACTCGCTGTTGTACAGTGATGTTCAGTGTTCAGTTGGTCAGACGATGGCGCGGCGTGGTCGGTGGGTCGGCCTCCTACTGCTGTCTCACTTGCTGTTGCGCAGTGATGGTTAGTGTTCAGTTGGTCAGACGATGGCGCGGCGTGGTCGGTGGGTCAGCCTCCTACTGCTGTCTCACTCGCTGTTGTACAGTGATGGTAAGTGTTCAGTTGGTCAGACAATGGCACGGCGTGGTTGGTGGGTCGGCCTCCCACTGCTGTCTGACTCTGCTGCTGTACAGAGATGGTCAGTGTTCAGTTGGTCAGACGATGGCGCGGCGTGGTCGGTGGGTCAGCCTCCTACTGCTGTCTCACTCGCTGTTGTACAGTGATGGTAAGTGTTCAGTTGGTCAGACGATGGCGCGGCGTGGTCAGTGGGTCGGCCTCCCACTGCTGTCTGACTCTGATGTTGTACACTGATGGTCAGTGTTCAGTTGGTCAGACGATGGCGCGGCGTGGTCGGTGGGTCGGCCTCCCACTGCTGTCTGACTCTGACGTTGTACACTGATGGTCAGTGTTCAGTTGGTCAGACGATGGCGCGGCGTGGTCGGTGGGTCTGCCTCCCACTGCGGTCCGACTCTGATGTTGTACACTGATGGTCAGTGTTCAGTTGGTCAGACGATGGCGCGGCGTGGTCGGTGGGTCGGCCTCCCACTGCTGTCTGACTCTGACGTTGTACACTGATGGTCAGTGTTCAGTTGATCAGACGATGGTGCGGCGTGGTCGGTGGGTCGGCCTCCCACTGCTGTCTCACTCGCTGTTGTACAGTGATGGTCAGTGTTCAGTTGGTCAGACGATGGCGCGGCGTGGTCGGTGGGTCAGCCTCCCACTGCTGTCTGACTCTGATGTTGTACACTGATGGTCAGTGTTCAGTTGGTCAGACGATGGCGCGGCGTGGTCGGTGGGTCGGCCTCCCACTGCTGTCTCACTCGCTGTTGTACAGTGATGGTCAGTGTTCAGTTGGTCAGACGATGGCGCGGCGTGGTCGGTGGGTCGGCCTCCCACTGCAGTCTCACTCGCTGCTGCGCAGTGATGTTCAGTGTTCAGTTGGTCAGACGATGGCGCGGCGTGGTCGGTGGGTCGGCCTCCCTCTGCTGTCTCACTCTGATGTTGTACACTGATGGTCAGTGTTCAGTTGATCAGACGATGGCGCGGCGTGGTCGGTGGGTTGGCCTCCCCCCACTGCTGTCTCACTCGCTGTTGTACACTGATGGTCAGTGTTCAGTTGGTCAGACGATGGCGCGGCGTGGTCGGTGGGTCGGCCTCCCCCCACTGCTGTCTCACTCGCTGTTGTACAGTGATGGTCAGTGTTCAGTTGGTCAGACGATGGCGCGGCGTGGTCGGTGGGTTGGCCTCCCCCCACTGCTGTCTCACTCGCTGTTGTACAGTGATGGTCAGTGTTCAGTTGGTCAGAAGATGGCACGGCGTGGTCGGTGGGTTGGCCTCCCCCCACTGCTGTCTCACTCGCTGTTGTACAGTGATGGTCAGTGTTCAGTTGGTCAGACGATGGCGCGGCGTGGTCGGTGGGTTGGCCTCCCCCCACTGCTGTCTCACTCGCTGCTGTACAGTGATGGTCAGTGTTCAGTTGGTCAGACGATGGCGCGGCGTGGTCGGTGGGTCGGCCTCCCACTGCTGTCTCACTCGCTGTTGTACAGTGATGGTCAGTGTTCAGTTGGTCAGACGATGGCGCGGCGTGGTCGGTGGGTTGGCCTCCCCCCACTGCTGTCTCACTCGCTGTTGTACACTGATGGTCAGTGTTCAGTTGGTCAGACGATGGCGCGGCGTGGTCGGTGGGTCGGCCTCCCACTGCTGTCTGACTCTGACGTTGTACACTGATGGTCAGTGTTCAGTTGGTCAGACGATGGCGCGGCGTGGTCGGTGGGTCGGCCTCCCACTGCTGTCTCACGCGCTGCTGCGCAGTGATGTTCAGTGTTCAGTTGGTCAGACGATGGCGCGGCGTGGTCGGTGGGTTGGCCTCCCCCCACTGCTGTCTGACTCTGATGTTGTACACTGATGGTCAGTGTTCAGTTGGTCAGACGATGGCGCGGCGTGGTCGGTGGGTCGGCCTCCCCCCACTGCTGTCTCACTCGCTGTTGTACAGTGATGTTCAGTGTTCAGTTGGTCAGACGATGGCGCGGCGTGGTCGGTGGGTTGGCCTCCCCCCACTGCTGTCTGACTCTGATGTTGTACACTGATGGTCAGTGTTCAGTTGGTCAGACGATGGCGCGGCGTGGTCGGTGGGTCTGCCTCCCACTGCTGTCTGACTCTGATGTTGTACACTGATGGTCAGTGTTCAGTTGGTCAGACGATGGTGCGTTGTGGTCGGTGGGTCGGCCTCCCATTGCTGTCTCACTCGCTGTTGTACAGTGATGGTCAGTGTTCAGTTGGTCAGACGATGGTGCGGCGTGGTCGGTGGGTCGGCCTCCCACTGCTGTCTCACTCGCTGTTGTACAGTGATGGTCAGTGTTCAGTTGGTCAGACGATGGCGCGGCGTGGTCGGTGGGTTGGCCTCCCCCCACTGCTGTCTCACTCGCTGTTGTACACTGATGGTCAGTGTTCAGTTGGTCAGACGATGGCGCGGCGTGGTCGGTGGGTCGGCCTCCCCCCACTGCTGTCTCACTCGCTGTTGTACAGTGATGTTCAGTGTTCAGTTGGTCAGACGATGGCGTGGCGTGGTCGGTGGGTTGGCCTCCCCCCACTGCTTTCTGACTCTGATGTTGTACACTGATGGTCAGTGTTCAGTTGGTCAGACGATGGCGCGGCGTGGTCGGTGGGTTGGCCTCCCCCCACTGCTGTCTGACTCTGATGTTGTACACTGATGGTCAGTGTTCAGTTGGTCAGACGATGGCGCGGCGTGGTCGGTGGGTTGGCCTCCCCCCACTGCTGTCTGACTCTGATGTTGTACACTGATGGTCAGTGTTCAGTTGGTCAGACGATGGCGCGGCGTGGTCGGTGGGTCGGCCTCCCCCCACTGCTGTCTCACTCGCTGTTGTACAGTGATGTTCAGTGTTCAGTTGGTCAGACGATGGCGCGGCGTGGTCGATGGGTTGGCCTCCCCCCACTGCTGTCTGACTCTGATGTTGTACACTGATGGTCAGTGTTCAGTTGGTCAGACGATGGCGCGGCGTGGTCGGTGGGTCGGCCTCCCACTGCTGTCTCACTCGCTGTTGTACAGTGATGGTCAGTGTTCAGTTGGTCAGACGATGGCGCGGCGTGGTCGGTGGGTCGGCCTCCCACTGCTGTCTCACTCGCTGTTGTACAGTGATGGTCAGTGTTCAGTTGGTCAGACGATGGCGCGGCGTGGTCAGTGGGTTGGCCTCCCCCCACTGCTGTCTCACTCGCTGCTGCGCAGTGATGTTCAGTGTTCAGTTGGTCAGACGATGGCGCGGCGTGGTCGGTGGGTTGGCCTCCCCCCACTGCTGTCTGACTCTGATGTTGTACACTGATGGTCAGTGTTCAGTTGGTCAGACGATGGCGCGGCGTGGTCGGTGGGTCGGCCTCCCATTGCTGTCTCACTCGCTGTTGTACAGTGATGGTCAGTGTTCAGTTGGTCAGACGATGGTGCGGCGTGGTCGGTGGGTCGGCCTCCCACTGCTGTCTCACTCGCTGTTGTACAGTGATGGTCAGTGTTCAGTTGGTCAGACGATGGCGCGGCGTGGTCGGTGGGTTGGCCTCCCCCCACTGCTGTCTCACTCGCTGTTGTACACTGATGGTCAGTGTTCAGTTGGTCAGACGATGGCGCGGCGTGGTCGGTGGGTCGGCCTCCCCCCACTGCTGTCTCACTCGCTGTTGTACAGTGATGTTCAGTGTTCAGTTGGTCAGAAGATGGCGCGGCGTGGTCGGTGGGTCGGCCTCCCACTGCTGTCTGACTCTGATGTTGTACACTGATGGTCAGTGTTCAGTTGGTCAGACGATGGCGCGGCGTGGTCGGTGGGTTGGCCTCCCCCCACTGCTGTCTCACTCGCTGTTGTACACTGATGGTCAGTGTTCAGTTGGTCAGACGATGGCGCGGCGTGGTCGGTGGGTCGGCCTCCCCCCACTGCTGTCTCACTCGCTGTTGTACAGTGATGGTCAGTGTTCAGTTGGTCAGACGATGGCGCGGCGTGGTCGGTGGGTTGGCCTCCCCCCACTGCTGTCTCACTCGCTGTTGTACACTGATGGTCAGTGTTCAGTTGGTCAGACGATGGCGCGGCGTGGTCGGTGGGTCGGCCTCCCCCCACTGCTGTCTCACTCGCTGTTGTACAGTGATGTTCAGTGTTCAGTTGGTCAGACGATGGCGCGGCGTGGTCGGTGGGTTGGCCTCCCCCCACTGCTGTCTGACTCTGATGTTGTACACTGATGGTCAGTGTTCAGTTGGTCAGACGATGGCGCGGCGTGGTCGGTGGGTCGGCCTCCCACTGCTGTCTCACTCGCTGTTGTACAGTGATGGTCAGTGTTCAGTTGGTCAGACGATGGCGCGGCGTGGTCGGTGGGTCGGCCTCCCACTGCTGTCTCACTCGCTGTTGTACAGTGATGGTCAGTGTTCAGTTGGTCAGACGATGGCGCGGCGTGGTCAGTGGGTTGGCCTCCCCCCACTGCTGTCTCACTCGCTGCTGCGCAGTGATGTTCAGTGTTCAGTTGGTCAGACGATGGCGCGGCGTGGTCGGTGGGTTGGCCTCCCCCCACTGCTGTCTGACTCTGATGTTGTACACTGATGGTCAGTGTTCAGTTGGTCAGACGATGGCGCGGCGTGGTCGGTGGGTCGGCCTCCCATTGCTGTCTCACTCGCTGTTGTACAGTGATGGTCAGTGTTCAGTTGGTCAGACGATGGTGCGGCGTGGTCGGTGGGTCGGCCTCCCACTGCTGTCTCACTCGCTGTTGTACAGTGATGGTCAGTGTTCAGTTGGTCAGACGATGGCGCGGCGTGGTCGGTGGGTTGGCCTCCCCCCACTGCTGTCTCACTCGCTGTTGTACACTGATGGTCAGTGTTCAGTTGGTCAGACGATGGCGCGGCGTGGTCGGTGGGTCGGCCTCCCCCCACTGCTGTCTCACTCGCTGTTGTACAGTGATGTTCAGTGTTCAGTTGGTCAGAAGATGGCGCGGCGTGGTCGGTGGGTCGGCCTCCCACTGCTGTCTGACTCTGATGTTGTACACTGATGGTCAGTGTTCAGTTGGTCAGACGATGGCGCGGCGTGGTCGGTGGGTTGGCCTCCCCCCACTGCTGTCTCACTCGCTGTTGTACACTGATGGTCAGTGTTCAGTTGGTCAGACGATGGCGCGGCGTGGTCGGTGGGTCGGCCTCCCCCCACTGCTGTCTCACTCGCTGTTGTACAGTGATGGTCAGTGTTCAGTTGGTCAGACGATGGCGCGGCGTGGTCGGTGGGTTGGCCTCCCCCCACTGCTGTCTCACTCGCTGTTGTACACTGATGGTCAGTGTTCAGTTGGTCAGACGATGGCGCGGCGTGGTCGGTGGGTCGGCCTCCCACTGCTGTCTGACTCTGACGTTGTACACTGATGGTCAGTGTTCAGTTGGTCAGACGATGGCGCGGCGTGGTCGGTGGGTCGGCCTCCCACTGCAGTCTCACTCGCTGCTGCGCAGTGATGTTCAGTGTTCAGTTGGTCAGACGATGGCGCGGCGTGGTCGGTGGGTTGGCCTCCCCCCACTGCTGTCTGACTCTGATGTTGTACACTGATGGTCAGTGTTCAGTTGGTCAGACGATGGCGCGGCGTGGTCGGTGGGTCGGCCTCCCATTGCTGTCTCACTCGCTGTTGTACAGTGATGGTCAGTGTTCAGTTGGTCAGACGATGGTGCGGCGTGGTCGGTGGGTCGGCCTCCCACTGCTGTCTCACTCGCTGTTGTACAGTGATGGTCAGTGTTCAGTTGGTCAGACGATGGCGCGGCGTGGTCGGTGGGTTGGCCTCCCCCCACTGCTGTCTCACTCGCTGTTGTACACTGATGGTCAGTGTTCAGTTGGTCAGACGATGGCGCGGCGTGGTCGGTGGGTCGGCCTCCCCCCACTGCTGTCTCACTCGCTGTTGTACAGTGATGTTCAGTGTTCAGTTGGTCAGACGATGGCGCGGCGTGGTCGGTGGGTTGGCCTCCCCCCACTGCTGTCTGACTCTGATGTTGTACACTGATGGTCAGTGTTCAGTTGGTCAGACGATGGCGCGGCGTGGTCGGTGGGTCGGCCTCCCATTGCTGTCTCACTCGCTGTTGTACAGTGATGGTCAGTGTTCAGTTGGTCAGACGATGGTGCGGCGTGGTCGGTGGGTCGGCCTCCCTCTGCTGTCTCACTCTGATGTTGTACAGTGATGGTCATTGTTCAGTTGGTCAGACGATGGCACGGCGTGGTCGGTGGGTCGGCCTCCCTCTGCTGTCTCACTCTGATGTTGTACAGTGATGGTCATTGTTCAGTTGGTCAGACGATGGCACGGCGTGGTCGGTGGGTCGGCCTCCCTCTGCTGTCTCACTCTGATGTTGTACAATGATGGTCAGTGTTCAGTTGGTCAGACGATGGCACGGCGTGGTCGGTGGGTCGGCCTCCCTCTGCTGTCTCACTCTGATGTTGTACAGTGATGGTCATTGTTCAGTTGGTCAGACGATGGCGCGGCGTGGTCGGTGGGTCGGTCTCCCACTGCTGTCTCACTCGCTGTTGCGCAGTGATGTTCAGTGTTCAGTTGGTCAGACGATGGCGCGGCGTGGTCGGTGGGTCGGCCTCCCACTGCTGTCTCACTCTGATGTTGTACAGTGATGGTCAGTGTTCAGTTGGTCAGACGATGGCGCGGCGTGGTCGGTGGGTCTGCCTCCCACTGCTGTCTCACTCACTGTTGCGCATTGATGTTCAGTGTTTAGTTGGTCAGACGATGGCGCGGCGTGGTCGGTGGGTCGGCCTCCTACTGTTGTCTCACTCTGATGTTGTACAGTGATGGTCAGTGTTCAGTTGGTCAGACGATGGCACGGCGTGGTCGGTGGGTCGGCCTCCTACTGCTGTCTCACTCTGATGTTGTACAGTGATGGTCAGTGTTCAGTTGGTCAGACGATGGCGCGGTTTGGTCGGTGGGTCGGCCTCCCCCCACTGCTGTCTCACTCGCTGTTGCGCAGTGATGTTCAGTGTTCAGTTGGTCAGACGATGGCGCGGCGTGGTCAGTGGGTCGGCCTCCTACTGCTGTCTCACTCTGATGTTGTACAGTGATGGTCAGTGTTCAGTTGGTCAGACGATGGCGCGGCGTGGTCGGTGGGTCAGCCTCCTACTGCTGTCTCACTCTGATGTTGTACAGTGATGGTCAGTGTTCAGTTGGTCAGACGATGGCGCGGCGTGGTCGGTGGGTCAGCCTCCTACTGCTGTCTCACTCTGATGTTGTACAGTGATGGTCAGTGTTCAGTTGGTCAGACTATGGCGCGGCGTGGTCGGTGGGTCGGCCTCCCACTGCTTTCTCACTCTGATGTTGTACAGTGATGTTCAGTGTTCAGTTGGTCAGACGATGGCGCGGCGTGGTCGGTGGGTCGGCCTCCTACTGCTGTCTGACTCTGCTGCTGTACAGTGATGTTCAGGGTTCAGTTGGTCAGACGATGGCGCGGCGTGGTCGGTTGGTCGGCCTCCTATTGCTGTCTGACTCTGCTGCTGTACAGTGATGGTCAGTGTTCAGTTGGTCAGACGATGGCGCGGCGTGGTCGGTGGGTCGGCCTCCTACTGCTGTCTGACTCTGCTGCTGTACAGTGATGGTCAGTGTTCAGTTGATCAGACGATGGCGCGGCGTGGTCGGTGGGTCGGCCTCCCACTGCTGTCTCACTCTGCTGCTGTACAGTGATGGTCAGTGTTCAGTTGGTCAGACGATGGCGCGGCGTGGTCGGTGGGTCGGCCTCCCCCCACTGCTGTCTCACTCGCTGTTGTACAGTGATGTTCAGTGTTAAGTTGGTCAGACGATGGCGCGGCGTGGTCGGTTGGTCGGCCCGCTTCAGTTCCCTTGCTAATGTGTCTCATTACTCTAGCTGTACTCGCATTCCTTTTTTCATCACCTTTGAATCATTAGAGCACTTTTATTTATTGGACTATTTGCGCTATTCCAACGACAGGAAGGAATGTTCATTGGGAGGCGAATTAAAATGTTTAATATCAGCAACGATTTACTAAATTACTTAAAATAATTTCTGTATAATCTTTTGTTTCGAGTTAGTTAGTGTCTTACGGGAGTTTATATTTCTCTTGGACAGAAATTCGTTACTTGAGATCCGCACTTTTATTATAAGGGTTGTAATTGTAATTTGCAATGTGTTTGCATGTGTTTGATTTGAAAATAAATTAGAAAGGGGGTAAAAACTGAGCTCCAAGGGAAATACTGGAGGCAACAGAGCTGCCCAATTTTCATTTTAAAGACATGTCGCTGTTGTCTAGGGTTGGTACACTAGCGAAATTGATTGCTCGTTCTTTCTGCTTCGGGGATAAACTGTTTTAACCCTCTAGTTGTCGAAACCATGGCAACGGCCCTGCCAAGGGTTCGAATCCAAGCATGGTAAGTAAGTTTCGCCCCTTGCTTTGCTGGTTACGTTCTATATACAGATCTATAGTCTATGCATGGGCGGGCAACAAAAATTGATAATCCATTTGATTTACCTTGTTGACTCGTCTGACTTGTTCATTAACATCACCACAAAACGACGTCGGCAGAAATTTGTTTTAGCGAATTTCCCCTATAGGGAAGAAGCTATTACCCTCATGGTCTCATGGTAAAAATTAAGCCCGAGACTATGATAACTTATCGTTTTGAGGCCTCCAGATGCCAAAAACACCATTCGTTTAAATTCATATATATATATATATATATATATATATATATATATATATATATGTGTGTGTATATATATATAGGTACAAAATCTTATAATACGTCACCATAAGACGACGTAGGCGAAGTGATGCCAAGACGAGGCATGGTTGGGTAAGTTGGGTAATCTATAATTTATAGATTTACTTTTCTATGAATTCGAAAAGATATAGTTTAAAGCTGTGTACCCGTCCTTCGTACGGGTTGTATATAAATGGTAGATTAACTTAATCAAATAACGATCCACATTATTTTACAATATACCTATATATATATATATATATATATATATATATATATATATATATGTGTGTGTGTGTGTGTGTGTGTGTGTGTGTGTGTGTGTTTGTGTTCGTAGACACGATAACTTTCGTAAAAATGGTCTGATCTTGATGAAATTTGGTACAAACGTGTAAGGCAGGATCTATTTTCATGAGTTCGAGAGCCAGACACGTCACTATATTTTAAAGGGGATTTTGGGGTGGTTTTTACCCCAAAAATTGTTTTTTGAACTTTTTACATGCAGTTCTTTTTAAACCCAAACTTCTGTTTAGCCCATTAAATTTAGCTTAAAAAAACGATATGGTATTTTGATCATCGCTCTACGTCAATTGGTTACCGAAATATTAAAAGTGGTGAACAAAGTACGTTGTCCAATGTTAATCTTATGGATAATAGTTAAAATTCTATATCTCGCTTATTAATGAACAAATATTAATGCAACTTTGTATGTGGCTTCATCTGGTTGTGGTCTATTCTTATTTGCACAAAAAACAATGTTTACCAATACTTCCTGTAGCAGCAAACCTGCGTACTCAGCCCCCATGTTATTCTTATGGAGAATAAGTCAAATCTTATGTCTCCCTTAATTATTACATAAATTAATAAAATTTGGTGTTTAGTTTCACCTCTTGTTGAGTTATACTGATACTTGCATCAAAACCCATTTGTTCTGCTCCTTGTTGCATCAAACCTGCGTACTCATCCCCCATGTTATTCTTATGGAGAATAATTAAAATATTGTATACATCGCTTATATATGAATTTAGATTTATGAAACTTGGTATATGGCTTCACCTAGTTTAATTGTAATGATATTTGCATCAAAGTTGTGTCAACAAACCTACATTCTCATCCCCAATGTTATTCTTATGTAGAATAATTTAAATATCGCTTGATTGTTAATATATTTTTATGAAACTTGGGAAGCGGCTTTATGTAGTATTAAGACAAAAATGTGCATCGGAAATTCGCTGAGAACGCAGGTTTGCTGTGTAGGGGTATTTTTGAGTGTTGCCGATTCATTTTGTGAATCCCTTGATACGCTAGAAAGAATCACACTGAAATACCGATCAAAGGTAGCCTCGCGCGGTACGTGTGCACAAACTAGCCTCACGACAGGCGCCACAGGAACTGAGATATGTTAATATCTTGGTCCATCCTTACTGGGATATTCTTATAAGGAAACACGCTCTCCGCAACAAATGCTACACGAATACCCACTTTTGCGCTGCCATGTCCCTGACCGGCCCTACAAACGGCAACCAAACCAGAACCAGCTGACAGCAACGGCTCGGTGCACTGCACAGCTGTCGGAGTGCGTTGGTCGGACCAGTGAAATTGTCGGTGTAGTATAATCGGATGGACATGGACGTAATTCGTTGGTAACGTAGCTCGTTGGTACTTACGTTACCTACGTAGCTACGTTGGTGGCTCGTTATACGATCAAACTGTCGAAGATACCCTAAATGCATTTTAATCCCTAACTGTTATAGCTCGGAAACTACTTTTTACGACAACCACATTCCGTGACACAGTGAACTCCGTGCATGAATAAAACAAACATCGTCTCCCGCAGTAATTACTGGGTCTGACGTAAGATGGCGCCTGAGCCCTCGCCGCGCCGGCGTCCCTCGGCCTTCGCCCCGCTGATAACCGCGATATCACGAGGACTCCGCCGATCTCTCCTCCCCTCCCCCTCTCCCCCCGCACACCGCACACCGCACTTGACCGCGCTTCCGTCTGAGTAGTAAATGTTGTAAAAAGTGTCAAATCGTATTTCGTGTTCATATTTTGATGGTATTTTTTGTAATGCGTTAAAATAGAATTATGAAACTCCTTCGTAAACCAAACTTCTAAAAAACTGTTACTAGTTCAGTAAGATAACTTCCCTCAGATAATTGGTACTTAGTCTGTGTTTTACACCTGAACAGATCAAGTGCCCGTTTGAACATTCAGTTCCGCTGTGTTCTACGTCTGCGTCATATAACCATTGTATTTCCAAATTTACTATCACTACAATATATATATATTTATAAAGCGATATCGTCCCAGAAACTTTTGAAAAAAAACACCCATTCATGAACCATATAAATCGAAAGTAAGGTCTTGGTGAGAAAGTTCGAGGAGCAATATTAGCTTTTTGATACAACCCCTCCTAAGGCCATTTTCAGTTGCATTAGAACTGTTTCTCCTCTCCTCGGCAAATTCTGGAAGATCCCAAACGAGCAAAAATGCTGCGTCCCCCATGTTACGTAGTTGAGAGAACTTAAGCCCTAACATCATCTGGTAAAATATATCCCAAAAAATATGGAGCGATCCCACAAATCCCGTCCTCCGTGTTCCCAAATTTCGCTTCCGCGAGGTCAGGCGCACCAGAGGTCAGATCAGATCCTCGTGACAGCGAAGTGGAACCTTTGTCTGCTACAACACATTGTATGGTAATGCGCGGCGGCGCCTCCCCGCTGTCCAATCGCGACCTGTAATTTCAATAAACATAGTCGCACGCTCCGGCATCGCCACCTCCTCCTGTGGTTTGTGTTGTAGCGCCAGCGTTCCGATCGCAACATTACCCCGTGGTTCCATATTGAACACGATCCTGCTGCGTCAATACTGGGCCGTGGAAGCGTTTTGTTATCATTGTGCAATCATAATAACTGACAATGTCATTTAATGATTTAGCACACTGGTCAGGTGATCATAGGACATCCAGTTTTTGTTCTGTAATCTTCACTATTGGTTATCCTGGAGTTGCATAGACATTTTTAACTTGCAATCAAAATGGAATCCCTGATATTGAGTGACAAGCATATCTTTGCACGCTTATATACCTTAAGGTTGACAAACATATGCCTAATTTGTCAAAGTTGATCTGAGATTTTTCACTAACCATTATAATTGCAAACCACATTAAAAAAGTGTTTTGTGCAGTGCTTTAGCTCTTTGAACGACGGCGAGGAGCCATTCCTTTTTGTTTTTAATCGAGTTTAGTCTAACATTGTTTTAACTCATGCTGATTTGTTTTCTATACAGTAACCAGACCATTTACGTTAAAATAAATTGTCCTTAAATTCCGGGTAGTTTTTGATATTGGTTGCATGCTTGTCTATAAAGCTGGAAATATAAGCAATGCGTCGTTAGGTTTAAAACACGTCAAGTTTTTTTTCCGTTGTAACTGTGTTTTTAACTGTTTTACCTTCTATATTATAGACTTCGTAATTTATGTAGTCTGATAGTTTAAAGTCCTACAAATTTTGCATCAATCCTGTTACATTGTATTTGCTAATGAGTTCGTTCAGATCGTTGTCATCCTCCTCGAGTAATTAGAGACCGTGACCTTCAGACAAATGTCAATGGGAGGACGATGAGTTTGACGTCGTCTCCCGGTGCCGGCATCAACTAGGGACCTTAATGTCTTCATGCGGGCTTGTAAAAGCTACTTTCAATGCAGATTAGGTGGATGAAGTTCCTGAACAAAAATAAAAGATTACATTTGTTAGCTTTGTTTTTATTTATTTCATCAATGCTTTAGAGATGAAACAACTTCGTCAGTTAGTTGCTACTACTTACAACTTAAAAAAGAGACAAATCTTGCAATTGTATTTATTACTTTTAGAAAATTAATGACTTTTTTCCTTGATGTTATAAAAGTGGCAATAGCCTCAATCCTTGTTTCGTATTATAACATTAAACCGTACTAGGAACTTGTGAGAAAGCTGTAGGTAAGCCTGTCGCCCACCGATCACATAATTGAATACAAAGAGTAGATGAGAGAATCCTAGGTTAAATATTTGTTTTTGATTCAATATCTTGACTCAATACAATAAATTATAAAATACCCCCATCGCAGTAAACCTGCATACTCAGCGAATTTCCAATCAATATATAAATGTCTTAATACTACATAAAGCCACTTACCAAGTTTCATAAAAATATATTCACAACTAAGCGATATATGCAATTTTAATTATTCTCGATAAGAATAACATTGGGGCTTAGTAAGCAGGTTTGCTGCAACAAGGAACACAGTAAATGGGTTTTTACGCTAATATCAGTAGAACTTAACTAGGTGAAGTCGTATACCAGTTTTTATCCATTTATGTTCATAATTAAGAGAGACATAGCATTTAATTATTCTCCATAAGAATAACATGGGGGGTGTATACGCAGGTTTGCTGCTACGGAAGCCTTTGGCAAAAAATTGTTTTTTGAGCAAATATCAATAGACCACAACCAGATGAAGAAGTATACCAAGTTTCGTCAGTATAAGTTCATAAATAAGCGAGATATAAAATTTGTCTTTTCCTCCATAAGAATAACATAGACAACGTACTGTGTTTAGCACTTTCAATATCTCGGTAACCAATTGATATAGAGGAATGATCAAAATACCAAATTGTGTGGTTTTTAAGCTGAATCCAATGGTAAAACTAATATTTGACTATTTTACAAATTATATATAAAAAGTTCAAAATCCCATTTTTGGGGTACAAAACCCCCCAAAATACCCCTTCGGATGGAGTGATGTGGCTGGTTTTCGAACTTTAAGTCATATATGTTGCTTTACACGTTTATACCAAATTTCATCAAAATCGGATCATTTTTACGAGAGTTATCGTGCTCACGGACACACACATATATCTATTCGTTTGGGGAGACCCAAAAACACCATTCGTTCGAAACTGTATATATATATATATATATATATATATATATATATATATATACAGTTTCGAACGAATGGTGTTTTTGGGGTCTGGGGACCTCAAAACGAAAAGTTATCATGGTCCCGGGCCTAGGTCTTACCATGCCGACTACGGTAATAGCTTCTTCCCTATAGGGGAAATTCGTTAAAAAAACTATATGAAAACATCCAATACATCCAACATGGCAACGCTATCCCCACAAAGGCAATAGCGTGATTTTCCCCCTCCAAAAAAAATATTTCATCTTTAATACCTCTCGGGGGGGGGGGGGGTTAGGGTTATTTATACATGATCTCCATGTATCCTGCTTATACACTGAGTAAAACAAATGTTAATAACAAAACTATAATTGCTACATTTAAATAATTTCTTGAGTAGCATATCACGAGTTGTTACAATTAAACAGGATAAAATAAACCACGTCTCACAACACAAAAAAATATATTTATACTTATACTGTATTTACATACGGGACTTCCATCATTCTCTGATTGGGCCTGATGATGACCGGTGTGACTGGTTGAAATCGATCGCTTTTTATCATCTTTTTTGTATATTTAACGTCTCCTATGTAAGGACAGTATAAGTGTAAATATGTTTTGAGGTGTTGTAAGTCGTAGCTTATTTTATCCTAATTGCTACATTTGTTATTATATGGTTTATTTTGTATTTGTTGCATCCCCAAAGCAGAAAAACTGTGACAGTGCGACACTGTCACAGAAAGAAAATGTGGGATGCAGAAAGATTAGCTTCTTAGTCTGAAGTTTGCCAGATTGATCTTGAGCAAAATCCTGAAAAAATTGTTTGAAGGTTCAAAACTGGATCCAACTGCTATTAACTAACTGGTCACTGGGCTATTAATGAATGATCCTGGCAAAAGAATCAGTCAGATTAGTCAGGAACAAGGCTACACAAGGCATCTCACCCATTCTACACTCATCATTCATTCATATTCACACTAAAATACGTCCTAGTTGCGTCGGCATCTTATATCAGTGATGAATTATAGAAAGTTAGGGTTCCAGAAAAATCAGCAATAACAACAAAATTATACAATTATGGAAAAATATTAATTTTGCAAAAAATAAGACATAACTCTATAATAAATGGGGTAAATTCAAATAAATACAGCATTTAACTGACAATGTTGCATTTAAATCTCTAAACAATGTATGGCAATGTTGAATGCATAAGAGACCTAACTATGATCAGACGTTTATGTGCCCAACAAAATAATCCCTACCTAAATGTGTTTTAGTCCTTTTGTACAAATTCCACGTTTCCTAATTTAAAATACCCCCCGTCGCAGCAAACCTGCGTACTCAGCGAATTTCCAATGCATTGATATGTTTCTCACTAGTACATAAAGCCACTCACCAATTTTGACAAAAATACATTCATAAATTAGTGATTTATTACATTTTATTTATTCCCCATAAGAATAACATTAGGACTGAGTACGCAGGTTTGCTGCAACGAGGAAGATAAGAAATGAGTTTTTATGCAATTATCAATATAACTGAACCAGGTGAAGCTACTTACCATGTTTTATTAATTTATGTTCATAATTAAGGGAGATATAAAACTTTACTTATTCTCCATAAGAATAACATTAGGGCTGAGTATGCAGGTTAGCTGCTACGGGGACAATCAACAAAACATTTATTTTTTGTGCAATTATCAATATACCAGTACAACATGAAGCCACATACCAAATTTCATCAATATACATTCATAAATAATCAAGATATCAAATTTTATTTATTCTCCATAAGGATAACATTGGACAACGTACTGTGTTTAGCACTTTGAATATCTCTGCAACGGTTTGACGTAGAATCACAATTTAAACACCAAAATGATTGTTTTGTGGAGCTGAAGTGATTGGTAAAATAAAATGTGAAGTTTAAAGTAAAATTAACTGAGGAAAAGCCAAAAACTGTTTTCCCATAAGATTAACATGGGAGATTTTATGAGCATGTTTTTTGGATTTTTTCCGCAACCACTTAACCTAGGTTAATAATTAAAAATACCATATTATTTGTTTTTTTAAGCTCTATAACATGGTCTAAACCAAAATTAAGTGTTTTAAAAATTTTAGGGTAAAAAATGCAAAAAACTGATTTTTGGAAAATTTAAAACGCCCATAAACCCCCCTTCCCATGGTCCGATTTTTCTGGTTTTCGAACTTAAAGTCATAAATGTCAGTTTACACATTTGAGCCAAATTTCATCGAAATCGGACGTTTTTTACTCAAGTTATCGCATTCACGGACACACATATATATATATATATATATATATATATATATATATAAATTTGAACGAATAGTGTTTTGGACATCTGGGGACATCAAAACAAAAAGTTATCATGGTCTCGGGCTTAAGTCTTACCATGAGACCTACGGTAATAGCTTCTTCCCTATAGGGGAAATTCGCTAAAAGACGAAATTAAAGTCTTCAAAAGTACTGCTTTTAATCAGCTATTCCATTTGTTTGAATTTTAAACAAAAATCAGGCGAAGTAGTGGAGCCATTGGGCCAAGCTATGATATTTAATTATAATTTAATGTGTGTAAAATGCCAACTACAATTTACCCTTACAGTTCTCGGTGAAATTAGGTAGAACTACAAGTATTTTTAAGCTCTTGTAACACCTTTAAAAGGTCTCTTGTGGTATGAATGAAATCATATTTAATCTAGTTTGCTAGTTACAAATCCATAAGAGATTTATATCGCTGTTTCACGCTTTAATGTAGAAGTCAGACATATAATAATAGTTCGAAATATACTTTAGAATTCGTACATTCACATCTTACTTTTAAAAATTGTATAGCCTTGTCTATTTACATGATCAACTTTTTGAAATGCATCTAAAGAAGGCATTAATGTGCTGTCATAGCTGAAAACAACAACCAAGGTCTGTTTCCTGGATTGTCCTCATCACTACCTGATCTGAGTAACAATGACTTCCTGGTTGACTAAAAACAGAAACACTGCGACAGCGATTCGCGAGGGGGAAGTGGGAGGAGTTGATGATGTCAGATCAGCTGATGCTCCCAACAATTAAAGAGCTGAGACTGTAATTCATTAGTAAGCGACAATGCGTTTCTGGGGCACGTCGCTGAGTGCCGGTGAAGTCATATGGCCTTCAGAATTCCAACGACGATCATAATAAATTCCGCAGACGCTTTGAGGAAAATGTCTCATCGTAGGAACACTCAGATAGTTTAAAGAACCTTCATGGATTGGGCGATTACACTCAACAAGTTGTTTTAACATGATGGTTATCCGGTATTATTATTATATTGATATTTATTATATATCTTTTTCCTCTTTGTAATTTTGTAACATTTTATGTCTATGGAGACTTCTCCGTTAAAGATTGTGCATAAATGATAATGTATTATGTGCTTAGCTACCTTCCGCAGGGGTCAGGAAAACAGGAAAACATGAGCACTCAATATAAAACGAAAACCACTTCAACAATAGCTTCTGCTAAGTGCTTCAAATTCAAGGGACATCATTATGTCAAAATTAAAAACAAACGCCTCTTCAACTAAAATTTTGAAGAATTGTATCTAATTTATTAGAACTTTTTCTGGCGTTGTGCTTAATTTTGTCAAGAGGAATTTTACACTGCCTCTTCACTGATAAGCAATGTAAATAAGCACTTACGTCAGGGTTTTGTATGAGGAGGTGCTGCTGTTCGCAGATAAGCCCGATAGTAACGTCAGGTATCAGAATATTAAATATGGTTACGATCTTTGCGTTTGAAAGCTGTATGGAACGGGATTGAATCCTTGACATAAACACCGGAAATTTACTTATAATCATGGAGTTCATGGTGTTAGCCCGTGTTCCAGAATGTGTAGAAAATAACGACTAATGCACATAAAGCTTGTATTGCATACATAAAGGAATTTGAATAATTTTAAATTATCAAATAGTGCTTTGATCAATTGAATACAAACTCAAATTAGGAGACCATCCACTATAAATCAAATAGTCTATGTTTATCTAGAAACACCAAAACACATGCTGGCAACATACAATATTGTTAATTTATATAATCGTAAATGTATACGTCACAGTAATCTAAAAGATTCCTCTATATGGTAGTAGTATAAGTTTGAAACACAACTTGTTCTCAAGTGCTAATAGTTGATTGCTCTGTTGCAGAATGCCAGTTCGGGAAGACCCTGAAGGAGCTGGGGTCTACGTGGTTCGCCGACCTCGGGCCTCCCTTCGGTGTCATGTACTGCATTCGGTGCGAGTGTGTCCCGGTGAGTTAGAAATTGGCTGTTAGATTGTGAGGTAGGAACCCCAGCAGAGCGGCGGTAACTCTTTGCACGTTTTTCAAAACAGAGGTTGCAGGCACAGTAGGGAAGGAACATTTGAGGAGGTTGGTGTGTAGCCAATTTAGGTTTTTGAAGGGTACTTCCCTTTTTATAAGGTGTTGGTTTACCAATTAATTAACCCTAACGATGGTATGGGAAGCACATACTATAGATACTCGAATGGGTTCCCAATACCAGCCAGAGGTGTATTATCCTCTGTGTTCAACCGTGGAGGAGCTCATGTGAAAGTGAAGCTCGCCAAAGTGGAGAGCCAAATGACCATATTTTTACATTTTTAATTAATCTCTTGTGGACTACCGACATGGCACACAAGACATCAAGAGCCGTCTAATATTTGCAGTACAGTCTAAAATATCTGAATTAATTAAGTCAACGATACATATACAATTTTAGTCCCTGAGATTAAATTCTCAAAAATCGTCTTCACCTTTTGGGAATACACCTGAAAATTGACTGTTAAAGATATCTTTCGACTGGTGGGTCAGTTGACAACGGACGCAGGGCGATGTTGTATAACAGCAGAGACTATTGCGACATCGGAGGCTGGGCGATAGTGCCAGACAGTTTGGCTCCCGGTGGCGTGACTTCTAAATCCGGCCGGAGTCAAAACTTGCGAGTCCGGGGTCTCGCGTGACGCCCCGGGGCCTCGGGGCCCGTCCGTCTTCCCATCCCGGGAAATGTAAATCCGTCAACCGAGGCTCAAAACCGCTCTTTATTCTACAACTTTCACACCTCAAGTTATTGAAGGCTTTTCTCCAGAAAGATTTAACATTACTTCCTCGAATATCACACTTTTCACTTATCATGCATGAGAGACCTGGATTTAGACTTCTTTAGCAAAATTAGTTTACCAAACAGTTTTAATTTAAACTAGCTGTGTACCCTTCCTTCGTACGGGTTGTATATAAATACTAGATTAGCTTAATCAAATAACAATCCACATTATTTTACAATATTAAAATTACAAATAACACGTTTAATGCACAATGAAATCAAAGTTAACGAAATGTACTGGCAGATAGTTCGGGTCCTGTTGCTAATTCGAGGAACTCTGTCGGGTAGTAAACGGCGTGTGGTTTGTGACACCAAATCGATACACGTAACACTTTGGATTTGCTTTTAGAAATAAAAGAACCCCCCCCCCCCAAAAAATACATATATATATATATATCGGTGAGGGAGAGGCAAAAATAAAAATCGGGGGAAGAGTAAAAATATAAAATCGGGGGGGGGGCAAAAATAAAAATGGGGGGAGCAAAATATAAAATCGGGAGGGGGCAAAAATACAAATCGGAGGGGGGAGCAAAATATAAAATCGGGGGGATACAGGAAATGTCGGTAAAAACTGTTTTTTGTCCAAATAAGAATAGACCACAACCAGATGAAGCCACATTAATATTTGTTCATTAATATTATAGATTAATAGCTAGCTGGCGTACACGTTCTTCGCACAGGGGTTTTCTCTGCCCGTTCTTTAGCCAATGCAATGCATTTTAGTTAGCTTGAAACAGTTGTTCTTGCTTCTGCTCTTTAAGCTGTCAAATGTGAGTATTCACAGCTGTTCGAATTACAGTTTCTGAATATTTACTTTATTCTGAAATGTAAACATTTAAACTTAGGACGTTCATGGGGCGTAGCCCGAGAGGATTTTAAGGAAGTGAATAGGCCTATGTGTTCCATGGGTTCAAGATCTACCTATGTGTAAAGTTTCAGCCCAGTCGATTCAGTAGTTGTTGCGTTCACCTGGAACATCAGACAGACAGACAGACAGACAGACAGAAACCACCTCTTCTTTATAATATTACTAGCTGACGTACCCGTTCTTCGCACAGGGGTTTTCTTCACCCGTTCTTTAGTCAATGCAATTTGCATTTTAGTTAGCTTGAAACAGCTGTTCTTGCTTCTGCTCTTTAAGCTGCCAAATGGAAGTGTCCACAGCTGTTCGCATTACAGTTTCTGAATGTTTACTTTCTTATAAAATGTAAACATTGAAACTTAGGAAGTTCACGCGGCGTAGCCCGAGGGGATTTTAAGGAAGTGAATAGGCCTATATGTTGCATGGGTTCAAGATCTACCTTTATGTAAAGTTTCAGCCCAGTAGTTTCAGCAGTTTTTGCGTTCACCCGGAACATCAGACAGACAGAAACCATCTCTTCTTTATAATATTATAGATAGATAAATGTTTCGTTTAGACCTGAATCCAAAGAAGACATTAGTTTTAGTAATGGCTTAGCGTTGGGATTTTGTAGCCAATTATCGTGGATGGAAGATGAGTGAAGCAATCTTTGTAATTTTAAAAGCCATTAAAACCACTGTGTAGTTTTAAGGCATTTAAATGATTTACTGCTTTTGAAGTAACACCTGCTCAATTGCTCAGATGACTTAATGCATGATGAATGAATGATGCGTGGTTTTGTGCACGATCTATGGTGGCAAATTGTTAAACTATTCCCGTAAAACTGAAATAAGAACTGACGTGTTATTAATAAATTCTCTGATGACTGGCGGTTCAAAATACTGTAGTTAAAACCCTGCTCACTACACTACATATGATTTACCCTATGAATTTCAACAAATTTATAAAATGTAATAAAGCTGATTTCTTGAAATAAAAAGATGAAATCGAAACCATCACTTAGTCCCTTTTGCATCCCATGCAGATCCTAAAATCCTTTAAGGTATTAAACCCCCTCAAAATAAACACTTTTCTCGTTTTCTCTCACGAATCTCGGTCGGGCTTCTCGCCAGCTTCGCTCGACATCAGTTCTCCCCGAATTTATGTGTTTGTCTGGCGAACGAATGTGTTTATCCCATCGGGACGTTTCTATTTCTATTTTGAGCCAAAGGACGTATCGTGTAGAGGTCGCAATCGGGTTACGAAAAGATATAGTTTAATGACGAGGTGTTGATATTTTGTTTTCTCACTGGGTTGTTGCGTTGGACGAGAAAATACAGGAGCAGTGGTAAGTCATAACTCAAAACTTTATAGCTCATATCTATTGCACAATTAATAAAGGTCTATGAGCCATTTCTATGAAGTATGATATAGGTCACAACATTTTAGCCATGAGTTTTTTTATCTTGTTGAGATTTTTCTTCATAAAAGCTATGTGTCGTTCACAATACTCTTTGATTTCGACAGAAGTTTCAGTTTTGTTGAAATGTCAGTGTTGAAATGTCTCAGTTGTAGAGGTGCCGCGGCCCCGGCGCCTCGTTAAAGAGAATTCGAGCCGGACAATGCGGTGTACAAATATGAGAAGGGCCATCCGTTTGTCAAAATGTTGGCTCCGCTTTAAAACGCGCGCTTGTCGAGATTCCCGGGTGTCGGGTGACCAGCGTGTTGACCAACTGACGAGTGACACGGGGAAAACAGACGCGCAATTTACAAAGAAACACCTGACAATCCCAGATATACCGGGAAAATATAGACGTATGTTTAATGAAATGTGTGTCAATCACCTGACAAAATAAAATCATCGCATGCCAACAGATAAACATTAAAACTTTAAACAACAAAGGGAAAAGCCTCTAAGCCTCATAATGAAAATATTTATATGCTATGGGTTAGGCTTTTGTCCCGATAACACTTTCAAAATTTCCCATGACAGATTTCCCATTTGATTACATGCGTGGGTTTGTTTAGGTTATATAACTTGATTGATGTTTTGTTTTCTAAACCGTTCGTTTAGTTTGATAAACTGGTGGTTTTTCTACAAATCAGTTTGTTTATTTAAAGGATGGGGGAGTCAAATTAAATGAGAGGAGTATAGGAGTCCAACATTAGAACTATTAAAAACTGAAGATTTTCAGAAAGAATGTACAGTTGTATTACACCGTCCTACCTGTTGGCTATGACCTTGTATATTTCCAAGATACTTAACTACATCGGGAAGATTTTTTTCGGGGTTGTTAATTGACATTTCTTTGCATTAAATGTCAAGTTAAAGAATGCAATTTCTCAAAAGTCACTCCGTCCCATCCGTCAGCCAGTTCTATATCAAATTGGACATCTCCCCTCAACTAAAATCTGTCAGTCAAGGCGTTTCTTTCCGAGCAAGTGGCACTTGCAGTTCTGGAACCGACCGCAGCTTGTTGTGCCCCAGACTGGCGGAAATAAAGCGTGTCGTCAGTGCTAAAACTGTAGACAAGACGTTTTGGCGTCCGCACTATTCTCAACGATGACCGCATTTTGGAAAAGCGTCCAACTACCATTATCTCGCAACTCGGGGGGTTGTTTTGCTGCCGTCCCGCCAAATTTTCGTTCTTCGGTGCCAAATATCCCGTGTTAATGCTGAGCATTACCTCTTAAATCTTTTTAGAAAAACAACAACTTTCTTATCTTAGTATTGTGAATTAAATCGTTATATGTCCTTTAATTGGAAATATATAAACTTTACCAGTTTATGCTAATTGGTACCCCTCTCACTCTATCAAAGAAAATTCATGGCACATCGTCGAAGGGAACTGCCTTTATAGACACTAAGCTTACGTTTTCTATCCTACATCTACTGGTTGCATTGGTTTGATTTGGTTGAAATTATCTGATGAAGTGATACTACTCGTATATAGACTAACAATGCTGGAAACTCGAGAAAACATTTTTCTAACCGTTTCTCTACACATGTTCTTCCTCATTATTTTTCGCGTTCCATTACCTACACTGTGTTACTTGGACTTTTCTTATACTTGCGTCACCATTTACTGCCGAAATTCCAAATATTTCCTACATGTGTATTCCTCATATTATCTTTTAGACGGATTATTTTCCGGTCACCTTGTTTTATTGAAATCTACGTCTTTCCATAACGTTGTTTCTTCAAATTTCCTATCGTCTTTTCCTCTATCCCGCTATACATGTTCAAACCCTTCTTTACGAATCTGACTCCATAAGTCTTTCAATTCTGCCTTAAATTTTATTTGTGTTTTGGCCCTTTTTGATTTCATCCTTTAAAATTGTTGTCAATAATCCTCATACGCTTGTGTTTTACCACAATTTCACACTAGCTACCACCTTCCAAGACCCATCCTTCAAATGCTTCTCACGGAGGCTTTTTTCTGAATGACGTTGTGTTTAAGAGCTTGCTGCCATGGAAGTAGTTAAGTAGTGATATAATGTGCCTCTCCTACCCCCCACTGCCAATAGATAAGTATAGATACCCCATTCGCGCAAGCCTAAATCTTCCCTCTTACCATTTCCTCTGTGTATCTTGCTCCATTCTCACGTGTTACTTTGGCATTTATTTTCACCCCTATACATCCTCCACCCCTGTATTATCACGTACACGTTGACGTTACACCACCAGGATGTGGCTATAGCAGTGGCGCTCCGCTAGACCGCCAAAACGGCTACCGAGGATCAGCATAACAAGCAGACCAAGGTCGACAGACAGTTAAATATAGCAATCACGGTGGCTCATTTGATTAATCGGCTTCGTTACCATAGTAACGGCTTCAGATAAATATCGTCGGCGATTGTAGTCCATTGTTATCCGCGTGGCGGCGTCGCGCCGTCGGCACCTCGGCGAGAACATATCCGCCACACGAGGTGGATAGGCAGGATGTTACAAGATCCCTCCCTTCTCTTGATTGGACGATAAAAAACTAAGTGGGACTGTATTCTGAGCAGTAAAGTAAAAAAATAAATTGTAATCCAAATAATTTACAGAAACAATATTTAAGGAGGGTCGTTGGATTTCGTCTAAAAACTCCTCCCTAATCCAAACTAGCGTAAATTTTAAATGTTTTATTAGTAATTAAAATTGAATATGAGTCTGCTGGGAAATTATTCGACCAGTGTGCTGTAGCACCAAAATGTCCGTGTCTCCAAGCGCGTACAGCTTGGGCGGCCTGAGCCTGAGAGTTGCGACCCCCTCCTGAGAGTTTGTTCTTTAAGACCCCCTCCACTTGTCAATCAAAAAGTGGAGGGAAAGACAAAAATGAGGAAGCCCCTTTGGCGCCGCAACAACCTTATTGTAACAAACGACTTAAGAAATGTTTAAATGTCTGGAGGGACTCTTATAAACTTGTAATTTTTGCAACAAACATTAATTCATTTTGTCGGGTTTCACGTTTTTAAAATGTCCTTAGATTTTCATGAAGCACTTAAGATGCATAGAGAATATCCGAACTTAAAATAGAAGTCACGTGTTCTCTGTGTGATTTTTGATTACAACTTAATCAGTCATTACCATTAGATTAACCAACTGACGTAACACCACCGGGATGTGTTTATGCATGTGTCTCGTAATTATGTACGAGATATTTACTTATTTTTCCTGTCTAAATAAATTTACCTTCACCGCTTCAAAGTCTCCTCTGATAATACAACAAAGGGCGAATTTGCCTCCCCTTTGCAATAAAGGTGGAAGATTTAAGCCGATTAAAAAGTGGCGACAGTTCGCTTACGAGTACCGCGGTGCCAACCGTTTAATGAAGCGACCACGCCACACCAATCCTGGTGAGTGATGCTCAATTGTTGTTTCTGTCTTGCAAGAGGAATTAAATACCTTCCCGCCGTCCGAGTGATTAACTTTGTTTTCTTATTCTGAAACATTATTTGAACCGAGATGTTATTTGCTGCGTTGTGATCAAAATCATTAAAGTTTGGATTTCGATTGATGGTGGGGTTTTGAGTTTTCCAGCTAAATTTCGTGATTGTATTAATGGTGGTTTTCTTAAATTAACGCCTTCATGTAACTTGTGTTACCATTGTGTAATGTAATATATGTTTGCGTAAAGTTTGGTTCAGTTAAAAATTTAAGATTATCTTGTGATCTCTGAGATATACATGCCTTATGTGAGAAAATTAAGTCGAGAACACATGAGGGCCTTAGGGTTTCGACTTGTCGCTTGAAATTCAGGAAGATTCAACATTTTAATTCTACGTCGAAAGTACGCTGCAAAAATCAGTTTTCACAATGTAGTTTTTCCTTCCTTGGTTTTAAAGATTAAAAATCCCTATTGCCTTGCAATGATACAAAATAGGTTTTCGATTATAGTACACGAAATAACATTTTGCTTTTGTGGTTTTATAAATAAAAAACGTAGATTATAGTTTTATCTGGTTTTAAGTTCAATAGCATATGTGAATTACAATGTTGTTCATAATCAGCAAAGCTTAAGAGGGGGCTCCAGTCACTTGCTTTACCTTCTTCTCCCATAAGACCAATGTTAACTTTCAAATCACGTCCCTCCTCAATGGATTATCCGAAATTGATGAGTTATGGCGCATTTTAAAGAAAACAAAGTACCTAGTGATTTAGGTGAGCAGAATTTAGATGTTACAAATAGTTAACCACAACAAAAACGGGAAATATTTAATGTTTTGGAATTTAACAATTATTTGTGATATTACAATTCAACTCACTGAAATCGCAAAGTATTTTTTCTCTTTAAAGTGAGACATTAACCGACGTTATTGGATAATCTGTTGAAGAGGCCTCTGTTGGGACGGGATTTAAAATTTAACTTTTATGGGGGACGTAGGTAGAAACGCAAAATGTTTCGTGCCTTGAGCCAAGGCCACACTGTGTTGCCTTGCTTGAGCCCAAACTTAACATTGAATTACGATTATGGGTACGGGAGGGGTAGAGCCCGTCTGATATTTTTAACCTATACGGTTAAATCAATTAATTATGCTTATAAGTTTTGAAAGATAAAAATATCAACCTAAAATGGCCCAATGCAAACACAAAACCGGGATTTTCCAACACCCACATTTACCTGCACATGAAATATCGCTAAATAAACTATTAGTTTACAGCTCGGTTAAGTAAGAGCAAATTTATCTGAAATAAGTTATTTTACAAATATCCTTGGGTGGATATAAACATTTTCGAGACCCAATCTCGAAATCTAAGTTATGACCAAGAGATGGAAATGTCATTCAGTGAGCCCGATATAAGGTGTGTGAAAATAGATGGCGGGCGGGTATCTATATAAAGTAGTTGCCGGGTGGGGGATCTGGCAGCTCGACTGTCTGAGCACCCGCGCCCCCTCGCCCCCCCCCCAGCCCCCTGTAGCCCCCAACAATACGCGGGTGACTGATAGCTCCTACCGCTCGGTCTTTGACCTTATTATGTTTCAAAAAGTTTTCAACAAATTGTATATCGCCCGCTAAAATTGTATTCAATTTGGTAAACCTTAAAATTTAACCTTGAAGATTTATTTATACATTTATTTATATTTTCAAGAACGATTTGCTGACGGTAGGGGTTCTACATCATATCTCTCTTTATACCGAACAACAACAATAATAATAATAATAATATATTTATTGCAGTAGATAATAATCATTGCATTGTAAAAGTCAAGAAAAGAATACAAACAGTAAATAAGAACAATGTCATGTTACCATCTATTTTTTTATTGTCTTCAGTCTTCAGGGCTTCTAACAGCTGAGCCGGAATTTATTTCGAGATAAAACCTATCATTTATTTTCCCAGCGACCCATTATGAACACTTTTCTATGAGGCCATTCCTCATCAACCAACTACAAAACCTTTGACACCAAAAGGCGTTTGAGTCGGTATTTTGATTTCGGGTTTTCATATTGTTTGATACCTTCACGGAGTTTATCAAGGAACTTGATCCCAGCCTAAAGCGGTAAATGCTCAAACGCGACAGTTCTGTGCTATCCAAGTCGATAATCATCCCTGCCTGTAGTATCCTACTGGTGAATTTGACTGCCTTGAATCAGTGAGCTGTACACTGTATTTGTAAACTGCCACCTCAAAGACATTCGGTCACAGCAATGTAAGCAAACCTAGCTCCCTAAAGACACCCTCATACTTGATCATGATTCTCTTTGCTGCCACCTCAAAGACATTCGGTCACAGCAATGTAAGCAAACCTAGCTCCCTAAAGACACCCTCATACTTGATCATGATTCTCTTTGCTGCCACCTCAAAGACATTCGGTCACAGCAATGTAAGCAAACCTAGCTCCCTAAAGACACCCTCATACTTGATCATGATTCTCTTTGCTGCCACCTCAAAGACATTCGGTCACAGCAATGTAAGCAAACCTAGCTCCCTAAAGACACCCTCATACTTGATCATGATTCTCTTTGCTGTAATTTGCAAATGATCCTTACGGAATTTTTCTGCAATCTAGATACCCAGTCTTGATTGTATTTAGTACAACCCGAGTCTTATTCCTTAGGTAAATTAGAGGTGAATTAGGTCACAATAGAGCATTAGCGTGTTCGTATTTTGAACAGGATTTTACATAGTTTACAAATTCCCGTGCTAACCTCGGTACAAATCTGATCTCTCTAAGTCAGACCTTTATCAAGGTGCACCCCAAGCAACTTCACAGAATCAGTTTCCACAAGAGGTCATCATCCACCATGACAACAGGCTGTTGGTCTAATTGTATGCCATAAGTATGATTTGGCGTTGTTTGTTTTGATTTATTTCGGAAAACGTCTGTTGCAGATGTTTCAGTGAATCGCCGTAAAAGAAAATCCCTCCTCTTTTCTGTACCCTTTCTCAGTATATTTAAAACAAACTTTGCTTAAAATAACTGTTGAAATGCATCTAAAAACGTATTCACAAACTGTGTTGATCTTGAACCGCTGAGATAATGACGAAAACTATAGCAGTTTTGGTATTTACCATTCTTTATTGAAACTTAAGATAACATTGTTAATGCTTAGCTTCCTGACGTATTCTTATGTTTTTTTACAGTACCACCGCAAACGCAGGGTCGTGGGGAAGGTCCACTGCCGCAACATCAAACACGAATGTCCGAAGCCGTCCTGCGACGAGCCGGTCCTACTGCCCGGTCGCTGCTGCAAGGTGTGCCCCGGGGACAACAACAGTGAGTCTACTTCTTTGGCCTTTACATGTAGCAAAATGTATAAAACATTAACTCACTGATTCCGTTGCTCATACTATGATGTGTAGCAATCTAGGATCAGAAATGTCGAGGCGACTGGACCTAGTACTCGCGGCAGCCATAACTGTGATCTTGGCAAGCCAGATAAGGAAACGGAGGTATCGAGTTCGGCCGTCGCTAGTTGCAGTTGCAAGAGGGAAATGTAGTGACACCGATGCCCTTAACGGTCTCAATGCTGATGGTTATGCAAGTGAACCTTTAATAAAAAGTGAAATAAGATAAGTGCTGTGTTAAAGAACGTTTTACGAAGATTTTGAATAAGGTATCTTTTTTATTTGTAAGATAGGGTTGAACAAATTCTAATTCAAACTTTAAAGCACTTTGTCCATGGGAGAGACCGACGATGTCAACTACTAGTACTTCCATTCATTAATAGCGTAATTTTGATATTCAGTTTGGAGCGTAACAAATTATTGTGATCATAATGCCAAAAACAGCAGAGCGTTCTCTAAACGTCAGCTTGCAAAAAATAACTTTGAACTGACTGAAAATGCTACATGTAGCAAATGCTATAGGAAAATCCTATAAAACATTGATATAAATAGAAAAACTATATAGCAAGAATGTCCTTTGATGTTTACCTATTCTAAAATGGAGAGCAAAAGTCTTTTGCAGAAGTTAATTATTTATAGTGAAATCTGCTAATTACAGCAATGTCACACAACATTTTTTGGAGGTGATTTTTTTCTATTCGTAGAATGATTTGTATAAATTTGCTATATAGCAGGTTTTGCTAACAGGTTTCGTTGCGATTCATAAGAGAGAGATGCATGGAGATAGGACAATCTAGAATCCATATGCAACTACCTAAAAGTCTACCTGTAGTTATTTATAGTATATTCAAGCACCCAATACGAAGTGAGCTAGATTCTACGAGGGTAGGCTAAGAGATGCAATGGACACACTGACCCGCTTTTCCAGTGCTTTTCCTCAGACTCAGTTAACACTTATTCCACGCATCAAAAGAACCATCCTCGGATCCTCTCTTCTCTGCGCTGACGTGCCACAGGCGGCGCCGCGACGGCGAGATCAGGCGCCGCGTGAACGTGCGCGGAGTCGCGGATCGTTGCGCGCTTTCCCCGCGCCTGTCTATCCCGCCCGTCTGCTCTCATTGCCTCAGCCGTCGCCGGAACTTCCATCCCGCCCTCTGAACCGCGTGTCCACCATAAACTGCCTCGAGATTCTGATGAGAATTGGGCAACATTTTTTAATATGAGTAACATTGTCGTTGCTTTACACCCATACACATAACTATAGAAATGGCTACGTCATAGAGTACTTCAGAAAACGGTTGCTTTGCTAACAGAACAAATAACGACAGTGGGTAATTATCTTTTATTTATATTTTTTTCGGGAATTAAACCTTCAGGTGTAATACTATATACAAGAATTAAGTTCACTTAGACATACATGCCTTAGCCCATGTATTAATCACAGGAATAGCTTGCATTTTAATACATATCAAAAGTGACAGCAGGGTAATTTATTGCACGGATGAAGCGTTCGTTGGCAGCATTGCTAATTTTTAAGAGTAACTCGCCAGCTGATAACCACATTGTTGGTGACACGATTGGCAAGCACCCAACATCTCCCCGCCCTCCTCTCGCATCAGGCGCGTCCTGCGACCGGAATAGCCAACACCGGAAACATGCAAGAAGTAAACACTGTTAAGGCGAGAAAACAAACATCGCGCGGGAAAATAATCGCAGCATCCTGCTTATAGTAGATGATCCTGATTAATGTATTGCTTGACGTGGATTCATCTTTGGCTAATCGTAACAATTGGCCGTTTAGAATGTGTAAAGAAACACTTCTACAAAAATAACAATTACTTCTGAATAAAATGATTGAATAGTTTTTTGTTTTTTTTTCGATGGAGAGTTATACATTTTTTATATATATATTTTTAACTGACCTAATAAATGCTTGATGATAACAACTCAAACTCGGGCTTAGTCATTACATTGCAAGCAAGTTTGTTTGTAAAACTGAGACACTAAAGGACTGTATGAACCGATTTTTATGCTTAGTATGTCAATAAACTAAAGTAAATAGTTCTAGAAGTAAACTTTTAGAGATCACTCAAAGTTATTTTAAAGTTAATATTATTTTGTGGAATTATAAATGTAGAATTGTCGGTTGATGTTCAGAATAATTAACTTAGGTACACCATACTAATTGAAATATACGCAAAATTTTTCATCTTATGATTTATTTTAGGGAAAAGTTTGATCTTTCCTTTAAATGAAATGAGTATATTACCAGGTTGATAGAATCCAACGATTTTTTTACTAGCCTTGGGTAGAATCAGCAATAGATTTTTATGAAATAACGTATAGATTAATTATCACGATTATTGTTACAGGTCCTGATATAGTGGAGGAGCAGCTTCCAACCGCTGGTGTGGAAGAAGAGAAGAGTTTAAAACGTAAGTAATATAAAGAATACTTTCATACATGCTTTAGCAGTATTACTTTATACATTTATTACAAAAATTAAAGAAATCAAGAAGATATTTAGTCTACTAGATGTTACCCGCAGGCTTCATCCCGCAAATAATTTATAAAAACTATGACAGTTGTGTGTGCTGCATTCTGTGGTTAGCCCGTGGAACTACTACGAATCAAGATCAGCTGCTTGTATTTTCATCAGCTCAAACAAAAATGAATGCCTGTAAGGAATACATGGGAACTTTGAAACCCTGTGGGGCAAAGCCCTATAGGATTTTCATATGCCTATATGTTACTCAGGACTATCAAGTACCTCTCTGCCAAATTTCAGCTCAATCAGTTCAGCGGTTAGAGTGTGATTGAGCCACAAGTATCTAAACAAACAAACAAACTTACAAATTTTAACATTTAAAATATTATAGTAGGATACCTATATAGGGGTACAGTTCGGGTGACAATGCTTGACGTCTGGTTAGCGTATGCTCTGGAATGACTTTTCACCTCTATTTGGCTTTGTACCGTTAGTGTTACAGTATACTTTTGTCAATAGAGAGGTAAATTGCTTTATTTAATTTTAAAATATTAGTTTTGGTTACTTTTGTTATTGGCTGCAATTATTTACAAGAAATTTGAGTTGTTTCTTGCCTTTCTCAGGCGCCAAGCACCGTGGCCCGAACTGTACACTTTTCCCTGGTTATTTGTGTATTGATTGGTGTTATCAGCAATGCTGTGGATTAACACAAGCATTTATAATCAAAGCAAAAAGATAGTTTTTCCCCTATTTTTAATAAAACTACCAAAAATAGATAAATAATTTTGTATGAGCATTTTTTCAGTAAATATACATTTCAGTTATACAAATTATGGTATAAATAAAAGTAAATACACAAATGTTTATAACAATATGTTATTCTTTGGCAGACTTTGCAGCAGTGCTGACTTCCAAGATGACGCCGACTGTGGAAGGAGCCCCGCCACCAATCGCCACTGACCGGAATGTCGACTACAAAGCAACAGGGAGGTTCACCTTCCACAAACGCAACCTATACTACTCCTTCTATACATCCGTGAGGCCACGGGGAGTGCAGTTTGTAGATATGAGAGGGAACATCCTGGAGGAACAAGTAAGTGCCATGGCTGACTGAGTTTTGAAAATGTGGTTTGTTTAAAACAAGCAGTTCAATAGGAAAATAGAATGATAGAAGTTGTGCAACAAATTAAATCATCTGCCTAGTGTTATTTGGCAACAGTAAAGTTATTGTTTGATGGTTTTGTTGTTGCCTTTTCAGAATTAACTTGAGATATCTAAATATCACAATGTTTTTAGTGTTTCAAACGATTCTCCAATGATCTACCATATATTATTACCAGTAACTTCTGCAGTACAATCACTTTATCCTATAGGGTTTAAATGACCCTGAAAAAGTTTACGTTATCTCTTCTAGCTGGTGCAGGTTCTGGTTTAACCCGGAGAATAAACAGCTTGCTGCATTCTGCGGATAATCTTTTGAACTGTTTTGAATCGCCATCTTTTAAACATCTGTTTATGTTAGCATCTGGTCATATAAAATGAATGTCTGTAAGAATAAAATTGGAACTTTGGAAGCCGATGAGGCAGAGCCATGAGGGAATTTCGTAAAACCATTTATTAGTGAGCATATAGATCCACGTAGTTTACCACACTGCGCCAAAGTTTTGAAAAATACTCAAAAGTTCGAGCGAGTATTTCCTGCTGATTTCCGGACGATCGCTAATGATTGCGACCAGCCAAATCACATAGTAACGACCGCAAAAGGCGATCGCATCACGTAAAATCGGCCGACAATGACGACCGGACCGCATAATTTTGGCTGTAAATGACGACGGAAATCATAACATCGGCCAAAATTACGAATGTATGATGTAATAAAGGCCGAAAATGATGACAGTATACATAATATCGGCAAAGTGGCGACTTGGCCACTTAATATCTGCCGTAACTAACGATTTCATCATCTAATATTGATTGTAAGCAATGTCTGGACCTGGTGACATTGGCCAAATGACAACCGAACCGTGTTTTATCGGCCGAAAACTAATCCAAACCATGTTTTATTTGTCAATACGTAAACCAGTTTGATTGTACTGGCCAAAAATTGTTATTGATACTCATGTAAATGAATTTTACTAGTTAAAATACACAATGGTATGGCGTGTATATTAGTTGGATGTGGGGTCATTGAATGCTGTTAAGTTAGGGGAGGGGGCCCCGCAGTCAGAATGTGGCCTTGGTCCCGACCTTGAGATGTGGCAGCCCTGGACACTATTTAAATTTTAAGGGATAGAATGAAAATCTAGTCCCACTTTGTTCCCACCCCTTCACCAAACACCTACTTTGCTCAATACGGGAAGTTTTCTCTGAATATTTCTTCTCCGATGTTGCTAATTGTTAATGTTCATCTCCTTATGCGTATGGTAACCCTGTGCAGGTGCTGACTCCTCACAGCGCCTACCAGAACGACACAGACAAGGTGTGTGGCGTGTGGCGCAGAATACCGCGAGAGTACCGCAGACTCATCCGGGAAGAGAGGCTCCAGGTCACACTGCTGTGGGAGAGAGCTGAGCTGGCTATCACTGGACAGCTTTACAGGTAAGCATTGTCCTTGTGTTCGCTGGGCTGATGTATTATTGGGTTTAAAGTCCTTTTTCCCTTATATAGAGTAATAATTGAACTGACTGTCGATTATTAGAAATCCAAGGTGGATTTAATAGATCTGTACATGTTTCACAGCCCAAGGTAGTATTGGACGTTGTAAAATGTCTATAGATTAATTTGCTAATGATTGACTGTAAGTTTGCATAGCAAATCTGGGTCCTGGCTATCATTTTATCATGTTTCTTACTCAAATAACAAAATCTGTAGAATAAAAATGAAAGGTAAATTAAAAGAATGAGCCTCTTAATTATAAATCACTGTTTAAGATGCCGATACAACTATAATCATATTTTTAGGTGAAAATGTATGAATGATTGTAGAATGGGTGAAATGTATTTTGAAAAAATCAACATCAAGATCAAATCACTCTTTTAAAAGTGGAGTTTCTTTCTCACTTAAAATTTATTTTTTGAGATGTATACAATGCAACTTCACAATTTGCATGGACTTAGCTGGCACAAAACTGATGGGCCAAAAGTAGGAGCCACCAATTTTAGCCAATGTCCCAAACCTTTGTCATCCAAACTTCCTGAGATATGCCCGATCTAATCCCCTTGATGTCCAGGTATCGCACTCTAGCCACAGAGCTGTATAGCGCTCTACTGGAGGGGTCGGGTGCCAACGCTGCAGGCACTGCCATCGTCTCTGTCTCCACCCAGGCTCCTTCCATCCACCTGACGATCGTGTTCACGGGAGTGTTTGGATCGGAGGACGCGGCGAACACCCCCCTCACGGTGCGCCTCCACACCAACGCCGGCAAAGAGAGGGTGGTTCTTGAGGAGGTAGTTATGCACTTTTTTGTGGAACTTAAAATTATCAATTGTTGGTGAATGGGAATAAGACTAAACATCAATTTATTGGGATCCAAAGAGTATGCATTACTCAAGACTTAAAAGTACTAACTCCAAAACCATGAAAATATTGTGAAATACGGTATTTTTTTAAATTCTATTATGTCTAGACAGTTTTTCAGACAACCCATAATAATATATTCTAAAAGTTAGGTTGGATTAAATTAAGTGAAAACTAAACATTTGACGAAAGCTGTGTTTGGATTAACTACTAATACTAGAAGCTTAGTATCGGAGGCAAACTTACTTTGCATTACTTTCAAATATTAGTTATATCTTGATAGACTTATGAGTCAAATTTGATATTTTTATTATGATACTAGTTTAGATTCTAAAAAATCAAATGATGGGATTTCAGACAGTACAAACTGTATATCATTTTGGGGTGCAAAGAAATCTTACGCAATATATGTTCAAATTTCCTTGATAAAAATAACTGATTTCCCACGTTTGCTGTAGGTGGTCAGGGTAGAGAAGCCTTCGCCTGATATCAACGTTGTGGAGGTCAGATCGGCTGTCAGTAACCTCGACTTGAACCAGATGTCGAGGCAGCGGCTGAGCGTGACGATCACGTCGCGCGCCGGGGAGGCGATGTCTGGTGTCGTGCGCACTCGAGCTACCTGCGAACTGTTTCACGCTCCACTAGCGGCTCCTCCAGAGAACGAAGACGAGTCTGCACAGACTTCCGGCATGACTTGGATGTACATTGACAAACTCGGGGCCCTCAGGTACCACGTTCGCCTGGACGGCGTGACTCAGCCCGACATGCTCGGATTAGGTAAGTGACTTAGTATATGCTGTAAAAGTTTAAATGTTAACATGATCAAAGTCTAATTTTTTTAGCGAATTTCCCCTATAGGGAAGAAGCTATTACCGTAGTCGGCATGGTAAGACCTAGGCCCGGGACCATGATAACTTTTCGTTTTGAGGTCCCCAGACCCCAAAAACACCATTCGTTCGAAACTGTATATATATATATATATATATATATATATATGTGTCCGTGAGCACGATAACTCTCGTAAACATTATCCGATTTTGATGAAATTTGGTATAAATGTGTAAAGCAACATTTATGACTTTAAGTTCGAAAACCAGCCAGATCGCTCTATCCGAAGGGGTATTTTGGGGGGGTTTTGTACCCCAAAAATGGGTTTTTCGAATTTTTTACATATAATTTTGGAAATAGTTATTTTTTCCCATTGGATTCAGCTTAAAACAACACACAATTTGGTATTTTGATCATTTCTCTACGTCAATTGGTTACCGAAATATTGAATGTGCTAAACACAGTACGTTGTCTAATGTTATTCTTATGGAGAAAAATAAAAATTTTATATCTCGCTTATTTATGAACCTATACTGACAAAACTTGGTATACGGCTTCATCTGGTTGTGGACCATTGATATTTGCTCAAAAAGACACTTTTTTACCCAAGGCTCCCGTAGCAGCAAACCTGCGTACTCAGCCCCATGTTATTCTTATGGAGAATAAGTAACGTGTTATCTGCCTTCATTATGGAAATAAATTAATGAAATTTGGTATGTGGCTTTACCTACATGAGTTATATTGATATTTGTATAGAACCCCATTTGTTGTGTTCCTTGCTTCAGCAAACCTGCATACTCAGCTGCCATGTTATTCTTATGGAGAATAATTAAAATGTCATAAATCGTTTATTTATGAATGTATATTGATGAAACTTGGTATGTGGCTTTATGTGGTATTAAGATATATATATATGCTTTGGAAATTCGCTGAGTGTGCAGGTTTGCTGCTACGGGGGTATTTAATTAGTAGGAAGAAAACAAAACTAGAATTTATAAACGAGACATTTGTGCTTGCCTTACAAAGAAGGCTAAGGAAGCATCTAAGTAATAACTAGCCTTGATAAAACCTCTTATTTCAAGAAAATTCCTGCCAATTCCCCTATGATTTTCACCAAGTGAGAAAAACATTTGTGTGCATGCTGTACTCAGTATTAAAAATAATTAACTTGTACAGCTAAGAAACACATAATTAAATGATCATTTGGCAAAATAAAGTCATTGTCTGTAATAAATAAACACTTTTAAGGCCAATGGGGGGAAACTAAAGGATTTTTGAATACTTTCCTGAATGTTCTGAACCATTTGGAAAACCTACTTGTACACTGCTTTTACATTATTTGAAAGCATATTATGGTATTAAAGTTTTATGACCCCCAAATTCAGCACAGTGGATTTACATTTTAATTACCTGTTTCAAAATGAGTATTTTTAAAACAAATTATTTTGACAATAATACTTGCAAGTTTCTCCTTGTTAACCGGGCATGTTGGTTCAGTACAATCCTGGAGGAACTTATGTAAGCTCCACTAAATTCTTATACATAATTACATAATAAGTCTGATACCAGTATCAATAATTTTGCTATTTTGCTAAGACACTTTTGAAATTGATCTCTAAACATTTTGGGAACAAGTGCGGAAAGATATTTGTTATAGAAAAGTGTATACATTAGCCTATCTATTAGCCACTTTTTTGTGTTCCCTTTACCATTGTACAAATTTTCCCTACTTCATTTTCTTCAGCGTTTCTGGTTACTAAAACTAAAATATTTTCCCAACAGTGGTAGACCGCCGGCTAGTTGAGCTTGAAGATTTGACTCCCTCATTCCACAATGGATGGGCAAACGGAACTATCGACCAAATCAACACTCGCCACTTGGAGCAGTTATACAAGTACGTAGTACGTAGATATTTTATATCAGAGGGAACAGAATCATGTCAGTGTAAAATGAGATGTCCTCAGATAACATATTTCATAATGACCCTTCTAGTAAAAATAATTTTTTTAATATAGCCCAAAACTGCTTGAGTTTTCTGACCAGGTTTACGAGGAATACATAGGAATATTTAACTGATTTTGAGAACTATAAACTTAACAAATCAATCTAAAACATTGAGACATTATTTCATTCCGTAGCTTTTTCTATTTATACATTTAAGGAATTTTTCCAACAAGTGAAGTGATTTTTTTTTATTACGTGATTGATTTTGACAATTGAGGTAATCACATTAAAGGGATTTCGCCCAAGATAATTTAAAAGGAAATGCATTTTCCCTCAAAATTTAGGGCTCCAACCAAATCTCCTGCATGTTGACAACTTTTGCAGCCCATCTCTGATGTAAACACGCCTTAAAAAGCGCTGGTGTAAGATATATAGTTCTATCTACAGACTGTGACTATAGGACAAGATAGTTTTGCCATTGAGAAAATTATTTCATCTGAATAATTCAAACTTGTTTAAACGTTTTTCTCTGTAATTATTATTATAGTTTTTGATAAAAAATCAAGACTGTCAATGTGCCACTTACATTTCAAGTTTGGACTGAGTTGCATTCAATGCTTAAGAGATTCCTGTGGGGAAACAGGGCACATGTTAGGTAATTCTTAAACTTATATTGAATTTTTGGTCCTTGAACTTACAAGAAAACTCAAGTTGCCAATTTATCGAATCTGGATCAAAGTCAAAACTTGCATGTCTGTTACACAGTGGGGAACTGGCTGTGAACGTGGCCACGACGATGACCCGTAGCCTTGCGAGAGGTCGACTCACACCTCGCCCAGTGGCCGACGCTCGGGACGCCCCTTCGCCCTCCCTGCTGATGGCTACCGATGGCCTCCCTGCTGCCACCAGTGGGCTCATCTGGGCGGCCGTGGACAACGAATGTAACCTACACTATGAGGTATGGCCATGATACTGGTTCGAACCAATGAAAACGGACCACCCTGCTATAGGAGTTTGAATATAAAAACTGTAATTAGTAAGGTTTTTTTATAGCTCAAATAATATGTAGCAATTTTGCTTGAGAAAAAGGGCAAAAGAAATATAGTTGTTTATAAATATTGTTATTAAGGTCCAATTTAAATATAATATTTTACTGAGACTAGTTCAAGGGGTTGCTTAAAGTTATTTTAAAAGTTTTTGAGCACTAACAATTAAGAAATTTCCAATAAAAATTGTCAGGATTTGTATCATTGAATAGATTTATTTAAAATTTAATATCAGTAATAGAGTTATAGAATCTTAATAATGTCATGGTATTATTGATGTCACATTACCTGATATAGTGGTTATATTGGTAACTAACAAATTATCACCCCACTTCTTTGTGAAGTAGGATTCTTTTGGTTCATCCAACCAAATATTATCATTCAAAATAATGCTGCGGGTAGGTTACAGAGTCAGTGGCGGATTTAAGCAATTGCCGCCTAAGGGCTACTAGGAAATCTGCCGCCCTCCACCCCCCCTTTGTCATTTTCGCCGCCCAGGTTTACCCACATGTTATATATCTTGTTTGGTTATTTTGTGACAGTACCTAAAGAAGTTGTGAATTAGCTGAATGAATAAGTTTAAGAAATTTATGTTATTTCCTAGTTGAGAATCCAGTAAAATAATGTATAATTGACTTGATTCACATTAACACAGTTTAATAATCAATATAGCCTACTCAATGAATCAGCCATAGAGACAAATGTTGGTGTTAAAAGCAGTGAAGTAGTACCACTTTAAATAACAAGAAAACCCTTCAACAAAGGCCTAAAAATCTCTTCTTATACTTCATCAAAACATTAATTTTTACACCAACGCATTGAATACTGAAAATTATAATAAATAACCTATAAATAAGATATGATTAAACTGTAGCCTTAAAATTCGTAATTCGGACCAGTAGCCTCAAAATTCTGACTATTTTAATCCTGAATTAGCGCTATTCAATACAGTTTTTCAGTCATTTTTCAATATATACTATTATAGAAAGAATTGTTCATATGTTTTAGACGATCAAAATATAAAATTAATTGATGTAGGCCGTAGGCCTAATCTTCATAAAACTCTACACATTTTCAAACACTTCTTCTAGTTTCACCTCCATGATGTTGTAGATCCAGTGAATTAAAATATAATACATACAGGAATCACTACTCTCTGACAAATAACCTTCAAAAAGCGTGCCATCATATTTGGTACTTTGTCCTGTTGTGGTGTCAACTTGTTGGTGGGACGGTGTCATTCGATGTACAAGGCGGCTTGTTTTCAACACTATTTCCAAAGCCATATTAAAAGGGTGTTTTCATTTAACTCAAATCATAACTTGCTTTGAGATAAACAATAAAATTACATATAGAATATGTCTTAACACATTCAGTGCGGCGGGTCCGCCGGCAGACCCCAGATGCCGCCGCGATAGTGCTAGGGGGCCGCCGGCAGGGCCCCGCGCCATGTCATGTTTATGGATTCAGTGTGGTTTAGCAGTTAGCAGAAGAACCTTGATACGATACCGCATTGGCTCTAGGGTGTGTGTGCATACTCCAGTTCCATTGGTTCTCGTTTTGGCGGTGCGGCCGGATTTTATGTATGTATTTTATATATTTTGTATATGCGGAGTGTATATATTTTGATTTGGCCATATATTTAGTAGTTTACGTGCCGGTACTGTGTGAAAATGGATCCGGTCGCGTCTCGCACCTCGGCGCGCAGCCGTGACGTTCGTTCGCACCTCGGCGCGCGGCCGTGCCGTTCGTTCGCGTCTCGGCGGGTGGGGTGCGGTATGTATATGTATGTATATGCGGAGTGTATATATTTTGTTTTGGCCATATATTTAGTAGTTTACGTACCGGTACTGTGTGAAAATGGATCCGGTCGCGTCTCGCGTCTCGGCGGGTGGGGTGCGGTATGTATTATGTAAAATTACATGTAAATTTCGGTGTCAAGTGCGGAGGGTCCGCCGGCGACCTCTGAATTTTGTTGCCAAAAAAACATCGATCGGAGTCTGCGATTTCGATTTTGACACCTATTCCCGACTTTTCAACATGAAAGGTAAAATTTTATGCAAAAAAAATTGTTTAGCACATAGGTAAATTATTAAATTAATTTGCCGCAGCGAATGTGTTAAGTTTATAAAGTTAAGTTTATCATCATGATTCGCCTAAAATGCGACCAGATATTAATTTAAAGACTTCAAATATCACAGTTTTTCATTTAATGAAATGGGAGATTTTCACAACCATCCCACCCAAAAAATATATACAGAGGTCTCGCCTGGAGTAAAAAACTGCAGCCTACATGCTGACCACCCTCTGACCACCCTACATGCTTGACCCTCTGTCAACTATGCTCCCATGGCAATAACCAATCAAATCCTATCTTCACAAATTATGTTAGTCTTTATTTTTGTCTTTGGTCAGATGTTTTGTTCTAAAGAATATCCTACAGAATGAACGAGTATGTGTTCAACACATAGAAGCCTTTGATGGTAAGTATAAGACGGCTGAAATAACTTTCTTTGTTACCTTGAGTTTGAAAATGAATCGAGAATATCATTGTAGTCTAAATTTTGTTATTGTCATCTCAAATTCGACTGTTGTAACATTTATCAGCCGTGTGCCTTAGTCATTATTGGTATTGTGTACAAATAATTTTAATGCTATGCGAATGTACGGGTAAACTTGGAAGTCCGTGAGTTGGACGTAGTCATAGTGGCGCAGTGCCTGATGTAGTTCGTGGCTTGCCGCCCTTTCTCTGTAGCGTAATCGTCTTGTCGCTAGTACGGATGAGTGACAAATGCATTATGACTGTTTTGAGGAACTGCAAGCGTAATACAGTAGTCTCTGATTACTACCTTTACCTTTAAAAGGGCGGCACACCGTCATTGTCATCCGTTTTCGTCAAAATGTTCCCAGTTTCAACATTTCTTTTTAAACAACTTATTAATTTTCTGTAAATTTGCCACCCCTAAAAACTTGCCGCCCTGGGCTACAGCCCCTATAGCCCCCCCCCCTAAATCTGCCACTGTACAGAATTACTTTTTCCCCCTCTGTATGCTGGCTCCATTATCAGTTTTACCACAGCTTTAATTACTTATTATGTTCCTTCCGCAGGTTGTACTGTCAGGGACGTGGTCCGAGGACCGCACCCTGGGCCTGTACCTAGAGGATGTCCCGTTGGTCGCCCCCGGGGCTCCCATCTCCAGACGGCTGCTCGAGGAGTTCACAGGGAATGCGGTCGAGGGCTTCGTGCTGGGGCTGACTCCCACTGAGCTCACACGTCTAGACACCGGGGTTGTCCACTTCGACATCAAAGACCTCCATACTACCAAGTCACTACTGAGTGCCCACTGGAGGCAGGTGAGGAAACTCTGAGATGTTGTTCAAACTTTGATAAGTGTTTGTCTGCAACTCAGTTATAATAGAAAGTTTTAAGTGCCTTTGTCTCAGGTTTGATATAGCTACTCTAATAATAATTAATAACCGTATAGTATTAAAAACCCTGCATACCAATTAATTAACTGATTGACGAAGTAACCTGTACAATTATTTGTCAGAAGGTCTAGTGAACTCATTTTAAGAGTGTTGATAAGTATAGAAGTTTTGGTGGCTATGTAGCAAATATTTTCAATACAAATTTGATTCCAATTTTGCTGGAGAACAGGTATATCAATTTATTTCAACTCTGAACTGATTTTATTGCAATAAGTTTCAAAATGCTGAAAAATGCCATCAGTGTTATTACATGCTTACGAAAGAATAAAGGAAGTACACAAATCAAATATATAGTAAGTAACATTAAATCAGATAGCTGGCAAAAGTTGTATTACATACAACTATAAAGCTTTAATGAATTAATAAAAGTATTAATTACAATTTGTTTAATACCTCAATCTGAATCTATCTAAACACTACTCCAAACTGCCTTCAGCCGCTCGCAGTCTAATCAATACATACAAATTTGTAGTTTTATATTATTATTGTTATATTATTATTACTGTACAGTGGTTAGCGTGCTCGCTTCATAATCTGAAGTTCGCCAGATCGATCCTGAGCAAAATCTTTAAAAATGTTGTGAAGGTTCGATACTGGATTCAGCCGCAATTGGTCATTGGGTTTTAATTAATGATCCTGGCTAAAGAATCAGTCGGTCCTAGTCAGTAACAAGGCTACACAAGGCATCTCACCCATTCTACAATCAGCATTCATTCATATTCGCCTTAGAATACGCCCAGGTTGTGTCTTAAAGAGATATTAAGATATAAAAACTGTACTGGTACTATACATTTTGACCTTATATTGTTTAGTTATTCTACTACTAGTGTCGTTTTTAAATTGAATTAAAACTATTTGAAACATATACCTGCATTTATTTAGCATTCTTATGATAATCCGAACATTATGATCAAATGAATATCTTGAGCAAATTAATATTTGGATTAATGTGACCTGCATGTAAAAATGTATGCAATCAAGTGGAAATAATAAACGATTTTGTTTCTCGAGTTCAAAACCTTTTAATCAGAATTTGTCTTTCACTCTATAGATGTTACGTTTTCTATCCTAATTTGCATTTTAACTGCCTTGAAAGGTGTGGGGTAGTGTGCTTAGTATATTAATGTTAATCAGTATTTGTGTTTAAACCTTTGACTGCCAGATTTTTAGATTGATGAGTGGTTTCATTCCGGTTGTTCATTGTTATTTTAAATTTCTTATCATGATAAAGTCTTGCAACAAGAGAACTTTTTATATATAAAAAATTGTTCAATGAAATTCACAAAATGAATTCCTAACAGGTATCCATCCCTCCTGCCTGCCTACCGCACTACTCAGACAACAATGTGCCGCCAGTCAGCAACATAAACAGTGATGCCAACCTTCCCGAGCAGACGAGCTGCTTCCACAGCGACAGTTTCCATGACGAAGGTGCCCAGTGGCCCAGCCGCTCCGAGCCTTGTACCATGTGCAACTGCCACCACGGCAGAGTGAAATGTGACCCTGTCATCTGTCCGTCGCTGCCGTGCACCAACCCAACACTCCGCAACGGGCAGTGCTGTCCCACATGCGACAGTGAGTGTGGAGCTAATATGTATATTAGTGTAACAAATATTTGAAAACTGATTTCACCGGTTGTTTAGGTGCATTTATAGCAAGGTAGTTTAGATAAAAGATGAAGTTAAGATAAATAGTGATATTAATTATAATTTTATAACCAAAACAGTCATATTATACTATCATCAATCTACTGTTGGTACCAGTATATGAAAAGTAAAGGAAGTTTAGGAAAAATCCTAACCTAAGAAGTTATAGAACCTAACATGTTTGGCAAAAGTAAACTCTTTGTTGAAGTTTTAAAGTGATTTAAAGAAAGTACTGTCCAGTACAAAGACAACTTTGATGGTTACTTGGGGAGCTGCATTTTAATAAGTTCATGAAAGTTCAAAACTTGTGTAATTTACACTCTTAGAAAACTGACAACTTGGTTTGTTTCCAGACTCAACGTTCGACTCGAGTAACATCTCGCAAGGATGTTATCTAGCAGGGCAACTTTACGCCCCTGGTAGCTCGTGGCACCCCTACCTACCTCCCACAGGCTTCGACACTTGTGCAGTCTGCCACTGTAATGTAAGTACCATGTCAATTCGGGTTTCAGACCAAAGTATTGTAGGAGAGAGTGTTGGATTCAGGAATTATTTTACTATAAGAGGGAGCAAGGCCACTACAAACGGCTATTTATTTACTTATTCAAAAGATTATCAGTGTTTGAACCAGGTTATGTTGGAACGTATTTTCGAATGAGCTTGAAGACACAATAACCAGTCAATTAAAGTTTAATAGTTTCAAAAATACAATTAAATTCCCCCCTCCCCCCACCTATGTTCAACATTGTTTATCAACTCTGGGCTAACTCTGATCATTATTGAGAAGAAATTAGTTTATTTAGACTATTTTCAAATTATTTGTCTTCATCTTGGATCTGCCATATTTGAGGTTGGAGCTCTTTAAGAGTCTCAAGAGACTTCATAATAATTTTCAAAAAGTACTAATACCTTGAAAACTAATAAAAATAAAAATATATTTTAGCATCATGGACTAAATTAAAAATAGTTTGAAAAATGTGTCATACACCAGCTTTATTTAAGAAAAATGTATTATTCTATTATATGACGAATCCAAGATGATGACAGAAATGTTCTACCAAACAATTATTAATTATGGTCTGGGGTTGATATATCAACACACAGAAAAATCAGAGGGGTGACTAAAACTTACCCTGTGTAAGCTATATGAGGATGAGGACATATAAATTAAATACAAAACACTATGACAATCTATTTGATAACCCAGCAAAACTGACAATGAATTGTATATGCAATGAATGATTATTGTTCCTGACACTATGTAAAGACTTTTAAATATTTTAATCCCTTTTTAATGTTATACTAAAGTCTTAGTCTCACTGTTTGTGCCCGCAGAGTACAACGCTAACAGTGAAGTGCACGCGCGCCATCTGCCCTCCACTAGACTGCGATGAGACGGTCGCGCTGCGTCGTGTTGGCTGCTGCAAGACATGCCCCACCCCCTCCCCTGTGGCTGAGTCGCGCGACCCAGCGTTCCTCGGTGACCAGCAGAGCTCCATCACGCGGTCCAAGACCGATGTGCTCGCTGCCGGCGGCTGTACTTACCCCGTGGGTCGGCTGTTTGAGAACGGAGAAGAATGGCATCCCCGGGTGTACTCTCATGGAGAGGTCAAGTCCGTCAAATGCCATTGTAAAGTAAGTTTCTTTTGTTTTATCTTTCATAAAACGTGTTATAGCTGCTGTGTTTCTTCGGAAATAATAACTTTCAGTCATGCGTAGATTACATTTTTGAGAGTCGTATAGCACAGCTTTCATGAAGCTAGGTTTATTGACTTTGTCCCACCTTTTTATTATTGAAGTTTGTGTATTCTACATATTCAGTTATTGCCTGTTGCGAGGCAGTGATGTTCATGACTACAGGTCAAGAGGCAGGGATAACTTCAACACTAAGAAACACAGAACAATAACTTTTAAAACATTCAGTGTGGTGCGCCGGAATTCCGGAATTCCAGCGTTTGCCTAGCAAGGAAACAAATGCAATTATCATGTATAAACAAGATTAACGCAGTGAACGTGTAAAACACCTGCAGACCCAAGTTGGTGTCAAACTATCAATGAACTCCCTGATGTTTAAAACAGTCAGACAAAATTGTAATCAAATCAAAACTCATATAAAACACCTTTTGGTGTCCACAGACTTTTACTCAGTTACTGAATTAATGAGGATGATTATCATGTTATTAAACCTGGGCAACAATCTATCAATTTGTTATAAGACATTTTTTGCACACATGGTATACACAAAAATAAAGCCTTAACAAATTTCATAAAAGAATTGTATCATTGGTTAACACAAACAAAGAATAATTAAAGCCGAATGTTATCAATAATAACGCCAGTAACATTGTTTACTGTTAGAAAGAAAATGGGTAATTTTCCATAACACCCCACTATGCACAATAACACCCCACTTGTACGTTGGCGTCCAAGTAACCCTTATTTGATTACAAGTGGTTTTTACACAGGGAATACGTAACAGACATGGTAACTATCCTCTAAGTATCCTCGCAATTCTTGAAGCCAAGGTAACAAATAACTGTTGCAGTGCTAAGTGTCAACGAAAGCACACACTAACCCTTTCAGTGCTAAGAACCGATAAATCAGCTTTTGATACATCACAGATTCAACTTATATTGCTTGTATATCAATAACTTCAGGAACAGTTTTACGACTTCATTATAATGAAATATGATTAACACGTTCGCTGCTAAAGATTGTATAAATATTTTATATTTATATGACCAATGCTGAAATTTTCAACTATATATGAAGATTATATATGTATATATTTAAGTTCTATTTAACATTAAAAACAAGAAAATCAACATATAAACATGATTTAAAAAAATAATAATAATGACGCACTTGTGCGTCATTAGCACATGCCATCAAATACTCGGGTATATGCGGATGACGCACATGCACGTTTCTTATCTTTGTGACTCCATTAGGTAAATAATACATCTTATTAGGCAATAAAATTAATACAAATATTTTATTAATAATTTTGAAATACAAATGGTGTTCTAAAGTGTGTATAAAATGTATGAGACTACATAATATATAAAATGTAATAAGAATATAAGAGTACAATAAAGGAATAACAATCCAACTGAAATGTTACAAACATGTATGAGGTCATGGACTTATTTCGAGTGGTACTGTTTGAAACATTCCCCAAGACCTAAGGCGGGTTCCTCGGGACATCCGTCACATTTGTAAATAGAGCCCGGTAAGGGGTTATCAGGATCCGAAACATCACTCATCTTTACGAGCACGTGAGACACTGACAGAAAGACGAAACGGGAAACTGAATATGTCAAATAAGCGCTAAACTAATGAAAATCAAAGTACTACGGTTGTCAAATCAACATTTAGCGCGAAAAAATGTAAAAACGGCGGGAAATAGTGGCGCGAAAAGAATAGGCGCGGAACGCGCTTGTGCGTCATTCGCACCACTCATTGCAGCGGCAGGCGGGCAGATGACGCACAAGCGCATCATTCGCAGCGAACGTGTTAATAAACTTAGTATGTATAACAACTTAATTTATTAATTTTACTCCTTTTAGAAGGTTAGCACTGAAAAGGTTAAGGTGTTTGGTCAGAACTCAATTACAGGATTGACGTCTGCCAAGTTGGACATATTGAACACTTACAGAGTTAGGTAATGCAAGGTCTTCTTACTGTGAAGTTTAATTTACTTCATGATCAAAACTTATACACCAAAAACACTATATTCTTCTTTTTTAATTACCCTGTATTTTAAGTTATAACGGTCATTCTAAAAGTACTCTACACTATCAACTTTTAATTCAATTTTTCATTGTGATGCAAATTACGATGTAATGAATAAATGTAATTTTCTAATCGCAGGATGGGGTGGTGAAATGTGAACGGCGAAGGCATCACTGAACCCACGATTTGAATCGTCGCTGTTTCTGTTCGCCCATCGCTCTAAGTGATGTTACCAACATTCGACCACGGATACAAAGGTCTGCGCGGCCACGCATCCGATCAACTGTATTGTTACGGCTTCTATATAGACATGTAATAACACCTAGGAATACATTATTTTAATTCTAGTAATAGGACTCATAAGACTGACGTTATTAACAATTTAAGTTATTCATACTGTATGTCAACGTTAATGCTATATGTGTCGATTCATTGTGGTCTGTCATTATTTTTATCTACTTTTTCTAATAGGGTAAGAACATAGATTAAAGCAATAATTTGACTTATGCAGTATTTGTGTACAATAAATCCATGCTGTGGCTAATTCTTTTTGCTATTATTTGTCCTCACTCAGCAAGGATATACCGGAACATAATGCCATACCATATTAGTGATATTACAGATTTGTAATCATAAATATATTTTGAAAATGTAATATTTTTATTTGACAAATTAAAAAAAATATAAATTTACAATTTATAATGTTTTTTTTATTGTTTTGCTAGTTTTTTGTTTTTCTTTTTTATGCTGGTTGTACACAAATATAGCAAAGGAAAGTTCCTAGCGCACAAGAATCTTATGAAAGTGGAGTCCAAAATTTACCGTAATCATTCCCCTCCACTGTAACTTTTATAAGTATTTTTATTTTTATCTCCTTAAGCATCCTAAAATTTTATTTTTCAGAATCTTGATTGTAAATAAGTGCTATATTCTCGCATTATCGAAACCTGTATTTATTAAGATTTTTTGTTATTGTATGTATGTCTTGTGCTATAATGTAAATAGTTATGTCAAGTATTCTGTGTCTTGTGAGTAGAGCTAACTCATGGAAGATATAATTTGTTTAGTTACCAGATTTTATTTAGGAAAAGGACCTATCAATGAATTTATAGTGCCTTAGAATGGAGACTGCCGAAACGGAAAGTGAATGATATATGAATTATTCTTATAAATCAAACCTTTATTATAATTGTGAAACAAAACTATTTATTGTCTGGGAAGATGCAAGTTAAATTAGTAGCTATTGATTTCTTTGATTTCTGGAATAAGATGGTGGATGGTGCACCAGCAAATGACTGAATGAGTGTGAGATCAAGTCTTATTTTAACTTTATTTGACTATTGCCTGCCAAACAAATCATATCCTAATTAATTATTACTATCTGAGGCTTAATTTTCATTTAAGGCTTAAGAGATGTCTGTAATCAGAATTCTTTATACAGATTAATATTTAAAATGTTTTTACTTTGATGCAATCCTCAAAACTTCAAAGAAAGACACTCTCTTTAAATATAAATAATTGATATGTATTTTGTAAATATATTTTAGCATTAAGCCTTCATAAAATGTAAACTAATTATAATAATGTAAATTTAGGTGAACTGAGAAAAATAGTAAAATAAAAAACATCATCAGAAAATCAAAAATGCAGAACCAATACTTGTTGGTATATCAGAACCCCCGTACCTCTCGTCTGTGGGCCTGAGCCATGGTTGGAACATGAAAAAGCTCAAATAAAAGCTTTTCAGTTTATGATGATTCAATGGAATATCAGTTAATTGTAATAAGCACTGAAATTGCTTGAATGGTGCTTTTTTAGTGTCATATACAAACAATATGCAAAGGGTAACACAATAATACAAAATAACAATTTAAAATCCAGCTAGTTTTGTGTTGTCATTTTGCATGCAAGATCTATTAATTGTTTTGATTGCTTTACAAATTACGGGGTAAATCGCTAATGTCTGATTAAATTACTCTTACAAACATATAAATATTAGTAAAGTAAAATCGATAATTCTGCTCATAATCCATATAATAATCAATATTTAGGTAAGTTGCAACATGTTTCAATGATCCTCATACGACGACGCCACTTCTAAATTTAATTTATTCTTTGTTTAAAGCTTCAACAAAATAAAAATTACTGACCTACTGAGGAATTAATCAAGTCTAAAACTATACCTTATACTTTCAAGCTCTATATATTTTGTTATAAAATAAAAATCCCTTTTCCAATAATGAGTTTATATTATATTTTCTTTAGAAATCAGGAGGTTATTTTCTGGTGTACTTACTTCATATACATAATTCAGGGGCGACAAGGGGGCATGTTGAAGAAATATTATTATTATATTATATTAAATGAAAAATCACAACATATCACAAACATGGTAATTTCTGCCCCTCCCCAAATCAAATTACTTAAAATATTCTTTTGAGTAAATTTGTTAACAACTGTTAGTTATCAATAAATCAATTTGTGTACACATAACAACAGTAAGAATTTAAAGTCTAGCTAAAATAATTAAGTAGTAAGCATATAAATTTAAATAGGTTATATTAATACTGTAAAAGGAGCAATGAAAGGTAAAACAAAAGTCTCAAAACAAAAAAATAATTTAATATTTTCACAAAGCTTTTAAACAAATTAATTAAATAATTTTGTATAAATTATGTAATTTTCTATTGCATGAGGAAATTAATTTATATTATCTAAGTTTTCCAAGGAGATTTGCACTTATTTATTATTGTATAAACACATAAAAACAAGAAACATTTTATGTAGTGTGAATACTATTTGATGGGTAATTCCTTGTCCAGTATTACTGACTGTAAGATTTGTGAGATGTGTTCTTTTTGTAATGAACTTTGTTAAAAATAAACAGTAACAAAAAATAGTTTGAAAATTATTCCATACCCTTATAATCAAATAATCCAAGACAGTTAAGAATTTATCTTGAAATGTTTAGATAACAAATGAATTCATTAATTTATCCGTTAGGCATAAGTTTGGTAATTTGTCACATTATTCCATACCCTTATAATCAAAGAATCCAAGACAGTTAAGTATTCATCTTGAAATGTTCAGATAACAAATAAATTCATTAATTTATCCGTTAGGTATAAGTTTGGTAATTTGTCACATGTGACTTTCAAAATAAATGAAATTAAAAAAAAAATAAGAGAGAATTTTGATAACATGTACAAAAAAGGGTTTGTAACAAGAAAGTCTTACAAACTACGGACAATATGTAACTCATGAGTATGACTGATAGAAAACAGCACATTTGTTCAACATCAATTTATATAATATTGCGTGGGTAAAATTTGTTGTGGCTATTTGTTCACCGTACATGATTTAAGACTGCTTCTTTCAAAACAAACCTAAAATGTGTTAGCATTGGCTGGTGCTAGACTTTTAGAAAATTAAAATCAAATTTAAAAAAAATAATTTAAATTACAGTTTTGACATTCCCATCTACTCAAAATTAGACTTCTTAAAAAGATCATTAAAATCCATTGAAGTGGCTTTCCGGAATAAACAGTTTTTTCAACCCATTAAGATGGTAATTTTATTCTAATCGCTATAGCTTACGACGGAATCCGATTCGAGTGCACTCTAGTAGCAAAATCTGTTACAAGTGACTGCGGGCAGCTACGGTTCGCTCCTCTAGTGGAGTAGACTGACTATAAACTTATCTATTGCCGCCAGGCCACTGGTCGTGATACCTGAGCGGGCTAAATCGTGGAAATACCTTGGCCAGGTGTTCTTACGAAGTTCGTGGGTTCGATTCCCGCTCACGACCGAAATCGACCAGTCATGCAACTCTCAATGAGTTAACCATTCTGTGGCAACGTTGGTGGGAGGGCCCAACTAAAATATGGTCTCAGGCTTGCTTGGAAGTTGAGGGGATTAGTTAATTCTTTCTCCACATGGTCATCAACACTGATTTTGCTACATTTTACTTATGTCTACTGTTTGTATGCCAATGCAACTGGCAAACTTTAAACTGAAATAAAACAATATTTTAATTAAAATACTCCATTAACACATTCACTGCGGCTGCCCCGAAGCACGTCGTTTGCAAAATGCGGCCCGCCAATCGCTGGTCGGGATCACATTTCTAAATCTTGGCTAACCAATGGCTGTAGCGCTCGAAGGCGCTGTACTACATTACAATATACCTGAACGTAATTCTAAGAAGCGCCAACAGATAGCAGCACATGATAGGTTGATGTAGAGAGTCAGTACTGCCATTTCGAGGGATTTTATTAGCAAAAAAGCAGTTTTCTCAGTCCCGTAGTTGCGGAAATTGAGGGAAATTTTAGTGCCAACCTACACCACAAATGTCACATGGTTATATCTAAACTGCGAACAGCGTGTAGTCCGTTCTTGTCAAATGCTGAGCTCACACTGAAGCAATGTTTGGCAGGGGAGCGCGCTACTATTATTATAGTAGGCCGCATGGCATGCTAGTGGTGAGGTACTATATTTATAGTAGCCCGCAGTCAACATGTTAGTTAAAAAAAGAGACCAAGCAGACGGTCTTGGACCACAGTTTATTACGTGCTAACCAGACTTGTATTATTTGTATTATTGTATTTTTTAAATATATAAATAAATGCCCTTTTTGATTGATTGATTGACTGATACTCCATTAATTCATTTAAAAACACCAATTATCTATTACAATTGATATGTTTAACAAATGACAAGTAAGGAATGGAACCAGCTCATAAGTCTACATCAATAAGTCTGAGATCATCACCCAGGTCAGACCTCTACACCTACAATTACAAAATTTGGCACATATACTTTTTCCATGACGTAGGTAACCAATAAGAAAGGATTTTAATAAATTCCCATACGGCTCCATACCACGGAGAGTCAAATTTCCATTCCTGTAGTATTCTTATGGATCATCCCCCAGACCAAACCTCTACACATACAACCACGAAATTTGGCACATAATAACAGTACGGTACCACTAAGAAAGGATTTTAAGAAATTCCTATAGAGCTCCACCCCACGGGAAATCAAATCCTGTGTTGTTCTTGTGGGCATTTACTTTAGTTTGAGGATTCAAACAGCTGATCATGTTTTGTAGTAGTTCCACGGGTTAACCACAGAATGCAGCACACACAACTGTTAGAATACTCCGCCCCACAGCTAGTTGTTTATAAATACCAAGAACGAATTATATATTTGTCTTAGTTTTAGTTTCAATTTGGGACCACGCCAAAGTCGGACAGCGACAAAGTTGGACAACGTCAAATCCGGACAACGTCAAATCCGGACACATTTTTAGTCCCGATTTGTCGCTGTTCGACTTTGACGCATCTGTACAGAAATAAAAGCATCCGGGTTTGACACCTTATGCACCCGACAAAGCCGGACAGTTTCTAAAGTGTTCTGATTCGACGCTGTCCAACTTTGACGTTTCTGTACAGAAATAAGTATCCGGGCTTGACACCTTACGCACCCGACAAACCCGGACAGTTTCTAAAGTGTTCTGATTCGACGCTGTCCAACTTTGAGATTTCGGTACAGAAATAAAAGTGTCCGTATTTGACGCCTTACTCACCTGACAAAACCAGACACTTTTTTCCCACTCCAAATTTTGTCACTGACTGAACTGTCTACTGTCTACCAGTGGGCCATGCAAGGCAAAACAATGATCCCCAAACCCCATTTTAGTGTTCTTGATGCTGCCCCGCATTCTCAAGAAGCTCTCTAAAATCTTCCTTCGTAATTTTACTAGTAGCATTAAATGCACTCATACAGAAATCTAAACGTATTTACTATTCCATTTCTAAAGTTATATGACCTTCCAAACTGTAGATATTAAAAATAGTAATATTGATGTCAAAAATGTGTTTTTTATCTAAACTGAGCTGTTACACGTAACACAGTATAATATGCACACACAGTAATATTTATATGTAAAAACAATATGGCGTCCATGTATATTTTTATTACCCAGATAACATTTTAAGCACACCTAAGATTAAATAAATTATATAAAGGGAGCAAACGATGGTTGGTTGAACATTGACATGACGGAAAAATGTATTTAGAGCATTTTTATGTTATTAGCTTTGGTGCCCAAATTACGAAAATACCTAGAAGTAAACTGTAAATATTGCCACTCGATTTAATGCCTATGGCACGCAATGTACGCAGAGAGTACATATTCTTTTGATTTGTTAGGCAATAAATCGTAAACACGTCCTAAGCTTTTGTTTGATAAAATAATTAACAAGATATCATTGGAGTTATCGGAGCTCAGTAACGATGATGACTGATTGGGCAGACGACCAGCCAATGACAACAATCGGTAGAAGACCTGGCCCTCATTGGACATCTGATTGAAGGGTCTGTGTAGTCTGGTTCAAAAGTAAAAGTGTCTGGGTTTAATTCTGTCCGACTTTGACACATCTGTACAGAGATAAGAGTGTACGGATTTTACGCCTTACACCACCAACAAACCCGGACCCTTTGTAAAGCGTCCTGATTTGACGTTCGACTTTAACGGTGTCCGACTTTGTCGCCATCCGACTTTGTCGCCATCCGACTTTGACGTCATCCCTTCAATTTTGTTAAAATAAAATTTCTTATTTCAGAAACATTTATTAGTACCTAGACCGAGTGCCTTTCGAAGCTCAAAGAACAATATTTTTACCATAACATAGCAACTTTTTAGGCCACTGGGGTGGAGTCCTAAGGTTTGGAAAAACGTATCCATATGATACTAAGTTACAACGTGGTATTGTCCAAGAGCTGGTTTGAGGGGCCGTTTTCGAGCCTTTAGATTTTGTATTTTCTCCATAAGTAGCCTATAAATTGGCCACTTTTGAGGCCGTCAGTGGAACTGAGCCCTGAGTCTTGGAGAGGGGAAAAGTATACTAAATATTGTTGGTCCCCTACAACGTAGTTGGTGTGTGAGTAGTTTTGAGGAGCCTTTTTTTAAATTAACTGGAGTACTACTATCTTAGTATAGACCTTTCTCCATTAGAATAACATGGCAACGTTTTAGCCAGTGGGGTGGAGCCCTAAGTTTGGGGTTATGAAAAAGGTATCCAAACGTTATAGATCAATAACAAACTGGCTAAAATGGGCAACAAATTTGAAAAAAAATTAAAAATAACATAGGAACTTTGCCAGGAGCGGAGCCTTAAAGTTGCTGGGAGGGACGAATCCACGTTGGGGCTTATTCAAGATATGCGGCTAAAATATAGCCAAATAACCACATGTCACTTGTAACATGTAAAAATCGGAGTTCGGGAAGTGATGGGAAAAGCCAGAGGGGTGAGAAAAAAATGATCAGATATTTTGAATCCTCCTAACATTCTGGTGTGGTCCGGGAACTGATTTGAGGAGCATTTTCCGCAATCACCTGGAGTATAAAAATAACATGGCAAGGTTATAGCCAATGGGGCGGAGCCTTAAGGTTGGGGATATAAAAACGTATCAAAATATTATGGATGGATGACACTTGGTTAAAATCATGCACACAATCGGAAAGAATATCATAGCATTTTTGCCAGGGGGCGTAGCCCTAAGGTTGGTGGGGGAGGGACATATCCAACGTTTGGGCATCATTCAAGACATGAATCTTTGTAAAACTATTCCAAAGAACCATCACACATCAAAATTGGATGTTTGGAAGTGATAGAAGAAGCCGCAGTGGCGCGGAGCTCTGAGGTCAGGAAAAGGCTATCCGAAGTCTTTTAGTCCCCCAATAACCAACTGGTATTGTTCGGGACTACGGGAGCAGATTTGAGGAGCCTAGTTCGCAATAACCTGGAGTACTCATTTTTCCATATGAATCACCATGGTAATGTTTCAGCGACTGGGGCGGAGTCCTAAGGTCGTGGTCATAAAAACTTAGGTCAAAGTCAAAGTAAAACTTTCTTTATTCATGTTTTATATGCAAATATACAAGAATGGTGTCAATATATCAGTTTGTCTTATTACTAAGTTTGGTAGTTTTCTAAGAAGTATAAAAGAAAATAATTAATGCAGCGTGATTGTTAACAAGGCTTATCTATACTATAACTCTTCGAGAGAGTACAAAGCCTTGTTGATGAGAAAGTTTTTCAATTTTTTTTAACATAGATTGACAACCATGTTTTTTATGCCTTTTGGAATTTTGTAGAAAAACTTAGATCCTATATATGTTAGTTATTATATCTCTAGCCTGTGGGAGTTCAAAGCAATTTCTCCCCTGATTTCTTGTGTTATAATTGTGATTATCCCCAATTAATTTGATTTCATCAAATTTAAATTGCAATGACTGAGTAGTTTCAAAAACATACATTCCATAGACAGTCATTATATTTAAAGACATAAAATGCTCTTTTACTGAAGTTTTCGGTTTAAGATTTAAAATAACTCGTATGGCCTTTTTTTGCAATTTAAAAATGGTATTTAGGTTTCTATTAGAAGTGATTAGAGTGATATTCCAACAGAAATCATCGAGTGAATACATGCAAAATAGACTGTTTTTATAGAATCAGTATCAAAGATTTTTTTAAATCTTTATAATGCAAAAATATCGGTACTTTGGTATTATACGGATGCCACCCTTATACAGCACGCTGCGGCAGTTATGTTAGGATGGGTTATCATAAAAATGATTGTAGGACTTTCCTTGTTTTGTTACAAATCGAATGATACCTGATGAGTCATACTTCCGGCCGCCAAACCCCCTCCAAACAGGCCAAGGTCAGGTCGTTGACCGGAGCGCGCGCATCACCTGTCACCACCTGTATCTTGGTCAGTGTCATGAGTGATTTATTGCCGTGCACTACGTTACATTTGTTTTCATAATGAGTGACGTTCTTTTGTTGTGGGATTTACCTCGAAATGAAGAGGAAACCGTACGTATTTTTATGATAACCCATCCTAACATAACTGCCGCAGCGCGCTGTTTATTTGGCGCAGTACATGTGGCGATCGGGTGTGGCTGCTAGCGGCGGCGACGCATTCAACACGATCCTAGCGGACATCGCTGCCTTTTGGGAGGCACAACACAAAGACCGCTCATCAGAATGATGTAAAATTTTTACAGTAAGTCAATAAAAGTAAGTTTTTTCTAATTATGTAGTTATCCTTAGTATCCGGTAAAAATTTAACCTCCAAAAATAGTGGCATCCGTATAATACCAAAGTATCAAAATATCATATGATGTTTTAGAAATCACTTTTTCAGCATGTAAATTCCAGGAGGGATTATTGTCCATTTCTAATCCTAAAAAAATTATATGGCCTACTTCATTGATTATTGTTTTTTCACTAATTTCAATTACCGGATGGATCGAAATTTGTGCCTGACGTGTCTTGAATACAACAAAATTGGTTTTCTCAGGATTGAGTAACAGCTGCTTATCATTAAAATATTGCTTTAATAGGTTCAAATCAGCTGTAGATGATGATTCCAATTCCTTTTTACAGTACTTACGGTATGTTATGGATCAATAAGTCGATGACAATATTGGCTGAAATCATGCAAGAAAAACGGAAAGATGAATAACATAACAATTTTGCCAGGTGGGCGCGGAGCCCTAAGGTTTGTTTAGGAGACGTGCCAAACGTTAGGACATCATTCAAGACATGCGGCTTTTTAAAATAAATCCAAAGAACCATGATATATCCAAATTGGACGCCGGGAATTGATAGTAGAAGCTAGTAGGGCGGAGCCCTGAGGCCGGGAAAAAATTGTCTTCACTAACAACGTGGTATGGTCCAGGAGCAGATTTGAAGAACCGTTTTCGAGCCATTTAGGAAAAACCTTTTCTCCATCCGAATAATAACATGGCAGCTTTTGGTGTCATCAGGCACTGGGGCGCAGCCCTGAGGTTTGGGTGAAAAATAAAATACCCCCGTAGCAGCAAACCTGCGTACTCAGCGAATTTCCAATGCATATATATGTATCTCAATACCACATAAAGCCACATACCAAGTTTCATCAATATACATTCATAAATAAACAATTTATGACATTTTAATTATTCTCCATAAGAATAACATGGCAGCTGAGTATGCAGGTTTGCTGAAGCAAGGAACACAAAAAAATGGGGTTTTATATAAATATCAATATAACTCATGTAGGTAAAGCCACATACCAAATTTCATTAATTTATTTTCATAATGAAGGCAGATAACACGTTACTTATTCTCCATAAGAATAACATGGGGCTTAGTACGCAGGTTTGCTGCTACGGGAGCCTTGGGTAAAAAAGTGTCTTTTTGAGCAAATATCAATGGTCCACAACCAGATGAAGCCGTATACCAAGTTTCGTAAGTATAGGTTCATAAATAAGCGAGATATAAAATTTTTATTTTTCTCCATAAGAATAACATTAGACAACGTACTGTGTTTAGCACTTTCAATATCTCGGTAACCAATTGACGTAGAGAAATGATCAAAATACCAAATTGTGTGTTTTTTAAAGCTGAATCCAATGGGAAAAATAAAATTTGACTATTTCCAAAATTATATGTAAAAAATTCGAAAAACCCATTTTTGGGGTACAAAACCCCCCAAAATACCCCTTCGGATAGAGCGATCTGGCTGGTTTTCGAACTTAAAGTCATAAATGTTGCTTTACACGTTTATACCAAATTTCATCAAAATCGGATAATTTTTACGAGAGTTATCGTGCTCACGGACACACACATATATATATATATATATATATATATATATATATATATATATACAGTTTCGAAAACGAATGGTGTTTTTGGGATCTGGGGACCTCAAAACGAAAAGTTATCATGGTCCCGGGCCTAGGTCTTACCATGCCGACTACGGTAATAGCTTCTTCCCTATAGGGGAAATTCGCTAAAAATGCACACCTACCTAAAATGTTTTGGTGTATCATTGACTATAAATACTGAAGTAGACAGCTTCTCATTGCCATTGTTAAATCTATCCCTAGTTTTATGTAGAGGATGTAGTTCTCAATCATCACCAGCAGGAGTATACTGCTGTCAACTATTATTTATCCTCCCAAGGAGGGGATAATACAAAACAGTTGGTGTGTCAGGAAGCATCAAACATAAAAGTTTATTATCACTTGGTTTCTGGGCTTGGTGATATTTTACAAGTAAGTTTATTTCAATGCAAAAGGCAAATAAATCTTTCAAGAGCACATAAACTCTAAAGTTTGTACAGTTCTCAAGTATGTAAGTACTAGCTTTTTTTGGTTTGTGATTTGGAGTGTATATTGCTTTCTCTGCATGGTGTGTTACAGGTAATATTTTTAAGTGTAATTAAGGTGACGTTTTCGAAGCATACTTGTCCACGGAATAAAGATTTCTCAATTCTCTCATTTCTAAAGGAAAGTGGTCCAAAACCGCTTTTAAGCGGTTACCTTGTGAGGACATCCGGGAATCAACATCTTGACATCTTGAATCACAATCAAGTCGCTATCTGTCATGCTAGAAGATATTGCAATAAACTCATTACATTGGCAGAAAGGGGCATTTGTTATCATTGAAATAAATTGTTTTAGGGCATTATATTTTATTTTTAAAAATATATAACTAATAAACAGGATAGATACAATTAATACGTCTTACATCACTACAATGTAGGCTATATTTACACAATACTGTAGAAATAGGGTAATACAAGACGGTAAAATATACACAAAAGATGGTACAAGGCTACCATCCACCATTTGCCTTGTACCATCTTTTGTGTATATTTTACCGTCTTGTATGTAAGTACAGATTGTAAGACGTATTTTATTTATCCTGTTTAGTTGTAACAACACGTATCATGCTACTAAATGAATTATATAAATAATGTAAAAAGTAATGAAAAATCCAATGGATTTATCTCTGCGTGCACAATTTGAATAGTATTTTGCACTTATTTGCCTCATATATGTCCCACTGTATGGAAATAGTGTCAAATATAAAAAAGGGCGCTTACTTATATTTCTTTGCTTAGTTTGTAAATCTGAAAGAGCCATCACCGGCATCAGCTGTTCGCTAGTCATATGGTGATTGATCGTCTACTGGCTGGCTGTTTGCTGTTTGCTTTTGCTGGACTGCTTGTTCCGTTTGTGTTATTGTTGTATGTTGATGTGTTGTTTGTGTTTGTTTGGTTGTTTGGTTTGGGTAGTTGTACTTGTAGTGAGTGAATAACGTGTTCGCACGTTAATTGCGTCGAAAAATACTTTAGTGGCTATAGTCTACATTGGTTTGTTTGAAATATTTAATATTTTGATTTGCTATTGAAAGTAGATAGATTGGCTTTCATTAAACTTTGGACCACATTCTTACGTTATAATGAGGAGGTCTGAACCGAAGGATAAATCAGTTAGGCGAAGAGCAAACCTTAACCAAAACATTAAACAAAATGAAAAACTTCCCGCAACCGAGGAAACTGAGGAAACTAAGGAAACTACGTAAGTTTAAATATATTTCAGAACTGTAGGATTTAGGCTAGGCCTAACATAGGTTAACTGTTTTAAGTTTATGTGTAAATATATTAATTTTAGTTGTCACGTCAACGTAAGCTGATGCTTAACTTGGTTTATGATGAAGTAAGTTTCTAAGACTACCAAGATTTGTTCAATATTGGCCAGTATGGGCTATAAGCTTAAGGTGACCAGAAATCCTGTTTGCGACAGGACAGTCCCGTTTTGGCGAGGTATGGCTCGGCATTCCCATGATTCCTATGAGGACAGTCAGATAAGAAAATGGTACTCATTGATTTATAAGGATAACCTACGGTAGTATTAAACAAAATAAATTAGGCTGTTCAAACACTTTGAAACCAAACAAGTACAGTGTTCTAGCCTTAAGCTGGGTTTTCCTAGGCGCGGAACTTTTCGGCAGCCGAGAGCGGAATTTGGAAAGCGGAGAACGCTGGTCTCTCCTCATCATGTAATCGAATGGCGCTGTTTTCCTAGACAGTGGAATTTTTCCGTGCCGCGCCACGGATTTACTTTGTCCGCTCTCCGCCGCGGAATAGTGTTGAGGTTATATTGGTGATGTGCTTTTGTGTTGTTACAAAATGAGTTCGGATAAATTTAGGGCGTCAGATGAACAGAAACTTGTTGATTGGACAAAGCTATCCAATCTGGAGTATGGCAGGTATAATAACAAACAGATATTTAACTTAAATCATTAAAAAATAATCACACTTTAAAAATAACGTAACATTTGTTATGTACCGTACTGTTGTTTTAGCTTAATTAATAGGCAGTTTTATTGTGTTTTAAAGTAAAATCTCAATTGTTTGAAACTGAAAAAAATTATAACCTTTTCTTTCTTTTCTTTTACATATTATTAATAGATACGATAGTTGGCAATGTATACATGTATATATCAGGGGCGGATCCAGGGAGTCACGTTGGGGTGGGAAATTTCGGGGGTTTGGGGGGGGTATGTCCACCCCCGAAAATTTGTTAAAAATTCCATATCAATAATTTTATCGGCCGTAAAAAATAGCCGAACACGTTTTATTGACCGAAATGTGTGTTATCGGCCTAAAAAGACGACTGTAAAAGAATTCATGGACAAAAATCAGCAATTTGGCCTGTTTTTTTCTGATAATAAATGGCAATTTGACCGCATTTCATGGTCGCCGTAACTTTTAGACCAAAAACGACAAGTGAACGTAGTTTATCGGCCAAAAATACCGCAATAGTTTATACCCTACTGTATAGTTTATTCCGACTGTGTATTATATAGAGTTAAGTCATGCCTGCCGTTTAATGCATGATGATAAAAAAAAATCCATTTTGAAAGTGAAGAAAAAAGAACTAAAATATCCCCGTCGCAGCAAACCTGCGTACTCAGCGAATTTCCAATGCATAATATTTGTCTTAATACCACATAAAGCCTCATACCAAGTTTCATACAAATATATTCATATATAAGCGATTTTAATTATTCTCCATAAGAATAACATTGGTAATGAGTACGTAGGTTTGGTGAAACAAGGAACACAAACAATTGGTTTTTATGCAAATATAAATTTAATTTAACTAGGCGGATCCACATACCAAGTTTCATCAATATTCAATCATAAATAAGCACTATATAACATTTTAGTTATTCTCCATAAGAATAACATGGGGGCTGAGTAAGCAGGTTTGCTGAAACAAGGGAAAAATGGGTTTTTATGCAATTATCAATATAACTCAACCAAGTGAAGCTACATACCAAGTTTTATTAATTTATGTTCATAATTAAGGGAGTCATCACATATTACTTATTCTCCATAAGAATAATATGGGGGCTTAGTACGCAGGTTTGCTGGTTTGCTGCTACGGGAAATCAACAAAAAATCAATTTGTTGTGCAAATACCAATGTACCAATACTACGTGAAGCCACATACCAAGTTTCATCAACATACATTCATAAATAATCGAGATATCAAATTTTATTTATTCTCCATAAGGATAACATTGGACAACGTACTGTGTTTAGCACTTTGAATATCTCAGCAACAGTTGGGCGTAGAATCACAATTTAAAAACCAAAATGATTTTTTTGTGGAACTGAACAGATTGGTAAAAGCAAATGTGAAGTTTACATTAAAATTACCTTAGGAAAAGCCAAAAACCTTTTTCCCATAAGATTAACATGGAAGATTTTATGAGTAGGTTTTTTGGATTTTCTCCGCAACCACTTAACCTAGGTTAATAATTCAAAATACTATATTATTTGTTTTTTTAAACTCTACAACATGGTCAAAACCAAAATTAAGCTTTTAAAAAATTGTAAGGTGAAAAATGCAAAAAACTGTTTGTTGGAAAATTTAAAACCCCATAAACCCCCTTTCCCATAGTCCGATTTTTCTGGTTTTCGAACTTAAAGTCATGAATGTCATTTTACACATTTGAGCCAAATTTCATCAAAATCGGACGTTTTTTACTCAAGTTATCACATTCACGGACACATAGATATATATATATATATATATATATATATATATATATATATATAATAAACAAAAAGTAAATAAACTTGAGTACCCTGGTAAAATCATTTTAATTACACTTACACGTGTTTCAGCTCTTAGGCCATGCTCACAGTGTTAGTTATAATACCTAACCTTTAAAACTAATCCTTATCAACAAGAATAAAGATTTTAAAGGTTAGGTATTATAACTAACACTGTGAGCATGGCCTAAGAGCTGAAACACGTGTAAGTGTAATTAAAATGATTTTACCAGGGTACTCAAGTTTATTTACTTTTTGTTTATTATATTTATCAGTAGCCCTAATCTGTGAATTTAATGTTTTGATATATATATATATATATATACTATTAGAATTATCCTTGGACTTAGAAATAAAGACTCGGTTAAGACAAAATTTAAGGAACTAGAGATTCTTACAGTTTTTTTTCTCAGCATGTGTTTAACACTGTGAAATATGTAAAAGAATACAACATCTCTCAGATGGAAGCTAGAAATCGACAATACAACACAAAAAGTTATTTAACTTTTGATTCCCATAACCTTGAGTTGTTTATAAAAAAAAAGTTAACTATAGAGGCATACAATTTTTCAAGCACATTCCAGGTGACAAAAAGATAGTCCAAAATCTTTCAGAATTTATCAAAAAACCAAAGCAGTTTTTGATTGAGCATCCCCTATACTCCTTTGAAGAATTAGCTACGATAAATAATGGCATGTAAATTAAATAGCTTATGTAGTTTATAAGTATGGTTTATTTTTAAAATAAATTATTGTGACACTATTCATCTGTAACAATTGTACAGTTGATGAATAAAGAATTATTTGATTTGATTTTACCCAAACCGCAATTCAAAGAGGAAGTATCAAAGTATGTTATCGTCGAAAACAAATATTTTATTGAGACTAAGATCGAAACAAATTTTATCGGCCGAGATACGGCGAAATTTAAATCACACCCGAGATACATATTATCGGCCTAAAATAGCAATAGGCCCCTATATATTCTAATTTTGCCGTCTAAAACGTCAATCAGGCCGCATTTTTAGTCCGGGCGTGTGTTATCAGCCAAAATCAATAATTTTACCGGCAATTTTACAGCAATATTACCAGCCAAAAACTACGACCACAAAGTTTGTTATCGGCCAGAAATTGAGTACAAACCGTATTTTATGCCGGGAATGTACTTAATTGCTCAAAAACGGGAATTGGACCGCATTTTCTCGGCAATAAATAAAGCCGGGTCATGTTTCATATACCAAAAGAGAAGTACAAAATGCATTTAGCGGGCAAATTCAGAGATTTGGCCGTGTTTTATCAGTAAAAACATAAATTTTGCCGTAACTTGGTGGTAAAAAAAACAAAATGACTGAATTTTTTAGGAATGGACTGAACCGCGAGCCACATATCATTCACGGAAATAGCAATATAACTTCGTTTTAGCGCCCAAAATAGGAAATTGACCGACAAACCCATACTGCGATTTGTAGTGCAAAAACGTCGACCACAATAAAATTAAGGGCCACATTTTACCGGCCGAAAAAGACTGCCTGGCTACGTTTTACAGAAAAAAAAACTACTGACTAAAATTTATTTTAGCGAATTTCCCCTATAGGGAAGAAGCTATTACCGTAGGTCTCATGGTAAGACTTAAGCCCGAGACCATGATAACTTTTTGTTTTGAGGTCCCCAGATGTCCAAAACACTATTCGTTCAAATTTATATATATGTATATATATATCTATATATATATATATATCTATATATATATATCTATATATATATATATATATATATATATATATATCTATATATATATATATCTATATATGTGTCCGTGAATGCGATAACTTGAGTAAAAAACATCCGATTTCGATGAAATTTGGCTCAAATGTGTAAACTGACATTTATGACTTTAAGTTCGAAAACCAGAAAAATCGGACTATGGGAAGGGGGGTTTATGGGGGTTTTAAATTTTCAAAAAATCAGTTTTTTGCATTTTTTACCCTAAAATTTTTAAAACACTTAATTTAGGTTTAGACCATGTTATAGAGCTTAAAAAAACAAATAATATGGTATTTTGAATTATTAACCTAGGTTAAGTGGTTGCGGAAAAATCCAAAAAACATGCTCATAAAATCTCCCATGTTAATCTTATGGGAAAAAGGTTTTTGGCTTTTCCTCAGTTAATTTTACTTTAAACTTCACATTTTCTTTTACCAATCACTTCAGCTCCACAAAACAATCATTTTGGTGTTTAAATTGTGATTCTACGTCAAACCGTTGCAGAGATATTCAAAGTGCTAAACACAGTACGTTGTCCAATGTTATCCTTATGGAGAATAAATAAAATTTGATATCTTGATTATTTATGAATGTATATTGATGAAATTTGGTATGTGGCTTCATGTTGTACTGGTATATTGATAATTGCACAAAAAATAAATGTTTTGTTGATTGTCCCCGTAGCAGCTAACCTGCATACTCAGCCCTAATGTTATTCTTATGGAGAATAAGTAAAGTTTTATATCTCCCTTAATTATGAACATAAATTAATAAAACATGGTAAGTAGCTTCACCTGGTTCAGTTACATTGATAATTGCATAAAAACTCATTTCTTATCTTTCTCGTTGCAGCAAACCTGCGTACTCAGTCCAAATGTTATTCTTATGGGGAATAAATAAAATGTAATAAATCACTTATTTATGAATGTATTTTTGTCAAACTTGGTGAGTGGCTTTATGTACTAGTGAGAAACATATCAATGCATTGGAAATTCGCTGAGTACGCAGGTTTGCTGCGACGGGGGGTATTTTTAAACAAAATAGGCAATATTCGTGATTATTTAATTAGCCTAACAAAGTTATATTCTACATGTTGAGCACTTATGCTGTACTTATTTCATTAATTTGCCGAAAACAACCATTCCTCGCATTTTAAAGTCCGAAATCGACGGCCGCAACGTGTTTATTGACCGAAAATGATGACCTAGCCTCATTATATGCCAAAAATCTCAATCTAACCTTGATTTATCATAAAAATTGGCAATCAGACCATATTTTCCCTGCGAAAAATAAAGCCGGATCCCGTTTTATAGGCCCGAATGACAACCGGAACGTATTTTTACGTATACAATCGGCGATTCGGCCCCGTTCTATAGCCTAAGAACGCCTATTTTTCGTGTCAGATGGGACAGAAACAGGAATTTAGTAGGATTTAATGACCCGAAATTACGCTCGGCAACATTTATTATTGGCTAAAATGTCAAACAAAACTTGTTTTATTGGCTGGAAACGACAACCGAGCCGCATGAACGACAACGGCCAAAAAAGGCGTTTTAAACTAAATTAACGAATTTTCGCCGAAATTCACGGATAATTATCCGATTTTCCTGGAATTTCCGGTCTCTAGACACCCTGTAGTAGTATTTTCAGGCATATAAGTCTGACTGACGACGCATCAATCAGACGACAAGTCGAGATGACGCTGCCGGGCAGACGTAGCGCTGGTGCGGGGGTACGTGCAACTCCTACCTTTTGCCTTGGGGGGGGGGGGATTTCCCCCATTCCCCCCCGTGGTCCACACCTGGTATACATTGCAATTAGTTTGGGAGATATTGAAAATACTAAACACAGTAGGCCTAAATTGTGGGTTTGTACAGACCTACGTTTAAGAACATATTATTTTATTTTATTGCCCTTGGTGTTATCCCCTCAACAGTCACAACCAAAATGTGGTAGGTTATTCCGTAGTCGGTCGCCGAAAAAGTCTTTGTGTAGGAAAATAGAATTCCGCTGAGCTGACACTATGAGCAGAGGAATCTCCGCGCTCCGCTGCCGAAAAGTTCCATGCCTAGGAAAAATCCAGCTGTAGGCTTTTATCTGAGCTGGTGCACCCTCTGTCTGGTATCAGTGCACTAGTGGAGAGAGTTTTCAATCTCATGATCAATTTCTGGACTAAGAAGAATGCATTTAAATTTTATACTATGAAAATATACAACATCAACATTTCAATAAAATTATATTTTTATATGACTAAGCCTTTTAGTACCTATCAAAGATACCATTCTTTGGTCAAATAAAAAACCTGACGATAGTATGTTTGATGCTGAAAGGCCTATGCCTAGTCAATTAAAAATGTTATTTTATTGGAATTTTGATGTTATATTTTCATAGTTCAAAATTTAAATAATTTCCAATAGCTTAATAAGTTTAGCTCCTAGTACAGTATGAATGGAATGAATGTTGTTGCTAAATTTTTATGTGAGTTTAACCTTTGTTCAGTTTCATTCAAAGTTAGTGAAAGCTATTCACTCCTCTGACAAGTCTCAATGATTTTGTATGGTGCGGTACCTATTATCTTTCATTTGTTAAGTTTTGCATGTCACAGTGATTTCACACCTACAGTTGTAATATTTACTTAACTAACTTTTAAAAAAAGTACCTACCGGTAGTTTTGCCCTTCATTAACTTGGGTTTTATATATTGTAAATTGGTATATTGGTATGGTTTATTTTATGAATATGTTTAAAAACTTGTTAATTGTGCCAAAACTCACAATTTCGCATCTAATTTCCTAAAATCTTCTAGCGTGGTCCACCGCATTTTTGTTGGGGAGTATTCCATTCCCCCACCCTCCAGTATTTCCAGTAAATAAACTGTGTCCCACTTTAGACTTCTACAGATCTATTCACCTTAAGTTATATTAAGCAGCCTAAGTTATTGTTCAGGAAGTTTTAAAAGGAATTCTTCACATTTACCATGAAGACCCTTTTATAAACCCTTTTATATACAGTTATTTTTTTACATTTAATGATTGATTTTTGCTGAACAATTTACATATAGGCTACCTAAGTTAACTTAAATGATCATTTATTTTTCAGAAGTGTCATTGAACCAAAATTTGGACCGATGCCAACTTTTCCAAATCAAAGAATATTTGCAAGAGGAATAATGATACTGGCAACACTATTAATTGTTTATTTTACTTCCAAGACTCATAAAGAGACAATCTTAGCATCACACAAGGAATTAATTCAGGGGCGAGGACACAATGTTGATTGTTCAGATGAATACACCAAAGATTTAAACATTTTCCCAGGTAAGTAAAGATATTTCTTTCATGTGTATGTTTGTGTATGTGAGATAGAGACCATATGTAGGGCCTAGACAAAATCACAATGTTGTTGAGAACATATATAGTACCGGTAGATTGTTCTCAAAATAACTTGAAAAGAATAATTTTTTTTAATAAAGAACAGCATGGTTTTATAGAGTAGGCAAGTCTGCGGTACCTAACTGCTTGGAATTGATTTTGTTGAACCTATAGTTGATAGAGGAGGTAATGCCACAGGAATTTCTATAGACCTTTCGAAAGCCTTTTAGATAGTGTATCATATGATATTTTAGTATAATGTCTGGAAGAAACCTTGGCATCGTTGATGTCACATATAATTAGTTTGCGTCATAGCTTATATTTCTAACAAACAAAAGTACGTATTTTGAATTGAGGCATATAGACCCTAACTAAACTTATTTAAATGGCTCATGCAAAATCTTCCTTACAAACATTAAGGCATGGAGTGCCACAGGGATCCATTTTGGGACCCCATTCTCTTCCTTTGTTACTTGAGAGGTTTGCCTTCCATTCTACCGGGAACCAGAGCAAATTGTGTCTATATCCGGATGACTCCAACTAATAATTACAGGTAAAACTGTGAGTGAAGTAGAGATTGCAACTAACAACGATCTTGTAATGATTAATTACTATTTCAGCTGTAAAAATTATTTTTCACAAAATTTTGATAAGACATCTCATATCTTTTCACACAAAACAAAAAAAGAAACAAAGCTAGGTTGGATGTAACAATAGATAGCCTTCAAATATCATAGTTAAAAAAACAAGATTTATTGGGGTATTATTGGATTAAACTTGACTTGGAACGATTACATTATAACTTTGCAAAAAAAATGTCTTCAGGTTTATATGCTCTTGTAAAACAGCTGTGTCTAGGTATTGCTCAATAAAACCGTTATTAACCATTTATTATGCTCATGTATGTTCCCACATATCTATTGGTGTAGTGTTGTACGAGCAACTAGCAACAGAAGTTTTCCAAGCATTTTAAAACTCAAGAAAGCAACGTGAATAATTTGTTTTATCCAGATTAGGAATATTAGAAATTGATATGATAATGTAAACCTTTTGTCGTAGGTTGCGTGCCAGAGCGGTGCGGCAGGTTTGTGTCGGATCGACTGGTGACGGATGCTGAGGCTGAGCTACTGTTGGACATCGGACGCCGAGGCCTAGCGCAAGGTGGCTCCGAGGGCGGCGCCACCATATTGGACCTGCACTCCGGCGCGCTCTCCAAGGGGAGACACTTCATCAACATATACTCCCTCAACAACACCAATCAGCTGTTCTCTGTCCAAGACTTTGCCATTTATAGGTGAGTTCACAGGTGAATCGGCTGGACATTGCTATACCAAATTAATCACTGGCTTAGGAATCTTATAATGCAAAGATGCAATGCAATTTGCAAGCCTAGACGCCACCATGGCAAAAATCAGCTGCGTTTTTGTTTGTGAGCATTCAAAAAGGTGCCGCCGATTAAGGACCCTGCCAACTACGAAGTCGCGCTGCGATTCAATTTCTAAGTGTTAACGGTGTGAAAGGGGCTGAAATTCATCTGCAAAGTTTATGGCAAAAATATAATAAGCAATAGAATGGCACTCAAACGGGTTAAAAAATTCCAAGATGGCCACAGGAATGTTCATGGCGAGGGAATGAAGTATGCGATCCTCTGTCATTACTGAAGATTTGGTCCTTACAATGTATGAAGCGAGAACAGAAGGTTTATAATTTTGTGATTATTTTATGATTTTCCTTTAGTGTCAAGAAGTTTTCTTTATGTAATTGTGGCGGTACAATTTAATTATCGAAAGTTGTCCTCTCGCTTGAGAAATGTTGACTAAGATGCACAAAACCAAGCTTTTGGGAAATGCGTTGACTTCTCTTTAGAGTGGTACGAGGTGATGAATTTTTAAGCAAGTTTGTGACAGGCGTTGAAACATTTATTGACAACTTTGCTATTCTGCCGATGAAGTTTAGCTTCTTTCACACTGTTAACACTTAGAAATGAGCGTGTACCTCACAAATGGCGGGATTCTCAATCGACAGCGCCATTTTGTTTGCTCAAACAAACATAAACATGGAAGATTTTTGCTGTACTGGCATCCCAGGCTTGCCAATAGATGCAAGTACACAGTCAATGCCAACTGCAAGGCTGCAACGACAACATTTAAAAACGGTACTTACTTTAAAAACACGCTTCTTACATATTTTTTTACCAAATCAACCATTGAGTATTCTAAATTTGTGTTAACCAAAGCCGTAATTTACAACCATAATTGCCTTGCGTCAGTTGGCACTAAAAAATCACTTATCACAGTGATATCCCTATTTATAATAACTTTAGATTTATGTGTTATCTTCTGGTGACTAGCTTGGTTATCCCGGAGGCTGGGTTGATCAGCACTCCATTCATTGTGATTCTATTGTATGTTTTAAAATTGGGTTTTACTGTAAATTATTCTCTAATATAAGTACAGCATAAGTGCTCAAAATGTAGAATATAACTTTGTTAGGCTAATTAAATAATCACGAATATTACAAATGCTAGGCCTAAGTTTGACATCCATTTTTTCCCCTGACTACGCTATCTGATTTTTTCAACAAAAATTTTTAGGCCTACGTTTTTTTACTAAATTATGATTTATTTACTTACACTTCTTGTTCTTGCAAAATATTAGGTGCCTCACACGTGACGACTACCTTTACATTCTAGCAATTGGTAGCAATGGTCGCTGCTACATTAGGATATAACTTAACTAGGTGTTATCTGACTGGTTGGATTGAATCCGTAAGTTGTAAGAGGCATTTTGCTAGTTTCAAAAGGCTTCTTAATCCTCTTTATGGGGCAGACCGTCAACTGAACAACATTTCTCTCTTTTCAACAGTTTAAAATTCTAAAAAATGTCTAGTCACTGGCTCTGTTTGGGGGATTGATCCCTTCCCAGACCTCAGGTTGTAACGTAAACCTACACCCTCTTGGACACATTAAACAGAGGTCCCATTTGTTTGAGATATTTTTTAACAATTTCAAAAATTGACTACTGTAATACTCGTTTTTTCTGCTATCTGCCCAAAAGTTGTCAAGAAGTGAGGAAAATTCCCTGGTGCAAAATACAGCCAGCCGATCGCCATATGTATTTTACCTGTTGTATTGTTCTAATTTAATACATAGTCACTCATCGAACAAAAAACACACAAGACAGCACAAGTTAGCTAGACAAGAGAGAGGGCAATGATTGGTTGACATTAATCTGGTGGAAGGGGATTTGGCAAGCCGACATATGGATTGGTTGAAGTCGGCTTCCATCAATCAAAGCATGCTCTATAAACTTATAATAACTTAACTGCTGCAACATACTGTGTAGGACAATGTACCAAAAGTTCTAAAGTGTGCCAAAGGTGCCAAAAGTCCAATGTGTAGTACCTGTGTATGTACCAAATGTTGTTTCTAAATGGTAAATAGTTTTTAAGTTTGAACTTTTGTGTACAGAGTGGTGAGGACCAAGATTCAGCACGCTGTGGCTCATCATTTCTCCATCCCGGCGGAAGCATTGTATCTGACTCACCCCACGTTCTTCTCTCAATTGACGGGTAAACCAGCCGTCACTGTTCACGATGAGTACTGGCATCCCCATGTTGATAAGGTGAGAACCGCCTCATCATTGAAATACGGTAGTATCTTTTTCTTCTCCCTTTCCTTTAGATTTACTCCCAACCTTTATGTGACTTGTATCGCTTCTTGCCTTTGATATTCCATTTTGTGGATTTTCTAAAAATACAAATTAATACTTGCGCTAAAATCTAGACTCTTTTTGGTAAAGCATATTTCTACCTCAGTCAGCCACCATGTTCCTTATTGTTAGGTTAGCTAAAAGATTATTTTTTATGGAATAGTTTAGTTTTTAATCTTCATTCATCTGACTAATATTAGTACCTGTAGTTTAATTAAACTTGTGTATTTGTTCAGGACACATACGAAGCATTCCACTACACATCTCTGCTGTATCTCAGTAACTACCAACGGGACTTCCAGGGAGGTAGATTCATATTCCTGGAACCTGACAACTCCACAGTGATTGTGGAACCAAGGAAAGGTATGGGCCAATACAGTTACCTTGAACATAAACATTTATATAATTATATAAATTATAAATTTATATAAACATGAACCCCGTTTTAATTTATATAATTATATAAATTATCAATTGATATAAAAATAAACCCTGTTTTTATCAAAGGATCCAGATTGCAAAGAAATATGGGAGGTGGTTAAAATGAGCCTTTTAGTTTCCCATTGAAATTTATTGATTTAAGGTAGTTTTCAATCAATAAATCAATTATAGTTAAACACTAACATAAAGAAACTCTTCACAGCCCAAAGAAAGGCCATAGTGTAAGAAACGTTTATGGTAACATCGTTCATTTTAAAGACAGACATTCATATATTATGCAAAATGTTTATGACTGAGATCTGTTAAAAGGGATAAAAGGCTAAAAGGATGATGTTCAAGGTAATAAATAGAAGCAAAGTGAAGTAAAAAACATTTCCAGCTAGTAGAAAACTAACGTCAGACATATATTTAAATACCCCCGTCGCAGCAAACCTGCGTACTCAGCGAATTTCCAATGCATATATATGTGACTCACTACTACATAGAGCTATTTACCAAGTTTCACGAAAATACATCCATAAATAAGTGATATATAGCATTTTATTTATTCTCCATAAGAATAACATTAGGGGAGAGGACGCAGGTTTGCTGCAACGAGAAAGATAAGAAATGTGTTTTTTTTGCAATTATCAATACAACTGAACCAGGTGAAGCTACATACCAAGTTCTCTTAATGTAGGTTCATAATTAAGGGAGATATACAACTTTACTTATTCTCCATATGAATAGCATGGGGGCCGAGTATGCAGGTTTGCTGCTACGGGGACTATCAACAAAAAACTAGTTTTTTGTGCTAATATCAATATACCACAACTAGTTCAAGCCACATACCAAGTTTCATCAATATACATTCATAAATAATTGAGATATAGAATTTTATTTATTCTCCATAAGGATAACATTGGACAACGTACTGTGTTTAGCACTTTGAATATCTCTGCAACGGTTGGATGTAGAACAACGATTAAAAAACCAAAATGTTTGTTTTGTTGAGCTGAACACATTAATAAACATAAATGTGAAGATTTTAGTAAAACTATCTGAGAAAAATCTAAAAACCTTTTTCCCGTAAGATTAACATGGGACACGTTTTTTTGGATTTTCTCCACAACCACTTAACCTACGTTAATGATTCAAAATACTAAATTATTTGTTTTTTTAAGTTCTATAAAATGGCTCTAACCAAAATTGAGTGTTTTTAACATTTTGGGGTCAAATTCGCAAAAAACAGATTTTTGGAAAGTTGTAAACCCCCATAAAACCCCCTTCCCATAGTGCGATCGATCTGGTTTTCAAACTTAAAGTCATAAATGCTACTCTCCACATTTTTGCCAAATTTCATCAAAATCGGGTGTTTCTTTCAAAAGTTATCGCGGTAACGGACACACATATATATATACATATATATAAATTTGAACGAATAGTGTTTTTGGCATCTGGGGACCTCAAAACAAAAAGTTATCATGGTCTCGGGCTTAAGTCTTACCATGCCACCTACGGTAATAGCTTCTTCCCCATAGGGAAAATTCGCTAAAAGAGGATGAAAGGAACCAAATAAAGCTCCTCACACAAATTAAAGATGAAAAGCTTGTAAGCAAAATTAAGTTATTAGAAAAAAGAAGTAGGCCCTAATCATAATATTTTGTGAAATCCTGCTGTTCTAAATAGTCTGGAATAATTTAAATTTGGTCAGAAAAGAAAACAAAAGCCAGGGAAAAGTCTGAAAAATTCTGTAGACCATATGTAATTGGTAATAAACAACTATTTTTTAAAAAATATACAAATTACTAGCACAAGATAAAATTGACCAGCTAGCTCGTTTTTAATACGGTACACATTCCGATATATTTACAGTTAAGTTTATTTCTCTGGATTGTGTCCAAATAAATGTGAAGTAAAAGCGCCAGCACGTTACTGCTACTCTGTGGCCATAGACTACTGCTACACGTATGAATTGAATGTGACTGTGCTACCACAAGATCCAACTAGTTCAGAGAGTGAAGACAGTATAAAAAACCAAAGCTATACAAGCATTGGTAGGATATTTCTCAACTCTTTAAGTTTTGACTGACCGTAGAACTCCCACTCACTTCCTCTATTCTCTTAGAAGTAACTTATCCTAAAAATAAACTTTTTTATTTAAACATTCTGAGCTAACCACTTGACAGATTTTTTTTTTAAGGAAAGGCAATTTTATATAAAAAAGAATGTCAGCGCCATAATTTCCACTTAGAGTTTAACTTTTTACAATATTGATTTTAATTTTTTTCAAGTCTAGGCGCGACAAAAACATTTGAAATTAGTTTTCCAAGAACTTTAAATCATACGGTGTAAAACTATTAGCTGCGAAAAATGTTATCCATGGAATAGGAGTAATGGAGTGAGGATGGTTTATAAACATTCTATATAGAGTAAACATCTCATGTTAATAATCCTATATTTTAGTCTGTGTAGGCAAGGCCACGATAAGCTGCTAGTTTTCACTTTATTTATTCACACTTAGCCCAATCTCTTAATTCACATCACACACTAAACCACCAACTTGCCAATGTTCAAACCGAGCTTTTCGATCTGGTTTGCAGGTCGAGTGTCCATGTTCACCTCAGGCAAGGAAAACCTGCACCACATCGAGCCCGTAACCTCGGGCGTGCGCTACGCCCTCACCGTGTCCTTCACCTGTGATAAGAAGTTCGCTATCAGTGACCCCTCGCTCCCCTCCGCCAGTTGATAACAGTGGTAGAAGCTGGCGGACTCTCAACTCCTGTAGTATTATTTAGTATTTACTTTTCTTTCTACTGTCTCGATTGTAAGACTGAATTTCAATACCACTGACTAGATTATGCTAATTTAATTTTTATGTTTTCTGATTGGGAAGCTCCCTCCACTCACACCACCAAATAAAATATTATGCATAGAAAGATAGTTTAGTTTGTAGTTTAGTTTGTAGTTTAGTTTGAAAAGGTATTATAGGCTTGATATGATTGTGAAAAAAGTATTCCGTGTCACAAAAGAAAATAAGCTTGATTATTTTACAATGCACTGTACTGAAGACTCGCTGATTTGCCAGATATCAGTCTGGAGAGGTTTATAAAGATGTTAACCCTTCAGTGGCACAGGCTGTACATTTATTAATGTGAATTAAACTTCTGTGTGAAACACAACATAATAATTAATTAAAAAACAGATTCCATATTTTTAGAGAGCAAATGTTTAAAAGAATTTACAAATGGAAAAAATTATAAAAAATTAAGTAAGCCTAATATACATAGAGACCATGTTATGCTTCGGTACATCATACACTACATCATATTGAAATTTTTTTTATGAGTTGTAAAAATGAGTATTTGGAATTTTTATAATTTGTTTAAAATGAGAATAATTAACAACTGGTAACAGACTATACGTGTTAGTTATTAATATGTCTTTTGTCATCTTAAAAATTGTGGGCATAGTACATGGGAGGCTGTTACCAGCAAGGTGGGGAGCACTGAATGAAGCTTAGGATGTATGTACCTTACCTCAGGCCTGCTGACTCAAAAAGTTACAGAAGGTATTTTAACGTACAAACTCAGTGGCATGTGCTCTGGAGGGCTAGTAAAATCAATCTAAAATACAGTGACATAGCTTCATGGAAGAAAACATTACTTAAAATATGTAATCAAATGTAGATGTACTTAAAGTTACTGTGATTGATTCTTTGGTGATACCATTGCTTTAAACTAGTAAGACATTCCTATAACTCTATTTAACTATGCATTTTTAAGTTGTTAAAACTGGTATTGTAAGTTTTGGTTGTTGCTATATTTATAGTTATAAGTTAAGAACTTGTATTATATTATGCAAATGAGTTATTCGTGAATTTATTTTCATTAATAACTAACAGAGGCAGCTCTAAAGCTGATTATTTATTCATTTAAAAGGTGTTTTAGTCTTGCTTTGTAAAATTTTATTCTTAAAAACCTATGACAGTAAAAGTTGGTTTTCTTTGTTAGGTTAATTTTCTTCTCTTTTTGGGGAGGAGGGAGGAGGTTTGGAAGAGATAAAGAAAAACTGTTACAACAACTTTTGTAACTAAACTGGAACCTCGATAACTTTAACCCCAGCGGGAACGGGAACAATTTGAGTTATCAAATATTCCAAAATATTAAGGTTCAAATTATCAAGGTGATTTTCCACAGGCTTCGACTTATTGAGGGTCACGGTAACGCAATCCACCGACTTTTAGATGGGTCATGGAAGCGTAAAATCCTTACATCATTGCGTGCTTTGTATCTTAAATATCTGACCGTAATAATAATAATAAAAATTATAAAGGATTTAAACAATTTTAAATGTCTAAAATAAACCTGGAAATATTTGGAAAAGCTTCTTTGGTTTAACTCAGTAGAGGATGAAAAACATCCTTCAGTGAACATGTTGTAGAGGAGGAAAGTAAACAAACAATTACTCACAGTTATGTATTTTGGTTTTTTGCTCACTTCTTATCGCCTGCCCCATACTACGCATCAATTCCAATTTAGCTGAAAATCAATGTACTGAAGGCTATTAAAATATTTTGCAAAACTAAAAGAAATCAAAACATGATAACAATTACAGTTGTGCATTGTTGGGATTAGGGTAGAGTTTTGCAAACACGTTTTGCCATGCTGTAAACACAGTAAAAACAAAAGCTAAAAACTATGTTTCATGCACTTCATTCAGAACCTCCAAACTCACACTAACGACCCCGGACACAAATCAAATCAAATCAAAACCATTTTGTTTAAGAAAAATACATAATTTACAACAATATGAGACTGTTCCTTATTTATGGAATGAAATCTTCACATAGGTGAAACACGCGCATGAGGATGAGTCTGTTTGATATGCGTGTTGCTTATCAACAAAGATTTTTCGGTTTATTACCGACACCAGGAGCACCCGGGCAAGAGTAGATGTAGTGGGGAGGGAGGGTTGGAATTTCCAGCTGCAAAGTCACTGGAGGTTTGGTGAATGAACAACTTCGACTTAGATGTACGGCGACTGTACAGATTTGAGATATAGAGGTTCTACATCTAAAACTTAGAGTTATAGAGATAATAATACAGGCTCATAATACTGCAAAACTTTGAGTTTTCAAGGTATTTCCTGCTAACCCTTTGACTTATAGAGATAAATCTAACTTAAACAATAACATAGCATTAGGTAGGCAAGTCCAAGGAGAATGACTAAAACTAAAACTTGAGCTATCAAGGAATTCAAGTTATTGAGGTCGATTTATCGAGGTTCCACTATATTATGAAAAACATCACACAGTAAAATTTAAGAATTTATTTGATATGTTGTGGGGGTTTACATGGGAAATATCCACTATATCAGGAGTTCCCAGACTTTTTATAAGTGCGTAAATGGTACGCACTGCGTACCATTTAAAATATTTAGAAATTTTCACGTTCGACTACAGTTACACCAATCCAAAATAATAGGAATTGAACTCTGTTTGGATTACAAGTTTCTCGGATTATCCAGAAACAAAATTTTACAGTGAAAACATTTAAATAACGTAATTTTGTGAACTGTAGGCTACAGAACTAATTTTTAATATTTTGCACAGCCCAGAAATATGAAACTGTCTTAAAATTACTAAAAACTACAGTGCAACAATGTTGAGGCAAGTATATGATTGCACAAGGCTTGTTACTGTTTGAAGTTATTTTATGTATGCTTTTTGGGTAAAATGTTCTCACCTGTAAAAGGGCTAAATGGAGAAAGGTAGAGGTAGGGAGGAAGTAGAGGTAGGGAGGAAGTAGCGGTAATTTTAATTTGTTATAGTGAATACTTTAAAATCATTTAAATTGATTTGATTGAGTCAAGGCATTGGATACAAAATTTCCATTAAACAAAAAAATATTTTATTAATAACTTGTTATTTATAATTTAAAATTTTAATTTTTGTGATTTTACCTGAGGAGCCAACTTTTAGTATGCAAAATTTAAACTTGTTTTGTTTTGTTTCATGGGCGATTAAGTTTAAATTAACTGTGGTTTGTTTATGTTTGTACTCAGCAAACCTACTTTCTTACACATAATTCCAATTTTTTTATTTTATTAATGTGTTTTGTCAATACTATATTAGTTTTAAAAGCTCATTAGATTAATGTGAGGTGATAATCTAACTTATTGGTAGGGGTTGATTACACTTGCGCGAACCACCTGAAACGTCCGTGTGTACCATAAGTGGTAAACGTACCACTGTTATGGATTCCCTGCACTGTACAATGGGATTAATTTGGAATATACATAAATGGATTTGACTACTTTTACCTTTTAAAATTAGGAATTGAGATTTGTGTAACCACATATTAAGTTTATTTTCACACTGTAACTTAAGTGTTAAACTTAAGAAGTACATTTTATGTTACTTCTCTGACTTTATACAACCTATCTCACCAAACTTGTTGAAATTGATTTATTAACGGTTATTTGAATTATTTTTATAATATTTAGGAATTGTTTGTAACAGTTTAATACCCCTCCAGAAAACGAACCAATAACTTACTTGTTTTGGTAAATTTAAATTTACTAGAGCCTGCTCAGATAAAATGCTCCTTTTCTATAGTTTTCTAACTATTACTGCCAAAACATGTTGTCATGAGTTATGTTTACAACAAATCATCATGTTATTTGTAAAAATTGAATACATTTGAGTAATAAATTACTTAACTAGCACACAAATAAAACCTTTTTTGTTGTACATTGATATTTGTTATACCTTCAGCCCTTTCCAATCCCACCCTAGTAAATGTTTTCTTTACTCTCATTAATTATATAGAGTAAGATTCAAAGCTTTTCTAGCAATATCTATGGAATATTGAATTCCTTTGAAATAAAATAAGTTATCGTTTTCGTCAGTTTCTCTTGCTTTATGCACGAACCTAAAGGAACAATCTGGGACCCCTTAAAAATATCTCAGTGGAGTGCTTTTGAAGGCCTCTATGGCCCATATAAAGTCCGTAAAGGTTTCTCTTAACATTTAATTACTTTTAAGCCTTATCCATACCAAGCAAATGTTCGACAAATATGTTTGCTCTTACAGTTTGTTAGTGTGTTAACAAACATTGTGATGTGTGGCAAACAGCGTTTGATGTTTTTTCCATAACTAGATTGTTTGTCAGAACTCCATTATTTTGTTTGTAAAACAAATGTTTGCAGACTTAACAATTTTAGTTCTGTTTTATTCTCAACAAACATGTTTGCACGGAATAGACGAGGCTTTAGCCAATATCATTGTTGTAATTTGAAAATGTTTAATTATTTTTCATGAATGTGGCATTACAAATCAGGTATGAACAAACTGAACACGAAACCAGAATATTATCTTCAACTGATTTGGCAGCAAGCATTTGACTAACTTGTTACAGTTTCTGTACAAGAATAAATCATTTGATAAGGTTCACAGGAAGTATACATATTCGCCTTAAAATACGCCCAGGTCGCGTCGGTGTCTTAAAGAGATATTAAGATATTTAGACTTTAACCCAAGACGTTCCTCCTTAAAACATCTGTTTGTTGAGTTTGAAACTGTGTAAACTATGCAGTAAAATACAGTAGTTAAATAATGCTACAAACATTCTTTCAAGTAAAACAGCATGCTATAGTAAAGAGTTACATGTGGGATCTTGATTGTACAAAATCCATACAACGATACAACCGAGTATCTTGAGCTAATAACAGTTGTGCTGTAGAAGTATGACTTACATTGAGTGTTATGGAAAATTCAAGGGAATTAGAAAAAATCACTTGTTATTAAGGAACTTAAACTATCGAGTTTTGTAATAGTGAGGTTCTGCTTTAAAACATCATCATGAAGAGGTGCTAATGGAAGCAGGGGAGTCGTGAGAGATTTTTCCATAAAATAATGTTAACTGTTTAAAGTCCCGTTCATCCCCAATGGTTTAAATGAAACTGTTGATGTGTGACTAATTGTAAATAACAAAAAACCTAGCAATTGTATTGAGCAGAATGTTAATATTACAAATGAACAACTAATATTTAATATTTCAATTTTAAGGAGTATCTATTTCAGATATAAAAATTCTGCTCACTTGAATTTCTATCTATTATATTGTCCCTATTCCATTTTTTTGAAAACTAAATGTATAGCCATCTTTTATCCTTTTCCCACAACAGTCTCACAAAACACCGCTGAATGATACCTGCCCTCAAAAGAATTAAATTCTCGTCTTAAAAAAGTACTTTTGGATTATTTAACTTAAAATTTACAATTTTTTAACACAATTTATATTCACATTAATTTGTCTTAAAGTTAAATGTTGTTCTAATATCAGATAAATTGGTTTAAACTTTGGGAAATTGATTTTGTGACTGTGGTAAGAACAATTCCTATAAAACCCCAACTGCTCCTCAGTTTTTAGTCTCTTTATGATTCCTCGTATATATGGGTTAAGAAATACATCTCCAACAATTGAAATCTGTGCTTGAGTTTCAATTCATCATGGCACACAAAGCATCCACGTTTAGCCGGCATAACAGTCCTCCAAGAATTAAATTTACAAAGGAATGAGAAGGAATTTGACAGTAAACAATTAATTAAAATATAAAAGTCCTGTACATTCATAAATACTGTACATAAGCGACATATGCCATATTAATTATTCTCCATAAGAATAACATGTGAGCTGAATACACATGTTTGTTATAACAAGGAACAAAAAAATGGGTTTTTATGCAACTACATATTTTTACAAATGCCCCCTTTGCAGCAAACCTGCGTAGGTACTCAGTGAATTTCCAATGCTTACATATTTCTTAATACCGCATCAAGCCGCTTACCAAGTTTCTTTAATAAACATTCATAAATAAGTGAAATATACAGTAACATTTAAATTATTCTCCATAAAAATAACAAGGGGCTGAATACGCAGGTTTGCTGCAACAAGGAACACGTACTATGGGTTTTCATGCAAACACCGTATCAATATAATTCAACAAGGTGAAGCCACATACCAAGTTTTATCAATATACATACATTCATAAATAAGCAATATTTGTCATATTAATTAGTCTCTATAAGAATAGCATGGGAGCTGAGTACACAGGTTTGCTGTATCAAGGAACACAAAAAAATGGGTTTGTATGCAACTTCTTTTATAACCCAACTAGGTGAAACCACATACTAAGTTTTATTTATTTATGTTCATAATTAAGGGGTAAATATTTTAATTTGTCTCCAAAAGAACAACATACCGGCTGAATATGCAGGTTTGTTGCTACGGAAACCATCGGTAAAAACGTTTTGTGCAAATAACAATAGCCCACAACCAGATGAAACCATTTAACAAGTTTTGTTGGTATACATTCATAAATAAAAGAAATATCTCCATAAGAATAACATTGGACAACGTACTGTGTTTAGCACTTTCAATATCGCTGAAACCAATTGACAAGAGCATAATTCCAGTCATTGCCAGTTGTGTAAAGTCGTGTGTAGAAGATCATATCGGTACGAAAATTTGAGCAACTTTTTGGCTTCCAACCAGCCAAACTGAGAAATCAAAAGATTATCTCAGGTATCGGATACACTGTTTGACAACGTTAGTCAATTGTTTGCCTTTCTGTTGTAGAAATCTGCTGAATATCCTGTATGAAAGTCCTAACAAATATACACTTATTTAATAATTTATGTTCAATCAGTGGCGGAGGGTTGCTATTGTGAACTGAAGATTTGCCCTGCCAACCTATCATCACTCGTTTACACACCGCCAGATCTACAGACCAATAAATAACCAGAGCCAACCGTTGTCAACGCCGCCTCCGAGTTATTAATGAGTTCCGTTGTGCTGGGAACCGCTTGATCATACGTCTGTGCTTCACTGTGGTGTCGTAGAGAAAGATAATCATCAGACGTACGGTAGCTTACATACGGACGAATGTTGCACGTCAAAGCTAAAAGCAGCTCTCCCCTCATGAAACTTAGTTGATCAAAGCTGTTCAAGGTTAAACAGATCTTATTAGGCCTGATTAAGGATTTGAAATTGATTCAGGCCTGATTGAGTGGGGTGCGATTTATAATATACTTATTTATACGTTATTTTTATGTGTATGTATCTATGAACGATAATTATTTTGGAATGCGTGTAATGAAATGGAAAATCAGCCATGCCAAATTTGAAGGTTGCAGGCCTATCATGACAAACCCCTGACATTTGCAAATCATTGTTTGTTAAGATGCCTAGGTAGGCTACTACATGTGTGAAAATTCAGAAAATGTCCGAAATTGCCCTAGTGTGGCCTTGGCTGTACCAGGACCAGGGCCTAAGATAACTAACGGTTATCCTGGGTCCCGGCTGCACCCTATTGTCCTTAAAGGTTTAAATGTTTATTTTTGATAGTCAATTACTTTATTTGATCAGGTGATTATACATCCCTACTATACAAATTGGTGTATGTTAGTATTAAGGTTGTATAGTGTTTATTGAAAAATATGTAGTAATTGTAAGTGATTATTGTTTATTGTATGGTGGTATAATTTATTCAGTCCTTATCAATGGATCTTCCCGTTGTTACTGGCATTGTAAGGCCTAGTAATGTTTAAATAAATTATTTGAATTTAAAAAACAATTTAATTATCAAAACCAATTAAGGTTTCGATATGTAAAAAATATCACAACTAACTGTGATAAGCAAATATTATAAGTTTTATAACTAATATTAACATTCAATATAGTATTATTTTTTTAATGTACCAAATATTATTAATTTGAATTTGAATTAATAGCTAAAGTAACAGCGAATGAGACAAAATTAATAATTAACGACATAAGTTCATTTTGCTTTCAGCGAATTTCCCCTATAGGAAAGAAGCTATTACCGTAAGTCTCATGGTAAGACTTAAGCCCGAGACCATGACAAATTTTTTGTAGGTCCCCAGATGACTAAAACACTATTCGTTCAAATTTATATATATGTATATATATATATATATATATATATATATATATATATATATATATATATATATTCTCCATAAGGATAACATTGGACAACGTACTGTGTTTAGCACTTTGAATATCTCTGCAACGGTTGGACGTAGAATCACAATTTAAACACCAAAATGATTGTTTTGTTGAGCTGAGTTGATTGGTAAAAGCAAATGTGATGTTTACATTAAAATTAACTTAGGAAAAGCCAAAAACCTTTTTCCCATAAGATTAACATAGGAGATTTTATGAGCAGGTTTTTTGGATTTTCGCCATAACCACTTAACCTAGCTTAATAATTCAAAATACCATATTATTTGTTTTTTAAGCTCTATAACATGGTCTAAACCAAAATTAAGTGTTTTGAAAATTTTAGGGTAAAAAATGCAAAAAACTGATTTTTTGAAAATTTAAAACCCCCATAAACCCCCCTTCCCATGGCCCGATTTTTCTGGTTTTCGAACTTAAAGTCATAAATGTCACTTTACACATTTGAGCCAAATTTCATCAAAATCGGACGTTTTTTACTCAAGTTATCGCATTCACGGACACATATATATATATGTGTATATATAAGTGTCCGTGAATGCGATAACATGAGTAAAAAACGTCCGATTTTGATGAAATTTGGCTCAAATGTGTAAAGTGACATTTATGACTTTAAGTTCGAAAACCAGAAAAATCGGGCCATGGGAAGGGGGGTTTATGGGGGTTTTAAATTTTCAAAAAATCAGTTTTTTGCATTTTTTACCCTAAAATTTTCAAAACACTTAATTCACACACATATAACACTTAATTCACGGACACATATATATATATATATATATATGTGTATATATATATGTGTCCGTGAATGCGATAACATGAGTAAAAAACGTCCGATTTTGATGAAATTTGGCTCAAATGTGTAAAGTGACATTTATGACTTTAAGTTCGAAAACCAGAAAAATCGGGCCATGGGAAGGGGGGTTTATGGGGGTTTTAAATTTTCAAAAAATCAGTTTTTTGCATTTTTTACCCTAAAATTTTCAAAACACTTAATTTTGGTTTAGACCATGTTATAGAGCTTAAAAAACAAATAATATGGTATTTTGAATTATTAAGCTAGGTTAAGTGGTTATGGCGAAAATCCAAAAAACCTGCTCATAAAATCTCCTATGTTAATCTTATGGGAAAAAGGTTTTTGGCTTTTCCTAAGTTAATTTTAATGTAAACATCAAATTTGCTTTTACCAATCAACTCAGCTCAACAAAACAATCATTTTGGTGTTTAAATTGTGATTCTACGTCCAACCGTTGCAGAGATATTCAAAGTGCTAAACACAGTACGTTGTCCAATGTTATCCTTATGGAGAATAAATAAAATTTGATATCTCCATTATTAATGAATGTATATTGATGAAACTTGGCACGTGGGGTCACGTAGTACTGGTATATTGATATTTCCACAAAAAATTGATTTTTTGTTGGTTATCCCCGTAGCAGCGAACCTGCGTACTCAGCCCCATGTTATTCTTATGGAGAATAAGTAAAATGTAATGACTCCCTTAATTATGAACATAAATTAATAAAACTTGGTATGTGGCTTCACCTTGTTGAGTTATATTGATATTTGCATGAAAACCCGTTTTTTTAGTTCCTTGTTGCAGCAAACCTGCTTACTCAGCTCCCATGTTATTCTTATGGAGAGTAATTAAAATATTATATAGTGCTTACTTATGATTGAATATTGATTAAACTTGGTATGTGGCTTCACCTAGTTAAATTATATTTGCATAAAAACCAATTGTTTGTGTTCCTTGTTTCAGCAAACTTATGTACTCATCACCAATGCTATTCTTATGGAGAATAATTAAAATTGTATATATCGCTTATATATGAATATATTTTTATGAAACTTGGTATGCGGCTTTATATGTTATTAAGACATATATTATGCATTGGAAATTCGCTGAGTACGCAGGTTTGCTGCGACGGGGGTATTATTCATTTATGTTCATAATTAAGGGAGACATAGCATTTAATTATTATCCATAAGAATAACATGGGGCTGAGTACGCAGGTTTGCTGCTACAAGAGCCTTTGACAAAAAATCATTTTTTTTGAGCAAATACCAATGCACCAAACTAAATGAAGCCGTATACCAAGTTTCATCAGTGTACGTTCATAAATAAGCGAGATATAAAATTTTTATTTTCCTCCATAAGAATAACATTAGACAACGTACTGTGTTTAGCACTTTCAATATCTCGGTAACCAATTAACGTAGAGGAATGATCAAAATACCAAATTGTGTGTTTTTTTAAGCAGAACGCAATGGTAACAACTAAAATTTGACTATTTCCAAAATTTTATGTAAAAAATTCAAAAAACCCATTTTTGGGGTAGAAAATCCCCCAAAAATACGAACTAAAAAAACGGGTTTTCATGCAAATATCAATATAACTCAACAAGGTGAAGCCACATACCAAGTTTTATTAATTTATGTTCATAATTAAGGGAGTCATTACATTTTACTTATTCTCCATAAGAATAACATGGGGCTGAGTACGCAGGTTCGCTTCGGATAAAGCGATCTGGCTGGTTTTCGAACTTAAAGTCATAAATATTGCTTTACACGTTTATACCAAATTTCATCAAAATCGGATAATTTTTACGAGAGTTATCGTGCTCACGGACACACACACATATATATATATATATATATATATATATATATATATATATATACAGTTTCGAACGAATGGTGTTTTTGGGGTCTGGGGACCTCGAAACGAAAAGTTATCATGGTCCCGGGCCTAGGTCTTACCATGCCGACTACGGTAATAGCTTCTTCCCTATAGGGAAAATTCGCTAAAACTTGGTATGTAGCTTCACTTGGTTGAGTTATATTCATAATTATATAAATACCCCCGTCGCAGCAAACCTGCATACTCAGCGAATTTCCAATGGAGATATAAATGTCTTAATACTACATAAAGTCACTTGCCAAGTTTCATAAATATATATTTACAAATAAGCGATATAAACAATTTTAATTATTCTCCATAAGAATAACATTGGGGCTGAGTACGCTGGTTTGCTGCAACAAGGAACACAAAAGATGGGTTTTTAAGCAAATATCAATATAACTGAACTAGGTGAAGTCTTATACCAGTTTTTATTCATTTATGTTCATAATTAAGGGAGACATAGCATTTAATTATTCTCCATAAGAATAACATGGGGGCTGAGTACGCAGGTTTGCTGCTACGGGAGCCTTTGGCAAAAAATTGGTTTTTTGAGCAAATATCAATAGAACACAACGAGATGAAGCCGTATACCAAGTTTCGTACGTATACGTTCATAAATAAGCGAGATATAACATTTTTCTTTTCCTCCATAAGAATAACTTTAGACAACGTACTGTGTTCAGCACTTTCAATATCTCGGTAACTAATTGACGTAGAGAAATGATCAAAATACCAAATTGTGTATTTGTTTAAGCTGAATCGAATGGTGAAAACTAAAATTTGACTATTTCAAAAATTATATGTAAAAAAATCAAAAAACCCATTTTTGGGGTACAAAAACCCCCCAAAATGCCCCTTTGGATGAAGCGATCTGGCTGGTTTTCGAACTTAAAGTCATAAATGTTACTTTACACGTTTTACCAAATTTCATCAGAATCGGATGATTTTTACGAGAGTTATCGTGCTCACGGACACACACACACACACATACACACACACACACACACACACACACACACACACATATATATACATACAGTTTCGAACGAATGGTGTTTTTGGGGTCTGGGGACCTCAAAACGAAAAGTTATCATGGTCCCGGGCCTAGGTCTTACCATGCCGACTACGGTAATAGCTTCTTCCCTATAGGGGAAATTCGCTAAAAACCCATTTTTCTGTTCCTTGTTGCAGCAAACCTGCTTTCTCAGCCCCCACGTTACTGTATTCTTATGGAGAATAACTAGAATGTTATATACCCCCGTCGCAGCAAACCTGCGTACTCAGCGAATTTCCAATGCATAATATTTGTCTTAATACCACATAAAGCCGCATACCAAGTTTCATAAAAATATATTCACATATAAGCGATTTTAATTATTATCCATAAGAATAACATTGGTAATGAGTACGTAGGTTTGCTGAAACAAGGAATATAAACAATTGGTTTTTAAGCAAATATAAATATAATTTAACTAGGCGAAGCCACATACCAAGTTTCATCAATATTCAATCATAAATAAGCGCCATATAACATTTTAGTTATTCTCCATAAGAATAACATGGGGGCTGAGTATGCAGGTTTGCTGCAACAAGGAACAAAAAAATGGGTTTTTATACAATTACCAATATAACTCAACCAAGTGAAGCTACATACCAAGTTTTATTAATTTATGTTCATAATTAAGGGAGTCATTACATTTTACATTCTCCATAAGAATAACATGGGGGCTGTGTATGCAGGTTTGCTGCTACAGGAATAATAAAAAAAATCAATTTTTTGTGCAAATATCAATATACCAGTACTACGTGAAGCCACATACTAAGTTTTATCAACATACATTCATAAATAATCGAGATATCAAATTTTATTTATTCTCCATAAGGATAACATTGGACAACGTACTGTGTTTAGCACTTTAAATATCTCAGCAACGGTTGGGCGTAGAATCACAATTTAAACACCAAAATGATCGTTTTGTGGAACTGAACAGATTGGTAAAAGCAAATGTGAAGTTTACATTAAAATAAACTGAGGAAAAGCCAAAAACCTTTTTCCCCTAAGATTAACATGGGAGATTTTATGAGTAGGTTTTTGGATTTTCTCCGCAACCACTTAACCTAGGTTAATAATTAAAAATACTATATTATTCGTTTTTTTTAAGCTCTATAACATGGTCAAAACCAAAATTAATTTGTTCAAAAATTTTAGGGTGAAAAATGCAAAAAACTGATTTTTGAAAAATTTAAAACCCCCATAAACCCCTCTTCCCATGGTCCGATTTTTCTGGTTTTCGAACTTAAAGTCATGAATGTCATTTTACACATTTGAGCCAAATTTCATCGAAATCGGACGTTTTTTACTCAAGTTATCGCATTCACGGACACACATATATATATATATATATATATATATATATATATATATATATATATATATATATATATACATATATATAAATTTGAACGAATAGTGTTTTTGTCATCTGGGGACCTCAAAACAAAAAATTATCATGGTCTCGGGCTTAAGTCTTACTATGAGACCTACGGTAATAGCTTCTTCCCTATAGGGGAAATTCGCTAATAGAGCTTATTTATGCTTGAATATTGATTTGGTATGTGGCTTCGCCTAGTTAAATTCTATTTATATTTGCATAAAAACCAAATGTTTTTGTTCCTTATTTCAGCAAACCTACGTACTCATTACCAATGTTATTCTTATGAAGAATAATTAAAATCCCTCATATGTGAATATATTTTTATGAAAGTTGGTATGCGGCTTTATGTGGTATTAAGACATATATTATGCATTGGAAATTCGCTGAGTACGCAGGTTTGCTGCGACGGGGGTATTTTGTATTTTGTTCTTATTAGTGAATTTCCTATGGAAAGTGAACTATTAGCATGACCCGCACGGTGAAACTTAAGCCCGGGACCACCATAGAAGTTCCTAACGTGACCCCCTGAACACGTTTTGGGGGGTCGTTCAAAATTTTATATGTCTATATATATATAGACATATATATATATATATATATATATATATATATATGTGTGTTTGCACTCTAGCGGTCGCAATTTTTGTCCGATTTACCTCAAATTTGGTAGGGACGTTCCTTTCTGTAATCAGTTGGACAAGTTCGTTGGGCAAAACAATCGGAAAACTCTAAACCCCTTTTTTGGGGGATTAATCTTTCAAATTTCGAGTTTTTGGGCCCAAAAATGGTCATAAAAGCCCCAGATGTAAAATAAATGCATGTAAAAAGATGTGAATTATAGAGGCGAAAGTTTTAAGCCCTCTCTCGTCAATCTAGCATAAATATTTACCGAGTTATTAAAGAAAATGTGTATTGACTAAACACAGTACGTTGTCTTATGGGGGTTTTACACGAGAAAAGCCTGTTATTCCTTTGTTAGAGTACTTTTATCATCCCCAGCAACCTCACACCTACTTTCAAGCCTGTCTAGACCTTCTCCTAACCTTATATTGGGCAAAATTGTATTCCCAGCTTTGCAATTAAATGAAACCAGGAGTATCAGAACAGCCAAAAAATCAATGTTTTCAGATTTCAATAAAAATTGGACAAATGTATGTTTTTACACTGATTTTGAGTTTTAAATGTTTTTATTTGGAAATTCACTTCCCTCACGTCAGCGTGCTGCGTGCGAACTCGTTTAAAACTAGTATTGGCGGCCGCTATTGCGACCACAGGAAAATCAGGTGTTTCAGGGACAAAGCTTGTAAAAATAGAAATCCACAGTTGAACACTCCTGGCTCCGCTAATATTCTAAAATGGCCTAAAAATTAGTATATTTCACTACTAGTCACGAAAGTGACATATTTTGAAGTCCGAAATAGGACTTTAGTGACTCAGTACTAGTGAACGATACTTTTCATAACGATGCAAATAACCACACAAAACTTTAAACAAATTATCTGATGTTTTGTAGTCTAGTAATTTTCTATAAGTAAACACAACACGGTTTTACAATTTATTTTAGTTTTAAAGTCAGCTGTTTGAACACAGAATCGTCAAAAATAACGAAATCACAATGATGGTCCTGTTGAGTAAATTGGGAATTTCAATTGTTTAGGACAGGACAAGTTTGTTTGGGACAGGCAAATTATTGTTTGGGACAGGAAAAAAGCTGATCATTTTTTGTTACGATACAAGGAAATCGATAATTTTCGTAGATCTCAGCTGCATGGTAAAGAGCTATTTTCAAATACAGAGTGATGAAAACAACTTTAAGCTACCGTAACTCAAATAAGGTTGCTTTTCAAGAAAACAAACATCACATGCAGCTTCCCCGACCTCGATTACCCCTAAAAAATATTTTTTCTCAGCTTGTTAGCCATTAGACCTTCAGCTCGAGAAACGGCCGCGGTCGACGGACGCACGGAGCCACAGACAAATGCGAATTATAGTATTGAAGATTCGTTGTAGACAATAGGGAGTATATATTAGCATGGAATTATTGCAGACATTTGTGAGATTTGTTTTCTCAATTAGTGAGGGCAATGTCCGCAAAGATTTCTTAATTTACATTTATTTTATTATTATATTCAGTTAAAATATATAATGTTGTACGAAAAGGTAAAAATTGTTAATAATTGAAATTATTTTATCTCTTTTACGTAAAGGCTTATTTACGTTTAATTTAAGTTGAGATCAACTTCAATTAAACTGCATTCTAAAACCGCTGTGTGTGCATTAAAGTACGGTTTGAAAAAATTAAAATATGTTATTAAATACTGAAATGGTATAAAATAACACATCATGTTATGCTTATCATGCACATCATGCTTATGGTAGCTAGATGGAAAACTTAGCTCAGTTTCGATCAGTATTTTCACTGATACTTAACAAAAGAAGGTTAAATTTTGCATGAAATCGGTTAGTATATACTTTATATAGACTACTAAGGGGTTTGCGCCACAGTTTTCAAAGTTCCTAATTAATTCTTATGAACATTTGATTTCATGTGACCAGATTATAATTCGTCCATTGTTCGCAATAGTTCTAAAGGTTATCCACTGAGTTCAGCACGCACTGTTGCATTTCCGGGTGCCGAGGAAGCCGGGAACTTATATGTTTTCATGTTTGTTATTTACTGTTTTAGAGTCAGGGTCAATTAAAATATGTGCTCAATGCTGAAAAGATCCGTGACATCGACCATACATGTAAAAGATTCGTCTCAGCAGTTGCGCTAGTCAGTCACGCCTGATATATTGGGGAATCCCTGACGGGAAGTGAATTTTAGTGTAGCGTAGCAAGTGGTGTAGAAGTTGATTTGTTTTATAAAAGCTTGAAGAGAGAGTTAGTTTTTTAAATAACCGGTACATGTGCCCTTAATTGTTAATATATTATCAAAATAGCATAAACTTAAAGCCTCTGCCCCAGTTTAATTTGCATTTAAAATGTAAACCTGCTATTTATAAAAACCTTTCATGCGTCCTTAACTAACTTCAACTTTTCGCTTTCCTACTCCGAGCATTTGCACATTTCAGAAGAACATTACTATTTTGCTACAAAGTACGTCAATATTTTCTTCCCTACAAACAATTTTCATGACAGTTGCGTGCAGTCCCACCGTGTGTCCTAAATATACCTTTTCATTTAATTGTTTTAATAACCCAACGTTTGCTGGTAGCCCGTCAATTTGTAGATGCCAGGGGCTACAGAAGAAGGTGGGAGGAAGGTCAGTAGAAGTACCACAGCCTAATTGCAATGACAACGTTTTGATAGCAAATTTCCTCTTTGGGAAAGAAGCTATTACCATTGACTTCTAGAGCAATACTCTTAGTAAGAGTAGTACTAAGAGTGGTGTTCTATAGTCAATGCTATTACCGTGGGTTGCGTCGTGAAAGGGTAGAAATACAAAATAGCGTACCATTGGCAAACATATAATTTTTGGAATGGAAGTCATACATTTTTTCTGTAGATTCCAGATATAAAACAATTTGTTTGCCGGAAACTCGTATGTAACTGTTTGTTCAAATTGCTTACATGTGTTTATATGCAAAACAGAATTTTCAGCTTTACGGTGGCCGTTAACACGATAAGACCCGTAAAAAGTGAATGTATAAAAATACGTTTACTTATTTATGAATCCATTTTTATGAATCTTGGTAAGTCTCTTTATATGGTAGTGAAACACACATATAAGAATTGGAAGTTCACTGAGTACGCAGGTTTGCTGCGAAGGGGTATTTAAAGTGTGATTAAATCACGATACGGATTTAGTTTTTCTGTTTAAAATACCATGAAAAGACTACAATTTCCATGTGCTAAGCTGTCGCACGAAAATGGAGATGTAAGATTACGAGACATGCTATATCAAATCATACGATTTTTCAACCAGAAGGGTGAAAATTATTCCTTTCTGAAGTGCACGGCCGGCTAGTGGGCTCGCAGCGCGGCGCGGGATTCTGCGTCAGTCTTGCGCGGTCTGTGACGGCAGCAGTGCCGGTGGTTGTCTGTGGCTGCGGTGTTTTGAGGTTATGTTACACGTTACTCCCTTACCGGCAGTGTTGGCAACCTACTTTGGTAATTTTCCCCGCAAGTGCCGCTATAAATCCCCGATTTTACCCGCAAAAATTCTGAAATTACACGCGTCAATCCCCGATTTTACCCGGGGCGCCGGAGCCTACGATAGCACGATATTTCAATGAAAGAAGGGTCTATAGATATGAAATTGTGTATAATTTCAGTAAAAGTAATAATATACCTCAACTTTGAACAATTCACCAAAAAAACAAAAAAAAAATATCACTATAAACTCTAAGCGTACCTTGGCAGTATAACGATTATATTATATATGGCAGTTTTAGATCCGAACAAAAAATATGTGATACTTTACTAATAAAGTTTGTTGTCTATTGTCTATAAAAACGTTTGTACAATTCATTATAATTGTATTGAAATGGAGAACCAGGAAAAATTGAAATAATAATAGGAAAAGGAATAATTGTAGGAATAAAATACAACAAGTTAGAATTTGTTATATAAATTCATGAGTTATTATCTAACCAATTGAAAAGGAAAAACAATTTTACATCGTAAGGAGATGAAAAAATATCTTAAACTAATGACATCCTTTTTGTTTATACTCTAAACACACAATATCCTTAGACAAAAATCAATGGAAACATATAGCACATTTAATTACTATTGTATTGCAATATTAGTACTCATAAAACTTAAGTATGAAAACTGTTGTTATAAATAAATGGAATGAATGAAATTAATACAATTTACAAACCGATTTATATGGAAATTCAGTTATTAGAACAATTTTGAATGGAGAATAGGCGGTACACGTATTATTTTGTGGAAATCCCCGAAAATACCCGCAATTTCAGATTACCCGCATAAATCCCCGCAAACCCCGTAAATCCCCGAAAATCGGGGAAAATACCCGCTTTTACCAACACTGCTTACCGGGCAAACACCTACTTGAGAAAATACTTCTGTGAAAAGTGCTCGAAAGATTTATACGAGTTTAAGTGGTAAGACACATTTATATTTGTAAACGTCTGGAGTTGGATGTATTCGAAGAGGAATTGAGTAATTGGAAAAATGTTATCCAGTTTGTTTCGATGCACGTTAAAATTAAAATAAATGATTTATGAGTGCCAATGTACTAAGACAAGAATCGTTAATTTACTAATTAGCTATAAATTGGACTTAATAGTCCGATTTAGATAGTTAAATGACTAGAGCTTTTACAAATTAATGTGATTTGATTGTCTTTGGACTGTATTTGTCTTTTGCGTAATACAGTTGATTTATGGTCATGAAGGTACTGTGACATTCATTAATAAAGAGTTTGTTGTTCTTCGTTGTTACAAACCTAGCATTTAATGCAAAACCGAGGATATACGAAAAAATTAATATCAGATTCTAAGTTTACCAGTATAGATATTGTATGGCCAACATGTACAGCTGAAAATAATATACGACCATTATTTTCCATGGCTTTTGACGCATTTGTTAGCTCACAAAATACACACAACCGCAGAAAATAATCAAGGAACATTTAGGGAACATTATCAAGTACGAGACTACTTGGTGCTTCTAAAAAAATTATAATAATAGGTTTTTAGATTTACTTTAGCTCAATTTCGAGCAACGAGATTAAAGTATAGTTACTTTTGGACTTACATCTTAATTTCAACTAGTTGCAAGTCCATTTCAGAATATCTGACTAGGTTACCAGATTCACAATCTCTACCAGTTTCATCTGATTCATGCTGTACATAGAAACGTGGTTATTGCTTGTTCCAATAAGTTGGTTCATATTCTCATTAGCTGAATCATAATATTCAATACACAACCAAATATTTTATAACAGCATACCCTAGGAACTTCTGAACATATTTTGTTGTGCTTGATATGTTAAATGAATTAAGTCAAGGTGTAGATTTTATTAAATTTCCGTCCCGAAGGACTTCAAAGTTTCAATGGAAATCCCTTGGAAGACTATAATTAATTCAATTGTTTATTTAATGGCTTAATCAGTAACAAAACAAAGAACAAGTTTGAGAAGAGATGTTACATACAGGCATTATGTAAATACATTGTCTCCTGACTGGAATTACAACGAAGTACGCACAGTATTATATGAGGGGTATTGTAAATTTGTAAATAAAAAATAAAAATAAAAAACAAGAGGATAATATTCACTCGAGTTTGAGCGTCAATAGGTCACACTAGTGTATTTTACTCGTTAAACAATGTTTGCTACATTACAAAAGATGGTTGAGAAGGCAAAATATCGTTAAAACGTTACGGAATCAGCAAGCTTATTTTGGATCTGGCTATTGACGAGGAAAATACCCCCGTCGCAGCAAACCTGCACACTCAACAAATTTCCAATGCATGTACTGTATATGTTTCTCACTACTACATAAAGCCACTCACCAAGTTTCATAAATATACATGAAAAAACAAGTGACATATAGCATTTTATTTATTCTCCTTAAGAATAACATTGAAGGCTGAGTACCTACGCAGGTTTGCTTAAACAAGAAAGATAAGAAATGTGTTTTTATACAATTATTATTATAACTTAACCAGGTGAAGCTACATGCCAAGTTTTATTAATTTGTGTTCATAATTAAGGGATATATAAAACATTACTTATTCTCCATAAGAATAACATTACGGCTGAGTACGCGGGTTTGCTGCTACGGGGATAGTCGGTAAAAAATAATTTTTTGCGCAAATATCAATATAACAGTACTAGGTGAAGCCACATGCCAAGTTTCATAAATATAAATTCATGAATAATCAAGATATCAAATTTTAATTATTCTCCATAAGGATAAAATTGGACAACGTAGTGTGTTTAGTTAGACGATAAGATGAATTGCAATGATTTGTTCAACAAATAGACCAAACAAACATTAAACAAACGGTATCAGGAAACTGACACATACTTTCTCCCTTTTAGCCCATTTTAATGAATAAATTATTATTTATTTACTATATATAGAATATAAAGTACGGTAGAGTGTACAGAAAATCTTAAAAAAAAGTTTTCCGAAATGTCCACCCCAATCCCATTTTTGAAGGCACTACAGAATCCTCTGCTACATACAGTGGTTTTAAGAGAGAAAATGACCCCTCCTTCCCCCAGGGTTAAGAGGCAACGTAGTTCAAATATTCTCTAACTTAACCTCAATGCTAACTTAACCTGGATACCAGTTTTTAACGAAATTGATCAGTAAATAAGAGAGAAATGGTAATTTTTGTATTCCCCATAAGAATAACATTGGACAACGTACTTCGTTTACCGCTAAATGAAAATGCCAATTTTCTCCGAAACCAGTAATTGTAGAATAATAATTAAAAATACTAAATTATTTAGTTTTTTGGACTCTTTATAATGGTGATAAGAAAACGTGTTTAACATTTATGGTTTTTATGAAAAATCAAAATAACTTATTTTTGGATGTTTTAATTCCTGTGATTTATGAACTCGAATGCGGGTGGTGTGATTTTGTTGGAAACGTAAAGCTCTACAAACTACCAAATTTTAATCAAAATCATTAGAGCCGAATTTGAGAAATTTGGATTTTTTAAGTTTTTTGGTGGTTTTGGGGGGATAATTACCCTTAAAACCAAAAATTTAAAAAAATGAAAAAATGCCTGGAGATATCGTGGTTTAGTACCTAGATACCAAATTTCATCAAAATCGGGTAATTTGTGTGGGCTGTAGCTTTGTACACATCCAGACAGATAGATAGACAGTCAGACATCTCGTAAAAATCACTTTTTTGGGTTCAGGGAGCATCAAAACAAATATTTCCACTCACAACTCAAATTCGAAAATTTTGTCGAAAACAATACTTTCTCCATAAACTATGTATAAGGGGAGAAAGTAATAAAATGTATTAAGTATCTTTAAGTGAAATGTTTAATATACACTTGACTTTTTCAAGGAAAAACCTTCTGGGAAAACAGAACATAGAATCGAATCTATCTTACCTATATCAAATGCAAAGCCCTCACTCACTCACTCATCACGAATTCTCCTACTTCCCATTCACCTAGAGATGTCTGTGGGTCACAGTAGAATATACATTTATTAATCCAATTACAATAAAAAACACGCTCCTCCACCCCCTTCCACCACACAATCTAGGACTGCCACTAATTACATGAACTGCGTATGTAAGCCAAATCAGCTAAGTTGTTGACTTCTCGAAATGAATAGGGTTTGATGTGATTTATTTGCTATATTTTAATTCAAAATCGTTCACCTGTAAAATTTTAAATTTCTCACGTCTGTAGGTCATTTCAGTGGGTTAGAAAATTTAGTGGATAGGAAATTAAACTTTTTGCCAAATTGATCATCTCTTTTTTTCTCTTGTAACTTTCCGAGAACTTTTTTTCAAAAACCAACATTAGCCTAACCAACATTTAGTGTTTGCTGGTTAACCAACAATTAAAAGCCTTGCGAAAATGTAACATTCATTAAAAGGAAGAAAACTGGAAGGAAAAATAAAATTTTATGTAAAATTTTAAACTGATTTCAATTTCCATCCATCCATCTTCTGAAAACGTTCCGCTCACATCATGTTACCAATTAGTTAAATCACCCAATAATTAACTTATTTAAAAATAAGCTGACCTTTTGTCTTGAAAAATGTTAAATCATTATTTAATTACAATGTCAACTAATTAGAGGTTTAATCACTAATTTATATGCATTATGTAAATCATCAATCCTCTGTAATTAATGAGATTTTTGGGGGATATAATAATGTTGATTAGTATGGGCAGCAACAATTATATTTGAAATTGATTAAACCATTACCGAACGCTTGACATGCTGAATTAATTAATTACTTTTTGATTCTAATTTGCGATTTTGAATGCTGTGAACAAGACTATGATCAGCAAAATTGAGAACATATAACAGTTCTTATATAAAACTACACACGATTTTCTAAGATCTAGAGGTTAGTTGGCGATCGTAATATTCCTGGGTCGTTGAAGTTAGTTGAGGTTGTATATCCCCGATTCTATAATCACTTAACGAAGGAGACCGGGAGTATTAGGTCTATCCACCATTCTGCCCCCCTTTACAATATATGTTATAGGAATTACTGTCAAATCGACTTTACTTTTTTGACGTTCTATTATTAAACGATGATATTTTTTAGAAAAAACAAAACCAATCCTTCCTATATAGTCACTTCTCGTTCAATAAAGTAAAATAAAGTCTGTAGGATGTTGATTTTGATGTGATTTTCATGTCATCACTTAGATTTGACGCCCCATAACCATAAGAATATTTAAGGAATCAAACAAAAACCATAAGAATATTTAAGGAATCAAACAAATCAGTATATTACTGCATTTTTCGGAATGCAGGATGTGTCACAGTTACTATAGAATTATTGTAGGTAAATATTCCGATACTGAAATAGATGAGCAGTAGATCAGTGATGTAGGTAGTATTAATAAGCTGTAACAACAAAGTACTCATAAGATGTATTCATACCATAACAATGTCTGTATCTGTAGAACTAATTTTATTAATTAAAATTCCACTTTTTGTTAAAAAAAACGTAAATGTAAATGAGGTGATGTCACGGATGCCAGCCAATGACTTGCGACTTTAAATCTGTGCAATATACTTCCCGTATTCAAGTGATTGTGATAGACCAATAAATAATAACATTCATAAGTATACGTATTTTATGGCATTTATCTTGTTCACACACATCAATACAATATTTCCACAATCCCCGCAGCAGACTATAGCGCACATTGTGGTGTTGCAGCTCAGCAGCTCAGTGCCGCCGCGGCGCCGTGACCGGAGATGATGTACGCCGCACGCGCTCGGGGTTCCCGCCAAGGCGGCAAGATACGCTAAAAGCCGCGCATCACCGCGAGATATGACCGCGAGTGGACCGCGTTGTGTAGAGTGAGTGGTTCAGCAGCCTCGGTGGTTCTGCGGGATTTTGGATTACCTTGAATTACAGGTGAGTTTAATTATTTTCATTTTGGGCTTTTTGTAATGTTTATTTATGGGTATTTTAAGTTAGTTTTTATCAGAAGAGAGTACGGATAAGGTTTGGGGGTCTCTGGAGGGGTTTTAAGTTTTGAACAGCGAAGTCCGAATTTGGTATATCCGGTAGCTCTGGATCTTGTCACAACGGTTGGGAAGAAACTTTACATCGCAGCTCCACTAGTCTACAAACATAAATGTTTATTTCCAAGGTGAGGAAAGACGCCCGCTTCTAAAAGCCAAACGAAGTTTGTTTTAAAGCTGAAGACAAATTTTAGAGAAACATCAGTTTCAGTTACAAACACAAAATGAAATTTGAAAATGTAAGATTGTATGTAGATAGAATAGATATTACAGCTATTAACAAGAACAGCAAATTCGCATACATAATAGACGCAGGCAACGGTCAGGTTTGAAATTGGATCAGATCAGCCTATAGACATCGACGTTGAAAAAAATAATATATGAGCCAACGATAAACTTCTTCAAGGAAACATATGGATATAACAAAATATAAGTTATAGGTTTATTTATTTGATCACGTAGAACAATTTCAAAATTGTTTAGTGATTTTTGGTTACTAGATTTAATTTGAAAAATAATGTTTTATTAAAAATATCAACATTGGCTGTAAATGTTCGATTTCAATCATGAAAAATCATTTATACAAAAACTGAAAAAGGAAGAAAAATTGTGAACAAAATTTGTTTAAGTATTAATTATATAAAGCCTAAATTTAATATGAGTATTTAATGGGATTTAATTTGATTAAATATTTAATGGAATTTAATTTAGTATTTAATTAATTTTTACTGTCGTATTGATGTTTTAAAAAAAATATCAGAATTTAATAGATGCAATTGACTGAAATTCAATAACTTAATTAAATAATACGACCTTTGTTTTAGGGCAACTTCAGTGGGAAAATGTGTTAATAAATTATCTTTAATTATTATTAATAAATTATCTTTATATTTAGAATTTGAATTGTTGGAAATATTAAAACTAACAACAAAATAACGTAATATTTTTGCATTTATCTGTAATGGACCAGTGCGGATTCAAGCGAAGATTTCTAATTTAGGAGTTTTAAATCTGATAAGCTGTTTATGAATGTGTGTCCTTGAATGTTTAATTCTGTCAAAACATCACAAAATCAACGAAAAAACAACACGCTGTTCACAATCATGTCACTCGAAGGGATAATAAAGGGCATCATAACGGACATTTTGTAACAAAACTAATACAGTATTTTATTTGTTTTCCGTAGTTTTTAAAAATGAACAAAAAAGTATTTAAAAGATTGCTACCATATTAAAAGCAACAATCCTGCGGATGCACTTCATAATTTTTTTCAGAACGGCAATCCTATGCTTGCGATGTGTTAATAAAAATATGCCAAGGTATACGAAATTCCATTTAGACGGGCATCCGTCTTTGGGGATCCCCCCATAGGCCTTCAAAGCTTAAATGAGAATTTTATGAAGGAATAGAAATAAAATTATTTGCATATTTCACAGAACTATTGGAATGACAATACAACAGTGTAATACACTATTATGTATGTTGAAAATTCAGAAGTTTGACATTTGCCCGAGTTTAAGAAACGGGTCCTACTAGTGATACTGATAGGTGATGCTTTGGAACTGATCAAAACAGAATGCTGAAGTGAGCAGAGACTAAAGTTGACATTGGAGGCATAGACGTTCATCGTCTATCATGTAAAATGTACGGTATATCTTTACATAGTAACTTCCCTTAACATCGACCAAAAATCACCGTGTAAATCAAAGATAAAACAAAACGAGATCGCACGCAGCACGCTGACGTGAGGGAAGTGAATTTCCGCATAACAACTTTTAAAACTCAAAATCCTTGTAAAAACATACATTTATTCCAATTTTTATTGAAATCTGAAATCAGTGATTTTTTTCGATATTCTGATGCTCCTGGTTTCATCTACCTGCAAAGCTGGAAATAAAATTTTGCGGATTATAATGTTAGGAGAAGGTCCAGACAGGCTTGAAAGTAGGCGTGAGGTTGCTGGGGATGATAAAAGTGCTCTAACAAAGGAATATCAGGCTTTAATAATGTAAACCCCCATAAGACAACGTACTGTGTTTAGTCGAAACACATTTTCTTTAATAACTCGGTAAATATGGATGCTAGAATGACGAAAGAGGGCTTAAAATTTCGCCTCACTAATTTCCATCTATTTACATGCATTAATTTTACATACGGGGCTTTTCTGACCCTTCTTGAGCCTAAAAACTCGAAATTTGAAAGATTAATTCCCAAAAAAGTGGTTTAGAGTTTTCCGATTGTTTTGCCCAACGAACTTGTCGAACAAATTACAGAAAGGAACGTCCCTACCAAATTTGAAGTAAATCGGACAAAAAATGCGACCGCTAGAGTGCAAACACACACACATATATGCCTCTCTCTCTCTCTCTCTCTATATATATATATATATATATATATATATATATATATATATATATATATATATATATATAAAATTTTGATCGAACCCCCAAAACGTGTTCAGGGGGTCACGTTAGGAACTTCTATGGTGGTCCCGGGCTTAAGTTTCACCGTGCGGGTCATGCTAATAGTTCACTTTCCAAAGGAAATTCACTAACAAAAAATACCACCCGCTACTATCAGTGAACTACATACGTTTGTTTAACTAATTCAGTATGCGAACCGACACTAATGCATGTGCTAGCTGTGAATGCTTTCCTTTTAAGAAAATTCTCACTGTTAGTTTTGACTCGCAAACAGTTTAGTAGCGTTAGGAAGGTTAGAACCCGAAATTAAAGATTGTAATGCCCTCATTACCCACGTTACCATTGCTCGTCCACCCATTCAGGTTGGGGTTCTGTCGCGATTTCTCACATTTGTATGTTTTATTGCGCCATTACAGTGCGCTTCTGCTCGTGGGAATGAACAATAGAATCGTAATTTTATGATGTCTAATGAGCAAATGGGATTTCGCACTAGTAAATTTCATGGAGGTGTAATAGTAAACACCCCCTTCTCAGTAAATCTGCTTACTCAGGGGATTAAAATCTAAATTATTTAATATATATTTCTTAGCGATCAAGTCATTCTAGACACCAAGTTATGGTTATTTGTGCTGATGCAGTGGATACCATGGCTGTTATTGCGTGGTTCTAAAACTACCAAGGAATGCATACAAAAATCGGTTTTTTTGTTTGAGAATAATATTTTGCCATAGCCAGCCTTTTTCAATATTCTTGTTCGTGAATTCTTGAATAGAAATGCAAAATTATGATGATAATTGTTGAAGTATACTTGTGAACATTCGATAATATTTTACGTAGTTTCTGATGATTCTAAAAAATATCCTGAGAACCATAACGTATAACAAAAAAAAAAATCAATAATAGACAGTTTATCAATTATGTCCTTGAACCTTGAAATCAGTGAATTTTATTGTAAAAAAAATAGCCTAGATGCTAAGATAAACCAGAAACTAACTGCGTATTGTGTCCTCCTATGTTTAAAAGGACAATTTTGACAGGCCTGCAAAAATTATACCTGTAATGAGTACACAATATGACGGGCCTTACTCTCACTGGAACATTTTATTGTTATTTTTCAATAATTTATTTGACTTTTCAATGAAATCGCCAGAGTGAATCAAAATAATCTTACTTGTTTTTATCAATAGGAAATTTTACGTTGGTTAAATTAAAAATGAAAAGTAAATTAATAATTAATTTATTTTTACTAATTGGTGTTAGAATCAACTGAGCCCGAAAACTAAACTGTAAATTAAGGGGGACAGTTATTCTCAGTTTAGGGATTTACTGATAATATCCCGCATAAAAAGTATGGATATGAGATATAATTACCAGAAAAAATTGAAATAAATACAGCGTATAAATAGATTAATTTAAAGGAACATCCACACATTCCCGGCCGACGACGTTGCGCAATCCACCGTCTCGTCGTCCTCCCTTAATATTACGCAGTTTTGTTAAACTATAATAAATTCGAAGCATTAACAAGTTAGTTATCTAAGTGCTTGTTCAGCCCTTACATTTTGACCAGTAAATGCTTTGAGCTCCCCCCCCTCTGATTTCATTTTTTAATTTGTCCAGTGGAGGGCCCCAGACCCATAGTTTTTTCCTCTCCTAAACAGCCTCTCTTGATCCGCCCTTGACCAGACATAATCCCCAGACACATTATGGGGACTCAAAAATAAATCACATCTAAAAATGTCGTTGCGTAGAATATTTTGGGCGACCAACTTATCACAGAGTGCGTGCTCACGGGCTGAAGAGGAATACCATAAGACGAGGACACTGAAACACTAATGAAAGATATCATTAAAAGAGCTGAGTATTATGTTAATCGAAGTATTACACGAATCAGTGTTTAAATAACAACACATCACAGAATTTTGCACTAAATGATTAAAAAGTAAATCATTTTTAGCAGATTGGCCGTGTAGGTTACAAGCTCGGGACTCCGTTGCGAAAGCCCCTCGCCCCCCACAGCGGTGGCCTCAGATATAAAATTCAGGATTTTGAATGTCCCGCTGGGTCGGAAATCCTCAGAGAATTACGAGACACATTTCCCTGACAAGTTAGACAACATTTAGATAAACTATCACCCATCTGTTGAAATCTTTGTCATAAGTTTCCTCCTCTTTATCCCACTCAGGAGAATTATACACCTGGATAATCAGAGGACTTTGGTTAGGTTACTTATTCGAAAAAGAACTGGCTGTCGTCGCCGGTTCCATTTGAGGGTTTTTTACAAATTGAAAATTGTCAATTTTTAATTTGTACGTATTTGTTAATGTTCTGTGATTAGTGTACACTAGATGCATGAAACCGTATGAAACACTGACCGATTAAAAACGGGTTCTTGAATAAATCAAACGAAAATATGTATAGCCATAAATTAAAATCATAATTTCACAAGAATGCTAATGACTAGTGGCATGAAGGGCCATAGCCCCTAACCTTCCTACAATTTTCTTCCTCATCTGATTTCCTTTACTCTTTACAGTATAAGTAGGAACACATGTCAGTTCGTAAACAAAGTAGACACTTAATCAGAGATCATGCAGGTAGCACATGTTTTAATGTAATCAAAGCAGACGTTTTTAAATCCCCCTACTTTCCTTATGGGGAAGCTTTACGTTATTTATCGTTTGCTGGTAACTTTTTAGAAATACTGCTATTTTTCCCGAGTCCCTGAGATCAAGACCTTTAATTTGGGCCGTCTCCCATCATCCTGCAACTGTCCAAACTACCACAATTTTGACTTACACATTTTGCTTACAAAATCTTTATATATAATTCTGTAAGCGAAATTTTTAAGCCAAAATTGTGGAAGTTTGGCAAATCTATAAATAGGATAGTGGGAGACGGCTTAAATTAAATGTCTTGATCCCAGGGACTCGGGAAAATAGCAGTATTTCCATAAAATTACTAGCAAACGATAAATAACGTAAAACATGACCCATAAGAAAAGCATGGGGATTTAAAAACGTCTGCTTTGTTTACATTAAACATATGATTACCTAAGAGCCTACTTTGTTTACGAACTGACGTGTGTTCCTACTTATACAGTTTTATTTCCTCAGCATGTAAACAGTAGTAAACAAATCAGATGTGGCAAAGTATCGAAGCAAGGTTAGGGGCTTTGGCCCCTTCAAGCCACTAGTTATATATAAGATGTGTTCAACGAAAGAAATGATGACATTTTTACATAAACTATCTACCATTCTTGATTCAATCCGCTTTATGTTAAATTCCACTTTATGTGACTTTTGATTTTATGGTTGGTTGCTTTAATAAATAAAATTCGCTAAGCATCGCAATAGCTCATAGATACATATATTTCGTAGTTACATGTTATTTATTTTTCCAGTGTTTAAGTCATTTGTTTGCAACAACGTAATCAATTTAGTTAATTCATTCTCCGTTTGAACAGAATTATTACAGTATACAAGATATGTTGAGCTATCATCTCTTTCTATTATGAACGCAAGTGAGTATTTTGAAAACTTCTTCCTAGAAAACATTATTTAGGTTGGCGGATTAACAGCAAATAATCGCCACAAAGCAACATCTTCAAACTAACCGATAGGTCAGCGCTTACAACTATATTTATCTGATGCCATGACGTTATAAAGTACAAGCATAACGTACCATAACGTACTGCGGAGGTGATTAAGGAGCCGCTCCCATGTCTTGGAGGGCGGAGGCGGGGCGTCGTAAGCTGCGTCAGCGACGTCACTGAACGGCCCATCCTTGTGGTAATGGACTCATTCACAAGCAGATAGATCTGACTGCTAATGATTTCATTAGCTCTTCTCCTTCCATTAACACTTGTGTCGACGATTTTCGACGCGCCGATCTAACCTTGTTGGGAACATTGTAATTCAATTTCTGGAACTTAATATCAAAAATAATAGGGAGCGAATATTTTAAAATTGTGTATTGGTCTTCTTAGATTAGAGTCGTCCCAATTATGATGTCTAGTGATGTCACTTGATTGCTATTTTTAGCAATGACAAATGCGTGCTTTATGGTAAAAAGTGAACAGCGCGGGAAGAATTGTGCGGTTTTGTTATTAGCAGATAGTGGTTGACTGCGTGAAACCAAATCAAGTTATGTTGCAAGTGGTTGCAAGCAGTATTTTAACAAAAATGTTCCAAACTATTAAAGCAATGTGACATCGCATTTTAGAAATATGCGACTCTTTGCAATTTCTCGTCAATTAGCCTTCCCCGGATTTAGGTATGTAGTTTGTTTTTTCCCAAAGTCAGAAACTGGCTTATGACCTGATCTGAAAATTTGGACCGTTTCCCTTCAAAACGTTCAAAAATCCCTCTATTTCATGCAAAGGACAAAAAATGCAACATTTGTTACTCCACTGATAAGGTTACTAGATCAGAATTTATAGCAGACGCTTTTGGAATAATAGAATACAGATCCTATTCAACATTTTCGAAAATCACTAGATCTTCTTACAAAATTTAGAGGAATATGGTGTATATTAGGTATGAGATAAGAACCAACCGTCCAACCAGAGGCAAGAGGCGGGAATTCACTCCAACTCTAAAACTTCAATTCCCCTAAACAAATCTTATGTGGAGTTGCAAGACAACCCATTTAAGTTGTTGGGAACACATGGACCAGTTACTTACCAAAGTATTGAAATGATTGCATCCCAAGTGTGTCTAGGCGATTTTCAAACCACCACATGAACGTGCAACCTTTATTACCAGAGAAGTGAAAGTGTTAAACGTCTAATGACCTATCATGAGCAGCTCGGGGCTCCTACTTAAAAGCCATGTAATCATCATCTGCCTTAATTACGACACAATTACCTCCATACATAATTGCAAATGCAGACCTTGTTACCAGTAGCTGTCATCCTCTAGGAGATTATGTGGTTAATTACTCAAGGCTCAAATCCGATCGACTTCTACATGAAATGTGCAATTTGTTTATCGTCATGCATAATCAGCTTAAGTGCAAGATTAATTTTCAAATTCCCTTGAGTGATGGTATTTCTGTGATATTTTGATCTCCTTGTGGTTACTTGTAAAGCACTGACAGCCGGTGAACCGTTTTTCCCTTTTCAAAGAAAAACAAAACCCTTTTTCCAGTATATGTAGATTGGAATTTGTATCTGAGAGCTTCAAAATCAAGTACACCAAGAGGAAATGCTCCGCACTATGTATTTTTTACAACTACTAATCACACTCTTTTTAAATGCCGTGATATTCCGTTTAACTAAATAGTATAATCATAAAAATAGTTCTTATAAAGCCGTGAATAGAAAAAATGATTTAACATCAACTTCCCATAAATACTGTTTAATACATTTTTATTGTAGATCGTTTTAGTAATATATTTAAACTTATTTAAATTAACTTTGAGAGGTAACAAAATCTGAAAATATCTGTTTTGTAAACAAATAACCTCAAGTTTTTTTTTATCATGTTTTGAAGGCAGCAATTAGCAAAATTAAAAAAATACATCCAAGCGATGTAATCAAATTCATCAAAAAATTTATTCGTGGACTGTGATATAGTTCATCTATCTATAACATTATAAAAAAAGAGGTTGTTTCTGTCTGTCTGTCTGTCTATCTGTCTGTCTGTCTGTCTGTCTGTCTGTCTGTCCGTCTGTCTGTCTGATGTTCCGGGTGAACGCAAAAACTACTGAACCGACTGGGCTGAAACTTTACACAAAGGTAGTTCTTGAACCCATGCAACACATAGGCCTATTCACTTCCTTAAAATCCCTTAGGGCTACGCCCCGTGAACGTCCTAAGTTTCAATGTTTACATTTCAGAAGAAAGTAAACATTCAGAAACTGTAATGCGAACAGCTGTGGATACTTCCTTTTGACAGCTTAACGAGCAGAAGCAAGAACAGCTGTTTCAAGCTATCTAAAATGCAAATTGCATTGACTAAAAAACGGGTAAAGAAAACACCTGTGCGAAGAACGGGTACATCAGCTAGTATTTAAATATAACATGTCTAAAACAACATCTGTTCTAATGTTTATTTTTTTTTTAACCATTGTATTAAACCTTCAGCATTATTACAATTGCTATACAGGCTAAAGTTTAATACAATACATGTGGATAACATAAGAAATGACAAAGATTGAGGTCAGCCGATCAGCCCCTCAGGCACAGAATTCATAATGTTCAGTGGCACAGGGTATTGCCACATAACTTCTTTGTGTAACAATCTAACAAACAACATAACAAGTAACATAATCTTCGGGTAATCTTGGTGTGCACAAACTTTTTTTTACATTAATTTAACAAAATATCTTGAGGTAACCTTGGTTTGAGACGAAGCCTTCTGAAATCGGACGGGAGCCCTGTGTTGAAATATTGAATCCCTCTTACAGATACAAGTTTTGTAAAAAACTTCAGAGTTGACTTTTTTATAAATTCTTTGATTTGGGAAATTCTAAGTTCGTGGTGAATTTGGGCATTACGTACATACCAAGGGCATTTAAGTATTATTCTCAATGTTTTGTTTTGGAAAGTTTGTAGTTTATTAATTGCACTGGTCGAAGCAGTGCCCCATACTGGGCATGCATACAACAGTAATGGTCGGAGGATAATTTTGTAGAGAAGAATACCATTTTCACTGATAGAGATGATTTCTTGTTTAATAATGGGAACAGTTTTGATAATCTTCCATATGCTAAGTTAAGCTTTTTGTTTATGTGAAATTTCCAATTTAGTTTTCGGTCAAAATAAACTCCTAAATATTTTATTGCCTGATCTGGAGGGTTCAATGGTATTTCATCGTCTAATATTTTAAGATTTTGAGGTTCTTCAGGTCTGCGAAGAGTAAAGATTTTTGCCTCACTTTTGTTGGGATTAATTGCTATTCTCCATCTCGTAAACCAATGAATTAAATTGTCCAGGGATTCTTGAACGTTTGTTGTAGCAATATGAATATCATGGTGTGTGGAATAAATAAGGGTATCATCAGCAAAACAGCGGTTTTAACATTAGTTGATAGAGGCATGTCTGAAGTGTATATGTTGTATAAAAGAGGCGACAAAATTGCACCTTGTGGCACTCCGGCTTGTAATGTTTATGATTACCTTTGCATTTTTTGTAAACAAAATATAGTTTATTCTAAGTACAAAACAACAATGATCATACTAATATTATAAATAATGTGAAAGTATGGATGTTTGTGCGTATGATTGTGGGTAACTCTAAGTTCTATCACGTGAACACTACTGGACCGATTGAGCTGAAATTTTGCAGATAGGTACTTGATAGTATATAGGCATATACTTGATAGGCATATAGGCATATTAAAGTTGTGAAAAGCCTATAGGGCTATGCCCCACGGGGGTTCAAAGTTCCCATGTATTCCTTATTCATTTTTGTTTGAGCTGATGAAAATACAAACAGCTAATCTTGATTCGTAGTAGTTCCACAGGCTAACCACAGAATGTAGCACACAAAACTATCATAGTTTTTATAAGTAATTCGCGGGGCGAAGCCTGCGGGTAACTGCTAGTTATTTTTATATTAGTTAATGTTTTATGAACCAAACCTTATTATATTCAATTGAAAGTCATTAACAGTTACTGACCCGAATGTCGTAGTTTCACTTCGATGATTCCATGATAGCTTGCAGAGAGTTTTTTTGTTTTTTTCATCAGAACAATATTTTTAAGACCTTTGTTACGGTATTTACTTAGAAGGTTCGTTGCCGTATTTTCACTACTATACAGTACTTCTAAATAGTTTGATGAATAAATACTTTTTTAGTTACATAGGCCATATTTAATTTATTTACTCAAATGACTATTCATCAACCTGAGAGTCCCATAATGGTTTTGATGGGCTCAAGTTTTGCGGATATGGTTTGTATTGGGGGATAAAGTAAAAACTCGGCTGGAGAATGCGGTCGCGGAATCGACGTTTTTGTTGCCCCAGTTGACAAAGGCAGATGCAGTGCTGCCTGTCTCTGTCTGGTCGTCTCCGTCTTGCGTTGTTACTGTGCACTTTTGTTACAGGGAGTATGGAACATATTATTGATTTTTGTTACCCTTTCCAAATATATTATCGGTTTTTGTAAAACGTTCTCATGATTTTTGTACCTGCAAGATCCCTCAGAATTTTTTGAGACAGTTGAGATTCAGGAATTCCGCAAAATGTTTTATTCGAAGACGTTTTTCTTCTGGGGTTAGAATTGTTAAAGACTCGTGTGTTGTCCTAACAGATGGATGGTTTACTGATAAGTCATTCATTATACTAAATGAATATGAAAAATGGTCATGTCGTTGACACAAAGCCTCTCTATTGCAAGTACTGCATTCTGTTGTGTTATTCAAGAACCCTGAACAAGAGTTGACAACAACTTGTAAATTTGAAATTAATACCGGGAAAATGAGGCTTCCTCCAAATGCATTACTCCTCTTTCAGTGAATGACACGACTAATTTGATTTGACACCTCATGGTGCATCTTTCGGTGGGGTTTGATTTGAATACTATACATATGTAGTTTTTTGGTTGGTGTAGCACATAGCGCTATTTACATTAAGAAACAGAGGATGGCTCTCTGGAAACTTGTAGCTTTCTTTGAGCGGATCCGTTAAAGTAAGCAATCTCACGTTAAATTGTTATTGATCTCTAGATTTCTAGTGACTCTTTTACTGCAATAGTCTTTATATATACGCAGGAAAATATTCATTACGAGGTGAATAAATTGTAAATAACCTGTGAATAACCATAATATTAAAAAAATCTCCTACCTTATCCAAAAAACAATCATAGGACTATATTAAACTCTTAATATGAGTAAGGTCTGCTTGGTTGCTTAGTCGAAACTCTGATTTTAAAAACGGCTCCAACGATTTACTTCAAATGTCGTAATCATCTAATTTGTGGGATTAAAAAAATTTTCTAGACAGGTATCATCCCCAAAAAAATCGAATAGATAAGTAAACGAATTTGAAAAGTTAAAAAAGTTAAGTTAAAATCATAACAGAAGAATCATAACAGCTGTTTAATCAATTGATGAACTGTCATAGTAATACTATTGTAGTTTAAGTATCAACATGTGGTTCCCTTAGAACATTGACTAGAACCATTGAATTAAGATTTCATATAGAGTGGACATAACCAAAATAAATAAAAAGGACAGTGATCTATAATAACAACTGGAGTGACCCTTAAACATGCAGAAAAGAGGCAACTAAGTTAAGACAATTTGCCCGCCAGTAATGGGACGTGGGGAAAAATTAATACAAGTCGTCTTAACAAACTGCCTAACCTTCTCCAAGCAAAGCTTGGACCCCAGGTTATTTTTAAAGTTTAAGATGTCAAGTGACAGGCTCTCGTGTAGACCTGTCACATTCAATCTCTATATAACAAACTTTAACAAAAAACCTTGGAGAAAAGCTAATTAGGCTCTAGATTGTTTGTTGGGTATGATCGACGTCGAACCAGAGGCTCAAGGATACGGTATTTCTAGTTGCTCATTCCCCTCACGACCGCCTTCTCTAGTGACAGCTGCATTCGTCACAGAAACTATGTTTTTGTCGGCGGTAGCTGTTGACACGGGAATGCGGATACTAAAAACTCTGTCTTTAACAAACGTTATCGAAGAAAGAAACTTATTATTGTTATTACGGGTTCAAACAGAATATATTCATTGATTTACAAACACGTCTTCCTGGAAAGTTTTCGTGTGAGGTTTTTGACGTTATTTTTTTATAGTTATAGCCCTATTAAACATGGTCTTTAACACTGCATGACTCACCAGTTGAATGTAATCTTGTTGGAATGTCTTGCTGGAATTTCTTGTTGGGAAACAACAGAAAAACAAGCGCGACCGTTCGCCGGTGCTGACCTAGGAACTCGCAGAGGAATGGAATGGAAATCAGCTGATTTAAATAGAATCGGCTGTCACATGTTGAGCGGATTGCTGCTGGCTGACGTGAATTGTCGCTCAATCGGACAGTCTAGCAGTAGACTAGCTGGCTCGTGAAAATATATTCAGTATACGAACTGCATGCTCAATACCTGTTGTTTGAAGGTTGGTTACAAAGGTTTCGGAGGGGATTTTGTGGTATTCGCCTCTCCACTAGTGATATTAATTTACGTTTGATAATTATTTTCAATAAGGTGGTAAACATAAAGGGATCAAAGAGGTGTAAAAATCTTGGATTTCGGAGGAACCATGGACGAGAAAGGGATATCACAGTGTTGCAAATTTGGGTGTTGCTTTACATTAGTGAGTGATATAGTATATGCCTAAAGGTTAAACAAATAAATCCTATAAAATAAATGAGACTAAGGGATTTACCAACAAAAGGTAAACCACAGACAGAGTACAAAGGAGCATAAAGGAAGGTGTATCTACGCAAAAGAACATGTTTAAACCAACATTTCAATTTAGCAGATTTCTTTCTAAATTTTAATTGTTTAAGTTTAGCCGTCGCCGCGATCATTCTCAGTCATTCAAACAAACTGCTGATAAGAAAATGCAATGTGGGGTCTGGTTACGGTAGCGGCCCCAGCCGGGGCTTAGAATATAACTGACGTGAGTTGTCGTAGCACCTAGCCAGTTAGCGTTATCAGTACAGTCTAACTTGCACAGCAGAAGCTCTCCCCTTACTTTACTGGATATGATCCAAACACTTGCCTGAGGACCACGTGGATGGATAAAGAAGGATTGAAGAGTTGCAAATATATAAACAAGAATGAACTAACAGTGTTGCATATGGTTATTTGTTCCTACACAGCATTGTATTGCTTTAATTTTTTAAAATTGTATTTGAGAATTATTGCGGACATTTTCCTTCCCTTATTAGTACAAAGTGCACTTGTGTATTATTAGTGTTGCCTCGTTTGTGCGTTTGATCTGTCGTGTGTGTTATTTCAGTTTTATTCTGTTCTGACTGCGTTACAGTTGTCCGTTTTAGGGTTTCTGTTATTTTTCCAGCTTTGTCTGGATTATGATACTAGTTTTGCTATGTTGTAGGTATCCTTTTCACCTGAAGACGGGGTCAGATTTCAGATCCCGAAACGTCGTGAAACTTTGTTTTTAATAAAAAGTGATGTAAAATGTCCGCAATAATTCTCAAATAACTTAAACTCACCATCACCAACAATAAATTTTAAACAAAGAATAAACTTGTATTGTCGTTGATTAATTTGATATCTAGTACAGTACAACCATTAGCATAGTACAGCTCGCGCCTCGGTGCTTGACGCCTGGAAAAGGTGAGAACCAACTCAAACTTCTCGTAATTAAAAGCAGACAATAACAAAAATAACCAAAACCAATATTTTAAAATTAAATTATTTAATTTTGGTTTCTGTTGACAAAATTATACTGCAACACTAACGGTACTAAGCCAAATAGAGGCAAAAAGTCATTCCAGAGCATACGCTAATCAGGCGCCAAGCACTGTGCCCCAAACTGTATCTTTGTTGTATCATAATTATTTATTGTATATTGTTATATTGTTTTTTTTTCTTACTATACATATTTGTTCATACTTGATACTTGACTGTATACTTGATTGTAAATGCTGTAAATTGGCTCAGCCCTTGTAATATATCTATAACAGGAGAGGTGGTTTCGGTCTGTATGTCTGTCTGCTATTCCGGGTAAACACAAAAACTACTGAACCGACTGGGATGAAACTTACAAAGGTAGATCTTGAACCCGTGCAACTTATAGGCCTATTCACTTCCTTAAAATCCCTTCGGGCTACGCCCAGTGAACGTCCTAAGTTTCAATGTTTACATTTCAGAAGAAAGTAAACATTCAGAAACTGTAATGCGAACAGCGGTGGATACATCCATTTGACAGCTTAAAGAGCAGAAGCAAGAAAAGCTGTTTATAGCTAACTAAAATGCAAACTGCCATAGCACGAGTAAAATAAAATCCTGTGCGAAGAACGGGTATAAAATAAAGTAGATGAATAAATGCTCTTGTTTAATTATTCATACCGCTGATTCTTAAAAATTGAAATGTTATCATTCGATGTAACGTACAATTAAATTGTTGTGGATATTTAACTCCATATTAAGGTTAGTATGTAATGCAGGATTATTGGAAGTTATTTCCCCCATTACAAATATCTTTTGTCATCAAATGTTTATAGTTAAATCAGTTAGTTGTATCCCCATAGTTCCTGATGAACTAGAATGACATTTAATCAAACCGGCAACCAGTAAGATAAGTCAATAAGTCTTATTGACTTATACATTTATTAAACTGAAGAAGAATTTTAAGAGTTCGGATAAGTTAAGTAATCGAGATAAGTTTTATAGAAATGGATTACTCCTTATTGAAATTGACTAACCGTTGGAAGAAAACAGGTAAAAATAATTATTTTAGTACCTTAATTGTTATTGATTTGATTTAGTCGGAAAGTTATACAATATTAATATGTTTTCCGATATCTATATTTTGTTATGGCACCTTCAGTATCCACACGAATCTAGGTATATATTTAATTCCGTAAGCGAATGGGTCCCCACGAAATATCTTGAGCTAGGAAGAAGTTAAGTTAGGTTATGACGATTTATTTTAAAGCTTGAGGGCAAAGAACGGCGGAAAAATAACAGAAATGTTAAAAATTACGTGGGCTACGCCCCACTGGACTTCAAAGATCCAATGATTTTCTTATGGAAATATCACTACAGTGTTTTTATTAATAACGAAAATGAACTAATGATCAGCTGGGATTATCCACTTTCACAAAAACCATATGTTAGGGGCTATAGCCCCTGTAAGCCAATAGTTTTTAATTAATATGTTAATTTAACAAATTTTCAGAACGCAGTTTTTTCATGTGTGTTGAGCAAATCAGCGTTCAATGAAAACCAGTAGCTCGAAGCTCGTCTGGGTCGCCTTCTTCTTTGGGAAGTTCGCAGAAAATTAAGGGTCAGAGATAGCTTGCAATTTTGCGCGAAATGTGTGGACTCTGCAGTGAAAGTGAGGGACAAAGAGCATGTCAGGATGGCCATTGTTTTCCTATTTTACTAGTTCCGTCTTTTTAGCGAATTTCCCCTATAGGGAAGAAGCTATTACCGTAGGTCTCATGGTAAGACTTAAGCCCGAGACCATGATAACTTTTCATTTTGAGGTCCCCAGATGCCAAAAACACCATTCGTTCAAATTTATATATATATATATATGTGTGTGTCCGCAAGCACGATAACTCTCGTAAAAAAGTCCGATCTTAATGAAATTTGGTACAAACGTGTAAAGTACCATTTATTTGAACGAGTTCGAAAACCAGATGAATCGCACCATCCGAAGGGGGGTTTTTGGGGGGTTTTGTACCCCAAAAATGTGTTTTTTTGGGTTTTCATATGTAATTTTAATTTAAATCAAATTTTAATTCATACCATTGAATTCAGCTTAAAAAAACAAACAATTTGGTATTTTGATCATTGCTCTACGTCAATTGGTTACCGAGATATTGAAAGTGCTAAACACAGTACGTTGTCTAATGTTATTCTTATGGAGAAAAAGAAAAATTGTATATCTCGCTTATTTATGAACTAGGCGAAAACTGGCGAAATTTGGTATATGGCTTGATCTGGTTGTGGTTAATTGTTGTTTGCACAGAAAAATTTTCGCCTATGGTTCCTGTAGCAGCAAACCTAGGTACTTGGTCCCCATGTTATTCTTATGGAAAATACTTAAAATGTTATATATCGCTTATTTATGAATGTAAATGGATGGAACTTGGTATGTGACTTCACTAAGATGAGTTCTATTGATATTTGCATAAAAACCCATTATTTTATGTGCCTTGTTGCAGCAAACCTGCGTACTCATCCCCAATGTTATTCTTATGGAGAATAATTAATATTTTAAATATCGCTTGTTTGTGAATACAATTCTTATGAATCCTGTTAAGTGTTTTAATGTGTTATGTTATATATTCATTGGAAATTCGCTGAGTATGCAGGTTTGCTGCGACGGGGGTATTTATATTTTACACAGAACGCTCTCCCGTGAGAATGCAACCACTGAATATCCGTTCTTCATAATTGTTCTAAACGACAGGTCAGAAGCCTCACGGATGAAAATAGACATTTTATCCCCATTGAACTCTATCCTCCAAGAAGATAACAGAACAAACTTTAGACATTTCTTAGGAAATGAATATCTTAAACTTATTAACCAATATTAAATTAATATCCTGACCTATTTAAAATTGACAAGGTCTCCTCCATTCTAAAAGTACTGTAGGAGCGAGAGAGTAGCGTGGTCGTGCGGCGCGGCGCTGCGTACAAAACATAGCCCGAGACGAATGTAGTTGTCACCACCGCGCGTGAGGGGCATACGCTGCACTGGATTACACGGTGCACAACACGACAACACCCTGCCAGCTCCTGGGTAACGATGTAGTTACCTCTGGGCAACGATGTAGTTACCTCTGGGCAACGATGTAGTTACCTCTGGTGTAGACATTCACTTTATACGTAGATCATGAAAAATATCATAAAGTTTTCGTCATTTATAGTAACCATTTAGTTATTTGAAAAGTGGATATGAAATTTGTTGTGATAGCTTTTATTGGTTAGATTGACGAGCAAGAGGGGGGGACAAAGGTTGGAAACTCAACTTTAAATTGATGAGTGAGGCCTAAAGTTTAATAATGAAATGACTATTCAAAAGATTTTCTGCAATTTGGGAAATTTTTTCACTGAGATCAATTAACTAGATTCCATACGAATCGTACGCAGTTGTTCAATCACAGGGCCACGCCACAGTTTATCTTTGGTATCTAACTGCATCCGTCATCTTATCACCGTCTTGTAGCGCTGTAGCAACATTCCGCGCTCTCTTGAGTTTCCTGGTTTGACAAGATTCCCTGGTTTGTAGGAAGAAAATTTATATTTGCTCGCTTAAAAAAAAATGTTCAAAATAATTTTGTTGTAATACTCTACGTGTATTTTGAATGTTTTAAATGTGAGGGTGAAGGTTTGGATTTTCGTATTTTATTAGGTGGTAGAAAGAAATCTGTTTAGTACACAAATCTTTCTTACAATGTTCTGATCTCTATTTGACATTTTAACATTAAAATAGGGAGTGTGAAAGGCTCTTTTAAAATCTCCGTCGTGTGTTTATCGTATAATAATTATTTATTATTCATTTTACCGCAATCATAGTTCAGCCAAACTTTCTTTTATATTCTAAAATTCTGGACTCCAGTCTAAAGTCTGTTCAGAAGGGAGCAGCTCCAACGGGAAGTGAACACTAGTCCTCATCAATTGTCTATGGCTTATCCATTCCAGTTTCCAGTTTTTGTGTCGTGCTCCTCTATTTGGAATGACACACTTCCACTCTGTCAACATCCCCGCTCGCCTCCGCAGCCTCCTACACGGCGCTTCCGGTGTTGCTAGTGTTGCACTACTGCTGAACCTTCTGGAAGAAGACATTCAAATAGGATATATAACACAGTGCAGGAAAGCGAAACTGAATCACATTCTGTGAACATAAGTTTGGTTGTCAGCGTCGAGTGAAATTATCCATTAGAATAAGAACATTCTTCCATGCATTTTTCACCATCTTCGTAAATCCTCTTGGAAAATCAAATTTATGAGATTTATAAAAAAACTTAATTCACTGGTATCTTACATGTTTGTGTCCATTGTCACTTACCTTTAGTTAAATTTATACTCTTGATTCGATACTGAAACGGGTTTCTTAACCAAAAACCCCGAATCAATCAATTTAGTTTGGGTTAATATTATAGCGGTATATGTTTTTTTTTTCAAACGGTTATGAGACTGAAATCTCCATGGTTTTTAACTGTTCGCCATGTTGTATAGAATAATCAGTATTGTTAATTTGTCCCTGATCTTGGCTTGGAAATCTTATAAACTACAACAGCGCGTGTCAATTATCAAGGTTCGACGGAGATGGCCTAATTAAAATCAGCAAACAATTCAAATTACTGAAGAAATTTTGGCTGCGTATTGCTTGATAGTTTTAAATTATGATCCAAAAACCCAAATGTCAAGTCCAAAAGACAATCAATCCCTTCTCGTGTTACAGGTAATCTTTTCCTTGAAGAAATCGTAACATGTTTGATACTTAAACACGTTATCAATTACCACTTAGTTTACAGAGCACACGACTGTGTCGTAACCTTGCGTATCCTCAGTGTTTCACAGAGTAAGGAAGCTATTGCAGCCCGACCTGCAGGCAGATGACGCGATCTTACTCTGTGTCAACATCTTTACTGCCTATGATGACCGTGATCGCCGCAGCCCCCGGCTCCCGCGTCCAGCGATCTCTTCCTCAGATGGGAGGATAACCGCCGTGATGGTGGAACACCGTCGGCCTCAGTGTCCAGCTGTCGCCGAAACTGAGTCGCCAAAATAACTCTTATTGAAGCCAAGAAGGATAATGGTTTAGTAAGAATTAGGACGCATGCTTTGTGACTGTAAAATAAACAGTAGGTTGAATATAATGTGCAGAACGCATATACAGGACCAGTGATTATAGAACGCGGGGTATAACTAACTTTACTGTAACTACGTTGTTTGAAAACGCAAATAAATTTACATAAAGTGAATTATTCTTCATATATATTCTTTAAGTATTTGTGTGCTGATGTTTCTATGGTGGATTCAGCAAAAATCATGTGGGACTACGAGATTTAATGACAGTTTTAGGAGCCTGAAGGTTAATCAACCCACTACTGGTCTTAAGTATAATAAAAATAGAAACATATTGGTTGGTAAATAAACTATTAAAACTATCTAGTTTTGACTGGCCGAGCTGCAGCTAAACATTTAAAACTAAATTTGTTAAAGATATTGTAAATTATCGCAACTGCACACAGTTTAACGTATTAAACGAATCAAAACAGCGCAAATAAAAACGTATACTATCGTTTCAGAAAATATTTTTTTCCAGTAACTCAATTTTCTTTCAACTAATATGATAAATAATAATAGAATTTAACTGTTTTGAATGTATATTTGAAAAACTGATTACACATGACTAGATCTTTGAACTCATCTCCGTCTTACAAACAAAAGGTCTTCTGCGAGTGTAGGCTCCACCACTTCAATAACCGGTATATTCTAGCGGCGAGTGTTTGTTATCTTCAGCTTCAGTATCGATGAGGACTCGCCTCATAAAGAGCGCACAAGTGCCATTGTTGGCGTTAGTCAGCTGTTTATACCCGCCAGGTGGGTTATCAGATCAACTTGTACCGCCGCCGCCGTCGCGCCGCTACCCACAGCGCTTACGAAGATATCCGGCCAGAGTTTACAAGCACTAGTTGTTTGTTCGGGTCATAAGCCTCAAATTCATAAGCTTAAGTCGTATGGTTATGGGGATCTGAATAAGCGACTTTATGACCGGACCTATGCAAAATAAACGCACCCACCGGTGGTAAGACTTTCCCCAGCAGCTTCGAATAGAGAAGCGAACACAAAGCGGTGGCGGAGGCAGTCTTAACATGGTGTTTCACTCCGTTTGATGTCATATCTACCAAAAGTTCAATAAAAAACTTGCTTATTCAGCGGTACAATTACAGATCCCTTACCAGTCGGTTATAACCTACCAGCCGGTACACTCCAGTGCGCTTTGAATATTTATACTAGCAAATCCAGCTTCTCAAATTCGAGCAGTTTAAATTGTGATGCCATACCCAGAAGTTAGCTTAAAACAGCTGATCTTGCTTCTCTACTGTGTTTTGTTACCTTCAATAGCTGTCAAATGCACAATTTAAATGATTACATTTATTTCATAGGATTAACATTGCATCTTTTGAATGGCTGTGGTGCGTAGCCCTAAGAACGAACGTGAATTCTGAGTAAATTCGGTATATCTACACATTATCCCCTTTAATGACACATATATCTTGTAAATCGGTTCAGTAGTCATTGAGAACTTAGCGTTTCAACCGTTTATTAATAAATAGGATGTTTCGTAACTGTGCCATTTGTAATTATATTATGTGTGATTTTAATGATTGACAAAGAACAATGTGATTTTTATAACTCGGCCTGAAAATGGAAGTATAACTTCTGAAACCACGGTCGTCCTGTTTGGATTTGAAAAAAGTTGAAGACTTATTTCAGCATATTGTAAACTACATTTAGGTGGAGGCTATAACCATGAGTAATTTGGTTTTTATTCAATAACAAAATCTTAACATTGGTGAGGGAAATACAAAACATACTCGTAATAATAAAACCAGGTAATTACCCTGTCTAATATTTGATTAATACAACGATTCTTATAAAGTGAGAAGTCTTTCACTCCTTTCTTTAATCAAGAAGGCAATCAATCAACTCGTCTTTCTTCTTGATGTTTCCGCCTCCAATCTGTGCCACGACCTTGTCCTCGGGATGAGATTATTCTTTTCAACGTCAAACTATTGTCGACAGAGAAAAGAGTTGATGAGTTCAGGACGCGGCAGGTGAACGACGCGACGAGGCTCCATCTTCACATTGTCTTAGAAAACAAATCAGGACAAACAAGACTGGAATTAGAGAACAAATGCCCCCTGGATGAGGTGTCTTGTCAGGAGTTTTTATCGAAAAGAGAGTACTTATTGAGGTAAAGTCTCAATGTTTCAGTTGACCAGAGTTAATAAATTTGTTTTAAATCTTAGACCAACCAAAATATCCGAATTGAATATCAACACTTCTTTTTGGAATCGTATTTTACATTTATATTAGCCTTTAACAAATATTAATAATTTTCAAATCTAACTTTTTTTATTAGTCTATTTATAAAAAACATTATTTATAAATTCACTGATAGTTTTACAGTTTCTTCGTCAAAATCATATTTTTAAGAAAAGAACATTCACTATTCCATATGATAACTTTAATTTTAGAACGCAGGGACACCATTTTGATTCTGCTATTCTCTCATTGGGCTTGATGATAATCAATGTGATCGGTTGAAATATATTGCCTTTTACCATCATTTATGTAATCTTACCGTCTTGTATATAACTATAGTTTAAGGAGTAAATATATTTTGAAGTGTTATAAGACATTTTATACTTACATCCCGTCCCGTCATAGATTATATTTTTTTATTCACTGTTCCCCACCACAATAGTTTATTTTACACAAAATTAGTTATATTAAATTGTACTATTCCCCACAGTATTCTTTCCAGAAGGTTTTAAAACCTAATACTTCACTGAACGCACAATAGCTTTATCCGACAAAAAGCTGAAAACAATAGATTTATCAACGCGGGAGAGTAGGCGGCAGAAGAGTCGGTGGCCCGGGGCGGGGGGCGTGACACGCTTACGTCACGTTCGGAGCGTGACCAGCCGATGTTGAGCGATATTTTTACAAACAAGCAGAATAGAAGAGTCCGCCGCTAATGGTCTGCTAATAATGCATTCTCCACGACCTCGATGTCGATGCCGGTGCCGGTGCGATACCGCCTTCCCCGGTGAGCGGCGCGGGCGTTCCACGGGGCGACGGCTTGGCACCATTGCTATTCATACTATGTAATACTGATCATAGGGAGAGGATGTAAGACCATGGTGGGAGTCAGGGGGTTGTACACCCCAAAATTATTCTTTTCGAAAATGTGAATATGGTTGACAACTCTTTCTCCTTGTTCCTTCTTCCTTTGATCGATTCTAATGGTTTCGATATGGCTGTAGTATTCAAAATAAAACATTGGATTAGGCTCATAGGCATAGAAAAGAAATAAACAGAGGTAGATTGCAATGTTGCGCGGGTTGGGTGCCTAGTCAGTCCACAGTGAAGGTGAAGCGGGAAGAGCAGGAGAGGATGTCCGGTGTGTCCCTGTTCTACTCTTGTTACGTCTTAAGCGCAACATATCCTGATAGAATGCTCCAGGCTGAGGACAGTTTTACAATTTATAATCCACTTTATGATTGCTTACCTGGATAAAAATAAATATTTTGCTCTCTTGGATAGTTACAAACAATTTTAATATATTTTAAGTACAAAGATTACGTATACTAGAGCACCCAGTTTCTCTATATCTTATAAATTAAGTTAATATCCCTTAGTGAAGGATTATAAAAAAAACGTTAGTTACAATCATAAACAAAAACTCTTAATACTCGTACTTCTTGAAGTTTAGAGTTCATGTTGCAAAATCACGGCAGTTTCTTCTTTGAAAAAGGAGATCCAAACAGAAGATTACTAGAGAGGCTACAACAACATCTTTGGGAAGAGAAGCTTTTACTTTGAGATCAAGAGTGGCTGTTGAAGGAAGCTGCTCCGCGCTGATCGACCAGCTATCCACGACCATCGACAACTTTCACCCTCGCCCGTGGTCTTTCACCGGTCTGATCACTCACTCAAGATCTAGCTGCAACTGACTCTTGTGCGGCTACACTAATGTTGTGATTGGGAGATATACTTTGTGACATAACTAGCATACGAATCAGTGGAAAGTGTTTTCCATCAAACGCTCAAATCTGCACATGTGATTGGTCCTTTTGGGAAAATTAGTTTCCATTTTTCCTCCTCAACAGCAGGTGTTAACGATGTTAAAGATATTCTATTTAAACATATTTGACGAAAAACGTAAGTAAATGTTTTATAACTCATTTTTGGAGGAGTAAAATTTAAATGGAAAGAAGAACGTAGTGAGCAAATTTGTGTAGCAAAATAGCGATACCTTAACAATTTAACAAAATTATAACATTATGGTTTTTTTCTTATGATGTGTGCAGTATAACATACCTGCGATCACCGTGTTTATTCATATTTCCCACCTCTTTTACATTAACTAGAACAATTTTCTCCTGATGATCTTCCGTAGGGTTAAAAGATTTATAATTATCTAATATTTAATGATCTTACGTTAGAAGCGAGCATAAATTCACTTTCGTACCTGGAACTCCCTTGTAAATATATGTTTTAGATCTTATCAAGCGATTAGGTATTCCCATCACTAAAATATTCTTGATGTCATGAAGAGTTTAACGTCAGGCTGACTCTAAAAACATTAAAGAAGTGAATGAAAAATATCCATAGTTGAGTACTTGAAGCTATACAGGATCTATTTAATTCCGTAAGCGAATCGGCCCCCACAAAATATCTCGAGCTAGGAAGAAGTTAAGTTAGATTATGACGATTCATGTTAAAGCTTGAGGGCCAAGGACGCTGGGAAAAACATCAGAAATGTCAAAATTTAATTGGGCTACGCCCCACTGGACTTCAAAGATCCAATGATTTTCTTATGGAAATATCACTACAGTGTTTTTAATAAGCAAAATGAACTAATGATCAGCTGTGATTATCCACTTACACAAAAACCATATGTTAGGGGCCCCTGTAAACCACTAGTTATATCTATAATGTACGTTTGACTACATCTTTAAACGCAGGTTTACTGCCCTGGTAGCATATAACTATTAGTAAACTATAGTTACTTCTCATTATGTATTTTTAGGTAATTTTTCAACATATTGAATAACAGTTGAAAAAGATAAAAATATGTATCAAAGGTATAAAGCACTTGTATAAGAAGAATCATGAGAGGTGTATGAAGGTTTTAGTTGCCTAGTGTGATATCTTAATAGTTATTTTAAAAATAACGTTGATTTATGATGTCTATATTTGTCAGAAGAACACTGACTGTACTGTTGAAAAGAACAATTTGTCATCGCTTTACAACCTTTTAAGCCGGGAAGGAATCAAGAGGAGATTCTCCACCGGTGTAGAACAACATTCTAATACCAAGTTCCACGGTGGGGCCAAAATGAAGCGAGTTGGGGCCCACGAGCACGTACGGCACCTGTGGGGGGCGGGGGAGTGGGAGGGGGTTCCCAGGCCCCTAATTACCCGTGACCTCGGGGTCAAACCGGCGAACGTGTCCCCTCTCCCCCTCCCCCGCCAAATTATCAATACGGATTTATAGGAATCACGCTCAGATTGTGGGTCAATTCGTCGTGCCGCGATGACGGGGAGGGCGCGTTTGTTTAGCGAGGTATTTCATTATCCGTGGGAACTCTGCGGCGGCGTGACGTGACCTTGAGGCCGCGAGGGACTCAGCTGTGTACATGATGTAGGTATGGTCTGCAGGTTTCCACTTCGAGTTATTTTTCTATTGTTCGATCGCAGCTGTAAAAAGACTGGGGTTGTGCATGTAGAAATTTATCTTGTCTTCATTCAATGTTGAGTCTTCCTCTGAAGATGTTTTTATGAAAGTAACATTAGATTACGACACTGTTTTCAATCCTTGGTATTTTCTAAATACGATGCAAGTTAGCAAGTTATGCAAACTAGTAGAATGTGTACCCGTTCTTCGCACGGGTAACAGCTGTAATCAAAACAAATTTATCAGCTGTTGTAAATTAAATACCTTCAACCGTGTTTAAACTCAACCCTTTTCTTTGTATTTATACCCTTAGGGAAATATTTATCAAGAAACTAAAATTTTTCCTCCAATTTGCTCACCAAGACCTTTCATTCAAGTATACGGTTGATTGGTGTCAGACTTATGGTTTTCTCAAAAGTTCCTGGGTAAATGAGGCTTTATATATAGGTAATAATGAGACAGGAGCATTTATTTTTTTAATGCTAGTAATAATTGTAATGCTACAATCAGAATTTTCATTAGTAATTATTTGATTGCTACTTAATGATATGTTAATTTTTTTACAATTACCAAATTTAAGATTAAGACAAGACTATGATGACTTGGGGTTTACACGCTGTAAAAACTCCCAAGAATATACCTAATTCATTTAAAATAACCCTTTTAGTTAAAAAAACAGGTAGTTAAAATTGTATTTTCATAAAAAAATAAACAGGATTAAATTAATTTTGTTAACATTTTATTTGCAGATGCAAACGAATTCTTACTCAGGATTATGACCACAACTCCACCAACCACACTGCATAAGATAAAATCAAATCAGTTTCTCTGCGTACACCTCAATAATCTCAAGTCGGGTGAGGTGCATCTTCGGCATTCTCATTATGTGTAATTTTCAATTCCACAACATCCCGGAGTGAGAGAGAGGTCGTGAAGACTGAACAGCGCGACGAAAGATCCAAGAGAGCGGTGCTAACCGGCTCACGATCAGGCAAAAACGGCGATCAACGTGAGCGACCGAGCAATCTACAGCTACCAGTGGCAGGGATTGTAGAGTGACAACCACACAACATGGTGCTAGGACAGACGATAAGCTCATTACACAGTAGCTTGGGAGCTGTAATACCAAGCTTCTGGTCATCAGGCTGATCGTCTGGTCTGGTACATGGTAACACAGGGTTGTGTAGTTGTTACATGATCATGATCTTCTACAGAACGAACTAACCGGCTCACGATCAGGCAAAAACGGCGATCATCGCGAGCAACCGAGCAATCTACAGCTACCAGTGGCAGGGATCGTAGAGTGACAACCACACAACATGGTGCTATGACAGACAATAAGCTCATTACACAGTAGCTTGGGAGCTGTAATACCAAGCTACTGGTCAGTGGGCTGATCGTCTGGTCTGATACATGGTAACACAGGGTTGTGTAGTTGTTACACGATCATGATATTCTACAGAGCGAACTAACCGGCTCACGATCAGGCAAAAACGGCGATCATCGCGAGCAACCGAGCAATCTACAGCTACCAGTGGCAGGGATCGTAGAGTGACAACCACACAACATGGTGCTATGACAGACAATAAGCTCATTACACAGTAGCTTGGGAGCTGTAATACTACTGTACTGGGAGCTGACTACTGGTCAGCGGGCTGATCGTCTGGTCTGGCGCATGGTAACACAGGGTTGTGTAGTTGTTATGTAATGATCATCTGATCATGATCTTCTACAGAGCGGGCTAACCGGCTCACGATCAGGCAAAACGACGATCATCGTGAGCGACCGAGCAATCTAAAGCTACCAGTGGCAGGGATCGTAGAGTGACAACCACACAACATGGTGCTAGGACAGACAATAAGCTCATTACACAGTAGCTTGGGAGCTGTACCACCACGCTTCTGGTCAGCGAGAATATTACCGGGTCTAGAACACTGTAACACAGAGTTGTGTAGTTGTTCCATGATCATGATATTCTACAGAGCGAACTAACCGGCTCACGATTAGGAAAAAATGGCGATCATCGTGAGTGACCGATCAATCTACAGCTACTAGTGGCAGGAATCATATTTATAATTAATCCATATTTTTCATGGCAAACATTAGCCATTAAAAAATTAAAAATAATAAAATTTCTGTTGTTATTGAATCGCTAAGCGAATCTTAACTTAGTTGAACTACTGGTATTGAACTTAACATAATTGGACTACTATATTGGTTTGTCTCTTGAGTCTCTGTACAAATTATAAAACACAGACACCACGACACCCCCACAAAATTAATGGTTTTGTATCGTAACATCAAAACGGATACTTGAATTAAAATGTTCAACTCGGAATACTGATGAAAACAAAATACCTCCAAAATTTATGTTTTGAGGATGCAAGTAAAAACTAAGTGAAAGTAATGAAAGAGTTATTTAGCATATTTACATGTAATAAAATTTAAATACCCCCGTAGCAGCAAACCTGCGTACTCAGCGAATTTCCAATGCATATATATGTGTCTTAATACCACATAAAGCCACATACCAAGTTTCATCAATATACATTCATAATTAAACTATTTATGACATTTTAATTATTCTCCATAAGAATAACATGGCGGCTGAGTATGCAGGTTTGCTGAAGCAAGGAACACAATAAATGGGGTTTTATACAAAAATCAATATAACTCATGTAGGTAAAGCCACATACCAAATTTCATTAATTTATTTTCATAATGAAGGGAGATAACACGTTACTTATTCTCCTTAAGAATAACATGGGGCTGAGTACGCAGGTTTGCTGCTACAGGAGCCTTTGGTAAAAAATTGTTTTTTTTTTCAGCAAATATCAATGGTCCACAACCAGATGAAGCCGTATACCAAGTTTCGTCAGTATACGTTCATAAATAAGCGATATATAAAATTTTTATTTTCCTCCATAAGAATAACATTAGACAACGTACTGTGTTTAGCATTTTCAATATCTCGGGAACCAATTGACGTAGAGAAATGATCAAAATACCAAATTGTGTGTTTTTTTAAGCTGAATCCAATGGAAAAAACTAAAATTTGACTATTTCCAAAATTATATGTAAACAATTCGAAAAACCCATTTTTGGGGTACAAAACCCCCCCAAAATACCCCTTCGGATAGAGCGATCTGGCTGGTTTTCGAACTTAAAGTCATAAATGCTGCTTTACACGTTTATACCAAATTTTATCAAAATCGGATAATTTTTACGAGAGTTATCGTGCTCACGGACACATATATATATATATATATATATATATATACAGTTTCGAACGAATGGTGTTTTTGGGGTCTGGGGACCTCAAAACGAAAAGTTATCATGGTCCCGGGCCTAGGTCTTACCATGCCGACTACGGTAATAGCTTCTTCCCTATAGGGGAAATTCGCTAAAAACAATAATTTTACTTCCTAAAAAATTCCATCCCTTAATTTAAGAAAGAATAAGTATGAAAACCTGAAATAAACTATTTAGTCACAAAAATCAACTATAATCAGTCAGATTCTAATCTTGTAGTTATGTGGTTTACCAGACTCTTCCAAACAACCCCCCACCCCCACCACCACACTTTCACACGCACACACACTCATATCCAGCACCTGCCAAGGTATTAATTAGGCTGTCTCAACCGGCAATTAATTGCACTTTTCACACCCGAGCGAACCCTACCTGGTTCGTGCTCAATTTCCCATGGCGTTGCTTTGTTTGTTTTATCTCAGCCTCGTGTGGCTTTGGCGAGCAATGTTTGTTTGTCCATTATATGAAATGAAATAATGAAATAATGATTTATTCCACCCAAACTTACAACACTCAAACACATTAATTTTCTTGGAATTACGTTGTCACATCAACCAGTTATTGTGACAACGTTGAAAAAAAACAAACAAAATAAACTTTACATTAACAACTGAGTCCAGTCCTTCTATGCATAAACACATCTTGCCGCTCTCCGTGGCGTCTGACATGACATCAACTTAATATTTATCTCTCCAAATAATAGTAAACTTTAACACACTTAGTATATAAATGACATCAAAAAATAGTTTCAATATAAGTTTTAAGTAGTGCAATAAGCAAATATAGGTTAAATATGCGAGTTATAGTTTAAATAAATAATCCACAACTGCGTGTTTCGCGTCGGTAACTCGCTGCAGAGTTGTTCTGTGAGTTCGTAGTTTTAACTTAATATAAATGGAAGGTCCTCTTACGGGTTTATCTTTGGATCTATTATGTGTGCGTATGACCCAAGTTTTCATTTGAAATACGCTCATTCATAAACTATTCTCAAATCTTAATTAACAGTATTATTAATAGTCATGTTACCAGCAGATATGTAATGAATGGTAAAAAGAATTCTTAGTTAAATTTTACATTTTGTTAAAACTTGTGAGTAATTTTTAACATGCGTCGTTAAATGGTTTATTGTCATAAGTATTTAGACAAATTGGGTTAATTGGGGTTCTCCGTAACTATCTATACAAAGGTATATAACATTATTCCTTGGGTCAAGTCAAACCATTTTATCATACGAGCATGGGTCTCCCGTGCCTAGTTTTCCGTTAGTCTGTCTGAATGTGTTTTTCACTTTAATGATCATATTTTAAAGAAACCTCATTCAACCAAACTTGCATCAACTCTTTATGGTTATAGAAATCAATAAATCAAGTTTATTGTCAATTGACATTTTACAATGTATGTGATATGATCAGAATTGAGTACATGCATAACTACAATTGTCACTTTAGTCTATAAAAGTCACCCTAGTTCTTCAAGCACTATGTTATATTTGTCGGTCACTTCGTTGAAGCGTTCTAGATTACAATAAATATGTTAAACTAATAATAGAAAAAAAAATAGCAAGACGTGCAGTTTACAAATAAAATTACACTGACTTATATACATGCAGATGGATAATTAAATGAAAGACTTATGGTATAGTGGGGGGATGATACCGGGGCAGGCAACTATCCTTGTACATTAATAAACTCACAGAGATCTGTTGTGGGAGGATCAAAGAACTCATAAACACTGCACGGGGTTTCTGACTAGCCATTTGTAGACTGAGTTCTTAAAAGTATTGCAGGGAAGTTGTGTAATACTATATGGCATTTTGTTGAGAAATTTCTTGCCCATGACAAGATGGTTTTATTTTGCTTTTCTCTAGTCTGATAAAAGGGATATCAATTTTATTTTTGTTTCGAGTGTTAAAATTATGCCTTTCCCATCTTAGACTAAAGGAGTTTTGATTCTTAAAACTAATTAACATTACATTAAAAATATAAAAATTAATAACATTTAAAACGTTCTTATCAACAAAAAGTGGTTTAAAATGTGCAATGGGAGCTGCGTTGGCCATTATTCTTATAACTTTTTTTCTGAATGAGCAGCACATCAGTAACATGAGAGCTTTTTCCCCAGAGGATAATGCCATAATTTAGGATTGACTGGAAAAGGGTAAAATATACATTTTTTAGGTAATCCAGAGGAAGTATAGAGTCTATCAACACAAAAGTTATGGTGTAATTATCTCTCGCGATTTCAACTTAGTGCCCATTTAAACAGTTCAATCCTAATGGCTTGAAAACAGTAATTTTTCAAAAATATTTACAAACATAACTTCTTTTAGGGAATATGGAATAACATGACAAATCTAACGATACTTAAATTATTTGAAATCGAGGAATAAATAACTGAGCTGATGCAATTTATGTGTGACCGTACATGGCCCATCTTTGGTTTCTTCACAATACAACAATTGAATAAATAACAAGAATTGCATCAGCTTCATTTGTTATAGTACTCGATTCCATTTATTTAAGTATTGTTAGATTTTCGTGAAATACCTGAAAGAAGTTATTCTTCTAAATAATTTGTATAGTGGCTGGTTTTCAAGCCATATAAGATAGACAGTTTTAAGTGGCCACCATTTTGAAATCGTGAGAGATAAATTACACCATAATTTTTGTGTTGATAGACCGTACCGCCATAAACAGTTGACTTAAGTTTTGTTGAATTCGAGTCCTTCCTTTTTGTAATATGAACTTTAAAATTAAAAACACAAAACGGCCAGACAAACGGAAAACTAGGTATGCCATATTCATACGGTAACATAATGCTGTATACCTTTGTCCAGAGAGTCACGGGACACTCTGTATGAGTATATCGTTCTAAAATCTTGTTGAGTTCAGTTAAGTTTTAATATTTGTAAAGGTTTACCTACTATAGTTTAACCTTTTTTTATATTTGTTTTTCTTCCGTATTTTAACAGTTTGATTATTCAGATAAAAAATACATCAGCGGGAAATTAATACAGTATTATACTTTATTTAGGGGGGGGGGCGGGAGAGGAAACTTCAATTAACCAGTTTTGCTCGCTCACCACACAAAATGTTTCTCACAAATCAATTTTCCAGATTTCAGTAAGGTAAGCCACACTGTAATTTTTACGAGGAATGATGATTGAAGATAATAACGAAATGGCGATGTGTGAACAGCTTTCAAGACTGGCCTTTGACCTAACGGGTCTCCTTTCTACTTCCCGGCCGGTCTTTTGGCGATGTTTGAGCAGTTGAGCAGTTATCGAATATGGAGTCGGAAAACACCTGGTTAATAATAAACATACCGCGTTGTTATACATCAAGGGAAGCTCCATCTCAGGAGTGTTTAACATAAAATTGTTATTACATTACAAGTCAAAGTGTTACTAACCTTTTTTTTGTGTTTATCTACTCCAGTGGCATTTTTTAACGTTTTGATAGGGAACGGTCCAAGCCCTAGTCTTGTTACTATCTAAGGTCGACCTGTACTTAGAAAGCATCATTAATTAATAGCCCAATGACAATTGACAGCTAGGTCCAGTTTCGAACCCTCTCAAAATGTTATAATATTACTCAAGATCGATCTGGCGGACCTCGGATTACGAGGCGAGTACGATAACCACTACGCTACCGAGCCAGCCATAAATATGATGTTTTAGTCCAGAAATGGCAAAAAAGCTTGTTTTAACTTGTAAAATTTTACAATTTCTCAGTTATTTAAAATCCTATGGTTAAAACCTTCAAATTATTGTTTTTAGGACAAAATGACACAACGTTTTTGATACTTACAATATTTTCCTTAATATTACGGGTTTTTAAATATTTAGCTTTGAAAAAAAAACATGTCCGCCATTTTGAAATGGTACAAATTAAAAACTTAATATTCCCCACCAAATTGGGTCTTATTAATTAGAATACACGTACAAGTGGATATCTTCATATCAGGGGCGGATCCAGAGGTCATGTTTGGGGGGGGGCGGTCACCGAAAGTTACCCCTCCCCCTTCCCTGTGGATGGTCCCTGGCACCCCCATTATTGTTTTTAACTATATGAATTTATACAAAAAATGAATGTAAGTTAACATAATATATCAATAACCTTGTACTCAAGGAAAAAGCAATCTTAACTTTATAAACAAGCCAAACAAAAATTACTTTAGTTCTACTGCGCCCGACCGCAAATACAAATTAAATATTTAGGCATTACACTTTTATCTACGTCATCTGTAGGCGTCTAAGAACAAGATGCCCAGATAAACAATTTATTTTAGTATATACCCACGCGTAACTATTTACAAAACGTATTTGAAATCTGCAATACTGAACTATACCACGCGAGGATACAATTAGAAATGAGGCTGCCAGCCAAGGCCAACCATTCGAAAAATGAAATTTCGTACCACATTTTTACAAAATAAAATACTTGGCGTATGAGTTTCTGTTTGCACGCATTTTAATATTTTTGTTTCCTCTTATTTCATTACATATAATTCGAGGCAATTTTTGCTTCTAGCCTAGCCACTGGATATTTATTGCCTAGATTACATGGTTTTAAACAAAAATCACACCTAACCTATAAACAAAACACCGCTGATAGCAAACGACGGTAGGCGGGCGAAATCCAGTAAAAGGTAATCACCGAATACAATTGTAGCAACTTTTGCTGCCAAAATTTACCTCATACACTTTGTTGAAAACACTGCATTTTCGGTCTGTCAACTGGCAAAACTGCAACTTCACGATATTCGGTAATATCCAGGTTTTTATAAGACGCTTTTAGGTTAAATACATGGATCTAAGTAATGTGTTATATACTAAAATGGAAGTTTAAAATTTCACCTGTCTAATGATGTGTATTTTATTTAATTTAAAGGAACGTTTAGGTTCGTTAGTTTGAATTTTATCATTGACTATATTTATGTAACCTTGTAGACGGGAACAGCAAAATTTGACTAACGGAATCGAAAAACGGGGTTTCGGGAGGCTTTTGATGCTTACATTTTCATTCGGATTTATTAAAACTTTCATCGTATGCCTGAATAATAAATTAAAACACACAAATTCTTAGGTTTGGGGGGGCGACCGCCCCTACCACCCCCCCTTAGATCCGCCCCTGCTTCATATGTTCCTAAGATATAACGTATTAAATAAAAAACACACACAGACAGAAAGACAGAAAACGAAGCATTTCCGGACTTATGTTTACATAACTTTTTTTCTTTGATTTTACATTTAGAATTAGCTCCCGAAGTTTCTGCATAACTTTGTGAATCACCCTGTATATCGTATGTAAAACAAATGCTAAAAGTTTAAATTGTTACATTTGTTTAAACCTACTGAACACATTAATTACTTCAAACACTCAATTTAAAATTATTTGGTCCTCTAAATAATAATATAACAACAAAATGCACCACAATTCATTTTCTATGTCGGTAGCTTTCAAGATCTTCGGTAACATGCACTTTCGATCGGTATCAAGTTAATGTGATGTGGGAGAGTGATGTCTAACAAAAAAGATTTATAACATAATATAATAATATAATTTATAACATAATTGGATTTGAAGTTTAATTGTGTTCTCGTACGTACTAATTTGAGGGTTGTGTAGAGATTATTGCGGGCATGTTCCATCACTGATTATTCTTAATCAATAAAGCAATAATTTCTAAACAACATAAACTCACCGTCACCAACAATGAATTTTAAACAAAGAATAATTTGAGGGACTGAAACTTTACTGTATTTAACAAAACTTCTACTTAGTGACGAAGTTTATTTTTTCTTGAATAGAAATGGTAAATTCACTTTGTATGAAGCACATCTAGTATTGATGTTATCCATTAGCCTTGTGATTATAGGTAGGAATCCCAGAATCCATGCTATATCGAGGGACGCCGATAACTGGAGCACGACCTAACATTTCCACGACTCGTACATGAGCTAGATACCATCTTGTCCACTGCCTCTCTTCCTCTACTGCTCCGCCCCCTCCCCCCCACTTTCTCTCTACCCATACCTTCATTTCTCTACCGTATATTCTGTTTGTAACTACACATTACATTCTAAAAGTTACATCTGTAATATATCGTATATTTACCTCTTAAATACCACTCGTCTCTTTCCCATTTATTCTCTCTTGTTTCCCCCTCTTTTTCTCTGCCTTCTAATGAGTTGCCTACTTGTTCCATTTCGTTTCACTCTTATAGGAAAGGGTATACACGTTGTTTCAACAAATATGATTTTGGTTCACATTTTAAGTTCCTAAACAGTCGGTGTAGTGATGCCTATTTACAAATCGAAGAGGGTTTTTTTTAATTTATCGGATCTAAATTACTCGCACCTTTTGACCACAGTTGAATTGCTTAGCTGAGTACTACAACGGGTTTCATTGTTTAGTGTCAACATGATCATTCATCACGTTATTGAAAACAAACTTGAAGCATGAACCCTCGCGAGGTCACAAAAACACTAAAACCCCTAGAAATATTAAATTATAACTAACAAAATATTGATCTGAATTTACAAATGATTAATCTAGATTACAGAAGTTGAATGTTTTTAAATCTTTATCGTGAGGATTTTGTGTTGCACCTCGCTCCCAAATCGCTCCTTGCTTATAGACTATAAAAACATTTACACATGGAAGATATTCAATGGTATCTGTGCCAATATCCTCATACATAAACTCTCCTGAACTAATTTAAATGTACTTTTCTATAAAATTGAATTTGTCAAAATAAATCAATACTCCTTTGAACAAGAACTCATTAGTTTTTATAAAAAAATGACAGTGAAACATAAAATTGAACGTATACCTATAGATACATACAATTTTGTGTAGCGCTATTAATTGGTGGATACCCTTTGCCACCTTCCAGAAAAAAATAAGACTCCAACGAATCACGTACATATTCTTCGTAATCAGACCTACCAACTGCAGAGAATGAAGATGAAGTCCCAAGTTTACTGAGGAATATTTGAGCGGTTACTAAATACAGAATAAGAACATAGAATAGTGTCGGTTTTATTATTTTAGAGGTTAAATTGTGAAGCTCTTTTTTCAAACATCCGTATGCGTAGGTTTACAGTGAACGATTGGCACGCCCCCTTTTAACTTTTCATAAGTCGTGATCGTGATCTGAGATACGGAAAGAAACGCATGTCATCTTGACAATTCCACACCTTCAGCTACTGACGTTGGACCGTCTCCAAGAGTTATCTTAGCTTTGAGAAGGTTATTTAACTTTTAGGATCTCCCTTGGATATTATAAATAAAAGCCATATCAACAAACTTTTCCTTAGTGAAAAATTATCAATAAGCTATGTTAACATGCATTTTACGTTTTCGCATTCTTATTGATTTAACATTTATTTTAAACATATAAAATTATGTATGGCCTTATAAATATATATAACCTCTATATTCTGGTCTATTAATATTCATAACCTCAAAATTACAACCTTCAATGTACTGAAGGTGCGAATCACGCCGATGATGCCTGATCGCCTAATCTATATATGACGTGATTAGATTTGAGATTGTATGGCCTCCCAGTTACCACCACAGGACACATAGAAATAAACGGTATCAGGAAACTGCCATACTTTCTCCCTTTTATCCCGATTGTAATCCAAAATAACTTTATATTTACTTAATTTAGATTATAAAGTACTATAACACGTATAGAAAATCTTGGAATGAACTTTTTTAATATACACCCAACGCACTACAAAATCATTTTCTACACACAGCTGTTATGAAAAACTGTATACTGAAAACAAGTATTAAGTTCGTAGAGTTGTTGGGCTCACAAATATACTCAGTTACATTTACAGGTACTTGAGAGTAACATTTTGTTATAAGTATTTTAGTAAATTTTTTATATTTCCCTCACAGGTTTATATCTAACTGACTCCCACAGGATGTAATAGAGAACGTTAATCATTGCAATAGACAGAATGTTCTTACTTTCTTGCATAGTTTCAGACATCATATTTATAATCTCTGGTTTCAAACAATCTTATTGCCTGTTCTAAAATAATTATATTTGAGTTAGTGAAGTGAGAAATCGAGCATTAACGGTGTAAGAATGGACTGAGTCTATGTTTATAGATAGTAGGGGATTGGAACGTCTTACTTAAGATGTGGTCCCTAGCTGACAAACATGGATAACTTGTCAATCAGCCTAGAAGGGCAGAGTAGATCACCAGTTAGGGATCTGAAGAGCAGCTGTCACAGGAGTTGCTGGTGTGATCTATATACAAAAATTGATTGGCAATTCCATCCCACCTTTTTCCATCCCTGCTATATCCCTGCTTGTTCATTCTCCGGTGACCCACGCCGGACTCCACGCCGGTTCTCCAATGTGAAAATCGAGCATGGACTGATTTTGGCATCCAAGCGTATCAAAATCGAACATCTGTAGGGACTCAGAGAAATGATAGATCGCCAATTTGGTGATGCAAATACTAATTAGTTTTTCACTATTTAACCCTTGATACCCAGTCTTCCCTTTTCTATGGTCTTTGGCTATCACCAATTGGTGCATATTACTTCTAAGTCAAACAGGAGTTATCTATGACCTTTAAAATTGCAGACCATAGTTGTATTCCTTTTATAAACGCAATGTCGCCGGTGCTCCGGTTGCGGCGCGCGGCGTGGTGGTGTGGCGCTGTCCTCCAGTGTATGTTAATTGGTTTAGGAGAGGACACTGCACAACTCTGATACTCTTATCACTACAGAGAACTCCATTTACCACTTTCAGTCCAAAGAAATCGCATTTAGTGGCCTTTGACTACTCCGACGAAGGCTAGCCATCTTTTTAGTGGTGCATGTTTTTTTTTTTGGTGCATTAATGGTGATAGAAGGTAATTTGTGGCTAAACATTGAAACTGAAAGTTCTATAAGACTAGAAATTAATGTAAGTTGTTTTGCATAGTGATGAATTACAGACATGTGTTTATATTGACATTTTCTCTAAAACGATTCTAAATTTTATCCAGCAACTATTATCTGGCATTGTGTTAACGTTGCATGAATTATACTTTTTTGTTTGGAAAATTCTTCAAATCTGCATGAACAAATAATTGTTGAGCCAAACCAAATGATTTAAAATATATCTACCCGCATGTCATTTGTTGGTAAATATACTTTATTAAATACTAGCATAACCTTAGACGTTGTAAAGCAAACAGTTAAAAAAATAAGAAAACAACTGTTTGGGTACATGAGTACTTACAAACCGCATGACTTGTAATATTCTGGGATGCAGTTTTATATTAACTGTATCTTTATAACTAACATTGAATGAATTAAACTATATAGAGAGTTAAAACTTGCTTCAAGAGTGCAGGAGGTACTTACTCATACAAAAGTAAAGGAAGAAGTTCGCATGAAAGTTCGTATTCCTGAAACCCATAGTTTTAGCGAATTTCCCCTATAGGGAAGAAGCTATTACCGTAGTCGGCATGGTAAGACCTAGGCCCGGGACCATGATAACTTTTCGTTTTGAGGTCCCCAGACCCCAAAAACACCATTCGTTCGAAACTGTATATATATATATATATATATATATATATATATATATATATATATATATGTGTCCGTGAGCACGATAACTCTCGTAAAAATTATCCGATTTTGATGAAATTTGGTATGAACGTGTAAAGCAACATTTATGACTTTAAGTTCGAAAACCAGCCAGATCGCTCTATCCGAAGGGGTATTTTGGGGGGGTTTTGTACCCCAAAAATGGGTTTTTCGAATTTTTTACATATAATTTTGGAAATAGTCAAATTTTATTTTTTTCCATTGGATTCAGCTTAAAAAAACACACAATTTGGTATTTTGATCATTTCTCTACGTCAATTGGTTACCGAGATATTGAAAGTGCTAAACACAGTACGTTGTCTAATGTTATTCTTATGGAGAAAAATAAAAATTTTATATCTCGCTTATTTATGAACGTATACTGACGAAACTTGGTATACAGCTTCATCTGGTTGTGGACCATTGATATTTGCTCAAAAAGACAATTTTTTACCCAAGGCTCCTGTAGCAGCAAACCTGCGTACTCTGCCCCATGTTATTCTTATGGAGAATAAGTAACGTGTTATCTGCCTTCATTATGAAAATAAATTAATCAAATTTGGTATGTGGCTTTACCTACATGAGTTATATTGATATTTGTATAAAACCCCATTTTTTGTGTTCCTTGCTTCAGCAAACCTGCATACTCAGCTGCCATGTTATTCTTATGGAGAATAATTAAAATGTCATAAATCGTTTATTTATGAATGTATACTGATGAAACTTGGTATGTGGCTTTATGTGGTATTAAGATACATATATATGCATTGGAAATTCGCTGAGTACGCAGGTTTGCTGCTACGGGGGTATTTTGTACATCCGTCTGTATTTATTTTATAAGTAAAACTATAACATGTTTGGAGCAATCAAATTATTCTCTAAGATATAGCATCCTTTACTATAATATTATCTGAAATGTTGTGCCCATATGTTTCTTGAAAACCAGCGTCAGCCAGCGGCCGAGTAGTTCACGCAAGACGATTAAAAGGTGACTACGCGATTAACGTAACTATTTTTTGTTCCGTGGAAATCCAAAAACCCAGTTTGTTTATGTTTCCGTGTAACGTTATTTTGATGCAGCTGCCGATGATAATTCAACTTTTGATTACATCCATGAAAATTATTGTTGATTATATTCTACCAGCTCATCTTAGACAATCTCTGAATAAAAACTTTGGCTACGCGAAGATTCTTCAATGTTTTATTTATATATTACCTTTCACTTTGGTCTCTCTGAGCCTATTTCCACCATTACCAGGATGGTATTTCCTTTTTCATCTTCTCTAAATCACTGTTCAAGACTCCGAAACAACCAAGACTTTAAGGCGAATATGAATGAATTATGAGCGTAGACTATGTGAGATGCCTTTTTTAATAGCCCAATAACCAGTGCAGCTGGATCCAGTGACGAAGCTTGTTCAGGGTCAAACTGGCAAACCTCAGATAGCGAACATGGAGAAGAAAGAGTCAGAAAGATTTTACCATGTTGCCCAGAAAGGGAAAGGGTCGTACATATGACGCAGAGCATAAGGACGAGAAGGGAAGAGCAGGCTGGATACAGGACTATGGAATAGATCTACTATTGATCCCAGGATGACTTTCAAACTGCTTTATCCTAGTTGTGAGGTTGACTTTGGGTGCAGAAAATGAAGATGTCGCAACATGTGGTTAAGTCCTTTGGTTATCCATTATGAAAAGCTTCACTTTCACCTTGGTACCTCCATGTTTGTAGACAGTAGGGGATTGGAACGTCTTACTTAAGATGTGGTCCCTACCTGACAAACATGGATAACTTGTCAATCAGCCTAGAAGGGCAGAGTAGATCACCAGTTAGAGAGCTGAAGAGCAGCTGTCACAGGAGTTGCTGGTGTGATCTATATACAAAAATTGATTGGCAATTCCACCCCACCTTTTTCCATCCCTGCTATATCCTTGCTTGTTCCATCTCCTTCCGGTGACCCACGTAATATTCCAATGTGAAAAACGAGCTTAGCGGCTCGGCCGAGGTTTCCTAACCCAGCAATCTAACATGTGACATCCAGGGCTGCTATTCTATTAGCCTCTTATTTGATAGCCTTAGGATGGATATCCATTGCCTCTTTTCTGAGATATCCAGTGTGAACCTTTTTTTCCGTGGAGAGAGAATTCTGATTATTATTTCTCTGTGCAGCGCGTGCTACTATATCGCACAAGCTCATAGCTTGCAGATGCTCGTGACCGGCTCGTAACTTGTACCCACGCGCCATGACTCATGGTTGGTCGTTACCGCTCGTTAATGCAGTTAATTGACATCCCCTCCCACATTGTAAATCTCCCAATTGCTCGCCTCGTTAGCTTGTCGTCGTAGCTCTTTCCAACCTCGGCTCCTGCGCTTCCCCGTGTCACCTAGCTGTCGATCCTTTCAGCGAATCAGCTGCTCATAATGCTATTGTGTGTGATGAATGTTATAATTTATTCGACTCCAGTAAGCATTTGATTGGACGGAAGTAATTTTGTGGGATTGTAAATATTTCAATCGAATATATGTAATTACTAGTGAAATAATACCAAACCTACTATTCCATAAATTTGTGTACACTCTTCGGTGTGCATACCGAGGCAGACACGTTTCAACTTTTATTTAAACTGTGACATCTTAATGATAAATTAATCTCAGTACAAACCAATGACTATATTTTATTTATTTTAATCTCTTCAAAATTATATCTTGAACTTTATATCAGGAAATAATTTCCAGATCTTGCACTCAAATCTTGCGTATTTTTCTTTACACGTATTTTGAGTTGGCTGAAGAAAACGTTGTAACGATTATTCAGCTGCCTGGGAGGTCTTTTATGAAAAAACCATAACTAAAATATTACATCCGCAAGACTGTTTATGTGATCATATAAAAACTTAATGGTATCAAGGCACTTATTCTGAGAGACTGTAACGCACAGATGTACTGATGGCTCGATACGCCTGATCGTCTTATATCTCACGGTAGCTGAGCCGATTTAACAGAATATGTCCCTTAGAATTTATTGAAAGTAATTATGACAATAATTAATTTATTTTTTTAAGCCTTTATGCATTACAAGGAAATATACACACGGGTTGCCTTTTATTTTTAAGCCATTATTGTATTTACATTAATGTTACCGTGTAACTTCTTTGTCGTTCTTGTGATTACACAACTACCAACTAATATTAAACACTCATATTTCTAAGTATGAAATATCTTTGTTTCAGGACCTCAAGTTTAAAACCACCAGTATGTGAGTACAGTACAGTGATAAGCCCGAGATGGGGTTGAGACTACTTCTGATGACACTTTAGTTGAAGTGGCTCCGAAAGCGGTTCAGTGAATTAAGTGTTCCACGGAATGTCTCGTCTTGAGTCCAATATGCTACTGGTACCTGATATTGATATCGCAGACGCTTGGTGGTTCAGTGAACAGTACATTGTGCCCCGAAGATGCTGCTGCTACCTGATAGAGATGACACAACGATGCTAGAGGATCAGTGAACAGTTAACGTGCCACGGACCGTGAGGCTGTAAGATGCTGCTGTTACCTGACCAGACCTACGAGGAGGCGTCCCGCGAGCTGCTGACGGTGCTGAGGCTCTGTGACGACTTCCTGTCGCAGTACCGCATCAGACCGGACTTCTTCTGTCGCTACCGGGAGCGGCTGGCAGCTCTCAAGTGTCAGACTCTCATGCCCTCCACGAGAGCGGCTTCTCAGTCGGCGTCTCCCTCAGGTAAGTCGTGTGATGAATTCTGCCCTTGCCGTTGCCAAAGATAAAACATGTAGTGACTAAACAAAACCATCAGGAAGGTATGCTTTGCTATGAGAGGTTTTTATTAGCAATGGGCGACTGTGGCTATCACTGATTGATACTCCATGTTGTTTCCCTTGAAGTTTCTAGACTTTAATACAATATATATTTACTAAAACACTACCTATCACCACTGAAAAGAGCATTGCGATTTTATAAAATAGTTTACTGAACTATTAATATAGGGTAGTTTACTGCGGAGAAAAATTAGAACATGGATTTAATTCACCTTCACTAAATATTCCTTTTTCAAACATTAGGTAAAAAAGTATTTGTTATCACTAATGGATACCTGATTGCACAGTCGTAAAATTTCACTCTACAAAGATCTTCTATAAATGTTGAGGTTAGCGCACCGGGAAAACACTAACTTTGGTATTTATGGTATGTTGTGGTTGGTTAAAACTTGGATAGTTTATTTTCATAAATTGGCTTGATTTTATCACTGCATTTTACGCACCACGCCACTATATCGAAAACATATATTTTTGGGCAGTATAATGACCAATACTTTGGCTCTTTCAGCCTTACACTAAACCGTCCCTGAATGCTAATCGTCCCAAGGGCATTTCGAATTCCGCCTCTTCCAACTAGGAGACTTAGTGGTATTTAGTGTCGAGGGATGCAAATAGTGCAAGTGCATGGAGGGGAATGCAGAATGTAGGTTCGCGGCAGAATGTCGCATGTCGCTATAATTGTATGCCAGCGCTAATCTGGCGCCGACAAAGGAAGATTGATGGCCGACCGGGACGCTGCTCGCTGGATCGACTGTCCCATTGTCCAGCCCAGTTTTTATCTGCTAATATATTCCGGGAGCGTCGGAGCTGATCTTCCAAGGCTACTGTGCCCGCCCCCGGTCCGGCCACCCCACACTTTGACCTCCGACTTTGACGTGTTTCGGGATCACAGAATTCAAATTTTAACTAAAAGTGGGAATATAAGGAGTTTTCTAGCTCGTGACACTTGAATGCTACAAAAATAACCAACGCTAATTGAGTCAGGGCTGGTGTACCGTCGGAACAAGTAACTAACAATATGGGGTTCCTTCAGTGCTCATTCTTCGGTGACAAATCTCCTAATACGCGCTGCTGTCAAAGTCTTCCTCCATCGGTGTCACAACTCCTAATACGCGCTGTAAAACTATTACTCCTTTACCAGACTCGTTTTAGAAATCGTGTTTATCAGGGTTGTTATTATAGCTCTCAATGTTTAAGGAGCAATAACATTCAAACAAACGGTATCAGGAAACTGACACATACTTTCTCCCTTTTAGCCCAACTTTAATAAATAAATTACTTTTTATGTACTAAATATAGAATAAAAAGCACGGTCGAATGTCCAGAAAATCTTGTAAACAAGTTGTTTTCAAAAACAGCCACCCAATTCCCTGTTTTGGAGGCACTACAGAATCCATTGATACACACGTGGTTTTAAGAGGGGAAATGCCCCCTATTCCCCCCCAGGGTTATTAAGGGGCAACATATTTCGAATTTCCTCTGTTGGTCAATGCTAACTTGACAAGCATATCAAGTTTGAACGAAATTGGTCAGTAAATAAGAGAGGAATAGTAATTTTTGTATTCCCATAAAAAAAAACATTGAACAACGTACTGCGTTTATCGCAAAATGAAAATTTAAATTTTCTCCGCAACCAGTAATCGTAGAATAGTAATTAAAGATACTAAATAATTTAGTTTTTTGAGCTCTTTTTAGTGGTGAATAGTAATATTTTTGATATTTATGTTATTTTTATACAAAATTAAAAAACTGAATCTTTGATATTTTAAGTCTTGTAATTTCTGAACCCAAATTTTTATAGAAATGCAGGTGGTGTCATTTTGTTGGAAAACTAAAGTTGTACAAACGACTAAAGTTCAATGAAAATCGTTAGAGCCGTTTTTGAGACATCTTGATTTTTCATGTTTTTTTATGATTTTTGGGGAATAATTACCCTTTAAAATACAAAAAATCAAAAAAAGAAAAAACACCTGGAGATATCGTGGACTAGTACCTACATACCAAATTTCATAAAAATCGGACCATTGGTTAGGGCTCTAGCTCTGTACATATCCATACAGACAGACAGACAGACAGAGACAGACAGACAGATAGACAGACAGACAGGCAGACAGACAGACACACAGACATCACGTAAAAATCACTTTTTTGGGTTCAGGGATCACCAAAACTAATATTTCCACTAACAGCTCAAATTCGAAAATTTTGACGAAAACAATACTTTTCCCATATACTATGTATAAGGGGAGAAAGTAAAAACTACATCATATGAGACAATTATTGAAAAATAAATCAATAATACCATAAATAAATATATACTAAGTATTGCAAAGTATAATTAAGCTAAAAATACCTAATAATCCTATATAGTATATAAAGAAGTATTACTATATCGTTTTTCTATATGAAACATATAACATTAGCGAATTACTTTTAATTTCTATCAGCTGTACTTACCGGATTCACCAGCACGTTATGATAATATTATACTTTCGTATTCCGTAGTGGACATTTTAAACTATCTCGAATAATGAGCTTTAAATATCTATTCCATTGAACGATCCATAAGATCTTGGATCTTGGATTGGAGGAAACGATTTTAGCGTGTTGGATTGCCATGGGAACTGAGGTGAGGTGAGGTGAGCTGAATGAAAATGGCGGCCAATATGCATGCTTCAATTGATGTGTTAAGACTGTGTTTGCGCACTCTATATGTATAGGTGGAGATCCAATGAAGGTGAGTTATAAAGAACATGTTTAACGGAAATACGAGAGCATTAACTATCGCCTTACCAAATTTAATCTCCATCGGTCCAATACTTTGAGCGTGATGGAACAACGAACAGACATTCATCTTCTATTTCTATATATTATTTTCCATAAATTATCTATAAAATCTAAATACCACGTACTGATTCATCACGAAAACTCAGAAAATACTGAAAGGATTCAATTGAAATTTGAAACGCAGGTTTATGTTAGGTTGTAGGGTCTCGCTAAGAAAGGTTCCCTCAGGGCCACGTTGGCGTAAAGAACATTCATTGTTAGTCTTATGGACATAAAATTGTCACTGGTTCAGATGATTACTCAAAAATATTAATTTCATAAACAGCTGTTGTAAGTGTTTTTTTCATATTTGAATGATTTCCAAAACTAAAATATTTGTTGACATACCATACGAAACAACCTTATTTTATTTACGTTAATGCAACTTTCGATAAATTAAACTAATCAGCTATTAAGGGTATTCAGCAATTTATCTCCGTCAAAAAATCCGTTGTAATTTACATTTTTTTAATGTAAAGAATATAGAGTAATTACCAAGAACAAAATAAGGAAGTAGCTTTGAAAACTGGTTATGATAATAGATTGAGTGGGTAATACATAATGGAAGTAATGGATAATGCATGGTTGAATAACAATAGAGTTGCTGTAATTAGTTCAGGGAATTTTGGGACGTGTGGTCTTTACAAAGATAATAGAGTTATTACTAAGATATTCGTACAATAGATCTGGAGGCAGACATCACTTGTCTTGTAGACAAAGGTATTTAGTTTTCCTTCATTCATAAATAAACAACTGTGAACAACTACATTAACCAGGACTTTACATTAACTTTAATAAGAAAGACATTAAAATCATTGTATTAAAAAAACAATGATGGGTTTAACAATTTTAATGAGAATTTGCCGAATCTTTCTCCTGCAATATGATAAGACAAAATAAATAAATTAACGAATGCTAACTATGAAAGTTATATCAACAAATATTTTATTAGTATTCTCTTAGAGAAAGACAAAGCCATATATAGTTTTGACAATAAAACTGCGAGTTAAAAAAGTTAGACTCGATATAATTTGTCTCTTCTGAAAATCACGTGGAATAAATCACTGGAATCTCCCATAATGTTCTACAGATTCGTGATTCTAGCAAGCTGCATTGTTGGAGCCAATCTTTGGTGTCACTCACCCGCTCTAGGGGTAGAGAGCAACAATTAATTGTTATCACATTAAAATTCCATCAGTTTAACTGAGTTTAGTGAGTGAACAAAGTTTGTACAAACGTTACCTTAGCAAGTAATTTATAAGTTTTATTTAAATGTTTGACAGCGTCCTAGCCTGAGCGATTGGTAGGTTTTATTAATTTTACTTGTACTTATACCAACCAAGTTCATGACCCCCTTTAGACCCTCTATTCGTTCCATCTGACGATGGTTTGTTAGTTGGCTAGTGGTGGTCGAGTGCAGTACGCAACCATGCAACCAGTCAAGATTCCTTATCCGATCTGTAATTGTTGGACCACTACGACTGGTTGTCGTTCTTCGCTTGTTTAACTCGATAGTTTGGTGTAATTTTCATTTTCTTTTACGGAAAATAATGTGTTGGAAAATATTCTGGGTTTTGGACAGTTATATAATAATAGTTATAACTGATTTGGCATAAGGAGTTTGAAATATTGGAGGGGCGGTGTGTGTCTATTGATAACAAATATGGTCGATTATTTTGCATTTGGACTTTTAGCGAATTTCCTCTATAGGGAAGAAGCTATTACCGTAGTCGGCATGGCAAGACCTAGGCCCGGGACCATGATAACTTTTCGTTTTGAGGTCCCCAGACCCCAAAAACACCATTCGTTCGAAACTGTATATATATATATATGTCCGTGGGTGCGAAAACTCTCGTAAAAATAATCAGATTTTGACGAAATTTGGTATAAGCGTGTAAAGCAGCATTTATGACTTTAAGTTCGAAAACCAGACAGATCGGATTATCCGAAAGGGTATTTTGGGGGGGTTTTGTACCCCAAAAATGTTTTTTTTTAGTTTTATACATATAATTTTTGAAAAAGTCAAATTTTAGTTTCTTCCATTGGAATCAGCTTAAAAAGACGCACAATTTGGTGTTTTGACCATTGCTCTACGTCAAATGGTTACAGAGATATTGAAAGTGCTAAACACAGTACGTTGTCCAATGCTATTCTTATGGAGAATAAGAAGAAAATTATAGCTCGCTTATTTATGAACGTATTCTAACAAAACTTGGTATATGGTTTCATCTGGTTGTGGTCTATTGTTATTTTCACAAAAAACCCGATTTTTACCAATAATTCCCATAGCAGCAAACCTGCGTCCTCAGCCCCCATGTTATTCTCATGGAGAATAAGTAAAATGTAATGTATCCCTTAATTATGAACATAAATTAATAAAACTTGGAATGTTGGTTCACCTAGTTGAGTTCTATTGATATTTGCATAAAAACCCATTTTTGTGTTCCTTATTGCAGCAAACCTGCGTACTCATCTCCCATGTTATTCTTATGGAGAATAATCAAAATGGCATATATCGCTTATTTATGAACTTATATTGATGAAACTTGGTATGTGGCTTCACCTAGTTGAGTAATATTGATATTTTTGTTGTTTTTTGTAGCAGCAAACCTGCGTACTCATCCCCAATGTTATTGTTATAGAGAATAATTCAAATTTTATATATCGCTTATTTTTGAATATATTTTTATGAAACTTGGTATGCGGCTTTATGTGGTATTAAGACTTATATTTTGCATTGGAAATTCGCTGAGTACGCAGGTTTGCTGTGACGGGGGTATTTTAACTTTTGGGGAAGGAACTGAAATGACTTGATAATAGAAGGTTCACCGAGTCCTCTCTTACCTGGCGGTTATGGCATTTTATAGACCTCAATATCAGTTGCCTCACCGGCGTATGTCCCACCCCCAATCATGTGAACATACTTTTAGTTGAATCATAGATAAGAATACTTGTTTAAGTGTACTTATTTTAATTATATGGTTAAATACACTTGGCTACTTTGACAGGTTGCAGTGACAGCCAAAAATAACAAATGTGTTATTTTTTATGACAAAGTTTTGATTTTTACTTTGTTATACTTAAGTCAAGTTCACGGGGTCTTTTCTGTAGACTGGTCTCTTTTATTGCGGTTTGCCCACCTTATATTATGTATGAATTTTATTGTTTGTAGGATATTGTTTGTTATATAGGATTTATGAAAAGAATGTTGTCTAATTTAGTTTTTTTTAGTAATGGCTCGCCCCTTGTTTCGCTAAGTACGTTCCACGCACAGATCAATTGTCTATATGTGGGCTGGCAAAGTAAGGCAAAAAGAAGCTGCCGACCTCTTTAAAAATAAAAAAAATTATACAACAAATTGCTTCACAATAAATGTATCTTGTTACACATTGAAGTTTCTTTTCGCAAAGAATACTGACTACGAGTGTTATTTTTACTAATAAGCCTGGTGAGTAAATAGTTTATCATTTGGATGGATCCTTTTATTGCCAATAGTTATATAACAATTCAATTTATCTTTACTAAAATTATAATTTCACCAACAATCTTCAATAAATCTTGATATTGTTCCTCTTGCCTTCAAATGTTCCCATCAGTCAGCCAGCAGTTTGTAAGTAATGGGGATTTAGTGTTAAAGCTTGTTTGCTTTATTCGAATTACCTGGAGGGCCGAGCTTTTTCGGAGGCCAGTCAAATTTGTTCAATAAGCCTACATTACTTTTCCCTAGACCCCTCTTCATGGCGAGCTGATCTGCTTTCATAATTTGCTTATTTTATTTAATGACTGTGTCCGCTCTTTGACTATTCTCACGCAAATCACATAACACTTCACCGAGAAAGTTACTTTAACAGGGCTTTGGCTTTGGTTCATAATGTTACCAAGAGGTTACCATAATTTAACTTTGACTTGGGAATTTAAAAATCCATAAGCTGAACGTTCAATTTTAATATTATAATACCCCCGTAGCAGCAAACCTGCATACTCAGCGAATTTCCAATGCATATTAATTTATCTTAATACCACATAAAGCTACATACCAAGTTTCATCAATATACATTCATAAATAAACGATTTATGACATTTTAATTATTCTCCATAAGAATAACATGGCGGCTGAGTATGCAGGTTTGCTGAAATAAGGAACACTAAAAATGGGTTTTTATACAAATATCATTATAACTCAACTAGGTAAAGCCACATACCAAGTTCTATTAATTTATGTTCATAATTAAAGGAGATAACACGTTAATTATTCTCCATAAGAATAACATGGGGCTGAGTATGCAGGTTTGCTGCTACGGGAACTATCGGGCAAAAAATGGATTTTTGTGCAAATATCAATAGACCACAATGATATGAAGCAATATACCAAGTTTCGTCAGGATAAGTTGATAAATAAGCGAGATATAGAATTTTTCTTATCCTCCATAAGAATAACATTGGACAACGTACTGTGTTTAGCACTTTCAATATCTCAGTAACCAATTGACGTAGAGCAATGATTAAAACATTAAATTGTGCGTCTTTTTAAGCTGATTCCAATGGGAAAAAATAAAATTTTACTTTTTCAAAAATTGTATGTAAAAAACTCAAAAAACCCATTTTTGGGGTACAAAACCCCCCCAAAATACCTCTTTGGATAGATCAATCCGTCTGGTTTTCGAACTTAAAGTCATAAATGCTGCTTTACACGTTTGTACCAAATTTCATCAAAATCGGACCTTTTTTACGAGAGTTATCGCACCCACGGACACATATATATATATACAGTTTCGAACGAATGGTGTTTTTGGGGTCTGGGGACCTCAAAACGAAAAGTTATCATGGTCCCGGGCCTAGGTCTTACCATGCCGACTACGGTAATAGCTTCTTCCCTATAGGGGAAATTTGCTAAAATCAGTTATTTATTTTAATATTTACAAGGATAGGACCAGTCTGAAGCACATGTTAATCCAGAAACTAGTCATTTCCAACATTCGAAGGAACTCGTTCGTGCAGTTTTTGAGATAATAGTTTGCAAGCAAGCAAACCTTACTCACATTAAAGGATAGGATAAAGAATAGTGATTATTATGTACGCACTGATAAAAAAACGTATCAACAGTCCACCGCAGAATAATCATGATCATATTATTGACTCTTAATTTTATTATTACGAGTTTTAGTTCCTCACAGAAACAGTGCTCCCTGATTTGAAAATGGTTTCCGCACATTTCGGTTTCAGGTCATTTGTTATTGTATACAAGAGGACATCGACTACTCACACAACTCACACGCCGTTCAATACACGCACACACACTGTCATGAGGGCACGTACGCGCTCCCCGCACCTGCGTTGTCGGTACGTGCGCCGGCGCCGCGCCGTGTTCGACACGGATATTACGCATGCGCACTGCTGTCGATTTATTAACCAACCAATAGACGTCCGCACTCAGTTATGAGTTTGCTGAAAATGTAGGAATTTAATGACGTAAGCAAAACGTTTATATTTTTTCTTTATTTCTATCAATTCCCCGTACATAATAACACAAAGAGCCTCTTAAAGGCCAGCAACTAAATAAACCAGGTGAAACAAAATAGCTAAAGCGCTTCTGCCAAACACTTGTTGCCTTGCGCATTCAAACAATATTGTGTAAGTTAAACTTCGGTAGTTAAGCTCTGCTGTTCTGTCAGTAACTGAGCTTAACTTAATATAATTCCTACACCTTATTTTTAAAACTTGTTATAATTCGAGCAACGTTGCTTATAGGTGTCGAATGAGGCGACTCGTCTTGTGAATTACATTCATGTATTCTCCCCCAAAATGTCGTAAATTAAATTATTATGATTCAAGTAGTGTTTGTTGGTTTGCTGGTTTTTTGGTCTGTAAACATTATCTGGGAATCCAACGAAAGGATTTTGATTACATTTTGGGACTAGGGGTTTATGGGCAAAATCTATTTGTGAAAACCTAAACGACATCAGAAATAATACTTAAACTGTGTTATTAATTTGAAAATTGGAAATTGTAACACTTGGCTTGAGGAGTTGAATAAAAATAACAATAAAAATGGTAGCATAGCTTTCCATAAACAACCAATTAAGTAACTGTAATGGCTGATGTATGAACATGTGATTTGTTAAGAGCAGTGACTAGAACCATTGAATGAACATATCGTATATATGTATGTACATATCCAAATTGAACCAAATGAGAATATGTCAAAATTACTTTAGCTCAGTTCTCTTGGTGTTTTATTATTGTGGACGGAATCATTATTAAAGGTTTTCTTTACCTTCACGTCCAACCCGAATTTCTGTTTTTTTTTGTGTGTTTTCTTTCTCGAATTTCTGTCGTTTTTTTATGACAAATCTGTCATCGTTTGCTGATTGTTTCCTGGAATCTGGAATCCAAATTTAGCTGTCTCTCGAATAAATTTCGAATTTCGATATTTGAACAATGATGAATTAAATATCATTACAAATTTGAGTTATAATGATGAATAGTCTCATTCTCATTGTATCTCATTGTACCAGAATTCAGGACATCTTAATACTACAAAAGAAAGTTATGAGAATTATTGCTAAAGCTCATTTCAGAGAACATTATAAGCCCATTTTTATGAATTCCCAAATCCAGACTGTAATAAATTTGTATCTGTTTGACCTCACAATTTATATTCTAAAAAATCCTGAGTATTTTAAATTTAATAACAGTAAACATGACCACAATACACGAAACAAGAATAAAGCAGACATTCTCTTTTTCCGCTTGGGTAAATCCCAAAACAGTCATGTGGTTTTATCACTAAAGGTATACAATGCTTTAAAGCCCCTGATTGACCACTATACCCTAAATCAGTTTAAAAATAAACTATATAACTGGTTATTGAACAACCTTTTTTACAGCATAGAGGAATTTTTCAATATCGGAAAGATTTCATTTTAAGGCAATTCATGACATTTCATGCATTCAGAGTCCCCTATTCTTGTTTCTAATAGGTAATGTTTCATATTTTTGAAATGGTACTTAAATAATTTTTCTTTTGCTTCATATTATTATTAATTAATTTAATCTCATAATATTCATGTATTTTTTTCAAGGCAACTTTTATTTAGCAGTGTATTTTGAAATTGCAATATTTTTAATGTAAGTCTTTGTCCTATGGCTTGCATGACGTAGGTTTCACCTGATATATGACATTGTTAATGCTTTGTAAAAAAATTAATATGGCAAATAAAGAATTTGATTGATTTATTGAATTTTGAGAAATTTGGCGCCCTTTACTAAAGTGTATTGCTAAATTCTTACACAGTCAATATAGTTTGTAAACGCTCGTACTGCCCAGTGAACGAGGAGACCACGTAATGAACTTGTTGCATGCACATTCACATCTACTGGTGTCTCGTAGTGGTCTTCGGGCCTACCTACGACTGAAGAGACTAAACAAAAGTCGAAACAACAGAGCACACTCCATGACCCTAGAAGATGGAATAGAACTACAGTATGGCATGATATTCATGTTAATTTGTATATTGATTTATAAACTTTTCTATTTCACTTTGAATGTGTTTTTTAATTAGTTTTTGACTTAACATTTCCCAGAATTTTCTTGATTACTTTCATTTTCATGTTTGTCTTTATGGCCACATCATCGAAGTATCTAACAAGGTTGTGTAATTTCTTGTAATACAAATTTTGATGGAGATTTTATTGACTATTTATCAATATATTATAAATAAACAATTAGTTGAAAAATTGTTTAAAGGGAGTACTTATTAAACCCAAGAAAAGAGGTTTGCGCCACTTCCTCTTTAACACCTGCGCTCTTACCGAAATAAGTTTAAACAGTGTGTAATATTTGTATTAGACCCATAATAACTTAATGAATTAGTAAAACGCATATTGGGTAATTTTGTTGTTGGTTTACATAGTATTATCCCAATACAACCCTCATGCAAAAATCTGGAACTGATAAGGTTTTTACTAGATACAATGAGATTAAATAAACATTTCCTAGCCCTAGTATGGATTATTCATTAACATTTCAAATTATAATAAATTTATATATTAATACAAACCAATTTCACATATCTTAATATTATATGATAATCTATGGGTTATCTGTGTTACTCTGGTATGAAACCCGTAAATTTACCAATATATAAATCTACAAATCCTAGAACTTGTATGTGATTCAAGTTTCGTAAAAGAAAAACTGAATATTGTAAATTTACAATGGTTAATTTTGAAATAAAATATTCTATATAACGCACCCAAATCATATAATTTACTCCTTAAATATTTTTCTAAAATTCATTATAAAACCCTAGAAAGAATAAACCTTATTTTTACTATACTTATCAGGTACCATCCGAAGATTTAAATATAACTTAGAACGTATTCACATACAGTAGTAATTAATTCACCTTTTGAATCTCATGTAAAGAATCGACTCATGAGGAGATTTTAGTACATGACAAGCAAATTGTTATCTCTATTTGGACTTTTAACAAAATTAATCCCATAATGGAGAGGTAGATCTAAGGATGATTCAATGCACGCAACGCATTCTAGTAGAGCCAGAAGGAACTGCTACGCTTGTTTAATGGGCTAGTTAGTAGTTCGCCAGTTCGCCGCTGGGGTGCGTACGCATCAACAGACGAGTCTCCATTGCAATCTAAATGTGATAATACCACCACATGATGGATGACGGATTTTGTTGCTGTAAAGATTTCCCTTTATTTTTAATCACTTATTTACCCTAAATATATAAGAATGATCACACTTTTGATACAATTATACTATTTTAATAAGTCTTTTAAAAATTAATTAGAACGTAATGTCCCCATGTATATTTTAATTTTATGGTTGGTTAGATTCTTAAATTCCATAATTAAATCCAAAGCTTCTAGTAACTTGTCTGACGTTTTTCATCGTTATTCATACTAAAATGCTATAGTCTTTTATTCCAGCATGTTGTTACAATGGAAAAGTTATCAAAAGTAGTTCATTACACACATATATATATATATATATATATATATATATATATATATATATATATATATATATATATATATATATATATAATGTTTTAATGAAGCCGGTTAGGACGAAGAAAATATAAATAAAAAAATCTGCTTATTAGGATATATATTTAAGTATTTTATGTCTTGGCATTTATAAATAAATGTTAAAGACTTTTTATGAATTTACCCCATTAGGGAATAAGCTATTACCGTAGTCGGCATGGTAAGACCTAGGCCCGGGACCATGATAACTTTTCGTTTTGAGGTCCCCAGCCCCCAAAAACACCATTCGTTTGAAACTGTATATATATACTAGCAGTTACCCGCGGGCTTCGCCCCGTTTGAATTTATACGATCAGATGCTGTTCCCTCTACACCAAAGCTCTGGAGTAAATGAACATCATGGTACACTCTGAATATGCAGTGGAAGAGCTCAGATGCGGCAATCAACTCACATGCTGATCCGTAAGTTGATGGTTTCAACATCTCGCGACGGTAGTGTTCAGGGGAGATGTAATTATCCCCTTCAACATCATGAGTTAAAATTTGGAATTTTGCCCAATTAGTCGAAACATAGTTAACAATTTCCTCTCTTACTTGATCGCTGTAGAAATTATTTCCGTAAACTGAATAGCATATAGAATGAAAGAGGCACGAACCATCTGGAGGCATGTGAATAACTCTAAACTGTGAGTCTGTTTGTCCAAATAGTGTTAATTTTGTATCCATATCAAAAATTAAAAAAAAAATATATATATATAAAAGAAACCAATAAAAATAAAAATATTACTAAAATTGTGTATTCATGACAAAAACAAAAAAAAAACTAAAATATCATAAAATTCAATAAATTAGCTTTTAACCTGTCACACCACAACACAAAATAAATACCCCTGTTGCAGCAAACCTGCATACTCAGCGAATTTCCAACGAATATATAACATAACACATTAAAACACTTAACAGGATTCATAAGAAATGTATTCACAAACAAGTGATATTTCAAATTTTAATTATTCTCCATAAGAATAACATTGGGGATGAGTATGCAGGTTTGCTGCAACAAGGCATACAAAATAGTAGGTTTTTATGCAAATATCAATAGAACTCATCTTAGTGAAGTCACATACCAAGTTTCATCCATATACATTTATAAATAAGCGATATATAACATTTTAAGTATTTTCTATAAGAATAACATGGGGACCAAGTACCTAGGTTTGCTGCTACAGGAACCATAGGCAAAAAATTGTTTTTTTTTGCAAACAACAATAAACCACAACCAGATCAAGCCATATGCCAAATTTCGCCAGTTTATGTTCATAAATAAGCGAGATATACAATTTTTCTTTTTCTCCATAAGAATAACATTAGACAACGTACTGTGTTTAGCACTTTCAATATCTCGGTAACCAATTGACGTAGAGCAATGATCAAAATACCAAATTGTTTGTTTTTTTAAGCTTAATTCAATGGTATAAATTAAAATTTGATTTAAATTAAAACTACATGTGAAAACCCCAAAAAACACATTTTTGGGGTACAAAACCCCCCAAAAACCCCCCTTCGGATGGTGCGATTCATCTGGTTTTCGAACTCGTTCAAATAAATGGTACTTTACACATTTGTACCAAATTTCATTAAGATCGGACCTTTTTTACGAGAGTTATCGTGCTTACGGACACACACATATATATATATATATATATACATATATATATTTATATATATATACATATATAAAAATTTGAACGAATGGTGTTTTTGGCATCTGGGGACCTCAAAATGAAAAGTTATCATGGTCTCGGGCTTAAGTCTTACCATGAGACCTACGGTAATAGCTTCTTCCCTATAGGGGAAATTCGCTAAAATCATAAACATAAACAAACCAATGAATAATAACAGCTGTTTGTAAAATTTTTAAAGAAACAGGTGGTAATGTAGAGTTTGCAAGACACTCGCCCATTTTTAACATTATTGGCTTACTCCAGTTCAAAAGAATTATGAATCAACGTTTTACCGTGGTTTTACTGTTTGTGTAGAATAGCAACAGCTGTTTACAATATTTTAAATTAGTCATCTTATATCACCAAAACAAATCTTTCTTCCATAAGAATAACATGGTAACTTTGAAGGTCTGTGGGGCGGAGCCCTATGGAGATACCGGCGTGTAAACTGCTTAGTTGTCCTATTTAAGACCTAAAGAATCAGTGTACAAAATTTCAGCTCTCTACCTACATGGGAAGGTGGAGAATACTTGATGAGTGAATCAGTGAGGGCTTTGCCTTTTATAGGTATAGATATATATATGTTTCCGTAGGTGCGATAACTCTCGTAAAAATAGTCCGAATTTGATGAAACTGGTTCAATCGTGTAAAGCAGCATTTATAACGTTAAGTTCGAAAACCAGACAGATTGCCCCATCCGAAGTGGTATTTTTGGGGGGGTTTGTACCCCAAAAATGTTTTTTTTGAAGTTTTTACACGTAATACTTTAAAAAGTAAAATTTTAGTTCTCACCATTGGATTCAGATTTAAAAAAACACACAATTTGGAGTTTTGATCATTTATCTACGTCAATTGGTTACAGAAATATTGAAAGTGCTAAACACAGGACGTTGTCCAATGTTATTCTTATGGAGAATAACAAAACATATCTCGCTTATTTATAAACGTATACTAAAGAAACATTGTTTACAGCTTCATCTGGTTGTGGTCTATAGTTATTTGCACAAAAAAAGCAATTGTTAAGGATTATTCCGGTTGCATCAAACCTGCGTACTCAGCCCCATGTTATTCTCATGGAGAATAAGTCAAATGTAATGTCTCCCATAATTATGAACATAAATTAATAAAACTTGGTATGTGGCTTCACCTAGTTTAGTTATATTGATCTTCACATGAAAACCCATTTTTTGTGTGCCTTTTGCAGAAAACCTGCGTACTCATCCCCCATGTTATTCTAATGGAGAATAATTTAAATTGTATATATCGCTTATCTATGAATGAATATTGATCAAACTGGGTATGTGGTTTCACTTGGTTGAGTTTAATTTATATTTGCATAAACACCGTTTGTTTTCCTTGTTTCAGCAAACCAACGTACTCATCCCCAATTTTATTCTTATGGAGAATAATTAAAATTGTATAGGTATATCGCTTATTTATGATTATATTTGTTTGCAACTTGGTATGCGGCTTTATGTGGTATTTAAGACATATATTATGCATTGGAAATTCGCTGAGTATGCAGATTTGCTGTGACGGGGGTATTTTTATCATTTTGGTATTGTTAAGCTACTAAACGAGAAGGAAGGGAATGCAAATTAAATTTTTTATTGGAAATTAATGTTAAGTGATTAATATGTTTTTATGAAGTTTGTAATACTATTTTGCACAAAGATACCCAACCCTTTTTCTTTGTTTAACTATATTCGGAACTGTTTCCAAAAATTAATTGTCTGTATGCCTAAATTTGATAACCGATTACCAAGTTCCCTGAGGCTCAAGTGAGAGCAGCAAGAGCAAGGCATTATTCCCATCGTTTACCAACAGAAGAAAGAAGACATTTACTGAAATATAATTATAAACTTTTTCATGTTTTATTAGTTTAATGTCTAATAAGGAGTTTTAATAAGTGGTAATAATGACTGTTAAATTGACATACACAAGAAAATTGGCATGCAATAAATGATTGATTTGAACAAAATCACTCCATTGGTAATGTACTATCGGCTTCGATGCTTCAGTTCAGCTTAATGTTGCAGATATGTCTATTCTAGATACATCCGTCTCTATCGATGTTAAGAGAGATTTGCACTACACAAATATATTACTGCATCTATTAATTAATGATCCTGGCTAAAGAATCTGTCGGTCTTTGTCAATAACAAGGCATCTCACCCATTCACACTCATTCATATTACTTAACATAACCAAGAAGGGTCGATTAATTGTGATATTATTGTGAATGTGTAGGTTTTCAATTCCAAAATTATCTATTAATTATCTATTAATTATATTTTAATTATCTATTAATTATCTTTTAATTATCTATTAATTATCTATTATTCCAACATTTCTTAGTTGCACTAAGTCACGTATTTTTGTTACCCTTTCCCGTACATGATGTTCTTAAAGTACTCTCTGAAGAATAAGACCACTGGAGCGAGGTCTTATGGTGTTTATTGATGCTTGAGGTGCCGCCGTAGCATACAAAATAAACGTACATAGCGCTAAATGCCTAGATTTCTAGTCGTTGCGTCGGTAGGGTTGGCCCTAAATCCTATGACCGCCTAGAAGCCCAGCGCTCTCTCCGATGGACCCCTGGATGGATTCCTGGGGATACATTAACAAGATATTTACAGCGAAAACGTACGTGACGAAAGAGTTCTTGCTTAGAGAAAGGCTATTGCTGCTATTACAACTGTAACTCCCATATGCTCCATCGATCGGGGTCAGAAATAGAATATCGATTCGACGCCTGCAACGAATGGAGGTCATATGGAATAAGGCACGTAAAATACTCCAAACATTCGCTTCCATTTTGACATCACAACGAATTCGATATGTTTACACTACCTGAACATGTGATTTTGTTATATTTGCATTCTCTTTTTATAGCCCTGTTTTGGATTTTAAACATTAACATTTTTCTGTTTAAAAACATTCTTCAATCTAGCAAAGCTCAAATCAAAAGTTATTGTAATAATTGTTTTCCCCAAAATATTTATTGATAAATATAGAATAATGGCATTATATCCCTTCTAAATTGCCTATTCAAACAGCAGCTGTTGTTTTGTTCAGTTGAATAGTCAAATCAAATTACACTGCTAAGCAAAGTCTAACATTTTACTGTGTGTTTTAACTCTTCACTTTTATTTAATGTATGGTCTCAGAAAGGGTTGCAAAAACTAATATTTTTCCATAAATTTTCTCAAAGAGACGTGTCATTGAAGTGTATGGGTTTCAAACTTACGTGTTTCTCAACAATTTCTGGCAAAAGTTATTGGCTGTATAAACTGTTTGATACGACATAGATGCGACAATTCGTTGCTTCTGTTCTACCGCGCGTCGCAGTCTCTCGGTACTTGTCCACAACTCTACATTAAAAAATTCCCAAGTGAACTAAATACTGAGTGTATATAATGTAGCAATTTCGTTTCGTTGTAATCACTTATATTAGTTGTTAAAGGTAGAATAAAAAATAAACAAAATAAGTTCTAATTGTATGCATACGTGCAGATCGGATTTCTTAGTTTCCACTTAACAAATACGGGTTAAGTAATCAACAAAACACTTTTTCAGTCATGCAGTTTCCTAGTTATAAATTATTGATTACAGTTCAACTATTTCACCTCATGTTGTTTTTACGGGGGTTTGTTAAGCACCGAGATAATTTGCCTCTTCTTTCTACTATACCTTTCCAACTTGAAACACATAAACATAACCACATAAGCCATCACTCAGGACTTGCAAACAAAGGAATAAGGTTACATGTTTGATGTATGCCGCGTGACAAACGGGACTCATGTTTAACAAGTGTAATGTAGACTGGAGATGAACTATTATTTAATATGAGTTTTGTTAATTGTTACTGTAATTAAACACCATTAAAATCATGTGCGCTTGTAGTATATAATTATGGGGCCAAGCTTAGCTTTGAGAAGGTAATTTATTTCAAATCGTTAGCTCCAGATCAGTTTTTTACTGCGTTCTGTCTACGTGGCGAATCCCACTTCACGAATGCCTTTCTCTTCACGGCCTGCGAGATGATTCCTCCAATGATTCGCCTTGTCATCATGGCGAATTCGCAGCGTCGTTATAGTTGTTATTAGTCAACGTTCATCAGGCATTACTTATTTTGATCTATCTATCTAGAAACAATTGTTTATATGCATGTGAAACTCCAGATATAAATATCAATTGCATTATACTTGAAAACTATATCTACATTTAATAAACTAGTTTCCCCACTGTTGAGATAAATTAAAAACAATTTCTGGCCATAAAACGTTTAGATTTAAATTGTCATCGGAATAGTTTGGCTAGTTGTAAAATTAAGGATACAAACTAATTAAAGTGTATCCTTATCATTACCAGCTAAAATATTTACGAAATAGGTTTCCCGACTTTCATCTTCATGTTTTCCTTTATAATTTACTTATGTTCTAGATCATTCATTTATATTATCACTAAAATTGAATAAATGAAATCCATCATACCAAATTTGAAGGTTATCATGATGACACCTCATCATATAACATACACAGATGTTCGTTATGCTCCATATATGTGTCAAAATTATGTGCAAACATCTATACAGCATTTACGTCTAAGTTCGAAAACCAGATAGTTCCACCCATGTCTGAAGGTGCCCCAAAATTATTCTTAATCGATTTGTTTTAGCATACTTTATTTTTCAGCATTAGATTCAGCTTTAAAATGTATTTCCGATTATGTTATTTCACCCCAGATTTTCGCAAGTTCCAATTCCCCCACAAATCGTATTACATGAAAACGGCAATATTTTGACATTTGTTGCATATTAATGTCTACAATCGACTTAATCCCCAACAATCCAAAGTGAAGGTAGAGAGTTCAATACCAATAAAACTGCATATATTTCTCCGTTTGTAGCCGATCCAGCAGCAGACAGGCACCTCGCCACTCGATCAGCAAGTTTGTTTTTGCTCGGTTTCGTCTACTACGAAATGCGAGTGCGAGCCAAGGATTAGTTGTGGTCATGTGGACCTGTAGATGTACACTGGCCGGTTGGACAGAGTAACTATTCGCACTGCCAAGCGAGTGTGTCTGTGTGCGTCACATTCCTGTTGGTTGGGGCGATAGTTTATACCCGTGCCGTGTGTGTGCGTTTGTGTGCGCGTGTCCGTGTCGGACGTGCCGCACATACCAACGTATACGCCTCTAGCTCCGCCTGGTTTAATTGCCTCGATACAATTCCCGGCCTAACTAATCACTGAGTATTTTTAACCACCGAGCATCATCGCGGTTTATTTATGGGTGTATTTAAATTTTGAAGTGAGGTTGTTTGGTCATTTATCTCGCTTATGCTAATTTCGTATTTGGGAAAACTACATTTGCGTGGTTTAAAGTGATTTTAAACAACTGGACTGAAACGTTGCGATTATTCGAGCATGGAACTCGAGCAAACTCTTTGCTCATGATTCTGTATTTTTCTGTTGCATCCTGCGTTGTCATTCTAAAATAATAATTACTTTCTCCCCTATACATAGTATATGAAGAAAGTTTTTTTTTTTTCTTATAAAAATTGAGTGTATGCAATAAATGTAACGTGATATATTGTTGTGCTGTGTTTTAATGTGTCAATACTATTTAAATTTATGGATGGTTTAAATTGATTGGTTTTCATACTTAAAAATTGCGTTGTAACTTAAGAGGCCTATGGGGCGGAGTCCTGAGGAATGATGTAAATTTTAAGAGATTTCGTTGAATGCACCTTACTTAATTAGCATATCATTTGAACCAAAAAATCTGTGTCTATTAAATATTAAGATTCCTTCGATTCAATTAAGCAATCACAATGTTTAGAGATCGATGAAAACCCTCTAAAAACCCCTAACAATTGTCAAGGTCTAAATAAATTTTAGTACAGAGACTATAGAGAGTAACGGTACTCCAAGCGACAGTTAGACGGACTATTCTAGAAGCAATTTGTAGTTTTTTTACTGTTTGCGCTTCGGAAACCATGAAACGCGCATCGGTCAGTTTCATTTCGCGTCTCGTGGACGTCGCAAAACATCAGATCACCACGCTAACATTTCCTACGTTAATTTTATTTTGTGAATAAGTTTCTGAAGTGTGTTGAATCGACCGTGTTGGAAATTCAATTTTACAGTGGCTGTCTTATAGGAAAAGCCTTTTCTATTTTAGTAAGTACCTGAATTTACTGTTACTCTCATGTTTCTTTATCGGTATATGCTGAAAATGTAAATAAATAACTTGGAACCTAAAAGTAAGAAGTACTAACATAAAAGTGGAAGACATGTTTTGGCTTAGGTTAATACGGGTACAAATTTATCATTTAATGCCAAATACAATTCAGATTATCTTTACACTTAAGTTTAAACAAACATCATATACAACAATACATTTGAAATAACCACACCATAGGAGGAATACCTAGCTTTTAGGATTTATTTTAAAATATTGTCTTCAAAATTAATTGGTAAATCGAGTCCCGGATAATTAGATTCCTACCGTGCCGATACTGTATTAACCTACCTAGTGTGGATTCAATGGTCCAGGCGATTGAACCCGGTTCCAGGAATTCCCAGTATCAGATCGCATGGTAATGTAATGTCTGACTGTTGGGCGCTCATTACAGTCTATAACTGTCAATGCGCCTGGTGGAGTCTATAATTGACTGTCTATCGTGAGGCCCCGACTGTGTAGAGGCTGCGTCACCGCTCGGTTCACCGCTGGTGCAGGTTGTGGCGCGTGACGTAGGTACCGCAGGTCCGGTTCCCGAACAACTCGTTGTGACAGGGAATAGTAGAGAATAGAGACAAGTTTCCATGTTGCGCCAAATGGGTGTCTTCTAGGGCGTCAATAAAGTGGGGGAGGAGAGCTGGAAAGGAAGTCTATTTTATCCCCGAATTCCTATTTCCGCGGTATTTAACTGTCGAGGATCACTGTTGGAAAGCTAACTAGTTTTCCCTGGGTCCTACATGCGACGTTCCTACCTGATGGGGGGATTGCTGGAATGGAAGTCTATTTTATACCTGGGTTCCTGGGGTCCTACTTTCTTAGAGTCTACCTGACGGTGAGGAGTGTTGGAAAGGTAGTATATCCCAGGGTTTCTACTTTCGAAGTTTCTACCTGACGGCGAGGAGTGCTGGAACGGTAGACTATTTTATCCCTGGGTTCCTACTTTCGTAGTCTAGCTGAAGGAGAGAAGTGATGATAAAGTAGTTCATTTTATCCCTGGGTTCCTACTTCCGAAGGATCGTGCCTTATTTCCTGGGTCACGTGCCTTACCAGTGGAAGCTCAAGGATCAAACTGATGTTGTCAATAGGGTTTTGACAAAATATTTGTAGTTACTAAGCAAATTATCAGGGAATAAAATCTGAAGTCACTTGGAGAAAATAGTATATGTCCACGCTGCAAGAAAAGGGATGCAGAGAGGTTTGGCAACAGGGCGTTCAATGCCATGGCAAGTAGTTTATTTTGATTTTTGTATTAGTTAAAATATGTGTTGTTGTTGGAACCAAATGTTTCGGAACCCACATTGAAAGGAAGCTTCAAGTTTCAACAAGTCGTTGTCTATTCGCTTCTATAACAGAAATGCTAATTTTAAAACATCTGTCAGGCGTATGAATTTATTTTAGATGAAATAATACGAAGGAAAACTTAAGAGGGGAATTCCAAAGTAGCGACACGAGTTTAACGTACAAAACTTTATAATAATTTTGGAACTTGACTAAATAATTATCTCTCGCTTTTTCTTTACAACTAGCAATAAAGTAAAATAGTTTACTCCTTTTAGGATTAATGTTAGTTTGAAGATTATATTTTTATAATGGGAGCAAAGGTGTAAATGTTATATTTTTCGTACTTAGTGCCCCATTTTAACTGGAAAATGGGGTTGCATAATAGATGAAGTTTGTATGAACTCGTAATAACCTACCCGCCTACGACACACTATTAAACTCCATACTGTTGTTGGCGAGCAGGCGTTGGTAGGCAATATTTTTGCTGCACGAGAATTGCGTCCTCACCCCTTACAACGAGTTACAATGTATACGTACAGTAGTTGTTACGTTGACAGCGACGTCCAATATTCTTATCGAAAACCCGGTCTCGCCTTTCACTCACCACAATGAAGCCGCTATTCTCGTACTCAAACAAATGTTAAGCTTAAGTTGATTGTAATTTTATCAACGGTTATTTCATAAAAATATTCATAAGCGCCTATTTATAACTAATAATATTTCAAACTCCAAATATATATTGTTTTGTTTATAACATAATACAAATTTATATTTTAATATTGCATAGTTAATGCCTTTTAAAATATTAAAATGTAAATTTTAATATTTATAACTTTGGAAATTATGGATGCTTTCCCACTCTTATTTTTAAAACTCCATCCACGAGAAAGGGTCCCATTTTCTTCCACTGCCTAGTAGCAGTGTAAATGGGTAGGATTACATATCTTAGCCGTTATAACTAAGATAATTAGGTGGGACTAAGACGATTGGGTTAATGGTCATCTGTAATCATCAGCTGAACATTTCAAGCGGCGCTTGTTTCTCTCCCCATCGTCACAATCAGTTAAGAGGAGACTAAAGTCATGAAAGATTTCGCGTTGCTACCTTCTACTCCCACTAGACCAATTTATTTTTGTAAGTTCCGCCCCTCCTCAGAAATGGCCCTAAATCATTGAGTCGACTCATTTCAAAGAATGAAAAAAGTTCCTATAACAATTTCGTTGAGCAGAATATTTATACCACATTTCAATAATAACATTTCAAACAAATTCCAAAATATTCCTTATTTGATACTATTTAAAGATAACTGTTTGTGATATACAAAACTCAGCTCGCTGAAATCTCCAAGTTGTTTTTATAAGGTAGATGGGTTAGGAAAATCTGTCAAGCACGAACGAGAAGTAAATTTTCATGTTTAGTCTTTTATAAGAAAGATGAAGAAATGTGAAATCTTTTAGGATTATAATCCCTTCTTAACTGAACGAGCTATGATTTAACTTTCTCACTACTGTAATTCGTAAAAACACAAGGTCCGTGGGGAACTTCTTCAAGTAAAAAATGTAGTTAAAATAAATCCCCAAAACTTAGTTATTTGCAATGATAATTATTGTACTGATAATTAATCCTATTAGTTTAAATTATCGTAGAAACGTATTAGGACGTAAATTACTACTGTAATTAAAATGTATCATCCCTTTGAAACTTATTTTTTCCCTTTGCTACAAGGAACAAAATTATTCAGAGTTACGCTACTCCAATTTTCTATCTCTTTCCTTGACAACTCCACTAGAGCGGCCACATTGTGCTGATAGCGGTGACACGGTAAAGCGCACTACTACGGATGGACATTAGCACCTTGTATACAAACTTCAGAATTGTAATTATTCTTTTACAGTAATGCATTCCATTTAGTTTTCCCACAAGTTTACCCGTTGTCAAGACAGTAAAGTGACCATCTGGAGTGTGTGTGTCTGCGAGAATGCCAACTAACGGAACTGCTTATCCCGATGAGCCAACCAACCAACCACGCGACGTCTACACTCCCCACGGCACCGCGCGCCAACCAAGAGCAACAGCCGAAGAGCTTTAAATTACCGCGTTTCATCACTTTACTGCGTGGAAAGGTAGGTTATCGTCAGTGCAGTCTTGCATGTTTAGCAACAATGGTCGGTAACGTAGATTTTGAGTTTTGAATGTTTACATTTTATTGTAAGGTACACAATTGACGGTTTGGTCTGCGAGTGTTTAACATTGTTGGTAAGGTAGATTGTTAACGGTTTCCGTTTGCAAGTTTGTTAATTGTTGGAAAATTACTTTTGTAGGTTTAAGATTGTAAGTTCACAATTACTAAATTTATTTGCAAGCTAGACGGTTAAGGATTTTCATTTTGAAATTCTTAATTTTTCGTAAGGTAAAATGATATTGAATATGGTTTTAAGGTTGGTAATTCTTAAGTTTGCTGAAAAATTAGTTTGTTGTTCGTTTAGGTTTGTAATTTGGTAACATCAAAATGTTGTGTATGCTCTGAGGAATTATATTGTTATTGTAAAACGAATACTTACAAACTAAGAACAATATAGCATACTCTATATTTTATAACTTTCAAAACTGAACAATGAACTGACAATCTATCTCTAAAGAGGCCCAAAACATTAAAATACACTACTTATATTTCGGCATAATGAAATCTACTGTAAAAGTAGGAATTTGGGTTTGAAAATAGAAAATAGTTTAAAACTTGAAAGTAATCTTTTATTACTACTCCATAAACTTAAATATATTTTCAACTGGTCTATAATCTCGAAGAAAATGCAGAAGAATAAGAATAAATCATCCGTATCGACAAGGAATTCCAGCTAGCTCTTTATTGTTACAACAGGAAAAAGAAGTCGGATATTTATAACCGAGAGGCAAAAACACGCAAAAAACATAAGCTATCGTTTGTAGTACGTCGTATAAACTATTAAACGAGCGGCTCCACCACCGTTAGGCCGGATAAGAATGCAAATCGGGTAAAGACAAAACACGATGAGGGCTATTTAAATAATCGATTCAATTTGAAAGGTATAAATATTCAGAGGAGGTTTGGGCAGTGGTCGCGGCGCCCGACTAGCGCTAGGCTCTGGCCCGAGGCACACACTGAGGGTAAGGAACTCCCGAGAATCAGTCGGTGGCTATAACAGACTGTGGGTTTGGGCAGTGGTAGCGGTATCCGACTAGAGCTAAGCCCTGGCCCGAGGCACACAAGGAGGGTAAGGAACTCCCGAGAATCAGTCGGTGGCTATAATAGACTGTGGGTTTGGGCAGTGGTAGCGGTATCTGACTAGAGCTAAACCCTGGCCCGAGGCACACAAGGAGGGTAAGGAACTCCCGAGAATCAGTCGGTGGCTAAAATTGACTGTGAGTTTGGCCAGTGGTAGCGGTATCCGACTAGAGCTAAGCCCTGGCCAAAGGCATACAAGGAGGGTAAGGAACTCCCGAGAATCAGTCGGTGGCTATAATTGGCTGTGGGTTTGGGCAGTGGTAGCGGTATCCGACTAGAGCTAAGTAAGCCCTGGCCCGAGGCACACAAGGAGGGTAAGGAACTCTCGAGAATCAGACGGTGGCTATAATTGACTGTGGTTTTGGGCAGTGGTAGCGGTACCCGACTAGAGCTAAGCCATGGCCCGAGGCACACAAGGAGGGTAAGGAACTCCCGAGAATCAGTTGGTGGCTATAATAGACTGTGGGTTTGGGCAGTGGTAGCGGTACCCGACTAGAGCTAAGCCATGGCCCGAGACACACAAGAAGGGTAAGGAACTCTCGAGAATCAGTTGGTGGCTATAATAGACTGTGGGTTTGGGCAGTGGTAGCGGTACCCGACTAGAGCTAAGCCCTGGCCCGAGGCATACAAGGAGGGTAAGGAACTCTCGAGAATCAGTTGGTGGCTATAATAGACTGTGGGTTTGGGCAATGGTAGCGGTATCCGACTAGAGCTAAGCCCTGGCCCGAGGCACACAAGGAGGGTAAGGAACTCTCGAGAATCAGTTGGTGGCTATAATAGACTGTGAGTTTGGGCAATGGTAGCGGTATCCGACTAGAGCTAAGCCCTGGCCCGAGGCACACATGCAGTGTAAGGAACTCCCGAGAATCAATCGGCAGCTATAATGGACAATTTACCTTTTTAACCCTGATTCTATGTTCGACATTAAGTTTCTGTAAAATTTTTCTATTTTTGAAATTCGTCTTTGGTTGTTACCTTTTTAAGAGCGTGTTTATTAGAACACTTAACGCTGAGCTGGACTTATAATACTATTTATTTGGAGCAGGAGACCACCCAAAATTTGCATGGAATAATACATTTTACTTAACCAGCGGGACGTTATCTCGTAGCTATATTCTATCGACTAAAAATATTGTGCAACAATCATTTTTAGATGAACTGGCCTCCTGATTTGTAGATGAACATTTTCTTTGTTTAAAACTCATAGCTTGTGAAGGTGTGTTTCTTTATATAAGTCATTACTGTAAACAGTTGCCATTTGCCGTCAACGACTGTAAAAGTGTTTCCCTAAATAACTCCCACTAGGGTTACTCTCGGTTGTATATGTTAGTAGTTCAGTTCCTGCTTTGTGAGGATTGTGCCAATAATTTCGATACCCTGAAGACTGGACCAAATTTAAGATCCCAAAACGTCGTGAAACTTATAGGGAAACGTCGTTAAAGGGCAGGGTAGCGTAGTGGTTATCGTGCTCGTCTCGCAATCCGGCAATCCGGGGCTCGCTAGATCGATCCTGATCATAATCGCATAGTTTTGAGAAGGATCGAAACTGGACCCAGCTGCCATTTTTCATTGGGCTGTTAATTAATGATGCTTTCTAAGAATATTAACAAGACCAGGGTTTGGACCGTTCCCTATCAAAATGTTAAAAATTCCACTGGCGTAGATACACAAAAAAACTTGTTTTTCAATTAGTAAAGACAAATATCCGCAATATTTTTTAAATAAAAAGAACATTTAATTTAGAAAGCAAAATTATTATTTGTTAAACAGCACTCGTGGATAACTGTAAATCATTATCGATTAATCACTGGAGTTTTTGGTAACCACGTTATAAGGAATGTATATGTCGTTTATAGAACGTTGTATTTTTAATCGTCTATTTGCCTTTTAAATGGTGGTAGCTGTTACCATAGTAATCTAATATTTCTCGGCAAAAGGCAACATGTTCTTGTATTACTATAGTTGTTATCGTATGGATCCAAAGTTCAAAACATCAGATAGCTGATAGATATCATAATACCAATTTGTGAGATTTCTAAAATCCATACCTGATAAAATTTCACCACGATATGATTTTCGATACTGTCATAACTTGCAATTCAATCTTGCATTAGTATTATTAATTGCAAGCGCGCTTCAGGCCCTTAAAGGATATTAAACAGACAAAGACTGTATTAACAACGAGAAAGAGCATTAAAATCGTACTCCATTTTTCTAACGTCTTATACGTACAAACGAGTACTTTGTGACTTTGTGGCTCTATACTGTAGTTAAGTTTGCATTTTTTTGTCGATTCTTCCAGTGTAATGTGTGATGATACAGTTTGTCTCTTGGCAATACATTGTGGCGATATATACGCTAGTTGATTCTTGGCCGAGCTCCAGGCACGTATTTGTGACCGCGAGCGCGAAATCCTGCGGTACAAATGGACGCCGGTGCGGTCACTACCACAACACAAACCGCAGTGACCGCGCGCGCTACCAGGTGCAGTCGCACAACGCAGTGGCACGGAACGTAATATCACTACTTACAACAATCTGAGCTTGAATGACCTGCTACTCGAACTCAGACAGCTATTCTTTAAATATTTATGAATTAAAGAAACCATATTTTCTCATTCTGTTGACTGATCGTCTGTTATAATCGTAGCTTAGAAGACCTGTTGGACGTAGTTTTTGAGTAGAGATGCAAGAGATTTTATTCGATTCTACACATTGTCCTCTTTTATTAACACACCAATCGTACACACATGTTGAATAGTTTCTTAATATAACTTGTAAACCCTTACAATCTACTTCTGTATTCAATAAATAAGGCCATATCAATATTAAGGCCATATACATACACAGTGGTACTAGAAGACGACGTCACCCCTTTAGTAAACGTATTTGTTGACGGAGGCAGGCCGCGGGCTTCGCATTCCAAAAGTTAATGTTGCGCCTCCGGTCATTTTAATTTGTAACGTCGGAGCCCCACGCCAAGGAGCTTCGACTCCGTTTCTACTGCGTAGATCTGAGATACACGAACGATGTTTGCTGATAAACGGGCTCCTTTTCAATCTGGTAACTTACCATTTTGACCGAAAGACGGACATTTTCGAAGGGGTAACAGTTTATTCTGAATGGTCTTCCTTAAACATTAGTGGCTGAGACGTTACTGGTGGGTAATTTTTAGATTGTTAGAAATTGTAGGTAGGACAGACAGGAGGAGAGTTTAAGGAACTAATGTTCTAGTCAGCTTATCTTTGGTAATGTTTTGGAGTAATACAAGCATTTAGAATGGATTTTTAAGAAACATAGATTTAGCAGGTTTACTTTTAGTTGAACCGTAGTTAATACTTAAGAAATCAACCAAATTCCAAATTTATGTAAGTTAAAATTACAGTTTCTTAATTCAATAAAACACTGTGTGAAGTTTGAATGAGTATATAAATTAAAAATACAATACCATAACTTATATTGTAATGTTTACTCTAATTTACATTTCAGAATATAACTAATTAAATACATATTTTTGTATTAATTAATATAAACCCCAACTACATTTTAGCTCTTTCAAAATGTCACATTAAGGTCGCGTTCCGTCAGGGAAATAAATTAGAGAAACCGAAATACATTAAACGTTAGTTATAAAATAATACAATTTAGACACAAAACAATAAGAGTTTCAAAATTTACAATATGGTTATAAATTATAATATGTTTAAAACCAGTTAAGATCATAACCTGAAAAAATTACTCCTCGCATAACTTTCAAAAAAAAAATAAAAACCTTGACAAAGATTGCTTCAATTTATCAAATGAGATGGCAATCTCATAACCGTAGAACTTATCTTCCGAACTCACTCACAAATACCTCCCTAAAGGCAAATATATTCAGAAGTGTCTATATTTATGGGTATGGACGAGTGTAAAGATTCTTTTTGAGGGAAATTCGGGCTATATCCATAATATTTAGTGCTAACAGTGTTCCGTTATCAATTTGGGTCCCGGGCCCTCAATCAATTGGGCCCATTCGATTGTATGGTAACTATAAGCACGGCAGACAACAACTATACATAATCACTTCGGCCCGCAGAGACCGGCCGGTCTGCCTTAATGGGATACTTATTTATGAGGCCATAGTTTTTTAATTAATTCGTAATGAAACATTATTAAAATGCCTTCATCTTTTTTAATGGCTTAAAGTTGAATAATTTAAAATCCAATGACGTAAAGTTAAGAAAATCGGAAATGTTGGCATTTGTTGAGAAACGGAAACAGTTTAGTTTGTATTTATTTTTAAAATCCATTTTGTGTAGATTTTGAATTGAAAAACATTATTTGCTTATTTTTATGACCACACATACACTGGTACACTATAGCTGCAAAGAAGTGTGTATAGGCTTAACTAACATCCTTCGATGAACCATGAACTTCACCCACCCGAGTATCTTCCTAGAAAAGCCCTCCAATAGGAATAAAGTTTCCCAACTTACTAACCGAACAGGTGAAATGCTTCTTCATAAGCATTGCAAGACGACATGACATGGCATTTTCAACAACATGGCTTTTGGAAAGACATTTTCTATCAACATGTAGTTCACGCATAGGTGTACGTGAAGGATGCTCCAGTAAAGTGTCAACTGACATCAACATTTTTAGCGCCTCACCCCTTGCTTTGCTAGGTACATTCCATTTACCATTTTCTAGAGATTTGCCCCAATGTAGGGATCAGGAGGTCGTCAAATTTCTCCCCCTCGTTGGGCATTCGCGATAAGTGAGCTTTCATCTGAAGTGTAATGACGCGTGGTATTCAAGGAAGTCAGTGATAGCGTTACAGGGTCTGCCTATAAGGTGTTTTTTGAGTTGTCGAATAAAAGCAGTTATGTATTAAGCACCCACACATATTTAGCCTGGCAAAGTAAAGTAAAAAGACTCTGTCAATTAAAAAAAATCAAAACATCTGTTTCAAAATACAATTTAGTCAAAATTGCTCTTCATGTTATCCTTATTGGCTAAAATCTAACTTTGAGGTCGGCCCATGTCCTTCAGAATGGAACTATTGAGATTCTAAAACTACTTTTCACAACTAACTATGGATTCAGGCCATTTGTTGATACCTCAATCGTTGAAATCGGTTCAAAAAAGTCGCCTTTGCGTATTATTCTTATTAATAGTTATAACCAAGGAATCTAGACTAACCAGCTGGTGCCCGTTATCCGCACAGGGATCTCGTAATCTCATCAACACAGATGTTTTTAAAACGTTACAAGGAAAAAATAAATTATTATCTGCAAAGGAATGGGCCCTAAAGGAATTTTGGAACGCGAATAGGTCGATCCGAAGCCCACATATAGCATAGGGCTTAACCACTTAACTTAATCTGTTCAATTTGTGCATTAGAACGGAACATAAATTGACATGATGACAGATAAGGCACTACTCTCCTATAACGGTATAAAATAGATTACTTGCCATATTTTTTTGCATTTACGAATAAAGTCTTCTGAGTTTAGTTAATTCACATTTTCTTTAATAACTCGGTAAATATATGTGCTAGAATGATGACAGAGGGCTTAAATTTTTGAACTTTTTATGTCCTAAAATGTAATATTCATTATTCTTATGCATTTGGGTTTTTTACCCTCTTTGGTCCTAGAAACTCAAAATTGTAGAAATTAAAATCCCAAAAATGGGGTTAGAATTTTCCGATTGTTTTGTCCAAGGAACTTGTCCAACGAATTATAGAAAGGAGTGTCCCTACCAAATTTGAAGTTAATCAGAGAAACAATTCGACCGCTAGAGTGCGCAAACACACACATATATAATTTTCAACTACCACTTTCAGGAACTACTATGGTGGTCCCGGGCTTAAGTTTCACCGTACGGGTGAAACTCAATGTGGATAGTTCAAAGAAACCCCAGCAGAGTTCACTTTTCCATGGGAAATTCACTAAGAATTTATATAAGAGTGAAGCCCCGCGTCTCCAGCCTTGAGTCCTGAGCGGCGCCGCTTCGAGCCACCTACACAAACAATAGGCGTCAACAATACCCATTGTCCACCTATTGTGCTGTCTTATTGTCCTAGTCTTGTTTTATTCCCCATCTGGAGACAGATTGGGCGATGCGCTAGAGTCTCTAGGGCCTCCGTTCCAGCGCTAAAACAACTACCGGAAACGTAAACAAATCTCGATGAATTTAATACATTTATTTGAATTAAATACTAAATTAGACTAAAATTGACTCTAAAATTAATCTAGTAATCTTAGCTGTCTAGCAGTCAAATTACAAAAACTTATTTTACAAAGCAATGTTGATGTACATTCAGGATATTACTTCCGAAGTTGATATTACCCATCCAAAATGCGTCGGTGTTTGAAACAAACAAATTGCAATGAATAATAACTTATCTATGAATTATCCGCACATAATTAAGAGGCTACTACCACCGCCTAAACAGCCTAACAGCTGGTAACAGTAAACCTGATACTGACACTGTACATTTCACTGAGAAAAATTAACAAAGAAATGGTGATTCGTAATTCTGTGTAATTGAGGAATGATGCCACACGTGAGGATTTATGGTGTCATGATCACTTTACCTAAACCAATAACTGCCTGCAGTAAACCAGAAACAATATTGGTTTTAAGTTAATCATATAATGGAGATAATGATATTAATACTGAATTAAATAGGTGTAAAGTAATATAAAACGCTATAAGACGTTTTGCCTACGGGATTATTCTTTCAGAGATTACTAAATAGGTTTATAACAGGTTTCTCATTTTATTACGATGAGTTCCCGAGCTTCTTTCATTTTAGTAGAAGGGGTTATCTTTTATCGGAGCGGCCTTTATAATAGTGTAGTGGCCTGTCTCTACACCCTTTTTTCTTCTTAAAATATTAAGGTATTTCTGAAATTACTATATCACTGTATGTTTAACATAAACATGTGTATCACTGTATGTTTCGCATTTTTATGTAAATTTCGAGAACAAACTCTTTGTTAAAGATTCTCATTTATACCCATACTATTAATGATACATTCAGTGTCTGTGCAAGAATAATTGATTGTAAAAAATATTACGCATTTAACTAGTGAAATATATGTGCAGGCGTTCGTTTTTGGACTCGCGAAGGAAAGATGACCGTTAGGAAAACGAATGTGGCAAAACGGTTGGATTGTTGGTTATTTTCTATCTGTTCTTGGCCAGCAGCTTCACTGATGCAAACTCTTTATTTTGAAATTTAAAAATCTAAATAAAGTATAATTAAAAATTATAATTGAATATTATAAAAATGTATTATCTGCTGGCCAATGACAGATAGAAAATAACCAACAATCTTTCGAGTATTGTTATTTTAACATATTTAAGTAATTTGTGATGATAAACAATGTCAGATCAAAGGTGCTATCTTTGACTTGGAATACATTTTGATATCATATAATTTTAGGACTTGGCAACCCGTCAACACTTTGTGTTTTTGGGTATGATATACTTAATACACTTCAATTTTTTATTTTGTTTATTTCATAATGAAAATATTAAAATTGTTTAAATTTAGTGTGTAGAATTGGCTGTGAAACATTTGCAGTTACATTTGACTTAATACAGGATGAAAATTTACTTTTGTATGTTTCGATGTTATGTGTTGACCAACGTTCGTCTTTAACCATCTCTTAGTTCGTAAAACGGCTCAATCTGTTGCATCTACCAATGAAACTTATATTCTCATGGTACATAATGAGATAAGCTTTTGGAAAAAACAAGTTATCAAACAAATTAAAGTCTTGGAAACTGAGTACATATTTTGTTAAAAAACTATACTTTATCGATGTTATAAATGACTTACTTTGATTTACATCGTCCAAGGATAATTTTAACTTTTCCAACATTTAACTCATTAGGATTCAAACTTTGCCCTTTTCACCGTATTATTACAAACAGTTAAATCCGCACCTATGTCCAGGTAAATAACGCATATTTCCTTTTTCCGCCAAAAAACATCACCGCTTCACGCGAAAACAGTTTGTCTTCAAATTGAAAGTCATTAACTTTTCCCGCTATTACACTCCACAACATTCACGTGGGCCCAGTGTGCGGTACAGGAGATAAATCAAGAGTTTGAATTAATTTGGAAAACCCGGTGGGAGAGAGATTGGTCGACAGTTGGACAGATCGTCACCGTTACACGCGCCGAGTCTTGGCTAATGAAGGTTATCTGGCCGCACAGCGCCCTCTTGGCCTCTGCCGGGTCGTTGGATCTCCTCGCATCCTGTCCTCGGTGCGGTTTTATGGCGGGGAGTTGTGTAGAAAACCCCGCCAAAACGTGGCCCTACTAAATCAAATGTTACGTCTACAAAAATCACCACGATTGTGCACCTAATATGATGTTTTGAATTTAAAATACCCCCGTTGCAGCAAACCTGCATACTCAGCCAATTTCCAATGCATATACGCCATAAATAGCCATTTACCAAGTTTCGTAGATACATATTCAAAAATGAGCCGTATATTAAATTTTAATTTCTCTCCATAAGAATACCATGGGGATTGAGTACTCAGGTTTGCTGCGACAAGGAACAGAAAATATTAGGTTTTAATGCAAATATTAAAAGACCACAACCAGGTGAAGCCACATACCAAGTTTAATCCGTATCCATTTATAAATAAGCAATTTATAAAATTTTAATTATTCACCTTAAGAATAAAATAGGGGGCTGAGTACGCAGGTTTGCTGCAACAAGGAGAAAAATAATGGGTTTTTATGCAAATATCAATAGAGCTTATCTAAGTGAAGTCACACACCAAGTTTCATCCATATGCATTCATAAATAAGCGATATATAACATTTTAATTATTTTTCATAAGAATAACATGGGAACCGAGTACCTAGGTTTGCTGCTTCGGGAACCATAGGTGAAAAATTGTTTTTTTCTGCAAAAACAATAAAACCCAACCAGATGAAGCCATATACCAAGTTTTGTCAGTTTATGTTCATAAATAAGCGAGATAGCAAATTTTTCTTTTTCTCCATAAGAATAACATTGGACAAAGTACTGTGTTTAGCACTTTCAATATCTCGGTAACCAATTGACGTAGAAGAATGATCAAAACACCGAATTGTTTGTTTATTTAAGCCAAATCCAATGTTGAAAACTAAAATTAGATGTATTAAAATATTATATGTAAAAAACTAAAAAAAAAACATTTTTAGGGTACAAAACCCCCCTAAAATACCCCTTCGGATAAAGCGATCTGTCTGGTTATCGAACTTAAAGTCATAAATGTTGCTTTACACGTTTTTACCAAATTTAATCAAAATCGGACCATTTTTACTCAAGTTATCGTGCCTACGGACACACACATATATATATATATATATATATATACAGTATTGAACGAATGGTGTTTTTGGCATCTAGGGACCTCAAAACGAAAAGTTATCATGGTCCCGGGCCTAGGTATTACCATGCCGACTACGGTAATAGCTTCTTCCCTATAGGGGAAATTCACTAATACGTGTATAGTAAATAAACTAATTATTTATAATCGGTTACTTAATGGAACAGGCTGGATAGCGGTGGAGCGCTCGTCTAAAAATCTGAAGTTCACCAGATCGATCCTAAACAAAATATAAAAATTATGTAAAGGTTCGAAACTGGGTCCCAACTGCCATTGTAACTTATTCTACACTTATAAACCATTCACATTCGCCTGACAATACGCCTTAATTGCGTCGGAGTTTTAAACAGGTAGTGTCTTTTGTATTTCCAGAGTATTATATGACTGAATACAAATAATATTATAGGTTTTTTCTAGGTTTCCCAACCCCAAATTACTCCATTCTATTAAGTCAACCAACTGTATTTTTGAACTCTGTAACAATTCATTATTTTATTCCTTGTTTAAAATGTGTTGGTAATGGTGGATTTATCTTATTTAAGTAAGTATTCCGGACATTCCCCATCACTGAGTAGATCTACAATGAGTTCACTACGATGATTCCAACACTGTTGTCTTTCTCTAATGACTGATGGAAAATGTATGCAATAATTTCAGTATTAACAGTTATTTGATTGTTTGTAGGGGTTATATTTAGTACATGATAACAAAAGCTATACCGATCTTAGATAAGTATAGAAAAAATAAGAAAAGATCACCCACGATTTAGGCGGTAAACACTCCTGAGAGTCCCCTAGGCTCCTGGACAATTTTGTAATTCACCTCAGTTTACATTTTAAACAATGTTCTGCGTGCTATCTACGTCTTCAAGTTTCGGATTACTTTTTCTTTAAAAACAAATAACATGCATTTTATATGGGGAAATGCCGATTTTTGTTGATTGCTCAGTAGAGTCTCACAAACTCGACTCCCGATAACTCGACACTCTGGGAAACTCGACACCTCATTTACTATACAGTACATGTATTACAAGACTATATATTTTGGAACCGAGGACAATTAGTTATTAATTCTCAATTTTTAAGTATTTATACAATTTTTATATTTTTCTTAAGTTTGTAATACAATATCATTATACTATAATGTGTTTAAGTAAAATCTAATATAGTATACAATTTACAGCTAAATAATGTGTTTTCCTCCCCTCCCAATTTAATTCTGGATAACTCGACATTCCACAAACTCGACAGGGTCTTAGTCCACATTGTGTTGAGTTTGTGAGACTCCACTATTTTCGAGAAAAAAAATGGTCGCCATTTTGAAACAGATAAAGATAAGTGAGGCAAAATTGTTGTCTCCTATAGCGCTTTAACATTATGTATAACTTGACATATGATTGTGTTTGAAAATTCCGAGATTCGAACTAGTGACCCTCGGTTTTTTGAACATCCTGAATTTGTAACAAATTAAAGATATATTTACGTTATTCCTTGGGGTCGATTTAGTGGGAAATCATTTTATTTCATCCTTCTAGGTTAATCAGTTTGTCTGTAATCTGTTTCAGACACCTTACGTGAAACACTGTATAAAACACCAAACATTTACAGGAACTTACGGGAAGACCAAAAGTCTATCACCTATATACACGTATGAAAGGCCTCGACAAGAAAGTTGGGGGAAAAAATATTAGTTAAAAAAACATCCTAAGGCGTTAAATTAAATTAAAGTGCAAGTTAAAACACATTTTAAATATTGTAATTTAATTAACTGTGTAATTTGATTTTACTATACAACTGAAATCAGATAAACGAGCGAAGCTTAATAGTAGTATCAAAATTTATTTTAAATTTGGAACTGTTATATCTCGGAAGCCTTGAAGTATTGCCTTCATACAGTAAAAGAAAATTAAGGCAAAACTCATTGGTTGAGCTGAACCAAATCACATTTCACAGCACTGCGCCGGCCGCTCGCTCGTTTTCGTTTAGTTCCGCTCATAAAGTGGTTTTCTTTTCAGACATAAACCGCCTTAACATTTAATTAGCTCTGGTTTGACCAAGGTCCTTACTGTTTTACTGGTCTGTTGACAACAGAATGCAGAAAGCTCTACACTCCTGGACATATTTTGGCCAGTATATGAAAGACCAGATGACTTTAATTGTTTCTCGGGCTTGGATTGGACGTTTTGTAGCACTTGTATACTACATCGCACATACCCGTACATAGTACAGAAAGAATACCCTTATCACAGAATTTCTGTTAGCTTAGTAGGCCCAATGCCAAAAACCTCAACTTCTAAGGTGGTTTTGAAACTTACCAATCGCGTCTAGTTTTTGAAACTACTCACACGTATATTATAATATAGTTTAGTTATATAAACACTAGACATGATAGGTAAAGCCCAAACAACCCTTAAAATTAAATAACGATCCACCGCTTTAATAAGTTTCAAAAATAACATACATTTTTAATTTTTTAGCACATTACATTACACACGGAACTTGAAATAAAATATCAAGAAACTGCCGGAACTACGTCACTAAAATATTATATTCGATGTTCATAAAAATATAAATTGTTGAAGTACATTATGCATTTACATTAAAATGATGTTATTAAATATAGCCTAGCTACAGATACCACTAGTCTTTTTGCTGAAATAAACATAGAGTTAATACAATAGTGGTATTATTTATTTTTGTGTTAAAGTTTATGTCTGCACACAAATACCAAATATACTGCATGTGATGAAATACACCTGTTACCGCTTATTATAGTAAACTAGGTAACGTATTTTAATAATTAATTTAATTTAATTTCGTTATATGCAAAATTTATATTACTATTTTATTTTTCACGAGGCGGAAAACGACCATTATAGTTATTACTTTGCCCGCAGGTTCAAGAGCCTCAGCGGATTATTATTTTTGAATTCTGCATTTTATTTAATGAAAATAGAGTCTAAACACGAAATGACTACGACATTCCTGTCTGTGTTTTAGGAATAAAGAGGTCAAATGATCAACTCGACTTTTTAATATCAGTTTCTTTGTTTCTTAGCCCCCACTTCAGTTTAGCGGAAACTCCTAAGTATAAAGCAATTAATTAAGGAAATGAGAAGACGTTGTTGAAACAGCCTAATGATTTATCCATGTGATAAATATCCTAACAGAAAAGATTGCCGCAGTTTGGTGTTGGGTTCAACTTAGTGCGGGTCTAACTATAAACTCCAGTCGATTGAATTTATTTGTGTTTTGGTAATACATTATTTAAAGATCAATTTACAACTGTTTAAGTGTTTGAGAGTGTGTCCTAGGGAAAGCCAAGAAGAGTTTTGCATTGGCAAGCAAGAACAAATGTCGCGCCTTTTATTCAGTACTTTTATTCTGGAAAAATAACATGGGCCCTCAAGTAGACGTCAAGAAGAAATTTGAAAGAATATTCGGCGCCTACATTATTTCATATTTAACAGTTGAACGGATAAATTCACAACTAAAGGATATACTAAAATCAAATGATTCCTACCCAACCACTCAGCGAAGAGGATGTAGCACAGCAACCTATGAAAAATGAGATGCGAAAGAGGAAGGGTATTATAATCAACACAGTCAATATTTTAATCAGTATCAATCAATATATTTTAATCAAGATCAATCATAATATTAATACGCTAGGGTTTTTTTCTTCACAGTCATAACTCGATAACGGCTTGACGGATTTTAACGTTTGAGGTGTCATATTAAAGGTATTTTTAGGTAGTTTTAAGAAAAGGCACATTTTAAATGCAGTAAAGGGCTGAATTTTCGGAACAGTGGTGCTATCCGACGGCGGAAGTCTAAACTACGTGTTGATTATTGAATGTACGTTATCCGCATTATTCTCAGATCAGATGTTATCATCCGTTTTTATATTTTATGTTTTGTTATGTTTGTTTACAACAACAGACAATAGACAATAGAAGTAACTGACAACTGAAGTAACCTTTCGTTGGGTACAAACATGCCCGGATTCTAGCATCAGGCCTAGTTATCGTTGTTAGACAAACAGTACAGTAATACCGTTATAGTTTCGGTTTTTATGTTGTTTTTTTTTATTAGGATTGTTCGGAGGTTTTTGATGATTTTTGACTAAATTTCCTTGACCTTAAAAATCATATTTTTTCATATATATTTTGTTTATTTATTTACAAGGCAGCCACACACTATCGGACTTTTGCCCGAACCAGACATCGAACAAGACATCGGACCGAGCAGGGAGCAGGGAGTAGGGCATGAATGTAGCTAAATTCACTCCGAACTTCTTCCCGATCAAGACCCCGATCAAGACATCGGATCGGACAGATTGAGCGCGAAAACACCGAGCGGGGAAAAAACGGTGGGGACCATTTTAGTTGCCGTTTTGCAGGTCGGCCATGTACTTGTGGAGTTTAGGGGATGCAGGTAGGGTGGTAGGGGGCTAGGGTTATGTAGTAGAGATTAATTTATAGTTGCATATGAATTGATTTTACTAACATTATTAATTTTATTTAGGTTAAACTAGTTTAGCTGATTTATCTGTTAACAAATCAAATATCTATCACTGTGTCTTGCAAAAGCAGTAGGTCTGGATATTATTAACTATGTAGGAGGATTGTAACATAGCTCCTAGCGGCGGGGCTCGTGACGGCGCTCGGGACGGCGCTCGGAGCAGCGTATGGAGGTACCACACACTACCGAACCCCGAATCAGACCCCGAACAAGACATCGGACGGATCTTTCTTTGATCTTTCGTCAAAAAACCGCCTCGAGAGCGATCGGTGCACGGTTCGATGTCTTGTTCGGTGTCTGGTTCGGAGGCCCCACAAACTACCGGATTTTCTCCCTTGGAAGGCAAATCCTGCTCGGTTCGATGTCTTGTTCGGGAAAAAGTCCGGTAGTGTGTGGCCGTCTTAAGGCCTATTATGTGATTCATCAAAACAACAGTGACGTCAGGTAGGCCGGGCTGCGCGTGTGCGGGTTTGTGCGCGTCGGGGTGTGAGGGTCGCTTGGACAAACTATAGGCCCCGCCACCCCGCACGTAAACGACCCGGGCCGCGTCCTCCCCCCTCGAGTAATCCTATTAGTGACGCTTCCGTACAATTTTGATTTATTTTTAATTGTACAAAACAAACGAGGTCACACTCTTATATTATTAACAACGATATAACAAACATTTTTGTTTTGTCCCATACAACTCGGACCTCTTGTGCGGTGTTTATCAGATTACTAAAATACTTATAAATAAAATACAAAAAAATGAGTCACTAGGTCTCAAGTAACCTATTTTTGGGATGCAAGTAATTGAATGAGAGATCTGCTTGGCAGTAGGGCCGAATTTGGAGGTTTGGATTTTGGGAGAGCGTGGCCTCGTTTGTTTTGTGACGATTTAAAATAAATCAAAATTGTACTTGGGCGTGCACGGAAGCGTCACTAATAGGGGGAGGACGCGGCCCGGGGCGTATACCTGCAGGTCAGTTTGGGCATAGCTCCTGAGCTGTAGATATTATGTAAGACTGTATTACTTACGTTCCGTCAGTCAGCTCAAATTGGAGAAAACAACTTTAGTAGACGTTGCGATGCAACTGCATTATCATCAGCTTGAGTAAAATGAGGTTGATTGGTTTGATGGTTTCATCAAAATGAAATAAAAACACAATACATTACATTTATACGTAAACGACGACACAAACGAACGGACACGACGCATAAAACGAACAATAATACTACAGTACTAGTATTATTAGTAGACAGGCCTGTCGACACGGACATGATCACGCAGCGCGGGCAGAGGACAGACTTTAAAATATTAATTACAAAATTGTCTTTAATGTTTAGACTGTAATATAAATAAACCATAAATACACAAATAAATAAACCCGCTTTAGAAAAAAAATATAGTTTTAGTTTTGAGTTAATTTTTGGAAAAACACTGAAACGCTGCACATGTAATTATGTTCAATACACGTATGAACTGAGCTGATAACATCATAGTATCAAATTTGGTGACAGCAGCTTGGTTAACATACAGCGGAGATTCATCCATGCAGTTTAGCTGGGGGCTACATATTATATTAAGTTTAATATTTTCATTACAAATTAATTGTTATCTTTTGTTACAATAAACGGTTTAAAATATAAAATATAACCGTAATAAATCTTGCAAATAATGTTTCGATACAGTATTGGTTTAACACAGCTAATACGTTTATTTCTAAAGTCTGGAGGTATTAGTCAATTATATTATGGTGAGACTCGTCACGAGTCTTCAAGTCATGTTGCCTCATGAATTGAGGTGCAAAAGTTTTGATACTGGAAACAATTTAGAACTACTGTGAGTGAACTTGGATCTTTGATCGAAATCGTCACTACAATAATTTTAATTTTTACTCTTTAATGGCACATCCAACTTATTTCTTTGGTAAATTAATTAACAAAATGATTTTAGCAGCATCAGCGAATCTTGAAGACGTAGATAGCATGCAGAACATTACAAGTTTAAAATGTAAACTGAGGTGAATTACAAAATTGTCCAGGAGCCTAGGGGACTCTCAGGAGTGTTTACCGCCTAAATCGTGGGTGATCTTTTTTACCACACTTCTCAGTTCGGGGTGGCGCGAGACAAGTGCAGAGAGAGAACGGGGAGCGAGAGTGAGGCAGAGGGGAGAAATTGAAAACGACCTGATGAAGCTTTGAGCGAGAACCTGTTTCTGCCGCGTCAACCGACCAATGGGAAACCAAGAATGTGGTCACGTGGGCGTCTGCCTCTACAACGTTCTTCGACTCAATGAACGACTCTTTCCAGAGACTCGGTTCGGCCCAGTCTTTCAAAAATAATCTAACTTAAATAGTTTGTTTTTATTTACAACTATAACGATTTTTTACTCAAATTTAGTTTAAACTGTCAAGAGTATGTTGTATGAGTAGCTCGAAACTAATTTACAATTTTATCATAAAATTTATGTAGGCTAAATAAAATCAGTCTTTCGGGTACATTTTTATTATTATTATTTTAATCATCTTTTATAAATGTCCTTTTTTAAATTGTATTTTGTTAAAACTCGGTTGTTTACTTTGTTCGTGAGATGCAAAGTTATTGTGTTGCTTTAATACTTAATTTTTTATATACAAATTTGATTTCCCATTAATCACGTTTTTAAATAATTACCGGTTAGACTGACTACATTAATTCATTTACAGATATTGCAAAAACATAAGTTTCTTATAATTTGTATGATACTTTTTACTTATATATTTTGAAGATTTTTACCCTGCCTTTCATCTAAATCACGTATCAACAATAAACAACACTCATCCTTTAATTTCGGCAAACGATTAGAAATTAAAAGTTACAACTATATTTGCAAGATACATAAAAATAAACAAAATATAAGTTATACCTTGTAAATGAACGAATCACCACTCTGATCAAAAGGCTGATTCACCAGAACTGGCGACTCGTTCAGTTGTGCGGCGGCAGTGCGCCTGCGTTGTTCAGTTCGAGTCGGAGGCCCAGCGCGCTTGCGCCACGCTATAAGATAGTGTTGTGTGTTTGTTTTGACTCCGGTGCTGTATGAGTCTCTAGTGTTTACGGATCTAGTTTGTGTCGGTGTCGACGCGTGTGAGTGTCAAGTGAAGTAGAGAGACATGTGACAGGAGGAGGCATGGCCACCCTTGGACTTTCCAAAGTGTTTATACTGGACAAGTACTTTACCGAGCTGCAGAAATTTTGGGAAACGGAAAAGAAATTACAAGGTAGGCGCTCCACTGCGTTGTTTGTTGATTGGTGTGGATTTTAAAGAAGCTAAAGGTTTGGGTTAAATAGTGGGTTCGTTCTTGGGTTTCAAACAGGTGTCGCGGCTGTTATGAGGATTTACTACCAGACATACACCTCCTTTTTATGACACAGAAAAACACGATTTTATGTATAGCCTAGTTCTCTCAAGCTGTTTTTATCTTAGGACTTTACTGGCGGGTTCTTATACATTCCAACAATAATTTTAAACACGGTACCCACTTTAGAATGCTTGGTCTGACGGACTTCAGACAATATGGTGTTTAAATAAGCCAAATATCGTACGTCCAAGAATCTTGGTAGAAGCTTAAGGGTAGTGAAACATCACTTGGGATTTTCTAATAAGGGAAACACTCCAGAGAAGTTTTAATAACATTTCAAAAGGGGTGCATGGCTCTCTAGAAAAGACCCCTGTATTGCACATGTATTCATTTTGGACATAGAACTTCGGTAAAACATATTTAAAATCAGTCCGTTTATCCAGGTCAGCTAATCCGGAACGTATTATCTGACTACTTACTTACGTACTTGAAGACACCGTCTGTAGTCCTTCATCTGAGTTAGACAGATCCATGTGCCCAATATCGGTCACTTCAAAGAATGATTTCTATATATGTGTAAAGATCATCGACCAAATCAAAGAGTTTAATCTAATTTTTTTATTAGACAGAAAATCATCTACACAATAGAAGGTTTTCTTCCCAAGGCACTGTAATACTGTTTCCAAAGTTAATTCCGTTATAAATAAAAATATCGTGTGTAACCTTCAGTTTGATAGAGCCAAGGCTGTACTATTGGTAAGAGACAAATGTCTTTAAGAAAGGGTGAACCACGCTTCTTTTCATTAAGACATTAAACGAATGCAGGCCATTCATCTAGCATTATCTATTACTCAACCTCGGCTATTTAATATTCTTATCATTGGCTGGAATCAAATTATTATATTATGTCACATTAACTATCATTATACTTTTATAGTGTTCTATATTTAACTGTTGTATTTTTATTCGTAGCACATCGCCCACCCTCTGCCGTTCAGCGGATAGCGGATACAATTTTGATAATCGAACTCGTTTCAAACCTATGTTTGTAAGTTCCCAGTGACGTTTTCAATAGCAAAGCCGATTCTTCGTTTGAGCCCCAGGAGACTTTTAATGCTTTTAGGTATATTGAGAACCTATACTATATAATAACTCTTAAATTATCATTGACGAAACACAATATAATTAAATTATAGGTATTAAAAGCATGGTGGGTCTTGAGCTAATGTTATTTTAATAAACAGTCAATATCAGCTTAGGAATGGCCGTCAACCAGCGATGATGGTCGAAGCCACTCTCCTTTTATCCACGCTTTTATAGCCAACTAGCTGATGTACCCGTTCTTTGCACAGGTATTTTCTTTACCCGTTCTATAATCAATGGAATTTGCATTTTAGTTAGCTTGAAACAGCTGATCTTGCTTATGTTCTTTAAGCTGTCAAATGGAAGTATCCACCGCTGTTCGCTTTACAGTTCTGAATGTTTACTTTCTCCTGAAATGTAAACATTGAAACTTAGGACGTTCACGGGGCGTAGCCCGAGGGGATTTTAAGTGAGTGAATATGGGTTCAAGATCTACCTTCGTGTAAAGTTACAGCCCAGTCGGTTCAGTAGTTTTTGCGTTTACCCGGAACATCAGGCAGACAGACGGACAGACAGACAGGCAGACAGAAACCACCTCTTCTTTATAATATTATAGATTGTCATATGTACATAAATAGACCCAACTCTAAGGAACAGTTGCCCCCCAACTCTCATATACTTGGATATTTAAACTTACTTGTCCATTAGGAGACGCACGTCATTTAGGCCTACTATACAATCCAACTTTCTTCACCCAGTCTCTCCACAAAGGTATGACAAATCACCAACCTGTCTCCATTTACTTTTCCTAACTAATAAGCCATAAGCCAACTTCGATAACCTAAAGATTATGCAGGTTAAATCAAACCACACTCTTGCTACATTACAAATACACTTCTTTTTAAGTGTTAAACCAGCTGAAGACAGCAACTCATGCGCCGCGCCGCCCCAACTGGCAAGTATCCAGTTCAGGAGCACATTTAAGATCGGCCTGACATCTGAAACACATCTACCGGGAGAAAGCACGAAGCAGCCCGCCATACATCGTCTGACCGCTGTGAGAGCGGGTTGAAAGGTCAGAACAGCTGATCGCCTTAACTCACCGCTCAGCTGATTAACAAAGCGCCAATTACACGCGAGTTATAGTCGTGTGTTGCCCAACTCGGTCGGTCGTGTACGGTCTGTGACGCAACTCTGCTTTCCATAGAGTAAGTCATGCTCGGCTCACACGTTCTCTCTCCACGGAGTAAAAACTCCCGACTCCTTCGCTCACTTATTGTGCAACAGGGCGCACATGGGGAAAAGGAACGTCCTACGCAGCTGTATATAGGTTGTGCTATATAGGTTGCGCCATGAAGTATTACTATAGTTGTTGTTATTATTGATTGTACTGTTGTTTCTATACACTAATAAAGGAAAGGCAAAAAGGATGTTAAGGAAAGTATTTTAAGAGCATAGCTTTTGAAGACCTTCTTTATTTCAATATGACAGCTACATCTCAGAATTCAGGAGTGTGTTCTAGAATATAATGTGAACATTTACAACACAAAACTAATTTGGTAGATGTTTATAATGTAGTTAATAAATCAGATCGTTGAACTAGTAGTTGTTCGGGCGCCTTAAATTAATCGGGATTTATGTTCATTCCCATTTTCATTTCACAAGGTAGTTTCGGATCCAAAAGAAGCTTCGGTTTGTTTGAATCAATATTGGAACTAAATATCAGTAGCCGTACCAACACAATTGTTACGACTGTTATGAAATACGTGAATTAAAGCAGTAATTGGTTGTAAACAGAAATATGTTCTTTAGAGTTCAAATGGTGAGTTTCAAGTATAACATGTATACATATCCATAACCATACATCTCACCGTGGCACTGTCACACCCAACTTCATTTCAACCCATCACTTACACCCAACTTCATTCCACCCCATCGCTTATCTTCGATCTTCTTCACGTGGCCGTCAACCGTTGACCCTAAGAAAGGTGTTTATTATCGGCGAACAAATTAAAAAGACTAATTTAAAAGCGATGATGGATTATTTCCTACATCCAAATAAGCCAATGCAAATGTAGTTCAATAAATCATCCAAACGAGTCCCCACGAGTCGCGGCACTGGAACGGATCACCGACAAAAAGAAGAGGAATAAAGCAATCAGCCGTTGGAGGCGGGAGAGGAGGGAGAGGTTCAAGGTGACACTCCGAGACCGAACAGAACCCGAGAGCGAACTACGGTCACGAGTTGATTATCATGATCATCATCATCAACATGAAGTGGCTCGCCGTCGAGTGACTCGTCAGATCTTCTGGATCACTCTCGCGAGAGTCGTATCCTTCAGCGGTCAAGTCGGTACAGTCACAATAGTGATAGCGAAACAGGTACCATGTACTCCCGGTGCATAGTACTATAGCAGAATATCTAGACTTTCTCTGTTCGAAATGTTGAAACCTTGTTTATCTGGAAATTGAATAAAGACACAGAGCGAATCTAGGTGACTCAAATACCAACCAGGAACCTGATAGAACCTGATAGTCTCCTAATCTCTAAATAACTAAAGCACTTGATTTATTAACTGTAATTTATAGTAAATAAATTATGTATTGTAACTACAAAACAACGTTATTAACGTAAACGTAGTGTATATACACTGAGTTTAAAAACATTAGGATACTAGTATTATGTTCGATAATTGTATTTTCCCTTCATAACTAACGAAAGGGAAGGAGTTGATGGCCCGAACACTCGCTGCCTCTCGGCAAATCCTTGACATATCCAGGAGTATAGCCTTAAGAGACCATTATCCTTTATCGACCAAGGATTACGCTTTAGTGACCCAGCGAAAAAGGCTATTTACCGAACAGTTGCACGGAATTCTTACGTGTGAATGACACGTATATATTTTAGATTGGTTGTAAAGATTTTCTCAATAATTTATTATGTATCCGATAGACTCGTGAAAGTTTTAATATACAGGTTGTGCCTGATGAAGTCCAGGAGATTTCATCAAGGACAGGTGGACTCAGACGAAGAAAGAATCATGTAAAACGGGGTAGAAGGATGAATATCAAAGGGAAAGGAGGAACGGAGGTGTGAATACGAATAGGCCTATCAAAGGTAGAGAAGGAGATGTAGACATTACGCAGGCTAAGAGACAAAGGTGACGGGATGACACAGATATAGTCGTAACTAAGGATGACACAGATAATATAGGCTTCTAAAAACTGTGAGAAGTAGGGATGTCAGAGGTAGAGATGGAGATTTAGCCATGTAACAAATTATTGACACAGGTAAATACAGTTGTGTACAGTCAATAAATGTAAGAAGGATGGATATTATAGGCAAAGGAAGTAAAGTAAGGAAGGATAAAGAATAAGTATGACCAAGATAATGTAAAATGTTAAGGTATATCAGAGGAAGGAGGAAAGACAAATGTAGAGACGGAGTACAATGAAGGAGGGGTGCAGGTCTCTTGTCATCCTTGATAGAAACGATGATACCCATTAAAGGAGTGTGGTAGAAGGATTAATATCAAATATACAGACGGGTATGTAGGAATGACACGAGTAATGTTTATATTGAAGAAAGGTCAGTTGTAGGGTTGTTATTGGTAAAAATTATCCTATGAAGTTGGGGTGGAATTCGGAATGTCTAAGAGAAGGACACGTAGGAATAGCACAGGTAATGCTGGGTCCAGTCAAGGTGTGTTATAAGGAAAATGTCACTGGTAACAAAAGGATATCCTTTGAAGGAGGGTCAAGTATGAATATTAAAGGTTTAGGCGGTGATATTGGGATGACACAGGTGGGTGCCACAGCAGAGCCGGTGTCCACGGTGCGGGCGCTAGCTTTATAATCAAGAAAATTGCTTCGAATGACATCTGCGCCTTAACACGAGGCAGCGGACACGCGCACGTGCTTGTTATTAATTCACCATCACGACAGAGAATGATGAACCTTGCACGTGGTCTCACACTCGCACCGACCCTTTAAGGATGTGCGGGTCCTGGAATGATGGTACACCCTTTGAATTAACTCCCATTGAAGTTTAAATTGGTGTATTTTTGAAACTCATAATAGCTGAGTTTCAATTTAACTCAAATTAAATTGTAAAGAAAAATATTTAAAAAAATGTAGGTTAGTTAGGTGTGATATAAATTTTGTGTTAGTGTATTGTATTTGATTTTTTGTTATCTTTGTGTTAGTGTAAATTAGAATGTAAAAGAAAAATCCAAAAAATCCAAAAAAATGTAGGTTAGTTAGGTGTAAGAGTTTGATATTTAGATGTAAGTAGGGTTCACTTGATAACGGGAGGAGTTTCCTTACCTCCCGAAACGTAGTGTAGTTTTAAACACTAGAAGCGATAGGTAAAGTCCAAATAAATCAAAAAATAAATTAAATTGGTATGACACTCACAGTGTTCCATAAAGGGATTTATTGTCTACACAATCAAAGGCTCGCAAAAATCATTAAAACAACAAACAATAACCTCGGTCATTTGCAGGCACTAGTCACTGTCAACTAAATGAAGAGAAAATAACAGTGTTTGATGTAGATAAGATCGATACATCCGAAATTTTAGGCAACACTTCCTTATTTCCTAGTCCCACGGCACTGGGCATGACGCTGAGCCTTGGGCCTGCACGGCGGCGGCCACACACGACGGAGGGGCAAAGCCCTGGGCTCCTCTTTTAGCTCGCCACCACAAGTCCGACCGTCTTTGTTCTAAGACGGAACTAGTTCATTAAAATTAGTTATGGCTAGTGGAATTATGAGGAGTTTCATTGAATATTATGGAATCTCTTTCGTTATCCACTTAGATATTAACTCGTAGACTCGTATTCATTAATAATCTTGTAGATTTCAGGGGCAGCGAGTGGGGTACTGAGTAAATAATCACGAAAAAACATAAAATAACATATAGTACACACATATATAGAAGTAGTTTAGTAACTTTGAATTTGTTGAGAAGCATTACATTTTTGTATTAAACATTAAGTTAGAGATTTGTACAGCACGTAGAACTGCGTATACAAATCTTTTAAGCAAACGATCATTATGAGAGTAATACATATACGTATATGTGGTAAATGACTGTTTCAGAGTATAAAATAGAAATTAGAAAGAAAATAATAAAATTGAATAAATTGAATTTTTATAAACTAATTCAGTAACTACCCCAGGTGATTTTGTTTAAGAGGTCCAATCTCAATTTGTCAACAATCATTCATTTTACTGAACCCCTAGTAAGACTGATTGATGTGTATTTTGATTTACTTACGAATTTAAGACCAAAATCGTGTCAATATTCAAGTTATACTTTGCTCACGATAGATATCTTGGTCATCGGTAGTTTGAGTTAACAGGAAATACAAAAACAAATTCAAAATTCAAAGAGTGACACTGTCTGAATAAGTAAATATTTTTCAACAAAATAAAAACCAACCATAATTATAATCTAATATAATGCATAACTATTTATCAAGGCACTTAATTCTATCCCAATCCTCTCAGTTTACGGAAATAAATACCTTAAGCTTCGTCTAGTTTAAATTTCTGTAAGTTAATGAACATTTATTTTGAGAAAAATAATACTGTATTTTTCCACAGGAATTTAAATCGACGAAAAATTAAAATTAGTTTCATAAAACATTTGATATTATTAGGGGTTTTATAAAGGACCTTTTGCTCAAATCTGAAGTCAAAAATCTCAAATCTAATAGGAAATATGAAACTGGAAATTGACCTGCAATTTTCAAAATGTTCCTACAAGGACCCACAGAGAATAAATTGTTTTAATTCTTTGTCGTTTTTTCAGGTCATCACTTTTCTGTTGGTCAGGCTGAACCCTCAGTAAACTAAATTCTAGGTGGATCGTACTGACAATTCTAGGTGGATCGTACGATCGTACTGACAATTCTAGGTGGATTGTACTGACAATTCTAGGTAAATCGTACTGACAATTCTAGGTGGATCGTACTGACAATTCTAGGTGGATCGTACGATCGTACTGACAATTCTAGGTGGATCGTACTGACAATTCTAGGTGGATCGTACTGACAATTCTAGGTGGATCGTACTGACAATTCTAGGTGGATCGTACTGACAATTGTAGGTGGATCGTACTGACAATTCTAGGTGGATCGTACTGACAATTCTAGGTGGATCGTACTGACAATTCTAGGTGGATCGTACTGACAATTGTAGGTGGATCGTACTGACAATTCTAGGTGGATCGTACTGACAATTCTAGGTGGATCGTACTGACAATTCTAGGTGGATCGTACTGACAATTCTAGGTGGATCGTACTGACGATTCTAGGTGGATCGTACTAACAATTCTAGTGAAATGCTTTAACAAACATAGTTTGTTTACTAGCACCTCAAACAATCATCGTTTGTTCCACCTTGACAATCCTGATATTCCCTACCACTTTCACAACTCTGCATCTTTCCTCATTGGCAGGTCTTGCAAAACGAAGTAGTAAACTTGAGATTGAAGATACTTTAGCAAGATGATGATCTTTAAGGGGTTTCACCGCCCATAAAACATCGCACTAGACTCCAATAAGACCACTGGGTGATCTAATATCGAAGTGATTTAGTAAAAGCGATGAATATTTATCAACTAAATGCTAGAACTATTCAACTCGCAAGTAGAGGGAAAGTAGATCAGCCTTCGGGTAGTATGTAACATTTACATAGCAGACGTATTAGCTCATGTTATGTTCAAAGCGACTCCAAGTATGCTTCTCAGTCCTCTCCCGGCCGACCACGAGACTGTACAAAGTTTTGCGAGCTTTTTAACTGTAGTGGAATATTTTCGTATACCGAGTTCTGTTTTCGTTTTCCAAATTAAGTTTAAACTGTGTAACTGAGAATTTGAGTACGAAGAGAGGGAAGGAGGAGATCTAAGATGTGCTTCAGGCTATTACGATCATGACTGAAGCTGGAGTACTTGTGTGGTTTTTACGTTTAATTTGAAAGTGCAGCATGACAGGTATTTTACAACTGTTTTTTGTAAAATGTATATTGCTGTATGCCTTGATTTATTATTAACTGTCAGACAGATTAATTCTTCAATAGTATTTCATTTTGTAAGTGTAATAAATTTTTAACATTTAAAATTCTTAATCATGTTAATTTTAAACATACACCACCTAGTGTTGTTTCACTATATGATCCGCCCTTTATAATCGTGGGATTTAAAACAGACTGTAGCACTTCATTTGAAATTTAGTTAATCATAACTCTATGTTTAACGTTGAAGTCTTGTAGAATGGAGCCCTATTTTGTTAAAACCACGAACAAGCATTTTCATGACTCAGGTTTATATTTTAGCCACCTTTATTTTCAATTTTAGTGTTATTGGTTTAGAGGTATTTGCATGGTTCTGCAACATACGGGATGACAATCTTTGCATTTCTTGTATAATAGCTTAGTAATACAGTTTACAACTCTTTGTCACTGAATCCATCTCTGGTTTACATCCCAGTTCATCCCCAAGAGCGGTTTGCTTCGATCGCAGTTAGCCCAACAGGGAAGACATCGGAGGACGGAAGGTCGCCGTGAGGTGTCTGACCACAGAAACTCGTCTTGCAGAATTTGGTGCACTTTATAATGGGCTCCGGTTCGCGTCATATAGCTTAATTCCTTCTCCTTTCTTTTTAATTCTGAGAAAAGAATTTACAATGAAACCTTTGTCTGACGGGTAGGTTTTTTGGACGTAAGCAAGGTCGTTGGGACGTCTCGAGACCCGTTTTTGCCCGGACTGTTGCCCAAAGATAGCAGTTCACTCAATGGTCGTTCCGCCGCGCCGGTCCCCGGCTCCTCGAGGTGAACGTTTCCGTGTTTGTCAATTTTTGGTACACTCATATTTTTAAAAAACTGATCTTAAGGGCAGTTTCTTCTTGATCCGAGAGTAAATTATTGCTTCTAGTTTAGTGTTTTGATTCGCAAAAACTCTTCGGTTTTGTAGAATATAGTTTTGCATCATAACAAACTCTAGAAACCAGTGCTCTGTAGAAGATTCATGAGTAAACAATGATCGGGATGCTTGCTTAGCCTTGTTACTGACTAAGACCATTGACTAAATACTGAAGGAGACATCCCATCCATATGGCCCAGCTGTCCCACTTTTAGTGTATGCTAGAGTTTAAAATTGACGTAGTTCGATTAGGTCAGCGACAGATTATGCTGCTGTAAACTATTTATTTTAGCTATTTACTTTAACTTTTAAAATATTTCCACCCCAAAAAGCAAGTGGTAATTAACTTATATTTGCTTCTTGACATGCCAACTGTTGTATTATCCCCTCCTTGAGAGGATAAGTAATAGTTTACAGCAGTGTACTCTGTTGGTGATTAGTGTAAACTACGACCTCTTTGAATCCTGGCACACACAAAACTAGGGGCAGATTTTACAATGGCAATGAGAAGTCTACTTCAGTATTTATAGTCAATGCTAAGACCATTAAGACCTATTGATAATTTAGTCAGAATCAGTAATTAATAGCTCGATGACCAGCTGAAGAGCAGCTGGGTCCAGTTTCAAACATTCAGAAACATTTTCGATTTTGCTCAGGATCAATCCAACTGTCCTCAGATTTTGAGGTGAGTGTTCTAACCACTACGCTTTCCATCCAAAATTTTAACTGTTTCAGTAAAAACAAATATTAATTTCCAGAGCTATAAATAGTATCATGAATTTTATAAACAAAACCTGATCTGATAACTGATCATGTCACGTCAAATCCTCTATTCTAATACGAGCAATGTCTGTTTGTTTGCAAAATCTATCTCGGAATCTAGCGTAACGATTTTATTAAAATATTGTAATTGGGGGCTTTTGTACCTAAAGATACGATTAATATAAACCTCAACTCCAAAAACTTGTGTTTTTAAATCTCATTTGAAAATTAGAAGTTTTAACATTGGACTTGGAGTTTCAAATCAGAACAAAAGAATCATAACTGCTGTGAATAAATAACCAGTAAACATTCAAAGTAGTACTTACACAAGGTTAAGTATCAACAAATGATTCCTTGAAAACAGTGACTAGATCCATTGAATAAAGATTGCATATAGAGTGGACATGTTTTTTATCCAATCAAATAACACCTACTATGGATGGATCGGTCTCCCCGGTATTATCTCCTCAACAGACGAACTAAACATTCCAGGGGTTTCATGGACGCCTATAGGTTATTCTGATGAACCTGACAACGTTTGCTGAATGCTTGTTGGGTGTCCAAACAGTCGATGGTAAATACTTTGGATGGGAATACATTGAATGGCGTTGCCATTTTTTTTAGCAATAGCAAAAACAAGGTTAGTCTCATAAACATTATAAAGATTATAACAGTTGAAGAGGTATTTGAGTGCTGTGCGGCCATCATAGCTTGCAATAAGTTTAAGTTTATTTTAATAAATATATATAGACCACCTAACAAGGCAAACTACTATCATTGTATTGAACTTCTTGAGGACACCTTTAGTGTTGTGAAGAATAATTATTGTGACTTACCAGTAGTTGTAAGCAGTGACCTTTACATTGATAACCCAGAAGGATAAGGAATGTCTTTATGATGTACTACAGTCATATAATCTTCATGTCGCATTCAAAAAATATACTAGAGTTGATGGAACGTCAAATAGGCCTAGTCAGTTAGACTACATTATTACAGATGTGCATAGCCAACATTATTCTGTCAATATATTGCTACCTCTTCTTTCAGACCATAGCATAGTAGTTTTAGCGAATTTCCCCTATAGGGAAGAAGCTATTACCGTAGTCGGCATGGTAAGACCTAGGCCCGGGACCATGATAACTTTTCGTTTTGAGGTCCCCAGACCCCAAAAACACCATTCGTTCGAAACTGTATACAGTAGAACCTCGCTGCGACGACCCTCGATAAGACAAAAACCTCGATAATGAGTCTGATTTTCTAATCCCCGTGAATCTCCCATAATGCTCAATGTTATAAATACCTCTATAACACGACTCATTTTCAAATAAATACCTCAATAGCACGTCTTTTTGTAATTTCATATTACTAATAAATAAACCTCTATAGCGCGTCTTTTCAAATAACTGAACCTCTATAGCACGACACCCACCTCAATAACACGCTTCTTTGGGTAAGTGAACCTTTATTACACGACTCTAACCTCAATAGCGCGCCGTTTTGCGTTACGGAAGCTTTATAGCACGACTAAACCTTTCTCACGCATACTTCCCACGGTTAGAACGGATGTTTTGAAGTAAACAACAACGTCTTGGGCTCAGGTCTCAACAGGAAAACCCCTTCCCCACCCCCTTCCCATTCCGGCCTTTCCTTGTCTATCACGGGTCATATCAGTATTTCACAATAGGTTAAGGTACTGTATTTTGAGCCTATTAACTCAATACTTTAATGAACTGAGTCGGTTAATTTTTTTTCTTACTGCCGTAAGTTCTGCATAGTATTATATTGAGTAAGAAAACTTATCACAGTAGTGGCCTATAATGAACAATTTACGTTAACATGAATTTTGTAAAATGAATATTGCAGCCTAATTATAAACTTTACTAGGCCTATTATTCTTCAATCAATTTTAATACTTGTTTTAATTACTGTAATTGTATTTGTATATGACAATAATAAAGAATTTTGTTTTACTTGTACGTGTGTTTCTTTATGTATGACTGATTTATACAGTAATTTTCTACTTAAAACACAACTTATAAGAAATGTTTCATAACAAATTTGCTTGCTATAGCAAAAGTTCTGTGACCTCGATAACACGTCTTGTTGTGAAAACCACCTTGATAGCACGACCCTCAATTACAAGTGCACCTCGATAAGAAGACTATTTTAGAGATCCCCTCGAGAGTCGTGTTATCGAGGTTCTACTGTATATATATATATATATATATGTATATATATGTGTGTGTGTGTGTGTGTGTGTGTGTGTGTGTGTGTGTCCGTGAGCACAATAACTCTCGTAAAAATTATCCGATTTTGATGAAATTTGGTATAAACGTGTAAAGCAACATTTATGACTTTTAAGTTCGAAAACCAGCCAGATCGCTTTATCCGAAGGGGTTTTTGGGGGGGTTTTGGACCCCAAAAATGTTTTTTTTTTGGACTTTTTACATATAATTTTGGAAATAGTCAAATTTTAGTTTTCCATTGGATTCAGCTTAAAAAAACACACAATTTGGTATTTTGATCATTTCTCTACACCAATCGGTTACCGAGATATTGAAAGTGCTAAACACAGTACGTTGTCTAATGTTATTCTTATGGAGGAAAATAAAAATTTTATATCTCGCTTATTTATGAACATATACTGACGAAACTTGGTATAAGGCTTCATCTGGTTGTGGACCATTGATATTTGCTCAAAAAAACAATTTTTTGCCAAAGGCTCCCGTAGCAGAAAACCTGCGTACTCAGCCCCATGTTATTCTTATGGAGAATAAGTAAGTGTTATCTCCCTTAATTATGAAAATAAATTAATGAAATTTGGTATGTGACTTCACCTAGTTGAGTTATATTAATATTATCATAAAACCCCATTTTTGTGTTTCTTGCTTCAGCAAACCTGCATACTCAGCCGCTATGTTATTCTTATGGAGAATAATTAAAATGTCATAAATCGTTTATTTATGAATGTATATTGATGAAACTTGGTATGTAGCTTTATGTGGTATTAAGAGAAATATATATGCATTGGAAATTCGCTGAGTACGCAGGTTTGCTGCTACGGGGTATTTAATTTGCATGTAAGTTCTTCTCACATTAATAAAACATTTGAGAAGAGGAAAATAACCAAACCAAACCAAACCTAACTAAATTTGAATATTTATTGTCAAAAGAAAGTTGGCCTTTATATAATGTAGTTATAAGTGTATATAGATGATGTTTTAAATGATTTTTATTCTCCTTATTTGTACATATTTGAAGTCTGCTTCCCAAAGGCGATTTTTAAAGTTAAGGACAAATCACATGCTAAATGGATAACTAAGGAAGTTGTTTTGTTGACTCTCAAGAAACCCTAAAGGAACTGTACTGGCGTACACGTAACACTGCAAATAATAGCGTTAAGTTAGACTATACAAGCGCTAAACGTCAGCATGCTACCTTGCTTAATAGTACTAAGAAACAATTCTGCAAGTCCAAAATCGATAATGCAAAAGACATTAAAGAAGAATCGTGGAAAATAGTTAAAAGTTTAACATGTGACGAAAATGTAAATAGTTGTAACCGTCTGAACAGCAATGACGAGCTCATTAAACATCCAGGAAGTGTAGCAAATGCTTTTAATGAATATTTTGTTTGTGAAATTTTGAAATTGACTGGACCTATTAATAATACAAATGTAGATGTTAATACAGATTACCATACTTCTCCGAATGATTTTCATTTATGGCCTACAAATGAGAAGGAAGTAATGGATATAATCCTTAAAGTTAGCTCTAAGAACGGTGCTGGAGTGGATGAAATTTCTTGTAACATTTTGAAAGTTTGCAAAGATTTAATAGCGAAACCCCTTACAATGATAATCAACAAATCTTTTGAACAAGGCTCCTTTCCAAGTGAAATTAAAACATCTAAGATTGTACCCATACATAAAAAACAACGATAATGGCTTAGTCAAGAACTATAGACCAGTAGTGGTTTAAAGTTTTTTCTCAAAACTTTTTGAGATGATTTTTAAAAAAGATTAATTCTTTACCTTGACAATAAACAGCTGCTCAATGATCAACACTGTGGCTTTAGAAAAAATAAGTCTACGGCTGAAACAGTTGTTGTTCTTCTAGTAAATTTGTATGATAATCTTGATGAAGTGGGGACATGAGTAAAGCTTTTGATCTATTGTCACATGCTACACTTCTTAGTAAATAATGACAATGGGTATTAAGGGTAAACCTTTGGCAATGGATAACCTCATATTTGAAAGACAGAAATCAGGTCGTAAGTGTTAGGCACTCAGGTCAAGATGGTCTGACTCGACATTACCGCTCATCCATTTCTCCTCCAGTTAACACAGGCGTGACTCAAGGCTCAAATTTGGGCCCAGTACTGTTCCTTCTCTGTTTGAATTATGTGCCTGAACATATATCTACAGGCTACAAGTAAAATTTGGTTGTTTTCTGATGATGTCAGCCACTTGGTTCAAGATAGGGATATTCAGTCTTTTCGAAATATTTCACAAGTAGGATTAAATGAGATGAGTAACTGGTGTAAAACAAACTACTGTTAAACAGAGGGAAAACCAAGGCCTTGCAATTTCACAACCGAAAAAAGTCAGTGTTCTTTTACTTCGCTTGGGAGGTTCTAGTGTAGATAGTTATATTAAATACTTAGACCTAACGATTAGTGATGATCTGAGATGGCATAAGCACATTGAACTAATAACAACAAGACTATCTGCTGTATGCTACATGGTGCGACGACTGCAGCCTCACGTAGACAAGGACGTGCTGATGAAAGTATACTTTGGGTGCTTCCATAGCATTATGAAGTACGGTATTATATTTTGGGGAAGTAGTCCTTTGGCACAGTGCATACCTCTGTTGCAAAAGAGAATCATAATAACGATACGCAAAGAACCGTATTTAACCCATTGTAAAGGATAGTTTGTTGAATCCAAAGTTATTTCAATGTCAGCGCTTCTTGTTCTTGAGTCAGCACTAATGGTGAAAAGGAAGCCTGATATATTTACAAGAAATGAAGATGTCCATAACTATGCTACAAGACAGAAAAAGTATATCCATGCAACTCAAGTAAATTCCAGCTTAGCAAAGGAAGGCCCGAGATACATATGTGGTAAAATATATAACAACATTCCAGGAGAGATCAGGAGCGTTGAAGATCTAGAACATTTTAAAAAGGATTATTTGTTGAACCAGCCTTACTACTCTATGAGGAATTCTTTGAGAGCAAGACAAAATAAGCCTAGCCCATATGACGATCACGGCACAGTGTGCTACTAGTGGGAGAATTCCAAGTATCAAGTATCATCATCCAAATTAACAGTGTATGGGAAATATCTGTAATAATAAACTAAAACATTTTTAATAATTTCGTTATTTTATGGTTCATAGTTTAAATATATACGTAAAAAAACAAAGTTGATAAAGTTATACCTATTTAAATTTAAATTCTGACGTTATTTAAACAAAATCAACAACGCATTTTGCCGAACATCTAGAGAAAGTTGATTTTTAATTGTGTTGTAGAAACTTATAGTTAAAACAGAGGTGATGGTGCTGCTGCAAACCGCACTAGTTGCACTATCTTTTTTAATGAAAATTATAAAAAGTAAAGGACCAAGACTAGACCCCTGAGGAATTCTTTATTATGTATTTCAATTGATGTAACTGAGAATAAACACATTAAAGTATAGTAATCTTGATGCCAAGATTGTAAATAGGATTTTTAGCGATTGAGAACAATTTTCCTAATATATGTATGTTTTAGCAAATTTCCCCTATAGGGAAGAAGCTATTACCGTAGTGGGCATGGTAAGACCTAGGCCCGGGACCATGATAACTTTTCGTTTTTTCGTTTTGAGGTCCCCAGACCCCAAAAACACCATCCGTTCGAAACTGTGTGTATTAAAGAAATCAGAAACTGATAAACTGTATGTAAAGGTAAGGTATATATATATATATATATATATATATATGTGTGTGTGTGCGTGTGTGTGTGTGTGTGTGTGTGTGTGTGTGTGTGTGTGTGTGTGTGTGTGTGTGTGTGTGTACGTGGATGCGATAACTCTCGTAAAAAAGGTCCGATTTTGATTAAATGTGGTATAAACGTGTAAAGCAACATTTATGACTTAAGTTCGAACACCAGCCATATCGCTCTACCTTAAGGGGTATTTTGGGGGGGGGTTTTGTACCCCAAATATGGGTTTTAAACTTGTTACATATAATTTTTGAAATAGTCAAATTTTATTTTTGACCATTGGATTCAGCTTTAAAAAACACACAATTTGGTATTTTGATCATTCCTCTACGTCAATCGGTTATTGAGATATTGAAAGTGCTAAACATATTACGTTGTCTAATGTTATTCCTATGGAGAATAAGAACAAAATTATATCTCGCTTATTTATGAACGTATACTGACGAAACTTGGTATACGGCTTTATCTGGTTGTGGTCTATTGATATTTGATCAACAAAACAATTTTTTGCTAAAGGTTCCCGTAGCAGCAAACCTGTGTACTCAGCCCCATGTTATTCTTATGGAGAAAAATTAAAATGCTATGTCTCACTTAATTATGAACATAAGTTAATAAAACCTCTTATATGACTTCACCTAGTTGAGTTATATTGATATTTGCCTAAGTACCCATTTTTCGTTCCTTGTTGTAGCAAACCTACGTACTCATCCCCCATGTTATTCTTATGGAGATTAATCAAAATGGAATATATCGCTTATTTATGAATGTATATTGATGAAACTAGGTACACTAGGTAACTAGGGAAACTAGGTAACTAGGCTTCACCGCTTCACCTAGTTGAGTTATATTGATATTTGCATAGAAACCAATTATTTATGTTCCTTGTTTCAGTAAACATATGTACTCATCCCCAGTTTCATTCTTATGGAGAATAATTCAAATTGAATATATCGCTTATTTGTGAATATATTTTAATGAAACTTGGTATGCGGCTTTATGTGGTAGTGATAAATAGATTCATGCACTGGAAATTCGCTGAGTACGCAGGTTTTCTGTGACGGGAGTATTATAACTTATTTCGTAACCAATCACGAATAACATATTTAAATGCTTTCGACAGGTAAACAAAAAAAGTCACATCGCGTTTGCCTATGGTGTTCACATCAAATCGCTAAAAGCAATAATTGTATTCGTAGACGATCTTCCTGCTGAAAGTTAAATTCATGAAAGACCGTATGATTTACTAAGAAAATATAAAAGTCAATTAATGAAGAAATTTTAATATTTTACCAACTACCTTTCAGTGTTCAACTACTCCAAAAATGTGTTCAAGTCAAGATAAATCTATGCCCAATGTATCTTAATGCAAGACCCTGATCACCGTAGTCCCTCAACAATTATTAACCCTACTCTTCGGGATTTCCTTTTACAAAGCGACGAGTTTTTATTCAAATGCGCCGAATACCAAACTCATGTAACGCGTGTTTTTATCGTATCAAGTGTCAGTTACGCCGGATATTTAGCAGATAGCGCTGCTGTCATAATTATGAGAACGGCTTCCGATTCCCATGGCCGGCCAGTCATTAGCCGCCAGATATCGCTGTAATTGCCACGACGCACGCACGCTCATGCACACCTCTGCGCCGAGAACCCGAGTAATTTTGGCCCCGGGGTCACCTCGCTCATGATGGATTTTCCTCGAGTCATTTCCCACTTGAATTGCTTATATTTTTATCTCCGTTTTTGATGCTGTTTCTCTTTTGGTAATTGAGTGTGATGTATTTTTGATTTAGATGATTCGAAGCAAGACAACGTTTGACCTTGGCGTCACTACATGTCGACCATGATTATTATGTCTGTTATTACTATTACTTATTATGTAACTTAAGTCCAAGAAACCCCCTAAGTGTTGGTGTTAGTGGTAATGTTCCAAGATATTTGGTGTTTGGTGTTTGTTGGGGAAATCTAGTGGCACGGTCGTGTCACGTCGCCAAGTCCACCACACGACCCGTGCTATACTAACACGAAGCAGAATGAGACGATTTTTCACTTCTCAAATTAGCGTATTACAGCCTTAAGTGAATCTGGCAGTGCATTTATATGCTAAACCCTTTCACTAAACACAAAAAATCACAACAGTTGGTTTAAGAAAGGTCTGAGAAGCAAGAAATTAACGTATAAAAGTAGCCTAAATCTTGTAGTTTTGGCCCTTTTCACAAATTGTCCACTTCATTTTGTTCATTAAGCTTAAGAACTTTATTTCTCATCAAACTTGAACGAAATTTCGCACAGACTTCTGTTTTTACTCACATATTACACTTTTGACACTAAATTGTAAGTTTGCAAACACAATATTTTAAAACAAATGATATTAAATTCCACTTTCAAAATTGTTACTGAATTTGATGTCTGCTTTGTTTACATTTACTACGTAAACAAAAATCCAAGTATAGCATGTGTTCCAAAACAAATCTGATCAGCTGGCTTGTAAATTCAAATTAAATCATTGAGTGAATTTAACCGAACAAAAGGGTATAGAGGTAAAGAAAATATTTTAATTCGTTTAAGCTATACATACTATAATACATCGAACATAACATAATATGCAATAAACATAATATGAAATCTAAAAACAAACAAGAAAAATGGGTTTTGTATGCAAATATCAATAAATCCCAACCATATGAAGCCACATACCGAGTTTCATTAATATATGCTCATTAATAAGCGATATATAACATTTTGCTTATCCTCCATAAGATTAACATTGGACACAATATTTCGGCAACCAATTGACGTAGAGAAATAATCAAAGCACCAAATTATATGTTTTTTAAGCTGGATTCAATAGTAAAATTATAAATTTGATTAAAATGAAAATTAAATGTGAAAACCCCAAACCCCCCCCCCCCCTTCGGATGGTGGATTCGTCTGGATTTCGAACTTATTCAAATAAATGGTACTTTACACATTTGTGCCAAATTTCATTAAGATCAGACCTTTTTTACGAGTTATCGTGCTTACGGACACACACACACACACACACACACACACACACACACACACACACCACACACCCACACTCACACTCACACTCACACTCACACTCACACTCACACTCACACTCACACTCACACTCACACTCACACTCACACTCACACTCCACTCACACTCACACTCACACTCACACACACACACACACACACACACACACACACACACACACACACACACACACACACACACACACACACACACACACACACACACACACACACACACAAATTTTACCGAATGGTGTTTTTGGAATCTAGGGACCTATAAATGAAAAGTTATCATGGTCTTGGGCTTAGGTCTTACCATGCCACCTATGGTAATAGCTTTCTTCACTAAATAACCACCTATGTTTCTTCACCTATGGTAATAGCTTTGGTGATAGGGTAAATTCACTAAACAAAAATGGAAATTTAAAAAAATTATCATTGGGCTCATGGAGTTTAACATCAAAACAAAAGAATTGTAACCGCTGTTTATAATCAATTAATGAACTGTCAAAGTAATACTCACGTTGTTTATGATTATTAACATGTAGTTTCCTGAGAGCAGTGATTAAAACTGTTGAGTGAAGATTACATATATAGAGTATTAAAATAAAACAAAGGGACATTGAGCTATAAATAACAACTTGAGGTATCTAAAAAAATGTAGAAAAGAGGCAAATGAGTTAAAAAAAATCCGATTATCAGTAGGGTATAGTGGTTAAATATTATTCCAAGTCATCTAAACAATCTGACTGGCCTTCCCCGAGAAAAGCTCGGCACCCAAGTACTAATCAAAAACATCCATCTCAGTTACAAGTAACTTCATAATTTTTTAACTACAACTTTGGCAAACACATGATAACAAAATTTCAAGTCTAATAATACCCAGTCTACAAATTTCAAAAATCAAAATTAATGGAGTTCTATACAAATTAAAAAATGTGGTGTTCCATTTAGGAAACAGTTCAGCATCAGGGCATTACATAGCTTACATTCAAAACAAAAATAAGTGGGTAGATGCAGGTGATGAGAAAGTGAACGTCAAGCTACCATATGGTGCGAAAAAATGTATATTATAATGTTTAAAAACTGTCAGAAAATTCTAAAAAATATCTAGGTAAAATTAAGGTAAATTAATCTTAATTAATGTTCAATATATTATAATATTTTATCCTTGATATATATTTTGTTTTATTTCTACTTGAAATCTCATTTATAAAAATTTGTAATAAACAATTATATAAAAAACAAATGATATCATACCCAAAAACACAAAGTGTTGACGGGTTGCCAAGTCCTAAAATTATATGATATCAAAATGTATTCCAAGTCAAAGATAGCACCGTTGATCTGACATTGTTTATCATCACAAATTACTTAAATATGTTGCAATAACAATGCTCGAAAGATTGTTGGTTATTTTCTATCTGTTCTTGGCCAGCAGATTCACTGATGCAAAATATTTATTTTGAAATTTAAAAATCTAAATAAAGTATAGTTAACAATTGTGATTGAATATTAAAAAAATATTATCTGCTGGCCAAGAACAGATAGAAAATAACCAACAATCTTTCGAGCATTGTTATTGCAACATATTTAAGTAATTTGTGATGATAAACAATGTCAGATCAAAGGTGCTATCTTTGACTTGGAATACATTTTGATATCATATAATTTTAGGACTTGGCAACCCGTCAACACTTTGTGTTTTTGGGTATGATATATAATAAACTCGAAGAAGTATTTAATTTGTTTCCAGTGGTTTAATTGCAACAGTTTACAGTTTTATCGCTCAATTAGGAATAGGTAAAATTTGTTTTAAAATTTGTATTAGTTATTCTATTTAGTTATAATAATTTTATCTTGATGCATTTAATTATTCATTTGATTTGACAGATAAAAATTAATAGCATACAAAACAACAATCCATGTCTCTCACTTCGTCACCCAGGCCCAAAAAAGCCCCATTCGTGACCTTCTGATTATAACACTATATATAGATAGACTTTTATTATTGTAAATTGGAAATATTATTTTGGTGGTGATATTTGCATACTTTATACCAGAAAATGTGTACCTACCTGAATATATATGTGCAATCTATTTTTTAAAAAGCAAAGTTTGGAATGCAAGCAATCACATCACATTGTTTAGTTCCTCGAAACTCCCACGATTATCAAAACTTAAAATTACTTGAATATTCCATTCTATTGGCTTTTAAACTTTCAATGTTTAGTTAATGGAGATAACGATTTTATTTAGCCAGATCACTTAAAATTATGTTTAGTGGTGACCTATAGTTTAGTCCAGATAAGGTTGCTACAATCAAGGCATCAACCAAACAAAATTGGGGAATTACAAATTTTACTTGGTTGACAACTAAGAAGATACGAAATGATTAAATGGTGATTAAAACGAGAAAAAATCAGCTCTAATTTCTATGTCTATAGACAGAATAATTGTTTTTATTCGACTTGAATCAAGGGTATGATTGACATTTTTTTCTGGAGTAAAATACTTCACTCCTCACTCCTACTATCAGCAAATGTTCATTCCAAAACGCCCTTATAACGTTTAACACATAATATCTCTTCGATGCTCTAAATTTGCTTGGCATTCGTAATCTTAACCCTTCGCGAACCCGGGGGATCTGGTCCTCTGCGGCACAAACGGCGGAATGTTGTATCATTTTCAGCAGAGGTGTCGGTAATGTCTCGACCGCAAATTGCCTCAGTGTCTTGGTTGTGTTGCACTGTCGGCTGATGACTCCCCGCGGCATCAGACCACATCACCTGATGACTCCCTTCGGCGACCGCATGATGATCGTGCACAACGTGTGTTTTGGCTGCCTTTGTTCAATCGAAACAGCAACCGGTGTGTATTGCGCTGGAGGTATTGAGCGAAGTTGAAAAATCATAGAACCTTTTTTTATTGTGGTTCTCTGAATTGAAGAAGAAATACTGGAGACTCATCACTCCAGACAGCTATATCATGGCAGGTTCATAGCCCCTAGTATGTTTGTTCAGATATAGTCTAAATTATAAATATTTCTTACAAGTGCCCTGCGTAACCATACAAGCAATAGTAAATCCACTTCAGAGTACAGTTATGACCTTAAAAATATGTAATATCAAGTTTCATTCTAGATTTTTAGATTTCAGACAAATTATATGAAGGTAAGAGGAGAGGCATGCGAAGATTTGTTGTATATCACAATAAATTATCCCAGCATTTTCTATCTGTAATTCTGTAATCTGTAATTGTGTGTGTGCCAATGCGACTTTCTAAACTGAAAAAAACAATATTTTAATTAAAATACACCATTAATCCATTTAAAAACACCAATTTTATACTCCAATTCACAGGTTAATAAAATTACAAGTAAGGAACGAGACCAGCTCGTATGTCTACTCCAATGGGTTAATGAAAAGACGTTTTTCAACTATTTTCGTCAATGGTGAAATGTGTCACCGTATAGTTGTGCAGGAAGCGTTTATCGCTCGCACAGAGAGGTGCCCGCCGCCGCAAACTCTAATATCGAACGTGACAGTCCCGCCACCGATCCCGTGATTAGCACCTCGCGCCTCACTCCGTTCCCAGCTCATCACAGCTGATTGTGTCAAAGATTAACTTGATTACGATTCGGGTTTTCGTTGATTCCTAAATTACTTCAAGTGACTCCTAGTACAATTTCTCCCACGATTTCAAGTTCCTACGAGTTCAGACGCATAACGAAAGATGTTTAGCCGAGATTGTTCATTGGAGGAAAGGATTGGCAAGTGGAAACTGGACTGTCCATGAAATGTTTTGGTTATAGAAGCAGTACCTTTTGTGTCTGACTACCCGCGACGCGAAGTTTGCCATGTCGTATGCTTTCCCTCTTATTATAATAACGAGGTACTAAAATGTCATACCATCACATGTTTTCATGCTTGGAAAAGTTTGACGTTTACGTTTTTTTATTGATTGCCCGCTTTATAGAATTTATTTTCCAAATTTTTATCGGATTAAAAACACTACGATAGTTTTATTTGTCAAAAATATAGGTATACTTGATTTTTTAGTGGTCCAATAGAAGTTATATCATACATATAAGATTGACTCTAGTTTTTTGTTCTTTGATGATAGTTTGATTAAAACTATAAACTATTAATATAATTTGTATAGTTTTATTTCGTTTGTAATGATAATCAGGGTCTCTTTCCTAAATGTGATTATATTATGATATTGTCAACCAATTGAGTACCCAGAGGCCACTTTTAACGGGAGAGCGTTACTCGCGCCCGAAGAGCTGGGGACCACGGAATCACTATAGCAATACAATTGTCATCCGGCCCCGCATTTTTCCCCGTGTCTTCACTGTGGCCTTGTTGGGAAAAATCCACGTACTTTGGAGTACTAGCGATTGCTATTTCGTATCTGTGATATCGACTTACCAACGAACAGCTAGTGTCTACCACCGCTTTTTGTCAACTAAAGGAAGACTAGAGCTACATAAGCGTATGTAAAATATCTACAACAGCGAGTGTTCATATACATCCTAAATCGTCTATCCCAAAAAGCCTTAGAGAAATTTGAGAAAATCGCTCCCAGTAAAGCTTGCACACTAAGTGATATTTCATCCGCGTCAATTCAGGACCTAAACGAATTTCGGAGACATCCGACGATTAACAATTACCACCGACCTGTTCGCCAATGGGGAAAAATAGTTTGCTGTGTGAAGAAAGGTCGGCGGGACCGGTCACATAAATAACAGTTGGCCAGTATTAATAACAGCCGACTGGCCGCGCTGCCGCCTCACTACATTTGGATTTCTTTTAATTATGGAGCCGAGCCGCCTAGGCCAGGTCACTGCCCCGGTCAGGAATTTGTCTGGTTTTGATTAGGGGACTCCCATGCCATCGGTTTGATCCCGTTCGCGCTGACCCTCATTGATGAAAGTGTTTCGTTTAGGAAGCAGGTGGAAGGTGTCTGTTGTCATTGAGTTTGAAACGTAGGTTTATGAGTTAAGGATAGACTACTGAAAATTGGTTATATTTTAATTTTTTTTAAATTATATATTTTTAATCCTTACTCTATTTTGAACATAAAAACACATTAGGGTAAATTTATAATGTTTTTATATGTATAAATACCCCCGTCGCAGCAAACCTGCATACTCAGCGAATTTCCAATGCATGTATATGTTTCTCATTACCACATAAAGCCACTCCCCAAGTTTCGTAAAACTACATGAATAAACAAGTGATATATAACATTTGATTTATTCTCCATAAGAATAACATTGAAGGGTGAGCACGCAGGTTTGCTGCAACAATAAAGATAATAAATGTGTTTTATACAATTATTAATATAACTTAACCAAATGAAGCTACAAACCAAGTTTTATTAATTTATTATCATAATTAAGGGAGATATAAAACATTAATTATTCTCCATAAAAATAAGGGCTGAGTTTGCGGGTTTGCTGCTAAGGGGACAATCGGCAAAAAATTAATTTTTGTGCAAATATCAATATAACAGTACTAGGTAAGCCACATGCCAAGTTTCATAAGTATATAAATAATCAAGTTTCATAAACAATCAAGATATCAAATTTTAATCCTATACTCTAATATGAGTAAGGTTTGCTTGCTTGCGTGCTTGCTTGCTTGCGACACGGATCTCAAAAACGGCTCCAACGATTTCCTTCAAATGCTCGAAATAACTAATTTCTGGGATAAAAATAAGTTCTAGACAGGCCTCAACCCTAGGAAAAATCAAATAATGTAAAAAAACTAAAATGAAAAGTTAAAAATTTAACATTGGGCTTATGGAGTTTCAAATCAAAACAAAAGAATTGTAACAGCTGTTCATAATCAACCAGGGAACTGTCAAAGTAATACTCATGTTGTTTATGATTATTAACATGTAGTTTCCTGAGAGCAGAGATTAAAAGATTTGAGTTAAGATTACATATATAGAGTAGTAAAATAAATCAAAGGGACATTGAGCTATAAATAACAACTGGAGTGACCTTAAACCTGTAGAAAAAAGCAAATGAGTTATACAAAAATGATTATCAGTAGGGGGAAGTGGTGAAATATACTCCAAGTCATCTAAGAAAACTGACTGGCCTTCCCCGAGCAAAGCTCGGCCCCCCAGGTACTTAAGTTTCATGCCAAGTTTCATAAGTATATAAATAATCAAGTTTCATAAACAATCAAGATATCAAATTTTAATTATTCTTTATAAGGATAACATTGGACAACGTACTGTGTTTAGCACTTTGAATATCTCTGCAACGGAAGGACGTAGAATCACAATCTAAACACCAAAATGATTGTTTTTTAGAGCTGAACTGATTGGTAGAAGCAAATGTAAAGTTTACAGTAAAATTAACTGAGGGAAAGCTAAAAACCTTTTTCTCTTAAGATTAACATGGGAGACTTTATTAACACGTTTTTTGGATTTTCTCTGCAACCACTTAACCTAGGTTAGTGATTAAAAGTACCATATTATTTGTTTTTCTAAGCTCTATAAAATGGTCAAAACCAAAATTGAGTGTTTTTACAAATTTTAGGATAAAAATGCAAAAAACCGATTTTTGGAAAAATTTGAAACCCCATAAACCCCCCTTTCCATGGTCCGATTTTTCTGGTTTTCGAACTTAAAGTCATCAATGTTGCTTAACATGTTTGTGCCAAATTTCATTAAAATTAGATGTTTTTTACTCAAGTTATCGGGTTAACGTTCACACACATTTTATATATATATATATATATATATATGTTGTATATGTGTTTTATATATATATATATAAAATGTGTGGAACGTATTTTTTTATATAGAACACTATTCGTTCAAATGTATATATATATGTGTAATATATACACATTTGAACGAATAGTATCTGGGCATCTGGGGACCTCAAAACGATAAGTTATCATGGTCTCGGGCTTACGTCTTACCGTGAGACCTACGGTAATAGCTTCTTCACTATGGGGGAAATTCGCTAAAACGCATATTAGGCCTATAATAAAAAACACACTATCGCGAAGCGGTGATGTTTTATATATATAAATACCTATATGTATATACATGTGCCTATATATGTTCAAACCCAGACATAAACACATAGGGCCTAAGTATATACACGCACACAAAAACCCATATATATATATATATAAATATAATGTATATGTGTAGTTATGATTATTCTTATCTTGCAAATTTGTAACAATCTTTTCAAGCCGTTTCCCCATTTCCCGCAAATTGAGAATTTCTATGTTTTTAGGTACTAAAATTGATATTCCAAAAGAACGGCTAAAGATAGGAAAATGAAACTTGTAGTGCGTTATAAGAGAAGTATAAACTACAACTTCATGTCATTTGGTGTATATAGGCTAAACAGTTTTTATATAAACAAATACCCCCGTCGCAGCAAACCTGCATACTCAGCGAATTTACAATGGAGATATAAATGTCTTAATACTTCATAAAGCCACTTACCAAGTTGCATAAAAATATATACACAAATAAGCGATATATACAATTTTAATTATTCCCCATAAGAATAGCATTGGGGCTGAGTACGCAGGTTTACTGCATCAAGGAACACAAATAGGTTTTTATGCTAATATCAATACAACTCAACTAGGTGAAGTCATATACCAGTTTTTATTCATTTATGTTTATAATTAAGGGAGACATAGTATTTAGTTATTATTCATAAGATTAACATGGGACTGAGTATGCAGGTTTGCTGCTACGCGAGCCTTTGGCAACAAATTATTATTTTGAGCAAATATCAATAGACCAGATGAACCCGTATACCAAGTTTCATCAGTATACGTTCATAAATAGGCGAGATATAAAAGTTTTCTTTTCCTCCATAAGAATAATATTGGACAACGTACTGTGATTAGCACTTTCAATATCTCGGGAACTAATTAACATAGAGGAATGATCAAAATACCAAATTGTGTGTTTTTTAAGCTGAATCCAATGGTAAAAACTAAAATTTGCCATTTTCAAAATTTATATGTAAAAATTTCAAAAAAAACAATTTTTGGGTTACAAAACCCCCCCAAAATAACCCTTCGGATAGAGCGATCTGGCTGGTTTTCGTACTTAGTCATAAATGTTGCTTTACACGTTTATACCAAATTTCATCAAAATCGGATCATTTTTACGAGAGTTATCGTGCTCACGGACACACAACGTGTTCCAAAAAACGTGTTCATAAAATCTCCCATGTTAATCTTATGGGAAAAAAGTATTTAGCTTTTCCTTACTTAATTTTAGTGTAAACCTCACATTTACTTTTACCTATCAGTTCAGCTCTACAAAACAATCATGTTGGTGTTTAAATTGTGATTCTATGTCCAACCATTGCAGAGATATTCAAAGTGCTAAACACAGCACGTTGTCCAATTTAATCCTTATGAGGAATAATTAAAATTTGATATCTAGATTAAATAGTTTTTTGAATCTGGGGACCTCAAAATAAAAAGTTAACATGGTCTCAGGCTTAACTCTTACCATGCTACCTACGGTAATAGCTTCTACCCTATAGGGGAAATTCGCTAAAAACTTGGTATGTATCTTTGACTGGTTAAGTTGTTTTGCATAAAAACACATAATTTGTGTTCCTTGTTGCAGCAAACCTGCGTACCCAGCTTCCATTGTTATTCTTATGGAGAATAAATCAAACTCTATATATCACTTATTTATTCGTGTATTTTTAAGAAACTTGGTGAGTGGCTTTATGTGGTAGTGAGAAACATATACATGCATTGGAAATTCGCTGAGTAAGCAGATTTTCTGCTACGGGGGTATTTTTTATTTCAGTAGTCTATACTAAATATTTTGTTAAGTCAAACAAAACATTATTCTCTCGTAATTATAACGACTACAGCGCATCGCTCTTTGAAGTCTCTGGTAAATTCAACTCTACAGTGATAGGCAAATCGCATTTAAATGCACTATTTCGTTGAAGTATCAAGTGAATTTAACTCTATGGCATTCAGATAAATTTCAGTGCATCCTTTCGTTAAAGTCTATGGTAAACTTCGATACAAAAAAGTAGCATTCACAGTCACTTCAATGCTCTCTTTCGGTAAAATATCTGGTAAATTTAACTCTGTAATATTTAGAGGAACTTTAGTGCTATCCTTTTCGTCAAAGTATCAAGAAAATTAAACTTTACATTTGTAGGAAAATATCATGCAGGATTACTTCAATACCCTATTTTGTTAAAAATCTCTGGTAAATCCAACTTAACAGTGATGGACAAACAAATCGTTAAAGCAACTTTGGTGCACCCTTCTGTTAAAGTGTCTGCTAACTCAACTATAAAACGATAACCAAATTACATAAGTGAACTCATTAAACTCGTCAACTAATTAATTTGTTAAAACTTCTTTTCAACTCGTTTTAGAAGAAAAACATACCACATCCATTTTATTACAAGTATTCTTTTCAGATTATAGGCAATAATCAATGCAAAAGTTTTTTTTAATTTGTTTATCCATTTACTCTAATTACATAAATAATTTGAAGGGGTTTTCAACTTGATTTTTAACAATTGATTTAATTGTATTTGACATTTCCTATGTTCGGACTTCCTAGTTCCTAGACTAGAACTCAGCTTCGCTGCGGGTGTTGAGGAAACTCTGGCCGCCTCCTCCTATCCCCTAGTTACATTTACATAATCGATAACGATTCAACACTATGTAAATAGGATTCACCTAATAATACTATGAGATTCCTTACCTCTTAAATTTAAGATTCTCAACCCTTCAGTTTTTTTATATGTAGCTACAGTTAGTTTTTTTTTCTTTTTTTAACACTAAACTAAAAAAGTTTTTCTTTGCCTTCCTAATGGCACTAACGCACCTAAATGTTGTGTGTATTGTTATTGTTTTAGTTGCCTGAATTGACTAAATTATTGCCAAAACCTTTAAAGGTGTTTATCAACAAGTTGATGCGACCCCTAAAACCATAACCTAATGCTACACTTTATTGGCTAACGACCTTAAAATTTGAATCAGATAAGCTAGAATATTTAGAAAAATATTTAGTTGTCCAGGCTAGGTTTACCGGAGGTAATAAGGCTCATCTAAGACTAGAGCATTAACAATGGTTTCGAGACCATAATGTTCTTAGATTAAACAAATAGGCAGTGAATTCTTACAATACGTAAGTGATAGTGAGCAAGGGGAAAACCTCTTCCGTGGTGAAAACAGGGTTCATATATGTTTTAATTTAACTGCGATCTCCGAAAAAAGGTCCAAAAAGAAGCTAGGCGTACGGTCCTAGCTTCTTTCCCATAGGGGTAATTCGCTAAAATGCCATTGGCGGTGAAATAAGAAACAAAAAGGCGCATCCCCAAAGTTTATAGTTGTAGAACAATCGATGTAGAACCGATTGCCGCGTAAGAGCCCATTAAACTGAGGCACGTTCGGCGCGTGATCCGCGTGCTGAGCCGCTCGCGGTTGGCGATCTCTTGGACCGTAAACGTTCATATCCCGAAGGCGGAGGCGGAGTGAACGACATATCGTCTCGTCTCGTGGTTGACGTACTCTGAATCAGTGGCGTAGATAGACCTTTGTCAAGGGGGGATATCTCATTAGGGAATACAAAATAAAAACTTGTGTTCGTGACTAGCGCGGATACCGGTACATAAAGTTGAAGACATCATTGACGTGTCCCTTACATTCTTAATTATTGATATAGGCCTACATATTCAAGACATAAACCATTGATACAAAGTAATCAGTATTTGTAACAGGACTAAAAAGTACTTGTATCAGTTGTAATCAGTACTGGAAAGCTGGAAAGTAATCTTTAAGCTAGAGTTGCCAAGTCACCAGGTTTCCCAAGAGATTACCGGAGTTTTAAGATAAAAATATAGCTCCGGGAGAATTTCCTTGAAAAATTAAAAATCTCCCCTTTTTTAAATTGTTCCCAAAAATGCGTTGAATAGCACAAATTTTGTGTTGAAATCCTATCTGTGAACGAAAATGTATTTACATTTGCAACTTCATCGTCATACAACGATTGCCAAATAAGCTAACCCCTTTTTCCCCTGTTCACTCTAACATCTATTATTTGTTACTCTTTGGCTTTATTTCGTCGGGAAATATCGTTGACTTTGACACATATTTGCGGTTATAGAACGATGAAAATCAGTATGGAAATTTATGGCTCCCTGCACTTAATTAAATTACACATGCAGTTAAACACATATAACTAAGACCGTCAAGATGTCAAGGTCAAGGTCAGGTGCGCTAGTTGACGAACTGGCTGCTAGGGGGTGAGGATAGACTGTTCGGCGACTCACGTCCCAAATACGCAATGCGCAAATACCGTGCCGTGTGCCGGTGCAGTTCATTTGCTACTATTTATTGTACGCAAACAATATTTTTAATTTATAACTAAGATATTTTGGAGATATTGCACACATATGTTTTTTGTTTTCAGTAACGGTATTTCTTTTTAATCGAAAGGCATAAGCTTGATTTCAGGAGGATAAAAATTTGTATTTTTCCACGTTTAAAGGGGGGATATATCCCCCCTGTTCCCCCCCCGTACCTACGCCACTGCTCTGAATAGTGATTGTGTTTGCTCAACGCTATGATTCGTTTAGTAGTTATTTTAATCCTGAAAATTTGAAATGTACATCCACATTGTTTCTATGCTTGTTATATGCTCACCTATAAGAGGATGGAATTATAATATAAACCAAACCAGTCCCAGGAACTTCTGAGAAACCCATACGTCTGCAAGCAATGAACTTTAATGAAACGACGCGGTGAGAAACAGGAGCCAAATATTAGTGTTTTGACCCAAACCATCCTAAGGCCATAAAATAAATAAAAGTTTCAAATTATAAATGTTCAAAATTTGAATTTGATCAGCTGTGTGACTTGATTCGACTATAAAACTGATATCAGGATAAAAGCTGTTACATGAATAGCATACATTTTAGTCTGATATTTGTATTGTTATATTTTACGGCCTAAAATAGTTCAAATTTTTTTTCTTAAATCGCCTTGTAGTGAATTAAGTTCAGATTGCTTTTAATTATACAACAATTTTTGGTTGAATGGAGTTCTTGTATGATGTGACCCTAGCTTTTGGCAAGCTAAATGTAACTCTCCATTAAAATGGAGGGATATGTGACGGCGCAGGTTCGAATCTGTATAGCCTATTATCAGACAATTTTCAGGTCAAGAGTAGAGCGCCTCTTCAAAATCTGAGGTTTGTCATCGATATCTTAAAATATTTTTAACAGTATTTCTTTTTAATCAAACGGCATAAGCTTGATTTCAGGAGGATATCAATTTTTATTTTTCCACGTTGAAACCCAGATGTCATTCGTTATTGGGTTGATTTTACGAAAAATCCTACCTCAGAAAGCGACAATAAATTAAAAATATCAGTGTTTGGATGGTTCTATATCAAACGAAAAGAATGTCTCTGTCACTTAACGCAAAACACCATGAAAACAAAACAAAAAAAATAATATTTCCGAGCTGTAAATCAAAAACTGGTTATTGACGTATGTCAGTTTCTAGACAGGAACCTGACAACGCAGGGGTGGCTCGCGCAGGCGTTGATGCGATTGCATAATATCTGCAGTAACACGATACTTGGCTGCAGCGGCTTATTGATTATGAAGATATTAGCAACCGGTTTCGCGGCAACTGCTTCCGATGCCGCTTAGTGTCAAGTGCACTCACACCGGACAATATTGGTCCGTCAATCACAGCTGCCTAGATCGATTCTGTTTCAAATTTCAACAGTTATTGAATTGTGTTTTTTATTTTTATTTGTTAAGTATTAGTATTCGTTGGATGTAATTATCTCTTTGAATATGTTTCACCCGAAGGCTCACTCATCAAGTGTTAAATATAGAAAAATTTGAACAAAGCTTTTTGCTACGTATATTTGCTTAATCAGCTGATCTTTTCAACAAACGTTACTGTTATATTATTATAGACCGTTTTAGTTAGTACATAAGTTAAATGCTCATATAATATCAGTTAGTATATATATGTATAGTACATATATATACACACATCTATATATAACTGTACATATAATATGTATATAACTTACAGTAGTATTATTATTAATAATAAGTTAATTTTTGCCCCGCCTTTTACTCCTTAGTCTGAGCAGAAAAAGTGGGAAAAGGCCCAATACTTTCTTCACTTTAGAAAAACAGACATTCTTTTTGTTGATTAGCAAATTGTCAACTCTCTTCTCCAAAGGCATTCAAAGTTTTAATATTTATCTTATTTGCTTATGGTTACTCTTTTTTCAAAATATAACACTTGTCCTACTCATAGAGGAATACAAATATGTGTTAAAATAAATGCTAAACATATTTTTAACGGTATTAGACATTGTTTTTCAACTATATTGGTACACAGGAGACGGTACCATTGACTATAAATATAACAGTATCTGTAGTCAATGACAGTACCTTGTTGTGTTGGTAAGGAGACAGTACCCTTTGGAGGTATCGTGGCAAGGTCCTCCACATACATACTTCGTAAAGGTTTGCCCAATCGATTTATTTAAGGTTTTCTAGTCAACCGGAAGAGACCTCGTAAAACAGCTGTAAGGTCACGTGGTAATCAAACCAATCTGCAGTGTTGCTGAAAACACGATATTTGTCGTGCGCTTACCATATTTTCCTCATCATTTTAATTAAAATTAACATTGTTTTACTGCTTACATTCTATGACCAGCTGTTATTTTATGAAACCAATATATTGTTTTGATTTATTTGTATTATTAGATTAATGGATTAAGGGTTTAAATTTTCTTTCTGCATGTCCAGTGATTTTATAAAAATAGCTGTACCATTATTATACCCTGTAAGGTTGGCAACACTTTATAGTACGTTGTTGATATATGCATCACCTGGACGCCCTCGTAAGAGATGTTTTCTGCGAACATTACTCTTATGGAAATCACCATACCTGGACTGAAAGCTCTACGAACCTTGGTATCGTGGATGATCGCAGGCTCAGCTATCTAGAAGGCACACTGCTACACTCTAGATCGCTAGTACGGGGCACCAACCTTTGCTCCGCTGCGTTCCCATTCCACGCGTTGATTTACGCCGCCATTTATTACTGCTAGTCTTCATCATCGTCTCTCTAACATGCTCCACTCCTCCACTACATATTGCACACTAGTTCGACTGTCTCATGCCTGACCTCCTCATCATTTATTGTTTTAGCGAATTCCCCCCTAAATAGAGGGAAAGGCTATACCGTAGGTAGTAATACCGAAGCCCGAGACTATGATTATCTTTTGTTTTGAGGTGGCAGGGGAGGTGACAAAAACACAATTCGTTGAAATTGATATACGGTTGTATATGTAAGTGTCCGTTAACGTGTAATTTGTTTAAGAATCTTTTGATTTAAATTAAATTTGGCACATGTGTGTTCAGTGATACTTAAGGGTGCGCCGTACCTCTCTTCCGCACGCTCAAATAAGGGGTTTGCATCTCCCTCATTGTAGGCTAAATTGTTAACCAATTAAAAATAATTTGATGTTATTTAATTCAATAAATGTTCATCTAGAGATCATACGATTTAAAAATCGTGATTTTAATTCAAAATAAGTGGTAGGCCATTAGTATTGTTCTCAAATTAAGCGTTTTTCTAAAGATTCCTAACGTATGGAGAAAAATTATTTTGGAGAAAAGAAACCGTATGATCCCTAGATTGGAATCTGAAAAGTGTGAAACTGCAAATAGTTTGGTAGAAATCTGTAAAATAACAGTGCGATCGAGGAGAACAAAATGGTCTTCAAGCGTAAATATGCATGCCCTGCTTGTTGGCGGCGCCGGCGCGGCGCTAAACAACAATGAATTCAATCTGGGTAGGGCGCTCCCTTAAGACTTTTTCGTAATGTCATGAATATCGGACTATTTTAATGGACATTTTTAGTTGGTTTACAATTTCTCAAAAATCAGGTTTTGCACTCTGAATCTAAAAATAATACAGATGTATTAAATGGTGTACATTAGCCTAGGTTTATTTGTTGCAGAGAAAATCCAAAATACGTGTTAGAAATATTGTCCACGTGCAGGGGTGGACTGGACTGACCCGCCGGGGAACAGGGAAAGTTCCCGGTGCGCCCTCCCTGTAATGGCGCCCTGGCGCCCTCCTCGAGATAGGAAAATAAACAAATATTGGTACACAAAATCTAAAACCAGTTTGTTTTAATTATCATTATAATTTAAATAAATGTCACATTGAAATAACATATTACAGTACAATTAATTAATTTATATTACAATTTCATAGATATTACATATTTATTTAATATTACAATTAATTTAATTAAAAAGTTTGTTTTTATAATTTAAACCGTTTGTTTTTGAGGTTAGTTAACTATGACGGGCGTTCACCTGTCAAGCGCCATACGCTCTCTTTCAGCTGACTGTCGTCTGCAGCCATGGAATTCTAGTATTAATACAGTTCTATGTCTGCAGCTTACTTGTTTGGTCTACTGTGTTATGAAATGATAAATATGGTGAATGAGCATAGTGGGATTGTAGACTCTTCAAGATTATTAATTTAAATATATAAAATTGTAAAAGGTAAGTAGGCCTAGATAATCTAAACCTCAAAACCAGGACGAGAATCACCATTCACTTTATTATCCTAATCTGAAGGGAAATTGAGAAGGGAAATTAGTTGGCTAGTTGGAGAATGAATACATTCACCATACCTAAGGAGACAGAAATGAATCTATATATATATATATATATATATATATATATATATATATATATATATATATATATATATAGTGATTGTGTTTGCTCAACGTTATGATTCGATTAGTAGTTCTTTTAATCCTGATAACCATTAGTTAAAGTCATATTTTCTGGTACTATGTAGTTTGGTTTATTTTTTATTACAGTCTTCAAATTATTTGAAAAAATAATTGATGGAACAAGAGTTCCGAAACATGTAGGAATGATCTACTGAGATTGAAATTTTGACTGAAGGTACGTAAACCTATATTTCAAAAGAAATCAATGACTAAGACTCATCCATTTTTAAAAGTCAAACTCGTTGTGAGTTTTATATAAATGCAGATGATTTTTTCAGTTTTTTGTTAGATTATCATACCAAAAGTGTGTTCAGACGGTCAGTAATAAGTATATTACTAGCTGATGTCCCGTTCTCCACATGGGAGTCTAGCAGACGTAGAGCTATGTTTTGAAAAGTTTACATTACGATCAGCTGACTACCTAAATAAAATATAATTCCATAACATTAACATTGGAACTTTAAATGTCTGTGGGGCGAAGCTCTGAAGGTGGATGTTTTTCAAATCCCTAAAAGACACATCTAGAAGGGCCAGAGCTTTCGACTGATACCAAATATGTACAGAAAATAATAGTTTTATATGTCGAAAATCGCTGGACAAAAATATGTAAATTCATTTAATAATTTAGATTTTGTGATCTGCATATCGATGCACGGACGTCATCATCCTCTTCATTTTAATTTATTCATATTCTGGACCATGTTTTTTGAGTCTCCTTCTAGTGTCAGGCAGGTGTAAATGAATTTAATGTTTTATCTCTCAATTCTATGATTAGCGTTAAAATGCAAGTTCAAAATAACCAGTGAATTGAGAATCACCATGAACAAAGTTTCAGTAGCGTGTACCATGCTGTCCCCTTGGACTGCAGCGTATCACCACCTCCCCTTCCTACCACCGACCAACATTTCTTCCAGTATATTGGCGCCCTCGGGACCTATTCCACCGCCCTTTTCATATCGTCAGTCCACCCCTGTCCATGTGTATACAGTGTGGGAGTAAGTATATGAATATTGGGAGTAAAGTTTTTAAACTGTTAAGTTAATTGAATACTTCAGTTTTATTGTTACATACCAAGTAATTCAGGTCTAAAAAAAACAATTTTTTAAGTGTTTAAATTTGTGTTTTACGTCAATCCGTCAGAAGTGCTATTCACAGTAGTAATTCGTTCAATATTACTCCTATGGAGACTTAAATCAAATTCTATATCTCGCTTGTTTATGAATTTATTTTGACGAAGCTTGGTAAATGGCTTCATGTGGTGTTTAGGCATAATATTTTAATTTCAAATTCGCTAAGTACGAAGGTTTGCTGCGTCAGATTATTATATGAGTGTATTACTATTTTGCAAGTTTTATTTTAATTGTGGTCTGAATACATTTTGGCTTATTTTGATTAGTGGCATTAACCCAACATATAAATTCTTACTTTTAAGTAAATTGTTGGTGATGGTTAGTTTATGTCTAGAATTAAGAGAATTTTGAATCACTTAAAAGTTTCAGGATGATTCGAGATTTGAAATCCCTGATTACATGTTTAGGTGCGAGTAATACCTGAAATATATCAACGTTAATATGGTTAGCACTAGAACAAGTGTTGATTTGCCAGATACCGACAAACATGGCTAGAAAATTGACATTTTATGAGGAATGGTTGACGTCCTGGGCCCACTGAACTTCTTAAAGGCAACAAATAAATTTTACATACATTTATTTCGTAAATGAGTACAATCAATGACACGCCGTAATTACATTTAGTTTTGATATCGTATCAACGTATCTACTTTATTTCGGGTCCATACATATAAAATAAATAACATTCATATATAACTTTTTTTATTTAATCATGGCGTACAAAGGTTTTAGATAAGTTATTGGTCCATTTTCAAGCTACACTAAATATTTTGTAGAAATATATTTTTAAATGTAGTTTGAGATTAGTAAAGTTTGTGTTTTATATTTTCAGGTATGGAATTGCTAAGTGGTCGACTACTCGCAGCTGGTAAAGTAGAACATGTTTTATATCATCAAACTGTGCAATTGTTATTATTTAACTAACATTTGTACTGAAGGAAGCACTCTCATTAATCGGTAGCCATGGTAGTAAACATGTTTTAGTTACGGTTTTTATCACTTAATAAAAACATTATTACAGTCTTAAAAGCAATGGAGGTTGTTTTAGGTCAGTAAATCATAATTCTTTTCTGATACCCAAAACATTTACAGAACGTTTAATGTTGTCCACCTAGGATAATAAAAAAATATAATAAACACCGTTTACAACGGAATTAAGGAATCTACAAACGTGGTATTACGTTTCTGAAGGCACTTGGATGCTGAGGTAGGAACCTTTCCTGTATTTTTTCCGATAAAATCTCTGTTTTATTAACTTGTTTTTGTAATTTTATCAAATCTCACATTATATTTTTGGCACCACAAAATAATTCTACCACAGTACCTTAATATTTTTAGAACTAAGATGTCAAACATTCATAACTATTTCGGCTGCCAGTTTTGTAATTTCTTGGTACAGTAAAAAAGTCACTGAGATCTGCTTATCGCGTTATTTATATTTTTGAATTTCCACCCACGCGGTTGGGCTGAGGTAATCCTGTGTGATGTAAGCTGTGGCGAGCAGGTTTTTGGAGATATGGGCGACCCAAGGGCAGGGCCGGGGCCTGGCGGCGTCGTCAAAAGCTCATCCCGCCCCGTTTCCGAGAAGTGGGCCCCTCTCTCTGGCCGTCTGTGCGTTCCTTGTTCACACCGACTACCCACAAACACTACCTGACCGAATGCCACTACTTCACGCTCTAAACACTTTCCAAACACGCGTTCCCGCGGCGTTTGAGTATTCTTCACTGGAAAGATAACTCGGTAACGCGATTATCCAAGGGACAGCTGGAGTGGATAAAGAGGGAAAGAGGGGAAGTATTCTAGTCGATATAAGACCCCGAATATGTTGCCATTCGGGTTTCCTGGTTATAAGTTACCGTGGTTATAAGGCATGGTGTGATATTTTTAATAGAATAAATATAAATTAAAATATGAAATGTAAAGATCTACAGCACATTTACTATTTACAACATATTTACCATGACCTAATGATCTCTTTACTTTATCGCTAAAAGAAGGATTCACAACTTTGAAAACGTTCCAATGTTACTGTAATAATGAAGATACCCCGTCACAGCAAATCTGCGTACTCAGTGAATTTCCAATGCATACATATGTGCCTCGCTACTACATAGAACCACTTACCAAGTTTCACAAAAATACATTGATAAATAAGTGATATTAAAGCATTTTTACTTTTATCCCTTAGAATAACATTAGGGAGTGTGTTTGAGTACGCAGGTTTGCTGCAACGAGGAAGATAAGGAATGTGTTTTTTTTTAATTATCAATATATCTCGAGCAGGTGAAGCTACATACCAAGTTTTATTAATTTACGTTCATAACTAAGAGAGATGTAAAACTTAACTTTTTCTCCATATGAATATTACGGGGCAGAGTATGCAGGTTTGCTGCTACGGGGAAAATCAACAAACACATTTTTGTGCAAATATCAATATACCACAACTAGTTGAAGCCATATACCAAGTTTCATCAATATACATTCATAAATAATCGAGATATCAAATTTTATTTATTCTCCATAAGGATAACATTGGACAACGTACTGTGTTTAGCACTTTGAATGTCTCTGCAACGGTTGGACGTAGAACAACAATTAAAACACCAAAATTATTGTTTTGTAGAGCTAACTGGAAATTATCTAAGGAACATCCAAAAACCTTCTACCCATAAGATTAACATGGGAAATTTTATGGACGCGTTTTTTGAATTTCCTCCACAACCACTTAACCTAGGTTAATGATTCAAAATACTAAATTATTATTTCCTTTTTATCTATAAAGTAGCTATAACCAAAATTGGGTGTTTTAAAAATTTTGGGGGAAAAATTCAAAAACTGATTTTTGGAAAATTTAAAAACCCCATAAAACCCCTTTCCCATAGTCCGATCGAACTTAGTCATAAATGTTACTCTACACATTTGTGACAAATTTCATCAAAATTGGGCGTTTCTTTTAAAAGTTATCGAGGGAACGGACACACACACACACACACACACACACACACACACACACACACACACACACACACACACACACACACACACACACACACACACACACACACACACACACATATATATTTATATAAATTTGAACGAATAGTGTTTTTGGAATCTGGGGACCTAAAAACAAAACGTTATCATGGTCTCGGGCTTAAGTCTTACCATGCCTCTTACGGTAATAGCTTCTTCCCTATAGAGGAAATTCACTAAAACGTATAGCCCTGGCGAACCGGGCTATAATCAACGATCAGTGTTTTGAATATAAACGAATGAATAAATATCAGTAAATATGTAATAATACCCCCGTTGTAGTAATACCTGCATACTCAGCGAATTTCCAATGCACATATATAAATATATATATATATATATATATATATATATATATATATATATACTTTATACAGCCACTTACCAAGTTTCATAGATACATATTAAATAAACGGTATCAGGAAACTGACACATACTTTCTCCCTTTTAGCCAAACTTGAATGACAAAAATATTTGTTATTTACTAAATATAGAATATGAAGTATAGATAAATGTACAGAAAATTGTCTAAAATAGTTTATCTCAGAAATATCCACCCAAATCCCTTTTTGGGAGGCACTATAGAGTCCGTTGCTACACACAGTGGTTTTGAGAGGGGAAATGCCCCCTTGCCCCCCCCAGGGTTAAATAGCAACACATTTCGAACATCATCTGTTGGTCAATGCTAACTTGACCTGCATATCAAATTTTTATGAAATTGATCAGTAAATAAGAGAGAAATAGTTATTTTTGTATTCCCCATAAGAATAACATTGGACAACGTACTGTGTTTACCGCTAAATGAAAATTTCAATTTTCTCCGCAACTAGCAATCGTAGAATAGTAATTTAAAATACTAATTTATTTAGTTTTTTGAGCTCTTTTTAATGGTGAATAGTAATCTTTTTTAACATTTATGATTTTTTATGAAAAATCCAAAAAACTGAATTTTGGATGTTTTAAGTCCTGTAATTTCTGAACCCGGATTTTTCCAGAAATGCGGGTGGTGTCATTTTGTTGGAAACCTAAAGTTCTACAAACCACGAAAGTTTAATCAAAATCGTTAGAGCCGTTTTTGAAAAATTTGGATTTTTCATGTTTTTTAGCGGTTTTTGGGGGATAATTACCCTTAAAAATCAAAAATTCAAAAAAATGAAAAAAACGCCTGGAGATATCGTGGATTAGTACCTACATACCAAATTTCATAAAAATCGGCCCATAGGTTAGGGCTCTAGCTCTGTACACATCCACACAGACACACACACACACACACACACACACACACACACACACACACACACACACACACACACACACACACACACGGACACACACACACACACACACAGACAGACATCACGTAAAAACCACTTTTTTGGGATCAGGGAGCACCAAAACGAATATTTCCACTAACAACTCAAATTCGAAAATTTTTACGAAAACAATACTTTCTCCATATACTATGTATAGGGGGAGAAAGTAAAAATGAGCCGTATATTAAATTTTAATTTTTCTCCATAAGAATAATACTGGGGATTGAGTACTCAGGTTTGCTGCAACAAGGAACGGAAAATATTAAGTTTTAATGCAAATATCAACAGACCCCAACCAGGTGAAGCCACATACCAAGTTTCATCCGTATCCATTTATAAATAAACAATTTATACAATTTTAATTATTCTCCATGAGAATAACATGGGGACTGAGTACGCAGGTTTGCTGCAACAAGGAACACAAATTATGGCTTTTTATACAATTATAAATGTAACTCAACTAGGTGAAGCTACATACCAAGTTATATTAATTTATGTTCATAATTAAATGAGGCATAACAAATTCTTATGAGGCATCATGGGCGCTGAGTGCGCAGGTTTGCTGCTACGGGAACCATCGGCACAATTTTGTTTTTTTGAACAATTATCAATAGACCACAACGAAATGAAGCTGTATATCAAGTTTCGTCCGGATACGTTTATAAATAAACGAGATATACGATTTTTCTTATTCTCCATAAGAATAACATTGGACAACGTACTGTGTTTAGCACTTTCAATATCTCGGTAACCAGTTGACGTAGAGAAATGATCTTAACACCAAATTGTTCGTTTTATTAATTCAAATCAAATGGTGTAAACTAAAATTAGATTTCTTAAACTTATATGTAGAAAACTCAAAAAACTCACTTTTAGGGTAAAAACCCCCCTAAAATACCCCTTCGGATAAAGCGATCTGTCTGGTTTTCAATCTTAAAGTCATAAATGTTGCTTTACACGTTTGTACCAAATTTAATCAAAATCGGTCTATTTTTACGAAAGTTATCGTGCCTACGGACACACACACACACACACACACACACACACACACACACACACACACACACACACACACACACACACACACACACACACACACACACACACACACACACACACACACACACACACACACACACACACACACACACACATATATATATATATATATATATATATACAGGGTAAGTCAGACCACCTGTCCAGCATGTATAACGGGAGAACGGTTTGGTCTATATAAAGTCATCAAACAAAATTCTTCCCCACTAAAACGCATATGGGCTATCTATTAAAAATATTTTCATCAAAATCTTTGTACAGAATGTTCCAAAACTGAAGGTCACGGGTTCGAATCTCAAAATGTTCTTATGTAAACATAGGACATATTATACATAATTTTAAAGGTCTCGTTAAAATAAACATTTTGGCGAAAACAGAATTCACTTATCTTTATCTGTTTCAAAATGGCGGCCATTTTTGTGCAAAATATTGACATTTACGGAATACCCTGTACTTTCTAAACCACTACTCATGTCATTTTTCCGACTTAAATTTCTTACTCGTGATAAAGTCAGCTTTACTCTGATATGCTACAAGATAGTTTTTTTTTAGAAAATCTATATTTCAAAAAAATATTATTTTTCAAAATGCTTATATGCCCAAAATTCAAAAAGGTAAATGGTACCGTATGTCAAAAAGCACACCATTGAAAAGGTCTTGTAAATCCTAGCAACTTTCTAATTTACACCAACCTTGTATCTCTTTTCGTTTTTCTACAATCAGCAAAAAACATTGTTTTCCTATATGAAATTCATGTTAATTTGTATAACACTTGCATGTATTCTGAGGTCACATTCGTTTTATGTGTTATGTACAATTAACATGCATTTCATATAGGAAAACAATGTTTTTTGCTGATTGCAGAAAAACTAAAAGAGATACAAGGTTAGTGTAAATTAGAAAGTTGCTAGGATTTACAAGACCTTTTCAATGGTACGCTTTTTGACATACGCTACCTTTTGACTTTTTTAATTTTGGGCTTATAGGCATTTTGAAAATAAATATTTTTTTTAAATATAGATGTTCTCAAAAAACCTGTCTTGTAGCATATCAGAGTAAAGCTGACTTTATCACGAGTAAGAAATTTAAGTCGGAAAAATTATATGAGTAGTGGTTTAGAAAATACAGGGTATTCCGTAAATGTCAATATTGTACACAAAAATGGCCGCCATTTTGAAACGGGTAAAGATAAGTGAATTCTGTTTCCGCCAAAATATTTCTTTTAACGAGACCTTTAAAATGATGTATAATATTTCCTATGTTTACATAAGAACCCGTGACCTTCAGTTTTGGAACATCCTGTACATAGATTTTGATGAAAATATTTTTAATAGATAGCCCATATGCGTTTTAGTGGGGAAGAATTTTGTTTGATGACTTTAGACCAAACCGTTCTCCCGTTATACATGCTGGACGGGTGGTCTGACTCACCCTGTATATACAGTATTGAACGAATGGTGTTTTTGACATCTGGGGACCTCAAAACGAAAATTTATCATGGTCCCGGGCCTAGGTCTTACCATGCAGACTACGGTAATAGTTACTTCCCTATAGGGGAAATTCGCTAAAATTAACTTGGTTTTGATTAAATATAAGTGGACTGTATTTCATAAAATTGTAATGTTTACACAATAAACAAATTATAAATAAAGAAATCATAAAATTATGTTTTAAATTATTCTTGATATACTCTCTTAAATTAAGAGAGTATCTGGTGTTTTTACACAATCAGTTTTGTCGGTTCATCCAATTTTCTGTTAGAATTATATCCTTCTGAGTAGCTTAGAATAGTGCTGATGGTTCGGTATAAACCAGGGAAGAGGTGATCATTTAATTAACTACAGTTGAATTAATTTAGATTACACTTCATATCATGCGTTCTAAAACTTTTAACTGCCTGTCTTCCTTCTAAGTTTTATTTTGTAATATGTCAAAACCTTGTCCTTAAAATACCAACGGTAAAGTAACAGTCGCAGAATGACCCGACGGTGTTTCCTTGGAACAAGTTTGCGGAGGCGTTTTACTATACAAAGTAGGCCATCTCTGTGCTAGGGGCGCCGCACGTCGCCTTTCACCGTCTGTCGTTGGGTTGCCATATGAACACTTCTGGGCCTTTGTGACTCGGTAAGTCGATGATGACTTTACAGAATGGACACATTTTTTCTTTCATAACTGATCACATTTGTCCTCGATCTGCCTTAAATGGATTTAATATTTTTAGTTGAATTCTGTGTAAAGTATTAATATCCGCATTAACGATGTATAAATCACACTTACACACTCCTCCATCAATACCACGATTTTTCCCTTGTTACCTTGCTTTCTGATTGGTCGGTTTAACAATTTGTGGTACCGGTATACCCTACAATTAAATGTGCTGCTTTCTTTGGAAAACATAGTTATCGCCAACATTCAAGATGATGTATACCTTTCCGGAGGATAGATACATTCTTTTACTCCAAGTAGTTTACAAAGGTTGGTAAATTTTTGATGAAAAAAATTATAATCACAAATGTAATTTGATGAATATATTAATTCTTGGACATTCATCCGCATGGGCAATGAGACTATGCGTGGGCAAGTAAAACTAAAATAAGCCAATTACTCATTCTCTTGTTCGCTTGTTAATGATTGCTACTATGTTTTTATTTTATTATATAATTTCCTTGTGTGATATATTCAACTCTGGTCGTTCTTACATTAAAGAAAACTCCCTAATCGCCGCGAAGAATATTTATGAAAGATAACTCGTGCGAGCATCAATCAAACAGCACCCATACAATACTTCTGGGGAGGTTCAAATTCTTTTTCGCTCCCGATTTTAATCGGTCGAATCAATCTCGCCTAATGACGAGCGAGGAGCGAAGGTGGCGCGGCCATCGGCCTAAACGTTAATTACTCCAAGGCCGTCCCGAGGGCACCTCTTTCTACAACATTCCCTTGTACCTTGCAGTATGCCCGGTTTATGTGTTTTCCCCTATTACGTCCCCCGAGGCCGAGCTTAGCTATTGTGCATTGTGCCGGTATTGTACAGCTGAACGGCGGCGGAGGTGGTAGGTAAGTCTGTGGGATTAGCATTTGATATCTTCATCTAGAAAACTACAAAAGGTGTGTTCTATAACTTGCTTTATGGATGGTTTTGTTAATGTGGACTATGCAAATATGGATGTCTTCCGCCGATTTAAGTAAACTGGATGCAAGGTATTTCTTTAAATGTGTTTTCCTAGAACCGTGCCTAAAGTGCCTCTTTACGATCGAAATACTGATCGTAAAACAGCTTTTTCCTGTTTAGCGGGCGAACAAAGTACGTTTCCGCTCGCTGAAGTTATAGGCCTAAGCAGCTGATTATCGAGTGTTGCCTTGGACCAAGCTAACCAAGTCGGCGTTTATTTAACCTTACTCTTGTGAATTCAGCCAAAATGGATGAAACTGAACTTTTATATGTTTTGTAATATCAAACATTTCAGTTGTAGAAAAGTTGTTTATGCAATTCGAGTGTAGAGTGTCTTTATGCATAAATAATAACTATTTCATTATATATCATTCGCATAAATTTGTATTAGCGAATTTCCCCTATAGGAAAGAAGCTATTACCGTAGGTCTCATGGTAAGATTTAAGCCCGAGACTATGATAACTTTTCATTTTGAGGTCCCCAGATGCCAAAAACACCATTCGTTCAAATTTTTATATATGTATATATATATATATGTCCGTAAGCACGATAACTCTCGTAAAAAAGGTCCGATCTTAATGAAATTTGGTACAAATGTGTAAAGTACCATTTATTTGAACGAGTTCGAAAACCAGACGAATCGCACAATCCAAAGGAGGGTTTTTGGAGGGTTTTGTACCCCAAAAATGGGTTTTTTGGGGTTTTCACATGTGATTTTTATTTAAATTAAATTTTAATTTATACCATTGAATTCAGCTTAAAAAAACAAACAATTTGGTATTTTGATCATTGCTCTACGTCAATTGGTTACCGAGATATTGAAAGTGCTAAACACAGTACGTTGTCTAATGTTATTCTTATGGAGAAAAAGAAAAATTGTATATCTCACTTATTTATGAACATAAACTGACAAAATTTGGTATAAGGCTTGATCTGGTTGTGGTTTATTGTTGTTTGCACAAAAAAAATGTTTCGCCTATGGTTCCTGTAGCAGCAAACCTAGGTTCTTGGTCCCCATGTTATTCTTATGGAAAATACTTAAAATATTATATATCGCTTATTTATGAATGCATATGGAAACAACTTGGTATGTGGCTTCACAAAGATGAGTTCTATTGATATTTGCATAAAAACCCAATATTTGGTGTGCCTTTTTTGCAGCAAACCTGCGTACTCATCCCCAATGTTATTCTTACGGAGAATAATTAATATTTTAACCATCGCTTGTTTGTGAATACATTTCTTATGAATCCTGTTAAGTGTTTTAATGTGTTATGTTATATATTCATTGGAAATTCGCTGAGTATGCAGGTTTGCTGCGACGGGGGTATTAATGTTTACCATGATAAAGCAAGTATAGAAAATTAGTTCGATTTTTATTTAATAACCGATGCTTCATTTAAAAATGAATAAGCAATTAAAATAAATAACTATTTTCTACAATTTCGCAATCAAGTTCCTAATGAATGTTAATCAATACCCTCATCAAATTGAAGGAGCAAATTAATAGAACTGACGATCTACACCGGGAGGATTTATGGAGAGCGAAAACACTTGATTTTGGAGAAATTTAAAAACCGTTATACGACTAAGATACATGTTTAGACAATCGCCTGATCAAATAAACTCATCGCCTGCCATAGACAATCATTGATACATTGAAAGGTAATTAGGACAAAGCCCTATAAGGTACTCATAATTCACGACGTTTTCTAATTTTTAAACATACATGAAAGTGAATTTTGGTATGTTGTTTGGTATTCAAAATTGCAGTTTGGTATGCAATATGTTAGGGTTTTAACATAATAACACCTCCAAATTTGTCTCGGTAGATTTCCCCCCTTTGATTAGGTACCAGCTGATGTACCCGTTCTTCGCACAGGTGTTTTCTTTACACGTTCTATAGTCAATGCAATTTGTATTTCAGTTAGCTTGAATCAGATGTTCTTGCTTCTAATATTTAAGCTGTCAAATGGAAGTATCCACAGCTGTTCGCATTACAGTTTCCGGATGTTTCTTCACTCCATGAACTTTTAATATCCATGAAAGCGGGGGGGGGGGGTTCGAGTCATAAATCTTTAATAAAACCTAAAATTAAATAGACGTTCTAACAGAAAACAATGGACATGACGCAATTTATAACTAACTACCTCTAGCACACCCATAGTAATAAAATCTAGTTTTACTATTATTACGGGACTCGGAAGTGTTCCCACCATGGCTTTCACTTGTGTGCTGTGGTCGGCAAGGGTCTGTAGTTCTCTTCATCGTGTTGTCGGGGTATTACATTTAGACCTAGATACAACCTAGTGTAGAGCTTGTGATGTGTTTTATAAGATTATTTCTAATTTTTACGACATGTTATAAGGTGTTTTTAAGTACATTAATAACCTTATATGCGTGTTTAATCTTCAATAACAACGACTTGTAGAGGTAGGCTATGTTTATGAAGCAGAACATGCATATTTAGTTATGCATATACATCGACTGCTGTAAACAATAAGTTCGGATTAAGTGATACTGTTTTAGAAACAGCTATTATATTTCCTTTGTCTGCATTAACTTTTTACTTGTCATTATTGCATCAAAACATAGTTTTAAGACTCATATTCACAATCAGTTATTAACAAGTATATAATTTCAAGTTTAATTTACTCTGGTTTTAAATTTGGAACACCGTTGTGTGTTAAACATACAGCTGGAATTCCAGTCAAGAACAAAATTAATTAACTGGAACCTCCCTACCAGTGTAGGTTGAATTAACACAAATAATAAATATAAATGCTTTAAACTATATAAATATTGCTTTAACATGATTGAGGAATGTTTCGCTATGGTGTCACTGTCATTGTATATCATTTTTGGGGTTTAGTTTAAGCTATTTTTATCCTAAACAAAATTTGGTTCTTCTAGAACCGATTAACAGTCCAATTTCTGTACTTTAAAATGTTCAATATTATACTATTGTCTGTAAAACTCAATTGCAGGACTGTAAATTTTATTTATTTCCAAATGTCCTTCTGAGGCTGTTTTTCACTTAGTTCGAAACGAATGGTGGGATTAATAATATATGCTATGCCACATATTTTTATTGGGGTGGGTTTTGACATTTTTCGTAATCATGACATAAAAACTGGTAACTGCTGTTATTTTAGACTAGTAGATATGAGTATGTTGAAACTAAAGCTTTTCTCCCGAGCGATTTTATTCATAGCGGTCGAATTCCCTCCGCCCTTTCCTCGTTCTTTCTGTGTCAACGGTTATCAAACTGTCTTATCTCATCTGCCATTTCCTGAATGTTGAATGCATTTGTAACGCTAACCCGTATAATGAGCCACTCCATGTTTTATTATAGTTAAGTGATATTTTTTATTGTTGGTAAAATTACAAAATATAATTAATTGCTTTGACAGAAATAAACATTTCTCAGCAAGCCTGATATTTTTAAACGAGTGGGTAAATCAACGAACAAATATAGTAAACTAGCAATCCGTGAATTTTCTAAGCTTTCAACAAGAAAGTGACCACTATAGAGCACAATACATGATACTTGCTTTTCTGAGGTTTGAATTGATAGTGAAAATAGGCCAGCAGAAAAAATAAACACAAATACGTTACCATAATTTCGCTTGTTTAGTGAGTAAGTGATTAGATTTTCCTTTCGTATCAAAGTTTAAGAAAATATTACTTTAAAAACAAAAACAAATTAATTTAATTGTTTTACTGTTATTTAATTTATAATTTCAACCAAGGAATACAATATGTTTACATAAAGAGTCAAAGTGTTGTGTATGTCTCAGACATATTCCGGTTGCATTACGCAGCATTTTGTACGTACGGATGTCTAAAAGCCAATCTTCCAGGAGAATAATATATTCCTTATTCAAAAATAATTAAACACGATCAGCGATACGATAAGTAGAGGGATAGAAAGCCCAGGTGGAACCGTGTTATGTATGCAGGGGGCGACTGCGCGGGACGGGCCTTGAATGTTGATGCAGCAACAACAATAATTAAAGACAATAAAGCGCTATCGACGGCCGAGCCGCCGGGACCATTTGTAAATGGCGGCATTCCAGCCGGCGGGCCAACAATTATTAATATCCACTTGTGAACAGAAACTTCAAAGAAGGGCTTACAGTCATCGCAGCAGTTATTCCATTTATATGTATTAAAAACTATAGTTTTTGAATACAATCGAGATGGAAATCTGACCCAAAATTGGAGGTGTTGTCGTGACAGCAATCTGTCATATAGCATACAAAAATATTCCTTATAATTCCTTCTTGTGTAAGAATTCAGCAAATACTGTAAAATCCCTATTGCAACCCTTAAAGTTTCGATGTCTGTCGATTGCAGTAGATAGTAGATAATTTTATTTGGTCAGATAATTGTTTAAACATAGTTTAATATTTTTCCGGTGTAACTGGGATTGTAAGGCGTAGGTTTTTTAATTCCTCTATGTTCTACATGAAGCGTATTGTTAAATTCCATAGCTAATAGACATGTTCTTGGATAGAACCGTCAACAAGCATCGATCAAGGGAGGAAAGTGAAGTTCTGTATCTTTTCCAGAAAACATAGAGACCCTCTGTCCCTAACCGCAGGGGGTCCAATCGGCCTGAGTTACATAAACACAGCTACGTATAGTTTTTATTTTTTCCAATTTATAATCATTTTCTTTTAAATTTTAACGCGTAGTCGCAAGAAAGTACGAAAGTCTTTTCATAAGTTATACTTCCCTCGCATGTTTCTTCTGTTTGGTCAACAATTGCGCTATCATTTTACAAGTTAAAATTATTGATTAACCGTTATGACTAATAATTAAAACCAAACTATCCCTTGTCGTTATCCTGAATCACCTATAAATCTCAAACTCACTTCAACCCTCGGTAAATCACAACCCCGTCAAATAGCCACACATCCCTAAAGTTGGAGTACTTCGGGGTAAAGAGACCGTTGGTAGCATAGCGCGGTAAGTGGCATGGAAAAGGCGCATGCGCAGTTCTGTATTTACAGAGCCTGCGTGATAATTAAATAGAGTTGATCTTGATGATCCGCCCGCACGCTACAGCCTACAGACCGAATTTGTTACTTGTCCAGGTGTTGGTGACAAAAGTTAGCAATATTATACATCAATATGTTCGTTATAGGATTACTACAGGTAGAAATGCCGAAATGCGAAAGGTTTCGTGGCTGGGACGCCTTCTGTTTTTTTTTTTTTTGACCCAGTGAGAATGTGTATGATTTGAGGCCTCAGACAAGAAAATAAGGTGAAAGATGAGTCAATTATTCCAAAACTCAGGTGAAATTATTCAGATAATCCGGTTATAATAATAGAAACCCTTTATAATGTTTCTTACCCAAATTTAATAAAATAATCAGTTGCTCGGTGTTTTTTTGTGTAGTAAAACAAAGGAAATTCACAAGTACAAAAATAAGCTCCCAAAAGCAATTTGGGCTAGAGAGCGAAGGGCATAATAGACCAGCGTGTTGGGTGGGCGACAGCCCAGTCGAGGGGCCGCTAATTGAATGGTCGATGGCTTGTTTTGAATATTAAATCACCTCATTACCCTGCACCGAGACCCCCACTTGCCCGCGATTTATCTCCGCTCGCCTAACGCCTAACGCCCCAATCACCCGCCCCGCGCCTCGGAGTGGGCACCCCTGCAACGTGTTTATTTCTTAATAATCCGTCGGATGAGATATGAGCTGCCTTTATCGACGTCGATCCATAGTCAATTTGTCTTGTGTTTTTCACTTGGTGTTGCAGTTTCGGCTGCAAGGAAATGCAAATAGCCTAGACGGTCCAAAGTCAATTTGTCATGTATTTCTTTCCTTACTTTCAGTTTCGTCTGTACAGAAACGCAAAACTAGTTGTTTATGTATTAAGAGCGTAAAGTAGGTCTTTATCGCTTGAGAGAAAAATCGGAGCGCGGTAATTTTCCGGGAGTGTTCGGGATAATAGTGGCAGCCCTCAGCGACTATTTCAACCGCGATTACTATCGCGTGACAGACTGGACAGAAATTTACTTGTGTGGCGTTAGCCTTTACACACTTTTTTTGCGCGGGACAAGTGGTATTACATAATAATCATCATAGCTTCCCCAGCAGGTATCATACTTTTTTGTTTGTTTAACTAGGGTGGTCAATCGGTAGTCTAAGGATTTAATGAGCGTAGGAGAGGAAGACTGGTTTGACGTGTCTGGGACGGAGTTGAAAGGGAGGACCTTCCCCCCTCCCGCCCAAATGGTGGATAGCGCTAATGGAAGCTGACGGAAGTGGTAGATTCCATGTAAATTTCACTCCTAAAAGTTGTTATGTTTTAATTTGTATTTATCCTTCTTATGTGTGTATCAGCTGAAAATCTGTTTCTAGATGTTTTTATATATAATGATAATTTATTACAAAAATAAATTGACACCTTCTTTCTCAATGAAAGTGACTACAAAAGATAATAGCCAATATGTCGTAATATGTAGAATATATTTGAAACTGATTATAGCTCAAATTGATTTAATAACATACACTCATTCAAGCAATGGCGGTAAATATGGCACATGTACAACTCTTAAGCAGGAATAAATATTGCATTTATACAAATTACAACTCTTACGCAAGGGAGTCGACGGGGTACTAAAACACACGTTTCTACCCAACATATTAGCTTGCTAGGTATAACAGTTTCTGCAACCAGATTGTAGTGGTAGCATTGCTTATGTCGTACCAACATTAGATCAGTGTTTGAAAACACGTTCTCTGTGTTAATCAGCTCCACCTAATGGTCCCCGACATTAAGCCGCTCCATAGCTCCGCAGAGATCGTCTCCTACATGTCCCGGGGCCCCCTCCCCTCCGCTCCCGGTCATGCAATTAAAACCGTCCCAGGGTGATTGGTCAAGGGGATTAGCATTGTAAAGGAGTTCACGTCAGCTACTATGTTGGCTCCGGTATAATTAATATAATGGAGATGGACGCCATTTTGCCGCTCGCGTTGACCGAAATGATTTATTTTAAAATGTTGAACGAACTTGTATAATGCAAAGGAAATATTTTGGAGGTATTTCTTAGTCTAATAATTGATTGAACCGGGCAATACAATTTATAAATAATATAAAATAAAACTAAAGTTGAAATGAATTCTAATACAATTTAAATAGCTTTTGCCTTAGTGCTCAACTTGTTTCATTAATTTGATTATTGAAGACATATTCTTTAGCTTCTTTCTTGGTGAGGATTGAACATACTTAGACTTGATGAAACGTCATTACAAATTCTGTGTAGAAGCGACACACTAAAATAGCATTCAAAAATTCGTTCCCTGATGGTATTTGTTTGTATAATTCTATATTTTTTGAGATATTAAACTTATTTTTGTGGATGTCCGGTGATTTAATAATATTGCTAATTATTTCAAATAAAAAAGTTTAGATCTAAGTTTGTCTTTTGTTTTACAATTATTTAAATATTCATTGTTTCTTCGATATATTAAACTGGAACTTCCATTTAAGATTCAAGATTTATTAGCATAAAATATTTACAAAAATTACAATAGGAATCGTCTAAAACAAAATGAACCAAGCAACAGGCGATGTGTACTCTAAGCAAAAATCAAGCCCAAATGTACCAATGCAACTGAAACCAAGTTTTAGACCAACCATTCTAAAAGAATGTTTTGAGAATGAATGTCGTGGATGCGATTGATTCTATCAGAATATGTAGGAACAGTAAATAGTTCAGCATTACTTTTCTACTGGGCATTAATTGTTTGTCAGCGTTAGAAAGGTTTGGAAAGTCAAGGGAAATATTTACACCATTAATTAAATGAAATTCCAAAATTCTGTTTAACTAAGCCGAACAACTTTATGTAAGTGTCCAAGATGACCACATCTGCATTCGGAACATTCTAAAACTAAACAATATGCAGTGGAAAGTTTTGAAACTTTGATTCTTGATGACAACAAAATCTTACTTGTAGATACAGAATAGAACCAGCTAATCAACTAGGAAACAGCAATGTTATTGTATTCCTTCGACAGTGCCGTGTCGACCGTATCACATATGGTTGGTGATCCGAGATTTTGTCCATATATTCTGCAAACACAAAAAAAGATTCAAATTTATTGTTTTTTTTTTAATGTAATAACGTATTTTTTAAATTATGATTTCTAAAGGAGGAATAACTTATTGATTTAATCTTTATTGCCGTTTAATACATTTATCCTACTCTTCAACATAAATCCATAGTCATCGTCGTGTTGTTGAATATTACGTAACCTTTGTTATATTCACTACCTCAGGAGTCTGCTGAATCAAAAATACAGAGCCCACTAAGATAACTACTTTCAAGAGTTTAAACCAATTTATAAAGTTCATAACTGTGTAACCACAGTCAAAGGTTAATTCAATCGTTTCTATATTGTTAAAATATGCTCTGTGCAATAGGTTGATTTCCTTATAATAACAAATTTGGGATAAAATCATGTAACAGCACACATCAGAGTTCCGATAAAAGCGATTGGTAAATTAATTTTTGTTGGTGTCTAATTGCTGATTTGAAGTCTGAAGAGAAGGCTGATAAATATTAAACTGAGACTAATCATCATCATCATTGTTGTGGATTAGGCACGTCTTCCACAAGCAAGAATATTGCGCAGGATACCGGAAAAATAGGATATAGCAGGAAAGGAAAGGGTGGGACAGGACGGCAGCTAAATTGACGCTTCAGAGGGCCAACTCCCGTGCCCCTGAGGCAGCTGGGGTGAGGCCCTCAAACAGGGAACCCGCATTATTCCCTCCAATTGGTCAACATAACTGACAAGGTATCCATATACAACAGCCATGGACCATCCGTTCTCAGGTTGGGGACAAAACCCGGAGATTCTCACCCTAGCCGCTGTAAATGGAGGGACTAAAGGTGAAAGGGAAGTTTGTCATAATGGACAGCCAAAAGACTTACCATATGTAATGACAACTTCATTTGTTGTACCCAATGTCAGCCTAAAAAAAACTGAGACTAAATTTAGCTGAGAAAAGGTCAGTGAACTATAAATAAAGGTTAACCCCGTTGTGAAGAGATACACCGCAGTAACAATAAAAAGAGTGCTGCAGGCGACAATCAAAGTTTTCTAAACACCTTTCGATGCGGTTGGAGGCGCTAAACAAACTTGAGTTGGCGATCCTCATTACATGTATTAAGAGTTCCACTCGCTTTAGAGAATACTTTCCTTTTGTTTCTTCAAGTTCAGTTAATAGAATATTATTTGTTGGTGGTTCGTCGATTTTTGTTGGGCATTTCATTGCTTGACACCTCTATTAATAAGGGGTTTTAGTAACGTAAATGTTTTCAATCTTACACACTCCAACTCAGATGTAAAAGCACATTTTTAAATTCAAGATTCATGTAAAGTACATGTATTGCTGAGGGTTAACGTGTTATCAAAATGTATTACTACTAGTACGGAATGCAGTTAATATATTTGTTTTTATCCATACAATGATATTATGCATTCTTCAAAATGAGCTGGGCACCTGATGCTCGCAATCAATAAAGTTGTTTGTAGTTTCACACATGATTAGGAGGGAGGGAGTGGGTAGGCGTTTCGGAAAACCTTGAACCACTGATTCTAAACTGGGGTGGGAAATGGGAAAGCTCATATAGTGTTTAACTTAATTATTTAAACTTTACTCTGCAATGTAAACAGGCCTTTGCAGTGTCTCGTTTGAAATTTGATTTTGATAATCTAGTTTATAGTTTATTAAACTGTAAACAAAGTTTACATTAAATTAAATTATAAGTTTTGAACAAGAAAATACCCTTATCACAGTAGTCATGGAAAGTAAGGGGACCCCTAATAGTTCACTTACATATTTCAAAAATGTAAATATTGTCTAGATGTGTACAGTAATTTCGATCCTGGTACCAGCTGGACGCTCGAAGGGGACGGCTATTGCTGGAATCCACCGCTATCAGCATACAATGGTTCATCTGCATACGTCTCGTACGTTAGGCCGTGTTTATGTCTCGCCGAGGTCGGTCAGACCCTAGTTAGATAGTTACTGTCCCGCTCAGACCCCGCTACAAGCAAAGTCACCGCACGGGAGTTTATTATTTACCGCATGGATTTTAGTAGAATATCTTTATTACGGAAATAGTTCTCCCCTCAGAGAGCTGTGCATTTTTTCTAGATAAATGGACCCAGAGTTATGGATTCTGAAACGCCGGGACGCGGCATTGTCACACAGCTAGTACAGTTGATGTCAGACTTAAAGGCACAGTTCCCCAGGTAGAGCATCCCGTACTAACTAATCTTTAGTTGACGAAACAGCACTTTTGTCGGGAGCGGCCACATTGGCGGGGCCGGCATCCCCCTTCTCTTCCAAGAAATTCCATATCCTACTAGAATTTGTAATAAATTAATCCATTAGACCTACAGCCAAAAATTATGGCTAATTTTTTTCCGTCTATAGTAGACGAATAAGATAAAATTTGAATCGCAGTTGTACGATGTCCCGTTATCGACATAACAGGATTCAGATTTTCCTGATATGCCCCGCAATATAACTCTGTACTGTAGTTATATGGTCAAACAGTTTTGAAGATGACAGTTTGACTATATATCATTCTAGTTCAAGCTAATGAGTTTTCAAATTGGTCTAATGTTTACAGAGTAAACCGTGTGTTTGGGTTCAACAGTCTGAACAGTGAAGGAGTTTACCTAACGTTTACTTTGCATAAGATCTCTATTTTTAGAGTTGGTCTGTTTGCCAAGGTGTTCGTCAGGTGAAAGTGACGAGACCTTGACCACGAGGCGCGTGTGTTTGGCCTCTCGAAGGCCAGCCAAGTTCGCCAACTCTTCTAATCGTGACATCATATATCTCCTATTCTAGCAACAGTGAAAGTTGTGCATAACCACACAGTACTTTATACTAGCGTATAAAGAGCTTTGTCTTGCCGGAACATCGAACATCTGTAAACCGCTAAACAGAGTACGCTTTGATTACCCTAATAATTACCAAACTGTCGTTCTATTTCTAAATGACATGTTTGTGGGTGAAGTGTGTTCCATTGTTTGATATAATATTAGACTTCGCTCACCTAATTTTTGATGATCTGAAACTCGTCAAAACTTTCATAAAACACGAACATGTCACGAACACGAATAAAAACAAAAACAATCGTTCCAGAAGACAATCCGACGTTTCCCGGGACCGATATGACGTCCCGCTTCTTCAGGGATTATTAGATCTTTTCTCCCGCACGCGGGCTGAACGCCTAACACTGACGTTCTATATCCAACAAATAAATGTAGTCGACTCCATCTTCAAATGGAATTGTGTATTTCATCGCCTATCTACACCAGTCGACAGGTAAATGGTAAATATCTATCTTTCCTGGCATTTATGCGCGTTACGTGTACTCAGCTATCCCAGAAGTGATAAATACTGCTGGCAACATGACCTACACGCTGAGGGTTTATCTATCATCTTGTTCACGATTTCTCAATGCAAATACACTGAGAGCTTGGGCAACCGGCTCTCGGCGCTGGCCTGGGTGAAACGATGTTTGGTTGTCGACTCCCATGGTGTTGAAGCTGCTGAACAAATGTGTTTAAGAAATAAACTATACAATATGCTGAATACCTAATTGCAGAATAACATTGGAACACAGAAACGATATTTACTATACTTTTTATATCTACACTGATTGGTGCTTACGTTCTTGCACTTACTTTCACGACTAACCAGGTACTTTACCTCCGTCAATAATCCAATGGAGAAAATTAACCCTTACGCTGACATGTTTCGTTGAAACTACAACAATGTCAAAATAGTTAAAACGTCGAATAAATAATCAAACACACGAATCATGTCAGCGTAAGGATTAATTTTCTTCATTGGATTATTGACGGAGTTAAAGTACTTGTTTAGTCGTGATTGTATTTTCTAGGGCCCCTACAATGGAGTTGAAGCGTTTATTTTAACTAGGCCTATACGTAGTTATAAAAACTATTCTTTTCGTCTAAACTAATCCGCTGCCGGTTCAACGTGAACAATACCTTGGGCCCACCACTCGTTTACTTAGAACGTCTGGTAAAAAAACTATAACCATCAACCGACTATGAACAATTGCAGGTACTTCGTTCTCATGAGACAATATCCCTAAATCTGCTTGCTTACTTACTTTTGTCTTACTTCTAGTGTCTTCACCACAATCTGGTGATTGGTGAATCATCAATCTTCATCTATTCACGAAATTAGGCTATTATTTTATGTCTTGGTGAATATGTTCATCTATGCATTCGGTATGCATTGGTATAGTATGGCCTACTTGATAAGAATTGTTTCAGTATATTAGTGAAAGTAATACACAAATCGATCCAATTGGTAATTTAGTTTAGGTTGTCGTGACTAGGTTGTAAAGATAGGATCCTAAAGAAAGAGGGGTGTTGTTAGGTTTTGCAATAACTGTTGCATCAGGTCGGTAGGTCTATGTTGAATTTGTTTTGTGTTTTTGTGAGTATGTTGATTTGGTCTAAGGATTGGTGATAATTATTTTCCTTGAATTAATGTTTCCAGGATGTAGAGTGATATTACGGTATGAATTCTTTGTTCAGTGAAAAGGGACCTGCAGAGCGCCATCGGGATTTGCTTCATCAATGTTCCAACGAGTTTCTTCTGGATGATAGGGTTCTATCATCTATAAACGATGCCGTTTATACTATACACTAATAACACTGCAAACGAAATGACTAAGGATCACAAGGAGTATCCCATTCAAAAAATTCAAGTATAGGTTGCAATGTATGTAGGATGGAGTTAATTAGTTAATTACAAAATCCTTAACTTGCACATGGTCTGAAGATATGAAGGATTGAGTTTGTATGACCTACTTGAAATAATTGTTTTAATCAGAGGCCACGAAAAGCCTCGATGGTTTATCGAAAGATTCGTTTTCCCAGTGCATTCTTAGATGCAGTGCCACATGTCAATACTGCACTTGAAATACAAATCATTGCCAGTTTTTTGGCAGGAAGATGAAGATACCTCCTTGAACAGATGCTCTGGAAGACGTTGGTTAGTTATGAGAATGCTATGAGAGCTTGTCATGTTTATAATCAAGATTTCTTAGTTCTCTTGGAGTTTCAAACATCGCTTCTCGGCCTGAAAGCTAAGATGAAAAATACAAAATAAGAAAAAACCAAACCAATCTTTTCTTCCAGATATTTCCCAGTAAAACCCCTCTACTACATGATTGGCGTATTCATTATTCTTTAATATAGCCTATCCGAACGGCTACACTTATTTATATTTCAACTATATGAAAACCCGAGAACATCTTCGTTCAATCCTTTTGCACGACCTTTGAAACTCTCATTAGGAGTTGATTGTTTTGTAAACCTCCCCTTAGGTTTTGCAGCAACAGTTTAAGTAGATGTAACCCCGGTCGAGATTGCGCGGGACCCGGATGTGGCATGGAGAAAGTTGGAGGAAGGACAGCCCGGTCGCCGACCCCTCCAGCGATTTCAAGGTCATGGGCCGGTATTTTGACTAAACATGAGATTATTTGGGGCTTGTTTAGCACCTCTGGCCCAGCTGAGTCTTGCTTCACGAGACATGGAGTTGATAACTTCGCTTCACTGCGTGTTGAGTGATTGTGACCGTGAGTTTTCCATTAGTTGAAGAAGTTATTTATCTGCCATATGGAAGCATAATACAGAACAATTTTAGTGCCGGTTTTTAATTTTCAAAAAAACTTCGTTTTGGCATTTAGTGCCTTGAAATGTACAGTTAAAGCAACTAATGTTTATAATCGCAACTGTCTTTTACACGCAGTACAGTTATAAAAACATGTAAATATACCCCAAAATGATAGTTTTAGCTTGGAGTTCTAAATTTGTTAACTCGACTTTTCAAGTTTTGTTTCAAGATTGTCTAAATCACGAATAGTCCTGTTATCACAGTATACTATTAAGAGAAAAGCTCACCTAGTTACATCTGAACTAAAGTCATTTTAAGTTTGGATAAGCACAGTTAGAATCAAAATTACTGATAACGTCCTTAGTTTTACCATAATGATTAGTTTAAGTGTTAAGAGTGATATTTGGACTACACAAAAGAAAAATCCCCAACCGAAGTGTCCTCAACACCATAGTTTTTGCAATGTTAACTTATTGTCAAGCAAAGCAGGAATTGCGGATGAACTGCACATTTTAAATTTAAATATAAGTTCGATGTAACACTGAGCTATGAAGAAGGGCCAGTAGGGCCCTAGCCCGAAAAACTCTGGAATTCTGACAGGCTAAAAGTAGAGGCTTAGAGAAAATACATGTCATAGATTCTGGAGACCTGATGAAGCTCCATGTGGTTCCTTGCCTGAAGGTCTACGAGATCATTCAGGTCTGAAGATGAATCGAAATGATTACCCCCCCCCCCCCCGGATAGCCTAGAAGTTATATATTTTGAGGAATATTTCTGTCTCCCATTTTTAAGCATCTTGCTTTCCCTTGCAAATCCTGTCCTCCCCACGAATGAGGGAGGAAATTATTATCATCCCATGTGCCGACCTACTGTTGGATATACATCTTCAAACTATATAATAATCACGCTCAGTAGCGGCATAGACGCTTAGACTGAGGGTTTGACCTAGGTAGAGCGGATTGAGATTCCGGTCAGTCGTAGAGCACGCGCGGCACGTACGGCGTCACGGTTGGCAAAGCATCTTCTATGTTGACTCTCGCGGTCGAATCACAGGCAAACAACAAACTACAAATCACCCTTCACACACCACTTGGTACGGATAACAGTTAGAAATTATAAGCAGGTGATTAAATCAGCGGCACCAGTCTGTAAATGAAATATTTTTCCTATAGTTTGCTTTTCCTGTTTCTTGGAATCCAGAAAAGGGGAAAAGTGACTCGGTAAAAAAATGTCGAACCTCACAGACAGACATCGCCTTTGACTATGAACCTGTGCACGTACACAAATAACATAGCCATTGATTATACACATGTACACCAAAGACATCGCCATTGGCTATAAACCTGTACACCAACAATATCGCTCTCGAACCGATGAAGTTATTTCTACTACAATTCCAAAACTTCACTATTACCTGCCCGCTTCGCTAATTCTCATCTCATGTTTCTGACCAACTCGGTCTCTACTATTAACATAGACAAAGGATTGTTTTTTAGATTTGTTTCTCTGTGCTATTAATTTAGTTTACACTCAAAGCGACCTATTCAGTGCGACATTCATTTGTTCCTTATCGTGCCCTTTCCGCGTGACAAGTAAGTACGCCTACGATATCTGTTCTGGTCTCAAAGACACGGCGACTTATCAGTGTTATAACTTATGTTGAGGACGACGCGCCGCACAAGGTTGCAAGGTACAAGTCCCGAGGTCTGCTGATTAACCAGATGGGTGTGTAATACCCGGGCACCAGTCAGTAGGCATGGCGGAACGCGGAATCTAAGAAAAGGGAATTTATATCACAAAATGTTTTCTTGGCTGCTCATACAGTAGTTTGTGTTAATATTCCTGGAGACCAAGCTTTGTTCAAAGAGTAAAATCACCTAACGCTTCTTCACTACATGAGTGTTACATGACAGTCACTGTTTTGATCTAAAACTCCTTAAGTCATATGTTATATTTCAAATTATATTTTGTAAAATGTAGGTTTTGGTTTTGTAAGGATTTTTTTTACACCCAAAGTTAAAAAATCCTTCCGTGGGATTCCCAGATCTATCTGTATGACACTCAGACATTGATCGTATTTGTAAATGGGATTTCATCGCGATTGAACTTATTGTAATTTTAATCTATTCATATATGGGGTATTGACCTTTAACAGTTGAGTCTATTTATGGTGGTTTTATTCTCTTTTTCGTCAGCAGTTATTATCCTTTGTTGAATATACTACAAATTGATTTCGGTGCTTGTTTACACCATCTTCACGTAGTTGTCAGAAATTTTAAACTTGCATTGCATTTTTTGGTCGAGACGGCTCATTAACAGTTCTTTAAAATTTGAGGAGTTTTGACCGCTTTCCCTTATTACCGTTTCTTGTGCTCTCCTAACTAAAATGCTACTGACGTTAAAATACAAAAAATATATACGAAACACGGACACAGACACAGACTTTAAAACAGTCTTTTGTACGATCGCATGAGCCGTAACTTATAACTTATTTAGTAAACTCGCCGAGGTTGCCGGCACGAAGTCGCAGGACAAAACCTCTACCGGTATCAGTAGTTTTAATCTTTTAAGCATCATCCATGATACAAATGCAACTCAACAATTCCATAATGTCAGTCGGTTTAGGTTATTTTATTGCTGAATTCAACTTTATTTTGAACCTTCCTTAGATAAAAAAATCACCTCAAATATGTAGAACTAAACTGATTATCGATTCGGGTCTTGATGGACATACTCATCCCCATTGTAATTCATACGAGTAGGTTATCAAGTATAGCTTGCTGGACAAGTCACAGTCCTCATTCCTGGTAGGCTACCTGCTGTCTGCTGTCTACTGTCCCTAAGGTTTGGGGACAAAAACCTTGGGGGAGGAGTCAGACACCCGCCTCAGGCACTTGACGGTGCCCTCGCCCTCGCGGTAAGGTGTACTTGTTGGGGTGAAACCGGTTGATCTGGCCTAGACAAACTGGCCTTGCGTGGATTTGACAAGAAACTCACACTGTCATCACGACACACTTTAAATTTAACATTACTGTTTGTTGAATTAGACCTCCTCGTTGAAAAATGTATAAGTTGGTATTATATGGAATGAGTAACAATTTAATATCGTGAACCATAATCATCTAACGCCAAACAAAAATGTACCATGTTTGTAATTGTTTTGGGGGACACTTTTCTGTTGCATGTTAATATTCTTGGGTTACCCCACGATTTATGTCTTTAAAATTAGTAAATTAATCTACAACATCGGATAATCTTTCTGGAACGAGGGTAGATTTGACTTTATCACACATTGCCATAGAATAAAAAGATTTAATTCCACCTGATCCACTTGAAAACTGATGGAATCGTAAAACTTTTGTCTAAAGACCCTTCTCTTTGAAATTAATTATCTGATTTAGGGAGAGGGTAAAGTTTTAAAATAAACATATTTCTGAATTCATGACTAATGGGAAGGGGTTCATCATCATCATTGTTTCGGACTAGGAAACCCCAGCCATAGTGCTAGTCACATCTTCCACAAGCGGGAATATTGCGCAGGTTACCGGAAAGATAGGATGTAGCAGGAAAGGAAAGGGTGGGATTGGACGGCAGCCAAATCGACCCTTCAGAGGGCCCGTGTCCACCGAGATCGTCATGTCCGAGTTCGTCACATCTATGAAAATCAATGAGCCGTACTAATTAGGGTCGGCCGTCTACCTGCCCCGCCGGGTATGTCATGCCTCCTCCGCCCGAACGGGAACAACTTATCCTAGTGACAGATCACAAGAGAATGGTCAAATACCGTTCTGAATCTTTACTCTCAGAGTTTACTGATGTTGGTTCTTCATGTAGCTGAACATTACAACTAGCCAGTACATTTCGCCGAGCAATATTAAAAGTGTTAAATATAAGTTCAATTAAACTTTTATCCATGATAGGATTTGGTTGTTATATTTATTAAATTCTTAAATTGTAAGAATGTATTTAACATATTTTTAAGTAAGTAATTACGAAAATATCATATCAAAACTACTACAACTTTGGTCAATTTAAACTGACAGCTGTACTATTGTATTTTTAAGGCTGTTTTTCGGACTCACGAACAAACATCAATCGGCCTAATTCATCCTTTCAGTGCGATTGTCGTCGTATGACTTCAATTTTGTCATCAATTTTGTCACGAGTTAGTTTGTATAATTTTTAGCTACATGAAGAACCAACATCAGTAAACTTTGAGCGTAAAGATTCAGAACTGTATTTGACCGTTCTCTTGTGATCTGTGACTAGGATAAGTTGTTCCTGTTCGGGCGCGTGTCCTCCGAGATCGTCATGTCCGAGTTCGTCACATCTACGAAAATCAATGAGCCGTACTAATTAGGGTGGGCCGTCTACCTGCCACGCCGAGTATGTCATGCCTCCTCCGCCCGAACGGGAACAACTTATCCTAGTCACAGATCACAAGAGAACGGTCAAATACCGTTCTGAATCTTTACGCTCAGAGTTTACTGATGTTGGCTCTTCATGTAGCTGAAAATTACAACTAGCCTGTACATTTCGCCGAGCAATATTAAAAGTGTTAAATATAAGTTCAATTAAACTTTTATCCATGATAGGATTTGGTTGTTATATTTATCAAATTCTTAAATTGTAAGAATGTATTTAACATATTTTTAAGTAAGTAATTGCGAAAATATCATATAAAAACTACTACAACTTTGGTAAAATGAAACTGACAGCCGTACTATTGTATTTATTTTATCCGCACGAATACCAAGCCCTTGGCTTAAAAATACGAACAAGTTTCTTAAAATAATCTTGTTATCCTAGTATAATTTAATGAATGCACCCCTTTCAGTGCGATATCCTTTTGTATGACACTTTTCAATTTTGTAACACGAATCCTTTTGTACTAAGGCTGTTTTTCGTACTCACGAACAAACATCAATCGGCCTAATTCATCCTTTCAGTGCGATATGTAGTCGTATGACTTCAATTTTGTCACGAGTTAGTTTGTATAATTTTTAGCTACATGAAGAACCAACATCAGTAAACTTTGAGCGTAAAGATTCAGAACTGTATTTGACCGTTCTCTTGTGATCTGTGACTAGGATAAGTTGTTCCTGTTCGGGCGGAGGAGGCATGACATACCCGGCGGGGCAGGTAGACAGCCTACCCTAATTAGTACGGCTCATTGATTTTCGTAGATGTGACGAACTCGGACATGACGATCTCGGTGGTGACCAGAGGGCCAACTCCCGTGCCCCTGTGGCCTGTGACAGCTGGGATGAGGCTCTCAAACAGGGGAACCGCATTCTGCCCTCCAACTGGTCAACTCAACTGACAGGGTATTCATGTACAACAGCCAGGGACCATCCATTCTTAGGTTGGCAGGTGGGGACCAAACCCGGAGATTATGTCCCTAGCCGCTGCAAATGGAGGGTCCAAAGGTGAAAAGGAAGTTTGTCATAATGGATAGCCAAAATACTTACCATATGCAATACCAACTTAATTTTCTGTACCCAATGTCAGCATCAAAACTGCTATAGACCAGTTTTCAGGTTGTCCTGGGACTGGGAAGGGGTTTTACAATCCGGAAAAAGTTTTAAATTTGAAATTTCTTGCGGAAGCTGAATGAAAATTTAAAACTTAGGTGAAAGGTTAGCTGTTAATATTAAACCCCCAACGCGCTTAAAATACGTTTGCTGACCTAAAGAGCCTAAAGATCCTCTGCTCTTGTCGTTTTTGCAAGATCATCGATGCAAGATCGATGCTCGAGGATTTAAGATGTTAGAGGTACCGAAGTATTTACAGCGTGTGAATATTTAACTCGGTGAATATTTTCAGCAACGGATTCGTTGATGCAATATGCTGTTGTGGAAATAGTTAATTCTTGGGAAATTCTGAGTTATCAACCAATTTTCATTTGAAACTATAACTCAGCTCGTAAACATAACACTATTTACTATTATTAGCAGTATTATCAGACCCGTTGCAGCTTCGTCCGCGTAAACTATGTCTGCTGTGTATAGGCCCCTACTGCATTCTGTGGCTAGCCCGTGAAACTATTACGAATCAAGATCAGCTGTTTGAATTTTCATCAGCTCAAACCAAAGTGAATTCCATAAGGGGAAAGCCCCGTGGGGCAAATCCCTATAGTTTAATCGGTAGGAAAACATATTTTCCTATTTTATACCTAGAGAATCAAGCTACCAAATTTCACTACTCTAGCATGCCGGTAAGTTGGAGAATTAGTGATGAGTGAGTGAGGGCTATGCATTTTAGCGAATTTCCCCTATAAGGAAGAAGCTATTACCGTAGTCTACGCCAAACCACTACAATCACATATACTTGGTATTCTTGTATTTTAGTACAATTTGGTGTTTTGATCATTGCTCCACGTCAATTAGTTACGGAAATATTAAAAGTGCTAAACACATTACGTTGCCCAATGTTATTCTTATGGATAATAAGAATAATTTTATATCTCGCTCATTTATGAACGTATACTAACGAAACTTGGTATAAGGCTTCATTTGGTTGTGGTCTATTGTTATTTGTTCAAAACATCAATTTTTACCGATAATTCCCGTAACAGCAAACCTGCGCACTCATCCCCCGTATTATTCTTATGGAGAATAATCAAAATGGTATATATCGCGTATTTATAAATTTATATTGATGAAACTTGGTATGTGGCTTCACCTAGTTGAGTAATATTTATATTTACATAAAAACCCATATTTTTTCCTTGTTGCAGCAAACCTGCGTACTCATCTCCAATGTAATTCTTATGGAGAATAATTTAAATTGTATGTATCGCTTATTTGTGAATATATTTTTATGGAACTTTGTATGCGGCTTTATATGATATTAAGACATATATTATGCATTGGAAATTCGCTGAGTAAGCAGGTTTGCTGCGACGGGGGTATTATAGGTATAAGAATATTGTAATATCTTATCCTTTGAAACAATTATTGACAGATGATGCCTCTCCTTCTTTGCATTAGAACAATGTGAAGAGGGCGCTCGGCAAGACCGTGTCCTCGTGATAGCGAGGCGGAGGAAGCTGTTGACTATAGACGCCAAATTGACGGCACTCGAAGCTGTTGAGCTGTTGGCTGTTGTCGGACAACAGATAAAGAGGAGTATTCAGGTGCCAACGTAACAACAACTAATTACTCTGCTGGAATGTTCGGCCGCCGAACTGCACCGTCATGCTGCCAGCTTTACTAATGTGGCAACACTGATTATTCCTTCAGTGCCTTAGCAGTTGGTTTCTTCGTGTTGGAAGAGTCTTTTCAAGACACCTGTCGATTTAGCAAGATGTCGGTTAGTTTTCTCAAATCGAAAAATTGTTTTGTTAAATTTAAGCGATGGTTAAAATCGTCGTGATAAGCTTTTAAAAATTATACAAACTGTATGGAGGGTGGATGGTTTCCAACTGCTGGTCTTGAACAATAATATATTGAATTACTCATAGTAGCCTAGCAACAGTCGTTTATTCCAAAATAGTATTTCAAATACTTGAAATAAATCTGTCGATTAAGGAAAATAATGGTTAATGTTCACAATTTTAAAACGGTTATATGTTAAATTTAAATGATAGTTATATCCTACGTCACGTTGAAACACTACAACTCTCTTAAATATTTGTTAACAATAATAAATGTCTATATACGACTAAGAGTTTATTATAAATGTATGAATAATTCCTTTTTAACTGTTTGTAACTTCATCCTTGTCTAGATAACTACCTTCACTGGTATACTACTAATTAGGCCTAACAGCTGTTATTAATTTGTATATAATTTGAAATGAAAACTCACAAATACAATTAACAAAATAATGGAGTATATTTATTCATTACTTTACAATTATAGATTGCGTGCACATTATAATTAGATAACGAGTTCGCACGCAGCACGCTGACGTGAGGAAACTGAATTTCCCTTTAAGAACTTTTAAAACTCCAAATCAGTGTAATAACACATATATTCCAATTTTTATTGAAATCTGAAAACAGTGATTTTTTGGCTGTTCTGATGCTCCTGGTTTCATTTACCTGCAAAGCTGGGAATACAATTTTGTGCATTATAATGTTAGGAGAAGGTCCAGACAGGCTTGAAAGTAGGCGTGAGGTTGCTGGGGATGATAAAAGTACTCCAACAAAGGAATAACAGGCTTTTATAGTGTAAAATCCCCATAAGACAACGTACTGTGTTTAGTCGATACACATTTTCTTTAATAACTCGGTAAATATGTATACTAGAATGACAAGAGAGGGCTTACAACTTTTGCCTTACTAATTCCCATTTTTTTACATGCATTAATCTTACATACGGGCGCATTTTCGACCCTTTTTGGGCCCAAAAACTCAAAATTAGAAAGATTAATCTCCAAAAAAAGGGTTTAGACTTTTCCGATTGTTTTGCCCAACGACCTTGTCCAACTGATTACAGAAAGGAATGTCCCTACCAAATTTGAAGTAAATCGGCCAAAAAATGTGACCGCTAGAGTGCAAACACACACACACATATAGTATATACAACACACACACACACACATATATATATATATATATATATATATATATATATATATATATATATATGTATATATATATATATACAATTTTGAACGACCCCTCAAAACGTGTTCAGGGGGTCACGTTAGGAACTTCTATGGTGGTCCCGGGCTTAAGTTTCACCGTGCGGTTCATGCTAGTAGTTCACTTTCTAAAGGAAATTCACTAAAAAGGGATAACAATAAATATACAATGTTGGGGAGGAAATATTAATTATAAGAAATAAAATGTAATTTTCAATTTAGATGATATCAAAAGTCCAAATAATCATACACAGCTATTTCATAAAGATGATAGTTACATGAGTATTCATAATACAGGGTCTGGGGGATCGTGCTGAGGCTCAAAGATCAGAATAACTTAGTTTCACATTATAAATAAAAGTCATTAGAAATCCGAATATGTTGTCCAATTGATCTTTTAAATTATTCGATGCTAATTATTGGTCTTTAATGATGGTAAAGAGGTCTTTGAGGTATATAAAGTTTAAAATTGCAGTTTCTTCTTGAAAATTAGGCTAAGGGCCTAGTTAAGTTTTTGAAGTTATTAGTGTCCAAATAAATAAAATATCTTCTTGAATATATTGATAACTTTTATAAAACAGGTTGTATTCAATTTTGATTGAAAAATTTTGATAAGTATAAATTGATGATTTTAAAAGTCCTATGGATTGTACCATCTAGGTTCTAGGTAGTTCATGAAATGGAATGATCTCACCAAATATTAATTTTCTTCATTCAAGAGCTAAATGAATCTTGATGGGCTGCACAAAGTGATATATAATGCTCTGAGCTCCGCAGGCTATTACAATTTTTGGATTTATTTGGACCCAAACACTTTTTACGGGGTTAATTTATTAAAATGAGACACTGCTCAAGTCATTACATCTAACACTAGCCATCTTATTTTTTTGAAGTCCTCTTCTCTCTTCAGAAACTCTAGTTGATGCTATGGGGTTCACATAAGTAATTCCAAAAACAAAGTTTTCACATAATCTTGATACCAAAATGCACTGGTTGCAAAACACTTCAGCTGAATGGGGAAAACTTTAGATCAATTTTGAATTTAGTTATATTAAGTGAGTTATGAAGTAATTTTGTACATGTGGGCTTAAATTATTAAATATGACTTTAACTATTTTAGGCTGTAGTTCATTTTTATTCAATCACAAAATAATAAATAATTAAAAATTTGAATTTTCTGAGGGGTGGAGATGAAATAATTAACTAAATAAGAAAAATAATAACATTTAACTAAAGGGAAAACATGTGACGAAATATTTGATAGGCCTACATGCTTAAAACTTTAATTATTCTAAAGATATATTGAACTGCTTATACTGCTAAGGACAATTTGTCTACATAAGCTACATTAGCATTTCTACAACTGCAATTACACGGTGCTAAGCCACACAAGAAATGGGTTCGTGTTTGTTATAAAGTAAGTAAGCTATCACTCGCATGTTTAATATACCACTCAATCATGATAAATCGAGTAAAGAATAGATGACATAAAACTACGGTTAATTAATAGGCTGAAAGGCTAAAATAAATACCCTCATAGCAGCAACCCTGGGTACTCAGCGAATTTCCAATGCATATATATGTGTGTGTGTGTATCGTGATACCACATAAAGTCACATACCAAGTTTCATCAGTATACATTAATAAATAAACGATTTATGACATTTTAATTATTCTCCATAAGAATAACATGGCGGCTGAGTATGCAGGTTTGCTGAAACAAGCAACACAAAATCGGGTTTTAATGCAAATATCAATAGAACTCAACTAGGTGAAGCCACATACCAAGTTGCATCAATACACATTCATAAATAAGCTATATATATAATATTGTAATTATTTTCCATAAAAATAACATGGGTGCTGAGTACGCAAGTTTGCTGCTAAAGAAACAATAGGGGAAAAAGTTTTTTGTGTGCAAATATCAATAGGCCACAACCAGATGAAGCCATATATCTAGTTTCATCAGTATTCGTTCATAAATAAGCGATATATAACATGTTTAATATTCTCCATCAGAACAACATTGGGGATGAGTTCGCAGGTTCGCTAAAACAAGGAACATAAAAAATGGGTTTTTATACAGATTTGAATATAACCCAGCTAGGTGAAGCCACATACCAAGTAATGTTGATTTATGTACATAATTAAGACATAATATTTTACTTTTTCTCCATAAGAATAACATGGGGGCTGATTATGCAGGTTTGCTGCTACGGGAACCATCGGTAATTTTTTTTGCTAATGGCAATAGACTACAACCAGATGAAGCCGTATACCTAGTTTGGTTGGTATACGTTCATAATTGAGCGAGATATAAAATGATTCTTACTCTCCATAAAAATAACATTGGACAACGTACTGTTTAGCACTTTTAATATCCGTAACCAATTGACGTAGAGCAATGATAAAAACACCAAATTGTGTATTTTTTAAGCTGAATCTAATGGTGAAAACAAAAATTTGTATGTTTCAAAGATTATATGTAAAAATTCAAAAAATCTATTGATCTCTCTGGTTTTCGAACTTAAAGTCATAAATGCTGCTTTACACGTTTCTATCAAATTTCATCAAAATCGGACATTTTTTACTAGTTTTAACGTGCTGACGGACACACACACACACACACACACACACACACACACACACACACACACACACACACACACACACACACACACACACACACACACACACACACACACATATATATATGGCTTCATCTGGTTGTGGTATATTGTTATTAGCAAAAAAAATTACCGATGGTTCCCGTAGCAGCAAACCTGCATAATCAGCCCCCATGTTATTCTTATGGAGAAAAAGTAAAATATTATGTCTTCCTTAATTATGTACATAAATTAACAAAACTTGGTATGTGCCTTCACCTAGTTAGGTTGTATTCGAATTTGTATAAAACCCCATTTTTTATGTTGTCCAATTGATCTTTTAAATTATTCGATGCTAATTATTGGTCTTTAATGATGGTAAAGAGGTCTTTGAGGTATATAAAGTTTAAAATGGCAGCTTCTTCTTGAAAATTAGGCTAATAAGGGCCTAGTTAAATTTTTGAAGTTATTAGTGTCCAAATAAAATTTAAATATGATGTGTCCAAGTAAAATATTAAGTCTTCCTTAATTATGTACATAAATCAACTTGGTATGTGGCTTCACCTAGTTGGGTTATATTCAAATTTGTATAAAAACCCATTTTTCATGTTGTCCAATTGATCTTTAAATTTAACTAGGCCCTTAGCCTAATTTTCAAGAAGAAGCTGCCATTTTAAACTTTATATACCTCAAAGACCTCTTTACCATCATTAAAGACCAATAATTAGCATTGAATAATTTAAAAGATCAATTGGACTATATATATATCAAAAACTATATATATATATTCAAAACTGTATATATATATATATATATATATATATATATATATATATATATACAGTTTTGAACGAATTGTGTTTTTGGGGTCTGGAGATCTCAAAACAAAAAGTTATCATGGTCCCGGGCCTAGGTCTTACCATGCCGACTACGGTAATACATGTTTGTTTACTCTGGAGTTTGTAACAGACACACTGACGATCGAAGTCTGGTAAACATCCTATTTATATGATATTTTTAGAGCAGTGCCTCCATAAGTACTTTTGACACAAGTTTTTCCAAAGGTGCGTAAAACGAAGGGACTGTGCTATCTACCAACAGACACAGCCAAACAATACAGAGTTTCAGAAACAGTTTGCGTTAGTACCGTTCACATCTTTCAATAATACACCTACATAGGCGATTACATGTGGTTTTTATTGGGTGCGGCTAGGATCGTGTCTGGTTTCCAGCACAATATATTGGCCCCTCTAGCTCTCCGATGACCACCCCATGCTGTGTAGGAATGTAGAGTTAATGGCTCCACAGCAATATCTTGTTTTCCACTGATCATTTCAATGGTTATTGCAGGACATAAAACCGGCCTTTTAGTTCTTCGTTCCCTCGCGATTGTAAAAATAGTTATTTTATACGATATCCAACGGCGCGGCAAATGTTTACGTTGATATCGTTGAAACGCCACATTCTTCATTTATTGTCCTCTATAGGGATGTCATACTGTAAAACTGCATGTTTCTTTACGTTTTATGGCTGTTTGGGCCAAAAGCTTGTTGATGAACCCAAGATGTGGTAGCATTACTGTAATTGTGATTGGGCCGTATTAATAAAAAGAAGGATATATGCTCAAAATGAGAAGGTATGGATCAAAATCATTTGCTTCTAGTAAAAGGTAGAAGTAAAATCAAATCCTTCGATCCGTATTAATAATGATTACTTTTTACTTGCGAGCAAATCCTTCTGCTCAGAAGTTAATGGATTATAGGAATTGTATATCTTTGTTAAATATGGTGTCAAAAACGTCTTAATATATTTTTAATTAAATTAGTTAAAATATTAAAAAGGTTCACATCCACTTGGAAGACAAAAAGCTATTTTATAAGGTTCTTACCAACGTTTTACCTCCAGTAGGAGACGACCCACGAGGAGTCAGGGCATAATCTTAAATGTAAGCATAATTCTATATGTATTTTATATACATAATTTTAAAGGGCTAGAGAAGTAGAAGTGAATGCCGCAAACCGAACTTCAAAAGCTTTATGCATTACAAAACGGTGGCTGCTTAAGTGTTTATATGTAATACTAATTTTCAAAAGATAACTGTTAAAATATTTTAAAAACAACTATAATTTCAACAGTTACTACTAACTATTAACTTTTTTCTGATATTCACGCGTTATTTTGTATCTTTGAATAGCCACCATCTTGTAACGAATAAGCTTTTGAAGTGCGGTTTGCGTCATTCACCTCTGCTTGAGTCCTTTAAAATTATGTACTTATAAACCTATGTTGCAGTTAGGTTTATGCACCTACTACGGGGACCGTCCTCTACTGGAGGTAACAAGTTGGTAAGAACCTCATAAAATGTGTTTAGCTTCCTATTGGGATATGGAAAGATTTAATCTTCTAACTAATTTGTACAAATATATCAAGAAGTTTCCAGGTTTTTCATATATCTATAAGTAGGCCTACGGTATCTTGTATAAATCCAATTAGTCAACAGAAAATCCCGTTATACCCTAAACAAATTGCTGGAAAGGTGTTTTCGTCATACTGCTTCAAAAACATCTGTTTTTGACAGATGCGTTGAGATTCAAAAGTTCTTCTTTTTAGTCTTTGGATAATAACATATGTTTTGATGATCATTATCGTACTAGTACTAAAAAGATCATTGTTGTTGATACTTTTGATTCGAGGTCGTCATAAATCGATTAAAATTCATTCGATTATAAATAATCGAAACATTCATTGTTATTATCAAAACATTCATTGATGTATTGTTATTTGAAGAACAACCGATTGATTCGAACCACAATGATTGGTTTGAAGTGATCGACTCAACAACCGATAGATAAGAATGAACCGAAGTTATGCATGTGTAACAGCTGATTGTTTCAAGAGACAAGCTGAAAGAAACATTTGAGGTTATGAAGACACAGTACGTAAATTTTACTTTTGTTTTTATTTAAACCTTAAGTTTTTTGGCAGTATGACGAAAAATATAGTTCGTCACTCGGATCAAAAGTGTCTTTTTAATACTCGCTCATTTCCCAGCCTCGGCTTCGCCTCGGCAGTTAAACTGGAGCTCGTATTAAAAAGATCCACTTTTGATCCTAGTGACGAAATATACTATTATATATATATTATTTTATTAAAGATAATGACGTACAATGATGTGCGGTATACAATTTGATAAAACGTGTTAAATGGCTTCATTTTTTATGATCTTTACATATAATACAGTACTTCATACAGCCTTTTCTTTATAAATAACTAATATGATACCGATTTGTTAAGACACCTGTGTTGGAATGTTTTAATAGGAGATGGTTATTACTACTCGACTACATCTAAACCAGGCAATCCGAGTTTAACGAAATGCAGTTTATATGCGGGTATAAGATTTGCGTAGTGTATAATGACATCAAAACGTTTTTAAGCAATATAAATGTAAACGTTTATCGTAGTTAGTAAATTATTTTTAGCAAATCGATAGTTTGCTTGGGCTGAATGTCAATTTTGACTCATGTCACATTATTCTCTTAAAAGTTATTTCCTTTAATGTACAATATCACGTGTAGATCAAATCTTAAATAGCTATTGTATATTATTTTCTACAAAGCGAAATAATGTTTTTAAGTATCTGTTTTGTAGGCTTCCAAGAGCTTTGTAACAGTAAACTTCACTCACGTTCACTAGTTCACTACCTCAGCCATGTTGCACTACAAACCACTAAACACCATTTTACTTCAACGGATAATCTGCCACTGACCAGGTGCATCATTTTTGAAGGATTTGCTCCAGAGAAAAAGTAAATGGTGAGTTTTATTAATAACCATTTACTCCTGTCATGAGCAAAACCTTTACTTGATATAGATTACCTTTTATTTGAGAGGTATAATGTTTTGCTTGAGTTTTTATTAATACAGATAGAAGTTCCCCTATAGGGAAGAAGATATTACCGTAGTCGGCATGGTAAGATCGAGGCCCGGGACCATGATAACTTTTCGTTTTGAGGTCCCCAGACCTAAAAAACACCATTCGTACGAAACTGTATATATATATATATATATATATATATATATATGTGTGTGTGTGTGTGTGTGTGTGTGTGTGTGTGTGTGTGTGTGTGTGTGTGTGTCCGTGAACACGATAACTCTCGTAAAAATGATCCGATTTTGATGAAATTTGGTATAAATGTGTAAAGCAACATTTATGACTTTAAGTTATAAACCAGCTAGATCGCTCCACCCGAAGGGGTATTTTGGGGGGTTTTGTACCCCAAAAATGTTTTTTTGAGATTTTTACATATAATTTTTGAAATATTCAAATTTTAGTTTTCACCATTGGATTCAGCTTAAAAAACACACAATTTGCTATTTTGATCATTTATCTACGTCAATTGGTTACCAAGATATTGAAAGTACTAAACATAGTACAGTACGTTGTCTAATGTTATTCTTATGGAGGAAAAGAAAAATGTTAAATCTCGCTTATTTATAAACGTATACTGACGAAACTTTGTATATGGCTTCATCTGGTTGTGGTCTATTGATATTTGCTCAAAAAAATAATTTTTTGCCAAAGGCTCCCGTAGCAGCAAACCTGGTACTCATTCCCATGTTATTCTTATGGATAATAATTAAATGCTATGTCTCCCTTAATTATGAACATAAATTAATAAAAACTGGTATGACTTCACCTACTTCAGTTATTAGCATAAAAACCCATTTTTTGTGTTCCTTGTTGCAGCAAACCTGCATACTCAGCCCCAATGTTATTCTTATGGAGAATAATTAAAATTGTATATATTGCTTATTTGTGAATATATTTTTATGAAACTTAGTTAGATGAAACTTAGCTTGAGTAGTATTAAGACATTTATATTTCCATTGGAAATTCGCTGAGTAAGCAAGTTTGCTGTGACGGGGGTATTTATTAATACTGCCCCTTGACTTGACGCCATTACATCATTACTTTTCTCGAAGAAAATCTAAAAATAAAGATTTGATTGATTGATTACTGGACATATTTAAACTTTTTTCTTATGAATTTACTGAAGAAGCATTTACAGTTCTGTCAATGCATGGGCCATTCTGAATCTTTGAAAATTTAAGATATTTTCAAACCCTTTGAACCGGATATATTAAATCCTTTGCCTAGTACTTTTCCCTATTATTCCTTTTTAGCGAATTTCCCCTATAGGGAAGAAGCTATTACCGTAGGTCTCATGGTAAGACTTAAGCCCGAGACCATGATAACTTTTTGTTTTGAGGTCCCCAGATGTCCAAAACACTATTCGTTCAAATTTATATATATGTATATATATATCTATATATATATATATATATATATATATATATATATATATATATATGTGTCCGTGAATGCGATAACTTGAGTAAAAAACGTCCGATTTCGATGAAATTTGGCTCAAATGTGTAAACTGACATTTATGACTTTAAGTTCGAAAACCAGAAAAATCGGACTATGGGAAGGGGGGTTTATGGGGGTTTTAAATTTTCCAAAAATCAGTTTTTTGCATTTTTTACCCTAAAATATTTAAAACACTTAATTTAGGTTTAGACCATGTTATAGAGCTTAAAAAAACAAATAATATGGTATTTTGAATTATTAACCTAGGTTAAGTGGTTGCGGAAGAAATCTAAAAAACATGCTCATAAAATCTCCCATGTTAATCTTATGGGAAAAAGGTTTTTGGCTTTTCCTCAGTTAATTTTACTTTAAACTTCACATTTTCTTTTACCAATCACTTCAGCTCCACAAAACAATCATTTTGGTGTTTAAATTGTGATTCTACGTCAAACCGTTGCAGAGATATTCAAAGTGCTAAACACAGTACGTTGTCCAATGTTATCCTTATGGAGAATAAATAAAATTTGATATCTTGATTATTTATGAATGTATATTGATGAAATTTGGTATGTGGCTTCATGTTGTACTGGTATATTGATAATTGCACAAAAAATAAATGTTTTGTTGATTGTCCCCGTAGCAGCTAACCTGCATACTCAGCCCTAATGTTATTCTTATGGAGAATAAGTAAAGTTTTCTATCTCCCTTAATTATGAACATAAATTAATAAAACATGGTAAGTAGCTTCACCTGGTTCAGTTACATTGATAATTGCATAAAAACTCATTTCTTATCTTCCTCGTTGCCACAAACCTGCGTACTCAGTCCTAATGTTATTCTTATGGGGAATAAATAAAATGTAATAAATCACTTATTTATGAATGTATTTTTGTCAAACTTGGTGAGTGGCTTTATGTACTAGTGAGAAACATATCAATGCATTGGAAATTCGCTGAGTACGCAGGTTTGCTGCGACGGGGGGTATTATATTTATTCATTAATTTGTTGTTCTATTCCATATTCTATTATATCATATTATATTGTATTATATCTGTCTTCCGTCTCCGTTTTTGTTCTCTATTCTCTCAGTGGCAAAGCTAAACTTTCTTTATTTTATTCACATCTTACATCTTTCATAGGTCCTCTTCTTCGCAGTCGTAGACACTGGTGAATCGTCATTTTGGGAGCTAGTGTTTATTTTTGTGTGTGTATCAGTGAATGTGAGCAGTTTAAGCTTACCTGAGGTAGGTGTATGGTCTTCAAACAATTCTTTGAGGTTGTCTCAGAGGTACCTTTTGAGAGAATTTTTTGTTGTTACTATATTAATCGGGAAAGTGATTGAAAAGTTTGACCCCCACAAAAGAGGGTATTTTAGTAGTTTTTAGCAGTTTGAAAAAAGGATTTCAGCCTTATAGAAACTGAAGGAGACACCCCTTCTGTATGGTCCAGCTGTCCCACTTTAGTGCTAGCCAGAATTTGAAGTGTACGTAGTTTGATTAAGTCGCCAACAGAGTGCGATGCTGTCAACTATTTATTTTAGTTATTCACGCTAACTTGTAAAAAATCTCCACTCAGAGCAAGTGATACTCAACTTATGTTTGCTTCCTGACACACCAACTGTTGTATTATCCCCTCCTGAGAGGATTAGTAATAGTTGACAGAAGTATACTCTGTTGGTGATTAGTGTAACTACGTCCTTATGCACACAAAAGTCCTGGCGCACACAAAAATAGGGACAGCTTTTACATGGAAATGAGAAGTCTACTTCAGTATCTATAGTCAATGCTTATAATCACTAATTAAATCTGAAGAGCAACCAAAGAGTATGCATCTTAGTGTTGATTGGTTAGTTTACGTAACTGCACTATTTATTTACAGATGCATCATCGTCCAACGAAGCGGTCCATCTTCAGCAGAGACTTCGCAGTTTGAGCACAGAACTGGTGACACTACGTAACCGACTGCACGTCCAGGGTCAGCCCAATAGCGTGCCCACTGCCCCGCCGACTACCACAATACCAACCAATCCTACGACGCCTCTCCCCAATACCAACACGCTTAGCCAACCAGCGAGCGGCGCTCCCCCCACTTTCCCTAGGCCACACCATCAGCCTCATCCTCTACCCTTCCCAATCACCCAGGCGACCAATAACGGACCTCCCATTATTGGAGGTATGTATAATATGAATATTTGTTATTTTATTATAGATTAAATGGAAGAACGATATTTCAAACAATCCCTATTCCAAGCAAATGTTGGTTGGCTAGTTTACGATTAAACTAATCATAAGATTATTCTCTCCTGAGGAGTAAATTTTCAATCAGTAAGTTCTGACAGCAAAAGTTACATCATTGACTGTAAATACTGATGTAGTCTTCTCATTGCCATTGTAAAATCTGTCCCTAGTTGTTTGGGGGTTAGGATTCAAAGAGGACGTAGTTAAAAATAATCACCAACAGAGTATACTCCTGTGTCTCCTATTACTTATCCTCTCAAGGAGGCAAGGAGGCGATTATACAACAGTGGGTTTGTCAGGAAGCGAACATAAGTTGATTATCACTTTCTTTCTGGGGTGGAGATATTTTAAAATTTAACGTAAATAACTCAAATAAATAGTTGACAGCAGCACAATCTGTTGGTGACGTAATCAAACCACATCCACTTCAAATTCAGGCAAATCCTAAAAGTGGGACAGCTGGGCCATGTATATGAGAAGTCTCCTTCAGTATATATAGTCAGTGGTTACTCTCGCGCAGTAAAAATTAAATGAGGAATAATACATTTTTGACAGATGTAGGCTACTTTGATTTATTGGAAGTGCAGAATTGGTCATGTCGGGAACTGTCGCAGGAAACCTCAGACTTAAAGGTTTGGCGGGGGAATTCATGGTGTTCACGCCACACCCCTTGCCGCCACCATTACTGTACCTCAGACCACGCCCTCTCACCAAGGCTGCTCCTTCCCCGTCAGTGATACATAAACAACATAATAAAGATACTTATAAAATACGACAATTTAAAACCGACTGAGTAATCCATCAGTTTTTAAACGCGTTGAACATAATTTGATAACGGTAATTAATTATGTCTTAGAAAGAGTAAAATTAAAAAACGTTTTTCATTAACTTGTACACCGTAAAGCATTTATTGAATAACATATTGAAATATATATGAAAAGTAAACAATTACAGTTTATACCGGACTAAAAACTTACAAAGCGCGCTGCGGCGGTTAGGTTAGGTTACTTAATTCCCGTACACAACACGATAAATTACGAAGGTCCCATCAATTTGTGCTGGATGCTGGAATTTCGCAGGAATGCTGTTGTTTTGTACGGAGTGGGATCGAGGGCGTGGTCCCCTGCCAAAAGATTCTGCTGAGCGTAGTCGTTGCTGGGACAGTTCCTGACTGAGGACTTTCCATAGTCTTGATTTATTCTAAGCATTTGTCAAAATGAATGCCAAAGCACACACTTAGGTATTTACCATGCATGTATCTTAGCATTGTAAAAAGAATATGATTCAACCTCAAATGGGCATATGTAACTCGTCTCCATCTGAGGACAAATCATCGCTAGCAAAACTTAATTGTCGTCTTAAATGGGTAACTGTGGGTAATGTTACCAGTCGATCTAGAACCATTAAAACAGTATCGTGTGAATGTCTGAGAGCATATTTCAAAATCAGTAATTTCCTCTGAAACAACATGTTAAATTTCTCTGTATCGATGTGTCTATTCTCATTGGAAAAATCAAAGTATGTAGCAAATACTGCAATATGCTCTTGTCTTGGATATCTAGTTTTGGTTCAAATCTTACTCACAAGACAAACGAGTCACGGAAGTCACTCCCACCAATCAGGCGGTGATAAAAGCCTAAACTTGTTACGTATTTTTGTCCCTTAACGAATTTGAAGCTCAGTCATTCTTAACGTTCAAAAATTAATGTCTAAATTCCTGTGTGATTATCTTTCATACCTAAGAGATATAACATGTATAATTGTTGTGATGTTCTATAAATAATAGGTTTCATATGTTTGCAGACACTGTGGGCAAGGCTGCTATGAGGCCGGTGGGTTGTGCCGAGCTTGAGGACCTTATTCACTTAGCCGGACCGCTTACCGAGGATGCTGTCCTCAAATGTTTACATGCCAGGTTCAGCGCCAGCCAGTTATATGTGAGTAATATTAAACCGTCTAACGTTTTCCTAGTCTAAGTTTTTCAGTGGTTGGATTAAAATTTGTGTAAATATCAGATATTGGTATGATTGCACTGCAAGTAATGGTTAATCTGTGGATTGCACACGGAAAGTGAAGTTACGATCTTTAAGCATTTAAAGGACATTTTTACTTAAGTGTGTGATCGTTGGATCCCTGACTGAAAGGTTTGATGAACATCTCTATAGTCCTGTTTCCCTCGACGTTTATGACCAGCGTCGACAGATTCAAACAGAAATAAAACCATGAAGAACTTATTTACAGATAGTAGTGAGATTAGACAGTCGTTTTTATCAAATTTTCCAAGGAGTACATTGGCCTTGCCATTACTAGTCCCTGTATTAATTTTCCAATTTTGGACACTTAAGGAATCTGGTTTATTTTGAGAGGGCAATGTACGACCTTAATTACAACATGAAAAAAATAGTTCTTCGTTTTGCTTAGCCAACAATAGAGGAGAATAAATATATATCACAGCAGTACAAAGATACAGTCTACTTCTAGTAGTTGCTCTAAACATCACTCGGTTCAAATTGAACAACAGCTCAGCTGAACTTCGATTAAAAGTCATTAACTACAATTACAATCAGAAATTAAAGATCTAAAGCCGACTGATTACGCCGTGCATAAATCTGAGATAGCGCGGCGGCGGTACGGGGCGCGCCTGGGAACATGTCCCCCAGCCACATGTAAACTAGGGACTCGGTGGCTACCGTGATTGCTGTTATTAGCTCAGTTCGATAGGAAGCATTCTTCACAAGACGAATTTGAAGGGTCTCGCCCGCGGTAAGTGATAATTGAGGGAAGAGAAACCCGCGGCTCCTCGGCTTTGTGCGCGTGCGCGTGCGTGTCCTGACCTGCACGCCACGCGGTGCCGCCATCTTGCCCGTGGCGCTGACAGCGTCCCACCCAGATACAAGATAATCTTTCTCCATATGGTTCAGGTAGGTCACGAACGTTATAAATCAAGCCGGCAAGTTTATGAGTACTCTAGTGATTTACTGGATTGCATTACACGGACAGTATGAAAATGTCAATGAGTTCCAGTTTTAAGCAAATTAAAGTTTAAAAATGTTATTTATTAATGAAAAGTATTGTTCATGATAAATCAAGTTTTAATTGCAAATCAATAGTTCCATATATATAATATTATATAGAAGAGGTGGTTTCTGTCTGTCTGTCTGTCTGTCTGATATTCCGGGTAAACGCAAAGACTACTGAATCGACTGGGCTGAAACTTTACACAAAGGTAGATCTTGAACCCATGCAACCACATAGGTCTATTCACTTCCTTAAAATCCCCTCGGGCTACGCCCCGTGAACGTCCTTAGTTTCAATATTTACATTTCAGAAGAAAATAAACATTCAGAAACTGTAATAAGAACAGCCGTGGATACTTCCATTTGGCAGCAAACAGCAGAAGCAAGAACACCGTTTCAACCTTTCTAACCCGTGCGAAGAACGGGTACATTCTACTAGTACCCTATAAATCGGCTATTTCAAGTAGTAATATACGGGGAGACCTATGAGCACCGCTTGCTCACCTGACTTCTTTTCTACATTTTAAAATTAAATCAAATTGCTCATTAACTTTCAATATACTTAAACTTACATTTTAGTTTGTATTAGCGAATTTCCCCTATAGGGAAGAAGCTATTACCGTAGGTCTCATGGTAAGACTTATGCCCGAGACCATGATAACTTTCATTTTGAGGTCCCCAGATGCCAAAAACACCATTCGTTCAAATGTTATATATGTATATATATGAGTATCCGTAAGATAACTCTCGTAAAAAAGGTCCGATCTTAATGAAATTTGGTACAAATGTGTAAAGATCACCATTTATTTAAACCATTTATTTAAACGAGTTCGAAAACAGACGAATCGTACCATCTGAAGGGGGGTTTTGTACCCCAAAAATGGGTTTTTTGGAATTTCCACATGTTTTATTTAAATCAAATTTTAATTTTTACCATCGAATTCAGCATTAAAAAAAACAATTTGGTATATTGGTCATTGCTCTACGTCAATTGGTTACTGAGATATTGAAAGTACTAAACACAGTACGTTGTGTAATGTTATTCTTATGGAGAAAAAGAAAATTTGTACATTCGCTTATTTATGAACATAAACTGTTTTGTGTATGGCTTCTTCTGGTTGTGGTTTATTGTTGTTTGCATAAAAAACCATTTTTTCGCACTTGGTTCCCGTAGCAGCAAACCTAGGTACTCAGTCCCCATGTTATTCTTATGTAGAATAATTAAAATGTTATATATCGCTTGTTTATTAATGTATATGGATGAAACTTGTTATGTGACTTCAGTTAGATGAGTTCTATTGATATTTGCATAAAACCCCATTATTTTGTGTTCCGTGTTGCAGAAAATCTGCGTACTCATCCCCAATGTTATTTTTATGGAGAATAATTAATATTTTAAATATCGCCTGTTTTTGAATATATTTCTTATGAATCCTGTTAAGTGTTTTAATGTGTTACGTTATATATTCATTGGAAATTCGCTGAGTATGCAGGTTTGCTGTGAAGGGGGTATTTCAACTTTATTGTTATTAATTTCCTTACCTGAATTGCATTCCCCTGCGTCGTTGATCAGATTTCTGGCTATACTGCGTCAATATTTTCAAATTTGTTGAAACTTAAATTATAACTATTTACATATGTACAGGCAAGAGGCAGCGGCGCTCATACGAGATCTTTTAGAATCTTTGTCTTCTTCGAATAACTCCTTGATTGCATAAAATGGTCTCTCAAGCAGCTATTTTCTGGTTTTCTCTTTGAACTTTGGCAGTTCCATGTCCTTCACACCTGTGAGGAGTGAGTTGAACATCCTCATAGCTAAGCTTGAAAGCGGTCCTTTGTTGTGCTCAACCTGCAGTATGGCAGTTATACATCATCTTTATTTCCAGTATTGTGTCCATGGATTCCAGCCCGGGTTGGGAATTCGAAATATTTAGCCGCACATACAACAGGCTGAGGAGGATATACTGACTGTACACCGTAAGAATGCCCAGACAGATTAAAATGGGAATACAGTGCTCCCTTGGTGGGCTAAAGGTCAAAATTCTTACCACCTTTTTTTGAAAGAGAAGGACGTCAGCCGATCCTGCAACATGACCCCAGATTTCCAATCCATAGTTTAGTCTACTATGGCTTAATCTGTTGGGTGATAGGTGTCAGACCACAGTTTTGTTTAACGATCGCTGTACGATTTGCCTATACATAATAGATTAAATTAAATATGTTTTTCGTTGTACGAAAATATTAAAGTATTCATATACTTATACAAAACATAAGAATATAAAGCAGAATTAAGGGCTCAATATGACTTAAAGGTTGTCATTATATCTGAAATGTTTAGAACTAGTATTTATAAGAAATCCCCCTAAAAATATACCATGTAGCAAATTTTACGAAGACATCCAGCTAGCTGCATACGATCAGCTGGTTCTACACCCTGAAAAAAACACATTTTTATTTGATCCTCAACATTGTACGAGTGAACAAATGTAATTTTATCCATCAGAGATCCCCAGATAGTGATAATCCCTAAACAATTCACGCATTGTATTACTACGTGGTGGGATGAAACTTGGCGTGTGCACCTTTTATCCGTGGTGGTTTGGGTCAGACGAAACGGTCAAAACAACGCACTTTATCATGAGATAACCCAGGTAGAAAATGGGGCCACTAGGAATAACGCAGTTCATTCGGGAGGGGGAGAGAGGATGGTTTCACCCCACCCCCAAAGTTGATTTATGATTGCTGTACTCATAAACATTGAACACAAAACAATAATGGATTAATAATAATGCGTATGTATATTTAAATAAATACATAAATTCACCTTAAACGTTAGGAATGCTAATGATAAATATAATCAATGAATTTATAATTAAAGCACTATGCAAGGCAATTAAAGTTAAGTTAAAAGAAGCAAAATTTAAACGTTGTACTAATAAGATAACAGAAATTCACAATAAAGAGTGAAGTATATAGGGATTCACTTTAGTACCCAGGGATAGGTTGCTCCAAATTTCCAATCCGCGTTCGTTAGACACATTGGGAAGTCGGGTCACTTTGGTTACCACGACATATTTTGCATGAGTTAGTATACAAATCCGAAACGTTAGTCGCTTTGAAATTTTATATCAGCTGTCAAAACTGCCACAGAATATTCAGCTAGTCCGCTCGGCGCTCAGGGCCCGTTGCGTTCGGGTACCGTGGCGATCGGACACCGTATCTCACCAATCCTCTATTCTCCTCCCGGAGCAATGTGTGTAATGAAATATCTTTAATTTGTCTAGTTTTATTTCTATCATACCACTTCAACAATTAATGTATAGTCATTCAGGTTGTCTCTAGGAAGGTTAGCCATTAGCCAAAGTCCAATGACTTTAGGGCTTAGTCGTTTCGTCCCACTGGATATGAAAAAGGTTTTTAATGTGCCTCCTCTCAAAATTTGAATTAGCCTCCTCTCCCCTCTCCCGGATAAACTGCGTTGTTCTCTTTTCCACTTAGGTTACCTCCGGATAAAATTACTTGTTTTGAAACGATCCTCAAATCTCGGATAAAAAGGGACACAGCCGAAACTCGCAAGTCTCCTAGTTTATGTCCCCGGTATGAATGGAGATGAGTGGCGAGGTGATGTTCGAGACCTCGCGTGACCGCCGCTTCCAGAGGAGCCGCGGTGAGGCTACAGTCTACGGGTGTGGGGAAACCGGTTCCGGCGGCGTGGCGTGCTGCATGATTCATTTTGTTTTACCGACCGTTTACCGCGCACAGAACGGCTGGACCGCAGTAACGTCCCGTGCCTTAATGATACGGCCGCCCGGTGTCTTGTAGGCCGATATCGAATACCAGAAATATTTCTTCCCCTAGGAGCGAGGCGGTAATGTCGCGGCCATCTGTATGACTGGGTGGGGGGGGGGGGTGTAACGCGAGTAATGGAGTCGTTAGAAACAGGTATGGTATAGCATGACGTGGTGCTAATCGGTTTGGAAGATGGAATAACTTATCGTGATTACTAACGTGACAATAAATAATATTATGTTTCAAGGTAGGGTATTTCGAATGTATCATAATAGTAGGGTGTCTAATAATCTCAGATCAAATTTAGGACTACTGTATATAAATCAGGACATTTTGTAAGTTAATTTGGCTTACTAAAAAGTTCCTTTAATCGAAATAACGATCGCGCTAGCAGCTGAGCACTCGCAGGCGAGCGGGACGTGGCTTTCTGCCGTGGCGCAGTTCCGTTAGTTGGGCCTAGGGGCAGACCACGGCAAAGATCGCGATCCGCTGTGACTTTTAAACACAAATAGATTTTAACATAATCAGTGCGGAATGTAACTTAATAACTCTATTCATAAATACTACTACATTTCCGAACATATTTGCAAGAAAACGTCATTGTATCTCCGTTTCTCGCGGCAAGTCCCATTGAACTTTTGGATGACTCACCCTTTCATCATATATTTTTAATCAGGCACCAACAAAAAAAAAAGTCCCCGTCGCAGCAAACCTGCATACTCAGTGAATTTTCAATGAATATACAACATAACACATTAAAATACTTAACAGGATTCATAAGAAATATATTCACAAACAAGCAATATTTAAAATATTAATTATTCTCCATAAAAATAACATTGGGGATGAGTACGCAGGTTCGCTGCAAAAAGGAATACAACATAATGGGTTTTTATGCAAATATCAATAGAACTCATCTTAGTGAAGTCACATACCAAGTTTCGTCCTTATACATTCATAAATAAGTGATATATAACATTTCAATTATTTTCCATAAGAATAACATGGGGACCAAGTACCTAGGTTTGCTGCTACGGGAACCATAGGCGAAAATTTGTTGTGTGCAAACAACAATAAACCACAACCAGATGAAGTCATATACCAAATTTTGTCAGTTTATGTTCATAAATAAGCAAGATATGAAATTTTTATTTTTCTCCATAAGAATAACGTTAGACAACGTACTGTGTTTAGCACTTTCAATATCTCAGTAACCAATTGACGTAGAGCAATGATCAGAATACCAAATTGTTTGTTTTTTATGCTGAATTCAATGGTAAAAATTAAAATTTTATTTAAATAACAACTACATGTGGAAACCCCAAAAACCCAATTTTAGGGTACAAAACCCCCCCAAAACCCCCCTTCAGATGCTGCAATTTGTATGGTTAAAATAAATGTAACACTTGTACCAAATTTCATTAAGATTGGACCTTTTTTAGGAGAGTTATCGTGCTTACGGACATATATATATATATATACCGGGTGTCCCACCTAAGGTGTCTCAAATTGATTACGGAAAAACGGCTTAACGTGCAAGGATGAAATAAAATTATTTCCGGCTAATTCGACCCCAAGGAATAACGTAAAAATATTTTTAACTTTTTTCCGATACAGAGTGTGCCAAAAACTGAGGGTCACTAGTTCGAATCTCGGAATTTTCAAAGGTAAACATATGTCATGTTATACATCATTTTAAAGGTATTTAATAGACAAACATTTTGGCGAAAACAGAAATTAATTATCTTTTTCCTTTTCTAATTGGCGGCAGTTTTTTTGGGAAAAATCAATATGTTTTTAATACTCTGTGTTTCCTATACCAATGCACATAGCCCTTCTCCGGTTGAATTTTCTTACTCGTTATGAAATTATCTTTACTGTGTTATGCTACAAGTAACGGTTTTTTTAAATAATAAAATTTCCAAAAAAATTGATTTTTGAAAATTGGCAAATGCCCATTGTTCAAAATTTCCAAATGGCAACATATGTCAAGTGGCACATCATTTTATAGGTTTTTTAATTCTTAACAACTTTCTAATTTACACTTACTTCGTATCTCTTTTAGTTTTTGTGGAAATAACAAAAAACCTAATTTTCCTATATCAAATGCATGTTATTTGGGTTTAACACTAAATGAAATGGGGCCATGATCAGCTGAGTAGTGCAATCAGCTGTTTTTCAACATTGTTGCAATACAGCATTTAGTTTTGTTAATTTTATTGCATGTCAATACCAATTCAACATACAAACATTTCATTTGTGGTCTAAACTAAAATTTTAAATATTTGGATAAGAATTGTTAAATAATAATCTTGTTTTGTTTGGTGTTGTTTATTTAGTGTTTAATTTTATAAGTTTCGTTAATATTTTTATTTTGTTGTTTTTTATAGTTTTTTAAAGTATTTTATTCTTATTAGTGCGGATACTAATTTCTGTTATAAAATGCCATACACGAATGAAGAAGCAATGAGCATGTTAATGGTTTAGGGTGAGTGTCTTACTAATTTCACGGCTGCTGAAAGGCTTTATGCAGAACGATACCCTGACAGAAACTACCAAGGTAATAAGAGTTTTGAGCGCCTAGCAAATAGAGTAAGAACAACAGGACAAGTACAGCCCTCTAAACATAAAATACAGGAATCTGTGGTAAAATAGGAGAGGTCAGCAGACATTATAGCTGCAGTAATAATTGATCCTGAGGTATCTATTCGTCGCCTTGAAAAAGACTCTGGAGAAAGCAAGTCTACCATAGGCAGAATTCTTAAGGATAATAGTTTCCACCCATATCACATTTCACTTCATCAAGAACTTGAAGCGAATGACCATTTGCACCGCATGAACTTTTCATTATGGGGCCAAGATATGATTGAAAATAATCCAGACTATCATTTGAATGTATTGTGGTGTGATGAGGCCACATTTAAAAGTAATGGAGAAGTGAATCGGCATAATATGCACTATTGGAGCCCTACAAATCCTCATTGGATGAGAGAGGTGAACCATCAGAGGCAATGGACTCTTAACACATGGTGTAGCATATTTAGTGGGTGAATAATTGGTCCTTACTTTTTTGAAGGAAATTTAACTGGAGAATTATACAACAATTTCTTAAACAATGAATTTTTACATTTATTAAACAACATTCCAATAGAAAGACAGCGACAAATGTGGTTTATGCAGGATGGTTGCCCAGCACATTACCACTGTGATGTAAGGTTTACTGTAACAGCTATGTTTGGAGAACAATGGATTGGAAGAGGGGGTCCAGTTCCGTGGCCAGCGAGATCTCCAGATCTTACTTGCATGGACTATTATTACCTATGGGGGAGAATAAAGGACATTGTGTATCAAACTGCTCCTACATCGAAAGAGAACATGAAAGACAGAATTAGAGGGGCTTGTGAGAAAATAAGTAGAGAAGACGTGATCCATGCCCTTGAGGACTTCCCTAAAAGGATTGAAAAGTGTATGGAAGTAGGTGGCGGACACTTTGAGCACCTTTTTTAAACAGTCAATCAAGTCAGCAATAGTATTGAACTAGTTTGTAAAATAGTTCTGTAAAAATAAATAAATAATAATTTCTCATGTTTTAAATTTATAGTTTTTCTATTTATTTTTTGTGTTATCTGATTGTGTAAATCTGAGCCCTTTCAAGTGGATCCAATTAAATTTAAAATATTGCTCTTTAAAAATAACATACATTATTGAGTAAAATGGGGAGTACTGCACAAGTAAACCAACATACTTTTGATATTGGAAATTTAAGTGTTTTGTTAGTTACAATAAACATTAGTGCATTTTGCATTAGTGTTGTTATTTTGCAATAAAATTAACAAAACGAAATGCTGTATTGCAACAATGTTGAAAAAACAGCTGATTGCACTACTCAGCTGATCATGGCCCCATTTCATTTAGTGTTAAACCCAAATAACATGCATTTGATATAGGAAAATTAGGTTTTTTGTTATTTACACAAAAACTAAAAGAGATACGAAGTAAGTATAAATTAGAAAGTTGTTAAGAATTAAAAAACCTATAAAATGATGTGCCACTTGACATATGTTGCCATTTGGAAATTTTGAACAATGGGCATTTGCAAATTTTCAAAAATTAATTTTTTTTTGAATTTTTATTATTTAAAAAAAAACGTTACTTGTAGCATATCACAGGAAAGCTAATTTCATAACGAGTAAGAAAATGCAACCGGAGAAGGGCTATGTGCATTGGTATAGGAAACACAGAGTATTAAAAACATATTGATTTTTCCCTAAAAAACTGCCGCCATTTTGAAACGGAAAAAGATAATTAATATCTGTTTTCGCCAAAATGTTTGTCTATTAAATACCTTTAAAATGATGTATAACATGACATATGTTTGCATTTGAAAATTCCGAGATTCGAACTTGTGACCCTCAGTTTTTGGCACACCTTGTATCGGAAAAAAGTTAAAAATATTTTTACGTTATTCCTTGGAGTCGAATTAGCAGGAAATAATTTTATTTCATCATTGTAAGTTAAGCCGTTTTTCCGCAATCAATTTGAGACACCTTACGTGGGACACCCGGGTATATATATATATATATATACACATATATACAAATTTGAACGAATGGTGTTTTTGGCATCTGGGGACCTCAAAATGAAAAGTTATCAAGGTCTCGGGCTTAAGTCTTGTCATGAGACCTATGGTAATAGCTTCTTCCCTATAGGGTAAATTCTCTAAAAACATATTTAAAACTACAGTAGAACCTCGATAACACGACTCTCAAGGGGATCTCTAAAATAGTCTTCTTATCGAGGTGCACTTGTAATTGAGGGTCGTGCTATCAAGGTGGTTTTCACAACAAGACGTGTTATCGAGGTCACAGACTTTTTGCTATACCAAGCAAATTTGTTATGAAACATAAGTTGTGTTTTAAGTAGAAAATTACTGTATAAATCAGTCATACATAAAAAAACACACGTACAAGTAAAACAAAATTTGTATTATTGTCATATAAAAATACAATTACAGTAATTAAAACAAGTATTAAAATTGATTGAAGAATAATAGGCTGCAATATTCATTTTACAAAATTCATGTTACCGTAAATTGTTCATTATAGGCCATTACTGTATAAGTTTTCTTACTCAATATAATACTATGCAGAACTTACGGCAGTAAGAAAAAAAATTAACCGACTCAGTTCATTAAAGTATTGAGTTAATAGGCTCAAAATACAGTACCTTAACCTATTGTGAAATACTGATATGACCCGTGATAGACAAGGAAAGGCCGGAATGGGAAGGGGGTGGGGAAGGGGTTTTCCTGTTGAGACCTGAGCCCAAGACGTTGTTGTTTACTTCAAAACATCCGTTCTAACCGTGGGAAGTATGCGTGAGAAAGGTTTAGTCTGCTATAAAGGTTCCGTAACGCAAAACGGCGCGCTATTGAGGTTAGAGTCGTGTAATAAAGGTTCACTTACCCAAAGAAGCGTGTTATTGAGGTGGGTGTCGTGCTATAGAGGTTCAGTTATTTGAAAGACGCGCTATAGAGGTTTATTTATTAGTAATATGAAATTACAAAAAGACGTGCTATTGAGGTATTTATTTGAAAATGAGTCGTGTTATAGAGGTATTTATAACATTGAGCGTTATGGGAGATTCACGGGGATTAGAAAATCAGACTCATTATCGAGGTTTTTGTCTTATCGAGGGTCGTCGCAGCGAGGTTCTACTGTATACCTTCGTTACATCGTTGGATTCATAATGAGAATTTTTAATAATACTTTGTGAAAACAGTACGGTTTACATGTTATTTAAACGTTATTAGAGTATTTTGATTAACGCAGTACTTTTTACTTTATTTTCGTTACAACCTGGTGTTTTCAAAGACCCATTCTTTTATAAAACCTCAGATTTATTGCAAATTTAATGCTTTTTCTATTGGTGTTAAGTGGAATTGGATAGAATAACGGGTTACAATTTTATAGTTCAATTAATAAAACCAAGTCAAGTACGTTATAAAAAATGCAAAATTCCCAATTACAGCCAACGGTTGAGAATCGGTCATGGGTATATAGGACAATATTTGATCCTTTTAGTGAGTAGAACTCACAGGCGAAGTTAATGTAGCAAGTAGAAACTCACCCTGTATACAGGGTGTTCAGAAAGGGTCATTATTAACTTCGGAAGCTGGTAGTACTGATCAATTTGAACAAAAATTTGATATAAACATAGGTCGAAACATTATCCGTTTAGCCGCTAGCCGCCATTTACTATTTTTAACAAAATAATTAATATCTCGAGAAATATTTAAGCAACATAAACGAAACTTTGCATGTTCATTAAATAACTAAAGAAGCAAATAAAAAAATTATAATTAAGTTGTCTTAAATATTTTCAAGATGGCGCCTGTTTTAATATTTTAAAGCCAAATAACAAACAAACCATTAATTTTATAAAATTATTACAAGATAGAAACAAGATAAGCATTCTTATAACAAATCTAATGACACTTTATTCAATGCAATCTGTCAATGCATCAGCAAGAAAATGCACTTTTAAGGTTTGCTTGCACAAGTCGGGGACAACAATAAGCAATGAGAATAAGAATGCTTATCTTTTTGTGTATCTTGTAATATTTTTATAAAATTAATGGTTTGTTTGTTATTTGCCTCTAACATATAATAAATCAGGCACCATTTTGAAAATATTTAAGATAACTTAATAATAATTTTCTATTATATGCTTTTTTAGTTATTTAACACACGTGCAAAGTTTAATTTCAGTTGCTTAAATAGTTCTCGAGATATTAATTTTTTTTGTTAAAAATACAAAATGGCGGCTAGCGGCTAAACGGAAAATTTTTCGACCTATGTTTATTTAAAATTTGTTGTTCAAATTGATCAGTACTACAAGCCCCCGAAGTTTATAATGACCCTTTCTGAACACTCTCTATGTAGGTTGAAACATGTCACTAATAAATTCTTTAAAAAAATGTGTACTCTGTTACTTATTTATCACCTATATTAATCAGAGTTATATAATACCGTTATAACTCAAAGTTATATACTGTACTACTGCGTCTGTGTGCAACTATTAACTTTTCTACCAAACAAAATTTAACTATAACAAACTGTAATCAGTATGCAATTAAACTAAAAGTATTCCCATTATTAATTCAATTAAAAAAAAGTTAAACATAAAAGGGGAGCCAGTGACTTGAAAAATAATGTACTTACTTAGTAAAAAAATAACATATATATGTATATATAAAAATGTTAACGAATGGTGTTTTTGGCATCTGGGGGACGTCAAAATGAAAAGTTATCATGGTCTTGATCTTAAGTTTTACCATGCCACCTACGGTAATAGCTTCTTCCCTAAAGGGGAAATTCGCTAAAAGTCTATACAATAGGGGAACAAAAGAAAACTGATAACCGTAAGTCTTGGTAGGGTTTTTTTATGCAGTCACGATAATCAGAACAACAATCATATAATTAGTGAGCTTGCTGTATAATCGAGTCCCAAATGACGTTTTAAAGATATTTAGATGCTAGTATAATAACCCCCCCCCCCCTGAAAAGTGACCTCCTTCCTGCTCCAGCCGATGATATATCTTACCCATTACTTTTATAAGGGTAATATTTATTAGTTCATCAGATTTCTCCATCTGCCCTACATAATCGTTATAATCACTATAGTAATTATTTCTATTCTAAACCTAATGTCACGCTCAAAGTTATATATACTGTTATAACTCATAGTTATATACTGTGTCTGTGTGCAACTGTTAGCTTTTCTACTAAACAAAATTTAACTATAACAAACTGTAATCAGTATGCAATTAAACTAAAAGTATTCACATTGTTAATTCAATTTAAAAAAAGTTGAACAAAAGGATAACCAGTGACTTTAAAAATAAAGTACTTACTTAATAAACAAATAACTGCATGAAAAAGTTTCATAGCATAATCTTGACACTACAGAAACACACTTGACACTTGACATTTTTTCTTGACCTAACAGAAAAATTATACTAACAGAAATATCTTTAACATCTCATCAGATGTGTTATTAAAAACCTGTTATTAAAAATTGTAATCAAAAGAAGTTCCTATTTATCATAAGCACTATACAAATTGTGTTCCAATTTCAGTAGTTTGTGTATTTATATTCAGATTATAACACATTGTGCTGTAAAACTTCTTCTATTCATATTGTAAGTATAGACAATTGAAAACCACTTTGCACAACTGATTGACACCATATTTTGGCACCTCAGTAGTTAAAATTGGTTCAGGAAACGGAGGATATCTGTTCTCTGAAAGTATAACTATTGTTCAGCCCTATGTTTATTTCATTTAGATAATCAAACATATGATACTTTTCTGTGTTTAAACGTGTATTTCCATTGTTACAGACCAATGTGGGGCCCATCCTGTTGTCAGTGAATCCGTACTCGGACGTGGGCAACCCTCTCACCCTGACCAGCACCCGAGGGGTGTCTCTCTCACCCAAGCTGCTCAGGGTCGTGCAGGAGGCTGTGAGACAGCAGAGTGAGACCGGCTACCCCCAGGCCATCATCCTGTCAGGTGTGTGGTGATATTGTCCTGTTAAAAAAACTAGTATGAATAGATGGTTTATATTTAATTTTGTTGACTGTCAATATTTACTATTTAAGCATTTTTCTCTGCTAATTAAGCATGTGGTTAGTTACGGTATAAGCAGTCATACCATTACTCTACTTGTGACCAGGTGACCAGGCTCTGGCTGTGATCTGGTCTGACATGTGGTGTGGTCTGGTAGATGAGAGCGGAATTAACTTGTCCGGGTCATTGGCTTAAGACCAATACCCCCGGGCCGATATAGCTGCTAGTCTGATCGGTGACTGAATTGTCTCCTCCTGGGCAGGGGGTAGCACTTGGGGTTCGAATGCCATTGCAGTTGGTGGTTTTTAACTCATTGAGAGTGACCTGTCTGTGGCAGAGTTTAAGGGGAGGGTGGACCTAAAGCAAACAGCTTGGTCTGATGACAAGATGGAATTGTTTACCTTCCATCCTTTCTTACTGTGTGTCTACCAGAAGCAGTTTTTTAAATTTAAAATATGCTAAGCATTCAAAATAATATGTAAATACCCCCGTCGCAGCAAACCTGCGTACTCAGCGAATTTCCAATGCATAATATATGTCTTAATACCATATAAAACCGCATACCAAGTTTCATAAAAATATATTCATATATAAGCGATATATACAATTTTAATTATTCTCCATAAGAATAGCATTGGTGATGAGTACATAGGTTTGCTGAAACAAGGAAACAATTGGTTTTTATGCAAATATAAATATAATTTAACTAGGTGAAGCCACATACCAAGTTCAATCATAAGTAAGCACTATATAACATTTTAATTACTCTCCATAAGAATAACATGGGAGATGAGTAAGCAGGTTTGCTGCAACAAGAAACAAAAAAAATGGTTTTTATGCAAATATCAATATAACTCAACAAGGTGAAGCCACATACCAAGTTTTATTAATTTCTGTTCATAATTAAGGGAGTCATTACATTTTACTTATTCTCCATAAGAATAACATGGGGGCTGAGTACGCAGGTTCGCTGCTACGGGGATAATCAACAAAAAAATCAATTTTTTGTGCAAATATCAATATACCAGTACTATGTGACCCCACGTGCCAAGTTTCATCAATATACATTCATTAATAATGGAGATATCAAATTTTATTTATTCTCCATAGGGATAACATTGGACAACGTACTGTGTTTAGCACTTTGAATATCTCTTCAACGGTTGGACGTAGAATCACAATTTAAACACCAAAATGATTGTTTTGTGGAGCTGAGTTGATTGGTAAAAGCAAATGTGAAGTTTACATTAAAATTAACTTAGGAAAAGCCAAAAACCTTTTTCCCATAAGATTAACACAGGAGATTTTATGAGCAGGTTTTTTTGGATTTTCTCCGCAACCACTTAACCTAGCTTAATAATTCAAAATACCATATTATTTGCTCTATAACATGGTCTAAACCAAAATTAAGTGTTTTAAAAATTTTAGGGTAAAAAATGCAAAAAACTGATTTTTGGAAAATTTAAAACCCCCATAAACCCCCCTTCCCATGGCCCGATTTTTCTGGTTTTCGAACTTAAAGTCATAAATGTCACTTTACACATTTGAGCCAAATTTCATCGAAATCGGACGTTTTTTACTCAAGTTATCGCATTCACGGACACATATATAGATATGTAGATATATAGACATGTATAATTATATATAGATATATATATATACATATATATAAATTTGAACGAATAGTGTTTTAGTCATCTGGGGACCTAAAAAAAATAATTTGTCATGGTCTCGGGCTTAAATCTTACCATGAGACCTACGGTAATAGCTTCTTCCCTATAGGGGAAATTCGCTAAAACTAATAGATCAATACAGATTCAGCTAATCAAATCACAAGCTTATTAACACTGAAAGGAATGATCAAATGTTATTGTTTTCATAAAAAAAAAAAAACCAAGCAACCAAAAGAGGACCCTATAGGAATTTGAACATTATCTAGCTTAACCTAAATTTGTTTTCTAAGTTCTCAATATTAGTCTGGAATTATTATGTGAAAGCACCCCATACTTATATTGGTGAGTAACAGGAACTTATAAATATGAGTAACTAGCTGTTACCCGCAGGCTTCGCCCCGCGAATTATTTATAAAAACTACATGACAGTTTTGTGTGCTGCATACTGTGGTTAGCCTGTGGAAATACTATGAATCAAGATCAGCTGTTTGTATTTTCATCAGCTCAAATAAAAATGAATGTCCATAAAGAATACATGGGAACTTTGAACCCCCATGGGGCATAGCCCTATAGGATTTTCACAACTTTAATATGCCTATATTACTCAGGACTATCAAGTACCTCTCTGCAAAATTTTAGCTCAATCGGTCCAGTAATTTTCACGTGATGGAACTTCAGAGTTACGCACAAACATCCATACTTTCACATTTGTAATATTAGTATGATAGACTTTTCGTCCATTTTGGAATGTATAGTTTGTCACAAGTACATCAGCTAATTTTAAAACTAGTTCTGAATAATTCTTGCTGGTAATAACTCAAGTAAAGCCACATACCAAGTTTTATTAATTTATGTTCATAATTAAGGGAGATAACATTTTTCTTATTCTCCATTAGAATAACATGGGAGTTGAGTACGCAGGTTTGCTGCTACGGGAACTATCGGCAAAAAATTGTTTTTTGTGCAAATATCAATAGACCACAACAATATAAAGCAATATACCAAGTTTTGTCAGCATAAGTTGATAAATAAGCGAGATATGCAATTTTTCTTATTCTCCATAAGAATAACATTGGACAACGTACTGTGTTTAGCACTTTCAATAGCTCTGTAACCAATTGACAAAAGAAAATGATAAAAACACCAAATTGTTTGTGTTTTTAAGCCAAATTCAATGGTGAAAAGTAAAATTTGATTTACTAAAATATAATCTGTAAAAAACTAAAAAAAAACATTTTTTGGGTACAAAATCTCCCTAAAATACCCCTTGGGATAGAGCGATCTGGCTGGTTTTCGAACTTGGAGTCATAAATGTTGGTTTACATGTTTGTACCAAATTTCATCGAAATCGTACCATTTTTATGAGAGTCATTGCACCCAAGAACACACACATATATATATATATATATATATATATATATATAAATATATATAAATATACAGTTTTGAACGAATGGTGTTTTTGGCATCTGGGGACCTAAAAACGAAAATTTATCACGGGCCTAGGTCTTACCATGCCGATAATTATGGTAATTTTAGGGTAAAAGCTTCTTCCCTATAGGAGAAATTCACTAAAACATAAATGTAATTATATTACTTTTACCAGTCGTGTTAGTTTCTCTTATGTGACCTGATTAGATTAGAGAAGCCTTAAATAATGCTCGTAGTTTTTAAATTTAGTATGGTAACTCGTTACTTTCTACTTTCTTTCAACTAACATGCAAGATCTCGAATGAAACTTATATTTTCAACCATGCAGTTTAATTCCTTCATGTATTTAAACTGTTAACCATATCAAAGTTTATACCAACTTCTCTCTCTATGAGTTTGTCATCCCCTCATCTGGTGTTACAGGGACGAGTGGGTCAGGGAAGACCTACGCATCGATGCTTCTCCTGCGTCAGCTGTTTGACGTGGCGGGGGGAGGCCCTGAGACGGATGCGTTTAAACATCTCGCAGCAGCATTTACTGTACTGCGATCGCTTGGTTCTGCCAAGACCTCCTCCAACTCTGAATCTAGTCGAATCGTAAGCGGGTCGTTGAATTATTTTAAAAGTATATCTAATTTGAGTAAAAATAAAATAAAATTAGTTGCTTATACAGAGTCTAGCCTTATGTGATGCATTGAAAAAACATGCAGTAATGTATCAAAGCAGATGTTTTGCAACTTCAGTAGTTGTGGGTAAATTAGTAAACTTAATAAACCAAGAAAGTAATTTACAGAGGTGGCCTGCCCACCAAGAAACTGGGATTTCCTGGTGCCCTTTTATGGCACACTGGCGCACCCCTTGAAAGAAAATCTTTTTTAAATATATACACTCAGGATACTGTACATTTTTTAAATTAATAATCTACACAAGTTACATAATTGGCATTATAAAAGACTCCAACTTTTTTTTATTTATTCTTAACTATCATTATAGAATGAATCCACCCTTTATATAATACCTATACTCCTTTTGGCCCTCTTACTCTTAAGACCCTTTTCATAGCACCAGTCTACTCTGGCAATTTACCAAATTATTTTCATAATTTTTGTCATTTAAATAATGATAATTTGTTTATTTTAATTTAAAACTCATAATCTTGTTGTAGACATCTTTTCTTTATGAGGTTTTTAATTTTGGTTTTCCAAAAAATAGCAATTGGCATGCCAACCGTTGTACTGTGTAAACCATACTAACATATATCAAGCATGGTACATCCGTATGGTATCAAGGTATAACCAAGTCAAAAGCTATCTGGGAAGTAACTCATGTAGAAAAACAATCCAAGCAGAAGGGAGAAAAAAATCTGCAAATGGAAATAGAAGGGAATGTAGTAGATAACCCTGCTCATATTGTAGAAAACTTAAACGATTTTTTTGCAGAAATAGCAGATTCCACTCTGATAAAAAATATAAACCAGTTCAAAAACAAAGTTATAACACACCCAATGGTCCAACCACATAGTAATTGTCCACCATTAATTTTAACACCAACAACCAAAGATGAAGTGTAGCCACACTAAAGTCCAAATTGTCATGTGGAGTGGACGAAATTCCATCAAAAACTGTTAAACACTGTGCTGAACAGCCTTCGATTCCACTGGTCAGCATTATCAACAAATCATTCTATCTAGGACAGTTCCCCTCTGCTCTAAAAATAGCAAAATCTATCCAAAACACAAAAAAGACCCCTGCACCAAATTGGAGAACTACCGCCCAATATCACTCTTGTCAACATTTTCAAAAATAATAGAAAAAATTGCACTGTAAAAAATGTGAAACCACCTAGAAAGTCATGACCTTATAGTAAAAAACCAGCATAGATTCCTTAAAGGGAGATCCACCACAACAGCTTTTACGAGTCTAATTGAAGACATCGATCACCTGGAAGCCCAAATGCATGTATCAGCAGTGTTACTGGATTATAGTAAGGCATTTGACTGCCTTGGCCATGATCTCATCTTAAAAAACTCTCAGCCTAATGAATCAAGGGCCTGGCAAAAGACTGGGTGGCTAGCTACCTGAAAGGCCGTTCACAAATAGTTGAAATCCAACAAAATACAAACGGAAGAAAGTCTGTGTATAAATCCAAACAACTACCAGTAAGTAGAGGAGTGCCGCAGGGCTCTGTTCTTGGGCCATTCTTATTCATCCTCTTCACAAATGATTTTCCCAATTTTATTAGAGATAAAAATGTTAAAATTACATATGCTGACGATATGACCCTGTTATTTGCAAATAAAACACCTCAAGCAATACACACAAATATCTTACAGACAAGGCCCTCAAATACTCCCTTCAAAACGACTTGGCAATAAACCCATCTAAAACAACACGGATAAACTTCAGTAGAAAGCGTGAATCAATTCCAGAAATTCTGGATATCTCAGTAGAAACAAACTCAAAACTGCTTGAGGTAACAATTGATACTGACCTCTCTTGGGATAATCACATTGACAATCTAAATAGGAAGATCTCATCTGGAGTATACATTGTGGAAAGAATGACGTGGATAAGAGGAATAGAATCAGCTAAGACAGCATACTATGTCGTGGTGGAACCACACATCAGGTACGGGTTGATTGCATGGGGAGGTACATCTGATACCAACCTTAACATCTAATGTATTTCTCGAACCTCAGGGGGAACGGGAAAAATTTGAGTTATCGAATATTTCGAAATATTGAGGTTTGACTTATCAAAGTGATTCTCCACTGACTTTGACTTATTGAGGGTCACAGTAACGCAATAGATGGATCATGTATAGGTAGAATCTTTACATCACTTCGTGCTTTTTATCATAAAACAATCATACCGGATAATAATTATTATTAATATTAAAAAGGATTTGAACAATTTTAATATATAAAATAAGCCCAGAAATATTCCGTAAAGCTTCTTTGGTTAATGTAGTAGAGGATGAAATACTTAAAAACACTTCCTTCAGTGAAAATATTGTAGAGAGAGAGAGAGAGTGAGAGAGAGAGAGAGTGAGTGAGAGAGAGAGAGAGAGAGAGAGAATTCTTTATTTTGAGATCATGAAATGAGACCTGAAATAGCGTCAGATAAGATCTTAACAAACAACAACAACAAAATTAAAATATTAAGTCACTAAGAGATATATATAGGTTGTAGTATATAAGATAGGTTGTAGATGTCCTTTTCAATTTTGCTTGTCCTCCCAATCTAAGAACTCGTCCGTACTGTAAAAGGGCGCCACATAAACAAGCCACATAAATAATTTATTTTTTAAGGAGTTCCCTACACAACCTTTCACAGTATGAAGAAGGATATTACAAAATTTTTACCCAGCATAAGTTGGTTAACCCTCATAGTATTTTCACTTGTGAGCAGGCAAGTTTAAATCTGTCGCATTTCTTGTATCATAATTGTGAAGATTCTGATTCCGAGAAAGTTCACTAAAAGAGGCTAGGAGAATTACTTCATAAATGTAAATATTTACAACTGTTAGTACTTCCAAAGCTATAAAATGTTCTCTACAACTGTCATGCCAATCTATTCCAGAGATAATTCGAACTGCCTTTTTCTGTAAGATTAGCACTCGACAAAAATAATTCTTACAAGTTGCACCCCAAGTAGCAGTGCCATAACATAGCTTACTTTCAAAAAGAGCATGGTAGGCTGTTTTTAATGCTTCATGTGTGCTTATTGATTTTATTCTTTTTAAGGCATAGAGGGAACTACTGAGTTGCTTGCAGAGTATATCAATGTGGTCGTCCCAAGATAATGATTTGTCAATTGTGACCCCAAGGTATCTATCTATCTGGTGGATTCAACAGAGTAGGAAAGTAAACAAATAATGACCCATAGTTCAGTATTTTGGTGGTTTTCCCCATTCCACCACTTCCTGTCTATTTATAGACGTTTTTTGCTCACTTCTTATCACCTGCCCCAAACAAATCCCTCCCCCTTACTGAAGTCAGTTCTGACCAACTATGCATCAATTTCAATTTAGCTGAACATCAATGTACTGTAGGCTATTGAAATAATTTGCAAAACTAAAAGAGAACGAAACATTTTAACAATTAAAATTGCAGAGCATTGTTGGAATTTGGGTGAAGCAAAACGATTCTTATTTTTGTTTTAAAATTGTCAAAAGAGTGTTCACTGGTGTTCCAATTTTCTTCCCGATGTCACTATTTTATTTCCTGTGTCAACAGCCTCAAATAATCTTCTACTTTTCCTCATAGGATAGAGTTTTGCCAGCACGTTTTGCCAAACTGCAAACACTTAGTAAAACACAACCTAAAAATACTTCTTTGTTTAAAATCCATTGTTGGTGATGGTGAGTTTATGTTGTTTAAGAGATTATTGTGGACATTTTCCATCACTGATTAGTAGTGAAACTTGTTTTTACTAATCAGTGATGGAAAATGCCCGCAATAATCTCTAAAAACTACGTTTCATGCACTACATCCAGAACCTCTAAAACTGGTACTGACTAACGACACACCAGACACAAATCTAATAAAATCAAAACCATTCTATTTAAGAAAAGTACATAATTTACAACAATATGAGACTGTTCCTTATTTATGAAATGAAATCCTCACATAGGTGTAACCCGTGCGTTTGTTTGATATGCGTGTTGCTCATCAACACAAATTTGTCAGTTGTTTTACCGACACCAGGAGCACCCGGGAAAGAGATGTTAGTGGGGAGGGAGGGTTGTAATTTCCGGCTGAAAAGTCACTAGAGGTTTGTTGAATGAACAACTTTGACTTATAGAGGTTCTCTAGTCAATACTTCGACTTATGGCGATTGTACATATTCGAGTTGTGGAGGTTCTACAACTAAAACTTCGACAAGCGGTGACAAGCTAAGAATTCTGAAAAATTTGAGTTCTCGAGGAGTTTCCTGCTAACCCTTCGTCTTTTAGAGGTAAAATACTATAGCATTAGGTAGGCAAAAGTTCAAGGGGAATAACAAAAATTCAAGTTATTAATTTTACTTATTGAGGATCGAGTTATCGAGGTTCCACTGTATTACAATTTATCATTGGCAGGGTCATTTCATCGAGGTGCAGGTGACTGACGGAGCCCTGTACCGCACCAAGATCCACTGCTACTTCCTGGACCAGACCAGAGTCATCAGGCCTCTGCCCAACGAGAAGAACTACCATATATTCTACCAGATGTTGGCTGGACTAACACCAGAAGAGCGAGGTAGTAATAGTGGTTGTGTAGGCAATGATACCTTTAGAAGTGCAAACCGTAGTTGAATTAGTTTTGACAAATTTTGAAAACACAATATTTTTTTCTGCAACACTGATTGCCATATCAAAAGCTTTTAATTATACTGTTCAAATCAACATCCTAGAAAAGTTGAATTGTTACGGAATAGGATTCACTATTTATAATTCTTAAATCTGTATCTTACAAATAATAGATGGTTTCACAAGGTAGTGAAATATCCAAATTTGAAAAAAGTGAAATCTTGAGTTCCACAAGGCTATGTCCTATACTTTGGCTACTCTCGGAGTGCGGCTGGCGAAGGGTCTCTACCTGTCCCAGTCCAATGTACGGGCTGGGTATGTGTGAGAGTGATTGATCTTTCGCCAGCTGCACTCCGAGAGTAACCAAGATATAGGACCATTTATCCTTTTTTGGTGAAGATTTATTTTAAATTTACCTTATAGTAAGTACTGTTTTACATGTAGATGATTCCTTAACACTACTAAAAATATCCAAGATTTACTAAGTAAAGAAGAAAGTGCTAAAATCACAAGAATGGATTGATGCAAATTTCCTTGGGGGAAACTGTTTTAAAATATTATTGTTTTATTACTCATGTCTTTGTAAATATTTGGAAAAAGCAGCCTAACGATTTTGTTCCATAAAGTTCAAACCAGTCTTTATCATTTTTCTTTTTACTAAGTAACTTTGTATGATAATAGAACTATTATAGACTTTCATTCCCATTGATATGCTACCTGGCACTTAACATCTGAAGGCTCTCACATAAATCATATTACGAATTTACATCATACTTCAATTCATCAATCAGTAATTAATTCAGTCATCATACAAATACCTGAATGATTTATTTCACTCTTCAATCAAGCTAGGCCATTCCTCCACCTACTTTGATAGTTTTACATTCTAAAACTGAATTCCTGAGTTGTTAACCTAGGGAAATGTCAAATCAGCAAGTGAGCAATATCAGTTAGACTACATAGCATAAGTTTTTTTTCACCAAAATAGTTTTTGAAGGTTGAATATTCGTACAACTCTGACAAAATTAATTTGATTTCTTCTATATGTAATAACTCCTGTGGTTATTAAAGTTAAAACTTTGTGTTGCAGCCAAGCTCAACTTGGAAGGCTACTCGCCGAGCAACTTGTGCTACCTCCAGCACGGTGATACGCGGCAGGATGAGGCAGATGATGCCGCCAGGTTCCAGGCCTGGAAAGCTTGTTTAGGTATTAAATCTTGAATGTTGTTATTTCATTATGCTTAAGTTATAATCAATAATACTACTGTCCGCGCAGAAATTATGGATACTCGAGTTTACGGTATCACACCTCCGAAACGGCCAGTTCAATTTTAACAAGAGACCTATCAAATGAACGAAAATATTGTCAAATTTTCTATTACGGAGTTTCAAATCTTTACATCACTTTTTATAATTTATCTAACGAAAAAAGTGAAAAATATCGGGAAGAAGCTATTACTGTAGGTCTCATGGTAAGACTTAAGCCCGAGACCATGATAACTTTTCGTTTAGAGGCCCCTAAATGCCAAAAACACCATTAGTTCAAATTCATATATATGTATATATATATATATATATATATATATATATATATAGAGGTCCCTATATATGGACAGAATATGTATAGAGGTATATATGTAGAGGTATATCTGAAACATGTAAAGTTCATGTGTCCGTAGGCACGATAACTTTTGTAAAAATGGTCCGATCTTGTTGACATTTTCTACAAACGTGTAAGGCAGGATCTATTTTCATGAGTTCGAGAACCAGACAGGTCGCTCTATTTTAAAGGGGGTTTTGGGGGGTTTTTATGCCAAAAATTTTTTTGAACTTTTTACGTGTAATTCTTTTTAAACCCAAACTTTTGTTTAGACCATTAAATTTAGCTTAAAAAACAAACAATTTGATATTTTGATCATCGCTCAATGTCAATTAGTTACCGAGATATTAAAAGTGCTAAACAAAGTACGTTGTCCAATGTTAATCTTATGGAGAATAAGTAAAATTGTATATTTCGCTTATTAATGAACAAATATTAATGAAACTTGGCTTCATCTGGTTGTGGTCTATTCTTATTTGCACAACAAAATTTTTACCGATTCTTCCTGACAAACCTACATACTCAGCCCCCATGTTATTCTTATGGAGAATAAGTCCAATCTTGTGTCTCCCTTAATTATGACATAAATTAATAAAATTTAGTATGTAGTTTCAACTCTTGTTCAGTTATACTGGTACTTGCATAAAAACCCATTTGTTGTACTCCTTGTTGTAGCAAACCTGCGTACTCATCCCCCTTGTTATTCTAATGGAGAATAATTAAAATATGGTATACATCGCTTATTTAAGAATGCAGATTGATGAATCTTGGTATGTGGCTTCACCTAGTTGAGTTATATTGATATTTGAATGAAAACTCATATTTTGTTCCTTTTGCAGCAAACCTGCTTACTCAGCCCACATGTTATTCTTTTGGAGAATTATTCAATTGTTATATATCGCTTATTCATGATTGAATATTGATAAAACTTGGTATGAGGCTTCACCTAGTTGAATTGTATTGATATTTGCATCAAAATTGTGTCAGCAAACCTACATACTCATCCCCAATGTTATTCTTATGTAGAATAACTAAAATATCTCTTATTTGTTAATATATTTTTATGAAACTTGGTAAGCAGCTTTATGTAGTATTACGACAAAAATGTGCATCGGAAATTCGCTGAGTACGCAGTTTGCTGCGGGGGAAGGCTTACTTTTTCCCTCTCGAGGAGTGCGATGTTGCTGGACTGCTATAGAACCGGTTGGTGAATACCCTTCCCTTGGACGCCCGGAAACAACAACCCTGTCGTTAACCCCTATGAGTCACTATTCCAGCAACATCGCACTCCTCAAGAGGGAGAAAGTGAGCCTTCCCCCGCGCGTTTCCCGCTTACAAGCTCCCTCACGCGGGAATAAAAACGTTTAACAAATATAAACTCATCACAAATCTCTAATACATTATACTCTTTAGACACCATATGTTTCGTTCATACAATCAACTGATAGTGAACAAATTGCTTTGAACGGGAATTTTAAGCGCAAGATAACAAAGTTAACAAAGGTTTACAAAATGTACAAGAACATAACAAATAATAATGTTAAAATTATGAAACTTCACAAAAATTTCTGTAAATAACCCTCATATACGCCATACAAATTTTAAGTTTATAAGTTTACTAGATATTTTGTAATAATCGTCGAAATTTGAGATTTAGTCAAAAATTGTAAAAAACACCGACATTTTCCACTTTTTTCGTTATATAAATTATAAAAAGTGATGTCAAGATTTGAAACTCCTTAATATAAAATTTGACAATATTTCCGCTCATTTAGTAGGTCTCTCGTTAAAATTGAACTGGCCGTTTCGGAGGTGTGATACCGTAAACTAGAGTATCCATAATTTCTGCAGGGACAGTAGCCATTGTCCTCCCAAGAAAAATCATAACTGATCTATGAAGATGACTTTGTTGGCCACTTAGAGACATAAAAGAGAGATAAAATGAGGGGAAGTTATCCCCATCACAATGGCAATTGTTTTGTTGGTTTTTCAAGTTTTTTTACAGCTGATCTCTTTAAAAATCACTACGTTTAATCCTTTGCATCCCAAGTACTGATATATCGGCATTTGAATTTGCTACGTAAAATCAGGTTAGTTATGGGTGTAACCGATCATACTCAGGGCCGGATTTAGGGTGTTTGCTGCCCCTGTGAAAATGAAACTGCTGCTGCCCCATTCCACAACCTTATTGTTTTAATGGTTTTAATTCCAATTTATAACCAACCAGCTATTGTTTTAACAATATTTATTGTTATAACCCCCCTGACAACGATAAGAAGTTGACAATAACAAGATCATACAGTAAACAGATGCACGTGCATCGCAGATCGTGCAACTGCAACCCAATCTTCTACTGACAGCTAGACAACTGACAGCACAGTCTGATGTAACTTATTAACTCATCCTGATGTCTGATAACTTATTAACAGTCTGATGTAGACTGTCGTGAAACTCATACGTGAGTTAATGTGGCACCAGGAACTATTAGCATACGATCCACACGGTTGGCGCAACTATTATGTAAAAATTCTACTCCATAAACACTCGAAATAGATTTAATTACCTGATGTAATTCATAATGTTCAAATCATAAATAGCAGTGGACTTAATAAGGAACCTTGATGGGAACTATTCTCACAGCCTCCCAAATAAACTTATGCATTTCGTCCTCTAAACATATTTACCCATTTGCAATCTGTATACTTTAATACACAATTTCAAATGTTTGCACAGTTTCCTTATATTTTAAAATAAATATTGTTTTCCCTTCTGTTTGACAGGAGTGCTGGGAATCCCGTTCCTGGACGTCGTAAGAGTTCTAGCCGCAGTGTTGCTGTTAGGCAACGTGCAGTTTGTGGACAGCGGGGGATTGGAGGTGACAGTGAAAGGTGACACGGAACTGACAGCTGTGGCGGGACTGCTGGGGGTCACATCTGCTGCTCTGTTTCGCGGCATCACCTCTCGTACACACAATGCGAGAGGACAACTTGTCAAATCTGTCTGTGACGCTAACATGGTATGTGACTTTGCTGATGCTTATAGCTATAAGAGTCTTAACACTCATTTAAGATTAAGTTTTGAGGAAAGGTTAAAGGAGAACTTTCTGTTAAATGATTTAGTAATCATGATCAAAACTTTTGTCATGGAAAATACAACACTAACTGTTATTTGTTGGATGGGCATCATTAAAAGTCAGAGAAAGATGCTCTTTTAACTTGTAAGATTCCTTTTATTATTATTGTCCTAGTTAAAATAACCGCATCCAGTACCTACCTCATCATTGAAACTGAATTTTTTCATTAACTGAAAGTTACTCTACCTTTTCTTAGCTACTAAGTAGGGCTATAAGTTAATTTCATCTGTAACAGAGTGTCCAAAGACCAAGAGAATCGGACAAAATTGTAAAATCTGTAAGTGATGTTGAGGGGAACCCACATTAATAACTAAGTTTGCAGATTATTGATTTTCCTGATTTTTTTGTTTTTGCTTATCCTGGGGGAATTTTCCTTGAACCCACCAGGTCAGGAAAACTCCCTTAGGGCCTGAACAAATCAGAGATAAGTCAGGTAACTTTTTCTTGTTGGCATGCTGCGTTCTCTGTTACAAATCACTATTACCATAATCAAACCAGCCCAACATGATGTACGGTCTGTGTAGTCCAACATGACGCGGGACTCACTCGCCAAGGCGCTTTACTGCCGCACCGTGGCAACCATCGTCAGGAGAGCCAACAGCCTCAAGCGGCTCGGTTCCACCCTCGGGACCCTCAGCTCGGACTCGAACGAGTCTGTGCACAACCAGGCTGAGGTGAGGTGTAGAACATAAAGACAAGTGTTATGAATTTTTTTTTAATTTTCTTTAGAAAGTTTGTCCAAGAAAGATGCAACATTTAGTGTGAGTTAAGACATGTAACCACTTGGTGACCGCTGCCTCAATTGGGTATTGCTATTGGGTAAGAGATCTCATCACACCGTTTGTTCCAACTCTCTCACACATGTTCTCTAAAAGTTTGCTTTATAAGACACTCAACTATAGAATTTTTTAAAACATTTAATTCTCTTTAAAAGTGTAAAACATAGCATACAGGAAAACCCATATTTATATATTACTTCTTATATAAAAAGAGATTTTGCTGTTAAAAAAAAAGTCTTTTTGTTCGGCTATTGTCAAAAATGATTCCTTTGTTTGGTATCATTCAAAAGCTCTTACCACCTTCAGATTGTCCAATGTTAATCGCTACAACTTTCAAATTTCCAAGTTAATCTTATAGAATAATAGCAATCTTACAATTAAACATCTAACAGACAATAATACAATCAAAAAAACTTATGTTTCAATCATTAATTAAAATAATGATTGGAATTGCTACAAAAACAAAATAACTAAGAGGATCTTATCTATCATATTGTGTTCCTGCCTGGGGATCTGAGAGCATTAAAACCCTTTCTATCTTTGTCCTGCAGAAGAAAGCATTGAGAGTTATTCTTGGCCTTAAATACACAGACTCCTGTAAATCACATTTCAAGTCCAACAACTTGCTGACTTTTCCATGTATCTACATCCTCGAGAGTTTAACATTTTGAAACGCAATAGCCATCTTTTTACATCTCATTTATTTGTTACCCATTCCTACATTTTACGAAATAGAAATAAAATCCCACCACCTCCCCACCATACAACATTCTCTGAAAATCAAATGCACCAGTCTTGCATAACTCTTTTTAATGCCTTTCCTTCTCACATAAAAAAAGAGGAAAACATCAACGTTTTCAAGCGAAGTCTGAAAAATAAAGAACTTTGACTTTGACTTTATTCTAACTTATTAAGCGCGTAAGAAAACCATTTGTAAATAAAATTTGAGCTACTGGATCCACTCAATTAGTCAGTTTTATACAGTAGAAATAACAGTAAAGCACGTGGAAGGGCGATAGTGACCAGTGAGGTTATGTTTCAGGTGGCTAGTCAGCATGCGTCCACTGTGGGAACAGCTGGCTCCAAGTCCAGCAAGTCCATGGCAGCGCTCAACAACGCTGTCAGGCACGCCACCGACGGCTTCATCGGAATCCTCGACATGTTCGGCTTTGAGGACCCTAAAGTGAGCAAACTATTGTTTAACTTTTAAAAAGTATTTTTTATGTTAGGTATGATTTGGGTGTAGAAAAAAAATCAAAAAGTGTTTAACTTTTTTCACTAGGTAAAAACTCTTTAAAATTGAACACGTTGACTGCGGGTGTCGGTAATTCTCGACACCCCTCACTAGCGTGTGAGGCGCGTGTCAGGAAGCTCCCTCCCAATACACTGCTTCCATTGTGTAGGAAGCTGAGCTCCGTTGTTGCCAGGGAAGGTTGTGTCGTTCTCCGGGTGTGGTGCCAGTCTTGTTGTTTATTTTGGCGCGTTTCGTTTCCTGTTCGGCTCTTTTCGTAATGACTGCTCTGTTGTGCAATAGTTCAGTCGTTACATGAGTTGTGTTTGGGATTTGTTTATATATTTTTAGTGAAATGGAGGAAGATATTGACAATGAATTGATTGAAAATAAATACTATGTTGGTGAAATGAACATAGCAGTGAAACTGACAATGATATGGACAGCTCTTGTGACGAAGCTGATGTCAACCCAACGTGGTCGCTGACGCTTGTGGCCCTATTTTATATACCTATCTATAAATATGTAGTATTTTACTTTAACAAAACACTGTAAGATCCCAGTGCATTTGAACCACAGTTGTCTACAGTTTAGTGAAATTTTTAATGGAAAACCAGCTCCTGCTATGGATGACTGCGACAGAAAAACCGGCACCTGATATTGATGTCGACAGTTGTGACCACAGAAATGATATCACAACTCATCATCAAAATGGCTGCCATTCCATCTCCAAAATACATTTTGGATATTATTTGGCAAGTCATAAAAAACTTTTGCCACATTTTATGGGTCGCAATGTTAATAATTTTCAGCAGTCAACGTGTTAAATACATATTTAACTAAGCATCAGACACTTAATTATTCTTTGTAATTCAATTAACTCATCTTTATAAAATGTCTTAAATCACCAATGTAGTTCATTTCCATTTGCTTCTACCAAAATACCAATTTATAATTTAAATACTTGAAACTCTTGAAAGTGTTGGCTGAAACTGTAGATTTAAGACTACAAGGTGTAACCGTGGGTCTTTAATGTTATAGCCCAGCCAACTTGAGCACCTGTGTATCAACCTATGTGCAGAGACGATGCAACATTTCTACAACACTCACATCTTCAAGTCGAGCATAGAGTCTTGCCGGGATGAAGGAATCCACTGTGACGTAGAGGTGGATTATGTGGACAACGTGCCATGCATTGACCTTATATCATCGCTGGTGGGTAGATTAAGAAGGAAATTGTACATATTAAACTTGCCACTTTTTAAATCGGAAAACAATTTTAGGAAATAATTTTACCAGGTAATGTAAGGTTGGTTCAGGTATGAACCTGGGACCTCCTGAAAGTGAGGTGCAAGCATTACCACTTTGCTACCTCCCTTTACTGGATGTATAACCTATAACTGCACTATAGGATGATTTTAAGAGAAGATCCAGTCACCTGCTTTTCCAATAAGACCAGTGTTAATTTTCAAATCCTGTCCTCCTCAACAGATTATCAAAATATAAAATTGCTTATTTACGCTCATTTTGTAGATCGAAAAAGTACCTAGCGATTTCAGTGAGCTGAATTTAAAAAAATCATTGAATAAAATTACAAAATATTTAACTAGCTGTTACCCGCGGCTTCGCTTGCGAAAAATTGAAACACATTTGAAATGCTAACCTGACCAGCACTACATCTTTGTTTATGTTTTACCCATATGACTTACTTTGCAGTAACTGACAAACCTTTGAACTACAGCTGGTAACTTTATAAATGGTATCCTCCCATAAGATTTGCATTGGATCTTAAAGAGCCCGTGGGGTGGAGCCCTAATGTTGGATGTAGACATTATCAGGTATGTATGTTAATGTGATACGTAAGCTATGTTCATGCAAAATTCTAGCTTAATAGGTCTAGTAGTTTTTGCGTAATGAAACTCCAAATATCCATATATCCAAACAAACATATAAACTTTTACATTTATATATAACTAGCTGTTACCCGCAGGCTTCGCCTGCGAATTATTTATAGAAACTATGATAGTTATGTGTGCTGTATTCTGTGGTTAGCCTGTGGAACTACTACAAATCAAGATCAGCTGTTTGTATTTTCATCAACTCAAACAAAAATGAATGTCCATAAGGAATACATGGGAACTTTGAACCCCCGTGGGGCATAGCCCTATAGGATTTTCACAACTTTAATACACCTATATGTTACTCAGGACTATCAAGTACCTCTCTGCAAAATTTCAGCTCAATCGGTCCAGTAGTTTTCACGTGATGGAACTTTAGAGTTACACACAAACTCATGCACAAACATCCATACTTTCACATTTATAATATTAGTATGATATATTTATAAAGTTGGATTTTTTATTTTTGTTTTCCGTTTGATTGTGAAAATGTCATATTAAGTTCGAAACTTGAGTCACCATTGTGTGAAACTCAGAAATAAATTAAGGTTAATAATCTGTTATGGTGAACTGTTGGCGTAGTAGCCAACGTGACGGACCCCAAAACCATGTCAGCGGCCCTGACATGGGTTCAAATCCCAGTCCTGAGGAAGTAAATTTTATTAGTACTGTACAACTCATACTGTAAAAGCTCACCCCTTGCTTTTCTGGATACGACCCACTGTGGTCTTTGTGGACAGGCAAAGTAAGGCACAACTAGTGTGCCAACACCTTATGATATATATATATATATATATATATATATATATATTCTGTATTTATAACAAAATACCATTTACAGCGCACGGGCCTACTGAGCATGCTGGACGTGGAGTGCTCCATCCGAGGATCGTCAGAGTCGTACATCGCCAAGGTGAAAGCGCAGCACAGACACAACCCAAGACTCATGGAATCCAAGCCCATCGAGCCAAGAACCTTCGGCATCCAACACTTCGCCGGCAAAGTCATCTACGATGCAACTGACTTCCTTGGTACAGTACAGCATCCAAAATCTTTTGCATATTCACTACCAAATGTTCTTATTCAAACTAACATCAAAGTATTAAAATATTCTGTATTATATATTTTATATTTGAAATGTTTTCAGTTTAGAAATATTATAAAAGTGCTTAGGTAAAAAATATTCTGAAGTGTGCAAAGTGATCAGAATATTCAGGATGTTTTTTTATCTGTAATAATGAACTACTGTACTTTTAAAAAATTGTGGTTTTTTAGATTTTGTTCTAAAAACTAAATATTTTTGCCAGAAAAAACTGGCGCCTAGTAAAATAATAAATTAAAATCAAGTAGACTTTCATCTGGCATAATGTGGCAGATATCTGGGTAGTATCCGAAAAAAAGAAACGGATATAGCGGAAGATAGTGTGAGTCATCTCTTCTGATTTTCTGACGATATGTGTTTACGTATATATGCTATTACTATACTGCATAGACAATTACATATTGTAATTAATTAAGTAAAGCACAGCGTTAAAAAACATAAATTTTATATAACAAATTTCTGAATATTTATTTAATCATAAGGAATACTTAAAATAGTTTTTGAAAGCTGTAACACAGAATGCCAGAAAAGCGATCATAAATGCTAACCGCACAACAGCTGTATACTGTGATTTAATGCATGACTATTAAAGGTGCTAATTTGAAAGGATTATTTTTTATCTTTAAGTTTAGGTTTGCAAAGGAAAACACTTAGCTTGGGAGTTTCATTGAAAAAAGGTGGGATACACAGCTAACTCACCTGAAGAAACTGGTTCAGATGAGCACAGCAACAAAGAAAGTATTTTACACACATATTACATACTATTCCGTCTCCATTTGAGACTTCTTCAAATGTAGAGGGAGTCTGTCAGTTAAAATACTATACACTACTAAATACTATATAATACTATATACTATATACTAAATACTATATGTTTTAACAGTATTTTAACTGACAGTCTCCCTCTACATTTGAAGAAGTCTCAAATGGAGACGGAATAGTATGTAATATGTGTGTAAAATACTTTCTTTGTTGCTGTGCTCATCTGAACCAGTTTCTTCAGGTGAGTTAGCTGTATATCCCACCTTTTTTTTAAATAATTTCAATATTACTGGGTCGGGTAAACTAAGGTCGGATTTTTAGAGTCTACTAAATATATCTGAACTGTATTTAGATAAAGGAAAGATATTTTTCTTACTTTCAGACACAAATAAAGATGTGGTGCCAGATGATTTAGTTGCTGTTTTCCACAAGCAGACTTGCAACTTTGGCTTTGCTACACATCTGTTTGGCAGCGAGCTGAAGGCCTTGTACTCCATCGAGACCGTACCACGAGGCGTCAGCTTTAGAATATCTCCTACGTCACATTCCGACCTGTAAGTCAAGAAAGAAAGCTAGTTTTTATCCTAGAACCGCTGACCACTTTTGCTTAAATGTTTCATTATCATTTCCTATATTGCAATTAAAAAAAATTATATAAGAGACTTGTTTTGGTGAATCTTTTGGGCATGTAGGCGAGGTAAAGGCAGACCTCCACCTCATATTCTAGCCACATAAAATTAAAAAGGGGTAATGAGAAGGGTTATCTTTCCCACTGTTTATACACAACCTTTGGTGAGAAAAATTAGTGGTAGGCTAGTATGTTATTTTTTCGACATCAGTTACTTACTGCAACTTGCTGCAAATTGCTTCAGCCACTGGCAAGTGAGCAAGGACTGGTGGGTTAACTTCCCCCCTAGAAATGCAGGAGAGGGGGGAAGCTGTGCCCCTTGTCACTTTTTCCCACTACCTTTTTCCCACATCTTAAAAAAAACACTTCAAAATAAAAAATACGAAAAAGAATCAATTTTGTCACTTTATACTAATTTCAATTGGCAAAATAAGGAGAATCTGATTAAAGTATAATTTATTATAAAACACTTATCACATGCTTTCAAAACACTACCTAACTTAATATTGCAACTTCACATATAGATGCCATTTACCGATTGTAAAAATAATGCAATTTTCAACTGCAGCTTATAGCAACTAAATTTATTGCAGATTATAAAAGTATAAACTTTTTTGGGGTTAAAACAATAATCTTAATGAAAAATTAACAAAAAAATCTTAATGAAAAATTAACAAAAATCCTTTTTATGCAACTCAAAATGGCCATTATATTACACAAACGACTAAGCTTTGTAATCAGTGAAAATATTTAGAAAAACTACAGAATATTTATTTATGAATTGAGTATCGATGTTTAGTACGATAAAATCGGCACTAAAAGGTCACAAGTATGACTAGAATTTTGAAAAGTGAACAAAAAGTCTCAATCATGACATTTAAAAAAAGGTGGGATACACAGCTAACTCATCTGACGAAACTGGTTCAGATGAGCAGAGCAGCAAAGAAATTATTTTACACACATATTACATTATGTAATATGTAATCATCTATATAAATAAAATTAAGTTTTGTCTGTACATTGCTTGGAATTATGAAATTTTTGCATATTTTCACGTTTTACACCCTAGGAAAGCCAAAACAAGTCTTATCTCAATTTCTGTCTCTCTGTTGGTAACGCTAAGGACAGGTTTTTGTTCGCTTTTCACGGGAAAACGGGTGCACTGACATTGATGAAACTTTGTTTCTTTGTTCTATGCATGCATGAGAAGGTTTTAGGTGACTTTAAATTGGTATACGCCTTTTGGAAAAAGAATGGCGGCCGCTCAAAAACGTGAATTCGTGCGATTTTAGTCACGTTCGCTTTTTACAGGAAAACGGGGTCACTGATTTCGATGAAACTTTTTTTATATGTTGCATATGTGCATTAGAAGGTTTTAGGTTAATTGGATTTTTGGAAATCACCTTAGGAATCTGCCCCATGGGGTTTTAAAGGTCCTATGTTATTCTTATAGACAAAGAATCTATTTATATTGAACCAGATGATGATTTAAGAATAGTTATTCTATAAACAGATGTTGTAGTTCTTATTTAAAACGTTGAGTGAAGATTGGTAATAAATGACATAAGTATACAGAGAGGATATCTATATAAAAAAAATTAAGTTTTGTCATTGCTTGGAATTATGACATTTTTGCATATTTTCGCATTTTACACCCTAGGGGAGCCAAAACAAGTCTTATCTCAATTTCTGTTCGTCTGTCTGTCCTTCGGTAATGCTCAAGAAAGTGTTTTTGTTCGCTATTCCCGAGAAAACGGGTGCACTGATTTTGATTAATCTTTGTTTCTTTATTTTATACATTCGTGAAAAAGTTTTAGGCTACTTTAAACTGCTATATGCCTTTTAGCGAATTTCCCCTATAGGGAAGAAGCTATTACCGTAGTCGGCATGGTAAGACCTAGGCCCGGGACCATGATCACTTTTCGTTTTGAGGTCCCCAGACCCCAAAAACACCATTCGTTCGATACTGTATATATATATATATGTGTGTGTCCGTGAGCACGATAACTCTCGTAAAAATGATCCGATTTTGACGAAATTTGGTATAAATATGTAAAACAGCATTTATGACTTTAAGTTCGAAAACCAGACAGATTGACTTATCCGAAGGGGTATTTTGGGGGGTTTTGTACCCCAAAAATGGGTTTTTTGAATTTTTTACAAATAATTTTTGAAAAAGTCAAATTTTAGTTTTGACCATTTAATTCAGCTTACAAAAACACAATTTGGTATTTTGATCATTCCTCTACGTCAATTGGTTACCGAGATATTGAAAGTGCTAAACACAGTACGTTGTCTAATGTTATTCTTATGGAGGAAAATAAAATTTTGTTATTTCGCTTATTTATAAACCTATACTGACGAAACTTGGTATACAGCTTCATCTCGTTGAGGTCTATTGATATTTGTTCCAAAAAATTGTTTTTGCATAATTCTCCCGTAGCAGCAAACCTGCGTACTCAGCCCCCATGTTATTCTTATGGATAATAATTAAATGCTCTGTCTCCCTTAATTATGAACATAAATGAATAAAAACTGGTATACGACTTCACCTAGTTGAGTTATATTGACATTAGCATAAAAACCCATTTTTTGTGTTCCTTGTTGCAGCAAACCTGCGTACTCAGCCCCAATGTTATTCTTATGGAGAATAATTAAAATTTTATATATCACTTATTTGTGAATATGTTTTTATGAAACTTGGTAAGTGGCTTTATGTAGTATCAAGACATTTATATCTCCATTGGAAATTCGCTGAGTATGCAGGTTTGCTGTGACAGGGGTATTTTTAAATAATGGCTTCTACTCAAAAACGTGTTTTAGCACGGTTTTTATCGTGTTTGTTCACTTTTCCTAGGGAAACGGGTGAATTGATTTAGATGAAACTTTGTTTCTGTGTTCTATACGTACGTTAGAAGATTATAAGCTATTTCAACATTTTGAATTCACCTCAGGGCTACACCCCACGGGATTTTCAAGATACTATCTTATGGTTATGGACAAAGCATTTATTTATACTGAACCAGTATATTAAATATACTGACTTAAGAATATTTATTTCATAATCAGCTGTTGTAGTTCTCATTTAAAACGGTAAATGAAGATTGGTAATAAATAACTATACATAATAAATATATAGAATAGATATATTATCTAAATCTATATTTTTCAGACACATTCACTAGCTCACATTGTGATCACTGTAACTAAAAAACCACAATGTCTAAGAAGGTGAAATTTTGCATAGTGGTTCCCCTTATTCTGCAGATGTACAATAAGGCTAGGTTTGAAACGAAATCGTACCCGACTCTGCCCTAATTTACTTTATTTCTGGAAATCTTATGTTAGTTCGGACCTTTTAAGTTGAATTCAGTAGGAACATACCTAATATATCAGAATAAACACAAGCCTATTCCCGTTAAGAATGAGTTAGGCCTCCCCTCGAATCTCCAGAATACTTATTTTAACAATCTTGCACCTGCTACTGGACTGATGAAGATGAAATTCGGTATCAAAAAAAGCAGATAAAAAATACTTAAGGGCCCCTCTGACCTTTAATATAATCATCACAAACTACTCAACTAGTAGAGGTGAAATTTGGTACTTTAAAGGACATCAGCAACAACATGGCCCATAATGAGGAGTCATGGTGTAGTTCTCTCTAGAGATTTCATACAGACACTTTGTGTGTTTGAGTCATGGGGGGACGAGATCTACGCCTCTCTAAATAGATATTTTATGTAGCCAACTACTGAGTGTCTCAACTTAACAGTAAATTTGAAAATTATTTTTCGATAAGATTAAAGGGTTGAGGAGTTGTATTAAGTCCTTTTAAAAGTTGGGAACAGGACATCATTCTTAGTTGTCTCATAAACATCCCTCCTTCAGTCTGTTCAATCGATGAATAACAGGAACTACTGATCGACAGTTTTTTCCCTGAGGTTCATAAACAGATTGATTTTGAAAGTGCCTTGTGCCATCCTCACGTCCATCAATGAAATATTGTAAAATTATTTCGGTTGTTATTCTTTTCAAATTCATCTATTATTTAGATATACAACCCGTACGAAGGACATGTACATAGCTAGTATGTAATATGTGTGTAAAATACTTTCTTTGCTGCTGTGCTCATCTGAACCTGTTTCTTCAGGTGAGTTAGCTGTGTTTCCTACCTTTTTTCAATGAAACTCCCAAGCCAAGTGCTTTTCCTTTGCAAACCTAATTTGGACATTTAGCGTTTTAGAATTAAATGATAATAATTTATTTACAGATTTTTCTCTAATCTAGGATTTTATGGAGAAAAACTTTAATTAACAATCAGGGTTTGATAACAAATTTAAAGAAAATAATTATAAAATAACAAGGATAACAAACTTAAAAATTAATTTTAAAATTTACTGATAATTCAAATTATTAGAAATCAGTAAATGAAATTTAATATGAAAAGTTAAAAATCAAATTAGTATAGGATACATAAAAAAACCTATTTATAAAAAAATGTCTGCTATTTATATTTAGTTGTTTGTACCCACACCCCAAAGTTTTAACTTTTTAATACAGCTTACGGTAAAGTCACAAATTATTTTACCTTTCTTTACCACTTGAGATAAACATTGCTCTATATAGGACAAAGGTGATGGTGCAGTTTCTTATCAAATGTCAATTGCAGGTTGAATGGGGATGAGCCAGTATCCACTCTGACGCAAGACTTCCACACTCGGTTGGACAACCTGTTGCGTACGCTGGTACACGCGCGGCCACACTTTGTGCGCTGTTTGCGTGCCAACGCTAGTGAGGTTCCGGGTCGCTTTGACAAGCCGACGGTCATGCGGCAAATACGATCACTACAGGTTCTCGAGACGGTTAATCTAATGGCTGGAGGTTAGTTATGATTAACATTTCTCGTGACTGCGTTATTTTGTTGTATTACAAATTTATTTAAAAGTGCTTCATGCTGTAGCTGCAGTTTATTTTCAGTTTTTATTATATTAGCAGTTTTTTTACTTATCCACTGTGGGTGACGCAGTAAGCAGCAGGCACAGTAATGTACCACGCTACACTGCATCAATCTACAGCTTAGTGTGAGGGTAGCCTCAAGAGGAGATGTTTGAGAATTTTTAACGCGCCTTATTTTACCATCAGATCAGTTAAATAAAAATGTCCAGCAATTTTGGATCTTTTGTTGTTGGATTTTCCTGATCTTCATTATTTAAAATTATTATGAGTAACACTTACATTTAGGTGAACCCCATTCACAAATAAAAGTATCCTCACATTTAATAGTTAAAATTACCTAATAATGTTTCAATTTAATATTCTACCTTGCTTGAATATTATTAGAAATTTAAATATTTTCCTTTATTTACTTTTAAAGTTGTAAATACAGATTCTATTCAAGTACCTACAGTTAAAATTATATAGAAAATAGCTTGAAACCTTTTACTAAGTTTCCCAACATTTACGCCATTTGCCTTAACCTATTGGCTTAAAATTACGTGCTGGTTCCATTCCTGACTTTTCATTTTTTAAACCTATGAATTGGAATAGACAAAATTGTGTTTTAAATGGATTAACGGCGTATTTTAATTAAAATATTCTTTTCTTTCAGTTTAAAGAGTCGCATTGGTACATACACAGTAGACATAAGTAAAAAGTAGCAAAATCAGTGTTGACCATGTGCAACTGACAAAGAATTAACCGATTCCGTCAACTTCCAAGCAAGCCTGCCACCGTTTATTTTACTTGGGCCCTCCCACCAGCATTGCCACAGACCGGTTAACTCATTGAGAGTTGCACGACTGGTCTGTTTTGGTCGTGTGCGGGAATCAAACCCACGAACATCGTTATCAACACCTGGCCAAGGTGTTTCCACGACTTAACCAACTCAGCTAACACGACCAAAGGGCTAGCGGCGTTTAGGTTTATCAGTCAATCTGTGCCCTAAGCGGAGAGAACCGTAGTTGCCTGCAGTCATTAGTTACAGATTTTGCTACTAGAGTGCAGCACCAATCAAATCCCGTTATAGGCTATTGCGAATGGAATAAAATTACTACCTTACTGAGGTTATGACTATGAGTCAGGACTTAACCTATAATGATGAACGTGTGCCAGGTTACCCACACCGGATGAGATTTAAGGCATTCAATGCTCGATATCGGCTGCTGGCACCATGGGGGAAGCTACGACGCTGTGAGGAGCGAACAACGGAGGACTGTCGACTCATCCTGCAGTGCCTAGAGGAGAAGCATGAGCTGAAGCAACCAATCAGCCAAGTCAGCACAAGCTGGGCCTTCGGCAAGAGGCATATCTTCCTCAGGTGATAATGGTTTAGTATAAGAGTGTAGCTGTCTCCACACTAGCAAATATAATAGTTGGGGACACTTAGAGAGTGTGTGGAATTGAAATTTTTGGACAAATTATGGATTTTGTTTGAAAAGGCAGAAAATCATCAAAACTGAAAATGTTCACAGAAACCATCTGATCAGAACTGTTAAAGCCTGATTCATAAGATAAAGTCTGAAAGGCCACTTGTATTTTTCCCATGGAATTAAAATATTATAATTTTCTAGACCATGCCATAAAATAACTTCAGGATATGAAATTTGACAGATAATCGTTGGATACATCACATTTGAGTATAATTGTTTAATAGTTCATATTTCGTCTCAATTATTTACTATAAAACATATCAGCGAAAAGTCAGTCCAATAAAATCAGTAACAAAAAGCTAATTTGCTGAAGCTATTGGTCAGTGTAGCAATAAAATTGTATTTATCCTTTTATAGCCAAAGTGTGGGAAACTGGATGACTAAAAAGGTAGAAATGCTAAAGTCTGCTTAACAGGATGTGTAATAACAATCAGCAAGTCCTTGTAACAACCAAACGTGTTTTTAGATATTTTAAATTAATATAAAAATGTGACGTTTCAATTTTTAATTACCGATACATTGTAAAGCGATTTCTAATTATATTTTTAAAGTTTAAGTCTTTTGTCTGGCACTTGTGAGACATACCTCAGAGTGAATACATCACACTTCACACACTGGGTATGACTTTATAAAATTGATTGAAAGGTTCAAACACCTCAGATTAATTTCTAAGTGACTGGATGATTGAGTTACCGAGATATAATGTTTGTGTGACAGTGAGGGAGTTCGTCAGCAGCTGGAATGTCTGAGGTGGGAGACGCGACACCGTGCGGCCGTGCTGATACAAGCGACGTGGCGTGGCTGGCGTCTGCGGCGGCGTTGGCCCACGCTCAAACGGAATTTGGAGCTGCACCAGGCCTCCAACACTTCCACCCCTGCTGTCGGTCAGTGTCAAGCTTAGCTCTTGAATCTTTATTGCAAAACATCAGTGTATTTCGAGAAGGTTTTGCAAGGTGGTAGAGACTTATACATGATACATAAGTGTTGGGGCTCCCTTTTGATATATTCTACAGTATTGATTTGCACTTTGAGATCTAACATGTTGCTATAGTAAATTATATCTGCCTAAGAACTGTTTGTGATGGTTTATGTTACAAATTTTTCCAACACTTTATTAATTCACATTTACATGCCCATTAAATATGTCTCTTAATGTAAAAGTTGGAAAATTATTTACCCTTGTTCGATTAGTTCATCACAGGCCCGCCCAAAACAAGGGGGGCAAGGGAGGCAATTGCTCTGGGGCCCGGACCTCTTTGGGGGGCCCCAGGCAAAATCTGTTGTCAAAAAAAAAGGTCACCAACTTGGATTTGGGCGGGGCCCGTCAGGATGGGGGGGTCCCGGGCAAAACTTGGATCCGGACGCAACAAGGGCCCATGCTCTAATTTTCCCAGGGACCCGAAATTTCTCTGGGTATGCCTGGTTCATCGTACCTTTAAACACTTTATTTAATAAGATTTAATAAAAAAAAAAACCATAATAATCAGTTCTGGGTATGCCTGGTTCAACGTACCTTTAAACATTTTATTTAATAAGATTTAATAAAAAAAAACCCATAATAATCAGTTTTAGATTTGGAAGGAATATGTTTATGATATTTGAATTTTTTTAGACATTTGCATACCGTAATTGAAACGACCTTAAAATATTTGTGTTGCGTGTTTTATTACATTATAGTTCAATTGTGTGGTTGTATACAGCAAAATCTCAGTTTTACTCTTTCAGTGATATAAACCATTTACTTTAAGACATGTTTTTAGAAAATAAACTAATACAGACAAATTGTGTTACTTAGACAGTCATAAAGAATTAGTGTTAGTGCAAAAAATACAATATTTGTACAAAAATACAATTTAGATTACATACACACTAAAGTAAAATGGTAATAAAGTGACATTGTTGTCTGCAGGTGTGCTGAGCAGGACAAGCGGGGCCCCCGCAGCTCCCCCCACCGCCACTCTCACCCGCCCCCGCCCACAGCCAATTGCTGGCACCCCGCCGCCTGATCCCAATGAAAAATACGACCAAAAAATGATACAGCAGACGTGTACATTGTTTGGTCTGGATTTGGTGAGTAGACTTGTAAATGTGTTTTAAAACAAATTTGTTGTAAAGAACAAATGTTTTTACTAGTTGGATACTGTTGTTATCCTCTTCAATAAATTTTTAACTATAGTCTATTTAAGTAGCTTTAGGATTGACTGTAGCACCCAAGTAATAGCTATCCGAGGCTTTTGTGGTGCAATTTTGCCAAATCTTCAAGCATTAGTACACGACGCTACATACGGTGAAAACATACTATGGTAATCCTTTCCTTAGTTTGTCAAAAAGACGGGAAATAGGCCTACACATTAAATACCTCAGATATCTTAACAAAACTTTAAAAAGATCAAAATCAAAACAAAAATTCACACTTTAACTGGCATTTGCTATAATTTCCATGAGTCAGTAAAAAGAAACATTTATTTAATCCAAGCAGACACTTCAATACACCTTGTCATTCCCCCTCCACTTCTTGGGCAACTTCGTCAACTGAGCGATTTCTGCTGGAAAATATTTTAATGCGCGCACTCATTAACACGCTCCTCCATCGCACAGGGATCATCCGATTCTAATGAAACTTATATATTTATTATCTGGAAGAACTGAGAATTCTAACGGAGTAAACAACTTACAGATAAGTCAGTTAACAGAATTATAAAAATACAAAATATAATTAGCTAAACAGATTGGAAACAGTAAGCGTAAACTTTTTTTATTTTTGGGGTAGAAACAAACTTCAAGCGATAAAAATGTTGGAAATGAGTTGAATAAACACTTTTATTCGAAACATTTGTTTGTACAGTCTTTAGTTTTCTCACATTTAACCCTAGCAGTGGCCTATGTTACACTTGGGGAATGGCCAAGCAGATTTGACAAATTTGTAGACCTTTTTTTGAAAATTCGTATAAATTTTAAATGAGAACTAAACATAGCCAACCTCATTCATTTTGTTCGGAAAGAACAGGGAAATCTGAAAATAGTAAAATAAAAAAGATCTAGAAAGGTAATTTTTTCAGCAAAGTAAAAAAAATAAAAAAAAGTTGAAATTTGTTTTTAAATTTCAAAAGCAGCCCCGGTAAAACTTTTTCTTCAGATTTTTTATAGAAAATTTACTGTAAACATTTTGTAGGAAATTCAATTCCCTACATAGAAATGTATAATATGTTGGGGGAAAAATTGTATTTGTTAATTATATACGGAAAACCGCAAATGTGTAAATTGTACAGTGTTAGTTAGTACTCTAAAAAGGTAATGTAAATATGTATATACTAATAATAATATGTATATATTTGTAAAGCTAATAAAGTAAGGAATGTAAAAAAGTCATAAAGTTGATAGTAAAAAATTGTTATCACTTATGATTAGAAGAATTTTTGAAATTTTAGGGTATTCGTAAAAAAACATTTCTACAGTACTTAGTATATAACTTTTTTTAGAAATTTATTCCTCCAAATACTATATAAACATTTTGTAGGAAATTCAATTCCCTACACATAAATGTATAACATAATGGAGGAAAAAAATGTTGTGTAGGTGTTATGAAAGAATATACGGAAAACCGCAAAATGTGTAAATTGTACAGTATTAGTTAATACTGTAAATAGGTAATGTAATATATATGTATATACTAATAATATTATATACATATTTGTAAAGCTAATGAAGTAAGGAATGTAAAAAAGTCATAAAGTTGATGGTAAAATTTGTTATCAATTATGACTTTCTGAAATTTTTTGGTATTCGGAAAAAAAAATATTTCTACAGTATTTAGTATATAACTATTTTTAGAAATTTTTCCCCCCCAAAACAATATAAACATGTTGTAGAATGTTCAATTACCTACAAAAATATACATAGCATTCATAATAAATTATATGTTTTTATATGTGTTATGTAATAATAAAAAAATCAAACCTGGGAGAACTGAGAGCTGTCTCCAACAAGCGGTTTATATCGCACTCGTATTTTCGTGACATGGTACTAAAGAAAAACACAACTTTTTACAAACACTATTTCACACACTTCAGTAATATTTATGCATAATAAAATGAATAAAGATTACTGTTATATACACACACACACACTTCACTAACATAACACTCCGAAATAATAAAGGATTTAGTAATAATTCGCGGATAACACGAGAGCGCAAACTCACTGACGACAACACGCAATGGCGACAACGACGCACTACGTATGAGAGGAGTGACGCACTTCCTTCGTCTTCGAGAGAGCAGCCGGAAATAACCCTGGGCAAGGCTGCCAATCTCAAAAGCTATATTTCTTCCTCTTCAAAATTACATATTATATGACTAGTAATTATAACTTACACTGGATATAATTCATATTTTTCATACCAGGTTATTGTGCTGGTTGGCCATTTGTTATGGATTCCGAAAACAGCTGTGTTCATAAAATCGTAACTTTTGTCCAATAAATACAGTATTTCGTTCTAAAAATCAATACTACAATGAAACTAAATTCTTTGGCTACGCAGTGGTACCACCCGCAACATCCTAAGACGAAAATTACCCGAGCAGGGTAATGCTAAACAAGTCGTGTTTTTACATTTTCCGAGCGTCGACTGCAGGAATGGCGTAGCGGCAAAATGTCATTGTAATTATAATCGTCGTGACATTGTCATACAACTTGTAAACGGTTCATTTATGTAATAAAATGAAAGTTCAGAACGTGATCTTTCGAATGGTATAAATATTGTTCACTTCTGAGTTGATTATTAGTGTTTTTTTTACCGTTACAAAAATTTCGGCCCGTACCAACGCATTACGCTGGTGGCCGCTTTAAGGCATCACGGGAAACCAGCGTATTAAGCTGGATGGCCACTGCTAGGGTTAAAGGGCAAACGCACATTTATTGTGATATCGCCACCGCAAGGCCGCCGGCGCCGTCGCGTCGCGTTGCTGTCCCGCGCTGGAAACAACCTTTATTCCATGATATCCTATTTTTCTTAATTTTGTAACTATCTTATACAAAAAAATATGTTTTCTTCTGAAGGAAGGGCTGTGTGACTTGGTTTAACAAGTACTATTTTATTGGGTGGAGTACACTTCCTGTTCCATGATTTTTTGTTGAAATTAAGTTTTCAACATTATTTCAAACTCGAATATCAGAATTTGTACTAATTAACCTAAAACACACCTCACCTTCATTTCAATTAAAATTTTTTAAATAGATAGTTTTGGTGAAGTAAATAAGTAAAGAATATGCAAAAATTAACAAACTTAAGAACATGTGTTAGAAAAAAATCTATCCCCACTAAAATACTACTATTTTACGTTCTACACACGATTCAAGTTGTAAAGGTAATTTATGGGAAACCCGGTATAAGGAATAAGCTTAACTAATAATTAAATCAAACTAACAAATTTCTTAATCATTATTTCCCTTGGTTTATTTCTAGTCTACCTTCAAACCCGGGCCTTAAAGAAAAATTAGTCAATTTATACGAAAATAAAACACTTTTTCCGTCAGATTCAAGTAGACTTTGTAGTTAGCACTTCAAACCAGATTAATTTAAATTGGTAGCCTTAGAATACGATTAAAAAACAACGCAGTGACTACAGTTTTTTTATTTTTCGCGGGAGGCATTCCTCATTTTATAAACAGAGAAATAAATTACTTTGGTGGCAACATATTTTGTTCAAATCCGATCACCTCCCATTGTAAAAACGATTTGCTGTTATTTTGAAACTATTATGTCAAGATTTAACCTGGACTCAATCCATGGAACAAAATAAAGCATCAATGAGCCTAAGGCAGAAATTAAATAAGTTAATTTTATTTAATAACACTTAAGATATATCTAAGAACAACTTTATAATCTTATATTATAATAAAATATCATTTAAAATTGGGTTTCAAATTCATTTTGAATTTTAACCTGTTCACTGTGTCATTTTATATGGTACCGTATATGTTGGTTCCACTTTTGATTCAGTTTATTTAATAAAAAACAGCGGCAATGAAAACAAATGTCTATTTCCAAAATAAAAACAAGAGTAGCTACCATAGACCACTTACAGCCTGTAAAATAATAAGTCATAGTTCAGCTTTTTAATACAATCAAATTCGTGTTGTAGAACAAAGTGTTGCGTCAGTTAGCTGGAATGAGTGCGGTACAAATTGGTTTGAGCGCGGGAAACATTGTTACTATATTTACAGAACAAATAAATCAACTTATAAAAAAATGATTGGGATAAAAATTGTGGATCAACTAATTATCTACAACTTGTCCGCTGGAATTTTCTTTTTAACCCCAAAACAAAAAAGTTTACGTTTTGTGACTTTTTCGTGTCCCACTTTTAAAACACCAACTAGTTTTCATTACTAAGAATAAAATAAATTACGAAACTACACGAAGTTTATACTGTTAGATTCCGTAGTTCATGCAGATCAATAATATATAAACTTTATTGTAATTACATGAATCTGGTGAGGCGCAAAAGTTTGTAAACGATAGAGCGTACAATGCTGAAATCCACTGAGCGGCCGTGAGTGCCTTTGAAGGGGTGGGGGTAAAGACCGATTTCTTGATACAGCCCGAGCGTTCCAGGTATATTAATAGAGTTCTATGCTGTCCTGTCATTGGTTGGGCGAGACGCTACTGCTTTATAGTGCCCACTAGTCCCAACAGGTGTTACTAGAGCCTAGAGTCAATTCTAAACCTACTTTAAATAGGCTATGCAATGTTTCATTTTTCAGTAAGTAAAATTTTATGTTGGAGTGGTGTGGTTCAGTGTTCTGTAATATGAGATGAACAAAGTCGATGTGATGTGATAAATGTTACAGGAAAGGCCGCCTCCAGTACCTCCGAGCAGACCTTACACAGTGGCTGGCAACACCAAGCTTGGATATCCCCAGACTCGAGTCATGAAAATGCCTTTTCCAGGTACGGCATCATTAAATGTCAGTTACTTAATAAAAAAAAATAATAACTTAACACAAAGTTAGGGAGGGTTTCTTTGTAAGGGACAGTTTTTGGCACTTTAAATATATTTTATGGATTAGAAGGCCCAGCATTATCTGGCTAGGATCATTTTGGAATATTTTACTGCTGCTAGAAGAAAGGATCTGCAGGGGTAGGAAAAATAGCAGGAACAATTCACCCCAAAAGGAAGAAGGGATACCTCCCAATCCAGTACCAACCTCCATACTGGGCAATGCCAGATCGATCCACCCTCTAGAAATTTTCAAGAAACCCACCCTACAGGAAAATAAGAAGGTATCAAAGTTGAAAGGAAGTTGGTTGTAATGGTTAGCCAACGTTTATCAAAAACTGTGATGACAACTTCTTTCACAGTATTCAACGCCGACATCCAAACTGAAACTCTGGTCTAATGTATGTTCACTGTGCAGTATGAAGTGCTCATAAGCAGTGTATTTCAAATGGCAATTCAAATTGTACTAGTCGTGCTGAAAGCAAAATCTAGTCGTCAAAAGACTACAATTGGACAACAACAACAATTAACAATTTAACAATTCATGTGAAGCAGCCCTGGCCCTGGCCGTACTCTGGAGGGGGCAGGGGGGACAACTGCCTCGGGGCTAGGGCCCGTCAGGGGGGGCCCGGCCGGGCTGGTGTCTAAAAAAAGGTCACCAACTTGGATCCGGAAGGCAACAAGGGCCCCACACCACCCGACCAGCCCAGGTGCCCGTGAAAGCTGAGTACGGCCCTGTGTTAAGGCATACTTGAGTGCCTTCAAACGGGTCGCGGTGACAGGAGATGCAACCTTCGTAACAACACCAACAATGTACTCAGCTCAGGCAGTAACATGCCCATCTTTCATAAGACCTGTACTTCGTTCTACACAGTGAACATGGAACAGAGTATAGACTAGGACAAGACATCTAGCAGTTTGTCATACCTAGAACTCTACTTGCTTTAATTTGATAGAAAAACAAACCGGTTAAGTTATCTTATTTAATAACAAATCGATTTAATATGCAGTTTGTATAAACTTAGCTTTAACTGCCTCATATGTGTTGCAGAGGACGGAACGGGCGAGGTGTCACTCCTGAAGGGCGACACGGTGGTGGTAGTGAGGGCATTGCCCCGTCGAGGCCATCTGGTGGTGGAGCACAGCAACCACAGCCTTCATGTTCCCTTCCAGTTTGTATAAACTTAGCTTTAACTGCCTCATATGTGTTACAGAGGACGGAACGGGCGAGGTGTCACTCCTGAAGGGCGACACGGTGGTGGTAGTGGGGGCATCACCCCGTCGAGGCCATCTGGTGGTGGAGCACAGCAACCACAGCCTTCATGTTCCCTTCCAGTTTGTATAAACTTAGCTTTAACTGCCTCATATGTGTTGCAGAGGACGGAACGGGCGAGGTGTCACTCCTGAAGGGCGACACGGTGGTGGTAGTGGGGGCATCGCCCCGTCGAGGCCATCTGGTGGTGGAGCACAGCAACCACAGCCTTCATGTTCCCTTCCAGTTTGTATAAACTTAGCTTTAACTGCCTCATATGTGTTACAGAGGACGGAACGGGCGAGGTGTCACTCCTGAAGGGCGACACGGTGGTGGTAGTGGGGGCATCGCCCCGTCGAGGCTATCTGGTGGTGGAGCACAGCAACCACAGCCTTCATGTTCCCTTCCAGTTTGTATAAACTTAGCTTTAACTGCCTCATATGTGTTACAGAGGACGGAACGGGCGAGGTGTCACTCCTGAAGGGCGACACGGTGGTGGTAGTGGGGGCATCGCCCCGTCGAGGCTATCTGGTGGTGGAGCACAGCAACCACAGCCTTCATGTTCCCTTCCAGTTTGTATAAACTTAGCTTTAACTGCCTCATATGTGTTACAGAGGATGGAACGGGCGAGGTGTCACTCCTGAAGGGCGACACGGTGGTGGTAGTGGGGGCATCGCCCCGTCGAGGCTATCTGGTGGTGGAAAACAGCAACCACAGCCTTCATGTTCCCTTCCAGTTTGTATAAACTTAGCTTTAACCGCCTCATATGTGTTACAGAGGACGGAACGGGCGAGGTGTCACTCCTGAAGGGCGACACGGTGGTGGTAGTGGGGGCATCGCCCCGTCGAGGCCATCTGGTGGTGGAGCACAGCAACCACAGCCTTCATGTTCCCTTCCAGTTTGTATAAACTTAGCTTTAACTGCCTCATATGTGTTGCAGAGGACGGAACGGGCGAGGTGTCACTCCTGAAGGGCGACACGGTGGTGGTAGTGGGGGCATCGCCCCGTCGAGGCCATCTGGTGGTGGAGCACAGCAACCACAGCCTTCATGTTCCCTTCCAGTTTGTATAAACTTAGCTTTAACTGCCTCATATGTGTTACAGAGGACGGAACGGGCGAGGTGTCACTCCTGAAGGGCGACACGGTGGTGGTAGTGGGGGCATCGCCCCGTCGAGGCTATCTGGTGGTGGAGCACAGCAACCACAGCCTTCATGTTCCCTTCCAGTTTGTATAAACTTAGCTTTAACTGCCTCATATGTGTTGCAGAGGACGGAACGGGCGAGGTGTCACTCCTGAAGGGCGACACGGTGGTGGTAGTGGGGGCATCGCCCCGTCGAGGCTATCTGGTGGTGGAGCACAGCAACCACAGCCTTCATGTTCCCTTCCAGTTTGTATAAACTTAGCTTTAACTGCCTCATATGTGTTACAGAGGATGGAACGGGCGAGGTGTCACTCCTGAAGGGCGACACGGTGGTGGTAGTGGGGGCATCGCCCCGTCGAGGCTATCTGGTGGTGGAGCACAGCAACCACAGCCTTCATGTTCCCTTCCAGTTTGTATAAACTTAGCTTTAACCGCCTCATATGTGTTACAGAGGACGGAACGGGCGAGGTGTCACTCCTGAAGGGCGACACGGTGGTGGTAGTGGGGGCATCGCCCCGTCGAGGCCATCTGGTGGTGGAGCACAGCAACCACAGCCTTCATGTTCCCTTCCAGTTTGTATAAACTTAGCTTTAACTGCCTCATATGTGTTACAGAGGACGGAACGGGCGAGGTGTCACTCCTGAAGGGCGACACGGTGGTGGTAGTGGGGGCATCGCCCCGTCGAGGCCATCTGGTGGTGGAGCACAGCAACCACAGCCTTCATGTTCCCTTCCAGTTTGTATAAACTTAGCTTTAACTGCCTCATATGTGTTACAGAGGACGGAACGGGCGAGGTGTCACTCCTGAAGGGCGACACGGTGGTGGTAGTGGGGGCATCGCCCCGTCGAGGCCATCTGGTGGTGGAGCACAGCAACCACAGCCTTCATGTTCCCTTCCAGTTTCTGGAACTCAAACCGAGCTCCATCAGCATCTAGCCAACCCGGACCTACCGCTTAACCTCCCAAAGATTCCCCGGTGTCATCGCATCAACGAGTGATGCGACCCATCGCCCGATCCGTTCTAAGGAAATCAAAACATTAGCTTTAACCTGTGGACTCTACACAGAGTGAACATAGACAGCATAATCGTAACAATGTTTCCTATAGTATGCCCATCAAGTCATCATAGTTTTATTCATAGAGTATTCCGTTAAAAGTACAAAGATTTTATTTTATAGCACTGGCATGCGGTATTGCGTGCTGTTTGTAGGATTGTGTTTGTATATAGTGTTTTACTTTTATTTCTATGTTTTATCTGTAGTTGTGACGAGGAATGTAGTATGAAATTGATCAAATTAACGGTTTTTATTGATTAAAGTTATTTAGTTTATAAAGCGTAGAGTATTTCGTATTAATTGTTTAAAATGTTTTATTTTATTTCCTATTAAATTTAAGACAGAAATCTCTTTCAGTTTAGAATAACTTATTAAGAGGGCACTTCAGTCACGAAAATTTTCGCGTTTCTACCTGCTTCGCCCATAAGGCCAATGTTAACTTTTAAAGCCCGTCCCCTGCTCAACGGATTATTCGATACCGTTGATTTATGGCTCATTTTAAAGAGTAAAAATATACCTAGCGATTTCAGTAAGCAGAATTTCAACATCGCAAATAATAATCGATCAATAAAATTCCAAAATATTTAATATTTACGATTTTTTTATGCACAAACTATTTATGATAACGGAATTCTGGTTACTGAAATCGCTAGATATATTTTTTATCTTTAAAATTAACCATAAATAATGTATTTAGGATAACCTGTTGAGGAGAGACGGACTTTGAAAGTTAACATTGGTCTTATGGGAGAAGCAGGTAGACGCAGAGGACTGGAGCCCCCTCTTAAATAATAATTAATATAGGGGCTACATAAAGTATTTTATTTTAAATTGAGTAAATATATCGATTTTAAATTCCACTGAGAATTAAAAAAAAACCGTGAAAAAACCTTGAATCTTTTGTGATCAGTTATTTATTTCAAAAATTGTTCTAAAAATAAAATCAATATTCACCCAGGATAAGTTTTTTTTTCCAAGTGGGGAAATTAATCATTTTAATCATAAAAAAGCCTCATTTTGGGATTTGAGGTTTAGTAATCTTGGTATCTGACCATGGCCTCTATCAAGTATTTTCCAATTTATGATTTGAAATTGATGAACTAATTCTTATCAACTTTGTTTATACACTATTAGCTTCTTTATTGCAGTATTAATAAGAGTTTTAATTGGCTCTCTCTTCATAATAACTACTGCTAGCAATGAACATTAGTTCACATAGAACATTTACACTGGTGGCAAGACAAAATTTGTCACTTTGTCATCACAAAATGATGTCGTTCTCAAGGATCTTTCCCCAAAATCAAAGAGAGTAATAAATTCAAATAAATTTGATTACTAAACTGATAAATTGCATAATTAACTTTATAACTTTGACCTTCGTACAAAATCCGACTTTTCTGTAATTTTCCAATATTATCACCATCACCAGACTCACAACAGAAAATTTCAACTTGCTTGGTTCAGACCCACTCAAGCTAAATACTAACTAGATAAAGAAATTAAAATATGTGTTACAAATCGTCAGTTTGTTTATACCCATGGGTTAGATTTTTGTCCAGGTTGGTTGTATGTATCTGAATGATACCTTTTTTATAATTTGGCAAAAATTGTCTTTTTGAGATGTTGAACATAATTTTCTGAGTATAAATATTGTGCTTTCCATTTTAAATTTGTTCTAATAAAGTATAAATCTAACATGGCCACTAATTCCAACATCCTCTTAAGTTTGCACAATTTTTCTCAATTACTCTTAGTTCTTAGATGAAAAAACTGTCAATCAAACATGGAACAGTGCAAATGGAGTCTAATTTTATTACAATATCCTCAAAAAGTTAAAATAATTCCTAATTTAAAATGTATTGTTGGTGATGGTGCATTTATGTTATTTAAGAAGTATTGTGGACATTTTTCATCTCTGATTAGAAAAACAAAAGTTTATGATGTTTCGGGATCTGGAATCTAACTTTGTCTTCAAGTGAAAAGAATACCTATAACATAACAAAATTTAGGGGTAATTGTTCTGAAACTTTGTTTTACTAACCAGTGATGGAAAATGTCAGCAATCATTTCTTGAATTACAGTTTAAATAACTTGAAACCAAAATCTTTCTCAGCCAGATTGTTCAAACAACTGGGACCATTTAGCAATATAGAGAAAATTGACATTTTATTAGGCAGTAATAAATTTAATATTTTAATATTTTAGCATTCCCGTCCACCACAATTATTTATTTCCTCATTACTTACTCTATCATAAAATGCCATATGTATATCTTATGATATTACACACCATAATTTATAAGGTAATTATTATGTTAAGTTGTTATGTACATATCAGTTATGTTGTAATAAGACTTTTAAAATCTAGTTTGTATTGCTCATAGTTTTATGATTTTGTTAAAAATGTTGATGAGTTTACTTAAAACTGTTAAAATAATAATGTTTACAAACAAATTGTATTTGCAAACGATTGCTTGTGATTGAACTGCTAAATTACTTATAAATAATATTTTTAATTTTATGTTTAGTAAAGCATCAACTAGTGTTAAACAAAGTTACTAGCGTGAAGAATAGCAAACTATTTATATGCAAATAAGACGAGGGAACCAATTCGAACTGCCAATCGCCAAAAAACTCAACACACCTCGGGTGCAGTGTATCAAAAGGACCGAAAGAGGTCAGTTCACTAGTTTCTATAATTGTTAATAAAAATTGTTTGTTTAGTTCTGCAACTTCCTGGCCATGCTCTCAGAGTACAACAATCAGTTCTTGTTAGGTCCCAAGAGAGGTTAGAGAATACCAACTCGCCATTGTATAAAACGTTACATTCTTCACAAATCTTTACACTGGCTTAAAGAGTTTTAAAACCTGTAATCAAATAGATACAATAGACAAAATAAGTGCAGTAGTGAAAAAAACTTAAATACAGTGTTAGTTTTATTTTTAACGCAACCCAATTTATATGTACCAAAAGTCACTGTTTAAGACAAGTTCATAAGTTGGGAGTACTACTTCCTTTAATTCATTATTTATCAGTTAGTTTGCATTGTTGCATATCTTTCTGCTGTTATTTTAAGGTGAACAAAATTAGTTTTTAGAATTTGCTGAGAAGTTTGGACCACTGGATAAATACCACACTTCTCGCGAACAGGCCTGAACATTCGGTCGAACTCAGAATGTTCGGAGTATTCACGAGAAGTGTGGGAGCTGCACGAACTTTTGAATAGATACAGGAACATACGGGACAGAGTGTTCGGCCGAATGTTCAGACCTGTTCGCGAGAAGTGTGGGACTGCCTTAAAGGTGGTATTTGAGCACCTAGTATAAACAAATTAAATGATTAAGTTACAGCAATTAGTTGTAGCTAGTGCCAAAAGCAATATAATGTTTTAAAATAACAGTATAATATGTTATAATAATTTTAAAACGAGTTTGCACGCAGCACGCTGATGTGAGGGAAGTGAATTTCCACATACGAAACTTTTAAAACTCAAAACGAGTTTAAAAACATACATTTATTCCAATGTTATTGAAATCTGAAAACATTGATTTTTTGGCTGTTCTGATGCTCCTGGTTTCAATCACCTGCAATGCTAGGAATACAATTTTGCGCATTATAAGGTTTGGAGAAGGTCCAATCAGGCTTTAAAGTAGGCGCCAGGTTGCTGGGGATGATACAAATACACCAAAAAATGAATAACATGCTTTCTAATTTAAAAAAACCCATAAGATAACGTACTGTGTTTAGTCGATATACATTTTCTTTAATAACTCGGTAAATATTTATGCTAGAATGACGAGAGAGGGCTTAAAACTTTCGCTTCACTAATTCCCATCTTAAGACATGCATTAATTTTACGTCCGAGGCTTATCTGATCCTTTTTGGGCCCGAAAACTCAAAATTTTAAAGAATAATCCCCAAAAAAGGGTTTTAGAGTTGTCCGATTGTTTTGACCAACGAACTTGTCCAACTGATTATAGAAAGGAACATCCCTACCAAATTTGAAGTAAATCGGACAAAAAATGTGACCGCTAGAGTGCATACACACACACACACACACACACACACACACACACACACACACACACACACACACACACACACATATATATATAATTTTGAACGACCCCCCAAAACCTGCTCAGGGGGTCACGTAAAGAACTTCTATGGTGGTCCCGGGCTTAAGTTTCACCGTGCGGGTCATGCTAATAGTTCACTTATCCATAGGAAATTCACTAATAACAGCAAATAAATTTATCAAAATTGCAATAGTGCAAACCAACTGATGGAGGGTAAAGTAAAGGAAGTATGATTATCTATAAACTTGTATCAATTTTAAACATTGACTTTGGAATTTTTTGAACTTGTAAATTGGGTTATGTTAAAAAAAACATACTGTATCAAAAACGAGTTTGCACACAGCACGCTGACGTGAGGGAAGTGAATTTCCACATAAAATGTTTTAAAACTCAAAATCAGTGTAAAAACATGAAATCTGAAAACATTGATTTTTTTGGTTGTTCTGATGCTCCTGGTTTCATTTACCTGCAAAGCTGGGAATACAATTTTGCGCATTATAATATTAGGAGAAGGTCGAGTCAGGCTTGAAAGTAGGTGTGAGGTTGCTGGGGATGATAAAAGCACTCTAACAAAGGATTAGCAGGCTTTTCTAGTGTAAAAACCCCATAAGACAACGTACTGTGTTTAGTTGAAACGCATTTTCCTTAATAACTCGGTAAATATTTATGCTAGAATGACGAGAGTGGGCTTAAAACTTTCGCTTCACTAATTCCCATCTTAAGACATGCATTAATTTTACGTCCGAGGCTTATCTGATCCTTTTTGGGCCCAAAAACTCAAAATTTGAAATATTAATCCCCAAAAAAGGGTTTGGAGTTTTCCGATTGTTTTGCCCAACGAACTTGTCCAACTGATTACAGAAAGGAATGTCCCTACCAAATTTAAAGTTAATCGTACAAAAAATGTGACCGCTAGAGTGCAAACACACATATATATATATATGTCTATATATATATAACATTTTGAACGACCCCCAAAACGTTTTCAGGGGGTCACGTTAGGAACTTCTATGGTGGTCCCGGGCTTAAGTTTCACCGTGCGAGTCATGCTAATAGTTCACTTTCCAAAGGAGATTCACTAATAAGGCACGACATATTCCAACTGTTTTGATTAGTGGCGGCTTGCCTACAAATCTGTTTATACGACATAACAGAAATAAAATTGGTTACGTTTTCATGCCATTATTTTCATTGAACTGAATTACCCCATTCGTCTGCCTATTTACTGGTAAATCCTTTTTTTAGGATAATGGGTTAATATTGAAGTATGAATAATTAACAAGAAATAGGAAGTATTGAAGTATGAACAAGATAAAATTACTAAACCTGTGGTTTTCTGGGGAATGGAAAGTAGTTCAGTCACAAGTAGTTATGAATCTGTTTCAAATTTATTAATCTCAATAGCGCTTTGAAATGAAAAAGTTTATACGATAATTAGATTTATTTTATAAGCTCAAGAGTTAAAGTGTCCCTGTTTAAATGTATAGTTTTCTAGTTGCTAGTAATTTGTATATGTATACAGCTCAATATAAATTTTGTACGTTTACACGGTTATTAAACTATTACTTTTGTACTTCAGTAATTTTCATTCCTCTTTATCCACATCCTTGAAAACAGTGAGGAAGTTGTTTGGACGTTTGCCAAGATTTGCATGCAGTTTTAATGCATGATGAGTAATTTACGAAAAACCTGGAGGCTGCTGTTGAAAAATTAATCAAATAATCAAGAAAGAATTGGAGGAAAATTATATTTTCAGCTACGAATTAAGATTTTCGGTGCTGAATTGTAGAACCCCTTCTACACTCCATGCAGCAGTAACTGGAATCGAGTCATGTCAAAGGTTTTATATTTGGTTTGCCCCTTATTTCTCTCTGGTTTCATCTGCTTCCAGTAAATGTTATAAAACTAGATCAACCAAAACAACACTGCTAGCAGTTCTAACCTTAAATACCACAAACATTTAGTAAGTTAAAATGTAATTGTAAACCGAATATCCATCAGGTCAATGCTCTAAACCTTAAACCTAGAAATATCAAAAGAAAAATCTGTAAATTTTAATTTTATTAGATGAATTCCTCCTACTCTGTTAATCTGTATGAACAATCAACCAGAGCTCAATTTATACAGATACAGACCTTAATTATGAAGACATTACAAGTCATTATAAACGCCTAACAATGTTTTTTTGACCGCAATCTTTGTCTTTTATTTTTTTTGTTGATGCTCAGAATCACTGAACGAGTTCGCACGCAGCACGCTGATGTGAGGGAAGTGAATTTCCACATACAAATCTTTTAAAACTCAAAATCAGTGTTAAACATACATTTATTCAAATTTTTATTAAAATCTGAAAACTTTCATTTTTTGGCTGTTCTGATGTTCCTGGTTTCATTTACCTGCGATGCTGGGAATACAATTTTGCGCATTATAAGGTTAGGAGAAGGTCCAGTCAGGCTTGAAAGTACGCGTGAGGTTGCTGGGGAGGTTAAAAGTACACAAACAAATGAATAACAGACTTTTCTGAAATAGAAAGAACTGAAATAGATTAAGAACCTTTGACAATGTTTATGCATGTAATTACATGTTTCGAACAATAAAGAAATTTGAATTTGAATTCTAATGTAAAACCCCCATAAGATAACGTACTGTGTTTGGTCAATACACATTTTCTTCTATAACTTGGTAAATAGTTATGCTAGAATGACGGGAGAGGGCTTAAAAGTTTTGCCTCAATAATTCCCATCTTTTTACAAGGATTAATTTTACATCCCAGTTTTTGGGTTTCTGACCCTTTTTGGGCCTAAAAACTCAAAATTTGAAAGAATAATCCCATAAAAAGGGGTTTATAGTTTCCCGATTGTTTTGCCCAACGAACTTGTCCAACTGATTACAGAAAGGAATGTCCCTACCAAATTTGAAGTAAATCGGACAAAAAATGTGACCACTAGAGTGCAAACATATATATATATATATATATATATATATATATATATATATATATATATCATTTTGAACGACCCCCAAAAACGTGTTCAGAGGGTCACGTTAGGGACTTCTATGGTGGTCCCGGGCTTAAGTTTCACCGTGCGGGTCATGCTAATAGTTCACTTTCCATAGGAAATTCACTAATAATGAAACTACAAAGAAAGATTAATTACCTTTTTGTTCCATCAAAGTGATCCAGAATAGTAATCCTTACTAGCTACCACGAGTGTACCATCTACACGCTGCACAAATGTATAATCACTTGAATCTGAGGTTGTCATAATTTAAAAAGGTTTATGCAAAAACACGACGGAAAGCTTTTAATTCGGCCTGAAGATGAAGCTTTAATGGCTTCGAAATCAAGTGGTACCCAGTAAGGATCACTTTAAAAGGCAATTTTATCTTGCAACTTTTATTGCTCTTTTCCCCCGTTCCCTTATCACATCTCAGAATACATAGGGACTAAACTTTACCTAAGTTACAGTTTGATCACTTGGTACTGCTTCATCGCTTCCACATTGCACTAGTAAACACGGTTTGACTGGCTTTTACGACAGGAAATCCATATAAAGGCACATAGCCTTACTTCAGTGCTGCAGATAGTGTTGCCAACTTTTCATTTGGCCAAAACCAGATGTGAGCCTCACAGGAAGGAAAGCAACCATTTGCAGCCTCTTTGGCTGCTAACAACACCTCATTTCTACCCAGAACAAAGTCGATTTTCTGACAAGCAGTTTTTTGAATTGGTAATGTGTAATAGATTAAAATGTGTATTAAGGGCAGGGCCTGGTGGTGTGGGCCCTTGTTGCCATCCGGATCCAAGTTGGTGACCTTTTTTTAGACAACAGTGTCCTAAATAAGACACTGGCCCCCTCTTAACGGACCCAGGCCCCCTGAGAGACTCGGGCCCCCCCTGGAGTACGGCCCTGCATAACATCTGTAGTCACTTTTCTATTAACTAAAATAGAAAATAAATTTTAATTTTAAACTTGATAAACTAACTAAAAGGTAAATAAAAAGAATAAACATTATTAGTGGTTTTCTGTTTACACGAAACTACCCTAAATATTAATCTAAACTCCATCTAAATCGACTGGAATCTATTAATTTTTCCCTATAACCTATTTCTTATCAACAAAACCGGGCACCGGACATATACGAGTAAATCCGAACTGTCCGGTTGAAAACCTAACGGTTGGCAACACTAGCTCCAGGCAAAGTGGACCTTTCGGTTTCAAGTGTCTCCCGAACAACCTTTCTGTATGGGAAATACAACCACATAGTAATAAATACTGACGATTTCTTCCTCAAGAAAATGTTTAAACAATTTTAAAACAGAAAATTGAGGAAATTTATAATGATCTTTCAAAAAAATATCATGTTGAATTATTTAAGTTTTTAAACAGTAAATAACATTTTTAATATTCTTAAAATTATCTTTAGATAAACCATTGTTTTAGGCTAATGAAGCACCCACAGCTTTAGAGGGAGGTGATTGTGTTAACATTTAGTCATTTATCCAGTAGGGAAGCAACTTTTAATACAAATGTTCTTAATTGATTAATTAAATACAACTATTTGTATTTATGCATAATATAATTACAACTCAAATTGATTTATTTAACACAAGAGCATCTTTAAATGGCATTATTAATTTTGTACACGAAAAACAAAAAAGACTAATGAGAAATAATATATTATAATATGAGATATTATAATCTAAGACAGGAATTGAGCTAAACTATTGTTTCACTAATATTATTCAACATCACTGTTAGAAATATTTTACGATAAAACAATCAGTTTGAATTAATAATGAATAAAGTCATCAATGATATACAGGTTATAGACAGATCCAAAACAAAACACTATAATTAATGAGCGATTTCTGCATGTAGTATAAAAAATATTACAAAGTATATGAAAAATGTCAATCTATATCAGTAAGCTTATAATATAAATTCAAAATTTAGTTTTACTTCAACCCATTAAGTTAGTAATTTAATTCTATTCACAATAACCTACAACGAGCTCCGATTGGGGCTGTACAATAGTAGCAAAATTAGTAACTAATGACTGAAGGCAGCTACAGGTTCTCTCCACTAGGGACGCGGACCGACTATTAACTTATCCAACGCCTCTGGGCTTGGTCGTGATAGCCGAGTGGGCAAAGTCATAGTAACACCTTGGCCACGAAGTTCACCTTGGTGTACTTACGAAGTTCGCGGGTTCGATTCCCTCTCACGACCAAAACTGACTATTTGTGCAACTTTCAATGAGTTAACCGATCTGTGGCAACGTTGGTGGGAGGGCCAATGTAAAATAAATAGAAGATGACAAGGTTGGGTAATTCTTTGTGAGTTACACATGGTCAAAAGTGGTATAATCCATTTAAACACAATTTTTCATTCCAATTCATAGGTTTTAAAAATGACAAGTTAAGAAAGGCATCAGCACGTCATTCTAAAGTAACGGTTGAATTCAAACCAATGTAATAAAGTAAAAACATGGTTCTTAAAAACACAAACTAATTAAAATAAGTGTAAATAGTAATAATTCAAAAAATAAATTGATAAGTTAAAAAATAATACCATTTCCTTAATTTCAACATTGAATAAGGTCAAGTGGCAAGTATAACAAACACTTATTGTTCAGCGTCATAACTGAATTTCAAACATCATCAAATAATATAAAAGTATCATTCGGTACCAATTAAAAAGCTTATTAATAAAATCATTAAGCTGCTCAAAGAAGGTTCTAAAGCAACTTTTGCAAAGCTTTGAATTTGATTAAATGATTTAGTCCTAATGAATTCTTTGTTATACTAACTTGACCAGATTTTCAAGTAAATAATGTATTATAAATATGAAAATATAAGTTAGATTTTAGTTGAAATAACTAAAACACCAAGAAGAAATTATATATTTTTGTATCAGGACAAAATAAATTTAAAAGTATTTAGAAGTTTATAACAATCAATATTTTAGAACAAAATGAATTTGTTCTAAATTAATATTCAATATTAAAACAAAATTAAACCGCTTAGAAATATTTTTCAAGATCTCCAAACAAGCAATGTCTCTGTATATAAAATTGATCTCAGAATGCCACGGGAGAATACTGCTTAATTTGTGGGCCTCAGAAATAAATTGATAAAACTTTAACCCAAAGAAAACTTAAATTTTGCTTGTAGCTCATCTAAAAATTTTAACTTCAGGCTTATAGAGTTTCAAATCATAACAAAATAGTCAAAACAGCTGATCAACTAGTGTCCTATCAAAGTAACAGACGGTAAAGGATACTTATGTAATTTTCTTTCCAGCAAACCTTGGCCCCCAGATATTAGACATTAATAAATAAAATGTCAATAGATCCCCGTAGTAATAATATAGGACTAAGTATGCAAGTTTCCTGGTACATTACAAGCCTGAACATTCTGACACAGAATAAGTGTAACATTTTTTAGCCACTATGTGTCTTCCGTGATTCCTCCAAACCACTCAATGTGTTGAAAAAAGAAGCAAAGGCACAAATGATTGAAAAGATCAAAGCTTTCTATATAAAATAGTATTTTATTTCATTTATAAACATTTAAAAATCTCAAATACAGTAAGAACACAGAGGAGATAACAAAAGTAAAACTAAATTACAGTTGAATAATAACACTTACATACATTGCAGGTACCATTACAGAATTTAACATAATCATAACTATAAACAAATAAAATCTTAGTAAGACCAACGTATAAAATCCAAGTAACGCATTCAATGTTCATATCCACACATACAAATTACCAATTAAATTAATAATGTAAAGTTATGGATGTTGCAAATATTAGCAGATATTCCTAAAATTTGTCTGGAGGTAATGTGATGAGAATATGATTAGATCGGAGCCGGCTTCTTAGGCAAAAAAAGGTTGGGAATCAGAACAGGCAGAATACTAACTTTTCCTTTTTTAAACTTTTTTTACATTTTTAAAAACTAAGATGCTCATAAATAACAACCGAAGCAATTACAGTTACACTCTGACAATTGTATTTATGATTGTGTTTTTCAACTAACCAGATGTTAATTTCTTGCCTCACTGGTACAAATTACAAAATCAAATAGAGGATAATGGAAAAAGGCAACGTATACCTAACATAGAATATAAAAGCAACGTTCCAAGTTTAAAACCGTGACTGTGGAATCAACCGCTTTATGGTGGATGATTACGTGGGTTCAGGTGGGTGTAGGAAGATTATAGAAATTACAACTCTAAACAAACAAACTCTGGTAACTAGCTATCAACACAACTCATAACTTTAAAGTAGACAATCAATGTATTAGTGGAATGTGATGTTTGAACACCAGGAAAAAGTCAATAGGCACTTCTGGACTTTTCACAGCTCCTGATACATATTTGCTAATTGTGGCCCAGTTCAAGTAGGTAACACTATAAAAATAGTCCAACAAATCTAACGTTAAAAAATTTAACCTGAACAATCTAATTCATAACCTAATGATTTTTTAAATAAGATTTAGAGTCAACCCGCTTAAGAGGGCAAGTCCGCTCAAGTCACGAAACTTTTCGCTATCTACCTGCTTTGCCCATAAGGCCAATGTTAACTTTCAAAGCCCGTTCCTCCTCAACGGACTATTTGATATCGTTGATTGATGGCTCATTTTAAAGAGCAAAAATATACCTAGCGATTTCAGTAAGCAGAATTTCGATATCGCAAATAATAATCGGTCAATAAAATTCCAAAATATTCAATATTTACGATTTTTTTATGCGCAAACTATTTATGATAATGAAATTCTGCTTACTGAAATCGCTAGATATATTTTTGAACTTTAAAATAATGAACTATAAATAATCAATTTTGGACAACCCGTTGAGGAGGGACGGACTTTGAAAGTTAACATTGGTCTTATGGGAGAAGCAGGTAGACATCAGAGGACTGGAGCCCCCTCTTAAGTACAATAAAATCCTTTAATCATCTTTTTAATAAGTCAATTAGAAAAACATGTAAAAACAAAACAAAATTATTAAAATCATCAATTTTCCTATACACTAATGATAATTTGTTTACCCTGAAACAACCTCTTGATTTGAATTAGTATTTCAGATGTTAAGATAAACTTTGAGTCACGTAAACATCCTATTTATACTAAACAGAATAAACAGGTTCTTTTTTTAAACAACTACAAAAGTAGGCCTTGTGAAATGAATGGGTAGTTAGATGAGTTAACAACACTAAGGTAGACAAAGTTAATAAATCATTAACTTCAATCAAAATATATTCCTTTTTAGCGAATTTCATATATAGGAAAGAAGTTATTACCGTAGGTCTCATGGTAAGAGTTAAGCCCGAGACCATGAAAACTTTTTGTTTTGAGGTCCCCAGATGCCAAAAACACTATTCGTTCAAATTTATATATATGTGTATATATATATATATATATATATATATATATATATATATAGATATATACGAGGGTCATCCAGAAAGTAAAGAACGTTTGCTTACTGTGTCTATCACAGCTCCCCCATCACCGCCATTGCGTGTGCGGCAGTCCACTCACCTCTCCACCAAAGTCTGAGCCGAGTCTCGTTGCTGTGCGGTCACACGTCTTATTTCTACAGCGATTCAAAATGGCAGCGGCAATCGAAAATCTCGCCAAATCTAAGATAAGCAGTGTCAATCGGTCTCTGAGTAAAAAAATGTCTATACCGAAGAAATTTTTAGAAAAACACCAAAGAAAGTTAATGATGAAAGTGCAAAAAAACAAATCTTAAAATTGATGTAATGTGCTAAGATTTTACCAGCTGTTTTCCTCCAATCTTCCCTCAAGTCTTTCTTTCAAATCGTCTTTTGCGAGCAATGACCTGCCACTCCGATCCTCGTCGTGCATAATGGATTTTATTTCATAAAACCTGTTGCACCATTTTTTCCCCTGAAAACTCAACTTGAAGACTTGTTTGCACTTTCACCACCAATTCTATTTGGTGTTTTTCTAAAAAATTTGATGGTCTAGACATTTTTTAACTCAGAAACCGAATAAAACCGCTTATCCCATATTTGGCGGGATTTTCGATTGCCAGCGCCATTTTGAATCGCTGTAGAAATAAGACGTGTGACCGCACAGCAACGAGACTCAGCTCAGACTTTGGTGGAGAGGAGTGGACTGCCGCACATGCAATGGCGGTGATGGGGGAGCTGTGCTAGACGCAGCAAGCAAACGTTCTTTACTTTCTGGATGACCCTCGTATATATGTGTCCATGAATGCGATAACTTGAGTAAAAAACGTCCGATTTCGATGAAATTTGGCTCAAATGTGTAAAGTGATATTCATGACTTTAAGTTCGAAAACCAGAAAAATCGGACGGGAAAGGGGGTTTATGGGGGTTTTAAATTTTCCAAAATCAGTTTTATGCATTTTTCACCCTAATTTTTTTTAAAAACTTATTTTTGGTTTTGACCATGTTATAGAGCTCAAAAAAACAAATAATATAGTATGTTGAATTATTAACCTAGGTTAAGTGGTTGCGGAGAAAATCCAAAAAACCTACTCATAAAATCTCCGATGTTAATCTTATGGGACAAAGGGTTTTGGCTTTTCCTCAGTTCATTTTAATGGAAACTTCACATTTGCTTTTACCATAGAGAAACGAATCTATATAGATTCCTTTGTCTGTGCTTTTACCAATCTGTTCAGCTCCACAAAACATCATTTGGTGTTTAAATTGTGATTCTACACCCAACCGTTGCAGAGATATTCAACGTTCTAAACAAAGTACATTGTCCAATGTTATCCTTATGGACAATAAATAAAATTTGATATCTCGATTATTTATGAATGTATATTGATGTGGCTTCACATAGTACTGATATATTGATATTTGCACAAAATTTATTTTTTGTTGATTATCCCCGAAGCAGCAAACCTGCATACTCAGCACCCATGTTATTCTTATGGAGAATAAGTAAAATGTAATGACTCCCTTAATTATGAAAATAAATTAATAAAACTTGGTATGTGGCTTCATTTTATTGAGTTATATTAATATTTGCATAAAAACTCATTCTTTTTCCTTGTTGCAGCAAACCTGCTTACTCAGCCCCATATTATTCTTATGGGGAATAATTCAAATGTTATATAGCGCTTATTTATGATTGAATATTGATGAAACTTGGTATGTGGCTTCGCCTAGTTAAATTATATTTATAGTTACATAAATACCAATTGTTTGTGTTCCATTTTTCAGCAAACCTACATACCCATCACCAATGTTATTGGATGATGCGTGAAGTTTAATTAAAATATATAATTATAAAAGAAATAAAATTACAACATTATTTTAATCATGACTGGTATGACCAACACAAAATTGTATTTGTTTATTTACATGTTATGTTAAAATGAAAAATATCTGTAATAAATATATCACATGATACTGTCTATTTTGTTCACTCTTGTGGATTGATTTGTTTGTATTTAGTATTCACCAGTTATTCTTATGGAGAATAATTAAAATTGTATATTATATCACTTACATGTGAATATATTTTTATGAAACTTGGTATGCGGCTTAATGTGGTATTAAGACATATATTATGTATTGGAAATTCGCTGAGTACGCAGGTTTGCTGTGACGGGGTATTACTTTCGCCCTTTATACATAGTATATGGAGAAAGAATTGTTTTCGTCAAAATTTTAGAATTTGAGTTGTTAATGGAAATATTCGTTTAGGTATTCCCTGAACCCAAAAAAGTTATTTTTATGTGATGACTGTGTGTCTGTCTGTCTGTATGGATGTGTACGAGCTAGAGCCCTAACCAATGGTCCGATTTTTTGGAATTTGGTATGTAGGTACTAATCCACAATAACTCCAGGTGTTTTTTATTTTTTGGAATTTTTGATTGTTAGGGTAATTATCCCTCAAAAACCGCTAAAATCAAGAAAAATTCAAATTTCTCAAAAACGGCTCAAACGATTTTAATTAAACTTTAGTCGTTTGTAGAGCTTAAGGTTTCCAACAAAATTACATCACCCGCATTTCTGTAAAAATTCGGGTTCAGAAATTATAGGACTTAAAACATCAAAAATTCTGTTTTTTGGGGTTTTCATTTAAAAAAAAAAACTGAATATAAAAAATATTATTTATCACCCTTGAAAAGAGCTCAAAACTAAACAATTTAGTATTTTGAATTACTGTTCTACGATTGCTGGTTGCGGAGAAAATTTGAATTTTCATTTTGTGGTAAACACAGTACGTTGTCCAATGTCATTCTTATGGGGAATACAAAAATTTCTATTTCTCTCTTATTGACTGATCAATTTCGGTCAAACTTGATATACTTGTCAAGTTAGCATTGACCAACATAGGAAATTCAAAATATGTTGCCCCTTAATAACCCTTGGGGGGGAATACGGGGCATTTCCCCTCTTTAAACCACATGTGTACCAATGGATTCTGTAGTGCCTCCAAAACAGCGATTTGGGTGGATGTTTTTGAAAACAACTTGTTTACATGATTTTTTACATTCGTCTGTGCTTTGTATTCTATATCTAGTAAATAAAAAGTAATTTATTCATTAAAGTTGGGCTAAAAGAGAGAAAGTGTGTGTCAGTTTCCTGATACCGTTTATTCCCTAAGCGAGCACCCAATCCTCTATCTGCACAGTTGCAGAATAACTTATGGATAGGGCTAGTATCCTAAACTTAAGCATAACAAATAATATCATAGTAATTATTTATATTTGACTAACCAAACCTAACCTAACTAGAGGTAAAAAGTGAAAGTAAAAAGACTTTAAGGTCAAAAATACAAAAAAAATGATTTTTGATCAATTTTACATTCTAATTAAAGCTCTCTCCTATAGTCCGATCTTTCTGGCTTTGTCACAAATGTCATTTTACACATTTGTGCTAAAGTTCATAACTAAAAAGTTATCACGTTAATGGACGGACATATATAGGCCATAAATTTGAACGAATGGTGTTTTGGGCATTTAGGGGCCTCAAAACAAAAAGTTATCATGGTCTTAGCCATGCCACATACGGTAATAGCTCCTCCCCTATAGAGGAAATTCACTAAAAATGAGTTCCGGTTTGCCAAAACAATGGCGAGCTTGGACTACAATGTCACAGGAAATTAAATATAAAAGACTTTTCTCTAATGCATAGGCCTACCATTAGCATACTGCTAGCCAGCAAACTAGACAGATTCAATTCTATACACTGCTTTGAGCAGTAGTTTGCACATTGAAGCAAAGTTGTCAACAAACCAAATTTCTCGCAACCGAGCCAATGAAGTTAACTTAACTTATATCCTAGAGGTTCCCATTAACTTTCAGAGCTTCTCCAACTCTTTTGCAAATTGATTTTGATGATTGAATACAGTTGTCAAACTTAGAGCCCACAAACGCATCCCCGCCAATGACCAGTGGTGGAGAAGTGGAGACGATCAAGCAACCCGGAGCTCCTGGATATGTGTTTGTGACCTGGGAATACCTCCATTTGTGACACTTGACAGCTTTAGGCTCTGGCCAGGTGGGAAACAACACCTTTGTCTGGGAAACTAACACTTTTTCAATATCGGGAATTGAATCTTCAACGTGTTTTGTACCAAAACCTACTGAAGTGTGAAAAACTACAGAACAAAGATTTTCAGGCTGATTTCTCCTGACATTGTCTATTGAAACATACCTAAAAATAGGGTCACCATCAATGTACTGAGCACCCCAGTTTTCATTAAGGTTTTCCAAGAAGAATAGAACTAAAACATATCTAGAACTATATGTGACACTATTCAAGGGCTCTATAACATTTAGAATGTTATTTTTGACAGTCCCTTCTAAGAGAAAAACTTGAGGCACTGGCATAGTTAAAATTACAACATCAAAGTCTTCTTTTTCACCAGTTTTTGTTTCTACTATCCATCTATCATCTTCTTTGTTTATTGAAGAAACATGATGAGAAAACTTGGTTTGATTAATTTGAGCTTTTTGAATAATATTTTTTACTAGGAAGCTTGTACCGTTTGGCACAACAAAGTTTTTACTGTTTCCTTGAAGCTTCATTCCAATCACATTGCATTTTAAAGGTTCCAATATCCCTTCGGAAATCAAGTCACTATAAATATCTCCATTGGCTTTCATGTACTCCTCTGTTGTGGTAATGTATTGGGCACCCAAGTCAGCAGTGCAGCTTGGATTTAGAGAGCAACGTGTTGTTGCCATCCTACCTCCAGCACCTCTTGCCTTATCCCAAATGCTGATATTACAATCTGGTAATAGTTTTCTAATGCACATTCCAGTTAAAGCACTTGTAATACCTCCTCCAACTAGTAGTATTTTCATTTTTGTTTCGTCCATCAACTCTTAGGTCTCAAATTAGGCTTACGATTAGATGTAACTCACTTCAGAATTAGAAATTTGAATGTGTTTTGCAATAAGAATGACAATTTAAAAGCTGTTTGATTTGTTGTATTCCTTTCTAAACTAAACCTATGAGTATGGGCTCAAGTTCTAATTTAGCATATGTCCATTCATTAAAAACAAAGTTTAACTCACTTATGACTATTTAACCTCAATCCACAGAATTCGTGCATTTAACAGATTATATGAAAAAGTGAAGAAGCACAATTTAAATTAATCTATTACATTAAAAGATTCCATTAGCCTACACTTTCACTGAAAAACAGCTCCAAAATATTTTACCAACAGTGTGAATGACTGCTGATATCCACAACTGGTAGTTTGACACATTGTCATTTGTCAGTTACCACTACGACTATACGACTACAGTGGCCAGTGACATTACCATAAACAGCTGACGATCTTACCATTGTAGCCAGGATAGCCTTCAGTTCACAACAGATTGGCAGGTCATTCGGTAACTATCGACTATCGTATTATAAACTATCGATGTGACGGTCGTAGTCGACAAGTCGATTAGCGCCACAGTCTACTATACACAGTCGCGCAGCTCAGTTGCGAAAGTTGTCCGCCTGGCCGCGGCGAGCGATGCGAGCGCCCCTAGCGGCTCGCAAGCTCAAGCGCTAGTTCACTCTATTGGCTTATATGGCAACAAACCGTTCTTCATCTTGTTTAATTTAATAAAAATGTTTGTTAAATAATATTGCTGCGTTAATGTAACATTATTCGTCGTCCTCTTATGATATTATAAAAGTATTTCATCAGTTAATAATAATAAATAAACTAAATTTAGACGCAGGGAATAGTTTAATGCATCTTACGACAATCTGTCAACAATCATTATTTGTTAAAAATCATTGTGCAATTTACAGTTTGACCTTAGATGTTTAATTGTAAGATATATTATTTATTTAGTGAATTTCCTTTGGAAAGTGAACTATTAGCATAACCCGCACGGTGAAACTTAAGCCCGGGACCACCATAGAAGTTCCTAACGTGACCCCCTGAACACGTTTTGGGGGGTCGTTCAAAATTTTATATATATATATGTGTTTGCACTCTGTCCGATTTACTTCAAATTTGGTAGGGACGTTCCTTTCTGTAATCAGTTGGACAAGTTCGTTGGGAAAAACAATCGGAAAACTCTAAACCCTTTTTTTGGGGGATTAATCTTTCAAATTTCGATTTTTTGGGCCCAAAAAGGGTCATAAAAGCCTCAGATGTAAAACCAATGCATGTAGGATGATGGGAATTAGTGAGGCGAAAGTTTTAAGCCCTCTCTCGTCATTCTAGCATAAATATTTACCGAGTTATTAAAGAAAATGTGTATCGACTAAACACAGTACGTTGTCTTATGTGGGTTTTACACTAGAAAAGCCTGTTATTCCTTTGTTAGAGTACTTTTATCATCCCCAGCAACCTCACGCCTACTTTCAAGCCTGTTTGGACCTTCTCCTAACCTTATAATGCACAAAATTGTATTCCCAGCTTTGCAAGTAAATGAAACCAGGAGTATCAGAACAGCCAAAAAATCAATGTTTTCAGATTTCAATAAAAATTGGACAAATGTATGTTTTACACTTATTTTTAGTTTTACAAGTTGTTATGTGGAAATTCACTTCCCTCACGTCAGCGTGCTGCGTGCGAACTCGTTTGAATGCAAAGTTTAATTTGTAAATTGTTATCTTGTAAATAAATTCGTATTTTCCCTAAGAGATTTTACAAGACACAACGTTGGACAACGTCTGAGACAGAAAAAGCAGAGTTATCCATTCGATTTTTAAGTTGCTAATTCTTAAGATTCTAAAAAGTTCTTTGAAGTGCAAAAATGTTAACTATGCAAATCGTCTGCTTTGGTAGAAGAAAATTACAGTATTAATGATGAACGTATAACAAATTGTACATAATATTGTACACACAATTGTTTTGCGTCGACGTCTCATCTTGATTACTAATTTGTAAACGTTGAATTTTTAATTTTCTTTCCTGTTGTCAGGATTTGAATTTGTGTCTTATTAAACTTGTTTTGAAACTCAAATTTTGTTAGACCTTAAAATTTACAAATGAACCTTTGCGTTTAAAGAAAATAAAATGCAATAATATCTTACATTTAAACATTTAGGGTGTTAACATGCACATTGTACAATGATTTTTAACAAATGAAAGACAGAATGTCAGAATGTCGTAATTCATTAAAACTATTCCCAGCGTCTAAATTTAGTATCTTTTGTATTACCAACTTATGCGATAATATGCGAACTTATAATACTTTAAAATCTTCATCATCTCATAATAGGACGGCAAACAAGTTACATTAATATGGCAATATTAATTAATAAACATTTTTATTAAATTAAAACCAGAAGAACTCTTTATTGCCATTGAAGGCAATAGGGTAAAATAGCGCTCGAGCTTGCGAGCCGCTTGGAGCGCTAGGGTCGCTCGCGTGGACATCTCGACACACGAGTAAGCTGCGGGACTGTGTATAGTAGACTGTGATTAGCGCCGTCCACATGGATGGCAGTGGCTACGTACACGTCCGACGTGAGCCGCTACTGTTCACGTCCGTTCCAAATTATGCACCGTACGTTACTTTTCCTGTGATTTTTAAAACAAATTGAGAGCCAGAAAACCTCCTAACCTAACCTAACGTAATCTAACCTATCCTAACCTAATGAAACATAACGTAACGTAACCTAACCCAACATAACCTAAGCGGTAGCGAAGTGAATTTGCCCTTATATTGGACGTGTACGCAGTCACTTCGTACATGGATATGTACACCTTTGGTACACCATAGACTAACTACAGTATAGACATTGCACCTTATGGGCCTTTGCGTAGCACTTTTAATCTGGCTCCCGACGTAGTTCAGGGTAGCCCTGGTATGGTGGCGTTGTCATCGTGATGGTAACGTAGTTCACGAAGAGAGACGGAAATAAACGAGCGGTTCCGAAGGCCGCACCACCACGAAGAGAGACGGAGACAAACGAGTGATTCCGAAGTATTGATGCACGATTACGAGAGGATTCGGTTGTTGAATGGTTGCGTTTCGAATGTTTCCGATGACGCAATCGAATGGATTTTGATTTTGATTTCGAAAATTTACTAGCGTTTATTGACTTCCCAATATAATTCTTATTTACTTATTATTAAGTATTATAAACATGATGCATTTCAATTATGATCAGCGAATGCATACTAAATATTTGGTAACATTTCGAATGGCTACAACAATCGAAACGTTTCGAATGGTGCATCTCGCAATCGCTTTTTTGGGGTTGGGGTTGGCCGCTGAGATCAAAGGCAAGGCGCAGCCAATGCCCTACTAGATACAGGCCGTACTGCTCCTCCACCAGTTTTGGCGCCACGTCATATCTTTGGGAGGGCTCGAGGCGCGGGAAACTGCGGCCGCGACATCGGGCTGCGACTGTCTTTGAACTGCCACTAAACAATTTTAGTTGTACCTTATCCTTGATGTATGTCAGAACTTACTCTAATAAAGCCCGATATAGTTTAATAAAATATAAATATATATATATATATATAAATAAAATTAGAGTATTGTCTGTACATTGCTTGGAATTATGACATTTTTGCATATTTTCACGTTTTACACCCTAAAGAAGCCAAAACAAGTCTTATCTCAATTTCTGTCAGTCTATCTGTCTGTCTGTCTGTCTCTCCGTCTGTCTGTCTTTGGTAACGCTCAAGGACGGGTTTTTGTTCGCTTTTCACGGGAAAACGGGTGCACTGACATGGATGAAACTTTGTTTCATTGATCTATATATATGCGTGAGAAGGTTTTAGGCTACTTTAAACTGTCATACGCCTTTTGGAAAAAGAATGGCGGCCGCTCAAAAACGTGATTTCGTGCGATTAAGATCACGTTTTGTTCGCTTTTCACAGGGAAACGGCTGCACTGATTTCGATGAAACATTTTTTCTATGTTCTATATGTACGTTAGAAGTTTTTAGGTTTAAATATTTTGGAAATCACCTTAGAACTCTGTCCCACGGGGTTTTAAAGATACTATGTTCTTCTTATGGACAAAGCATTTATTTATATTGAACCAGATGATGACTTAAGAATAGTTATTCTATAAACAGATGTAGTTCTTATTTAAAACTTTGAGAGAAGATTGGTAATAAATTACATAAGTATACAGAGAGGATATCTATATACAAAAAATAAAGTTTTGTCTGTACATTGCTTGGAATTATGACATTGATATTGAACTTGCTTTACTGATATTGAACATAAGTGTGTACAACATTTCAGCAAAATAAAAATGTTTGAAAATATGTAAACTATACTGATAACCGATCACAAAAACTTGTTAATACTTCTGCATACAATTCATATGAGTTAAGTTTAATAAAAAAGTAACTGCAATTTAAAATTACACATTAATACAGACTATAAATAACGTGTTGTAATGGCAATAAAGTTAATTTGAATTTAAATATTTCTTTAACGTATTCCAATACGATAATTTCCAAATTTGTATTGAAACTTATGAAAACAATACAACTAAATATAATATTTATTGGTGTTTTTTTTATTAGTCCTACCATCGATTAAACATACTCACCCCACAGCTTCAACATTACCCTATGGGACTACATATTTTCAATTTATCTACTGCTTATGAATATTATAATAAATAAGCTTATATTATAATTTACTACTAAATAAATTCTCAACAAAAACAGTATAAAAAACTATGGGGTATGAATAATGTGATAGTAATTACAGACAAGTAAATACTTAAATCACAAATTTTGATAATTTCCACCAATTTATTGATTTATATATTTAACAATCCTATATTCTAATATGAGTAAGGTTTGCTTGCTTGCGACACTAATCTAAAAAAACGGCTCCAACGATTTCCTTCAAATGTTCGGAATAACTAATTTCTGTGATAAAAATAAGTTCTAGACAGGCCTCATCCCCAGGAAAAATCAAATAGTGTAAAAAAACTAAAACGCGTTCGCACGCAGCACGCTGACGTGAGGGAAGTGTATTTCCACATAAAAAACTCGAAATCAGTTAAAAACATACATTTATTCCAATTTTTATTCAAATCTGAAAACTTTGATTTTTTGGCTGTTCTGATGCTCCTGGTTCTATTTACCTGCAATGCTGGGAATACAATTTTGTGCATTATAAGGTTAGGAGAAAGTCCAGGTTGGCTTTAAAGTAGAGTGAGGTTGTTGGGGTTATCATATGATAAAAGTACACCAACAAATGAATAACATGCTTTTCTAATGTAAAACCCCCATAAGACAACGTACTGTGTTTGTTCTATACTGTGAATTATAGGATGATTGAAAATAAATTAAATACAAAAATATGTATGTTATACATAAGCATGTATGTTTTGCTGAGAATGGTCACAGAATGTTGTAAATGGATACTTTATGAGAATAGTCTGTGGACTTTTATAATCTTATAATGTTTGTTCAGCATTAACTATTATGTTGTTGGCACAAACAAGCTGGAATAAACTTACAACATTCAAATATGGTTGAGGAATGGTCCATAAATGGTTTATAACACCATTTAGGGTGATTAAAGGTGAGACTTGTTTCAAATATCCCAAATACAAGACAAAGTACGGTACTCACACTATCGTTATGGATTAAACATAATCGTGAACTAAGAATGTAACAGCTATATTAAATCAATTATTTGATGTAACACTTCATTATGTGGCAAGTACAATAGACTTTTGAAAAAAGGACCTGGCCAAACATTGTCATACAAACTGGCTGTGCTTTTTCAACCAAAGTTAATTTTGTTGGTATTGAACCAACTAATTTGTTTTGTTGGTTATGTTGTAAAATTTCATTCTCAACATAAAACTGGTGATTTATTCTTAAATTTGTTGTGCAAAATTAACAAGCTGACTTTTTACAATTAGTTTACTAAAACTCCTTTAAAATCGTTAAAAAATAAAAACTGTATTTCTCATATAATTTATAAAAACCTTTATGCAAAATATGTATGCATTAAGAATACTGGATAAAAAATAAATCCAATTAAAAATTAAAAAGTTGTATTGACAAATATAAACTGTAACAATTATTTAATCTATAATATCAGTCTTAACCCTCTTTCAAATCTCCCATTAACTACATTTCTTCCTCGCCACTGATGTGTTCAGCATAGATTGTTCTGTAACAAAAATATGTGTGGTATAGTAAATTAATAAAAAAATAAACAATCACAGTTTTTTAACAATGGGTTTGTCCACACATTACTTATTCTCCTTAAGAATGACATGGGGGCTGAGAACGTAGGTTTACTGCTACAGGAACCATCAGTAAAAAATTGTAGTTTGTTGTACAAATATCAATAGACCACAACGAGAAATAACATTCCTTTTGGGGGGTTTTGTACCCCAAAAATGGGTTTTTGAACTTTTTACATATAATTTTTGAAATAGTCAAATTTTAGTTTTCACCATTGGATTCAGCTTAAAAAAACACACAATTTGGTATTTTGATCATTCCTCTACGTCAATTGGTTACCGAGATATTGAAAGTGCTAAACACAGTACGTTGTCTAAAATTATTCTTATGGAGGAAAAGAAAATTTTTATATCTCGCTTATTTATGAACGTATACTGACGAAACTTGGTATACAGCTTCATCTCGTTGTGGTCGATTGATATTTGCTAAAAAAAAATTTTTGCCAAAGGCTCCCTTAGCAGCAAACCTACGTACTCAGCCCATTCTTATGGAGAATAATTAAATGCTATGCCTCCCTTAACTATGAACATAAATGAACACAAACTGGTATACGACTTCACCTACTTGAGTTATATTAATATTAGCATAAAAACCCATTTTTTGTGTTCCTTGTTGCAGCAAACCTGCGTACTCAGCCCCAATGTTATTCTTATGGAGAATAATTAAAATTTGATATATCACTTATTTGTGATATGTGGCTTCATGTAGTATTAAGACATTTATATCTCAATTGGAAATTCGCTGAGTATGCAGGTTTGCTGCGACAGGGGTATTCTTTTAATAAACAGGTGCGTTATTCTAATAAATATGTAGTACATCGCAAGAACAGATGACTCATAAATAAAAAGTATTACTGGAATTGTAACACCCTTCAAATATTTGGTTGCATATCGACCACTGAGCGGTTTGTAGTATAAATAAATACAAGCCACTAAAACGCCCTAAGATAGGTTAGGTTTTCTAACCTAACCCAACAGAGCGCTGTTAAGTAATAATTTAAAGAAGAATTACTGAAAATAATGTGGTGCGTTACCTTAGGGATGCTTGGCCCAAGTCCCTAAGCCGGTGCTGCGGTAAGTACATTTATTGGTTGTATTTGAAACCCTTATCATGTTCACTAAACAGCTCCACTTTTATTTGATTTATAGCAAAAATGATGTCCATAGATAATTAAAATAATCATGTGCGCCACCCCTCAACAAATTCCTAGATCCGCCCCTGGGAGGGGGAGGAAGAGTGAAAGGGAGAAAGGAGAGTGAGGGAGAGAGAGATGAGTCCAACAGAACCCACTAGATATTAAACATTTGTTTCATATATTCGTCGACTTTATATTGAACAAATATTTGGTTGAATATCGACCAGTGAGCGGTTTGTAGAATAAATAAATATAAGCCACTACAACGCCCTAAGATAGGTTAGGTTTTCTAACCTAACCCAACAGAGCGCTGTTAAGTTATAATTTATACCCCCGTAGCAGCAAACCTGCATACTCAGCGAATTTCCAATGCATATTAATTTATCTTAATACCACATACCAAGTTTCATCAATATACATTCATAAATAAACGATTTATGACATTTTAATTATTCTCCATAAGAATAACATGGCGGCTGAGTATGCAGGTTTGCTGAAATAAGGAACACTAAAAATGGGCTTTTATACAAATATCATTATAACTCAACTAGGTAAAGCCACATACCAAGTTCTATTAATTTATGTTCATAATTAAAGGAGATAACACGTTAATTATTCTCCATAAGAATAACATGGGGCTGAGTATGCAGGTTTGCTGCTACGGGAACTATCGGGCAAAAAATGGATTTTTGTGCAAATATCAATGGACCACAATCAAATAAAGCCATATACCAAATTTTGCCAATTTACGTTCATAAATAAGCGAGATATACAATTTTTCTTTTTCTCCATAAGAATAACATTAGACAACGTACTGTGTTTAGCACTTTCAATATCTCGGTAACCAATTGACGTAGAGCAATGATCAAAATACCAAATTGTTTGTTTTTTTAAGCTGAATTTAATGGTATAAATTAAAATTTGATTTAAATTAAAATTACATGTGAAAACCCCAAAAAACACATTTTTGGGGTACAAAACCCCCCAAAAACTCCCCTTCGGATGGTGCGATTCATCTGGTTTTCGAACTCGTTCAAATAAATAGTACTTTACACATTTGTACCAAATTTCATTAAGATCGGACCTTTTTTACGAGAGTTATCGTGCTTACGGACACATATATATATAATATATATATATATATATATATACATATATAAAAATTTGAACGAATGGTGTTTTTGGCATCTGGGGACCTCAAAATGAAAAGTTATCATGGTCTCGGGCTTAAGTCTTACCATGAGACCTACGGTAATAGCTTCTTCCCTATAGGGGAAATTCTCTAAAAGAAAAAATTACTGAAAATAACTGACGTACCGGTACCTAATTATCATTTATGTCATCTTCACTTATACCAGAGAATCGGGGAATTGTACAAAGAAAAAACACTACCTACAATATCCTGATTAAAAAATATTGTAATCATGTTCATATTATAACTAGGCTATTCAGAAGAGTCTGTCTATAATATAACTAACTTTAATATACCAATACCGATGTAAGTTATTAGGTTTCTTATAAAAATTATCAGCATCGCACAAATATCTGACTATTAGCCTACTTCAAATAAACATATACTTTTGTATATTAAAATAAATCCAATTAAAAATTAAAACGTTTTATTGACTTAAATAAGCACACGATATGTACATTAAAATGTGCTGTTGTAGATCAAATTGGCGATATAAAATACCTAGGACTGCATGTTGACAGTGAGCTAGGATGGAAAATTCACATAACAAAACTCAAGAATAAGATCAACAATGCAATAAGATATTTTTACTTTTTAAAGGATCTCAGTAATAGTAAAGTTCTGCGTATCTTATATTTTGCGTTGGTACAAAGTAGAATCGATTACGGCATAGTCTTTTGGGGTAATACCTATGAGTCATATACTAAACCATTATATTTGCAGCAGAAACGTATTTTAAGATTGATTTCATACAAAAACAGATATGAACCATCAAAACCTCTTTTCATAAGTCAGAGAATTCTTCCGTTTAAATATATTTATGTTTATAAAGTTCTGAAACTTTTCTACAATAAAAGTGGAAATATGCCTCAAAATGAGAATGAGTATAGAACAAAATTAAGGAAAGCTAACCAGTTTTTTATTCCCAAGCCAACCAATACATTTTTTACAAAAACTTTCAATTTTATAGCTCCGAAACTGTTTAACAAACTTCCTGAAAATGTAAAAATTGCATTTAATATTCAAATTGTTTTAAGTAGATTAAGGAAATGGTTATTTCAACTAGAGGATATTGATTTTTTATTTCAAATTCAGCAATAGTTTTATTTTTGATATTATAGCTAAGTAAATTTATAAGGGCGCACTTTGGAGGACTATGCCACACAGGGACTATGCATTGCATGCAATGAGCTTTGACGGCACCTGGGGAGTCCCAACTCCGGAGGCAAGCCTCCGGGGAGGGCCATGAGCCGCCTGGTGGCACAAGTGCGGTGCGCGGTTTGAAAGAGTAAACCTTAGAATATTATAATACATGTATAATTTATATGATAGACTATATCAATCTACAAATACAGTTTTATTTATTTTCTGTTATTAGTTTTTATGCATTGAGCCCATGCTTAATTTCAGTGTTTATGTGAGAAATAAGGCACGTAAAATATTTAATTTGTATTTATTTTTTTTTAATTTTTGTATACACATAGGTTGTCTGAGACAATTGTGTTTATTATATTTCGATCATTTCTGTTCGCTTACTTTACTTTATGTTATTTTAATTTAAGTGATGGAACCTCATAACAGGCATTGCCTTAAGAGGCCCTATTGTTTTCTCATTATTTTATTTTTATTTTTATGTCAGCCTGACAAGTAAAATGGACATTATTATTTATTTAAGTTACAAACAAGCTGCGTAATTAAAAATAAAGTTATAACTATGTATATTCGTTATGTATTATGAGAAAATAAAAATATTCTATTCTATTCTATTCTATAATCCTGATTCTCCCACTCCCATAACTTAAACTTATTCATCCCCTTATCAAAATAGGTACCTTTGAAATTGATCAAGGCTGGGCAGTCATCATCCAACTTGGGGTAACTACTGGTGTCTGCAAGGCTTACTTGCGACGAGTGAAAGTGTCTCGATACAAGTTTCATCTGAAATAGATTAAAAAGTATTAATGAACTGTACATTTGTAGGGAACATTAGTGCTCGCTATGGCTACCAGTAAAAAGTAGCTAAGCTGCAATTTTAGCTACTTTCGCAGTCTGGTTCTTACTTTCTTAGATTATGTATTAATTGTCCCATTCACCCATATCTAGTTTTTTAGTCATGAATTTTCACAAATACATACCGGTACCGGTAGCTTATATAATTGATTTTAGTCTTGATTTTTTATGAACACATCATAACATAATTAAACTTACATAAAAATTGTAAAAGTAGCGAAAAAATTAACTACATAATCCGCTGAATCTTCTCTAAAACTGTAGGGCGCTACAGCTAACACTACTTTTTTCCAAAGTAGCGGAACTACAGCCGACGTTACTAAAAATGTAGCTCGCTACTGTAGCGCGCTACTCCACAACACTGCATATGTGTCAACCATGTTTGCCCCTCCAATCAAAATACAGAAATTACACTTATGTTCAATTTTGCTACATTAACTTAGTCACAGCAGCTTAATAAATTTACAGAAGTTAAAGGCTGTTACAGTTGAAACACAAGAGTTGTTACAGTTGAAATACATGCAACACTGCGCTGCGACAGTTAGGCCTAGCTTAAAATAGGTTTAGGTTAGTCGTGTAACATAACATAGGCTAACTTAACCTCCACAATGACCTGTACAACAATTGGTACTCCACAGAAATCTATAACATTTCATCACTACCCCCTAACCTTAGGCCTACCCTTAACTTTGTATTTAGGCCTATTTATAACGGATGTATCCACTCAAATGATATATAGGCCTAACTAGTACTGGTAACCTATTTTAACTAGTCTTAATTGTAGCCAATTAGCTGTTATAGTTGTGAAAGAAGCCTGAAGATTTGTATTTCATGGTAAGCATGGACTGAACATGTGTTCTTTGAGTTTTAATATAGGCCCATCTTATACAAATGTCTGACTGACAGTCAAAATTGGATTCTTAATTATGAATATGGACATGTTCAGCTTGAAATAACTTGATTCAATTAAATTGTTGGCTGCTGTGTGAGATTATAAAAAAATAAAAAGTAGGAAAGTCAAAATGGTAAAGAGGTTGTAGGCCTAAATGATGAGCTGCAACATAACCTAGAAAGTAAGTGAAAGTTTTTTTTTTTTTTTTTTTTATAACAATTTTTATTTACAATCTGTTCAACATGAACAATAAGCAAATTTGATGTAAATTATGAACATGAGTTAGTTACGCACCACTGTGCGCACTAACATAAGAATAAGAACATAAAACTGTAAACAAAACTTTTACAAAAAACGGGTACAAAGACCCAGAACATGATGTCTTTTTAGTCGAAATGTAGCTTCACTATTGTCCAAAAGGTTCACTGCAAGATAATTTGGATGGTCTTCCAGTTTACTTTGATAACGTACACTTAATTTGGAAATTTCTTCTCGGACAGTTGGAGTTTTAGTGTCGCGATGGAGAACTCGGTTAGTTACGTACCATGGCGCTTGTAAAATGTTTCTCAGCATTTTCGATTGGTATCTCTGAATAATTTCAATATTCGAATTAGACGCTGTTCCCCAAAGTTGTATGCCATAGGACCATATTGGTTTTAACATAACTTTGTATAAAAGTAACTTATTTTCAACAGATAATTTTGAATGTCTGCCAAGAAGCCAAGCCAATTTATTTGTTCTCAGATTTAAATTTAATCTTTTATTCCAGATATGAGTGTGCCATGTAAGTCGCCTGTCTAGGTGCATGCCAAGGTATTTAACTTCAGTTGCTTGAGGTAGCAGAACATTATTTAATGAGACTGGTGGGCAAGTAGTTGTTGACATTGTAAAAGTAACATGGATTGATTTGGTTTCATTTGCCTTTATTTTCCAGTTTTTCAGCCACTCAGAAATATCGTCCAAAGCTGTTTGTAAACGGGAGGATGCTATAACAGGGTCCAGGTCGGAAGATAACAGTGCAGTGTCATCTGCAAACGTTGCAGTAGTGATGCCTGGTGTCTGGGGAAGGTCAAAGGTATACAAAATATACAGAATAGGCCCAAGAACACTACCTTGGGGCACTCCCGATTCGATTTCATGCAGATCAGTGATATCATCTTGATACTTAATTTGAAAAAATCTTTCGGACAGGTAAGATTTGAAGATCCCGTAGTAAGTGTGAGGTAAGAGAGATTTAATTTTAAACAATAAACCAGCGTGCCAGACTTTAAAAAAAGGCCTGTGCCACGTCTAAGAATGCAGCTGAACAGAAACGTTTATTTTCAAGATCTTCCTTGATGACATTAGTTATTCTGTGAACTTGCTCTATAGTAGAATGTCTACGCCGAAATCCAAACTGGTGAGGTGGCACTATATCTTTTTCATCAATCACAACCTGAAGTCGTTGTAAAAAGACTTTCTCGAAAACTTTAGAAATGACCGGGAGAAGACTGATGGGCCGATAAGATGAAGCTTGATTTAAAGGTTTGCCTGGTTTTGGAATGACTACTATTTGTGAAACTTTCCATTGGGACGGGAAGTATTCCAAGCGCAGGACTGCATTAAAAATTACCGTAAGTAAGACTATACCTTTTCTTGGCAATTCCTTTAACACTTCGCCAGTAATCAAATCATATCCTGGAGCTTTCTTTGCACTTAAGTCACTTTTTATAACTTTCTTGACCTCAGATGGAGTAAATGGTTTGATTGGCATTTCTAGTTGGTTTGGAGAATCAAGAAACTCAGTAACGTCCTGTTCAACATTGGAATGAACTGCATGCGGTTTAAACACTTCTTTATAGTAGGAAGCAAACGTTTCAGCCTTCTCTATACTATTTTTCGCCCAAGTACCGTCGGTCTTTAACACTGGAGGGATACAAACCTGCGGGCGCTTTAGGTGTTTTGTAGCTTTCCAGAGAGAGTAATCACTTGCCTCGGTTGGAGAGAGCTTCGATGTAAATTCTTGGAATCTCTCATTTTTAATATTACCAAGCAATCTCTTTAGCTGTTGGGTAGCCCTGTTTAGATTATTTTTATCAAACTGGTTCCTAGAGTTTTGCCACACTCTACGAAGGCGACGTTTTTCCGCTATTTTTTATTTACTTCAATCGGATAATTTTTTTGGACAATTGGCCCACTCTTCCTTTCTGGAGTTGCTCGCCAAGCAGAATATTGAATAGTTTTGTTTAAGTGCTCAACAGCGATGTTTAAATCTTCTCGTTTTTTTAGAGGCATTTTAACGTTGAGATTTTGATCAATAAGTTCTCGAAAACGATTCCAATCTGTGTTTTTGTTACACAAGAAAGGTGCAGTTGGTCTTAATATAACAGTTGAAGCAACCGTTGCAATCACAGGTGAGTGGTCCGAGGAAAGATCAAGAGATTGTTCAATATTTAAACAATTTCGGGGCAAACCCTTAGTAACAAAGAAATCTAGAAGATCTGGAATTTTTTGCTGATCAGAAGGCCAATACGTTGGTTCACCAGTTGACAGGTGATCAAGATTTTGCTCGTGAAGAGACCGTAGAAGTTGTCGACCTCTGGGATTCGCCAGCCGGGAGCCCCAAGTAGGATTTTTGGCATTATAATCACCACCTGACAAAAATCTACCACCTAAAGAGGCAAAGAAATCGTTAAATTGCTGGTGATTTACATTGTGCCTAGGTGGGCAGTAAACAGCACTGATAGTAAGTGGGCCACTCGAAAATCCCACAACTATGGTTGAGCTTTGGATATATTCATATTGATATTTTGGCAGTTCATAATGTTTAATGTCTTTTAATTAAAATTGCGCTACCACCATGAGCTCTGTTATCAGGGTGATTGGTGGTGTACAACGTGAAATTTGGAATTATGAAATAATTTAAATCAGTAAAATGTGTTTCAGAAATTAGAACCACGTCCAAATTATGTTTAACAATAAACAATTTCAACTCTTGACAATGTTGTGCCAAGCCGTTAGCATTCCATAAAGCTACTTTTAAGGATCTAATCATTAATTGAGCTTCTTAAGAACAGCAGTAAGTAGGTCGAGCAAGGAGCCTATTTGTTGAGACTGTTGCATGAAAAGTTTTTCAAACCGGTCAAAAAATGTTGTAATAGTATGTGCTAGATTGTCGTTTGTGGTCACATCACAAAGAGTATTTTCTGGTTTACGCGCATTACCGGTGCTTTTAGAACTAGTTGCATTATCACTTACGTTCACATTCGTGGCTGCTTCAGCATATGACAAGCCAGGTCGGATTAGACGAGAGCTGGAAGTGTTAGAACGAGTTGTAGTTACTTCTTTTGGACTGACAGTTTTCTCCCGTAACGGGGGATATGTACGACTTTGAATGCTTTTAAATACGTTACAGCCCTTGTAATTGGCCGGATGGTCCCCCCCACACAGAGCACAGACTGCGGGATTAGAATTGTCTTTGGTACATTTGGCAGTGTCGTGTTCTTTTCCACATTTAACACATCTGAAGGGATGTCTGCAGTAACTTTTTGTATGTCAATATTGCTGACATCGTTTACATTGGACGATATCCCTTTTTTTATAAAGGGGCTCAAATGTTATTTTTGCATGTAACAAATATTGTATATTAAAAATATCCTTATTACTAGAGCTTGGCTCCAAATCAATGAAAAACATAGACAATGGCTTTTTAGTGGAAGAATGAAGTACATTCGTAACAGTACCGGCTCTAGGGCAGTGCGAGCCGTGCTCCAGCACGGGGCGCGCGGGGCGCGGCGCTTTTGGGGGGGCGGCACTCGGCGCTCATGACGGGCCATGCGTGTCCACCGAGATCGTCATGTCCGAGTTCGTCACATCTACGAAAATCAATGAGCCGTACTAATTAGGGTCGGCCGTCTACCTGCCCCGCCGGGTATGTCATGCCTCCTCCGCCCGAACGGGAACAACCCATATAGCACAAGTACATCAATTTGACGTAAAATTGATGTAAAAAATGTCAATGTCATTGATATTGTTGATGTCATATTGACATCAAATGTCGTCAAAATGACGTCAATTTGACGTCAATTGGAAGTAAAAAGGGCACTCAATTTTACGTAAAAATGACGTAAAAAACAGATCAAACATGACATCATATTGCCATCAAATTGATATCAAACAAGCAGTATAGAAAAGAAAAAATTGATGTAAAATGTACGTCAATATGATGTCAAATGTACGTCAATATGATGTCAAATGTATATCAATAGGATGTAAAAAATTTCTTAATATTGTGCTGTAAGTTATTTAAATAAAATGTTGTTTTCTACCAGGATATGCACAGAATTGTTTTGTTTCTCAAAATAGGTTGTTTTGAGAATTTCGTTCTGTCTTAAATATCAATATGTTTTGCGTTTAAGATCAAAATTAAAATTATCAGACATGTGAAGCCGACCTCAAAGAGACTAAATTAATTTTTATAAAAACTTCAGTATTAAAAATGGCAGTGTATCAAGGTGCCAATATCTGTGAATGTATACAAAGCATTTTGATTTATATAATTTAGTGACTCCAATTTTAACTAATTACCAAAACAATAAATCATACCTATTTAAATGTCATATAATATTTAAACAAATGTTTGCCATTCATGAGATAAATACTTTACAATAGGTTGTATATGTTTTGCTCCTTAGTTTTGTAATAGTTTTTTTTTAAATTAGGCCTAAAGCATAAGTAGGAAAATAAATAGGCCTACAAAAATGTTTTTTCAGCAATTTTTATATTAGTACTTAATTACACTTTTTTAAACTTAATTTGAATCTTCTTGTTTTCCTCCTTGTGCTGCTTGCAATCTGCAACACACAATAAACAAGAATAACTTATAGGTAATAATGCCCACTTTAGTATTTTGGGCGCAAACATATTTAAGGCCTTTAGCCCAGACTTAGCTTTTGATCTGGAAAAACTCGTTTATAAGTAGGCTAATTTTATATTCTTTTTAAAAAAAGCTATTGCCTAATATGTACCGGTAGAGGATTATTTAAAATTATGGGAGCGCAGGATTGGAACAGTCAGGACATAGCGCAGTAAAAATGTTTGGCGGGGAACTGGCACTGCCCCCACCCCGCAGCCGCGAGTACTACACCAGGAAGCCATGCCCTTGTCCCCAGTCCATACATAAAAACAGCAGTTCTGCCAACTGACATAAACATTAGAATTGTTGTATACTCCTAAAATACAAAAAATTCAAACCACGAATCCTGTAATTTCCTGAATCTTATATATTAATACGCCAAAAAAGGCGCTTTTATGGTTAGGAAAACTTCTCCGTTGTTTCTTGACCAATTTTAATGTTTGAAGTGTCAAAGAATTCGACTCAGTTCGTAGTTTTGCAATTAGGTTTTTAATTTTCAATATCTTTATTCTCAAGGGTACGGGCTGCCCTCAAAGTTGGTTTTTTGCTCATAAGATTAATATGGGGAATACATTTATTTGAATTGCAGCTGTTAACACATTATGGACAGGTTATTAGCAATACCAGATGTTCCAGGTAAGGAATGTCTATCTATATAAATAAAATAGGTTTGATCTCACATCTCTTTGAGCAGTAAAATGTTGTATGCAGCGGAGATATTTAAATATGTGTTAACATTTGTTTTTCTGTCTATCTGTTTATAAGCCATATTTGTTCTGCGTTTCACAAAAAAAGACTGAATGAAATAAACAATTTTCGTGTGGAGGAGGAAACGTTTTGGCTAAAAACTTAAACAGCGCGCTGCGGCGGTTAGGTTAGGTTACTATAATCTCCATACATAACACAGTTGTTTCTGAGGGTCCCATAATTTTACGCTGGATGCTGGAAGTTGACAGAACTGCTGATTTTATGTATGGACTGGGAACGAGGGCATGGCTCCCTGTTGTAGTACTCGCGGCTGGGAGGTGGGGGGACAGCGCCAGTTCCCAGCCACACATTATTACTTTGCGAGGACGGCGCTGCGGGAGGTCCTGACTGTTCCATTTCTATCGTCTCAAAATTACTTGTTACCGGTATCTAAAGGTTAAAAGTCAGCCACACAATAAGTTGATAAGATACCGGTAATATTATTCAGATTAACTACGGTATATAAAGCGAGCTTAGATTTGTGACCATTATCTTATATTAACCCATCCCACCAAATAAATTTAATATAGTTTAAGGTTTACCAAATTATATAGGCTACTTGCAGTCAATTTTCAAAAATAAAACGATTACAGCAGTTTTTCACTTTTGATTTATTGTTCCTTCAGTATTGTTGGGTAAAACAACCTAGAAAATCCAAAAACCACTAGCAAGTGAATTATTGCTCGTTGCAGGATTTTAAACCCAGCCTATGTTCAAAATTGCTTTGCCATTTAAAATTTAGCCCCAAACTTCAGTTATAATTCTGCTTGCGGCCTCGGCATGTTCCATGTATAGCTTAAAATGTTATTCACTCACAATGTTAAATAAAAAATAAGTTACAAACCACACACAAAAGCCGGTCCAAAATAGTGATTTGAAAGTATAACTAAACAAATCCAGCAGTGACAAACCCTGATGTTCTTATATTAACATTGGTCTCAAGTCTTAATTAGGCTAATTTTACTTCAAATTTCATCAAGGACATGATTTGCGTACTGTTGGGATACAGCTTGGTATATTTATTGGAGCAAGTGACTTTGGTCCATGAGTCGAATCCCACTGATCAACAATGGCATTTATTTAACTGAAAATACCCCAGTGGTAATACAATCCAGAACCCGTGTTTTAAGCTGGTCCAACTTTCTAGAAAACAAAAATGGATAGGTCTCTGAAATGAGGGCGAGGACAATCACTGCAACTGAGATATCATTCCACTAAAAGTCATGCGATTTTTATAATTTATTTATATAACTTAAGCTAACTTTATAAAAAACGGTCTTATTGGTTACAGGGCCTAAAAAATAAACCAGTAACGATATTTTATTAACCACGGAGCACACAGTGTGAAAAGCCCAGTCAGGAAGCTAGGAAATTACCACTAAACTACGGTAACATACATAAACTAACATATTCTTGTTAATGGCGGATTTCAAAAAAATCTTAGGTCGAATATGTTAAGTAGGCCCTAAATAACTTGTTCTTTGGTGGACCAGGAAGTTACCAGTTTAAAGTAACTATTATTTTAACCCTAGAACTGGCGCATGTTATTCCCCATGGTGGCGGCTTTTCTTTTCTACTTTTGAAGAGTTTTACTTTATATTATGAAAAATATACATAAACATGCCAAACTACCCATATGTTTTTTACTTTGTATATCAAATTAATTCCAATGAAGTTGCCTTTGGAGTTAAAAGTTAATTCTTTGACTGAAAGTTGCAATATAAAAAATCTTGTATTAAAGCCATTTACAGCCATTTTTTGTTGCAATTTGTATTAGGGCCTAAGTTACCTACCTAAGTTAGTACCGGTAATAGAAAATGTCGTATATAGTTATTGACTTATGTCTTACTATAATAACTCTACAGGATGTTTAATTTAGTTTTGCAAATCTGCTGACTAAAATAACTTAGTCCTAAATTTAAAAATTGGTTTAACTTATGTAAATACATATCAACAATCACAAGTTCCATGAATATGGTAGGCTATCAAATAAAAGCTCTAAAATCTCTAGTTCATTCTGGTAAGTTATCAATTTAACTTAAGTGATTATACTAAATTTTTGCTAGACGTAGAAAAGACTACGCAACCACAACAGACACATCACACCGGAACGTAACTTAGTTTGAACTAAGTTACGGTACGCTGCAACAGTTATAGGGTTAAGGCTGCCTGCAGATGCTAGAACTGGGTCATAATTTGGCAGGTGTGCCACATTTATTTCTCAATTTGCCCTAATTTGTATTACACATTTAGGTTAATGACACTTTCACATCCAATGGTAATCCTAAGCCAAATCGATATCGAAACAATTATCCACACCATTGAAATGTTGGATTGTATGAGACAGTGAGACTTAGCCAAATACCTAATTTTACATCCATGTAGGCTTAATTGTGTTGAAGCTAATATTGAACTAGTCCTAGGCCTGAACACACCAAATTTCAATAATCTATTGGTATATCAATTCACCTGTTTAGGCATTATACCAACATAGTTTGTCGGGTTTTGATTACAACATTTTTCATCATTTGCTACCCAGCAATAAGCTTGATTGAAATTATTTTAGTTGAAGGAAGCGAGGTGACTTCAAGTATTATAGGTTAGGTCTAACTGAAAAACATTGTCAAAATAATGCTAATATGTTTTGATTTTACTTACCCTGTTGCACTTCCTGTACTAAGCAGTGTGATGCTAAGACTAGATGAACTTATTAACTTTCGTCTCTTCTACTTTACCAAACTAAAGTCTAATATAAACATGATTTTGATAACCCCTCTAAGACCGATATGACAGAAAAACAATGCGCGGCGCGCCGCGCCAGCCAAGGAGAAGGAATAACCTCTTAACCAAATGCAAACATATATTTAATTGTAATTGTAAGGTTAATTTGTAATACCTATTTTGAGAACTCTAATTAAGTTTTAAAATCATAATTGTAAATAAATAGTTATCCGTTAAATTGTAAACTGCTTTTCGGAACATACAAAATGCTTGGTTTGACTTTCTGTGCCAAATTGGATTGTGTCAATGGATGTTTAAATTATTTATAAAAAAACCGTACTTATTCGTGAGTGAGTGTGATAATAAATTTAACTATAATTAATTAAATTTACATTCAAGCCATATTATTAATAACTAAACATTTAACTTTGTATTTTTTTGTGAACATGCGTTAATACTGTGCTGATCAAAAATTGCATGTAAATTTTACTTCAAATGATGTAAAACTTTTGATGGGGGCGGTTAAAAAAATAATTATTGTTAAATAAAACTGATTGAAACAAAAATAATACAGTTTTGGTATTATAATATTTTTATATCAAAAGATATATATGTAAAAAATGTTACATCATTTTGACATCAACAATTTTACATCATTTTGACATCAAACATTTTACACAATTTTGACATCAAAAATTTTACATCATTTTGACGTCAATATTTCATCAAATATTTTATTTTACATCAATTTGACGTCTTTGATCACTTTTTTACGTCAAATTGACATCCTGTGCTATATGGGAACTTATCCTAGTCACAGATCACAAGAGAACGTTCAAATACCGTTCTGAATCTTTACGATCAGAGTTTACTGATGTTGGTTCTTCATGTAGCTGAAAATTACAACTAGCCTGTACATTTCGCCGAGCAATATTAAAAGTGTTAAATATAAGTTCAATTAAACTTGTATCCATGATAGGATTTGGTTGTTATATTTATTAAATTCTTAAATTGTAAGAATGTATTTAACATATTTTTAAGTAAGAAATTGCGAAAATATCATATCAAAACTACTACAACTTTGGTAAATTTAAACTGACAGTTGTACTATTGTATTTATTTTATCCGCACGAATACCAAGCCCTTGCTAATGAGCACATTTGCATTTTTTTAAACTAAACTAAACATTTTGCACAAATTAAACAAAATTAATACTCTATCCAAGAACGTTTTTTAAAATCTCTTTTAATATTTTGAATTGTTTGAATATGTTGTGTGATTTTTACTGGTAACAAATGAAAAATTGGGCTTAAAAATACAAATAAGTTTCTTAAAATAATCTTGTTATCCTAGTATAATATAATGAATGCACCCCTTTCAGTACGATATCCTTTTGTATGACAATTTTGTAACACGAATCCTTTTGTACTAAGGCTGTTTTTCGGACTCACGAACAAACATCAATCGGCCTAATTCATCCTTTCAGTGCGATATGTAGTCGTATGACTTCAATTTTGTCACGAGTTAGTTTGTATAATTTTTAGCTACATGAAGAACCAACATCAGTAAACTTTGAGCGTAAAGATTCAGAACTGTATTTGACCGTTCTCTTGTGATCTGTGACTAGGATAAGTTGTTCCTGTTCAGGTGGAGGAGGTATGACATACCCGGCGGGGCAGGTAGACAGCCGACCCTAATTAGTACGGCTCATTGATTTTCATAGATGTGACGAACTCGGACATGACGATCTCGGTGGTGACCGGGCCATGGGGTGTGTGTGGGATTGGGGGCGTAGTCTGTAGCGCTAAAATAAAGTATTTGAAAAAATATATAAATCCGACTAATTTTGTAAATTTGTTGTACATTAGCAATATAAATTGTTAAAGGCATTATTGGGAAGTATGTTGTGCATCCACCATGTTGCACCTTCATTATACTTCAAATATTAAATTCACAAATCAAATAAACACAATCTCCGCTCCCCTCTACTCCGAATCGAAAAGTTGTTTTGACCTCTGTCGTTTTGTGACATTGAGTGTGTCAATAAAACTCGCAATACGATGAAAGAAAATTGAAATGTTAAAATATCAAGTTACACGATTCAACTAATTAATTTAATCCGCCATCTTCGATTACTTTAAACTACTTCCTAGCTGAGGAAATATATGGTTTGGGGATTGTAGAGTATTGAGTCGGCATTTCATCTTTAACTGAAGTTAAAATGATTCGAGTTTTATATTGCTATTATATTTAATAAGAGGGGAAAATATGATACGCCCCCTCAGATTTTGGCGCCCCCTTCCTTCGGTACTTGTAAGGTCCTTACTTTGAAAAATATAGTTAATAGTTCCGTCTCTGTTTAGTATAATTTCAGTCAAGTTCTTATTTGTTAACTGAGCCATTTCGGGACATTGGACATGGAGTGGACAATTTTAACAATTAAAAATACTTCTCGTCATTACAGATTAGTTGTGTTTTCGTCGTGGTTAATTGATTAATCATCTATATTTCTTCCAAAGTGACAGTACCTTAAATGAGTTTCGTTTGTATTAACGAAAAAAACATGTTTACAGCCAACTTCAGTTTTTGGAGTAACTGGTATTAAACTTAGGTGATCAGAACACTTTTAGAAGATAAGATTCAATATATCAGAAAAACATTAACCTTTATAGCTACAAAAAACCTTAAAGACCAAATACTCAAAGATAGAGTTTGTATAACTGAAAAACGTGTTACACATTAGAAACAATAATCAGAAATCTATATTTATAAAACATTAGTTTCGTCAAAAACAAAAATAACTTTAACAGCAAACTTTGCTGTTTTTGATTGCAAACTTCAGCCTAATAAATTCCTGGAACCGACAGAATCTTGGTCGGTTTTGATGATTTTTTTTGTTCCCCCGGAAGAAATCTTTTTCCCACGCTCAGAACAGGTGTACTGTTATCAGTTTGTACTTCTCCCTTCCTTCTCAGTTTTCAGGTTTGTTTTCATTATTAGTGAATTTCCTATGACACTTAAGCTCGGGGACCACCATAAAAGTTCCTAACGTGACCCTCTGAACACGTTTTGGGGTGTCGCTAACATATACATACACATATATATTTATATATAATCGGACAACTCCAACCCCCCTTTTTTGGGGATTTTAATTTTTCAAATTTTGAGTTCATTGGCCCAAAAAGGGTCAGAAAAGCTCCCAATGTAAAATTAATGGAAATACGAAGGCGGAGAATAGTAAGGCGAAAGTTTTAAGCCCTCTCTCATCATTCTAGCACAAACATTTACCAATTTATTAAAGAAAATGTCAATTTTCTTAACACAGTACGTTGTCTTATGGGGATTTCACACTGGAAAAGGCTGTTTTCATTATTGATGTAGTTTATCATCCCCAATACCCCTTTACCAACTTGTTATCCTGACTATACCTCCTTCTAACTTTATAATGTACAACATTGCCATCCTAATAGTCAATTTAAATATAACCAGAAACATCAGAACAGCCAACAAATTACATTTTTTCAATTTTCAAAAAAAGTTACCAGTGTTGTTTTAAACCCTTTATTCGATTTTTTAAAGATGTTAATGCAGAAATTCACTTCCCTCACGTCAGCGCGCTGCGTGGGAACTCGTTATTTTTCTTAAACAAACACATAATTGTTTCTTGATACGCAGAAGTCAAAGAATAATCCCCTGCGTCAGTGTGAGGGAGCCGTGCGATCGTAGCAGCTTACCGCCACGACGCGCGCCGTGCTGCGCGCCGCTCCTTGTGATCATCCTGGACAAGATATATTAGTCGTAGCAATACATAAATAAATGCACGACAAGTCAGACATAGAGTAGAGTGTAGACTCGGCCTTACTAAATTAAATTTAAAGTTACTTAAATTAGTTAAATTTGCTTAGTTCTTTCCCTTTTTTAATTTTAGGTTTTTCAGAACAGCCATGCAGATGTGACTGCTGTATGATTTCAAAGTTATCGTGACTCAGCATTTCCATGACGATACTAAATGAAATCAAAATTTTGAATTACTCAAGTCTCTGAGCTGACTGTGCTCCATAGCTTGTCATTTCAGGTTATCAGTTTCGCACGGAACCAGAAACAAACGCAACAACAAGCGAGGGAGCGAGGCGCGTACGTCAGACTTATTTCAGAGCTACGGTGGGGGGGGAGGTTTTAGTTGTTATGGAGGGGGGCGGCAAGTTTGGTCTTTGCACGGGCACTGAAAATCTGACGGGCCGCCCCTGATTCGTAATATTTCTCACGGTGTGACCCATCTGACTCAAAGCTTCTTTCAGTTCATTCGTGTCAACTGAATAATGCATGTGTTTTAAAACCACTCGGTATGCTCTTTCCTGTTTAAGTTGATACGTGTGGAAACTGACATTACCTTCGTTCAATATCCGAACAAGTTTCCTGTAAATATCGGCAGATTTCGGAAGAATTTTTACCGAATTGTGATTGACACATTTATATGAGAAATCATCAGTAGTGACAACCGATTCAAATGTGTGAATCATTGCCTGTACATTGCCCACATCGGGAATGAAAATTGGTGGTGGCTTTGGTTCTGACTGTTGAGAAGTAGTAGCATCAGCTTCCATGTTGTTGTCATTTGCTTTACTTAAAACTTCAAAGCTATTATGAAGCTTAATGTTACTCGATGTAGAAGTCTCGTGTTTAGACTTTTTTTGACCTCTACTGGACAACGGGTCAAAAGACCTACGCTTCGAAATAGTCTGCCAATTGGTAGTGTCATTAGTTGCAGTACAATGATGCTGAGTGATATTATTAGTTTGTTCTGACAAGTCAGAAACATCCTCGACTGAATAGTTATGGTCACCAAGAAGTATAGAGTTTAGATACTTAGCACCTTCTGTTGACTTTTCGTCTGCCATGGTATCCATGCAATCAACTGTCACAAGTAAACAAAAACAAACCTGCGGTAGGTTATGAACGCAATCAAGTGTAAAACATTTTCACTTTTAAACCACAAAATGAAACAGTTATCGAAAGTAACAAAATAATATGTCCGCAATTAAAAACTAACTATAAAAACACTAAATAGTCGCTCAGCGTTTAGTTTTTATCACAAAATATCAAGGAGAAAAAACCATACGTGTTGTCATCACTTCAATCACAGCTGACCCCTAGTGAAAGTTGAGCCAAAGAACAATGCATCAAATACAGGGTCTAGTTGAATATTGTCAGTACAAATAAGTATTAAAACTAATTACCAACTATTATAAATTAGGTTATTTACCTTTATTTACATTTAGGAAACGCTCACAAATCGGATTTCTTGAATATTTCCATAACAGCCGAAAGAACATAACATCAAACTAACCACAACCACGAATTGGTATATCAAAATCACAGTCTAATATAACATAACGAAATCAGAATCATTTTTAATTTACGAATACCAGTTGTTGGTTAAAATCCCGATTCCAGTAATTTCTAACGAATATAATGAGTATGTATTTTAATAGTCTTCAAAAGTAAAACCCATGTCAATCACCTTACTTTACCGACCGCATTAACCAAAGTAGTTCCTATTCCGTCCACGGCGCAGCACTGTCCTGACGAATAAAAAGTGCTATGCTTTTTTGCATTGCTTGCCGGGTCTATACTATAGTTAGTCTATGGGTACACACACAAACACAGTCTAAGGAGTATGCTTAATTTATGGTATAATTGCCCATATGTAATTCGGAATTACCGTTAGTAACTTAAATAAATAACTTCCAAATCATGGACTAAAAAATTCCATCATAGTTAGTTTTACAAGTCTAGCTAGGTTTATTTAAACCATTTTGTTAAATAAAGTAACCTTTGTTCGTAGCACCCCAAAGTGGACGTTTTTGCTCAGAAATATCAATGTGTCTAATTAATTTCAGCACCTTTTCGAAATTTCTAATTTTATCGTAGGTAATTTATAAACAATATAGCCTACCCCATGGTACTATCGGATGTATTTGTATTAGACCTGTCTAAAAGTCCAATAACAACATCTTATGTTTTTAAAATCCTACTGTATGGTAATAGCAAGCAAGCATGCAACCTATTACAACGCCAATACTTGTGCATAATGCTCAATAGAAACAATAGTTAACTTATTTGTTTGCAGTCATTGAGCAATATATATATTAAATATTATATATTAAATATTAAATATTCCTTTACGAAATTAGCCTCGGTTGATTGTCTGTTCTTGCACAGCAAATTAAATGCTAGTATTTGCAATGTAAGTAGACCATATTGTGTTTGCCCTTTTGTATAGGCCTACAAGAATGTTATGCCTATTTATTTACCAATAGGTAAATTAGTAATTGTAATAGTAATCGTGAATTTGGTTACTAAATGGCTCAACTTAACCTTCGCAGTAGGCCGAGTTTGTTTGGTGTGACTAGGCCTAAGACAGTTAATATGATCTTGTTACCTTTTATTTCACATCACTCCTTACTTACCTCTCCAGTTAACTCTCCTTGACATTTTAGGCTTAGGCCTAACTTAATACCTTATTACTTGTCATTGCTAGACTTTTTCGATTGCTGCAAGATACTTTTCAGCTAATTATTATTCCATTTTAACTACTTATTAAAGATGTGTAATTTCATATTAATAATTATTAGGAATTAGGATTATGCTTTGTAGAAAAATAACTTAAGTTATAAAATCTAAATAACTCTTAAATCTAAAATGCATCACACTGTCAGATTTAATTTCGGATCAAGAAGTCTCAGTGTCAGAAAGAAAAATAAGGGGGGAGTGCGATGCCAAAGGAAGAGAAATGACAGGTCAATTTAGGTTATGAGCCAGGGTAGGGACAGGATGGGCTAGGGTGTGTTCCTAACCCAAGGTTAAGTAACTTGTTTCTTGTCCTTATCTTTATTTTCAGTAACTCTTACTTTAAGTGGTAGACAGTTTACAAATATTTCTTTTAGAGATGCTTCCCTCCAAATTATTCGTAATAAACTTTTGGATAAAATACTATCATAATAGTAAAATATCACAATTGTAACCGTATATATGTTGAAGTGATGAGATGAGACTGCAGTGCAGACTCTGTCTCTGTCCAGCCTAAATAATCAGCTGCAGGTAACAGTCGATGTATTTCAACAGTCGATGTATTTCATTCGATAGAGAGTGACTAACCGAATGACCTGTCAATCTGTTGTGAACTGAAGGCTATCCTTGTAGCCAATGAGCGAAGTGAGCACTTTTTCGCCTACAAAATTTAGAGGTTGTTTGGTCGATATCGAACAGACGATACCGCAACGTTTCATCAACCGATTGTTCGTTCATTCTACTGGATGATTTGAGATTGCCGTGCCGACTGCCGAGAAGTTAAACAGTTAAACTTGGAAACCACTGTTGTGGAAGTTCTAAGCTGACTCGACTATGGTCTGTTTAAGTATAAGTTTGGCCATTGGACAATTTTAAATTGAAATACCTTACATCCACTTAATATGGCAAAAGATATACCCAATCTAAATAAACTTTATAATGCTAAGTTAATTAAGTAATGTATACAAGGTCTTAAACAGATAAGATGCCTTTAAATTGCTAATAGTGGGTTTAAAACAACACTGGTAAAAGCTTTGTTGGAAGATTAAAAAATGTTATTTTTTATGTTCTGATGCTTCTGGTTATTTAAAACAATTGACTATTAGGATGACAATGTTGTACATTATAGGGTTAGGAGGAGGTATAGTCAGGATAACAAGTTCGTATAGGGGTGTTGGGGGTGATAAAACTACATCAAGATGTGAAAAACAGCCTTTTCCAGTGTAAAATCTCTATAAGACTACATACTGTGTTAAGACAGTAGTTAGGGCGGGCACCTTGGGTCCAACATTGGTCTTATGGAGAATAGATTAACATGGACTCTTATGGGGGAATAGAATAACATGTACTCTTATGGAGAATAGAATTGGGGTGTAATTACTACCCTCTTTGGCAACTATCTATCTTCTGCTACCCTCTTTGGCAACTATCTATCTTCTGCTACCCTCTTTGGCAACTATCTATCTTCTGCTACCCTATGTGGCAACTATCTATTTCTTGCATCCCTTTATGGTTAATTATTTAACCCTCGTTTCCTTCTCTTGTTAATCATCTAGCCTTCTGTGGTAATTATTTAACCCTCGTGTCCTTCTGTTGTTAATCATCTAGCCTTCTGTACATCTAACCTCCACATCCTTCACTCCCTTCTGCGAATCTAATCTCACTTCCTTCTGCGTATCCAACCGCAACATCAGCAACAAGTCTCTGTCAGCAAACTCGTTGTAACTAGTTAAAATACTGCTCTGTAATTGGTTATAATAAAAATGCATTCTATTGGTTGTAATTAGCGTTCTGTGCCCTGATTGGTCGAGACTTTTAACGCTTTTTATTCTCAAGAGTTAACTTCACTCTACCCCTTGCATTTACACTGGTCAGAGGTCCATGCGCTACTCCGGTCGTTGATTTTGCACCTCGCAAATATAATATTTGATCTGATTATAATGATTTTAGTTTTCTTGTATTGTAGTAATTTTAATTCTCATGTATTGTAGTAATCTTGCGTGCTTAATGACATGGCTAGAGTAGTGTTGTATTTAATTGTTTTACCAGGCTGGACCTGACTAACATATCCTTACACCATTAATCTCACTTTCTTGTCTTGTTCTTTAATACAGTTTTGGTTATAACAGTTCTCAGTTAGAGTATTGTTTGCTACCTCTATTACCTTAACTTTCATCACAACTAGTAGCCCTGCTTTGACTTGTGTAGTTTGTGTGTTAGTGTTGTTTTGACTTGTGTAGTTATACATATGTACAGTGCTCTCCCTCATACTATATACCTCTAAACATAGGCTCTATTACCTCAATCTGCTTCAGTCGTCACACTGATCAGACGTGTTTTATGCTGCTTCTGCGTAATTGTTAAGTGTTCTCTTGCACAAATTATTATTGTCTTGTTGATTATGCGCTATTAATTCAGTTATATTGGTGTGAACTTGACTCTGGCTGGTGTATTTGATCTCTTTAAACGTTAGAGTGTTGTGTATTACAGTTCAGATTGTTTTCAGTATTTAATTCTCTGTTAAAGGATGGAAGTTTCCAACATTAAAAAGAGCTCTCAAAGCCCAGTAAATTTAATTGGTACCTCTGAAACCTATGTTAAACACTTCAGGCTTTACGGGACTAATACTGTTTTCAAATTCACTAAACCGCCAAGAGGTATCTCTGAGTTTGATTGGATTCGTAAAGGTTTTAATCAAATTGTTGAAAAGGCTAAAGCCAACGCTGTACCCACTGATTATCTTGGGTTTAAAATGCAATCGATAAGTTTAAAAAGTGCTGAACCGGGGTACGTAGCTTTGAGACCTGTCTCTGAAGTTAGCGGTGATGTTCTCTGGGATATTTTTGGAGGCATAATTCAAAGTAACTCTGAATCTTTAACCTCTAGCGACACTTTTAGAACTGACGTTACGAGGGTAAATGTCCCCGTAGGTAAAGGGAGAGTACGTCCAGAGATGTACAACACGTTTGACGAGGAATGTAAAGCTAGGAAGGGAATTGTTGTAATTAATAATAAAGACAATTTATGTTTGGCTAGAGCACTGGTGGTAGGCAAGGCTTATGCAAAGAATGATCCTCAGATCTACGCTATACGAAAAGACAAGGGGAAAAGACAAACATTCAGAGCTAATAAACTCATAGCAAAGGCCCGTGTAGAAATGCCGGAGGAGGGCGCTGGCATCCCTGAGCTTGAAAAATTCCAGTCACATCTTAAAAAATGCAGAATAACAGCCTAAAGTTACGATAGAAAAGGCCGGGATATTTACTTTGAGGGAGGTAATGAAGACGCTAAATTTAAAATTAACTTGCTCTTTCACAACGGGCATTACAATGTAATTACAAACTTAACTGCTGCTTTCGTATGTTATTATTTCTGTGAAGCCTGTCATATTCCCTACAATAACAAGGGTGAGCATCGATGCTCTAACATCTGCCCGTCTTGCCATTCTATCTCTCCGCCCTGTAAACTTGAACACGGAGGCATCACATGCCGTCTTTGCAACCGCTTCTTCAAAAATGAGCGGTGTTTAATAGCCCATCAAGGGCAAGTATGTAAATCTATAAAGTTCTGCCGCGAATGTAACAAAATGATATATCCAAGAAAACGTAAGACAGCTCACGTATGCGGAGAAGTTTACTGTAACCCCTGCGAAGCGTTCAAAGACCCCGCGCATCAGTGTTTCATAAAGGTAGATAGGAAAATTCCGAAAGACCGAGATTTTCTTTTCATATTTTTTGACTTTGAAACAAGGCAGGATGAGTCTCTTCCCTCAGATCCTGATAAAAAATTGCATAAAGTTAACCTGTGCGTCTCGCAACAATACTGTTTTAAATGTGTTAATGGGGGTGAGTGTGAAACCTGTTCTGAGAGGCAAAGAGTCTTTGAAAAAGAACCAGTAAAACAATTCATGGACTATGTAATGGGAATTCGAAAGAAATTTAAAGATGTTTGTGTGATTGCTCACAACGGGCAGGGTTTTGATTTCCAATTCATTCTACAGTACATCATGGAAGAAACTAAATTTACACCAAAAATAACTCCTCGGGGAACTAAAGCTATTTTGATTGAAGTAGCCAACGTAAGGTTTGTTGACTCACTTAGTTATTTCCCCATGGCCCTCGCTGCACTTCCTAAAGCTTTTGATCTACCTCCCGAGAAAAAGAAAGGTTATTTCCCGCATCTTTTTAACACTGTGGCAAACCAAAATTATGTAGGCCCGCTACCCGACAAAAAGTATTACTGCCCGGAATCAATGTTTGAGAAACCTCACGAAGCCTTCGAGATTTGGTACGACGAACGAGTCGCTGAAGATTACGTGTTTGATTTCAAAAAAGAAATCTTGGAGTATTGTACCTCTGACGTGGAGATTTTAGCTCAAGCTTGTATAAAATTTAGAGCCTTGCTTCTTGAACAATGTAACGTAGATCCTTTTCTCGAGGCCGTAACTATTGCTAGCGCCTGTAACTTAGCTTTTCGGCGTAATTTTCTAAAACCAAACACAATAGGTTTGATTCCTAAAAACGGTTACAGACTGACTGACAATCAGTCAGCCGTTGCTTTACAATGGTTAACATGGGAAGAGGAGAAACGTGGATTGAGGATTCAACACGCGGGCCGGGGTAAAGAAGTAAAATTTAATGGAATGAAAGTAGATGGGTTTGACGGTGAGAGAATTTACGAGTTTCACGGGTGTTACTGGCACGGTTGCCCGAAATGTTATCAATACAGCAGAGAAGAACCTCTGCCGGAGGATCCTTCAGACAGCTTGCATCTCCGTTACGAGAGAACCAAGTCCAAAATGGCCAAATTTAATAACTATGAGGTTGTAGAGATGTGGGAATGTAAATTTAATAAATTGAAGAAAGATAATAAACTAAATCACTTGAACCAACTGTCCATTCTAAACACACTTCCACTTAATCCTAGAGATTCCTTTTTTGGAGGCAGGACAGGCAATACTAAAACATATCATAAATGTGAAGAGGGAGAAACGATACAGTATGTTGATGTTTGCTCCCTTTATCCGTTTGTGAATAAATATTGTAAGTATCCCGTGGGTCATCCTACTATTTATGTTGGAAATGAGTGCCGAGAGAGAGGTCTTGAAGTAGAGGGATTGTTGAAATGTCAGATTCTACCTCCTTACAACTTGTATCACCCCGTACTCCCCGCTAAAATGAATAATAAATTAATGTTTGTGTTGCGTAGAACTTGCGGGGAGACTTTAAACCAAGGGGAATGTTTTCATGAGAGTGAGGAAAGAGTGTTAGTTGGGACCTGGACTATGGATGAAATCAGGAAAGCTGTAGAGAAGGGCTATGTGATTTTGGACATGTATGAGTTGTGGGAGTACGAGGTAGCCACTTATGAAAATGGAGGTTTGTTTACAGATTTCATTAATAAATTCTTGAAAGTAAAGCAGGAAGCCTCAGGCTATCCCGCTTGGTGTAAGACTGAACATGATAAAGACAAGTATGTTTATGATTTCTTTGAGCGTGAGGGTATTCAATTGGAGAAAGATAAAATTTGTAAAAATGGAGGACTCAGGTCAGTAGCCAAATTAATGTTAAATTCATTTTGGGGCAAGTTTGGTCAAAGAGAAAACATGACACAAACTTCAATCGTCAGAAACTCTAAAGAATTATTCAAGTTGGTAACTCAACCAAAAGTAAATGTAAAGTATGCTGAAGTAATAAACCAAGAAGTTTTGCTAGTTAATTGGCAGAATGTTGATGAAGCTAGTGAGGCTCTAAAAACTGTAAATGTTGTAATTGCGGCCTACACTACAGCTCACGCGAGACTTAAACTTTATGAACATCTAGATTCTCTTGGAGGGCAGGTCTTGTATTATGATACAGATTCGTGTATTTATTTATACCGTGGTGGTTTGTATAAGGTTCCTACGGGAGACTATCTCGGGGAAATGACAGATGAATTGGCAGATGAGTACGGGCCCGGCTCTTTTATCGTAGAGTTTGTTTCTGGGGGACCAAAGACTTACGCTTACCTTGTCTGGTCAGCCAAAAAGCAAAAGTTAGAATCTGTGTGTAAAATCAAGGGTCTAACATTAAACATGAAAACCTCCGAAACATTAAACTTTGAAGCTCTAAAAAAGATGGTACTAAACGAAGCTGCTGAAATACTAGAAATTGAAGAGAATAGAATCAGGAGAACAAAGACACGAGAAGTCGTTACAGTAAGCGAAATTAAAAAGTTTAGAATTACAGGGCCCAAGAGAAAATTTAATGATGATCACGACACGTTGCCTTTTGGCTTTAAAAAACAAAAACTAATGGAACCATCACACGGGTACTAAGCGTATATACCTCTAAACATCAGCTCTGTTACCTCATTCTGTTCTGAGACACGGTACTGAACGGACGTGTCTGTGTCTTACCCTGTTTTGTCTCTTCTTGTAGAATGTCTGCTGAACATAATACATCCGCTAACCAACAGGTTTTTTTTCAAATTATACACAAAAAGAGGTTAAATGAAAATGTAAAATTTAATATTACACGCTCAGAGTTTAAGTTCTTACTTACAGGTTCAATAAATGCACGGGAATGGCCTTTGGTGTTTTCGGAGTATATAGTAGATAAAATAACGGAGAACTCCTCATCAAACACCTACATCGGAGTATCAATAAAGCACACAGGTGCATCAGGAGACATACCTTACATGCCATTAGCTAATCTAACACCGACAGTTTTTGATGATCACTTTGAAGAAATGTTTGTTAACGTTGAGAAACTATCTGGGGTTTTAAATCTTGAAGTATCACTTGTCTATATTCCTAGTTGCTACCGTCGATAAAGACGACACTTTTCCCTACGGAGCAGTGTTACTTTTGTACATACTTCTTGTGACTAGTACAGTTACATCATTCTACTCTGAGTCACGGTACTGATCAGACGTGCTTCTGCGCTGTTTTTGTCTGTACAAACGTAATTGTGACATGGCTGCTAAATACTATACATTTAATAACAAACCGGTATTGGTTCTGTTTGATAATGAAGGAAAGCCATGGTTTAAAGCTAAAGATGTAGCGTCTGCTCTTAAGCATGTTAATTGCTGTAGTGCAATTCAGAAACATGTAGATGACAATGATAAATTAAGTGTTGGAAGTTTTTCTGAGGCCCAAAAACAGGGTGTTGGACCGATTGAGAAAACAACTGTTTTCATAAACGAAGCCGGATTATGTTCTTTAATGTTAAAGTCGGCTACACCCGAAGCAAGACTGTTAGTAAGAAGTCTGTTGCCGGAGAAGTTTTACCTTACTTACACAAATATGAAAGATGAAAGTTCACTTTAAAAGTTAGTTTTAAAATCACAAGTTCCCACTGTATGAGTGTATGTGTGAATGAAGGTCACTGGCGTGGGTGACGAAAAACCCCGTAAACCTGAATGAGAAGACTTAGTAGATTGAGGAGTCTGGCCAACTCCCAGACTGCTCTTTTGAACGGGTATGTGTGAATGTGTGATGAAGGATCTAGTAGATTGAGGCGTCTGGCTAACACCCAGACTACTCCTTCGAACGAGCCAGTGTGAATGTGTGATGAAGGATCTAGTAGATTGAGGCGCCTGGCCAACACCCAGGCTACTCCGTTGAACGAGCCGGTGTGAATGAAGGATTTTGTACATTGAGAAGCCTTGCTAACGCACAGGCTACTCCTCGGAACAATCCGGTGGGACTTGTAAAAAAAAGTAAATAAATATAAAGCAAATAAAAAACTCTATCCTTTCGTTTGCTAAAAGGGAGAGGACTTTTATTTTGTACTGGGCGTCAACCAGGTAATCTGGATTGGCTCACGCACGAAATAAAGGTTGAACCTGGGTGCTCATGCACGAATGGTCTCAAACCCCATTCAAGCAAACATACACTTACCGAGGGTTTATCACAGAATGCCCGGAGATCTAGACGGTAGCTGTGGCGTCTCAATGGATCGAGGTTGGAACACTGACCGCAGGAGAACATCTGACTTGGAAACATTTGACCGGAGATAGATAGATATTTGTCCCCGGTGGACAGTTTCAGCGGACTTGGAGGTATTTTATAGCTTAAGGTTTCTATTAAAGAAAAACATACACCAGTAACCAGTTTTAGCGGACTCGGTATTGTTTGGCCGAGAAATTTAAAATGTTTGGGCAAAGTTAAATGTAGCCCCCGGTAAACAGTTTTAGCGGACTCGGAATTGTTTGGCCGAGAAATTTAAAAGGTTTGGTTAAAGTTAAATGTAACCCCGGTAGAGTATTTTCAGTAATTTTTGACAGAACTTACGATAAATTAGACCGTCAGAGTACCTCACGGTCCCCGGCAGACAGTTTTAACGAAGCTGAACATATTCAACCGAGAAATTACACAATCAATCTGCATAACTACCCGGACTCAGACAAAAATAACCAACTTAGAGCGAAATACTGTATGATTTCTGTCCTTCTAAACAATGCATTTTATGTTTGCTATCCTTTAATATGTACCCATGGTGTATCATTTGTGGTCAACTCCCCAATGTTGGTGTTGGTTACAATATTTGACTAGTGAATGCAGTAAAATTATTTATTGATTCTGTTTGTTGGTGTATTGTAACAGTGTTTTTCAAGCAACTAACTACAACAAAAAATACAACTTTGTATTTGTTTTAACTTTACAAAATACCATACCATCACCAGCCTCTTCTGCATTAGTTTTAATTCATAAACAGAGGGCCTGGCGTGTAGCCAAGTCCAACACTTAGAATCGTGATAATTGAGTTGGGACCCATTTTGGGTCCCAGCTACTAACTAGTTCAACTATAATGTTATCAAAGGGAGGCGTCTCGCCTCTCTTGGGTGTCGGTATAGCTTTTATTTTCTGTTCATTTCTGCTAGTGTTTACAAGTATTTTCTAGTTACTGTAACAGAGATTTCTAAACAGTTAAATGCAAAGAATGCTGCCAAAAGTAATACAAATTGAACAAACCTACTAAAATAAGCATAAAGTTAAAAAGTTTCCTTGATGTATTACTTTACAGACCCTAGCCATACTAAACAGCTAAAAACTCCAAGTGTTGTTCTTTCATACAGCTGAATACCAACCAGAAACCTGACATTTTAATTCAGAACATTATTATACACCACTTGACATTCTAATGTAGAATTGCAATGTTTGATTAGTAAATTTAGTAAGATTATACAGTATATTTATTCTGTTTGCTGGAATATTGTAACAGTGTTTTCAACCAACTAACTACAAAAAAACACACATATGAACTCTAAAGTGTTTAATCTCTTTATTTGTTTTAACTTTACAAAATACAATACCATCACCAGCCTCTTCTGCATTAGTTTAAATTAAAAAACTGTGGACCATCAAGGTCCAACACTTAGAATCCTTATCTGGTGTAATGTTATGAGCCTCTCGCCTCTCTTGGGTGTCGGTATAGCTTCTCTGTTAGTGTTTACAAGTATCTTCTAGCTACTGTGTCTAGAGATTTCTAAACAGTTCAATGCATACTACAAATTAGTCCTACTATCATAAATTTCAAAATTTGCCTTAATGTATTAATTTACAGTAAAAGGTGACAAGTGTTGTTCTTTCATACAGCTGAACACAAAGCAAAAACTTGACATTTTAATTCAGAACCTACACAACAAGTACAATTATCTGCTCATGATGTTAAAACCTCAATTATAATGTTTTCTAATGATCTAATAAAGGCAGAGACATGCCCCGAAATAACAACTAAAGATCAGATTGATGAACCCAACTGCTATAATACTAAACTACAACAACACCTAAACAACGGGTAAAATCAACATCAGTCAAAGTATTATTTATTTTGTGTGACTTGTGTTTTCACTAGTTTGTCACTCATACAACGTTTCTTGTATGTGAGTTAGTTTCAATCACAAGTATTTCACAACTGTAACTAAACTAAAGAGATTGCTCAAATCTTGGGTTAACAAGATACAAAGCACGCAATCCGTACCTATGTTAGAGAAAAACATCGCAAAACTATACCGGAAGTACAGGGGCGCGATTCGCGCCCCTTGTACTTTCATTCCCATACAATCTTTCTTAACGAGCCTGGTTTATATAAATTAATTTTAACACTAGTTTTCTTGTATTTGAGTGTTTGTTTCAATCACAAGTATTTGACAACTGTAACTAAACTAAAGAGATTGCTCAAATCTTGGGTTACTCTAACCCACGAAAAGCAATCCGAACTCATGTCAGAGAAAAATATCGCAAAACAACACCAGAAGTATGAGGCAAACTCCCCTTCCCCACCCCGCCCTAAGGAGGCTCCAAATCGGAGCCCCCTTTGAACTATCAATCTCATACAGTTTACATCAACGGAACAAGTATTTATTCACTTAATTCAACATTAAAAACAGAAGTTAAAACTTACAGCTCCCAACATTCACATGCTAGCCTCTGCAGACTTAGGACTTATACCCAGTTAATGACCTAATAAAAAGACAGAGCCTGATGAACTCAACTGCTTCTAAACAATAGCTAAAAAGTCAACATTTTTGAACAATAATTACTTTAATTGTAGCAGCTCCAACTCTGTAAAAAATAGCCAGAGAGTCATTTTAGCGAAGTTCCAGTACTTTCAACACCTTCACTGGTTTATATTCTCGTTGAAGAATCAGTCAAAGTATCATTTATTTAGTGTTGGTTTGTAACCAGTTTTCTTGTATGTTTAATATTTTTCAATCACAAGTATTTGACAGTGATATTAATGGTAAAGGTGTAGATGAGGACGATAAGTGTAATGCTTTGAACATAATAAGAGAGGGGGGGCAGTTGACTGCTCCCCCTTTAACTTTCAAGATCAGTCTACCTTCATCAATGAATCTGGATTATACTCTTTTAATTTAACATAAAAAATAGATGCTAAAAATAGATGCTAAAACTTGTAAATATTCTGGAAAGCTAGTAAAACAGAACTACTCCTCTCTAGTTTTCTTGTATGATTTAAGAGTATCTGAGGTCTTGGATGATGTAGAGAAAACAACATAACAAATAGGAGCAAACACCCTGGAGACTAACAAATAAGTAGCTCAGAAGCCAAAACTTTCAAACACCCTGAAAACCTTGTAAGACAGATTTTGAGATAAATGGTTCTGTCCAGTTTTGTAATGTTTCTTCTCTACAGAGTTAGCGTGGGTTAACAAGTACCAAACTGCATTTAAATCGCCCCAAAAACTCTCAAAATATTTAATTTTAAAGTATAGCTCCTTCAATTGTCTTGATACTTACCCGCCGTACAGGGTTTAAGTATTTTTTAATTTGTATAGGATGTCAACAAGTACCTATATACCAAGTTTCAATTATATCGGCCCAGCCGTTCTTAAGATATTGATTTTTAAAATACAACTCCTTCAATTGTTTTGATACTACTTGCAGTACAGAGTTTAGATTTTAGTGAGATGTAGCGGAGGTAAACAGGTACCTGTATGCCAAGTTTCATTGAAATCGGCCCAGCTGTTCTCAAGATATATAATTTTGAAAATTTGCCCCTTCATTTTTTGAGATGCAACCCGCAACATTTTAGTTAAGATTTTTCATATAGATAGATACCCCTCTGAAGTGCCTACATTACGTAGTAGGCAGTTTTCTGGGGTCAAAATGACCCTAGGACCCACCGTTTTTGAGATATAATCAATTTTAAGAAAATCAGACTCAATAAAGAGAAGAAAAAGAAGAAAAAAGAGAGAAGTAGTGGCTTGGAGTGGTGAGGGTGAGAGGGGAAGGTGAGGGGAGTAACATAGAATGCACAAGAATATATAAAATAACACACAAGAGAGAGAAAAAGAAGAAAATCAGAACAAACAAGAGAGAAGAAGAAGAAATAAATCAGTGGATTGGTGAGGGGGAGGGGAAGGTGAGGGTGAGAAGAGGAAGAACACGCAAGCGGTAACAGAAGTGAGCAGTAGGAGATCCGGGAGGATGGCCGTAACATGGGTTTCTTATGGAGCACAGCTGATGTGGTGGCTTCACTCAGAGGGTCAACCACGTGACCAAAAAAAGGGGCCATGACCTCAAAAAATTACCAGTGGTACCAACTTATTTGCTAACTTAGAAAAAAATTCCCTGTGACCAACTACAACTTAAATTATGCCACGCTAACGTGACCAAGCCCATGTATATATAATAGGCAAAGGGTCAGTGTCGCCAACCCAACACTTCCCGACAAAATTTAAGAAACAAATGAACATATATACATTACATGGACACTTAAATTACACTTACTGTTCCATGTTAGGCCCACTCTCCTGGCGCTCCTACTGCTCACTTCTGTTACCGCTTGCGTGTTCTTCCTCTTCTCACCCTCACCTTCCCCTCCCCCTCACCCATCCACTGATTTATTTCTTTTTCTTCTCTCTTGTTTGTTCTGATTTTCTTCTTTTTCTCTCACTTGTGTGTTATTTTATATATTCTTGTGCATTCTATGTTACTCCCCTCACCTTCCCCTCTCACCCTCACCACTCCAAGCCACTACTTCTCTCTTTTTTCTTCTTTTTCTTCTCTTTATTGAGTCTGATTTTCTTAAAATTGATTATATCTCAAAAACGGTGGGTCCTAGGGTCATTTTGACCCCAGAAAACTGCCTACTACGTAATGTAGGCACTTCAGAGGGGTATCTACCTATATGAAAAATCTTAACTAAAATGGTGCGGGTTGCATCTCAAAAAATGAAGGGGCAAATTTTCAAAATTATATATCTTGAGAACAGCTGGGCCGATTTCAATGAAACTTGGCATACAGGTATCTGTTTACCTCCGCTACATCTCACTAAAATCTAAACTCTGTACTGCAAGTAGTATCAAAACAATTGAAGGAGCTGTATTTTAAAAATCAATATCTTAAGAACGGCTGGGCCGATATAATTGAAACTTGGTATATAGGTACTTGTTGACATCCTCTACAATTTAAAAAATACTTAAACCCTGTACGGCGGGTAAGTATCAAGACAATTGAAGGAGCTATACTTTAAAATTAAATATTTTGAGAGTTTTTGGGGCGATTTAAATGCAGTTTGGTACTTGTTAACCCACGCTAACTCTGTAGAGAAGAAACATTACAAAACTGGACAGAACCATTCATCTCAAAATCTGTCTTACAAGGTTTTCAGGGTGTTTGAAAGTTTTGGCTTCTGAGCTACTTATTTGTTAGTCTCCAGGGTGTTTGCTCCTATTTGTTATGTTGTTTTCTCTACATCATCCAAGACCTCAGATACTCTTAAATCATACAAGAAAACTAGAGAGGAGTAGTTCTGTTTTACTAGCTTTCCAGAATATTTACAAGTTTTAGCATCTATTTTTAGCATCTATTTTTTATGTTAAATTAAAAGAGTATAATCCAGATTCATTGATGAAGGTAGACTGATCTTGAAAGTTAAAGGGGGAGCAGTCAACTGCCCCCCCTCTCTTATTATGTTCAAAGCATTACACTTATCGTCCTCATCTACACCTTTACCATTAATATCACTGTCAAATACTTGTGATTGAAAAATATTAAACATACAAGAAAACTGGTTACAAACCAACACTAAATAAATGATACTTTGACTGATTCTTCAACGAGAATATAAACCAGTGAAGGTGTTGAAAGTACTGGAACTTCGCTAAAATGACTCTCTGGCTATTTTTTACAGAGTTGGAGCTGCTACAATTAAAGTAATTATTGTTCAAAAATGTTGACTTTTTAGCTATTGTTTAGAAGCAGTTGAGTTCATCAGGCTCTGTCTTTTTATTAGGTCATTAACTGGGTATAAGTCCTAAGTCTGCAGAGGCTAGCATGTGAATGTTGGGAGCTGTAAGTTTTAACTTCTGTTTTTAATGTTGAATTAAGTGAATAAATACTTGTTTCGTTGATGTAAACTGTATGAGATTGATAGTTCAAAGGGGGCTCCGATTTGGAGCCTCCTTGGGGCGGGGTGGGGAAGGGGAGTTTGCCTCATACTTCTGGTGTTGTTTTGCGATATTTTTCTCTGACATGAGTTCGGATTGCTTTTCGTGGGTTAGAGTAACCCAAGATTTGAGCAATCTCTTTAGTTTAGTTACAGTTGTCAAATACTTGTGATTGAAACAAACACTCAAATACAAGAAAACTAGTGTTAAAATTAATTTATATAAACCAGGCTCGTTAAGAAAGATTGTATGGGAATGAAAGTACAAGGGGCGCGAATCGCGCCCCTGTACTTCCGGTATAGTTTTGCGATGTTTTTCTCTAACATAGGTACGGATTGCGTGCTTTGTATCTTGTTAACCCAAGATTTGAGCAATCTCTTTAGTTTAGTTACAGTTGTGAAATACTTGTGATTGAAACTAACTCACATACAAGAAACGTTGTATGAGTGACAAACTAGTGAAAACACAAGTCACACAAAATAAATAATACTTTGACTGATGTTGATTTTACCCGTTGTTTAGGTGTTGTTGTAGTTTAGTATTATAGCAGTTGGGTTCATCAATCTGATCTTTAGTTGTTATTTCGGGGCATGTCTCTGCCTTTATTAGATCATTAGAAAACATTATAATTGAGGTTTTAACATCATGAGCAGATAATTGTACTTGTTGTGTAGGTTCTGAATTAAAATGTCAAGTTTTTGCTTTGTGTTCAGCTGTATGAAAGAACAACACTTGTCACCTTTTACTGTAAATTAATACATTAAGGCAAATTTTGAAATTTATGATAGTAGGACTAATTTGTAGTATGCATTGAACTGTTTAGAAATCTCTAGACACAGTAGCTAGAAGATACTTGTAAACACTAACAGAGAAGCTATACCGACACCCAAGAGAGGCGAGACGCTCATAACATTACACCAGATAAGGATTCTAAGTGTTGGACCTTGAGGGTCCACAGTTTTTTAATTTAAACTAATGCAGAAGAGGCTGGTGATGGTATTGTATTTTGTAAAGTTTAAACAAATAAAGAGATTAAACACTTTAGAGTTCATATGTGTGTTTTTTTGTAGTTAGTTGGTTGAAAACACTGTTACAATATTCCAGCAAACAGAATAAATATACTGTATAATCTTACTAAATTTACTAATCAAACATTGCAATTCTACATTAGAATGTCAAGTGGTGTATAATAATGTTCTGAATTAAAATGTCAGGTTTCTGGTTGGTATTCAGCTGTATGAAAGAACAACACTTGGAGTTTTTAGCTGTTTAGTATGGTTAGGGTCTGTAAAGTAATACATCAAGGAAACTTTTTAACTTTATGCTTATTTTAGCAGGTTTGTTCAATTTGTATTACTTTTGGCAGCATTCTTTGCATTTAACTGTTTAGAAATCTCTGTTACAGTAACTAGAAAATACTTGTAAACACTAGCAGAAATGAACAGAAAATAAAAGCTATACCGACACCCAAGAGAGGCGAGACGCCTCCCTTTGATAACATTATAGTTGAACTAGTTAGTAGCTGGGACCCAAAATGGGTCCCAACTCAATTATCACGATTCTAAGTGTTGGACTTGGCTACACGCCAGGCCCTCTGTTTATGAATTAAAACTAATGCAGAAGAGGCTGGTGATGGTATGGTATTTTGTAAAGTTAAAACAAATACAAAGTTGTATTTTTTGTTGTAGTTAGTTGCTTGAAAAACACTGTTACAATACACCAACAAACAGAATCAATAAATAATTTTACTGCATTCACTAGTCAAATATTGTAACCAACACCAACATTGGGGAGTTGACCACAAATGATACACCATGGGTACATATTAAAGGATAGCAAACATAAAATGCATTGTTTAGAAGGACAGAAATCATACAGTATTTCGCTCTAAGTTGGTTATTTTTGTCTGAGTCCGGGTAGTTATGCAGATTGATTGTGTAATTTCTCGGTTGAATATGTTCAGCTTCGTTAAAACTGTCTGCCGGGGACCGTGAGGTACTCTGACGGTCTAATTTATCGTAAGTTCTGTCAAAAATTACTGAAAATACTCTACCGGGGTTACATTTAACTTTAACCAAACCTTTTAAATTTCTCGGCCAAACAATTCCGAGTCCGCTAAAACTGTTTACCGGGGGCTACATTTAACTTTGCCCAAACATTTTAAATTTCTCGGCCAAACAATACCGAGTCCGCTAAAACTGGTTACTGGTGTATGTTTTTCTTTAATAGAAACCTTAAGCTATAAAATACCTCCAAGTCCGCTGAAACTGTCCACCGGGGACAAATATCTATCTATCTCCGGTCAAATGTTTCCAAGTCAGATGTTCTCCTGCGGTCAGTGTTCCAACCTCGATCCATTGAGACGCCACAGCTACCGTCTAGATCTCCGGGCATTCTGTGATAAACCCTCGGTAAGTGTATGTTTGCTTGAATGGGGTTTGAGACCATTCGTGCATGAGCACCCAGGTTCAACCTTTATTTCGTGCGTGAGCCAATCCAGATTACCTGGTTGACGCCCAGTACAAAATAAAAGTCCTCTCCCTTTTAGCAAACGAAAGGATAGAGTTTTTTATTTGCTTTATATTTATTTACTTTTTTTTACAAGTCCCACCGGATTGTTCCGAGGAGTAGCCTGTGCGTTAGCAAGGCTTCTCAATGTACAAAATCCTTCATTCACACCGGCTCGTTCAACGGAGTAGCCTGGGTGTTGGCCAGGCGCCTCAATCTACTAGATCCTTCAACACACATTCACACTGGCTCGTTCGAAGGAGTAGTCTGGGTGTTAGCCAGACGCCTCAATCTACTAGATCCTTCATCACACATTCACACATACCCGTTCAAAAGAGCAGTCTGGGAGTTGGCCAGACTCCTCAATCTACTAAGTCTTCTCATTCAGGTTTACGGGGTTTTTCGTCACCCACGCCAGTGACCTTCATTCACACATACACTCATACAGTGGGAACTTGTGATTTTAAAACTAACTTTTAAAGTGAACTTTCATCTTTCATATTTGTGTAAGTAAGGTAAAACTTCTCCGGCAACAGACTTCTTACTAACAGTCTTGCTTCGGGTGTAGCCGACTTTAACATTAAAGAACATAATCCGGCTTCGTTTATGAAAACAGTTGTTTTCTCAATCGGTCCAACACCCTGTTTTTGGGCCTCAGAAAAACTTCCAACACTTAATTTATCATTGTCATCTACATGTTTCTGAATTGCACTACAGCAATTAACATGCTTAAGAGCAGACGCTACATCTTTAGCTTTAAACCATGGCTTTCCTTCATTATCAAACAGAACCAATACCGGTTTGTTATTAAATGTATAGTATTTAGCAGCCATGTCACAATTACGTTTTTACAGACAAAAACAGCGCAGAAGCACGTCTGATCAGTACCGTGACTCAGAGTAGAATGATGTAACTGTACTAGTCACAAGAAGTATGTACAAAAGTAACACTGCTCCGTAGGGAAAAGTGTCGTCTTTATCGACGGTAGCAACTAGGAATATAGACAAGTGATACTTCAAGATTTAAAACCCCAGATAGTTTCTCAACGTTACAAAACATTTCTTCAAAGTGATCATCAAAAACTGTCGGTGTTAGATTAGCTAATGGCATGTAAGGTATGTCTCCTGATGCACCTGTGTGCTTTATTGATACTCCGATGTAGGTGTTTGATGAGGAGTTCTCCGTTATTTTATCTACTATATACTCCGAAAACACCAAAGGCCATTCCCGTGCATTTATTGAACCTGTAAGTAAGAACTTAAACTCTGAGCGTGTAATATTAAATTTTACATTTTCATTTAACCTCTTTTTGTGTATAAGTTGAAGAAAAACCTGTTGGTTAGCGGATGTATTATGTTCAGCAGACATTCTACAAGAAGAGACAAAACAGGGTAAGACACAGACACGTCCGTTCAGTACCGTGTCTCAGAACAGAATGAGGTAACAGAGCTGATGTTTAGAGGTATATACGCTTAGTACCCGTGTGATGGTTCCATTAGTTTTTGTTTTTTAAAGCCGAAAGGCAACGTGTCGTGATCATCATTAAATTTTCTCTTGGGCCCCCTGTAATTCTAAACTTTTTAATTTCGCTTACTGTAACGACTTCTCGTGTCTTTGTTCTCCTGATTCTATTCTCTTCAATTTCTAGTATTTCAGCAGCTTCGTTTAGTACCATCTTTTTTAGAGCTTCAAAGTTTAATGTTTCGGAGGTTTTCATGTTTAATGTTAGACCCTTGATTTTACACACAGATTCTAACTTTTGCTTTTTGGCTGACCAGACAAGGTAAGCGTAAGTCTTTGGTCCCCCAGAAACAAACTCTACGATAAAAGAGCCGGGCCCGTACTCATCTGCCAATTCATCTGTCATTTCCCCGAGATAGTCTCCCGTAGGAACCTTATACAAACCACCACGGTATAAATAAATACACGAATCTGTATCATAATACAAGACCTGCCCTCCAAGAGAATCTAGATGTTCATAAAGTTTAAGTCTCGCGTGAGCTGTAGTGTAGGCCGCAATTAAAACATTTACAGTTTTTAGAGCCTCACTAGCTTCATCAACATTCTGCCAATTAACTAGCAAAACTTCTTGGTTTATTACTTCAGCATACTTTACATTTACTTTTGGTTGAGTTACCAACTTGAATAATTCTTTAGAGTTTCTGACGTTTGAAGTTTGTGTCATGTTTTCTCTTTGACCAAACTTGCCCCAAAATGAATTTAACATTAATTTGGCTACTGACCTGAGTCCTCCATTTTTACAAATTTTATCTTTCTCCAATTGAATACCCTCACGCTCAAAGAAATCATAAACATACTTGTCTTTATCATGTTCAGTCTTACACCAAGCGGGATAGCCTGAGGCTTCCTGCTTTACTTTCAAGAATTTATTAATGAAATCTGTAAACAAACCTCCATTTTCATAAGTGGCTACCTCGTACTCCCACAACTCATACATGTCCAAAATCACATAGCCCTTCTCTACAGCTTTCCTGATTTCATCCATAGTCCAGGTCCCAACTAACGCTCTTTCCTCACTCTCATGAAAACATTCCCCTTGGTTTAAAGTCTCCCCGCAAGTTCTACACAACACAAACATTAATTTATTATTCATTTTAGCGGGGAGTACGGGGTGATACAAGTTGTAAGGAAGTAGAATCTTACATTTCAACAATCCCTCTACTTCAAGACCTCTCTCTCGGCACTCATTTCCAACATAAATAGTAGGATGACCCACGGGATATTTACAATATTTATTCACAAACGGATAAAGGGAGCAAACATCAACATACTGTATCGTTTCTCCCTCTTCACATTTATGATATGTTTTAGTATTGCCTGTCCTGCCTCCAAAAAAGGAATCTCTAGGATTAAGTGGAAGTGTGTTTAGAATGGACAGTTGGTTCAAGTGATTTAGTTTATTATCTTTCTTCAATTTATTAAATTTACATTCCCACATCTCTACAACCTCATAGTTATTAAATTTGGCCATTTTGGACTTGGTTCTCTCGTAACGGAGATGCAAGCTGTCTGAAGGATCCTCCGGCAGAGGTTCTTCTCTGCTGTATTGATAACATTTCGGGCAACCGTGCCAGTAACACCCGTGAAACTCGTAAATTCTCTCACCGTCAAACCCATCTACTTTCATTCCATTAATTTTTACTTCTTTTCCCCGGCCCGCGTGTTGAATCCTCAATCCACGTTTCTCCTCTTCCCATGTTAACCATTGTAAAGCAACGGCTGACTGATTGTCAGTCAGTCTGTAACCGTTTTTAGGAATCAAACCTATTGTGTTTGGTTTTAGAAAATTACGCCGAAAAGCTAAGTTACAGGCGCTAGCAATAGTTACGGCCTCGAGAAAAGGATCTACGTTACATTGTTCAAGAAGCAAGGCTCTAAATTTTATACAAGCTTGAGTTAAAATCTCCACGTCAGAGATACAATACTCCAAGATTTCTTTTTTGAAATCAAACACGTAATCTTCAGCGACTCGTTCGTCGTACCAAATCTCGAAGGCTTCGTGAGGTTTCTCAAACATTGATTCCGGGCAGTAATACTTTTTGTCGGGTAGCGGGCCTACATAATTTTGCCACAGTGTTAAAAAGATGCGGGAAATAATATTCTTTTTCTCGGGAGGTAGATCAAAAGCTTTAGGAAGTGCAGCGAGGGCCATGGGGAAATAACTAAGTGAGTCAACAAACCTTACGTTGGCTACTTCAATCAAAATAGCTTTAGTTCCCCGGAGGAGTTATTTTTGGTGTAAATTTAGTTTCTTCCATGATGTACTGTAGAATGAATTGGAAATCAAAACCCTGCCCGTTGTGAGCAATCACACAAACATATTTAAATTTCTTTCGAATTCCCATTACATAGTCCATGAATTGTTTTACTGGTTCTTTTTCAAAGACTCTTTGCCTCTCAGAACAGGTTTCACACTCACCCCCATTAACACATTTAAAACAGTATTGTTGCGAGACGCACAGGTTAACTTTATGCAATTTTTTATCAGGATCTGATGGAAGAGACTCATCCTGCCTTGTTTCAAAGTCAAAAAATATGAAAAGAAAATCTCGGTCTTTCGGAATTTTCCTATCTACCTTTATGAAACACTGATGCGCGGGGTCTTTGAACGCTTTGCAGGGGTTACAGTAAACTTCTCCGCATACGTGAGCTGTCTTACGTTTTCTTGGATATATCATTTTGTTACATTCGCGGCAGAACTTTATAGATTTACATACTTGCCCTTGATGGGCTATTAAACACCGCTCATTTTTGAAGAAGCGGTTGCAAAGACGGCATGTGATGCCTCCGTGTTCAAGTTTACAGGGCGGAGAGATAGAATGGCAAGACGGGCAGATGTTAGAGCATCGATGCTCACCCTTGTTATTGTAGGGAATATGACAGGCTTCACAGAAATAATAACATACGAAAGCAGCAGTTAAGTTTGTAATTACATTGTAATGCCCGTTGTGAAAGAGCAAGTTAATTTTAAATTTAGCGTCTTCATTACCTCCCTCAAAGTAAATATCCCGGCCTTTTCTATCGTAACTGTAGACTGTTATTCTGTATTTTTTAAGATGTGACTGGAATTTTTCAAGCTCAGGGATGCCAGCGCCATCCTCCGGCATTTCTACACGGGCCTTTGCTATGAGTTTATTAGCTCTGAATGTTTGTCTTTTCCCCTTGTCTTTTCGTATAGCGTAGATCTGAGGATCATTCTTTGCATAAGCCTTGCCTACCACCAGTGCTTTAGCCAAACATAAATTGTCTTTATTATTAATTACAACAATTCCCTTCCTAGCTTTACATTCCTCGTCAAACGTGTTGTACATCTCTGGACGTACTCTCCCTTTATCTACGGGGACATTTACCCTCGTAACGTCAATTCTAAAAGTGTCGCTAGAGGTTAAAGATTCAGAGTTACTTTGAATTATGCCTCCAAAAATATCCCAGAGAACATCACCGCTAACTTCAGAGACAGGTCTCAAAGCTACGTACCCCGGTTCAGCACTTTTTAAACTTATCGATTGCATTTTAAACCCAAGATAATCAGTGGGTACAGCGTTGGCTTTAGCCTTTTCAACAATTTGATTAAAACCTTTACGAATCCAATCAAACTCAGAGATACCTCTCGGCGGTTTAGTGAATTTGAAAACAGTATTAGTCCCGTAAAGCCTGAAGTGTTTAACATAGGTTTCAGAGGTACCAATTAAATTTACTGGGCTTTGAGAGCTCTTTTTAATGTTGGAAACTTCCATCCTTTAACAGAGAATTAAATACTGAAAACAATCTGAACTGTAATACACAACACTCTAACGTTTAAAGAGATCAAATACACCAGCCAGAGTCAAGTTCACACCAAAAAATAAAAAATAAACAAGATATCAAATTTTATTTATTCTCCATAAGGATAACATTGGACAACGTACTGTGTTTAGCACTTTGAATAGCTCTGCAACGATTGGACGTAGAATCACAATTTAAACACCAAAATGATTGTTTTGTGGAGCTGAAGTGATTGGTAAAAGCAAATGTGAAGTTTAAAGTAAAATTAACTGAGGAAAAGCCAAAAACCTTTTTCCCATAAGAATAACATGGGAGATTTTATGAGCATGTTTTTGGGATTTTTTCCGCAACCACTTAACCTAGGTTAATAATTCAAAATACCATATTATTTGTTTTTTTAAGCTCTATAACATGGTCAAAACCAAAATTAAGTGTTTTAAAAATTTTAGGGTGAAAAATGCAAAAACTGATTTTTGGAAAATTTAAAACCCCCATAAACCCCCCTTCCCATGGTCCGATTTTTCTGGTTTTCGAACTTAAAGTCATAAATGTCAGTTTACACATTTGAGCCAAATTTCATCGAAATCGGATGTTTTTTACTCAAGTTATCGCATTCACGGACACATATATGATATATATTTATATATATATATATATATATATAGATATATAAATACATATATATATATATATATAGATATATACATACATATATATAAATTTGAACGAATAGTGTTTTGGACATCTGGGGACCTCAAAACAAAAAGTTATCATGGTCTCGGGCTTAAGTCTTACCATGAGACCTACGGTAATAGCTTCTTCCCTATAGGGGAAATTCGCTAATAAGCAATAATGTTACGTTCGGGGATTTCTGACCTTTTTTGGGCCCAAAAACTCAAAATTTGAAAAATTAAAATCCCAAAAAGGGGGGGGGTTGTCCGATTGTTTTGCCCAACAAACTTGTCCAACTATTTACAGGAGGGAAGGTTCCTACAGAATTTGAAGTAAATCAGACAAAAACTGGAACCGCTAAAGTGCGAATACACACACACACACACACACACACACACACACACACACACACACACACACACACACACACACACACACACACACACGTATATATATATATATATATAATGTTTTTAGCAACCCCCCCAAAAAGTGTTTAGGGGGTCACGTTAGGAACTTCTATGTTGGTCCCGGGCTTAAATTTCACCGTGCAGGTCATGCTAATAGTTCACTTTTCCATAGGAAATTCACTAATAAAATAATGTCGTACATGACTAATATTAGCGGATTTCCCCTATAGGGACCCACACAGCATACGTCGTCCCCAGGATACCATTTGCGTCCCACACATCCCATTGCCATCCCAGGATAAACAGGACATCCCTAGGATATCCTGCTATGTCCCAGGACATTTGTGGACGTCCCAGGGATGTCCACGATATCCCGGGATAACGTGGATATCTTGGGGACTTCCCACGGACACCCTCTACATCCCAGACCAATTTTAGTATTAATTAATTAAAACTTTGATTTAGAGTTTTAGTATTTAAACAAAATTGAATAAAAAGGATAATGATCAGATATAAACAATAACACATGTATAAAGAAAGTATAAATTTACAGTTTATATATCGATAAAATATGCATATAATTCTGAAAATTTATGAGAAAATAAAATAAAAATTGCGTTCTTTTTACCGGTACACCAGTAAATTATCGGCCAATCCGATCTCCCATAAGCCCCTTTAGAGAAAGAGAAAAAATCCAACGCGGCACGTTGCGCCTGCGCGGCATCGCAGCCGCAGCCATCCAACCCAAGCAAAGAGACATACATCTTCATACTGATTTTCAGCGTTCAATAACGCCGAATAGCCTAAATGTAAAAGTTAACGATATTTCCCACCAAAATAAAGACAAAGAGTAACAAATAATAAATGTTTGAGTAAATAGGGAGACAGGGATTGGTTTAGATTATTTGGCAATAAATGCATGACGATAAAGTTGCAAATGTAAATATATTTTCGTTAACAGACAGATTTTTCGTTTTGGGTTTCAACCCAAAATTTGCTTTATTCAACGCATTTTTGGGAAAATTTTCAAAAAGAAAAGATTTTGAATTTTTTCCGGAAATTCCCCGAAGCTATATTTTTATCCTCAATACCCTTGAGCAAGGACCTAATAAATAGCGACTAGTGGAATAACATACTAGTACCAAAAATGCATTTTAAGGGGTGATGTAAACTGAAAAATGTAAGAAGAACCTTTATCGAATAATAATAATAATAATATTTATTCCGTGACAAACTCTTCTCAGAATGACCGGCCTGGGATGAAACCCAAGACCTTCCGAATGTGAGGTGCAATAATCGCTACCTCACTTGGGTGTATTTTTTACATTTATACATTAAATTTTAATATTAAAAATAAGAATATTACATGAACAACATATTATATAAAATAAAACAAGAAAGTACAATAATAGTATATGTATAATGTCACATCTTACGAAGCGAGTGTATTAAAACGTTTTGTATTCATCTTTGCGTGTTGGTCACCTCGGAGATTCTCACTTTCATCAGCCGACGGGAAATTCGATTCGAACTCTAACCTAAAATTCTTCTGCAATCCCGTCCCCGTGAAATGATTACCTAAGTCCATTACCGGTTTTTAATTTACTGTATTATTCTACATTTTCGGTTTGGAAATGTTTCGTAAGTATTTTAATATTAAGTAAAAAATTGCATATTTTAAAGATTAATCAGAAATAATAAATTGCACATTTGTTTATATGAAAATACTTGTTTATTTTAGGGGCTGTTGCACAAGTCGCCATTAGGTTTCCAGCTAGATATACTGAAAGACCTTTTAGGAGTGGATTTTCAAGTACTATAGGACGTGGATCATCAATCAATTCGTAAGTTAACTTTGTTCTACATAGGTTATAGGGCTAATTTAATAATATCAACCTAATGTTGTAATTCAGAACTAACCTGGAGTTTTGTTTTAGGCTAGGATTGTTTTGCCGTTATAAAGGTATAAATACATTGTGAAATTAACCCTAGCAGTGGCCAACCAGCGTAATACGCTGGGTTCACGTGATGCCTGAAATGGCCACCAGCGTAATACGCTGGTACGGGTCGAAATTTTTGTAACGGTAAAAAAATCATTAATCAGAAGTCAACTCAGAAGTGAACAATATTTATACCATTCGAAAGATCACATTCTGAACTTTCATTTTATTACATAAATGAACCGTTTACAAGTTGTATAACAATGTCACGACGATTATAATTACAATGAAATTTTGCCGCTACGCCATTCCTGCAGTCGACGCTCGGAAAATGTAAAAACACGACTACTTTGGAATTACCCTGCTCGGGTAATTTTTGTCTTAGGATGTTGCGGGTGGTACCACTGCATAGCCAAAGAGTTTAGTTTCACTGTGGTATTGATTTTTAGAACGAAATACTTATTGATTGGACAACAGTTACGATTTTATGAACACAGCCGTTTTCTGAATTTATAACAAATGGCCAACCGGCGTAATAAGCTGGTATGGAAAATACGAATTACATCCAGTGCAAGTTATAAATACTAGTCATATAATATTTCATTTTGAAGAGGAAGAAATTTAGCTTTTAATTGCGACGTTGCAGCCATTTCGTGTTGTTGTCGGTGAGTTTGCGCTCTCGTGTTATCCGCGAATTATTGCTAAATCCTTTATTATTTCGGAGTGTTAGTGTTAGTGAAGTGTGTGTGTGGATATAACAGTAATCTTTATGCAACGCCGGGGGGTTTTGTACAATTGTAAGGTATGATGTATTTCATTATTGAGTAGGCCTAATATAAAAAATAATAATTTTGTAATTTTTCCTACATGGTGACCGGACCAACAATCGCACGTTATCTCTTATACAATATGCCACTACCCTGTGTATATGTATATTTATATATTTTATTGTTTCTAAATACCTGCAGGAATAATATATAGATATAATATGGCATTATTTACATGTATTAGAATATACCGCGATTTACATCATTTCATAAGTTCACCGATTATTTTTATTATTACATAACACATATAAAAACATATAATTTATTATGAATGTTATGTAGATTTTTGTAGGTAATTGAACATTCTACAACATGTTTTATATTGTTTTGGGAGGAAAAAATTTCTAAAAAAGTTATATACTAAATACTACGTAAAAATATTTTTTTTCCGAATACCAAAAAATTTCAGAAAGTCTTCTACTCATGAGTGATAACAAGTATTACCATCAACTTTATGACTTTTTTACATTCCCTACTTCATTAGCTTTACAAATATATAATATTATTATTAGAATATACATATTTATATTACCTTTTTACACTACTAACTAACACTGTACAATTTTCAAATTTTGCGGTTTTCCGTATATACTTACTTAATACTTACAAATAAAATTCTTTTCCCAACATATTATACAACACGACTTTCGTAACAACCTCAAATACATAAATTACATAAATTATGTAATCATTTCTATGTAGGGCATTGAATGTCCTACTAAATGTATATATATAGTATTTGGAGGAATAAATTTCTAAAAAAAGTTATATACTAAATACCGTAGAATTTTTTTCCGAATACCCTAAAATTTCCAAAATTCATCTAATCATAAGTGATAACAATTTTTTACCATCAACTTTATGACTTTTTTACATTTCTTATTTCATTATCTTTACAAACATATACATATTATTATTAGCATATACATATTTACATTACAGTACCTTTTTACAGTACTAACTAACACTGTACAATTTTCACATTTTGCGGTTTTCCGTATATACTTACATAATACTTACAAATAAAATTGTTTCCCCAATATATTATACATTTCTATGTAGGGAATTGAATTGTCTACAAAATGTATATAATGAATTTTCCATAAAAAATCGGACGAAAAAGTTTTACCGAGGCTGCTTTTGAAATTTCAAAAAGAAATTTCAATTTTTTAAATTTTTTTTACTTTGCTGAAAAAACTACCTCTTAGATCTTTTTTATTTTACTATTTCCAGATTCCCCTGTTCTGTCTGAACAAAATGAATATGTGGTTGGCTATGTTTCATTCTCATTTCAAATTTATACGAATTTTCAAAAAAAGGTCTGCAAAATCGTCAAAATCGGTTGGCCATTCTACAGTTTATAGTTGGCTACTGCTAGGGTTAATGTCATTAAAACTTAGGCACACATTATTTAACCCTAGCAGTGGCCTAATGTTGAAGTGGGAAATGGCCAAGCAGATTTGGCGATTTTGCAGACCTTTTTTTGAGAATTCGTATAAATTCAACCGTAGAATAAGTAAATGTAGCCAACCTCATGACTCATATTCATTTTGATCGGAAAGAACAGGAGAATCTAGAAATACTAAAATAAAAAAGATCTAGGAAAATATTTTTTCGGTAAAGTAAAAAAATAAAATAAAAAATAGATTTTTTTAAAAATTTCAAAAACAGCCTCGGTCTACAAATTTTTATGGAAAATTCATTATATACATTATGTAAACAATCTTAATTCCCTACATAGAAATATATAACATGTTGTAGACAAAATTTTTTTTAAGTTTTAAGGGCGTAATATAATAATAAACGGAAACCCGAAATATGTGTAAACTGTACAGTGTTAGTTTGTGTTGTAAATAAGTCATGTAATATATGTATATACTAATAATGATACATACATATTTGTAAAGCTAATGAAATAAGGAATCCAAAAAAGTCATACTGTTGATGGTAAACAATTTTGATCACTTATAAATAAATGCAGATAAAAGAATGTTGTGCTATTTTTGCGTATTTGGTAAAAAAAAGATTTCACAGTATTTCGTACAGTATATAACTTTTTTGCCAAATGTTTTACCCCCAAATCAATATAAAGATGTTTTAGTACATTCAATTCCCTACGTATAACTATATAACATGTTGTACATAGAATACATAGAAATATATACATAAGTTAAATATGTAACTCACCACTAGGCCTACCAGATAAATAATCCAATTAGCCTACGACGCCTATGACACATCAGGAAGGTCGTTCACCTCAATATCATTGCCTATATCACCCTCTAAATCGTCATCAATGTCACTAATACTTTTTTCAAGAGCACCCCGAATGTCACTACAGTCCATTTTTGCGTAAATTCGGCTAAATAAATAACTAAAACACTCTTACACAATTGACAGCGGTCAAACAATAACATAGCGCGCCATTTTGGACTGGGACTGGACATTGCATATTTCAGATGTCATGTCGTATTGTCATCAAAAACACAACACTTTGAGACAGACATCGGAACAAAGCCTGACATGATACCAAATACAATACAGTTTGGAGCGAGCCAAACAAACTGACTTAGACTTCGTAAACAGCTGCGCAGTTGCCGATTAGGCAAAAATGTGACGTAATGAAACAATTCCTTGGTGATGAAGCCAAGGGCAAACAGTGCTACCAACGGCAAAACCAAATTACTCTGTATTTTTTCCTTTTCAAAATAACGTATTATTTTACTAGTAACTATAACATACACTGCATATAAAACGTGATTTTCTGATCCGACCAATTTGGTCGGATAGGCCACTATCAAAAAAAAAACACGTTTTCAGAAAATCATACAACCTGTACAGTCAATATTTCATTCTAAAAATCAATACCAACATAAAGCGCTATTCTTTAGCTGTGCATTGGTACCAACCGCATCTTCCTGCGAGAAAAATTACCCGAGCTGGGTAATTTAAAAAATATTGTGTTTTGCCATTGTCAGAGCGTTGGCTGCAGCAATTGCGTTGCGCCAAAAATTTATTTGATTTCTAATCATCGTAACATTGTTATACAGCTGCTACACGGTTAATTTATGTAATAAAATGAAAGTTCAGAATGTGATCTTTTGAATTATATATATATATATATATATATATATATTGATCACTTTTGAGTTTATTATTATTGGTTTTTGAACGTTATACAATTTTTAATCATATCCGACCAATTTGGTCGGTGGTCACTCTAGGCGACATAAAAATCCAACCAAATTGGTCGGACGGCCACGGCTAGGGTTAAACATAAGGACATAGTTATTAAACCTAAGCAGACATAAGTGGACATGAAATAGGCAAATGGGTTGCACTTCTGCAGATGCCAGGTGGAACAATCGAATGAAAATAATCGATATAAAATATCGATATATGTTAATGTTTTGGTATTGCAATATAAATATATCCGATAAATTTCATATCAAAAATTTCATCAATCCATTAACATCCTCTAACACCCAAACAAGAGAATCATCTTGGAGGGCAGTTAAAAAATCATTTAAAACTGGCTTAAAATCACGTAACATCGCAGATCATTTATCAGAAAACCACTATAAAAAAGAAGTGAGAATGTTAGTGGAAGATGCATTTCTACATTTTTTAGATGCAGCTAAAAACGTATATCTGAGAAATTAAAATTGTAAATGTTTCATGTTATTCATGTTACATAGTTGAATTTTTGTTTAGTTTGAAGTTAATAAATGTAGCCTATTATAAATTTACTTGTATTTATTGGGATATTGGTTTATTTGGGTAAACGTTAATAATCGAATGAAATTAATTGATTATTTATATCGATTATTTTTATTCTATTGTTCTACCGGGCATCTGCGGAAGTGCAACCGACAAATGAGCCTAATTTATTTGTATAAGTTTTAAGCTGTGTTAAGAACAATGTCATAGGCCCTAAATACAAAACCTACAATATGTCTAGGCTTATATTAATCCTCTAAGTGGCAAAAGACGATGCATTTGCCGTACAGGTGCTGGTGGGAGCATCGCTAAATAATTGTATGAACGAAATACATGTTGTCTAAAGAGTATACCGGTACTGTAATAGAGATTTGTTATGAGTATATGTTAGGCAAATGTTTTTATTCCCGCGCGAGGGAGCTTGTAAGCGGGAAACACGCGGGGGAAGGCTCACTTTCTCCCTCTCGAGGAGTTCGATGTTGCCGGAATGATATAGAACCGGTTGGTGACTATCCTTCCCTTCTAGACCGCAAACAACAACCCTGTCATCAGCTCTTATGAGTCACTATTCCGGCAACATCACACTCCTCGAGAGGAAGAAAGTGAGCCTTCCCCCGCGCGTTTCACACTTACAAGCTCCCTCGCGCAGGAATAAAATCTCTATTACAGTATACTCTTTAGACACCATGTGTTTCGTTCTTACAATCAACTGATAGTCAAAACATTGCTTTGAACGGGACTTTAAAGCGCAAGATAACAAAATTAACAAAGGTTTTCAAAATGTACAAGAAAATAAAAAATAATAATGTTAAAATTATGAAACTTGGCAAAGGGGTATGTAAATAACCCTTATGTACGCCATAAAAGTTTGAAGCTGATATGTTTTCTAGATATTACGGATACTCGAGTTTTCGGTATCACACCCCCGAAATGGCCAGTTTGATTTTAATGAGAGACCTATCAAATGAACGTAAATATTGTCAAATTTTATATTACGGATTTTCAAATCTGTACATCAGTTTTTATAATTTATATAATTTAAAAATTGGAAAATATCGGTATTTTTTCAGTGTTTGAGTAAATCTCAAATTTAGACGACTAGGCTATTACAAAATCGTCTAAATTTGAGATATACTCGAACATTGAAAAAACACAGATATTTTCCATTTTTCATTTGATAGGTCTCTCATTAAAATCAAACTGGCCGTTTCGGGGGTGTGACACCGTAAACTCGAGTATCTATAATATCTGCGCGGACAGTAGGGTTTTCTAGTTAACCGAAAGACATCGTAGAAACAGCTGTAATGTCAAGTTTTCATCAATCCAATTTGCTGTGTTACTGAAATCATAATAACTAAGTTATTTATCGTTTGCGTAGCCTATCATATATTTTTATTTTCCTCTTAATTTTAAGTTTGAAAAACAAATTCTTTAATGCTTATGTACTTAGGTACTTTGATCATCTGTGATTTTTATAAACTTATTAATATTATTTTTATTGTTAGTTTAAACACACATTAGTCTTTTTTTTTAAGAAATCAGGACAGCAACCAGGATTGTTTCTAATCAAAAGGCTAGTTTTGTATTGATGTTTAACTTTATTTACTTTGTGTTTTGTAATTATTAGACAATAACATAATGTATAGGTTTATTAAATACCAAATGTTAGTTATGCTAAACAATTAATTAAAATTATAGTCAAAATAAAGCAGGGTTATGTACCTTTCCGTCGTCAATCCTTTGGTTTACTAGCAGATAACTAGTTTTGGGACTACTGTCCCATTATCAAATCTGGTGTCGATAAATTAAAATATGAACACACATACAGGTACGGATCCAGGGGGGGGGTAGGGGCGATCGCCCCCCAAAACCTAAGAATTATTGTGTTTTAGCGAATTTTCTATATAAGGAAGAAGCTATTACCGTAGTCGGCATGGTAAGACCTAGGCCCAGGACCATGATAACTTTTCGTTTTGAGGTCCCCAGACCCCAAAAACACTATTCGTTCGAAACTGTATATATATATATAAGTTTTAAATAACAAATCAACATCAAAATTGAGAGAACATTAAGATGTTTTTATCTTAAAAAGCTCGACATGATGATGATGATAAAGCTCTGCGTAGTCCATGATGTGTTTATTAATAAGGTCAATGCAAAGATTTGACAAAATTATATACACATTTCTTCATCCCTCATGTACCCTCTGTACAGATACTCTCAGCTTTAATAACATTCTTATAGATCAATGGAAAAGATAAACTGAATTTTCAAAGCCTATTTAGCACACAATCGAAATAGATATTATCGATATCGAAACCCGGTATATAAGGTAAATCAAAATAATATTGGTGCAGTAGAACCTCGGTTAACCGAGCCTCGCTTATCCAAGATTCCGGGTTAACCGAGGCGGTCCTAATATGTGTACAGTATTATAAATTTCAAAGAGAAAGTAACACGCTCAAATAAACGAGCAATTGACAGCGCGCGCCTTCACTTACCACAACCGCAATAGGCGCGCTGAACTGTATTGTGTTTGCATTCAACTACAGTGAACGTCGGCAGTTGTCGGGGTTGTTCGACAAAGTTCATGCGTAGCAGACAGTGCAATTCGGGACCGTCGTTGTTAGTCTGCCGAAGCCGCCATTTCGTGTTGACAGTGATTTAGCAATTTAGGCTATAGCGTTAGGCTCTTTACGTTTTTGATAGAAATAATGTTTTAAGGATTATAATGGCAATGCTACGGTATTTCTTGTACAGTACTAATAAACTGAACAAAACTCAAATTATTGTTTTATTTCATGGTTTAAACATATCTTGAGCTATTTATAACCCCAATTACGATTTTTAGGTTACATTCCGTGTTATCCGAGATTTGACGTATCCGAGGTGGCCTCGGGCCCAATTAACTCGGTTAAGCGAGGTCCTACTATTACAACGTTTTATCCAAATTAAGTCATATGGGATGATTATATTCAGAAGCATAAGAAGAAGATATCCTCGAATTTGAGCAGCTGGGAAAAACTATAATTTCTTTAATTTATCACTGGAGCTAGATTCCTTAATATAATACTGTTAGTATATACTACTGTAACAGTATATAATACTGTTACTGAAATGTAAAGCATTTATGAATTTTTTAAATTAGGTAAATACTATTCAACATATATTAGACCTGTCAATGTTATATATATATGTGTCCGTGGGTGCGATAACTCTCGTAAAAAAGGTCTGATTTTGATAAAATTTGGTATAAACGTGTAAAGCAACATTTATGACTTAAGTTCGAGAACCAGCCATATCGCTCTACCTTAAGGGGTATTTTGGGAGGGTTTTGTACCCCAAAAATGAGGTTTTTGACCTTTTTACATATAATTTTTGAAATAGTAAAATTTTAGTTTTTACCATTGGATTCAGTTTTAAAAAACACATAATTTGGTATTTTGATCAATCCTCTACGTCAATCGGTTACCGAGATATTCAAAGTGCTAAACACAGTACGTTGTCTAATGTTATTCTTATGGGGAATAAGAACAAAATTATATCTCGCTTCTTTATGAACGTATACAGACGAAACTTGGTGTACGGCTTTATCTGGTTGTGGTCTATTGTTATTTGCTCAAAAAAACTTTGTTGCTAAAGGTTCCCGTAGCAGCAAACCTGTGTACTCAGCCCCCATGTTATTCTTATGGAGAAAAATTAAAATGCTATGTCTCACTTAATTATGAACATAAATTAATAAAACCTCTTATATCACTTCACCTAGTTGAGTTATATTGATATTTGCCTAAATACCCATTTTTTCATTCCTTGTTGTAGCAAACCTGCGTACTCATCCCCAATGTTATTCTTATGGAAATTAATCAAAATGGAATATATCGCTTATTTATGAATGAATATTGATGAAACTAGGTATGTAGCTTCACCTAGTTGAGTTATATTAATATTTCCATAGAAACCAATTGTTAATGTTCCTTGTTTCAGCAAACCTATGTACTCATCCCCAATGTTATTCTTATGGAGAATAATTAAAATTGTATATATCGCTTATTTGTGAATATATTTGTATGAAACTTGGTAAGTGGCTTTATGTAGTATTAAGACATTTATATCTCCGCATGCTTTATGTGGTATTAAGTCATATATTATGCATTGGAAATTCGCTGAGTATGCAGGTTTGCTGCGACAGGGGTATTATTTTATTATTCAGGCCTAGAATGAAAGTTTGAATAAATTCGTATGAGAATGTAAGTAGCAAAAGCCACCCGAAACCTTGTTTTTCGGTTCCAAGAATTAAATTTTGCCGCTTCCATCTACATTGTTACATTAAAATTCAAACTAATGCACCTAAACGTTCGATAAATGGAATAAAATATATATACCATTAGGCAGGTGAAATTTTAAACTTACATTTTAGTACATAACACATAACTTAGATCTACGTCTTTCACCTAAAACCGTCTTACCAAAACATGTATATTCTCGAGTATCGCGAAGTTGTTGCAGTTTTGCCAGTTGGCAGACAGAAAATTCAGTGTTTTCAACATGTCTTGTAGGTAGATTTTAGCCACACACAGCAAAGGTTGCTACCATTGTATTCGGTGATCATTTTGTACTGGATTTCGCCCGCCTACCGTCGTTTGCTGTCAGCTGTGTTTTGTTTATAGGTTTGGTTTGATTTGTCTGTAAAATCACGTAATCCATTGCTAGGCAATAAATATCCAGTGGCTAGGCTAGAAGCAAAATACCCCCGTAGCAGCAAACCTGCGTACTCAGTGAATTTCCAATGCATATATATGTAACTTAATACCACATAAAGCCACATCCCAAGTTTCATTAATGTACATTCATAAATAAACGATTTATGACATTTTATTTGTTCTTCATAAGAATAACATGGCGGCTGAGTACGCAGGTTTGCTGAAGCAAGGAAAAATGGGATTTTATACAAATATCAATATAACTCAAGTAGGTAAAGCCACGTACTAAATATTATTAATTTATGTTCATAATTAAGGGAGATAGCAGTTACTTATTCTTCATAAGAATAACATGGGGATGAGTACGCAGGTTTGCTGCTACGGGAACTATCGGTAAAAAAATGTTTTTTAGTGCAGATATCAAGAGACCATAATGATGTGAAGCAATATACCAAGTTTCATCAGGATAAGTTGATAAATAAGCGAGATATAAAATATTTCTTATTCTCCATAAGAATAACATTGGACAACGTACTGTGTTTAGCACTTCCAATATCTCTGTAACCATTTGACGTAGAGCAATGATCAATACCCCCGTAGCAGCAAACCTGCGTACTCAGCGAATTTCCAATGCATATATATGTATCTTAATACCACATAAAGCCACATACCAAGTTTCCACAATATACATTCATAAATAAATGATTTATGACATTTTAATTATTCTCCATAAGAATAACATGGCGGCTGAGTATGCAGGTTTGCTGAAGCAAGGAATACAAAAAATGGGGTTTTATACCAATATCAATATAACTCAAGTAGGTAAAGCCACATACCAAATTTTATTAATTTATGTTCATAATTAAGAGAGATATCACGTTACTTATTCTCTATAAGAATAACATGGGGCTGAGTACGCAGGTTTGCTGCTGCGGGAATTATCGGCCGAAAAATGTTTTTTAGTGCAAATATCAATAGACCACAACGATATGAAGCAATATACCAAGTTTCATCAGGAAAAGTTCATAAATAAGCGAGATATACAATTTATCTTATTCTCCATAAGAATAACATTGGACAACGTAGTACTGTGTTTAGCACTTTCAATATCTCTGTAACCATTTGACGTAGAGCAATGATCAGAACACCAAATTGTGCGTATTTCTAAGCTTATTTTAATGGAAAAAACTAAAATTTGACTTTTTCAAAAATTATATGTAAAAAGCTCAAAAAAACAATTTTTGGGGTACAAAACCCCCAAAATACCCCTTCGGATAGGTCGATCTGTCTGGTTTTCGAACTTAAAGTCATAAATGCTGCTTTACACGTTTATACCAAATTTGGTCATAATCGGATTAATTTTACGAGAGTTATCATGCTCACGGACACATATATTATATATATATATATATATATATATATATATATATATATATATATATATATATATATATATATACAGTTTCGAACGAATGGTGTTTTTGGCATCTGGGGACCTCAAAACGAAAAGTTATCGGTCCCGGGCCTAGGTCTTACCATGCCGACTACGGTAATAGCTTCTTTCCCTATAGGGGAAATTCGCTAAAAACAAAAACAATCAATCCTAAGCTCATGAAAGAAAGTTTCTGGGACTATTCCATCAATAAAATACCCCTGTCGCAGCAAACCTGCATACTCAGCGAATTTCCAATGGAGATATAAATGTCTTAATACTACATAAAGTCACTTACCAAGTTTCATAAAAATATATTCACAAATAAGCAATATATACAATTTTAATTATTCTCCATAAGAATAACATTGGGGCTGAGTACGCAGGTTTGCTGCAACAAGGAACACAAAAAATGGTTTTTTATGCTAATATCAATATAACTCAACTAGGTGAAGTCGTATAACAGTTTTTATTCATTTATGTTCATAATTAAGGGAGACAGAGCATTTAATTATTATCCATAAGAATAACATGGGGGCTGAGTACGCAGGTTTGCTGCTATGAGAGGATTATGCAAAAAAATTTTTGCATAACCTCGCATGATAGGTTTTTTAAATTTGTTAACATCTTTCTGAACAAACTGAGCAAAAAACGGTCATTAGTTGGTTGCTAGAATCAGAAATACAATGTATTAGCGTAACTGATTGAACCGCACGATCAAGTGACCTATTCCCTCCAAGCGATGTGCAGTGGAACTATAATATCCTGTTTCTCTTTGAATATCGTACTGCCGTATTGTATGGTATGAGGCCTGTGTAGTGTACGGTATCACTAACAATGCATCGTTTTTGACATATTGTGACGTTCAGATATTTCAGGGTTTCATATCGCCAGATTGCGAAACGATGCGATAGGTATCGGACATTGCTCACTTCCAGCGCACGAGCTCATTCATTGTACGAGTAATTGTCTACCGTCGCAGATCGTATTTTTGCCTAATTTATATAATTCTCGATAGTTTTTTTGCAGAATGGAGAATTTGTCTGCAGCTATAACTTTAATGACACATTGGGTAAATCCATATTGTCTGCAGCCCTAATTTGATGTGACTGATCTTTCTGCAGCCCTCACTTTCTTTCTGCGACAAGTGTCGCACTGTCGTCCGTTGCTCTGCCATGGGGCGACATGGTATTTACTATGTTATGTATTATTTATGCCAATTAATATGTGTTTTAAGTATATTTTAATTGGAATATCAGTGCTTTTGATCACTGAAAATGGCAGATTTGAGGTTTTCTTCTAATTCCTAGTGATTAGGTGATAAACATACCTACTCTATGCTGGGAAATATGATCTCTTAGTGAAAAACATGATGGTACGGTATGCTTACTCAGCTGTCTGATTGTTAGTCTTTATATTAGTTAAGTTAACTTAAGGTAATATTTCACTGCAGAAATAGTTGTCAAGTGTTTGGCCAGTTGATTATATCACTGAAGTACTTTCTTGGGTACTTCCATTTTTTGGTGCGTATTTTAAATAGGAACCATTTCTAACTGTAAGCCTAATTCTTGTTTTTGGGTTTTAGATCATACCAAAGGCCAAATTTTCCATCCAGAACAAGAGACCAGGACTTTGAAGATGAATTCAATGGCCATGGAGACAGTTGGGAGAGGAATGAGAATAACACATACAACCGTAGATTCGAGGGTGCTCGATCGTGGAGTCAGAGAAACAATAGTTTTATGCAGAGTGAAAACTTACAGAAACCAAATTGGAACACTCATCAGTTAACACCTTTTCAGAAAAATTTTTATAAACCTCACCCCAACACCGAAAGTCGATCTGAGGAAGAACTTAAGAAGTTTTATGATACTCATAAGATAACTGTGATTGGCGATGCTCCAAAACCAATTTTAAAATTTGAAGAAGCCAACTTTCCTGATTATGTGGCAAACACTGTGAAGTAAGTCAATTTTGTTTATTAATTATAGTATTACATGTCATTCATTCATCATTTAGTAATAATTTTCCTATTATGTGTTATTTTATATTAAAGTTTCCATATAAATGTACTAATTAATTAATTTCCCCTAAATGTGTTATTTGTGTTAATTGCCCTATGTCCATGCCTAACCATAATCACCATTATCATCACTCCTCAGAAAACATTCCCCTCTATGTATTTAATGTTTATTTATCTATGCAATTGTATAATAATATGTATTTCATTAATTTAATCACCAATAATTATTCATAGCCTTTCCCCATATAATAGCCTACTCACTTAATTTAATATGTTTGTTAATAATAATATTTTAGATATAATTTATGTGAGAGGATTGCAATAACATTAAAATTTAATATAATATACTTTTCAAAAATAGTCCTTAAGGAATCTAAATTACAGTGACCAGTGTTAACAATTGTGTGAACATGTGCTTCTCAACAATGGACCATGCTTCCAGACCTCATCTCTACTAGATCTTTCTTCTTGCTCCAGATGCCCTAGTGTTAAGACCTAGAATCTGTGAAGGACACAGTTCCTATTTTAAATTTCCCAGTATGGCCTAAGTTTTGCATTGCTTGGTGCTCATTTTATTAGGGACTTACTGCTCAATTAATACCATCTTTAAATTCACTCCCTTTATTTGATTTCCCCCAAAAAACTGGTATTTGAGCGAAGAACATTTGTAAGCAGATTGGTAAACTCCTTCCATTGTATTCTATTTAGGGACTGGAAAGAATACAGACATTTAAATAGAACAAGCCTAATGTTCTGAAAGTTAAAGTAACCTCAAGAGAGTATTTTTATATTGAACTATCTTTCCAAATTTAATTTTGAGTATTTTAACCATTCATAAAGTCAGTGAAACCATTGGACTCTCCTTTTGGACAACAACCAAAATTTCCATTGTTGTAATTTTCAACACATCAGCTTAATTGGACTTAATATTCTTTCAAATATCATCCAAACGTTATTCAAGTCAGCACGATACTTCCCCCTGAGAAAAAGAGCCCTCATTTGTAAAGAAACCCCATTTAGAACCCAAAATATGAACATTTAGTTTTAGGCCTACAAGTTTGTTTGTCATTTACCTTCTAGGCTAGGCCACACATTGTAACTGTTCCCCCTGAGTTGTATATTATTGTAAATCCCTTTAATCAAGAACCTTTTTGAAACATAATTGTACTAATAGATAAATAAATATTGTATTGTTCCTCTGTAACTTTGTATTTTATTCAAATAGTTAAAGAAATCTTAGAAATTGTACACCTACCTTTTGTTGACATCCAGAATAAATACCAAAACACATTCTACTCACTACAATAAAGTAAAGGAGACCACAAGTACAAGTATATTTATTATCAACTCAAAGAAGATCATTTGTGAGCTATATTTAAATAGCCTAGGGAATTTTGTAAGTAATAACACTGATTTTTGTAAAGAGAAGCTAGGCTTAGCACATGGCAGCCATTGCCCTCAGATCCCGATAGCATCACTGTTTATATCCACTTTTACTGAGCACATCCGAGCAGACAATTAATTAAAAGTTACCAATTTAGAATTATAATTAAGTAAGACACTAATTAGAAAAAAATAAGATAAGTGTGATTACTATTTTGCTAATCACCAGCAGTTTTTTATTTGATTTTAAAGATACTGAACACAATTTTCTTCTAAAAATAACCATGATTATTGATATTTACATCTTTTCTTCTCTTGGCATTTAAAATTAAGGTAAAATTTTCAATTCAATTCAAAAAACGTTTATTCATGTACAAAGCACTAAATAATAGCGTTACATTTCATGCTTATTTGAAATAAATGCTGAATTATGAATTGGTAAGAATATGTTGTTCCTATTTCTTGTGTTGTAGTGATGTATTTCTCGTTGTATTACAAAATTAGCCTTATTATTTCTGACATGCATTACACATTCCAAAATGTACAAACTGTAAACAGTTCAAATATTTTGGTCAATAAAATGGTGCTTTACAGAGTCATCAAATTTTAAATTTAACATGGCTCTTAAGGCTCTCTTTTGGCTGATTAAAATTGTATTTAAATTTTTCAGGTTGTTCCTCCATAAGTATAAATCCCGTAAAATATGCGCTAACCACTAATTTTTCAGATATAAATAAATAATAAGGCCTAGAATTAAACAATACTACCTTCATCATTATCTTCATTCAAGTTATGTAAATTTAGCTGCTGATGTTTGTGCTATTATGCCCCCTGTGTGTAGGACTTGTTTAGGCCCTGATCATCTTACTTGTGTCACTGATGTCTAGGTGCTGTGTTTGTGTTAAAGCTAGTAAGGCCTATCAGTACTTTATAGACCTAAAATTATTTAGGTGTATTTAGTAAATTTGTTGTATGGAATAGGCATAGGTAAACAAAATATTGAACTAATTACAAGAAAATGGTTCGATAGTGGTTTATTCACCGTCCGCTTCACAACTCCAGTCACAACACCAGAAATAGGCACACATTAGGTGTCCCACAGTACCAAATTGCTTTAACAATGAACTTTTTACTAAATAAGTTAATTGAATATTTTCTCTCACTAGTCTATAAGCTACACAACTTTGTAAGTACCGGTACGTCTTAAGCTGGATTTAGGCCTTTACCTGTATTGTATCGCTATAATGTTCATGTTGTAGTCAGTGGTAATAAAGTTTCTTATTCTTACTCTATCACTTAATTCAACATCGTGACAGTAGACACTGATGTTTCCCCTTAAATATTTCTTTTCATTTAACAATTTTCAAAATTGATTATTATTAGTAACTGTGCAATATGGAAACACTGCCTCATTAGATAGCCTACGTACATACTGCTATGACATATTTTTTCATTTTTTAAGTATTTTTTTATATCTTTTAACACCAATGGCAATTTTAATTTTGCAACAAAAGCAGTTCAGATCCATGTCTATTTATTAACTAACGTCGACCTTCTTATGGAAACCTAAGATTGAGAGGTGAGCAATCATATTATTGTGATTTTAATATTAGTTTCTGTTTGTTTCAGAAAAATTGGTTTTGAGACTCCAACACCAATTCAGTCAGTTGGCTGGCCAATAGCCATGAGTGGATTGAATATGGTTGGTGTTGCACAAACAGGATCAGGAAAGACCTTGGGGGTGAGTAGGCGACAAGATGTGTAATGAGTAATGAAAAATAGGTTACCTAAGTTTTACAAAGGGTATTCCAACAAGGAAATCAATAATACAAATATGAAGTTCACCAAATTTAGAGGTTGTGGATTACTGTACTTCGGCAATGGGAATTAATTAACTGTTAGTTTTGTTTTGATTGTTCCATATAGTGCAATCCATATAGTTTATTGCATTTAGTGCATTATAAATAAGTGAAAAATCACCCGAACCCCAAAATAAATTAGCACAACCTCTAAGGAAATCAGGCCACATGTTGTCTAAATCTTCCTGTTTAAGATCATAAAATTCCCTAACATTGAAACCATGCTGCATATTTGCAAAAGGCGGCAGAATTTCTTTAATTTTTTAGCTTAAATCTTGAGGTATTGGAGATGAAGAAAACATCTCTGATGTAGTTGGGATCGCCAGGCCTCATCTATCAGCTTAAGACGAATTTCTTGAGTTTCAAATAACTTTAAATTTTGTTGGGAGAGATTTATAAATATTTCAATAGTTTGTTTTACTAATAACATTTATTTTATTCAATATGCTGTTTTTTTTTTGTTTATATATTGTATTCTACAGTTTAGTTATATTTACTTTTAATTAAATAAATTATAAAAATGTATATGCTTCACATACATGTGTATTTTTATGATCAATACAAATTAATATAAGCCACTATGAACAAATACAATACAGTACAAATTATTATATAAACAAGTAATTGAGTAGCTAGGTACGTGTTGTTACAATGACATAGGATACAATAATGCCCCACAACACTACAAAATATATCTACATTTGTACTGAACTTATATATAAGATGGTAAATATACATGAAATATGGGATATGGCAATCGATTCCTGTCATACCGGTCATTGTTCTCCAATTGGGCTTGGTGACTGGTGTGACTGGTCAAATCGATTGTCATTAACCATCTTTTATTTATATTTGCCATGTTATGAGACTTAATATACTCTACCATATTTAAATTAATTTAGGTATGTTCATTTAAATGAGACACTATTATTTGTATATGTACAAAATATGAATAGAGAACTTTTAAATTCAATTTAGCCTGACCGAATTTGTATCGCTAACTGAGGTACAAAACTTCTTACCTTACCAAACCTTACTGATCTGAAAATGTTGCTATTTCAGACCCTTACAGAAAACAGACTGAGATGGGCACATGTTTTACTACGCAATTTGCTTTTTTTTTAATTGATAAACAGCACAGCAAAGATGTGTGCAGTCGATGCCGGACTATATCTAATCACTTACACTCAGTCATGGACTTGGTGTGAGTGCATTATGTGGGTACTTAGCCCAAAATACTGTACCTATAAAACTTTAAATTGTTTATATACAAAAATTGGTTAACATAAATCATGACAATAATAACAAATTTTTTTACTGCTGAACACTTTTAACTTTTTTCACAGTATTTCCATTATTTAAAGAGTTAAAAGTAAAGTGAATATTAGCATTGGGTTTATATCTACTAGAGGGGACACGCAATGCAAATTAATGTTAGAGATTTGTCGACCTAGTTCCATCATATGCCGCTAGGGATCGTCACGGTTTTATTCATCATATTTTTACTAGGAATGTTTTCGTAGAGATTTAAAAATGTTGAAATAAACCTTTTTTGTGATGGTCATCAAAGTGATATTTGTTTACACGGGTCGGATATGGCGGACGAGTTAACTCGGCCTAACAACGCCGCAGATCACGTAGTTATCTTAATATGACGCTAGATCACAGCACTGCTTTTACTAACTCTGGCTCCCATAAGGTGTACCTCTAGTAGATATAAACCCAATGATATTAGCCACCATTTTCCAAGATGGTAGCACAGCTTCAATTTTTGGGGAATTTAAGTATGTAGTCTAAACAGGAAGGTTGGCTTGCAGGTAACAACTGGTCCAAATTCCTAGGTTTTACTAATTTGTTCGATAAAACTTATTGTTGGTGCACTCGTAGGCTAAAGTTAAATCAGATAGTCTAAATTCTTATCATTTTCCATAGTTTTTCGTGGATACTACATTAATTGTTTTCCCATTGTAAATGAGTTTCCAATAAAAATTGAATTGTTAAAATGTAAAACAAATTCAGGTTATCAGACAACTGTGTATGATTTTTCTCAAGACAATTTGCTGGGGGTCTCAATGAAATTGGACTGATTCTGTTACTGAGAAGTGAAATTTACTTTGTTGGAAACCTTTTAATTTCCTTTGCTAAGATATTTCCATAATTACATTAAGCTAACTAGAATTAATTTACAGTTTTCTCCCTAATTTTCTTGTAGTTTCACTTCAAGTTTTGATTTCCTATTTTGTCTTTAGTATAGTACAGTTTGAGTGTTAAATTAAAAAAAGTCCCTTGCTTATTTCAGATAGTGCTGTTATACATGGTACTTGTTTTTCTATAACTAAATAACAAATTTATAAGTACAGCAAATTAATAAGAATAAGAAGGCTGGTAAAAAGAAAATTCTGTATCTTTCTACTATCATTTCAATTCTTAAAAACAATACTTGACACTTAAATTGGGGAGTAAGACAAATGTGCTTAATATACTTAATTTAATTAGTTAATTTACTTAAAATTGAATGATTATAACAAATGCAATTATTACATTTCAGTAGTCGGTTTAATATGTCAATGTAATATCTTGGTAGCTAGTTGGTTCAAAGTCAAAGTGCATGTTTTTTTTATGGTTTGCTCTAGAATTATGCATGGATTTAGTTGAGTTTCTTATGATTTGGCTGCTTTGAACTCATCATGATTTCTCCTCCCCCATGTAAAATCTCCAAAAACAAAACCAAGTATGTTTTCAGTCAAATTTTAAGCTCCAACCCAAAAGTGGTTCATGAGTTTTGTTTTTTACTAGTAAAATCGACTATACTTTGTTTTAGGGGATTTAACAAGGGGGATGACTATTCTTTGTATTTATCAGTATAAAATGGGAATTCGTAGACGATGAACTTGATCTATTCATGCAATATTTGTATACAAAGAAGTAAACATTCAGTCACATAGATTTGTATCACAAGCATTTCATAAACGTTTAACTTCATTGTTCTGCATTAGTAATATATAATCTTGGTCTTAAATAAACTCAGGAGTTTTAAGTAAAACATGCCTCGGAATGAGTTACAAAATGTTTTGTGTCTTAGATAAAAAACTGCTTACAAATATAAACACTGTCAAGTGTATTACCCAAGAAAACAACTTCTAAAACGGTTTAAAATATCACAATTTCTATAAAATGTTTACGAAATGAATTGTAATTTTTTTGTTCTATTACAATTGTAATGGAATTTCTGTTTTCAAAACAAATCAGTAGTTTTATTGAAATTTCTATTCAGGATCTTTAAAGTCAGTTCTAAAAATGTTGCATAGTGTTTTATTTATAGGTCAAAGTAAGTCAAAATGTTACCATAAACGTAGGTCCTAAAATGCTTTGTTTTATATATGTAAACAATTATGGAAAGATTTTAAATGTACACAACCTATAGCTGAGCTAAAAATTTTTTTAAGGCGTGCGATTTTTATTTTAAAATTACAAAAATTATCATTATTTAATTTAAAATACTGCAATAACTGAGCTATGGGTTGCTTGATTTTTTAAAATCTGTATCACCTTTACGGTATGAAATTTTGCATTGATTTGGTGACTAAATAATCTTGTTTAAATCTAAGACATGTACCAAGTTTCAAGTCAAAATCTGAAGTGGATCCTAAAATTCCGTATTTATTAAAAATCATGTGTTGACTGACGTTAAAAAACAAAGCATTATAGGACTTTTTTATAATTATTTTGACCTATAAAATAGTATGCCAAATTCTCGGAGTGTACTTTAGGGCCTATATTCAAAAAGTAATGTTCATTTAATGATTTAATAAATTAATTTAGGAAAATTATCTTAAAAAGTGTTAAAATTGGCTATTTTAACCATTGGTACAGTCATTATATCTTTTATTATTTACTACCAACACCCTTTTTTTACACTTGTAAAAGCTTGATGCTTTGTAAAAAAATTTACTTGATTCAATCCAATATTGAATACTGTTAATTAGTAACTTAAACATTTTGATTTTTTTCCGATAACCAATTTGTGTTTTGTAATACTTTTAAGTGAAGGAGGGCTAAATAATGTTAAATTCTTACTTTTACTCCATCCGACGGTGGAAATAAGGGGTAATAATATAATTGTTCTATACAACTTCTTTCCAGACTTGCAATTGATTAATGACTTTAGTGGATTGTAAAAATACTTCTGTGTAGTATTGAACCCTGCAGTACCGTACCGTACTTAAAAACTTTGAAGACTGATGTTAAATACTGAGACTCTTCTGATTAGAGGAGACATATTCTTGATTGAACTCTAGTGATCAACACACATTTACTGAATATGAAAAAATGTGAACAAATTATTTAATAATATTAACTTCCATTTAAAGTCATAAAACCAACAATGTGTCAATTTCAGCACTAAAAAGAAAGATGTTATAGCCTATAACGAAAACAACAAAACTCATTTGCGTGTTAAGACAGTAACCATAATGTACAAATTAGTATGAGAGATGAACATTAGTCAGATAATGCCATGTATGCTGCCACCAAGCTTTTGAAAGATCTCAGTGGACTGTGAAAGCAGAAAAGCCACTAAAAAAGGAAAAAATGAAATACGAAGACAGTTGTAAAGAAGACAACATTACAAAAGGAGATAAGTTTAAGACTACTACGGCACAAATGAGATGCCGATACGAGTGGCCAAAACAGCTCTGATCTATAAAACTCAGTAGTTTTAAAGCAGAATTGAATTCAATTTAATACCTATCTATAACTTTATTAATACTCTAAATAGTGTATGATTAAGGGGGAGGAGAATGAAGCGAGTGTAACACAACACATTAATCATTAACTGTTGAGTATAAAGATTGATTTTACGAGTATACCTTGTTGGTTTGTATCACTAGATTTTATTTCTTGCAGCCAGTACTGACAAAGCCATTCATCAGAGAATTTTCTAAAATGGCTGCCAACAAAGGAAGAAGACTAGGGGATGGAAGTTCTGAAGATGGAGATGGCGTTGAAGTTGATAATAAAGAAATTAGTGTCGAACAAATGTATCTGAAAAAGTCACCAGAGGAACATATTTTACTGCGACCTGATTCATATATAGGATCTGTCGAACCAGTGACAGAAACAGTGTGGGTTTATGATCCAGGAGCTGAAGCTATGGTACAGAAGGAAATCACATATGTCCCTGGCTTGTACAAAATATTTGATGAGATACTGGTTAATGCAGCTGATAACAAACAGCGAGACCCAACGACTAACTGTATTAAAATAGATATAGACCCTGGCAAAAATAAGATTTCAGTGTGGAATAACGGTAGGGGAATTCCTGTGGTAGAACATAAAACTGAGAAGATGTATGTCCCCACTTTGATCTTTGGTCATCTTTTAACGTCCTCTAACTATAATGACGAGGAGCTGAAAGTGACTGGAGGGAGGAACGGGTTCGGAGCTAAACTTTGTAATATATTCAGTTCAAAGTTTACTGTCGAGACATGCTCCTCTGAATATAAATTGTGTTTTAAGCAAACGTGGCACAAAAACATGTTAGTAGAATCAGAACCTGTAATCAACCCCAGTACCAATGAAGACTACACTAAAGTGACATTTTTTCCTGATTTGAGCAAATTCAAAATGGAAAAATTAGATGATGGAATCCTAGCTTTAATGAAGAGGAGAGCTTATGACGTAGCTGCTTCTACAAATGGGGTCAAAGTATTCTTAAATGAAAAACAAATACCTGTGAATAGCTTTAAGGATTATGTAGAGTTATTTGTGAAAGATAAGAAACATGATAATGAAAATCAACCAAAAATAGTATATGAAAGAGTCAATGATCGATGGGAGGTGGCCATGACTGTGTCAAACGATGGCTTTCATCATATGAGTTTTGTTAATAGTATTGCCACTACCAAAGGTGGAAGACATGTTGATCTCGTAGCCGAGCAGATTGTAAAACAGTTGATTATTATTTTTAAACAAAAGAAAAGAGGAGTGGAAGTAAAACCTTACCAAATTAAAAACCATTTGTGGTTGTTTATTAATTGTCTCATTGTTAATCCAACATTTGATTCCCAGACAAAGGAAACAATGACACTACAACCGAAAAACTTTGGCTCCAAGTGTAATCTCTCTTCAAAATTCATTAAGGATATCATCAAGTCTGGTATTGTAGAGACTGTTCAATCTTGGGCAAAATTTGAGCAAGAGAGTCAACTGGAGAAAGTATTAAGTGGTAAAAAACAGAACAAACTTAAAGGTATACCTAAATTAGAAGATGCTAATGATGCAGGAACAAACAAGTCATTGGATTGCACACTGATTTTGACTGAAGGGGATTCAGCTAAAACTCTAGCTGTTTCAGGACTCGGGGTGATTGGGAGGGATAAATACGGAGTCTTTCCCCTTAAGGGTAAAATGCTCAATGTACGAGAAGCTACACACAGGCAAATACTCGAAAATGAAGAAATTAACAATATTATCAGGATCACCGGCTTGCAATACAAGAAAGTGTACAAAACAATTGATGATTTGAGAAGTTTGAGATATGGCAGAATTATGATAATGGCAGATCAAGACCAAGATGGATCTCATATTAAAGGACTGATTATTAATTTTATCCATTCCAATTGGCCATCATTGTTGAAGCTCCCATTTCTAGAAGAATTTATCACCCCAATTATTAAGGCTTCTAAAGGTACACAACAACTGTCCTTCTACTCGCTACCAGAATTTGAGGAGTGGAAGAAAGAAATTCAAAATTTGCATTTATATAAAATTAAATACTACAAAGGACTGGGTACATCCACATCAAAAGAAGCAAAAGCATACTTCTCAGACTTGAAACGTCATAGGATACTGTTCAAATATGGTGGAGAAAATGATGACAAACGCATTGAAATGGCATTTAGTAAAAAGTTGGTGGAAGCCAGAAAGGAATGGCTTACTGACTGGATGATAGGAAGCAAAAGAAGAACAGAACAAGGTATTCCTGAGGATTACCTGTACACTAAAACGACAAGAGAGGTTACGTATGAAGATTTCATCAATAAAGAACTCGTATTATTCAGCAATCTGGACAATGAAAGATCCATTCCCAATTTAGTAGATGGGCTGAAGCCTGGATCAAGAAAAGTGCTCTTTACTTGCCTGAGACGTAATGACAAGCGGGAAGTCAAAGTAGCACAACTGGCTGGTTCTGTTGCTGAACAGTCAGCTTACCATCATGGTGAAGTTTCTCTGATGTTGACCATCATAAACTTGGCACAGAACTTTGTTGGTAGTAACAACATTAATTTGCTTCAACCTATTGGTCAGTTTGGCACAAGATTACAAGGCGGGAAAGATGCTGCAAGTCCAAGATACATTTTCACAATGATGAGTCCTTTGACAAGACTGATATTTCATCCACATGATGATTCTCTTCTCTCTTATCTGAAAGAAGACAACCAGGATATTGAGCCTATTTTTTACATCCCTGTAATTCCAATTTTGTTAGTGAATGGGGCCAGTGGTATCGGGACCGGTTGGATGACTAAAATTCCCAATTATAACCCTAGACAGATCATTACGGCTCTGAGAGATATGATGGATGGGAGGGAGCCAACTACATTGATACCTTGGTACAAAGATTTTGATGGAAGTATTAAAAAGTCTACAACCGATGGTTATATTTGCTCTGGAAATATATCTGTTATAGAATCTGATAAAGTGGAGATTACAGAATTACCAGTGGGAACATGGACTCAGTCTTACAAGGAATCAGTACTCGAAGTCATGCTTAACGGAGACGGGGAGAAAAAGCCACCCACCATCAATTACTATAAGGAATATAATACGGATACATCAGTACGATTTGTGGTGAAACTTCCATCGTCTAAGCTGAGGGAACTGAATCTCAGTGAGCAGCTCCACAAATTCTTCAAATTGCAGTCTAACATCACCACCTCTAGCATGTGCCTTTTTGACCGAAATGGTGTTTTGAAAAGATATGATAACGTTAAAACAATACTAAACGAATTCTTTGAAGTTCGCCTGGAATACTACAAGAAAAGAAAGACATACCTAACTGGAGTGTTGGAGGCAGAAGCAAGGAAACTCAGTAATCAGGCTAGATTCATCACTGAGAAATGTGATGGTAAGCTCATTATTGAAAATAAAAAACGTAAGGCAATACTTGATGAATTGGTTGAAAGAGGATATGATTCTGATCCAGTGAAGTCTTGGAAACTGAAACAAAACACCGAAGCCATTCGAGAAGGAAATGAAGAAAGCAGGCATAATTATGACTATTTGCTAGGGATGAATTTGTGGAGCTTATCAAAGGAGAGGACCGATGAGTTGTTGCAGGAAAGAGATCAAAAGGAAGTGGAACTTAGAGCACTTGAAGAAAAATCAGCAAAGGATATCTGGAAAGAAGATCTAGAAGCAATTTGGAACAAATTAGATGAATTAGAAAGCAACAGCAAATCAGTAAAAAAACATAAAAAAGCTCAAACATTAACAACATAAATCATCTCCAACTAACTGAACACAATAAAATATGTTCCCCTGTACCCTAATTCTTTTGAGCATATTTTTGCTTAATATTATTATTGGTTTCACAATCAGTAATATAACTTGTAGGTTTTTTAAATACAAGTCTAAATAATCTGTTTAAAACGTGTTTTGCACCATCAATTTATAGCTCACGGTCAGATTTTATGAATATATTTAAACTAATGATAGCTAGTCATTAGTCAATAAAGTGTAAAACTAAACTTTGGGACACGTCCTATGTGTCATTCCTGGTGCTGGCTTTTATTCTCTACAAACTCCAGCCTTTGGTATTGGCCTCAACAAAGCTTAGTCTTTACCCTCTCTGACTTTAGTTTCCCAAAACTAGACCCAACTATTTTGTAGTAAATTTAGTCAATAAAGCCATTAATATCGGAGGGAAAACAGACATCAGAGGACTTTTAAATATTAACTGACTTTTTTATAATTTTAGGCTACAAATTGCACATTTCATCTAAGAACTTTGTACTGATAATTTAGTATGAGTTCTGAAATAAAATAACTTAAATTGTTATACAAAAAACAAAAATTGTTAAAGAAAAATATTAAATTCAATCATTTGATACTTTGTTTAGTACAACTATGAACTATGACCTAAAATATTGTAGAGGTAGACCTTTGCCCAGAAAATGTTAAAACTATCAACAAACACTTTCAACAAATCGAATAAAAATAAAAATTTGTGTACTTGATCTACTTTAAGTTTGCCTGACCACCTTAGGGTATTTTATGCACATGCTAGTCAATTTTTTATATAATTATATATATTGATCTAATTCTCAGTTGAGGTTGATTATTATTTCCCAAGAGTTACCAGTATTTATTGAAGAATTCTAAGTCAGATTGTATTTAGTGTAAATTTATAATTAAATAATTAGTTATACTGTACTTTTGTAATTTATATTTCATTCTTAAAATACATATTGTTAGAATAATTAATGTATCCTGGTGCATAGTTCCAAGTGGGGGTTGATAATTTGGCCTCAAGGGCTAAGATAGGGGAGTTGTTTGGGCCTGATGGTTTTGAAAGGAAGCCTTTCAACACGGTGGTCTGGTACATAATTTGAACCTTAAAGGGTTCATGAATTTTATTAGATTCATTTTTCCATTAATTTTTGTGATAGTTTCTGTTGGGTTTTTGCCCGGGTGTCTTCCTAAAAATCAACATCAGACTTTAACCAAAAGATTTACGTTATTTTAAGTGGAAGTTTTAACTTTGTTGAGATCCCCAACAAATTTCCCAAAGAAACAAAATTATGGACTACAATATCCAAATCCCAACTGTCTGAACTCTCAGTAATCCAAATCCCTACTATCCAAACTCTTAATAATCCAAATCCCAACTGTCAGAAATCTTAATAATCCAGATCCCAACTATCTGAACTCTCAATAATCCAGATCCCAACTATCTGATCTCCCAGTCAAAACATGACCGACTAAAAACAGGGTTATCAAGCCCAAATGACAAAAAACAATACATGTAAAACCAGATTGTAAAAAATACGTGTTCAGCATAAAATGCATGACGAGAACGAACCTATGAGATTAGTCGATTCACTTAGCATTGGCTAGTATATATTTTTACTATGGATTTTTTCTTTTCATTGAGAATGAGACACCATTTTTCTTTAAGTTATCTTTAATATTCTCTTTATTAAGTACAGATTTGAGTTTTTATTTCTTGGTCGGTTAGTATATGTTTTTAAATAAAATTTAAACTAACAGATTTATTTGAAGTTATGGATCTGCTGCCATGTGCAACAGTGATTGACAATATGCACCAGTAAGTTACCAATCAAACTCAAACACTGCTAAAAATTCAACAATTAAATTGCTTTTTAAAAGTGAATATAATTTTCGTTACTCCAAATTTTTGCCAAAGCATTAAATCATTGTCTAAGACGCTGATGCAACTAGATTTAAAAATTAAATCAGCTAAATGGAAGTGGAACAATTGGTAAGTTAGTAATTGCTGTTGGACCTGACTGAAGGCAATAGCAGAGCAGAGACTGAATACAGCACACACTACTGACATGGGATACCTTATAAGGTAAAACTGCTTGATTTAGATATATTTTATCTTTTTCATATAAGATATTGAGAAGGCCTAATTTACTAGTGTTCGTAGACAGTCTGTAAGTCAAAAGTGAGCACTCATAACTCATTTGTGAGTACGGTTCCACCAGAAATAAGTTTATTAAATCCATTACAACTGACTGGTTTATTAGCTAAGACCATTCTAGATGAGTATGAGTCTGTTTGTTATAATCATTTGGTGTTCTCAAAATGAAGACAGATTACCCTTGAAAATTAAAACTGTCTTGCGTCTTTTGATTCTTTGCATACAATAAAGCATTTTAGCTATCAATTTTAACAATTGTTGACGTATATTTGTTCAAACGATTTTACCACCCTTTGTTTTATGCTCTATGTAAATTAAGACTTTTCTATGATTACAACTCCACATTTTCATTCTTTACAAAGTTTACTAATCCTTTTATGAATTTATTTTTCTTGGACTATACGAAAAAAAAATGTTGTAAGTAGTGGAGGCCTATACTAGTTTCAAGATGCAGCCAAGCCATAAGTTTTCTCAGCAAAATATTAGAATTAAGTTTTTATTAATTAATATAAAGAAATACAAACGTTATATGACAAGAGATCTTGCACATCTGTTTCTAACACATCAAACAAAATTCGGTAGGAGGGAGGTTTAGATCCGAGTATCACGTTTGTGCCAGTTTTGCACTTTACATTTTAATGTTTCCTGTAAAATAATTGGTATATTTTGAACTTCAATATTTCAATCTATGGTCAAATCCAGTTCATGTGAAGACTCCGGGTTTTTAGATTTAACAATATTATGGTCTCTCTCAGCTTAATGCTTTGGTCAGTCTATCATGTTGGCTGACACTCCAGTTGCCAGAAAATGTGTTATGAAACTTACTTTAAAAGGAATTATTTTATGGAATTAGAAAATAAGATGTTGACTTTAAAAATAATGATTTTTTATTTCATTTAGGTTTATTACAAATTAAGATTTCAGAGTATGATAAAATATTACAACAAATACAAAGTGCAGTTATTATTTTCAAATTTTGTTTGTCAACATTGGTAACTATTTGGGATGAACACTGATACATCTAACTTTTGGCTAAAAGTTTGGATGAGTCATCTTGCCCCTAGGAGTGCCCATTTAAGGCCATGAGTTAACCCGTTGGCGTAGACATACAAGCTGGTCTCGTTCCTTACTCGTAATTTTTTAAACCTATGAATTGGAATAGAAATTTGTGTTTTTAAATGGATTAATGGTTTATTTTCATTAAAATACTGTTTTCATTCAGTTTTTAGAGTCACATTGGCACACACAGTAGACATAATTAAAAAGTAGCAAAATCAGTTTTGACCATATGCAACTCACAAATAATTAACCGATCCCGTCAACTTCCAAGTAAGCTTGCCACCGTTTGTTTTACTAGGGCCCTCCCACCAACGTTGCCACAGACCGTTTAACTCATTGTGAGTTGCACGACTGGTCAGTTTTGGTCGTGTGCGAGAATCGAACCCACGAACATCGTATCCACACCTGGCCAAGGTGTTTCCATGACGTAGCCAACTCAGATAACACGACCAAGGGCCTGGCGGCGATATTAAGGGTTTTTTAGTCAGTCCGCGCCCCTAGTGGATAGAACCGTAGTCTATGTTATGTAGTGTTTAATTTATTAGTGTTGAATCCAGAAAGTTAATGCTGTTATCTTTTTCAGTTTCTAGTGTGGATTTTAAGTTGTTATGTTGCTCATTCAGTTTATTGATGATATCATCTACGTATTGTATGGGTTCATATTGTCCGTAGATTAGTCCCGGTCGGTTTAGTAGGATACTTCTTTGATTAAGGTTCAATTTGTCATAAGTTCAATAAGCGGTCATTAGTTAAATATTTTGCTACTAGAGTGCAGCACCAATCAAATCCCGTTATAGGCTATTGCGAATAGAATAAAATTACTACCTTAATGGGTTAAACTATGGGAAGGTTGTGTTTGGGTGAGGTGGAGGAAGGTAATGGGTGTCTCAGAAGAGATAAGAGGGACAAGGTAAAATTTATAGGTTTTTATGCAATGGTAAGAAAGGGAATTCAGGTTGAACAGGAGCACAACCCCATTTGATTTTGCCGAAATGACCAATAAAACTATTTATTCATGATGTATGCCTTCTGAATCGAGATGATTAAATATAACAGGTTTCTAACCTAAATCCGTCGTCGATTTTTGGTTCACACAATGGTGACTCAAGTTTTGACCTTAAAAGGCCATTATCAAACCCTTGATGTCAAACTTTACTTCATGATGAAGGTAGTCATAGTTTTAAATAACACACACCACATTTAAAACAGTACGAGACACGATAAAATACAAACATTTAACACGAAAAGTGATTGTTCCAGCCCATAGACAGCGGTCAACCTGGAAGTGGAGGAGGGGGAAGTCAAGATGATAACGTCGCCCTGTAGATAAACCAGTTCGGTAATTCGCGTCCGGCCGGAACAATTATTTTTCACGTTAAATGTTTGTATTTTATCGTGTCTCGTACTGTTTTAAATGTGTTAAAACTATGACGACCTTCATCATGAAGTAAAGTTTGACATCAAGGGTCAACTAAGAATTGACGACAGATTTAGGTTAGTAACCTGTTATATTTAATAAAAATATGATAATTGAAGCCTTTATAGATCATTTCTGCCTATATAACTGTGGAAACTCAGTTACAGTAAATTAGTACTAATTTGTCTACAGAGTGACTAATAAAACTAATGAATAATAAAAAAAGTAAAATATATCTGTGCCTTGCAGACTTTTCCCTTAAAAAGCTGCCTAGATTCCGAAATATTTCTAAAGTTGAATGCATAAAATAATACGGTATAACAAGTTTTACGATATTGATAGGCGATCATTAAACGACTTTTGACAAAAATATAAAAAACATTTTAAAATAATACTAATTATTGCTTCGCTAAAAGTTAAATGTATCATTAGGACATATACTTATGTACATTGTAAGAAGAATTGTAAGATAATCAGATTAAAGGATATATTTAAAATTGCTACATTTTACAAGGGGTTAAACATTTGATAAAACCACTATGATGGTTTTTCAAATAGCCTTTGAAACAAGTTCTGTAGTTTTTCTGTTGAATAAGCGACCTTCTTACAGAAATAAGGCAAGATGTAAGATGTTGCAACAAACAATGTAAGTAATATTGTTCCTATTAGCGTTGATCGAAGCAGCAAATACCAAGAGGTGCCAGGGTGGGTATCAATCGTAGCCTACTGTTCGTTGAATACATCTTACACACCTTCTGTGAGAAAGTCGCTCATTGAATGGCCCGACTATAAAAGCATCAGTGTCTGTCTCGCCTAATCCTCATGTTTTGACAGTACATCCTGCCGGCAACAGTGCACATTCACAACCAGGAGCGGCAGGTACGCGGCGACGGGCCGATCGGACTAGTGATGGCGCCGACACGGGAGCTGGCGCAGCAGATACAGCAGGTGGCATGGGACTTCTCGACGGGACTGAACTCTGCTTGCGTGTATGGCGGGGCAGGGCGGGCGCCACAGGCTAGGCAGCTGGAGAAGGGTATACAGCTGTTGATAGCCACCCCCGGCCGACTGCTCGACTTCCTGGAGAGAAGTGGGTGTTTTATTTTGTTTGTTAAACTCGGTTGGCCTACATGAGATCGGAAGAGATTTAGTTTTCTGTAAATTATTAAAATGCCTTGTCGAATTGCTTAAAGTTTCAATGGAAACGGTTACCATTATTAATAAGATGGTACGTAAGGGACAAGGTACTTTCCTGTTTCACTCCTGGCCTCAGTCACAAAACTGGAAAACCAGTTAGTTTTACATTTTGGCTTAGCAGGAAGGTGTTACAAAAATCTTGAAAAAGATTTTTAGTTAAATATTTAAAAAAAGTTTAAAAGGTTTAAAAGTTAAAGGTTTAAAAGTTAAAGGTTTAAAAGTTTAAAAGTTTAAAAGGTAATATTTAGTTAAATTTACCTTTTAAAAGCAAAAATTAATGCCAATGTTTTTTAATCAACTTTTTTACTGCTGTACCTGACTTCACCTGGGATTATAATGGTTGGGTGTTCTGTATCCCCGTACATCCACCAAATAGTAGTTTATCTTACAAAGAAATTAAAAATTGTTGAAATTTAGGAATTATATTCAAGTTGCATCGACTCATTTAATTGAGGTTCCAAAATTGCAATTTTTCAGGTTAATGCGGGTTAGCAATAATAAATTAGTGCAATGGAAATCAGTACAAATTAGAATACTCTGACGTCATAACACAACACCGGTCAAGCCAACAACGATTTTCATAAGAAAGAAATTTAAAAAAAATTGTAAACAGGTATCCAATATTTCATTAGGAATATAGGGAGTTAAAATTGTAAATCCAGAGGTGTATCCACCCAAAAAAACCTTAAACAAATAAAATAATTTGAGGTGTTTGAAATAACAGTTTAGCACAGCGCCACCCCCCTAGAGCAGTGCGCCTTTCTGGGGCATGGCCCGCCCAGCCCTCAGGCCAGTGCTGGTCCCATGGGCTTTGGGTGCATGGCCTACCTTCTCACCACATTGTTGCTTAATCAGTACATTAGTCTGGGTGTGATGAAGCAACAAACAAATAGACATTAAGATTTATAACATTTTTAGGATGACTTTTCAAAATTAAACATTTAAACTGGCTTTTGCCTTTCTCCTAAAAATTAGAGTTAACTATAAACTATAGTTTTTTCTAAAATGTTGTCCCTGAAATACTCTTGTTTGATTTGTATTCACCCCAAAATGTAAATTATATTCTCAATTTAAAAAATTAAATTAACAGTTGGTTGTGCCTGTTGTGCAGATGTGACCAACCTTAAGCGCTGCACATATGTCGTCATGGATGAGGCCGACAGGATGCTTGACATGGGTTTCGAGCCTCAGATCAGGGCGATCATGGACCAGATAAGGGTGAGTCAGTGTCTTCGACCAAAAAATATAGAAAACCTCCCGACCGAAAAATATCTGCAACTCAATTGCACGAAACGGAACACAAGTTTTATGGCAGTTTCTTTGTATGAATCTGAGTTTTAAAGCTGCGCAAATGCATCTTACTCCCTCACTCGCAAGGTAGGTAGGTCTATATCAGTTTTGATGCTGACATTGGTCCTTGGATGGTGTACTTGGATACCCTGCCAGTCGAGTTGACCAGTTGGAGGGCAGAGCGGGTCTCCTGTTTGAGAGCCTCATCCCAGTTGTCACAGGGGCATGGGAGCTCTCTGAAGGGTCGATTTGGCTGCCGTCCCATCCCACCTTTTCCTTTCCTACTATACCTATCCTTCCGGTAACCTGTGCAATATTCCGCTTGTGGAAGACGTGCCTAGCAGCTATGCTGGAGTTTCTTATTCCGCAACATCTCTCACTCGCAATGTGAGCAGCAGTGAATGATGATCCGATGATCTTGATTTATGTGCCGAATACTTTCAAAAAATATGTTGTACATCTTATAAATAATCTGTTGTGCAGGTTTTGCTAAATTTTGTTGAAATTTTGTAGTATTTGACCTTTTCAAACCCTAGATATGAATTTAAAATATAAATTCTTTATTTTCAGCCAAAAACATGCAATTCTGCAAACTCCACAAGACTCTTTACCTATAATGTCAATAGACAATACACAAATATTGACACTTTATGTAGTACAGTATCCATCATATTTGTCGTCTATAGCCTCATGTCAAATTTGGAACAAAATTAAGTCGGTGGGACCAAAAATGTATATTTCATCAGTAGGACCAAAAGTGAAGCTTCTCGATACAAGCTCAAGTTTAATAGCAAAGGCCAGAAAATGAGCGGGGACTGAAAAGCCACTTTAGGGCCTAGTGATAAACTATATTTTCCGTTATACTGCAAATGATATTAAGATAACAATTTCAAAAAACTAAACTTTGTTCACCTGTTTATCTCCAAAAGTTTGCATTGCAAATGACATATGCAATCGATATTAAAATTTGTTAACCAATACGCGATCGAATTGAGAACTGAAACCAACACATTCCCAATCTTTGTTGAAAACCTGTCGTGGCGGGTTGTTAACACGTTCGCTGCGGCAACCCATTGGCGGGCGTTCGCAATGTGCGGCGCAGCCCCGGCGCGCCAGCGAATCAGCGAACGCAATTGGCAGCCAGATATTTCGGTCTGACAAATCGCAAAAAAGCGGCGGTGATGGTGCTGCGTTACCTCGAGAGTGGACGTAGTTCACTGAAACACCCACAGGTAGCAGCACTGCCTGGACCCGTAGCCAGTCCCTTTGTATTTTCACTCGGAGGGAGAAAATCCCCGAACTGGGACAAAATGTGGTGCCAGACGGGATTTTACGGGAAATTTTAGTACCAACCTACACCAAATTAAAGCTTGCATTCTAACCTACACGCTGGCAACGATAATAACGTTCCCGGCCGAGTGCTGGGCTCACACTGAAACAATAGTTGGGAGGGGAGCGCGGCACTGCTATAGCAGCTGTCAGCAAGGCGCGCCAGTAGCGGAGCACTGCTATAGCAGTGCCCCGCAGCGAACGTGTTAAACACTTTCGCTGCTTTAAACATGTTTAAACTTGAAAATCTCATGTTTCAATGTGGTTTGTTTGTTGCGCGATTGTGTTAATAAGGAAACGTTTGAGTGGACATTAGACATTGATATGACCTTGACGGTTGCAGCCGGACAGACAGGTGCTCATGTGGTCGGCGACATGGCCCAAGGAGGTCAAACAGCTGGCCGGGGACTTCCTCAGCAAGTATGTCCAGATCAACATCGGCTCTACTGAGCTGACGGCCAATCACAACATCACTCAGCACATCGAGATCTGTGAGGAGCACGAGAAGGATAGCAAGTGAGAGAGAGTATTTTATAATGTTTTTTTTAGGGATGAGTCGATTCCAATTTTTTTCGATTCCGATTCCATAGTTGAAATAGCTAAGTAATGTTTTAAAAATGATTAAAGACAATAAGTTAGACAGTAATTAATTTTTATTTTATAAGTTGAGATAATCAGTTGGTTGGTGATTATTTTTCATTAATAAAATAAACTTACAAAAATAAATAATAATAAAAAAACTAAGTTGAGTTGCATGTTTATTTTTCATATAATTGTTATGGTTGAAGTTACTTAAGTCTCCCATGATATTTTTTTAAATTGGTTTTATTGTGTTATAAAACAATCACTTTAGATGTTAACTATTCTTGACCGATTAAAATACATTTGTAATGTTAATGTTAAATTTAGGGTTTTAATTTTTGTATAAAAGTTAGAAAGCAATTTTTTTTTAAATATTCTTTATATTAATAGGCAAGCACAAAACTTGTCCTCCTTTGGTTCTACGCTTGTGTGCATCGTAGGAGAAATTTGCGCATACCATTAGAAAGGTAGGTAGTGTCCTGTAGATGAGCAGAAACCCATTATAATTTACATCGGCCCTCAGGGCTACGCCTCACAGGCTATCAAAGTTTCAATGTTAATCTTATGGAAGAACAGTAATTGATTAAATAATTCTATATTTTACAGCTGTTGATATAACAAATGCTAGCAAAACAAGGAGACCAAATGTTTCAGACGTAATGTAAATACAAATACTACTAGCTACTGGAATGGTAACACCCTTCTATTATCCTTTTTACCTCCACGTTAAAAAAATTAAACCTGTTTGTGAGGGAGAAGGATGGCTGGGGAGAGGAAGAGGTGGAGAGGTTTCAGGCATAAATAAATACCCCCGTCGCAGCAAACCTGCGCATACTCAGCGAATTTCCAATGGAGATATAAATGTCTTAATACTACATAAAGCCACTTACCAAGTTTCATACAAATATATTCACAAATAAGCGATATATACAATTTGAATTATTCTCCATAAGAATATCATTGCGGCTGAGTACGCAGGTTTGCTCCAACAAGGAACACAAACAATTGGTTTTTATGCTAATATCAATATAACTCAACTAGGTGAAGTCGTATACCAGTTTTTATTCATTTATGTTCATAATTAAGGGTGACAAAGCATTTAATTATTCTCCATAAGAATAACATGGGGGCTGAGTACACAGGTTTGCTGCTAAGGGAACCTTTGGCAAAAACTATTTTTTTGAGGAAATATCAATAGACCACAACGAGATGAAGCTGTATACCAAGTTTCGTCAGTATACGTTCATAAATAAACGAGAAATAAAAATTGTCTTTTCCTCTATAAGAATAACATTAGACAACGTACTGTGTTTAGCCCTTTGAATATCTCGGTAACCAATTGACGTAGAGGAATGATCAAAATACCAAATTGTGTGTTTTTTCAAGCTGAATCCAATGGTGAAAATTAAAATTTGACTATTTTAAAAATTATATATTAAAAATTCAAAAAAAACATTTTTGGGGTACAAACCCCCCCCCAAAATACCCCTTCAGATAGAGCGATCTGGCTGGTTTTCGAACTTAGTCATAAATGATGCTCTACACGTTTATACCAAGTTTCATCAAAATCGGATCATTTTTACGAGAGTTATCATGCTCACGGACATATATATATATATATATATATATATATATATATATATATATATATATATATATATATATATATATATATAGATATTAGATAATCAAATTCACAGAATAGGGCTACTATAAGATAAGCATAAAAACATGAAAATAACCATGAGTACCCTGTTAAAAACATTTTTTAATTATATTTTCACTAACATGTTTCGACTTAAAGTCATGATCACAGTGAAAATATTAGCACTGTGATCATGACTTTAAGTCGAAACATGTTAGTGGAAATATAATTAAAAAATGTTTATAACAGGGTACTTCATGGTTATTTTCATGTTTTTCGAAACAAAAAGTTATCATAGTCCCGGGCCTAGGTTTTACCATGCCGACTACTGTAATAGCTTCTTCCCTATAGGGGAAATTCGCTAAAAGGCTACTGTTTACTGGAATGGTAACGCACTTCTGCTATCCTTTATAACACCACATTAAAAAATTACTTGGTGGTGAGGGTTGGGGAGGGGGAGGGAGAGAGAGAGAGAGAGGAGAGAGAGAGATGAGCGCAACACAACCCACTAAATATTAAACTTTTTTTCAAATATTTGGTTGAATTTCGACCATTGTGCGGTTTATAGTTAATTTTTAATGATTAACATTTTTAAATATCCTGTAATGTTATTTAGCAGCTTTTTGTAGTTAGTTTCCAAACTATCCAATTTTTACATAATTATGTTAATTTTACTAGTATACTGCAGTAATATAGAACAAGAAAATCTGTTTAATATTTAATATAAATTCATAATTCATGGGGAAAAAGTGGTTGTAAGATGTAATGTTGGACTCAAAGGCTCAAAGACTCAGAGAAATAATGTTGGTCAGCCGACTGATTTATTGCTTTCAACCGGACCCCACCCCTCCCCTCCCATCCCGTCTTCCATCCTTATCTCCAAGATCAGATTTTTTGCCCCCAACCCAACACTCCCCATGCCCTTCTCCTACTTCACAGGTATAAATAACTCACCTGTCGTTTTCTCCTTGTCATATGAGCTAAAATTAGATTTAGGCTTATATTTTTCTTTATTTCAGTCATATATTTTGTTAACATTAGTTAGCGGCGTAATGGCGGGAGTAGCTATACAATTTTCAACAACTCGACTCGAATTTGCTATGGTCAGCGGCGTAAATCTGAGTAAACGGTGGGAGTAGCTATACAATTTTCAATTACTCTACTCAAATTTTCTATGGTTAACGGCGTAAATGTGGTGAAACGGCGGGAGTATCGACGGCCTGGAATCGATGGAATAGGAATCGACTTGGGCCCTAGATTCTCGATTCCGATTCTAAGCCTGAGAATCGATAATTGGAATCGACTCATCCCTAGATTTTTTTCATCAAAACATTGTTTCGAAGAAAAATTATCTAATGTATTTGTAGGTAAAATTTGTAATTTAAGAATATAATTACCGTACTGAAAATAGACCACGGATTATTGCATTATATTTCTATCAAATTTAATCAAGGCCTTTTGCAAACAAACTTAGTTTTTAATTTTCATAAAATTATTATAGAAACTAATTTAAGAACAGATTTTCTGAGTAGCTCCTGGACTAGGGGTCTGCGGTGCACCGAAAAACCGGTACCGGTACGGTACACAACTAATTACCGTCATCGGTTCGGTACAGAACATAACCCCGGTACAGATTCGGTACGGTACAGTTTACTGCTTCAAACAATAAACAGAGATAAGCTAAACAATGTTTAACAAAATAAGTGGTTTAAATAAGACCGACTCCTATTTATAACTAGTCATTTCCTTTAAGGAAAACAAGCCCCAAAACTCGTAGGAAAAGATACGTTGACAGGTGTTATTTATAGCTGAACGAGAATGGAGATAAGAAAGGTGTGCAAGGGGAGTGGGGAGTAGCTGGGTAGGGTCGCAAAAAATGTCCTTGAAGACAAGAAAGGTTTAGACTAGGAAAGCTGAGGGGTAAGGGGGGAGGGAGGTAAATTAGCTGTAAGTCAGTTGTTTGTCAACAATATTCCTAGGGTGAGTGGTTGTAAATCAGTTGTTTGTCAACATCATTCCTAGAGTGAGAAAAGGAATACTATCCTTTAAACCACTTTCGTTCTACATTATGATTTCAAATTAAACTGCTTTTATTTATGTATTATTATTATTGTTATTGAAGTATACTAGTTAAATTTTTAAATTATATTAAAAAAGGTTTAAAAAATGGTTGAAAACTAATTCAAAAATAGCCACTAACTTAAATTTCAAATGGTAGCATAAATTTGTTATTTTTTACTGTGCTGTGAAATTTGTACATACATATATCTGTTATATGTTAGATTATCTTGTGTGGTTTTGGAAAATTCAACTAAAATTTATTATTAACAATAACCTAAATTTATTTTTTGATAAGGTTAATAGCTAATTATTTCAAATATGATATAGGCAAATTAACATTATATAAAACTGTCTTACTTTTATTACTTTATTTATTTATTTTTCAGTTTTCCATGGTACTTATGTTTAAATAAATGTACTGTAATATTTGTTATGGACTTCAATTTTGAATTTAGTAATATAATTAAGTAATTTTAGAATTATTTTGATTTTAATCTTCAGTATTTATTGGTCTTTTTTCTAATTTATAATTTCTTTTAGTTTCACATCATACATAGTTTTATTTAAGTTATCTGATTTTACTTTGTATTAATGATGTAATAATCTCCCAATGCAACAAGAATAGTATTTACAAAACTTTGATTTTTTTTGTTTGTATGAATTAAACCAATAGTTTTTATTTATATTGAAATCAATATAATTAATCATTTAGCAACTTTGCAATTGATTGATTTTCAAGTAATTTTTGAATTTATTTCTCATGATTATTTCAAGAACTTGCATTAATACCCAATAATAACAATTTTAAAATGTAATACTCCGAAGATGCAGGTTTTAAAAATATTTTTATCTTTAGTATAGTTATTTATTTGTTTAATCAAATTAATAATAATAATTGTATATGACCTTAATTATTACTCAATAATTTGTTTATGATACATTCAAATTAATAACTAAATTAGTATATATGACGGTACATTGTACCGTACCGAATTTGTACCGAGAACCGAGGTACAAAATCTTTTACCGTACCGAACCGTACCGATCTGAAATTGTTGGTACCGCAGACCCCTATCCTGGACCATGTTATTTATCCTATTGAAGAATTTTTAGAATATGATACATTTAATATTTAAGTTTCCATATAATTTTTGATTTGTTTAAGAACAGTTTATTAGTAAGTGTATTTTGACATTGTCCATTATACTTTAATATGTGTTAAACGACAATAAAGATATTCTTATTCTTATTCTAACTATCAAAAGTTGAGTTATTTATTTTTTTATTAGAACTACTCTCAGTACAGTACACTCTCAGAAATCCGGATCAACCTAGTTCCGGTTTGGCACCTTCAGTTTTTACACGACTATCCCGCATTACACAAATATCATGTATTTGACATTTTCAGGCGCACGGTGTTTCAGTACAACTGATGTCGTTTATGGTTTACGAGGCAGTGGAAGTTGCCGCGCGGAGGGAGGAGGGGCGGCAGGAGAGTCTCAGTTCACTGCACTCGCTTTATTAGTGCAGACGTCACTTTGTCTTATTTGTCTCTCGAATGACATACCAGCCTCCAGGAAATTCAGATTTCTGAGAGTCTACTGTAGTTGGCTCAAATACTCAACTCGATTTAAAACAAAGCTACTCGCCCACCCCTATAGAACCACAAATAAATTATTTGTAGATTGGGACCTACATTTTTGAAAAATGTAGGAGAGGGGACACAAACCGGGTTCCTCATTGTAGGACCCATACGGACACAAAAACACGAACCAGACACTACTTTCTGCCAACTGCATGGAAATGCTCAGTGCAGACGTTGTGTGGTTGAAAAATATGCTCTTCGCTAATCAGAGAGTACAGCTTGCCCAAGGCTATTGCTGACGATCAGCAGTTTTATAAGCAATAATTTGGTTTCAGTTTTCCAGGAATTTAATTAAAACGGTTGGCATTAGTTCTGATTACTGTAGATGATGACATAGATAATACCTCCAGCGCGAATTTTCATTTATGAAATTTAATTAGCAAATAAATTTTCCGTGGTGTCCTATTCAAAGGATTTAATAACTAGAGATGATTTCGGGGATGAATTGTTACAAGTACATTGCTTATGTTTGGTAAATAATGAGTGCTTATTTTTCTTATTCTTGTCTGTTAAAACATCAACTAGAGCATGCATTGTTGGCTGAATCCAGAACGTTAAACATGTTTTGATTTGACAATGGTAACCAGAACATAAAGTTTAAGTTTACAATGTTGTCCAGATAATTGAAATATCATTCAAAATTGTATCCAGGCCACACAATATTATCTAAAAATATTTAATAATCGGGCGATGTAATGTTGTTGAAATTAAAGAGTAATAAGTACATTTTTCAGCCTTAAATTTGTTTCAGGCTAAAACTTCTGCTGCAAAATATCTTTTCTGAACAAGATGTAGGAAAAACAATAGTGTTTTGTGCGACAAAATTCAAAGTTGATGACATTGCGAGGTTTATTCAGAGACTGGGGTAAGTTATAATCACTTATTAATTTGTTTTGATATTTTAGTATGGTATGCATTATAGTAATATTTCCAGATTACAAATTTTGAAACATGATTTTAGTAAAGAACTTTACTAATATTTGCATTTATGTCCTTATATTCAACCCCAAAGAGGTTATGGCTAGAGAGACCAACATAGTATTTCAGAACATGTGGCAATCATAGCTGAGTGGGTTGAGTACTAACTGGCCTACACTCGGGTTCAGTGAATTCCCGGTGAAATCCATGTGATTGTTGAACCACCGACTGCCACCGTGCTTCGGAATGCTCATTAAGCTGTTGGTCCTGGCTACTTAAACAGTCGCCAGGTCGTATTCAGATTCACTTGTGCAATATGATAACTATGACAAGAGACCTTGGCCAGCGGTCTTCAAGAACTACACTTGACTTTTCTTTATTTCAGTACTTTATCACATTACAAGGTATAATAGCAATTTCTCTTATAAATGTATATCATTGCAAGTAACTTATGTGTTTTTAGTTTTAACTATATCTGGTGCAGATTTTATTGTTTCACAGGACCCTAAGATAGAGAGTGTTCTCAAATTATCCATGGCTGTTAAATACTTCCTTTATCAGAGTTAACTTTCTCGCCTAGTTGATCTGACCAATGTTAGTTAAGATTAGTTCCACTTGCGCTTTTTAAGGCCTGTTTTTGGGAATAACAACAAAAGATAAGATATAAAAAAACTTGTAAACATTTTTCTACAGTTAAATTTTTTCTAATCCTTTTTTAAAACAAACCCACAACTTTTCCCATTCCATCAAAAACAGCCCTTTACCATTTTTCTCCTTTCCCTTTGGTTTGTGTTTTTACATTGGTAGCCAATATCCATTCAGAGCCCTGTAATAAACCTAAGTGTATGTGTTTTAGGTACAGAGTTTTAGCAATTCACGGTAACAAGTCTCAAACTGAGAGAGACTACGTGCTAAGAGGTGAGTTAACAATATTAATAATAACATTTATTGATATGAGATAGCTGAGTTAGATGACGTCAGGCCTGCTTTTTTTTGAAAAAAATTTTGTTTTCATGCTAATAATAACATTTATTGATGTGAGACAGCTGAGTTAGATTACGTCAGACCTGTTTTTTGGAAAACATTTTTGTTTTTATGCTCTAAAAAAATTGCTGATTTTAAATAATAAGACACTTTTTTGCAAGTTCTCAAAGTTGATTATGTTGGCTAGAAACATTATAAAAAACATCTTCACTTGAAGCAGCCATGAATTATCAGTGGTTCTATATCCAAATGTTGAAACAGAACTCGATCATTATCACAAAATTTACCATTAAATCGCGATAGAGGCAATGGAATAGCCTGCTGTAGGCCCATTACGGGCAGTAGCTGCCTGACCTTGACTGAGAAGGAAATGATTTTTGGGTCTTGTCGTGGGAATTACAGAAAAAAAACAATGGTGGTTCCACAAACATTAGAAACATTTTCGCTGCACTGGGCTGAATGAATTGCCATATCAAGTAACTCACAAGTTCCTGTTATTGTTTGAATTTAATTAGGGGTGTTCGAGTAGTGATTTTTTTAATTGAGTCGAGTCGAGACGAGCAGTGCCAATTATTTTCGAGTTTGGAGTATTTTTGAGCGAGTATTTGCTATCATTTGGTGGTTCCAAATAGTGTAATGGGATTTGGATACCATTCCAGATTTTATAATCTAATTATGGTTTCTAACTAATGCATGCGTAGAAATACAAATTTTTGGCCAGTACAACCATCATCATCATCAGAAGGGGCGGACATAGGTCCCAAGGCACATCAGCCACACTGGGCTTATTGTGCACCCCCGAAAAAGAAATGAGAAGGTTTCAGTACTCCTCCAGGTTCAAGAGCCTGATGAACTGTATCATCCTATCGACGAGCTCCTTAGGAGGCAGGTATCCACCCCTGACCATAGATCCCAGAGTTGAAGCCCTTACCTCCCTAAGCTCATCGCAATCGAAGAGCAGATGATCTGCAGTCTCCTCGTACTGCCCACATTTCCTGCATGCAGGGTCACCATTGAAGACGCTCATCCAAGAGAGGTGTTTCCTTAGGTGACCTTGGCCCGTAATCATACCTGTGATTCGCTTGATGTCCAGCCTGCTGAGACCCAGGAGATTTCTTGTGACCTGCTGGGATGGTCTCTGGAGGTTGAGCTTGCTGACCCTGTGGAGAGGGAGCTTTACCCATCTCCTTCTGTGACAATCCCGAGCCCAAGCGCCGATCACCTGCGAAGCACAAGAACGAGATATCCCACAAAAAGGTGGGGCCCATGGGAGCCAGGGAGGCAGCCGCGTTAGCCAGCCTGTCCGCCACCTCATTACCCACAATCCCCGAGTGACCAGGCACCCAACAAAGAGTGACCATGTTGCGTCTACCAGCACAAGACACTGTTTTGTAGCAATCCCACACAACCCTAGACCTGAACTCACAAGAGTTCAGCGCCCTCAGAGCAGCCTGGCTATCAGAAAAGATGCTGATAGAGAGGCCCTCTTGTCCCCTTCTCAGAATCTCCCCCGCACACTCCATGATGGCAGTAATTTCCGTCTGGAATACAGTGGGAAAAGAACCCATTGGCACCCCGAGACTGACACCATCCTGCACCCCGTGGATGCCTGCACCCGACCCGCTCCTAGACTTGGAACCATACGTAAACCACACTCGGTCACCAGGAGGGAGCGAACAAACACCTTCGCTCCAGTCATCCCTGCTGGGAATACGCACCCGGAACGACCTGCTGAAGGAAAATGTTATGGGAAGATGATCAGAGGGCATGTCCAAGACCTCACTCTGAACCACCTGAATGATCTTTGTGTGCCCAAGTGGTTCGCCCGGCAACACCCAGAGATTCTCACACTGGAGACGGTACGCACCCATTCTAGCCACCATCTTGATATGAATGTCTATGGGCAAAAGATCAAGGAGACACTCCAAAGTGGCACCCGGGCTGCTACTGAGAGTTCCAGTGACGAGTAGGCCTGCGAGCCTTTGAATGCCCGCAAGCCTCCTCATTGCCACACCAGCTTCCAGCTTCGTCCACCAAACGATGGATCCGAACGTCATCGCCAGTCTTACTACTGCAACATAAAGCCAATGCATTAGTTTGGGCTTGAGCCTCCAGGTCGATCCTATCATCCGCCTGCAAGCAAATAGGGACCACTTGCCTCGATCAATGACCCTTTGCAACTGCGGCCCCTATTGAAGGGTCCTGTCCAGAATGACCCCTAGAACCCCTGGTCCTGAGGAACAATGGTGGACCCCTGCAACCTAAACGGCCCGATCCCCGCAATGTTCCTTCTCCTCGTAAAGGGAACCACAACAACCTTTGAAGGGTTGACGGAGAGGCCAACCTCTCCACACCAACGGCCCACCACCCTCAATGCAGAAATCATGAGGTCTGTGACCGTGTTATTGAACTTACCTATCACCAGGATAGCGATGTCATCAGCGTACCCTTGGGCAAAAACGCTGTCATTGAGACTCCGGATGAGATCATCAACAACCAAGTTCCACAACAGGGGGGACAAAACTCCCCCCTGAGGACAGCCTCTGGCCGTCCTTACCTCGACCGTCTCACCGTGAAGCGAAAGCTTAGCCCTCCTACCTCGAAGAAGAGCCTCGATCCACCTACAGATCACCTCACCCAGGCCCCGCGCCCTAACGGCACGCAAAACTGCCTCTGTTGCAGTGTTGCCAAAGGCCCCCTGGATGTCAAGAAAAGCACCCACTGCGACCTCCTTACAGCCTATGGCCTTCTCTGTCCTGCCCACAAGGTGATGCAAGGCAGAGTCACATGACCTACCTTGAATGTAGGCATGCTGGTTGCAATGAATAGGCGATATCCGCAAGGCTGTGTCCCAAGCGTGTCTTAACACTAATTTCTCCAGCGTCTTCCAAAGGAAAGACGTCAGGGAGATGGGTCAGAAGGACTTAGGGTCAGTATACCTATCCTTACCAGGCTTAGGAATAAAAACAATCCTCGAGGAACACCAGGGAGAGGGAATGTGTCCAAGAGCCAGGCTTGCTCTGAACAACCCACAGAGAACTGGGAGTAGTATTTCAAGGTCCTGTTGAAGACACACCGGCCTAACATCATCCGGACCCGGCGCCTTATAGGGACAGAGAGAGTTGACAGCCCACCTGATTTTGCTGAGAGTCACAACCTGACTGGCCGTAGCCCAACGCATCGCGCAGGCCCGGCCAGCTGCCCGAGAGTCCTCCCCGATTTCAGGTTGCTAAAGCAAGTAGCTACCAGGAAAGTGCACGCTGGCCATGAGCCTTAACACCTCTTGCGGATAATGGACCATCACCCCATTAGGCCCCTCAAGAGAGCCCAACTCAAAGGATCTATCCCTTACCATTATTTTGTAGAGCCTAGAGGTCTCCCTCATGCTCTCCACATTGTTGGAAAAACTGTTCCAGGACCGCCTTTTTGCCCTCCTGACGGCGAGATTGTATTTGGTCAACATCTCGTGATATCGATCCCGGTCTCAGTTGTTCTGGGATTTTGCCCTCCTGAAAAGAGCTCTTACCCTTCTCCGCAGACTGGCGAGCTCAGAGTTCCACCAACTCGACCCCTTGCAGCACCTCAATCCCAACAGCGGGCAGCATTCCTCAAAGGAGGAAACGATCGCCCCGCCAAGGAGGACCGCGGCTCGATCAAGCTCAGCAGTATCCCTGATCCGAGAGGTCTGAGGATCCAATCTTACCCTCAGTTTGTCATTGAAGGAGGTCCAATCCGCCCTCCTCGGATTCCTGAACGAGAGAAATTCAGGAGAAAAGTCACCTACCTTAAAGAGGATGTGCCTATGACCAGACAGAGAGGGCTCCAGGGATACCTGCCAACGCAGTATCCTCTCCTGTAGCCCCTCCGAAACCAGTGTGAGATCTATGACCGACTGACCAATGCGACTCTGAAAAGTTGGTTCAGAACCAATATTGGCAATCAACAACCCACTGAATGCAATGTAGTGTAGAAGTGTCCTACCTCTAGTATTTGTGTCCTTGCACCCCCACACAGAGTTGTGGGAGTTAGAGTCGCACCCGACCAGCAGCTCGATCCCTGAAGAGACCGCATGGTCCACCAGCCCTCTCATCTCCACCGGTGGCACCAAGTCGGAGTCACCCGGCATGTAAACTGATGCCAGCAGGATTGGTCTTCCAGAAGATCCACACACCATCCTCACTGTGGCGATATCCCTGGAGCAGTAAGAACTGGAGAGCAAGCAAGTCCATTTCTGACCCAAATGCAGGCTCTTTGTTTGCAGAACTGCCACAAATGGTTCGGCCACCAGACGCACCCAAACCTGCAATTCTACCATTCCTGACCCACAGTTCTTGGATCAGTCCGACATCCACGGCCCTGTTAGCCGTGGTCACAGTAAAAACAGCCGTAGCTGCCTTACTATGTTGTAGGTTCGTCTGGACGAGGCTGATCATCGCCAGGGAGAGCCATGTTTGCCTACGAAAGCACTCTGAAAGATGCCCTCGATAACCCTAGGAAGATCTGCCATCCTCTATCCTTTATAACCTGAGCAGCACTTGGTTCATCTATCGCTAGAACCAGGGTCTGGCTAAACTCCTCCTTCCTGCAACTGACAACTCTCCACATAGAAGTGTCAACCCCAGAATTTTGTTCACCAATCAGGTGAAGGGTTTCTTTTGGACTCACATCCAAAGGGAGATCCAAGGCTTCCACCCGCAAGAGGACCTTGACTGTACGCAGGAGATCCTTGTAGTCCCCCACAACCACCTTAGCCCCCTCATGGTACTCCCATCTCGTTGAAGACCTGTTTGACCCAAGCATTGGTTACATCGTTACCCACACACAACGACGAGAGCTCCTTGCTCCAAGAAAACCTTGTGGAATTGAAGAGGACCCACTGCGCCATCATTAGACCTGATAGACGTCAATAGCTTGCCCCTTAACAAACGACAATCATCCTCAGTTAGTCTGATGTCAGGAAACTCCGAAGGAACAATCGCCAACTTGCTGGAGGTGAGTTGCTCCTTGAATGTCAGCCCCACAGTACCCGGACCGTCCGCAGGAGCAACCTGGTCAGTGGAAGGGCGGACGTCCCAGCGACGAGGCCTCTTCACAGGGGTCCCGCTCCTATGCTCAGAGCCCGTGACTCTACGCAAGGGCAAGACACCCTGAAAATTACCCTCGCCTGCCGGACTGGGGGTACCATCAGACCTCTTTCTCTTAGGCCTGAGCTTCCGGTACTCACTCATTGGGAGCCAGTTTCCTTCCGCCATCTTTTTCGCCTTCCTGAGACGCTGTCGCTCCGAGTTCAAGCGACGGCGCTCCTCCTTGGGAAGGGAAAAGTAGGTAGGCGTTGTCAAGAATGTCGCCTGAAACAACATTGACATTGGTTTCCAGAGTATCCTGGTCAGAAGATGATTCCGTCTCCACCTGGACAACCCTATGAGCCTCCTCTAGCAGATTCGTGTCCATTGTCGTTGAAGGGGCGCTCCGAGGGGTCTCTGTCAGATCCCCACCGGAGGAAGCCGCCCCTCCTCCACTTGCAACTGAAACAACACAGGTTTCATTAGTGATAAGCTGCTGGTTGCCCTCCCCAGAATCCGCAGGCAAGCCCCCCTGAGAAGGGGGGGGATTGAGCGCCGAGACGCCGACCCACCTGGGGGAGTTCCGAATGTTTACTGTCAGCCATGGTGTCTGAAACCCCTTCTCCTCAAGTTTGCAGTTTGGCGGCCATTCCGTGAATGTCTCTCCGCCCACCAATGTCCGATACTGGGCCCTTTTCGGGGTTGAACTCCTACACTCGTCCCCAGGTCAGTACTGGAACTGCTGTGCACATACCAGTTCCAGGTGGCAGTACAGAGACCTTTCAGCCAACACCTTGACTCAGCCCTTTGCTAAAAGGTGCCAGGCTATTCTGGTGCCCTTCACCTCCGCCCCAGCACCCTACGTGAGCAGCTGCTCCCCAAACTCGGCAATTTATCGACCGCCAAGTCTAGATCCGCCGCCTTTTGTGAAAAACAGAGGTACCCCTAGAAGGCTGTGATTAAGAGATCACAGTACGGTCGCCAGAAGGTCAACCGAGTCACAGCGGTCTTGGAGTGAGGACCCTTCCCCCTCCCTGAGGCGCTTTCGCTGACCTCTCACCCCCTGGCCAGTACAATCAAACTGGATTACGTATTGACAAACAAAACACGGTTTCACATTCGTTTCCGGCCGATAAAACATGGTCCGGTTGTCATTGGCCAATATCACCTGGTCCGGACATCGCTTACAATCATCTATATTAGATGATGAAATCGTTAGTTACGGCCTTTATTATGTGATCCAGTTGTAATTTTTGGTCTTTATTACGTGCTCCAGTCATCACTTTCGGCCTTTATAACGTGATCCAGTCGTCATTTTTGGCCTTTACTAAGTGTACGCTCATTCTTCCCGTAAGAGAATAAACGAAGGTTGAATTTTAATGATATATTTAAATACACATTTTACGTATTTAGCTTTGTTAACATACACCTTTTTTAGCCAAACACTTACTTACAATAGGTCAACAAATATCTAGACCATATGCAACATATTTAAATAATTATTTTTTGTTTATATTGTAATCTCGGAAGTTTTGAGTACTCACACACCCCTAACTTTAATCAACTTTATTAATAAGTAAGTGCAAGCAAAATTATAATTAGGTTATATGTGGTTTAAGTATGTGCATTGTATTTGGAAAAAAGTTTAAATACAATTGCTAGTTGCTTCAGTTATTTAATACAGTTTTTAATCCTGTGATAATTAATACAAATTATTCTCTATGTTACAGAGTTTCGAAAGTCAAGAGATGCTATTCTGGTCGCAACTGATGTTGCAGCTCGGGGTCTAGGTATGTCTATAAATATTAACCGATGTATCAAGGATCCTTGTTTAGGTATTGGATCAAGGATAATAAATATATATATATATAATATATTAGTCTGAACTGTTCTTAGGTATTAAATCTGTGACCAGTGAATTCAACTTTTTTACCGGTAAATGTTTGGTACGGTTTTAATGCATTTAAAGTCATCATCCCCTTAATCTAAATGAAACATCGTTTTACTTTCTCCCCCATACATAGTTCTTACATTCAGTGCGACGAGCATCTTTACCTTTTGGGAATTGGTAACACTGATCGCTGATCGTCTGTACTTCATTTAGGAAATAGACGGGAGTTATGTGATTGGTCGGTTTGAAACTGTCAGTTACGAAGCATTATTTAGCTGAGATACAAGGCGGATTCCCTCTCTTTTGGCAACTTATAGGGCTAGGGACAACTGATCTCCTTTAAAATTAGATTTATGCTCATCAAAAAGGCTTGGCTTGGGGCTCTGTCTGGAATCGATCCCCTTCATCGGACCTCGGGTAATGTTGTGATTTAGCCCAGCTCGTCGCATCTGGTAGCAGAAACCCAGCAGAGCTCTTGTAGCCTGTCATTTGATGATTTTTCTAAATTAATATTTATAAATTCAGCACATAGTCTTAGTAGGCCTAATCTTTTAAACCCACAGGTTCTTTTTGCTAGAGGTGGAATAACAATTCCCCAGCTTAAGTCACACATTTAGAGTCTCCCCTCTTGTACATTATCAGATAAATCAGTTGTGTTTATTTCAATTGGCACTAATAATATTTTGAAACACAATTTCTCTGAAAAGTCGGCAAGCCAATTTCATTCAGTGATCTCATTAATTAAGAGGAAGTATTCCTCTACGTTGATTCTGTTGTTTAAGATACAGTGGAGTCTCTATTATCCGACATTACGTGTTATCCAGCCGTCCCCGTACACAATCGAACAATCAATTTCCGCGCACCTAGAAAAAAAATCAAAATTGTTTACATTGTTTTCATTAGTTTCCATGTTATCCGACCTTCCCGCTTATCCAACCTTGCCGCGGCCGGTTTAGGTCGGATAATCGAGACTGCCGTACCTTTGTTTCCCAGAGTGAAGAATAATAGCTGACTTTTGGCAGAAATTCACAGTTTAAATAAATATAAATCATCTTTCAGTTCTGTAAATATCAAAGTTATAGATCACACTCTTTTGTTTCAAGTAGGCCTAGATCGTTCTGGCATTCAGTATGCACCTTTAACATTCTTTCAGAAGTATTTTTACAACGGCAAGACAGATCTTATTCACTTAAATGACAATGGATATTTTTTGTTGATTGACCTGGTACTGGAAACTTTAAATAGGCTAAACAGTCAATAGACTGGGGTCCATGTGTAACTTACCTTAGGCTAAGAGGTTAAAATGTTTATTTAGACACTGCTTTTAGGCTAGTTGAAAATTAAGTAGGCCTTTTTAGGTTAACATTTTTATAATGAAGGCCTACTTTATTGCTTTATTTCATAAATTCCTATATATTTTGTGTTTTGGTTATTTGTAGGGGTGTGCGAGTAGTGATTTTTTAATCGAGTCGAGTCCGAGTCGAGTAGTGCCAACTATTTTCGAGTTTTGAGTATTTTCGAGCGAGTATTTGCCATCAATTGGTAGTTTAAAAAAGTGTAATGGGATTTGGATACCACCCTAGATGTGATAATCTAAACATGGTTTCTAACTAGTTTAATACATGAGTACAAAGTTTTGGCCAGTACAATCAAACTGGATTACATATTGACTAACAAAACAAGGTTTGATATTCGTTTCCGGCCGATGAAACAGTGCCCTGTTGTCATTTGGCCAATTTCACCTGGTCCAGACATCGCTTATAATCAGTATTAAATGACGAAATCGTTAGCCACGGCCGAAATTGCGCGATCCGATCGTCATTTCGGCCGATTTTACGTTATACGATTGCCTTTTGCGGCCGTAACAACGCACTTTGAGTTCGTGGTCGTCATGTTCGGCCTGTTTTACGTGATGCGATCGCCTTTTGCGGCCGTTACTAGGCGTTTTGGTCGGTCACAGACGTTCGCGGTCGTCATTTTCGGCCGATTTTACGTGATGCGATTGCTTTTTGCGGCCGAAATTGCGCAGTCCGATGGTCATTTTCGGCCGATTTTACGTGATGCGATCGCCTTTTGCGGCCGTTACTACGCGTTTTGGCCGGTCGCAATCGTTCGCGGTCGTCATTTTCGGCCTATTTTACGTGATGCGATTGCCTTATGCGGCCGTTACTACGCGCTTTGGCCGCTCGCAATCGTTAGCGATCGTTCGGTAATCGGCGGGAAATACTCGCTCAAACTTTCGAGTAGTTTTCAAAAACTTCGAGTCGAGTTCGAGTATTAAAATACTCGGCCGAAAACTCAAAGTTTCGAGTACTCGCACACCCCTAGTTATTTGTTATACAAAGTCAGTTAGTCAGGATGCCTTTTGATATTAATAATATTCTGACTAAACTTAGTTGGATTAGAAAACTTGGTAAAGAGGAAGCAACACAGCAATGGTTACTCCACTCCTCAAGCTACTCTTGAGGAAATGCGAGTACAGTTAAGAGTTTTGTACTCGCCCGCCAGCCTAATATTGAGGATCCAGACTCAGCTCCCACAAATCCAGTTAGCAATACAGAATTAGGCAAGTTAGGCGAAGCCAGTCAATCGGAAAAAACAGGTCTCGTAACTCCCCCCCCAAAAAAATTAGGAATTCAGTGAACATCCATTGGAGCAAGATCACTCTGAAAAAAATCAGGCTAGTCTGTGTCATGTCAAACATTACCTGTACCAATTCTGGAGGACCCAACAGTACAGTCTTTAAGTCCAGGCCTTATATACAATGACTACAGGTGCAATTGCTGGTTTACAGGTTCCCAAAACTGTAGAAGGTTTGATTACATTGCCTCCCCTAGTTGAGAGCCTTGTGGGTAGGCACACACAAGCCTGCCCACCGCCCCTTATGTCTTTACATATACCCCCACCTAGGTTTCCGTCTCACCAGTCAACCAATTATCACAGGCAGGTGAGTAACAGTAGCCAGCGTTACAATCATAATAGATTTCCAAGTAGGAATTATCAGGCTGGTCGTGACTGTTTCCAGTCAGGTGTTTGCTCAGGGAGCGGTAACGGTCATGGGTCAACAGGTTTCTAATTTAACGCTGGAAACTCTCATCAACACCCGCCACCCACACAAGGTCAGCATTTTGGCACTCCACCAGGAAGTCCAGTGCCTTTAAACTTCAATAGGGGGCGTTAAATCACAGGCCTTGCGTTCCCACTCACTATGTTTTAAGACCTGTCAGAAAGATTGCTCCTAGGCTACCTGCAATTCAGCCTATATCTATTAAAATTCATTTTGCTTATCTAACTAAAGCGGCACTAAATGATACAGATTCTACTAAGTCGATGATCTAAGTTAAAGTATTTGATGAGTTATCTACAATCAAAGGAGTGGTTAAAAGGATCACACCCATTGATTTAATAGCTGATGGGTTGACAATTAGCTTCCACAAGGCCGATTTGCATTTCAAACTCGGCCATTTATCCTGGACGTACCCTTTTCTAACTACAGTGAAAATTTGCCGCTTGATGTTATTGTAGGCCTAGATTTTATTCAATTCTCCCGAATGATTATTAATGTTGCCCAACAACAAGTAACTTTTCCCTTCGATAAAGAGTTGGTATTAGCAAATGTTGAGGTTAACTCAATATTGATTATAGCCATTTTATAGAGCTTAAGGGGATATGGCACTGAAACTCCTGAAAAATGGCCAAAAAATGAATTTTTTAAAATTATGAATTTTTGTTCTTTATAATGTTGAAAATCATATAAAACATTCAAAAAGCAAAAAAAAAATAAAAAATATTTTTTTTACACTTTTTATAGAGTGCGCCACTGATGTCTAAATTAGTTTATCGGGCGACTTATTTGAAATACGATATTTGATATAACTTGAGTTCTATTTATTTGATTTGAATGATTTAAACGTTAATTTGTAGGATATTATGTCCTCTATCAATTTAGGTAGGCTTATAGCTGTATCTCAATTACTTTTATTTTTTTATTGAAATAATGAAAATCCTACGTAAAAATTGGTTTTGCGATATATTTATTTTTTTTATTTCTTCAAATGTGATTATACTTGAATAATTCTACCTAAATATTTAGATGACAATAGCCTACACATTGTGTACAAATTTGAACAATGTAGTTCAAATAGTTTTTGAGTTATATTATTTTTAATTTCACAATTTTGATCAGATTTTTCTAAATCGCACTGAAAATGATGAATAAACTAAATGAGTCGAATATTTAACTCGCGATTGCCGAAAACGTGTTTTTTAGCAATTTTTTACATTAAAATTGATATAACTCAGAAACTATTTGTACTACAGTATTCAAATTTATATCAAGTGTTAAGGGTAGTGTTATCTACATATTTAGGTAGAATTATGAATTTATATTCATTTTAAAAAAAACAGGAATTTTTTTATATTGGAACAAATTAAAAATATATATATATATATTTTAGAAACAAATACAAATTTTAATCATCAAGTTACAATCATAGTTCTACCTAAATATTTTAAGGTAGTTATGTGTTACAAAATGATGGTTCATTTATGAAAATCTAACTAGTACAACTGGAGTTATATCTAATTTTGTTAATTACCAAAAAAAAACACAAAAAAAATCATTTTAGGTAGTTGCGGGTGAAAGTTTTTTTTTTACTCTGTATTTGTGTATTTTTATGCATATAAATCACTTTGAACAAGTTTCAAATGCTTAGTGTTAATATTAAAGAAATTAGCAGTTTCAGTGCCATATCCCCTTAAAAAACAAATAATTTGGTATTTTGAATCATTAACCTAGGTTAAGTGGTTGCAGAGAAAAGTCAAAAAACGCATCCATAAAATTTCCCATGTTAATCTTACGGGAAAAAGGGTTTTGGATTCTCCTCAGATAATTTTACTAAAAACTTGACATTTCTTTTTACAAATCAGTTTAGCTCTACAAAACAATCATTTTGGTGTTTTAATTGTTGTTCTATGTCCAACCGTTGCAGAGATATTCAAAGGGCTAAACACAGTATATTGTCCAATGTTATCCTTATGGAGAATAAATAAAACTTCATATCTCGATTATTTATGAATGTATATTGATGAAACTTGGTATGTGGCTTCAACTAGTTGTGGTATATTGATATTTGCACAAAAAACTTATTTATTGTTGATTGGATCCATAGCAGCAAACCTGCATACTCGGCCCCGATGTTATTCATATGGAGAATAAGTCAAGTTTTATATCTCCCTTAGTTACGGATCTAAATTAATAAAACTTGGTATGTAGCTTCACCTGGTTGAGTTATATTAATAATTGCAAAAATACATATTTTTTATCTTCCTTGTTGCAGCTAACCTGCGTACTCAGTCCTAATGTTATTCTAATGGAGAATAAATCAAATGCTACATATCACTTATTTATGAATGGATTTTTGTGAAACTTGGTAAGTAGCTCTATGTATTGGAAATTCGCTGAGTACACAGGTTTGCTGCGACGGGGGTATCTTTCTTGTGGTAAATTTAACCAAACACATCTTCAAGTAAGTTGACTGAGATTTTAGTAATATGATACATGTATTTAGTTTAGTACCATAGTACCATTGAATTTTTGGACTCAGATTGACATGCCATTGTTGTTGCAGATGTCAACGATGTGAAGAACGTAATCAACTACGACTTTCCCCAGAACACGGAGGACTACGTTCACCGCATCGGCCGCACTGGCAGGTCCGACCACCTGGGCAACTCTTACGCCTTCTTCACCTCCATGAACTCTAGGTTGACCAGGGGACTCATCGAGGTTTTGCGAGAAGCGAACCAAAAGGTTGACCCTCGGCTCGCTCAGATGGCTAACGACGCCAACTCTACACGCGGCAACAAGTGGAAAGGTAGAGCTTGCAGTATTTATCAAGTTTTATGATTCTGCCTGAAAAGGAAAATATATAATAACTCTTTTGGATCAATTCTTTTAATAATTATTTCCAAATTCGTACACCATACAATCCAATTTTAATTTAAATTAAGATTTGTATAATCTGAGACTTCTTTGTAGCAGTGATAGCCTACATTGATCACAGTGAAGTCATAAAATCTGTTTCACTGGACCGGGCCCAGCATCACGTTTGTCTCTAAGCAGTGTTATGACATCTTCAGTTACTATAAGTCATTTGTCAAACATACAGAATTCTAGTTAGTTTTATAAACTTGCCAGTTGATGATCTTGAAAAGACTAACACGTTGGGACTCTAAACATGATTTATTGGAAATCCACACTGTTTTACTAAGTGCTATTGTGCACAAACTTCTTCAAGCCTTTGGCAAAACAACACAGACTCCCCACCCATATTCAGTGCTCTCTATACTAAACCAATTTTCTCTTACAAACAGTAAATTATAAAGTATATTACTACCAGACAAATACACCAAACAGTGTTAAAAAAATGGCTAAAATCTTTGCATATGTTTTTGCAGTATTTATCAGATAACACCTCTTCTACTAACCCCTCTACTACAAAATATTATTGGTTCTTATTTTGATGATTCGTCTTTTTTCAGAATTCAACAATCGATCCAACCAATATCCAAGGAAACAACATTGGGGGAGAAAGTTCACAGGTAGATTTAATGATTGAAGAAAAGCATGTGAAAATCGGAAAAAATTAAATACTTCCAGTCAGTTGGCAGTGAGAATGTGTAACATTTTAGAATGTTTTTCTTTCATTCAAATTTGTAAAATTTCCATTATAAACTAATTTGTACTGTTTTTTATTATTTAAATTCACGTTGCAGTATATACTAAATTTTTCAAAATAACTTCAAGTTTTATGAAATAATAGCAATGGTATTTAAAAATTGTGATTTTAGTTTGTGTCACATTGAAATTTACTGCCTGCTGACGTTGCTGACACAATCTTGTGGAAGTTGAACACATTTTGGAAACAAACAAAATAAAATAATCTGTAAATAAACTAAACAATCTGTATGTAAAGAGTTTTTGCTTGATTAGAACCCTTCCATGTGTTTGGTATATTGTAATCATCATTAATGTTCAATAGATTGTAAAGTAAGAATTACTATAGCATAGGAGGTAATTTGATACCAATTTGTTCATACAAAATAAGTTAGAGATGAGTCCATCTCGATTCCGGTTCTGCTTCTTGAAAACCTATTCCTGATTATCAATTCTGATTGCATCAATAACAGGTAAAATAGCAATGTTTTAAAAATTATGAAAAGACTGCAAAGTTAGTCAGTAATTGATAATTATTTAATAATGTGAGGCAGACAGTTGGTAATTATTTATTAACTAGTGGCTTGAAAGGCCACCATGATTATCTGTTTGTCTAGTATACAGAGTAACAAGTTTGTAATTTCTTAAATCTATTTACAGTTTCAAAATTGCCAGGGGAGAGCCAATGTTCAAGGGGCTTATTACCAATGGGTTAAGTTTGAAGGTTTCTAGAATCAGTTCAAGTTGATCTACTTTTTTACTTAAACTTTTAATATTTATAGGGGAGAGTTGCCCACTTTATCATTATACCACTTTTTCATTTTTGAATGTTTACTGTCTTATTTACTGTACTTCACATTATTAATGCATTGTTTTACAGACATATGCTTTTGAGAGGTCATATAGTAACGAAATAATAAGTTAAAATCTATTATTTTAATTATGATTTTTTTTCCAAACCCTTGCAAGTCAGCGGATCCAGAGGTCATGTTTGGGGGGTAGTCCCCGAAAGTTACTCCTCCCCCTTCCTTGTGGATGGTCCCTGGCACCCCCATTATTGTTTTTAACTATATGAAATTATACAACGAATGAAAGTAAGTTAACATTATACCGGGTGTCCCACGAAGAGGTTTAAACGTTTGATTTTATATTACATGCCCATTCATGCACCGAACTTTTTTAAACTGTACACAGTTTACAAAGTAGGTTCTAAAAATAATCTGGAAAAATTTCAGCTCTCTAAACTTAATAGAAACAAAATGGCGGCATATTGTTAACAATAACCAAGTGGAAAAATCTTTTGTTAGAAACTGGTAGTGTTGTCAAAAAGTACTCTAGGCGATCTAATGAGGAAAGAGAAGAACTGGTGTGCGCATCAATGCTCCGCTCTCCAGGTAAACCGAAATCACTAAGGAAGGTTGAACTTGAAACTGGTGTTCCGAAGTCTTCTTTACAGAGAATTATTAAGAAAAACAAAATTAAATTTTTCAAAAGTCACCTAGTTCATCAACTTCTTGAAGATGATCCGGACAGGAGAGTGGAATTTTGTTCTTGTATCATTGAATACAATGAGTCAGATCCTGATTGGCATACTCAAATCATTTTCTCAGACGAGTCCACTTTCTACCGCAATGGTGTTGTAAATAGGCATAATTGTAATTATTATAATACCGTCAATCCCCACATTCTTGAAGGGACTCCAATTAAATCAAAAGGAATTACTGTTTGGGCGAGTGTCAGTTGTAACGGCGTGTTATCTTACGACATTTCAGACAATACAATGACTGGGATTAGGTATGCACGAGTTTTAAATGAACAGGTCTTGCCCCATTTGACGGTACCACAAATGAATCAAGCAATCTTTCAACAAGATGGTGCTCCACCTCATTTTGCAAATCCTGTCAAGCAATTACTAAATGGCAACCTTCATGGCCGTTGGATTGGTCGTGGAAGTGATTTTTTAGATTGGCCACCCCGATCACCTGATTTAACCCTAGGAGTGGCGCCATGTTAACGCGTAGTGTGGCGAGCTAAATTTGGCGATTTTGCAGACCTTTTTTTAAAAATCCATATAAATTCAACCGTTAGAGTAAACAAGTTAATTTTATATTCATTTTGTTCAGAAAGAACAGGAGATTCTAGAGATATTAAAATAATAAAGATCTAGACATTTTTTTTTCCGGTAAAGTGAAAAGAATAAGAAGATTTTGATATTTTTTTTTGAAATTTCAAAAGCAGCCAGGGTAAAATTTTTTCCACAGATTTTTTATGGAAAATTCATTATATACATTTTGTAGACAATCTAATTCCCTACATAGAAATATATAACATGTTGGGGAAAGAATTTTTTTATAAGTTTTTTGGGGCATAATGTAATAATAAACGGAAACCCGAAAAATGCGTAAACTGTAGAGTGTTAGTTTGTGATGTAAATAAGTAATGTAATATATATGTATACTAATAATGATATATATATATATATATTTGTATAGCTAATGAAGTAAGGAATCCAAAAAAGTCATAGGTTTATGGTAAAAAATTATTGTCACTTATAAATACATGTAAATAAAATAATGTTTTGGAATTTTTGCGTATTTGGAAAAAAAAAATTTCACAGTTTTTAGTATATAAATTTTTTACCAAATATTTTACCCCCAAACCAATATAACCATGCTGTAGTACATTCAATTACCTACATAAAAATGTATAACACTTAGGGTAAATTATTGTTTTTATATGTGTTATGTAGCACTAAACAGTCGCGGATTTGGCAAATTTCACTAGGCCTATGTAGGAGTAAACACAACACTTTATAAACACTATTTGTCAAACTTCAGTAATATTTATGCATAATATAATGCATAAAGATTTCTGTTATATACACACAAACACTTCACTAACACTAAAACTCCGAAATACTAAATTATTTAGTAATAACTCACGGATAGAAATATCACAACGCACATAAAACGAAACTCAAAATGGCTGATACAAGCTGTTGACAGAACAAATATAACACAATGGAACGTTTACTCTATCGAGTGCGGCTACATTCAGTGCTGCCATCGCGCAACACCAAATTATTCGCCATTCTTTCTTCTTTCAAATAAGATATTATATGTCATGCAAATATAACATTACACTGGATATATATTCGATTTTGCATTCCGCCGGTTTACGGCGGTTCAGCATTTTACAGAAGAACAAAAATCATCTGTGTTTATAAAATCATATTATCTGTCAAATCAATATATCGATCTAAAACTCCATACCAAAATGAAATATAACTCCTTGGCTGTGCATTGGTACTACCCGCAACATCGTGCGACGAAAATTACCCGAGGTGGGTAATTTCAAAAAAGTCATGTTTTGACATTTCCCAAGTGTCGGCTGCAAGTATCGTGTCGCGCCTAAAATTCATTTGATTTCTAATCGCGGTGACATTGTTATATACCTGCTACAGGGTTTGTTTATGTAATAAAATGAAAGTTCAGAATATTATCTTTCGCATGATATATATATTATTCACTTTTGAGTTGATTAATAGAGGTTTATTTACGTTGCAAAATTTTCGGTCACATTCCGCCGGAAACCGGCGGTCAGCACAGTAGGCGACACAAAATCCCGCCGGAAACCGGCGGAACAGCACTCCTAGGGTTAACTGTTTGTGACTTTTTTTTATGGGGTTATTTGAAGGAACAAGTTTATACCCATAGCTTCAATAATGATGAGGAACTAAAACGATCAATAGAAGAGAAACTTCTCCGGATACCGCGGAGTTTCTTTGTAAGAGCTTACGAATCATTTGTTACGCGCTGTTATCAGTGTGTTGCTGTGGATGGGTTACAGTTTGAATAATTTTGGACTTTAAGGTTTTCCATTAGGCTATGTTCTAGTTATTTTATTTAAAAGTCATATTGCCCTAGAATGTAACAATAAAAATATTTTATAAAACCAAAAACACCTTTTTTAATGTTTATAAAGTATCGTTTTTCAATATGCCGCCATTTTGTTTCTATTAAGGTTAGGGAGCTGAAATTTTTCCAGATTATTTTTAGAACCTACTCTGTAAACTGTGTAAAGTTTAAAAAAGTTCGGTGCATGAATGGGCATGTAATATAAAATCAAACGTTTAAACCTCTTCGTGGGACACCCGGTATATCAATAACCTTGTACTCAATAAAAAAGCAATCTTAACTTTATAAACAAGCAAAACAAAAATTAACTTTAGTTCTACTGCGCCCGACCGTAAATAAAAAAAAAATATATAGGCATTACACTTTTTTCTACTTCATCTGTACGTGTCTTAAGAACAAGTAAGATGCCTAAATAAACAATTTATTTTAGTATTTACCCACACGAAAAACTATTTACAAAACATATTTGAAATCTGCAATACTGAACTATACTACGCGAAGATACAATTAGGAATGAGGCTGACAGCCAAGGTCAACCACTCGAAAAATGAAAATGTCTTACTACATTTTTACAAAATAAAATCCTTGGCGTATGAGTGTCTGTTGCACGCAATTTAATCTTCGTTTCCTCTTATTTCATTATGTATAATTCGAGGCACTTTTTGCTTCTAGCCTAGCCACTGGATATTTATTGCCTAGCAACTGATTGCGCGGTTTTAAACAAAAATCAAACCTAACCTGTAAACAAAACACCGCTGATGGCAAATGACGGTAGGCGGTAGGCGGGCGAAATCCAGTAAAAAATAATCACCGAATACAATTATAGCAACTTTTGCTGCTAAAATTTACCTCCAAGACCATGTTGAGAACACTGCATTTTCGGTCTGTCAACTGGCAAAACTGCAACAACTTTGCGATACTCGGGAATATCCATGTTTTGTAAGACACTTTTAGGTTAAATACATGGATCTAAGTAAATGTGTTATATACTCAGAAGTTTAAAATTTCACCTGTCTGATGGTGTGCATTGTATTTAATTTATTGAACTTTTAGGTTCGTTAGTTTGAATTTTAATGTAACCTTGTAGGCGGGAGCGGCAAAATTTGACTCTCGGAACCGGAAAACGGGGTTTCGGGAGGCTTTTGCTGCTTACATTTTAATTCGGATTTATTCAAACTTTCATCGTATGCCTGAATAATAAAATAGAACACAAAAATTCTTAGGTCTGGGGGAAGCGACCGCCCCTACCACCCCCCCCCCCTTGGATCCGCCCCTGTTGCAAGTGGTACAATTTTGGAAACCAGTTTCCTAGATCAAACAGCCGGGTTCCTAAATCGTACCTCCTACATACAAACATGTTACAAAGTGCGAAAAAGAAACATAAATCGGTATATTTTCTTAAAAACACGCTTTTATTATGTAGGATATTACAATACTTGGAAAAATTTTACAATATTATTTCATTATATCTAAATAGATCAAAATAGAGGCTTATAAAAATATTGAAATATATAAAAAAACCTAATCTTAATCATTGGCCTAATATGTAAAATGTAACATATACTAATATAGTGCCTACACATAAATAGAATGTGTTTATATAATATATAATAATAACATTTTGTATATTATATAATATATTATTATTAGGGGTGTGCGAGTAGTGATTTTTTTAATCGAGTCGAGTTGAGTAGTGCCAATTATTTTTGAGTTTTGAGTATTTTCGAGCGAGTATTTGCCATCAGTTGGTAGTTTAAAAAAGTGTAATGGGATTTGGATACCACCCTAGATTTGATAATCTAAACATGGTTTCTAACTAATACATGAGTAGCAATACAAAGTTTTGGCCAGTACAATCAAACTGGATTAAGTATTGACAAACAAAACACGGTTTGACATTCGTTTCGGGCCGATGAAACAGGGCCCGGTTGTCATTTGGCCAATTTACCTGGTCCAGACAGTGCTCATAATCAATATTAAATGACGAAATCGTTAGTTACGGCCGAAATTACACGGTCCGATCGTCATTTTCGGCCTTTTTTACCCAATGCGATCACCTTTTGCGGCCGTTACTACGCGTTTTGGCTGGTCGTATTCGATTGCGGTCGTCATTTTCGGGCGATTTTACGTGATGCAATTGTCTTTTGCGGCCTTTACTACGCGTTTTGGCCGGTCGCAATCGTTAGCGATCATCCGGAAATCGGCGGGAAATACTCGCTCGAACTTTCGAGTAGTTTTCAAAACTTCGAGTCGAGTTCGAGAATTAAAATAATCGTCCATATATATATATATATATATATATATATATCATAATATATGTATAATATTTGTTATATTATGTAATATATAATATTAATATTTTGAATACAATATTGGCGACAACAATCATTAAGCCCCATATCGCTATTCCTGTATGCTGCGATAGGTCGCTGTAATTCATCTTCCAACCAAGCTCCATATTTTCTTTTCGACATTCTGAAACACACAAAGACTGTGTTTTAATATTTTAAATAAGTCATATTAATAAATTTAATATATATTGTGCTGAATTCAATATTATATGAGCAAAATTATGAAAATATTGAGCTTGGAATGACATGGATGCTCAAATCGTACCGGTACAATTTAAGCAACCATTAGTGGTTCGATATAGGCAACTGGGTCTTTTTACAAACATAACCTTAAATCTAACCTAAAACATAAGCTACACTGCGATCAGGCATACTAAAACACAGCATTTTAGTTATATTTTAGTAAGATAAATGGTACATTTACATACCTCTTAAAATGCTATGTGCTTGCAAATGTCAGATAAAAATTACATCACAGGCCGGTGAAACAGAAAAACTCTTATAAATATTAGTATGTCAACACCATGTGCACCAGGCCTATTTCCCACTTCTCAAACCAATGGATAGTTTCATTCTACGCCGTGAGAGCGCTCCAGCATCGCTTATTCTGGCAAAATTTACGATGGTACGATTTAGGAGGCTGTGCAATATCAGCAACACTCCCCTATTCAGAATCAAAAAGTTGTCTGTCTGTGCAAGGTTTTTAATTTTGTTGTCTGGATTTGTGGTATAATTATTATTTGAGATTTGGTTTAAACTGGGATCTATTGCATTGATATGAGAGAAGACCCTAAAAAAGATCCATTGCTTAAGGATCTGATACAAAATTTACATTGATAACTTCTAGACTATTTCTACAACAATCACTGGACATTTGGCTCCATAGGCCTAGATCAGCAGTTCAGCACTTTGATTTTCTCTATAGCTCAGCTTTATTTCACCAAAATAATCACTCAATTTCACTACTTCATTGAAGTTGAGATGTCCAGGAACCACAGGAAGGCTGGTATGACTCGGGGAGATCAGATTACTGCTCAGCATTGCTTGTTCCATTAGGGACTTATGTGGCATTATGGAGAGGCGAAGGGGTGATATGTTTCTTCTTTATTTAGAGTCTTTGTTGTAGGTTCTTGATCTTGACTTTCCTTAATAAGCTCTGAATCATTGTACTTTTGGTTTTGGTATTCTTCAGTAATGGTGGCTCTTAAACTGTGCACAAAATCCTTATACGTAAGGCCATTGTGCAGAATTTTTCTGGAAGATTGGTAGTAAGTCACTATTGTTACAGCAGCATTGGTCTTTTGTTGAAAGCTCACTATGTTAGCAGCAAAGTGACCTAGGGATATTTCGTCTCGCACACAACCATGGGTGAGCAAATCAGCTTGTTGAGGGACCGTTTGTTGAAATCTTCCGCTAACTCTTGATAGGCAGCATTATATGCGTCATTTTTAGGTTTACTATTATATTGTGGTTTTGTCACAAGACTGTAAACTGAAGGACATGTTTTCTGAAAAGTCAGGTGCTCACTGCAGTAATCTGTATAAGATGGTGTACCAAATCTTTCTCTAAATTTTACTGCCACTCCTGCCGACATATTTCTTTCACAATCAAAGTCTGCCGATATACAGTGGGAGAAGGCAAGGTTTTCACAGGAACTGAAGTCATCAAAAATTTGCTTCATGTTTGCTTCAACCACTTTAATTTCTTTAGGGGTCTGCTTTATATGACTTTGGTGAGTTAAATGTCATGTATTTTTAATGGTATTGCAAATTTCTTCACTCAAGATACGTTTTCCTTCTTTATTGAGGTGCTGGCCATGCTGAGTGAAGTGAGACTTTCTTAATCTTTTACAATCAACTACACTTATTTCTTTGGTGCTCAGATTGAAGTTTACCCTTCGGATTGCCTTATTTATAATGTGTTGAGGCGGGAGGGCAAACCTGTGGAATAGTGGAACTATGACAATGTTGGTGTGGTCATTATGAGCTGCAAAGTGTTCAAAAACTGCTGGGATCTTGTCAGCCGGGTCACAATTTTTGTTCAACATCTGATCAACACTATTTGAGCCTGCAATAATGACCGTTACATCATTTTCTTTCAGGTTTCCGATAATATCTTCCGTGTTCTTCATTACGTACTTAAGAGGAGCTCCTGGTGAGGTATTAATGTAGAGGTTGTTGTTTTTTGGTAGAATCTGGGATAGAATTTGATGAAGATTCCTCCCATGGCTGTCCGCGAACAAGCAGACATTTTGATGTTCAATAATGGTTACGTTTTTGGTTTTATTAACTGCCTCCTTCAACATAGTTTTTATTTCTGAGCTTTTTTGTTGAGAAAATGGAGTTTTACTTTCCTTAACTTGTGTATTTTTCTTTCTAGTTTCTAGATGTTTTCCGTCAGTTGTGTTAGTATTAAATGTGATCAAATCTTCACCGCTGCTGAGCACTGCAAATTTATTTGATAGAGTCACAGTTGCAATTTTGTTGTTTAGATTGTTATCTTGACATTATATTTGTTTGGGGATTTAGATTTTCCAATAAATTTCAGCATCAAAGCTGAACAGTTAAGTCAGTTATTTTGGACTGGTTTAACAGAATATAAGCGATTTGAGATCTTTTAGTCATCATATCAGCTTCTGTGAAGTTTGCAAGTTTTAACATTTCTGGGATATCAGCATTGTGGTTGTTTAATTGAGCATCAATGATGAGTTCAGTCAGGGAGATCACAAAAATGCCACAGTCAAAAGAATTTTTCTGCTGTGGGAATTGGACATCTTTGAAGTATGTGTCAACGTTCTTCTTTCCTCTATTCAGGAAATTATGAAATTGATGTGCTGTTATGGAAGCTGCTTCTTTATTATAGTTCTTTATAGAGTCTATATGCAGAAAAGATTAAGTTGATGCTTCAAAAACTAGTAAGTAAAATTTTAAATAAATCTGACAACAAACGTGACTGCCAGAGTGCAAACATAAATATATAGAGACGCCGGAATACTATCCCTAAGAAAAAATACCTACGTCATTTTGACGTCTCGAAAGGCGGAGCCTAATGCCACTATAAATTAAGCTCGCGACTGGAAATCTACCCCAAATACAATTTCATTTTATCAGGTTGCTATCACTTAAGTAATAACCTGTACCGTTCGGCTCTCGGAAATCCATCCCCAGAAATCTGACCCCGGAAATCTAACCCCAGAAAACTATTCCCAGAGTGCTGGGCGCAAAGCTGTTGGCCCGTAAGTCATCTGGTTTATTCGCCCGCTTCTTCGAAACCGGCCCTCAACTATCATCGCTTGGCTGGGCGCATGACACTACTTTCACAGTACCAGATGGATCATATTATATCACTTATTTTTAAAACATAAGTAAAACTGATATTATATTTTGCATGGTCTTAAAAACCTAAAGAATTTAATACCAAACTTTGCGTAAATCGACAACATTTACTTTTTTATAGCAAGATATTAGTAGCAAGTTAACTACTACACCAACGGAAAGTTTATGGTCTGCTCTTAAAAATCAGCATTATTTTATATTTATTAATCGGACACCCCATTGTGCAAGAACGTAAAGTTTTTCCGAAAAACGAAACAGCGGCAAACAATTTACAAGACGCAAATGTTAGATAATTTAAATATATAATATTGTGAAATTCTATATATTAACTTTTAGTAAGCCATAGCCACTCCAGGGTTTGTCCAAATAATTTTAATGTTGTGATAAAGTGAAGGTTTGGTAGTTCTTTAGTTAGTTTAGTTTTAGCACCTGCAGGTTAATAAATATATCTACATTATTAAGAGAACTAGCTGATGTACCCATTCTTCACACATGTTTTTTCTTTACCTGTTCTATAGTCAGTGAAATTTGCATTTGAAATAGCTTGAAACAGCTGTTCTTGCTTCTGCTCTTTAAGCTGTCAAATGGAAGTATCCACAGCTGTTCTCATTACAGTTTCTGAGTGTTTACATTTCTTCTGAAATGTAAACATTGAAACTTAGGATGTTCACGGGATGTAGCTGAGGGGATTTTAAGGAAGTGAATAGGCCTATGTGGCATGGGTTCAAAATCTACCTTTGTGTAAGGTTTCAGCCCAGTCGGTTGAGTAGTTTTTCCATTTACCCCTAATAGCATACAGACAGAAACCACCTCTTTTTTGTAATGTTATAGATTTCTTGATTCTTGTTCGACAAAGCTCTCACCCTCTAGACATGCCTTTTGGGGGTTTGGAAAACATCCACATTCAGGGTTTCGCCCCACAGGCCTTCAAAGTTCCTATGTTAATCTTAAGGACATTTTATTTTATTTAGGTAGTCAGCTGATCAATGTAAACTTTTCAAAACATTACTCTATGTCCGCTAGATTCCCGAGCGTACACTGAGATAAATAGAGTATACGTACATAATGGTAAAAAACAGTTTTACCATTATTAATTAATTATCATACTTAAAGAAGTATGAAATGCCTTATGTACCTAATACCTTAAGTCATTCCGTTATGCTATTGGAGTTTTGTCCCAGAATAGGCACTTAACTTTAAAGACATTTTACTTCCTATTCGTCATCCGATCATACAAGAAATTTATTTTCTTAATACAATTGAAGAGCAGTAACTCTATATAGTTGTATTCAGATTTTTTAAAATCAAATACACTGACTTCATTTTTATGTACATTTTAAATACAGAATGTGGATGTATTAACTTGCAGGTGCTAAAATTAAACTGACTAGAGATCTACTAAACCTTCACTTTAACACACAAATGAAATTTGATTGAGAAAGAATAACAGAAACTAAAAGTTAATATATCAAACTTCACGGTATTATACATTTAAATTATCGATGCAAATTAATAATATTTGTAAATTGTTTGCTGCTGTTATTTCCCGCAAAACATCACTTTTTTCACAAATGGGTTGCCCAATTAATAAATTTAAAATAATTCTGATTTTTAAGAGCGGGTCATAAGCATGCCGTAGGTCTAATATTTATGCTAGCATCTAGTCATAAACAAAGTAAATGTTGACCGATTTATGCAAAGTTCGGTATCAAAATCATCAGGTTTATAAGACTATGCAAAATATAATATCAATTTTCCTTATGTTTTCAAAATAAGCATTATAATTTATTTCAACTGGTGCTGTGAAAGTAGTGTCATGCGTCCAGCCAAGCGGCAATAATTTAAGGCCGGTTCTGGGGAAGCGGGTGAATAGCCTAGATTACTTACAGGCCGATATGTCCGTTGTGACGAGCACTCTGGGGGCAGTTTTCTGGGGCTAGATTTCTGAGGATAGTTTTCTAGTGCTGGACTTACTGAGATCTTGATTAAATTACCACCACTTAATTTAACTACTTCAACTGTGACATTTCAGCATATACATAATAATTTATCTGTCCTTGTAGTTGGCGGCCGAAAAATTGCCCACAAACATCTGACGTCAAAATGACATGGGATTACTTTTCTGGGGATAGTTTTCCGCCATCCCTATATATATATATATACATATAATTTTTAGCGACCCCCCAAAACGTGTTCAGGGGGTCACGTTAGGTACTTCTATGGTGGTCCCGGGATTAAGTGTCACCGAGTGGGTCATGCTAATAGCTTACTTTTCCAAATGAAATTTGCTAGCCAATTGACCAGTATAACAGTGATCTCATCCATGTATATGTGGTTGCCTCGAGAGGATTTAAGTCTGTACCAACAATAATAGTTTAATTTGGTGAAAAACGAGGGGATTTTCCTTTAACACGTTTATAAAGAACTAGATGTTACCCGGCAGACGTTGTCATGCCTTTGACTATTACCAATATCACCAAGATCACCTGTTCAAGTAAACATGTCACTAACTTTTATGTAAACAACAATATATTTCCATAAGGTTTATATGGGAACCCTTTTGGGCCAATTGAGTTAGGACGAAATAGATGACTTAAAAACCTTCTCCGTGAGATTGTACATATTTTTTTATACCAAGTTTCATGGCAAACGGTCCAACGGTGCCTGAGTCCATAAACTTCAAATATATACACAAATAAAAAACCAACGGGCTTTTTTATAAATATAGATAAGCGTTTTATGTTAATTTAAAGCATTTATCTAGTGGACATTAAATTATTATTAAATAAGTATTAATATACAAATAAACAAGGGGAAAAAAGTATTGGGGAGTATGATTGCAAATGCGGTTGCTGAACTGTCATTCCTGAAACCAGAAATGTTAAATGAAAATGTGGACTATTCTGTATCATTAGCTTCATCACCAAGTATCATTAAAAAAAATAATATCCCAGCATCAACAGAGGAATTGAATGGAAAGTCTTTTAGACACACCCTTGCATCGTCAAAGTTCCAAAGCATGACTGAGTATGAAAATGGTGTATCCCAGTCAACCTCGAAACAGTCAGCAATCAAAGTATTGGAGACAGATATGAAAAGAATTATTGACAATTTCAAACACAATGAGGAGATTGCTTTTGCTCATGCAATATCAGCTGATTTTGATGATGCTAAGCAAATGAGTGCGGGCGTGGCCGTTGTGTTCAAAAATAAGTTTGGGAAACCCAAGTCCTCTGATATGATTAGTAATTACTTGACTTGGCAGAAAGCTGGTGTAGGTGCTAATGCAAATGTCTATGGCTTGTTAACAAAAAAGAAGTACTACAAAAAACCTTCAAAACATGATTATGACATGGCATTTTTTCATTTAACAGAAGATTTCAAGAAACGTAACCTTAAAAAACTGATATGTTCACCTGTAGGATGTGTGAGGGATGGAATAGCCCTGGACCACTTTGCTGAGAATATAGTAAAATTTCAAAAAGCCACTGGAGCTGCTGTGGACATAATAGTTTTTCATGAAAAAACGGTTAAACCCCTCTGGAATGGACTCACATTTTCTCATTTCATGAAAGAACTACAAATCAATATTTCTAAAGCTGCTTATATTGATACAACTTCAACTAAACCTCTCTGCAATCATGATGTATCTAAGAAGCATAATAGTCCTGTTAACTGGATGCAAGCCCTTGATTGCCCTCCAGTAAGATCCACTATTCTACCAATCCCTCCGATGACACCTATACAACAAGCAGACTCACCCAGATTCAAGGGTTGGACTACACCAGATTCAACAAACCTTCAACAATTCACAGAAAAACTGTCAAACTTCAGGGCCCCTAACAGGGAAGTCTTCACACCAGGCAGCAACCTATCTGCAGACATCTTCCCACCTCTGGTTCCAGTCCGACGTTCAAAGAGAATTAGAGAAAAAAACAGTGTTAGTGCCAGTGGGGTGTTCAATGCCCATGTCAATAAAGTTTGTAGTGCAGTGAAAGAGAGCAGCAAAAGTGATCAAAATTTTTTAGGTTTAGGTTAAGTCAAAATAATAAACTTGATTCTTTAAAGCCTTGTACAAATAGTAAGTGTACAGATAGTTTAGGTAGTTCCGAGTTCAATATTTTAAAAAAAGCAAAAGTCTCATTTTTTCACCAGAATATTGAACATTTAAGGTCAAAAATTGAAATGTTAGAAATTACTTTAAGTGAGATAAATCCTGATTTTATTATTTTAACTGAGCATGATATGAAGGATGATGAAATTAATCGAGTAAATATAAATAACTTCAAAGTAGATAATTATTATTCAAGGAAATGTTCTAATAAAGGAGGTGTGATGATTCTAAGCAAATATGAAATAAAGGTTTTAAAATTTTCCATTCCACAATTCTTTCACAGCCAAATGTTGGAGGATAAGCAATTCGAGTTCTGTGTTAGCATGTACAATCACAATAAAATAAAGTTTATTTTACTGGCAATCTATAGGTCACCCTCCTCTAACACAAAAGAATTTTTAGATAGACTATCATTGCTTTTAGAATTTCTTTCGTCAAAATGTGAATCGGTTATAGTTGCAGGTGATATCAATATAAATGTTTTGTTGGATAAAAAAGAACATGACCTTTTGAAAAATTTGCTAAAGAGCCAAAATATGAGTTACATGGTAACATTTCCCACAAGAGTAACTGCCAAAAGTAAAACTGCTATTGATAATTTTTTTGTCAAAAATACCTTTTAAGCATAAGGTTATTGTACAAGGTGTAATCACAATGTTATCTGACCATGATGGTCAAATTCTGGAAATAAAAATAGAAAATTTGGTTAACAAAATTAACACTGGTTTTACATATGAAAAGAGAAGTTTTTCAAAAGAAAACATAACACTATTTAGAAAATTATTGCAGAAAGAAACATGGGTAAATATATTTTTGGCCACAACAGACAAGAAGTATGATTTATTTTTTATAACTCTTAAATATTATTTTGATGAAGCCTTCCCTAAGAGGTTAGTAAAATTTAATGGAAACAAAAAGAGTTGGATTACCACGGAATTAAGAAAAGAAAGGCAAGAAATTATAAATCTCAGTAAACATGTTAGAAGATCAAATAGTAATCATTTATCAACATTATTAAAAGACAAAATGCAGAGTTACAAAAAATCCTTGACAAATTCTAAATCAGATTATTATAGGAAACAGATTGAAAAATCAACAAATGTTCAAAAAACCGTATGGGAAATAATAAATTTGGAAGTGGGGAATAAGAAGCAAAAATTAACTAAGAACCTCTCATTAGATATAGATGGTCAAAAATATACAGACCCCCAAGATGTTTGTAATAAATTTAACGACTACTTTGTTGATATAATTAATGAAATTAGTAGAAATAATACTGATGATGTGTTTTTAGAAAATAACACTGCAATAGAAAACACTGATTTATTTGTCAATCCTTGCTTTAGACTTAGACATACTTGTAAGGAAGAGGTAGAGGCAGTTATTGATTCTTTCTTAAACAAATTTTCGAGCGGATATGATGAGATTCCGATTATAGTTATAAAGGCAGCTAAACTGGAACTTAGTGTTATAATAACTCATCTTATTAATTCCTCCTTTGTCAGTGGCAATTTTCCAACACGACTCAAAGTTTCTAAAATTTTACCAATCCACAAAAAGAATGACAGAGAGAATCCTTTAAATTTCCGTCCCATAGCCTTGCTTCCGGTGATCTCAAAAATATATGAAAAAATAGTTTATAATCAGCTTGTAGAATATTTAGAAAATTACAATCTAATAGATAATTCTCAACATGGTTTTCGTTCTAAAAAATCTGTAATCACTGCCGCAGTGAGCTTCATTGAATCAATAATCAAATCGATTGACAAAGGGGAAATATGCGTAGGCATTTTTATGGATCTGACCAAAGCATTTGACACAGTTCACCATCCTACTCTCTTGGAAAAACTTAAATTGCTTGGTATAGACAAGACTGCTTTTGAGTGGTTCGAATCGTACCTTTCAGGTAGAACACAGTTCGTTGAATTAACACATGTTAATAACGACAGAGTTTATAAAGTAAAGTCAAATTTAAGAGCTGTAATGTATGGAGTGCCTCAAGGTTCAGTATTGGGCCCCCTCCTCTTCATCTGTTATATAACAAATATTGCTCAGTCCTTATCAAAATTGCCACAAAATAATTTAGTTTTATACGCAGATGATTCAAACCTCAAAGTATCTGCACAAACAGTTGAAGATGTTGAAATTCTATCATTCGTGGAATTGTCAAATATTTTGGACTTTTTTGACAAACACAATTTGAAACTGAACACATCAAAAACAAATTTTGTATCTTTTAAAACTGCACAGTGTAGAAGAAAACATGAACCAACCATTGCAATAGATTCTGAGCTAATTGAAATGGGAAAGTTTACAAATTTTTTGGGGTTAGAAATAGATGAAAATCTAAATTGGAATAATCATTGTCAAAAGGTTCTTTCTAAAATAAATTCAGGAATTTACGCTTTGTATAGAATGTCATTTTTTTGCAATAGTATCGCTACACTGAAAACAATTTACCATGCTCATATTCATTCCCATATATCATTTGGCCTTGCTTTGTATGGATCAACAAAAAAGGAAAACTTAAATGACATTTTGAAGAAACAGAAAAAGGCGGTGAGAATTATTCTAAAATTGAAACCTGATCAATCTGTAAAAGAATATTTTAAAACATTAAAAATATTAACTGTTTTTGCTCAATACATATATGACACAATTTTAATAGCAATTAACAATCCCTTGAACAGAGAGCATGTTCAACCTCACCCATATAGTACACGAAATAAAAATATCATCATACCTGCTCATAGACTGGCATTTTATGACAAAAAACCTTCCTATATTGGAACAAAATTTTTAAGTCAAATACCCACTTCCTTACAACAAGAAAGAGATCCAAATAGATTTAAAAAACTGCTGAAAGAATATTTATTTTCTAGGTCTTTATACTCATTTGAGGAATTGCATGAGAATTGTAACTAGGCCTAGGCTTTAATTGTATAGTTTATAAAATGTATTGACACTATTTACTTGTATCATGTGTACATATGACAAATAAAGATATTTTGAGTTGAGTTGAGTTGAATATCCAGAATAACATATATTTATGTTTAAGTCAAATATAAACCGTTCCCTTTGAACAAGTAATATCCAACGGCTTTTTGATGAAGGAGGATTATATTCAGTAGACAGTCTCATTATGACATAGTTTTGAATTCCAAAATTTAAATATTGAAAATTGTAAATATAAGTTTACAGGAGTTTGATAGCCAAAATACATCAAATAGCTATGAGCTCATTCATCATAAAAAAACTACTCATACAATATTTTAAAAATACTTTCCTTGTAGGTTTTAATGCCTCTTACTATCTATTTGGTTTTTAATCTATTTTCATGTTATGTTTTTTTCAGACCGCTATAGATGAAAATAATAAGCGATCACTTCCTTCTTCACTGTGATGTTCATCTGTGTAGCCTAAAATTACTAGTAAGGCTGGTAAGGAATCTTCAAGATCAGAAAGTCTCTCTTAGTGTTAAATAAAGAAACAATCAGCTTTACTTTATTGTTAATCAGTGTTAAGGAAAAATAGTTGTCCCATAACTATTGTGTTACAGTATTAATGTGGTCAGGTAAAGCAAATCAAAATGAAAGAGGTGGTTTGGTTCTAAACCAACTTGAAACCACCTTTTAAGTCATTATTTCCTTCAAGTGCTAATTTTTAATGTTGTTCAGATATTTGATTTAATCAGAATGTAAGATATACATTTATACCTTTCTAAGCGCTTACCTTAAGTTTTAATACATATGCAAACTAAACCTAAATTTTGTTTTATTGTTTGAACATAATATACTGTGGGATTATTGTGTGCTTGTCTAGACAAAATAAATTTTATTTTGATACCTTAAAATATTTTTGTTCTAACTTATTATAGAAAAATGTGCACTATATGAAATATTATTTTACTTATCACTAGGTAAGGGATATTTGATTTGAATGCATTGTTCTTGGCCAGATCCTCATTGTTTTATTGTTTAGAAATATCACTTTAATACAAAATTAAAAATATACATTTAAAATATATATCATTGAATTAAAAGTTATGGTACCTGAAGCTAATAGGCATAAGGATTATTAGAGTAATTTTGTTTTCCGACTGTTAAAATTGAGATACTACATATTTCAATTCCACCACTTCCTTGACAGAAAAAGTGCCATTAAGATATCAAACCCCAAGAGGAAGTTTGATGGTTAACAACTCTCAAAAGTGTACAGTCCTATAATTGAGTAATTATTAGGATTCACTTGTTTCATCTATTTTGTCCTTCAGTGTCTATATAAGTTAATTCGTCCTCCCTGAGAGTAATGATAAGTTAATCAAATCAGATTACTGTGTATTTGGATATGGAGGTCTACCACTATTTTCCCCGAGGTATGTTTTAAAAGTGCCAAGCTGTTCCTGACAATTTTAAAGTTAGAAATACCATAACAATTCATTTGTGAAACATCAAGTTTGGACTTATGTTTGTATACTGGTTTAAAATATCCAAGAATCCATTCTGCTGTTATGTCAACTGTTCGATTATTAGTACACGATATCTTAACCGGACATTGCTACTTCATGGATGTTTTATAGACGTACAGTACCCAGACATTGACAATTTCCACACATTCGAAAAACTGTCAGTTTTGGAGTTTGGCACTGAAAGGGTAAATTTTTTGTAAAAAGGGTTAAATACCTACAATCTGCCTCATGGTCCTTGTTTATCCTTTGAATGTATGACACGTTTCGACGAAGGTTACTTCATCTTCTGACCTGGTCAAGAACTTGACATTTTCCTAACACTTTCAAGTTTTTGGCCGAGTCAAAAGATGAAGTAAGCTTCGTAGGAACGTGTCATTCATTCAAAGGATAAGTAAAGACCATGGGGCAGATTGCACGTATTCAACCATTTTTTAAACTCATCAATTTTATTTAGAAAACAACATCAATCTGAGGTGTATTTTTGTCTATATGGGTACACGTACTAAAATTTATCCTAACTGCTCTTATTGCCCAGAGAGATAATTTATAATCGAACCAACACTCCATGGAGGTCATTTGCCTGGTGTGAAATGCTCATTTAAAGTGATAAATAACTGCTAGCCAGATATAATACTGCTAATATTATCAATGGACTCAGTTGGAGATATGTATGGCACAGGATGTAGATATGTAAATAAATGTTTTGTTTTTAATACTTATTATCTTTCAGTTAGTTGTATTGTAGGAGTAAAAAATAAAAGTTTTTTTAAATGCAAGCTTGTTTTATTGTTGAACTTCCAAAGTAGGTTTTTTTTTGTATGGATAGGGTTCCTGATAAGCTAAAAATGCTGAGTGATGATTGCCATGTTGTTTTCCTCCAGTTTGAATGATAGTGTCTGCGTTGTTTGAGCGAGTGCTTGATTTTAATGATTCATCAACAATTTTCTCTCATAAAAGGAGGAAATGAATAATGTAAGTGGTTAATGTATAAGGAAATTGAAGACCAATGTCTTCTTAACATTTAACCCATTGGCTTAGAATGACGTGCTGGTGCTGTTTCTAACTTTTTATTTTTTAAACCTTGAATGGAATGGACAAAATTGTTTTTAAAATGGATTAATGGTGTATTTTAATTAAAATATTGTTTTCTTTCAGTTTGAAGAGTCACACACACAGTAGATATAAGTAAAAAGTAGCAAAATCAGTGTTGACCTTGTGCAACTCACAAAGAATAAACCGATCCCATCCACTTCCAAGCAAGCCTGCCACTGTTTATTTTACTTGGGCCCTCCCACTAATGTTGCCACAGACCGGATAACTCACTGAGAGTTTCACAATTACTGGTCAGTTTTGGTTGTGTGCGGGAATCAAACCCACGAACATCGTATCAACACCTGGCCATGATGTTTCCACGACTTAGCCAACTCATAAAAAAATGACCAAAGGCCTAGCGGCATTATTTAGGTTTATCAGTCAGTCAAGGGAGAGAACTGTAGTAGCCCACAGTCATTAGTTACAGATTTTGCTACTAGAGTGCAGCACTAATCAAATCCCGTTATAGGTTATTGTGAATAGAATAAAATTACTACCTTAATGGGTTAAAAAAAATCTTTATACTAAACCATTTTTGGTTGGACAAAAATACATTCCCAGATATTTTTGGACAGTGCTTGGTGCAGTTTTATTTCGTACTAACATGGTTTGATGTCAGAGAACATTGAAATGGCATATTGCAATATATATTTGTATGGCAAATCTACAGAATAGAAACTGAGTTATGTGTGTATTTTTAATAGCTTTTTCAGTCATACTAAAATAGAAACCAAACCAGTTTTAGTTCTTTGACATTTTAGCAGAAAGTCTTGAGAGGTTCATGGCAGCGGTGAAAACCTAACTCATTTTACTTTTTGAGTCTATCAATTTCTTTTTACTTGTAGTTGTTTTTTGTTTTTTTCTATTGCGTCACACTTCAGATATATGCAATTGTGTAGCCAGTCGGGTAAACATTTATGGGCACTTATTCTAACAAAATCTTGCATATTCTTGAACAATGCTATTCAAAAACACAAGAGAGCGTGTACCTGACCGGGCGCACGATATGCTTTGGTAATGTGCTGCTACTGCATGTACCCAACAGGTACACGCACGTAATTTAAAACGTCACTTCTATACCCAATCAGGCGCACAATGTCGCAAATTTGCTAACAATAAATACTTCTATCAGAAACATTCTGTGAGTTTTATTTTTAAAATTGTTGATTTATAAACAAACAGCACAGATTGTGTACATAAACCTCCCACACCTTTTCTGAAAAAGGAATTTTAGGTATGTCATTGTATGATCGATCACTGAGGGAAATAGACAATAGACAAATTCTTTATTTCAAAAAATTACATTTGCACTTCAACACGCCAAGAGCTTACAATAAAGCTCAGGTGGAAATTTATATACAGAGAATTTAGCAGTATGCAATACGGTTATCAGGCAGTCCAAATTCATTACTATAAATTATTCACTAAATAAGTTAGTTCTAGTGGTAGGTAAACAACACTACACTTCACGACTCACCAAGGGCGGATCCAGAGGTCATGTTTGGGGGAGGGGGGTCACCGAAAGTTACCCCTCCTCCTTCCCACTAGCACGTCCCTGGCACCCCCATTATTGTTTTTAACTATATGAAATTATGCAACGAATTAAAGTAAGTTAACATAATATATCAATAACCTTGTACCCGAGAAAAAAACAATCTAAACAAAAATTAACTTTAGTTCTACTGCGCCCGACCGTAAATAAAAATAAAATATTTAGGCATTACACGTTTTTCTACGTCATCTGTAGGCGTCTAAGAACAAGTAAGATGCCTAAATAAACAATTTATTTTAGTATTTACCCACGCGAAAAACTATTTAATAACGTAATTGAAATCTGCAATACTGAACTATACTACGCGAAGATACAATTAGGAATGAGGCTGACAGCCAAGGTCAACCAATTGAAAAATAAAAATGTCATACCACATTTTTACAAAATAAAATACTTGGTGTATGAGTTTCTGTTTGCACACAATTTAATCTTTATTTCCTATTATTTTATTACATATAATTCGAGGCACTTTTTGCTTCTAGCCTAGCCACTGGATATTTATTGCCTAGCAACGGATTATGCGGTTTTAAACAAAACTCAAACCTTACAGCAAACGACGGTAGGCGGGCGAAATCCAGTAAAAAATAATCACCGAATACAATTGTAGCAACCTTTGCTGCTAAAATTTACCTCCAAGACCATGTTGAAAACACTGCATTTTCGGTCTGTCAACTGGCAAAACTGCAGCAACTTCGCGGTACTCGGGAATGTCCATGTTTTTATAAGACGCTTTTAGGTTAAATACATGGATCTAAGTAATGTGTTATATTCTAAACTGAAAGTTTAAAATTTCACCTGTCTAATGGTGTGCATTTTATTTCATTATTTAAAGAAACGTTTAGGTTCGTTAGTTTGAATTTTAATGTAACCTTGTAGACGGGAGAAGCAAAATTTGACTCTCGGAACCGAAAAACGGGGTTTCGGGAGGCTTTTAATGCTTACATTTTCATTCGGATTTATTCAAACATTCATCGTATGCCTGAATAATAAAATAAAACACAAAAATTCTCAGGTTTGGGGGGGGTGACCGCCCCTACCGCCCCCCCCTTGGATCCGCCCCTGCGACTCACTATACACGATTAACAACTCACTACACTTAACTCATACTGGATACTCTGATTTGTAAAGACATTTATACAAAAACACACATTAACACATTGGGTATGGAGGATGTTAATTAACATATTCTAATTAACATTGAAATATATATGTGATTTTCATGTTTAAACATGTTTGTTACCATTGAACATGTTAAAATGACACTCCTTGCCAATGGTATTGACGTGTTCATAATTTCATATTGATTTATTTTCCCAAGCATATAAACAGTAAATAGTATACCCACATAGACAAAACTAAAATGTTAAGGGATATTCCCTTAAAAAAACATTACCCTAGCATATTACAATATTTGACATCTTTATTTATTTTCCTTTTTTTGTCTTCTTTACTTTTTTAATTATGTACAGGAGTTGCATTTAAAATTGCTGTCAATAATCAATTTAATTTCCTCAATATTAATACGTTTGTCCTTTTCATATCCATCTCATCTATTCAATTGTCCCTCTTGTTTCGCATCCTCATTCTATAAGCTTCTTCCAGCAACTGCAGATGGACCAAGAATAAAGCTGAGAAAAAGCTTCTAGATGTGCCAACATGTATCTGCAATAGTTATTTATATACTAAGAGTGTAAGTAGGTTTTCAATAAGTAAGAAAGACACTTTTTACTCTCACATTACATACACAATTTTTCCTATAACGCAACTTTGGACATCACATAAAATACAAAAATTCTCTTTTATCAATTTTTATTGAATTCATGAGATTGAGGTTATAAACACTGAGTCACTTAGCTTGTCCCAAAGCAAGAATTACTCAGTTGGTTATTACCCTATTACCATCAGCAAAAAAGACTTTTTCACTCGCTGAACAGAAAGTAGCTGTTTTACCATCGTATAGAAGCACTTTAGGCGCGGTTGTAGGCACGGTGAATGTTCTTATGTTTCATAATGTACTTACGTATCGTAATGTAATGTACTAACAGAGGGTGATTTAAGCAGCTTAACTAAGATTACTGGTTTAGCGAGAAACGACTAAGACTTTAGTAAACAAACGATTAGAAAGAAGAAACTACCTAGGAGATTGTCATCTATTTTTAACCAGAACCAAACTGTGTGTAGGCTATGATGTTATAATGTGCCATTTCAATCAAGTCAAGGAATGTAAAAAGTTCAGTAAGTTGGCTCTTAGGCTATTTGTTTGGTCTTATAAATTCCTTATGGAAAATCTGTTAAAAATGTTTTTCAGAATAGTAAAAAATTATGTTTTCTGTTATTAAATAGTTGTGAATAATTCTAATAACAGGCTACTATTGATAGACATCATTTTTAGCAGCTGCTTTCTAGCTGAGTTCTCCTCTTGCCATTCTTTAGACATCTGAAAATAGCTTTTATTTCAAGAAAAATGCTTCTGTAATTTGAAAATTGTATTTGAGCTTGGTGAAATTCCCTACAGCAGTGTTTGACATAATAGAATTGACTTCATTTAGGAGTAATATCTACCAGCTTCATCATATTTAGTCCTCTGTGACTACCCGCTTCTCCCATAAGAGCAATGTTGACTTTCAAAGCCCATCCCTCACCAAGGGGGTCAATTTTAGGCCCTTGTTATTCATTATCCGTTATAATGACTAGCCGTGTAATATTAAAAACCATCTGGTATTGTATGCAGTCGATACTGAATCTCTAGTAAAATATAAGGGAGGTCTAGATACAAAACTAGAAACTGTTAGTTCAGTTATAGATTTAGAAAAATTGTTTACTTATAATGGGTTTTCACTGAATAGAGGTAAGACACAAATTGTATACCATTTGAAACATTACAAAGGAAGGCCTTGTCAAACTTTCAGATACATTTATAGAATACAGTACCTATATAGAATTACACAAATATGCTAAATAAAAACTGAGCTTAGCCTGTTTCCAAATTTACTCATTGAGGGAACTGGTTGATGTTATTCCAATTTATTATGGTTGCTTTTACTCATTAGCCAGTATGAAAGTCTAATCTGTGGGGATGAGGCCTGTCTATAACTTATTTTTATCCCAGAAATTAGTTATTTCGAACATTTGAAGGAAATTGTTAGAGCCGTTTTTGAGATCAGTGTCGCAAGCAAGCAAACCTTACTCTTATTAGAGTATAGGATAGGATAGGATTATTAACATGTGGTTTCCTGAGAGCAGAGATTAAAATATTTGAGTGAAGATTACATATATAGAGTAGTATAATTAATCAAAGGGACATTGAGCTATAAATAACAACTGGAGTGGCATTTAAAATGTATAAAAGAGGCAAATGGGTTATACAAATCTGATTATCAGTAGGGGGAAGTGGTGAAATATTACTCCAAGTCATCTAAACAAACTGACTGGCCTTCCCCCGAGCAAAGCTCGGCCTCCCAGGTACTTAAATCTTAACACGTTTGTTCTACATTAAATGACAAACAGAGTTAGCAAACTTCAGTTAGGAAAAAAGTTTGTATATGTATATTGTGGTATTGACAAGCAACCTGTTTACTTAACCTCATCTATAGTTGTATAACTGTGACTGTGAATGTTATGTTTCAATAAACTTCTTGGCTCTTCATTCTTCGCATAAATATGAAATAGAAGAAGCACTAAGGAAGAACCTTGAGGCACTCTTACTCATTTGTTTCTAGTACTGGAATAAGATCTATTAATAAACTCTGATTCATACCTGTTAAAAAATACTATCAATGCTACTGATATGAGTCTTATTCAACAAAATAATAGGTTAATTTTTCAATTAGAATATCACGTGATACTTTGGAATATTGGAATAAAGGATTTAAAGCAAACATAATTTTGTCTGTTAATTATTACGATTAGGCAGTTTTACTAGATGTAATTTACTGAAATTACCTCTGGGTAATTTTAACAGATGTAAAGTATTCATAATATAAAACAGTTTCAATTTGTTTTGATAGGTACTGCTAATTTTTAGGAAAAATTATTAACAGTTTTTAATCACTGATTTTCAAGACGTGTCGGTGGTTTTAACGCAACACAGCCATTTACAGACTTTTTTACATTTTTATCAAAACAATTAGAAATATTTTTATCAGTTTTTAAGGAAGCAAAGTTAAAATTTTAGTTATTACTCAAAATACAAATTGTAAACGAATCCAAAAGTTTGAACGTACGTTATATTCTAGAACTGGATAAGTATACTGAATTTCCTCCTAAAAAATCAGCAAATGATGTATACTGTACTCAGCCAGACAGACTTCGGAGATCATATTTTTGCTTTAAGGATGTATAAAGATGAAAAATCCTATGGAAATTCAAATTTAAAAGCTTTATCAAAAAATACAATCCTAATAATATGGATAGAGAGACAAAAAACAGTGTTTATCAAACGGCAAAGTATACGCAAATGGTTTATAGTTTAGCTATAACCAAATTTTCTACAACTACAGTACCTACAGTTGTTTTCTGTTTTCTCCCCCAAGCGAATGCTTTAAAGCCAATTGGTAAAACTTGTTATTGTTCAAGTTGAAGATAATTAATTAATTAATGGTGAGAACCTGAACATGCAAATCAGAAAGAAGAATCAGAATAAATTGCAAATATCCCACAAACTGCGCACCACTTCTATAACTTATCATAACCAGTTTGAAGATTCAGTAGTTTGATTAATGCACTGTGAAATTCACATATATATGCAAAAACTTGAATGCAAGATATACAAATAGGCCTATAGGAAACATAAAATATCCTTAATTTATGAGCTCCAAACTTGAAAATATAGTACCAAATATATTGTTACTTTTAGGCACATCGTTTTCAAATTAAAACAAAAAGAACTGGCAGAGATGCCCTGTTCTTGCACGCAGGCATAGAGCCATCCAGATGTTTTATAAGTTTATTTTCATTACAATCAGCTAAATAAAATATAACTCCATAAGATTAATATTGAAACGTTGAGAGCTCGGAGCGCAAAGCCCCGTGGTCGAGAGTTTATGGAACTCCCAAAAGGCACATCCAGAGGTTTAAGAGCTTTCGATTGATACAAAATATGTATATATGTGAAAAAATCAATAAATTCTTTTAATAATATAAGAAGTTCTCCGCATCTAGGGGATCTAGTAGGCATAGAGACAGACGTTTTGAACGTTTATTAGTGAATTTCCTTTGGAAAGTGAACTATTAGCATGACCTGCACGGTGAAACTTAAGCCCGGGACCACCATAAAAGTTCCTAATGTGACCCCCTGAACACGTTTTGGGGGGTCGTTCGAAATTTTATATATATATATATATGTATATATATATATATGTGTGTATGCACTCTAGCGGTCGCATTTTTTGTCCGATTTACTTCAAATTTGGTAGGGACGTTCCTTTCTATAATCTGTTGGACAAGTTCGTTGGGCAAAACAATCGGAAAACTCTAAACCCATTTTTTGGGGATTAATCTTTCAAATTTCGAGTTTTTGGGCCGAAAAAGGGTCAGAAAAGCCCCAGATGTAAAGTTAATGCATGTAAAAAGATGGGAATTAGGAAAGCGAAAGTTTTAAGCCCTCTCTCGTCATTCTAGCATAAATATTTACCGAGTTATTCAAGAAAATGTGTATCGGCTAAACACAGTACGTTGTCTTATGGGGGTTTTACACTAGAAAAGCCTGTTATTCCTTTGTTAGAGTACTTTTATTATCCCCAGCAACCTCACGCCTACTTTCAAGCCTGTCTGGACCTTCTCCTAACCTTATAATGCGTAAAATTGTATTCCCAGCTTTGCAAGTAAATGAAACCAGGAGTATCAGAACAGCCAAAAAAATCAATGTTTTCAGATTTCAATAAAAATTGGAAAAATGTATGTTTTTACACTGATTTTGAGTTTTAAAAGTTTTTATGTGGAAATTCACTTCCCTCATGTCAGCATGCTGCGTGCGAACTCGTTTACATTATAATTAGCTGACTAAATAAATTAAACATAATATTACTCCATAAGATTAACATTGCAACTTTGAAAGCTCTTTAAAGTGTAGGTTTTTCAAACTCGCAGAAGGCTCTTCTAGAGAGTAAGAGCTTTTCATTGATACCAAACATATATGCAAAATAATAGTTTTAGGGGTCTAAAATCGCCGAACAAAAAGAAACAAGAAAGAACAACAAGAAATTCTTTTAATAATATAGATAGATATATCGTTTACTTTTCTGAGGATAAGAAGGCAGATGATTTATTACAGTTGCCGGCGTCATGGAGAAATCATTACATGGTTGCCACACATTCGTTTGACCTATAAATTACGATTAAAATAGACTGAGGATAAAAGGACATATAGAGAAAAACAAGCCTATAAATTTACCCCATCAAGGATAACACACAAATATTATCGGGGTAATCCCAGTGCAGCGTAATGCTATGAGACACATTTTTACTATGGTCTTATATTTTTTTCATACCTGTAACTTATGAAAAAGTCTATACTTTTCTTATGACACACAAATAGAAAATAGTGAATAATAGCTCGAAATAAAGAACAACTTTGCGTCCTGTTATATATCTTAGGCTTATATTATCTGATTTGTACATACACGGAATTTAAAATGCAGTACGGTAAAGGCTTTATGTGTATCCAGATTACTTGTCTACGATCCAGTACAAAAACTATTCTGCAAATCTCAAGAATTATAAAAGTGGTTATTAAGGTTGGAGGTGTATTTTAGCATTGATTATACATCCTACGGAAGTATAATGTACATTCCGTAGGATGTATAATCAATGATTTTAGTGAGTTGGGAATTTCCTCATGATCTTTTGTCTGGTTCACATAATAAAACACTACGCAACCCGGAAACACAACGTAAGGATTAGTTTGATAAAAAGTAATCTAAAAGCACGAAATTTACACAATAGGCCTTGTGGGTTTCCATATCATTGTAAACATATTTTAGAAAGCTAAAAGAAAATAAATACACATTTCTGCAATATGCCCCTTTGAACTCAAATATTATACTGTTATTTCTTATAATCCCCTGTTTGTCTTGTCCGATTAAGTCAACTCACCATTCACGAGATAAAGTCAAGGTCAAGGTCTTAAGAAACGTCTTCTGCCACTGATAATAAAGCCAGTGGTCATTAGAAGTCTGGATACTGAATTGTGAACTTAAAAATGGTTTAAACCTAACTGCTGCCTGTAACATGATGTAAAATGTTGTGCAGTACCATCTCGCCGATTATAACACGTGCCTGTAACTTCATAGTTGGTTTATATAGGTACCATGTAAAATGTTGTACAGTACCATCTCGCCGATTATAACACGTGCCTGTAACTTCATAGTTGGTTTATATAAGTACCATGTAAAATGGTAAAATGTGTTCAAGTAAATAAACAAACTTATTTTCGTCAGTCCCTTATTGACAGATTTAATTACGATAAGACGATTATTGTTGTTGGCTCCTAAAATAGTATATCTTCAGGACTTTCATACATGTTTGTGAATTTAATGTACAGTATAGGGTATAGTCAAGAGCTAGAGCACGATCATGCCGTTATAATCAAAGTACAGTATGTTAAAACAGAATAACTAATAATGCTTCAATTTGTAGTTATAATTGTCCGGGTTTAACCTGGTCCAGAGCTGTGGCCTTGGATCATGTTTTGGTTATCACGTGTTCCAGAATGAATGTGCGCCATAACGCGTGTTATGGTAATTGGCATTAATTGAATGTCAATGACAACGTCTTGAATACAAAATAATCTCAAACGTCGAAAATACGTTTTGAATTATTTTCATGTATTTGTAATTGTTCAGTGATGGTATTGATTTCCATCACTGATCACAACATGATTAACACAATGCGGACGATGCAATAGGTAGCTATTAAATTCTCTCGGGAAACATTATGATGAAAATTTTTTTATTTAAATTTAGTTTTAGTTTACTACACTTAAACTTAATTATGTTTAGTTATGTCCCTAACCTTACCTTATCTTTCCTCCCTTGAAGGTGAATGCAAGTTTGTTTTAACGATTTTTGAAAGCCATTAGCCTTACAAATAGTGTGAATAGCAGATAAATTATCCCCTGGTTTATGGTTTTCTATTAGAGTTTTATTGACTTCACGTGTCTAAAAAAACACGTTATCACGTAATAAGTAAGTAATAAGTTACTTGTTAAATAAAAACGTACTAAATAACTCAAAGAAAGTCTACATAACCACACACATACAACCACTTACTATGTTATAAACAGGGCCCATTTTTATAATTATAAAACCTTTTCGGAAAATTATAATCACACTTGGAAAATTACCTTTTACATTTGTTCTGTCCCACAAAAGTTGGGGTGTCATATTTATACTTTATTCGTAAACTTTACAAAATGGCAAGATTGAAAGGTTGTGTTTCCAAACAAACATTCTAAAATCTGGAAGCAGGCGTTAGTATCCCGGTCAAATTCACTCCACTGTCTTAAATCAAACCAAACCACAAGTTAATTATTTCACAGTTAGATTACACGTGTCATAAATGGTAATCTTTATTGTTTTACTGTATTTCTTTTTGTCCAACTTTGTATTTTCAATTTTGTCTCTAACCAATGTAATTTTATATTAAATGTGCGTCTCGTAGGGTACTTAAATATTTTAGATATATCTTATATCCTCATAAACTATGAGTTTACTTTGCGTGATATGTAATCATCGTCCATTTGCAGCAAAACATATTACCGGTATTTATTTATTGAAAAAAAAACTTATGGGTCAACAAGAGCTGTGCATGAAACCAGTGATTATGAAAACCTACACTAGACACAAGAGAGCTGCGCCTGTAGAGTGCATAGGTTGTGTGCAAGGGAGCAAAAAATGTTTCCAAATATAAATCTGAGAAAGGGAACGAACTGGGGGCGTTTGGGTTACCCCTCCCCTAGTTTAATCTCTCCCACCCCTCCCCTACCCACACACCCTCCCCTACACACACCCTCGCCCTCTTCATCACCCTCGCATTCTCGTCTTCCCTTCTCAACTCTACTACAGTTGATCGGATTAGCGGTTGTTTCACTATGCATACGTCATCGATGTCCAGCTGACTCATTGGTCAGGTCGAGATTCCCGGGGAAATTGTCGTCAATCGCTCGCGCGGCCGAGGATTCTCCGCCTAACTGGTTTTCCCCCGAGCGGCCACTGCCACTGGACTTTAGAATGGTGTAGTTGCGGCCAGTGTAGTGTAGTGGTAGCGTGGTGCGGACCGGCACATGGACCATTAGCTCCCAGGATATATTTTATGAGGCAAGTTTTTTTTTTATTACTTAGCTTTTTACAATTGTTATATAACACTATTTATTTTTTTAATTTGATATTAGTTTTTGGAAATTGATAAACTTAAGTATTTTGTGTTTTTTTTCTATACTGGTAAATCTTATGAAACCTAACTCAAGTTCGTCTGACTGATTTATCTGGTCTATTGGCGCATTTTATTTATTTGTTTATGATTAGTATTTAAACCCAGATTAGCAAGCAAATTAAATTTATAACTCTTCAAACGGCCATCAAAGATTCTCAGGTTAATCTTAGGAGAAAAATACTTTTGTTGGAAATGTCTAAACAGATGTTTCACTAACCGAGAGAGTTAAAAGCTCACCAGGGAACTGAGCATGTTTTCTTTTATGTGTTACGTATATACCGTTACGCAGAGTTTCTGGGGAGGATTTTCTGATTTGTTGTAATCCTTGTTATAAAATAAAATTACAACGATGTACTTTTATTTAACAAATGACAAAACCAGCATTGTATCTAACAATCGATAAGGTGTTAGATATCATAAACGTTGTTCGTCCTTGCCTCAATAGTAAAAATAGATAAATAAAATAATAGTAAACTCGTTTAGCTCATTGACAATATTCGCTCCTGGGCCTCGACCTCGGCTTTCGGCCTCGGGTTTGTACAGATTATGTTAATGTTGTAATGTATGTACTTTTTATTTGTATTATGCGTATAACAACTGTGTATAACTTAGTTTTAATCTGTGTTTTATAGTTTCAACAGTTGTTTTAATTGTCCAAGATTAATGGATAAGACTTTAAAGACCCCCTCAATACCCTTCAATATGAATGTACTCAATTTTATCCTAAACCCCACCCATGAATCTGGTTGAAATCATTTACTTGGTTGGAATATACTTGATTTGGAATCTTGATCGTTTTGTTTTTTAATAAATCATGTAGGAATTTGACTTTTGTTGTTCATTACATGTTTCTTCATAGAAACACTAATTAAACTAGTGTTGTAAAACAAATATTTGTAATTCAACACCAATGTCTGCACGGAACAAATGTCCTTTTAGCGAATTTCCCCTATAGGGAAGAAGCTATTACCGTAGTCGGCATGGTAAGACCTAGGCCCGGGACCATGATAACTTTTCGTTTTGAGGTCCCCAGACCCCAAAAACACCATTCGTTCAAAACTGTATATAAGTGTGTGTGTGTGTGTGTGTGTGTGTGTGTGTGTGTGTGTGTGTGTGTGTGTGTGTGTGTGTGTGTGTGTGTCCGTGAGCACGATACCTCTCGTAAAAATTGTCCGATTTTTATGAAATTTGGTACACACGTGTAAAGCAACATTTATGACTTTAAGTTCAAAAACCAGACAGATCGACCTATCCAAAGGGGTATTTGGGGGGGGTTTGTACCCCAAAAATGGGTTTTTTTATTTTGTTTACATATAATCTTTGAAAACACAAATTGTATTATTCACCGTGGATTCAGCTTTAAAAAAATACAATTTGGTGTTTTTATCATTGCTCTACGTCAATTGGTTACGGAGATATCAAAAGTACTAAACACAGTACGTTGTCCAATGTTATTCTTATGGAGAATAAGAATAATTTTATGTCTCGCTTATTTATGAACGTTTACCAACCAAAATTGGTATATGGCTTCATGGTTGTGATCTATTGTCATTAGCACAAACAAAAGTTTTACCGATGGTTCCCGTAGCAGAAAACCTGCGTACTCAGCCCCCATGTTATTCTTATGGAGAAAAAGTAAAATATTATGTCTCCCTTAATTATGAACATAAATCAATAAAACTTGGTATGTGGCTTCACCTAGTTGGGTTATATTCATATTTGTATAAAAATCCATTTTTTGTGTTCCGTGATTCAGCAAACCTGCATACTCAGCCACCATGTTATTCTTATGGAGAATAATTAAAATGTCATAAATCGTTTATTTATGATTGTGTATTGATGAAACTTGGTATGTGGCTTTATGTGGTATTAAGATACATATGCATTGGAAATTCGCTTAGTACGCAGGTTTGCTGCTACGGGAGTATTAAATCATTATAATGTTTAGCTGAGATTGAGACATCTGGAAATTTTATTGTTTTGGGATTAATTAATGTTTTAGATAGGATTGGGCTCACCTTTGTAACCTTTAAATTAAATCACTTAAAGATAAATTTAAAGATACATTTTAAAAAATGCTTACGAAAATGCGTTACAAATTATTATTTATAAACAAACTCGGCAAATAAAGTTAATTTTTGATAGTTTCCTTTGCTGTACTGTTTTATAATATTTTTAAGTGCTAAACTGTGTTAATGAACAAGTACGGCGAGCAAATTATACGTGTATCTGTCCTCAAACGCATGTCGCGGCGCCCCACGGAAAAGGCTTCGATCAGGGTCGGACGACCCCCGCAGCATCTCTATATTTCACCAAGACCATTATTTTGCCGTATTTTACACAAAGACAGTATTTTATTTATTTTCGTGTTCAGCACTTACTATTAAAACAAGTTTTAAGATTATGAATAAGAAAATCCAACTGATTGATTATTTATTATAGTTCATAGTCTATAGCATATAGGTTGTATTTTGAAGCATCATGTTCACCAGAAATAGCGCGTCTTTTCCTTGTGCGTTATCTTCATATAAATCGCTTACCATGAAAGGGTCGTTTACTCAGAACCTTTGACTCCAAAAGATTAATTTAACGATTGGAGGAATCAATGTCAATCTTTGTTCCCCGCTGCTGATTTTCAATTTCATTCGGAAACACACGTACCCCTCACCTTCTCCCCTCACCACTCCCGATATGATTATTCTTTAAGCTTTTCAGAGGAATTACAAATTACAGTTATATGGAAAACAGGGTCATTATAGCTAAGACTATTTGGGGTTATGTATATCCTCCATTCCTCCATAGAATGAAGAATGTATAAACAGCGTTTAAAGTTGTTTTGGAGATGTTTTTGCTGGCTTTCAGTTTAAGCAAGCGCCTAAAGAGTTTCAACAGGCAACTTTTTAAATGGAAGGTCTTTATAATTTTACTAACATGATTACCAATGTAAATCTTATAGATACTGTAACAATTTGTATTCAAAACCGCGCCCTTCATTGCAGTATTTCGAAGTCCCCTGCATACAACTATTACTGTAATCAAGTACGGTATCATTTGTTCGTGCCTTAAATGTGGAAAACGTTTCAGAATGATCGGAGGTGCTCTCTTATAAAAAGCCACCTTAGCGAATTTAGACCCTATATATAAGGATATTTTCTCGAAATACCGCCGAACACAGTTTAAATTATGTTATATTTATTCATGTGATGTTGCCAGTGAGCTGTAATTACTGTAAACTGTAATCTGCAAACAAATACAAATTTCAGCCATAAATATTAATTGATAACGTGGTCGTATTTGAGGAAACGTGTCATGAACGATTGTAACGAAATTCTACTTCAACGACAGGTTTTGTGGGGAACTTGGCAAGAGTTCCAGTCTCGACTTGATGGTCCACTTTTCCTTTAGCCGCTTTCACAAAAATTATATTAATTACACGTCTTAGTACCCTTAAATCAAACAAGCATATAAACAAATGTTCCAAGATAAAATTACTCAATAATCTGGTATTTAATTGAGCAAGGAATTTATTTGTAAATTAAATCTAGAGTTGTGCCGGGCCGATTTTAATAATTGATGTGTCATTGGAAACCTCCACTGGTTCAAATGGTCAACTAATGATGAAAGTTGTTTTTACTATTTATGGGTTAAAAACATAAACATTTTCCCATAAGAAATATATGGGAAATTCGTTAGAAATGAATTTTTCAACCACTGAGAAAGTAGATAAATCTTTATATGGTTTTGCAATATAACATGAAACTTTGACATTTGTTTATGATACGTGGGTACAAAGTTATATGTCTTATAAGGTATATATCTTATTTACAAGCAAATTATATAACAAAACTTAACGTTTATGCGTGTTTAACTTTTGAGTAGGTTTTATCCCTTTTTTAAATAAAAGCACAATGAATGACGGTTATTATTAAATGTTATAGACTTCTACAAAATTTTCACCACCTACTTCGGTCGACTTCCCTATCGATTTGGAGTTACGAATAAAATACCAAAACAACCTAGAATTTTTTGTTTTCTTTTGAAAAACATAATGAATAAAAGGGTTACCTTTGTACAACTAAATCCGTAATATTTAACTCCTCATTGGTACCAATTAACTGTGTAGATTTTGAATAATGACTTATGAAAGTTTGACGTATTATATAATTTTTAATCGTTTAGAGTCAAGAAAGCTCATGAAAAATCAAAAGGGCATTTATTATAAACTTACATGGGAATTTAGTTGTTATTGGATTTATGCCTAACCCAACTGTACTGAGGAAAATTGCACGAGAATAAAGCTGAAAATTTCCGTAATACAAATATGTTTTTGAGCGCTATTTACAGGTATCGAAGGCGCTAACACAGCGTCTAGGTATGACAGATCAGAGTACTGTACCAACGACGCGGACGGTTGCAAGTTGCTCAAAGCTATTGCGCCTGCAGAAACAGATTATAGGCGCAATCTCATGTACCTTCTCTTGCGACTGCCTCAGCAACCCTGCGTTTTTGTTTCTTTTAGTATTGAGTGGATTACATCGTGTTTTATACATCCTATTGCTATAACAGTAAAAAAATATTGTCCGACTGTAAAGAAGTAAAGTATTTTATGAGCCACAGATGTGAAGCATATAAGCCATTTCAGCAGGCTCTTACCAAATGGTAGCAATGATTGTCGCATAAAGTGCTAGAGTAGTGGTAGCGCCTGCAATGTTTGTGTAGGCCAGATTCCAGGAATCTTCTTTTCCTTGCCAACAGCACTACATTGGAAAACGGAATTTTGATTTAGTCAACAGTGTTAAACAATTTCAAAGATGATTGATCTTAATGAAGGCTTTGTGTGTGTGTATTTGTAACATTAAAATCGAATAATGAATAAGTATATATTTTTAAACAGGATGAATAAAATACGTCTTACAACACTATAAAGTATATTTACACTTATATTGTACTTACATACAAGACGGTAAATATACACAAAAGATGGTAAAAGGCTGATGGTATATTTTTTGAACAATTATTATGTATAAGTTGTAAAATAAATTATGTTGTAGTCTAAATCTAAATAAAAAAATATAAACTATGCGTTTCAAGTTTAATTACCTTCTAAAAGTCTAGGTATACTTTCTCAAGTGCTGACGAAGTTTGTTATAGAGAAACTTGTCTTAAAAACGGGAAATCCCGCCGCACGTGGTGGCGCCTCAACACTCACACTCACACGCGCGTGTACTGCGGGCTAGTCTAGCGTCGTGTGGAGGCGTCGCGACGCGTTATCACTGACGGCACTGTGACCCTCAACCATGACCATGACCACGGTGATCGCTAGGGCTCCATTGTCCCCGTCCATGCTGCATTGCTGCAGCCAGTGTTTCATTGGTGGCCAGTGAAGTATGCATGCCTCACTTTTCTGTAAAATTCAGTTCCTTAGTCAAATTATCATGCATATGTTGAAAGTGACTCTTCAGGGGCTGTAAAATCACAATATTATTCTTGTCTTTTAATTAAAATTATTAAATAAAACTCTCATTTTCAATTAACTAACCAATCTGAAATATTAAACTACTTATTTTAAAAATTTTAATATCCTGTACTTACATATAATTATTCTTTTTTTAAATTGCAAGTTGGAAATTGTATATTTTATTCCTCTTAGGTGTTTTTGTCGGGACACCATATCTCCCAAAGTATCAAAACCAACAATAGAGCCATCATTTTGGAAATTTCTTTCACCGCTGAATGTAAAAATAAACCAATAATAATTCAAAACTTTTGAAAATTATTTTTGAATGCATGGTTCATCCTTATTTATTTTTCAGCGTACTGGTGGCAACAGCAACAAGTCCAGCCAACTCAAAACAGGTTTCAATAAGCAAGCTGAACATGGGCAATTCTTGTCAATATTTATTTTCACACTTATTATTTCCTTCTATTTAAATGACTCGCTCTTTAGAGGTCTTTTTTTTAAGGATGATTCTGCAGTTAACCCTGATTGCTGACTGGCGCATTGGTGAACAATTATACAAATTATTTCCTTAAGGTTATCGACAGGCAGAAATGGACGGTTGTTTAACATGGCTATATAGTGCAGCTCCAATTGACAATAAGAAAAGTTTGGTCAAATTCACGACATAAAATCTTGTTCCTATGAACACGGATAATACCTGCATATTTTGTCGCAACAAACCTGCATACTCAGCAAATTTCCAATGGAGATATAAATGTCTTAATACTACATAACCACTTACCATGTTTCATAAAAATATATTCACAAATAAGCGATTTATACAATTTTAATTATTCTCGATAAGAATAACATTGGGGCAGGTTTGCTGCATCAAGGAACACAAAAAATGGGTTTTTATGCTAATTAATAAAAACTGGTAATATTTCTGCTGCTATTTACTACGTGTGATGTAGACATACTGCGTGCCCGATATTAGGCCTCCATCAAGTATATTAACGTGATAGGAAGTAAAAAACCGCCACAAAATCTCAAAATTTGAAAAAAATCTAGAGTTATCTAAGGGTGAAGGAGACGAGATACGACAAAAAGTCATAGGAACAAAGTTGTAGATCTTGCAAAATCCGTAGCACGTGGTGGTGTCTGATTTTTGATAGGACAATCCGTTTAACCGCTAGAGCTCAAAAACTGGAATTTTAAAATAAGCCTTTTTTGGGGGAATTTAAATATTATTTTTTTAAAGGGGTTAAAATAAAAAATTGTCAAATTTAGCAATTTTCCTGGGGGTTACAAGGTAAAAGCTACCTGCGTGTCAAATTTCAGGTTTCTAGCTCCTAGAATTGGTCTAGCTTCTAGAAGTGGTCTAGAATTCGTATACCTCAGTGAGTCAGTTACACATACGGCTGTATATATATTAGACTAAGTGAAGTCATATACCAACTGGAGTGACCTAAAAAATGTATAAAACAGGCAAATGAGTTATACAAGTCTGATTATCACTAGAGGGAAGTGGTGAAATATGCTCCAAGTCATCCAAACAAACTGACTGGCCTTCTCCCGAGCAAAGCTCGGCCCCCAGGTACTTTATGTTTATAATTAAGGGAGACATAGCACTTAGTTATTATCCAAACATGGGGCTGAGTATGCAGGTTTGCTGCTACGGGAGCCTTTGGCAAAAATTATTATTTTGAGCAAATATCAATAGACCACAACCAGATGAAGTATACGTACGTATACCAGTATACGTACATAAATAGGTGAGATATAAAATTTGTCTTTTCCTCCATAAGAATAACATTAAACAACGTACTGTGTTTAGCACTTTCAATATCTCGGTAACCAATTGACATAGAGGAATGATCAAAATACCAAATTGTGTGTTTTTTAAGCTGAATATAATGGTAAAAACTAAAATTTGACAATTTCAAAAATTATATATAACAAATTTTGAAAAAAAAAAAAACATTTTTGGGGTACAAAACCCCACCAAAATACTTCTTCAGATAGAGCGATCTGGCTGGTTTTTTAACTTTAAGTCATAAATGTTGCTTTACACGTTTATACCAAATTTCATCTACATCGGATCATTTTTACGAGAGCTATCGTGCTCACGGACATATATATACATATATATATACAGTTTCTAACAAATGGTGATTTTGGGGTCTAGGGACCTCGAAACGAAAAGTTATCACCGTCCTGGGCCTAGGTCTTACCATGCCGACTATGGTAATAGCTTCTTCCCTACAGGGGAAATTCGCTAAAATTAGACAAAAAGTCAAAGAGTCGGACAATTGTACATTAGGGAAACAGACAGGCAGATAGACAAGCAAAAGCAATTAAAGTGTCTCATATTTGACTTAACTGATTAATAAATATTAATCTCAGTGACTAGTGACTTAAGATTTTAAAAATCTCAGAATATATTTTTCAAATATTTTATTTCTAAATCTTTGAGATCATAATTAACATGTTAATAAATTAGTCTATAACAAGTTAATACATAATTAACCTACCGTTTTACTTCCACCATTACCATTGGTATTACTACCATTTTTTGCAATCTTTTCCCTATCAAGATTTTGTTTTAATAACATAGCTCATGTGTTATTATTAAATTACTCATAATTCAGAACAAAATAACTATCAAAATTTGGCAAAAGAAAGGTGCCTTCAAAGTTTGTTTTTTCATTGTGAAATTGTCGATTTTGAAGTCATTTTAATGAAATATTTCCCTAAATAAATATTTTTCACTGTAGGAGTGTAGGCCTACCACAATATTTTTTCTGATTTGATAGTCCTTAACAACATGCTTATTAAAAAAATTGGGTTATCTTTATGAGCTGTTAATATTTTAAAATATATTTATATTAGACATATGTTAGCATCAAAAATCCTATCATATAAATTCAAATTCATCTTTATCTTACAGCCTAAACAAAACAAATCTTATAACACATTAATATGTTTATTATACAATACAATTCAGAACATTTTCAAAAATCTCTTAGAGTTTCTTCCCATTGGCTTTTACAACTTCAATAACAGAGATGAGTATTTTATTTAATCAAAAAAATTATTGAAACATATGCGTTTATTAGCCCTAAATGTTCATAAAGTTTGACCCCAAACAGCAAATTGTTTTTGCTCTCTATAAAAAGCAGAGATATTTCTTCTAATGGCGGGAATTTTCCCAGGTATCGTTAAACCTGGTGATGAGGTTAAATTTCCTATAGATTAAAACCTGTTTTTGTCCATCTTACTCGTTATGTCATCTAGATTAAAAATCGGGCAATCAGCCAATATTATGTTTATAAACATTAACACGTGCAATAATTTACATTTCATTATGCAATTGGCATAAATAACCCAGTTTTTATCTCGCAGGAGGTGGTGACACATGATGAAGATGGCATCCGAACAATCTACCAGTTATAGAAACCTCATCCTGAGTGCCATCATAAGTAAGTATCTGGAAACAGGTGGAACACAAAACATTATGGTAATAACGCTTCAACATGTTAAACTCCTGTTTGACCTTTACTGTAGTTTAAGCAGTTTCTGTAGATTTTTCATTCTGTACTCATCAATTGAGCCATTTGCAAATTATATCAAGTGAAATTGCAGAGTTATTGTGACTTTACACTCCATTCTTTGAGCAAGTCTCAGATCAAACTACCAGACTTTCAAAAATGAGTTTTAAAACATGCAATAAAGAATAAAATCAATTAAATACCCTTGTAATATTCCAAACAAAATTCAAAAATCCCTTGTATCAGGGCAGCTAAGAAATTTACCATTTAAAATAATGCAATATTTGGCCATGGAATTAATGTATTTTATAACTCCAAAACTGTAATGAAGTTTTGGAGTTAATTGCAATCAGTAAAACTGTGCATTTATAGTTTTAAACTAATAAAGAATCTTGTAAATTAAGAATAATAAAATAATTATAATTCATATATTTTAAATTTAAAACTTGTTATTTCTGATTGTTGTTTTTAATTAAAAATGTATAATAATAGTAAAAAATTGCCTCCAAGATCAATCATTAATTATTCATATTAATGTTCTTTTGTAACTAACAGAAATCCCATTTACATTTATTTGAATACTGTACATCAGTGGCGGATTTAGGGGGGGTTATAGGGGCTGTAGCCCAGGGCGGCAAGTTTTTAGGGGCGGCAAATTTACATAAAATTAATGTTGTTTACAAAAGAAATGTTGAAACGGGGAACATTTTGATGAAAGCGGATGACAATGATGGTGTGCCGCCCTTTTAAAGGTAAAGGTAGTAATCAGAGACTAATGTACAGTATTACGCTTGCAGTCCCTCACACTGCAGTTCCTCAAAACAGTCATAATGCATTTGTCATTCATCCGTACTATAGCGACAAGACGATTACGATAAAAAGAGAAAGGGCGGCAAGCCACAAACTACGTATCAGGCCTGTGCCACTAATGCCTACGTCCAACTCACGGACGTCCAAGTTTACCCGTACATTCGCATAGCATTAAAATGATTTTTTACACAATAGCAATAATAACTAAGCACACGGCACACGGCACACGGTTGATAAATGTTGCATCAATCGAATTTGAGATGACAATAACAAAATTTAGACTACAATGATATTGTCGATTCATTTTCAAACTCAGGGTAACAAAGAAAGTTATTTCAGCCGTCTTATACTTACCATCAAAGGCTACCACACATAACCGTTCATTCTGGAGGTAATTATTTTAAACAAAACATGTGACCAAAGACAAATAAAGACTAACATAACTTGAGAAGAGAGGATTTGATTGGCTGTTGCCATGGGAGCATAGTTGACAGAGGGTCAAAATGGTGGTCAGCATGTAGGCTGCAGTTTTTTACTCCAGGCGAGACCTCTATATAGATTTTTTGGGTGCGATGGTGTCAAAATCTCCCATTTCATTAAATGAAAAACTGTGATATTTGAAGTCTTTAAATTGATATCTTGTCGCATTTTAGGCGAATCATGATGTTAAACTTAACTTTATAATCTTAAGACATATTTTATTTTATTTTATTGTTTATCTCGAAGCAAAGTTATGATTTGAGTTAAATGAAAATACCCTTTTAATATGGCTTTGGAAATAGTGTTGAAAACAAGCCGCCTTGTACATCAAATGACATCGTCCCACCAACAAATTGACTCCACAACAGGACAAAATACCAAATATGACGGCACGCTTTTTGAAGGTAACTTAACAGAGAGTATAGTGACTCCTGTATAGGTATTATATTTAAATTCATTTGATCTACAACATCATGGAGGTGAAACTAGAAGAAGTGTTTGGAAATGTGTAGAGTTTTATGAAAATTAGGCCTACATTAATTAATTTTATATTTTGATCGTCTAAAACATATAAACAATTCTTAGTATAAAAGTATAAATTACAAAACGACTGAAAAACTGTATTGAAAAGCGCTAATTCAGGGTTAAAATAGTCAGAATTTTGAGGCTAATGGTCCGAATTACGAATTTTAGGCTACAGTGTCATCATATCTTATTTATGGGTTATTTATTATAATTTTCAGTAGTCAATACGTTGGTGTAAAAATTAATGTTTTGATAAGAAGGGATTTTAGGCCTTTGTTGAAGGATTTTCTCGTTATTAAAAGTAGCACTGCTTCACTGCTTTTAACAACAAAATTTGCGTATAGGGCTGATTGTCTTTGAGTAGGCTACATTGAATATTAAACTGTGTTAATGTGAATCAAGTCAATTATACATTATGTTACTGTTTTTTTTCAACTAGGAAATATCAGCAATTTCTTAAACTTATACATTTAGTTTTGTCGTAACTTCTTTAGATACTGTCACAAAATAACCAAACAAGATATAAAACATGTGGGTAAACTTGGGCGGCGAAAAGGACAAATAGTGACAATGGATATAGGCCTAGTGAAATAGTTATAGTGGGGGGGGGAGGGCAGCAAATTTCCTAATAGCCCTTAGGCGGCGACTGCTTAAATCCGCCACTGCTGTACATAGTGCCTTTTCTTCTAAACTATATCACTTTATATTTAAATTTGTTTTGCTTCCCTGTCTATAAACCAACGCACAAAGACTATACATTCAAATCACCAGTTAACAAATGAATTTTAAACTTTTAATTAAAATATTGTATTTGCTCATCATTACATCACTAATGTATTCTTAGGATCTAAGGAAAAGCAGAGTTTTCCTCGTCAAAGCCTCCATTTTGAAGCAGCTTACTGCTCAATACCATTTCTGGTTCTTCTTATTATATTCTCTTTCCTTGTTTCCTTGGAGGACAAACTACAGTTAAGTCATGAAGCTGTCTGCATTAAATTTATCTAGACAAAGCACTTCTTATCTAATCAATGTAAGAATTATACTAAATTATACTAACACAAATAAAACTCAAGGTTGCTGCCATTTGAGTAGTAACTATCTCCTCAAAAGTTTGAAATTTATTGTGCCTCTTCACTCAACTATCTCCTTGAACATAACCCTCAGCCCCCCCCACAACAGATTTGCTTTAGGATACAACCAGATATTACTGAATCATTCCAATGATTGTCCACTCTACCAAAATCCTGTAACTGCTGCCAAGCCAAGGACTCCAGTGCCAGGAAAACACTTACTGTACTCATTTATTCAATCAGCAAACCACGCTTTGAATAAATACCCCCGACGCAGCAAACCTACATACTCAGCGAATGTCCAATGGAGATATAAATGTCTTAATACTACATAAAGTCACTTACCAAGTTTCATAAAAATATATTCACAAATAAGCAATATATACAATTTTAATTATTCCCCTTAAGAATAACATTGGGGCTGAGTAGCAAGTTTGCTGCATCAAGGAACACAAAGATGGAGTTTTATGCTATTATCCTATACTCTAATATGAGTAAGGTTTGCTTGCTTGCTTGCATGCTTGCTTGCTTGCTTGCGACACGGATCTCAAAAACAGCTCCAACGATTTCCTTAAAATGTTCGAAATAACTAATTTCTGGGATAAAAATAAGTTCTAGACAGGCCTCATCCCCAGGAAAAATTAAATAATGTAAAAAAACTAAAATGAATAGTTAAAAAAATTAACATTGGGCTTATGGAGTTTCAAATTAAAACAAAAGAATTGTAACAGCTGTTCATAATCAACCAGGGAACTGTCAAAGTAATACTCATGTTGTACAGTATATGATTATTAACATGTGGTTTCCTGAGAGCAGAGATTAACAGATTTGAGTGAAGATTACATAAATAGAGTAGTAAAATAAATGAAAGGGACATTGAGCTATAAATAACAACTGGAGTGACCTTAAAAATGTATAAAAGAGGCAAATGAGTTATACAAATCTGATTATCAGCAGGGGGAAGTGGTGAAATATTACTCCAAGTCATCTAAACAAACTAACTGGCCTTCCCCCGAGCAAAGCTCGGCCCCCAGGTACTCAATATAACTCAACTAGGTGAAGTCATATACAAGTTTTTATTCATTTATGTTCATAATTAAGGGAGACATAGCATTTAATTATTATCCATAAGAATAACATGGGGCTGAGTACGCAGGTTTGCTGCTACAAGAGCCGTTGGCAAAAAATTTTTTTTTTTGAGCAAATACCAATGCACCACAACTAGATGAAGCCGTATACCAAGTTTCTTCAGTGTACGTTCATAAATAAGCGAGATATAAAATTGTTCTTTTCCTCCATAAGAATAACATTAGACAACGTACTGTGTTTAGCACTTTCAATATCTCGGTAACCAATTGACGTAGAGGAATGATCAAAATACAAAATTGTGTGTTTTTTTTAAGCTGAATACAATGGTAAAAACTAAAATTTGACTATTTCCAAAATTATATATAAAAATTCAAAAAACTGATTTTTGGGATACAAAACCCCCCAAAATACCCCTTCGGATAGAGCGATCTGGCTGGTTTTCGAACTCAAGTCATAAATGGTGCTTTACACGTTTATACCAAATTTCATCAAATCGGATAATTTTTACGAGAGTTATCGTGCTCACGGACACACATATATCTCTCTCTCTCTCTCTCTCTCTCTCTATATATATATATATATATATATATATATATATATATATATATATATATCTACAGTTTCAAACAAATGGTGTTTTTGGGGTCTGGGGGCCTCAAAACGAAAAGTTATCATGGTCCCGGGCCTAGGTCTTACCATGCCGACTACGGTAATAGCTTCTTCCCTATAGGGGAAATTCGCTAAAAAACTATTGTTTAAAAAGATGCATTGAATATAATGTATGAAAAAAGGTTAATTAATAGAGTAGATGAGGTGGACAGTTAAAAGTTGACAACTCTATTTTAAAATTAGTGACTCAACTTAAATTGACTTTAATCCCTGTTACTTTAAAAGCTAATTTATCTTCACTACTTTCAGGAAATGTTGCAACCTAGAGGTTCAAGACTTTACAAACTCGTTCATAATCCCACGGTAATTTTTCAAGAGTAAGCAATTGTGATATTATGGAATGAATAAATTAACCAAAACCTTCAGTGATGCATCCAATTAACGTTATATAAGCGCTAGAGTTATAAAGTTAGGGTCAGGGATCCACTGTTGGCCTTGGACTTGGCCACAAACTGGTTGGCCAATTACAGCAGGGAGCCACCAACCAGTTTGAGGGAATCTTGGAATTCTATTGGTTTTTCCTCACTATGTGTCCTCTAAATTGGTACACGTTTTAGCAACAATGATTTAAACCAGAATTGGTCTAACATTGATAATAATTGTATTATTTTATATTAATACCTTTTTTGAACAATTGCAAACTGTTACAGGAAATTATAATGTGTAAAATTTTCCAAAAATGGTTATGAACGTCTTTTAAAATTTGCTTGCTTTTACTCCAATTACTTTTTAATTTTTGCGAACAGTCCAAACCGTGGCCTTGTTAACTCCGACATTAGAAATGTATGGTATCTAAGGTGAACTTCACATGGAAGGCATCATCACCCCAGCAGTGACAAGAAAGTCTTGCACACTATAGTTAGTGAAGAACAATTAAACTGATATTTTCAAAGTGGTTGGATAGTAGGGACCATTGTGTATAATAGATTTATTCCTCCTTGATGAGAACAATATTATCAGGCAGTTCAACATGAAGGTAGTGCTCGACATGCCTTCACTTATGTTTCTTAGAGGTATTTACAAAAAAATGGATGAGGAAAGTGAATTCGCCCATTACATGTGTAATGTATATCTGACTGAGGCTGGTATCAAATCAGTAAATTATGGCCCTCACCACAACCACAATCACTGCTATTCAACAGATAATTATTTACTGTTGTGGTTTGTACAGTCCTGCTACTCACGGATACTTAATTATTTACTGTTGTTATTAATACCTCTGGTGGTTCTTCACAAAATAAAGAATTCTCTCTGTCTCTTCACTAACACTTTGCTTCCATATAATTTTCTGGTCAATTGCATCTTCTTTAAGGGAAACACCTTTTGCGCATGGGCATCTTCAATGGTAACCCTCCATGCAGGAAATGTGGGCAGTACGTGGAGACTGCAGATCATCTGCTCTTTGATTGTGATGAGCTTAGGGAGGTAAGGGCTTCAACTCTGAGAACTATGGCTAGGGGTGAATACCTGCCTCCTGAGGAGCTCGTTGATAGGATGATGCAATTAATCAGGCTCTTGAACCTGGAGGAGTCCTAAAACCTCTCTCAATTATTTTCGTGGGTGCGCAATAAGCCCATTGCGGTTGATGTGCCTTGGGACTCAAGTCCGCCCCTTCTGATGATGATGATGATGCATCTTCTTTTTTCCCCCAACCTTTCCATCTTTGTCCCACCATTGCAACTTTGGCCTTCCTGATGATCTATCTTCTGCCTCTCAGGTTTTTCAATAAAATGCTCTTAGATAGTGAAATATTCTATTTCCTGGAAAATTTCTTGGCTCATCTAATCCTTCTGCGCTCTACCTCTCCCACAATTATCTAAGTCTAAGAATAGCTTCCTCCATTCCCTGTTGTGTTTTACTCTCTACCCCATTATCAAAGGATGGTCCACATGTTTTTCTATAAAAAATAATATATTTTATTCTTGTATTTTTAATTTTTTAATAAAAAAAAGTTATTTTTAATTACAACCCAGTTTTTAAAACTGTATTATAGTTTTTACTACAGTAGAGTCTGCAAACCTGAACTCATGTGGACGTCTAAAGGACGTCTGGGTTTGTGAAATGTCCGTGTTATCAGGAAAGGAGTAAAAATAATAAAAAATACAAGTTTGTATACATTATTATTATATTAAACATTTATTTATTGCATAAAAATACAAAGAAACTACAGCTTAAACTTCAAATGTTCCACACAAAAAATGAAAAAACCTGTGGTTGGTGTCACGTCATTCTCTGGTCGTGCCGTAACGTTTGAAGTGAGGGAATTTACCGCTCTGCCAGGGTTTCTGGGTTATCTAGACTTCCAGGTTATGGGGTCCAAGTTTGTGGGACTCTACTGCATAACTTCTACAGTTATTTAAAAATAACTATATACGGATTTATCTGTTCCCAGTCAACATAGTGTACTTCGGTGTGGGAGAGAGCAATGTGTGGACCTCCCCTGCCATTCCCCGCCTGCGAGAGCCCGGAAGCCGCCTGTCTGGGGCTGCGGCGGGGCTGGACGAGGCATGGCTGGTATCGTGCTTCGCCATCGGGCAGGTGCTCGGCCCCCTCATCAGCGGCTGCTTGCTCGACTCCCTCGGCCGCAAGCCCACCACCTTCCTCATCATTCTGTTCCTGCTGATCAGCTGTGCCCTTCTAGCAGTGGCCTCTAGCGCTCAGGTGGGGTGCACTACCTACTTTATGTCTTTAAGTTGAAGATTTGGCATGCCTTTTTTCACTCTGATTCTGATTACAGTAGCATTTTTTATAAAATTAATATCTAAAGATTTAAAAACAGGATTATTCCCTGCTAAAACCGAATATGAACATTTCAATGTAATGTCACCCGACAGGAAGGGGAAGATAGGACTCAGGGATTCCTGACTTTAAGATTTTGTTATGAAAAATACCTTGTATATTTCCTCTTTAGCTGACAACTACTAAAATGTAACTCTTTATCTTAATTAACTCACTTACTTAAAATCTAATACAGAGATGTGGAAGGCTGCTGGGCCCGGGAAACCTTCGTGGATCTCTGAATATGTGTGGGTTGCTTTCAATGAGAACAATGGTTGAAGGAAATCAGTTTATTAAGTATAAGTTTGTCACATGTCCTTTGGAGGAACAAAGAGCCATAAAGGGTGATCTTGAATTATAATTACTTTAAGTTAGGTTATTCAATCGTTTGGCGGATTTTAAGGCCTTACTATTTACTTATTATTGAAGAGTTTAATTGCACTTTAGTAAATTACACAATGTGAGTCAGCAGTGAGATATGGACATAACAGGGTATAGAATAATATTTACTGGCACGTGGCACTGCCGCAAGCGAGTTCCTGGGAATTTAATATAATGTATACTATCTCCACCTAACCTCCAGTACTCTAGCCTTCAACAATTGCCACTAATCCATTTGATGTACTCACAGCATTGACTAGATCGAGGATGATATAAGAGTGTCCTACTATCTGCTTATTTGTGCATATTATTTATTTTGTAAAATCAACCAAACTCATGAATCCTTTGATATTCAGATTTGATTTAATTTACTGGCACGATTTACAGCTCTTACAATAATTCTTTACAATATACTCCATTTAAACAATTTTAATTTTAAATACTGAATTTCCTGTATGTTTCAATATGATTCCTAAGGGATGAGTTCACACCAGATTATTTCACAGTGTTTTAAAAATATAACAATAAAATTTCAAGAATTAACAGTGAATAAAGATATGAGAATTAACAATATAACAAATAAGATTTAAATACAATATCCGTCAACAATGATATACTACAATGTTATAGAAACTGTGACCAAGTACTAAAATTACAATATTAAATCTAGTTACTTACGTAAACATTTGAAGTACAATAATAACACACCATAAACTAAATAACGATAAATGATTTTGCACTTCAAATAAATTACTAATCCCCTTTAATTGTTACCTTTGCCCAACTTTTGCCTGACTCGACCTGAATTTTGAAAAGAAATGTGCTCACAAAATTTGTTTAAAGTTACCGAATTGAATTAAATTCAAATCGCGCGTTTATACTTTCCCGTTAATAATTCGCGAAATAGAATTACGTTGGTGGGGTGCACCCGCAAACAAATCGACGAATTTTGAGAGAGTTTAAAGTAGCGATTTAATTTTGAAGAACGAAGTGAAGCACGCGGTCAAGTTACGAGGAATGGGGCGATTTCGCGGTTTCCAGGAGTTTTGTTGGTCGGGCTGTCACGTGACTGCGCCGGTTGCCTGGCTTATTCTCTCGGTCGAGATTACATTGTTGTTTGTTTCTTGCGTTTTCGTGTTTGGCAATGTCTTGCATGTAACAATTTCCACATAAAATTTTTTTTGTAAATTCTGATACATCATCATGGAATAAATATTATTATTAATTGGCCAATAAATCAATTATAGTTTTATTCAGTACTTGCATTAACATACAATGTATAGTTATATATTTTACTATATGCAATTCATACCACGTGCAATATTAAATTAAAATACTTTATTTTATTATTTCCTCTAAACTTAACTTACTCATGATATGTTCAGTTAAAACAGTAATTTTAAGTCATGTTTATAAGGTTTTAATCTTCTTGCCTTTATTAAAATCAGCTAAAAATATTACTCTCCAGTTTAAATTGTAACTTTGTAGGGAATTAACCTCTAAAAAGAGAGTTCAAAACTATGAATAATAAGTAGTATTTTTTTACTATAGTTTTTATGAATTTTAGGTTCTTTATTGTGCCAGAGTGATTGGTGGCTTTTCCTTTGGCATGAGTGTGTCAGCCCTGCCGGTATACATCGCTGAAATTTCTGATGTAAGTATACATATTAAAATTGAAAAAAAATAATACCTTCAAAAAAAGTAATCTGATAATTCTGTAGGAAAATGAGATATTTTGTGTTTTTTTAGCATATTGTAGAGTGATAGGAGAGCTCTAAACACTAAGTAGAGAGAACAAATTTGCTTCAAGACCATGGGAATGCATAAAATATTTGGTTGTTTATTCTATAACATGTGTATTCCTGTTTTAATCCCTTAATAACAATTAATGTAACTTTTTTGCCCCCCAGAACAAATATGTGTCATTTCATAGACAGTACAGACATTATTTACCTTATAATTATTTAACGAGCAAGACCTCTACTCGTTTTAATTGTTGTAATCACTAGGGTAATTTGTTTCCTTGTTTCCTCTACAATTAAACATAAGTGGACATGAGATGGGAAAATTACTTTCAGTTCTGTCTAATGTAGAATGGTGGTATATAAAAATATTTGACTAGATAAAGATTAAAATTTTCAATCAACTATTACCCAACATTTAAGGACCAGTCTTTCTATCAAATATTTTACTCCTAACAATAATCTAACCAATTTTGATCTGCTCCAAGCATAACTCCATTGAACTATGCATAAAACAATTTGAACCTTGAGAAAGCAAGGCAGCTGATGCACACGTACTATAATCAAATGGTCAGTAATCATCTGACCTTTACAAACACACACAAACTTGACCTTTCATTCCAACATCCTTCTGATAGCAATATCAATAATATTTGCAACATAATATATTGGAGTGATTGACACTGCTGCAACCAACCAAGTACAACTCTTTGCTTAATGTAAAACCAGTCAAAGTAATAGTCTAAATACAAACATGCATATAAACATTTACAAAATATTTGGAAAGTGTTCTCTGACAAACACTTGAATCCTTCATGTGCAAATTTGGAAAACATGTTGGAACGTAATTTAGGAAATTAGTTCTCAATTAATAGTCTTAAGGTGAATTAAATATAACTGCTTATTTATTTTTCAAAAACAAAAATAACAATTTGCTATAAATTTATTTTATCAATGTGCATGATACTAAGCTTTTAAGTCTACAACTTGATGAAAATTTAAAGCGGACACAATACAAAAATGTATTTAAAGAAATTTAATAAATAGAATTTGCACAAGAAGTCAAATGCAGTCAGCCAGCACTTAAGAAAGTAGCCAAAATGTAGGCAGTTGATTACCTTCAAGTCTTGTGGGAGTGTGGTGTTCCTTAATTTTAAGGCAGAAGTTGGTTGCGTGCATGTTGTATTGACAAATTTATTCCCTTCTTCTTCCTGATCTGGTTGTTTGATGTTTGACTAACACAGGCAAAGGTTACACCTTTTGAGATGTACATCATGAGTTGAAGCCCTTTAAACTAAATCTTATAATTATTAAATTTTTAGAGATATTTTCTCTACTGCCTCTACCCTCTGCCTCTCTCTTTGTTTGTAAACAAAGTGCAGTGTTGTTAACAAAATCTTAGTTGTATAGTAGGCCTACTGGAAATGATTGCAAAAACAATAAGGTCAGGACTTAAGGCAAAGTTAAGAAATTTGTCTCTGTAGGTCATTTTATACAGTAGTTGTGCAGGAAGGCTGGATTTTACAAAATTTCTTCAGATCTCCACCCGATGGGTTGTCATAATGCCCTTTTAGTTTATATAAATGATGTACAAATTATTTAAAATTAAAATAATATTAATTTAAAGTTGAGAAATGTAATTTATTTAGAAAACATCAATTTTTTATCTCTAAGCAATGAGAATGTTTTCTCTATTGGAGTACTCTTTCGACTAAAAACCATCCAAATTCTAATTTATATTCTGTGTTAAATAATAAAGTTGCCTTCCCGTTTGGTTGGGTTGTCTATGATGCGCTTACCATTACTTACAATCTGTCTCCCCCATTTCAGCCCCAAATCAGAGGGACACTGGCCTCCCTACCTCTAGCGTCACGGTCCCTAGGCTACTTCACCATGTACGCAGTAGGTCCACAAGTGAGCTATGTCGGGTTGGTCCTCGTGAGTGTCGCTGCGCCGCTCATCGCTCTCTTGTTGTTCTTCCTCCTACCGGAGTCCCCGTACTTTCTACTGGCCCGGGGGAAGGCAGACAGAGCCACTCAGACCATCCAATGGCTCAGGCGGGGTGCAACAAAGGAAGTTGTACAGACGGAAGTTAGCATGATACAGGTATTGTTTTTGCTACCCTCTTTTTCCCCAGCTAGACTGCTGGAGCTAGTTTATTTGTGAGGAAGAAATAACTTTGATCACAATTAACAAGTTTAAAGTTGTGTGCTGCATTCCTTAAAGATCTATCGTAGAAGTTAATTGAGCTGCATTCAGTTGTAAGACCCTACCAACTGTCTTATTTACAAAATCACTGCCATTAATGCATTAGGTCTACCAGTACACCCGCTTTAGTGAATGCTAAATGCAGTGAAATTAGTATGTTTGTTGTATAATCCATATGATGCCACACAAACCACATAAATAACATTTGAAATTTAAAGGCTAAAAAATGGAATATTTTTGGATTTTATTGAACGATTATTCACTGTGATAACCTCAACATTCTATTACCTGAAATACTTGGTATTTTTCGATATAATGTGAGTCATAAATGAACAATTTTGGATAATCTGTTGATGAGAGGTGGCTTTTGAAATTTAACTGAATTTTGTTATGAAGGAAGCAGGGAGAGACGTTAATAATGTTTGTGACTGTGGGAGCCCCCTCTTAAGAAATTAAAAAAATTTCTATTATCATAATGATCATTGCGAACATTGGACTAGCATCAAAGGTCTGCTAAATTATTGAGTCCAGTCTATTCAAATTTAGCCCAATTGACATCCTACTATGCTGAATATATCCATACTTTACATCAAAAGCAATGCTAGTGCAGATCAAGAATGTAGTCAAAAAACATTCCGGGGAATTAGATTTAGATTTATATTGAAAGAAAGGGAAAGGGAGAAAAAATGGGTAAGGGCAGCTGTTTGCTTGATGAGAACCGTCTACAATTTCAATCACCAAACATCCGACACTTCCTTTGCTGCCTAAAATCGTCATAAATGATGAGTAAATTATTGAATGATTGCAGAAATCCGTAGAGGAGATGAAGATGAGCAAGAGAGGCTTCCGAGACCTGTTCTCAAGCCGAGCGAGTATTCGCGCGCTCTACATCAGCTGTGGACTCTTGTTCTTCCTCCAGATGTCCGGTGTTCCTGTCATTATGTCCATCACAGAATCACTCTTTGATCTGGCAAAGGTATTCCCAGAAGTACAGCATTTTTATCTTTTTCATCTTCTATTAAGGAGAGATTTTAAGTAATGAGTAATACGATTTTGATCAAATTGGTCTATGAAACGAGAACTAAATTGAAATTAACACATCTACCTCAATTTTAATATGTTTGTGAGGCTTTTCCCATAGTTTTGGAATCTATCATACAAACACACAAACTGATGATATGTTTACTGAAAAATATTAAAATTGTGAAGTGTTGGTAAATGATTTAATTTCAGATTGGTTAATTTTCTGTTGTAAAATTTGTTTAAAGCTTAAACTAGGAGATCCAGCTGCTCAATTTTGAACAAATGTTTTTTTTTTATTTTGGGAACATCCAGGAAATATATTGTATTATTAGTTTATTTAGTGATACCGTTCCATAAGTTATCTTGAAACAGCTGATCTCGCCTTTGTACTGTGTTTTTTTTGTATCAACAGCAGCTATTAAGTTTTCAATTAAATTGATTGCTATTCTCCCCAAAAGGCACATCTAAACGTTAAGGGCTTTCAAATACAGAAGAGTCTCGATTATCCGACCTAAACCGGCCGCACCAAGGTTGGATAAGCGGGAAGGTCAGATAACACGGAAAATAATAAAAACAATGTACAAATTTAGATTTTTTTCTAATCGGTGTTAATCGATCATTTGATCATGCACGGGGACGGTCGGAAAACATGGAAAATAATAAAAACAGTGTTAAAAATTTGGATTTTTTAGCGAATTTCCCGTATAGGGAAGAAGCTATATAGTAGATGGCATGGTAAGACTTAAGCCCGAGACCATTATAACTTTTTGTTTTGAGGTCCCCAGATGCCAAAAACACGATTCGTTAAAATTTATATATTTGTGTCCATTACCGCGATAACTTTTGAAAGAAGCGCCCGATTTTTAAGAAATTTGACACACATGTGGAAAGTAACATTCATGACTTTAAGTTTGAAAACCAGATCAATCGGTCTATGGGAAGGGGGTTTTATGCGGGTTTAAAAAACAAACAATTTACTATTTTGAATCATTAAGCTAGGTTTAGTGGTTGTGGAGAAAAGTCAAACCAAATTTCCAAATTTCGGTCCGGCCGCGTTCGAGGTCGCGCCGCAAATGGTGGGCCACCGCGACAGCGCTTAGCGTGGGGGATATAGGGAAAAACACGATGCGCGCTCACTTGAATTTGCAGCCAGGGAACATTTTTTATGGTTGAATGGCCTTCTGATCTGTATTACTGAATAGTTTCTCGAGTTTTTAATACCAAAAGTAACTATATCCGACCAAGGTTAATTGCGTAAAAAGAACAGAAAGTTGGGAGTTTTGTAAAATAATCTCCTCGATGGCTGATTCTTTCATATTTTCAGTCATATAAATTGATGTACGATCCACTAGGCTTTAGGTGTTGTTCAATAATGATGTTTTGAAGTTGTTGGTACTGGAATGAATATCATACCATGAATACCATGAATATCATATCATGAATATCATACTGCTGTTGGTATAGCAGTAATATCGTTCTTTGGACTAGTGAAACTTTGAATTTTAGCATATAAACTGCGACGTTCGCCAAAAGTTGTAGATTGCATGAAAGTTAATTGGCCTATATCATAAAATGTTGTTGATGAATGCATACCATACAAGACAAATACTTTTTAATAGCAAATGAATTCTTAATAAAAATTAATTACCACCATGGTTCGTTCACCCGTCCACGTAGAGTAGTAAGAACGATTACATAATGTTGCATTAATAAAACATTTCGCTATTGAATAACAAAAAATTATCTTCAGAGTATGATAAAAATTGATTATGATTTATTTAACAGACAATACAAGCACAGTATAATAATAATGTGGCATAGTATAAATGTATCCTTAGCATTAGTCAGTTTTAAGAGTATTCTGGAAGGCATAGGATTAAATTAAATTCTTTTTCTCAAAATTAATTTGTATTTACTGATTAACTGTTATATTACACAATACAGTTGCATTGCAGAATTTTGTAAGATTACTTAGCAAATTTGTTGTAGTAGTACAAAGTTGAAATTGATTGCAAAAAATTGTTTTGTAATTACATTAAAATTTTTTTAGTGTTCCATTAATAAATAAACAGTTACAAATGGAATGTAACGTTTGATTCTTTTTTCTTCTTGTTTTTACAATTGTATGCTACACAGGACATTACCATGATCGAAGCTTTAGGAACACGTTTCAAATAATTCAGGAGACAGGAGCGGCAAGTCACCGTCGAATGTAAACAAACAACTCCAACAACAAGTCCAAAGGTTGCATTCGAGACAGTGTGCCCACTGCACGGAATTAAAATCCCCGTTTTCCCTGTTAAACTACATATTATTTTGTGAAATGGCTATAAATACGTCTTGGGAATATAATACCGTCAAATGTTTCTATTAGATCTATAACTAAATTTCGTCGATCAAATGTGACTATATTGAAAGTTGGTTTGTTAATTTGCTTAGTTAATTGGGAACGGTAAAAGCGATACTAAAACGTAACCCGAATTCGACGACTAAAACAAAAGTCGTATTTTATCAAAAAACTAGGCCATGTTGTAACACAGCATCACTGAGTTGAATTTAACAGTGCGGCACGGCGCGTGGCACGTCTTGGATAGAGCGCAGCGAAAAGTTTCAGCATCTTTCCAAACGAATTGTAGGCAAACCAACAACTTTACCGAAAAATGTTTGGAATACAAGTTTTAGAGAAACTAATTATTTACAACTTTCCCGCTGGAAGTTTGTTTCTAACCTAAAAATAAAAAAACTTCCTTGCTGAGTAACTTTTTCATGTTCCTCTTTAATAACACGTAAGAGTTTTTAATTATTAAAAATATTAAAACACGGTAAAATAAAACAATATTTATACTTTCGGATTCCGTAGTTCACATACACAAAGGATATATAAATTTCATTACAATTCAAACATGGCAGTGAAGTCCAGGAGCGTGTAAACGACAGCGCGTTCAACACCAGAAACAGCTCTGAGCACACAGTGGCCCTCCATTTCTGTTCCACAGTCCCACGCGGACCGTTTTTAGCTCACTTAGCGATCTCTCCAATAGTTTTACCTCGATGATAGGAATACGGTTTTTAGATTTTCCTCAGATAATTTCACTAAAGACTCCACATGTCTTTCTACCAATCAGTTTAGCTCTACAAAACAATCATTTTGGCGTTTTAATTGTTATTTTACGTCCAACCGTTGCAGTGATATTCTAAGTGCTAAACACAGTACGTTGTCCAATGTTATCTTTATGGAGAATAAATAAAATGTTAAATTTCGATAATTTATGTATGTATAGTGATGAAACTTGGTATGTGTCTTCAAGTTGTGATATATTGATATTAGCACAAAAAAATGGTTTTTGTTGATTTTTCCCGGTAGCAGCAAACCTGCATACTCGGCCCCATGTTATTCATATGGAGAATAAGTTAAGTTTTATATCTCCCTTAGTTATGAACCTAAATTAATAAAACTTGGTATGGAGCTTCATCTGGTTGAGTTATATTGATAATTGCAAAAAAAACACATTTCTTATCTTCCTTGTTGCAACAAACCTGCGTACTCAGTTATAATATTATTCTTATTGAGAATAAATAAAATGCTATATATCACTTATTAATGAATGTATTTTTGTGAAACTTGGTAAGTGGCTCTAGGTAGTAGTGATACCCATATATACGTTTGGAAATTCGCTGAGTACGCAGGTTTGCTGCGATGGGGGTATTTTTTTCCTAGGAGTGCTGAAATTTATCGTTTGATCGTGCACGGGGACGGTCGGATAACACGGAGGTCGGATAATCGAGACTCTACTTACACATAAACCATGATTTAAGACAGTAGTTTTGCCTGGTCACAAAAATCATCTAATTTTTTTAATAACATGATTAATAAAATATTTTAAAATTGTATTAAGTGGATACCTTTACTATTATTACTGACTAGGAATTACCCAGTTGTATAATGTTAAAACCCATTCAATTTCCTGATACAGATCTTGTTTGGATCCATGACGTGTATGGGAGGTGCTAAATAGGACAAATTTACCTCTCTTCCTATATTTTATTTCTAAATATATTGATTACAGGTGGACATCCCCACCAAGGTGTGCACCCTGGTGTTCGGAGGACTCATGTTGTTTGTCGGGCTGATGGGACCAACGGTGACGCGCCACTTCGGCTACAAGAAACCTCTGCTCATCTCGGCCCTTGGAAGCTGCCTGTCTCTGGTAAGCATTCATGGAAACACAACTGCAGTAGCTCAGTCGGTTGCCACAGATTTTTGATTGCGAAGGTCGTTAGTTTTGATGCTGACCAGCTGCGCTACCAGGTATCAGGCAGCCATTGGTCACTTATATCTTGAAATAAATTCTTGACTTATAGCCCAATGACAGATTAGACCCTACGTATACAACTCAATATTTTTATGACTAGCAACTTATTTAAAATTTGTACCTTGGTAAAAGTTTTATTTTCATTAATTAACCGTCCCATTAGAAATCAAAAGCTGATATACGTATATCCAAATATAATACGTCTGTCTTCCTATTCACATAAATTTTTAAATCTTGTTTTATTAATTTTCAAATTGCTTAAGAGAATAACACAGTTTAGTTTATAAAACACACTATAGTCTAATGTTTTATAACCAACTAGCTGATAGCCACAGGCTTCACCCCGCAAATGATTTATAAAAACTATTACAGTTGTGTGTGCTGCATTCTGTGGTTAGCCCGTGGAACTACTACGAATCTAGATCAGCTATTAGTATTTTCATCAGCTCAAAGAAAATTGAATGTCCATAAGGAATACATGGGAACTTTTTCGGGGTCTCTGACGGCCTAAGGTCAGATCAGAATGAAAACCATTTAGTTTCCCTATTTTATGCCTAAGGAATCAGAGTACAAAATTTCAGCTCTCTACCTACATGAGATTAGTGATGAGTGAGTCTGTCAGTCAGTCAGCCAGGGCTTTGCCTTTTATAGATATAGATATTTTAGTCTCATATAATTACTATAGTAGTCATGTTGTTCTTTGACTTTAGCTAAATGTATATTTTTTTGTTGCAGGTGGTATTTGGATCTCACTTCTACCTTATCAGCCTAGGACATGACATGTCAAATTTCAGCTTGGTACCTCTAGTCAGCTTGGTTGCTTATATCAGTTTCTACTCTTTAGGTAAGGTTACTCCCATAGGAGTAATAATAAATCATAATGGAAAAAATTACCTCACTTATGGGTTAAGAAGTTTCGAAAACTTTCTTGAAGAGCAAAATTTTCATCAGCAACCACTGAAACATGTAATTTTGAAAAATTGTTCTGCAAATCTTGTTTAAATTAAAAGCTAGGCAAAACTAAGGAACTAGGGAGCAAAATTATAATTTTACAAGTTATTTTGTAGAATGTATTAAAATAAAAGCTACTGTAATAAAAATACAAAATGGAATACGAAGATAAGTGGCTTAAGTTATAGGTGAAGCTGTAAATGAATAAACACACACTACACCAACTCGGTCTACAATTCAAAACCACTGGTGTCTTTCCAAGGATGTCATAGTAGCTCAACGGATGGGGTGTGGAAAAGCAGCACTTTTAATATACTAAATACAGCACAACGTGAGTTTTGAAACTAGGCTGGTCTCTTTCTACCTCAACATTCTGAGAAAGAATCAAGTGATTTTTAAATAAAGACTTTTTGTTAGTATATTGTGTGTTTTTATCTCTTCAGCTACACCAACACATACCTGTTCCTATTCTCATTTTTTACAAATACAGTACACCTCGGATTATCTGGACTACTGTGGCTGAATATTGATCCGGATAGGGAAAAATCCAGATAATCTGAAGCTATTATAACATTGCATGAATAACGATCAGGATTGATACTGCAATATTGCAATATTGATACTGCAAAAAAAATAATAGACGTGCAGTTTCTATGACACTTCACGCATACAATAATGAATTGGGGTTGCATCTGAGACTTAAAAAGCGGGAGAAAAATTGCAATTTGACTGTAATTTACAACTTTATCCGTTTTGACTGTATTTACGGTTAATCCGGGATCCGGATGATTTTGGTCCGGATAATCCGAGGTTTACTGTAGCTCATTGGTTCTCTACTGATTACCCTGAAAATTAACAGGCAGATTCAAGCAGGTTTCACTTACAGCTTAACTATTGGAGAGTAATAATTACTTAACTATTTTACTTGGTTAAGGGTTTAATTTAAATTTCCTTCTTGGTAAATACTAATCAAATTTAGCATTAATGTAGGTCACACTTTTTACATGATTTACTCAATCAATCATAGCAAATTCTCTAATCTCTACTTTTTACAGGATTTTCTAACAGTGCGTTTGCAGTGGTGGGGGAACTGTTTGCGCCCAACGTGAAGGCAATGGGGACCTCCATCACCAACAGTATCGGTTTTGCCTGTGCTCTGCTCTCCATTCAGATCTACTTCGCAGTCAAGTCGACTTTCGGTATCCACTTTGGCATCTGGAGCTTCGCTCTAACGAACGCCATCGCAGTTCCATTCACATACTTCTTTGTTCCCAACACCAGTGACAAAAGTCTTGTAGAGATTCAAGAAATGCTCAGCAGACCCTGGTTCGACAAAAAGAATAAAGTCGCTCCGGTGGAGAAATACACGATGAAGGAAGTGTATTGACCCAAATAAATGTAGGATGACAATAACCGAGTTTTAGTGAGTGTTCATTAAGTTAGGTGATGAAGCGCTTTGCTGTGATCGACTTTGTAAATACGACAATGTATATAAACAGGATTTAGCTTTAAGTTTTTGTAAAACTATTTTTAATTAGCAGTGAGATATAAGTATTCCTTAGTTGTATGACCTTTGTACAGTTTTCATATAAAATATAACTCTTAAGAGTACATTCTCAAAACAATTTTGTGCAGTATTCATTGTGAAGATAACCTTTTAAACCGAACATTTTCTTTAATGTTAAAATATGTGTATTTCATTTTGCTATAAATTTAACAATTGGTCACAGACAATAATCTACTTCACATACAGTGTATATGATTTAAAAACTCTGAAACTAGTCCTCATTTTTAAATGTTGGCCAATATAAAAATATTAAGAATTTTTCATGTAAGAATCAAATATTTGACTTTGCAAACAACATAACTAATTTAAATTAATACATAAATCAATCAATAATATTTAATTTACTTTAACGAGGCCTTTCAATTATAAAGTAATCATCGTCAGGTTCTCAAACAACTAAATGAATTTAAGGTTACACATTTAAGTAAATAAAAACATCAGTAAACAAATTCATTTAGTTGTTTAGAACCTGACGATGATTACTTTGTAATTGAAAGCCTCGTTAAAATAAATTAAATTTTATCGATTACTTTAAAATTAAAATCACTAAGAAGCGCCATACAAGATGAATAACTAATTTATTTTCTTGTCAACCCGTTCACCTAATTTGACAAGTTTTTCTCGCCGAAGCCACTGAGTGTACAAAAATACTTTGCCTAAACAGCCCCGCCCACAAACAGAAGAAATCATGTTTTGATGATATTGTATCATCATCAGCTTGATTAAAATGAAGTTTATTTACCAGATGGCTTCATCAGATGAGTTAAACACAATACAGCTTTTAATCTACCAAAAGCATTCAATATAGAAGACAGTCTCGAAATATTATATGTTTGTAACAAGTTCAGAAAAAGAATAAATTGGGGGATATTTAAATATATAATTGTTTTCAAGACAAAAATCCCGATAAAGTTAAATTATAATACATCAGAAAGTAAAGTTCAGCTCCCATTCCATTTTCAATGCTTTATTAATAGACAATAAAGATACACATTTCCACCAACGGATAAGGACGATGAGCTAGGATAAGGAAAAAAATCTGTCCCCTGCCCATGCCCCAAGCAGTGATCATGTCTACGTTGACAGGCCTGTCAAGTTACTGAAGTTTATTAGTGAATTTCTTAAGGAAAGTAAACTATTAGCATGACCCGCATGGTGAAACTTAAGCCCGGGGCCACCATAGATGTTTCTATTGATAGTACCTGGGGGCCGAGCTTTGCTCGGGGGAAGGCCAGCCAGTTTGTTATAGATGTCTTGGAGTAATATTTCACCACTTCCCTCTACTGATAGTCAAATTTTTAAAACTCATTTGCCTATTTTCTACATTTTTAAGTTCACTCCAGTTGTTATTTATAGCTCAATGTCCCTTTGATTTATTTTACTACTCTATATATGTAATTTTCACTCAAATCATTCAACATGTGGTTTCCTGAGAGCAGAGATTAATAATCATAAACAACAAGAGTATTACTTTGACAGTTCCCTGGTTGATTATGAACAGCTGTTACAATTCTTTTGTTTTGATTTGAAACTCCAAAAGCCCAATGTTAATTTTTTTAACTTTTAAGTTTTTTTACATTATTTGATTTTTTCTGGGGATGAAGCCTATAATCCCAGAAATTAGTTATTTCGAACATTTGAAGGAAATCGTTGGAGCCGTTTTTGAGATCAGTGTCGCAAGCAAGCAAGCATACAAGCAAACCTTACTCATATTAGAGTATAGGATAGGAATAGGATTAGCATAAAAACCCATTTTTTGTGTTCCTTGATGCAGCAAACCTGCCCCAATGTTATTCTTATTGGGAATAATTAAAATTGTATATATCGCTTATTTGTGAATATATTTTTATGAAACATGGTAAGTGGTTATGTAGTATTAAGACATTTATATCTCCATTGGAAATTTGCTGAGTATGCAAGTTTGTTGCGACAAAATATTCAGGTATTATCCGTGTTCATAGGAACAAGATTTTATGTCGTGAATTTAACCAAACTTTTCTTACTGTCAATTGGAGCTGCACTATATAGCCATGTTAAACAACCGTCCATTTCTGCCCGTCGGTAACCTTAAGGAAATAATTTGTATAATTGTTCACCAATGCGCCAGTCAGCAATCAGGGTTAACTGCAGAATCATCCTTAAAAAATACCTCTAAAGAGCGAGTCATTTAAACAGAAGGAAATAATAAGTGTGAAAATAAATATTGACAAGAATTGCCCATGTTCAGCTTGCTTATTGAAACCTGTTTTGAGTTGGCTGGACTTGTTGCTGTAAAATGGTGCCACCAGTACGCTGAAAAATAAATAAGGAAGAACCATCCATTCAAAAATAATTTTAAAAAAGTTTTGAATTATTATTGGTTTATTTTTACATTCAGCGGTGAAAGAAATTTCCAAAATGATGGCTCTATTGTTGGTTTTGATACTTTGGGAGGTATGGTGGCCCGACAAAAACACCTAAGAAGAATAAAACATACAATTTCCAACTTGCAATTTAAAAATGAATAATTATATGTAAGTACAGGATATTAAAATTTTTAAAATAAGTAGTTTAATATTTCAGATTGGTTAGTTAATTGAAAATGAGAGTTTTATTTAATAATTTTAAGTAAAAGACAAGAACAATATTGTAATTTTACAGCCCCTGAAGAGTCACTTTCAACATATGCATGATAATTTGACTAAGGAACTGAATTTTACAGAAAAGTGAGGCATGCATACTTCACTGGCCACCAATGAAACACTGGCTGCAGCAATGCAGCATGGACGGGGACAATGGAGCCCTAGCGATCACCGTGGTCATGGTCATGGTTGAGGGTCACAGTGCCGTCAGTGATAACGCGTCGCGACGCCTCCAGACGACGCTAGACTAGCCCGCAGTACACGCGCGTGTGAGTGTGAGTGTTGAGGCGCCACCACGTGTCAAGGCGGCACGGCCGGCGCACGGTGCGGCGGGATTTCCCGTTTTTAAGACAAGTTTCTCTATGACAAACATCGTCAGCACTTGGGAAAGTATACCAAGACTTTTAGAAGGTAATTAAAATTGAAACGCGTAGTGTATATTTTTTTATTTAGATTTAGACTACAACATAATTTATTTTACAACTTATACATAATAATTGTTCAAAAAATATACCATCAGCCTTGTACAATCTTTTGTGTATATTTTACCGTCTTGTATGTAAGTACAGTATAATTGTAAATATACTTGATAGTGTTGTAAGACTATTTTATTCACCCTGTTTAAAAATATATACTTATTCATTATTCAGTTTTAATGTAACAAATACACACACATAAAGTCTTCATTAAGATCAATCATCTTTGAAGTTGTCTAATACTGTTGACTAAATCAAAATTCCGTTTTCCAATATAGTGCTGTTGGCGACAGGAAAGAAGATTCCTGGAATCCTACACAAACATTGCAGGCGCTACCACTACTCTAGCACTTTATGCGGCAATCATTGCTACCATTTGGTAAGAGCCTGCTCATCATGGCTCATAAGCTTCACGTCTGTGTCTCATAAAATACTTCACAACTTTACAGTCGTACAATATTTGTTTACTGTTATAGCAATAGGATGTATAAAACACGATGTAATCCACTCAATACTAAAATAAACAAAAACGCAGGGTTGCTGAGGCAGTCGCAAGAGAAGGTACACGAGATTGCGCCTATAATCTGTTTCTGCAGGCGCAATAGCTTTGAGCAAGTTCCAACCGTCCGCGTCGTTGGTACAGTACTCTGATCTGTCATACCTAGACGCTGTGTTAGCGCCTTCGATACCTGTAACTAGCGCTCAAAAGCACATTTGTATTACGGACATTTTCAGCTTTATTCTCGTGCAATTTTCCTCAGTACAATTGGATTGGGCACAAATCCAATAACAACTAAATTCCCATGTAAGTTTATAATAAATGCCCTTTTGATTTTTTCATGAGCTTTCTTGACTCTAAACGATTAAAAATTATATAATACGTCAAACTTTAATAAGTCATTATTCAAAATCTACACAGTTAATTGGTACCAATGAGGAGTTAATATTCCGGATTTAGTTGTACAAAGATAGTTGTAAAAATACTTTTATTCATTATGTTTTTCAAAAGAAAACAACAAATTCTGGGTTTTTTTGGTATTTTATTTGTAACTCCAAATCGGTAGGGAAGTCGACCAAAGTAGGTGGTGACAATTTTGTAGAAGTCTATAACATTTAATAAAAACTGTCATTCATTGTGCATTTATTTAAAAAGGGATAAAACCTACTCAAAAGTTAAACGCATAAACGTTAAATTTTGCTATATAATTTGCTTGTAAATAAGACATATTTTAAATTTGTACCCACGTATCATAAACAAAAATTTCAAAGTTTCATGTTATATTGCAAAACCATGTAAAGATTTATCTACTTTCTCAGAAGTTGAAAAATTCTTTTCTAACGAATTTCCCATATATTTCTTATGGGAAAATGTTTATGTTTTTAACCCATAAATAGTAAAACAACTTTCATCATTATTTGACCATTTGAACCAGTGGAGGTTTCCAATGACACATCAATTATTAAAATCGGCCCGGCACAACTCTAGATTTAATTTACAAATAAATTCCTTGCTCAATTAAATACCAGATTATTCAGTAATTTTATCTTGGAACATTTGTTTATATGCTTGTTTGATTTAAGGGTACTAAGGCGTGTAATTAATATTATTTTTGTGAAAGCGGCTAAAGGAAAAGTGGACATCAAGTCGAGACTGAAACTCTTGCCAAGTTCCCCACAAAACCTTTCGTTGAAGTAGAATTTCGTTACAATCGTTCATGACACGTTTCCTCAAATACGACCACGTTATCAATTAATATTTATGGCTGAAATTTGTATTTGTTCGCAGATTACAGTTTACAGTAATTACAGCTCATTGGCAACATCACATGAATATATATAACATATAATTTAAACTGTTTTCGGCGGTATTTCGAGAAAATATCCTTATATATAGGGTCTAAATTCACTAAGGTGGCTTTTTATAACAGAGCACCTCCGATCATTCTGAAACGTTTTCGACATTTAAGGCACGAACAAATGATACCGTACCTGATTACAGTAATAGTTGTATGCAGGGGACTTCGAAATACTGCAATGAAGGGCGCGGTTTTGAATACAAATTGTTACAGTTATTATGAGACACTTACATTGAAGATTACATTGTTGTCACTTTCTTTCTCTTTATTTCATGTAAGTTAAATGTTATTTAGAATTATTGAACTGTGATAAAATAATATTAAAACATAAAAATAAAAATAATGGTAAAAATAAATTTATCACACATTATAGGCATTATACCTAAAAAATAATGAAAATAGAAACAGAGCCTACTCAGAGTTACAACAGTATTCTATTAGCCTACTAGTTTAGGTTATTATGAGACACTTATAAGGCTACATCCTAAATATTATTACTTTAGGTTCTTCAAGCAAAGTTATAATTGTTATTACCTAAAGAAATTGTAGGTCCTTCAAGGTGTGATAGCTTGAAATAAACAAACGTAAACAAACCGAGTCGTAAGACTAGCAGAGACATAACCAAACACCAAACGGAACTAACTTCACAGCTGTCTAAATAAATCACAATTGTTTGTCTTACGACCAAAACAGCTAAACAACACACAGCCCCCGACGTCAGCCCCCCTGATGACGTCAGCCCCCCCCCTGACGTCAACCCCCCGTCACGTGACCCCCCCCCGATGACGTCAGCCCCCCCGTAACCCGGTCAAAGACAATCAGGAAAAAATTTCGAAAATTAATAACTAGCCTATATTTACCCACCGATTCCCACGGGACTTCTTCCAAAGTGTAGGCCTACCTTCAAGGAAGCGAATGACGAAAGAATCCCATAGATCCACCATCAAACAAGCTCGCTATTTTTTTCTAAACGCGTTTTCCTTATGGGATCTCGGCTGTTTACCGACTGATTTTGACGAAACCTCACCACATGTCGGGCCGCGGCCTAAGTAAACCATCACTTAAAGAAAATTGAAAATCCACCGTTAAACAAGCCCGCTATTAATTTATAACCGCGTTTTCATTATGGGATCTCGGCTGTTTACCGATCGATTTTGACGGAACCTCACCACATGTCGGGCGGCGGCCTAAGTAAACCATCGCTTAAAGAAAATTGAAAATCCGCCGTTAAACGGGCCCGCTATTAATTTTTAAATGCGTTTTCCTTATGGGATCTCGGCTGTTTACCGACCGATTTTGTCGAAACTTCACTACATATTGTGTGCCGGCTTAGCCACACCAAACTGCAAGCGGCTCCGCGGTGTCACGTGTCGAGGCGCGTGCTAGGGCCTAAGTGACCGCCCGGGGCTGTTTACTCATCAGTGACCTTTTAGAATGTTCTAGAACGTCGTGGACCGCGGTGACGTCATCCCCATGCCTACGTGACCGCCCGGAGCTGTTTACTCATCAGCGGTTCCGGGAATTGTTTACCGCTTACATTACACTGCGAAGCTTCTAGAAGCTTCTAGAACGTCGCGGACCGCGATGACGTCATCCCCCGTGCAGGGGCGGTCACGTGACGGGGGGGTGACGTCAGGGGGGGCTGACGTCATCGGGGGGGCTGACGTCGGGGGGGGTGACGTCGGGGGGGTTGACGTCATCGGAGGGGGTCACGTGACGGGGGGGTGACGTCAGGGGGGCTGACGTCATCGGGGGGGCTGACGTCGGGGGGGTCACATGACGGGGGGGATCCGCAGGGGGGCGGATCGATCCGTTCGATCCGCAGCTCTTTTCCTTAGGATTTTGCTGGTTTTGAATCGGCCAATGTCCCCTACTTCCACAGAATGAAGAATATAGGAACAGCGTTTAAAGTTATTTAGAGATGTGTATGCTGGCTTTCAGTTTAAGCAAGCGCCTAAAGAGTTTTAACACGCAACATTTTAAATGGAAGGTCTTTATAATTTTATTAACCCTTTCCGCTCGTATGTCGCCGCTGCCGGGACATTCAATTCCGTTGGTTCCGCTCGTATGTCGCCGCTGCCGCGACATTCAATTCCGTTGGTTCCGCTCGTATGTCGCCGCTGCCGCGACATTCAATTCCGTTGGTTCCGCTCGTATGTCGCCGCTGCCGCGACATTCAATTCCGTTGGTTCCGCTCGTATGTCGCCGCTGCCGCGACATTCAATTCCGTTGGTTCCGCTCGTATGTCGCCGCTGCCGCGACATTTGTTGTATCGGCTTGTTAGTTAATAAACCCACTTTATATAAACCCTACATGCTTTTATACTTAATCAATGATCTCCCTGTGTGTTGTTTAGCTGTTTTTGGTCGTAAGACAAACAATTGTGATCTATTTAGACAGCTGTGAAGTTAGCTCTGTTTGGTGTTTGGTTATGTCTCTGCTAGTTATATGACTCGGTTTGTTTACGTTTGTTTATTTCAAGCTATAACACCTTGAAGGACCTACAATTTGTTTAGGTAATAACAATTATAACTTTGCTTGAAGAACCTAAAGTAATAATATTTAGGATGTAGCCTTATAAGTGTCTCATAATAATCTAAACTAGTAGGCTAATAGAATACTTTCGTAACTCTGAGTAGGCTCTGTTTCTATTTTCATTATTTTTTAGGTATAATGCCTATAATGTGTGATAAATTTATTTTTACCATTATTTTTATTTTTATGTTTTAATATTATTTTATCACAGTTCAATAACTCTAAATAACATTTAACTTACATGAAATAAAGAGAAAGAAAGTGACAACAATGTAAATCTTATAGACACTGTAACAATTTGTATTCAAAACCGCGCCCTTCATTGCAGTATTTTGAAGTCCCCTGCATACAACTATTACTGTAATCAGGTACGGTATCATTTGTTCGTGCCTTAAATGTCGAAAACGTTTCAGAATGATCGGAGGTGCTCTGTTATAAAAAGCCACCTTAGCGAATTTAGACCCTATATATAAGGATATTTTCTCGAAATACCGCCGAACACAGTTTAAATTATGTTATATATATTCATGTGATGTTGCCAGTGAGCTGTAATTACTGTAAACTGTAATCTGCGAACAAATACAAATTTCAGCCATAAATATTAATTGATAACATGGTCGTATTTGAGGAAACGTGTCATGAACGATTGTAACGAAATTCTACTTCAACGAAAGGTTTTGTGGGGAACTTGGCAAGAGTTCCAGTCTCGACTTGATGGTCCACATTTCCTTTAACCGCTTTCACAAAAATAATATTAATTACACGCCTTAGTACCCTTAAATCAAACAAGCATATAAACAAATGTTCCAAGATAAAATTACTGAATAATCTGGTATTTAACTGAGCAAGGAATTTATTTGTAAATTAAATCTAGAGTTGTGCCGGGCCGATTTTAATAATTGATGTGTCATTGGAAACCTCCACTGGTTCAAATGGTCAAATAATGATGAAAGTTAGTAGTACTGCTGGGAGTCTGGCACAAATTGACCTTGAAAAGATGACGTCATCGGCGCCCACGTGCTGATCACGTGTCCTAACCTAACTTTAGACCACGTGTGTTAACCACGTGTTTTTTCCCGCGCTTTTTCAATATGGCGGCGCCCACGTGGCCGACCACGTGTTCTAACCTCACTTTTGTCCACGTGTGTTAACCTAACTTTGTACCACGTGTTTTTCCCCGCCTTTTTCCAAGATGTCGGCGCCCATGTGGCCGACCACGTGTTCTAACCTCACTTTCGACCACGTGGGCTAACCTTACCTATAACCACGTGTTTTTCCCCGCCTTTTTCCAAGATGGCGGCGCCCATGTGGCCGACCACGTGTTTTAACCTCACTTTCGACCACGTGGGCTAACCTTACTTATGACCACGTGTTTTCTCCCGCGGTTTTACAAGATGGCGGCGCCCACGTGGTGGGAAACCTTTTTTGACCACGTGATTCAAGATGGCGACCCAGATGACTGAAAAAAATATATTGTATAGATAATTAGCCATTATATCATCATACCAAATTGCACTACGATTGGTTAAAAAATACGCCCAGGAAAAATTCCCAAATATTGGGGCGTTTAAGTGTTTTACTTAAGATTGCGAGGTAACCGTGACGGCTGGAGCCTAGAATAAAACTTTAAAAAATACTACGTAGCAAGGTCCTTCTATACACCGATTTTCAGAATTTTGACTCAAGTAGTACGGTAGCTACAGTGTCTTTAGCATAGGGGTTGATTGCGAAACTATTAAGGGTTGATCGTTGACTTTGATGCCTAAATAAATTAGAGTGCACCTAATACTACCTACATACCGAATTTGAACCCTCTCAGACTTCCAACAACCGAGCAATACGTATAAATCCGTTTAGGGTTGTTTTCACCCCCCATCAAAAATTCGAGTATTTTCATGCGATTTGATGTTAATTACGCTAGATTCTCAAGTCTCAGACGATTCCTGCAAGATTTTGCCATTTTCTTGTTAGGGGGTGTTTTAAGGGTAGTTCACCCTTAGAAGCTATAAAGTGGTAAAGCGATACAGAGTATACACCCCCATATGAAGTTTCAACCCAAACGTAACCTAAATAACGAAGATATGCAAAACTAACTGTTGCAACTTAAACGAATAGCGCACAGTAGATGCAAGTCGAAACAAGAACGGACAGTATACCAGGAAAGTTCAAACGAATAAATTCTCAGACATGTCTGGCTGGAACCCCGCCAAACCGTCAGTTTATCACCGAAACAATTTACTGCTTCTTTATACCTGCAATTATCTTGAGCCCTCCTCGTTATGGATTCAATCCGCATTCCCCGCCGTCTGGAACCACACCCTGCAATTACCATCAGTACCAGTTGCAATTTATGGAGCCGTTTACTTTATTCCCAGTCGTCTGGGACCACACCTTGCAATTATTCCGTGTATGTAGCCAATTTTGCAAGATTGTATCGGTCGTTAATCAACCAGGTTAGAGTGTGGGATAATGGGCAACGCCCAGGATACTGCAGGGTATAAATGATCCTTCGTCCTGAAGCCAAGTCACTTGGTACTGTGCTCTGGTGCTCTCAAGTGGTCTCTTGCTCTGTACTCGTACAGTCTGTACTACTTGGTGTCTCTCAGGTTAGTAATAATAATACCCTTTATATTTTAAAATATGTTTATCTCGTTTCAAATAATTGGCTCACAGGCGTCTTTGTTCAGTTGTGCATAATCATCACGGGCCGCTGTCTGTTACAAACAAATAAGATAACACTAGAGTTATCTATCTAGGATCACTGAGGTTAGAATAAAATCATTATTTATGCGCAACTTGTGGAAACGTTGTGGCTGATTAGTTTTATCTATATAGGGTCACTGAGGTTAGAATATAGTCATTATTGTTCTAGAACTTTAGGATAACGCGTGGTTAATTAATGTTATCTATCTAAGGTCGTTGAGGTTAAGATAGTTAAGACAATCATTTCTTTGTTTAAGAACTAAATGGAGAAACGTGTTTCGTTTTCAAAACCTATCGTAACGGGTATTGTTTGGTTACAGGTTGAAAATAGGAGGTCGCAGTGGGAGGAAGCGGCTAGAGATAGGATTAGGTTCAAAAGACGTATAGACAATACAGAAGCAATCCTCAATCCTGTTCTTTTAAATAAATTACAGGAAATGCGGATTAGCAATTAGAAATACAAGGCTATCTACTGATAATTTGATTGCTGACACTTATAATTTGTCCGCTGACGTACTTTGTAAGTAGTATACATCTAATCAACTGTTGAGGTTAAAAGGTCATCCTATATATACAATTAACTAAATAACAAATATATCTTTCTCCCGCTAGCCTTCGACTGGGTAAGTCATTGAAGCCATTTATATTATTTCTCATCGTACACAATTTTATTCCATACATTGTGGTGACCATACATATTAATTTTACCGTATAAAGCTTTATTCCATACGTTGTGGTGACCATAGATATTAATTTTATCGTATAAAGTTTTATCCCATACGTTGTGGCGACCAATTATTATTTTTAATCTTGGTAATATTTATTAATTGTAATCGTATACCTTATATTATTTCAAATCTCTCTTATCTTATATATATATATATTTCACGCTGTGGTAATCCTATTTTACAACTAAGATTTAATTTGTGTATCTAATTTAGTCATACGTTTGCTTGCATTTTGAAAATGGACTCAGTCAACGTTGTAAACACCAGTGACACGTACGTCAGGCGCTTCAGAGTGTACGGTACTAGGACTACCTTCAAATTTAACACCCCTCCGGAAGGTGTGTCCGAAATCGATTGGCTTCGTTCTGGGTTTACTACCCTTGTTGAACAAATGAAAGCTGAGGCTTCGGAAGGGGATCAGCTCGGGTTTACCCTACGAAGTTTAAATTTAAAAAATAAAGAGCCAGGGTACGTAGCTTTTCGGCCAGTCTCCGAAGTAGATGGAGATGTTTTGTGGGAAATCTTTGGGGGTATAGTCCAGAGTAACGCTGACTCCATCACCTCGTCAGACACCTTCCAGGTCGAATGCACTCGCGTCAATCTCCCTGTAGGCACCGGTAGGATCCGCCCAGGTTTCTTTAACACTTTCCACGAAGAATGTCGCAAGCGACAGGGAATAATTGTAATAAAAAACACTGACAACCTATGTCTCCCTAGGGCGATAGTTGTGGCAAAGGCAAAGGTGAAGAAAGTACAAGGTTACAAACTAATTCTGATGGACAGGCGTAACAGGCAAACGATCAAGGCAAAGAAATTAATGCAGAAGGCTAGGGTGGAAATAGGTGAAGAAGGAGCTGGAATTCACGAATTGACACAGTTCCAAGACCATCTAAAAAAATATAAGATCACCGTGTACAATTACGATAAAAGAGGCCGAGACGTTTACTTTGAGGGGAATAACCCTGATGCCCAGTATAGAATAAATCTATTATTTCATAACGGCCATTTCAACGTTGTCACATCCCTGACTGCTGCCTTTGCCTGTACGCACTTTTGCGAAGCCTGCCACGTACCCTATAGTAACAAGGGAAGTCACAGGTGCACTAATATCTGCCCAGCCTGTCAAACAGTCTCCCCGCCTTGTGTAGAAGAACTTGGAGGTGTAATTTGTCCTGACTGTCATATGAGGTACAAAAACCAAATATGTTTCATATCACATAAAGTGGAACTATGTAAAAATGTAAGAAAGTGTACTGACTGCGACAAAATAATCTATCTTAGAAACAGGAAATCTGAACATGTCTGCGGCGAGGTGTTTTGCGTCATATGTAGGGAATTTATGCCACCAGAACATCAATGTTATATGAAAGTTGACACGTCGAGGCCTAAAACCGAAGGATCCCTGTACATCTTTTTTGACCTTGAGACACGTCAGGATGAGTCTTTGCCTAGTGATCCTGAATCTAAATTACACCAAGTAAATCTGTGCGTCTCCCAACAGTACTGTTGGAAATGCATTGAGGGTGAAGCGTGCGACACTTGTTTAAATCGTACAAAGATTTTCACAGACGATCCGGTGGTTAGGTTTGTTGCTTATGTAATGGAAACTCGCCAAAAGTTCAAAAATATTTGTGTGATCGCTCACAACGGTCAGGGGTTTGATTTTCAGTTCATCCTTAAATACATCATTGAGGAGACAAAATTCACCCCTGAACTCATCATGCGTGGTACTAAAGTGATCCTGATGGAGTTTGACAATGTTCGTTTTATTGACTCGTTGAACTACTTCCCAATGGCGTTGTCTGCGCTCCCGAAAGCTTTTGATCTTCCTCCAGAGAAAAAGAAAGGCTACTTCCCACATCTGTTCAACAAAGTTGAAAATCAAAATTATGTCGGTCCTATTCCTGCTAAAGAATTCTATTGTCCTGATACCATGTTTGAAAAGACCTACAAGGACTTTGAAAACTGGTACAATGAACAGATGAGTAAAAATTACATCTTTGATTTCCAAAAAGAAATAATTGAATACTGTGTTTCTGATGTTGAAATACTGGCCCAGGCGTGTATTAAATTCAGACAGCTCTTCTTGCAGGAATGCAGGGTTGAGCCTTTCCTTGAAGCAGTCACGATAGCAAGTGCTTGTAACAAAGCGTTTAGACGTAATTTTTTGAAACCCGAAACAATTGGCTTGATTCCAAAGAATGGCTATCGTATGGTTGACAACCAGTCAGCTATCGCTTTGCAATGGTTGACTTGGGAGGAAGACCAGCGTCATGTAACGATTCGACACGCCGGGCGGGGGAGAGAAGTCAAAATTGCCGGGGTGAATGTAGACGGTTTCGATGGGGAATGCATCTATGAATTCCAAGGGTGTTACTACCACGGATGCCCTAAATGCTTCCCCTACAAACGAGAAGAGCCTCTGAAGGAGGATCCCTCTGACAGCCTGCATCTCAGGTACGAGAGAACCAAAAACAAAATTCAAAAACTTTCCGAGACTCAGTATGATGTTATCGAGATGTGGGAGTGTGAATTTAATAAAATTAAACGAGCCAACAACTTACAGTACTTGAATTCACTACCTATCCTTAATTCTCTCCCCCTTGAGCCTAGAAACGCTTTCTTTGGAGGAAGAACTGGAAATGCAAAAACGTACCACAAATGTGGAGAAGGCGAGTCCATCCAGTACGTCGATGTATGTTCGCTATACCCATACGTGTGTAAGCGAGGCCATTACCCTCTAGGACACCCCACTGTATATGTAGGGGACAGAGTATTCCGGTATTCTTTTAAATAATAATTCATAAAGTCCGTCTGTGCCCTTGTACCGGATGCCTCCTATTTTAATATACCCGTCATCATCAAACTCTAGCTCTTTATCGCCAACCATAAGTGTATCTCCATTCTCGTACCTCGGGCCGTATAAGTGATCAATTTTTTGTTCTTTACCCGAACGATCTTTCATAAACATTTCCATGTACTTTCTGGTTGTGGGATGTTGAAAATGGGTATTTATAAAGAATGAGACGGTCTCTCTGCCAGAAGGTGTAGATAGTATGGTGTCAAGACGGGTACTGGCAGCCTCACTTGTCGGTGTTATTCTAGGTGACGGTACAGGTGACTCATATTCACCATCATCTTCCTCTTCCTTCAATTCTTCTTCTTCTTCTTCTTCTTTTTTCGGTTCCAATAGTGACTCTTTTTTGGGAGTGATATTGGTTTTTTTTATCTCTGTAATTATCGGTTTGTATTTCTTCTCGAAAAATCTTTCACTCTCAACAACCCCTGTCTTAAAACTGTTATACTTACGTCGAATAGCTTCCTTAAGCTCAGCTATACGTAAAGTAAGATGTTTCTTGGTCGGCTTCATGATCAATAATGTCTTTATGTCTACTTGTAAATTAATTAATAGCTTACGGTAGCTCTACCTGTCTGAAAAACATGGCACGATTCTTATGTTTACGTACATATTTAATTACGTCCAGAAGTGAAACCCCCGCAGCAAGATCCAATCCTCTGTAGTACCTACGCTCTCTAACGTCGAACCATGGAATCACGTATTTATGTGTATAGCTTTTAAATACCCACGCTCTTTTAACATCGTCCCTCCATTCTGACACGTGAGTCACGATGTACTTGTCATTTTCCACAGTTTTATTCATATACTTCCTTAACATCGCCATCGGTTTGTCGTGGCGTCTATTATACATCAAATATGAATTCAAGAGCCAGAATTCACACGGGTTTGTACCTGTAAACGCCCGCCATTGTTCAAACAACTTTTTATTTGTTACATTATATACACCTTTATTTAAAGTTATACCGAACCTCTCACACTGTGACGAGACTGTCGGTAAGGCTTCCCTGAGAAACTCTACAGTGTACAACCCCTGACAATAGTTGTTGACAGCAGCGAAAGGTTTTCCCCGTGGCCCTGTTGGTGTACCGTCAGGAATGGGACCCCAGGCAGTGTTGTAACTAATATCGATATAACAGTTCAGTGATAAAGCAGTTCTGTAAATCTCCAGCGGCGGTCTGATTGGTATAGTTCTTTCGGTCAACACAATGCATCTTGAGGCGTGCGGTATCTTACAACCGTACTCCAACATTCTCAATACAATCTGAGCAAAGTGTATACTCCCGTGCTGGTTACGCAAGGGGAGAACATTACCGAATATATCCGGAAAGGGTCTAAATCTAGAGATCAAGTTTTGAGGGTCCCTCACGGTAGAGTTGTTCATGTCCTCGTGATAAATCACCAATTCCAACGGAATGTTCTTATCGTCGCATTTGTTTAAAAAATTAACCCATACTTCCCGATTATAAGTCCTTTCACTAGCTGAAATCATTAGCAAAACTACTGGCGGTATAAAGGTAGTAACTACTGGCTTTTTGTGTCTCCAACACCTCCTATTGAGCGGATGACCGTGATCACCCTTCCTACTGCAATAGTTTCCACAAAATCTCTTTTTGTCTTTGTAATATAACGTGCACAAATTTGACTTGACATTGTGCAGTCTTCTATTGAACCCCCTCAGATCGTTGTACGTGTAGATACGTACCATTATAAGTCTTGGACAAAACTGTCTAGTCCCATACGATACCTCCCTTTTTCAATATCACTATCCTTGTCTATGGTAACGAATCCATGGTTATTCTTCCACGCTACGCTGCATAACTGTTTAAACTTTTCAAATTTCATATCCGTATTAACATGGTCATAGTATATATGCCGAAGGTTCATATCATCTTGTTTAAATATTATCAAAAAGTTACAATTGTCCCTAATTAGTTGTTTAGGTATACGACTGTACGTCTGCCCCAAGTAAAATGTGTCTATATCTTTATGACGAGCCATGGTAAAATAACTCCTAATGTTATCGTGTTTTTCACACGCAATATCGTCAAAAATCATTATAGAATTGGATTTCGCCTCGCTAGGAGGTGGAATCTGAGAATTTTCATCAAACGCAAAGTAGCCTACCTCTTTAGGCATAGTCTTGGCCAAAAACTTGTATTTAGGTTGATATAGAGATTTAGAAAACACATACACATTACGAAACCTGAGTCCGTTAGTGTCAAAGAGTAAGTTGAAAAGAACGTTTGTTTTTCCACAATTTGACGGTCCACATATAATACAACGTATGGTGTTTGGCAGCAGAGGTCCGTGCCTTCTCTCCGTACTCATACCTGTACCGACAAACGTATCAAAGTTTTCTATAGGCAACTGTGAAGTGTGTTTGATAATACGCATCTTGTCTAAGAGTGATGGAAAATGATAATTGTATATTTATTTTATAGAGTTTTTATGTACCCACGAGTCGTGTGTTTTATCAAAACCAAGCCATCGAACAAGGACCCTGTCCCCCTTCCGTCTCAACACTTTTTCCACCAGGTAAACATCACCGGCTTTTGACAAACTAATTTCATGCTCGTAAAAACCCCCTTTCAGTATTTCACCATTGTAGTCTTGTAATATGTATGTTGTTGGTTTAGTCGGTTTAACAGCAAACACTGTAAAAACCTCATTGGTCCAATTTGGTAAATAGCCTTTGGTAAAAACTCGCTTGTGTTTACTTATTCTGACACTGTCACCTACCTTTAACTTAGGCTTATACTTTACAGACTTAGTCTTATTGATCCTAGCCAGGATATCTTTGACATGTTTTTGTTTAACATCTTTAGGTTTCATTCCTATTGTTCTATGTTTTGTGTTATTGTAAGATTTTAAAATGTCTGGTAAAAGGTTTAACCATTCGTGTGTACCTCTAGCTGTGAACAGTTTCCACATACGAGTCTTTAGAGTTCGATTAAATCTCTCAACTATACTGGCTTTAAGTTCCGAATATGTAGAGTAATGGTTTATTTTGTACTCTTTAATAACCTTGGATACGTACTGATTAAACCATTCCGTACCATCGTCAGTTTGAAAGTTTTTCATTTTGTGTTTCGCGAGTATAGGTTCTAAAGCTTTGGCCACCTCAGGCCCGGTCTTGTTTTTTAACGGCACAGCGAATGCATATTTAGTCAGGCAATTTATTATCGTCATTATGTACCTATACCCTTTATTCAATTTCGCATAAGGTTGCATTTCAACTAAATCCGCCTGATAAAGGTCCTTAATACCTTTCAAAGCCACCCTACGTCTAGGGAAATTTTTACGCGCCTGTTTGTGCAGTTCATCTGCTATTGTCTTCCTGACATCCATTTTTACACTGGTAATTTAAAGGGGATTTTTACTTTTTTATTTAGGTCCCCCGGGATTCTGCGGCCCCTCCACCGCCGCAGATGCGTGACGGCCTCCAAAAACAAACTAGTTGCCGTCTCCGCCCCCCTGGTATTATGCGAGGATCACCGGCAAGACCGGCAAACCCTACATAATACCCACACAGCCCCTGCCTTCGCTGTGTGCAGTGGTGAGCTACCTCACCTCCCTTCTGACCTTAGGGGCCGCCAGCAACCATCGTGGCCGACGACCATTTTTTCTTTTGTCGCCTAAGGTCAGGTATTTCCGTGAAAGAGACACTACTACCAACACCACGTTTCATCCAGAATACATTCACACAGAGTCGTTCTAAGGAGCCACCCAGGTATGAAACTGAGTCACTCAGTTTACTAGACCCTCAGACAAGCCGTGGGAATCGAGGGGGAAACATATTTTTCCAGTCTTACACCCTCCAACGTTTTGATAGGGAACGGTCCAAACCCTGGTCTTGTTTACATCTAAGTTCGACCTGTTTTATCTTAGATAGTCATGGCATGTTTAAAGTCTGCCTTCACGTCGAGTGATTCCCCACGGCCAAGGAACATTCGAGTAGGTCACCCTACTCTACTAGACCTTCACAAACACTCATCCCTGTGAAACGTAGCGGTGGTAATAATCTCGGCAAGTTTTTGTGACATGGTTCTTTATCTGAAGAGTAAATTAGAGTTTTGTAATGATCTAAAGAATTTGGAAACGAGACACAATCGCATAACGTTGAAACAGGTAGATAAAAAGTGGGTTCATCCCCGTTATTCATCCATTGAACAAGTGAGTTATACTCGAGTTCGATGAAATAATCTAATATTAATGGGGGCAGATTTAGATATTTAAAATCGAGCACACAATATATAAGTCCCTCATGGTGAATACGAAGTGTGCACAATTCAAACAAGGATTTTACTCGGGACATGATAACACAGCGGGCACACTAAAAAGACTGATTGCGTATGAGAGTTCAAAGAGAGTTTATCAGTACCCCCACCGGTTTGCTCTTATTAATGAGCAGCAAAAATGATTGTGTGATGTTTAATGAGTATGATTAAGGAGGAGGAAGATGTTGGTGAACGGATACAGGTTAGGATTGCCTTGGCTGTTTTTGGTAGCCAAAAGGAAGGGTGTCATATTCACCTTCATGCCTCCTTTTTGGTCCTGTTACCTTGAAAAGTTTCTTCTCCAGTGAAAGATTTTTCGAGAAGAAATACAAACCGATAATTACAGAGATAAAAAAAACCAATATCACTCCCAAAAAAGAGTCACTATTGGAACCGAAAAAAGAAGAAGAAGAAGAAGAAGAATTGAAGGAAGAGGAAGATGATGGTGAATATGAGTCACCTGTACCGTCACCTAGAATAACACCGACAAGTGAGGCTGCCAGTACCCGTCTTGACACCATACTATCTACACCTTCTGGCAGAGAGACCGTCTCATTCTTTATAAATACCCATTTTCAACATCCCACAACCAGAAAGTACATGGAAATGTTTATGAAAGATCGTTCGGGTAAAGAACAAAAAATTGATCACTTATACGGCCCGAGGTACGAGAATGGAGATACACTTATGGTTGGCGATAAAGAGCTAGAGTTTGATGATGACGGGTATATTAAAATAGGAGGCATCCGGTACAAGGGCACAGACGGACTTTATGAATTATTATTTAAAAGAATACCGGATGAAGACGAGTACACCACGGAAGATCTAAGGGCTTACAGAGATATTCTGTTGAAAACTAACGCGCATATGAAAGATTACAATCCTCATGGACATATTAACAGGAATTCATCACTAAAATACAGGGGGGTTATTGCCAAACTGTTTCCTGCTACTACGAAAAAAGGATCAGGAATGCAGTGGAAATCTACAAGTTCGCGTGATATTGTTCATTGGGACGATCCGAACGAACTTGTTGATCGCCTACGTTTGATTACCATGTCCGCAGATACAGGCAACACTTCGCATACCAATGAAATGTTAAACATTATTGAAGAGCTACGTGAAGGTGGATTTATAAAAGGATCGGGTAACAAGAGGTTTCAGGCATTGTTAAAATGAACGTAGACAAATTCGGTCGTTACAGGTACACGGGGATGACCATAGACAAATTTGGTCGTCACACGGCGAGGGAAAGATTGCGAGGTCCTAAAGGTGAGGGTTTCAAACTGGCAGAAGATGGTGGCTACGATATGGAAAACAAGAGGTTAGCTAACGTGTCGGACCCTTTGCTTGAAACGGATGGTGCCAATTTAAAAACTCTACAGACACACTTAAGTTCGTGTATGAAATTGAACAGTGACAAGCTGTTTGATGCCCAACATAAACGAATTGGTAATACCGGTAATCCGTTAAATCCTGACGATGTAGTCACCAAGGGGTATTTTGACTCAAAATCACCCGTTAAATTAGTAGATAGTTATTCATTTCACCAATACAGGTTACAGGATTTAGGACCTCCAGTATTCGCCGGAGATGCTGTAAATTTAGGCTATATAAAAAATGAAACACCGGGGAAAAAAGATGGAAATTGGGATTTTGGTAACAAACGTCTGACACGAGTTGGCAGGCCTATGAATGACGGGGATGCTGTAAACATGGGTTACCTAACCTCTCATGCACTGATTAAAGTCAAAAAAGGTTATAATTGTTCGGGTCATAGACTGATAATGGTAGGGCCTCCTGAGGATATCTCAGATGCTATTAATCTTGAATACTTAAGATCAAATTCCTTAGTCAAATCCATAGGTTACAGTGACAATCCTAAATCAACAGACGGTACATACGATGCGGGCACTCGTAGAATATCTAATCTCGCTAAACCTCAGGACACGGATGACGCTATAAGTAAAAGGTATCTCAAAACGGCCTTAAGTGAACTCGGCTATGCTATTTACAAAAATATTACCACTAAAGCGAGGAATAGACTTGTTCCTCCTGAACAGTGGAAAAGCAGAGTGTTAGAGTCCAGCTGGGATGATCTATTTAATAGTGAATACTCTTGGTAAATCAGTCACTTATAAAATGGTTAAACGTAAAACAACATCAAACAGTCGAAAGTTAGCTCTTGTTGCAGGAGGTGGTATTATCGGTTCAGTTGTTAACAAAGCAATCGATTTGCTTCCTATTGAATTGCACATACCTGGTTATAATTACTGTGGACCCGGAACTAGGTTGAAGAAGCGATTAGCGAGAGGTGATAAAGGTGTAAACCCCTTGGACGAAGCGTGTAAAATTCACGATATAGCGTACTCGAGTTTTAAAGACGCGGGGCGAAGACAACAAGCTGACAAAGAGCTCGCAGAAAGGGCTTGGCAAAGAGTCAAAGCATCAGACGCATCTTTGGGGGAAAAAGCAGCCGCCTGGACCGTTACAACAGCGATGAAGGCGAAAACAAAATTTGGAGGCGGTAGAAGGCGACGTCGTGTAAAACGTGTAAAACCTGCCAAAGGTAAAGGTCTGTACTTGAGACCGTATCCGAAGAGAGGCGCTGGAAAGAGGAAAAGGAAGAGAATCACTAAAAAAAAACGTCAATCCCACTAAAACCACTTACTAACTATGAACTGCAGTATTACGCTACTCAGCTTAATGTGCCTCACTTTAGAGGAGTATTTATGCGGGACACATTACCTGGTACGCCCAGGAAATACGAATCGGCTATAGTTAATCTAGACTCGAATAGGGGCAGCGGAACGCACTGGGTATGTTATATGAAGCGTGGGGATAAGGTGTTTTATTTTGACAGTTTTGGCAACCTTCGGCCACCTGTTGAAATCACCAGGTATCTTGGAACGTCAGCCGATATTAAGTATAACTATGATAGACGTCAAAATTTCAACTCAGTTATTTGCGGACATTTGTGTCTAGAGTTCCTAACCAATGTTTTGTCTTAGCGGCACCGGTTCTACCATTAGCTGTGAGGTCTTCCCGCCTCTTGAGCTCAGTGGAGGTGACTGGGAAATAGGTTTAGTGGACCTATCAACGTACAATTCGATACCAAACATTGAGAAAGATGTAAATGACAAGTTTTACTATGGAGACGATCACGAAATAACCATCCCCGAGGGATCGTATGAAATTGAAAACCTCCAGGAGGAAATAAAAAAACACGTACATTTTAGATTAAATGCTAATAACAATACATTGAAGGCCGAGATGAAATGTGAGGAGGATGTACACTTTGAAAAGGAAAAATCAGTAGCTTCGTTATTGGGGTTTGATAAGAAAATGTACCCCAAGAACCAACTACATGTTTCACCAAACACTATAAATATAATAAAGGTCAATTCAATCAGGGTCGAATGTAATATTGCACGAGGATCGTTTCTCAACGGTGTAGAAGGACACACTATACACGAGTTTTACCCTACCGTTGAACCGGGGTATAAAATCATCGTAATTCCAAATCCTATCATTTATTTACCTGTGAACGTCCAGAGAGTAAGTACAATTTCCGTTCAGCTCAGGGATCAAGACGGAGATCTGGTGAATTTTAGAAACGAGGTAGTATCGTTGAGGTTACACTTAAAAAAGCGTCAGGATGGGCCTGGTATTTAGGAATTCGACAGACCTAACACCTCTCATTACCCAAAAGGGAACGGAACGGTTAACATCGTCTAGTGTAAAGTTTTTAGAATCACTTGGATTCAAAGTGCAAAATGTTCGCTATAGAAAGCGCCGCTGAGTATGAAAATACCGTTACAGGATATGAGTATCACACTTACAAGCCGTATGCCTCATGTACGTATAAAAATAACGATGAAATCAGAATCGCAGTTAGTCAGCAGGATATTATAACCGCTCCCTTTGAAAGTACATTACATATAACTGGGAAGATAATTGGTAAAAAGGCGGGAGGTACTGATGCCGACATTTCGTTTGTCAACAACGCAGTAGCGTATCTATTTGACGACATCAGGTATGAGATTGGAGGGATTGAGGTGGACCATACCAAAAATCCAGGGATCGCTACTACCATAAAAGGTCTTCTTTCCGTGCGTGATGTCGAAAAGGATAGTTTGAAAAACGCCTGTTGGCTAGGAGCGGGAAAAACGCTAAAAGCGGGAAAAGAGTTTACATTTTCTGTTCCGTTGAGAATGTTGCTCGGTTTTGCTGAAGATTACAAAAGGGTCTTGGTGAACGTCAAACAAGAGCTTATCTTGCTAAGGTCAGCTTCTGACCTCGACGCTATCACATCCGCTGACGCGACCTCTTGCACCATAGAGATAAGCAGTTTGTACTGGCGGCTTCCTCACGTCTCGGTCACTGATACATATCGTTTAAAACTTTTGCGAATGATTGAGAAAGATACATCTGTGCAAATACCCTTCCGGTCTTGGGAACTTCACGAATACCCTTCTCTACCGGAAAACAACACTCGCCAGTCTTGGACTGTTAAAACAACTTCTCAGCTGGAAAAACCCCGGTACGTTGTACTGGCCTTCCAGACAGACAAAAAACATAAATTCAACACAGATATGTCCTGCTTTGATAGTTGTGCTCTTTCCAATGTAAAACTGTACCTCAACTCTCAATACTATCCTTATGATAACATCCACGGTGATATGACTATATTTTATGAAATGTTTTCGCGGTTTCAAAAATCCTATTACGGCAGGGATACGTACCCTGGTGTGGATTTGGATACTTTTAAAGACAAGACAACACTATACGTTATCGACTGTTCAAAACAAAATGATACAATCAAGTCGGGACCTGTAGATGTAAGGTTGGAATTTGAAGCTAAGGACAAATTTCCCGCCAATACTGCAGCTTATTGTCTCATTTTACACGACTCTCACCTAGTTTACACTTTACTCACGGGGACCGTGAAAAAGGTTATGTAAGTCAAGGAGGGAGGGGGAAGATGTGGCGGGAATAAGAGTATATCGATGACTAAACATTAATCAGTCTTTAACATGGGTCCGTGCGGTGATGATGTATCTTCGGTCTGCTCGGAGGAGTATGGGGAGGTAGGTTGGATTTGTATAAATCTTTTGAGGAAGGGGAGACTTGTTCGTAAAATAGATTTTGACGGGGAGCCATTGAAGTTGGAAGTGAAAGCTAACGGGAGATTTGACAGAATTGAGTTGGAATTTATGGACAGTGAGGCAATGACTCTTAGTGGACTCTCGTCGGAACAGATTCTCCAAAAAAGGAAATCTTTTTTAAAGTATAACAAATTGGATGTCTACATTTACACCAAGGACGGGTGGCATGAACGCGAATCGTTTTGGCTTGAGGACGAGTGGGATGAGACGGACCGTCCTTATACTAGCCTCTCGGAATCTAGGGAATTTAACAAAGATGATGTAGAATACGTGGTGATTAAATTCAGAAACCCTAAATACGATAACACTTCTGATGAGGAGGAGGAGACTTCTGATGACGATGATGAGGAGGAGGGGGAGGAGCCTGAAGCAAAAAAGAGTAAACTAGAAGGTGGGTTAGGTCTCAGTCGTCATGATGGATTCGTCCGAGGAGGTTCTCAGACGTAATTTTAGGGCATGTAGGGAATATGTAGCGAATAAGGTGGCTGAAGTGACCGTTGCGTTTTCAAAAGGCGGGAGACATTGTAGGGAAATGGTAAAATGGGATCGTAGTGGTGGTGGTAAAAGAATCGACATCAAACCGAACGGGAAATTTGACAGTTTAAAAATCCAAACTATTTCAGGCTCAGACTTTTGCGATTGTTGTGTTCCAGAGAAGCTCCTTAATCTAGTAACTTATCACCAACGATTTAGCCGTGTAAATTTGTATCTTTGTAAACAAGACGGAACTTGTGAATTTAAAACTTTTGAACTGAAAACTCATTTAGTTGTAGAGGTAGACGTGAATGATGATGTAACCCGGGTACTGATTACTTTAGGGTATAATGACTCACCAACGGTCAAAATGGAGGAGGAGGGGGAAAACAGCTGCCCTGAGGGGTATGACACAGTATACTAATTAAACTCGGGCAGATTCTTCAGTTGCAGACATGGAGCCGACCAGTGCGGATGTATCGTCAGAGGTTCTAGGAGAAGAGGTAAGTATGGATATGGACCTTATCCGTTTTAAGCGGCGTAAGGAACCTATTGACGTAAAGACCGGTATTTTTCTAAAGACTGTTCACTTTCTAAATTCCGAGCTGACAAAGTGTTTAATTATCGGTATTTTTAAAAACAGAGGCAATAGTCTGGGGGTTTTGTTCAAGGGGCATAAAGGGACTGTATACTGGCCACTAGACACTTTTAAACAATTTTCTGTGCAATTTAATGACATAAAAGCCGCTTTGGAGAATCAAACCAAGTTCTATTGGCGTCTCGATGGAGGGGAGGATATAAAGGTGAAGAATGTTTTTGGTAAATCTTGCGCATTCCTCTATGACGGGGAGCATACTTTAACTCTAAATCGGAACGAATGGTCTCAGTTTGTGAGTGTCCTCCCTATCGTACACAGGGATATTAACGAACTGTTTTACAACGAACTTTTGATCCAGGAATACATTAACAGAATTAATAGTGGCTCGGAAGACGTGTCGAAACCTGTAGAGCTACCTTGCCTCGTTGCTGACAGGCTATTGGACGAGGTTATAATTGCAAATGGCGGCGATAGTGGAATTTCACGGGTTCAAGGACAACAATAACCGGTTTATTGTTAAAGAGTTGGCGGTGGTTGGTAAAAACCTTCAAAGTCAGGTAGTATTCAAATCACCTTACAGTTTTTACTATTTAAATGCAAAAATGCGACGCACAGCGCGATGGCTTTCGCGCCATTTTCATCGTATAAAATGGGATGACGATGGTGTCAAGTATAATGAACGGATCATACGTGATTTGTGTAAACCTTTCAGAGTAATATACACCAAGGGTCTTGAAAAGGCTGAATTCCTGCGGGAATTTCACCATGATGTCAGGGAAATTACTTGGGATCACGGTGAACCCTGTAGTGTACACTGTTTGCTCCCACAGCATCATAATAATCCTGATGCTTACTGTGCATTGCACAGTGCAAAGTCCTTTCAGCATAACCTTTAAAACTGAGGACACAATTCAAATTTAATCATTTGCAATGGAGACCACGTGGCAGTTACTTTCGCAGGAGCACAAAGCTCCAGAAGGCGTTTTGACCGACAGTTTTATTATTAAATTTGACCGTTATATGGACTGGAATTTGCTGTCGGAAAACTATGATTTTTCTCTCGACATGTTGAGAATGTACTTCCACAGAGTTACGTGGTCTAGAATTTTGAGAAGAAAACTGTTTTCTGAATCGTTCCTCAGGGAAATGGCTCCCGGATTTGATGCTACAGCCTGGGAAGTACTGAGCAGATATCAGTTTCTGTCGGAACAGTTTATTCATGATTTTTCTGATAAAGTCGATTGGGACAATATTGCATTGTACCAGAATGTAAGCGGTAAATTTCTAACTGATCACAAGTACTTGGAAAACGAATAGACCTCCGCGAGTGATTAGTAAAGGGGCGGGGGTGCTCGGCATTCGGTTGAGAGCAACCCCGTGATGGCTTGAACGGACTTTCAGAGGTTGTAAATAGTTGTAAGTAGTATACCTCTGAGGAGGTTGTAAATAATCGTACATAGTATACCACTGAGGGTGATTAGTAAAGGGGCGGGGGTGCTCGGCATTCAGTTGAGGGCTCCTTCGTGATGACTTGAACGGACTTTAAGTGGTCTCTAAATAGCTTGTAAGTAGTATACCTCAACGGGTGATTAGTAAAGGGACGGGGGTGCTCGGCATTCAGTTGAGGGTAACCCCGTGATGGCTTGAACGGGCTCGTGGAGGTTTTAAATATTATTGTAAACTCTGTGTGAAAGGGGGATAGCGATTTGCCTTGGTTTGGCTATCACCGTAAGTGGGCGATGTTGGGGCCCCTTACCCCAGAGGTTAGGACTCCTGGTGATGCTCTGGGTAACCAAAAAGAACGCGCCGAGACCCTTACAGCCTGACTTATATGGTCTACTGTGGTGTGGAAACCAGGGTCATGGGAGGTAGTATTTTGTTATGGAGTGGCTACCACCGTAAGTGGGCGATGGATGGGGCCCCTTACTCCAGAGGTTAGGACTACTGGTGATGCTCTGGATAACCAAAAAGAACGCACTGGGGCCCGTACAGCCTGGCCGATGTGGTCTACTGTAGTGTGGAAACTTGGGTCACTAAGGTCGAACGCTATTGATTGCGAGTGTTGTGATAACCACTGTATAAATAGGAGACGGTTGTGTGCATTATTCATTCTGTGTAACATGTTCATGGAGATAGTTCTACTACTTATTATGACTGGTTCTATATCAGCCATACCCCCGGGTAGAAATGTGAGTATTGCTATGTTTGTAACTATGTGTTATTTCTTCTTACAGTTCGTCGGAAAAGGGACCTGAAATCCTAATAGCTGTTTGTGACTGTATTTTCTATTTTTATTATTTATGACTGAAAATACTGTTTTTACAGGATTACAGGATGTTTAATAATTCGTCGGAAGAGGAGCAGGAACTCCTGATGGCTGTTGAAAGAGCTGAGGAGCAACAGGGTGGATTGGGTCGACAGAGGAGGGATCGTCTTCAACTGCCAAGGGTCCACAGGCTGACTTCAGGAGACCAAGATCATAGAACTCCCGGTGCTAGACCAACCTCGCCCGATTTGTTTGAATCCTCTAATGCAAGACAACACTCCGAGGCTAGAGGACGTACTCCGCTACGGGCGCATGGAATCGTTAGCAGTAACAACAGTGTAAGTGTTTAAATTTAGTAAATGAAATGTAGATATGAATATTTATATACATCAAATACATGTCTCGTTTATTTAAAATTCACGTTTTTTGAGACAGTTGTATTTTGTAGGTCTTGCGTCAACCGATGGATGAGCAGCCCCTCGCTGGTCCTTCCCTTGGTTTACATAGAACTTCGGAAGTGTCGACACCTCAGAGCAGCAGGGTTTACGCTCAGATGACAGCAGTGACCCCTGACCCCTTCGAATTTCCCTTCTCTCGAAACTCTCGACGAAGACTTTTTGGACATCAGCCGGCTGTGAGTAGGGTAGTAAAGATTGATTAGAAATATAACTAACACTGCTAGCACAAACTAATGTGGCTAACACAACTAACTTTATAATTAAGAGTACTATCACACTAATTCTAATAATTACAAATAATTTTAGACTGACGAGGTGTACGTGGCTGCTCTTGATAGTCTTCGCAGATCAGTTAGACGTGTGGCCACCCATGAAATCAGACGGACATTATGCTCATGGGGTGTCTGTCAACTGTGTTTACGTCAAATGTACGTCAACGCTGATGAGGGGCCTTTGGGGGAAATACTCCGATCCGGTAGCACACGTGTGGATGATCTGTTACGAGTGAGTATGACATATACTTCATCAACCCTGTTTGCCTAATCACTTTGTATTTTAGGTTTCGTTATTTTTGTCAAATATGTAATGTTTGTTTTTTTTTCCTACTTTACAGAGTGAGACGGCCATATTCCCCCGTTGGCAGTCCCAAGAAGCAGTGGATATTCTAATGGAATGGGTATTAAGATTAGGTGGCTTGTTGGGAATGCTAACATATTTTTTCATAGAGTGTAACGACCAGGAAAGACTTGCTCTGAGTCCAACTCTCTGGTTGGACATTTTCACTCGACTGAGCACACACCTCGGTGAAGAATGTGAGAGGATGTCCCATCTTGCTGAAAGTCAAGGGGTGAATGACTTTAACACTTCGAACATGGCTACAGCTTCTGTGGACGAGACGTCCCCTGTAGGTTCCTGCCGAGTATGTCTAGATCGGAGACCTACCGTAGCCATAAAACCTTGCGGTCATGTGTTCTGCAGGTCTTGTGCCTTAGCGGTCTATCGGTGCCCAGTATGTAGGGGTCTTGTGTTAGGACGCACACAATTATATTTTTAATAAAACAAAAATGTTTTGTAGTACTATTTTAACATATTTTGTAAACTTTAAGATACTTTAGCTTGACCTATCTATATGATAATGATGATGATGGTTATACTGTTTTTAATATTTTACGCTTATTTGGTTTATTTTCAAAAACTTTCATTCGTTATTACTTACCCTTGTGACCTTAGAATAGATAGTACAGTCCAATTTTAAAGCAATAGTGAGTACTCATTACGTAACCAACCTCTTGACCCCGGATGAGATACCGGTTTACAAAGTACAAAAGTGGAGGGGAGATGGAGATATAGCTGCGGATGTCAACATCAGGCTTCAGTGTGCTCCACAGCTTCAGCCTGTTCAGTCGTGATCCTTCCGCCACTTCAGACGCTTGTCCTTCTGCTCTGCACAACTTATACTACCTGATCAGTAAGTTATTATTTTGGGTATTTATTAAATACTGCATGCTTAATATATTGGAGTGGGTCTGTTTTTCATGTTAACGCATGTATTTGCTAATCCAAACTAACATATTATAATACTAACGGTTTTAGGTTCTTATCATAAATATCTCATCGCCAATATTGTTTAAAGTTATTTTATTTTGAAGCTAATCAATTTTGGTGGGTTACAGATAATGGATCTCAAGAGTAAGCTGTCGGCTTTAAGCAGTGCTTCTAGTTCTACAATCGCACTTAAGGATCTGGCGGGAAAGGGAGATTGCGCAATAGTTGGAGCTCGGCGGGTGGTGACGCGATATGGAAGATCTATCGTCGTGGACATCGTAGTTGACAATCCAAATGCAACATCTTCGGTCTTCCTTCCTGCCCGGTATACCAACGTTCTCAGTGATGAAGACCTTCAGAGTCTCGTCAAGGACCACTACAAGATTGAAATCACCCAGCAAGGGCCGACATGTTCATTAAACATTAACATATTCAAGAGTAATTAATAAAACAATAGTACTCACTTTATCACCTGTTTTCATTTACCCTATCTGGTTTTGACGTAGTCACTTAGTTTCACATTAAGTGTGTTTTTAAGATATTGATTTTTAAAGTAGGGTTTAGGCTTTTGTAAGATGTAGTTGAGTTTAACAAGTATATACATACCGAATATCATTCAATAAGGCCCAGCCTTTCTTAAGATATTACATTTCAAATTATAGCTCCTTCAATTGTTTTGATACTATTTGTAGTACAGAGTTTAGGTTTTTGTAAGATGTAGGGGGTGATAACAAATACCTGTACACCAAGTTTAATGTAAATCGGCTGAGCCGTTCTCAAGATATTTAATTTTGAAATTTTGCCCCTTCATTTTTTGAGATGCAACCCGCAACATTTTAGTTAAGATTTTTCATATAGGTGGATACCCCTCTGAAGTGCCTACACTACGTAGTAGGCAGTTTTCTGGGGTCAAAACGACCCTAGGACCTACCGTTTTCGAGATATTAGCGATTTTTGACAATTCTTTTTGATGGGTTGGCAGCACTTGCTGATGATATACGCATATAAATGTGTTATATATGTATATATATATATATATATATATATACGGCATGACCATAGGTTGGTAACGTCTTGAATCACGTGGTCAAAAAAGGTTTCCCACCACGTGGGTGCCGCCATCTTGGAAAAAGCGCGGGGAAAAACACGTGGTCAAAAGTGAGGTTAGAATACGTGGTCGTCCGTGTGGGCCCCGCCATATTGGAAAAAGTGCGGGAAAAACACGTGGTCAAAAGTGAGGTTAGAACACGTGGTCGGCCACGTGGGCGCCACCATATTGAAAAAGCGCGGGAAAAAACACGTGGTTAACACACGTGGTCTAAAGTTAGGTTAGGACACGTGATCAGCACGTGGGCGCCGATGACGTCATCTTTTCAAGGTCAATTTGTGCCAGACTCCCAGCAGTACTACTAAAGTTGTTTTTACTATTTATGGGTTAAAAACATAAACATTTTCCCATAAGAAATATACGGGAAATTCGTTAGAAAAGAATTTTTCAACCTCTGAGAAAGTAGATAAGTCTTTACATGGTTTTGCAATATAACATGAAACTTTGACATTTTTGTTTATGATACGTGGGTACAAATTTAAAATATGTCTTATTTACAAGCAAATTATATAGCAAAATTTAACGTTTATGCATTTAACTTTTGAGTAGGTTTTATCCCTTTTTTAAATAAATGCACAATGAATGACAGTTTTTATTAAATGTTATAGACTTCTACAAAATTGTCACCACCTACTTTGGTCGACTTCTCTACCGATTTGGAGTTACAAATAAAATACCAAAACAACCCAGAATTTGTTGTTTTCTTTTGAAAAACATAATGAATAAAAGGGTTATCTTTGTACAACTAAATCCGGAATATTTAACTCTTCATTGGTACCAATTAACTGTGTAGATTTTGAATAATGACTTATTAAAGTTTGAGGTATTATATAATTTTTAATCGTTTAGAGTCAAGAAAGCTCATGAAAAAATCAAAAGGGCATTTATTATAAACTTACATGGGAATTTAGTTGTTATTGGATTTGTGCCCAACCCAATTGTACTGAGGAAAATTGCATGATAATAAAGCTGAAAATTTCCGTAATACAAATGTGCTTTTGAGCGCTATTTACAGGTATCGAAGGCGCTAACACAGCCCTGCAGAAACAGATTATAGGCGCAATCTCGTGTACCTTCTCTTGTGACTGCCTCAGCAACCCTGCGTTTTTGTTTCTTTTAGTATTGAGTGGATTACATCGTGTTTTATACATCCTATTGATATAACAGTAAAAAAATATTGTCCGACTGTAAAGTTGTAAAGTATTTTATGAGACACAGACGTGAAGCTTATGAGCCATGATTTCAGCAGGCTCTTACCAAATGGTAGCAATGATTGCCGCATAAAGTGCTAGAGTAGTGGTAGCGCCTGCAATGTTTGTGTAGGCCTGATTCCAGGAATCTTCTTTCCTCTCGCCAACAGCACTATGTTAGAAAACGGAATTTTGATTTATTCAACAGTAATAGACAACTTCAAAGTTGATTGAACTTAATGAAGGCTTTACGTGTGTGTCTGTTTACTGATGATGCTTTCAACAGTTTAATAGGTCATCATGAATAATTTTTATTCTATTCTTTTCTGGTGGGTTTTATTACTTATTTTATCTAATGAATTTGTAACATTAAAATCAAATAATGAATAAGTATATTTTTTTAAACTATTGCTATGTATGAGTTGTAAAATAAATTATGTAGTCTAAATCTAAATAAAAAATATACACTACGCGTTTCAAGTTGAATTACCTTCTAAAAGTCCTGGTACACTTTCTCAAGGGCTGACGGAGTTTGGCATAGAGAAACTTGTCTTAAAAACGGGAAATCCCGCCGCACCGTGCGCCGTGCCGCCTTGACACGTGGTGGCGCCTCAACACACTCACACTCATACGCGCGTGTTATGCGGGCTAGTCTAGCGTCGTGTTGAGGCGTCGCGACGTGTTATCACTGACGGCACTGTGACCCTCAACCATGACCATGGTGATCGCTAGGGCTCCTTTGTTCCCGTCCATGCTGCAGCCATTTTTTCATTGGTGGCCAGTGAAGTATGCACTTCTCTGTAAAATTCATGCCTTAGTCAAATTATCATGCATATGTTGAAAGTGCCTCTTCAGGGGCTGTGAAATCTCAATCTTATAATTGTCTTTTACTTATAATGATTAAATAAAACTGGTATAAGCGATATATACAATTGTAATTATTCTCCATGGGAATAACACTGGGGCTGAGTACGCATCAAGGGGGTTTGCTGCATCAAGGAAGACAAAAAATGGATTTTTATGCTAAAATCAATATAACTCAACTAAGAGAATTCACATACCAATTTTTATTCATTTATGTTTATAATTAAGGGAGACAGCATTTAGTTATTATCCATAAGAATAACATGGGGCTGGGTATGCAGGTTTGCTGCTACGGGAGCCTTTGGCAAAAAATTATTATTTTGAGCAAATATCAATAGACCACAATCAGATCAACCTGTATACCAAGTTTCGTCAGTATGCATATATAAATAGGCGAGATATAAAATTGTTCTTTTCCTCCATAAGAATAATATTAGACAACGTACTGTGTTTAGCACTTTCAATATCTCGGTAACCAATTGATGTAGAGGATTGATCAACATACCAAATTGTGTGTTTTTTAAGCTGAATCCAAAGGTAAAAACTAAAATTTGACAGTTTCAAAAATTATATGTAACAAATTCAAAAAACCCAATATCGTTAAACCTGGTGATGAGGTTAAATTTCCTATAGTATAAACATATTTCAAAATGGAATAAAAAATAAGTAGAAATTTATTTAAGTTAAATATTGAAAACAAACATGAATTTAATTTCAAAACTCAATGTAGGAAAGTTCAACGATGGTGAGGAAGTAGATGGCGTTGACCCTACTCGAATTACCGGAGGTGTCGGGTAGCGGACAAACAACAAACATTCACAAAACACGCCTGGGTTTCTAAAAACAGCGAACATGCTGATTCATTCACCGTTTAATCACTGCCCACCCGGAATTCTGCTGACCGAGAATGCAGCCAATAATAGCGGGGGCGAAAGTTCACTAATAACACGATTGGTTGTAGTGGGCGTGGTACATCAAAATTGGGGGAAACATCGAACTGGTGGGAAAAAAACTTGGAAGGGGAGAGAAGAAGGGACGAGGATTATTCGGGACAGGAGAGAGGAAGCGGACAGAAGGGCTGGATCGAGTAGGCCCGGGGTTACGTCAGGATAGGTGAACTTCGTCTACATCGCCCGATATCACTGGGGTACAGCGGAGTAGAAGAGTGGAGAGAAGACTGCCAGCCACCAGCCAGAATCCACGAGAGGAGTCCAGGAGCTTCAACCTGAGAAGGGAGAAGGTGTCCAACACGGCCAGAGTCTGCGACCGGAGGAGTGTCCAGGCGATCTTCAGGAGAGTCACCGACAAGGGACCACGAGGAGCCTCCAGGACCACATGAGGGACCACACGAGGGACCACACGAGCACCACGGGGGTTCGAGGACCGACATCGCACTGGGACATTCACCAATCTGGATCACCAAGTTCTCACTTCGGGGTATGTGAAGTTTTTATCTTCTGCTAACCTTGCTGCTCTTATTTAAAAATAAATTGTATAGGAAAGCGCTCTAATAGTTGAGAGGAAGGATTCACTTAATAAATAATCATGATTTAATAAAGATTAAAAATTAAAGAGAAAGCTTACTAAAATTAAGCATCCATAAATAGAGATGAATAGGAGAGATTTTGTAAGATATTAAGATCTGTCAGAATTTAGTTAATGAAATGAGTTGTTTGGGGAAGTGATAAACACAAGTTGTGTTATAAAAATGGCCCGCAGGCTGTAATAAGAACTGTAAAATATTTGTATATAAATTTCGTAGTGTTTGATATCATTGATTATTGACGTGCTTTATCCGAGAAGGAAAATATATATTCAGAATAGGTAACTGTATTTGAGCTTTATATGTGAGATTATTTAGGGGACTAGAAATGGCCACACGGCTAAAAGGAGTTTAGGCGTGATATTGTTTGACTTTGATTTACTGCTCTATACGTGTATATGATTATTAATAATGTGTTTTAATAGCTGGAATATAATAACATAATATATTTATTTTATAAAAGAATTGATTTGAATTTTTTTTTTATCTGAATTTAAAGTGTGTATTTTACTTAGTAGTTGTGTCTTATGTGATTTATAGGATGTATTGATGGACTTTGGCTGATGCCGAAATTATGTGACTGTTTCAATATTTAATTAGGTTAAGAGGGTTGATTATTTGTTTTCTGTGTTCGGATGATGTCATTTGTATCTTGGAAAGTAATAGTTAGAGCACAGAGGCCTCTGATTTGAATGTGCAAAGTCAGAACTTGTTGAAAATCTCATTTGTCTATTGATGTGAAATATTAAATATGTATATTAAAGGGTTACATGTTATTACAACTCTGGTGTTAGTTCAATTGATATCCTTAGTGTAATCTCCACTGCTAAGCGAGTCATTTGAAAGTTATTAGTTGAAAGTCAAGGGGTACAATAAACCACCAAAGTTGTTACATGGTGGAGACAGCCGAATTGGTTTAATTACCAGTGAATCGATTGAGCTAACACAGTGAGAGTTTGTTTAGAGATAAAGTGTTCAGTTTGGTAGATTTACCAATAAAAATGGTGCGTAATTATTTAGAGGGTTATTATTTTCAGATAATTATGTTCAGGTTTAATTAGTTAGGGAATAATTTAAAATTTCCACATTTATTGATTTGCATTTAATGATAGGGAAGCGATTAACGAGTTAGAAGCAGGGGAATAAAATGTAGTTATTTAAACAAAAATATTTAAATAATAATAAGAAAGCTACTTGCTCGGAAGTTAAAGTGTTAGGAATAATTCAACTTGTTAGCTCCAAATGCATACCTCCCATTCTGAGGCATGACTTTAGAAAAATCAGGAGAGCAATGAAATGAATGTAGGACTAGGAATTAGTGTTTTACCACAAGATATTTATCGAGTAAGCAAGGTTAACCTACAAGGGATATTAACTAAGTTCCATATAAAGTTTAGGGAAGATGACACAGTTGCAGATTTAAGACCTATTGTAGCCGACTTAAAAGCTTATCTTAAAAATAATTGGACAGAGGAAAAGAAAGTTCTATTAAGACAATTATTAGGCAAGAGATTTTTAACTGAGACAGAACGCGCAAAATACCCGTCATTACGGCGGATTGAACAGTTTATTAGTGAAAGGGACAATTTATATGACACTCCGGCGGTTGATTACGAGCTATTAGGGGAGGAATACGAGGAAATAGATTTCAACGTAGGAAGTTTAAACGACACACTGTCACAAGATTCACAAGAAGAAACGGGTAATAGGGACAATTTAAGAGGATCGACCAGTAACCCAGAGAATCAAAATTTTCCGGCACATCTTACACTTTAACCTAAAGGAGATACAACAATGTCTAAGGATAAATTACCTTTAATATCGGCAGGGACGTACCATGGTCTACAGTCTGAGAATCCCAATGATTTTATTGATAAATATGAAATAGCTGCCATGTCAAATCATTGGCAGGAAAATTCAAAGTTAAATTTGTTTCCTGCACATTTTACAGGTACAGCACTAGCATGGTACCAACACTATACAAAAACCAAAGTATTCAATAGCTGGGACGACTTAAAAAAGATTTTCATAAGAACATTCACACCTGTCAGTCAGGCACAAACGCTACAAACCACACTAGAAGGAAAGGTTCAGGGTAGGGATCAGCCAGTTTTAGCATTTTACCTAGAAATAGTAACATTATGCAGACGTTATGATCCAGAGATAACAGACAGAAAGATTATACAACACATCATTCAAGGCCTAAGGCCAGAATTTTGTGACAGGATATTGGCAGAAACGTGCGACACATTAGAAAAATTAGAGGACAACCTCAGGAAAATTGAATTGCAATTACAAATCAGGGCAGCAAATAGGGAAAAGTACAGTAGAGCAGAAACAGTAGAAAGGAGTAGGGAATTCACAGGGAACAGTAGACAGGAAATAAACAATCTTCAGGCTGAGATAAAGAACCTAACACAGATCATATCTAATATGAGCATCCAGCGGGAGACACAACCACAGTATGGAAACAATAATGTGCGAACACAACAGAGGACCTACTACAACAGCTACCAGAGAGGAGGACCAAACAACAGGTGGTCACCCCCACAATGGCAGGGAGTACAGCATCAACATCACGGTGGAGCCGGGGACTGGAAGCCGAGAAACATTGCACCAGTAGACAAGGTCGCGGCCGCTTACAACCAAGGTCACAGCACACCGGGACTCACGCGTCACCAGGGCCTTGCACCGACACGCAACACCTTCACCGGGGCGCTGGACCTCACCGCTGCACCTCGGCGGACGTCAACAGCTGAGTACTGGGGAGGAGAATGGTACTGCAGTATATGTAAGAGGAATAACCACACGACGCAGGACTGCAGATTCAGGACACCTCAAGCCCAAAATTACACTCAATCTTGAGGGAAATACTGTGACAATTGCAGAATGTCGAACCATAACAGAGAGGAATGTTTTAGGCTAAAAAGAACACAACAGAATCCAAAAAACTAATAAGGAGGGGACCTTTCTATACTAACTACACAGAGAGGACTCCCCACCCCTTCAGTGTTACGCCAAGACACAAAAACACACGCAACCAATTTCAAATAAACAATTATGACCAGGAGTTTCCTACTTTAACGGAGTCTAGGAACATAAAGCTAAATAAGAAATATAATCCACGAGACGAGACAAGAAAATATGGAAGGATAATACAGGATGAAGAAGCAAACGGATACCAGACAGGAAGGATGAAGGAATACATGTTTCAAGATTGCAGGGAAGCTAAGCATAGTTACAGACCCACAAAAATGTCAAACAGGAGAATTGGAGAGAGATATAATAGGGAAGAAAGAGGAGAAAAAAATACACCACGTACTACGGATAAGAAAAAAGAAGAAACACGAGAGGTACAGAAACACAGAAAGGATGAAGATAAAGAAAAGGAGGGATATTTCCTAGGAGAGGAGAAGAAAAGGAAGATATGTTCGGAATTAGAAGAACAGGAACAACAACACACAATATTTAGCTGTGATATCTCACGTGTAGCTGAAGGAAGGATACATAAGCCTAGGAAAAAGGGAAACTTTAAAAACAAAGAGATACATGAAACGTTATTCAAAATACAGGACAGGGAAAACAGGAAAATGCCCGTCTTAACTTTGAATGCAAAATTAACTCAACATCCCAATAGGTTAATAGCATGTATCATTGATACGGGCTCAAACATAAATTTGATTAACTCAAAACGGGTAAATGCAAATAACATTAAACAGAACAGAGTACCCAAAGTGGTATCAGCAAATGATACGCCTATTCAGATTTTAGGCACAACGGAGGTATTGCTAGAAGTTCAGAACATTATATTTAGGGAAACATTTTACGTTACACCAGACACCAACAGTGAAATATTACTGGGTAACAAGTTTTTGAAGCGGAATAATGTAGAGTTAAATTTCAATACTAAGGAGATAATATTCAACATGGGATTACATAAACACCGAATTAAAATGGAAAATAAGTGGCTACTCGAATTAGAGGCAATTAACTCAAACAATATTATCACAAAGGCAAAGGTTATTGACATAAAATGTGAAGAAGACTTAGTGATAGCCGCTCATCAGCATAGGAGAATACAATTGCAACAAAACATCAGTGATGGAGCGCAATTTGAACCGGAAAAATCGCTACAGGAGAAGAAAAAATGTCATGTATATCTAGTTCAAGGGGATGATGGCGTTAAACCGTACTTAAATATTTATAACGCTTCAAACTTCACAAAACATATCAATGCGAACACTATATTAGGATTTTGCACGGAGCAGGAAAATTCAGACTATAACCAACCGGAAGTTAAACCCCTAGGAATTAAATATCACAATAATCCGAGTAAACAAGTCCTTAAGGACAAGGATGGTATAGAATTTAATATATCTCCCCACCTAAATGCTGAACAACATAATAAGGTAGTAAAAGTACTACAGAAATATAAATCAATGTTTACTACAAAGATAAAGGATTTAACACCAGCCAATTTACCTCCAGTAGCATTGGAAACAATCCCTAATGCACAACCAACAAATTCACCACCCTATAAGCAAGGAAAACAAGACAGAGAAGAATTGAATAGATTATTAGAAGAATTACAACAGCCAGACATTTTAGAAGAAAGTTCAAATTACTGTCCCATAGCAAGCCCAGTGTTTATAGTGAGAAATAAGGATTTTTCTGCTCGCCTAGTTGCTGACATGCGCAAAATTAATGAAATCTTGAAACCTTGTATCTATACGACCCCATCAGTAAATTTAGTTTTAAATTGCCTGAATAATGATAATACATTTACTAAATTGGATCAGAAAGGAGCGTATCACCAGTTATTAGTCCGTGAACAAGACAGGGATTTACTGACAATTAGAACACAAGATAAGATGCTTCGCTACAAACGTCTCACGATGGGTTTAAAAGTAAGTTCGGCGCTGTTCAATAAAGCCATCTTGGCTATATTAAACAAGCATTTATACAACAAGGTAATCTCATACATTGACGATGTCACAATTTATGGAAAAAGTTTTCAACAGGAGTTAGAAAACTTAGAAACAATTTTGGACATTTTACACAAGGCTAATCTTAAACTGAACACCAATAAGTGCAAATTCCTATACGAGCAGGTAGATATACTGGGATACACAGTATCCAATCAGGGAATATTACCCCAGAAGTCCACTGTAAAGGCAATATAGGAATTTAAAAGACCGAACTGTCTAAGACAAGTAAGGCAGTTTATCGGGGCATCGTCAATTTTTAGAAAACACATTAAGAACTATGCACAAATAACATTACCATTAACAGAGCTAATCAAGGATGGAAATAAAAATGTACCATTTAAATGGACTGAGGAGTGTGAAACAGCGTTCATAAAAATAAAAGAAATTCTGACAAACCCTCCTCTCCTAAAACATTGGAATGACAATTGGGAGGCCAGCATTTTTGTGGATTCAAGCTTATTTGCTCTGGGAGCATGTTTGGTTCAAACCGACCCAATAACTAACAACATACACCCCATCGCTTACTTGTCTAAGAAATATACCCCCACACAACAGCGATATTCGAACGCAGAGCGCGAGATGATGAGTTTGGTATATGCTGTAAATTATTGGAGAGAATTTACACTAGGACGTAAAACAACAGTTTATACTGACTGTCAGGCACTCGTACATTATCAAAATTTTAAACACACTTCAACAAGATTGAATCGCTTAGCGTTATTGCTAGTAGATTATGACATTGAAATAAAATATAATACCCCCGTCGCAGCAAACCTGCATACTCAGCGAATTTCCAATGGAGATATAAATGTCTTAATACTACATAAAGCCACTTACCAAGTTTCATAAAAATATATTCACAAATAAGTGATATATACAATTTTAATTATTCTCCATAAGAATAACATTGGGGCTGAGTACGCAGGTTTGCTGCAACAAGGAACACAAAAAATTGGTTTTTATGCTAATATCAATATATCTCAACTAGGAGAGGTCGTATACCAGTTTTTATTAATTTGTGGTCATAATTAAGGGAGACAGAGCATTTAATTATTATCCGTAAGAATAACATGGGGCCTGAGTACGCAGGTTTGCTGCTACGGGATGATTATGCAAAAACAATTTTTTGGAGCAAATATCAATAGACCTCAACGGGATGAAGCTGTATACCAAGTTTCGTCAGTATACGTTCATAAATAAGCGAGATAAAAAATTTGTCTTTTCCTCCATAAGAATAACATTAGACAACGTACTGTGTTTAGCACTTTCAATATCTCGGTAACCAATTGACGTAGAGGAATGATCAAAATACCAAATTGTGTGTTTTTTTTAAGCTGAATCGAATGGTCAAAACTAAAATTTGACGTTTTCAAAAATTATGTGTAAAAAATTCAAAAAACCCATTTTTGGGGTACAAAACCCCCCCAAAATACCCCTTCGGATAGGTCGATCTGTCTGGTTTTCGAACTTAAAGTCATAAATGCTGCTTTACATGTTTATACCAAATTTCGTCAAAATCGGATAATTTTTACGAGAGTTATCGTGCTCACGGACACATATATATATATAGATATATATAGATATATATATATATATATATATATATATATATACAGTATCGAACGAATGGTGTTTTTGGGGTCTGGGGACCTCAAAACGAAAAGTTATCATGGTCCCGGGCCTAGGTCTTACCATGCCGACTACGGTAATAGCTTCTTCCCTATAGGGGAAATTCGCTAAATTCCCTATAGGGGAAATTCGCTAAAAAAGGCACTAGTAACTCTCTGGCCGACAGCTTATCAAGGAACCCGATAAATGAGACATTGGATGAAGAACCACTACAAATAACATTAAACTTAGGCGAGATTAAATCAGAAGATTTTGAAGAGCTACAAGCAAAAGACCCATACTTAAAGCAGATCAAATTAGCTAAAATTGCACCCGAATCAGTTCCCAAGAAAATTAGAAATCAATCTAGGAAGTATGAAGAGCGTGATAACTTATTGTACTACAAACAGTTTAATGGACAAGATAATTCGTATTTATTAGCAATTCCGAGGGAAAAGGTAAATGAAATCCTACAAATTTTCCACGATAACATTTACTCAGGCGGACACTTTTCAGCTTTTAAAACCAGCAGGAAGATAAAAGAAAGATATTATTGGCAACAGGTGGAACAAGACATACAAAACTACACGCGCACTTGCGAACAATGTCAATTAAGGCGCACTCCAACTTATAAGCAATTCGACAAGTTAACTCCTCAAGTACCGCCAACAACACCTTTTGAAAGATTAATTATCGATTATATGGGACCTATAACACAAAGTAGGTGCTATAAATACATATTAATGGTGACATGCCCCACCACGAGAATGATATTTACTCGCTGCACTCGATCTGCGGACGCTAAGACAACCGCAAACATCTTGTTAGAATTGTTTTGCATTTACGGATGCCCAAAACTAATAACACACGACCAAGGCACCCATTTTAAGGGAACGGTTTTAAAACAACTGTTATCAAGCCTAGGAATTCAACAAAAGGCAAGTCCGCCCTGCATGTACCGGATTCAGGGATTGACGGAGAGAATGAATTTGATTTTTAAGAAAACTATAAGCCATTATATTGAACGAGAACCGAACCGATGGTCGGAAGTAGTAAAATACGTCACGTTCGCATACAACACGACCGTCAATAGAAGTACAGGCCATACGCCGTTTTATCTAATGTTCGCTAGAGAGGCGAATTTACCCTCAGACTATTTGTATGTCGACAAAGACCAAGATCCCGACCTAATTCGGGAAATTAAACACATTCAAGAAATTAGGAAACAGGTGCCCGAATTAATAAAAAAAGCTCAAGACGGGCAAAAGAAATATTTTGACTCAACAAAACGAGACTTAATATTAAATATCGGGGATGAGGTTTTAGTTCAAAACACTCCTCATCACTGGCAGAAATACAGTAAATTTGAAAATTTTTACAAAGGACCATTCTTTGTCACAGACAAGATTAATGATACGACGTATATGGTTTTGTTAGAAAAATATGGTAAACTTGTCAACCAGCCCGTACACATAGCTAGGATGAAACCGTTTAACCGGAGATGATAGTTAAAAATAAAATAAAATAAAAATAAACAAAACAAGGAAACGCCCCGTTAAATTATTATTCAGTTATTAGGGAAGGAAAATTTTGCAACACTATCAACCCCTCAAAATGAAAATACAGGGAATAATATATACATTTCAAGACGGATTCCTGTTAGCTACGGAAAAATACTTGAACAATTATTCAAGGAACAAATTATTAGCTCAATAGTTTAAGAAAAATCAATCAAAGAATATAGAATAAACTATAATCTATATTGTAATATATCACAGTGTAGTGGTACATCGAAGGTTCTAAAAGAAAGCTTTATCAAATACCTTATGAATGAGGGTATCCAATTAATACATTTCCCTAAAAGGCGGTTGCACTACATGTTTACATTTAACTGAAACACTTCAACTTATATTATTATACGAGAAGAATGGATAAGAAATCAAACACCTACATTAAAAAATAAAAAAAACATTCAAACAAAAACAGGATTTACCAACACACGTTAATCAGAGAGCTAGGAGAAGACCCGAGAAACAGATCATCGCGCGGCAGACTGAATAACTCATCCAGTGAAGTTACAGTCTGGACCAAGAAACAGAGGGATGACAACAGCAGTAATGTGACACAGATGCTGTGGGAAGTGCAGTTTGTTTACATGCTGGCGTGCGAACAAGACTGCGTCAGCATACAGCATCTGGGTGAGAGAGAAAGAGATACATAGCAAGGTTGTCTGTCGCTGCGAAGTAAGACAACGGCTTATTTACTGATTATTGATGGAACAGGGGATCCTGATCAAATCCCCCGCCACATTGAAACTCAGTAATACAGAGTTAATATTTAAAAATTGTACACAAATACGAAACGAATAAAATAATAAAAAGGTTGATAAGTTACAAAGTTATAAAAATTAAACATTTATCATTACAAAATACAGATTTTGACTTATTTGGAAACACTAAACTTATATTTAATATTTTATTAGAATGGACTAGCACCATTACTATAATTTTGCCATTTACTAATTTACGTTCTTCACTTTCAAAAGATACAAATTTAGGCTATTATTGCCTCAACGAGATTTAAACGGAACGGACAGTGTGCAGTAAGCAGAATGCCAAAGAGTCACCACAAGCCAGAACATAGCAATAGCGAGTCACGCTGAGGTCAGCTCGCCATGCATTTCTCCGCCTTGTCAAGTAGACGCGTTATACTTCAATCCAATTAGGCTTCTCTGAAATCCATTTACCACAGGAGGTATGACAAAACTTGAGGGACCAAGTTTTCCCGGCAGAGGGGGAATATAAACATATTTCAAAATGGAATAAAAAATAAGTAGAAATTTATTTAAGTTAAATATTGAAAACAAATATGAATTTAATTTCAAAACTCAATGTAGGAAAGTTCAACGACGGTGAGGAAGTAGATGGCGTTGACCCTACTCGAATTACCGGAGGTGTCGGGTAGCGGACAAACAACAAACATTCACAAAACACGCCTGGGTTTCTAAAAACAGCGAACATGCTGATTAAGTAGGTTCATTCACCGTTTAATCACTGCCCACCCGGAATTCTGCTGACCGAGAATGCAGCCAATAATAGCGGGGGCGAAAGTTCACTAATAACACGATTGGTTGTAGTGGGCGTGGTACATCAAAATTGGGGGAAACATCGAACTGGTGGGAAAAAAACTTGGAAGGGGAGAGAAGAAGGGACGAGGATTATTCGGGACAGGAGAGAGGAAGCGGACAGAAGGGCTGGATCGAGTAGGCCCGGGGTTACGTCAGGATAGGTAAAAATTGCCACCTGCGTAGAGTCCAAGTCCTCTTCGTCTACATCGCCCGATATCACTGGGGTACAGCGGAGCAGAAGAGTGGAGAGAAGACTGCCAGCCACCAGCCAGAATCCACGAGAGGAGTCCAGGAGCTTCAACCTGAGAAGGGAGAAGGTGTCCAACACGGCCAGAGTCTGCGACCGGAGGAGTGTCCAGGCGATCTTCAGGAGAGTCACCGACAAGGGACCACGAGGAGCCTCCAGGACCACACGAGTACCACGGGGGTTCGAGGACCGACATCGCACTGGGACATTCACCACTCTGGATCGCCAAGTTCTCACTTCGGGGTATGTGAAGTTTTTATCTTCTGCTAACCTTGCTGCTCTTATTTAAAAATAAATTGTATAGGAAAGCGCTCTAATAGTTGAGAGGAAGGATTCACTTAATAAATCATGATTTAATAAAGATTAAAAATTAAAGAGAAAGCTTACTAAAATTAAGCATCCATAAATAGAGATGAATAGGAGAGATTTTTTAAGATATTAAGATCTGTCAGAATTTAGTTAATGAAATGAGTTGTTTGGGGAAGTGATAAACACAAGCTGTGTTATAAAAATGGCCCGCAGGCTGTAATAAGAACTGTAAAATATTTGTATATAAATTTCGTAGTGTTTGATATCATTGATTATTGACGTGCTTTATCCGAGAAGGAAAATATATATTCAGAATAGGTAACTGTATTTGAGCTTTATATGTGAGATTATTTAGGGGACTATAAATGGCCACACGGCTAAAAGGAGTTTAGGCGTGATATTCTTTGACTTTGATTTATTGCTCTGTACGTGTATATGATTATTAATAATGTGTTTTAATAGCTGGAATATAATAACATAATATATTTATTTTATAAAAGAATTGATTTGAGTGACTGGACCTTTAAATTGAACTAGCGGTTACCCGTCCAGTATCTTATTTATCTGAATTTAAAGTGTTTATTTTATTTAGTAGTTGTGTCTTATGTGATTTATAGGATGTATTGATGGACTTTGGCTGATGCCGAAATTATGTGACTGTTTCAATATTTAATTAGGTTAAGAGGGTTGATTATTTGTTTTCTGTGTTCGGATGATGTCATTTGTATCTTGGAAAGTAATAGTTAGAGCACAGAGGCCTCTGATTTGAATGTGCAAAGTCAGAATTGTTGAAAATCTCATTTGTCTATTGATGTGAAATATTAAATATGTATATTAAAGGGTTACATGTTATTACAACTCTGGTGTTAGTTCAATTGATATCCTTAGTGTAATCTCCACTGCTAAGCGAGTCATTTAAAAGTTATTAGTTGAAAGTCAAGGGGTACAATAAACCACCAAAGTTTTTACAATAGATTAAAACCTGTTTTTGTCCATCTTACTCGTTATGTCATCTAGATTAAAAATCGGGCAATCAGCCAATATTATGTTTATAAACATTAACACGTGCAATAATTTACATTTCATTATGCAATTGGCTTAAATAACCCAGTTTTTATCTTGCAGGAGGTGGTGACACATGATGAAGATGGCATCCGAACAATCTACCAGTCATAGAAACCTCATCCTGAGTGCCATCATAAGTAAGTATCTGGAAACAGGTGTAACACAAAGCATTATGGTAATAACGCTTCAACATGTTAAACTCCTGCTTGACCTTTACTGTAGTTTAAGCAAAGTTTCTGTAGATTTTTCATTTTGTAATCATCAATCGAGCCATTTTCAAATTATATCAAGTGAAATTGCAGAGTTATTGTGACTTTACACTCCATTCTTTGAGCAAGTCTCAGATTAAACTACCAGACTTTCAAAAATGAGTTTTAAAACATGCAATAAAGAATAAAATCAATTAAATACCCTTGTAATGTTCCACACAAAATTCAAAAATCCCTTGTATCCGGGCAGCTAAGAAATTTGCCACTTAAAATAATGCAATATTTGGCCATGGAATATTTGGCCATGCAGTATTTTGTAACTCAAAAACTGTAATGAAGTTTTGGAGTTAATTTCAATCAGTAAAAGAATAATAAAATAATTATAATTCATAATTCATATATTTTAAATTAAAAACTTGTTATTTCTGATAGTTGTTTTTAATTAAAAATGTATAATAATAGTAAAAGATTGCCTCCAAGATCAATCATTAATTCATATTAATGTTCTTTTGTAATTAACAGAAATCCCATTAATAGTGTACATAGTGCCTACATTTATTTGAATACTGTACATAGTGACTTTTCTTCTAAACTATATCACTTTATATTTAAATTTGTTTTGCTTCCCTGTCTATAAACCAACGCACAAAGACTATACATTCAAATCACCAGTTAACAAATGAATTTTAAACTTTTAATTAAAATATTGTATTTGCTCATCATTACATCACTAATGTATTCTTAGGATCTAAGGAAAAGCGGAGTTTTCCTCGTCAAAGCCTCCATTTTGAAGCAGCTAACTGCTCAATACCATTTCTGGTTCTTCTTATTATATTCTCTTTCCTTGTTTCCTTGGAGGACAAACTACAGTTAAGTCATGAAGCTGTCTTCATTAAATTTATCTAGACAAAAAGCACTTCTTATCTAATCAATGTAAGAATTATACTAAATTATACTAACACAAATAGAACTTAAGGTTGCTGCCATTTGAGTAGTAACTATCTCCTCAAAAGTTTGAAATTTATTGTGCCTCTTCACTCAACTATCTCCTTGAACATAACCCTCAGCCCCCCCCCCACAACAGATTTGCTTTAGGATACAACCAGGTATTACTGAATCATTCCAATGATTGTCCACTCTACCAGAATCCTCTAACTGCTGCCAAGCCAAGGACTTCAGTGCCAGGAAATCACTTACTGTACTCATTTATTCAATCAGCAAACCACACTTTGAATAAAAAAACTATTGTTTAAAAATATGCATTGAATATAATGTAAGAAAAAAGGTTAATTAATAGAGCAGATAAGGTGGACAGTTAAAAGTTGACAACTCTATTTAGAAATTAGTGACTCAACTTAAATTGACTTTAATCCCTGTTACTTTAAAAGCTAATTTATCTTCACTACTTTCAGGAAATGTTGCAACCTAGAGGTTCAAGACTTTACAAACTTGTTCATAATCCCACGGTAATTTTTCAAGAGTAAGCAATTGTGATATTATGGAATGAATAAATTAACCAAAACCTTCAGTGATGCATCCAATTAACGTTATATAAGCGCTAGAGTTATAAAGTTAGGGTCAGGGATCCACTGTTGACCTTGGACTTGGCCACAAACTGGTTGGCCAATTACAGCAGGGAGCCACCAACCAGTTTGAGGGAATCTTGGAATTCTATTGGTTTTTCCTCACTATGTGTCCACTAAATTGGTACACGTTTTTGCAACAATGTTTTAAACAAGAACTGGTCTAACATTAATAAAATTGTATTATTTTATATTAATACCTTTTTTGAACAATTGCAAACTGTTACAGGAAATTATAATGTGTAACATTTTCCAAAAATGGTTATGAACGTCTTTTACAATTTGCTTGTTTTCACTCCAATTACTTTTTAATTTTTGCGAACAGTCCAAACTGTGGCCTTGTTAACTCCCGCATCAGAAATGTATGGTATCTAAGGTGAACTTCACATGGAAGGCATCATCAGTCCAGCAGCGACAAGAAAGTCTTGCACACTATAGTTAGTGAAGAACAATTAAACTGATATTTTCAAAGTGGCTGGATAGTAGGGACCATTGTGTATAATAGATTTATTCCTCCTTGATGAGAACAATATTATCAGGCAGTTCAACGTGAAGGTAGTGCTCGACATGCCTTCACTTATGTTTCTTAGAGGTATTTACAAAAAAATGGATGAGGAAAGTGAATTCGCCCATTACATGTGTAATGTATATCTGACTGAGGCTGGTATCAAATCGGAGTAAATTATGGCCCACACCACAATCACAATCAATGCTATTCAACAGATAATTATTTACTGTTGTGGTTTATACAGTCCTGCTACTCAACATAGATACTTAATTATTTACTGTTGTTATTAATACCTCTGGTGGTTCTTCACAAAATAAAGAATTCTCTCTCTCTCTTCACAAACACTTGCTTCCGTATAATTTTCTGGTCAATTGCATCTTCTTTAAGGGAAACACCTCTTGCGCATGGGCATCTTCAATGGTAACCCTGCATGCAGGAAATGTGGGCAGTACGTGGAGACTGCAGATCATCTGCTCTTTGATTGTGATGAGCTTAGGGAGGTAAGGGCTTCAACTCTGAGAACTATGGCTAGGAGTGAATACCTGCCTCCTGAGGAGCTCCTTGATAGGATGATGCAATTAATCAGGCTCTTGAACCTGGAGGAGTCCTAAAACCTCTCTCAATTATTTTCGTGGGTGCGCAATAAACCCATTGCGGTTGATGTGCCTCGGGACTCAAGTCCGCCCCTTCTGATGATGATGATGATGCATCTTCTTTTTTCCCCCAACCTTTCCATCTTTGTCCCACCATTGCAACTTTGGCCTTCCTGATGATCTATCTTCTGCCTTTCAGGTTTTTCAATAAAATGCTCTTAGATAGTGAAATATTCTATTTCCTGGAAAATTTCTTGGCTCATCTAATCCTTCTGCGCTCTACCTCTCCCACAATAATCTAAGTCTAAGAATAGCTTCCTCCATTCCCTGTTGTGTTTTACTCTCTACCCCATTATCAAAGGATGGTCCACATGTTTTTCTATAAAAAATAATATATTTTATTCTTGTATTTTTAATTACCACCCAGTTTTTAAAACTGTATTCTAGTTTTTACTACAATAGAGTCTGCAAACCTGAACTCATGTGGACGACTTAAGGGCGTCCGGGTTTGTAAAATGTCTGGGTTATCAGGAAAGGAGTAAAAATAAGATAAAATACAAGTTTGTATACATTATTATTATATTAAACACTTATTTATTGTATAAAAATACAAAGAAACTACAGCTTAAACTTCAAATGTTAAAAAAAAAAGAAAAAAACCTGTGGTCGGTGTCACGTCATTCTCTGGTCGTGCCGTAACGTTTGAAGTGTGGGAATTTACCAGTCTGCCAGGGTTTCTGGGTTATCTAGACTTCCAGGTTATCGGGGTCCGAGTTTGCAGGACTCTACTGCATGAATTCTACAGTTATTTAAAAATAACTATATACGGATGTATCTGTTCCCAGTCAACATAGTGTACTTCGGTGTGGGAGAGAGCAATGTGTGGACCTCCCCTGCCATTCCCCGCCTGCGAGAGCCCGGGAGCCGCCTGTCTGGGGCTGCGGCGGGGCTGGACGAGGCATGGCTGGTATCGTGCTTCGCCATCGGGCAGGTGCTCGGCCCCCTCATCAGCGGCTGCTTGCTCGACTCCCTCGGCCGCAAGCCCACCACCTTCCTCATCATTCTGTTCCTGCTGATCAGCTGTGCCCTTCTAGCAGTGGCCTCTAGCGCTCAGGTGGGCTGCACTACCTACTTTATGTCTTTAAGTTGAAGATTTGGCATGCCTTTTTTCACTCTAATTCTGATTACAGTAGCATTTTTTTTATAAAATTAATATCTAAAGATTTAAAAACAGGATTATTCCCTGCTAAAACAGAATATGAACATTTCAATGTAATGTCCCCCGACAGGAAGGGGAAGATAGGACTCAGGGATTCCTGACTTTAAGATTTCCACATAAAATTTTTTTTGTAAATTCTGATACATCATCATGGAATAAATATTATTATTAATTGTCCAATAAATCAATTATAGTTTTATTCAGTACTTGGATTAACATACAATGCATAGTTATATATTTTACTATATGCAATTCATACCACGTGCAATATTAAATTAAAATACTTTATTTTATTATTTCCTCTAAACTTAACTTACTCATGATATGTACAGTTAAAACAGTAATTTTTAAGTCATGTTTATAAGGTTTTAATCTTCTTGCCTTTATTAAAATCAGCTAAACATATTACTCTCCAGTTTAAATTGTAACTTTGTAGGGAATTAACCTCTAAAAAGAGAGTTCAAAACTATGTGTAATAAGTAGTATTTTTTTACTATATTTTTTATGAATTTTAGGTTCTTTATTGTGCCAGAGTGATTGGTGGCTTTTCCTTTGGCATGAGTGTGTCAGCCCTGCCGGTATACATCGCTGAAATTTCTGATGTAAGTATACATATTAAAATTGAAAAAAATAATACCTACAAAAAACGTAATCTGATAATTCTGTAGGCAAATGAGATATTTTGTGTATTTTTAGCATATTTTAGAGTGATAGGAGAGCTCAAATGAGAGGTGTCAGCCCAGGAGGCTCCAGGAAAGCGATATTTATCTCCATCTAAACACTAAGTAGAGAGAACAAATTAGCCTCAAGACCATGGGAATGTATAAAATATTTGGTTGTTTATTCTGTAACATGTGTATTCCTGTTTTAATCCCTTAATAACAATTATTGTAACTTTTTTGCCCCCCAGAACAAATATGTGTCACTTCATAGACAATACAGACATTATTTACATTATAATTATTTAACAAGCAAGACCTCTACATGAGTTTTAATTCTTGTAATCACTAGGGTAATTTGTTTCCTCTACAATTAAACATAAGTGGTCATGTGTGATGGGAAAATTACTTTCAGTTCTGTCTAATGTAGAATGGTGGTATATAAAAATATTTGACTAGATAAAGATTAAACTTTTCAATGAACTATTACCCAACATTTAAGGACCAATCTTTCTATCAAATATTGTACTCCTAACAATAATCTAACCAATTTGATCTGCTCCAAGCAGAACTTATTGAACTATGCATAAAACAATTTGAACCTTGAGAAAGCAAGGCAGCCGATGCACACGTACTATAATCAAATGGTCAATAATCATCTGACCTTTACAAACACACACAAACTTGACCTTTCATTCCAACATCCTTCTGATAGCAATATCAATAATATTTGCAACATAATATATTGGAGTGATTGACACTACTGCTTCCAACCAAGTACAACACTTTGCTTAATGTAAAACCAGTCAAAGTAATAGTCTAAATACAAACATGTATATAAACATTTACAAAATATTTGGAAAGTGTTCTCTGACAAACAATTGAATCCTTCATGTGCAAATTTGGAAAACATGTTGGAACGTAATTTAGGAAATTGGTTCTCAATTAATAGTCTTAGGGTGAATTAAATAAAACTCTGCTTATTTATTTTTCAAAAACAAAAATAACAATTTGCTATAAATTAATTTTATTTGATCAATGTGCATGATACTAAGCTTTTAAGTCTACAACTTGATGAAAATTTAAAGCGGACACAATACAAAAATGTATTTAAAGAAATTTAATAAATAGAATTTGCACAAGAAGTCAAATGCAGTCAGCCAGCACTTAAGAAAGTAGCCAAAATGTAGGCAGTTGATTACCTTCAAGTCTTGTGGGAGTGTGGTGTTCCTTAATTTTGAGGCAGAAGTTGGTTATGTGCATGTTGTATTGACAGATTTATTCCCTTCTTCTTCCTGATCTGGTTGTTTGATGTTTGACTAACACAGGCAAAGGTTACACCTTTTGAGATGTACATCATGAGTTGAAGCCCTTTAAACTAAATCTTATAATTATTACATTTTTAGAGATATTTTCTCTACTGCCTCTAAACAAAGTGCAATGTTGTTAACAAAATCTTAGTTGTATAGTAGGCCTACTGGAAATGATTGCAAAAACAATAAGGTCAGGACTTAAGGCAAAGTTAAGAAATTTGTCACTGTAGGTCATTTTATACAGGAGTTGTGCAGTAAGGCTGGATTTTGCAGAGTTTCTTCAGGTCTCCACCCGATGGGTTGTCAAAATGCCTTTGTAGTTTATATAAATGATGTACAAATGATTTAAAATAATACTAATTTAATGTTGAGAAATGTAATTTATTTAGAAAACATCAATTTTTATCCCTAAGCAATGAGAATGTTTTCTCTATTGGAGGGAGTACTCTTTCAACTAAAAACCATCCAAATTCTAATTTATATTCTGTGTTAAATAATAAAGTTGCCTTCCCGTTTGGTTGGGTTGTCTATGATGCGCTTACCATTACTTACAATCTGTCTCCACCATTTCAGCCCCAAATCAGAGGGACACTGGCCTCCCTACCTCTAGCGTCACGGTCCCTAGGCTACTTCACCATGTACGCAGTAGGTCCACAAGTGAGCTATGTCGGGTTGGTCCTCGTGAGTGTCGCTGCGCCGCTCATCGCTCTCTTGTTGTTCTTCTTCCTACCGGAGTCTCCATACTTCCTACTGGCCCGGGGGAAGACAGACAGAGCCACTAAGACCATCCAATGGCTCAGGCGCGGTGCAACCAAGGAAGTTGTACAGACGGAAGTTAGCATGATACAGGTATTGTTTTTGCTACCCTCTTTTTCTCCAGCTAGACTGCTGGAGCTAGTTTATTTGTGAGGAAGAAATAACTTTGATCACAATTAAAAAATTTAAAGTTGTGTGCTGCATTCTTTAAAGATCTATTGTAGAAGTTAATTGAGCTGCATTCAGTTGTAAAACCCTACCAACTGTCTTATTTACAAAATAACTGCCAGTAATGCATTAGGTCTACCAGTACACCCGCTTTAGTGAATGCTAAATGCAGTGAAATTAGTATGTTTGTTGTATAATCCATATGATGCCACACAAACCACATAAATAACATTTGAAATTTAAAGGCTAAAAAATGGAATATTTTTGGATTTTATTGAACGATTATTCACTGTGATAACCTCAACATTCTATTACCTGAAATACTTGGTATTTTTCGATATAATGTGAGTCATAAATGAACAATTTTGGATAATCTGTTGATGAGAGGTGGCTTTTGAAATTTAACTGAATTTTGTTATGAAGGAAGCAGGGAGAAACGTTTATAATGTTTGTGACTGTGGGAGCCCCCTCTTAAGAAATTAAAAAAATTCTATTATCATAATGTAGTAGTCTAATGATCATTGCGAACATTGGACTAGCATCAAAGTTCTGCTAAATTATTGAGTCCTGTCTATTCAAATTTGGCCCAATTGACATCCTACTATGCTGAATATATCCATACTTTACATCAAAACCAATGCTAGTACAGATCAAGAATGTAGTCAAAAAACATTCCGGGGAATTAGATTTAGATTTATATTGAAAGGAAGGGAAAGGGAGAGAAAATGGGTAAGGGCAGCTGTTTGCTTGATGAGAACCGTCTACAATTTCAATCACCAAACATCCGACACTTCCTTTGCTGCCTAAAATCGTCATAATTGATGAGTAAATTATTGAATGATTGCAGAAATCCGTAGAGGAGATGAAGATGAGCAAGAGAGGCTTCCGAGACCTGTTCTCAAGCCGAGCGAGTATTCGCGCGCTCTACATCAGCTGTGGACTCTTGTTCTTCCTCCAGATGTCCGGTGTTCCTGTCATTATGTCCATCACAGAATCACTCTTTGATCTGGCAAAGGTATTCTATTTCCAGAAGTACAGCATTGTTATCTTTTTCATCTTCTATTAAGGAGAGATTTTAAGTAATGAGTAATACGATTTTGATCAAATTGGTCTATGAAACGAGAACTAAATTGAAATTAACACATCTACCTCAATTTTAATATGTTTGTGAGGCTTTTCCCATAGTTTTGGAATCTATCATACAAACACACAAACTGATGATATGTTTACTGAAAAATATTAAAATTGTGAAGTGTTGGTAAATGATTTAATTTCAGATTGGTTAATTTTCTGTTGTAAAATTTGTTTGAAGCTTAAACTAGGAGATCCAGCTGCTCAATTTTGAACAAATTTTTTTTTCATTTTGGGAACATCCAGGAAATATATTGTATTATTAGTTTATTTAGTGATACCGTTCCATAAGTTATCTTGAAACAGCTGATCTCGCCTTTGTACTGTGTTTTTTTGTATCAACAGCAGCTATTAAGTTTTCAATTAAATTGATTTCTATTCTCCCCAAAAGGCACATCTAGACGTTAAGGGCTTTCAAATACAGAAGAGTCTCGATTATCCGACCTAAACCGGCCGCACCAAGGTCGGATAAGCGGGAAGGTCGGATAACACGGAAAATAATAAAAACTATATACAAATTTTGATTTTTCTTCTAATCGGCGGTAATCGATCATTTTATCGTGCACGGGGACGGTCGGAAAACAAGGAAAATAATAAATCAATGTTAAAAATTTTGATTTTTTAGCGAATTTCCCTATAGGGAAGAAGCTATTACCGTAGGTGGCATGGTAAAACTTAACCTTGATAACTTTTTGTTTTGAGGTCCCCAGTTGCCAAAAACACTATTCGTTCAAATTTATATGTATGTATGTATATATATATATATATATATATATATATATATATGTATGTATATATATGTGTGTCCGTTACCGCGATAACTTTTGAAAGAAGCGCCAGATTTTGATGAAATTTAGCACAAATGTGGAAGTAACATTTATGACTTTAAGTTCGAAAACCAGATCGATCGGTGTATGAGAAGGAGGTTTTATGGGGGTTTAAAATTTTCCAAAAATCAGTTTTTTGAACTTTCTACCCTAAAATTTTAAAAACACTAGATTTTGGTTATAGCCATTTTATAGAACTTAAAAAAACAAACTATTTAGTATTTTGAATCATTAAGCTAGGTTTAGTGGTTGTGGAGAAAGGTCAGAAAATGTGTATCTAAAATTTCCCATGTTAATCTTATAGGAATACAGTTTTTAGATTTTCCTCAGATAATTTCATTAAAGACTCAACATTTCTTTCTACCAATCACTTTAGCTCTACAAAACAATCATTTTGGCGTTTTAATTGTTGTTTTACGTCCAACCGTTGCAGTGATATTCAAAGAGCTAAACACAGTGTGTTGTCCAATGTTATCTTTATGGAGAATAAATAAAATGTTATATTTCGATTATTTATGTATGTATAGTGATGAAACTTGGTATGTGGCTTCAACTAGTTGTGGTATATTAGTATTAGCCCAAAAAAATGGTTTTTGTTGATTTTTCCCGGTAGCAGCAAACCTGCATACTCGGCCCCCATGTTATTCATATGGAGAATAAGTAAAGTTGTATATATCCCTTAGTTATGAACCCCCATAAACACTAGGGGCCAATAAAAAAAGAAAACCAAACTAAAAAACATTAATAAAACTAAGGGTAAGGGTAAGGGGGCTTTTGGTGTATTAATAAAACTTGGTATGTAGCTTCACCTGGTCGAGTTATACTGATAATTGCAAAAAAAAACACATTTCTTATCTTCCTTATTGCAGCAAACCTGCGTACACAGTTATAATGTAATTCTTATGGAGAATAAATAAAATGCTATATATCACTTATTAATGAATGTATTTTTGTGAAACTTGGTAAGTGGCTCTAGGTAGTAGTGATACCCATATATACGTTTGGAAATTCACTGAGTACGCAGGTTTGCTGCGACGGGGGTATTTTTTTCTAGGAGTGCTGAAATTTATCGTTTGATCGTGCACGGGGACGGTCGGATAACACGGAGGTCGGATAATCGAGACCCTACTTACACATAAACCATGATTTAAGACAGTAGTTTTGCCTGGTCACAAAAATCATCTAATTTTTTTAATAACATGATTAATCAAATATTTTAAAATTGTATTAAGTGAAAACCTTTAATATTATTACTGACTAAGAATTACCCAGTTGTATAGTGTTAAAACCCATTCAATTTCCTGATACAGATCTTGTTTGGGTCCATGACGTGTATGGGAGGTGCTAAACAGGACAAATTTACCTCTCTTCCTATATTTTATTTCTAAATATATTGATTACAGGTGGACATCCCCACCAAGGTGTGCACCCTGGTGTTCGGAGGACTCATGTTGTTTGTCGGGCTGATGGGACCAATGGTGACACGCCACTTCGGCTACAAGAAACCTCTGCTCATCTCGGCCCTTGGAAGCTGCCTGTCTCTGGTAAGCATTCATGGAAACACAACTGCAGTAGCTCAGTCGGTTGCCACAGATTTTTGATTGCGAAGGTCGTTAGTTTTGATGCTGACCAGCTGCGCTACCAGGTATCAGGCAGCCATTGGTCACTTATATCTTGAAATAAATTCTTGACTTATAGCCCAATGACAGATTAGACCCTACGTATACAACTCAATATTTTTATGACTAGCAAGTAATTTAAAAGTTTTACCTTGGTAAAAGTTTTATTTTCATTAATTAACCGTCCCATTAGAAATCAAAAGCTGATATACGTATATCCAAATATAATACGTCTGTCTTCCTATTCACATAAATTTTTAAATCTTGTTTTATTAATTTTCAAATTGCTTAAGAGAATAACACAGTTTAGTTTATAAAACACAATATAGTCTTATGTTTTATAACCAACTAGCTGATAGCCACAGGCTTCACCCCGCAAATGATTTATAAAAACTATTACAGTTGTGTGTGCTGCATTCTGTGGTTAGCCCGTGGAACTACTACGAATCTATCAATCAATCAATCAATCAAAATAACTTTATTCCAAAAATGCACATAATAGTACAGAATGGCGTCAACAATATACAGTAATACAGTACCTATAAACAACTACCCAACTAACCAAAACATAATTTTTACCTCAAAACTAACTTACAAACTCATTCCATTTGATCAATGTTCTAAAGATAAGTAAAAAATTCTTCTGTCTTATACAGTGGTCTATTGATAAGAAATGTTTTCAGATGTTTTTTAAATAAATTAAAGCCAGCAATATTTTTAATACCTGAGGGTAATTTGTTAAAAAATTGAACTCCATTATAAGAGGGTATTTTCTTGTACATTGACAAATTATGCCTATTGTAAGCCAGCTGATTACCTTTCCTGGTTGAATAGTTATGAAAAGAATTCAATGTTGGCATTGTTCCTAATTTTGATTTAACATGAAGAATTAATTGAAAAATATATAAACTGTGCACAGTCATAATTCCTGTTTCTTTAAAGTGTTCTTTTACAGATTCTTTTGGTTTTAATTTTAACATGATACGAAGTGCTTTTTTCTGCAATATCAATATACTATTCAAATTATTAACTGATGCACTCCCATATAGGCATAACCCAAAAGAAATATGCGATTCAATCAGTGCATGGTAAATTACTTTTAAAGTTTTGAAACTGCTAAATTTATACATTTGCCTCAACACATACAGGCCTGAAGATACCTTTTTACAAACAGAATTAACATGGCAATCCCAATTAAATCTATCATCAATATTCAGTCCAAGAAACTTTACTGTTTTAACTTCACTTAATAAAATTTCATTCATGAAAATATTTGTGTTAGCTGAGCTTTGCCTTGAAAGTGAGAAATTAATAATTTTTGTTTTTTCCGGATTTGGTAACAAATTCATATCATGTAAATGTTGAATGACACTAGAAAGATGAACAAAAGATGAAATTTCCATATCAGCATTTGATTTACCAGATATTTTTATGTTTATATCATCAGCAAAGAGACAAACACTGTTAGGCTGTTCTATTATTGATGGGAAACCATTCAAATATATTAAAAACAATAGAGGTCCCAAAATAGATCCTTGAGGGACACCGTAATTTATAATATTCGTTGAAGAATTAAAGGTAATCACTTGGTTAAAACTATTTATGTGCTCAATTGCAACATACTGCTGTCTTCCAACAAGGTATGATTCAAACCAGTGCCAAGCTCTCCCTTGGACACCAATACAATGTAGTTTTTTAAGCATTAAATCATAAGAGACACTATCAAATGCTTTAGTTAAATCTAGGAAAATTCCAACTACTTTTTCTTTTGCATCGATTGATCTAATGACAGACTCACAGAAATCCACCCCTGCATCCGTTACAGATTTACCCGCTCTAAAACCAAATTGTTGTTTATCTAATAAATTATTTTCGTTTAAGAAGTTACACAGTTGTATATGCATTGCCCTCTCAAAAATTTTGGAAAAAGAAGATAATAAAGATATTGGTCTATAATTACATTTTTCTCTTGGGTCACCTTTCTTGAAACAAGGTTTAATTTTAGATATCTTCAGTTTTCCAGGAAATATACCAGATATGAAAGAGGAATTAATGACATGCAGTAATGGTAATAATAAATATATACGTGCCTGCTTAATTATTGGCATTGGTATTTCATCCCAACCTGTTGAAAATTTATTGTCAAATGAAGTTAAAATTTGATCTAATTGTTCATAAGTAAGAGAAGAAAGATTAAATTTTGGAAAAACTTTTTGGGATGTTGATAAAACAGGTTTTGAATTAGGAGAGAATTATAACTTTGGCACTATGTCATTATCAACCATAGTCGTGTAGTAATCATTAAAAAGTTGGCATACACTCCTTACATCTAAACAATCATTTGCATTAATATATGGCATACTATCAACTCTGCTATCATTAATTTTATCATTCTTTCCAACCTCTCTTTTTATGATGTTCCAAGCGGTTTTACTAACATTTTGTGATTTCTCCAATAATTTGTCATAATAGTTACATTTGGTTTCTACAATTTCCCTTTTTATAGTTCAAAATGCTCTTAATGGATTTATCTTTTTCTCTCCTAAAAGTCTTACTTAGGTTTAAAACTTCAACTCTTTTATTTATAATCTCGTTAGTGACCCAATTTTCACCAGTTCTTACTCTACTTTTAACCTTAGGAAAACACACATCAAAATCATACTTAAAAATATCAAAGAAAACATCAAACTTTTCAGAAATAGGAGCATTAAAAACATTACACCAATTTTCCTCCGATAACATTTTACAGAACTGAGCAATATTATTTTTAGTAAATTTCCTACAGTATGTTACAATTCCTTTCTTTTGTTTTGGAATATTAATCCCATTATCATAGATCACAAATAATTGTGCATCATGGTCAGGCAATGCTGTATTAATACCTGAGATTTCCGTTTTCTTACTAACAATATTCGTGAATACATTATCAATGGCACTCTCTTTTGTTTCACAAACCCTTGTAGGGAAATTTACTAAAGCTTTCATTTGGTAAGATTCTAAAATATTTAATAGCAGCCGTTTATTTTTGGATTCCTCTAACACATCAACATTCACATCACTACTATGTTTTTAAAATTTTTATTTAATATCTCCAAAAACTCATCAAATTTATACAAAACTATTTTATCATAACATAACTTTGGAGTTCTGTAAATACCAGCTAACACAAATGTAAATTTACCTGAAGTTACTTTAACCATACAGCATTCAAATTCCTTTTCGTGAACTATACTTGTAATATCGGCCAATATCAGAGGTTCAACTTTTAAAATTGATTTAGCCAGAATTAATACACCTCCTCCACAAGACAATTTACGCGCATAACATGCTTTCACCAGCATATTTTTCAAGTTTAAACGGTGTATTTCCTCCTCATTCATTTTGTGTTCTGTCAGTACCAGCAAGTCAACTGTAATTTCATCTAATAAAAGTGATAAAATATCTAACCTAGAAGGTAAATGCTGTATATTTTGATGTAAGATATTAATTTTTTTGAAACAGTTATTATTTTTATTTTTGTGATTTTTATATGTTTTACTTATTTCATAATGATGGAACGTTGATGAGCTAGTTGAATCGTCTTGCTTTCGCCTTGAATCTAGATCAGCTATTAGCATTTTCATCAGCTCAAAGAAAATTGAATGTCCATAAGGAATACATGGGAACTCTGTCGGCCCTAAGGTCAGATCAGGATGAAAACCATTTAGTTTCCCTATTTTATGCCTAAAGAATAAATAAATAAAATTGTATTGTCATTAAGCATATATACAGCAATAGACAAGGTCAGAACAGATCTTATCCTAATACAGGTATCACATAAGCACAAAACATACACTTTACAATTGTGCAGTCTACAGCAAAGTCATTAGGCAACATTCATAACAGTCCACAATTAAAGTAAAATTAAATGATCGTATAGATAATTATATTTCAACGTGCGAGTTACTCCAGTGCAGATGACAAAAACAAAGAACATATAGCTAAAACAACAAGCTGTACAAAAAAATATAAAATCTTACTTAAAATACAAATAACTTAGGCTAATTACATTGGTTGCACAATTTCACGAAGGGACATGGTGTCACACTCAAAAAACTCAACTATATTATAAAAAGGATTGTCAACTAACCAGTTTGTACAGTTTTCTTTTAAATTCGTTAAGAGGAATGTCATGTAGGTACAATGGGAGTTTATTAAAGAGTTTCTGGCCAATTACTTCATAATTATTAACAGATTTTGATAACCTATGGAATGGGATGTTAATGTGCTTTCTACTTCTAGTATTGTGAGTATGAATATCCTCTCTCCTTTGAAAATTCGGCAACTTATTTTTGGTAAAAATTAGGACAGAGTAAATATACAGGTTTATCACAGTCATAATTCTGTGTTCAATAAACAGTGGTTTGCAGTGTGCCATGTATGACGAGCCCGTAATTACTCTAATCGCTTTTTTTTGCAGTAACAAAATATCATTGACATGACTAGAGTTTCCCCACAGTATAATACCATACATCACTATACTTTGGGAGAATGAGAAGTAAGATGTCTTTACATAGTTATCAGGTACACAATTCACAAGACGCCTCAACAAATATATCACTCTAGACAACTTAACACCAATGTACTTTACATGATGCTCCCATGTTAGTTTGGAGTCAATATAAAGACCTAGAAATTTAATACTTGGAACATCCTCCAATGGTAAGCTGTCCCTCAGACTAAAGTACATATTTTGCATTTATTTTTATTGAGAAGAAATCCATTTGCTTTGAACCAGTATGATGCTTCGGATAATGTACTGTTAGTGGTGATTTTGAGAGCATCGATGTCTTTGTTAAAATTAATGAAAGTTGCATCATCTGCGTACATAACTGTGTGAGATCCCAAAATTGATGTCAAGTCGATTCAAAATCAGAGTACAAAATTTCAGCTCTCTACCTACATGGGATTAGTGATGAGTGAGTCTGTCAGTCAGTCAGCCAGGGCTTTGCCTTTTATAGATATAGATATTTTAGTCTCATATAATTACTATAGTAGTCATGTTGTTCTTTGACTTTAGCTAAATGTATATTTTGTTGTTGCAGGTGGTATTTGGATCTCACTTCTACCTTATCAGCCTAGGACATGACATGTCAAATTTCAGCTTGGTACCTCTAGGCAGCTTGGTTGCTTATATCAGTTTCTACTCTTTAGGTAAGGTTACTCCCATAGGAGTAATAATAAATCATAATGGAAAAAATTACCTCACTTATGGGTTAAGAAGTTTCGAAAACTTTCTTGAAGAGCAAAATTTTCATCAGCAACCATTGAAACATGTAATTTTGAAGAATTGTTCTGCAAATCTTGTTTAAATTAAAAGCTAAAGACAAAACTAAGGAACTAGGGAGCAAAATTACAATTTTACAAGTTATTTTGTAGAATGTATTAAAATAAAAGCTACTGTAATAAAAATACAAAATGGAATATGAAGATAAGTGGCTTAAGTTATAGGTGAAGCTGTAAATGAATAAACACACACTACACCAACTCGGTCTACAATTCAAAACCACTGGTGTCTTTCCAAGGATGTCATAGTAGTTCAACGGATGGGGTGTGGTAAAGCAGCACTTTTTATATACTAAATACAGCACAACGTGAGTTTTGAAACTAGGCTGGTCTCTTTCTACCTCAACATTCTGAGAAAGAATCAAGTGATTTTTAAATAAAGACTTTTTGTTAGTATATTGTGTGTTTTTATCTCTTCAGCTACACCAACACATACCTGTTCCTATTCTCATTTTTGTTAAAAATACAGTACACCTCGGATTATCTGGACTACTGTGGCTGAATATTGATCCGGATAATCTGAAGCTATTATAACATCGCATGAATAACGATCGGTATACTAGTGCCTGCAATATTGATGCTGCAAATTGTACGGAAACCGCAAAAAAATAATAGACGTGCAGTTTCTATGACACTTCACGCATACAATAATGAATTGGGGTTGCATCTGAGACTTAAAAAGCGGGAGAAAAATTGCGATTTGACTGTAATTTACAACTTTATCCGTTTTGACTGTATTTACGGTTAATCCAGGATCCGGATGATTTTGGTCCGGATAATCCGAGGTTTACTGTAGCTCATTGGTTCTCTACTGATTACCCTGAAAATTAACAGGCAGATTCAAGCAGGTTTCACTTACAGCTTAACTATTGGAGAGTAATAATTACTTAACTATTTTACTTGGTTAAGGGTTTAATTTAAATTTTCTTCTTGGTAAATACTAATCAAATTTAGCATTAATGTAGGTCACACTTTTTACATGATTTACTCAATCAATCACAGATTTAATGATATTGTAACACATGAAATTAATGGAGATGAACTTAATTCTGTAGTTATAAAACCACATTTTCATTTAAAGCCTGTTCAAGAGTTGGAGGTCAGTTGTGTCATCGACTCTCTCAAAAGTTAATTTTCAAGTGGGCTGGATGAAATTCCTACTTTATTATTAAAAAATTCCAAAAAATACCTTTGCCCACTTTTAACTCACCTCATTAATTCTTCTTTCATATCAGGATTACTTCCAAATAAGTTAAAAATCTCAAAAGTTGTCCCAATTTTCTAAAAAAAGGGTGATAAAGAAAATATAATTAATTATCGACCAATCTCACTGTTATCAAATATATCAAGTTTTTGAAAAAATTGTATGTAATCAGGTGACAGAATTTTTGGATAACAATAAACTTCTCGATGATATTCAACACGGCTTTCGAAGTTGCCGGTCAGTGACAACAGCAGCAGTGGATTTTGTTAGCGCCATCATGGAGTCAGTAGATAAGGGGGTTCACACTTTAGGGATTTTCATGGATATATCAAAGGCCTCTGATAGTGTTAAACATTCAACCTTAATTAAAAAGCTACAATCATTGGGGATCTCTAATAAATCTTTGGAATGGTTTAATTCTTATCTAGATAATAAATTTCAATGTGTGGAAATTACGCATATTTCACAAAAGAATAGAGTTTATAAAATTTTATCTGAACTTCAGCCAGTGAAGTATGGAGTACCACAGGGTTCCATATTGGGTCCTCTTTTATTTATTTGTTATTTGAAAAATATTGAATCAACATTGACAAATAATATCCAAAGTAGTCTCTGTCTATATGCTGATGACTCAAAAAAATATCTGGGAAAACCATAGAACAAATTAAACATCTTTCAAATACTGAATTGGGAAACATTGAAAATTATTTTAACCAATTAAACCTTAAATTGAACATTAATAAAACAAATTTTGTTTATTTTAGAATACCTCAAAACAAAATCAAGCATTACCCTCATTTGGTCTGTAAGGGTCAAAGTATTGAAAGAAAAAATATAACAAATTTTCTTGGATTGAAGATTGATGAAACCTTGAGCTGGGACCAACACATACAAGGAGTACTTTCCAAAATGAATTCAGGGATACATGCTCTTTCAAAAATGTCAGGCCTTTGTGATGTTGCAACGTTAAGGGTAATTTACTTTCCATTCATTCATTCACATATAGCATTCGGTCTCTGCATCTATGGTTCTGCTAATAAAACTTCTTTAGATATGATTATAAAAAGCCAAAAAAAAACTATCAGAAAAATTTTGAAACTGACAAAAGATGAATCTGTTAAAGAACACTTCAAAGGTCTAAAAATTTTAACAGTTTATTTTTGATTCAATCATCTACGTAAAATCTAATCCTCAAAAAGTAACGTTAAACAATCAAACACACTCTTACAATACAAGAAGAGGGAATGAAATTCAGACTGATCAGCATCGATTAAAATTTTTTGAAAAGAAAACAACCTACAATGGATCAAAATTTATGAAATACATACCAAGTTATATTAAAAATAATAACAATTTAAATGCATTTAAAACTAAATTAAAAGGTTTCTTGACCAATAGGGCTTTTTACTCTCTAGAGGAGTTTTTTGAAGGTGCTAGTTAGTTAAGTTAGTTAATTTGATTAGTGCAGATGCTTAAAATCATTGTATGTAACTGAAGTTTTGTTTATTATTATATTTTTAAGTTTATATTACAATTATTTTAAATGTAATATATTGACACTATTCAATGTACCAATAATGTACAGATGATGAATAAAGATATTTTGATTGATTGATTGATTGAATCATAGCAAATTCTCTAATCTCTATTTTTTACAGGATTTTCTAACAGTGCGTTTGCAGTGGTGGGGGAACTGTTTGCGCCCAACGTGAAGGCAATGGGGACCTCCATCACCAACAGTATCGGTTTTGCCTGTGCTCTGCTCTCCATTCAGATCTACTTCGCAGTCACGTCGACTTTCGGTATCCACTTTGGCATCTGGAGCTTCACTCTAACGAACGCCATCGCAGTTCCATTCACATACTTCTTTGTTCCCAACACCAGTGACAAAAGTCTTGAAGAGATTCAAGAAATGCTCAGCAGACCCTGGTTCGACAAAAAGAACAAAGTCGCTCCGGTGGATGAAGGAAGTGTATTGACCCAAATAAATGTAGGATGACAATAACAGAGTTTTAGTGAGTGTTCATTAAGTTAGGTGATGAAGCGCTTTACTGTGATCGACTTTGTAAATACGACAATGTATATAAACAGGATTTAGCTTTAAGTTTTTGTAATACTATTTTTAATTAGCAGTGAGATATAAGTATTCCTTAGTTGTATGACCTTTGTACAGTTTTCATCTAAAATATAACTCTTAAGAGTACATTCTCGAAACAATTTTGTGCAGTTTTTCATTGTGAAGATAACCTTTTAAACCGAACATTTTCTTTAATGTTAAAATATGTGTATTTCATTTTGCTATAAATTTAACAATTGGTCACAGATACTATACAATAATCTACTTCACATACAGTGTATATGATTTAAAAACTCCAAAACTATTCCTAATTTTTAAATGTTGGCCAATGTAAAAATATTAAGAATTTTTTGTGTAAGAACCAAATATTTGACTTAGCAAACAACATAACTAATTTAAATTAATACATAAATCAATCAATAATATTTCATTTAATGAGGCCTTTCAATTACAAAGTAATCATCGTCAGGTTCTCAAAAAACTAAATGAATTTAAGGTTACACATTTAAGTAAATAAAAACATCAGTAAACAAATTAATTTAGTTGTTTAGAACCTGACGATGATTACTTTGTAATTGAAAGCCTCGTTAAAATACATTAAATTTTATCGATTGATGCATGTATTACTTTAAAATTAAAATCACTAAGAAGCGCCATACAAGATGAATAACTAATTTATTTTTTTGTCAACCCATTCACCTAATTTGACAAGTTTTTCTCGCCGAAGCTACTGGGTGTACAAAAATAATTTGCCTAAACAGCCCCGCCCACAAACAGAAGAAATCATGTTTTGATGATATTGTATCATCATCAGCTTGATTAAAATGAAGTTTATTTACCAGATGGCTTCATCAGATGAGTTAAACACAATACAGCTTTTAATCTACCAAAAGCATTCAATGTAGAAGACAGTCTCGAAATATTACATGTTTGTAACAGGTTCAGAAAAAGAATAAATTGGGGGATATTTAAATATATAATTCAAGACAAAAATCCCGATGAAGTTAAATTATAATACATCAGAAAGTAAAGTTCAGCTCCCATTCCATTTTCAATGCTTTATTAATAGACAATAAAGATACACATTTCCACCAACGGATAAGGACGATGAGCTAGGATAAGGAAAAAATCTGTCCCCTGCCCATGCCCCAAGCAGTGATCATGTATACGTTGACAGGCCTGTCAAGTTGCTGAAGTTTATTAGTGAATTTCTTAAGGAAAGTAAACTATTAGCATGACCCGCACGGTGAAACTTAAGCCCGGAGCCACCATAAAAGTTTCTAATGTGACCCTCTGAACACGTTTTGGAGGGTCGTTCAAAATGATATATATATGTGTATGCACTCTAGCGGTCACATTTTTTGTCCGATTTACTTCAAATTTGGTAGGGACGTTCCTTTCTATAATCAGTTGGACAAGTTCGTTGAGCAAAACAGTCGGAAAACTCTAAACCCCTTTTTTGGGGTTTAGTCTTTCAAATTTTGAGTTTTTGGGACCTAAAAGGGCCAGAAAAGCACCGGATGTAACATGTAAAAAGATGGGCATTAGTGAAGCGAAAGTTTTAAGCCATCTCTGACATTCTAGCATAAATATTTACCGAGTTATCAAAGAAAATGTAGATCAACTAAACATAGCACGATGTCTTGTGGGAGTTTTACATTAGAAAAGCCTTTTATTCATTTGTTGGTGTTCTTTTATCATCCCCAGCAACCTCACACCTACTTTCAAGCCTGACTGGACCTTCTTCTAACCTTATAATGCACTAAATTTTATTTCCAACCTTGCAGGTAAATGAAACCAGAAGCCTCAGAACAGCCAAAAAATCAATGTTTTAAAATGTCAAAAAATTGGAATAAATGTATGTTTTTACACTGCTTTGAGTTTTAAAAGTTTTGTATGTGTAAAATCACTTCCCTCACGTCAGCGTGCTGCGTGCGAACTTGTTTTCTGTGTTGTTTTCATTCATTTGTGTCATAGTGTATAGATGAATGTACTGAATTGTTTTATCAATCATCTGATGAAGCCATTGAACACAATTTCTTCTATTTCTGCTGACTTTAGATACATAAGTAACCTATACTTCCACACTGTCCACAATTCAGGTGCTAAAACCATGTATTTTAATAATCTAAAAAAAATCATCTGCGGCTGTTGTGAATCCAGTAATAAAGCCAGTTTATAAATGTGAGAGAAGTAGTAAAAATAACTGAGAAAGAGGAAAATTAACTAGTAGTAGAAATAAACTAGAAATTTGTCTGTGATGAGAATTGTTTATTGATACATTTTGAGTGTCTCTCTCATATGTAATGCCATATAGATTTTAAGCGTAAGATTAAAATAATCCAATAAGATTAAACACAGGTTTCTATTGGCGAGTAAAATTATGATAAACCTGTTCTAGAGGAAACTAAGTACATCCTTAGCAAGTAAACACATTTAATCTAATCAGTATTTCTTTGGAAAACTAAACACAACTCAACTTCTACCGTATAACAAACAAAACCAATACAAACTATACATTCAGATATGAATTATGTGTTACATTTCATTAAACAAGAAAAAACCCTAAACCTAAACATTTTGTAGTTGAGAACGAGTATTAACGTTGAGTATATTAACGTTGAGTTACGAGTTAAGTTTAATCTGAAATCACCTACAACACTCAAACACTTAAGAGACCTAAAATATGTCATAAGATTACAACCTCTATACTTTGCATTAAAATAATGCCCATTTTCCAAATGATTGGTCAAAAAACCTATGCTCGCCAGAGGAAAACTACAAAAAATATAAAACACAAAAAAAGAAGACAGTCTGATTAAATTAAAATATGCATTCTCTCCCTTTTTTGCAATTTTCTGGTAGTGTCCCTCTTATCGAGAGAAGGGGAAAATTCCACTAGTTCTATGCAAAGTATAGCTTGTAGATAAAACTCGACGGCGTTGCTTGCAAACTTTGGGCCACCTTGGAAAGAAAGTTCAATCCTTACTAACTCACCAAGCTAAATATGTGAATTTATTAATCTAAAACAATTGTACTATACAATTAATATATTTTGATTTTCAACTGTTCATCACAAGTTGAAAATAAATTTACATAAAGTACTTTAAATTATAGCTTAACCTACTTTTGCAAAAATAACTTAAAATTGCCTTCACTTAGAATTTATATTAAACTATAATTTCTTATATGAAAAAATACGTAATTTTAATGCTAATTGCGTCTGTACAATCAGCAACAAGTTTTTGATATCACTAGAATGACTGAAAAGCTTGAAACATAACAAACATACAAGTAAAACATATTGAGTCTTGTATATGATAGTGTTAAGCTGGGATCTAATCCGAATTAAGGCTGCATCAGCAACATGAGTGAGATTTTCAGTTTTAATTTTTTCTCTACAGTTTAACATTTTTTAGAAGATAAAACCTATGCTAATATGCACACCGCTTAGTATTTGTTTCAATCCTAGACTAAATCCCTACTTCACTGTTTTGTCTTGATGTTTTCTTTCTTCTCATTCACTGAGCACGCTCTAGACAGCTTTCAAAGTGAGAAGCTGTTCATCCACAGTTTCCTGCAGAGAGGCATCAGCCCTCTCAGCTCTCTGCAGAAAGGGAAACCCAGCTGCCACAGGTTGACTTGCCGGCCAAGACCCCAGAGGAAACGGGCAAATCGAGGGCCATCCCAGTTAGAGATTTTTTCGCCCTGCCGAAGACACCTCTAGCTTGCAGTATGCCTTTACTTCAAAAGGAAGAGATGACCAACTTTGGAGGAAAGCTGCCGTGCTCAGTGAATAAGAAGACAAAAACAAGACAGACAGCGAAGAAGGGCATGGATTGAAACAAATATTCCTAAACAAAAATAAAATATAATAATCTCTCGAGTATCTTTGAAATTCAAATAAAAGTTTAAACAAAACTTTATTTTTTTAGTTTATGATGAAGGAACTAATTGATTCTTCAATAACAAACTTTGACTAATTTTTCAAGGATTATAGTTTTATAATCAACGATAATGATACTATCCTTCAATCACAAATATCAAATTAGTTAGCTGTGAGTTATAGGTTGAAATAACTGTCCAAGGTGGCCCGACCCTGAAAAATAAATTTTCCCCGTTACATCCAATTTGTTCAACTGCCACAGCAGTAATATACGGGTAAACACCTAAAAGCAAAGCTCAGTGTGGGCACTTAAAAGAGTACGGTTAAAACGGAAAATTATTTTCAGGGGAAAAGAAATCGAAAGTCCATCTGTGACGGACATTTTTAAAATCCACATCGAACCGACCAGACGGATGAGAGGAAAACTGAGTTCTGTCATGACTGCGACCACGACGAATCTATGAAAGTGGGCAAAGTTGGATTCACCGAGGTTGCAGTAGTGACATTGCTTCAATGGTCTCTCCACCGCGCCTGCTTGTCCGTGATTCCTTCATTTCTTGGTCATGATCTTGAGGTATTCGAGGGCGTTGTGAGCAGCCGCAGTCTGAGCCTCCTTGGAGCTGTTCCCAGAGCCGTGACAAACCGCCACCGGTAGCGTAGACAACTGCACCAGGCACTGGTATTTACCTGGGCAAACCATACCGCAGTGGTTAGAAAGAGCAAGAGGGATTTTTCACACTTTATCTTTATCCTTATAAAATGAATATTTGTTGTTAAAAAGAGCTTGATATCTATAAATTATTACAGAAGTAATTCCATACAACAAATTGTTTGGAATTCTGCGAACTGAATCAACCTCTTGAACCATAGAACAGTCTCATCAACATTTTTTGGGGATATGCTCATTTTTATAACAAATCAAATAGGTCATTATTTTACAACTAACACACCAAATGTAACCATGAATATACATTTTAAATGCTCATTGAAAACTGAGAGAACAGTATAAATCAAGGTACTCCCAGAAATTGATTAATACAATCGGTCTTCGATGTGCTAGACACACGAGCTAGTTGGAGTTTTGAGAAGACCGATACATAACATTGGATAACATGGATAGATGATGTCTGGTGTACAGATTGTTTAAAGGAGTAGCTTGCTGAAACAGGAATTTGACACTAAAGAATTTCATCAGTCAATTGTATAATAAGAGCTCCTCCCAAACAGCGGTAGGTTTTACGATTGCCTGCCACAGTCGATCCAAGAAGGGATTTGTTTCTTTTGGTGGGTTTGGTGGAGTGGTTTTAACATGAGATGTATATAGAGTTACAGGTGGTTGAGGTGGTAAATAATAAGGCTTGGGCAGTCACTGAAATAATAATCAAAGAACGTCCTAAAAGAAAGTTCCATAAGACAGCCATTGTGTTACACTTGACACAGAATTTTTATGCAAAGTAAAACCATCTAACATTTCTGAAGGAAAAAGGTGATAAACCAAAGCAAGTTTGAAATTAGAAACAAAACATTAAAACCTTCAAGGGCGTAGGACTTTTTGTATAACTACTTCAACAAATATTTGGTTAAAATGTCACACTACTTTTTAGGAACCTTTGGTCATAAGCAGTACACCTATTTCACAGCTTTAGGGAAAGTGGACTAAAGGTTAAACTTATATTTCGTTGAATAAATAGAGTGGATGGTAATTTTATTTTGCCTCGTCAAAGTTATTTTATAAACATAATTCCCCAGGGAGAAAATGTATTTCTATGCTAGGGCTCTTCTACCTCTGTTAAACGCTACTTCACAATAAAAAAAATTGGTATTATTCACCATCAGACCTACATAAAGGTACAGCTAACAACTTACCAGTGACAGATTTTTCCTCAATATCGACATAAGTAACTTCAAACTGCTGTTCTGAGGCGATCTCCTGAAGAAACTGCACAAAGTTAAATCCCTGGTTTCGGAGAACTACCGTCTGCAACACGAAGTACAAGGCAATATGTATTAATAATTTATGTGGAGTAAAATTATTGCAGGTTGATTTGTAAGCTGAGATACCAGATCATATTGATGATTACTTGCACACTTCTCATATTCAATTTCTAAGGCTCTTAGGATAAAAGGCAAATTGACTAATTAAAAAAATAATAATAATAACCAACACCTAACAGTAAGTTTGAAGAAAACTTGAGGGAGCTGAAGATTTCCGCACTCCTAGAACCCCCAAAACAACAATAAATTTGTGACAGCCTCACCAACACATTTTCATAGGTATGCGCACGGTGGGTGCCGTGGGTAGCTCCGAAGAGAGCTTGGGGGGCGCCAAAAGAGATGATTAAATAAATGTTTAGATGTTAGTATGTTACAAAAAATCGAGTTTAATGTATGAAATAAGTATGAAACAATACGTACATTTTTTCTTCGATAGTAAGTAATACTGGGAGTGTAATTAGGTATTTACACAGTTAGGTATTTACAGATGTAAATTCAATCAAAATCAACATCCAAACAAGAACAGTCATTTGTCTTTTTCCCGTGACGATCGGCAGATTTCTTCGAAACCGGGTGGCAGGTATAAGTAATATTCCCCTTCGCCTTCCTTTTATTCATTGTTTGGTGGAGATTTAGTGGAAAAGTAAATGTAAGAATGATTTGTATTCGGAATATAAATATAAATTTTGTTTGCTTCCTACTGCTCTCATGTTTGGGAAAAACAGTAGGAAAAGATAAATTCTGAAATGATATTTTTAGGTATTTTAGCTTTTTAAAATAGTACTTGGTTATCATATTGCTAATTGTTTTAAAAACAAAGTTACACAGTTTTACCGAGAAATTGGAGTGACGTGCAGCCGCCCGGCCTGCGCGTATTCTAGATTTTTTGGAGTTTAATACAAAACAACTAATATTAGGATATTTGCAAACTAAATATATTCATGCAGACACAATATTTATTGCATTAAATAATATTAGCACATATTTGTGTTAAGGAGGAGTAAACTGTCAGATTAGATACGATAATTGATGTGTTCAATTATTCGGCAGATAAATAAATAAGTTCTTAGAGCAGCGAGATTTAGGGAGGAGGAGAAAAGTGTGCATTTTTCGGTTCTGGCATCCACGCTAAATAGACTCTGGCACATTTTACATGAATGTCAGAAGAATTATTGTACTATGCAATGTTATATCAATGTAACACGATAGGCCAATTAATTTGATTATTTGCATTTCTCACCATGTCAGATGAACACACTCTAATGTAATGTATACAATAAAATTAGCTGACTGAAATGTAAAACCTAACTATATCAGCTTATTGTGGATGTGATTTATTTTGATACAGCTTACACTGAAACTTTGAAGGTCCATGGGTTAGGGCTCCAAGGTTGAAGAGTGACATGAGCATCATATGACATTCCCAGGGAGTTTCACTATTTGCAAGTCAATTTCAACGCTAAAAATAGGGGTCCCATTTTGATACAAAACTGTACAAAAACAGGCCAAGATTGACACTTATTTAGTTAATCACATCTAAATTGTATACGGTGAAACCTCGATAACTCGAACCTCAATAAGTCGAATTCTTTGATAACTCGAATTTTTGTTATTCCCCTTGAACTTGCCTACCTACAGTCTGTATACGGTAGGGTGGCGCACGGACCCGCCAGCTACCTGAGTCTGTCCCTTCCTCCGCCCGGCACTCTCGGCTGTTTCCTTAATGAGTCACCAACTAGCCCCTCTAATAGAATTATTAACTTTTTTTACTTTCTCATAATATCTCAATTTTAATAGAATATTTGTAAAGTACTAAAAAAACTAAGAAGAGTGATATAAAACACGATGTGCTTTGATTATAAATAACGAAATGGTCGAAAGTTATTTTTTAGCCGGAATACTGTATGATTTGTTAAATGTTTTATATTTCTCATACAACGTTATCATGATACAATATTATTTTAAGAGTACTAAATTCGCGGCATTGCATATTCACCAGACATGCGGAAGCCAGAACTATACAGTCTTGTAAAGCTGCATAAGGAACAAAGAAAATCTTACGTAATAGATAAAGAAGCCTCTAAGCGTGGTCTAAAGTAATCAGACTGCCACCGTACCACTGTAACTACAATCCAATTGAGCTGGTTTGGTCAACTTTGAAGCGGTATGTAGCAGCAAGGAATACTACATTTAAATTGAACGATGTTCAGGATTTGTTTATGGAAGCTGTAAACTCCTTCACCTCAGAAGATTGGCGCAAATGCGTTGAACACGTCAAGAAAGAAGTCGAGACAGACTGGACAAACGAAGGACTTGATGACGTCAGTGTCCAAGAACTAGTTATTAATCTGGCCCCTGGTGAATTGGATGACAGTGACTGGGATACCAGCGATGACGATGACGATCTGGGAGTGTCACCTCTAGAGTAATCAGGTAAAATAAAAAAAATAAATCTATTTACCTAGAAAATTTATTAAAACACCATCATAATACTAGACATAAAGACAGATTTCAAATACCTGCACACAGACTGACACTTTTTGAAAGTTCTCCACAATACAGTGCAGTAAAATTACTTAACAAAATACCTAAGAGAGTTCTTGATCTCCCTCTTAACTCAATGATTCAAAAAATTAAAACTTTCCTAATTGAAAAGGCCTTTTATTCCATGAAAGAATTTTTAGATTGTAATGATGTCTTATGACAGTTGAAATTTTATTTGTTACCTCAGGATAGGTCATTAATAAGACCAAGTTTTATTGTAGTTTTAGTTAGTTTTTTTTTCTTTAGAGTTAGATACCAGTTTATATTATCTTGAGTTACTATGTTTAGTTTATAAATACCCCCGTCGCAGCAAACCTGCGAACTCAGCGAATTTCCAATCAAAATTTACAGAAACTTTAAACGATTTTTTCAAATATACGTAGAGTAATAAGATATTACTACTTCTTTATTAGTCATGACAATAAGGTTGTGATGATTGATAAATAGCGGGTACTGTAACATTTCAATGTATGCTTTAAAACATTTTAATGTCATTAGAACTAGTAATAAAATATAACGAATGGTAAAGAATTAACTGCAATCTTAAAATATTGTAGATTGGTTTTAGCGCGATTTTGTTTTATTTCAGAGTCACACGGCAACAACATGGCAGATAAATGAAAAATGCTCAACTTCTGGACACTATATACTTTGGCTTGAAGAAGATTACTGGGAGTAATATAAAATCATGTTGATTTATTAATCAAATAAATTGTAAAGTATGTAGTGTTGCCTATTTAATGATATTTTGGCTGATTAAATAGTATGCGATAACATCGTTTTAAAATATTCTACCTTATTTCAAAGTACTCTTAAAATAATATTGTATCAAGATTAGGGTATTATGAGAAATATAAAACATTTAACAAATCATACAGTATTCCGGCTAAAAAATAACTTTCGACCATTTCGTTATTTATAATCAAAGCACATCGTGTTTTATATCACTCTTCTTAGTTTTTTTAGTACTTTACAAATATTCTATTAAAATTGAGATATTATGAGAAAGTAAAAAAAGTTAATAATTCTATTAGAGGGGCTAGTTGGTGACTCATTAAGGAAACAGCCGCGAGTGCCGGGCGGAGGAAGGGACAGACTCAGGTAGCTGGCGGGTCCGTGCGCCACCCTACCGTATACAGACTATAATGCTATATTATTTTACCTTTATAAGTCGAAGGGTTAGCAGGAAACTCCTCGATAACTCAATTTTTTTCAGTATTCTTAGCCTGTCACCGCACCTCTATAAGTTGAAGTTTTAGTTGTAGAACCTCCATAATTCGAATATGTACAATCGCCATACCTCTATAAGTCGAAGCACTGACTAGAGTAGAGAACCTATGTAAGTCGAAGCTGTTAATTCAACAAACCTCCAGTGATTTTTTAGCCGGAAATTCCAACCCTCCCTTCTCACTACATCTCTTTCCCGCGTGCTCCTGGTGTCGGTAAAACAACCGACAAATTTATGTTGATGAGCAACGCACATATCAAACAAACTCACGGGTTACAACTATATGTGAGGATTTCATTTCATAAATAAGGAACAGTCTCATATTGTTGTAAATTATATATTTTTCTTAAATAAAATGGTTTTGATTTTATTAGATTTGTGTCCAGTGTGTCGTTAGTCAGTGCCAGTTTTAGAGGTTCTGGATATAGTGCGTGAAACGTAATTTTTAGAGATTATTGTGGACATTTTCCATCACTGATTAGTAAAAACAAGTTTCACTACTAATCAGTGATGGAAAATGTTCGCAATAATCTGTTAAACAACATAAACTCACCATCACCAACAATGGATTTTAAATAAAGAAGTAGTTTTCAAGTTGTATTTTTTACCAAGTGTTTGGTGTTTGGCAAAACGTGTTGGCAAAACTCTACCCTATGAGGAAAAGTTGAAGATTATTTGAGGCTAACACAAAAAAAATAGTGACATCAGGAAGCAGTCTTGGACACCAGTGAACTCTATCGACAATAAAAAAATTTAAAAAATAGTATCGTTTTGCTTCACCCAAATTCCAACAATGCTCTGAAATTTTAATTGTTAAAATGTTTTGTTCTAGTTTTGCAAATTATTTTAATAGCCTATAGTACATTGATGTTCAGCTAAATAGAAATTGATGCGCAGTTGGTCAGAACTGACTTCCGTAAGGGGGAGGGGTTTGTTTGGGGCAGGTGATAAGAAGTGAGCAAAAAAGTCTATAAATAGACAGGAAGCGGTCGAACGGGAAAAACGTCACAAAAATACCGAACTATGAGTCATTATTTGTTTACTTTCCTACTCTACAATATTTTCAATGACGGAAGTGTTTTGAAGTATTTCATCCTCTACTACATTAACCAAAGAAGCTTTACAAAATATTTCCGAGCTTATTTTATACACTAAAATTGTTCAAATCCTTTTTAATATTAATAATTATTATTATCCGGTATGTTTATGATAAAAAGCACGAAGTGATGTTAAGATTCTACCCATCCATGATCCATCTATTGAGTTACTGTGACCCTCAATAAGTCGAAGTCTGTGGAGAATCACCTTGATAAGTCGAACCTCGATATTTCGAAATATTCAATAACTCAAATTTTTCCCATTCCCCCTGAGGTTCAAGTTATCGAGGTTCTACTGTATTATCAGATCAGATATGATTGTAGATAACCAACAACAATCGTTATCGTTATCGTTGTATATACTCCTTGTTATACATGTTTTATATTACATGTTGGTAAGGAGAGCACAACTCATGTTTTTTATACATTTTTGTATTTCCACCTCAAAAAAGCTCATAGAAAGATCAAAGGAAGAAGTCAGGACAAGTTTTAGTTGCGCTACAGCTCCTCAGTTGGCTCAAAGTGTCTGAACATCTGGTCTACGAACCTGCAACTCGCTTAGCTTTTCACCGTAGGAAGATTTCAGATTCTTGTGAAACTGGGAGACCTTGTGGCTATGAGGGGTTGTCAAAGTCGGAATTTTGGCCTCCTTGAGTTCAGCAAACTCAAGACCGATCTGAGATACGCGTTGAGTGATCTGGCAACAAAAATATTATGTCTGAATGTCGGTAGTAAACGAATTACACATTATAATATTTGAATATTATATGTGTAATTTGTTGCTTTCTAATCATTTTTGAACCCTCATTATCCTTTCTAGATTTTTCAGCAATTTCCAGCCTCTAAAACAATAATTCTGTGTACAGGCTTGATATCAAACAAATGCTCTTACCTTCCAGGTAATAGCCTTTATAAAATTGGTAAAACATCTACCTGCCCCATGCACCTTCAAATTTCCAATGTTTTAATGGAGGAGTCATTTTAAACATGTAAATGGATGAAAGAACGAAGAGTTTAGAATGAAGAATGAAGTCTAATGAATTTGTATGACTTCAATGCTGGCAGTGGTATGAAAATATGGTACAATGAATCATATTTGTGTCTACATGGTAACTCAATGATAGATCAACTTCTTAGTGGAATTTTGGATTATGATTACATCAACTATTCATTAAAATTAATAAAAAAACCTTAAAATATTTAAGAGGTACGTTAGTATTTGCTTAGTTTGATTTTGACCAATGCTTGGAACATCTAGAGCTGTTATATCTGACAACTGCTTTTAAAGTAGCCTGAATAGAAGTGACCAGCACAACCAATGTTCCCGTCACCCTCCTGCATCCAAACTATTGTATGTTCCCACATACAATGTAGGCATTGAGGCAGTAGATATCGATGGCACTGTACCTTAACCCACACTGACGTTGCAGTTAACATATTTAATTGATTGCATTTTCATTATATTATAGGCTTTTTCAATGTACTTACACAATTTGTAACCATTACCTCAACAGACATAATGCCATTTTCTCGCAAGCTACCATAATGCCTAAACTTTGTCCAACTTACTTTATTACAGTGATATAGTAAAACCTCTATTAACAGCCACTGTCGGGACTGGGACTGTGACGGTAACTGAATATACCGATAACAGAAATTGTGCAATAAACGTTTATTTTTACAAATATTCTACAATAAGAGTGGAACACAATTTTAATATGTATTAGTTGAAAGTGCTTAGTCAGATAATAAGGTTTATATAATGAATGTTAAATCATTGTTCGTTATCTTTTGTTTCTTCAAGAAGACTCAAGCATTTTGCACTGCGATGTTCCCTGTTTTTTAAATATGTATTTTAGCTAGGGGTGTGCGAGTAGTGGTTTTTTTAATCGAGTCGAGTAGTGTCAATTATTTTCGGGTTGCGAGTATATTCGAGCGAGTATTTGCCATCAGTTGGTAGTTTCAAATAGTGTAATGGGATTTGGATACCACCCTAGATTTGATAACCTATACATGGATTCTAACTAATACATGAATAGCAATACAAAGTTTTGGCCAGTAAAATCAAACTGGATTACGTATTGACAAACAAGTCACGGTTTGACATTCGTTTCCGGGAATAAAACACAGTTCGGTTGTCATTTAGCAAATATCACCTGGTCCAGTCATCGTTTATAATCAATATTAGATGATGAAATCGTTAGTTGGGGCTGATATTATGTATACCGTCATCATTTTGTGACTATTACATGGTCCAGTCGTAATTTTTGGCCGATATTATGTTTTCCGTCATCATTTACGGCCGAAATTCCGCAGTCCGATCGTCATTTTAGGCCGATTTTACGTGACGCGCTCGCCTTTTGCGGCCGTTACTACGAGTTTTTGCCTGTCGCAATCGTTAGCGATCGTCATTTTCGGCCGAATTAAGTTATACAATGGTCTTTTGCGGCCGTTACTATGCGTTTTAGCCGGTCGCAATCGTTAGTGATCGTAATTTTCGGCCGAATTAAGTTATGCGATGGTCTTTTGCGGCCGTTACTATACGTTTTGGTCAGTCGCAATCGTTAGCAATTGTCCGGAAATCGGCGGGAAATACTTGCTCCAACTTTCGAGTATTTTTCAAAACTTTGAGTCGAGTTTGAGTATTAAAATAATCCGCCAAAAACTCAAAGTTTCGAGTACTCGCACACCCCTAATTTTAGCTTTTACAACTGGTAGCAGTTTTAACCCTCCTCAAATGTTTAATAGTTATAAGTAATCAGTAAAATCATGATACATCATCTTAGAAATGTGCCACTAATGAGCAATTAAACACCAGTGGCAAGTCGGACGGTTGCTAATGCACAAACCCAAGGTTAATAACCTTGACACGCTTAATTCATACATATGGACCTCTCTAATAATACTGACGATTCACAAACTTGATAAATAGATTTTTTACAGTAACGGATAAAAGAATGGTTAAAAAGAGTCATGGTTCATCGAAGTTCTATTGTGGGTCACGTGGCTGCAGAACAACTACTAAGATTTTTGAACTGGAGACAGTTTTATTCTGGGGACAGTTTGCAACAGTTCATAATTTATGTTGGTAAATATTCAATAATAATAGCTAATTAGGCCTATATAAAAGTATGTAATCATGTACACACCCGGATTAGGCCCCCATAAAATATCAATGTGCCCTTATAAAAACCTATTAGACCTATCCATATATATGTATTTAATTTGTATATAACAAAATTATATCTCTAAGTGTTTATAAGATAAATGTATTACTCACCCATGTAACCACCTTGTATTAGAAATAGTACAAAACTACTTCAAACACAAATTTTAATTATCGCCTGACCTTAAATACATAGATTACTGACCAGATTTTATATAGTAATGACAGTGGAAATTCAAAGTGAAAGTGTCATGTGTACTGAAAGCCTCAAGAAAGAAATCATATGTGACTGCATTGTTGGTGGGTAAATTCAACTCTCTCCCTTCTTCTAAAATGAACCAGCCTTGGTGTTAGACGTAAATTTTTGAGCATCATTCAAAATTAGTAAATTCCCATTTAAAAAGTAAATCAGACATCTCTGAGTCTGATATTTTCTAGTATGATAAGAGCCAAACCATCACGAGTATTCCCTTTTATTTATTTGAGGCCAGAAGAGATGGTTTGGTGAAGAAGATGCTATTGGTAACACAACTCCAACTTATCTAGGCTAGAGACTAAATTGAATCAGAATCAGGCGGACCGAGTAGCTTGATCACTGGTTATCTTCAAGTTCCTTTATCAATAGACATTTTAATTCAAAATTTGTGTAAGAAGAGAACTCTTTATTTATTATTAACGACAGTAAAAATAGGACAGAAATCATTAGGCTTAAAACATTTATTCAAAATCATGGCCGCCATTTCTGTATGACGCCAAGCCAAAATTGACTTCTTGAATATTCGAATAATTCCATATTTTATAATCAATAATCAGATTTGAAATTTGATTACAAAGAAAATCAAATTCAAAGTTTAAAAGCAAAATCTAGAATCAAGGAAGAGAGCCCCCACCAGGAATCCATTGTAACGCCCTGAGATAGAGACTTTAATGCTACCCACAGAACGACGCCGAGGCTTATTTCATAATTGTATAAAGTAAATCATATATATTTTCCCTACCTTTGTAATACCAATTGTCAATCCCTCACAATTTAAATATGTTGAAATGTCAATTTTGTAAATAAATAGTTTTCTGGTTAATTGTAAATTTGTCAGACTTTATTCATTTGAGGCAGAAATCGCCATCTTGTTTTATGTTACCTAGCAACCTTAATTTTATAACTAGGAGTATATTTACCACATAGAGTACATAAACATAAATATAAACGTTTAGAGAGTATGTGTGTATTTTTCAAGTTGGATCCATCCCTAATTTGTCCGTCCCAACATGAAAGGCAAAAGTATTCATTTCTGCTATTATAAGATAGTATATACACGTGCCATTATCATTTCATCAGTAGAAACAATAGATATTTGGGGTAGAAGAGTGATAGTTTGACAAGTTATTTAATTCACATTTACATTTTCTAGGAAAGAACAAGCAGGCTTACCTTGGAAAGTAAGGCATCCTAATGATAGCCCACTAATAAACACTACATGAAACACATAAAAGAATATTTAAAGGCCACTGGCCTCTTTTTCAACTTTGAGGATCCCTTAGAGGCTATCACTAGGATACCTTTACTTTCCAAGGTAAGCCTGCTTGTCATATCCATATATTGCTGCTAAATATGAAAAAAACCATATCTTAAATTAATTTACTTTTGATTAGGCTTACTTCATTAGAAAGGCAACAATACATATCAAAATAACAATAGAAAACACCTATAACAGCCAAATACTTAAAACTGTTTCAGATTTGTCTATTTGTGTTACCATACAAAAATCCACGTGGCATGAGATTGTTTTAGTTTGTTGGGACTTGTGTTTCAGTTAATTGAGAAAGAAGACACATTTGAGTAGCATTTTTTAAATCTGATTGGGTTGACTTTTATTTAACATTTTAAACTCATTAGCTTACACCATCACAGTACAAACAGTAGGCCCTATCAGTGATTCTTACAGATCACTGATATCGACCACAAGAATAATTATTTGTTGCGCAAAGATGAAATCTGTGATACAAATGCTGTTAGTAGGCATTCTTGATTACAAATAGTTGAGAAATTCTTGAAGCTATCAATTTTATGCTTAACAAATATTTCCTGATGAGTAGAATATTAAAAGAGAAATGGAAGTCACCTCACCTCATCATCATCCTCAAGATTAAAAGAGATGTTGTTAGATTCAACATTTATGTCCTTCAATTTGTTCCACATCTTGTTTGCCGCCTGACGCTTTGCCAACTTCTTAGATTTACCAGTGCCTAAAAGATATCAAAACAATATACAATAATATCTTTAAAAAGTTGGGTAGTAAAAGTGAAGCAGGAATGAAAAGAAGGATCGGATAGACAAAACTTACTTTAACTAATTATAAAGTCAACTGTTTTCATGCTCACTAAATCCTACTCAAAAGAGAGTAAAAAGACATTTATTATTTTTTCCTTAACCCTTTGACCGCCAAGTACATAACGGGTGCGAGCGCCTTAGTGCCAGCCATTCCAGTGCCATGCGCCCGCTACGCGCCAGGCTTATAATGCCGCGAGTCGCGGTAGAACGCCGAGCGCATTTTGGCCGTTTTTTACCTTTGCACAAAAACTCTTGTCATTCCGTTATTTTTTTATCGTAGAGCGATGTTTTTTGCACCATTTATTTTGCGATGAAAGCAGCAACAATTTGGTGCAAAATAAAGAAAAAAGGTATCCTTTAACATGAGTAAATAAAGTGCAATAAAAAAAATAATCTAACATTTTCTTAAAGTTTGAACCCCAAAAGTATATAAATAATCTTATGTTGCTTATCTACATTATTATTTTGACCTATATTTCATTTCAAACAAAACTGTGTATAATTTACTTGGAAACAACACTTGGTTACTGATTTTTGAATATTTTTTATGTTCAAACTACTTTTAGCTGTTTTGTACTTAAGTACATAAACTTTAGCTATTCTGTTAGTTCTGATGGTATATTGTTGTTTTTGCTACAGTTTCATTCATAGAACAAATAAATAAAAAAGAGGTACCTAATAAAGATATATTCTGCTATTGCACTTATTATACATGAAAAATAAGAAATTGAAAAAATATAGTACTAAAAATGATGTTTTGACTGAAACATATCTTGATTTTTTTTCCATGAAGTGCTGTGAAATTTAGTTACTAAAATACACTACTTAGTTGGATACAACCCATTAAGGTAGCCATTTTATTCTATTCGCAATAGCATATAACGGGATTTGAATGGTGCTGCACTCTAGTAGCAAAATATGTAACTAATGACCGTGGGCGACTATGGTTCTATCCGCTAGGGGCGCGGACTGACTGAAAAACCTTAATATCGCCGCTAGGCCCTTGGTCGTATTAGCTGAGTTGACTACGTCGTGAAAACACCTTGGCCAGGTGTGGATGCGATGTTCGTGGGTTCGATTCCCGCACACGACCAAAACTGACCAGTCCTGCAACTCACAATGAGTTAACCGGTCTGTGGCAACGTTGGTGGGAGGGCCCAAGTAAAACAAAAGGTGGCAGACTTGCTTGGAAGTTGACGGGATCGGTTAATTCTTTGTGACTTGCACATGGTCAACACTGGTTTTGCTACTTTTTACTTATGTCTATTGTGTGTGTGCCAATGTGACTCTAAAAGCTGAATGAAAATAGTATTTTAATGAAAATAAACCATTGATCCATTTAAAAACTAAAATTTATATTATAATTCATAGGTTTAAAAAATTAAAAGTAAGGAACGAGACCAGCTCGTATGTCAATGCCAATGGGTTAAAACAACTTATTGCACATATCATTTAGCACTATAACTTATGTTCTAAGAAGATTTTTTAAATATAAACGGGCTGGAACAGTAAACAGACCGGCAGTCACACTACGTGTTCGCCACTGCCTTACGAATATCGAGAATTTTCAGAACGTGTAGACTATATCAAAAGTTTAAACAAACTAAAAGAATATGTTATACTATAACAGTGAATTCATCTCGAAGACAATGGTATGAGTTTCATAAAAATACAATGGAAAATAACTGAGTAAAATGCAAAATAGTCATGAGCCCCAAAATATGCAAAATATATATAGGCTCTCGGTGTTCAACGCTCGCACGGCGCCTGGCTATATTTAGGCTCTTGGCGTTCTACCACCACACGGCGCTTGGCTATATATAGGCTCTTGGCGGTCAATGCAATTTCGTCCTAAGCCTATATATTGGCTTACGGCAGTCAAAGGGTTAAAATATTTTGACCTATTCAATGGGATACTCTATAACAGTTTTAGACTAAATGGAAGCTCGGGAAACTGGAAAACAGGAGGTTAAGGACAAGTTAGTAGACCCAATGGGTTTAATTTTGCTTAAAGGCCACTTAGTACAGTGGAACTTGGATAGTTAAAACTTCTATAATTCAAAATCTGTAATTATACTTTTTTGCTTGGTCCCTAGTACTATACAAACAATATTTAAAAAAACTTGGCAAATTCAGATTTTTGGATAGCCTAGTTTGAATTTTTTACTAGTTCCTCGAGATTCGAATTATCCAAGTTTCACTGTATTTTCTTGAAACATCCTTTCCGAAGGGCAAAAATTGCACTCGATGGGTAAAATTGAATATAGACCAAACAAAGTATTGATTTAATTGCATTACGAATACATTGATGGACGACTACATCTCTTATGTACTCTAGATGTTATTTATTTCTTTATAAGAACTTGACGAAGTATATTGCATGAAATAGTTTAATGACTAAATAAATAATCTTGAATAAACCAACAGTATTAGGCCTAAAGGTTTTAAACAATAAGGGTATACTTCGTTTTCAAAAACCAATAAGAAAACAACAATGAATTGAATGTGCTTGATTTACCACACGAATAGGCTACCACTCGTCTTTTGTTTTTGTTGTCTAATAATAATGATTTGTTTGGTTTTATTTTTTGAGTTTTCAATAAATAATTTATGTTGTTTGTTAATATTTTAAAAAAGGACTCAAACAAAATTTTAGATTTTCCATAAACAAATACAGACATGATGGCACCCCAATCATAAGAGACCAGCCTCTCTTTTAAAGATGGGATGTGTTTTTGGGGCAAATACAGCTTGAGATGATCTGTCATGGAATCATTATCTATTTATTTGACCCATTAGCTACACAAATGTTCACTATTATGCCCTCGTGGTCAGAGTACGGAAAAATGAAGATACGTAAAAAGGAAATTTGGCCAAAGGCAGTTAAGACCTCTAGTAGGTTTATTGTTCAAATAATAAAAAGTTATACTGGTTTAAAAGGAGTTGTAGTTCACGTGAAGTTTAGGTGTCCTTTGTTTCATCAAACTTGGCATTGAAATCACCTCCAATTACAATATTGTAATAAGACCACTGAGAAACAAAGAGTAGGAATTTTTCAAGAGTTGATAAAACCCCTTGTGGGTTTCCATTTGTTGAGGGATAAATAGTAACAATTATAATTTTGAGCTGATGCCTCAAAATTGAATTCCTCACAAAATTTTGAAACATCAAAAATTCTTTAATTAATGTCATTGTGTAAAAATATAGAAGCACCCCCTCTTATGTGATTAGTTCTACAATACATAGTTGCACGATGAAAATTTCGAGGGAACATTAGTCGAGTGTCCAGACATCGCTTATAATCAATTTAGATAATGAAATCGTTAGTTATGGCCGATATTAAGTGGCACGATGCCACTTTGCCGATATTATATATACCATCGTAATTTTCGGCCTTTATTACGTGTTCCAGTCGTCATTTTAGGCCGAAATTACGCGGTCCGATCATCATTTTCGGCCGATTTTATGCGAAGCGATCGCCTTTTGCGGCCGTTACTAGGCGATTTGACCAGTCGCGATCGTTAGCGATCGTCTAGAAATCGGCGAGAAATACTCGCTCGAACTTTCGAGTATTTTTCAAAACTTCGAGTATTAAAATACTCGGCCGAAAACTCAAAGTTTTGAGTACTCGCACACCCTTACTATCGGGTTTATAGCAAATGTACAGGACTTTTTAAATTTCTTGAGAGTATGTTTTTTGCCTACTACTGATGATATTTTGTTGAATAAAATCCTACATTTCATATAGATATGTACTTATAAGAACTTGCGTTAGAACTGAACTTTGACAGACCTCTTTGAATGATATAAGCTGAAATTTACCATCTCAATTTCTCTTCATTCTTGATCATTTGCATAAGGTTTTAAGCCCTACCATTTTTCCCAGCGGCTGGGAAAGATATCTCCCACACCAAGTGTGACTCACCTATCTCCTTGAACTTGAAGACGACGCACGCGATGGTGAACTGTCGCTCGTGCGGCAGCCCCTCCTCATGCTCCGTCTGGTAGGTCGGGGGAGGCCAGCGCCGCGACATGCACAGCTCCTGCAGCAGTCCAATGGGGTTCCCACCGATCTTGTCCTCGTACGGAGACACCATGTTGCCCGCCCTGCATAACAGACCGATGGGTAGAGTAGTGGTTCACCTCACATCATAATCTTAGGTTTGCCAGGTTGATTTTGAACAAAAACATGAAACATTTGCGAGATCCGGAACTGGAACTGGAATGGCATTTGCCAATGGGTGATAATTAACATTGATTTTAAAGAACAAGTCAACTTTACACAGATAACAAAGAAATCCGATTAAAACCTGAAAAAAAGAACTTTGTGATGCAAGAGTCCCATTCGTTGTGGTGCAAGGCATTTATTCGTTGTCATAATTTGTCCAGTGGGTAAAAACACTGTCTTTCACCAAATTTATCATCACTTTAAACTAAATATTATGTTTGCAAATCTAGACATATTTTACAAATCCTCACGATTTTCTCTATATTTGTTCACCATTTCAAAAGAAGATTTTGGTCATAGGAAAAGATATTTCTATAGGCCTGACAGGATTTTGTCCTTTTGCTGACACATGTTAAGGTACTGAGTATTTTATTTTCTTCTATTTTATTAAATTTTTTGTTACTACTGGTAAAAAACATTGAAATAAATGTAAAAAAAATAATATCTTAATCATCTCCCCCCCCTACCTTTTCATCTGTTCATCATAATTCGTTTTCTGGTCCAACTTTCATATAGACCTAATCTAATTTATGGGCTCAAATTTATTTTATTTGTTTAAATAATAATTTACAATATTTGTTCTACTGACAAACATGGTATACGCTGGAAACATTTTGATCATATACAATGAAAACTTGAAATGAAATGAAAATCATATTTGTGAACATCAGTTTGAACATTACCAATGTACCTGCACACTTAATGTTCCAATAAACAATAGTGATTTCTATAACAGTAAACAGGATTTTAATAAATTTATTCTGTTTTAGGAACAACAGAACAATATGCTTGATAAATAATACAGAATTACCTCTAAACACACACCAGTCAGTAACACACAAGACAGAGAAGGAAATGACATGCACGGCTTAGGAACTTGTAACAAACTACACAGTGAAAGTTAGAACATGAATTCTTGGATTTTCCAAACCAACTTCACCCCCTCCTCACCCCTACCCAATTTTATTTGTTGTATTTTGTTTTGTTGTTTTACTTATAAAAAAAAAAACAAAAGAACTGCTACCTAGCAATATTAATTTTTGTATTAGACTACATTTTGAAATTAATAACATTACTGATGTGTAAAGTTTTAGAAACAAATTAAATACACCTTTTACTATATAACCCTTAACTCACTAGACAATTTTTTGATGTTGTAAAAAATACTTGGTTAACAAAGCAATGACTTATGTGAAGTCTTTAATTTAGAAAATATAATTCTTGACGCCATTCATGTACATATTTGCTGTGCATATCTGAATCAAGTATTTTTGATTTGATCTTGAATAATAATTTGTTATTTATTCCACTTTTAATCTCATGGCAGAAGACTGGCATTTAAAAGCTAATAAAATTGTTTATCCATGTCATAGGCAACAGTGGTCAATATTTTTGGATAAGGGACTTTTTTTAACTCAAAACTTGACTGTATCAGTTTTACAACAAATAAATAGCATTTTCAATTTGTAGATTTTTTACATCAACAAAAACCCACCCAGCCAAACAGTGTACAATGAGTTTAAGAGTGTTTGGTACAAAAATTCTGGCTTTTTTAAACTTACATGTCTTACTTGTGTTATGACTATTCTTTGGAAAATTTGTTTGAATTTTCGGACGGCTACCTAAAGAGATAGAGGCAAATAGCAGTGAAAAATGCTAGTTTTCTTACTTCATTCACTAAAAATCTATTTTGACTATCGAGCCTTAATTTTGGGAATATGTGTGATAAATTCATATTTAACTTTTAACATAAATTAAAATAGGAAAAAAAAAAATTATTTTTCTTTTTGTCGGAAAAACATTTTTCTTAGCTTTATTTTAAATGCAATTGTCCTAAAAAAATGTCAATTAAAAGACCAATGGACAGTATATAAAATACCAAAAAATTGCAGCTTTATCTAATACACTTTCCTCGGGAGAACTGTAAAACAAAATCTAATTTCGCACCTGCATCGTAAGAGTAGGCTTCCTGCACGGCCGGCGCTCACATAGAGCAGCTGCCGGCTCCCCCCAGTTGCGACACGTCACAGCCCCTCCTTCCACCAGTCCGGCTCTCTATCAAGGCCGCACTATTCACCCGCTCTGCTCCCCAGCTCACCTCTACCATAGATTAGGCATACTCCTTAGGAGTATGCCTAATCTATGCCTCTACACTCTACACTACTTCAGCATCACGGCGGGCACTCGGGCAGTAGGCCTGTTTTCAACAATGAGCCCGAAGTCCAAACTCTGTTCTAGTCATCATAAAAAAAAATGGCGGCCATTTTAATTTTTCAAACTAAAATTACTAAAAAACAGCTGATTTTATAGAAAAAAGACAAGAACACTTTTTAGCGAATTTCCCCTATAGGGAAGAAGCTATTACTGTAGCACGGTAAGACCTAGGCCCGGGACCATGATAACTTTTCATTTTGAGGTTCCCAGACCCCAAAAACACCATTCGTTCGAAACTGCATATATATATATATATATATATATATATATATATATATATATATATCCGTGGGTGCGATAACTCTCGTAAAAAAGGTCCGATTTTGATGAAATTTGGTACAAACTTGTAAAGCAGCATTTATGACTTTATGTTCGAAAACCAGATGGATCGAGCTATCCGAAGGGGTATTTTGGGGGGGTTTTATACCCCAAAAATGGGTTTTTTGAGTTTTTTACATACAATTTTTGAAAAAGTAAAATTTTATTTTTTCCCGTTGGAATCAGCTTAACCCATTGGCGTAGACATACGAGCTGGTCTCGTTCCTTACTTGTAATTTTGTAAACCTATGAATTGGAATAGAAATTTGTGTTTTTAAATGGATTAATGGTTTATTTGAATTAAAATACTGTTTTCATTCAGTTTTTAGAGTCACATTGGCACACACACAGTAGACATAAGTCAAAAGTAGCAAAATCAGTGTTGACCATGTACAACTCACAAATAATTAACCGATCCCGTCAACTTCCAAGCAAGCCTGCCACCGTTTGTTTTACTTGGGCCCTCCCACCAACGTTGCCACAGACCGGTTAACTCATTGTGAGTTGCACGACTGGTCAGTTTTGGTTGTGTGCGGGAATCGAACCCACGAACATCGTATCCACACCCGGCCAAGGTGTTTCCACGACGTAGCCAACTCAGCTATCACGACCAAGAGCCTAGCGGCGATATTAAGGTTTTTCAGTGAGTCCGCGCCCCTAGCGGATAGAACCGCAGTCACCCGCGGTCATTAGTTACATATTTTGCTACTAGAGTGCAGCACCAATTAAATCCCGTTGTAGGCTATTGCGAATAGATAAAATTACTACGTTAATGGGTTAAAAATACGCACAATTTGATGTTTTAATCATTGCTCTACGTCAATTCGTTACTGAGATATTGAAAGTGCTAAACACAGTACGTTGTCCAATGTTATTCTTATGGAGGATAAGAAAAATTGTATATCTCGCTTATTTATCAATTTATCCTGACGAAACTTGGTATATTGATTCATTTCATTGTGGTCTATTGATATTTGCACAAAAACACATTTTTTGGCCGATAGTTCCCGTAGCAGCAAACCTGCATACTCAGCCCCATGTTATTCTTATGGAGAATAATTAAGTGTTATCTCCTTTAATTATGAACATAAATTAGAACTTGGTATGTGGCTTTACCTAGTTATATTGATATTTGTATAAAAGCCCATTTTTAGTGTTCCTTATTTCAGCAAACCTGCATACTCAGCCGCCATGTTATTCTTATGGAGAGTAATTAAAATGTCATAAATCGTTTATTTATGAATGTATTTTGATGAAACTTGGTATGTGGCTTTATGTGGTATTAAGATAAATTAAGGGGGGGGGGGTGATTAGGGCTACTAATATGTTAGTTTTAAGCATAATTTTATAAACAGAGTACCCTTTTTGGTTTTAACATAATGTAAGACATGACTATGACCTAAAGGTTTGAAACTAGTGGTCTAATAAAACATATTATGTTAAAACCAAAACGGGTACTCTGTTTATAAAATTATGCTTAAAACTAATATATATATATATGTGTGTGTGTCCGTGGGTGCAATAACTCGTAAAAATGGTCCAATTTGGATGAAATTTGGTACAAACGTGCAAAGCAGCATTTATGACTTTAAGTTCAAAAACCAGACAGATCGCCCCATCCAAAATGGTGTTTTGGGGGGGTTTAGTACCCCAAAAATGTTTTTTTTTTAAGTTTTTACATGTAATATTTTTAAAAGTCTAAGTTTAGTTTTCACCATTCGATTCAGCTTTAAAAAATACAAAATTTGGTGTTTTGATCATTTCTCTACGTCAAATGGTTGCAGAGATATTGTAAGTGCTAAACACAGTACATTGTCCAATGTTATTCTTATGAAGAATAAGAAAAATGTTATATCTCGCTTATTTATGAACGGATACTAATGAAACTTGGTATACATCTTCATTTGGTTTTGGTCTATTGTTATTTGCACAAAACAGCAACTTTTACCGATGATTCCCGTAGCAGCAAACCTGCGTACTCAGCCCCATGTTATTCTTATGGAGAATAAGTAAAAATGTAATCTCTCCCTTAATCATGAACATAATTTAATAAAACTTGGTATGTGGCTTCAGTTATATTAATATTTGCATAAACAACCATTTTTTGTGTTCCTTGCGGCAACAAACCTGCGTACTAATCCCCCATTTTATTCTTATGGAGAAAAATCAAAATGGTATGTATCGCTTATTTATGAATGTATATTGATGAAACCTGGTATGTGGTTTCACCTAGGTGATTTATATTGAAATTTGCATGAAAATCCATATTTTGTGTTCCTTGTTGCAGCAAACCTACGTACTCATCCCCAATGTTATTTTTATAGAGAATAATTAAAATTGTGTATATCACTTATTTGGGAATATATGTTTATGAAACTTGCTATGCCGCTTTATGTGGTATTAAGTCATTATTATGCATTGGAAATTCGCTGAGTATGTAGGTTTGCTGCGACGGGGGTATTTTTAATTTTCTATCAAACGACACCAAGTTCAGAAGGATCGGGCAACAAATAGCTGAGAAATAACTACTTTTAGTTGTACAGGCCAGGCGCACCCTGACAGCTTCTCCTCATTGTCTGTGACAATCAGCTGATTAACCTGCACAAATGGCTTCATTGTTGGTAACATTATGTTTTGCTATTTTGGTGACACTTTCTGTTACTTTCAAAACAAAGTCAGTGATTGAACTCTTTTTTGGATCAAGTTTTATTGTGATAGTGATAAATTGTAATTTATAAACATTTTTACGTTAATTTCTGAAAATGCCCAATTTCTCATTTGAAGAATTGACTGACATTCATTTTGTTTATGGATTGGCTGATGGAAACTCGTTGCAGGCACAAAGCGTTTATGCGCAGAGATTCCCTAACCGAAGACTTCCAAACAGTAGAACATTTGTACGAGTACACAGGACACTAAGGGAGCGAGGTAATTTAAGAAATTCAGAGAAGTTAGGGCGTTCAGCTACAGTAACAACGGTGCAAACTGAACAAAGAATACTAGATGCAGTTGAAGCAGACCCCAGCATTAGCGTAAGAAGGTTGTTACGTGAAGGAGTGTCAAAAACCTCAGTCTGGCGCATTTTAAAGAACCAACTTTTGTATCCTTACCATATTCAAAGGGTTGAAGGGACTTCAGACCAAGGATCGAACTTTGCCACTTGTTTTTAATAAAGATAGCACTGATCCCTCTTTTCCTTTCTAAGATTTTATCCACGGATGAGGCTGGTTTTTCAAGAGAAGGAATTTTTAATTACCACAATAATCATCTGTGGGATTATGTGAATCCTCATGAAATTTCTCAAAGGAAACATCAAGTACGGTTTTCTGTCAACGTTTGGTTAGGGATTATTGGGGATGTTTTGTTAGGACCTGTGTTTTTGCCAAATAGACTGAACGGAGCATCGTATTTGGACTTTCTGAGAAACATGTTGCCCGAACTACTTGAAGGTAGATAAAGCATAGATAAAGCATAGGGGGGGCATAGATTAAGCGTACCCCTTAGTAGATCACCCATCTTAATGGGACAAGCGTTCACGGTCTGCTTGTACGTCCAAGGCGACGGCAGAGCTAGTTTGGAACGTCTACGTCGCAGCGCTGCCGTCGCTATCCTTCCCCTCCCCCCCTTCGACCGCTCGCCCATCTCATCAGCCCCTCCGCTGCCCCCTCTTGATCTCCCATCTCCCAGCTCCCAACATACACACAGCGCTGGCTGACGGGCTGGCTCGCTGGCTGAGGGCACTGAAGACCACAACACAACGTTTTGTCACCGCCACCGGCCGCGGCGTGACGCCTCGCCGAGCTGGTTTACGGTCTGAAGCTGACAGACGCATGCGTCTTTCGATCATAACTAGTTCTATAGGAATTTCATGATTCATTCTCAATACAACATTATGTTCTTAATTAACAGGTGAAGACTAAGAAAAATATGTTTGAAAATGCAGTATAGTATGTATCAGATTTATGTTTAATTATTTAGTTTTCCCAATAAATTTAGGTTAATGACTTTTATTTAGTTTAATTTTTTCCGAACCATAAATTTATAAATAATTTTACTGTTCTTTATTTTTTTCCGTATAGTTCATGCAGGTAAAAATGGATTGTAACCGTCTCTATGACATTAAGGATATTAAAACTACAGTACGGTTATTGATTCCAAATTTAAAAAGTACAAAAATTAAAACTAATTTATAACTAATTTGTAACATAACAATTGATATGTATTAACGTATTCACATATTTAAGGGGTTATCTTTATTAGCACTTTTAATCGTAGCCCTACCGGTAATCCTGAGTTAAAAATTATAAACTTTAAAATCACAACAACTTCATTATTTATAGGCTGATTTTATTAATAAGGTGTAGTTGGATTTGTATTAAGAAGTACTTGCCGATTAACATAAGGATTTGTATTATGTATTGTGTAGGTTGATTTTTTAAGGTATGGTATTTTTAAAGCCCATTTCGTTTTGCATCCAATACAACGCTTTACATTAAAATTAGATAAATTAGACTAGACCGCATGAAAATGGTCCGATGGTTGATTGCCCATATGATTCCCCCCTCACCCCCTTTCGTCCAACACTGTTGCCATACGAATTTCATAAACAGTGATTCCGTCTGCTTGTTTTTAGCGAATTTCCCCTATAGGGAAGAAGCTATTACCGTAGGTCTCATGGTAAGACTTAAGCCCGAGACCATGATAAATTTTTGTTTTGATGTCCCCAGATGTCCAAAACACTATTCGTTCAAATTTATATATATGTATATACATATCTATATATATATATATATATATATATATCTATATATGTGTCCGTGAATGCGATAACTTGAGTAAAAAACGTCCGATTTCGATGAAATTTGGCTCAAATGTGTAAACTGACATGTATGACTTTAAGTTCGAAAACCAGAAAAATCGGACCATGGGAAAGGGGGTTTATGGGGGTTTTAAATTTTCCAAAAATCAGTTTTTTGCATTTTTTACCCTAAAATTTTTAAAACACTTAATTTTGGTTTAGACCATGTTATAGAGCTTAAAAAAACAAATAATATGGTATTTTGAATTATTAACCTAGGTTAAGTGGTTGCGGAAAAAATCCAAAAAACATGCTCATAAAATCTCCCATGTTAATCTTATGGGAAAACAGTTTTTGGCTTTTCCTCAGTTAATTTTACTTTAAACTTCACATTTTCTTTTACCAATCACTTCAGCTCCACAAAACAATCATTATGGTGTTTAAATTGTGATTCTACGTCAAACCGTTGCAGAGATATTCAAAGTGCTAAACACAGTACGTTGTCCAATGTTATCCTTATGGAGAATAAATAAAATTTGATATCTTGATTATTTATGAATGTATATTGATGAAATTTGGTATGTGGCTTCATGTTGTACTGGTATATTAAAAATATTGAGGATTTTAAATACCTACTGGAACCATTAAATATCGAATCAAGTGATTACTTAATACTACCTGTTAATGATTCTGAAAGCTTGGAGGAAGAAAGCGGAACTCATTGGAGTTGTTTGCTGTATGACAAAACTGTCAACATCTTTTATTATTTTGATTCGCTCAGAAACTATAACTTAATGTCAGCAAAGAAAATTATTGACAAACTTTCAAACTACCTTGGAGGGATTGCATTAACTGCGACCTTCACGTCTGTGAATTGTCCACAACAGCCAAACTCCTATGACTGTGGTATCTTTACTTGTTGGTTCATTGAATCTTTAATTCAGGACATAGTTTCAAATAAAGCAATAAATATTGAATTCTTTGAGAAAGCCACTCTAACTAACACAGAATTAATTAAAATGCGCTGCCTAATGGCATATTTTTTAATGAATAACCCCAGTTTTAGTGATGACATGTTTTATTCTGTTATGATCGAAAAACCTGGTAAAATCACCACATACTCTGCAGCAAGGATAGGAGCTGGATCTAATCTAACCACTAAAGTAGATAAAGATGCAAACATGACAACTGACACCTCATGGAAAACTGCAAAATCTAGGTTTAATAAAGGGCAACAACAGTCTAACATTCCATCAACAATTACTACACAGAATAGGTTCCAGATTTTTCAAGATAAATTAAATTACAACGACTCTCCCTCATTAGAATACATTCAAACTAGAAGCCCAGCACTTAAAGAAACAAAGGGGAAAAAAGACAATAACAACTCAAAAACCAAATTTAAAAAAAATAAGACTAGTTTTAATAAGGATAAGCCTGTGGGACAGTCTACTCCTAAAGTGATGTTTCCTAAAACCAAAATAACGATCTGCTCAGATAGTCAGGGAAGAGATATCTCAAGAAAAGTCGAAACATTAAGCCTAGGGAAAATTAACGCATTTGGTTATGTTCGGGCAAATACGACCCTAATGCAAGTTTTGGATTCCACCTCTATTGAAGAAAATACTCCTTTAGTAATCATTGGAGGAACAAACGACAGTCTCACTTTTAACTTAAATAACATTTACACTGATCTGGAAGGCAAACTCAAACTACTAAGTAACAAAAGGCCAATATTTATATGTTCAATCCCAGCTAGGCATGACAAACCACTGAACCATATAGTCAACACCGACCTAAGTCTAGTTAATCATTACATAGCTGAAATAACATCAAGAATTGATAATGTGTACTTAATCAATTTAAATAGGCTTCAGCGAGTACACTATACTGAACATGGCCTCCACTTAAGTAATCGTGGCAAGACAAAACTAGCTCACATTATTATAGAAGCCATTATGAAATGGGTTAAATTTCAAGCTTCAGTTTCAAACCTAGATTCAATTAATCCAACTGGGCCATTGCCGCTACATGAATCATCAACCTCTCCTACTTTGAAGATTAACTCAGACATCCATGATGCTGCTATAGATGTCACAAGCAGCGTGATTTCTCCTAAGTTAAACCCACTGGAAAAACCAATTATTTCACCTAGTCTAAAAATAACTCCTCAAACACAGCTTAAGGAAACCCAAATTACCGATTTCATTTCAGTAATCAATAGTGATATGCAAGAAGTCATTAACATGTACAAAAATGATGATAAAATAGCTTTTGGTCACTGCATATCTGCTGATTTTAACTGTAAAAAACAGATGAGTGAAGGAGTAGCAGTATGTTTCAGGGATATTTTCGGGAAACCTTCACTGTTTAACTACTGTGATAAATACCTGACATGTCAACAAAAGACTGAAGAGGCAACAGTATTTAGTCTAGTCACTAAACCTAAATATTATAAAAAACCTAAAACTGAAATTTATAATTTGGCATTTGATAATCTTACTACCCATTTCAAAAAAATGACACTCCACACCTTTATTTGTTCTCCACTTGGCTGCATCCGAGACCATATACCTCCAGATCATTTTGCAGCAGAAATTACCAAATTCCAGCGGAGCACCGGTGCTTTTGTCAAAATTGTTACATATGATGAAACCACTACAAGACAGCTAAGGAAAGGATTGACCTATGCAGAGTTTCTAAAACAACTGGAAGATGCCATCAAATTAGAAGGAATGACCAACTCATCTAATCAGCATCAGTGCCTATCACCTCTCATGCCTGACTCTTTGCCTGTCTCTGTGTCAGTGTCAAGTGATAGTGAGAGTTTTAAAAGTCAATCTAGTGATGAAAATGTTGCGGTTGCAAATGTTACATCTCCCATCTCCACTTTAAACTGCCTCATACAAGAAATAACAGCAAAAACCTGAACAACAACAAAACACAATTTGAAAAAATTAAAATTTTCCATCAGAACATTCAAAATCTGCCTTTAAGAATAGAATCATTACAAATTATAATAGAAGAAATTAATCCAAGTATTATGGTTCTGACCGAGCATGACATGAAAGATAATGAAGTTGAAAGGCTTAATATTGATGATTTCAAAGTCACCTCTTGGTATAGTCGTAAATCAACAAACAAAGGCGGTGTTATGATTTTGAGTAGGGGGCATTTAAAGTGGGGGAGGGTAAATGTTCCAAACGAAAGTGGTATATGTGAGGACAAAGTGTTTGAGTGTTGTTTGACTAAATTCACAATGGAAAATGGAAAATTTGTTTTAGTAGGATTGTACAGATCACCAGGTTCAGATGTAAATGTATTTTTAGATAGGTTAAGCATACTGATTGAAAATATTTTAAAAACATCAAGTAATATAATTTTGGCAGGGGATATAAATATTAATGTGCTAAAGGATGACAGTAACCATAGAAAGTTAAAAAACTTACTTGAAAGTTATAACATGATCTACCTAGTGGATTTTCCCACTAGAGTGTTTAATGGGTCAGTTTCAGCAATTGATAATTTTTTTACAAACCTTAGTAAAGATAAGTTCAATATTAGTGGAGTTATAACGATGCTTTCTGACCATGATGGTCAAATTATTGAGTTGAAAAATATCTATACAAAGAAAATCAACAAGTTTTTTACAATAATAAGGAGGGATTTTTCCAAACAAAATCAGTTATTATTTAAACAGTTGTTACAAAATGAATCTTGGGAGGATGTATATTTTTCAACAGTGGATCAAAAGTATGATGTTTTTTATAATATTTTGATGTATTATTTTAATCAGGCATTTCCAGAAAAGCGTTTTAAAATTAAAAGTAAGTCAAAGAATTGGATAAGCTACAACTTAAAAGAGGAAAAAAGAGAAATTATAAACTTAGTTAGATCCAGCAGAACAAAAAATTCACCGGTGCCAAAATATGTACTTAATAGAAATAAGCTTTATAGAAAAAAATTGTTGAGTTCCAAAAAACAGTATTTTAATGAAAAGGTAAAAAAATCTGATAACATAGTGAAAACTACATGGAATATTGTAAACTCTGAAATTGGGTCAAAAAATAAAGATAGAGTTAGCAACATCACTATATACAAAGGAAACAAAATTGTTGAAGACCCTAGAATTATTAGTAATATTTTTAATGACTATTTTACTAATGTTGTTGCAGCTAAAATTCCTACTGTTGACATTGCATTAGAAACTGAAACTGCAAAACACACTGATAATATTATTTTTCATAACAGTAGCACACGCTTCCGATTTAAAGAAACAGGAGAAGAAGAAATACTTAAAATTATTAGCTCATTAAAAAACAAATTTTCCTGCGGAATAGATCAAATTCCTATAGCAATTTTAAAAGTAGTTGGTACACAGATCAGCAGAGTGTTGGCACATCTGGTGAATTCTTCTTTTGTTTGTGGAAAATTCCCTGACAAGCTCAAAATTGCAAAAGTTATACCCATTCTTAAAAAAGATGACCCTAAATTAATTTGTAACTACAGACCTGTCTCGTTACTACCAGTTGTAGCTAAAATATTTGAGAAATTATCATACGACAGACTGGCATTATTTTTAGAAAATAATAATAAATTAGTTAACTTTCAGCATGGATTTAGAAAAAATAAATCTACTATAACAGCAGCGGTTGGTTTTATTGAATCAATTATAAACTCAATGGATAAGGGAGAAAAGGTAGTAGGTGTTTTCATGGACCTTTCAAAGGCGTTTGATAGCGTTTCCCACACTTTACTACTTTCAAAGCTAGAGGAGTTGGGAGTAACAGATACTGCATTGGAATGGTTCAAATCTTACTTATCAAATAGACAGCAATATGTTGAAATAACCCATGTCATCAAAAATTATCAAATTGTCAAGTTCACATCCAATTTAAATAGAATCAGCAACGGTGTCCCCCAAGGATCAAATTTAGGGCCTCTTCTCTTTTTATGTTATGTAAATAATATAGGGCAGTCTTTGAATTTTTTTCCAACTTCCAGTCTATGTCTGTATGCTGATGACTCAAACTTAAAAGTTTCGGGCAAATCACAAGAGGATATCGAACTATTTTCAAATATAGAACTTGATAGTATAGATCAGTTTTTTGAAAATCTTAATTTACGTCTAAATCCAAGTAAAACTAAAGGTATTTGTTTCAAAACAAAACAAAGTAAAAATTGCATCTCCCCAAAATTAATGATTAAAAACAAACATGTAGAGTTAATTGAGCAAACAAAGTTTCTAGGGCTAATAATTGATAATAGCCTGTCATGGGATGGGCATGTGAAGTATGTTTTAAACAAAGCAAATTCTGGTTTATTTGCAATCAGAACAATGTCCAAACTGTGCAACATTGATGTTTTGCGTAGTATATATTTCGCTCTTATTCACAGTCATATTGCATATGGAATATGTATATATGGCTCCACAACAAAAGAAAATTTGAATAGTATGTTAAAAATTCAAAAAAAAGCAATTAGAATTATTTTACAACTAAAAACTCAAGACTCAGTCCAGGAATATTTTAAACAACTAAAAATCATGACCGTTCATGGACTATATATCTTTGATACAATCATGCATGTCAGGAATAATCAGAATAATGAATTTATCCCAGTGCATCAATACAATACTAGAAACAAAATTGAACCCATTCCCCATCATAATTTAGAAATTTTCAAAAATAAAGTGTCTTTTGCAGGCAAAAAGTTTTTAAGAAAAATACCAGATTGTATAAAAAATGAAATTAGTCATCCAAAGTTTAAACGAAAATTAAAGGATTATTTGATTGATTTAGCTGTATATGACTTGGGTGAATTTTAAACGGGTAAAAATTTTAATTGGTTCGGGATTATGATGTTTTAGTTGTAAGTGACACTATTTTAATGTATTTTTATTTTATATATGAATTATGCCTCTGTTTATTTTGTATAGTACTAATATTTAATACTTGTATTTTGTAGTACTTATTATATATAGTTCTACTTGTCGTTGACACTATTCTATGTATACAAGAGTATCATTATGAATAAAGAAATTTGAATTGAATTGAATTGAATTGAATATATTGATAATTGCACAAAAAATAAATGTTTTGTTGATTGTCCCCGTAGCAGCTAACCTGCATACTCAGCCCTAATGTTATTCTTATGGAGAATAAGTAAAGTTTTATATCTCCCTTAATTATGAACATAAATTAATAAAACATGGTAAGTAGCTTCACCTGGTTCAGTTATATTGATAATTGCATAAAAACTCATTTCTTATCTTCCTCGTTGCAGCAAACCTGCGTACTCAGTCCTAATGTTATTCTTATGGGGAATAAATAAAATGTAATAAATCACTAATTTATGAATGTATTTTTGTCAAAATTGGTGAGTGGCTTTATGTACTAGTGAGAAACATATCAATGCATTGGAAATTCGCTGAGTACGCAGGTTTGCTGCGACGGGGGGTATTTTTATGTTGTGTACGATATGAATGGATTTCAAAACAGATGACAGATATACTTTACCATATGTTTTATTAGACCAGAGCGATTTGGCAACACTTTATTAACTTCCTCTAGTAGGCCTAAGGTTATAATTTACGGTCAAAGTACAACAGTGAGCAAATAGTGGTGTACAGTTCTGATTCACAGGTAAAACCTATATTCTCGTACTTAATTTAGTTTCTCCCTTAATTATCGGGTTATCTTTACTTTTATAAAGGCATAATGCAAATTTGCCTGTACTTCAATTTCTCCGTTGTTAGCTGCAAAAGTTGTCTATCAACGAACTGTTGATGAACCAGGGTTTTCTACTTTCGTTGCGTAGGTCCTCTGGTTTGCCGGTATTCATATACCAATGTTAATATCTATCTGGAACCTACATTGAACTGACATTTTTGTAATGTTGAAGTTGCGTTGTTCTTCAGGGTGTCGCGAACGATGAAAATGTTCAGGTGGGGAAGCGGAACGATTTTTTTAACTTGCTATGAAAACATTCACAGGCGTTTGTGGTCCGCTTAAGGTCCGACGAGTTTAGAACCCAAATGATCATTAGAATCCGTAGAGCGTATATTATTTCTTTACATTCCAACTTCCGCCCAATTACCCGGGCTACATGGTTACCTGGAGTAGTGTTGGCGCTTTCCCGGTATACCCACAAAACCAATATGATGTCTATAGGAGTACAAATTTGTTGTGATTCAAACCTTGCTTTGAAATATATTGATGAGTAAATTACGTTCCCATACAGTAGACTCCCTCTAGTCCGGCCACTTCAGGACCGGGCCCTCGGCGAGATTACAAAATTGGCCGAACCAGCCGGCGTTTATTGTAAATGTAAAATACCGATCTATAATATAAACATACCAGCTCATAAAAACTTAACTTTTAAGATCGTATAAACAATTGAAAAATACCCCTGTCGCAGCAGGCGCGGATCCATGGGGGGGAAATGAGGGAAATCCCCCTCCCCCACCCCCAAGGCAAAAGGTTGGAGTTGCGCGCGAACCCTCGCACCAGCACTACGTCTGCCCTGCATGCGTCGTCAGTCAGACTCAAATGCCTGTAAAACTGTACTACAGGGTGTCCACAGACTGTGATTTCCAGGAAAATCGGATAATAATTCGGAATATCTTTTGCTAGGAAAATGCGAGGAATATACGGGAATTTCGGCGAAAATCGTCGGCAGATCTCGTTAATGCGGCTCGGTTGTCGTTTCCAGCCAATAAAACACGTTTTGGTTGTTATTTTCAGCCAATAAGAAACGTTGCTGATCGTCATTTTCGGGTCATTAGATGCAACTAAATTCCTGTTTTGACCCAACTCAACTGACGTGACGCGGAAAAATAGGCGTTCATTAGCGATAGAACGGGGTTGAATCGCCGGTTGTATTCGTAAAAGTATGTTCCGGTTGTCGTTCGAGCCTTTAAAACGCGACACGGCTTTATTTTTTGCTGAGAAAATGTGCTCCGATTGCCAATTTTGTATGATTAATCCAATCCCGGTTAGATTGTGATTTTAAGCATAGGCTATATTGAGGCTCAGTCGTTATTTTCGGCCGATAAAACACATTGCGGCCATCGATTTCGGACTTTAAAATGCGAGGAACGGTTGTTTTCGGCGAATAGAAAGCTGTGCAGTTGCCTATTTTGTTTTATAAAATTTATGTTTTAGTAAGTAAACCTTGTCTGTAAAACGTAGTCTGGCAGCCTTTATTGCCCGGAAAAATGCGGCCTTAAATTTTATTAGATTTATAATCGATGTTTTTGTCCTACAAATCGCAGTATGGGTTTTTAGGTCAACTGCCTTTTTCGGATGCCAAAACGAAGTTATATTGCTATTTACATGAAAATATGCGGCTCGCTTGCCGCTTCAGGTCAATAAAACGCAGTCCAGTCTATTATACCTAAAAATTCAGTCATTTCGGTCTTTTTGACCACCAAATCGAGGCCGAATTTACGTTTTTACCGATAAAACAGGCCCAAATCTATAATTTTGCCAGATAAAAGCGTTTCGGACGTCGTTTTTGGTATATAAAACACGATCCAGCTTTATTTATTGCCGAGAAAATGCGGTCCGATTGCCGTTTTTGAGCGATTAAGCATATTTCCGGTATAAAATATGGTTTGTACTCAATTTTCGGCCGATAACAAACTTTGCGGTCACAGTTTTTAGCTAGTAAAATTTTGTAAAATTGCCGGTAAAATGACCGATTTTGGCTGATAACTCACGTCCGATTGGTAAATTTGCCTAAAACACAGTTTGTCCGTTTTCAGGCTAAAAATGTGGCCCGATTAACGTTTAAGACGGCAAAATGAGAATATATTGGTATTTTAGGCTGATATATGCATCTCGGGTGCCTTTTAAAATTGTTTAAAATAGCCGTATCTCGGCCAGTAAAATTAGTTTCGGTAAAATATCTGTTTTCGATGATAACATACTTTGACACCTCCCCGCTGGCGTGTTGGCCTTAAAATTCGGGTTAGGTATAAACTACTGCGGATTTTTTGCCGATAAACTTCGTTTACTTGTCGAGTTCGGTCTAAAAATTACGGCGACCATGAATTGCGGTCAAATTGCCATTTTTAATCCGAAAAAAACTGCTGATTTTGACCAATGAATTCAATACAGTCATAGTCCGGCACTATTCTCGAATACGGATTTTTGAGTGTCCATGAGGATTTCATCTTCGGTCGATTTAATCAAAAGGAACAAAAAATCAATTTTGAAAAAGTATTAAATGGGATTATAATATGGAAATATTGGTTGTGATTATCTGAATCATAGGTAATGAAATATCGGTTTAACATATCATATACACCTTTAACACTAAGTTGTAATTACAACAGTAAGACCATTTTCAGGAGAGAATCTAAAACATTTATCAAGGGAGAAGCCGCTTGACAAAAGGAAGGCACTGGGGCTGGCGGCTGGCGGACGCCCTGCGAGAAATCCACGGCGTGAGCCAAGGCACTACGGCAGTGTCGTCGGCGGCGCCTTTCTCTCTCTCTCTCGCACAAGTACTCCTGCTCTCTCGCACACGGATGCCGTTTCCCCTCCTAGCCCGCGACTCGTTTCCTCACATGGACACAAGCTGCGCCACTGCACCGTTGCCTTCGGCACTGATTCTATGCTAGTACTATAAAATCCCACAAGAGCGCGCCACTGTTCACCCGTATTCCTCTGGTAGCATGTCGATAGAAAATCTACTAAGGGGTATGCTTAATCTATGGTATGACACTCCATGAGAGAGCTACCATGGGGTTTATGCAGGATGGTGCACCACCACTTTTTACTTTAGATGTAAGGCCTCATTTAAATGTGACTTTTAGAAATAGATGGATTGTTCGCGGGGGTCCTGTTGCATGGCCTGCCAGGTCCCCAGACCTTAACCCACTCGACTTTTTTGTTTGGGGTTATCTGAAATCATTAGTATACCAAACCCCTATTGAAAATGTTGAAGAATTAAGGGAAAAAATAGTAAATGGGTGTAATGTGATCAGGCAAATACCAGGGGTGTTTGAACGGGTGAGGGTTTCTATGAGAAATCGGCTTGATAGATGTATAGACATGAATGGTGGACACTTTGAGCACATGCTGTAGGGATGTAAGTTTTATGTGTCCGAACTTGATGATTATAAATTTAGGATAGTTGTCTTTAGTTTAGGCATTATTTTAGCTTTAGAGATTGTAAGTTTTCTAATTTGTTGATGTTTATGTATTAATTTTATTTGGTTTTAGGCACTTCAAAGTAAAACCATTGTTAGTTGTAATGCAGGTTTTATAAGCCAATTACTAGATAATTTACGGGAAAACTATAACCTCATTTCCACATTTGTATAAATTGTGTGATTCATCTTAGTTTTTAAATTATTAATTATTCATTCGATTAAAGTAAATTAAAAAAAAAAAAAACTATGCCTTTTCATACTTATTATAAAGTTTTATTTATGCAGTAATAACCATGCACAACATTACAACAGGTAATGATAAAACAACAGCAATGAAAAAAGTACGTAGTAGCAATGTAGAATGACCCGTACAACTAAAATTGCCATTTTATCTATTTAGAAATTAGCCACCCTTGGTTGTTCCTTAGTTGATAATTATAATATAATGTTGAGTGAAAAAGTAGCAAAACATAATGTTACCAACAATGGAGCCATGTGTGCAGGTTAATCAGCTGATTGTCGCAGACAATGAGGAGAAGCTGTCAGGGTGCGCCTGGCCTGTACAACTAAAAATCGTTATTTCTCAGCTATTTGTTGCCCGATCCTTCTGAACTTGGGTGTCGTTTGATAGAAAATTAAAAATACTAAAAAAAAGTGTTTGTCTTTTTTCCATAAAATCAGCTGTTTTTTAGTAATTTTAGTTTGAAAAATTAAAATGGCCGCCATTTTGAAACGGAAAAATATTTTTTAACAAAATTTTTTTGCAATTATTTCATTTCTACCTTAAACACTATACAAAGTTTCATAAAGTAATATTTAATGGTTTTTGAGATATAAATTTTTATTGAAAAAAATACAAAATGACAGATATATTGGTAATAAGGCGTTTTTAGAAAAAAAATATTCTTGATTTTATTTTTATTTTGACTCATATAACTTATTCCCAAAGTTTTTGTACTTACTTACGGGACACCCTGTATAACACACGCACTGGTGTTGTTCCGTTACAATCATCCAAATACTCCCGGTTCTGAGAAACTCTACTGCGTTTTCCATATTTCGCGCCATTTACTTACAGAAGTGATCCTCGGTCGGTGATAGATGGTCGTGCTGATGTTTTGTGAGATTGTTATGTGATATACATAGGTTCGTTTGTGTAAACTCAGTTATTTGTGATGGCTCCAAAAAAGTCCTCATAAACGTAATAAAAGATCCCTCAAGATCAGAGAAGGAATTAAAAAGAAGAAAGAAGCCTTCACCCCACTAAGTCCACCAAAATGTTGGCCTACTACTGAGGAGTCTTCCGAATATGTTTTCGATAAACTTCTGACAAATTCTGAGTAAGTAAAAACATTATATTTGTGTCTGACTGTACATGAGCATAACCTTTCTCTCCGTATATTTATTATATGGAGAAATGTTGTTTCCTTAATACATTAGTACGTAATTCGTAAATGCCAGAGTCCCTTATCCCAAAAAAGGTTTTTTACCCCCAACCCCTCCCCTAACCCCGCCTCTGCCCTCGTCAACTGGTCTTGTATCCTATTGTCGCATGTACCCGATTGTCACTGTACCCAATTTTCCGATAACCGCGATGTATGTCTGTAAATGATTTCCATTTAAACATATCAATCTATTTTTTTTACCAAAATTAAAACTGGAGACTACTCATAACTGAATGTTTGTGTAATGTAGAGTTTCTTATTGATTAGCTAACTTTGTTACTAATATTGGGCCAGAAAAATGTTTTACAACCTCTCAAAAAAATATGTCAGACACGTACATTTTAAATATAACAATGTTAAAAAAATATTTCTATAAGTTTGAAACAGTTATGTTAAAAAATAGAAGTGTTACCTAGGGGTAACAGGTTTGCTGCTACGGGAGGTATCGGAAAAAAAATAGTTTTGTGCAAATATCAATAGACAAAAACAATATGAGAATAGTTTCCTAAACTTTGAAAATTTAATTTGTATGAGATTAAGAAGAGAATTTGATTGTATCCTGTGAATTATAACTAGATGCCTTGTGGGGACAGTAATGTAACTGGCACTATGGTAATGGTAATGATATGACTCAAGGGGAAAGCTAATATTTTCTTTTAAGAGCCTATTCTTACTGATCACTTCAAATTCAAATCTCTTTATTAAAAATGTACATAACAATGAATGGTGTCAATAACTTGCCAAGCTGCCCAACTAGCTTAGTACTTCTTCTTTTGATTTCTTCTTTGATATTGAAAGAAAATTAAACAAACTCTAATTTGGAGTTTTAAGTAGTATTTTAAGGGTGTTTAAATGCGAGGCGAGTCTAGCTGTAGAGAGCAGTAGTTCCGCAAAATCCCGCGCACACCGCTAGGACGTCAGTTCGGCTGATGCGGGTATGAGTGTGTTTGTGTCTGTTGGCTGGGGTGAGGGGGAGGGGCACTGGCTCCTTCTCTCTCTCTCCCCCTCTCACCAAGTTTCTCACCGCCGAGGCCTACCTTACTCTGGCCGGCTGGTCGGGTCGGCCGGCTGGTCGGGTCGGCGGGCTGGACTGTCTCTGGCTCTGGGGCTGACTTCGCTCCGCTCATGGCAAGCTATGTTTTTCGCCTTTGTTTTAAATATTTTGTTAACGGTTACTAATTTTGATGCAATTATTATAAAGACCTTACATTGTTAGCAATTGTATTTCCAGCACTAAACATTATGATTGATATACGGAATGTGTGAACTATTTAAAAAAAAAATAAACATTTTGCTATAAAAACTTATTTATGTGATTTATTATCATTCCAAATGTATAAGTTAAAACGGCCAAATACCGTGACCTTAACAGTAGTTGTTGCCGTAATTTGACAAATATTAATATATTTTTAGGTTATGGGATGGCTATACTGTTGTTTTATGTTTTGCCAGATCATTGTGAAGGTACTTGTATAGGTTATATCATGACAAAATCATTATAAATAATAACAAACTTCATAATTAAAGTGTCATGATATGCTACAGCTGATTTCCTAATTCTGTGACAGTTGACCAAAACTCCGTGATTTGTTGTTCTAAGTCCCTGACGTGTAAATCAAGCTCAATTCAAACTACCCTTGGACAAAAAAATAATGAAATAAAATGGAAATTGGGCTATTTTAAAAGATACACCTCAAAATAAATTAATAGTACAACCACGTAATAATGAATTAATCCATTATAAATTCTAACATTGAGAATTAACAACTTACCCAAGCAGTGGTTTGAGTTTCGGGGTAAACAAAATGATGAAAATACGATATCATACGGGTATGAATTCAAGGCTGTATTTTATCTGTACATTTCTAATGCAACGACATACGAAAAACCTCAATACTACTTGAAAACAAAGACTTCAAAAATATACGAAGCTAATATGAAATGTCCATATATAAGAAAATAAAGCGTATGAAGAACAAAACTATCCTAGTATAACAGAACTGAAAGATGATAGAATCCAAAGGAAATATGTACATTATATGAAATTTCCAGATATGTAGTAGAAACATAAAACAACTGAGAATTAAAAGACTTATGTGCAAAAACAGGGAAACATGCACTTATATGAAATTATAGAATTATAACAAAATAAGGACCTAAACAACAAAACTATCTACAACATATAAAACGATTTACACAAGAAAACATACACCAAATTAAATTACAGAATTAAGACGGAGTTGAAGGACTTAAACATAAAACTATTTGCAACATGTACAAACATAAACTATTTACAACATGTACAAAACGATTTACAAGAAAACATACACCAAATGAAATGACAGAATTGAAGGACTTAAACCTAAACTATTTACAAATGTACAGCATAATACAAAACGATATGCAAGAAAACATAGTAAGTTACACCAAATTAAATGATAGAAATATGACAGAATAAGGAATTAAACAAGACTATTTACAAATTTACAACAAAGATGGAAAAGAAAAAACAAAGGTAAGTTTCCCAAACAAAAACTATGGCATTTCTATAACTGGAGGTCCTTAACCCTTTGGCGAGTAATGTATTTTTATGTAAAAAGAGTATGGCCGTTCTGGAACGGCCATTTGCTAAATGGCTGAAAATAGTAAAGACGTTCTGGAACGGCTTTGCATGGTGCATTTGATATTAGGCCTTTTTTATGTAATAAATGCTGTAATTAGTTATAATAAAAGGTTATTGCAATTGTAACATTTAACTGAGTCACGCTGAATAGCATTTTCTATTTGATTCACACAAGAGTGTACGGGAGAGGCGGGACAGTGCGGCCTAGTTCTTTCCCGCGCCGCACAACCTGTCACCGAGCTGAGCGCTAGTACTTAGATATTTCCCGCGCCAGCCCACGCGTCATTTGACCCGAGCACTAGTATTACGTTTTCCCGCGCATTCTGTCACCCGGCCGGGCAGTATTGCTACTAATAGTTGGTTTTTACAGTGTACGGTGTATTATGAGTGCCTAACTTTACATAAAAAATGGATTAGATTTTTGAGATGTTGTTATTAGTTTTTATCACTTATTCAACTATTTTATTAAATTTTTAGTAAATACAAACAGATTTAATGTAATTTTGATGTTTTTTTTTCTTACTCCTGAAGGTCACATTTTGGTATAAAAGGGTTACTCCTTTAATACAGTACACAATGGACGTTCAGGAACGTCCATACTCCCCAAAGGGTTAAAAGAAAGGTAGCCCCACCTATCGAACGTCGGCTCTCTAAGGATTTGTAATATTTCTGAAAACGGCACATCGTCGATGTCGTCCTTTTTTGGCCAAACAAACTTATCTGACTCTAATTTTTTTGACAGAAACTTTACGTTTACTATTTTTTTCTCGTGATCAGCACTCATGATCTGGCCAACATAATTTTTCTTCTTACTTCCTACACAATATGGAACTATGATCCACTGACTTGGCACAAGATGATCAATGTTGAGTTGTAAAGGTTCAAGTGGAGGTGGTGATACCCCAATGTCGTCGGTGATGTCTCTGTCATCAACTTCTTCTTCTTCCTTTGCGGAATCCTTCCGCTTTCTTTTAGTTGTTTTCTCGATCTTTCCTTCTTTGTCTTTGCTTTGGCCTCTCTCAATAGTTTTTTTTTCTTTCCTTTTCAACTTCAGCAGCTTTCTTTTCTTCCTCTTTTTTCAAATAATACTCCTTCCATTCATTCGATGTTATTGCACTCGGCAGTTTAATTTTGTTGGGTGCTTTTTTGGGGTTTTTGTTTTCTCCAGGCCAGAATAGAGCATTTTTAAAAGGTGACGGTAGTTTTGATTTCAACTCAGTGGGTGTCAAACTGTAACTGGGCTTGATATTGATGTTTGGAGTTGAGGTATCTTGATCGTGTCTTGAAGTTGATGTAGAAGCTGGGGGAATTTGATCTAGAGAATTTGGTGGAGTCTTGGTGGATCTTGTAGGGATTCATTTGAGGGGTCGTGATTTAATGATTGATTAAATTTTGAAGGGGTCGTGTCAGGGGACTGAAAATCAATAGTCAGGTCAGTTAGGCTAATATCAGTTACAGGTAATTCCAGTTCAATTGGGAATTCACTCAAACCCGACAGATATAATAAATCAGCGGCTGCATTTTCTTCAATTTCTTCTGGCAATGGCAAGTCATCAGAAATGGCCACGACTTGTACTCCACCGAGATTAGATTCTGTGGCGTTTGTTGACTGCGAGGTTGATGCCGTTGGTTCCTCGTTGTTTGCTTCTTTCACTGCCTTTTTTGTTTTCCTTTCCATTTCTTCAAGAGCTTCTCGATAGTTTGTCACGTTGGATTTTGTTTGGAGCCAGAGCTCAAACAAACTTTCGTCCCGTTTTTGAACTTTGTTTCTTTTGAACATTGCCAATTTCCCTTCCCCTATTTTGGCTTCAATGTAGTTTAAATGGCTACGCAAGGCTAGCCATTGACTGTGGGAGAACGGCCTTCTTTCCTCACAGCGTGACCTGGATTTTATTACTTTTGCAAAGTCAACATTGTTAGGATTCAGGCTGCTGAGCCCTGTGGTTAAAAACCCATTTTGATGCTGAGATCCAAAACTTGCTTTAAAAGAGGTAGAAAGTCCTCTTTTTTATCTTTGTTGCGCCGTTTTCATATCTCCACTTTTGGACGATTTTCCTCCAACAAGCTTTGTGTGGATGAAACAGCGCAACATCTAATGGCTGGAGAACGTGAGTCGAGTTTGGATACAGAGCAATTAGCTCTATCTGTTTCGCCGTGCAAAACTCACTCAGATGGTAGGTGATGTGAGAGGAGTTGTTTTGTTTGTTGATGGCTACTCAACAAAAGTTTAGGAAACTATTCTCAAGCAAGTTCCTGCTAGAACTAATTAAGTTAAAAAATAATAAAATACCCCCGTCGCAGCAAACCTGCATACTCAGCGAATTTCCAATGAATATATAACATAACACATTATAACACTTAACAGGATTCATAAGAAATGTATTCACAAAAAAGCGATATTTAAAATATTGATTATCCTCCATAAGAATAACATTGGGGATGAGTACGCAGGTTTGCTGCAACAAGGCACACAAAATAATGGGTTTTTAGGCAAATATCAATAGAACTCATCTTAGTGAAGTCACATACCAAGTTTCATCCATATACATTCATAAATAAGCGATATATAACATTTTAAGTATTTTCCATAAGAATAACATGGGGACCAAGTACCTAGGTTTGCTGCTACAGGAGCCATAGGCGAAAAATTGTTTTTTGTGCAAACAACAATAAACCATAACCAGATCAAGCCATATACCAAATTTCGCCAGTTTATGTTCATAAATAAGCGAGATATACAATTTTTCTTTTTCTCCATAAGAATAACATTAGACAACGTACTGTGTTTAGCACTTTCAATATCTTGGTAACCAATTGACGTAGAGCAATGATCAAAATACCAAATTGTTTGTTTTTTTAAGCTGAATTCAATGGTATAAATTAAAATTTGATTTAAATTAAAATTAAATGTGAAAACTCCCCCAAAAACCCCCCTTCGGATGGTGCGATTCATCTGGTTTTCGAACTCGTTCAAATAAATGGTACTTTACACATTTGTACCAAATTTCATTAAGATCGGACCTTTTTTACGAGAGTTATCGTGCTTACGGACACATATATATATATACATATATAAAAATATGAACGATTGGTGTTTTTGGCATCTGGGGACCTCAAAATGAAAAGTTATCATGGTCTCGCGCTTAAGTCTTACCATGAGACCTACGGTAATAGCTTCTTCCCTATAGGGGAAATTCGCTAAAACACACATACAATGTTTTAGGAATAAATCTTTATATGGAATTGAATGGGCTTCAAATAATTTCCAAATCACTCAAATTGTCCTTAGTGTTGACTATTAAAGGGTTACTTACAATATCTGATCATTGATGGAGTTAGACATCGAGTTCATCATGTTGGGATCTGTGTTTCCGATTAACTTATCCAAAACATTTTTGGCTGCCGCATGTTTAGCTTCTTTCTTCGAGCGGCCAATGCCCATTGCTAAAAGCAGAATATGATAGTTGATAATGCTTATAGCTTAATTGACATACTCTTTATATTTTCAAAAATAAAATTTAGTTTTAACAGTAGTTTATCAATTTATTATCATAATAATTTTGCCAAATTTAATTCAATCAGAGGCTGAAATAATGAAGCGGCTGAGCTGCTGGAAAAAAATGGAAACTAATTGGTTATTTTTCAACAGTTTAAAATTCCTAGACCCTAATGTATGTTGGTTTGTTTTTTGCAAAATTTATTTCGGAATCTAGCAGAAGTATTTTCTTTAAACTTTGTGATTAGGGGGTTTTGGACCTCAAAAAGTGATTGGTGGAAACCTCAACCCTGGAAAAACTCAACATTGGTTAAAAACTCATTTGAAAACTGGAAATTTTAACATCAGGCTTATGGAGTTTCAAATTAAAACAAAAGAATCTCTAACATCTGTATCTAGGCCTAACATTTGTAAATAAATAACCAGTGTGAACTGTTAAAGTAACACATACACATGATAAAGAAACAAGTGACTTATATAAAACAGTGACTAGAAACCACTAAATGAATACTGTATATAGAGTCGACATATCCAAAGGAATCAAATATGTATATATACAAAATATCTGAAGGGAGATTTGAGTTAGGCCTAACAATTGGTGTGATTCTAATATGCAAAAAAGAGGCAATTGAGTGAAGCAAATCTGCCTCTAATCATCTATTGTTAGTGATATTTAGGGGTGGGCGAGTACTCAAAATTTGTTTGAGTATTTTTTCGAGGACTATAGATTATTTGAAGGCCGAGTCCAGTAGTAAAAGTACTCAAAACATCGAGTCGAGTAGTTGACTACCCGCCGTTTACCCACGTTTACGCCGCTAACAAATTTTTAACAAAATAAGTGACTGAAATAAAGAAAAATAAGCTTAAAATCTATTTTTTGCTCAAATGAAAGGAGAGAACAGGAGGGTTATTTTTGGATATCTGTGAGTTAAGGTAATCAAGAGAGGGGGCACAGGGAGCGATTGGGTCAGGGGGCAAAAAACCACTTTCTTGTTCAAATGTTCTGGTTTTGATAAACTAACCCGAAATCTTTGTATGGATTTTGGAATTTTTTTAGCATTTGTAATACTTGTATTTTGTTTGTTGTTGAAAACAGTATATATTTTTCATTTAAATCATTATTCATTCAAGGTAAAATAAAGGTTAAAATAAAATAAATAATAACATTAATAATTCAATAACATTTTATGTTTATAATTAAAGTTTAATATGTAAAAAGCATTGTTTTCCATAACAAAATAAAATGAGTTTTTTTACTAAAGAACTACTCGACTCGACTCGATTTAAACCAAAAAAAACCTACTCACCCACCCCTAGTGATATTATATTATACTGATGTCAAAAAACATCTCGTAAAGAAACTCATAATAGCGATGGATTTGAATTTATTTTTTGATTTATTTGGACTTTACCTATCGCTTCTAGTGTTTAAAACTACACTACGTTTCGGGAGGTAAGGAAACTCCTCCCGTTATCAAGTGAACCCTACTTACATCTAAATATCAAACTCTTACACCTAACTAACCTACATTTTTTTGGATTTTTTTGATTTTTCTTTTACATTCTAATTTACACTAACACAAAGATAACAAAAAATCAAATACAATACACTAACACAAAATTTATATCACACCTAACTAACCTACATTTTTTTAAATATTTTCCTTTACAATTTAATTTGACTAACAGAAAGATAACAAATATATATACAAAAAATCGAATACAATACACTAACACAACATTTATATATACGAACAAATGAAAAACTGACAATACATTACCTGTTCTGCATCGTGGCCTCCAAGCTGACGGGCAAACACGGGAAACGGGCTCACGTCCATCAACAACCAAACCGCACACTAGACTAGTGGCTAGCGGCAGTGGAGGGGGGAGAGCCGTTACCCCCACCTACCGACAGGGGCACGTGACGACACAGCTGTGGCTACCCACACGTCTTTGTCGACGGGAACATGACACGGAAACCAAAAAACTGCACGATTCCTCCTAGAATGCTACACGGGCACCAGTACGATATTCTCATAGAGATTACCGCATGCCTCCAAGGTGAGCATTGGGAACTGGTCATGCAATCAGGTGGCCGTGTTTCCTCCAAGGGCGATCACGGACGCATGTGTCGTAGCCGCATTGGATGGACTCTAGACGCAGGAGCAACTGTAACACAAGGAACTGGCGTGTGTTTGCGGGGTGATTTTTGACTGAAATGGTTTTTAATTAAGGGAATCCATAGTGGCCTGACATCAATACTACTCTGACTTATTGGATTTTCATGTAATTTAATTAATGCCCCTTCAACAAACTTTCTTTTATAATAGTGAGACTCATGATGTATAATTTTTGCCTCTTCCCAACTAAATTTATGATCATTTTCCCAGGCGTGTTTTGCCAATTTAGATTTTACTGTTTCGCCATTTTTTGTGTTTCTTTTATGTTCGTTTATACGAACTTTTAGCGGCCTTTTAGTTTCCCCTATATATTCACCCTCACATTCACATTTGATGCTGTAGATACAGTTTTTTGAGGCTTGTTCTTCATTTTTCGGTTTTACTTTAGTTAGTTGCTGTCTCAGAGTGTTTGACGATTTAAAAGCTGTTAAGATCTTATATTTTCTGGCAACTCGCCTTATTTTTTCCGACAGTTTTGGGACATATGGGATGCTTATGAAAGCTGTTGGTTTATCCACATTTGGAACAGTGTTTGGCTTTGTCCCCCTTTCCTTTTTGCATCTGCTAATTATTTTTTGAGGATAACCATTCTTTTGTAACTCTTGTGAAATTTTATTGTGCTCCGCGTCTAAAGTTTTCTTTTCACAACAAACTGATTTGGCCCTGTCGAAAAGAGAATAAGCTACTGATTCTTTGACTGATTCACAGTGGTTTGATTTGTAATTGAGGTATCGACCTGTGTGTGTTTTCTTTCTAAAAATTTCTGTTTTAAGGGCGTTTCCATCTTTAACTACATTTACATCCAAAAATGCTAGTTTTTTTGTCTTGTTCTTTTTCTGTTGTGAGTTTAATTGTTGGTGAAACTTTATTTAAATGCTTAGTAAACTCGTCTAACTTTTTATCGCCATGATTCCAGACTGCAAAGACATCGTCAACGTACCTCAGCCACACTTTCGGTTGAAAACAAGCAGACGCAATAGCTTTCTGTTCGAATTCTTCCATAAATATGTTGGCAAATATTGGTGACAAAGGCGATCCCATTGCCATTCCCTCATCCTGGCGGAATATTTGGCCCTCCAATTCAAAATAATTTGACTCAGTACATAATTTAAGCAAATCCATAATTACATTTACTGGGATTTTGGTTCTTGTGTTTAAGTTTTGGTCATTGAGTAACCGTTTTTCAATGATTTCTAGTGTTTGGTTTACGGGGATATTAGTGAAAAGACTTTCAACATCAAAACTAACTAACATGTCCTCGTCTGAAATTTGCATGTCTTTTACGATTTCTACAAAATGCTTTGTGTTTGTTACATGTGAATCAGTATTTCCTGATAAAGGTTTGAGTATGGGCAGGAGAAATCTACATAGTTCTCTACTTGGGGAGTCTCTTGAACTAACAATGGGTCTCAGAGGAACACCTTCTTTGTGTATTTTTGGTAGCCCATACATGTGAGGAGTTTTTGAGTGGTGTGGTGTAAGTCGTTTGCGCTGTGCGTCTGTAAAAAATTCTTTGTGTTTTCTGAGAGTCTTTTCGATTTTATTTTCATAACTTTTAGTTGGGTCCTTCTTTAGTAGTGTGTATTTTCCAGCTTTAACAACATCCTGAATTTTATGCGAATAATCAACTTTATTTATTAGCACAGTTGCATTTCCTTTGTCGGCTGGTAAAATCTTTAGGGTTTCTTCCTTTTTTAAAGCATTTAAGGCCTCTTTTTCATTTCTTGTTATGTTTGGTTTCACTGGTTTTATATTTTTAAGTGCCGCACTGGCCTCACTTCTGAATTGATCAGCTACATCCTCAGGGAGCTGATAAAAAAAAACTTAAACAAATCTGCTGATAGGCACAGTGAATCCATCAAACAATCACAAATAAAGAAGCTAAATCACTTGAAAGCAATGGACAGTAGGGCGAGAGAAGGTTTGAACACGCCGGGTTTAGTGGCGCAAGTGGAAAATTCCACGAATTCCTCAACGCCCCAAGCGGTCGTCAACCTCTCGGACAAAACACTGACTCACGACGAAATAGAACTACTTTCTAAAGGTCTAAATTTTGCTGTAGCTCCTAAAGCCGTAAACGTACTTGATTTCATTACTGGTATTGAATCGGCGACACCCCAGCTCCCTGAGGATGTAGCTGATCAATTCAGAAGTGAGGCCAGTGCGGCACTTAAAAATATAAAACCAGTGAAACCAAACATAACAAGAAATGAAAAAGAGGCCTTAAATGCTTTAAAAAAGGAAGAAACCCTAAAGATTTTACCAGCCGACAAAGGAAATGCAACTGTGCTAATAAATAAAGTTGATTATTCGCATAAAATTCAGGATGTTCTTAAAGCTGGAAAATACACACTACTAAAGAAGGACCCAACTAAAAGTTATGAAAATAAAATCGAAAAGACTCTCAGAAAACACAAAGAATTTTTTACAGACGCACAGCGCAAACGACTTACACCACACCACTCAAAAACTCCTCACATGTATGGGCTACCAAAAATACACAAAGAAGGTGTTCCTCTGAGACCCATTGTTAGTTCAAGAGACTCCCCAAGTAGAGAACTATGTAGATTTCTCCTGCCCATACTCAAACCTTTATCAGGAAATACTGATTCACATGTAACAAACACAAAGCATTTTGTAGAAATCGTAAAAGACATGCAAATTTCAGACGAGGACATGTTAGTTAGTTTTGATGTTGAAAGTCTTTTCACTAATATCCCCGTAAACCAAACACTAGAAATCATTGAAAAACGGTTACTCAATGACCAAAACTTAAACACAAGAACCAAAATCCCAGTAAATGTAATTATGGATTTGCTTAAATTATGTACTGAGTCAAATTATTTTGAATTGGAGGGCCAAATATTCCGCCAGGATGAGGGAATGGCAATGGGATCGCCTTTGTCACCAATATTTGCCAACATATTTATGGAAGAATTCGAACAGAAAGCTATTGCGTCTGCTTGTTTTCAACCGAAAGTGTGGCTGAGGTACGTTGACGATGTCTTTGCAGTCTGGAATCATGGCGATAAAAAGTTAGACGAGTTTACTAAGCATTTAAATAAAGTTTCACCAACAATTAAACTCACAACAGAAAAAGAACAAGACAAAAAACTAGCATTTTTGGATGTAAATGTAGTTAAAGATGGAAACGCCCTTAAAACAGAAATTTTTAGAAAGAAAACACACACAGGTCGATACCTCAATTACAAATCAAACCACTGTGAATCAGTCAAAGAATCAGTAGCTTATTCTCTTTTCGACAGGGCCAAATCAGTTTGTTGTGAAAAGAAAACTTTAGACGCGGAGCACAATAAAATTTCACAAGAGTTACAAAAGAATGGTTATCCTCAAAAAATAATTAGCAGATGCAAAAAGGAAAGGGGGACAAAGCCAAACACTGTTCCAAATGTGGATAAACCAACAGCTTTCATAAGCATCCCATATGTCCCAAAACTGTCGGAAAAAATAAGGCGAGTTGCCAGAAAATATAAGATCTTAACAGCTTTTAAATCGTCAAACACTCTGAGACAGCAACTAACTAAAATAAAACCGAAAAATGAAGAACAAGCCTCAAAAAACTGTATCTACAGCATCAAATGTGAATGTGAGGGTGAATATATAGGGGAAACTAAAAGGCCGCTAAAAGTTCGTATAAACGAACATAAAAGAAACACAAAAAATGGCGAAACAGTAAAATCTAAATTGGCAAAACACGCCTGGGAAAATGATCATAAATTTAGTTGGGAAGAGGCAAAAATTATACATCATGAGTCTCACTATTATAAAAGAAAGTTTGTTGAAGGGGCATTAATTAAATTACATGAAAATCCAATAAGTCAGAGTAGTATTGATGTCAGGCCACTATGGATTCCCTTAATTAAAAACCATTTCAGTCAAAAATCACCCCGCAAACACACGCCAGTTCCTTGTGTTACAGTTGCTCCTGCGTCTAGAGTCCATCCAATGCGGCTACGACACATGCGTCCGTGATCGCCCTTGGAGGAAACACGGCCACCTGATTGCATGACCAGTTCCCAATGCTAACCTTGGAGGCATGCGGTAATCTCTATGAGAATATCGTACTGGTGCCCGTGTAGCATTCTAGGAGGAATCGTGCAGTTTTTTGGTTTCCGTGTCATGTTCCCGTCGACAAAGACGTGTGGGTAGCCACAGCTGTGTCGTCACGTGCCCCTGTCGGTAGGTGGGGGTAACGGCTCTCCCCCCTCCACTGCCGCTAGCCACTAGTCTAGTGTGCGGTTTGGTTGTTGATGGACGTGAGCCCGTTTCCCGTGTTTGCCCGTCAGCTTGGAGGCCACGATGCAGAACAGGTAATGTATTGTCAGTTTTTCATTTGTTCGTATATATAAATGTTGTGTTAGTGTATTGTATTCGATTTTTTGTATATATATTTGTTATCTTTCTGTTAGTCAAATTAAATTGTAAAGGAAAATATTAAAAAAAATGTAGGTTAGTTAGGTGTGATATAAATTTTGTGTTAGTGTATTGTATTTGATTTTTTGTTATCTTTGTGTTAGTGTAAATTAGAATGTAAAAGAAAAATCAAAAAAATCCAAAAAAATGTAGGTTAGTTAGGTGTAAGAGTTTGATATTTAGATGTAAGTAGGGTTCACTTGATAACGGGAGGAGTTTCCTTACCTCCCGAAACGTAGTGTAGTTTTAAACACTAGAAGCGATAGGTAAAGTCCAAATAAATCAAAAAATAAATCTCGTAAAGAGTCTAAAAACTAAGGAATGTAAGAAAACTCAAGTTTTAAAAATCGAAAACCTCAGTTTAAAAAAAATCTGGTATTTTAAATCAAGAAATATTAATTCCTCAGTTGAGTCAAAATTAAATCAAGTATCACATTCCATGTAGGCCTATATCTAATAAAATCTTAACAGTAGACAACAACACAAACATATAAAAATCATTTACGCTTTTCAAATCAGATCAAATTTACTTCAGAAAAATTACATACATCAATAAAACTTTTGAAATAAGGATAATTTCAAACTTAAGAAATAAGTAACTTTCTTTAATTCAATTATGTTCATTCCTGAATATAAAAAAATATTTAAAATTGTGTAAAATCTTTGGGGAAATTTAAAACACATGACATATGTTGAAGTGGACACATTAGAGGTACCGTTTTTGCATTCCTGCCACAATATTTTGTGATCAGGAATCTGACCCTATCTTCAAGTGAAGGTTACTTAGAACATAACAAGATTGTTGGCAACAATCCAGGCAAAGCTGAACTGGCTTGAGGCCTTGCACTGTGCAGTTTTCTTACTGTTTGTGGTGGTTCTGATTCATGTTGGCTTTTTCTGGACTTATGACTTCTTTTACAGTCCTCTGTGCCAGTCCTTTTGTGATTTATATCCAGCTTTGATGGATTGTTGCCGACGAGGGTCAGATTCCAGATCATGAAATGTCGACAAACTTGTATTTCTCCACCAACAATGGCAAATGTCTGTAATAATTTCTTAAATGACACAATAGTTATTACACACAACACGCTGGGTTGTGAAGTCAAAGTAAAGTGCATGTGTGCATAAGTAAAGTGCTCCAACTTTAAAGTAAATTTAATGGTTTTCTAGGACTGTATTTATCTAATTTGTGAGTAAAGCCATTAATGTTTTAAGTTTATGTGCTAATGAAAAGTTTACTTTTGATTTTAATGCAACAATAATACAATAATCTTAATTACAATATTACTCACTTTCCACTTAGCAAAAACAGTTGATTTTGAACAAGATTATTTTCACTGAATTATTACTTATTTTCAACATTGAACAAATATAAGAACAGTTTGGAACAATAGTATTGGTAAAATTGCTAAACAAGATCAAGAAATTAAATTATATTGAGTCTGAAACACAGTACTACTTTAAAGAAAAAACTGAATATGTTTGATCTCTTGAAGATTCATACGCTAGAGTGACAAGGATAAGCCTGAAGGGAAATCAGCTGTGTGTGACGACACTAGTTGGATTGACTAAACTACTTGACCACCTGAAGTTTGACCCTAAGTTGATAAGGGAGATAGACCTGTTAACGAGCCTACAAACTAAAACAGCAATATTGATTTCCTATTATTTATCTGACAGAAAATCGTTTGTAAACTGTTTCATACTTACAAATTCTAATAAATATTTATATTTGAATAAATTTATCAATTCAAATATTTATTTGATATTAATAGATAATATTACTAAATATTAAAATATTAAATAAATAAAATAACAAAATGAGTCTTCTTCCAACTGGATGGAAGCGTAAGGAAGCTGTGAGAAAAACAGGTGTAAATGCTGGTAAAGTGGACATTTATATCACATCACCTGGTGGAAAATCATTTAGATCGAAGAAATCTCTGGAAATGTATATTAAAGACCAGAAGTTACCTTATGACATAAACATATTTAATTTTACAACTAAAAATAATAAGGCCAAAAATGATGACTGCTTAAATGCTTCAAATAGCTCACTCAGTTCTACTCCAAGCTCTGAACATTCATTGAGTACAGATAGTACTATAATTCAAAGTAATGTGGATCTGCCTCCTGATCCAAGTAAACTCCCTTCAGAGCAAAAAAATGACTCTGTCCCTAAGACTAAAACTGTAATGATACAAACTGAAAGTTGCACTCCCATTATTACAACCTGTGCTGAACTGCTAAGCAAACATTGGCTAACCGATCAAACTATTCATGCTTATTTAGAAATTTTGAGTACCAATATTTTACAAAAAAATGATAAGATTCTAATTCTGGATCCCTCAACTGTGTATGGAATTAAAGCACTTAATGACTACAGCCACCTACTAAGTTATGATGATTTTGTTTACAATGACTATTGGATATTGCCAGTCAATGACGCAGACTTTCTTAAGGACTTTGATGGATCCCACTGGAGCGTTTTATTTTTTGATAAGAAAGCTATTACATTTTCCACTATGACTCCCTAAATAACAACAATCTTAATCATGCTCTTGTGGTCAAACAGAAAATAACAAACTATTTTAATCTAACAAAACTTCCATCTGAACTCCAAACACTGGCATGTGTGAAGCAGATTAACAACTATGATTGCGGTCTCTATTCTATCATGGCAATAGAGCAAATAATATATTTAATAAAACAAGGACAGGGAATACCCTCTAGTTTGATTGGCATGCACTTTGAGGAAGCTGATCTGATTAGGAAGAGATCTTGTCTAGCTTACATTATAAACAATAGATCAACACTGAACAATGAAACCATCATTTCACTTATGTATAAAAGTGAGAGACCTGGAGTTGCCACCCAGGCAAAGATGATGGATAAAGCAAATCAATGCAACACTTGGACTACTGTTGTAGGAAAGAATCAGTGTAAGATACCATACTCACAGTGTGAGGAGCAAACTTTCAATATTCCATGCAGTAACAAATTTGAAGTGTTGTCCAAATACTCTGAGACAAATGTAGAAATTAATAATAAAGCTAGAGAGTACAAATCTGTTAAAAAAATCGAAACGAATCAAAGGCCTAAAGTGAAGTTTAACTTTAATAAGAAAGCTGAGGTTACGATTTACTCTGATAGCCAAGGGAGGAACCTCTCAAAAATATTAAGGGAATGTAGCAATGACAATGTTAAAGCATTTGGATGTGTAATGCCAAAAGCTACAACTAAACAAGTCCTCTCCCAAGCTGTAAAGGCAGAAAAAGGTCCTGTCGTTATTATATCTGGTACAAACAACATTCTTCAGAAGAATCTTGAAGAAATCTACAAAGAACTTGAAGAGAGCTTAAAACTACTGAGCCAAAGTAAACAAGTGTTGATAGCAACCATACCCAAACGCTTTGACGTTCCTGAAAACGACCGAGAACATTTTGAACAAATCAAATTAAATAATTATATCAAAGAACTAGTTATACGAATAAAGAATACTTACATACTAGATTTGGAAATCCTCCATAGATATCATTTTTCCCAGAAAGGTCTACATCTGAACCAAAGAGGCAAAAAGAAGCTATCCTATATGATACTAGACAAATTAAACTACATGAAACCATTTATTCCACATGTCCCGGATGCTGCCTCCCCAGCAGGTCCTCCTGATACACTTTCCATGGGCGATTTTTCTCCCCTAAGCCCACCAAAAATGGTCTCACAAACCGGTTTTCCTTCACCCCTACAAAACACCAAACCTAAAACGAAACCTAAACCAAACTCAATAACAGTTACCCCCAGCATTCAGATAATAAATACAGATATGAAGGAAGTCATTAGGAAATTCAACAGTGATAGAAGTGTTGCTTTCGCACATTGTATATCCGCTGATTTTGGCCACAAGAAGCAAATGAGTCAAGGAGTTGCCGTTTGTTTCAGAAAAGAATTCGGAAAACCTACCCAGTCCGACTTGTGTGATAAGCACCTTACATCCCAACAGATAAACAATGGCTCAACAGTTTTTAGCCTTGTTACCAAGCCTAATTACTTTAAAAAGCCAGAAACTGATGTTTATGACATGGCTTTTCTTGAATTATCTAAACATTTTAAACAAAAACAACTTGAAACATTAATATGCTCCCCAATGGGTTGTGTCCGTGACGGGATCACACCACTTCGCTTTGCCACTCAGCTTGTTCAATTTCAAAAGATCACTGGTGCTGCAGTCAAGATCATCACTGAAGATGAGAACTCAAGAAAAGTTCTAAGAAATGGCCTGGAGTATGGTGCATTCATGGATTTGTTAACTAAATCAATAAGAATAGAAGATGCCAAGTTTATCCAACAACCTTCAGCAGTGGAGAAACAATCATCTGAGAGTCCTCCTATTTACATGAACCATGATGCTGTGAGTTCATCAAATTCAACTCCTGTTATTGTACACCTGGCAACTGGCACTAGTTCCAGCCATTTGGATGAAGATGAGGAACAAAATTTACAGTCTCCAGCTTCAAATGTGTCACCTACCAGAAGTAAAGTTATTTGTGAATATCAAGTCCGTAGTGCAGTTAATGAAAGTGTTAATGAGGTTTCACAAGTGGGTAGTGTCCTACTTTCTGAAAGTGGTGCCAATGAAAGGAATTATATGACCTGTTCTTCTCTGTCTCATGGGTTGTGCAAACCAAATATTTAGCACACATGTAGTTCATAATAGCCCACCTCCCAATCAGAATGGCCACCTGCAATATTCTTTAATTCTGAATCAGTCATCTAATAGCCTCAATATGTTATTTTTAAACATTCAAGGTCTAACTTATAATAAAATATTGACTCTGGAAGGTTTTTTGATAAATTTAAAAGTATATATTCTCTGTCTGACAGAGCACTGGCTCTCAGAATCAGAGATTAAACTAATGTTCCCTCGAAATTTTCACTGTGCAAGTATGTATTGTAGAACTAATCACATGAGAGGGGGTGTTTCTATATTTTTACACAATGACATTGACTCAAGAATTTTTGATGTTACAAAATTTTGTGAAGAATTCAATTTTGAGGCATCAGCTATATTTATAGATAAGCTTAAAATTATAATAGTTACTATTTATCACTCAACAAATGGAAACCCACAGGGGTTTTTATCAACTCTTGAAAAATTCTTACTCTTTGTTTCTCAGTGGTCTGATTACGATATTGTAATTGGAGGTGATTTCAATGCCAAGTTTGATGTAACAAAGGACACCAAAACTTCACGAGAACTAAAACTCCTTTTAAAGCAGTATAACTTTTATTATTTGAACAATAAACCTACTAGAGGTCTTAACTGCCTTGATAATGTCTTTGTATGTAGGAAATCTGCCCAAATTTCCTTTTTACGTATCTTCATTTTTCCGTACTCTGACCATGAGGGCATAATAGTGAACATTTGTGTAGCTAATGGGTCAAATAAATACAACCCTGAGGATAATGATTCCATGACAGATCATCTCAAGCTGTATTTGCCCCAAAAACACATCCCATCTTTAAAAGACAGGCTGGCCTCTTATGACTGGGGTGCTATCATGTCTGTATTTGTTTATAGAGAATCTGAAATTTTGTTTGAATCCTTTTTTAAAATATTAACAAATAACATAAATTATTTATTGAAAATTCAAAAAATAAAACCAAACAAATCATTATTATTAGACAACAAAAACAAAAGACATGAATGGTATTCTGAGAGTTTGGCTATTATGAAGGAAAGACTTTTATTTTTGAATAAGTTAGTTAAATTACCAAGTAATAGCAATAATTTGGAACTAAGGAATAAGTATGTAGGATTAAAAAAGAAATATAAAGATTCAATTAGAGATGCCAAATTAAAAAATAATGTTAACTATATTGAAACTAGCAAAAACAAGTGCAAAGCTGCTTGGAATATTATAAAAGAAAATACTGAATATGTAAAAAAAGATAAATTGAATATAGAGCCAGATAACTTTAATAATTACTTTATTGAATGTATAAAGGACATCAAAGTGCAAATTGATAGTGCTATGTCCAGTGCACTTAGTTCTACAACCTTCCTAAACAAAGTAAATGAGAATCTTGTCTCTTTCTCTTGGAAACAGGTAACACCTAGAGATGTTCTGTGTGCAGTAAGAAAAATGAATAGATCAGAAAGTTTAGATCTCTACAACATGTCAAATAATCTTTTAAAAAGCATAGTCCCCGGGATCGCTGTACCTCTTGCTCATTGTATAAATTCTTTATTAAATGAAGGAATTTTTCCAAATTTTCTTAAAGTCTCTCGGGTTTGTCCTATCTATAAAAATGGCCCAAGAAACCAACCTCAAAGCTACCGCCCAATTTCAGTAATCCCAGTGATAGGAAAATTGATTGAATTAATAGTTTATGACCAAATTTACACCTTTTTGGAGTCGAACAACGTTTTAAGCAAAGATCAGTTCGGCTTTAGAAGAAGAAAGTCTACCGCTGATGCCTTGGACAGGCTGGTGCGGCAGGTAGTCCGGGCATATGAGGATAAGGCTTATGCTCAGGTTACTTTCTGTGACCTGAGCAAGGCTTTTGATTGTGTTGATAGAGATAAATTGGTAATTAAATTAAAACATTATGGCCTCCAAGGATCAATTTTAAACTTTGTTCAATCTTATTTAGAAAACCGGAGACAAATCGTCATTGTTAATGGGAATTGGTCAAAAGAAGCATGTGTGGAGTGGGGCGTCCCACAAGGTTCCGTTCTTGGCCACCTTCTTTTCTTAATCTACATTAACGACTTACCTTTGGCTATTAAATCTAAAACCATACTGTACGCAGATGATACATCATTTTTTAATACCAGCAACAATCTTGTTGATTTAGAAAAAGTGGTTTCTGATACGATGACTGAAGCATCTAATTGGTTTCACTCAAACGGACTTTTGCTTAATAAGGATAAAACTAAAAACTTGTCTTTTCATCTAAAGAAAATCTTAAATTCATCAAACCATAACACAGTCAATACTGCAAATTTTTTAGGAATTCATTTAGATAGTCAACTGTCCTGGAACTCACATGTAGAATATATCAGTTCTAGACTGTCACGTGTGATATATCTCATGAGGCGTCTCATTAATGTTATCCCAGAAAACTATGTAAAAAGTGCATATTTTGCTTATTTTGAATCAATTCTGAGATATGGTCTTGTTCTCTGGGGAAACTGCACCAGAATTCAGGACATCTTAATACTACAAAAGAAAGTGATGAGAATTATTGCTAAAGCTCATTTCAGAGAACATTGTAAGCCCATTTTTATTAATTTCCAAATCCAGACTGTAATAAATTTGTATCTGTTTGACCTAACAATTTATATTCTAAAACATCCCGAGTATTTTAAATTTAATAACAGTAAACATGACCACAATACACGAAACAAGAATAAGGCAGACATTCCCTTTTTCCGCTTGGGTAAATCACAAAACAGTCATGTGGTTTTATTACTAAAGGTATACAACGCTTTAAAGCACCTGATTGACCAGTATACCCAAAATCAGTTTAAAAATAAACTATATAACTGGTTATTGAACAACCCTTTTTACAGCCTAGAAGAATTTTTCAATATCACAAAGATTTCGTTTTAAGGCAATTCATGACATTTCATGCATTCAGAGTCCCCTATTCTTGTTTCTAATACTGATTCATATTTTTGAAATGGTACTTAAATAATTTTTCTTTTACTTGATGTTATTATTAATTAATTTAATCTCATAATATTCATGTATTTCTTTGAAGGTAACTTTTATTTAGCAGTGTATTTTGAAATTGCAATATTTTTAATGTAAGTGTTTGTATTATGGCTTGCATGACGTAGGTAATCCTGATATATGACATTGTCAATGATTTGTAAAAAAATTAATTTGGCAAATAAAGAATTTGAATTTGAATTTGAATTGAATAGTTAATAGGCTATTTGTGCTGGGTGTGGCTCGACTCACCTACAACGTCAGCGACGGTCACCCTGTAGCGGAACGTGGGCTCGTGTATGGCGCCCTCCACCTGCACCAGCTCGTACTTGGGGGTAGTACCCCTGCGACTTAGCAATTCCTGCAGTACCGACACCGGCGTCTTGGATGGCAGAGCCTGCATCTCCTGCGGGAACCAGCATGTTAGGACCTACGTTCTATTTAAATGGTGATGAAAAATAAAAATAGCAACAACTACAGTAGAACCCCCCTTAACCGACTCTCATGGGATCAGCACTTAGGGGGGTAGTAAAAACTTTATTTCAAAATAAAACAAGCAATAAACAGGAACAACTAAAAATACAAAGATTTTTAAGATGTTCTTATTAATTACGAATTCAAACACCTCTCTAATCTATCTATAATATTATAAAGAAGAGGTGGTTTCTGTCTGTCTGTCTGTCTGTCTGATGTTCTGGGTGAACGCAAAAAATACTTAACCGACTGGGCTGAAACTTTACACAAAGGTAGATCTTGAACCCATGCATCACATAGGCCAATTCACTTCCTTAAAATCCCCTCGGGCTACGCCCCGTGAAGTTCTAAGTTTCAATGTTTACATTTCATAAGAAAGTAAACATTCAGAAACTGTAATGCGAACAGCTGAGGGTGACAGCTTAAAGAGCAGAAGCAAGAACAACAGCTGTTTCAAGCTAACTAAAATGCAATTTGCATTGACTATAGAACGGGTAAGGAAAACCCCTGTTGGAAGATCGTGTACATCAAGTATATATATATATATATATATTTATTTCAATATACCGTATAATTAATCCATATAAATCAAATTAGAGTTGTGTCTGTACATTGCTTGGAATTATGAAATTTGTTGCATATTTTCACATTTTACACCCTAAGGAAACCAAAAAAAGTCTTATCTCAATTTCTGTCTGCCTGTCTGTCTGTCGATAACGCTCAAGGACGGGTTTTTGTTCGCTTTTCACGGGAAAACGGGTGCACTGACATTAATGAAAAATTAGTTTCTTTATTCTATATATGCATGAGAAGATTTTGGGGCACTTTAAACAGGCATACTCCTTTAAAAAAAATAACGGCGGCCGCTCAAAAACGTGATTTTGTGCGGTTTTGGTAATTTTTTGTTCGTTTTTCACAGGAAAACAGATGCACCGATTTTTATGCAACTTTTTTCTATGTTCTATATGTGCGTTAGAAGGTTTAGGCTAATTGGATTGTTTTAAATTACTTTAGAACACTGCCCCATAGTGTTTTAAATATCCTATGCTATTCTTATTGACAAAGCATTTATTTATATTGAACCAGATGATGACATAGTTATTCTATAACAGGTGTTGTAGTTCTTTTTTAAAACGTTGAGTGAAGATTGGTAATAAATAACATAAGTATACAGAGTGGATATATGATCTAAATCTATATTTGTCAGACTCATGCACTCACTGACATAGTGATCACTTCATCTAAGAAACAACAATGTCTATTGAAGATAACATTATGGATGGTGGTTCCCCTTATGTGCAGATTCACAATAAGAATACGTTTAAAAAAGTCCTATAGGTCTCTTCGCTAATTTACTTCTATGGCAATTTTATGAGTATTAGTATTTACTGGACCTTTGTAAGTTAAATTTCGGTATAGGAACATAACTAATTCATCAGAACAAAACGCAATCCTATTCCTGTTACGAAAATGTTTAAGGGCTTCGCTCCCCGGAATTTCAAAATACAATATTTTAACATTCTTGCACATACTCTTTGACTGATGGATCTGAATTTCGGTAGGAATGTAGCTGATAGCTCAGTGCAGACATTTACCTACTCCAGACACAAATATACTCAAGGACTCTGGCCCACTGGCCTTTAATATAAGCGTGTTAGTCATAACACACCAACTACTCAACCAGTAGAGCTGAAATTTGATGCCTTAAAGGAAATAAGAAACAACATCATGGGGAGTCACGGTGTTGTTCTCTGGAGATTTCACACAGACCCTTTGTCGTAAGTGAGACATGAGTGGACGAGTCTACGGATCTCTAAAAATATATTTTATGTAGCCGACCACTGAGCGTCTGAACTTAACAGTAAATATGAAAATGTATTTTTGAGAAGATTAAGGGGTTGAGCAGTTTTCTTATGCACTTTTAAAAGTTGAGATTGGGACATTGAAAAACAAATTAAGGTCTCAGAAACATCTATCCTTCACTCGGCACTATCGATGAATCACAGGATTTATTGATTGACAGTTTGTTACACCGAGGTTCATAAACAGTTTAATCTGGAAAGTGCCTGGCTCTGTGATTGTGCCATCCTCACGTCCACCAATGAACAAGCAACGGAGATCAACACTAATGTAGGTCTATTCCAAAGGGAGGAACGAACATATACAATATTTAACACCATTCATTACCACTGTTAGAACAGTTTCATATAGTGATATGTTTTTAAAACATATGATTTTTCCAAGTTTAAATTGTTTATTTACAATTATAATAAAAACAAGACCTGGCAAAAATGGTGATTTTAAAATTGGTTTGTCAATGTTTTTAAAGTTTAATATTTCGTTACATTATTATTAATTTATTGGAGTGTAAAGATTAAATGTATCAAAGTATTTAAAATGTTAAATTAAACAGGTTTAATATTTTGTTGTACTTGAGTTCTTTTATTTCTAAAAGCGAATCCAAAGTGTTAAGTGTACCGATTTCTAGTCGCAAAAACCACACCGTTCACTACCCGACAGAGTTCCTCGACTTGGCAACAGTACCCGAACTATCTGCCATAGTATATTTCGTTAACTTTAATTTAATTCTACTTTAAAAGTGTAAAATGTAATTTTAATATTGTAAAATTATGTGGGTTGTTAATTTTGTTAGTTAATTTACCATTTATATACAACCCGTACGAAGGACGGGTACACAGCTAATTTAACATATATTACTTTAGGAACAGCACCAGTCCGTTGTAGTTCTTCGTATACTCAAATGTATAAACAATATCTAATTCTATTGAAGAAGTTGTAATGGAGAAATTATGGGACTTTTGGTAATTCACAGGATGATGACAATGGCTCGAATTAAAGGGATAGGGCCACGGGGCCCTTAACAACTTTTTAGTGAATTTCCTAAGGAAAGTGAACTATCAGCATGACCCGCACGGTGAAACTTAAGCCCGGGACCACCATAGAAGTTCCTAACGTGACCCCCTGAACACGTTTTGGGGGGTCGCTAACAACTTTATATACATATCTAATATATAAAATTCTCGTAGAACAGTGTTTGTAACTAAACACCTCTGAAACGGCTTGACAGAGTCTTATGAAATTTTGTGTGTATACTCGGTAGGTCTGAGAATAGGACAACTATTTTTTTATTATTTTCGATAGGCGAGTGAGCGAAGAGAACGAGCTCATATTGAAAATAAATGAGTATTTGACATAAAACAAATTCAATGACATTAGTCTGTCGGGCCAGCTAGTATATATATATATATATATATATATATATATATATATATATATATATATACACATAGGTGTTCGCACTCTAACGGTCACATTTTTTGTCCGATTTACTTGAAATTTGGTGGGAACCTTCCCTTCTGTAAACAGTTGGACAAGTTTTTTGGGCACAACTCTAACGCCCTTTTTAAAGGATTTGAATTTTTCAAATTTTGAGTTTTTGGGCCCAAAAAGGGTCAGAAAAGCCCTGAATGCAAGTAAGAAGATGGAGATTAGTAAGGCAAAACTTTTAAGCCCTCTCTCATCATTCTAACACAAATATTTACAGAGTTATTAAAGAAAATATTAATTATCTTAACACAGTACGTTGTCTTATGGAGATTTTACACTGGAAAAGGCTGTTTTTCATATCTTGATGTAGTTTATCACCCCCAATATCATTATACCAACTTGTTATCCTGACTATACCTCCTCATAACCTTATAATGTACAACATTACCATCCTAATTTTGAATTTAAGTATAACCAGAAGCATCAGAACAGACAGCCAAAAAATTACATTTTTCAATTTTCAAAAAAAATATACCAGTGTTGTTTTAAACCCTTTATTAGATATTTTAAAGATGTTAGTGCGGAAATTCACTTCCCTCACGTCAGCACGCTGCATGCGAACTCGTTTTATTGCATGTCAACCAGAAATAAGGACAAATTTTCCCACTAAGAAAAGCTTGGGACTGTAAAACGACTGCTTTGATTACATTTCAACATGTGGTTTTAAGTACCGGTATGCCGGTATGTACTTTTTACATGATACATTCACACGATACATTCACACGATACATTCACACATTAACCCTTTTACCGCCACGGACAAATGCAACTTTGCGCGCAAAGGCCGCCGAGCGCTAAGTCAGCTGACCGGACGAAGGTCGCCGGCCAGTCAGCTGGCGCCACGACCGAAAACCGCCGCGGTAAAATCCACTAATTTGATGACATTTGTTGAAACGATCATAACTCAGCTCACACAATAGCTAGAGCTATAATCTTTTTTTTTGTTTTGTTCGTCTTTAATTGTTCTAAATGTCTATATATAGTTTGTATAGCATAAACAGCGTTTTAATATTATTACTGTAAGAAAAAGAAAAATACAAAAAAAATTTATTTAAAATTTTGATTTAAAAATTTTTAAAAGTACATTTGTAATTGTTTTCCTCACAATAACTATATTTTTTCTTAAACCTTATTATCTTATGAGAGAAAATTTTAAGCCAAAATATTTACAAATAAAGAAATATAAGTGAAAAAGAACATGTGTATTTTTGACAAAACTTACTTTTCGTAAAATATAGGTAGTTTCTTATTGTTGGGTCACAATAACACCATTTAGGTTCTTACAGTGTAATTTTTAGAGTTCAAAATTACATTTTCAATTAAAAAAACAGTGTTTATAACAATTAGGCCTACTTGTAACTGTAACCCTGGAAAAACATAAAAAAATTAAAATTATATTGTACCTTTATTGCAGCTGTCCCAATGATCCAATGTGCACAGACAACTAGTTGTACGTTACTCAGTCACAAAACTAAAAATATACAAAAGTAAAAAAAAAACACTTTTAAATTCAATTTACACATATTTACAACACGGTTTTTTGTTTTTGTTTATGGTTTACACTTATGACGTGGGAGGCAAGATACGTGACATCCGGCCTTGCAGTTCACATACACCGTTTTGCTCCGCCTTCTCTTCCCTTCCGGATCGTTCTTCCCGCTACAGACCGAACATATCTTTTCTTTTGCACCATCCAGCCTTTCTACCCCAAATCCTTTCTTATTTATAGGTCCATCACCACCCCCGCCTAAATTTACCCCAGCATTTTTCATTTCCTGGGGGAAATCCAGGATCATGCCCATCTTCTACCTCCTCCCATTCACTACTGTCGGAATCGTGATTATTCCTTTGGCCTACAGGCCTTCGAACACCACCCCTCCCTTGCCTACGTCTGCCCCTGGGTTCCCGATTTCTGTTTCCGTTAGGCATTTGTGGCGTATTACTAGGTACGGGCATAGGGGGATCATCGGGCATGGGGGGATCATCGGGCATAGGGGGATCATCGGATTCACTCTCGTCAGAACTATTATAACCCACAGTAGGCTGATGTACAACAGTTTGGTCGACATCAGGTTGTTCATCCGTTACTCTGTTTGAAGGCCCGGGAGCATTTATATTGAAATCTAAAAATCTAGGCCTATTCCTTACTGACAAAAATCGAAAATGATTCGGTCTTGGACTTGGATCGTAGGTTGGGTCCTCGTCTGTATCGTCAACAACATCTTCTGAGGAAGAGGACACGTCATCATCTAATGAGTTGTCCCCACCGTCATCGCTAGCGACGTCGTAACCACTTGCAAGAATTTCATTCACGATAGTATTTTCACTTAGTGGTGACGGACACGGTCTCTTACTCATTTTTACACAAATACGCGCAAAAAACTGCACTCAAAACAATGTTTACCTCACTAAATAATGTAAACTAAACTCACGAGATGCAATTGTAAACAAAACCTCGATGCAGACTGTTTGGCGCCAATAAATGCTGCGGCAGACTGCGTGGCGCCAATCACCTGTCTGCTCTTGGCACGGCCTACCTGATCGATATTATTTTTGTTGTTGGGATACTATAATAACATTTTTAGATAATTTCATGCAGCGGAACCAACTAGAGTGGTTCTTAGGCTTTAAAGTAATATGAAGTTTACGAGTATATTATTGTAAAATAACAAAAATACGCCAAGCCGATCGATCTGATCGGCCCATGGCGGTTTTCGCTCGACATTGCAGAGCCGATGAGATCGGCCCGTGGCGGACTTTGAGTAAAATGTGTAAGCCGATGAGATCGGCCCGTGGCGGTCTTCAGAACATATCGTAAGGCCGATCTAATCGGCCCGTGGCGGTAAAAGGGTTAATAAAACGTAAGGTTAAGAGCTATATTCTATAAGCCGTTGGACATTACTAATATGTTTTATCGAGCTGTCTGGTTGTCAAGATGGTCTAATGCATTTAACTTTTGCTCATAGTAACTACAATGTTTTCACTTGAACTCGTTTTTATTGGGGAGGAAAAAATATATGAAGCAAAAACCACTTTATAAAAGTACTCAGTGAGTGATTATTAAATTGTAAACACTAACTTGTTATACTAACTACTAATTTTATACTTAATTCCATAGGTATATCAAAATCACATACAGGCCTATTTACATATGTTTCGCTGATGTACTAATATGATAAATAAAGTACTGAAATTTGAAGAGGTTTAAGTTATTAAATATGATTTATTGTTAGTTTTCATTAATGTTTTTACAGCCAATGTTTTGGACCAATGAAGATGTCCAAAGTGGTATTGAAACGTTTAGGAAAAAAATCAAAAAAATTATGTAAGCATGAAATTACCAAAAACTTTATTAGGCTTATGTAAACTGTATAGATATGTTTAAATGTTTTAGGAAATCTACGGCCTTGAGGTCGCTCCTGGAAACGCCCCGTTAAACCAAATTTGTGAAGGTTAAAAAAATCTTTATCTTTTGCTAGAAGGGGTCAATGTAACATTTAAAACAGGGTCTGCATGACTTTGAATCAACAATTAGCGAGATTCCATGAAAGCGTTGTTTCATGAATACCCATGCCAACAAAATTGTATTTGATGCATTAAATTTAATTGGCAACATAACTTTAAACTAGCTAGCACACATGGTCCATTTTAAAGGTGATTCTCCATGTTAGCCGTACCCGCTTGGCAGCCTCCTCGAGAGGAAGTTCCACCGGTGGCGGACGGTGGGTCCCCCTCGGCACTCGGCCCCGGGGCCTCCCAGCATGCATGTTGTTGATCCGCTGAGCCGCCAGCATGCCCGGCCCCATGCTGCCATCCTCCTGCTTCATGCTTCCATCAGGCTTCATTACTTGCACAGGCACTTGCACCTGTAACCGACCACGTTGAAGAACAAACATTCAAACACAGAGGCGTAGGTAACATGATAGCCACACACAGACAAGCTCTGCAAGAAGCCTTCCTCAGGCACTTAGTCTATATAATCCGAAGAATAAAGCAAGTAAGAAGTAAGCAAGTAGAATTCAAGAGAGCAAAATAGGTAACTTAACTATATCCAGTATACTTACTGTGTACTGTGTTAAGTTACCTATTTTGCTCTCTTTGAATTCTACCAAAGGTATGGATGGCATAGCGACCTGGGGGGGACTGAAATCACCAACCTGGAGCGTGTTCTAATCCAGAAGTATATATAATAATAAGATGCTTAGCTGGCCTCAAGTAATCCTCCATGCAATCAGTACTCAAAAAACTAGACACAGGGGATGTACGCCAGTGGAAATGCTACTACCACTCAATCACTTAAGGCTCTTTGAAAAGAAAAATACCCCCGCCACAGCAAACCTGCATACTCAGCGAATTTCCAATGCATTTATGATTTTGTCACAAACACAAAAGCCACTTATCAAGTTTAATAAAAATACATAAATAAATAAGTGACATACCGGTATACAAGTAAGATTTTTATTTATTCTCCATAAGAATAACATTAAAGATAGCACCTATGTAGGTTTGCCGCAACAAGAAAGAGAAGAAAAGTGTTTTTATGCAATTATCAGTGTAACTCAATATTACTGCATATGATTTTGTAATATTGCATGGTTATAACATAGACCTAGGCTGCATTTTTCATAAGTGGTTGAGTGTACCTAACTACCTTTGAGCATGAACTAGATCGGCCTAGGCCAAAGAATAACTTCTATATTATACAGATTTAGGCTATAGTAATTGATTTCTATGACCATGGCTCATCGAAATGATTACATATATTCCAAGTGAAATAGACAGAAATTTTGGCAGTAGAAAGTGACAGTGAGCAAGAATGTAACATTGACACCAGTGATGGTATACGGGATTGATGCTTATAGGTATTCCAATATGTTTTCTTTGCTCCTTTTTATATGCTTGTCTATGTAACATAAAATTAAATTCAATATATCTATTATTTATTAATCTGTTGAAACTTGTTTGATTTTATTGACTAACACATATCGAAGACATGAAAATAGTATTTGTGATAAAATGCTTGGGTATCTGCATTTTTTCTAAATTTTACATTTATGTCGTGTTTTAGAAAATCGTACAGTACATACCATAAAAACCATCCAAGTTATTTGTAAAAATAAATGTTTTCTATGTAGAAAATTAAAAGTTTGCCAAAAAACTCTTATGATTTGAACTGTTTTAGACAATTTTATTTTATAGAAAAAACTTATGTTTTAAAAACATATTTTTTTAAATTTTAGCAAATTTCCCTTATAGGGAAGAAGCTATTACCAAAGTCGGCATGCTAAGACCTACGCCCGGGACCATAATAACTTTTCGTTTTGAGGTCCCCAGATGCCAAAAACACCATTCGTTCAAAACTGTATATATATGTATATGAGCACAATAACTCTCATAAAAAAATCCGATTTTGACGAAATTAGGTATAAACATGTAAAGCAGCATTTATGACGAAGTTCGAAAACCAGACAGATCGACCTATCTGAAGGGGTATTTTGGGGAGGGGTTTGTACCCCAAGAATGGGTTTTTTTGAGTTTTTTACATACAATTTTTCAAAAAGTCAGATTTTAGTTTTTTCCATTGGAATCAGCTTAAAAATATGCACAATTTGGTGTTTTGATCATTGCTCTACATCAAATGGTTACAGGAATATTGAAAGTACGTTGTCCAATGTTATTCTTATGGAGAATAAGAAAAATTGTATATCTCGCATATTTATCAACTTATCCTGATTAAACTTGGTTTATTGCTTCATATCGTTGTGGTCTATTGATATTTCCACTAAAAAACATTTTTTGGCCGATAGTTCCCGTAGCAGCAAACCTGCATACTCAGTCCCCATGTTATTCTTATGGAGAATAAGTAACGTGTTATCTCCCTTAATTATGAACATAAATTAATAAAATTTAGTATGTGGCTTTACCTACTTGAGTTAAATTGATATTTGTATAAAACCCCATTTTTTGTCTTCCTTGCTTCAGCAAACCTGCATACTCAGCCGCCATGTTATTCTTATGGAGAATAATTAAAATGTCATAAATCGATTATTTATGAATGTATATTGATGAAAATTGGTATGTGGCTTTATGTAGTAGTAAGATACATATATATATATATATATATCCATTGGAAATTCGCTGAGTATGCAGGTTTGTTGCTACGGGGGTGTTTACTTTTATAACTATTTATTCGTTATAAAAATATTAAAATTACTAGTAAATGATAAATAAATACCCCCGTCGCAGTAAACCTGCGTACTCAGCGAATTTCTAATGCACATATATGTGACTCACTACTACATAGAGCTATTTACCAAGTATCACAAAAATACATCCATAAATAAGTGATATATAGCATTTTATTCTCCATAAGAATAACATTAGGGTTGAGGACGCAGGTTTGCCGCAACGAGAAGATAAGTAATGTTTTTTTTTGCAATTATCAATACAACTTAACCAGGTGAAGCTACATAGTCAATAGTCAAATATCTTTATTCATTCAGAAGTACAGTGTACAACATTTGAACAGTGTCAATATATTACAAGTGATACAATACGTTCAAGCCTTTCTAAACATAGATATATATCTTTTACTCTTAGCATGGAAGAGTGAGGTGGAAAAATTCATCCAGTGTGTAAATGGCTGCATCTATCAAATACTCCTTCAGTTGTTTTTTAAATTTTGTGTGATTTTTTTCATTCAAATTATGTTGCGGTATCTTTTCCAAAAATTTGCCTCCCGCATACGATGGCCTTTTCTCATAAAATTGTAATCTATGGTGACTACAAACGGCCTCATTCTTTTTCCTTGTATTATATTGATGAATGGGATGAACAGAAACATTATTTGCCAATTTATTTCTTGCTACTAAAATTGAGTCAAAAATATATTGCCCATATACAGTAAGTATTTTTAACTGTTTAAAATATTCTCTAGCCGAATCATTATGTTTTAGTTTAAGGATTATTCTTATAGCTTTCTTCTGCAATTTTAATACACATACCAAGTTCTCTTAATGTAGGTTCATAATTAAGGGAGATATACAACTTTACTTATTCTCCATATGTGAATAAAGCCTGAAATCTGCTGTTTACAGTGATACCAAATACAATACAGTTAGGAGCGAGCCCAACAAACTGACTGAGACTTCGTAAACAGCTGCGTAGTTGCCGATTAGGCAAAAATGTGATGTAATGAAACAATTCCTTGGTGATGAAGCCAAAGGCAAACAGTGCTGCCAACGGCAAAACTAAATTACTCTAAATTTCTTCCTCTTCAAAATAACATATTATTTGACTAGTAACTATAACATACACTGCATACAAACGCGATTTTCTGATCCGACCAATTTGGTCGGATTGGCCATTTCACAAAAAAACCAGAAACACCTGTTTTCATAAAATCATAAATAACCTGTCCAATCAATATTTCATTCTAAAAATCAATACCAACATAAAACGCTACTCTTTAGCTATGCATTAGTACCAACCGCATCTTCCTGCGAGAAAAATTGCCCGAGCTGGGTAATTTCAAAAATATTGTGTTTTGCCATTGTCAGAGCATCGGCTGCAGCAATTGCGTTGCGCCAAAAATTCATTCGATTTCAAATTGTCGTAACATTGTTATACAGCTGCTACACGGTTCATTTATGTAATAAAATTAAAGTTCATAATGTGATCTTTCGAATTATATATATATATTGATCACTTTTAGCGAATTTCCCCTATAGGGAAGAATTACCGTAGGTGGCATGGTAAGACTTAAGCCCGAGACCATGATAACTTTTCGTTTTGAGGTCCCCAGATGCCAAAAACACTATTCGTTCAAATTTATATATATGTATATATATATATATATATATATATATGTGTCCGTTACCGCGATAACTTTTGAAAGAAACTCCGGATTTTCATGAAATTTGGCACAAATGTGGAGAGTAGCATTTATGACTTTAAGTTCAAAAACCAGATCGATCGCACTATGGGAAGGGTGTTTTATGGGGGTTTACAATTTTCCAAAAATCGGTTTTTTGCAAATTTGACCCCAAAATGTTAAAAACACTCAATTTTGGTTATAGCCATTTTATAGAGCTTAAAAAAAACAAATAATTTAGTAATTTGAATCATTAACCTAGGTTAAGTGGTTGTGGAGAAAATCCCAAAAATCGTGTCCCATATTAATCTTATGGGAAAAAGGTTTTCAGATTTTTCTCAGATAGTTTTACTAAAAACTTCACATTTCTGTTTATTAATGTGTTTAGCTCAACAAAACAAACATTTTGGTGTTTTAATCGTTGTTCTACGTCCAACCGTTGCAGAGATATTCAAAGTGCTAAACACAGTACGTTGTCCAATGTTATCCTTATGGAGAATAAATAAAATTCTATATCTTGATTATTTATGAATGTACATTGATGAAACTTGGTATGTGGCTTCAACTAGTTGTGGTATATTGATATTAGCACAAAAAACAAGTTTTTTGTTGATAGTCCCCGTAGCAGCAAACCTGTATACTCAGCCCTCATGTTATTCATATGGAGAATAAGTAAAGTTGTATATCTCCCTTAATTATGAACCTACATTAAGAGAACTTGGTATGTATCTTCACCTGGTTCAGTTGTATTGATAATTACGAAAAAAAAAAACACATTACTTATCTTCCTCGTTGCAGCAAACCTGCGTCCTCAACCCTAATGTTATTCTTATGGAGAATAAATAAAATGCTATATATCACTTATTTATGGATGTATTTTTGTGAAACTTGGTAAATTGCTCTATGTAGTAGTGAGTCACATATATATATGCATTAGAAATTCGCTGAGTACACATTTGCTGCGACGGGGGTATTGAGATTATTATCATTGGTTTTTTAACATTACAAAATTTTCAGTCATATCCGACCAATTTGGTCGGTAGCCACTCTAGGCGACATAAAAATCATATCAAATTGGTCGGATGGCCACAGCTAGGGTTAAGATGATATCAATATTATTACGTTTCTGGTTCATTTTTAATGTGTTAGAAGCAGTTGGGAAAAAAATAACCCCGAGGGCTGGATTCCGGCCCTAGTCCACCAACGCACACATGCAAGGGCCGGATATCTGGCCCAGGGGCACCCAGCAATTTAGCCAAAATCAGACCAGGGCAGTCCTAGGGTTAATTTTTATTTTTTTAACATAATGTTCCTATTATAATTTTTGTGAGATGTTATACATATAATATTGAAGCCCATGATTTTCTGAACAAGAAAACTATACAATAATGCAGTTTGGAGTGTTTTTGAGTTTTTTACATTTATTTGAATTAAACACTGCAAAATCACCAAAAATAGGCAAACATTACGACCATTATTAAAGACACTTGGAGGGTTAATGTTGAATCGAACTCAGGTCCTTTCCAAAGAAACCAGAAAACGAATGCTTTATACCAAATTCCTGTTGGTTTAACCCTAGATCTGGCAAACATTGGCTGACTGCACTCACCTGTGAGCTGGCAGATATTTTCAGCAGATTCTGTAGTGTTCTCATTAAATAGCAAATAACACATTTGTATTGAATGAAAAGTACCAAACCATATACATTTTCTGAATCAGTGGATGACTCTGGTTATAAATACTTCACGACTATTTTTGTTTAGCTTCACTGTTTACTATTAGAATAAAATTTTCAAATTAAAAAAGTTTTTGAAAGCAATGCTGAAAAATAAATACTTTTGGAATTTTTGAAGCTTTGAAAGTACATGTTTACTATGCAGAATGTATTTCTGTACACAAAAATATATAACTTTTCTAAATAATCTTTGTAATAGACTGAAACAAATTCTTTTATGAAACTAAATTTGTTTGCAAAAAATTAGTAAATATTTTATACGGTATAGGGAAAATAATAAAATCTTCAAATGTACATAAAACCATTTATTTTTATTCCAAATTAGGTATACTTTCAAACAAATACTATACAACAAAAATCCTCATGAAAACAAATGAAAAAAATACAAATCAATTACAAGTTATAATTTTAGGTGAACAAATTTGTAGATTTGTTCCCAGATTCAAGATGATGCCAAATAAAAATAAAACCATGTATCAAAATTTCAAGATATACAAAATGTGGCAAATTTTCTGTAAATTAGGATATATATAATGTTTACATAAATAAATACAAAAACTATTTTTGAACTGTTTTTTTCCCCGAAAAGAGTACTGAAAACCTTGAACTTGAACAAGATTATTTGTTATGTTTGGGAGTAAAATAAAATTACTAACCTATAAATAATAACAAAACAAAATGTTTTTCAAAAAGAACATAATTTTTTGTAACGAATAACATTTACTTTACCATATTTACGCTGATGGAAATATTTACAAAGCAAAAAGAAAAAGGACAAATCGTAAAATAATTTGTGAACAAATTACAAATATGTGTTCTAAGCAGTATACGGTAGGTTGAAATTATGAAATTTATAGGTTTTTGAAAAGCAGTGTTGTAAATAATGAAAATAAATATGTAATTTGCAAAATTTTAGGTAGTTTTTAGTAACTATAAAAACGGAATAAATTTGGGAAAAAATGTAAAATGTTAGGCTAAGTTACAAAACATTCTTGGAATATGGAAAATGATAATATGGAACAAAATTAGAAAATAAAATGCAAAAACTTACACAACAACGTAAACACTTAGTCCACATCATCAATAGTTCTTCGTCTTCTTCTGGTTCGGGGCGGTTACCTCTCTGATGGGCTCTCTGGAAGCGCTGACGAGGGTAGTGCTCCAATCTCGCGTAGCAAAATACATACACCCCCACATTGCACCCCGGACACCACGATTTGCTGTGACTTTTCCTGTTGTTCACTCTGCACACTTCACACAAACGGAGGGTGTTGTTTGGAGTGAGAGCAAACCCCTCCCCCACATTCGGAACCAGCTTCGCCACCAAAGGTTGTTCTGCAGGATTTCTGTTTATCAACGACAGCACTGGCATTCATGAATGCAAACCGACTCATAGGATTCTGGGTGAGACTCTTATAAAGTTGGTAAGCATTCAATAAAGCCATGTCCGCGTAGTTGAAAACAATCTTTTTCCAATACTTTTTGGTTTGGCAAGAGCAAGTCGTATGGTACACACTCTTACCTTTACTATCAACACCACCCATATGTTGATTGTACCGGTGTATGACCATAGGCTTTAGCCCAGTCAATAAAGGTTTTGTCAGAGAAAAAATTAGGGTAAAGCTGAATTTTATACCAACGATAGATCACTACCAGAGGAACATTTTTACAAAAGTCCTCAGAAATCCCCCCCCGAGCTTCACCCCCCATGCCCCCTTCAAGATTCAAAATGTCATTATTTACAAAATAGCTATTACCTATGTTACTAATTATCGGATTGAGATAATTCATTTTTTGTTTTGTTTATCATTAAATTGGCTATAACAATGGTACTTTTCATATTTTATGCTAAACTCAATGGTTCCTCGGCAATTTAAGATAATATATAGAACAAATAGAATTTGACATTAAAGATTTTAATTTTTTAACAATATACTCCATCAAAAGTGGTTATATGTCAAACACTTTGCATTAGAGAAAGAGGCCACTCCCTTACGAGTCTACTGATACAATTATATGGGGTTGTATGTTACGCTAAGCCTGGGGGGAAGAAAGCAACGAGGTCGGCACACCGGGGCAGCCTAATAATGGTGAGTTAAAGTGTTAGTCATGTACTAAGTCTTGATCTAGTCCAGTCACAAATGGCACTTTTTGCGTGACAATATTCCGGAAGTTTTATTCTTGGGTACCGGTTCGGTATGTTTTTTGAGGTGCTGAATAATGTTATATGTGCCACCTCGAGAAGGGTCGGCTTCACTGGGAAAAACTCAAAAAACCTTAAATATTCTGCCCTTGTTTTGAGTTTTTCACCTTTATCTTAAAAACTATGTGTTTTATCGAAAAAATAGTAGAATATGAAATTAAAGGAGACAAAATTTCCAACAGTATTCATACCTTAACTGTGTTTTTATGGCAAAGAGTGTAGGAGTTAGAGCACACTGAAAAAGAGAAACTTTAGGACCATCTGGCCAAAACGAGTGAAACGCCCCTCTCACATACCCCTATTTAGCGGAAAAATTCTAGTCTTACTATATCATGCAAGAAAATCCGTTTTTAAAAGAAATATTTGAATATTCACCTTATTAATATAAAATTAAGGGCACGAGTTGAATAATAACATTTTATTTCTTACTCAAATTACATTAGGTTTAATAAAGCGTAATGGTGTAGTAATATAGTATAAGTTTGAATCAAAACTATTACTGCTTTGTAAATTTATCTTACTTATCATATAATTGAGAAATATATATTTTTGTCTTATATAGTGTTAAAGAATGATTAGAAAGTTAGGGTCAAACTGAAAAACATGCTCAATTAATTAATTGAATCATTGTTAAAATTAAAATAATTTAGTTCCTCCAAATATTTTGAATATTGAAATTTTTGCTTCAAAAGATGAAGTCAGGTATACGTTCCTGAAAAACATGTTTAATTTATTACATTATTGTTAAAATTAAAATAATTTAGTTCATATTTGATTCCTCCGAATATTTTGAACACATATAATTTTTTTTTCAAAAGATGTTTCAACTGGCAGCATTAAGCAATTTTCGATAAATAAAACGTTGAAAAGTGGCACATGGGAAGCTGTTGTTAAAGAAACGTTAAAGAAATCTTTTGAAAAAGCCAGTAAATAAAATCTACAATATGGTAGAAACTTGCTTTATTTAAAACTAGCTGATTATACCGGTTTCACCCGGGTATAAAATGTAGTGAAAAAACAGCCGTTCATTTGAATAACATTAAATAAATAGCAGAAAACTGTAACCGTATGGTCTCATTTGATTAACATTGGAATTTTGGATATCCCACGGGGAGTAGCCCTAGAGGATTTAGAGGAAACCGAGAGTCAGGTACAACAGCTGTAACCTAAATGAACCTACCCTAACAATTTCATGCCTTAACTCCTTGTAGTTTAGCTGTACGGCGATCCACACAAAGATAAGAACTCTGCTTTATTTATATAGATAACAAACAAAATGTAAGAACACGATGAATGCTTTTATTATTTTCCTATAGGATGTGTAAATGAGAAATCAGTAGGCTTACTTTTATGAAAAGAAATCCTAATAGAAGCCTGAATCGCCTCAACCACATTTTATCTGTTGTATATCAGAATTTGCTTGGAAGCCAATATTTTACATGTGGAAAGGAGATGCTACTAGACCATGGGTGGAAATAAATAGTCTCCCTCAAATACAAATCTTGGAATATTGTTTACCTCATGAGAAAACAACTAGCTGTCAGACAAACGTTTCGAGGACTCGCAAAAAATCGTAATGATGATGTCTTTGGACATTCTATAAGTTCCGTATTAAAGAGACTAAAAACGATTTCCACAGCCATCCAAATAAAGTCAAGGCGCTTCTTAATAATATTTGCTACACTATATTAATAATGCCAAATACACCTTATGTTGTTTTTTTTCAAGGGCACTAGTTAAACATAATTAATTAACCATGGTTTTGAGAGGAACAAATAATGCTGCAAGAAAAAAGAAGCCTGATAGTCAAAACAACAGCTAGTGTTGTTGTTGACTAGGTCCAAAGTGTACAATGAGACCGGATACGTCCAACCAAACAAAGATTTCAACAATTAAATCAAATTAATAAGCCTTTCTTATAAAGAGTATCTCGTTCAACACTTTTGCTTCAGTTTTACTGCTAGATAAAATAATATCCGAGTAATTTATGAGTAAATAATAATACTCATATATAAAATAATAATAATACTTGGGTTTTATCGCAAATAGCATAACCCGTACTGTGGAAATGTTGAAAAAAACCAACAACTTTATAACAATGACAATACATTTTCCCAGCCATAAGAGCAAATGTTAGATGGAATTAAATATAAAATAAATTATTTTAATTTTAACAATTATGAAACATGTATGCAGTTCACCCCTTAACTTTGTATGCATACTTTAACGCTATTTTTCAATTATGTTACGTTAAATAAATTTACCATGCAGTAATGGTATTGATTCATACTTATATTACTACTTCATTACGCTTTATTAAACAACCTAATGTAATTTGAGTAAGAGATCAAATTTTATTATTCAACTCATGTCTTAAATTTATATTAGTAAGCTGAATATTAATCTAATTCTTTCAAAAACTGGTGTTCTTGCATGATATAGGAAGACTAGAATGTTTCCCCTAAATAAGAGTACCTATGTGAGAGGGCGTTTCTCTCGTTTTGGCCAGATGGTCCTAAAAGTTTATCTTTTTCAGTGTGCTGTAACTCCTACACTCTTCGCCATAAAAACACAGTTAACATATGAATACTGTAGAGAATATTGTCTCCTTTAATTTCATATTCTACTATTTTTTCGATAAAACGCAGTTTTCAAGATAAAGGTGAAAAACTACAAAATACCCCCGTCGCAGCAAACCTGCGTACTCAGCGAATTTCCAATGCAAAATATATGTCTTAATACCATATAAAGCCGCATACCAAGTTTCATAAAAATATATTCATATACCGTATAAGCGATATATACAATTTTAATTATTCTCCATAAGAATAGCATTGGTGATGAGTACATAGGTTTGCTGTAACAAGGAACACAAACAATTGGTTTTTATGCAAATATAAATAGAAATATAATTTAACTAGGTGAAGCCACATACCATGTTTAATCAATATTCAATCATAAGTAAGCACTATATAGCATTTTAATTATTCTCTATAAGAATAACATGGGAGATGAGTAAGCAGGTTTGCTGCAACAAGGAACTAAAAGAATGGGTTTTTATGCAAATATCAATATAACTCAACAAGGTGAAGCCACATACCAAGTTGTATTAATTTATGTTCATAATTAAGGGAGTCATTACATTTTACTTATTCTCCATAAGAATAACATGGGGGCTGAGTACGCAGGTTCGCTGCTACGGGGATAATCAACAAAAAAAAATTTTTTGTGCAAATATCAATATACCAGTACTACGTGACCCCATGTGCCAAGTTCCATCAATATACATTCATTAATATTGGAGATATCAAATTTTATTTATTCTCCATAAGGATAACATTGGACAACGTACTGTGTTTAGCACTTTGAATATCTCTGCAACGGTTGGACGTAGAATCACAATTTAAACACCAAAATGATTGTTTTGTGGAGCTGAGTTGATTGGTAAAAGCAAATGTGAAGTTTACATTAAAATTAACTTAAGAAAAGCCAAAAACCTTTTTCCCATAAGATTAACATAGGAGATTTTATGAGCAGGTTTTTTTTGGATTTTCTCCGCAACCACTTAACCTAGCTTAATAATTCAAAATACCATATTATTTGTTTTTTTAAGCTTTATACATGGTCTAAACCAAAATTAAGTGTTTTAAAAATGTTAAGGTAAAAAATGCAAATAAACTGATTTTTGAAAAATTTAAAACCCCCATAAACCCCCCTTTTCCCATGGCACGATTTTTCTGGTTTTTGAACTTAGTCATAAATGTCACTTTACACATTTGAGACAAATTTAATCAAAATCGGACGTTTTTTACTCAATTTATCACATTCACGGACACACACACACACACACACACACACACACACACACACACATATATATATATATATATATATATATATATATACACATACATATATATAAATTTGAACGAATAGTGTTTTAGTCATCTGGGGACCTAAACAAAATTTGTCATGGTCTCGGGCTTAAATCTTACCATGAGACCTACGGTAATAGCTTCTTCCCTATAAGGGAAATTCGCTAAAAGGGCAGAATAAGTTATTTAAGGTTTTTTGGGTTTTTCTCAGTGAAGCCGACCCTTCTCGAGGTGGCACACATAACATTATCCAGCACCTCAAAAAACATACCGAACCGGTAGGAATAAAACTTCCGGAATATTGTCAAGAGAAAAGTGCCATTTTACTGGACTAGTTTAAGATTTAGTATATGACTAACACTAACTCACCATTTTAGGCTGCCGCGGTGTGCCGACCTCTTTGCTTTCTTCCCCTCAGCCTTAGCGTAACATACAACCCCATATAATTGTATATCAGTAGACTCGTAAGAGAGTGGCCTCTTTCTCTAATGCAAAGTGTTTGACATACAACCACTTTTGATGGAGTATATTGTTAAAAAATCAAAATCTTTAATATAAAATTCTATTTTTTCCATATATTATCTTAAATTGGCGAGTAACCATTGGGTTTAGCTAAAATATGAAGAGGAACATTCAGGGATTCCACTGTAACGGGTGTTACACTTTGGACACTTTAATTGTTAATTACATACAAAAAGAATGATTGAATCTGAATTATTAAACTGACTCTAATAAGAACCAATCAATATACATTATATTTGATACTAAAGGTTTTTTGTTCCTTGTTAGTTAGCCGAATATATAGAATAAAGAAGCGTAACGGGTGTTACTGAAAATGGACAGTGAAGTTGAACCTCATGTAAATGTTCTTAAAACTCTGTGAATTTTAAAACTATAAAATTATGACAAAAATAGGAGTTATTCCCCAGTAAATGCGTGAAATGGAACTGTAATTAAAATTGTCGTGGGTATTAAATTTTTTTTAACATAAAATAAAATCATGCGTAACGGGTGTTACATTGAAATGTAACGGGTGTTACGCAGTTGCTAAAATTAAGATTTTTAGCATATATTATACAATAATAAGGTGTAAAATAACAACAAGAAGTATAATTGAGGTTTCTTTAATCATACTAACAAATAAAAACTTATATTTTATAAAAATCACTTATATTTAACTAATATATACCTAATACATGACATGGTTATAGGTCAATACTTTTTATACAATATCTTAGGGCCTATTATGAATTAATTAGACTTAGGCCTGTTAAAGATCATTCTTATACCCATCCATATCAATAATTTAAAGAGAATGCCTACAACTTAAAATAAAAAACATAATAATCGCTATAAATCAAATGATTCTTGGGGAACGTAAAATCAACCTTGGTTACTTTCAGTAAGGAAATTTACATTAAGTTTAAGTTTGGATCATTATCATAAAATGCCTCGTGATATCCTGTATTTCTTTCTCTAGAAGTACGCTTGGACCCATTTTTTGTGGCTTTGTTTCATACAAAGTTAAGCCTACATCAACTGCAGTTTTCTTAGAGGGACTGTCCGGAACAATCTTTTTTAATCTACATATTAACTGCTTTTCTGGAAGACTGTATACGTTTTTAACTTCCAATATCTCAGACACTGATGATAAATTGTGCTTTCTTCTTTTTCTCCCTACTTTTATTCTGCTTAGGATCCTTTCCCGTTGTTGAGATCTTCTCTTCTTATTTTATCTCTCTCTCTCTTTCTTTTTACAAATGCTGCTGCCATTTTACAACATCACTCTTAATTTTATCGCGAAAGCGTCCCGTTCGATAATTTTTCTTTGTTGGAGTCATTGATGAAAAAAAAGAATTTATGAGGTGCTATAGTAATATACGGTAATTAAACCTTTAATGATAAAAAAATAATTTGATAAGACCTAACATTCAATTCCTAATAAATATGTTAAAAGTCTGATTCTGGAATACATGTTATCAAATAGAGTGTAGAAAAATATTAAACAAAATAATGACAGACTGTAGTTATATATAATCCTTATAACAGCTGTTTATTTAAATGAATTGAATTAAGAAAAAAAAAACATGTGACATAAACCAAATAAAACTCTCCTCCATATAAATAACATGGGGACTTGGAAGTCCCGTGGGACAGAGCCCTGAGGACTTTTATAAACGACAATAGGCCTATGACACTCCTGGGTACATATATATTATTAATATATTACATACAAACATTGTAAACAATAAGGCTTTTTTGTTTTAAGATATTATATACTACACACATATTATATACTAAAACATGCATGCATCTAAGTGTGCAGATGTGGAAATCTTGTCCCCTGCCAATCAAATGGATTCTTGTTAGGAGGGTAAAATCTGGCTTTAGATTTTTGGTTTAAGCCTTAGGGCTCTGCCCCATAGGACTTTTAAGTCCCCATGTTATTCAAATGGAGGAGTTTTATTTGGTTTGTGTCACATGCGTTTTTTCTAAATTAACTTAAATTCAATTAAATAAACAGCTGTTATAAAGATTATATCTAATTACAGACTGGCATTGTTTTGTTACTATTTATCTATTTACTACTCTTGCTTCTCAGAACGGTACTATAATAGTAGTGATAACATATCATTGTTAAATTTTTAGGTGTTATTAACTAAATTAAAAAACTCTCAATAGGGCTATGTATTCAAAATCTAGTTAAAAGGAATATAAATATACTAAAAACTGAATGGTTGTGGGTTGTGTTGGATTGTAACACCCGTTACATTAAATTATATGTAACACCCGTTACGCAAATTACTCCTTAAATTATAAAACTAAATACCCCCGTAGCAGCAAACCTGCATACTCAGCGAATTTCCAATGCATATATATGCATATTAATACCACATAAAGCCACATACCTAGTTTCATCAATATACATTCATAAATAAACGATTTATGACATTTTAATTATTCTCCATAAGAATAACATGGCAGCTGAGTATGCAGGTTTGCTGAAGCAAGGAACACAAAAAATGGGGTTTTATACAAATATCAATACAACTCATCTAGGTAAAGCGACATACCAAATTTCATTATTTTATTTTCATAATGAAGGCAGATAACACGTTACTTATTCTCCATAAGAATAACATGGGGCTGAGTACGCAGGTTTGCTGCTACGGGAGCCTTGGGTAAAAAATTGTCTTTTTGAGCAAATATCAATGGTCCACAAACAGATGAAGCCGTATACCAAGTTTCGTCAGTATACGTTGATAAATAGGCGAGATATAAAATTTTTCTTTTCCTCCATAAGAATAACATTAGACAACGTACTGTGTTTAGCACTTTCAATATCTCGGTAACCAATTGACGTAGAGAAATGATCAAAATACCAAATTGTGTGTTTTTTAAGCTGAATCCAATGGTGAAAACTAAAATTTGAATATTTCAAAAATTATATGTGAAAAATTCGAAAAACCCATTTTTGGGATACAAAACCCCCCCAAAATACCCCTTCGGGTAGAGCGATCTGGCTGGTTTTCGAACTTAAAGTCATAAATGTTGCTTTACACGTTTATACCAAATTTCATCAAAATCGGATCATTTTTACGAGAGTTATCGTGCTCACGGACACATATATATATATATATATATATATATATATATATATATATATATATATATACAGTATCGAACGAATGGTGTTTTTGGGGTCTGGGGACCTCAAAACGAAAAGTTATCATGGTCCCGGGCCTAGGTCTTACCATGCCGATTACGGTAATAGCTTCTTCCCTATAGGGGAAATTCGCTAAAATAAAACAATAATACCAGTACATTAGGGAAACACATAATCTCACTTTTACAGTAAAACTATTTTTTAAAAGGGTTTGTTCATTTTGTAATACTAACTTTTGTTAAAAAAGTGTAACGGGTGTTACATTCCATATAGCTATGTTTAAAGGCAATTTACAAAAGAAAAAATAATACGTTACCTTAAATTATGACATTACTGGTTAGAGTAGTCTTCCTGGAATCTTCTGTAGCAACTTCAATAACTATATCATCTGTTTGTTATGTAATGCAGTGCTGCTAAGTTTACAGAAAAACCCATGCCTTGAGGATGGCTGTTGATACTCACAAATAAAGACCAAAAACTCCTTAAATATCAAAATTTGCTAAAAAATGTAACATATATTATTAAACTACGACCTTTTACCTTAACTTTTAAACTATTGAATTATACTTTATTTTATTTTTATTTTTTACATCTCAGGCTTACTTTAAGCTGGAATGCCTGCATTGTTATAGCAAATTTAATGATGAACAAAACAAAAAAATAAATGAACTCAATCCGATGATTAGTAACATAGATAATAGCTATTTTGTAAATATTGACATTTTGAACCTTGAAGGGGGCCTGGGGGGCAAAGCTCCAGGGGGATTTTTGGGAACTTTTGTAAAAATTTTCCTCTGGTAGTGGTCTAACCTCTGGTAGTGGTCTATCATTGGTTCAAAATTCAGCTTTACCCTAATTTTTTTCCAATTTCACCATTTTTAGTTCTTTATTGACTAGGCTACTTGTTCACCACTATGCTACCCCTCTGTATTAGATGGTTTTCTTCACGACAGGATGTAGTTATCAGGTGGACGGGCTTACGAGATGCCTTCTGCTTATATTTCAGCAAAAGGATATTGTCATTCCCTTTCCTGAAATTATAGACTCACCGACACCAAGCTTGACCTGCAGGACCGTCTTGGACAATTCCCTACTCCTTTTATTTACTGTACCAATCAAGTACGACTTGTTCTGATATAATAAACGTGCCAAAGGCAACTGTAGTAATTGTCCGTAAACAGATGGTAACGCTTCCCCAAAAGATTACAGCGGGACATCAGCTCCATTAAACTTTTTGGGTGAAGGCCTGATTGCCTAAAGCCAAAAAGTCCCTACCAGAGTACATTATGTACTATCAAGAACATAACCAGTCTTAAAGTCACAAAGTTCAAATTTTTTTATTCCATACCGAGAGTGTCGCTTGTTAGGCATGTATTGTATGAACACACACCTATTCTTCATTCCAGTCATACTTTCATCGATGCAGATCTCTTGGTTTGGAACAAACAAATTTCGAAAGGACGCTGTCAATGAATCAACAAACTGTGGTACCTTCACCCATGGATCGTACCCTGGTTCGTCCCGGGGTGGCGATACTCGAGCTGACACTTGAAACATTGACAATATCAATTTAAATCGTCTTAGCGACATGGTTTGGGAGTAGAAAGGCTGAAACAGATTGAAAGCAGCACTCCAATATGATTCTAGCCTTTTTCTACGAGCCAATCCCGTGTTGATAAGGATCGACCAAAAATTGCCCTTTCTTCGATGGACACGTCGACCCATTGGTAAAGACCTTCACGATGTGTACCAGCGGCCTGGTTAGCTGCAATTAATGTGTTTGCATACGTGTTGGTCACAGTAACCATCAGCATCCAAACAACATTCGAGAAAAAAAAGTTGGACAAAATCGAAAGGGCAGATTGTTCCCTCTGGGATGTTTCAGGGACCATGACGTTGCCGAAATTTCTTCCCAACATCCTTAGGTGGCTCTGGAGGATACACACGGATCCAAGGGTGCGCATCATCCAGTAAAGGAACTGGCGCCGGAGGTGGTGGAGGTGGCGGAGGATCATGAGGGGGCGGAGGGCCAGGGGCGGGCGGAGGGCCAATGGGGGGCGGACGGCCACCAAGGGGGGGTTGGTCACAGGGACGAGGCCGTCTTCAGCGTCGTGGAGCTCCAGGAGGCGGCGTCATCATTGGAGGTGGCAGCGTCATCATTGGAGGGGGAGACGTCATCACTGGAGGCGGAGGCGGAGGCGTCATCACTGGAGGCGGAGGCATAATCACTGGAGGCAGCAGTGGAAGTTGCCGTGAAGTAGACGGTATACCCACTACCAGGTTTAGTAGTCCGGCAGAATCAAGATTTTTACGAGGCCTACCTCTCTTCTTTGGCGTAGAAAATGCTATAGGAGCGCTAGGTTTCGTAAGGCGTTTTCCTCTTTTTTGTTTAGTTGGAGTTTCATTCTCTGACGAATCAACTGCAACATCCAAATCCTTTTGAGATCGTACATACTCATCACTTGAGTGAGAAAAAAGTGAGCTATCGGAGTAGTACTCATATTCAACCTCATCATACAGGTCGTACAAATCAATATCTTTACTTATGTTGAGGTCTGTAGCAAACTCTGTATCATCTCTGTTGCATGTTCCTGAATCAGGCTCCTCTGCTTCTACAGCTGACACTTGCACCGGGACTGGCTCACTCGTATTTATTTCAATGTCACATTCACCTTCACTCTCACCACTGCTATTATAAACAGTTCATAATCTCTGAAGTGTAGGTTACTCATTTCACAACACGAGAAGTCTAACTAATAAATGTTCACAAATAAATGTAATATCATCACACGAGAGACGACAACGCTCGCACAATAAACAATGTCAATAGCAGATTAGCTATACCGAGCTCCGACACAACGCCGATGGCGAAAACGTCAAAATTGTTTCGCTCGAAAGAAATAGTTCCGTTCAATTATGGCTTTTAGGCTTATTATAAATAGGTAGTACTACTCTTCTACTTTCGATTGATATGCATTTCATTATTCTAGGGGTAATATTACATTGTAAACATTACATATTGTAAACGTTTAGTGAATTGTTTACAAGTTACAAATGCAGTACAGCCATGTATTATGTATGAAAACGAAAGCTTAGAATCTCATCTTTCTAATAGTATATGATTCATTGCGTTTTATTGGCGTTTAAAAGTCGAAATATGCAGTTTAGTACAGACATGTAAAATTAGTCTCTGAGAGACGTTGCCAGCTGAAGTGTCAGTTTAAAAATTCGTCTCTCAGAGACGCTTGCCAGATATAGGGTTAAGTGATATTAAATTTATGCCAAATACCCTGTAAAGTAACTTGAACACAAACCCCAGAACACAAACAAAATACCCCCGTCGCAGCAAACCTGCATACTCAGCGAATTTCCAATGAATATATAACATAATACATTATAACACTTAACAGGATTCATAAGAAATGTATTCACAAACAAGCGATATTTAAAATATTAATTATTCTCCATAAGAATAACATTGGGGATGAGTACGCAGGTTTGCTATAACAAGGCACACAAAATTATGGGTTTTTATGCAAATATCAATAGAAGTCATCTTAGTGAAGTCACATACCAAGTTTCATCCATATACATTCATAAATAAGCGATATATAACATTTTAAACATTTTCCATAAGAATAACATGGAGACCAAGTACCTAGGTTTGCTGCTACAGGACCCATAAGCAAAAAAATGTTTTTTTGTGCTAACAACAATAAGCCACAACCAGATCAAGCCATATACCAAATTTCGCAAGTTTATGTTAATAAATAAACGAGATATGCAATTTTTCTTTTTCTCCATAAGAATAACATTAGACAACGTACTGTGTTTAGCACTTTCAATATCTCGGTAACCAATTGACGTAGAGCAATGATCAAAATACCAAATTGTTTGTTTTTTTAAGCTGAATTCAATGGTATAAAATAAAATTTGATTTAAATTAAAATTACATGTGAAAACCCCAAAAAACACATTTTTGGGGTACAAAACCCCCCAAAAACCCCCCTTCGGATGGTGCGATTCATCTGGTTTTCGAACTCGTTCAAATAAATGGTACTTTAAACATTTGTACCAAATTTCATTAAGATCGGACCTTTTTTACGAGAGTTATCGTGCTTACGGACACATATATATATATATATATATATATATATATAAATATATATATATATATATATACATATATAAAAATTTGAACGAATGGTGTTTTTGGCATCTGGGGACTTCAAAATGAAAAGTTATCATGGTCTCGGGCTTAAGTCTTACCATGAGACCTACGGTAATAGCTTCTTCCCTATAGGGGAAATTCGCTAATAAAACTGGGGAAAATCACAAGATTGTTGGTGATTGTTCCTACAAGGTAGGTACTGTTGGATTACTCATCCTTAAAATATAAAAGGAAGGATACAATATCCGTCGAATTTCGACGGGCGCCCCTTAATATATTTATAATTTACCTAGAGAAAGTACATCAGTCGAAATCCAGTTGCAAAGCCAGATGTTAGAATTGATTTATATCTGAAAACTGTGAAAAAATTGGCAATGCTGTAGAGGAAGTGAAAACAATGGCACAAAATATTCGGTACTTTGGTATTATACGGATGCCACCCTTATACAGCGCGCTGCGGCAGTTATGTTAGGATGGGTTATCATAAAAGTGATTGTAGGACTTTCCTTGTTTCGTTACGAATCGAACGATACCTGATGAGTCATACTTCCGGCTGCCAAACCCCCTCCAAATAGGCCAAGGTCAGGTCGTTGACCGGAGCGCGCGCATCACCTGTCACCGCCTGTATCTGGGTCAGTGTCATGAGTGATTTATTGCCGTGCACTACGTTACATTTGTTTTCATAATGAGTGACGTTCATTTGATGTGGGATTTACCTCGAAATGACAAGGAAAGTCCTATTATCATTTTTATGATAACCCATCCTTACATAACTGCCGCAGCGCGCTGTATAAGGGTGATCGGGTGCGGCTGCTAGCGGCGGCGACGCATTCAACACGATCCTAGCGGACATCGCTGCCTTTAGGGAGGCACAACACAAAGACCGCTCATCAAAATGATGTAAATTTGTACAGTAAGTCAATAAAAGTACGTTTTTTCGAATTATGTAGTTATCCTTTGAATCCGGTAAAAATTTAACCTCCAAAAATAGTGGCATCCGTATAATACCAAAGTACCAAATATTCTCTCAAGTACCACAATCGTCACACACCCCAACTATCACCTCCATTTATATATCATCACAAAATGCATTCATCCCACATGAAAAATAACTTAAATGCTCGCAAGGGACAAAATGCCCACACACTTCGATGAATACTGCTTACAGCGCGGCCCTTGCGAACACACTCAGAACTAGGCTGGAGGTGCCTTCCGAGCATATGATCCGATTTGAACGATTCTTGTACTCCCGTGATCGTTATTTCACGGAGATAGGCAAAATAACTGTCTGTAATTCCGAGAACGTGCTCGCAAGAGTGCATATCCTCGCAAGTGGTGAATGGAACCGAAGAATATGCTCATAAGGGTGGGGATATGTCAGCGCACGCACGCACGCACGCACGCACGCACGCACACACACACACACACACACACACACACACACGACACACAGACACAGACAGACAATCACGTAAAAATAACTTTTTTGGGTTCAGGGAGCACCAAAACAAGTATTTCCACTAACAACACAAGTTCGAAAATTTTGATTTTGGGCTTTCTCCTTATGTTATGTAGGCCCCTACCTATAGGGGGAGAAAGTAAAAAATATATGAACACCAGAAATTTCTTAGTTAACTATTTTCAAAAGAGTTTGGGGAGGTTTTGTTTTTTATCGTAAAATGCAGTTTGTCAATTTTATTTTTTCACATTTTTGTCATTAAATATTATATCAAACTTGTTGATATATTCCTAAAGGAGATTGTGGTGACTCTAAATAACTGTATGTTAGCAGATGACTATTTCAAATGTTTATTCAATCATATGGTTATTGTTTACATTGTGTTATTCTTGTGATTATAGTTGTAGTTTTCAAATGTATTATGTTCTGTTCAGTTAATTTACAGTTTTCAATTTATTAAACGATGTGTACATGCGAAATCAAGTGCGTGCTTTACTCATTACTTATTTATATATATAATCAAAACCCACTCCAGGCCACAACTTCACAATAGAGATGATCTAAGGAATCAGAAAATATATATTTGCAGGGGATTATTAAATATATTTAGCGGGTATTACACGCAATAGAAACATTTTCCAACTTTATATTCAAAGTAACCCCACAGTTCAAAGTAGCCCCATCTGACAGTACTGATCCAGTAAAACCTTGCATTTTATAGGAAATTAATAGAATCCATAGGCCTCAGCAGCTGATATTGCTGTAATTTTGTTGCCAATGGGTTAAGGCCTATGTATTAGACCTATACACACACAATGCAATGTATGTATGTATTAGACCTATGGCAATAATCATGTCTTGTCAACAAGTTATGCATTTTGACATTTATATTTTTAACTTAGAACTAGGCCTTATTGTAAATAAATTGTTTGTCAAAAATTTATCCATTTGACAATTTGTATTTTATATTTAGCCTAAGTATTAACCCTCCAAGTGTTATGTGTCGCTATAGCGACACAAAACACATCCGCTGGGGTGTTTACTGTCGCAGCGTTGACAGTCAAACAGCGTTTAAGGAATAGGCTCTGGGGCGCATTGAATCTTAATGAACCGGATCGAAATTGGTATCGCCGTTTACGGCAGATTCTAAGCTTTCTCCCGATGTCTGTCTGCAGACGCTTTTTACGTTCGTGCCAATTTTACTTCAGCAGACAGCTGAAGTGTGAAGGTTTGTTGTGCGTTGTTAACCTAACTTCGGGAATAGTGTTGTTTTGCAATGTTTTTCGTTATTTTTATTTGTAAAAATGGACAGTATCGACACACATGGGGCTTTAAAAGAAAAGTTTAGTGATGATGAAAGGTCGGCTGATGTTCCTGGAGAAATTGGTGGCAGTGATATCGAGATAAATTATCCTTCCGACTGTAATGTCACCAAGGCCATTTTGCTCACTTGCTATAGCACGCAACAACAGATTATTATCTACAACTTGTTTATTTGGTGCTTTACCTGATTATTTGTTTATATATTTAGGGATCCTTATCAAATTTAAAACAAATTGGCTATTTTGAAAATTGAATATTCTAGAAACGTTAATAATTTAATGGAGCGCAAATTTAAAAAATTTTTATTTATTTTAACAAAACATAATTTTTCTATTATAATTTTGTTGAGATGTTATATATATAATAGTGAAGCCAATGATTTTCTGAACAAGAAAAACTATACAATAATGCAGTTTGGAGTGTTTTTGAGTTTTTTACATTTATTTGAATGAAACATTAATCACATTCACAAACATTAAGACCATTATTAAAGACACTTGGAGGGTTAAATATAAAATACTTAGTCCTAGTAGCATGGTTCCTTAGGCAGACTTAATTCTCTTAAGAACTGCCATTTGAAAATGATAATGGACATGATTACTCATTGATAGCTTTAGAGAATAATGCTATGATGTTTTAAGACTAAAGTAAAAAGTTATGGCAATGCAAAGCATGTGTTTGAATGCGTTATTGATTTTGATGTTCGATGGTTATCAACTGAGGAACAAGCATATTGAAATGAAGACCTTCGGTTCACTAACAGAGCACAGCGAATAGGAATTTTAACTTACCGTATCGGCCATGCTTAGCTTCAATTATTAGAGACAATGATAACGGTATTAACCGCTCAACAGTCAGAGAAAAATGTCACAATAATTAACTGATCAAACGTTTTGAGAGAACAAATTAAGAATTTTTTTTGTTTTCCAAACTCAAACCGAAAACCGAAAGCTGAAATAAATAGGATAAAATATATTACAGTCGTACCAACGATTATGACAACAAAAACACATTTACATCACTTTATAAAGTGTATGTATGAAAACCAAGTTAAGTGCATACAGCGTGTTATCGAATTTTCTATATTACACTTTAAAAATTTGTTTGAGGTCAAAACAAATTTAAAATGTAATTCAAGCATATGGTATAACCCAATCCATTTTCTTTCTGTGTCAGTATGAACTTAAAAAATGCATCATATCTTAGGAACCAACTGAGGTATTGACTTAAAACTTGGTCCATATATTACTCTTGTTCTTTTTATTCAACCACACAACCACACAAGCAGCAGATTTAAGCGACAATGAAGCACAAGTTTGTGCGATGGATAGGTGACCTGTTGCGGGATAGATTCTCTTTGGATACTATGAACACTGCTCATGATTTTGATGATCCAATATTGTTAATGTGTTAGACATAAATCTTCATCCGAGGGAAGAGTTGGTGCTCCCATAGTATACCCAGGGCCGTCGCGTGGTTTGTTGCCCGGAGCGAGATATTGTCAGCCCCCTTCCATGCACCACCAACAACTCATTCACCTGCTCCCGCTCCCACCCATCATTAAACTTATATATAAGGATTAAAACACAAACATACAGCAAGCAACGTGCAATGAGCAACGCGACAACGAACGACACTACAAAATACATAGAAAAAGATGGGGTCAAACACACAACGAGCAACCCTTGGAGGTGGTGAGAAAAGTTCCAAGTCGCATCGCGTCTAGGCGTTTTTTGCAAAGTTGCGTATCGTAAGCTAGTTCTGGGCACTCAAACTCGCAAAAATGGTCGCCAGCTTGCGGAAAGACTTCAGTTCACAACAGATTCAGTAAACTATCGACTATCGGATTATGAACCATCGATTGGACGGTTGTAGTCGACTTGAGTCAACTAGCGTCGTCTTAACAGTCTAGAAAATAGAGAGAGGATCCACTGCTGTATAAATTTTGTAGGGTTTCTCTTGTCTGTGATAAAACGCATCAATTTATGCCAATTCATCAAAATGTTAAAAAATCCTCACCGGCTAACTCTGTGATGTTACGTATAGGCCTTTACACTTTACTATAATGCAGTAGAACCTCACTTATTCGAAATTCAGGGGACAGCCAATATCTCGAACTAAGGAAGTTTAAAATATCGAGAGTTTAAATTGAGGTTAATGTATATGAAATTCGAATTATAGAGGGAAAGGAAACAAACGACAATGAATCCACAATCCAGATCTGGAGGAAACTGAGTATACACCTTATAATGTTTCAAAACAGACTTGTTTTTCATTATTTCGAGTTTCAGAGGCTTAAAACTGTATCACAGATCGAGGTTGACTTCGAAGTTTTATAGGTAACGTTTTGGATCACAGCAACAAAATTTGAATCCTAGAGGCCCGAGTGTAAACATATATTCGAATTTTAGTGGTTACTTTATGCGTTATATATTTATTATTTATTATTACTTTGTAATGTTATATGCAATAAATTATTATTATTATTAAAAAAAAAAATTTGAATTATGGGTATATATTTCGAATATTAGAGGTTTCCTGAAGGGAACAGACAAAAGCTACTAATTATAGAGGTTTTCGAATTTTCAAGGTTCGAATAATTGAGGTTCTATTGCATTAAATTGTCCGTATGCAATTCGGAATTACCGTTAGTATAAATATAAAAACTCCCAAATCTAATAATCTATAATATATACAGCCGTCTATAATATATACAGCCGCATGACGCATGTGTAACTCACTCACTCATATACTCACTCACTCACTGAGGTATACGAATTCTAGACCACTTCTAGACGAGCTAGAAACCTGAGATTTTGCATGCAGGTAGCTTATAGCTTGTAACTCCCAGGAAAATCGGCAAAACTGACAATTGTTTATTTCAACCCCCCTAAAAAAAATATTTAATACCCCCCAAAAAAGGCTTATTTTAAAATTACAGTTTTTGAGCTCTAGCGGCCGAACGGATTGACCTAATCGAAAAACGGACACACAAATCCTACGGATTTTGCAATAACTACAACTTTGTTGCTATGACTTTTTGTCGTATCTTGCTCCCTTCACCCTTAGGTAGCGCTAGATTTTTCAAATTTCAGGCAATTCCGACGGTTATTTTCGTGGTTTTTAATTTCCCATCACTTTAATTTAGTTTTTAAAGGCTTGATATTTGGCACTCAATATTTTTACACATTAACCTTCACGAAACTGTCAATAAACTAACATTTTTTTAATAATTAAACACCCCCAAAAAATTAAAAACCCTAATTGTTCCATAAATGACAAACAGCATTATCGACTTACTCAAGTAATTCTAGATAAGCTAGAAACGTGGAATTAGGCCTACATGTAGCTTGTCCATTGAAACCCCCAGGAAAATTGTAAAAAGGTATAATTTTTAATTAGAACCATATAAAAAAAATCAAAAATGGAGGAAATTTTTAATGTGTCCAAAATAGTGCCTTTTTAATTTAGCTTTAGCGGACGAATGGATGTTCCTATCGATAAACGGAATACCTCTCCTAACAAAGGATTTTAGACGATCTAAAACTTTGACTCTATGAGTTTTTGTCGTATTTTGTCTCCTTCATCCTTAGACAGCATTAGATTTTTCAATTTTCAACATTTTTTCGAGGTTTTGTGGTGGTTTTGCATTTTTTATCTCGTGAACAGATTTGATGACCCATCGATCTAGGGGTAATGACCCCACAGGGGTCTAGGGATCTAGGGGTTGCGGAAGTGGGGTGGTAGGGGAGGTCTAGGAGGGGAGAGGGTTGCAGATTATTTGTTTGGGTATATGAGATATAGCATGCATGTGCCTTGAACCCTCGAATTTCCTTAAACATTCCCAAACTCTACTATTTCAATTGTTAACCCCCTCATATTTAAATGACTGCTGATTTGTATATATTTGTTTGTATAATTAGAGGTATAATGTTGGTTCTGGGCCACTTAATATGACACCACTTTCACTTGAGCTAGGTATCTGGGTCACCCACGGGTACTACCCACCCGATAGCGACCTGGGGGCGAAGCCACAGGGGTCTGGGGGCGGAGCCCCCAGCGAGCGAAAGCGAGTCATGGTCTATACAATTCCATCCTTGTTAGAGCTACAAGTTACTCTAGCTATATGTTTTAACTAAATGATTTTGTTGTTTTGTTAAAAAAAGTAATATTTTTTGGTAGCAAATTAACCAAAGTTAAGTTTTTGCCCATAGAAATATCAACTTGCCTAATTTATTTCAGCACCTATTCCATAACATCTTCATGTCTTATCCTACTGTATCCTAGTAATAATTAGTCTATAACAGGTAGTCTATGCATAATAGCAACCCAAGCATGCAACCTAATACAATGCCAATACTTGTGAATAACTATAAGTTCAAATAAAAGGAGTCACATTCTTCATTGGATTTTGTGAATCCACGCGCTTCATCATCGCTTATCTTTTCAAACTCTTTTAAATGTGTTTGTACATATTTCTCCACTCTACAATCTACACACGCTGATGTGATATATGTGATTCCGACTGCCGACAATGCCGACTATGTCGTCATCGTCATGTCCAGCCCAAACAATCCGCTGCAGGTAACAACCCAATGTATTTCATTCGATAGAGAGTGGACTAACCGAATTACCTACCAATCTGTTGTGAACTGATTAATGGCTATTCCCAGATTAATGACCTGACCGTTATGGGCCCGCACCACTGGTTGCACTTAGGGGCCTGCAGCTCCTATAATCAGGCCTGCTTTAGACAGTAACACTTCACGCGTTAATTACATTTCCTTAATTATTTTTTGCCACTGAGCTTCCGAAAAAATGTTTTACACCGGCACAATTCACGTAACTCATCAATGCGGAATCAGTGTGATAGGCTGGCAGTGGCAGGTGGATGCAAATTGGTGGAGGGGTATATGCGGGGTCATCAGCGCCCCAAGGTCAGGTAAAATAAAATAGAATAGCGCAACACGGCAACGAGTGTGTGCGTGATGGATAGGGGAACACTGAAGGGTCATCCTTTAAGACAACATGTGCGATACGAGTCTGTAATATCATATACTAACTACAGTAGTTAGTCTATACTAATATATTGATGTAGTATATCATTAATTCAAGGATAATAATAATAATATTTATTTGCCGAAAAACAATTATAAAATGTGTAGGCTTTTACAAAAAATATCTTAAGTTTAAAAATACTGCAGCTTAAATTTTATACTTTTAGCGAATTTCCCCTGTAGGGAAGAAGCTATTACCGTAGGTCTCATGGTAAGACTTAAGCCCGAGACCATGATAAATTTTTGTTTTGAGGTCCCCAGATGCCAAAAACACTATTCGTTCAAATTTATATATATGTATATATATATATATATCTATATATATCTCTCTCTCTCTCTATATATATATATATATATATATATATATACGGACACACATATATATATATATATCTATATATGTGTCCGTGAATGCGATAACTTGGGTAAAAAACGTCCGATTTCGATGAAATTTGGCTCAAATGTGTAAAGTGACATTCATGACTTCAAGTTCGAAAACCAGAAATATCGGACCACGGGAAGGGGGGTTTAGGGGGGTTTTAAATTTTCCAAAAATCAGTTTTTTGCATTTTTCACCCTAAAATTTTTAAAACAGTTAATTTTGGTTTTGACCATGTTATAGAGCTTAAAAAAAACAAATAACATGGTATTTTGAATTAGTAACCTAGGTTAAGTGGTTGCGGAGAAAATCCAAAAAAACCTGCTCATAAAATCTCCCATGTTAATCTTATGGGAAAAAGGTTTTTGGCTTTTCCTCAGTTCATTTCAATGTAAACTTCACATTTGCTTTTACCAATCAGTTTAGCTCTACAAAACAATCATTTTAGTGTTTAAATTATGATTCTATGTCCAACCGTTGCCGAGATATTCAAAGTGCTAAACACAGTACGTTGTCCAATGTTATCCTTAAGGAGAATAAATAAAATTTGATATCTCGATTTTTTATGAATGGATATTAATGAAACTTGGTATGTGGCTTCACCTAGTACTGGTATATTGATATTTGCACAAAAAATTGATTTTTTGTTGATTATCTTCTTAGCAGCAAACCTGCATACTCATCCCTAATGTTATTCTTATGGAGAATATGTAAAGCTTTATCTCTCCCTTAATTATGAACATAAATCATTAAAACTTGGTATGTAGCTTCACCTGGTTGAGTTATACTGATAATTGCAAAAAAAACCATATTTTTATCGTCCTTGTTGCAGCAAACCTGCGTTCTCAGTCCTAATGTTATTCTTATGGAGAATAAATAAAATGCTATATATCAGTTATTTATTTAAGTATTTTTATGAAACTTAGTAAGTGGCTTTATGTGGTAGTAAGAAATATATTCATGCATAGTAAATTCGCTGAGTACGCAGGTTTGCTGCGACGGGGGTATTTCATGTTATCTTATTTTTTAAATTTTTGTCTTCTTTAAAAAATGGATAGAGCTGGGGCCTACTATCATAGACTAACTACTTATAGTTAGTCTATGCTATTACACAGTGGAGTTCATTATTAGGCTATTATTATTAACAGTATACAAGCAGCAAATCCAGCTGCTCAATAATGTTGTACAAATACCTATTTTGGAATAGCTTATAAATAGCAAATATAAAGTTATTATAGTGTCATATATGTATTTGTTATTAGAATGCATGCAACCTATTATTCGGAATTCTGTTATACCCATCTTTAAGAAAATACTCATAAAGGACTATGTTTATATATGGTTTTAACTAACTGTTAGAACCGTAAGAGACCAACGGCTTTAAACATTTTTATTTTGGTAAAAAATTTTGTGGTCAGTCTTAAGTGAATAATAAAATAAAACGAGTTCGCACGCAGCACGCTGACGTGAGGGAAGTGAATTTCCACATACAAACTTTAAAAACTCAAAATAAGTGTAAAAATATAGATTTATTCTAATTTTTCTTGAAATCTGAAAACATTGATTTTTTGGCTGTTCTGATGGTCCTGGTTTCATTTACCTGCAAAGCTTGGGAACACAATTTTGCGCATTATAATGTTAGGAGAAGGTCCAAACAGGCTTGAAAGTAGGTGTGAGTTGTTGGGGATGATAAAAGTACTCTAACAAAGGAATAACAGGCTTTTCTAGTGTAAAACACCCAAAAGGCAGCGTACTGTGTGTTTAGTCGAAACATATTTTCTTTAATAACTCGGTAAAATTTATGCTAGAATTACGAAATAGGGCTTAAAACTTTCGCCTCACCTTAAGTCTTACCATGAGACCCACGGTAATAGCCTCTTCCCTATAGGGTAATTTCGCTAACAAGGCAGATGCTAAGTACACGTCCGACTAAGCTGCTACTGTTCACGTCCGTTCCAAATGATGCACCGTACGTTACTTTTCCTGTGATTTTTAAAACAGATTGAGAGCCAGTGACACATAACGAAAACTTCCTAACATAACCTAATCTAATCTAACCTAACCTAACCTAAGGCAGAGGCTACGTACACGTCCGACCAAACCATCTTCATGTGGTAACGGTCATGCGGTTGAAGAGTAGAGAGGAAAATCAGTGTTGCCAACTATATCTGCAAAAGCTGGAGAAATTGCGTTCCTTTAACAGTGCACTGAGACTTAAATAAATACTCAGAAGTCCTTTCCCAACGATAAAATTCATGATTTGAAAATTATTAATAAACTCAAACATAAAATGACCCATTTTAATAGAAATAAACGGTATCAGGAAACTGACACATACTTTCTCCCTTTTAGCCAAACATTAATGACAAAAATATTTGTTATTTACTAAATATAGAATATGAAGTATAGATAAATGTACAGAAAATTGTCTAAAATAGTTGTTTTCAGAAATATCTTTTTTGGAGGCACTATAGAGTCCGTTGCTACACACAGTAGTTTTGAGAGGGGAAATGCCCCCTTGCCCCCCCCAGGGTTAAATAGCAACACATTTCGAACATCATCTGTTGGTCAATGCTAACTTGACCTGCATATCAAATATTAATGAAATTGATCAGTAAATAAGGGAGAAATAGTTATTTTTGTATTCCCCATAAGAATAACATTGGACAACGTACTGTGTTACCGCTAAATGAAAATTTCAATTTTCTCCGCAACTAGCAATCGTAGAATAGTAATTTAAAATAGTTTTAATATAGTTTTTAATATAGTAATTTAATATAGTTTTTTGAGCTCTTTTTAATGGTGAATAGTAATCTTTTTTAACATTTATGATTTTTTATGAAAAATCAAAAAAACTGAATTTTTGATGTTTTAAGTCCTGTAATTTCTGAACCCGAATTTTTCCAGAAATGCGGGTAGTGTCATTTTGTTGGAAACCTAAAGTTCTACAAACCACGAAAGTTTAATCAAAATCGTTCGAGCCATTTTTGAGAAATTTGGATTTTTCATGTTTTTTTGCGGTTTTTGGGGGATAATTACCCTTAAAAATAAAAAATTCAAAAAAAATGAAAAAATGCCTGGAGATATCGTGGATTAGTACCTACATACCAAATTTCATAAAAATCGGCCCATAGGTTAGGGCTCTAGCTCTGTACACATCCACACACACACACACACACACACACACACACACACACACACACACACACACACACACACACACACACACACACACACACACACACACACACACACACACACACACACACACACACACACACACACACACACACACACACACACACACACACACACACACACACACACACACACACACACACACACACACACACACACACACACACACACACACACACACACACACACACACACACACACACAGACAGACATCACGTAAAACCACTTTTTTGGGTTCAGGGAGCACCAAAACGAATATTTCCACTAACAACTCAAATTCGAAAATTTTTACGAAAACAATACTTTCTCCATATACTATGTATAGGGGGAGAAAGTAAAAATTAACATTTTAAATTGGTAAATCCATCTCAAACATTTAGGGAAAAAAGTCCGATATATTGTAAGAATGAAATCGATTTTCCTAATTGTATCGAAACAAATACATTGTTTACAATATATCGATATTTCGGAGTAAAATATCGATTATTCCAATATATCGATATTTCGGAGTAAAAATTTAATATAGATTGTTCCTATATATCGATCTATCGTTGCCAATGTTGCCATCCCTAATCTGGGTGGTTGATGTTGATGGTGAAATTCCGAAATTCTCGATTACCGATTGTAAATACCGTTTTCTAGTGTTCCCTGCTTGAGAAGTTTACGGCGAAATTGTCTTCAGACGATTTTATAAAAAAGCCTTTAGTGCTACTATCAGGTGCTTAGTAAGGTTAGTCCTAATCAGTAATCAATCAATATTATTAGTGAAATCGTAAAATATTAGGCCCATGAAAATCAATCAGTAAAATGTGAGGTTAAATTTAATTCAATGTCACTGTGCTTTAACACATTTAGTGTGGTATAGATGATGTAAGGATCACCCAGGAGCTGAAAATTTGTATTCACTAAAAACATAAGTAATACATGTAGAAATAATGAGTGGTAACAAAAATATTTGGATAGTCCTTATCTGTAATTAGTGCCAATACATTTTTGGTGCTCATTAGCTCCACCCGCAGTTTTGGCTTGGCGCAATAGTAGTCGGCGCCTGCCGTGATGCAACATGCACCACAATCTCACGCGACTGAAGCACACTATTCACCGGAATGTTCTATTATTTCTTTCTAGAAATGTAAACAAAAACCCAAGCTCTGATAAGAGCCGGAATGTTGGTAAACAAATTGGAGGGGCGCGCAGGGGAAGCGTCCCTCCTCCCCACCTTCAAGGGGGGGGGGACTGAAAACTGACCATATTGCGGACATCGTACGGGCATAGAAAACTCGTGTTCAAGTTTTCATTTATCTATCTGTAGTGGCTGAGACACAATATTCCTTTGAAAACAATATTAAACTTTGGAGCTCATGAGCTCCAACCGATAGACTGGCAAGGCCAGCTTGGAGCTCATGAGATCCACCCGCACTGAATGTGTTAAGTGGAAATCGTATTTAGAGAATATCAATATTAGATAATTAATTTAAGTTCATTGACTTTTGTATTTTCTCCGAGTAATCACTCTGAGGTAAGCTTGTAGTGTCAGGTTGGTTTTCAATGATCCTCCGTTTACAATGATGAATTTTACATTAGCTATTGATTCATCAAGAGGGCAGAGTTTGCAGTCATAAAAAGGTCTTAATAAATGCATTTTCATTTAATCAAGGTTAAAAAACTTTGGGATACTTATGCTAGGCCTTCTACTGTGTATTCTGAGAATATACTTAGCCTTGGACTTACCTTATATAATCATACCATATGTTGATTACAACATTGTAACATGTTGACTGCTGAAAACAGACCAATACTATAAGTTTGCCTGTGTGAGTTTGTGCACCCTGCTCAAATTTGAACTTTCAAAATATAACAAAATGGGGTACTTTGGTATTATACGGATGCCACTATTTTTGGAGGTTAATTTTTACCGGATACAAAGGATAACTACATAATTCGAAAAACGTACTTTTATTGACTTACTGTAAAAATTTTACATCATTCTGATGAGCGGTCTTTGTGTTGTGCCTCCCAAAAGCCAGCGATGTCCGCTAGGATCGTGTTGAATGCGTCGCCGCCGCTAGCAGCCACACCCGATCGCCACATGTACTCCGCAAAATATACAGCGCGCTGCGGCAGTTATGTTAGGATGGGTTATCATAAAAATACGTACGGTTTCCTCTTCATTTCGAGGTAAATCCCACACCAAAAGAACGTCACTCATTATGAAAACAAATGTAACGTAGTGCACGGCAATAAATCACTCATGACACTGACCCAGATACAGGCGGTGACAGCTGATGCGCGCGCTCCGGTCAACGACCTGACCTTGGCCTATTTGGAGGGGGTTTGGCGGCCGGAAGTATGACTCATCAGGTATCATTCGATTTGTAACGAAACAAGGAAAGTCCTACAATCATTTTTATGATAACCCATCCTAACATAACTGCCGCAGCGCGCTGTATAAGGGTGGCATCCGTATAATACCAAAGTACCCAAAATGGGTTAGGTCTGTGGTATAAAATTCTGTGCAGCTTACTCAGACCGCTTACCAGAACTATACCTGAGATAACATTATCAAATTTATCATAACAGTACCAGGTACAGTTCCGCAGACGTCCCTACGAAATATTATCAAATGAAAATATTGATTGAAAGTCGCTATTTATTTTCAATCTAATTCATTTATATTTTTGATTCCTATGTTTGACACTTTTAGCGAATTTCCCCTATAGGGAAGAAGCTATTACCGTAGTCGGCATGGTAAGACCTAGGCCCGGGACCATGATAACTTTTTGTTTTGAGGTCCCCAGACCCCAAAAACACCATTCATTCGAAACTGTATATATATATATATATATATATATATATATATATATATATATATATATATATATATATATGTGTCCGTGAGCACGATAACTCTCGTAAAAATGATCCGATTTTGACTAAATTTGGTATAAATATGTAAAGCAGCATTTATGACTTTAAGTTCGAAAACCAGACAGATCGACCTATCCGAAGGGGTATTTTGGGGGGTTTTGTATCCCTAAAATGGTTTTTTTTGAATTTTTTACATATAATTTTTGAAAAAGTCAAATTTTAGTTTTGATCATTCGATTCAGCTTAAAAAAACTCACAATTTGGTATTTTGATCATTCCTCTACGTCAATTGGTTACCGAGATATTGAAAGTGCTAAACACAGTACGTTGTCTAATGTTATTCTTATGGAGGAAAAGAAAATTTTTTTATCTCGCTTATTTATGAACGTATACTGACGAAACTTGGTATACAGCTTCATCTCATTGAGGTCTATTGATATTTGCTCCAAAAAATTGTTTTTGCATAACTCTCCCGTAGCAGCAAACCTGCGTACTCAGCCCCATGTTATTCTTATGGATAATAATTAAATGCTCTGTCTCCCTTAATTATGAACATAAATAAATAAAAACTGGTATGCGACTTCACCTAGTTGAGTTATATTGACATTAGCATAAAAACCCATTTTTTGTGTTCCTTGTTGCAGCAAACCTGCGTACTCAGCCCCAATGTTATTCTTATGGAGAATAGTTAAAATTGTATATATCGCTTATTTGTGAATATATTTTTATGATTCTTGGTAAGTGGCTTTATGTAGTATTAAGACATTTATATCTCCATTGGAAATTCGCTGAGTATGCAGGTTTGCTGCGACGGGGGTATTTTATATTGTAATTATCATAAGTTTGGAAATATTTTCCTTACTTTATATTTGATTATGTAATTTCCTTTCTTTTAATTGTGAACCAAAATTAATTCCATCAATGAAAATGTTCGTAGTTTATGTATAAATATAACCTACTAAAAGATAATGAATCTGCTTTTTCATGGTTACAAGAAAAATCATTAATACCCATAAATCCAGAATGTGAGAAATGTGGTGACATAAGTTAATGAACACAAAATATACGGTAAGAGGAGAGAATCAAGTATTATTTCGTTTTCAGAAAATCAACAAATAAAAAACTATACCTATATCAAAATTTATATAGGCCTAGTAGGCCTGCTTTAAATATAATACAACCGTTTACAAATATTGTATTTTAACCGATTTTCAAACATTATTTATAATCGATTGATAACTTTTCATTCGATGATATATCATATAAGTTAGGGTAGGGACGTCTGTGGATCTGTACCTCAAAAACCTTATTTTAGGAGGGGTATGGGGGTCTTTCCATGTCAAGTGATCCAGAGAAAAAAATAAATGGTTGTTTGACCATTTTAATATTAAATTAATTTTAGTTTTTGCCCCATGGCAGAACAACGGGCGACGTTTGACAGTAAGAAAGCGAGGGCTGCAGAAAGATCGGCTACATAAAATTACTGCTGCATACAAATCAAGATTGCCTCATTAGAGTTATTGCTGCAGAAAAATTAAATCCATTCTGCAATCAAAAACTAGGCTATCGAGAACCATTTGAATTCATGGAAACGTAATAGGCTATTGTAACCCCAAAGTTGTGCAGCCTATTTTTAGAGGCAGAATACGATCCGTGAGTGGAGAGAACAGTTACTTGTAGAATGAATGAGCTCTTGCTGGATGGTAGTGAGCGATGTCCGATACCTATCGTATTGTTCCGCAATATTGCGATACAATATTTCGATGATGTATTTGGGAAGCAATATATATCGTGCATTTTGATATTTTAAATTGCGTCGGCACTTAAAAAAGATAAATCCTACTTATGATGTTTTTGAGTGCTCGTTTTGGAATCAAGACACATAATATATGGGAAAACTGTATCATGTGAACGGACACAGTATGCCAAAAACGACGCAATGTTGGTGATACTGTACACTACACAAGCCTGATACGATTCGGCATTACGATATTTAATCGATATGATATTTAAAGAGAATCGGCGTGTTCGTAGTGCCACTGCGCAACGCTCGGATAGGTCACATGATCGTGCGGCTCCAATCAGTGACGCTAATACATTGTTTTTCTGATTCTATCACTACCAACCAACCAATGATCGTTAGCAATGTGTAGCGCTATTACGCTATTACCTGTATTTTGGTTAATATTGTTGTGGAGCATCAATGAGATAGTGGCCTCATCCGGTGAGCAGGTTATTTGATCAGTTTATTTAGAAAAATTATTCTAACAATTTCAAAACCATAACGCGGCATTGTCTGTTAAATATAAGTCTGCTACGGGCGAAAATATCGGAACATTATTTACAATTCAGGGTCCTCGGCAAAAAGACGTAAACTATATGAAAGTCACAAAAGTAATTAAATATCCAATGTATCACTAGCAAAAACCGGCCCTTTGTTAAAAATATGGCTTTCTAGGCTACCACAGCCATTTCAAGGCAGTTTCAAAAAGTAAACTAGCCTAACTTAATGTCCGAAGTGGCAACATCAAAAGTTGTTAGGAGAAAACAAGAAGACCTAAGTATTTGATTGCCTTGTTTTAAGTGTTAGGGAATAATCAAGTACTGTACAATACATTTATGCAAACAAATGTCAGTATAAATCGCGTTAGGCTTACAGAATTTTTTGGGATTTTACACATTCTGTTGCAGAAAGAATGAAAACATTCTGCCTGGGGTAGTTTTTGGATTCCTACATCACTATAGAGTTCAACAATATTTTTTAAAATTTTTTAGATATATCGCCCTAACTCCGATGACAGTAATTTTTGTTTTTGTAATCATAGTACTATATGCCTATAGATGAATAAGTAGAAATGGACGTGATTATTATACAGTTCCACATTGTAATTAATTACATAACTCACACAATTATTTATTCACTAGATTCCAAGCAATACCCAATACAATACAATGCAACCTAACACAACAAAACACAATATAATTCTACTAATACTTTAAATGTGACAATTTGGATGTATTAGGCTATTTGGAGTTCAACACATAAACTACTGGGCCGATTAAGCTACCATTTTTCAGGAGCATAGCGTACATATCACATTAACATATAGACCTGATAATGTCCACATCCAACCTTGTAGGGCCCTACCCCACGGGTCGTGTAAGTTCTAATACAAATCTTATGGATATCTATCTATATCTATAATATTATAAAGAAGAGGTGGTTTCTGTCTGTCTGTCTGTCTGATGTTCCGGGTGAACGCAAAAACTACTGATCCGACTGGGCTGAAACTTTACACATAGGTAGATCCTGAACCCATGCAACACATAGGCCTTAACTTCCTTAAAATCCCCTCGGGCTACGCCCCGTGAACGTCCAAAGTTTCAATGTTTACATTTCAGAATAAAGTAAACATTCAGAAACTGTAATTCGAACAGCTGTGGATACTTACATTTGACAGCTTAAAGAGTAGAAGCAAGAACAGCTGTTTCAAGCTAACTAAAATGCAAATTGCATTGACTAAAGAACGGGTAGAGAAAACCCCTGTGCGAAGAACGGGTACGTCAGCTAGCTATTAATTAATATTAATGAACAAATATTAATGTGGCTTCATCTGGTTGTAGTCTATTCTTATTTGCACAAATAACAATTTTTACCGATAATTCCTGTACCCTCCCCCGATTTTATACTTTTGCCCCCCCATTTTATATTTTTACCCCCCCTCCGATTTTATATTTTGTTGCCCCCCAATTTTATATTTTTTCTCCCCCCCTATTTTATATTTTTGCTCCCCCCCCCCGATTTTATATTTTCTTGCCCCTCACATTTTATATTTTTACCCCCCCCCCCGATTTTATATTTTTTGCCCCCTCATTTTATATTTTTCCTTTCCTCCAATTTTTACTTTTGCCCCCACCCGATTTTATATTTTTGCACCCCCTCTTGGTTTTATATTTTTATTTTATGTCCCCCATTTTATATTTTTGCCCCTCCCAATTTTATATTTTTTGCCCCCTCCGGTTTTATATTTTTGTCCTCCCGATTTTTTTTGCCCGCCTCGATTTTATAACCCCCCCCCCCCGATTCTATATTTTTGCCCCCCCCCGATGTTATATTCTTGCTCCCCCCATTTTTATTTTTGCCCCACCCCCAATTTTATAATTTGCTTCCCCCTATTCGATTTTATAATTTTTGATGTTCCCCCCTCTATTTTATTTCATCTCAACTGGCCAGTACAGCTGGCCGTCCGACTGTTGGAACCAAGTTATACGGAAAGAATTCCGACTGGCTGCCGACTGCGTTGTGGCCACTGCTGCTGGCCTTCCGATCGCAATGGGTTAAATTACACATTTTTACCTGCAATTTTTTTTACATTTTTCCAGAAAAATCTTTTTGTTGGGAACCAAAGATTATCAATAAATCTCATTGTGGAATAGCCTCTGGATCACTTAATATTATCTAAAAGCTTTTAATTACCTGGATTTCTGCCAAGTGATCCTGTTATTTGGTTAAACTACCAATGGTTTCGAGCCACAAAAGGGCTCATTATCAAATTAAACACCAAGCTTGTAATCCTGTTCACGGTAGTGTGAAGCAGTCGTCATAGTTCAATAAAAAAAACACTGACATGAAAAACACATACATGAAAACATTAATTTTAAAACTGGGCAGTTAGACAAAATAGAGTACGGCACATGCAAATCGTCGCCGGCGGGTGATGGGTCATGGCTGTTCGTGTGTCGCATGCAAAGCTTGACGTTACATGCCCCTCCTCTACCTCTGTTCCTTATCGTGTCCTTTTCTTTCATTTCCGCTGTCGCCTAATATTTCTATTGCAGTGTTATATATTATATTCGACTCAAAAGATAACTTGTCATTTAACAGGTTTTGAGGACTTACTTTGGACGCTCAGTAAATTTCAAACTCTTCAATAGTGTTCATATAATGGCCTTTACTGCAAAAATGTAGTATTTCTAAATTATTATCTATGTTTGTATAATTATGCTTGGTATTAATTAAATGGTTGGCGTAGGCGGACTTTGTTGACTTCTTAGGGATGTGTTCTTTAAATCGCTTTTCAAATGACCGGGCTGTCTGACCATTATAAAAGCTCTGGCAATCATCACATTTAAGTTTATAAACACCGGTCTTATCAGTATCATTATTTTTCGGCCTCTCACGTTGTTTCAAGAGTGATGACAGCTTATTAGATATTTTGAATGACACTATCACGTTGTTCTTGGTCATCTCGGACCTCAATGTGTTATTTAACCCTACATCGGGCGCTAAGCGGAGGTTTCATCCGTGTCTTTTTTATTTTGTAAATAAAAAGACGTTATCATGGTGTTGGCAGCCTACCCAGCACTGACCTCACGCGCCTCTTTCTAGGAACTAGACACAATACCCAATTCGTCTGTACCGCTACCAACGTCAGTGTGAGCCGTAACTTCGTTGAGTACTGGACGAAACTTCCGTGTGCGCCCGACAGCGATTTGTTTTTCCGGAGGAAAAGTCCGTGTGCGCCCGATTATGTTGTAGTTTAGTCATGTTTCCATGTAGTTGTGTATTGTGATCAGACATTTATTTTTTGTAAAATCGAAATGGAATCTGAAGAAGAGAGGATCGCAGGACTGTTAGCAAGTGTTGAAAGAGAAGAACAATATGAAACTGTAACTAGACCAACTGGGGCATTTGTTCGTGAGTTGTTTGAAGAAGAAGTGCGACAGGAACATCCCGACGAGGAGGAACAGCCTGACGAGGAGGAACAGCCCGACAAGGAGGAACAGCCCGACCGGGAGGAACAACCCGACCAGGAGGAATGCTGGAGAGGATGTGCAAGACGAGGAAGTACCGGGTGAGCAACAAACTAATTTACATTCTGATTTTGATGACCTGGAAAATATTCCATTGAAGACTCAATTAACTGAAAATATTATTACTAGATTAAATGGAAAAGAGGCTTACATTAGCAAAGACAGGAAAACTCTTTGGGATGTACACCCTCCCGGAAACACACAGATTAGAACTCCAATGAGGAATATAATTAGAGTAAGGGTTGGATGTGTAACTAGAAGTGCTAAAAATGCTGTAACTCCAATAGAGGTGTGGAATCTTTTTTTCACAGATACAGTGATCAATGATATCACAGGTTACACCAACACGTATATCAACGAAAACAGACATAAGTTTTCGAGGGAAAGGGATGCCAAAACAACAACCCCAATTGAAATAAAAGCAGTTCTTGGGGTTTTATATATGGCAGGTGTTTTGAAAAGTAGCCACGCCATTTTAGAAGATCTGTACCAAACCGATAGGACAGGGGTTGAGTATTTTAGATGTACCATGTCAATTAAACGGTTGAAGTTCTTACTACGTTGTCTGAGATTTGATGACATTCTTACAAGAACAGACAGAACTGAGTTTGATAAACTCGCTCCTATTAGGGATTTATTCAATGATTTCATACAGAAATGCCAAGAAAACTTCAATGTCAGTGAGTTTGTCACTGTAGACGAGATGTTGGAGGCATTCCGAGGTAGATGTGGATTCCGGCAATTTATAAAGTCTAAACCAGCAAAATATGGCATAAAAGTCTACGCTGCAGTGTGTGCTAAAACATTTTATACTCTTAACATGGAAGTATATGTTGGAAAACAGCCAGAAGGGCCTTTTTCTGTAGATAATTCGGGTAAACAAGTTGTTTGTCGGATGATTGAAGCAATCTCCGGAACAGGCCGCAATGTCACCGTTGACAACTTTTTTGCATCAATACCTCTTTGCGACGAACTACAGTCGAACCATAACCTTACCCTTGTTGGGACGTTGAGAAAAAATAAAAGGGAAATTCCATGTACGTTTCTCGAAACCAAAGAACGGCCAGTTGGAAGTAGTTCATTTGCATTTAAGAACAACTGTACCATGGTCTCATATAAGGCAAAAAAAAACAAAGACGTTATTCTCATATCCACTATGCATAACGATGATGCTGTAGATTCAACAGACGGAAGTCCAACTTTTGGAAAGCCAGAAATGATACTTTTCTATAATTGCAGTAAGGGTGGAGTTGACACCGTCGATCACTATAAGGTACTCTACTCCACTGCCAGAATTTGCAATCGATGGTCTATGAGGCTATTTTATACGCTACTTGATGTTGCGGGGCTTTATTGTATTGAAGAAAAATCTGCAACAACCAGAAATGAAGAGAAGAGATTTTTTCAAGCAGTTAGTTTTCTCCTTGTCTAAAGATTACGCACAGTACAGACTAAGCCACAGGAATATTCCAAAACAACTGAAAATAAGAATGTGTGAGATAATGGGCATCGACCAACCCAATCATCAGCGTGCGCCTCCCGATGACAACGTCACATCAGGTCGATGCTGTCTCTGTGACTGGAAGAAAAACCGTCCATCGAAAACAAGATGTACGCAATGCAAGTTTTTCATTTGCCGTGAACATTCGTCTGTGAGATGTGTTGGGTGTGCTGAAGAGGAAATGGAGTACAGCAGTGATGACTCATAAGGCATTTTTTTGTTGGAAGCAGCCCCTAATTTTCATATTGCCCTTTGTTTAGGTTTTTTTTATGAAACAACATTTAAAGGGATTGCGTAAAGTAAACATTTGTGCCATCATGTGAACATGTAATCCGACGTATATGTTACAATAATTCAGACTATTTCAGTATGTATACTTTACTGTTTGGAAAACACGTGGATATTTCCTTTCTTTGTAAATACAACACTTTTAGCCTTATTCTTTTATAATTATGTATTTTGTTTCAATTGTTTTATACTTGTATGTTTTATATACACTTCTAGCTCAGTGTGTCATAATACTACCTGTAATTACTTATAAGAATTCATTTTAACTTTTAGCTTTTTGTCGTATTTATGTTATTACACACCTACCTTATGTCGTAAGAGAATACACATTTTACAAATAAATTTGTTAAAATATTAACAGTTCTTAAAATTTGTTTTTTTTTTTCAATTATAACAGTTCATTTGTAACAAGAGAAACAAATTTGTGCCTAAAATTATAAAATAAAGTATATTTCTAATGTATGTGTTTTTTTTTAAAACCTGGAGGAAACCTCCTTGAGCGCCCGATGGTGTTTTAAATTGTGAGCGCCCGATGGAGGGTTAAAGCGATTCCGTACTCAGCACATACATATTTTATGTCGTTAATCGTTCTATTTTGTCTAACTGGCCAGTTTTAAAATTAATGTTTTCATGTATGTGTTTTTCGTGTCAGTGTTTTTTTTTATCGAACTATGACGACTGCTTCACACTACCGTGAACAGGATTACAAGCTTGGTGTTTAACTTGATAATGAGCCCTTTTGTGGCTCGAAACCATTGGTAGTTTAACCAAATAACGGGATCACTTGGCAGAAATCCAGGTAATTTAAACCTTTTAGTCAATAAATCTATATCTATAAATACCGAAAAAGGGTCAATCCACGTAAAATCACCTAATTTTAGAATTATTGGTTGCATGACCATTCTAGAATTTTTTTATTTTCTCACAATGTACTGTAATTATCTAGCCCTCAGAAGAATAAAACTATTTTTTTTAAATTTTTATCTTGTACCGGTTCAGGATTTATGCTTAATTAAAGTTGCCGCGGAGAGTAATTTTTAGTATTTTCAAGGGTTTACGCTCATAATCATAGCTTATATGGTTTTTAATATGTTTTAGTTCTGGTTATTTCGTTTTGAAGGTAAGATTATGACCTTCAAAATGATGTATGTTTATTGTTTGTTTGGGGGGATTAGGAGGCCCCAGCATAGCCGTCTAGGCATGTCTCCCTTGGGATAGTGTGCAACTACTGGAAAGAGGGAAAAGAGGGATGGGAAAGGTGGTAGGACGGGGTCAGTCTGCCTCGCTCCAGAAAGGGAGAGAGAACCTTACCTACCTCCCGGGCTCTGTGGGTGACATAGCCCCAGGATGATTCGCCCTCTAATCTGAAGTCCCCCTAAGTCCACCAGACAGGGACCGCCATCGCACAGAGCCTCCAGCCTCTCAGGGGTCGGGTGGCCTCAGGACGGTTCGTCTCCCAGGCACCCGTCCCAGGCTACAAGGAAGATCCACTACTCCCTCCAAGGACTTGGACTAGACTGGGTAGCCAGGCTCAACTGGGAGTCAAGCCCCCAGAAGAGATAAGGAGGAACCAAGGAACGGAAGTTGGTCATACTGGATAGCCAAAAGACTTACCAATACTGTGACAGCTCCACTTTGCTGTATCTAATGTCGACTTCTGTACTAGTATAGACCAGTCAGAGAGCCGTCGAGAGTCGGGACTAAATAAAAAATTATGTAACTTAAGTTACTTTAAAATAAATTTGTATGGTAGTAAATCTATAATATTATAAAGAAGAGGTGGTTTCTGTCTGTCTGTCTGTCTGTCTGTCTGATGTTCCGGGTGAACGCAAAAACTACTTAACCGACTGGGCTGAAACTTTACACAAAGGTAGATATTGAACCCATGCAACACATAGGCCTATTCACTTCCTTAAAATCCCCTCAGGCTACGCCCCGTGAACGTTCTAAGTGTCAATGTTTAAATTTCATAAGAAAGTAAACACTCAGAAACTGTAATGCGAACAGCTGAGGGCACTTACATTTGACAGCTTAAAGAGCAGAAGCAAGAACAACAGCTGTTTCAAGCTAACTAAAATGCAATTTGCATTGACTATAGAACGGGTAAGGAAAACCCCTGTGCGAAGAACGTGTACATCAAGTATTATATTTATTTCAATATACCGTATAATTAATCTATATTATTAAAAGAATTTCTCGGTTGTTCTTCGTAGTATATCGACTCCTAGAAATTTATTTTTCTATACATATTTGATATCAAATTAAAGCGACTTCTCTCCAGATATGCCTTTTTCGGGTTTCGAAAATATCCCAAGAAAAGCCTTCGTCCAGGAGGCTTTTGAAATTTCAGCGAATGTGCTACTATCTGTTGTTAAACCTGTAAACTTTTTCCAATTCGCATTTGTTTATAACAAAACATATGGTGATGATTTGATTGAGTTCTTAAGTATGACCACAGAATATAGCACTTGAATTTATTTATTTGATGAAACTAGTGTTTTCTTTAAAGTTATAAGTAAGTTGATTTTCAAATAGGCTAATTCATTTAATTTCTTGAAATATAGATTTTTGGAGGAAAAATAATTCAATTTTCCTTGACCACAAAGAAAAGTACCACTCATGTAAATCTGGGACATAGCCAGTTTGATTTCAACTAATTTACTGTCTCTTACATGGTAGATGTTGAAAGCTGTCATTTTATAATCAGATGGAAGAGTTTTCCCCCGAATACATAGGTTACAGAATTTACAATATAATGTAAAGTAAAAAGTTTTAATTTTATTTATTCATAGTTTATCTAGAAAATTTTAATATGTTTTTAAACTTGAAACTAAAATAGAATGCGTTTAAGTTTTATTTCATAATCTATGAAATGACAGTCATTTTTGTAATAATTTTTATACGTTTTACCATGTTTAAAGTTGACCTTAACATCAGTGATTTTCCGTCATTTATCATTTTATTATGGAAATTTTATACATATCATATAAGACAATGAAGTGAAGAGAATAAGTGAAGTGTTCAACAGTTTGTGTGTTCTAACTTTTCAAATATTTTATCATGAATTATATACTTCGACATCAGTGTTTTTCTGGTTTCACATCAATATATAATAATCATTTTGAATCCAATATGTATTGAACTATATTCAGAGCATTTTGTTGCTATTTTTGGGACACATGATTGATTTACTACTTTTAGGTTCAACCAAGTATGGTTCCTCAAAAGTTCAAAAAGATAAGTCACGAGGTGACGCTGGCTGCTAGTCTATATAAATAAAATTAGAGTTTTGTCTGTACATTGCTTCGAATTATGAAATTTTTGCATATTTTCATGTTTTACACCCTAGGGAAACCAAAACAAATCTTATCTCAATTTATGTCTGTCTGTCTGTCTGCCAGTAACGCTCAAGGACGGGTTTTTGCTGGCTTCTGACTGGAAAACGGGTGCACTGACATTAATGAAACTTTGTTTCTTTGTTCTATATATGCGTGAGAAGGTTTTAGGTCACTATAAACTGGCATACGCCTTTTCTAAGAAATGAAAAAATCTTTTGAAGATAAAATTTTGGATGGTGGTTCCCCTTATGCTGCAGATTCACAAAAATAATAGGTTTAAAAAAGTCCTATAGGGTTCTTCGCTAATTTACTTTTATGGCAATTTTATGAGTATTAGTACTTACTGGACCTTTTAAGTTACATTTCGGTACGAACATAACTAATTCATCAGAAAAAAACGCAAGCCTATTCCTGTTACGAAAATGTTTAAGGGCTTCGCCCCCCGGAATTACAAAATAAAATATTTTAACAATCTTGCACATACTCTTGGACTGATGGATCTGAAATTCGGTAGGAATGTAGCTGATAGCTCATTGCAGACATTTACGTACTCCAGACACAAATATACTCAAGGACTCTGGACCAATGGCCTTTAACCCTCCCAGTGGCATGAAGACTTTGAACGTTTTGGCTGGAGTGGCAGGGTTATTTTGGTGATTTTGCATACTATTTTTTAGAAATTTGTAATAAATCCAATTTTGAAGTAAACATATCAATATGCATATTCATTTTGTTCACAAAAAACTGGAGAATCCGAAAATGTTATACTCAATGAAATTCAAAAAGGTCATTTAAAAAAAAAAATGAAAATTTTGAAAAGATTTTGAAAAAAATTATAAATTTTGAAAGTAAAACCTTACTGTAAGCAAACTAATTTTTTTAGGTCAAAATGATAAACGTACCAAATGTCGCTTATCTAATTCCCTACGTAGAAATGTATATATGTCATAGAAACAAAAATCTGTATATGAATTATATAGAATAATTAGGAAAAAGTGCAAAATGGCTATTTGTACGCGATCAGTTTGATATTCAAAAATATTACCCCTATCAATATATAAATACTTCAAAACCTTATTTTATTTGAAGGTTATAAAATTATACATACAGTGATATAAGAATGAATAGTCCAAAAAAAATTTCAAAAATTTATTAGATGTGAAATTTGAAATTTTATTTTTGAAAAAAATAAATTTGTTATTCAAAGTGAGATAATTGTTTTATAACATCTAATCATCCCAAATAAGGTATGTAATATGATTCACTAGTTATGCCCCTACAAGAAAATATATAGTTATATATAATAATACACACAAATAAAATTTATATCGCGTACTTCATGAGAATGGAACATTATGTTTTTCAGACGAAAAATCAAGTCAGATCGCTTGGTGTCACAAAGTTTGCAAGGGTTTTTTGAACGAATCACAGCAAAGTAATAATTACTTGAAACCTACTGAACCCCATATTCTTTTTACTCATCAAAGGAAGAAGTTCAGAAATGGTAAAATATATAATTTTCGGTCAGTTTATTTTCAAAATAATAGCCAATAAATAAAAAAATTTGCATTTCTTCGATGTGTTTATCCATCTGAAAATGAGAACTCACGTTGCACAATTTATCACTTTTAGTAATATTTATGCATAAATAATGCGATAAATATTACTATTCACACACACACTACACTGCACTGCACATATTTCCAAATATAAACCGTAAATTTACACCGATTACACAGATAAACTCGGATAATAACCACCCTTACAATGAGTAGGAGTACGCCACATGCCAGGTATAAACGAAACAGATCGACCATCTTCCGTCGTCTTACGAAATTAGTCAACAGGCGACAGGCTTGTAACCTTAGGAAAAATATTCAGTGTTCTTTCCTCTTGAAATTGATATAAGAACAAACATATAATATAAATGTAAACTTCATATAACATGTGTTTTGCCAAACCTCGCATTGCGAGGTTCTGCCACAGCTTGAACACGTAAAATATTACTATTTTATAATTTTGCCACAAGTCTGTCCGATTATATCTCGATGTAAAACTGTGCATCACCGTAAAGCGAATTTATCCCTATTTGCAGTGGTACCACCCGTTTCTGGTTACAACCAAAATTATGATTTCTTGAAACTAACTTACTCTTTTCAGCCATTTCAGAACACATACAAGGCGTAGGCGACTTCGCGCGAAATTTTTATTCAAATATAACTTTCAGTTACATCGATCTACTGCTGCTATAAGGTTCATTCATGTAATAAAATGAAAGTTTAGAATGTTATCTTTCGATTGGTGTAAAGATCCCAAGCACGTTTTCAATGTTATTTCTGCGTTTGAAAAAAAACTGTCTTAAATCCTCGCGTTGCGAGGGTCGCCACTTGAGATTCACGTTTGAAAACCTCACATTGCGAGGCTTGCCACTGGGAGGGTTAATATAAGCGTGTTAGTCATAACACACCAACTACTCAACCAGTAGAGCTGAAATTTCATGCCTTAAAGGAAATAAGAAACAACATCATGGGGAGTCACGGTGTTGTTCTCTGGAAATCCCACACAGACCCTTTGTCGTAAGTGAGACATGACTGGACGAGTCTACGCCTCTCTAAAAATATATTTTATGTAGCCGACCACTGAGCGTCTGAAGTAAATATGAAAATGTATTTTTGAGAAGATTAACCCTCTAAGTGTCAATCGACTGATTTCAGTCGACTTTTTTTGACGCTCGAGTGTTAATCGACTGATTTCAGTCGACTTTGCAGACATCCAGTTTAGCATGTATATCTCGTTGACGATCGGTCGTTTCGAACCATCCATTATACCAAAGTGATCGGCAACATCTGGGCTTCATGGCAACTAATAATGTTCGCCCCTTTTGCGAACTAATAATTTTGCAGCCGTTTTTATCAGCTGTTTAGTTATGTTTTCAATAGGAATGTTGTAATGTGAGGTTACGTTGTTGTGTATTATATATACATGTATATATATACATATATAATATATACATATATATATATATATATATATATATATGTATATTTTATTTTTCCTTATTAACCCTAGCCGTGGCCATGTGTCGTTATACGACATATTGTTGTGTTGCCTTAAAATGGCCAATGTCGTAATACGACATATCCGGTCGAAATTTTTTTAACGGTAAAAAAAACATTAATAGTCAACTCAGAAGTGAACAATATTTATACCATTCGAAAGATCACATTCTGAACTTTCATTTTATTACATAAATGAACCGTTTACAAGTTTTATAACAATGTCACGACGATTATAATTACAATGAAATTTTGCTGCTACGCCATTCCTGCAGTCGACGCTCGGAAAATGTAAAAACACGACTACTTTGGAATTACCCTGCTCGGGTAATTTTTGTCCTAGGATGTTGCGGGTGGTACCACTGCATAGCCAAAGAGATTAGTTTCACTGTGGTATTGATTTTTAGAACGAAATATTGATTGCACAACAGTTACGATTTTATGAACACAGCTGTTTTCTGAATTTCTAACAAATGGCCATTCGTCGTTATACGACATATTTTAAAATACGAATTACATCCAGTGCAAGTTATAAATACTAGTCATATAATATTTCATTTTGAATAGGAAGAAATTTAGCTTTTGACATTGGCAGCATTGCGCATCGCCTTTCCCGGCTGCGCTCTGGAAGACGATGGAACTACGTCACTCTTCTGACATTTGATGCGCAGAGTCCGCCATTTCGCGAATTTTTCACCGTGGTATGTGAGTTTGCGCTCGCTTGTTATCCGCGAATTATTGCTAAATCCTGTATTATTTCGGAGTGTTAGTGTTAGTGAAGTGTGTGTGTGTGTATAACAGTAATCTTTATGCATTTTATTATGCATAAATATTACTGAAGTGTGTGAAATAGTGTAATAATTTGTGTTTTTCGTAAGTTATTCATTTATATTACCTTTTTACAGTACTAACTAACACTGTACAATTTTCAAATTTTGCGGTTTTCCGTATATACTTACATAATACTTACAAATAAAATTTTTTCCCCAACATATTATACATTTCTATGTAGGGAATTGAATGTCCTACTAAATGTATATATAGTATTTGGAGGAATAAATTTATAAAAAAATTTATATACTAAATACTGTAGAATTCTTTTTTTTCCGAATACACTAAAATTTCCAAACTTCTTCTAATCATAAGTGCTAAAAGTTTTTTACCATCAATTTTATGACTTTTTTACATTTCTTATTTCATTAGCTTTACAAATATATACATATTATTATTAGCATATACATATTTATATTATCTTTTTACAGTACTAACTAACAATGTACAGTTTTCAAATTTTGCGGTTTTCCGTATATACTTACATAGTACTTACAAATAAAATTCTTTTCCCAACATGTTATACATTTCTATGTAGGGCATTGAATGTCCTACTAAATGTATATATAGTATTTGGAGGAATAAATTTCTAAAAAAAGTTATATACTAAATACCGTAGAATTTTGTTTTTTCCGAAAACCCTAAAATTTCCAAAATTCATCTAATCATAAGTGATAAAAATTTTTTACCATCAACTTTATGACTTTTTTACATTTCTTATTTCATTATCTTTACAAATATATACATATTATTATTAGCATATACATATTTACATTACCTATTTACAATACTAACTAACACTGTACAATTTTCACATTTTGCGGTTTTCCGTATATACTTACATAATACTTACAAATAAAATTCTTTCCCCAACATATTATACATTTCTACGTAGGGAATTAAATTGTCTACAAAATGTATATAATGAATTTTCCATAAAAAATCTGACAAAAAAGTTTTACCGAGGCTGCTTTTGAAATTTCAGAAAAAAATTTCAATATTTTTTTATTTTTTTTACTTTGCTGAAAAAACTGCCTCTTAGATCTGTTCTATTTTACTATTTTCAGATACCCCTGTTCTTTCTGAACAAAAAGAATATGTGGTTGGCTATGTTTAGTTCTCATTTTAATTTTATACGAATTTTCAAAAAAAGGTCTGCAAAATCGCCAAAATTGGTTGGCCATTCTACAGTTTTTGGCTGGCCACTGCTAGGGTTAAATTTTGAACAAAATGTATATCTTGGATTTTTGATAATGGCTGTCTAAATATATTCTATGGGTCTCGTAACATAAAAAATAAGTTTTTTTTTTGGGGGTTGTTTAGATTTGAACCCAAGCCGGACTGTTATACCATACATTTAGGCCAACAAATTTTATATTAAAAGATAGCCCATTTTCTGCTCTCTAAGAAAATGTATACTTGTTTACCAATATATCAAAATTTTATTTTTTTATAGCATTTTATATAAAATTCTGCAAAAGTTAAAAAAATGGCGTAACATTTCAGGTTTTTTGATGCGACACCTAGAGGGTTAAGGGGTTGAGCATTTTTCTTATGCGCTTTTAAAAGTTGAGATTGGGACATTGAAAAACAAATTAAGGTCTCAGAAAAATCTATCCTTCACTCGGTATTATTGATGAATTACAGGATTTATTGATTGAGAGTTTGTTAGACCGAGGTTCATAAATAGTTTAATCTGGAAAGTGCCTGGCTCTGTGATAGTGCCATCCTCACATCCACCAATGAACAAGCAACGGAGATGAACGCAAATGTAGGTCTACTCCAAAGGGAGGAACGAACATATACAATATTTAAACCGTTCATTTAACCATGACCACTGTTAGAACATTTTGTATATATTGATTTAGATTTATTTAAATAAAATCAAGCAGTCATGTTTTTAAAACATATGATTTTTCCAAGTTTAAATTGTTTATTTACAATTATAATGAAAACAGGACCTGGTGATTTTAAAAGTGTTTTGTCAGTGTTTTAAAGTTTAATGTTTCGTTACATTACTATTAATTTATTGGAATGTAAAGATTAATTTATCAAAGTATTTAAAATGTTAAATTAAACAGGGTTAATATTTTGTTGTACTTGAGTTCTTTTATTTCTAAAATCGAAACCAAAGTGTACCGATTTGGAGTCGCAAAAACCACACCGTTTATTACCCGACAGAGTTCCTCGACTTGGCAACAGTACCCGAACTATCTGCCATAGTATATTTCATTAAATTTAATTTAATTCTACTTTAAATGTGTAAAATGTAATTTAATATTGTCATATTATGTGGGTTGTTAATTTTTTAGTTAATCTACTATTTGTATACAACCCGTACGAAGGATGGGTACACAGCTAGTCTATAATATTATAAAGAAGAGATGGTTTCCGTCTGTCTGATGTTCCGGGTGAACGCAAAAACTACTGAACCGACTGGGCTGAAACTTTACACATAGGTTGATCTTGAACCCATGCAACACATAGGCCTATTCACTTCCTTAAAATCCCCTCGGGCTACGGCCCGTGAACGTCCTAAGTTTCAATTTACATTTCAGAATAAAGTAAACATTCAAAAACTGTAATACGAACAGCTGTGGATACTTCCATTTGACAGCTTAAAGAGCAGAAGCAAGAACAGCTGTTTCAAACTAGCTAAAATGCAAATTGCATTGACCAAAGAACGGGTAAAGAAAACCCCTGTGCGAAGAACGGGTATGTCAGCTAGTTAATTATTAAAAATGTATTTTCAATGCTGAGCCGTGCGGCCATATTAAAAAATGTATGTATCAAAAATGGAATGTGGCCACAAATAAATGTTTTGCCCATAGAAGCTCCATATAGCAGGCTTTAATGAAATGGAATGTGGCCACAAATAAATGTTTTGCCCATAAAAGCTCCATATAGCAGGCTTTAATAAAAATACATAACATCATTAAGATTTAAAATGTATCTAACAGTGTTAAAATTGGATTTTTTACTTTCAGATGGCATTGTCGTGGATATTTAGTGGAAAGAAGAAAGAAGAAAAACCAGTCCCAGTAACTGTAGAAGCTGTGGAAGTGGGCAGTGAAGGAGATTATACAATCATTCAAGCGAATCCTTCCCATCCGCGAGGATTGTATCCACAGATTCCAGTCTCACCGTATCCTCCGGCCCCGTACACACCACTTCCGTACTCAGTGCTGCCACAACGAGGGAATCAACAGTCAGCCAACACCATTGCAAGGACTAGTGTACAGAACCAACTTGACGGAATACCCTTTGTGTTAAACCCTGCTTTGGACCAGTCTTCAAAACAAAATCACCGAACTGGACTGGAAGACTTGAGAAGGGCTGTTTTTCAAATTGCAGCAGATATAAATGATTCTACTTTTGATTACGATTTTAAAACAGAACGTAGTATCATTCGGGAAGCTTCAGTGTATAACAATGAGAATTAGTGACATAAGGGATGAAGCATATTCTTTGAATACGCTGACATTACACTTGTTATTGTGGAACAATTCATTCACTTGTAAATTTAATGTGTTTTTTTTATGTAAAAAATAAACAAATACATTATATTCTTATGTACAGCAATCTGTGAATGTGGCTGCATTTTCTTTAGGAAAAAAATGTGGCCTAACATAAAACAAAAGTGGTTTGTTACATTTTGAACCAAGTATGTTTAATTTTCCAGCTCGTCTTCAATAAAGCATATAAGTATTAAAAAGTATAACAGTTGATAATTTTAATTACATTTTCAAACAGCTTAAATCATTTCAAGTTATCAACACATATTTAAAAGTTGTGTTTAATTACATATAAAAACCTCGCCCCTTGTATTAATAATTTCAAACAACGGATATTAGTATAAATTAATATTTGTTATGCAGGTTGCAGATAGAGGCCTATAAACGGTATAAATTTGCTTCTTAAAATCACCATTGACATATATTATTTAAATCAAAAACGCTTAAAGAAAAATAAAATGTTATCTGTATTGTAATTTACTCCTTTAAATAGCAAATTGACATTATTCTAATCTTAAAGATTATGATAAAGAATTTCTGATTTATCAATTAATGTTGTCAGTGACATGAGTATCAAAAAAGCAATTAAGTAACTTTCCATCCAGTTGTTTATCTTAAAAAAGTAGTGGGGTAAATTGATTGTACCATGTCACATAAATTGCTGAGGGAATCAGTTCATGTTCCTATATAGGCTAACTATTTAACTAATTCTGTTTTTAAAGTTCTAGTGTAATAACTCTGCAAGACAAAATTGTTTAGTTTATCGGAGCTTTTTGTTTTGGATAAAAACTCTTAAATTGCACCATCTCATAAGATAGTAAAATACTTCAATAAAATATTTTGCAAGATATCCTTTAAGATATCACAGTTAAAAACACAGTTTGAGAAGCCTTAAAATGCATCTAAACTATCATTCAATGCAAGGGTTGGGTGTTTTGATGATGTTGAAACCAGTAACAATGATCCTAAAATGAGAGCTGCTTATCTCAGTCATAGTGTAATCTAAGCTGTAATTTATAAGATTACTGGCCCTCAAGTTGAATTGTGCCTGAAGAGTTTTTAAAATGCAGATATACAAAACAAACTAAAAACTATGTTTTAAGGTAGTTTTGTATTTTTATGAAATAAAATAAGCCTACTGCAATTTCCTGTAATGACTTATGTTGTAATTGCTTACAAGTTGATGACTGTTTAGTTTATTAAGTTTTAGTGAATCTCCCCTATAGGGAAGAAGCTATTACCGTAGGTGGCATGGTAAGACTTAGGCCCGAGACCATGATAACTTTTCGTTTTGAGGTCCCCAAATGCCAATAACAAACACTATTCGTTCAAATTTATATATATGTATATATATGTGTGTGTCCGTTACCGCAATAAATTTTGAAAGAAACGCCCGATTTTGATGAAATTTGGCACAAATGTGGAGAGTAGCATTTATGACTAAGTTCGAAAACCAGATCGATCGGACTATGGGAAAGGGGTTTTATGGGGGTTTACAATTTTCCAAAAATCAGTTTTTTGCAAATTTTACTCCAAAATTTATAAAAGAAAAACACTCAATTTTGGTTATAGCCATTTTATAAAGCTTAAAAAAACAAATAATTTAGTATTTTGAATCATTAACCTAGGTTAAGTGGTTGCGGAGAAAATCCAAAAAAACGTGTCCAATGTTAATCTTAAGGGAAAAAGGTTTTTAGATTTTTCTCAGATAATTTTACTAAAAACTTCACATTTCTTTTTATCAATATGTTTAGCTCAACAAAACAAACATTTTGGTGTTTTAATTGTTGTTCTACGTCCAACCGTTGCAGAGTTATTCAAAGTGCTAAACACAGTACGTTGTCCAATGTTATCCTTATGGAGAATAAATAAAATTTGACATCTCGATTGTTTGTGAATGTATATTGATGAAACTTAGTATGTGGCTTCAAATAGTTGTGGTATATTGATATTAGCACAAAAAACATGTTGCAAACCTGCATACTTGGCTCCCATGTTATTCGTATGGAGAATAAGTAAAGTTTTATATATCCCTTTATTATGAACCTAAATTAATAGAACTTGGTATGTAGCTTCAGCTGGTTCAGTTAGATTGATAATTGAAAAACAATTACTTATATTCCTTGTTGCAGCAAAACTGCGTCCTCAACCCTTATGTTATTCTTATGGAGAATAAATAAAATGTTATATATAACTTGTTTATGAATGTATTTTTGTGAAACTTGGTAATTGGCTTTATGTAGTAGTGAGACATATAATATATATATATGCAATGGAAATTCGCTAAGTACGCAGGTTTTTTGGGCCGGGGTTATTTTAAACTTATCTGTGATGGAGTGTTTTAACTGTTATTATGTATTAGCCTAGTTTATTGATAGTAATACACATAGACTAATATGTAACAAAGTACATGTAAAAGGGAAGGTTAAGTTCTTCAGAACAAAACTTAAAATTAGGTGAATACAATTTTGTGATGGATGCTCCAGACATAATTTTACAATTTACTTGGTAATCAGTCTGTGTTAAAAAAAACAAAAAAAAACAGAAAACCAAAAGAATACATGTAGAGTATTAAAAAGATTATATCACATTGAGAAGTCAATTTTTTACTGATGGTCCTGTGCTAGGAATCATATAAGTTACCTATAGTGCAGGACTTTAGTATGTAATGAATCATTAACCTTGAAAAGGAACATTCAATATAAAGTTATATATTTTTCTCATTAACCTTTTAAGTTCAGTAAAATATATATTTAATTAAAAGAAGCTTCTGTAGTGGTGTGTTATATATTTAAGACTTTTCAGAATATCACAAAGAAGCAGGTAATAAACACAAATGGTCAATTTTGATATATTTTTCAATTTTTAATTTATCAGGACATACATGTAACCTTGAATTCTTAATCTATATAAATAAAGCAGAGTTCTTGTCTGTGTGTGGATCGCCGTATGGCTAAACTACAAGGAGTTAAGGCATGACATTTTCAGGGTAGGTTCCTTTAGGTTACAGCTGTTGTACCTGACTCTCAGTTTCCTCTAATTCCTCTAGGGCTACTCCCCGTGGGACATTAAAAATTCCAATGTTAATCAAATGTTAAACATACGGTTACAGTTTTATGCTATTTATTTAATGTCATTCAAATAAACAGCTGACATTAGTAATTTACTTTTTTAACTACATTTTATACCCGGGTGAAACAGGTATAATCAGCTAGTTCACAATAAGGTACAAATTTGCATAAATTTAATTTCCCTTCCCATTTTTTCTTTAATTTCATTTGAGTCTTTGACTTGCGACCATATATTTGTGAAGATGTGAATGCCATGTAAAATGTATAATTTACCAAGCATTATAATTTGTATAAATTTGTAGTTTGCTCTTATGAAAGAAAAACATATTTAACAACATTATATAAACCTCCCTTTTACAGTTAGGCTCAATATTTTACAGTTAGCATTAAAGATGTTAATTAAATATAATGATATTTTAAAGTGGACATCTCATATTAACTGTGGGAATTCCTGTAATTATATTGAGGGTGTAGAGTTCAAGTGCCAGGAGGTGGCTGATAGTGGCTGTATAAACGAGCATTGCTGGTACACCACCACTGTGGTGCTCCTCAAATCTTTCATGACCACTTTGTACCGATAACATTTAGTTTTCATTTTCATCCTAAATATAAATATCACTAATAGAGATAATTTTAATATAATGCCTTTTTAAATGTATATATTAGTATATATAATATTATATTTTAAATTATAAGCAAAATGAGTTGTTCAATGTGCCTAAACAGCTATTGGTGTGATGCAATGTGATCAATAAATAAATAATAACGTTTACGCTTTTTTCACTGGTTTCTCTTTTGTCAACCTGAACACATGGCACTACTGCAGAGTCCAGTAGTTTCAATAACTTTAATTCAGTTTAACACAAACTAGCGATTTATCAATATATAAAAAAGTCCTAAATAGTGTTTCATGTTCACAGTGCAGTGCAGGTTTTATGGAAAATGGCCATAACTACTTGAGCTGAGTAGTTAGTGTTTGTGTTGTGTTGCGGGTTGCATCAAATGCCCCCGCAACCGGCGTGAAGGGGCTCAAGTAAACGCTTTCAGGATGGCTAGTACAGATACAGATACAGATACAGATCTTTATTGTATAAACATTTTACAATGTGTACAATATAAAAGGTAAACGTGTTGTTATAAAAGTGTAGAACAAAATGTAAAAAAGTTCGCAATCATCCACTTGGCACTTGGTTATTCGTATGAGGTTCTTTTGTTTAAAGTTGGTGGAAATCATCATCAACGTAATAGACGGGGTTTTCAAGCAATAATTTTTTTAATTTATTTAAATCTTTTCTTGATTCCATTGTTAAGTTGTATTTTTTTTATGTGATTAATCAATTTTCCAGATGTATATGTAATTGATCTTTCGTACAAAGTTGTTCTATGAATATGATGTAATATTAAAGAATTTTGTCTTGTATCATATTTGTTTACTTGTTGAGATTCAGTAAATTGGCTTTTATTTTTTAAGAAAAATTTTGCTAAATCAAATATATACAGGCCGAATACAGTTAATATTTTTGAATCTTTAAAATAGTTGTGACATGAATAGCATAAGAAATACATTGCTTACGGGCATTGCATACTGCACGGTGAACACGGGACAGAGTGTTGGTTGTTCATACTAATTTACCAACTTCCCAATATGTTGGTGAGGTAAAATTTAGTAAAATAATTCTTTAGGTCTAAAATAAAAAAAATTGTTTTGATTCCGATTTCCGTTGGCTCCGTAGGTCATCAAAGTTCCAATGTAACATAAACTTGTTTCATTTGACCACATGATAATGTAAACAGATGTTCTCATTTCGAACAACAGAATGCAGTACACATGCTGTTATATTCCCCGAATTTCAGCAGCTAGTCTTGCTATAAAATAATGGATACAAAATGTTAGTGTCATAATTAAAAGGACGATAGTGACAGCGGACATGTTTGATTTAGACTACATAAAAACCGATGTTAAATGGAGAGCACAATATCTGATCACAAAAACATGAATGTTGTCTTAAAGTTATTTTAAGACAAATTTAGTTTGAGAACGATTTTAAAAACAAAATAAATACATTGAAAAATATTAATAAAAATAGCTTGTTAACATTTTGTATCAGACTGAGAATAGTTATTTACATTTCGTTGGGAAATTATGAAACTTTGCATGATACCAAAGATATAACAAAATAGTCTTTCGACAATTTAATTTACAAAATGTGTAAATGTAACTGTGTATCAAGTGTGACCACACACAATGTCTTCATCGATCAACTTGTGTCAGCAGTTTATACACAAACACCTCTTGTTTTAAGACTAGAAAGTTTTGTGTACGGGGTGGAGAGTATATGGATTTGGTGCTTGTTAAAGTTCCAGGAACCAAGACCACAGCCGATAGAACTACAAAACATATCAGAAGGCTGACTACCATGTTAATGGCAGTTGCGTTTAAAACGGTTAGTTCAGTCACCGGCCGCTAGTAAGGCTAAGCTCTCAGATGGCAGGGGGTGTACTCAGATGCAACCTATCTCCTCAGAAATCTGTATGATATGAAATTACAGACAGATTTCGATCAAGTATGAAATGGAATACATGAATTATTTAGTATGAAATATATTTACAGCTAGTTATGAGGTACATTAAATGATTGATGTTGGTTGGTGATAGTACACTTCTTATTCTAAATTTACATAAACATAGGAACAATACATAAATGGGGAAATATGGGATGAGGGATTAAGATAGTTCATGACCGCACAGGGGAATTTAGGATTAAGGGAACATTTAATATAATAATTGTTTATTGGCATGGGGATGAAGTTCTTCACTCGCATAAAAACACTTTGGTTTATACATTATTTGTTACAAGGGCAAAATTCACTGTTTATAATCATCGCATTGATAAATAAATTGTTATTCAACACTGTTTTGGGGAATAATCACACTGTTCACTTGGGGAATATGGGAAGGGGTACGCACTCGCGGTTAAGGTTCATGACGATCTCCTCACTTAAAATTATTACACTTGATGGATGATGATGATGATGAACTATATACACTGTTTTAAGGGTTTATGTTGTCAGGGTCTTCTTCACTATATACATTATCCTCTTCTATTATTGGTTCTATGTATCTTTTTAATGCAGATATGTGGTATGGTCCAAATAAGATGTCTTCGTTTTCTCTGGTTACATGAAAAGTAGATTTTCCTAATATTTGCTTGATGACGAATGGTCCTTCGTAAACCTCGAAAAGCTTTGCAGTTTCTCCATAAATAGCTCGGGTAAAACATGTTTGTACTTATTTAATAACTGACCTAAAATTGTTTGTTCTTCTTTCTTGATATAATCATTTGATGCTAAAGATGTATTAATTTCTTCTTGTGTCAATGTGCTGTCGTTTATTGGATTTGTTTGTGATTCGTTGAAGTTGTGCGCTGTGCTATCATATTTATCATATATTAAATCATCATTGTACTCATCGTACATCATATTATCAAAATTATTATTCATATTATTATTTGGCCTATGGCTATTATTAATTATTATTTGACATAACTGTCCTTCATGATGACACATATTAAACTTCATTGTAACATTATCATTATTGATTTTCATATTTATTTCGTTTGTGTTGAAATTTAAATCCATTTTGAGGGCAGATAGAACATCGACTCCGAGAATTATGGGTTTTATTAAATGTGGCACTATCAAATATTCAATTAGCATCGTATGTTTATCAATGGTAGTGGGAACATATATTGTGCGGGAAACACGTTTAGACTTTTCTCCAACAGCTGTTTTGATAACGGTGTTATTCACTGGTAATTCTTCAAATGGTTGTAGCTTCATTTTATTTTCATTGAACCAAGCTTCGGCTATGCAAGTTACAGAAGAACCGGAATCAATTAAGGCATTAGTGCTGATATTGTTTAATATTATATTGATTTCTGGACAGTTAATTTGTGTATAATTTGAATTGACATCATTTTCGTATTCATCTTCTAAAAGGAAATTTTTATCACATATTATGTTGTTGGACTGCATAAGATTTATAGAGTGATTGATAGTTTGACCGAGGATAGTGTAAGTAGGCGCTGTATTTAATGGGTAATCGCATGACAACATAACCCTTTCTCGGCCGTGGTCTACAGCGCCGAGTCGTTTCCCTGTCTCGTTTGAGACGGTGAGGAACGTGGACTAGCAGTATTGTTGTTACTCGAATGAGGGCTCATTGGAGATACAGTTGGAGCATTAGGTGGGTTGGGATTCTGTCTAAATATGGCGCAGAGTTGATTCTGTTCGTTGGTAGGGTGTTGACGATCATTTTTGTAGTTTTGTTCATAGTTTCTGGGATGATATTGCTCACGTTGATACGGCTTGTTGTCATGATGACTTCGATGGTATTGCTGGTTGTTGTTACCATTATTCCTGTAATTTTGTTGATTTCGATACGAAGTGTTGTTTGAAGGGTATTTATTCTGTTGATAATTATGGTAGTTGTTCATCTTTGGTTGGTAGGCCCGTTGGTTAGCATATCGATCGTTGTAATTCTGTTGGTTCGAAGTGGTTGGACTGCCTGGTCGGTTGCTTTGTTGGTTGTTGTGGTTTCTGGCTTTCTTAGGTCCATCTTTTATGTCTTCTTTCTGCAGTAGTCTTTCCATCGCTCGGATCGTAGTGATGTTCTGTACGCTTATGCTGTCTTGGATTATTGCGTCAAATCGCTCCGCCATAAGAGTCACTATCTCCTTTTCACTTAGGCTGGGTGTCATTGATTGTAGTAGCAATACTCTTTCTGTCAAGTACTCCGTCCGGCTTAACGTTCCGTTGGCTCTATACTTCTCCGACTCGATTTTTGCTTTAATCCCTCGTTGGACTGCCTGGCTCCAGTATTTGAGTTCGAATTCTCTCGCAAAATGTTCCCAATCGATAATTTCACTTTTTATCAGCTGTAGCCATCGTGATGCTGGTCCTTCGAATGATGTCTCAAGCAGGTCTTTCAGGTACTCAGTTGAGTCGCAACATTGATTCCTTTCGATTCCTCGTTCGTAATACCTTCTCAATTTATATAAATATTCATTTGGATTGCCGCTCCGTCCATTAAATTTCGGCATTAGACGATCATTGGCTTCGCTTCCACTGCATATTACTTTGATTTGTCCGGCCATTCCGTTTAATTGATTTGCTTGCTTCAGATTGGTTACTTCAGTTTCACATTTGTTTAAATTTTGATTCAAGGTTTGGATTTCAATTTGTTGTGCCTCAATTAGTTTTGTTTGCAATGTAATTTTGGGGATAACTTCATTTTTTAGTGCCGTTAGGTTTGCTTTTGAATTCCGTTCATTATCCAATTGCGTTTTGACAGTTAATTCTTCTATTTTTAGATCAAAATCTTGCTTATGCTCTTCCAGATGTGTTTTGACGGTAGATATAATATTTTCCTGATATTGTTTATTTTCAAATTCGGCAGCGATCTGTTGTTGTGAGATACTGTCCAGCACGAATTGTCTCATTTGAGTTTGTGAATTTTCAATTCTAAGTATCAATTTGTCAGTTAATTTTGCAGTTTCTTCAGATTGGGCATTTTGGATCATTTTGATGGCATTAATTTCTGATCGAATTTCGATTTGGTTTTCTCTGGTTTCTTGTATCTGGGATTCGAAGGCATTTCGACAGGCTTGTATTTCCTGCTGAGTTTCGTTGGTATTTTCGTTAATGATTTTGGTTAATTCGGCTTTCGTCTGATGAATTTGTTGATGGAAATCTGCATGGATTGTCTGGATTTCGGATTTTATTTCGGATTTTAATTCAGCATTATTTAGTTCGATTTTAGCGCTGGTCTGTTCAATTTTCGTATTGGTTTGCTCAATCTTCGTATTGGTTTGTTCAAATTTGTTATTTAAATCAAGACTAGTTTGCTCAATTTTATTGTTTACTGATTGATCAATTTTGTTTCCTAAATTTGTCATAAGGGTGACTAGCATATTTATATCGATTACGGGTGTCGGTGTAATCGGGTTTGTAACATTTAATCCGCTAGTTGTGTCGTCTGTGTGTGCATCAGTCATCGAACGCGAGGAATGAATCAGCGTCGACTTGTTCAATGAGCTAGCGATACGTCCTCGTTCATTCTGATCAATGAATCCAGTTCGGGAACCTTCGGGTGTGTCCGTCAGCGTTCGGATCGGTCGGCTGGCGATATTTCGTTCTGGCGTTGAGAAAGCAGAGTTAGCGTCTAAGGGCAGGCTGAGAGAGAAATCTCGCGTAGAGGTTACGAAATCGACGTTCTCTGATTGGCTGATGGGGTCAGTGTAAGTTTGGCGGTCTTTGGTCTCGACAGTTTCGTTTTCGTTCTGCGCAACATGGCGGCTGCTGGTTTCATCGTCGCTCGAATCGGCGTCTGCTGCGGGGTAGTTTCGTGTTTTCCGTAGATTGTACTTGTTTTCTGCCATCGTGTGTTCGTTTTATTATAATATGCGAGATTATTAAATATGTAATGCTTTTGTACACAGTTATTATTGGTGGGGAAGGGAAACAATTACGGGAACTTAATATTAAATATGGTCTTATTCTAGGCTTACTCTAGTTGAGGATTGCAATGTTTATCAACTGTTATTCAAGCCAGTACGTTGGGTCGCCAAATTCGTATTTTGTTTAGCCTATACGTTGGTCGCCAAATTCTTATTGATTTTTCTAATTAGTGTCTTACTTAATTATAATTCTAAATTGCTAACTTTTAACTAATAGTTTGCTCGAATGTGCTCAGTAAAAGTGGATATAAACAGTGATGCTATCGGGATCTGAGGGCAATGGCTGCCATGTGCTAAGCCTAGCTTCTCTTTACAAAAATCAGTGTTATTACTTACAAAATTCCCTAGGCTATTTAAATATAGCTCACAAATGATCTTCTTTGACTTGTTAATAAATATACTTGTACTTGTGGTCTCCTTTACTTTATTGTAGTGAGTAGAATGTGTTTTGTATTTACTCTGGATGTCAACAAAAGGTAGGTATACAATTTCTAAGATTTCTTTAACTATTTGAATAAAATACAAAGTTACAGAGGAACAATACAATATTTATTTATCTATTAGTACAATTATGTTTCAAAAAGGGTTCTCAATTAAAGGGATTTACAATAATATACAACTCAGGGGAAACAGTTAAAATGTGTGGCCTAGCCTAGAAGGTAAATGACAAACAAACTTGTAGGCCTAAAACTAAATGTTCATATTTTGGGTTCTAAATGGTGTTTCTTTACAAATGAGGGCTCTTTTTCTCAGGGGGGAGTATCGTGCTGACTTGAATAACGTTGGGATGATATTTGAAAGAATATTAAGTGTAATTAAGCTGATGTGTTGAAAAATTACAACAATGGAAATTTTAGTGTTGTCCAAAAGGAGAGTCCAATGGTTTCACTGACTTTATGAATGGTTAAAATACTCAAAATTAAATTTGGAAAGATAGTTCAATATAAAAATACTCTCTTGAGGTTACTTTAACTTTCAGAACATTAGGCTTGTTCTATTTAAATGTCTGTATTCTTTCCAGTCCCTAAATAGAATACAATGGAAGGAGTTTACCAATCTGCTTACAAATGTTCTTCGCTCAAATACCAGTTTTTTGGGGAAAATAAAATAAAAAGGAGTGAATTTAAAGATGGTATTAATTGAGCAGTAAGTCCCTAATAAAATGAGCACTAAGCAATGCAAAACTTAGGCCATACTGGGAAATTTAAAATAGGAACTGTGTCCTTCACAGATTCTAGGTCTTAACACTATGGCATCTGGAGCAAGAAGAAAGATCTAGTAGAGATGAGGTCTGGAAGCATGGTCCATTGTTGAGAAGCACATGTTCACACAATTGTTAACACTGGTCACTGTAATTTAGATTCCTTAAGGACTATTTTTGAAAAGTATATTATATTAAATTTTAATGTTATTGCAATCCTCTCACATAACTTATATCTAAAATATTATTATTAACAAACATATTAAATTAAGTGAGTAGGCTATTATATGGGGATAGGCTATGAATAATTATTGGTGATTAAATTGATGAAATACATATTATTATACAATTGTATAGATAAATAAACATTAAATATATAGAGGGGAATGGCTTTCTGAGGAGTGATGATAATGATGATTATTATTAGGCATGACAATTAATACAAATAACACATTTAGGGGAAATTAATTAATTAGTACATTTATATGGAAACTTAAATATAAAATAACACATAATAAGAAAATTATCACTAAATGATGAATGAATGACATGTAATACTATAAACCCCTGCCATCTCTAACGGTAACCCGACTTATTCCCCACTCCAGCCGCTGCCTCCCCTCTCGACGACCCGAGACTAGTGGGGCTGCCGCAGCAGCACAACCGTTCTCCTATTTCAATCGGCCTTATATAGTGTTTTGCAGTTTTATGTGAACAGAGTAAGCCACTCGTGGTGCTGACTTAACCAGCTGTCAACTGCCTGATAGTAGCACTGATGCAGAAAATTTGCTATTCAGTCATACTCCAGATAAAACCAGTTTAATTGCATTTCAAACAAAACAATCAAGTTCCAATGATGAACCAAATATTTATATTAGTAGTCATAAACTTAACTATACAAACTTCAAAATTTCTTGGTTTAACCATTGACCAACATTTAAGTTGGTACTTGCAGATAGAATTAGTGCTGGGCAAAATGAAAACTAGACTGTTTGCTTTGAGGAAAATGGCTAAAAATGCAGCCTGGACACTTTAGAAATAATTCATTTCTCGTTGATTAAGTCACACTTTTATTATGGAATAAGTGTATATGGATAAAAAAAAATGTAATTTGGACAAAATTGTAAAGCTTAAAAAAAGCTATAATAATGATAAATTTAAAGTGGAAAGAATCAGTGAAGCATCCTGTACTATTTGTAATTAAACAGATTAGAGAATCAGAGGATAAAACATAGTTTTAATCAACTTAAAACTTGTTCATATTTCAAGAATAATGCATCGCTAAACAAAAGTAAATATTATTACAGATGATTAAAAATAACAACAGGTGAATTCCAATTTTAAATATAGTACATTCTTCCCCACTATCAGTTCACCACTAGTCTTGAAGGTAACTCGGAGGCTGTCTGTTTCTTTGAGGCCTTCTTACAGAAACACCAACATCAGACTCTTCAGGCGAGTCGTTAGGTTGAGGTTGAGTTTTGTTCGACTCACTTGTGACTGTATCTTGCATTCGATTTTCTGCTTGAATGTCTTGAAGGTGTGATTCAGCAGCAGGAGCCAGATTGCGAACATTTACAGAAGTTTCTCGACCGTGTGGTAAGCGGACATAGGCATATCCTGGGTTTGCATGAATAAGTTCTACTTGGCGTACCAATGGATCGTATTTGTCCGATCTCTCAAAGTTCTTTAACAAGACAGGCCCTGGAGCTGTTAACCATGTAGGCATTGAACACCCGATACCAGATTTCCTATTATGTTTAAACATTCTCTCATGTGGTGTGCAATTAGTGGTACTGCAAAGTAAAGTCCTAATGGAATGCTTCTTAAATAACCGATTCCCATCTAGCTACGGGCAGGTTCTGAGACTTTAAGGCAAGAGTTATGGTTTTCTAAATGATACCATTATATCTCTCACACTGTCCATTTCCTTGGGGGTTGTACGGAGTGGTATGACTTGTTGCAATTCCATGTGAATGCAAGAAAGATGTTACGTCTTTCGAGAGAAATGACGTGCCACGATCCGAATGGATACAAGATGGTATTCCAAAGGTAGCAAATAGCTGTTTTAAGCTTTGAATACTACTGATTATGTAATTTCAGAACATTGGAAGGCAAACGGAAAGCGAGAAAACTCGTCAACAACAGTAAGGAGGTAACTGTTTTGAGTAGTTGATGGCAATGGACCTTTAAGTCATTGTTTAAACGCTCACAAGGCGTTTAAACAATGTAATTGTTGCTTTAATTAACGTATCTTCAAATTTTCAAAATTTAGGCTTAAGTTGAGCACAAATCGAACAAGCGGCCGTCATCTTCCGTATTTCTTCCAAAGTACATGCAATGTTCTTGGATCGAACCCAATGATACATTCTCGTAACCCCAGGGTGACAGAGAGAGCGGTGAACTTCTTCAAGATTGAAAGATCCTCCTAACGCTGAGGTTACTCGAGAGAAGGCATCTGGAACTACATTTCTTTTCCTGTTCGGTATACGATATCGTATTTAAAACATGAAAGTTCTAAACGCCATCCCTGAATCTTTTAATTTTTCCTCTGACTCTATTGTCAAACATAAACGACACAGACTTTTGGTCGGTTATTAAAGTGAATGGTCTGCCTATCAAATAATGCCTCAATTTTTTAAGAGATTCTACAATAGCCTGGGCTTCTTTCTCTATACTTGGATGCAGTTGTTCAGATTTTGACAATGTGCGGGAGAAAAAGGCAACAGGTCTACCATTTTGTGAAAGAGAGGCTGTAATAGTTTTCTCTGAAGCATCTGTTTCTACCGTGAATGGAACACCTTCTTCGATGGGCATTTTTAGAGCCAAATAAATATCTGTTTTGAGATCATCAAAGTTTTAACTGATTCTTCTGACAAGGGGAATTGTTTACTCTCAACTAACGGGCGTATTTTCTCAGAGAAACCAGGAATAAAGTTGGAATAGTGTGAAAACATACCCATAGCTCGAAGGGCCGCAGCATTCTCTGGGACTGGGAGAACCATCAAAGGTTTAAGACGTTCAGGATCAGGCTGAATCTTGTGGTCGGATATGACATAACCTAGGAGACAAATAGATTGAGTAGAAAATACACATTTTTGTTCTAATTCAATGTTAAGTTGTACTTCTTGGCGGCTTTCATGAAGTTTTCTAAATGCATATCATGAGCTTCTTGAGTTTCTCCGCAAACAGTAATGTCGTCCAGATATGCAAAAGTATTCTTTAGATTCTCCTGTTTAATTATGAAGTCCATTACACGCTGAAATACAGCAACACCGTTCGTTACTCCAAAAGGTACTCGATTAAACAGGTAAAGTCCTCCACATGCTTTGAAAGCAGTAAATTGCTTATCTTCTTCAGCAATTGGGAGTTGATAGTAGGCACTTTGAAGATCTATTGTGCTGAAGAATTTGTATCTAGAGACCTCGTTTACTATTTTATCGATTCTAGGTAACTGGTATGCATCCAGCATAGTGAAACGATTGATAGTTTGTGAATAATCAACTACCATGCGCTTTTTATGATTTTCGTTCTTCGTTACTAACACCTGTGCTCTCCAAGGTGAGACACTAGTTTCAACAACTCCCTCAGATAGCAGTTTCTTAATATCTGTCTGCTTCAATGAATTTTTCATCCTCAAGACTATGCCGACGAGATTTTATGGATATGGGTGCGCAGTTGGGTGACAAGTTACTGAATAATCTAACAGGTTGAATACAGGCTGAGGCTAAACTACAAATCTTAAGTGATTTCTTGTTACCACCAAACAGTACTTCTAGGCTTCCGTAGTTTTTCAAAACATCATGACCTATTATGATATCTGTGCGTAATTGAACAAGAACAAGGAGTTTAACATTACCATGAACATTTCCCAAAATTTTTAAATTAACTCTACAAAAGGATTTTATGTGGGATTGAAAAGAAGCAGATGCCATTGAAACATTTACATCAATAAGAAATTCTCTCAAGTTACATACCTGAATAATATTTTTACTTATGAAACTCTCAGAACTTCCAGTATCCACTAAAGCATTCATTTCCTCTCCATTCAGTTGTACTTTGATAATAGACTTCACTAGAGAGGACGGAACAGCAGCGTTTAAACTATTGACAAAAAGGTTGTTAGACAGAGAAGTACCGGTAGTCGTATTATTCGCTCTTGGATTTGATTGGATGTTGCTTCTGCAAACCTTGGAAAAATGTCCAGTTTTCCACACTTGTAACATACAACGTTCTTTGCTGGACACAATTCTCGGCGATGTCTGTTTGCCCCGCAAAAATAACATTTTTGAGTTTGGACTGCAGAAAGGGTCCCTTCAATTTTGTTTTCATTTTCAGGATTCTCTGTTTTGTCTTTGCTTGTACCGATAAAAAGATTTACAGGATGAATTTTAGGATTTATAAACGATTCAGCATGTTTCTGAGCCATTTCAAAACTACGTGCTTGATTTAACGCATCTTCAGGTGAAAGTGTTTTATTTTCCAATAGTCTAGCCCAATGAAGTTGTCACGCCCATAGTCTCACTTCATCACCTTCAACCTGATTTACACCGTTCTCAGTAGAAATGTAGCCGGTGACAGTGATTGGCAGTTTCTATTATGCACTGCGTAAACAGAGGATGGTTATAATGGGATCACGTTACAGAAGTCAAGTTGTATAGTGACTTCAGTTGACCCCACTCATATATATATGGCTACTGACATTTCCCCACTTCACCACAGGCCCGGTTCTAAGGGTAGGCGAACTATGCCATCGCCTAGGGTGGTAGATATAAGGGGGCAGAAAATCTTGCAGTGTTAATATTTTAAAAATAAGTAATCATAACTACAAAAACTTAAATTAATCAAATTTCATCTATAGTATGTCTTATTCCACACTCACGGATTAAATAGTGGAGTGATTCCAGATTTTTCATAGAAAATATTACCGTATTATTTCAGTACATTTTGGAGGAATTTGTTTCAAGTAAATATATGTTGCATATAAAACTGAGCGTGAATGTGTTTGACATATCTTTGAGGAGGCAAATTTATAGGGGAGTAGATAGTAGTCGATGGAATATGTTGCAGAAATTGTGAATGCATTGACAAAATTATTTTTTGTAGGCCTATTATACCATAGAAATAATATAATGAAATATTATTTCTATGGTATATCATAGAAATATTATTTTATGTTATTTTATAAAATGTCGATTGGAGGGTGCAATAAAGTAAAAACCTCTCCGCCTCTCAGGCTTTTACTAAAATAATCTTTATATATAATTCTATAAGCAAAATTTGTCAGTTAAAATTGTGGGAATTTGGCTAATTGCAGGATAATGGGAGAGGGCTCAAATTAAAGGTATTGATCTCAAGGACTCGGAAGTTATCAAATTTAGCGTTTTTCTAAAGCTTCCTGTCATAAGGGAAATAAACGGTATCAGGAAACTGACACATACTTTCTCCCTTTTACCCCAACTTTAATGAATAAATTACTTTTTATTTACTAAATATAGAATACAAAGCACGGTCGAATGTACAGAAAATCTTGTAAACAAGTTGTTTTAAAAAACATCCACCCAAATCCCTGCTTTGGAGGCACTACAGAATCCATTGCTACACTCGTGGTTTTAAGAGGGGAAATGCCCCCTATTCCCCCCCCAGGGTTATTAAGGGGCAACATATTTCGAATTAACTCTGTTGGTCAATGCTAAATTGACAAGCATATCAAGTTTGAATGAAATTGATCAGTAAATAAGAGAGAAATAGCAATTTTTGTATTCCCCATAAGAATAACATTGGACAACGTACTGTGTTTACTGCTAAATGAAAATTTAAATTTTCTCCGAAACCAGCAATCGTAGAATAGTAATTCAAAATTTTTAATTGTTTAGTTTTTGAACTCTTTTTAATGGTGAATAGTAATATTTTTTTAAATTTATGTCTTTTTAAGAAAAATCCAAAAAACTGAATTTTGGATGTTTTAAGTCCTGTAATTTCTGAACCCGAATTTTTACAGGAATGCGGGTGGTGTCATTTTATTGGAAAACTAAAGTTCTACAAACGACTAAAGTTTAATCAAAATCGTTAGAGCCGTTTTTGAGAAATTTTGATTTTTCATGTTTTTTGGCGGTTTTTGGGAGATAATTACCCTTAAAAATCAAAAATTCAAAAAAATGAAAAAAAAACCTGGAGATATCGTGGATTAGTACCTACATACCAAATTTCATCAAAATCGGCCCATTGGTTAGGGCTCTAGCTCTGTACACATCCACACAGACACACAGACACACAGATACACACACACACACACACACACACACACACACACACACACACACACACACACACACACACACACACACACACACACACACACACACACACACACACACACACACACACACACACAGACATCACGTAAAAACCACTTTTTTGGATTCAGGGAGCACCAAAACGAATATTTTCAGTAACAACTCGAATTCGAAAATTTTGACGAAAACAATACTTTCTCCGTATACTATGTATAGGGGGAGAAAGTAAAAATATTACAGAAAAGAAGAAACAAGAGAGTCTTAGATTGGAATCAAAAGTGTGAAACAGCAAATAGTTTGGTAAAAAGCTGTAAAATAAAAGTGCAGTTGAGGAGAATAAAAAGGTCTACAAGCGAAAATCATCATGGACCCGCCTGGTGGCGCAGCCAGGCGGATACCGTGTAAACCTGTCGGCAGCTCCCCCACCTCTTCCAGCTGGAAACTTCCCCTTTTACTTTCTCCCCCTATACATAGTACATGGAAAAAGTATTGTTTTCGTCAAAATTTTCGAATTTGAGTTGTTAGTGGAAATATTCGTTTTGGTGCTCCCTGAACCCAAAAAAGTGGTTTTTACGTGATGTCTGTCTGTGTGTGTGTGTGTGTGTGTGTGTGTGTCCGTGTGTGTGTGTGTGTGTGTGTGTGTGTGTGTGTCTGTGTGGATGTGTACAGAGCTAGAGCCCTAACCAATGGGCCGATTTTTATGAAATTTGGTATGTAGGTACTAATCCACGATATCTCTAGGCGTTTTTTCATTTTTTAGAATTTTTGATTTTTAAGGGTAAGTATCCCCCAAAAACCGCCAAAAAACATGAAAAATCAAAATTTCTCAAAAACTGCTCTAACGATTTTGATTAAACTTTATTCGTTTGTAGAACTTTAGTTTTAAAACAAAACACCACTACCCGCATTCCTGTAAAAATTCGGGTTCAGAAATTACAGGACTTAAAACATCAAAAATTCAGTTTTTTTTTGATTTTTCATAAAAAGACATAAATATAAAAAATATTACTATTCACCATTAAAAAGAGCTCAAAAAACTAAATAATTTAGTATTTTGAATTACTATTCTACGATTGCTGGTTTTAGAGAAAATTGAAATTTTCATTTAGCGGTAAACGCAGTACGTTGTGTACGTTGTCCGATTGTGTGTGTGTGTGTGTGTGTGTGTGTGTGTGTGTGTGTGTGTGTGTCTGTCTGTGTATGTGTCTGTCTGTCTGTGTGTGTGTGTGTGTGTGTGTGTGTGTGTGTGTGTGTGTGTGTGTGTGTGTGTGTGTGTGTGTGTGTCTGTGTGTGTCTGTGTGTGTCTGTGTGGATGTGTACAGAGCTAGAGCCGTAACCAATGGGCCGATTTTGATGAAATTTGGTATGTAGGTACTAATCCACGATATCTCCAGGCGTTTTTTTCATTTTTTAGAATTTTTGATTTTTAAGGGTAATTATCCCCCAAAAACCACCAAAAAACATGAAAAATCCAAATTTCTCAAAAATGGCTCTAACGATTTTGATTAAATTTTAGTCGTTTGTAGAACTTTAGTTTTCCAACAAAACGACACCACCCGCATTCCTGTAAAAATTCGGGTTCAGAAATTACAGGACTTAAAACATCAAAAATCCAGTTTATTTTTATTTTTCATAAAAATACATAAATATAAAAAAATTACTATTCACCATTAAAAAGAACTCAAAAAACTAAATAATTTAGTATTTTGAATTACTATTCTACGATTGCTGGTTTCGGAGAAAATTGAAATTTTCATTTTGCGGTAAACGCAGTACGTTGTCCAATGTTATTCTTATGGGGAATAAAAAAAATTACTATTTCTCTCTTATTTACTGATCAATTTCATTCAAACTTGTTATGCTTGTCAAGTTAGCATTGACCAACAGAGGAAATTTGAAATATGTTGCCCCTTAATAACCCTGGGGGGGAATAGGGGGCATTTCCCCTCTTAAAACCACGAGTGTAGCAATGGATTCTGTAGTGCCTCCAAAGCAGGGATTTGGGTGGATGTTTTTTAAAACAACTTGTTTACGAGATTTTCTGTACATTCGACCGTGCTTTGTATTCTATATTTAGTAAATAAAAAGTAATTTATCCATTAAAGTTGGGCTAAAAGGGAGAAAGTATGTGTCAGTTTCCTGATACCGTTTATTTTGCTTTGTTTTGATTTTACTGCATTAAGAATAGCTGTTTTTAGCGAATTTCCCCAATAGGGAAGAAGCTATTACCGTAGTCGGCATGGTCAGACCTAGGCCCGGGACCATGATAATTTTTCGTTTTGAGGTCCCCAAATGCCAAAACACCATTCATTCAAAACTGTATATATATATGTTTGTCCGTGGGTGCGATAACTCTCGTAAAAATGATCCGATTTTGAAGAAATTTGGTACAAACATGTAAAGCATTATTGATGACTAAGTTCGAAAACCAGCAAGATCGCTCTATCCAAAGAGGTATTTTGGGGGGGTTTTGTTCCCCAAAATTGGGTTTTTTGAGTTTTTTATATATAATATTTTAGTAAATCCAATTTTATTTTTCACCATTAAATTCAGCTTAAAAACAAACAATTTGGTATTTTGATCATTGCTCTAAGTAAATTGGTTACTGAGATATTGAAAGTGTTAAACACAGTACGTTGCCCAATGTTTTTCTTATGGAGAATAAGAACAATTGTAAATTTCGCTTATTTCTCAACTTATCCTGATAAAACTTGGTATATTGCTTCATATCGTTGTGGTTTATTGATATTTGCACTAAAAAACATTTGTTTTGCCTATGGTTCCCGAAGCAGCAAACCTGCGTACTCAGCCACCATGTTATTCTTATGGAGAATAAGTAACGTGTTATCTCCCTTAATTATGAACATAAATTAATACAATTTGGTATGAGGCTTTACCTACTTGAGTTATATTGATATTTGTATAAACCCCTATTTTTCGTGTTCCTTCCTTCAGCAAACCTGCATACTAAGCTGCCATGCTATTATTATGGAGAATAATTAAAATGTCATATATCGTTTATTTATGAATGTATATTAATGAAACTTGGTATTTGGTTTTTTGTGGTATTAAGATACATATATAAGCATTGTAAATTCGCTGAGTACGCAGGTTTGCTGCTACGGGGGTATTTTGTAAACACAAAATATTCTAAATTGCACCAAAATGGATTGCACACATTTACATTTGAGCGAATTTCCCCTATGGAGAAGAAGCTATTACCGTAGTCGGCATGGTAAGACCTAGGTCTGGGACCATGATAACTTTTCGTTTTGAGGTCCCCAGACCCCAAAAACACCATTTGTTTGAAACTGTATATATATATATGTCCGTGAGCACGATAACTCTCATAAAAATGATCCGATTTTGATGAAATTTGGTATAAACGTGTAAAGCAACATTTATGACTGAAGATCGAAAACCAGCCAGATCGCTCTATCCGAAGAGGTATTTTGGGGGGTTTTGTACCCCAAAAACGTTTTTTTTTAATTTTTTACATATAATTTTGGAAATAGTCAAATTTTAGTTTTTACCATTTCATTCAGCTTAAAAAAACACACAATTTTGTATTTTGATCATTTCTCTACGTCAATTGGTTATTGAGATATTGAAATTGCTAAACACTGTATGTTGTCTAATCTTATTCTTATGGAGGAAAATAAAAAATTATATCTCGCTTATTTATGAACGTATACTGATGAAACTTGGTATACGGTTCCATCTGGTTGTGGTCCATTGATATTTGCTCAAAAAATCAATTTTTTGCTAAAGGCTCCTGTAGCAGCAAACCTGCGTACTCAGCCACATGTTATTCTTATAGATAATAATTAAATGCTATGCCTCCCCTAATTATGAACATAAATGAATAACAACTGGTATATGACTTTACCTAGATGAGTTATATTGATATTAGCATAAAAACCCATTTTTGTGATCCTTGATGCAGCAAACCTGCGTACTCAGCCCCAATGTTACGCTTATGGAGAATAATTAAAATTGTATATATTGCTTATTTGTGAATATATTTTTATGAAACTTGGTTAGTGGCTTTATGTAAAATTAAGACAGTTATATCTCCATTGGAAATTCGCTGAGTATGCAGGTTTGCTGCGATGGGGGTATTGTATTATATAACGTGTTTAAAAGATTGAAATGAGACATTTGACAGTTCTTGAAATGTTTAAGGTTTTAGTTTATATAAATACTAATACTGTAAGTTGGCTGGTTCTCTCAATTTAAGGATGGTTTCTTGACTCAAATTCTCCCATATGAATAACATGAAAACATTTTTAGACTTTATTTTTTGTATAATTTTAACAACCTTAAAGGGATAAAGTGATAATTATTATTTTTTTATGGAGTTTCAGAATGTTTGGGCTTCGAATTGGTACTATTGTCATGAACACATGCTTGCTGGTTTTCCCAAACTATTGGATAGTTCCTTTACATAGGTTCTCCCATTTAAATAGCATTGAGAATTTTTAAACATCAATATTTTAATAGTCAAAGCGGTTTTGAAGTAATATATTTTTCTGAAAATCTGCTGTTTGGATAAAAAGTTTAACATGACACAGTGTTTGTGCAAATCGGTTGAGAAATAATGATTTAGTGGGCCGAAAACGAAATTCCTTAGCGAATTTACGCATTACTGTGAGTAAGCGTGTGAGTGAAACGATGCTACAGGTGGTGCATGATCACTTGCCACTACTGTCGCCACTGCCATCTTGCTACTTCTCCTCTCGTGCTCCTAGCGACGCGGCGTTAACATCGTGCGGATCATTCGGTCCGGGGTAGGGCACACCCTTAAGAGGGTGTTCAAATCAAATCAAATAAGGCAAGGTTAGGGGCTTTGGCCCCTTCAAGCCACTAATAATTTAAATTTTTGTTATACTTGTAAACTGGCGCACAATAGAACTCACATGAGAAACACGTAAGGGTGCCAGTTGGTATCAGCTACTCAACAACTGACGTGCAAGTTGTTTTTGTTATACTTGTAAACTGGCGCACAATAGAACTCACATGAGAAACACGTAAGGGTGCCAGTTGGTATCAGCTACTCAACAACTGACGTGCAAGTTGTTTTTGTTATACTTGTAAACTGGCGCACAATAGAACTCACATGAGAAACACGTAAGGGTGCCAGTTGGTATCAGCTACTCAACAACTGACGTGCAAGTTGTTTTTGTTATACTTGTAAACTGGCGCACAATAGAACTCACATGAGAAACACGTAAGGGTGCCAGTTGGTATCAGCTACTCAACAACTGACGTGCAAGTTGTTTTTGTACTGTGCAAGCAGGGACTTATCACCATGTATCCTTAAGGATTAAATAAGGGGATTTAATCAAACACATACATTACAAAAATTGTAATTTTTAATAAACTTATAAAAATAAACTTCTTTTAACAATAGCTCTTATTAACACAGCCTGAGCATAATACAGATAAGAAATAAATTATTTTCAATGCAATGTTTAGAACACCTTAAATAAAATCACTCGTATAAGGATAACTTTTAAAACAATTATTCTTTTGTCCTAAATTGTACATTTTAGTCATGGCATAGCTGATTTTTTTGTGGAGTTTACTTGTTGGTCAAAAGCCAAGAGGCCCTTTAAAGAAGCTTGAGGCATTCAGCAAAGTACCACACTATTTTAACACAGGCTCTTGTGGCGAGATTGAAGGGTGTGGATGTAAGCGTTCACACAAACTTTATAAGACTTAAACGTATCAATTTAGCAATTTATTTTTATTTTGTCTTTAAAATAAAGAACATACTTCTAAAAAGAAGTGACATTTTTAATGGAATTTTCAGCCATTCTGGATAATTTACTTAGCTTTGAAACAAGATATGAACCGTTTAGATACAACAATTTGTAACCTTGACCAGGTTTGTGTGAACCTGTTAGACATTTTTTTCTCTGAGGTAGAGCACCCTCTTAACACAGATGAAAAGAGAGGTGTTTTACATAGTATTAGCATCACACATGTGAAACCTCTATAATTTGTTCTTAAGGATACCTACAGCTTAAAGGTGGGCTCTGAACCACCGGGACGCATGAAGCCGGATTTAGGATCGGTAGGTCTCTAGGCTCAACCCTTAACCTGTAGTGCGGGCCACATTGGTGATAGGTCGCAAACCCAGGACCTTTAGGACCTAAGTTACTCTCTAACCACTACACCCACACCTTTAACATAAATGTGCACTCACCATTACAAATAATTTGCTGAATTATTTTATTTTTCCCAAAACTCTTTATTACAAAAATGTACTTTTTAATTCTAAGAGCTTTCAAAGCTCCCATGTAAATTTATACATAGTATCCAGCAGTCTAAATTCATTACTATAAATAATTCACCAAATTATACCGCAGAAGGTTATCTGACTTATCTGATGACTCACCACACTTCACTCATATTACCTTCTCTAATTTGCATAGCCATTTTATTTTATAACTATTAATATCAACAAATTTCAAAACACTAATATATTTATTTACAGACAACCTAGCTAGCATATCAGTCAGTAGTCAGTAATGTCAGTAGCATGTTACTCTCACTGAGTGTGTACTAGATCACCAGATCAGAAAAATGTGTTTTACGCAGTTGTACCCTTGGGATTTCCACTTTGCCAATTTACTCAACCCTGTTACACTTGTATATTAATAACAAAATCTTACATCTAGTTTATACAGGAAATCTTTGGTTGACTATCAAACAAGATAGGTCTATAAAAATTGTTAAACCAAAGATTCAAAAAACTGTACGCACTAAAAATATATTTTTAACATGAATTAATTAATGATATTTAGAACACAGTATACTTTTGATTTTACTTTAGTCCTAAACTTAACTATACAAATCATAATTTATAGCTGCATTTGTACGATTCTGTGGGTTGAGATAAAAACGGCACAACTGTAAGCAAAACATGCTATACAGTAGTGGGGTTAATATAAAATTAGTATTTCAGAGGTGCCTTAAGTGAAGCAGAGTACACCTGCTGTAATAATCCTGTAGGATTAAACATTAAAGCAACTAGTTCAATATAAAACTGGTACGGTACACTGAGACACAGCATTTGTTGTGATGTGTTAAAACAGAGACAGTCTCTTTACAAATAATACATGAAATAGGTCTAATATAAACCAACTTAAGGAAATTAGAATTGTATACTTCAACCCTAAAACCGCTAAAATTCCAGATCAATACTTTGTACATATATACTTTCTAAAATGCTAAGCCACAATCGATAGTCCTAATTGTTGTTGTGCAATACACCGAGTTGTGTAGTAAGGTTTTTCACATTTTCATGAATTTTTTAACACTAAAAAAGTATAAATGTTTAGGGCCTAAATGCTCTAAATTTAGCATCTTTAGGTTTCATTTAAATTTTATAAATCGAGTGTTTCTTACAATAAGGGGCCATACACATATAGCGTAACACTTTTTTTGTCACTTCAGACCCCCCCCCCCTTCCACCATGTAACACACCATAACGCTTGACTATACCCCCCCACTGCCCAATGTGTTACGTAACTCAATTGCAGTAGGCTTTAAACAGCTTAAACCTTTTAAACATTGTTTTAATAGCAATTTGGAGTATGGATTTCAATGAATTATTAAACTTTAAATGACTTTCTTTCAACAACATTTTTTTAATAACTTATTTCAAATCAAAATGTATACCAACAAACAAGACTGTTACTAATAATATAAACAAATAAATAAACTATCTAAGCAAAAACGTATCACATTTAATTTTTAATAAATACAAATACAAAACAACTTAAAAAAACTGAAGATGTGTGTGGCATTGCGCAATACTGTATCAAGTCATGATTGTACACTCTAAAACAACACAAAACATAGGTGTATAGCAATACAGAACTTACTCAAAACATGGTATGTACTTATTTTTAGTTTAGCTGTCATTAAAATAGTATGAGGGAAGTATTTTTTGTTATATAACTCACTGTAACCATGATTTAGATATCAACTTTGTTTAGATTTATAACAGTATCAATAGACACAGGAGTGCGCCAGCTCTTAGGGTTGATATGTGTAAGTTACGTAACGTTAACCCAAACCCCCCCTCCCCCACATTACACAGCATAACGCTTCGCCATACCCCCTCCCCCCCCTTAAGTGTGTTACGAAATATGTGTTTGGCCCTAATTGGTTTATGACGCCCAAGTGTGAATGAAATTGCAATTTTAGCTTTTATAATTGAATTTGTCCATTTTGGCAGTAATGGGAAAGTATGTGATAAGTGTTTATTAAAAAAATATATACTTTGGTCAAATTATATTTATTTTACTGAGTAAAATGGGTGTGTGTAAGATAGGCAAAGGCAGATTTGTTATTTCTATTTTTTAATGAGTTAAAGTAATAATCATGCAAAATGGAAATAATGGAATACCGTTTTGGCCAAAAATGGTCGTTCTAGGGTTGAAGCAGACTTTTATTTTAATTAAATTAAGTCTAAAATGTCTTCTATTAAAAACTAGAAAAATGCATTCAAAATATTACAATTACTTTAACAAATTAAATCAAAATTATAATTATTAATATTAATAATAGTAAAATAAAAACCCACTCAGGGAAATAACTTATGTTTTATGTTTCATAGGCATGAACAACCAAAATGTCAAGTTAAACTCAGTTTTAAGATTTACCCAAAAATAAAGCTCTCAACTTCTCATTGAAGTTACTTGGAGAATCGATTTTGTTGCTCCATAACTGGAAGTATTGGTCAAGTGATATCGCAGAGAGATTGGCTCCAGGTCCAAGTTCGTCCAACACGAATCGCTGCCAAACCTGAGGAAAGTTTTCTGTGTAAAAATTAAGTTATTAAAAAAATTAGAACAAACATTTTCTTAAATTGGCGGGTCTTTATCACATAAATCAAAGCAAATAATAAAGAAAAATTACTCAGTCAACTGCATAAGAGCATTACTCTGATGTTTTGTCAAAAAATTATCGTTTTCCGCCCATATAACCTGCAAATAGGCAAGTAATCCTATTTTTTTCATAATTTGAAAGCAACTGTATCTAAATTTCTTGTTATTTTACTTCATACAGTGGAACCTCGATAACTCAAACCTCAGGGGAACGGCAAAAATTCGAGTTATCGAATATTTTGAAATATCGAGGTTTGACTTATCAAGGTGATTTTCTTCGACTTACTGAGGGTCACGGTAACACAATGGATGGATCATGGAACGGTATAATCCTTACATAAGTTTGAGCTATGTACAAAAAATAATCATACCGTATAATAACTATTATTAAAATTAAAATAGATTTCAACAATTTTAAATGCCTAAAATAAGCCCGGAAATATATTGTAAAGCTTCTTTGGTTAACGTAGTAGAGGACGAAATACTTCCTTCAGTGAAAATATTGTAGAGGAGGAAACAAATAATGACTCACAGTTTGGTATTTTGGTGATGTTTTTCTCGTTCGACCACATCCTGTCTATTTTCTAGACTTTTTTGCTCACTTCTTATCACCTGCCCCAAACAATCCCTCCTGCTTACAGAAGTCAGTTCTGACCAACTACGCATCAATTTCATTTAGCTGGACATTAATGTACTGTAGGCTATTAAAATAATTTGCAAAACTAAAAGGGAAAAAACATAATAACAATTAAAATTGCAGAGCATTGTTGGAATTAAGGTGAAGCAGTACGACACTTTTTTGTTTTAAAATTGTCGACAGTGTTCACTGGTGTTCCAAACTGCTTCCTGATGTCACTGTTTTTATTTCCTGTGTCAATAGCCTCAAATAGTCTTGAACTTCTCCTCATGGGGTAGAGTTTTGCCAACACGTTTACCAAACAGCAAAAACTTTGTAAAAAATCAACCTAAAAACTATGTTTCGCGTACTATATCCAGAACCTCTGAACTCACACTAACTAACGACTCAGAACACAAATCTAGTCAAATCAAAACCATTTTATTTAAAAAATATATATAATTTACAACAATATGACACTGTTCCTTATTTATGAAATGTAATCCTCACATAGGTGAAACCCGTGCGTGAGGATGAGTGTGTTTGATATGCGTGTTGCTCATCAACAAAAATTTGTCGGTTGTTTTACCAACACCAGGAGCACCCGGGAAAGAGATTTAGTTAGGAGGGAGGGTTGAAATTTCCGGCTGCAAAGTCACTGGAGGTTTGGTGAATGAAAAACTTCAACTTATAGAGGTTCTCTAGTCAACACTTCGACTTATATAGGTACGGCAATTGTACATATTCGGTTCTACAGATAAAACTTCGACTTATAGAGGTGCAGCAACAAGCTAAGAATACTGCAAAAATTTGAGTTATCGAGGTGTTTCCTGTTAACCCTTCGACTTATAGAGGTAAAATAACATAGGCAAGTTCAAGGGGAATGACAAAAATTTGAGTTATCAAGGAATTCAACTTATTGAGGTTTGAGTTATCGAGGTTCCACTGTATCATCCACCTAATGCTTGGTTACTAAAAAATATAATGCCTGAAAACCTAGTGCTTGGTTACCTTACCTCAAGCACAACAATTTTATAACCATGCAAGTTTTTTCCTAAAACACCCATGCTGTACCATTTTGTTTTATAAGTTTCCCAGGGCTCAGCATTTGATTTTTTATACTGAACTAGCTGTTACCTGGCAGACGTTGTCATGCCTTTGACTATTGGTTCCGGCATAAATTGCCGGGCTAATTTCAATGGAAAATGTAGTAGTTTACACAAAATATCATATAAAATACAATTTTAGAGGTACCTATCCATATAATTTTTTATTTATTTATTTTATGAATAAATTCTCTATGAAATAATATAAAGTAACTATAATCAGAAAATAAATTAGGACTTAAAAAATATGTTTTTATATAAGACAAATTGAAATTTTTTTACTCTGACTTGCATAAATTAGCTAAAAAATTTCATTTGATAGTTTTCAACCCAATAGGTAGAAAGAGCAGAAAATGCTGATCAAAACTGATGTATAAATCATCAATATCAGTTAATGTTTGCAAAAAAATAAATGAAAATATGTTACAATTCAAAAAAACGCCCTGGCCTAGGCTATGTGGTTACTAAGCAACGTTGAAGTACAATTTTGTAATATAAACAAATATTATTTTTTAGTTTGTTGTCAGTAAACATGTTTATTATTAATAGTATATAAGCATTAGGCCTACCAAAGTAAATGAAATGCACAATAAACTAGAAAACAAAAGATGTATGTGTATCTTTTACTTTAACAAAAACTTAGTATCTACGACAATGACACTGTTTCCAAGATCATTGTAAACTAATTCCCGAAGGTTACTCAAGTTGTTTCTATCTATTCTAATACTTATTTTTAATTCATACGTAAATAGGAAGTAAAAAACACTAAAATATAACTTCAATAACAATAATATAAGTGATATTTACGTCGTTTGCCGATATAACATTAAACAACAACAAATACAGACGACATCTGCGACAGAGATGACTAAATTAGGGTCTGCTAACAGACCAAAGGCAACAAAATTGCTATAGATCTGATAGCTGGAAGCTTCTGGATCAAAACAAAATACTTTGAAAGCCAGTACATTGTTTTGATATGAAGTACTATGTAAAATACCGAGAGTCGCTGTCAGCGACGCTCGGCAATTTATGCGTAAACACATCGCGTCGCTGTGGCACTCAAAGGGTTAATAAAGGATTCAAGAGCACAGCAACTCCTGGAAAAAATCTTTTACCTGATCGGATGAAACAAATCTGCTGGATTTGACATTTCCAAGATGTCCCGGACTAAAATGAACGTGCAGATTGTAGAGAAGGTAGTGATAGAAGTAGATATGAGCTACATCTGTGCCTTGGAATGTAATGGACCGGGCACTGCAGCAATTCATACCCTAAAGTGGTAAACATTAAATTAGTGTTAATTACAAAGAAATTGTTAAAAAAAATAAAAAAAGAGTGAATAAAGAAATTATATTCTATTTAAAAAACATTACAGTCCTACTAAAATTAGAGCAATTTTAACTAGAAATTTGGTAGCATAAAATATATATTTGCGGGTAAATCATTCCAGCCTGTACAGACAATATTCTTTTGCCTTAAGACATACTTCAACAAGATCAATAGGTACTAAAATCTAATTAAATCTAAAATCAAATCTAATCTAGGTACCAACAGAACAATTTCCAAGGAAATAAATTAATTGAAATCTGGTTACAGCTGATCAGCAAAGTCAGCAGACAAGTTGCTGAAAGTGTGATTGTGTAAATACCCCGGGAGCAGCAAACCTGCGTACTCAGCGAATTTTCAATGTATATACATGTATCTTAACCCTTTGCGCTCATATGTACACACTCAGTGGACAGTAAGGAGTCTGCGTCAGCTGGGAATTATTTTCTGACGCCCAGCGCCCAGAGCTTGCGTGTCCACACTCAGTGGCCGCACTAGATTTTGTCGCCAGCTCGGCAGCCATTGTCGGTCATCTCCTTCTGCCAGCTCGGAATTATTTTCTTCACTCTAGACTAAAATGTCAAGTTGAAGCGTACATTCAAAGTCTAAGGAAAACTCGTTGTATACTTTGAAACTTATTTATTTACCATCGAAAATCACATAATTTACTTATTGTTAATTATATTTAAGAAAATTTTAAGAAATAATTTAAAAAACTGTTTATAACATAAATAGAACAAGATGTCGATGTCACTTTCATGGTCCGAATCACTGACACACTCACTTTCACCTTCAAGCGTGATACGAATTTCGTCGGAACGTAATGTTTTCTCCATATTAAAAAATAATAAAACTTGAAATATTACGTATAATAATAATTATCAGGCATATAAGCCGAAGACTACACAGCGTAAGACAAAAGCGCTTGACTAACTGTTGTTGTTTACTGTTTACATTAGAATGCAACAGCCGACATTTATGCCCGTTGCATTCTGGGATTAATCTAGTTTCTAAATCCACCGTCAGATTTCAGCTCAATACAGTAGAAAGAATATTAAATGTTGTCAAAGTATGCGCTGTCACTGTCCGCACAAAGTGGACATGCGAGCATTCGGGATCACATGCGCCATTTAACTCTGTCCACTTGGTGTGGACATATGAGCGCTGAGCATAAGTGTGACATAAAAAAATCCTGGCTGGCGGGAAAATGGCTGCGGCCACAGAGTGTGGACAGACGACCCCAGGGGACCATTTGTAAAGAACCTATCCGAGCGCAAAGGGTTAATACCACTTAAAGCCACATACCAAGTTTCATCAATATACATTCATAAATAAATGATTTGACATATTCTCTGTAAATATTTAAACATGGCGTCTGAGGATGCAGGTTTGCTGAAACAAGGTACAAAATGGGTTTTTATGAAAATTTTTTTATAACTGAACTAAGTGAAGCCACATACCAAATTTTATTAATTTATGTTCATAATTAAGGAAGATAACATTTGACTTATTCTCCATAAAGAATAACATGGGGCTGAGTGTTATAATAACATAGGTTTGCTGCTACGGGAACTATTGTCAAAAAAATCATTTTTTGTGCAAATATCAATAGACCACAACAGTATGAAGCAATTTACCAAGTTTCGTCAGGATAAATTGATAAATAAGCAAGATACACTATTTTTCTTATTCTCCATAAGGATAACATTGGACAACGTACTGCGTTTAGCACTTTCAATATCTCGGAAACCATTTGATGTAGAGCAATGATCAAAACATCAAATTGTTTTTTTTTTAAGCTGAATTTAATTGTGAAAACTAAAATTGGATTTACTAAAATATTATATGTAAAAAACTCAAAAAAATGTTGGTGTACAAAACCCCCCAAAATACCCCTTTGGATAGAGCAATCTGGCTGGTTTTCAAACTTAGTCATAAATGTTGTTTTCCATGTTTATACCAAATTTTATCTAAATCGAACCATTTTTACGAGAGTTATCGCACCCACTGACACATTATATATAGCCTATATATATGTTTTTGTTGTTGAACGAATGGTGTTTTTGGCATCTGGGACCTCAAAACGAAAAGTTATCACTTTCCTGGGCCTAGGTCTTACCTTGCCGACTACAATAATAGCTTCTTCTCGATTGGGGGAATTCGCTAAAATGTTCAAAATATTAATTTGAACGCTTTCAACCTCATTCATAACTATTTTCGCATCTGAAGAGTTTCATATGTATGATTTGATGATATTCATTGGATATATAGTAGAGATGCAACCAATAATCGGAAGGTACCATGCCAATAACCTGTTATCATCCCTTAAAAAATAAGAATGTATTAAATAGTTTTTAATAATTTTCTGCCAATTTTAATTTATTAATATTTTTTTAATGACAGAAAGATCAATAAATAAAAGAACTGTTCATTTAATTAAAACACATAATTTTTTAATAATAAAAATAAAACTAACTTCCCGTTGCAATAGGCTAATAGTGTGGTTCGCCTAAAGTGTTGGAAGTGCTTATTTTATTATAGACCATTTGATTCATTGACGTTTATAATTATTGATGTTTGAGGTAATCAAAGCTCGCGCCTCGTGATATAGGCTATAATTAATGATCGCACTACGTTATATCGGCTGTAAATGACGATCACACCGCAGATAACCGTTTGGAGGATATGATCCCGTCCCGAAATAACCTCGAGGTAAAGTAATCATTTTAATTGTAAACATGGAAAATTTATAGTCTGTTTATTTACTTTTTCAAATATGTTGAACTAGGCTGAACATGAGTTCAGATTTAAACTTGAAATATACCTTTCGGAATATAATTGGTATTTTATTTACACTAGTGATGAGTAACGAATTAAGTTATGATAATATGAATACAATCACAAAAAACACATACCGGTACCGGAATCAAGTAAAGTAATTCCTCCCGAAAAATAAGATTATATTTTTCCGAAAATTTGGCGAAATTTCGGGACCCGTCCATCCTTAACTTCAAGCTAAGGAATAACTAAACTGACATTCTGTCAAAAGTGTAAAACTACAGTAAGGATAAATCAGGTGTGGTGGCGGGAAAGGAACTGAAATTCCTTCTAACCGATTGATCACCACACTTCCAATATATATATTTTTTTATTTGAGCCCTTACGGTAATCCTTGACTGACTGGTACCCTAGGCAGCCTAGTCAGCCTAACAGTTAATCAGACCCTGCATCTAGTCACTAAGTCTCATATCATTCGGTGGCATTGGGATCTTGGTTGTTGCATTACATGCAATAACGGTAGTTTGCTCGTATCATCGTTTAGTAAGTCTACCACTAATTTATTTGCTCGCAATATTCAAAATAGAAACTCCTCTATTCTACAACACTCTTTTAGTATCAACAGGGTGTCTACTGGTCACGGAAGTCACGGAAGTCCCGGAAAAGTCCCGGAATTCGGTAAACGGGCACGGATGTCACGGAAAGTCACGGATTTTAGTGCAGAAGTCACGAATTTTTAATATCACGTTATTTAATTTATTTTCCACCCCACATTACATGACGTTTTTACGGTGCATTTTGCCGAACCGATAGAGGATATTTTCGACCTCAAGATTTGCTTTCTAGACTTTAAGTTTATTTATTGATGTCTGGATATGCCGATATGTCTACGCCATTTGTGGTGCAACCAGGACATGAAACAAGAACTGTAATGTTCCATTTGTGTTACAGTGAAATAACAACTTTCCTAAACGTAATAGGTTGGCGGTTTTTGCATTATTTTATTGAAAAACTGTGACTGTAGAACGGTTGTTTCTAGAAAATAAAGTTCCATTATATTTCCTAATTTAATGTAGCTCTAAGCAATACATTTGGAACAAAAGCAGTATGATAATTTTATCATCGTAATACTACATAATTAATATCTGCTTGTATTAGATTAATTAAAGCTTTTTATAAAAATCTTTCATGATGTAAGTTCGATGATGGCGAAGAACTGTGATTAGAAACTGATAACTAGTTGTACAATTAACTGAGGACGCAGGACTGTTATCAGTAACTGCTATTTGGAACGGTGCAAATAACCTAGTACCACGGTGCAAGTAACTTGCGCGATCGTTGTTGACTGGCTGTGGCGCTTTTTGGACAACCAGCTACTTGGCACGGGGAATAGCTACTGACCTGTACAACTATCGAATAACAGTAACTCGCGTGTCCCTTTGGTGCGCAGTTATGAAGCTACCAACGTAGTCGATCACGAAGGTTAAAATTAGTATCTTGCCTTGAAAGCACTAGCGATCCTAGTGGTAGGAAGCTAAATTAATCTTTAAACAAACTTGAGTATACTAGCGAACCTGGTGGCTGGCGTTGATGTAAGTTTCATATCGTTCCCTCCAGTCGTATTGCTCCATTTAAATAAGTATGCATTGTCTATCGCTATCGCAGACATTTCGCGAACCCGCCAACCCGGTTGCCGGATGAAAGTGAGAACGTTTTACCTAGGTTAATTTGCCTTCTCGTCTAATTGTCTATAGTTTTGTTTAGTAATATAAGACTGAAACGAAATAACCCAGGAATGATATTGTGTTTTTGTTTTGCTTTTCAGTATTAATAGTTTTAGTAGTTAACTGCAGTACGGTACTTATGGTTTAATTATTTGGTGTAGGCTTGTGTTTAAGTGTTTTACCTTTAACTAAATCTCATTCTTGAAACTAAAGGTTAAAGCGATAACCTGCCAAGATTTTTCTATTGTTTACTGACCGATGCTAAAATGCCGGGAAAGTGCAAGTTTCAAATGCCTTAGCCTGCCATATGAAAGGCAAAAAACATGTCAATTTAGAAAACTTGTTGAAAAGTGGAAAGCAACTAGGCCCTAACTTTATTCTCATTTAGGCCTATTTTATTGCATGGTAAATGGTGAAATGGTGTTTTATGTTTAGTTGCAGTACTTATATAGCCTATATAAGGGTTTTATGGTAAGTTAACAGTAAATTATGGCTACACTGAGCTATGTTGTGGTACATTTTCATCTCATTAATGGCATACACTAGCCTAGCTAACTAATTTCATGACAATCTGATGATACGGTTTTGTTCAGGTTTGGGCTTGTATTGTACCCTATCATTATTCTATGACTCGCTTTTCTGTAGCCTAGGCTCTAAAGTTGTTTCGCGAATGGGTCACTGATTTTTTCCAAATGTCCCCTAAAAGTCCCCGAAAAGTCCCTGATTTTTGTTTGAATGACTGAGTAGACACCCTGATCAATCACAATAAAATAATTAAATATATTAGCCGTGTTACGGAGTTAAACTGTCTCAAGTCAAACGATTACTAAAATTTCTATTTTCATCATCACAAGCCCAAGTTTATAAAAAATACTTAGCTTTTAAATCAAAGTTTTCCGATAAAAATAAACTAATAATGTAAATAAAAGTAAGTATTGTTTAAATCACGACAAAACACCATTCATACAATATACAATAAACACCATCCTATTAAAACATTCCCTATTTCAAAATAAAGAAATCAATAAAACAAAAATAACATACTCTATTGTTATAAACAAAGTTTACATTTGTGTCATTAAATAAACAAAGAAATATCCCAGCTAACACTTTAATGACAACCATAGTCAGTTCAACAGCTTACTACGAAAATCAATTCAATAACTAAACAATAAACATTCAAATTAGTTTTAAAAACTATTAATAATCCAAAATAAAATACAAATGTTACGGTATGTTAAAACGTCCCTTACAAATCGAACATGTCTCCTGCAAAACTGCATGACAAAATTTTTACCGTTATGCCTATTTAGTATTTCGATAACACACACACACACACACATGGCCACTGAACTTTCCTCATCAATTCAATGATTCACTTCGTTCATCAATAATACAATTACTGATGTTCGAGGTAATCAAAGCTGAACTACGCTAAAATGTCTTATTAATTTATGGTTTTGAGAACAATCTACAAATAAAAAACAAATTTCTAGACTTATGTTTTCTTGAATTACAGTACCTAATTAAAAACCTAAGGTATTTTTAGAGATTGTGAGGTGTATTTGTGGCTTTTACCTGAACAACTGGGTAGAGACTATTCTTGTGATAGTTTGTGAGAATCTGCTGATCGCCAGGAGCCATCAGCTGTGCTGGGGTGAACAAGTGGAATCTGCCCCGCCCCAGATGGTCTCTCGTATCTACCGGAGATGCCCCCAGCTCTGATAAGTACTTTCCTGAAACATACTTCTTTATGTTCATCTCAGTCTTAAGTTTAATTTATTCCAGAAGCATTAGGCTACGGTATATGCTAACTTGGTAACTTATTAGGCTACCTGGAAAATCCTATCAGAAAATACATTTACTATGTCGAAAACTATGAGATTTTTATTGGCCTTTAACAACTTTTCTCAATGAAATATTTGATTCATTATGTGTAACAAGAAGAAGTTTAGGGAGAGGTTGAGGTCAAATGAAAGAAGGAAAATAGGGAGGTTTAGCAAGAATAACAGCTAAATAAAAATAAACTAAGGCGATTTAGAAACTAAGTATCTCACAATTAAAAATATACTATCAAATCCAATGGTCTAAAAATGGACAGTCTATACAAGCTACAAGTCTGTACAAGCTATACAATTCAAAAGTCAACAGCATTGGCATAGGCCTAAGTTACTTCACTTACCTAAATAGTAGTCTTCATTCTTCCAAAATTTCCCACTTTTCACACAAGAGTCAGTAGATTTAAAATGCAGCCTAAGTGCTTTAATACTTCCTTTACTTAGAACATAACCTGCTTCGGCAAAATTATAATGCACGTTCCACAAAAGTGCAGGATGCCCAAAATAATATAACTTTTCAAAGTTTGTACCAAACAAAAAGTGTCGCAGGTTTTCGGGTATTGCATAAACATCGTCAGGTACAAATAAAACCCACTGGTATTCTAGATCACTCTTGTCTAAATGTTTTATTACTTCACACAAATAATGCCAAGAATTCTTAGGCCTCATCGCCGTGATTTTAAGGTAACTTTCAGGTTTAAGGCCATAAAACTTCACTTGATTACAGTGCTTCATCCATGTATTCATCGCAGCATAAGCGTTATTGACATTTTTTACAAACATTACACACATTACATTTACTTTATGCTTTAAAAGTTGGGATTCCAGGGTCTGAGCTAGAGACTTATTTCCAGAGTAACTAAAATAATCAAAGTTTACCCTGTACCTCATGAACCTCATCTTTTCCAACCACTTGTGGTAAATGTCTTCATCATCAGTAGATGGTTTGAGCAAGTGTTCAGAAAGTCTGTTTGGTTTTGACTGACCAAACTTATCTTTGCTCACAGTTATAATAAATGCTAAAATGACCCCAATACAAAATCCTAATACAAATACTGAGGACTTGCTTGGGTAAATGGCCATTTCGTTCGAGAATTTGATATTAACCTAGTAATATTGTTGGTGATGGTCTACACTTTAGCTGGCAATTTGTTGGTTATTCTCCAATCACTGAGTAATACAAGACGATTTTCTCTAGGCATTATTTAAAAAAAGAAAATTAAAAATAATACCATAAAAGATAAAAAAATCATTTAACAAGTTAAAACAAGTACATGGTATTGTTATTGTTACAAATTAAAATGTTATTAACTAACACTGACACTGACATTAGTTACAGTCAGAATCAGAATGGCAGAGGCTACGTACACGTCCGATGTGAGCCGCTGCTGTTCACGTCCGTTCCAAATTATGCACCGTACGTTACTTTTCCTGTGATTTTTCAAACAAAATGAGAGCCAGAAAACCTCCTAACCTAACCTAACCTAAGCGGTAGCGAAGTGAATTTGCCCTTACATTGGACGTGTACGTAGTCACTTCGAATCAGAATATCAGACAGAATAGGACTAGAACATAGAGGTTCACGATCCACAAGGTGAGTACTTTTTCGTCTACAAAATTTAGAGGTTGTTTGGTCGATATCGAACAATTTTACCAACCGGTTGTTTTATCGATTGGGAAGGCGATAATGACGTCACAACAATATGAAACGGAACGACCAGAACCACCGAATCATCAACCGACCAACGGATTGTTTGTTTTATCGAGTGAATCCCCTTTATCTCTAGATAAAGGGGAAAAAGTAATAGGGGTGTTCATGGACCTAACCAAAGCCTTTGATAGTGTCTGCCACACTGAATTACTCGAAACCCTTTTCAAGTTGGGAGTAAAAAGCATAACACTCTCATGGTTTAGGTCCTATCTAATTAATAGAAAGAGCTTTGTAGAGATAGATTTTTTGAATGACTACAATCAGTTAATGCCGATCCGTTCGCAAGTAGGTTCTGTAAAGTTTGGAATTCCCCAGGGTTCTATATTAGGACCGCTGTTGTTTCTGTGTTATATTAAAGGTTTGCCAAAATTAGCTCAATTCAACAAAATCACTTTATATGCGGATGATATCAATTTAAAAGTGTCTGGACAAAATTATAATCAAATTGAAGTATCTAGTTTTTGTGAACTAACAGTAGTCCAACAGGTTTTGGCAGATAAAAATCTTTTGCTCAACACTAACAAAACCAAATATGTTGAATTTTCCTTAAGACAAAATAACAGTACTACCCCAGATACTAATACAGTAATTAATGATTATTTTCTCGATAAACAAGGTGAATCAAAATTTTTAGGTCTAATAGTAGATAAACATCTTAATTGGGACTCCCATGTGGACCAGATATGTAATAAGCTGGCATCTGGTTTGTTTGCCCTTAAAAAATTATCATCAATTTGCGATTTAAAAACTTTAAAATCAGTTTATTTTTCCCTAATTCAATCACACATCTCCTTTGGAATCATTTTGTATGGCAGTACCTCAAACAAAAATTTGTGCAGGATTTTGACGATCCAAAAAAGGGCAATAAGAATTATACTAAAGATGGGATGGTCAGATTCAACCAAACACCTTTTCCCAGAGTTAGGTATACTGACAGTATTTAGTTTGTACATTTTTGAGCTAATTTTATGGATAAAAGGTAATATTAGTAGCCTGAGTACTCTGGGTGATTACCATAAGATGGATACTAGACACAGGAATGAGATTTCTTATTGTAAGCATAAACGGAAAATATTTGAAAAAAGCCTAGTTATGCTGGTATAAAATATTTTAACTTTCTGCCCGCTGAAATAAAAAAAATTAATGACAATGTTAAATTTAAAAAGAAACTAAAGGAATACATGTTAACTAAACCACTCTATTCATTGGACGAATGTTTTGTATGTGAATAATAGTTATTTGATTTGATAAGGAAGTTAAGTTAGATTCGTAAATTATGTTTTGCTACAATATGTATGCATATGTGATTGACTCCATTCTGTACAATGCATGTACTCATTGAATAAAGCATGTTTGACTATTGACTATTGACTATTGACTGATGTATTGTAACTTTCGGCTAAGGCGGGAGGCCTCGGTAGCCCAGTGGATACGGCGTCAGGTCCACGATCGTGCGGTTCCGTGTTCAAAATCTCACTTTTGATGTTTACTTTTTGAAATCTTAAATGTTTTTTAAAGATTACTTTAATTTGTTCGGGGTTAAATCTCACTTTTTTTGTTAACTTTTTTAGGTTTGACTTTTATTTACTTATACTAATCCCTTTATTTGTAATTATGTTGCACAACGAACAGCCACCATACAGCGCTCTGCGGAGTTAGGTTAAGTTAGGTTACTATAATTTTGTCGTGAACTGCAACCTAGTTGTTTGTTCACGTACATCCATTTTTAGATCCATTTAACAGCCACCATACAGCGCTCTGCGGAGTTAGGTTGAGTTAGGTTACTATAAATTTGTCGTGAACTGCAACCTAGTTGTTTGTTCACGTACATCCATTTTTAGATCCAATTTAACACTGTATCCACAACTTTTGATTTAACTTATATCTGCTTGAATTTTAATCGAATCACCATTTATGCTTTTCCACCACAAAACAATAACAATCGTAATTGAAAATTCATTCGATAAAACAAACAAACAATCGGTTGATGATTGGGTGGTTCTGGTCGTTCCGTTTCATCTTGTCGTGACGTCATTATCGCCTTCCCAATCGATAAAACAACCGGTTGGTAAAATTGTTCGATATCGACCAAACAACCTCTACATTTTGTAGGCGAAAAAGTGCTCACCGATTCACAACTTCACAACTAGGCTGAAGTTAGCAAGTTAGCTGACGAGTTGCAGCTAACCATTTATTTTTGTATTTTTTAGTGACGAATGAATGAGCAGATTGTTTTCACAACGGAAACTATTGTGCTTGTATCTCACTTTTTCACCAAAGTCTTATTATACTTATGCTATTGATTATGTAGACAATAGAAAATCAATGCTTCTGCCTTGGGCATAGACTGTTTAACCCCAAGGTTCGTAGAGCTTTCAAACCAGGTGTGCTGAGTCGATCTATTTAAGGTTTTCTACTTTACCGGAAGAGACCTCGTAAAAACAGCTGGAAGGTCACGTGATCACCAATCCAATCTGCAGTGTTGCTGGAAACACGATATTTATCGTACGAGTACCATATTTTCCTCATTCGTGTAATTAGAATTAGCATCGATTAATTGCTTAAATTCTATGATAAGCTGTTATTTTATGAAACTAATATATGGTTTTGATTTATTTGTATTATTGGATTAATGGATTAAGGATTTAAATTTTCTTTCTGCAATCAGTGATGATTTAAAAATAGCTGTACCATTATTATACCCTTAAGGTTGGCAACACTTTATGGTATGTGTTGATTCATAAATCAGCTGGACGCCCTCGTAAGACATCTTTGCTGCGAACATTACTCTTATGGAAATAAGCACACCTGGTCTGAAAGCTCTACGAACCTTGGTTTAACCCTAGGTCTAGCGATGCCTGATTTTGTACTATTGAGCCGTCTGGCCATGGCAGGATATTCTGCCAATGCATGTGCGCGCCAGCTGTACATTGGCAGGAATCCTGCCAATTGGGTCATTTTTTCAACTGCTTATAACAGATTGAAAATGAACCAGAAACGTAATAATATTGATACAATTCTAAAGAGGAAATTCTAAACTTTCTTTTTCATATATAAACGAACCTCGTAGCAGTAACAGATCAATATAACTGCTATTATAATTTGAACGAAATTTTGCGCGCGAAACATTTTTGACTCGCGAGCGGCGAAATCTCGTAAACACGTGTTCTTCAAAAAATTCCGAGTGTCCGTATTTTGGCTCAAACAGGAAGTAGTTGGTACCATTGGAAACAAAATGAGTTCTTCTTTATTTCCGTAATAAGAACTTTGTCATACGACTTCAGGAAGCTGACAAATAATTTTTGAAATCAGCTGTTATTGAGCGCTGGTCAAATTAGTCATTGGCAGGACATCCTGCCAATTCTAAATCTAAACTTTTATAGCTCTAAACAGTTATTACTTTGTACAATATGGAATTATTTCCAATACATGTATTGTTACCTTTAGTAATATAACAGTTTCGGTATATAAATTGAATACTTCTGATTTTATTTTAGCGAATTTCCCCTATAGGGAAGAAGCTATTACCGTAGGTCTCATGGTAAGACTTAAGCCCGAGACCATGACAAATTTTTTTTTTAAGGTCCCAAGATGACTAAAACACTATTCGTTCAAATTTATATATATGTATATATATATCTATATATATATATATATCTATATATATATATATATATATCTATATATATATATATCTATATATGTGTCCGTGAATGCGATAACTTGAGTAAAAAACGTCCGATTTTGATGAAATTTGGCTCAAATGTGTAAAGTGACATTTATGACTTTAAGTTCGAAAACCAGAAAAATCGGACTATGGGAAGGGGGGTTTATGGGGGTTTTAAATTTTCCAAAAATCAGTTTTTTGCATTTTTCACCCTAAAATTTTTGAAACACTTAATTTTGGTTTTGACCATGTTATAGAGCTTAAAAAAACAAATAATATGGTATTTTGAATTATTAACCTAGGTTAAGTGGTTGCGGAAAAAATCCAAAAAAACATGCTCATAAAATCTCCCATGTTAATCTTATGGGAAAAAGGTTTTTGGCTTTTCCTCAGTTAATTTTACTTTAAACTTCACATTTGCTTTTACCAATCACTTCAGCTCCACAAAACAATCATTTTGGTGTTTAAATTGTGATTCTACGTCCAACCGTTGCAGAGATATTCAAAGTACTAAACACAGTACGTTGTCCAATGTTATCCTTATGGAGAATAAATAAAATTTGATATCTCGATTATTTATGAATGTATATTGATGAAACTTGGTATGTGGCTTCTTGTTGTACTGGTATATTGATATTTGAACAAAAAACAAATATTTTGTTGGTTGTCCCCATAGCAGCTAACCTGCATACTCAGCCCTAATGTTATTCTTATGGAGAATAAGTAAAGTTTTATATCTCCCTTAATTATTAACATAAATTAATAAAACTTAGTATGTAGCTTCACCTGGTTGAGTTAAATTGATAATTGCATAAAAACACATATTTTGTGCTCCTTGTTGCAGCAAACCTGCATACTCAGTCCTATGTTATTCTTATGAAGAATAAATAAAATGCTATAGATCATTTATTTATTAATTTATTTTTATAAAACTTGGTAAGTGCCTTTATGTGGTAGTGAGAAACATATACATTCATTGGAAATTCGCTGAGTACGCAGGTTTGCTGCGACGGGGGTATTTATTTTTCAAATGTACAGCCAAGTTTGTTGTTTTTCCCTGTAATTCGGATAAAAAAAATTGTTCAAACAAATCAATGACGTTTCCACGTAGGGGAATAAATTGCCTACACTGTGTATATCTTTGATTGTCTGTAAAAACATTACTGTAAAAATGCTAGGACTCTACTTTTGAAAAACCTTTCAAATTTGGTCAAACAATTTTTTTCACATTTTGCAAAAAACTACCAACAAGGGACTCCTTTTATTTTATTATTTTTTATTATTTTATTATAAATCTCCTGAACAAAACAAATTATATTTGGGTATATATATAATTTCTGTATTAATCTTTAGAGAAATAAATTATCTACAAGAATAAAATACTTTTGACAGCATTTATGTATGGTAAATATTATATATATATAATATAGCTACATCCCTTGCAAACCAAACCTGTTTCACATCACAAAACAAAGGGAGAGAACTCCGGCAACTCCCCTTTCTACTTTCTACAACAACAACTGTCGATGCTGATGCTACAATTGGAAACTATTTTTACTTATCCTTATATTTTGAAGAAAAATATGTTTGAGCGGCCTGTATGTCATTCATCTGGAGACAAATTAGACAATTTTGGCACATCTGTAATGGGAAAATTAGTTCAAAAATTTCCTCAATCCTTTCATCTCAATTCAATAGAGCCAGAAATTAGGACAAATTTGTCCCCATAAAAAAACATATATGGGGATTACAAAATCTTTGATCACTTTTTATTTACTCAATATTACTTTAATCGCCTGGTTTGTACATACTTATTGATCCAATTATTATTTATGTGATTCGATGTTATGGTGTTAACAAAAGAAGTAATTAACTATAAACGATGGTGAAAAGAAAACGTATCATGATCAGAAATAGAATGAAGTAAATACATATAATTGTGACGTAACACAATGGGGAAGTAGAAAATATAGGCAATGTACACACGTACAAAGTTTGATGGTCCCGACTCTCGTTATAACTATGTCCTTACTTATATCGTAATCTTGTTTTGGTTCAAAATTACTAATCATACTGCTTTTAATCATATTTTAAGAAATGTTTTTTATTCTAGTTCTATTTAGTTTGGGTTTAATTTAGTACTCTTTTAAATCAATAAATTATAAAATAAAATACATTAAATTGAACATTTTGAAACTCAGTAGGTATTTTGTCCTTTGGAGATAATAGTTGTTTAAAATAGTCCATTCACTGAGCGCCCGATTAGTCGGTTGGTTAGATTCAATACTTGGTAAGGTGCAAACATGTTTAGACAAAAATATGTCGTGGATCTATAAATAAAAATAGGATTTGAGGTGCTATTAACTAAATCTGCTCTTAATTATCCTGATCTCGTTTTCAATTGATCAATTAGGAATACATTATACTATGCAATATGACTGAAATAAATTAATAATGGATAGTAAATATATTAATTGGATAAAAATTGGTAAAAATATACCACAAATAACTGTATCACAGTTTAAACCAGAATATAACCAGTTTATTTTTTAAGTACCTCCTACTTGCACTTTTTATAAATACTTTTCTTTTGCAACCACCCAAGTATTCCTCTTTGGCTTTAAAAATACTAGCTTGTCCTTTCTTAAAACATATAAGTTTTCTGTTTCCCGTGGTTTTCTGACAACGATTGTAGTAAACAAAAATTGGATGCTCTATTAACTGGTTTTATGTACAGTACTCATAGTAATGAGTGCTATAAAACTGGGATTTAAGTTTCGAATATACACTTTTTTAAGGATTGTTAAACACTGGTCCATTGCTGAATAAGGCCCACATTTTGGGAGGAAAATGGGGTTTTCTGCCACAAAGGTTTCCTACAAGGCAATCTACAAGTTTCCTTACTCTCCGAGCTGCGGGAATTTCGGTCATCACGTTAGTAGATATAAATAAGACAACTCTCATACCAGACAACCAGAGGACATGAATAAGTGGGTTAGTTGCTTTGTCGTGGCGTTCCAGCGGGTGGGCATACCCTGGCCCACTGTGGCTGCTATAGAGCACTTGAGCCCTTTTCAGGGGTTGCTCATAATTCCATTGTTTTAGGATGTATGTTAATATAATAATAATATTATTATATTATTAATGTATTAATTATTACATTATTATAAATAATCAATGATAATTTCCAAACCGCATTCTTTAGTGGCAGGACAGCTTAAAGGCGGCCGTGTTTCACGGGGGGGAAACTTTCCCCATACTCAGGGAATATGATTACAGATTATAAACATCATTTTGTTAGAAAGCAAAAACTTTGCAATACATTCATGTTACATTAGAAGTGGGGAATGTTTTAAAGATTTTAAAGTATAATAAGTTAACATAATAAATATTAAGTATTCATTGTAATAGTGGGATCTGACAGTAAGTTTCCACCTAACAAGAGTTACACTATTTTTACTGCAAAAAGTTTGTGTAATTCAACATATCAATTGAACAACTTAAAATTCGCCATACTATTTAAAAAAGGTAAAATAAAAATTAATTCATTAAAAAACAAAATTGTTCTAAAATCAAGCCGTTAGAGCCCACGACCTCACGTAAAATCGCGCGATTTATTCATGACTCAAATGGCGTCTAATAGCTGTTTAGGCTTTTTTGCAGCTAGTTTGAAACAATCTAGAATAACTGAAACTTATTTTTTTAAGCAAACCCACACACTAAAAATTTTAAATTAAATAGATGTTTTCATTGTCTTCATATTCCAAACGGAATAACAATGTTTACAGTTATTACCACTCCTGCCACTCATTTACATTACATACAAGAGTCCAATAATATTTTTCCTTTTAAACTTAAATCCTATACCCTAATATGAGTAAGGTTTGCTTGCTTGCTTGCTTGCGTGCTTGCGACACAGATCTCAAAAATGGCTCCAACGACTTCCTTAAAATGTTGGAACTAACTAATTTCTGGGATAAAAATAAGTTCTAGGCAGGTCTCATCCCCAGGAAAAATCAAATAATGTAAAAAAACTAAAATGAAAAGTTAAAAAAATTAACATTGGGCTTATGGAGTTTAAAATCAAAACAAAAGAATTGTATCAGCTGTTCATAATCAATCAGGGAACTGTCAAAGTAATACTCATGTTGTATATGATTATTAATGTGTGGTTTCCTGAGAGCGAGATTAAAATATTTGAGTGAAGATTACATTAATAGAGTAGTAAAATAAATCAAAGGGACATTGAGCTATAAATAACAACTGGAGTGACCTTAAAAATGTAGAAAAGAGGCAAATAAGTTATACAAATATGATTATCAGTAGGGGAAGTGGTGAAATATTACTCCAAGTCATCTAAACAAACTGACTGGCCCTCCCCCGAGCAAAGCTCGGCCCCCAGGTACTTTATATGATATATCCAAAAGTTATCTCATTTTCATACGTTCTAGTTGCAAATCTTCATAACGTTGAATCTGCACAGGGACGTTAAAGATTATTGATATAGGCTACCCACTGATTATCAATTGGTACACTTTGCATATAAAAGAAGTTGGAGTCTCTACACGTGCATGGAAGATATTTTGTTCAAAATCGTCATGGAATAAACATTTTTATTTTGTTTTTAATATTATGGGCTATTGGTAAACTATATATATCACACACAAAAAACAATCAAACGCTCTTATATCATCTATATTAACATACGCTAGGTTTTTTTTTACAGTCATAACTCGATAACGGCGGGACGGATTTTAATGTTTGTGGTGCCAAATTAAAGTTATTTTTAAGTAGATTTGCCAATACGTCTCAGAGTTTTAAAAAAGAGTGTCACTTAAACACAGTAAAGGGCTGAATTTTCGGAACAGTTGTGCTATCCGACGCCGACGGCGGATGTCTACGTGTTGATTGAAAGTACGTTGTTATCATTCGTTTTAATATCAAATGTTTTGTCATATTTGTTTACAGCTGAAGAAACCTTTCGTTGGGTAAAAACTTGCTCGGATTCAAGCAACAGGACAACTAATGTTAAGTAAATAAGTAATTTAAGCAAGAAATTGTTACTATGCACCCCACCTCTATATTACGTTTCTATTTTACACAATTCAATTAATATACTCGATGATTTTGATGTTTAAGTAAAACTGGGCTGATGATCCCAGTAAGCAGGTGCAATTACTGTCCATTTGAGTACGATTTTGTGAACATCGAAGAACACTATTTGTACTCATTTCTGTGGTAAAACTAGTTAAAGTAAATATACATACTTATATCCATGCATACTGTATTCTTTATATGTTTACAAACAGTGCAGTAAATATACATATAAATTACTTGTTTTGTTAAAGACAACTCATTAAACAATAACTTCATTCCAATAAAAAAGTTTTGTTATAATGGATGGATTTCAGGATGGTATCAATAGTTTTAAGACGTCTCGTAGAATTGGGAAACTAATGTCGATAATTTTATAACAGTGAAAGTTGTAGATAATAAATATGACCTCACTTCTTTATTGTAATTTACTACACAATATTTCACTTAAAAAATAAAATAAAAATTAATTACTGTATTTTAACACTAATAACTCTAGTCCTCGTCCTCATCATACTGGTTACACCAACAAAGGTTCGGTTAAATTATTAAAATTATTTAAAAATTAAGGTTCATTTACGCCACAGCATTGCCTATAATAGTTGATGGACATAAAAAGCGACAGTCAGTCAACTGTTGTTGCCAGCTTGTAGGTGACTCTGTTGTAAATGAGAGTTTTATTGTAGTGCTTGGTTCAAATGCTGTTTTTGTTGCAAATCATTTGAGTTTCAAGACTTGCCTGTTATGTGTGCTAAAAATCAGTCTAGCTTTCCATGCGCCCCATCAGAGGATTAGCGGCGACACTACCACCCCACGCGCATTCACCCTCTTTCCATGCGCCCCATCAGAGGATTAGCGGCGACACTACCACCCCACGCGCATTCACCCTCACACATTTCCGGCCTACCTGCTGCTAACTGTTTCTCGATGAGTCTCTTACTAGGCCTTGTCTGCAAAACTGCAACTTTAAAACAATTGACTTTATTTTATTCGCATTGTATTATTCACATTTTGTACGTTATTCCATGACTATAGCGCCCATGCAAACATGGTGTAATTATGTTTTTCCTAACAGTTTGTAATTCAAGTTTTATCTACCTGACCCATATAAATGCTTAGGCATATTTTCTTTTTAACGCTGTAAAAATGTGTAAAATATTCAGTTGGGCAAAACAAATTTTTTTCGAACGTAATTCTAGTATTGCAAGCTTACATAGATTTATATTCCATTTTAGGAGCCCGGGAAATGTAGTTGGTTATCTACAAAGTTAAACAAAGTACGGTTCTTAATTTTTAAGAATCTTAATTGTTAGTTAAGGTAACTAACAATACTTTTTGGGAGTTCACTAAAACTCAACATAAAGCTAGAACTTTAACCATAATTGAAAAATCCTTTCACACCTGTAAACCTTTTGTACTCTTTATATTTAGGAGAAAGTGTATGAGAGAAATACTGAACGGCTTGTGGAGGTACAAATTATCGTAAAGTATGGATTATCATAAGCTAGTTACAGAAAAAAATACTTTAATTTTATTTGGTTTAGTTTGTTGAGCTTATTTCGCCCGTCCGGGGTTTATCTTCCCCCCTTGTATATGACAGACGGTTCAAGGTTCTTTCTTGTCTAGATGATAAACGAGCTGTCCTTAGTATTAGCAAACTAGAAAAACAAACGATGTCGCGGTGCGGCGCAAAGGTGTGGGGACAGGATATTCGCATGACTATCGCAGTCCGTATTTCTCGGTTGGTAAATCCAATAGCAGCATTCTTCTAACTAGGACAAAAGCTTTCGAAGGCCAAGATGTCTCATATTTCGAACAGTTTTCCTTGTTTGATGTCTCCAAAAACGTGCATACCAAACACAAATTTGATTTAATTTAATTTGCAGAACTATAGTTGCCAACAATACTATGGTATAATTGATTTTCAAAACCACTGATTAAAGGAATACGTTAAAGATGCATATCGTTCCAGCTCGATTGATAAACAGGCAATTAAAAAGTTAAGTTTCGGTTAACAAATAAAACTAAATTGCTTTGTTAACAAACGTTCATATGTCGTCTAACATAATTTGCACTTAAATTATTTCCTTGCTAAATCATATCAAAACATCTTGATTCAATTAATTATTCAAAACTTTACTGTATATAATAAATAACTAATAAACGGAACTAAACAAATAAGTTAATAATGTATTAAATAAGATTATAGTCATAAAATATGTAAAATAACTATAGTGAAAAACAAGCATGCATGTATTTAATAATTGTTGCCATAATGTTGTTAAAATAAATACTTAAAGTTTTAAGGTCGATCTTAAATTGATTTAAACCCTATTATAGTCTAGATATATTAGTTATTTTTGCGTTGTATAACCAGGGTAAAAGTTATTTTTCCCTTATTTTACCAAAAATATCAACTCTTACATATACTGTGGAGATTATCAATTTTTAACCAAATATTTGTGTGCATTACATGCTGATATACTTAGCTGCTTCAGATCAAAAGAAAATGGTATCGTCTGAATTATTTCGTCATGGCAAAGATCGAAGATTGGTTATCTAGTTTGTTTTAGCGAATTTCCCCTATACAGAAGAAGCTATTACCGTAGGTCTCATGGTAAGCCCGAGACCATGATAACTTTTTGTTTTGAGGTCCTTAGATGCCAAAAACACTATTCGTTCAAATTTATATGTATATATATATTTGTGTCCGTGAATGCGATAACTTGAGTAAAAACGTCCGATTTCGATGACATTTGGCTCAGATGTGTAAAATAACATTCATGACTATAAGATCGAAAACCATAAAAATCTAATATGGGAAGAGGGGTTTATGGGGGTTTTAAATTTTCCAAAAATCAGTTTTAGCGAATTTCCCCTATAGGGAAGAAGCTATTACCGTAGTCAGCATGGTAAGACCTAGGCCCGGGACCATGATAACTTTTCGTTTTGAGGTCCCCAGACCCCAAAAACACCATTCGTTCGAAACTGTATATATATATATATATATATGTGTCCGTGGGTGCGATTACTCTCGTAAAAAAGGTCCGATTTTGGTGAAATTTGGTACAAACATGTAAAGCAGCATTTATGACTTTAAGTTCGAAAACCAGACGGATCGACCTATCCGAAGGGGTATTTTGGGGGGGTTTTGTACCCCAAAAATGGGTTTTTTGAGTTTTTTACATACAATTTTTGAAAAAGTAAAATTTTATTTGTTTCCATTGGAATCAGCTTAAAATACGCACAATTTGATGTTTTAATCATTGCTCTACGTCAATTGGTTACTGAGATATTGAAAGTGCTAAACACAGTACGTTGTCTAATGTTATTCTTATGGAGGATAAGAAAAATTGTATATCTCGCTTATTTATCAACTTATCCTGACGAAACTTGGTATATTGCTTCATTTCATTGTGGTCTATTGATATTTCCACAAAAACCCATTTTTTGCCCAATAGTTCCCGTAGCAGCAAACCTGCATACTCAGCCCCATGTTATTCTTATGGAGAATAATTAACGTGTTATCTCCTTTAATTATGAAAATAAATTAATAAAATTTGGTATCTGACTTCACCTAGTTGAGTTGTATTGATATTAGCATAAAATCCCATTTTTTATTTTAATTCCTTGCTTCAGCAAACCTGCATACTCAGCCACCATGTTATTCTTATGGAGAATCATTAAAATGTCATAAATCGTTTATTTATGAATGTATATTTATGAAACTTGGTATGTAGCTTTATGTGGTATCAAGGTAAATATATATGCATTGGAAATTCGCTGAGTACGCAGGTTTGCTGCTACGGGGGTATTTTGTATTTTTGACCCTAAAATGTTAAAAAACTTAATTTTGGTTTTGACCATGTTATAGAGCTTAAAAAACAAATAATATAGTGTTTTGAATTATTAACCAAGGTTCAGTGGTTGCGGAGAAAATCCAAAAAACCTACTCATAAAATCTCCCATGTTAATCTTATGGGAAAAAGCTTTTTGGCTTTTCCTCAGTTTATTTTAATGTAAACTTCATATTTGCTTTTACCAATATGTTCAGTTCCACAAAACAATAGTTTTGGTGTTTAAATTGTGATTCTACGCCCAACCGTTGTAGAGATATTCAAAGTTGTAAACACAGTACGTTGTCCAATGTTATCCTTATGGAGGATAAATAAAATTTGATATCTCGATTATTTATGAATATATGTTAATGAAACTTGGTATGTGGCTTCACGTAGTACTGGTATATTGATGTTTGCACAAAAAAACTGATTTTTTGTTGATTATTCCCGTAGCAGCAAACCTGCGTACTCAGCCCCATGTTATTCTTATGGAGAATACTTATTACTTATTTTACTTAAATGTAATGACTCTCTTAATTATGAACATAAATTAATAAAACTTGGTATGTAGCTTCACTTGGTTGAGTTATATTGATAATTGCATAAAAACCCATTTTTTTGTTCCTTGTTGCAGCAAACCTGCTTACTCAGCCCCCATGTTATTCTTATGGAGAATAACTAAAATGTTATATAGCGCTTATTTATGATTGAATATTGATGAAACTTGGTATGTGGCTTCGCCTAGTTAAATTCTATTTATATTAGCATAAAAACCAATTGTTTGTGTTCCTTGTTTCAGTAAACCTAACTACTTATTACCAATGTTATTCTTAAGGAGAATAATTAAAATCGCTTATAGTGAATATATTTATTTTTATGAAACTTGTTATGCGGCTTTATGTGGTATTAAGACATACATTAAGCATTGGAAATTTGATGAGAACGCAGGTTTGCTGTGACAGGTGTATTTACGTTTTAAATCATTTATAGGCTGTGTATGACTACAAAATCGAACGCTTCAGGCTAGATGGCGAAGTTGTCCAATCTGTGCAGTGCTGTCCACATTGCTGTCGTCTTTGTTCTGATAGCGGTGTGGAGTGGAATACCACGGGAGAGCACGCTGGATTTCAGACCTCATCGTTCTTTTGTTGCTAATGGGGTTTTGCCAGCTTGACCCAAATATTATGTTGTAGAAAGTTAGGATCAATTTTCGGACATAATTACTATTTTAGGGGGGCTGGTATGTACTACGACCCGATAATGATGTTGACCTTGGGGAAAACCACTGCACACATATTTATTGAATGTCATCTATTATTTTCTTTATATATTAACAAAATGTTATAAAGTCTTTATTTTGACCAAATGAAAAACATGTTTGACAATACAATACTTACACGTAAATTACAAGAGTTTTTATTTACAAACATTTCCAAGATGTTCAAAAACGTCTATAAGTTAAATTGTTTTTGATTAGAACCGGATGATAATTTCCTCGATGCATTTGTCAATATTTTCAAAATATTTTTATGATTACTTTTTTAAATATATCTATACTATTATAAAGAAGAGGTGGTTTTTCTGTCTGTCTGTCTGTCTGCTGTTCCGAGTGAACGCAAAAACTATGAACTGACTGGGCTGAAACTTTACACAGAGGTAGATCTTGAACCCATGCAACACATAGGCCTATTCACTTCCTTAAAATCCCCTCGGGCTACGCCCCGTGAACGTCCGAAGTTTCAATGTTTACATTTCAGAAGAAAGTAAACATTCGGAAACTGTAATGCGAACAGCTGTGGATAATTCCATTTGACAGCTTAAAGAGCAGAAGCAAGAGTACCGTTTCAAGATCTCAACCTTTCTAACCCGTGCGAAGAACCGACGGGTACATTCTACTAGTCTTTTAAATAAACGTTTCTTTACTGGAATTTGAAAATATTACTTTTTTATCTTTTCACATGGTTTTTAAAACGTTTATTATTAATAAATGGAAGATATTTTTATAAACAAAGAAAAAACATTTTGAACAAGTCTAAAAAAATGTAACAACATTTTTATAGTTGTATTTTAGAAACGTTTCTTAGCTGTAACTTAACAAATATTTTCTTTCCAATCTTCTCAAAACGTTTTAGGGATGTTTATTTTCACAAACGAAAAAATTTTTTCTGGAATATAAAGGGAAAACATTTTTATCACACGTTTGTAAAAAGTATAAAAATATATTTTAATAATTAGATTTTAAAAACGTTTTAAATGGGGTTTTATATGCCATCCTGACCTAAATATGTTGTAGAAAGTTAGGATCAATTTTCGGACATACTTACTATTTTAGGGGGGCTGGTGAGTACTACGACCCGTCGATGGTGTTGACCTTAGGGAAAATAACTGCACACATAACTTGTTAACGTGTCTTAAATATGGCTTGTCAGTTGAATGATTTATTGAATGTCATTTATTATTTTCTTTAAATACTAACAAATTGTCATACAAGTTTTTATTTTGACCAAAGGAAACATATTTTACAATACAATACTTAACACGCAAAAAAGTATTTATTTACAAAAATCTGTAAGATTAAAAAAATACTATAATTTGTTTTTATTGGAACCGGATAATATTTTCCACGACACATCTGACAACGTTTTCAAAATATTTGTATGATTACTTTTTTAAAATCTTGTATAAAAGTTTCTTTACTGGAGTTTGAAAATATTATTTTGTTTATCTTTTCACATTGTTTTTAAAACGTCTATTATTAATAAATAGAAAATGTTTTTATCAACCAAGAAAAAAACATTTTGAACAAGTCCAAAATAAATAATTTAACAACATTTTTATAGTTGTATTTTAAAAACGAAGTGACTGCATACACGTCCAATGTAAAGGCAAATTCACTTCGCTACCGCTTAGGTTAGGTTGGGTTAGGTTACGTTACGTTATGTTACGTTAGGTTAGGATAGGTTAGGTTACATTAGGTTAGGTTAGGAGGTTTTCTGGCTCTCAATTTGTTTTAAAAAACACAGGAAAAGTAACGTACGGTGCATAATTTGGAACGGACGTGAACAGTAGCGTTTCACGTCGGACGTGTACGTAGCCACTGCCTTTTAAAAACGTTTCTTAGCTGTAACTTAAAAAATATTATTTTTTAAATCTTCTCAAAACGTTTTAGGTATGTTTATTTTGACAAAAGAAAAAATGTTTTCTGGAATATAAAGGGAAAACATTTTTAACACACGTTTGTAAAAAGTAAAAAAAATATTTTTGTAATTAGGTTTTAAAAAGGTTTATTTTGTATCGCTTGAAAATATGTTATACGAAATATTTGTAAAACGTTTTCTAAATATATCCATTTTCCACCGTATGAAAAACATTTTTTTAAACACCTGATGAAAACATTTTAAACATGTTTTTCAAAAAATATTTTAAGAAATTAGTTTTTAAAATGTATAGAAAACATTTTTCAGCCCTTAATAGAAAATATTTTACAAGAATATTTTGAAAACATTTTCTGAATATTTTTAAATATTGGAAATATTTTAGAAACGATGGAACATTTTAAAAATGTTTTAAAAATATACCTTGCTATCTGGGATACTAGGTCATCAACAGTAGTTTAGGCACTGCGAATTGTTTAAAAAACCTCTGCAAAACGGCAAAATAAGAGTGACAATTTAGCAATTAGCCTAAATCACCTGCGCCTTATTTACCGCACCTGGCATTGGCAGGATATCCTGCCAATGCCAGATCTAGGGTTAACTCAAGGCTTTTTTACTAGCCTTGGGGTTAACTATGCTTTGAGTTAATTAGTCTATAGTCTACACATTTATAACAAATGTTGATTTAAAAAGAAAAATCTGTTAAGCTTTTAGTTTTGACATCAGAAGAAATGTTTTACAGTACCCTAAACATTGATTAAGTGCGTCATTAAAACTTTCCTTAACTAATTAATTAATTATAACTGTTAAATTATGAAATATTAATTGCACTTTATATATATGTATATACGATATATATATATATATATATATATATATATATATATATATATATATACGATACGTTTAATCATGTTTGTATATATATATATGTTATTTTAAACTGCTGCAATGATTAATCGTATATATCGTATATATATATATATATATATATATATATATATATATATATATACGATATATACGATTAATCATTGCAGCAGTTTAAAATAACATAGAAACATGTTATAGCCATTAGCCACCCGTAATCCATAAAAACCTGGAATGTCTTTATTTAAAGTAAATAGTTATCGCATAGTTTAATCAGTATTCTCCTAAATAACTCAAGAACATTCTCAAAAAACGACCTCTTATGCTCCCACTCAAAGTTTTTCCAAACTCACCACTCTACGAGTCACCACCTATTAAAGGAAGTTTTGCACATTTTTGACATTGTGTGTGCTGAATATGAAACCGTTTAGTTAGTTGGCAGAAATTGATGAAACTCACATTTGGATGAGTTCATCATTTTTATCTTTTCCTAGAGTTATATATAGTAAGCAATTAGTTAATCTCGTTTTTAAAACCTTTATCTTGAGGAAATATTAATATGGTAATGGTAGTGGGGAAAAGAGTAGTGAAATCTTCTTCTTGGGTGGGGATTTTTCAGTTGTCCAGATGGGGAGTTTTAGTTTTTGGATCTGGGCACACTGCATTTCAGAAGCAACGAAACAACAAAAACAAGAACACAAGTAAAGAGTAAAGAAACGATACGAAAACAAAATGGATGAAGTGCAGAAACTGGAATATTTGTCTTTAGTTTCCAAAATTTGTACAGAATTAGAGAATCATCTCGGTTTAAACGATAAAGATTTAGGTAAGTTATTAATTAATGCATGCCTACTAAAGGGTTAGCCTGAAACAGACAAAATTATAAGTTTCATGCCATTTTTAGGTTAGGTAGTTAAGACATTTAATAATAAGTACAAAATATGTGAGATTGGACTAAACAAAAGCTGCTACAGCTACAACCACTTTCAATTGAGTTTCATTATTCTGGAAATTTATTATAAAAGTAGTTCATGTAATTAGTACTAGGCATCCTTAGGCCTACCTAATGTGTAGCAATTATTTAGATTGATCTTAAATGTAACCAAGGCCCAATTCTCCATCTTTTGATTTCAATGCCAATTGCGGTTTTGTTATAAGATCACACAAACGCTTTTACGGAAAGCGGTCTAAACACCTCAAATTTTTGTGGACATCCCGGGATTTGAACCCGTGTGTGACATCTGTTCCAAAAGTGTTTTTAAGTAAAGTGTACCATGTGTTGCTTGTTTATGTTTGTGCTGTTTTTGTTTTGAGTATTCTTGTTATCTTGAAATAAATGTTATATTTTACAATATTATATTTTATTAATCTCGCTACACCGTGATCCCCTGAACAGAAGTCCAAGACGCTAACCGTTAGGCTAGCGAGATGCCCATCATCTTGGTTTATCTCTAAATATATTAGGTAATTTTTGTAATATAGATATGACAACAGCCTTGAGAAGGTATGACAAATGTGTAGGCCTAGGACTAATGAACTTTAAATTTGTTCCATACTGTTTGGCTTCCATGTGACCTTCTGGGAGGTTTGATGGGAATCACGTTTAATCATGTTTTGGTGTTACTCAACAAATGAAGCTATAGCCTAAATTATTTTTTTTTAAAGAAGGCCATTTTGTCCATCGACGTATTTGGTCTCCCGAAGCTAATTGATCTGCAACATGGACAGTTTATCATCGTCTAAATTACGTTCCCCTAGGAAAAATCCTCCTGCTTCCCCTGCTTGGAGTTCTTGAGTACGTTCCATTCACAACATTGCGCCAAAAGTTGTTTGTTGTTATTGCAATAACCTAAATTGACCTGTGGAGGTTTTGGTATGTTTTTTCTCGTAAGTAACTGATTACGATTTGATGACTGATTGATCCAAAGTGGTTTTGCTAGGCCTATTTAAAAAAAGAAATTGCCATCAGGTCGCACAAGATGTCCTTCCCTAATCTATGCATTCATATGGAGTTATGTCATAGTTATGTCTAGTATAGCAAGAGTAATCTAGTAGTGAGTTTATGTTGAGGTTACTCCATTGATTAGAAACAAAACAGAAGTCCCTTATTGCTTTATTTGTTTATCAATCAAGGCATTTTATTAACTCAATCAGCAGTACCCTCCCACTGGCGGCCTGCAAGGCCTCCAGTTTAATTTCTTGAGGAGAATGCTCTTTTCTGAAAATCTGTTTGTGCCTCCTACAATCACCAATCATCACCAATCATTTTCACTCAATCCCCTACCCTCATGCCCAGCACAGTCAACAAACTCAGACAGTGGTCTACCAGGAAGAACTTGAATCCACATATCCACTCCCCTCAACCTACCCCCCCAGTTGTCTCCCAAGGCCCCATGACCACCACACAGTCTGAACCTCTTAGGACATCCGGCTCTATATTCCGAGGGAAGAGGGGGGAATTCCTCTATGCTCGGCCCACAATCAACATTCTCTGCAACACACAGAGCCTCAAAATAATTTGAGGTCATGTTTGCCCTTTCTCCACTCTCTGAAACCCCGAGTATACTCGTGGCCACCGAAAGTAGCCCGAACGTGCAACCCCGAGTATACTCGGGATAGCACCTTTTTATTTTATTTTTTTCAAAAAAAAAACTTAAATTTTAAAAATTTGTTATCTTTTATTTATTTGTTGTTTCAATTTGTTTTCATTTTTTGTTTGTATGTATTTTTTATGCATATGCCCATACTTGGGGAAATTTCGTCAAATTTCGGAAAAATATGATTTTGGAAAATATGTTATATCTAGGTCAAATATAAATGTATCACTAAGATTTTTTTATTTTCGTGTAAAAAAATAAATAACCTACAAGTACATAATAGTTGTTGGGCTGAAACATAATTTTTTTTTTTACATGTAACTCCTTTTAAAATTATTGTTTTTTATAAACTATATATATATATATATATATATATATATATATATATATATATATATATATAATATTTACCATACATAAATACTGTCAAAAGTATTTTATTCTTGTAGATAATTTATTTCTCTAAAGAATAATGCAGAAATTAAGTAATTTGAGCAATAATTGTTGCTAAAGTGACAGTTTTAGTAAAAGTCTACATTGATGTAATTTTTCTTAAGAAACTGAACGGTTTGTCAGGTGGCAAATTTCAGGTAAAAAAACCAGTGGGCCAGTGGGTTAAAAAACTAGAGTTAAAAATTATTTTAACACGTTCAATGCTAACAAACATGTTTAAACATGAAAATCATATACGTTTCAATGTTAATTAGAGGGAGAATTATCGTCCTCCGCATCCAGTCTGTTAATATTTCATTTTACAAAGGTATGAAATAAGAATTTTACATAAAGATCTCGATGTCACAAAAGGTTTATGGTTGAAAGGTTTGTTAATTGATAATTCAAGTCACTCACGAAAGGATGAAGTTCATTTTTACTCCGCACTCAGTATAGATCGTCAAGGTAGGTCCATGGTTGGTTGTTGCATTCATTTCATACAAGGAAAGTGTCACCCACAATAATCACAGTTTGTATACAGGGTGATTGGTACTTGGTGTGACAACATTTTTTGGGTGATAATATGGACTAAATAGAGTCTAAATAGCCAATTAGTTTTGTTAAACTTAAAGTGGTATCTATGAATTTTATAATTATTTTCACAAAAAAACTGGTCTTTCCATAAAAAAGCTTAAATTTTTTAATTTTCCTTTCATCTGATGACGGTTTTGACAGCATTTTCTGAAAGGTGGTAAAATTTAGATTCAGTTAAGATGGTTTTGTACTTGTCAGTCATTATTTTATGACAATTGTGGCGTTAAGACTAAAAACTTTGGTTTGTGTAAAAAACTTACGATATTAAAAAAAAAATAATGATGGTGTTATTTTATAATTTTATAAAATGCCAAATACCAGAAAAAACTTCTCCATATTCGAAGCTTTAATTTAATACCAATAATTGTTATTTTCTGTGGAATTATGTTGGTACAAAACAAACTACAAGTTAGAAAAACACGGGAAACAGAAAGGATAGTTATAAAAAAACCCTCTCACCTTTAAAAAATACTTTATAAATCACTCATCAAAACAGCATTCTAAAAAAACAACACAAAAAAAACTATTTAATTTAATTTTCAAACTGCCTGCCTCCTTTTCTAATGCAGGCCCTTGCACGTTTCCTCATTGCTCTCACTGTGACGTTAAATGACAGTTTGTCTCGAACAGTTTGTGCAGCTTCGATGATTCTGTTCGTCAACTCCTCCACAGAGTCTACGGGCAAAGAATAAACAATGTCTTTCATTGTTCCCCACACGAAAAAGTCCAAGGGGGAGAGGTCAGGAGACCGGGCTGGCCAAGCTACAGGCCCTCCCCGCCCTACCCACGTTGGATAGTTTAGTGATAAACAGTCGCGCACGTCGTTAGTGAAGTGTGGAGGCGCTCCATCCTGCTGAAAGATGATACTATCTCTTTGACGACGGTCGAGATTGAGTCCATCTAGAAGGTTGGGCAGGTCATGTTGGAGGAAATTCAAATAATCAACGCCATTTAGGTTTTCTGGAAAAAAGTGTGGCCTTACAAGTTGGTTTCCAATGATTCCGCTCCAAACATTAACATGAAATCTTCTTTGGTGTGGACTTTCACGAATCACTCTGAGATTTTCTTGCTCCCAGTGATGCATATTGTGAATGTTAAAAACGCCATCCCTAGTAAATTTGGATTCATCGGTGTACAGAATATTTTTCAAGAACTCGTCCTGTTCAATGTCAGCATTTAAAAGCCAACGACAAAATTGTATTCTCGGTGCATTGTCTTGAGGCTCCAAAGCATGAACCTGAGTGAAGTGGTAAGGATGGAACTGATTTTCATGTAAAATGATCAATACTTTCCAATGGTAAACTCCGACCTCACTGGCGAGCTGTCGGGAAGTGATTTGAGGATTGTCCTCAACCATATTTAAAACTAATTCATCCACATTTACATTTTGACGGGCAGGACCTACCTCGCTTGGCTATTTATAAACAGTGCCTCTTTCCAATAAACGTTGATGTAATCTGGAAAACACTGCGGGACTAGGAACTCGTCGCTCGGGGTACTGGACATGGTATTCTCTTTGAGCAGCTCGAGCATTTCCGTCGCAGAAACCGTAAACATCATGCATTTCTGCATACTCACGCACTGTGTACTCCATGATAGTTTTCACCAAACTGGATCAATAAGTTGCTTAAACTGTGTTTTTGCAAGGTACAAGGTAAATTATCTCCTAGATAAGGTTCACTTCATGTCCTTTGGGTATGATAATGTGATAACTGTTGAGGAATTGGTTCTGATAACAATCCTTAAGAATTTCTTATCTTTAAAGATTGAAAACAGAACACGGACAGTTCAGAAATTAAAATACAATTTTTGTTTTATTTGTTTTTGCTTTTTTTAATAGTGTTCATTCCATTAAAAAGCAATAATAACTTGGACAGGATCACTAGAAGCAAATAGGTTATTTACTTTTTATTACTGGTTTCTGTTAACCCGTGTTTTTTTACGTAAAAATTTGTTTTCTTCCGACATACTCCAAATAAATAAAATAATTATTGGTATTAAATCAAAGCTAATAAAATTAGAAAATTTTTTAGGCTATTTGACATTTTATAACTTATTGAAATAACCAAATTATTATTAGTTAACAATATACTGTTAGTTTTTTACAAAAAATGATTTTTGAAGTTTAAGACGCCACTACTTTTATAAAATAATGACTATCAAGTACGAAACCATTTTAACTAAGTCAAAATTTCACCAGCTTTCAGAAAATAATATTTATGTCGTCATCAGGTAAAAATAAAATTGCAAATTTTAAGCTTTTTCATGGCAACATCAGTTTTTTCTAAAACAAATTTATAACATTTACAGCTAAGAGACCACTTTGAGATAAACAAAAAAGAATTGTGTATTTAGACTCCATTATTATCACCCATATTATCACCCATAAATTTTGTCACACCAAGTACCAATCACCCTGTATAAGTTAAAAATAGGCATATTCAAATATTAGAACTAAAGGGAGATGATTCGAAAAATAGTATATACTTTACTGAGAGAATTATAAGAATTAATTATGAAATTAAAGAAAATGTAGTGTTTAAATAATATGGAAAGGTTGTGAAAGGATTAAAAAATCAGTTATGGAGTTGCTATGTGAACAACGAATACAGAATAAATACCCCCGTCGCAGCAAACCTGCGTACTCAGCGAATTTCCAATGCATATATATGGGTATCACTACTATCTAGAGCCACTTACCAAGTTTCATAAAAATACATTAATTAATAAGTGATATATAGCATTTTATTTAATATCCATAAGAATAACATTATAATTGAGTATGCAGGTTTGCTGCAACAAGGAAGATAAGAAATATGTTTTTTTTTGCAATTATCAATATAACTCAACCAGGTGAAGCTACATACCAAGTTTTATTAATTTAGGTTCACAACTAAGGGAGATATAAAACTTAACTTATTCTCCATATGAATAACATGGGGGCCGAGTATGCAGGTTTGCTGCTACCGGGAAAAATCAACAGAAACCATTTTTTTGTGCTAATATCAATATCCCACAACTAGTTGAAGCCACATACCAAGTTTCATCAATATACATACATAAATAATCAAAGTATAACATTTTATTTAATCTCCATAAGGATAACATTAGACAACGTACTGTGTTTAGCACTTCGAATATCACTGCAACGGTTGGACGTAAAACAACAATTAAAACGCCAAAATGATTGTTTTGTAGAGTTAAACTGATTGGTAGAATGAAATGTGGAGTTTTTAGTGAAATTATCGTAGTAAAATCTAAAAACCATATTCCGATAACATTAACATGGGAAATTTTATGGACACATATTTTGACTTTTCTCCACAACCACTAAACCTAGCTTAATGATTCAAAAAACTAAATTGTTTGTTTTTTTAAGCTCTATAAAATTGCTACAACCAAAAACTAGCGTTTTTAAAATTTTAGGGTAAAAAGTTCAAAAAACTGATTTTTGGAAAATTTTAAACCCCCATAAAACCCCTTTCCCATTGACTGATCCATCTGGTTTTCGAACTTAAAGTCATAAATATTACTCTCCTCATTTGTGCCAAATTTCATAAAAATCGGGCGCTTCTTTCAAAAGTTATCGCGGTAACGAACATATATATATATATAGATATATATAAATTTGAACGAATAGTGTTTTTGGCATCGGGGACCTCTAAACAAAAAGTTATCATGGTCTCGGGCTTAAGTCTTACCATGAGACCTACGGTAATAGCTTCTTCCCTATAGGGGAAATTCGCTAAAAACAGATTTTTGGAAAATTTTAAACCCCTATAAAACCCCCTTCCCATAGACCGATCGATCTGGTTTTCGAACTTAGTCATAAATGTTACTCTCCACATTTGTGCCAAATTTCATCAAAATCGGGTGCTTCTTTCAAAAGTTATCGCGGTAACGGACACACATCTATATATATAAAAATTTGAACGAATATTGTTTTTGGCATCTAGGCACCTCAAAAAGTTATCATGATCTCGGGCTTAAGTCTTACCATGAGACCTACGGTAATAGCTTCTTCCCTATAAGGGAAATTCGCTAAAACAAAGGAAACTAAAGCATATCGTTTTAGCGAATTTCCCCTATACAGGGAAGAAGCTATTACCGTAGGTGGCATGGTAAGACTTAAGCCCGAGACCATGATAACTTTTTGTTTTGAGGTCACCAGATGCCAAAAACAATATTCTTTCAAATTTATATATATATATATGTGTGTGTGTGTTTGTTACCGCGATAACTTTTGAAAGAAGCGCCCGATTTTGATGAAATTTGGCACAAATGTGGAGAGTAACATTTATGACTTTAAGTTCGAAAACCAGATTGATCGGTCTATAGGAAGGGGGTTTTGGGGCGGTTTAAAATTTTCCAAAAATCTGTTTTTTTAACTTTTTGCCCTAAAATTAAAAAAACACTAGATTTTGGTTATAGAGCTTTAAAAAAGAAACAATTTAGTATTTTGAATCATTAAGCTAGGTTTAGTGGTTGTGGAGAAAAGTAAACAAATTTGTCCATAAAATTCCCATGTTAATCTTATGGGAATACGGTTTTTAGATTTTCCTCAGATAATTTCGCTAAAAACTCCACATTTCTTTCTACCAATCAGTTTAGCTCTACAAAACAATCATTTTGGCGTTTAAATTGTTGTTTTACGTCCAACCGTTGCAGTGCTATTCAAAGTGCTAAACACAGTACGTTGTCCAATGTTATCCTTATGGAGAATAAATAAAATGTTATACTTTGGTTATTTATATATGTATATTGATGAAACTTGGTATATGGCTTCAACTAGTTGTGGTATATTGATATTACCTCAAAAAAGTTGTTTTTGTTGATTTTTCCCGGTAGCAGCAAACCTGCATACTCGGCCCCCATGTTATTCATATGGAGAATAAGTTAAGTTTTATATCTCCCTTAGTTATGAACCTAAATTAATAAAACTTGGTTTGTAGCTTCACCTGGTTGAGTTATATTGATAATTGCAAAAAAAAAAACATATTTCTTATCTTCCTTTTTGCAGCAAACCTTGCGTACTCAATTATAATGTTATTCTTATGGAGAATAAATAAAATGCTATGTATCACTTATTAATGAATGCATTTTTGTGAAACTTGGTAAGTGGCTCTAGGTAGTAGTATACTCATATATATGCATTGGAAATTTGCTGAGTACGCAGTTTTGCTGCGACGGGGGTATTCAAAATACGTTATTAATAGATGGTTACTAGAAAATATGTACCATAAAATGTTAGAAGTGTATGCAGCTAATAAAGTAAGAAACATAGAAAAAACAGGGAAAGGGAAAACGTGATGTGTACCCATGTCTAGTGAGTACAAGGAACATATCATATTTTTTATCTTGACCTTTTTCTTTGTATTTAAAACTGAACAGCCTCATTCCATCCTGAATGGTCACTCGATGGTTTCCATCTAAAAATTTGGGGCAGGGGCAAATATATAGCTCATACATCAAAAATGGTTTTTTTGTTTCCCAACTACAAATATAAATAAATCTTTTTGGTTTAAAAGCTGTTAAACCGTTCCGGGAATTTTTGGACATGCATTGTAAATCCTATATTGGTAGGTCTTGAATCTGTATTAACGTACATGTGCCCACAAGAGGGGGTTATGACACAAATTGCGTCATGAAAATTTCGGAGAGGGGGGGGGGGAAATTGTCCCTTTTGGGTTGTCTGGGGGGGGGGAGTTAGATAAAGAAAAACAGAAGTGTGTATTGTAACTGCAAGATATACAGGGTGTCACAAAAATGCGTAGCGTGCTATGCAGAACCGGATTCTACATACAAAAACAAGTCGAAAATGTGAAGTAACATTTTTTCGATTTTGGTTTAGTTTAGCCGTAATCCGCCATTTTGTATTTTTTTGAAAATAATTAATAATACAAAAACCCTTTGAGATATTTGTGTGAAACTTGGGGTAAGCTTTAAGTTTTATATCGTTAATATTTTCCAACAATATTTTTTGTCAAACTTATCAAATTTCAAAATGGCGGCCATTTAAAGATTTCAAAGTCAAATTTCACGAAAACTAGCAGCTAAAACAAAATTTTACAAGATATAAAATTCAATGCTCTTTTTAATACAAACCCAACAACACTATGAATCTAAAAATCGATTAATAAATAAGTAAGTGGCTCTAGGTAGTAGTATACTCATATATATGCATTGGAAATTTGCTGAGTACGCAGGTTTGCTGCGACGGGGGTATTCAAAATACGTTATTAATAGATGGTTACTAGAAAATATGTACCATAAAATGTTAGAAGTGTATGCAGCTAATAAAGTAAGAAACATAGAAAAAACAGGGAAAGGGAAAACGTGATGTGTACCCATGTCTAGTGAGTACAAGGAACATATCATATTTTTTATCTTGACCTTTTTCTTTGTATTTAAAACTGAACAGCCTCATTCCATCCTGAATGGTCACTCGATGGTTTCCATCTAAAAATTTGGGGCAGGGGCAAATATATAGCTCATACATCAAAAATGGTTTTTTTGTTTCCCAACTACAAATATAAATAAATCTTTTTGGTTTAAAAGCTGTTAAACCGTTCCGGGAATTTTTGGACATGCATTGTAAATCCTATATTGGTAGGTCTTGAATCTGTATTAACGTACATGTGCCCACAAGAGGGGGTTATGACACAAATTGCGTCATGAAAATTTCGGAGAGGGGGGGGGGGGAAATTGTCCCTTTTGGGTTGTCTGGGGGGGGGGGGAGTTAGATAAAGAAAAACAGAAGTGTGTATTGTAACTGCAAGATATACAGGGTGTCACAAAAATGCGTAGCGTGCTATGCAGAACCGGATTCTACATACAAAAACAAGTCGAAAATGTGAAGTAACATTTTTTCGATTTTGGTTTAGTTTAGCCGTAATCCGCCATTTTGTATTTTTTTGAAAATAATTAATAATACAAAAACCCTTTGAGATATTTGTGTGAAACTTGGGGTAAGCTTTAAGTTTTATATCGTTAATATTTTCCAACAATATTTTTTGTCAAACTTATCAAATTTCAAAATGGCGGCCATTTAAAGATTTCAAAGTCAAATTCCACGAAAACTAGCAGCTAAAACAAAATTTTACAAGATATAAAATTTAATGCTCTTTTTAATACAAACCCAACAACACTATGAATCTAAAAATCGATTAATAAATAAAGAAGTTATGGTAATTTTTAATAATAAATTTCAAAATGGCAGCCATTAAAACATTTCTAAGTCGAATTCCCCAGTGTACTTGACCATCTAATTACATGTGCTTTAAATTTGATATCTTGTAAAATGTTGTTTTAGTTGCTGGTTTTAATGGAATTTGACTTTGAAATTTTTTAAATGGCCGCCATTTTTAAATTTATTACTAAAAATTACCATACTAACTTCTTTATTTATTAATCGATTTTTACAAGCAAAGTGTTATTGGATTTGGATTAAAAAGAGCTTTAAATTTTATTTCTTGTACAATTTTGTTTTAGCTGCTAGTTTTCATGAAATTTTACTTTGAAATCTTTGAATGGCCGTCATTTTGAAATCTGATAAATTTTACAACAAATATTTTTGGAAAATTTTAATAACATAAAACTTAAAGTTTATACCAAGTTTTGTACAAATATCTCCAAGGGTTTTTGAATTATTTATTATTTTCAAAAAAATACAAAATGGCGGATTACGGCTTAACTAAGCTAAAATAAAAAAAATTTTACCATACGTTTTCGACTTGTTTTTGTATCTAGAATCCGGTTCTACAAAGCATGCTACGCATTTTTGTGACACACTGTACCTATATCGCTTTAGAAATTAATAATCATCACACACCACTTAAGAAACTTGTTTAATGTTATTTTATACTCATATACCATGTTTTACATCATGTTCACACACAGGATGGGACAAAAAGCAAGCGAATTCAGGTTCAGCCAGGTTCCGATTACATCGGACTCTTTTGAAATAAAGGATTCTCATTTAATGATGTTAATTTAAAACGAAACTACACCTTTGGTAGCTATACAAAACAAGAAGACCTAATATTTACTTACTCATTAAAAGGCTCTTTGATCATTTCCTATATTCATAGTAAATATTGTTACTGGTAGTTAAGTAGTTAACTATGGTACTGTAACCACTTTAGACAGCGGTACTGTAAGTTGTAACGATACAGCTTGGCCCTATTGTGTCAAAACTCAAACTGTTAGACACACTTTGCAGTGTCGCCACTGATAATCGTAGCAAATATTCCCTTTTTGGACCTAAAATACTCTATTTTACCCACAACCATAATGAAAATCGGCAAATTATCTGCCATAGCCAGCGAGGAACTGGTTTTTACTTCGCTGTCTATAGCTGATCAGTTCGGCAGTCTGGAAAGGGTGCACACCCCTGAGCGGTACGGCGGAGCGGTAGCGGTGTGATATTCGCTCGGCGATATAGTACCATGGAAGTAAATGCGAGCGTTCTTCACACTGGAGCGGTGCGAGCGGTAGCGGTATACCGCCCGCGCCACCGCACCGCCGAGATGCAGCATCTTCTATTTCACCGCTCGGCATTGACAGCTGTAAAAACGAGCATACGAGTTTGACGAGTGTAAACAGGCAATGAAGAGTTTGGCTTTAAAACGTTACCTCTATACATTATAATATTTTTATTTGCTATTTTATAACCTTCAAATGTATAAGGCTTACCATTTTAGGTCTTTTTTAGTTCGTCCAAACATGCCATGTAATTCTTAAAATCATTTCTCAGTTCAGGCATCAATGTACGGTATTCACCGTGCTCTAACCGTCATTTGTTGATGTTTTGTACCTTGCCTATACTTTGGGATCTTAGTCCTCAGCTACAGCAAACAATAACAATATTTCTTCATTGTCGTATGATAAATACATATGTTGACGATATAACTAACACACCGCACACTGTCGCCTGCACAGTGCACACTCATAAATGAGACCGAGAAATTACTGCAGACTGCTGCCTCCAGTGCGGTGCGGTACCGCTCCAGTGTGAACGCCCCAGTGATATAACCGAGGCGATGATGGTGGATGGGGGGAGTTAAAAATTACACCGCTACCACCACCGCTCACACTGCTACAGTGTGTGCAGGCCTTTTCCCGCCGCTTTGTATGTTATAAATCAAAATTAAAACATTTAAATGAGTTAGGAAATTACAGTAATAAGATTCGATAACCATTTAAAGCCCTTGAAACGTATTGTAAGTTAGGACAAATTGTCACTAACCAAACTACTTTAGCCTAATTTTAGCGAATTTCCCCTATAGGGAAGAAGCTATTACCGTAGTCGGCATGGTAAGACCAGGCCTTGGACCATGATAACTTTTCGTTTTGAGGTCCCCAGTCCCAAAAAACACCATTCGTTCGAAACTGTATACATATATATGTGTCTGTGGGTGCGACAACTATCGTAAAAAAGGTCCGATTTTGATAAAACTTTGTACAAACGTGTAAAGCAACATTTATGACCTTAAGTTCAAAAACCAGACAGATCGTCCCATCCAAAGTGGTATTTTGAGGAGGTTTTGTACCCAAAAAATGGGTTTTTTGAAGTTTTTACATTTAATAATTTAAAAAGTCAAATTTTAGTTTTCACCATTGGATTCAGCTTTAAAAAACACACAATTTGGTGTTTTTAGCGAATTTTCCCTATAGGGAAGAAGCTATTACCGTAGGTCTCATGGTAAGACTTAAGCCCCAGGACCATGATAAATTTTTGTTTTGTGGTCCCCAGATGCCAAAAACACTATTCGTTCAAATTTATATATATATATATATACATATATACATATATATATATATATATATATATATATATATATATATATATATTATTTTTAAAATCATTACTAACGAGTACCCTTTTTTTTTGAAACATTTTTTATTTTGACTGACTAGTTTCAACCATAATGGCCATCTTCAGAGTCACATAACCTCAACAAATTTTCTTTTATATTAATTACAAACATATGTTAAAAATAAATAATATATGATCACTAATTCTAAAATTGTGTATATAAATATAAAGGTAAAAATAAAATAAAATATTAATTTGTATATACTATATAAATTTACTTTCTCTGAGTTCTAATTTCATCAATGTTTCAAAAAAGGGTACTCTTTAGTAATGATTTTAAAAATAATAATATTAGTAGCCCTAATATACAAGTCAAGCAATATATATATATATATATATATATATATGTGTGTCCGTGAATGCGATAACTTGAGTAAAAAACGTCCGATTTCGATGAAATTTGGCTCAAATGTGTAAAGTGACATTCATGACTTTAAGTTCGAAAACCAGAAAAATCGGACCATGGGAAGGGGGGTTTATGGAGGCTTTAAACTTTCCAAAAATCAATCTTTTGCATTTTTCACCCTACAATTTTTAAAAAACTCAATTTTGGTTTTGACCATGTTATAGAGCTTAAAAAACAAATAATATGATATTTTGAATTATTAACTTTGGTTAAGTGGTTACGGAGAAAATCCAAAAAGCGTACTCATAAAATCTTCCATGTTAATCTTATGGGAAAAAGGTTTTTGGCTTTTCCTCAGTTCATTTTAACTTTAAGTTCACATTTGATTCTACTAATCAGTTCAGCTCCACAAAACAATTATTTTGGTGTTTAAATTGTGATTCTGCACCCAACTGTTGCAGAGATATTCAAAGTGCTAAACACAGTATGTTGTCTAATGTTATCCTTATGGAGAATAAATAATACCCCCGTCGCAGCAAACCTGCATACTCAGCGAATTTCCAATGAATATATAACATAACACATTATAACACTTAACAGGATTCATAAGAAATGTATTCACAAACAAGCGATATTTAAAATATTAATTATCATCCATAAGAATAACATTGGGGATGAGTACGCAGGTTTGCTGCAACAAGGCACACAAAATAATGGGTTTTTATGCAAATATCAATAGAACTCATCTTAGTGAAGCCACATACCAAGTTTCATCCATATACATTCATAAATAAGCGATGTATAACATTTTAAGTATTTTCCATAACAATAACATGGGGACCAAGTACCTAGGTTTGCTGCTACAGGAGCCATAGGCGAAAAATTTTTTTTGTGCAAACAACAATAAACCATAACCAGATCAAGCCATATACCAAATTTCGCCAGTTTATGTTCATAAATAAGCGAGATATACAATTTTTCTTTTTCTCCATAAGAATAACATTAGACAACGTACTGTGTATAGCACTTTCAATATCTCGGTAACCAATTGACGTAGAGCAATGATCAAAATACCAAATTGTTTGTTTTTTTAAGCTGAATTCAATGGTATAAATTAAAATTTGATTTAAATTAAAATTAAATGTGAAAACCCCAAAAAACACATTTTTGGGGTACAAAACCCCCAAAAAAACCCTTTTGGATGGTGCGATTCATCTGGTTTTCGAACTCGTTCAAATAAATGGTACTTTACACATTTGTACCAAATTTCATTAAGATTGAACCTTTTTTACGAGAGTTATCGTGCTTACGGACACACACATATATATATATATATATATATATATAAATATATATATATATATATATATATATATATATAAAAATACATATATAAAAATTTGAACGAATGGTGTTTTTGGCATCTGGGGACCTCAAAATGAAAAGTTATCATGGTCTCGGGCTTAAGTCTTACCATGAGACCTACGGTAATAGCTTCTTCCCTATAGGGGAAATTCGCTAAAATTTGATATCTCGATTATTTATAAATGTATATTGATGAAACTTGGTATGTGGCTTCATGTAGTACTGGTATATTGATATTTGCACCAAAAATTGATTTTTTGTTGATTATCCCCGTAGCAGCAAACCTGTGTACTCCGCCCCCATGTTATTCTGGAAAATAAAGTCAAATGTAATGAGTCCCTTAATTATGAACATAAATTATTAAAATTTGGTATTTGGCTTTACATTACTGAGTTATATTGATATTTGTATAAAACCTTATTTGTTGTGTTCCTTGCTTCAGCAACCCTGCAAACTCAGCCGCTATGTTATTCTTATTGAGAATAATTAAAATGTCATAAATTGTTTATTTATGAATGTATATTGATGAAACTTGGTATGTGGCTTCGCCTAGTTAAATTCTATTTATATTTGCATAAAAACCAATTGTTTGTGTTCCTTGTTTCAGCAAACCTACGTACTCATCACCAGTGTTATGCTTATAGAGAATAATTAAAATTGTATTTATCGCTTATTTGTGAATATATTTTTATGAAACTAGGTATGTGGCTTTATGTGGTAATAAGACATATATAATGTATTGGAAATTCGCTGAGTACACAGGTTTGCTGCGACGGGGGTATTATCATTTATCTACGTCAATTGATTCCAGAGATATTGAAAGTGATAAACACAGTACATTGTCCAGTGCTATTCTTTTGGAGAATAAGAACAAAATTATATCTCGCTTATTTATGAACGTATGCTAACGAAACTTGAACACAGCTTCATCTGGTTTTGGTCTCGTTATTTGCACAAAAAAAATTTCTACCGATAATTCCCATAGCAGTAAACCTGTGTACTCAGCCCTCATGTTATTCTTATGGAGAATAAGTAAAATGTATTATCTCCTTTAATTATGAACATAATTTAATAAAACTTGGTATATAACTTCACCTTGTTGAGTTATATTGATATTAGTATAAAAAAACATTTTTTGTCTTCCTTGTTGCAGCAAACCTGCTTACTCATCCCCCATGTTATTCTTATGGAGAATAATCAAAATGGCATAACTATATCTCTTATTTATGAATGTATATTGATGAAACTTGGTATGTGGCTTCACCTAGTTGAGTAATATCTTTGATATTTGCATCAAAACCTATAATTTTTGTTCCTTGTTGCAACAAACCTGCGTACTCATCCCCAATATTATTCTTATACAGAATAATTCAAATTATATATATCGCTTATTTGTGAATATATTTTTATGAAACTTGGTGTGCGGCTTTATGTGGTATTAAGACATATATTATGCATTGGAAATTCGCTGAGTACGCAGGTTTGCTGCGACGGAACTATTATATAACCTAGAAACCGGAGAGTCATATAAAATTTAAACGAGGCTGTCATTTATTTGTTTTTTTGTTGTTTTTTGTTAAGGTTCGAGTATTTACAATATTTGTTCAGAATGTAACAGACTAATTTAAGTTATATGATCAATTTGAAATGGTTCAGAAATGAAAATGTAATCACGGTAAAACTGACCATCATCTAGAGTCTATAATTACTCTGAAAAAGTTTGCCTTATGGACACAACTATATTAGCCTACCCCATCCTAGAGCTAATATTACCCTAATGGTGGCATCATTGAAAAGTGTGAAGCAGCCCTTATCCCTTTTCCCTTTGCAAATACATTGTCCCCGTCAACGTATAGAGTAATCTGTCTGTTTCGGTACACCTTCAGCTTTGCTTGTAACTGATTGGTGATACAAGTTATATTGTGAATGATTGAATGCCTGTGGCAATTGATATTAATTTCAAAGCTATATCGGTGATTGCTACTTTTAGCGAATTTCCCCAATAGGGAAGAAGCTATTACCGTAGGAGGCATGGTAAGACCTAGGCCTGGGACCATGATAACTTTTAGTTTTGAGGCCCCCAGATGCAAAAAACATTATTTGTTAAAATTCATATATATATATATATATATATACATATATATTGCTTGACTATACATAGTATATATTAGAACTACTAATATTATTATTTTTTTAACCCATTGGCGTAGACACATGAGCTGGTCTCGTTCCTTACTTGTAATTTTATTAACCTCTGAATTGGAGTATAAAATTGGTGTTTTTAAATGGATTAATGGCATATTTTAATTAAAAAATTGTTTTCTTTTAGTTTAGAGAGTCGCATTGGCACACACACAGTAGACATAAGTAAAAATTAGCAAAATCAGTGTTGACCATGTGCAAGTCTCAAAGAATTAACCGATCCCGTCAACTTCCAAGCAAGCCTGTCACCGTTTGTTTTACTTGGGCCCTCCCACCAACGTTGCCACAGACTGGTTAACTCATTGAGAGTTGCACAACTGGTCAGTTTTGGTCGTGTGCGGGAATTGAACCCACGAACATCGTATCACCACCTGGCCAAGGTGTTTTCACGACGTAGCCAACTCAGCTAACACGACCAAAGGCCTGGCGGCGATATTAAGGGTTTTCAGTCAGTCCGCGCCCCTAGCGGATAGAACCATAGACGCCCGCGGTCATGAGTTACATATTTTGCTATTAGAGTGCAGCACCAATCAATTCCCGTTATAGGCTACTGCAAATAGAATAAAATTACTACCTCAATGGGTTAAACATTATTAACAAGTACCCTTTTTTTAAACATTTTTATTTGGACTGACTAGTTTCAACCATAATACCCCAACAGAGTCACATAACCTCAACAAATTTTCTTTTATATTAATTACAAACGTATGTTAAAAATAAATAATATATGATCACTAATTCTAAAATTATTGTGTATATATAAAGCTAGAAATAAAATAAAATATTAATTTGTATATACTATATAAAATTACTTTCTCTGAGTTCTAATTTCATCAATTTTTTTAAAGATAGTGTTGTTGTCTAACTTCCATAGTATTTAAAATATTTTGTGGATCTTTCTTATTATTTAAGTATCTATCTCTTCTTTGACGTTAAGTTGTTCTTGCTTCTTTTTGCACTCCAAAACTGATAAGTTTTCTTCTAAGTTTTTTTATTTATGTCCTGTATTACTTATGTGTTCTGCATCATTGGATCTCATAGTTGAATGATGAATGTTATTTCTCGACTTCAGGGCTTTTAAACGTTCTTTAAATCGAATTCCAAAGTTTCGTCTTGTTTGGCCAATATACAGTCGACTCCCTCTAATCCGGACACCCCGGGACCGGACACCTGTCCGGATTAAAAAAATTCCGGACCATCCGACGGTTTTTTACTTACATGAATTACAACCTGTAATAGGGAATCTATAATCATAAATCACATTTTAAGACAATTATAAGTGTACTTACTGAAACATTACGGGGCATTGCTACTAACTCGTATCCTCATTTTTATGACATCAGTAGCAGTTTTTAAAAACAACAACTGTATGATGATCTGAATCAAACGCAATCGTAAGCCGAACTGAGGATATTTGTTTCCATGTAGGCCGGAAATAAACAAACACGCTCAATCCTGTCGTTTTCGGCCGTGGGAAACCCGGCGTGCGTTCATGACTCATTTCCAAGAAGTAGTCCGGACCATCCGGCGTCCGAACTATCAGAGTCCAAACGAGAGGGAGTCGACTGTAATAGCTATCACATTCACTACATTTAATTCTATATATGCCAGACTAACTGTATTGATCTTCTTGAATATTTTCATTTTAGCGAATTTCCCCTATAGGGAAGAAGCTATTACCGTAGTCGGCATGGTAAGACCTAGGCCCGGGACCATGATAACTTTTCGTTTTGAGGTCCCCAGACCCCAAAAACACCATTCGTTCGAAACTGTAGATATATGTATATATCTATCTATCTATCTATCTATCTATATATATATATATATATATATATATATATATATATATATGTGTGTCCGTGAGCACGATAACTCTCGTAAAAATTATCCGATTTTGATGAAATTTGGTATAAACGTGTAAAGCAACATTTATGACTTTAAGTTCGAAAACCAGTTAGATCGCTTTATCCTAAGGGGTATTTTGGGGGGGTTTTGTACCCCAAAAATGGGTTTTTTGAACTTTTTACATATAATTTTGAAAATAGTCAAATTATAGTTTCCTCATTGAATTCAGCTTAAAAAAACACACAATTTGGTATTTTGATCATTTCTCTACGTCAATTGGTTACCGAGATATTGAAAGTGCTAAACACAGTACGTTGTCTAATGTTATTCTTATGGAGGATAAGACAAATTTTATATCTCGCTTATTTATAAACGTATACTGACGAAACTTGGTATACAGCTTCATCTGGTTGAGGACCATTGATATTTGCTCAAAAAAACAATTTTTTACCAAAGGCTCCCGTAGCAGCAAACCTGCGTACTCAACCCCATGTTATTCTTATGGAGAATAAGTAACGTGTTATCTCCCTTCATTATGAAAATAAATTAATGAAATTTGGTATGTGGCTTTACCTACATGAGTTATATTGATATTTGTATAAAACCCCATTTTTTGTGTTCCTTGCTTCAGCAAACCTGCATACTCAGTCGCCATGTTATTCTTATAGAAAATAATTAAAATGTCATAAATCGTTTATTTATGAATGTATATTGATGAAACTTAGTATGTGGCTTTATGTTGTATTAAGATACATATATATGCATTGGAAATTCGCTGAGTACGCAGGTTTGCTGCTACGGGAGGGTATTTTGTTACTTTAGAGTTGATAAGGTTAAATGCATTATTTTTTGTTTTATAACTTATTTTCAAGTGTGAGTTTTTGAAAGTACGTCGTATCGCTTTTTCCATTTTCGAATTAAATGGAACGCATATATATTTTGTGTCATCATTTGTTGCTATCATACTGTTTTTCGTTTGTTTTCTTATCTTCCGATTTATCATTCTTTCGATTTTCTTTTTCTTATATCCATTTTTCATAGCTAAATATTGTATTTTTTCTTTTTCCTAACAAAATAAATATTAAAGAAACTTGGTATACAGCTTCATCTGTTTGTGGTCTATTGTATTTGCGCAAAAAAGCAATCTTTTACTGCGTATTACTGTAGCAGCAGACCTGCGTACGGTACTCAAACCCCATATAATTCTTATGGAGGATAAGTAAAATTCTATGTCTCCCTTAATTATGAACATAAATTAATAAAACTTGATATGTGGCTTCACCTAGTTAAGTTCTATTGATATTTGCATACAAACCCATATTCTTATGGAGAATAACTAAAATTGTATAATCGCATGTTTGTGAATATATTTTTATGAAACTTGTTTAGTTTTTGTTGCATATCTATTAATTAAAAATAAATTGTGTTGGAATTTAATTAAGTTATTTATAGTTTTTCACTTATTGTCTTTGCACTTGCAATAAGTAAGTTTTGAGAAAGATGGATTAGTTTGTGCCCTGTTATACTCTTTGCCTACTTAACCAAAACTGAAAGATTGAATATCGGTTTAAAAAAATTAGTTAAAAGCAAGCAAAACCATTTTATTTTAAATAAAGTTCAAAGGTGATTTATTCATTACCGGGTGACTCAAGAATAATTTTATGATTAATACTCTAGTAACACTTAACTACATTCAACATTAAAAAAACCAACAGAAATATAACGGACTAAAAATTAAACTTGCAAAATTAGACTCTTTTGTCCATAGTGTGATAGCAATCGATGTGAAAGAATTGGTCTGCAGGGAGAACAGGGTCACAATGTTTGTTATTTATTAGGGAAATATAAGTATTTTTTTTTAGGGGGTGGGGTAGGCTTCGGTCTTGGTGGGGGGTGAGTCATCGTCTTAAGGGGGGGTAGGCACCTCTGCACATGTTGATAGTGAATCCCAGATAAGAGGAGTGCGATCTAACCACTGCGATACCCCGCAAATTATAAGCTTTACTCATTTTAACTCATAATTCTACTTCTTTGGAGATACTTTTGATATAGCCTCCAGTATAATATTATTTCTAGATTTATCTTACAAACTGTAACCCAACTTGAATCAATTGTTCCAGCTGAATTCATAATTAACCTCGCAGAGAAGAATGATACATTTGAGTCCTTCAAGAAGGTGCTTACTGAAAATGGAGCAGAATTTTCTGTAAGTGTTTAAAATTTAGTTTATTTGTTGTACCCTCTTTGATTGCATACAAAATATAGATATAAGCTTCAGAAATTTTTAGGCATAGTTAATATTTGTGGCAAACATTTAAAATACATAGGCTACTGTATTAAAATAATATATTGGCAGAAACATAACATCTTTTTTTTACCCCAAACCCCTCAAGTTTTGTATCAATTTCCATCCATGAGGCAAAATTAGGCTTATTGGTGGTGCTTAACACTGTCCAAATTGTGTATTAATATATTTTGGTGTTACATCTCTAGTTTTTAATCTTTGTTTTTATAATAGACTTGCAAATACAAAATTATCTTGAGGCAAAACACAATAGTCTTGTTAATTCGAACCCCACTAATCCGAAAATCCTTTTATTCTGAAAAGAATTTATGGAAATTTTAAAAAATTCTTCTCGAATTGAACAATGAGTAAAGATGAATTATAAACGTGGAGCAATCTACACGTTCATTAATTTTATCATTTATTTTTTGACAACCTTAACTTTCAAAGCCTAAAAGTTGTAAGTAACTTACCGGTTATCCAAAAGCGATTTACTAGCCTACACCACTATAGCTGTATCTTACTGAAGTTTGTGTGTTGAAATAGTTCAATTTAAATGATTCACTTAACTAGGAATGGTTTTATATTTTTCAAGGATTCCTTCGTTTCAAACCTGCTGCGTATCATTCAGCATATGCGTCCGAAGCCGGCCGCAACGACAACCAATAAGGAAGAGGCCAAAACAGAAAAGTTGGCCAAACAGTTTCCTGGGCTGGCATTACCCAATGATGGGCCTTTCCTAGAGGACGATGACAATGATGGTGGGGGGAGAAAGAAGAAAAAGAATAAGGAGAGTGAGGCCGACGTAGTGGACGATGCCATGGCTGCGTTGGAGGCGTTGGCCCCATCCCAGATGATGTGAGTATGGTATAATTTTTTAGAAGTGTTTCTGAAATTTTATTTTTTGACTAAAAATAGTAGTTTCCAAACTCTTCGATACTGCAGCATCGCTTTGAAAACCAATTGATGTATTTGATCTATTGCTGGTTATATGTGTGTCTCATTATATTTACTTACATTGATCAAACATTTCATTATGAAAAATTTCACTTATTATTGAACTATATCAAAGAAAGGGACGCACAGGCGATTTTGTGCCAAACCAACCATTTGTTCATAAAAATTGATTAAAAAAATATTATATAGGAGTGCAGTGATAAATGGTTGTCTACCTGAATTTTATTTTGGAAGTTGATTAGTGATTTAATTAAGTTTACGTAGCCTATTTGTTTTGACAAATTTATAAATGATGTCAGTTAAGCCGGCTTCGATTTAGAAATACCTTGTCGCAGCAAACCTGGATACTCAGCAAATTTCCGGTGTATAAATGTCTCACTACTAATTAAAGCCACTTACTAAATTTTATAAAAAAGCATATATATAAAACCTTTCATATATTTCCATAAAAATAACATTAGGACCGAGTAACCAGGTTTACTGCAGCAAGAAAGACGAAAAATATGTTATTATGAATATAACATAAACACTGGACAGAAACCTGAATTGAGGAGAACAAGTTAAAGCATTGGAATCAAAATTAGCAAGTGGGATTTTTGCAATTCGAAGATTAAATAAACTAGTTAGCATCCCACTCCTCAAAACAGTTCATTTCAGTCTTATTGAATCACGTATCACCTATTCTTTAGTATTGGGAGCAGTCAAAAAGCATATAAACAAAATCTTCTCCTGGCAAAAGAACACCATCAGATCCATGCTGAGATTGCTGCCCCGAACAAGCTGCAGAGAGGTCTCCATCGATTTGCAGATAATGACCTTGCTCTGCCTTAACATCTTTGAGGCAGTCTCGTACATAAAGCAACAAAAGTTAAACATACAAGAACCAATACATTCTTACAACACTAGATTCAGTAGACAGTCTGCCCAACAACACAGATTGAAACGCAGATTGTTTTAGAACAGCAACCAAAATACAGTGACAAACAACTTTTCCAAGCCCTTACAGGATATATTAAAGATATAAATAAAATAGATACATTTAAATCAGAACTAAAAAATATCTTAAATTAAACTGTTTTTATAACCTGGATGGCTACCTGACCCCAAATAACCAACCTCAGTATCCAACCTACAAAACTAGCCTAATCTAGCCTTAATACCTACCTAGCCTAAGATATGTGAACCTACCATAGGACACGTGACGCCTTCAGTGCCATCTTTCAAGGAGGCCTATGAAGAAGAGGATAAGTAAGTAAGTAATTACCACATATCAATATAATATCTCAATCTGTTGAAGCTACATACTAAGTTTTATTAAAGGATGTTCATGAACCATAGATAAATTCGAATAAATAGATGGTGTTTTTGGCATCTGAGGACCGCAAAACAAAAAGTTACCATGGTCTCAGGCTTAGGTCTTAACATGCCACCTATTGTAACCTCTTCCCTATATAGGAAATTCGCTAAAATGCATGTTTTTTAAGAAAATGTTTTGCTAAATAGCCTTAAATATATGTGTGGATTTTTAAATTATCCTTTTTATAATTTAGGCTAGGTGGAAATGAGCCAAAAGTGAAAAAAGAACCTGTGAGTGATGCCGATTCTGATGAAAAGATCAGCTCAAACAAAGCTTTAAAAGAAGAAAGACGAAGCCACAGCAGGGATCGAAGTAGGAATGATAAAGACAGGAAGAGAGATAGGAGTAGGAGTCGAAGTCGTGAAAGACATGGAAGGAAGCGGGACAGAAGTAAAGACAGGAGGAAGCCAAGAAGGAGCAGAAGTAGAAGTAGGAGCCGTCAAAGACGTAGCAGAAGTAGGGACAAGAGGAAAAGGAGCAGGGACAGAAGTCGGGACAAGTATAAAGAAAAATCTAGAGATAAACGGAGGAGCAGAACACCTGAAGAAAAGAAGAAGAAAAAGAAGAGAGATTCTAGTGATGAAGGATCGTAAGTTCTTAACTATTATTAACTTTAACATCTTTCGTTAAATAAGTTTCAGGGTTAAGTTGCTAAGTCCAACCCCTGAAATATTTCAAAGTATTTTAAATTTAAGAAAATTAATACAATTTTTAATGAGATTGAGCTCATTTAACAATTTATTTGAACGGGACTTTGTTCTTACAAACCTCCTAATAATCTGAAGTATACGGGATGTTTTCAGGGGAGGAATGCCAATGACTTATTAATAAGTTCATAAAACCATAACTGTATTATAAATAATTAACAGCTCAACTACATAATTTCCTGTGATCAGCATGTTGAATTAAAAATAAAATTAAAAATTTAATTTTCCTATTTTAATTGCAGGTTCCCTGTATTAATGACACAGATAAATCCAGGACATAATATACCACAAATCATGGCTGTACCTACCCTCGGCAAAACATGGCTGTGATTTTTATGCTTAGGCCAAATAAGAATCCCCTAACCTCAAGTTATTTTTTCATGGGGTCTTAAGTTTTAAAGCGCTCTAAAGTTAACGACGGGTGTTAACGAGAAGGGTAAATTATAGTGTTCAGCTATTTCACTCTTGGCTGCTTTGTCAGTCTACTGTTCCACGATAATTGGATTGTTCGTTTAACCTACAGTACTTCGACCAGTCCTTCATGTCGCAGCCACCGGGACTGCACAATAATCTGACAACAACCAGCTCGCCTGATCTAATAGTTTGTTGTTTTCTCAACATTAGCACTACTATATGGATACAACCATGTAATCTCATCTTAATTTGTTTAGAAATCCATGTATTAAATTTTACAGTTGTAACACTTCTGTATTTGAAGAAAAAAAATAGGTATTCACCTGCAGCACTGTGTTATTGCAATCTTTGAACAGAAAAAATGGTTGCGAGTATTTGCGAAATTTATGAAACTGATTGCATTATTGGCGACAACTTGTCTTTAGTTTGTGACAACAGTGTTGATTATAACCAGTTTGAAGATGTAGTTTATGAAGGCTTGACCCTGCAAAAAGGCCAAAAATAATTTAATTTTCCTTATCCATCGCCTAGAGAAATGACAAATAGTTTTAAATGAGGATTATGCTTCTACAAAATTATTATATTACTGCTTCTACAAAAAATATACTACTATGTGGATGAATTTTTTTGGGGGGTGCATGCATTTTATTTGCTAGAGTTCATTATAATTATTTGGAAAATGTTGTAATAATTTACTTATTGTTGGATCAGTTTAGTATTAATAATAATAATAATATTTATTCCGTGACAATGTTTAACAATGTGTTGGAATTTACAAAACAAAATATTAAATTTATGGGGAAATCTTTAAACCAGGTAAGGTAGGCCTGAGTCCTATCTTTCCCTTCCTGGCAGGGTACGGCCCTTTTTTGAGAACCATTCCGGCATTTGCCTAAATGAGATGAGAAACCTTAGAAATTAGAAATTTGACGATGTTATATGTTCTGTGCTGGCCTTGCTAGCTGTAAAAGAATGTAACTTATAACAATAAAGATATTCTTATGTTCTAATGTACATTTGAAGGGACGGAGCGGATGCTAAGTCCAAGCTATTTCCTGAGGAGCCAGAAGTGGGGAAGATCTACGCAGGCAAGGTGGCCAACATCGTGCAGTTTGGCTGCTTTGTACAGCTGGAGGGGCTGAGACGGCGATGGGAGGGGTTGGTACACGTGAGTCAACTGCGGAGAGAAGGTAGGGTTACCAATGTGAGCGACGTGGTGGTCCGTGGCGGCCGAGTCAGGGTAGGTATTATCGGGTAATCTCAGAAAATTACAGTTATTCTTATGTAGACCCAATGTTTATTGGATGAGACCCGTTTTCAGCTTTCTTTAAATAAACAGCCTATATATTTATTTTGAGGGATTTTACTCCCTTCATTCTTTTTCTTTGTCTGTTTTTGAAACAATTGTTTTGCTCATTTCCATTTTTTAAGCCGGGATTGTTAATTTATTTTTTTAAATTTTTTTCATGGAAGATAAGTCTATTTGAAGAGGCCTTATTCAGGGTGTCCACTTTCTGGAAAGTCAGGGATAGTCATGGAAAGTCAGGGATAGTCATGGAAAGTCAGGGAAATCCGTCCCAATGATGGATTTGAGGGAACTTTTCAATGCTCTAGTCGGCTATAACCCTGACTATTGTAGCATTTTCAGAATTTTTCACAAATGTACGACAGTTCAATTTATTCAAATATTGTTATAGTAATGTAAGTTAATGTTTTGAGTTATCTTAAATAGGCTAAGTTTAAGTTAAATTTTGTAAACACTTTGTAAATTAAATAAAAAATAAATAATAAAAAGTATATAGGAAGGAAAAAAGAAAGTGGAGATAGATCTAGGTCAGCTATGGGAACAGAGGAGGCTGGGTTTTCTTTTTTCCTTCCTTATTTTAAATACAATATTTTTGACAAATTAATTATTCCATTGTAATCTGTTACTACATATTTCAGTATTTTCTGTGACATAACTTGCTTAGGCAGTAATATTTTTGTGTGAATGTTATAATTTTCAAGTAAAGTTCGTGAGTCAGGGAAATCAATGGTAAATGGTCAGGGAAAGTCAAGGAAATTAATGACAAATTTTCTGTGGACACCCTGTTATTTTTCCGCTATAAAATGGTGCTATAAAATTTGTAGCTAATTTATTTTAACAGTTGAATTTGGAATCACTTATGGTACTTTATAGTGCTGTAATTAATTTAGTATCAACATACCAGTTCAGTTTACAGTGAAGAATACCAGGCTAGAGTTTTATATTTAAAATCTAATTCTTAAAGTTTAAAATAATCGGGTAAACAAATTGGATGCATTAGTGATTGTTTTTGTATTATATTATTATTGTTTTGTTATTTTTACAGGTTAAAGTGCTATCGGTAACTGGGCAGAAGGTGTCGTTGTCAATGAAAGACGTGGACCAAGAAACGGGTCGTGACCTGAACCCCACCAGTCACAGTCTTCTCAATCGAGAAAGGTATGATTTACGTTATACGATATTTTTATACTGTAAAGTGGGGGAGAATGAAGGTAATTAGTCTTCAGACTACTTGCTTAATGCATTAACTGCTAAAAATCACCCAATGAAGTTTTCTGCCGGAAGTTCCGGAAACAAGTTGCTACCACCAGAGACAAAGTTTACATGTTCATCAGCTTGTTGTTTTTCTGGCAGCAACAGAGTTACAATTCATCTTTATTCTAGCACACATCACTGTTACTTTATTTCTAAGTCATTGTTTGTTGAATATTTGCAATCTTTGTATAAATCATGATTCTAACATAGGCCTACCTGTAAGACAATGCTAAATTTGCATGACTGACATCATTAAATAATTTCTCTGGTAGCATGATTCGTGGTGTTACAATTAACCCATTGGCTCACAACCCCAAGTATACTCGGGGCCGCCTTAAGTAACCCGGACGTGGCACACAGTATACTCGTGATTGTGTAAAAAAATTAACAAAATTGTATACTATAATAACTTTACAAATGTATAGTCTAATAAGAATAGATTGTGTATAATTGATTTTCTGTGTCATGAACCATTTTGAGGAATTTTGTATGCATATGCCCATACTTGGAAAAACTTAGTCAAATTTCAGAACAATTTATTTCGGAAAATATGTTATATCTAGGTCAAATGTAAATGTATCACTATAATTTTTTATTTTCATGTAACAACATTAATAACCTACAAGTAAATAATATTTTTTGGGCTGGAATATTATCTTTTGGTTTTTACATGTAAGCTCCTTTTAAAATTTAAATTTTGTTTATAAACTATATTAGTGATGGTCAAAACCAGAAATTTCAAATCTCGAAACCGAAATCAAAACTTAAAAAATCGAATCTCGAAACTCGAAAGTCAAATTCCAAAATCCTATTTACTTGCCTGGTTATGGTTATGAAAAATAAATCCAGTTACTCCAAATAAACCAGTTAACTTACTGCCATTCTCGAAGTATCCTAGAAAAATATTAGTTTCAGAACTACTAGTGAACCAATTATTTGTAGCTTAATTATAACCTTTGGTTAGAGTTGTTCTTTCACAAATAAAAAATCAATAATCCACAAAAGGTGAAGGTAGACGACCAATGACAGTAGGCTTTTGACCTTCACATTATTAATCAACACTCGGGCGTGATTTCTGATAAAAAATCAACAATGACACAAAAAATCTCGGCAGTATTGAGTTTTGATTCTCGAAACTCGCCGATCGAATCTCGAAACCGAAACTTTTCCAAAGTTTTGGTGGTTTTGAGATTCGAGTTTTGGTTTTGACACATCACTAAACTATATATAAAATATTTATCATACACAAATGCTGTCAAAATCATTTTCTTCTTGTAGATAATCTATTTGTCTAAAGATTAGTGCAAAAATTAAGTAAATTGAGCAATAATTGTTGCTATAGTGACAGTTTTCGTAAAAGTCACCTACATTTATGTTATTTTTCTTAGGAAACTGAACGGTTTGTCTGGTGGAAAATTTCAGGTAGGCCAATGGGTTAAACAGGATAAATAAACTACATCTCACAACACTACAAAATATATTTACACTTATACTGCACTTATAATTTACTGCACTGTATAATGAACAAGCTACTACTATTAGCTAATTAGTAGTATCCAAGAGGTTTGTTATGTTGATTGAGTCAATTTCCCAGTGATGTTACTTTCAGTTTATCTCATAATGTGTCTGACTTACTTAAAGTAACCTCCTCAACGTCCCATGTCCTCTAAGAGCATGGGATCTGTCACTCATTCCAATTTCTGAGCACGTTTCTACCACCCTCCTTTTAACTAAAAGAGGAGGGTTCAAGGAAGGGATTTACAAGTTTCCCAATACTACTTTATATAGGTAGTATAGAAGCTATGACTTATTACGTATATTTTTAAATTTTCTTTAAATTTTGAGAATTTATGTATTGTTTTAGTTGCATGTGGCAAAGTCTGGTACTGTTACGTTACCTAGAATACCTAGATATTCAGGTATCATGTTTCGGGTTTCAGCTTTCTAAGTATGTTGTTGTGCGAAAAAGACTTTATTTCTAATATTAAAGTATGCTTGTTTAAGTTACTATTATCCATTTCAATTTAATTTGTGCAGTATTATATAGCTAATCGATTCTAAAATTAAAAGGTTTGGTACAGTTCAAATTTTTAATTGTTTAAAAGCATCCCTACAACGTGCCTTGAGGTGCAAGTTTGGCTAGTGATCTTAAAGTTTTTTTCCAAAGAAAGATTCTAAATTATCTATTTCTGCTCCCCAAAGCACAACAGAGTATGTGGTGTTGGTCTGAGAGAGGCTGTGATATACCATGCTACTCATGTGTCTTGTTCGCAGGGACGAGGAGACCGCCCACCGCAACCCCGACCGGCCGACGTCGCTGCTGCAGCTGCAGGGGGCGCTGGAGATGGACGAGAGTAACAGTCGCAAGCGGGTCAACCGTGTGTCTTCCCCGGAGAAGTGGGAGATCAAACAGGTGAGTTGGGAACGTGGTAATTGGTAAAATTTAAAATCAATACACAGTCTACTATAGTATGCACAATCTATTATAGTAGACTCTCAGATCGGCTGACTGCCACATTAGTCTGGATTTCAATAGATCCAGATTTCTTAGAGGCGGGCATGAGACATACGAGACACGAACAAGGCATATTAATGTCTGCGCTAACAAAGCGGGTACAGTGAACTGAGCCTCTCCTGACCCCTCCTTCCCCCTGCGTAGCATCTGCCTTGTAAGTCATAAACGACAAATGTAAATTACATGACATTCGTGTAATGCGGGCTAATCATGTAAAAACTGAAGGTGCGAAAACGTGAAATGTTTTTTATTTGCAACCAAAATTTAAACAATTTCAAGATCATCGGACTTGGCTGATCTGGATTTATTAGAGTCTGTATAACAACTCAGGCCTAGGCACTGGTTACTGCTCAAGTAGTTCTGTTTGTCCGGCATTCAGAATTCTATATTAATTATATAGAATTCTGAATGCATTTTTTGTTATAATTAATTTGTGTTGAACATTTGTATGGATTTATACATGTTTGCCCTTAGATTTATTGATTTTTCATTGTAGGATATTTATTGAAGAGATATCCGTGTACGAATCTGCAGCTGTATTCACCCCTCGTATTACAGATGCTGTCGGCCAGCTGTATAGATAAGAGCGAGCTACCGGACTTTGACGAGGAGACGGGGCTGTTGCCCAAGGAGACTGCGGAGGAGGAGGACATTGAGATAGAGATGGTGGAGGAGGAGCCGCCCTTCCTGCAGGGGCACGGACGTAACCTGCACGACCTCAGTCCGGTGAGTAGCGAGGGCTCAACTCAAGTACACTTATGTCCCTAATGGGGTTTGAATTACTATTCTTCAGGCGCTCAGCTCCTGAATTATGTGAACTTAGTATATAAAATCCAAATACCACTGAGTGACTCACTCATCATGAAATCTCAAAAACCACTGAACGGGTTGCAATGAAATTTGGAGCATACCTTCCTCTTGGGTCTTAGGTTCTCACTAGGGGTGTGCGAGTACTTGAAACTTCCCAGTTTTCGGCCGAGTATTTCAATACTCAAACTCAACTCGAAGTTTTGAAAACTACTCGGAAGTTCGAGTGAGTATTTCCTGCCGATTTCCGCTAACGATTGCCACCGGCCAAAATGCATAGGAACGGCCGCAAAAGGCGATCGCATCGCGCAAAATCGGTCGAAAATAACGATCGGACCGCGTAATTTCGGCTGTAACTAACGATTTCGTCATTTAATATTGATTATAAGCGATGTCTGGACCAGGTTAAATTGGCCAAATGACAACCGAGCCCTTTTTCATAGGTCGGAAACAAATGTCAAACCGTGTTTTGTTTGTCAATACGTAATCCAGTTTAATTGTACTGGCCAAAACTTGTATTGCTACTCATGTATTAGTTAGAAATCATGTTTAGATTATCAAATCTAGGGTGGTATCTAAATCCCATTACACTATTTTAAACTATCAACTGATGGCAAATACTCATTTGAAAATACTAGAAACTCGAAAATAATTGGCACTACTCGACTCGATTAAAAAAATCACTACTCACCCCTAGATACAGAGGACAGAGTGACTGTGATTCTCTGATTGCGACGACGTTTATTTTTGTAGACAGGTTATGTAAATAATTACAGGAACCTAGGTAAGAACCGTAAAACCAGCGTGATTATTGGACAGTATTAGCGGATGGTAAAGTGGGAGTAGATTCTCAGGGAAGAACGGAGAAACAACTCCTGTGATTGGCTGACTGATTATGCATGGTTACCTTTCTACTTACAAAATTAGATTTACAAACTTACCACGAATGCAATAGTAATTATTAGTGATTATTAGTTATTAACAGTTAATTAACAAAAATTAATAATATTACTGTAATAGTAATATCAATAACATTGATCGGCTTGTAAACCTACGAAGAAAAAGTTATCTGATATCGGGGTTGATCTGTGGATTGGATGCTGTACTAAAGAATTTCTGGTAAAATGATTATGATGGTTTCTAGTAAAGAATTGGTCTGGTTTTTAACTTTTGAACAAAAAACTCTGTGAAATGAATATTGAAGAAGTGGCAAAATTGCCAGTATTTGGAAGCGTTGTTTATGGTTTTGTCTACGACCCAAACTTGAAATTAATCTAATTGACAATCTGAAAATCAACTGTCATTGATAGAATTAGAACCTAGTAAATTTATTTTTATAAATTCACCTTTTTTCCCCCTAATATGACAATGTTTCTCTACAATTATTAATCAAATATCTGACAAATTGATTTTATTTGAAGGTGCGTATAGTGAAGAACCCAGATGGTTCGCTGGCCCAGGCTGCTATGATGCAGAGTGCGCTAGCTAAGGAGCGGAGGGAACAGAAGATGCTGCAGAGAGAGCAGGAAATGGACTCGGTACCTGCCGGCCTCAGCAAGAACTGGATTGACCCTCTTCCTGACAGTGAGTGAGCCAGAGGCGTTTTGTTGTATAAAGATTATACAACATATTTTTAGGGAAAGCGGTTAAAACTTGTACTGGTGTGGGCACCCCCGAAATCGAACATTAGGCTTGTGGGATGGTTATGATTGCGTAGGTAGATGTAAATGTAATAACAGTTTTTTTTTTTTTTTTTTTTTAAGGGAATATGTTCAATACCCATTTTAAAATTATGCGGGAACCAAACCAAAATCTGATATGCCAACCTATATGCTGGAGAAATATATATTAGTATATTAGTTTGACTGTAAGGTAAAAATTTTTTTCAGGTGATAAAAAGTATATTATATTTGTATTAAGTGGCCAAAGATTGCAAATAGCTGGGCCGGATTCCAAAATGTTGGTTAGGCTGTAACATGGTGTCACCATTCCCATTCTTTAGCAATATTCACACCAATAACTTAATATACTGTAAAGATGTTTGCAATTGCATACACTATTTGTTTCACAGCTCAACCTCGTTACTACAATTTGAGTCTATCTCCTTTTTAGGTATCTGATTGTAATTTCCAACTCCCCATTGTAATTACTATAACATCGCCCCTAGGGAAAAATTAGGTTTTTCTAGGCTTAGTAAATCATAGCTTTTTAACTCTCCTTGTTTAATCTATAATTCATAATTTATTAAAACCCCAAATACAATTTGAGGTGACGGAAGAGCTTTAGCTGCGAACATGCGAGGTATTGGGCTAACAAACCAAGACTTGCCGGAATGGAAGAAGCACGTGATCGGAGGTAAGAAGAGCTCCTTCGGCATGAAGACCAACATGACATTGCTGGAGCAGCGGCAGAGTCTGCCTATCTACAAGCTGAAGGACGAGTTGACCAAGGTAAGCCTACATTGGGAACATAGGATTTCATATTACTTAGGAGATACCATTAAATAGGTACTCTTTAGATCATATATGTTGTATAATATGTTCTTTAGTAAAATACAACATTTTAGGAAGCAGATTCATTTTATACATTTTATAGATTTTACATAACATTTGTAGTTTTTATTTCAATAAACTTTCGATTGATTGAGTGATTGAATTTTGATCTTATTAATCACAGTTATTTAGTTACCTAGTCCATTTGTTCCCATTATCTTCAGGTGTCCTCGGTGTTTTAAACTTATATAGTGGATGATAATGCTGGTCATGGTGTTGTCCTTGGTAGGGTATATTTTATGAATTTTGTCAATTTGCTTTTGTGTTTTATAATAGGTACTGTGTTTATTGGTAGATTTCTTGCTAGTGAATTTCCTATGGAAAGTGAACTATTAGCATGACCCGCACGGCGAAACTTAAGCCCGGGACCACCATAGAAGTTCCTAACGTGACCCCCTGAACACGTTTTGGGGGGTCGTTCAAAATTTTATATATATATATATGTATATATATATATATATATATAGACATATATATATATAGTATGCACTCTAGCGGTCACATTTTTTGTCCGATTTACTTCAAATTTGGTAGGGACGTTTCTTTCTATAATCAGTTGGACAAGTTCGTTGGGCAAAACAATCGGAAAACTCTAAACCCCTTTTTTGGGAATTAATCTTTCAAATTTTGAGTTTTTGGGCCCAAAAAGGGTTAGAAAAGCCCCCGATGTAAAATTAATGTATGTAATAAGATGTATATTAGTGATGCGAATGTTTTAAGCCCTCTCTCGTCATTCTAGCACCATTATTTACAGAGTTATTAAGGAAAATGTGTATCGACTAAACACAGTACGTTGTCTTATGGGGGTTTTACATTAGAAAAACCTGTTATTCATTTTTTGGCTTACTTTTATCGTCCCCAGCCACCTCACGCCTACTTTCAAGCCTGACTGGACCCTCTCCTAACCTTGTAATGCGCAAAATTGTATTCCCAGCTTTGCAGGTAAATGAAACCAGGAGCATCAAAACAGCCAAAAAATCAGTGTTTTCAGATTTTAATAAAAATTGGAATAAATGTTTGTTTTTACACTGATTTTTAGTTTTAAAAGTTTTTATGTGGAAATTCACTTTCCTCACGTCAGCTTGCTGCGTGCGAACTCGTTATTTATTCCATCTTCCATTTTTAAACAATCTACAATTTGGCTGTTGGGAATATTTATTTGGCTGTTGTGGGGTGCTAATTTATCAATTCTTATCAAGTTCCTGTTTTCATGGTAAACTCTTATTTACAGCCTATAGGTTGTGTTCAAAATTAAATTTAGAATATATTTATATCTGTATAGTGATATTTTTATGATTTTGTGCAGAAAAATATTTGTTCTGTTATACACAGGCAGTAACAGACAACCAGATCCTGATCGTCATTGGAGAGACTGGTTCAGGAAAAACCACCCAAATCACCCAGTACCTTGCGGAAGCTGGTAAGTTGTAGCTCTAACTTTATGCATTGATTTAAGGGTCGTAGGCTACTTTGTGGGTTTGGCTATCAGGAAGAGCTAATTCCAAGTTTTGTACTCAGCACCATTTTAGTAACTACAGAAGAAAATCTAACTCTTGTACCCTGAGCTACCTATTAATGCTTTCAAAGACAGTTTCGACCTTAACTAGACATTTCCATTTAGTTAAAAAAATACATGTGAATCAAAATAACAGGATAGATAACTAATTTCCTTAAGTTACATTAAGGTATTAAATGTTTGCACATTATTTAATTTTTAAAAAACCTCTCCGAATAAGTTTTTATTTTTATTTTTGATATTAAAACTTCAATACAGTATACCCTGAATATTGTAAATCATTTGAGAAAGCCTCTAAAATTGTTTGTGAAAGTTTTAATAACATAAAAATAATTCACTTATTAAAAGTGTTTTTAATGGGATTGGGAAAATCAATGTAACAGCTAACCTAAATAATAAATAATGAGTGCAAATTTATCAATCAGAGAACTTTGTTCTTGAACTTTTAATATTTTACTGTAAAAGTAAAAGAAATAGGCTACAAGATTTTAAGAATCATCGAAAATAACGTTAAAGGGTCACTGACTAATCTCTCAATTTGACATGTTCCTCCAACTCAAGAGTTCAATAACAACTGTGTTCCATATTCACGTCAACAATGGTTGTGCAGGGTTCACGGCCCGCGGCAAGATCGGGTGTACGCAGCCTCGGCGAGTGGCGGCCATGTCGGTGGCCAAGCGAGTGGCGGAGGAGTTCGGCTGTCGGCTCGGCCAGGAGGTCGGCTACACCATACGGTTCGAGGACTGCACCAGTCCAGAGACGGTGATCAAGTGAGTATGAACAGTGATGTAGAGTACGCTCTCAGTTGTCGTGCGTTGCAACCGAGGGTTCAAATATTGTTTGAATTAATCAGAAACTCAGAAGCATGAAGAAAATTAGAAACAAGTTTTCATACAAAATTTTTGAAACTTTTATAAAGCAAAATCTTCACTATTTTATCTTAATTTTAAATAATGTTTCTTTTTAGTTTTTTATTAATATTTTAAACTTTAACAATTAGTACTATTTTTATAGCTTTTTTTGTGTGATTATTTTACATTTTGTGTGATTACATTGCTTGATTTTTTTTAAGCTTTTTTGGAAAGAGATAGTGCATCTTCTATGCATAGTGTCATGTGCATTTGTCAAATAAAGAAATATTAATTGATTGATTGATTGATTGATAGTGGGAGATATAACTGGGGTAGATAATAGCACAAAGTTATTTGTGGTTGGAAATCCTAAAACAATTTACTGTCGCACAAGTTGATTTGATAAAGTGCACCATGCACTGGACTGATTTAAGAGGGGATTTATAATCAGTTGATTGATTTAGGATAGTTGTTTTTCGGATTCTCTTGAATGTGAAATCATTCGAAGCTGAGATAAACTGTTTTAACTATTCAGGTCTTCAGACGTTCATATATGGAAACTGTCGTATTCTGAGAATTGTTCAGGTTTCAAACAGTATCTAAGAGTTGAGTGATCCAAGGTTGTCATAGTGGACATCAACTGTATATCCTTACCCCACCAAAGTGTTTAAATTGCTAATCTACTGAAAACAAAAATAAATAATAGACCTATTTCAAAATAAAATAACACTAGACAATGATAATAATTGCGGTTTTATCTGATTTTCTAGGTACATGACAGACGGTATGTTGCTGAGAGAGTGCCTTGTGGATTTGGACTTGAAGAGTTACTCTGTTATCATGTTGGATGAGGCCCACGAACGGACCATCCACACTGACGTACTATTCGGTAACTTTGATTGCTCTTAAGGCTTTGTCTTTTAGTTACTTTTAAATAGTTTATTTACGAATCTTATGTCCATATGATTTGCGTGTTCCATCTTGGAATAGCCAGTTCAAATATATGTTGTTAATTAGTACCTACAATACTACAATGTGTACCACAACTTGTAGGTGGACATCCCTAGAATCGAACCTGTGACCAAACAAAGTCCAAGACTCTAACCGTGATGATAGCGAGATGCCCCAGCCCACTTATGAGATCTATGAGTTGTATGAGTTACTCATAATAAAAAAATAAAATTTTACCTCTGGTGGATTAGGGCTGTTACATTCAAGTACCTGGGGGGCCGAGCTTTGCTCGGGGGAAGGTCAGTCAGTTTGTTTAGATGACTCAGAGTAATATTTCACCACTTCCCCCTACTGATAATCAGATTTGTATAACTCATTTGCCTCATTTCTACATTTTTAAGGTCCCTCCAGTTGTTATTTATAGCTCAATGTCCCTTTGATTTATTTTACTACTCTATATATGTAATATTCACTCGAATCGTTTAATCTCTGCTCTCAGGAAACCACATGTTAATAATCATAAACAACATAGTATTACTTTGACAGTTCCCTGGTTGATTATGGACAGCTGTTACAATTCTTTTGTTTTGATTTGAAATTCCATAAGCCCATAGTTAATTTTTTTAACTTTTCATTTTAGATTTTTTACATTATTTGATTTTTACTGGGGATGAGGCCTGTTTAGAACTTATTTTTATCCCAGAAATTAGTTATTTCGAACATTTGAAGGAAATCGTTGGAGCCGTTTTTGAGATCCGTGTCGCAAGCAGAGTATAGGATACTGTAGTGTTCTCATTTCCGATAATAGTATGAAGCCTGGTTGGCTGTCTTCTCCTAGCTATAATACATGATCAAGTTGCCACTTGTGCCGATTTTTCCATTTATAATTTTTCATGCGGTATACATCAGCTGGAATGTTCTCTAAAGTTTTTGTCTGCTTAACCCTAGGAGTGGCGATCCGCCGGTTTCCGGCGGATTTTGGTGTCGCCTATTGTGGCGATCGCCAGTTTCCGGCGGATTTTGACCGAAAATTTTGCAACGTAAATAAACCTCTATTAATCAACTCAAAAGTGAATAATATATATATCATTCGAAAGATAATATTCTGAACTTTCATTTGATTACATAAACAAACCCTGTAGCAGGTATATAACAATGTCACCGCGATTAGAAATCAAATGAAATTTAGGCGCGAAACGATACTTGCAGCTGACACTTGGGAAATGTCAAAACATGACTTTTTTGAAATTACCCACCTCGGGTAATTTTCGTCGCACGATGTTGTGGGAAGTACCAATGCACAGCCAAGGAGTTATATTTCATTTTGGTATGGAGTTTTAGATCGATATATTGATTTGACAGATCATATGATTTTATAAACACAGATGATTTTTGTTCTTCTGTAAAATGGCGATCCGCCGGAAACCGGCGGATTGCAAAATCGAATATATATCCAGTGTAATGTTATATTTGCATGACATATAATATCTTATTTGAAAGAAGAAAGAATGACGAATAATTTGGTGTTGCGCGATGGCAGCACTGACTCCACCGTCAGCTGCTATGAGTTAATAATTATTACAAGGCTATTTCTAATAAAAATATTTTCCGAAGTGACTGCGTACACGTCCAATATAAGGGCAAATTCACTTCGCTACCGCTTAGGTTATGTTGGGTTAGGTTACGTTACGTTATGTTTCGTTAGGTTAGGATATGTTAGATTACGTTAGATTAGGTTAGGAGGTTTTCTGGCTCTCAATTTGTTTTAAAAATCACAGGAAAAGTAACGTACGGTGCATAATTTGGAACGGACGTGAACAGTAGCGGCTCACGTCGGACGTGTACGTAGCCACTGCCAATATTTTCCATTCGAGAAATCGTGTTTGATATTTTCGTGTTTTATAACTATTATCAGTGAGTTATTACTAAATAATTTATTATTACGGAGTTTTTAGTGTAAGTGAAGTGTTTGTGTGTATATAACAGTAATCTTTATGCATTATATTATGCATAAATATTACTGAAGTGTGACAAATAGTGTTTATAAAGTGTTGTGTTTACTCCTACATAGGCCTAGTGAAATTTGCCAAATCCGCGACTGTTTAGTGCTACATAACACATATAAAAACAATAATTTACCCTAAGTGTTATACATTTTTATGTAGGTAATTGAATGTACTACAGCATGGTTATATTGGTTTGGGGGTAAAATATTTGGTCAAAAAGTTATATACTAAAAACTGTGAAATTTTTTTTCCAAATACGCAAAAATTCCAAAACGTTATTTTATTTACATGTATTTATAAGTGACAATAATTTTTTACCATAAACCTATGACTTTTTTGGATTCCTTACTTCATTAGCTCTACAAATATATATATATCATTATTAGTATACATATATATTACATTTCTTATTTACATCACAAACTAACACTGTACAGTTTACGCATTTTTCGGGTTTCCGTTTATTATTACATTATGCCCCAAAAAACTTATAAAAAAATTCTTTCCCCAACATGTTATATATTTATATGTAGGGAATTAGATTGTCTACAAAATGTATATAATGAATTTTCCATAAAAAATCTGTGGAAAAAATTTTACCCTGGCTGCGTTTGAAATTTCAAAAAAAAAATCAAAATTTTCTTATTCTTTTCACTTACCGGAAAAAAAATGTCTAGATCTTTATTATTTTACTATTTCTAGAATCTCCTGTTCTTTCTGAACAAAATGAATATAAAGTTAACTTGTTTACTCTAACGGTTGAATTTATATGGATTTTTAAAAAAAGGTCTGCAAAATCGCCAAATTTAGCTAGCCACACTACGCGTTAACATGGCGCCACTCCTAGGGTTAACAAATCACATTATAGAAATCACTAACAGGTGATGTAATGTTGTTTACATCTATAACAACCATTAATGAAATAGCTAACGCTGCTTTATTATTCAGCCTACCTCAATATCAGAATTAGGTAGGTGGGAGACAATACAATAATCAGGATTATAATAATCCCTTTAAGGTGCATCTTTTATTTCTGATTTTATTTTATACAGTATCACAAAATTGTAATTGAATTTAAAAACCCGCACAAGGTATACATGAATAGAATCAAAATTGAAGGTACGTGTTTATAATATTATTTCACTGTTTACTCATATTTAAAAGTTATGTACACAACGTTGATTTGTTGTAAAATACTGATGTATAATGTGAGAAAATGAAATTTGTTTGTTATTCTGTATATGACTATGTCTTTTGCAACAATTATATTGCGTAATGGCGGCAATAAATCTTTTTGAATCTTATTATCGAATCATATATGTTTAGTAGGCTACTGTCATAACAAAATCATTGGGAACTTAGAAATAGCCCTTTTGCTAGCTTTATGGTTAGTGTCTTGGACTCGGTTCAAGGGGACACAGGCTCTATTTCCTGGATGTCCATACACAAGTTAAAGGAACCACTTTCCCGTAGAATTGTTTTTTTCTTTCAACAAAATGTCTAAAAAAGAAATAAAAAGAAAAAGTTTTTTTGGGCACTCTGTCAAGTTACTTTGGAATATTTACATTCTACATCTTGCACAAAGCAAAATGACATTTCTATACAGTTTGCTAATGCCTCTTGCATGTTTTCTATTCAGGGCTGCTGAAGCAAGCAGTCAAGAAGCGCGCGGAGCTGAAGTTGATCGTCACCTCGGCCACTCTGGACGCTGTCAAGTTCTCTCAGTACTTCTTCGAGGCTCCGATCTTCACTATTCCTGGACGCACATTCCCGGTTGAGGTAGGTTTTAACATTGTATTATTGGTACAAGATATATCCAGGGTTATTGGAAACCCAGATGTCAGGGGAAGTGAAATTAAGTGACGACAGTTGAAAATTATAGATTTTGGAGCTAGTCCTAGTAATTAAGATGGTTAGAGTTACAGCCAGGAAAACAAGAATTGTTCTAATCAATTAAATAAGGTCAAGTTGTTTTCCCCTGGTCATTCACTCTGCATATGCACATATGCTATCAAGAAAAGAACTTTAATTTTCCAAATTGAATTTTTTTGTTTTGTATATTTTTTGAACCTAAAAAATGGTTTTGTATTAATGCCTGTTCTCTGTACAGCTGTCTAAGTACAAGACCGAGAGTATGTTATGTTTTATGTGTTTTTTAAGGGACAGATTCAGAGGTCCTCACTTGTCAACTGAAGCTTAATGTGCGCTCCTAGTACGGTAGTTGGGTAAACCAATACCCATACCCTTTACCGAGAGTATACATCTTTTCTTGTTTACATATAATTAATTGAAATTTACCATACAGTTTATGTTAGAGTTGAAAGTCAGCAGTGGGACTGAATTTGATATGTAAGAAAACATTTGGGAGTTTTCTGATACCACTTCTTATCAAAAATCATTGTTGCAGGAATTATGAAAAGTAGTGTATTACATGAACATCAACTAAATGTATTTGTCATGGTCGTGGGTGATTAGTCGTGTCAACCGTATGTATGTCAATTGGTCGTATAAACCATAAGTACACAAATTGGTTGTGTGCCGATATGACACACACACAACCGCAGGTATGACGATTGATCATGTCAATAATATGTATGTCGATTGGTCGTGTCAACTGTATGTATGTCGATTGGTCGTGTCAACTGTATGTATGTCGATTGGTCGTGTCAACTGTATGTATGGCGATTGGTCGTATTAACTGTATGAATGGTGATTGGTCGTGTCAACCTAATGTATGGCGATTGGTCGTGTCAACTGTATGTATGGCGATTGGTCGTGTCAACTGTATGTATGGTGTTTGGTCGTGTCAACCGTATGTATGGTGATTGGTCGTGTCATCCACATGTATGGCGATTGGTCGTGTCAACTGTATGTATGTCGATTGGTCGTGTCAACTGTATGTATGGTGATTGGTCGTATTAACTGTATGAATGGCCATTGGTCGTGTCAACCGTATGTATGATGATTGGTCGTGTCAACTATATGTATGGCGATTGGTCGTGTCATCCACATGTATGGCTATTGGTCGTGTCAACCCTATGTTTGTCGCAGGTGCTATACACTAAGGAGCCGGAGACAGACTACCTGGACGCCTCTTTGATCACTGTGATGCAGATTCACCTGCGGGAGCCTCCCGGGGACATCCTGCTCTTCCTCACAGGTCTGTGGTAAACAAAAGGGACAGTAAGTTGTTGGTAAAGTTTCAAACCAAGTTTTGTGTACTGCCTGGAAAGTTTTACTGTTTTTGTATCCAATTATTTAATACAGTGTAATTTTTTATAGCCTAGCATGATGTTTAAGTAACTTTATATGGCGGCTATTGACTAAACAAATATAATGTAAAAGCACAAATTTGTTTAACAGCGTATTTTCTCTGATTTTGCTTTAACATTGAAAGCAGGGGGAAATCTCCGTGTTCATTTGTTTTCAGTGTAATCAACATTCTCATAAATATTTTCCTTTAATCCATATTTTATATACAATTTTTGCTGGAAGTTTGCACCAAATATCAAATACAAAACTGGTGAGCTAATATCTAAACCAAACCGGGTAGTCAAATTGCAGAAAGGATATCAAAGAATTTTACATATTGAAGATTTTGGATATTATAAGGATGAATTTGAGAGTTTTACCTGTGTATGTGTCTATTAAACAGTGATTTTGATTTTGGTACTAGTAACTGTAATTTGAAATTCTTAATAAAATGTAAATGTTGTAAATTTATACGTTTACACAAAGCAAGACTGTTTCTAAACTTCGCCTGCCAGCAGTGCAAATGTTTATCTATATAAAATATCTCACAGAATAAGTGTGCTAGTAACCATTGATTGAGGTGAATACCCAAATTTTAAATATGCAAGGTGCAATTCCACTGTCTGATATTTAAAATTGCTCTACTCTGATATATTTCATCCAGGCAAAGCAATTGCCTCGGCACGATTAAATATATTTTGAAGCTGTATTAATATGCAACAACTCAAATGGCTTAAAACAAAAAATATTTGTTTTCATAGATCTAGATCTACAATCTAAGTTGCTTTTGAAATTGCTAACTTTTTCAGATTGCACAACTCAACTTACGCTAACTTTTTCATATTGCACAACTCAACTTGCATAGCTCGTTCTAGCATCCAAGTGTTTTACTGAAAACGTACAGTAAGACTTGATGATAGTTGTAAATACATCCCAGTGTGATCCTTTAACTGGTGTGCAGGTCAGGAGGAGATTGACACTGCCTGTGAGATACTGTACGAGCGGATGAAGTCCCTAGGCCCGGATGTTCCGGAGCTGATCATCCTTCCTGTCTACTCAGCTCTGCCCAGTGAGATGCAGACCAGGATATTTGAAGCTGCCCCCCCGGGATCCCGGAAGGTACATATAAATAGACTGTTCAAGCCTAGTAGTATATTACTTGTATTAAATACTGAGAAGTTTATATGGGAGTTCAGCAACATACTATAGAATTAAGATTCATTTTATTATTTTATTATTTCTTAGATTTTCTGCCACCCCTCCTTACCGACTCTGCTTTAACCGTTGGTTGGTTTAATAGTTCTTTCAGGCAAAAATAGTGTATTCTTTAAGCATCTGAGATTTGACTACTGTTTTTTTTAACCTCATTGCTCGACTATTTCATAAATAAATGTGTTTGTGCAGATTAAGTAACCTATTTTGATTATTAATAGTGGCTAACTGGCCAACTTGAGACCTTTTTTTATTTGTAATGCTTGTTGAATATATTTTATAGCACATTAATATGAGTTTGTGTTAAAGTACTATAATCTGGTGCAGTATTCTTTTATGATAGAGTTTCTTTTAGACGTATAATTATCTTCACCAACTAAAACTATTAAAAAAGAGAAAGTGGAATGTAGTAATCATTTAATAGTAAAGAGGGAAGATCAAATTTTCATTTTAAAATGTTATTACCATATTAATAACTTACTGTATACATTTAGTGGTTATTGCGTTCTTTTACTGGCAAAATTGCAGTGTTAGTGTATGTTCATATCGTTTAGACTGTAATTAGTTTTAACCAGCCTTTTATGTTATCAATCTGTGGGGGTCAATGTAGAGGAGGTATTCTGTCTGATGATCAGTTTTATATTGTGTTGACTTGGGAGATTTAACAGAGATGTGCAAGTACAAGTTTTTTAAGTAGATTCGAGTAAATGGCAGAAGATTTGAATCTTGAGTTCGAGTCGAGTATACAAATTAAGAAAAAAACACATAGGTCGAGTTGGATTGGATCAAAACAGTGTATAGGGTTCCATTTATAAATGTTTCCTATTAAAATATACTTTTCTAGTCAATATGACCTGAAAATAACAATAGTAAGTAAAATAAATGGATTTCTGATTCATTGGAAAAAGGTAAGTACATTTATCTGAAAATAAATCATACCAAAGTTATTGCTTAACATTTAGCCATGAAAATAAAATACTTTAAATCTTTTGGTATTAAGGTTGTTATAGCCTATATGGTATTAATTAACAGTTTCATTAAAAAATTCCCAGTTTTTAGCGAATTTCCCCTATAGGGAAGAAGCTATTACCGTAGGTCTCATGGTAAGATTTAAGCCCGAGACCATGACAAATTTTTTTTTAGGTCCCCAGATGACTAAAACACTATTTGTTCAAATTTATATATATGTATATATATATATATGTGTCCGTGAATGCGATAACTTGAGTAAAAAATGTCCGATTTCGATGAAATTTGGCTCAAATGTGTAAATTGACATTCATGACTTTAAGTTCGAAAACCAGAAAAATCGGGCCATGGGAAGGGGGGTTTATGGGGGTTTTAAATGTTCCAAAAATCAGTTTTTTGCATTTTTTATCCTAAAATTTTTAAAACACTTAATTTTGGTTTAGACCATGTTATAGAGCTTAAAAAAACAAATAATATGGTATTTTGAATTATTAAGCTAGGTTAAGTGGTTGCGGAGAAAATCCAAAAAACCTGCTCATAAAATCTCATATGTTAATCTTATGGGAAAAAGGTTTTTGGCTTTTCCTAAGTTAATTTTGATGTAAACTTCACATTTGCTTTTACCAATCAATTCAGCTCCACAAAACAATCATTTTGGTGTTTAAATTGTGATTCTACGTCCAATTGCAGAGATATTCAAAGTGCTAAACACAGTACGTTGTCCAATGTTATCCTTATGGAGAATAAATAAAATTTGATATCTCCATTATTAATGAATGTATATTGATGAAACTTGGCACGTGGGGTCATGTAGTACTGGTATATTGATATTTGCACAAAAAATTGATTTTTTGTTGATTATCCCCGTAGCAGCGAACCTGCGTACTCATCCCCCATGTTATTCTTATGGAGAATAAGTAAAATGTAATGACTCCCTTAATTATGAACATAAATTAATACAACTTGGTATGTGGCTTCACCTTGTTGAGTTATATTGATATTTGCATAAAAACCCATTTTTTTAGTTCCTTGTTGCAGCAAACCTGCTTACTCATCTCCCATGTTATTCTTATGGAGAATAATAAAAATGTTATATAGTGCTTACTTATGATTGAATATTGATTAAACTTGGCATGTGGCTTCACCTAGTTAAATTATATTTATATTTGCATAAAAACCAATTGTTTGTGTTCCTTGTTTCAGCAAACCTATGTGCTCATCACCAATGCTATTCTTATGGAGAATAATTAAAATTGTATATATCGCTTATATATGAATATATTTTTATGAAACTTGGTATGCGGCTTTATATGGCATTAAGACATATATTATGCATTGGAAATTCGCTGAGTACGCAGGTTTGCTGTGACGGGGGTATTATTTTATTTCCTCCTTTTTATTTATCCTATGTTTTACATTATGTTTAGGCCTAGGCTACATCTTTTTCCGAATGGAGGAAATAAAATGACATTAAGGCCTATAAGTTAAAATAAACTTTATTTTATTTTTAATATTTAAAATGCCTATTACATGGTAAAAACATTAGCGTATTTACTTACCACACAAAATGTATTTACTACCGTAACATATCTTAGCATTAATTTTAACATTAATAGTCCTAATAAGACCAACACTAATAGTCCTAATAAGAACAATCAGTTAGTAACAACATAAAGATATGTTTGAAAGTGCCTGGCAAATCAATTGATGAAATTGCCATGTCTTAAATTAGAGGTGTGTGGATATCTGAAAAGCCGGTTCGGTTTCGGATCGGATATCCGAATCCGATCCGAAGGTTTTTTCGTTATTCGATAAGATCCAGTATAAATCCGACTTATTCGGATAAACTGTATATCTGGGGATAAAAAGTCAGATACAAAAAATAAATACGTTTGGACCATTAACGCTTTGACTCTGACCACATCGTTCAAGATAACGTGACGAAATGTCTGTAGCTTTGTTTTTCGGTTTCGGTAAGATATTTGTGTAGATTCGCGATGTATCGTATCGCGATACACAGCCGGATCGTACATTATTGTAGCAAACAAAGAACAAATATGGTCTATAAAGAGAAATGCACGATAGCAGATGTTTTTTATGTAAACAATCGCAAATGCATACAACATTGCAACTCGATGTCGATTCAAGTTTCAGGGGGTAGATTTAGACAACGAGAACGAGACAACATTAGTGGATTACTGGCGAATAAGTCGATAATTTACAGTCATAGTCAATATCCAATTGTATCAACATCTCACGATTCAATGAGGAATCTCCCATAAAGTAAGTCATAATTCCAAAGTTGCATTGTGTAAACAGAAATTATAGTGCATCAAATTTAAAATTATTGCTGCTACTGATATTCTGTTTCCATTCAATACCTTTAAAACGATGAGTAAAATATTGCCGACTTGCACAAAACGAGTTACATAGCTTTATCTTCGGGGAAGTTTCCCGCTATGATCAAAGAGCTTAATCCATCTACAGCTATCATACTCCAAGAAAAGACTTCACTTTTTACCCCCGGACGAGACCTCTAGATATATTAAGCTGGTTGTGTATTACGACGCTGCAAAGCAGCGACGACGGATTCACAAGAGTCCGCTTAAGAATAAGAACAAGAATCTTTATTTCTCCATAAAAAAAACACAAGAGTGCACATAGAGAATTGTCACAACATATTGCTAATAACTAACTATAAAGTATTAAAATAAAAAAATAAAAAAAATGTCACATGGTTAATAATTGGTTCTTTACACATTTCGTTTAAACAGAATTAATTTTGCTTAGTTATCTATTATTTATTTACACAGATTTTATCGTTCGGTTATTATTCGATTTTGTTAATTAATTTCTTTAAAGTGGAACCAAAAAAGAATAGCAATTCTAAAAAGAACGAAGTCGATAGCGAAATCGCTGAATGTCTGAAATGCAAGCTTTAAGGTTCAAGGTTATGTTGTATGTTTTTACATTCCGGTGACAAACTAAACAAAGTTTCTATTTTTTAGTGAACAAAAATTCAAACTAGGTAGTAAATTTCTATTACAAAGGAAATTTTTTGGTCATCGATTTTTTGGTTTAACTCATACAGAGAAGGCCTACTGAGTCATTGTTTCATTACCTAAATCATGCTAGGCCTAAAAGTATGTTGTGATGTCTGCTACTTTTTAAGATCGGTGATTCTGGTGTTTGAATTAGGCTGTCAGTTAACATCATATTAAAATATGTCCTTGTTTTTTCACTTGTCTGACCATATGAATTAGGCTGTCAGTTAACATCATATTAAAATATGTCCTTGTTTTTTCACTTGTCTCTGACCATATGTATGTGTTTGGTTTTTTACTAAATCCAGATAGGCTAAGAAGTTATATCATAATGACAAGGATGATAGTCATGATGACATTAAATGATTGAAGTTGAGTAGCCTAATCTAGGCCTACTTTTATTAAATTATATAGCCTAACTTTGCCAAAATTATTACTTTTTAACTTGTAATTTTTTGTTACCACTAAAGTCAAGTAGTTTGTTATTTGACCTTTATTACAATCACAGTTTGGAAGTTGTGATATTGCCAAAACCATTATTAAATTTGGGTTATTCATAAACATTTGATTCTTTTATCATCTAGTCTCCAAATTTTGGAGTCCAAAATAAATAATATAATGTAAGCCTATTTGTTTAGAGCCAGTTCGATATATATATTAGCCTACTAGTTTATTTGTTATAAGACTATAAATTAGAGGAAGAACAATGGTTATTCAAAGAAAACATCACAGACAGTGGGTTTTATTCACTGATTTAATAACAAATGTAAAGTTGCCAAATTACTAAGGTTTAGTTCATGCTGAACCAGTAAACATATTTCTTGTATTTTTCACTGCAGAGAAGATAGTATTCTTGAGTATGTACACAGGTTAGTAAGTGATTGCTCCTCCATTTAGACATGCTGTTTTCTGGTTAGGTCATGTGTAGCCTTCAATTACTCAGAAAGATACAGTTGTAAAAATAATAACCACTTTTTGTGTACCTATTGAATAAAATTACCTAGCTGAAATATTTTATATTTCATATCTTGCAAGGTACCTAAATGAAATTGAAAGGTTCCGACCTAAAAATATGGTAATCCTTAGAGATCTATGTAACGTGCGGTATTGGCAAAGTAAATATCCGAATCCGAAAATTATCCGATCCGAAACCTTTACTATCCGATCCGAACTTAAGCTATCCGAACCGAAACTGATCCGAACTTAAGCTATCCAAACCGAAACCGATCCGAACTAAAAATTCACTATTAGCACACCTCTATCTTAAAAAGAGTTTTCAAATATTACAAATTATTTAAAAAAATCATTAATGAAACTTAAACAAGGCCAAAACTAGAGATGTGCGAGTACAGGTTTTTTAAGTCGAGTCGAGTATACAAATAAAAAAAACAGATAGGTCGACTTGAATTGGATCAAAACAGTGTATGGGGTTCCATTTGTAAATGTTGTTATTAAAGTATACTTTTCTAGTCACTATGACCTGAAAATAAGAATAGTAAGTAAAATAAATGGATTCCTGCTTCATTGGAAAAAGGTAGGTACATTTACCTGAAAATAAATCATACCAAAGTAATTGTATAACATTTTGCCATGAAGATAAAATACTTTTAATCTGTTGGTATTAAGGTTGTTATAGCCAATATGGTATTAATTAACAGTTCCATTAAAAAATAATCTCAGTTTTTTATTTTATTTCCTTCTTTTTATTTAAACTATGGTTTGTATATTATGTTTAGGCCTAAGCTACATCTTTCTACGAATGGAGAAAATAAAATTATATTTAGGCCTATAAGTTAAAATAAATTTTATTTTAATATTTAAAAGGCCTATTACATTGTAAAACATTAGCCTACGTACTTACCACACAAAATGTATTTACTAACATATATCTTAGCATTAATTTTAACACTAATAGTCCTAATAAGAACAATCAGTAACAACATGAAGATATGTTTGAAAGTGCCTAGCAAATCAATTGATGAAATTGAAGCCAAGTCTTAAATAGAGTTTTAAAATATTACAAATTATTAAACAAATTATTAATGAAACTTAAACAAGGCCAAAACAAATCACTTATCTTTAAAAACAGCTCAATGCCAAAGGACAGTTAAGCCTAAAATTAATGGATTGACCCAATTTCAATTATTATGGAACAAAAACCAAGCACAAACTTCTTATGCTTACTTATTACATTTCATTACAGATGTATGTTTTTGATATTTTACTTTAAAAAAATTACGTTCTCATGCTTACCTATTCGATTTCTTTACAGATATGTTTTTGATATTTTACTTTAAAAAATTACAAGGTTAGGTTAACCTAAAAGTGGACTATACAGACAGTGTTCATTCAACTCAATCTGAAGATCCTGGTAAATCACCAATTTGCAAGCCACAACTTACTTATTATTAATAAAACATTAAAATCCACATCACAACTCTTTAACACCTCAAATGCGTTCACACTTAATTTGAATTTACAGACGACGTGCGGCCGCGGACGACCCTTGGTAGCGCCGGTAAACGGCGGGAGTAAACTCGTTCGAAACGTTTGAGTTTCAGTGCTGGATTCGGCTCGAACTCGAAATTTCGAGTACTCGCACATCTCTAGCCAAAGCAAATCATTTGTCTTTAATAACAGTTCAATGCCAAAGGACAGTTGAGCTTAAAATTAATGGATTGACTAAATTTCAATTATCATGGAATAAAACACAAGTACAAACTTCTTATGCTTACCTATTAGATTTCTTTACAGATATGTTTTTGATATTTTACTTAAAAAAATTACAAGGTTAGGTTAACCTAAAAGTGGACTATACAGACAGTGTTCATTCAACTCAATCTGAAGGTCCTGGTAAATCACCAATTTGCAAGCCACAACTTACTTATTATTAATAAAACACTAAAATCCACATCACAACTCTTTAACACCTCAAATGCGTTCTCACTCAATTTGAATTTTCAGACGACGAGCACATCCCTATTTAAAATGTTAATCATTTTTAGTAGGTACCAATTTGTTCTTCTATTTAACTAACACAAAGACCAAAAACCAAGTTAGTTTCATAATAAATTCAGTCATGAATCTTACTTTTATGAATTTATAGTTTCAAGTGGCTCTCCACGCTTTATGGTTAACGTAGACTAGGTTTGAAAAAATAATTTAAAAATAATGTTTGATACTTCCAGGTTGTGATTGCCACCAATATTGCTGAAACGTCATTGACCATTGACGGTATCTACTATGTGGTCGATCCTGGGTTTGTGAAGCAGAAAGTCTACAACTCCAAGACAGGGATGGATTCTCTGGTCGTTACTCCAATATCTCAGGTAATAAATAGTTGAATCCGTATAACAGTTAACATACAGAAGTGTCTGAGTTAATCTATTGAAGTGCTTTACAGTAATGAATTTTGTGAAAGCGTGAATTGGGATATATTTACTGCATGTTGCAGTATTGGATTTTGGTACAATTATGCTGGGTTTTTAAAACATGTTCTTATATAACAGACTAATTACTCCAGATAGGTTTGGGCTTATTCCCTATAACATTAGTTTCTTATGTTTCAATTGAAAACAATGTTGGAAGTTTGAAAGAGCCAATTAATTCACATAATTGAATTACAAAGATTTTAAGAAAATTGTAGGTTTAAAAAATGGGCCATGTGGCTAGTAAATAAACTTAACTTACTCGTATGAAACCACATTTATTGAACTTTCATTCTTGACACCCCTCCTTGCTTATACATTTTTGTAACCCATAAAATAAATTTATTCTTCTTGCAGATAAAACAGCGGTGTGTTTTTTATATCACCCATTTTGTTACGATTGGTTTTCTTTGTAACCCCGAGTGTAATGTTTCAGGCCCAAGCCAAGCAGCGTGCGGGGAGAGCCGGCCGCACGGGTCCCGGCAAGTGTTACCGTCTGTACACGGAGCGAGCCTACAGGGACGAGATGCTGCCCACACCCGTGCCCGAGATCCAGCGGACCAACTTGGCCACCACGGTAGGGATGAATACTTGCGATGTGGTTGGTAATGTACAGTCTTAAGAATATTGTAAGTTTTAAGAGAAAATTGGAGAGTTTTGTAAATAACCATGGAAAGTATTAAGATTATAAGTAAACTAATACAGTAGACTCTCAGAAATCAGAACTATTGTGGTGATAGGCCGGTTCGGATTTTAAAAATCTGGATTTCCAGGAGGTGAGCATGAATTATCTTTTCCGCCTTTACAGTGAACAATTATGACAAATGCATTTACGTTTATGTGCCAAGTGTTACTTGCCTACTGATTTACATCGTCAGTGATGAGTCATTGACAGGAGAAGAACTGAACGGAGCAGCGAGCCGGATACATAAACAATAACAAACACCGATAACGGCACGGTTGGATTAGGCGAGGACTCGGACCATCCGAGGTCGGGTAGTGCGCCTGACGATGCAAACTACATGACATATAATTAAGTATAATCGCGTGTAAACTGATTCCGTTTTTATATGCAACAAATAAAATTAAAAATATTCAAGATCGTCGGTCAGGTTAACCGTGAGTCCGGATAAGTGTGATCCGGATTTCCGAGAGTACTGTAATTTATAAAATGTTAGCCTCTCTTATTATGTACTTTGTTGTTTTTTGCTATGTCTCTTATGTTTTGCACAAAAAGGCATTGTAAAAAAATTGTTTTGAGAACCTAATGCCAAATTAAATTTCAACAACAGGCATTTTATAGCTTCGAACAATGAAGTATTGATCTCCCCGCCTCTAAATTATAAATTTTTGTTTTCTGCAACCGCGCCAAAGTTCTTTGTATGATCTAAAATAAGATCGTAAAACCAGCTGTTTCCTGTTTAGCGAGCGAACCAGACTTTCGCTCGCTAAAATAGTAATAAAAATGTGACTGATTGTTGCTTTGGTCCAAACTAACTGACTCGGTGTTTATAACCTCAATCCTGTGAATTCAGCCAAAGTGATTTAAAGTGAATTTTCTTATGTTTGTGACATCCAAAATTGCAGTTGTAGGAAAAATTGTGTATTTAATTTGAGTATCTCAATAAACTAAAGTTTTCGCTTTCGGAAAATTACCGTATTCCACTACGCATCTTGTGGTAACAGTTTTCTCTCAAGCGACTAAGACCTACTTTACGCTCTTAATGCATAACTAACTATTTCATCAACTGAATTTTTCAATTAATATTTGTCAGGGTAGTTTTCTCAGCACATGGACAGTCCAGGGATTTCCTCCTGTGGTTTTGCTATAGACCCAGTGTCGGTTGTAGGTGCTCCAGCTTAAGACCATGGGTATCAATGACCTGCTGCACTTTGACTTCATGGACGCTCCGCCCGTCGAGAGCTTGATCATGGCCCTGGAACAGCTGCACTCACTCAGCGCATTGGACAACGAGGGACTCCTCACCAGGCTGGGGAGAAGGGTGCGTAGATATTCAGCATTTTAAAGATTTTTCTTTAGTTAATATTTCTCCCAAGTAAAATTTGATGGATTATTTATAAATAAATAAATGTTGACACAGCTAACTTATGAAGGGAAATTAGGGATGTGTCACTTCCAGCTTTGGTTTTTAATTTAAATAAGTTGTCGGTTCTCCATTTGAGAAGAAGTTGGGAATTTCACATTGGCAATTTGGTAGACACCCTATTTTGAAATTCCAGCTTATATAATGATATCTTTTTTAAACAAACATCAACTGGCTATTGCCATAGGCCAATTGTGTGTCTACATGGGCAAGCCAGTTGTGACCGCTTATGAAAAACTATCATAGCAGTCAGCTGGGATCGAACTTACGCTTGACCACGTCTGACTTGCGAGGCCCGCACTCTACTTCTGAGCTACCGCGACCGGTTACCTGGTATTCTTATGTAATATTCTAAAACAAACAAAGAATTTCATGATCATATTAATTACTAGTGGGTTGTAGGGGCTATAGGCTCTAATTTTGTTTTTTGTGTAAGTGGATATTCTGAAAGTAAATCTTTAGGGGTGTATGAACACATGTTAACACAAACAAAGCAGAAGCTTAAATAACATTATAAATAATCACAGTTGATCATTAGTCCATTTTTTGCTTATTAATCAAAACACTAGTGAAATTCCATTAAGAAAATCATTAGTTCTTTGAAGAACAGTGGGGCATAGCCCAGATAATTTTGGACATTTGCGATATTTTTCCCAGCGTCCATGGCCCTCAAGCTTTAAAATGAATGGTCATAAGCTATCTTATCTTCTTCCTACCTCGAAAATTTTCATAGGGACCGATCCACTTCTGGAAATAAATATTACTAGTGGCTTACAAGAGCTATAGCCCCTAACAAATGGTTTTTGTGTAAGTGGATAATCACAGCTAATCATTAGTTCATTTTGCTTATTTAATAGTAGTGATATTTCCATAAGAAAATCATTGGATCTTTGAAGTCCAGTTGGGCGTAGCCCACGTAATTTTTGACATTTCAAGCTTTATAATGAATCGTGATAACCTAACTTAACTTCTTCATAGGTCGAGATATTTCGTGGGGACCGATTCGCTTACAGAATTAAATATATAGATAAGATAAGGCGAAACATTGAGTTGGAATAAACAATGGGCGTTGATTCCTGTACATCTGTTTGTTTATAAAACTCTGTCAATGTTGTCAGATGGCGGAGTTCCCCCTTGAGCCGAACCTGTCCAAGATGCTGATCATGTCGGTTCACGTGCAGTGCTCGGACGAAGTGCTCACGGTCGTCTCCATGCTGTCCGTGCAGAATGTGTTCTACAGGTAAACTATATACACTGTCTGTTTCATACTTTAGACTGGAAATGAGCCGGTACTTAGAAAAATTAGAGGTTTTGAAATAACAACACAAAACTTAATTTGGTACATTCAAAACTAAGCCTATATAAAGTCTTTAGTGTGTTTTCTGACTTTTTTGTTGGTATTGTACTTACTGGAACAGCAAATTACTGAAAAATGACAATTAGATACTGTATGAGCATTCAAAAACAACAGTAACATTATGGCTGTATCAGAGAATGAATTTAAATAACAACAATTCATTCACATTGTACTGGTTGGAAATAATATTTAACGGTCCTTGTATGTGGTGTATAAATTGTGCTAAAAGTATGAAATACTATCCAAAATTGCAGCTTGGCCACCCTTCTTGGACATCCAGTTTGGTTAATTTGAAGTAAGGTTTCAGCTAGGAACTATGGGTAACAAATATGCAGGAACCAAGGTGAAAGGAAAAGTTGTCATAACAGACAGCGATAACGATAAACACTACCTATCTAAATTCTGTGACATCTATGTTTTCCCCAATTTGTCTCCAAACTGGCATACAGTAAACAAGTTAAAAGTTCTAACCTTGGTATTACATATCTATATGGTTTTGTTCAGTCGATGAAGAGCTAGGAAATCAGATAACCAGGTTGACTAGTGTTGACTAGGGAAATGTAGGCCTGTCCATAGCTTTAAAAATCGATTGTAGGCTTTAATAAAAGTAAATCAATAATTATTCTTATTTTTCCTACAGGCCTAAGGACAAACAGGCCCTGGCGGACCAGAAGAAGGCCAAGTTCAACCAGGCGGAAGGTGACCATCTGACGCTGCTGGCTGTCTACAACTCGTGGAAAAACAACAAGTTCAGCAACGCCTGGTGCTACGAGAACTTTGTGCAGATCAGGACTCTCAAGAGGGCTCAGGACGTGAGGAAGCAACTGCTGGGGATAATGGACAGGTGGGTTTGTAATTTGCTCTTAGCAAAAAGTACACAAGTGTCTTGTGGTTCAAATTCTGTTAGTTGTTAATATCCAATGTTAAATCACTATTGCTTTAGGATGAACATGTTATTTATGAAATTTTTGCGGACGTTTTCAATCACTAATTAGTAAAACAAAGTTTCACGACGTTTCGGGATCTAGAATCTGATCCCGAAACGCTGAGAAACTTTCTTTTTACTACTCAGTGATGGAAAATGTCCGCAATAACTTGTTGAAAGACAAACTTACCATCACCAACAATGAATTTTAAACTAAGAAGAGGATGCTCACATTGAGAAGAGAATCCCGGTTGAAGCTGGCTTACCCTTAATTAAGATACTTACTTAATTTTAATTGACTGCATTTATCTCAATGTTAAAGTCACATAAAATGAAAAGTTTGGCTAATGAACCAAAGATATTTATTTTACTGTTATTAAACTCCTTTGTTCATTTTATTTGACGATCGATGAATAACTAAGCTTTATTTATTATTGTTTTTAAATGTTAATATACTAAGATTTCTCACAAATAAAGGTAAGTCACAAGAGATTTTGGAGTTGAAAGTAATTGGGGGGTTACAGTCATGAAAAGTATTTGCCTTTCATTTTGATTTTATAAATATGTGTGTTATAGTAAGTTTTAAATTGTAGAAAATAACATAGCATAACAAATTAATTTAATAATTTTCTCAATGCCTAAAATAGTATTTTTGCTGAACTTGTTCATTATTTTTAACCATAATGTATAACTAATCATTATTAAAACATTTATGACCTTGTACAAATAATATTAGCAGATTTGTGACTTGGCAAATGTTGTGAGTACTAAAACTTACCAACACTTTTAAACACCACTTAAGTTTTAAAGTGTTAAAATCTTTTGTTTCTATGTAGCTATAACTTTACGTATGTTGATAGTTACTTCAGTACAAAACATAATTTCAGTATGGCTTATAATTTCCACCTGTCTCACGATGTATGTTTGTTTGCACAGACACAAGCTTGACGTGGTGTCGGCAGGCAAGAACACAGTCAGAGTGCAGAAGTGCGTGTGCTCCGGGTTCTTCCGGAACGCAGCCAAGAAGGATCCTCAGGAGGGTTACAGGACTCTGGTAGACAGCCAGGTGGTCTACATACATCCCAGCAGCGCTTTGTTCAACAGACAACCCGAGTGGTTAGTGCATATATCTACTTAAATGTTATTTCCTAGGGTAAAACCATGGACAGGATAGCTGACTACAGTGGAGGTGGCACAGTTAAAGTTGGGCCTTTACGCCTTGGTTTCCTAGACCACACCAGCGCGACATTGCTGACGCAATGTCCGCTGACGGGGGCGTGATGTCTGCTGTTCGCTGGCGTGATTGTGGTTTCCTAGTCAGTATATTTATTTCGCGGGTCAATGCGACGCGGTGTGTCAGTAATCAGTAAATTATGCCTACAGGCCTACTTTTTGAAATTTCACTATAATAGTTGTTATAATTTAATTCTATCATCATTCTCAAGCTCAGTTGCAATTTGATCCATGGGTTTTTCTTCACATAATAATTTTGTATTAAAAATAAATAAATAACGGGTTTAAACAAACACTTGGGCAATATAACAAAAATGGAACATTAGATTTGTTGATGCTCCTGGTTTTTATTTAAATTAAAAATTAGGATGGCAATGTTGTGCATTATAAAGTTAAGAGGCGGTCGCAGTAGCTCAAAAGTTGGTATGAGGTACTGGGGGTGATAAAACAACACCAACACATGACAAACAGCCTTTTCCAGTGTAAAATCCCATAAGACAACGTAGCCAACTGTGTTTAGTCAATTTATATTTTCTTTGATAATTCAGTAAATATTTGTGCTATAGAATGATGAAGAAGGGCTCAACATTCTTGGCTTTTTACATCATAATATCATTTAACATACAGGCTTATTTTACATTTGGAGTTTTTCTAATTTTTTTAGCACAAAAAATCAAAATTTAAACAATGAAAATTCTCAAAAAGGAGGTTAGAGTTATGAGATTGTTTTTCCAAATGAAATGTTACAACTGATTATAGAAAGGATTGTCCCCACCAAATTTGAAGTAAATCGGACAAAAAATATGACCGCTAGAGTGCATACAAATATATAAATATGTTTGATATTTATTTGATTTTAAATGTGATGTTAAAGTTTTGTTAGAGTTTGAATACGGCCTAAACGCACGAAACATGTCAGTAAAAAATAAAATGTCATAATAAAAAATATGAAAAAGAGTACTATGTTAAATATGATATTTGTTATTTATCTAATACCTAATATTAGTAGCCCTAATAAACCATAACATAACAGTTTATTATAATGTATAATTTTTAATGACTACCACCTCCCAAAACGTGTTCAGTGGGTCACAGCAACTTCTACGTTCGTCTCGGGCTTAAGTTTCACCATGCAAGTCATGCTAATAGCTCACTTTTCCATAGAAAATTCGCTAATAAGGCCACCGTGGTGCTTGGCGTGCCGCGCTGAAATCAAATAAAAGATATCTCTGGCGTGGCATGCCAGGTAGTCACGTCGGACAGTTGCCCATCATCTAGGAAACCATCCTCATTGCCACTTCACTGTAGACTCTAGCACAATGACGTAATCACGCTCTCTGTCTGGCGCAGTCTAGGAAAAATTGCAAGGCTTACACATTTTGATGGTGGTTAAAATAGACACAGCTTCCTTGCAAAAGGAATTACGAGTAACCTATAGAACATATAAAGCTTACATAAGCCATTTTTTAGCTACACAGCATCTTTGTTACTGATTTAGTGATTTACTTAATGGGTGATTTATGTGTTGAATGTATTCATCATTCCTTTCATAAGGTGAGTTATCTGATACCTATCATCAGCAAAAGCACAAAAGCATTTAGATTTATGTAAGGGAAATTTAAAATGAAACTTGTGTGGGAACCCTGATATTGGAGAGTTGCAAGACGCTGTTCCAGGTATAATGGGTATTACTATGAAAAAGATTATAATGAATGGTATCTGTGACGGCGATTATCGGGTTGCAGGGTGATCTACCACGAGCTAGTGCAGACCACCAAGGAGTACATGCGCGAGGTGACGACCATCGACCCCAAGTGGCTGGTCGAGTTCGCCCCGGCGTTCTTCAAGTTCTCCGACCCGACCAAGCTGAGCAAGTTCAAGAAGAACCAGCGGCTCGAACCTCTCTACAACAAGTACGAGGAGCCTAACGCTTGGAGGATCTCTCGCGTCAGAAGGAGGAGGAATTAAACTGTGTAATTGTTGTTAGCGCTCGTGTAACTCAAATAAATACTGTACTGATTTTTATTTATTTGTATAAAAAATGATGTATTTTTGTTGGTTTTTGGTCATTTTGTAAATAGTGTAAATATTTTTGTCTTTTTTCGTGTATATTTTAACAATTTCCAGAACATTGTACCCTTGAGTAAGCTTTTATTTATAGTTATTTCCCAGTTTTATCTCATATACTATTGTTAATGCTGTAATTTTAATGAATAAAAGGTTTTCTATGTAAATAAAATAATTTATCTTCATAACTGTGATCACCACTATCCTTTCTTAGGCTATATCAAAGTTACAAAATTCATCACAATGTAATTTTAGCGTTAGTTTTAAAAAACTGCATTTTGGTTCCTTTCCCCTTCTTTGGTTCCTTTCCCCTTCATCTGTACTTTGATGTTGTGTGCTAAACTCCTTCACAGCAAGTCAACAAAATAATATTTAATGTGATTTTTCAGTGTTATTTAGTAATTTTCTCCTAATTAAGTTACTATAAAACTAAACTATTTTGCCATATTTTGATAGAAATTTTTAGCGTTATTTTTATCAAAGGTAGAGTTTGTGTCACTTAAAGCACTTTTATATGAGGATTAAGTACTTTATACGATATTATTTTTATTTTATTACTATATATATATATTACAATTGAAAGCCGCAATTCAAGTATTTTTTATCAGTATTTTTGATATATTCTGTATTGATATCAAGAGTGAAATGTGAGATTAACTTCCAATGGTGAAATGGTATTGCCTTGTGTATAGTGCCAGCTTATACAGTGCGCTGCGGTGTTTGTTAAGTTATTGGCAGAAAACAAAACCTGTTGTAACCTAGAATCGAAACAACGTATCAATTGCAATATTGATAATGGTAAAATAAACATTAATAATTATACAAATTACTCCAACCACGTTAACTAGGACATCCCCAAAATCAGGTGCTAGTTTTTTCAGGATTGCCACGGACCGGGAAAACAACGTTAATTATGTGGACATTTTCGGCCGAACCGGAAATTTCAGGTCGCGATCGTCAGCGACTACGTGATGCGTTTTAAATAGTTGGTAAAGTTTGCGATGCGTTTTCAATATTCGGCAACTTAAGTGTTGCGTTCTTGATAGTCGGCGTCGTTAGAGACACGTTCTTGATTGCCGGTGACTTTAGGGATTGTGGGGAAATTTATCAAAATTCAGTCGTGATCGTAGGTGGCACTAGCGGTGTCAGAGAGAGACCAGTGTTTAGAAAAATTTACTAAATGCAGTCGAGATCATGGGAGACATTTTGTATTAAGATTCTAGACATCACTATGCAGTTTTTTAAAACTAACGCTAAAATTACATTGTATGTTGTTATAACCAGTGGGTGGTAGAAGTGGTTCATCTTTAATTTTTTACGGTCTGGTCATAATTGTTATTTTTTTATATGGAACTTAGTTTCTAGTATGTACGGTCTTTGGAGATTGCTGTATAAAATATTACAGAATAAATGGCGGTGGTTAGGACGGTTGCTGCATAATCTGAGGTTTGTTGCCAGATTGATCCCCAGAAAAATCTTGAAAATGCTTGAAAATTTCAAACTGGATCCAGCTGCTAATAATGCTTGCTAAGAAACGTTTTACCAGGTTTTGGGACCATTACCTTTCAAGGACATTGAAACATTTCTTTCTTGTAGATATACATACACAGACACAAAATTGATTTGTATATACTTTTTTCTTATTCTTTTAAAATATAGTAGGGTTGCCAAAGTTAAATGGATTCTTATATAATTGGGTGTATCTAATGATATAACCCCCCTAATCAGATAAAATATTTTACGTTTTTATGTAGGGACAAATAGAGTTCATTACTATAAATAATTGGTCCAGCTACACATTTTTGGTGGATAGCATAAAACAGTATGAGGTATAACTGAACAAAAATACTAGATAAATAGTTAGGCTTATACTTTTTTGTAAAATAGTACTTTCATTTAGATTGTAAGTCGTTATAGGTGTCGCATATACATTAAAAAATGTCACGCGAGTTTACATGAAATTTTGTGATTTTGACCTGGAAAACCTGTAATTCTGCATGAATTTTGAAATGCAACTTTGGTGGCAACCCTGTTTTTCTTTAAGATTTACTTTAATTATTAATTTAAGATGGAGGGAGATTTATTGTTATGAATCAGTAACATTTAAGGATGATATATAGCTCTTGGGATGTGTAACATAACCTTTTAAACATCATAACCTCTATATTCAATCTCTGTGAATCCGCAAGTACTACATTTTCAAATAAAAATAAAAACATTAATGCTGTGACAGTATGGATTAGAGTGGACATGAGAAAAAATACTTTAATGTAGACTGTACTTATAGTATTTTTGAAACTCATAATAGCGATGGATTTGAATTTATTTTTTGATTTATTTGGACTTTACCTATCGCTTCTAGTGTTTAAAACTACACTACGTTTCGGGAGGTAAGGAAACTCCTCCCGTTTTCAAGTGAACCCTACTTACATCTAAATATCAAATTCTTACACCTAACTAACCTACTTTTTTTTGTTAGTTAGGTTAGGTGTAAGAATTTGATATTTAGATGTAAGTAGGGTTCACTTGAAAACGGGAGGAGTTTCCTTACCTCCCGAAACGTAGTGTAGTTTTAAACACTAGAAGCGATAGGTAAAGTCCAAATAAATCAAAAAATATGTACTTATAGGTTTAGAGAAATTTTAGCTTAAATAAACTATGTTTTGTTTTTACTTAACACTTTCAAAGATGGATATATTCAAAGTTCAAATTTTAAATTGGTTATTTCAAGATGGAATAATTGAGCTTTTAACTCACAGACATGATGTTCACTTCTGGTCCTATGAGACTGGATCCGGAGATTATTCCCACCCATCAAATACTTGAAAGCTTCTTAGTCTGATTACAGCCAATTACAGTGTTAGAAAGGAATAACATGATCAACCACAATTGTTGCTTAGTTTCCTTGAGGCGTATTAATCTGTTGCGTAATAAACAATACCAAAGTGGAAGATTTTGCAAACGGTTTTTTATTTACCTTAAGGACATTGCAATTAAAAAATCTCAGCTAGATATTATGGGTTTATATGTAATTAATTTGTTGGTCATAAATTAAAACTAGTTGTTGCACGAATCCGAAAGTTTGTACCCAATGAAACGTTTCTTCAGTTTTAAACAAACATTTCAAAACATCTGATATTAAAACGGATGATAACATCTGAGAATAATGCTTATAACGTACTCTCAATCAACACGTAGTTTAGACTTCTGCCGTCGGATAGCGCCACTGTTCCAAAAATTCAGCCCTTTACTGTACTTGTATTACAGTTATGCCCTTTCTTAAAATTATGAGACGTGGTGGCAAATCTACGTAAGAATACTTTTAATTTTACACCTCAAACGTTAAAATCCGTCCAGCTATCATCGAGTTAATGACTGTGAAGAAAAAACCCCTAGCGTGTTAATATATAAGATTACCCTCCACATGTCTAGATAAATTGAGTTATTATCCAGATTTGTTATAGTCAGATCAAAGAGTCTAAGAGTCAAAGAGATCAGATTGAGTCTTTTTTGATGTTAACACGTTCGCTACCGATGGCTCATATATGAGCCACTGTGATTCCACCAGTACAGACCAGCTTTTTAACCTTTGGTTCTTACGAGCAGACCAGTGTGTATTGGTTTTTTCGATCCCAGAGACCGAAATCCGATCTGCCAACTTGCCAACTTTAGGCTTCTTGCAAAATAGTGTATAATTTCCCTACCCCCAGACCATGTGACTTATACAATCCCCTTAACTTGCTCTTCTATAGACCAACACGTTAAATTCAAGTCGAAAATATAGACCGATAACAAATTATAACTGGTTCAGTTTGATGAGATCAGTGGCTCTTAAATGAGCCGTCGGTCTTTAGTTAGGACACAGTAAGGCTCATAAATGAGCCATCGGTCTGTGGATGGAAAACACCCCGGCTCATAAAAGAGCCATTGGTCTATTTTGAGAGATCAGTCCATTGACGATCGGTAGCGAACGTGTTAAGTGATTTTCTTGCAGATAGACCCAATGGTTTCTTAAAACCAAATAAAAAAATAAACAATTGGTTTGACCTCTTGGTCTCTATGTAGAAAGACAGACAGTCAGAAATCATCTCAAACTAGGTTTTGGTAACATTGAGATTTATGTTGTACATTTCACTTTAAACACTATATTTTCTTCTGGTTAATTTTGTTGTATTTAAAATTTTGTTGTATATCTACACCAATGGCATTTTTTTAACGTTTTGATAGGGAACGGTCCAAACCCTAATATCTAAGTACTGGCAAATTGAGACAATATGGTAAATATTTTTAGGTTCAGGAAGTACAGAAGAAATATTTCCACAGCATTCCTCGTTAATGACCTTGGTGAAAACAATTCTTTTCAGATCTAAGTAAGAAAAGAAAAGGAAAACCAATGAAATGTGATAGAACAGAACATATCAGGGGTAAAGCAGAACACTAATAATTCAATGTTAAGAAATGCAGAATAACTGGCTGGAAACCCAAACAGTGTTCAGAAAACAATAGGCCTAATATTAAATCACTTACATAAATGTATCGTATTCATTAAGTTTAAATAATGAAATTATGGTTTTGCCTTCACATTACATAAGAATCTTAAAATATTAAAATTAATCCTTCATTTTATTCACCAGTGATATCAAAATCAGTATCACCTAAATTTCTGTCTGTCTGTCTGTTACAAATCACAGGCTAGATTTTGTAGAATTTTTACAGGCACATTATTCTACTCATGCAGTATTCTGTTGTCATCTGGGGCTCCGTGATTGTTTTAAGCTTTCCCAAACTGTTGTCCATCTGTCCATCGATAGTAATGTGAGTCAGGAAATAATCTTCTATCACAGAATGCTCCACCGTTTTATTGAACAACCAGAAATTGAGCTGGATCTGGGTACATCACAGAATCTCTATATGAATAATAAACTATCAGCTATAAGTTTATGAAGTAGTAGAATATATATATATATATATATATATATATATATATATATAATGGTTCTGTAAACAACTAAAATTAATTGGGGGAACATTTTTATCACTTCCGAAATTTTCAATATTATATTTTCAAAAGATTCAAATTGCTAAGATTAATGTGGAAAATTAAAAATTAGAGGTTTTAATATTTGATTATGGAACAAATCTATGTGTAATAGATTAATGACCTAAATAACTCAAGTACTAATAATCTGCCTGTATATTTAAAAAAAAGGTAAAATTCAAAGTCACAATGGTTTCCATTTTTTATTTAAATAATATTAAGTCTATATCCAATTTTGTCCAAATACTTACTTATTGATGTTTTCCTGTACTACAAACTATTTAAACACATTTTTTACTATGTGTTCTTTGAAGTAAAACCCAGATATATGTTCTAGACTCCGAGCATGTCTGGTACATCGAGTTTAATGACACGAGTCCATTTAGTATGTCGGTTAGGTTTAATGAATGCGTGACGGTGGGATAATGAAAGTCGTAGTGAGTGAGCAGTGATGTGACGCGGCTAGTACGGTGCTAGGTTGTAATTATTCCTGCCAGACCACAGTGAGAGTCGTGAGTAGAAACCCGTCAGTCACTGAGCTGTTGGCCCATCCTGCCAGCATGACCACAGAACAGGTACCCATGCTCTCTGTTTCTGCCTCTCTTGTGTTTTAGAAATATAATGCAATTTACCATTGGCAAATTTGTTTATTGAATACAGTGTTAATTTTAAAATGATTATCAGTTGTAATGTAAATTGCAAAAATTTAATAAATGTCTAAATGCTGAAAAATTAATAATAACAATACATATACAATATCCAATTTGTGTTGTGTTGTAGAGGTACAACATAAGTTATGATTTGATTGCTTTTGTTAAACACACAAACAGACTTTCTTAAAAGTATTTTAGTATTTTTTTGTAATTCTTAATTATATTTGTATTTACAATTTTAGAATACAAATTAAGTGCACTATTTTACTCTTTTTGCCTTCAAGTTGTGAGGCAAGTTGGAGCATGTAATTTCAACTAAATTTTGGGAAGGAATACTTGCGGGTTGGTTGTTGATAATTGGCTAAACAATTGGTGACAACTTTTTCTAAATTCAAAACTAACATTCTTTACTAACGTACTAAATGTTCGGGAATTAGGTTATGTTTTGGGTTTGCTCTAGAGGTTTCGATCCAGCAGTTTATCCTTCCTGTTGCCGCTAGGTTTTGACATTAGGTGTTTTCTGTATTAAATTTACTAAATTAACTCATCAAAGATGGCTATGGGTCATGGGATTCACCGATTTATCATTGGACCTCAAGTTTAATTGTGTACATGTGGAAATTAACAAGTTGAGAAATTGGTCGACTAGTTCGCCATTCCTCGCAAAGTTGAGGATAACTCAACGGATAACTTGGTTCACTAGCTTCTTAAACCATAAAAGATTAGAGAAATTTCTATAACAATATTTTAGAGATCCTGTCAATTAAGAGAGTTCAATGTCCTCTCTCTATATAATTTTTTATTTCTAAAAGTCATGTCTTTTGCTAAATACAGTCGATCATATAACTAACTGTAGGAATTGCAACATAAACCCAAAATTATACTAACTATTAGCTTGTATTTCATTAGAATGTTAATTACAACTGATTAGCACATTTTCAAGGTCCAATTAAACAGAGAAAACAATTAATTTCACTACCGGGGAGACCAAGCTATACTCGGTAACATTTTATTTGTTCATGGGTGAAAAAGGTGTCCACTCTATATGCATTCTTTATCCAATGGTTCTAGTCACTGTTTTCAAGAAATCATTTGTCGACAAATTATATTTTCAACAAAATATGAATTTTTCTGGGGTTGAGGTATTTAAAAATTATTTTTTTAGATCGAAAAGCTTCTACTGTACATCTAAAGTTTTAACAAAAGCGTTTATTCCAAGATAAATTTTTCAAACAAACAAACCCACAAACAATATGCTTGTATTAGGGTATCCATTTAAAGGTCAAAGAAACAAAGCTCTAAAATGTTTCAAATATTTTTTGAATGTTTACTCATCTATGAATCATAACGAACCTTTTGATATACTGTAGGATAGCTTTTTCTCACAATGATACCTTCAAATTTCCAAGGTAGATTTCCCATTTAATTACATTTATTCTAAAATTAGTATTTTTAATATATAACATATTTGGGTGTTAGCTGTGAGTAAACCAAATAGACATCTATTTAGGTTTGGTTGAATTTTAAAGTGAGTAAGAAGCTAATTGTTGTTTATCAAATATAGAGCCTTGACTATACCGATAAGTAAGTTGACTCAGCAATGTGCTACTCAATTCAACCAATTTTAAGACATCAAAGTTGTATTGTTACTCTGTGCATTGCATTAGTCACATTACAAACAAGTAAAATACAACAGTATTATAATATGCTTATTTATTGTACCTAATGATTGAAAAAGGAATAAGTGTAAATAAAATACAACAGTATTATAATATGCTTATTTATTGTACCTAATGATTGAAAAAGGAATAAGTGTAAATAATAAAGAAGTACTGGGGGACCGAGCCATGCTCGGTGTTTGATTCCGTAGAAGAGGCATTGAATTTGTTTTATTTCAAATACTCGTTCATTTTCAATATGAGCTCATTCTTCCTCACTCGCCTATCGGAAAAAGAGTTTGAGTTGCTATTCAAGTAGGTTTTTATTTCCATTATGACAGTTGCCATTCAAGTAGGTTTTTTATTTCCATAATGATAAACAGCTGTTTTCAATATTTTAATTTATAGATAAAATCAAACAGCTGATTTAATGGTTTGTTTTTGTTTCTAATGAGTTGTTTAGAAAAATACAAGTTTTCCTGAGGTAGTGGTTTTCACCAATCAATTTTTTAGACCCAAAAACCCCTAATCCCAAACTTTCAGCAAAATCCTTCCGCTAGATCTCGACATAAATTTTGCAAACAAACAGACATACCTCATATTAGAGTATAGGATAGTGAAGAACACAACTGGTAACAGCCAGTTAAAAACTGCTAAACGTATATTTACTGTAAATTAGTCTTTAAACAAATAAAAATGTAATCTATATTATTAATACGCTACATGCAAACTTTGTTAACTATAAGGCTTTTTTGTTTCAAGATTTACTCCCACATATTGTACTCCAAAACGTGCGTCTGGGTGTACAGATATGCAAACTGGCTTTATATTTTCGATTTAGGTCATAGAACTTAAAGATATCGCAACAAACTGAAAGTGAGTAACATTTCCAATTCAAAAAACCAAGATGTTTAATTTGTTTTCCCACCAAAATAATTGCAGCAGTTCATACACTATAGACAGGTAAATAGGAAGTCAGCAAGAATACATGTATATATAGAAATATAATACGTTTTCTTTATTTATACCGCCCTCAAAGTTTATTTTAGCAAATTTATCCTATAGGGAAGAAGCTATTACCGTAGTCGGGCATGGGAGTCCTAGGCCCAGGACCATGATAACTTTTCGTTTTGAGGCCCTCAGATGCCAAAAACTCCATTCGTTCAAATTCATATATCTGTATATGTATATAAACATATATATATATATATGTACACATATATATATATATATATATATATTATTATAAAGAAGAGGTGGTTTCTGTCTGTCTGTCTGTCTGTCTGTCTGATGTTCCGGGTGAACGCAAAAACTACTGAACCGACTGGGCTGAAACTTTACACAAAGGTAGATCTTGAACCCATGCAACACATAGGCCTATTCACTTCCTTAAAATTCCCTCGGGCTACGCCCTGTGAACGTCCTAAGTTTCAATGTTTACATTTCAGAAGAAAGTAAACATTCATAAACTGTAATGCAAACAGCTGAGGACATTTCCATTTGACAGTTTAAAGAGCAGAAGCAAGAACAGCTGTTTCAAGCTAATTTACTTTTCTAACCCGTGCGAAGAACGGGTACATTCAACTAGTAATATTATAAAGAAGAGGTGGTTTCTGTCTGTCTGATGTCCCGGGTGAACGCAAAAACTACTTAACCGACTGGGCTGAAACTTTACACAAAGGTAGATCTTGAACCCATGCAACACATAGGCCTATTCACTTCCTTAAAATCCCCTCGGGCTACGCCCCGTGAACGTTCTAAGTTTCAATGTTTACATTTCATAAAAAAGTAAACATTCAGAAACTGTAATTCGAACAGCTGAGGGCACTTACATTTGACAGCTTAAAGAGCAGAAGCAAGAACAACAGCTGTTTCAATCTAACTAAAATGCAATTTACATTGACTATAGAACGGGTAAGGAAAACCCCTTTGCGAAGAACGTGTACATCAAGTATATATATATATATATATATATATATATATATATATATATATATATATACTTGATGTATATATTTCAATATACCGTATAATTAAGCTATATAAATAAAATTAGAGTTTTGTCTGTATATTGCTTGGAATTATGAAATTGTTGCATATTTTCACGTTTTACACCCTAGGGAAACCAAAACAAATCTTATCTCAATTTATGTCTGTCTGCCGGTAACGCTCAAGGTTGAGTTTTTGTTCGCTTTTCACTGGAAAACGGGTGCACTGACATTAATGAAACTTTGTTTCTTTGTTCTATATATGCGAGAGAAGGTTTTAGGGCACTATAAACTGACATACACCTGTTAAAAAAAATAATGGCGGCCGCTCAAATACGTGATTTTGTGCGGTTTTGGTAATGTTTTGTTCGCTTTTCACAGGAAAACGGGTGCACCGATTTTTATGCAACTTTTTTCTATGTTCTATATGTGCGTTAGAAGGTTTTAGGCTAATTGGATTTAAATTACCTTAGGACACTGCCCCATAGGGTTTTAATGCTATTCTTATGAACAAAGCATTTATTTATTTTGAACCAGATGATGGCACAGTTATTCTATAAATAGGTGTTGTAGTTTTTTTTTTAAAACGTTGAGTGAAGATTGGTAAAATAACATAAGTGGATATATGATCTAAATCTATATTTGTCAGACTCATGCACTCACTGACATAGTGATCACTTTATCTAAGAAACGACAATGTCTACTGAAGATAAAATTTTGGATGGTGGTTCGCCTTATGCTGCAGATTCACAATAAGAGTACGTTTAAAAAAGTCCTATAGGGCTCTTCACTAATTTACTTTTATGGCAATTTTATGAGTATTAGTATTTACTGGACCTTTGTAAATTACATTTTGGTAGAAACATAACTAATTCATCAGAACAAAACGTAAGCCTATTCCTGTTACGAAAATGTTTAAGGGCTTGGCCCCCCGGAATTTCAAAATACAATATTTTAACAATCTTGCACGTACTCTTGGACTGATGGATCTGAAATTCGGTAGGACTGTAGCTGATAGCTCAGTGCAGACATTTACCTACTCCAGACACAAATATACTCAAGGACTCTGGCCTTGAATGCCTTTAATATAAGCGTGTTAGTCATAACACACCAACTACTCAACCAATAGAGCTGAAATTTGATGTCTTTTAGGAAATAAGAAACTACATCATGGGGAGTCACGGTGTTGTTCTCTGTAGATTTCACACAGACCCTTTGTCGTAAGTGAGACATGAGTGGACGAGTCTACGCCTCTCTAAAAATATATTTTATGTAGTCGACCACTGAGCGTCTCAACTTAACAGTAAATATGAAAATGTATTTTTGAGAAGATTAAGGGGTTGAGCAGTTTTCTTATGCGCTTTTGAAAGTTGAGATTGGGACATTGAAAAACAAATTAAGTCTCAGAAACATCTATCCTTCACTCGCATTATCGATGAATCACAGGATTTACTGATTGACAGTTTGTTCCACCAAGGTTCATAAACAGTTTAATCTGGAAAGTGCCTGGCTCTGTGATTGTGCCATCCTCACGTCCACAAATGAACAAGCAACGGAGATCAACACAAATGTAGGTCTATTCCAAAGGGAGGAACGAACATATACAATATTTAATATAGTTCATTTAACCATGACCACTATTAGAACAGTTCGTATATATTGATTTACATTTATTTAAATAAAATCAAGTAGTCATATGTTTTTAAAACATATGATTTTTCCAAGTATAAATTGTTTATTTACAATTATAATGAAAACAGGACCTGGCAAGAATGGTGATTCTAAAAGTGGTTTGTCAATGTTTTTAAAGTTTAATGTTTCGTTACATTACTATTAATTTATTGAAATGTAAATATTAATGTATCAAAGTATTTAAAATGTGAAATTAAACACGGTTAATGTTTTGTTGTACTTGGGTTCTTTTATTTCTAAAATCGAATGCAAAGTATTACGTGTACCGATTTGGAGTCGCGAAAACCACACCGTGCACTACCCGACAGAGTTCCTCGACTTGGCAACATAGTATACCCGAACTGTCTGCCATAGTATATTTCGTTAACTTTAATTTAATTCTACTTTAAAAGTGTAAAATGTAATTTTAATATTGTAAAATTATGTGGGTTGTTAATTTGTTTAGTTAATCTACCATTTATATACAACCCGTACGAAGGACGGGTACACAGCTAGTAGATATATATATATATATATATATACGTATATATATATATATATATGTATATATATATATATATATATATATATATCTTATATCTATCTTCTATCTATAATATTATAAAGAAGAGGTGGTTTCTGTCTGTCTGTCTGTCTGATGTTCCGGGTGAACGCAAAAACTACTGAACCCACTGGGCTGAAACTTTACACATAGGTAGATCTTGAACACATGCAACACATAGGCCTACTCACTTCCTTAAAATCCCCTCGGGCTACGCCCCGTGAACGTCCTAAGTTTCAATGTTTACATTTCAGATGAATGTAAACATTCAGAAACTGTAATGCGAACAGCTGTGGATACTTGCATTTGACAGCTTAAAGAGCAGAAGTAAGAACAGTTGTTTCAAGCTACCTAAAGTGTAAATTGCATTGAATAAAGAACGGGTAAAGAAAACCCCTGTGCGAAGAACGGGTACGTCAGCTAGTAATATTATAAAGAAGAGGTGGTTTCTGTCTGTCTGTCTGATGTTCCGGGTGAACGCAAAAACTACTGAACCGACTGGGCTGAAACTTTACATATAGGTAGATCTTGAACTGATGCAACACATAGGCCTATTCACTTCCTTAAAATCCCCTTGGGCTACACCCCGTGAACGTCCTAAGTTTTAATATTTACATATCAGAAAAAAGAAAACATTCAGAAACTGTAATGCGAACAGCTGTCGATACTTCCATTTGACAGCTTAAAGAGCAGAAGCAAGAACAGCTGTTTCAAGCTAACTAAAATGTAAATTGCATTGACTAAAGAATGGGTAGAGAAAACCCCTGTGCGAAGAACGGGTACTTCAGCTAGCTATTAATTAATGAACAAATATTAATGTGGCCTCATCTGTTTGTGGTCTATTCTTATTTGCACAAAAAACAATTTTTACCGATACCTCCTGTACCCCTCCTGATTTTATATTTTGCTCCCCCCCTCCCCGATTTTATATTCCCCCCCGATTTTATATTTTTTCTCCTCCCCCCTGATTTTATATTTTTGCCCCACCACCGATTTTATATTCCCCCCCCCCTCTTCTTTGATTTTATATTTTTATTTTATGTCTCCCCATTTTATATTTTTGCCCCCTCCCGATTTTATATTCCCCCCCGATTTTATATTCTTGCTCCCCCATTTTTATTTTTGCCCCACCCCCAATTTTATAATTTGCTCCCCCCCTTTTCAATTTTATATTTTTATTTATGTTATCCCCCCTCCATTTTATATCTTTGCCCACCCCCCGATTTTATATTTTTTCTCCCCACCTCCAATTTTATATTTTTGCTCCACCCCCGATTTTATGATGTATGATGGTGGCTTCATGACGTACCGTAGTGAAGTACCATTTGAAATTCACTGAGTATGCAGGTTTGTTGCAACGGGAGTGTTTAGCCCATACGATTAACATGGAGAATAATTTTATGTGAATTGCAGCTGTTAATACATTTTGGACAGGTAATCAGCAAGAGTACATCTATCTATATAAATAAAATAATTTTTCTTTATACTTCAAATGATGTAACAGAAATTAATGAACAATTTGTTGATAGGGATAATGAAATCCATAAAACTGTGGTTTTTAAAGAGATTCTGTTTAAAATAAATTTAGGTTTAATTATTATAAACATTTTGTTTAGTTATTTTGATTTTTTTACTTTACTTACCTTCAATTGTTTTAACTGAATACAATTACTTATAAAATCAAAATTTGCAATCTATCTATATTATTAATAAGCTACATGCAAACTTGTAAACAATAAGACTTTTTTTAAGACTTACCCCCATATATTATACACCAAAACGTGCTTGTAGGTGTGCAGATATGCAAACTGGCTTCAGATTTTCGATTTAAGTCATAGAACTTGAATATATCGCTAAAAACTGATTTCCAATTAAAAACCCAGATGTTTCATTTGTTTTTCCACCAAAATAATTGCAACTGTTAATAAATTATGTACAGGTAATCAGTAAGAATACATCTATCGATATAAATATAATTCGTTGAGTATGCAGGTTTGCTGCAACAGGGGTATTTTGCCCATACGATTAACATGGAGATTTATTTATTTGAATTGCAGCTGTTAATACATTTTGGACAAGTAATCAGCAAAAAGTACATCTATCTATATAAATAAAATAAGTTTTCTTTATACTTCAAATAATGTAACAGAAACAAACGAACAATTTATTGACAGCGATAGTGAAATCCATAACTTTACAACTAATATAGTTTTTAAAAAGATTTTGTGTAAACAATGCATTTACATTTAATTATTCAAATAAACATGCTTTTTACTTATTTTGATTTTTTAACTTTACTTATCTTCAATTTATTTGTTAAAACTGAATACAATTACTTATAAAATCAAAATTTTCAATTTAGCATTTGTTCCGAAATCGCACGGGTTCACATATAGTAGTTTGTTTATTTCTCTTTGTGCCAATTCATGTCCCTTACCCTCTACTTAATTTTAATAAATAATGTTAGTATGCTGAGACAGTATTTTAGTTTAATATATTGTTGAAATATATTTTTTAATTGTATCACACTATAAATTATCTATATTTATAAAATACTCCTTGTTTGACCAATTTCATCAACAGTACAAAAATAAAAAAATTCTAATTCTTTTGTTTGGCCCAACGAGGTATATATCTATAGAGGTCTCACCTGGGGTAAAAGAGTGTGCCAGCATGCTCTCCACCATTTTGACCCTCTATACCCTCTGGTCTCCATGGCAACAATATGTTAACCAATCAAATGCTCCCTTCACAAGTTGTGTTAGTCTTTCTTTCTCTCTGACCAGATGTTTTGTTTACAAAAACATCCTCAAACAATATGTTTAACAAGCTCCATTCACAAGTTCTTTCTCTTTGACCAGATGTTTTATTTACAGAAATATCCTGCAGTGAAGCTTCACTTTTTTTAACATGAGCAGAGAGCTCTATATTTATTCTACCTCATTGGTTTGGCCCCCATTCTGGCTGTAGTTTTTATACAGATGTTTGACATTTGCCCCGGTTTATTTTTATTTTGTTATTTTAATGTTGAAAGACATCATCATCAATTTATTCAAATGGAAGTAAGTACCAATTTTATTATTATTAACCTGTATAGTGGTTGTTTTGTTTTGAATTTTAAAATATATGCTATACATCTATCAGCATTTTCTGATATTTTGTTAATTCAAGATAATACTGCTATCCAATTAAATTTTACTAACATTTTTGAATTATATCCTTTAACAAAATTGTAAAAAAGGTTACTGTACAGTACTGAGTTTAATTTAAAACAACTTCATCATACATTGTAATTTTTGTATTGACTTGACTTGTCACCTTTAATGTAAGAGGTATTTTTAAAAGATTATTTCAAGTTTTGATTGAAAGAATAGTGTTTTTGCCATTTAGGGTAACAAAAACAAAAAGTTATTATAGATCTATGTCTTACCACACCCATCTTAATGGTTTGATTATTGTAAATTTTCTACTAGAAAAGTAAGCAGTTACAACTAATGCGTAAACTAGTGGTTTAGTTTGAATTTTAGGTATGGCGTAAGTTAGTTTGATTTTTTAGGTAGTTTTACTGCTTAAAAACATAATGTTACTGATTAATCTGGCTTGAGAGACTCATACAAATGTACGAAATGCTGGGTAGTTGTTTCAGGTTTACAAACCACACCAGCTGGTGTATCATAGCTCATCTACATGTATACTTTCTTGAAGGCAGATAACATAATTAATTACTCTCAGTCTTCTGGACAAATCTCTATATTCATAGTTATTGAATTAATTCTGTTGTTATATTTTATTGGGTCTGTCTTAACCCATTGATGCAAAGCTTGTAAATGATGGGGATTAATCTGTTTTTTTTTTTTTTTTTATATTTGATTGTCTGAACACTTGAAATAGTATAAAAACGTGCTTCCCATGGATACACACACTGTAAGAAAAACACCTGATCAGATATTCAACTCAAAAAAGAAACCACCCATCCTGTCAGCTTGTTGGACCCGAGCCATCCACTATTTGCTTACAAGGTCCGCCCTCCCATTCATCTCTGTCACAGACGAGTGAACTCCCATGAGTTGCACTTAATTACCACGTAATTAGACGGGATTCTAACCCTTGATATAAGAGCTCCCCTGCCCAGACTGCTCAACTGACTCATATCAGGTGGTATTACAGCCTAGGCGATAGAACAGTTAGTTCCGTTTTTGTCCGCCAGTTTTCACCACATGTCAGACACAGACTACATTGGTACGATATATAAGGTACAATATCTCTTATACAGTAATTAATAACGTCCCCAGGCAACTGATTCAAAAGGTGTTATTTAAAACTCTTGGGGGTTAAAGGGTTAATTAGAGCAGGCTAAAACATGGAACTTGTTACTGTTCACAGAAGTTCCTAGAAGCGCAAGAGCAGGTGAAGGCCCTCACCCAGAGACCTAGTGATGAAGAACTTCTGGAACTTTACAGCCTTTTTAAACAGGGAACGTTTGGAGACAACATCTCAGGTACAGGACTACAATACAACTGGTTTATTTTCTTAAAACACATCTTGCATTCTATAGCGACATATTTGTCCAAGTAATGGTCTTGAACCTGTCAAGTTGCCTAACGAGGACAGGACAACATCTTATTTCACCTTTTACCTTTCTATACATTTCTGGAGTATGCAGTAGTAAAAATAAAATGTATAAAAGAGTAAAGTTTGAAACCAAATGAACTGTTATAGAACTAAATCTCATCCAATGGATATTAACCCTTCCCAAGAGGCGACTGAGGTGGGGTGCCCTGCTCCATCACGCATAACTATTTTTTTGACTGGGGTCATAAAATTAGTTTTGAAATACTCGTTTATCCTGCAATCTTATATATTAATACGCTAAGCAGATTTTTGTTAAGAGAACTCCTCCGTTATTTATGAACTGATTTTAATGATTGAGGTACCAAAATATTCATCCTGATTTGTAGTTGTGCATAAAGGTTTTCATTTTTCAATATTTTCAATCTGAAGGGCACGGGCCGCCCTCAAAGTTTGTTTTTCGCCCATAAGATTAACTTGGGGAATAATTTTTTTTAAATTGCATTTTTTGTGCAAATAACAATAGACCACAACCAGATGAACCAAGTTACGTTAGTCTACGTTTATAAATAAGCGAGATATAATTTTGTTCTTATTCTCCATAAGAATAACATTGGACAACGTACTGTGTTTAGCACTTTCAATATCTCTGTAACCAATTGACGTAGAGAAATGATCAAAAGGCCAAATTGTATGTTTTTTAAAGCTGAATCCAATGGTGAAAACTAAAATTTGATTTCAATAAATATTACATGTAAAAACCTCAAAAAACAATTTTTGGGGTACAAAACCTCCCAAAAATACCACTTCAGATGGGGCGATCTGTCTAGTTTTTGAACTAAGTCATAAATGCTGCTTTACACGTTTGTACCAAATTTCATCAAAATCGGACCTTTTTTACGAGAGTTATCGCACCCACGGACATATATATATATACAGTTTTGGAATGAATGGTGTTTTTGGGCTCTGGGGACCTCAAAACGAAAAGTTATAATGGTCCCGAGCCTAGGTCTTACCATGCCGACTACGGTAATAGCTTCTTCCCTATTGGGGAAATTCGCTAAAACACTCAATTGGTAAAGTATCATTTGATTTTTGTGAGAATAAGAATTAGAACCAATGTATACATAGCTTTAAATATACATGATTAGGTTATATATAAATTGCGAGAACCATAAAACTGAAGATTGAATATAAAGCGGACATGTCCAAAATGAAAAGAAACCAGCAAATAAGCAAAGCCAAATCAAATATTTAGAGGAACCGTGAAGATAAGTACTCTTAGGCATTTTGAACAAACTGACTGACTTCTCGAGCCCAGGTGTTGTTTCTCAAAAGTAATATTGTACTGATGCAATCGCGAGCGAAGCCGCGACGGGCTACTAGTTATTTAATAATCAGGCTAAATTATATTACTCCGGTCATAAAAATAGTTTTTTACTAGTTATTTTTTATAGTTTAACAAGTTTGTTCGTTTTTAATTTGTAATAATTTACTGCTATGAAATAAACTTAATAATGGATCATGATGGATGGTAGATGATGATGATAGTAATATTAGAGTAATGTCACAGGAACTAACACAGAAACAACTTTTCAACAACTAATATATTATGTTTATAAAATTTGTTGTGAATTTCTTTAACATTCCTTTTATTAAGTTTCACTGCAATAAGATTAAATAATTAACAATGTCAACAATGTGACTAACAACTTATGCTGAGTTTCTACGTGATAACACTGCTGACTCAGAATGCTTACAGCTGCTGACTGTGCCAAATATTTGACATTTCTTTCATATCACTGTAAAATAGATAAGACCCTCATTACAAACATCTATGCCAGGTACAAACAAGTTCCAAGATATACCTTTACACTGGACGCGGTAGCTCAGAGGTAGAGCGCTGGCCTCGCAAGTCAGCCGAGGTCAAGCGTAGGTTCGATCCCGGCTGTCTGCTGTGATACTTTTTCACAAGCGGTCACCTCTGGATTGACCATGTACCTATTTCCGTTATTGGTACCTTGCTGTCTTTTGATCACCGCATAGGCCTATTAATTGGACGGGCAGTTCAGGTTTTGAAAAAATATTTAAAAAACCTGATATGGAATCTTTGTGTTTTACATTCATATTACGAGTTATTTTTGTGTGCTCTATGTAAAAATAAAATATTAGAAAATGGGGTGTTTACATGGAAAATCATGTCATTAGTGTTCAGTATCTCATGTTGGAAAAAACTAATTTTGGACTATTATAAATTTACTTATTGGACATTTCCATTTAAAAAAAAACATGTTTAGTTTATTCCAACTGTGATTATTAATAAAGAATACAATTAATAATTACATTTATTTTGTTACAACTAAGCGAAACATAAAAAATTCTGTTTTACACGTATGAAATACCTACTCTTTCAAGAAGTACTTATACACAAGATGGTAAATGTAAACAAAAGATAGTATAGTTCGGGGAACGGTGCTTGGCGTCTGGGAAAGGCGAGAACTTACTCAAATTTCTTGTAAATAAAAGCAGACATCAACAAAAATAATCTAAACAAAACTTTTAAAATTTAATTAATTCATTTTGCTTTCTGTTGACAAAAGTATACTGTAACATTAACAGTAGGAAGCCAATTAGAGGCGAAAAGTGATTCCAGAGCATATGCTAACCAGGCGTCAAGCACTGTGCCCCGAACTGTACAAGGCATTTGATTTTGACAGTCTTACCTGGTGATCCTCAGATCCCCAGGTCCTGTTGCAATGTACAATCTTTTATAGACATTTAAGTAAGTGCAGTGAATGTGGATAGTGTTGTAAACATTATTGATAACATTTTGTTAATTGCTTATGCAAAGGGTTGGAAATAAAAAGTATGTAGATGATGAGTAAGTTTTCACAGACATACATACAATTAAATGGACATTACAAAACAGGTTAGTCAGTGTCTGTAGACATTATACATTATAATATAATTTACATACAAAGGACCATTATTGTTTGACCTTGGCTCTCAAGCTACTATGTGTGCAATAGATTCAATAGTTCAGTTGCATCTTATACTGATTCAATTAAATAACATTCTAGAAGAAGAAGAACTGTGCAACAGGTATACAAATTTGTAACTGTATTTTTATTATAAAAATAAAATAAATTTATTGATCATCTGGCTAGCCTGGCAGAGTCTTTAAGTCTCATTTCAAGAGTGGCACAGAATATCTGGGATGAATGCCCACTGAATTTTTAAGTTTGGACCACTTTTTCTTATATAAAAGCGTTTGTTTCTTTTTACAAAATACCTCTGAAAATAAAATATAAAAACTTGTTAGCGGTTTCATATTTGTTGCCTAAAATACACTTAATACCCCTCTCATTTTACCACATGTTATTTTTTTTAGTAATAAATGGGCCTAATTTGTGTCGGACACATAATTTCAAGATTAATACAATAATTCTCTGTACAGATGGAACATAGATGGTTCTGAATATTTGTATTGATAATATATGTTTAGAATATATTTTGTATTTTTGTCTTATTTATTTTTCCAGACAAGCCAGGCATATTTGACTTGAAAGGCAAATACAAATGGGAATTTTGGAACAAGAAGAAGGGCATGTCCAAAGAAGCTGCACAAGAAGAATACATCACCTTTGTTCAGAAGTTATTAGAAAAGTACACTCATGAAGATTTGTAAAAAAAATGTTATTATATTAAATTATTAAATATTTAATATTTATTATTATTAAATATTAAGTTATTTTTTATTTACCTTGTTTAAAAAGTAGTTTTTATTAATACACATTGATGGGTTGGTTTTCTTGATTATTTTAGTATCAAGACTAATATAGAAATAATACAAATATATAAGTATTTCTAGAATTTGGATCCAAAACAGTATTTTACTCTAAATCCTTGATTGCCTGATCACCATCAGCATTAAATCTTAAAGCTACATTTATACCTTGAAATTAAAACTCTGTAAGGTTTAACCGGTAGCTTTAAGCCGGCTCCAGACATGCGTCATTCGCTGAGCGCCGAGCAGCGACTTGCCGAATCAGGAGTAGTGTGGGTGGGCGAATGCCTACTTGGCAAGCAGCGAGCATTAGTGCTCATCTTTTCCCGTTCAGAGTCGGTCTTTTGCACACATCAAGGCACTCGAATATTCGTTAAAAGTTGAACTTACGGTCCATCCACACATTCAGATGTCTGCTCGGGATTTATTGGTAACTACTATTGTTTAATCAATGTCTAAATTAAATACGCTACAATAGATAATGCGCTACATACACTAATAATACACTAAATTACGCTACAATAAATATCCAGCTAAAATAATAAAAACGGCATAACCAAACCCTTTGGCATCCATGATTCTAATTATTCGCTGTTCCCACAGCAAACGGGTGCTCGGAAAAGCACGCATGTATGTAGATGTCTGCTCGTTAATCGGCGAATACCAACACAAGTAGCTCGCCACTCAGCAAATAATCGGCGCTCGGCGAATGATTCATGTCTGGAGCCGGCTATATACAACTGAGATGGGATTCCAACCCTCGATCCTGGCACTACCTACCCCCTGACCAGGGACATGGCCCTTAGTCTGCTCAGCCTACATGACAGCTAGCAGCAGTATCGGACCATGAGCTTTACAAGCTAGGCGCCAGTCGTGTTAGTTTCGTTTCTGCCTACTAGGTTACACCACATGTCTGACTCAGAATGTATACAGTGCTTATCACGGTTTGATTGCTTATACCACAGAGAACGTATATCTATACCAGATAGCTAAGTTGTCATAACATTATGCTTTCATGCCAGAGAGACGCCATGTTTGTGTTCAATCCCTAATAACCCTTTAAAGCCCAATGTAATGGTCATTCTTGAATCTGATACTAAAGCATGGTTAGTTTGGGTATAAGCACAGAGAACTTATAGATAGGCATTATTGGGGATTGGACCCAAACATGGCATCTCTCTGGCATGAAAGCATAATGTTAAGACAAATGAGCTATCTATGGGGGTTTAAGGATTATAATTAGTATCTATTTAACGTTAAACAATACCAGGAGCTTTTGGAAAAACCTTAGTCCCACAAGCATCAACCACATATACTTGAAAGACTCAACCTGAGAAATAATATTTGTTCTTTAATTAAATATCTTTTAACCCTTTCAGTGCTATGGACCGATGTATCGTATTTCGAATCTGTTATCAATAAACACTGTTACGTCTTCATAAGCGATTGTACCGTTAGGCGCTCATTCTACAGTCTGAGTCTGAAACGCAGTGAAACCTGGTAGACACAAACTGAACTTAGTAAATTAGTAAATTAGTAAATTAAAGAAACAATTTTTTGATCTGAAAATAAAAAAAAATCTTGTAATGTGATAAAGACATCATGGAATATTATTAACGCAGAAACAAAGCCTAATGATGCAGTAGGACATATTGCCTTGGTTAACAACGGTAGGTTAATTACACAACCTAAAAGGGTATGTGATACTTTTAACAATTTCTTTATTAATGCAGTTGATAATTTAATAGCACCGAATATTTCAAAACAAAATCAAATTCAAAATATCTCACAAAAATTACCTGAAAATAAATTGTTACACAAAAAGTTCCATTTTGAGCAGGTCAATCCAAATCAAATAGATCAAATAATTTCGTCTTTTCAAAATAAATTTTCCGCAGGGAGCGATGAAGTTCCTATTATCATCTTAAAAAAAGCTAAAACCTATCTTGTACATCCCCTCGCACATCTAATTAATTCCTCTCTTATATCCGGACTATTTCCCAAACAACTAAAAATTGCTAAAGTAGTACCTGTCTATAAAAAAGGCGATGGAACACAGGCTGAGAGCTACAGACCAGTGTCGCTACTGACATCTATCTCCAAAGTCTATGAGAGAATGGTGTACAAACAGGTGCTAAATTATTTAGAGACTAACAATCTTTTGGATGGACAGCAACATGGTTTCCGACAAGGAAGATCAACAATCACGGCAATGATTGACTTTGTTGAAAATATAATCAATGAAGTTGATAAATGTAATAATCCAGTTGGAATTTTCATGGATCTAACACGGGCGTTTGATAGTGTTGTCCATAGCAAACTTTTAGATATAATTTATAGTTTAGGAATCCAGAATAAAGAATATAAGTGGTTTGATTCTTATCTGACTGGGCGTCAGCAATATGTTCAATTATATTATAAAAAAGGGAAATGTATTAAAAAGTATTCATCGGAAATGCAAACACTTTGTAACGGAGTCCCACAAGGCTCTGTTTTAGGCCCGTTGCTCTTTATATGCTACGTTACAGGGTTACCTCTGGTAACTCCTAATGATGGGAACAAGCTTTGCTTGTATGCCGATGATACAAATTTAATTGTATCCGGTTCTAGTTTAGAAACCATTGAACAATCTTTGAATGACACTTTAAATTTTATCAACAGCTTTTTTAACACACAAAATTTATTACTCAATCCAACTAAAACAAATTTAATTTCATTTAAAACCAAACAATCCAAATAAAAAATTGTGCCAAATATTAGTATTAATGAGCACAATCTTAATCTATCTAGCCACTCTAAATTTCTTGGTTTAATAATCTACATGTTGATTCGGTACTCAGTAAAATGGCATCTGGTCTGTATGCGATGAGGAAAATGTCTAAAAGTTGTAGTCTCGAAACTTTGAAACAAATATATTTTGCTCTGATCCACTCACATATCTCATATGGAATTAGTATTTACGGATCGACAAAGAAAAACAATTTGGACAAAATTCTAAAACTACAAAAAAAGCTATTAGAATAATGTTAAATCTAAAATGGAAAGACTCAGTAAAGGCCATATTTTCTGAGCTTAAAATTCTGACTGTTTATAATCTTTACATTTTCGAAACAATTATTTTAACCCTGCGGTTGGGTTTAAGAATGTAGTAAGTCATAACTACAACACGAGACAGAGACATCGTTTCAAAATTGAGAAACACAACCTAGAATTTTTTAAGAAAAAAACTTTGCATATGGGTTCTAAACTCTTAAAATATATTCCAGTAGAAATAAGAAACATAACAAATGATACAAAATTCAAGAAATCACTAAAGGCATACCTCACAAGTCATCCTGTTTACTCAATTGAGGAGTTCTATTGCCTAGACGCAGCAGGGTAGTTTTGCTTACATAAATAATTTTTTCTATTTTCTCTTAGGTTTTATTTTTGTTTGTACTTTTCTTTAGTAAAACTGTTCTGTAGATTCAACTGTTAAGTTGTAGCTTAGATTAGTTTCTTAGTTTTAGTTGCAGTACAGTGATAGTACCTGCATGACACTATTCAATCTGTAAACTTGTACAGTTAATGAATAAAGATGTTTGAATTGAATTGAATTGAACTACCTCGTCCAGTGCCTAGGCTCTAATACCGCCTGGTCCGCTACAGCTGCTAGTCTGATCAGTGGCTGTGCGGTCTAAGGCATTACGTTCCCGGCCGGGGGTAACACTTGGATCGAGGGTTTGAATCCCGTCACAGTCGGTGGTTTTTATGTGCAACTCATGGAGAGTTCACCTTCCGTGGCAGAGTTGAAGGGGAGGGCGGACCTTAAGCAAACGGTAGACGGCTCGGGTCCAAGGTGATGGGATGGGTGGATTCTTTGTGAGTTGCACATCTGATCAGGTGTTTTGCTACTTTTTAACCTATCCATTACTGTGTGTGTGTCCAGCAGAAGCACGTTTTTATTAATTTGAACTGTTCAGGCGTTCAAGACATTAAAAAAATTAACAAAACATCACAGATTCAACTACTTCTTTCACAAGCTTAGCACTCAAAGGGTTAAGGGAATAAATTAAATAATCAAGCAAAATAAAACATGCTTAAATATATTCAGGTTGATCAGTTGTTAAATTTAATTTGATTTTTAAACTGAAATCAGGTGATCAAGTGGAGCTCTTAGGCGCTGTTGTTATCACTAAATTTTGGGCCATTTTGAAAAGTTATTATTAACTAGGTATGCAATGCAGTTGTCTGCTTGCAATATTGAGCGGAGCAAGTATTTTTAAAATCAATACAAGATTCGTTCTACGTAAACGTGGCATTTACGTAAGAACAAACACATACATTTGTTATGATTAATTATTTATGGTAAACAAACCACTGACTTAAACAAAACAACAATTGCACAGAGAACTACTGTATTTACAAACAGTTGATAGTAACAGTCTGCAGTTAGATATGATCCTTATAACAGCTGTATAATCAACACACAGTAAATAAACCAAATAAAATATTTCTTCTATTAAAATAACATTGTAACTTTAAAGGGTCGTAGGGCAGAACCCTGACGTCCGATTTGGACTATTTCAGATTTATACCTTTCCATAGTTGGTTACTATGACCGTGCCAAATTTCGTGCGGATCACTTCAGCCGTTCAGGAGGAGTACGTGGAAATAAAAAGCCAGAGTTTAGTATAAGAGCTACGCTCAATAAAAAATAATTTAAGAAAATCAGGCAAAACGAGTCACAAACGGCTTACTTACAACCATTTGTTTCAACATTTATCTTCTTATAAAAGGCAAAACCCTAGCTGACTGACTGGCTCACCCATCACTAATTCTCCACCTTCCCATGTAGGTAGAGAGCTGAAATTTTGTACTCTGATTCTTTAGGCATAAAATAGGAAAACTAAATGGTTTTCATCCTGATCTGACCTTAGGGCTCCGCCAGAGACCCCGACAAAGTTCCCATGTATTGCTTATGGATATTCAATTTTGTTTGAGCTGATGAAAATACAAACAGCTGATCTTGATTCGTAGAAGTTCCACGGACTAACCACAGAATGTAGCATACACAACTGTAATGTTTTTATAAATCATTTGCAGGGCGAAGCCTGCGGCTATCAGCTAGTTTATTAAATACATACAAGTTGCAATGGAATATAAACAAATAATTATAATAATATTTATAACCAATCTGGAAACTGATATTTTATAAACTTATAGATTATAAAAATGTTTTGTTTATAAATACACAAAATTATTAACATTAAACACTTCCCTTGAATCCTAACCCTAACCAACTATTAAAAAATATCTTAGAAGATTATAAAATATAATATTTTGATTTGAAATTATCTGTGTTATTACGACTAATGTTATTTCAAGAAAGTAAAGCACAATGGCATTTATTATACTACCAAAAATTAACCCACAAAGTTTATGGAAGATAAATGATCTCAAGTAAATGTGTTTCTCAACAAATTTGAACAGTTTTAGTTTAATGCCATTGTGGCTTGTCCATGTAGGTAGATGCGTCTAATGTGGATATTAGCATGAATATTATGTATATTAATTTAAATAATAAAAGCTTTTTTTGGCTAATGTGTCACCATTCCTATGCAAGTTACAACTAAAGAATTTTTTACTTGACTTGACATAGGCAGCTAGAGACATTTAAAGGTGCAAAATTTGGAAAGATACCAAATGTACCATTTTACATATGTAAAACATCAGATACATACATCAGATTATATCATATGTATTAATCATCTGATATAATAAGATTAGGTCAAATTGTTCAGATAGCAATCATGAAACAAATATGTGTGTGAACTATTCCAGTCGCTTATTTCGTTATAAAACATATGTAAAATTTGTGTGGTTCAAACAACCCACAGGAAAATAACAACCAAAATCGAGCATATCATAATTCACAGCACATAAAAAATGAGTACCAATCTAGGGAATATAAACCTAACCTATTTAGATGTATTTGGGTGCTGTACTATTCTCACATTTGTGTTAAAATACTTAGAGCCAGCCTTTTGCAACACAACTAACAGGTGTACCAGTTTAAATTAAGCTACAAAGTTATACACAAAGTGGACGAGGTATAACGTTATAAATGGGCAAAAATTAACTATCGAATTACAGGTTTAAGTAAAATGAGTGACTGGTTATTGCCTGCTTTTAAGGTACATAATTTAAAAATGGATTAATGTTGAAAATGTTGCAGTTAGAAAATATTTTAAGACTCAATGTTTCTAAATATTTTCTCTTAAGAGTATTAAAAAGCATTCAGATTTTTAATTATAGGATTGAAATGTTATCCTCTTTTTCTGCACAAAAGTTTATTGTGTAGAAATGCATTGATAGGGAAAAGTGTCAACATATCAACATATCAAGCAACATTTAACCATAAGAAAAGAATATTTCTTTTACATTTTTATAGCTAAACAAAATTTGTAATTCTATGTATACATCAGCCTACATATCCTATATAGTGTGATATGCACGTTTTAGCCAAATTAAGACAGTCTCTCCTTTACTTATTTACGATTGCAGGTTACTTATTAACTTTTCAAAATCTTTGCATAGATATTAAGCTCAAAGCTTAGTAGAGTTTGAAAATGATTTTGATACTTATATTCGATATATTGAAATGGACAATTTAATACATTGGAACTTAAATGAAAATATTTCACAGCTTCAAACATTTCGTCATATCCTAGTTTTTCTTTTTTCGCAGCACATCCTCTTCACCTTGTATTTTCTGTATGTCCGACTTATTCTTGAAGTAGTAGCTTGGCTGCTGCTCTTTCTAAAAAAATATATAGAACTCTTACTATCTAGACTTTTTACTGATAATGATGGAGATAATAGAAAATAATCACCCCATAGCCGAATAGACTTCCCACTCATACTGACTTCTTATCCATACGTTTTGAGTCTAAACTGTGTAACATCATGATTTATGATAAAGATGATACTTCCTGCTATAAAAATACCTCATAATAAATATACTTACATCAACATTTTCCACCAGATTCATGGCAATATCGAGGTAATCTGTGTGTTGTGTAGGCAAATTTTCCAATTTTATCTACCTCTCTCCCACAGTAATACAAACAATAGACAATCCACTTGTGATGAAAAGTTTTGTGATGGCAGAAGAAGGCAGTTTCTAGTAGTTTTCAGTTGTGATTTGCTATATATTTAGCCACAAAGTATTTTAACTGTACTTTTCAACCTGCCTGACCTGGTTCATTCATAAATTATAAATCAGCTCATTTATTAGTAGTTAAGCATTATACAATAACTAGCGTAACACCCGTTGAAAAATCAACGGCAATTATTGTGACTATCGATCGTTCTGAAAAATGATAACAGGTTTTCCCTATTTAAAGGTATGCATATTTGTTTTAATTTATCCGTGACTGTTGATTTGAACATAGTCAAACCAAATGTGAAGACTTTGTTTTAGCGAATTTCCCCTATAGGGAAGAAGCTATTACCGTAGTCGGCATGGTAAGACGTAGGCCCGGGACCATGATAACGTTTCGTTTTGAGGTCCCCAGATGCCAAAAACACCATTCGTTCAAAACTGATATATATATATCAGTTTTGAACGAATGGTGTATATATATTGGTTTATATATATATGTATATATATATATATATATCTGTCCGTGAGCACGATAACTGTCGTAAAAATAATCCAATTTTGACTAAATTTAGTATAAATGTGTAAAGCAGCATTTATGACTTTAAGTTTGAAAACCAGACAGATCGACCTATCCGAAGGGGTATTTTGGGGGGGGGGTTTGTACCCAAAAATGGGTTTTTTGAGTTTTTTACGCATAATTTTTGAAAAAGTGAAATTTTATTTTTCTCATTGAAATCAGCTTAAAAAGACGCACAATTTGGTGTTTTAATCATTGCTCTACGTCAATTGTTTACTGAGATACTGAAAGTGCTAAACACAGTACTTTGTCCAATGCTATTCTTATGGAGGATAAGAAAAATTGTATATCTCGCTTATTTATCAACTTATCCTGACGAAACTTGGTAATATTGCTTCATTTCATTGTGGTCTATTGATATTTGCACAAAAAACAATTTTTTGGTCGATAGTTCCCGTAGCAGCAAACCTGTGTACTCAGCCCCATGATATTCTTATGGAGAATAAGTCACGTGTTATCTCCTTTAATTATGAACATAAATTAATAGAACTTGGTATGTGGCTTTACCTAGTTGAGTTATATTGATATTTGTATAAAAACCCATTTTTAGTATTCCTTATTCAAGCAAACCTGCATACTCAGCCGCCATGTTATTCTCATGGAGAATAATTAAAATGTCATAAATCGTTTATTTATGAATGTATATTGATGAAACTTGGTATGTGGCTTTATGTGGTATTAAGATAATATTATATTCATTGCAAATTCGCTGAGTATGCAGGTTTGCTGCTACGGGGGTATATTCATATTTGCACTAAAAAACATTTTTTGCCCGATAGTTCCCGTAGCAACAAACCTGCGTACACAGCCCCCATGTTATTCTTATAGAGAATAAGTACTGGTAACGTGTTATCTCCCTTATTTATAAACATAAATTAATAAAATTTCGTATGTGGCTTTACCTACGTGAGTTATATTGATATTTGTATAAAACCCCATTTTTTATGTTCCTTGCTTCAGCAAACCTGCATACTCAGCCGCCATGTTATTCTTATGGAGAATAATAAAAAGGTCATAAATTGTTTATTTATGAATGTATATTGATGAAACTTGGTATGTGGCTTGATGTGGTATTAAGATACATATATGTGCATTGGAAATTCACCGAGTACGCAGGTTTGCTGCTACGGGGGTATTTATAATCGTGTTTAGCGAATTTCCTCTATAGGGAAGAATAAGGTATTACTGTAGGTGGCATGGTAAGACTCAAGCCCAAGACCATGATAACTTTTCATTTTGAGGTCCCCAGATGCCAAAAACACAATTCATTCAAATATATATGTGTGTGTGTGTGTGTGTGTGTGAGTGTGTGTGTCCGTAACCACGATAACTCTCATAAAAAACATCCGATCTTAATGAAATTTGGCACAAATGTCTAAAAGTACCATTTATTTGAACGAGTTTGAAAACCAGATGAATCAAACCATTCGAAGGGGGTTTTTGGGGGGTTTTGTACCCCAAAATTTTGTTGGGGGTTTCACATGTAATTTTTATTTATATAAAATTTTAATTTTCACCATTGAATTCAGCTTAAGAAAACATGACCATTGCTCTACGTCAATTGGTTACTGAGATAATGAAAGTGCTAAACACAGTACACGTTGTCTAATGTTATTCTTATGGGGGAAAAGACAAAATTTATAACTTGCCTATTTATAAACATAAACTGACAAAACTTGGTATATGGCTTCATCTGGTTGTGGTTTATTGTTGTTTGCACAAAAAACCAATTGTTCGCCTATGGTTCCCGTAGCAGCAAACCTAGGTACTCGGTCCCCATGGAGGGTAATTAACATGTTATATATCCCTTATTTATGAATGTATATGAATGAAACTTAGTATCTGACTTAATTTAGATGAGTTATATTGATATTTTCATAAAAACCCATTATTTTTTGTTCCTTGTAGCAGCAAACCTGCATACTCATCCCAATGTTATTCTTATGGAGAATAATTCATATTTTAAATATCGCTTGTTTGGGAACATATTTCTTATGAATCCTGGTAAGTGGTCTAATGTGCTATTAAGACATATATATTCATTGGAAATTCGCTGAGTACGCAGGTTTGCTGTGAAGGTTTTTTTTTAAATCTCACGTGAGTACTTACTTAAGGAGGATTTGCCTTTATATTAATCAGTACCTGGGGGGCCGAGCTTTGCTCGGGGGAAGGCCAGTCAGTTTGTTTAGATGACTTGGAGTAATATTTCACCACCTCCCCCTACTGATAATCAGATTTGTATAATTCATTTGCCTCTTTTCTACAGTCACTCCAGTTGTTATGTATAGCTCAATGTCCCTTTGATTTATTTTACTACTCTATTTATGTAATCTTCACTCAAATCTTTTAATCTCTGCTCTCAGGAAACCACATGTTATAACCATATACGACATGAGTATTACTTTGACAGTTCCCTGGTTGATTATGAACAGCTGTTACAATTCTTTTGTTTTGATTTGAAACTCCAATGACGAACTCCAAATTTGAAGCGCAGTGTTAATTTTGTTAACTTTTCATTTTAGTTTTTTTACATTATTTGATTTTTTATGGGGATGAGACCTGTCTAGAACTTATTTTTATCCCAGAAATTAGTTATTTCGAACATTTGAAGGAAATCGTTGGAGCAGTTTTTGAGATCCGTGTCGCAAGCAAGCAAGCAAACCTTACTCATATTAGAGTATAGGATACCTTCAAGTTTAAAAGCGTGGTGTTATTTTTTCACTTAAAATACAACAAAACTTAAATAACAAATAATATATAGGCTCACTGAAATTATAATTATGTCCATTCTAAAATTTAAAATCACGATGCAAGTTTTAAAAATGGATTAATAGGTCCAAAAGAACAAATGGTTTGGCGGAATGTTTTATATGTTAGAGCTTGAAATCGTAGAGTTTGTAAATACTCTTTCCCTCAGATGTAGCCCCGATTTGAACGGCAGTTTTATAAATACATGTGTAGCCCTAATTGATGAACAGCAAAAATCAATCATTTTGATCATTTTGATTGGTATCTTTATCAAAATTAATCTGAATAAGATATGCAATTGACTTTAGTTATAGAACAGGCTTTCCACGACATTTAATGGTTAAGGTACCATATTTAAACATGACCACTTTACTCACACTATAAGCGTTTGATTGGACATAATAGAAAAAATATCAGAGCAACGAAATACTACGAAAACGTACTTGCAATTTCAAGCAGCGAGGAAATAACTGTTTCTTCTACAAACATGTCACCAGTTATAGGGTAAAGTACATTGTATAGTTGATAAATTACAAATCCAAATGATTTAAGTACTGCAATCTCTTAGTTTTTTTGAAAAAAAAAAAACATAAAAAATACAAAGAACGATCTGATATAGATCACTAAATCCATAGTTGATTAATTCCCTCGTTATTCCTCTGATCAGCTGGTACATTCTACAAAAATGTCAAATAATTTGTTTACTTAATATTTATTTCTTTGCAACCACTGAGATTTAACTAAATACCGAGTGCAACACAGCAAAACTTCAGAATGACTTTCGTTGGAATGCCGGGCCGTTGACTGTATGGCTGGTACATGTACTCTAGTGATGATTACCTCTCTTTCTGTTACAGTAATAAACTTATGGAATCTAATTGAATTTATTAACACTAAAACTCTAATTTATTTTATTCGTTATGTTTGTGTATTTATTTTACTGTGCAATATAATAAAATACAGTCGAACAATGAATGTAACCATATTATGTTATGTTTAAATAATGATTTAGTTAAATAGTTTGACTTTGGCTACTCGTTTGATTTTACCAACATGATTTTATATACCAACATGATTTTACCAACATCTCACCAAAAAATGGCGGTCGGCACGCAGTTTCCCAGAGACGTGTTGCCTCCAATATTCAGTTAGAAGTCAATGTTTGCGGCCTATCTACCAACGATGAAAATATTACACCTAAGCAAGTGTTTAATTAAATGAAATTAACAATTGCAATACAATAGATACAATACGACACATAAAACATAAGCATAATCATATTTTGCTACTTGCCATTATTAACTGAAAACCACATAGTTTAAATGTATGAATCAGCGTTGTGGAAGTTTAATTGCCCCAGTCAGATTTCCCCTTGAAAACCACTAATATATTCGTAAATATAGAGAAGTGTTGTTCCATAAGCAACCAATTAGCTAAAGAGGATTACAAAAACATGATAACTGGCGAAATTTGTTACTTAAAAATCAACAATTTATCGTGCGGGGCCTTTAATTTTGAATTTTAAATATATTCCCGCATCTTTACGACCTCCAAGGTTAAATTTAAATTGAGGCACTGTTGGTTTCTGAGAAAATTTCATCCGAACATCAGATATTTTTAAAAACTGGGGATTATATGATAAGAACACGGGGTCTTGGAAGTCCCGTAAGGCAGTGCCCAGATGACCTTTTTAAACGGCAATAGGCCTATGACACTTCTACAATACATAGGCTATATTTGTGCAACATTTCAGTAGAATTGCTCTAGTTAGTGGTTTTGTCGTGATCGAACAATTGACAGACAGAATAGATGCCACCTCAATTTTATAATAGTAGTGATTATTGTAAACAGTAGTTCCAATCGTAATCTGTAATAAATAGTCTAATGTTTATTTATATCAACCAACTAATTGAAGCCGATTGTTTTAAAATACGCTTCAATATTACAGAATCATCATAAATCATGTAGTAAATTTCAAAATTATATACTGGCCAGTAAAAAACTGAAAACCATATGGTTGATGTAAATTGCTGCTATGAACTTTTCACTACACAAATCAGATGTTTCCTTTAAAGGGTGAATATATTCGTAAATATAGATAGACGTATTTGTTTATCACAACTAACTAACTAATGTAGCATTAAAAAACATATGTTTCTTGTTATTTTTAATTTCAAAATTTTGACCTTTAATTAATATTTTACCGTACGGGGCTTTAGCTAATGCACTTTAAAATATATTCCTGCACCCCTACGACCTACAAACTATTTATGTTTCAAATTTTGTACTTGGGGCACTTCTGGTTACGGTACTGAGAAATTTTGATACGGACATCAGACAACAAAAAAAATACTGGTGATAAGATGCATTAGACTTTGTTATCCTGATAAGTCAGTAACACAGAATATACTTAAGACATAAGAGTAATAAATATCAATATTTACAAAGTTTCAAAAATGAGCAATAAATGTAATAAAATATTAACATTGTTTGAACTAAAATAATAATAATAGTAATAATATAGACAATACCGGTAACAGTCAAAATCAGGCCAGGCCGATCGTGCTGCTGGTCACCCTGGACGTTAAAAACGCTTTTAACTCGGCCCGTTGGGTGGACATGCTCGAGGCGTTGCAGCGGGACTTCAGGGTACCCGACTATCTCTTGGTCGTGGTACAGGACTACCTGAAGGAACGCAGGCTGCTATATAGCACAGAAGCAGGGGTCCGTTCCAAAGTGGTCACCGCCGGCGCGGCGCAAGGGTCGATCCTTGGCCCTGACCTTTGGAACGTGGCATATGACGGAGTGCTTCGCCTCGAGATGCCACCACAAGCCTATCTCGTGGGCTACGCAGATGATGTAGCCGCAGTCATCACGGCTCGGAATCCGGAGTTAGCCCAGCTTCGCCTCAACCAGGTGATGTTTCGGGTCAACAGATGGATGAGCGGTCATGGACTTGAGCTGGCGGTCGCCAAGACCGAGATCGTCATGCTCACGCGACGGAGGATCCAAACAGTAATCCCTATGACTGTTGGTGACGTGGAGGTCCAGACGAAGACTGCGGCGAAGTATCTGGGAGTGGTGCTTGACCGCCGCCTCACATGGTGGGAGCACATCCAGGCGGTTTGCAACAAGGCGACGAGGGTTGTTCTGTCGCTCAGCAGATTGATGGGGAATGTCGGAGGCCCGAGATCCAGCAAGAGGCGACTTCTCATGTCCACCGTCAACGCCACTCTCCTGTACGGCGCAGAAGTGTGGGCGGGTGCCATGAGAGTCAAAAAACACAGCAAGAGAATTCTCTCCGTTCAGCGCAGGGCGGCTCTTAGGGTTGCCTGTGCGTATCGCACTGTGTCTGGACTGGCTGTAATGGTTGTGGCTGGAGTGTTTCCCCTTGATCTGCTCGCCGCTGAGAGGCAGAACATCCTTCGCCGTGCTCCTGATCTCGGAAGAGACCAAGCTGCTGTGGAAGCCAGACTCGAAACTCTGCGAGTTTGGCAAGAGCGTTGGAACGGTGGACTGGAAGGGCGATGGACGTTTCGTCTCATCAGAGACATAAGCCCTTGGTTGAGCCGTGCATTTGGGGAAATTGACTTTTTCTTGTGTCAATTCCTGACGGGCCACGGGTACTTCAGGGAATACCTTTTCCGCATGGGGAAGGTGAGGTCACCTCAGTGTAGTTACTGCCCGGAGGAGGTGGATGATGCTCATCATACTTTCTTCCGGTGCAGTCGTTTCGCTGAAGACAGGAGGAGGCTCGTCTCTGCTGACGGCGATCTGTCCCCGGACGTCGTGGTGGGGACGATGCTTCGAAATGAAGACTCCTGGAGAGCGGTTGCGCTCTTCGTGCAATCCGTTCTTCGGGGAAAGCGAGACGAGGGATGCTTAGGTGACCTCTAAGTTTCCCGAAACGGTGACGTGACCCGTCTGGGCGCAAGACACGCGGGCCAGTGCCGAAGTTGTCCGATAAGGGTTCCGGCCTGGTTTTTCCCCCGCGGCTCCGTAGGAGGTTTAGTGGGTATACCTCGTAAGAGGGAGTCCCACACTGTTCCTTTGGGTTCGCGCATAAAGCGTTCCTCCTACGTAAAAAAAACAAAAAAAAAAAAAAAAAAACAGTCAAAATCAAAATTCTGGCTCAACAGTGACTTAGAACTTGAAATTATCTTTTAAATAAAAAAAGAATCATCAAAATCGAATAAGTATTAACTTCAGGAAGTGAGTGAACAAAATGCAGGAATTTGTTTAAATATGTAGACTAAAACCGAATATAATTTCATTCAAATTTACTTCCTAAAGGCTGGTGGTATACACATGAGAGTTTTTGACTCTCAGAGAGTTTGTGATGAGGAAACGAAGAGAGGGAATCTAGTAGTAGCAGAGGCAAAGGTTCCTCTTGTCCATCAGTGTGTGTGTGTGTGTGTGTGTGTGTGTGTGTGTGTGTGTGTTATTGCATTACAAATTGTGACAAGGAAGTTTTGCCACTGCTAAAACTAGATTCCCTCATTTTGTTCCCTCATCACAAACTCTCTGAGAGTAAAAAACTCTCACATGTATACCGGCCTTTTTTCATTCATAATTAATTATCTGTACCACAGGACTACTGCGTCCACTAAAGTGCCATATGTGTCAACAAAAGATGAGATCTATCTATACTTCTTCTATACAGTATTATTAAATGGTTAAAGCAAAATTTGAATCGATTGAAGAGGAAGAAACTGTTTAAAACTCAAAACCTCAAAACTTTAGACTTTGGTATAACATAAATATGAAATATTATCATTTTCCATAGTTCTATTTCATATTTGTTTTAAAAATTCACAAAATTTCAACAAAAATATTTAACATAAAGCTGATGGTGGTGATGTGGATGTGGTGATACATACCAAGTCCCTGACGGCCTTGTCTGCTCCGGCCTGTATTAGGATTTTGCTGAGGGTCTCCACTTTCTTCACTCCCATGGCATAGTGCAGTGGAGTCCTAAGCAACTATCAAAACAAAGGTTTGAGTTAATTGTATGACAATGTTTTTCAAGGTGCAAACACAAAACTACTTTGGAAAAGTTTGCTACATTGTTAATTAGAAGAACAATTTTCTGACATGAAAATTAAAATTCATGTCTGAGCTACGAATTCTTTACAGTTTTTTGTAACTTATCAAAATTTGTAGTGGTGAGACAAATACAGAAGACATATATCATCTAAGAAAATAGACACCTTAACAGGAAAATATGTTGGACATGCTGTAAACCAAAATATAGAAAAATCTGCCACTAGTATTTTTTGAGAGAGGACTTATGTAATTATTTTTTTACAACTTAGTAGGCCTATGTTTGGTTTGAAAAACTTAATGGAAATGATTTACTTTTACATTATGTCAACACACAATTAATGGGAAATAAATTGGCAACCATACCACAGACTGGTGAACTCTACTATTATAGTCACACACAAAACCATCCTGGCTGAGCTATAAATCAAACCTACACCCAAGGACAAGGTTATGTGGCTCCACCCCCTTGACCAGATGGGTAGTTCCCTGATCACTCCCCCCTCAGACTAACAGACTTATTTAGCCAAGCAGAGTATTTAAGATTAAGTGCAGGAACCTAAGGAGCAAGACAATATTGTTTCAACTGCATGAAAGCACATAACAAATTTCATAAACAATATTCATATATAAAGGAGATACATAATTTTATTTTTTTCCTATACGAAAAACATGGGATGATACGATGTCCATATGTTTATATAGGACTAGGGGCCCATTTTAGCTTCGTGGCACCCTTAGGCCGAATGAAGCTTGTCGCCCCCTTCCCCCCCCAAATAGGATAAGGAAAGAAGTCAAAGTACAGTTGTTGCAAAGAGACCGCGTCGGTGATGGCCGAGTGAGAGTGTTCTTGGCCCCCAAGGTGCTATTTATCTTTTCTTAGCGTTAATGTCAAGTAATATTTCACCCTCTTCAGGAAGCAAAACTCCTCTTACCAGAGGAATTGATAAGCAAATCCTCAGTACTATGAATATATTTGGATATACACCCTGAAGCTAATGATACCTCAGGTAATTTTAAATGCCTATCAACAAATAGTCTTTGAATTTCTCAACTGTAGCTTCACAGTAAGCTTGAAAATTGCTCTACACATAAAAAAATCATCATCAAGATGGTTTCTGTAGATATCGAAAATAATTTTTGCATTCGATCTTCACACCAGATTCCGTTCATACGAGCGAGAGGGGTCGCCGCGATCTCGTGGCGAGCCCGCTGTGTAGATACTCGCAGACCCTCAATTCACATAGGTGGTTGGGCTTGTCTGCAAAGCTAACTAAGAATACATTTGAAGAGATACTGTTTTTCATTATAATCTGGTATATCGACAGCTGGATCTTCACTCACGTTGTCGCCAATGGCCAGAGTCTGAGGGTAGTGCGAGGCTATGTGTTGCACGATGTGGTCGTGTTGGTTCAGCACTGCGATGTGCAGACTGCAGCGAGAGTACGAGTTCTTGGCGAGGGCGAGGCCCGGGTTGGTCTTCAGCATCTCGTAAACCTGGCTCTCACTGGCCAGTCTGATGGCCTTGTGTAGCCGTTCTCTGCGATCCTACACATAAAAATAAGCATCATCAGTTTGGCCAATGATGGAAATAAAACTTTTGCTCTAACGCTAAATATAATAAACTAGTGGAGTTGAAGTTTTATTGTATACCAGTTTTTATTGTAACCAATGTCTCTTCAAGTATTTTTTTATAAAGTATACTATTTAGATTTACTGGATATTTGTTTACAGCTGTCTTGGTGATTTCTTTTGTTTTAATTTGTTACTCTATAAGTCCTATGTTAGCATTTCCAATTTTCAAGATCAAAATTAGTGGTTTTAAAATTGAAAAATGTAACTTTTGGCAATTTTTCCGGGAGTTTCTAGGTACAATTTACTTGTATGATAAATTTCACGTTTCTAGCTCGACTGGAAGTGGTCTACAATTCATTTACCTCAGTCAGTTACATATGCGGCTGTATATATATTAGATTGCTAGATATTCAAATTTTTGTTTTAATTGATTTGTCCGGAATTTCTTCTTAGAAACAAAACTTAACCGATAAAACTAAAACTCTAATTTAACTTAAAATTCTATTTATGTTGAAGTAGCTTCTGGATCACTGAATGTTAGCGAGAATGGTTTAAACTACCTGCTCCTGTCGAGTGATCCTTAATATGCTATACATTACCACGGGCTTTGACTTATATAGGTCGCATTAACAGATGTTACTTATCCAAAATAGTTCAACAGGTTAAACACAGAATGCAGCATATACAAGTGTATTCTTGGGTGAAACTGAGTGCTATGGAATGAAATATGTAAAGATTATAATATGCAGAATCCACAGCTAGATTTTAAAAGGCTTTTCAGTCTTTGAAAAACCCTGAATTTTCACGAATGAAGAGTCCTGAAGTCTTTATCTCATGTACACCATCTTATGTCTCATGTACATTTCATAAAACCAACTAATTGAGTATGCTGGTTGTAATTTTTGGGTGAGGAGAATCACTCTAATAAAGGCATTATTATTATTATTTACTTATTGTTTACCTCAAAGCTGGCAATGGAGTCTAGGAAAGTCACCACCTGGGTCTGCCGCTTCTTTTTGGCCACCTCCACTATGCTGCCCTGGTCATCGTGGGTGTCTAGGATGTGGTCGTAACCCTCAGACAGGAGCTCTTGTAGCTTTTTCAGCTGGCCTGGAGGGATTAAAAAACATGTCACATCTTGTGAGTAATTGATGCTTGGGTACTTTATATCTGATTATGTAAGTCCTTAAGATTAACTATCTAATTATACATCTTTACTGTTGTAACAGTTTATTGGGCTTTTTCAGTTCAAAGCTATTGAATTGCAAAAATATTTATTTAAATCACTCAGAACTGGTTCAAAGGAAAATTGTTTTAAGGAAATATTTGATAGCCAATTTCACACACACAAACTATAAACTGATCGAACTTGACAGTTAAACCCTCATCAAGACAGCTAAACTTGATAGAATTTCTCTTTGGCTGAGTATTAACCAAATCTAACTTGATATGAACTTACATAGACTCTAAGAAACTTAACTCCATCAAGTAACAGAAGAAATGTGATACACAGATAATATAGTGTTTTAATTAAAAACCACTATAAGTCAGAATTGCATAGTGCAAGTGTGTTTTTCTGCTTACTCTCCCACCCATTGTGTCTTTGACTGAGTCAGGCTTTGAGATTTGTCTGACGATTAATACAACTCTGTTGGCTTCACATCTCAATATGAATTAGGCAGTATATTGAAAGGAACCATACTGTATAGCTGATTTAATTTTACTCTTTAATTGTTGTACTCCAAAATAAGATTTGTACTGTAAAGGGGTCCTATCAATGGCCTGAAAGTTTATCTGGCATGCAGAGGACAATATGTAGAAGGACTAGCAGATTCCAAAAGGAAACTAACCGCAACCTATTTGTAGACATAATAAACATTTACTTTACAAACAGTTTATCAGTATCAGAATCAGTACTGATAGGGGCGACTCACTCACCCCTTGCTTTGCTTGATAAGTTCCACATACCGGTCTGAGGACCATAAGGATGGGCAAAGTACCAAGAAATATAGACCACCAGCCTCTTTAAAAAATATATATATATATTTACAATTTCCAACTGACCAGTGGCTGATAGGCTGACGACAAATCGATCGACAGCTTTCACATTGTCATGCAAGCTTAACTGCACTGCAATGTCACGAGGGGTGCGATACTTCTCGTCACGCAATGCGATGTTGAAATCTTCCTCATTAATCAATTCCAACAAGTCTTTCTGGCTAAGCGTCTTCTGCATCATAGAAAAGTGCAGCATCGACTGTCCAGTCTTATCCTGCACACAAAGAAATAATACTGAATAGAAACAGTGAATTGTAACTGAATTTCAATGCTATTAAAATATTTAGGCTAAGGAATAGAAAATATTATTTTTGCTTTTCCCCTATAATTTAATTCATTGAAAGAACATGTAATAAAGAGTTCTTAAAACTAACAATTGGCTGTACGGTTCCGGCCTTAAAATGGAATGAAGTATATACCCTGCTTGTTGTAAGAGGCGAAACAAAGGGGATGAGATTGCTCTTGTTCGTTTTTCCAGAAGTCAAGAATTTTCTGGACTTCTCGCAATCGTTCTTCTTTCTTTTTGGTCTTGGAATTTTCAGCCTCATTTGGGTGTCTTTTCTTCTGTTTTATTTTTTTGGTTGGTACTCTCCTTTTAGACTCCCTGCGAATGCCCCTTAACCTGCCTCATTAACAACGATGCGAGGCACTCCGGCGCAGCCATTCAACATTCCATCAATTGATGGAACAAAAAGATTTAAACAAAAAGGATTGTGGCAACCAACATATCGATCTTTTAAGATTTTATGTTATTATAGTACTCCTTTCTAACTATGTGTGGATAAGTAATTTTCATTATGAACATTTTTAGAAATACCATCATAAATGATAAAATAATAATTGGAATACCTTTAATACCAAATTAAAAATGTTCACTATCCAATCAGTGGTATTAAGCTTTTCAACATTCCCATATGAGTTTGAAATTATTTAAAAATCGACCAAATAGAATAAAATATTGGAAATAATAAAGAAATTATAATAGGAATTATAAAGTATATTTAAAAATCTACCAAATAGAATAAATAAAATATTGAAAATAATAAAGAAATATATTAGGAATTATAAAGTATATTTAAAAGGACATGCTTTTGCTCAGTAGCAGAGTTCATAAATTTTAAATATAATTAATAACAAAAACGGTTAATTTATATTTTAAATTACTGCGGTTTCAATTTTAAAATGAGAAATAAAATACTGTGTTAAAAGCATTGTTTTGTAAGGCTGGCTAGAGAGCAGAATGTTGAAGCAAACGTTGGGCATCATCTTTGCTACACCATGTTGTTAACCGTTTCTCTTATGCAATAAAATAGGGCTTCCGCACACTGAGGGAGCAACTGCGCATAGAAACTTATTGACGCAACCCTCAATAGCAAGACTTCCTCAATAACAAATGAATTTTTCTTATTCCCTTGAGATTGCTATAACACTTAATGTTAGAATTACCTCTATATTACGAGTATTATTAATTTAAAACCCTCAATGGCAGGAATGTTCTTCTTGCCTCTTATGGGTACCCATTTCTTACATATTGTGCTCCTATTTAGGGGTAAAATCCAGTAAAACCTGGAGGGTATTTGGGATGCAGAAGAAAGCCTTTAGGATTATCTTTCATCTGAAAAGAGATCTGTCCTGCAGAACCTTTTTCCGTAATAACAATATTGTAATTCCCCTCTATCTTTATACTGAAGTCTCTAACCTTTTTTTAAAAAAAAAATCACCACATTTTTCAGTTCCCACACCTGATTCAAATAATCGTATTTTAATAATCAGAGACCAGTAACTTAGTTGTTTCATGCTCCACCTTCCATCAAAACCAACCTCACTCCATGACCACACGGGTTTTTAATGCACTTCCTTCCTTCCAGAAAGCATAGAATAACCTAAACAAATTTAAATCTAGACTGCTGTAGCATATAATTGACACAGAGTTCTATCGGATCTATGAGTTTATTATAACAATACCATGTTGTAACTCGATTCAACAAATTATTCAGTTTTCTCATCAATACGACAAAGATGTAGGTTTTCAAGCAGGTAGTCTCAGTAGAGATTATATATAGTAACCTTCATCCTAGTACGGCAGATTCTCAGAAATCTGAATCACACTTATCTGGACTCTCAGTTATCTGGACCGATGATCTTGAATTTGTTAATTTTTTGTTTGTGACAAATAAAACAAAAAAAAAAATGGAACTTCACGGTTTAACACCTTCATAAATCATAAAACATAAATCATAACTTGATTGCACAAAACGTACAAAAGTACAAATTACAAAGTACAAAATACAGGTGCATTGTCATTTTTAATAAAATACCTTATACTGTAGATAAATTAAACAGTTCTTGGTCTAATGCTTAAAAATTAAGTTTATGTGATTTGTTTCCCAATTATCTGTAAAGAAATCTTCCATTATAAAATTTTGTTCAGTCAATATAAGTTTAACACTTTCGCTGCTGCAAACATATTTTAACATGAAATTTGCATAAGTTTCTATGTTGAGAAAAAACCGATCGGGGTCCGCAGCAGCCAACGTGCTAACCTTAAAAAGAAGTTGCCTTTTATCGAGACGGGATATCCTGACAGGTAGTTTTTAAAAATTCTCAAAGCTATATACACTGGACTATTTTCAAATAATTTCAATCTGTGATGAGGAAAAGGAAATGAATTATTTTGTTTGTTGTAGCAATGATTAAACTTTTTATCAAATATATCTGTTCTTTCATAAATCATTTTTAACATTCCTAAAATATAAATTCTGACAACTGTGAGAATTTTAAACTGTTGGAAAAAAGGTCTTCAAGTTGTTCTTCTATTTGTTTGAGCTAATGTTCTGATAATACCTTTCTGGGCAATAAAAACTCTTTCTACTTTTTTTCTGGGATCCCCACAGTACTATCCCATACCTAAGTATGGATTCTATATATGCATGGTACCCCAGGGCCGTACTCAGCTTTCAAAGGCCCCTGGGCAGGCCTGGTGGTGTGGGCCTTGCCCTTGTTGCCGTCAGGATCCATGTTGGTGACCTTTTTTTAGACAACAGTGTCCTAAATAAGACGACAACCCGCTGCCCAGGGCAGTTGTCCCCCCTGCCCAACCCCTGAGTTGCCAGAACAAGTTGCCAGAAAATGTGGTGAAGACAGAAAAGTCTCCACCAAATTTAAGAAAAAACTAAAGCAATTTTTGTAAAGTAAAGCTTTATACTCTTTTGATAAGTTTATTGCAAAATGTTTGTTATTTTTTAGTATAGCTTTAACATATATTTAGTGGTAGAGTAATCAATGAACTTTCTATTTTGTAATAGGACACTGTTCAATGTATTTGTATATATAATAATGAATAAAACATTTTCTGAATCTGAATCTGAATCTGAGTACTTAGCCTATAGATGTTGATTTCATAATTATACTTAAAGCATATGTAAAACTATTTAATTTATTGCTATTAAATTTATATGACATTCCCATTTCAAATATTGATCAAAGTGAAGACCCAAAAATTTATGTGAAGAAACAAAATTGATATCGTTGAGATTCAAGTTACTAAGAAATTTACTGTGATGATTGTTTGCTTTGAAGTGAATTACTTTGGTTTTAGAATCATTTAAAAGAATACCATTGTTTGAGAACCACAATTCTAGTTGATTCAAAGTAAGTTTTGCTTCTTCCAAAAGCTTAACTAAAGAATTAATTTTTATTAATGCTTTTGTGTTTTGTGTCGTCAGCGTACAAAAACAGATTTGAGGGAAATTGCTTACTTAAATCATTGATAAAAACCAAGAAAAGTAACGGTCCCACAATTTAACCCTGGGGAACGCTATGAGTAATCTTAATCCAGCTGGAATAATATTTAAATTTGTTTTTAGCGAATTTCCCCTATAGGGAAGAATCTATTACCGTAGTCGGCATGGTAAGACCTAGGCCCGGAACCATGATAACTTTTCGTTTTGAGGTCCCCAGACCCCAAAAACACCATTCGTTCGAAACTGTATATAAATATATATATATATATATATCTATATATATATATGTGTGTCCGTGGGTGCGATAACTCTCGTAAAAAAAGGTCCGATTTTGATTAAATTTGGTACGAACTTGTAAAGCAGCATTTATGACTTTAAGTTCGAAAACCAGACGGATCGAGCTATCCGAAGGGGTATTTTGAGGGGTTTTGTACCCCAAAAATGGGGTTTTTGAGTTTTTTACATACAATTTTTGAAAAAGTCAAATTTTATTTTTTCCCATTCGAATCAGCTTAAAAGGACGCACAATTTGATGTTTTAATCATTGCTCTACGTCAATTGGTTACTGAGATAGTGAAAGTGCTAAACACAGTACGTTGTCCAATGTTATTCTTATGGAGGATAAGAAAAATTGTATATCTCGCTTATTTATCAACTTATCCTGACGAAACTTGGTATATTGCTTCATTTCATTGTGGTCTATTGATATTAGCACAAAAACCCATTTTTTGGCCGATAGTTCCCATAGCAGCAAACCTGCATACTCAGCCCCATGTTATTCTTATGGAGAATAATTAACGTGTTATCTCCTTTAATTATGAACATAAATTAATATAACTTGGTATGTGGCTTTACCTAGTTGAGTTATATTGATATTTGTATAAAAGCCCATTTTTAGTGTTCCTTATTTCAGCAAACCTGCATACTCAGCCGCCATGTTATTCTTAGTACCTGGGGGGCCGAGCTTTGCTCGGGGAAGGCCAGTCAGTTTTCTTAGATGACTTGGAGTATATTTCACCACTTCCCCCTACTGATAATCAGATTTGTATAACTCATTTGCCTGTTTTCTACATGTTTAAGGTCACTCCAGTTGTTATTTATAGCTCAATGTCCCTTTGATTTATTTTACTACTATATATATATATGTAATCTTAACTCAAATCTTTTAATCTCTGCTCTCAGGAAACCACATGGTAATAATCATAAACAACATGAGTATTACTTTGACAGTTCCCTGGTTGATTATGAACAGCTGTTACAATTCTTTTGTTTTGATTTGAAACTCCATAAGCCCAATGTTAATTTTTTTAACTTTTCATTTTAGTTTTTTTACATTATTTGATTTTTCCTAGGGTTGAGGCCTGTCTAGAACTTATTTTTATCCCAGAAATTAGTTATTTCGAACATTTGAAGGAAATCGTTGGAGCCGTTTTTGAGATCCGTGTCGCAAGCAAGCACGCAAGCAAGCAAGCAAGCAAACAAGCAAACCTTACTCATATTAGAGTATAGGATAGGATATAGGATAGGATAGGATAGGATAGGATGGAGAATAATTAAAATGTCATAAATCGTTTATTTATGAATGTATATTGATGAAACTTGGTATGTGGCTTTATGTGGTATTAAGATAAATTAATAAGCATTGGAAATTCGCTGAGTATGCAGGTTTGCTGCTACGGGGGTATTTACTAAAACTGTGCGCTGTTTACAATCTGTTTAGTAAGACACTTTAACAATGCGAAGCCCCTTTCAGCAAGCACCAAAGATTTTACTTTGTGGATTAGCAATTTATGGTCAACACAGTTGAAAGCCTTGGATAAGTCACAAAAAACTTCAGCAGCATTCTGTAACCCATCCAAGACCCCTGCAACCTGATTTGCAAAGTTAACAAGAGCTGTATTTGTATTTATTCCCTTCCTAAATCCATTCTGGGATGAACACAGTAGGTTGTTTGACTCCAGATAGTAACTCAGCCTATTATGCATCACCCTCTCATATTTATTTATTTATTTATGGTCACATAACACCAAATACATTGGAGTAATACACTCACTTGGTAGATGACTCGTCAATCTTTAAACTAACTTAAAATCAAAATTAAATTGTGAAGCACTAAAATTAAGATACAAAAATATAAACCATACAAACCATTATCTCCAGTCACACTTTTTCTTATTACAACCTAGTTTAAATAATTCTCAACACTGTATAAACATTTTGTAATTAAAAAAGATTGAATTTGCTCTGCAAACAATGTTTCAGTTATATAACCAGGAAGTTTGTTATACAATTTCTTCCCCATATAATGTAAATTATTTGCCAAAAGACTTGTATTATGGATTGGATAATGTAGTATATATCATTATTTCGAAAGTTATACGTACAGTTAAATCTATTTAGTATAGGTAAGAATAGGTTTATAAAAATTGGTTCGTTCGTGAAACTTGGAGAAAAAGTAGTAATTAGCATTAACTTTTGAAACCTATAGAGTCCCTAACAATTTGGAGGGTACAAGTCCCATTTTCTGGCAGTGGGAGGGTGGCAGGGAAGTGAATTTGAGAAAATTTGTATTAATGGGATTCAAGCGAGTGAGGTGTCGTTTTCTATGTTTTTTAGGACTCAGAATCAAAACAAACCATTTTAAAATCAATAAAACCATGTGTTTCGGAGAAACAAGCTATTTATTTACCTATATAAGGTCCCTATATAAATAAGCAAAACTAGATGAGGTACATTAATTAACATCGATTAAGGAAAAAAAAAAAAAAAAAAAAAAAAACAGTTATACAGTCTATATGACATGTGTTATGAGACACAAACATTAAGAAACTGGTAGTTAGACCCCTTTTAACAGTACACGAGCCGGTACCCAGCGCGACTTCGTTCGCAAGATTTTTCTTTACAACCGTCAATTCCTTTTTTTCCTATTTTGGTAACAATATTGTTACCAAGGAAACTCTATACTTATATCGTTACTTTCATCTATAAGAATAGCATTGTGGTCTATTGTTATTAGCACAAAAAATAACTTATACTGGGGGTTCCTAAGCAGCAAATCTGTGTACTCATCTCCCATGTTATTCTTATGGAGATTAATAAGTAAAATATTACGTCTCCCTTGATTATGAACATATAAATAAAAAATAAAACTTGACATATTTTGTGGCTTCACCTGATTGAGTTATATAGATATTTGCATAGAAAACAATTTTTTGTGTACCTCGTTGCAGCAAACTTTTGCACTCAGCTCCCAAGTTATACATATGGAGAATACCTAAAATGTTATAAATGACTTATTTATGAATATATATTGATGAAACTTGGTATGTGGCTTCACCAAATTGAATTCTACTAATATTTGAATTAAAAACATTTCTTTGTGTTCCTTGTTTCAGCAAACCTGCATACTCATCCCCAATGTTATTCTTATGCAGAATGATTAAAATCGTATATATTTCTTATTTTGAATATTTATTGTTATGAAACTTGCAGCTTTATGTAGTATTTATATAAGTAGATCATCCCTCAAGCGAGTGGGGTGTCGTTTTCTATTTTTTAATTGTTTATTTAGTTTCTTTGAGGCCCTGAGATGCAAAAAAAAATAATTCGTTCACCTTTATATATATATATATATATATATATATACATGTGTGTATGGGTGTGTCCGTAGGAACGATAAATTTCGTAATAAAAGTCCAATCATGATGAAATTTGGTATAAACATGTAAGGAAGCATCTATTTGCATGAGTTTGAATACCAAACAGATCGCAACATTTTAAGAGGAGTTTGGGGGGGGGGTTTTGTTCCCCAAAAATTTGAACTTTTTATATATAGTTATTTTTATACCCACATTTTAGTTTCAACTATTGATTTAAACTGAATAAGTAAAATTTTGAATTTTGAATTATTGCTCTACATCAATTGGTTACTGAGATATTGTATGTACACAGGACATTAACCAGTTTTAATCTTATGGAGAATAAGTAAATTTATACATCTTGATTATTTATTAACAAACAGGATTAATAAAACTCGGTATGTGGCTTTATATGGTTGGGGTTTATTGAAATTTGCGTACAAAACCAATTTTTATTGGTAACTATAGAAGAAAACCTGCATACTCAGCAGCTCTTAAAGAGAATAAGAACAATGTTATATCTCGGTTGTTCATGAACGTATATTTGTGAATTTTGGTATCTTGCCTCTTCTGATGGTGATCCATGAGCATTAAAATCTGATTTAATGCTTAAATCAAACTAAGACAGTCTACTGGAGATTCTGGAGATGTCTACTGGATGCTGAAACCTATAGACCTTATATAAACCTTATATAAATGATTTAAATGTGATAATTGTGCTTTCAGCCTTAGAAAAGTCATGTAGCACTATTGTCACCCAAGAAACTGTTGACCATCCTTGTACTGTTGACTACCCTTGCACCAGTGGACCTTGAAATTCTGCTTATCAAGCTAAAAATGGGTCGCACTAGCTTATTATATCTCTCATTCAGTGGTTGTGACAATGCCTGAATTGCCATATGTTGCAAATTCAAAAATAAAATAGCCCCTTCGCAAAAAACCTGCATACTCAGCGAATTTCCAATACATAGCAGTATATTTATATTATATATTACAAATATATATTATTGTCTTAGTATTACATAAAGCCGCTGACCGAGTTTCATCAAAATATTTATTAACAAATAAGCGATATATACAATAATAATCACCCTCCATAAGAATACCATTGGGGATGAGTATGCAGGCTTGCTGAAACAAGGAACACAAAGAAATTGTTTTAGTTCAAATATAAATAGAGTTAAAATAGTGAAGCCACATACCAAGTTTCATCAATATAAATTCATAAATAAACCATTTATAACATTTTAGGTATTCTCCATAAGTATAACAAGGGAACAGAGTACGCAAGTTTGCTGCAACGAGGAACACAAAAAATTGTTTTTTATGCAAATATCTATATAACTCAACTAGGTGAAGTCACAAAATGTGTCAAGTTTTATTTTTTATTTATATGTTCATAATCAAGGGAGACGTAATATTTTACTTAATCTCCATAAGAATAACATGGGGGCCGAGTATGCAGGTTTGCTGCTACGGGGACTATCAGCAAAAAACTTGTTTTTTGTGCTAATATCAATATACCACAACTAGTTGAAGCCACATACCAAGTTTCATCAATATACATTCATAAATAATCGAGATATAGAATTTTATTTATTCTCCATAAGGATAACATTGGACAACGTACTGTGTTTAACACTTTGAATATCTCTGCAACGGTTGGACGTAGAACAACGATTAAAAAACCAAAATGTTTATTTTGTTGAGCTAAACACATTAATATACAGAAATGTGAAGTTTTTAGTAAAACTATCTGAGAAAAATCTAAAAAGCTTTTTCCCATAAGATTAACATGGAACCCCTTTTTTTTGGATTTTCTCCGCAACCACTTAACCTAGGTTAATGATTCAAAATACTAAATTATTTGTTTTTTAAGCTCTATAAAATGGCTACAACCAAAATTGAGTGTTTTTAACATTTTGGGGTCAAATTTGCAAAAAAACGATTTTTGGAAAATTGTAAACCCCCATAAAACCCCCCTCCCATAGTGCGATCGATCTGGTTTTCGAACTTAAAGTCATAAATGCTACTCTCCACATTTGTGCAAAATTTCATCAAAATCGGGTGTTTCTTTCAAAAGTTATCGCGGTAACGGACACACATTTATATATATATATATATATATACATATATATAAATTTGAACGAATAGTGTTTTTGGCATCTGGGGACCTCAAAACGAAAAGTTATTATGGTCTCGGGCTTAAGTCTTACCATGCCACCTACGGTAATAACTTCTTCCCTATAGGGGAAATTCGCTAAAAAGAAAAAAGGAATCGACGGTAGTAAAGAAAAATCTTGCGAACGAAGTCGCGCTGGGTACCGGCTTGTGTACTGTTAAAAGAGGCCTAACTACCAGTTTCTTAATGTTTGTGTCTCATAACACATGTCATATAGACTGAATAACTTTTTTGTTTCTTAATCGATGTTAATTAATGTACCTCATCTAGTTTTGCTTATTTACGTAGGCACCTTGTATAGGTAAATACCCGCGTCGACGCAAACCTGCATACTCAGCGAATTTCCAATGCATGCATATGTTTCTCACTACCACATAAAGCCACTTACCAAGTTTCATAAAATACAGAAATAAATAAATGGTCTATAGCATTTTATTTATCCTCCATAAGAATAACATTAGGGCTGAGTACGCAGGTTTGCTACAACAAGGAACAAAAAATATGTGTTTTTTATGCAATTACCAATATAACTCAACCAGGTGAAGCTATATACTAAGTTTTATTAATTTATGTTCATAATTAAGGGAGATATAAAACTTTATTTATTCTCCATAAGAATAAAATTAGGGCTGAGTATGCAGGTTTGCTGCTCCTGGGATAATCAACAAAAAATCAATTGTTTGTGCAAATATCAATATACCAGTACTACGTGAAGCCACATACCAAGTTTCATCAATATACATTCATAAATAATCGAGATATCAAATTTTATTTATTCTCCATAAGGATAACATTGGACAACGTACTGTGTTTAACACTTTGAATATCTCTGCAACGGTTGGGTGTAGAATCAAAATTTAAACACCAAAATAATTGTTTTGTAGAGCTGAAATGATTGGTAAAAGCAAATGTGAAGTTTACATTAAAATGAACTAAGCCAAATTGAAATGAAAAGCCAAAAACCTTTTTCCCATAAGATTAACATGGGAGATTTTATGAGTACACTTTTTGGATTTTCTCTGTAACCACTTACCTAGGTTAATAATTCAAAATACCATATTATTTTTTAAGCTCTATAACATGGTCAAAACCAAAATTAAGTTTTTTTTTTAAAACTTTAGAGTGAAAAATGTAAAAAATTGATTTTTGGAAAATTTAAAACCCCTATGAACCCCTCTTCCCATGGTCCGATTTTTCTGGTTTTCGAACTTAAAGTCATGAATGTCACTTTACACATTTGAGCCAAATTTCATCGAAATCGGACGTTTTTACTCAAGTTATCGTGTTAGCGGACACATATATACATATATATTTAAATTTGAACGAATAGTGTTTTTGACATCTGGGGACCTCAAAACAAAAAGTTATCATGGTCTCGGGCTTAAGTCTTACCATGAGACCTACGGTAATAGCTTCTTCCCTATAGGGGAAATTCGCTAATAAATTGCTTGTTTCTCCGAAATACGTGGTTTTATTGATTTTAAAATGGTTTGTTTTGATTCTGAGGCCTAAAAACATAGAAAACAACACCTCACTCGCTTGAATCCCATTAATACAAATTTTCTCAAATTCACTTCCCTCCCACCCTCCCACTGCCAGAAAATAGGACTTGTACCCTCCAAATCGTTAGGGACTCTTTAGGTTTCAAATGTTAATACTAATTACTACTTTTTCTCCAAGTTTCATGAACGGACTAATTTTTATGTTTTGTACTCATCTTTTGGGATAATTTTACCTGTACTATATTAACAAATTTATCTAAATGTTTTCTTACAAAAACTAATGATCTATAGATATATACACATGAAACTAGTAAAATATTATATTTTGTAAACAAATTTCTACAAGATGTTTTTGGCTTTACATTGGCAATAACTCTAATTATTTTCTTTTGTATACAAAACATTTTGTTTATGTCTTTGGAGTTGCCCCAGAACTCAATGCCATATATGAGATTAGAATAAGTAGGCATAGTAAATCATCTTTAGGTTGTTGAAGTCTACTATTTTTGAAGGAGTTAGAATTACATAAAAGGCCTTATTCAGTTTTGAAAATTTTCAAAATCTGGACCGGCCGTTCGCCACAATAGTCCGGATTTCTGAAAGTATGCTGTATATTGAAACTGAGGTTATGAAGGTTGAATATTATGAAGACTATGTACAATCTCTGCTGAGACTATCTACTTAAAAAAACCTCACATATCCATGGTTGAAAAACATTTTAAGTAACACATATTTAAACAAATTATTGTTAAACCTTTATAACAGCTAGCATGCTGGTTGCCAATCCAAACTGGGTAGAGTTACCTTATAACTCATAAACCTGCACTACATGAAGTAATGTTATGTTCACTGTGCATCCCAAAGAAAAACTCAACAGTAAATTAAGTGTGCCATGTTTCCATATTTCGTAATTATATATTTGAATCATAGATTATATACAAACCCTAACTGCAGGTTTAAATGCTGATGGAGGGGCTTCAGGTGCCTTTTTCCTTGTTCTTTTTTTATCTTCATTTTCTCTTACCCCCTCCATCTCCCTGACCCTCGCTGCGGTGTGATGATAGGAAGGAAGAAGAGGCAGAAAAGAGATTTGAGGGTTGGGAGGAGGAGAGTGGGAGAAGGCAAGGGTGGGGGGCGGCCTGGAAGAGCGTCCTGACTCTCTCTTGAGTAATTCTGCTCCAGTATCTTCAGTAAAGGGGCAAAATGAAAACATCTTTGAATCTAAGTTAACTTAAGATTCTTATTTACTATAAACACTGAATGCAAAAGACTTGGCCACCCAGTATAAGAATCATGGCATGGGGTGGGGAGAATGCTGCCCCCATTATACTGTTTATACTTTGTTCATTGACTGAGGCAACCAAGAAACCATCAATTAAAAATGTTATGATGTAAACAAATCAGCAATTCCTTATATCTGTCCCTATTTCTTGTCTTCAACAATTCTATTCTTTGAAAGATAACATTTACATCCATACTTTATGTTCCTATTAGCTGTTACCCGCAGGCTTCGCCCCGCAAAATTATTTATAAAAACTATGACAGGTGTGTGCTGAATTCCGTGGTTAGCCCGTAGAACTACTACGAATCAAGCTCAGCCGTTCGTATTTTCATCAGCTCAAACAAAAGTGAATGTCCATAAGGAATTCATGGGAACTTTGTCGGGGTCTCTGGCGGAGCCCTAAGGTCAGATCAGGATGAAAAGTATTTAGTTTTCCAATATTATGCCTAAAAAATCAGTGTACAAAATTTCAACTCTCTAGGTAAATGGGAAGTAGGAGAATTTGTGATGAGTGAGTGAGTTAGAGAATGAGTGAGTCAGTGAGTCAGGGCTTTGCCTTTTATAGGTATAGAAGATTAATATAATAGGATTTTAGCTGATTTCAGTATATGTAATTTGATGGTATAGTTATTAATATAACTCACTAGCTGTTGCCCGCAGCTTCGCTCGTGAAAAATTCAAAAACATTTGAAATATTAACCTGACCAGCACTATAACATCTTTGTTTATGTTTTACCCATATGACTTCCTTTGCAATAACTGACAACAATTTTAACTACAGCTGGTAATTTTATAAATGGTATCCTCCCAAAAGATTTGCATTGGATCTTACAGGACGAGTGGGGTAGAGCCCTAATGTTGGCTGTTGACATTATCAGCTCTATATGTTAATCTGATATATACACTATGTTCATGCAAAATTCTACCTTAATAGGTCTAGCAGTTTTTGCGTGGTGGAACTCCAAATATCCAAACATACATCCAAACTTTCACATTTATAATATTAGTAGGATTTTATTATCCATCACTACTGTAAATAATTTACAAATTGTATATACAGTTTATACAGTTTTCGGCGACCGAAAATTACTGAAATATATCGAGTTACAAACTGAACTCATCTTCAGCCTAGGTCAACATACTTGAAAAAGTACACAATGACAAGAAATTTTCCAAATTTACAGTTAAAAACATATGATTAAAATTAAAAATTTTCTTTTAAGTTGTTGTGCAAATGTGCTGAATCTTTCGATTTAAGATAATCAATTTTGTAAAGGTTTTGCATTTTTAAGCAAAAAAGTTATTTAGGTATATTTTCCATTTGAGGATTTCCTTAAGTATATTTTGTGTTTGAGTGTTAAATTGTTATAATAAGCCATAAGCCATGTTAAAAAGCTGTTAATCGGGCAAAATGGAGGGTTAATAAATACAACATATGATTCATCCACAATAAAAATAACCACAAAATTAGATTTCCTAATGATTGAATCATTCTTGACAATCCTTCTTACTTACCTTTGCTACAAGAAATACAAAATCCAGTTAGTACAAAAAATGTAAACATCAAAGCTAAATTTGGCAATAACATAAATTTAAAAGTTATTATACGCTGTCAACCTGAAACTATACTGTTATAAAATGTTTACAAATGTATAAAACAAAAACATATGTTACTAAATAACCTTCCAATATTTGAAGCAATCTATATTTATATTATTAAACAAATTTCTTGAATTTTGTTTGGCGATTTTCAAAGTTCCAATGTTAATCTTATGGAGTTGTAAATTATTTAATCAAACATCTGGTTATAAGGTAAACACTTCAAAACATCTGACCCTGTACCTGCGAGATTCCCGTGCGGAGAACGGGACACCAGCTATAGTTTATATATAATTATACTAGCTGTTACCCGCGGCTTTGCTCGCGACAAAAAAAAAAAAACATTAAAAATATTAACCTGACCAGCACTATCAAATCTTTGTTTAGTTTTACCATCTGACTTTCTTTGCCCTTACTGACAAACAACTACAGCTGGTAATTTTATAAACAATATCTTCCCTTAAGATTTGCATTTGAACTTATAGGACCCGAGGGATGGAGACCTAAGCTTGGATGTGGATATGTTGATATGTTCATGCAAAATTTTAGCTTAATCAATCCAGTAGATTATGCGAGATGGAACTCCAAATATCCATACATACATCCAAACTTTCACATTTATAATATTAGTAGGATATCCACAGATGGGCAGATGCCCATTAATTCAGTGACTCTTCTTTGTTTCTTTTGTACCTATGTATTATACTAGAGCTTATACAGAATAACAAAATTCAATTCAATTTAAATTTAAATTATTCTGTAAGCAAAATTTTTAACTGGAAATTGTGGGCGTTTAGCACATTACAGGATGATGTGAGAAGGCTCAACTTAAAGGTCTTTATTCCAGGGACTCGGGAAAAATAGCATATTTCCAAAAACTTACCAGCAAACAAAAAATAACGTAAAACATCCCCCGTAAGAAAAGCATGGGGATTTTTAAAAAATCTGCTTTGTTTACATTAAATCATGCACTTAATTGCCCATTTTGTTGAGGAACTGTTGGCGATCAGCATGTAGGCTGCAGTTTTTTTACCCCAGACGATACATCTAAGACGATTTACTTCGTTGGTCTCGAGCCACTAGTGTAAACATAACCCTGTAAATAGGGACACCCCATGTATTTTTTTTATTTAGTTCCGCCATTGATTTTGAATATAGAATAGATATCCCAAGACTGGTTAATTTTTTAAGCCAGGAAAATGGAACAGCTGGTCCACTAATCAGACAACTATATCAGCTGCGTACGAAACAAAAATAACAAACCTGTTTTTCATAGAAAAAGAATCCCGTTTCACGCTTTAAATTACCTTTCAAAACACCATTTCATCCCGCTTTTAATCTTAGATGATTTCTTATGTTTTCCTCTAGATTGCAGAATAAAATAGTTTTCTATTTACTTTTACCAGCTGCTCTCTTTTAATTGCACTGTATATGATGGAGGAGTCGAAAATCCCGGAAACGGGATAAAAATAATGCAAATTGTAACAATGGTTGTCAGCGCCTCCTTTGAGATGGTGTAGCACTAGTTTCATGGTATATTTTTCGGGTTACAGATGGGCTTGGTTCATCTATTCTGTATTCAAAATCAATGTTTCCGCCCCAAGTTCAGAGCTGATTGCAAGAATTAGTGCTGATTATTACTAAGTACTACGTGAGCGACTGCATACCTCTCAAATGTCAAAATAAGTATGTTTGTAAACATTAAATAATATCTCTTCTACATTGCATTTAGAATAGTTCCTATTTAGATCAGTAAATATAGTTTCCATCTATCCTATTATTAGTGAATTTCCTTTGGAAAGTGAACTATTAGCATGACCCGCACGGTGAAACTTAAGCCCGGGACGACCATAGAAGTTCCTAACGTGACCCCCTAAACACGTTTTGGGGGGGTCGTTCAAAATTTTATATATATATAGACATATATGCATATATGCATGTGTTTGCACTCTAGCGGTCACATTTTTTGTCCAATTTACATAAAATTTGGTAGAGACGTTCCTTTCTGTAATCAGTTGGGCAAGTTCGTTGGGCAAAATAATCGGAAAACTCTAAACCCCTTTTTTAGGATTAATCTTTCAAATTTCGAGTTTTTGGTCCCAAAAAGGTCATAAAAGCCCTGTATATAAAATTAATACATATAAAAGATGGGAATTAGTGAGGCGAAAGTTTTAAGCCCTCTCTCGTCATCCTAGCATACATATTTACCGAGTTATTAAAGAAAATGTGTATCGACTAAACACAGTACGTTGTCTTATGGGGGTTTTACACTAGAAAAGCCTGTTATTCCTTTGTTAGAGTACTTTTATCATCCCCAGCAACATCACGCCTACTTTCAAGCCTGTCTGGACCTTCTGCTAACATTATATTGCTCAAAATTGTATTTCCAGCTTTGCAGGTAAATGAAACCAGGAGCATCAGAACAGCCAAAAAATCACTGTTTTCCGATTTTAATAAAAATTGGAATAAATGTATATTTTTACTCTGATTTTGAGTTTCAAAAGTTTTTATGTGGAAATTCACTTCTCTCACGTCAGCGTGCTGCATGCGAACTCGTTTATGAAATTCAATCCATAATTGGGATCTATGAGAAATGGTTTAATTTTAAGGATGGCTTATAAAATGTTTCTTTGAGAAAAATACATATCCCTAAAAGCTTACAGACTGATGGCAATTAATTTATTACTATTCAATTTATTACTACTTGTATTGTCATCGGTTATAATTTGTTGCATGACAAAATTAATGGAATGAATTTATTTAGAAATATATTTAGAAATTTTTAAAATTATTCAGAATCTCCAAAGAGTGCCAAATATTCAATAGCAACAAAAATATATAACAAGATTCTAATGCATCAAATAACGTAGAATGAGAGAAGATCTTGTTCTGCTATTTTTATTTTCGTAATTTTTCTTTAAACATTTTAGTCTGTATGGCATAACCCAAATCATAATGTATTGGACTCTGGATTACATTAAAACACCTACCTTTTTCCAGGCATGTTTACAATTTTAAACATTATTTAATTCAATAGCGGAGCAATTTTCCAAAAAATAAACAATGACAAATAACTGCAAAAATATTTCAGCCAACTGTTTGAACTCTAAATCTCTTTTTGATCTGTAAACAACTAACATATCAACTGAATAAGCGATTATGATTATCTGTGTTTGGGGACGGCATTTTCACTATAGAAATTGTTTTTAAATAAGCGTGTAGCGTGTCAATATTTATAGGGTTATGTATACATTAGTTTACGCCATCTCCCCAGTGATCTGAACCAACACTACCCAGAAAATAATGAAGGCCAGAGTGCTTTGGCATCCCTACCCAAGTGACAAAGTTAAGAAATTTTGTTTGTCATCTTTATTATGATTTTTTACCACCATAGACCCACAACAATCAAGTATTACAGAGTGACCAAAATATAAAATTAAATAATTACATAAGGTTATTGTTGGTGACGATAAATTTAAATAAAGTCAAAATCTTGTTCATCCATGTTGTAGAGAAGTGACAAAATATATACTGGAAATTAAATTTTCAACTTATTACTAATGTATAGATCAGTATAGGTATAGGCCCTACTGTTTGTCTTGACTTAACGTTACATAGAGAGATGCAAAAATTAAGTGGTCAAAACTTGCTGAATCATGACCATACCCACCACTATGGCCTTGAGTTACATGAATTTTTCAATTAACGAAGGTTGTTATACAGTGTGTGAAAAAAGTCCGTCTCCCCTTTAATTTTTTGTTTGTTAAAACAAACAAATCACCTTTGGAGAACGATAATAACTTAACCCAAAGTATCTTTTGACGTTATCGGAAATTTTGAGTGTCCCCCAAAAATGGGGGATTTTGGGGGCAGCTCAAAATTTTCAAATGTAAACCCCTTTTGAAGAGCTTCCCCCTCATTTGAGTGGGGCCCTCATTTTAAAGAGCTTTAAAAAAATAGGCGAATGGTGGAGGTTGGAGGTATGTAACGTGTCTCTATCCAAAATGGCAGCTTGTCAAAGTTTAGAGTACAAGTCATTCTTGAAACCTGGCGTCTAAGACTTTTGGAGTTTTAATTTCACCTTTGGTGACTTAAAACTGAAAAGACTCTTGAAGAAATGCTACTAAATGAAGAACTGGTCTCTTTTGGTAATATTTATTTTGAGAACCCGTAAAAATGGGGGATTTTGGGGAAACTCAAAACTTTCTAATATAAACCCCTTTTGAAGGGGTTAAATTTACTTTTAACTGTCACCCTTCACCTATGTTTAAAAATCTCTTTAAAATGAGGGGTCGCTCAAAAGGGGTTTACATCAGAAAATTTTGAGTTGCCCCCAAAATCCCCCATTTTTGCGGGACACTCAAAATTTTAAATATTACCAAAAGAGACCACTTCTTCATTTAATAGCATTTCAAGAGTCGTTTCAGTTTTAAGTCACCAAAAGTAAAATTAAAACTCCAAAAGTCTTAGACGCCAGGTTTCAAGAATGAGTTGTACTCTAAACTTTGACAAGCTGCCATTTTGGATAGAAACACGTTACAGACCTCCAACCTCCACTATTCGCCTATTTTGTTAAAGCTCTTTAAAATGAGGGGTCACTCAAAAGGGGTTTAAATATGAAAATTTTAGTTGCCCCCAAAATCCCCCATTTTTGGGGACGCTCAAAATTTCCGATAACGTCAAAAGATACTTTGGGTTAAGTTAGTATCGTTCACCAACGGTGATTTGTTTGTTTTAACAAATAAAAAAATTAACGGTGGGGACAGACTTTTTTTACATACTGTATATTGTCCAATTCTCATTCTGCACAAAGTTGTAGAATTTGAGATCTGTTTATTTGGTGATACGTTGGATGAAAGTAGTTGTTACTGTTTGTGTTAGGAGTAGTGTTGTTAACAATATAATACAATACAATACGATATTGAATGTCTAGGGTTTTGTGGTCCCATGTTGTGTTGCAACGTCTGGACCATGTCCACTGGCTGCTAGTGTCTTCCAACGTTCTCATTTATAAATAGCCTGATGATGGAAAGATAACTGATTTAATTTACGCCGGCATGGTTTTTGTAATGTTATATAAGTGAAACTTGCGATCCCAGTCTATAGGCTAAATAATAAAGTTTTTCTCAAGTTTTGCTAATTTGCTTTTTATGTGACAGCCAACATTTAAAGAGAAATCAAAAACAAACTTAACAGAACCTAAAATTATTGTTTGTAAAAAACCAATAGATACCAAATTTGTTAAAAGAAAATATTTGACAACGAAGCAAAACAAATATATGGTTAAAAATACACTACAACTCCCAGTGAGTAAAATTATTGTGTGATTATCGAAAGAAAGTAATTGGCGGAGCGGCCGCGAGTGTAATTTGGGTTTAAAAAATTATAACTATTAATATAAACTCATCGGAATAAGATAAAAAATATTTGAAACATGTGCTAAAAACATGTTCAACTGACTATTTAACTAATGATTATTGCAAGTTTCTAACCATGTGTTTAACGTTTCCATGAGGTTATGAAATAGAATGTTGTACATAAACTCAGTCGCTGCGCGGCTGCCCGCCAGTCACTTTCTGTTGAGAATCGTCCTATAATGTGATTTGATATTACTGTCCAGGAGAGTTCCCCTCCACTCCTAGGGATAAAACCTTTGACAGGAAGCCTTACATAAACCTTACATAATAAGAAGCAATGTGGGAAGGCCTTTACTCATGGTCGTACTCACTATTCTACTCTCCCAGTCTAAACATTGTTAGCATTTATTTTATTGCTCACATTTTAAATTTGCACTGAATTGAATTTTATGTTTGCGGGATCCCTTAAGAAGAACAAGACATCGGCTAGTTTTATATTAAAACTGAAATTAGGTGAACGAACAGAGCTGTTACATCCTGAAAATATCAATAAATTTTGGATAATTTAAAAAAATTTATATTCATAAATTAATAATAAAAAATTGAAGAAAATCAGGTGAAACAGGTCGATAATGCTTACATCCAATTGCTTCAACATTTATTTATTTAGTACATAAAAGTTGCAATGAAATATGTATAAAACTATAGTAATATTTACAACAAATCTGTAGACTAATGTTTTCTAAACTTATAGATTATAAAAATGTGGTTGTACGTATACAAAATTATTTACACTAAACACTTATCTTTTATCCTTACCAACAACATAAAAATACATCCTACAGGTTTATAAAAATACAATATTTTGATTTTAAATTTGTCATATTATCACCAATTAATGTTACTTCAAGAAACTAAAGCCTTTGCATGACAGTTAGTTGATATTACATTATTTACAAACTGTATGGGGCGATGATTATCTCGAGAGATTTTATCAGTTTCAGCTTTATTTCCAGAGCAGCTTGTACATACCCCTGCCTATAGACATTTAAAGGTGACCAAAAGCATTTAAAGGTGTAAATCAACTAGGTGAAGCTATATCCCAAGTTATATTAATCACCAGGTTTATGTAAATTATATAGATTTATATGTATTAGGGGCGCTGTACTACTCTCACTTGGGCATCAAAATACCTAGAGCCAGCCCTATAAAAGACATGAAACGAACAGATGCAGCAGTTTAAATTATACTTTTAATTTTTTTTTTGTTTTTATTTTAGTGGAAGAGTATAATATTATAGAAACTAGTGCAGATTTACTAAGGAATTACAGGATGGGGGAATGCTTATTAACGTTTTAAGGAACACAATACTTTTAAAATTACAGCTATTAGAGTTGGAAAATTTGCAGTTAGAAAACTTCTGAAAAATCAATCGTTTTAAATATGAGTTCTTAAGGTTATTTTTAATACATTCAGCATCTTAATTAAAGAACTGAAGATTTACCCTCTTTTTCGGGACATAGTTTTACTGTATAAAATTACAATACAGGGAAATAGTATATTTCATAACAAGAGTGGAAAGTGGCTGTTTACGGGCTGAGATCGAGTTTATGCGCGAGCCGAGCGCGGAATTTCGATCAAGGCATGGAAACAGCCACTTTCCACTCGAGTTATAAACGATATTTTTAATCACACTGTAGTTAATTAATAATAATAATGAATTAAATAATATAAGTTTAAGAAATAACCTGTAGGTGCTCAATTGATTTCCGCAGTACATTGAAAACAGTGATACTGTTTACACTGCTGATTAAGTTATTGAGAACAGCTGATTTATGACAAATATACTCTTAGCACTACTAGCGCTACTTGTGTCAGGAATCATAACTAAATACTAGTGTGGAAAATCAACAGCTGATTTTTCCCACTCTAGACCGGGAAAACGTTATTTTCTGTACTCGCAGCTGAAGTTGAAAACAGCCGTTTTCCATACAGTGTGATGAAAAGTAACAATTATCTTTCATGAAAACACATTGCACAATGCAATATTTAACAAAATTTAAAGAAATTCTTATAAATGTTGTAATTTTATTAGGAAAAAATAGGATCAGAGCAAATTTAAGACACTCTCCCGTTTACTTATTTATGCTTACAGGTACCTACTTATTATCTTTTTACAATCTTTGCTTGTATTTTAAGCTCAGAACTTAGTAGAGCATACTAAGCTTCAAAATAACTTGGATGTTTATATTGTATATTGAAATGGAGAATTTAAAATATTGGAATTCAGAAGAAAATATTTCACAGCTTCAAACTCGCAGCATATCCTCTTCATCTTGCAATTTTTGGATGTCTGATTTATTCATGAAGTAGTAGCTCGGCTGCCGTCCTTTCTACAAAAATAATAAAAAAATTCTTACTCTCTGAACTTGGCATTAATAAATACTCCCGTTGCAGCAAACCTGCATACTCAGCGAATTTACAATGCATATATATACCATATAAAGCCACGTACTAAGTTTCATAGATACATATTCACAAATGAGCTGTACATAAAATATTAATTTTTCTCCATGAGAATAATATGGGGATTGAGTATTCAGGTTTGCTGCAACAAGGAACATAAAATATTAGGTATTAATGCAAATATCAACAGACTACAACCAGGTGAACCCTCATACCAAGTTTCATCCTTCTCCATCAATAAATAAGCAATTTTGTACTATTTTAATTACTCCCCGTAAGAATAACATGGGGGGCTGAGTACGCAGGTTTTTTGCTACAAAGAACACAAATTATGGATTTTTATACAAATATCAATGTAAATCAACTAGGTGAAGCTATTTCCCAAGTTATATTAATTTATGTTCATAATTAAATGAGGTATACCATTTATTTTATTCTCTATAAGAATAACATGGGGGCTGAGTACGCAAGTTTGCTGCTATGGGAACCATCGGAAAAATATTGTTTTTTGGAAAATTATCAATATACCACCACGAGATGAAGCCATATACCAAGTTTCGTCCGGGTACGTTAATAAATAAGCGAGATAGACAATTTTTCTTATTCTCCTTAAGAATAACATTGGACAACGTACTGTGTTTAGCACTTTGAATATCTCTGTAACCAATTGATATAGAGAAATAATCAAAACACCAAATTGTTCATTTTTTAAATGAAAATCCACTGGTTAAAAGTAAAATTAGATTTATTAAAATATTATATGTAGAAAACTAAAAAAAATTTGTAGGATAATAAACCTCGCTAAAGCAATCTATCTGGTTTTCGAACTTAAAATCATAAATGTTGCTTTATACGTTTTTACCAAATTTCATCAAAATCGGACCATTTTTAGTAAAGTTGTCGGGCCTATTGACACACACACACATGTATACATACATATTATATGTATATATAATAGCTGATATACCCGTTCTTCGCACAGGGATTTTCTTCACCCGTTCTATAGTCAATGCAATTTGCATTTTAGTTAGCTTAAAACAGCTGTTCTTACTTCTGCTCTTTAAGCTGTCAAATGAAAGTGTCCTCAGCTGTTCGCATTACAGTTTCTGAATGTTTACTTTCTTCTGAAATGTAAACATTGAAACTTAGGACGTTCACGGAGTTTAGCCCGAGGGGGATTTAAGGAAGTGTATAGGCCTATGTGTTGCATGGGTTCAAGATACCTTTGTGTAAAGTTTCAGCCCAGTCGGTTCAGTAGTTTTTTGCATTTACAGTACCCGGAACATCAGACAGACAGACAGAAACCACCTTTTCTTTATAATATTATAGATATTATAGATGGATATATATATATATATATATATATATATATATATATATATATATATATATATAACACATTATTGAACAAATGGTGTTTTTGACATCTGGGGACCTCTAATCAAAATGTTATCATGGTCCCGGGCCTAGGTTTTACCATGCCGACTGCGGTAATAGCTTCTTCCCTATAGGGGAAATTTGCTAAAATACAATTCAAGTGATTATCTTTATAAAATAAATAATCTTGTCATGGCAATATAGATTTGTCATCCAATAGAACGTCTTTCCTTGGATGTGAAGCCTTTTTTGGAGTTGAATAATATTTCCTTTCATCAATTTTGTCTCAGAGTACTGAAATAACATGGGACCACAGCTGTTGCTAGTATATGTGTGCCTGTATAATTTCCACATGCAAATCTTCCCTTTTTGTATTAAACTAGAAAAATACACGCACCACCACCACTTTAGAACATTTGTGGTGCTAAGTCTTGTGGTGGCAGAAAAAAGCAGGTTATTTCAGTGCTTGTTAGTGAATTTTCTTAGGAAAAGTGAACTATTAGCATGACCCGCATGGTGAGACTTAAGCCCGGGACCACCATAGAAGTTCCTAACGTGACCCCCTGAACATGTTTTGGGGGGTCGCTAAGAACTATATATATATATATATATATGTGTGTGTGTGTGTGTGTGTGTGTTCCCACTCTAGTAGTCACAATTTTTGTCCGATTTACTTAAAATTTTGGACATTCCTTTCTATAATCAGTTAGACAAGTTCGTTGGGCAAAACAATCGGAAAACTTTAACCCCCTTTATTTGGGATTTTAAGTTTTCTAATTTTGAGTTTTTGGGCCTAAAAAGGGTCAGAAAAGCCCCGAATGTAAAACTAATACATGTGAAAAGATGGAGAGTAATGAGGCAAAACTTTTAAGCCATCTCTAATCATTCTAGCACAAGTATTTACCGAGTTATTAAAGAAAATGTTAATTGTCTTAAGACAGTACATTGTCTTCTAGGGATTTCACACCGAAAAAGACTGTTTTTCATATCTTGATGTAGTTTTATCACCCCAAATACCCCTATACCAACTTGTTATGCTGACTATACCTCCTCCTAACCTTATAATGTACACCATTGCCATCCTAATAGTGAATTGAAATATAACCAGGAGTATCAGAACAGCCAAAAAATAACATTTTTTAATTTTTCCAAAAAATGTTACCAGTGTTGTTTTAAACCCTTTATTAGATTTTTCCAAAGGTTTTAATGCGAAAATTCACTTCCCCACGTCAGCGTGCTGCGTGAGAACTCGTTCTTGTTTCAGAAGAGTAGGTCTCAGAGTCAACTCTATTAATGAGCTATAATAAAGAAAAACACAATCAACTCTACAAGACTGAGCTACATTTATTTTATGTGGCACAGAACCTTTGCCCATAGAAGTTGCATGTTCAACGGAAGATGAGTTATCTATACCACTACTCTAGAGATAATGGTTAGTTAAATACGAACCAACTGAAGAGGAGTAAATTGTTTTCCACTTATAACCAGAGCAAACTTAAAGCAAAGGATGTTTTATTCAAGAGGTTATGACATAAACTACATAAAACATAATTATTTTCCATAATTCTGTTTAATTTTTTTTTCAAGATCAGTAAAATGTCAACACAACTATTCAACGCAAAGCTGATATTGGCAGGTGCGGGTACACGGGGGAGGTCATGGCAAAAAACCTCAGACCTCAACGTATTTTACCCATTTCTCACTGTAAAAGTTATTGTTTTTTACGGTTTATATATTTTTTCAGAAATAATCCCCCCTGCCCCCCTAAAACGTTAGTCTACATTTGCCACTGGATATTGAATGTGACATACACACCAAGTCCTTGACGACCCTGACTGCTCCGGCCTGTATCAGGATTCTGCTGAGGGTCTCAACTCTCTCCACACCCATGGCATAGTGCAGTGGAGTCCTCAGCAACTATCATAACAACAGGGTTTATGTTAGTTCATTGTATGACTACTATTCAATGTTCACAACACCAAACTACTTTGAAATGTTTCCTATAGTGGAAAAGGAAAATGTTCTGGTATATTTAAACGATATACCAATTTTGTAACATTTTCTAACCTATGCAAATATTGTGGTTGTGAGACAAAATACAGACTAAACTTATTATCTAAGGAAATACACACCACAATAAAGGACAAGATTTCGGACTTGTGGTAAATTAAAACTTAACAAATCTCTTTTTTAGTGTTAAAGAAGGCGCATTACCGAAACTGTAATACATTTTTTAAATTTGGTAGATATATAGTGGTCAAGAATCTTAAAGGAAAGTATTTTGTTTTGCATTTGGTCCTTATGCAATTAAAGGAAAATAAATATGCAACTATGGCACTCATAGGTGAACTCTATTAGTCAGACACAAAAGCTCCTTGGCTGAGCTGTTATTCAAACCTATCTCGAAGTGTAGTTCTCTAATCACTCATCGCCACTCATAAAATTAACATCCTTATGTATCAGAGAAGTATTAAACATTAAATGCAGGAAATGCTATTTAGTTCGGCTATTGTCAAGCAAAAGACTAAAAGATACCACCGTCAGTCACAGACCGAAGTGGATTGTGACAGTTCTGTGGCTAAGATAATATTCAAATTTGCAAAGCGCCCTCAAGTTATAACATAAATCACTGAAGTTGGGTACATTGGCAGAGCTCCAGTAAAGTCATATCAGAATGCACTACAGTTGGGTGCATTGAAAAGCTTCACTAAAGTCATATCAGAAAGCACTACAGTTAAGTACATTGGCGGAGCTCCACTAAATTCATATCAGAAAGCACTGCAGATGGAACATTGACAGAGCTCATTAAAGTCATATCTGAAAGCACTACAGTTAAGTACACTGGCGGAGCTCCACTAAATTCATATCAGAAAGCACTGCAGATGGAACATTGACAGAGATCACAAAGTCATATCAGAAAGCACTGCAGATGGAATGTTGGCAGTGCTCAAAAAAGTCATATCAGAAAGCACTGCAGATGGAAAATTGGCAGAGCTCACTAAAGTCATATTAGAAAGCACTGCATATGGAACGTTGACAGTGCTCACTAAAGTCATATCAGAAAGCACTGCAGATGGAACATTGACAGAGCTCACTAAAGTCATATTAGAAAGCACTGCAGATGGAACGTTGGCAGTGCTCACTAAAGTCATATCAGAAAGCACTGCAGATGGAAAATTGGCAGAGCTCACTAAAGTCATATCAGAAAGCACTGCATATGGAACATTGACAGAGCTCACTAAAGTCATATCAGAAACAAGGGCGGATCCAGAGGTCATGTTTGGGGGGGGCGGTCACCGAAAGTAACCCCCCCCCTCCTCAAGGGTGGTCACTGGCACCCCTATTATTTAATTTAAAACTATATTAAATTATTCAACGAATGAAACTAAAGTTAAAATAATATATCAATAACCTTGTAGTCAAAAAAAAAAACCAATCATAACTTTCATAGGTACGAAACAAAAAATAACTTTATTTCTGCCTCGCCAGACCATAAATAAAAATAACAAATATTTAGGCATTAAACTTTTATCTACGTCATCTGTAGACTTTTATGAACAAGTAAGATGCCTAAATTAAATAAACTATTAATTTCAGTTATTACACATGCGAAAAACTACTATTTACAAAACTTATTTGAAATCTGCATTTTAACTGTGCAACTCGAAGATACAATGAGGAATGAGGCTGACAGCCAAGGTCAACGACTTGAAAAATGAAATGTACCACATTTACAAAATGAAATAATTGGCGTATGAGCTTCCGTTTGCACACAATTTAATCTTTGTTTCCTTTTATTTCATTACGTATAACTTGAGGCAATTTTTGCTCCTATAACCAAGTCACTGGATATTAATACCTAACAGTGGATTAGGTTTACACAAAAATAAAACCTAACCTACAGCTGAAGCAATCGGCGGTCGACAGGTGAAATCCACTGAGCTCTATGTTATATCTATAGAGTCACCACTCAGTGTCAGAAAAGCTTGCCACTGTGTTTTTCGGCCGTTATGTTGGCCAAATTGTTTTACTGATGCATTATGGGAGTTTTTGACGTTTTGAGTTTTGGCGGTATGGTAATTTTATTCCCCATTTAAATCAATGTTAATTTAGTGATTTTTCAAAACCTTTATCATTTTTTTTAAGTACATTACGAGTCGAAACCTTGTGTTATAAACAAAAAATTGAAGCCTTGAGAATATTTTTAAATAAAAAGTAAACAATCATCTTGAAGCTAAGTAATGATTTAGGTAACATAAAAATGGTCTTGTTTCTAGGTTTATGGTCGTTGGTGGATGACATTGAAAATCGTACACTTGGGTGGTTGGTTTAATTATTTATTTTACTTACACATCAACACAGTAACATTATTAATAATGGATGATTCAAATATTAAATTCAAATCCAATGTCGATGTTAATTGTTAACAGTAAACACTACAGCAGAAAATCGGTCGGCGACTTAATTTTGACAGCGTCCACCCAATGAATTTTGATTGGTCCAGCTAACGCCAAGGTGACAACACAACAAAGCAAAAAGATGATATAGACGACACGCTTTTGGGAATTATTTAGTCAAAGAGTAGTGACTCCAGATAACATAGAGCAGAGATCAGTGTTGAAATCCAGTAAAAAATAACGAACGAATATAATGGGAACAAACTTTTCTGTTTGCGGTTAAAATTTACCTCCAAGACCATGTTGAAAACACTGAATTTTTGGCCTGTCAACTGGCAAAACTGCAACAACCTTCGCGATACTCGGGAATATAAATGTTTTTGTAAGTCGCTTTTAGGTGAAAGACATGGACCTAAGTAATGTGTTATAAATGCAAATGAAAGTTTAGAATCTCATCTGTTTAATGGTATATATTTTATTCCATTTATCGAAAGTTTAGGTGCAATAACTTTAATTTGAATGTAACAATGTAGACGGGAGCAGCAAAATTGACATTTGCAACCGAAAAACGGGATTTAGTGAGACTTTTTCTACTTTAATTTTCAATCGGATGTATTCAAACTTTCTACTTAAGCCTAAGTAATCAAATAAAACACAATAATTTTTAGGTTTGGGGGGGGCGACCGCCCCTACCGCCCCCCCCTTGGATCCGCCCCTGATCAGAAAGCACTGTAGATGGAAATTGGCAGAGCTCACTAAGGTCATATCAGAAAGCACTGCAGATAGAAAATTGGCAGAACTCACTAAAGTCATATTAGAAAGCACTGCAGATGGAATGTTGGCAGTGCTCACTAAAGTCATATCAGAAAGCACTGCAGATGGGAAATTGGCAGAGCTCACTAAAGTCATATTAGAAAGCACTGCAGATGGAATGTTGGCAGTGCTCACTAAAGTCATATCAGAAAGCACTGCAGATGGAACGTTGGCAGTGCTCACTAAAGTCATATCAGAAAGCACTGCAGATGGAAATTGGCAGAGCTCATTAAAGTCATATTAGAAAGCACTGCAGAAGGAAAATTGGCAGAGCTCACTAAAGTCATATCAGAAAGCACTGCAGATGGAACATTGACAGAGCTCACTAAAGTCATATTAGAAAGCACTGTAGATGGAACGTTGGCAGTGCTCACTAAAGTCATATCAGAAAGCACTGCAGATGGAAAATTGACAGAGCTCACTAAAGTCATATCAGAAGGCACTGCATATGGAACATTGACAGAGCTCACTAAAGTCATATCAGAAAGCACTGCAGATGGAAATTGGCAGAGCTCACTAAGGTCATATCAGAAAGCACTGCAGATAGAAAATTGGCAAAGTTCACTAAAGTCATATCAGAAAGCACTGCAGATGGAACACTGACAGAGCTCACTAAAGTCATATCAGAAAGCACTGCAGATGGAAATTGGCAGAGCTCACTAAAGTCATATTAGAAAGCACTGCAGAAGGAAAATTGGCAGAGCTCACTAAAGTCATATCAGAAAGCACTGCAGATGGAACATTGACAGAGCTCACTAATGTCACATCAGAGCACTGCAGATGGAACATTGGCAGAGCTCACTAAAGTCACATCAGAAAGCACTGCAGATAAAACATTGGCAGAGCTCACTAAAGTCACATCAGAAAGCACTGCAGATAAAACAGAATTGGCAGAGTTCCAGAAAGGTCATATCAGAAAGCAATGCAGTTGGGTACATTGGCAGAGCTCCACTAAAGTCATATCAGAAATCACTTATATTGATGATCAAAGAGTACTAAGGTTGAATATTGGTGGAGCTTACATCTACCGATGATAAAGAAGCACATGATTGGGCTTGTCTGCAGGGCTAAATACATTTGAATGCATTACAGTCTATTATGTCACCTGGCGGATCTTTACTCACATTGTCGCCAATGGCCAGAGTCTGAGGGTAGTGCGAGGCTATGTGATGCACGATGTGGTCGTGTTGGTTCAGCACTGCGATGTGCAGACTGCAGCGAGAGTACGAGTTCTTGGCGAGGGCGAGGCCCGGGTTGGTCTTCAGCATCTCGTGAACCTGGCTATCACTGGCCAGTCTGATGGCTCTGTGTAGCCGTTCTCTGCGATCCTACACATAACAGTACGCAGCATTAGTATGGACAATGTAAAAGGCATAAGACTATTTTAAAATATAAGGCAGTTTTAGATGGAAATAAAAATTTCCCAAGCTAAATATTCCAGATTGCTAGAAAATTGCTTGATTGTATAATTCCAGCCTTGGTTAATTCACCCAAAATTACTTTGTAGAAGACAGGATGATAATGCTGGTGTCAAAAGAAATACCACCACCCAAAAAAATCACCCCAGCAGTGGTGATGTTCAACGGGATTGCTTGGGAATAATTGAGTCATAACCCCCCACCACCATGAAGTTTTAATCAGGAGTTATTTGAAAGCCACATATTTATAACAATGATATATAAAGAGTTTTATATATATATATATATATAGAGAGAGAGAGAGAGAGAGAGAGAGAGAGTTAGAGAGAGAGAGAGAGAGAGAGAGAGAGAGTTAGAGAGAGAGAGAGAGAGAGAGAGAGAGAGAGAGAGAGAGAGAGAGAGAGAGAGAGAGAGAGAGAGAGAGAGAGAGAGAGAGAGAGAGAGAGAGAGAGAGAGAGAGAGAGAGAGAGAGAGAGAGAGAGAGAGAGAGAGAGAGAGAGAGAGAGAGAGAGAGAGAGAGAGAGAGAGAGAGAGAGAGAGAGAGAGAGAGAGAGAGAGAGAGAGAGAGAGAGAGAGAGAGAGAGAGAGAGAGGAGAGAGAGAGGGAAAGGAAGATTATTCACATATTTATCTGTTAAAAAACACAGTTTTATTATAAAAAGTAATGTGTTTCATTTTATAACGGAACTCGCTAAATCTTCATGACATCTGCACCCTCTTTTATACATACTATGATACTATTTCCCACATTATTTTATCAAATTAAAATATATCTGTTTTTGATTTTAGATATTTCAAAATTAAGTAGTAAAATAGCATGTAATAATTAGGAGTACGCTCAAATATTCGCGAAATGGGATGACCGAACTCAGAAATGCTTGTTGTAAGTTTCTGCTATTAACGTAAGTTCTAACCGAAATTTCATCACAAAATATTAAATTAATAGCCCTGGGGACTCTGTAGGAAAATATCTACTTTTCTTTTGGTTAATTTTAGGTCATAGGATAAATTGTTCTTAATTATATTATATTATTAGAGATGCAAATTCTTCAAACAAAAATAACACGGTAAGTTGCCTATGCACATTGGAAATTAGCTGAGTACACAGATTTGCTATGACGGGGAAATTTAATATTATAAACTGACAAAAGATCACAGCTGGCAGAAGTACATACGCAATAAATGGCTGCTACAATCTAGCAGATAAACTATTTACTCACTCACATTACTCACATTATTGGAGAACGTTACTTTTATTTGTGAAAAACATCTATTAGTTTTTTAATATAACAATTGTAAAATCTTTTGATAAATTGAATTAAATTACGTTAAACGGAGTGCATTTTATTTATTTAATCATAAAACATATGAATAAAACAATTTGTTCGTAGTTTCTTGTAAATACAAAAAAAATTGTATTAGTATCTTGTACTTTAAAACCAGTAATTTTTGTCCAATGCTTTAAACCTTATGGAAATTTTACAACTTTTACATGTTAATTAATAAAAAACTATTTAAGAATGTGTTCAAGTTTTTAACTGGAAGCGTGAAATGTACTGGAAAACAGTTAGTTGTGTAAAATCTAAAAACGATATGTGCAGCCGTTTTCACGTTATTGCGTTCTGAACACACACGACCACACACATGACCACACACACACGAACACAAACACAATCACATACTGACGGACAACGAATCATTGTCTCTGCTAATACATAGATTCCTTTACTTCGTTCCATCATCAATTACAATAGGCACTCTATCTCAACTGGATTTAAAAAGAGGAGGCTTTGAAAAATGTGGAATTTTTACAAATAAAAATACTTTACTCAAAACTTCCTTCTCAAGTACATTGCATAAGCCGAACTACTTGAAATAGTAATATATTACAGGATTACAGGCAAGATGGTTGTAAAATTGTTGGGTATGGAAATTTGCTCTAATAAAGGCATTATTATTATTATTGACTTACTGTTTACCTCAAAGCTGGCAATGGAGTCAAGGAAGGCTAACACCTGGGTCTGACTTCTCTCGTTGGCCACCTCCACTATGCTGGCCTGGTCATCGTGGGTGTCTAGGATGTGATCGTAACCCTCCAACAGGAGCTCACGGAGCTTGTCCACCTGGCCTGGAGCGAATAAAAAACATCATCAGACATGTAGCAGCTTGTAAGCAGTTTAAGCTCAAGGAACACTTATATCTGAAGTGGGTTGTATTTTATTTACCCGCGAAACGTTATGTTGAGCGAGGGCCCGATTTTCGTGGTGTAAAGTCCATGTGTGTTCGTGTTTGTGACTGTGTTTTTATGTGTTGACTTCGGAGCCTGTATATACCGCACAGAACCTTCTAAGGGGGATGAAGCCTAATCAATATCAGAAAATAAACTACAAAGGTCATCCAGAAAGTAAAGAATGTTTTCGCACTACGCCGAGCAGAGCTCCCCCACTACTGCGACTGCATGTGCGGCAGTCCACTCACCTCCCTGCAAAAGTGCGAGTTGAGTCTCGTTGCTGAGCAATCACTCGTCTTAATTCTACAGTGATTGGAAATTGTGGCGGCAATTTAAAATCCCGCCAAATGTGAAATCCACAATTTTATTTGGTTTCTGAGTGCAAAAAATGTTCAGGCAATTGAAATTTGTAGACAAACACCAAAAAAGTTTCTGGTGGAAGTCCAAACTAACGAGTCTTAAGGGTGAAATTTGTGTACCTTATTCAATGAAAAAAAAAATTATAATATGCATATTATAATATAGGATTGGGGTAGCCCACTACAGAAGATTTGAATGAACAAAACAAATTTTTTGCATTCAAAAATGAATAAAACTGTGGATCACACATTTGCCAGGATTTTCGATTGTCACTGCCATTTTGAATCACTGTAAAAATTCGAGCCATGACCGCTCAGCAACGAGAATCGACTCACACTTTTGGCGGGGAGGAGAGTGGACTGTCGCACACGCAGTTGCGGTGGTGGGGGAGCTGTGCTCGGCATAGTGCGCAAACGTTCTTTACTTTCTGGATGGCCCTCCTATATATATTTTCTCTTTGGCTGAGTATTAACCAAATCTTACTTGAGCTTCCAAGGACTCTACGAAACAAGAGTAGACATAACTTCACCAAGTAGCAGAAACAAATTGCAACAGCTTGAAAAGTTAAACAGCCATTTAATTAAAAATGTATAACTCAGAGTTGTGTAACAACAACTTATAGGATTCTCATACCCATTGTATCTTTTGTCCGAGACAAGGGTATATTTGTATGATGACTAGTATAACGATGGTAGCTTTAAATCTCAAGGAATATGGATCTCAGTTGTCATAATATATGGCTGATTTACTCTTTTATATCTTCAATTACGAAACACCAACAAAGTGATGATTGTTAAGTGTAGTTATTTTATTAAATGCCTGTAAGTTCATCTGGCATGAGGATATTGATGAATCACCAGAATTTTCAAAAGCAAACTAACCATAGCCCAGTTGTAAAACTATTTAACAGTGACTTCACAAAAAGTCTAACATTTACAGTTTGCAACTGACCTGTGGCTGATAGGCTGACAACAAATCGATCAATAGCTTCCACATTGTCGACCAAGCTGACCTGCAAAGCAACGTCGCGAGGTGTACGATACAACTCGTCACGCAATGCGATGTTGCAATCAACCTCCTGAAGCATCTGCAGCACAGCATTGCGACCATGCGTCCGTGCCATCGCAAAGTGCAGGATCATCTGTCCAAACTCATCCTGCACACAAAGGAATACTGTTGCATAGAACCAGTGAAATGGACTTATTTCAATGTTATTGGAATTTATGGACTAAGGTATATCAAATTTCATTCATCGTAAGAAAATGAAATAAGGTGTTCTTAAAATTACAATTTACAAACTCAATAGGTAAAACATTTACGTAAGAAAGGAATGAATATATATGAGCAGGACGTTTTGCCAAAATAAAGGTCTCGGAACATTGATCTGCAGACCATCATGGAGGAGAGAGGTTGTAATGTTCCCACAAGTGATGGGAGATGCTGGACATTCTTAATATCTGACACGGACATAAGCTGGATGTCCTTTCGGCGTCCCTGTGCTATGTGGGATATCATAAAGGTTACACAACATATTTTTGTTTAAATATGTGTGAGACTTAAAATGCATTTTACCGATGGATATGTAAGGTTTTCTAGGTGGCCTAAGCAGATATAATAGAAAGTCTTCATTTATCACCTTGGTTCCAATAACCTCATATAATGTTATGTTCACTGTGCATCATACTAAAAATACTATATTTGAATCATAAACTATATACAAACCCTTTGTACAGGTTTAAAAGCTGATAGAAGAGGTTCAGGTGTCTTCATCCTATCCTCTTCTTCATCTTTCTCGTTTCCTGCCTCCTCCAGCTGCCTGCCCCTCTCTTCAGTGTGGTTATAGAAAGGCATAGGAGGGGGCAGAGAGGTTGGAGGGTTGGGAGGGGGAGGGGTGGGAGGAGACATGGGTGTAGTTGGGGCTGGCAGAGCAGGCTGTCCCTCTCCTGAGTAGTTCTGCTTCAGTCCCTTCAATAAAAAGGAAAAATGAAAACATCTTTGAATCTAGTTAACTCGTCGAGTTCTTATTTACTATAATACTGCATGGAGATGACTGGATGCTGAGTGACATGGGGTGTGGGGAATGTTACCCCCCTCCACTGTTCATACTTTGTTCATTGTCTGAGGCAACCAAGAAACCATAAATTAAACGATAGTTATGATATATATACAAATCAGCCATGAGCTGTAAAAAACTTGAAATTAAAAAGTCTGTGACGTCCAATGGCAAAAGAGTAGCTTACCTTAATTTTTTTTCTCCCCTAAATTACCTAATGTTTTTCCCATCTCTGTTCAGTATTTACAAGCAAGGATTTTTATTACTAAAAATATACTTAGCAACAATTTGCATATTCGAGAGACATATCTGATAAATAAAACTTTTGTTGGAAAACAAAAAAAACAGGATAAATAAAATACGTCTTACAACACTACAAAGTGTAATTACACTTATACTGTACTTAAACAAGACGGTAAAATATACACAAAAGATGGTACAAGGCGATCGATTTCAACCAGTTACACCGGTCATCATCAGGCCCCACCTAAGCAATAAACGATTTAGGGGCCTGATGATGACCAGTGTAACTGGTTGAAATCGATCGCCTTGTACAATCTTTTGAGTCTATTTTACCATCTTGTATTTAAGTACAGTATAAGTGTAAAAATACTTTGTAGTGTTGTAAGATGTATTGTATTTATCCTGTTTAGTTGTAAAAACACGTATCATGCTAGAAAGAAATGATTTGAAAACAAAAACTAATATCAAAATGATATTTTTCAATTAAATCAATTATAGAACACTGATGATTAGCACAGCTACGATATGATCAACATACATGATATTCCTGAACTTACACTAGTATATCATTCATGTCTCCCCAACCATGAGAAAAATCTTCAGACAGATTTTGACATGACTCCCTCTCCCCCTTACACACTGCGGAGCCGCCCAATTGCCAAAGGAGGAACTGGTGGTTAGATAAAAAATAATTATTATAAAATAGCCTCTGGACTATAATTATGATGAAAAATGTTTTCCAATTTATTGATCAAGTGTATCTTATCTGCAGAGCATTTTTACATACATTGCAACAGCTAAGTGCATAAATCATAATGTTGTAAAAAGGTGTAAAACGGATCATGATGTTGATAATGAAAGGTGATGTGAGTTTGTTTTCTGTGTAAATGTTACCTACATAGACATGTGTATATTGTGTTAAGAAATAAGTAGTGAATCTACTTGTTCAAAAACTCAGTTTTATTATTACCTTATAATCCATGCATTTACTGTAATATTTTCTTTGAAGGTGGTTGCTGTAAAATATGAATTTACTGCCATAGATATTTCAAAAGTAGTTATTGTTTATATGGTTCATCTTAAATTTGAATGCAGTCTCCTGCATTGGATTACATCAAAACAATTTTGATATCACCTATAACAGTTTAAATCGAGATAGTCATATAGTCATAGTCGCAGTCATAGTCATAGTCACAGTCACAGTCACAGTCCCAGTCCCAGTCACAGTCACAGTCACAGTCCCAGTCCCAGTCCCAGTCCCAGTCCCAGTCACAGTCACAGTCCCAGTCCCAGTCACAGTCACAGTCACAGTCACAGTCCCAGTCACAGTCACAGTCACAGTCATAGTCATAGTCACTCAAGATAGCTGCAAATAGAAGGTTCAAATAGTTTACACACTCCGCAAAGAACTCTTTCCCTAAAATCTGAAACAGTTTGTGAGATTACCTTAATCTCTTTGGATTATTCTAAAGAAAATATTTTCTAGCAATAAAACAGCAAACTAATTGTACCTATTTAAAATACCGGTAGTGTTTTCTCAAATATAACAAACTTATAAATAAAATATAAAAACAAAATTGTAACGCACCATTTGTATTTGGAGTGTTTAATTTTTACTTATATGATGGCAGATACCTTTCATTTTGTCATAACAAAAGAAACATAAACTATAATGCTAGGAGCTATACTTGTTACACAAAATATACAGTTTTTCCTAAAAGGATTTTTAACACTTTTATATTCACAGAATAATATATGTATGTCTGAGGGAATCTATGTTGTGTAAGGAAAAGTTAGATATGTTTAAATTTAAATAAAATACTCCAGGTTTGATATATAAAAATACACACTAGTAAATCCTCTTACCCCAGCAGGACCATTTTCAGGGCCGTCCTCGAAATTGTGAAGGTAGTTGGCGAGGTACCTGACTGGATCTGGCGGTCTTCTGGAAGCCACTTCTGTCAAACCTGCGATCAGCGGACGGCCTAGGGCTGCCAACACAAGGAATACAGTGGTTACAACATTTTATTTTAACACAAGATAAATTTTATACATTGGTACACTTACATTTAAAATTTGTAAATTCTTTGGTCAGTTTGTCTAAAAAATGTTCAATGACACCATTTACTAGGTGCTTCTCAGTTTGTGCAAAACCAAAGTTAATGATCCTTATATTTGTCCATTTTACATACAATTTTACTACTTGCCCATTAAAAAAATGAAATACAGGTTAAAAACTCTCTTTTGCAGTTCTTTGAACAGTTTGTCTGAGGTTTCAATTTGCTGGGATTACTACAGCTTTTCACCAAGTTTACCTTGTTTTAGAGCAACAGGGACTAGTGGTAAACATTGTGGGCTACACGGAGCTAATTCATCCACTGCATAGGTACTTAACAAGTTTATAGCTATGTGGATGCGTTTGTTGTCACGTGAATATTCAATCATAATCAAAAATACACATATCAAGAAAGTATTAATAACGCTCAGATTGATACAATTGTTTTTCTGACCAGTGGCTGAGAGAGCTAATGCAATATTCCTCCGAATAGCATAAGTATTATACTGGATTACAACTTCAACAGTGGTTTTTATGGTAGCTCATGGAGTTTACTTGACTCGGGCATAGTTAAAGAGGAAGGCTCATCTAAAGTAGATGGCACAGAGCAAGGAAAGGTACTGCGTACAGGCGGATTCTTTGTGAATCTGATATATTCAGTTTTTGTGCTACTTTCTGCATATATTTGTTGTGGGTTTGTCTATGGAAAGCACGGATTTCGGGATTTTAAAAGATCAGTCCAACAAATAATTTAAAAATACAACAAAACAATAGTAATTCAACCATTCCACTTGCAAGCTTAATCTAAGTGTCAACCCGGAGAATAACACTATCCAAACTATCTGTTAATTTAGTAAAAAAAATAATAGGAACAACCCATGTAATAGTGAGAATAAAGCATAGGGGTCAAAGCGATGGACTCCAGAACCATGGCAGTGGCCATACCGTGGGTTCGATTATACTAGTCTGTGTCGGGTAAAGTGAGACAAAAAGAGGCTGCCAACCTCGTTTAAAAAAAATCAAAAAACAAGCAAAACGTAAATAAAGAAATACTGGAATGAAATGACAAAACTTAAACAACACATACAGTTTATTGTAAAAATATAGAAGATGAAGACCAGATTTTACATTATAAAACTGTAAAATGAATCCCAAGGCATTAATAAATTACTGCAATAATTAACTTTTCCAATTGAGCTCTGTGAGTTAAACCGTACAACCACATCATAATTTAATTTTAAGAAATAGCCTCCTAATCCTTATTAAAAAAAGAAAATGTTGCCACTCTTTTTCTTTTAGTTAACTACCTTCTTCACAAAACAGTAACAAATAAACATTCATTTGTTACTTACAAGAGGCCAGGTATCGTCCCTCCTCTTGCCCAAAGACCGGGAATCCCGAGACAGCAACAGCGCAATCGGTCAGACCTGTGATAAGTAACACGGCTGATCATAGTTTAACATCTGCTCGGTCCTTGCTAGTTTATAATTCAAATCAAAACAATACAGTACTGCTGAAGTCGTGAGTGTCCCTAAAAATTACTGCTTTAATTTATTTTATCCCCTCCATATAGAATATTCAAAGAGGTTCACTTTGCAAAAATTGTTTGTTACATATTTAAAAAAAGCTTTCATAAATATTGATTATACAAAATGCAGTTTTGTTCTGACATAATTGGTAAACAATTTCTATTCTTTTACTTAGTTACTGGTGCAGGCATCCAGATTTCTAACATAATTTAATGTTTTTTCTATTGTACCAGTATTGGTGTAACATAGTTTTAAGTTACTGAGCAGTTCACTAAACTAGATCATTAGATCTTAATTATTGTTGTGAATGATAAAATTCAATGGAAAGGATAAAAATATGATTTTTATTTATATTCACTTCAGGAAAATTAGTGTTAACAAGAAAGTTTTCTTTGATTTACATTCATTGCATGAGTAACAGTTACTTTTGCATTGAAATTGTTTTTTCATTACTGAAGTAGAGTGGCTATTGAATATTGGTGGCACCCAGGGGATTCATTGAACAGTTCACAAATTAATTTTGTAGTAGATTTTTGCATATTTCATAAGTCATGTTACAAATCATTACAATCATAACACAGCACTTTAACTATGGGTATGCTCAAATACTCAAATTTTAAATTCAGTGTTTGTGAAAATAAATTTCTGATGTGCAGGGAAAACTCACTGAGCTCTTTTAAAACAGTGCAAAATATTATATTTGTGCAGTTAAAACCTAGGAGAAAAAAATAATTGTTATAATGTTTGTAACCGAGATATTCCCCGGTTTGCAATTTTGTTTTTTAAAATATTTATGGATGTTTCATACATTGCTATTATGATTAACGGTAAAGCCAGAAAAAATTAGGTTTTGGATAAGGGAAGGGATGCTGAAAGGAAATAACTGTTTTGACCATATTAGCCATTTATAATTTCAACATTTCAAGGGAGTAGGATTATCCCTTGACTTCACCCGATTTGCTACAACCTCATTCTGAAGTTGTTTCAAAGTGGGATACTGAAACAACTTCAAAAAAGAAAATTCCAATGGAAAAATCCTAACTCTTAAAACCCATACTTAACCATACCTTTGAAATATATTTTCACATATTCATTTAAATTTCAACCAACTTAGTGGAATTAAATGTAAATCACAGTTTTTTAAAGTTGCAGATAATTTTTAGATCAAAAAGAGAAGATTAGAAACTTGTGTGAAAAAAATAAGTGAAACAGCGAAGCAAAATTTGCTGCAAAAAGCCAAACCACCAACAAAACACACGTGCTTCCACACTGCAAACATCCAATAGAACTTACTGTAATGGAAAAAAAGAATTTCACTTGTAATTTTCATGAACTTGGTTCTTCTGTGAAACTTAAAAACTTTTAACTCAAGTTCATTGGTGTAAAAAACTACAGCAAAGACAATTTTACAAGGGGTGTTTCAAGGTGTTACAGTCTCAAAATATTTTTCTTGTTTCAAAATTAGAACATTTCATATGTCCTTTGTTTAAAATTCATTGTTGGTGATGGTGAGTTTATGTTTTTTAAGAGATTATTGCGGACATTTTGCATCACTGATTAGTAAAAACAAGTTTCACGACGTTTCGGGATTTGAAAACAGAGAATTGTTCCCTGTTTTCACTTTTTTTGTTTTTTCCAGCCTTGTCTGGATTGTGCCTTTAATATTTTGTGTAATTTTGTTATGTTCTAGGTTTTTTCTCATCTGAATACGGGATCAGATTGCAGATCCCGAAACGTCGTGAAACTTGTTTTTACTAATCAGTGATAGAAAATGTTCGCAATAATCTCTTAAACAACATTTTGTGTGAGTTCTGTATTGTAAAGGTTTATTAAACTCTCTTAATGGTAAGGCGATGTCCCTAATATTATAGGGTCTTTGTCTTCAAATTGTATATCTGAAAGTTAACTTTAATTGAAAATCTAGATTTTCTTATATGCTAGTTTTGCAAAAAAATAAAAGCAAAATTTCACAATGCATGGTTTTTATTGGGACTTCGGCATTTTGCAGCAAGCTTTGTTAGTGAAAGCCAATTGTTGGTACAGGAATATCTAAGAATTACATAAAGGAAATGAATACTCAGTAATGTTCATGTTCAGATTATATTGTAATACAACTGATTGATGTATTTTAGCGAATTTCCCCTGTAGGGAAGAAGCTATTACCGTAGGTGGCATGATAAGACTTAAGCCCGAGACCAAGATAACTTTTTATTTTGAGGTCCCCAGATGCCAAAAACACTATTCGTTCAAATTTTTATATGTGTATATATAGATATATATATATATATATATATATATGTGTGTGTGTGTCTGTTAACGCGATAACTTTTGAAAGAAGCGCCCGATTTTGATGAAATTTGGCACAAATGTGGAGAATAACATTTATGACTTTCAGTTTAAAAACCAGATCGATTGGTCTATGGGAAGGAGGTTTTATGTTGGTATAAAATTGTCCAAAAATCAGTTTTTTGAACTTTTTACCATACAATTTTAAAAACACTAGATTTTGGTTATAGCCATTTTATAGAGCTTAAAAAACAAACAGTTCAGTATTTTGAATCATTAAGCTTGGTTTAGTGGTTGTGGAGAAAAGTAAAAAAATGTGTCCATAAAATTTCCCATGTTAATCTTATGGGAATACGGTTTTTAGATTTTCCTCAGATAATTTCACTAATAACTCCACATTTCTTTCTACCAATCAGTTTAGCTCTACAAAACAATCAGTTTGGTGTTTTAATTGTTGTTTTACGTCCAACTGTTGCAGTGACATTCAAAGTGCTAAACACAGTATGTTGTCCAATGGGAAAATAAATAAAGTGTTATATTTTGATTATTTATGTATGTATATTGATGAAACTTGGTATGTGGCTTCAGATAGTTGTGGTATATTGATATTAGCACAAAAAAAATGGTTTTTGTTGATTTTTACCGGTAGCAGCAAACCTGCATACTCGGCCCCCATGTTATTCATATGGAGGATAAGGAAAGTTTTATATCTCCCTTAGTTATGAACCTAAATTAATCAAACTTGGTAAGTAGCTTAACCTGGTTGAGTTATATTGATAATTGCAAAAAAAACCAAATTTCTTATCTCCCTTGTTGCAGCAAACCTGCGTACTCAATTATAATGTTATTCTTATGGAGAATAAATAAAATGCTATATATCACTTATTAATGAATGTATTTTTGTGAAACTTGGTAAGTGGCTCTAGGCAGTAGTGATACCCATATATACGCATTGGATATTTGCTGAGTACGCAGGTTTGCTGCGATGGGGGTGTTTTAATCGTGTTATGTGTCAGCTAATTCATTTTAAAATAATAAAAAAAACAGTCTTTTAAAATTATTGAGTATTTTTTTCTATAAATATATATTTAACCATTTTTGGACACAAAATCTGCAAATAATGTGAAAGTTAAACCCTCATTACAAGCAAATTATGTCTCCCTGATGTGTCACTAATAACATCTAGTTAAAATGTAAACGTAGGCTACACTAATCATAACAATGTGGTAGATAGGAATCAAACTGTGACTATTGAATGTCATAAACGTCAAATACAATCATTCTTTTTACTATTTCTTAGACAATTTATTCTTGATAAATTGTCATACTCTACCTAATGATTTATTTAGAAATAGAACTGACAGATTTTACTAGGTACTAAGATTTTTTTAAAGGTATTTTTTATTAATATTAATCACAAATCACCTAGTGATTTGTGATTAAAAAAACAAAAAAAAAACACAAACTGGTGTGTATTTTATAGCTAATATAAATGAATTATGAGTATGTAATGAATGCCTCGTATAGCCTTGATACTGACAGATAATTTAGCCAAGATCATTAATTATTAGACCAATGACAAGTAGCCAGTTTCCAAATCTTCAGAAATCTTTTGAATTGGAAAAGATCAGCAAAACTTAGGTGTTGAGGTAGCGTGTACTATGCTACCCAGCCAAATTATGTTAATGATTTTCATAAAAGTTACCACCCCTTGAATTACCAGGGGTGTGTTTAGAATCTTTGTTATAATTTTTTTACTTGGATTGCTGTCATATGTTTTCAGTTTAATAATTTTGAAAAAAGTGTTTGGATTATACAGTAAAGATGAGAAAAAGTAGCAAAAGCTTATCAGTTACACAAATTACAAATAATCTACCCATCATCAGCTTCCACCAGTGCTGCCACCATTTAATTCAAGTAACCCCCCAACTCCCTTCAACTTGCCAGAGAGAGTACAAAATCTTCATGAGTTGCACATAAGAACCACGTGCTAAGGTTGAATTAAGTGTCATCCCGAGGCAGGGAGAATAGTGTTTAGGCCAGGCAGCAAAACTGATTAAAAACCGAGTCAAATATGTAAAAGTTTACTTAAGGGAAGTCACTGAGGATTTTTATAGTTCCCAGTCCAGATTTTCCCAGAGAAGGCACTCAGTTTTCAAGCACTTCCAGCATCGGATTAGTAGTAATTTTGTAATTTTTAGTGGCAATTAAATTTGGAAACTTTTGGACTTCATAAGTTCAGCTCAAATTTGGAAAGAAATTGGTTGAAAAATAATTCAGGAATTCAGAAAAAGGGAAATGTTATGAATTTTTGAAAGTCACCATCATTATTGCCTAGAAATTAACCAAAATAAGTTATTGCACGAATCACGTGAACAAATGCTTCTAGTAAAATTGTCTAATGGATTAATTTAGAAAAAAATCAACAACCAGGTATTTTACTTTAAGAAAAAAGAGAAGCCTTTGGAATTGGCATTGCAGTGGAAGCCTGGCATTGTTCACAGTGACACAATAGGTTTTTCTTCTGTTTTATTGTTTTAAAATTTTGTTACTCAATGTATAATTTGTTTCCACAAAAAATTATTTCTTTAAAAATATTTCTAGTTTGTGAACATAACAGATGTTGTCCAAGTAAGAAAAGGTGTAAAGCTGTAATGTTTGTTTATTTAACCCATTGGCGTAGACATACACAAGCTTGTCTCGGTCCTTACTTGTAATTTTATTAACCTGTGAATTGGAGTATAAAATTGGTGTTTTTAAATGGATTAATGGCGTATTTTAATTAAAATATTGTTTTCTTTCAGTTTAGAGAGTCGCATTGGCACACACACAGTAGACATAAGTAAAAATTAGCAAAATCAGTGTTGACCATGTGCAAGTCTCAAAGAATTAACCGATCCCGTCAACTTCCAAGCAAGCCTGCCACCGTTTATTTTACTTGGGCCCTCCCACCAATGTTGCCACAGACCGGTTAACTCATTGAGAGTTGCACAACTGGTCAGTTTTGGTCGTGTGCGGGAATTGAACCCACGAACATCGTATCACCACCTGGCCAAGGTGTTTCCACGACGTAGCCAACTCAGCTAACACGACCAAAGGCCTGGCGGCGATATTAAGGTTTTTCAGTCAGTCCGCGCCCCTAGCGGATATAACCGTAGACTCCTGCGGTCATTAGTTACATATTTTGCTACTAGAGTGTAGCACCAATCAATTCCTGTTATAGGCTACTGCAAACAGAATAAAATTACTACCTCAATGGGTTAATTGGGGTAATAGTGTTTTTGATTAAAGTACTATACAAATGAGTATAAGTGAGCATTTATTAATTTAAAAAACTGGTTAATGAACAAATATAAAATTATAAGCCTATTTGATTGTTGCCAAGAACCTACTTGCACCATTATATATCTTACAATACAAAAACACTTTTTTAGACTAGGTGGTAACAAGTTATAAAGTTATTCAAATAACGAAGATAAATTATGTATCCTTATAAAAGGTTCAACAATTAAACCACAAACAAATAAACTATTTTCCCTTTTTAATAAAATTCTTCAACAACTGAGACATCTTTGAAGAGTTTTCTCTTGATTTGCTTTTTTCTAGCTCAATGATGTTGGATATAGCTGACGAGAACTCGCTGAACGATTGAATCTCAGACAGTCCTAGCGACTGTCTATTCTTTAGGTGAAATTCACTACGTTTGGGCATAAGCTCGACACTGAGGCCTCTCACATAGCACAGCTGTTGAAGGTCATAGAAGTCTGATCCAAGGAAAGGTAAACTAAGAACTACATGAAATTTTAATCCATTCCCGACAAACTGGGGATCAGTAGCAAGGTATCCCAAGGTTTCATGCCGCTCAAACTCGAAATGTTCCTCGAGATGGGTCACAAGTTCACCTAATATTTTGAACATCAGTCCTATTCTCCCTTTGTCCTTATCTCCGACAGAAAGCCTTATTTTAATGTGTTCTTGAACATTTATCCAAACAGCTAGGTAAATCTCCGGTCTTATATACACTCCTCGTCCGTATGGCCAGTGCCTTCCACGTCTACGTTCTCGTTTCAGTTCAGGGTCCAATAGGAGTTGAGCCTCAAGCTGGTTGTGAATTTCATTTTCATTTTCCAGAATCTCACTGACAGTACAGTAAACACCATTCATATCATCTATATCAAACTCCTCTCTCATGATAGATATCTTGTCAGCTTCTTTATTTCTGTAGAACTTTAAAAGCGTACTTGAAACTTCAAGCTCCACTTCTTCTAACGCCTTAAGAGTCAGGCTGCAGGGGAAGTTAAAACCCTTTAAGTTTCTAGAACATTCAATAATAGATGATAGTATTATTTTATTAGAAGGGTCGAGGTTTATATTTTCTAAATTAATCTCACTGTCTTCACTTTCAAAATTGGATTGTGGGTGAGGAGTAGGGTCCACATATGGTTGGAAGCCACTCAGACCCAGAATTATGGGGGTGACAAAATCAAAAAACACCACAAAGCTTTCATAATCGGGTAACACTATTGGAGATTCGTCCATGGGAAAGGACCTCTCTGCTATTTGTTTGACGCCTGGACGAATGACATCGAGTAATGAATGGTCAGATTTAGTTAGCAACTTTCTGTAACACTCAAATAACTGTTGCGTCATGAATTGACCAAGGAGTGATACACTTGCTGTTTTATAAGATGGATTGCGGATGAGTTTAAAACATCTGTCTAGAGCTGCCATGATTTCTACATCATCATTGTCTCGTCTTGCAGAGAAAGTGTCACTGTCCACTGAAATAAACATCCATAATTTCTCCTACAGCAATAAATAAATAATTTTATTAAGAAGTCTTATTACTTATCATCATAATATAATAAGCTAAAGAGATTTTTGCCATCAGACATTTTCTGAGGTTCTATACTCTTGTTTTCAAGTTCACTGGGTCACTCAGAAGGCTGTATAAACTGTCTCAAAGAGGGTGCAACCCTTAAAAATACAATCTTGTTATGCATAGGTTTGCAAAGGAATAGCATTTGGCTTGGGAGTTTCATTGAAAAAAGGTGAGATACACAGCTCACTCACCTGAAGAAACTGGTTCAGATGACCACAGCAACAAATAAAGTATTTTACACACATATTGCATATATTTCGTTTCCATATTTCGAAATGGAGACGAAATATATATATGTAAATATATGTATGTAAAATACTTTCTTTTTTGCTGTGCTCATCTGAACTAGTTTCTTCAGGTGAGTTAGCTGTGTATCCCACCTTTTTTCAATGAAATCTTACTATGAATAATTTTACTTAAATTATCCTAAACCCTTTTCACACTCACTAATAAGCTAACAATTTTGACACATACCAAAGTAATTTTTATGAACCAAAGTCTCACTCTTAAACTATTGTTATTGTTAAAAGATTTTTTCTGGTTCTTATTTATTTGTTTGGGTTTGTGTTGCCATTCCAAACAGGATTCATTATCACTACAATACACTTACGTACAATATCTTTATTTTATCTTGAAAAGCCATTACCAACTATGTTTGTACAGTTCGGGTCACAGTGCTTGGCGTATGATTAGCGTATGCTCTGGAATGACTTTTCACCTCGATTTGGCTTAGTACCCTTAGTGTGACGGTATACTTTTGTCAACAGAAAGCAAAACTAATTTATTTAATTTTAAAACGTTGGTTTTGGTTATTTTTGTTATTGTCTGCTTTTATTTACGAGAAATTTGAGTTGTTTCTCGCCTTTACCAGGAGCCAAGCACCGTGGCCCGAACTGTATCATCTTATGACACAACCATGTTTTAGCAACCATACAACAACTTCAACAAATTGACTTTCTTTGGTTTACCTTTGTCAGAGGTCTGGGAGTTCTCTGAGGATTGTCTGCCCTCAAACTCTGCCAGCAGTTGCTCATGGGTTATGTGGCTAGACTGTTGCAAGTAGAACTCAGCAGTCTTCCCAACCTTTTAATAGGAAACATGGATTTTAGCTTTATAAATAAGGTTTTTGCAAGGAAGGTCAAAATGGAAAAAATACATTTACAAAATTAACATTTTAGCGAATTTCCCCTATAGGGAAGAAGCTATTACCGTAGTCGGCATGGTAAGACCTAGGCCCGGGACCATGATAACTTTTCGTTTTGAGGTCCCCAGACCCCAAAAATACCATTCGTTCGAAACTGTATATATATATATATATATATATATATATATCTATATATATATATATATATATGTGTCCGTGAGCACGATAACTCTCGTAAAAATTATCCGATTTTGATGAAATTTGGTATAAACGTGTAAAGCAACATTTATGACTTTAAGTTCGAAAACCAGCCAGATCGCTTTATCCGAAGGGGTATTTTGGGGGGGTTTTGTACCCCAAAAATGGGTTTTTTGAATTTTTTACATACAATTTTGGAAATAGTCAGATTTTATTTTTTCCCATTGGATTCAGCTTAAAAAAACACACAATTTGGTATTTTGATAATTTCTCTACGTCAATTGGTTACCGAGATATTGAAAGTGCTAAACACAGTACGTTGTCTAATGTTATTCTTATGGAGGAAGATAAAAATTTTATATCTCGCTTATTTATGAACATATACTGACGAAACTTGGTATACGGCTTTATCTGGTTGTGGACCATTGATATTTCCTCAAAAAAACAATTTTTTGACAAAGGCTCCCATAGCAGCAAACCTGCGTACTCAGCCCCATGTTATCCTTATGGAGAATAAGTAACGTGTTATCTCCCTTAATTATGAAAATAAATTAATGAAATTTGGTAAGTGACTTCACCTAGTTGAGTTATATTGATATAAGCATAAAACCCCATTTTTTTGTGTTCCTTGCTTCAGCAAACGTGCATACTCAGCCGCCATGTTATTCTTATGGAGAATAATTAAAATGTCATAAATTGTTTATTTATAAATGTATATTGATGAAACTTGGTATGTAGCTTTATGTGGCATTAAGATAAATATATATGCATTGGAAATTCGCTAAGTATGCAGGTTTGCTGCTACGGGGGTATTCTCAAATCTAATCGTAGTCTAGAATTTATTATACAGGGGTTCATATTTAGAAATATGAACTTAAGAAAATATATCAATTTAATGTGTGATTGCTCCATATACTTTTAGAAGTTTAGTTACAACTAGAGACCACACAGTGGTCGAAATTCAACCAAATATTTAAAAAAAAGTTAGTTTAATATCTAGTGGGTTCTGTTGCACTCATCTCATCTCTTTCTCTCCCTCCCTGTTCCTATATCTCTCTCTTTCCCTCCCCTTCACCCACCGTCACCACCTGGTTTTTTTTATGAATTAAAACGGATAGTAGAAGGGGGTTACCATTCCAGTAGTCAGTAGCCTTTTTATTTATGCCTGAAACCTCTCCACCTCATTTTCTCCCCGTTTAATGTGGAGTTATAACCCTTAAAACTCCACTGACTTTAAGATCTCCAAAACATGTAACACCCAGGATAAGAGAAGGGTGTTACCATTCCAGTAGTCAGTAATATTTTTTATTTACACTGGTCCTGAATTATCTGTTCTTGCTGTTGTGGAATTTAAACGGATAGCAAAAGGGCGTTACCAATCCAGTAATCAGAAGACTTTTTTATGCCTGAAACCTCTCCTTGTCCCTCATCCTCCCTCCCTTCACAATCAGGTTTATTTTTTTTATGTGGAGTTAAAGTGGATAAGAAAAGGGTGTTACCATTCCAGTAGTCAGTAACATTTTTCATTCAAATTAGTCCTGAATTATCTGTTTATGCTGTTGTGGAGTTAGAACGGATAAGAAAAGGGTGTTACCATTCTAGTAGTCAGTAAAATGTTTTATTTATGAATCATCTGTTCTTGCTGTTGTGCTACATATTTATTTGTATATTGCAGCTGTTTATTAATGAAATGAAAAGTATAAACAAGTACAAAAAGCAGAATGCATGTTCCCATAAGGATAACATGTGAACTTTGAAACCCAAAAGGGCATAGCCCTACACGCCCAAAAACAAAATTATTTACATTCGACATATCTCCTAATAGTACTAAATAAGTGTGCCACGTATCATAATTCTACGATGCCGCACATCTGAGATATCACAAAAATTTCCTTAGCCGATTAATATATAGATAAGCTGTTTGATGAGAAAACATTTTTATTTACAGGAGGTATTTTCAACCCAAAAATATATTACGGAGTCCACCCAATTGAACCCTGAGACAAAGTGTTATCAGGGAAATAATTACCAGTACAAATTTGCCATTTCTTTTGCGCTTAGCTGAAGCAGAGACATTCCTAACCAGGTATATTCAATTTACCCGTACCCCAGCATGCAGGCCAAAGCCCACAGCCCAACAGAATGAATTATGGCCATGATCCCCCCAGTTGTCAAAGCATTCTCCTGTCAGAATGTTGCCCTCTGCCCTTAATCAGGAAAACTGTGGACATGTACCAGCATATCAAAGCAAGACACCACTAAATATGTTCAAAAGACCTATACGAAGGGAGCTCAAAACAAGAAGACATGTGCAATTAAATACAATACAACATGCCTTTATCTATATACATTGATTACAAGAAAAAAGTAAATTATGTGAGTAGCACTATGGGCATTACCCAACTCCGGATTGTAGAGAACCACCAAGAATCAAGCTGGAGCAACCGAAGTTGTCCATTTAGTAACTACATACCACATCAAATTCGACACCAAACTCTGGGTCTACTGCACAGCCATATTCCCATGTGAAATCTCAAATAGTTTATGCTTAGTATCAAATTTCCTAAGTACTTCATCTGCCCCTAAATCTCAACCTAATAGCCAAACCTTCGAAATGTCCTGCAAGGAAGCAGGATCTTATTACAAGCAGGGCTCACCTAGGATCTCATCACACTTCCCTTCAACTAAATCTATGAAAAAGAATTGCTGTGGGACATTCAGTAGTCAGACCCACCTTCATTCCCTCCTAGCTGCTCTTCACCTTGATTGGCACTGTCTTTAATCTATCTTTAATTTATCTTTTAAAATATGTTAGTAAAAATACGAATATAAATAATGACCCTCACACTCCCTATTCCACAGTTCGGGTTTCCATCAAGTAACAGAAGTGAAAGGCTTTTCTGTGTGATTTGTAACTGTTATAAGTAAATAAAAGACTCACAGAATCCTCCAGAGTGGTGTCTGCACCCAGGTCTGCCAGCAAGTTGTAGTAGTGGCCGTTGTCGTTGAGAGTGGCTGCGTAATGTAAAGGAGTCCGTCCCTTGGAATCTCCGACCTTCATGGTTTCTGGGAACCGGCTAGCCAGGAACCTCAAGGGGAATGTAAACGGTAAGGTAGTGAAGCAACAGTTACATCAGGTCTATCTTATGTTTGGAGATATATTATTAAATATTCATGTATGGCCTTGATCAACGTCTTTGATTTACTAGAGGTGTAATTTGAGTATGAAAAATCAAAGTACTGAAGGATAATTTATGAGGGGTTGAAAAGGGAGGTGAGAACCTGACATTGACATTTTGATAGCATTAGGTCTCTTTATACATTACTAGCTGTTCCCGCAGGCTTCGCCCCGCAAATAATAATGTATAAAAACTATGACAGTTGTGTGTACTTAGGTAATAAACTTATACTACTACTAGGCAACTACTTTAAATGATGAGATTGGTTTTAGAATTAACAAAGAGGGTTTATTATTAAAAATACATAAATGAAATGTTTCATAGACTAAAAGAAAAGAGATTCACAAATTAGGTTACTAAAGTGGGAGAAAATTCTTTCGTTGATTTTACTTTACATAAATGTGCTCAGGCTAGACAAAATTTGGTAGGTTCACAGAGTTCTTGTTCTCAGGGTGGGGATTTTATACCGGCATGGATAAATAAATGGCATCATGTATAAACACATAATTCAGAATTCAAAAATAATAGTCCAAATGTAGAATTTAGTTAATTAAATATAAACTAGCCAATTGTGATCTCAAGTGGTCCTAAACAGTCATTGTTGAGTACAATGTCTTCTATTATTCTTGATGTTGGTTGTTGAAAAATTATACAATTCAATGTTATTAATTAATGAAATGTTCTTGAAGATAAATTATTAAAGAAAGTTTTCAAATACAGGTTTTCACATTAATTATTGGTTAGTAAAGTTTTTGAATACTTGAGTTCTTTTGACCTATTCAATTTTCAGATAGGCTATCTTAATGGTAGAGTCAAAACTGGAAGGATCTTACCAATATTTAGATTTCTCTTCTTGTTACACAGCTAACCCGTCTTGAAGTGGCCTTTAAAGAAATGGGGAATGCTCTGTAACTGGTTGCTTTGTAAAATATTTTGGCTCAGTAGGCACAAAATAACCTTTTTAAATTGAATAAAACAGGGACAAGGCCCTCTTTAGCAGTTAACACTAGGCCTTCATCTCTTCAAGTGTCCTGGTCAAGAAGATTTCTCTCTGTTTCAATAGTAGGGGTTCACAAAGCATCATGTATTTCTGGGTTTGAGAGTATACATACACATTTTTTCACTTTGGCACTTGCCAGCCATAACACTTTCACATACACATATCTATCTATTTACTGAGATCAATTTAGAAATTTTATATTTAAATTTAGTTAGGCATTTGAAACAGCTTGAGGTCACTTATAGGCTATAAATATAATTACGCTATCTATATATAATAATAAATATGTTTTTTATGATGTGATGATAATTATTAGGCTTTATTTATGATTGTTAAAGAGCATTTGAAATTTATATGGACAATTAACAATATAAATATGGGTTAAAATAATATTCCTGGGGATCTGACATTTTTAGCGAATTTCCCCTATAGGGAAGATGCTATTACCGTAGTCGGCATGGTAAGACCTAGGCCCAGGATAACTTTTCGTTTTGAGGTACCCATATGCCAAAAAAACCATTCGTTCGAAACTGAATATATATATATATATATATATACATATATGTGTCCGTGGGCACGATAACTTTCGTAAAATTCATCCAATTTTGACAAAATTTGGTGTAAACGTGTAAAGCAGCATTTATGACTTTAAGTTCGAAAACCAGACAGATCGACCTATCCTAAGGGGTATTTTGGGGGGGGGTTTTGTACCCCAAAAATTTTGTTTGAGCTTTTTACATGTAATTTTTGAAAAAGTCAAATTTTAGTTTTTCCCATTGGAATCAGCTTAAGAAGACGCACAATTTGGTGTTTTGATCATTGCTCTACGTCAAATGGTTACAGCGATATTGAAAGTGCTAAATACAGTACGTTGTCCAATGTTATTCTTATGGAGAATAAGATAAATTGTAGATCTCGCTTATTTATGAACTTTTCCTGATGAAAGTTGGTATATTGCTTCATATCGTTGTGGTCTATTGATATTTTCACTAAAAAACATTTTTCGGCCGATTGTTCTCGTAGCAGCAAACCTGCGTACTCAGCCCCATGTTATTCTTATGGAGAATAAGTAACGTGTTATCTCCCTTAATTATGAACATAAATTAATAAAATTTGGTATGTGGCTTTACCTAATTGAGTTATATTGATATTTGTGTAAAACCCCATTTTTTGTGTTCCTTGCTTCAGCAAACCTGCATGCTCAGCTGCCATGTTATTCTTATGGAGAATAATTAAAATTTCATAAATCGTTTATTTATGAATGTATATTGATGAAACTTGGTATTTGGCTTTATGTGGTATTAAGATACATATATATATATGCATTGGAAATTCGCTGAGTATGCAGGTTTGCTGCTACGGGGGTATATTTACATAGGTTTATATCCAGTAAAATTGTTATTTATACATATCATGGTTTATGAAACATATTGTGCTGCATTCTGTGGTTATCCCGTGGAACTAGTACAAATCAAGATCAGATGTTTGTATTTTAATAAGACAGGATTGGAACTTTGACTCCCCATGGGGCGGAGCCTTATGGGAATTTCTTAAAACCCTTTCTTAGTGAGCACCTAAGACCCAAGAGGATGGTATGTTCCAAATTTCATAGCAATCCGCTCTGTGGTTTTTGAGATTTTGTGATGAGTGAGTGGGAGTGAGTCAGTGAGTCAGTCAGTGGTATTTTGATTTTATATATTATTAAGATTACTAGCTGCAGGTCCTGGCTTCACCCCCATATAAAAATTGTGTGCTGCATTCCATGGTTATATAACCTTTTGAACTTTGAATAATGAACATCTGTTTAAGTGATATGTGATTGGAACCTAGAGGCCTCAATACAAAAATGTATCATGGGATTGGACTTAAGACTTACCATGCCACCTATAGTAGTAGCTTCTTCCCTATAGGGGAAATTCACTAAAAAGAACCAAATACAAGTATACTGTTGGTTCAGATTATAAATATTTGTGCGGTTGTTGACGAGGCCTACCTCACCACAGCTGTTCGTCCGTACAGCACAGCCACGTGGAGGGGACTAAGCCGCAGTGTAGACTTGCTCTCTCGAGCCACCGCAAACTTTCGTCTGTCCAGAGCAGCCTGCAGTTCCCGCAAGTTGCCCTCTCTCGTTGCTGTGTGCACTTTCTCTATCTTTCTCTGAAAAAATGTTCGACATTTAATTGTGTTGACCAAAATGTGACAAAAAATACACTACAAAATAAATAAATTCACAAAAGCATTGTACTCATAAAGTGAGCTTCTAATCGAGAGAGTGTAAATGAGAAAAATCGTAGTTATTTATTCTAATTAAAATAGGTATTATTATAAGATAAAATACTCCTGTCCCAGCAAACCTGCATACTCAGCGAATTTCGAATGCACATACATGTCTTAATAACACTTAAATCCACTTATTAAGATTCCTACAAAATATATTCACAAACAAGCGATGTATAAAATAATAATTATTCTCCTTATGAATAACATTGGGGATGAGTACGCAGGTTTGCTGCAACAAGGAACCCAAAATAATGGGGTTTTGTGCAAATATCAACAGAACTCAATTAAGTGAAGTCACATGCCAAGTTTAATCCATATTCATTCATAAATAAGCGATATATACGATTTTATTTATCCTCCATAAGATAACATAGGGGCTGAGTACCCAGGTTTGCTGCTACGAGATTATTCTGCAAAAAATTGGTTGTTATGCAAATATCAATGGAACTCAACTAAGCGAAGCCATATACCAAGTTTTATTAATTTTTGATCACACTTAAAGGGAGATACGATATTTTACTTTTTCTCCATAAGAATAATAACATGGGGAGTGAGTATGCAGGTTTGCTGCTACGGGAATCATCGGTAATCATTTTTGTTTTTGTGCTAATTACAATAGACCACAATCAGATGAAGCCATATACCAAGTTCATAAATAAGAGCTATATTAATAATAAAGAGTTCAATAATAAGGTATACATTTTTCTTTTTCTCCATATAAGAATAACATTAGACAACGTACTGTGTTTTGCACTTTCAATATCTCAGTAACCAATTGACGTAGAGCAATGAGAAAAACACCAAATTGTTTGTTTTTTTCGAGGTACATTCAATGGTGTAAATTAAAATTCGATTTCAATAAAAATTAAATGTGAAAGACCCAAAAAACCCGTTTTTGGGATACAATCCCCCAAAATACTCCTTCGGATGGTCTGATCTGTCTGGATTTCGAACTCATTCAAATAAATGCTACTTTACATGTCTGTAACAAATTTCATCAAGATTGGACCTGTTGTACAAGAGTTATCGTGCTTATGGACACATAAATAAATATAAAAATATATAAATAAATAAATATATATATAAATACATGTATACAAAATTTGAACGAATGGTGTTTTTGCATCTGGGGGCCTCAAAATGAAAAGTTATCATGGTCTTGGGCTTAAGTCTTACCATGCCACCTACGGTAATAGCTTCTTCCCTATAGGGGAAATTCGCTAAAAGGAATAGAACTCTAGATGACACTGTTCAATTTAAAGATATACTGCACATTTCATGAATCGACTAGCAATTAACTGAGTGACTACTGAGAAAGCAGGTCTACGTAACATTGCTGAGTAGCGTAGTGGTCAGAGTCTGCCTCATAGTCTGAGGTTTTCCAGATCAATCCTAAATCAAATCTAAAATACCCCCGTCGCAGCAAACCTGCGTACTCAGCAAATTTCCTATGCATGAATATATTTCTTACTACCACATAAAGCCACCAAGTTTCATAAAAATACTTAAATAAATAAGTGATATATAGCATTTTATTTATTCCCCATAAGAATAACATTAAGGCTGAGAACGCAGGTTTGCTGCAACGAGGAAGATAAAAATGTGTGTTTTTTGCAATTATCAATATAACTCAACCAGGTGAAGCTACATACCAAGTTTTAATGATTTATGTTCATAATTAAGGGAGATATAAAGCTTTACGTATTCTCCATAAGAATAACATTAGGGATAAGTATGCAGGTTTGCTGCTAAGAGGATATTCGATAAAAAATCAATTTTTGTGGAAATATCAATATGCCAGTACTAGATGAAGCCACATACCAAGTTTGATCAATATACGTTCATAAATAATCGAGATATAAAATTTTAAATATTCTCCATAAGGATAACATTGGACAACGTACTATGTTTAGCACTTTGAATATCTCGGCAACGGTTGGACGTAGAATCACAATTTAAACACCAAAATGATTGTTTTGTAGAGCTAAACTGATTGGTAAAAGCAAATGTGAAGTTTTCAGTAAAATTAATTAATGAAAAGCTAAAAACCATTATCCCATAACATTAACATGGGAGATTTTATGAACAAGTTTTTTGGATTTTCTCTGCAACCACTTAACCTAGGTTCATGATTAAAAATACTATATTATTTGTTTTTTTAAGCTCTATAAAATGGTTAAAACAAAAATTGTGTGTTTCAAAAAATTTCAGGGTGAAAAGTGCAACAAAAATTTTTGTAAAATTATAAAACCCCATAAACCCCTTTTTGGCATCTGGGGACCTCAAAACAAAAAGTTATCATGGTGTCGGGCTTAAGTCTTACCATGAGACCTACGGTAATAGCTTCTTCCCTATAGGGGAAATTCGCTAAAAATGTCATGAAGGTTTGATACTAGACTCAGACCAATGGACAATTAATCAATGATGCTAGATGAAGATTAAGTGGGTCTTGGTCAGTAACAACTCACTCATTCTATACTCACAGTTCATTCATAATCACCTAAAAATACCAGTGTGAGATTGCATCTTGAATGATAGTAAGGTGTTGTAGTGACTATTAACTATGGAGAATTCAGGTATATGCATTATCGAGGTCATGACCATGACATGCCATGACATCCTAGTTAATGCATCACTGACCAGGTAGGTGGGAATGTTGTCAATGAACAGCTGCACGTCAGGGTTGCTGCTGCGATGTCTGGCCAACAGTTCCCCATCCCCAGTCAGAACCACTTCGGCCAGCTGTTCCATGCTGCCAACATCTACCACTCTCTGTAGCCGAGCATGCCTGTCAGCTGATGCCTCCCTGCCATCTGCGGCACATGACATGTGACACAGAGGAAATAGCGATGAACACAGAGTACAAAGAAGTTTAGATGTGATAGATTCGTTGGATTAGACCTGGTTTTAGTTGGGTTGGCACATCTTCCTTTGGAATTTTATATGGAAAGTGCAAGGTAGAGATCTGCAGAGGTAGGAAAGGCAGGACGAGGGCTGAAAGACATATCAAGAGGGGAGGAAAATCACTTATCATCCTGTCTAACTCTACGGGTAGGAAGTTCTCGCAACATGGATGACCATGGCCTATCAGGAAAGAATCTTCCCTCCGAAAGACAATCAATTAATGAGCTAAGAGCTGAGAGTCAAAGCTAAAATACATGAGTTATTAAGCTAAAATAAATGATTGCTTTAAATTTGTTTAATTAGTCATGAACAACTAAAAATTTGCTCTCCTAGGTAATAGTTGAGACATTTATGATGCACACTCTCTTCAAGAAATTTAAGATACAACTCTGTACGGTAATTAAAGAAGTACAGAGAAAAGCAACTGATACAAATGTAAAACAACTGCTGTACTTCCAGTTCCTCTATTAAATTAAGTGTTATGTCAATTTTATCTACAATATATATTTCGTTGTTGGAATGTTTCTGTACAAGATTGAAAGTTCATACCTCAAACCTGAATATAAATGATTTAAGAAAACCGTGCTGTAAGGCTATAATATGTTTCTTCTGTAATAATTTTGAAATACAAACAAAATTCTTATACCAATAAACATCAACAACTTTAAATTATACAGTATTTATATTCACTACGATTCAACAATACAATTAAATAGTAATCTAACTAATAATAACTTTTACAGTAATACTACAAGTGAGAGATGCTTACTCTTATTGGTGCCCTTCAACATGTATACTTATACTCTACATATACCGACTACCGTTTTCTCCCAACACCTAACTACGATGCTTGCTTTTATGTACATTGCAAGGTGACTCTTTACAGAGAGGTGGGGTTTTAGAAGTACTTTTAACTCACTGCGAAGGTATTTCATGTTCAGGTTTGGAATCACTCTTCGCAGATCTTCAATTGTTTTTCGGCTTTCCTCTAATGTAGTTGATTTGGCATACTCTGATAATTTTTCCCAGTGCTTCTGTACCGGTCTGTAAACAGTGAACCTTCGTTCTTTTGTTTCGTTTGGCTCTTTGTTTTGAATGACTGCAGTCGATGCACTGTTTCCTGAGGCAGAAGTACTTGAGTTTTTTTCATTATTTTGATTTTTCCGTTTATCTTTTGGTTGTTGAAACTTATTATTTTCTGAGTTTTTCAGTGATTCTCTAGTTTTTGTTCTTTTATTTTTATTGCTGTTAAGAGCAATGCCTTTTCTGCTTAAAGGAACCTCAATTGGTAGTTTGCCATTCTTTGCACTATTTACTATGACTTTTTTATTTGGTTTATCCTTTAATTTACTGCTTTTATTTGGCGATTTGCCTTTACTACTAAATCCACTGTGCTCTCTTTCATGTGCGATAAAGTCTTCAGTTATTTTTATTCTCTCAGTCATTGGACCCAAATTCTCACTTAGATCTTCTGCTGTTTTACCTACTTTGCCATAAACTTTATTTGTTACAGAATCTATTACACCCTCAACCTTTTCACTAGCATTCTGAAAGTTGTTCGCCACCTTTCCAACAGTGCTCTCAATCTTTTTGTTTATGTAATCTTTTTCTTTCTTGATTCGTTCAGCAGTTCTACTAGTTTTTTCCTTTATAACGCTATTGATTTTGTTATTGATTTGTTCAGCCTTGTTTTCAATCCCTTTTGTTAAACTGCTCTTTGATTTGTAAGCCTCTTCCTTCACTTTCTTTTGTTCCCCTTCTAGAAAAGATTTAGTTAAATCTATGTCATTTTTTAAAGACTTGTCTATATTATATATAATTTTATTTATATTTTGCTCAACCCCCTTTATGGCATGACCAGAACTTTTAAATTCTTTGTTTAAAGTTTCTGAGCCATTTTTCAATTGTGAGTTAATTCTTTTCTTTCCAGAAACAAAATTTGTCTGCATCTTTTGAACTCCTCTCCCCAACGTGCTTAGTCCTTGCTCCACGATAGTCCTGCCTACATTATACACTCTAGGTTGTTGCCTGGTCATACCTGATTGCTCATCCTCCTCTTCCTCCTCCTCAACACCTCTCGTTCTCTCCCCCTCCGTCTCTTGGTTCTCGCCCGGAGATTCCACTTCTCTTAGAGTATCCCCCTCTTCTCTTGTTGTCGGTTCGTTCATCACTTCGTAGTCCGGATCCACTTCCTCATATTCTGCCTCATAATGCCCCTCCTGTTCGTCACTGTCTGCGATGTAACCTCTCTCTTTGTCTTCTTCTTCCTCTTCTTCCATCCCTCCGTCCGCTTCGGCGTCAATGTCGTAGGTTTGGGGCCGTGTTGGTGGCTCCTTTACTGAATTGTTGTTGATCTGGAAAATTCAACAAGATCAGTAATGGAATGCAAATCATAATAGGGCAATCTCTCAAGTACTAATTTAAAAACCATAAAAACCATTTAAAAAAATTATACGATATTTTCTTTTTTTTCTAGTATATCGTCAAACATCTAGCAGGAAATAATTTATTCTTTGAAGGGTCTAATATTTCCTAACTCTTATATGCTTCCTAGTCTTAAATACTAAGTTGAAAACTATCGATATTTTAGTATCATAATAAATACATATTCAACAGCCTTTGCAAAATTGTCCTTTCTATTTAATATATACTAGCTGGCCCGACAGATGCTGTCTTGTCCTAATGTCATTGAATTTGTTTTATGTAAAAATGCTAGTTCATTCTCAAGATGCAAGTTCACTACGCTCACTCGTCTATTTTTAAATATAACTAATTTCGGCATTGAACAAAGAATTTGAGTTGCCATTCTAGTAGACTTTTTATTTCCATAATGAACATATATTTATGCCTTTCAAGTGTGTTATGATATAATCCTTATAACAGCTGTTTTGTGTAACTAACTAACTAACACCATTGATTTCGAATACAGAATAGATATCCCGAGACTGGTTAATTTTTGAAGCCAGAAAATGGATCAGCTGGTCCACAAATCAGCCCACTCTTTCAGCTGCTGGCCAAAAAAAATATAACAATCCCGTTTTTCAGATAAAATAAATCCCGTTTTATCCCGTTAAATCTCCTTCAAAAATCCCTTTTCATCCCGCTTTTTATCAAAACACATTATTATGTTTCCCGCTTGCAGCATCAAATAGTTTTCTTTTTACTTTTACCAGCTCTTCTGTATGTTTATATTCTTGAAATACAACTTCAGGAAATTATACTAACAGAAATTAATTGCGATGAGGGTTTTTCAAACTAATTACAATTAAGTTGAACAACAGAGAAGAAAGAATGATTTCTTTCAGAGAAAGAATTTCTGCTTCGTTATAATCTGCTCCTAAGGCTCTGTTCTAGCTGGGCGACAAAACTTCTATCAGTGATACGAGAGATGTCGCTTCTGCCGGCGACGAAAACAGTGTCCAAACTATTCTCAATAACAAATTACAACGGCGACGACGTTTTCTCATTCATTCTACACTGTCGCGATGTCGCATCGCACGCTCACGCCAAAGAGGCCACGTATAAGGCCCATTCTACGAGTGACAAAAACGTGCGATTTGGTCGCAGTTGTGAAGAATGGGCCTAGCCGTGTGTTTGTAATGTTCGCTGCTTTAAAGCCTTTTCGTTTTAAAGATTTAAAAACTTTACATTTTATAGTTGTATACGATCATGTAAAACAATAATGTTCTTCTTAACCTGCAAATATTGCTTTGTTGCGGGAAAAATAATAACTGGGCAACCAACTAGGCTGAGCAAAAAAAGAAAGGGTTTTGATGAAATAAATATATAACTAGGCTATTAATATACCATAATTTATAAATTTGTAGTAAATAACAATAACTAACACCATGCAAACAACCTGACATTAAACATTTATACCTCAAACAGGTCAATTTCTATATTATGTGATCAACGATATCAGTAATATTAATGTTTTTACCCCGCATCCCGTTTTAATCCCGCGGAAGTTTCGAAAATCCCTGAAACGGGATAAAAATCCCGCAAATTGAAACCCTGGTTGCCAGTGCCTTCTCTTGAGATGGTGTAGCACTAGTTTCATGGTGTATTTTTCTGATTACAGATGGGACATAAGCTCGGTTCATCTATTCTGTACTCAAAATCAATGCTAAAACACTAACCTGACTTTTTTTATGCATTTAGTCATCATTATTTATGGATAACTCCCCCTACAACTATGTGTTTTAGAATGAGCTAGACCTATGTATTATTTTATTCAACCTATAGAAAATAAATTAGAATATTTAATATGCAGTTTTATAAAAAAATAAAATAAAGTTTCACCAACAACTTAAAATATTGTTCATCAAGTCAAGAGAGAGTCAAGAGTTTTATTGTCTTTAAGCAAACATGCAATTGACAAAGTCAGTTTTATACAATAACTCTAGAATAACACATTAGTCAAACCTATACTACTTAAAAATAATTAAAAAAACAAACGATAAACAATAAATATATTAAAGATATATAAATATATTAAACAATAAATTATAACAAATATCCTAACAATAACAACAATAAGGCTAAAATCTTAAACAACTAATATGAAGAATCCCGAGGAAGTTTCGAAAATCCCTGAAACGGGATAAAAATCCCACAAATTGAAACCCTGGTTGCCAGTGCCTTCTCTTGATGTGGTCTTAATAAACTGATTGATGGGCCAAGTACTCATCAATGTTATAAAATGCTTTCTCATGCAACCATTTTTCGAAAACAGATTTAAATCTATTCAATGTAACATACCAAGCTTTTTCAGGCAATCTATTGAATGATCTTATTTTCATAAACATGTGGCTACTTCTAGTTTTTTATAATTTTATCGATGGAAGTTCTAAAAAGTACTTTTTCTAGTACTAGTAGCATACTCTGCCTGCTAATATATGTATCTAAAGAGTTTTTTTACATCCACCAAACAGTAATAGATGTAGAGACAAGGCAAGGTCATAATCTTAAATTCTTTAAATATTGGCAAACAACTCTCTCTATTAGAAAGAAACTTTCTTAATAATTCTAAGGGCTTTTTATGCCAAATGAATGCTTTTTTTTTGAATTACCACTATTGCCCCACAGAGTGATTCCATATCTTAAGTGAGAGTGAAAGAAGGCATAATATACAGTAATTAACATATCACTATTGACACAACTTTTTAATTAACACAAAAGAAAGGATACTCATGCCAATTTAGTACACAAATTTTAAACATGGCAATCCCAGCTTAACCTACTATCTAAATGTACTCCTAAAAGTTTTACATCATTACTAATGTGCTTATTTAAGGAAAAAATTAAACTTTCAGTCTTATTATGATTTACTATTAATTCATTTGCTTGAAACCACTGAGACGCTACATCAATACAATGTTCTTTTTCTAACATTAGGTTTCCTATATTTACACTACTATTAAACAGAGTTGTGTCATCTGCATATAATACTGAACAACAAGGCATATTGAAAGCAAAGTCATTAACAGCAACAATGAATAATAAGGGACCAAGTACAGAGCCTTGAGGGACTCCCACTTTGAAACTTTTACAGATCAAATATCATACATTCAGATGAAACTTACAATACAATCAAATTTATGAAATTAGATATTTATTCATTTTAAATAGAATACCGCTATGATCTATTTCTCCAACTAATTACTCCAACATTTTAAAATTTGAGCAAGATCACATTGAACGCGAGCAAGAAGATCATCAAATCTTGGGCAAACTACACTGTCCTTTTTTTAACAATAACTATATATGACCCCAAATAGTTTAGATATTTTAAGTTAGTATTTTATTATCTCTATTAATAAACATACCTCGTTACCCTGAGAACTGTTTCGTTCAGGAGTTTCATCCTCAAAGGCACTGTCTCCGTTGTTGAGCGTTGGCAGAGGGGTGGGTTTGGGCGCTTTCGCCCCCAGCCAGTCCAATCGCAAACTACTCCAATCCCAATTGGCGGGAAAAACCGTTGATGTTCGTGTCGCCTCGGGAATAATAGTCAGTTGCTTATGGTCAATTTCTTTAGCATTATTGATGTAGTAACTTGGCGCCTTTCCTTTCTGTAATAAGTAATCAGTTGTGGGATACCAGTTTGTGAGTTTAAGCAAATAGGAAACTATTGAAATGTAAATTAAGTTTAACAGTGATAAGATGAATCTTATCTTGGAGAAGTATGAGAGAAAAAAGCTTTGTGTTGTGGTTTGAGTGACATTTTGTGATGTGTACTATAAAATCACCCATCAACAAAACCAAACTGAAGGATGTCTCTAAGTTATGGAGAATTTTCCAGGTTATAGAGATCTGTCTCTCCTCCAAAAACTATTTGAAAACTGCTGCGACAGACTATAGAAAGTCAAAGTTAATAAAAAATCAAGAATAAAGAAGTATTTTCTTGATCGATTTTAAGAATAAAGGAAAGCTCCAATCAGTGGCAGTATCTGTAAGAATAGATATTTCAGACATAATTTAAATAATAAAATTATCGGAACGGCAACGTCCTAATTAAATCCACATTAAAAAAATAAAACCTGGGATTTCACTGTGTTTTAAATTAGGTATAATGGAACACAAATTTTCTTCATAAACAGCAGTGAAGAGAAAAATAATATAAATAACATATACATTTAGCTGAAAAAACTAATAACATATACATTGTTTAACTATTTTTCAGCAACCAATGCCCATGACATTGAGAATATGATAATTAACCAAAAACAAAAATGTGTTCTATATAGGTTGTTACCATGTTCTGTGTAGAATATGAATATTGAAGCGATAAATAAATGTCTTTAATAATATTATAATACAATACTTTTGTATATAAGAAACAGAGAGGAGAGAGGGAGGAAGAGGAGAGAGAGGGAGGAAGAGAGAGAGAGAGAGAGAGAGAGAGAGAGGGAGGAAGAGAGAGAGGAGAGAGAGAGAGAGAGAGAGAGAGAGAGAGAGAGAGAGAGAGAGAGAGAGAGAGAGAGAGAGAGAGAGAGATAGGAGGGAGAGAGAGAGAGAGAGAGGAGAGAGAGAGGGTATTAAAACTAAATATATTACAGTATTGAAATTATTTTTTAATTTGTATCCAAAAGTTAACTGAACACTTTTTCATAGCATTCACTTCATATTATCCCTTTCTTCAACATTATTCCAACCAGCCCTAATTATTTACCTTGTAAAACTAAAAAAATACTGAAATAACATCCACAAAGCAAGAAAAAATATAAAAAAAATAATTGTACCTTGTCCATGACGTTTTCGTCAGCACCATACTCCAGCAGAAGGTCGTAGGTGGCACCACTGCCTCTAGCCGCTGCAGCATGGTGGAGGGGGGCTCTACCCTCACGGTCCAGGACCCCTACCGCCTCAGGACATGCGGATAGTAGGGCTCGCACCATCTCAACGTGGCCTAGGCCTGCCGCCTGCAGACATCACACAGAAAAACCATAATGTGGATTGTAACGACTCGCAAGAAAAATTTTGATAATTGGATCTACAATTCTATGGTAAATTTATAAAAAGTGGGAATAAGAAAAGCAATTATGGATGAATGTGGAGTTTTCTTATATTATCACAGATTTTCTCTGATACAACCAATTTCATATACCGGTAACTGTTTATTTGCGTCGTTTACAATTCAGTCAGTCAGATTTATAATGCAACACTAAATGACATATATATTTGAATTTGAATAGTTAGGATTCACAAAAAAAAGGTTTCTATTATAACACTGAATCATTCGTTAATTGAAATGTTGTTCACCAGATTATGTTTTAAGTTAAGTGCAGGAGCGAACATCAAATTAATCATGATTAAAAAGACTAATTGCACTTTGATAATGTTTTTAATCAAAAGGTGGACACTAAAAGTAATTAAAACTCATTTACTTTGAAACATAAGAATATTTTAATTTAACAAATTGGTTTTAGTAGTTCTGAACACCCCTTAAATTTTTCTATGAAAGAACAGGAATGATCTATTATCACTCTGAGGCAATTCTAAGGTATTTTTTTACCATATTATAGTAATAGTAGGGAGAGATACCTCCATGCGAAACATAATTTAAGATATCTAATATATTATTTATAGTATTAATTGCCTTTATTGTTCAAGCTTGCCAAGAACTGCCTCTCATCTGTTATGCACATGGCTGGGTTGAGTTTTATGTGAGATTTTATTGATCCCCTATTTTAGACTAGTTGTTTTAAAATAAGAGTCCCTATTATTGGGAGAGGAGAGATGGCAGTTGGGCTCCAGCCAACAATAAGGCTCCACGCTGTCACTGTTGCCATTTTTCCATAGAAAAATAACACTTGAGTGTTTTGCTGATCAGCTGGTGTGCAGTTTGGCAAAGCAGCACATCTATTGGATAGTCTTGGTTGATAGGCCTGTAAGCCATGATCTCAACTGTCAACTCTCCTGATCGCGGGAATAGTAGGAAGTAAAACCTTGTGCAGTGGTGTGAGTCCATTCTGGTCCTTGGCCAAGACGATCTGCTGTGGCACTGGGGGCTCGGTCCTCTTGCGGAGCAGGATGGTGTCATTGTTGATGGCTGCTGTGTGTGTGTCCTTTATCACCCCCTGCATGACATAATAGGTTAATAAGCTTCTGAAAGGAGTAGTTGAATCTGTGATGTTTTGTTGATTTGTTAAACGTCTTTAACGCCTGAACAGTTAAAATTATAAAAATTGTGCTTCCGCTGACACACACACACACACACACACACACACACACACACACACACACACACACACACACACACACACACACACACACACACACACACACACACACACACACACACACACAGGATAGGTAAAAAGTAGCAAAACACCTGATCAGATGTGCAACTCACAAAGAACCCACCCATCCCGTTAGCATGGCCTTGAGCCGTCCAACGTTTGCTTAACAGACAGGTGAACTCTCCATGAGTTGCCTGGGGCGGATCCAGAGGTCATGTTTGGGGAGGGCAGTCACCAAAAGTTACCCCTCCCCCTTCCCTGGGGGGATAGTCCCTGGCACCCCCATTATTGTTTTTAACTATATGAAATTATACAACGAATGAAAGTAAGTTAACATAATATCAGTAACCTTGTACTCAAGAAAAAAGCAATCTTAACTTTATAAACAAGCTAAACAAAAATTAACTTGAGTTCTACTACGCCCGACCATGAATAAAAATAAAATATTTAGGCATTACACTTTTTTCTACATCAGCTGTAGGCGTCTAAGTACAAGTAAGATGCCTAAATCAACAATTTATTTTAGTAATTTACCCACGCGAAAAAATATTTACAAAACGTGTTTGAAATCTGCACTACTGAACTATACTATGGGAAGATAAAATCAGGAATGAGGCTGACAGCCAAGGTCAACCACTCGAAAAATTAAAATGTCGTACCACATTTTTACAAAATAAAATCAATAAAATTTTTGGCGTATGAGATTCTGTTTGCACACAATTTAATCTTTGTTTCCTCTTAAAAGTGAATTTCCTTTGGAAAGTGAACTATTAGAATGACCCGCACGTGAAACTTAAGCCTGGGACCACCATAGATGTTCCTAACGTGACCCCCTGAACACGTTTTTTGGGGTCATTCAAAGTTATATAAATATATATATATATATATATATATATTTATTTGCTCTTTAGCGGTCACATTTTTGTCCGATTTACTTAAAATTTGGTAGGGACATTCCTTTCTGTAATCAGTTGGACAAGTTCGTTGGGCAAAACAATCGGAAAACTCTAAACCCCTTTTATGGGGATTAATCTTTTAAATTTCGAGTTTTTGGGTCCAAAAAGGGTCAGAAGAGCCCCGTATGTAGAATTAATGCATGTAAAATTATGGGAATTAGTGAGAAAAAAGTTATGAGCCCTCTCTCGTCATTCTAGCATACAATGTATGCTTGGTAAATATGTCATATTTACCAAGTTATTTAAGAAAATGTGTATCGACTAAACACACAGTACATTGTCTTATAGGGGTTTTACACTAGAAAAGCCTGTTATTTCTTTGTTAGAGTACTTTTATCATCCCCAGCAACCTCACGCCTACTTTCAAGCCTGTCTGGACCTTCTCCTAACATTATAATGCGCAAAACTGTATTCCCAGCTTTGCAGGTAAATGAAACCAGGAGCATCAGAACAGCAAAAAAATCACTGTTTTCAGATTTTAATATAAATTGGAATAAATGTATGTTTTTACACTGATTTTGAGTTTTAAAAGTTTTTATGTGGAAAATCACTTCCCTCACGTCAGCGTGCTGCGTGCGATCTCGATCCATTACATATAATTCGAGGCCCTTTTTGCTTCTAGCCTAGCCACTGGATATTTATTGCCTAGCATGGGATTACGCGGTTTCTAACCAAAATCAAACCTGACCTGTAAACTTAACTAAACACCACTGATAGCAAACGACGGTAGGCGGGGAAATCCAGTAAAAAATAATCACCGAATACAATTGTAGCAACCTTTGCTGCAAAAATTTACTTCCAAGACCATGTTGAAAACACTGCATTTTCGGTCTGTCAACTGGCAAAACTGCAACAAATTCGCGATACTCAGGAATATCCATGTTTTGTACACGCTTTTAGGTTAAATACATGGATCTTAGTAATGTTTTATATACTAAAATGGAAGTTTACAATTTCACCTGTCTAATGGTGTGTATTTTATTTCATTTTAAGACACGTTTAGTTTCGATAGTTTTAATTTTAATGTAACCTTATTGTAGACGGGAGTGGCAAAATTTAACTCTCGGAACCGAAAAACGGGGTTTCGGGAGGCTTTTGATGCTTACATTTTCATTTGGGTTTATTCAAACTTTCATCGTATGCCTGAATAATAAAATAAAACACAAAAATTCTTAGGTTTTGGGGGGGGGCGACTGCCCCTACCAACCCCCCCTTGGCTCCGCCCCTGTGAGTTGCACATAAAAACACCGCCTGTCACGGGATCGAACCCTCGATCTAAGTGTTACCCCCGGCCGAGAAGCTAAGCGCCTTAGACCGCACAGCCACTGACTGATCAGACTAGCAGCTAGAGCCTTGGCGTTGAACGAGGTAGTTCAGTTTGTGTCTCCGAGGTTACACCACATGTCAGATACATACTGCAACCTGAGCTCGTAATGGTACAATTAATCGCTTATGTAGCAGTAACAATGTTTATTGGTGGTAGATTCAAAAGCTGATATTCAGGGGCGGCCCGTCAGTTTTTCAGCGCCCGTGCAAAGACAAAACTTGCCACCCCCCACCCCTCCCCATCAACCATAACCTTCCCCCCATAGCCCTGAGATAAGACTGAGTTGTGCGCCTTGCTCCGTTGTTTGTTGTTTCTGTTCCGTGCGATATTGATCACCTGAAATGACAAACTATGGAACACATTCAGCTAAAAAAAATGTGTAATTCAAAATTTGTATTTCATATATTATATTCCTGGAAATTCTGAGTTTCGATAACTTTGAAATTATTAAAACAGTCATATCTGTACAGCTGTTTTGAAAAACCTAAATTTCAACTGGGTTTCAACTGTTTCAACTGCCACTTTGGTAGAAATACAGATTATTAGTCGATTAAACACGACTAGAGCGCAAATAATCTGTAATGACCAGAAGTATTGTTAATAGCCTACTTAACATTTCCCACTCCATCTCTAACACCCCAAAATGACTCAGTTAACAAATAAGAACTTGATTGAAATGGTACTAAACAGACTGAACTATATTTTTTAAAAGCTGTATTTTTCAAAGCATGCTAAATAAAAGGAGTGGACCTTACAAGTAACGATCGAAGGGGGTGCCAAAAATCTAAGGGGGCGCATATTATTTCCCCCCTTCGAGTATAATAGCATTAAACTCGAATCATTGTGACTTCAATTGAAGACGAAATCCTGATTCAAAATACTCTCCAATTCCCAAACTATATCTTACATCATATTGGATGTAGTTACAAATAATCAAAGAGGGCGGATTAAAACAATTAGTTGCATCGTGTAACTTGATAATTTATCATTGCAATTTTCTTGCATCGCATTACGATTTGTATTCACACTTTCAATACCAATCAGAATGCCCCGAAGTTTTCCCAAGACGATAGAGCTCAAAACAACTTCTCGATTTCGAATAGAGGGGAGCAGAATTTATCTGATATGTAAATTTAATGTTTAAGTATAATGAAGGTACAACATGGTGAATACACAATTTTCTTCCCAATAATGCCTTTTATAATATTTAGTAATATACAAAAATTCACAAAATCAGTCAGGTTATTATATACTGATTGGTGTGCAGTTTGGCAAAGCAGCATATCTATTGGGGCTGCGGGGCGCGGGTTATTATATACTCAAAAATACGTTATTTTAGCGCTACGCACCCCACGGCCCCTCATGAACGCCAAGCGCCGCCCCCCAAAAGCGCCGCGCCCCGCGCCCCGTTCGCCCCGTGCTGGAGCACGGCTCGCACTGCCCTAGAGCCGGTAGAAACATTGGTCCAATGATATCAAAACTCAACTTCAACAATACAAAGAGAATTTTTTCAAACAGCTGACTGAGAGAGTGTTTGGCCTGTCTGAGAGTTGATCTTTACTTGTCCCATTCACCATACACCCCAATCAGACAGAATTTAAACACAGGCGAATGTAGCGGAGTGCCTCAACTCATGCGGAAAGTTCACCTCTCTTACACTCAGTAGCTAATGCTTTCTCTCGGTTTCAACCAAATGACATTTCATATTTACCTTGATAAGCAATTAGACTGATATGTGGTTGCACTGCATTGTGGATAAATAACAAACATCCTTTGTGACTCTAAGAGTTCTAATTGAAGCCCCAGATCGTTTGCTACCCCAAATGACCACCTACCATCATATAGGGGACAGAGGACAGGAAGGTCTTGACCTGTGCGTGTTGCGATGTCTCTGTCCGCAGCTTCTCCCCATAGCCCTCCCAGACGACTTGCGCCAGACGACCAAGGTCCCGGTCGTGGATCCAGATGCGGATGTTCGATGGCTTCACCACAAGCCCTAATAACATTGCCGCATCTCTTAGTAAACATAGCGATAATATACCAGGTGAAAGTCGGAAAAGAAATGGGTACAAATAAATTCCTATTAGTATATATATATATATATATATATATATATATATATATATATATATATATATATATATGTACTAGCTGATGTACCCGTTCTTCGCACAGGGGTTTTCTTTACCTGTTCTGTAGTCAATGCAATTTGCATTTTAGTTGGCTTGAAACAGCTGCTTCTTTAACAGCTGCTAGCTTGCTTATGCGCTTTAAGCTGTGAAATGGAAGTGTCCTCAGCTGTTCGCATTACAGTTTCTGAATGATTACTTTCTTCTGAAATGTAAACATTGAAACTAGGACGTTCACGGGGCGTAGGCCGAGGGGATTTTAAGGAAGTGAATAGATCTATGAGTTGCATGGTTTCAACTTTACCTTTGTGTAAAGTTTCAGCCCAGAAAATCGATTCAGCCTGTTTCAGCAGTTTTTTCGTTTACCCGGAACATCAGACAGACAGGCAGACAGAAACCACATCTTCTTTATAATATTATAGATATTATAGATTAACTAGCTTCTTGTCCCGGTCGTGCCCGTATAAACTAAAACTTAGGATTATTAAAGCCGAATGTTTACTTTATATCCTTGTTTACAAACCATCCTCACCTAAAACATCTATTTCAATTTAGGGTTTTAATTTTTACAAATTTTATTTTAATTTTCAAAAAGGCTAGCAGCCGACTTAAACATTTTTTTTTTTCCAAAGAACCTTACAATTATATGGTATAAACCATCATCTGCAACAAAATTTGATCCATGAATCAAATGAAAAGATGATCAATTGAACATCTAACATGGATCAAATTTTTGCAGATGATGGTTTATACCATATGATTGTAAGGTTCTTTGGAAACAAAAAAAATGTTCGAGTCGGCTGCTAGCCTTTTTGAAAATTAAAATAAAATTTGTAAAAATTAAAACCCTAAATTGAAATTAAGGCTTCGACATTACCTGCTTTTTCACACAACTACTAAAAGAAATGGCCTACATTTATGAATTTATGTAAAGTGATATTCAAGCTCAGGAAATTGATTAGCGTTTGCATGTAGAACATTTAAGTATGACTAAAAATGGTCGACTGTCAGGTTTTTGATAGTGTTACTCAAATCATATCACATAAGAAAGTTAATCGTTCCAATAGTAAAACTTATTTAGAGTAAAATCTGTTTTACTTTTTAAACCGTATAAGAAAATAACGATTTTGGTGCATCGAGAACTATAGATAATATAGCTTTGTATAAAAAATGCTAGTCGGGTGTTAACTTTCCCTCTGCTTGCCAGTGTATTAGTGTAAGTTAGCGCTGCAGTGCTGTAGTGTAAGTTAGTTGACTGAGGCCTGTAAAATATGTTCAGGTCAGGTGCATTTGAACTTATTCATAATTAAATTGATTGTAACAAAGAGTTTTACTTATTGTGATAAAAGGCAAAAGTCTTTGGTATTATAGGCCTAATTAGATTTTATCGTTGTAATGGGGCGTGAAAGGCGATTTTAAGATTTTGGGTAGCACACAAATAATTATGGCAGTTTAGGCCTATAGCCTCCGGATTTCAAATTTAGGCATAAATATTCCTTTAATTAAACAAATTCCTTGTGGATTTATCCCATTAAAAAAATATGAATGTGGGAATAAACTTGTATTTTCATAAAGCTAGACAACAAAGTAATAAAACTCCTTTTTAACACATTGGCTTAAAATGACGTGCTGGTGCCGTCATTAACTTTTAATTTTTAAACCTATGAATTGGAATGGACAAAATGATGTATCGAAATGGATTAATCGCGTATTTTAATTAAAATATTGTTTTATTTCAGTTTAAAGAATCGCATTGGCACACACACAGTACCCCCGTCGCAGCAAACCTGCGTACTCAGCGAATTTCCAATGCAAATATATGTGACTCACTACTACATAGAGCTATTTACCAAGTTTCACAAAAATACATCCATAAATAAGTTATATATAGCATTTTATTTATTCTCCATAAGAATAATATAAGGGTAGAGGACGCAGGTTTGCTGCAACGAGGAAGGTAAGTAATGTGTTTTTGTTTGCAATTATCAATACAACTGAACCAGGTGAAGCTACATACCAAGTTCTCTTAATGTAGGTTCATAATTAAGGGAGATATACAACTTTACTTATTCTCCATATGAATAACATGGGGGCCGAGTATGCAGGTTTGCTTCTACGGGGACTATCAACAAAAAACTTGTTTTTTGTGCTAATATCAATATAACACAACTAGTTGAAGCCACATACCAAGTTTCATCAATATACATTCATAAATAATCAAGATATAGAATTTTATTTATTCTCCATAAGGGGAAGATTGGACAACGTACTGTGTTTAGCACTTTGAATATCTCTGCAACGGTTGGACGTAGAACAACGATTAAAACACCAAAATGTTTGTTTTGTTGAGCTTAACACATTAATAAACAGAAATGTGAAGTTTTTAGTAAAAATATCTGAGAAAAATCTAAAATCCTTTTTCCCATAAGATTAACATGGGACACGTTTTTCTTGATTTTCTCCGCAACCACTTAACCTAGGTTAATGATTCAAATTACTAAATTATTTGTTTTTTAAGCTCTATAAAATGGCTATAACCAAAATTGAGTGTTTTTAACATTTTGGGGTCAAATTTGCAAAAAACCGATTTTTAGAAAATCGTAAACCCCCATAAAACCCCCTTCCCATAGTGCGATCGATCTGGTTTTCGAATTTGAAGTCATAAATGCTACTCTCCACATTTGTGTCAAATTTCATAAAAATCGTGTGTTTCTTTCAAAAGTTATCGCGGTAACGGACACATATATATATATATATATATATATATATATATATATATATACATATATATAAATTTGAACGAATAGTGTTTTTGGCATCTGGGGACCTCAAAACGAAAAGTTATCATGGTCTCGGGCTTAAGTCTTACCATGCCACCTACGGTAATAGCTTCTTCCCTATAGGGGAAATTCGCTAAAAGTAGCAAAATCAGTGTTGACCATGTATTTTTTTTATATAACACCATAACACTATATACAACTCACAAAGAATTAACCGATCCTGTCAACTTCCAAGCAAGCCTGCCCACCGTTTATTTAACTTGGGACCTCCCACCAACGTTGCCACAGACCGGTTAACTCATTGAGAGTTGCACGACTGGTCAGTTTTGGTCGTGTGCGAGAATCGAACCCACGAACATCGTATCATCACCTGGCCAAGGTGTTCCACGACGTAGCCAACTCAGCTAACACGACCAAAGGCCTAGCGGTGATATTAAGGTTTAGTCAGTCCGCGTAACTAGCGTGAGTGCAGTACCAATCAAAACCCGTTGTAGGCTATTGCGAATAGAATAAAATTACTACCTTAATGGGTTAAACAGAAAAAAAACTTACTGCTTAATTTATTATTATTTTGTTCCCGCACCAATTCGCAAATAGGTAGCAGTAATGTGCTCTAATAATCTTGACCCAGTCTGTGTCGGATCTAGGCCAACTCAAGCTGTTCTTGTTGTATTGATTGGTGGATAATTGGTTTCCACAATATCTGGAAACAGCCTTGATACCTCTCCCCCACCCCTCACGACACTTTCACCTCCTCTCCCCCACCCCTCACGTCACTTTCATACCCTCCCCCATCCCCCCACTCTCACCCATCATTCACTCTTGATCACTTCTATACACCTAATTATTATCCAGCCTTCACCTCCAACGAAACCATATTGCTTGGCCCGTCATAATTATGAAATTTTGGTTTTCCCTGAGAAATTTAAATTAGTTCAGTTGAATCGCAAAGATTTAGAGTCAGATTGATGATAAGAAGATTCGGAAAAAGAGTTAGCGAGATCGCGACAATTAAAGCCATATGCAAACGCACAGCGGTATTATGTAAGCTAAAGTCCTGCTAGGAGTACATGGTTTATGACAAGTATACTTTGAATAATCGAAATAGTAAATACAATGAGGATAGTGTTTTAAACACATTTCAGAACAATACTTCTAAAATAATACAAGTTTTTCCGAGAAAATACCGGTAATTTTATTTTAAACTAAAGTCTAAAGTAATTTATTTGTATCATGTCCGAATAAAATGTTAAATTTTGTAATAGAGCATTATAGCCTATTAACAATTTTTTATATAACACTTGCTGGTGCCCTGTTCTTTGTAAGATGATCTCGCAGTCATCGAAAATGTACGATACATATACTGTTACGAAGTTAATCAATTAACACTTCAATAAGCTCAATAAGCATTAGAAGATCACTGGAACTTTGAAAACTAGTTCAAAAATCACCCTATGTGGTTTTTTTTAAAATTAATAGGCCCACATAACAAATTTCAGTTGAGTAAGTTCAGGCATTTTTGTGTTGAAACGGAACATTTGCATCGATGGCGACAGACAGGCAATAACTTCTTATATATAACGTGTGGATTTAACCAAGAACTGATTTGATATCAGTCCAGTTATTCATAAGTAAGTTTAAGCAAAAAAATTGAACGAATGAAGGGAATTCATCTATGAAAACTGTGACTTGTTAGACCTCTTTCACACATGCGGTCGGTAGACTGTGCAGACCGTTTGGCTTATGTGGTGTGCTGTTGGATCCTGCACACATGCAGCTATTGCCTCGTGGACCAGCTAATGTGATGTACACGACCTCGTCGATATACATACAATCACCAGGAGCGTAGCTTAATGAGTACCCTTTAGAGTAGGTTTCTCACAATGAGTAAAAATAGAGTAAAAATGAGTAAAAATGTCTCTTTAATTTATTGAGCTACGTCCTCGTGGTGGCAAGTGGGTTTATACTGTTTGGCCATCACACTAACAGTATTTTTTTCGTATAGCAAAACGTGTCGTGATGCTTAATTAGTTCAAGCACTGACTATAGATGCTGAAGTACCTATGATCAGTGGTGCACTCGCAAAATATGCAGTGCCGGAACGTTTAATATTTTTCTTTTTAGATCACTTATCTATGGTTATAAGTAAAAGGGCTAGTAATAATAATTCAATTCAGATAATCATAATGGTATCTTACATAGCATTGTGTGATTTTGAACAAAATAATGACATAAATCTCTATTTTTACTCTAAACACTTTCAATTGTGTACGAAAAAGTTTTGTCAAAACACAAATTGTCCTGCTATTTGAGGTTATGCCGCCGACCCGTCCAACTAGGTTAACTAGAGCTCTCGTCTGGGTTAAAAAGTGAAGCATACATATGCTGACCGCCATTTTACCTTCTGTCCCCTTTTCTCCCTTGGTAACCAATAAAAATCCTCTCTTCACAAGTTATAAGTTTGTCAGCTGACCTTGTAAAAGTAATACTATAAATAATGGCTAAAAATAATGGTTTCATAAAAAAATCGTTAGTTTGCATTTTTAAATTCTTTAAATAAAATCAGAGTTTGGACATTTATAAAGCCATTGTCTAAATATTGTTTCTGTTTTTTCCTTAATTCATTAGTTCATTGTTTGTTTGGGAATAGCGGAATAGCTTGTTTTGTAGGTATATGCACTATGCACTGTCACCTAACCAGCGAGCAAGGAATGCCATAGAGTGGCAATGTGGCGCGCGGACTGACGCCGACTTTGAAACACCGGGACCTCTGGTGGAGGGGATACGGCGACTAGTCACCCTAGTAGCGACATAGACTAACTACAGTAGTTAGTCTATGGTAGCGAGCATCTGGACTGTCATTCTAGGCTTCTGATAGCCATCTGAAGGAGTTGTGTTTGTTTGTAGAGTTTGTGAAGACATTATTAGATCACAGTTAGGTAACAATAATGCTATTAGAAATAATGATCTATTGAACGTTTTGTTATCTAAAGTAATGAAACGTTGTATTGGTAAGGTCATTTTTAAAGATAATGATCACTTCTCAAAACAAGACCCTGATAAAAATCATTTTGTTTTGTTAATAAAGGCTATAAGCAAAAAGTATTTCACTGTGTATTTCTAATTTGCTTTCCAATTATTTTTATATTTGTATATTAGTTAGTTTATTATTATTACTTAAGTAAATTCATTACTATTGAATTCACTCTATTATTGTTGTTATCTTTAGAAAATTCACATTAAAGTATAATTCGCTTGCAAAACTGTGTATTTATTTGTTTACCTAAGAAACATTTATTATTAATTGATTTGAACTTCAGTGATGGTTTAGTTTTGCCAAAATATCAATAACTATGTTTAAAAATTTGAAAAATGCCTTTATAGAACGAAAAATGTGGATATGGAATGTAATCAGATTGGTTCCCACTCCACGCTGTGCGATGCAGCGTCGGCGCGGCGGCCGGGTTCGGGGCCGTTCGGTGGAAAATTAACTTCTCACTTTACAGCTGCCTGCAGGCTAAACCAAAGGTTTTACAAAAAAATGTTAAATGTAAACGTTAAAATTTGGTTCATTTCAAACAACTTTCTCGCTGACGAAAATCACCTGACCAAAAAATAAAAAACTTACCAGCCGACCAACTTTTTCATGTCCCAAATTTTACGAAAACTTGTTTTACTACATATTTATATTTTTTTTAATTGTTCAAATTTCAATTTGCATATTTCTAAAACACCATTACTAGGGTGATATAGTATTATTTAATATCTCAAAACTTCCGAATTTTATCTCAACTCTAAGTGGTCGATTCAACGGTGTTAATGAATCGCAGCAAATTAAAAATTATGGTCGCGGCGGACAGTGGAGCTGCCTGTTGCACCTCTGCTAACACAGAAAAGTGGCTTCAGCACCTCTGATGTGTAAAGGATAGGGATTGCCACTCTATGGTATTCCTTGCTCGCTGCACCTAACCTAACCAACACTCTCGATCGGTCAAAATACTATTCACAACAGACTATATTATTCTAAAATAAAATAAAACTTAGGCAATGAATCGCACTTGAAGATCACGACAGACACACAGTGAACTTGCCCGAAAAGATAAAAAGTTGCAAGTTAGTTCAATGAAGAATCATTCTGTGGGTGACTGCCGTGAATACACTCCCTCATCGAGCCGAAAATACTGTTTACACGAAATTAGTCACAGCGTTTTTTCAGTATTTTAGGATTAAAATATTCTACTTAAAAACAATAACTGTAACAGTTTTTACAGCAGATATATGTTATGGCGTCTTACATGAAAAGTAACAACGCCAAGCAGTTAAAATGCTCCTAACATGATTATTCATCACCCTTGTTAATGTCATAAAACCAGTGCCGGAACGGTGTTCCGGCACGAGTGCACCAGGACCCATGATACCAGTAGAACTTCAGTATCTATATAGTCAAAGGTTCAAGCTGTAGTCCGATTATCAAAAGAAAGTGACTGGCGGAGCGGCCGTGCGGCGACCGAACATTCTATTTCATCAAGGTTCGTAGAGCTTTCAGACCAGGTGTGCTTATTTACATAAGAGTAATGTTCGCAGCAAAGATGTATTATGAGGGCGTCCAGCTGATTCATAAATCAACAACATACCATGTCCATGTGTTATTATCCTTAAGGGTACAATAATGGTACAGCTATTTTTAAATTGTCACTGGACATGCAGAAAGAAAATTTAATCTAATCCAATAAACGTTATTTAAATAGACAGTTAAAGACGTTTATAGCACTTTTTCAAAATTGTTAATCTTATTCTGATGATTTTATATTGAGAGTTATATTTTAAAACAACATGGATTAAGGAATTTAATCCCTTAGTCGATTAATCTAATAATACAAATAAACGGTATCAGGAAACTGACACATACTTTCTCCCTTTTAGCCAAACTTTAATGACAAAAATATTTGTTATTTACTAAATATAGATTATGAAGTATAGATAAATGTACAGAAAATTGTCTAAAATAGTTGTTTTCAGAAATATCCACCCAAATCCCTTTTTGGGAGGCACTATAGAGTCCGTTGCTACACACAGTGGTTTTGAGAGGGGAAATGCCCCCTTGCCCCCCCAGGGTTAAATAGCAACACATTTCGAACATCATCTGTTGGTCAATGCTAACTTGACCTGCATATCAAATTTTAATGAAATTGATCAGTAAATAAGAGAGAAATAGTTATATTTGTATTCCCCATAAGAATAACATTGGACAACGTACTGTGTTTACCGCTAAATGAAAATTTCAATTTTCTCCGTAACTAGCAATCGTAGAATAGTAATTTAAAATACTAATTTATTTAGTTTTTTGAGCTCTTTTTAATGGTGAATAGTAATCTTTTTTAATATTTATGATGGCACCTGGGAAAGGCGAGAAACTACTGAAATTTCTCGTAAATAAAAGTAGACATTAACAAAAAAGCCAAAACAAATTTTTTTTTAATTAAATAAGTTATTTTTGTTTTCTGTTGACAAAAGTTATAACACTAAGTTGACAAAAGTCTGTTATAACACTAACGGTACTAAGCCAAATAGAAGCGAAAAGTCATTCCAGATCTAACCAGATGCCAAGCACTGTGACCCGAACTGTACTGACTTGCAATTTTGCACATGTATTACATTTGTTCTGGGATAATTTGGTATTGAAAGTTACGTTTCCACGATTTACCATTTTAAAATGAGTCATTTAAATTTGTAAAGCTTCCTAATACTTGAAAACGAAGAATGGCTGTTTTATATTTAACTAGCAGTTACCCGGCGCGCGTTGCTGCGCCCAAAACTTTGAATTTTTTTAATTACAGCTGTTAATTTTGTAAACACTAAATTTCTAAATTTCTAATTTGTATGCCCTCTGGGTCGGAGCCCTTTGGACAGATTTTCACCAAACTTCACACAAACCATCCTTGAATAATACTTAATAATGCCTGAAAGTTTCATTACAATCAGTCGAGCGGTTTCGAAGTCCATAGCCTACATACATATATACATACATACTTCCTCTTTTATAGATATAGATTTGCATAAATAGCCGTTGAGTGAAGATAGGTAGTTAAAAACAAAATGTAACGTTAGTTAATTAACTTGCGCGGGAAAAATGAGTGTACTGAGCGTACGTAGTTGTAGTAGTATAGTTATATAGCAGTTGTAGTTGTAGTTTGTAGTTACTTAGCTGTTGCCGACATTCAAATTGATCAGACTGCAAAACTATGTATCTAAAGAAAAGCATGCTTATAAAACTCGTGTCAGTGAAATCTGTTTCGAGCTTATTTAAGCTATTGAGTCCAATAAGCAAGAAACAAATACAATTGGTAAAACAAATAATGATGGTGCTTAGTAACAATATGCTGATATGCATTTAATGTATTATGGAATTTAGGCTTAGTCGTAAGCCTAAAACCTTTACATCTTTTTAGTGCTGTATTAAAGGAGAGAGGTTTAAAGGCCGCTTTACATATGTGTTGGAGTTACGCCCTGACAGATTTTTTCTGAGTGGTATATATTAGTTTTATTTTAAGTTTAGCAACTTATGCATTTCAAACAGGTTATGACACAAAATATGACCATCCCGAGATCAAATTATAAGCATATATCGGTAAATAAACATCAAGACGGAAATGTATCTACATGACTATTAGATAACCGGACATATTTCCATAACATTAAATAATCATTTTTCAGTAACACATTCACATTATATATCACATATATTATACGGAAATCTCCTTGATTATTTGAGAAATACGCAAATATATTCTATTTTTACATACAACAAAATTGTTAAACATTGGCTTTTTGAAATTGGAAGATATGACAGAACATCTTATCACATCAGGATATGGATGATTCAATAGACGACTAATTATTGTACAATCAACTATTTCTTACTTCACTAACACTCATAGAGGACATAAATAAAATAGTTAACATCCCCTTGGTCTTATGATTACTCCGCTCCATTGTGTCAATGTTTGAAATAAATGTCTTCATAGTAATTAACAATTGTTCAAATAATATGTATTAAATGTAGAAAAAAAGAATAAATAAAGTGATTTTGCCGACTCTTGCCCACGCACAGCCTTAAGCCCATGTAGGCATATTCCTTAATGTAAAATAAGATAGTAGGTATATCAACATTATAACAAATAATTATTATAAATTAAGAATATCTTCAAATATAATTCTACTTATTATATATAAGACAAATATGTAATCCTACCAAAGTATGTATTTTTTTATAAAATTATGTGTAGGTGTGTGTGTGTGTGTGTGTGTGTGTGTGTGTGTGTGTGTGTGTGTGTGTGTGTGTGTGTGTGTGTGTGTGTGTGTGTGTACGTTTACATAGGACACGACTTGTTCGCAGTGTTATAGAAAAGTAGCAAAGTCTGTTCTCTTGTAGCATCAACTTGTTTAGATTATTGGAGGTTACGTTTTTCTGGTTTAATAAGAGTTATGAAACAAAAGCGCTGGATTAGGTCGGTAATCTTTTCAAATGTACTCAAAAATAAAATGAATAATACCCAATCACATGCTTATCTTTGGCCTAAATCTACTTGCATCTATGCAAGCTTGGGAGAAACAAAACCGCATACCCACATAAGCCACATGTTACTTGTCAGCTTTACAACCTAATAATTTCTAAATTATTAGGTTGTAAAGCTGAATTTATTGGACATCATCTATTCTGATATCACTTACAAACAAACGTTATGATGCTAATATAAATAGCATTTTCAAATGTCTAACAAATAAAACTTCGGTCAAGTATAAACAAAACAGTAGTTGAAATACACGTTTTACTTCCACATTGGACGAGGAAAAAAGTAAATTTGATGTAAAACCTTGACAAATAATTAATCAAAAGACCCGTAGTTATCAATAGACCTAACCGCACAGGGTCAAAAGACATAGGGCCTAGTTACAGATAATCTCAACCTGTTTTAGCGAATTTCCCCTAAAGGGAAGAAGCTATTACCGTAGGTCTCATGGTAAGACTTAAGCCCGAGACCATGATAACTTTTTGTTTTGAGGTCCCCAGATGTCCAAAACACTATTCGTTCAAATTTATATATATGTATATATATCTATCTATCTATCTATATATATATATATCTATATATATATATATATATATATATATATATATATGTGTGTGTCCGTGAATGCGATAACTTGAGTAAATAAACGGTATCAGGAAACTGACACATACTTTCTCCCTTTTAGCCAAACTTTAATGACAAAAATATTTGTTATTTACTAAATATAGATTATGAAGTATAGATAAATGTACAGAAAATTGTCTAAAATAGTTGTTTTCAGAAATATCCACCCAAATCCCTTTTTGGGAGGCACTATAGAGTCCGTTGCTACACACAGTGGTTTTGAGAGGGGAAATGCCCCCTTGCCCCCCCAGGGTTAAATAGCAACACATTTCGAACATCATCTGTTGCTAACTTGACCTGCATATCAAATTTTAATGAAATTGATCAGTAAATAAGAGAGAAATAGTTATATTTGTATTCCCCATAAGAATAACATTGGACAACGTACTGTGTTTACCGCTAAATGAAAATTTCAATTTTCTCCGTAACTAGCAATCGTAGAATAGTAATTTAAAATACTAATTTATTTAGTTTTTTGAGCTATTTTTAATGGTGAATAGTAATCTTTTTTAATATTTATGATTTTTTATGAAAAATCCAAAAAATTGAATTTTGGATGTTTTAAGTCCTGTAATTTCTGAACCCGAATTTTTCCAGAAATGCGGGTGGTGTCATTTTGTTGCAAACCTAAAGTTCTACAAACCACGAAAGTTTAATCAAAATCGTTAGAGCCGTTTTTGAGAAATTTGGATTTTTCATGTTTTTTGGCGGTTTTTGGGGGATAATTACCCTTAAAAATCAAAAATCCAAAAAAATGAAAAAAACGCCTGGAGATATCGTGGATTAGTACCTACATACCAAATTTAATAAAAATCGGCCCATAGGTTAGGGCTCTAGCTCTGTACACATCCACACAGACACACACACACACACACACACACACACACACACACACACGGACACACACACATACACACACACAGACAGACATCACGTAAAAACCACTTTTTTGGGTTCAGGGAGCACCAAAACGAATATTTCCACTAACAACTCAAATTCGAAAATTTTTACGAAAACAATACTTTCTCCATATACTATGTATAGGGGGAGAAAGTAAAAAACGTCCGATTTCGATGAAATTTGGCTCAAATGTGTAAACTGACATTTATGACTTTAAGTTCGAAAACCAGAAAAATCGGACTATGGGAAGGGGGGTTTATGGGGGTTTTAAATTTTCCAAAAATCAGTTTTTTGCATTTTTTACCCTAAAATTTTTAAAACACTTAATTTAGGTTTAGCCCATGTTATAGAGCTTAAAAAAACAAATAATATGGTATTTTTAATTATTAACCTAGGTTAAGTGGTTGCCGAAAAAATCCAAAAAACATGCTCATAAAATCTCCCATGTTAATCTTATGGGAAAAAGGTTTTTGGCTTTTCCTCAGTTAATTTTACTTTAAACTTCACATTTTCTTTTACCAATCACTTCAGCTCCACAAAACAATCATTTTGGTGTTTAAATTGTGATTCTACGTCAAACCGTTGCAGAGATATTCAAAGTGCTAAACACAGTACGTTGTCCAATGTTATCCTTATGGAGAATAAATAAAATTTGATATCTTGATTATTTATGAATGTATATTGATGAAATTTGGTATGTGGCTTCATGTTGTACTGGTATATTGATAATTGCACAAAAAATAAATGTTTTGTTGATTGTCCCCGTAGCAGCTAACCTGCATACTCAGCCCTAATGTTATTCTTATGGAGAATAAGTAAAGTTTTATATCTCCCTTAATTATGAACATAAATTAATAAAACATGGTAAGTAGCTTCACCTGGTTCAGTTATATTGATAATTGCATAAAAACTCATTTCTTATCTTCCTCGTTGCAGCAAACCTGCGTACTCAGTCCTAATGTTATTCTTATGGGGAATAAATAAAATGTAATAAATCACTTATTTATGAATGTATTATTGTCAAACTTGGTGAGTGGCTTTATGTACTAGTGAGAAACATAGCAATGCATTGGAAATTCGCTGAGTACGCAGGTTTGCTGCGACGGGGGGTATTTTTCATTCTCGTTATTTTTAGTTTACTCGGTAAAAGTAAACTGCATATCATGGAGATTTCCACAGGTTAAACAAATCAATGTTTCAACAATATTTCATCCCAACAATTGTGAATTATCTCAATGGGTTTAGCGTAAGATCACTAGATAATTCCTTTTGTTTAACCGAAGAAAATAAATAATTCAGTTTTCACTAATCGATGGTCGACACACGCGAACCAGACTGTCGGTAATTGCCAATAATCGATTGCTGACCATTCTACTGTCTGTCAATGCGATTGGTGGTAGCTCAAGTCTGATAGCTTTTAAACGTTAACTTAAAATAAAAATATTCTTTCACATATGCTGGTTTCTGTAACCGTATTAAGTAAAACTTTGTTCAGGTGGTTGGGAGGAAAACCTAAACAAAAATTGGGAAATTACATTTCCCATAACAACTTTGATTTTATTTCTTATTCTGTACCATCTTCCGGTTAACATTGCACATAATACGTATACTAACACAATATAACTTGTTCCAATTAGTAAGTAATGCGAAACTGAATACACTCTAGGCCTTCTGTTATCCGTTTATTCTTTGGCGATCCCCGCAAGTTTGAATTTGATGCGTTTTTACTCGACTGTTCCAGTAGGAGGGTTTCGCTTTTCGAGTTTATGTACGTCTATATTTTCGCGATTCATAGCCTAAACCTGACCTAAACGGCTTGATGCATTTTAACATATGAGGGTGTCGTAAAAGTGACAGAGGGTATTTACATTTATTTTATCTGTTAAATATTGTTTACGCAGACAGGGCCTTTAAGATATGATTTGTTATTACTAGAACTGCTGTAACTACGGTTCTAATCCATTTATACACTTTTTTATTTTGTAGTTAAAACATGCATACTTACATTATTTATTAACTTGTACATAACTTGAAGTATGGCTTATACTAAAAAATCAAAACTAAACAATACTTAACAAATAAATTATAAAACAATATAAAGAAACAAATCAAAATAAATAATTTTAATACTTTTATTGGGCCATAAAAACTATAATACAGTTTGCAGGTATTAAAAAGAATATTAAAATAACCCCATCGCAGCAAACCTGCATACTAAGCGAATTTCCAATGCATGTATATTTTTCTTACTACCACATAAAGCCATTTACCAAGTTTCATAAAAATACATTTATAAATAAGTGATACATAGCAATTTATTTATTCTCCATAAGAATAACATTAGGGCTCAGTATGCAGGTTTGCTGCAACAATAAATATAAGAAATGTGTTTTTATGCAATTATCAATATAACTCAACTAGGTAAAGTTATGTACCAAGTGTTAACCCTATAGCCAGTGCAAAAGTCAATGTACCAGTACTAGTTGAAGCCACATACCAAGTTTCATAAATATACATTCATAAATAATCGAGATATCAAATTTTAATTATTCTCCAAAAGGATAACATTGGACAACGTACTGTGTTTAGCACGTTGAATATCTTTGCAGCGAATGGGCGTAGAATCACAATTTAAACACCAAAATGATTGTTCTGTAGAGCTGAACCGATTAGTAATGTCAAGTTTATACTAAAATTAACTGTGGAAATGCTAAAAACCTGTTTTCCATAAGATTAACATGGGAGATTTTATGAACACGTTTTTGGATTTTCTCCGCGACCTTTTAACCTAGGTTAATAATTCAAAATACCATATTATTTGTTTTTTTAAGCTCCATAAAATGGCCAAAACCAAGATTGAGTATTTTAAAAAATTCAAAAAACTGATTTTTGGAAAATTTAACCCCCCCATAAAACCCCCTTCTCATGGTCCGATCTTTATGGTTTTCGAACTTAAAGTCATGAATGTCGCTTTAAATGTTTTTGCCAAATTTCATTGAAATCGGATATTTTTATCGAGTTAACGGACGCACGCACGCACGCACGCACGCACGCGCACACACACACACACACACACACACACACACACACACAGACACACACACACACACACACACACACACACACTATAGTTCTAAATGTCATTCATTCATCATTTAGTAATAATTTTCCTATTATGTGTTATTTTATATTTAAGTTTCCATATAAATGTACTAATTAATTAATTTCCCCTAAATGTGTTATTTGTGTTAATTGCCCTATGTCCATGCCTAATAATAATCATCATTATCATCACTCCTCAGAAAACATTCCCCTCTATGTATTTAATGTTTATTTATCTGTGCAATTGTATAATAATATGTATTTCATCAATTTAATCACCAATAATTATTCATAACCTATCCCCATATAATAGCCTACTCACTTAATTTAATATGTTTGTTAATAATAATATTTTAGATATAATTTATGTGAGAGGATTGCAATAAAATTAAAATTTAATATAATATACTTTTCAAAAATAGTCCTTAAGGAATCTAAATTACAGTGACCAGTGTTAACAATTGTTTGACCATGTGCTTCTCAACAATGGACCATGCTTCCAGACCTCATCTCCACTAGATCTTTCTTCTTGCTCCAGATGCCATAGTGTTAAGACCTAGAATCTGTGAAGGACACAGTTCCTATTTTAAATTTCCCAGTATGGCCTAAGTTTTGCATCGCTTAGTGCTCATTTTATTAGGGACTTACTGCTCAATTAATACCATCTTTAAATTCACTCCTTTTTATTTGATTTCCCCCAAAAACTGGTATTTGAGCGAAGAACATTTGTAAGCAGATTGGTAAACTACTTCCATTGTATTCTATTTAGGGACTGGAAAGAATACAGACATTTAAATAGAACAAGCCTAATGTTCTGAAAGTTAAAGTAACCTCAAGAGAGTATTTTTATATTGAACTATCTTTCCAAATTTAATTTTGAGTATTTTAACCATTAATAAAGTCAGTGAAACCATTGGACTCTCCTTTTGGACAACAACCAAAATTTCCATTATTGTAATTTTTCAACACATCAGCTTAATTTGGACTTAATATTCTTTCAAATATCATCCCAAACGTTATTCAAGTCAGCACGATACTCCCCCCTGAGAAAAAGAGCCCTCATTTGTAAAGAAACCCCATTTAGAACCCAAAATATGAACATTTAGTTTTAGGCCTACCAGTATATTTGTCTTTTACCTTCTAGGCTAGGCCACACATTGTAACTGTTCCCCCTGAGTTGTATATTATTGTAAATCCCTTTAATTGAGAACCTTTTGAAACATAATTGTACTAATAGATAAATAAATATTGTATTGTTCCTCTGTAACTCTGTATTTTATTCAAATAGTTAAAGAAATCTTAGAAATTGTACACCTACCTTTTGTTGACATCCAGAATAAATACCAAATACATTCTACTCACTACAATAAAGTAAAGGAGACCACAAGTACAAGTATATTTATTAACAAGTCAAAGAAGATCATTTGTGAGCTATATTTAAATAGCCTAGGGAATTTTGTAAGTGATAACACTGATTTTGTAAAGAGAAGCTAGGCTTAGCACATGGCAGCCATTGCCCTCAGATCCCGATAGCATCACTTTTTATATCCACTTTTCCTGAGTACATCCGAGCAAACAATTAGTTAAAAGTTAGCAATTTAGAATTATAATTAAGTAAGACACTAATTAGAAAATCAAATAAGAATTTGGCGACCAACGTATAGGCTAAACAAATAAGAATTTGGCGCCCATTGGCTGATGGGGTCAGTGTATGTTTGGCGGTCTTTGATCCTGACAGTTTCGTTTTCGTTCTGCGCAACATGGCGGCTGCTGATTTCATCGTCGCTCGAATCGGCGTCTGCTGCGGGGTAGTTTCGTGTTTTCCGTAGATTGTACTTGTTTTCGGCCATCGTGTGTTCGTTTTATTATAATATGCGAGATAGTTAAATATGTAATGCTTTTGTACACAGTTATTATTGGTGGGAAGGGAAACAATTACGGGAACTTAATATTAAATATGGTCTTATTCTAGGCTTACTCTAGTTGAGGATTGCAATGTTTATCAACTGTTATTCAAGCCAGTACGTTGGGTCGCCAAATTCTTATTTTGTTTTAGCCTTTACGTTGGTCGCCAAATTCTTATTTGATCTTCTAATTAGTGTCTTACTTAATTATAATTCTAAATTGCTAACTTTTAACTAATTGTTTGCTCGGATGTGCTCAGGAAAAGTGGATATAAACAGTGATGCTATCGGGATCTGAGGGCAATGGCTGCCATGTGCTAAGCCCTGCTTCTCTTTACAAAAATCAGTGTTATTACTTACAAAATTCCCTAGGCTATTTAAATATAGCTCACAAATGATCTTCTTTGACTTGTTAATAAATATACTTATACTTGTGGTCTCCTTTACTTTATTGTAGTGAGTAGAATGTGTTTGGTATTTATTCTGGATGTCAACAAAAGGTAGGTATACAATTTCTAAGATTTCTTTAACTATTTGAATAAAATACAAAGTTACAGAGGAACAATACAATATTTATTTATCTATTAGTACAATTATGTTTCAAAAGGTTCTCAATTAAAGGGATTTACAATAATATACAACTCAGGGGGAACAGTTACAATGTGTGGCCTAGCCTAGAAGGTAAATGACAAACATACTTGTAGGCCTAAAACTAAATGTTCATATTTTGGGTTACAAATGGGGTTTCTTTACAAATAAGGGCTCTTTTTCTCAGGGGGGAAGTATCGTGCTGACTTGAATAACGTTTGGATGATATTTGAAAGAATATTAAGTCCAATTAAGCTGATGTGTTGAAAAATTACAACAATGGAAATTTTGGTTGTTGTCCAAAAGGAGAGTCCAATGGTTTCACTGACTTTATGAATGGTTAAAATACTCAAAATTAAATTTGGAAAGATAGTTCAATATAAAAATACTCTCTTGAGGTTACTTTAACTTTCAGAACATTAGGCTTGTTCTATTTAAATGTCTGTATTCTTTCCAGTCCCTAAATAGAATACAATGGAAGGAGTTTACCAATCTGCTTACAAATGTTCTTCGCTCAAATACCAGTTTTTGGGGGAAATCAAATAAAAAGGAGTGAATTTAAAGATGGTATTAATTGAGCAGTAAGTCCCTAATAAAATGAGCACCAAGCAATGCAAAACTTAGGCCATACTGGGAAATTTAAAGTAGGAACTGTGTCCTTCACAGATTCTAGGTCTTAACACTATGGCATCTGGAGCAAGAAGAAAGATCTAGTAGAGATGAGGTCTGGAAGCATGGTCCATTGTTGAGAAGCACATGGTCACACAATTGTTAACACTGGTCACTGTAATTTAGATTCCTTAAGGACTATTTTTGAAAAGTATATTATATTAAATTTTAATTTTATTACAATCCTCTCACATAACTTATATCTAAAATATTATTAATAGCAAACATATTAAATTAAGTGAGTAGGATATTATATGGGGATAGGCTATGAATAATTATTGGTGATTAAATTAATGAAATACATATTATTTTTACAATTGCACAGATAAATAAACATTAAATATATAGAGGGGAATGGTTTACTGAGGAGTGATAATAATGATGATTATTATTAGGCATGGACATAGGGCAATTAACACAAATAACACATTTAGGGGAAATTAATTAATTAGTACATTTATATGGAAACTTAAATATAAAATAACACATAATAGGAAAATTATTACTAAATGATGAATGAATGACATGTAATACTATAATTATCTCCTCAGAAATCTGTATGATATGAAATTAAAGACAGATTTCGATCAAGTATGAAATGGAATACATGAATTATTTAGTATGAAATATATTTACAGCTAGTTATGAGGTACATTAAATGATTGATGTTGGTTGGTGATAGTACACTTCTTATTCTAAATTTACATAAACATAGGAACAATACATAAATGGGGAAATATGGGATGAGGGATTAAGATTGTTCATGACCGCACAAGGGGAATTGGGATTAATGGCACATTTAATATAACCATTGTTTATTGGCATGGGGATGAAGTTCTTCACTCGCATAAAAACACTTTGGTTTATACACTGTTTGTTACAAGGGCAAAATTCACTGTTTATTTGGGGAATAGGGGAAGGGGTACGCACTCGCGGTTAAGGTTCATGGCGATCTCCTCGTTTAAAATTATTACACTTGATGGATGATGATGATGATGAACTATATACACTGTTTTAAGAGTTTATGTTGTCAGGGTCTTCTTCACTATTTACATTATCCTCTTCTATTATCGGTTCTATGTATCTTTTTAATGCAGATATGTGATATGGTCCAAATAATATGTCTTCGTTTTCTCTGGTTACATGAAAAGTAGATTTTCCTAATATTTGCTTGATGACGAATGGTCCTTCGTAAACCTCGAAAAGTGTTGCAGTTTCTCCATAAATAGCTCGTGTAAAACATGTTCGTACTTATTTAATAACTGACTTAAAATTGTTTGTTCTTCTTTCTTGATATAATCATTTGATGCTAAAGATGTATTAATTTCTTCTTGTGTCAATGTGCTGTCGTTTATTGGATTTGTTTGTAATTCGTTGAAGTTGTATGCTGTGCTATCATATTTATCATATATTAAATCATCATTGTACTCATCGTACATCATATTATCAAAATTATTATTCATATTATTATTTGGCCTATGGCTATTATTAATTATTATTTGACATAACTGTCCTTCATGATGACACATATTAAACTTCATAGTAACATTATCATTATTGATTTTCATATTTATTTCGTTTGTGTTGAAATTTAAATCCATTTTGAGGGCAGATAGAACATCGACTCCGAGAATTATAGGTTTTATTAAATGTGGCACTATCAAATATTCAATTGGCATCGTATGTTTATCAATGGTAGTGGGAACATATATTGTGCGGGAAACAAGTTTAGACTTTTCTCCAACAGCTGTTTTGATAACGGTATTATTCACTGGTAATTCTTCAAATGGTTGTAGTTTCATTTTATTTTCGTTGAACCAAGCTTCGGCTATGCAAGTTACAGAAGAACCGGAATCAATTAAGGCATTAGTGCCGATATTGTTTAATGTTATATTGAATTCTGGACAGTTAATTTGTGCATAATTTGAATTGACATCATTTTCGTATTCATCTTCTAAAAGGAAATTTTTATCACATATTATGTTGTTGGACTGCATAAGATTTATAGAGTGATTGATAGTTTGACCGAGGATAGTGTAAGTAGGCGCTGTATTTAATGGGTGATCGCATGACAACATAACCCTTTCTCGGCCGTGGTCTACAGCGCCGAGTCGTTTCCCTGTCTCGTTTGAGACGGTGAGGAACGTGGACTAGCAGTATTGTTGTTACTTGAATGAGGGCTCATTGGAGATACAGTTGGAGCATTAGGTGGATTGGGATTCTGTCTAAATATAGCGCAGATTTGATTCTGTTCGTTGGTAGGGTGTTGACGATCATTTTTGTAGTTTTGTTCATAGTTTCTGGGATGGTATTGCTCACGTTGATACGGCTTGTTGTCATGGTGACTTCGATGGTATTGCTGGTTGTTGTTACCATTATTCCTGTAATTTTGTTGATTTCGATACGAAAAGTTGTTTGAAGGGTATTTATTCTGCTGGTAGCTATGGTAGTTGTTCATTTTTGGTTGATAGGCCCGTTGGTTAGCATATCGATCGTTGTAATTCTGTTGGTTCGAAGTGGTTGGACTGGCTGGTCGGTTGCTTTGCTGGTTGTTGTGGTTCCTGGCTTTCTTAGGTCCATCTTTTATGTCTTCTTTCTGCAGTAGTCTCTCCATCGCTCGGATCGTAGTGATGTTCTGTACGCTTATGCTGTCTTGGATTATTGCGTCAAATCGCTCCGCCATAAGAGTCACTATCTCCTCTTCACTTAGGCTGGGTGTCATAGATTGTAATAACAATACTCTTTCTGTCAAGTACTCCGTCCGGCTTAACGTTCCGTTGGCTCTATACTTCTCCGACTCGATTTTTGCTTTAATTCCTCGTTGGACTGCCTGGCTCCAGTATTTGAGTTCGAATTCTCTCGCAAAATGTTCCCAATCAATAATTTCACTTTTTATCAGCTGTAGCCATCGTGATGCTGGTCCTTCGAATGATGTCTCAAGCAGGTCTTTCAGGTACTCAGTTGAGTCGCAACATTGATTCCTTTCGATTCCTCGTTCGTAATACCTTCTCAATTTGTATAAATATTCATTTGGATTGCCGTTCCGTCCATTAAATTTCGGCATTAGACGATCATTGGCTTCGCTTCCACTGCATATTACTTTGATTTGTCCGGCCATTCCGTTTAATTGATTTGCTTGCTTCAGATTGGTTACTTCAGTTTCACATTTGTTTAAATTTTGATTCAAGGTTTGGATTTCAATTTGTTGTGCCTCAATTAGTTTTGTTTGCAAGCTAATTTTGGGGATAACTTCATTTTTCAGTGCCGTTAGGTTTGCTTTTGAATTACGTTCATTATCCAATTGCGTTTTGACAGTTAATTCTTCTATTTTCAGATCAAAATTTTGCTTATGCTCTTCCAGATGGGTTTTGACGGTAGATATGATATTTTCCTGATATTGTTTATTTTCAAATTCGGCGGCGATTTGTTGTTGTGAGATACTGTCCAACACGAATTGCCTCATTTGAGTTTGTGAATTTTCAATTCTGAGTATTAATTTGTCAGTTAATTTGGCAGTTTCTTCAGATTGGGCATTTTGGGTCATTTTAATGGCATTAATTTCTGATCGAATTTCGATTTGGTTTTCTCTGGTTTCTTGTATCTGGGATTCAAAAGCGTTTCGACAGGCTTGTATTTCCTGCTGAGTTTCGTTGGTATTTTCGTTAATGATTTTGGTTAATTCGGTTTTCGTCTGATGAATTTGTTGATGGAAATCTGCATGGATTGTCTGGATTTCGGATTTTATTTCGGATTTTAATTCAGATTCGATTTTGGCGCTGGTCTGTTCAATTTTCGTATTTAAATCAAGACTAGTTTGCTCAATTTTGTTTCCCAAATTAGTCATAAGGGTAATTAGTACATTCATATCGATTGCAGGTGTCGGTGTAGTCGGGTTTGTAACATTTAATCCGCTAGTTGCGTCGTCTGTGTGTGCATCAGTCATCGAGCGCGAGGAATGAATGAGCGTCGACTCGTTCAATGAGCTAGCGATACGTCCTCGTTCATTCTGATCAATGAATCCAGTTCGGGAGCCTTCGGGTGTGTCCGTCAGCGTTCGGATCGGTCGGCTGGCGATTTTTCGTTCTGGTGTTGAGAAAGCAGAGTTAGCGTCTAAGGGCAGGCTGAGAGAGAAATCTCGCGTAGAGGTTACGAAATCGACGTTCTCTGATTGGCTGATGGGGTCAGTGTAGGTTTGGCGGTCTTTGATCCTGACAGTTTCGTTTTCGTTCTGCGCAACATGGCGGCTGCTGATTTCATCGTCGCTCGAATCGGCGTCTGCTGCGGGGTAGTTTCGTGTTTTCCGTAGATTGTACTTGTTTTCGGCCATCGTGTGTTCGTTTTATTATAATATGCGAGATAGTTAAATATGTAATGCTTTTGTACACAGTTATTATTGGTGGGAAGGGAAACAATTACGGGAACTTAATATTAAATATGGTCTTATTCTAGGCTTACTCTAGTTGAGGATTGCAATGTTTATCAACTGTTATTCAAGCCAGTACGTTGGGTCGCCAAATTCTTATTTTGTTTTAGCCTTTACGTTGGTCGCCAAATTCTTATTTGATCTTCTAATTAGTGTCTTACTTAATTATAATTCTAAATTGCTAACTTTTAACTAATTGTTTGCTCGGATGTGCTCAGGAAAAGTGGATATAAACAGTGATGCTATCGGGATCTGAGGGCAATGGCTGCCATGTGCTAAGCCTAGCTTCTCTTTACAAAAATCAGTGTTATTACTTACAAAATTCCCTAGGCTATTTAAATATAGCTCACAAATGATCTTCTTTGACTTGTTAATAAATATACTTATACTTGTGGTCTCCTTTACTTTATTGTAGTGAGTAGAATGTGTTTGGTATTTATTCTGGATGTCAACAAAAGGTAGGTATACAATTTCTAAGATTTCTTTAACTATTTGAATAAAATACAAAGTTACAGAGGAACAATACAATATTTATTTATCTATTAGTACAATTATGTTTCAAAAGGTTCTCAATTAAAGGGATTTACAATAATATACAACTCAGGGGGAACAGTTACAATGTGTGGCCTAGCCTAGAAGGTAAATGACAAACATACTTGTAGGCCTAAAACTAAATGTTCATATTTTGGGTTCTAAATGGGGTTTCTTTACAAATAAGGGCTCTTTTTCTCAGGGGGGAAGTATCGTGCTGACTTGAATAACGTTTGGATGATATTTGAAAGAATATTAAGTCCAATTAAGCTGATGTGTTGAAAAATTACAACAATGGAAATTTTGGTTGTTGTCCAAAAGGAGAGTCCAATGGTTTCACTGACTTTATGAATGGTTAAAATACTCAAAATTAAATTTGGAAAGATAGTTCAATATAAAAATACTCTCTTGAGGTTACTTTAACTTTCAGAACATTAGGCTTGTTCTATTTAAATGTCTGTATTCTTTCCAGTCCCTAAATAGAATACAATGGAACGAGTTTACCAATCTGCTTACAAATGTTCTTCGCTCAAATACCAGTTTTTGGGGGAAATCAAATAAAAAGGAGTGAATTTAAAGATGGTATTAATTGAGCAGTAAGTCCCTAATAAAATGAGCACCAAGCAATGCAAAACTTAGGCCATACTGGGAAATTTAAAATAGGAACTGTGTCCTTCACAGATTCTAGGTCTTAACACTATGGCATCTGGAGCAAGAAGAAAGATCTAGTAGAGATGAGGTCTGGAAGCATGGTCCATTGTTGAGAAGCACATGGTACCAGCGTCGACTTGTTCAATGAGCTAGCGATACGTCCTCGTTCATTCTGATCAATGAATCCAGTTCGGGAGCCTTCGGGTGTGTCCGTCAGCGTTCGGGTCGGTCGGCTGGCGATATTTCGTTTTGGTGTTGAGAAAGCAGAGTTAGCGTCTAAGGGCAGGCTGAGAGAGAAATCTCGCGTAGAGGTTACGAAATCGACGTTCTCTGATTGGCTGATGGGGTCAGTGTAGGTTTGGCGGTCTTTGGTCTCGACAATTTCGTTTTCATTCTGCGCAACATGGCGGCTGTTGATTTCATCATCGCTCGAATCGGCGTCTGCTGCGGGGTAGTTTCGTGTTTTCCGTAGATTGTACTTGTTTTCGGCCATCGTGTGTTCGTTTTATTATAATATGCGAGATTATTAAATATGTAATGCTTTTGTACACAGTTATTATTGGTGGGGAAGGGAAACAATTACGGGAACTTAATATTAAATATGGTCTTATTCTAGGCTTACTCTAGTTGAGGATTGCAATGTTTATCAACTGTTATTCAAGCCAGTACGTTGGGTCGCCATTTGGTATCTCTACATCACAAGCTGCTTTAGTTCGAGCGCTAGACAATGTATTCGATTCTGAAGCTGAGAATTTTACTGCAATCTACGTTGACGACATCTGCATAATTTCACCCGATTTCGAGTCTCACATGAAACATCTAGAGTACATATTCAGCAAATTAGAAGAAGCCAACATGACCATTCGATTTAATAAATCAAAGTTTTGCCAAAATTCTGTACCATTTCTGGGATACACCTTAACTAACGATGGACTCCACATGGACCAGAGCAAAGTAGAACCGATACTAAATTTCCCTACACCAAAAAACAGAACTCAACTTAAAGCTTTCCTTGGCAGCATAAATTATTATAATAAATTCATAGATAAATTCTCTGCAACCACACAACCATTAATGCGATTAACTTCAAAGAAGAACAAATTTATCTGGACTGAAGAAGATGATGTCACCTTTATGAAGATTAAACAACTATTTCTGGAAACCAACGTCTTAAAACACCCAGACCCATCTAAAGAATTCTTCTTACAAACTGACGCTTCTGACTATGCTATAGGCGGACATTTATATCAATTACGAGAAAATGGTGAGAAAGCTGCCATAATGTTTATGTCGAGAACGTTACAACCAGTCGAACAAAGGTATACCACCACTGAAAAGGAACTCCTTGCCATCATTTATTGTTTACAAAAGTCTCGATACATTGTCCTGGGAACGAAACTAACCATCATAACAGATAATCACGCGCTCACTTTCTTAAAAACGTGCCGATTATTGAATAATCGCTTGGCGAGATGGATACTCACCATACAAGAATATAACTTCAAAATTGTCCACTGTAAAGGTACAGATAACATCACTGCAGACACGCTAAGTCGCATCTCCATCGATCAATCCGCTATTTCATACAACAATCCAAGAGAATTAACTATCCATTACATTGAGAATATCCCCGATCAAAATCTGAAGAGCGCATTAAGAAACTTACCCCAACTCCAGCGAGAAGACACCAAACTCCAACCCATCATTGAAACATTAGAAGAACAACCAGATTCAGAAGTCGCACAAAAATTATCATATAATTTCCGCATCCATAACAATACCCTTTATCAAAAATTGAAAAATAAATGGTTAATCGCTGTACCTCACTGCATGATTCAAGACCTCATTTGGGAATGTCACCTATTCTACCTACATTGCGGAGCCAAGAAATGCTTTCAATTATTACAAGAAACCTTCATATTTCGAAACATGAATCGAACCATAAGGAAATATTTATCTGCGTGCGATACCTGCCAGAAATGTAAGATCAGCAACCGACCGCTGGTGGCCACAGCGAAAGGAGTGCTATGTACAGGAAAGAACGAACAGCTATCCGTTGATATCATCGGACCTCTTCCTACCAGTGTGTCAAACGTTAAATATATACTTATTGTCATCGATATCTTCACCAAATTCATCAAGTTATACCCTATGCAAAAAGCCACCACTAAAACAATATTAAATAAATTATTCACTCAACATTTCCCAAATTATGGATACCCTAAAAGAATCCAGTCTGATAATGGAACACAATTCAAGAGCGGAGAATACATCCAGAAGATGGAGCAGAATGATATCGAATTAATCTTCAATCCAGTGTACCACCCATGCTACAACCTTGCCGAGAGACCTATTCGAGAAGTTAAGAGATGTCTACGCACCTATTGCTCCCGTCAACACAAGAAGTGGGCGAAATATATTCCTGATATTAATGCATGCCTCAATGAATTATATCATGAATCGACCGGATTCACTCCTAACGAACTACAATTCGGCGTTCGAGACCACCGCTTTTGGGAAAAATACTTGTCTGAAAATCCATTCATAATTGATACTCCAATAGAACAGAAGTTACTCATCGCTAAACGCAGGTTAGATGCCAAACGAATTAAAAGATCAGCAAAGTTAAATCAGAATCGAAAACCACAAACATTAAAGATAAACGATAAAGTGCTAATAAAATCACATCCCCTCTCCCGAGCTATTTATGGAGAAACTGCAAAGCTTTTCGAGGTTTACGAAGGACCATTCGTCATCAAGCAAATATTAGGAAAATCTACTTTTCATGTAACCAGAGAAAACGAAGACATATTATTTGGACCATATCACATATCTGCATTAAAAAGATACATAGAACCGATAATAGAAGAGGATAATGTAAATAATGAAGAAGACCCTGACAACATAAACTCTTAAAACAGTGTAAATAGTCCATCATCATCATCATCCATCAAGTGAAATAATTTTAAACGAGGAGATCGTCATGAACCTTAACCGCGAGTGCGTACCCCTTCCCTATTCCCCAAGTGTGAACAGTGTGATTATTCCCCAAAACAGTGTTGAATAACAATTTATTTATCAATGCGATGATTATAAACAGTGAATTTTGCCCTTGTAACAAACAGTGTATAAACCAAAGTGTTATTATGCGAGTGAAGAACTTCATCCCCATGCCAATAAACAATTATTATATTAAATGTTCCCTTAATCCTAATTCCTCCTGTGCGGTCATGAACTATCTTAATCCCTCATCCCATATTTCCCCATTTATGTATTGTTCCTATGTTTATGTAAATTTAGAATAAGAAGCGTACTATCACCAACCAACATCAATCATTTAATGTACCTCATAACTAGCTGTAAAAATATTTCATACTAAATAATTCATGTATTCCATTTCATACTTGATCGAAATCTGTCTTTAATTTCATATCATACAGATTTCTGAGGAGATAATTATAGTATTACATGTCATTCATTCATCATTTAGTAATAATTTTCCTATTATGTGTTATTTTATATTTAAGTTTCCATATAAATGTACTAATTAATTAATTTCCCCTAAATGTGTTATTTGTGTTAATTGCCCTATGTCCATGCCTAATAATAATCATCATTATCATCACTCCTCAGAAAACATTCCCCTCTGTGTATTTAATGTTTATTTATCTGTGCAATTGTATAATAATATGTATTTCATCAATTTAATCACCAATAATTATTCATAGCCTATCCCCATATAATAGCCTACTCACTTAATTTAATATGTTTGTTAATAATAATATTTTAGATATAATTTATGTGAGAGGATTGCAATAAAATTAAAATTTAATATAATATACTTTTCAAAAATAGTCCTTAAGGAATCTAAATTACAGTGACCAGTGTTAACAATTGTTTGACCATGTGCTTCTCAACAATGGACCATGCTTCCAGACCTCATCTCCACTAGATCTTTCTTCTTGCTCCAGATGCCATAGTGTTAAGACCTAGAATCTGTGAAGGACACAGTTCCTATTTTAAATTTCCCAGTATGGCCTAAGTTTTGCATCGCTTAGTGCTCATTTTATTAGGGACTTACTGCTCAATTAATACCATCTTTAAATTCACTCCTTTTTATTTGATTTTCCCCAAAAACTGGTATTTGAGCGAAGAACATTTGTAAGCAGATTGGTAAACTACTTCCATTGTATTCTATTTAGGGACTGGAAAGAATACAGACATTTAAATAGAACAAGCCTAATGTTCTGAAAGTTAAAGTAACCTCAAGAGAGTATTTTTATATTGAACTATCTTTCCAAATTTAATTTTGAGTATTTTAACCATTCATAAAGTCAGTGAAACCATTGGACTCTCCTTTTGGACAACAACCAAAATTTCCATTATTGTAATTTTTCAACACATCAGCTTAATTTGGACTTAATATTCTTTCAAATATCATCCCAAACGTTATTCAAGTCAGCACGATACTCCCCCCTGAGAAAAAGAGCCCTCATTTGTAAAGAAACCCCATTTAGAACCCAAAATATGAACATTTAGTTTTAGGCCTACCAGTATATTTGTCTTTTACCTTCTAGGCTAGGCCACACATTGTAACTGTTCCCCCTGAGTTGTATATTATTGTAAATCCCTTTAATTGAGAACCTTTTGAAACATAATTGTACTAATAGATAAATAAATATTGTATTGTTCCTCTGTACCTCTGTATTTTATTCAAATAGTTAAAGAAATCTTAGAAATTGTACACCTACCTTTTGTTGACATCCAGAATAAATACCAACTACATTCTACTCACTACAATAAAGTAAAGGAGACCACAAGTACAAGTATATTTATTAACAAGTCAAAGAAGATCATTTGTGGCTATATTTAAATAGCCTAGGGAATTTTGTAAGTGATAACACTGATTTTGTAAAGAGAAGCTAGGCTTAGCACATGGCAGCCATTGCCCTCAGATCCCGATAGCATCACTTTTTATATCCACTTTTCCTGAGTACATCCGAGCAAACAATTAGTTAAAAGTTAGCAATTTAGAATTATAATTAAGTAAGACACTAATTAGAAAATCAAATAAGAATTTGGCGACCAACGTATAGGCTAAACAAATAAGAACACACACACACACACACACACACACACACACACACACACACACACACACACACACACACACACACACACACGCACACACACGCATGCACGCACACACACATACATCTATATGAATTTGAACGAATAGTATTTTTGGTATGTGAGGACCTCAAAACAAAAGGTAGTCAGGGTCTCGGGATTAAGTATTACCATGAGACCTACGGTAATAGCTTCTTCCCTATAGGTGAAATTCGATAATATAACAACTTTATACATGTCATCTTTCAAAAAAGGTAAAAAAACTACCTAACCCCTAAGTTAGGGTTTGGTGGTGTTGAAGCCAAAACTGAACATAACATGTGTTCTTACGCTTAAGGCAACAACTAAAATTATAAATAAGCATATTTCTTTCATCATTATAGATTTTTGTTCTTTCAGGGTTCTCCCCTTAGAATTTTACTGTACAGTCCCAACTGATTGAACAATATTTGGTCAAATAAAAGTGGCACAATTAATTTTAAATTCAGTTTATTACCGCAATGATACCGTGTAAAGAGAAATACCCCCGTTGCAGCAAACCTGCACACTCAGTGAATTTCCAATGCATATATACATATATACTTTATACAGCCACTTACCAAGTTTCATAGATACATATTAAAAAATGAGCCGTATATTAAATTTTAATTTTTCTCCATAAGAATAACACGGGGATTGAGTACTCAGGTTTGCTGCAACAAGGAACAGAAAATATTAAGTTTTAATGCAAATATCAACAGACCACAACCAGGTGAAGCCACATACCAAGTTTCATCCATATCCATCTATAATTATAAGCAATTTATACAATTTTAATTATTCTCCATAAGAAAACATGGGGGCTGAGTACGCAGGTTTGCTGCAACAAGGAACACAAATTATGGCTTTTTATACAAACATCAATGTAACTCAGCTAGGTGAAGCTACATACCAAGTTATATTAATTTATGTTCATAATTAAATGAGGCATAACATTTTTCTTATTCTACATAAGAATAACATGGGCGCTGAATACGCAGGTTTGCTGCTACGGGAACCATCGGCAAAATTTTGTTGTTTTTGAACAATTATAATATACCACAACGAAACGAAGCCATATACCAAGTTTCGTCCGGATACGTTTATAAATAAGCGAGATATACAATTGTTCTTATTCTCCATAAGAATAACATTGGACAACGTACTGTGTTTAGCACTTTCAATATCTCGGTAACCAATTGACGTAGAGAAATGATCAAAACACCAAATTGTTCGTTTTTTTTTAAGGGAAATCCAATGGTGTAAACTAAAATTAGATTTCTTAAGATATTATATGTAGAACACTCAAAAGACCCACTTTTAGGGTACAAAACCCCCCTAAAATACCCCTTAGGATAAAGCGATCTGTCTGGTTTTCGAACTTGAAATCATAAATGTTGCTTTCAACGTTTGTACCAAATTTAATCAAAATCGGACCAATTTTCTTCCCTATAGGGTAAATTCGCTAAAAGTAAGCTATAAAAAATAGCCTACTTAAAATAAGTAAAGTATTTGACAAATGATGAGCCTCACGTTAAGTCTAAAGAACCAAAAAGCCCCTAAAATTTAAAACAATATATTTTGTGACTGAGACACCGTACTTTTCTTTTCTTTGAGGTTATGTGGGGGTTTTACTAAGAAACGATTTTTCATTAAAAAAAAAACTTTTGAACATTTTCCGTAATAGGATCCGCACCTAAATTCTTACAAAAAAAATCCGTACAACTGCGAGTGTATAGTGTGGTCTTTGTTGGTGCTGCATTCTGGAAAACACATAGGCAGACTTGTGCCGCTAATTTATTTGTTAACTCAGGGAACATACAAAAGAATATTTCCCCAACAAACTTAATGAAAACAATGGTGAACCGCGGGGCGAACTGACAGACACATAGGAAATTACAATGTTGTATGATGTACTTGAATTACCACTCACTCTATTAAAAGAGCTTTATGATTTTGCTGAGTGACAAAGAAATACGAAATGAAGTAATATTAAGAATGCCAGGCAAACACTATTAGACTGAATGTTTAGAATTATTATTCCAAAGAAAAAAGGAAATTTGCATTCTGAAAACGGGTTGAGAACAATAAAATAATCAGGATCACTTTTAAACATTGTTAATTAGTTTTTACTTTAAGCTGATTGAATTAAATAACATGCTATCCAAGATTAACAACTTATAATAACATGGCCGAAAATTGAAGGTTTATATTGTTCAAATAAAAAAAAGACACGTTTAAAATAAAGTAATGACTCTCAGTGAAACGTCCGTAGTTTAAACGTCCGATATTTTAAGACGAGTAAGTATTTAAACATATTTTACCCAAATAAGTTAAGTTTGTGTAACCTTTTGTCGAAGGCCTGTTGTTAGGGGTTTCAGGTCGCACTATGTCCCTAAGTGTTTTAAGAAGGATAATATAAGTGCAAAGTTTCATGGTATTTTCAACGCTTATGGAATAGGCCTGATGTAATTTCAATCGAAAATTACATAGAGACACAGGCAACTGGAAAACTAAGTATTTTATATAATTCCTGTCTACAGTTTTGATCAAACTCATACCCAGGCTAATGAAGGTTTAAAACCGTTTGGCAACCTGGCAGATTTTCTTCCTGGTCAGAAAACCACTTCCACTTCTACTTGACATGCTGTCAACATTGACCTAGGGTATGTTCGCCAAAAACCTTTATAAAATGGACGTTTTGACGTAGCTCGAGAAGTTCCAAGGGTTGATTGGCTCAGATTACCGACTGTATCGGTAGCACGGTAGCCGTGATATCGTGCTGTAGCTGAATGACCACGCGTCCACCCGACTCGACACGGGATACACATCGTCCATAATATATGTCTGTGAATCAAACCATGATTGCCAGAAAGTGGTATAAGTGGTTTGAACCCCGTGGGTTTAATCCGATAATGCTACAACGCGCGCCGTCATGCCACGGGGTCGAAGTGTCACGCACCCTATGAAGGTCACCATGACGTGACATGATCTTCCACATTATAACCTATGACCTGTTTGAACCCTGTGTATCGATGAATCATAAATTGTTCTTGATATATATATTGTATTCATAAGTGCGCGAATCGCCCATTATCATTTAATGGTTTTGAACTGTTTGTTTATTTGCCGCGTTTGTTGGTGAACATAATCTTCAGAATAATGGCTCAATTGTTGGTTTTGATGAAGTATTAAGTTATAGTAATGGGCCTGTTGCTCTAAATCGGGTAATCAGTTGTTCTTACTGTTAACCTGTATTTTATTGTAGACTATCATCACCTCTGTTTTAGAATGCATCTGAATTCAAACTACTCTCCTTGCTATATTTATGGGAAAAATAAAAAACCTTTGAGGGTGTCCTTCAGCAAAACAGTATTGGAAATTGAAACCCACATTGCACAACTACGAATCTGGGCCATTTTTTTACACCTTAATCGTCAAAATCGGTCCAGGAATAGCGGAGGAGCTCTGTTCCCAAAAATCGGCTTAGCGTATTACAGACAGTACCTGAGGGGCCGAGCTTTGCTCGGGGGAAGGACAGTAAGTTTGTTTAGATGACTCGGAGTAATATTTCACCACTTCCTTTACTGGTAATCAGATTTGTATAACTCATTTGCCTCTTTTCTACATTTTTAAGGTCCCTCCAGATTTTATTTATAGCTCATGTCCCTTTGATTTATTTTACTACTCTATTTATGTAATCTTCACTCAAATATTTTAATCTCTGCTCTCAGGAAACCACATTTTAATAATCATAAACAAAATGAGTATTACTTTGACAGTTCCCTGGTTGATTATGAACAGCTGTTACAATGCTTTTGTTTTGATTTGAAACTCCATAAGCCCATTGTTAATTTGTTTAACTTTTCATTTTAGTTTTTTTACATTATTTGATATTTCCTGGGGATGAGACCTGTCTAGAACCTATTTTTATCCCAGAAATTAGTTATTTCGAACATTTGAAGGAAATCGTTGGAGCCGTTTTTGAGATCCGTGTCGCAAGCGAGCAAGCGAGCGAGCGAGCAAGCATAGCTCTATCCATGACTCATATTAGAGTATAGGATAGAGAAGATATGGCGTACCAAAAAAATACTCTTGAGAAGTAATATATAACGATCATGTTGCCACATAAAAATATATTGAACTCCTCAATTTTGAATAAAATTAAGAATTTTCTACTATCCCTTTATAATGTTTTTTAAATTAAAATATTATTAGCAAATCTTTTTTGAAATTCTTTAAAAAATTTGTTTGTATTTTGTTATTTGTTTTTGCTGCTGTTGTAATAATAAGCCCGGGTCAAACTACGCTGGTTACCAGCTGCTAGTAAAAACAGTAAAATAGCTAGTCTGACCACAACAAACGTTGCTAGTTCTAGCAAAAAAGAGAGATTTGAGTGGTCACACTAAGCTGGTTGCTAGTAGTGGCTAATTAATAATTATCAGGTGTTTTAGCTTATGTATCTCATCAACATTTAAACAGTGTTGTAAACTAATGATAGTTAAGACCTTATCCGCTAGATTAGCTAGTGGTTTTATTACATTTGGATATTTCGAATTTTCTAAATAAGCCAACGAATTTGATTTTTCACCTTCACTCCTAAAAATTACTTCAAAATGTGTACATTTGAATTTATTTTATGATTGTTGTATGATATTAGAATACGATTGATAATGCGTTTAATAAAAAGCATGAATAACATTTTTTAACAGACTAGTGTTTTTTCAATAACTCAATTAACCATTAATAAAATATTTGATTAGTAGAAAATGTTATTACTGAAGATTGCATGTTAAAATTGATTTAAGCTTGGAACCATGATTTGTTGCCTGGAGCTAGGCGTCAGGTTGCATTTTATAGTTTTACGTAATCCAAAAGGCACCACCCAGAAAGAGCGATAAGCAGAATTTAATACCAATTTGAGCCTTACAAGCCAGGCGAAATAACAACACCGTCATACATACTGGTACTGGTTAATTTTCCTCACCACAAAATGGCGGCGGCATGCAATTTTGATGAGTAGTGTTGTCTCAAGTAGGCCTATTACCAATTACCAATAGACCTCCTTGGAATGACTGCCAAGTTTATCCAGTTGTTTGCACTTTTACTGTAGTTAAATATCAGCTGGTTCAAATTAATTCTAGTGATTGTATACTTTTAGCGAATTTCCCCTATAGGGAAGAAGCTATTACCGTAGTCGGCATGGTAAGACCTAGGCCCGGGAACATGATAACTTTTCGTTTTGAGGTTCCCAGACCCCAAAAACACTACTCGACTCGACTAGACTCGATTTTAAAAATCACTACTCGCACACCCTTAAAATATATATATATATATATATATATATATATATTATATATATTAGGGATGTGCGAGTAGTGCCAATTATTTTCGAGTTTCGAGTATTTTCGAGCGATTATTTGCCATCAGTTGGTAGTTTAAAATAGTGTAATGGGATTTGGATACCACCCTAGATTTGGTAATCTAAACATGGTTTCTAACTAATACATGGGTAGCTATACAAAGTTTTGGCCAGTACAATCAAACTGAATTACGTATTGACAAACAAAACACGGTTTAACATTCGTTTCCGGCCGATGAAACAGGGCCCGGTTGTCATTTGGCCAATATCACCTGGTCCAGACATCGCTTATAATCAATATTAAATGACGAAATCGTTAGTCACAGCCGAAATTACGCGGTCCGATCGTCATTTTCGGCCGATTTTACGTGATGCGATCTCCTTTTGCGGCCGTTACTACGCGTTTTGGGCGGTCGCAATCGCTCGCGGTCGTCATTTTCGGCCAATTTTACGTGATACGATTGCCTTTTGCGGCCGTTACGACGCGTTTTGGCCGGTCGCAATCGTTCGCGGTCTTCATTTTCGGCCGATTTTACGTGATGCGATCGCCTTTTACGGCCGTTACTACGCGTTTTGGCCGGTCGCAATCGTTAGCGATCGTCCGGAAATCGGCGGGAAATACTCGCTTGAACTTTCGAGTACCCGAACACCCCTAATATATATATATATATATATATGTTTGTGGGTGCTATAACTCTCGTAAAAAAGGTCCGATTTCGATGAAATTTGGTATCAAGTGTAAAGCAACATTTCTTTCTAAAGGGGTATTTTGGAGTGGTTTTGTACCCCAAAAATGGGTTTTTTGAACTTTTTACACATAATTTTTGAAATAATCAAATTTTAATTTTCACCAATGAATTCAGCTTAAAAAACACACAATTTGGTATTTAGGTTATTCCTCTACGTAAATCGGTTACCGAGATATTGAAAGTGCTGAATACAGTACGTTGTCTAATGTTATTCTTATGGATAATAAGAAAAGAATTATATCTCGCTTCTTTATGACCGTATACTGACGAAACTTGGTATACGGCTTTATATGGTTGTGGTCTATTGATATTTGCTCAAAAACAATTTTTTGCTAAAGGTACCCGTAGCAGCAAACCTGCGTACTCAGCCCTCATGTTATTCTTATGGAGAAAAATTAAAATGCTATATCTCCCTTAATTATGAAAAATAAATTAATAAAACCTTGTATATGACCTGTTTAGTTATATTGATATTTGCCTAAACACCTATTTTGTTCGTTCCTTGTTGCAGCAAACCTGCGTACTCATCCCCCATGTTATCCTTATGGAGATTAATCAAAATAGGCTATATCGCTTATTTATGAATGTATATTGATGAGACTAGGTATGTGGCTTCACCTAGTTGAGTTATATTGATATTTTCATAGAAACCTATTCGTTTATGTTCCTTGTTTCAGCAAGCCTATGTTCTCATCCCCAATGTTATTCCTTATGGAGAATAATTAAAATTGTATATATCGCTTATTTGTGAATATATTTTTATGAAAGTTGGTATGCGGCTTTATGTGGTATTAAGACATATATTATGCATTGGAAATTCGCTGAGTACGCAGATTTGCTGTGGCGGGGGTATAATATATTTTTTTTTATTTGAGACGTAAAGTAAATATTTACTATAGCTTGTACAGCTAGTAGCTCGCAATATTTGTATTTATTTGGTTATTTTTATCTTCCTAGCGCTGGTAACCAGCATAGTGTGACTCGGCCTATACGTTTAAAAATGTATCAACATAAAAATCGTTTAGTTAACATTTTTTTGAATTAAGAATTGTTATTTGTAAACATCGAACGAGAATTTGAAGTTGTAAACATCGAACGAGAATTTGAAAACAGATTTATAATTGAATTAATCTAACACTGGGCAAATCACATGAACAAAACTGAAGAGGGTTGAGAAAATTGAGGTGTGAATAACGCGCGTTATTCGTTTTGATTATAAAGATAATGGATCTAGACTGCAATCAAGTACACAACGTTGTATAAAGAACCGCTTGTCTCGCCCTGGTCAGTAAATGACGTATCGTGACTGGCTTCCTTTTTATCACGCAAACTTCCGGTTAAACATCCCCCTTACTAACCCCCCCCCTCACCTCATCCTTATTATTCTATCACTATCAGACCTAGATCTTCTTTTGCGGGGTTCTTCCGCATTATTATTCACATACTGAGGAGGTTGCCGAACTCTATCGAAACTACAAGTAACGAATACTTGCAGGATCTTAGTATCATTGTCGGACCCATGCAAAACTTAATGCAGGTCCTGCTTTCATAAAGCAAGAAAAAAGTATAACTGGTCGTAGTTATTTAGTACGATTACCTAATTCAGAAATAACATTAGAAATTTAGTACCTCCTCTAAGAATTGATGTAATTAAATGTAAAATGTTTACATTATAGGTAGGTACTCCTACATGTTTATTCGTGTTGTCCAAAGTTTTTTTTTTTTGCCGACGGAATGAAAATGAACATGTTATTTATGTTGTGCAAATACCATAATGACTTAGTTTAGTGTACTGCAGACCCGTACAAGTCGATGAAGTCATCTCTGAAACAGCCGTAGTACGAGATCAAGGCTAGTAAAAAAAAACTTTTTTTACTAGCCTTGGTACGAGATTACAATTTTGGATTGCGTTCTGGCGGCAAGCAACCGGCAGACGTTGTCATGCCTTTGACTGTTAACAACTAAAACCAATATCACCAAGATCACCTGTTCAAGTAAACATGTCATTAGCTTTTATGTAAACAACAATATCTTTCCATAAGGTTTATGTGGGAACCCTTTTGGGCCTCTTGGGAGGAACCCAATTGAATTAGGACGAAATGGATGGCGTGGATAGGACGAAACTTTCTCTGTGAAATTTTACATATATATATATATATATATATATATATATACACATATACATACCAAGTTTCATAGCAAACGGTCCAATGGTGTCCGAGTCCATAAACTTCAACTATATACAAACAAACAAACCAACATCCTTTTTTATGAATATAGATTCAATTCTTAGTCGCTTTTAAAACGGCCTTTCACTTTTTGTACACGACAGTTATTATCATCGTATCCTTTATTCGAGCAAACTTCGGCCATTTTTTTATGGTATCTCCTCGAAGTTATTAACATGCAACATCGGTGTGAAACATTTCTAGACTCACCGTTGTTCCCAGAAGTGAAGCGTCCCGATGACACGGTGGAGGGCGTGGACGGCAGTTCGGCGTCCTCCGGGTGGTCCATGTAGTGCTGCGGGGGGCGTCCTCGGGCGTCGAGGAGGGCGGCGTCGGCGCCGGCCTGGCGGAGTGCGGTCCACGTCCACTCGGGGTCCGGGGCTCTGCCACAGTAGTGAAGTGGCGTCCGACCCTCCTAGAGATACCAGGAGGTTTAGATCATCACCTTCTTTGCGTTTTAATTCAAGAATACGATTTTGCAACTTTATACAGTATTATTCGGTGGTATTCCCTTCCTTCCCTCTGAAGAATACCTAATCATGGAGAAATGATAGGGACACATTCTGTAATGACAGATTGAGTAAAGAATTCCCATAAAGGTTAACTGTTGGAATATGGAGCAGGGTTGTCGTAGGCCCTAGTAGAGCCCTGCAAAACCTTCTGCAATTGACCAAATCTATTAAATCTGATTTCCGTAAAAACAACGAACAAAAATCTAAAATTAATTAAAAACTTACTAAATCCATCCCTTGAACAACATACACTATAGATAGATAGCATACCATGGATGATCAGGCAAAGAGACGGGAATTTATAAAACAATAATTTGGACTTCTCTAATGTATATAACGTAAGAATAATTTAGTATTTAAAGATTTTAAACCCCCTTGAAGATTGAGAAATAAAGCGATGCATTGGAAGAATATAATTTGTAAGATAAATAAATCGTACCTATCTTCTTATTTATTAACACGTGAAGGACATTTCTGGATCTCCCTTATATCTGGACGGATTTCAGCATTTTAAATATGAAAACGTTAGCCTGATTCGTTGCTGTGGATAATTGCAATGCATACAGTGATGCCACTTGAATTGATGGTGGTTTTAACTTTTTCATATTTTAACTGCTATGGGATCGGTCCGCCTCATAAGGTCATTTTTTATACATAAGATTATCAAGGAAGAATTTTATTCCGTTGAAGTCCCAAAGCCGTGAACTCCTTTAGTCTTAATAGAGAGTCTAATGTATTTAATTAAAACCTTAATTACGGCAATGGCAAAAACAGTTAGTTAATAATCTTAGTTAATTTTTTGATATAATCAGTTTTCAAATAGTATACAATGGTGGATAACTGCGACAAACGGTGTTATGATGAAACCTGTTGTTATGAGAGGTTCGACAGTGATGAGACCACGTATTCATTATGGAGAAAATATAAGTAAAATGTCATTGGATTGTTAATGTGATCAAGAAGATATACTAATACTTTTTGGAGAGTTCTGAAATGGTTATCAGGGAAAATTGTATGTCGTACATCCCTGTTGGTCATGAAAAGCAATTTAAAAATTTTTTAAATAAGTAATATTTAATTGAATATTATATTAGTCTAGAATACTTATACGAAAAACGTGTGTTTAGTTGCGCAATCGTTTCAAAATAGCGACTGATTCAAACGTAATGCCCGCCGAGTCTGAGCGGGGCCCACGAGTATCGCCCCGGTCTGTGGATTGGAAAAATGCCCCTGTGCTTAGTTCGCAATTTGTAATATTAGTTCGTAATAAAAAATGTATATTATCACTACAGATTAAAAATACGTTTTTTAATTCTCAGAGGCTCAGGCTTTAAGTTAAGGATTCGTAGAAGTGTTCTGTAAAAGTACTGTTTTACAGACCAATTTTAAATCCTAAAAATTCTTCAAAATTTCTTTGTGCTACTTAAAAGTATCTTAAAAAGATAAATTTCCCAAAGAAGTTAGTCAAAGGATAGTTACTTACCACAAGAGGTCTAAGGGGGGACTGGTGACGCTATTGCCAGAGACAACTGTATCAAATATTCAGCGCCAGGGCGCGGCGCCGCTATTGGCGGGGGATTCGATAGTCAAACAGCCGACTGTCTGAGGACGGCAAACACCTAGGCTTAGTTTCTGGAGTGTGTCCTAATTTTGCTAACTTTACTATTTCCTCAAGGAAAAGTGAATAATTGAATAATTTTACTTTGAATAAATTAAAACTATTTTTATCCTGTAACTAAAAGGTTTGAATGTACCTATTTCTATGTTTACATTTGATAATTGCACAGCAAGAATGTTTAAAGTGTCGTAATTCGATTTTAAATAGAACTCATAATTATGAGTTATTATAATTAGTAGTGTGTTTCAAGAATCAGAAAAATAACTACTGATGAATTGATTTAATGTTATTATTATTTTATATATTGTGTAGTAAAGAAATAGAGAAACCGGAGAGCGGGAGGCTTCCTCCAATCGAGCATTATTTGGAGGGGACATTAACCCACTACAGAGCTTGCATACTTGCCATTGGCTTTCTCTTAACAATTTGTTAATTTTGCGTTCTCTTAAATTATTTTAATAATTGGACATGTAAATTTGAACTTTGGTGGCACATACAGTAACGTATTTCTGGAATTTCCAGCAGCCAATAACACACCGTTGTCACCATTTTGATTCTGTCATTCTCTCATTCGGCCTGATAATGATGGTTTTGACTGGTGATAATCGATTGCGTTAACAACTTTTTATTTTATTTTTTATCATCTTTGTGAGTTCACACAGTGTAAAACTAAATATATTTTAAACCGAAGTGTTGTAAGATGTCATTTTAATCCCTTAATACCTCACCTACAATGCTAATAAAAAAGTTATTTTGTGACTGTAAATGCAAGTAAACAAATGAAATCCGCCTACCCTGTCCCGCACTTTTACGGTGCCCGGGTGGTGGTCCGCCAGCCATTTGACCATGTCGCGATGGCCGTAGTATACGGCCTTGTGCATCAGCCCGGAGCCCGAGGGGTCCTTGCTGAGGGCGAGGGCCGACAGCTTCTTGCGGGTGAACGCCCCGTCGCTACTGGGCTTCAGGAGGGTTTGGAGGTCCTTCAGGTTCCCTTTGGCGGCCGCCTCGTGCAGCATGTCGATCCGGGCCTGAAACCGCCTTGAGTGAGTAGCTCACACGCAGAGAAAGAAGTGGAAAGAGTTGCGTCAGCCTAGGTCCGTTGTTACACGTTCATACAGGAGTTTAGGTGTATGTTAGATATGTTGAATCATAAAATTCGCATCAAGGCACTACTATTATTACTATTTCAATTTTTAAAATTGGAACACTAACAAAAATGATGACGTAAATTTGGAGGAGTCCTCAGATATATTCATACTCAGTAGTTTTCGAATAAATTTCAATTATTAATGAAGAAGTTCGGAATAACCCGTTATTGTAATATATTTGGCGGAGTGTCTTTAAAAAAAGATTTACAAAATTATAAGAGTGTATTTTTAAGAAATAATTGTTATTCCCTCTTTTTGTATTAAGGACGGAAGGTACTATATTATAAAGAGGATTCACTTTTCTTAAGTACAGTCTCAAGAATGTCTTATATATAATCTCTACATTTAATATTTCTGCCATTAATTTCTACTGAATTAAAATAAATTATACCAGAAACAGATATAGAATAAACGGTATCAGGAAACTGACACATACTTTCTCCCTTTTAGCCCAATTGTAATGAATAAATTACTTTTTATTACCTAAATATAGAATACAAAGCACGGTCGAATGTACAGAAAATCTTGTAAACAAGTTGTTTTACAAAACATACACCCAAATTCCTGCTTTGGAGGCCCTACAGAATCCATTGCTACACTCGTGGTTTTAAGAGGGGAAATTCCCCCTATTCCCCCCCAGGGTTATTAAGGGGCAACAAATTTAGAATTTCCTCTGTTGGTCAATGCTAACTTGACAAGGATATCCAGTTTGAACCAAATTGATCAATAAATAAGAGAGCAATAGTAATTTTTGTATTCCCCATAAGAATAACATTGGACAACGTACTGCGTTTACCGCAAAATGAAAATTTCAATTTTCTCCGCAACCAGCAATCGTAGAATAGTAATTAAAAATACCAAATTATTTAGTTTTTTGAGCTCTTTTTAATGGTGAATATACATTTTTTTATATTTATGTTTTTCTATGAAAAATAAAAAAACTGAATTTTTGATGTTTTAAGTCCTGTAATTTCTGAACCCGAATTTTTACAGAAATGCGGGTGGTGTCATTTTATTGGAGAACTAAAGTTCTACAAACGACTAAAGTTTAATCAAAATCGTTATAGCCGTTTTTGAGAAATTTTGATTTTTCACGTTTTTTGGCGGTTTTTGGGGGATAATTACCCTTAAAAATCAAAAATTAAAAAAATGAAAAAATGCCTGGAGATATCGTGGATTAGTACCTACATACCAAATTTCATAAAAATCGGCCCATTGGTTAGGGCTCTAGCTCTGTACACATCCACACAGACACACACACACACACACACACACACACACACACACACACACACACACACACACGGACACACACACGGACACACACACGGACACACACACACACACACACACACACACACACACACACACACACACACACACACACACACACACACACACACACACACACACACACACACACACAGACAGACAGACAGAATCACATAAAAACCACTTTTTTGGGTTCAGGGAGCACCAAAACGAATATTTCCACTAACAACTCAAATTCGAAAATTTTGACGAAAACAATACTTTCTCCATATACTATGTATAGGGGGAGAAAGTAATACAAATTAAGTGGCCGTCCCACCACACCTGAAATGATGTTTTTTGAACGAAGAGTAATGTGCCACAGTATCCATTCTCTTAACCACGTCGTATTTTGCTTATTACAGTTCAACGGTATAACTATCGCACAAGTGGTTTGGAACGGGAACGGTTCCTTTTTATGGCAGGCGCATTCCTAAAGCTCTATGACAAGTCAGCCTGTGACAGTAGGACCACTTACCAGGTAAGATGGCACAGTCTTGAGGAAGGCTCTAACCTTGAGATCGGAGGCATACTCCCCCAGCAGCTTGTGGCCGAGGCCTTGTATAACCACCGCTTCCAGCTTATCCACTTCGCCGCCCCTCAGCCACTGCCGTATCACGCTCGGATTAGGAGCCACCTCTAAAAAAATGAACCTCGGATGAGGCACCAAAAACGTAACAAAAACTACCCTAACAAACATTTGTATAACTCGTTCATCATCGTCCTGAAGCGCACTACTAGGCAGGATTTTGTATTATGTGTCCCGTGTGTTAACAATTCCCTCTGAAAATATAAATTTCGGATAAGGCACCAGATCGGAAATCGTAAACCTCGGATGAGACACCACATCTGCAAACACAAACCTCTTGTAACGCATATGTTCAAACATACACCTCGAATGAGGCACCACCTTTGCAAACATAAACCTCGGGTAAACGCATATCTTCAAACATACACCTCGGATGAGACACCACATCTGCAAACATAAACCTCGGGTAACGCATATCTTCAAACATACACCTCGAATGAGGCACCACCTTTGGAAACATAAACCTCGGTTAACGCATATCTTCAAACATACACCTCGGATGAGACACCACATCTGCAAACATAAACCTCGGGTAACGCATATCTTCAAACATACACCTCGAATGACGCACCACCTTTGCAAACATAAACCTCGGGTAAACGCATATCTTCAAACATACACCTCGGATGAGACACCACATCTGCAAACATAAACCTCGGGTAACGCATATCTTCAAACATAGACCTCGGATGAGGCACCACCTCTGCAAACATAAACCTTGGGTACCGCATATCTTCAAACATATACCTCGGATGAGACACCACATATGCACCACATAAACCTCGGGTAACGCAAATCTTCAAACATACACCTCGGATGAGGCACCACCTCTGCAAACACAAACCTCAGATGAGGCCTCACATCTGCAAACATAAACCTTGGATGAGGTACCATATCTACAATCATAAACCTAGGACGAGGCACTACCTCTGAAAACATAAACCTTGGGTAACGCATATCTTCAAACATACACTTCGGATGAGACACCACCTCTGCAAACATAAACCTTGGCTGATGTACTACATCTGAAAACATGATAACCCTCGAAAGCATTTCCACAGTTGTGAACAAAAGTATCACATGAGGCACCACTTCTGCAAACATAAACCTCCGATGAGGCTTCACCTTTGTGAACATAAACCTCGGATGAGGCACAGCTTCTAAACACGTAAACATCGGATGAGGAAACACCCTCTACAAACATAAATTTTGGATAGGTACTAACGTGCGTATCCAGCAAAGTAAGGGGGAAGCTGTATGGTTTAAGATAAAGAGTATTGATTAAATTAAATTGCCGGCCTACGAATTAAACTAAGAACTAGGGACTCAGCTTCGTTCCATCCTATAAACAAAATCTATTGCACCTGATGATAACTTGTAATAATCCTATCTCTATTTCTGGTTCAACAAGCAATTATTGGTCACCTCGTGGAAATGTTGACGTATTTAGAGGTTAACAAAAATAAAGTAGTAGAAAGTAATAATTCACATGAATAAATGTCATTCCTTAAAAACCGCAACTGAGAAAACCATAAGATCAGTCGTAACAAACTCATCGATTTATTGATATCTAATTAGTCCGTTGTAGAAATTAAAAGCTCGTTGGATGTCGTAATAACAGACTCCGAACGGCTTTCGTCACGGAACCGGGTCGTTTCTCCCATCGCCTCATTATTGCCCTTTTCCTAAACGAAGTTTTTGTGGAAAGTTCGGAAATATCCTCATAGTAAATACAAATAAATGTTGATTTACAGAGGATTAAAAGGGAGAAAAAATTGTAAAATTTCTATTACGGCTTATTTATAGGTAATGACCGACTTTGGAAGTTCGTAATTTGACAAATAGATTGTCACCTTGACGGAATGTTTAGTTGTAAAGCCAATATGAACTTCACTTCTTCAAGAAAATCTAAAAACGACACTTCGCATAAACTAACATTGTGAGCGCCTGCACAGCAACATAGCCACACCTTTGTCACTAGTGTTTGTATTGTCTCGCGGCACGACAGCAGGAAAAGTCAAGATCGCAGGTCGTTGTTCTGACACGCTCTTGACAAATAGTGAGAAACAGGTCACAACCCAACCTTGCCCCGGGCCCCCGTGGATGCATCGATCCCCGTCCTCAGACTGTCAATGAATCAGGGGAAATCCCATAACGATTTTTGTACAATATTTTCATTTGTAACTACTTAAAAATGAAAACCTTGCACAATGATCCTTATAGAATGTTCCTTGAATGCAAACTGTTTTGAAAAGTACAGTATTTTTAAACGCGTTAGATAGATGTATTAAAGTGTTGGTTACCACAGCGAAGTGGAGAGGTGATTCTTGAAACCCAACATCTTGCCAAAAGGGATAAATAAAGTAATGAAATTAAATTGAACTCAGTTTGAAAGTCAAAGTTTATAAAGTCTATGTTGACCATCAATAGAAAAATAAAAACATAAAAATAGTTTCATATTGTAACGTTTTTGTGTAACCGCCCTAGAAATCACAAAGTTACTTGTAACACTGATTACACAGTGATTATTGTTACATTTAAAAAACGTTTCTTGTGATATGTTAACGTTGTCAGTATTAGTTATTTGTCTAGCGATGAATGACATGGCTGATCGTTGAATAGAATTTGGTATATGATTGTCGTCTCCTTTACGGAAGAGCTTGCATCGGCGCCGGCATCGCGCGGAAATACCAGGGAAATACGTTGATAGGATATCGAAACGGAGCTTTGCAGGGCCGCAGGATCTCAGCTGGCAGCTGTGGTAGCTGTCAGCTGACAGCTGACAGTGTAGGTAGTTATCAACTCTAAATGACATTGGATAGAAAACAGTTAACAAAACTATTTTAAATTGTTTAGAATGTCAAAATAATGGTTGTGTCTTAAGTAGTTGTAACTGGAAAAGAATCTTCGTACATTTAAAAGGGCTTGCAAATACAACTCAACTTCAAAAAATAAATTAGTAAAAAACTACAAGAGTAATTAATTTTCCCCTCTTAGATACACTTTAACTTTAATTTTAAGGGGTTGTGTACTCGCTGTAAAGTGAAAAGCGGTCAACCCCTGCTTTGCGCCGCGCGAAAGGGATAGAACTACAACGGAGCCTTATAACTTTGCGCGGCCTGCGTTGGCCGGGGTCAATTTTTTGGAGCAGTGTGCTAAGGGGCTACCGAACCTTTATCGGAAAAGGTCAGACAGTTTTTCTTGTATTGGTCAATAAAGTAAACAAATTTTTACCATGGTCTTCCTGCCAATATTTGTTCTTAAATTTTTTTAGTTTGAAATATACAGTGGAAAATCATTTGTTGTCACCAAACACCAAGATGACGAACTCTAGTGCAGTGCACCTACCTGACGGCGGGCTCGAGTGGACGTACAGACCCTGCGCTTGGTTAGACCTCCACCTCCGGGCCTTCATGGTCCCCCGTCCTCCAGGGGCCTGGAATCCTCGTCACGGGTCGACCTCGAGGACATGGCTGCTGGAACACGTCGGTATACCGCTTCAGATTACAACCTTGATCACAGTTCAACCTTGGTAATTCGTTTTGGGAAAACTGTATTCTTATTTTATATAGTACGACTATTTTCATACAGAATAATATGTGTTGGACAATCTTTCTCTCAAAACACAACGTAAGGTTTGCTTCTGACAATCGGTCAGCGGATAATATTTTACTCAACGGATTTCAACGGTTTTAATTTTAAACTGAAGCTCTGGAATTGCAGCTGAGCCTTTTTCGAGGTCCACTTCGCTGGCCCGGCCATATTTAAAATATAAAATTTGACCTATACGACGAGTTAATACTAGGTTAGTACTACTGTAGTTAGTACTCGAATATGAAGATTAGTACCCTAAGTATAACAGAGTTAGGCCCTATTAACAAAAAAGTACGGCCGGGCCAGGGAAATGCTAGCCCGGCCTTGTGCGAAAATGAAAATGTCATCTATATCACGAGTTAATACTAGGTTAGTACTACTTAGTACTCGAATATGAAGGTTAGTAACAATAACTACAAGTAGGGGGCATTGGATGGTTCAGAACCAGCATAGGCGCGGTGAGGACGCGAGGACGCGAGGACGTCCCCCCCCCATGACGTCATCCCCCCCATGACGTCATCCCCCCATGACGTCATCCCCCCCCCCGACCTTCCCCATAGCCAAGCTCGGACCCCCCCCGTTTGCAACATTTTTCATGATGAGGAAAAACTTTCAAAAATTAATAACTAGCCTATTTACTCACCGATTCCCACGGGACTTTTTCCAGAATGTAGGCCTATCCCAGAGGAAGCGAATGACGTAAGAACCCCATAGATCCGCCATTAAACAAGGCCGCTATTAATTTTTAAACGCGTTTTCCTTATGGGATCTCAGCTGTTTACCGACCGATTTTGATGAAATTTCACCACATGTAGGGCGGCGGCCTAAGTAAACCATCCCTTAAAGAAAATTGAGAATCCACCGTTAAACAGGCCCGCTATTAATTTTTAAACGCGTTTTCCTCATGAGATCTTGGCTGTTTACTCATCAGCGGTCTTCCAGACCCATCATGATGGTTCAAAACCAGCAAAGGCGCGGTGAGGATGCAAGCCCCCCCCCCGTGAGCGACTCCGCGGAGTCACGTGTCAAGGCGCGTGCTAGGGCCTACGTGACCGCCCGGGGTTGTTTACTCATTAGCGACTTTCCCTCACTCCTCCGGCGAGGCCTCCTCCCGACCGGAGTGTTATTTATAAGCGCGTCCTCGAGGGTTTCATCAGTTTGTCTTTGGAGCTCTTACTGCGCGGACGAAGTATTGCCGTCTCCGAGATACACTTTACAACCTGTGCTTGTGCGACTGTGTGGAGTTTTCTCTTTGGATATCTTAAAATGTAAGTAACATTTAATTTATCTTTTCATCAGCCGATTTACCAATGCTCTAAATCCCAATTAGCTAAAATTAATATTTAATATTTTATATATCACAGTGGAAAATAAAATTGGGTTTTGCTTAGTAGAATTATAGACGAGATTAAAATCGCCATGTGCGAGCGAAACAAAGATAAAGACGTGTAACAGTGTTAGGAATGTCATAGGAGCTATTCTTGTAATTTATTTCTGTCTACTATTAGAAGGGTACTGTTACCAAGCCCCGATGTACTGTATAGATACCCGATGTTGCAGATGGCTGTTCCTCGTATGTGTGAGGTCTGCGGTCGCTTCTTCGCTGGAACCCTGGCTCGTCACATGGCAGCCGCTCACAGGGACCGCCATTTCGACTGCAACGTCTGCGGGCGACGCTTCGGGCGAAGCGACAACCTGCGACGCCACCTCATAGCAGTTCATCCTCCCACTCCTCACGATCAAGCGCCAGGTATGGTTTTAGGTTAAATAGGAAACCACCAGTAGATTTGTTAAGCACTTCTCCAATATCCTCATACACAGTTCCTCACCCTTGTATTACTGGGCCCAAACTGGCGATCGAGATGAGGAATAGGTCACCAGTCCTCTATACAGTTCCTCACGATCAAGCGTCAGGTACGGTTTTTATGTTAAACAAGAAAGGAGGCTGCCAGCCTCTGTGTGTTCCTCACCCTTGTATTTACTGGGCCCAAACTGGCGATTGAGATGAGGAAGAGGTCGCCAGTCCTCTGTGCAGTTCCTCACGATCAAGCGTTAGGCACGGTTTTTACGTTAAACAAGAAACCAGTACTAATGACTTGTTTTCGAGAGTAAACGGCTTTAGCCGAGTAAACAGATTCAAGTAGTAAACAAGGGGCTGCCAGCCTCCGTTCAGTTCCTCACCCTTGTATTACTGGACTCAAACTAGTGATTGAGATGAGGAAGAGGTCGCCAGTCCTCTATGCAGTTCCTCACGATCAAGCGTTAGGCACGGTTTTTACGTTAAAAAGGAAACCAGTACTAATGGCTTGTTTTCGAGAGTAAACGGCTTTAGCCGAGTAAACAGATTCAAGTAGTAAACAAGGGGCTGTCAGCCTCCGTTCAGTTCCTCACCCTTGTATTACTGGGCTCAAACTGACGTTCGAGAGGAGGAAGAGGTCGCCAGGCCTCTATGCAATTCCTCACCCTTGTATATATTGGGCTCAAACTGGCGAACGAGGTGAGGAAGAGGTCGCCAGTTCCTCACCCTCATGTTTATCGAGGTAACTAATAGAACTTGTTTTTCCTGTTCGCAGGCCATCCATGCCCGTTATGCTCCGTCGCCCTGGCGAGCCCCGAGGATCTTCACCACCACATGGAAGCGGTCCACGGTGCGATCCCGTCAGCTTCGACCTCCTCCACCGCAACACCACCCCTCAGAGACCCACGGCCCGAGTGTAACGCGTGCGGGCGACGATTCGCCCGCGAGGACCTGCTCCGGCGCCACGTGCAGCTGGTGCACGCCAACGGGGTCCGCTGTCCCGAGTGCGGCGCCCTTTTCCGCAGGGTCGCTTATCTCCAGCAGCACGTGGCAAGCGCTCACCGCGGCATGAGGTTCGCGTGCGCCTACTGCGACCGAGGCTTCACCCGGCGCTACAACCGGGACCAGCACGAGGCCCACAACTGCCCCATCGTGAGGAACCTCGTTGTTGACGAGATGCCATGCCTACCCGTCCTGTCACCCGAGCCTCAGCCCAGCCGCGAGCCCCAGCCTGGACCCAGCCGCGAGCCCCAGCCTGGACCCAGCCGCGAGCCCCAGCCCGGACCCAGCCGCGAGCCCCAGCCCGGACCTAGCCGCGAGCCCCAGCCCGGACCAAGCACGGCACCTGATGGGATGGTGGGTGGTGGCGGACTACCCACGTTCCGCACCATTCAACGAGGGTTCCGCGGACGCCTCCTGACCTTCGGCCTGTCCCGGCCCATGGAGGACTTCTTGACCGTGGAGGACGCGCTGGTGCTGCTGTTCGACAGCGTCCTGGAACTGTTGGCTGACGTCAGGACCCGACACCCAAACACCAAGGTCAACATGTTCCTGGAGTGTGAATTCGCCAACGTTCACGGAGCCACCTGTCTGCGGGCCTTCAAGACGAAGAACGTGCCTCTCACCGCCGCGTCCAACTTGGAGGACTTCCTGTCAGCGTCCTTCCACAAGCTGGAGGAAGAGAAGGAGCAGTGCCTGCTAGTGGGCAGCGGGTGGAGCTATCTCCGGATACGGGACCTGGAGATCCGCGTCAACCTCTACACCCCGTTGGGAGAACGCGGAGCCCGGTTCATCCTGCTTCCCAGGACCATCTGCGACACGCATGCCGTTATCAACGTGCAAAACGTCGATGACATGTGCTTCGCGTACGCCATCCTAGCCAAGTTCGTCGCGCAACACCCGGAGAGGCCCACATCGTACACACCGGACGTCATGGCACGCTACGACTGGGTCGGCCTACGCTTCCCCGTAGCCGTGAAGGACATTAAGGTCTTTGAGAGGAGGAACGCCATCAGCGTCAATGTGTACGGGATCGAGCGCGCCATGGTGGGGAGACGCCCCGACGGATCGCCAAAGTTCCAGGACCGCGTGTTCCCGCTGAAGATCTGCAAGCGGGAGTTGGAGGATCACCGGGACTTGCTGTACGTGACCACCGGCGGGGACAGTCACTACGCCTACATCACAAACATGAGTAGGCTTGTGCGACACCAGCTGACGTCCCACGTCAACGCCATCCACGTGTGTAAGCGATGCTTCGCTTACTTCGACAACCGGCCCAACAAGCTGCAGCTGTCCGGTGCCGAGCGCCTGGAGGAGCACATGCGATACTGCACCGCCAAGGCCCCCCTCCGCTTGGACTTGCCGAAGAAGCAGCAGATCCGCTTCACCCACCCCGAGTACACTCGGCGCGAGCGCTTTTGCGTCTACGCCGACTTCGAGTGTGCTCTGCAACCCGTCGCCGCTGACCCTGCGGAAGCACCGCCCGGCACAAGGCCCCTGCAACTGCACGTCCCGTACGCCTTCGCCTACCAGATCGTGGACTCGCTCGGTTTGGAGGAGTTTGAGCCCCGCGTCTACTTCGGGGCTGACGCGTCCAAGGTCTTCATGGAGAGGCTGAAGATGGACGTGCTGGCGCTGTGGGAGTTCCTATTCAGCATGAGAGCTCTGCACCCTTCTCTGACCCGGCAGGAGATGGACGAGTACCTGGCAGCGACTCACTGCTACCTCTGCGGGAAGGAGTTCACGGACCAGGACGTTAAGGTGCGGGACCACAATCACGCCCCACCCTACGAGTTCCGAGGAGCCGCACACCGCTCGTGCAACCTCAGGTACCGGGAGCAGCGACACATCAACTGCTACTTCCACAACCTGTCCAACTACGACGCCCACTTCGTAGTGCGCGAGCTGGCCATCGACCCCGGTGACGTGGACGTGTTGGCCCACACGGAGGAGCGGTACATCGCTTTTACCAAGCGATTCCACTTTGGTCAGCCCGGGGACAACCAACGTCAGAGCAGTTTCGCGGTGCGCTTCCTAGACACCTACAGGTTCCTGTCCATGAGCCTGGCCAACCTGGCGGCGGGACTTCCCACGGACAGGATGCGTGAGACGAGGAAGCGCTTCCCCGACGACCGGCTGTTCGACCTGGTGCGTAGGAAGGGCGTGTTCCCCTACGACTTCGTGACGTCCTACGACACACTGTACAGGACCAGGGAGCTACCGCCCAAGGAGGCGTTCAGGAACTCCATGACCCTGGAGGACATCAAGGACGAGGAGTACGAGCACGCCCTCAACGTGTGGCGAGCCTTTGAGTGTCAGCACCTCAAGGACTACGCGGACAAGTACCTGCGATGCGACATCGCCCTGCTCACCGATGTCTTTGAGCAGTTCCGTGACACCTCGCTGGCAGAGTACGGGCTGGACCCCGCCCACTATTACACCCTGCCGTCCTACGCCTGGGACGTAATGCTCAAGACCTGCGACGTGGAGCTGGACACGCTGCAGGACTTTGACATGTACCTGTTCGTGGAGCAGGGGATCCGGGGAGGGATCTCACAGGCCATCACCCGCTACGCCAAGGCCAACCACGACAGGTGCCCAGACTACCACCCGGACGAGCCCACGCGCTTTCTCCTGTACCTGGATGCCAACAACCTCTACGGCTGGGCCATGTCCCAGTGCCTGCCGACCGGAGACTTCGAGTGGCTCAGCCGTGAGGAAATCCAGGCGTTGGACGTCGCGGCACTGGACGCAGAGGCTGATCGAGGCTACATCTTGGAGGTGGACCTCCACTACCCCGCGCGCCTACACGACCTGCACAAGGACCTTCCCTACTGCTGCGAGACGAAGCGCCCGCCAACAGGGAAGTTCCCCAAACTGTTGACGACCCTGGACGACAAGACGCACTACATCTGTCACTACAGGGTCTTACAGCAGGCGCTGCAAAACGGATTGGAGCTGGTCGCGGTGCATCGGGCGATCTCGTTTCGCCAGTCGCGGTGGTTGGAACCGTACATCCTGATGAACACGGAGCTGCGGAAGAAGGCCAAAACGAAGTTTGAACAGGACTTCTTCAAGCTCATGAACAACGCGGTCTTTGGCAAGACCATCGAGAATGTACGGAAGCGCCTCAACGTGAAGCTGGTGTGCACCCCGGAGAAGTTTTCCAAGTACGTCGCCAGATCCAACTTCCTGGACCGAACGTACTACACGGAGGACGTGGCCCTGGTGCATCTGTCCAAGGTCAACATCGTGTTGGACAAGCCCGTCTACGTAGGCATGACAGTCCTGGAGCTGAGCAAGTGGCTCATGTACGAGTTCCTGCGCAAGATGAAGGAGCGCTACGGTGACCGCCTCACCGTGGACTACATGGACACGGACAGCTACGTCTTTGACATCGTGTCCCAGGACGTCTACGCCGAGATGAAGGAACACCTGGACGACTTCGACACCAGCGGCTATCCGAGGTCCCACCCCTGCTACAGCCCCGTCAACGCCAAGGTCATTGGAAAGTTTAAGGACGAGTGTAACGGCCTGTCCTTATTCGAGTACCTCGGCCTGCGGTCCAAGCTGTACTTTATGGACATCGAGGACGCAGCGACAGGCGGCAGCAAGGCTCTCAAGCGGGCCAAGGGGGTGGCGAAGGGCGTTGTCAAGAACGTCCTCACCCCCGACGACTACAGAGAGTGCCTGTTTGAGGGGGTCCAAAAGCGCACCACCAACGTCCGCTTCCAGTCCCACTTACACCGGGTCTACACCGTGGAAGTGGACAAGCTGAGCCTCAGCCCGACTGATGACAAGCGGTGTGTCCTCCCCGACGGCATCCACACTCTGCCGTGGGGACACAAAGACGTCCCGCCGCTACCAGCCAGGAGAGGAGATTGACGGATGGAGGTGGATGGTGAGGAGGAGGGGCAGCCCCAGGATGAAGACGAGGAAGAGGAATTCCCAGTTTAGTTTTAATATTAATTTTAAGAAAAATTTGTAAATAGTATTTGTAAGAAAATATAATAGCTTTATGTACAGCACGAACCTGAGTTGTTTATTTCCTCCCCTTTGCTCACTCAAAAGCCGGTAGGCTCAGAAAAACTAAAGTGAAAGGCGTTATGGGCCGTTTGGCCCGAGCCGTGCAGCTTAAAAAGCCCCCGCCAACCGGGAGCGATTGGCGGCGCGTGTCGGGGACGGCCCTGAAGGAGTTGCCCAGGAAGGAGTTGCTAAGTGGTTTGCTGACGCTCAAGGTTGCACCCTCGAATTACTCAGCGGTTTGCTGATGTCCGAGGGGTCTCGTGACGCGCCCTCTTTGGCGACCTTCACTGCCGCTTGGCGGGGGCTCAGCCAGTGACACGCGCCGCTGGTATATAAACCTGAGGTCCAGCTCCGCTGCCTCAGTTTTGCTAATTTTTATAAATTTAGTAAGGAGAAAGGAGAAATGAAAACACAAGCTTTATCATTATGAGGCATGTATTGTACAGTAATAAGGTTACATACACATACTACAAAAACCTTACAAATTAGTTTTAAGCGAATATGGAGTGGAAGAGTCTGCGGACGAGAGCGTCGTTGGTGGCGGGAGCGGCAGGGTCGAAGAGCTGGACGTAGTCGCTGAGTGACGTGCGGAGAACAGCCCGGCAGTACAGGTAAGTGAGGCAGTAGTAGCCGCAAACAGAAGTATCGTAGCCCTGGAGCCGATACCTGTTGTAGACGTAGTGGCGGTGATGAGGATTGCGCCTCAGGAACATTTGAAAGTCGGCCTGGTATGGCGGCCTTCCGTAGCTGTCCAGGTACTCGAGTCTGTCCTCTTCCGAGCAGTAAAACGCCACCCAGTGTTCGCCTCCCTCGGTGTGTGCTACCGTGTTGGACACGATGGCGGTGAGAGGCTTGACCGGCACGTCCGGTAGTTGGTCAGAGGCGTAGACCGCAACGTTCCTCAGTCCGGGGATCCTCACCAGGCATTCTCTGATCTGGACGGTATTCATCGTGGGCGGAAGCAGCACAGGCAGCTCGAGGTGGACGAGTCCAGTGTGTCGTTAGCCACGAGCCAGTCCCGCAATACTATGCAGTTATGAAGGGCGCAACGGTTGTGGGAGCTCTTATGGTGGCGACAGCGTAGGGTCCGGTAGGTGGGTGGACCGTTGAGCGACCCACAGCCCAGATCCTCCATGTCCTGAGCGGTGGTGGCGGCGGGCTCGGTTATGAGGTGGCGTTGTACAAAGTCCCTCTTCTGCGATCCTTTGACGTAGACCAGGGGACGGTGGATGAGGCAGGAGCGCAGCTTGTCCAGCAGGGCGACGTACGCGATGTCCCCCTGGTCCCACTCCAAGCCGTGGCAGTGGCGAGTGACCCAGACGCTCTCGCGCTGTTTCTCGGAAGTCAGGAGGTCCTTACTGAAGGGCGGGCGGGCGATGTGATGTAGGAGCAGCGTGCCGGTAGTCACGTCCACCACGCAAACCTCTTTCAGTAGAAAGTCATTATCACTGTCTTTAAAACACTGCATATCCATCACCACGCTTCCGTGATGACAGCGCGCTGGCGGCGGCTCGTTGTAGATCGGTGGCGGCACGTCCATCCCGTACGGCTGACTGAACTCGACTGAGCGCTGGCGGGAGCGCGCCTAGCGGGTTAACCTTGAGCGCGCGGCAACTCGTTTACCCGCCAAAACCTAACGGTCCGCGCGCGGTGACCTTGAGCGCGCGGCAACTCGTTTACCCGCCAAAGTCGACTGTGACGTTGCGATGACGGTCCACCTCCACGACGTTGTCCAACTCGGCGTACACTATGCAGTTGAACGCCTCCGCCAAGGCTTCGGAGAACCCAATCTCTATGCGCAGGTTACCGTTGCGCACCAGGTTCCAGTGGCTGGATTGAGAGGCCGCCATATCGGGTGTCAGATCAAGCGCCATCAGGCAGTATCCATAGGGGTATTCGTTGCGACTGACTTCGTTACCACAGTCTGAGAAATTGATGCCGGTGCCGGTGTACAGCGTGTGGTAGGCGAGCACGCACAACTCCTGACCGAACGTGTAATCCGGTTGAAGCGGCTTACATGGCACTTGCTCACCATCTATGTACAGCGCGAAGAAGTTCACGTGGCTGTGGGTGAAGTTGAACGGGTTCTTCTTGTAGTCCCCGTTGAACGCCTGATTGCTGACCAGGCCAACTATAACGCGTTTCGGCAGTTGTCCCAGAAACACACTGTCCAGAGTCTTGCTGCTGATACCGGAGGGTAGCGTGAAGGATTTGACTTCCACGCGCGTAATGGGATATTTGGCTGTACCCGACTCCAGCGTCCTGCTGTGAGCCAACAGCACGCTCGGGTTGATCTTACAGCGGCGCATGAACAGGTTGACTTCGGCGATGTCCACTTTGTAGTCTGTCACGGTTTTGGACATGATGGAGAATGAGTTCTTTGACCTGATCAGGCGAAAGCGCATCTCCACGCCGTTTAACATGAACTTCTCCTGGTTGCACAGGTCGACGTGCAGATGTCCGACCATGTCCGCGTACCGGCTGCCCTTGACAAACTCCCTCCGGTTCTTGAGCCCGGCATTATCCTCCTCAGTATTGTCCATGTACCCAGCATAGTCCTCGTAGAACAACTCCGCGGTGAGGTGCGATGTCTTGGCATCACCGCCATAGGACAACAGGTTCTCCAGGTAGGCGCGATAGGCGTACGTGTTGTTCTGAGGAGACACCAGTTTGTTGTTCAGGTACAGGTCCACTTGACTGAACAGCGAGTGCAGCCAGTTGTTAATCGGACCCACCTCTTTTATCGCTTGATCACCCGTTACAGCGCCTCCGTTAGCCGTTCTAATGGTAGCCTTCACATGCAGTAGCGTCTGTGACAGATCCGTGTACTCGTCCCCGTGACCCGGAACTATGAACTCCACGGGCGAGTCGTCTGTCAGGGAGGAGATGGGCTTGTACTGCACCCATTTACCGCTCTCTATACTGGTCTGCGTGGGCGGTAGCGAGAACAGGTCCAACTCGGTCTTGACACACTCGCACGACTTCTGATGTAGAAACGCCATTATCCAAAAATGTCCTTCACGTTACTCTCACTCTTCTTGCTTCTCCTCTTCTTAGCGACACGTTTTGCGGGCTTCCTCTTGGGCGCAGCGCTCTTCTTCCTCGCTCCGAGGAGTTTCGCCACAGACTGAGGAGTAACCTGCTGTACACGCCTCCTCTTATAGGCGCCACCACCGCTCAGCACGCGATCCAGTTTTTCATCGGCCTTACGTTTCAGCGACCCGGTAAACTGTCTAAGCCGGGTGTTGGCCGCGACTCGGGGGTCGGCTGTGCCCGCTGCCACGTCGCCCAAGAAGCCCACACCGGACCTCAGCGCCTCCTTGCCCAGCGTCGATGCGCCGGATCTGATCAAAGGGACCACTGTACGCATCAGCCCGCCTAGGAAACTGCCGATGCCGTGTCCGCGTTGGAAAGCGGCTCCTCTGAATACGGAGGATACGCCATGGCCCGCCTGCTGGTGGCGGTAATACGCCAGATAGGGATCGCTCGGATTCATTGCCGCTGCCTCTCTTTCCTGAAATGAAGCTTCATGCACGTAGTCCCGAAGTGGAATGGCAAGTGTCGCCCTTGGTTGTCCCTTAAATCGATTTCCACGCTCTCGAATGAGGTTTTAATCACCGGCACGTAGTGCGGGTCTATTATATACACTGTCGTGTTGGCACCGTACAAGTAATTCCTGATGTCAATGTTGAGGATCTTCAGTAGTGGCGCCACAGCGTCGCCCACCAGTTGGGGTTCCACCAGGTCGCAATACACGTACATGTGTGATGGCAGACCGGCGAAGAGGTTAGCCGGCCTCACGGACCTGTGACGCTTGACGATATCCGTATCCACCTCGTAGCCAAACTGTAGCGCCAAACTGGGGCTCAGTTTGAGGCTCTGAACGGCTGAAGACGTCGACATCAATTCCACCCTGGAGGACCTCTCGTCATACGAGAAGGCGCACAGGTTACTCTTCATTTGAGGGTGGTTGTTGATTGCGTGCACGAGTTCCTCGGTACTACTGTAATTGCCCGGCTCCACTTTGATTAACAACTTGTCCACCACGGCCAACCCGCCTTTCGAGTCCCTCATTCCCAGCACTAGTTTGATGTAGGTTCCCTCACCGACGGTCAGAAAAGAGAAGGGGTAGTGCGCCTCCGCCAGAGCGACCTCCCACTCGCCGTCTGACAGATCAACGGTCGAGGGTAGATGGGTCGTGTAGTTTGTCACCATGTTGTTGGGATAGTAATTCATTGAACTGTTACTGGGCAACGTCAGGTAAAACTGGTCGTGCCTCGTCATCGCAGCTGTTGCACGTCCGCTGCGGGTACCCACGAGTTGAAGTCCTCTCCGTAACCGGCCCACTTGACTAGGTAGCGCTTACTGGAGCCTCGCCCTTTAGTGTCCAGTATTTTATCTATTTGGTACAGGCGGTCCGGGGCGATCGTCACCTTTTGCATCTCATGCTCGTAGAAGCGCCCTTCCAGCGGCGTCCCGTTCAGGTCGCGCAACACGTACAATGGCAGAGGATGCGACCCGTATACGTGGTCCACCACAAACAGCTCCTTACTCCAGTTGGTCTCATAACCTTTGGCGAACGTGCCCTTCTCCTTGGCTATGCGCACCGTGTCGCCCGGCTTGAACCTGGGCTTGTGTCGCCGGATCGCCTTTCCATACATGTGACGCCACACCTTGTACACCGTTTGACCATCGCCGCTGTCCGCGTCCACGGGTCGTAGGCCACCCAGGCTCTTGTGCGGGCTGCGGTTGTAGGCGTCCACAAGCCTGTCCAACACGTCCACGTAGCGATACGTGTTCTTGTAGGTCAGGTAGCGCCACATGCGGGTCTTGAGCGTGCGGTTGACTCGCTCCACCACCGCCGCCTTCACGTCGGGGTTCTGCGTGGTGACGTATGTGACACCGTGACTCTTGAACACTCGCTTGGTAGCGGCCCCGGTGAACTCCGTCCCCTTGTCGGTCTGTAGGCAGCGAGGAGTCGCCTCAGCGAATATCCTCTCGAACGCAGCAGCCACCTCAGGCCCGCTTTTCCTCTTCAGTGGTACCGCGAACAGCCGCTTACTGAATACGTCTATCACAGTCAGCAGGTAGTTGACTCCGTCGTTGTACCGGCTCAGGCCACGCATGTCGTTCAGGTCCGCCTGCCACAGCTCCCGGGGCCCGAACACGGCGTAGCGGTTGCGGGGAAACCGCTTGCGCGCAGGCTTGTGCAGCGTGTAGGTGTCCTGGGCGCGCAGCCAGTCGGCTACCCGACGTTTCGGTAGGCGCGCGGCTCTGGCCAGAGCAGCCACCCCGCCGAGGGAACCGGGCTGGCTCGGGTCATAGTACAGCTTCTCCATTACGGTGAGAACAGCTCCCAGTTGTCCAATGACGATTCCTGGTCAGGTTCCTCGGTTATTATCCTTCTCCTGGCCGCTGGGGGCCGCGGTCTCAAGCGGTCCAGTATCGGCGTCAACCTCGGTGAGAGGGGTGTCGAGGAGGCTGTCGTCGTGTCTCCCCAGGGGCTCGATGCCGAGTCCAGTCCCACGCCTAAGTAACGCAACGCCGTGGGATTGCTCACGTATTCTTTGGGCACGTTCATGTCCTTCAAGGCGGCCATCACTTGATGCCAGCCGGTAGGCAATCGGTCCGCCCTTCGCGCTCTCACTATGCTGTGCGCGATGTCCACTATATTGGAATCGGGGATCTTCACCTTGTCCACGTACACCGCCCCACTGGCGTCCCAGGAGATGGGGCTGCCTTGACGGGTCATGAATCGCAACAAGTTGCGCGCCACCGACCTGTAGATTTTTGAGAACGATTCCACAATGTCCTCCTCCGCCGAGGCGCTAGACTCGCGCTTCATCTGACTCGGACCTCCCGTCGCTTCCTCCTCCCTCTCCTCACCCTCGATGATTGACAGACCTATGGGTTGACGTTTAGCCGCGGAAAAGTGCAGGAACCGCTGTAACACCTGCTGATATTGTTTCCATTTCTCCGTATCGTCCAGCCGCTTGTCGCTCAATATGCGATGCATCTCAGCATCTAGGCTGGCTGGCTTATTGGCGCTACCTCCTCCTCTTGGTCCTGGTCCCGGTCCTTCTCGCAATCTCTCGATGAGCTCCTGCGGTACAACCACCATTTTCCTAGCGTACTCCATGTCCGATTAGCTTCTGCGCTAGAATGGGCAGAACAGCGTTCAACAGCAGAGGTAGGAAGATCCCTCCGCCCCGTTGGACGAGGTAGTGTCGCTTCTTGGTCCAACCCTCGCCGCGTTTCACCAGCCGTCTGAGCGCCTGTTTGTGTTTGCTCAATTTGCGTTTGAGGCAGGGAGAAAGCGGTACGTTTCCGCGTAGCACGTTATACGCGCACTCGCACAATGACTTGATGCGACTCTTGTCGCACGCTTTTAACAGGGCCTTGCGTTCTTTGGGCGTAGCGTGTATTAGGGCCCTCAGCAGCGCCGCGTCCTTCTTCACGCGGTGTGACATGATGACTGACGCTGGCGCGCGCTCGGCCTATTTATCACTTCTTCTTGGGCAGGTACACGTAGTTCACCGGGTCGTCTGGGAAAATGGCTGAACGTACGCGCATCTCCTCGGGCGTGGACTGTTTCAAGTCTATGAGTAGATAGGCGTGCGGATCACGCGTAGCGTCCGCGTAAGCCTCCTCCACAAATTTGGGGTTCTCCGGGTATACTTGACGGGCGAGGTGTTTGATCTGAGCGCGGTCCCTGGGATTCTTGAAACACACTATGTAGTGGGCGTTCAGCGATATGTCGCGCTGGCCCCTTCCCTGGTGAAAAAGGTTTTGCGTGATGAAGAACACGCTCAGGTTGCGGTGGTGTGAGCCCTTGGTGAACAGGTCCGCTACGCCGGGGCCAGCCTCGCGCATCATGTCGTCGACGATAACCAGGGCGGGCTCGCTACCGTCATAGTCGTCCAGGTCTGGCAGGCCGGCTACGTAGCGCACGGCAGAGTCCGCACGGCTCTTGCTACCGCCACTGCCATAGTGCCAAGTGATACGGGCGAACCGTGTATCGCACATGCGGTCGGTGTGCTCTATGAAGCGAGCCACGAAGTGCGACTTGCCGCTGCCCGAAGGCCCGGCCACGATGGCGGTGAACGGGTGTTTCCACCTCAAGTCCATGGCGTCTACTGACTGCCATGCACCGCCACCTCGGCTCTTAAAACTAAATTCTTTTCTCGCTTTTTTTTTTATTTGATTTTTTTATTGAAGGAAATAAGGGAATAAGGAATACCATTTATTTATACAAATTCTAGGAGAGGACTTTTACTGCCTGGAGAGCTGCTCCTCTTCACAAGGCTCATCCTCGGCCTCACGCCAACGTTATACTGCGTGATGGTGTTATCGTCCAGGACTGCAAGGTACCGCCGGGGCATGTATATCCGGATCGGGTCGTCACCAACAAGACCCTCCAAGGTGGCCATCACCGCCTCGCCGTATGGTGTATCCACCCTCTCAAACGAGCGAATGGGATACACCACGTTCTCCTGTAGGTCTATGATGCGGGTGTAACCCGCGGCCTTGCAGCTGTTGAGGGCTGTCCTGAGGTCCATCTTCTGGTCCGTGTTGAGCATGGCACAGCGGCTGGATGCAGAATGACCGGCTCTCGCCACCGAGTCGCCTTTTGTAGGCAACTGCGGAGGAGGTGTAGTGATGAAAACACCAACTGGCGGAGTGGAGGAGGAGTGGAGGAGGAGTGGAGGAGGAGTGGAGGAGGAGTGGAGGAGGAGTGGAGGAGGAGTGGAGGAGGAGTGGAGGAGGAGTGGAGGGATGGTGGAGTGGAGGAGTGGTGAGGCTGGATATGTATCTCAAGGAACACGCTCATTCGCCTTATTACGTTATTTATTTATTTTATTTTATTTTTATAATAGTGTACATTAAGGAAAAGTAGGAAAGGGAAGGATCGAATTACTTAGTTTATTTCATTTATTTTTTCGTCTTTTTCCGCTTTTCGGGGATGGCGACAGCGGTGGTTGAAACGCACCGATCCGCGATCTTCCTCCAGGTGGGCAGCGGACTGACGGTCCTGACGATTCCGTCGAATCTAGGCTCTCCCGTCTCGCTGTTGGTCAACCATAGGTTCTGCAGCCTAGTCAGCAGATCCGTCAGAATCATGCAGATCTCGTCGTCCCGCTGCTCGTCCAAATACAGGCCGCAGGCCCAAGTCGAGCGACCTCCTTGGAAAACGTTCATCTTCAGCAGGACGTTGCCATTGTTGGTTGGGTTCTTCACCGTATACTGGCGCTCGCCCACGGTCCAACTCAGTGTAGGGGAATCACCAGGCACTTCTTTATTTGCGGTCCACCCGCCGTTGGACTTCCTCTTTTTAGCCGTCATCCGTTGTTGCTGCGGCGGTATGGGGGTGGCGGCGTTGGCGTTCTCTTCGTTGATCGCGTTCCACTCCTCCATAAAACAGCGGATCGTTCGATCCACTTCAGCCGCGTTGCTCATGTCGCTGCTGTGTCCGCTCGTGAAGAAGTCTCGGACGAAACTGAGACCGTGCGCCGTCGGACCTAGGGTCTATTGCACTCCTCCGGAGGCGCCCACGTCCGCCCTCTCAAACCAGGTGATGTCGGGGGGGGGGGCTTGCATCCTCACCGCGCCTTTGCGGGGGGGGGATGACGTCATGGGGGGGATGACGTCATTGGGGGGGGATGACGTCATGGGGGGGGGTCCGAGCTTGGCTATGGGGAAGGTCGGGGGGGGATGACGTCATGGGGGGGGGGGACGTCCTCGCGTCCTCGCGTCCTCACCGCGCCTATGCTGGTTCTGAACCATCCAATGCCCCCTACTACTACATAAACTACAATTGTAGTTTATGTAGTCATTGTTAGTACTCTAACTGTTACCGAACTCTTAGGCAAAACGTATGGCGGGGGCCGGAAATGCCAGCCCGGTCATGTGCGAAAATGAAAATTTCAACTACACCACGCACTCGAATATGAACGTTAGTATTCTAACCGTTACCGAGCTATTAAGAAAAACGTATGGTGAGGGCCGGAAGTGCCAGCCTGGCCATGTGCGAAAATAAAAAAATTCAACTATATATACCACGAGTTAATACTAGGTTAATACTAGGTACTAGTTAGTACTCGAATATGAAGGGATTTAACCACAACGGGAGAGCTCGGGCAAAAATGGTTATCACTTTCTCACCCGACTGCTCCCTTCTTTCAGGTTTCATTGTTTTAATAACCTAGGCAACCGAAATAATAGTTTTATTCTAATTTCCATTTCATTTAGAAAATCACACAAAACTTTACTCCCAAAAGTATTGTTATTAAATCACACGTATTCGGATATCAAATTCAAAGCTATAAATTGTAATGATAACATTAGATCCATGAACACGATATGATTATATTATGTGATTCTTTGGGAGGTACAAGAGACATTTATGAAGGGAGGTATTTTGACGAAGACGAGGGTGTGTGTGTGGTGTGGACTTACGGAGATATGACAATAACTACGAGGAGGTTTGAACAACCATCAAGTAGAAGAGAATTATTAATATAAGAGTTAACGACGGGTCTACAATCTATAAGGAGGAAGAGAGGGCATTTGAGAGAAGATCCATGGCACTGGCTAAAACAATAACTTGGAAAAACATTGCTTGCAGGTATATATTGAATGCAATTCTGAGCACTAAAAACTGTGTTCGTCCGGGCGAAAACAGCCCGCGCCTGAATCGTCTGAACGAGCACATTTTTTAGTTTCATGGGAAAACCCCTTCATGTGGGTCTACGTCTAGGTGTGGGCCCGGGTCAAGTTTTTAATACAACTAGCTACTAAAACTATGTTTGCTCTTTACTCTGACCATTCACGTTGAATTCTTCTTTATTATCTCATTCTAAGTAATACTACTGTCTCTATGTTGGCTCTGAACATTCATATTGAATTTATCTTTCTCCTCTAATTATTTACTCGAGTTTGCCTTTTTATTTCTCTCTTCTCTGATGAATCTCTGACGCAAACTTTATTTTGATATTTATATTACTTTCCTGTTTATCCTATGTTGCTTCCTCTGAACCTGCTTTCTCTCGTCTTGAGTTTTACTTTTGTTAGTGATCTCTTCTTCCTGATGGACTATATTGCTGATATAATGTAGATATTAAAAAATTTTGCATTAGAGATATATCAGGGAAACAGAAAAAAGATAGCAAAAGGCAAATTAGTTGAGAATAAAGATAGGGGGAACCTGAATTCAACATGAATGGTCAAGGCAAAATAGGGGCAATAAATAAGTAGTTAGAATAAGGGATCAATATTGGTAGAGGAAAATATAGGGCCTAAGCCAGAATCTAAAAAACGAATCGCGTGAACCGCGCCTCACTTTCCGCTGAAGGTCGACACTGGCTTTTCCAACATCCACATAGCAAGAGTTCCAGTGATCTAGGGAGTCCTCAGCTCAGTCTTCTGACCCGTAAAGATTCTATCGGAGCCATGGATCTTCTTTCAGTTCCTATCTACCTTATTGAAGACTAGCTGATTATACCTGTTTCACCCGGGTATAAAATGTAGTTAAAAAAGTAAATTACTAATGTCAGCTGTTTATTTGATTAAAATTAAATAAATAGCAGAAAACTGTAACCTTAGGTCTCATTTGATTAAAATTGGAATTTTGGATGTTCCACGTGGAGGAGCCTTAGAGGATTTAGGGGAAACTGAGAGTCAGGTACAACAGCTGTAACCTAAAGGAACCTACCCTACAAATTGCATGCAACTCCTTGTAGTTTAGCCGTACGGCGATCCACACACAGACAAGAACTATGATTTATTTATATAAGATTTGCATCCGCCTTCAAGTTCTATTCATAATTCTTTTCTACTTATTTGTTGTTCAAACCTATTTGTAGTTATTGTTTAAGCGCACACCCCACACACACCATTCTTAAAAAAAATCCCAACATAACTCTCTTTGTGTTATAATATAGTAATTAAAATGTCGTTATAAAATTATTTCACTTATACTGAATATAAGTTTATTAAAGTGATTTCGTACGGTGCTTTTATACATGTGCATGCACAATTGTCTAAAAATAGCATTAATAATTTAAATTTTTTTCTTCTATGTTTTTGTGCCCAAAATAAATTTCATTTATACGGTAGTGCACTAAAAATATGGGTTTTGTTGACAATATATTGAATGTGGAATTAATTTAAACCCAGCTTGGTGGTCCTAGGAAAAGAAAGAAGTTGCCACAGAGCTTGGCATCTTGCAGTAGTTATTATCAGACAAATCAAGTCTCCCAACCCAGAATATAAATTTTAACATAACTTGAAAATGTTAGACATGAGTCAGCATGGATATCTATGCAGTCGGCAGACCCATAGCTGACTGACTCGTCATTGTAGGAAAAACTAAAGAAAGTGAATCTTTGCTTTTGTTTTTCGAAATTTTTTAATCCAATCATTTTAAATATTAAGCAAATTTTGAAAACTGGGCAGTCCGTCAGACCGTTCTATTGGGTAAATTTTCATAATTTATTTTAATGGTAGGTATAGTTCTACCTAGATATGTCATCACGAATCCAAACTAAAATATCTTCAATGTGCTTCGCCCCAATAGCATTTTAAGTTTCCGTGCTTAATCTTATCGAGAATGTGGACTGAAAACATTAGTGTGAATACAATCCGCGAGGAGAGATGCAATAAATAGCAATCTATAATGTTAAAAGAATTTCTTGGTTTTTGTTCGGCGATTTTAGACTCCTAAACCTACTATTTTAAATACATCTATATTATTAAAAGAATTTATTGTTTTTTTTCAGCGAGTTTAGACCCCTAAAACTATTATTTTAAATACATACTAGCTGTTCCCGCAGGCTTCGCCCCGCAAATAATTTATAAATACCCCCGTCGCAGCAAACCTGCGTACTCAGCGAATTTCCAATGCAAGCATATTTTTCTCACTACCACATAAAGCCACTTATCAAGTTTCATAAAAATACATAAATCATGGGGCTGAGTACGCAGGTTTGCTGCAACAAGAAACACCAATTATCAATATAACTCAACCAGTTGGAGCCACATACCAAGTTTTATTAATTTATGTTCATAATTAGGGAGATATAAAACTTTACTTATTCTCCATAAGAATAAGATTTGGGCTGAGTATGCAGGTTTGCTGCAACTGGGATATTCAACAAAAAATCAATTGTTTGTGAAAATATCAATATACCAGTACTATGTGGAGCCACATACCAAGTTTCATCAATCTACATTCATAAATAATCGAGATATCAAATTTTATTTATTCTCCATAACGATAACATTGAACAACGTACTGTGTTTAGCACTTTGAATATCTCTGCAACGGATGGACGTGGAATCACAATTTAAACACCAAAATGATTGTTTTGTAGAGCTGAATTGATTGATAAAAGCAAATGTGAAGTTTACATTAAAATGAACTGAGGAAAGCCAAAAACCTTCTTCCCATAAGATTAACATGGGAGATTTGATGAGCAGGTTTTTTGGATTTTTCCGCAACCACTTAACCTATGTTAATAATTTAAAATACAAAATTATTTGTTTTTTTAAGCTCTATAAAATGCTCAAAACCAAAATAGTGTTTTAAAATTTTTAGGGAGAAAAGTTCAAAAAACTGAATTTTGGACAATTTAAAACATAGTCCGATTTTTCTGGTTTTCGACCTTAGTCATGAATGTCACTTTACACACATTTGAGCCAAATTTAATCGAAATTGGACATTTTTTACTCAAGTTATCGTGTTAACGGACACACACACACACACACACACACACACACACACACACACACACACACACACACACACACACACACACACACACACACACCACACACACACACATACACACACACACACACACATATATATATATATACATAAATTATACATTATACAATTATACAATTATACATATATATATAAATTTGAATGGTGTTTTTGGCATCTGGGGACCTCAAAACAAAAAGTTATCATGGTCTCGGACTTAAGTCTTACCATGAGACCTACGGTAATAGCGTCTTCCCTATAGGGGAAATTCGCTACAACTAGGACAGTTGTGTATGCTGCATTCTGTGTTAAGCCCGTGGAACTACTACGAATCAAGATCAGCTGTTAGTATTTTCATCAGCTCAAACAAAAACCAGTTCACACGCAGCACGCTGACGTGAGGGAAGTGAATTTCCACATAAAAAACTATAAAAACTCAAAATAACTTAAAAACATACAATTATTCCAATTTTTATTCAAATCTGAAAATATTGATTTTTTGGCTGTTTTGATGCTCCTGGTTCTATTTACGTGCAATGCTGGGAAAAAAATTTGCGCATTATAAGGTTAGGAGAAGGTCTAGTCAGGCTTTAAAGTAGGCGTGAGGTTGTTGGGGATGATAAAGTACACCAACAAATGAATAACAGGCTTTTCTAAAGTAAAACCCCCATAACACAACGTACTGTGTTTGGTCAATACACAATTTCTTTAATAAATCGGTAAATATATATGCTAGAATGACGAGAGAGGGCTTAAAAGTTTCGCCACACTAATTACCAACGTTTTTCATTCGTTAATTTCACATCCGGGGCTTTTCTGACTCTTTTTGTGCCCAAAAACTCAAATTTCTAAATTTAAAATCCCCAAAAAAGGGGGTTAGAGTTTTCCGATTGTTTTGCCCAACGAACTTGTTCAACTGATTACAAAAAGTAATGTTCCTACCAAATTTGAAGTAAATCGGACAAAAAATGCGACCGCTAGAGTGCATACATATAATATATATATATATATATATATATATATATATATATATATATATATAATTTTGAACGACCCCCCAAAACGTGTTCAGGGGGTCACGTTAGGAACTTCTATGGTGGTTCCGGGCTTAAGTTTCACCGTGCGGGTCATGCTAATAGTTCACTTTCCAAAGGAAATTCACTAATGAATGTCCATAAGAAATACATGGGAACTTTGTCGGCAAATTTAAAACAAATTAATCCAAATGTCAGTCTTTATGACACTGAGAATGTCCTTATGAATGTAATCATAAATAAACGGTATCAGTAAACTGACACATATTTTCTCCCTTTTAGCCCAACTTTAATGAATAAATTACTTTTTATTTACTAAATATAGAATACAAAGCACGGTCGAATGTTCAGAAAATCTTGTAAACAAGTTTTTTTTTTAAACATCCACCCAAATCCCTGCTTTGGAGGCACTACAGAATCCATTGCTACACTCGTGGTTTTAAGAGGGGAAATGCCCCCTATTCCCCCCTCAGCGTTATAAAGGGGCAACATATTTCGAATTTACTCTGTTGGTCAATGCTAACTTGACAAGCTTATCAAGTTTGAATAAAATTGATCAGTAAATAAGAGAGAAATAGTAATTTTTTTATTCCCCATAAGAATAACATTGGACAACGTACTGCGTTTACCGCAAAATGAAAATTTCAATTTTCTCCGAAACCAGCAATCGTAGAATAGTAATTCAAAATACTAAATTATTTAGTTTTTTGAGCTCTTTTTAATGGTGAATAGTAATTCTTTTTATATTTATGTGTTTTTATGAAAAATCCAAAAAACTGAATTGAAGTCCTGTAATTTCTGAACCCGAATTTTTACAGGAATGCGGGTGGTGTCATTTTGTTGGAAAACTAAAGTTCTACAAACGACTAAAGTTTAATCAAAATCGTTAGAGCCGTTTTTGAGAAATTTGGATTTTTCATGTTTTTTTGGCGGTTTTGGGGGGATAATCACCCTTAAAAATCAAAAATTCAAAAAAATGAAAAAATGCCTGGAGATGTCGTGGATTATCACGTACATACCAAATTTCATAAAAATCGGCCCATTGGTTAAGGCTCTAGCTCTGTACACATACACACACACACACACACACACACACACACACACACACACACACACACACACACACACACACACACACACACACACACACACACACACACACACACACACACACACACACACACACACACACACACACACACACACACACACAGACAGACATCACGTAAAACCCACTTTTTTGGGTTCAGGGAGCACCAAAATGAATATTTCCACTAACAACTCAAATTCGAAAATTTTGACGAAAACAATACTTTCTCCATATACTATGTATAGAGGGAGAAAGTAAAAATAAAGCCTTCAAACTTAACAACGAAAACTGATATGTTTTACCTCAACTATTGAAATCGGCAAAACTACTGAGAAGTTATTTCATAGGAATTGTCTTGGAGGATGATTTGTGAGGATTTTGTGTGACACGGGACCTCATAAAGTTGTTACCAAATTGTATACGTTCAAACTGTATAAAAGCTGGACATATTACGTATTTATATTTATAACCTGTTACTTAAATTTAGGTGTAAATATCTTAGAACAATCCAATATTTTGTCCAAAGACTGAAATAACAAATATGTTGATATTTTACTTTGATTATTTGTTTGTTTATTTTAATTCCATTTATTCAATGTAAAAATATGTTTATTTTAATTGATTGTATGACATTTTTATATTCAGTACTTTCAACTTTTATTTCGAGCTCAATATAATGTCTGTAATGCAGACTAAAAAAACATAAAAACCTATTTTATTTTGTTTTTTTATTTTCTGCTGATATATTTACTAGCGAATTTCCTCTATAGGGAAGAAGCCATTGCCGTAGGTCTCATGGTAAGACTTAAGCCCTAGACCATGATAACTTTTAGTTTTGAGATCTCCAGATGCCAAAAACATCATTAATTCAAATTGTTATATACGTACTAGCTGATGTACCCGTTCTTCGCACAGGGGTTTTCGTTACCCGTTCTAAAGTTAATGCAATTTGCATTATTAGTTAATTTCCTTTGGAAAGTGAACTATTAGCATGACCCGCACGGTGAAACTTAAGCCCGGGACCACCATAGAAGTTCCTAACGTGACCCCCTGAACACGTTTTGGGGGGTCGTTCAATATATATATATATATATATATATATATATATATATATATATATATATATGTGTGTGTTTGCACTCTAGCGGTCGCATTTTTTATCCGATTTACTTCAAATTTGGTAGGAACGTTCCTTTCTGTAATCAGTTGAACAAGTTCGTTGGGCAAAACAATCGGACAACTCTAACCCCCTTTTTTGGGGATTAATCTGTCAAATTTCGAGTTTTTGGGCCAAAAAGGGTCAGAAAAAGCCCCAGATGTAATATTAGTGCAAGTGAAAAGATGGGAATTAGTGAGTCGAAAGTTTTAAGCCCTCTCTCGTCATTCTATCATAAATATTTACCGAGTTATTAAAGAAAATGTGTTTCGACTAAACACAGTACGTTGTCTTATGGGGGTTTTACACTAGAAAAGCCTGTTATTCCTTTGTTAGAGTCCTTTTATCATCCCCAGCAACCCACGCCTACTTTCAAGCCTGTCTGGACCTTCTCCTAACATTATAATGCGCAAAATGTTATTCCAAGCTTTACAGGGAAATGAAACCAGGAGCATCAGAACTGCCAAAAAATCAATGTTTTCAGATTTCAATAAAAATTGAAATAAATGTTTGTTTTTACACAGATTTTGAGTTTTAAAAGTTGTCATGTGGAAATTCACTTCCCTCACGTCAGCGTGCTGCGTGCGAACTCGTTTTAGTTAGCTTGAAACATCTGTTCTTGCTTCTGCTCGTTAATATGTCAAATGGAAGTATCCACAGCTGTTCACATTACAGTTTCTGAATGTTTACTTTCTTCTGACATGTAAACATTGAAACGTAGGACGTTCACTGGGCGTAGCCCGAGGGGATTTTAAAGAAGTGAAGAGGCCTATGTGTTGCATGGGTTCAAAATCTACCCATGTAACTATTTGTGTAAAGTTTCAGCCCAGTCCGTTCAGTAGTGTTTGCGTTTACCCGGAATATCAGACAGACAGACATAAACCAACTCTTATTTATAATATTATATATATATATATATATATGTCCGTAAGCACGATAACTCTCGTAAAAAAGGTCCAATCTTAATGAAATTTGGTACAAATGTGTAAAGTACCATTAATTTGAACGAGTTCACAAACCAGACTAATCGCACCATCCGAAAAGGGGTTGGGGGGGTTTGTAGCTCAAAAATGGGGTTTTCGGGTTTTCACATGTAATTTTTATTTAAATAAAATTGTAATCCATACCATTAAATTCAGCATAAAAAACAAACAATTTGGTATTTTGATCACTGCTCCACGTCAATTGGTCATACTGAGATACTGAAAGTACTAAACACAGTACGTTGTCTAATGTTATTCTTACGGAGAAAAAGAAAAATGTTATACAATGGACAACAACTGACAAAACTTGGCATATGGCTTCATCTGGTTGTGGTTTGTTGTTGTTTGCATAAAAAAACATATTTCGCCTACGGTTCCCGTAGCAGCAAACCTAGGTACTCGGTCCCCATGTTATTCTTATAGAGGATAATTAAAATGTTGTATATCGCTTATTTATGAATGTATATGGATGAAACTTGGTATGTGACTTTACTTAGATGAGTTCTATTGATGTTTGCCTAAAACCGCATTATTTTGTGTGCCTTGTTGCAGCAAACCTGCATACTTATCCCCAACGTTATTCTTATGGAGAATAATTAATATTTTAAATATCGCTTATTTATGAATATATTTCTTGCATCCTTAATGTGTTATTATGACATATACTTAATGGAAATTCGCTGAGTACGCAGGTTTGCTGCGACGGTGGTATATTTTAATCTTTTAAACTAATGTTTGTGTTAAGTTGCGATTGGTCATTTCGAAATGGCAGTCCATTATAAAAGAAAATTTGAAAAAATACAAATATTATACCGTACGTATATATTTGTACAAATTCACGTCATTATTATATAAATGTAGTATATTTTATTGTTTAATAAAGTAGTACAAAACAGTCAATGTATACGACTTACCAGTAAGGGACGGCGTGGCGCGATGGTCAGAGATGTCCAAGGGTTGCCACAACACTTACTAGACATCACGTGTCATCCACGCTCACACGCGCAGGCCCGCGCACCTACGCACACACCAAACACACTCACACACGCACACATAAGCAGTCATCAATACCTGCTACTGTAAAACACTTACATCCGTGCTTACATAGTCGGCGTTTTCATTTAGTAAAAGCATTGCATTTCGGCTCCCGAAAATGCGATCAGAATCTTAACCAATGGTTATTGAATAGTTCAGTTAGAAAGTAATGCTAAGTGCAAAATAACAATAAGGTTTATCGCATTTTAAAAGTTTATAGTGGTGGAGTAGTTGTTGATAGAAGAAAACTGAACTCGCGGTCATTGAACTTTTTCTGAACTCTCACAGTGTTGTACATCGATCAGGGTTGAACAAATCACACTCAATTATTGTAAAACTTACCCTTGAACAACCCAAATCCATTTTCCATCCGACAGTTTAGTACTTTGTAACAAATAAACGGTGTGACGTTTATCAATTGACCCATGTCAGTTCAACCATTTTACAAATTAAAAGTTTAATTCTTACATTACACTAATGTAAAATATGATTAGAAGAGAAAAACTAAATTGTACGGAAAAACTTTTCAACCAACTTTATCGAGAAAGCACGTCCAGATCATGTCCAGATTACAGCCTTTTATTACAGCGTTAACAATATTCAGACTAGATTCAGCTGCCATTGGTCATTGGGCTATTAATTAATGATCCTGGCTAAATAATCGGTCGGTCATAGCATAGATTAAACATTCTTAATCTATGGTCATAGTCAGTAACAAGGCTACGAAAATATCTTGCCCATTCAACACTCATAATTCATTCATACTCGCTTAAAATACAACCAAGTTGCTTCTGTGTCTTATACAGTGATTCTGTGATTTAAATTAGGCTTTGCGCCTTGATTGTTGCCACTAACATTTGTTATGTATTATTCGTACCTAAAGACAGGACGAATAAAACCTGATCTTTAGAATAGTTACCCACCCCCCTCCCCCCGGGCGGCGGTCACTGGCAGCTTTCCCATTACTTATTTACAAACAAAATCACAACTTTAAACAACGGTTAAAAGTAAGATGAATATAATATCAACAATCTTATAATCAAGATAAAATAATTAATCACCATACTAAACATACTAAAAACAAAATGATTCGCGTGAATTTATTCCTTCTGCGCCAGTCCGTAATACATGTAGAATTCGTTTACCATTTACACGATTACATATTTGGTATATGAGCTAACGGTTGTACACAATACAATCTTTCTTTCACTACGAATAATTCTCTTTTTTATAAGCTAAGTATTCTTTGATAATGATATATTTGCGTTTTAGGAAGAAGCAATTTTTGCTTCTCGCTTCTGTATATGTATTGCAGATTAACGGTTTATAAGCAACGAGATTAATAATGTATCGCTGATAGCCAACAACTATCAGCAGACGAAATGTAGATAAGTAATTAAGGGTGCGCCGTACCTCCCTTCCGCACGCTCAAGTAAGGGGTTTGCATCTCCCTCATTGTAGGCTAAATTGTTAACCAATTAAAAATAATTTGATGTTATTTAATTCAATAAATGTTCATCTAGAGATCATACAATTTAAAAATCGTGATTTTAATTCAAAATAAGTGGTAGGCCATTAGTAATGTTCTCAAATTAAGCGTTTTTCTAAAGCTTCCTAACGTATGGAGAAAAATTATTTTGGAGAAAAGGAACCGTATGATCCCTAGATTGGAATCTAAAAAGTGTGAAACTGCAAATAGTTTGGTAGAAATCTGTAAAATAACAGTGCGATCGAGGAGAACAAAATGGTCTTCAAGCGTAAATATGCATGGCCCTGCTTGTTGGCGGCGCCGGTGCGGCGCTAAACAACAATGAATTCAATCTGGGTAGGGCGCACCCTTAATATATACAGCCAGGGAGGTTTATTGTATAACTGGAGGTAACAATGCTTAACGATTTTGGTCAAAAACGCGAGCCGGTGATTTTGTCAGGTTTGGTACACTTGGCGAGGCAAATTTATCGTTCTTTGAACTGCAATAATGGGTTGTTCAGTTCATAAAAGTGAACCCACTCTTTTAAATCACTAAAATAAAAGCAATCAAAATACGAACTTATTTATTTTGTCCGTTTATTGCGTATCTATTCTTACAGTGCAGTATGACAAACTATTAACGAATAAACGAATATAAGGTCATAGAATCTTTAAATGTTAAATGTAATTTTGATTAACAGCTTTATCATAATTAGTTTGGTTGTTTTAGCGAATTTCCACAATAGGGAAGAAGCTATTACCGTATGTCTCATGGTAAGACTTAAGCTCGAGACCATGATAACTTTTTTGTTTTGAGGTCCCCAGATGCCAAAAACACTATTCGTTCAAATTATATATATATATATATATATATATATATATATGTATATATATATGTATATATATGCGTAAAACAAGTCCGATTTCAATGAAATTTGGCTCAAATGTGTAAAGTGACATTCGTGACTTTAAGTTCGAAAACCAGAAAAATCGGACCATGGGAGGTTGGATTTTTGGGGGTTTTTAATTTTCCAAAAATCAGTGTTTTGCATTTTTCACCCTAAAATTTTTAAAATACTTAATATTGGTTTTGATCGTGTTATAGAGCCTAAACAAACAAATAATATTGTATTTTGAATTATTAACCTAGGTTAAGAGGTTGCCGAGAAAATCCAAAAAACATACTCATAAAATCTCCCGTGTTAATCTTATGGGAAAAAGGTTTTTAGCTTTTCCTCAGTTAATTTTACTGAAAACTTCACATTTGCTTTTACCCATCAGTTCAGCTCCACAAAACAATAATTTTGGTGTTTAAATTGTGATTCTACACCCAACCGTTGCAGAGATATTCAAAGTGCTAAACACAGTATGTTGTCCAATGCTATCCATAAGGAGGATAAATAAATTTTATTTCTTGATTATTTATGAATGTATATTGATGAAACTTGGTATGTGGCTTCACGTAGTACTGGTATATTGATATTTGCACAACAAATATATTTTTTGTTGATTATCCCTGTAGCAGCAAACCTGCGTACTCAGCCCCCATGTTATTCTTATGAAGAATAAGCAAAATGTAATGACACCCTTAATTATGAACATAAATTAATAAAACTTGGTATGTGGCTTCTTCACCTTGTTGAGTTATATTGATATTTGCATAGAACCCCATATTTTTTGTTCCTTGTTGCAGCAAACCTTCTCAGCCCCATGTTATTCTTATGGAGAATAATTAAAACGTTATATAGCGCTTATTTATAATAATTGAATATTGATGAAACTTGGCATATGGCTTCGCCTAGTTAAATTCTATTAATATTTGCATAAACACCTTGTTTATTTATATTTGTGTTCCTTGTTTCAGCAAACCTACGTACTCATCACCAATGTTAATCTTATGGAGAATAATTAAAATTGTATATATCGCTTATAATTTGTGAATATATTTTTATGAAAGATGGTATGTGGCTTTTTGTGGTATTAAGACATATACTGCGCATTGGAAATTCACTGATTACGCAGTTTTGCTGCGACGGGGTTATTAGTGAATTTCCTTTGGAAAGTGAACTATTAGCATGACCCGCACGGTGAAACTTAAGCTCGAGACCACCATAGAAGTTCCTAACGTGACCCCCACAACACGTTTTGGGGGGTCGTTCAAAATTATATATATATATATATGTGTGTATATATATATATATATATATATATATATATATATATATATATATATATATGTGTGTGTTTGCACTCTAGCGGTCGCAATTTTTGTCCGATTTACTTCAAATTTGGTAAGGACGTTCCTTTCTTAATCAGTTGGACAAGTTCGTTGGGAAAAACAATCGGAAAACTCTAAACCCCTTTTTTTGGGTATTCATCTTTCAAATTTCGAGTTTTTGGGCCCAAAAATGGTCATAAAAGCCCCAGATGTAAAATAAATGCATGTAGAAAGATGGGAATTAGAGAGACGAAAGTTTAAGCCCTCATTTTAGCATACATTTTTACTGAGTTATTAAAGAAAATGTGTATCGACTAAACACAGTACGTTGTCTTATGGGGGTTTTACACGAGAAAAGCCTGTTGTTCCTTTGTTAGAGTACTTTTATCAACCCCAGCAACCTCTAGCCTACTTTCAAGCCTGTCTGGACCTTCTCCTAACCTTATATTGGGCAAAATTGTATTCCCAGCTTTGCAAGTAAATGAAACCAGGAGTATCAGAACAGCCAAAAAATCAATGTTTTCAGATTTCAATAAAAATTGGACAAATGTATGTTTTTAGACTGATTTTGAGTTTTAAAAGTTTTTATGTGGAAATTCACTTCCCTCACGTCAGCGTGCTGCGTGCGAACTCGTTTTGTTATTAGAATAGGCTTCATAAATATTATTGTACGATAATATATTTTCAAATAAATGGCTAAACAGTATTTTAAAGTATCTTTTAAATGTTTCATAAGTACTATAAAATCATACACTGAGATTTTATTGATACTTTGAGCTTTTAACGACCTTACCTCCGAAAGACACGATAAATAAAATATGAACATTTGATTTTGTTTACTCTTGACATGCTGAGGAAATTAAACAAATTTAAGTAGGGACTCATGGCAGTTCACAAAAAAGGAAACGCTTAATCACATTTTTTAATGCAAACAAAGCTGACGTTTTTAAATCTCCATGCTATTTAAATGTGACATATTTTATTTCGTACCACATTTTCGGTATATAATTGAGTAAAATGAATAATTTTGCCCAACATTTCAAAACCAGATCTTTAAAATGACACCCCTCCCAGCTTTCTACAACCTCCCGTTTACTCAACAGTTTCATTGTCAAATTTGGGCTTACGGAATTAGATAATATATATGGATATTCATTATTCGTTTGATTCACTTTGTCGACTCGTTCGATTTCAGCGAGTAGTTCTTTGCCTCACCAAAATTTGGAAAGAACGGCTCGCAGTTTATGTTCAACAGTGGTACCTCCAGTAAGTGTTGCCAATTGGCGGGTAATTACCCGATTTTCGGGTAATTTGGGTGTTGGAGGGTAATATAGAGGTAATGGCACTCAGGTGGGTAAAAGAGGGTAATTTGCCAAATTTTGAAGAACATGTATTTTTTATTTTATTGTATAACAATTTCCTTCAACACGTTATTTAGTAAGTGGATCTAAGATGTCTGATACTTCGTTTCTTTGCTTATAGAAGGTAGAGGTAAAAGTCCGTGCTTGGTTTTAGTTGAATAAAATCCATTTAAGTAGAGTTTTAAATAACAATTCTAATCGACATTATGATTTATCGTAGTACTCGAATACGAGCACAATTTCTGTCTACAAAATTTATCTCTGAATCCAGCGGAACGATTCTTTTAAAACTTTAGAATTAGTGCTTTTGGATCTATAATTACGATTGGTAAAAATCTCAACCCCCAGAAAATTCATATTTTGTTGAAAATCTCATTTGAAAATTGGACATTTTAATATTGGAATGGTTTATGGAGTTTCAAATCAAAACAAGAGAATCATAACAGCAACCAATAAACTAACCAATCCTATACTCTAATATGAGTAAGGTTTGCTTGCTTGCTTGCTTGCGACACGGATTTCAAAAACGGCTCCAACGATTTCTTTCAAATTTTTTTACTAGCCTTGATCTACACCATGTTCCTGGAGCCGTTACATTCAACTTAGGAGTACCGACCTTGGGGAGGCGTTTAAAAGCAAGGCTTCCTCAGGATTCTTTCGAGATGCAGGGTGATTTGATTTAAGAGCACTATCAATTTATGTTCGACTTTTATTTACATATTTTTCTGTATTTAATTTGTCATTCTAACTAACGAGTTTTAAATAAGTTCCTGGGTGTCTTCAAACGAAGCGAGCCTAATATTGTTAGTTTGCCTCTTTGTTATAATTTCTGTGAATAATGTAAAGTATACATTGAACCAGAATAAAATTGTTTGAAAAAATTATAACACGTGGTTTCCTGAGAGAAGAGGTTAAAAGATTTGAGTGAAGATTACATATATAGAGTAGTAAAATAAATCAAATGGACATTAAGCTATAAATAACAACTGGAGTGACCTTAAAAAGGTAGAAAAGAGGCAAATGAGTTATACAAATCTGATTGTCAGTAGGGGGAAGTGGTAAAATATTACCCCAAGCCTTCTAAAAAAAGACTAGCCTTCCCCCAAGCAAAGCTCGGCCCCATAGGTACTAAACTGTTAAATTAGCATGTACACAAGGTAAGTATCAACAGGTGATTTCTTGAAAAAATTAACTTGGGCCATTGAATAAAGATTACATGTACACATTTTACACCCACGAAACTAATCAAATATCAACTAGCGTGGCTCGGTCTTCCCGGTACTATTATTTTAATTAGTTTATTAAAAGAAATTCGTGATTTTTTGAGACGTAAAATAAACTGGTAGCAAAATAAATTAGCTTTGTAGATGTTTGTGATCGATGCTTGTTCGAGATGGTTAAATGTTTTTCCGATGATGCAAAACAACTGACAAAGTTGTAGAAAATCTACGATCCCTCTTCTCGCAATATGGCATTTTTCGGAAGCTGGCCTCAATTCATTTCTAATGAATTCAAAAAAAATCGTTAAGTCAAATAACATAATACACATAAGATCATCACGATATCTTAATCCTATATATTAAAAACATTTGTCAAAACTAAAGACAGCGACCTTGACCGTTCTACTCGGTCGATTTGCATGATTCTTTTTTAAATGACAGGTAATGATGCCTAGATATGTCATCACCCATTCAAACTATCATATCGTCAATGGGCTTTGCCCCAGTGGATCTTAAAGTTCCCATCCAATGTTAATCTTATGAAGCTTATATATGAAATACCCCCTTCGCAGCAAACCTGCATACTCAGCGAATTTCCGATGCACATTTTTGTCTTAATACTACTAAATAAAGCCGCTTACCAAGTTTAATAAAAAAAGTTAACAAATAAGCAATATTTTAATTATTCTACATGAGAATAACATTAGGAATGAGTATGTAGGTTTGATGACACAATTTAGATGCAAATATCAATACAATTCAATTAGTTGATGCCACATACCAAGTTTTATCAATATTCATTCATGAATAAGCGATATATAACATTTGAATCATTCTCCATAAGAATAACATGGGGGCTGAGTAAGCAGGTTTGCTGCAAAAGGAACGCAAAATATGGGTTTTCATTCAAATATCAATATAACTCAACGATGTGAAGCCACATACCAAGTCTCATCAATCTAAATTCATAAATAAGCGATGCATACCATATTTTAATTATTTTCCATAAGAATAACATGGGGAATGAGTACGCAGGTTTGCTGCAACAAGGAGCACAACAAATGGGTTTTTATGCAAGTATCAGTATAACTCAACAAGAGGTGAAACTACATACCAAATTTTATTCATTTATGTCGTAACACTTATGACATAATGACTTATGCCGTTACACTTATTCAGGTCTTCTTTTTTCTCCTTATTTAGTGTTTTGCTGTTGACTTGAATATCTTTTGTGATCTCCTGTCTTACTACGCAGTGGTCAACTTCTTTCAACATTCTGATGTTTGCTTCAATGTCCGTCGCCATCAGATCATTCATCTTCTTATTGCTGAGGACAAAATTATGTTTTATAGGCCGTCCAAGACTTGGACTTCTTCTTTCTCGAACTGTACATCTGTCAGGTTGATAAGTCGTTGTTTGAATTCATGTCGATTTCTCGTCTGTCCAATTTCATCAGTAGTACTATTTCGATGTATCAATTTGTCCAGTTTCTTGTTGACTCGTTAATATTTCTTCTTCATTACGTCTTCAACTTTTTCTTAAACAATCTCATACAACAAATTCCAAGCGACAGGCCCATATTTATTTTCAAATTTATATGATTACATTATATGATTGCATGGTAAGTTCTTTTTTGCAATACAGTTGTTTAATCATATTCTCTACAAAAATAACTCCAGCTTGATATTTTGTTTTTCTGGCAGCAATAGAATTACAATTAATCTTAACTCTAGCGTAAATTGGTGTTACTTTATTTGTAAGACATTGTTGTTAAAATATATATCAGCAATCTTCATGTGAATCTTGATTCTAACATCCCTGTAAGGCCCGGTGCACACCAGCGGTTTGCGGCGGCGGCGCGGCAGCGGCGCGTTCTTAGATACATGGGAGCAAATGGAGAATTGCCGAGCAGCGCACATCAACGGTTTGCGGTGGCGGCGCGGCGACGGCGAAATCTTCGCCGCAGTTTTGTCCAGCCGCAGCCCCGCCGCAAGGTCTGTCGGGGCATAGAATCAAATGGAGCAGTGCACACTAGCGGCGGCGGCGAGTTCGCCGCAGGCTCGGACCACTCCAGTAGTGATGGAAAACGACTTCAACTCAGATGTTTTTATTAGTAAAATTCGGGAGCCCATTATTTTTACATTACAACTGATTTATTAACTAACTATAGTAATATTTTTAAACTAACTTTAACTATGTAATATCATACAAAACTAAATTGTGTTATGGAATTAATAAAATAATGCATTCAATAATAATAATTCAAATTATTTATTTTCTCGAATGCCCATCCTGTTCTTGCACTGCATTGCATAATTATCTCTGTAGCTAAAGCTTTTTGAGAGAAAATACAATAGTAGTTTACATATCGTTTGTTTTACATTATTATTATTTTTGTAGAATTAAAACACTTTTCTTGATCTTACTTATTTAAATTATTTTATTCTGACGGGCATAAACTAAAATTTTACATCCGGAGTAGTCTATCTATTGTACTGCGAGGAAGTGTGACGCAGGAATAACCGTGGGGCGACTGGTCTAGCCATATAATATTGCAGATACAAAATTTATTACTAGACAAAACATAAAACACATGCTCTAGTATATTTTAAGTTAATCTATATAATAATAGGTTAAGGAAATAGCTGCGTTATTCAAACAAATATGTACCACAACAGCAAGATCAGATGATTCATAAATAAAAAATATGACTGACTACTGGAATGGTAACACCCTTCTCTTAACTCCTCCGTTTTAACTCAACATAAAAAATCTGTTTGTGAGGGGGGAAGAGGGGAGGGAAGAGGGGTTTTATCACTGATCTTACGCCATCTGCTATCCGTTTTAACTCCACGTTAAAAAAAAAATACCTGAAGTTGAGAATGGTGTAAGGGGAGGGAGAGGGAGGGAGAGATGAGCCCAGTAGATAATAAACTTGATATATATATATATATATATATATATATATATATATATATATATATTCGTCGACTTTTTATTCAAAATATATTTGGGCGGTCTCTAGTGTGTACATGCCAGCAATACCTTATCACAACAACAAAAACAAAGTTTACAATCATTCATAAATATTGTAAACTAATAACAGCACTGACTGAATATTAAATTAAGTACAGTATTTACTTTAGATTCGTACGATTATATTTTAAGAAACAAATTAAATATCGAGTTGGAAAATGTATAATTTTTTTTAAAAATTGTTGTTTATTATTTATTTTGCTACCAAAGTTGTTGTTACAGAGTAACAGATTGATTATTAACATTGATTATTCACCTTATGTATAATCAATGCTAATAATATAGTCGCCGCTGCCGCGCCGCCGCCGCCGCCGCTGATGTGCACTACCTTTCTCGTCGCCGCACGCCGCACGCCGCAGCGGTGCCGCCGCCGCAAACCACTGATGTGCACCGGGCCTAAGACAATGCTAAATTTGCCTGACTGGCATCAGTAAATAATTTCTTTAGGAGCATGATACCTGTTGTTACAGCTAAACAGGATGAATAAAATACATCTTACAACACTACAAAGTATATTTACACTTATACTGTACTTACATACAAGACGGTTAAATATTTTTTGTGTATATTTGACCATTTTAATGCAAGGACAGTATAAGTATAAATATACTTTGTAGCGTTGTAAGACGTATTTGATTTATGCTGTTTAGTTGTAACAACACGTATCATGCTACTAAAGAAATTATTTATCTGTCTGTCTACCTGTATGGATGTGTACAGAGCTAGAGCCCACACCAGTTGGATTTTAATGAAATTTGGTATGTAGGTACTAAACCACGATTTCTCCAGGTGTTATTTTAAATTTTTGATTTGTAAGGGTAATTATCCCCCATAAACCGCTAAAAAACATGAAAAATCAAATGTATCTAAATCAGCTAAAACGATTTTGATTAAAATTTAGTAGTTTGTAGAGCTTTACTTTTCCAACAAAATGACACCACCTACATTTCTGGAAAAATTCTGGTTCAGAAATCACAGGATTTAAAACATCCGAAATTAAGTTTTTTTGATTTTTTATAAAAAACCATAAACGTTAAAAAGATTACTTATCACCATTAAAAAGAGCTCAACAAACCAAATAATTTAGCATTTTTGATTATTATTCTACGATTGCTGGTTGCGGGGAAAATTGAAATTTTCATTTTGCGGTAAACACATCACATTGTCTAATGTTATTGATATGGAACATACAAAACTTACCATTTCTCTCTTATTTACTGATACATTTCATTTAAACTTGATATGCTGGTCAAGTTAGGATTGACCAACAGAGGATATTAGAAATTTGTTGCAACTTAACCCTGGGGGGGACAAGGGGTTAAGTTGCACTCTCAAAACCACTGTGTGTAGCAACGGATTCTGTAGTTCCTCCCAAAAAGGGATTTGGGTGGATATTTCTGAAAACAGCTATTTTAGACAATTTTCTGTACATTGGTCTGTACTTTTTATTCTATATTTAGTAAATAAAAAGTAATTTACTCATTGAAGTTGCGATAAAAGGGAAAAAGTATGTGTCAATTCCTGGATACCATTTATTATTATATATTAGTAGGATAGGATTAATACACTAGGGTTTTTTATTCACAGTCATAACTTGATAATGGCTGGACGGATTTTAACGTTTTAGTTGTCATATGAAAGGTATTTTTACCTAGATTTTCCAATATATCTCAGAATTTTATGAAAGGGCATCACTTAAATACAGTATAGGGCTGAATTTTCGGAATTTTGCTGCTATCCGACGGTGAAAGTCTAAACTACGTGTTGACAGAAAGTACGTTACCCGCATTATTATTATATGTTATCATCCGTTTTAATATCAGATGTTTTGTTATGTTTGTTTGCAACTGAAGTAACCTTTTGTTGAATCCAAACTTGCTCGGATTCGAGCCGCAGGTCAACTAGTTACAATAAATACAGGATTTGAATATTGTAAATATTGATGAAGATAATATTTGTTATATAAGCTTGGAAAGAGACTGAAATAAAAGGTATCAGGAAACTGACACATACTTTCTCCCTTTTAGCCAGACTTTAATGAAAAAAAGATTTTTTATTTACTAAATATAGAATATGAAGTACAGATAAATGAACAGAAAATTGTCTAAAATAGTTGTTTTCAGAAATATTCACCAAAATCCCTTTTTTGGAGCACTATAGATTCCGTTGCTAAACAAAGAGATTTTGAGAGGGGAAATACCCCCTTGTCCCCCCCAGGGTTAAATGGCAACATATTTCGAACATCCTCTATTGGTCAATGCTAACTTGACCTGCATATCAAGTTTTAATGAAATTGATCAGTAAATAAGAGAGAAATAGTAATTTATGTATTTCCCATAAGAATAACATTGGACAACGTACTGCGTTTACCGCTAAATGAAAATTTCAATTTTCTCCGCAACTAGCAATCGTAGAATAGTAATTCAAAATACTAATTTATTTATTTTTTTGAGCTCTTTTCAATGGTGAATAGTAATCTTTTGCAGCACTTATGATTTTTTATGAAAAATCCAAAAAACTGAATTTTGGATGTTTTAAGTCCTGTAACTTCTGAACCCGAATTTTTCCAGAAATGCGGGTGATGTCATTTTGTTGGAAACCTAAAGCTCTACAAACCACTAAAGTTTAATCAAAATCGTTAGAGCCGTTTTTGAGAAATTTGGATTTTTCATGTTTTTTGGAGGTTTTTGGGGGATTTTTGCCCTTAAAAATCAAAAATTCAAAAAAATGAAAAAAACGCCTGGAGATATCGTGGATTAGTACCTACATACCAAATTTCATAAAAATCGGTCCATTGGTTAGGGCTCTAGCTCTGTACACATCCACACAGACACACACACACACACACACACACACAGACAGACATCACGTAAAAACCACTTTTTTGGGTTCAGGGAGCACCAAAACTAATATTTCCACTAACAACTCAAATTCGAAAATTTTGACGAAAACAATACTTTCTCCATATACTATGTATAAGGGGAGAAAGTAAAATCAAACACTATAAAATAATGCTTACTTATTTATTTCCAAAAAAATCATTTCTGTATTTGTTACCTATATGGTTACATTTTTAACATTCACGCCTCAACTAAAGGCCACTATGCAAGATCTTTTGAAATGAAGACTACGTCTTCCGTTACAGTTTATTTATATTTATCATTTACTACGCTTTTAGAGAGGTTTCTCCCTCCTCCAGCCACCGAGCCCGTAGCCAAGGTCAACACCTCCTTGTAGAACGTGATGGACTTCTGTATATAGTCCAGCTGGGACTTCAGGTCGTGGATGGGCAGCGAGGGATGGACCTTCTTGCGGCTGCAGATTTGGTTGTAGAGGTCCCAGCACGCCCCACGCAGCACCACCGACTCCTCCTGCCGAGCCAGGATCATGTTCTTGATCCTCTGGACAATCATTTCCCAGTAGGTGCGGCGGTCGAGGGCCTGCCTACGGGTAACCTGCGAGCCGACATCAACAGACACAAGTTTTGATGAACATTTAAGCAGCTTCATATTACACTTACAAAATATTGTCAATAAATCATTCCGTGACTTTGGTATAATGATCCTCACATGCATCTTTATACTTGAGGTCGTGCTTTTTTGCAAATCAAAATGTACCCTCACTCAAGGAAGAGATATTCACCAGTACAACACCAGAGGCAGAGATCTTTACATATTAACTCAAAGTAGGTCCAAATTAAAAAACGGATTGCCTTCCCATATCGGCAAACGTTTAGTTAACAAACTCCCTTAAACCATTAGAAATGAAAACAACAAATCCTTTTCAATTGCAAACTCAAACCCAAGCTATTAGAGAATCCCTTTTACTCGATGGACGAGTTCACTGACTATTTTGCATATCAGGAGTTTTAATTGTAGTTTTGAAGCTCTTGACATGATTTTTTGTTTTTATTTTAATGTGTTAACCGTCGCACTAAATATCATGTTTATGTTACTATAGACTTTACTTGCGGTTTTAATACTTGGGGTTTTATTCATTGTCTTAATCTTCTTGTTTCTTTTGTTGCTTTTTTGTTTAGTTCATTATAGCCTGTTAAAACGCTTTCAGAATAATATTGACACTCATTTTACCATCGAGCTTCCTGATATTTTTATTTGTCTCCTGTAGTTAAAAGTGTTACAATATATTATTTGTACAATCTACACTTTTTAATGTGGCCATAAGCAGATAACCGTTTGTGGAAATGTAAAACTCTAGTTTAAATTAGTATAAGTTAGAATAGTGACGATTGTAACGCTTTGTAAAAAAATATCTATTACAATAAAATATTCTTATTCTCATTCTAAATCCTACTTAAACTCTTTGACTGCCAAGGACCGATAATATCGGCTTTTCATATTACTACAGAAAACACATTGCTTGTATACTTAATATACTTGGTTATTGACTATAAAGTATACACCAGTACATATAAAATGTGTAAATACAATCATACTGTTAACTCAAGATCTGCAGTGTATGTATAAAAAAAGTTCATAAGGACTCCTATACATGTAAAACAATTCAGAAAATATCAAAAATTTCTTCAAGGGCTTCGTCCCATGGGGCATAAAAATTTCATTGTTTATCCATGGCAGAGGAACGTTTTATGTGGTCAGGTGGTTATATAAATACGAGCATGTTTATCGTAAAAGTTGACTGATTTTTCACAGAATGCAGAACTTACAAGAATATTTTTCGCTCCCCATGAATCTTGAATTTTCCAGGTGTAACCAGGATTGTGAAGCCTCGTTATGAGCAATCATACTAGATGTTTTATATCACAATAAATTATTATATCTATTTTTATTTTCATTGAAACTGATTCAAATGAGCACAGCAACAATAAGAAAATATTTTACACGCATCATCTTTATATATAACTAGCTGATAGCCGCAGGCTTCGCCCCGCAAATGATTTATAAAAACACTTACAGTTGTGTGTGCTGTATTCTGTGGTTAGCCCGTGGAACTACTACGAATCAAGAACAGCTGTTTGTATTTTCATCAGCTCAAACAAAATTGAATGTCCATAAGGAATACATGGAACTTTGTCGGGGTCTCTGGCGGAGCCCTAAGGTTAGATCAGGATGAAAACCATTTAGTTTTCCTATTTTATGCCTAAAGAATCAGTTTACAAAATTCCAGCTCTCTACCTTCATGGGAAGGTGGAGAATTAGTGATAAGTTAGTCAGTCATTCAGTCAGCCAGGGCTTTGCCTTTTATAGATATAGATTCTGTACGCAAAATCTTTAGTCAAAATTGTGGGAGTTTGGCTAATCGTAAGATAGTAGGAGTAGGTGTAAAGAGGCGGAACGGCGGCTACAAAGGGCGAGGGCAATGACGAAGGGCGATCACGTGATCACCGCATGGATTAAATTCGCAGACCTTACTTAAGCGATTTTTTTACGCTCTAGAACGATCTCAAAACTAACTTAAGCCATGTTTTGCTTTAAAAACGAGCGTTTTCATTACTGATTTAAAAATAAATGCAAAAAACGATATTTAAAAACAATTGTTTAAAAATACGATTGGTGTGGTAAGATTCAATAAACAACAGCTGATAACAAGGTCTATCCATCTGTGGGATGTTATCTTCGCGCCAAGCTCCGCCCTATAAAGATTACTTGTTTATATATTGATTTGAATTGGGTTATAAAAACACCAATACGCCACCCATTAGAAAGATGACTGGTTTATCACACGATTATTATTGGGTACTAATATCAATCGACTCCGCCCCTTCAACGATTTCAGTCCCGGTCGAAAAGAGCTAGTATAGCTGCATAGATTAAGCATACTCCTTAGTAGATCACCCATCTTAATGGGACAAGCGTACACGGTCTGCCTGTACGTCCAAGACGACGGCAGAGCTAGTTCGGAACGTCTACGTCGCCGCGCTGCCGTCGCTATCCTTCCCCTCCCCCTTTGACCGCTCGCCCATCCCATCAGCCCCTCCGCTGCCCCCTATTGATCTCCCATCTTGCTACTAATAAATAACTAAATAAATAAATTTCTACTTATCTCTAGTTTAATTACCTATCGTGGGAAATACCTAGCTATGAGCTCTAATCGGTGAGGAATACAAAATGTGGTCTTAAGGACGCCTTCTTTAAGCCTAAAGCAATATGGCTTCCATCAACACTGATGAAGCTGTTGGTGGATCATACATTACAAAATTCCTTTGGCTATTAATTTAGCCCACACTTGATGAGTTTTAATAAATAAATACACTTTACCTTAGTCTTCTTTATTTGTAGTTAGTTGTGTTAAATAACTGTCTATTGTTGGATTACCACATTCGAGGTAAGTCTTAGCTATAATGAGAATATACCTTTTACCTTTTAATACCTAGGCTTAAATAATAACAAGTAATTTGGGGTTCACAATAGAACATTTATTACATAGAATTAAAACAGTAAATGATAGCAAATGAATTTAAGGGGTATAACAATGATATTTTGACAATATGGGGACTTCAAATTAATTAGGTCAACTAGGCCTAAGCCTTTCAATAAATATGTGTCTAACAGTCCATGGCTAACAATAATGGGTTATTACAATATAAATACTCTTTTTCTTAGGGAGGGGTGTCGTGCCGGCTCGAATGATATATTATTTGTTTTTATAGATATAACATGAATTTACTAAATAGGTTTGTTTACTAAACGCAACAATGAGTAATAGAGGTCCATAGAAAAGATAGGCCAAAAGTTTCACTGAATTTAAGGATTGATTAAAAGATATTGGAAATTAAATTTGGAAAACTAGTTCAATTTGGATGAGATTCTTCTTAATTACTTTAATTGATACTTTCTGAACATTGGGCTTGTTCACAAATGTTTCTGATATCTCTTTTTACCAAGTCGCTAATAAGAGAATCAAAATGGAGAAGGTTACCACACTGCTTACAAAATTCTTCACCCAGAGTGTTATAAATGGGAAAATAACTAAAAAAGGGGTTTGAATTTAAACTTCACTCTATTGGGCAGGAGAGATCCCTACTATTTAGGCACTAAGTAGGCAAATCTTAGGCCATACTGGGGTAAATTATTAAATGAGAACTTGTCTCATGCAAAAATGATGTTAACACATTGGAGGAAAGCCAGGAACAAGGTGGAGGACAGGGTTTCTAGTCTGGAAGTTCATTGTTCCATTGTTGGGTTGCACAGATGGTAGAAATCACATGTTATAACACTTGACACTAAATTTGGTTTTCTAAGGACTAATTTTGAAAAGGAGTACTATGTAAAATATTATTATATTGCAATTTTCTTACAAATATCTTATATCTAAAGTAGGCTATATTGAAATTAATTTAGGGTCGATTAATGAATTAGAATTATTAATATATTGTGAATGATAGTTGATTATCAAGTGATATAAACTAAATAAAATGAACATTGGCATAATTAATTAGATATTCTACTGTGAAATAAGGGGAGATGACTTTCTGCGGGGTGATGGGAACAGTTGTTTGATATTTAGCACTTTTAATTAAATAATATGAAATAATAGTTTGATTAACATAAAATAACACATAATAAAAGGGAACATTTCAAATTACAGTGACATAAATTATTATTGAACAAAGACAATCATTGTGATAATAGATAAATAAAGTATGGGTTATTCAGCATGACTAGGGTATGGTGGTATTTACATGGGGAGAAATATACACAATTATGGGAAATTTATTATTAATAATGAATGGAATGTAATGAAATACTACAATCTCCCAGCTCCCAACACACAACACACACACTGCGCTGGCTGACGGGCTGGCTCGCTGGCTGAGGTCACCAAAGACCACAACACAACGTTTTGTCACCGCCACCGGCCGCGGCGCGACGCCTTGCCGAGCTGGTCTACGGTCTGAAGCTGACAGACGCATGCGTCTTTCGATCATAACAGTTCCATAGGAATTTCATGATTCATTCTCAATACAACATTATGTTCATAATTAACAGATACTAAGAAAAATATGTTTGAAAATGCAATATATATAAGATTTATGTTTAATTATTTAGTTTTCTCAATAAATTTAGGTTAATGACTTTTATTTAGTTTTATTTTTATTTTTTCCGAACAATAAATTTATAAATTATTATTTATAAATAATTTTACTGTTCTTTATTTTTGTCCGTATAGTTCATGCAGGTAAAAGTGGATTGTAACCGTATGCTAAGGGGTATGCTTAATCTATGATAGCTGTTAGCTCGAGTGATTAAAATTTTCTGTAAAAAAATTAAATTAAAAATTATAAACTTTTCTTTAAAAATTGTAATCTCTTATAAATTTAATATCATGTTTCGTCTTATCATTTGGTAAATTTATTTTCCCATTATATATTACATATAGAGGTTTTACACGTTGTAAAAGCATTGTTAGAGGGTAATATCTTTCATTTCATTTATCAATTTATTTAGGCAACTGTTTGTTCATCTTTATTTTACAGAAAACATAATTTGCGATTATCTGGAGAATCAATCACTTTAATTAAAGTGCACCACTCTCCATATCTCATCCCATTAAAGTACAAAGAAGGAACAAAAACAAATGGAATAGAGGCGTTGTGACCTTTACATAGTTGTAACAAGGGCCGACTTCGGGAATTCAAATAATAAAAATGCCGGTTGGGAAACAAAATTATTATTTATTACACTCTGTTAGTTCGCACAATCAACTTTACAACAACTGATCTAAAACCAATTTATACGTCGTTAACAATAGGTATATCCGCAGTCAAAATGCAATAATTATGGTTACATTCAATTTAGAACAAATAAAATAATAATTTAACAGGGAGAGGTGGCGCGACGCGTGTTAATGACATCGTTACTTCCTAGGATCTGGGGAGAGGCCTCCACCTTCCTCCGATGCTGAACCCAGCCCAACCAATGAGAAACAGTTTAACACGTGACGTCACGGGAACACTCCGTTGTTCAGTACTGTGGCCAAACGATTCAAGCTGTCATCATGCAAACTAGAGGCAAAGGAATCGTGCACCTAGGGCCGATGCTGAGCGTCAAGTTGCTGACGCCGCGCATTCCTGCTGATACCAACGCCCGGCCAGGCCCGTGGGAGTGTCTAAGTTGAGATTAACTTGGAGCAAATATCCTAGCGTCTGGTGATTGGTTTTATATTTCGTACCAGCCAACTCTTCAAAAGGAAGTAATAAATGAAATAATGAAATAATGTTAAGAGTACCGTTCCTCCTTCCAATTATAGATTTTAGTGACGATATAAATTTAATTATTAGGAACGTTAAACTGTAATTATTTAATTACAGTGTCGTAATAATGGCTTTTATCAGTGTAGGGATTTTGGGCCGTCACATAGTGTTATATCACTCACTTCAGCTTTAATTTCGTTATTGGTTTCCATATTTCATATAGGTACGAAATCCACCCCACTATGCCCTCAGCCACCCAGTTTATGCTACCTGTATAGATAGGGAAAAGAGAAATTTCCAAGTTAAACATCATTATCAGCGAAGAAGATTATGTGTTTTCGCATGCAAAAATCAAATTACATCCTTTAAAATCCAAGTCAAACTTTAAAATCTGTAAAATTCTTTTACAACCTCAAATTCAACTGCAGTTACATGCTCATGTATGGGAAACATGACTTATTACGGTAAACCTTGTCTTTAAATGTGTAGTTTTAACTTACATTACGTAAAATCTGTTGGCTTAGTTTCAAATTATCCATGACAAGAGAGCTATTTGGTGTGTTTTAAAACTTTTACTTCCAAGAAGAGCACAGTTTTATGATTTATATTGACTATTTTGTTAAGAACTGCACGATTTTATTTAGACCACCCATTTTATTTAGACCGCGTGCGATGAGTACACCCAGCCGTAAAGTATTTGAAAAAGTACAATGATACCGGGAAATGATGTAATTTGCCAGAACAAGACTTTTAAAAAAATATACAATGATTCCGGAACAAAATTAACCACAACAAAAGGGTATTTTTGAAGAGGAGACTATAGTAGAGGCCGCTAGCACACCGATGCCCGACAAGGATGACGATATGCGTTTTGTTAAATCGATTCAAGCTATCGTTGAAAGAAGCGGTACCGAGGTGGGCTCCTTGGCGAGACAATATTTATCTAGAGCTAACGATGGAACATTTGGTCTTAACTATGATATCGGAGAGCGAAAACTAAAAGTAGGAAATTCCGGTGTCCCTATTAAAAATGATTATATAATTATCGACAAGACGAACCAAAGATATACCAGTACTCCAGGCCTATGGAGACTTTTAACACAATCTGGAGATGTCGGGAGTGAAAAATATACGAAAAGTGATAGAGATGCTTAAAAAACTATTTTAATCGACTCTGGTGCGATATTTCAAAGCAACGATCCGTCGTCCGGACGTCCCAAATCCAGTCAAGGGTTTAAGTGGAAAAAGGTGATTAAACCTATGAAGGAGAAGCTTCGATTGGAGAATTTACGCGTAAAACCAACGGGAAACGATTTAAAAAATAGCAGAACACTTGAAATTGTGAGAGCTTTGGGATCCGGTTTGCTGGAAGAAACAAACAATTCAGTTGAATATAAATATGCGGACCTTATGGAAAGGCTCTATTTCCTACAAGCAGAAGAGAGAGCTGGCAATAACAACTTTCATAATGAAAAGTTGAGTATAGCCATAATCAATGGTATAACTCAATTTATTTACAATCGACTAATAGAATTAACAACAAATCCAAACGGACACAAGTATATTATGCGATGTGTGCTTGTTCTACCGAAACCTTCTTTGAAATACATGATTGATATGATAAAAAGTACAGATCATAACACAACTGAATACGTAAATGATGATATTAATTTTATCTGGGACATTCTCAATCAACAGATTGAACTTCCAGATGGTCCGATGTATTTGGCACGATGTTTGGCTTCTTTGCCTGAGAAAATAGAAGGATCTGGAATTTTAAACGATATTATCAACAAATTACACTTTGAACTTCACGCGCCGGGAATTAATTTTCTAGGACCCGGGACGAAACTCCAAGAACGCTTAGCTAGAGGTGATAAATGTGTAAATCCTCTTGATGAAGCAGCAAAAGAACACGATATATGGTATAGTTAACACAAGAGAGCAGAGGATAGATGGAAAGCAGATAAAATACTAGAGGATAAGGCATTTGAACGCGTTATTGCACCTGATTCCAGTCTTTACTTGAGACCTTTAGCTTTGGCTACAGGGACAGCGACAGCGATGTGGGCAAAAGAGAAATTAGGTATGGGGTTACCTGTAACATTGCCAGATAAAGATGTTGAGAGTAATGAGGTCAAACATGGGTTCCGGAGAACTAATTTGGGACTGGAATCAGATAGGAAGAAAAATATACTTTTATTTAATAGAAAATAGTGTGTACAAGACTGATTTTTTAAAGGTACAATCTGAATTTATTTTTTTATTCCTATAAACAGCAACAATGGGATTACGTAAGCTGGCAACAATGAAACTTTGATATCACCGCGACATTGACCTATGCCCGCAAGCAAATGATAACGGTGCGTGCCGCGAGAAAACAGGCTCCCGCGCGGATGGACTTTATGAGTTGGACAGTATTTAATGAATCACAACAGCAAACTTTAATGTTTGTAAAACTGAATTATTTACGCGAAAAGTATGGTTTTACGTAAATTGTTACACAGTTTAGTCGACTTTGAAATGTATATTTGGTTAGTTTACGGACGAATACGCAACCGCTCTGGGGAATTCCGATGACGTTATGTGAATTAAATCCAGCGAATTTAACATGCCAAAATTGGGTTAAAACATTAAATTTTTGGGGAAATAGGCCAAATTGACGCTATTTTGGCAACAAGATTCCCATTAACAGCTGTTGTGAGCAATTTTAAATGGGGTAGCCGAAACTTTGTAGCTAAGAGTGTAGTGGGGTGGGTTTCATACCTATATGAAATATGGAAACCAATAACGAAGTGAGTTATATAACACTATGTAAAGGTCACAAAGCCTCTATTCCATTTGTTTGGGTTCCATGTTTGTACTTTAATGGGATGAGATGTGGAGAGTGGTGCACTTTAATTAAAGTGATTGATTCTCCAGATAATCGCAAATTATGTTTTCTGTGTAATAAAGATGAACAAACAGTTGCCGTAAATAAATTGATAAATGAAATGAAAGACATTACCCTCTAACAATGCTTTTACAATGAAAAAAACCTCTGTATGTAATATATAATGGAATAAACGGTATCAGGAAACTGACACATACTTTCTCCCTTTTAGCCCAACTTTAATGAATAAATTACTTTTTATTTACTAAATATAGAATACAAAGCACGGTCGAATGTACAGAAAATCTTGTAAACAAGTTGTTTAAAAAAACATCCACCCAAATCCCTGCTTTGGAGGCACTACAGAATCCATTGCTACACTCGTGGTTTTAAGAGGGGAAATGCCCCCTATTCCCCCCCAGGGTTATTAAGGACAACATATTTCGAATTTCCTCTGTTGGTCAATGCTAATTTGACAAGCATATCAAGTTTGAATGAAATTTACTAGTAAATAAGAGAGAAATAGTATTTTTTTTATTCCCCGTAAGAATAACATTGGACAACGTACTGCGTTTACCGCAAAATGAAAATTTCAATTTTCTCCGAAACCAGCTATCGTAGAATAGTAATTCAAAATACTAAATTATTCAGTTTTTTGAGCTATTTTTAATGGTGAATAGTAATATTTGTTTACATTTATTTCTTTTTATGAAAAATCCAAAAAAACTTAATTTTGGGTGTTTTAAGTCCTGTAATTTCTGAACCCGAATTTTTACAGGAATGCGGGTGGTGCCATTTTGTTGTAAAACTAAATTTCTACAAACGTCTAAAGTTTAATGAAAATCGTTGGAGCCGTTTTTGAGAAATTTGGATTTTTAATGTTTTTTGGTGGTTTTGGGGGGATAATTACCCTTAAAAATCAAAAATTCAAAAAAAATGAAAATGCCTGGAGATATCGTGGATTAGTACCTACATACCAAATTTCATAAAAATCGGCCCATTGGTTAAGGCTGTAGCTCTGTACACATCCACACAGACACACACACACACACACACACACACACACACACACACACACACACACACACACACACACACACACACACACACACACACACACACACACACACACACACACACACACACACACAGACAGACATCACGTAAAAACCACTTTTTTGGGTTCAGGGAGCACCAAAACGAATATTTCCACTAACAACTCAAATTCGAAAATTTTTACGAAAACAATACTTTCTCCATATACTATGTATAAGGGGAGAAAGTAAAAACAAATTTACCAAATGATAAGACAAAACATGATATTAAATTTATAAGAGATTAACATTTTTAAAGAAACGTTTATAATTTTTAATTTAATTTTTTTACAAATATTTTTACTCGAGCTAACGGCTATACTACTAGCTCTTTTCGACCAGGCCTGAAATTGTTGAAGGGGCGGAGTCGATTGATATTAGTACCCAATAATAACCGTGTGATAAACCAGCCATCTTTCTAATGGGTGGCGCATTGGTGTCTTTATAACCCAATTAAAATCAATAGATAAACAAGTAATCTTTATAAGGCGGAGTTTGGCACGAAGATAACAGATCATAGATGGATAGACCTTGTGATCAGCTGTTGTTTATTGAATCTTACCACACCAATTGTATTTTTACTTTCTCCCTCTATACATAGTATATGGAGAAAGTATTGTTTTCGTCAAAATTTTCGAATTTGAGTTGTTCGTGGAAATATTCGTTTTGGTGCTCCCTGAACCCAAAAAATTGGTTTTTACGTGATGTCTGTCTGTGTATTTGTCCGTGTGGTGTGTGTGTGTGTGTGTGTGTGTGTGTGTGTGTGTGTGTGTGTGTGTGTGTGTGTGTGTGTGTGTTGTGTGCGTGTGCGTGCGTGCGTGCGTGCGTGCGTGTGTGTGTGTGTGTGTGTGTGTGTGTGTGTGTGTGTGTGTGTGTGTGTGTGTGTGTGTGTGTGTGTGTGTGTGTGTGTGTGTGTGTGTGCTCTTAAAAAGAGCTAAAAAAACTAAATAATTTGGTATTTTTAATTAATATTCTACGATTGTTGGTTTCAGAGAAAATTGAAATTTTCATTTTGCGGTAAACGCAGTACATTGTACCCATGTTATTCTTATGGGGAATAAAAAAATACTATTTCTCTCTTATTTACTGATCAATTTCATTCAAACTTGATATGCTTGTCAAGTTAGCATTGACCAACAGAGGAAATTCGAAATATGTTGTCCCTTAATAACCCTGGGGGGAATAGGGGGCATTTCCCCTCTTAAAACCACGAGTGTAGCAATAGATTCTGTAGTGCATCCAAAGCAGGGTTTTGGGTGGCTGTTTTTTAAAACAACTTGTTTACAAGATTTTCTGTACATTCGACCGTGCTTTGTATTCTATATTTAGTAAATAAAAAGTAATTCATTCATTAAAGTTAGGCTAAAAGGGAGAAAGTATGTGTCAGTTTCCTGATACCGTTTATTAAACAATTTTTTAAAATTAAAATATTGTTTTTTGAATTTATTGTTAAATCAGTAATGAAAACGCTCGTTTATAAAGTAAAGTATGATTTAAGTTAGGTTTGAGATCGTTTTAGAACGTAAAAACATCGGTTAAGTAAGGTTTGCGAATTCAATCCAGATCATCCGGTGATCACGTGGTCGCCCTTCGTCATTGCCCTCGCCCTTCGTAGGCCGCCGCTCCGCCTCTTTACATCTACAAATGGGAGAGGGCTCAAATTAAAGGTCTTGATTTCAGGGACTCGGGAAAAATAGCAGTATTTCCAAAATGTTACCAGCAAACGAGAAATAACGTAAAACATCTCCCATAAGACTTTTCTTATGGGGGATGTTTTACGTTAGGCCTATTTCTCGTTTGTTGGTAACAGTTTGGAAATACTGTTATTTTTCCCGAGTCCCTGAAATCAATACATTCATGGGGATTTAAATCCCCCTCCCCCCCGTCTGCTTTGTTTACATTAAAACTTTTGATTAAGTATCTACTTTGTTTACGAACTGGCATGTGTTCCTACTTAAACTGTTTACTCAGAGGAAAGAGATCGGTGTGTCTGAGCAAGGTTAGGGGCTTTGGCCCCTTCAAGCCACTAGTATAACCATTGACTAGTCAATGGTATTACATAGATTTTGTCTCCATTTGAGACTTCTTCAGATGAAGAGTAGAGGGACACTAGTGAGTGTTTTTCTTTGTAAACTTATTTTTATTTTCATTAATATTGTAATCAGTGATGGGCAAAGTGATGTTTACACTTTTTTAAAACAACCAATCATTTAATATAAATTATTATACTCACCATAACAGCTCCCTGCTGTTTTATTAGTGACCATTAGTGGGGTCTGGATAAAAATTGCATTTTCTAGTGGTGGTGCATCAACTGCCATAACTTAAACTAGGCTATAAAAAGTAATGTAGTTTTATCAATAATACCCTCAGACAACTTTTTTATTACATCCCGTATACCCTCAGAATAATTTTGTTGTATTTCAACGCCAGCGGCATTTTGTACAGATATCAGAGCTCACTACATTCACTAAAACACAAAGAATGGCTAAGGGAAATCAGTCCAAACCTTAAAATTACCATGGGTACCCCTAGATATGAACCTGTGAACCAAAGTAAAATTCTCTAACCATTACCTTCGCGAGATGCCTTAGTAATCTAATTAAGTACAGTTATTTCGTAAGTAAACCCAATTTACAATCCCAAAATAAATCAGTTCTGCCTTTTACCAAGTTTGTGTTGCGATATACATATCACTGCTATCAGTCAGTTCACTCCCAGTGCAATCGCAGCTTCTCTCAATTACCTGCAGCATCACCAAGCGGTTTCCAAGAGCCTTCAGCGTCGATGACTTATCCTCCAGCAGCTCTATCATCTGCTGCCTCAACTTCGCCTCTGCATCCATCTCTGCCTCCAGTATCCTGGCGAGATCTGCTCTCGTGCCCTCCAGGGTCTCGTACCTGTGAGGAGCGAACAGCAAGGATCGAGAAACATATTATTTTTAGATAATGCAATGAATGCAGTGGCATTGTTATTTATTTATCATTGTTATTTCGTGTAAATTATTTTAAGTTTGTATATAGTTATAGGAAAAATTTTATGAGACAAGGGTATCACTGATGAAATGAATAAATGAATTGTAAAATTAAATTAAATGAATTTAATTAAATTGAATGAATTGAATTAAATGATGTAAAAAGATGGGAATTAGAGAGGCGAAAGTTGTAAGCCCTCTCTCGTCATTCTAGCATAAATATTTACCGAGTTATTAAAGAAAATATGTATCGACTAAACACAGTACGTTGTCTTATGGGCGTTTTACACTAGAAAAGCCAGTTATTCCTTTGTTAGAGTACTTTTATCATCCCCAGCAACCTCACGCCTACTTTCAAGCTTGTCTGGACCTTCTCCTGACCTTATAATGCGCAAAATTGTATTCCCAGCTTTGCAAGTAAATGAAACCAGGAGTATCAGAACAGCCAAAATATCAATGTTTTCAGATTTCAATAAGAATTTGACTAATTTATGTTTTTACACTGATTTTGAGTTTTAAAAGTTTGTATGTGGAAATTCACTTCCCTCACGTCAGCGTGCTGCGTGCGAACTCGTTTAATAACTTTAACGATTGGAACTATTATTTTATTGTGTTTTTGACAAAAATTTACCTTTTCCAAATTAAATTGAATAGAGAAACATTATTTTAAATTCAGTTAAGTGACGGCCAATAACAACTGACTATTACCGCTGACAGCCAATTAAAAAAATTACAGTGGATAAATATTGTTGGAAATGATTCCCCTTGGTGGAAGGTGTTTCTTCTCCAAATCTTGAACGAGGTTACGCTCTGTGTGTCTCGGTGGGACCGGTAGAGGACAGTCGAGCAAGGTCCACGCTGCTAATTCCCAGGAGGGAATAATTAAGAAACATCAAGATTTTTACTATTTTTGTAAAAGTATTTTTATTAATTCTTCCAGCTCTAAAGCCCAGCAGTTTCCCATAAATAAATCTTTTTTACCGTATTTAGGCATATTTGAGGACTATCTGGTGAGATCCATCCTTTTCTCACGCTAACCAATTTCAGTATTTATATATTGAAGACTCTGTCTGATATTATATTGATATTCAGGGACGTTTCATATCAATAATATTCTGAATTAACCTCAAGAGTAAAAGATTTTAAAAATTTAATTGTATTCTGTATTTAATTATCTGGTAATTTAAAAAAATATTAATAGAAGAAAATTTCTTATTATCGATCGAGCCAGATTATGAACCTACGAATTGTAAACCCTGAGATAAAGAGAACTCATTTTGCTCAATACAGTAAATTTGATATCTTTTCCATCTAGATGTCATTAATACTCAATTAATAAAACAAGGTTATTTGTGATTTGTATCAAGAGTTAATTATTTATAATTTTATAATTTTATGATATCATAAAATGTTGATCATTCGGCACTAATGTCAAAACTTAATCATTATGGGATTGGTGGAAATTGCCTTAATTTAATAAAATCTTACTTTTGTGATAGGAAACAATGGACCATACTCTATAGATCAAAATAAGCATTTTTCTGAATGGACAAATACTTGTGTTGGGGTATACCTACAGGGTTCTATTCTGGGTCCCCTTTTCTTTATAATCTACATAAATGACCTCCCCACTCCCCAAAGCCATTAATAAAGAATTGATCCTGTTTGGTGATGACACTACATCAATCAATAAAAGTCAGAATAATACAGAATTATTCACATGCCTCACTGAGGTAATGAAAAATCTAGAAACCTTGTTGAGCTCAAATGATTTGAAGATTAACATTGACAAAACCCAAGTAATAAAATTCTCAATTAGAACCAACAACATAGAAAACAATATCTCTAAGCCAAACTCTCTAGCAAAACTAAGTCAGATACATTTTTAGCTTTGCAGTTTGATGAAAACTTAAAATGAAAAGAGCACCTAAATTACACTCAAAATAAATTAAGATCCATTACTTATGTTTTTTTACATTTGAGGGAAAGTATGTCATTTGAAACCTGCAAAATAGTGTATTACGCCTATGTTGAAACCATTTTGAGATATGGAATAAATCTTTGGTGACAAGCCTCAGGAATAAAAGCGGTCTTTAGACTGCAAAAAAGAATTATTCACATCATGACTAACCCAAAAAGTTCTTGCAAATTACTTTTCAAACATTTTAATATTTTTACGTTAACAGGCTTATATGCTTACAAATCTTTAATTTATATTAATTCAGTAAAAAAAAACATTTAACAAACGAATTAATATTTGTTCATAATTATAGCTCACGAAATGGTGCACTTTATAGCCAAACCACGGATCAATTTGTTATGAAAAAGTCCCCTGTATTCCGGGTTAAAAATGCATAATTGGCTACCAACTCATTACAAATCAATGGAGCTTAATAAATTCAAAGAAGAGCAAATATGATCTGCTAGATAAGGCTTTTTATTCAATTGAAGAATTGTTTGATAACCCTTTAAGGTAGATTTTATTATTTGTATCCAGGCTAAATGAGAGCGTTTAGGAGTGTTACGTTCTTATTGCGTGTTTCAGTTTTTTATTTGTTATTAGTTATAGTATGGAAATAAAACCTTGACGATGCATCTGTTCAGTATTGTGTAGTAACACATGTCTTGAATGTTTTGTGCAAATAAAGAATGTCTAATGTCTAATGTCTTGTAGCGCTGCGGTTGGCATTCATGCATGCTGCGCTGTGTACTTGCATCTATTGGCAAGCCTGGGACGCAACTATAGCAAAAATCGACCGGATTTTCATTTGTTTGTTAGTATTCAAAATGGTGCCACCCATTGAGGTCCCGCCGATTGTGAAGTCGCGCTGCGATCCAATTTCTAAGTGTTAATGGTGTGAGAGTGGCTGAAATTCATCAGGAGATACGCGAAGTGTTTGGCAAAGTGACACCTCTAGCGGCATGACATGATTAAACACATGTGACAAAATTGGCTTAAAAATTATCCCTTCCTCCTGGTACCGCTCAAGAGAAGTCAACACACTTCCCAAAGGCTTGGATTTGTGCACCTCAGTCAACATGTTTGAAGCATGAGCAGAACTTTCAATAATTTAGTCAATCAGTAACAGTGACATAAAAAAACTTATAACACTAAAGGAAACTCATAAGATAGCGACGAAACCGTAAACCGTCTGTTCTCTCTCATATTTTGATCAACTTTATGCACCAAACCTTCAGTGGCAGAGGATCGCCCACTTCGTTCCTTGCCATGAACATTCATTTGGCCATCTTAAAATGTTCTAACCCATTTGAGTGCCATTATATTGCTTATTTTTTATTTTTCCAAAGTTCAAAGTAAGTGGCATAGTTCATAACTTCATTTAAGTATACAAATCCTTAAAGTTAATTTAAGTTAATGTCTTGCAGTTAATGTCTTGCAGTTAATGTCAGTGTTTTAGTTGGCTTTAGTCTACATTCTCTCGTATAGAGCTGTATTTATGTCGTTCAAATACATCTGTGCACATTTTGTGCAGAAATTTTATGCAAACAAGAAGTTTCCAATTATGATTAAACTTATCATGAATACAATAAGCTAAGTACGTTGCACGAGTGAAAAACCAGGCCGTCAATAAGACTAATGTTAATTTTAACTTTGGGCTTCATTCTGGTTTTTTACTCGTGCAACGCACCATACATTACTTCCAAAATAGACTTAACTACATGCAATTCTGAGCTAACCATAGCAAACACGAAGTTGTGGGACCTTTTTCCAGGTAGTTTTGAGATTTCCTCCTCGTGTGAATTAGCACCTACAATAATCTTTAAATACAATTTCATGGCTTGCAGATTTGCAATACGATAATTTCTTTATGAAAAAAAAAAACATTTATATGTTCTGTTGTCGCTTCCAATTATTGATCCGGTCTTAAAATTCCTTGCTTCACATGAAACACAAGGTGTTCATTGACAATTGTAAATGGCATAACTCCTGCTGGCATCCTTAAAGCCCATTTTTTACATGAATCATTTACTTCCTCCTCACTGTTAGGTGCTCACACTATTCTCATAAATAGTGACAATAAACATACTCCTGTATAACTGTTTGTTTTTTCTGATTGGTGGCTTGATTTGAAATAAAAGTAAAATGACAAACACATCCGTAAATCTAAATACACAATGGTTAAAAGATCTAAAATAGTTTGGGCATAATCAAACGCTATTATAAAATACTTTCTTTTCCCCTGTTAATCTTATGAACGAATTCCAAAATTTAAGGGCGGCTAGGGCCCTTCCCTTAAGTTTGCCCTTTATGAAATTTTGGGGAACAACTTAAAAACGTGTAGGAGGAGTCCCAACGAAACCAAATTGTATTAAATAACTATGAAGATTTCACTAGGAAATACCGTAGTCTTGGCTTTCACAACCACTGGTATGGAAATTCAGAATTACCAAGAAAGTATCGGGAGTACTAAGTATCTAGTTGGTTACGTGTTTTGTTTCGAGGTAGATCGATATTGTTAAGGGGTTAAAGCTTCAAGCAACCCAAACTATTGATCGTGGTGAAATGAATAGGTGTAAATTGGTTTTCTATTGTCTTGATGTACCGCACCACAACTAAAGTATGGTCATTCAGACAATCTTGCAACACATTTGGCATTTGAGTTTATAAAACTGCTAATAAATTCAGTGGAACTTCACATCATTTTGCAAATGCTACACCGAGGCTCACGTAGAGTTTTGCCTGCAATTTAAAATTTTGGATGTGAGCAAAATATTTGTTAGATATGAAAGCTTTTCATTAACAACAGAAAACTTCAAATTAAAATTTATTAAAAAGTAATAAGATTAAAATATTGAATTACCTAAGCTGTCGTCCAATGTATCTAGCAAAAATTATCCCAAAAGTTTTAAAAACTGTCCCTTGAATTGGTGGTGGAGGAAAGGTGTGGAATTTTGCCTGTCAACGCCAGTGGCTGCTGCAGTCGACTACGTTAGCAACTAAGTTCCCAGCTCGATGAATTCTAGGTTTTGCACTTTCATGGACTTAAGCAGATGGACCTCTCCCCAAAAGATAATTATGCAATCTTGTATGACTGGGGGAAAATAATAAGTGAAAATAGATCAGGACTGGTTATGTCTATTCCATCAGAACAAAGTTGAAATGTATGAAAATGAATAAAGGTTGTTTTGGTTTTGATTTGATTCAGTATTCAGTAGAGCGTTCCCCGCATTAACATTTGCTTCCTAATAACCATGGTAATTTATATAATAAGAACTTTTTATTTTATTACTAAATAAAGTGATGAAACCTTTAATTTACCTATTCAAAATTTCTCCCACGCTGAGCAAATCTCCTGTCTTTGACTCTGTAGCGACATCTTCCAAGAAATTCTCAAAAACCGAATACTGCATGACATACTTTTCCATTGTCTCCTTAACCTTCTTATATTCCTCTATTTCTATCTGAGTGAAAAGCATTTCATGATTCAACTTCACTTTGTGCCCTCTCTGCTCCCTGATGATTTCACAGAATCTCGATGTGGACGCTTTGTTCTCCTTGACCACTTTGTCAGAATCGGTGAAGAGCTTTTTTAGCTTCACCTTGTTCTCTACCAGTTGGTCCCAATCCCAGTGAATGTTCGCTTCCCTTTTTGTGGTGTATATTTGTTGTATGATTAGATCGTTCTTGGCTTGCCGTCTCTCTGACTCTACTTTAAATTGGGCCAGCAACGGAAGCTGCAACTGTGGAAGCGGTGGGGAGGAAATTTCTCTGAATACCTTATTTGTAACTTCTTTCTCTGCAAAAATTAAATATAACAGTGAATTTATATATATATATATATATATATATATTTATATATTCAGAGATTATTTGTTAATACACATACAATAACATTTCATTAAAGCTTCAATGCGAGACATTTGAATCTGATAGCTTTGTCTTACTAACTCTTTGGGTGTGACACCAAAATTAACAGGTCTTGCCATAAACTGAAACTGTTATTAGCTCATTTTGTATTTATAACGCAAGACTGAAGTTGAAAATATAATTTTCAAGATGTCTTCTCTGAATTAATGATACTATGGTTTTTTAGTCACCAGTTATCTCGGCCAGATCTGCGCAACAAACGACACAATATAAAACTGTTTTTTAAATAAACACAAAACTTTATAATTTTTCACAACAAAAATGTACATAAATATTCAGAGTGGTTCCTCCTTCCTAACTATTGTTAGTTGAATTATCTCTATCAAAGCACTTTATCAATAGTTTTCAGTTTCCCAAGACTGGAGGAATCCTTTTTTTTATACATTTGCATTACATATAAGAAGACAAACTATTTTTAAAAGTCGCTGCACAACATTTCCGAACACAGGTGCTTGGTACTGGCCGGTGGAACCACACTGAAAAAAGAATCAGAGGTAAGATCCCCTAGTGCGTGAATTGGGTCCTCAGCAAGGTTCAGAGGAAGAGCGGGCCGGATGTTAACTGTATTGCTATTGCACTAGATCAGTGGTCACCACCTCCAAGGCGTAAAACTGACCCACCTCTGGTTCGAGTTGACCTGAGTGTCGGCTGAAGAGGACCCAAGCGCCCTAAAGCAGCCTCAGTGGGCCAGGGACTTTCCCGCCCACTGGAACCTCACGAAACAACAACAACCTGAGTGCCTGGTCGAGCCTTCAAGACCAGACTTGCGAATGCTCTCCTGGTGTGGGAGTGAACGACCCAACCCAAAGTGTTAAGTAAAAGCTAAAATTATAAAATTTACATAAAGCCAATGTGTCATTGAATAATAATCGTTGAAAGTGGAGGTGCATAAATTATTATGGGTGAATGCTGAGTAAATAGCAGTCCATAGAAAAGAGTAGACTGAGAATCCAGGGTATAAAAGTGAAGCGCAAATACCACTTTTTATCTGGTGAAAAATTGCTTTAAATTTCATAGTAGGGATTCAGATAGGTTCTACTGTGTAATTCCCTTCATGGTCATGGAATATATTAATGCTGTATAAATTAATGTATATTAATTTGTTGCCTCTTGTCTGAGTACAAATAGGCCTATTATCAAATTCAAACTTATAGTTAACTAGTGGTTTGTAACTGTATACATGTAATATATGTCTCATTGGTTTTGAATCACTTTTAAAGTAAAAGTATGCCACATGGCATTTTTACAACTGTCGTTCACTTACACAATTAATTCTTTTCGCTCAAAAAACTAACTTGATATTTTTAAATTTTAGCTTTGACTATGCAATCCTACTATACTTTTCAGAATTAAAAACTAAATTGGTAAAAAAATAAACTAAATTCTGGTTTTTACAGTCATTTTTACTAATTCAAATTCTTAAAAAAAAGCAATAAAATCTGATGATTGGTTTTTCCAGAATCTTTTGTAATCTTTTGTACTTGGGAGGCTTCTTAGCATACTCCCGTCACTGTGTACTTTTAGGATAAAATACCTAAACACTAAATTTATTTTGAAAAATGTTTAAGAACATTACTCAATTGGAAGTAAATAAATATTCTGAAAAAATATATTCTAAACTTACCTTCATCCATGTTTCTCAAAGAATTAATAAAAACAACTTAAAACAAAAACAAAAACAAAAAAGAAAATTAGTTTGTTATTATAAAAATCAGAGGTGGGAAAATTATATCATATGAAAGTAGTAAGGACATAGGGAAAACAACTAAGAGAAAACATACTTTAATGGAAAGAACAGATGTTGTAAACTGACATATATTTAAAAGTCTACCGAATGGCAACATAGGAGCAGTGTGCAATGTGCAATTTAGGGACTGAAGACCGTGAGGGTGCAGTTTAACCGAGCTTATTGATACAATATCAAAACTGAAGGCTGAGCATAGGAAAGAGATAACGAGTTCGCACGCAGCACGCTGACGTGAGGGAAGTGAATTTCCACATATGAAACTTTTAAAACTCAAAACGAGTGTAAAAACATACATTTATTCCAATTTTACTGAAATTTGACAACATTGATTTTTTGGCTGTTCTGATGCTCCTGGTTGGATTTTAGACATTTACCTGCAATGCTAGGAATACAATTTTGCGCATTATAAGGTTAGTAGAAGGTCCAGTCAGGCTTTCAAGTAGGCACCAGGTTGCTGGGGATGATACAAATACACCAACAAATGAATAACATGCTTTCCAATGTAAAAACCCCATAAGACAACGTACTGTGTTTAGCCGATATACATTTTCTTTAATAACTCGGTAAATATTTATGCTAGAATGACGAAAGAGGGCTTAAAACTTTCGCTTCACTAATTCCCATCTTAATACATGCATTACTTTTAACGTCTGGGGCTTGTCTGACCCTTTTTGGGCCCAAAAACTCGAAATTTGAAAGAATAATCCCCAAAAAATGGGTGTAGAGTTTTCCGATTGTTTTGCCCAACGAACTTGTCCAACTGATTATAGAAAGAAACACCCCTGCTAAATTTGAAGAAAATCGGACAAAAAATGCGACAGCTAAATTGCACACACACACACACACACACACACACACACACACACACACACACACACACACACACACACACACATATATATATAATATACACTGAAGGAGACATCCCATCTACATGGCCCAGCTGTCCCACTTTTAGTGTTTGCCAGAATTTGAAGTGGATATAGTTTGATTAGGTCACCGACAGATTGTGCTGCTGTCAACTATTTATTTGAGTTATTTAGAATCAGAATCAGAACCAGAATTTTATTTCTCCATTAAATATATACACTGTTGTACATAGAGAATTGTCAAACTAAACTAGGTGTACGCTCATTCTTCCCGTAAGAGGATGAACGAAGACTGAATTTTTAATTATATATTTAAATAGACATGTTACATATTTAGCTTTTGTTAACTTACACCTTGTTTAGCCAAACACTTTTACAATAGGTCAACAAATATCTAGACCATATGCAACATACCTAAATAATTATAATTTCTTTATATTGTAATCTGACAGAGAAAGATTACAACTGTGTGAATGTACGAGTACAAATACTAAAGTTTTCAACAGATTACTTGTATTTAAAAATACTTAGAGAAAATTTGAATTGATATATTATAAAAGTAAGGAGCTTTGCAAAGGTCCGTAAGCATACGTTAACGTGTCTACTAAAATGTATTACAAATTTAAGAGATAAGAGACAACCGGCAAAATTTGAAGTACCAGCTATCATACTAATCATTCTAATATTATAAAGCTGAAAATTTGTGAGTTTGTTTATTAGTTTGTGGCTCAATCACGCTCTAACTACTAAATCGATTGAGCTGATTTGGTAGGCAGATTGCTAATATCCTAAAGTAACATGTAGGCCTATTCGCGTTTTAAAATTCCTTTATGATTTAGCCCCAATGGCTACTAAACTTCCCATGTTAATCTTATGAGCATTAACATTTACTGGATCAGATTATAAATAAAACAGGTGTTCTGCATTTTATATTTTGAGTTCATTTATTTGTTTATATTTTGGTTTACATTATACATCTGTATAGGCCTACTCCCTATATGCAATCGCGGGCCCTTACCTGCCCGGCCACTTTTCCTGTTTGATTTGTATAATATAGCCTATGATTTTATCAGGCTCTACAGATGGCGTTGTGCAATTACTTAAATTTCAAATTGCCAAAATCTGTATTGCTGCCTAGTGTATATTATCGTCGTCATGGCGAGATATTATTAAGTGATTTTCATTACCTAAATACATAAAACAAATTCGGGTTTGTATGTTAGTTATTTAGTTACATCAAACAGCTGTTGTAAGGATGATATATAAACATACTTGAAAAGCAAATAAACATATGTTTATTATGGAAATAACAAATCTACTTGAATGGCAACTCTTTTTCAATACCGAAGCAAGCTCTATATAAAAATAGACGAGTGAGCGTACCTAATGGAGGCGAGTGAGTGAAGCGAACGAGCTCATATTGAAAAAGAACGAGAATCTTTGACATAGAACAAATTCAATGACATTAGGACAGAAGAACGTCTGTCCTACCAGCTATAGTAGTACTCAACCCGAACTCCCGAACGCTGACCCAAGGATCATCTTTCCTCCATAAATTTAACATGGCACCTTTTAAAGCCAGTGAGGCGGAGCTCTAAGGCCGGGGTTAAACAAAAGTAACAACAATTTTTGGTATTATTGAAAATTTTCTAAAATTACTAAAAAAGGCGTAAATAATAACAAAGAAATTTGCCAGTGTGGTGGAGGTCTATGGTTGAGGAGGGCGGCGTATCAAACGTGGAGACATCTTTCAGGAGATGCTGCTTTAAAAAAAGAAATCCAACGAATAATCATACATTAAAATTAAACGTCTGGGAGTGATAGTAAAGGCAGAGCCCTGAGGTAAAAACAAAGATGTATCCACAATATTTTGGTACCCAACAACGTAGTATATAGGTCTGGAGCAGTTTTGAGGAGCCGCTTTCGAAATATTTGGATTTTTATTTGGTGGTTTGTATTAGGTTTCTAATAAAATTTACCACCTGATTTTTTAGAAACAATCGGGTTCAGACATTACAGGGCTTAAGAAGTCCCAAAATTCAGTTTTTTTTTACCTTTCTTAATACCCTAAACTTTAAATATTTTTAACAGGTTTCAACAGTTTTAACTCATTGCCATAAAAAGCTCAAAAAGCTAAAAAATTAGTACTCCAATCCACACACGGTCAAATTAGTTATTGTTAGTAGGTTATTCAGCTAATGGTTGCGGAGAATATTTCAATTTCCATTCAGCAGTAAACTAAGTACATTGTCAGATGTTATTCTTATGAGAAATAAAAAACATATCTCTCTCATATACTGATTAATTTTATTAAATCTTGGTTTGTTAGCATTGACCAACAGAGAATATTCGTCCCAGGACAACCTTAAAACTGGTCTTTACCAGTTTTGAGGCTGACATTGGGTACAGCAAATGAAGTTGTCATTACATATGGTAAGTTTTTTGGCTGACCATTATGACAAACTTCCCTTTCACCTTGGTCCCTCCACTTGCAGCGGCTGGGGGAGGAAACTCGGGGTTTGGACCCCAACCTGAGAATGCATGGTCCCTGGCTGCTGTACATGGATACCCCATCCGTTGAGTTGGCCAGTTGGAGGGCAGAGCGGGTCCGCCTGTTTGAGCCTGATCATAGCTGTCACAGGTGCACGGGAGTTGGTACTCTGAAAGGCCAATTTGGCTGCCTGTCCCATCCCACTCTTTCCTTTCCTGCTATATCCTAACCTGCGCAAAATTCCCACTTGTGGAAGACGTGCCTATAGTAGCTATGCTGGGGTTTCCTAATCAAGCAACAATGATAGAGAATATTCGGAAAACGTTTCCAACTAATCCTAGATGGGGAGGTAGAGCAATTAACCTCTTAAAACCACTGTGTGTACCTAGCAAATTAGATTAAAGTGATTGCGTTTATTTGGTCACAGGTCCTAGATATGGCCATTAGGCCTGATCACGCTTTTTATGACTCGGCCAATGACTTTAATATATTTTTGGCACCGGATAGTTTTCGACGAGTTTTAAATATATCACCTGAGGGAAAAGTTTCCAATTATTATTATTATTAGACCTATAAATTTCCAGCCCCAAAATCAGGGGGTTAAACATACAGAAATATACTTGTTTTAAACCCATTGAATGTAAAAGAAGGTATTCAATGATTTATTTATAAAACAGTATCTAATAAAATTCATACTTTAAATTTTAAAATGTTTACATCATTAATATGTAGTTTGAATTTAAACACACAAGCTACTGAAATCGCAGTACGAGAGGTTTAAAAGCAAAACCCAACATCTACATTAATGACAATTTTTCAGGAGAGCAATCTGTCTACAACGTAACTAGATGAACAATGTAGACGGTTGGGATTACGGAGTTTTGGACATCTTGATTGATTATGAAAATCAATATTATTTACAGAAAATGCCAACAAATATAAAATGTAACCAGACTATTTTACTGACCGGTAGATTACAAAACTTTAATTCCATGTCATTAGGTGACAGTGGGGCTTATTTGGTACATTACGTGCAATAAAGATAGTTTGCACGTATGATCGTTTAGTAAGTCTACCATCGAGTAATTTATTCACAATGAAAAGAAACTACTAAAGGTCTACAACACTCTTGATTATCAATCACAGTCAGCCGTGTTACGGAGTTATACTGTCCCAGTAATTCAAAAATTCCAAAACTTATTGTATTAATTTATCTTCACTAGTCCAAACACTTAGCTTTTCATCGAAGTTTTCCCAGTAAAAAATAAACTTATAATAATTCTAAATAGATATAGGCTAAGTATTGTTTTAAACACGACAAAACACTATTAATTTACACAACACTCACATTTTAAACTATTTAAAAATAACAAAATTGATGGAACAAAACATAATCTAACTTCATAGTTGAAAACATGTTTACATTTTTGTGATTTATAAACAAAGATTCAGTGTTTTCACTCAGCAGTAAATATATCCCACGCGCTTATACAAAAAATCTCGCTTTATCCCACACTCTCCCTTACAATATCCCTCGTCATATCGCACACTTTCCCACTGATTTGTTAAACAATGCAACACAATTAATGTTAAATATTATATGATTATTGAATAATGTATTAGTACAATATTTATACCGTTGGATAGAGCTTATTTATATTTACTAATTACCTATAGGTATTTTACATTTTAGTACCTCAAAGGATTTTGAGCAATGCGACATAGGCTAAATGATACGGTGAACTAACTAAATTAAATAATTGGATTGAGTGAAACGAAATCCTTATACATAACTTTACTGCTTACACTGGTAAGAGAATCAACTCAAACTGGCATGTCTTTGACATAAATAACTCAAAAACGCCTCTACAGATCCACTTCAAACTTTAGAGATAGATTCTATAGTACGAAATCTCGGTCGAGTTCGTTATTGGGAATATTTGGTTAAGTGATAATAAAATTATCTTTAAAACAAATCTATTTTTCATCCCATAAGATTAACATTGGGAGCCATTTTAGTGGTACTTGAATCGTTGATATTTAGCCAACGTCTTTGTTTCAACTATAGAGTAACGTAAGTATTGCCATAGATTCACTACAGAACTATAGTTATTCATGTTCATGTTGACTAGGAAAAAAATACTTATTTTCGTACCTTGAAACACAAAAACTAAGGTATAAATATTATTAGCTTTTAAAATTTGTACGTGTATTTTATTTTTTACTAATTAAAAGATGCATTATTATTTTAAATACTATTATAATAAATAACTTTATTGGTACCGTACTCTATGTAAAAAATGCAGGCCGAGTGGTGCACTATGGGACTTTGGCCAGTCCAGACTCCAGACGACAAAATTATAACTTATAACCTAAAGGAAATATGTGATGAAAGTGATTAAACGCTAATATATGTAATTATATACATTATAATTTCCACTCATTAACAGTAGAAAGTCTTAATTTGTTAAAACAATGATTATCTCGCTTATAAAAATTACGGTAAGTTACCAAATAAAATTAATGTTTTGGTTTTTATTTGGCGGCTATCACCAATGCAACTTTACAATTAACATTTGTAAGAACAGAAAAAAGAACAAACTATAGCTACCTATACATCGTGCTTTTTACTATGATGATATGTTATTAAAACTTAATGTGGCACATTAGTTTTTCACCATATTCTGGGACTAGCCTATTTCCTTTTTGTCAGATTGAAAACTGAAGTTTAATATAAATTTATTTTCCTACAAAAATGATAATTGCATTACCAGAACTACCCTAGACCTCGTGCGGATCTTCGTTAAGCCTGGGAGTTATTGGTAAAAGTGGTTTAAACCGGTTTTTTAAGGGGGGGAAGCGATTGATATCTATTCTTAGACTATTGACTAAACAAAAATCGCTTGTGAGAATCATCTGTTACGTGCCAAACCAAAACATTGCAAACGCGAAGTGATTGTTAAGCAAAGATCGTATATAGGTTAAGTCTGTCCCACACATCTCGCGACCAGGCCTAAACATTCAACCGGACATCCTCCCGAATGTTCACTGAACATTCCGTCCCATATTCTTGCTACCAGTACACAATGGCCCAACAAAAGCGAGCGTGATAGTTTACTCAGTGTGCTCGTTTATGTTCGGGACAGTTCACCTCGCCATGATTCGTGTTTGCCTGTGCTCCGTTTTTGTCTGGTTTTTGGCTTGAATCAAATGTGACAAGCGGAAGCGAATGGGCGAGCATGGTATTGCATGGTATTGGGCGAGCGTGTACTGGTTACTTCATTGTGCACATTCGTTTAATTTGGTGCAAAATTTGTTGTCACGACTCGTTCCGATTACTCGGTGGAGCATTTGAGCGAATCATTCGGCGATAGTGTACTGTTGCCAAAGAGTTTGTGCAGCTCCCACACTTCTCGGGATTAGGCGGCAAACGTCGACAAAGGACCCAGCACCCTGAAAGCTTTTAACGAGCGGAAATTCCCCGAGGCCTGTCTGGGAAGCAGCTGCACCCGACCCTTCTAGGAACGCATAATTATAGACCACCCGTGTCGAACTCCGAGCAATAAATCACCATTTGGTAAACACCCCTGCTCTCATTCTTGTTCTAGTCTTCAACAATTCCTGAAGTATGGGGGAGCGAAAATCTCCCCCTAGTAATTAATTAAACAGAACACCAGGCGGACGATAAATTGGAGCGCGTATTGAGTGGTGGTGGTTATAAGAAGCGGGTCGCGACACGCCACAGTCTCTCGATAGACTTCTTCGAAGACGGACGTCTACCGGACGTATGCAAAGACAAAGGAGAACTATAAAGAGGGCAAGTAGGTGGAAAGTTTAAACGAAGAGCCATTACAAAGAGGATAAGGACCAACAGAAGGATAACATCGTTAAACAAACGTCGTAGAACTGTAACGAAACGACGTAGGAGAACAAGGGATATTTTCAATTAATTCGATAACAATGTCGTTTATTCATCAGAAATCGTGTGAATGTGTGAAGACTGAACTGGACTTGTTTTCGTTACCGCCTACGCAGACCAGTATCGAGAGAGGTAAATGGTTTCAATACAAACCGGTCTCATCGCTGACGGACGATTCGCCAATAGAGTTTGTAATACCCGGTCACGGTGACGAGTACACGGACCTGACACAAACGTTATTACACGTGAAAGCCGCTATTGTGAAACAGGACGACACTAAAGTGGACGGTGGGCAACCTGCTAAAGAGGTGGGCCCGGTGAACAATTGGCTCCACTCGATATTCAGTCAAGTGGATCTCTATCTCAATCATAAACTGGTGTCCCCACAAACTAACACGTACGCTTACCGTGCCTACTTGGAAAACCTATTGAACTACGGATGTAGTGCGAAGAATTCGCACCTGACTAGCGAGCTGTTTTTTGAACATTCGGCCGGACTAATGGACGATTGTGGCGAATTGAACGAGGGATTGAAAAAGCGTCGCGATCACACGAAAGAAAGCGATGTTTGCGATATGGTCGGTCGATTGCACATCGATCTGTGCAATCAGAACAAATTCATGTTGAACGGTGTCGAGATGCGATTGCAACTTAACAGATCCAGAAACTCGTTTTGTATAATGTCCAAAACGCTAACTACCTACAAGGTGACAATTAAAGAGATTAGTCTTTTCGTACGTTGATGTAAGATCAATCCGAGCGTATTGTTGGCGCACAGCAAAACTCTCGAGACCGGCACGGCCAAGTATCCGATCACGCGTGTAGAAGTGAAATCGTTCACACTACCCTCCGGCATAATGAGTAAGGCTTTAGACAGTGCATTTCTCGGTCAGTTACCGAAACGTGTGATAATTGGACTGGTCAGTAATCTTGTGTTCAACGGAGATTTCAAGAAGAATCCTTACAACTTTCAACACTACGATATGAATTATCTCGCATTGTACGTGGACGGTGAACAAGTACCGGCCAAACCGTTACAGCCCGTTTACAGATTGAATAGTGAGACATATATACTCTCTTATTACACATTGGTCACCGGCACCGGAATCCAGTTCTCCGACGCAGGTAATGAGATCAAGAGAGGTGACTATCCGTACGGTAATTGTCTTATGGCGTTCGACTTGACACCGGACATGTCCGCGGCTGAGTCGAGTCACTGGAATCTCCTGCGCAACGGTAATCTACGTATCGGAATTGGATTCTCCAAAGCGTTGCCCGAGACCGTCAACTGTATAGTGTACGCCGAACTGGACAACGTCATCGAGATCGATCGTCACCGTAACGTAACAGTTGACTTCAGCGGGTGAATAAAAGCGATCGCCAAACAGAAATATTGTCTGACAGCGAGTGCGTACAGTTTACTTCAAGGGTGAGCAGACGCACCGCCAGTCAGTAGTACGGTTGAAGTCACTCGGTAAGGACGTGAACATGGACGCTTACGCTTCTGCGGACGACTATATCAAATCGTTTATTCAGGAGATTGAGGTTATGAACAATAATGCTAGTGATCAGACATTGGCATCACCTCAGACGTCATTTGTAAAACCGACCACTGCCTGCAAGAGACGAAGGAGGGCAACTCCCATCGAAGTGGAAACCAAGAAACCAGGATGGGTGCCGAAACCAACAGATGATTGTCCCATAGTGTCATGGATGGACGATGGGAATACTTTTGCTGTTCAAAACCCGGGAAACAAAGGACAAATGTTATTGAAAATGGAAATGTATGATGGTACAGATATGGTGTTCATGTGCGGTTTATTTTTGGACAAAGATGGTGAAATGTACCAAAGTGTTAAACAAGTAGTTGATAAAGTGGAAAACATGTGGATCGATAAATCAACAGGAGTACCGAAAATTACAGGCTTAACTCAAACTGTTACACAACGCAGTGCAGTTTCGCAGCCAACGTCGAAGAAGCGAGCTGTGAGGAAGAAACAACGAGTGGCGCAAGCATTCAATTAGAGCAGCTTAATCCCAGACCGGTCTCGACGCGTCGGTTTTTTGTGTCAACACCTGCGCCCGACCCTTCGGACCCCCCACTTAGAAGAAAATGGCGGCGAGGGTTTATAAGGCGGAGCCCCGCCCGATTGAGCATCATTCGCCACCAGACCGCCACCTCACATAGACCTACTCCAACTACTACTAGAGATGTCGAACAGCAGCAGCACTTTCAAGCTAGAGTTTCCGAGCGTGAACGGCACTGCAACAACCGCGGACCTGAGAGCTACCCTCAACAACTGCAAGTCCGACTCTCCGCTTTACACCAGGATAGCCGATCTCCGAGAGGAATGCGGCTATCTCATCACTGCGATGGAGCGAGCCACCACACCCTTTGGCGAGACGATCATCGTGATCCTGGAGGGGCAGGTCGGGGACGACTTCTTTCTGCGAGTCTACCTGCCTAGGCGCTTCAACGAGGCCCTGAGCAACACCGACATCGAGCGCTACAACGGCGGATTTGGAGAACGCCTTCGCTTGGTGAAGCGCAGCCCGAGGGGTTCCAATAGTAGATTCACACCGTTGGAGTTTATGTAAAGCAAGACTTGAAGATTACGTTAATACCTTTGTAAATTAGTTTTCGTAGTCAATACTTATAGTCACGTTCAGAACATAACCACTGTGTTATTTATTTCACTTAACCCCAAAAATGTCCTTTAGTAGTAAGTTTAAGAGTGTGAGTATGGTAACTGTGAGGTGTTTAGCTCAGTAGTAATCATGGGCTTGATGTGGAAACATCCGTTCTCAGCCATTGTGGCGGGACCTTCGGGTTGTGGCAAGTCACAGTTTGTGTCAAAGTTTATAAAGCACATTACAGAAATGTGTGACACACCATTTACCAGTATAAACTGGCATTATGGTAGTGGTGGTGGCGGCGGTGGTAACTCGAAAAATGTCACCATTAACCACATAGAAGGTCTACCAAACTTGGAGGATTTTTCTGGTAACGAGCCGATACTTGTGATTATAGACGATATGATGCGTGAGGCCGACAACCGTGTGGTGGATCTTTTCACAAAAGGTTGCCATCATCGCAACATTAGTGTGTTTTTCATTACACAAAATTTGTTTCATCAAGGACGCGGGCAGAGGGACATCTCATTGAATGCGCATTACATTGTGTGTTTTAAGAATCCTAGAGATAGAGTTCAGATTAGGTACTTGGCCAGACAAATATATCCAGACAGCCCGAAAATCATCGAGGAGGCGTACGCTGACGCTACGAGGAATCCACACGGCTACCTACTGATAGACTTGAAACAATCAACAGACAGAATATGCGAATACGAAGTTGCATATTTCCAGACGATTCTACCAACTATGTGTACTTGCCAAAGAAAAGGTAATTTCGCCATCAGTAGTAATCATGTCGTGCTTGCGGAAGGACGCAGCTCTGCTTACGGCTTTCATACACGCAACACCCAAGGAGCGGAAGGCACTGTTAAAGGTGTGTGACAAGAGCCGCATTCGCTCAGTGTGTGAGTGCGCATACAACGTGTTGCGCGGTAACGTTCCTCTGGCGAAGAAGAGTAAAAGTCAGTTAAGCAAACACAAGGCAACGCTACGTCGATTGGTGAAACGCGGCGAAGGCTGGTCAAAGAAACGAAAGTATCTCATAAAAAAGGCGGTGGAATTTTTATACCATTACTTTTGAGCGCAGTACTACAAGTAGCATTGAGTAAATAAAAATGACTGGCATCAACAATCAGTTCTATTTGACGCTGCCTAGCAACAGTTCGATGCAGTATTATCCGAAAAATACAGTTGCAAATTATATAAAACATTTGCCGAGAGCTATTCAACTGGACGCTGGCGACTGGGAAATTGCACTTGTGGAAGCGCACTATCCAATGACATTTCTATCAGTCGGTAATGACGAAACAATTGACATTTGCATACAACCGCAAGAGGAAGCAAAAGTGAACATAGAAGCGTTGGCGCGGGTTATGGACAGCTCTGCCGATGTAACGCCAGTAGTGTCAGCTACTCCAAAACAAAACCACAGAATTAAATTGAAGACTGGTGATTACGCAAATATTCAAGAATTGTGTGATTCAATTCGCAGGAACTAGCGATTACTTTTGGTGTAAAGTTCACCGTTGAAAACTCATACAACAAATTCATTGAAGTATCGATGGGAACTGATGTTGTAAAAATTACATTAAGTCCAACGTTAGCGCTTCAATTGGGGTTCGATCCGAATGAATTGACGCTGGAAGGTGATGCAGTTAACAAAAGCATCCGTTCGCCCAACATTCGTCTTGGCTTACCGTCACACATGTACGTGTATTGTGATTTAGTCGAGCCGCAGATGGTCGGCGATACAGTCGCACCGTTATTGAAAATTGTCAATATATCCACGTCTACTTATGTATACGGTTTGCATAAATCAACATCATTCATTGATCCGCACTATGTGCCTGTTATGAATAGATCTTTTGACAGTGTGGAAATTGACTTAAGAGATAACATTGGTAATCATTTGCCATTCCACTTTGGAACGTCGTGCGTGAAGTTACACTTTAGAAAAGTAGCTAGTCATTAGTGCAAAAATGGAACATGCAAAGAAGATGGTAGTTGTGCCACAAGATTTGATTGATCGACTGCAATCAAATGCTACGGATAACAGACCGACTTATCTATCCAGTGAAAACAGCCTCGACGCGGAGATGCAACAAATATTGAATAACAAACGCATGGACGATAGTGAAAAGTGGAAATTGTACAAACAAGCGTTACATCGCTTCTTGCATATTGCAGAGAATAGACGTCAACCGATTAGCATACCAATCGTGGAGTCGGGTGGGAATGAACATAGTCGACGATCGCACCCCGCTGCGGAAGGTGGTCCAGTGGAAGAGATTGTGGAAACGTTTTCCATAACTTACAGATCTGATGCCCGCAATCTTTTACGTTTCATGAAACGTGATGGCAGCTTAATCAGTTGGGACAGTGGCTATTCAGTGTACATCAACGGTGTAAAAATCCCAGACTCAAATCTAGTGGATATCTTAAATTGCATAGTAAAGGTGCGTATGCGTGATTAAACACCGCCAGGATGGCGGGAAGTGCTCAACGCATTGAAAGGGATGAACGTGCCAAAGGACTATATGAATAATCTAAGAGCGCTTAAGGAAATAAATGCCGAATATCGATCATCATTCACAGGAGGAGAAGGATCAGACGATGAAGTAGACACATCAACTGAATCAATACTGAGAACACCGCTAATAAATCGGCTTCGATCGGCAAGAGGAAAACGTGTAACATCTACACTGGCGCGAGCGACAGAGCAGTTTGATTTTTTAACTAGAAACAAGCCGTCGTCAAATTTGGACAATTGGGAACCGTACACAGGATAGGTTTTCAGTATTATGGAGCGTTTGTATTACAATCCCATCGAACCTTCGTCGTATGGCGGTGTAGCTCCATTAGCGCGAGCTGCAAAACCAGTTTCAAAACGCAAAGTGATTGAATGGTTACAAACACAGGACACTTACACATTGCACAAACCGGCACGCAAGCGTTTCCCGCGCAATCCTTACATAGTGTATGGTCCATTTGAATTGTGGCAAGCGGACTTGAACGATATGCGTGGTCTTAGTAAACACAACGACGGCGTCAACTACCTACTGACTGCAATAGACGTGTTTAGCAAACACCTGTATGTGCGAACGTTAAGGCGAAAAGAAGGAGCTGAAGTGGCCAACGCTTTCGAGGAGATATTTGCCGAAGCGACCGACACACCTCGCTGTTTACAAACCGACAAAGGTACTGAATTCACCGGTGCCAAGACGAAAAAATTATTCAAACAATACGGAATCATCTATGTCACTACACAAAACCCAGATGTTAAAGCAGCCGTAGTGGAACGCGTGAATCGCACTTTGAAAACACGCATGTGGCAATATTTGACTTACAAAAACACATATCGTTATGTAGATGCGTTGGACAAACTGGTTAGTGCATACAACAACAGCGCTCACAGGAGTCTAGGCAATAGAATACGACCAGTCGATGTGACTGTCGACAATAAGCGAATATTGCATCAGGTATGGCGTCGCATGTTTGGTAAGATACCGCGTCGTGTTAAGCCAAAACTGAAATGTGCGCATATCTAAGGAGAAGGGCACATTCACAAAAGGTTACGAGACTAATTGGAGTAAAGAAGTGTTTGTGGTGCGTCGTGTAAACACATTGATGCCTCTACCAATGTACACTTTGGAGGATCTCAAAGGTGAACAAGTGACTGGTCAGTTTTACGAATATGAATTACAAAAAGTGACAATATACAACGACCATCTGTTCAAGATTGCTGAAATATTAGACGCTAAGGGTCGCGGTCGCAGTAAGCGTTATTTCGTCAAGTGGGAAGGTTACGGAGACGAGTTCAATTCTTGGGTAAGAGCGCAAGATTTGCAAAATGCCTAATAGCAACCAGTTCTATTTGACATTGCCCAGCAACAGCTCAAAGGATTATTTTCCAAAAAACACAGTGTCCAAGTACACTACACATCTGCCGAGACAAATTCGATTAGAAGGCGATGGCGAGTGGGAGATGGCTTTGGTCGAAGCGCATTATCCATGTTCCTTTATGACTGTGGACGAGGAATCGTGTATGTGGCTCGAGTATAAACTCGTTCTGCCGAGTATACCCGTCACACTCAGCGTCGAGCACATTATGCTAAAGATGAATCCCGGTTATTACAAGAATATAACAGATTTATTGAAAATGATCAATAAAGCGAAGGATGTAACCCAGTACTTGTACTTTGAGTATGACAAAGGGCAGGACAGAGTCAAGATCACGACAATGGTAGACGGTATAAGCAAAGTGCATTTCACCGAAGCGCTGTCTCTCCAGTTGGGTTTCGATCCGTACGAGAACGTTTTGTCAAATGACCTCACAGCGATATGGCCACCAAATCTGACTATGGGACTGCCGACACACTTGTACGTGTATTGTGATCTGATTGAACCGCAGCTGATTGGCGACACTACAGCACCGCTTTTGAAGATTATCAACATTGACAGAGAGAACTACACACATGGCGCAAATTAGACTGTGCATTTCACCAGTCCTCATTATGTGCCAGTTATGAAAGGAACATTTGAAACGATCGATATTGACCTAAGGGATCACGCTAGTAAAAAAGCGTCATTCCTCTTTGGGACGTCGTACGTGAAGCTTCATTTCAAAAGAGGAGCTCAGCAATGATGAATACAAACGATCCCTACTTGGCGTACTATCGCCGCCAACAATTGCAGCAGACCGGAGGCAGTATCGAAAGGGTATTTCGCGATGCACCCTACCAGCGCGGACATGGAATTGGAAGTTTCCTAGGCGGTATGTTCCGCACCATCACACCGCTACTCAAGTCGGGAGCCTCTGCTGTGGCCAAAGAGGCGTTGAAATCCGGTGTTGGATACTTGGGCGAAATGGCCATGCACCATCGGGACCCCAAAGAAGCCTCTAGAGATCATTTCAGCCAGTTTACCGACTCGCTAAAACGCCGGGCGGACGGCAAACTTCAACGTGTGCTAAGTGGCGGTGGCGGCGGCGGCTCTCGCGCGAAACACCGTCGCGTAACGCGAAAGAATACCGCGAAACACCGGCGCGCTACTCCTGCGCGAAAGACGAACGCGATACTCTCGCGTAAGAGATACGCGAAGCGCTCCATGTCCGGCGGCCGTCGTGTCACACCTCAGTCTTTGGTGAAACTCCTTCGAGGAAGGTCGTCGTCATCCAAGAAGGGCAAGAAGAGAAGGACAGTTAGAAAGAAGAAGAAGACGAGGAAGACAAAGACGAGGAAAGCAGTGAGGAGAACGTCTATACGCGATATATTCAATTAACACACACGCTAGCAATGTCGTTTCTACATCAAAAGTCGTGTGAATGCTTCAAGACGGAATTCGACTTATTCTCACTACCACCGACGCAGACCAGTATCGAGAGCGGCAAATGGATTCAGTACAAACCAATCTCCACACTGACTGATGATTCGCCCATCGAGTTTGTTGTGCCCGGCAACGGCGAAGAATACACCGATCTTTCGCAAACAATGTTGGAAGTTACAGCGTCTATTGTCAAGTCGACAGGAGCGGCAATCGCAGATGTCGAAGAATCGAATAAAATTGGCCCAGTCAACAATTGGCTGCACACGTTATTCAGTCAAGTCGATATGAGTATGAATCAGAAACTGGTCACACCACAAAACAACACTTATGCATATCGAGCGTATATTGAAACATTGATGAATTACGGCTATGATGCTAGGAAATCACATTTAACATGTGGACTGTGGAACGCGGACGACGCCGGCTATATGGACAATACTCTGGACGATAACGATGGACTAAAGGCGAGACGAAAAATGACAAATAAAAGTCGTGAAATCGATATGCTCGGTCGCCTACATGTGGACATGTGTAATCAGAACAAGTTCCTGTTGAACGGTGTGGAACTGCGTTTTAAACTGATCCGATCAAAAGATTCCTTCTCCATTATGGCGGATGATGGTGACTACAAGGTGCACATTGTTGATGCGAATCTCTGGATACGAAGGTGTAAAGTTAGCCCCACGGTACTGTTGGTGCACAGCAAGACGCTTCAGATCGGCACAGCTAAATACCCAATCACCAGAGTGGAATTGAAAACATTCACACTGCCGTTTGGAGTGAGGAGCAAAACTTTGGACAATGTCTTTCTAGGTCAAGTGCCGAAAAGAATTATTGTCGGACTGGTCACCAACGCCGCTTATAATGGCGATTTAAAAAAGAATCCATTTAACTTTCAAAATTTCAAAACCAACTACTTCTCGCTGTACGTGGACGGTGAACAAGTGCCGTCCAAACCACTACAACCTCACTACGAAACCGGCAAGGGAAAATACGTGATGGCGTATCACAGTCTGTTTTAAAGCTCCGGCATACACTTTAGCGATGCTGGTAATCTCATAAATAGAGACGATTACGACGATGGATACTGTCTGATGGCATTCGATCTAACACCTGATATGTCAGCAAGCGACACAACTCATTGGAACCTAGTGCGCAACGGCAGTGTGCGTATGGAGATTGCTTTCGACACGGGGCTCACAGAGACTGTCAACTGTCTGGTATACGCAGAGTTTGACAACGTCATAGAAATCGATCGTCATCGCAACGTGTCTGCGGACTTTGGCGGTTAGATCGTCGGCGGCGGCGTCATCGTCCTCCTCAGTCATCAACCAACACTCGCACAAGATGGATCGTTTATGCAGAGCACAGCGTACAAATTTAGCATCTCCAATTATTGTGGATTTTCAATGTTTCAAGGACAACTCAAATGACTACATTCTGAAGGAAGTGTGCGTCTTGGAATTTGCCAGTGGAACACTGCTTATGCATCATATAGCCAAATCACCATTCAGCCGAGATTTCCTATCACAAGAGAAACTGCGTGAAAGCTATTGGCTCACAAAACACTGTCACGGATTGGAATGGGACCAAGGTGATATCTGGTATCATGTGCTAGAGGAAAAGTTACGTGCATGTATCGCCAAACGACCGATTGTCTATGTCAAAAGTGCTGAGAAAAAAGAGTTTGTACGATACAATTTAATCACGGATCACTGTACTACTAATGTCATCGATATCAACGATATTGGCTGCGGATCACTATCGTCAATCAACAGTCTACTATCAACAAACGCAGTGCGATGTCACCACCACAGAACAGCTCACACACGATGCGCTCTAACCAATTGTATCACATTGCGCGGTTGGCTACATCTAAGTACAAATATCGATGACGCTGATGATAACGCTGACGATGGTGAGAGTGATACCAGTTCCTGCTTTTGTTTTGCTACTAGTACTACTCCTACTACTAACTGTGGCGTCGACACAGTAGAATGAATACCTTAGAGATACAAAAGTGTATGGCTAAACTGCCCGTACAGAATGTTGGTGTCTACGCTGCGGATCAATTGCCCCATTATATTTCACCATCTACTGCTATGATTGTGAACACTGATCCACACAATGAAGACGGCACTCACTGGGTCGCTTTCTACCTTAACAAAGGAGGAGGAATAATTGAATTCTTTGACAGCTACGGTCAACCGCCACATCTTCAATTCTACCAAGGATTCCTGAGACGCAACGCTCGTCGCTACCTGTACAACGAGCATCGCATTCAAAGTGACAACACTCTGGTCTGCGGTCAATACTGCCTTGTATTCCTGTACTGCCGCACCCACTACGGTATGAAGATGACGGACTTTGTGCAGCTCTTTGAACACTCATCTACTGGCCACAACGACGCACTGATCAGAAGACTCTTTGCACAAATGTATACCAATTGAATTTTGAAATTTTGCATTTTTTTTCTCAATAAACTAGTTGTGTACTCAGAATAAAAAGAAATATTCTTATTATTTCCCATCCTCTCCTCCTTTACCCCAAAGTGGGGCAGATCTCTCATACAATGGCATTAGCAGGTGCATTCTTGTCTTCAACAATTCCTGTAGTATGGGGGAGCGAAAATCTCCCCCCTAAGCCATTATGTGTTAGGGGAAGCGAAAATCTCCCCCCTGGTAATTAAACCAATTGAACAACAGTTGTCAACCACCTGAGGTCTCATAAGTCTATCCCACTTTTGGGGTAGACCTAACGTACAATTATAGGTCTGCCCCAAATTGGGACAGACCTATCATACAATGATTTTAAAGTAACATTCATATCTGAACCTGGTTTATATGAATTAACATATTCCTGAATATTTTTTTTTTTTTTACTTTTGTATCTTAAGACTATGTGAGGGGAGAAAAAAAAGACGAATGTATATACAAACAATTTGGCTATTTATTTACACACTTTAAATATATTTTACATCGAGTATGTACTCCTGAACATTTGAGATTGACTAGCAAAAACGAGACTCGACACAAACTAATGACTAGAAAAAAAGGAGCACATTTCTAAGTTTTACGAGACTCGATACAAACTAATGCCTAGATTTTTCAAAATAATATACAAGTCAAGTCAGGGTCTTTGGTAATATGTCACAACCACTCAACGCAACTCTTCATCGTCTTGAGGGATGTCTTCGGGCTGAGGTGGTACGTCAATATGTCCCGAAGGCAGTGTATTTACACCGTCCGGAAGGATGTAACGCTTGTCATCATTATAGCTCAAGGATAGCTTGTCGACTTGAACTGTGAAGACGCGGTGATTTCGGGACTGGAACCTGGTGTTGATGGTTCTTTTTAACACGCCATTGAAAAGGCATTCCCGATAGTCGTCAGAGGTTAGATTGTGTTTTACAACACCTCTAGCGACTCCCTTGGCGCGCTTCACCGTCATGACCTGCAACTCGTCATCTTCGGTCCTCTCCTCGAACTCGACAATATCCATGAAATAAAGTTTCGAGCGAAGACCGAGGTACTCGAGCAGCGGAAGTCCGTTCGCTTCATCCTTAAACTTTCCGATGACTTTTGCGTTGATGGGGCTGTAGCAGGGATGGTTTCGGGGGTACGCACTGGTGTCAAAATCATCCAGATGCTCCAACATGTCCTTATAAACATCTTCAGTCTGGACGTCGAACACGAAGCTGTCAGTGTCCATGTAGTCAACCATCAGACGATCACCGTAGCGGTTCTTCATCTTCCGAAGGAAGTCGTACATGAGCCACTTGCTCAGATCGAGAACACACATTCCGACGTACAGCGGTTTGTCCAGGACTATATTGACTTTCGACATGTGGACAATGGCGACGTCATCGTTGAAGTAGGTTCGGTCCAGGAAGTTTGACTTGGCCACGTACTTCCTGAACATCTCCGGCGTACACACCAGTTTAGCGTTCATTCGCTTGCGAACATTCTCGATCGTCTTGCCGAAGACCGCGTTGTTCATAAGCTTGAAAAAGTCTTGCTCAAACTTGGTCTTGGCCTTCTTCCTCAGTTCGGTGTTCATTAGGTTGTAGCTCTCTAACCACCGAGACTGACGGAACGAGATGACGCGATGCACGTTCACAAGCTCCAGTCCGTTTTCCAGCGCCTGTTGCAGGATTCTGTAATGACAGATGTAGTTCTTCTTGTCATCCAGAGTCGTAACGAGCTTCTTGAATTTCCCTCCTGGCGGACGTTTGGTCTCGCAGCAGTAAGGGAGATCCTTGTGAAGGTCGTGCAGGTGGGCGGGGTAGCGAAGGTCAACTTCCAAGACGTAGCCCGTGGGTCCTTCGGGGTCCAACGCTGCAATGTCCAGGGACGCGATCTCCTCGCGGCTGAGCCATTGGAAGTGTCCCTGTGGAAGACACTGGGACATGGCCCAACCGTAAAGGTTGTTGGCGTCCAAGTATAGCAGGTGATGCGTTGGCTCTTCAGGTCGACGATCTTCAGGGCGACATCCGTCATGGTTGGCCTTGGCATGTCTGGTGATCGCCTGGGAAATACCTCCTCTGATGCCTTGCTCGAAGAAGAGGTACATGTCAAAGTCCTGTATCGTATCAAGCTCCACTCCACAGGTCCTTAACATAACATCCCAGGCGTACGACGGTAGGGTGTAGTAGTGTGCAGGGTCCAGTTCGTAATCAGCCATCGACGTGTCCCTGAAGCGTTCAAAGACGTCAGTCAACAGCGCAATGTCACAGCGCAGGTACTTCTCGGCGTAGTCCTTGAGATTCCTACAACCGAAGGTTTCCCACACGTTGCGAGCATGCTCGTAGTCTGCATCCGTGATGTCCTCCAGGGTCAGGTCGTTGTGAAAATCTCGCTGCAGAGGCAGTTCCGTAGTATCTTCCAACACGGCGTTTGACGTTACAAAGTTATACGGGAACACGCCTTTCCTACGGACTAGTTCGAAGAGGTGGTCTTCGGGGAATCTCTTCCTCGTCTCCAAGAGTTGAGCTGGAGGAAGTGCGGCTGCGAGGCTGGCGAGGCTCAAAGCCAGGAACCTGTAGGTGTCTAGGAACCTGACTCTGAATCCTGGCTGTCTTTTTCCACGCCCTGGCATCCCAACCGGTGCCGCTGCTCGGTCGAACAGGAACCGCTTCGTAAAAGCGATGTACCGCTCTTCCGTGTGAGCCAACACCTCAACATCACCGGGGTCGACCGCCAACTCCCGCACTATGAAGTGAGCGTCGTAGTTGGAGAGGTTGTGGAAGTAGCAGTTGACTACTCTCTGCTCCCTGTAGCGTAGGTTACATGATCTGTGCACAGCGCCACGGAACTCGTAGGGCGGTGCGTGGTTGTGATCACGAACCTTTGGGTCTTCACTTGAAAATGTCGATCCGCAGAGGTAGCAATTCGCTGTCGAGTTGTACTGCATCGTTTCCGCTGGGGTCAGGACAGGGCGCAGATTTCTTGCTTCGTACAGGAAGTTCCACAATCGCTCAACATCAGTTTTCAACATCTCCATAAATGTCTTTGACGCATCATCCCCGAAGTAGACTCGAGGCTCAAACTCCTCAAGTCCGTACGAGTCGATGATCTGGTACGCAAAGGCGTATGGGATGTGAATGTGGGTGGCTACTCCTCCGTGCGGTTCACCGACTTGTTCATCCATCTCCGCGGTCGGCAGTAGAGCACACTCAAAGTCCGCGTAGATGGTGAAACGCTCGCGTCGGGTGAACTCTGGATGGCTGAATTTGATTTCAGTCTTCTTCGGCGTATCCATGCGAATAGGGGCCGAAGCGGAGCAGTATCGCCTGTGCTCCTCCAGACGCTGAGCACCCGTCAGACCGAGCTTGTTTGGACGGTTGTCAAAGTGCGCGAAGCACCGCTTACAGATGAATATGCTGCCCATACGTGCTGTGAGTTGGGGACGGATCAGTCGGCCAAGGTCTTTGATGTAGGCGTAGTGACTATCACCGTCCGTTGTCACGTACAAAAGGTCGCAATGGTCTTCGCGCTCCTGCCTACAAATCTTCAAGGGAAAGACGGTGTCCTGATACTTTGGTTGTCCGTTAGGTTTCTGACCCACGCGCGTGTGATCAATACCATAGACGTTGATGCTGATGTTGTTTGTCCGCTCAAACGTCTTGATACTTTTCAGAGCAACGGGGAAATGAAGGCCGGTCCAATCGTATCGGGCGGTGATGTCATCGGTGTACGATGCCGGTCTTTCGGGGTGATCTTGAACAAACTTTCCCAGGACTGCATACATAAAACACCGCTCATCGGTGTTCGATACGTTGACGACTGCTTTGGTGTTCTCCAGAGACGTAGGCAGTGGGAGCCAAGCTCGACCATCTTCACCTAGAGGAGTGTATTCGTTGATGCCGACCTCCAAATCACGAACGCGAAGGTATGTCCACCCGGAGCCGATATGATCACACTCAGCCTTCTCTCTGATAAGCTTCGCAAAAGCTGTTGTGATGTACTGGTTCAGGTCCGAGGTCACCGTCAGCGGAGTCATCTTCGCCTAGAAGTTGCGCAGGCAGGTGTTGTTGTGCACATTTTTGAACTCACACTCCAGCTTTAAGTTGACCTTTATGCTGCGGTGTTTCGCCAAGGTGTTCTCAAGCAACTCCGTAAGGCTCACAATCAACAACGCCATCACTTCTCCGATTGTGACGAGATTCTCCATCGGTCGCTGCAGACGGTAGGTTAGGAGGCGGTTGCGGAAACCCCGTTGAATAAGTGAGAACACGGGGTTTGACTGACCTGCTCCAGGCATCTCAACATCATCGGGTTGTGGGTGTGTGCTCGTACCGGGTTGTGGCTCCGTGCTCGGACCTGGCTGGGGCTCATCCTGTACCATAGCCACTCGGTTCAGGATCAGGTCCTTCATGATCGGACAAGAGAACCGCCCATGATGGTCCTTGTTGAACAGCTTGTTAAACTCCTGACCGCAGTATGCGCAAGGGAATCTCCGTTCTTGGCCATCACCGTGAAATTGCTTGGTGTGGCGACGCAGGTTGTCTTCCCTCTTAAACTCGGCGCCGCATGTGACGCAAAAGAACCTGCGGACTCTGCTGTGGGTCGATTCTACATGTCTACGCAGGTTTCTTTCACGACGGAAACGGCGACCGCATTCATGGCAGGTGTGGTGGCCAGGACTCGGACCTTCATCTGAAAATAAAAATAAAAACATTAGGATAAATGAAGATACAAATTCCCTCTCTCGAGAATCACATTTCAAAGTTAAGTTTGTTAAAACAAAATAGCAATCATTAAACAGGGAAGAAGTAATCTTCTGTACTGTTTGTCTACATTGATGATCCTGGGTTCAAAGCAAAGGATGTAGCTGCAATAATGAGCTACGCCAACCCTAAAGAAGCCTTTTGTGTTAGGGGGAGCGAAAATCTCCCCCTAGTAATTAAATCAATAGTACATCAGTTGGCAAACACCCGAGATCTCATTCTTGTTCTAGTCTTCAACAATTCCTGACGTATGGGGGAGCAAAAATCTCCCCCTAAGCCATTATGTGTTAGGGGGAGCGAAAATCTCCCCCTAACAATTAAATCAGTTGAACACCAGTTGTCACGGTCTCATTCTTCTTCAGGAACCTAGTTAAATAGTTAAAAAAGAAGGTAAATAGTCACTAGGGGGAAAAAAAGTTATTTTAATGTGGATTCTCACCTTCAACGGAACGATGGTTGTCATCGGCAGTCGTCTGCGGAGCATCAATCGCCTCCCGGGGTGGAACGACGAGGTGATTCGCTCCCATGTGCCGCTCTAAGGCCCCCTGGTCTGCGAATGTGGCTCGACAAAGCCGACATGCAGCTTCTCCATCTGCAAACGCACAAAACGATTAGATTGAGAAATGTTTAACACCTGTCTTAGTTTAGTGTACTTGATGGGAGGTGTATCGATACACCCCCCTTCAAGTGCTCCAACCCAAAGCATTCACTGGTAGTTAACTTGTCCGCAGGCGCTGATGGGCTATCTCTGTTGGTTGTAGCGTTAACCTGCTCAACTCTTGTATTAATTATCAAAAGTACGTCATGTGGGTACTCAAAATACTCGGCTTGAAGAGGGGATTCCGAAAATGCATTAAAAAAAGAGGGTCAGGTTCAAGGTCATCATCAGGATAGCCCAAAGTGGTCGATGTGGGTACTAAAAATACTCGGCTTGAAGAGGGGATTCCGAAAATGCATTAAAAAAAGAGGGTCAGGTTCAAGGTCATCATCAGGTTAGCCCAAAGTGGTCGATGTGGGTACTCAAATGACTCGTCTTGACTAGACGAGCAAGAATCTGCAATCAGAATTCAGATCCGACCTATGGTAACCCAGACCCATTACCCCCCCCCCCCCCGAGGTCTCGTCTGTGTCACTTTTACCCCCCCCCCCCCGAGGTCTCGTCTGTGACACTTTACCCCCCCCCCCGAGGTTAGGGTCATACTTGGGGGGGGTAAATATTTTTTAAGTATGTCATATGGGTACTCTGATGACTTGACTTGATGGGTCGAACAATAACATAAGTTATTAAAATTATATTAATATAGTCATGTAATTTTAATTTTTTTTTACACAGCTCTATATTCGCACAGAATAACTGAAGCTGTTAAATAAAAAGAAGACTTTTATCACACTCCGGTTATATACTGCATAACATATTCCTATATTACTAACATTTAAGTCTGATTAAAACAATAATGCAACACACAATGACGTACCTTGCTGGGGTGGGACGAATCCCCCGTGGAATGTTGCGTAGTGCTTCATACTGTATCTGCGCGGGAACGTGCTGCCGCAAATGACGCATTGGTGTGAGTCGTTCATCTTGAATATGGATTACAAAGTTTCGATAATCACAAACAATACAGCACAACACAACCGTTTTAAATAGTTCAAAGATGCTGGACGAATATCGCAAATGAAATCAGCAACTAACACAAATCGCGTAGAACGGAGCAGGATCGGACTAACACGTCTACACGCACTGAACTCTCGAACTGAACTGACGAGGGCTGGCGATGTGGGGTGACGCTCTCCACTAATGGATTTCGGAGAAGGCCGGGGCAATAAATCTCGACCGCTGTCAGGGGTAAAAGCAACCCTCCTCTAATGTAATTCGATACGGGCGGACTATAATGGGTTCCTGGAAGGGTCGGTCGCAGCTGCTTCCCAGACAGGTCTTGGGGAATTTCCGCTCGATAAAAGCCTTCAGAGTGATTGGTCCTTTGTTGACGTTTGCCACCTCGGCAATAAATCCCATCTACTGTTAGGGGTAAAAGCCACCCTCCTCTAATGGAATTAGATACGGGCGGACTATAATGGGTTCCTGGAAGGGTCGGGCGCAGCTGCATCCCAGACCGGTCTCGTCTCGCCGGGTTTTTTGTTTGAACATCTGCGTCGACGTTTGTTGCCTCGACAACAAATCACATCAGCTGTCAGGGGTAAAATCATTGGACAGTGGGGGGGGGGAAGTGTCACAGACGAGACCTCGGGGGGGGGGGGCTCCTCCTGATCTTGGGGGGGCTCCTCCTGAAATGAAAAAAAAATTTGCATATTAATTAGGGTAATTAAAAAAATTTGCATATTAATTAGGGTAATTAAAAATTTGCATATTAATTAGGGTAATTAAAAAAAATTGCATATTAATTGGGGGGGCTCCTCCGGGGGGGGCTCCTCCTGGCTCCTCCTGGTCCAGGAATGTCCATTTATCCCTACTAATATGTAAATCAATCAACTCCTTTTAAACAATTCGGGTACAGTATATATAAAAGTTACCTGGAGACAATCAGAAATTAAGCTAATAAGGTGTTTTCCGGCTTCTCTGGTGTATGAACCATCAAAATAACAAAAAATACCAAAACATATCTAATTAAAATAGGCCTACAGACAATTCTCTTGTTTTGTTTACACTTTTTGAGATTCATGTGGATTAAATGTTATGATTAGGTCAGTATTATCATAAATTAAACATATTCCTTAGTATTTATGAAGTTCATTTCCTGGTTGGTCCGTGTAGATGTCGACGAAGTTTTTGGCCGACGTTTCGGATATATTAAAATATACATCTTCAGGGCGACGTGACTTATTAGCGAAAACGTACTAAACGCTCACTCATTGACTGGTGCGCTCGTCCGACTATCCTGCTTATATAGTCCCGCTTACGTGCCACGGCCGTAGATTGTAAACAGACCTAACGTATTTTTCGTTTATAGTTGTCTTCAATCGCTGCTAGTACTTTAATATTCTCAGAGTTTGCTAGGCCTAGATGTTTAATCTTATACGAATGTTTAGCTACGGCTGACATCTCGGTATCTCCATTCTTGGTGTTCCTTATGTGTTCTTTTAGTCTAGTAGAAATTAGTCTGCGGCTTTCTGTAATGTAACTCATTCCACAGCTGCACTCTATATGATAAACCCCTGGTGTCTGCAAATGAATTTTATCCTTGACAGGCCGAAGAAACTGTTTTGTTTTCTTTTAAGGTTTGAATATTGTTGTGATTTATTTTTTTTAAGTACTGTGCCAATTCTAGCAGTTGTACCTCTTAAATATGCTAAAACAGCGTTTTTAATATTTTTGTTGTTTTCTATTCCTATCATTTCTAGTACCAATTTGAGTTTTAAATTAATTCTTGTTTCTTAAAGGCATGTAAAATAGTCGTTAGTCGGTAGTCGGTAGACCGAGGTCAGGTCTGTTTACAACCTACGGCCGCGGCACCTATATAAGCGGAAGAGTCGGACGAGTGTGCCAGTCAATTAGTGAGTGTTTACTACACTTTCGCTACTAATTCACGTCGCCAGTGATATTGTAATTATATCCGAAACATCGGCCACCAACTTCTTCGACATCTACCGGACTAACCCGGAAATTAACTTCATGACTATCTTCGGACCGTGGAAGCCTACACGATAAAAAATACTCCTTAGTAGCTTATCCAATGGTTGCTAAAGACTATACTATAAAGAGCTACTATATTTTGTACTTAAGCACCATATTTCAGCCGCCATCATTTTTAATGGAATTTTAAGTGTTCCTATTGTCTTGTTTTGTCTGAGTTTGGGTATGTTATAGAGAAATTTCTTATTCACAAACTCTTCCATATGCTTCTGTTGTGGTTGTGCCCAGGTTGAAGGTATATTTACCGAGAATAAGGAGAAACATCCAAAAAGCCTTGTCGCTGGTAATTTCTACAGCTTGTAAAGCCTATAAGTTTTTAACCGTTAATCCTATGACAAAATAGGAAATTTAATTATCTCCAATTATTTATCTAGGACAATTGGCTAAAACTAATACATAAGGAAATGTGAACAAAAATCATGGAATTTCCAAATTTCACCATAAAATTTCCCCATAAGAGGCTTCCCCACCGCCCGCTCACCATCCTCGCTCGTGGACTTTAAGTATGAAGTGCAGAAGGGGGTAATAAACAATCCTACCAATTTTCAAAACTCTGGGATAATACATAATACGTACAGCTCAGGGGCTAAAACAGTGGATGATTATGATATTATTCCATTACTGGATATACAATGCCCCCTAAAGGGATTTACTCCCCCTCCCCCCCCCCAATAATGGATATTATTCATAAAAAAGTTTAGGATCTAACAGCCATCACCATTTTTATTATCCGGGTGAATGTGTTTCAACTTAACATTTGTTTATACTCTGATATAGTAGCTTTTCGATGAAAGAAAGCCAAAACTGGACGTCGCAAACTATAATTGATGTTGCGGCAAGCAGTAAGAGATTCAAAGTCCATATGCCGCTCTATTTTCTGTGACTAGTTTTTCCAAATATATTAATACGTAGAAAGTACAGGCTTAAAGTTAGAAATTAAAGTACAAACATTGTTATTCTTTGGTTATGGGTTTTCATTAGTTCATGGGTCATTGAATTATAAGCATTGAATTACAGATAGTTACGATGCTTGGTTGAGATGTGCGGACAAAACCCATTGTTAAAAACTGTGATTGTCGTTATATTTTAGATTTATTTACTATACCACACATTTTTGTTGCAGAACAATCCATGCTGAACACATCAGTGGCGAGGAAGAAACCTAATTAGTAGAAGATAATTTTGAAAGAGGATTAAGACTGATATTATAGATTTAATAATTGTTACAATTTATATTTTCCAATAAAACATTTAAAATTTTAATTGGATATATTTTTTATCCAGAATTCTTAATGTATAAATATTTTACAAAGAAGTTTTAATGAATAAAAAAAATAAGAAAAACAGTTTAAATTTAAATTTTGTAAACTAATTTTAAACTATTTTTAAAAGTCAGCTTGTTAATTTTGCACAGATAATTTAAGAATAAATCATCATTTTGAAATAATTTAAAATTGTTTTAATATTTAAAACAATACCAAGTTTGACTTATATTAAAACAGTTTCACAACAATTTTGAAATATTTTAAAACAATTTCTTTAACATTTTAAAATTGTTTTAAAACTTGTTTTAATATTGGGAAAAATACCAAGTTTGACTTATATTAAAACAATTTCACAACAATTTTGAAATATTTTAAAATGATTTCTTTAACATTTTAAAGTTATTTAAAACTTGTTTTAATATTGAAAAAAAATACCAAGTTTGACTAATATTAAAACAATTTCACAACAATTTTTAAATATTTTAAAATGATTTCTTTAACATTTTAAAGTTGTTTGAAACTTGTTTTAATAATGGAAAAAATACCAAGTTTGACTAATATTAAAACAATTTTTAAACAAATTTAAAATGTTTTGAAATTGTTTTTAAACAAGTTTTATGCTACTTGGGATGGTAAAAAAGTGTCCGGGTCAAGCCTGTTTTACGGTAGGCTTAACTGAAACTAAATAACCAAAACCTTAATAGGCCTAACTGAAACCATAACCGAATAACCTAAATAATCGTTATACCCTATGGAACAATTTCATTCGGTTTTTTATATCGTTCCACTTATGAAAGTCCACCCTGGTTTCGGTTTTTTAGATTTCAGTTATAATTCGATCTCAAAAGATATTGTCTTATAATTTGTCCAGCTAACAAATGTTGATTCCACTAATCATGTTATTCATCTTAAACATGTTTTGCCGGGAACAACCATTGTAAGGGATTTATGGAAATCACACTAAGCACTGATAAGAATATCCAGTCTTTTAGTCCCCCCAACAATGTGTTACGGTTTGAGCAAGTTTGAGGAGCCGTTAGAACAAAACATTTTCTCAATAAGAATAACATGGCGGCTTTTTATGCCACTGGGGCAGAGTCCTGAGGTCTTGAGGAAAAACAAAAAAGTACCTATCTACCATTTGTTGATCCTCTACAACATTATGGTCCGGAGCAGTTTTGAGTTTGCGTTTTCAAAATCCCCTGGGACATACACGCAAATGCACAACCATTACATTATAAGTATAGATTTGTCTCAATACAAAATACTTTTAGCTCCCGAAACAGCCCAATTAACATTAAAAAAAAGTCTTTATGTAAATCTATTAGCAAAAACTACTGTGCCAATTTTAACTGTTTTAGTATTAAATTAAAGGTTTTGGCCTGCAGTTTGTCATAATTACATTTCTTTTTTTTAGGTGTTTTTAACGCACAATGTTTGCGTTTATTATTCCCATAACAAATATTGTTCAACTTGCAATAAATCTCTTACGGTACATTACTAGCAAAATCTATTAAATATAATACTTACATAGGTTATAATAGCTTAACCTATATAACTTATAATAGGTTTTGGCATACACTAATGTCATCAATATCTTTGTTTAGTTTAGATGTGTTGTTTCTAATGATAAATTTATTTTTATTTTTGTCCCTTATAAGAGCAAATGTTCAAATATCAACAACATTCCTTTTGTAAATACACTAACAAAAACTAAAGGACTGATTTAAACAGTTTTGATCTGAAATTGAAGCTCCCGTCCTACAGAGATTTCCAGAAAACATGTTTTTCTCAGTGAAAAATTACTTTTAATCTTTAACAAGTAAAAGAGATGCTCCTGTTTAACATTTTGATCAAATTTAGTTGAACTATTTACCAGAAATTGGAATTATATATGTGTTAATGGACTGTGGAGGACTTGTCCTTCCAGGCTGATCCAGACATTTGTTTACTAAGTTTTCCCTTACTTTTTGCGTATGTGTGAACTAATACAATACTTTTAAAAATGGAAGGAAACGTCGTTCCTATCTTGTATAATAATTTTTTTTCCCCCCACCTACTTAGTAAAGTCAAATTTTACTCCTTGTATTGAAGGAGTATAGTGCTACTTTGTCTCCCGGAACAGAATCAGCTGACATTTCGCTGCAATCATTAATGCTTCAGCTATAAGGGAATCGGATCAGCTGATTGATATTTTGCTCCAGCTGCAATTAACGTTCCGAGTTTAGTTATTACGCATTACGCAACCAAAATGGAAAGCGGTTGTGAATGTGAATACTTATCAATACTTGTGGCTTTTGAGGTGTGGGAAAAATGTTGTGTGTAAATTTATTGCCCTGGCCTACGGCTTCGGGCGCCAACAATTTCCCTTAGGGAACAAAGTTGCACTTTACTCCCTTAATACACAAATAACTATTGTTTCAAGCAGAAGTCCCCGTATTATTTTGTACTGCAAAGAAATTTTGCATAACTTAAACTTGAGATAGTCAATAATATAAAATATAAGTGGGATTATAATACACCGTTACTTAAAAAGGATGTGATCATAATGTTTTTGGATACTTAAATGCTACACAGCGTCTGTAATCATAAATATATATATAACTAGCTGGCCCAACAGTCCTGTCCTAATGTCATTGGATTTGTTTTATTTCAAATACTCGTTCATTTTCAAGATAAGCATGTTCGCTTCGCTCACTCGCTTCCAGGATTAGCTCATGCGCTATGCTCACTTGAATATAAAAAAAAGAGTTTGAGTTGCCATTCAAGTACTCTTTTTATTTCCAAAATGAGAGTTTCCATTCAAATAGCTTTTTATTTCTGTAATCAACATATGTATATGCCTTTCAAGTATGTTTACAGCTGCTTGGTGTAACTAACTAACTTAGATCAAATCAGTAGAGGAGAACTGAGGGGGAGGGGCCGTAATTGGCACTTTTTCCCATGTTATTCTTATGGGGATCAGTTTTTGAACACTTGCCCGATCCTACCCTACACAAATTTCCTTTTTGGCCTATACTAGTACCTGACCCTTGCCTTAAATATATTTTCCCCCTATATTTTTAAAATTTGCTCTAAATTCATTTTAATACATCCTTTGCAGAAATCCACGAGTTCTGGCTACTTGGGAACCCAAGCCATTTGACATATAATAAATCACCCTTCCTCCTAATTACCTTCTCTACCAAATACATGTCTTTATATTTAGTCTTTAACAATTCTTCTGTATAAAATCCTCCTTTGATTATATTGCCATTCTCATCTTTCAAAATATAACTCACAGGCTTTGTTTTCTTAACTTCTGCTAATGTAAAAAGCTCTCCCGTCCAGTTAGGGGTATATCCTTTACTAAATACATGTTTATATTTCGATATCCTTACAGTATCCCCCAACTTATATCTTGGCTTTTTGACTTGTTCTTTAGATGCTAACCTTTCATGTACATCTTTAGAGTTCTTAGCACTTACTTGGTTAGGCTTCATCCCTATGGATCTATGTACTTTATTATTATATATCCTTATTAACTTTGGAAGTAAATCCAACCACTTGTAACTCCCTTGTGCACTAAACTCTCTATACAACCAATTCTTTAAAGTTCTCTGGAACCTTTCCACAATAGCCGCCTTAGTTGTAGAGTAAGTGTGGTAGTGAATAATATTTAGCTTTTTCATTAGTTTGGTAAAATGTTCATTCAAAAATTCTATTCCGTTATCAGATTGAATATTTTTAACTCCCTTTGGGAAAATAGTTTTTATAGCTTCTGTGACTACTAATCCAGTTTTATTCTTTAGTGGAGCAGCATAAGCTTTTTTAGAAAATGTGTCTATTAAAGTTAAAATATATTTATTCCCAGAATTCTCTCTAGCATAATTCCGCATATCTATTAAATCTATTTGAACAGTTTCGTTTATACCCAACATCTTAAAAGACCTTCTAACAAAATTCTTTCTCGCGGGCTTATGCAATTCGTAAGCAATTTTTTCCATTTTTTTATTCTTTATTTTTAATTTTAACGTATCTGCCAGTCTCTGTCGTTTCAAAACACCTCCATTGCTACCAATTAACATACCATCACTAATTCTTTGATATACATAGTTTTTTGGCAAATATGCCTCTCCATCTAAAGTCTTAAATCCGCTTAAAGATGTAGGGTCTGCAACCAACAATTTAGGATTGTACATCATCAAATCGATTTGATTATTGTCTTGCATAAATTTATTAGTTTTATTGTTAAACCTTAATTCATGGGATTTTAAAAAAATATCAAATTTAATATTGTCTTGTCTAAAGGTTTTAATATTATAGTCATACCTCAAAACCTGTGACATTAAACAAATATCACTCCTATCTTTGCCTTCAGGTACATTCTTTATTAATTTGCCCTCTGCATCCCACATATCGCTATCTAATGTTAATACATTATAATTTTTATCCCCCTGTTTTATTATGCTTTTCTCACCTTTTGTTAATATTTTATTAACAACAGCCACATCATTTGGCAATGTTCCAGGTAAAATGTTTGTTAATTGCTTATTTTTACCATCAAATTTAAGACCGTCTAAAGTCACAGTCTGATGTTTTGTAACACAATCGTTCTCATCAATAGCGGGTTTAACACGAACTAGCCTTTTATTATTAAAATCCCAAAAGTTTAGATCCATTTTTGGTACGTGAGAGACGTTTACAACATCATCGCTTTCTTTACCAGCCAACAAATTACTAATTTTTCGCTTTTTGGCATTCCAAATAACATTCTCCGATTCCAAAAATTCATAATTATTTTTGTCTTGTACAAAGACACTATCTTTTCTTATTAAAGTTTGCTCTAATGTGGGTACATCGGTTGAGCTTTCACCTCGTTTAACATTAGTAATTTTGCGTTTATTAGCGTTCCAATTATTACTCTTGGATTCTAAAAACTCATATTTAGTATTACCTTGTACAAAAGCATCACCTTTTCTGGTTAACGTCTGCCCCAAAGTCGATACATCATCAGTAAACTCCCAACCTTTAACACTACTAATTTTATAATTTAAAGCATTCCAACCATCATCTTTTAGATTTAAAGTAGTTCTTTAAAACTTCTAGCTTCTGGTTTACTATACGGGTTATATACGTGATAAAATTTATCTATCATCTTTTTATTTAATAAACAATTCCACTTTCCCTCAATTCTTCTATGATAGAATCTATCTCATTATCCACTCCAGAATTTCCCACCAATCGGCTTAACCAAAGCAGTTTTAACCTATCTACAAGCTCATTAGGATCGTCCCAATAAACATAGTCTATTTTATTACCAGTTACCTGCCTTAAACCTTCACCAACAGTCTTGAACAGGGGTTTAATTATATTAAGATATTTAGTGTGTTTATTACTTGACATCGCCGCACCTGTTTTATAACCCTTTAAATGTGCATTTGTAGCTTCCAAAATCACTTTATAATTTTGCAAATCAGCCTGACTGTAGTTTACGGGTTCTTTTAAAGTTAACAATTCCCACAATCCCTTTGTCCCTTTATAAATTTTGTTTCCAACTGTAACATCATCATTGGCAATTTGAACTTCCTGATTCCCAATAAAAAATTTATTTCCTTCTCGCCTAATACCATATGTGGTGTCTGTGATACTAATTCTACTAAGGTAATTTCCTAAATAGTCTGATGCTAAAAGACCAAAATCTAATTTGCGCGGTGTTATCTGGGTTATTCTTGGTATTCTAGACGGGGTATTTTTTAAAATCATTGGGAGAACTGGCCTCTCTGTTTTGGTGGCTAAATTTTTTAATTCTTGCAAAGGCTCTATTAACGGTTGGAATGTTTGGAACCTCTCTTCAGCCTCTAGAAATTTACCACGTTTTAATGCCCTATATTTGTCTCTTATTTGTTTTGCAGAGTCTACCAATTCTTGTTGAATATTTGTTTTCATTTTATTTACATTTTATTTATCTCATTTGTCAAAGGATTATACTCAAACACTTTATCGTGTATTATTAAGGCAATATGCAGATGTGTTTGAAGGAACATTTTCTGCAGTTTCAATTTCTAATTTAATATCTACAACCCCCTCTTTGACTGATTCATTCTGCCTAGAACAATCTATTACATTTAGAGGATATTTCTTTATAAAGTCAGCTCTGTTAAACATAGGATCGGGGACGGTGTTGTAGTAACTCTCCCTAAACCTCACAAACAATAATTACAAATGTGTCTATTAAAGTTAAAATATATTTATTCCCAGAATTCTTACACAATATCTCCTTCAGGTACCCTAAAAACTATCACTCCTATCTAAACACCGCCCAGCAATTTCATACTATAGAATTTCATTAGAATAAGCTTTTGAGGCATCTCCATTTTCAAAGTCGAGATTTAAATCACTATAAGGATAATATTCAGAGTTTAAAAACACTTTGAGATTTTTCAATTTACAGTGATCAAATTCATCAGTTCTTTTTCGTGCACTGTTGTCCCTACCAGTTTGGAAACCAAATATAATATACCTAGGCTTCTCCAAACTCGAAGACGTCTTAACTGACCATGTATGTCTCTTGGTTTCGGGGTATGATGGGAGTTCGTGTAGCTCCAAACTTCTAAATGCAATTTGTAAATTTTTATTTTGCAATACCATTTTTTGTAATTGAAGCTTCTCCCCATCAGATGGCACCACATGCGGCATCACCCACTGGATCGATTTAAGTGTAATTTTAGGAATAGGATCGACCCCAGCTGGAGCATTAGATGTTGTTAATATACAATTTAAGTCGTTTTTGGATCTTTTCAACACCAATTCTTGTTTAACATTTACTAAAGCCTTATTAAAATCCTCAAACACACCCATTAACAGCTCTAATGGGACACAAGTACTAAACTTACCGCTTTTATGGAACTCCTTTAAATTTGCATCAGAATCAAATGCTACATTTGACAATTTCGTTGTTTTATTGTAAGAGCACAATATTTTCATAAGACTGGAAATTCCTGGATTTCTTACAATATCTGTTTCTTTACCAGCAACTTCGTATCTAATTTCGTCAAATAAGAATGCAAATGCATTATTTATAAAATGTCCTTTATCATGATTCTCTATTTCTCCTTTAATATACAGATAACTCCTACATGGGAGTGTTAGTAAATCTTGATTATTTATGCATATTCGAATTTCATTGGAATTATTTATTGCTAAAGTGTTGTGTGGAACATAGGAGTGATTTGTAATTTTAACCACGCTATCGTCGTATTGGAATTTTCCTGTAACGTCAAGAAAATCTTCCATTTTTATTAATAGAAAATTTTAACTTCAGCCCAATTGATCGCAGAAACCTGGCATTTTGCACACTCAGTCCGTTCTTGTAAATTCTCATATCTTTTTTATATGAAAAGTAATTGTAGTTTCTTCTTTATTAAAGTCAATTGGCTTGTCGTGTTTATCTGCAAATGTAATGCTAACAACATCTAAACTTCTCTTATTTACAGGGAAGTATATAATATTTCTGGGGACCTCAATAATTTTGTAGCCGGGAGGAGCTTCTGGGTAAAAACTGTGTATGGTGTTTGATTTGTCACCATTTAAATAAGACCCATTCGCAATATTACATTTTACTCTAATCACATTTACATTATTTATGTTGATTTTATTTACGGATTTAAACGCAATATCTGGAGTAGAAAATCCTTTAAATCCCAATAGTTCAGACCCTAAACACGGTTTTGTAAAATCAAACACATGGCCAGAATGTAAAGTGGCTTTCATAGTTTTATTATCGGCTATAAGTACAAAATCTGGGAGTTGCTTTTGAATTTCCTTCGCAAGCTCAAACACTTCGTATGTACCTTCAGCAATTTCAATTACATTTGGAGCTTTGTGATCGTAATAATACACATCCTCACCCTCGTCTATAGTTAATTTTGTGTCTTTAAGTTTATTTAATTTTGGAACTAGCCCTTTGTAAAATATAAGTTTGACTTTTGTATTAATTAATGCTACTTTATTTTGTATAATAACTTCAACTTTACCATCTAATGCCCGGTTTAGTTCGTCAATTGTGACCTCCCCTTTTGGGGTTGTAATTTTGTGCATTTTGTAATATGTCCAAGTATTTAGAGGTTTTTTTAACATTAAATATAGAATTATAACTTTGAAAATCTACCAGTCCAATTACATAATCACCATTTAATTCTATAGGAGGAAAGAACACCGACTTCAACTCTGGCTCTGTACCCGTAAATGTTATAGTAAATGAATCCATTTTTATAAACTAAAATTGTTCAGAAATGATAAACATAAAATTCCACTAATGGAACTGTTTAAATCTTGTATTTGATCAGTTGTATAGTAAATTTTAGATGGTACAAAATATTCAATTACCTCTTTTGGAGGCTGTATTCCGAATGGGTCAAAATGTATTACAATATCTTTATTTTTACGATATGCTGTCCAATGTGTGCCCCTGTCACTGTCTAAATTAATAATTCCACATTCTTTTACTTTTGGTCTCCGTTTTCTTAGCTCGTTTTTTAGGTACACTCCTCGAAAGTGGGGCACGTCTCTTGCGGCCTCTAACAGCTGAAAGTTGTCCATCTTTTTTATTAAATTTTAATCCCATTCCCATTTTTGCCTTGGCCTTCATCAAATTTGTCACTGCTTAAGCTGCTGCTTTTTCGGCTAGATTGGCGTCCTTTGCTGAAACCCTAGTCCAAGCCTGGTCCGCTAATCTCATATCTGCCTTGTTCCGGGCGGCTGTATCAGGATTATTCATGTAGAATATGTCGTGCTCTTTACAATAAGAGTCTAGCTTATTTTTTGGAGGTACATTTCTGGCTAAATTTTCACGTATCTTAGTTCCAGGACCACAATATGAATATGACGGGATGTGCAGGGAGAAAGGAAGGTTGTTTATAAGGGTATTTAACAAGCCACGGCCTCTATATGGCTTTAAGAATAATCCCTTACCTTGGACCTTTTTACACTTTCTCTTTGCCATTTTTATTATATAAAAAATGTCATTTATTCAACGAAAGAACAAATTTAAAATAGCACATAAAGAAAATACACCAAAGAAGTTGGGTCTATTTCCTAATAATATTCGCTGTCTTATAATAGGGCCTAGCGGTTCGGGGAAGACCGTTGTAATTTATAACTTGATTGTAAAAAAGCAAGGATTAAAGTTTACAAATTTATATATAATATCCAAATCTTTAGAACAAGAAAAATATAAAAAAAATAATTGAAATATTCCGTCTGTGTGATGAAGTTAAATTACACACATATTCAAACTGTGAAATCACACCAAATGATGTAGAATCACACTAAATAGTTGTATTTGACGACATAAATAGTCCAAATATCACACAATTTTTCTCAAAGGGCAGACACAAAAATATTAACAGTTTTTACTTGTGTCAATCTTACAGTAAAGTAAACAAACATTTACGTGACAATGTTAATTTTCTAATATTATTTAAACAAGACGATTTAAATTTAAAACATGTGTATAACAATCATGTGGGGAATGATTTTTCATTTAACCAATTTATAAATCTCTGCCATCAATGCTGGGACAGGTCTAAATATGGCTTTTTTGTAATAGACAAGGAAAGGCCAAAGAATAATGCAAATACAGATTTATGTTTGACCAATTTTATAATGACCAAGGGCAAGAGTGTTAATGCCATCCAGAATAAACCTCTTGTCGTCATCAAAAGAGAGTACCTTTTTGTTCATCGTTAATGTTTGAAGATGGTGGTTTGTGGATTTAATTCTTGTAACATTCTCATAGTAATCTTCCCTGGTTGCAAGACAGTTTAAGTAATGTTGGTGTCTTAAGAGATGTTTAACTGTAGCATTGTCAGCCCCCTTTGCCTTTTTAACCTCTAGCTCATTTTGCTTTTCATTTTCGTATAACCATTGTAAAGGAATGAAAGAGTATAATTTTGGCTTTAAACCACAATATTCATACATAATTTGACCATTTAATTCGTCTTTAAACTTGCCCTAACTTTTTATTTTTATCAGAGTATAAGAAATGGTCTTTACTATATGCAGAGGTGTCGAAACAGTCCAAGTCACATTGTATTTTCTTGTAAAAGTCCTCTGTTACTATAGAATAAATAAGACTGTCTGTGTCTGTCATTAGGAACTTTTTATTCTTAAATTTTGACATATAATTATAGTGGAAATCATACATTATTACTTTACTGATATCCAAAATGGTCATTACTAAATATATTGGTTTATCAAACTTCACAATTAATTTATTTAAATGTACAGCATGCAAATTGTTATCGAACTTTTTGCTACAGTCAACCCTTGGCTTTGTAACGTACTTTGTTAACTTAGACTCGTCTACAAGATGTATATCACGAAACTTACGTTGGTTCATAATTGTTCGACCAAAGAGACTGTTATTTAACAGTTTGTAAAAGTCTTTTTCAAAATCATGTTTAGCTTTTTGTCGCTTTTCAATATTAAAATTAATATAGGGTGCAAGCCATTTCGACTGTCTAAATTTTAAAATTCTGTGGTATTTTGTAACTACCAAACCCAGTTCTTCGTATTTTTTTAGTGCTTTATAATGTAAAATATATTTAGTTTTGTCATTTAAATTTGGTATTAATTTTCCATTCATTTTTTCTAGTGCGAGCGGGTAGTCATTATGCAAATCGTGTAAACTTTTATCGTATTTTAAATCAACTTCCAAAATAAATCCAAAGTTTTCATTTTGATTGTATTTATAATCTTTCTCATTTGTCCATCTAAATCCATCGATGGGCAACGACTCGCACATTGCTGTAGAGTATAGCGAGTTACAGTCTAAGTATACAAGATAGGTGCTTTCTTGATTTGGGTCATAATATTCGCCCATGTACTTATTATTGGCTTTAGCATAGCGCGTGTAAATCATACTTACACCGCCTCTAATAGCATGTTCTATAAACAAATGCATGTCAATGTCACAAAATAATTGTAATTTTATGCCGGTCATTCTAAGACATGCCTCCCATGTTAGTCCAGGGAGTGAGTACATATGGACAGGGTCAAGTTTATAATCCTTTAAACATAAGTCCCTAAATGTATCAAACACATCAGCCAATAGCAACACATCTGTTTTAAGATATAAATCGTGATATTCTTTTAAATTCTTTATATTAAAATGATTCCATACGTTTTTAGCATGTTCATATTGTGCAGGAGATATACATTCTTTAGTTAGACTACTGTAAAATGCCTCTATGGGCAGGAGAGGCTCTAAAAACTTTTCTGGCCCTGTCATGTATTCGTATGGAAATTCGCCCTTACGTTGTAGTAGTGAATTGTCTATAAATCTAAATGTATTTAAATTGGAAGCTAATTTGTTTAAGGGAAGGGACAGAAAGTTGTAGGAATCCAAAAATACTAAATCATCAACAGAGAATGAAATATACTTTTCCATATCTTTGGCTATGCAATTCAATTTGCGATTAAATTTTCCTAAGTTTTGCATTATTAAATTACCATCATAGTTTTTAAGATTTTGGAAGAATACTGGAATTTTCTTAGTTACTTTATAGTTTAAATTACACGAATTATAGGCGGACCCTCTGAACTTGCCTGTTAAGTGACAATGGTCGCGCACTTTATCACACAGTAACGGCTGGCGGCATATTTGGCAGCGTGTAGAGTATTGGAATAACGTCTCTTGCTCTGGAGTCATTACAAGGGGAACATATACTTCCATCTGACTTTCAATAAAGTCATAAATTTTAAATAATTTTTCGAAAAACACATTCATTACATTTTCACCACTGTACAACTCTTCGTAAATAATTTTAGAATCTCTCACTACAACATAAGCAAATCCAGAAGGAGTGTGTTTGCCAGAGTTTATAAAGCATTCGAAATCTGCATAAATCACAAAGGGAGCTTTAAGTTGATATTTGTAATTCGTAAATTGTAATGTATCTTTTTTAGACATTTGTACTCTTTGGGCATCAAAGGTTTTACAATATGTATGTGACGTTCCAATATATCTTTAGTGTAAAAATGTTGCACACAGAACTTGCAAAAATATTTCTTATTATTGTGTTTTGTAGAATTAAACATTAACTTATCAAAATCACGAATTAAACAGTAATGTGATTTGCGACCTTGTTGTAAAAGCAACAGGTTTGCGTGGTATTACTATTTAGTTTAGTTATTCTCAATGGATATATTAATTGTCCTTCAATTCCATATACATTAACACTTATATTATTTTGTTTTTCAAATTTATCAATGTCGGATATTTTTACGGGATATTTTATATTTGTCATATTTAACTGACCTACGTGGGGTTCGTAGTAAAATACTTGATTTGCATGTTCTCCATGATTCCTTGGATTTAAGTTTGCTAAAATACTCCACAAAAAACATTTATTATCACTATTTTTAATATTTAAAACGGCGTGTTTTGATTTTATATTTTCTGGTGTGTGTATGTATGACTTGGGAGTTAGGGGTTTATACTTGTAAACATGCAGCTGCCAGTATTTAGTATGGTCATATATCCATCCACTACCTTGGGCTTGATACTTGTGCATGGAGTTATCGATCTTAAAAAGTGCTTCTTTAATTTGAGTTTTAAATCTTTGTTCTCAATCGTTAACATCGTCAAACTTCGAAAATCAGCAATACATTCTTTGTCAATGATTAAATCACCATTATTGTCCACCGAGTGTTTGATGAACTTTACCCTCCTAATAAGAATCCATTTGATAGGTAGGGGACAAGATTGAAGAGTGTCTAATACTTCCACAGATTCACCGTTAAAAATATACAACTTGTAAGGTCGTTTGTCACAGCTTATGTAGTGGCGTTTCTTATTACAGTTAACAACCTTTTTACAAACTTTGCATGTATCATGTTTTTCTAGCATATGCACTTTAAAATGATTGTTATTATCAAATATTTGATGGCATTTTTTACAAATTTTAGGAATAACTTTGTGAACAAATCGATAATGGCGTAATAAATTGCTTCTGTTGGAGTAAGACATAAAACAGACTGCACAGGTCAACATTTTGTGTTGAAATGAGTGTAGAGATGTCGTGCTCTGCTTTTTATAAACAAAAATTACCATTTTAAAAATTTAAATAGATCAAAATTCAAAATATGAAGATTTTAGACAAAAACACAAATTCAACATTTTTATAAAAACTAAGCCCTTTATCAAAAATCTGGGAAACTACTTTTTAGATAATTGTATAAAGTACCTCCAAACCAAGTTTGAACCTTATATCTCAATAAACAAAAAAGTTATGAGGGTTTTTTGGAAAACCAAAATTTGTAATTATAAAAGAAACAAAAATTATTTTTAAAAATCCGTACACGCTATCAAGTGGGGGTTGATGTTCTACATTTACAATCCAAGTTATATCAAATTTGGATGATAAAAAACCACTTGGGAGCTCATTTTTGAATTTCAAATTATCCCCTGTAGCGCGCAGGTGTGTCCCCTAAATTGAAAATTTTTCTTTACCAAACAATGTTCCACATCTATATGTACCTATATACTAAATTTTTAGCCCAATAGCTCTATAAATAACGGAGATATAACTAAAGGCCAAAGGTCAAAAAAATTTTTGGACCAAAAAGGGTCAAACAAATTTTTTGAAACCTGGAATGGGTGGGGAACCCCCGAAACCTATCTCATAGGTATTTATAAGAATTTCGTTATTTTTTCGATATCTTTTACCGTTTTCGAGATATATGATTTGCATCCTGTACCGCTCTGCTTCCCCGGTGCTTCCGCTCCCCGCGGTGTTTTTGAAGATACTAAAAAACACCCAAGTCAAAGAGCATGTAATAACAATTCCAAAAGTCCAATATAAAAAGTAGTTAAAGTAAAATAAAAAAATAAATAACAAAAGTAATTATCAAAAGTTAAGTTATTTTAATCAAAAATGAAAATGTTTTCAAAAATAACGATTCCTTTTCATCTTCAAAGTTCTTAAGTCATAAGATATTATTTAAGTCATTAGTGATAAGAAGCACTTTGAATTTTTCTAAGTCCAGAGTAAAAAAGTATATTTTAGCCGAAATTATTCGAAGTATTGGACCACTGAATTTTTCTAAGTCCAGAGTAAAAAAAAGGTATATTTTAGCCGAAATTATTTTAAGTATTGGACCACTCTGAAGTTTAAGTTAAAACCTGCAACACTGAAGGTCTTGTTGGTGCTGGGGCTGTAGGGTATGAAGTGAGGACCATAGCCTGCAGCAGCTCTTTATATAGCCGACAATTTACAAAATTAATTTGTAAAATTACACATCGGTTACTATGCATCGGTCGCTGTGTCCTTGGTGCCGATCTTGCAGAATCTCCTTCAAGGTTGATTGTCGCGCTAGTGACGATAACCGAGTGCACTTCTAAGTTGTTTACATGTGTTGTTTATTCAGTGTGGAGTTATTTTTGTACTCTTGGATTTAAAAAAAGGATGTAAAGTAGGGGAAAGCGTAGGGCCGGGTTTGGGCCACTACCCTAGAACAATAACATCAATTTAAACAAAGTTAGATTTTAGATTTTAAAAATATAGGGACGGGGAAAATGTATTTAATATAGGCAAGGGTCAGGTACTAGTATAGGCCAAAAAGGAAATTTGTGTAGGGTAGGATCGGGCAAGTGTTCAAAAACTGATCCCCATAAGAATAACATGGGAAAAAAGTGCCGATTACGGCCTCTCCCCCTCAGTACTCCTCTACTCAAATCAATAGGAACTTTGAAGGCCTGTGGGGCAGAGCTCTTAGGTCGGATTAAAAATTGTCTTTTACAAGAACCTTGTCCAGACATAAACAAACTCAACAAGAAACAATTATTCAATTTGGTCCAATAATTAACGGCGTGACCAAGGGAAATAGGGATCCATTTGAGCGAATTTCCCATATAGGGAAAAAGCTATTACCGTAGTCGGCATGGCAAGACCTAGGCCCATGACCATGATAACTTTTCATTTTGAGGTCCCCAGATGCCAAAAAAACCATTCGTTCAAAAACTGTATGTATATATGTGTGTGTGTGTGTGTGTGTGTGTGTGTGTGTGTGTGTGTGTGTGTGTGTGTGTGTGTGTGTGTGTGTGTGTGTGTGTCCGTGAGCACGATGACTGTCGTAAAATTCATCCGATTTTGACAAAATTTGGTATAAACGTGTAAAGCAGCATTTATGACTTTAAGTTCGAAAACCGGACGGATCGACCTATCCGAAGAGGTATTTTGGGGGGGATTTTTTATCCCAAAAGTGGGTTTTTTGAGCTTTTTACATATAATTGTTGAAAAAGTCAAATTTTATTTTTTTCCATTGGTATCAGCTTAGAAGGACGCACAATTTAGTTTTTTTAACATTGCTCTACGTCAAATGGTTACAGAGATATCGAAAGTGCTAAACCCAGTATGTTGTCCAATGTTATTCTTACGGAGAATAAGATAAATTGTATATCTAGCTTATTTATATACTTTTGCTGATGAAACTTGGTATATTACTTCATATCGTTGTGGTCTATTGATATTTGCACTAAAAAACATTTTTCGGCCGATAGTTCCCGTAGCAGCAAACCTGTGTACTCAGTCCCATGTTATTCTTATGGAGAATAAGTAACATGTTATCTCCCTTAATTATGAACATAAATTATTCACATTTGGTATGTGGCTTTACCTACTTGAGTTATATTGATATTTGTATAAAACCCCATTTTTGGAGTTCCTTGCTTCAGCAAACCTGCACACTCAGCCGCCATGTTATTCTTATGGAGAATAATTAAAATGTCATAAATCGTTTATTTTTGAATGTATATTGATGAAACATATCAAGATATGTGGCTTTATGTGGCATTAAGATACATATATATGCATTGGAAATTTGCTGAGTACGCAGGTTAGCTGCTACGGGGGTATTTATATATTAAGATGTATACAAAATCTTGGACCTTGACACAATGACTCGTGGATTCTAAGAAGTGGGTCAAAGAGTTTTCATTTCTTCCTAGATTATATTTAACATAAGATACTACTTTTCCTTTCTTTTTGAAATGAGGCAATTTATTCTTCTTAAAAACAAATTGAATGATTTAAGCCTTATTGTTTTTTAAGTTCTGCATTTATAGGTTACCTATGTATTTGAACAACCGTATCAAGCTACAATAGCAATGGGAGGCCTGGGGGCACAGCCCCCCTCCCCCCAGTAAGGTTAATGTGTTACATTAAAACCTCTGGGTTAGAGTTTAAAATATTTAGGTATTCAAAACCAATCGACTGATTTTAAAACGTATTGTTCATCAAGGTCTGTATTTATACTTATAGATTTTTACAGCAATATTAAGCTACAATAAAATAAATATCCTGATGGGTCCTCCAGTGGAACCAAAGTGTAAATAAACTTAACTACTTTTAAACCACGTGCTCTCACTGATTGGGGACCTTTATTGCCGCCAACATATTATATTTTATCAAAATCTTCAGCTAATATTATTATGAGGGCCTAGATTATACAGCCCTCAGTGAGACTGAGGGGTGAGTAACTACTTCATATGCACTTTGTCTGACTGACAGATTTCAGGCCTCATTGTTTGTCATGTTCTGGATTTGTATGTCATTGTCAAGCTCCAGTTATAATGGAGGGCCCATGAGGTATATTGTCAATTGAAACTTTTTTTTTGTATTTTTAACTGTGAGCTCAATCCTTATACGCGATATAAGAGCGTACTCCTAGTTTATTTTCGTGAGTGGTACTAATATTTTTAATGGTATTACTAAAGAGTACGACATAGGTACTAAATATTGGCAAATATTTTGCTTGTTAATTCCAACATGGCTCAGCCAGCGAAATTGACGTGATTCAGTGTTCCTTATGTGAGGTTTATAAAATCATAATAGGGTCGGACAGCGAGGTTAAAAAATGGGAAACCCCACAACTGCTAGTACGGCGAGAAAATCCACTAGAAGTGCTACTGCTAAGGTGTTCTGGTCGTAAGTTGTAAGCAAACTAGCAGACGTAATGCCGATTTACAAAAATCCCACAATGCCATTTTATCCCACAAGCAGTCAAAATATCCCATATATGGGATAAAAATCCCTCAAGTGAAACGCAGATAAATCCCAGCTGACATTTTAAAGACAGCCATAGTCAATAGCTTACTACGAAAATCAATTCAACTACTGAATATCAAACATTAAAATTAGTTTTAATAATTAATAATAATCCAAAATAAAATACAAATGCTGTGTTAAAACATCCCTTTGATATCCCAAATGACTCCTTCAAAATGCCATTTAGAAATGTTTAATAGTTATGTAGTATTCGATAACACACCCACACACACACACACACACACACACACACACACACACACACACACACATACACATCACACACCCACAAACGGCCACTGAAACTTCTTCATGAATACAGTGATTCACTTCGTTCATCAATTATAACTAAGCCTAACTAGATTTACATGGTGTACAGTACTGTTCCTCAACTTAGATAAACTTAATATTACTGTATACTTAATATTATACTTACTGTATATTTAATATTTACGTTAACTTATCTATCTATAAATATCTGCACCCCAGAAAGCAAGTGATAATCAACTTATGTTTGCTTCCTGAACACCAGGTGTTGTATTATCCCCTCATTGAGTGGATAAGGTGACAGTAGCATACTCTGTTGGTGATTAGTGAGAACTACGTCCTCTTTGAATCCTGGCATACACACAACTCGGAACTGATTTTGCAATGGCAATGAGAAGTCTACTTCAGTATTTATATTCAATGGTGTAGCGAGAATTTGAAGTGAGCGTAGTTTAATTAAGTCACCGACAGAGTGTGCTGCTGTAAACTATTTAATTTAGTTATTTACGTTAAATTGTAAAAAGTCTCCACCCAAGAAAGCAAGTGATAAAAGTAGGGGGCATTAGATGGTTCTGCCGCAGTAAGCAAAGTGCACCTGAGAATGAGGATGAGGATCATGACGTCACCCCCCCATGACGTCACCCCCCCCCCCGACACCCCCAACACCCCCTCATGAGGAAAACACCTTAAAAAATTAATAACTAGCCTACTTACCGGCCGATTGTTACGGGACTTTTGCTAGATGGTAGGCCTTATGCTAAGGAAGCGAATGACGAAAGAAACTTGAAAATCGACCATCAAACAAACGCGCTATTAATTTATAAACGTACTTTCCTTATGGGATCTCAGCTGTTTACCAGCCGATTTCGATAGCCTTTCACCTTATGTTAGGCCTTGACTTATGGAAACTATCCCCAAGAAAATTTGAAAATCAACCGAAAAACAAACCCGCTATTAATTTTCTAACGTAATTTCCTTATGGGATCCGCTGTTTACTACGCGTTGAAAATCCCCGAGTGCTACAGCAAAGTTGCTTAGGACAAGCAAGAGCATTGGTCCTCCCCCCTTACGTCATCAATTGATTACTTTGTCACTGGTACCTATCCGTTGCGACATGATACGGCCTACGTGACCACCCCAGGCTGTTTACTCATTAGCGATTCCTGGAATTGATTACCACCTAAAGCACTATGGATGCCTACATTCCACTGCGAAACTTCTAGAAGCTTCTAGAATGTTCTAGAACGTCGTGGACCGTGGTGACGTCATCCCCCGTGCCTACGTGACCGCTTCAGGCTGTTTACTCATTAGAGATTCCGGGAATTGTTTCCGCCTCGGGTGCACGCCTCTCCACCGGTGCCTATATAACCCGCCATTATTCGAGGGTGCCACTAGTTTCCTTGTGTACTGCCGAGTGGAAGCCCATTAGTGCGTGCCAGCGAGTTTTTCCTGCTTTGTGCGCTCTTCGCCAGTGACTTCTTCCTGCTTTCTACAATACCTAAACGTAAGTATGTTTTACTGAAATTAACTTTTAAAGCTTTCGTCCTTTTTACATATAATCTTTTAGCAAATTGCCCCTATAGGGAAGAAGCTATTACCGTAGGTCTCATGGTAAGACTTAAGCCCGAGACCATGATAACTTTTCATTTTGAGGTCCCCAGATGCCAAAAACACCATTCGTTCAAATTTTTATATATGTATATATATATGTCCGTAAGCACGATAACTCTCGTAAAAAAGGTCCGATCTTAATGAAATTTGGTACAAATGTATAAAGTACCATTTATTTGAACGAGTTCGAAAACCAGATGAATCGCACCATCCGAAGGGGGGTTTTTGGGGGGTTTTGTACCCCAAAAATGTGTTTTTTGAGGTTTTCACATGTAATTTTAATTTAAATCAAATTTTAATTTATACCATTGAATTCAGCTTAAAAAAACAAACAATTTGGTATTTTGATCATTGCTCTACGTCAATTGGTTACCGAGATATTGAAAGTGCTAAACACAGTACGTTGTCTAATGTTATTCTTATGGAGGAAAAGAAAAATTGTATATCTCGCTTATTTATGAACATAAACTGACGAAATTTGGTATATGGCTTCATCTGGTTGTGGTTTATTGTTGTTTGCACAAAAAAACAATTTTTCGCCTATGGGTCCCGTAGCAGCAAACCTAGGTACTCGGTCCCCATGTTATTCTTATGAAAAATAATTAAAATGTTATATACCGCTTATTTATGAATGTATATGGATGAAACTTGGCATGTGACTTCACTTAGCTGAGTTCTATTGATATTTGCATAAAAACCCATTATTTTGTGTTCCTTGTTGCAGCAAACCTGCGTACTCATCCCCAATGTTATTCTTATAGAGAATAATTAATATTTTAAATATCGCTTGTTTGTGAATATATTTCTTATGAATCCCTGTTAAGTGGCTTAATGTGTTATGTTATAATTCATTGGAAATTCGCTGAGTATGCAGGTTTGCTGCGACGGGGGTATTTTCTTTTTGCTATAAGCTAATTTAATAAACTAGGAAACCTGTGTACTAATGTTAGACTGTCATGGTTTCAACTCCTGTCTATTACGCATCAATCTAAAGCTTCCGTTATCTTACTTACTATATATTTTTTATTTTTGCTAAAAAATAATTTAATAAACGAGGAAACCTGTGTAAACGTAAGTATTTTTTAATGAAATTAACTTTTAAAGCTTTCGTCCTTTTTACATATTACCTTTTTTCTTTTTGCTATAAACTAATTTAATAAACTATGAAACCTGTGTACTAATGTTAGACGTATCATGTTTTCAACTCCTGGCTGTTATGCAACAATCTAAAGTTTCCGTTCTCTTACTTACTATATATTTTTCTTTTCGCTAAAAAACTAATTTAATAAACGAGAAAACCCGTGTACTAACATTAGACTTGCCATGCTGGTCTACCCGCTGAAGAGCTGCAAGTGGGAGCTTGAAGACCACAGGGACCTGCTGTACGTGACCAATGACGGGAGTAGTAGAGAAGGAGGTATTTCAAAACATGAGGGGTACGAGGGGTATGAGGGGGTATGAGGATTAAGTTCAAGGTCAGTCACGTGACCAATGACGTCACAAGGTCAAAGGTCACCAAACCTAACTTAAAGCGCCCTATTTAACCTAACTTAGCGCCTTTAACGGGCATATTTAACCTCACATAATCTAGTCCCATTCCAGGACGCCACTTCCTTATAAACAGTCCTATTTCAGGACTAGTCCCACAGTAGGACTGCCTATTTCAGGACTAGTCCTACAGTAGGACTGCCTATTTCAGGACTAGTCCCACAGTAGGACTAGTCAATTGCAAAAATAAAAATAAATAAAAAAATATATTATATTTTTCATTCTTTTAATATTTACAAAACTGATTATATTTTTCATTTTTTTTTTTTAGATCTATATTTTTAAAACAGATTAAATAAATAAATAAATTATATTTTTCATTCTTTTAATATTTACAAAACTGATTATATTTTTCATTTGTTTAATATCTATATTTTCAAAACAGATTAAATAAATAAATACAATAAATATTTTCAAATTTATTTTTCACAGGTAATACGGTCTCCCTCAATAGTCCATTCATCTTTAAGATTGTCTTTAGTCTCTGAATTTTCATTTGAATCATCTAATTCACCAATATCGATTAAAGCGTCAAACACAAAATCATCAGTTCCTACTACTCTAACTGACTTCGGATCATTAGCGTTGAATTTGGTACCTTCAGCTGTAATCAATTTACCGATCGACTTTGAAATGGCCAGCTCATGAATTCTATCTAATTCTGTTAAATACGTCTCATTTACAAGGTTTTTTTTGCCCGCCTCTTCGGGACGATTTCTTTTTAACTTGCGTTTATAACAGCTTTTCGGAGTCGTCCACAAGTACAAGGTAATATCTTTTAAAGTGCCCTCATCAAATGCCGTCTTACGCGGATCGACATATGAATTACTTAGATCACTTAAAATTTGTATCTCGGCAGGAGTCATAAAATTTTTCATCTTCTCATTAAAAATATTCTTTACACTGAACGCAGAACGTTCTTTGATCACTATATAACCTTTCTTCGCATATTCCACGGCTCGCCTATCGCACTCTGTCATATACATTAATGCGTTAACTTGAAACGTGAACGCCCACCTCTCGATGTCTTTATACAAGAGACCCAATAAATTAGTTCTATGAAAATAAACCCACGCCCCGAGCGGCTCTTGTATGTGCACAGTTTTAAACCCCAGTTTTTTAAATTGTTCAAACAGGCCTCGGGCAAAAGTAGTTTTTCCCGCACCGATATTTCCTTCCAAAGTAATAATCATGTTAGGAGTCACCATTATATTCGTCTATATAGTACATCACATAAATTCCGACCGATTTTTTATTAAACAGATTTGCAAAAATATATTTCAAAAGTATTTTTAAAAGATTTATTTAAAAAAAATTACTATTAAATGAAGACAAACAAATAAAAAATTCAATCCATATTTTTTTCATTTATAATAAAAAATTCAATCCATATTTTTTTCATTTATAATAAAAATACTTCAATATCCTGTCGAACCGTATCCGTTATTTCCCCGCTCCGTATTCCGCATATCTTTTCCACCGTCTACAGGCACATCGTTTCGATAAACTTCTAATATTATTTGAGCGATCCGATCACCTCTTTTTACAATAAAATCAACATCGGAATAGTTAAAAAGTAACACACCGACATTGCCTGTATAGTCGTAATCAATTACACCGGCACCTACATCAATGAAATTCTTAACTGCTAATCCAGACCGGGGTGCGACCCTGCCATAACATCCCCGCGGGAATTGAAAAGACAAGTCTGTTTTTATCAACTGTTTGCCGTGTGCGGGTACGACATAGTCATAAGCGCTTTTCAAATCACAACCGGCCGCGTCCGGTGAACCTCTCACAGGAGGGAAGGCTAACTCTGACAATTTGAAATATTTAAAACTTTCAGACTCCATTTATTATCACCTATATAGTACATTCGCTACAATTCACACTACGTTAATTATTAAGTCGGATGTGTAAAATATATTTCGGGTGCGAAAAAAAAATAAATTGTAAATAAAAAATTCAATTAATTAATACAAAATTCAATTAATTAATAATGATAATAAATAGCAAATATTCAGTTAATTAATAAATATTCAGTTAATTAATAAATATAAAATAGTCAATGAAATAATAATGAATATTTACTGTCTTGTAAATTTAATATTATATTTAAACTTATCATTCAACAACGGGATTCTTCCATGGTATACCACATATAAAGGTTGGTATGAGTTTATTAGAGCATTTATATTTTTTGATGACATTCTTTCATTCCAACTCTCAGGCAGTTGAAACTTAACGCCATCGCACGTAATCAAAATTCGTAGACCGTAAGAGTAATGAATTCTTTCGATGCTATTAACCAAATATTTTTTATCGATTTCCGTAAAAAATACATATAATATGTGATATTTTCAAATCACATATTTTCGTAAAAGAATTACCGTTCTCTTCGTCTAGTATATCTTTGTACATATTCTTTTCCATTTCACCTATATATAAAACTACTTTTTGCACACCGAATAAAAAATTGGGCGCATCTTCGACTGAGGTAATAAAAATTGATTTTGAAAAAACCCGCTAAATTTGTAATTCATCCTCATCGACGAGTTTTAAATAAACAATATAATTCGGTAAGTTATTCTGCAACGGTCTATAATCTTTATCGGTTAAAAGTATATTTATTTCTCTTATACTTTGCAATCCGCTCTTCAAAGGTATGTAATTCAAGATGTGTGCTTTTCGTATATTCTATCTTTATGTTCTTTGGGATTCAAGTGGTATAACAAAGAACTGTTTTCGTGTTTGCGCCAGTGCACACTGTGATTTATGTAAGAATGTTCCACAAGATCGCAGTGTACCTCCAACACTTTAAATGTTCTTATTTCTGATACACCATCATTGACATACATAGAAACCACATTGTCCGCTGCTAACTTGTTTTCATATTTAATTTCACCATTCTTCAATTCGTTAAAACCTAGAAACCTTCGCATTCAGTTGTCTATGTGACACTTTTTCGTCGGTGAATCGATACCTATTTTACCATTTAAATGTTGATAAATCCTAAACTTATCGGCTTCATCCTCTGCTATAATTTTATCTTTCGTTAACCACCTCCTAATTGCCTTTTCAATATTATACAAATTCCAGAATCCTGGAGGAAGTATACAAGTTGGAAACTTCTCAGGTTCAAAGAATGATATCGCTGCGGGTTCGTGTAAGTTGTAAAAATAATTGTCACAATACAATCCTGTTAACGCGAGATAATAACGTACACCGTCCTCTAAATGTAACGGGTTGTCCAACTTCAATTGTAAACGTGGGTTTTGACCAGATAATCTAAAAAGCACCATGACTATATATACTTTTAACGATTCGCGTCTATAATTATTTATTCGAATCGTGAAGAAAAAAAAATTATTAGAATTATGTTAAAAAATCAATAAATAAATTATTAGAATTATGTTAAAAAATAAATAAATTATTCGAACCATGTTAAAAAAGTATATTTTTCATTTTCCAAAGCACGTGATATTGCATTACAATCTTGTCTTTCTGAATAACGTCGTAATACTTCTAAACACAAATGACCGCATATAGGGGGATCTTCGTAATCTTGTTACCTCTCGTTGTTATAAAAAATACGTTTAGGTATGTTTAAATATTTCTTCAATTCTAAAGGTGGAGGTGCCTCGCCGATCGAGTCGAAATAAATAACGCGATCACCGTTCTTCACATAACAAGTCCAATGCGTGCCACCTGACTCCAAATCACCTAGATTTATAATTGCACATTCGTTTTTGTGCGGTTTGTTGGATAGACATTCCCTCATAAAAACACCCCAAAAATTTTCAATTCTCAACTTATCAGCCCACATATTCAACTCGGACATCGTCAGCAGAATTAGTTTTTTTTAACCTCTCTTATCTCGTTAAGAGTCCTATTCAATTTACCGTGTATACGTTTAACCAGACCGGCACCGCTTTCGTCTTTTTCCATCAAAGTGTCCAATTCGTCATCGATCAGCTTCTTCAACCACGGCACGAATTGATTCTTCAACACCGGCGCCACTTTGTTCTTTATCAGAGGTGAGGCGATTTTCTTGAAATAAGGAATATTATTTTCAGCAAGTTCTAAGACCTCTTTCAAAAGACCTCCATCGATCATATCCTTTAATTGTGAATGATCAAAAATCAACCGCAACCCTCTGTTGTTTTTTAACGCTTTTTCAAACTGTCTGTTCTGATCACCGTCGAGCGACACTTCCATATTACCGTTTTTCAATTGATCTTTAGCCAACGTGAGAACGGCACTTTCAACTTCTTATGCGCTATTCGCAGTTTATTCAGTTGGGCCTTGGTCAAGTTAATTTTAGGTGTATGTTTTGCCATTTCCTTTACACTATATATAAATGCGAACTTTTCGATTCGCATAAAAAATTAAAGTTTCCCGAAAACATTAAATTTTTTACTTGGAACGAAACGGTTAATCGGTTAATATAAGAGATGGAATTCTACTGTCGTAAGTGTAAAACACAGACCGCGTCAGAGAACGTGAAGACTGTTAAAACGAAAAATAAAAGGTGGTTGGCGAGTTCCTATTGCGCGGTGTGCGGCATTTTGGGACTAGTATAAACCCGCCCTAATTTGGGACTAGTATAAACCCGCCCTAATTTGGGACTAGTATAAACCCGTCCTAATTTGGGACTAGTATAAACCCGTCCTAATTTGGGACTAGTATAAACCCGTCCTAATTTGGGACTAGTATAAACCCGTCCTAATTTGGGACTAGTATAAACCCGTCCTAATTTGGGACTAGTATAAACCCGTCCTAATTTGGGACTAGTATAAACACGTCCTAATTTAGGACTAGTATGAGTAAATAATTAAATATGTTGTAAATAATAATTAATTAACGCTTTCAATATTAGGAGTAATTAACAATTGAAACAAAACATTCAACACACACATCAAATATATTTTTTGAATGGGCCATTTAAAAAACACAATTTACCAAGATACATTTCTATATATTAGCAGTAAATATGGATATTGAAAATAACAAGTTTACGTTAAATAATCAAGATATTTCCATTATTTTTGACGGAGATAAAAACCCTTGGTTTCATGCAAATAACATAGCAAATATATTGGGTTATGTTAGACCGAGAAAAGCGGTAAATGATAACGTTGATGAGAAGTATAAGATAACCTATTTAGAGATAAAAAAATTCGATACCGCGAAATCACCTACAACAGTGCAACCTAATACAGTCTATATCAATGACCCCGGTGTTTGTTGTCTGTTGTCTGCCAGTAAAAATATGATGAATAATTTTAAAGATTGGATGTTAACTGAACTTTTACCGACTCTGAGGAAACATCAGTACGGTGTCTCTCGTTTGGAAAGGGAAAATATAGTGTTCCGTACGATGATAAGCAACTCGCAAATCCAACAAACGTTTGGCGTACTAGCGAGTAGAGATAATGAGAAAAACGATCGTAAAAAGGAATATAAATTGGTAGACACGCAAAAAAGGTATTTTAATAAAGCAGTTGAGGACCGCGAAATCACCTACAACAGTGCAACCTAATACAGTCTATATCAATGACCCCGGTGTTTGTTGTCTGTTGTCTGCCAGTAAAAATATGATGAATAATTTTAAAGATTGGATGTTAACTGAACTTTTACCGACTCTGAGGAAACATCAGTACGGTGTCTCTCGTTTGGAAAGGGAAAATATAGTGTTCCGTACGATGATAAGCAACTCGCAAATCCAACAAACGTTTGGCGTACTAGCGAGTAGAGATATTGAGAAAAACGATCGTAAAAAGGAATATAAATTGGTAGACACGCAAAAAAGGTATTTTAATAAAGCAGTTGAGGATTCTGGTGGATACGATTTATGTTTTGAAACCAATTACGTAATTACCGACGATGAGTGTATCTCGAAAAAGGTTTTTAGAAAATTAAATGAAGAAGATGTGAACGGTGATTATAACGTTAAAAACAAATCTATAACAATTTACGACGACGATTTTGACATAATTAACCTTGTTAAAAAATTAATGCGAGACGTGATGTTGTGGTGAAATAAAAAATATAAATTTAATTAACTAAAATATGTATTTATATATTTTATTTTACTAATTAATTAAATATAATAAATTGAATCTCATATATTTTTTATTAATCGCCTTTTTATTTTTTCTATTTAAAAGCTCGAACTGAGAATATTTATTCCTCTATATAGTCATGGATATTATCCCCTATTACAGAGAAACGATCGAGAATAACCTGCTACCTCAACCTTTACGTTGTCTGATAGTAGGCTCCTCGGGTTGTGGAAAAACGAATTTGTTGTTGAATTTTATTTATAATCGGAACGGTCTTTTGTTTAGAAATTTGTATGTGTTCAGTAAGTCTATAGAACAGCCGGCGTATGCAGAATTACGTGAAAAGTTTGTCTATGCTGAGAAAAAATTGAATAAAACGATAGCTTATTTTTCAACAATTGTGAAGATATACCTCCACTGGACGAGTGTAAAAACAACTCCCTTGTAGTGTTCGACGATTGTTTGATGGAAAAACAAGAAACGATTAAAAACTACTTCATCAGGGGTAGACACAAGAGACTGTCGTGCGTCGACCTTAGTCAGAGCTAAGGTAAAGTGGACATGCAAGTGATACGTAACAACGTGAATCTTCTGTGCGTGTTCAAACAGAATAAGCACTACACGAAACGTATTTATGACGATTTTGTAGGATCGGACATGACGATCGATGAATTCGAAAGGATGTGTAAAAAGTGTTGGAGCGAACCGTTTGGATTTTTATCAATAAACACCACTAAGAAAGCGCACAGCGGTAAATACATGTTCAAGTTGAAAGACGTGTTGACGACAAACGATGTGATTGAATAATCGATTTGTAGACGTTATTTTTGGAATACATCGTGTACACATCGTTTTATTATTGGAATACATCGTGTACGCATCGTTTTTTATAATCGATTTGTAGACGTTATTTTTTTGGAATACATCGTGTACGCATCGTTTTATTTTTGGAATACATCGTGTACGCATCGTTTTTTATAATCGATTTGTAAACGTTATAATTTGTGTTAACAGCGTGTACGCATCGTTTTTTGATTTTATTTAAAATGATTTTTTCCTTTATTTTTTAAAAGCGAAACTCGAAAACCCGAAACCTATATATAGTCAATATGAAAGGAAAGAGGAAAAGTGATGATAAAGATATCATCGGCACGCTGGTGAAAAAACAGAAGGAGGCCGATAAAATGTGGCCTGACGAAATAACGCCCGCAGCGGCTAAAAGGATTGAAAAGTTGCAAGAGAAATGGCATCGGGACAGTGAGAAAATTCAAATACAACAGGCGCAAGAGGAGAGAGACATTTTCAGTAAACACCCAACGCTACCTCATAAGATGAGAAACGAAATGATGCTTCCACCCGCGCGCGACAATACCCCTTTGACAGTGGCCGAAGCCAAGAGGTTGGATAAATTGCAAGATAAGTTGATGAAGGAAACGGAATCCGTAAGGAGTACGGAAGTCGAGGAATCGCGTGAGAGAGAGAAGAGACAAGAACCAATCGTGAAAGCTATAAAAGAACAGACCGAAACTATCAAGACCGCGGAAAAACCGAAACGCGTTCAAATCGTGAGAAAACCCTCAAAAGAGCCGTTTAGACCACGAGCTTCCAGTAAATCGGGTAGAAGCAGACTAGACGTTACGATCAGGGAAACAGCTTTACCCGAAGGTGAGGAAGCGGACGTGTTCGATGCGCATACTCTGCCGCTGACACCCGCGCCTAAATTAACGCCGGAGCAAGATGAAGTATTGCAAAATCGTTCTATTCGCGAGTTTACCGAAAACGAGAACATCGGTTATACCGCCAAGAAATATCCAGCGGCCGGTAACGATCGTGTTTTCGGTATTTATTTCAAATTTAACAACAACAAACTCGCGATAGGATTGCAGACCATAAGTATTGAAACCGACGACATCGTATTAGAAAACACTATGAACAGGTATAAAGGAACCGAAGGGTTATGGAAACTGTTGACGATGACGGAAATTAAAATGCCATTTCCCAATCTGGCTGTCGGTGCGACACCGAGGATGAGACTCATAAGTTCGGGCGCGTTCACTCCTAAAAATTTTGACAATTACAAACAAATTTTGATTAAAACACACGCGATATATCAAAACAACAATCCGGCTTCGCGCAGACCGAAGGCGAGCGCCAGTTGGAAATGGGCGAATTTGATAGGCGACTTGTGGAAAGAATTAAAACAAACTCCGACAACGTCCGGTGAAGGTCTACTCGTAGATACGAATAACCCGGTGGAATACAAATATATAGACGATTACGACAAACTGAGCGATAGAATAAAATTCATACAAGCGGAAGAAGAGGTGGGAAATAACAATTTTCACAACGACAAACTGGCAATTGTAAAGTTTATAAAGGACAGGATGGAACAACTAATCGCGAAGCCGGAAGGAATCAAGTATATAAATCAGTGTTTATCGGTGTTGCCGGAAAAGGGTGTCGAAGGTGGTACATTAATGAAAGATGCGGTTAAATTTCATAGGACGAATTTAGGACTCGCGTCGGAGAGACAGAAAAATATATATTTATTCAACAGAAGATAAATTTTTATTTCTACGTTTTTTACACTTGTGTGATATATTTACAACGGTAAATTCGGTTTTGTATTTTTTATTAGAAAGTGAAAACCATAAATATATATATAGAGACATGGAAAAATATTATAGAGAAGCTTCGGATAAGATAGAGCGTTGTGAATACAACACTGTATTACCGGTTTCGGATTTGAATTTTAATTCCCCGAATAAATTCACAGTTTTTAAATTAGACCACGGAGACGCGTTTTATGACAAGCGAATATTATTTCACATACAGTGCGAGGTTGTTAAAAAAGCTGACGGTACCACTTACGCTGCAGCTGATCCAATTAAACTAGTAGATAATTTCGCGGCGTTTTTGTTTAAGAGAATAGAGTTGAAAAAACACAATCAGTTGATAGATGCGGTCGATGAAGTCGGCATTACGAGTACCATTAAAGCCTTGACAACGTACAGCAAGTCGGGTGAAAACACGTATTACAGCAGCGGGTTCAAATCGAAATTCGAAAAAGGTGTAAGAATGTTTGAAGCTCTCGGTACGTTGGCACACTTGGGTTTGGGGTTCTTCGACAGTCTGACATATCTGATGTACAAAGGAGGATTCGAAATTGTCTTTACACGAGGCGAAGATAACGACGCTATATATCGTTGGAAAGAAGGGGCCGGTACGGCTAAAAAATCGGCAGATGAGGGAAAGATTAAAATTACAAGCTTCGTTTTAAGAGTTCCTATCGTCGAGTACGATCCGGTGAAAAAAGCCCCACTCATCGAAGGGTTGAAAAGATTGAGCGATAAGGGTGATTTGCACTACCGATATTATCAATGGCAGTGTATTGAAAAGTTTGGCGTTACCGCTCTTCGTATAGTTTCGACATTTCAAACATATTTAGAAACATTTCAAACCCGTTATTTATAATCGTAGGTTTACAGACGAACCGTAAAAATGATCAAACAAAAGACCCTAGTATATTCAACAGCGTGAATATTAAGAATTATTATGTAAAAATCAACGGTCAACGGTATCCTCAGGAACCGCAAAACTTGAATATTTTAGATAAACCATACGGAGTTATGTACGAAAGCTATGCCTCCGTCAGACAGTTACTTTTTAAAGACGACGATATATACTTGAACGACTACGATTTTATTATGAAATATCCACTCATGGTTTTTGATACTCACCATCACCCATTCTCCACCGAATCGAAAAGGAACGACATTCAAATTCAAATGGACTTTACAAACGCCGTGGCCAGTCCGGTCGCAGATCAAGGCAAAATAGCGTACGTAATCGTGATATCCGAGATGGGATTCGGTTATGACGTGATTAGGAATTATATTAAATCGAATTAAAACAGTAAAAAATAAAATTTGGGAACCCGCCATTTACCGGGTCTGACATATTTTTGAAAACGTCCCCGAATATGTATATAATTTTGCCTTCATTGTATGAAATTTGGTGGGACCCAATTTGGGGCCCACATAATTCTGATAAAAATCTCTTATAACGCTCTTCAACATGCACTTGCAAAGCCTTTTTAAGGTTTACATATCCTAATATATTTACAACTTCTATACCCTTAAACCATGGGTTATTTTCATCGTCAAACAACACTGAGATCTCTTGATTTTGAAAAATGAATTTACTACCTACGTCGTTAGTATTATCTGTGTAGTCACTGCTATCAATTTTGCCTTCATTGTATGAAATATATATTTCTTATTAACCCCAAAGCAAAATATTTTATGATTTATAGACCCGGCGATTTACCGGGTCTGACATATTTTTGAAAACGTCCCCGAATATGTATATAATTTTGCCTTCATGGTACGAACACTAGTGGGACCTAAATATGACATATATTTCTTATAACGATATACTTTTTTATAATTTTATTAACGAAAATATTATTTTTTTTTTCAAGTGTCGGTGGGTACTGGTGAAAAGCTCTATCACTACGGCAAAGTTCCCACCTTCGATAGAGAACTTCTTTTATTGGGAAGAAGTCCCCCTTAGAAATAGACACAAATCGTTCTAAGGGAGCGAAACCCGAGCTGAAACATGTGTCAATGACAAAAAATATATATATATGTGAAAAAGATAAAAGTTTCAAAAATTTTACTTAACGTTAAATATTGCAGATTTTAAAAAACAAACTACATCTTTCAAATTTTATATCTTGCTAAAACGTTTATGAGATTATGTTTAAGGGCCTATGTGAAAAAGATAAAAATGTTTCAAACATTTTACTTAACGTTAAATATTGCAGATTTTAAAAAACAAACTACATCTTTCAAATTTTATATCTTGCTGAAACGTTTATGAGATTATGTTGATATGTGAAAAAGATAAAAAAGTTTCAAAAATTTTACTTAACGTTAAATATTGCAGATTATTTCATACCATCACCACCCTGGAAATCTTCATCGTAGAAGGTGTTTTTTCTATTCAAAGTCGAGTGCAGCACTTAATTCTTGATTTATTATTTCTTCAATCGGTATGTTGTAAAGATACCTGTTGTCTTCACGGTAGTGTTTCTATACCATCTTCACAGATGTACCTCTTGTCGTCGTATGGGGATAGGGCTTTCTTGCACTGGGTGATGGAATATAAATCATGGTTTTTACTTCTTATAGTGTTCATCGTCCTACGACTTTCTTCTTTATTAATCAAACAGGTCTTGTAATCTTCGATCGTCAGTTCTTTGTTAACGACAGTCTTTTTGATACCCTTAGCTTTTTTACCACTCTTCTTTCCTTTCGAATCGTAGGCGTACATTTTAGATCTTTACCCGACAAACTCGTTCATAACATCGCCCGCCAGTTCGTCCTTCCATTTGCCAATTATTTTATTATTCACGCACGGCATGTCATAGGGGTTATCCGCTTTGTAATCGCTGGTGTCAAAGTGATCGATCATATTTTTTATATCTTCATAAATATCTTTTGTTTTAACGTTATAAATCAGACTGTCTGTGTCTGTATATTCAACCCTGACATCGTCGCCGTATTTAGGTCTCATGACATTGTAATGAAAATGATAAACAGCAATCTTCGATATATCCAATATAGACATGCCTACGTAAATCGGTTTGTTAAAGTATAGTCTTGTTTTGCCCATGTGCACGGCTGCCAATGTTTCGGTGAAGACGGTAACCGATTTAAAGTTCAGTCTGGCCACTAGTTTATCGATTTGCCTATCGTGCGTGGCCAGACGTACGTCTACGTGCTTACGTATGTTCTCCATTTTCTTGCCAAATACTGAATTATTCATCAGCTTGTAAAAGTCCTTCTCAAAGTCGTTGGTCGCTTTAGTCCTCATATCTGTGTTCATATCAATATATTCTTTCAACCATGCCGATTGGTGGAACTTAATGCCTCTGTGGATCTTTTTCAACTCCATGCCTAATGAGAGATATAGTTGCAGGTTTTGATAGTGCAGCATCTTTATCATATAGAGTCGTTAATAGCTTTCTTTCATTCGAACCGGGAGGGCATCAGTTTTCCGGTGCTAACGGGAGGTCTTTATGAGAATCGTGCAGTTTCTGAGGGTATTTCAAATCGACTTCGAATATAAATCCATATGCAGATTCGTTACTTATCCAATTTCCGTCTTGCAGATCTCGTTCGATATCGTATATTTTGTCTTCGTCTAACCATTTAAACTTATCTAGAGGTAGGAATCTTGACATGGCCCAACCGTAAAGATTATTTACATCGAGATAAATGAGATACTCTTCGGGCTTTTCGGGGTCGTAATCTGATAAATATCTGTTGTTGGCTTTGGCGTATCTATGGGAGCACTGAGAAATTCCGCCGCGAATACCCTTAGTGATCATTAATTCCATGTCGGGATCAGTTAATAATTCTAAAGCGACTCCTGTCTTTTAGCGAATTTCCCCTATAGGGAAGAAGCTATTACCGTAGGTCTCATGGTAAGACTTAAGCCCGAGACCATGATAACTTTTCATTTTGAGGTCCCCAGATGCCAAAAACACCATTCGTTCAAATTTTTATATATATATATATATATATTTATATATATATATATATGTCCGTAAGCACGATAACTCTCGTAAAAAAGGTCCGATCTTAATGAAATTTGGTACAAATGTGTAAAGTACCATTTATTTGAACGAGTTCGAAAACCAGATGAATCGCACCATCCGAAGGGGGGTTTTTGGGGGGTTTTGTACCCCAAAAATGTGTTTTTTGGGGTTTTCACATGTAATTTTAATTTAAATCAAATTTTAATTTATACCATTAAATTCAGCATAAAAGAACAAACAATTTGGTATTTTGATCATTGCTCTACGTCAATTGGTTACCGAGATATTGAAAGTGCTAAACACAGTACGTTGTCTAATGTTATTCTTATGGAGAAAAAGAAAAATTGTATATCTCGCTTATTTGTGAACGTAAACTGGCAAAATTTGGTATATGGCTTTATTTGGTTGTGGTCTATTGATATTTGCACAAAAATCCATTTTTTGCCCGATAGTTCCCGTAGCAGCAAACCTGCATACTCAGCCCCATGTTATTCTTATGGAGAATAATTAACGTGTTATCTCCTTTAATTATGAACATAAATTAATAGAACTTGGTATGTGGCTTTACCTAGTTGAGTTATAATGATATTTGTATAAAAGCCCATTTTTAGTGTTCCTTATTTCAGCAAACCTGCATACTCAGCCGCCATGTTATTCTTATGGAGAATAATTAAAATGTCATAAATCGTTTATTTATGAATGTATATTGATGAAACTTGGTATGTGGCTTTATGTGGTATTAAGATAAATTAATATGCACTGGAAATTCGGTGAGTATGCAGGTTTGCTGCTACGGGGGTATTTTAACATGGCGTCCCAAGCCAGACCGGGACTAGTGAAGTACCATGCGGGATCGAGCTTATATGTGTCCATGCATACTTCACGGAAATTTTCAACTATGTCGGCCAATAAAAGTGTATCGGTTTTGTTATATAAAAGCGTGTATTCCTTCATATTTGCGATGTTAAATTTATCCCACACCTTACAAGCATGCTCATAATCTTCATCTTCAACATCTGCCTTGTTCAATTTATTATAAAAAAGATCTTTGGAAGGTAGTGACTGGTGTTCAAATTTTTCCATGCTATCCATAAAATCGTAGGGAAAGATGCCTTTTCTCAAAACCAAATCTAATTTATCTTCTTCGAAATACTTTGCTGTATATTTGAATTTATCTTTAGTTAGGTTCTTCGCAAGACTGTCTAGGCTGGAGGCCATAAATCTGAAAGAGTCTAAAAATCTCAAGTTTACTCCACCGTCTACTTTGAGTTCAAAAGATATATATCGTTCTTCGGTGGTGGCTAAAACCGCTATCTTATTCTGTTCGAATCCCAACAACTTGACAAACAGGTGAGCGTCGTAGTTGCTCAGGTTGTGAATAAAAATGGGTAAAAAGTGAGGTTTTCTAAAGTTTAAATTACAAGAGTTGTGCGCCACCCCTCTGAATTTACCAGTTAAATGGTCGTGATCTAAAACAGGTTTATCATTCTTTTTATTATCTACAAACATCTTCTCACATATATGACAAGTTTTAACGTCTTTAATCTTCGTTTCATAATCTTCATTAGTTATCGTCATGGGTTTTGCGGCTTCTCTGCTATACAAATTTTCCAAGTCCCTAGATATCTTCGTTACGGTTTCTACAAAAGTTTTCGCTGTGTCGGGGCCGAAGCTCTCGTGATACAGATCGAAGGGGATGTCGTAATCGTCGGCGGTGGTTATGTATAAAGAAAAGCTGGCGGCTTCGTGGGATTGGTATTTTTTAATATGCGACTGGTTTTCGTTGTTAGAAGGGGCTATGTCATCTGAGACCGGTTTTAAAATACATTCAAAATCTACATAGCCGACAAAAGGAACTTTCATTTTTCGAAATTGATTTTTGAATACTATATATGGAGGGGTGCCATATTCACCTTTTTCAGGCATCACGATTTTATAGGATCTTGTCCGATGCAATATTCTTTATGTTTATCCAACTTGGATTCTTCTCTGAATTCCGTAAGACAGCGATTACAAATATGGGATTCAATAGCTCTCGACTCTATACAGACTTCTTTATGATCATTTAATAATTTCTTTTTACCAAAGGCCAGTAAGCAGCGATCACAAATATATTTTTTACCATGGCGTTTTGACAACTGTGAACGAACTAATCTGCTCAAATTTTTTATCCAACAATAATGTGTGTTTTTATTCGCATCTTTCAAATATAAAAGATTAACATGTCGGTTGGGGATTTCATTTTTAGTTATATATAAAGGATAAATATCATATTTTTCATCATCTTCTCTTTCTTTATGTTCAACAGGGAAATCTTCAAAATCATCTCTATCTCTAATGGTTTTCATAATCTCGCACGTATAAATATTGACAGATAATCCTGATAGTTTCTCAAATTTTGATATAACACTAGCTTTCACTGGGACGGGGAATGGGATATCTTTCAAAGCATCTTCAAATTCATGTTCATATTGTTGGTAGTGACTGACTCTTTGAGGAATGTTTAATTGATCGACAGGATGTAGTGCGGAAAGAATCGACCAGAGAAAACATTTTTGATCGTAATTTTTTACATTTATAATAGCTAGCTTTGCCGCAATTTCTTTTGGCAGAGGGATATAACTCGATCCTCCTCGAAATGGGTCATAACGGTAGATGTGAAGTTCTAATTTCGTCGATGCTGTGTAATGTCCAGCCCGAACCGCGGTTTTGAAAATCTTCCATTTCTTTAATTAATTTTTCTTTAGCATCTTCGAAATATCCAGGTACATCTGCACTCGATAGTATGACTACATTTTGAGTTTTAAAATTAAATTCTGCAATCTCTTCGTCTTTCAAATAATCCATATAAAGTACCATTCGTGTTTTGAGTTCAGCCTCATTAAGATGTTCTTTAATTTTACTAACAATAATATCTTTTAAGCTATTCAAAAAAAAGTATCGGATCTTTCATATTATATTCATTCTTGATGGTGTATACATTTAAACGTCCCTTAAAAGCTGTTCGGGACAGTTCGATCTCCGGTTCGTGAGGGGGAGAAGATCCTTTCACATAATTATAAATTTTATTTGCAGCTCTATTAAAAACATTCAAAACAGATTTACCAAGACGTGGTCGTTTAGTGGGAGTGGGGCCATCATCAGCACCTCCACGGTTCGAAACTAATTCGGTGTTTGAATGGGTTTTCAAGTGATAGCTCATATTACTCTTTCTTATAAATTTATTACATTGAGGACATTTAATTTTATATTCAAGGCTTGATTTTTTCTTAAGGGGAGACTTTTGTTGTTGAACTGATATTTCATATCTACTATTTTTACTTGTACTAGGTTTCGATACGTCTTGAACTGGTATTTCATATCTACTACTCTTATTAATGTTGGATTGTGATGATTGGTCCGGAACAGACATTTCCATACTACTATTTCATATTTTCAAATGACGACTGAAGTGATTATTTTTTATTTGTTTATTACAATTATTGCACGTCTTCACAGAATAACGTGTGCTGACGTCCACATTGGGGTTTTTCGGGCATGTTTTAATATGATGTGAAATATTGGATTTACTAATAGCTTTGTTGCAGAATTCACAGTTAACCTTTAAATCTTGAACTGGTATTTCATATATACTACTCTTATTAATGTTGGATTGTGATGATTGGTCCGGAACAGACATTTCCATACTACTATTGCATATTTTCAAATGACGACTGAAGTGATTATTTTTGATTTGTTTATTACAATTATTGCACGTCTTCACAGAATAACGTGTGCTGACGTCCATATTGGGGTTTTTCGGGCATATTTTAATATGATATGAAATATTGGATTTACTAATAGCTTTAATGCAGAATTCACAGTTAACCTTTAAAACTTCCATATTTTTTCACCTACAATGGAAAATAAAATGTGTTAATACAAATAAATAATTAAAGAACTCCGAGGAAAGTTTAATAATTAAACATGTGATGCTGTTAAATATGTTTAAAAATCAAATTATCAAAGTGCACAATGTATTTAAAACTTAAAAGTCGAAAAATAAAACGTACTTTTGTCAGATATAGTATTTAAAGTAAACCGTTAAATCATTAATTAATAATGAATAGTTGTGATCAATCTAAACTTACATTTATTTTTTCGTTATAATGAATTTAGTAGACTAATGAATGTTAACATGCAATAATTATTCATTTTTATAAACCTAAGTAAGCCGGACTTATAATAAGAATACTTACAATTAAATGTTGTCTTGAACAAACGATTTGTAAGCGAAGGTAACGCCACCAAACACCAATGAATGAATATTGTGATCGCGACCCCGCTGTGATTATCTTGAGGCCCAGTTCATGATAACGCGGTGATTATCTTGGGGTCAAGTTCATGATAGTAACGAACGTGTTTAATATCTTCTATTTCAAAAACATCGTTACTTAAACGGATTGCATTTATTTTTGCAATTGAGCAGTCCTACTGTGGGACTAGTCCTGAAATAGGCAGTCCTACTGTGGGACCAGTCCTGAAATAGGACTGTTTATAAGGAAGTGCCGTCCTGGAATGGGACTAGCTTAAATATGCCCGTTTTGTAAATATTAAAAGAATTGCAATTAACTAGTCCTACTGTGGGACTAGTCCTGAAATAGGCAGTCCTACTGTGGGACTAGTCCTGAAATAGGACTGTTTATAAGGAAGTGGCGTCCTGGAATGGGACTAGATTATGTGAGGTTAAATATGCCCGTTAAAGGCGCTAAGTTAGGTTAAATAGGGCGCTTTAAGTTAGGTTTGGTGACCTTTGACCTTGTGACGTCATTGTTCACGTGACTGACCTTGAACTTAATCCTCATACCCCCTCATACCCCCTCATACCCCTCGTACCCCTCATGTTTTGAAATGCCTCCTTCTCTACTACTCCCGTCATTGGTCACGTACAGCAGGTCCCTGTGGTCTTCAAGCTCCCACTTGCAGCTCTTCAGCGGGTAGACCAGCATGGCAAGTCTAATGTTAGTACACGGGTTTTCTCGTTTATTAAATTAGTTTTTTAGCGAAAAGAAAAATATATAGTAAGTAAGAGAACGGAAACTTTAGATTGTTGCATAACAGCCAGGAGTTGAAAACATGATACGTCTAACATTAGTACACAGGTTTCATAGTTTATTAAATTAGTTTATAGCAAAAAGAAAAAAGGTAATATGTAAAAAGGACGAAAGCTTTAAAAGTTAATTTCATTAAAAAATACTTACGTTTACACAGGTTTCCTCGTTTATTAAATTAGTTTTTAGCAAAAATAAAAAATATATAGTAAGTAAGATAACGGAAGCTTTAGATTGATGCGTAATAGACAGGAGTTGAAACCATGACAGTCTAACATTAGTACACAGGTTTCCTAGTTTATTAAATTAGCTTATAGCAAAAAGAAAAAAGGTTATATGTAAAAAGGACGAAAGCTTTAAAAGTTAATTTCAGTAAAACATACTTACGTTTAGGTATTGTAGAAAGCAGGAAGAAGTCACTGGCGAAGAGCGCACAAAGCAGGAAAAACTCGCTGGCACGCACTAATGGGCTTCCACTCGGCAATACACAAGGAAACTAGTGGCACCCTCGAATAATGGCGGGTTATATAGGCACCGGTAGAGAGGCGTGCACCCGAGGCGGAAACAATTCCCGGAATCGCTAATGAGTAAACAGCCTGAAGCGGTCACGTAGGCACGGGGGATGACGTCACCACGGTCCACGACGTTCTAGAACATTCTAGAAGCTTCTAGAAGTTTCGCAGTGGAATGTAGGCATCCATAGTGCTTTAGGTGGTAATCAATTCCAGGAATCGCTAATGAGTAAACAGCCTGGGGTGGTCACGTAGGCCGTATCATGTCGCAACGGATAAGTACCAGCGACAAAGTAATCAATTGATGACGTAAGGGGGGAGGACCAATGCTCTTGCTTGTCCTAAGCAACTTTGCTGTAGCACTCGGGGATTTTCAACGCGTAGTAAACAGCTGATCCCATAAGGAAATTACGTTAGAAAATTAATAGCGGGTTTGTTTTTCGGTTGATTTTCAAATTTTCTTGGGGATAGTTTCCATAAGTCAAGGCCTAACATAAGGTGAAAGGCTATCGAAATCGGCTGGTAAACAGCTGAGATCCCATAAGGAAAGTACGTTTATAAATTAATAGCGCGTTTGTTTGATGGTCGATTTTCAAGTTTCTTTCGTCATTCGCTTCCTTAGCATAAGGCCTACCATCTAGCAAAAGTCCCGTAACAATCGGCCGGTAAGTAGGCTAGTTATTAATTTTTTAAGGGGTTTTCATCATGAGGGGGTGTTGGGGGTGTCGGGGGGGGGGGGTGACGTCATGGGGGGTGACGTCATGATCCTCATCCTCATTCTCAGGTGCACTTTGCTTACTGCGGCAGAACCCTCTAATGCCCCCTACTTTTATCACTTGCTTTCTGGGGTGGAGACTTTTTACAATTTAACGTAAATAACTAAATTAAAAAGTTTACAGCAGCACACTCTGTCGGTGACTTAATTAAACTACGCTCACTTCAAATTCTCGCTACACCATTGACTATAAATACTGAAGTAGACTTCTCATTGCCATTGCAAAATCAGTTCCGAGTTGTGTGTATGCCAGGATTCAAAGAGGACGTAGTTCTCACTAATCACCAACAGAGTATGCTACTGTCAACTTATCCACTCAATGAGGGGAAAATACAACACCTGGTGTTCAGGAAGCAAACATAAGTTGATTATCACTTGCTTTCTGGGGTGCAGATATTTATAGATAGATAAGTTAACGTAAATATTAAATATACAGTAAGTATAGTATTAAGTATAGAGTAATATTAAGTTTATCTAAGTTGAGGAACAGTACTGTACACCATGTAAATCTAGTTAGGCTTAGTTATAATTGATGAACGAAGTGAATCACTGTATTCATGAAGAAGTTTCAGTGGCCGTTTGTGGGTGTGTGATGTGTATGTGTGTGTGTGTGTGTGTGTGTGTGTGTGTGTGTGTGTGTGTGTGTGTGTGTGTGTGTGTGTGTGAGTGTTTGTGTGTGTGTGTGTGTGTGTGTGTGTGTGTGTGTGTGTGTGTGTGTGTGTGTGTGTGTGTGTGTGTGGCGAGGAGTTCACCGAGCAGGACATCAAGGTGCGGGACCACAACCACGCCCCGCCATACGAGTACCGCGGGACGGCGCACCGCTCGTATAACCTGCGATTTAGGGAGCAGCGGGTCATCAACTGCTACTGCCACAACTTGTCCAACTACGACGCTCACTTCATAGTGCGGGAGATGGTGATTGACCCCGGCAATGTGGACGTGTTGGCGCACACCGAAGAGCGCTACATCGTCTTCACCAAGTGGTTCCACTTTGGCCAGCCCGGGGACTACCAACGACAGACGTCCTTTGCGGTGCGGTTCCTCGATACCTACAGGTTCTTGTCCATGAGCCTGGCCAGCCTCGCAGCGGAACTGCCCACCGACAAGATGCCCGAGACCAGGAAGCGGTTCCTCGACGACCGGCTCTTTGACGTGGTGCGTAGGAAGGGCGTGTTCCCCTACGACTTTGTCACCTCCTACGATATGCTGTACTCCACCAGAGAGCAACCTCCCCAGGCGGCGTTCCAAAACACCATGACCCTGGAAGGCATCAAGGACGACGAGTACGAGCACGCCCTCAACGTGTGGCGACCCTTCGAGTGTCGCAACCTCAAGGACTACGCTGACAAGTACCTGCGCTGCAACATCGCCCTGCTCACCGACGTGTTTGAGCAGTTCCGTGACACCTCTTTGGCCGAGTACGGACTAGATCTCGCACACTACTACACCCTGCCCTCTTACGCCTGGGACGTCATGCTCAAGACCTGCGACGTGGAGCTGGACACGCTGCGGGAATTTGACATGTACCTCTTCGTGGAGCAAGGCATCCGAGGAGGTATCTGGCAGGACATCACCCGCTACGCCAAGGCCAACCACGAGCGATGCCGCCCCGAGGACCGACGCCCTGACGAGCCAACACGCCACCTCCGTACCTGGACGCCAATAACCTGTACGGCTGGGTCATGTCCCAGTACCTGCCCACCGGAGAGTTCCAGTGGCTCAGTCGCGAGGAGATCGACACCTTGGACATCGCCTCGCTGGACGCAGAAGCCGACTGGGGCTACATATTGGAGGTGGACCTCCGCTACCCCGCTCGCCTTTACGACTTGCACAAGGACCTTCCATACTGCTGCGAGACCAAGCGGCCTCCGAAAGGCAAGTTCCCCAAGCTAGTGACCACCCTGGACGATAAGGAGCACTACATCTGCCACTACAGGATCCTGCAGCAGGCCTTGAACAACGGACTGGAGCTTGCGGCTCTGCACAGGGCCGTCTCGTTCCGCCAGTCTCGGTGGTAGGAACCTTACATCCTGATGAACACCGAGCTGCGGAAAAAGGCCAAGACCAAGTTCGAGCAGGAATGTTTCAAGCTCATGAACAATGCGGTCTTTGGCAAGACCATCGAGAACGTCCGCAAGTGGCTCAACGTCAAGCTGGTACGTTTAGCAAGTACGTGGCCAATTCCAATTTCTTGGACAGCACGTATTACACGGGGGATGTGGCACTTATACACCTCGCCAGGCTGAACATCGTCCTGGACAAGCCCATCTACATAGGCATGTCTGTCCTGGAGCTGAGCAAGTGGCTCATGTACGAGTTCTTGCGGAACATGAAGAACCGCTATGGAGATCGCCTCACCGTAGATTACATGGACACGGGCAGCTTCGTGTTCAACATCGTGTCCCAGGACTTCTACTGGGAGATGATGGAGCACCTGGACGACTTTGACACCAGCGCCTACCCCAAGTCCCACCCCTGCTACAGCTCCGTCAACGCTAAGGTCATCGGCAAGTTTAAGGACGAGTGCAACGGCCGATCCCTGTTTGAGTACCTCGGGCTTCGCTCCAAGCTCTACTTCATGGACATCGAGGACCCGAGCGAAGAAACGTACTCTAAGGGCCTGAAGCGCGCCAAGGGAGTCGCCAAGGGGGTCGTGAAGAACGTGCTCACCCCCGACGACTACAGGGAGTGCCTGTTCAATGGGGTGTTGAAGACAACCGTCAACACCCGGTTCCAGTCCCACCTTCACCGCGTCTTCACTGTCTAGGTGGAGAAACTCTCCTTGAGCCCGGCCGATGACAAGCGCTACGTCCTGGCTGACGGGATCCACACCTTGCCGTGGGGACACAAGGACATCCCGCCACTGCCCAGAGCCGAACGGCGAGACCGCCCACAGGAGGACCAGCAGCAGAGGCAAGAGGAGGATGAGGAGGAGGATGAAGAAGAGTTCCCGGTTTAGGGGTTATTTGTAAATATTATTTTTAAGTTCAATTGTAAATAGTATTTTTAAGTCCAATTGTAAATAGTATTTACAAGCTTATTTGTAAATAGTATTTGTAAGCAATTATATTGTAATAGTTTGGTTTACAGCAGCAATCTGTTTTGTTATTACCTCCCCATATTCTCCTCTTTTTCAAAATTACAAATATGACCAAGTTATACTTTATATAAAAATTAACTTTTATCACAATTTTACAAAAACTATAGAAACTTGGACAATAGTTTTTTCTTAAATATTGGATTGAAAGGACAAATAAAAACAATCGATTACAACATATCATATTTATTGAAACATAAGAGTACATAGAGAATTACAAAAAGGTTACAGTATTAAGATCGACATTGCGATGAGAAGATGGAGTCGAAGAGCCTGCGGACCAGAGCGTCGTTGGTGGTGGGGGCGGCCAGGTCGAAGAGCTGCACGTAGTCGCCGAGTGGCATACCGAGGACCGCCCGGCAGTACAGGTAGGTGAGGCAGTAGTGGCCGCAAACAGAGGAGTCGTAGCCCTGCAGCCGATACCCGTTGTAGACGTAGCGGCGGCGGCGCAAGTTGCACCTCAGGAACCTCTGATAGTCCGCCTGGTACGGACGTCATCCTGGGGTGACGTCATCGGGGGGGGGGGGTTGATGTCATGATCCTCATCCTCATCCTCAGGTGCACTTTGCTTACTGCGGCAGAACCATCTAATGCCCCCTACTGATAATCAACGTATGTTTGCTTCCTGACTCATAAACTGGTTTATTATCCCCTCCTTAGAGGATAATTAATAGTTGGACAGCTTTTACAATGGCAATAAGATATATATAAATATAATTTATTTATCAAATAAATAAATAAATTAACAATCTTGCTACCAATGTAGGTTGCGCTAGCACAAAGAACACCAAACAAATAATATTAACTGTTGTTAAAATTATTGAGGAGCCGTTATTGCAATCATATATAATTTTGATTGATCTAATTTTAATTTTTTCAAAAAATCGTGAACTAAACTTGGGATTGTTCCTCTTGATTCTATTAACAATAAAGTATATAACTTCAAAGTTTTCACTTTGTATCTTTCTTTATAGAATTAAATTGTAGGGCAATATATTTAGTTCTTTTCTAAATGTACATCTTGCGGCTGTTTTCACTGACTTCAAATCTAATAGTAGGATCAATTAGGACCTTTGTTTTTCTTCCTGTCCAACACAATAATGTCACTAAGCCGAATCGAGTCATTATCTGAGTGCAGTAGCTATAATTTCTTCGTACACCTCATAAAACTTTGATCTGAATTCATCGGCGATTAGTGACCTGATTCTATTGTGTCGGATATTCCTCAAGAGGCTCCCATGTGGGCAATGACCAAGGACATGCGGCAATGACTTATGTGTCTCGGATGTAGAACAATGTCTACACCGGTTGCCATCCCTGGACCTACCCTGTATTCCTCTCACTGGCAGGGGTGCCTACAAGGGGGGGGGGACATGACGCCAATGGCATCATACACATTTTTGGGGTGAATTTTCTTAATTAACCTAGGACCGATGATCTTTAATTTTATGTTGCAAATAAATACGAAATAATAAATTTTAAGTTTCAGCGCCATCAGTTTTCAAGCGATTTACCCATATAGCATTACACAAATGTCATGTTTGCATCGTCGGGTGTTTTAGTTAAATTGAAGTCTATGATTACGTGGCAGTGGTCGCAGTGGTATTGACCTTCGCTAGTCCGCTTCGCCTTGACAACACTTGCATCTCAGCCCTGCCGGGCACCGCGCTTATGAAGAGAGACGGAAATACACGAGTGCACGAGTAGTGGCCCCGAAGTGTATGCGCCACCCGCTTAAAAACGTGGTTGTCTGCTGGTCTGCTCTGGCAATTTATTTTAACAGGATAATCAAATACCCTGAGTTTGTGGTAGCGAAATGTTTTAGTGAGGTTAAGTAAATGAGGTTTTGAGGTCTGTATTTAGCTCTGAGTCAATGTAATACTTGATTTGGGGATGGAATATCTCTTCTTATAACTTTACTTGTAAAACAAGCTAATAATAATAATTATAACTTTAGTGTACAATACTACTAATACTAACTAATGTCGTTATTTCCCCATATGTAACAAACAATTTACAGTATTGAACTAATTATTTACTTGCTGTCCGCTTATCATGAAAAATAAATTAATGATTCCCTTGATTTAGTGATAACCTATTAGTCAGCATTTATGTCTAATTCAGCACATTTAGGTGTTTTCCTAATGAGGGGGGTCAAAGGTCGGGGGGGGTGTCAGGAGGGTGACGTCATTGGCCGCCTAAAGCACTAAGCGCTTCCTCGTTTGACGGTTTCCCTCTTCACTTTATTCACCTTCTTCCTTTATAATCTTTTTAGGATAAAACTTTTTTCTTTTTATTTTAAGCATAGTTAATAAACGGTATCAGGAAACTGACACATACTTTCTCCCTTTTAGCCAAACTTTAATGACAAAAATATTTGTTGTTTACTAAATATAGAATATGAAGTATAGATAAATGTACAGAAAATTGTCTAAAATAGTTGTTTTCAGAAATATCCACCCAAATCCCTTTTTGGGAGGCACTATAGAGTCCGTTGCTACACACAGTGGTTTTGAGAGGGGAAATGCCCCCTTGCCCCCCAGGGTTAAATAGCAACACTTTTCGAACATGATCTGTTGGTCAATGCTAACTTGACCTGCATATCAAATTTTAATGAAATTGATCAGTAAATAAGAGAGAAATAGTTATATTTGTATTCCCCATAAGAATAACATTGGACAACGTACTGTGTTTACCGCTAAATGAAAATTTCAATTTTCTCCGCAACTAGCAATCGTAGAATAGTAATTTAAAATACTAATTTATTTAGTTTTTTGAGCTCCTTTTAATGGTGAATAGTAATCTTTTTTAACATTTATGATTTTTTATAAAAAATCCAAAAAATTGAATTTTGGATGCTTTAAGTCCTGTAATTTCTGAACCCGAATTTTTCAAGACATGCGGGTGGTGTCATTTTGTTGCAAACCTAAAGTTCTACAAACCACTAAAGTTTAATAAAAATCGTTAGAGCCATTTTTGAGACATTTGGATTTTTCATGTTTTTGGCGGTTTATGGGGGATAATTACCCTTAAAAATCAAAAATCCAAAAAAATGATAAAAACGCCTGGAGATATCTTGGATTAGTACCTACATACCAAATTTCATAAAAATCGGACCATAGGTTAGGGCTCTAGCTCTGTAAACATCCACACAGACACACACACACACACACACACACACACACACACACACACACACACACACACACACACAGACATCACGTAAAAACCACTTTTTTGGGTTCAGGAAGCACCAAAACGAATATTTCCACTAACAACTCAAATTCGAAAATGTTTACGAAAACAATACTTTCTCCATATACTATGTATAGGGGGAGAAAGTAAAAATTGGAAGGGTAAATCTTTATTTTAATTTTAAGCGTAACAAAACCTTAAAACTACTGGCGCGAAGTCTCAGCCTCTGTCACCTTCAGCTCCCGTCACCTCGAGTTCCTTCGCCTTAGCCTCCTCCATTTTAATACGAAGAAGACACACACTCTCCCATTCTGCGTGGTATTGATCCCACTCCTCATCACATCTTGGCTGGGAGCACAAATACGTAGTAATCCTATCTTATATTTCTTCATACTCCCTACGTAGCTAATCATAGGGACGCGGTTCCTGCAATTGAGCAGCGTACTCCTCTTCTACCGCCTCAACGATAGCGAGTAGTTCCTCATCAGGAATACTACCTTCGCATACTTTATCAGCGTCCATATTGATGTTATCAGTTTGACTCTTTGACCTAAACTGAAGCCTAGAGAGCGGGTTGTGGAAACCTGTTTACTCATTAGTGACCCGGAAAACCCCGTGGAAAATCCCCGAGGGTGTTTGGCTAATGGATGCCTACATTCCACTACGAAGCTTCTAGAATGTTCTAGAACGTCGTGGACCGCGGTGACGTCAATCCTCGTGCCTACGTGACCGCCCCAGGCTGTTTACTCAATAGCGGTTCCGGGAATTGTTTACCGCCTAAAGCACTATGGATGCCTACATTCCACTACAAAACTTCTAGAAGCTTTTAGAATGTTCTAGAACATCGCGGACCGCGGTGACTTCATCCCCCGTCCTTACGTGACCGCCTCAGGCTGTTTACTCATTAGCGATTCCGGGAATTGTTTACCGCTTAAAGCACTATGGATGCCTACATTCCCCTACGAAACTTCTAGAAGCTTCTAAAATGTTCTAGAACGTCGTAGACCGCGGTGACGTCATCCCCCGTGCTTACGTGACCGCCTCAGGCTGTTTACTCATTAGCGAGTCCGGGAATCGTTTACCACCTAAAGCACTATGGATGCCCACATTCCACTGCCAAGCTTCTAGAAGCTTCTAGAATGTTCTAGAGCGTCACGGACCGCGCGCGGCTTAAAACCGGGAGTGATCGGCGGCGCGCGTCGAGGCTTGCATGAAGGAGTTGCTCAGCGGCTTGCTAACGCCCGAGCGTGTCATGGCGCGCCCTCTTTGGCTGTCGCCACCGCTCGGCGGGGACATACCCGGTTGCGCGCGCCGCCGGTATATAAACCTGAGGTCCGGCCTCAGTTTTGCCCGAGACGCCATGGCCAGCAGCAGCAGTGCAACCGAAGTGGACCGAGCGCTTCGCTCCCTTGTGGAGGAGATCAACGTCATGGACGAGAACGCTAAGCCGCCCACTATGAAACCTAAGAAGAAAAAGCTCGAAAGGTGGACTATAAAAAAGGACATACCTAGCGATTCTCCGGCATCCACTTGGACGAACGCTAATTACCAATATACTGTACAGAACCCCGCCAATCGCGGGAACATTTTATTGAAGATGTTGGTGTTCAAAGGCGGACGCTCTACGCACAGTTGCGGCCTGTACCTGGACGAGGAGAGAGAAGACGATGTTTGCATATGTCTCGAGGACCTGCTAACGAGACTGGAAAACCTGTGGGTGAAAAGCTATACCGGAGAGCCCAAGTTTAACGGAGTTGTCAGGACCGTGACCCCAATACCCGCTTAGCGCAAGACCCACGATTGCGCAACAGTTGGCGGGAAACGCAAAGATGGTGATTGCGTCATCCAGGAAAAACGCAAGAAGATGTAGATAAGGCGAGCATCCTGCCAATGGAAAAACCCGATTGCATCATCCCGAGCAAACAACTAAGCGATGACGTCATCCTGCCGATGGAAAAACCCCAGTTCCCAGCGTAAACAACTTAATCGCCTTGGACAACATTCCGTAAACAACCCAAAGGCCTATAAATGCGACTCGGCGGCTAGCAACCACCATTCCACATCTGACCTCGACACCAGTACTATGGAGAAAATGGACCTCAAGTCAGCCCTCAACAACTGCAAGGCTGGTGGTTACAGGCGCATCGCAGAACTGCGTGACAACGTAGTCTACCCCATCCGTTTTTCGAGCGAGTGGATGCGACCTACGGAGAAGCGGTGATGGCCACTCTGGACGGCCTGGCCAGTGAAGACCCACTGAGGGTTTACATGCCCCGGCGTTCCCTGCCTGACCTGGGGGATCAGGTCATCGGACAATACAACGTGGGCGTGGGGCCGAGGATGAATATGGTGAAGAAGGGCAAACCTCCTAGCGGCAAAGGTGCACATCTGGAATTTTTTTAATAAAAAAAATAAAAATGTAAACCCTTATTCCTTTATCCTTATAAAATTAAAATAAATATAAATATTAAAAAATACAAAATAAAAATAGAAAAAACTCAATTTAGTTATAAGAGCCGAGGTGGTGCACGGTGGTGTTAGTAGCCGCCATGGACTTGAGGTTGAAACACCCGTTCAGCGCCATTGTGGCCGGGCCTTCGGGCAGCGGTAAGTCGCACTTTGTGGCTCGGTTCATCGAGCACGCCAACAGCATGTGTGATACGCGGTTCGCCTGTATCGCCTGGCACTACGGTAGCGGCGGTGGTGGCGGAAGGGGCGAAGGGTGCCGTGCGCTACGTAGCCGGTTTGTCCGACCTGGATAACTACGACGGTAGCGAGCCCACCCTGGTTATCGTCAACGACATGATGCGCGAGGCCAACTCTCGCGTGGCGGACCTGTTCACCAAGGGCTCCCATCAACGCAACATCAGCGTGTTCTTCATCACGCAAAACCTGTTTCATCCTGCTGGTATTAGCAGGGGCGCGCTGGCCCCTGCCCTGGCAGGGGCCAGCGCGACATATCGCTAAACGCTCATTACATAGTGTGTTTCAATAATCCCAGGGACCGCGCTCAGATCAAACACTTGGCCCGCCAAGTACACCCGGAAAACCCCAAAATTTGTGGAGGAGGCTTACGCGTATGCCACGCGCGATCCGCACGCCTATCTGTGGATAGACTTGAAACAGTCCACGCCCGAGGAGATGCGCGTACGTTCAGCCATTTTCCCGATAACCCGGTGAGCTACGTGTATCTGTCCAAGAAACGATAAATAGGCTGAGCGCGAGCTAGTGTCAGTCATCATGTCGCACCACGTGAAGAAATACGCAGCGCTGCTGACGGCTCTGATGCACGCTACACCCAAGGAACGCGAGGCCCTGTTAAAAGCGTGCGAGACAAGCGGTATCAGGTCAGTGTGCGAGTGCGCGTACAACGTGTTACGCGGGACCGTGCCATCCACTACCTGCCATAAAAGAAAGTTGAGAAAACACAAACAGACGATCATACGGCTGGTGAAATACGGTGAGGGCTGGGCCAAGAAGCGATGCTTCCTTGTACAACGGGGTGGTGGTGGATTCCTTCTGCCCTTGTTGTTGAGTGCCGTTCTGCCCGCGTTGGTGCAGAAAGTAATTTGAAACGGAGCACGCTAAAAAGATGGTAGGTGTACCACAGGAGCTCATCGAGCGGATGAGAGAAGGAACAGGTAGTGGATGAGGTGGTGTCAATAAGCCAGCCGGCCTGGACGCTGAGATGCACCGCATATTGAGCGACAAGCGGCTGGACGAAACGGAGAACTGGAAACAATATCAGCAGGTGTTACAGCGGTTCCTGCACTTCTCCGCAGCTAAACGTCAACCGATAGGCCTGTCAATCATCGAGGAAGAAGAAGCGGCGGCGGCGGCGGGCGCAGAACACGCGCAACGTGAGTCTGCCGCCCTGTTGGAGGAGGTTGCGGAAACGTTCCCAAAAATCTACAAAACGGAGGCGTGCAGCTTGTTGCGGTTCATGACCCGGCGAGGCAACCCCATCGCCTGGGACGCCAGTGGGGCGGTGTACGTGAACAACGAGTAGATCCCCTATTCCAATATTGTGGACATTATGCACGGCATATTGTGAGCGCGAAGGTCGGATCGATGGCCTACCGGTTGGCAACAAGTGATGACTGTCTTGAAGAACATGAACGTACCCAAAGAATATGTGAGCAATCTAAAGCGTTGCGTTACCTAGGCGTGGGGCTGGACACGGCATAAGCCCCTGGGGAGACACGAAAGCCTCGTCGACACCCATGTCACCGAGGTTAACACCGATGCGAGACCGCCTGAGACCGCGAGCTCCGACGGGCAGGAGAAAGATATTAACTGAGGAACCCGACCGAGAAATGTCATTGGAGAACTGGGAGCCATACACACCAAAATGGAGGAGGAGCTGTACTATGACCCTAGTCATCCGGGTTCATTTGGCGGGGTGACCGCTCTAGCGCGAGCCGCGCGCCTCCCAAAACGGCGAGTGGCGGAATGGCTGCACACCTAAGACACTTACACGCTGCACAAGCCGGTGCGCAAGGTGTTTCCCCACAACCGCTACGCTGTTTTCGGGCCCCGAGAGCTGTAGCAGGCGGACCTGAACGACATGCGCGGTCTTAGACGGCACAACGACGGAGTCAACTACTTGCTGACTGTGATCGATGTATTCAGCAAGCGGCTCTTCACGGTACCGCTGAGGAGGAAAAGCGGGCAAGAGGTGGCGGTGGCGATTGAGAGGATATTCGCCGAGACGACTCCTCGCTGTCTACAGACTTACAAGGGGACAGAGTTCACTGGTGCCGCGACCAAGCGAGTGTTCAAGAGACACGGTGTTACGTACGTCACCACGCAGAACCCCGACGTGAAGGCGGCAGTGGTGGAGCGAGTCAACCGCACGCTCAAGATCCGCATGTGGTGCTACCTAACCTACAAAAACACGTACCGCTACATCGATGTGTTGGACAGGCTTGTGGACGCCTACAACCACAGCCCGCACAAGAGCTTGGGCTTGCGTCCCGTGGACGTGAACAGTGGTGATGGAAAAACAGTGTACAAGGTGTGGCGTCACATGTACGGGAAGACGCTCCAGCGCCACCGCAAGCCCAAGTTCGAGCCGGGTGACACGGTGCGCATAGCCAAGGAGAAGGGTAAGTTCGCTAAAGTTTACGAGGCCAATTGGAGTTAGGAGCTGTTCGTGGTGGACCACATATATGGGTCGCATCCGCTACCATTGTACGTGCTGCGCGACCTGAACGGGACGCTGTTTGAGGGTCGTTTCTACGAGCACGAAGTGCAAAAGGTGACAACCACTCCAGACCGCCTATACGGAATATATAAAATACTGGACACTAAAGGGCGAGGCCGCAGTAAGCGCTACTTGGTCATGTGGGTCGGTTACGGAAAGGACATCAACTCGTGGGTACCTGCATCCGATGTGCAACAGTTGCTGCCCCGATGATGAGGCACAGCCAACTGTACATGACGTTGCCCAGCAACAGCTCCATGAACAACACCCAAACAACACCGTGGCTAATTACATCACCCATCTACCATCAGTCGTGCAATTGGGCGGTGGCGAATGGAAAGTCGCTTTAGTGGAGGCCCATTAGCCGTGCTCGTTTTTCACAGTGGGCGAGGATGCTCGCGTATATATCTACACTAAAGATGACACTGACAAGCCTGTACTGATTGCGGTAAAAGTGGAAGCCGGAAACTATAAAGACATCAATGAACTGGTTAACGCGATCATACCATTCCAAAATTGAACTTGTACCAATGCCAGTTTCAGTACGACAAGGAGACTGGGAAGGTGGAATTGATTTCGATAGACCAGACTGTAGTGCAACTGGAATTGAGCCCCACCCTAGCGTTACAATTGGGATACGATGTACACAGTGTGGATTTGATTAAACACGTGTACTGCAATCTAGTTGAACCTCAGCTAGTAGGTGACACGGTAGCACCCTTATTAAAGATTGTAAACATCGACGCTAAAAACTACACCTACGGTGCGAGTACCATTGTGCATTTCAACGATCCTCACTACGTGCCGTTAATGAAGAGCTCTTTCGAGAGCGTGGAAATTGATTTAAAGAACAGCGCTGGACATCACCTGCCATTCCACTTTGGGACTACGTGCATGAAGCTACACCTGCGCAGAGAGCAACAGCAGCAGCAATGAATCCAAACGACCCCTACCTGGCGTACTACTGCCAACAGCAGTCTGGCCGCGGAGTGTCGTCCGTGTTCAGGGGAGCCGATTTCCAACGCGGCCATGGCATCGGCGGTTTCCCGGGCGGACTGATCCGCGTGGCGGCCCCGTTGATCAGGTCGGGCGCGTCGGCGCTGGGCAAAGAGGCGTTGAGGTCGGGCGTGGGTTTCCTGGGCAACATAGTGGCAGGCACAAGCGACCACCGAGTCACTGCCAGCGCCCGACTCAGGCAATTCACCGGGTCGCTGAAACGCAAGGCGGATGATAAACAGGATCGCGTGCTGAGCGGTGGTGGTGGTGCCTATAAGAAGAGGCACGTACAGCCAGTGACCCCTCAGTCTCTGGCTAAACTCCTTGGAACGAAGACTGCAACCAAGAAGAAAAGGAATCCTGTAACACCCGTCAAGAGGAAGACTGTTGTGCGATGTAAGAAGAGTAGTACTGAAAAAGATATTTTTGGGTAATGGCGTTTGTACATCAGAAGTCGTGCGAGTGTGTCAAGACCGAGTTGGACCTGTTCTCACTGCCGCCGACACAGACCAGTACAGAGAGTGGCAAATGGGTGCAGTACAAGCCCGTCTCCTCCCTGACTGACGACTCGCCCGTTGAGTTCATAGTTCCGGGTCACGGGGACGAGTACACGGATCTGTCACAGACGCTACTGCATGTGAAGGCCACCATTCGATTGGCAAACGGAGATGCTGTAGCGGGCGAGCAAGTGATAAAAGAGGTGGGCCCGGTAAACAACTGGTTGCACTCGCTGTTCAGCCAAGTGGACCTGTACCTGAATAACAAACTGGTGCCTTCTCAGAACAACACGCACGCCTATCGCACCTACCTAGAGAACCTGTTGACCTATGATGGAGACGCCAAGGCGTCGCACCTCACCGCGGAGATGTTCTTCGAGAACGCCGTTGGTAACATGGACAGTTGTGAGGAGGAGAATGGCGGGCTCAAGACGCGGAGGGCGTATGTCAAGGGCAGCCGGTATGTGGACATGGTAGGACATCTGCACGTCGACCTGTGCAACCAGGAAAAGTTCATGTTAACGACATGGAGATGCGCTTTCGCTTGATCAGGTCGCGGAACGCGTTCTCGATCATGTCCAAAACCGTGACAGACTACAAGGTGGACATTAGCGAACTAAACCTGTTTATGCGCCACTGTAAAATCAACCCGAGCGTGCTGTTGGCTCACAGCAGGACGCTGGAGTCGGGCACAGCCAAATACCCCATCACGCGCGTGGAAGTGAAAACCATCACGCTACCTACCGGTATCAAGGGCAAGACTCTGGACAGCGTGTTTCTGGGTCAACTGCCGAAACGCATCATAGTCAGCCTGGTCAACAATCAGGCGTTCAACGGAGACTACAACAAGAACCCGTTCAATTTCCACAACTACGAAGTGAACTTCTTCGCGATGTACGTGGATGGCGAGCAAGTGCCGGGTAAGCCGCTTCAACCGCGGTTCACGTTGGACCACGAGTTGTACGTGCTCACCTACTACACGCTGTTCACCGGCACCGGCATCGTTTTCTCAGACAGCAGTAACGATATCGGTCGCGGTAAATATCCCTAGGGATATTGCCTGATGGCGTTCGATCTGACACCCGACTTGGTAGCAGCTCAACCCAGCCACTGGAACCTGGTGCGCAACGGTAACCTGTGCATAGAGATCGGTTTCGCAGTAGCCGTCAACTGTATAGTATACGCCGAGTTGGACACCGTTGTGGAAGTGGACCGCCACAGGAACGTGACTGTGGACTTTGGCGGGTAAAACGGGTTTTCCCCGCCACCACCACCGCTGCCGCCTACTTAAGGCCGAGGCAGCGCGCGCCACCAGTTCAGTCGGCCTAGCGAGATGGACATGCCACCACCGATCTACAACAGCCCCGAGCCCACCGCCTCTGTTATAGTGCACTGCCATCACGGATACGGTGCTTCAAGGACAGCGACAAAGAATTCCTGCTGAAGGAGGTCTGCGTGGTGGACGTGACTACCGGCACGCTCATGATGCATCACCTCGCCCGTCCGCACTTCAACTGAGACTACCTGACCACCAGTTCCGAGAGACTGCGAGAGAGCAAGTAGCTCACGCGCCACTGCCACGGGTTCGAGTGGGACCAGGGCGACATCACCTACGTAGCCCTGCTGGACAAGCTGCGGGCCTGCTTCCTCCACTGCCCCGTGGTCTACGTGAAGGGATCGCAGAAGAGGGAGTTCATCAGACGGCACTTGATCACCGAGCCCGCGGCCACCACAGTGTAGGACATGGACGACTTGGGCTGCGGCTCACTCAACGGGCCGCTCTCCTACCGGGCCCTACGCTGCCACCACCATAAGAGCGCCCTCAACCGTTGTGCTTTGCACAACTGCGTAGTTCTACGCGACTGGCTGATGGCCACTGACAAGTCTGATGCTTCGGCCTTCTAGTGTTACTGCTGCTTCCGCCCGCGATGAACACCACCCAGATTGAGAAGTGCCTGGCGAGAATCCCCGGACTGAGCTACGTGGCGGTCTGTGCCTCTGACCGTCCGCCCGACACGCCCGTTCGACCCCGGACCGCCATCGTGGCCAACACCGTGGCGCACACCGAGAGAGGCGAACACTGAGTGGCGTTCTACTACGGGGACGTGATTGAATACCTGGACAGCTACGGAAGGTCCCCGTACCAGGTGGACTATCAGAGGTTCCTGAGGCACAACTCGCGCCGCCGCCGCTACGTCTACAACGGGTATCGGCTGAAGAGCTACGACACCTCTGTTTGCGGCTACTACTGCCTCACCTACCTGTACTGCCGGGCGGTCCTCGGTATGCCACTCGGCGACTACGTGCAGCTCGTCAACCTGGCCGCCCCCACCACCAACGACGCTCTGGTCCGCAGGCTCTTCGACTCCATCTTCTCATCGCAATGTCGGTCTTAATACTGTAACCTTTTTGTAATTCTGTATGTACTCTTATGTTTCAATAAATATGATATGTTGTAATCGATTGTTTTTATTTGTCCTTTCAACCCAATATTTAAGAAAAAACTATTGTCCAAGTTTCTATAGTTTTTGTAAAATTGTGATAAAAGTTAATTTTTATATAAAGTATAACTTGGTCATATATATTTGTAATTTTGAAAAAGAGGAGAATATGGGGAGGTAATAACAAAACAGATTGCTGCTGTAAACCAAACTATTATAATATAATTGCTTACAAATACTATTTACAAATAAGCTTGCAAATACTATTTAGAATTGAACTTAAAAATAATATTTAAAAATAACTCCTAAACCGGGAACTCGTCTTCATCCTCCTCCTCATCCTCCTCTTGCCTCTGCTGCTGGTCCTTCTGTGGGCGGTCTCGCCGTCCGGCTCTGGGCAGCAGCGGGATGTCCTTGTGTCCCCAAGGTAAGATGTGGATCCCGTCAGTCAGGACGTAGCGCTTGTCATCGGCCGGGCTCAAGGAGAGTTTCTCCACCTGGACAGTGAATACGAGGTGCAGGTGGGACTGGAACCAGGTGTTGACGGTGGTCTTCAACACCCCGTTGAACAGGCACTCCCTGTAGACGTCGGGGGTGAGCACGTTCTTCACGACCCCCTTGGCGACTCCCTTGGCGCGCTTGAAGGCCTTGGAGCCCGTTTCTTCACTCGAGTCCTCGATGTCCATGAAGTAGAGCTTGGAATGAAGCCCGAGGTACTCAAACAGGGATCGGCCATTGCACTCGTCCTTAAACTTGCCGATGACCTTGGCGTTGACAGGGCTGTAGCAGGGGTGGGACTTGGTGTAGGCACTGGTGTCAAAGTCGTCCAGGTGCTCCATCATCTCCCTGTAGATGTCCTGGGACAAGATGTCGAACACGAAGCTGTCCGTGTCCATATAGTCTACGGTGAGGCGGTCTCCGTAGCAGTTCTTCATGTTCCGCAAGAACTCGTACATGAGCCACTTGCTCAGCTCCAGGACAGACATGCCTATGTAGATGGGATTGTCCAGGACGATGTTCACCCTGGCGAGGTGTACAAGTGCCACATCCCCCGTGTAGTAAGTGCGGTCCAAGAAATTGGACTTGGCCACGTACTTGCTAAACTTTTCCGGGGTGCACACCAGCTTGACGTTGAGCCGCTTGCGGACGTTCTCGATGGTCTTGCCAAAGACCGCATTGTTCATGAGCTTGAAAAAGTCCTGCTCGAACTTGGTCTTGGCATTTTTCCGCAGCTCGTTGTTCATCAGGATGTAAGGTTCCAACCACCGAGACTGGCGGAACGAGACGACCCTGTGCAGAGCCGCAAGCTCCAGTCCGTTGTTCAAGGCCTGCTGCAAGTCGTAAAGGCGAGCGGGGTAGCGGAGGTCCACCTCCAATATGTAGCCCCGATCGGCTTCTGCGTCCAGCGAGGCGATGTCCAAGGCGTCGATCTCCTCGCGGCTGAGCCGCTGGAACTCTCCGGTGGGCAGGTACTGGGAAATGGCCCAGGCGTAGAGGTTATTGGCGTCCAGGTACGGAGGTGGCGTGTCGGCTCGTCAGGGCGTCGGTCCTCGGGGCGGCATCGCTCGTGGTTGGCCTTGGCGTAGAGCGGGTGATGGCCTGCAAGATACCTCCTCAGATGCCTTGCTCCACGAAGAGGTACATGTCAAAGTTCCACAGCGTGTCCAGCTCCACGTCGCAGGTCTTGAGCATGACGTCCCAGGCGTAAGAGGGATGGGGTAGTAGTGAGCGGGGTCCAGTCCGTACTTGGCCAAAGATTTGTCACGGAACTGCCCAAACACATCGGTGAGCAGGGCGATGTCGCAGCGCAGGTACTTGTCAGCGTAGTCCTTGAGGTTGCGACACTCGAAGGCTCGCCACACGTTTAGGGCGTGCTCGTACTCGTCGTCCTTGATGCCTTCCAGGGTCATGTTGTTTTGGAACGCCGCCTGGGGAGGTAGCTCCCTGGTGGAGTACAGCATATCGTAGGAGGTGACAAAGTCGTAGGGGAACACGCCCTTCCTACGCACCAGGTCAAAGAGCCGGTCGTCGGGGAACCGCTTCCTGGTCTCGCGCATTTCGTCCGTGGGCAGTCCCACTGCGAGGCTGGCCAGGCTCATGGACAATAACCTGTAGGTATCGAGGAACCGCACCACAAAGGACGTCTGTCGTTGGTTTTCCCCGGGCTGGCCAAAGTGGAACCGCTTGGTGAAGGCGATGTAGCGCTCTTCGGTGTGCGCCAACACGTCCACATCACCGGGGTCAATCACCAGCTCCCGTACTATGAAGTGAGCGTCGTAGTTGGATAAGTTGTGGAAGTAGCAGTTGATGACCCGCTGCTCCCTGTATCGCAGGTCTCACGAGCGGTGCGCCGCCCCGTGGTACTCGTATGGCGGGGCGTAGTTGTGGTTGCGCACCTTGATGTCCTGCTCGGTGCAATCCTCGCCGCAGAGGTAGCAGCGGGTCGCCGCCAGGTACTCGACCATTTCCTGCCGGGTTAGGGAAGGGTGCAGAGCTCTCATGTTGAATAGGAACTCCCACAGGCTCAACACGTCCATCTTGAGCCTTTCCATGAAAACCTTGGACGCGTCGGCCCCGAAGTAGACGCGGGGTTCAAACTCCTCCAGGCCTAGCGAGTCTGCGATCTGAGAGGCGAAGGCGTACGGGACCTGCATACGCAGGGGTCTGGTGCCGCGCGGTGCTTCCAACGGGTCATCAGGCATGGGCTGCAGAGAGCACTCGAAGTCCGCGTAAATGCAGAACCTCTCTCGTCGGGTGTACTCGGGGTGCGTGAAGCGGATCGTTTCCTTCTTCGACATGTTCAGGTGGAAGGGGGCCTTTTGGCGTAACAATAACGCCTGTGCTCCTCCAAACGTTGAGCAAACCGTCAGGCCGAGCTTGTTAGGCTGGTTGTCAAAGTAAGCGAAGCACCACTTACACATGTAGATCCTATTTTCACGTTTGGTGAGCTGGGGGCGGACCAGTCCACTCAGGTCCGCGATGTACGCATAGTGACTGTCCCCGGGGCTTATTGGTCACGTACAGCAGGTCCCTGTGGTCTTCAAGCTCCCGCTTGCAGATCTTCAGCGGGTAGACCTTGTCCTTGAACTCTGGCGTTCCATCGGGGCGTCTCCCCACCATCGCCCGCTTGATCCCGTAAACGTTTACGCTGATGGCGTTCTTGCATTCGAAGGCCTTGTTGTCCCTCAGCGCCACGGGGAAGCGCATGCCGGTCCAGTCGTAGCGGTCAATGATGTCCAAGGTATAAGATGTGGTTCTCTGCGGGTCCTGCAGGGCGAACTTGGTCAGGATGGCGTACATGAAACAAATGTCATCGGCGTTCTGTACATTGACAACGGCATGCGTATCAGTGATGGCCTTTGGCAGCTGGATAAAGGCTCTGCCTCCGAGCGGCGTGTACTCGTTCACACGGATCTCCAGGTCGCGTATGCGCAGGTAGGTCCAACCGCTGCCCACCAACTCGCACTGCTCCTTCTTGTTCACAATCATGTTGAATTACACTATAGGCATATAGATGTTTCCAACTCCTCTAATAGGTGTTGTAGAGTAAATATATGGATATTGTATATAAAAATAGACGAGCGGTAAGTATAACATGTAAGTGGACACCTAGACAGTTCGTCCCATATGCAAATATGGAATACCCACTATTAATATAATTCCAAATTCGACTAAATAAGTCTATAGTCTCAATATAATTAACATATTAACTAACGGTGCCATCCCGCATTCGTACCCAAATTGTCCAAATTCTATAATAATTTACTGTCTATTCTTAGTCCTTTTATAGTATTGGTTTTGTACTATTAAACCCTACATTCTTATACGTATCCTGTGCAGTAGAGTAATTTATGCATGTTATTTAATACAGATACGCACATTCTACAAGACCTGAACATAGATCTGTTGTATAAGCAGCAGAATAGACGTCTCACCCATTGTTAAATGTGTTCTGTAAAGTAAAACATAAATGTAAATTGTGCTAAGACTGGATACAACTGGCCAGATATTAGACAGGAAATGTGTTGGAAGGGTAGTGTAAACCAAATAGTAAGACAAACACCACATAGTGCAGCATGTAAGCAATCTAAATCCATTACTATTTAGACAAATGTATAAGATCAGTATTGGTACAACATCCTATATATTAGCCAAACCCACAATCAAACTTAGAAAACAAACAGTAAAAAATAAATATTATAGTAACAGAAATAGTAAGAGTATAAGGACATAGTAATATTTAAAGTTTATAAAACAACACAAATGCAGAGACACAATAAATAACACACTCCAACACATTAGGACACAGGCACAGATACTGATGGTTTACAGCCATTTTACACAACTTTACAGGTTCTGTCAACTGACACAAAAAATAGTTTGTAAATTGTGTAAGAAATATATGTAATATAAACAAATTTAACACAATTAATCATAACATTTTGAGGACACAATGTTTAATATATCGGATGTTGTACCAATACTGATCTTATACATTTGTCTAAATAGTAATGGATTTAGATTGCTTACATGCTGCACTATGTGGTGTTTGTCTTACTATTTGGTTTACACTACACTTCCAACACATTTCCTGTCTAATATCTGGCCAGTTGTATTCAGTCTTAGCACAATTTACATTTATGTTTTACTTTACAGAACACATTTAACAATGGGTGAGACGTCTATTCTGCTGCTTATACAACATATCTATGTTCAGGTCTTGTAGAATGTGTGTATCTGTATTAAATAACATGCACAAATTACTCTACTGCACAGGATACGTATAAGAATGTAGGGTTTAATATTACAAAACCCAATACTATACAAGGACTTAGAATAGACAGTAAATTATAATAGAATTTGGTCAATTTGGGTACGAATGTGGGATGGCACCGTTAGTTAATATGTTAATTATCTTGAGACTATTATAAACAAGGGGAATTTAAATGTATATAATTAATTAAAGAAATTATAGAATCAAATTTAAAATATAATTACTCCCTTTACTCTACAATAATAATTATGAAAGCAGAGACAGATCAAATCAAATCATTACGCTCCCACGGGAAGTCACGACTCCTCGGCGAACAACAGGACGTATAGAATTACGATCTCCGATAATGATCAAGCTGAAAATCAAAACCCTTGAGAACAACGTTAAGAAAACCAAACAAACCCATGATCCAAGCATGCTAAGAGAATAAAATAACTTACGGTCAGCGACACGCCCATTTCCTCGAACTAGTAGGTCGATCGGAAGGGGATAACCAATAATGTGTAGGTATTGGATGCATCGATCACCGATTGGCTAGGAGGCGTAACGATGAGGGATTGGGGGACAAGATGGCGACAGAGGGAGGAAAAGAGAAGGACAGTCTTCGGAGAGTTTTGGAAGAGTAAGGTAGACACCGGGGAGACCTTCTGGGCTGTTCCGGATTGAGTAGGAACAGAAAGTCTTCAAGAAAGTAAAATGCACCTGAGGGCACCCGGGAGTACGATAACTTCCACCAGTGCCTTACGACACTTTACCACTTCACTCGACGAAATTCCATCGCACCTGAGTCCATCTTCTGGGTCCATCTTCTGAGGACATCAGTGAGGACACCGACCGACGTCCACCAACCCACCGTCAACCCCAGAAGGCGCGGGACTCCGAGGAACCGATCTACGACGCGGCCCGGAGGGACGAGGAGGACAGGACGGCCCGGACGCACGGGGACGCGAGGTGTTACAGATAACTCCAAAATATCTGGGTATGTTCCCACTTCATTAAAAAGGTGCACAGTTAGGATATATTAAATAAAAATATTGAAAGACGAACTTAAATAAAAGAAGCCAAGAAATAATAGCTAGCAGAAGTAAAAATAAACTACTCTAATAATAAGATTAAATGCAGGAGAATTATAAGATATCTCGAAGGGATAAAATAATCTAACTAAAATAAACTAAAAGGGGTGATGTCAGAATGCAAGTTAAGAACCCGCCTGCTATGTGGGTTGAATGTATAAAGTATTAGATTAATAATATGTCAGATATATAAAAAGGGCTTTTGATAATTCTGTTTAGTGTATACTGATCCTTTATTCAGTATATCACATGAATGTTGAATGTACAAAGTATTAGATTAATAATATGTCAGATACATAAAACGGGCTTTTGATAATTCTGTTTAGTGTATACTGATCCTTTATTCAGTATGTCAGATATATAAAAGGGTTTATTAGATGATTTTATTTAGTGTGTTTTGATCCTTGTTCAGAGTATCACAGGAATTATATGTGAATATTAACAATAATTAAACAAGAGAGAGATAGGAAGCTTTTATTTTATGGGGTTATTTTATGTATGTATTTGAATGAGAAATATCCATGGGGAAATCCCATCAATGGATTTGGTAGTTCTAGGGAGCCTTTATGTCATGTTTTAATTATATTATAAGTGTATTAGTCATCGTTGTTCAGACGTTTGTTTTGAAGGACCATTATAATACTGTAAGAGTAGAGGATAGTAGAATTAAAGTGCAAGGTGAAGATTTGAAATGTATTAAACGGACATGGAGTGAGTAAATGGAGCGAAATATTTTTGTGTTTATCAGGGGATAAAGGACTCTCTATAAACATAAATTGTTCAGGAGGCATAAGTGCACCTTTTAAAGTATTCTGTTTTATCATTTATAATAGTTGGATTATCTTTATCATGTATATTAAAATGTTTTCATTTCCTTGATCTGTGTTCATTCCAATCCACGATCCTATGAGTTACCTCTAACTAGCTAAGCGAGTACAATCTCAAATTTATCCAATCCCAAAAATTTAGCCCCTTAAAAAGGTTTACACTATACACTTATTTAGTCGAATTTGGAATTACATTAATAGTGGGTATTCAGTATTTGCATATGGGACGAACTGTCTAGGTGTCCACTTACATTTTAGCGAATTTCCCCTATAGGGAAGAAGCTATTACCGTAGGTCTCATGGTAAGACTTAAGCCCGAGACCATGATAACTTTTTGTTTTGAGGTCCCCAGATGTCCAAAACACTATTCGTTCAAATTTATATATATGTATATATATATCTATATATATATATATATATATCTATATATATATATATATATATATATATATATATCTATATATGTGTCCGTGAATGCGATAACTTGAGTAAAAAACGTCCGATTTCGATGAAATTTGGCTCAAATGTGTAAACTGACATTTATGACTTTAAGTTCGAAAACCAGAAAAATCGGACTATGGGAAGGGGGGTTTATGGGGGTTTTAAATTTTCCAAAAATCAGTTTTTTGCATTTTTTACCCTAAAATTTTTAAAACACTTAATTTAGGTTTAGACCATGTTATAGAGCTTAAAAAAACAAATAATATGGTATTTTGAATTATTAACCTAGGTTAAGTGGTTGCGGAAAAAATCCAAAAAAACATGCTCATAAAATCTCCCATGTTAATCTTATGGGAAAAAGGTTTTTGGCTTTTCCTCAGTTAATTTTACTTTAAACTTCACATTTTCTTTTACCAATCACTTCAGCTCCACAAAACAATCATTTTGGTGTTTAAATTGTGATTCTACGTCAAACCGTTGCAGAGATATTCAAAGTGCTAAACACAGTACGTTGTCCAATGTTATCCTTATGGAGAATAAATAAAATTTGATATCTTGATTATTTATGAATGTATATTGATGAAATTTGGTATGTGGCTTCATGTTGTACTGGTATATTGATAATTGCACAAAAAATCAATGTTTTGTTGATTGTCCCCGTAGCAGCTAACCTGCATACTCAGCCCTAATGTTATTCTTATGGAGAATAAGTAACGTTTTATATCTCCCTTAATTATGAACATAAATTAATAAAACATGGTAAGTAGCTTCACCTGGTTCAGTTATATTAATAATTGCATAAAAACTCATTTCTTATCTTCCTCGTTGCAGCAAACCTGCGTACTCAGTCCTAATGTTATTCTTATGGGGAATAAATAAAATGTAATAAATCACTTATTTATGAATGTATTTTTGTCAAACTTGGTGAGTGGCTTTATGTACTAGTGAGAAACATATCAATGCATTGGAAATTCGCTGAGTACGCAGGTTTGCTGCGACGGGGGGTATTATTCTTACCGCTCGTCTATGTTTATATACAATATCCATATATTTACTCTACAACACCTATTAGAGGAGTTGGAAACCTCTATGTGCCTATAGTGTAATTATATCTGTCCTGTTTACATGTTCCCGCTACTTTTTTTCTGTATAAAATAAATGTACTCTGTTAGCCATTTATTGGGAAATTGTATTAAACCTACTAACGAAAGATTCGGTATATGGTTTTTATTAGAAAATCTCCGTAATAATAACCTTCTTACAGACATAGGTAATATAAACTATTGCGAGGGCGAACCAAAATCAAATAACTTAACATCTGTAACGGATGCGTATTGTGATAACATAATGTTAGTTAAGATAACCAATGTTACGGATTGTGATGGGGACGTTCGGAATAAATTTCAAGTTAAGAAGGAAATATGTGGCTCGTTTAATAGCTACTTACGAGGAATATTAAAAAAGTTCTCTTTAGCTCGACATGATGTTGTGGCCAAACTACCATTCTCCTTGGAGAGGTCCTCTGGGGTCTAAAGCTAGGGTGTGTTACAAATAATAAAGAAATATATTGACCAAATTAAACAAAAGTACGATGATCCTATAGCAATTCCCTATAAAATAGAGCTTGCAAATGTTAAAATTAAGGATTTGTTGGAAGACCTTCCAAAGATACTGCAAGACCTGGAAAAAGAAATGTACTATCTTATGGATTTCGATATAACACTAGATTTGGCTGGAATATTTAATAAAGAGGAAATGTGCCAATATCTTACAGAAAACTTTGACTTTTGCTACCAAGGGGAGTACAAGAATGGATATAATGTTATTGTAGATAATTTCCATGTTAGTAAAGACTGATGTTAGTTTAACATGGTTTAATGTAATTAGCAGGGTAAAAATATATAATAAATGTATATGCCAGATTACAAGCCCTGGAGTAGTTAAAAGTATAGGAAACCATATAATAAACTTTGTAAACTGTCAAGATGCGAGACTAAAAGAAACGTTCTCGTCTAAACTAGCTAGAGAGAATGGAATAACAAGGTTAAAGGCAACAATCGATAACTATTGTAGAGGTTTTGGTAAAGGTTTTGAACCTTTAAGAGATTGTTTAAGCCTAATAGAAGACAACAAAAGGTACTTCCAAAATGCTCCATTCCATGCTGTACCTCTGCATAAGATGTGGATGAAAGTTGCCAATCAATTACAAAACAGTTGTTGTTTAGTGTTTAACGATTTATTACAATACGCATATTGGGGTAATAGTAATACGAAGAAGATAACTGGAGTACAACTAAAACTGCCAAAAGATAGTACACAAAGGGAAAAGTTAATAAAGTACGCTCTATCTGCATTTAGCTTTAACTGTTTACCAACTAGCTACCTATGTGGAGGTAATAGAGGAGTTTCCTGATGCCATAAGTGTAAAGCATAAGTGTTGCATCAAATCTGGGGGCACATATTTTACAAAATCAAATACACCTTTCTCCACTATACCTAAACACATCAATTTAGAAGAATTAGGCTTAGTGGAAAGTCCTAACCTTACTCCCTACGTTTTAAGAAGCCGGATCAATAATTCTGTACCCATACACTATTAAAGAAATAGAGCCACTTTCCAAGCCTTTCTTAGAGAGGTGTTCCAAAAAGAGGAAATTTGAATTAGAAGACATCGACAGTAATAAGCGTAAATTGGAATATGTGGAAAATACTGTTGCAGAGGAATACAAAGCACAGTTGGCTAAAGAACAAGAAATAAGGGAAAGAGAGGATAAATTAAAAGATTACTTCCTGCGACGTTGGGAGGATCTAGAGCATTATGGACATTATATAGTGTATGCGTTTGTAGTAAACAACAAGTTTGTGGGGGTGTTGGCAAAAAAGGATGGACAGAGGGGTGTATACTATGTTAAAGGTGTCTGTAAAACTGTGTTTATAAAGATAAATAAGAATAGGAAGGTTATTGCGTGTTGCCATACACTGGTGGACATTATTTACCTACCTACCAACAAGCCACTTGCAAGCTTTAACACTAACGGAACCGCAACATTTTATAGTAATTCCTTTCCAAAAATAGAAAACCTAAGTTTCCATAACAACGTGTGGGATGATGTTGGACAAGAAGACATAGAGACGCAAGATATTAAAGGTAATATTAAATTTAAAGAATGTAGTAGACTGGAGGATTTGGAGGTTGGTGCGGAATTATTAATAAGCGCTATTAAACAACTCCAACATAGGGGTAGAAAAAGATATATTGTACAGTTTGAAAATATTCGTAACCTTTATGTCTCCAACCACTGGCTGAAAAGGGAGCTAGAATGTGGGAAGTTTGATTTTAACTACAAAATCAAAATTAAGTTGGCAGAAATAAAGACTACTCCAAACAAGCACAAAGAAAAGTTAGTGTTTTATGTGTAGTTGTTTTGGGTTTAAAAAATTTATTTTTTGCTATCGCATTGGCTTAAAACATATCCAAAATTTAGGCAGTTCTGACCATAAACATTTTGTGGATATGTATTACTTATTATATTATTACAATGAGAGGTAGTTGAGAGGGCCACAACAATATTGGAAATGTGGCAAATATAACAGCTGGATGGTAAATAAGCTTGCATTTATTTTTTTTAATCCAACCGTAATATTGAATTTGTAAATGGGGTATTTACTTATGCAATGGCCTAGGACAGTAACATATTGCAGTCATATCTAAAGTTTGGTTATGACAAAACAGCACTAAAAGGGAAATAATATACGGTAAATTTAGATATAAGGGGATATAACAAGTCGAAAAGTAAATAAAGGAGTTATTGGTAGTAATTTACAAAATATAGTTTAAATTAAATTTCAAAATTATAGGTTGTATTTACTTATGTATTAAGCCAGTAATATGTTGCAAACAAATCGGACCACAAATACCAATGTTAGTTTTTAGGTTGCGACAAAACAAACAACACATCCACTGTATTATAGAAATAATAATACAATGGAAATAATATTGTAATTTTAGACATTATAGTTGGGAGCTATAACATGTCCAAAAATAAATCGGACAATAAATGCGTTAGCTTAGGACAATATACAAAGTGTAGGCAAATCGGACAATAAACAGCAAAGTTCTTATTAATCTTTCTCTCTATATTCTTTTCTTACTTATGATTTTAATTTATTAACTCTTAATTAATTATTTGTTCGGATGTGATTGGGAAATGTGGATATAAAAAGGACGCTATCTGGTTGGTGATAATGGCTACCATGTGCTGAGCCTAGCTTGTCTTCACAATAATGAGTGTTACTACCTACAAAATTTACTAGGCTATTTAAATATAGCTCACAAATACTCTTACTTGACTTATCAATAATATATTTCTATCTATGGTCTTCTTTGGTTTATTGTAGTGAGTAGAATGTGTTCTATAATTAATCTGGATATCAACAGAAGGTAGGTTACAATTTTCTAAAATGTCTTAACTATTTAAATGAAATACAAAGTACAGATGAACAATATAATATTTATTTATCTGATAACAACAATTGTGTTTTAAAAGTTATCAATCAAAGGGGATTTACAAATAATCTACAATTCAGGGGAAAGTTACAGTGAGTGGCCTAGGCTATAAGATGGATGGCAATAATACATGTAGGCTTAAGGCTAAAATGTTCATATTTCTATTAAATGGGTTTCTTTTATAAATGAGGGCTCTTTTCTCAGGGGGGAAGTATCGTGCTGACTTGAATAACGTTGAATTTATATGTGAAAGAATATTTAGTCCAATTAGGCTTATGTTGTTTACAAATTGCAACAATGATAAGTTTTGGTGTTGTCCAAAAGGAAAGTCCAATGGTTTTCACTGAATTTACTGATGATTAAAATACTCAAATTACATTTAGAAAAGATAGTTCAATGTAATAATATACTCTTGATGTTAATTTAAATTTCAGAACATTAGACTTGTTCTATTAAATGTCTGAAGTCCCTAATAGAATACACAATGGAAGTGGTTTACCAATCAGCTTACAAAGTTCTTCGCTCAATACCAATTTTGGGTATGAAACAAAGAAAAGGGAGTGAATTTAAAATGGTATTATACTGAGCAATGAGTCCCTAATTACTGAGCACCAAGCAATTCAAAACTTAGGCCATACTGGATGAATTTAAATAGGAACAATGTCCTGCACAAAATTTTATGTCTTAACACTATGGCATCTGGAACAAGAAGGAAGATCTAGCAGAGATGAGGTCTGGAAGCATGGTCCATTGTTGAAAGCACATGGTACACACATATGTTAACACTGGTCACTGTAATTTAGATTCCTTAAGGACTATTTTTGAAAAGTATATTATATTAAATTTTAATTGTATTGCAATCCTCTCACATAAATTATATCTAAAATATTATTATTGGCAAACATATTAAATTAAGTGAGTAGGCTATTAGATGTGGATAGGCTGTGAATAATTATTGGTGATTAACTAATGAAATACATATTATTTTACAATTGCACAGATAAATAAACATTAAATACATAGAGGGGAATGATAGTCTGAGGAGTGGTGATAAGGATGATTATTATTGGGCATGAACATAGGGAAATTAATACAATTAACACATTTATGGGAAATTAATCAATTAACACATTAATAGGGAAACTTAAATATGAAATAACACATGATGGGAAAATTACCACTAAATAATGAATGGATGACATGTAATACTATTAAGTCAGTTTTGGGATTACAGCAAAATAAACAAAACGACAAAATACTTACTGTATTATAGGGGGTAGTGGAACGTGTGGTAGTGTGGTCTTGTTACCTATATAAGAGCTATAACATATCCGAAAATAAATCAAATCAGACAATAAATAAAGAAGTTTGAAATTGTTAGTATATTTTTCAAAATATTTTTTTTAATTTGACCATTATAGTGCATTTGTCAAATGTGGATGGTGTGTACAGATACACTAGCCTAGAATAATAACATATATAAATTTTAAACAAATCAAACCATAAATAAAGAAGTTGGCAATTGGCAGTATTGTTCCAATTTTTTTTTAAATTTAACTGCAATATTGAATGTGTAAAATGTGGATGGTGCAATACGGTGGGAGGGGATAAGGGGGATATATCCCCCTGAACTCACCTGAAACCAAGCTTATGCCTTTTGAAAATGCTGTTACCGAAAAACAAAAAAAATATGTGCAATATCTTTAAAATATTTTATTTATCTTATTTAATATTAAGAATATTGTTCGCGTGCAATAAATAGTAGAAGATGAACTGCACCCGCACCGGCTCGCGGCACGGTATTTGCGCGCCACAAGTGGGACATGTCACCGAACAGTCTACCTCATCGAACTATATAAACACTGTGTTTATATAGTTCGATGGTCTACCCTCACCCCCTAGCGGCCAGTTTTATCAACTAGCGCACCTGACCTTGACCTTGATGTCTAGACGGTCTTAGTGCTGTGCTTAACTTATGGTTGCCATATTAGATTTGTAATTAAATAAACTGCAGAGAGTCATAAATCTTCATCCTGATTTTCAGCATTCTATAACGGCAAATATATTTAAAAGTCAACGATATTTCCCGATGAAATAAAGCCAAAGAGTAATAAATAATAGAGGTTAGAGTGAACAGGGATACAGGGTTTAGCTTATTTGGTAATCGTTGCATGACGATGAAGTTGCAAACGTAAATACATTTTCGTTCACAGATAGAATTTCAACAAAAGATTTGCATTATTCAACGCATTTTTGGGAAAATTTTCAAAAAAGGGAAATTTTTAATTTTTCACAGAAATTCCCCGGACATATTTTTTACCTTAAAACTCCGGGAAATCCGGTGACTTGGCAACCCTAGCTTAAAGATTACTTTCTAGTACTGATTACAACTGATACAAGTACTTTTTAGTCCCGTTACAAATACTGATTACTTTGTATCAATGGTTTATGACTTGGATATGTAGGCCTATCAATAATTATGAATATAAGGGTCATATCAATGATATGACTTCAATTTTGTATATCGGTATCCGCGCTAGTCACGAACACAGTTTTTTGTTTGGTATTCCCTAATGAGATATCCTCCCCCCTTGACAAAGGTCTATCTACGCCACTGAATACTGATTACTTTGTATCAATGGTTTATGTCTTGGATGTGTAGGCCTATAAATAATTATGAATGTAAGGGACGGGACACGTCAATGATTTCTTCAATTTTGTATACCGGTATCAGCTCTAGTCACGAACACAGTTTTTTGTTTTATATTCCCTCTTGAGGTATCCCCCCCTTGACAAAGGTCTATCTACGCCACTGGTTTTTTCAACAAAAACATTGTTCTATCCAATTTACCACATACGAAATCAGTATGCTCATTCCAATCCAATGTAGAACCCTAGCAATTTAACTGATTTATTTTTTTGAGCATTTACTTTAAAATCAAAATTAATTTTTTAGTCTTTGTCTTCATGTTTAATTAATTTCCTTGAAACCATTCTTCAGCCAACCTTATAACTTCATCCCTTTTCTCAAGTGCTTTAATTAAATTTGGACCACTTGTGAAGAATGTTGTATCATCAGCGTAAAGGGTCGCCTTACAAGGAATAAAGTAAGGTAAGTCATTTATGAAGACAATACAAAATAAAGGGTCCAGGACTGACCCCTGAGGTATGCCAGTTTTAATTTTCAACAGATTAGATCTTTCATTTTTTTCTTACTCTCCATAAGAATAACATTGGACAACGTACTGTGTTTAGTACTTTCAATATCTCTGGATCCAATTGACCAAAATGATCAAAACACCAAATTGTTTGTTTTTATAAGCTGAAGCCAATGGTAAAAACTCAAATTTGACTTTTTAAAATATTATAATTATGTAAACATTTTAATAACAAAATTTTGGGATACAAAACTCCCCCAAAATACCACTTTGGATAGGTCGACTTGTCTGATTTTCGAACTTAAAGTCATAAATGTTTTTACCAAATTTAGTGAGAGTTATCGTGCTCACTGACACATATATATATACAGTTTTGAACGAATGGTGTTTTTGGCATCTGGGGACCTCAAATTGAAAAGTTATCATGGTCCCGGGCCTAGGTCTTAACATGCTGACTATGTTAATAGCTTCTACCCTATAGGGGAAATTCGCTAAAATGTTATATATCGCTTATTTGTGAATGCATATTAAAGAAACTTGGTAAGCGGCTTTATGCGGTATTAAGACGTATGTGCATTGGAAATTTGCTGAGTACGACTGGGGTATTTGAACTTTATTACTGACTTCTTGTGGGAACCATAGTTTCTGTTGGTAGCTAGGCCTGACAATCGGTGTTACACTGGGAAATATAGATAAACATATGTTTAAATAATCATCTGATCACAAAAATCAACAATATTTCGGTACAACAGATAATTATTGAAACTTTAAGAACCCTTAGGGGCTTCACGGGTGAAGCCTTATGGAATTTTCAAATATTATCTAAATTTGACACATATATAAATTATAAAGAACATTTTAATATGCTACATGAAATTCACTAAAAGAGTTAGTTTTCTGCATCAAAAGCCGTGTTAACCTCAGAGACATTGCCAAAGTTGTCAAATTCTTTTACTAACGATAACAATGCAGCTCAAAATACAGACAAATTTGAAGTATATTTAAATAAAATTTCTGTTTAATTCCATTGTGTATTCTTAACTGATTTACTTTTTATATAAAAACAATTTCTCACACATAGGGAAAACTGCATCTGTAAGGATTTTCGCTAAGGAAACACCATATTATGATATGTGTGGAATTTTCCATTATATTTTTTCTGAAAAATAAATATGCTTTTCATATTTATTTTACTATTACAATGGATCTGTGTTATTAATGACAATTTGTAGCTTGTAACACCGCACTTCGAATCCATCTATTGAAGTCATAGTTAAAACTGTCGAATGACTGGGAGTGGCTGCGTCCAAATGCAGCTCTATAGGTACTGACGAATTGCACCTTACGTCTGGTATATGAAGTGTGGGCATGCACGATAAATACTTGGATGGACAGCTGACTTTGTAGGTTTTACTTTTCCTGAATAGATCTTCCAGTTCTTTGTGAATTATATCTTTCATCTCTTCCAACATCCACTGGAGTAATCGAAAACCAATGTTGGATTCTATGTAAGTAGCCCAGAACTCCTTCTCCTCAGGAGACGTGGTCAGTTCGAACATCGTCTTGACAGCAGACCACTGCTCCAGGTTGCGGCAAGGCACTTTCACTGTTGTCACCCGATTGCATGTAAAAGTTTGCTCAGCAGTACAGACGCATTTGATGTCTTGATTCATTGTTACTTGCAGGTGCATCACAGGCTCTGGGCGGCGAGGGGTTACTTGCAATTTTACAATGAAGTCACCAATATCAGGGTTCCTAAATATCAGCCAGAAATTGCGTACAACCTGAGAATAGCAACAAACTTTAAAGGCCAATATGCCACTCCCAATTTTCCCTTTTGACAATTTCACAACGAGAGTGTTTGTACTAAAAAACAAACGACGTGGCATCTTACGAGTCCTTTCTTTGGCCCAACTTAGAGCGTTTATATTCCCTGGTTGTGGTTCTGTATATGTGAGCCATAGGTCATATGAATATGATTCATCAGCCTTGAAATCCAGATAGTGGGGAGATTCTACAGTTATCTCTGTGTCCATAGGAACGTTCTGGGGAGAAATTATGTTGAATGAAGAAGATACTGGAAGCTTAATAGGGTAGCCTTCCAGTTTGAACACGTAGTTGCGACCAAACTTTGGGGGCATACAAGCTCCACATAGCAGAAGAATAGCCTCAGCTTTGTTGGTATTACGGGCCATGTACTGCACAGTAATCAGACCTTTAGACTTGCGCTTTAATACAAATGAGTTTTGGCAATCCTGAAGAAAGAAATAAGAAGACTGTGGGAGGATTTCAATATGATAAGTGATGGTGACCTCTTCATCATTTTCTAGGGTCACGACCTGAGACTCGCTGGCATTTAGTGTGGCCCTAAAACTAATTGTCGCTTCTGGTTTATATGAAGGTAAAATTTTGTACAAATGGGTAACTAGTAGCAACATCTTGATTGTGTTAGAATGGACAAAGTCCCTGGGTGTTATGGAAAATCCTAACTTGATGCTTCCCCAAGCCATGCATAAGCACGTTGTGTTGTGATAAGCCTGACTGATTGTGGAAGGGTTCAAGCACATGTCATAGAAGTATATCTGATTAAGGAAAGGGCAGTAGGCAGCAGTAGTGGCTGTAAGGACCAAACCATCTTCCAGATCCAAGTCAAAGTTCGTAACAGTGCGGGGTGGTGGTGACTTATTTGGCCACACAACTGTGCGCTGAGTGTTATATTGATGCGTCAGCCATTTTAACAGCACTTCCTCCGCTCGACCATATAAAGACGTATTGGATTCATGTATATGATGAGACTGTACAGTGAGTTGCCTTGAATCCTCTTGGGGAATATAATATGTGACTCCAACAGCTGGTCCAAGGACCAAGACCTTGAACATTTGTAGGAACAAGTCCAGCCAACATTGCACTGAAATGCTTTGAAATTTCTCAGCGCTCATCAGTTCTGAGGCAGAATCGTCTTCGGAAAACTGGCTTTCAGTGCTCGAAAATTCATTGGATGTGTCAGCCAGGATTGACTTGTAGTAGATGCAATATTCGTCGTACACCATGAGGTATTTAGGTTCGACATGAGCCATCAAAGCGCCCTGGACCTCCATGAATTCCACCAGCTGTCGGTACAAGTTGTAGGTGAACAAAGCTTTTGCCATCTTGTCCTCAGGAAGTTTGTCTATAGGTGTGAAAAAACGCCTAATCCGTCTACCACAAATCCTTTCAAGAGCATCAAATACATTTTTTACTGCCACCGGAGAGCGGAGGCTATATTCCTTCTTGTTAGCTATTGAGAAAGAGCAAAATGGATAACTACCAAAAATTGGGTTGTACGAACAACAAAACACTTGTTCATAAACCCACTGTTCAACTGATTTAAGAGTTTTGTACATGTAGGCAGAATTTTCACTCACTGCTGGTTGTAATGGAAACATGGGAAAAATTAGAGTTTCATCTTCTTTTGTGACTATTTCAGTCACCCCAAAAGATTCTCTTATTGATTGGTTTTTTTCTTCCTTTTCACTAAGCTTAAATGACAACACATCAGTGTCCGAGTGTGATAAAGGTTTTCGCTCCTTTCCCACAACAACGGCAGAATGTTTTAAATTATGAAATTTTGGAACAGACCGCTTTATTTTGGATATTTGGCTGATTGAGCTAACTGTTTTCAGTGACATGAAGGAATGTCCTGACTCTTCTGAAGAACTATCTTTTGTTTGCACTATAGTTGGTTGCATATAGTTGGTTTGCTGTTTAGGTGGAATCCTTTTTTCACTTTCCTTCACACATAGCTTCTTTGTTACATCCTCTAATATCTTCTGTCTCGGTTGATGAGTTGAGTGAGCTTTTAGAAAAGCATGTGTGGTGAGTAAGGAGTCGTCAGCTGTCGCTATAACCATGACAGAGCATTCAGTATGCATAGCATCTTTGAAAGTTATCTGTTTTCGAAGTGACACAGGAAAACTACTTTGGAATTTTATTTTGACCGGTACCGTACTATTAGTGACACCAGCTACTATGTTTCCTTTGGGATATTCAATGGTGAACAGATCCTTGTAAGGATTGGTAATTTCAGAACTGATCACTGTTTCGTTATTTTGCTGATTGTCTGAGATCTTGAGATGAAAAATAAAACTGATTTCAAATTTTAGTGGGACTGGTTGGAAGTATATCTCCTTCACTGAAGAGGTGATGACACGGGGCAAAGGAATATTTCCTGTAAGCCTCACTGTATTATAAACACATAAATGTTCTTCAGATGTTGTCAGAATAGCCAAATCGCTAATATGTAAACCTGGAGAGGTCGCAGTAAAGATCACATTGTAGGTTATTGAATCCCCAGGAAGTACTACCGACTCATACGAACTCCTACCATTGACTGCCTCTTCTTTATCAACAAAAAATTCAAAAAGACCCAAATAGTCTTCAGAGTGAATAAAAACATCAATTGGTTGTTCGCTGACATTTGTAACTGAGAAACTCTGGATCTCAGAAGTTGAAGAAAAGAAAAGCTTCAAATTCGAAAAAACTAAAGTTGCTTTCAGAACAACGACATTGACCAAAACCAGATGTGACATTACCAATTTTTTACCCGAAGTAAAGGAATTTTTCCTCCCCTCAAAAGATTGATACCGGACCATACTCTTTATGACTCTTCCCTGAATCTCCATGTCTTTGTTGCTAGAACCATGAAAAGGGTTCAAACTATTAATAACAATAGGGAGGTAAAAATCGTATGATGCTAAATCCTTGGGAATAAAGTGTAAATAGAACTTCTGTGCAGCTCCCGGTTTCAGTATGAAACCACAGCTAGTCACACCTGGGTCATGATGTCTCTTGGATAGAGAAATTTTAAACTGTGGGTATTCATCCATATTAAAACTAACTTCAGCCTTTGCTTTACTTCTGTTTTCAGCTATTAGTGTAGTCCGTGTAACGGAATTGCATGGCACTCGGTGCAAATTAATATATTTTGGTGTCACTTCAACCTCAGGGTAGACGACATTACCAGTAACCTTCATTTCTATTGTTACCAAGTTCTGAAGAGTTATGTATAAGGTAAAATCTAACACTTTTTCTAAAGGTACGGACATATTTAGAGAAAAACTATGGCAACTTTTAGCTTTTATAGTCCCTGAGGATGGCTTGACGTTGACTCCTTTAATAGGTTCTCTGTTTAAAACCACAAACATAGCATCAGAAAAATCTGGGTTAAAAATCATAAAATGTCGTATAGTTGTTATATTCATTGGAATGTAACCAACATTAAAGACTGATTCCAAAAAGTAGACATTTGACTTAGGCAAAATGACACCAGTTTTGAATTTGAGACAAAGTGTTCCTTCAACCACCAGCTTTAGCGGGTACAGTTTGTAATTTGGACTCTCAGGTTCAAAAAATACCCCACACCATACTGTTCCTAGTTTAGGTGTCACCCCATGGATGGGTTCAATTTTAATAGGAGACTCATCCGGTACAACCCAAGAAAAGGTGATGGGGATGTTTAGTGGATTGTTTATGGCCACAGGAACATACAAATCTGCAAACGGAATATCAGGAATCTTTATGTCCACGTACTCGGGAGTAATGGTCAGACTGCGTTGAACCACTTCTGCCGCCACAGCAATGTCATACGAATGGAAGCCGTTAATTATACAAGTTATTGTACCTCTGTATCTGCCCAATCTTTCTCTTTGAAACATTAGCAATACTTTAGCCTCTGATTTCTCTGAAATTATAAAATGTTCTAATGTTTTAGTATAAATTTCTGAGGTTAATGGCATTATCTTGGCACTTATTTTAAAATCATTGTCATTACTAATGTTCAATAGTTGAGAACAGCTTTTGCTTGTTGTAACACTTCCAAAAGATATTAATGCTGGATAAACTCTAATGCGATACAGCTGCACAAATGTTAATGGAACAAACACTTCACGAGGCAGCTTCAATTCTTTCTCTTGGAACAATACCAAAGGAGGATCTGGGTCAACTTTTGGTTTGTTCCACTTCCAGAAATTTTCTTTCGAGATTGAAATTGCAGCATCTCCTCGGAGATATTTCAGGAACCAATCATCATGAGCTTTTTTCAAAGCAAGTTTCTCTGTCGTGAATGTCTGAGACTCATCTACAGGTACTATGTTTCTAGGTAGGCCTTTATATATGGTTTTGGCAGTTGCATCAGTGGGCCGTGGGCGCAGTGTGAGGGGTCGGTCATTGGGAAAGGCTATCGTAGCATCAGTCTGGTGCCAGGGTCTGCCATGCTTCGCCGCGACTGTCATGGCACATCGCGGCTTCTCTATTTTGCTTGCAAAAGTCACCTCATCAGTCAAAAACCCCACTTCATGGGTTACCACCGGTGTTATACCTGGGTTAAATTTTGGTTTAGGAACAATTTTTTGTGGTATCACCTCACCAAAAATCCTTACAGTGACATCACTTATCACATGCAATTTTTGATTGTCTGTAACATTTTCTTCAGCAAGTATCTCAAATTTTAAATTATTTGTTAAAGCACCAATATTTCTAGCACACAATTTCACAGTTACATCATAAGTAGTTTTTGGACCTAGTTTTTTAAAGTCAGGGGATACTTCAAAAAAAGGTATTTTACTATATTTGAAAGCCAATGAGTGGTTTGTATTGTTGGTAAGTTGGACTACTTTAACAACAGTAGTTCCAACAGAAGTTTTTGGGAAGTAAAGAGCGTCTGGTGTGGCAGATAGGGATGGAACCTCCGCCTCTCCATAGAGGTATAACAGCACAGAAATCTCCTCCAGCAGAGAGCTTGATGACAACTCCTCTCCCTCTTCTACCTCTTTTCCCATTAATAAATTAAGATTATAATTTGATTGACTATTTCCCATAAATGTCACTGTGTTGGTTCTCGATAAGGAGATATTTTCATGATTTAAAACAGAATTTGTGCCGGAATCATCAACTTGGATTCTTTTTATCCGAACAGTGCAAAGGTAATCTTTCAAATATGTGTTTTTGTCACTCTTCTTGCTAATTGTCTCACTTCCTTCAATCATTTTTGGATTGAACCAAAAAGTAAAAATCATTTTTTCAAATGGTCTAATTTTCCCTTCGACTGGCTCTATATCAAACATTTTAACATGTTGTTGTGCTCCTTTCTTTGCCTCCCCGAATGGCTCCTGACCTTTGCTTCCATAGTCTGAGAACACTACAAATGCACTGGTTGAAGCTGCCATGTTGTATACCACTACTGTTTGGTACCTGCGGCAGCCATAGAATGTCGTGGGAAAATCTACAAGGGTGAACTCATTGATGGTGTTGGGGTGGATTACCACGAGGTTACGACGGCACGCTTCTACTTCCACACGGATTCTTGCCTGACACAAGTCTGTTGTTATCCACAACTCGGACGAATGGATCCCTTCCCTCAACACCATCAGCTTGAGAACGACAGAGACACTGCTATGAGGACGAATCCACCCCTTCGTCGGACTGACTTGAAGGTCCAATTCATTATTTCCGAGATCCACAATGAACTTGGTAGCACAGAATGACACATTCTTTATGTGAATCTTCCTCTCCACTGGTTTACAGCCAATGTCAACCCGACCGAATTGAATAGAAGTCGGAGTGATCTCTACAAACGCTTGGCCTTTGCATGCCTCGAGGGGAAGTTCAATTACATTCTCATTGATGTAAATAGGCAATGTGGAGTGGACAATGCCGTTCTTGGTGCATGTGTAATGGAGGCGGCGGCTGACCTTCAGCCCGGGAGCCAAGAGGTGGCCTCGCTCCAGCGGGGTCACTCTGAATGACCATGCCATCGGGTTACATATCCTCACAGTGATGGAGTTGTCAGAGATGTTCTGTACAGACACGGTCTCCACGTAACTCTGATTTTCAAAAGTGTTGTCAAATCTTACCACGGCTGGACTTATCCTTGCACCGTATAAGTCAATCACCTTCCCCTCCTCACTTCTACCTCCACCTTTATCACCCTTGGACTCATTGGAAATGAATGATTCTATAGACTCCATGATCATGTCTTCCTCTTTCAAGGAAGCTGCAGGCGACGAGTTCGACTTTTTTATGTTGATGGTTGTGTCTCTGTCCACTGATGATGCCATAGCTGATGATCCTTTCTGATTAGTTTTCTGAGAGTGATTTGAATGTTGGGAATAGGTTTTTGTAATTGATGTTCTTCTTGTGCTGTTTTCTGCTGATGATGTCCTCTGCATGTCCATTTTAATACTTACTGAATGTCGTTATTTAACTACAATTTAAAAATTTGTTAACAAAAATTTTTACAGATTCAAAATTTAGTTTTCTGATAACACACAATTTAAAATCACCATAAAAACCTTCTCATGGTTATTGTTATGCTATTTTTTTTTTAGATGAAATTAGTTACGGTAGCTAATTATATTAAAAGAAAAATAATGAATAAAATCAATATTTTAGATTAAATTGTTTAAAAATTTTAAACTGAGAAAAAGTCATTATTTCAATTAATTTTTAGCATTACTGGTATGTTTATACTGCCATGTGTTTCTTGACATCCTAATAAGTCACTAAGTGCACAGCCAACTTGAGTTCTGTGGTCTGCTATTGTCACAAAGGGCACAACTGTGTTAATCAACCAAGATGACCTGACAGAATGTTGAAGTATTAATTAAGGAACAAATGGTACATGTCTTATCCTTTTTTGAAACAAGGGATTTGAAAAAAAGATGGCGACATTCCATAAATTAACATGGGGTGTCCCTACTTATATGGTTATGTATACATTGCTGCTGGAGGAGTGCCCAGAAGGGGGGAGATATGGCGCTCAGAGCACCATCAATATATATATTATATATATATTATGTCTCAATACTACATAAAGCCAATCACCAAGTTTCACAAAAATACATTCATAAACAAGTGATATATAACATTTTATTTATTCTTCATAAGAATAAAATTAGGGTTGAGGACTCAGGGTTGCTGCAACAAGGAAGATAAGTGATGTTTTTTTTTTTGCAATTATCAATATAACTGAACCAGGTGAAGCTACATACCATAGGTTCATAGTTAAGGGAGATGTACAACTTTACTTATTCTCCATATGAATAACATGGGGGCCGAGTATGCAGGTTTGCTGCTACGGGGACTATCAACAAAAAACTTGTTTTTTGTGCTTATACCAATATCCCACAGATAGTTGAAGCCACATACCAAGTTTCATCAGTAAACATTCATAAATAATCGAGATATCAAATTTTATTTATTCTCCATAAGGATAACATTGGAAAATGTACTGTGTTTAGCACTTTGAATATCTCTGCAACGGTTGGGCATAGAACAAAAATTAAAACACTAAAATGTTTGTTTTATTGAGCTAAAGGTATTGATAAAAATAAATGTGAAGTTTTTATTAAAATTATCTGAGAAAAATCTAAAAAACTTTTTCCCATAAGATTAACATGGGAAACCCCTAAATTATTTGTTTTTTTTAAGCTCTATAAATGGCTATAACCAAAATTGAGTGTTTTTATAGCTAATATAAAAAATGGGGAGTGGTATTATTCAATTACTAAAATTGTTTGTGTTTTTATAGGATTTATATACATATAGGTACATATACACATATTTTTGTTTGCCCTTACTAATGCCTAAGTGTGCTGATAACCTGCTCATTTTAAATAATTTATGTTAACTACTTTCAATATGCATGATAATTAAATGTTTGTTTAGGTATGTGAGCGTGACAAAAACATGTAGCAAATTGTGTAGGATAAACTAAATAAGTTATAAAATGACTGGCTTACAACATATTAAAATAGGCAATTAAACAACGTTAAAATAAGTAATTATGAACATTTAACTGTGGACATTTTCCGTATTGACTGTTTTTAAAGTAAATTCATGAAAAACAGCTAGTTAAAAAGCTTAGGATTTTCATCACTTTTCATCACGTCGCAAAATCCCAAACATAGATGCCTATTTCTGTTTACATTTAGATTGTTAAACAGTAAAAACAGCTGATTTAAATTGTAAAAAATAAATGGTAAAGAAACATGAGTGAGCGTAATGGACAAATGGAAAACTGATTAAGAGCAAGGGAAAGTAAATTTAAAGCAAGGGAAAATCAGCTGATCGTTTTTCCCTTACTCGAAATTAGAGCTTGGGAAACAATCATTTTCTTTGACATCAGCTGTCTTCGAAAATAGCTACTTTCTGTACAGAGTGATTTTTTTTTTTTTACAACATTTATTTCCGGCTCAGCAACTTATGTTATACACAGAATTATTAACAATAAATAAGTTATAAGTAACATTAAAAAAAAAAAAAAAACATATCGGGCTCGCTCTAATCAGAATCACCCATTAGCTGAATTGTGTTACAGTTCACAGCGAAAAAAAACGAATAAAAACCATGTAAATAAAATTTAGAATCTGGCTAGAAAAATATTCAATTTTCAATGTTTGGCAAAATGTCTTGAAAAAGTCTTGCTTTTAATCGTCTATCTTGTAGCGGCAGTCCAATTCCAAAATGTTCTGCTCCAGGTACAAATATTAACCTATGAGAAAACTTCAGTGTCGTTTTTCTGATTGTTTCTATTCCAAGTTCCCTATGTATTTGCGAATTTCGTACGTACCATGGTGAGTTTACAGCAATTCTTAAGACCTTGTTTTGAAAGATTTGAATTTTCGAAAGCTTTTTACATGAAATTGAAAGCCCCCACACTTGACAGGCATACAGAACAAGAGGTCGGAGAATAGTTTTATAAATGAGAATAGTGTATGAAGACTTTAGAGTCGACTTTCTATTGACAATAGGAAATAGGATGGACAGTCGTGAGTACGCTTGATTTAATTTTGAATTTACATGTAGATTGAAATTTAACTTTTTGTCTAATAACACACCTAAATACTTAACTGCTTGATCTGGTGGATTCCAATTGATATTTGAATTGTTAATGACGATTTCAGGGGGAATTTGCGGTCTTCTTAAGGTGAATATCTTAGCTTCCGATTTATTTGGATTTAAGCATAAATTCCATTTGTTGAACCATTGCACCACTTCATCAGCCGCATTTTGAAGTTGTTGGTAAGCTTGCAGAATTTCGGTGCTTTGAGTGATGATTGTGGTGTCGTCTGCATATAGCGCTAAAGTGGAATCTTGCGGAATTGGAATGTCAGACATGAAAATATTGAAAAGTAAAGTTCCCAAAATTGACCCTTGTGGTACCCCTGCAGAAATTGGGCGATAGTTAGAAGTAGAAAAATTTATTTTTACACAGAAGTGTCTGTTACATAGAAAGGATTTTACTATTTTTTTCAGGTAAAGTGGAAATCCAAGAAGTTCAATTTTGTGAAGAAGGCCCTCATGCCACACCTTATCAAAAGCCTGTGAAACGTCAAGAAATATCGCAGCTGAGTGTTCCTTCCGTTCAAATCCTTTCACAATCGTTTCAACAATCCGCTGAACTTGGTGAGTGGTGGAATGTTTGGGTCGAAATCCGAACTGGTGTGGTGGAATTGCGCTCGATTCTTCAAGAAAAGAGTTTATCCTTCTTTGGATAATCTTCTCCAGCAATTTCGATAGACATGACAAAAGACTTATTGGTCTGTAGCTGGAAGTAGAGAATTTGGGCTTATTGGGTTTGTGGAAAACTATAATTTCGGCCTTTTTCCACGTGTCAGGGAAGAAGCTTTGATAAATACATGCATTAAAAATCTAAGTTAAAACTGACACTGCTTTTTTGGTGAGATTTTTAAGAACAATATTTGGAATAAGGTCGGGTCCAGGTGTTTTACGTAAAGGAAGTTTCTTGATCAGTTGCTTTATTTCTACTGGTGAAACAAATTTTATGGGAAGCTCTACTGTTGATGATGCATTTGTCATGGTACTGTTGACAAGACCAGCAGTATGTTCATCGGTCACATTGTTCGGTGAGAACGCCTCCTCGAAGAAGTCAGCAAGAATGTTACATTTATCAAGATCACTTTCATATACATTATCTTCGTGCCTGAGAGGCGGAATTACAGTTGGGGTGCGTAAAATCCGTTTGGTTGCTTTCCAGAGGCTGGAATCATTTGGATTTATGTCACTGACGTAAGTTTTATAACACATAATTTTATATTCTTCAATTTCCAGCCTTACTTGACGTATAAGCTGGTTCAGTCTCTGCCGCATGTGAGGTTGCCTGTGTCTAATCCACTGACGTCGAGCTTCATGTTTAGCTTTTAGTAAATTAATGATTCTTAAAGGTGGAGTGAGAAAGCTATTGGTCTTATTAGGAAATTTTTTATAAGTTGCAAGTTTGGTAGCTTTTTGAAGACACCCAGTGAAATGTTCAATAGCCTTGTTAATGCCATCAATAGAGCTCAGGTGTTGGGGAAACTGAAGAAATCCATCTAACTTTAAACCAAAGGTATGCCAGTCAACTCTTCCCGATATTAACCTATGGGGAGGTGTGCTATTCTCAGGTTGTAGAAAGAAACTGATTAAAACGGGGAGGTGATCGGAGTCCAATTCTGGTACGACTTTGTGTTGGATGGGAGCTGCAAAATTACGATAAAGAACAGTATCCAAAATGTCTGGTTCACAGTTCAATTGAAATGGATAAAACGTGGGCTCATCTGGTGCGGACACGTTTATCCCTTCGTCTGTGATAAATTGAAAAAGACGTGCACCATTTGGGTTAGTAACTCTACAGCCCCAGTTTTGATTTTTACAGTTTAAGTCACCAACGATTAGCGTGGGAGAATGTCCAGTAAATAGGTTCATAAAGTCGTTTAAGTAGAGCCTTCGATTAGGGGATTTATAAGCCGCTATGATATTTACAGAACTACCATCTTCCAGCATTAACTTTTACAGAAGTAGCTTCAATTGACACTATTTGAGGTAAAAACAAAGTGTTGTGTTGTATGGATCTTTTAATAAAAATAGCTACACCACCTGAGGCAACAGGGGCAGCCCGGTCTTCTCTATAGACATTGTATCCACATACTTTAAAATTTTGATTATCAACTAAATGAGTTTCTGAGACACAAGCTATGTCAACATTGTGACGCACTAAAAAAGCAGAAAAGATCGCTTTTTGTTTGTTCAAACCATTTGCGTTCCAATTTAGGATTTTTAAATTTTGAAACGCAACTCTATTAGGGGGAGGCATGTTTAAGAAAAGAACTTATAATGTTAGTCAAAATTGTTTTAATCATTGGCACTATCGATTTAACTAATTCTACTATCAGTGCTTCTAAATTAGTTGAGCTTGATTGATCAGAACTGCACGGTTGACCCGATTTATTTGCTTGCTCCGCCAGAGTTGGAGGAGTGAACCTAGTTTTTGAGGGATGTTTATGCGCAGACTTACCACTTAATACATCAGCGTAGGAAGCCTCGTGTGTTTGGCGCTGTGCTTCCTCGGTTGGCGGGGTTTGAGCTACTGTTGCACGGACATGTATTGCAGGTGGCGTAGAATTCTCAGGTTGCAACCGCTTAGTTTTAGACAGGTTCGGATTTTTTGTCCTAGACAAGAGGCTTTGGTAATGAGAACAGCCCCTGAAATTTGCAGTGTGATTTTCCCCACAGTTCACGCATTGAGGGGTGTCAGTTTTAGGTTTCGGACACTCTGAATAGTGGTGACGATCGGTACACCGTACACATCGTGTGTCTAACTTACAAAAGTTCTTCGTGTGACCAAATCTTTGGCATCGAGTGCACTGAGGGATCATTTTGGATTTCCTTTTCGGTTCGACAGATATAACTGCATAGCACAGAGTATTTAATTTAAAAATATCGTTACTCTCATCGTTTTTTACCAGATCAACAGTGCACAAGGGAACAGGAATTTTATTTTTGTTCAGCAACCTAGTTACTCTGGTTACTGGAAAGCTGAGACCTAACAGTTCAGATTTAATTTTGTCTTCAGTCAAAGAGGTTGGGACATTTCTAATAACAACCTCAAGTTTTTTATCTTGGGGTGGTTGAAATGTATGATATTTAACCTCAGATGAGTCATAGAATAACGTTAGGTTGCGGAAGTCATCGATGGTTGTTAGATTTACTTTCAGAGTGATGAAATAGTATATATCTCTAAATATCATATTATTAAACGTCACCTGGTAGACAGACCAGTTCGGTAATTACCGTCCAGCCGGAACGATCAACTTCATGTTAAATGTTTGTATTTTATCGAGCCTTTTACTGTTTTAAATGTGTTGTCTGTTATTTGAAGCTATGACGACCTTCATTATGGAGTAAATAGTCTGACATCAAGGCACGACCTTTTAAGGTCGAAACTCGAGTCACCATGTGTGAATATAAGAATCAACGACGGATTTAGGTTTGTAACCTGTTATATTTAAAGTTTATTGATTATAACGGGGGGGAGGGGTAAAGCTACATTTGGGATTTGGGGGGGATTGGCGTCATGAGGTTTGGGGGGGGGATGGGCACCACTGGCTGGAAAATTCAATCCTCTAGAGATTCTGATTTCCATCATTTCAAAAGGTATTGCCAGCGGCATCTTCCCCAACCAGGAAACTTCTTACTTCTGTGATAGTTCTCTTTTTATAACACAAAATACCTAGGGGCCGAGCTTTGCTCGGGAAAGGGAAGTTTTTTGTTTAGATGACTTGGAGTAACATTTCACTACTTCCCCCAACTGATTATCAGATTTTTATAGCTCAATGTCCTTTTGATTTATTTCGTATATGAACAGTCGATGTAATCTTCATGTAAAAGTTTTAGGTACCTACTGCTCTCAGGTTCTCAGGTTCTCTGGAGATTTAAAAACATCTGCTTTGTTTTCATTAAAACATGTGATTAAGTGTTTCCTTTTTTGTGAACTGCCATGAGTCCCCACTTAAATTTGTTTAATTTCCTCAGCATGTCAAGAGTAAACAAAATCAGATAAGGCAGAGTATTGGATAAAATTTAGGAGCTATGGCCTATTCTTCAGGCCACTATAGTTACTTCGTAATCGGTTCGTGGTGAGAATTAAATGTATACTCAGATCAAGAACTAAGCCTAAATTTATAGAAAATATTTCACTCAAAATGCTGTTGATAAAAATAATATTTTTACAGAAAATAACTTGAAATTAATTACGAGTAAATAAAGAAAAAAAAATAAAGAAAAGTGAAAAATACAAAGTCAAAGTCAAAATTCTTTATTGTCGTGAGCAAAATAAAATGCGATGACAAAAGTCAGTACTATGTACATGGAATTATTTTAAGATTCTATGACCTTATATTCGTTTATTCGTTAATAGTTTGTCATACTGCACTTTAAGAATAGATACGCAATAAACGGACAAAATAAATAAGTTCATATTTTGATTGCTTTTATTTTAGTGATTTAAAAGAGTGGGTTCACTTTTAAGAACTGAACAACCCGTTATTGCAGTTCAAAGAACGATAAATTTGCCTCACCAAGTGTACCAACCTGACAAAATCACTGGCTCGCGTTTTTGACCAAATTCGTTAAGCAGTGTTACCTCCAGTTATACAATAAACCTCCCTGGTATTACCACGTATTACTTTGACAGATCCCTGGTTGGTTATTAACAGCTGTTACAATTTTTTTATTTTAAACTCCATAAGCCCAAGGTTAATTTGTTTAAATTTTTATTTTCGTTTTTTTACTTTATTTTTCCTGGGGATCTTGTCTAGAACCTATTTTTTTGCCAATTAGTTATTTCCAACATTTGAAGGAAATCGTTGGAGCCGTTTTAGAGATCAGAGTTGCAAGCACGCACCATGGCACGGGCACAAGCAAGCAAACCTTACTCATATTAGAGTATAGGATACGGGATGTAATAAAAGACGTCTTACAACACTTAAGATATATTTACACTTATACTGATTCACATACAGACGGTAAACATATATAAAAGATGGTACTAGGCTATCGATTTCGACCAGTCACACCAGTCATCATCAGGCCAATGACAGCCTACTGCATTTACCGTAAAATGAAAATTTAAATTTTCTCCGCAACCAGTAATCGTAGAATAGTAATTCAAGATACTAAATTATTTAGTTTTTTTAGCTCTTTAATGGTGAATAGTAGTATTTTTATATTTATGTTTTTTTATTAAAAATAAAAAAAAACTTAATTTTTGATATTTTAAGTCTTGTAATTTATGAACCCAAATTTTTACAGAAATGCGGGTGGTGTCATTTTGTTGGAAAACTAAAGTTCTACAAACGACTAAAAAGTTTAATCAAAATCGTTAGAGCCGTTTTTGAGAAATCTTGATTTTTCATGAATTTTATTGATAATTGCCCTTAAAAGTTCTAAAAAATAGGAAAAAACGCCTGGAGATATTGTGGATTAGTACCTACATACCATATTTCATAAAAATCAGACCATTGGTTAGGGCTCTAGCTTTGTACACATCCAGACACACAGACATCACGTAAAAATCACTTTTTTGGGTTCAGGGAGCACCAAAACGAATATTTCCACTTAAAACTCAAAAAAACTCAAAATTCGAAAATTTTGACGAAAACAATACTTTTTCCATATACTATGTATAAGGGGGAGAAAGTAGAAATATAGTAGTGATGTAAAATTATTAATTTTAAACATTAATTTCACGTTTTTATTACCACATAACTTATTGCATGTTTATTTGTTCACAGAAATTGTCAAAGAAAGAATCCTGGAAGAAAATCCTAACACATCAAAAGAAGAAATTGAGAAAGTGAGCTTGGAATTGGCAGTATCAGCCAGTACATCACTCAGCAAATTGCCACACTAAACAAGAAGATCAAGGAAATCAGAGAATAGTATATAGGCCCAAACTTTAGTGTTGGCTGTGTCTTTTACTTATGTGAACAAGTAAATTAATATAGGCCCTGATTTTAGTGTTTTTGGTGTATTTAAAAAAATTTAGTTTTAAGAAGTAAACATTAGTCCTAGGTCATAAATTTACTGTTTTATTATTATTTTTTTAATATACCTGTTAGTACATTAATTTGTTGTGTTTTAATTACAAAATACCAGTTAAAGACTCAATAGAATTTCTTATTGATGTCTATTGATACGTATTGATGTCTAGTGACCCAATTACGTAGTGATATCACTACGTATCAATAGAGATCAATACGTATCACTAGACATCAATAGAAACAATTTTCTAATGATCTCTAGTGATACGTATTGATTTCTAGTGATACGTATTGATCCAATTACATAGTGATATCACTACGTATCACTAAAAATATTTCTATTGATTTCTATTGATCACTTCCACTAGGGCTAGTACCATCTTTTATATATGTTTACTGTCTGTATGTGAATCAGTAAAGTGTAAATATATCTTAAGTGTTGTAAGACGTATTTTATTACATCCCGTAAGTAATAACAACACGTAATATGCTAATAAAAAAGTTGTTTAGTATAGGATAGGATAATAGGAGTACGCTCAAATATTCGCGTAATGGGATGACCGAACTCAGAAATGGTAGATGAAAGTTACTGCTGTTAACGTAAGTTCTAACCGGAATTTTATCACAAAATATTAAATAAATAGTCTTGATCCTGGGGACTGTAGGAAAATACTACTTTTATTTTGGTTAATTTTAGATCTTAGGATAAATTGTTCTTAAATATATAAAATTATATTAAATTAGAGGTGAAAATTCTTCAACAAAAAATAAGACGGTAAGTTGTCAATACAGTGAGGTACATTGGAAATTAGCAGCTGAGTACGCATGTTTGCATGTTTGCTATGACCGGAGTATTTAATATCATAAACTGACAAAATAACACAGCTGGCAGAAGTAAATACGAAAGAAATGGCTGCTGCAATCTATTACACATGAACTATTAACTTACTCACATTATAGAAGAACATTATCTTTATTTGTAAAAACTGTTATTAGTTTTTATAATGGATACAATTAAAAAAACCTTTGATAAAATGAATTAACTCCTGTTAACTGAGAGTTCTTTAAATGTTTAATCATAAAACATATAAATAGGATAATTTGTAAGTAATTTTATGTCATTATGAAACAATATTTTATTAGCATCTCGCACTTCACTAAAGGTAATTTTTGTCCAATACTTTATGGAAATTTTACAATTTTAAAAAGTTACTTAATTATTATAAAAATGTTTAACGAATGTGATCCATTTTTGAACTGGTAGCGTAAAGTGTACTGGAAAATATTTGTCAATTTTGAAAACGGTCCGTGCAGCCGTTTTCACGTTATTGCATTACGAACACACACACCCACACAAAACGGACAACGAATCATTGTCTCTGCTAATACATAGATTCCTTCACTTCGTTCCGTCATCAATAATATTACCTACAATCATAAACAAACTTAACAAAATTCATAGTTATAATACAATTCTTTAAAGACATTAAAATTATAATGAAATCTATTTTTGCAAAAAACTTCCTTGCCCAGTTAAAAGAAGAAAGTGACAATACACAGGATAAGAAAAGTCAAAAGAATATTTTGCTGAATGAAGCTTACCGTAAGATTTAATAATTCCTTGGCAGGCAGAACCAATGACAACAATTGCAAGAATAAATTGGCTAAGTCAATCAAATTATTGATTGTGATGTAATTTAATATAACATTTTTTTTCCTACAGTTACCTAACAATGTACATGTTCTCTCACTGATTTGAGAAAGCAAAGTGGCCAATTCGCTCATCAGTGAGACAATGTTAACATTGTCTCACTCTAATTACTTTGTCTCACTCCAGATTTGCAACGTGAAGGCACGAAATAGTGAGCGCGTAACATGCAGACAAGGTCGTATGCGCGCAAATACGTTGGCAGCACTGGCTGTAAATCAGCTGGTCAGCTGTTGTACTGTTGTATTTGTCACAACACTTCCGGTCACGGCAGAAGCCACCATTTCATTGATTTGCCATTTGTAAACATTGAAGGTGGTTTTGCTGTCGCAAAATGGACGTTAATGACGATTTTAGTAATAATAGTTCACCAGAAGAATCTTGTACTCCAGAAGAATTAAAAAATGTGGCGAGGAATGTGTCTCTAAATCTTCTTCCAGAGAAATCAAAACATAAATATGAAAAAAGGTATGAATTGTTTACTTCCTGGTGTGAAAGTAAGAATGTAAAAAGCCCAACGGAAAAAATATGTTACGTTTCTTTCCAATTTATTTGTTTTATGGTAACTGTAGGAAAAATATAATGTGCAACTCGAGTGCAAAGTGCAATCGCCTCACTTGAGAAACCATTCCTCACTCGCCTACGGCTCGTGAGTAAGGATTTCTCTCGAGTGAGGCAATTGCTCACTTTGCTCACTAGTTGCACAAATAACTATAGAACCGTATGAGTTTTTAGAAGAATCTTAAACCTATAAAAGGGCAAATTTTTGTACAAAGGATCGCGACAAAACGGAATCTAAACCGTGCCACTGATGTGTCGCGTAGGGGACAGTGAGAGAAGAAAAATGAGCCCCAAGGGCCCCAAGATCAAGGGTGTTGTTAAGGTGAAACATTTTTTAGACTCATTGAAAAATTATATATTTCAACATTGTGCATGGAGTTTCAAATCAAAACAAAATAATCATAACAGTTGAGAATAAATAAAGAGTGGACTGGCAAATTAACAGTTACATATGATAAAGTAGCAACAACTGATTTCTTGAAAACGGAGAGTAGAACTTTGATAGAACCATTGAATGGTGAATTAGATACAGAGTGGATATAATCAATAATACAATACAAGTTTTTGCTCCTTCTTTCGAGAGCAATGGGCAATCGGTCCCCAGATCTAAAAGTAAAAATAACTATCAGGGTGAAACCATTTGGGTAATTCTGAGCAATTATCCGGTCAACCCTAATATTCCTCATACTTAACTATAATATATGTACGGTAGTAAATATCAATATTCAGACCTAAATAAGTGTCGGAAAAGGAAAATATATTGTCAAACTTACCTTAGTAGTCATCTGGCTCGCTATCTGTATCAGCTTCACGAGTGATGTTAGGATGTTCGTTTTCGCCGTTATACAGATGACCAATTGCTCTGAATAGATGATGCACTCTTGTTTTGTAATCAGAGTACTTTCTTTTGAACATAAATTCAGCTAAATGGCCGATAAAATGTTGTTTCCTGTTTCCGTATCGAGGCACGCTTCCCCGCACTTCCCTCCACAAACGTTCAATGTGTTGTGTATGCGCACCTGTGTCGGGGTCAACAAAGTTATAACTGTGATTAACTGTTAAATGGGAATATCCTTCAAACTGTAAACAGTTGTATGTTTTCCAGCAATCACTAATGACTGTCGTGCCGGGGAGAATGTGTTATTTTATTATCGGTAGCAATTCAGCATGTCCTCGTCTTGCTACTGGAAACAAAAAACAAAAAACTCAAAATAGTATTATCACATTCAACACATAGAAACGGGTTCGCACTACTAGTACTAGCCGACATCACGCACAGAACTGACCAGCCGCAATAGCGTTCATTGTCAATAGCCTCGGCTTGGACTTTGACCCCGTTATCGCTTCCTGCCTTATCGCATTACGTTTGCGACGTCTAATTTTACATTTTATTATTGTCTTTGCTTGTCTATAACATTATACTAAAGTATGAGAAATATTAGAGTTGACCGGATAATTGCTCAGAATTACCCTACAAAAAAAAAAAAAAAAAAAAAAAAAATTGATAATTTCAAATTTCAGTGAGGCGAAGCCCTAAAGTCCTAGGACTTTGATTAGTGACTAGAAACCTTCCTAGGGTTGACCTGAATGACCATGCAAAGTGTCATACAATCGGAGGAGTGGTATAGGAGCGCATAAAGGATAAACAAACAAACATTGATTTATGTATATATATATAATATTATATTATATATATAATATAGGGACATTAATTTTTGTCGACTTATAAAACATGCTCTCTGGCTCATGAATTATAAATATCACAGTTTTTACACTGAGTCAAATGGGAGATTTTGACACCGTCCCACCATATTCACTGCCAACATGACGGAGAAAATCTGGCTTTCACAACGGATTTTTTAACTAAGACTGGCGGTGACTCCAGATTAAATAGAACCATTGACTATATACATGAGTCCTGACTATATACTCATGTCAATGGTGTGAACCCCTTAGTGTAAACAACCCACAAGAATGCTTTTTGAGAGAAACTCCTGAAGATGAGTTCTACAGCCAGTTTAGAGTTCATGTAGGACATTGTCCTGAATAAATTCCCTCAAATAAGTATATTTAGGTAAACAGCCTAAAACTTGGTTGAGATTCAACGAGTTACGGAGCAAAAACCCTTAGAAAGGCCACATCAAGACACTAATAGCTGTGTAACAGAAGATTTCAAGAAAAACTCTGGTAAGAATATTCCAACTTATCCTCCATTACCAAACAGCCTATTTGGACATTTTTAGCGAATTTCCCCTGTGGAAGAAGCTATTACCGTAATCGGCATGGTAAGACCTAGGCAAAGGACCATGATAAATTTTCGTTTTGTGGTCCCCAGACTCCAAAAACACCATTCGTTCGAAACTGTATATATATATATATATATATATATATATATATATATATATATATATATGTGTGTGTGTGTGTGTATGTGTGTCCGTGAACACGATAACTCTCGTAAAAATGATCCTATTTTTATGAAATTTGGTATAAAATTGTAAAGCAACATTTATGATTAAGTTCGAAAACCAGCCAAATCGCTCCATCCGAAGGGGTATTTTGGGGGGGGGGGGGTTTGTGCCCCAACAATTTTTTTTAATTTTGTCCATATCATTTATGAAATAGTCAAATTTTGGTTTTTACCATTGAATTCAGCATAAAAAAACACACAATTTGGTATTTTGATCATTTCTCAAAGTCAATTGGTTACCGAGATATTGAAAGTGCTAAACACAGTAGGCTGTCGAATGTTATTATGGTGGAAAAGAAAAGAAAATTATATCTTACTTATTTATGTACATATACTGACGAAACTTGATATATGGCTTCATCTGGTAGTGTTCTATTGATATTTGCTCAAAAAAACAATTATTTGCCAAAGGCTCCCGTAGCAGCAAACCTGCGTACTCAGCATCATGTTATTCTCATGGATAATAATTAAATGCTATGGCTCCTTTAATTATGAACATACAGATGTCGGCACTATGTGACAAGTCCCGTGTATTAAAAGGTACGAAAATGAAAACGGTTAGAAAATTATATAAAAAAATTGCAATACAATGGTAACATCAATGGTACACGCACACAGACGGACATCACGTAAAAATCACTTTTTTGGGTTCAGGGAGCACCAAAACGAATATATCCACTAACAACTCAAATTCAAAAATGTTGACAAAAACAATACTTTTACTATGTATAGGGGAGTAAAAATCATTCAGCTTCGTAGTAGTGTGGGAAATAACAGCACTACTGCTAATAATTAATCTCTATGCTGTACTTACTCTCTTACTGGTTTAACTTGTTTGAATAAAATATAGATACTTTTACTGAGCAGTTGTTAATATCAGCAATTTCAATAGGCCTAGCTGAAATTGGAATGCCAAATGGCTGACTATAAATGAGCTAGATAATGTCCTAGGCTATTGGAATAAAATCCTGGTTACAATGAACATAAATGGTTTTATCCTATACTCTAATATGAGTAAGGTTTGCTTGCTTGCTTGCTTGCTTGCTTGCTTGCTTGCGACACTGATCTCAAAAACGGCTCCAACGATTTCCTTCAAACGTTCAAAATAACTAATATCTGGGATAAAAATAAGTTCTAGACAGGCCTCATACCCAGGAAAAATCAAATAATGTAAAAAAAACTAAAATGGAAATTTAAAAAAATTAACATTGGGCTTATGGAGTTCAAATCAAAACAAAAGAATTGTAACAGCTTTTCATAATCAACCAGGGAACATTGATTAATTACATAAACAATTCTATGGATAATTTGATAGGATTACAATTCTGTTATACAGTATTGGGGTGCAAGTCCTAAATTAATGTAGATACAATTACAATCTGTCTGGTTGGATACATGATTAACATTTATGAGTTGTTCTCATCTCAGGGTGGAGATTTCGTGCTGGCAAATAAATATATGCCTTGTTCCCAAAGGTAAAACGTTCAATGGAAATTCAAATAGTCCAAATGAATGATCTTAAATTGATGAATTAAATAGAACAATTATGACCTTCTATTGGCTATTATTAAGTTACAGTCATTGTAGGCAAGACACACAATAATGGCTTCCATCTATCTGATCTTGGAAAAATTATTTGAAGTTGATTAATACTGTTCAAATGAAGGTAAGTTAAAATTAGTTAGGATGTTCTTGTTTTATGATAAAATTCAGTTAAAATAAATTGGAATAAATCACTGGTTAAAGTTTGTTTATTTAAATACTTCTTCTGATATTGTAGCCAAAATACCCCCGTCTCAGCAAACCTGCATACTCTGCGAATTTCCAATGGAGATATAAATGTCTTAAGACTACATAAAGCCACTTACCAAGTTTCATAAACTATATTCACAAATAAGCGATATATACAATTTTAATTATTCTTCATAAGAATAACATTGGGGCTGAGTACGCAAGTTTGCTGCACCAACGAACACAAAAAATGGTTTTAGCGAATTTCCCCTGTAGGGAAGAAGCTATTACCGTAATTGGCATGGTAAGACCACAGACAAAGGAATCTATATAGATTCGTTTCTCTGCGGTAAGACCTAGACCCGGAACATGATAACTATTCGTTTTGAGGTCCCCAGACCCCAAAAACACCATTCGTTCGAAACTGTATGTGTGTGTGTGTGTGTGTGTGTGTGTGTGTGTGTGTGTGTGTGTGTGTGTGTGTGTGTGTGTGTGTGTGTGTGTGTGTGTGTGTGTGTGTGTGTGTCCGTGAGCACGATAACTATCGTAAATACCCCCGTCGCAGCAAACCTGCGTACTCAGCGAATTTCCAATGCATAATATTTGTCTTAATACCATAAAGCCGCATACCAAGTTTCATAAAAATATATTCACATATAAGCGATTTTAATTATTATCCATAAGAATAACATTGGTAATGAGTACGTAGGATTGCTGAGACAAGGAACATAAACAATTGGTTTTTATGCAAATATAAATATAATTTAACTAGGCGAAGCCACATACCAAGTTTCATCAATATTCAATCATAAATAAGCGCCATATAACATTTTAGTTATTCTCCATAAGAATAACATGGGGGCTGAGTAAGCAGGTTTGCTGCAACAAGGAACAAAAAAAACGGGTTTTTATGCAATTATCAATATAACTCAACCAAGTGAAGCTACATACCAATTTTTATTAATTTATGTTCATAATTAAGGGAGTCATTACATTTTACTTATTCTCCATAAGAATAACATGGGGGCTGAGTACGCAGGTTTGCTGCTACGGAAATAATCAACAAAAAATCAATTTTTTGTGCAAATACCAATATACCGGTACTACGTGAAGCCACATACCAAGTTTTATGAACATACATTCATTAATAATCGAGATATCAAATTTTATTTATTCTCCATAAGGATAACATTGGACAACGTACTGTGTTAAGCACTTTGAATATCTCAGCAACGGTTGGGCGTAGAATCACAATTTAAACACCAAAATGATCGTTTTGTGGAACTGAACAGATTGGTAAAAGCAAATGTGAAGTTTACATTAAAATAAACTGAGGAAAAGCCAAAAACCTTTTTACCATAAGATTAACATGGGAGATTTTATGAGTAGGTTTTTTAGATTTTCTCCGCAACCACTTAATCTAGGTTAATAATTCAAAATACTATATTATTTGTTTTTTTAAGCTCTATAACATGGTCAAAACCAAAATTAAGTTGTTCAAAAATTTTAGGGTGAAAAATGCAAAAAACTGATTTTAGAAAATTTAAAACCCCCCATAAACCCCCCTTCCCATGGTCCGATTTTTCTGGTTTTCGAACTTAAAGTCATGAATGTCATTTTACACATTTGAGCCAAATTTCATCGAAATCGGACGTTTTTTACTCAAGTTATCGCATTCACGGACACATATATATATATATATATATACATATATATAAATTTGAACGAATAGTGTTTTTGGCATCTAAGGGGCACAAAACAAAAAGTTATCATGGTCTGGGCCTTAAGTCTTACCATGAGACCTACGGTAATAGCTTCTTCCCTATTGGAGAAATTCGCTAAAATGATCCGATTTTGATGAAATTTGAGTTAAACGTGTAAAGCAACATTTATGACTTTAAGTTCGAAAACCAGCCAGATCGCTCCAACTGAAGGAATATTTGGGGGTGGTTTGTAGCCAAAAAATGTTTTTTTTGAATTTTTTACATATAATTTTTGAAATAGTCAAATTTTAATTTTTACCATTGGATTTAGTTTAAAATACAACCGTCCCAGCAAACCTGTGTACTCAAAGAATTTCCAATGCAAAATATATGCTTAATATTACATAAAGCCGCATACCAAGATTCATACAAATATATTCACAAAGAAGCGATATATCAAATTTGAATTACTCGCCATAAGAATAACATTGGGAATGAGTATGCAGGTTTGCTTCAACAAGGAACAACAAATATGGGGTTTCATGTAAATATCAATATTACTTAACTAGGTGAAGCCACATACCAAGTTTCATCAATATAAATTCATAAATAAACGATACATACAATTTTGATTATTCTCCATAAGAATAACATGGGGGATGAGTACGCAGGTTTGCTGCAACAAGGAACACAAAAAATTGGTTTTTATGCAAATATCAATAGAACTCAAATAGGTGAACCAACATGCCAAATTGTATTAATTTATGATCATAATTATAATATAATATATCTTGAATGATTTGAATAAATAAACAACTGTTTTATACAAATAACAAATAACCTTGGTCTTTATTCAAAAGTTTTAGTTTACATCTAGATAAAAAATGATTAGAAAGTACAATATTTAGCAAATGAGTTCTCTTTTTATCTCAGGGTTCAAATTTCGTAAGGTCCATTAGCATCTGGCTCGATCGATAATAATCAAATTTTTTATATTAGTAAAGTACAACAACAGATAATTAAATAGAGAGTTCAAATTTAAAAGAAAGTCCAAAATCTTCAACAAATAAATAAGATATTAGCACTCTTCTTCAATTTACTTTTAAAATGTCTTAATCTTGATGTTTATTTTGAAAGTTATTGATATGAAACGTCCCTAAATATCAATAAGATCAATCTTCAAATAGATGTATGCTGGAAGGGGATTAGTGTGAGAATAAGGAATGGCCTCACCAAACAGTCCTCAAAATGTGCCTAAAAATAAGGTTAAAAATTTATTAATGGGAGTCTGCTGGGCTTTAGAGCTGGGGGAATACTAAAAAAAACTTATTTAACACGCACAAACATAAAAAATCTTGATGTAAAACTGATTATTCCCTCCTGGGAATGAGCAACATGGACTTGCTCGTCCGTCCTGCTTCAGCTCTCCTGAGACACACAACGGCGTCACCTCGTCCAGATTTGGAGAAGAAGGCTATCCTCCAATTAGAATCCTTCTCAACAATCTTGGTACACTGCAATTTTTTGATTGGCTGTCAGCAGCAATAGCTAATCTTTATTGGTCACACTTCACTGAATTTAAAAATAATATTTCTCTATTTAAATTTAATTTGGAAAAGATAAATTTATATCGAAGACACAATAAAATAATATTTCCAATCGTTAAAGTTAATAAAATAAGTCAAATTTAATTTAAAACACTCATAATTGCATCTTATTCTATCATACTACAAACAGCTGATTGAGGTAAACAAACTAATATCTGTATTAAATTACGCATTACTTAAATTAAATCATATATTCCTGCTATGTACACATTTCTAAAAGTTTCAGATTATTTTTTAGGAATTTATAACATAATTCGTTTTTACTTAAAACCTTACACTTAATTAAAAAACGTAGAAAACAAATATCTAGATTAATTGCTAATGTATGACATTCCTAACGCAGTTCCATCGTTCGCCGCAAGAGTTCAGCACTATACGGTCAGGTCTCTCAAAATGGTCTACAGACACTTTGTTGCTCTAGCGGATTTACAATGAACTAACAATCATGGCGGCCGTCCGTCCGGGGGGAATCTTGAGTATTCTTGATGTTTACAATTCAGAGTTTTACATTTAAATTAATAAGTTTCTAAACTAGATTTACAATATGAGTGGTTCATAAAAAGTTTATGTACAAAATTATATTGTTCTGACACGCAAATATATCTGTGTCAGGGCCAATTGGATGAAATATATCACTTTTTCAAAACTTACTTTTAGTGAGGTTAGGCCGATTTGTCAGACTTGGATTATTATTTCACATTGAGTAAGTACCATAGGTTAAATGTTTTTTACTATACTTATATTGCAGAGATGAAAACTTATCTAAATCTAATTATATCTAAAATATGTGTTTAATGTGTATAAGTTCTTTTTCTTTGATTGTATTTTATAGGGCATTCGAGTAGGTTAAAGTTATTTAGTCCATCGTCTCTTCTATTCTAGGCCTATTTACCTATCCTAAAGAGTATTAATGTTTTTGTTTATTATCATTCATATAAAATACACTAACACATATAAAATACAGTTATAAAGCCCCTTTTTTGCCTTGGCGAATATTGTTTATCAGGTATGAGCCAAGCAAAAAAATGTACTGTCCATTTACCTATTCTTAAATATTTAACATATAACACAAACTTAATCTAAACATAACATAACATAACATAAGGTAAATAAATCATGAGGGAACAGGGATAGGGATTAACAATTCAAAACGTAACCTAACAAATAAATCTTAACTAACAAGACATGGGAATACATTGAAATAACATGGGAATTACTTATACTATATTATACAGGGGTTAAATATCTTCTAAGTAGGCTGGTGTGGAATGGTCCTATAACACTGGAATCGGCTTTGAGAAAATGGGTGTGAATTGATTTATTAACTGTTTTAATTGCCCCTTTTGTACTGGGTTTAATGTGTCTGTGTAGTGAGTGATCTTGTTGATTTCCTTCTGGATCAGGTGTGGTCTTATGTTTAGTTTGAACTGGTACTCATTGACTTTGTTCGACAACTTCGACAATTTATCATTCCTGTTTGACATTTGTTCTCCTATTTTAGAAGTAGTGGACTCCTGCTCGTTTTCCGCTTTAGGGTAGTCTCCTGTAGCTTTGTTTGACTGGGTGGCCTAGCTAGGTGAAGTTTTCTAGATGAGCTGTGTGGTTAGGTTTGGTTTCTGGTTGAAATTTGGTCCAGTTTTGTTGGTGGTTAGGAAGCAATAGTTTCATAGTTCTTTTGATGTTTCGGATGTAGAGTTCTGACATGGTCCTTGGTGGTTGACTGTTAGGTTGGGTTTGGTTTGTTTGTCGTTCGATTTGTAGGTGATTTGTTTTGTGTTGGGTGTTAGCTTCAGTTCTAATAGTGTTGGTTTGGGATTGAATGTTTGTTTGAACGATGATGTTTGTTTCGACAGAGTCGATCTGGAGTTGCATGTCTGTTTGAACGAGATTGGTTTGAGAGTGGGTATCGGTGTTGACATTGCTTGTTTGCGGATGAGCTTCTGTTTTGACAGTGCCGGATTCTTGAAGGGAAAGGACTTCAATTTTAGGTTCAGGATGTTGGGTTTCGATTTGTGGGTCAGCTACAGCGTTGTTTTTATCAGGGTTAGATGCTTGTGTGTGGTTAGATTCTCTCGATTCGAGGATGCAGTTGTCGAGCCGATTAGACATTTGTGAGACCCGATTGGATATTTGTGCGATCATTTGCATAATTATTTCCATCTGGGTTGGTTGATTTTGTGGTGTTTTATTTTGCGCTAGTTCTTCCATGGTGTGAGCTAATTCGTTACTTTCCTGACCTTCCATTGCTTTAACGCTGTGTCTAGGTTTTTTCTCAACTTATATTGGGATTGCATTAACGGAAATCTTATTAAAAATGCTTGAAATTGTTAAGGAGGTTAAATACATGTGGGGGAAATGCAATGGGGGGAATCCTACTGGGGTGGATTGGGTGGGAAAACTAGATTAATACAATACTAATAATATGAAGTTTCTTATAACACTAACTATTAAATTATCCTACTTAACCTAATTGATGCAATTATGAGTTGAATTTTGATGATTATCGATCACAAAGAGCCTCCACGTTCGTGCGCCATTTATAATATAATATATCTTGAATGATTTGAATAAATAAACAACTGTTTTATACAAATAACAAATAACCTTGGTCTTTATTCAAAAGTTTTAGTTTACATCTAGATAAAAAATGATTAGAAAGTACAATATTTAGCAAATGAGTTCTCTTTTTATCTCAGGGTTCAAATTTCGTAAGGTCCATTAGCATCTGGCTCGATCGATAATAATCAAATTTTTTATATTAGTAAAGTACAACAACAGATAATTAAATAGAGAGTTCAAATTTAAAAGAAAGTCCAAAATCATCAACAAATAAATAAAATATTAGCACTCTTCTTCAATTTACTTTTAAAATGTCTTAATCTTGATGTTTATTTTGAAAGTTATTGATATGAAAAGTCCCTAAATATCAATAAGATCAATCTTCAAATAGATGTATGCTGGAAGGGGATTAGCGTGAGAATAAGGAATGGCCTCACCAAACAGTCCTCAAAATGTGCCTAAAAATACGGTTAAAAATTTATTAATGTGAGTCTGCTGGGCTTTAGAGCTGGGGGAATACTAAAAAAAACTTATTTAACACGCACAAACATAAAAAATCTTGATGTAAAACTGATTATTTCCTCCTGGGAATGAGCAACATGGACTTGCTCGTCCGTCCTGCTTCAGCTCTCCTGAGACACACAACGGCGTCACCTCGTCCAGATTTGGAGAAGAAGGCTATCCTCCAATTAGAATCCTTCTCAACAATCTTGGTACACTGCAATTTTTTGATTGGCTGTCAGCAGCAATAGCTAATCTTTATTGGTCACACTTCACTGAATTTAAAAATAATATTTCTCTATTTAAATTTAATTTGGAAAAGATAAATTTATATCGAAGACACAATAAAATAATATTTCCAATCGTTAAGTTAATAAAATAAGTCAAATTTAATTTAAAACACTCATAATTGCATCTTATTCTATCATACTACAAACAGCTGATTGAGGTAAACAAACTAATATCTGTATTAAATTACGCATTACTTAAATTAAATCATATATTCCTGCTATGTACACATTTCTAAAAGTTTCAGATTATTTATTAGGAATTTATAACATAATTCGTTTTTACTTAAAACCTTACACTTAATTAAAAAACGTAGAAAACAAATATCTAGATTAATAATTGCTAATGTATGACATTCCTAACGCAGTTCCATCGTTCACCGCAAGAGTTCAGCACTAGACGGTCAGGTCTCTCAAAATGGTCTACAGACAATTTGTTGCTCTAGCGGATTTACAAAGAACTAACAATCATGGCGGCCGTCCGTCCGGGGGGAATCTTGAGTATTCTTGATGTTTACAATTCAGAGTTTTACATTTAAATTAATAAGTTTCTAAACTAGATTTACAATATGAGTGGTTCATAAAAAGTTTATGTACAAAATTATATTGTTCTGACACGCAAATATATCTGTGTCGGGGCCAATTGGATGAAATATATCACTTTTTCAAAACTTACTTTTAGTGAGGTTAGGCCGATTTGTCAGACTTGGATTATTATTTCACACTGAGTAATTACCATAGGTTAAATGTTTTTTACTATACTTATATTACAGAGATGAAAACTTATCTAAATCTAATTATATCTAAAATATGTGTTTAATGTGTATAAGTTCTTTTTCTTTGATTGTATTTTATAGGGCATTCGAGTAGGTTAAAGTTATTTAGTCCATCGTCTCTTCTATTCTAGGCCTATTTACCTATCCTAAAGAGTATTAATGTTTTTGTTTATTATCATTCATATAAAATACACTAACACATATAAAATACAGTTATATAATTAAGGGTTACATTACATTTTACTCTTTCTCCATAAGAATAACATGGGGGCTGAGGACGCAGGTTTGCTGCTACGGGAATTATCGGTAAAAATTGTGTTTTTTGTGCAAATAACAATAGACCACAACCAGATGAAGCCGGTATACCAAGTTTCGTTAGTATACGTTCATAAATAAGCGAGCTATAATTTTTTTCTTATTCTCCATAAGAATAGCATTGGATAACGTACTGTGTTTAGTACTTTCAATATCTCTGAAACCAATTAACGTAGAGAAATGATCAAAACACCAAATTGTTTTTTTAAAGCTGAATCCAATGATGAAAACTAAAATTGGACTTATTTTAATATTACATTTAAAAACTTAAAAAAAACATTTTTGGGGTACAAAACCCCCCAAAAATACCACTTCGGATGGGTCGTTCTGTCTGGTTTTCGAACTGTAAGTCATAAATAATGCTTTACACGTTTGTACCAAATTTTATAAAAATCGGACAATTTATACGAGAGTTATCGCATCCACGGACACATACATATATATATATATATATATATATATAACTGTATAACTATATATAACTGTATATATGAACTAATTGAGTTTTTGGGGACCTCTAAACGAAAAGTTATCATGGTCTCGGGCCTAGGTCTTACCACGCCGACTACGGTAATAGCTTCTTCCCTATACGGGAAATTCGCTAAAACACACAATTTGGTATTTTAGCAAATTTCCCTTTAGGGAAGAAGCTATTACCGTAGTCGGCATGGTAAGACCTAGGCGCGGGACCATGATAACTTTTCGTTTTGAGGTCCCCAGACCCCCAAAACACCATTCGTTCAAAACTGTATATATATACAGGGTGTCACAAAAATCCGGAACTGGCTATACATAACCATATTCTACATACAAAAATAAATCTAAAATGTTCAGTAAAATTTTTTCGATTTCAACTTCGTTTAGCCGCTTCCGCCATTTTGTTTTTTTTCACTTAAACATTTCTATTTCCGTAATGGATTAATGTATCAAGTAAACATTTGGTATGGAGCTTTACAGGATAAATGTCTAAATCCACAAAAAAAATATTTTTTTCCGACGCTTATTTTCAAAATGGCGGCCACTTTAAATTTGTAAAGTCAAATTCCATGAAAACTAGCAACTGAAACAAAATTTTATAAGATATACAATTTAAAGCACTTTGTAATCCAAATCTAATGAAATTTTTACTGTAAAAATCGGTTAATAAATAAAAAAGTTATGGCAATTTTTTATAGTAAATTTCAAAATGGCGGCCATATAACATTTTCAAAGTCAAATTCCCTAGTGCATTTGACCAAGTCCTTTAAATTTTATGTCTTGTAAAATTTTGTTTTAGTTGCTAGTTTTCCAGGAATTTGACTTTGAAATTTGTATATGGCCGCCATTTTGAAATTTATTATAAAAAAATTACCATAACTTTTTTATTTATTAACCGATTTTTACAGTAAAAATGTCATTAGATTTGGATTACAAAGTGCTTCAAATTGTATATCTTGTAAAATTTTGTTTCAATTGCTAGTTTTCATGGAATTTGACTTTAAAAATTTAAAGTGGCCGCCATTATGAAAATAAGCGTCGGAAAAAAATAATTTTTTATGTGGATTTAGATATTTATTCTGTAAAGCTCCATACCAAATTTTTACTTGATACATTAATCCATTACGGAAATAGAAATGTTTAAGTGAAAAAAATAAAATGGTGGATAGCGGCTAAACGAAGTTGAAATCGAAAAAATGTTACTGAACATTTTCGATTTATTTTTGTATGTAGAATATGGTTATGTATAGCCAGTTCCGGATTTTTGTGACACCCTGTGTGTGTGTGTGTGTGTGTGTGTGTGTGTGTGTGTGTGTGTGTGTGTGTGTGTGTGTGTGTGTGTGTGTGAGTGACAGTGGGTGCGATAACTCTCGTAAAAAAGGTCTGATTTTGATGAAATTTGGTTTAAACGTGTAAATCAGCATTTATGACTTTAATTTCAAAAACCAGACAGATCGACCTATCCGAAGGGGTATTTTGGGGGTTTTGTCCCCCAAAAATGGGTTTTTTGAGTTTTTTACATATAATTTTTGAAAAAGTAAAATTTTATTTTTTTCAATTGGAACCAGCTTAAAAGGACGGACAATTTGGTATTTTAATCATTGCTCTACGTCATTTGGTTACTGAGATATTGAAAGTGCTAAACACAGTACGTTGTCCAATGTTATTCTTACAGAGGATAAGAAAAATTGTTTATCTCGCTTATTTATCAACTTATCCTGACGCAACTTGGTATATTGCTTTATTTCATTGTGGTCTATTGATATTTGCACAAAAACCCATTTTATGGCCGATAGTTCCCGTTGCAGCAAACCTGCAAACTCAACCCCATGTTATTCTTATGGAGAATAACGTGTTATCTCCTTTAATTATGAACATAAATTAATAGAACTTGGTATGTGGCTTTATCTAGTTGAGTTATATTGTTATTTGTATAAAAACCCATATTTAGTGTTCCTTATTTCAGCAAACCTGCATACTCAGCCGCCATGTTATTCTTATGGATAATAATTAAAATGTCATAAATAGTTTATTTATGAATGTATATTCATGAAACTTGGTATGTGGCTTTATGTGATATTAAGATAAATTAATATGCATTGGAAATTCGCTGAGTATGAAGGTTTGCTGCTACGGGGTATTGATCATTCCTCTACGTCAATTGGTTACCGAGATATTGAAAGTGCTAAGCACAGTTCGTTGTCTAATGTTATTCTTATGGAGCAAAAGAAAAATTTTATATCTCGCTTATTTATGAACGTAAACTGACGAAACTTGGTATACGGCTTCATCTCGTTGTGGTCTATTGACATTTGCTCAAAAAACAGTTTTTTCTTAAGGCATCAGGTAGCAGCGATCCTGATGTGTACTCAGCCCCCATGTTATTCTTATGGAGAGTAATTAATTAAATGTTATGTCTCCCTTAATTATGAAAATAAATGAACAAAAACTGGTATACGACTTCACCTGGTTAAGTTATATTGATAATAGCATAAAAACCCATTTTTTGTGTTCCTTGATGCAGCAAACCTTTGTACTCAGCCCCAATGTTATTCTTATGGAGAATAATTAAAATTGTATATATCGCTTATTACATTATTTGTGAATAATTTTTTTGAAACTTGTATATTCAAGTGGCTTTATGTTGTATTAAGACATTTATATCTCCGTTGGAAATTCACTAAGTATGCAGGTTTGCTGCGACGGGGTATTTTATGATAATATCAATATAACTCAACTAGGTGAAGTCATACACCAGTTTTTAGCGAATTTCCCCTATTGGGAAGAAGCTATTACCGTAGTCGGCATGGTAAGACCTTGGCCCGGGACCATGATAACTTTTCGTTTGAGGTCCCCAGACCCCAAAAACACCATTCGTTCAAAACTGTTGATATATACATATGTGTGTCCGTGAGCACGATAACTCTCTTAAAAATTGTTTATTTTTATGAAATTTGGTACACCCGTGTAAAGCAACATTTATGACTAAGTTCGAAAACCAGACAGATCAATCTATTTGAAGGGGTATTTTGGGGACGTTTTGTACCGCAGAAATGGGTTTTTTAATTTTTTACATATAGTCTTTGAAAAAGACAAATTTTATTTTCACCGTTGGATTCAGCTTAAAAAATACACAATTTCATAATTGCTCTACGTCAATTGGTTACGGAGATATTGAAAGTGCTAAACACAGTAAGTTGTCCAATATTATTCTTATGGAGAATCAGAATAATTTTATATCTCGCTTATTTATGAACGTATACCGACCAAATTTTACCGTTGGTTCCCGTAGCAGCAAACCTGCGTACTCAGCCCCCATGTTATTCTTATAAAGAAGGAGTCAAATATTATTACTCCTTAATTATGAACATAAATCAATATAAAACTTGGGGTGGCTTCACCTAGTTGAGTTATATTCATATTTGTATAGAAACCCATTTTTTGTGTTCCTTGTTTCAGCAAACCTGCACACTCAGCCGCCATGTTATTCTTATGTAAAATAATTAAAATGTCATAAATAGTTTTTTTATGATTGTATATTGATGAATCTTGGTATGTGGCCTTTATGTGGGATTAAGATACAAATATATGCATTGGAAATTTGCTTAGTACGCAGGTTTGCTGCTGCGGGGGTATTATTCATTTATCTTCATCAGTGTCGTAGATATATCTTTGTCAGAGGGGGGGGGAATCTCATTAGGGAATACAAAACAAAAAAAACTGTGTTCGTGACTAGAGCTTTGTACCGGTATACAAAGTTGAAGACATCATTGACGTGTGTCGTCCCGTCCCTTACGTGCATAATTATTGATAGACACATCCAAGACATAAACCACTGATACAAAAGTAATCAGTATTTGTAACCAGGACTAGGACTAAAAAGTACTTGTATCAGTTGTAATCAGTACTAGGAGAGGGGTAGATGGGGGCTCCTGGGCCAGGAGGAGCAGGAGGTGTCCCCATCCGATTTTTTTTATCGAAGTATTTTTTCGCGGAATTTTTTCCACAGATTTTTTTGCAGATTTTTTTGGAGATTTTCTGCGAATTTTTTTAGATTTATTTGCAAAATTCATTTTGCAGAATTGTTTGCAATTGTTTTATGTTTGTGATTGGTGGATCATTAACAACGGACCCTACTCCGAAAAACACTCTAGGGAAAAACTCCATCCTTATTAAACAGATGTGTTTGTAAAATCTCTGCGGAGAGAAGTGTAATGATATAAATATCATCAACAAAGGGGGATGTGTCGATACATCCCACTTTATCTTCCCATATCAGTCTACCTTCATCAATCATGCGCTTCACGCTCTGCCCTCTTACCCTACGCCTTATCAATGAGACAACACTCAGCAGGAGCAATAAGGTGGGGCAACGCTCAGGAGGAGCAATAAGGTGGAGGAGGCGTTGGACCCAAGTCAACACACTGCCGGTGCCATGGGGCCGTATCCCACCTCATCCCGAAGCCGACCCTCGAGACGATGAAGATGAGGAGGAGCATTGAGTGGTTGTGACAACACCAAAGTCCCTGACTTGACTTTTTCTATCGTGTATAATAGTCCACAACTCTTGTCATTAGTTTGCATCTAAGTTTATCCTCACCATACTTGCCAATGGAATTCACCTTTTCTTATATAGTCCATAAATGAATTACATCAGAAAAATATTAATTAAACCAGGTTCATTGATATATACTGCATGAGATCGATAATTGAAAGGGGGCCCGATCTGGACCCCCTTCAACCTCCATTGTTTTTCGATATTTTTCTCTAACATGCATTTTTACGACTTTACCTGAGTTTGCGTAGCTAAAGGGGGTGAATCGATTAACCCCCCTTCAATGATTATGTTCAAAGCATTAAAGTCATCTTATTCATCAATTGACATTCACTGTCTGATTCGGCATCTTGTCAATCTAATCATTGTTGTTATTATTCACTGACGAATATGAATAAATATAGTCAATTAATATATACTTGTTCAATTTTTTCATTCCCAAATTATTCTTAATTTAGACATAGGAAAAACAACGAGAGAGATATATGACAGATGTAGTTGTGACCCAGACTGGGTCACATTCATTCCGCGTTTCACTCTCTGCCCTCTTAGCCTACGCATTATCAATGAGGTAACGCTCAGGAGGAGCGATAAGGTGGTTGAGGTGGTGGACCCAACCCGAGAGAGAGGTATATGGACAGATGTAGTTCCAGACTGGGTCACATTCATTCCGCGTTTCACTCTCTGCCCTCTTAGCCTACGCATTATCAATGAGGCAACGCTCAGGAGGAGCAATAAGGTGAGGCAAGGTGAGGTGGAGGTTATTTAATGCTTGTTTGAAACATAATGCGCATTGTGACTGAAGCAAGAAGAGTGATTGATTTGTCAATGAACAAGTTACGTTTTAAAGGAATTAACATACGAGAAAGATTCGCAGTCAAGCTAGTGCCAGAAGGAACGAGAGTTGTGTTTTTCGAGAGGGAATTCCATTTGAATCGTCAGCATCATGAAGAAAACAAAAAAGTAAAAAGTTTGTTAAGTTGAATGCAAAACTAAACACTCACTACTCTTACGAACCGCACGATGATGTACAATATTTCACGTGGAATCAAATCACAACCAATGAAATGAGATTACGCATAACATTTAAATTGATTTTGAATGATAGAATGATACATCTAACCTGTTGCGACTAGACGTATCACAAGACATGTGCGCAGTTTATTTCAAGCGTTGTTAGTACCAACCGCCACGTACACCATAATGCATATTGAGACTGAAGCATGAAGAGTGGTCGATGCATCAATGAACAAGTTACGTTTTACCAAATTAATTTACGAGAAAGCGAATTCCATATGCAACGTTAGCATCATGAATATAACAAAAAGACAAAAGTCCGTTAAGTTGAATGCAAAACTAAATACCCATTACACTTACGAACCGCGTGTGGGGGTACAACAGTCAACGTGGACTTAAATCACAACAGATGAAATGAGATTACGCCTACAATTTTAATTGAAGTTGAATGAGAAAATAAGTCATCTAACCTGCTGTGACAAGATGTATAACAACACACTCTTCGTAGCTGATGCTCTTTCGAAACTCCAGGCTAAACTGAATTTTGAGTCGGGGATGGTAATGAAGGTGGATTGGAGGTGACTGTCGGTTTGGCTATGCTAAGACTAAGGCTGTTCGGTGACTCACGTCCCACTTGTGGCGCACAAATACCGTGCCGCGTGCCGGTTCCGGTGCAGTTCATCTTCTACTATTTATTGCACGCGAAAAATATTCTTAAAATATAGGTAAATAAGATATTTTGGAGATATTGCATTAATATTGGTTTTGTTTTTCAGTAACAGCATTTCTTTTTAACTTGATTTCACGTGGATATAAACTTTTCCAAGTTGCAAGGGGAAGGATATATATCCCCCTCATATCTACGCCACTGCATCTGTATATTCTTACAAGGGATAATCATGTCAGTCTGTGTGTGCGCGTGTGGGTGTGTGTACGCGTGTGTGTGTGTGTGTGTGGGGGATGTGTAGGCTACAGAGGTAGAGCCCTAACCAATGAGCCTGTTTGTATGAAATTTGGTATGTAGGTACTAATCCACGATGTCTCTAGGGTTTTTCATTTTTTTTATTTTTTATTTTTAAGGGTAGCCTAATTATCCCCCAAAAACCACTAAAAAACATGAAAAATCCAAATTTCTCAAAAATGGCTCGAACGATTTTGAATAAAATTTAGTAGTTTGTACAGCTTAAGGTCTCCAAAATAATTATACCACCCGTATTTTTGTAAAAATTCGGGTTCAGGAATTACAGGACTTAAAACATCAAAAATCCAGTATTTTTGTTTTCTCATAAAAAAACATGAATTAAAAAAATATTAATTACCAGTACCACCATTAAAAATAGCTCAAAACACTAAATAATTTAGTGCCTTGAATTATTATTCTATGATTAGTCCTACTGGTGTCGGAGAAAATTGAAATTTTCATTTAGCGGTAATCACAGTATGTTGACCAAGCTATTCTGAAGGGAAATACAGAAATGGCCATTTCTCTTTTATTTACTGATCAGTGTTATTAAAACTTGATATGAAAGGTCAATTTAGCATTGGCCAACAGAGGATATTCAAAATAAGTTGCCCCTTAACCCTGATGGGGGGATGAGGTGGCATTTCTCCGCTCAAAACCACTGTGTGTAGTAAAGGACTCTGTAGTGCCTCCAAAAAAAGGATTCGGTAGGACATTTCTGATAACAAATTTTTGGAAGATGTTCTGTACATTCTACTTATTACTTATATGTAGTAAATAAAAAATGATTTGTATTCATTAATGGGAGAAAGTATGTGTCAGTTTCCTGATATAGTTTATTTATGTGTTATTTGAAAGCTTTTTAGTGTCTAAATATGCCTTTTGGAGTATTTTGAAAACGTCCACCTTCAGGGCTTTCAAAGTTTCAATATTAATATTATGAGTATCTGGGAGGCAGAGTTTTTCTCGGGGAAGGCAAGTCGATCAGTTGGTTTAGATGACTGGGAGTAATATTTAATCACCTCCCCCAACTGATTATCAGATTTCTTTAGCTCATTATTTGCCTCTTTTATGCATTTTCAAGGTCACTCCAGTTGTCACTTATAGCTCAATGTCCCTTTGCTCAATATGCAATCTTCACTCAACAGCAGTTTTAGTCACTGCTCTCTGGAAACCACATGTTAACAATTATAAATAACACGAATATCACTTTGACAGTTCCCTGGTTGATTATGAACAGCTGTTACAATTTTTTTTGTTTTTCTTTTAAACTCCTTAAAAGCCCAATGTTAATTTTGTTTGACTTCTCATTTTCGTTGTTTTACATTATTTGAATTTTCCTCGGGAATAGACTTGTCTAGAACTTATTTTTATCCCAGAAATTAGTTATTTCCAACATTTTAAGGAAATACCGTTGGAGCCGTTTTTGAGATCAGAGTTGCAAGCAAGCAAGCAAACCTTACTCATATTAGAGTATAGGATGGGAAGTTTAGAGGCCACTGGGGCAAAGCTCTAAAGAAAACGTGAATAGGCCTATATGTTACTTTAAGATATTAGCTACCTTCCTACCAAATATTAGCTCAATCGGTTCAGTAGTTGGAGCGTGATTGAGCCACAATCAAACTCACACACTTTCAGCTTTATAATATTAGTATTATAAGAATAACTTGGGGTCTGAGTATGCAGGATTGCTGCAAAAAGGAATAAAAAAGTTCTTTTTATGCAAACATCAATAGAACTCAAAACATCAATAGAACTAAGTGAAGCTACAAATGTACCAAGTTTTATTAATTTATGATCATAATTAATGGAGGCGTGGCATTATACTTATTACTCTCCATAAGAATAACACTAGGGCTGAGAACGCATATTTGCAGCTTCATGGACCATCGACAACAAATTGGGTTTTTGTGTAAATATCAATAGACACTAGGGGTCTGCAGTGCACCGAAAACTGTACCGGTACGGGAGAAAACTAATTACCATCATCGGTTCGATACAGAACATAAACCCCGGTACAGATTTGGTACGGTACAGTTTACTGCGTCAAACAATAAACAGAGATACACTGAAAAATTTTCAACAAAATAAGTGGTTGAAATGAGGCTCCTGTTGATAACTAGTAATTTCCTTTAAGCAATGAATACAGAGTCTTATAAGAAGAACAGGTCCCGTGTTAAAGATTCTGTCGCTTATTTGAAGTTGGCGTGCTGGAAATCTGTAGTTTTGCGCCTCGCCGCTGCGAAGGGCCTCTATCATTGCATATACCAGTACCGAAAACACGAGGTGTTGCAGTGGCCTAGGTCCCTTCCCTCTTGTAGTACGGCTGGGTCGGCTGTAGCGGTTGTCGGGGGGGGGGGAAGGAGTGGCTGGGTAGACAGCGCGCGCTGCCTTGTGGCCGAGCGCAAAACTGGAACGGCAAGTTTCAAATGCTGACAGACTCTGGCCCATAAGACGTGTTCTTCTTATAAGACTGTATTCATTGCTTTAACGAAAAACAAGTTCGCACGCAGCTCGCTGATGTGAGGGAAGTGAATTTCCACATTAAAACCTTTAAACAATCTAATAAAGGGTTCAAAACAAAACTGATAACTTTTTTTGGAAAATTGAAAAATGTTATTTTGTGGCTATTCTGATGATCCTGGTTATACTTAAATTTACTATTAGGATGGCAATGTTGTACATTATAAGGTTAGGAGGAGATATAGTCAAGAAAACAAGTTGGTATAGGGGTATTGGGGGTGATAAAACTACATCAACATATGAAAAGCAGCCTTTTCCAGTGTAGAATCCCCATAAGACAACGGACTGTGTTAATTCAATCAACATTTGTTTAATGAATCGGTAAATAGTTGTGCTAGAAAGATGATAGAGGGCTTACAACTTTCGCCTCACTAATCTCCATCTTCTTACATGCATTAATTTTACATTTGGGCTTTTCTGACCCCTTTTTGAGCCCAAAAACTCAAAATTTGAAAAATTAAAATCCCTGAAATATTAATTGGGGGTTAGGGTTGACCAAATGTTTTGACCAACGAACTTGTCTAACTGTTAAAAAAAGAGAAGAATCTTACCAAATTTCACGTATATCAGTTTCAAGTATATATATATATTTATAAATATAAATTATATATATTTATATATATATATATATATATAAATTCACACTTTAGCGGTCATATTTTTTGTCCGATATACTTCAAATTTGGTAAGATTCTTCTCTGTTGTTAGCGCCCCCAAAACTGTTCAGGGGGTCACTTTGTGAACTTCTATGGTGGTCCCGGGCTTAAGTTTCACCCAGCGGGTCATGCTAATAGTTCACTTTTCCATAGGGAATTCACTAATGAGGCCCAAAACTCGTCTCAACTAATGTGAAAAGATAATGTTGACAGGTGTTATTTATATCTATACGAGAATGAAAATAAGAAAGGTGGGCGAGTGGAGCGGGGTGGGGTTGGGCAAAAAATCTGACCTTGAGATAAGACAGGTTTAGACTAGGAAAGCGTGATGTATGAGGGGGAGGGGTCCGGTTATTAGCAATATATCAGTTGTTTGTCTAACATCATTCCTTGAGTGACAAAATGAATACTATCTTTTGATCACGTTCTTTCTCCATTATGAATTCAAACTAAACTTCTTTTATATATGTATTATTATTATTGTTTAAGTATACTAGTGAAATTGATTTTAAATTATATAACAAGTTGTTTTCAAAATGGTTGAAAATTAATTAAAAAATAACCACTAATATAATAAATTTCAAATGGTAGCATCATCATCATCATCATCATTGTTGCGGATAACGAAACCCCAGCATAGCTGCTAGGAACATCTTCCACAAGCGCCGAGGGGGGGAGAATGGTAGTATAAATTTGTAATTGTTTTATTGTCTTGTGAGATTGTCACATACATATATCTGTTATATGTGATTATCTTGTGAGGTTTTAGAAAATTCATCTAACAATTATCTACAAAAAACTTAATTTATATTTCTATGAGGTTAATAGTTAATTATCTTAAAGGTGAGGAATCCAAATTAAACAGGATATCTCTGTACTTTAATTACTTTCTTTATCTTACAGTTTTACATCTTACTTTTATGTTTAAATAAACTGTAATATTTTTTATGGATTACAATTTTGAATTTAAAAATAGTATAATTATTTGAATCTTCACAGTATTTAAAGGTTTAATTTATAATTTTATTTACCTTCACATCATAATATATAGTTGGTTTTTAAAGTTATCTTATTTTACTTTGTTTTATTGATTATATATCTTCCCAATATATCAACGGGATGTAATAAAAGACGTCTTACAACACTTAAGATATATTACACTTATACTGATTCACATACAGGCGGTAAACATATAAAAAAGATGGTACTAGGCTATTTTATATATATTTACCGTCTGTATGTGAATCAGTATAAGTATAAATATATCTTAAGTGTTGTAAGACGTCTTTTATTACACCCCGTAAGTAATAACAACACGTAATATGCTAGTAAAAAAGTTGTTCAATATATCAAAGAACAGAATTTAAAAAAATTAGTTTTTGATGTTTGTATGTTTTAAATCAATAGTTTTTATTTATATTGAAAGCAATTATTTAGTTAAGCAACTTATGCAATTGATTGACCTTCAAAAGTGGTTTTTAAATTAATTTATCATGAACATTTAAAGAATTTGTAATAATAATAATAATAATCAAAACATTAAAACGCAATACTCCAAAGTGGCAGGTTTTTAAAAATATTTTCATCCACAGTATATCTACTGTTTTCAAAGTGTTCAATGATGATTTTGGTATTTCGGGATTTCAAAATGAAAATTTATCATGGTACCGGGTCTTGGTCGACTGTATCTCACACGCCTCCGAATCTCACCAGCGTCAGATTTCTGACGACACCTCAGCGACCGAATTCAGTCTTTCCGGAGGTACGAACCTTTGGGAGCCTGGTAAGTTCCTCAGATCCAAGTGCGAGATGAGCCAAAACCACTATACGCCAAGTTCAGTCGAAATGCGCAGTCAAACAAAAAGCCAATTCCCGGTCTCGATCAACAAATTCTTTCCATGGCGTCATAAAGTGGCAGGTGCTGCCTCGGCAGTCAATATATATCTGTTGAATAGGGAACCCACTAACACTGACCTTCAACAATATTCAGAAGGTAATTTCCTTATACTGCTCTAGCGCAAGCTCAAACTTGTTTCGACAAGGGAGCGTGGTTGTACGCCACACGTCTCCCGACATTTTATTTTGCCAATAAACTTGTTGGTCACCACAAACCCAACGGCGCTACTGGAAGCTGTATGACTTACGGAAATTGTCGAATCGCGACCCTTCCGGCATCTTCCCTCTCGTTGGTAGTTTTCAAGTACTGATCAATCGCCAATTAACGTCCTGAGAACCACGAGCAATGATTTGCTAAGTACATTACTTTTAGGGGGGGGGAAGCTAGGTGAAGGGTAGTTAAATATAGTAATGATTAAATAGCAAGTTTATACCATGGCGTGGGTATCAGCCACGCCATAAGGAATACTTCTGGCCGTCAGGAAAAGCCTTCAAATGTAGTATTTAGGATCAATATGTTTAGCTTGTGAGCTTGTTGTGGTATTTTTAGGTAATTCAGCAATATTTATTTCAATATATTCAGTTTACAGGTTAGTTATTTATAAATATGTAGAGATCCATCAAAGCTGGCAGATCGATCCTTCTTTGGGTAAAATCCAGCAGTTGCTTCCACTAGTTATATTTCTTTAATGTAGTTTCATTACCAGCTAAAACCACGCTCTGCTACCATATGAGCCGGTATGTTTTAGCTTATGGGGGATCAGGAGTTTATTTTGGGAGTCTAACTGAACGGTGGGGGGATGTAATTGTGGTGAATTAATGCTGAAATATGAATACAAACTAACTGAAGGCAAGTTTGATATGGGAAAGTATACAGAGAATATCAACTAGCTTGGTTAGTAACTGGGACGGTGTTACAGGTCACTGAACACCAATCGGTAATGAAACTAAATTAAAGAAATATAACTAGTGAAAGCCAGGGGTGCCCAGAAGGGGGGAGGGATTTTATAAACTATAAATAAATGGGATAATTTTTAATCACAATTGAAAATTCATGTTTGTACGGGAGGATGACAATAATAAATAATATTATTGGCAAAGTATTGTTATAGTAGAAAATGAGCAAAATAATCTTTCTTTTGAGAGATGGCAAGTGTTCCAGTACTATAATAATCCTAGAAATTTATGCTTCCGATTATAGGACCGAGTTAGATTGAAACATTAACTTGAAACTGTTTCTCCAGCGAGGTATATATTTATAGAGGTCTCGTCTGGAGTAAAAAACTGTGTCTACATGCTAACCGCCATTTTGACGGTCTCTACCCTCCGGTCTCCATGGCAACAATATGTTTAACCAATCAAATCCTCTCTTCACAAGTTACGTTAGTCGTTATTACTCTTTGACCAGATGTTTTGTTTAAAAAAATATCCTCCATTGAGGCTTCACTTTTTCAAGACGAGAGCTCTATATTTATTTACATCTTGTTGGTTTTCTCGTGCTCACAACCTAACCACACTTTCTGAGCTCTAAGTCGACTTTTATTTAAAAAACAATAATTGTTTTGTGAACAAAACGCATAGATATAAATGTAGTCGCTTATGTTGTTTTTACCTTATTCAAAAACTAGGCCTACCTACTGAATTCCACTTTGTTTATTCATAACCATACAGAAAATTAAAGGTTTTATTTCTAGCTAACATAAAATATGGGGAGTAGTATTTTATTCAACTACATGATTTGTGATTTATATTTTTTTGTATTTTGGCCCATACTAATACCTAAGTGTGCTGATAACCTGCTCATTCCCAAATAGTTTATCTTAACTACTTACAATATTCATGATAATTAAATGTTTATTTAGGTACGCCATGTGCATGTGGTGTAAATGCTGCAGTATAAACTAAATAAGTTATTAAATTACTGGCCTAGAACATATTAATAAAGGAAAACAAACTACAAAAAAATAAGTATATATAAACATTTAACTGTGGACAGTTTTTAAAGTAGATTCATGGAAAACGGCTTAGTTAAAAAGCCTAGGATTTTCTTCAACAGTCTCTCGTGAGTTCGTTACACTGTCAGTAGAATCATTCGTCAATCTAGTAGCTCCGGCCTAACCATAATCATTTCACTTATATACTATCTATATACCACCAAGAAATGTATTTTAGCGAATTTCCCCTATAGGGAAGAAGCTATTACCGTAGTCGGCATGGTAAGACCTAGGCCCGGGACCATGATAACTTTTCGTTTTGAGGTCCCCAGACCCCAAAAACACCATTCGTTCGATACTGTATATATATATATATGTGTCCGTGAGCACGATAACTCTCGTAAAAATGATCCGATTTTGACGAAATTTGGTATAAATATGTAAAGCAGCATTTATGACTTTAAGTTCGAAAACCAGACAGATCGACCTATCCGAAGGGGTATTTTGGGGGGGTTTTGTACCCCAAAAATGGTTTTTTTGAATTTTTTACATATAATTTTTAAAAAAGTCAAATTTTAGTTTTGACCATTCGATTCAGCTTAAAAAAACACACAATTTGGTATTTCGATCATTCCTCTACGTCAATTGGTTACCGAGATATTGAAAGTGCTAAACACAGTACGTTGTCTAATGTTATTCTTATGGAGGAAAAGAAAATTTTTTTTATCTCGCTTATTTATGAACGTATACTGACGAAACTTGGTATACAGCTTCATCTCGTTGAGGTCTATTGATATTTGCTCCAAAAAATTGTTTTTGCATAATTCTCCCGTAGCAGCAAACCTGCGTACTCAGCCCCCATGTTATTCTTATGGATAATAATTAAATGCTCTGTCTCCCTTAATTATGAACATAAATGAATAAAAACTGGTATACGACTTCACCTAGTTGAGTTATATTGACATTAGCATAAAAACCCATTTTTTGTGTTCCTTGTTGCAGCAAACCTGCGTACTCAGCCCCAATGTTATTCTTATGGAGATTAATTAAAATTGTATATATCGCTTATTTGTGAATATATTGTTATGAAACTTGGTAAGTGGCTTTATGTAGTATTAAGACATTTATATCTTCATTGGAAATTCGCTGAGTATGCAGGTTTGCTGCGACGGGGGTATATATATATATATATATATATATATATATATGTGTCCGTGAGCACGATAACTCTCGTAAAAATGATCCGATTTTGACGAAATTTGGTATAAACATGTAAAGCAGCATTTATGACTTTAAGTTCGAAAACCAGACAGATCGACCTATCCGAAGGGGTATTTTGGGGGGGTTTTGTACCCCAAAAATGGGTTTTTTGAATTTGTTACATTTAATTTTTGAAAAAGTCAAATTTTAGTTTTGACCATTCGATTCAGCTTAAAAAAACACACAATTTGGTATTTCGATCATTCCTCTACGTCAATTGGTTACCGAGATATTGAAAGTGCTAAACACAGTACGTTGTCTAATGTTATTCTTATGGAGGAAAAGAAAATTTTTTTATCTCGCTTATTTATGAACGTATACTGACGGAACTTGGTATACAGCTTCATCTCATTGAGGTCTATTGATATTTGTTCCAAAAAATTGTTTTTGCATAATTCTCCCGTAGCAGCAAACCTGCGTACTCAGCCCCCATGTTATTCTTATGGATATTAATTAAATGCCCTGTCTCCCTTAATTATGAACATAAATGAATAAAAACTGGTATACGACTTCACCTAGTTGAGTTATATTGATATTAGCATAAAAACCCATTTTTTGTGTTCCTTGTTGCAGCAAACCTGCGTACTCAGCCCCAATGTTATTCTTATGGAGAATAATTAAAATTGTATATATATCGCTTATTTGTGAATATATTTTTATGAAACTTGGTAAGTGGCTTTATGTAGTATTAAGACATTTATATCTCCATTGGAAATTCGCTGAGTATGCAGGTTTGCTGCGACGGGGGTATTTGTGGTATTAATTTTATTTTGCCATCTCACACACATTTTGTTATTATAAAGTCTTTATTTTATAAATATATTGTTTTGTAAAATCGAATAATGTTTTCTCACAAATTCGCTCATTGATTGTCATTGAATGCTGGTACCTCTCGACCTTGGTCTCCCTTTCCCAAAGTTTAAAATTAGCTATATGCTTCTTGCTTCTTCTGAAATGAGCATCCAAAGTTTTTTTTAAAGGCACGAAAATTACCCAGAGTTTTTCTGCAGCAAAAGTTCACAAGCCAAAGTTAAGTCAAGTCCAAGTCCACAAACAGTAGCCGACGTTTCAGTTTTGTCCAGGAATTAATTTCATGGTTATGACGGAACGTTTAAACATTTAATCCAAGATGTATTTGATGTATATATTTTCTAAATAAACGGTATCAGGAAACTGACACATACTTTCTCCCTTTTAGCCAAATTTTAATTAACATTTTTGTATTTACTAAATATAGAATATGAAGTACAGATAAATGTACAGAAAATTGTGATTCTTTTTTTATTTAAAAAATAATTTCAAGTTTTAAGTCACTGTCAAGCCATAATTTTGATTTAAGCCTCAGGGCTCTGCCTCACTGGACTTCAAAGTTCCCATGGTATTCATATGGAGGAGAGTTTTATTTGGTTTGTATCACATGTGTTTTTTCTTGATTTGATAAACAGCTGTTATAAGAATTATATCCGCAAAATATGCAGCTCGTTATGAATTATAACTGAGAAATCAGTTTTGATTAATCAAAACAATCTTACTACAACTTACTAATAGCAAGAAACACATGTTACACTGATTTTTAGTGTTATGTTTGCTGTAATGCTCAGGGAGGTTTATTGTATAACTGGAGCTAACACTGCTTAACGATTTTGGTCAAAAAAGCGAGCCGGTGATTTTGTCAGGTTGGTACACTGGTGAGGCAAATTTATCATTCTTTGAACTATCCTGATTGGCTGTTTTATTCCTATAAGTGAATCTAATCATCCACCACTGGAATAAAAGTAATAAATGTTGGAGTAAATTCATTTTTTCGTTTGATTTATTTACGGGATGTAATAAAAGACATCTTACAACACTTAAGAATATATTTACACTTATACTGATTCACATACATACGGTAAACATATATAAAAAATGGTACAAGGCTATCAATTTTGACCAGTCTTAAGTGTTGTAAGACGTCTTTTATTACATCCCGTAAGTAATAACAACATGTAATATGCTAATCAAAAAGTTGTTTCATTTATGTATCTAATCTTTCCGTGAAACATGATTAATTATTAGGAAATAAACAAATACAAGTTCATTGAGTTTCAAATCATGGATAGGTACTGGTTTGATTCACTTTGTGTCAACTCATTCGATTTCAGAGAGTAGTTCTTTGCCTCACCAAAATTTGGAAAGAACAGCTCGCAGTTTTGTTCATCAGTGTTACCTCCAGTTATACAATAAACCTCCCTGGTAATGCTAATTTAATGACCCCCGCACTCCCATCGACAATCGTCTGAATGGTTTTTGTCAGCGGTTCCAGACGGAAGGTTTTTCTGCGTAAACTGCACTATAGGTAATACATTAGATAATCTACCTAATTAAAACATAGGTATTTTTTGTTCATTGTCGGCATTATCATTATCTGTGCCTGTATAATTCTTTCGATTTTGGTAGAATCTCGGTGTGGTTGCCTGACCCCCTCCCCCACCGGTTGACTTTATTGTAGGTATGTATGTTCAGTTCATTCACTGTCACAACACAAGAGCTACTAAGGTTCAAGTTTATTGCATATAACGGAAAGGGGGAGGGGTAGCCACATATGGGGGGGATTGGCGCCATGAGGCTTGGGGGGGATGGGCTCCCCTGGTGGAAGCAACTGCTGGATTTTACCCAAAGGAAGGATCGATCTGCCAGATAAAAACTTTGATGGGTCCCTACATATTGATAAATAACTAACCTGTAAACTGAAATTGTATTGAAATAAATATTGCTGAATTACCTAAAAATACCTAATTAATACCACAACAAGCTCACAAGCTAAACATATTGATTCCAATTACTACATTTGAAGGCCTTTCCTGACGGCCAGAAGGGCTTATAAACTTACTATAAGTTTATAGTAATCTTAACTATACCATAGTACCCACGCCATGGTATAAACTTGCTATTTAATCATTACTATATTTAACTACCCTCAACCTGGCTTCACCTAGCTTCCCCCCTTAAAGTAATCACGTCATTGCTCGTGGTTCTCGGGATATAAATTGGTGATTGATGCCAACCGGCAAAACACGTCTTCAGTACTTGAAAACTCCCAACGAGAGTTTTTTTGCCGTATGTCATACAGCTTCCGGTAGCGCCGTTGGGTTGGTGGTCACCAACAAGTTTATTGGCAAAATCGTATGTCTAGAGAGACGGCGTTGCACGGCGCACACACGCCTCTGATTCTTGACCGAAACTCACACGCCTCCGATTCCCAACCATACCTCACACGCTTCCGTTATTTTGGTCGCTTTTGGAAAACCTGGCATTTCCTCAGTCTGTCTCGTGGTTAGCTGTAAGTCGATGGTGTCCGCTCTTGAAAAAGTACCTTAGCAGGTAGCAGTCTGGTAGATACAGGGATGGAAAAATAAAAACAAATTGCACAAAAAGAAAAATATTCCTTTAATTAATATAGATACATTCTACACCCCATCATTCACGCTTGCTTATCAGAATATTACAATGTATTTGTAACACGAGGGAAAGATGCTGGAGATGAAACAGTCAGTTTTGTGGATTATCAAAGTTTGTAACCACTCTCTCATTCAACAGGTTAGATAGTGTAATTATTTAAGATAAACTTATAATTATACACTTGGTGTTACATTTTGTGACATTATTCTTACTTGTATAACAGCAAACTAAATTCTGCGTAAAACACCACGTCTAAGATGTTGATAAGTTCTACGATTCAATAATGTGTTTAGCATTATTGTTTAAAATCTAAAATTGAGTTATCATAAACAAACTTTAATCAAAACTACTCAATTGATCAAACATAAAATGTGAAATCAAGAATATGAATTAATGCTATACTCCCAATACCGACCTTATAATTTTAACGTACTTGAAATAACAAAATCTTATTAAGGAACAAAACAATTACATTTTTTGACAATCCACACAACACATATTGGGATAAAAGTTCAAAGACTTAGAGAAAATGACAACGCCAATCCAGCATAGCTTAGCAACTACAAAATAACACACAGAATCTGGATTAACTAATGAAGGCATGAGTCGGAACAACTTTTATAAGTATAACAATTATCACTCTAGTGGTGACAACTGGCTAACGTGACGGAATAATAAAGTATCATAATTATTAACAACATCACAAGCTGAAAAATTAAACCAACTTAACAATAAGATAATGGGATAAAATAACAATATTGTACACACAATTTAAAAACATAATAGAATAGTTTCCGTATAAAGAATTCAATATGACCTAAAGTTACGCTCCAATCAAAATAATTTCAAGCTTCGACTAAACAAAAATTAAAAAAATCCTACCAAAACACACTGCTGTATTAATCTGACCCTATCAACATAATAAATACAGCCTATAATTCAGTATTGATTATACATAATAAAAAAATTATACTTAAGAAATAAATTCCTAAATACGGTCAAGCGAATTCAAAAAATAAATATATAATTATAACCTCAAAGAATAAATAACTAGAGGCATAAACCAGCTTGAATATTGTATAATTTGGATCAGCGTGTCAGAAGGTAACTAATTCAGTCGATAAAAAACTCTTGAGTAAGACTTGAGACGAGTGTCGGAATGTTAGCTGTGCGTCAGTTGGCTGTTGGACAGGAGCCTCTCTACAGCGGCGTTAATGTCTCCGAATGTGGCGATTAGAGCTGCAACATAACCAGTGAGACTTGTGAGACGAGTGTTGGAATGTTAGCTGTACGTCAGTTGGCTGTTGGACAGAATCCTCTCTACAGCAGCGTTAATGTCTCCGAATGTGGCGATTAGAGCTGGAACATAACCAGTGAGACTTGTGAGACGAGTGTCGGAATGTTAGCTGTGCGTCAGTTGGCTGTTGGACAGAATCCTCTCTACAGCGGCGTTAATGTCTCCGAATGTGGCGATTAGAGCTGCAACATAACCAGTGAGACGAGTGTCGGAATGTTAGCTGTGCGTCAGTTGGCTGTTGGACAGAATCCTCTCTACAGCGGCGTTAATGTCTCCGAATGTGGCGATTAGAGCTGCAACATAACCAGTGAGACTTGTGAGATGAGTGTCGGAATGTTAGCTGTGCGTCAGTTGGCTGTTGGACAGAATCCTCTCTACAGCGGCGTTAATGTCTCCGAATGTGAAGATTAGAGCTGCAACATAACCAGTGAGACTTGTGAGATGAGTGTCGGAATGTTAGCTGTGCGTCAGTTGGCTGTTGGACAGAATCCTCTCTACAGCGGCGTTAATGTCTCCGAATGTGGCGATTAGAGCTGCAACATAACCAGTGAGACTTGTGAGATGAGTGTCGGAATGTTAGCTGTGCGTCAGTTGGCTGTTGGACAGAATCCTCTCTACAGCGGTGTTAATGTCTCCGAATGTGGCGATTACAGCTACAACATAACCAGTGAGAATTGAGATGAGTGTCGGAATGTTAGCTGTGCGTCAGTTGGTTGTTGGACAGGAGCCTCTCTACAGCGGCGTTGATGTCTCCGAATGTAGCTATTAGAGCTAAATATAGGTTTATGTTACCTGAGCCACTGTCAAAATGATCCTGTTGTGTAGTGAAACTACAGCTGTTTCATGCTCATTGGCACATCTTCAGGGAGAAAACAGCAGGTTAAAACTGTTACAGCTGTAGTTTCACTACACAACAGGATCATTTGACAGTGGCTCAGGTAACATAAACCTATATTTTGTTTAATTTAATGATCTGGAGGCTATCCCACCATAATGCTATTAGAGCTGTAACATAACCAGTGAGACTTGTGAGGCGAGTGTTGGAATGTTAGCTGTGCGTCAATTGGTTATTGGATAGGAGGCTCTCTACAGTGGCGTTAATGTCTCCGAATGTGGCTATTAGAGCTGCAACATAACCAGTGAGACTTGTGAGGCGAGTGTTGGAATGTTAGCTGTGCGTCAGTTGGTTGTTGGACAGGAGCCTCTCTACAGCGGCGTTGATGTCTCCGAATGTAGCTATTAGAGCTAAATATAGGTTTATGTTACCTGAGCCACTGTCAAAATGATCCTGTTATGTAGTGAAACTACAGCTGTTTCATGCTCATTGGCACATCTTCAGGGAGAAAACAGCAGGTTAAAACTGTTACAGCTGTAGTTTCACTACACAACAGGATCATTTGACAGTGGCTCAGGTAACATAAACCTATATTTTGTTTAATTTAATGATCTGGAGGCTATCCCACCATAATGCTATTAGAGCTGTAACATAACCAGTGAGACTTGTGAGGCGAGTGTTGGAATGTTAGCTGTGCGTCAGTTGGTTATTGGATAGGAGGCTCTCTACAGTGGCGTTAATGTCTCCGAATGTGGCTATTAGAGCTGCAACATAACCAGTGAGACTTGTGATGCGAGTGTTGGAATGTTAGCTGTGCGTCAGTTGGCTGTTGGACAGGAGACTCTCTACAGCGGCTTTGATGTCTCAGAATGTGGCAATAAGAGCTGCAACATAACCAGTGAGACTTGTGAGATACGTGTCGGAATGTTAGCTGTGCGTCAGTTGGCTGTTGGACAGGAGGCTCTCTACAGCGGCGTTAATGTCTCCGAATGTGGCTATTAGAGCTGCAACATAACCAGTGAGACTTGTGAGATGAGTGTCGGAATGTTAGCTGTGCGTCAGTTAGTTATTGTACAGGAGGCTCTCTACAGCGGCGTTAATGTCTCCGAATGTGGCTATTAGAGCTGCAACATAACCAGTGAGACTAGTGAGGCGAGTGTTGGAATGTTAGCTATGCGTCAGTTGGCTGTTGGACATGAGGCTCTCTACAGCGGCGTTAATGTCTCCTAATGTGGCGATTAGAGCTGCGACATAATCAGTGAGACTTGTGTTTTAATGTTAGCTGTGCGTCAGTTGGCTGTTGGACTCGAACCTCTCATGGCTGGATCGCGTTTTATCGGTTGAAAGTGAGGGCAGAAAACACAAAATTGGCCAAAAATTATTATTGGATCACGTAATATCGGTTGTAAATGACAACAGAAAATAAAATATTGGTAAAAGATGATGACCAGAACACATAATAACGGGCAAAAAATAACAATTTAATCATGTAATATTGATTGTAAACGATGACCGGACCAAGTTATATTGGCCAAATGGCAACCGGTTCATTTATCAACCGAAAAAAATGGCCAAACCATGCGCTATTAGAAAAAACATAATCAAGTTTGTCTGTAATTACTACCTAATTATTATTACCTCATTACTATGCAGCTGTTGTTGGCCACAACTTTTGAATAGACTCGGTAATTTTAAATCATACAGAACTAATACTAATATTTACAGATACTCGTTGTATGGCAGCCGGTTTAATTCACCACATCTAATAGGCTATCCTCAAAAAATGCATCCAGTGAGTAGAAACTCTTTTGTATCAAACACCCTCTGAGCCTACTCTTGAAGTCCCAGTTTCTTACTTCTGTTGGCAGCCTGTTACCAATCTTAAAGGCCAGTACAGGGTTACTCTCCATGGTCTTGCTGGGTTACTAAAATGCTATTTATGTATTAGTTAGAAATAGAGATGTGCGAGTACAGGTTTTTTAAGTCGAGTCGAGTAAATGGCAAAAGATTCTAATCTTGTGTTCGAGTCGAGTATATAAATAAAAAAATCACATATGTCGAGTAGAATTGGATCAAAACAGTGTGTAGGGTTCTATTTGTTATTATTAAAATATACTGTTATAGTCACTATGACCTGAAAATAACAATAGTAAGTAAAATAAATAGATTCCTGCTTCATTGGAAAAAGGTAAGTACATTTATCTGAAAATAAATCATACCAAAGTAATTGCATAACACTTTGCCATGAAGATAAAATACTTTTAATCTTTTGGTGTTGAGGTTGTAGTTCCACTAAAGAGCCATGCATTGCTCCGAAAATGCGTAGCTCTGATAGGCATTACTCCGAAAATATTTTCGGAACATTGCATTTCAGAATACTGCTTTCGAAGTAGTGCATTTTCGGAGCAATGCTTTTCGGAATCACGCATTTCGGACTAATGCCTTCAAAGCTGTGTAATTTTTCGGAGTACTGCCTTTCGGAGCTATGCATTTTTGGATTAATGTCGCACACTTGTTTTTGTCGCTCCGAAAAGCAATACTCCGAATAAAATAAATAGCTTTATGCACAACTAATAATCAAGACACATATTTTGATATCTCAACTGTCACAATCGGTTCAGAATTGTTTTGAAAAAACCTATTAATATGTAAGATTATTTGTTTTATATAAGTAAGTAACACATACAGCTTAAGTAAGCTCAGTAATGGTGTAGGATAGTAAACACAATTAGATATTTATTGGCACCTACATCAATAAGCCAATTTAGGCCTCATTATAGATATGACGAAGATCCTGCGTATCAACATTCGTAGGTGGGGCAATTTAGACTCTTTTCATTGGCCAATGTCGCCTTTTAAAATCCATCTGACCCCTTTTGACCCCTCCAAATGAAAATTTTACCGCATATGCATAGCTCCAAAAAGCAGTCCTTCGAAATTCACTGCTCCGAAAGCATTACTCCGAAAACACTTTCGGAACAGTGCATTTCGGAACACTGCTTTCGCAGTAGTGCATTTTCGGAGTAATGCGTTTCGGAGTTATGCATTTCGGACTAATGCCTTCGAAATTACATATTTATTTCGGAGTACTGCCTTTAGGAACTGTGCATTTTCGGAACAATGCCACGCACCGGTTCCACTAACAAATAATTTCAGTTTTTTAATTTCATTTTCTCCTTTTTATTTATCCTATGTTTTGTATATTACTAGGGTGTCTACCGGCCCCTACCAGGCTGTCTACCGGAAAATCACAGATGTCACGGAAAAGTCCCGTATTTCTAATTTCAAGCACGGATTTTTAATGCATGTATGACCGTGTCACTATGACTGAAACAAAAAAGACAAATTAATTATTGTTACACTTGGTGGTAACGGACAAAAAAGCTTGTACAAATACGTTAAGCCCAACTATTTTCTATTTTATTCGTATCCCCCGGGGTCAGGGAACCACACGGGCTCTTTACACGACATGAAATAGTTGTAGGTGATGATGGGCAGTTCGATTCATCTTGGCGAATCGATTCATATGAATCACTCAAATGAAATGAGTCGAATCGATTCATATGAATCACTCAAATGAAATGAGTCGTATCTTCAACCGACTCACATTTGATATTCACGTTTCCTGCTCGCCGTAGAATGCCAAAAAGTCGGTTGTTATCGATAGTTTGGCCTTCCGTTTATGCGCTCGCTATATACCTTGATACATGAACGAAACTATAATGGTTGTCAACTCGTAACTCTTTCAATAATTGAAATTGACTCAAACTATTAATCGGATCTATCAGAAATTGAGTTAATTTGATTCGCCCTGCGATTCGTTCAATTTGAACGATTCGTTCGCGAATCGCCCATCACTTAAAGTCAATAAGTCACTGAGTGATTCAATGAGTCATTGACTGATTGTCTAAAATGGCGGTGTGGTGTTGTGTTGACTAAACAATGTTTAGTATTTTTGTTAACTTCTTTTGTATTTCCCCTCTTAACCAGTTTTTTTGTGAACTATTAAACTGAAGTTTAGTTCAGTGTTTTAAGTATTTTACTTGGAATAAAATACCACAGGCCTAATGGGAAAGTGCCGATTTAATGAAGTGTGGATTGATGAACATGATTGGAGGTTATGGCTACGACCCGGGAAAGATCCTCATAAGGCTAATAGGCTTTTGTATATAGCTCTACTCCTTATATTTGATTTTAGAATTTACACGGTATCAAACATGAACAGGGTTCCCCATCCAAACTTAATAATTAAATTCACGGGTTTTTCACGGTTTTCAAGGTCTAAAAATTGTCAATTTCACGGTCAAAATATTAAAAAACATAACCTAAAAAGAGATTGGTCGTAAAACAACAACGCAGTCACGGCGCATCGGTCATATACTAGTTACAACTTTGGCACATTACAATTACGATGTCACAGAAAATACCATAAAAGTGAACCTTTAAAAAAATAAGAACTCTATTAGAGTATATTTGTTTTGTCGTCCTGAGTCATCGGTCTATAGGTTATCGGTTGCTGACGCTGACGATTTATACTTCACTCAGTGTTGCCAATCATTTTTTCCCGAATTACCCTCGATCCTCGTCAAAATTACCCTCAAATACCCTCGAAATCTATACTGTATTTGAGTAAAGAGTGCTAATGAAACAAAGGAAATGTGCTTGGAATTTGATAGGTTTGAGGGAGCCGCCAATAGATGTCACTGATGTATCATTATTTTTTTACGTTTAGAATAAAGAATGAAAATAGAAGTTACACATGCCAGCCAGTTTTTTGTCTCAGTTTTTTCATGCGAGATGTAACGGATTTATCTCAGAATGTCTTTTCCTGCTTATTAAACCACAGTATATAAATGACTAACAGCTGATGAAATTTCGTTTACAGCCATAAACAACACAAAACAGCTAACGCTATCTATCTTTCAGTCTATCAACTGCTAGGATTAGGTAGGCGGAGACAGGTGACAACAATCCCCATTTTCTATTTTCGTTATTTATTGTCTGGTTAAAGTTAAAACTTGCAGACATTACTACAACTTAGCGGACTTCTTGTCATCCTGGCACTCGTGGCGCTTCCATATTTTTAACATGAGACGATCACTCTACATGTAATCCTTACTCAAGCTTCATTTCTGTTATGGAGTTTGTGAGTATTTGTCAGAGTAACGAAAATCGGAAGGGTCAATAAAGTAGAGAAATTTAGTAATTTAATCATAAATAAACAATATTGATTATAGTAATAAGTATAAAATATAGTATAATATAATTTTTTTTATTTTTAAAGGCTTTAGTGAAATTACCCCCCTTTTACCTTCGAAGGTCCAAATTATCACTGACAAGGGTAATTACTCTCGAATTGGCATTGCTGACTACGCACTGTGTAGACGGAATGTGCGAGTTACTGACGCAGTGACGCGACAGTTGTATAGTTACAGTAGCTGCCTACTGTCGCTTGTTTGCACCGACTAATACAAAACAATAGGCAACTGACACACAGTAAAGAAGACGTATAAACTGACTTACACAAGTGCCAGTCAGCAGTCATAAAAATACCGGCAACTTAATAACTGTCGCCCGAGTTACTTTGCACCGTGGAAACCGAAACAAGAACCAGGCCTAAATCATTCGCACAGCTGCAATCTGCAAGTAGGCAGACGACACGGTATTCACCGTATTAAAAAATTACTAAATAATTCTGTTGTACATTTCCCTATCTGAAAACAACTGTAATATTTTCTAATAAGATATTTTTTATTGTTTTTCAAGTTTGATATGTTTTTAAGGTTTGATATCAAAATTCACGGCTTAATCCAGGTTTTTTCACGGGATACAAAATTCACAGCTTATTCAAGGTTTCACGGTTTTCACGGTAGGGTGGAGACCCTGATGAATATACCTATATAGATACCCTTTTAAATTATGTTTCTGATTTTTTTTTATCAAAGCTTTTTCACAGTGGAGATAGGTTTTAAATAATATTTTATTATTTAAAATAATATAATATTGATGGGGACCAAAACACACTATGTAGACCTAATGTTTATCAGTTTTAACTAAACTAGCCTGCTGTCAGTTAAAACAAAATTTTGCAGAGGGACTTGCATCATTGGAAGTTAGTAGAAAAATAATAGTTGACTGATTTCTGCAGCCGTAAAGAAAACCCTTTACAAAAGTCACGGATTTAAAAAAAAATTTCATCCCTGAAAAGTCACGGATTTTCAAATTTGTAAACCAGTAGACACCTTGATTATGTTTAAGCCTAAGCTACATCTTTCTACGAATGGAGAAAATAAAATTACATTCAGGCCTATAAGTTAAAATAATCTTTAACATTTAAAAGGCCTATTACTTGGTAAAACATTAGCCTACTTACTTACCACACAACATGTATTTACTAACATATCTTAGCATTAATTTTGACAGTAATAGTCCTAATAAGATCAATCAGTTAGTAACAACATGAAGATATGTTTGAAAGTGTCTGGAAAAGCAATTGATGAAATTGAAGCCATGTTTTAAATACAGTTTTGAAATATTACTAATTATTAAAAAAAATAATTAATGAAACTTAAACAAGGCCAAAAACATCACTCTTCTTTAAAACAGCTTAATGCCAAAGGACAGTTGAGCCTAAAATCAACGGATTGACTCAATTTCAATTATTATGGAACAAAAAACAAGCAAAAACTTCTTATGTTTTACCTATTAGATTTGATTACAGATATGTTTTTGATATTTTACTTTAAAAAATTGTAAGGTTAGGTTAACCTACAAGTGGACTATACAAACAGTGTCCATAAAACTCAATCTGAAGGCCAAAACTCCATTTTTGGTATAAAGAGTAACACAAATTTATAAGCCACAACTTACTTATTTATTAATAAAATCCTAAAATCCACATCACAACTCTTAACAACTTAAATGCGTTCACTCTCAATTTGTACTTAAAGACGACGCGCGGCCGCGGACGACCCTTGGTACCGCGGGTAAACGGCGGGAGTAAACTCGCTCGAAACTTTCGAGTTTCAGTGCCAAACTCGGCTCGAACTCAAAATTTTGAGTACTCGCACATCACTAGTTAGAAACCATGATTAGACAGACAATCAAACTATAACTGGAGTGGTCAAATTAGCAAAATTAATCCAACACAGAAAAAATATCCCAGAAGTCTATATTAAATAAATAAATGTATGTATAAATAAGAAAGTTATGTATAAATAAGAAACTGGATCATTAAAGAATTTAGTTGAGTGTAAAAATATTAAATGTGTGAAGATGAAGACTGAGAATAACAGAACAACTACTATTGCTTTAAAGATAATATGATTAGAAAATTAAATTGTTTCACAATACCATGATTGATGCATAAACAAAAACAGATTTTACTGATATTTAATGGAGCACTTTAACATACCTTGCAGATTAGCCTCCCGGTTGACAAAGCCCATCGCGGTTAGTTGCTCCAGCTGGCTGCGGTACCTCTCCTCAGGAGGCTGAGTTGAGGCGTTAGGGCCCTGCCCCGCCATCCCCGCCACCTAAACACAACAGTGGCACGAGTTTTAACAATATTAAAACCTGAGTAAATTAAAGTCACATCAATAACAGGATGTAATATTTATATATAAAAATCAATGTTTGTTTATTTTTTCTTTGCCCTTTATGCGTTCCTATGCCATTCATCCAATTATGATGAAATTTTGCAAATAGTAGTCAACTTCTACTCTTCTACTATTTACAAAATTTCAGTAGTTATTCATAATATTTTATAAGGATTTTCCAATGTTAGAATATTGTGACTTAGAACTTTATAGATGAGGTTTTAAGGACAACAGGACATTTTTAAATTGTAGTGTTCCATTTAAATTAGAGGGTTAAACCATTGATTATACATCCTACGGAATAGATAAACCTAGTTTATGGGCCGAGCGTGCCTCGGGATTGTCTGCGCTGCTCGAGTTTGATGTGAGATGTCGTCAGAGCGCTACCAGCAGTGTTTAAACTTAAGGGATTTTTATCCCATATATGGGATATTTCACTGCTTGTGGGATAAAGTGGGATTTTTTTGGAAATCGGCATTACGTCTGCTAGTTTCTTACGAACAGAGCACCTTGGCCCAAGCGGGCATTCCCATTTTTTTAAATATCGTTGAGCCTTGTCCGCACCTACTATTATTATTTTATATAATTCACAGAACGCACAATAAATCACATCAATGTCGCTGGCCTGGCCATGTTGGAATTAACAAGTAAAATATTTGCCATTTCTAGTACCTATGTCGAACCGTGCTATTTAGTACTACCATTGATTTTGAATACCAGAATAGATGAACCGAGCTTATGGCCGATCTGTAACCCGAAAAATATACCATGAAACTAGTGCTACACCATCTCAAGAAAAGGCTCTGGCAACGAATGTTTCAATTTGCGGGATTTGCTAAACGTATACTAAAACCTAATACCACGTACATAAAAAAGATTGTTGACCTTGGCAATAGGCGGTAAGGGGATACACGCCACAGGTTGAGCCTAGAAACCTACAGATCCCAGACTCCCTTACTTTGAAGTACTTTGAACCCCCCTTACTCAATTCCACCACTTCAATTCCACTTGGGCATGAGCGTGAGCGTGTGCTAGTTGGGTGTGCGATGCGATACCATGAATATGTACAATGGAGAACACATCGCGTCGTCACCGTTAAAATTTGTTGCTTTGAATAATTTGGACACTGTTTTCGTCGTCGGCAGGAGTGATATCGGTCATATCGCCGACAGAATTCTCATCGCCTAGCTAGAACGGAGCCTTAGAAGCAGTAGAACGAAGTATGTGCGTTGTTTCTTCCTCTAAGAAAACCAGTATGAAGGTAACCCCTTTTCCACCCCTTACACTACTGGTTTCGCGTAGTTGGTTATTTGACTAGTCTAGCTGGACAAAATTTGTATATAGAGATAAAATTCTAACTACTCTTTTATGTTATTGATTGCTTCCGTTAAAATCGATCATAATATAGATGTTTAGAGATAAAATGGTATTTGAAAGAGTAAAACATGTTTAAATAATTTAATTCTAGCACGAAAAATAGGTAAATATAAACACATATACAATTAAAAGAGAGCAGCTAGTAAAAGTAAATAGAAAAATATTTGATTCTGCAATCTAGTGCAATCTGTGATCTCAGATTAAAAGCGGGATGAAAAGGGATTTTTTAATGTGATTCAAAGGGATAAAACAGGATTCTTTTTATATGAAAAATGGGTTTGTTATTTTTGTTTCATACAAAGCTGATGTAGTTGTCTGATTAGTGGACCAGCTGGTTCATTTTTCTGGCTTAAAAAATTAACTAGTCTTGGGATATCTATTCTTGATTTTCAATTATCACACTGATTTCACAGACTTGAGTTCAGAGGTTATATCCTATACAGGAAGTACAATAGTTGGACTGCTTCTAAGGTATACAGGAATTAACTAGTTTGTGAAGTATAAGCGGTTTCTGTCTGCCAACGGCTGGTGATAGGGAGTGTGAACTGATTGCTTGAGTGTATATGTCTATTCTGTATTCAAAATCAATGCTTAAGCTAAGCAGTCATTTAATTTATATAATAAGATTAACCCTTTCAGTGCTATGGACCAATATACTGTTCCAATCTGCCCCCGAAACACTGTTAATTGCTGCAAAAGGGATTGTACCATCAAGAGCTACGTATACAGTCTGCGTCTGACGTGGTGTAACCTGGTAGACACAGACTGAACTACCTTGCCCAGCACCTAGGCTCTAATACCACCTGGTCCACTAGGCTGTGCGGTCTAACACACTACCTTCCTGGCCAGGAGATAACACTTGGATCGAGTGTTTGAATCCCGTTACACTCGGGATTTTAATGTCCACCAGTCTGCGGCAGAGTTGAAAGAGAGGGTGGACCTTAAGCAAATGGTGGATGGCATGGATCTAAGCTGACAGAATGGGTGAATTCTTTGTGGGTTCACCTGTTGTTTTGCTACTTCCAATCTATCCTTACTTTGTGTGACCACTGGAACTACGTTATTTAAATTTTAACTTTTCAGGTTTTCAAGGTATTTAAAAAAAAAAACAATAAAACAACAAAGATTCCACCACTTCGTTTACTAGCTCAACGCTCAAAGGGTTAACATTAGGGATGAGTTAATTCCAATTTTTTTCGATTCTGATTCCATCGATTCCTAATAATAAGTGAAATAGCAAAGTAATGTTTTAAAAATGATTAAAGGCAATAAGTTAGTCAGTAATTGATTTTTATTTAGGCTAGTAAATTGAGACAATCAGTTGGTTAGTGATTATTTTTCATTAATAAAATAAACTTACAAAAATAAATAGGTAATTAAAAAAACAAAAGTAAATTGCATGTTTATTTTTCATATGTTATGCTTTAAGTTACATAAATCTCCCATGGTTTTTAAACAATCACTTTGGAGCCTAGACTAAGATCCAATGTTAAAAATTCTTGACCGATAAAAATACATTTGTAATGATTGTAGATCAATGTTTTTAAATATACTGTAATGTTATTTAGCAGCTATTTGTAGTTAACTATCAAACTAATTTTTAATGAAATTTTTATATAATGTAATGTTAGTATACTGTAGTAATATAGGAAAAGAAAATCTATTTAATATAAATTCATAATTCATAGGGAAAAACGTGGTTGTACGACAACTCAAAGAAATAATGTTGGTCAGCCGACTGATTTATTGCTTTCAATCGGACCCCACTCCTCAAATCATATCAAATCAAATCAATCTTTATTCAAAACATACAAACAAAATGTACATGAATGCGTCTTTATTCAAATATCCTCCCGTCTTCCTTATCTCCCAAGGTCAGATTTTTTGCCCCCGACCCAAACACTCCCCGCGCCCTTCTCTTACTTCACAAGTACCCATAAATAACTCACCTGTCATTGAATTCTTTCATATGAGCTAAAAATCAATTTTAGGCTTATTTTTCTTTATTTCAGTCATATACTTTGTTAAACATTAGTGGCGTAAATCTGGGTAAAAGGCGGGAGTAGATATGCAATTATCAACTACTCTACTCGATTATTCGATGGTTAGCGGCGGTAATCTGGGTAGACGGCGGGAGTAGTTATGTAATTTCCAACTATTCGACTCAAATTTTCTATGGTTAGCGGCATAAATCTGGGTAAACGGTGGGAAATGGAGGGAGTATCAATGGCCTGGAATCGATAGAATCAGAATATTCTTTGGGCCATCGATTCTTGACTTTGACATTAAATACTTTGACTTTGAAATACTTTGACTTTTGATTCCGATTCTAAGCCTGAGAATTGGTGGGATCGAGAATCGACAATTGGAATCGACTCATCCCTAGTTAACATCTATTCTTGCTGCTATCCTGTGTTTTCTTAACATATTACACATTTTTAAATATAGAATTTTATTGCATATTTTCCTTTCATACCAATCATATTGATGCTTAGTTGGCCTGTGAAGGCCGACACTAATACATCAAGCATAAAAATTGTTTCATAAGTTACTTACAACTTCCCCTTACAAAATAACGGGTGATTCGAACAGGACTTTACACCTTTGAAAATTCATCTAGATGATTTACAGACATGGTTTTGGTATCACTTAGTAGCAAAATGCATCAAGTGTGGTATCGTATACCTAAAAAGCGTCAATGTGACTTCCATCGGTTATGCGGCACACATTCCATCAAGTTAATTTCTTGCCAAGTCACTGCAGCATGTCAGGCGTAACTTGTTAAATCGTCTAGATTCTTGTTCTGAGCTCTGGTATAGAAGCCAGTTAAGGTGGTACAAATACGGTACGGTATCCTTGATGAATCCCCAATAGTAAAAATCAAGAGTTGTGAGGTCCGGAGAATATGGGGGCCATGCATATACCTGGAAATCGGTCATTGAGGAAATCCTTAACATCGCTAAAGGTGCGCGAAGTGAGGTAGTGCACAATCTTGGACCTTCTCGTCGATCTGTATTTTTAAAAAGTTAATAGGTCTACTAGGAGGATCTTTACCGTATTCTGTACAAAAACCAGTTGTCATAGACTTTGATTCTTGAAACCTAAACACACATTGAGCATGCTTGGAAACAGTAAAGGTAGTCATACCTTCGGTGCTACTAGCGCTTGTGGTGACAGAATTTGGAACTAGTGTACTGTGTGAATCAAAACTTGATCTATATTCCTTCAAAATGACACCTAGACTAGGTTTATATGTCATGTAAATAAGTTTGTATGAATATTCAAAGTCGTGAAGTCCTTTTTGAACAGTGGGTAGTGTCACTCACCATTCTGGCCATGAACTGCGAGAACATATCCTGACCCGGTACTGGGGCCGGAGCCGGGGTCGGGGCGGCAGGAGGTGGCGCCGTTCCTGTGGTGTTGCTGGTGGTGGTAGTGGTGGAGTTAGTGGTGGCGTCTGTGGCTGGCGTGGTGACCGGCGTCGTGCCGGGGGGAACTGATTGACCTAGCGTGCCCAACCTGCAACACGTCAGAAAACAATTACAGCAGGTTCAACATGTTTTCTGCCCAACCCAGGATTTGAAAGTAAAAACAGAAACAATTTAAATTTATAACATGATAATTGAAAATTTGTTTTTACCAGTGGTCAAACTTATGCAACAGTCTGCTTTTTCAGCAAATTTGAAAAATTATATTTTGATTTAATAACAGTAAATACAATATCAACATTGCAACACTGTAAAACAGCTGATGGAGAAGAAGTGAAGGACGTGGGGTTGCCGATTTATTGACTTGTATTGGTCGTAAAAAGTGATTTTTGATGATTATAAATTTAAAATAAAGACCTTGTAATTAAATATTTTAGGATATTGTTGGGCTTTTTATATAAAAAAACCATGTTAACTTATTATTTCTTTATATTATATTTTCCTTTTTATGTAGAAATATTGGAATTATAAAGATTATTTATATTAAGATTGACTGGAAGATTGTAAATTTAATTGTAATTGATAAACCACAACGATGGATAAAGGTACTTATTCATTCTGAATGACTTTTCTTCTTTTTATTATGGATAAAGGTTTGATGGAGTAGGTGTGGTGTCGTTGTATAGTAGAATGCCTCATATCCGACCTTAGGATAACAGACTCTTTCGGATAACTTGCCATGGAAACCTTGTAACTGTCCGAATGTGGAATGAATGGCAAGGAAAAATTGTCTAGTCAGCCCATGAAAACGCTCAGTTCTGTAACGTCAAACGCCACAGGCCACTGGCAAGTTCAAAGAAGATCAAATGAAATGGTTGTCCGGTAAAATTAATTCATAACATACCATTAATATCTTAATGTACAACAGTGGAACCAATAACTCGAACCTCGAAAAATCTAATTCCTTGATAAGTTTTGTCATTCCCCTTGAACTTGCCTATTTAGTACTATGTTATTTCACCTCTATTAGTCAAAGGGCTGGCCGGGAAAATCTCGATAACTCGAAGTTTCGCGATATTTTAGCTTACCACTGCACCTCTATAACTTGAAGTTTTTGCTGGAAAACCTCTATAACTCGAAACTGTAAAGCCTTCGTACCTCTAAAAGTCAAAGTTTTGCCTGAAGAACTAAATCCTCAAAAATTTGCATTATTTATTGCTTAAGAATACAAAACCCTAGTTACTGCATTGAACGATTGCATCAATCGTTCATGTTGCAACACGTTATTCCCACCCTCCCTCTCCTCTAAATCTACTTCTGTCTGGCGTCATTAGTTAGTCTGAATTTGAAGGTTCTAGTGCGTGAATAAAATGTGTGAAACGTTGTTTCTTTAGAACTGTCGTAGTTTCATAGGCGGTTTGAGGCAAGGGATAAGAATGGAGCAAAGCCCCGTCTAATAATAGACGGAAAGTGGTCAAACGGGCAAAACATTACCAAATTTCCGAACTGTGAGACATTGTTTGTTTACTTTGCTACTCTACAAAATGTTCACTGTTCACTGAAGGATAAATTTCTTTAACAACAAATTGTCTAAATAACATAATAGCCCAAACTGTCGAGAATAGAGGATCTGTTACGTATGGTGTTCTTCCCACTAAACCTGCATACAGGCAAAACTGGCATCTGGCACCAACATCCCTCCGTCCCTTCCAACCATTATTTTTTTCTGCGCTGCAGTAATTACCTGGGTAATAACCCAGCTTTGGGTATTTTTAAGATTGTGTAGAAATTATGTGGGGATTACAAATGTATTGCTGACTAAAAGATGGTATTTCCTTGGCGGATGGCAGGCAATATTTCAAATTCAGTCAGGCAACACTGTGTAAGTGTAGGCCTAAATGAAGTCTAGCTGTCAACAGCCTAGTGCTAGCTTTAACAGCCAGAGTAACAAATTTAATTCTAGTAAAAAATTTGGAAAGTACAACAGTAAGTATTTGAAATTAGGATTTACATATGTTGGCTCTGAAGAACAGCCACGACCTCAATGTGTAATTTGCCTTGACGTTTTTAAATTATTATATTTCTGGCTAACTGTGCAACGAGACCACAAGATCTCTGAAAGCAATTAAACATTTAACACCATTTACAACCTATACATGTGAATAGGCTTTACATGAAGAATAGATATAGAAATATTCTCAACATGCATGATGGTTTCTGTGTGAATGTCTCCAAACTGTGACCCAATATTGAAGAAATTTTGGAAAAAATTATAGATTTCATAATTTACACTGAACAAAATAACTTTGCTTACGTCCACTTACTAATTTGTATCTACTTCCTAATTTAAATTACTTTGTCACAAAAAATAACTCACTCATATGTTTTGTAAAATAAGATTATTATGAGTTTTATAGAAAAACTTTGGAAATTAGTTTTCCACAAGTACCTTTAATTGTTTATACCCAATTGGATGTTATATTACTTACTGCTAACACCTTTGGTAATTAATAAGGTAAAGTAGTATAACAAATGCGATTTCAATCTAAAACAGGTTTAGGGGTCCCCGATGGTTTAATTTATTTACTTGGGGTCCACGACCGACTGTCATTTGGGAACCACTGCGTTACAGTACGCTCATATTTAATTGGTTCAGTTCAGTAACCCAGCGGGAGGCTAACACTCGGACATGTATTTGTTCCTAAAGTCACTAACCTTTATTTTGATCAAAATAACCAGTGAGTTTCTGATTGTGGTTTTTGTGAAGATATGAGCATTTTTTGACAAAATAGAGGAATTTGTTTCACTGTATAGTTTTCTTTTGTTCCTCTGATCATCTTACCTTGGCTTAGTCCTGTACACCAATAAGTCTTGGTGAGTCTTAAACTATTTTATATTTCTTGAATGTACGAGTTGTGATAAATGTAAACTCAAAAATGATTGACGCCATTCTGTACTATTGTATTGCAATGAATAAAGATGATTTGATTTGATTTGATTTGATAAGATAGAGATTAAAATACGACACAATCTATTTATTTAAACAGAATAATGAGAAATGATATCACCCGCAAGTTAATTAGTCAGTTGTGGAATTGAGGCCAATTATATTTTAAACGTATGTGGTAGTCTTATCTTTTTCAAAAGTAAAGTATTTAGAGCTGAATTCACTTTATATTGTGAAAAATGTAATGTTATGTAGTTACAGATGCAGTAACTAGCCACCCAATTCTGCCGGGAACATAATCTTCCTCCTTAGCAGTAAACAATAACTACACACATTAACAGTGTGAGATCGTACAGCTCTGACTGAACCATGATTAGCCAATGGGACACACACACATCAATTGTGTCCAAGTCAAAGAGAATCCAGATGCCAACAATTAAAAAAAGTATGTCACTTTACTAAATATATAAGAATCAACTGTCGGGGCAAACAGGGGGTGACTATCTAGTAATATTTATATTTAATCTCATGTAGCACTTATTGTCACACTATAAAAATCCATCAGCATTATTTTCCAGTCCGCTAACATGTAAGCCTACGTACGTGTTAGCTAAGCCCGGCACTGTCGTGTACAGTTGCTCCATGCCCTGCTGTATCTGCTGCACCGCCCGAAGAGCTTCAGGATTTGTCATCAGCTGTTGCATTGCAGGGTTCTGCATCTGCTGAAGAAGAGTCGGCAGCATCTCCCTCATCTGACTCTGCAGATTAACATTTGTTTTATTTCCTTTCCTCAGGATATCTCATCTATTACTATTTTGTAACTAAATATCCTAGGTTAGTAACCCAAGGTCTAGCAGGTCATTACATCTATTTATATAACATGATTTTAAGGCGATTTTTCAAAATGAGATTTCTCCGTTCTTCAAATAGGCAATTTAAAAACTACCAACATCAAACAGGGGTGGACAGGCGGTATGAAAAGGGCGGTGGATTAGGTAATGAGGGCGCCAGTAGAGAATAAATATTGGTTGGAGAGGGCGGAGGGGGGATGGGTGATATGGTGCAGGTCAAGGAGACAGCATGGTACTGTGCAAGCTACTGAAACTATGTTCATAGTAATTAATTCTCAATTCTCTGGTTAGTTTGAACTTTAATTTTAACCCTAATTATTACATTGAGAGATCAAACACTAAATCTATTTACATTTCTGACAGTAGAACGAGACTGTCAGAAAATATGGTCCATAGAACATGAAAACACTAAAATGAAGAGGAGATCTCCAACCGATGATGTCTGTGCATCGATATACACATAAAAAAATAACTTAATCTGACCGCCTGAACACATTTTTGTTGAATGACATTCTAGGAACTCACAACACACAACAGTGACTGCTTAACACTCACTGTCTGATTTTCAAATATGAAGTGAGTCTTCTTAATTAATTACTTTTTTACATAATTTGTAGATTATCCTACGTATTAATTTTCAAAACTAGCAACTAATTTCCCTTGGATGATATCTTAATTTCCCTTTCGGGTAGGATAATAAATTGTTTGGTGATTCGTACTGGTTTTGAAGATTAGATTATCTGCAATAGTATATTCATCACTGTTTGACGGTACTTACCTTTTACGGTTTACTAACCTCAAAAATAAAAGTTTTAAATTGGTTAATTTTAATATGATACATGATATATTTCAATGTGACATTAATTTAAATTATAATAATAATTACTATATACTGATTTTAGACTGTGCGTACTAATATTTGTTTATATTCCCCCTTCGTGCAGGGCGCCATTTCAGGGAGGGCGCACCGGGAACTTTCCCAAATTTTCAAATTCTTGCACCCCACTAGTAAACACAATATTAATCTTAAGAGTACCCTACCTGCAATGCCGGGTTGCCTGCCAATAGCGGGTTGTTCGCCATGATGTTCTGCGCCAAGCTCGGGTCTGCGGCCAACGCCTGCATCATGGACTGAGTGTAAGGGGCACTCATCATGTTCTGCATCAGCTGGGGATTTTCCATCATCTGAGCCATGAGGGCCTGCATGGACGGAGGCGTGGGGCCCCTCGGAGCCCCCTCCCTGCCCCCAACCCCTGCCGGCGCAGGGCCCCCGCCCCACGGGTTAGGCAGTGGGTCTCGGTTCTCCTGTCCCTGTTGCGGGTTGGCCGCTGCATCTGCAACATTGCATCGTTAAGGCTAGAGTTGTTTTGATTATGCAAAGAAATTATAAAGCAGTTTACCTTGAAACGACCCACTCAATACAAAATACTCAGACGAAGTAATAACACTTTTTTTATAACAGTAGTCACTTAGGTTACGGTTTCTTGCAACAAACCAACAGCTGTCTTATTATCTGTCTAATAATAATGTGCGATTATAGGTTTAGAAAAGGCTGAAAATCCTGGAAAGACTTTTTAAGGTTAGAGGATGTACGAGAGATGGGCGTCTATCAACTGACAGCTGGATTTTCTTAAGTCAATGTGGTTTTTGGTAGTTATCACCCTAACCCTGAAGGAAAAGACGAGCAAAGGACTCACCGTCTTCAGTAATCCAACCACTTGTTTTGTCAGTGGACAATTGTTTCGCCCCCGAGTCCTGGGGGCATCATCAGCACAGCTTTAGGAGTTGAAACATTTAGAAGCGAACTGGTAATTGTTCTTGTCAAAACATAAAAGTACACAAACGAATAAAACACCCATATATTACGCCACGCACACAAATAAAACATTTAAAGGCTTGAAACTGACCCTAACCTCACTTTTTACTTTTACACGCTACGAGTTTTGCCGGCCGACTGGATTTTGACAGGTCGAGTCAAGGTCTCCTCAATCGAGTTTCATCATCGGTAGTTTTCCTACTTCAGGATATGTGATGGTTATCGTATATCGGATTAGCAGTGAATCTTGTCTGAATATTCATTAAGAGGTGTGGTTCAGTTTATTGTGAATGGTATATCTCTAATTCCTCCAACCTGTCGCGAGCCTCTGTTTTTTTACATAAGTGGAGGACTTTTAAACCTTTATCCATGGGCTGATCAGTATGGCCTGCATCTCGTATATGTGCAGCAAAGTTTTAATCGTGCGATTTAGGCTGAGTACTGCTTATCGCTTTCACATGTTCTTTATACCTGACAGTGAAATTCCTTCCAGTTTGGCGTATATAATAAGTCACAGTCCCCACAGTCTATCTTGTAAATGCCTTGTTTTCCACTCAGTTCTTTAACTTTGTTGTCTTTGGGTTTGAGGACTTTGGACAGGTTATTGTTTGTCCTAAAGGCAATAGACAACAAGGCATTCTTAAACATGGATTTTGCTACTTTTTCGGCTGTTTGACTGTGATCAATCGCTACATATCTCTTATCGTCTGATGTTCTGGGGGCTTTGGCTTTATTTTCTTTTAAACACGATCGATCAGTGACGATTGATAGCCGTTCTGCTGTGCTATGTATTTGATTATGGTCAGCTCCTTTTGGTGTTCCTCCGGTGTTAATGGCCTTCATTAATCGATTGGCCATGAATTGAATATTTTAATGTATGCGGACGATGTAGTTTTGTTAGCCCCAACACCTACTGTGCTACAACAAATGATTTCTAAGTCAGAGAGTTATTGCGATATTTGGAATCTTCAAGTAAATCTTATAAATCAAATAATGATTTTCCAGAAAGGGGAAAACTGGCGAGAAACGATAGGTGGTGGTATAATGGTAAGCCGATTGAAATAGTAAACTTTTATAAATATTTAGGAGTCTTATTGACGCCTACCTTAAGTTGGGATCAACATTTTCAGATTAAATCTACAGCTGCAAAATTAGCCATTAACTTTGCGTGGGGTAATTTAATAAGTAACTGTAGTTTTTCTTTGGCTTCAAAATTTTTATGTTTTAATGCAATTATTAAATCAATATTATGTTACGGTGGTCAGGTCTGGGGGTATTTAAACAGTGATAAAGTCAAATCAGTACAGACTTTATTTGTTAAGAAATAATTCTGTTTACCGATTAATACGCCTAACTATTCTTTGTACTTGGAAACTGGCTTGGATAAGTTATATATTTACACTCTATTAATGAATTTGAAATATTTATCAAAGGCCCTTTGTTTAGACTCGGAGTGTTTGCCGAAGTTTTTGGCAGAAGAAGTAATTAGGAAGAATATCTATTGGTGTCGGGAGTGGAAACTGTTGGGTGTAAAATTTGGTTTGACGGTTGAGTTTAATTTTGTGGACGGTGAAGGAGTATGTCGAGTCGAGGCTCAGCTGATAAGCGTGGTGAACGCGTTGCGAGATAGCTGGAGGGCAGAGTGTTTAGGCAGGGCGTGCACATCGGTATTCCACTCACAATACGTCGCAGTTGACTTTGACCTTGGCAATAGAGGCTTCTCACTGAAAATTTGGACATCACTACAATTTCTTGGATAATGAAATGTAGGGGGGGATTATTGGATCTAAATTCAAACCATAGGTTATTAATAAAAACTATATTTGCTCATTGTGCAACTTTCAGGTAAACGAGACGGTTTTTCACTTCGTGGCAAAGTGCCCGTGTTTAAAGATTTAAGAAGTTTTTATTTTGGAAAATTAATAATTGACTATGAGGATTTTTTAGCTTATTTAAATGGGAAGGATTGGCGGGGTTTAGGGGAATTTGTTAAAACTGCCTGGTTTCGTCAATGGAAATTAATAATTGAATTGAATTTTCAGTAGTATAAGTGAAAACGTCAGATATAGCCTATCTGAAAGAGCGTTGGCTACTTGCCACCTCACAATGGGTTTTACAATAATTACCTTCTGAAGTTGATGTTCCAGATATAGTAAAATGTTATTTTAGCTTTTTCTAGTCAGTTTTTATTTTGTTTTGTTAAATTTGTGAACTCTTTTAAGCGTTTATAAGGATTTAAAAATCATTAATACTAATATTTCCAGTAAATTTCTTGGTTTGCCATTTGTAAAACGTAAGCATTTTTACATTTTTGTTTTCTAACAAAATTAAGGTATTTTTAATTTTTTCAATTTTTATATTGAAATATTTACTAATTATTATTTGCCTTTAATGTTTAGCTAAACCAAGTTTATTACTTTGTTATGTTTGTTTATTAACTTTGATGTTCTAAAGCGTAATTTAGTTAATTTATGTTGTTTCAATACTGAGCTGGAGTGGGATGTACTCAGAAAATGGACTTTGCCAACCTAACAGACGGTCACATGACCATTGTTTAGCAGTACAATTTTATATTGCATGTTTTGTAAGTCAATTTATGTTAAAAAAAACACTGTTCTATTCTATTCTCTATTCTCTGTAATCAATCGCTACATATCTCTTATCTCTGTTGTTCTAGGGGCTCTGGCTTTTATTTTCTTGTAAACACGATCGATCAGTGACGATTGATAGCCGTTCTGCTGTGCTATGTATTTGATTATGGTCAGCTCCTTTTGGTGTTCCTCCGGCGTTAATGGTATTCTTAATAATCGATTGACCATAAACCTAAACGCTGCCATTTTAGGAGAATATGGGTGGTTCAACTGAGAATGGATCACCTGGTCTGTGTATGTTGGTTTTCTGTAGATGCTAAACTGGTGGTGATGGTCTTGCTTTGAAATGGTGATGTCAAGGTAACTGATTTTATTATCCTGTTCTGAGTGAACTTGTGGTTTGGGTGCAGATTATTGATGTGGTTATGGAAAAGACTCATTTGGGGGGCGTTTGGGGGGGCCTTAGCAGACAAATTACGTCGTCTACGTATCTCTTCCAGTAGATAATTTTTATCACAGTATCTGTTGTTAGCAATGATGTGGCGGTTTTCTATGCTGTCCAAAAATATTTTTGCTAGGATGGAAGATCCCTACATCAATGCTACATCATTCTGTTTGTAGCATATACCATTAAACTCGAAGTAGTCCTGTGAAAAGATTAGTTTCGTCTTGTTCAACAGTTCATTTATTTGGTCTTTATTTAGCTTCTTGGCTTCTTATTTACTCAGCCTAAATCGCACAGTTAAAACTTTGCTGCACATATCAGTCCATGGATAAAGGTTTAAAAGTCCTCCACTTATATAAAAAATCACAGAGGCTCGCGACAGGTTGGAGGAATTAGAGATATACCATTCACAAAATACTGAACCACACCTCTTAATGAATATACAGACAAGATTCACCGCCAATCCAATATACGAGAAAGTAGGAAAAAGTAGCGACGATGAAAGTCGATCGAGGAGGCCTTGACTGACATGTCAAAATCCAGTTGGCCGGTAAAACTCGTAGCATGTAAAAGTAAAAAGTGAGGTTAGGGTCAGTTTCAAGCCTTTAAATGTCTTTTATTCGTGTGCGTGGCGTAATATGTGGGTGTTTAATTCGTTTAAGTACTTTATGTTTTGACAAGAACAACTACCAGTTCGCTTCTAAATGTTTCAACTCCTAAAGCTGTGCTGATGATGCCCCCAGGACACGGGGGCGAAACAATTGTCCACTGACAAAACAAGTGGTTGGATTGCTCACGACGGTGAGTCCTTTGCAATTTATTAAAGCAATTCCTGGTCGCCAACTAAACCATTATGAAAAGAAGAGGACCTATGCTTTCCTCTGCTCTCTCCCATCACTTACAGATTAGTAGGGGTGGGTGAACGCTGATTTTTAAAAACTGAGTTACGTATAAGCCAACTACTTGGTCGAGTATCGAGTTGGGTCAAGCGAGTCCTGTTAAAAAGTAAACACGCCCGTCACAGCAAATATGCGTACTCAGAAAATTTCCAGTACACATATGTATGAAGCCACATACCAAGTTCAATCAAAATAATAATAAGTAAGATAAAATATTTTATTTTCACCATAAGAATAACATTAGATTGAGTACGCAAGTTTGCTCCAACAGAGGATGACAAACAAAACAGGTGTTTTTATGCATAAATGTATATAGGTACGACAAACACATTAAGTCACATGACCAAGGTTCATCCAATGTAGATTTTACCTGGGTTGCTTCCTGGCACGGCGTAAGGGTTGCGGCTAAACTGCTCTGTAGCCGCATTGAGCATGGGCTCCTGGATGTCTCGGTACATGCGTTGCAGCGCGTTATAGCCCCCTACAAGCATTTTACAAATTGTATTATGAGAATTGAAACAAATCTATCACACTTTCTTGCCTATTTGTTTCAATTATAATAAAAAATAGTATTACAGATAGCGGAGTAAGGATAGTGAAATTTCAGTGTGGATCAGATTTGGTTTGGATAGTTTTAAGTCCTGATCGAATAGTAAGGGTTCAGCTCGGTTAGTTCCCATTTATATTTACTTGATAGTGTAGGATAGTCCGAGGACAACCTTAAAACTGGTCTATACCAGTTTTGAGGCTGACATTGGGTACAGCAAATGAAGTTGACTTTACATACAGTAAGTCTTTTGGCTGTCCATTATGACAAACCTCCCTTCACCTTAGATCCCTCCACTTGCAGCGGCTCCACTTGGGGACGGAAACTCCAGATTTGGTCCCCAACCTGAGAATGTATGGTCCTTGGCTGAGAATGTACATGGATAACCTGTCAGTTGAGTTAGCCAGAGCGGGTCCGCCTGTTTGAGCCTGATCACAGCTGTCACAGGAGCACAGGAGTCTCTGAAAAGTCAATTTGGCTGCCTGTCCAATCCCTCCCTTTCTTTTCCTGCTATATCCTATCCTTCCGGTAACCTGCGCAAAATTCCCCCTTGTGGAGGACGTGCCTATCAGCTATGCTAGGGTTTCCTAATCCAGCAACAATGAAAAATAGTGTAGGATACTTAAGTGTCTCAGAAATACATGTAGGCCAATGTTTAAAAATGAATTTTACATTGTCAAGAGATGCATATACCCTTTCAACTAGGTAATCCTATATATTAATAAATGGTTGAAACGCAAAGTTCTCAGTGACTACTGAACCGATTAACTAGATTCATTTGTCAAATTAAAGGGTATAATGTAGGGGTCTCCGGTGCACCGAAAAATCGGTACCGGTTCGGTACAAAACGAATTACCGAATTCGGTTCGGTACCACTAACGGCGCCGGTAATAAGTCGGTACGTTACAGCCTAGAACTACAAAAACTCAGTATTCACTGTTTATCAACCACATTTTTCCTTCAGTTTTATTCATATGACATCTTTTTCGTCCATTGACATTCTATTGACACGCCTTTGCTCACGACAGCAACTTTCAACTTTGACCGGCATTCGCGAGTTTGATAGGTTCACGAATGATGACAAGATGCCTTTACAGGATTGATAAAGCCGCCTCCACAGACTGGCCGAATGTTTCTTCGAGTTACGTACGACTCGGCGAGTAATGTAATAATGTACATAAACTTAAACATCGACAGTAACAAAGGTTAATAACAACAAACTACAAACTACTACACATTTACACTTGTCACGCTCGTCTTTGATCGCCTAGGCTTGGCCAGTGTATGGAGGCGGTATAAACGTAAAAAAAACCTACAACCAAATTTGTATGACATTTAATCATTTTTAAATCAAACTGAGGGATAAACACATAAATATCTGCTTGTTTTTTATATCAACTAAATTATAACACCGTTAAGTGTTGTACATTGCCGATTGTATAACGGCCCCCTAACCTCAAATGAGTACTTGATGCTACTTAAAATCGCCAAACATTTGGCAAACACATTCTGATCTACGATCGTGTGTTACAGAGAGAAATAACATGAAGAATGTTGACACTTATTTTGATATGCAAACGTAATAACATGCACATCAATTCAAAAACACAAATCGGGCTTGTAATAACATTTTCCTAATAGGCATTATGACTAGGGGTGTGCGAGTACTCGAAACTTCGAGTTTTCGGCCGAGTATTTTAATACTCGAACGCAACTCGAAGTTTTTAAAACTACTCGAAAGTTCGAGCGAGTATTTCCCGCCGATTTCCGGACGATCTCTAACAATTGCGACCGGCCAAAACGCGTAGTAACGGCCGCAAAAGACAATCGCATCACGTAAAATTGCCTGAAAATGACGACTGCGACCGGCCAAAACGCGTAGTAACGGCTGCAAAAGGCGATCGCATCACGTAAAATCGACCGAAAATGACGACCGCGAACGAACCGGCCAAAACGCATAGTATCGGCCGCAAAGGCAATCGTATTACGTAAAATCAGCCGAATATGACGACCGCAAACGACTGCGACCGGCCAAAACGCGTATTAACGGCTGCAAAAGGCGATCGCATCACGTGAAATCGGCCGAAAATGATGATCGAACCGCGTAATTTCGGCCGTGACTAACGATTTCGTCATTTAATATTGATTATAAGCGATGTCTGGACCAGGTGAAATTGGCCAAATGACAACCGGGCCCTGTTTCATCGGCCGGAAACGAATGTCAAACCGTGTTTTGTTTGTCAATATGTAATCCAGTTTGATTGTACTTGCCAAACTTTGTATTGCTTAGAAACCATGTTTAGATTATCAAATCTAGAGTGGTATCCAAATTCTATTACACTATTTTAAATTACTAACTGATGGCAAATACTCGCTCGAAAATACTCGAAACTCGAAAATAATTGGCATTACTCGACTCGACTCGATTACAAAAATCACTACTCGCACACCCCTAATTATGACACTTCCTAACGTTTTATGGATAGTAATTAACACTTTTACCGAAACATCGGTCTCACAGGCACCCAGGGAAATTTGTTTTTTAATTGTGACAGCCCTGGGGGGTTGGCAGTGCCGATCTTCACAATAGCTTACTTTCTCCCCCTCCCCTACCACACGGTACAATATCGATTAGTTCGGCTCTGGCGTTTGACCTTGAAGCATCGTTTTACAAAATCATAGCGGTCAGTTAGACCAGGTGTTTCGGTTACCGTTCCTTGCATAGCGGTCTTATAGACCGGTGTTTCGCGTACAGTATGTAGTGGCCGGTGAGACCGGTGTTGCGTTTAACTTAAGTGTCTTTTACATTTTGTGAATAAATAAAATCATTGAAATGGCTCGTCGAGTTAGTGCAAAGGATCCCGACTTCAGCGACACAATTCGAGAACTTTTGAACGATGAAAACAGTGACAATGAAGATCCCAGTAGTGAGGAAATAGATGATTCGGACGCTAATCCCGATTATGTGCTACTTGAAGAAGAAAATATTCAATTCAATTCAAACATCTTTATTCATTAACTGTACAAGTTTACAGATTGAATAGTGTCATGCAGGTACTATCACTGTACTGCAACTAAAACTGAGAAACTAATCTAAGCTACAACTTAACAGTTGAATCTACAGAACCGTTTTACTAAAGAAAAGTACAAACAAAAAAATAAAACCTGAGAGAAAATAGAAAAAATTATTTATGTAAGCAAAAACTACCCTGCTGCGTCTAGACAATAGAACTCCTCAATTGAGTAAACAGGATGACTTGTGAGGTATGCCTTTAGTGCTTTCTTGAATTTTGTATCATTTGTTATGTTTCTTATTTCTACTGGAATATATTTTAAGAGTTTAGAACCCATATGCGAAGTTTTTTCTTAAAAAATTCTAGGTTGTGTTTCTCAATTTTGAGACGATGTCTCGTGTTGTAGTTATGACTTACTACATTTCTTAAACCCAACCGCAGGGTTAAAATAATTGTTTCAAAAATGTAAAGATTATAAACAGTCAGAATTTTAAGCTCAGCAAATATGGCCTTTACTGAGTCTTTCCATTTTAGATTTAACATTATTCTAATAGCTTTTTTTGTAGTTTTAGAATTTTGTCCAAATTGTTTTTCTTTGTCGATCCGTAAATACTAATTCCATATGAGATATGTGAGTGGATCAGAGCAAAATATATTTGTTTCAAAGTTTCGATACTACAACTTTTAGACATTTTCCTCATCGCATACAGACCAGATGCCATTTTACTGAGTACCGAATCAACATGTAGGTCCCAACTTAAATTTTCATCAATTATTAAACCAAGAAATTTAGAGTGGCTAGATATATTAAGTTTGTGCTCATTAATACTAATATTTGGCACAATTTTTGATTTGGATTGTTTGGTTTTAAATGAAATTAAATTTGTTTTAGTTGGATTGAGTAATAAATTTTGTGTGTTAAAAAAGCTGTTGATAAAATTTAAAGTGTCATTCGAAGTGTTCAATGGTTTCTAAACTAGAACCGGATACAATTAAATTTGTATCATCCGCATACAAGCAAAGCTTGTTCCCATCACTAGGAGTTACCAGAGGTAACCCTGAACGTAGCATATAAAGAGCAACGGGCCTAAAATAGAGCCTTGTGGGACTCCGTAACAAAGTGTTTGCATTTCCGATGAATACTTTTTAATACATTTCCCTTTTTTATAATATAATTGAACATATTGCTGACGCCCAGTCAGATAAGAATCAAACCACTTATATTCTTTATTCTGGATTCCTAAACTATAAATTATATCTAAAAGTTTGCTATGGACAACACTATCAAACGCCCGTGTTAGATCCATGAAAATTCCAACTGGATTATTACATTTATCAACTTCATTGATTATATTTTCAACAAAGTCAATCATTGCCGTGATTGTTGATCTTCCTTGTCGGAAACCATGTTGCTGTCCATCCAAAAGATTGTTAGTCTCTAAATAATTTAGCACCTGTTTGTACACCACTCTCTCATAGACTTTAGAGATAGATGTCAGTAGCGACACTGGTCTGTAGCTCTCAGCCTGTGTTCCATCGCCTTTTTTATAGACAGGTACTACTTTAGCAATTTTTAGTTGTTTGGGAAATAGTCCGGATATAAGAGAGGAATTAATTAGATAATAATCGGGCAGACACAACAGACTCAGATGAAGACATCCTTTTAGAGGAAGAACTTGAGGATGACAGCTTGGAAAATATTGGACAGCACACCTTGCCAGTGTTTTTCGTCGAGAGGATGAAGAAGAAAGAATTAGGTCCTCCAAATGCATGGCGAAGAAAAGCTCCACCAAATCAGGTCAGAGTTCCAGCTAGGAATATTATTAGAACAGGCTTGCCTGGCATCAGAGGCCGTGCCAGGCTCTTAGGAAATAGCCCTTCAAAAACAGAAGTCTAGAAATTGTTCTTTGACGAAGAAATGATGACACAAATTGTAGATAGTACTAACGTAAAGATACAAAATGTAAGGGCAAATTTAAGCGAGAAAACAAACAAAAATAATTATAGAGATACTTGTATTGAGGAAATACATGCTCTTTTGGGACTGTTTGTTCTTTCATCAGTTTTACGTTCTAAAGAAAATATCTTCGTTGTTCACCAAAGACTCTTGCAGCCGGCCAATATTTTCTGCCGTAATGTCAGTGAAACGGTATGAGATCTTGACTTCTTGCCTACGATTTGACGATGTCAACACAAGGGACGAAAGAAAGCAAACTGACAAAGCTGCTCCAATTTCTGAGATCTTTGCCAAATTCATATCAAACAGTCAAAGTGTTTACTGCGTGTCGTCTGAAGTTACAGTAGATGAGATGTTGATACCCTTCAGAGGCAGATGCAGTTTCAGGGTTTATATGCCTAATAAACCTAAGAAATACGGCATCAAGGTCATGTGTGTAGCCGATGCTAAGACATCGTATCTACTAAATGCATATATATACACTGGTAAAGGCAGTGACAGTGCATCTTTATCAGCACAAGAGAAAAAATTAAGCATACCCACTCAAGCTGTGGTTAGAGTTTGCAGGCCTTATTGTAGGGTCTAATCGAAACGTCACAGCAGACAATTGGTTCACGTCTCTAGAAGTTGTCGACGAACTTTCAAAGAGAAAGCTAACGTACGTGGGTACAGTAAGGAAAGATAAAAAATTGATCCCCGTTGAATTCCTACCTAACTCAGAAAGACCAGTTGCCTCAAGCCTGTACGGATTTAGAGATACCTTGACTCTTCTTAGCTTTGTGCCCAAGCAAAATAGATCGGTTGTTTTGATTTCTTCAACGCATCACAGTGTTCAAACAAACCCTGAAAAAAGAAGCCCAAAATCATATGTTATTATAACAAAACAAAATGTGGCGTTGACTTGCTAGATATGAAGTGCGCAGTTTTTACCTGCAGCAGGAAAACTAGGCGGTGGCCACTTGCTGTATTTTACCGAATGATCAACATCGGTTGTGTAAATTCATTCATAGCCTATTTGAGTTTCGCAGGCACACCGTTAATGAAAAGGTTCGAGTTCGTAAAACAGCTAGGTCACGAGCTGGTTGTTCCTCATCTTCGGAAAAGACTGGCAGAAACTGTGAACCTTCCAAGAGCTTTGAAGTCTAGCATAGAGAACGTTTTGTCAGAAAACAAAACTGAACAGCAAGGAAATCAGCAGAGACAGCAGCAACCGGAAGTAGAAGAAGAACAGCCGGACGACCCACAAGAACAAGGACCAGCCCAAGCAACTGTCCCAAGTGACAAGATGGAAAAAAGAAAAACATGTTCCTCATGCCCTTCCTACAAGAAACGGAAGACAAGCTACATGTGCATTGCTTGTAAAAAAGCAATATGCTTAGAATGTAGTCGTAAACTGTGTGTTGACTGTGCCAAAGACAAAAGTGGTTGAGGTGTACCGACCTCTCGTAACAAATGATCATTCTTTTTCTGTATTTTTATATTTTTCTACATCTTATATTAGTAACAATCATTTTTACATTATTTCAAAGGTAGTTTTACAATCTTATGTTTTGTGCAACTTTTATTTTGGTAAAGTCAAAAGTTATTCGGCCTACATATGATCCAATACCACCATCCAAATTTTCATTTGTTGTATTCACTTTTATACTCAATTATCTCAATTTAACAATTTTTATTACTTTTATTCTTTATTCTTATTTAGCTCCCATATTTTTATAAATTTGTATCACGTATTGTATTTTTTTTACTTTGATGATATTCACGGTTATTGAATCCAGATTTTTGCGCTATATTGTAATTTTATATTTAGTTTCAATTTTATAATATCTCAATTTAATAAATTGCAACTACTTTTATTCCATACTTTTATATGTATCTGACAATATATTTTAAGAATAAAGTCTTTTTGTTATTAAAATGTGTGGTATAACTGTATTTCCCATAAAACCAGTGTAACACAAATAGAGGTCTGTGAGACCGGATGTTTCGGTTAACGTTATAACAATTATGTTTCGGTATAAGTGTTAAACCTACTGAAAGAAACTGTTTGAATTCAATATTAAATATGCCGTTAACGGTTTAGAAGAGTGTTTAGGTTAAATATTAGTTTCATTGCTAAAACGTCGATTAATAATCAAAGGTTTTATACAAACTACTGCTGTAACAAATATAACAAGTTAGCCTACATTGGTTCATAATTTTATGGCGTATATCATAATTTTGGAAACTGCGTATTTCTTTCTCTCTGATATTCACTTTCTAGGTATACTCTTTGTGTAACGATGACGTTTGGACGTAATCATTACTTCCACTGATCGCGCGTCGTCTTTGTTGATAAAATGTGTTGATCAAGCCTTGATAACAAGTTTTGTGATAGCCTTTATAGTTTAACTATTTTAAACAAACAATGAGTGATTGATTGTAATGGATTCTTGATGAATCGCCATCGCCGTCGACTTCTGTTACAACGAGTAGGCTACAACTTACAACTTAGGCTGAGTATGTGTCATCTTATTGCAATACAAATTCTTATTCTGTTGCATTGTTACTTGGTTATAGGATTAAAATTTGTTGGAGGCTATAATTAATTTATAATTCTATAGAACCTGTATTTAATTTGAAAATACACACACATACCTTCCTTTATTTTATTATTATTTTACCTTCTCACTTGTGAATACAAGTTTATAAAGAAGTAAATTTGACTTATTTGTATTTTATGTGATTTTTTGTATCATCTTGTATGAGATCAATTTTGATTATCTATATATATATATATATATATATATATATATGAAATGTATTTAAGATTGGTTTGGTAATTTAAATTAACTAACATAACTTGTGAATATGGGGAAAATTGAATAAATGGTATCTATATGAAATTCTTACAAATGCAAACAACAAAATCTTATCTTATAGATGAAATAAGCCTACATAACTAAATTAACATAATTTGTTAACATAAATTATTACTGTTGGGGTTTTATATATATATATTGGGATTTCTTTCTTTATTTACGAGATTTAACACATTATTATTGATATTAGGCCTATATAAATATTTGTGAACTATTACAATTTATAATCAAAAGCTTACCTAAATACATTTTTATTTCTGCTAATATATTTTTTTTAAATATTTTTTCTGCATTTGTTTTGTTTGGTTTCCGAATACACTTAGGCTATGATGAATTACGGCTATTTTTTTACCGCGTACCGATTTTATACCGAGAACCGAGGTACAAAAATATTTACTGTACCGAACCGTACCGACCTTAAATTTCTGGTACCGCAGACCCCTAGTATAATGCCTAGATTTGCTGAATTTTCTCAGAATTAACGTTCGCTTTTAGGGCCATGCCCCACAGCCCCTTCAAGTTGCTATATTAATCTTATGGAAGAACAGTAATCATTGAAATTGAGCATTTGTCAGCCGTTGAAGGTAACAAACACAGTACAGAAGGAAGATCAGCTGTTTTAAGCTTACTTCTGGAATGGAATCACAATTTAAAATGCTCGAATTCGAGCAGCTGGATGTTCTAGTTTTATTTAAGACACACAAGATACCTATACTTTTAACTAGCTGTTACCCGGAGGATTCGCCCCGAAAATGATTTATTAAAAACTATCACACTTGTGTGTGCTGCATTCTGAGGTTAGCCCGTGGAACTACTACGAATCAAGATCAGCTGCTTGTATTTTCATCAGCTCAAACAAAAATTAATGTCCATAAGGAATACATGAGAACTTTGTCGGGGTCTCTGGCAGAGCATTAAGGTTAAGGTTCAGGATGAAAACCATTTAGTTTTCCTATTTTATGCCTAAAGAATCAGTGTAAATACTTCAAGTCTCTAGGTAAATGGGAAGTAGAAGAATTTGTGATGAGTGAGTGAGCGAGTGAGGGCTTTGCTGTAGGTACAGGAACAGGACTTTTTTATATATGAACAGGAACACGACTTTTGTAATTACAGTACTAACTTGTAGAGGTGTGCGGATAGTGATTTTTCAGTTCGGATCGGTTTCGGTTCGGATAGCTTAAGTTCGGATCGGATGATTTTTGGATTTGGATATTTACTTACTTTGCCAGTACCGCACGTTACATTAATCTCTAATAATTATCATACTTTCAAGTCAAAACTTAACATTTTCATTTCCCTTGCAAGATATAGCCTACTATATTTCAGCTATGTAATTTTATTCAATAGCTACACAACAAGTGGTTATTATTATTACAACTGCATCTTTCTGGGTGATTGAAGACTACACATGACCTCACCAGAAAACAGCATAAGTCTCATTGAAGGAGCAATATACCAACCTGTGTACAAGAATACTATATTATCTGCAGTGGAAATAAGTTATGTTTACTGGATGAGCATGTACTAAACCTTTGTAATTTGGCAACATTACATTTGTTATTAAATCGGTGAATAAAACCCACTGTCTATGATGTTTTATTTGAATAGCCATTGATCTTACTCTAATTTAAATAGTCTTATAAAAAATAAAGTGGTAGGCTAATATAAATAATTGAACTGGTTGTAAACAAATAACATTGTATTATTTATTTGGGAGTCTGGATGATAAAAGAATCAAATGTTTATGAATAAACCAAATTTAATAATATTTTTGCCAATATCACAACTTCCAAACTGTGATTGTAAAACTTTGTAATAAAGGTCAAAGAACAAACTACTTGACTTTAGTAGTAACAAAAAATTACGAGTTAAAAATAATAATTTTGTTAAATTTATATAATTTAATAAAAGTAGGCCTAGATTAGGCTACTCAACTTCAATCATATAATGTCATTATGACTATCATCCTTGTCATTATGATATTACTCCTATCTGGATGTTGTAAAAAAACAAACAAACATATGGTCAAACAAGAGAAAAAACAAGGAAACATTTTAATATGATGACAGCCTAATTATTAAAAGACCGAAATCGCCGATGTTAAAAAGTAGCAGACATCACAACATACTATTAGGTCTAGCACGACTTAGACAATGAAACAATGACTCAGTAGGCCTTTGTATGAGTTAACCAAAAACATCCATGACCGAAGAATTTCCTTTGTTTTATAAATTTACTAACTAGTTTGGACTTTAGTTGTTTAGAAACTTTGTTTAGTTTGTCACCGGAATGTAAACATACAACATAAACTTAAAACGTTCATTTCAGACATTCAGCGACTTCACTATTGACTTCATTCTTTTTAAAGAATTTCCATATAATGCTATTCTTTTTCAGTTCCATTTTAAAGAAATGAATTTAACAAAATCAAATAATAACCGAATGATGAAACCTGTGTAAATAAATAATAGATAACTAAGCGATGGTTTCGTGAATCCGCCGTCGCTGTTGCTGCTTCACATTGTCGCAATACACAACGAGCTTAATATATCTAGAGGTCTCGTCCGGGGGTAAAAAAGTGAAGTCTTTTCTTGGAGTATGAAAGCGCTAGATGGATTAAGCTCATTGATCATACCGGGAAACTTCCCCGTAGAGAAAGCTATGCAACTCGTTTTGCGCAAGTTGGCAATATTTTACTCAGTGTTTTAAAGATATTGAATGGAAAAAATATCAGTAGCCGCAATTTTAAATTTCAAACACTAACATTTCTGTTTGCATAATGGAACTTTGGAATAACAACTTACTTTATGGGAGCTTCCTCCTTGAATCATGAGGTGTTGATACAATCGGATATTGAATATCGACTGTAAATTATCGACTTATTCGCCACTATGCCAGTAATCCACTACTGTTGTCTCATCGTCTACGTCCATCCCGTGAATCATCGAGTTGCAATGTTATTTAAATTTGTGATTGTTTACATCAAATGTTCGCTATCGCGCATTTCTCTTTATGTACCGTAGTCATTCTTTATTTGCTACAATGATCTAAGATTTGGCCGTGTATCGCGATACGATACATCGCAAATCTACACAAATATTGCATAGATGCAGATTAGAGAAACCAAAAAACAAGGCGACAGGCCGAGAGGCATTGCGTCACGTCACCTTGAATGACGTAGTCAGAGTCAAAAAGTTTAGGAATGGTTCAAACGTATTTATTGTTTTGTTTCTGACATTTTATCCCAAGATATACAGTCTATCTGAATAAGTCAAATTTATGCTGGACCTTATCGAATATCGAAAAAACGGATCGGATCAGATTTGGATATCCGATCCTATCCGAAACCCAACCGGCTTTTTGGATATCCGCACACCTCTACTAACTTGGCAATTTTGTTTTTAAATCTGTGAATTGCCATTGTCTACGATTTATGATTTTTACATCCTTTGTAAATTGATTTATACGCAAGACTTCGGAAATATAATTAGTTAGGTTAATATATAAATGTCAATGTGATGTAGTTTCACAACCTACCAGGTATGGATTCCAGGTTGGACATTGCCCTGTCCTGCGACCGCATGAGCTCCTGCAGCATCGCCGGGTTACGGGCCATGTCCATGGTCTGCCTCAGCAGGTCTGGGTTGTTCAGGAGATGGTTAATCTCTGGATTGCGCTGTCAACAAAATGTATCAATTTAATTAATGCCTAACAAATTATATAGACTACAGAATCTTTGAGTTTACTTGAGTTTGATATCACAAGTAACCTGTCCTTAACATACAAATATGAACAATTATCACAGACAGCTAATTTAAACTTGTCCAATTTAATTTAGCCCAATCTAACATAACCGATTATAAATCCAACCTTTCAGTCAATCCTTGAAGCCAATCCTTCCCAATTTCTAGTGACCTACTCGTAACAAAGAAACACATCTAAAATTTGTCATTACCCCGGTCAATCAGGAGATAGAGATGTAAATTTACAATTGCTAGGTTATTTCGTTACGTCAAGGTACCTCGATGAGCTCCTGCATCTGCGGGTTTGCCAGGATCAGCTGGCGCATGTTGTTGGGGTCGCCCATGATCTGCTGCACTAGCGGGTTGTCCATCAGCGTCCGCAGCATGTCGGGGTTCCGCAGCAGCTCCCGCTGCATGTTCTGCTGCATCTCCAGCAGGCTGCCGGAGCCCATTCCCAGGGCCTCCAGACCCCCCAACCCGCCAAGGGCTCCCAGGCCGAACGGCGTCGCTGCCACGTCTGCAGCCACAATGTCACATTATTAATACAGCGGTCTACTTCCGAAGAGTGTGTTTTACAGTTTTTGAAAGCATAAATATCACAATAAAGACTACATGGAAGACATGGATAAGATGGTGGGATAGTACCAGGGCTGATATGGACCGTCTAGGAGCTACAACCGAGGGAGGTGCAGATAGAGGCAATTAGTGGTGAGGCCAAATCTCGTTACCAATAGGGAAAATAAATGAGTGATTTGATGCCAAATCACTTACTTACGGCCATGGGAATAAGTAAGTAAGTAAATATCACAATGTCATCCTAACCCAGAGGCCAACTTTGACATGATTTAATAACCCCAATAAACACCTATGTTCCACTTGAAATAACAAACATCTTTATATATTCTTAAGGGTGTTTTTTTTGTCGGTAAGCCATATCTTCCTTAATTCTTAATCAAAATTAATTATTGAGCCATCATTTTGAAGATTACCTTCACAGCTAAGTGTGAAAAAGAAACAAACCATTTAAAACCACAAAATTGTAATTTAATAGACGATTCTAGCTTATTTATTAGTGAATTACCTTTGGAAAGTGAACTATTAGCATGACTCGCACGGTGATACTTAAGCCCGGGACCACCATAGAAGTTCCTAACGTGACCCCCTGAACACTTTTTGGGGGGTCGTTCAAAATGTTATATATATATATATATATATATATATATATATATATATGTCTGTGTGTGTGTGTGTGTGTGTGTGTGTGTGTGTTTGCACTCTAGCGGTCACATTTTTTGTCCGATTAACTTCAAATTTGGTAGGGACGTTCTATTCTGTAATCAGTTGGACAAGTTCGTTGGGCAAAACAATCGGAAAACTCCAAACCCCTTTTCTGGGGATTAATCTTTCAAATTTTGAGTTTTTGGGCCCAAATAGGGTCAGAAAAGCCCCGGATGTACAATTAATGCATGTAAAAAGATGGGAATTAGTAAGGCAAAAGTTTTAAGCCCTCTCTCGTCATTCTAGCATAAATATTTACCGAGTTATTAAAGAAAATGTGTTTGGACTAAACACAGTACGTTGTCTTATGGGGTTTTTCACTAGAAAAGCCTGCTACTCCTTTGTTAGAGTGCTTTTATCATCCCCAGCAACCTCACGCCTACTTTCAAGCCTGACTGGACCTTCTCCTAACATTATAATGCGCAAAATTGTATCCCCAGCTTTGCAGGTAAATTAAACCAGGAGCATCAGAACAGCCAAAAAATCAATGTTTTCAGATTTCATGTTTTTACACTGATTTTGAGTTTTAAAAGTTTTTATGTGGAAATTCACTTCCCTCACGTCAGCGTGCTGCATGCGAACTCGTTTGTCAATGTGCTGGCAGCACCATCTTACAGCAACAAGTTCAACTATTTCAAAACAGGTGTTTCAATGCGAAAGCTGTGTGTGGGCAATTCTGGTGCTATGTTTAATATTATTTTGACATAGAAATATAAGTAAATTTCATAGTGGAGTGAGATTTCTAATTAATAAAAAGTCTTGATCAACTCTGAGACCTATCCATTTTTTTCTTATAAATAAGCCATAAGGTGGATTCCGAACCACTGAGTACAGTAACAACATTATCACGTAGCTAAAAGCCATTGGTGAATAGCATGGATCTAACCTGCAACCTTGAGCCCAGATGTCTTGCTCTAACCGCTAAACAGGTCATAACCACACTGACATAATAGACAAGATTAAAATGTTTTAAAACTGAAAATTGTACAACAGTAGAGTCTCGCTATTCCGACCTAACTGGGACCGAACCCTGTTCGGTTTAGCGGGAATTCGGAATAGGCAGATTTCATGAATAAAATCAACGTATTGACTTGATAACCCTTTACACTCCGACGTCCGATTTTGGACGTCACTGGATTTGCCAAAAACTCTGTGGTTTAATACATCGGACGTTTGCAAAATGTGCAATAAACTTCGACGTCCTATATTTCGGACGTCAGGGTAATAATCTTATTGGCTTTGTAAAATTATCCAAATGAGCTACCTTTGCGATATATGGAAGCCAGATATTTGTGGAGTATCATTGTGTAGTCAGTTATATACTCTGCCGTTTGTTTGAGGTTATGTTTTGGTGTTTATAAGAATCACATGATCTGCTAATTTTGTTGTTTATACCAACGAGTTAAATATATCTCGTTGGTTTACACTGGCATCGTTTGTTTTTATTTTAATTTCTAGGTTACATTTATATGAGTATATTCAGTTTAAATATTTTTTTAAATGAGTGAAAGTGGCATTTCTTCTGGCAAAGGACTTTTTACTTCCTTGTTTTTTGAAATAAGTGCAGGATTCTTGTCCGCATTTTTATAAATAAATGGGGAATTCGGAACAACAAATTATCTAATGGCACTTGTTAGCGAAGTTTCCCTATAAGCTATTACCGTAGTCGGCATGGTAAGAATTAGGCCCGGGACCATGATAACTTTTCGTTTTGAAGTCCCCAGATCCCAAAAACACCATTCGTTCGAAACTATACACCATACGGACGGATATATATATATGTGTGTGTGTGTCCGTGGGTGCAATAACTCTCGTAAAAAAGGTCCGATTTTGATGAAATTTGGTACAAACATGTAAAGCAGCATTTATGACTTTAATTTAGAAAACTAGACAGATCGCCCCATCCGAAGTGGTATTTTGGGGGGGTTTTGTACCCTAAAAATTGTTTGTTTGAAGTTTTTACAGGTAATATTATTGAAATCAAATTTTAGTTTTCACCATTGGATTCAGCTTTAAAAAACACACAATTTGGTGTTTTGATCATTTCTCTACGTTAATTGGTTACAGAGATATTCAAGTGCTAAACACAGTACGTTGTCCAATGTTATTCTTAAGGAGAATAAGCAAAAATTTATATCTCGCTTATTTATGAACGTATACTAATGAAACTTGGTTTACAGCTTCATCTGGTTGTGGTCTATTGTTATTTGCACAAAAAAGCAATTTTTAAGGATTATTCCCGTAGCAGCAAACCTGCGTACTCAGCCTCCATGTTATTGTTATGGAGAATAAGTCAAATGTAATGTCTACCTTAATTATGAATATAAATTAATAAAACTTGGTATGTGGCTTCACCTAGTTGAGCCAAAAAACCCATTTTTTGTGTGCCTTTTGCAGCAAACCTGTGTACTCATCCCCCATGTTATTCTTATGGAGGATAATTAAAATTGTATAAATCGCTTATTTATGAATAAATATTGATCAAACTTGGTATGTGGCTTCACTTAGTTGAATTATATTTATGTTTGCATAAACACCAATTGTTTATGATCTTTGTTTCAGCAAACCTATGTACTCCTCCCCAATGTTATTCTTATGGATACTAATTAAAATTGTATATATCGCTTATTTATGAATATATTTTTATGCAACTTGGTATGCAGCTTTATGTGATATTAAGACATATATTATGCATTAAAAGTTCGCTGAGTATGCAGATTTGCTGCGACGGGGGTATTTTTAACTTCTTTGTATAGCAATAAATGTGTTTTTCATAAAAAAACTAATGTCTTCCTAATTATTTCTGTTTTTTAATCTTTTTGAGTAATTTTGTAACTCGAGTTCGGAATAGACGGATTTTCGGACTAGCGGGCTTCTGATTAGCGGTACTCTACTGTAATAATAGAATATTACTTCCAGTCTAAATATAAAAATATTCAATTGACCCGTTTTTAATATTTTATAGACAAACATATTGGGACATTAGGAGTGGAACTTCTAAACAGACTATTTTTCAAAGCTGAACCATGAACGCTAGACCCTTAACAATAAGCTACAGGTGAAGGTAACTGATTAAGAGTCAGGTGTGTTATTAAGAAAATTATATGTTCCTCTGCATTAATAATTCATCGGTCCTGAATGACATTGTATTAGCAAGAGAATAATATTATTGACTGTTAATGAAAGCAATGAAACATGAGACCTAGCTAAAAGTATCCTAATTAAGTTGAGCTGATTGCCTTTGAAAGAATATTTCCTAATATAACCAAAATCTCCCAGTTTATAAAATCATTTAACACTTTGACTGCACGTGGGACGTGTTTCCGCCACGCGGCACAACTGTTCCGATAGGCACGGTCACATTTTCAATTCCCGACTAACGAATGACAAAATCACTGTACGGTGCCGCGCACCGTTCAGCGTTGTTGTACGTGCACCGTACTGCGTTACAACACAACTGGACGTAGTTCTACAAAGCGCCAACAGGTCGCAGTACAATCCAGATAGCAGTAGTCAACCAGGGTCGCCATCTAGAGGGACTAAGTGGGACGAAAACGAATGCAGGGAAGTCCCGTGACAGCCGGGATATTGGGGGAAATTTACTACCAACCTAAACCAATATAAAGCTCGCATCCTGAGCGTCACGTGCAATCGTCTTCCTCCAGCCCAGCCTGAGCTAACACTGAGTCATTGTTTCTAAGCGGACTTGATGGGAAGCCGGTGTCCCACGCGCAGTCAAAGTGTTACACATAATTTAAGAATGTTGTTACCAGCAATATAAACTAATTTCTAGAGATGTGCGAGTACAGGTTTTTTAAGTCGAGTTTGAGTCGAGTAAGTGGCAAATGATTCGAATCTCGAGTTCGAGTCGAGTATACAAATAAAAAAACACATAGGTCGAGTTAAATTGGATCAAAACAGTGTATAGGGTTCCATTTATAAATGTTGTTATTAAAATATACTTTTCTAGTCACTATGCCCTGAAAATAACAATAGTAAGTCAAATAAATGGATTCCTGCTTCATTGGAAAAAGATAAGTACATTTATCTGAAAATAAATCATACCAAAGTTATTGCCTAACATTTTGCCATGAAGGTCATATACTTTTAATATTTTGGTATTAAGGTTTTTATAACCTGTATGGTATTAATTAACAGTTTCATTAAAAAATAATTTGTTTTTTATTTTATTTCCTATTTTATATTTATCCTACGTTTTATTGTATATTATGTTTAGGCCTAAGCTACATCTTTCTATGAATGGAGGAAATAAAATTACATTCAGGCCTAAAAGTTAAAATAAACTTTATGTTAATATTTAAAAGGCCTATTACATGGTAAAGCATTAACCTACTTACTTACCACACAAAATGTATTTACTAACATATCTTAGCATTAACACTAATAGTCCTAATAAGAACAATCAGTTAATAAAAACATGAAGATACTATGTTTGAAAGTGCCCGGCAAATCAATTGATAAAATTGAAGCCATGTCTTAGAGTTTCAAATTATTAAGAATGATTTAAAAAATCATTAATGAAACTTAAACAAAGCCTAAACAAATCACTTGTCTTTAAATTCAGCTCAATGCCAAAAGACAATAGTTGAGCCTAAAATTAATGGATGGAATTTGTTGAGTCTCTTTTGACTCAATTTCAATTACTACGGAACAAAAAATAAGCACAAACTTCTTATGCTTATCTATTAGATTTCATTACAGATTTGTTTTTGATATTTTACTTCTTTTTACAAAGTTAGGTTTACCTAAAAGTGGACTATGACTATACAGGCAGTGTTCATACAACTCAATCTGAAGGTCCTGGTAAATCTTCCTTTTTGGTATAAAGAGTAGGCTAACACAAATTTATAAGCCACAACTTACTTATTTACATATATATATATATACATATATATATATATATACATATTTACATATATATATATATATATATACTTATTTACTTACTTACATATATATATATATATATACATATATATATAGACATATGTGTGTATGCACTCTAGCATTTTTTATCCGATTTACTTCAAATTTGGTAGGGACATTCCTTTCTATAATCAGTTGGACAAGTTTGTTGGGCAAAACAATCGGAAAACTCTAAACCCCTTTTTTTGGGGATTAATCTTTCAAAATTTGAGTTTTTGGGCCCAAAGAGGGTCAGAAAAGCCCCGGATGTAAAATTAATCTATGTAAAAAGATGGGAATTAGTGAGGCGAAACTTTTAAGCCCTTTCCCGTCATTTTAGCATAACTATTTACCAATTTATAGAAGAAAATGTGTATTAACCAAACACAGTACGTTGTCTTATGGGAGTTTTACATTAGAAAAGCCTGTTATTCATTTGTTGGTGTACTTTTATCATCCCTAGCAACCTCACGCCTACTTTCAAGCCTGACTGGACCTTCTCCTAACCTTATAATGCGCAAAATTGTATTCTCAGCATTGCAGGTAAATGAAACCAGGAGCAACAGAACAGCCAAAAAATCAATGTTTTCAGAATTCAATAAAAATTGAAATAAATGTATGTTTTACACTGATTTTGAGTTTTAAAAGTTTTTTATATGGAAATTCACTTCCCTCACGTCAGCGTGCTGCATGCGAACTCGTTTATTAATAAAACACTAAAATTCACATCAAAACTAACTTAACACCTCAAATGCGTTGACACTCAATTTGAATTTACAGACGACGCGCGGCCGTGGACGACCCGTGGTAGCGCGGGTAAACGGCGGGAGTAAACTCGCTCGAAACCTTCGAGTTTCAGTAAAACCTCGAGTTTCAGAGTCGAACTCGAAATTTCGAATACTCGCACATCTCTACTAATTTCCCAAATTCTTTGTACAATCTATTTAAAGCAAATGGACTACTATGTAATAAATACAAGACAGTACAAACAATCCTGTATGGTTATCAGATTAAAGTTAGTAAATAATGTTTTGAACCTTTGGCGGCAGAACTTACGTGAGCTTTTCCTATGTGTAGATGTCAATTTAATATTCTTATGAGGAAGACATATATATATGACAAAAGGTGCAAGATAAAGCTATGCACGTCTTCAAGGTAAAAAATGAGCGGCTTGATAAAAATATGCTCTCTTTAAATACTGTACCCGAAAAACATTTTATATAACCCTGTCTCTCAGTAAATTGATATATTACAATCTGACATAATCCAAAACTCAAAAGAGATAATAAAAAAATCAGCTTTTCTCATCACATCATATAAATATTCGTATCCAATTATATAAACCCATGACATATCACATAGAATTGACATTGAATTTGCAATGTCGCAGTTCACATTACTGAGAATAAAATAAAAAAATATATTTTGTACTGAAATACAAAAATAAAACAAATATAGATATATTACCCATATGCTGAGTAACTTTTGTCCCGAAAAGATTTAGTTTTAAGGTTATATTTCTTAATTCTAAACCTCCAATATAACGCTAAAGTTGGTTTTTGAGATAGGGTTTAGGTGGAATAAACACAACTTTTGATAATGTCTGATTATTATTGTTGTGAGATGGTTATTTGTCAGTGTGTTTACCAGGTCTGCTGGCGGGCGGAGGGTTGGCATTGGTGGCCGGAGGCGGGTCGCTAGTCCTCGTGTTGGACTTGATGACCAGGTGCACGGTGAGGCCATCCTTGATGTTGTGGGTCCCGAGCGTCTCCGGGTCCTTCATGATCTTGCCAGCGAAGATGAGGCAGAGCTGCTCCGGCTGCGCGTTGAACTTGGCGGCCACCAGCTCCTTGAACTGTGACAACATGCGCAGTTAGCTAAGCTGTGTTGTTTTGTTATTTTTTTAATACTGATGGGACACCTGGACATTTTAAATAATAATAACCAGCATCAGGAAACTGAACATAACTTTCTCCCTTTTAGCCCAACTTTAATGAATACATTATTTTTTATTTAGGCCTACTAAATATATCATATACAGTACGGTAGAATGTAGGCCTACATAAAATCTTCTAAAATACGGTACTTATTTTCGGAAATAACAACCCGAATCCCTTTTTTGGCGGCACTTCAGAATCCTTTGCTACACACAGTGGTTTTAAAAGGGGAAATGCCCACTCATCCCCCCAAGAGTTAAGAGGGAACATATTTAGAATATCCTCTGTTGGTTAATGAAATTGATCTTTAAATAAAAGCGTAATAGTAATTTTCTTATTCCCCATGAGAATAACATTGGACAACGTACTGTGTTTACCACTAGGCTTAAATGAAAATTTAAATTTTCTCGGCAACCAGTAATTGTGTAATAATTCAAAATTCTAAACATATTTGCTGAGCTTTTTTAATGGTGATTAGTAAATTTTATTTAACATTATTGATTTTATGAAAAATATTTTTAAAAAAACTGAATTTTGGAATATTTTACATACTGTACTGTATTTTTTTAACTGCACTTTAACTACTGTGGGGTAATCGACAAAAGTGGATGGTCATTATGCAATTCTTCGAAAATTAGAAATGTTCATGTTGGTGACTTTTACCTACACAAATAATGCCAAATCTACTTAAAATCACATTGCTTTTACCAAATAACCTTACAACTCGTTAACATACTTTTTATTCTGGGTTTTTGGGTAAAAACCAATGCACAATTTGTTTCTTTTGTCCGCTACTTCCGGCAATAAATACTCGCTGCGACCTCGCCCATCGGCCCATCGGACGTGTGAACAAGCACGGTGACGCCGCCCTTCAAGACTGGCAAAGACAACTAAACAAATCAAATCTCCGCGCCCTTCCTGCTTCGGCATAACAAATCAACTAGTTAGTTATACTTGATGTTACAGATGATTTACAACGTTTTAAACAAGTAAAACTATTATTGCAAGTAGGCTTACAATATTTTTAATCCATCTAATCTGTATACAAATTTATATTTTAAAAAATATGCCCCAAGAAATTTGCTGACCCCCGAAGATTTGTTGCTCCAGGCCGCGGCCTACTTGGCCTATTTAGAAAATGGGCCCTGCCAACTGAGACGGGATTCGAACCCTGCCAGGAAGTTCGCCTTAAATTGCTCAGCCAACCTGACAGACTAGCAGTTAGTTGTATCAGACCGCATGCTTTACTTACAAGCTAAGCGCTAGTCGTGTTAGTTTTGTTTCTGTCTACCGGGTTATACCACATATCGGACTCAGACTGCATATAACTTAGGGCTTCTAACGTTATGTTTGCTTATACCCTAACTAACCATGTTTTTAGGTATCAGATTTAAAAGTCATTTTCAACGGCTCTTGAGACTTAAAGAGTTGAATAAACCAAGTTAAGTGTACAGCAATTTTACAAAAGCACTAAGAGGCTGAGTTTGTGTATTATCTACATATTAGATTCACAGTTATATTTCTCCCAACAGCATATAAGAGCCATTCACCTTATATTTTCCTTCTGATATTACAAAATCTGGGGCCCTCATACCTAGGATAAACCACTAGTGTCAACTTACCATTTGACTCATTTGGTACGAAGAAGCATTGTTCAAATTGGACATTCTGAAAATTCTGCCTGATGAGGGCCGCTGAGAAACATCTCAGTAAAATATAAAGTTAAGTTTATATAATGGTTTAAATAAATCAAGCCTACGGACTCAAATCCATTGCATAAACATTTGACATTTTACAGGTTCACCAGACTTGATACCCAGAAATATTTATCCTAGCATTTTTATGAAAATTCCAAACTCTATCCAGATCTGGATTTGACATTAAATCATATTTTCAACTGAGAAATAGTTTAGAACAGAGTTCAGTTAAGAAGGTTAGTTCTCTAAAATAAGAGGTTTTGAACAAATTAGCTTTCAGAAGTATTTTCTGAATAAACATATTACAGGACAGGAAGGTCCCTAAAGCAAACAATATGACTGGACTTGTTGCTGAAGCTGTACTCCCATAGTTAAAAAATTGAAGAAAAAGTATTATGTTATTAGTTTGGCCTACAACATAACGTAATCACTCAGTTTACTGGTTTGTTTTTGTAATAATGTATAAATAGCATGATCTTTGTTAATCTTTATATATTTAACTACAAAGGAGGTTTAAAGATAGAGAAGTTTTTTATATAAAATAATTTCATCCTAAAATTTACCAAAAGGCGATTTTTTTAATTTACCTAACTGTCCTTAAGTCAATCCCCCCCCCCCCCCGATATGGATGTACCATAAACAACAAATTTTACCTACAACGTTTTGAGAGTGCTCTTTTTGGAAACAAGGCCAATTAAATAAGTGAAATTTGTGATACTTGAATGACATAACATATCAAAAACCGACTACTCTGTGGCACAAGTTTGATACATTATGGTGATCCGTACTGGTAGTGAATCAATATTAAATTACTTAATATCGATTTTGGTTGCTCATAGTCTTGTGGGGCCACTACACATCAATCTGATAGTTCAGGTGATTATGCGTTTTTAATCAGTGACAAGAATATATCATTGGTTTTTCCGCATCTACCAATTAGGCCTAATGATTTAGCCGACTGTAGCGCTGTTACCAGTACTGTAGCTTGAGTTTGGCAATTATTATTGGATCAACGAACGAAGTGAAGAATATCCTTATACATGACTTTCAATTCACTGAGTGGTAAGAGAATCAACTCAAGTAGCGTGTCTATGACCAAAATAACTTGACAACGCCTCCACAGTTAAACTTAAAATTCTCCAGATAAACTTAATAATACAAAATCTCGGTCGAGTTTGTTATTTGAATAATTTCGTTCAATATTAATCAAAATTATCACCAAATTAAACCAAATTTATTTTGTTCTCCATAAGAATAACATTGGAAGCCATTTTAGTGGTACAATAGAGTCTCGATTATCTGACCATCGGTTATCCGACATTCCGTATTATCCGACCGTCCCCGTACACAATTGAACGATAATTTCTACGCACCTAGGGGTAAAAAAAATACAAATTTTGTAACATTGTTTTTATAATTTTACGAGTTTTCCGACCGTCCCCATGCACAATAAAACAATCAACTTCCACGCGCTTAGGAAAAAAAATTTTACATTGTTTTTATTATTTTCCGTGTTATCCGACCTTCCCGCTTATCCGACCTCCCTGCGGCCGGTTTAGGTCGGATAATCGAGACTCTACTATACTTGGAATTTCTAAAATTTAGCCAACGTCTATGCTTCAACAACAGAGTATCAATAGTTAGTTGACTAGAGTATACTTTGTTATACTGGATAACCAAATGCTTGACTAAAAAAAAAACACACAAAGAGAGATAAATCAAAGTACATTTTTAACTTGTGAGCATATATCTTATTTTAGTTATTAAGTGTACGTTATTAAAAAAATATCTATTAAGTTAATATTCCCTTAATATGCGTACTCTGTGTAAAACATCGTCAGTCGTTAGAGGCGACGAGTAGAGATGCGACGTTCGGATCACTTCAAGGATCCGGGTCAATCAGTCTCGTTCACCGCAGCGACCCATTCAAAAGACCAGTTCAATTGACCCGGTCAGAGTGGACTAAGCGGAGCTTACAGAGCTAGCCGCTAGAGTACCGGATCGAGGTGAACGAAAATTGTATTCAGACTTCGGACACCAGTGAACAAATAGGGTAATAAATAGATGCACCTTAGTCGTTTAAGTTGTAATCATCGATTTAAACTTCAATGGGATATACCGGTAGTGGATTAATTTACTGATTGCATCAATTGTTACTTTTGTAATTAATAATAAGTTAATGTATAAATTTAATAAGTTTACTCACATTTTTACAACTATAACTCATGCAAGAGATTAACGAAAACTCGTTAGACGTTACTTAGATAGTTTTAATATTTATCCTACTAATATATAAAAATGGGATGGTGTGTCTGTCTATCTAATTTTTGTTCCTTGATCACTCAAAAACTACTGAACCGATTGGCATGAAAATTTACAGGAATTTTCCTTATACACAAAATAAACACACCCCTATTTTCATTTTGAAAATTCTATAAGGCTCTGCCCCACGGGATTTCAAAGTTCCCATGTATTCCTTACGGACATTCATTTTTGTTTGAGCTGATGAAAATACAAACAGCTGATCTTGATTCGTAGTAGTTCCACGAACTAACCACAGAATGCAGCACACATAACTGCTTAGTTTTTCTACTCTGAATTTTTTCCCCTGTTGCGAAGCACAGGACTAGCAGCTAGTTTAACATAATTGTAAGTTTGTTTTGTTTAAAACAAAACAAATTATAAATACACAGAATTTGTATAAGCTTCAGTACTTCTTCACAATGAACGAAATAAACTGTACAATTAAGTTCCCACCATTTTTCGTTTCCGTTTGCTTCGGTCCGTTCCAAGTTCCAAGCCTTGGTTGTCATTCGGACGTAATCGGACTTCCTCGGTCAGTCGCGAACAGAACAGTGAAAGTTGACATGAACAGCATGAGTCAACTAAGGAGCTTCCTTACTCTGTATTATTGTCTTGGTTATATTTAATCCATTATATGTGTGTTGAATATTACAAATTATTTTGTAAACATACAAAGAAAATAGGATTCAAGAGCTTTCAATATATGATTTACTTTTAAAATCAAACAGTCAATTCATTGGTGAACGAAATTGGAACTGAACGGGTCTTTTGAAACAGTGCAATCCGGATCTGTCGTTCATTTCAATTTCTGTTCAGATTGAACGGGTCTTGACCGAACGACACATCTCTAGCGATGAGTAACAGTGGCAGAGGCAGATCGTAAAACTCAAAACAACTTTGCAAAATAGACGACTTAAGATACTAAGATATTAAACTTAACTAATAATTTTTTAATTTTAATTTTTTTAAATAAAACCTTAACTGCCCATCACCACCATAGGCTACTGGTCTGTGCGGTGAACTAAAGACAGCGAGGTACCGTTAAAGCATTAGTCAAATAGGTGACCGCTCATGATCTTGCAGGAGTCGGCCGAAACCGGGATCGAACCAGCCACGTCTGACTTACTAGTCAGGCGCTTTACCTCTGAGCTACCGCGTTCGGTACTTATAAAAAACTTTGTTGAGATTAAATTTACTTATATTTGTAATTATCGTGACGGTATCCCATGGTGATAAGCTTGTAGATAGACTCACTAGCTTTAATTACATACCAAAAACTGTATGTTTTAACGGGGTGTTAAGGAGTTATGAGTTATTGCTAAGATGTCAACTTCGAGTTTTTATTAATTTAACAGTATCGTGACGGTGTCACATAGTAATTAGGTTTTAGATAAACTATTCAGCTTTAAGTCCTAAATAAAATAAAATAGGTTTTTCAAAATTTATAGATTTTATATTGTATGAAATGCTGTCCCAGGTATGTAAACAATTTGGTTGTTGTTTTTTAATTATTAGTGGAACGTTTGGAATGTTTGTTATACATATAATGGGTAAATAACACCTAGCAGGATAAGTTTTTTATAATTTATTCACAAATCAATAATATCTGTCTGAAATTTAATATAAATCATCTCTTTTTGGAGGTTAGATTTTCATATTGTCGGGAATCTGATGTCTGCAAAAAGGCGGGAAAAGTCAGTTTTGAGGTTATGATACTGATGCGGCTTCCATCTTGTTTTTTTCTGTCAGCTGGTCAATCAATCAATCAATCAATCAATCAATCAATCAAAATAACTTTATTCCAAAAATGCACATAATAGTACAGAATGGCGTCAACAGTATACAGTAATACAGTATAAACAACTACCCAACTAACCAAAACATAATTTTTACCTCAAAACTAACTTACAAACTCATTCCATTTGATCAGTGTTTTAAAGATAAGTAAAAAATTCTTCTGTCTTATACAATGGTCTATTGATAAGAAATGTTTTCAGATGTTTTTTAAATAAATTAAAGCCAGCAATATTTTTAATACCTAAAGGTAATTTGTTAAAAAATTGAACTCCATTATAAGAGGGTATTTTCTTGTACATTGACAAATTATGCCTATTGTAAGCCAGCTGATTACCTTTCCTGGTTGAATAGTGATGAAAAGAATTCAATGTTGGCATTGTTCCTAATTTTGATTTAACGTGAAGAATTAATTGAAAAATATATACACTGTGCACAGTCATAATTCCTGTTTCTTTAAAGTGTTCTTTTACAGATTCTTTTGGTTTTAATTTTAACATGATACGAAGTGCTTTTTTCTGCAATATCAATATACTATTCAAATTATTAACTGATGCACTCCCATATAGGCATAACCCAAAAGAAATATGCGATTCAATCAGTGCATGGTAAATTACTTTTAAAGTTTTGAAACTGCTAAATTTATACATTTGCCTCAACGCATACAGGCCTGAAGATACCTTTTTACAAACAGAATTAACATGGCAATCCCAATTAAATCTATCATCAATATTCAGTCCAAGAAACTTTACTGTTTTAACTTCACTTAATAAAATTTCATTCATGAAAATATTTGTGTTAGCTGAGCTTTGCCTTGAAAATGAGAAATTAATAATTTTTGTTTTTTCCGGATTTGGTAACAAATTCATATCATGTAAATGTTGAATGACACTAGAAAGATGAACAAAAGATGAAATTTCCATATCAGCATTTGATTTACCAGATATTTTTATGTTTATATCATCAGCAAAGAGACAAACACTTTTAGGCTGTTCTATTATTGATGGGAAACCATTCAAATATATTAAAAACAATAGAGGTCCCAATACAGATCCTTGAGGGACACAGTCATTTATAATATTCGTTGAAGAATTAAAGGTAATCACTTGGTTAAAACTATTTATGTGCTCAATTGCAACATACTGCTGTCTTCCAACAAGGTATGATTCAAACCAGCACCAAGCTCTCCCTCGGACACCAATACAATGTAGTTTTTTAAGCATTAAATCATAAGAGACACTATCAAACGCTTTAGTTAAATCTAGGAAAATTCCAACTAGGCTACTTTTTCTTTTGCATCGATTGATCTAATGACAGACTCACAGAAATCCACCCCTGCATCCGTTACAGATTTACCCGCTCTAAAACCAAATTGTTGTTTATCTAATAAATTATTTTTGTTTAAGAAGTTACACAGTTGTATATGCATTGCCCTCTCAAAAATTTTGGAAAAAGAAGATAATGAAGATATTGGTCTATAATTACATTTTTCTCTTGGGTCACCTTTCTTGAAACAAGGTTTAATTTTAGATATCTTCAGTTTTCCAGGAAATATACCAGATATGAAAGAGGAATTAATGACATGCAGTAATGATAATAATAAATATATACGTGCCTGCTTAATTATTGGGTATTTCATCCCAACCTGTTGAAAATTTATTGCCAAATGAAGTTAAAATTTGATCTAATTGTTCATAAGTAAGAGAAGAAAGATTAAATTTTGGAAAAACTTTTTGGGATGTTAATAAAACAGGTTTTGAATTAGGAGAAAATTTTAACTTTGGCACTATGTCATTATCAACCATAGTCGTGTAGTAATCATTAAAAAGTTGGCATACACTCCTTACATCTAAACAATCATTTGCATTAATATATGGTATACTATCAACTCTGCTATCATTAATTTTATCATCTGTGACGTCATTGTTTAAATACCCTGAACAATAGAGGAGATGTGATGTCACAGTTTAAATACCCTGTATCTGGAGTTATGGATGTTTCCTTGCCAGTTTCCCACACACAAAAAAAAAAACACTACCAATGCAGGAGCTGGATAATTCAATAAAACTAATTAAACTGCATCATAAATGTTGCCGGTGGTGGTAAACCTGGATATCGCATCTGTTATTTTTTACATTGTTTCCTCTTCCGTTTATGTTTGTTGTTTTAGATCTGCACTCTAAATCTTGTTATTGTATTGACAATGGCGGAATGTTCAGAAACAAGCGTTTTACGTGTCTGTGATGTTTGTGAATTTACGATTACTACTTTTATTGAATTTTCCAGTAGTGAAGAAAATATTTCCAAATTCTTGTACGATCATTCAGCATTACTGTGAAATAATAAATGCCAAAAGTGCAATAATGACATGGTTCTTGATGAAATCCGGCACAGGTTCTGGTGTTATAAACGTTTGATTATAAGAAATTAACGAAAAAAGAAAGTGTCGGTTCAGTGTTTAAAGGAGGTGTCGCAGTATTCCGGGACATGGTTTGACCGATCTAATCCGCCTATATAAACAATTGTCCGTTTTGTGGTTTATTGGTGTGTGATGCCACCTCCACGCGACAGTATATATTAGAAAATGAATTGAGGTTATCGAGCAGAACCATAGTTGACTGGTCAAATTACCTTAAGAGAGGTATGTTTTCACTATTTATGTAAACAACCCAAACCAATAGGAGGACCTGTCACGGTGGTTGAAACTGAAGAGGCCAAGATAGGAAAAAGAAAGTATAACCGAGGGCATATTATAGAAGGAAATTGGGTGTTTGGGGGAATTCAAAGGGAGTCGAATCAAATGTTTGTTGTACCCGTCCCTACCAGAGGCCATGCGACTCTTCTACCAATAAATCGGAAATATATTTTACCTGGTAGAACTGTAGTTAGTGATTGTTGCAGAACGTACCAATGCTTACAGTTTGAAGGGTACCGGCACCTTACTATAAATCATTCTTACAATTTTGTCGATCCTGACACTGGCGCAAGGAGGGATATACGTTCAAAAGTTCCACGTTTTGGTAACATGAAACACCATTTCCATAGTCACCTGGCCGAGTTCCTCTTTAAAAGGAAGTACTGGGCTTATAAAACCCAGCTTCATTACCTGTGGACCATGACCGCAGACCTGTACAATGGCAAAACCCCAGTGGCAGCAACACCAGATAACTCATCTAGTGATGATTTAAGACTCAGATTAATAAATGTACCGTACGTTCCAATGTTTTTCTTTTAGCGAATTTCCCCTATAGGAAAGAAGCTATTACCGTAGTCGGCATGGTAAGGCCTAGGCCCGGGACCATGATAACTTATCGTTTTGAGGTCCCCAGACCCCAAAAACACCATTCGTTCGAAACTGTAGATATATATATATATATATATATATATATATATATATATATATGTGTCCGTGAGCACGATAACTCTTGTAAAAATGATCCGATTTTGATGAAATTTGGTATAAACGTGTAAAGCAACATTTATGATTTTAAGTTCGAAAACCAGCCAGATCGCTTTATCCGAAGGGGTATTTTTGGGGGGTTTTGTACCCCAAAAATGGGTTTTTTGAATTTTTTACATAAAATTTTGGAAATAGTCAAATTTTAGTTTTTACCATTGCATTCAGCTTAAAAAACACACAATTTGGTATTTTGATCATTCCTCTACGTTAATTGGTGACCGAGATATTGAAACTGCTAAACACAGTACGTTGTCTAATGTTATTCTTATGGAGGAAAAGAAAAATGTTATATCTCGCTTCTTTATGAACGTACACTGATGAAACTTGGTATACAGCTTCATCTAGTTGTGGTGCATTGGTATTTGCTAAAAACAAAACAATTTTTTGTCAAAGGCTCTTGTAGCAGCAAACCTGCGTACTCAGCCCCATGTTATTCTCATGGATAATAATTAAATGCTATGTCTCCCTTAACTATGAACATAAATGAATAAAAACTGGTATATGACTTCACCTAGTTATATTGATATTACCATTTTTTGTGTTCCTTGATGCAGCAAACCTGCGTACTCAGCCCCAATGTTATTCTTATGGGGAATAATTAAAATTATATATATTGCTTATTTGTGACATATATTTTTATGAAACTTGGTAAGTGACTTTATGTAGTATTAAGATATTTATATCACCATTGGAAATTCGCTGAGTATGCAGGTTTGCTGTGACGGGGGTATTTATTATTATTATTTGATTATCCTGTTTGTTTATATCAGCTTACATCACACTCATCCTGATAACCCAACTTATATAATGGTATTACTCGATTCAACTCAGGTAACAAAACGAGTTCGCACGCAGCACGCTGACGTGATGAAAGTGAATTTCCATATAAAAACTTTTAAAGCTCAAAAACATGTATTCCAATTTTTATTGAAATCTGAAAACATTGATTTTTTGGCTGTTCTGATGCTCCTGGTTTCATTTACCGTACCTGCAAAGCTGGGAATACAATTTTGCGCATTATAATGTTAGGAGAAGGTCCATTCAGGCTTGAAAGTAGGCGTGAGAGGTTGCTGGGGATGATAAAAGTACTCTAACAAAGGAGTAGCAGGTTTTACCCCCATAAGACAAAGGGGTAGCGCAAAGGGGTAGCGTAAACCCCCATAAGACAGCGTACTGTGTATGGTCAAAACACATTTTCTTTAATAACTCTGTAATTATTTAGGCTAGAATGACGAGAGAGGGCTTAAAACTTTCACCTTACTAATTCCCATCTTATTATATGCATTAATTATACATACGGGGCTCTTCTGACCGTTTATGGGCCCAAAAACTCAAAATTTGAAAGATGAATCCCCAAAAAAGGGGTTTGGAGTTTTCCGATTGTTTTGCCCAATGAACCTGTCCAACTGATTACAGAAAGAAACGTCCCTACCAAATTTGAAGGTAATCGGACAAAAAATGTGACCGCTAGAGTGCAAACACATATATATAAAATTTTGAACGACACCCCAAAACGTGTTCAGGGGGTCACGTTAGGAACTTCTATGGTGGTCCCGGGCTTAAGTTTCACCGTGCGGGTCATGCTAATAGTTCACTTTCCAAAGGAAATTCACTAAAAAATAGAAGGGGTGGGTTTAGTGGGAAGTTTTCTTTTGGACGAGTCCCACACTACCCCCGCAGGAGCGGGGGTGTGCGTGTATTATATCGCAATATCAAAACAATTGCTTATCAATATTAGTAATTTTGATATTTTCAACCGAAAGTTTTATCTCGGATTCCCAAAATGTCTCCTAGATTGACTGGGTTAGTACTCTGCATACAGTTGTTTCGGGAGTATATTAAATTTACGAAAAATTTGTTTATGTTTTTATGACGTTTAATGTCATAAGAACAACATATTAAAATAGTAAAAGGATCGGAGGTGAAGGGGAAATAGTAAATAATTACCAAATTAATTATCTGATATAGACTAGGTTTGGATTACAGTAAGTTGACAATAAAGACTGTTCTACAATAACAAAAACAAAAACTTTAAACTATTCTAACTAAACTAAGCCTTTTTTGCAGGTTATCTGAAATGATTTTAAATAGCCTAGATTTGGATTACAGTGAGCTGTTTTTATCATAAACTTGAGCCTACGCCTATGAAATGTGAAAGTATAGGGCGCACACATACCATAGGGTGCTACCATATACACTTAAGCTACTTGCCATTTTAAAAGTTTCATGTACGGTCCATGACCAACCCATGTTTATAGCATTTAATTTCATGATAACCTAGGCTTTTGAAAAAATATAACTTATTGAAATCTCATTTTGTCATCTAAATAATTAGACCTGACAACTTATTGTTAGCTCTTAAGGATAATTTTAATATAGAAATTGTAAGTAGGTAACATTAGTTTATTTAGGAAACTCGCTGTTCTCTTATAAGTAACCACACTTAATCACACTGTTAAAATCACTGCCTGGCCCAAAATACATTTTGTAATACGCACCTATGCCATTACGCACAACGAACCGTGCCTGAAGCCTAAAACTTATTTTAAAAATAAATTAATTAATGGATTTAAACAATATTTCCTTGGATAAAAAAATATGATAAATTTATGAATAAATATTTTTCTACGGCTAAAAAGTCAGCGACAGAATTCGAACCTGCAACCTTAAGCTCAGAGATGCGATATCCACTGAGCCACCGCGACATGTTGTGCTCGCGGAGAAGTGACTGTAACTAGATGTAAAAACTGCATTCTAGCGGCCTTTGAATGATACCATTCGGAATGTATTCTAATGACGTTACTCAAATCAGATCTTCAATTTTAATTGAGACTCAATTTAAGAATGATCATGTGTTTCGATTATACTTGTACGCGAGGAATGAGCATAACTTAAACCTAAGTTAATTATTGTAGTGCGCAGTTGAGATAATGGCCTTATCAATTAGCGGGTTATTTGCTCATTTTGTTTGGTAAAAAGACTGCAGATATAAAATCTCGTCTGCGAGTAGTCACCCAGCTTTGCACATTAACTTAAATATCAGGAATTCCTTTCCAATGTGACTTTGGTTAAGCCTAGGCCCTACCAGTGTTTATTTATTTATACTGAACTTTATCAGACTGAGATAGTGATAAATAATATACTGGTGTGCCTACTATATAAACATATGAAGGCTACAGTTTATGATTGTTTCAATTCAATTATTGTTCTGTTGTTCTGTGTGTGTTGTTGTAAATTTTAAACAAAAAATTTCCTTTTGTGCTACATACTGGGTCCCACTGACAAGTAAGTTACTGAAAATCTTAGGGCCATGTTTTTTGAATAAAATAAAATATGGGCAGTAGGCCTAGGTTCTTGTTATATCACGTTATTCTTGCTGAGTTTTTTGTATTTAAAAAATGCTGTTGCAGGAGGAATAAAAACATTCTCTCTTGGTGGCATGGGTTAGGCTAGTTAGACATTTCAATAGACCAGACCTGGTTTATAAAAATTAAATTAATTTAGACCATACCAAACACTTTTGTTAAGGCATTTGCATGATAAGCCACAACCAGTCTAGGGGACTAGCCTCTTAAATGTTTCTCTTAATCCTCAGGGTTTGGGTTAGCCTAAGTTAAAAGCCTACGGGTACCAAAAAATAAAAAGTGAATGTGCTACGATATTTTAATGCATAATTAATATTTCTGATACTTTTATTTTATTATTATCTATAATGAGATCATAACTAATAATGATGCAATTTGCGAAAAGAGTTAGATGACAAGCCTACCCAGGTTAGTGTATTACGGAAGAGATTGGAAGAATCAGGATGATTCTAAGGAATAACTATGACTAATAATATTTTACTTACATCTTTAATCAAAGCATTCTCTTCAACCTCAACTGAAACCTTTTCTTTCGGCGTTTTCACTGTCACATTAATCTTTTTGGAGTTTTCTTGACCTTCCGCCATTTTCGATTAGTACCAGGACCAGGATGACTAGCTGACTTGCTGACTTCTCACTGGCTGTCACCCGTCACGCCCAGTGTTACCAGGCTGAGTAAGATATTTTACTCACCAAACGTCTAAAAAACATCCTGATTTTATATGCATATATTTATAATGGAAATGATGTTCCTGTACATCAGCAATAGTTAAAATACAAAAACCGAGTAGTTACCCATCATAGAAAATAATACTGTAGCAATGAAACCAGTTATTAAAATCCTAGGCAATAACTGGCTGTGATTAATTTATAAGGGACTAGCTGTGTACCCGTCCTTCATACAGGTTGTATATAAATGGTAGATAAACTAAAGCAAATAACAATCCACATGATTTTACAGTATTCAAATTATATTTTCTCGTTTAATGTAGAATTAAATAAAAGTTAACGAAATATACTGGCAGATACTTCGGGTACTGTTGCTAAGTCGAGGAACTCTGTCGGGTAGTAAATGGCGTGTGGTTTGCGACTCAAAATCGGTACACGTAACACTTTGTATTCGCTTTAAAATATAAAATAACTCAAGTAAAAAAAATAAAAAAATATTGGGGTGGGTGGAGGGGGCAAAAATAAAAATCGGTGGGAGCAAAAATATAAAATCGGGGGGGGGGGGGTAATTAAGATCGGGGGGAGCGCGCAGAGTGTTCCCCAATACCCCCTACTCTCGCCTATCGAAAAAGAGTTTGAGTTGCCATTCCAGTAGTTTTTTATTTCCATTATGAGAGTTACGTTTCAAGTAGGTTTTTTATTTCCATAATGATAAACAGCTGTTTACAATATTTTAGGTTTTATTTAAATATATAACTATTAAGTCATCATCTGGTTCAATATAAATAAATACCTTGCCCATAAGAATAACATGGGATCTTTAAAACCACGTAGGACAGAGTCCTAAGGTGATTTCCAAAAATCCAATTACCTAAAACCTTCTAACGCACATATAGAACATAGACAAAAAGTTTCATCGTAATCAGTGCACCCGTTTCCCTGTGAAAAGCGAACAAAACGTGTCCAAAATAGCACGAAATCACGTTTTTGAGCAGCCGTCATTATTTTTCAAAAAGGCGTTTGCCGGTTTAAAGTGGCCTAAAACCTTCTCACACTTGTATAGAACAAAGAAACAAAGTTTCATTAATTTCAGTGCACCCGTTTTCCCGTGAAAAGCGAACAAAAACCCGTCCTTGAGCGTCACTGACAGACAAACAAACATACAGACAGACAGAAATTGAGATAAGACGACGCGTTTCTGCTTTCCTATGGTATGAAACGTAAAAATATGCAATAATTTCATAATTCCAAGCAATGTCCAGATAAAACTCTAATTTTATTTATACATATAATATAACATTCAATAGTTACAGTTTTGTTTTATAACTTAGTGTGTATATATACTTATAATTACAAATAAATGTGGCAGGGTGAAGGGTTCAATGCTTTCTTCCAAGGGCTCTATGAAGTGATCAACTAGCTCTGTCCTCATGCATCGTGTTAGCAAATATTTATGCGGCGTGGACGATGGTGCATGTGCTGTAGCTTTACGCCCCTGATCCCGCTTCGCACTGCCCTCTCGGAAGTCCAGAGACAGGAGACGAGGAATCGATCCCTGGTCTCAGTCGTGTATAATCATCGACAAGTGATTTGATCAGTCTTATCTGGCAGTTGAGCTAGAATTTGGCTTCAGAATGTCCGAACCTTCACTCCAGTGGATTCTCAGATGATTTCTGCTTTTGATCTCGTGGCGTATGTTCTCCGTCAGCCAGGGCCGGGTGGCTGCGGTGGCACTAGGCTGAAGGTATCTGGAATGGAAAAGGACAGTAAAGCGTGCATATCAAAGACACGGTCGTCGAGTTCCGTAACTTTGTGGGTTTCCCATATGTTTGACGTTCTGTGACCAGCTGGTGGTCTATAATTTCCATATCGCCGATATCCTCGTTGCCTGCCTCGCCTTATTGGTTTTCGCTTCATGCGATGCTGATGTGTGTCTCGGCGGGCGTCTGAGTGGGTGTGTCACTCATCGTTGGAGGAAGTGGCTTGACTATCGCGTATATACATGATCAGTAGTCAGTTGGCCTGTCACGTTTTCAGTCACCGGCCCTGCTACCACAGAACCACCTCCCAGATAGCAAGGAAAATTTGCAGAAAATTCGCAAAACATTTTCAACCGCAAACAAAAATGTTTGCAGAAAATATATGCATTGCAAACATGTTTGTTTGCGAAAACATTTCCGCAAGTATGGAAGTCTACACTTGTCATATTTGCAGAAAGTTTTCACTGAATGTTTACGGAAAATTTGCATTGAATATTTATAGCAAATATGCAAGGAATGTTTGTCAAACTTTTCACTGAATGTTTGCAGAAAAGTTTCACTGAATATTTACAGCAACTATGCAAAAACTGTTTGCAGAATGTGTTCATGATAGTTTGGTGCAGATTTGCAAAATATAGGTTTGTGGCACATTTGCATTGGAATATGTGCAGCTAATATTCATCGCTAACATGTTTGTTTGCAAAATCTTTTCTGCAAATATGCAAGTCTACATCGTTCACACTTCTAGCAATTTTGCAGTAGATGTTTTCATTGAACTTACATATTTATATGATGGTTTGCAAGTTTCCTTTGTAACTACAAAATTGTGAATGATGCTGCCAACCAATAATAATGCTGCAAGATTGAGTTAAAATTCATTTACACTGATTTTTGTATGATAAATAATTATAGCAACAGCCTCATACAATTGTCCTAGCCTATTGGAACTGACTGTTTAAATTTTGATGGTTATTCAACATACAACCCTAGTAGCACAAATCGTTGGGCGAACGTTGGGAAATGGTTGGCACAGTTCGTTGGCCAACGGTAAGAAATGTCCGTTGGCGCACCGTTGGGCCAACGTTGTATTTGCCAACCAAATGCCAACAATGCCAACCAACACCCAACCAAATGCCAACCGTTTATAATTTTGTACATAAATGGTTATTTTGTATTAAAAAACACAATTTCACGTTGAATTGGCTTAGTAAACCAATAATATAAATTTTTATAAACGATTTGAATAGCAAAAATATTGTGTCCTGGTCGAGTCTCGAACCTACGACCTTTGACTTACTGCACACTCACCTTAACCCTCGCGGCTTCTCTGACTAATGTATGTGAATGGAAGGACTATAGGATATAAAAATTACCAATACTGTACACCTACACGACTAGGACATTGGACAATATTTCCTTTAATTCTTCTATAAAATTAATCTACCTGCGCAAATCACTGTAATAAGAGAATAAAAGTTGGAACAATGTAATTTGGTTCTTTTGATTTGTGTGTCTATTCTTGCTATGAAATATGATGAGCTAAATTATGCGCAAATTAATACATATTTAATATAATTATAATAATAAAATATATGACTTACGGTCATACTATATACTATGACTTAGTATACGGTATACTATAATAAATATATACATTACTATTAATAATAATATAATATAGTTTGATTTGCCTGCCAACCATAGCTTAATTTTGTTGGCCCAACGTCTGCTATGGTTGGATTTGCCAACGCGGGTTACCCAACGATTGGTTCGTTGGCCCAACGTCTGCTATGGTTGGATTTGCCAACGCGGGTTACCCAACGATTAATTCGTTGGCCCAACGTCTCCTATGGTTGGATTTGCCAACCGACCATCATCCAACCACTTCTGACCATTCCTACCATTCCCCATCGTTGGGCCAACGATGTGTGCTACTAGGGAAGCAAAATTATATATTTGAGATTCAGTTAGTATAGTTTATCATACTATCATATTAAACAAATTTATTGTGAATCATAGATTTAGAACAAAAGTTACCCTGAACTTTTGCCTACTATACATTTTTAAACACTCCACAATTTGTTTGTAAGCATATATGATTGTTATATTTACAAAAATATATGAAAATATTGATGTGGTGTTTTCTATAACTAGATAAGTCAATAAAATAGCATTCGCACACCTACTTAACTTTACATGATTTAATCTTAATAATTAAATTGCCTTTTCTGGCAAATGAAAAATAGAAAAATTCAAAGTAAGGGAACTTTATCAAAAAAAAGGAAATGGTAAAATAAACATAATTTTATATTTTGAAAATTATTATTTATTTAAAAAATGTTATAGGTAACTAAAGGAAAGCTATACAACATTTGATTTCCTACTGAAGTCCGCACCATGTGACTGCTGTTTCCTTACACCTTGTTCACTGAAACAAATAAAAAAAACTTATACGAACAAATTTACATTCTGTTAAAAAAATCTTGAGAGGGGGCTCCAGTCCTCTGCTTCTACCTGCTTATTCTCCTATTAGACCAATGTTAACTTTCAAAGCCCATCCGTCCTCATCCGATTATCCTAAATCAATGACGTATTGTTCATTTTAAAGAGCAAAAAAATTACATATAGGCCTAGTTCATCCATAAAACATTTTAAATATTTTACATTTTAGAACTTTGTTGAATGATTATTTGTGATATAGAAATTTTGCTCACTGAGATTTCTAGATATTTTTTGTTCTTCAAAATGAGCCTTAAATCAACGATATCGGACTATCCATTTTGGAAGGACGGGCTTTTAAAGTTAGTAATATTTGCCTTATGCAGCAGGTAAAAACATTAAAAGTAAGTCAGTTAACAATATTCTGAACAGTAAAGAAGCCAGGATTTTTTTACTGATGGTAGGTGGGGTCTAGCCCTCGAGGAAGGTCTGGGGTACATGAAATACACCCAAGTAAAGTGGGGGGAGGGTAATACCTCCATAAAAAAGTGTACTACTGGAAAAAAAAATTATGCTATTCTAGCGCTTAAACAGAAGACTCAAGACTTAATAAGACATTAAATCATTTGCATAGACTGCTAAATAGAGACAAAGGTTATCTTTTTTCCATCGTAATCATACAACAATGGAAGGGTGCGGGTGCATACAAATTATCTCCAGTGCTTCAAGTTTTTGGAAAGGGTGGTTAGGCTAGGCCAGTGAACTGTTGCCTGCTCAGTGGCAGGAAATCCCCAAAAAATCCCAAAATCGGTGTTCACTGTCATACTTTCCTATCTCAATCCTCGTAGGAAAATTATCAGTGTAGCAACGGCAGAATAATACCATAGAATAAATAATACAGAGAAGGGCAGCCGCGGCTAAAGAATCATGCGTCGTTTAGTTGGGGCCACCCGAGTTAGTTGGGTGGCCCCTACATAGAATGCGCCACGTCAAGTAAGGGGGTCGGTAACGTAGTACACAGTCCACTCCCCTCCTCCCCCTTCAACGACCGACTACGCTGGCTGGCCTGGCCTGGCCCTGGCGGCTACAACGCTACAACCACATCGCGCGGTGGGAACGACGCAGAGTAGTTTAAATGGGTTTATTTAGACATAACAATCCTTTAAGGGAATAAAAGTCCTCCAGAGAAAACATATTTTATCAATGTAGATTAATTATAAAAGTGAGTGCCGATGGATACTGGTTTTATAAAGCCCTGTTACTGCGACAAAGTTTCCATCTTCAACAGAGTACTTCTTTTTTTAAGTTTGGAAAAGAAGTTCTCTTAGAGATAGGCACCCAATCGCTCTAAGAGACGAAGAACCAAATAGTTCATAGCTAAATCTTATCAGATTGCAACATCCAAGTTAAATGAAATACTATAGTAAAACATTAAATCGAAGACACACATACATCAGAGATAAAAATAAATACCTACAGTTTAAAATCAGTTAAAAATACAATTCCCATGACAAAAAAGTAACTTTTAGGAATATAAAATAACATGAATAGCTAATCGATAGTGATATGGAATAAATCATAACTGTTATTTAGCCTAAAAATATATATACATAACAGTGATATGGCTAAATGATGTGTACCTTATTGCTCGGCATTTTTGATGAAAGAATTTTGGTGTATGACAACTAAAAAGTGAATATGCATACAGAAATTAGCAATCTATAAACTAAAAAAGTGTAGTATGATTGATTATGTACATATATCATATTGTAAAAACTACTCACTACATTTATACACGTATTGAAATATGTAAACAAGTTGTATAATACTGAAATAAATTGTTGCTATAGTTTTATATATTACAGCAAATTAATAATTGATAAAATAAAAATAAATGACAATCCATCAGTAAAATGGACTTATTAAACATACATTGTTACCGTAAGGTTTATAAGTCTAAAAATACAAATGACAGAAAATGGGATATTCTACCTGATACACATGTACAATTTTTGTAATTAATCAAAACATCCAAGAAAACTGTTTATATACACAACTAAAAGGTACATATGTTACTCAATCTGGAAAAAATTGTAAACATTTATGTAGTTTTACTCTAATAACTACCCGATATACATTAGATAAAGTAAATAAATACACCACAGTACAAAGAGAAATTATGAAAGCTGGGACAACTCTTAAATATAAAAAATAGGCCTACTTAATATGTACACATGTTTTACGAAGACCACTTTAATTACAGGTTTTGGACTAGTTTCAGTTTGTCTTGATATGGTGAGGAACGGGAGGGTCTAGATCGGGGCATTCTCAGTTCCTTTGATTGCCACAAAACAGTTTTCATTATTTTCAACCGGACCAAAAAGTTAATAATGAACTGACGGTGATCGTGGCACGGGTGTTGTTGGTCCAACCAGAGTTCGTTCACTTTCCGTATTTCCACGTCAGCAAGGTCCACAAGAACACTCTTAACACTTGGTTTATACATGATGGAAGAAAAGTGTTTGTGAAAAGTGTCGAGGATGGTTTCAGTGACGGCAACCATAATTTTAGAAGGGGCAGTCAGGTGTGAAATTCCCTCCTTAGTGCCGTACGATTTATACAGAATCAGCAGCTGATTGGGTTGAGATAAAACAGCATTGATTGTTAAATCTTCCTTACACATATTGCAGCGATATTTGTCTATTACTACTTTTGCCATGTATCCCGCCACATACCTGCAATTAGTTAAGAACTTGCAAATTAAGGAGTATGACAAGAACATTTGCTTTACGGAAATATTAATTTTCACTACACCCACAAGAGAGAAGTAACTATAATCATTGAAGTTCAACTATATTAATGAAGTATGTTATATTTGAAATTTGTGTTATGGCCGGACCAGTAAATAGGCATTACCTTGTGATTTTTGACAGTTTTTAAGCGATGTTTAACAATTTCCGTTACTAGTTTAAAATATGTTCGTATATTTCGACCATTGTTTATATCTTTAATTCACAACTCTCCATAAGCACACATTATCATTTCCAGGCAGTTGCCAAAACATTTTCCGGTATACAGAATAATTATGTTTTAGACTGATACAAAATGCTGATTTATCACATGGTAAGGAGTAATATATTTTGAAAAGCCTTTTTATAATAATTAATAATGTAAAAATAAAATAAACTCATAAATCGTCATCGTGATTAAATATAATTTGCGAATACAAATGTTGAATGCAATCCCCATGCAATTAGTCATAATGTTCAAAACTTTATTTGGTTAATAATACTAAACTATACGTTGTATAAAATTTTACAACTGCTTGTTAATAACCACTGGTAAACAAATATAAAAATAATATATACATATTACAAGTATAACATAGATGGAAACATGTATAGCATGTTATATAAATGAAATGCTTTACAGTGTGTTCGTTTGTTTATGCTCACCATTGGGATCTCGTAAACCATAATAGTTACAAGGAAGGTTTAAATGAGCAAAGTAGTGCGTAGTTATAATTATAAACTAAATAAAGAATAAACAAAGAAATCGAAAATATTCCACCAAACTCGTTCGCTACGCTCAAAAAACAATTTTTAACCAAAAACAAAAATTGCTTACTTACTACATACTTAAAACATAATTACTGTACTTACTCAACAGAACAAGACTCCAGACTATGACTTGTTTCGCTCGGGACAGTGGCTGTTAGAGGAGGAGCGATGGAAACCCCTGTCTCGACGTCAGAGTCTTCCGCATCGTCAGCATCCAGGGGTAGAGGCTCGTCATCACTCGAACCGACTTCACTGACGTCATCGGCTTCATCTTCGGTATCCGTTGCTGGATGTGTATCTTCATCCACCGTCGATGCAGCTTCTGAGGATACAGGCAGTTCTTCGTCGTCTAGCTCGCAGTTGGTTGTAGATGGTGGTTTCATCAAGGCGACTTGAATTCTATGTCGTAGACTCTGTCTAAATTTCATGGCAGATGGATTTCTGTCAAAGCCTCCTCTCTGACGGCACATAGAAAACTCGTTTTCTATCGCGTCTTGCGTTAGTCTGTTGGTCATGAGAAAGCTGACCCCCTCGGCACTTACGCAGTCCCACAGCTTCAACACAGCAACTAAGGTAAGTTCGAAGCCGTGAAAACTAGGAGGTTTAGTCAGTTTTTTCACAATTACATCCTTTATCTTTTTGTAGTTTTCTACTTGCAAGTATGTAATCCAGGACGAAGCGCTGCGTAGTTTATCTAGGACCATCTGTCCTTGTTCTGAGCTGTTTGACAGAGCGCACCTGAGTGGATTGCTGTCAAACAACATTTTACTATTCAGGCAATCAAAAATGTCATTTAACTGGCCTATAAACTCAGCTGTTTCTATTGCTTCTGGAGGTAGCTCGTTTGTTTCAACTGCTGTTGTCATGGCAGCCTTCACGGAATGACTAAAAACTTGCGTGGCATATTTCACCTTCATTTTGTCAAACGCATTAGGTGCAATATGTCTGGTAGATAATTTGCACAAAGCACGGGCTTTAGTCGACGATACGTCAATTTCGTACAACGTCTTGACATGCTGCCACGAAGCTTTGCCGCCGTCTTTGAAGATAATATCGTGTTTTATCAGATTATTTCTAACACATTTAATTAGATGAGGGGTGTCGTAAACTACAAAAATCTGCTTTCCTTCATGGTGGAAAAATGGTGTGTCCTTATTAACGTTGAGCGAGTTGATAGCTTTCACGTTGTTGTTCCCCTGGTCACAAACAACAACTCGCACTCGGAGCCCAGCACTTGAAATTGCTCTGACTACTTCCTTGATGATTTCAGAGAGAATTTTGCCTTCTGTAACACTGCCACTTAAAAAATAGGCAATAGGCATTTTCCATTTGTGGTAGATTCCACGCATTAGGAACATGAGAACATGTGTTGCAATGCGAGGTGACCGCCCGTGGGATCCCAAGTCCTCAAATCCTTCAATAACATCCCGTTTCTCGTTAAACGATAGGTGTTTTTTTATCGACATCTCATCGAACATCAGGACAACTTGCCTCTCTTGTTCATTCATAGTGTTAACTTTTGATTTCATTCTTTCGAGGACGTCATTAGAAATACCTGGCATTAAGTCAATGACACTCAGCCAACTTGATATCGTTCGACGACTTGGTAAGGTGAACTGTTTGTCCGATATCAAGTTGGCGTACAAAGCTGGCGAACGGTAATGCAACTCAATTGATAGTTGTTTTTCACTTTCTGTCCATTGAGTTCCTTTCTTGTGCAACATTTGCATTCTCAGCAATGTTTTAAAGGTGTCACTCTGAATATATTCACTCGCAACAGAATATGCTCTCTCTTTAGGGATTTTTCTCATTTTTTCTCGCCTAGCCTGTTCTGTCTTTTTGTGAATAGTTTGTTTGTGCTTAAAAAGTCTTTTCTTTAATTTTATTTTTCTAGGTGTATCAGGAGACAAGTGTTTACCTGAAACTCTAGCTCTCGTTGCTGGGGTGTAAGGGGACGGTGTTGACTGTGATGTCTCCGACACCGAGCTCATCTTCATCCTCTTGATGGTAGGTGGTGATTGAGGGGGTGGCGGTGGCGGAGGCGGCGGGGGCTTGGGCTGCGGGAGTGCTGGCAGCAGTGGCAGCGTCGGAGGAGGTGGTTGTGATGTGCCGGGCTGCGTCGGCGGAGGTGCTTGTGATGTGCCGGGCTGCGTCGGCGGAGGTGCTTGTGACGTGCTGGGCTGCGTGGACGCATTCTGTTGTTGAAACCATGTCAAGGGAGGTTGTGGATCATCGGCATCAATAATTAACGCTTCAGCCGCTGATGTGGGTACGGTTGCCTGAACCTCTTGTTCTTCGGAGACGAAACTAAATATTGTAGGCACGGCATCTGTTCTGAGTTTACTGCTTCTTGAGAGATTTTTAAAACAAGATTTTTCAAAATGTCTTTCACAAACAACTCGAGAACGGAGGGCAGACTGTGGTAAAGTAGTAAGTTGTTCATTCGCACAGTTTATAACCCAGAGCTCACAAACATCAGGATTATTCACAGGGAACTTAAAAAATCTTAGGGGAGGATTGGTTTTCTTTGTAGATGTACACGAAATAAAAGCACACTTTTTAACACCCGGCATATTTATGAGAATATGGAGTGATAAAAAATACACATGTCACTATTAATAAGGTAAATTTAATTTTAAATTATATTAATATCACAGTTAGATTACTTGATTATGCGACTAAAAATATTGCAACTTAAAATAGTTCCACACAAAACTCATTTTAAAAATATAGCAAAAAATAACACACTGTCTCGAGAATAAGTTGAAACAGAACCGTTTCGCTCAAAGATCGGCACTAGACTAAGACCGAGAGTTCAAAATTTAAAAATGCCAGTGCGATGCGTGAGGTGCGAATGGACTGGACTGCAGATTTACAACCCCTCATAAACTGACACCCCTCTTTGAACTACTCCGTCGTCGCCGCTGCCGCGATGCCGTACCAGGCGTGAGAGGGCGTATGTTTGTGACACTTACATCGTCATAACCAAGAATTCAGAAATTATTAAATATTTGCCACATTTATTTTTAGTATTAGTTAGATCCACCAAAAACGTCGTTAAATCTCCTATGTTTTTTAGCACAGGAAGAAAAGTTTGTTTGTAACATTACATGTAAAAAATAATGTTACAAGTTAACGTCATTAACTTAGGGGAAACCTCTTGGTTAACAAAAACAAAATCTTATTCTATATTAACGATCGTATACATTGCAATAGCTTATATGAATTTAAAGCGGCGATCAAAAGGGAACACCAGTTCGAAAGTGGTATCGTGACAAAGCTACATCTTACAATAGCCGGATCTCCATTTTAAAATATCAGTATCGGTATGTTTGATGAATAACCTAAGATTAAATTTGGTAAGTTGGATTTCAGCTTTAAGTGTTGCCGTATTTGATTAATGCTCGTTTTCCCACTTTTCATTAAACACAAGTGTTAGGTCATTTTAATATCCACCGTCCCCATGAACTCAAAAAATTACTATTTAGGCTGTTCCGGTGTACCCATGAGCGCTACCTGTGCCGCTCGGCGTAGTGAAAGAGTTTGGAGGATTATTAATTTATTTCATTTCAGTTATTCATATACGGCATACATCATTTTTCAATTACAATAATTACATACACAAGCTCTAGTAGAAGTGGACGTTACAAACCATTGAAAAACTGACATTAAAGAATTATAGATGACATTTTACTTAACATTAGGATTACGCATCACATCACATCACTGTAACCGGAGACTTGTCCCTATATCTATTGAGTTACCGGTAGTGAGTAGATACCGTACTAAATCTGGCCTTCAGCCAAAACAAGATTATGGGGAACAGACACCAGCTGGAAGATTATACATGTTATAAGCATATTTTGTGGAACAATTGATTTATGTCTATAGTGTCGGTGACAAAAAGATAAAATTTTAAAAATAACGATTTTCAATTCAGGGTAAAATAATATTCTGATAATTATTACCCAAGTGCACCAATAATTAAATTATGTCTGTTTCAAATTAAACCAAAGTTTAAATAATTGAAATGCAAACCCAATGTAATACGGGTCAATTTTTCATAACACTATATCAGGAAATATAAAAATTGATAAAGATGACTATAACGTTAATTTTTATAACTGCTAGTTTCCTTTATTGCTACTTAGTTAACTAATTACATTTGATAATGCAATTCCTTCCGCGCTGTTCAATATTTAAGTATCTAAACGAATAAAAGTAACCTCTTAGTCTCTGAGGCAGAGAACCATGCCTACACGATATGTGCGGGACACGAGCCTCAGTTTATTATTTAGTTTCTGAGAGCTCAAGAACCTGGAGAGTGGCGTCGAGATTACGGAAGCGATAACGTTCGAAGCGACGTTACAATATCCGGGCTGACAGAATGGTAATGCAGTATGTGTAGTGCTCAAGGCCGCCGCGTGATGGCAGCATCCTCTTAGGCCTAGTTCTCGATTCTCCACCAGAGCGCAGACCTGAAAATGTAGCATGGAAAGTCCTATTTGGCTGCCCTTCTCTGTATTATTTATTCTATGATAATACTAACAAAACAAAAACCAGCCCTAAATTATGAACATTGAATTTAAGTACAAACATTTATATAAACTTACTTTTGTACAATTCTTGTTTTGGCCCGATTAAGGAATCCCATCACGTGTTTTTTGGTAGCCTCAGTTGTCGTTGGGAACACCTCATCACTGGATCTAGAGATACAAATGCAAAAACCCTGTTTAAATGTCTGGAAAGTGACTATTTTGAAAATAATATAGGCTAAGTTAAAAAGGTTTTTTTTTACAAATTTTCATCCCAACTTTTTTTCTCATACCATTGGTACTTTATTTTACAGACTTAAAAAAAAATCGAATTCCGAACTTCATACTATCAATGAATTAATTCCATTTAATTTATTGCTAATGATTTTTTTTATAATTTTTTAGTACAAATTTAACTAATTTCAAGATTTTAACATTTATTGTATTGTGAGATAATACATTATGAACTACCATACAGTGTATTAAAAGAACTGGTGCTATGAACCATTTTGATGACTATTATCATTGATATAGGTATTTTACAAAATTCCTTCTTTTTGTTCACCCACTTCCTAAAGATAACACTTAAGCAATTTTGATGATTTTTTTTATTTTAAAGATAATTTCAAGTTTTAAGTTATTGTCGAGCCAGAATTTCGATTTAGGCCCCAGGGCTCTGCCTCACGGGACTTCCAAGTTCCCATGTTAATCATATTGAGGAGAGTTTTATTTGGTTTATTCACATGTGTTTTTCTTGATTCAATAAACAGCTGTTACAAGGATTATATCAGCAAAATATTGCGGGGGAGCAGCTCGTAGTTATAAATAATAATTACTGGTTACACTAATTATTTCTCTTGAAACATCTTTTCATGCATGTCACTACACCTAGTTATCTATAATTTTTTCTTCATCTTTTATAAATATAATCATTTGTGTCAAAATTTACTCATATGACTATCAATTAGGTAGCCATTTATTTCTCATTATATTTATAAGGTCCTGCGGACTTCCGCAATGCTCCTTTTCCCTATCGTAATTTTCACGCGGCGTCGCAGATTTTTCTGAAGGGTACACCGGAGCCTTAATTCCACCATCAGTTGTACAATTGCATGACCAACAGGTCATGCGTTGAAAAAATTAATTATAATTCAGCAGGCCCCACATGTTATTGAAGATAAGATATAAGATTATAAATACTTTATAAACAATAATTGTTAAAACATGTTAAGTTATTAAGGGGGTGCTACCATTTGACCGTAAAGACACTTGCCCGGATGAAAATTTGATCGAAATTTCAAATATTAATAATTAGGTAGCTGAAACCAACTTATAGACATGAAACTTCTCCGTATTACCACATGATCAACATTAAAAAATTAATAGTTATTAATAAAAAGAGGGCTGAAACCAAAATTGTTATTTATTTAAAATATATTATAACATTTTATTTCCTACTGAAGTTATCGACATGACACTTGCCCAGATGACCATATTATTGACAATTGGATGAGCTCACGAAGTGAGTGAGATAGTGAGTCTCAACTAGAACTCGTTACATTTTACCGTAAAAGTACCAAAATTATTAATTCAACTCTAAGTACCTACAACTTTACTATAAGCGGTTATAAGTACGGTACCTACTTTTACTTTAAAAAACACGTTATTCTATATAACATGAACAAAAAATTAAAAGAAAGATATAAGTTAAGGCCTACGCTATCACGCATAATTAAAACAGCTAAATTATGTTGATTTAATTTTATTGTCAATAGACCAAATATAATTAACTTGTAACAGGAGGTGAAACTACGACACATTTATTTTAAAGGGTACAGTGGTACAGTACGATAAGCGTCCAAAACAAACGAATATAAAATATTCGCTTACCACATATGATTAAATACTATACCATATGATTGATACACCGATAACTATATTCCCATTTGATTGTTGCTATATCCAGTTTTTACTTCATCACACACACTGAGTTATACCATTTTATGTTCAGTTGTTTATACAGTAGATCATAGAGTTTAGGCACACACAATTGGTGACGCGTTTATGATAATAGAATCGCTAAAACAGATTTTTTGTATAAACAATGACAGATAATGTTTGAAAAGCACATTTGTTTTGTCAGCTATAATAAATATACTTTGACTATAATCATAGACTAACTACAGTATAGACATTGCACCTTATGGGCCTTTGCGTAGCACTTTTAATCTGGCTCCCGACGTAGTTCAGGGAGCCCTGGTATGGTGGCGTTGTTGGCGTTGCCATCGATGATGGTAACGTAGTTTACGAAGAGAGACGGAAATAAACGAGTGGTTCCGAAAGCCGCACCATCACGAAGAGAGACGGAGACAAACGAGTGATTCCGAAACGTGGCGAAGATTTGTTGGTGCGGCTAATATCACCTCCGATATAAATGGCCCTGGGAGTAAGTTTATATTATATAATAATGACTAGTTTTTACATAAATACAGCAGTATACATTAACAAATAAGCAGCAACAAACCAGCGAAAGCAGTTACACCAGTAGCAATACCACGCGGATGATTCTGCAGTTTCGTCACGGTGTGGAAGGGGAAATAGTGTTGAGCGTGGTTGGGTAGAGGCCGCTAAGATCAAAGGCAAGGCGCAGCCAATGCCCTACTAGTTACAGGTCGTGCTGCTCCTCCACCAATTCTGGCGCCACGTCATATCTTTGGGAGGGCTCGAGGCGCGGCCGGCGCGGGAAACTGCGGCCGCGACATCGGGCTGCGACTGTCTTTGAACTGCCACTAAACAATTTTAGTTGTACCTTATCCTTGATGTATATCAGAACTTACTCTAACAGCGCATTGTTTATCGTTCGCTTGCTTTACTGATATTGAACTTAATTGTGTACAAAATTTTAAAAATGTTTGAAAATATTTAAACTATAATGATAACCAATCACAAAAACTTGTTAATACTTATGCATACAATTCATAAGAGTTAAGTTTAATAAAAAAGTAACAGTAATTTAAAATTATACATTTATTACATAATACAGACTATAAATAGCGCTGTAATGGCAATAAAGTTAATTTGAATTTAAATATTTCTTTTACGTATCTATTCCAATACGATAACATTACCCTATGGGACTACATATTTTCAATTTATCTACTGCTTATAAATATTATGATAAATAAGCTTATATTATAATTTACTACTAAATAAAGTCTCAACAAAAACAGTATAAAAAACTATGGGGTATGAATAATGTGATAGTAATTACAGGCAAGTAACTAATTAAATCACAAATTTTGGTAATTTTCACCAATTTATTGATTTAGATATTTAACAATCCTATACTCTAATATGAGTAAGATTTGCTTGCGACACTAACCTCAAAAACGGCTCCAATGATTTCCTTCAAATGTTCGAAATAACTAATTTTTGTGATAAAAATAAGTTCTAGACAGGCCTCATCCCCAGGAAAAATCAAATAATGTAAAAAAAACTAAAAGGAGTTCGCACGCAGCACGCTGACGTGAGGGAAGTGAATTTCCACATAAAATACTATAAAAACTCAAAATCAGTTAAAAACATACATTTATTCCAATTTTTATTCAAATTTGAAAACTTTGATTTTTTGGCTGTTCTGATGCTCCTGGTTCTATTTACATGCAATGCTGGGAATACAATTTTGTGCATTATAAGGTTAGGAGAAGGTCCGGTCAGGCTGTAAAGTAGAGTGAGGTTGTTGGGGATGATAAAAGTACACCAAAAAATGAATAACAGGCTTTTCTAATGTAAACCCCCCATAAGACAACGTACTGTGTTTGTTCGATACTGTGAATTATAGGATGATTGAAAATAAATTAAATACAAAAATATGTATGTTATACATAAGCATGTATGTTTTGCTGAGAATGGTCACAGAATGTTGTAAATGGATATTTTATGAGAATAGTCTGTGGACTTTTATAATCTTATAATGTTTGTTCAGCATTAACTATTATGTTGTTGGCACAAACAACCTGGAATAAACTAGAAACATTCAAATATGGTTGAGGAATGGTCCATAAATGGTTTATAACACCATTTAGGGTGATTAAAGGTGAGTATTTCTCTGAAATGACATTGTAGCTCAGAATTAATAAACAGCTGTTGACTAAATATAGTATGTCATACAGTTCTTATACCTTACTTCTTCCAAATATCCCAAATACAAGACAAAGTACTCACACTATCGTCATAGATTAAACATAATCGTGAACTAAGAATGTAACAGCTATATTAAATTAATTATTTGATGTAACACTTCATTGTGGCAAAGTACAATAGACTTTTGAAAAAAGGTCCTGGCCAAACAAACCAAACAAAAGGCCTGTGTGGCTGTGCTTTATCAACCAAAGTTAATTATTTTAGTATTGAACCAACTTATTTGTTTTGTTGGTTATGTTGTAAAATTTCATTCTCAACATATAACCGGTGATTTATTCTTAAATTTGTTGTGCAAAATTAACAATCTGACTTTTTACAATTAGTTTACTAAAACTCCTTTAAAATTGTTAAATTATAAAAACTGTAGGCCTATTTCTCATATAATTTATAAAAACCTTTATGCAAAACATGTATGCATTAAGAATACTGGATAAAAAATAAATCCAATTAAAAATTAAAACGTTTTATTGATAAATATAAACTGTAAAAATTATTTAATCTATAATATCAGTCTTAACCCTCTTTCAAAATTATCTCCCATTAACTACATTTCTTCCTCGCCACTGATGTGTTCAGCATAGATTGTTCTGTAACAAAAATGTGTCATCAAAATAACAGTGTTTTAACAATGGGTTTGTTCACACATTACTTATTCTCCATAAGAATGCCATGGGGGCTGAGAACGTAGGTTTACTGCTACAGGAACAATCGGTAAAAAATTGTACTTTTTTGTACAAATATCAATAGACCACAACGAGAAATAACATTCCTTTTGGGGGGGTTTTGTACCCCAAAAATGGGTTTTTTGAACTTTTTACATATAATTTTTGAAATAGTCAAAGTTTAGTTTTCACCATTGGATTCAGCTTAAAAAACACACAATTTGGTATTTTGATCATTCCTCTACGTCAATTGGTTACCGAGATATTGAAAGTGCTAAACACAGTACGTTGTCTAATGTTATTCTTATGGAGGAAAAGAAAATTGTTATATCTCGCTTATTTATGAACCTATACTGACGAAACTTGGTTATACTGTAGTTAGTCTATGCTATAATCAGCTCTTAATTACGCTAGAGGATAAAATATATAATTTAGATTAATCATCTTTGGTGGATTATTGGGGGATTTTCAAGATATCTGGGGTTAGATGGGGATTTTTTAATAAATCTGCCTTGGCGGATTTTCATGTCCGAATGGGTGTAAAATGGGGGATTTTTAGTCCGGCGCTGGAGTAATTCGCTAATATCAGAGTGGCAACACTGCCAACTATCTATGCACACTACTACCATAGATTAAGCATACTCCTTAGGAGTATGCTTAATCTATGCTACTACCATAGATTAAGCGTACTCCTTACTAATGAGTATGCTTAATCTATGCTACTACACAACCTCAACTCAGAACTCAGTCAATTAGTGATGTGCGATACGGCCGTGTATCGCGATACGGCGATACGATACGAATCGGAGTCAGATATCTTATCGGTGCTGTGTATCGCGATACGCGTATCGGTTAACAAAGTTATTTTAAGGTTTTGAGATATTGTTATACATATTTTATTCGGGGTTAAACTCAGTGAAAATTGACCATTTTCTACTACGTAAATGTCAAACAGTTAAGATCAAATTAGAAAGTTTTTCTGCTTTAAAACCCTTATTAGTTATTCAAGATCATTTCCCGCTAGGCAGGATTTCATAAAAACCAATATTTATCTCATAAATCGAGTAATTTGTGAGGGTTGTTTCTGAAAAGCGCTTCACAAAACACCCCCGTCCCGTACAGAGGACGCTCTGGCGAGCGGCGATGGAACTACCACCGCCAATGAGACATTCGTCAGTGTCGCCAACCTCTGTTTCTCTACCTATTGGGACATCGGACGGACATAATTCCCCAGAAAGGTCCTCTGTGTCCTTGTTTCAAACTACTCTAAAGACACAATATTTGCCCGTCTTACCATACCTTCATTCTTGATGATATAGCTAAATCAAATTTGAAATGACATTATCTGGGTTTTTTACCGTTCAAGAATGTGATCAATATCATTCAATATGATTAAATGATTAACCCTAATATACTCTAATACACCAAAAATATTTTTTTACAAAAATTAAGATTGTTCTAGTTATTAATGTTTACAGTTAATACAAATAGTAACAATTATATTTAACGTTACCATGCAAGTGCAATCCGTTTTATATTGGTTTTCGTTAACCGTATAGTAAGAAGTTTCTCATTAACAATCATAACTGTAACTCGGCGTAGGTACAACGTGGCTTTAGCCAACTTCATCACAATCTGTTTCATGTCATTTTCAAAGTGTGTGTGGTTATAAAATACTTGTATAACGCGGCGCGGCGGCCGCGCCGATTTCCAAGAGCACTGAGCCGAGAGGTGACGAGGCGACCCTCGACCAAGGGTGGGAGTGCATCACCTCACTTCCTGGAAGATCATCCCCTACAGAATTTTCCTTGTCCGCAAACCTTCAGTTCATCAGTTGATCTTTGTGACAGTGAAAATACCCCCAGTGTGTAAAAAGGCAGAAATATTGCCATTTCGTCATGTGGACACCTCAAGGAATGAGGATGGAAGCGTTTGGATCATGATTATTATAACAGATGATAATAATAAACCATAGTCTGTTATCATACTCAAGATGTTTCATTTCTGTTTACTAGTGATAATAATGCGGAAGCGGATTGCAGACGATGATATAAATCATATTGTCATACTTTATCCCTTTTATCATATTACCTATGTTTTACTTTCTCCCCTCGCATGTATAGACATTGTGTAATACGAAAAAAGAGTCCCTGGACCAAAAATACTAACTAATTTTGTCTGGTCAAAAGAATGTTTTTTTATTCTCGCAAAACCGTAGACCTTACAAGTAACGATCGAAAGGGGCGCCAAAATCGGATGGGGGCGCATCATATTTTCTCCCTTATTACATATAATAGCAATATTAAATTAGAATCATTACAACTTCAATTAAAGATGAAACCCCAGTTGAATACTCTCCAATCCCCAAACCATATTTTTCCTCATCTAGGAAGTACGTTAAAATAATCGAAGAGAGCCGGTTAAAACAATTAGTTGCATCATGTAACTTGATATTTTAACATTGTAATTTTCTTTCAAAGTATTGCAACTTTTATCCAGCACACTCTCAGTACGGTACCAATCAGAATACCTTGAAGTTGTCACAAATCGATAAAGGTCAAAACAAATTATCAATTTGGAATTGAGGGGAGCGGATGATTTGTTATCTGATATGTAAATTTAATGTTTAAATAAAATCAAAGTGCAACATGGTGAAAACACAACTTTGTTCCCAATAATGCCTTTCAACAACTTAAAAATACTAATATACAAAAAATTAACAAAATCAGCCGGGTTAATATTACATATTTACAATTTATTTATTTTACAACTACGGATTACGCACTCCACCCGCACCCCGCGACCCGTCATGAGCGCCTAGCGTTTCCCCCCACCCCCCAAAAACAGGTGCCGCGCCGTGCTGGAGCACGGCTCGCACTGCCCTAAAGCCGGTACTGATTATTACCATTTTATTTTAATTGATATAATGTTCCTTTTTATTACTGAAATGTCTTAAATTCCAAACGAAGTATTTTGTATCTTAGTGCCAATTTTTATCTTTAAAACCATAAACTATAACCAATTCAATGTTTATTAGCGATTGTTACATCGGGCTACTTTTCATGTTTTTTATTAACAGTTAAAACGTTGCAGTCTAACCTAGTCCCAGAAATTCTGTAGCATATTACAGTACACTGTATACAAAACCTATGTGCAATACAGTCGGGTTTTACTTAACAACTTGTTTTTTTCATCCCTTATACAACGTGATTGATAACTATTTATCTAAGTAATGATTCCATAATATTACACAATTGCAACGTTTAAATGTTGTGTACTATTCCGAAATTAAGTTATATAATATCTTAAGTTTTTACAACTATTATATTTATATAATCGAATTTCACAATTATTTGTTCTTGGATCTATTCTTAATCTTTAAATAATCTCACATGTTTTATCATAGAGGGTACATTTTATATCCTACGGACATTTTTACTGACAACTACGTAAGAACTACATGAATTGTCTATGCATTCATACATTTGTTTATACATTTGTTATCCATGCAAAATGGTCGTGACAAACATTTTGAGTTCGGGGCTAAATCCAAAGTGAGATTCTCAAAGAGAATTTTAAAGGAATATAGAAGCAGTGAGGTGACAGCCAAGACATCAGCCTGCCTGGCCTGCCTTTTGCCACTGGCGGCATCGGGGGTTACCGTTGTTCGTTCAACTTCCCCACGAATCCATGGATTCCCTTTCGGTTGGCAGTAATGCGAAAAACCGGTTTAGAGGGTGGCTCGCCTAGCGCGGCCACTGGTGAAAATTGAAACTACGTGGAGCTTTGTGGGACACAGATCATTGTACTCCACTGTGGCCACGGACCTTTAGAGCCACCTTAACATATTGTGCATAAACGATACGACGTATATCGTTTTATACTCTGCAGTTAAAAATACGAAGTGACTGCGTACACGTCCAATGTAAGGGCAAATTCACTTCGCTACCGCTTAGGTTAGGTTGGGTTAGGTTACGTTACGTTATGTTAGGATAGGTTAGGTTACGTTAGGTTAGGTTAGGAGGTTTTCTGGCTCTCAATTTGTTTTAAAAATCACAGGGAAAGTAACGTACGGTGCATAATTTGGAACGGACGTGAACAGTAGCGGCCCACTTCGGACGTGTACGTAGCCACTGCCTTAAAAATACTGCCATCGTGGTATTTCCACTTTTGTTTAGTTGTAGTGCCAGTGCCACAGAAATAACACTTTGAATGAAGAATTCTTGTCGAATATAGATATAACCACATTGTTTTACAGCCAAGAAAATAATATAGAAATATCGTCTCTATGTGCCGATACAAAATCGAGTATCGTTTTAGGCGAAACGATACGTATCGTTTCAAAAATATCGTGACAAAATATTGTACCGTCCCTATCATATCGCGATATTCCGATACGATAGGATACGTGTCGTACGTCACTACGACTACAGTCTACCTACAGTCAATTCACGCCATTTCTGCTGCCATAAACATCCTAGCCAAGTGGATTGGGATTGGAATTCAGAACTGAAGATTAGCGGAGAGGGTTGTGGCGAGAATATTTACAAATTTGAAATACTTTGGAGTTGTGACTTATTGATTAATTTTGTAACTGTTCTACTTATTGTGGTGTAAGTGTTGGAGTTTAAAATGGAGAATGACTTGGAAGTTGACGAGATTGATGGGGTACGTTTAGTTAGAATAAGGCAGAAACCTAAAAAGGAAAAGTTAATTGTTCCAGATAATGATGAAGAAGTGAAAGTAGAAGTTGATGAAGTACCTTTAGTACGAGTCGAACAAAAGTTCCTCAAAGACAGGAGACCAATTTGGTCTGACATGGAAATTAAAGAATTAATATCCATAATGAAAGAGAAGAATATCATGCCCTTACTAAATGGGAGGCAATACAGAAGATCAGATGTGTTTAAAATTGTTGCAGATAACATGAAGAAAAGAGGCTTTAAAAGAACCTCAGAGCAAGTTAGTATTAAGTGGAAGCACCTACGATTGTGCTACTTTAGATCAAAATCCAAGTTTCCTAATGAAGAGGCAAGACAACTGGAATTTCCGTTTTATGAAGAAGTTGATGAGTTGTTTGGAGGAGGAAAACCTGCAACCAATTTTATATCCATTGAACAAATTAACGAACTTCTTAATAGAAAACAAATGCAAACAATGGAAATTGATGGCTCCAAATTCTTTGAATCAAACAATGTACCGGGTAAGAAATATACAAATTTCATAAGCCTTTTTATTCTGTTGAATAAGCTCAACGTTGACAGGCCCTTTGGGCAAAATGGTTGCTGTTTCATAACTGTCCCGCAAAACAATAAAATAAAAATACCAAACTATCGTAATTGGTATATATCGTTATTAACCATAGAAATAATATTCCAATCGATTTTATTGATGTTATTTAGAAGAAAATTAAAACTGAAATAATTTAGTGGCATTGGCATTGGGCATTATCATTGACTATAAATCCTTCAGTATTTATAGTCAATGGTATTATTCTCCCTTGATGTTATAGTCTCTTATTCTACTCTCTTGATGTTATTTTGGAATAAACACATTTTTTCATTCAGGCTAAATGGTCACTGCCTTTTAGAAATACAAAATACCCCCGTCACAGCAAACCTGCGTACTCAGCGAATTTCCAATGCATAATATATGTCTTAATACCACATAAAGCTGCAAACCAAGTTTCATAAAAATATATTCACATATAAGCGATTTTAATTATTCTCCATTAGAATAACATTGGTAATGAGTACGTAGGTTTGCTGAAACAAGGAACACAAACAATTGGTTTTTATACAAATATAAATATAATTTAACTAGGCGAAGCCACATACTAAGTTTCATCAATATTCAATCATAAATAAGTGCCATATAACATTCTAGTTATTCTCCATAAGAATATTATGGGGGTTGAGAAAGCAGGTTTGCTGCAACAAGGAACGGTACTTTGGTATTATACGGATGCCACCCTTATGCAGCGCGCTGCGGCAGTTATGTTAGGATGGGTTATCATAAAAATGATTGTAGGACTTTCCTTGTTATGTTACGAATCGAATGATACCTGATGAGTCATACTTCCGGCTGCCAAACCCCCTCCAAATAGGTCAAGGTCAGGTCGTTGACCGGAGCGTGCGCATCACCTGTCACCGACTATCTGGGTCAGTGTCATGAGTGATTTATTGCCGTACACTACGTTACATTTGTTTTCATAATGAGTGACGTTCTTTTGGTGTGGAATTACCTCGAAATGAAGAGGAAACCGTACGTATTTTTATGATAACCCATCCTAACATAACTGCCGCAGCGCGCTGTATATTTGGCGGAGTACCTGAGGCGATCGGGTCTGGCTGCTAGCGGCGGCGACGCATTCAACACGATCCTAGCGGACATCGCTGCCTTTTGGGAGGCACAACACAAAGACCGCTCATCAGAATGGTGTAAAATTTGTACAGTAAGTCAATAAAAGTACGTTTTTTCTAATTATGTAGTTATCCTTTGTATCCGGTAAAAATTTAACCTCCAAAAATAGTGGCATCCGTATAATACCAAAGTACCCAAGGAACAGAAAAATGGGTTTTTATATAATTATCAATATAACTCAACCAAGTGAAGCTGCATACCAAGTTTTATTAATTTATGTTTTTAATTAAGGGAGTCATTAGGCCTACTTTTTACTTATTCTCCATAAGAATAACATGGGGGCTGAGTACGCAGGTTTGCTGCTACGGGAATAATCAACAAAAAATCAATTTTTTGTGCAAATATCAATATACTAGTACTACGTGAAGCCACAGACCAAGTTTCATCAACATACATTCATAAATAATCGAGATATCAAATTTGATTTATTCTCCATAAGGATAACATTGGACAACGTACTGTGTTTAGCACTTTGAATATCTCTGCAACGGTTGGGCGTAGAATCACAATTTAAAAACCAAAAGGATTGTTTTGTGGAACTGAACAGATTGGTAAAAGCAAATGTGAAGTTTACATTAAAATAAACTGAGGAAGAGCCAACATAACCTTTTTCCCATAAGATTAACATTGGAGATTTTATGAGCAGGTTTTTTTTTGGATTTTCTCCGCAACCACTTAACCTAGGTTAATAATTCAAAATACTAAATTATTTGTTTTTTAACCCTCTAGGTGTCGCATCAAAAAACCTGAAATGTTACGCCATTTTTTAACTTTTGCAGAATTTTATATAAAATGCTATAAAAAAATAAAATTTTGATATATTGGTAAACAAGTTTACATTTTCTTAGAGAGCAGAAAATGGGCTATCTTTTAAAATAAAATTTGTTGGCCTAAATGTATGGTATAACAGTCCGGCTTGGGTTCAAATCTAAACAACCCCAAAAAAAATAATTATTTTTTATGTTACGAGACCCGTAGAATATATTTAGACAGCCATAATCAAAAATCCAAGATTATTATTTTGTTCAAAATTTAATAAGGAAAAAGAAAATATACATATATATGTATATATATACATATATATATAATACACAACAACGTAACCTCACATTACAGCATTCCTATTGAAAACATAACTAAACAGCTGATTAAAAACGGCTGCAAAATTATTAGTTCGCAAAAGGGCGAACATTATTAGTTGTCATGAAGCCCAGATGTTGCTGATCACTTTGTTATAACGGATGGTTCGAAACGACCGATCGTCAACAAGATATACACGCTAAACTGGATGTCTGCAAAGTCGACTGAAATCAGTCGATTGACACTCGAGCGTCAAAAATATTCGACTGAAATCAGTCGATTGACACTTAGAGGGTTAAGCTCTAAGTTATAACATGGTCAAAACCAAAATTAAGTTTTTTAAAAATTGTATCGTGAAAAATGCAAAAAACTGATTTTTGGAACATTTACAACTCCCATAAACCCCCCTTCCCATGGTCCGATTTTTCTGGTTTTTGAACTTAGTCATGAATGTCATTTTACACATTTGAGCCAAATTTCATCAAAATCGGACGTTTTTTACTCAAGTTATCGTGTTAACGGACACACACACACATATATATATATATATATGTATATATATATAAATTTGAACGAATAGTGTTTTTGGCATCTGGGGACCTCAAAAAAAAAAGTTATCATGGTCTCGGGCTTAAGTCTTACGATGAGACCTATGCTAATAGCTTCTTCCCTATAGGAGAAATTCGCTAAAAATGGATCTTCTTTTGATATTCGGTTCCTAAATATATTTATTCCCCGAAATGGTCAGGGAAATTTTCATTTTTATACTATTTTCCAACGATTTATTTAGAGATCTCCATGAGGATTCAATCGTTTGTATGTTGGCAGGTCTTAACACATTCAGTGCTAATAACGCACATGTGCGTGATGAGGCCAGGGACCAGGTGCGCGTTCCGCACTTGTGCAGGGTAGGTCTGCTTTGATTTCATTCAGCCACGGAGCAGTCAGCTCTCAATGAAAGAACCTAATACTGCTTGCGTCATTTGATGAAGGCTTGCTTTGTATGGAATGGTGCTTAGTTAAGAGTTCAGCCGTATACAGCGCCTGGACTATGCATAATTCAATGATTTGATGACTGGCACAAGTAAACTGAAACACTGGGGTGGTGGGAGGGGCAAGGGCGGTTCCAGGACTGATTTTCGGGAGGGGCCATATTGCTTAAGGTTAAAGTTACTTTCGGTCTTAAGAGTCTGCAAGGATGGTGTTAATGAGTTCATTGGAAAATGCAATAATTACTGCTTTAATTGATATTCAAATTTTATTGAGAGCAGAACCCAAAGTAAGGAGAAGCCCATTGGCCTACCCGGGGAATTATTTTATATTTTATGAAGCAAATATAAAACATCATAATATACTATTTAAAAAATATAGCATATTATTTTTTATATGAATCGAATATAAAGTTTGCATGAGGCCTAAGCAGTAAGGCAATAAATAAAACTAAGAAGTTGTTATATTATAATGTTCTTAATTTTTAACTGAATTCTTGAAAGAAAAAATATTGTTGAAGAAACAAGTTTTATTAATATAATTTACAATACAATAACTGTTAAACTGTAAGAACTGCCAAATTGTGTATATACGTCTTTATAAAACAAAGTCAAGTCGTCTGGCACCCTTTTTCGCAAATCTTTAAATGATTTGATCTGTGTTCACTTCAAGGGCTCTGTGAACGACAAGCAAGCAAAGACCCGTGAGCCTTGTTTCTCCCATTCTTGCCCTTACCCAAGTCTTAACTCTTCTTTAATGTTGAGAAGGTTAAGCCTAAAAACCATTTTACCAACCATTTCATGCCTATATTGTGAGTGGAGTACAGACTGGCGAGTGGCGGGAGGCGACCCTTTCGATGCAGGAACAAGGCCTATGCGCATGCGCCAGAAATGAACGGCTTTTGTTCTTTTGTTTGTGTTATACAAGTAAAATAACGACTTGTTCAGTTCAAGTTCTAACTACTCACTCACTAAACGCTTCCTTAGAAGGCAAAGAAAGAGTGCTGGTACAGTACAAAACAAGTGGTAAATAAAAATTGTTGTTTGAAGTTCGGAGATGCATAAAGATAGAAAATAACAAGTTTATTTGCTCTATCTGTGAAAAGGGACAAGCTGTAAAAACCAATTTAAACAGTCACGTGACAAATTTCCTGGGAGGAGGAGGGTAAGGTTGTATTGTGTCGTTCCGAAACCTTTTTTTAGTCATGTGAAACCTGATATGATAATTGCTGTGTGGTTTATGCCTTAAAATTAATTGGTTGAACGAAGGGAGTCCATATACTCAACAACAAATTTCATTTCAATTTGTTTGTGTTTTGGTCGCATAACTCAAGAACGCTTTAGTATATTACAGTTATAAATTTGGCATAAAAATTCTTTGCTTTGATTGTTAGGTCAAATTCATTAACTGGCCTATCCACTTAGACCGTTTCCGTATAGTGGCCCTTTCAAATTGGTAAAATAATATAACTCCTTTACTGTATGTCCAATTAAAAATCTGATTGAACCATCGGATTCCTGGCAAAACTTTACTTAGGAAAATATTTTAACCACCTTTTTACGACCCTCCGTTGTATCATCATTAATAATATAAATTCTGATCCTTTATATAAATTTTGGTGTTGTCTATCAATTATTAGGAGAGCATATATTTTTAGGTTCTTTATTAGGTTTATTTCACGAACAATGTGTTACATCATAAATAACCAAATTATTTTTTGCCAGTGTTTGTCTAAGTAGTTTAATGTAGGAAATTTTGTTTCCATTTCAGCGGGATTCAGTACAAATCTCTTTGTATTATTTAAATATTTTGTTTGGTTTTGCGCTTATTCATTTTACATATTCTCTTTGGCAGTCCTTTGAAATTGCTTACAGAATATGACTCTGTTACCGTTGACAACATTTTAATTGTGATCAAACATTGGAGTTATCGGTACTTTTATGCCACTCTAACCATGTTATAGCAAATTGTAATTGCAATGAATGTATTACTCATTTGTAATCACTTTTAAATGGATTATATTGCAAGTAAAATATTATTGTAGGATATTATTTGTAAATCAAATCTTTGTTCATCCCCTTAAGTGAAGAATGAGCGTTCACCTGCAGTTAATTTTACAATGTCCAGTGCATGTTGCAATGCTTGACAACTAATAAATATTTCTTGCTTATCAACAGATTACAAAATATCAAAATATAACTATTATTAAAATGGCATAGCCATACAGTCATGTTTTGAAAGACATAGGCCTATTTACTGCCAAAGAAATTCAAAATAAGTCATCAATCAATATTCTCTATAAAATAAAAATCGAGGCTAAACGAACAAAATAATTATACTTTCGTTTAATATCTTCCTAAATTTGTGTATGCATCTGTGGTACACCTCTATTAAAATGTGTGGGAATGGTGCTATTGAGTTGAGTGTTGGTTGGTGTTGCATTATTATGGGTCAAGTTCGAGCTCAAATCATTCACGAATCAGTAATCTGACTTATAGAACGGAATCAAAGGAACAAGAGTCGTTCATTTTTGGCGCATGCGCAAAGGCCTAGTCCGTGTTCCTGTGACGAAAGGGTCGCGACAGGCAAGAGAGAGGGGAGAATTTCAAGATGGAGGAATAGCCACTGCCAGTGTTTCCAATCATCTTTGTCAATGCATTAGTGGTTCTGATACGACTGAGTTCTGGCATTGAGAGCTGGCTAAATACATTGTTGCTTGCAAAATGCTGTTTTGTTTTCATAGGAAATGATCGCTAGTTCATAAAAGTTGTAGTCCACTTAATTTCAGTTAGAAAAAAATATATTTTCCAAGATCTCGGGGGGGGGGGGCATGGCCCCCATGGCCCCTTCTCTGGAACCGCCCTTGGGGAGGGGTTGTACATATGTTTATATAGTTTGGTTACATTTACATTTAGGTCTATATAAGTAAATCAATGATAATTAGTTTTAGTGTTTTTTATCCGTTTCGACTACCTAGTTACTTACTAGCATTAGGCCTATATTGGGTGTGTGCTAACTTCCCTGAGTGCTCATCACGTGCATGTGCGGATCGGAAATAATGCTGCAAAAATATGGTAAAATTTAACTTTTTGGAAAAAATATTTCCTTTCTGCATTCTCCAAAAGGTAATTAAGTGATTATGCACAACAAATGTTTAGCACCTAGGGTACCCAATAGACTTAATTTCACAGAGAATGTGTTAAGTGGGTCATCAAAATTCTCACTATGATTGACTGTGAAGTGGTCATATCTAATGAGGGCCAGTCAAAAGTAGGATTTCCATGTGTCAGACATGATTACTGTCCCTGGTTTGACATGTTTCACAAACAAAGGGATAAGGATGTCTGCGTCTCTTTTATTAAGTATCCGGGCATATTTATAATCTAAATTATCCTTTGTGTTTTTCTCTCTTTGAAGAGTCTATTCCGTCATTAATTTCTATCATTCCCAAAACCCATACTAACCTACCAAAACTTCTATTGTATAGGTTTAGGTCTACTGCATTCTGTGTTCCGACCATGCTCTCAGTCCTGTTTGTGATGGCTTAGCGTTGGTCTGTAGCCTATCATGTTTTTCCAAAGTTAGGTTAGTCTGGTTTTGTCTTGATGAAATGGTGGCACAGTAACTTCAATTAACTGTGATAGATAACAGAATAGACGGATAACAGAAATTTCACTGTAAACATGAAATGTATCGTTATTTAAAATTAACGCTTGAAAAATGTTCGTAATGTGCACATCTTTGTTATGATGACAGATAACAGAGAATGACAGTAAATCAAAGTTTTACTGTATGATAACAAAATTACTGTACCTATATAAAATACCCCTGTCGCAGCAAACCTGCATACTCAGTGAATTTCCAATGGAGATATAATGTATTAATACTACATAAAGTCACTTACCAAGTTTCATAAAAATATATTCACAAATAAGCGATATACTTATGCAATTTTAATTATTCTCTATAAGAATAACATTGGGGCTGAGTACGCAGGTTTGCTGCAACAAGGAACAGAATAAATGGGTTTTTACGCTATTATCAACAGAAATTAACTAGGTGAAGTTGTATACCAGTTTTTATTCATTTATGTTCATAATTAAGTTATAGCATTTAATTATTCTTTTAAAGAATAACATGGGGGTGAATACGCAGGTTTGCTGCTACGGGATCCTTTGGCAAAAAATGTTTGTTTTTTTAGCAAATATCAATAGACCACAACCAGATGAAGCCGTATACCAAGTTTCGTCAGTATATGTTCATAAATAAGCGAGATCTAAAATTTGTCTTTTCCTCCATAAGAATAACATTAGACAATGTACCGGGACTGTGTTTAGCACTTTCAATATCTCGGTAACCAATTGACAGAGGAATGATCAAAATACCAAATTGTGTGTTTTTTTAAGCTGAATCCAACAGTAAAAACTAGTATTTGACTATTTAAAAAATTATATGTAAAAAATAAAAAAAAAACATTTTTGGGGTACAAAACCCCCCCCAAAATACCCCTTCGGATGGAGCGATCTGGCTGGTTTTCAAACTTCAAGTCATAAATGTTGCTTTACACGTTTATACCAAATTTCTTCAAAATCGGATCATTTTTACGAGAGTTATCGTGCTCACAGACACACATATATATATATATATATACATACAGTTTCAAACGAATGGTGTTTTTGGGGTCTGGGGACCTCAAAACAAAAAGTTATCATGGTCCCGGGCCTAGGTCTTACCATGCCGACTACGGTAATAGCTTCTTCCCTATAGAGGAAATTCGCTAAAACCGGTAGAAAGTAAAAATTAGTTTATAGGCCCTAATTTTTAAAGTGGTTGGATATATCTACTTATATAAAGCTAGACGGGTTCACTCACTCACTGACATAAACTATGAGGCACTTCCCGTGATCGAAGCCCCCGCGACCCCATACTTGAATTAAAGCTCTTGACGAGAAATTCCCAGAAAAATTACCAAAAATTAACCTTTTGTGAGTTTTTGGGGCGGGGAAAATTCCACTTTTTCAATTTGTCCACTTTGAGCTTATTTTGTACGGAAACGGTAAGAGATGGCAAAAAATGTTAAATACAAAAGTTGTAGAAAATTTAATTTCCAGCTAACCATTTTTCATCAGATTTAAGATCCGATCATCCGTTTAGCCGCTATTCATCGGAGAAGAAGTAATTTTGAGTATTTTGTCCCATTTAAATTGTACAGTTTTGGAAAGCCATTTAATGAAAGCACACTGTCTTTGGCTAATACCACATGTTTTATCAGCTGATTTAAAAAAAACTGCCCGTGTAGGCGATACTAATAAGCTCACATGAGGTTTATATAAATCAGCTGTTACAAAACAAGGTGAGCACATTATCGCCTAGACGGGAGGTCCAATATCGCGAATATCGTTTGTTTCGAAATTGGAAAATGTAGTCAACCGATTGTTTGTTCTATCGAATGATAAATTTGATGGGCCCGCGGTAGCCCAGTGGATATGTTGTCAGGTGATTCAAGATCATGTGGTCACGGGTTTGAATTCTACTTTTGTTGCTTACTTTTTGAGGTCTGCAATTTATTTCTGTTTAATTTGACTATTTTGTTTTACAAATTCATTTATTTGTAATTTGCACAACGAACAGCCACCATACATCGCTCTGCGGAGTTAGGTTAGGTTAAGTTACTATAATCTGTCGTGAACTGAAGTCTAATTTGTTTTTAGCGAATTTCCCCTATAGGGGAGAAGCTATTACCGTAGGTGGCATGGTAAGACTTAAGCCCGAGACCATGATAACTTTTTGTTTTGAGTTCCCTAGATGCCAAAAACAATATTCGTTCAAATTTATGTATATGTATATATATATATATATATATCTACAGTAGAACCTCCCATATCCGACCATGACGGGACCGGGCCGTGGTCGGAACGGCCAAAAGGTCGGATATCGGGAGGAGCGTAAAATGCCGTTCCCAGGTACAAAAAATGCCACACAGTACTGTAATACAACTTTATTACACCTTTAAAAATATTGTGTATACATTTCAAACATTTTCTGACATGAAATTAAATACGTAAATATTGTATATTCAACTTGTAAAACTATTGATTATCATTTACAAGTAATGATTTTACATTTCAAACTTTTACTGTTATGACATTAATTACAGTACATTTACAAGTAATGATTAAACATTTCAAACATTTCCTGTTATGAAATAAAGGACATTCCACATCAACAACCACGGCTAAACTGACAGTTTTTTACCCAAAAGTAAAGCATAGTATCGATGAGTCACTTTTTCAAGTCTGTACAGGCTCGCGAACGGAAACGGACCGTGAGAGCGCGAGTAAACAATAGACAGACGGACGGTCGGATATCGGGAGGAGTCGGATATGGGAAGGTCGGATATCGGGAGGAGTCGGATATGGGAAGGTCGGATATGGGAGGTTCCACTGTATATATATCCTTCTATATCTATATATATACTATATCTATATACTTCTATATCTATATATATACTTCTTTCAAAAGTTATCGCGGTAACGGACACACACATATATCCGTATGTATCCGTATGTGTGTATGTGTCTGTTACCGCAATAACTTTTGAAAGAAGCACCTGATTTTGATGAAATTTGGCACAAATGTGGAGAGTAACATTTATGACTTTAAGTTTGAAAACCAGATCGATCGGTATATGGGAAGGGTGTTTTATAGGGGTTTAAAATTTTCCAAAAATCTGTTTTTTGAACTTTTTACCATACAATTTAAAAAACACTAGATTTTGGTTACAGCCATTTTATAGAGCTTAAAAATACAAACAATTTAATATTTTGAACCATTAAGATAGGTTTAGTGGTTGTGGAGAAAAGTAAAAAAATGTGTCCATAAAATTTCCCATGTTAATCTTATGGGAATACGGTTTTTAGATTTTCCTCAGATAATTTTACTAAAAACTCCACATTTCTTTCTACAAATCAGTTTAGCTATACAAAACAATCATTTTGGCGTTTTAATTGTTGTTTTACGTCCAACCGTTGCAGTGATGTTCAAAGTGCTAAATACAGTACGTTGTCCAATGTTATCCTTATGGAGAATAAATAAAATGTTATATTTTGATTATTTATGTATGTATATAGATGAAACTTGGTATGTGGCTTCATCTAGTTGTAGTATATTGATATTAGCACAAAAAAAGTTTTTTTTTATTTTTCCCGGTAGCAGCAAACCTTCATACTCGGCCCCCATGTTATTCATATGGAGAATAAGTAAAGTTTTATATCTCCCTTAGTTGTGAACCTAAATTAATAAAACCTGGTATGTAGCTTCACCTGGTTGAGTTATATTGATAAATGCAAAAATAAACATATCTTCCTTGTTGCGTACTCAATTATAATGTTATTCTTATAGATAATAAATAAAATGCTATATATCACTTATTAATTAATGTATTTTTATGAAACTTGGTAATTGGCTCTAGGTAGTAGTGATACCCATATATACAGGGTGATTAGTACTTGGTGTGACAACATTTTTTGGGTGATAATATATGGAGTAAATGGAGTCGAAATACACAATTATTTTTGTTTATCTCAAAGTGGTCTCTTAGCTGTAAATGTTATAGATTTGTTTTGGAAAAAACTGATGTTGCCAGGAAAAAGCTTAAAATTTTCAATTTTATTTTTATCTGATGACAACATGAATATTATTTTCTGAAAGCTGGTGAAATTTTGACTTAGTTAAAATGGTTTCGTACTTGATAGTCATTATTTTATAAAAGTAGTGGCGTCTTAAACTTCAAAAATAATTTTTTGTAAAAACTAACAGTATTGTTAAGGGTGTTTGGCCGCTAGGCTAGTCTGGCGGTGAGGAGCAGTAGTTCTACAAGTCGCCACCGCGCGCCGCTAGGAAGACAACTCGGGCAGTGCTGTGAGTGTGTGTGATATGGCTGGGGGGAGAGAGGAGCGCGTTCTCCCCATTTCTCCCCCTCCCCCCACGCAGCACTGTCTTTCCGTCTACTCGTTCTTCGTCGGTCCGGGGCGCACGGCCCGCGGTTCGACTGGTTGACTAGGGTTGGGTTGCTTACTATTTTCCACTGGTGTGCCTTTCAATGTCGCCGACAACTCATCTCAAATATATGTTTATTTTGAGCGTTCACTTTATAGTTTTGATGAGTAAATTTCTTGTAGCCTATACAGATTTTATCATTAAAATGTTTGACATAGTTGTGAGCAAATTTAAATACAGTGGAACTCGGATACTGTAGTTCGAATCTCAAGGGACCGCGGTAATAAAATTCGAACTATCCCAACAATTGAATTTTAATTGTAGAGGTTAGAATTATCTAGGCCCAAATAAGCTATAGGATAGCTTTACTGTATTAAAAACAAATAACATTATTATATAAACATTAATTATAAATATAATTCCCCCGTCGCAGCAATCCTGCGTACTCAGCGAATTTCCATTGCATAATATATGTCTTAATACCATATAAAGCCAATACCAAGTTTCATAAAAATATATTCACATATAAGCGATATATACAATTTTAATTATTGTTTTATTTTAATTATAATTTTAGTTATTTTAATTATTTTAATAATTATAAGAGTAACATTGGTGATGAGTACGTAGGTTTGCTGAAACAAGGAACACGAACAATTATTTTGTATGCAAATATAAATAGAATTTAACTAGGTGAAGCCACATACCAAGTTTCATCAATATTCAATCATAAATAAGCACTATATAACATTTTAATAATTATCCATAAAAATAACATGGGAGCTGAGTAAACAGGTTTGCTGCAACAAGAAACTAAAAAAAATGGGTTTTTATGCAAATATCAATATAACTCAACAAGGTGAAGCCAAATACCAAGTTTTATTAATTTATGTTCATAATTAAGGGAGTCATTACATTTTACTTATTCTCCATAAGAATAACATGGGGGCTGGGTACGCAGGTTCGCTGCTACGGGGATAATCAACAAAAAATCAATTTTTTGTGCAAATATCAATACACAAGTACTACGTGACCCCACGTGCCAAGTTTCATCAATATACATTCATTAATAATGGAGATATCAAATTTTATTTATTCTCCATAAGGATAACATTGGACAACGTACTGTGTTTAGCACTTTGAATATCTCGGCAACGGTTGGACGTAGAATCACAATTTAAACACCAAAATGATTGTTTTGTGGAGCTGAGTTGATTGGTAAAAGCAAATGTGAAGTTTACATTAAAATTAACTTAGGAAAAGCCAAAAACCTTCCCATAAGATTAACATAGGAGATTTTATGAGCAGGTTTTTTTGGATTTTCTCCGCAACCACTTAACCTAGCTTAATAATTCAAAATACCATATTATTAGTTTTTTAAGCTCTATAACATGGTCTAAACCAAAATTAAGTGTTTTAAAAATTTTAGGGTAAAAAATGCAAAAAACTGATTTTCCCAGCAAAAAATGAAGCCCAATCCCGTTTTATAGGCCCGAAGGACTACCGGAACGTATATTTTACGAATACAATCGGCGATTCGACCCCGTTCTATCACCAATGAGCGCCTATTTTTACTATTTACTGATTTAAAAACATATATACTTAAATCAAAAATATACAATGCTTGGAAAATAAATGGATTGTATTGTTCTCTTTATTTATTTATAAAAAATATTAAAAAGGTATCAGTAAGGCTTCAGGAAATATGTTTCAATATCAGTAGTTAAAGAATTTACTATGTCTGTTCAAGTCTTCTCTGTTATTAATTTGGTTGATTAATAGATTTAAATATAGTACATTTTCAGTGAAAAATCCTCATATTTTATCTTTGTTTACCCCAAACTAAATTGAGATGGAGTTGGAAATGCTTAGCAATACTTATAGCAATACAAAACGAGTTCGCACGCAGCACGCTGACGTGAGGGAAGGGAATTTCCACATACAAAACTTTTAAAACTCGAAACCAGTGTAAAAACATACATTTATTCAAATTTTATTGAAATCTGAAAACATTGATTTTTGTCTGTTCTGATGTTCCTGGTTTCATTTACCTGCAATGCTAGGAATACAATTTTGCGCATTATAAGGTTGGGAGAAGGTCCAGTCGGGCTTTAAAGTAGGCGCCATGTTGCTGGGGATGATACAGATACACCAACAAATGAATAACATGCTTTTTAATGTAAAAACCCATAATACAACGTACTGTGTTTAGCCGATATACATTTTCTTTAATAACTCGGTAAATATTTATGCTAGAATGACGAGAGAGGGCTTAAAACTTTCGCTTCACTAATTCCCATCTTAATACATGCATTACTTTTACGACCGGGGCTTGTCTGACCCTTTTTGGGCCCAAAAACTCGAAATTTAAATGAATAATTCCCTAAAAAGGGGTTTAGAGAAGATATATATATATATATATATATTCGAGAATAAAATTCACAGTAAAGGGCTACTATAATATATATCATTTTGAACGACTCCCAAGACGTGTTCAGGAGGTCACGTTAGGAACTTCTTTGCTGATCCCGGACTTAAGTTTCACCGTGCGGGTCATGCTAATAGTTCACAAAACAAAAATAGGAAATTCATAAAACAACAAGTAGTGGTGGGCTTGTGTAACCACTCTACTACCTGGCTACACAAGCAAATCTTTATCAACAATTTAGAAGCCGAGTGTCAAAGCTGAACAAAACTCTCATAACTGAATACTGTAGAATTATGTATTAAATTAAATATCTGGCTATACATATTTGTGCTAAAATTATGGGAGTGGGTTTAGGCCTACATTTTCTGGATTTTTATGTCATATAATGTAATATGCATTAATTTTACATCCCGATTTATTTTTACCGTTTTTGGGAGCTAAAAAAAAACAACATTTGTAATTTTTATATCCTCCAAAAAGTGGAAGTTAGGGTCTTTCTGATTGCTTTGCAAAATTAACTTGTCCAACTGATTATAGAAAAGAATATCTCCACGAAATTTGAATTAAATCGTAAATTTACACTTTCCTATCACTTAGTTAAATACAACTTCAGAAGAAGCTGGATCATCAGTTACATGACAGGTAGACCCTAGCCTATAACTTGTTTCACACAATAATGTTTTACTCGCAATTGCTTTTCTTGTATGCCTATATTTCTTACAAGGCATTAATTTCTACGGTTGCAGTAATACCATAATACTCTGAAAACTGAAAAACGTGGACACGCGGTACTCGTGTTGAGCGAGTAGCGGGATTCGTGGTGGGTGTGGCTGGAGGGAGTGTAGGGGGCGGCGCGACCTTGGACTACGCGCTCATGCGTGGGGTGCGCTCGTGGTGGCGCTGTGCGTGTGAGTTTGTGTCTGTGAGTTTATTAAATTCAACGGAGGACCATGGTTTAAAATAATGAACTGTACTAAAAAATTGCTGACTCAAAGAAAAATAGTTCCAAAATTAGAAAATGCGGAAGGCAAAATATGTGTTACCTTTTATTTTTAACTGCTCAAGAATATCAAGATGAAGCCGTGTCCAAGAACTTGTTCTTTTTTTAAACGTTGAGTTTAGTTGAGACGATGACGATGACTACGATGAACCAGGCCTGGTATAACTTGCTGATTTATGATGCGGTGCGGTGAACAATTTATTATAAAAAGCCGGTAGTGGATGCAAAGTAATAACAATCTTGAGGTTTGACTTTAAACACTGTGTAACGTTACATTATTAAATAATTTTGATATTAACTGAAAATTTGGAAGTTGTGGTCGAATTAGAAAAAACTACTGTGACATGATAAAAACTTAGTTGAGTTCACTTCTACAGCTGGGAGAAGACTGGTTCCTTCCAGAAATCGGAAATCCTGTGTATTCTTGGTTGTGACGTAGGTCTTTTGACAAATCAGACGGACGGTCAAAGTCTATTGATATGAATTGTGTCTCTATACAGATGTTCAACTGTTCATTGTATGAAATAAAAACGTTTCTTCCTTATATAGCCTTCTTCGTAGGCTAGGCCTAGTAGATAATTTAAATCAAATAAAACCTTATGATTTATTATTATTTTCTTTTTAAGCCTAATTAAAACACATTTTAAGCCCATGTAATTATGACGAAACAAAATTAATCCATCTTCTGACACAGAAAAAATCAAATAAAACTGCACTGTTTTTAGGTCCATAGTTTTGGCCTATTTTAATATGAAATATTAAACATTTTGTGTTAGTGAGGTGTAGTGCGGCTGGCCTACTCTGCCCCGGAAGGCAATTTCCAAGAACCAAAGGAGCAGGTCATAGACCAAACGAAAAAAGATATAAACTTCAAACAAATTCTAACATGTATATCATACTGACCCGCACAACTTAATCTATTATTTATACCACAAAATTGTATTAATATATTTTTAATAGAGTATTAAAGTAAAAATATATTTCAGATTTTTTAAATTTTGAAATGAAATTATATTAGTAATAATAACCTGAATTTATCCCACACAACTACAAATTTTCATTGGAATCGGACCAACGGTTTTCTTACTGACCTTCTCCCAACATTTGTTAAAATCTCTACTTTTAAGACCCATAACTCACTTAAAAGCAATGCGAATTATTTAATATATATCCATTTTGTTTCCTAATTGTTATCCTGATGTGAAAAAAATAATATATTACAAATTAATTTTTTGACCAAACACCCTTAACTAATAATAATTTGGTTATTTCAATAAGTTATAAAATGTCAAATAGCCTAAAAAACTTCCCAATTTTATTAGCTTTAATTTAATACCAATAATTCTTTTATTTATTTGGAGTATGTCGGAATAAAACAAATTTTTACGTAAAAAAACACAGGTTAACAGAAACCAGTAATAAAAAGTAAATAACCTATTTGCTTCTAGTGATCCTGTCCAAGTTATTATTGCTTTTTAATGGAATGAACACTATTAAAAAAACAAAAACAAATAAAACAAAAATTGTATTTTACTTTCTGAACCGTCCACGTTCTGTTTTCTGTCTTCAGATCATGTTGGAGGAAATTCAAATAATCAACGCCATTTAGGTTTTCTGGAAAAAAGTGTGGCCCTACAAGTTGGTTTCCAATGATTCCGCTCCAAACATTGACATGAAATCTTCTTTGGTGTGAACTTTCACGAATCACTCTGGGATTTTCTTGCTCCCAGTGATGCATATTGTGAATGTTAAAAACACCATCCTTAGTAAATTTGAATTCATCGGTGTACAGAATATTTTTCAAGAACTGGTCCTGTTCAATGTCAGCATTTAAAAGCCAACGACAAAATTGTATTCTCGGTGCATAGTCTTGAGGCTCCAAAGCATGAACCTGAGTGAAGTGGTAAGGATGGAACTGAATTTCATGTAAAATGCTCAATACTTTCCACTGGGAAACTCCGACCTCACTGGCGAGCTGTCGGGAACTGATTTGAGGATTGTCCTCAACCATATTTAAAACTAATTCATCCATATTTACATTTTGACGGGCAGGACCTACCTCGTTTGGCTGTTTATAAACGGTGCCTCTTTCCAATAAACGTTGATGTAATCTGGAAAACACTGCGGGACTAGGAACTCGTCGCTCGGGGTGCCGGACATGGTATTCTCTTTAAACAGCTCGAGCATTTCCATCGCAGAAACCGTAAACATAATGCATTTCTGCATACTCACACACTGTGTACTCCATGATAGTTTTCACCAAACTGGATCAATAAATTGCTTAAACTGTGTTTTTGCAAGGTAAAAGGTAAATTATCTCCTAGATAAGGTTCACTTCATGTCCTTTGTGTATGATAATGTGATAACTGTTGAGGAATTGGTTCTGTTAACAATCCTTAAGAATTTCTTATCTTTAAAGATTGAAAACAGAACGTGGACGGTTCAGAAAGTAAAATACAATTTTTGATTTCTTTGTTTTTGTTTTTTTTTAATAGTGTTCATTCCATTAAAAAGCAATAATAACTTGGACAGGATCACTAGAAGCAAATAGGTTATTTACTTTTTATTACTGGTTTCTGTTAACCCTTGTTTTTTTACGTAAAAATTTGTTTTCTTCCGACATACTCCAAATAAATAAAAAAATTATTGATATTAAATTAAAGCTAATAAAATTGGGAAGTTTTTTTTAGGCTATTTGACATTTTATAACTTATTGAAATAACCAAATTAGTATTAGTTAACAATACTGTTAGTTTTTTACAAAAAATGATTTTTGAAGTTTAAGACGCCACTACTTTTATAAAATAATGACTATCAAGTACAAAACCATTTTAACTAAGTCAAATTTCACCAGTTTCAGAAAATAATATTCATGTCGTCATCAGATAAAAATAAAATTGAAAATTTTTAGCTTTTTCATGGCAACATCAGTTTTTTCTAAAACAAATTTATAACATTTATAGCTAAGAGACCACTTTGAGATAAACAAAAGGAATTGTGTATTTAGACTCCATTTACTCCATATTATCACCTAAAAAATTTTGTCACATCAAGTACCAATCACCCTGTATATGCATTGGTAATTCGCTGAGTATGCAGGTTTGCTGCGACAGGGTATTTTGTTTTTTTACAAGTAAATCCATTTGTAGAACTCCAATTTAACATTGTAACCACAACTTTGTATTTATATCTGATTGACTTTGATTGAGTGAGCACTTTATTTTTTGCTTGTATTCACCTCGAAACAACCATCGTAGTCGAGACGAGAGTTCATTCGATAAAACTAACAAGCAGCCGGTTCATCAAATGTTTCGATATCGAACCGATATGAGACCGTCTCTGTAGGTGTTAATGTGCTCCTCCAAAGGTCATTGTTGTGTAGTTTTGCTTTAGTTAATGAACTACAATAGTTGGGTTTGATTTAAACTTGAGTTGACTGAGGAAGGTAAGTGAGCGAAGCAAACTCCAAAAGGGGGTTTGGGGGCAAAGCCCCCAACGGCGATATGCCTAGTTTTTTTATACGCCTAGATGTGATCTGAGCGACGATAAGGGTAGAGGATATGGGGGGAGTCGGTAGATTGCTACCATCCCTTAATTGTGTAAATATTCCCCATTGTATACTTTCAGGTGATCGATCACCTCTGTGCGGTTGTCATGGGATAAATGTTTGATGACCCATTCAGAATTGTAATTGATTTATTGTATAATAAGCCAATTAATTTGAGTTTCTCGTTTAATTTATGATAGCCTAACTTGGTTTATTAAGATTAGATTCCTCTCGGTTTTACAATAAAAATATCAATGGCTACGCCACCTGCTGGATCCTGATGGCCATATCATACACAGTCAGATCTCTGAGGAACCAAAGAAATAACAAACTGTATGTGAAACTGGCAACATAAAAACAAATTCATTCGACTTCGAGCCTAAAGAAGACTAACAACGTACAATACAACAACATTGTCAAAATACTCCCTGAACCCACTGAGACCTCCTCCAGAGGTTCAGGGATAAATTCACATTTAGGGTCGAACTTAGCAGCCAAGATTCGTAGAGCTTTTAGCCCAGGTATGATATTTCCATAAGAGTAATGTTCACAGCAAAGATGTCTTACAAGGTCGTTCAGCTGATGCATAAATCCACAACATACTATTAGTCTTACCAACCTTACAGGGAATAATAATGGTAAAGCTATTTTTAAATTGCCACTGGACATGCAGAAAGAAAATTTAAACCCTTGATCCATTAATCTAATAATACAAATAAATCAAAACAATATATTAGTTTCATAAAATATCAGCTGATCAAAGTATGTACCAGTAAGCAGCTAAACAATGTTTATTTGAATTACAATGATGAGGCATTATGGTAGGCCCCTACGCGTACGATAAATATTGTGTTTCCAACAACACTGCAGATTGGATTGGTGATCACGTGACCTTACAACTATTTTTACGATGTCTATTTCAGTTAGCTAGAAAACCTTAAATATACCGACTGCACAGACCTTTACGAAATATGACCTTGCATAGCAGCTACCATACAGTATTATTTTTATACCTAGAAACAGCCAAATTTAAACAATTTAAAACAGTAGGCCTAAATATTATTAGTAGTAAGTAAGAATTTGTTTAATTTTGACTGCAGCGGAGACTGCTATTCGATGTGCAATTTTACTGCGTTTAAAAGATATTTAAGGTGGCATTTGAACATTTTTAATTTTGTCCTAGTAACTATACATTTTTTATATTTATTTAAAGGAAATTTAGTGGGATGAAAGTCATTTCCAAAAATTCATCACAGCCATAATTAATGATGCACATGAAAGAGTAATTCCTAAATTGGTTCAGTAAGTTATTTCATACTTTAATCTATAAAAATTGTAATTTTCAGCTATTTTAATTTTTGAATATTTGTAATTGTTTGTTGAAACCATAGCTTTCTAATGGTACCTATTATAAAGCAGCACCTAGGTATAAAGGTAGTTGAAATACATTTGTTTTAAAATAATGCTCTTTTACTTTTGAATGACACAATATTTTTTGGTCAGGTGAAATTTTATTGATTTATTTTTTTAAATACTGAATTAAATTTATTCTATGCATTTGTATTTGTGAATCTGCTGTTGTTGTTGTGTTGTTTGTTATGTTCAACATTTAACCAAATACATTATGTTCCAGTCAAAATACCTTCACGAGAAGAGATTCAGCAAGCTAGGGAGTCGTCGATCACGAGTGCGTTGGAGAACTTCACCCGCAACTGGCAGGCAATGGTGCTCCGTGTGGCGGAGCAAGAGGCGGAGCAGGATAAAGCGGAGAAGGAGAAAGAGCTGGCGGAGCAGAGGGAGTGGGAGGAGAGGTTGATAGAGAAGCAGTGCGCCGCCATGACCAAGACCAACCAGGAGTTCCTGATGGGCTTGAAAGGCATTTTTCAAGGACTAAAGAGATAGTAAGATGTAGGCTATCGTTGCTGTAAATATACATTGATATGTAGCTATAGGCCTACATGATTGAATTGTTACAAAGGATAGTTAGGCTTGAAGTTGTAAAATGGTAATGAGACAAAGTGAACTAAACAATTGTAGAGTTTGCCAATAAAAGTTGGTTTGGATGTTTTTCTGGTTTTAGTTTTCCTCTGTAGACCTACCTATATACCTTTCAAAGATTTAAAATATTTGTTTATACAAAATAACACTTTTTTAAAAAGGCTTACAAATTTGAACTAAAATGGGAACCTTTGACGGAAAGGAATTTTACCATCCAAACAAATTTTTACACAATATTCTTTGCATGCGATATAGAAGAAATAGTAAACAAGAACCTGAAAAAGGTCAATATGGAATGTGATGAGTCAAGAATAATAAAATGTATCCAATTTGACATAATACTTAAAGGCTTGAATACCTTTCCATATTAAACCTGTATTAACACATGAATACCTTTCCATATTAAACCTGTATTAACATATTATTAAAGCTAATTAGTATTAGAAATACTAAATACCCCCATCGCAGCAAACCTGCGTACTCAGCAAATTTCCAATGCAAATATGTGGGTATCACTACTACCTAGAGCCACTTACCAAGTTTCAAAAAATACATTCATTAATAAGTGATATATAGCATTTTATTTATTCTCTATAAGAATAACATTATAAATGAGTACGCAGGTTTGCTGCAACAAGGAAGATAAGATATGTGTTTTTTTGCAATTATCAATATAACTCAACCAGGTGAAGCTACATACCAAGTTTTATTAATTTAGGTTCATAACTAAGGGAGATATAAAACTTCACTTATTCTCCATATGAATAACATGGGGGCCGAGTGTGCAGGTTTGCTGCTACCGGGAAAAATCAACAAAAAACTTTGTGCTATTATCAATATACCACAACTAGTTGAAGCCACATACATTTCATCAATATATGCACATAAATAATCAAAATATAACATTTTATTTATTCTCCATAAGGATAACATTGGACAACGTACTGTATTTAGCACTTTGAATATCACTGCAACGGTTGGACGTAAAACAACAATTAAAACGCCAAAATGATTGTTTTGTATAGCTAAACTGATTTGTAGAAAGAAATGTGGAGTTTTTAGTGAAATTATCTGAGGAAAATCTAAAAACCGTATTCCCATAAGATTACCATGGAAAATTTTATAGACACATTTTTTGACTTTTCTCCACAACCACTAAACCTAGGTTAATAATTCAAAATACTGTATTTTTGTTTTTTTTAAGCTCTATAACATGGTCAAAATCAAAATAAAGTTGTTTACAAATTTTAGGATAAAAAATGCAAAAAACTGATTTTTGGAAAATTTAAAACCCCCATAAACCCCCCTTCCCATGGTCCGATTTTTCTGGTTTTCGAACTTAAAGTCATGAATGTCATTTTATACATTTGAGCCAAATTTCATCGAAATCGGACATTTTTTACTCAAGTTATCGCATTCACAGACACACACACATATATATATATATATAATTATATATATATATATATATATATAATTTGAACGAATAGTGCTTTTGTCATCTGGGGACCTCAAAACAAAAAATTATCATGGTCTCGGGCTTAAGTCTTACCATGAGACCTACGGTAATAGCTTCTTCCCTATAGGGGAAATTCGCTAAAAAAGGAAGAAATCACGATCATTTATTCAAAACCTTAGGGATTCTCAAATTATTCAAGCCACTTCAGCACCTAAAATTTAACTAGGAAGCCTGATCTGTTTGCCCTAGACTGCAAAATGAACAATCCTTTATTTTCATTGGATGAATTGTTTAAAGAAGGAAAAAAAATTAAAAAAGTAAGATAACATGAAAAAATAGAAAATCTAAGCTGCAGTATTTTTAGACTTAAGATATTTTTTGTAAAAGCCTACACAATTTATAATTGTTTTTTGGCAAATAAATATTATTATTACCGTATTGTTATTATATATAAAAAAATAAAAAACTGTTTTGGCAAAACAATTGTTATTAATTTTAATTCCAGTCTCACTTTTATATTTCTAATATTCAACTTTGAATGTACAAGTTAACATCAATAACATAATTTTAAATTTGATTACACTCAAATAATCCAAAACAAAAACTATTTACTTTGAAAGTAAAAACTTCCGTTGCCGAATGCCTATCAATGAAAAAAAAAACAAATAGGCAGCCTGAGAAAGATTTTCGAACATGGACATGATGGTTATTTATAAAACGAGCGAAAAACGAAATTGTGTTGAAGACAGATGGTAACCGCCAACAATTTCAACCTAGACTACCCTCGCTTCCACCCGTTCGCATTGCCTTTTGTCTTCTGTCCGATTTTGTTTCTTATTACTAGGTTAGTTTTTGCCTGTTTATTGGCTACTCCAGATGCAAATAATAAAATAACTGTCTTGCTTTCCTCACTCGTAAGTTTAAATATACGTTTTAACAAAGTCTGTAAGATTGCATAATAACAAAGGCTGTGTGAAATAAAAATAAATTGGAATAACTGTTATTAAATGTTTAATTTCCATGAGTTTAATACAGTGGAAATTGGAAACTTGTCATTTCATCAAACATTAACACTACTTGACGTTCTTGTTGGTGACGGTCATATTTTTTAATTTACATTTTAACATTTGGATGAGCTCTTCTGATATTCCAGGCATTAGATTGGTTACATTTAACCAATTAGAAATTGTTTGGCGTGAAGGTATATTAAATTGTTTTCCATCTCTTAAATTATTATACAAGGAAGGAGATTTCTAGAGCTAGCTGTTTCTCCTCTTCTCGCCATTGTGTCCCTTTTTTGTGCAGAATTTGTATACCAAGTAAAGTATTGAAAGAGTAATTTGTTATTACATTCGAAGCCGATTTGTAGATTTCATGTTTAGTTAATTTATGTGTTCTGGAACCTAATCTTTTTAATTTCATACTTAATTTCTGCGTAGAGGTCCGGTACTTTTGTATCCTTTTTTTCAGTTTATTTTTTCTTGGTGTATCTGGCAGTGCATCAGTAACTACAGCCTTTGTCTCTGTCCATGTGACTGCGGTAGATGATTTTGTTGGTGACACTGTCCAAGTCATTGCGGTTGGTGATATGGCCCAAGACGCTGCAGAAGCAGCAACTCCAGCCGAAGTCACCGACCAGGTCACTGCTGTAGCTGGTCTGGGCCAAGACACTGCAAAATCAGCAACTCCAGCCGAAGTCACTGACCAGGTCACTGCAGTGGTAGCTAGCCTGGAACGGGAACCCGAACTGCCCGCTGCTGACGTTACTGTCCTAGTAACTGAAGTGTGTGAGACATCCTCAATAGAATATCTACTGGCGGCGACTGCAGTGGGTGCTGTGGATGTGGGGAGAGCTGCACTTGTCACCGAAATATCCAGCAAAGTCGGAATGACATCTATTTCCACTCTATTTCTAATGTCACTTGTGAAACATGGTCTTCAAAAATGTCTATCACACATATATCTATGAGTCAGTTGTAGGGGTGGGCGAGTACTATTTTTTTTAATCGAGTCGAGTCGAGTATTGAACCAAACTACTCGAGTATCGAGTTGAGTCGAGTCGAGTAGTTCTTTAAAAAGTAAAAAAAAACTCATTTTAATTTTTCTTATTGAAAACAATGTTTTGTACATATTAAACTTTAATTATAAACATAATATTTTATTGATTTTATTTTAACCTTAATTTTACCATACATTAATAATGATTTACGTAAATTAAAAATTATTGTTTTCAACAACCATAACAAACAAAAGACAAGTATTACAAATATAAATCCATACAACAATTTTGGGTTTATTGATCAAAACCAGAACATTTTAAGTGATTTTTGTACCCTGACCCAAACATCCCCTGTGCCCCTCTCTTACTTATCGTAACTCACAGGTAGCCATAAATAACCCACCTGTCATGGTCTCCTTTCATGTGAGCTAAAGATAAATGTTAGACTTAGTTTTCTTTATTTCAGTCACTTATTTTGTTAAATATTGGTTAGCGGCGTAAATGGCGGGAGTAGCTTTGCATTTTCAACTATTTGGGGTAAAAGGCGGGAGTAATCAAATACTCGACTCAAATTTTCGAGTAGTCTCTAATACTTGCTCGGCCTTTGAGTATTAGAAAATACTCGACAGGTACTCGAAATCTCGAGTACTCGCCCACCCCTAGTTAGTTGTGACTCATTCAAATTCGTCAACTCCTCATTCACACAGTTAATTATCCACTGTTGGCAAATATCAACTCAATTAACCGGAAACCGGAAAAATACCCGATCAGGGTTATCGCGTTTATTGGCGATACAACCGCCAAACACACATTGATTTCCTTTCCGTTTATAAACGTACTCCATTGTTATAAACTAAACAAATACTAATAACAAGTCGTAATAAATCAAATAACAGTAAAAACTTCACTTATACACTTATACTATACTTATACACTTTTTAGCTTAAAATATTTACATAACAGGCATGGTTGCAGGCAATATATTTACATAATACTCGTCTGAGAACATCACACGCGAAACTGAGACTCCGAGACAAACTTATTGCAACGGTTTGAAAGCTTCCGACTGCCGATGCCCCAAAGTTTTGCATTCTGCGACGGACAGACCATAAATCATACGGAAGAGCGAGGATGTTTTGGGGGTGAAGAGGGGGTAGGGGAGGCGGGAGGGGAGGGGATGAGATGAGAAAGATGAGTCATCTTTTGCAGACTTGACATCATAGTCAATTCACTGATGCTGGACACTGTATGATAGTTTCAAAACGTTTGTCATTAGATTTACCGAGGGCGAAGGATGATGCAAAAATTAAGATAACATAAATTTACTCAATTATAAGTTTGCAATTGGAAAAACTAGTATTTTTCATCGCTAGGACCAAAAGTGACGCTTTTCGATCCGAGGTCAAGTTAAACGGCTGAGGCAGAGCCGAGCTACCCCCGATAACCATAACCGATAACTATATTATTCGTCATACTGCAAACAACATTAACATAACAATTTCTCAAAAACAAAATTTTGTTTACTTGTTTACCATTAAAAGTTTGCTTCCACATTGATCTTATTGCTACTCTTTAACTTTGGAAATCCTTATGCCTTGTTATCGGGTTTTAGAATTAATAAAAGAGATACAAAATAGTTAAAGAAAGACTAGTAGCCCGTCGCGGCTTCGCTCGCGATCACAATACAATATTACGTCTGCGAAGTTAATTACAATTATTGTTAAAGCACCTAGGAAACCGAGCTTTGCTCGAGACTCCAGTCAGTTTGAAAAAATCCAGTCAGAAAACAGCCAAAGTTTCCCTCTCCACACAAAAATAGGCAAAGTTTAGTGCAGTTTTTGTTGTTTTTTTTTTTTTGTGAAACACGTGGTTAATAAACAGACGACGGATAAACAAATGTTGACACAAATTTAAATATCTCCGCTGCACACAACATTTCACTGCTCAAAGGGTTGTATAAAATACAAATATCTTATTTATAAATAAATTCCTTATCTTTAACATCTGGTATTGCCAATAATCTGTCCAAAATGTATTAACAGCTGCAATTCAAATAAAATTATTCCTCATGTTAATCTTATGGGCGAAAAACAAACTTTGAGGGCCAGCCCGTGCCCTTCAGATTGGAAATATCTAAAAATGAAAACCTTTATGCAAAACAACAAATCAGGACGAATATTTTGGTATCTCAATCGTTAAAATCGGTTTAGAAATAACGGAGGAGTTCTCTTAACAAAAATTGGCTTAGCGTATTAATATTAACATAAGATTCATTCATCAGAAAAGTAAGCTTACTAATAGCTAAATGTTTAATAGCTAAACGATGGCTATGTTTTTGTCTTTTAAGATATTTAAATTTAAATATGTAACGTAAATATGATATCCGCAGTAAGGCGAAGCCCTTAAATTCTATGACTTTGATCGATGGCTTTAAACCTTCCTAGGGAAGGTCAACCTGAATTACCATGTACAGTTTCATTAACTTCGGTTCAGTAGTTTAGACATAGGTAACATATTATTCATACATTTATTTTTATAGATACAGGTTGGTAATAACACATCAGAAGAAGGAGCACGTTAGATGGTAGAACAAGAAATAAACAAACTTTTACCTTTTGCGAACTTAGCTTAAAATGCAGTCCTAAAAATAGACACATAATCTATTATGTGCATCTGACAAATGCATGTGTTTAACAATGTTTGTAATATGATTAGATCTAATCATTCCCTCTGCCAACTTAGCGCCTCACTTGGACTCTTAAGTAATTAAATATCTCCAAACACACGATACATAATACTGAAGTTTCACAATTTGTTAAACTGAATATTCCAGCTGATATAAAAAAGTAAAACAAAAACTAAACTAAACGTTACTATTTTTATTTTAAGTTTGAGAATTATAAATTTCAACTAACAAAATAATATGAACATAATATAATTGAAATGAGGTCAAAAGATATCTACTGTGCATTGTAGATTATAAAGCCTAATATGGAAACTATCAAATGCAATGCTAACGCTAACATGGATGCAAAATTCGGCTTTGGGCCGCCAGTAGAGACGACAGTTTCTTATCGGTATTCACGGAAGAGTGGTGGTCAGGGGTGAGGAGGGGTGAGAGTACGAGAGGTGGACTGGATGTTGTCGACGTCATTACTGTCTTTCACCAGCTTGCTCTGTCTGACACTGTCTGTCTGTTCGTCTTCCTCTGCAATTTCAAGTAGTTCTCGTAATGTCTGCTAGGAGGAAGCACCTGCCATAGCCCCTGTTGCCAACCGCACTCAACAGATTGCGCTGATTTTTGGTTATCCGATTCCAGCATTGGGTTTACTGTCTACTACAGTTGTATAGTCAATGATTATAGTTTCTAGAAAGTTTTAGCTGGATGAAAAAAATTAAATTGGGTCCTTTTTTCTCCTTAAGCTACAAGCTAAATATCCTTTATTATATTGTTTATGTAAATAATAAATAGAAATATAATTTTTTAAACAGCAACATGTTTTTTAGTGAATTTCCTATGGAAAAGTGAACTATTAACATGACCCGCACGGTGAAACTTAAGCCTGGGACCACCATAGAAGTTCCTAATGTGACCCCCTGAACACGTTTTGGGGGGTCGTTCAAAATTATAAATATATATGTGTGTGTGTGTGTGTGTGTGTGTGTGTGTGTGTGTGTGTGTGTGTGTGTATATATATATATATATATATATATATATATATATATATATATATATATATATATATATATATATATATATATGCACTCTAGCGGTCACATTTTTTGTCCGATTTACTTCAAATTTGGTAGGGACGTTCCTTTCTATAATCAGTTGGACAAGTTCGTTGGGCAAAACAATTGGAAAACTCTAATCCCCTTTTTTGGGGATTATTCTTTAAAATTTTGAGTTTTTGGGCCCAAAAAGGGTCAGATAAGCCCTGGACGTAAAAGTAATGCATGCATTAAGATGGGAATTAGTAAAGCGAATGTTTTAAGCCCTCTCTCGTCATTCTAGCATAAATATTTACCGAGTTATTAAAGAAAATGTATATAGACGTATAGACTAAACACAGTACGTTATCTTATGGGTTTTTTTACATTAGAAAGCAAAAATGTTATTCATTTGTTGGTGTATTTGTATCATCCCCAGCAACCTGGTGCCTACTTTAAAGCCGGATTGGACCTTCTCCTAACCTTATAATGCGCAACATTGTATTCCTAGCATTGCAGGTGATTAAAACCAGGAGCATCAGAACAGCCAAAAAATCAATGTTTTCTGGTGATTTCAATAACATTGGAATAAATGTATGTTTTTAAACTGGTTTTGAGTTTTAAAAGTTTCGTATGTGGAAATTCACTTCCCTCACGTCAGCGTGCTGCGTGCGAACTCGTTTAAAATTATAGCACTAAACACCTTTGGACCAAAGACAGGGCAATATTATATACTATGTCTGTCGTGTTTAACCTGTTGGTAACAATCGTCATAGTAGAACCACACTATTCCGAACTCGGATGGTCCGACTCCTTGTTTAGTCCGACCGTGCCATCATCGGTGTTTGTTAATTATTTATGTAAATAAAAACCTGAATATGTATTTGGTGCGATGCTCCGTTCAGGTCTTCTCCTATCAATGACTCATCATTGATGATGAAATCAGTGGGTCGGTGTCAGCTTTTATCACAGTAGGCCGTACGTTATTTATGATTTACAGTAATATTAAATCTGTAAAACTGTACATACATTTTAGTATTTTCAGTTTAAACTAGTTTTATCCTGTTTTAGCGAATTTCCCCTATAGGGAAGAAGCTATTACCGTAGGTCTCATGGTAAGAGTTAAGCCCGAGACCATGAAACTTTTTGTTTTGAGGTCCCCAGATGCCAAAAACACTTTTCGTTTAAATTTATATATACATATGTGTGTGTGTGTGTGTGTGTGTGTGTGTGTGTGTCTGTGAATGCGATAACTTCACAGACCAAAATCCAAGTAAAAAACTGAGTAAAAAACGTCCGATTTTGATGAAATTTGGCTCAAATGTGTAAAGTGACATTCATGACTTTAAGTTCGAAAACCAGAAAAATCGGATCATGGGAAGGGGGGTTTAGGGGGCCATAAACCCCCCTTCCCATGATCCGTTTTTATTTTAATCTTATGGGAAAAAGGTTTTTGGTTTTCCCTCAGTTCATTTTAATGTAAACTTCACATTTGCTTTTCCCAATCAGTTCAGCTCTACAAAACAATCATTTTGGTGTTTAAAATGTGATTCTACGCCCAACCGTTGCAGAGATATTCAAAGTGCTAAACACGGTACTTTGTCCAATGTTATCCTTATGGAGAATAAATTAAATTTGATATCTCGATTCGATTATTTATGAATGTATGTTGATGAAACTTGGTATGTGGCTTCAACTTGTTGAGTTATATTGATAATTGCATAAAAACCCATTTTTGTTATTCCTTGTTGCAGCAAACCTGCTTACTCGGCCCGCATGTTATTCTTATGGAGAATAATTGGATAATTGAACGAAGTGGAGTTATTTATCCTTATACACAACTTTACTGCTTCGACTGGTAAGAGAATTAACTCAACTGGCGTGTCTGTGACCACAATAACTCGAGAACGCCTCCACAGTTAAACTTCAAATTTTCCAGAAAAACTTAACAGGTCAAAATCTCGGTCGAGTTCGTTATTCAGATAATTTCGTTCAGTATTAATCAAATTATCTTAAAACCAAATTTATTTTTTTCTCCATAAGAAAAACATTGGAAGCCATTTTAGTGGTACTTGAATCGTTAAAATTTAGCCGATGTCTATGTTTCAACAACAGAGTAACAATAGTTAGTTTACTAGAGAATACTTTGTTATACTGGATAACAAGTTTTTTTACAAAAAAAAAAACACAAGAGAGATAAATCAAAGTATATTTTTATGTTGTGAGTATATTTATTATTTTATAAATTATTAAGTGTACGTTAAAAAAAACAATCAGTTAATATTCCCTTAGTACGCCTACTCTGTGTAAATATCGTCAGTCTGTCAGAGGCGAACGAGATACAGACAGTGACAGACAGACGACAGACGACGTGTGTGGCAGATCTAAAAACTCAAAATAACTTTTTGATGACTGTAGATGCTAAGATATTAACTTAACTTATAAAATAGTTTATTACATTTTCTTAGACAATTGGTAATACTGTGATTGTCATGTTTAAAAAGTATGCTAAGCCTCATTTTGTATAGAAAGCGTTGATGAAGTTAGTCACAGTAAGCGAACAACCTTAAAATTTATTTTATAGGACAATTATTTGCTAGGTTATATTTTCACTAAATTAATAATAAAAATTGTCTACATTACCTAAAATACATTACCAGTAATGTAGTAGGTAACCACAATAAAAGCTATAGATTATTCTAACCAAAGAGCCTCTTCCGAAGGTTATCTTGAATGACTTGACATAGCCTAGGGTTGGATTACAGTAAGAGTAAGCCGACATTAAACTGGTAATACAACTTTTGTAAAATACTTTAAATACATTACCAGGAATGTTGTAGCGAACCAAAATAAAAGCTTTAAACTATTCTTACCAAACTAAGCCTTTTATACAGGTTATCTGAAATGATTTGACAAATCCTAGGTTTGGATTATAGTGAGCTGTTTTCATCATAAACTTGGACCTATGGCTATAAAATGTAGGCCTATACACTTAGGCTACTTGCCATTTTAGAAGTTTCATGTACGGTCTTGGACCAACCTATGTTTATAGAATTTAATTTCATGATAGCCTCGGCTATTGAAAAAATATATTGAAATATAATTTTGTAAAATACAACTGTTGTAAAATACTTTAAACACAATACCAGGAATGTTGTAGCGAACCAAAACAAAAGCTTTAAACTATTCTAACCAAACTAAGCCTTTTGTACAGGTTATCTGAAATGATTTGACATCTCCTAGGTTTGGATTATAGTGAGCTGTTTTCATCATAAACTTGGACCTATGACTATAAAATGTAGGCATATACACTTTGGCTACTTGTAGAAGTTTCATGTACGGACTTGGGCCAACCCATGTTTATAGCATTTAATTTCATGATAGCCTAGGCTATTGAAACAATATATTGAAATCTCATTTTTTCATCTAAATAACTGGACCTGACGACTTATTGTTAATCCTTAAGGATATTTTGACTTGGCCTATTGAAATTGTTCATTAGTTCATATAGGAAACTCGCTGTTCTCTTAAAAGTTAAATTAACCACACTGCTAAAGTCACTGCTTAGCCCAAAATACTCTGTTTGTTCTAAGATAATGCACCCATGCCAATCCTAACAACAAACCATGCCTGAAATCTTCAATTTATTTTAAAAATAAATAAATTTACGTATTTATACAACATTTACTTTGATAAAAACAAGTGATAAATGTATGTATGTTTTTCTATGGATAAAATGTTAGGTCGTCGGCGGGATCCGAACCTGAGACCACCACGATAATTGATTCTTAAGGGAGAAGTGACTAAAACTATAGCTAGATAGACATAAAACCCGGATTCTGTCGGCAGTTAAATGATAACGGAATGTATTCTGATGATGTTATTCAAATCAGATATTGAATTTTTTATGAGACTCGATTTAAGTTTGATCATGTCTTTCAATTATCCCTATACGAGAGGAATGAGCGTACACCTAGTTAAAATGTTAAATAGCGCTTATTTATTATTGAATATTGATGAAACTTGGTATGTGGCTTCGCCTAGTTAAATTCTATTTATATTTGCATAAAAACCAATTGATTGTGTTCCTTGTTTCAGCAAACCTATGCACTCATCACCAATGTTATTCTTTTGGAGAATAATTAAAATCGCTTATATGTGAATATATTTTTATGAAACTTGGCATGCGGCTTTATGTGGTATTAAGACATATATTATGCATTGGAAATGCGCTGAGTACGCATGTTTGCTGCGACGGGGGTATTAATGTTCCTCTGATAATCCGACCTTTTTTGTGTTCCGATCTGCTCTTGGTTCCGTTGGTGACAGATTAGTGGGGAATAAGCATGGTGACTGAAGCATGGAATAAGATTGAAACATATGCAATTTTTATGTTTAAACATCTCAGCCGCAGTGAGCGTATAAGCTGAACACTCAAGGCAGGTTCACAGTTGGATAAAACCTGGCCTGAACTGGATCATCTTTGCTGAAGTATGGGTGGTAACAGAGATAATGAGGAATTGTTTCCTTACTGTGCCAACCTATTGTGGGACACTTTGCCACCTTCCTGCAACTTATTCTGCGTTTTTTACTAGTGCTGTGGCTGAAGTAAAAAAATCTAGAAACATTTATAAAAATCGTTTAAATATTCCTGTAGAACTCTATATAGCCTACCATTGCCCAAAGATAGACCAACAAGACCTCAGTTATACCAACAAATGCTTTAGAATTAATTTATCATGCATTTATTGTGGGAAACATTCTTTTGTTTTTATTGTAAACATGTAATGAGATAAAAGTAAATTTTGGAAACTGAGTTTTATTTCACACCTACAACTGATAAAAAAAGTATATGATCCATATCCATATATATGATCATTACATTGCTTTTCTCATATTAATGTAAAGTCCGAAATTTTTAATAAAATACTGTATATTAAAAGTTGTGAACGCCTGCAAAATTCACACGTCTGTTCTGTTTTAGTCTTAAGTCTTCCACGCAATTTGCAGCAACAATATTGTAGGTGCTAGTGTCCCGATCTTATTTATGTGACGTTATACTAGTTTCAGATTATCCAGATTTTTCACTATCCGGATCAATATTCTGCCACATTTGTCCAGATAATCCCAGGTGTACTGTATTAATTATGATTTCAGGCATAAAAATTCACTTCATTTGGTTTTTTTTCTTCATGTTTGAATTAAATGACCAAATTATTGTTGGTGGAAGCTAAATGAAATAGAAAATAATGTTATTTTTGCTTACTATGTAAGCAAATGCAGGTCTGCAAGGCTCATGGTTTGTTGAGTTTAGGGTTAATTTTTCAGATACTAGGCAAAAAAGATTTCCATGTGAACTAATTAATTTTATTACTCTTATACCAGACAAGATTCTGGAGAAAGAACACTGGTAATAAAGGGAAGATATAATCTATTATGAAAAAATTAATCTGTAAATTTCTTGTCAGCAGAAAAAAATTAAATTGAAGTCACACAGAGTCTGCACACACTATTTTGGTTCTGGGAAATCAGTGTGCTCCTTACCATACCTTGCCACTCCGATCTGATAAAGTTGTGCTAGCTCTAATACGATAAGCTAACAAGTTTCTACTGCGTACAGATACCATTCTGGCTAATAGCTCTCTGGCTTGATCATTTAACTCGCTCAAAACCAAAACCAGGGACAAAACACCCTGAAGCAGTGGTGGACTGACCCGCCAGGACACCGTGAGAGTTCCCTGTAATGGCGCCCGAGCGCCCTCCTCGATAGGGGAAAAAGTATACAAATATTGGTACAACAAATCTAAAACCAGTTCATTTTAATCATTGTTATAATTAGAATAAATCACATTAAAATAAATCTTGTTTCATAATTTAATTAATTAAAAATAGTTGTAAGTTGGTAACACATATTAAATAAGATTTAAATTAAATGAAAACAACTTCTGAGGGGAATTATTATCAAAACAAATTGGGTTTAAAGTTCCTACTGTTTACGTCTAACATAACCTTAAATTTGATGTTTAAAGCAACTATTTTAATTGTGTTTTCTGTGGAGCTTTGTCTTTATATACAGACAAAAGAATTGTCTTCAGAAGAAGTCATTGCAGATAGTAAACTTAAATTTGAGGTCACTGCATTTAACTGCGTAACCAATCAAATTTCCAGCAGTATGGAGGAAAGATGTTCGGGCAATCAGCATCTGTATCAAGATTTAGAGTGCTTTGACCCAAGACATTAGACATTCGGTAAATTGAAAATTTAATCTATTGGACTACAGTAGAGTCTCACAAACTCGACACAATGTGGACTAAGACCCTGTTGAGTTTGTGGAATGTCGAGTTATCCAGAATTACATTGGTAGGGGAGAAAAAACGCATTATTTAGCTGTAAATTGTATACTGTATTAGATTATACTTAACACATTATAGTATAAAATGTATAATGATACTATATTACAAACTTAAGAAAACTATAAAACTTACATAAATGACTTCAAACATGAGAATTAATAATTAAATGTCCTTGTTTCCAAAATATGAAGTACTCTAATACATGTACTGTATAGTAAATGAGGTGTCGAGTTTATGAGACTCTACTGTATCAAGAATAATACATTTGCTACCCAATTTTAAACAGGGTAAATTTAAAAAGGAGCTGATGTCCTTTTATTCTATGTGGAAAGATATATAAAAGCTCATTAGACAAGATTGTACGACATAACCATCCAAAAACACATACTTTTGGATTCCAAGGACCTATCGGAGGGAGGGTGATAGTGAAAATAGAAATGAAACTGACCTAAAATCAGTTAAGTGTAAAAGCGATGCAAAATGCAACTCCTGTTTTAAATGTGTGTTCGATATTCTCTTGGAGTACAATATGTATTCTCAACCATATCTAGAACTATTTAAAGTTTATAAATTTGATTAACTTTGCCTGTCAATCCATAGGTTTGTACGCTTTGGCTGTCACCATTTTCAAACACCCAAGTGACCCAGGTGGTAGTTCTAAGTGGCGACAGCCGAAACGTACGCATTTGTAAACGACAGCAAGTGTGTTCAGATGGTCTGTAATAGGTTATTTTGTGATTTGTATATCGACTCACTGATATCAGTGGTCGGAGATCTCTTAATTTTAGGGGTTTCATGTTCGATGAACCATATTTTATGACAGTCTCCTTCTTGTTATAATTATATTAAAATTGTTGTAAAATAAATAATTTACTCTTGATATAAGTACAAATAACCTTGGTTTATTCAAATGAGTATTATTTTACATCTAGATAAAAATGATTACTTTACAACATTAAGCAAATGAGGGTTCAAAATTTCAGGGTTCAAAATAGTTGGTTCATAAGCATCTGGCTCGTCAATAATTAACTAATTTCTTTATATTAATATTTATAATAGTTAATTAAAATCAAGCAGAGAATCAAATTTAGAATGAAGTTTGAAATCTTCAAAAAACTCTGTAAAACACAATAAATTTCATTAAATCTGTTAATCTTGAAGTGAATTTATATTGATTTTAAATGTCCCTAAATATCAATATATTGCAAAAGTTCTTCAATTGGTAATGCTGAAAAGGGGTTAGTGGGAGTAAAGATGGAGCTCATCAAACTCTCCTCAAAAAGTGCCTAATTTACGGGTAAATATATTTAAGGGATGCTGCTAGGGGATTCAATAAAAAATACCTTTATCACACACTAAGAACCAAAATCTTCCTGTTTTATAATTATTTCCTCCTGGGATTGAGCAACATGGACCTTGCTCACTCTGATCCCCTCAGTGGCTTCCTTGGGACTGGACCGCCACCACACTTAAAATGGTGAAGAACCAGGAAATTGGTCATCTCAACCAATGATGTTCACTTCTAACAATATTCTGACTGTAATTTTTTCATTGCTTAACAGCTGAAATGGTTGGTTCTGATTCATTATTGCGATCCAATTACGCTTCGCGTATACTGGTAAGGTCCCGATCGCAACATTTTTCTTCTCGGTGCGATACATCGATACTCGAATAAGCGCCATACGAATTTATATAGAATTTGTAACCAAATGATGTATTGGGAGTAGTCTTTCTGTGTCTTTTGAAACAAATTAAATAATGTTGCGTCTTTCCATTGTTGGCGCCATTTATGGTGTCGTGGTCATGGTTTATGCCGTTTTTTTTGTGTGCAAATAATTATTTTAACCCTAACTAAGCTTATATTTTTGCAGTCTGCGAATAATTTAGCTTATTTTGGCTATCTTGAAATTGTAAATTTCGTGTTTATTTTGTAACCACTATGGCACCTAAAGAAAAAAATCTTTAAAAAAAAGTTTTTTGAGTTTGCCTCTGTTGTGTAAGCGTGTCTTATCATTCTTATGTATTCATTAACAAGGTATGGTTGATATAAATAAAATCATTGTTCATATTTTTTATAGATTTTCATAAAAAGTCATGCGAGACAGTAAAAAATACCTCAGAAGTAAAGAGAAATATAGTGGTAAGCAGTTAGGCCTAATGAATTCAGATAAAAACCTTACGATACAGAACTGAGTATGTGAAATAAGCCCCATCCCAGGGATGAAACGAAACTCAGAGTGTATTATAAATATAACTTTATTAAGTACAATAAATTGAACACATCTTATTAAAAACAATTTGTATTACTAAAAAGACTAAGTCAAACTGAAAACAGGAAGCAGAATTATTTTTTAGGGGGAGGAATAACATTTTTAGTGGAGAATTACAAAAATATTTATATTTATTCCTTTTAACAGTTTTAGCTTAGGCCAACATGGAAGTTTTTATTAATCATTTAAAGATACAAAAGTTCATTTGTGCAAGTTAAATTGTGCACTCTTTTTGTTTATTTTGTGCTTTATAGAAGTCAACATCAAATTCCTTACTGAACAATACTTATCATATTTATGTTTATTTATTACAACAATGTTCAAAGCAAGTTACTTACACTTAATCACTCTTCTTAGTAGTTATAGTAATTATAAGAAAAAATAAATAATACTTTCATTATAGTGACACCTCCCAATAATGTGAAGGTTTAACCCTAGCAGTGGCCAATGGTGTCAGTAGGAAATGGCAGAGCAAATTTGCAGATTTTGCAGACTTTTTTGAAAATTAGTATAAATTCAACCGTAGAAGTAAACTTAGCCAACCTTGTATTCATTTTGATCAGAAAGAACAGTGGAATCTGAAAATAGTAAAATAAATACCCCCGTTGCAGCAAACCTGCATACTCAGCGAATTTCCAATGAATCTATAATATAACACATTAAAACACTTAACAGGATTCATAAGAAATGTATTCACAAACAAACGATATTGAAAATATTATTTATTCTCTATAAGAATAACATTGGGGATGAGTACGCAGGTTTGCTGCAACAAGGCACACAAAATATTGGGTTTTTATGCAAATATCAATAGAACTCATCTTAGTGAAGTCACATACCAAGTTTCATCCATATACATTCATAATTAAGCGATATATAACATTTTAAGTATTTTCCATAAGAATTACATGGGGACCAAGTACCTAGGTTTGCTGCTACAGGAAACATTGGCGAAAAATTGTTTTTATGTGCAAACAACAATAAACCACAACCAGATCAAGCCATATACCAAATTTCGTCAGTTTATGTTCATAAATAAGCGAGATATACAATTTTTATTTTTCTCCATAAGAATAACATTAAACAACGTACTGTGTTTAGCACTTTCAATATCTCGGTAACCAGTTTACGTAGAGCAATTATAAAAATACCAAATCGTTTGTTTTTTAAGCTGAATTCAATGGTATAAATTAAAATTTGATTTAAATTAAAATTACATGTGAAAACCCCAAAAAACACATTTTTGGGGTACAAAACCCCCCTTCGGATGGTGCGATTCATCTGGTTTTCGAACTCGTTCAAATAAATGGTACTTTACACATTTGTACCAAATTTCATTAAGATCGGACCTTTTTTACGAGAGTTATCGTGCTTACGGACACACACACACATATATATATATATATATATATATATATATATATACATATATAAAAATTTGAACGAATGGGGTTTTTGGCATCTGGGGACCTCAAAATGAAAAGTTATCATGGTCTCGGACTGAAGTTTTACCATGAGACCTACGGTAATAGCTTCTTCCCTATAGGGGAAATTCACTAAAAAGAATCTAGAAAGGTAAATTTTTTGGTAAAGTGAAAAGAATAAATAAATAAAATTATAATTTGTTTTTTGAAATATCAAAATATACATTTTGTAGACAATCTAATTTCTTACATAGAAATATATAACATATTGGGAAAAGAATTTATTTTCGTAAGTGTTAGGGGCATAATATGATATTAAACGGAAAACCGAAAAAAGTGTAAACTGTACAGTGTTAGTTGGTGTTGTAAAAAGATTATGTAATATATGTATATGCTATACTAATAATGATATATACATATCTGTAAAGTTAAAGAAGTAAGGAACCTAAAAAGTCGTAAAGTTGATGGGAAAAAATTATTATGACTTATAAATAATTATAAATAGAAGAATGTTTTGAAATGTTTGCGTATTTGGAAAAAAAAAATTTCACAGTAATTAATATATAACTTTTTCACCAAAATGTTTTCTACCAAAACAATAGACACATGTTGTAGTAAATTCAATTCCGTACACCTAAGGTAAATTATTATTTTTTATGTGTTAAGCAAAAATATATAAAGTAGTCCCTTACTTGATAATTTTTTAAAATTTGTTTCACTGAGAGCAATTTATAAATACTATTTCTCAATATCTATGCATAATATAATTAATAAATATTACTGTTTTATATACACACAAACACTTCTCTAACAATAAATCTCATAAAGGATTTAGTAATAATTCACGGAAAAAGAGATGGAGTACATGTACCCAGCTACACACGATGGCTAAACGCAGGCAATTAAAGGTTCAGTGGTGAGCTAATACCTCTAGTTTTCATCGGTGCAGACGGATATAACCCTGCAACCAGTGCTGCCAACGTCAAAACTAAATTCCTCTACATTTCTTCCTCTTCAAAATGACATATGACTTGACTAGTAACTATAACTTAATACTGCATATACATCCGATTTTCAAAACTGACCAAATGCGTCGTTGACATTCGATAAAGAAACAAAACACACCTGTTTTCATAAAATCCTATGATCCGTCGATCAATATTTCATTCTGAAAATCAATACCAAAATAAAGCACAACTGTTTAGCAGTGCATTGGTACCAACCGCAACTTCCCGTGACAAAAATAAATTACCCAAGCTGGGTGATTTAAAAAAAATCGTGTTTTGACGATTTCATTTGACATTGCAGTGTCAGCTGCAGGAATCGCGTTGCACCAAAAATTCATTCGATTTCTAATCGTCGTGACATTGTTATGCAGCTGCTAAACGGTTCATTTATGTAATAAAATGAAAGTTCAGAATATGATCTTTCGAATGATATAGATATACTGTTCACTTTTGAGTTGATTACTAGTGGTTTTTTTTACGTTACAAAATTATCGGTCCCGAACCGACGTGTTGCGTTGGCTGCCATTCTAAGGCGACAGAGCAAACCGACGTGATGCGTCAGTTGGCCACTGCTTGGGTTAACAGATTCATTGTCACTGAAGTCATTGTGACACATTGAATGATAAAAAGTGAAAGTAGTTTTAAGTAGTAATTAAAAGGTACATTTCATTCATTTATTTACTGTACATATAAAGGTTGTTAAAACAAAAACACTTCAAGACTTCAGTTTATTATTTTTTATACAAGAATTAAGAAAAAAGTTTCTATCAAGGTAGTGTGTCCTAAAATATTTGCCTGAAAGTTAAAATCCCAATTATTAAGATAAGATCATTAGTAACTGACAATCATTGCCCATGCACAGCTTGCACAATAAAACACCTGTTTTGGGTTAGTTGTACGTGCAATTCTGAGAAATAACTGCATGTAAATTTTGTGGTATTCAAAGCAAATTTGCATGTTTTTACTTTGAAAATTATGATTGTTGAGTTGTTTATAATCCGTTCTTCAAAACCTTTATGCTGGCACACAAATAACACAATATTAAACAAAATTAAATTTTTTATATCTTGTAATTTTGTTCTAACATTTACGTTTTAAGATATTAAACTTTGAAATGGTATAGAGTAAAAACTTAACACTCCAGAAGAACAGCAAATGAACAGTTATGAATAGGTCTTAGTAGTCATCCATCACATGCACTAAGTTTGAAGTTGATATTTAAGAAGTTAATAAGATATAATTATGTAAAAAAACACATTCAGACAGACGGACGGAAAACTAAGCGTTTCAGCATACCTTCACAGCAAATCTTTTCTTGATTTGTGTCTAAGTAATCATGTCACAAAATATCAAAATATCTTGAGTAGCATGATACGGGTTGTTACAGTTAAACAATTAAAAATAAACCACGTCTCGCAACACTACACAATTTTGTAATGTTTTGAGATGTAGTTTATTTTATCCTGTTTCAAGATGTGCATTGTGTACTGAAATGTCAAATATACCATATGTGTGTGTTAACAGCAGATTTACTCAGTGCCTGCTGAGCCACTTCACCGCATGATAATACAACAGGGTAGTAAACCTAAAGTTCGGAAGAGTACAGCATTTAAAAAAGCATGACTAAAAGAAACATGGTTACTGGGCTGAGGTATAATAGAGCTGACGACGAAGAATGCAGTGTAGGTAGACAATTGGGGGCTGCTGTAAGAATGAATCAGCATAAGAAACATGTTCCAGAGGGAAACCAAGAAACTCAAAGCTGGTTGAACACAGCATACAAATGAAGACTGGACCTAGACTAGGAACAACAGCCTACACTGGAGGCATCATGAATGGCAGTTGATGGAAATTGCACTTTTACAGCCCAGCACCGATCCTTTTTCCATCCGACCCTTGTCCTGTTGATCGAGAAAGAGATACAAATTGAAGTAAACAAAACTAGAAAAATAGAGCCCCCACCCACAACTGCCCATGGAGGCTATACCACTGGACAAGTCAACTGCGATAGACGCTCGGAGCATTAAAGATGAATCGTGAAATTTTCTTTGGTGAGCGGGTTGAAAATATTATGATTTTACTCTGTAAGCATTCCTAAGAGTCATTCTTATGTTTTGAAATATTCACTGAAATTAATACAAACACAACATGAAGATTTAACTGTTTAAATCAACAAACTTCAAACAAAAAATTAAAAGAGAGAAACACTTCCTATTACAAACAAAATGATCCTCATATAAAAGGCACATCCTTGATCACATTCCAAAATAGTTTCAAAACAAATTTTTTCCTTTATGATAAAAATATTAATTACTAAGATCAAAATGTTGAAAATATTTTACAGATTGGGATAATAGAGGAGTTATTGATTACTAAGTAAGTACATGAAAACAACAAGATTTTGGCACAAAAGGAGAAAGAACAAGATTTAGGACAATCTAATCAGTAATCCCAACAGCTCAGAAACATTTCCCTTTGCCTTTTTACATAGTAACATAAATCAAAATACAAAGTCATAGTTACATCTATTCACATAATCAGTCTACAATTTACAAATGAACCAATATACACATACATTTCTAGAACACAAATAGGCCCGTAACATTTTAATTAAAAAAAATATATATTCAAAAGGTGGATAAATTACTGGTTTAGAGTATACCAAAAACTTTAAATTCTTGATTATCTTTGTCATTAGGTCCACTGGATTTAGAGACAACAAGGAATTTCGCTGCTTTTCATTTGCTAGTAAGAGGTTGGTATTTTAAATTTGGATGACAGTTAACTTGATTTATAAGCTTTCGTTACAGTGGCTTTGATTTTTGTATTTTTTGCATTCTCTTATAAAACTGTAAACCACCTTCACAAGAGCAGAAATAAAGACACATATAAAACAATAACATACAAAATACAAACGAAGAGTTAACACCTGAAAATGGCACTTTCATAAACTTTACTTTACCACGGAAGACAGTTAAAAGTCGATGATTTGCATTTTGATTGGAATAACTAATAACAACATAATTCATCTATATCACTAAACATGGATTTAAAATATAAATAAATGTCATGGACTAATTTATTTTGAAACAAAACCAGAAGTAAAATGAAAATGTTAAATCGTTGGAATGTATCAATGTAAAGTTATAGATAAAATAAAAACATGTAAACTGTTTTCCTTTTAAAAACTCTTATAAAGTTTAAATTAGTTTTAAAAACTAAATACAATACGAATTATTAAGAAACTATTTTGTTAAATACAATGTTCAATGATAGCATCCAAAAGGACGGAATGGGTAATAGTTAAATAGTAGATTTCTTATTCTAATTAATAAAGTTAAAATTAAAAAAAAAAAAAAAGTGTTAAAATAAAAAGTTTAAGGTGTGGTAAAACCATTATCACAGTAAGAAAACCTTTCTTAGTCACAAAATATCAGTCATACTATACTAAATTATCATCCAAAGCATCAAGCAAGCCTCTTTTAAAAGTCTTAATGTTATAACTTTCCCTTTTTGTAAAGATTTAGGTTATATTTGCTAAAACATTTTCCTTCTAAATAATAAATAGAATATAAGAAAGATTCCCCCAATCTAAGTACATAGTTTAAATACAATAGCTCCAGAAAATAGTCCACTTTAAGTGGTCTTAAAACTGTACAATCACTATTTTGTTTGATACCCACATAGAACTTGGTGTCAATAAGGTTACAATAACTAATTAATAACAATAACTAGATGAAACACATTATTTATTGCATGATATTTTAATGATATGAATTTCTGATCGTAACTGAATAACTTATATTTAGAATTATACTGTTAGAGTAATGATATATTTAGTATTTGATTTCATATGAGGAAGAATGGTGGACCCCATTGAACAGTGAGAACAGTAATGGTTTAAATCCTCACCTTCTAACCATACCTTTAAGTCCTAGGTAACATTTTACATGCCACTGATTTATAATATTTTACACGTTTAGTTAAATCATATTTTTATAAATTAAATTAACACGTTTGCTACCAACCTTCACTATAATTTATATACTGACTGATCCATTAACCCAGTCTTTGACTGGAGTGGAGTAAACTACTTACCCCTAGATCAACTTTAAAAAAAAAACCTTTCAACATGTCTTAAACAAGTGATTCTACAGAAAAACCTCATGTCCAACGTAGTGGATGAATATACTTGTAGCCAAAATATGAAAATTAATGCTATAAAATAGACCAAAGACAAGAGAAACTAAAAGTTATGTATTTGCATCATCCCAAGTTTGTGAGGCAAACTGGATTCAGTCTTGCAAACTATATTGGGGCAGGTCTCTGATGAAAACTGGAACCACCTATGTTGTCTGTGATTTTTGTTAATTCTGGTAGCGGACAAGGTAACCATTAAAAGCAGGCCTAACACAGTGTATGAATTTACTTTGAGTTGTTATAACCTTTCATTGTTTCTTATGCTTCTCTCCCATCATGTATTACTTTCATATATTATCCATCAGTTTGACTGAATTAGTAAAAAAAAAACAACAAAAAAACAAAAAACACCGCAAAACTTCCAATTTTACTCTGAAGCTCTTTACAGATTGTATTATAGGCCCAAAATTAGTTCCTCATCAAATGCTAATTTTGCCTTGAAACATAAATATAAACCTAATTAAATTAAAAGAAATACTGTCAGAATGTAGTGCAAAAAATATTGGTTTAAAATGGAATGAATATGTTTAAGATCACAGAAAGGGGCCAATATTAATTAACAGTAAACAGGCACACAAATGGAATAGAATTTTTATAAAAAGTATTGACATCTTTGACTAATAAAACAAATTCTGTTGAAAGTAGACAAATACTTCTGAAATTAAAAACTAATTGTTGTACTTGACCCAAAATGGGGCATTAACTTTTCCAAGCTAAGTACCAATTTGCAGGTACATTACTAAGAACACTGATTTATACATCACTTTACATATTATTATATTAACGGACTTATGTTTACTTAAGTAGGTTGCCTTGTTTTAAATAAATATAAATAAGTGCAAAGACATTTGATTTAAATACAGAAATGTACACAATATAATACTGAAAAATAATACCTTTTAAACAACGGAATGTTTAGTATCCAAAATACATATGTGATATTTAAAAACAATTTAAGAACACTGGAATTGTTTTAGTGAACCCTCTTAAGGGAGTAAAATTAAAATCTTTTAAACCATGGCGAAAATACAAATTTGATATGTACAGTTAATTCTTTTGTGGTTTTAAAACAATTAACAAAGTATATTACTTCAAAAATTGTTCAAGACAAAATGTTATAATTTATCCAGATTAAATGCAAAATCTTATCAGTTTGTGCTGAAAAATCCACACTCATGTTTTATAAACACAATTTGGTAAATTTAGTTACACATTTTATAAATCCTGAGATGGCAGGAATGCATTCTAAAAAAATGGAAGAAATAAAATCTAAATAAATTGACATCGATATCTACTTACAAATGGACACATGTTTTGAGCAAAGCTCTTAATAATATCACACTTTGAAATGGAAATGTATCATGCTTAAAATACACATATAAGAAAATAGGCTATACTAATCGCTGACCTATGCACATCCAGTAATTGATCTAAAGATATGAAGACTCGCGGATGGTTTATGACAGAATACAACACCTCCTAACCTTGGTGTCGCCAATAACGTTGTCCCCGGTGTTACCGGCGAACCGTTTCACCGACGGATTGTCTAGTTCCGACCCCGTGACAGATGACCTTGCCGAGGTTTGAGCTTGAATCACGGAGATGTCCGGGCTGGAGTTTCGATTTTGCGCTCGCTGCTTCTTCAGCTCTGCCAAGGTCCCAGCGTTTATCGTAACTGACACGTGAATGTTGATTTTCCCGTTGCCCTCAGTCGTATAGCTCGCTTCCGTCGGGAGTTCTAGAAATGTAACATTAGATATGAGCGAATAAATTAAGGGTAAAATAAAAATAACATTTATAAGTGAATAAAAGTATTTAAAATTTGATGGTCTTTTAGAGGAATGTTTGGAAAAGGTTGTCTTAAATAAGCCTATTTGTTTTTAAATATTCTATAAAAAAGTAAAATAAAATTTTGTTTGTGCACGGGGCTAAAGTTATATTTACTGACATGGAATATCCTCGATAATTCAAACAGTTAAAATTATAATCACTAGCATGTTAATGATTACAAAAATGTTACTGTAGCCTAGCCTTAAACAGGAGTGATGCACCAATCTTCTTCAGAGAGCAGAGTCAGCTTTAGTTGACATGTCAGCTGTGTCCAGCAGACCAATGGCAACTCTGGTTGATTCGTCTGCATAGATTTATAGATTCTATTTATGTATAGATTTATAGCCCTATTTATGTAACTTAAACCCTAGCAGAGGCCAACCATCGATTTCCGATGGTTTGCTCTGTCACCTTAGAGTGGTAGCCGTTGTAATTCGATGGTTTGGGACCGAAAATTTTGTTACGTTAAAAACCCACTAATAATCAACTCAAACGTGAACAATATATCATATTCTGAACTTTCATTTTATTACGTAAATGAACCGCGTAGCAGCTTTATAACATTGTCACGACGATTAGAAATCGAATGAATTTTTGGCGCTATGCGCTTCCGGCATCCAATGCTCCAAAAACGTCAAAACACAACTTTTTTGAAATTACCCAGCTCGGTTAATTTTTGTCGCGGGAAGTTACAGTTGGTACCAATACACTGCTAAACAATTTTACTTAATTTTGGTATTGATTTTTATAATGAAATATTGATTGGGCAGATAATATGATTTATGAAAACAGGTGTTTTTTGTTTCTTTAACGAATGGCAAACCATCAAAATCAGATGGTTAGGAAAATCTGATTTGTGTGCAGTGTAAGTTATAGTTACTAGTCAAATAATATGTCCTTCTGGAGAGGAAGAAATGTAGAATAATTTAGATTTGCCGTTGGCAGCACTGCTCCCTTGCTGCGTCCGGCAGCAAGGATATATTTTGTCATATTTTTTCCTTACGTTTGCACCAGACCATCTTGGTTGATACCTCTGAACGCGTTAAGTATTTTTATCCGTGAATTATTACTCAATCCTTTATTATTTCGGAGTTTTAGTGTTAGTGAAGTGTTTTTGTGAGCATATAACAGTAATATTTATGCATTTTATAATGCATAAATATTACTGAAGTGTGAGAAATAGTGTTTATAAAAAGTGTTGTGTTTTGTTTACATAACATTGTTTAAGTTGTTCAATATTAAAAAAATAATTTACCCTAGGTGTTATACATTTTTATGTAGGTAATTGTATATACTACATGTTTATATTGGTTTGGGGGAAAACATTTTGTGAAAAGTTATATACTAAATAATGTGAAACTTTTTTCAAAATACGCAAAAATATAAAAAAATTCTTTTATTTACAAATATTTATAAGTGATAATAATTGTTTACCATCAACTTTATGGCTTTTTTAGATTCCTTACTTCATTAGCTTTACAAATATGTGTATACAGTAGAACCTTGATAGTTCGACACTTTGTGGACTAAAGAGGTGTCAAACTATCAAAATGTTGAACTATAGGGAGTATATGGAACATTTTAACACAGGGAGTATTATGAGCAGAAAAACAATAGCGTATCAATGAAAGAATCAAAAACGTGTTTAACTCCCGCAGCGTCTCAAGCGAACTGACTTGACCTACTTACTGGACAGAGTGGGAAGGGCGGGGAAAGGGGTGGATAGGACGGGTAGGGGGTAGGAAGGATAAGTTATTTATAGAAAAGGAGGTAGCGCATGTCCGCGAAAACAATAAGCGGGCTCCCATCACTGACCGGCGAACCCGTCAAGGACACTATCGGTCGCCGCTACTGTCATGTCATGTCGTCACGGCCTGTTTCGAACTATCAAAGTTCTACATATATTACATAACTTTTTTACAACACAAACTAACACTGTAAATTTTACGATTTTTTCAGTTTTCCGTTTATTATAACATTATGTCCCTAACACTCATACAAAAAACATGTATATATTCCCCAACATGTTATAAATTTCTATGTAGGGGAATTCTCTACAAAATGTATATGATGAATTTTCCATCAAAAATATGTAAAAAAAAAATCACTGAGGCTGCTTCAAAAATTAGAAAAAACTAATTTTTGTATTCTTTTCACTTTACCGAAAAGATTACCTTTCTGGATCTTTTTTATATTACTAGCTCTAGATTCTTCTGTTCTTTCCGATTAAAATGAATATGAGGTTGGCTAGGTTTACTTCTACGGTTGAATTTATACGAATTTTCAAAAAAATGTCTGCAAATTCGCCAAATCTGCTTGGTCATTTCCCACTTACACCATTGGCCACTGCTAGGGTTATCCAATAAAATTAAATTCCACACAACCTTGGTTTAGTTTATTGTCTTAGATTTTGTTTGAAGGTCTACAGGGATCATAAACTAAATTTACCACAAGGGTCATTCCCCTTTACTTCTGGCATGGTCATTCCCACATATTGGAAAAAGTATCACATTTACTAAAGCAACACTAAGAAAAAAATAAACAAGCCATTATGATTTTGTTTATTTTGCTTGAACAGTTGGTGCTTATGCACTCCAATGTTTATTTTTTCTAGGAGAAATTTCTTAAAATGGAGTACCAGCTTAAACGCTGCTCAGCAGCGGTAAGGTTACTTACATTATTGATGAAGAACAACATTCATCATAACCCAATTCAACCTAACCACCCAAGCCTGCTGTTAGTGCAAGTTTCATTTCTGAGCAGTAGGCATACAAAATTCATTCTGAATCAATACTTAACTTGTTCATGAGTATTTATGCATTTCATATTAAACTGAATTAAATAAATGAGGGCCTTCTTAGCATAGTTTACTGTTTAAACATATTGACTTGCCTTATGCTGTCCTACTGTTTACAAAACATATTATTTCTGATTCTAACCTGCAGTTATTCCACAACTCACCGAGAGGAGAGCCCTTTCCCTCTTCACTGTCGTGTCTGGAGTCACTGTCCTTGCCCTCCGGTTCACGCCGCGCGAGGGGTAGGACACCGTTAGCCTCTGCCCACTCCCCCCCACCACCCCCTTCCACCCTCTTTTCCATACTCAACTCTGGTGACATTTTCAGTCCAAGATCCGGAACGTCCACAGGCTGCTTGAACACCTACAAAAAAGGATATATGAGTTATCGAGGTAGGAAGTTCTAAATGATAGTTAACGTTTTTGAGCTATCCTTGAAAAAACCAGTTGCCTGCTATTACTATTTCTGTTTTTGCTACCATATGCACCTTCTGGCTGAATCCTTACCATCTGGCTTCAACAAGTGTTCTAGTAAAACGTGACAAAATCAAAGCATCACTCAATTGAAACTTTCTAAATTTTGTAAAAATATGAGTACAGAATATTAAGAACTTCTAAAGAGTGGCCTCAAATTTGTAACACTGAACTGAGGATTAATTTATTTTGAATGGATCGAGTGGTGCAGGAAACAACTCAACCCTGTTACTATGTTTTCCCAACATCGATATGTATACAATTGTTTTGTCTGCACATCGCTTGGAATCTCAAAATGTTTTATTATTTTGACATTTTACCACAGTTAAAAATGAATACAAATAAATGTATTTTTATAATAAATTTACCGACATGTAGCACTTTTAATGTGCTTCTAAAAATTCAGTCCATTTTCTACTACTGCAAACAAGCATGCAAGAAATCTGGCCACCACGTCAATGCAATTTATGTTTTGTGCTGTATTGTGAATGTGTTTGTGTAATTGTATCATGAATGTGTTTGTGTAATTGTATTGTGAACTATTTTTCAATTTAATTATGAAGCAATGTAAGTGCAGGGATGCCTGATGATATTACTGTGTTGACAAAACGTGTCACATCAATAGGAACATGAGAAGATAAATAAGAGATTAGTTCTGAAAATTGTTTAACATTACTTTTAGTTTAGAACTTCTTCCACATTGCTCCATAAACATGAGGTCAAGAATGCTATCCTCAAAATGCCATGATTGTACATAATTATATCCAGTAGCTAAAGAGGTAATAAAAACAGACCTTAAACCTTGATTTTGGACTATAATAACACTGTAGACCCAACACAATACTTGAAAACTAACACAAGGACACAACCAACAAGACCCCAGTAACAAGACGAATAACGAACAAGCGACATACACAAACAAAAATGAATAAATAACTGTTGATGTCACCTTTACCTCTTCTTCTTTAGGTGACTCAGCAGTGACAAGGGTTTCTGAAACCACTGGATCACTTGGAGCTTGGGTAATTGGTGTTAAAGGATCAGTTGGGACATCCTGTATTCCAAGACAGCATGTAAAGAAGATTTTTGTCAGAATTTCGCAAATAATCTAAATACATTTTTTGAACTACCTATCCTATTGATAAATTGATATCTCTAAAAATATTCTGTCTTAGTGGATGAATATTCTGAAAAGGAAGGTTAAAAAAAAATTATTACTGATACAAATTAGAGAGAAATATGAAAAAAGGTTTGAAATTATTTCAAATTTCAAAGTAATTTTAGCAGTGTATTTATCTAATATAAAATTTGAGTTGTAAAGATTCACCTTACACAATTACTTAAGAATGGAGGCAATCCGTTAAATAAATAGGATTTAAGAGGAACTTAACAGAGTTTTTATTACCTTTGGTTCACTTGGAGTTTGTGCTATTGGTGTTAAAGGATTAGTTTTGGCATCCTGAATTCCATGACAGCATGAAAAGAATATTTGTTATCAAATAATGAATACTTTAGCAAATAATGAAATAATCAATGATGCAGTTTGATTAATTATAACGAGAGTTATTGCACCCACGGACACACATATATATATATATAAATATATATATATATATATATATACAGTTTCGAACGAATGGTGATTTTGGGGTCTGGGGACCTCAAAACAAAAAGTTATCATGGTCCCGAGCCTAGGTCTTACCATGCCGACTACGGTAATAGCTTCTTCCCTATAGGGGAAATTCGCTAAAACAGCTTTCAACATCTACCATAAAAGAGACAGTAAATTAGTTGAAATCAAACTGGCTATGTCCAAGATTTACATGAGTGGTACTTTTCTTTGTGGTCAAAATTGAATTATTTTTTCCTCCAAAAAGCTATATTTCAAGAAATTAAATGTATTAGCCTATTTGAAAATCAACTTACTTATAACTTTAAAGAAAACACCAGTTTCATCAAATAAATAAATGCAAGTGCTGTATTCTGTGGTCAAACTTAAGAACTCGATCAAATCATCACCATATGTTTTGTTATAAACAAATGTGAATTGGAAAAAGTTCACAGGTTTAACAACAGATAGTAGCACATTCGCTGAAATTTCAAAAGCCAGTGGACGAAAGCTTTTCATTTAATTATAAAGTTGTTTAAAAATACTATATAGGTACAGGTACAAATATTAACACTATAAACTATAACCACTCATAAACAATGTTAGAGAAAAAAATACCTCCGTTTTGTTTCTTGACTTAAGTTCATACCAACCTACCCTTACCATGGTTGTAATATGTAATAAAGTAATATTGAGGCTATTGAGTTTCTCATAATAGGATTTTCAAAAAGACTCTACAGACAGGAAATCACAACCCCCTCCTCCCCCCACTCGAGTAGTGACATCAACGTCATAAAAACAGCTGTTGGTTTAGAGTTAGCGCTATCACTTGATGGTAATAAATATAATAATTGCGAAATAGCTAAGAGGTTAAGACGTGAGTTTCATACGATGAAGATTCTCAGTTTGAACCTGCACATATGGTTAACTTTTTAAAGATGAAAAATTGTTAGTTATGATTTTTCAATCACTTCAACCAAAACAGTAATATTTTAGCTTATTTATTTTGGAATTTCTTGTATTAATTAAATTTATATTTGATTGTAAGCAACTTAAAAGCGCCGAATTTGGAGCGGCAATATTAGCCTGGCTATAGTTCCCATTCTAAAAAACCTGATGCAGAAGGTGGTGGTTAGTCAAAACATAAGCAAAAATTGAAGGCTCTTCGTTCAGTTGTATTGTCAATACTCGTGAACGGTTATGCTGGAGTGGAGGGTGCAATTTCCTCTCTGTAGATTCTTAATTTTCACTGTACAACAATGCTTATAAAAACTTTTAGTAAGCTACAAAACCAACAAAGAATTACATATCTTGACTGCAACACTTCAGTGTGTTTGCACTCGAGTTTCATTCCGCAGCCGATCCTTACCTCTTGCGCCTGCCGCCTCAGCCTCGCCTCCTCCACAGCGTCCTTCTTGCTGGTGAGCGTCTTGTCGCGTATGCTCGTCCGGCGCACCGACTGCGTGCGCGTGTTGTTACTCTGCGTGCGCTTGACTCTGCGCCGAGCCTCCTGCTGCCGCTTGCTCTCCTGCTCCGTCCGCAGCTCTGTTATGCGCTCACGCAGCTCCGGGTCCTCGCAGATGTCTGTTAACAGATGCATATAGAGGAATTGTTCTAAATTAGCATAGATACAGTGGGTGCGCCAGACACTAGGTAAAGTTAACTCGACTGTAGTCTTCAGCTCAATCAGGTAACAAGGATGACACTAGAGCAACAAGAAGAAGATGCCACGTAATCAATTAGTTAAAACATTTCTTACTTTTATTTTGTATAAGCGGTAAAACACAACGGTCCAAATTCATTTAAAAATAAATGTAAACACAAATTTGTTTGATATATTACTTTAACTCTTTCAGTGCTAACTTGTGAAAGGAGAAAATGAATCTGATGTCGTGTTGATTTTTTAAATAAATTGAACTCCTGAACAGTTCGAATTTATAAAAAAAACGTGCTTCCGGTGGACACACACACAATATGGGTGATGTAAGTAGCAAAACATCTGATCATTGCAACTTACAAAGAATCCACACATCCCGTCAGCTTGGACTCGTGCCGTCCACCGTTTGTTTAAGGTCCGCCCTCCCCTTCAACTTTACCACAGGTAGGTGAACTCTCCATGAGTTGCACATAAAAACCACCGACTGTGGCGATATTTTAACACTCGATTTAAGTGTTACCCACTGGCCGGGAAGGTAGTGCCTTAGACCTCATAGCCATTGATTAGACTAGCTGCTGTAGCAGACCAGGTGGTATTAGAGCCTAGGCACTGGACCAGGTAGTTCAGCTTGTGCCTATCAGGTTACACCACATGTCAGACGCAGACTTCAGACTGAGCTCATAACAGTACTTATGCAGCAATTATCAATGTTTGTTGGTGGCAGATTCAAAAAGTCCCTATTCGTGTTTCTGTGTCTTGTACTTTTTAACTGTGACCCCATTATGTGTTAAGAAAATTTAAAGTTTTGTTCGGATCTGAAGATGACAAATTATTTTCGTCGTAACGCGTAATCTAGTCAAAGGATAATCTAGGATCACGAGGCAGATAGGATAATCTAGGATCACGAGGCAGATCGCATGTATTTAACCTTTATTAGATTCGTCAACGTGATTCGGAAAAAAACATCAATATGAAGACCAACAGGTTACCCGGTTTGCAACATGACTGACCTGCAGGAGTTTCGTCGTGTTTTGTCCTGGCATTGAGGTCAGCTCCATTGTGGACCAACAGCTCAACCACTTCGAGCTGTAAACAATAATTTTCATAAAATAACAAATAATTGTTTAAAATTTATATTAACATTGAAAAAGCAAAACACACATTGCCAATTGAAAGAACATTAAAAGAAAACGGAAGATGAGATGTTTCATAAACCATTTTAGGTAGAAATAATAAATTTACTGGATAGGCCTAAGTAAATAAAATGTTAAATACCCAGGAATATATTTTAACCCATGTTCAAATATAAAATTGCCCATATCCATTTTCAAATGATCTTCATCAATTATAGTTAAAACCTAATAATCATCATCAGACCATAAAATACATATTTACTAATATATATAGATAGCCTAATTACCATGTAGATAGCCTATAAGTAACCCCCAAGCTGTTTCAAATGCCTAAATAAATTCAAATATAAAATTCTAAATTGATCTCATTAAATAGATTAACATGTGAAAGTGTATTGGCTACCAAGTGCCAAAAAGTGAAAATAAGTGTATTTACTCTCCAACCCAGAAGTACTTGGTGCTTTGTAAGCCCCAAACTATTGCAAGAATGAAAAAAGCTTCTTCACCAGGAGTGGAGATGATGAAGCCCTAGTATAAACAGCTAAAGAGGGCCCTGTCCCTAGTTTTCTCCCTTTTAAATAGTTATTTTGCGCCTATCGTGCCAAAATATTTGTATCATCAAGTTACAGAGCAATACCCATTTTAACAGGCCACCTCAAGACCAGTGGCTCTGTGACAAGAAGTAAAACCTGAATATTCGGTAAGATATTTGCAGTTTTTACATCACCATTGAATAGCCTACTGAAACTTTAAATAGTCCAAGAACTCAATTAATTTTAAACATTCAATAATTAATGTAACAATCTGAACCTGAGAACTTTATTTATTATTCCAAAATCAACTTCAAGAGTAATGGAACCCATGATTTCCAACAATGACTGTTAGGGCCTTTTGAGATTGAAGATTGGCTATTGTGTATTCAACTACCTAAATTATATATTTTGGACTATCTTTTAGAATCTTAAATATTATGTCCTTGTACCTGATGTCATATATTTATCCATGCCAGCTCAAAATCCCCACCCTGAGCATAAGAACTCTGTAAACCCACTAAATGTTATAGTCTGAGCCATTGTATGTAAAGTAGATCATTCCAAGCACTATCCCCCATATTGTAAACTATCCTGTGTATCCCTTCTGTTTAGCCTATGAGATATATCTTTTATACGTTAGTCAATAAACCCTCTTTGTTGAGTGTACGAATAAATCTTATTATTTCAAATATTAGCTTAGCAATTTAAGAGTAATACAAGCAAACACAAACCAAACATTCAATGTTTCATAATATTCCAAAGATCATGCATCTAATTTCCTAATTGTAAAACCCTTTAGAAGGCCACATTTGATATGTTTTAGCGTTAATATGGAGTTTAACACTTTCGCTGCAGCTGACTGAGATTCCAGTCGTTAATTAATATTGAAACATTCACAATTTTTCAAGTTTAAACATGTCAGCTGCAGAGAATGTATTTAGTAATTCATTTTGTGTTTGATAATCCAAACAAAGTCATTTTCCAAATGAATTGATTGTCTAATCTGCCGTTTGTCCAATTAGTTAGGACAATTAACAGCTTACCAAATAACTTGTCAATGCTCACGTAGGTCAGAAGGTACTCACATGTCCCCAGCACGCGGCTGCATGCACGGGCTGCCAGTCATCGCTATCCTTGACGTCCGTGCTCACGTGATGGTCCAGTAGGAACTCCACCACTCGCAAGTACCCGTTAGCTGCTGCTATGTGTAACTGAAACATCCCACACTCATATTTAGAGAAATAATCAAATGTGTTGGTAGAATTACAGTGCCCTTATAAAATAGCAATTTGTTAAAAATTCCACGCAGAAATCTGTAGTAAAGGTAAGGTTTAACCAAATAAGGTAATTTATAAGGTATTTATAAAAAAAAAAATAATTAAATAGAGGCACATTCACAACTGGAGATAATTCTGTATTAGTAAACATCAAACTGATCACTAATTTATCACTTATCTTGGAAATAACCTTTCAATTAAATAAGAGAGATTTTTTAAAATATTAAATGCTTTCTGTTTTGAAATATTTATTTAGAATATTCGTTTGTTGTTCATTCTGATCAGAATAATTTTGGCTCTAAAATGCTAGATGTCTGTACAAACTAAAATTTAAAATTAAAAATGGTTGAAAAAGGTTTTCATCATAGTGCCCTTTCCTCTTTCCCTTTTTAGCATAACAAGATAAAATGTGTTTTACACTGGATACTATGTAAATCAAAATATTATGAACCCGTAGTATGTTAATTACAACATCAAAACATAACCCCTCAGACATTCCAGGTAAGGTAATTATCAAATTTCCTCAAATTCCAAACTGAATACAGCAATATATTGAAACTAGTGGCTTGAAGGGGGCCGTAGCCCCTAACCTTGCTCCAAGTAGGAACACATGTCAAATCGTAAACAAAGCAGACCTTTTTTGAATTATAGTGGTTTTAAATTACCTTTACGTCACCAGTTCGTTTTGCAGTTACAGTTTGTAGTCCTACAACCTCAGGTCTCGACGCGGTTGCGGCATGATCACATAGTGCAGGTCAATTGTTTCAAGCTAAAACTGCATTTCGGTCTAGAAGACAAACCCAACCCAAAAATTAATCCCCAGAAGTCTAGTTATGCTCAACACGTCTTCAATGAAGAACACAGCGTTGGAATTATTGAGAACAATATGGAAATAATATAAATTTGTAAGAAAGGGCCCATACTAGACACATTAGAAGAGTTCCACATTTACAAAGCCTTCAGACAAGATAGCGAGTCAGTATTAAACGAAAAAACTCCAATACAGCTCACATTTAATTTTTAATCAAATTATTAAAAGTGAAGTTCGGCGGGCGAGTCCATCTACCTTGATAACTGCAAACTCCCACCCCCCAAGGACGAGTCCATTACCAAGGCACCTGATAACAACATCTGGTCAACGTCGCCATCGACCTCAGTGTCCTAGCACCGCCACCGCCTACCACGACGGAATCAAAAAGCGGGTTTCGAGTCGTGCGTATACGCCAAGTAGTTAATTTACATGTTTAAATGTGTCAATGTGTGTCTCGTGTTTAAAAAAAAAAACTTTGACGACGACGTCTTCTAGACGGAAATGCAGTTTCAGCTTGAAACAACTGACCTGCACTACGTGAACATGACGCAACCGCGTCGAAACCTGAGGTTGTAGGAAACTGCAAAAACTTTGAACTGGTGACGGAAAGGTAATTTAAAACCACTATAATAGTTCTACCAGTTCAGGGGCAATAAAATGAAAATGAGTAAAAAAAGTTGTTAAATCCCATACTTTTCTTATGGGGGATGTTGTACGTTATTTCTCGTTTGCTGGTCACATTTTGGAAATACTGCTATTTTTCCCGAGTCCCTGGGATCAAGACCTTTAATTTGAGCCCTCCCCCATCACACTGTGATTTGCCAAACTCCCACAATTTTGACTTAAAAATTTCACTTACAGAATTATATATAAAGATTTAATATAGACCACATTATTTTTCTGTTAACACCTTCAACCCCAAACCTAACCAAGCTAACTCCAAATCTTTGTTCCACACTGTCTACACGAGACGAATGCAATCATTCATGTAAATTTGTGTGTCTCTTCCTCATTACAAATATTGTGTATCGTCAAGGAACAGTGCATTACGTATTCTAAATTAGCATCTGCTTTGACAGTACTCCACTCTCATACAACACCATAAGGACTAACCGGCGTGGCGCCATGATCATCGTGCAGCTCCAGATCCGCACCAGCCGAGGCCGCACGAGTCAGGTCTGCCAACATCTGTGTCTCGGTGAGCGCGCGGGTCTCATCGATCAGCTGTTGGGTCACGCCGCGTCGCGCCATCTCACTTTCGATGTGCTCCAGTGCAGCTTCATCCTCACAGATGTCGTATGCCATGTTCCCATCTGCATTGACTGCCAGCAAGTCTGCTCCGCTGGTGGGAAGATGAACTTATAAATTTCTCAAGTTTTCATGAGTTGAACCCTTTGAAATATATTTTGTGCTAATTTTCGGTTATGAACAAGAAGTCCTTTTTCTATTGGGGGCTTTTGTGGGATTTGAATTCTATTAAACTTTCAGGACTTTGCAGGCCTTTAAAGTTTCATGTGATTTAAAAGTGTTTGATATAAGAAGCATTGTATGACAAATATAATTACCTATTAATCATATGAAACCTTAACAAGACTAAAACATATTCAAGAAATTCTCAGCATGTGAAAAAAATGGAAGCAAGTAAAATTGAAAAGAGTTAAGATGACATAAGTTTGGATTAGGAAACCCCTAGTCACGAAGGAAGAACATTCTGTTTAGGTCACTGAAATGAGATGTATTTTCTTGCGTGGAAAATGTATAATAGGGAAGGTACAACCACTTAAGCTTCTTTGATGGCATAACTCTTTTCTCTTGTTGGCTGTTAAACAACTCTTAACAGAAAAGAGCCATTTACCCTTGACTGTATTGTGATTTATTACCAATTATTTAGGTACCAATCCACATTACATTTTCTTCACTAGGATGTTTGACATTTAACGGCAATCTAGACAATGCATCTGCACTATTTACATTGGATCGTACATACTGAATATCGTAACTATATCCCGATAAGAACAATGCGTATCTCTGTAATCTGCTAGCAGCAAAAACAGGAAGTCCTTTCTTAGGTCCAAAAATGCTAACTAAAGGTTTGTGATCGCTCTTAAGTGTGAAATGTTTACCAAACAAATACTGGTGGTATTTACGTACTCCATAAACAACTGCTAACGCTTCCTTATCTATTTGACTATAGTTTTTCTCAGCTGCGGACAATGTCCGAGAACTATAGGATACCGGTTTCTCAATACCATCCTTATCAATTATGCTTAACACACAACCTATACCAGTACTACTGGCGTCAACTTTCAATATCGTTGGTGCTTGGGTATCATAATGCGCTAACACCGGCGCTGAACTAAGCAACTGCTTAACCTGATTAAATGCCTGCATGCACTTATCGTCAAAAACAAAAGCTACATCTTTTTTTAACAAGTTATACAATGGGTACAAAACACTTGACAGATTAGGTACAAATCTACCGTAGTAGATGATTAAGCCTATAAAAGACTTGACTTCCGTGACAGTTTGTGGTACAGGTGCATCCATAATAGCTTTAATCTTGGATGGTGCTGTGTGTAGTCCGTTTTTGTCGATGATAAATCCCAAATACTCTAGACTTGATTGGAAGAATTTACATTTATCAGATTTAACAGTTAAACCAACTTCTTTAAGTCGTTTCAGAACTTCTTTTAAAGTATTCAAATGAGAAGCATTGTCACAATTAGAAACAAGGATATCATCGAGAAAAACAGCTACACTTGGTAGTCCCTGCAATACTTGCTCTATTTTTCTCTGGAAAATACCGGGCGCTGAACTAATACCATACGGCATACGTTTATAGGAAAATAACCCCTTATGGGTACTGATTGTACATAGTTTCTGTGCCTCCTCATCTAACTTAAGCTGCATATAGGCCTGACTGAGGTCGATTTTACTATAAAAATCACCTTTTTGGATTTCATTAAATAGGTCTTCTATTCTGGGAAGGGGGTAACGATCTATTTCTAGATACGGGTTAACTGTGACCTTAAAATCACCGCAAATTCTTAAACTACCATCTTTCTTTAATATAGGCACAATAGGTGTAGCCCATTCGGAACTCTTAACTGGGTACAAAATATCCTCATCAACTAGTCTAGACAATTCTTTTTCAACCTTAACCTTTAAGGTGAAAGGAAGGGGTCTCGGTTTGCAGTACTTAGGAATACAATGTTCCTTGACATGAATTTTAACAGCTTCACTTTTATATTCACCTAATTTGTCTGTGAAAACCTCAGGAAATTCCTTAATGAACTGTTTAACTTGTTGCTCAAAAGGGTGCTCATTACATTTGGTGACAAACAATGGATGATTCTCAGACTTAAAAGAGATTTCAACATTTAGGGCAGATAACCAATCTCAACCCATTAACGGGTGTGCCCCTTTGTTGATTACAGTTTCAGATCCTTATTTACATTACCATAGCAAACATTAACGTTAATTTTTCCAACAGGAACAATCGGTTCATTAGTATATGAACTCAAAGATAAGTCATTTGGTAGTAGTTTACAGAATGCAAAATTTTTGTTATAAAACTCATGGCTACAAACACTGACACTAGCTCCCGTGTCAACCTCAAAAACAACATTTTTGCCCTCAACAAGAGCCTCAATTTTCAATGGAGCTGCTGTTACTAGTTTACTCTCAATTTTAATTTCATTAATATGAAACAAGGCAGCAACATCTTCAACATACTTATCATACTTGTCATTTGCATTATTTTGAGAGTCTGCATTATGCCTATCAGTTACAAAATTATGCATTTTCCTGTTACTCTTAGGTTTGTACTGCTTACTAAAGTTATGACGTTTGTCATTGTTATCAGTCTTATTATTACTGGAATAGTATTTGGATGACTTACCGAGTCTGGATCTACACACTTTTGCTATGTGGTTCTTTTTGCCACAGTAATTACATATCACTCCTAATAAATTGCATTTATTTCTTAAATGACCATGACCACCACAACAAAAACACTGAATTTTCTCCTGCTGCGGTGTGGATCGTGGATGCTGCTTAGTGCCGTTGTTGGTCGGAGTCCTCTGTTGTCGGGGCGCTGCCGCCATCCGGAGCACCTTGCCGCCGCCACCGTGCTGGTGGTAGTCTGCTCCCATAAGGCTCGCCGCATTCCTCTCCGCTGCTTCCGTTGATGAAATGAGCGTAACTGCCTTCTCAAAAGTTAGGCCCGACTCTGCCAAGAGTTTCTGCTTTGTCGATTCGTTTCTGATCCCACTCACAAGTCTGTCCCTTAAATAATCATTGAGGTTTGTCCCGAATTCACAATGTGTTGACAACTTTTTCAAATTAGCTACATAATCTGCGAAAGATTCGTGCTCTAATTGATTTCTCAGACTAAACTTGTAACGTTCTGCAATCACATTTGGTTTAGGATACAGATGCTCTTTAATTAGCTTCACTAACTCGTCGTAAGTCTTTGATGTCGGTTTGTCCGGTGTACAAAGGTCCCGTAACAATGAAAATGTTTTAACACCCACGACAGTAAGAAAGGTGCTGACCTTTTTAGAACTACTAATGTCATTACACGACAAAAAGAGTTCAAAACGCTCAATATAGGAGTCCCAAGATTCTAAATTTATATCAAACTCACCGATATTTCCGACTATAGACATTTTGCTTTGTAATACTGGAAATACACTGAATGGAAAATCACTTAATTCTTCCTCCCACATAAAATCAAAACTCACCAAACATAGTGTGGGGTAAGCCTAGTCCAAGTCCCAAAGACGTTAACCTCAAAACTGCCTTCTTCAGGTTATGCACATAACCGTAACTGTACTCACTTGTAATTCGGCGCTGACAAGCCTACTGAAATTGTCCTTGAATTTAATTAGGCGCTAACTAGCCTTGTAACACCCGGCGCTATCAAGCCGAAATCGAAATGGAACTTTTGTAAAACACGGCACACGAAACTATATCGCACTTGCTCGTCGCCACTGTGATGTATGAAGTATGTTCTGATACTTGCATACATTTATTGTAAGGAATAATTGGGACTTAACTTAGAAATGATACACGCGTTTAAGTTACAAACATGGTGGAAGGTATTGCCGGAAGGTTGGTGAGTGATGGACTGGGGAAATGCAGGGAGAACTGGTATACAACCAGCCCGCGAGGTAAGGTGGCGTGATTGGGAATCCACCAATAGTATTTATTGAAAGCTCTGACGTAACATCGTACGATGGACAGGATTCCAATTCCTACGACCAACCCGTTGCAATACAGAGTGACACAGAGTAATACAACATGATTACATTTTAACACAGAGATACAAAACATAATTAATTAATAATGATATGTATATATCACATGTATGACATCAGCTAAGGATCACGGGCTATCTCTGCATATGAAGGTGTTTATGGTAACAGTAAGCCAAACACTCATTTAGCAGACATCTCGACTTTGTTGCATTGTTATACTTAATATTTGTTTTGTGCATTGGTGATCACCCCTTTCCTTGCTAGATCCATTCCACGCCGAGGCTTGTAGACAAAGTAAGACCAAGAGAGGCTGCCGAACTTTAAAGCCAACACTATCAGTCTCAAGAGCCGGCCCGGGAATACCAAGAGCATACCTGGCTATGAGGTGCCTCACGAGGTGGAGGTGGCCGCACGTGGCCGCGGCATGGAGAGGCGTCCATTTCTCACTGTCTTCCGCGTTGACGTTGGCTCCATACTGCAACAGCAGCTTCATCATCTCCTCATTGTCATCTATGCAGCACTGTGCAGACAAACGAGAGACACAACATTACTAAAGTGAACTCTGGATGGATATAACTGCTTGAATGGTTTTAAAATTTGATAGTTAACAGTCATTTGGGAGGACAGATGTTTGGAGCTAAACTTGTACATTGCACTAACCTACTGAATAACATGGCTTCATGGAAATTTATTTCCTCTTATATCATACTAGCTGATGTACCCATTCTTCGCACAGGGGTTTTCTTTACCCGTTCTTTAGTCAATGCAATTTGAAGTTTAGTTAGCTTGAAACAGCTGTTCTTGCTTCACCTCTTTAACCCTTTTAGTGCTAAGCTTCTGAAAGGAGTAGATGAATCTGTGATGTTTTATTAATTTGTTAAATGTCTTGAACGCCTGAACAGTCAAAATTAATAATAACGTGCTTCCGCTGGACACACACGCAGTAAAGGATTGGTAAAAAGTAGCAAAACTCCTGATCAGATGTGCAACTCACAAAGAATCCACCCATCCCGTCAGCTTGGACCCGAGCCGTCCACCGTTTGCTTAAGGTCCGCCCTCCCCTTCAACTCTGCCACAGACAGATGAACTCTCCATGAGTTGCACATCAAAACCACCGACTGTGATGGGATTCGAACCCTCGATCCAAGTGTTACCCCCGGCCGGGAAGGTAACGCCTTATACTGCACAGCCACTGATCAGACTAGCAGCAGCAGCGGACCAGGCGGTATTAGAGCCTAGGCGCTGGACAAGGTGGTTCAGTTTGTGTCTACCAGGTTTCACTATATGTCAGACTCAGACTGCAGACTGAGCGCATAACGGTACAATCGCTTATGAAGCAGTAACAGTGTTTACTGATAACAGATTCAAAAACCGATATATCAGTCCATAGCACTGAAAGGGTTAAGCTGTCAAATGGAAGTGTTCTCAGCTGTTCGCATCACAGTTTCTGAATATTTACTTTCTTCTGAAATGTAAACATTGAAACTAAGGACGTTCACGGGGCGTAGCCCGAGGGGATTTTAAGGAAGTGAATAGGCCTATGTCTTGCATGGGTTCATGCAACCTTTGTGTAAAGTTTCAGCCCAGTCAGTTCAGTAGTTTTTGAGTTTACCCGGAACACCAGACAGACAGACAGACAGAAACTACCTCTTCTTTATAATATTATAGATTTCGGATATCATAGTGAGATATTCAGCTAGGGGGGGGGCTAGGGGGGATGGTGAGATATTCACCATTCAACTCCGGTGAAGTCTTGGTAAACTAATGAAGTCATTAAAATACGCCTTTTTTAAGTATACTAAAATGAGGAAAAAAATTCTTTCTGTAATAAACAGCATATTGTAAGAAGTCAAACTTGTAACCTCAATTCTTGGCACCTGAACAATAAAATACGTGGATTATAAGAAATGCTTAGAACTGTAGTACAAACTGCATATCCTAAAGATTAAATTTCTCTAAAATTAAAACGTGAAATGTTTACATCTTTACTACACAAAAAAAAAAAAAAAAAAAAAAAAAAAAACTTAAAACATGAAATAGTATCAGACAATTTAAATAAAAAATCTGTCGGATACCCATCAGCCACATATTTTAATTCAAAGTATTAGCAAGAAAATGTTATTCTTTTAATGACCTTTCCTAAGAGCAGAAACTTTTAACAAAGGGTTTAATTAAATACATTTACAAAATATAAGTCTATCAGTTATGTTATTTGATTTAATTTAAATAGTAATTTTGAAGTACATATTATATTATAATCAAATAGCAAATCTGGGTGCCCTTAAAATATTCAGTTCATCAGATAGTTTTAGGAAGTAATAAAGAAAGAGCATGTTTAGAAAACCCACCAAAAACTTAACTCTGTTGTGTTCAAGTTAAGCATCTTTATTGTATCCTCACGTAATTTAGCAATATATTATATATTAACTGTAATTGATATAATTATGACATTAGTTATTGTGATAGTAAATATTTCATAAATCATACATAAGAATGTATCATAGTTCCAAATTTGTATTTTCTTTTGAAATGCTTAGGTGAATACAATTTTGGATTAACGTGACATCACCTGATGAAGAGCTGTTAAACCATCCTCATTGGTAGAGTCCGCACTGACTCCTTTCTCCAGCAGTCTTTCGACTAGAACAGAAGATACGTATTACAGAATATACCGAATTGAAAAATGAAAGGAATCCTCTAATCTCATTAACCATTTAGAAGGAAAAAGTTGTGCGCTCATAGTTTGTAATTAGATTTATATAAAATATACGGTACCCTTTTTTTAAATTTGAAAGTAATTTTAACTGACCAACATCATGATTTGAAAAATTATATTTTCTAAATTACCATTTATTTGTCATCAAACAGCTCACAACTTTTTGACTGTTTGAAGTTATTTTTTACTTTTAAACCTGGCTTAAGTATAAATTCTGTAATACTCATACTTTATCGAACAGTCCAGGGGCTAAAAAATATGGATTTGAATGATATTTTCTATTATTTTTGATGCCTTGCAAAATCTGTATTTTTATTAATTGGATTATTTAAATACTTACCCTGATATAAGGTCTTAATTACGTTAAATATGGTTATGTATAAACATATAAAAAATAAGTGGAAATAAAGTTTTTTGGGTGGAAAAATTGATTTAACTAGTAAGTTGATGTTAATACAGAAAATTGCTGGTAAATATAAAAAAATAAAAATAAAGTTTAACTCAAATTCCTTAAACAAACCAGAAAAAGCACTATTTCAATTTTTGAATCAGGAGTACCACTTTAAAAAAAAGTCACACCTTCCTTCGTGTAGCTGGGTTTCCAGATAAAGATGCTTTTAGCTTGGATGAAGGGTTAATGAAATAATCAGACTTTACAGACTTGGTTATCAAACTTTTCAAATCTAATACTCAAACTTCTGAGAGACAAATGAAGTTATTAGAGGGTTTGTTCGCTTGACACCTTTGTCAGTATATCACTTAGATATAATTTTAGAACTATTTATAATGGTTATAATATAATAATTTCAAGCTTGAGACCACCTCTTATTATTAATGCTATTTCTTTTCATCCACAAAAATAATTTCCAACTAGGTCCAGCATCCATGTCTGTAAATCCTGAGTTGTATAATTCATAGTTAATAACATTTATTTCACTTGCTTTTCCAATTTGAAGAAAAACATTGAATTATTTTGTAAAAAAACACATTAGAACATTTTTGCTACATCCGTTTGGGTTTATAAAAATTATGTTGTTTGCTAGTAAGTTAGCACATACTTGATCAGTGCATGGAAAATTAAAAAAAAGTTGATTGCCTAACATTAATCCATGGTACGTGAGTACAGTGTAAGTGTAATTAAAATTTCAAGCACTGGAAGACCTATTCAATTATCTAAAACAAAAAATCATGTCTACCCCTGATTTACGGGTTCAAATTTGTATTTAACTGCACAATGTGGTGCCACTGAGACCTTTAAAAGGCTGATAAGAGCAGGACAAGTACAAGTCGGCATTGGTTTGGGATTGCACAGGCAAATTAACAACTACCCTCTATAGCTCCTCAGCACCCTCCTCACCTTGTTTGTGATATATGTTTGAAATTGAACTGTATTGTCATCTCAAAAACTCCTGTTGATTAGAAATGAGGTGAACCTGCACAGGAATAGAAAGGATGGCTTGTTGCAATTCCCGCAGCTGCCTCAAACAGAGATAAAAGTACTGTCCTTTTTGTGCCCGAGTTGTATAATAATCTGTGTCAAACTGTAATGGGCATTATCTATGCTGTTTTTGTTGTTGTTTGAATGAGTTGCCAATTTATTTTAAGAAAACTGGAATTATTTTCTGATATTAAGTTTTGGCCCGTCTTTGACTACCATGTTATCTTGTAAATCATAATTTTGTACTTTGAAGAACGCTGGATAGTAAATGCATTACTATTATACCTTCTGCGATGTCGTTCCTGCTAGCAGCCTCCAACAGCATGACACTGTCGCTGAACCGTATGCGCCGGTGGTTGGTCCTGTCGCGCCGGTGCCGTCCCCGCTCCCACTCCCGCTCGCGCGCCGCCCACAGCTTGAGCTGAGTCGCGCGCCGACGCCGTGCTAGCGCCAGCCGCTCCCCGGTGCTCATGTGCTCCACCTGCGCCATCTCCGACACCAGCTCGCAATGCTCCATCTTGCTCCTCTGTAACGCACGAGATGATTGATAAATGTAATACTTTTTGTGGTGGTGACATCATTTATGTCAGGCGTTAACGAAAATCAAAGTTACATGTTAACAATACCCCCGTCGCAGCAAACCTTCGTACTCAGCGAATTTCCAATGCATAATAATATCTTAATACCATATAAAACTGGATAGTAAGTTTCATAAACATATATTCACAAATAAGCGATGTATACAATTTTAATTATTCTCCATAAGCATAACATTGGGGATGAGTACCTAGGTTTGCTGCAACGAGGAACACAAAATATGGGTTTTCATGCAAATATCAATATAAATCACCTAGGTGAAACCACATCCCAAGTTTCATCAATACAATTATAAATAAGCGATATAGACCGTTTTGATTTTTCTCTATAAGAATAACCTGGGGGATGAGTACGCAGGTTTGCTGCAACAAGGAACACAAAAAATGGTTGTTTTTATAAATATTAATATAACTCAACAAGGTGAAGCCACATACCAAGTTTTATTAAGTTATGTTCTTAACTAAGGGAGACATTACATTTTACTTTTTCTCCATAAGAATAACATGGGGGCTGAGTATGCAGGTTTGCTGCTATGGGAATAATCGGTAAAAATTGCTGTTTTGTGCAAATAACAATAGGCCACAACTAGATGAAGCCGTATACCAAGTTTCATTAGTATCCGTTTATAAATAAGCGAGATATAAAATTGTTCTTATTCTCCATAACAATAACATTGGACAAAGTACTGTGTTTAGCACTTTCAATATCTTTGTAACCATTACACATAGAGAAATGATCAAAACACCAAATTGTGTGTTTTTTTAAGCTAAATCTAATGGTGAAGACTAAAATTATACTTTTTTATATATTACATGTAAAAACTTCATAAAACCCATTTTTGGGGTACAAAACCCCCCCAAAATACCACTTTGGATGGGGTCAGCTGCATCACCAATGTTATTCTTATGGAGAATAATTAAAATCGCTTATATGTGAATATATTTTTATGAAATTTGACGTGCGGCTTTATGTGGTATTAAGACATGGGGCATATATTATACATTGGAAATTCACTGAGTACGCAGGTTTGCTGCGACTGGGGTATTTATATTACAAGCAACAAGTTTTGTACATCTTGATAAATTTTTCTTCAGAAGACAAATTCATAATTATAACACGAGAAATCTCAACCATATAGACTTGCCACATCCAAATTCAACATTCCGACAAAGATGCTCAGACTACATATCAATCAAAATTTATAATAAAAATCCTTCAGAAATAAAATCTTTAAGTAACACAAGACAATTAAAAATAAATTAAAGCAATACCTTATCGTTAAATGTCCATACAAAATTGAAGATTTTTTAAATGAAAATGACAGTGAAAATATAATATAAATATAATATAAATTTAAAATCAAAATGTTGTAGTTTCAAGATTGGATGAAGATTATTTTGTAAGATTCAAGGATTTAGAAAATATAAAATAAATTTAAAATTTATTATTAGCATTACATACTTTGTCAATTTAATTTAGTCTTAACCATAATTTAATTATGGCAATTAAGATATTTACCAATAAAGAAATAAAGAAATCAATACAATACAAAGCTAGTTTATATCCGTGTGTTCTAATTTAGGTATTCTGCAATTGAATAATAATTTTTTGTTAGCAAATACGATTTTAAATCGTTTTAGCGAATTTCCTCTGTAGGGAAGAAGCTATTACCGTAGGTCTCATGGTAAGACTTAAGCCCAAGGCCATGATAACTTTTTGTTTTGTGGTCCCCAGATGCCAAAAACACCATTCGTTAACATTTTTATATTTGTGTCCGTAAGCATGATAACTCTCGTAAAAAAGGTCCAATCTTAATGAAATTTAGTAAAAATGTGTAAAGTACCATTTATTTGAACAAGTTTGAAAACCAGACGAATCGCACCATCCGAAGAGAGGTTTGGGGGGTTTTGTACCCCAAAAATACTTTTTTGGGTTTTCACATGTAATTTTTATTAAAATCAAATTTTAATTTATACCATTGAATTCACCTTAAAAAAACAAACAATTTGTTATTTTGATCATTGCTCTGCGTCAATTGGTTACTGAGATATTGCAAGTGCTAAACACAGTACGTTGTCTAATGCTATTCTTATAGAGAAAAATAAACATGTTATATCTCGCTTATTTATGAATATAAACTGACGAAACTTGGTATATGGCTTCATCTGGTTGTGGCTTGTTGTTGTTTGCTCAAAAAACAAATTTTCACTTATGGTTCCCGTAGCAGCAAACCTAGGTACTCAGTCTCCATGTAATTCTTATGGAGATTAATTCAAATGTTATGTATCGCTTATTTATAAATGTATATGAATGAAACTTGGTATGTGACTTTACTTAGATGAGTTGTATTGATATTTGCATAAAACCCTATTATTTTGTGTTCCTTGTTGCAGCAAACCTGCATACTCATCCTCAATGTTTTTCTTATAAACAATAATTAAAATTGTATTTATCGCTTTTTGTGAATATATTTTTATGAAACTTGGTAAGCAGCTTTATGTGGTATGAAGACATTGTAAATTCGCTGAGTACGCAGGTTTGCTGCGACGGGGGTATTTAATTTCTACAAATCGTCAATTTCCTTGTAATTGGCAGGTAAACTGTTGACAAGTTTAAGACTTATATAATATCGGGATTTTTCAAAAAGGCTAAGGCGATGTCTTGGATAATGAAAGTTATTTTTGAAGCGGGCGGTATACTGATGAACAAACTGCTTTTTGCTGTAGGACTGGTAGTTACTTTTCAAGAGCACTAACGCTTTAAATGTGTAAAGGGAAGGCATTATTAATATTTCATACCTTTGAAATAGTGGTTTACAAGATGTTCTTTTTGGTGCAAAAGACAAAATTGTCAAATATTTCTTTTGGATTTTAAAAACCATTGTAGCATAATATGAAATTGAGTCCCATAACTCAATGCCATATTGTAAAATTGAAAAGAACATTGCATAATAAACCATAAGCTTGGTTTTTAAATCAATAATATTTCTTAAGACATACATTTTAAAGCAAGTAGTGTTCAATTTCTTGATGACCATCTCAATATGAGGTTTCCATGTTAAATTTGTAACAATGTTCAATCCTAAAAATTTAGTTTATTCGACAAAAGATAAAACATTGTTATCATAAAATAATTCAAACGTTAAATGTTGCCTATTTTGAAGAGTTTGAAATGTTATGATTTGTGTTTTAGAACTATTCAGTTTGAACCCATTGGCATTAAACCAATTAGAGGGTTCTAAAAGTGACGGATGAGTTTCACTTTTAAACCATCAGAATTTTTTGATTGAACTATAGCCGTGGTATCATCGGAATATAGAATAAGATTTGATGACACATTTTTAGGAATATCATTCATGAATATTAAAAATAACAAAGGGTCTAAAATTGACCCTTGTGAGACCCCACATTTAATTTCTTGCCATTCTGAAGTAAATTTAGTGCCATTTTTCTTAATTATTGTTCGCTGTTGCCTATTTGTTAAGTAAGAGAGTGCCCAAGACAGTGCCAGGTAAGAAAATTTATAGTACTTAAGTTCGTCCAATAGAATATAATAATTTACACAGTCAAAAGCCTTGGATAGATCACAGAACACAGCTGCTGTGCTCCATGATCCATCCAAGCCGCCAGGCACCTGATTTATGAAGTCCTAAACAGCTGATATAAAACACTCAAATGTAAACAAACAAACAAACCAACATCCTTTTTTATAAATATAGACTACAATATGAAATGGGAATTACAGATTACGAGTTAAAAAGAGTCACCGAGGGTTTGCACAGCAACGATCTTTTATTTAAGACTTCTTACCGGCTGTTAGCAATGAAACTGATGTATTCAAGGATATGCAAATCACTACTTAAACATGTATTTAGATCTTGGGGATCTGCAGCTCCTACAGACATAAAGTAACTTCAAACCGTGCAAACTGTGATAGCAAAGATGATGTTTTGTGTGAAAGCCTACAAATGTGTGCTAGTAGAACCTGTGTTTAAATATATACTTGTATCAGACTAAGGGTACGCTCAAATATTCCCGTAATTGAGCGAACTGAGAAAATAAAAATGACAGTTACTGGTAAAAAAGTATAAACTTGGCTCAATCAATAAATTGTTTCATTTCTAGCTAGTTTTTTTTTATTATAAGTTCTAAACTCACCTTATTACATTACAGCTGTGAATGCTTTAACATATTAAGTTGCCTATGCAGAGAGGTAATTGTGAATTCACTGAGTATGCAGGTTTGATAATTTCTTATTTGTATTTAAATATCATAAACTGACAAAAGACCACAGCTGGCAGAAGCAAATATAAAATAATTGGCTGCTGCAATCTAGCGGATAAAAATTAACTTACTCACATTATAGGAGAACAATATTTTTATTTATAAAATCTGGTATTAATTTGTTAATCTAACAAATTTAAAAACCTTTTTTAAATTAGGATAATCTTTTATTTTTTTACTGTAATTACGAAACAATATTTTATTACTATCTTGTACTTTACAAACAGTAATTTCTGTCCAAAGCTTTACCTTATGGAAATTTTATAACTTTTAAATGTTAATTATTAAACAACAGTAAAACGAATGTGTTCCATTTTTGAACTGGAAGCGTGAAGTGTACTAGAAAACATTTGTGTAAAATCTAAATACGATCCGTGCAGTCGTTTTCACGTTGTTGCGTTATGAACACATACACACACTGATGGACAACGAATCACTGTCTCTGCTAATACATAGATAGATTCCTCCACTTTGTTCCCGCATCAATTATTGTAAAAAATAAACTCTAAATAAAAAATGGGCACAGATACATTTGTTGCAGTCTCTAAAATAAAAGATAAATTTTCTAAAGAATAAGGAAGTTTCCATTTTATTTTACAGTTTATTACCTGAATTAGAAAATGTTCAGAGTTTTAAAGCTTTAAACTTTATCTAAACATTTTTTCTTTGAAACTGTCATTCGGTATTTTTTTATGACCAAAATTAATTTTTGTACTTAATTATTTTAAAACTTGGAAAATTGGCAAAACATTGGTTGGGACATAACCAATTACAGTTTTTGCAGCCAGCATATAAATCTTGTAATTACTATATTATCTTCTTAAATGAAGATCACTGACAAATTTTGTAATTTATTTATAAATTTTAAAATATTTTAACAATTTATTTGAATTACCATAAAACAGCATAAAATAAATGAATAGCTGAATCTTACGAAGCAACATGTTCTGTGGCTTTCCTCTAGAGTAGGGCCTACAGAGGAAAGGATGTACTGTAAGTGAATGATAAAGTCTTTATGAAGCAAAGTTATTACACAGTCTAACGACAAGTCGGGTCCTCAGGCCTCTAATGTATCAGATTACCGAGCAAACTACTCCCCTCTACTCCTACTATATTCTCGCTTCATCCTCATACACAATCTCGTTGTATACTGACTGACATTTGACTTCAAAAATGTTTTATTTTAATAAACGTTTTTCACACTTGTCTGGGATGTGCTACTGCTCAAAACTCAGCAAACATTGAATCAAAATTTTAAACACACTACAAGAAGTGAATGGTCAGAAACATGACAAAAAGGGTGTTTTTAGTGAATTTCCTTTGGAAAGTGAACTATTAGCATGACTCGCACGGTGAAACAAAGCCCGGGACCACCATAGAAGTTCCTAACGTGACCCCCTGAACACGTTTTGGGGGGGGGGTCGTTCAAAATTGTATATATATATATATATATGTGTGTGTGTGTGTGTGTGTGTGTGTGTGTGTTTGCACTCTAGCGGTCACATTTTTTGCCCGATTTACTTCAAATTTGGTAGGGACGTTCCTTTCTGCAATCAGTTGGACAAATTCGTTGGGCAAAACAATCGGAAAACTCTAAACCCCTTTTTTGGGGATTGATCTTTCAAATTTTGAGTTTTTGGGCCCAAAAAGGGTCAGAAAAACCCCGGATGTAAAATTAATGCATGTAAAAAGATGGGAATTAGTGAGACAAAAGTTTTAAGCTCACTCTCGTCATTCTATTATAAATATTTACTGAGTTATTAAAGAAAATGTGTTTTGACTAAACACAGTACGTTGTCTTATGGGGTTTTTACACTAGAAAAGCCTACTACTCCTTTGTTAGAGTACTTTTATCATCCCCAGCAACCTCACGCCTACTTTCAAGCCTGACTGGACCTTCTAACATTATAATGCACAAAATTGTATTCCCAGCTTTGCAGGTAAATGAAACCAGGAGCATCAGAACAGCCAAAAAATCAATGTTTTCAGATTTCAATAAAAATTGGAATACATGTATGTTTTTACACTAATTTTGAGTTTTAAAAGTTTTTATGTGGAAATTCACTTCCTCACGTCAGCATGCTGCGTGCGAACTAGTTTTTGTTGTTGTAAAGTTAAGGTATTTTCCTACAAATCCACATTTTTGATGATAGATTTTCATCCAGGTTAGAGTAAAATGTCTATATACTAATCAAATATTAAAACTTAACGTAACTGAAAGTATTTAAAGTAAAAAAGGTACAACAATGCATGAAATAAATATGAAGAACAGCTATAACCAGCAGAGGAGGGTGAATGTTGGTTGCAGCGTTTGATGTCATAACATTTCAGAGGTTTTGGGGTGGGGGGGGATAGTTTTGTAATTTCTGAAGCCTCTGTCACAGAAGTCAACCTTCCCTTCCACAAAATATAACCTTCAAAACTTCCTGCTTACTTATTTTAGCTCCAGTAAACAAATGTGAGTTTATGCTATGAAAAATACTAACGGTTATTTATTTTATAGATTATAACAGGGCAAGTTAATATTTAATTAACTTTGAGCATTAATTTGTATATTTTCTACATTTTTCTAAATATTAATACAATAACAATACCTATCCATGCAGGTTTTGTTAACCTGTCTATGAATTATTTGTAAATATTATAACAAGAAGGGAACTTGTTGGTTAATAAGAAAAAACAATACAAAAGGAAGTGAGTTTCTCCTAGGAGGAAGTCCATATTTGCTACAAATGACAGTGTGAGTAACCCTGCAGCATAGCCCAAGGTTAATGGGGAATGTCATGTTCACACAGATCTACATTTATCACCCGGCGATATAAGTGAGAGAGAACAATCTGATAATGGAACTGAACCATTGCTTAAATTCATTGTTAAATTATTCAAAAGCCTTCCACTGACAACAGGATTACAATTAACAAATGTTATGGGTGACTTTTCAGAATTCTATTCGCTTACTATTAATCTATAATATTATAAAGAAGAGATGGTTTCTGTCTGTCTGTCTGTCTGTCTGATGCTCCGGGTGAACGCAAAAACTACTGAACCGACTGGGCTGCAACTTTACACATAGGTAAATCTTAAACCCATGCAACACCTATGATTTTAAGGAAGTGAATAGGCCTATGCCTATTCACTTCCTTAAAATCCCCTCGGGCTACGCCCCGTGAACGTCCTAAGATTCAATGTTTACATTTCAGAATAAAGTAAACATTCAGAAACTGTAATGCGAACAGCTGTGGATACGTCCATTTGACAGCTTAAAGAGCAGAAGCAAGAGCAGCTGTTTCAAGCTAACTAAAATGCAAATAGCATTGACTAAAGAGCGGGTAGAGAAAACCCCTGTGCGAAGAACGGGTACGTCAGCTAATAAATAAATAAAATAACGGGAAAACTCATGATTTCTTAACACATTTTGGACGCAAACGTGTTAAATATTGTTTTCATTAGTTTTTTAAGTAAATTTTCTATAACAGATTATTTTTTTACTGCTAACACTAAATATTGCTAATTGTGGTGGCTGAGAAAAAAGCATTGTGCAGAGATACAGAACCTTGTGCTTGAATCACAATCTATAAATTAATCGTCTAAGACATTTTTTTTGTACCGATTTCTTAAATATGCGTTATCATAGAATTATGAAACTTGGCACACTTATTTAGTACTATTAGGAGATGTGTCGAATGTAAATAATTTGGTGTTTGGACGTGTAGGGCTATGCCCTTTTGGCTTTCAAAGATTACATGTTATCCTTATGGGGACTTGCGTTCTGCTTTTCGTATTTGTTTATACTTTTAGTTTCATTAATAAACAGCTGCGTTATTCAAATAAATAAGTAGCACAACAGCAATAACAGATGATTCATAAATCAAAACTTTACTGACCATTGCAATGGTAACACCCTTCTCTTATCCGTTATAACTCCACAATAAAAAAATACCCCCGTAGCAGCAAACCTGCGTACTCAGCGAATTTCCAATGAATATATACGTATCTTAATACCACATAAAGCCACATACCAATTTTCATCAATATACATTCATAAATAAACGATTTATGACATTTTAATTATTCTCCATAAGAATAACATGGCGGCTGAGTATGCAGGTTTGCTGAAGGAAGGAAAACAAAAAATGGGGTTTTATACAAATATCAATACAACTCATTTAGGTAAAGCCACATACCAAATTTCATTAATTTATTTTCATAATTAAGGGAGATAACACGTTATTTATTCTCCATAAGAATAACATGGGGCTGAGTACGCAGGTTTGCTGCTACGGGAGCCTTGGGTAAAAAAGTGTCTTTTTGAGCAAATATCAATTGTCCACAACCAGATGAAGCCGTATACCAAGTTTCGTCAGTATACGTTCATAAATAAGCGAGATGTAAAATTTTTCTTTTCCTCCATAAGAATAACATTAGACAACGTACTGTGTTTAGCACTTTCAATATCTCGGTAACCAATTGACGTAGAGAAATGATCAAAATACCAAATTGTGTGTTTTTTTAAGCTGAATCCAATGGTAAAAACTAAAATTTGACTATTTCAAAAATTATATGTAAAAAATTCAAAAAACCCATTTTTGGGGTACAAAACCCCCCCAAAATACCCCTTCGGATAAAGCGATCTGGCTGGTTTTCGAACTTAAAGTCATAAATGTTGCTTTACACGTTTATACCAAATTTCATCAAAATCGGATAATTTTTACGAGAGTTATCGTGCTCACGGACACATATATATATATATATAGATATATATATATATATATATATACAGTTTCGAACGAATGGTGTTTTTGGGGTCTGGGGACCTCAAAACGAAAAGTTATCATGGTCCCGGGCCTAGGTCTTACCATGCCGACTACGGTAATAGCTTCTTCCCTATAGGGGAAATTCGCTAATAAACCTGTTTGTGAGGGGGGGGGAGGGTGAGGGACGGAAAGAGGATGAGATGGAAAGGTTTCAGACATAAATAAAAAGGCTACTGATTCCTGGAATGGTAAAGCCTTTCTGCTTTCCGTTTCACCTCCACATTGAACAGGTAGAGGATGAGGTGGAGAGGTTTCAGGTCTAAATAAAAATACTAATGATAACTGGAATGGTATCACCCTTCTCTTATCCCTTTTAACTCCGCAACAGCCAGAACAGATAGTTCAGGACTAATGTAAATACAAAATATTACTGACTACTCGAATGGTAACACCCTTTTCTTATAAGTAATAACTCCCCATTACAAAAAATTAAACTAGTTTGTGAGAGGGGAGGATGAGAGATGGAGAGAGAATGAGTGTGTCGGAGAGGATGAGGTGGATAGGTTTCAGGCATAAATAAAAAGGCTACTGATTACTGGGCTATCCATGTTAACTCCACATTAAAAAAAATACCTTGTGGTACGGATGGGGGAGTGGGAGGGGGGAGGGGGGGAGAGAGAGAGAGAGAGAGAGAGAGATGACCGCAACAGAACCCACTAGATATTAAACTATATTTTTTTAAATATTCGTCAAATAATATTTGGTAGAATTTTGATCATTGGGCGGTCTCTGGTGTAATCTTAATATATAAAATCCAAATACCACTGACTGACCTATAAGGCCTACACAGTTTAAATTTGACATATAGGCTCCTCTTTGGCCCTAGGTGCTTGCTAAGAAATGGTATTACGAAATTCCCCTTATGTTCTGTCCCGCTGGGTCCCAAAGTTACCATGTATTCCTTATGGACATTCACTTTGGTTTGACCTGATGAAATTTCAAACAGCTGAGCTTGATTCGTATAAGTTCCACGGGCTAACCACAGATTGAAGCACACACCACTATCATAGTTTAAGCGGGCGAAGATGCAAAGGGTCGGCTAGTGATAAATAAATTAAATAACAGGAAAACTCATTATTTCTGAATTTGTTTTGGGCGCAAATATGATAAATAATGTTTTTATTAGTTGTTTAAAAAAATAAGTGATAACAGATTATAACACTTAAATATGATAAATTATGGTGGCTGAGAAAAAAGCATTGTGCAGAAAAACGGAACCTTGTGCTTGAATCACAATGGGCAAATAATGTTAATCTTTCATATTTCAAGATTTTTGAGGAAAATTTCCAACATGTGTTAATTTATAGAGAGAATTCATCAAGTTTAAAGCTGGGTAGGTCCATCTGCCTAAGAAACAAAGGTCTCTAATGCAAGGAAAACTTGCTCTGTATTTGAGTACTCTCATGGCTAATAGCCAAATGATTGTAATTTTTTACCACAAAATGAAGCCTTAAAAATGTTTTCAATATATATTACAACAAAATGAAGCACTTACGAATGTTTTCAATCTATATATATAGGCGTAAAGGTGAAGAAATTATATCTACATTATAAGCAAAGATGAATTTTAGATGATGACCGGAACTAGAGCTAACGGATCACATGAAACACAAATAACCTCCACCGAAGCCTATAAACACTCCACGAAACAAACAGGTAAATTAGGTACTACAGTTAATATTAAGTTATGATTTCCTCAGATAAGTTTGCGTCATCAAACTAATCAACAACGTTATTGAGTTGTTATCAAATATTTTTCTTGCTAAATCCATATCTGACATTAACACAAAAATAGACAAAAGTAATTTATGTACAGCTTTATTAAAGCTAAGGGAACATGAAGTAAGGTTATCCTTTCACTGCCTAGGGCTGAAAATATAATCTTTTTGTATTACTACATAAACCATTGTTTCTACTGGATACACTATAGTACTGTTATGATCAAGGTCTGCGGTCTGTTACTGGCATGTGGTGTAACTTGGTAAACAAAAACATAAATAATTTGCAGCATGTCAGCTGATTTTGAATGGCTGATGGACTGATCAGCTGGTTGAGTTATCCTCTCTGCCAGGGAGTAACACTTGGATAACAAAACAAATCTCGCCTCTGTCATTAGTTACCTAATGCAACTCACAGAGTTAACCTGTCTGTGGCAGAGTTGAAGGGAAGGGCCCTGATGAAATAAACGGTGGATGGTACTTGTGTAAATTGTTGGATGGATGGGTGGACTTTTGTGAGTTTTGTTTTGTGTGTGCCACTGGCATTTCTTTACATTTTGAAAGGGGGCGATATAAACCCGGTTTTGTTACTATCTAATGTCGACATTAGATAGCTTTTTGGACATCAACATTATTTAGTAGCCCAATGACAAATGGCAGCTGGGTCAAGTATAACACTTTTTTATTTTGCCCTGGATTGATGTGGAGAAGAAGAACGGTGTTCCAGCTAGTAAAACATATTTATTGGCTAAGAATGTTAAATAAAAAAAGTTATGTGAACAAAAAAATAATGGGAAGAGATTTAGGAGCCTACAAAACACAAGTCATTCTTGAACATTTTTGTATTTTAGAAATTTCAATGGAACAAAACAAAAATATACTAGGAAATTAGTTTTTAATTTAAATAAACGGTATCAGGAAACTGACACATACTTTCTCCCTTTTAGCCCAACTTTAATGCAAAAAAAAAAACTTGTTATTTACTATAAATATATAGAATACAAAGCACAGTAGAATGTACGGAAAATGTTGTAAACAAGTTGTTAACAAAAACATCCACCCAAATCCCTGTTTTGGAGGCACTACAGAATCCATTGCTACACACGTGGTTTTAAGAGGAGAAAAGCCCCCTATTTCCCCCCAAGGGTTATTAAGGGGCAACATATTTCGAATTTCCTCTGTTGGTCAATGCTAACTTGATAAGTACCTATATCAAGTTTGAACGAAATAGATCAGTAAATAAGAGAGAAATAGTAATTTTTGTATTCCCCATAAGAATAACATTGGACAACGTACGGTGTTTACCGCAAAATGAAAATTTAAATTTTCTCTGCAACCAGCAATTGCAGAATAGCAATTCAATTACCAAATCATTTAGTTTTTTGAGCTCTTTTTAATGGTGAATAGTAATATTTTTTATATTTATGGTTTTTTATGAAAAATCAAAAACTGAATTTGTTATGTTTTACGTCCTGTAATTTCTGAACCCGTATTTTGACAGAAATGCGGGTGGTGTCATTTTGTTGGAAAACAAAAGCTCTAAAAACGATTAAAGTTGAATTAAAATCGTTTGAGCCGTTTTTGAGAAATTTTGATTTTTCATGTTTTTTTGGCGGTTTTGGGGGGATAATTACCCTTAAAACTCCAAAATAAAAAAAAAAGAAAATGCCTGGAGATATCGTGGATTAGTACATACATACCAAATTTCATTAAAATCGGTTCATTGGTTAGTGCTCTAGCTCTGTACACATCCTTACAGACAGACAGACAAACACACAGACATCACGTAAAAATAAATTTTTTGGATTCAGGGAGTACCAAAACGAATATTTCCACTATCAACTTAAATTCGAAAATTTTGACGAAAACAATAATTTCTCCATATAGTATGTATAAGGGGAGAAAGTAAAATACCCCCGTCGCAGCAAACCTACATACTCAGCGAATTTCCAATGGAGATATAAATGTCTTAATACTACATAAAGCCACTGACCAAGTTTCATAAAACTTTATTCACAAATAAGCGGTATATACAATTTTATTTATTCTCTATAAGAATAACATTGGGGCTGAGTACGCAGGTTTGTTGCAACAAGGAACACAAAAAATGGGCTTTTATGCTAATATCAATAAAACTCAACTAGGTAAAGTCGTATACCAGTTGTTATTAATTTATGTTCATAATTAAGGGAGACATAGCATTTAATTATTCTCCATAAAAATAACATGGGGGCTGAGTACGCAGGTTTGCAGCTACGGGAGCCTTTTGCAAAAAAAATTTGTTTGAGCAAATATCAATAGACCACAACCAGATGAAGCCTTATACCAAGTTTCGTCAGTATACGTTCATAAATAAGCGATATATCAAATTTTTCCTTTCCTCCATAAGAATAACATTAGACAACATACTGTCTTTAGCACTTTCAATATCTCGGGAACAAATTAACGGAGAGGAATGATCAAAATACAAAATTGTGTGTTTTTTAAGCTGAATCCAATGGTTAAAACCAATATTTTACTTTTTCAAAAATTATGTGTAAAAAATTCAAAAAACTCATTTTTGGGGTACAAAACCCCCCCATAATACCCCTTCGGATGGAGCGATATAGCTGGTTTTCGAACTTAAAGTCATAAATGTTGCTTTACACGTTTATACCAAATTTCATCAAAATCGGATCATTTTTACGAGAGTTATGTTATTGTGCTCACGGACACGTATATATATATATATTACTATATATATTACATATATATATTATATATAATATGTTATAATGATTGATTAGGGCTACTAATATTATAAGATGTATATTCATATTTTAACAAAGTACCCTTTTTTTTTATAAAAAACATTTTTATTTTAGACTGACATGTTTCGTGCGCTTAGGCCATTATCAAAGTCTATAAAAATATAACCTCACATTTAAAATAAAATAAATATTAATCATATGTTAAAATTAATTATTTTAAAGTTGCATATGAATTGTTTGTCATAATCGATAATATATTTTATTTTCTTCTGTTATTTTCTTTGAATACTATATTAAGTGATTTTTATACGTCCCTGTTCTTATTTTTTCAATTTTATCAAATATCGGCTTTGATTGTTTAGGTAAAACTGTATTTAGTATGTTTGAAGGGTCTTTTTTAAAATTAAAGTAAATATTCGTTTCTTCTTTGACAAATAGCTTCTCTCTTTCTCGTTCAAACTCTAAAATTGTTAGATGTTCTTTTAGATCTGTATATTTGTGTTTTGACTTTATCAAGTGTTCTGCAAAGTTAGATTTCATTGTTGTTTTGTTGTTCGATTTAAAAGCTTGTAGATGTTCATTGAATCTAATTTTGAAGTTTCGGGAAGTTTGTCCGATGTAATAACTATTACACTCGTTGCAGTTTATTTTATATATTCCAGATCTGTTATATGTGTCGTCTTTATTATCTTAATGATTTGTTATTTTGTTGTTTAATATTTTAAAGATATTGTTCTTAGTTTTATAGCTAATACTAATTTGAGAATTTTTAAATGTGTTTCTTATAGTTTTGTTCATACAATTGTTGTATGGTATGCAGAAACCAGAGAAAAAATAAATATATGTGCATATTTGATATTTGCATATAGTTGATATTTGCACTAAAATAAATTTTTTGCCAATAGTTCCCGTAGCAGCAAACCTGCGTACTCAGCCCCCATGTTATTCTTATGGGGAATAAGTAACGTGTTATCTCCCTTAATTATGAACATAAATTAATAAAATTTGGCATGTTGGTTTACCTACTTGAGTTATATTGATACCCCATTTTTTGTGATCCTTGCTTCAGCAAACCTGCTTACTCAGCCGCCATGTTATTCTTCTAGAGAATAATTAAAATGTCATAAATCGTTTATTTATGAATGTATATTGATGAAACTTGGTATTTGGTTTTATGTGGTATTAAGATACATATTTATGCATTGGAAATTCGCTGAGTACGCAGGTTTGCTGCTACGGGGGTATTTATTTTCATTTAGTTTATTTTGACGACTAGTTTCAACTCTTAGGTAATTTTCAAGTCTAAATATTTATAACCTAATAAACTATAAACAAATAAAAATATATATATACAGTTTCGAACGAATGGTGTTTTTGGGGTCTCGGGACCTCAAAACAAAGTTATCATGGTCCCGGGCCTAGGTCTTACCATGCCGACTACGGTGATAGCTTCTTTCCTATAGGGGAAATTTGCTAAAACAAACTTTTGAAAAGGTCACTGATTACATTTACTATACTCTCGTAATATTAAAATTCCCCACACAATTATTTTGACTCTTTCATTAATATAATACATTATTTAAAATTACCCTAATGATACAGAAAAACCAACATACAAACCTGGCGAGAAATCCAAAAACAAAACAGATAGCTACATCCTGGCAACACCTCACTCACGGCCACAATAACAGCTCAATACAAACTAGGCACTACAGCACAGGACTAGGTACTGGACAGGACAGTTAACAGTAAAGTGCACATGGACTGGTCATGAATGACCTCCCCCCTTCCCCCTCCTGCTAGAGAGAGAGAGAGAGACACACAAACTAGTTCTCTTCCCTCTCTCTCCAACAGTCCTCCAGTCACTGTATTTTGTACATTCTTTTATTTATCATAGCCATTGGTGGAGGGTAATTAATTGTGTTTGTTACTCCAAAATTTAACCATAAAGTTAAACATAAAATTTTCCTTAAGGCTTACACGTTCATTTGATCAATTATTTAAATAACAGTATTTAAAGAAAGAAATATTGCATTTCCTTTTCTAATCAGCCCACTTTACATTTTAAAATATAAGGAGGCCTCTACAGTCAAAAAATTATTTTACACTGAAGAAGAAAATTTGAAGAAAAGGATAAACTAGATATTTATAGGTAGCCCATTAGATGAGAATATTCATAGGAAAAATTTTACAAAGTACCCGTAGAGTGTTAAACGTCCGTAAATCACAATTTTAACCTAAACACGGTTTCCCACGGTTTAAAAACAATATTTCAATAATAAATACAAAAGATAACTGTCTTAATATATACCAAGAAATTGTAAATTTTAATCATACATATAGAACACAATTTTTCTGAATTTCTATCTTCATACCAGTTAAACAAACCCGTTTTATTAACAATTCTTTAAAAAGTGAACTATTTAGTACCAAATAAATCAGTTAATTAATGTGAGGTAATTTAAACTTTCTTGTTGTAAATTAAATGCATGTAAAAATTACCTAGGTTTTATGCTACAACGTGATTCCTGATAAGGACTTGATGCTCTTCTGTAGCAGTAAAAATAACAAATCAAAATTTTAATTGTTTTTAAACACCAGTCCTTAACAGAAAAAAACTTAAATGGGTCAACCGCGTTCCCATCAGTGAGTGTAAGCGGTGCCGGTGTAGTGGCACACCGACCGTGACCGTGACATTAACATAGACTAACACGGTTCCACGTTCGGGTAAACGGTTCCGAGCCTCCTGCATCCTGACCCTAGAGAATCAATCAGCCAGGAATGCCCATGCTCTCGCTCTCAGCTGTGACCTACATGCGGGCCGGGCAAGGCTCTACCTCTTCTACACTGTGTTTCACATACTTGTGTCCTTTCTTCCGATTTGGCTCTTATTTATCAATATATAGGAACAAATTGCCATTAAAACTCCACAAATGAAATGTGATTTTGAGACATTTTTGATTCTTGACTATTTTGTATTCATCGCAACGGTTTTCAAATAAAGGCTGTCATAGTTTGCTTCATACATTTCTGAAGCAACTTATAATGCCCTTATCACTTTACCAACTAAGTTTAGAACGAAGTAAAAATAAATCTTAAAACTGCATCTAAAGTCTAAAAAATTTTAAATAAATAGATCAGGAAACTGACACATACTTTCTCCCTTTGAGCCCAATTTTAATCAATAATTTACATTATGCCTCCACAAAATTATCTGCTACACACAGTGGTTGAAAGGGGAAATGCCTCCTCCTTCCCCAGGGTTGGGTGGAAACATATTCTGAATACCCTCTATTGGGCAGTGCTTACTTGACCTATATATTAAGTTTTAATGAAATTCATCTGTAAATAAAAACAACACGTATACATTAAGAATAACATTTGACAACGTACTGCGGTTCCTGCTAAATTAAAATTTCAATTTTCTCCCTAACCATTAGTTGTAGAATAATAATTAAAAACAACAATTTATTTCGTTTCTGAGATTTTTGTAATGGTGATAAGTAAACTTTATCTAAAGTTTATGGGTTTTAAAACTTTAGAAAAACTATGGTTTTTAAAAATTTAGAACCTTTCAAGCCCTATAATTTCTAAACCCGAATGTTTCCAGAAACCCTTCTTCTCTTTATTAAAGAGTTAAAAAATGATAATACCTCCGTCACAGCAAACCTGCGTACTCAGCAACTTTCCAATGCACAATATATGTCTTAATACCACATAAAGCCGCAAACCAAGTTTCATAAAAATATATTCACATATAAGCGATTTTAATTATTCTCCATAAGAATAACATTGGTAATGAGTACGTAGGTTTGCTGAAACAAGGAACAGAAACAATTGGTTTTTATGCAAATATAAATAGAATTTAACTAGGCGAAGCCACATACTAAGTTTCATCAATATACAATCATAAATAAGCGCTGTATAACATTCTAGTTATTCTCCATATGAATAACAGGGGGGCTGAGAAAGCAGGTTTGCTGCAACAAGGAACAGAAAAATGGGTTTTTATATAATTATCAGAATAACTCAACCAAGTGAAGCTACAAACCATGTTTTATTAATTTATGTTCATAATTAAGGGAGTAATTACATTTTACTTATTCTCCATAAGAATAACAAGGGGGCTGAGTACCAGGTTTGCTGCTATGGGAATAATCAACAAAAAATCAATTTTTTGTGCAAATATCAATATACCAGTACTACGTGAAGCCACATACCAAGTTTCATCAACATACATTCATAAATAATCGAGATATCAAATTTTATTTATTCTCCATAAGGATAACATTGGACAACGTACTGTGTTTAGCACTTTGAATATCTCTGCAACAGTTGGGCTTAGAATCTCAATTTAAACACCAAAATGATTGTTTTGTGGAACTGAATAGATTGGTAAAAGCAAATGTGAAGTTTACATTAAAATAAACTGAGGAAAAGCCAAAAACCTATTTCCCATAAGATTAACATGGGAGATTTTATGAGCAGGTTTTTTGGATTTTCTCCGCAACCACTTAACCTAGGTCAATAATTCAAAATACTAAATTATTTGTTTTTTTAAGCTCTATAACATGGTCAAAACCAAAATTAAGTTTTTTTTAAAAATTGTAGGGTGCAAAATGCAAAAAATGATTTTTGGAACATTTAAAACACCCATAAACCCACCTTCCCATGGTCCGATTTTTCTTGTTTTCGAACTTGAAGTCATGCATGTCATTTTACACATTTGAGCCAAGTTTCATCAAAATCAGACGTTTTTTACTCAAGTTATCGTGTTAACGGACACATATATAGATATCTATATATATATAGATTTGAACGAATAGTGTTTTTGGCATCTGGGGACCTCAAAACAAAAAGTTATCATGGTCTCGGGATTAAGTATTACCATGAGACCTACGGTAATAGCTTCTTCCCTATAGGGGAAATTCGCTAAAACCACCAAATTTCTATTAAAATTGTTAGAGCCATTATTAAGAGTTGGTTTTTTCATAATTATCTTTTAAAATCAGTAATTAAAAAAACGTATAAATGCCTGAAGATACTGTGGATTAGTACATACCAAATACCAAATTAATACCAAATTAGATAAAAATCTGCTAATCATTGTAGTCTCTTGGTCAGTACACTTCCATAAAGAGAGACAAACAGATGAACAGAAAGTTAGACTCCCCTCAAAAAACACTTTTGGTTCAGGGAGCACCAAAACAAATATTTATACCGATAACTCAAATTTAAATGTCTCCATATGCTACATATAAGGGAAGAAAGAAAAAATGGGGATTGCATTTAAGATTGTAAAGCTGGCCACCACTATTAGAAAACTAAAGCCTAATTTAGAAATTTTTTTATTTTAATTTTTGATAGACAACAAAAAAGTAGAAGGGCCCCATTTAAAGTTTCCTGTAATTCTTGTGGTTTTTGAAATACCATTGGCGCCCCAGTTAAAGTGTATACGTTGACATGTGGAATGTTTAAAATTAAAAGTTGATATTATAAAAAACTTTAAACATCTATTTCCTCCAACACTAGAAATGATGTTGTATTTTAATAGCAGTAAGAATGTGGAATCTACATATTTTAAAAAAATTCCTGCTTTTTGTTCATTCACTTCCTGAAGTTAATACTTAACAGATTTTGATGATTCTTTTTTTATTTAAAAGATAATTTCAATTTCTAAGTCCCTGTTGAGTTAGAATTTTGATTTAGGTCACAGGGCTCTGCCCCACGGGACTTCCAAGTTCCCTTGTTATTCATATGGGGGAGAGTTTTATTTGGTTTATGTCACATATGTTATTTCTTAATTCAATAAACAGCTGTTATAATGATTGTATCAGCAAATGTTTGCGGGGGAGCAGCTCGTAGCTATAAAAAAGATAAATTTATATCCCTGAACATTCACTCTTCTTGAGAATAAATGTATAATATGATCTAGGAATATGACAAGAAAACATCTCCAACTTAAGATATGAAGACAGTAAATCTTGATAAGTTGCAAAGATTGTGCAAACTGATTGTTTGGAGATTGATGAAACTCTCGGCTCCGTTTACTTCGTAAAGTCTCCTTCTCTAAATATTGATGTTTATAAACTTCGATACACTTGAAAAATGTTATCTCAAGTTCTGTCAAAATTAAAATAGTTTAGTTGACTAGTATGTAGTATGAAAAACTTAATCTTAGATAAATTGCATCTGTATGTATGCAATTAAAAATATTCCATAGAATAATAACGCATATAATAATGGAGATTGTAAATGTAGTCTAAAAAATTGTTCAAATCTGATGTCCTAACAATATTTATTTGCTGACAGCTATCTCCAAAACAAAGGCAAAACCGGAAATGTATTTTTCGCACATAAATTGGCTACAATACAAGGAACATTAATGTAATTTTGATTTTCAAGTTAGTATTTTATGCGATTATATTTTTTAGGTGAGGTTTAAAACCTATCCAAAACACATTTTAAACACAGAAATAAGCTACAGTAGACTCCCTCTAACCCGGCCTCGGTTGGTTCGGAAATAAGTCAACTGGGTGGTGGACCATAGGCATTCAAAGTTCCAATGTTAATCTTATGGAGTTATGTTTTATTTAGTTAGTCAATTGATTACAATGTAAATACACTTTCAAAGCGTCTGGCTCTAAGCCTGCTCTATCCCTGCGCGGAGAGTGGGACATCAGCTAGTTTTTATTAAAGGAATTATTGCGGATATTTGCCATCACCGATTAAGAAAATTAAGTTTCACAACACAAGTTTAAAATTAATTAAATGGTTTAAATACCTGTACCGTCTAAGTGATCCTAGTATCCTAAAAGGGCTACTGCAGTTTCGACTCTTCTAATGTGATTTGAGTCTTCATCAGGCGAGGCGTCAAGACTGATTTTTGTTCATGTGAACATGTCAGTTTTTAAAAACTATTGAAAAACACAAAACGAACACACGAAAAAACGGACGAACGGACATTGAAGCGACGAACGTACATAAAACACAGAACATATTTGGCCAAAACTGGCAAATTAATTGATAGTGCGGCAGCGGCGCGAGGCGTGCGAAGGACTCGTCTAAACACTTAAACAGTACAGGTATTTAAACCATTTAATTTACTAAAGTGATTCGGTGGCTTACAACATGAAGTTTATAATTAAGTTTTGAGGGGGGTATTGTGAATCCAACCCCTCTTCAGGTGAAAAAAACATTTTTTCTCACTTGAAGACGGGATCAGATTCTAGAACCTGTAATGTCGCTGTAATAGTGTATTTGTCAATGATGTGAACATTTTTATGACAAAAAAGATTACCATTTATCATTTATTGTAAGGAGAATTGAGAAAGGCCTGTAATTTGATGAATTCAATTTTAAAACAAACATAGTTTTCATCAGTCTATCAAGTTACCTTGACCTTCTAAGTGAACAAAATTAAACTCCTTCTCAAGACAATGTTAGTTTAAAAATAAACATGGCAACTACTAACCAGGAAATGTAGTTTTCGCAGCATCGTGGCTGAGTGTCTATATGAACGACTGTTCGTACGCTGTGTGCCTGTCTCCCCCTCCTAGTGTTAATTACCTCTATTCACATGCTTTGACTAATTTGAATTTAAGATCCCCCTGAAATGAGATGAGCAAACTTTCCAAACTTGCTGTTGTAATATGTCTCCAGTGACTTATGAAAAATGGAGATTTTTTTAAGAGATTAAAATACGTTTGGTCAAAAACATAATTTCCCATCCGAGTTATAATAAATAATAAATTCTTTGGAAAATACTTTTTTGATTTTTAATAGAAGCTAAATTCATTCCAATAGTTGCAAATTCATACTCAACATCGCTAGATAAAAAGCTGAGTTGTCAACAATTAAAAACTTAGAATAAAAAAGAGACAAAAACACATCACAGAAGGTCTTAGTGTCAGCACATGTTAACATGTCTAGTGTCAGCACATGTTAAAATGTCTATACTGTAAATGTCCATACTTGTGTTCCAAGATTTTGTAGCTACTCTATCACAAAACTGTACCAAAACTCATTTTAAACATTTTTCACGTATTTATAAATCTCCATATAAATTTTGAGTCACTCCACAAAATAAAGTATGTACGCAGGTGTATTTTATTTTTGGAATGTCGTCAGATTACACATCGAAAATTGATGCTGATGGAAGCGTTCATATTAAACATTTTTCAAAAATTAAACACAAGTTTCAAAAGTGCAACAGCGAATTGGCTGTTTTCCTAGAGTCTGAGAGGATATTTGTACAAAAGCAGTAAGCGATAATAATGAATATCTTAAATGAAACTGTCTAAGTATTGATAAAATTTGAAAATGAACCTTATGCAATTCATATAAAAAACCTAACATTCAAAATTATAATTATAGCTTTTAAACATCAGATACTACTCATAAGTTATAATCTGTAAAACATACTGAGAAAACCTATCATATAATGAACAGTAACTGAGAGCAGGTCGTTAAAATGTGGATGTTTTTACCGAGGCATACAATTAACCCTCCAGCTCTGTGTCAGGTGGTGCTAAAACGCATAAACACAGACAAGTAGACTGAGATAACCAGTTTATGGTCCATGAGTCAGTTGCCATGGCAATCATTCACAGTGACTTTGTCATCCATTTAAAACTTTGCCATTAATTTAAAACGGAAAAACTGTAATATTGAACGGTATATTAGAGTAATTTATATAGTCAGTTTGTTGCATTAAAATGTTAACACACAACTTTTTTTGATTGTTTAAGCCATTATCTCAAATTAAGGCTCTAATATCATTGAGTAATTTTTCTGTGTGTTCTTCATTTGTACGGTTTCTCATCTCACTTAAGCAAATGCAGGAATGGTTCCCAAAAAGGGCTGTACCACCACCAGGAAGGGGAAAATAGGAGGTAGTATTTGAGGAAGGTAGTCTTGTAACTATCTCGTCAAGCATATCAAAAATAAAATTATTTTAAAAATGTAAACCTAATGCTAAGCATCAATAAAACAAGATAATGAGCGACGGCTCTTGCACAAATACGAGGAAAAATGGTATAAAAAGTCGAGGGGGAAAGCTTTAATGGGAAAATAAAGAGCGATAACCGGGCAGGCAGGTTTTATCATAAAACAACATCGGCGCCAATCCAGCCAGGAGATGGTTTCCTGCTTTCACACTTGAATACAAATCCTCCCTTAGTATTCCAACTGCTCTCACATTTTGCAGATTGAAAGAAACTTCAGACCAATTTGTATTATGTCTTGACTATCTGTTTCTGGCCGTTCTGTAGCGAGGTTTGAAACTTATGGGACAGGAACTAATATAGTAGTAAATAAATACTCGTCTTTTATAGAAAAAGAGGTAAAATTTAATTTTACAGTACACATTTAAATAAGTTACAAATTTCATAAAAAATACATTGTTCTTAGTATTATATTGGTTATGAAGAGGCATTTTCTCTTATTGAGCTAGATGACCAGGGCGCCCGATCAATATTGATTGCCTTATTACCAACTTTAATGTATATTCAAGTATTAATGAAACATTTTTTAATTTCATCTCATAATTTGTGATGTGTTTTCAGTGGATGCCTCTTTAAGTTTACTTGTTTGTAAAAACAAAATAATCACCCTTCACCAGCTATATTAGTTACATTAGTTTGGTTTCAAACATTTTTCATTTGAGAAGGATGGTTGGTAACTACTGGGGCGCATCATTGGCTATAGGGTGTTAAAAGCAATTACTGAGCTGTCTATTGATTTGGGGTTGTGATATTGACACCTTTGCAGCCTCTTCCGTGGAGTAAAAGTTGAGTCATTAAGTTCAACCGTTTGAGGCTTCTAAACTTAGGAACAATTTAAATTACAAATCAAATTAAACTTTTAACCACCTCACTTACAGAAAACTCACCATACTGTCTTGGTACAATTTTCACGTTATATCAGGAAACAGGTACATTCTTTCTCCCTTTTAGCCCTATTTTAATCGATAAATTCTTGTATATTTACTAAATACGCTATTTTTTTTTCTTCAGGAAAATCCACTTAAATCCCTTTATTGGTGGCACTACAGACTCATTTTATACTCACAATGGTTTTAAGAGGGAAATCCACCCTCCCCCTCCAGGGTTTTATGGCAACTTATTCCAAATACCCTCTATGGCCAATGTTAACTTACCTTCAAACCAAGTATTAATGAAATTGAACAGAAAATAATAGAGAACTGATAACTGTTTTATCGGGGGAATAAGAATATGGGATAAGAATAACGTTGGAAATCACACTTGTTTTAATGAAAATGTTGCTTAATCTTATTAAAATTAAAACAAATCATCGGCTTAATCTTTTTGAGAGAACACCTCATTATATGAGCATGAAGCTTTTCAATAAATTACCTTAGATGAAGTTAATAACAGACATCTTCAAATTCAGCAATAAAATCAAATCTGTTTTACTGGAAAGGTATACAACTCAGTTGATGAATATTTTAATGACAAGCCAATCCGATTAGCTATTTTATTTCTTAGGCAGGCCTATAGTTGTCTGTTGCTATTCAGTTAGTTTATTACTTTGACAAAGTATTGTCAAAATATTTAAATTTGTATAGTATGTAAGTAACTGTATGAAAATGTCACCTACTTTTAGCAAATTTCCCCTATAGGGAAGAAGCTATTACCGTAGTCGGCATGGTAAGACCTAGGCCCGGGACCATGATAACTTTTTGTTTTGAGGTCCCCAGACCCCAAAAACACCATTTGTTAAAAACTTTTGTATATATGTGTCCGTGAGCACGATAACTCTCGTAAAAATGATCCGATTTTGATGAAACTTGGACATTTATGACTTTAAGTTCGAAAACCAGCCAGATCGCTCTATCCGAAGGGGTATTTTGGGGGGGGTTTTGTACCCCAAATATGGGTTTTTGAATTTTTTACATATAATTTTTGAAATAGTAAAATTTTAGTTTTCACCACTGGATTCAGCTTAAAAAAACACACAATTTGGTATTTTGATCATTCCTCTACGTCAATTGGTTACCGAGATATTGAAAGTGCTAAACACACTACGTTGTCTAATGTTATTCTTATGGAGGAAAAGACATTTTTTATATCTCACTCATTTATGAACGTACACTGACGAAACTTGGTATACAACTTCACTCGTTGTGGTCTATTGATATTTGTTAAAAAAAAAATTTTTGCCAAAGGCTCCCGTAGCAGCAAACCTGTGCACTCAGCCCCCATGTTATTCTTATAGAGAATAATTAATGTTCTGTCTCCCTTATGAACATAAATGAATAAAAACTGGTACACGACTTCACCTAGTTGAGTTATATTGATATTAGCATAAAAACACATTTTTTTTATTACTTTTTGCAGCAAACCTGCGTACTCAGCCCCAATGTTATTCTTATAGAGAATAATTAAAATTTGATATATCGCTTATTTGTGAATATATTTTTATGAAACTTGGTACAGTTCGCGCCACGGTGCTTGACGCCTGGGAAAGGCGAGAACCAACTCAAACTTCTCATAATTAAAAGCAGACAATTAATAAAATAACCAAATCAAATATTTTAAAATAAAGTTATTTCATTTTGGTTTCTGTTGACAAAAGCATACTGTAACACTAACGGTACTAAGCCGAATAGAGGCGAAAAGTAATTCCAGAACATACGCTAACCAGGCATCAAGCACTGTGCCCCGAACTGTAAGTGGCTTTATGTAGTATTAAGACATAATATCTCCATTGGAAATTCGCTGAGTATGCAGGTTTGCTATGACGGGGGTTTTTCTAGCTGCGCTAGAACTGAAACAGAGGTTATATGACAAAAAAGGGATTGATTATGATTCTGATTCTAGGGGGCAACATGTTCTGAATATCCTTAGAGACATACAACACTTCAAAAACAACTTTTTTGGATTCAGGGTGCACCAAAACGAATATTTTCACCAATAACTCAACTAAAAAAAGTTGACGAAAATAATACTTTCTCCATGTATAGTGGAAAAATTAAAAGAACTGTTTAAAAATTGTTACTATTTCTTCTAACCTAAAACCTTGTAGAAAACAAAGTATTCTTTAGTTTATTTTTCTTACAACAATGAAACAATCTAAACGACAACACGTTCTCTATTTTGTCATAGCTCACCACACAGACCATTCACGTAACAATTGTGAATGCATGTAGTTTTGAATGTTAAAATAAAATAATTTCATTGTACTATCTTTCTTGTCACAACTTATTCACCAATCAAAAGGTCCTCCATCAAAACCTCAATATTAAATCAAATTTACATAATTCTCAACCTTCTCAATTCATAAAACAGTACCAGGGGACCGAGCCATGCTCGGTGTTTGATTCCGTAGAAGAGGCATTGAATTTGTTTTATTTCAAATACTCGTTCATTTTCAATATGACCTCATTCGCTTCGCTCACTCACCTCCCAGATGAGCTTGTTCGCTACGCTCACTCGCCTATTGAAAAAAGAGTTTGAGCTGCCATTCAAGTATTTTTTTATTTCCATTATGAGAGTTGCCATTCAAGTAGGTTTTTTATTTCCATTATGATAAACAGCTGTTTACAATATTTTAAGTTATAGATAAAATAAAACAGCTGATTTAATGGTTTGTTTTTGTTACTCATAGTAACCGGTGTTATGATTTTAAACTCCATAAGCCCAATGTTACGATTTTCAATTTTCAAGTGAGTTGTTTAGAAAAATATGAGTTTTCCTGAGGTAGTGGTTTTTACCAATAGATTTTTTAGACCCAAAAGCCCCTAATCCCAAACTTTCAGCAAAATCATTCCGCTGGATCTTTAAATAAATTTTGCAAACAAACAGACAGCTCGTATTAGAGTATAGGATTTGCGTATATTAATATACGATCAAGTTATTAGGATAAATTCTCACATGTGTTTATGTATTCACACTGAATTGCCTAACTTAAATTTTTTACAACTATTCAAAGTTAACGTGCTAACAGGGGTGTGTATTTGTGTGGTAAATAATTTAAATAACACAGTCAATTCAATAAGTGTATACGCTCAGGGACTATGTGGGAGGGTACTTATCATGTGGTGAATGTGTGTTATGTCAAGGCCAAGCCTGGGAAAGACTGTAACCTGGTATTGGGTGTCAGAGTATCAGTTACTGTTGAGTCTGACATATTTTGTCTACATATAGTTTGGTTTTGGCATTTACATAAATATTATTTCAGTAGCTCTGCTGCCTACTGAGATGGTTGTGAGTGAAATATCTATCAGGAAGAGGAATGATAAATATTTGTATGCTGCCTTAGGCCCTATATACAGCATTATAATAGATGTTGTGTTAAACATTTCCTGCAAATTCTTTGTATAAAAAAATACTGTACAAATCTTTATAGAAAATTCAATATCTGGGTTTTTAAAATAATTGTGTAATAAAAATTTCTAAGAGTAGGCCAATACATTTTTTTACAGTTCTAAAAATGTCCTGTGCAGTTTTGTGTTTGGATAAGCCCGGTAATATCGCTCATTTTGTTGTAGCTATTGAAAAAAAGATATATTTTATGCTAGTATGATACATTCTAACTTAGCCTTTTACAATATAAAATGCATACAACAAACCGGATAAAAGAACCATGGAGGTGCATTAATCCGTCCTAAAACACTAATGGTCACTTTTAACATATTCTCAGCTTTTTTAAGCCACAAACATTCTTTGTTAACTTTTTTAATGATATCAAAGAACAGAGTTCTCAAGCTACCTCATTATGCTTTGTAAAATGAGGTGGTGAGCATCACCAACACTTAAAAACAGGAGACAAATAATGACTAATAATATCAACAACTGATGGTAACAATTACAATATCCAGGCATAAAGAAATATCATCATTTATTTAGCTGAAGGCTGCACCTTTAGCAGTTTATAATTTTAGTAGCACTTAACAATCAACACCAGAAACATTTTTATTTATCCAGTTATTGTAACTTTTGCAATTAAAATTTAAATATTATATTTAAAAAAGGGGTGAACAGTCCTAAACAAACAATGTTTATAGGTTTTAATAGATTTGTATAGCTTGTTTTATGGAGTTTAAAATCATATATATTGCTTTTTCTAAAAACATAGTTTTCCTGATTTTAGGTAATGTTTTCTTGAAGGCCAATAAAGCTAGAAAGTAGATATGTTTGCACCTGTGTAGGTTACTAATCTTCATATTTACACTATTTTGTTTCTTAAAATAAATACATTTCTTTTCTAAAAAATCACACTTTTAAAACAAAATACTTTAATAGCAAAATGCATTTTTATTTCCTGTACTAAAATACAACAATTTTTACCCGTTTCAATTTGCAAAAGGAATCTGTAAGTAAGTCTTAAGAATTTGAGATATTTACTTGTTACGGTGTCTGAGAAAAAAGCATCTAAGCAAACATGGTCGATGATTAAGATGTCTACTCCTACTATCCAAACTGTATTATTGATCCTTTATTATTGCGTTTTTAATACTGCTGAGTGCAGTTACTTATTCATCTTGCATCCTGACATTAACAGTTATGAAAAGCAACATCAGATGAATAAGTTAATTGGGGAGACCAATCAGGGTATGCCAGGAATCTGGTTAATTGGTTATTACTTGGGAATTATCATAACAGGAATATGTGGAATCAATATTGTTTATTAAATTAAATGCAATAATATTATTAATTAAAAAGTGATTTACAAATGTAAAATAACTATATGAGGAAAAAAGGTATCCAAGGTATTATAAATCTTATTGTCCTTATTTACAGTTTTTTTTTCTTTTAAAATCACTTAGAATTTTGTAAACTTTATAACTTTTGAATTATAATCTAGATCAGTAGTTTCATTATAATGAAAAAATATTTAAAAATGTATAAAATAGAATTACATGCAACAGGGGGAAATATGTATATAGGAAATATTATGGTTAGGTTTCATTTTATTCATAAAGTTATACTTTTTCCTCAATAAGTTTAAAGCTAGCAAATTATAGCATACTAAATTTAAATAACACACATTAATATTTAATTTAACTTATAAATTATTACACATTTATTTGCATTTATTTTATCTACTTTAAAAAATATCACTGTAAGTACAACTAAGGAATTCATATTAAGGCCAAAAAAGTGATATTTTGCTATTGTCTCTGTAACGTCTAACAAATGGGAACAAGTTTGCTCTAATGGCTTGCAAAGGATTCCGCTACTAAAAACTTATAAAGAATTGACCAATTAAACTTATTCTAAAAACGATTTTTATCTCCGAATTAAGAAAAACATGGTTTTCTATAATTTACTATCATACATCAGATTCATTGTCACAGTTTAACAATTAAAAAATAACACAATTTCCTATAAACTATACACTACAGGTTAGATGCTGATTTGAGTCAGAGTGCAATATTGAACACTCAAGCGCAACAAAACCCATGGCACAAACAAATGTTTGCAAATGCTTATTCTTTCATCATTTATTGTCGAATCAATTCCATCGCCTCTTGAATCTCTATGTAAAATATCACTGAATCCCTAAAAAGATCAATTTCCTGATTCAGCTCCCCTACCTGACTATCACTATCGAGGGAACGTTCGAGCAGTGAGCCCTGACCAGCACAACATGATTTACATATGTCCGTCGGATGGTGAAAGGCCTGGGAGAAACTCGGCTTTCCGTTGCTGTTTAATTATCCTGCAACTGACAGCAGATATGATCTCGATACAACGGCCGACACCCTTCAGACACACTGCGCCACAACAATATCTGATGCAATTGTTTATCAGCCCGTACAAATATTTCATCCCTGAACGTTAAATTTACAATTGTAATGTAAAGGATTAAAAATACTAGGGAATAAATATTTTAATACCTGTGAGAACCCCAAGTTTAAATTTTGTTTTTAGATTATCCAGGCTTGGGTGTGGAGACCAGGGCCTCAGCTTTCACGGGCCCCTGGGCAGGCCTGGTGGTGTGGGCCCTTGTTGATGTCTGAATCCAAGTTGGTGACCTTTTTTAAGTGTCCTAAATAAGACACCAGCTCCGCCGCCCTCTGACGAGTCCGGGCCCCCCTCACGGGCCCGGGCCCTGGGGCAGTTGTCCCCCCCCGCCCCCTCTGAGTATGGCCCAGGCGGAGACATCCTTGAATTGACTACATAATTTAATGAAAGGCTGATATTAGTTTTTTGACGAGACCTCTTATACAAAAGTCATAAATAAAATAAAAGAATACAATTTTTAAAAAAATGTTGAAAATTGATTAACTGTTTGATTTAATTTTATGATAAAAATAAAATCAGATGCATGGGCAGAGCTGTTAGTCCCAGCAATTTAAAATAATGTTAGATTACTTTTCAATAAAAATTTAACTACACACACTATAACTATCATCAGAAAGAAAGAAAGAAAAAGCAAACAACCCGTTAAAATAACGTTAAAGATTATTTTCCTATTTTAATTATAAGTACTAAATATTTTATCATAATTCAACCAATCCAACCAACATTCTAAAGATATTTAAAAAAATCATCGCCAGATTCAACGAAATATGTGGAAGCTTTCCAATTATTTTCCCCCGGGTCCAATGCGCTTATTATTTCTCCGAGCGGTAATATGAATTAAAGACCTTAAACAAACGCTGCTACGCGGCTGATTGGACGGAATTGGATCTTTTACAATCTGATCGACTGTGAAATTGCAGATCCTCTTTTTGCAATAAATAAATCAGATATTTTTACTTCATAAAATTGCACAGTGTATTTTTATAAAATCTGGAGCAATATTAAATGAGTTTGCACGCAGAACGCTGATGTGAGGGAAGTGAATTTTCGCTCTAAAATCTTTAAAATAATACCCCCGTAGCAGCAAACCTGCGTACTCAGCGAATTTCCAATGCATATATATGTATCTTAATACCACATAAAGGCACATACCAAGTTTCATCAGTATACATTCATAAATAAACGATTTATGACATTTTAATTATTCACCATAAGAATAACATGGCGGCTGAGTATGCAGGTTTGCTGAAGCAAGGAAGACAACAAATTGGGTTTTATACAAATATCAATATAACTCATGTAGGTAAAGCCACATACCAAATTTAATTAATTTATTTTCATAATGAAGGCAGATAACACGTTACTTATTCTCCATAAGAATAACATGGGGCTGAGTATGCAGGTTTGCTGCTACGGGAGCCTTGGGTAAAAAATTGTTTTTTTGAGCAAATATCAATGGTCCACAACTAGATGAAGCCGTATACCAAGTTTCGTCAGTATACGTTTATAAATAAGCGAGATATAAAATTTTTATTTTCCTCCATAAGAATAACATTAGACAACGTACTGTGTTTAGCACTTTCAATATCTCGGTAACCAATTGACGTAGAGAAATGATCAAAATACCAAATTGTTTGTTTTTTTAAGCTGAATCAAATGGGGGAAAATAAAATTTGACTATTTCCAAAATTATATGTAAAAAATTCGAAAAACCCATTTTTGGGGTACAAAACCCCCCCAAAATACCCCTTCGGATAGAGCGATCGGGCTGGTTTTCGAACTTAAAGTCATAAATGTTGCTTTACACGTTTATACCAAATTTCATCAAAATCGGATAATTTTTACGAGAGTTATCGTGCTCACGGACACATATATATATATATATATATATATATATATATATATATATATATACAGTTTCGAACGAATGGTGTTTTTGGGGTCTGGGGACCTCAAAACGAAAAGTTATCATGGTCCCGGGCCTAGGTCTTACCATGCCGACTACGGTAATAGCTTCTTCCCTATAGGGGAAATTCGCTAAAATCTAATAAAGGGTTTAAATACCCCCGTAGCAGCAAACCTGCATACTCAGCGAATTTCCAATGCATATATATGTATCTTAATACCACATAAAGCCACATACCAAGTTTCATCAATATACATTCAAAAATAAACGATTTATGACATTTTAATTATTCTCCATAAGAATAACATGGCGGCTGAGTATGCAGGTTTGCTGAAGGAAGGAAAACAAAAAATGGGGTTTTATACAGATATCAATATAACTCATTTAGGTAAAGCCACGTACCAAATTTCATTAATTTATTTTCATAATTAAGGGAGATAACACGTTACTTATTCTCCATAAGAATAACATGGGGCTGAGTATGGAGGTTTGCTGCTACGGGAGCCTTTGGCAAAAAATTGTTTTTTTGAGCAAATATCAATGGTCCACAACCAGATGAAGCCGTATACCTAGTTTTGTCAGTATACGTTCATAAATAAGCGAGATATAAAATTTTTCTTTTCCTCCATAAGAATAACATTAGACAACGTACTGTGTTTAGCACTTTCAATATCTCGGTAACCAATTGACGTAGAGAAATGATCAAAATACCAAATTGTGTGTTTTTTTAAGCTGAATCCAATGGTAAAAACTAAAATTTGACTTTTTCCAAAATTATATGTAAAAAATTCAAAAAACCCATTTTTGGGGTACAAAACCCCCCCAAAATACCCCTTCGGATAAAGCGATCTGGCTGGTTTTCGAACTTAAAGTCATAAATGTTACTTTACACGTTTATACCAAATTTCATCAAAATCGGATAATTTTTACGAGAGTTATCGTGCTCACGGACACATATATATATATATATATATATATATATATACAGTTTCGAACGAATGGTGTTTTTGGGGTCTGGAACCTCAAAACGAAAAGTTATCATGGTCCCGGGCCTAGGTCTTACCATGCCGACTACGGTAATAGCTTCTTCCCTATAGGGGAAATTCGCTAAAAACACTGGTAACATTTTTTGGGAGATTGAAAAATGTTTATTTTTGGCTGTTCTGATGCTCCTGGTTATACTTAAATTCAAATAGCTTCTTATTCATCATTGTACGTGTTGTTACTAATCACTCACAGTAAAAAACACACATTTTACGTCATAAACAACACTTTATTCTAAATAAAAACTTTTATTTACAAAACAAAATTACAGAGGTAATATATTTCGACAGTCTATGCTGTCATCTTCAGACCAACTGCGTGGATCAAGATGGACCATGGAAAATATAATTAAAGTGGAATACAACAGGATATGACTAAATTGATTTTTGTTTTTTAGAAAATTCATCTTTTAGCGAATTTCCCCTATAGGGAAGAAGCTATTACCGTAGTCGGCATGGGAAGACCTAGGCCCGGGACCATGATAACTTTTCGTTTTGAGGTCCCCAGACCCCAAAAACACCATTCGTTCGAAACTGTATAATATATATGTGTCCGTGAGCACGATAACTCTCGTAAAAATTATCCGATTTTGATGAAATTTGGTATAAACGTGTAAAGCCACATTTATAACTTTAAGTTCGAAAACCAGCCAGACCGCTCTACCCGAAGGGGTATTTTGGGGGGGTTTTGTACACCAAAAATGGGTTTTTCGAATATTTTACATATAATTTTGGAAATAGTCAAACTTTAGTTTTTCCCATTGGATTCAGCTTAAAAAAACACACAATTTGGTATTTTGATAATTTCTCTACGTCAATTGGTTACCAAGATATTGAAAGTGCTAAACACAGTACGTTGTCTAATGTTATTCTTATGGAGGAAAATACAAATTTTATATCTCGCTTATTTATGAACGTATACTGACGAAACTTGGTATACGGCGCTTCATCTGGTTGTGGACCATTGACATTTGCTCAAAAAAAATTTTGTACCAAAGGATCCCATAGCAGCAAACCTGCGTACTCAGCCCCATGTTATTATTCTTATGGAGAATAAGTAACGTGTTATCTGCCTTCATTATAAAAATAAATTAATGAAATTTGGTATGTGGCTTTACCTACATGAGTTATATTGATATTTGTGTGAAACCCCATTTTTTGTGTTCCTTGCTTCAGCAAACCTGCATACTCAGCCGCCATGTTATTCTTATGGAGAATAATTAAAATGTCATAAATCGTTTATTTATGAATGTATGTTGATGAAACTTGGTATGTGGCTTTATGTAGTATTAAGATACATATATATGCATTGGAAATTCGCTGAGTATGCAGGTTTGCTGCTACGGGGGTATTTAATAAAACTATGTTTTATAAAATCTTTAATATATTAGGACAAGAAATATACTCCTCATATAATATCACAATAATCATATTTATACAAAAATTGAACATTTTGAACATCAGGCGGTTCTATCGGGCAGATTTGCATTTCTATTATCTATAGTTATCACAAATAAAACTATTATTTTTGTTTAGGTCTTTGTCTTATTGGCCTTCAATGTCCCCAGAATAATTACAGGATTAGTAATTTAGATTGTTGCCAGAACTGCCACCAGACATGAGACCACATTAATCTTACAATTACATTTGGCATTTATTCCCTTTATTTTAGTCAACATTTGGATTTGTTGACAGAATGAATTTGTCATGCAGCAAAAAATACTGTTCTTTTAGCGAATTTCCCATATAGGGAAGAAGTTATTACCGTAGTCGGCATGGGCCGACCTAGGCCCGGGACCATGATAACTTTTCGTTTTGAGGTCCCCAGACCCCAAAAACACCATTCTTTCGAAACTATATATATATATATATATATATATATATATATATATATATGTGTGTGTGTGTGTGTGTGTGTGTGTGTGTGTGTGTGTGTGTGTGTGTGTGTGTGTGTGTGTGTGTGTGTGTGTGTGTGTCCGTGAGCACGATAACTCTCGGAAAAATTATTCGATTTTGATGAAATTTGGTATAAACGTGTAAAGCAACATTTATGACTTTAAGTTCGAAAACCAGCCATATCGTTCCATCCGAAAGGGTATTTTGGGGGGGGGTTTTGTACCCCAAAAATGGGTTTTTTGAATGCAGCAAGCCTGCATACTCAGCCACCATCTTATTCTTATGGAGAATAATAAAAATGTCATAAATCGTTTATTTATGAATGTATATTGATGAAACTTGGCATGTAGCTTTATGTAGTATTAAGATACAAATATATGCACTTGAAATTCGCTGAGTACGCAGGTTTGCTGCTACGAGGCTATTATTTTTATTGCTGATCTTTCTGTAATATACAGCTGATCTCTCTACAGCCCTTATTTTCTTTCTGCAACAATGTCGCCCAGTCGCCCAGTGTTCTGCTTTGGGGTGGGGGGGGATTGGGGTAACATTGCAGTTCAAACTAAAATTTGTTCCTATTATACAGGGTGTGTTACAACCATTTGAACAAACTTAACCATGTTATTCAGCAGGTCAAAACAAACAAATAATACAGTACAGTTCGGGGCACGGTGCGTGACATCTGGGAAAGGCGAGAAACTTCTCAAATTTCTCGTAAATAAAAGAAGACAATAGCGAAAATAACCAAAACAAATATTTTAAAATTAAATTAATTAAATTTGCTTTCTGTTGACAAAAGTATACTGTAACACTTATGATACTAAGCAAATTAGAGGCGGAAAGTCATTCCAGGGATGCGCTAACCAGACGCCAAGCACCATGCCCCGAACTGTATAACATGTGTCCTGTCTCATGCCGTTTTCTGTCTGTCGGTCTTAATGTACTTTTTACTAACACTCTAATATCTTTGAAACTGTTTAGGACAAAATCATTATGCTTGTTATGAGTGTTACTGTAGACAGTTGACAAATTCCATAGCAATTTTGTTTACAGTTCAAAGTTAAATATCTAATAAACTAACAAATTAAAAAATGTTAAGGCACAGTATATTTAGACAATTTAAAGACAAATCAAACAGTGTGTCGTAATAAAAGATTGATTGATTGGATTGATGGATAGCCAAGAAAATTCAAATTTAGTGTTAAAAACCGGGAAATTACCATATTCAGTAGCAAAAAAGCGAACATTTGACAAGTTAATTTGAGTTTTCTCTGTTATCCATCAATCAATGTTTATGTATGGCACACTGTTTGATTTGTCTTTAAATTGTCTAAATATTCTGTATCGTAACATTGTTTGATAAAAATTGTAGTTAATTAGATATTTAACTTTGAAAAAGTTTAACTGCCGCCACCTTGAAACGGACAGTTTTATGAAAACAAAGTTGTTATGGAATTTGTCAACTGCCTACAGTAACACTCATACCAAGTTTCATGATTTTATCTTAAATCGTTTAAAATATATTAAGATTTTTTTTTAAATACATACAGACCGATAGAAAGATAATGGGACGATATAGGACACATGTTATATTACATTACAGTAGAAATCCAATTATCCGAACCCCAATTATCCGAATATCCAATTATCCGAATCGATTTTGAGTGAAATAATAGAAATATAAAAATCAAAAAAATAACAGCGGGAGCGCGTGTAGCGATTATGCGACGACCGTCTACGCGCAGTCCATGCCGAAGCTGTTGCGCATGCGCACCAGCGTTGGATAGGTGTCACTGTTACATCTAGTATTTACCTGTTCCTTTGTGCGTTCCACAGTTGAATAAAGTAACAGTTACGTTTTGTTAAGATGCTTCTGTTTTATTTATCAAGGTGTTGTTGCGAAACATAATTTTAGTTGTCTGCAAGATTCACTAGTTTTTTATCCTATACAATGTCAAATCAAAGTTTTCATCCCGTTTCTTGATCTAAATATACTTTTGTTGCAAAAATTGCTACCAGTGTCTCTTTAAATGATTTTTTAGACACATTTAGGCAAGTTAGCCGTTAAAAAACAACAATATTTATAGGCCTACCTAAACTGAGTTTTATATATAAAGTTTTTGTGTTTTATTTGAAGTTAAAATATAAAGCTTGTTTGTTCTATAATACTTTATGGTATCTATTCATTTTGAAACTGTGAAGTCCTACTCAAATTAAATATGAAGGCAATTCAAACAAATAAGTGTTGCAGGCATATTTAAGTTTTTTACTCATAGTAGACATTTTCTATTGACAATTATTAAATAGGCTGTTGTAAATATCTATTATGGTTTGCCGTTGCAAGAGAATCCTGCACAATACACCTGGTAATACACTAAATAAAACCTGGAGCCTATTTTATAAACATATTTATAAAATAGTTTTTATTGTATAACATTCGATGCCAATGAATGATCAAATATAAAAAATAACCAAGGGCTAGACGACTAGTGGCTCAGTGGCTGTCAAGTTCACAGGTACGTAAAGTCGGTTACTTTCAACTATAGCAGTAACTGTTACTCGGCATTGGCAGCATCCACGGAAGGAACGGTTACTTTAAAACATAGCAGTAACTGTTCCACGGCATGGACTACGCGTAGACGGTCGTATAATGCGCCGTTAGCGCTAAAAAGCCTGCGCTGTTACCTTCCGGACGATATTTTCGCAGGGAACAATGAGTCACACCCCCTTCCCGCTCTGCTCATCATCAGTCGCTACTGTTCTTTCACCGAGATTATCGTTCAAAATGAGTACAAAATGTAAACGTGTTGTCCTTTCGCTAAGTGATAAACTCACTTTGCTCGAGATGTTCAAGTGAAATAACCAACATTGAACAGTGAAATACGTACAGTATGTATTGAAAAGAGCAACTGTATATACTGTATTCAATTTAACTCCTGTAATTTAATTATTATGACGTATATTCTTGGTACAGTTCGCTTACTTTCTGTTCACTACATTTATAATAACTTTGTCGATAAAATTCTGATTTTTTATGTATGGTGATGTTTTTTGCTTAATTCCCGAGGTATACCTGATTATCCGAATTTCTGCTTATCCGAATTGGCCCGATCCCCAATTAATTCGGATAATTGGAGTTCTACTGTATATTAATAAATATAATGAGGTTGTTTGACCAATTGAGATCATGCAAAATCTGCTGCCAGTAAAAGGGGATTATAGTAGGGGGTTACCCAATTGAAAAATCCCACTGTATTGACACTTTGGCCAATGAATGTGTGAACCAACTTCCTGGGGAATAGCTTGCAACTTGAAATTAGACAAAGGCTACTTCCACCCTATAAAGCAGAGGGGCAGTTGAGTGAAATAAAGTTTGCCGAACAGGCGCAGAAAGATGAAAGGGAAACAAAATTGGAGAAACGAAACAAAAGACAAATGTGTATGGCAAGCCTACAATTGAAGATGAGTGGAGAGTTCCACAACCATGCACAGTGAGTATGGTTATGGATTTAAATGGGAGATGAGGTTTTAGTTTTCTGATACAAGCTCAAATTACTCAGTATGTTATATTCCAAACATCTTTTAAATTTGACTAAGGAGTAGTTTTGACTTCATTCAAGGATATATTAAAATGCTAATAGTGTTAAAACACAAACAAACTTGAACCTTCAAGTGTGGGAGTTCCCGAGTCCCATGTGGTTGCGATGGGAACGGTTCTTTCCATTGTTTTCCTGAAACCGGTTTTTTATTGTGCTTTTACAGCCAACTCAACTAAGTACAATATATTCCTACACTATAAACTGTACGCAACTAAATCATTTCAACTTTAACTAGTTTAAAATTTTGTAAAGATCTTACATGCAGTGATAAGCTAAGAAGTAATAAAAACCATTGCATTTTTAATTTCCACACATGTAATTTAGTAATAAAACAACTGAACGAGCATTAATCATATTATATTTAACATACGTGAAACAGGAATATACTGTTTATAATACAATAGTACAGTGCTGTTTTATGCTAATTATGTTTGCATAAAGCTTTATGTTGGATTCAAAGAAAGTATGTAACTGATTGCAAGATTTATTTATATATTAAAACAACAAAACTTTAGAAATTGATAAAAAAGGTTGGACACGCAGCTAGCTCAGGTGTGTACATTTATCATCAACTTCTAAGGTAAATCGTTCAATTTGAATTTTTTGAAAAGAGTATTTAGTATTTAGATAGCAAAATGCCTCATGAATATTTAATTTATATAATGGAGCTAGGTAGTACATTAACGAAATGCCTCGGGGGTGATTAATTAATTACTACAGGTGTAGGATAGCAAGAACAATAGTTCCTTAACCTTTGTTACTGAAATCATACGTTTCAAATAACATTGAAGTACAAATTGCTGTTTTTGAGCACAATGAAATGTTCAATTAATTAAAAGAGTCAAACATTTTTCCAATAACTTGAACAAACAATTTATTGAGCAGAAAAAATGAAAACAAATTGTAATAGAATAAAACATTTCCATTAAAATTGCCAAAACGATTGCCTTTTACGACAAAATCCTATAAGAAAAATAGAGAGTAGTGAAATAGGGACGGCTGATAGAAAACTTGCACTTAAGAAACGTAATAGTTCCAACCTTGAATAAACGTTACGTTGTAAAGTCATAAGCTAGTGTAATACAAGGAGAACAGGTACAATATTTTAGGTAATCTAATATTTTAGTACAGAGAGATTCCAGATGTATAGCAAAAATAAATTATCTTTGATGTACCAAATGTCAACAATTGATTTTACACTTTGTAATCAAAATAAATGTTAACGATCATATATTTTTGAGATATTTAAACAAATTTGAGTTTTCAAATTGAGGTTTTCACAATTTAAGATCCAAAAGTTTAAGCAAAATCCCTCAGCAAGAGACTGAAATAATTTTTCAAACCGATAAACAGACATTGCTTGTATTAGAATAAAGGATTATCAATAATATTAAAGGATTTTTAATTTTAGTTTGGTGATTTTCTACCTCTAAAACTACAATTTAGTTTGTGGACATGTTTCGTATTAACCCATTGGCGTAGACATACGAGCTGGTCTCGTTCCTTACTTGTAATCTTATTAACCTGTGAACTGGAGTATAAAATTGGTGTTTTTAAATGGATTAATGGCGTATTTTAATTAAAATATTGTTTTCTTTCAGTTTAGAGAGTCGCATTGGCACACACAGAGTAGACATAAGTAAAAATTAGCAAAATCAGTATTGACCATGTGCAAGTCTCAAAGAATTAACCAATTCCGTCAACTTCCAAGCAAGCCTGCCACCGTTTGTTTTACTTGGGCCCTCCCACCAACGTTGCCACAGACCAGTTAACTAATTGAGAGTTGCACAACTGGTCAGTTTTGGTCGTGTGCAGGAATCGAACCCACGAACATCATATCACCACCTGGCCGCCCCTAGCGGATAGAACCGTAGACGCTCGCGGTCATTAGTTACATATTTTGCTACTAGAGTGCAGCACCAATCAATTCCCGTTATAGGCTACTGCAAATAGAATAAAATTACTACCTCAATTGGGTTAATCAAAAGGTCTTACCCTCTAAATGTGCACTTTGAGGTTTTGAACAAATCTCACTTTAGGGGCTTTACCCTACGGGCTTTCAAAGTTCCAATGATAATCTTATGAAGCAGTTTTATTCAGGTAATCAGCTGCTTATAATATACAATTTTCAAAACATCTCGCTCAGTTACTGTGACATCCCGTGTAGTACACCGACTGTTATTAGGATCATTAAAAGAAATTCTTGATTTTTGATCGGCGCTTTTAGGCCTCTAAAACTATTATTTTACAAACATTTTTGGTATCAATCAAAACCTCCAACTCTCTGGACGTGCCTTTTGAGATAAAAAACCACGCATCAGGGCTTCGCTTTTGTTTGGCACTTGTAGGTCTCTAAAACTATTAATTTCCAAACATTTGTGGTATCAATCAAAATCTCTGACTCTCTAGACGAGCCTTTTGGGATAAAGACAATCATATTTCAGGACTATGCCCCATGGGCTTTCAAAATTCCAATGTTAATCTTATGTACTAATTTTATTTAGTTAGTCGCTTATTGTGATATCAAACTTTCAAGATATCTGACTGTACGCCTGCAAGATCCCTGTGCAGAAAATGGGTCAAAAATGCAAAATTTCTTCAAAAACTAAAATCAGATGAAGAATCTCCCAGAAAATTAAAAGAAAAGTAATATTTTTAACTATATTTACTTGTTTTTTTTCTACAGGTAAAATTTTATAACAGTTTAAAAATGTTAGATATTAAGTTATCTTAAAAAAAACTTGTTTTAAAATTAAATATCAACGATATTTTAAAAACATGAAATTTAAACGGAGTACTTACAAGCGGCATGTTGTTGATGAATTAATAGCTGATCGCTGATCGCTGTTCACACGAAGCTCTCGAGGTGTAAAGTAACTAAAGTGTCGGCTTGATCGGGCCCACTCACCTCCCTCGCGCCCCCCCCCCCACTAACCCCCGCCACCCCCTGCCAACCCTTCACGCCCTGCCACCCCTTTGGTGGTGTGATGGACAAACGAGCCATCACTAATGCAGGCCACATGAAAGCTGCTGTTTACTTTGATGGGCACTTATAGCCAGTGTTTACTTTGGGGAAGAACATGGCAGACGTTTAAGATTTCATGAGGTGTTATCAGAATTCCGTGTTCCTTACACATAATGGCTTACATTTTACGTTTTGGTTTGGTGTTAAATTTTAAAACTGATGAAACAAATTCCAATAATTCAAATTTAAGTTTTGGCTAACTGTGGTATGTAAAATTAATAAAGTTAACAAGCGTGTAGGTCGAAACAGAAATGTAATTATCAACTTAACATGACATACAGTGAATACAAATTATAAAGGCTGCTGTCATATACAGTACTACAGTATACCATTCAAATTATAAAAGCAATAATAATACAAAATAACCTACTCCATGCTCCATGAATTGTGCATTTTTAGCGAATTTCCCCTATAGGGAAGAAGCTATTACCGTAGGTCTCATAGTAAGAATTAAGCCCGAGACCATGATAACTTTTTGTTTTGAGGTCCCCAGATGCCAAAAACACTATTCGTTCAAATTTATATATAGTATATATTTATATATATATATATATATATATATATATATATATATATATATATATATATATATGTCCGTCTCCGTTAACACGACAACTTGAGTAAAAAACGTACGATATTGATGAAATTTGGCTCAAATGTGTAAAATGACATTCATGACTTTAAGTTCGAAAACCAGAAAAATCAGACCATGGGAAGGGGGGTTTATGGGGGTTTTAAATTTTCCAAAAATCAGTTTATTGCATTTTTCACCCTACAATTTTCAAAAAGCTTAATTTTGGTTTTGACCATGTTTTAGAGCTTAAAAACAAATAATATAGTATTGTGAATTATTATCCTAGGTTAAGTGGTTGCGGAGAAAATCCAAAAAAACCTACTCATAAAATCTGCCATATTAATCTTATGGGAAAAATGTTTTTGGCTTTTCCTCAGTTTATTTTAATGCAAACTTCACATTTGCTTTTACCAATCTGTTCAGTTCCACAAAACAATCATTTTGGTGTTTAAATTGTGATTCTACGCCCAACCGTTGCAGAGATATTCAAAGTGCTAAACACAGTACGTTGTCCAATGTTATCCTTATGGAGAATAAATCAAATTTGATATCTCGATTATTTATGAATGTATGTTGATGAAACTTGGTATGTGGCTTCACGTAGTACTGGCATATTGATATTTGCACAAAAAATTGATTTTTTTTATTATTCTCGTAGCAGCAAACCTACGTACTGAGGCCCCATATTATTCTTATGGAGGATAAGTAAAATGTAATGACTCCCTTAATTATGAAAATAAATTAGTAAATCTTGGTATGTAGCTTCACTCGGTTGAGTTATATTGATAAATATATAAAAACCCATTTTTTTAGCGAATTTCCCCTATAGGGAAGAAGCTATTACCGTAGGTGGCATGGTAAGACTTAAGCCCGAGACCATGATAACTTTTCGTTTTGAGGTCCCCAGATGCCAAAAACACTATTCGTTCAAATTTATATACATGTATATCTTTAACCAGGCCTACATAAAATAAACAATGTGATAAAAACGTCTTTTAACATTCTCCAGTCATCACAAAAGACAAAAAACATTTTCTCAAAACCACCAAGAGTAATTTTTAAGAGGCCGCCCAACTTGAGGAATATGTTGGTAAAAACTAATTTATCGGATAAATCTGTTGAGGGTAATCGAAAAAACAGGTGTAAACCATGGGAAAGACCACGGTGCGGTACTTGTAGAATAATGACAGAATCTACTAAATTTGAAAGCAGCGCCACAAAAAAAAAAATACAGTATAAAAGGTGAGATGGACTGCAATTCAAAAAATGTTATTTACCAACTTGACTGCAAGTACTGCAAGAAACAATATATAGGTCAGACATCAAAGCAGTTAAGAGTACGAATGACGGGTCACCGTGCAGCTCTAGTACATGGTGAAGAAGAAAAGCCAGTTGCTAAACATGCTATTTTTCATAATAAACAAAAGATCGAAGACTGCTACAATTTAAAGGCCATCAAACAAGTTACAGAGGACAGCAACAAGAATATTACAATGGTTAACCTTTGTAAGTCTGAACTGGCCCATCAACTAGTCTTACAAACACGGCACCCGTCTGGTTTAAATCTAAGATAATTATAAAGTCCAATATTGGTTTATGTCTTGACCTGTGTATTATTTTTATCTATGACCATCTGTTTTATATTGCATATGATATTTATGATCTGTTTATATTTTGTTGTTAACCTATTTTGTTTAGTTTTTTATACAATTATGTACATATTTATACACCTTCTTTTATATTTATCTGATGAAGTTCACCAGATGAACGAAAATTAATAAAGATTTTAAAATTTGAATCTGGAGAGAACATTTCTACTATATATATATATATATGTGTGTGTGTGTCCGTTACCGCGATAACTTTTGAAAGAAACACCCGATTTTGATGAAATTTGGCACAAATGTGGAGAGTAGCATTTATGACTTTAACTTCGAAAACCAGATTGATTGCACTATGGGAAGGGGGTTTTATGGGGGTTTACAATTTTCCAAAAATCAGTTTTTTGCAAATTTGACCCCAAAATGTTAAAAACATTCAATTTTGGTTATAGCCATTTTATAGAGCTTAAAAAAACAAATAATTTAGTATTTTGAATCAGGGTAACCACTAGGTTAAGTGGTTACGGAGAAAATCCAAAAAAACGTGTCCCATGTTAATCTTATGGGAAAAAGGTTTTTAGATTTTTCTCAGATAGTTTTACCATAGATTAAGCATACTCCTTAGGAGTATGCTTAATCTATGGTTTTACTAAAAACTTCACATTTCTGTTTATTAATGTGTTTAGCTCAACAAAACAAACATTTTGGTGTTTTAATCGTTGTTCTACGTCCAACCCTTGCAGAGATATTCAAAGTGCTAAACACAGTACGTTGTCCAATATTATCCTTATGGAGAATAAATAAAATTCTATATCTCGATTATTTATGAATGTATATTGATGAAACTTGGTATGTGGCTTCAACTAGTTGTGGTATATTGATATTAGCACAAAAAACAAGTTTTTGTTGATAGTCCCCGTAGTAGCAAACCTGCATACTCGGCCCCCATGTTATTCATATGGAGAATAAGTAAAGTTGTATATCTCTCTTAATTATGAACCTACATTAAGAGAACTTGGTATGTAGCTTCACCTGGTTCAGTTGTATTGATAATTTTAAAAAAACATTACTTATCTTACTCGTTGCAGCAAACCTGCGTCCTCAACCCTAATGTTATTCTTATGGAGAATAAATAAAATTCTATATATCACTTATTTATGTATGTATTTTTGTGAAACTTGGTAAATAACTCTATGTAGTAGTGAGTCACAAATATATATGCATTGGAAATTTGCTGAGTACGCAGGTTTGCTGCGACGGGAGTATTGTTCCTTGTTGCAGCAAACCTGCTTTCTCAGCCCCCATGTTATTCTTACGGAGAATAACTAGAATGTTATAAAGACCTTATTTATGATTGAATATTGATGAAACTTGGTATGTGGCTTCGCCTAGTTAAATTCTATTTATATTTGCATAAAAACCAATTGATTCTGTTCCTTGTTTCAGCAAACCTACGTACTCATTACCAATGTTTTTCTTATGGAGAATAATTAAAATCGCTTACATGTGAGTATATTTTTATGAAACTTGGTATGCGGCTTTATGTGTATTAAGACATATGTTATGCATTGGAAATTCGCTGAGTACGCAGGTTTGCTGCGACGGGGGTATTATTTTAGCATACACTCTCAACTATCAATATTACTATTTAATTATGTCAGAAAACTACTTTTTCTCAAATACAGGAAAAAATAATACTGAAATAAGAAAAAAATACCCCCGACGCAGCAAACCTACGTACTCAGCGAATTTCCAATGCATTATATATGTCTTAATACCACATAAAGCCGCAAACCAAGTTCCATAAAAATATATTCACATATAAGCGATTTTAATTATTCTCCATAAGAATAAAATTGGTAATGAGTACGTAGGTTTGCTGAAACAAGGAACAGAAACAATTGGTTTTTCTGCAAATATAAATAGAATTTAACTAGGAGAAGCCACATACCAAGTTCCATCAATATTCAATCATAAATAAGCGCTTTATAGCATTCTAGTTATTCTCCATAAGAATAACATGGGGGCTGAGAAAGCAGGTTTGCTGCAACAAGGAACAGAAAATGGGTTTTTATATAATTATCAATAAAACTCAACCAAGTGAAGCTACATACCAAGTTTTATTAATTTATGTTCATGATTAAGGGAGTCATTACATTTTACTTATTCTCCATAAGAATAACATGGGGGCTGAGTACGCAGGTTTGCTGCTGCAGGAATAATCAACAAAAAATCAATTTTTTGTGCAAATATCAATATACCAGTACTACGTGAAGCCACATACCAAGTTTCATCAACATATATATAAATTTGAACGAATAGTGTTTTTGGCATCTGGGGACCTCAAAACAAAAAGTTATCATGGTCTCGGGCTTAAGTCTTACCATGAGACCTACGGTAATAGCTTCTTCCCTACAGGGGAAATTCGCTAATAACAAACGAGTTCGCACGCAGCACGCTGACGTGAGGGAAGTGAATTTCCACATAAAAACTTTTAAAACTCAAAATCAGTGTAAAAACATACATTTGTCCAATTTTTATTGAAATCTGAAAACATTGATTTTTTGGCTGTTCTGATACTCCTGGTTTCATTTACTTGCAAAGCTGGGAATACAATTTTGCGCATTATAAGGTTAGGAGAAGGTCCAGACAGGCTTGAAAGTAGGCGTGAGGTTGCTGGGGATAATAAAAGTACTTTAACAAAGGAATAACATGCTTTTCTAGTGTAAAACCCTCATAAGACAACGTACTGTGTTTAGCCGATACACATTTTCTTTAATAACTCGGTAAATATTTATGCTAGAATGACGAGAGAGTGCTTACAACTTTCGCCTATCTAATCCCCATCTTTTTACATGCATTAATTTTACATCTGGGGCTTTTCTGACCCTTTTTGGGCCCAAAAACTCAAAATTTGAAAGATTAATCCCCAAAAAATGGGTTTAGAGTTTTCCGATTGTTTTGCCCAACAAACTTGTCCAACAGATTATAGAAAGGAACGTCCCTACCAAATTTCAAGTAAATCGGACACAAAGTGTGACCGCTACAGTGCATACAAATATATATATATGTCTATATACATATATATATATAAAATTTTGAACGACCCCCCAAAACGTGTTCAGGGGGTCACGTTAGGAACTTCTATGGTGGTCCCGGGCTTAAGTTTCACCATGCGGGTCATGCTAATAGTTCACTTTCCAAAGGAAATTCACTAAAAACAAACCATTTATCATTGTTAGTTTATAGGCTACAATATTTTTTAAGGACAAACAGAAACACAACAGGTGGTACAAAAATATATTTCAAGGCTACATTTTTTATTTTATTTTAATTTGTTATATAGGTAACTTCTTCCATAAATTCTGGAATATTTTCTAAGTATTTCCTAATTCAAAACCAAGATACCTGCACGACCTTGGTTGCAGAAAATCAGAATTGTGGTAGCAGGTTATTAGAATTTTACTAGAGTTAATGAGGCCACTACAGCAGTAAATTATTCCTTCATAATTAAACCCACTGTTTGGGCAAATTTAATCCCCAAAGTAATTAGGGGGAATTTGATGTTAATTATAAACTCGCTAAGTACAGCCTGTTAGATTTATCTGTAGTTGTGAACTTCAGTTAAAAGACAAGTGTGTTTAAAATTGTACTTAAAATATTGAAATAAGATTTAATTACATAAAATTTGTAAAATATGGGTAAATAGTTATCTCAGTTTAAATAATTTAGAGCATCTGTGGATATTAATTCTCAATTAACCCCTTCTCAGAGCATTTGTATTGACTAAACCCATCACTAAAAAATTACGTTAGTTCATGAATCAGACCCTACTTAAAAACTGGTGGTTACCGCTCATAGGAAAGTTTTTTTTTTAGTCAAGGAATCAAGTCAACCTCATACTGAATGAAGTTGGTTGATTCAAGAATAACCATCAGTTAATGAATCATTCCTCACTGGACACTGTTGTTTTACTTGAGGAATCAACCCCCTCACAACAAAATCATGTTTTATAAAATATATTACCGGTACGTAAAACTGTTTTCCTGTCGGACAAAACATGGTACATTATCCACAAAAACAAACAGACAAACAGTAATTCAAACTATAACAATTTTAACTTTTCGTATGTATGAAACATAACTACAAAATATCAACAGACCTTTCATAAAAAAGGGATTACTAGTCATGAATTGAGGTAACAGTTATATGTTGCTTGAACAAAATATATCTGTATATGTTATTAAAAAAAATCACACCTTTTTTTTAATAAACACAAAATGGAAACGTCTTTAAAAACACTTTCAGAATTTTGATTATTGTTGAAGACCCCCCCCCCATAGGGTTGAATTTACAGTCAAGCTCAGTAGGGTGCTTAAAACTGATATTTTGAGAAGCTAAAAAATACTAAACTACCTCATTTATGAAAGAAAAGCAATCTCCACAGATTCATGATTAATTTACATCGATGTCCGGGGAAAGAGCGCCATTAATCTCTGGTTTCTGGTGTCAAAAACAGAACTCTCCACAGTTCTTTTAGAATACTATTTATTTAACTTTTCATTATTTACTTAAATTACTTTTTGTCCTACTACATATTTATAATATAAACGCGTTAAACAAAAGAAATAATAATGAATAAAATACAAATTTTAAACAACTATTATGCCTACTTTGTTTGATCCTCACTATTAAAAATTAGCTAGCACAACAGCATGTAACAAAAGACAAGTGTACCGTACCGAAACATGATGAGAATTTTCAACGTTAATCCTTTTCATTAAAATGTATCACCTTCAAAAACCGCTTAACGTAGCTATTTAGGCGTTAACACACACTATAAAGGCATAAGAGTTCTTTCATACTTTACAAGCACAAACGGTTTGCTTGTTTTAAAAACAAAGATCAAAAGTGTATGGTTATTGTAGTTTTCCCAAGAGAAACCCCTCATTTCAATGTCACTTTTACATCTTTCAAGACTGTTCCTTTTAACTAAATTTTAGCCAATCTATCTCCACCTCGATTTTTATCAAATACCAACCATTTATTAATCCTACACAATTTATTTCCTTTTTATTATGTCATATTATTGTCACGCACGTTAAAAAAAATTGAAACTTCCATTTGTACGATGATAAAATAATTTAATACGTAAATTATAATATTATAGGCTAATCTGTTACAAGATTCAAACAAAAATCAAAACAATTTTTTTCTGAAAATACATAGCAAACAATATGGGATGGTTCCTTAATTATGAAACATAATCCTCACAACCTGTGCATGAGGTTGAGTCTGTTCTAGGTATTGCTCCTCTACATATCATTAATCCTAGATTTACCACCGAAAGGAAACAGAAAGATAAATTTAAAACCCTCCCCCTAATTTCCTCCCCTTTACATTCAATAGAGATTTAGTAATTCAATGTTTTCTAAACTCTTTTAACACTGGGCTTATAACTCTGGTTATCTATATTTTAGGAAGTAAAAGAAAATGACGATATACTTTAGTTTTTCTGCTCTTACAATCAAATACAGTGTACAGTGCAAGTTAGATTCGTAGAACATTTGATTTAAGAGTTCTGGAAGTTGCCGGACGCCATCTTGGTGTTTTGTTCCATAAGGCCAATGTTAATTTCGTGCCTCTGTCACTCCTCACCTGATCGTCACAAACAATTAATTTTGGTGTCATATTAAAGGTTTCGTCGTTCTCTAGGGAAATACAATGTTGAATTTGGATTTTGTTACAAATTAATGAGAACATGTACAGTGTTTCAGTTCAAAAATAAACTATTTAGTATGAAACTATGATACCAAAATTAAGGAATTCTTCATTGTATTTCCCTAGAGGACGACAAAACCTTTAATTTGACACCAAAATGAATTGTATGTGACGATCGAGTGAGGAGTAATGGAGACACAAAGTCAACATTGGCCTTATGGAACAAAACACCAAGATGGCGTCTAGCAACTTCCGGTGATGAAGACTCTAAAGTACCTTTGAACAGTTTTGACATTTTACTGTGTGTTTTGTGTGTATATACGTTGTAAGTTGTTGTAATAACTACAAAGTGTAATAAAATGTGTCATGAAACACTTTAAAATATATTTACAATACATTGAAATTACTTACAAAAAAACTCAAACAAGGCTCAAAAATACAAACACAATGTGAATAAACGCTATTGTTTCATAACCTGAACTAATTAAGTAGCTAATCCCCATAAATTTTTGAGAGTAGGTTAAATTCCACTAACATGTAATTTCTCCAGAGGCAGAGTAAGACATACTATCGACACTTCATTTTTCAAATACTGTCACCTCATAAATTCTTCTCCATATCAGTTTATTTCAGTTAGGAGCAGGAAAACAAATATTTTACCCTCGCTAGCAAAAATATACATACTTTTCATTTAGTAATTTAAAAAAAATCAATTATTCGAGAAAGGTTTTCACCATTTCATAAATTACAGTGTATTACAAGATGCAATACAAATACCTATAGCTTTAACACAGGTCACCAGTGAAATATCTAAACAATTTATGATTTGTAACTGTGAAAACAGTCATTTGATTCTCCCAGTTAATGTATAGCGACAGTCAGCTGATGTACTGGTATAATAATTGGTAATCAAGCTGATTTTGGTGAATGAAACTCCCAGTTTGATTACAAGGAATCACAAATACATAATCAGTTATTAACTAGAAACTAGTTTTTAAATTCATAAGAAGGAATGAATATTTCATACGGCCTGGTACAAAACCAGTTTAAGCCAGCCAGAGATCCCTGATCTATAGAGCCACACATCTCATTCTACATGCACGACCTTTGACCTACCCGCCCTCCCGCCCTACCTCAGGATGATTGCATTAACGTGGTCACTCTGTATAAATATCTGTATCACGTTCAAAGGTAATAACAAGGTTCACCTACTGCAATAACAATGTAAGAGCAATCAAATAACGTAAGTGAGGATGAATATTCTATATTGTATGGAGATGAAACTGTAGTTATATATATATATATATATATATAAAACATATTTCAGTGTTTGGGGGACTGGGCTTTGCTCGGTGAATGTCAGTCAGTTTGTTTATATAACTTGGATTAATTTTACACCACGTCCCCTTACTGACGAGCAGATTTGCTAAGCACATTTGCCTCTTTTCTGCATTTTTAAGGTCACTCTAGTGTTATCATAGCTCAATAGTGAGCTAAAATAACAAGAATACTTCTGTTTCAAGTATTTTGATTATATACCTACACATTTGATACACCTCATTTACACATTTTAGATACTACCTCTCTAAATTAAATATTTATTTAATGGTTTTAGACATCGTTCTCAGAAAACCACATAATAATTAAACTGCCGGGTACATGAGTATTTTGGCAGTTATTAACTAATTAATACCCCCGTCGCAGCAAACCTGCATGCTCAGCGAATTTCCAATGGAGATATAATGTCTTAATACTACATAAAGCCACTTACCAAGTTTCATAAAAATATATTCACAAATAAGCAATATATGCAATTTTAATTATTCTCCATAAGAATAACATTGGGGCTGAGTACGCAGATTTGCTGCAACAAGGAACACAATAAATGGGTTTTTACGCTAATATCAATAGAACTTAACTAGTAACTAGGTGAAGTCGTATACCAGTTTGTATTAATTTATGTTCATAATTAAGAGAGACGTAGCATTTAATTATTCTCCATAAGAATAACATGGGGGTGAGTACGGAGGATTGCTGCTACGGGATCCTTTGGCAAAAAAATTGTTTTTTGAGCAAGTATCAATAGACCACAACCAGATGAAGCCGTATACCATATTTCGTCAGTATACGTTCATAAATAAGCGAGACATCAAATTTGTTTTTTCTTTCATAAGAATAACATTAGACAACGTACTGTGTTTAGCACTCACTTTCAATATCTTGGTAACCAATTGACGAAGAGGAATGATCAAAATACCAAATTGTGTTTTTTTAAGTTTTATCCAATGGTAAAAACTAATATTTGACTATTTCAAAAATGTTATGTAAAAAATTGAAAAACCCATTTTTGGGGTACAAAAACCCCCCAAAATGCCCCTTCTGATGGAGCGATCTGGCTGGTTTTCGAACATGAAGTCATAAATCTTGTTTTACACATTTATACCAAATTTCATCAAAATCGGGTAATTTTTACGATAGTTATCGTGCTCACGGACACATATATATATAAACATATATGAGGACAAACAAATGACAAAGGGATATATATATATATGTATGTCCGTGAGCACAATAACTCTCGTAAAAATTCCCCGATTTTGATGAAATTTGGTATAAACGTGTAAAGCAACATTTATGACTTTAAGTTCGAAAACCAGCCAGATCGCTCCATTGGAAGGAGTATTTTGGGGGGGTTTTGTACCCCAACAATTTTTTTAAAATTTTTTACATATAATTTTTGAAATAGTCAAATGTTAGGTTTTACCATTGGATTCAGCTTAAAAAACGCACAAATTGGTATTTTGATCATTCCTCTATGTCAATTGGTTACCGAGATATTGAAAGTGCTAAACACAGTACCTTGTCTAATGTTATTCTTATGGAGGAAAAGACAAATTTTATATCTCGCTTATTTATGAACGTATACTGACGAAATTTGGTATACGGCTTCATCTGGTTGTGGTCTATTGATATTTGCTAAAAAAAACAATTTTTTGCCAAAGGATCCCGTAGCAGCAAACCTGTGTACTCACCCCCCATGTTATTCTTATGGAGAATAATTAAATGCTACGTCTCTTAATTATGAACATAAATTAATACAAACTGGTATACGACTTCACCTAGTTAAGTTCTATTGATATTAGCGTAAAAACCCATTTGTTGTGTTCCTTGTTGCAGCAAACCTGCGTACTCAGCCCCAATGTTATTCTTATGGAGAATAATTAAAATTGCATATATTGCTTATTTGTGAATATATTTTTAAGAAACTTGGTAAGTGGCTTTACGTAGTATTAAGACATTATATCTCCATTGGAAATTCGCTGAGTATGCAGGTTTGAATATATATATATATATACAGTATATATATATACAGTTTCAAACGAATGGTGTTTTTGGGGTCTGGGGACCTCAAATGAAAAGTTATCATGGTCCCGGGCCTAGGTCTTACCATGCCGACTACAGTAATAGCTTCTTCCCTATAGCGGAAATTCGCTAAAAACTGCTGTTATGCTTCTTTCAATTTGATTTTAAACTCCATAAAACCAATGTTAACGTCTAAACTTTTGAAATTTATTTGGTTACATTATTAGATTTTTCCTGGGGATGAGATGTATCTAGAACTTATTTTTAATTAGTTAATCGCATCATTTGAAGGAGATCATTGGAGATACTTGGAGATAAATAGTAATACCTACTTACCGTTTCTATCTTTGAGATCAAAGTTGCATCAAAGCAACCAAGCAAGCAAACCTTACTCATATTAGGCTTTAAAATATATATATGACTCGCTTCGCTCACTGAGGGCTCCCTCCGTCCCAAGACCCCTGCTTGGGGTCACTCAACTTGTTATTATAATTTAATGTCCCTTCAAGTATTTTTTATATAGGTAGTGTAATATTTTGATTCATTTGCGATATACCCATTCTAGATGTTATCTTTATTCAATGGTTCTATCATTTATTTATACTCTACCATGTGGGAGTTACATTGACAGTTTATTGGATTTTATCTTGTTATTTTATTTGTTTACAGCTGTTATGATTTCTATTGTTTTGATTTGAAACCCGATAACCCCAATGTTAAAATTTCCAATTTTCAAGATACAAATTATAACATTGAAAACTGTAACTTTTTACAATTTACCCGGGAGTTTCTAGACACAACCTACGTGCATGCTAAATTTCACGTTTCTAGCTCTTCTGGAAATGGTCTAGAATTTGTATAAATGAGAGTGAGTCAGACGGTTACACATCGGGATGTATAGTATGTTAGATGAGTAGAAAAGCAAATAAAGCAGTTTTGCACAAATCTACAGTATCTTTAAAGATTAAAACCAAATTACATATGGTTAATTATTATTTTGTATTTGTTTATATTAAGCCAAATTTATATAATACCTACTTACCGTTACCTGCCATACAAATATGATGTTATGTAACTGACAGAATAAACAATAAACTAGAGAGCACATTTCTAGGTAAATAAAAGTGGTGTCAACAGGTGTTTACACAGTAAGTAAGGGCTTCGTCCTATCGGCCCTCAGGCATTCCCATGTTAATGTTTCTATCAGATGACCAATCTGAGAGCTTCTCATTTACGTTTACACAGACTTTATGTATGTAAAGTGGATTATTGTAAATAAACAGATTTAAGAGTTGTTTGAAGGCATCAAGGTCAGAGACTGTAAGGGTTAACACAGTAAGCTTAATACATGTAGAGTGCACTTAAACACATGTTAATCTTCAAGAAAAAGTGAGGCCTAGATAGTGGCCATCATTTTTTCTCTTTACCCTCTGCTCCCATGGCAACTTAAGTAACCAAAAACTATAAAATGACGTAATCTGCAATTTATATACAACCGTTATCCATACAGAAAAAAATAAAATGTTTATCAAGCACATATGTTATATTTAACGAGTTTTTACGAGTTTTTGAGATTAAATTATTTAAATTGATAAAGAATATAAAAAAAAGGTAGTCCAGTCATTTTAGACAAATTACCTTAAAAAACCCTTATAAGCATTAGACTTGGTGTGTGTGTTGAATTTTACCTCCAGAATAACATACTAAAAGTCCTCAATAAAAAACCTTGTGCTACGGCCGCCATCTTGGAAAATGGCGGCCAATTTTCACTTTTTTGCTTATAACTCTTTTATTAATGATGATAGAGCGAAACGTTACAAATCAAAGTTGTTTGAAATTACAAAATGCACAATCCCAGTTATCACTTTCGCTCTAAGCCTGACGGTTTTCAAGTTATTAATGATTTAAATCTATAATATTATAAAGAAGAGGTGGTTTCTGTCTGTCTGTCTGTTTGTCTGATGTTCCGGGTGAACGCAAAAACTACTGAACCGACTGGGCTGAAACTTTAGATAAAGTTAGATCAAGAACCTATGCAACATACAGGCCTATTCACTTCCCTAAAATCCCCTCGGGCTACGCCCCGTGAACATCCTAAGTTTCCATGTTTACATTTCTGTAGAAATTAAACATTCAGAAACTGTAATGCGAACAGCTGAGGACACTTCCATTTGACAGCTTAAAGAGCAGAAGAAAGAACAGCTGTTTAAAGCTAACTAAAATGCAAATTGCATAGACTAAAGAACGGGTAAAGAAAACCCCTGTGCGAAGAACGGGTACGTCAGCTAGCTATTAATGAACAAATATTAATGTGGCTTCATCTGGTTGTGGTCTATTCTTATTTGCACAAAAACACTTTTTACCAATTCTTCCGGGGTCCCCTGATTTTAAATTTGTTTGCCCCCCACCCGATTTTTATTTTTGCCCCCTCCCGATTTTATATTGCATTTCAGTTCTTTTATTTCTAAAAGCGAATCCAAAGTGTTACGTGTACCGATTTGGAGTCGCAAACCACACACCGTTTACTACCCGACAGAGTTCCTCGACTTAGCGACAGGACCCGAACTATCTACCAGTATATTTCGTGAACTTTGATTTTAAACGTGTAAAATGTAATTTTAATATTGTAAAATAATGTGGATTGTTATTTGCGTTAGTTAATCTACCATTTATATACAACCCGTACGAAGGACGGGTTACACAGCTAGTATATAAATATATGCAGGGTGAGTCAGATCACACTTCCAGCATGTATAAGGGGGGAACGGTTTATTATAAAGACTTCTAACACAATTATCTGTACTAAATCGCATATAGGAAATCTAGTTAAAATATTCTTATCAAAATCTATATACAAGGTGCTCAAAAACGAAGGTCATGAGTTTGAATCTGTAAATGTTCAAATATGAACCTAAGACAATTATACATCATTTTAAAGGTCTCGTCAAAACAAAATTTTTGGTGAAAAAAGTATCAACTTATCTTAATCCGTTTCAAAATTACGGCTATTTTTGTAAGATGTATTGACATTTACGAAATATTCTGTATTTTCTAAACCATTAAATGTGAGTTGTTTCCCATTGAAATTTCTTACTCGTAATAAACTCAGCGTTACTCTGATATGATACACAAGACAGTTGCTTTAGAACAAAATAACTATTTAAATATAAGACCAAAAATTATATAAAATGTAACAAAACATTTTATATAATATATAAAAAATATAATATATAAATTGTATATATTTAATTATAAAATTATATTCTTATAAGAATAAAAAAAAATATATTTTATTTAAATTATTATTTTGTTCCAAACAACTTTCATTATGTATCACATCAGAGTAAAGCTGAGTTTATTATGAGTAGGAAATTTGAATCGGAAACAAGATACATTTATTGGTTTAGAAAATCCAGAGTATTCTGTAAATTTAAATATTCTGTGCAAAAATAGCCGCCATTTTGAAACGGGTAAAGATAAGTGGATTCTGTTTCCACCAAAATGTTTGTTTTTACGACACCTTTAAAATTATTATAATCGTCTTAGGTTCATATTAGACATTTACAGATTCAAATTCATGACCTTCGTTTTTGGGCACCCCTATTTAGATTTTGATAAGAATATAAAAAAAATCCTATATGCTATTTAGTACAGATAATTGTGTTAGAAGTCTTTATAATAAACCGTCCCCCCCCCCTTATGCATGATGGAAGTGTGATCTGACTCACCCTGCATATATTTATATATTTAAATCATTAATAACTAGAAAACCACTAGGTTTAGAGCAAAAGTGATAATAACCGGAATTATGCAATTTGTAGTTTCAAACAACTGTTATTCGTAACGTTTCGCTCTATCATCAATAATAAAAGTTATAAGTAAAAAAGTAAAAATTGGCCGCCATTTTCTAGGATGGCGATCGTAACACAAGTTTTTTTTCGAGGATTTTTAGTATGTTATTTCGGAGGTAACATTCAACACACACACCAAGTCTTATGCTTATAAGGGTTTTTTAAGGTATTGAATACATTTTGATTTAAAATAATTACCGTACACTAAGGTAGACAAATTAATATTTTCTATTAAAATACTTTTTTATGTGGAATATATTTTTGATTATATGGTTACTGGAGTTTACAAAACTTTAGTTTTGATTATATGGCTGTTCTCTGTGGTGAGTTTACAAAAATATCCTTTGGTTAGGCTTCACCTTTCAACCCAGATGAGCACTGTAGCGATGTATTCAGCTCGTTGGTAAGGACTGCTTAGTATTTTAACCACAAATAATATAATCATGTGTTGAAGTCCAAGTTTAAAAGTTCATTAATAAGTAGTCCACCAGTTGGCTGACAAGTGGGTTAAAGTATTAATGTTAAAATTCTTCTACCGATAAAAAAGGTTGACACTCAAAATGTGATGCCAAAACTTGAACCACTAGTCATAGACTCAACTAAATTGATAAATATGATTTGATTACTGTAGTTAGGTAAAAAATATTCATTTTAGAAAATTAACCCTATAGGGAAGAAGTTATTACCTTAGATCTCATGATAAGACTTAAACCTGAGACCATGATAACTTTTCATTTTTAGGTCCCCAGATGCCAAAAACACCATTCGTTCAAAATTTTATATATATCTGTCCGTAAGCACGATAACTCTTGCAAAAAAGGTCCGATCTTAACGAAATTTGGTACAAATGTCTAAAGTACCATTTATTTGAACGAGTTCCAAAACCAGACAAATCGCACCATTCAAAGGGGGGTTTTTGGGGGGGTTTTGTGTTTTCACAAGTAATTTTGATTTAAATAAAATTTTGATTTTTACCATTGAATTTAGCATAAAAAAACAAACAATTTGGTATTTTTATCATTGCTCTACGTCAATTGGTTACTGAGATATTGAAAGTGCTAAACACAGTACGTTGTCTAATGTTATTCTTATGGAGAACAAGAAAAATTTATATCTCCCTTATTTATGAACGTAAACTGACAAAATTTGGTATATGGCTTCATCTGGTTGTGGTTTATTGTTGTTTGCACCCGTAAGTAATAACAACATGTAATATGCTAATCAAAAAGTTGTGCACAAAAAACAATTTTTCATCTATGGTTCCCGTAGCAGCAAACCTAGGTACTTGATCCCCATGTTATTCTTATAGAAAATAATTAAAATGTTATACATCGCTTATTTATGAATGTATATGGATGAAACTTGGTTTGTGACTTCACTAAGATGACTATTGATATTTGCATAAAAATCCATTATTTTGTGTTCTTGTTACAGCAAACCTGCGTACTCATCCCCAATGTTATTCTTATGGAGAATAATTAATTTTTTAAATATCCCTTGTTTGTGAATATATTTCTTATGAATCCTGTTAAGTGTTTTAATGTGTTATGCTATATATTCGTTGGAAATTCGCTGAGTTTGCAGGTTTGCTACAACGGAGGTATTATTAAACTTGTTTGCATATGTATATAATTAATTGTTCTATAAGTTAAGCACAAACATTTTGCACATCTGCTTGGAAAGTGTGCATCCAACAAACTTGATGGGAAATCAGCTTACACCTGTAATTAATGTACCGGAAAGCAAATCTTACAGCTGTAAGATTAAAAGCTTCTAGGAAAGTAAATATGAGTTACCTCAACTTTACAACCAAAATTACCTGATATTCGCCAAGAAAATATAAAATATGCCTAATCGAACGAAAAATCAATCATAATATATAATTATCGCGTGGCTTATTTGTTTTGCAACAAGCAGTTTCCAGTACAGCAGACTAAGAAACAGTCCTGATATCATCTCAATGAGCTATTGTCTCGTTATCTATTCTTGTGCATTGTTGCCATAATGTTATGAGATGTTTTTAATCAACATTTTCTTTACCGTACCTAATTAATGTCAACTACAGAAACGTATGATAACTATTTTTAACTTAAAAAAGGAAAAATGTACTATAATATTTGTTTATCAAATTCATTATGCCTACTTGAGCATATAACAATTTAAGTTTGAATCAATTTTGTTTCGACACGTTACAAATAAAATTTGATGATTTAATTACTTTGTTTTGAAACATTACATACAAAGTGGATTTAAATTATTACGACCAAATGATGTGGTTTCTGGTGGATCCATATCAAATAAAGGATATGATATCAGAAATATATTACTTGGCTGGCCTCGATAAAATTTCAAGGGTCATGTTGTGACTCAAACATAAGTGCCGGTAATACCACCTATAAAAGTCATCTTACTTGTTATGTATAAAGAATCAGATTCTCATGCTAACCAAAAGTTCCATTTAGTTTTTCACTTCACATGAAACAACTAAAGAAACAGGTATGAAATATTGTAAATCGACTAGAATAACCCAGACAGACAAATAGGGATCCAGTTTTTAATAACAGTTAGTTAATGATCATGTTTTAGTCTGGGGAATATCATCTTCGACATGTATACAAATAGGGTTGGTAGTCTTAAATTTCAAAATAGTAATAAGTGAAATACGAATGTTACGAGAAAAAAAAATACGAAGAATCTAAAATGAGATGTTATGAAATATGTTGTAAAGTAATATAATTTGTGTTACTATTATTGTAGCTTGAAAATGTTCAGTCCATATTGCTTTGTGCTATTTAACGATTTCCCAAAACTATTTCCAAGTTCAGGGCTGAAACTGGCTTAAAACAAAACAAATACAACATAGGAGCAAAACAGAATCCTTATGCGGCAATCTACTGCATACTAATTACAGACAACAGCCCATGACTAATAGCTCCTCTCCACCCCAAACGATCTGTTGGCGAGGAAAGTGAAACAGCGCGTGCTGAGGGCAGCGAAGGTATGAGCTGGGGAAAGGCCTGCAGTAATTGCGTCTGATAGTTGCGGTTATGGCCGTAATAAACCAGTTTCATCACTTCCTGTCTGGCTTAACGCTCTTTAAACTGCATTGCACCAACCGCAGACAAAGGCTGTCATTGGAACTGGATGAAGGACAATTAAGAAATGTGCATGAACATTCCTGAGAAGAGGAGGAACCAGCAAAAACCTTGTAGTGCATAAGTAAGGGAAAACGGCTGATATCAATCCTCACACTATATTTGTATGGAACTATTGGCCTTATGGTCAACCACTGTCTGAGGGCAATAAACATCCTGTTGGGCTAGCGCCTTATAACATGTTACAGGGCTCTGCGTCAGGGTAGTTTTGCAGGAAAGGGACACAGAGAGGTCTTGTGGCTACTCCCCTTAACTTACAAGAGAGAAATATTCAATTATCAATTTTGGAGAAAGGAACCAAATTCTAAGTAACATTCTAATATGCACTCACTCCCATGAAAACACCCCAGAAATTTAATGAGACGCTTTCAGACAAAAAAATTACTTATTTCGAGACAGTTTTGGTCTTAGACCTATAACTTTTTATCAATTACATTTGTACAATGGCATTCAGTTTGCCACAAGTTTTCTACAGGTTCAGTCTTTAACTGGCTCTCCTTGGACCTATCTATGTCTAATTTTATTTTTCTATTGATTTTTACTTTCTTCCCCTTATACATATGGAGAAAGTACTGTTTTCGTAAAAATTTTCAAATTTGAGTTGTTAGTGGAAATATTCGTTTTGGTGCTCCCTGAAAAAAGTGATTTTTACGTGATAAGTTATCTGTGTGTCTGTCTGTCTGCCTGTCTGTATGTCTGTCTGTCTGTATGGATGTGTACAGAGCTAGAGCCCTAACTAATGGTCCGATTTTTATGAAATCTGGTATGTAGGTACTAATCCACGATATCTCCAGGCGTTTTTTCATTTTTTGGAAATTTTGATTTTTAAGGCTTAAAAACAACCGCCAAAAAACATGAAAAATCTAAATTTCTCAAAAACGGTTCTAACGATTTTGATTAAACTTTAGTCGTTTGTAGAACTTTAGTTTTCCAACAAATTGACACCACCCAATTTCTGTAAAAAGTTGGGTTCAGAAATTACAAGACTTAAAATATCAAAAAGTCGGTTTTTTAGATTTTTCATTAAAAAAACATAAATATAAAAAATATTACTATTCACCATTAAAAAGAGCTCAAAAGACTAAATAAATTTGTATTTTTAATTACTATTCTACAATTACTGGTTGCGAAGAAAATTTTCACTAAGCAGTAGACGCAGTACGTTGTCCAATGTTATTCTTATGGGGAATACAAAAATTACTACTACTTCTCTCTTATTTATTGATCAATTTCGTTCAAACTTGATTTGCTTGTCAAGTTAGCATTGACCAACAGAGGAAATTAAAAATATGTTGCCCCTTAATAACCCTGAGGGGGGGAATAGGGGGCATTTCCCCTCTTAAAACCACGTGTGTAGCGATGGATTCTGTAGTGCCTCCTAAACAGGGATTTTGGTGGATATTTTTGAAAACAACTTGTTTACAAGATTTTCTGTACATTCGACCGTGCTTTGTAGCCTATTCTATATTTATTAAATAAAAAGTAATTTATTGTTTAAAGTTGGGCTAAAAGGGAGAAAGTATGTGTCAGTTTCCTGATACTGTTTATTTTATATATAATTTGAGATAATTGTGTTTATTACATTTAGAGATTATTTCTGTTTGCTTACCTTAAATTATTTTAATTTAAAAGTGATGGAACCTCAATCAGGCATTGCCTTAAGAGCCCCTATTATTTTCTCTTTACATTTATTTTAATTTTATGTCAGCCAAACAAGAGAAATGGATATTTATTATTTATTTTAAATTGCAAACAAGCTGCATAATATTGTTTTGAAAAGAAAATCAGTTTTCCCTACAGATTCAAGTTACAACTACAGTATGTATGTAGTTATGTGTCTTGAGAAAATAAATGTATTCAATTTTATTCTTACCACATATATTTACTTTTAAAATTCAAGCTTTCTTAATAACTCTTCCACAGAATAGATAAAATAAAATAAATAAAAAACATTTTATTTTAATTCAGCCAATAAACAGCAATAGAAGACAAAGTCAATAATATACACGTTAAAGTCAACATTATAATATATGTATATAGTAGGTGGTTTAGGTATAGTTATAATTTCAATACATGTGCCTAAAGTGTTTTTCTAGATTGTTTAATTTTAAAATAATTGCAATGATTCATGTTGTACAGTTTAAACAATCAATAGTACCTAAACTTAGCTAGCCCCTTTCAAAGTTCCAAGAATAACATACTCCATAAAAATAACATGGCAACTTTGAAGGCCAGTTTAAAATCATTAAAATAATTGTTTACGTTTAGATGAATGAAAATTTTATAAAACAAGGAAGATGTAACACCCTAGTTGATTTGTGAGTTTAGAGATCTGACCAGTACCGGTACAACCTTTTTTTAGTTTTAAGTAATATATATTACTAGTTGCCCTGTTGCTCGAATCCGAGCAAGTGTGTACTGAAGGAAAGGTACTTAAGTTGTAAAGAAACATAACAAAACATCTGATAACATCTGAGAATAATGCGGATAAAGTACTTTCAATCAACACGTAGTTTAGACTTGCGCCGTCGGATAGCGCCACTGTTCCGAAAATTCAGCCGTTTACTGTATTTAAGTAATGCCGTTTCTTAAATTCTGAGATGTATTGGCAAACCTAAATAAAAATACCTTTAATTTGACACCTCAAAGATTGAAATCCGTCCAGCCGTTATCGAGTAATGATTGTGAATAATAAACCTGCAGCGTATTAATATGCTACAAGCAAACTGTAAACAATAAAGCTTTTTTTAAAGATTTACTCTCATATATTATACACTAAAACGCACATCTAGGTGTGCAGATATGCAAACTGGCTTTATATTTTTAAATTAGGTCTCAGGGCTCTGCCCCAGGGCTATTCATATGGAGGAGAGTTATTTGGTTTCATGTAAAATTTACCTTTTTATTTAATAAATTTAATTAACTAACAGCTGTTATAAGGATTACATCTAACAACAGACTATCACTGTTTAGTTTACCATTTAACTATTTACTATTCCCGCTTCTCAAAACGGGATGGACAAGCTGCGCTTAGGAAATTCTAGTACTCATTATTTGCTTAAGGTGATTTGATTTTTGATTTGTAGTGCTATTTCTCTAAAAATCTAGGCCTAAACAAACCTATTCATAAAGTAAATCTTGAAAATTGCTTAATGCACAATAATGTAGCTTTCTACTGTCAACAAATTAGGATCCATTTAAAATACCAAAGAAAGACATATTTTGTTGGTTTTCTGATAAGAAATTTATGAGTGTTAATAAACAAATAGTTTTTAGTCCTAAAAAAATACAGTGCATGTAAACTTGTTGGTATATTTTCTTAAGTAATACCGGTTTAAATTATCAATATTTAATTTCTCATTTGCATAAAATATAATTTTTTATTAAACTGTAGCCTATTGTCATTCTAATGTTTTTATTTGTTGTTGAATATTTAATTTGAGAGACTGTTCCACACTTTTATTATTTTCACTTTAGAAAATCATAGAAACTGAATATTTCTTAACAATTCACTAGTAGGTAATAAACATTTTACAGAATTGCAAATCTCTTAACAACTTCTGCCAACTCATAAATACAAGGTGTCCCATAAGTAAAGTGCCAAACTCCTGGTAATGGTTCTATGGGTCAAACTAAAGAGAAAATCAATAGGCCTAATCTTTTTTTCCAAAAACGCTTTGTTTACCAGAGATTAGCCATTATGTATTTTTTATTCTCAAATTTGTATCTTCAAATTTTTCCAACTGATCTTTATGAACCTCGGAACCATGTATGTTAAGGTCGAAGAGGACCTATACTAGGAAAAGAATTCAACGTGGTCCAATTAAAAATTTAATATGGACGCCATTTTGAAATTTTGAATTGGACCAAGTTGAATTTTTTTCCTAGAATATGTCTCTTCTACCAACATACATACCGAGGTTCGGTTGAAAAAATTCGCAGATAAAAATTTGTTTGTAAAAAACACAAAATGGTGAATATCTGGTAAAAAAAGCGATTTTGAAAAGAGCCTTGATTTTCTCTTTATTTCGACCCATAGAACCATTTCCTGGAGTTTGGCACTTTACCTATATTACACCCTGTATTATTTTGCTACCGTAATAAATAATTTATTCATAGTTTATTTTAATTGAGAATCTTCAACAACAAAAGAATATTGAAGGTATCAGCTTTTCAAGAACAATATATATATATATATATATATATATATATATATATATACTCAGCATAGGCACAATATTTATCTATATAAAAATTGCAGCAATAAAAAAAACTGAATTTGCATCTTTGTAAACTAGGTACAAACGCTGAACAAGTTTTAACGATTAACTGAAAAAATTTAGTTGGTCCCAAATAACTGTGATGATTATAGCACAAGTAGGCTAAATCAATTTAAAGTACAGATTTACAACTAGCTAAGACAATATAACCAAATTGCAATTAGGCCTAAACAAAATTTGATTTGAAATGTAGCATTACCTTGTAGAAATAGGCTCACATGTGAGAATATAGATAGGAATCCAAATAGCACTTCAGTCTTAATAATAACTTGACAAACTCTAAGAATTGATCAACACAACTTACAGATAATAAAGCCCTCATGGAGGAGCTAATGCTTATCAGTGTACGTGTGCTTTATCAGCAGATGTTGAGGCTCAGCAAACCAAATATTATACTATCCTATATCTCCTTCAAACACCTTTCCTAACAGCCTGACACATTTTAAATAATTACCCCAAAAATACACTTAATTCATTAATATAAATTTACATTGTATTGCAAAGGATATTGCATATAAGATATACGTGATCAGGAACAGTTAACCACGGTACTACAAGAATAATGATTTTTTAAATTCAATATTCCTACAAAGTATAGTCAATTATTGTTGTTCATTCTAGGTACCGGTAATCAATTGGCTAACATAATTAGTACAATCCATACTATTATTAAAGAAATGTGGTCTCTGTCGTAAATTCTAGTAATTAATTGGCTGACACATAATTAGTACAATCCATACTATTATTAAAGTAATGTGGTCTGTCGTAAATTCTGGTAATTAATTGGCTGACACATAATTAGTACAATCCATACTATTATTAAAGTAATGTGGTCTCTGTCGTAAACTCTGGTAATTAATTGGCTGACACATAATTAGTACAATCCATACTATTATTAAAGTAATGTGGTCTCTGTCATAAATTCTGGTAATTAATTGGCTGACACATAATTAGTACAATCCATACTATTATTAAAGTGGTCTCTGAACTCTGGTAATTAATTGGCTAACACAATCCATACTACTATTAAAGTAATGTGGTCTCTGTCGTAAACTCTTTTTTTCTTGTAACACAAAAGTTTCTGAACCAATTAAACTGACATTTTAAAATGTAAACATATTGTAGATTCAAGATTCACGATTTTTATTGTCTTTAAGCTCTTTACAAAGTGCAATCGACAAGGTCGTTATATATAATTTAAGTATTGGCAACATCAAGGAAAAACTTATTTGCAATACTTTCCTTCAGTTTCAACATTAAGTTTGTGTCAATAGTTAGGTTATTACTTTATTACTGGTTAATATAAATGCCATAATGATCCCTCACTTTAACACTCAGTCCAACCCCATTAGCTATTCAAGAGCCACTCCACTGACACTACGGAGACCTACCAACCCTCCCTAGAACGCACAGGGTTGTTAACAATTAATTGTAGTTTATATTCTTATTTGTACATTTTCAAAAAAACTGGGCTTTTTGTTTGTGGTGTACGTGTGATATTCATGTAAATATCGAAAACACCAACTGGTAATATTCATGTCTTAACAGAATATGAGAATATGGTTAAAATCTGTATGCCAGCTGATGAAAAAATGTACCTATATAAATTTACTCAAGTCTTACAAAATTTTTTTAATTAAGACTAACAATAATGACAATTTAAGATCAGCATCTGGGCAAAATAAGAGGAGACGTTGCAGAGACATGTGTCTTAAAAGATGTTAGTGGAAAGCCTACTTGTCTTCATTACAGACACCAATATCCACCTTTTATCACAAGGTCATCAAAACCTTGATGATAACACATGGTGATTAGAAGTCACTCTGTTATCCAACTCATCATGATATTAGTCAAGGTCAAACTGGTTTAAATCCTAACACAAGTACCGGTAGCTACGTTTAAAAGGTCTTACTATTAAAAAACACAATTATACTAATGGTATAATTTATTTTTAGTAACACATAACAAATTATAGCTTACCAGTTATTGCTTATTTGTAGGAAGAATTTGAAAATTCCAGTAAAACATGTATTTTAACTTCACATTTGGCTCTGACATTGTATTAAAAATCTAATATTTTCCCTCAAATTTTCTTACTGAGGTATTTCATTCAAGTGTATGGTGTTAGTATATGGTTCATGGTGTTGGACCAGCGGGTTTCTCAAAAGTACATGGTAGGGTTTGGCGTTATAAAGATTCTAAACTATTAATTTAGTAAAAACTATTTATAATCCACAGACAATGTTTGTTTCAGTACATATCATCAAGTGTTTTGATTACTGAATGTATAATATTGGGCTGCACATTTAGTTTAGGGCCTAGGTCTGGTCAGGATAGTTATAAAATCATATCTTTTATAGAAGTGCTCTCTCAACTTGCATCTAAGCTCCACTGTAATGAATGTTAAATTTTATAATTTATAAAAGTTTGCAGTGATTTATAACTTGCTTTTTCAATAGGTAGCGTTTGATTAATACGTTTAAGATTCAATATTGAAAAACTATATGTCTTTAAACATACAATAGGCCTATGTAATCAGCATTGTCATACTTGTAAGCTAAATTATCAAATTGTTTGTACCTACATAGAGATATATTTACATTGAAATTTTATAGCAGATAAAATACGGTACCTAACCAATAAATGTACTAATATATCTACTAGGCTAATCGAAAAATCAATAAACTTGCGGTAAACTACAATAACGCAACAATAAAATTAACAATATTTTTTAAATAAGCCTACAATCTCAAATTCCTCCTTGTTCCAGTTAAGTTAATGATCTCCATCATTAAGTAGCCTAATGAATTGTACATTATGCTAACAATTTGTTTATGGAACCTACCTAACAGAATTTCTCAGCATCCTGGCACCCATTTTCCATTTACAAAATAAACCTATGAGTCCACCCTGGCAGAACTACAGTACCTAAATCTTGTACACAACTCCCATCTGCAATTCACACACATCCAGCCGGGAGGAATTCAAAATTACCACCAACCATGCATATACCTCACTTTTTGTCCCATTCCATTATTCGGATAGTGAATTGATTGTAAGCACACTGTGAGGTGGTTAAGTTAAATCAGATTATCATACATTTAACACTGGAAACCTATGATCATGGAAGTACCATAGAAAATACTGTAGGTGCGTACTCTAGTGCCAATCTTGATTTCGGATGAGGAGTCATACCTTTATTATTGCTGGGCCTAGTCTTCAGCACAGGTAAAGTCAAGTAGCCAAATGATAATAATATAAAGTTTGTCATAATGAATCCTCCACGACTATTATTTTAATGAATTATTACTCTTTAAAGAGAACACTTGTACTTCATTCTATGTATTTTGGCTTTGCCATTGGATAATGATAATAATTAAAAAAATAACAAAATACACTAGGCTGGAGAAATATAACCTCTACATAACCTCAAAATGTTTGGTTTACATTTAATTTCTTTATCATCACCAGATCAATATACTATAATATTACTGTATTGAAAAATAAATATTCCTTTACCTTTTAATTCCTAACAGTGCTGAGGCAGGAACACATTCAAAATTATTGATCTAACAAACAAAAGATTCACTGAACCGTAACTTGTCCCGCTACATTCTTCAACACAAGTTTGCGATGTACTTTGAATTAAAATCTACTATAAATACGGCTGGAGGTATTTAGTAATAAATGCATATTTATATTATCACAGTTAAGTTAAGTAAGGAAACAATCAAATTAGTAAATTCTAACCCTACCATTTAGGAACAACATAGGAATTAAATTTTTGAACTGTTGAATGTCACTTTGTTAACGAATTGGACGGACAGTGGTTCGTTTCCAAATATAGCAGACAGCTGCTACCTGCGAAAGAGAAACAACTGGACGGACACTGGATGACTGAAGGGAACTGGAAACTGGAAAGGAAAGGCCAATGATGGTTGGGAACGGGATAAACAGCTGACCAGTGAACATGAACCAACCAATTGTATTCTATCTACAACAAACAAGATAGCACCACTCTACAACATTTGATGGCGGGAAATTCAACTATGAGAAATAGCCAACTCAAATCTCAAATTATTATACAGAATGTTCAGAAATTCTTTCATTCCCAGTGATTTCTGCTGTGTAAAAATTTATATTCTAAATGATAAACATGAAAATTGCACTCCTAGACACTCCATTTATGTCACTGACATAAATCAGGATTAGAAGAGACCCATGTAAAAATCAGGCTGTGGGACACCATAATTAGCACACATTTTTCCTATTGGATATTGGACCTTCTTCTGATTGGACATGATTTCTGTAACCTAAAAACAGATCACCAGGTATAAACTTAGCTTACTGAGTTCATTTCCTGATAATTCCTGTTTGATTATTCAGAGGAAAATTTGAATGTCAACTTAAAATCAAAAGCTTTGGTTAAGTTTAGCAAAACTCGCTACATGGCAGTCTCACCACCGTCCAGAGGGGGCAAGGGGGGCAATTGCCCAGGGGCCCAGGCAAAACCTGTTGTAAAAAAGTCACCTAATACTTGGATCCAGACGGCAACAAGGGCCCACACCACCAGGCCTGCCCCAGGGCACGTGAAAGAGTACGGCCCTGTTGGGAGGGGTAAGAGGCCCATATTCTAACCCGCCCAGGGGCCTGAAATAACTCCAGGCAGGCCTGCCGTCCAGGACCTTGATGCAATCATTGACAAAATCAACTAGGTGAATATTTGCTTACAGTAGATTTTACCTTCCTAAAACCAAATTGTTTGGTGAAATAAATGGTTTGTTTATAGAACATCCACTGACTTATTAGTTTATTATATGAAAAAAAAACATAAAACTATATGCTGCCTTTAATTTTGTTCTGTAGTTAGGCTCTCAATGATGTCTTTGTGAATTGACAGAACCATAATAAGATAGCTGTAAAGGTTTAGTTTTAGTTAGCATAAAGCAAAACCAAAAACCCCATTATGATGTATGTAGATGAGAGATCAATGCTTTAAAATGAATGAATATCGGCGTTGCTTCCTCAGTGGAGAAAGCATATAGGTCTTCTCGGGAAATAATTTTAGTCCGCCAGGTACAGTGGAACTTTGATAGTTCGACACTCGATCATTCGACATATCGTTCCCCTAGTAGCACAAATCGTTGGGCCAACGTTGGGAAATGGTTGGCACAGTTCGTAATGGTTGGCAACTGTGTGTAACTCTGTGAATGGGTAAGAAATGTCCGTTGGCGCGCCGTTGGGCCAACGTTGTATTTGCCAACCAAATGCCAACAATGCCAACCAACACCTAACCAAATGCCAACCGTTTATAATTTTGTATATAAATGGTTATTTTGTATTTAAAAAACACAATTTCACATTGAATTGGCTTAGTAAACCAATAATATAAATTTGTATAAACGATTTGAATAGCAATAATATTGTGTCCTGGTCGAGTCTCGAACCTACGACCTTTGACTTACTGTACACTCGCCTTAACCCTCGCGGCCACTCTGACTAATATATGTGAATGGAAAGACTAGGATATAAAAATTACCAATAGTGTACATCTACACACGACTAGGACGTGGGACAATATTTCCTTTAATTCTTCTATAAATTAATCTACTTGCGCAAATCACTGTAATAAGAGAATAAAAATTCTCTTATGATTCTTTTGATTTATGTGTCTATTCTTGCTATGAAATATGATGAACTAAATTATGCGCAAATTAATATATATTTAATATAATTATAATAATAAAATATATGACTTACGGTCATACAATACTATGACTTTTAGTATACGGTATATACTATAATATATACATTAAATTAATAATAATAATAATAATAATAATAATAATATAATATAGTATTATTTGCCAACCATAGCTTTTAATGGCCCAACGTCTGATATGGTTGGATTTTCCAACGCGGGTTACCCAACGATTGGTTCGTTGGCTCAACGTCTCTTATGGTTGGATTTGCCAACCAACCATTATCCAACCACTTCTAACCATTCCTACCATTCCCCATCGTTGGGCCAACGATGTGTGCTACTAGGGTCGACATTCTGTATACTTCGACACGGGCCGTGACGACATGACATGACAGTAGCGGCGACCGATTGTGTCCTTGACGGGTTCGCCGGTCAGTGATGGGAGCCCGCTTATTGTTTTCGCGAACGTGCGCTAACGCCTTTTCTATAAATAACTTATTTTTCCTACCCCCTACCCCGTCCTATCCATCCCTTTCCCCGCCCATCCCAGTAAATAGGTCAAGTCAGTTCGCTCGAGACGCTGCAGGAGTTAAACACGTTTTTGATTCTTTCGTGATACGCTATTGTTTTTTGCTCATAATACTCCCTGTGTTAAAATGTTCCATATACTCCCTATAGTTTGACATTTCAATAGTTCGACACCCCTTTAATCCAAAACTATCGAGGCTCTACTGTACCTTAACAACTTGTAATACCAGCACACAGACACAGATGTCATATTTCTCTGATTTGTACATGATTTATTGACTGACTGCGTATTTCCATAAACAAACCTAATGGTGTTTTTATTATTATTTTTTCTTAGATGCCATACTCACATGCCCTACAAATTAAAGGCTATAGATGTTCAAAAGAACACATCTCAATCAGTTTTCACGATACAATTTAAAAGTTCAGTGTTTAGCAATTTCCTCATATTTGCGCTCTAGGTTTAAAATTGTAGGAATTTTGGCCAGGGTTTTATCATTAACTATATATACTGAAGTAGACTTCTCATTGCCATTGTAAACTCTGTCCCTACTTTTGTGTTGGCAGGATTCAAAGAGGACGTAGTGCACTAATCACCAACAGAGTACTCTCTGTCAAATATTACTTATCCTGTCAAGAAGGGGGATAATACTGGCATGTTGGTGAGTCTTGGAAGTAAACATTTTTTCGTGGAGATCTGTTACAAGTTAACGTAAATAACTAAAATAAGTAGTTGGCAGCAGCACACTCTGTTTGTGACCAAATCAAACTACAGTACGTCCATTTCAAATTCTGGCCAAAATAAAACAAGGACAGCTAGGCCACACTGATTGGATGTCTCCTTCAGTATATGTTTATATATACTCAATGGTCTTACCAGTTCAGAGGTACACAAAATGTACATTATGTACACAAAAAAGGACACGTGGGAGAATGTGTAGATCTCCCGCAAGCTTCACTTTCACCTTTAGTTCCTCCTTACTTGTATTTGTTATATAGTCTACTTCATTCAATTTAAAAGTATATACTTTGAAGTTGTCTACTGCTGTAAAAGTTGAATAACAATAAAATTGGTATTTATTTATTATTTATTCATGGAGATGTTTTGTCCCATCAAGTATCCAACGGATTGAACTCCATCTAGCTGTGGAGAGCATATACTGAAAGGAGGAAATTGAGAGGAAATTAAACAAATATTTTTCCTCTAATTTCCTCACCGAGAGCTTTCATTCAAGTATGTTGTTGATGGATGTGAGATTTATTGGTTTCTCAAAAGTTCCTGATACAGTTTAGCTTTATATATATATAGATATTGTGGGATTGAGGCGGGTCAAAGCGAGTCTATCACTGAAAAAATAGCCAAGTTTAATTTTAAAGAATGTTTACTGACCAGTTTTGAATAAAATGGATAAAAAGTTTGTTTATAGAGAATTCTGAGTGGTTTATGAAGTAATAATTTGCAATAATCTATAACCTTGTATAATTATGAAAAACAGGTTTTTTCCTTCCTGAAAATTTTGCATTTTGTACTTACCCAATTTTACCTTGACTGGCCTTAATTGAAGAAGAAAAAAGGTAAAATGATAAGCCTTAGTCTTTGGTGAAACTTTCATTGCTCAAATATTTATACAAAATGTACAAAACGTTAGATGAAGCGGTATAAAACAGTACAAAACACTGGACACAACCTTCCATTTGATATTTTACAAGAAAGTTTTGGAATTGTAGTGTTTCTTATTTACACATTCTTACTGACTACGTTACAATACTTATTACATCTAAAGACATGGAGTGTATGACTGGGTCCATGTTGATCAAGCTACTTATAAACATTTAATTCATTATGCCAGCAAGGATTGTAGAAGAAGACAAGGAGCATATGACCTCTGTCTTTTGTTCTGGATAAGGTAGAGTGTCCTCCCAGAGTTATTAGATCAATAATTATATCTGTAACCAAATATGTCGGTCTTTTTTAGTCTCACTGGAGTGCTTGAAACTTAGATAATCTAAGTGATCCAAGAACATATTTGTTTTATCCCATCTTGTGTTTCATGTTGCTATTTTTGTGTTCCATAGAGCCATAACACCTTTGCTGTTGGATACACTTAAAAAAAATTGACAGAACAAATTCCTGTTTTATCTATCTATATTATTAAAAGAATTTCTTGATTTTTGTTTGGTGATTTTCGACCCATAAACCTAAAGTTTTATTTACACATTTGGTATAAATCGAAAGCTCTTAGCTTCTAGATGTGCCTTTTGGGGTTTCCATAAACTCTCGACCATGGGGCTTTGCCCCTCGAGCTCTCAAAGTTTCAATGTTAATCTTATGGAGTTATATTTTATTTTTTTACTCAGTTGATAGTAATGTAATTCTAAAATATTTATACGCTAAGTTGATTTTTGTTAACAAAACTAATCCGTTATTTCTGGGCCGATTTTGACGATTGAGGTACCAAAATATTCGTCCTAAGTTGTAGTTGAGCATATCGGTTTTCATTTCTCGATATTTTCAATCTGAAGGGCACGGGCCGCCCTCAAAGTTAGTTTTTTACCCATAAGATTAACATGGGGAACAATTTTATTTGAATTGCAGCTGTTAAAACATTACGGACAGGTTATTAGTAATACTACATGTTACAGGTAAGGAATGCAATTATCTATCAAAATAAAAATAGAAAAGCCATAAAAGCTTAAAACCGTTCCAATACAACTAAATACTTGTGGAAGCAAATTGTTAAAATCTTAACATAAATAATACAGTGATGGGTGTTTGTCATTATGTGGTTTGTTTATAAATGGTAGACCGTAGTGCAATAATGCAATGGAGAAGTAACAGCGTCATCAGTTATTTTTTTAAAATCTGATCTTGGAGGCAAAATTAGTTTTCAGTGCCTGATAGTTTTCTAAAACTTTCTCATTGTTTCCAATGAAGGCAGCACTTAATGAGAGGTTTTTGTGTGTATATGTTTAGTACTGCTAACTGCTATCCCTTGGGGTTTTGTAGAGCTATTTTCCCAAAATTTCAGATGCCATTCAGGTTTGGATGATTATTTGTTTATTCATGAGCATAGGCGTAATTCAGAGGTGGCAAGGGGTGGGCAGTTCCCCCCCCAACAATTTGGAGAAAATATGTATTATTGTAGTTCTCTGTTTAAATTCATTGTTGATGATGGCGAGTTTATGTTATTGAAAGAATTTTTCAGACATTTTCCATCACTTATTAGTAAAAACAAAGTTTCACGATGTTTCGGGATCTGGAATCTGATCCCGTCTTCAGCTGGAATAATACCTAGAACATTAGTGGCAAAATTAGTGGCACAATCCAGGCAAGCTGGTAAAAACACTGAAAAGGCGAGACTGAGCATCCGTCATGTGCACTTGTTTACTAGTGTTGTATCGCTTGTGCGTTTGATTTTTTGGTGTTGATTTGTGTGTTTATTGTAGTTTTATTTTGTTTTGACTGCTCTTAAAGTTCTCTGTTTTAGCCTTTCAGTGTTTTTTCCAGCTTGCCTGGATTGTAGGTACTCCTAATTTTGTTATCTTCTAGGTGTTCTTTCCACCTGAAGACGGGATCAGAGGGCCTATTTTTGAGTCGGGTGAGTGGTGAGTAGGTGAGTGAGTCACTCAAATCACTATCTCAGATAAACAGATAAAAGTACAGTCATTATTTAGGTAATCGTTCGCTTAATTACATCCAACCACACAAAATTTATGTTAGTATTTTCAACTAACGTTTATATTTAACATTGATAGATTTACTATAGATAGATATTTTTACTGACTCAGTCACCAACTCAACCATTTCTACTCACCAGGCAAAACGCTGGTGACTGAAAATGTGTGAGTTGACCGGAAATAGCCTTCTTCTTCTTCTTCATGTTAGAAGGAAGTTACAGAAGGAATCAATAGTAAACTGCATAACTAGGAAGGGGGTGTTCGTGGGGCGGAGCCCTGGGGCCTAAATCGAAATTCTGGCTCAACAGTGACTTAGAACATGAAATTAGCTTTTAAATAAAAAAATAATCATCAAAATCGGTTAAGTATTAACTTCAGGAAGTGAGTGAAAATAAGCAGGAGTTTTTTAAAATATGTAGATAATGATGGAAAATGCCCGGGGTTTCCTTAAGTAATATTATTTAAGTAAAATGAGTAAAATTCTGCATCCGAACATAGAAGATTGTGATAAGTTTGATAAGCCTGGTGTATATAAAATCAGTTGTAATGATTGTGATAATTTTTTATGTTGGTCAAACTGTTAATTTTGTAAAAAGATACTAGAATCATGTTTCAGCATGGAAAAACCGAAAACCGGAAAGATCAAATGTCGCAAAACACCTCCTGGAAAATGACCACTCATTGGGAACAATTGAAGACAATTTTTATATTCTCCATATTTGTAAGAAAGGAAATGTAATGAATGCATGGGAAGAATTGTTTATATTTAAGGAAAAATATAAGGATAGGGATAAATTTATCAATGAACAGGTCAACTTTGACTGGTGGTACTTATCGCAACTTGTTTCCGGAACTTCCGGTAGCCAATAGTATATAAGCTGTTCGCCATCTTATTTCTGTCATTCTCTGATTGGGCCTGATGATGACCGGTGTAACTGGTTGAAATCGATGCCTTGTACCAGCATCTTTTGTGTATATTTTACCGTCTTGTATGTAAGTACAGTATAAGTGTAAATATACTTTATAGTGTTGTAAGACGTATTTTATTCATCCTGGATTATATTATTATAATATATGAAACGTCACAGTAATCACAATCACGTGACCATGTTTGCCCCCCCCCCCATAAAAATATATAAATTACGCTTTTATGTTGATGGGGTTTGTCTTGTAATGATAAATTATTTTAAATTTCTTTTAAAAACTAATTCATCTAACGAAATAGTCAAATTGTGGGAACCTTAGCTCAGCCCAAACCCTGGAGTGCTCAGCCTTATTGGGACTATCCTGGAGAACATATTATTGAAATCTAAAAATATTTACAGTGAATGCAAATTACTTTATACTTTAGGTATACATGAACACAGTTTCATTTATTTATAAACCACGATCTAACACTATTTAACTCACTCTACAAGTAAATAATTCTAAATATCACAAAACAGACTAGATTAATTTTTCGGTCTTTCAGTCTGAACATTTTGAACCTACATATAAGATGATTGTGCTGAAGGTTCCTACGTCTACTTAGAAAACTACAACTTTGGTTAAGTATAAATATGAACACATATTTTTCTTATCATTAATTTTTTACATTAAAACAAATTACAATTCAAACTGTGATTACATTTCCTGTTTTACGCTTTATAATCTAAGGTAGATGCAGATAGTTAAGATACTATGGATAATACAGTATTTGAGGTTATGGTAACGATATCTTCTATGTCCACTGAATATTGTTTTGGAGTATTTTAAGTTTTGATTCTAAAATTGATATAAACTCAGGGATTAACTCAGTTTTCTTTTGTAATTCTATGGTGCAGTGCCCTTGGATACCAATAAAATAATATGATGATTTCAAAAAAACCTTGATGAATACCAAAAATACCATGATGAACTGCTAAAAAATAATAGAATACACATAATAGTGCCACTGCTGTATCAAAAATACCACATGATTTTGAAAATTGGCGTCGCAAGGACAAAAAGTCCAGGTGCCACTGGATCAGACATTTGTTCAAGCAAAGGCTCTTAGTAAAATCTTCAAAACAGTTATGCCAATGAAAGAGCAATAACAATAACGAAAGAGCAAGTGCCTACCCGCACTAAATAACCTTTCAAAATTATAATTATAAAACAAAACAAACCTAAATAATCACAATATAACTTTACGAACACATTGCATCACGTTATTGTTTACAGCTGGTGACTGTGAAGCGTGCTAGACTTGACTTGAGCGTAGGAACAAGAAGAACCACTGCAGGAACAGCTGTCGTCCCAACTGCCAGTGCAACTGCATACCTCTGAAACAGAATAATGCTAGGCTGTGTGACAAAAGGCATATAACTGTTGTAGAGGGAAGTTGAGATGAAATAATAAAACCATCTTGAAATTTGTATTTACAATTTTACTGGTATGGTTTACAATTTGACAATTTAGAAACTTTTAATAACACTTAACAAATATTCAAGTATCGTATTTTAAAACGAGTGGACTCTTATATTCAAATGGCTGTTAGTGTCATAATCAAAATTTGGTCAGAATAGGATATAAAGTTATCCAAAATTATGTTTCTCCTGAAAAACTATTTTCGTTTTACAAATTTTAATTTAATATTGTTAACCATCTTCACCAGCTTGTTACTAAGATACATTATTCCTTGTTGCATCATGTATGCCTTAAGGTTTTCAGACACTAAATTGCATTCTCTTTCTTGAATATATTTTATTCTGTGTCCCACTGGCACATAATGTATATAGCTTGTGTGCGGATGGAGCACCTCTTTATAATGGCTCACATTATACATTGGAACTAATGAGGAAAAGGAAAGGGTGGGTGTATCATCTAGGGGTTGTTCATAGTTGTTTATTATCACAGAGAACGTTCTATGTGTTCTCTGTGTTATTATTAAACAGATGCGCCTGAATCTGTGCGGACTGCGTTGGTCTATCCCGCCTCGATGAAACCTGCATGTGATGCAGCCTGCCGGGGGTCGTACATTTTTTTGGAAGGCAGCGCTTCACTCCAGACACATGCTGAACAAAACTATAGGACACAAAACACACTAACTGCAGTGTGTACTATGACTAGCTGCATACAAAGCAGCTAATTTTGTTTAGAATTTTGAATTGAGTTTCAATCTTGATGGGTACAAATAGACTGCTCATGATGCTAAATGGATTTTTTAAGATATGCCAAAAACATTTCTGAAGACTGATATATTCAAAAGCAATGCTCTACTGTTGGTCAGTAACTGCATCTGCACTCTCTTGTGCCTACCTGGTGGTAGATGTGTGAACTGGGTTGAGACATCCGTAACAGGAACGTTTCCATATCTCTTTTCTGTTATTCTGAAACAAAATTCCAGAGCTTATATATTAATGCACTGGAAGCTTCTTAGTTCTAAAACTGAATTGATGTTTAACTTGAATTGTATTTTAGTAAACCGTATTATTACATTTATCTTTGGATCACAACAATGTAACTTAAGCCTAAACATGTAAACTTGATGATTAATACTTACAATTTGAACGTATATTTTTACTAACAGTATTTCGTAGTTGTTATCGGGTTATTCTAAATGATGGAACCATTTTTAAAAATTCGTATTTATTAAAGTAAAAATCAAAAAATTAACAATCTTTATACCAATGTAAAAAGGAAGTTTTAAAGTTTTTTCCATACCTGATAAGTGTTTAATGTGGCCACCATTAGCTGCACGGCAAACATCTACGCAGTAGCCAAACTCGTCCCACACACGACAAAGCATATCTGCTGTTACTGAGTGCACGGCAGCAGTGATACAGTTCCGAAAATCGTTCAGAGTTGTTGATAGCGGCGGGACGTTATCAGCTTCCTTAACATAACCCCATAAGAAATAATCTCATGAGGTGAGGTCAGGAGATCTCAGTGGCCAGAAGTATAAAGTCAGGTCTTCATTTCCCCTCAGACCTATCGAGTGATGAGGAAGGGATTTATTCAAAAAGCCTCGTACATGGATTTGCCAATGGGGCGGAGAATGTAAATTTGTTGAACTCCATACTGTTGGAAAATGAAATCCTGTGAATCTGTGAATTGAGGAACAGCCATAGTTAACAAGGCTGGAGCTCCGCCCATTGGCACCTTCATGTACGAGGCTTTTTGAATGAATCCCTTCCTCATTGCTGGATAGGTCGCAGGGGAAATGAAGACCTGGCTTTATACTTCTGGCCACCGAGATCTCCTGATCTCACCCCAAGTGATTATTTCTTATGGGGTTATGTTAAGCAAGCTGTTTACGTCCCGCCTCTATCAACAACTCTGAACGATCTGCGGAACTGAATCACTGCTGCCGTGCACTCAGTAACAGCAGATATGCTTTGTCATGTGGTACGTGTTTGGCGACTGCGTAGATGTTTGCCGTGCAGTTATCGCTGGCCACATTGAACACTTATAAGATTCAAAAACTTATAACTTATAATTTTAATTTTGTATTTGTACTTTAATAAATACAAATTTTTTAAATGGGTACATAATTTAGAATAACCCTGGAACATTTAATATACTTAGGAGTTAGAGGGAGTGCAATGTTATTGATACTAAACGCGACACCACGCTCATGCCATAACTTTCGAGAACGATTGAGGCAGCTGATTTAAGAGGGACACACTGCAGTGGATGGATGTAGGAAGGGACATGTATTGATTAATGTTTATTTTTTAATCTGATTTTAATGACACTTCTTAGACCAGTTTTCCTGATTGTTCTTTAATTTTTCAATTACATTTTATTTGCAAACCTTAATTTTGTTGCAGTAATTGATGACAAGGGACTTAATAAATCGTTTCAAAATGAGAAATGGTTGAAAAATTAAAATTAAAATTGTAATCCTGATGTGTTGTGACAGCTATCAAAATATACTGATTCCTTTACATTTGCTGTAAGTACGTCAATACTAAAACATGTCATAATATTTTCAAAATATTTTTTAAACTAATTTAACCCCATTACTTTAATTGTTGCTCTCTTTACAGTAAAATATGAAAAAAATTTTTAAAATAAGGATGAAAGTGCAAATAAAATATTTACCTTTGGTCTGGTTGGCAATACTGCATAGAACATCTACATAAGCTGTTGCCATGCTCAGGTATGGAAGTATTTATGTTATGTTGCCTTGACTCTGGAATCTGCTGAAAAACAATAAAAATTTATTGAATAGTTTGATGTATCCTCATTTTTGAAAAAGATAATCATTGTACATTTATTTATAACACCAAGTGGAGCTTTGTTGCATATAGTTATTTCAAATATTTATTAACTAAATGTTTTGTTGAACTAATCTTAAGATATCAGTGTAAGCAAGCAAACATTGCACACATTGTGTGTAGGATGAAGTGGGTTAGGCTCCTAAACAAGTTTTGTTTTTCTATTTTATATGACTATTGTACGACAAATAAAGATTTAAAAATGCTTATTCATACTAAAAAAAAACCTTTTACCGAACAAAAATACTTCATTTAAACTATGGATTGCATTTATAAGTTATCTAGGGAATTCCCTTTTTTAATGGCACAAAAACAACTGTTTCCCTGCAGTTAACTGTAGTATGGATGTTTGTGTCCTAATGTCCCAACTATAATCCTTTTGGAATGGGTGGTATTTATGAAAAAATGGCCATGTTGAAGTTGGATCCAATCCGGTCGCCAAGAATACATTTACTCGGTTATTGTTAAGATTATTTTCTTTTTAACAGGGTCTACGGAAGGCATAATTAAAAGTTTGCTTATTTTCTCGAGAGCAAAGTCTCGGACACAGCTGTCCAATAGCTTTATAATGGCTTGCAGAGTAACAGGATAATTTATGGAAACTGGTAAAATTGGGAATCAGCAGACCTTGCTGAAAATGCTGCTTCAGGAAGAGACCTTGATTTTATACAGTACTGACTTACCGGGGGAGGTTGGTATTGTGGTGGGGCAGCCCTGCTGGGAAAACTGGCAGCATTGCAAGTGCCTGGATGGCTGCCAGCATTAGGAACATTTAACACATTATTGCCAACACTAGCGACTAGTGACATACGGTTGGCAGCATTGTGGTTTAAAGGCTCATAATTGTTGGCAACACTGAGAAGCTGTCTGAATGATGGAGGGGGGCTGTTGGATCTTCTGTTGATCTGCAACAACAAGTAAACAAATATAGAAAAATATATATCAAGTGTTGGAAAAACAAGTCCAAATAAATAATTTATTTCTCACATACTATTAGACAATAATAAATAAAATAACTATAATTAATAAGCTGACGGCATTTTTAAATTTAGACTTCTTCAAATATTCATTTTCATTCATTTTTCTCAAAATTGTTCTTTTTTCAATGTATGTAATAGAGTGGAAGCAAGGAGTCATATATTTAAGGTGAAAGATTGACAAGATTTACCAAATAGATAACTACTATCTATCAACATGCACAGTTTAGAGCAATTGATCGCTGCGAATGAGTAATGCTGTTTCGGCTGATTTTAGGTCTGTTATTGAAGTGTTAATAACAAAAGGCCATCGCCAGTTTTACTTTCATAAACACAGTTGTTTTTAAGGCACAAAATTATGTCAACATTTGCTAACAATGCTCCAGGGGTTATTTAGTCCTTGGTGATTTCAGCTGAAGTTCGACCAAAGTCCTCAAGTTTTTTCAGAAGATGATCACCATAGCTGAAATACCATAAACTGCCATCGTGGGAAGAAAAAAAATAGGTGGGCTATTGCGCAGGTTTGTTACGTCACTCGGGATGCAAGCCGGCTCATCAGGTGAGCGCGGAACTGTCAGCTGATTGTAGAAAAAAAATGTATGTCAGCCAATTGGAACTTGAGCTTGCATCCCATGACGTAGATGCGCAGAATTGACCCGTTTTAGACACTGGAGTAGGACACCTATTTGTTTCCTTCCACCATGATAAACTGCTATAAAACTCTGTTTTACATTAGGTGTAGGCTTACCTTCAGTGTTAATTACATTAACTGGACAAGCTACTTTTATTGACACGAGTACACCCATACATAAAACTGGGTATATGTATTACTGATCAAATTTATTGTAGCTAGAGAACTAAAAAATATACTATTTCTTATTATAACAGCTTATTATCAGGCTTCTCTGGGAATATTTTGGTTCATAAACTGCCAACAGAATAATTTATTAACATTTACAGATTAAATGGTTTGATTATAGTCTAATGTTTTGCCAGTTTAGAATTAATTTTAATGTTGTTCAAGAAGTCAGATTTACCTGAGATGTGCTTCTGGCAGATGTTGGTGGAACTTGAGTCACAAAAAGATTTATTTTCCCCCCTGAAAAATACAAACATAAAATTATTTAGGATGTTAAAATAACTATCTTATACTCAACAATTACAACTATTCTATACACTTTCAGAAATGTTTTTAAATAATACAGCTTAAAAAAATTATATTTTGTGTCAGAATTTTGCACTCATGTTATTGTCAGTGGTGATGGATCAAAATAAATTAGAATGGTGTTCTTTACCTTACTCTCATCTGTAATTTCCCTCTGAAAACAAATATAGTAATGTCTTATATTTTTAAACACCTTTGTGTTTTAAACTAGATTAGTTTAATTTATAGGTTTTTATTTCTTGATTGTGTTACAACAACTTGAAATTTATTAATACTTATTTATTCAATGTTTTAGATAAGCACAACTTAACCATAAAAATCATAAAGAGATAAAAGCAAAGTGAGTTTACCTGATAGATGTAGAAAGGTGAATTTTGACAAAATTCACTCTCCTTATAAAACAAATGCAAGTGATTAAAGCTCGTTTCCCAGGCTTGTGAGCTTCCCTTAAGTTCATGGCGATTGGAACAGTTTAGAGCAACATTTATTTTATACTACCAAGGAAATAAAATCACGTGATGAAACCACAAAAACAACCTTTCTGCTGACTGTTAAAGGGAGGAGGCTGAACTAAAGTTGGGCCGTTGAATAAGCGACCTTTGGAAAACTTGAGTGAGAAAGATGATTACTGTTCCCCTACCACCTGATGTTTGTTATATCTATTATGTTTTCCCATAAGCAATTTTGATGTGGCTATTTTCTCTTTATTTTTTTTACTGACCATGGGATAAAGTGAGAAGATTTTGGTGGGCAGTAATGTGAGTTTTTTTTCAGTAAATTTATCGTAAATAGCTGTTGATACTGTAAAGCACAGATCTTGAAGTGGCCTCTAAGTTTTAAAAAGAATAATAAGGATGCTTAACAACCCATAGCGGGCAAAAGACGCAGAACTTGTGTCCACACAGCGAGTGGACTATGAACGCCGAAATACGCACCCCTTGTGACCAAATAAGTTCTTTGTTTATCAAAATTGGTTGTATTTCTTAATATTGTCTGTAAGTTGTGAGTAGATGTTTTTATCGAGAAACCCACTAAATTGTACAAGGATGTGTACCGTACCGTTGTTTTTTGTTTGTCAGTTGAACCCGATAGATTGTGTGCAGACGATTGCTTGATACTCTGCTTTCATTTTCACTCATGCTGTTTGGTAGTGAGTTTTGTTTGAGATATGAGCAAAAAATCAGGTCAAAAGTTTTAGTCTACTATTAATGATAAACTTGCTTATTTTTATTTACGTAAATAGTTGTATTAAAAAACATAGCTTTTATAAGATATGAAAATAGTAGCGAACAATGGCCGCACGTGGTCATTTAATACTATGTGTAGTGCCTCGGCGCAGTAAATATATCCGGCTGCTAAGGGCTGACCCGTCACAAATTTTATTGCCTACAATGGGTTAAAAGTAGTTATAAAACTTACAATTACAATAATAATAGTGAACAGTGTAGTAGGGGAACACTTCCTTCTTCTGCTACCACACCTTTAAGTGCCACAAATTCTTGCGCAGGACACTTATTCCCTGGCCCAATTTTAATTTTTTTATAATAGCTCTTTTCTTATATATTATTTTTAACTTACCACTGTTAGGTAGAGTTGTGGAATGCGATGTAGATTTTTGAAATGGACTCATCCAAGATTCACTCGATGGAAGAGTTTTTGATTCAACCAATGAGGGTCTTGTATTTACAGGGACAATTTCACCTTTGGATTCCTGAAAAACATGTATTCATAGTACAGTACTAATAGTAATGTATTAATAGTAAACATGTACTTATTTAGTAACCGTAATTCTAAAGTAATATCTATACAGGTATATATTATTTAAAAGTATACTTGTTGTTAGACTAATGCATTAGAAGATCCCAGTATTAGCCAGCCAGCTAGGAATGTACTTTGGAACAATGTATATTTAACAATCACTAGAAAGAAGGGGTCTGCAGGGATGGGATAGGTATAAGAAAGACACAGAAATTCACCCACAACAAAAACTCTAATTTCCAACTTCAAAAATTAAAGTGGAACCCCTAGATCAACCTCCAATACAGTGAATCCAAAATTGCAGGTATTTCAGGCAAAACCCACATTATAATAGAGGTTGGGCACTTGGGAAAACGGATCGTCAGGGTCAAGAAAGTGTCAAGGAAGTCTTTAAAATATATGTTGTTAGCCAAAATAAACATTGCCTTAGAAGGAAGGAATGAATCTCCTCAAGAATAAATGAGCATTCACAGAGTAATAAAAGGGTGGAGAAATAAGTTACAGAGAGTGTGAAACAAGTGGCTCTCCATGGGGTAAAGGGGTAATTAACATTTTTCTATAGGAATTATTTCCAACTTTAAAAGTCTAAACAAGTTTTAAGATATTTCCCCAATTTCAGATTTTTACAAAGTTAGTGGTGAATGAAAGCATAAATTAAAAAAAATGTAGATGATTTAAAAGTATTTTCAAAAGCTGCAGATCCATTCGTTAGTACAATAAGTATACAAAGCAATAAAAGTAATGGCGCCCACATAAAATAGTATAATGTTTCAAGGTATAAAATATCAAATATAAGTAAACAAATATTACAACTAAATACAAACTTTTTTTTCAATTTTGGAAATTTTTCCCTGAAAGGAGGATACATTATATTAGGAATTTAACTAAAGGGGTATGAACAGTATTGTTACTTTTAATGTAATATAGAACAAGATCAAATCAAAGGTCAGAGAAAAATGATCTATGGATCGAATCTAGTGTGTGGTGTGTTGTGGGTGTGTAGCATGTAAAGCTTGAAGATTCTATAGTGGAGTTATCACCACTCTCAAATAAAACATTGGGCTTGGGCTTGGATCTTAAATTTACTTCACATTTACATAGTTAATGGTTTTTTAAATCCTTAAATAGGCAAATGAAGCATATAGTTATTCGCTAATAGTAAAAAAATGATAATTAAGTTTAAGCCATTGAAAAAGTATGAGCTAAAGTTTTTTATGATTCACACAATGAAGTATAGTTTGAACTGAAAATTAACTTAGTGAGTAAAACGTAAATAAGGTTCTTACTTTGTTGTTAATTATCGAGGTAGTAGCATAAGGTGTTGGTTCATCTCTCTTTGTTGAATAAAATGTAGTAAGGTTGGCAGTACTGGTAGAACTATTTACTTCCTGTGGTTGGTATGCCTGCAGACTAACCCAGCCGCCCTCTATCCAGAGGGAATCCTTGCAAGCTCCCATCAAGCTGAGGTGGGAAAGATCTCCCATATTGTTCACTGAAATGAGTTATTCAAATGTATAGCTTCTGTGTGATTATTTGCTAAGAAGGCAACATTGTATCTTAGCCTAGGGACATGTTGATTATATTTATGTTACAAAAGTATAAAACAAAAAACCGTTCATACTAAAGAATGTATTTTTAAAAATGTTTTTGCATTTAAGGGAGATCTCAACAGACTTTTCCATGATCTTTCGTAAGAAGAGAAGAGGACCAGAGGACAGGTGTTGATGGAAGGCCACAGGGCAAAAGACCATTATTAAGAGGGATCAACTGCACCTGTGCTCAGTCAAATGAGACTTGAGGAGGCTTGGGACGAATCTGAAAGTGGCTACAGGTAGTTGCTGAGATTCAAACCATCTGTGAATTGTGTGATAGGAGTAAGCGCAACAAGTAGGCTTATGTGATTTGGTATCATCTAATCTTTTAACCGACGAAAGAACATCAACCTGTATTTTATCAAATCCAGCCCAATCTACATTGAGGTACTACATTGCTATTAAAATAAACTCACCAGTAGAGATTGTTTGTGAAAAGTACCTCAGCTTCCAGCTGGGATAAAATCTGCACCACACAACTTGTGGGGCCAGCGCTCTACTTCTGAGCTAACGGTTTTGCCTAATTAATTATACTGTACAATAATAATTACTTTACTGTCCAATACAAAAAAGCGTTAACAAATACGGTTCAAAAAAGGTTCTAATTCTTTTATCAGTCAGTTGTTAAAATTTGTTGGAAATGCATTTTCTTTTAGTTGGAAAGATAACCAACACCTACATTCAGATAGAAAATTGTTAATCTCCAACCAGGCAATAGCAATATTTTTGCTAACTTAAACAGGTAAACAAAAAAATAATGAAAAATCTACTAACCACAATTTCCTAACTCCTTACTGAACGCCTGGCGTCTCTTGAGGTAGAAGGTGGTGAGAAAAGCAATGGCAGAGACGACGAGAGAGGCAGCCAGGAGAAGGGTGAGGAGTGCGTTGGTGGAATCAGGGGTGGTGGGGTGGGCGGAGGGATGACTGGCCGGGGACCCAAGGGTGGCAGGAGGGCTGAAGGGGCCCGCCCCGACCCCCGTCACAGCACACACAGACACTGTCACGTGTGGAGAGGCGTTGTGGAGGGTCACCAGAGTGGTGGAGGCATTCACAGAGATTGTAGCTTCTATCTGGTTGCCCGTTCTAACTTGTAGCTAAAATATAAATTATATACATATATATATTTAAACATATTCATCTAATATTATTGTAAGAACACTATCATACAATTATTTCGGCTTCAGATACATCATCTTTAGGGTCTTCATATTGTTAAAGTTTATGCTATCCATCTGTTCCTCATTTACATCACTATTTTCGCAACTCTTACTTTTAAAAATTGTTTATTTTGAAAAAAGTGATATATTTTGCTATTTTAGTAAACAATCATAATAAAATAAAATAAGATTCATAAATACATCACTATCATAGAACAAATTTTGAATATTATAGTACTCTACCACGTCTTCATAGGGTTGGAAATGAAATTTCTACAAGTTTAGATCTATTTGATTGTCACCTTGAAAAATTTAAAACTGAAGCCAAAGACTATTTTTTAAATTTTAAAGTAATTTAATAATTTAACAATTTAAGTTCTAATATGCAATATATTTTTTAGTTCTATTACCTATATAATTTTATACTACTTTGTAAATGGCTTGTCCGTTAATAAATGAAATGAGGAATTAATTAATGATTCTGTCTGATGATGGAAATGCAAACTACAGTTCGGGTCACAGTGCTTGGCATCTGGTTAGCGTATGCTCTGGAATGACTTTTCGCCTCTATTTGGCTTAGTACCGTTAGTACAGTCTACTTTTGTCAACAAAAAGCAAAAATCACATATTTAATTTTAAAACCTTTGTTTTGGTTGTTTTTGTTAATGTCCACTTTTATTTACGAGAAATTTCAGTAGTATTTCGCCTTTCCCAGGTGCCAAGCACCCTGAACCGAGCTGTACAACAAACTGTGATCAGTTTCACCGCTGTATGGCAGGGCCTGCTAAGAAGCTGAGGACAATTTGAAGTCGATGAATGGCGAATGGGTTAAAAGAGAATAATAGCTCACCTTGTAGCCTAGCAAATGTCCATTAATGTTGTCTCTTGGAGGAGGCCGCCACTGGGAGAACGCTGTTGTTTCATTGAACCACCCGACCAGTAGGCCTTGGGGAGAGGCTGACGGTACTGTGGAAAAAATAAACCTTGGAGTAAAAATAAAACATTTTCAGAACTATACTATACTATCGTAAAATGAAATTTGGCTGAGCAATTGGTTAGTATCTACTTAAAAATATTGGTGTATCAACTAACAATAGTGGGCCTTTTAAAATAAAAGAGATAACATTTGGTACGAGGACAAATAATTTTCCTGTTTGATAATAATTATACAGTATAACACTGTAATTTACAGTACATTTGCAACATGTTTAGACCTGGAAAGGACGATGTTGAATTTATGGAAATGTTTAACAATTGAATGACAGTAAATGACAGAAGTATTTGTAAAGGTAAAACGTGAAGTAATACTTATTGAAAATACATAGTCTAGTTTTGAGACATTAATGTAAAAAAATCTGTAACAGCTTGCCGAAATTGAACAAAAATCAATTGAACAGTTCATAACGACTTATCCACTGACTAAAAAATCATTCCTTCTTCCAAACTCTTATTTTTTAATAAATAATAATATATATTTACCATCTTCCAGGGTTTGAACGACTTTAGAGTTAGATGGTCTGCCCTCAACAGTCTTGTAGAAAGGCACCAAAAAGAAGTTGTATTTCATGAACTTCCGCAAGCCAGTGACAGTGTAGCTAGTGGCCCCAGCATTCAAAACTGTGATCAATTCGTAATCTCCAATATTGCCATGGATTGTCCCAACTGCTTGGAAGCGTAAGTAGATACCTTCAACGTATTCCTCTGCGTTCATTATCTTGAAACAATTATAGAGACAAATTACTATCTTTGAACAATGATTTGTAAAATTGTAATAATGTTATACCTCTTTTATAAACAAAATTCTGAGTTATAGTACAGTCATTGACTATACAGTTCTGACACTTTGAAAACTGAAGGATATCTTGAAGTATTTTCCATGTGGTGCAGCTCGCACAATCTGTTGTGAATATGCCAGTGAATAGCTTTCCAACTCTTTGCATGAGATTACTGCCAGACGAGACTTTCAAGAGGTCACCAAAAATACGAGGCTAAACCAAGGAAAAGGGAATTACTGGTGAATCTTCTTGCTCAACTAGCCATCAGAAATTATATAACATAGGAAATTACTCTTATTCTAACTACTGGCTATTGTCTTCATAGTTGTAAATCTAATCTTTCAAAGTTGGAATCCATCTCACCTGCCATGTGACCCTAGCCGCCGAGGAAGATACTGCCATCAGCTGCTTCAGGTGGAGGACATTAGCTGACAGACAGTTTCGTGCGGTATCTAACTGCTGCTGAGACACTTTGCGAGCGTTTATGTTGAGTGTTCGTACCATCTCAGAAATTCCTCCTGGCTTAGAATCATCTGATGGAGATTCAACCTGAACCACAAACACGTAGTCCGTGGAGGGTTTTAAATCTGTAATCTGAAATTGAACACTGTTAAAACTGGGAATATAAAAGGAAGTATAACCCTAACATTTTGGGTGAAAGAAGATTATAGCCGACTTACATATTATTTTGGTTACAAAGTGTTTTACTAACACATCTAGCTGAGAGAGCAGCAAACTTACGGATTAAAGCCATTTTGTTTTATCTGCATTGTCGAGATTTCTTCAGAAATAACAGTGGAACTCTGTTAAAAAAACACCTGAGTGTATTTTAGATATAGATATCATCAGTGATCTAGTTGTACATTGTGAACTTTTGAAAATTACTGTTCACCAGATATTAATCATCTTTACAATTACAATAACGAATGTTAAATGTGTCCATCATGTCAGCGTCTGCGTGTGTGTTTAAATTTACTTTTATTTGATGACGACCTTCAAATGAAGTGAATATACATCCTTGTGAGCCTGAAGATGACTTTACTTTAAAAAGTCGAAAGTTGCTTCTGCAAAAATTTGGATTTCTCGAAATCAGGTATTTAAACCATTTTAAATATTAATCTTACTCTTACGATAAAAAATATTATATGTGCCAGCCTCATACTGCTGTTTTGGTTAAAGCAATAATGAGATAAATACCCCCGTAGCAGCAAACCTGCGTACTCAGCGAATTTCCAATAGATATATAAATGTCTTAATACTACATAAAGCCACTTACCAAGTTCATAAAAATATATTCACAAATAAGCGATATATACAATTTTAATTATTCTCCATAAGAATAACATTGGGGCTAAGTACGCAGGTTTGCTGCAACAAGGAACACAAAAAATGTGTTTTTATGCTAATATCAATATAACTCAACTAGGTGAAGTCATATATCAGATTTTATTCATTTATGTTCATAATTAAGGGAGACATAGCATTTAATTATTATCCATAAGAATAACATGGGGCTGAGTACGTAGGTTTGCTGCTGCGGGTGCCTTTGGGAAAAAATAATTTTTTTGAGCAAATATCAATAGACCACAACCAGATGAAGCCATATACCAAGTTTCGTCAGTATCCGAAAAAATTTTATATCTCGCTTATTCATGAACATGAATAAGCGAGATATAAAATTTTTCTTTTCCTCCAAAAGAATAACATTAGACAACGTACTGTGTTTAGCACTTTCAATATCTCGGTAACCAATTGACGTAGAGAAATGATGAAAATACCAAATTGTGTGTTTTTTTAAGCTGTATCCAATGATAAAAACTAAAATTTGATTTTTTTCAAAAATTACATGTAAAAAATTCAAAAAACCCATTTTCGGGGTACAAAACCCCCCAAAATACTCCTTCGGATAGAGCGATCTGGCTGGTTTTCGAACTTAAAGTCATAAATGTTGCTTTACACGTTTATACCAAATTTCATCAAAATCGGATCATTTTTACGAGAGTTATCGTGCTCACAGACACACATATATATATATATATATACAGTTTCAAACGAATGGTGTTTTTTAGGTCTGGGGACCTCAAAACGAAAAGTTATCATGGTCCCGGGCCTAGGTCTTACCATGCCGACTACGGTAATAGCTTCTTCCCTATAGGGGAAATTCGCTAAAAGTAAAAGTATATTGTGGATGTTCTGGCATTTTTTGTTTCCCCAAAACCTTTCATAATGATGGTGACAATGATTTGTTTCTGCAAGACAATAAATTAATTTGAGTAATCCCCAGTAATTTTTTTAGCAAAAATTCAGAAATGGATAGTGTACTGGAATTTACCATCACAGTGGAAGACGAGACATCATTAGCTGCTATCATCCACTCCCCTCTGCACTGGACACAGAAGTACCACACATTGTATCCCATGGGTGACGGTGACAGAGCAGTTGCGGCCCAAGACAATGTGACGCTGTCCTGAGTTACATTTAGAATTCTGGGCCGGAGATTGTTCATCCCCTTCTTGGTTGGAGGCGGTGGAATCTTCTCTGCAGATTGGACCTGATAAAAATAATAGCAATAAATTGTAGCTTTTGATTCCTAACCATATTATCAATTAACAAACAAACCGAGTGAAGGATACCTTAGTTTAAATAGCTGTGGCAATTGATTTAATTTCAGTCCAGATTAAGAAGCAATAGTAATCAATCAATGCTAAGAATATACTACTAAAGTCATCATTACAGTTACTTTTTATTGATCAAATTTTCGTTTAGGAATAATTTACCTTACAAATAATTTTTAATAAAATAAATAATAACAGGAGTTAAATTAGTAATTCTTTTAGGAAATTTTCCAAAACTTTGTCTTATCCACTTGAATACTGTCTTCCTAGGAAAATCTTATGCCAAATCAGGGGCCAATAAAGTGAAAACGATAGGAAACTGACACAAAATGGAATAAGTCACTAGCTATTCAGGTTCTCCTAGTTTTGTAGACAGAATATATATCTTATAAATTGTAGTCCCTGGCTGGAGGTACTTGGTCAGATGGTTTACTGGGAGATGGGTTTTCCGACTTATGAACCCTACACAATAGAAAATAAAATTAGGGGGTATTCCCTAATGTGTTTAAAAGTTTTCTATGCTACTTATCCAAGCTTTGCTGCACTGCATTATTCCAAGCTTTCTTATCTGTCTGCTTCTTTTCCTTCTGGGGGCCGCTCAACATTTATTCTGTGGCTACATAATTAGTGGCATGCTTATAGTGATAACTTCACAGTTCTCGTTTGAACAACACAAATATTTTAGATTGATTTATATGGAAACTGTAGATAACAATATAATTTTACACAACCAGAAGTTTTTGTATCTTTAGGATGTATGAAATAATTTTGCACAAAAAGCCATTGATAAAAAATTGACTACGGAAAACCGTTAATAGTTTTATAAACAGGTTTTTAGATGTTTTACAAAATTAAATAACATGAATTTGATACAATCTGTAAAAATAGAACCAAATTGATAAGGACATTTCAAGCAACTTAAGATTGTTTTTGTAAATTAAGCAAAATGATCAATTTTGATTAGAACAATGACAAATGAAATCACAAATACTACTCAGGTATTCCTTGTGATGAACTTTGTACATAAGAGTGTTCCATATATTCCCAAAGTCTAGCAGCCTCTACCCAAAGGACCTTACAAAATTCATGTATTACCTTCATCTTAACCATAGCAATGTTAGCCCCCGCTTCACTGACAGCAGAGCACAGCAGGTGTCCCCCCTCTCCTCGCCTCACGGTCAGTGTGTTGTCTGCCGCTACCGAGAGTCCGTCTGCACTGTACCCAGGGACCAGCAGCTGTTGGGAGCCTTCCTCTGCCCAGAACACGAGGGGTGGGGGGTATCCTCCAGCTTGGCAACGGAACGTGGCTGAGTCATTGGGCCGGACTGTCTCATCAGATGGGCGAACTGTGAAGTAGGGCGGAGCTGTAAAGAGTTAAAAGTAAGTTAGGGTAGGTGTTGGTATACAATAATAGTTGGATGGACAAATAATATAGCTTATTCAACTAAGCCCAAACGTTCTTGAAGGAACAATTTTACTTGTTTTCAAGAAAAAAGTTACCTCATTTTTTTCATGTTTGTTCATTCTCCTAAGAAGAGTGAGTATACACATAGTTGTTTAGGGTGGTAGGGATTAAAATATGTAAGTGATTGTGTGAGTGAGTGTGTGAAATGCATCATTGCAATAATGGCTGCACTGACTGGTTTCAAACTTTGCATACCTGTTTACTAGAACAGTGATAAATATTATAATCAGGGTTTGGTTATCAGATGCTTTTTGCCCGTATTTAACATATTTTCCCATTGTATATTAACATTTCATCTCTCAATATGTGTTACCTTTCTAGCAATAAAGTTTTGTTGTTGTTTAAATTGCTTTAATGATTGATTCTAAAACGCATATCAAAACTTGCTGTGAAAAGAGGAATGGTTATTGTAGGATATGTTGATGCTTTAGTGTAGGATTTTTGATGTTAATCACACAAATACGATGATTATTCTTTTGATTATGAAAAAGAGTTATTGGGAAACGGTGTGATATAACAATTACTTAGGTACCAAGACTAATGATACAGTGAAAACTTCCATCAGCACTAACCATGAACAGTAACGGTAGCGGATGTAGTGACAGACCCTGCGATGTTGAAAGCTTCACAAATGTAGCGCCCTTGATCGGCAGGAGTAACAGGATGGATACTCAGGGAATCCTCTGTGACGACAGCACGGAGCGGCAGAGTAACAGTTCCAGAGACCCTTCCAGAAGTAACAGTTGCAGAGACCCGTCCAGAAGTAACAGTTGCAGAGGCTCGGTACCACTTGAGAGTGGGAATAGGTTCCCCTCCTGCCCTACAAACCAGCTTCGCAGTTCCGTTGGGTGAAACTGTGACGTCTCGAGGAGCAGCTGTGATGAAAGGCTTGACTAAAAAGGAAATAAAAGTAGGTTTAATACTCTAATTTACCCTTCAAAGATTATTTTAGTAAAAAAATCTTAAAACTGTATAATGTTGGATTTATTCAACACAGAATAATGAATAAAACAACAAATTCTGTAAATATCAAGAAAGAATATATATTTAAAATTTGTTTGGCTTAGAACCACTTTTGCTTCCCCCCATTTTCTCAAAATCTATTTATTAAAAGAATAAGCCAATTTTGATGAGCAGGCTAGCGGCCAAACTATTAAGTCTTAAGTCATGGTTCATGTGTTATTAGAAAGCGCTTTACGTCTAGATGTGCCTTTTGGAGATTTAAAAAACGCCTACCTTGGGCTTTCAAAGTTCCATTGTTAATCTTATGGACGCAGAATATTCTGGACACAGTGCAGACGTAATTACTGCCGTTTTATTCAAGCTAACTTCTGGAATGGCATCACAGTTTTTAAACTTGTAGAAAACTGTATATGAGCTAAGTATCCCAAAAGCAAACTAATTGCTCGAATTCTAACAGCTGGATTCACATGTTAGCTAATTTAATTAATTAAATTGAATTAGCCAATTTAATTGATTAAGGGTGTCAAAACCATGGATCATTAAAGGAAAAATACCCCCGTAGCAGCAAACCTGCGTCTCTCAGCGAATTTCCAATGCATATATATGTATCTTAATACCACATAAAGCCACATACCAAGTTTCATCAATATACATTCATAAATAAACGATTTATGACATTTTAATTATTCTCCTTAAGAATAACATGGCGGCTGAGTATGCAGGTTTGCTGAAGCAAGGAGCACAAAAAATGGGGTTTTATACAAATATTAATATAACTCATGTAGGTAAAGCCACATACCAAATTTCATTAATTTATTTTCATAATGAAGGGAGATAACACGTTACTTATTCTCCATAACAATAACATGGGGCTGAGTACGCAGGTTTGCTGCTATGGGAGCCATTGGTAAAAAAATGTTTTTTTGAGCAAATATCAATGGTCCACAACCAGATGAATTCGTATACCAAGTTTCGTCAGTATACGTTCATAAATAAGCGAGATATAACATTTTTATTTTCCTCCATAAGAATAACATTAGACAACGTACTGTGTTTAGCACTTTCAATATCTCGGTAACCAATTGACGTAGAGAAATGATCAAAATACCAAATTGTGTGTTTTTTAAGCTGAATTGAATGGGATAAACTAAAATTTGTCTATTTCCAAAATTATATGTAAAAAACTCGAAAAACCCATTTTTGGGGTACAAAACCCCCCCAAAATACCCCTTCGGATAGAGCGATCTGGCTAGTTTTCGAACTGAAAGTCATAAATGTTGCTTTACACGTTTATACCAAATTTCATCAAAATCGGATCATTTTTACGAGAGTTATCGTGCTCACGGACACACACACACACATATATATATATATATATATATATATATATATATATATATATATATATACAGTTTCGAACGAATGGTGTTTTTGGGGTCTGGGGACCTCAAAACGAAAAGTTATCATGGTCCCGGGCCTAGGTCTTACCATGCCGACTACGGTAATAGCTTCTTCCCTATAGGGGAAATTCGCTAATTCTTCCCTATAGGGGAAATTCGCTAATATATAGTACAATGGGCCACAGGTTCACCTATCTTAAAAACAAAAATGGATTGGACTCTGAGATGAAAAGATCTTTATCTCAACTAAAGAACCCCCTCCACTAAAGACATACAGTATATTTATTTATGTAACGTGAATCCTTAATTTTTCTGTTCAACAGGTCCATGATAATTCATGTATAATTATTCAGATACAATAACTATGGCCTTTAGACTATACACTATATTTCATACAACACTTTATTGATTCAATGCTTAAGGCATTTAATTGATTGTACTTTGTGTCTTTGAGCTAACAAGTGAGCCTTATCCATACCATGAACAGTCAGTGATGCAGGCCCACTCGCCCTCAATCCCACCAGGTTTTGTACCACACACTGGTAGTCCCCCGCATCCACTTGTCTCACATCAGAAATCATCAGGTTGCCTCCCTCCACAAGGCGAAACCTACAACGTAACAAAAATGTTCTGGTAATTGATAAGTGTATTAAATAAAGAAAATTGATTGATTTTGGAACCGAGTTATTTAATTTTAAAACATTAACTTTTAACACGTAAGCAGATTTTTTAACGGGTGAGATCTAAGTGAGGTGCTTAATATGTTAATTGAAAGAGGTTAAGGCACAGTCAGCTAAATATTTTATTATTTATATTCGTCCTCAGGACTATGTCCACAGTTCCTAAAAGCTTCAATGGAACTCTTATTGAAGAAAAGCAATTGATTGAATTTAATTGTTAACGGTGTTAATCCTAAACACATCAAAACAGAAAGAACAGAACTTATACTTGCATTACTATCCTATATTCTAATAGCAGCTATGTCTGAATACAAACTAGATCTCATAATCCTGTGCAAGGATTTTTCTTAAATTTAAAAAATAATAGCTTTTAAGTCTCAGAAATCAATTATTGGCAAAATCCTTAACCCCAGGAAAAATAAAACTTTCAGGGATGATTTAGTTTGATAATGATCTTGGCTAAATAATTAGTTTGTCTCAGTCAGTATCAATATTACTACTTCAATAAGGCATGACTCAACCATATTTGCCTTAAAATATGCATAAAATTGATGCGTGTCGGCATCTTATATGATATTGTGATGTAGTGAGGAGGTAAGAAGCGACTTAACACATTTTTTAACTTATGAACACCATTGGGAATTTTAGAAATATTCTTAGAGAACAATAAATCTAATATCTCTAAAATTATGTGGGCATCGCTAACCGATCTTGACATTAAATTCTAAGACATTAAATATAATGCTATCAAGGCAGCCTTTACTAATTTATCTTTGTACATAGCTGGCTCATAAAAAAAAACATTTATGACTTTAAAAAAATTCAGATATGTAATACAGATTCAAATATTCTCCTAGATAACCATTCATCATCCACATATATTCCATCTTAAAAGTCTTTGTTACACTTTACTCTAAACTTAAGGAATAAAAATACACATGCCGAAGCAAACATGTATACTCAGCGAATTGCCAATGCAAATTGATATACCCCATCAACACATAAACCCAGGATCTGAAAACTCAGGGGGGCTGGGGGGACAACTGCCCCGGGGCCCGGGCCTGTCAAGGAGGGCCCGGCCGGGCCGGTGTCTAAAAAAAGGACACCAACTTGGATCTGGACGACAACAAGGGCCCACACCAACAGGCCTGCCCAGGGGCCCATGAAAGCTGAGTATGGCCCTGCATAAACCAGCTTAACTGGTTTCATCACAATGTATTGATAAATTAGCAAGTTATAGAGTCTATTTATCCTTCATAAGAGGAAATTTACTAAAAGTTCTATTAGGATTCTGATTCTAAGAATTGGATAAACATTTAACAGTGAGGACTTATTATAAACAGACATATTGAAATAATCGTTCCCTACATAGGTAGCTAAACCATCAATTCATGAGTGGCTTTGGTCTTCTGGTTTGGACTCAGTCTAAGCACAATCGATCAGAAGCAAATTACTTTTACATATACGATAATGCTATGAATCTGGTTTAAAACTAAATTTAAGCTGGGTTGAACCTGTCTGGAAAGTGGATGGATTTTGAGGGTAAGAGCAACTTTTAGTGTATTTGAGAAATGATTGCAGTATAATTTATTTGTGAATTTCTATATTTTACAAACAGTTTTGAAACTATTGGTAACCTATATATACAAACGTTACACTTCTTTATTACCTGGTGGAGGCCTCCAGGTCAACAACTTGTCCATCCTTCCGCCAGTGTAGTGATGGCTCTGGGTGACCCCGTGGCGGTCCACACTCTAGCAGCGCCGTCTCTCCTGCCGCCACCCTTGTGTCCTGAGGCTCCTGGCGAAACTCATCCTTCAGCACTACAACACGACAAATGTGAAGATGAGTTTGGTCTGAACCAAGAGGAAAACTGATCAAAAGTACTATTGAAAGTGGGCGAGTACAGAGTTATTATTATATATTAATATCAACATAAGTAACTAATATCAAAATAAAAGCAATTACAATTTTGTTATTCTAAAGTTATTTAGGTAGTTAGCAACAAGATTTTTGGTTATGTATACAGGGTGAGTCAGACCACCCATCCAGCATGTATAACGGGAGAACGGTTTGGTCTAAAGTCGTCAAACTAAATTCTTCACCACTAAAGCGCAAATGGGCTATCTATTAAAAATATTTTCATCAAAATCTATGTACATAATGTTCCAAAACACAGTCACGGGTCCGAATCTCAAAATTTTCTTATGTATACATGGGCAATATTATACATCATTTTAAAGGTCTCGTTAATATAAACATTTTGGCGAAAATAGAATTCACTTATCTTCCTTCGTTTGAAAATGGTGGCCATTTTTATGTAAAATATTGACACAAACGGAATACCCTGTATTTTCTCAACCACTACTCGTATCTTTTTTCCGACTTAAATTTCTTACCTTTGATAAACTCAGCTTTACTCTAGTATGCTACATGACAGGCTTTTTTTAGAAAATCTATATTAAAAAAAATATTTACAGCATTTTGACAACACCTACATGCCCAAAATTCAAAAAGTCAAATGGTAGTGTATGTCAAAAAGTGTACCATTGAAAAAGTCTTGTAAATCCTAGCAACTTTCTAATTTACACCAACGTCAAATCTCCAAAGCTATATTAACATTTTATTTCCATATGAAATGCATGTTAATTCTACATAACACTTTCATGTATTTTGTGTCTACATTCTTTGTATGTGTTATGTACAATTAACATGCATTTCATATGGAAATATAAAGTTTTTTGCTGATTGGAGAAAAACTAAAAGAGATACGTTGGTGTAAATTAGAATGTTGCTAGGATTTACAAGACCTTTTCAATGGTACACTTTTTGACATACGCTACCATTTGACTTTTTCGAATTTTAAGGATATAGGTACATTCAAAATAATTTTTTTTAAATATAGATTTTCTCAAAAAAGCCTATCGTGTAGCATACCAGAGTAAAGCTGAGTTTATCACGAATAAGAAATTTAAGTCGGAAAAAATATATGAATAGTGGTTTAGAAAATACAGGGTATTCCGTTAATGTCAATATTTTACATAAAAATGGCCGCCATTTTGAATCGAAGAAAGATAAGTGAATTCTATTCCGCCAAAATGTTTATTTTAACGAGACTTTTAAAATTATGTATGATATTCTCTATGTTTACATAAGAAAATTTTGAGATTCGAACCCGTGACCTATAGTTTTGGAACATCGTGTACATAGATTTTGATGACAATTTTTTAAATATATAGCCCATATTCGTTTTAGTGGGGAAGAACTTTGTTTGACGACTTTAGGCCAAACCTTTCTCCCGTTATACATGCTGGACGAGTGGTCTGACTCACCCTGTATATACATACATAACTTGTATATGTGCCTAGTTTTATGACCGATTTTATATGTAAAATTTTACCAGGTTTTCTTCTTTATATTTATTTAGAGATAAATAGAGATATATTGGTAACTTATATTAAAATACCACAGTTATTATTTCTGTCCTAAAGTATATGCACTTTGGCAAATAGAAAAGAACTTATACAGTAGCACAGTGTCTAATTAAAATAAACAAGAAAGAGAGAGAGAAAGAGAGAGAGAAAAGGGGGAACTGAAGCAGGGAGAGGGTTTGTTTAAGAAACTTTGTTTCCAATTAGAAAGGCCTGGAATCTATCAAGATAAAACACATTTCTTAATTTAGTTTATCAAGTAATTAATTATCTGAGTAACATTTAGATTGTTTTTAAAGAAAGGTTTCAGATATATACAGGATTGTGTTAGTGTGCTAACTTATCATTAACTGAAGTACTATGTTTGTTTAAAACTAATACTAATTCAGATGTCATTATATGAAAGGTATTGTTTATCATATGTCAATTAAAAATATTGCATAGAAGGTTACACATTATGTCAGTTCTTAAAATATAGCTATTTTATAATCACCGTAAACCCTTTGCCAATTTAACGTTGATTTAGTAAAACATTATATGCTGAAATATAATGCTGAAGTTTATGGTGTTTCTATTTCATAATCTTTTAATTTTGTGTGATGCTTTTATCTACAGCAATCAAGCCTCCTAAGTGAAATATACTATTTGCTCAAATACGGTATATGGTTTTTGGGGCAAAGGAATTCCATGATCTATGTTAGAACTTATATTGCAGTATTAATTGTAAAGTTTCCTCGATGGTTTAAAGACATATTGTTTGAGGATAACATTTTTGAGTTATAAAGAAGGGATTAAATGATGACCAAAAGGAAGAGGCTTAAGCGGCTTAGACCTTTAACATGAACTCAGCAGAAAGAATTTTCTCTTAAATTTGTGAAACAACTGTTAACTGATGAATTACACCAAGTAGAAGCTGCTTCAGAAAAATACTAATAAAAATCATAACACAGAGCGGTTAAGTCCACAAAAAAGGCTATAGCAGTTATAGTGTTATAAACTGTCAACTATTTACTTTCAAATTTAGATATATTTCTTTGGTATATATTATTACATCATCTATCTTATAAACAAATATAAAATTGGTTTTACTATTGATTTATTTACACTTTACCTATACCTAAGGTAGTGTTTAAAAATACACTACCTTTCGGGAGGTAAGTACTGCCATATTCTAAAGGGGAAGTTTGCTAACCTCCTGAAATGTAGTGTAGTTTTAAATATTAGAAGCGATAGGTCCAAAAAAATCAATCACAAATTCAAATACATCCCTATGGATAATTTTAACTATGCAGTGAAATTGGTTTTTAAAACTAAATTTTATGAAAATCTATCAATGGACAGTAAACTAAATCTCTGAGCGAATATAAAGTGCAGTTTTTTAGACACCTTTCTTGATACAAGTCTTTTACTTTGCCCGAATTTGTATTTGGCAATAAAACAAACACAACTGGCCATCAGTGTTGGTGTACACATATTGGCAGAGGGACCAGCGGCCAATCCCACAACATCTGTTGAACATGGGCAGATCACAGGAACTATGTTGACTGTGCAAACAATGTGGTATTGATGTCTGTGTATGCGGGCGTCAGGCACCAGTTTGAATATTTTATATCAATGTTTGATCCATTTAATATTTCATAATATAGTAAAACTTTTTTTATTTAGCAATCTCATACAACTCATAATGTGAGAGCTGAAAAGTAAATTAAAAATTCTTAAATAACGTTTTAAGAACTTTGCATGGAAAATTGAAATTTTGTCAGCATTTGGATTATATCAATCTATTTATATTTTAATAATACGCTACATGCAGTGGCGGATTTAGGGGGGGCTATAGGGGCTGTAGCCCAGGGCGGCAAGTTTTTAGGGGCGGCAAATTACAGAAAATTAATAAGTTGTTTAGAAAATAAATGTTGAAACGGGGAACATTTTGACGAAAACTGATTACAATGACGGTGTGCCGCCCTTTTAAAGGTAAAGGTACTTAGACTAAAACTACTGAGACTAATGTATGTAATGGAATGTAACCCTCACACTGCAGTTCCTCAAAGCAGTCATAATTTATTTGTCATTCATCCGTACTAGCTACAACACGATTACGCTACAGAGAAAGGGCGGCAAGCCACGAACTACATCAGGCACTGCGCCACTATGACTACGTCCAACCATAGATTAAACATACTCCTTGTGGTATTCTTAATCTATGGTCCAACTCACGGACTTCCAAGTTTACCTATACATTCGCATAGCATTACAATTATTTGTTACACAATATCAATAATGACCAAGTCACACGGATGAGAAATATTGTAACAATCGAATTTGAGATGACAATAACAAAATTTAGACTACAATGATATTGTCGTTTCATTTTCAAACTCAAGGTGACAAAGAAAGTTATTTCAGCCGTCTTCAGCGTTGCCACCAGGTAGATGAAATTTTACCCTAAACGTGTGGTGAAATTACCCTAAATTACCCTAAACCTTTTGTAAATTACCCTAAAATTACACTAAGAGTTGATTCTTCTATAAACGCTTGAAATACACTCGAGATTGGTTTTAAAACACGATTAAGGCATACAAAGTAAGGTAGCATAGCATTTATTACTCGTCTTTGGTACTATATTACACATAAAACGAAATATGTAATAAAAAATTCAAATAAATAATCTGTTGTAATATTTTTATTCCTTGCTATCTATACTTAATGTGCTGGTATCACTGATAATAGAAACTTGCTGATAAATGTCATTAAAAGTTGTCGGGACTGGGAGTACTTAGTACTTTATTGTTTTATAAACTTATTTCAGTCGTACAAATGTGTTAATGTTATTTTTTTATAATAAGGTTTGTCATCTTATTACTATTTGATTAGATCAATAGGTTTCATTGCAATACAACGCTACATCACACAAATTTACACATGTTATGCCTTGTTGTAATGTTTGTATGTGCGCTCACATGGCTCACCCATGGGCTCACTACGGGGATTTCACAGGTATAAAATACAATTTAGCTCCTTCATACAAATATGTGTCAAAATGGAGACAATCTTCAGTCAAAATAATTTCTACAACAGCGCTGTAAATCTAACAACCTATATTTAACCAAATTAACCCGATATATTTTTTACTGTTTAGGGTATTCTATATTATTATATTATGCCCAATTTTGGACACATAACATAATGTGCCTCAATTTTATCTGTTCGAAAATTAAACTTTGTGTCCTTTGTGATTACAAGCATCTCTAGTCTAATACTCAATAGGATATACGATGTACATGCAAGTTATATATATTTTATAGTACTTTTAATTTACCCAGCACTTTATGTAAATGTTTTAATTCCTGAAAAAACATTTTACATTGCCAAAACATCTAAATTTAAATTATAAGGGTCTCTAGATTTTACCCTAAAAACTCCATTACCCTAAAATTACCCTAAGAACAGTAAAATTACCCTAAAAAGAGTAATTACTCTAAAAGTGGCAACACTGGCCGTCTTATACTTACCATCAAAGGCTACCACACATAATAGTTCATTCTGGAGGATTTTTTTAAAACAAAACATCTGACCAAAGACAAATAAAAAATAACATAATTTGTAAGGAAAGGATTTGATTGGTTGTTGCCATGGGAGCATAGTTGACAGAGGGTCAAAATGGTGGTCAGCATGTAGGCTGCAGTGATTTACTCCAGGCGAGACCTCTATATATATTTTTTGGGTGGGACAGTGTCAAAATCTCCCATTTCATTAATTGAAAAACCGTGATAATTGAAGTCTTTAATATCGTGCCGCATTTTAGGCAAATCATGATGGTAAACTTAACTTTATAATCTTAAGGGTGCGCCGTACCTCCCTTCCGCACGCTCAAGTAAGGGGTTTGCATCTCCCTCATTGTAGGCTAAATTGTTAACCAATTAAAAGTAATTTGATGTTATTTAATTCAATAAATGTTCATCTAGAGATCATACGATTTAAAAATCGTGATTTTAATACAAAATAAGTGGTAGGCCATTAGTAATGTTCTCAAAATTAGCGTTTTTCTAAAGATTCCTAACGTATGGAGAAAAATTATTTTGGATAAAAGGAACCGTATGATCCCTAGATTGGAATCTGAAAAGTGTGAAACTGCAAATAGTTTGGTAGAAATCTGTAAAATAACAGTGCGATCGCGGAGAACAAAATGGTCTTCAAGCGTAAATATGCATGGCCCTGCTTGTTGGCGGCGCCGGCGCGGCGCTAAACAACAATGAATTCAATCTGGGTAGGGCGCACCCTTAAGACATATTTTATACGTAATTTTATTGTTTATCTCAAAGCAAAGTTATGATTTGAGTTAAATTAAAGCACCCTTTTATTATAGCTTTGGAAATAGTGTTGAAAACAAGCCGCCTTGTACGTCGAATGACACCGTCCCACCAACAAGTTGACACCTCAACAGGACAAAATACCAAATATGACGGCACGCTTTATGAAGGTTATTTGTCAGAGAGTAGTGACTCCTGTAGTATTATATTTTAATTCATTGGATCTACAACAACATGGAGGTGAAACTAGGAGAAGTGTTTGAAAATATGTAGAGTTTTATGAAGATTAGGCCTACATCAATTAATTTTATATTTTGATCGTCTAAAACATATAAACAATTCTTTGTATAAAAGTATAAATTAAAAAATGACTGAAAAACTGTATCGAAAAGCGCTAATTCAGGATTAAAATAGTCCGAATTTTGAGGCTAATGGTCCGAACGCTACATTGTCATCATATCTTATTTATAGGTTATTTATTATAATTTTCAGTAGTCAATGCGTTGGTGTAAAAATTAATGTTTTTATTAAGTATAAGAAGGGATTTTTAGGCCTTTGCTGAAGGATTTTCTTGTTATTAAAAGTAGCACTAGCACTGCTTTACTGCTTTTAACACCAACATTTGTCTCTATAGAGCTGATTGTCATTGGAGTAGGTTGTATTGAATATTAAACTGTGTTAATGTAAATCATGTCAATTATACATTATTTTACTGGATTTTTCAACTAGGAAATAAAAGAAATTTCTTAAACTTATTCATTCAGTTAATTGGTAACTTCTTTAGATACTATCACAAAATAACCAAACAAGATATATATAACATGTGGGTAAACCTGGGCGGCGAAAAGGACAAAGATTATATAGCGGGGGGGGGGGGGGGAGGGCGGCAAATTTCCTAATAGCCCTTAGGCGGCAATTGCTTAAATCCGCCACTGGCTACATGCAAACTTTGTAAACAATGAGGCTTTTTTGTTTTAAGATTTACTCTCACATATTATACACTAAAACGAGCGTCTAGGTGTGCATATGTGCAAACTGGCTTTAGATTTTTGACTTAGTTCATAGAACTCTAAAAAATCGAAAAAAAAAAAACTGAAAGTGTGTAACATTTCCGATTTTCAATTAAAATACCCAGATGTTTCGTTTGTTTTCCACCAAATCAATTGCAGCTGTTAATCAGACAAGGTAATCAGCAAGAAAACTATCTATATAAATAAAATAAGTTTTCTTTATAATTCAAATTTTGTATTTATACCGCTCTGAAAGTTTGTTTTTTAACATGGAGAATAATTTTATTTAAATTGCAGCTGTTAATACATTTTGAAAAGGTAATCAGCAAGGGTACATCTATCTATATAAATCAAATAAGTTTTATTTATATTTCAAATTTTAGCGCAGATGATTCATTTGTTTTTCCACCAAATTAATTGCAGCTATAGTTAATCAGCAAGTATATCTATCTATATAAGTAAAATAAGTTTTTCTTTATCCCTCAAATTTTATATTTATACCGCCCTGAAAGTTTGTTTTTGTCCATAAGATTAACATGGGTAATAATTTTATTTGAGTCGTAGCAGTTAATACATTATGGCCAGGCAATTAGAAAGAATATACCTATCTATAAAAATAACATCAATTTTCTTTCTACTTCAAATTTTATCTATATATAAAGGCTGATTTACCCAGGAACTTTTGAGAAAACCATAAGACTGACACCCATCAATTCCATACTTGAATGAAAGGTCTCGGTGAGCAAATTGGAGGAAAAATATTAGTATTTTGATAACATTTTCCCTTAGGGCTCAAATATAATGAAAAGGGATGAGTTTAAACACACTTAAAGGTATTTAATTTCCAACAGCTGATACATTTGTTCTTATTACAGCTGTTACCCATGCGAAGAACGGGTACACATTCTACTAATATTTATAAAATCTATATTATTACTATAAAGTGTGCAGATGTGCAAACTGGCTTTAGAGTTTAGATAAAAGTGCAAAAAACTGTTTTGGAACATTTGTTTAAATTTCTAATTTAAAATTAGAAAAGCCCAGCTGTTTTGTTTGTTGGCTGTTTTGTTTGGTTTTAATTTTGTTTGTTTTGTTTGTTTAATTTGGTTTGTTTGGTTAAAATTAGCCCAGCTGTTTAGTTTGTTAGCTGTTTTGCTTGGTTTTAAAAGGTAAACATTTTGTTTTGACAAATAAATGTTTCCAGTCGGGTCAGACATGGCGTGACAATATACGGCAAGCTGTTCGTTTTGTTTTAATTTATTACCTGTTTCGTTTGGTTTTAGAAGGTAAATATTTTGTTTTTACAAAGAAATGTTGCCGGTTGGACATGGTATGACTATATACGGAAAGCTGTTCATTTTGTTTTCTTTTAAACATGCCAAGAACGAGACAATAATAATTAATATAAACATGTTTTTCAATTATTTTGTTTTTTTTGCTTTACTTATCTTAAATTTATTTGTTTTAAAACTGAATACAATTACTTGTAATAGTTAAATTTGCAATTTAATATTCGTGCGAATTCGCACAGGTTAACCTAGTAATAAGTTATAATCCACCTAATTTAAGAGGAAGTATTGTTTGCACTGCAGAAACAAAAACTGTTGATCACATTTGATTTTACAATCTAAAACCACATCTAGGAAATACGTTCTTAGATTAGAAGAACAAGACTATTGCAGTAGATAAAACGGATTGAAATAAAAACAATTTGGTTCTGGAAAACTTAAGTTACTCACTCGTTGAAGAGAGTATGTGCATTGACTATAAATACTGAAGTAGACTTCCCATTACCATTATAAAATGTGTCCTTAGTTTTGTGTGTGCCAGGATTGAAAGAGGTCGTAGTTTATACCAATCACCAACAGAGTATACTGCTGTCAACTATTACTTATCCTCTCAAAGAGGGGATAATACAACAGTTGGTGTGTCAGGAAGCAAATATAAGTTGATTATTACTTGCTTTCTGCGGTGTCAATATTTTAAAAGTTAACGTAAATAACTAAAATAAATAGTTGACAGTAGCACAATCTGTCGGGGACCTAATCAAACTACTTCAATTTTAAATTCTAGCATACACTAAAAGTGGGACAGCTGGACCATATGGATGGGATGTCTCCTTCAGTATTTATAGTCAATGGTATGTGACTGTTAATCCATGAAAATAACTTATGATTACAGTTTAGGATGTTTAGATGGTTTAGCACTGTGATGGTGACACTGTGATGGGGTTGGTGTGGGGTGGTAGTGGAAGGTGTAACAATTAAGCGGAATCTTGTTATTACAACAAGGAGCCGAGGTGAGGGGGAGCTTTGTTTAAGGCACATTACTTACAGGCGATTAGAAGGGCTGGAATCTATCGGAACAGCGTTAGGAGAGTGAGTATGAAGGGAGGGTGATTTTGGATTTTCCTCTCTAAAATCTAAGAAAACCATCAGGTTGTGAGGATAAACTCAATCATAAAACTGATGTAAATTTCTTATATTCATATTTAGTGTAAATTGTTTAAATATGATCCAAACAAGAGAAAAATCAAATACAGTGGTAGATTTTACCATTGATTTTTTATTTTACTTAGGCACTAAATGGACAAATTTATGCATTGATATGCATTCTAAACACCTGACATATTGAGACTGAATACTTGAGGTAATTATGATAAAGTTCAGTATCTACTTGCAGAAGTTGTTTTAAAAGGTATTTATAGTATAGTAACACTCAATTCCAGAAAAAGCGGCTTTTATTATTGTTATAACTTAAATATTGTCCATTTGCGTATATTTTCAAGTAGTTAGTATTTTTTGTTGAATAGCAAGAAAAAAATGGGTGCAAGTTGAGACATTTTAGAGAATAATTTAAGAATTAAATAATAACTGACTATGTTGAAAACAACAAAATAGTTACTACAAAACCGATATAAAAATGTGCTGAAACTTGCTAAGCAAGAGTTTTTTTCTATAGTTTAATTAAGGCAGACTCTTCCAATAACAGTATATCACAATTTTAAAATAAAAAGGTTATATTGCTAAGCTCGTTTACTGATGTTTTCTATATGGCAGGCTTTTGTTGATTCAGCAGTGATTTCTCACATAAAAACCCACCATAGCTTGGACAGTAAAGCATTTTCATTGTTGTTTTTATTGGCAGAATAAAATAAATGTCAATTTCATTTGGACTTATCCCAGATCTTCTATAATGGCCTTGTTCAAAATACTTAATTGTGTACAGTAAACACCAAAATTTTCTGTTTGCATGGTTTTTAACTTAGAAAATTAAATCAAAATGTTGAGTTTCAATAAGCTTGAAATATATAGTGAAAGGTCTCGCACATTTTTATTTACATTTCTTCTTATACAAAGATTCTCTTTTGGATAGTCAAAGACCAAAAAGTAGCAGTAATTAAAGGATATCTCAATAAAAATACAAGGCTTTTTGGCCAAAAGTTCAGGAAACATGTTTTACAATATGCTTAAAACATTCTCAGCTACATTGAGTAGTGAATTGAAATGCTTAAATTATGAGAAGTACGAGTGAGATACAGAAACATTATTCATTGCCTTAAGAAATTAGAACGAGTTCGCACGCAGCACGCTGACGTGAGGGAAGTGAATTTCCACATAAAAACTTTTAAAACTCAAAATTAGGGTAAAATCATACTTGTATTCAAATTTTTACTGAAATCTGAAAACATTGATTTTTTTTGCTGTTCTGATTCTCCTGGTTTCATTTACCTGCAAAGCTGGGAATACAATTTTGCGCATTATAATGTTAGGAGAAGGTCCAGTCAAGCTTGAAAGTAGGCGTGAGGATGCTGGGGATGATAAAAGTACTCTAACAAAGGAGTAGCAGGCTTTTCTAATGTAAAACCCCCATAAGACAACGTACTGCGTTTAGTCTAAACACATTTTCTTTAATAACTCAGTAAATACTAATGCTAGAATGAGAGAGGGCCTAAAACTTTCGTCTCACTAATTCCCATCTTTTTACATGCATTAGTTTTACATTTGGGGCTTTTTAGACCCTTTTTGGGCCAAAAACTCGAAATTTGAAAGATTAATCCCCAAAAAAGGGGTTTGGAGTTTAACGATTGTTTTGCCCAATGAACTTGTCCAACTGATTACAGAAAGGAACGTCCCTACCAAATTTGAAGTTAATCGAACAAAAAATGTGACCGCTAGAGTGCAAACACACACATATATATATATATATATATATATATATATATATATATATATATAACATTTTGAATGACCCCCCAAAAAGTGTTTAGGGGGTCACGTTAGGAACTTCTATGGTGGTTCCGGGCTTAAGTTTCACCGTGCGGGTCATGCTAATGCTAATAGTTTACTTTCCAAAGGAAATTCACTAATAATACATTCATCATGCCCTTCTTTGCTGTGTTTTTATTGACGCTCACATTTATTACAACACTTAAAAAAATATTGACATTAAATACATTCACGGTAAATATGTGTATGAGGTTAGCTTATATGTAAATTAATCTCTAATTTTATATAAAAAATTATATTTATTCTTTGACAAAGTCTTTACAATGTATCAAAATTTACAAAAATTATTTTTAATTTAATGGGGTTATTACAGTCTTACCTTTCCCATTCTTGGGGGGCTATTCTTCTTATCAGGGTATTTCTTGATTTTACTAACAGTTTATTTTCCATGAACCCTAATTTGTGTCCTCATGTTTTCAAAATATAAAAATACATATCACTATTTTGTCTAATATCAGTTCAATGAAGTGGTTGCCGACTAATCCTAACAATAATCTTTCAGTTCCACTTTCAGCATTTGCATAGCATGATTTAAATCAATCACAGGTGGACTTAAAACTGTTTAAAATTTCAATTTGTTGTCTTTGGCAGTAATCTGCAACTCTAGGTTCAATTGTTTCTGAATGAAAGAGAAATTACGGGCTACAGACTTACAGCGAGGGGTGGCAATTAAGAAATATCTCATTACAAGAGATAAGGAGTAGAGGTGGAGGGTGGAGGGGTAGAGGGGTAGAGGGGTAGAGGTGGAGTAGAGGGAGGGGATTTTTGTTTGAGCATCGTTATTTACAGGTGATTAATAAAGGGAGATGTACAATTTATCGGGAAACAATGCAGAGCTAATTTCCACCTGATATAAAACCAGGGCATGTATTCTGATTTAGAAACATAAAGCTACGATAAATAATCTACATCTACAGTAAGGTGATTTTTTTAAACATAACAGGACTCCTTAATTATTTAAAAACTGATTTTGATGATTGAGGTATCAAATAAGTGGTTTCAATCCGTAGTTTTGCAAAATGGTTTTAAATAGTTTGATCCCAAATTCTTTTGCCCATAATTATAATATGGAGATCAATTTTACTTCTATTACAAATCTATAAAAGAGGAAGTATGTATGTATATATGTATGTAGCCTATGGACTCCGAAACCACTCGACAGATTGTAATGAAACTTTTAGGCATTATTAAGCATTATTCAAGGATGGTTTGTGTGAAGTTTGGTGCAAATCTGTCCAAAGGGCTCCGACCCAGAGGGCATACAAGGGTGCAGTGTCAGGTTTTAGAAATTTAGTGTTTACAAAATTAACAGCTGTAATTAAAAGTAAACAACTTAATTTGGGCGCAGCAACGCGCACCGGGTAACTGCTAGTTACAAACTAAAACAGCTGACAACAACACAGCTACATAATAAATCAATATTTTACAGTATCAACATATGGCCTGAGAACACCAGATACTGAAGTGGCAAGACAAACTCTTTAATAAAACATACGATGGGATGATGGGACAACTTTGCTTAGTTTCAAGCAACAATTCTACATTTATATATTCAAAATTACAGCTTTACGATTTTAGTCATATTATCACATGGCTTTAATTGTAGGAGCCAGATTTATTTCAAAAATTATTGCCCCAATATAAATATGTATTTTGTGTAAAAAATAAAGCTTAAATTGACTTTTCAAAGTATAACTAAAAAGGTCATATTAACTTATCATATCCATCCCCACGTACACAATTTCTTTATTGCCATTAAACATGTTACAAGCATTGGCTGGTGTCAGTATTAAAAACATATTCTTAAAACTTACCCTTATAAAATATATAATAATATGCACATGTAAAATGGAAACAATAGGAAATGCTTGATGATGTAATGGATACTGCAATACAGTTTTTCAGCAAGAAATTCTTTCGCAGATTTGTCCTGATATGGTTCAAGTGCATATTGATCTTATTGGTTGCAGGCAAGGAAATAAAAAACTTGATCCAGTTAAATCGTTAAATGCAGATTCAAAGAAAACATGCTTTGTTATTTTTTAATAACTGGAACGTTTACATGTGGGTGGTATGAATTGCTGAAGGGAAACTGTTAGTTGACATTTTGGATGGATTATTTTGGGAACATTAAGGTTTCCAATTTATAAAAATCTTAAAATGTAAGAATTTCATTCTGCAAAAAAATTTTTTTAGGATTCATTCCTTTTGACTTCAAAAAGAATTTTTCCAACTTTTATGGGGTCAAAAAATGCATTTTGTTCTCAAATTCTCAAAATCCCAAACAGGAAAGGCTACAGAAACTGTTACAGGGACACAGCTGTACCTTCCTGGGTTTTAAATACCAATTTGCAATGAGCATTTTTAATGACTAAGGGTCATGGTAGATAAACGTACATGATCTTAGACTTATTGGAAGCGTATAGTTTTTCAAGTAACATTATTTCAGATTGTTTAAATATAAATAATTAATTTGCATAGTTAAGTTAATTGATTCACTTCTTATAACATCACAACAATTCTTTACGTTAATAATATACCCAGAACTAAAAATACCGATTATACTGAAATGGGTCAGATATATATATATATATATATTTGTTTTGTTAAATGCTGTAGCTATCTAAATTACTTATTATCTTCCTGTTAACTAAGTCTTAGATTGTATTTTGTAATTAAACAAACACAACTGCCCATCAGTGTTGGTACACCAACACTGCGTATGCGTACGCATACTGGCTGAGTGGCTTGCAGCCAATCCCACAACATCTGTTGAACGTGGGCAGATCATAACAGCTATGTTGTCTGAGCAAACAGTGTGGTATTGATGCCTCTGTATGCGAGCTTCAGGCTCCAGTTTGGCATTTTCAATGGTTTACAAAGCTTATTAAGGCTGAACTTAGACAAATCATTAGTTTTTATTTAATGTTTGTGTTATTTATTACACAAACACTGGGGGAGTTTAAACCAGCGACTAAAGAATAACATATTATAGACTGGCAATCTCTGTCCACCATACATTACTGTAGTTGAAGCCGGTCCCCCACCACTCAGAGGCCTCAACGGCTCAGCCACTGGCCGCTACTGACACAAATTTTAATTCGCCACGCCTCATTACAACCGTCTAAACGTACAGCTCGAGCTAAGATAAACATTTTTTTATGAAATTGAATAAAACAGTATGTCAACAGCAATGGGTTAAGTTGGAGTAAAAAAAAAATATTTTAATGACTTAAAAAATTAAAAACTAAGGATATAAAGTTTTTGTTTTGAATTTAATCATGAAAAAGTTGATCTTTGAGGATTTATTTTATATTTTGGTCAGGAAAGTTTTGTCAGCAAGAAAGTTTTCGGAAAAGACATGACAAAAAATTTTTTATTCTTCATATTTTTTTCTCAAAATGCTTAGTTTAGCCTGCAGGCAGCCTAAAAGTTAGCAATAATCTCTATCAAACTTCATAACTGCATATTTCGTATGAGAACTGTTATTCATGTGAGAAAGACAATAAGTTATGTCTTATGTAAATGTAAATGTTATTCACTGAGGGTGATGTGGTAAATAATAAGAATTAAATTAAATCTGTTGGTACAGGGATAATCTTAAATTAAAGACAGCACCGGGACAGCGCCAGCGACGGCAACACTCGATAGTGGACGATTTACGTGGATTCATCCCCACCACTCAGAGGTTGCCCGGCTTCAAACACCCAACACGCAATTGCCAGTCTATGATATTCTTTGGCAGCTTGTTTGAACCACTTGACCAATAATATAAAGGTATTTTAGAAACATAATTTTCATCAAAAGCCTGGTTTAAAATTTTCTGAGGGGAAGGAAGTGCAACGACTTAACATAATCTTGTTATTTCAATACCGAGAGGTGAGTTACAGGGGGGGGGGGGGAGTTTTGCTTGGATCGCGTTATTTATGGGTGATTAGAAGGGTTGGTATCTGACAAATCGGGGTAAAGCGAAGTAGGGTGCACGGAGCAGTGTGTGTTACCAGACCTGTGAATATCTCTGAGCCTTTTTCATATTTTTCTAAGAACTTTCAGTTTAAATTAGGAATATAAACTGAAAAACTATATAAAACGAACCTAATGCACCGCCATAGCACGGGTAATAATTAAGTTCAATAAAATAATATGCACAAATAATTTAAACTGAATTAGAAATAAAAGTCATTTTTAGGTTTTTCAATCCTGTACAAAAAAAGGAAAAACACAGTCACATATAAAGATTACAACAAAATTTCTCAAACAGTTTATTCTAATTTTTGGAGTTATTAAGTCTATATTTATGTTGTTTGCTGAATCCCCCATTTACCTTACAAAGACCTACAAATGATACTATATAATATGCATTACATATACATACTTATAGTACGATCACATACAAGCATACAGACACAACCCGCCTGGTGGCCCTAGGGTGGTGCATTAAAGAGCTGACCTCTACTCCCTTCCGTGCAACTGGTTCAGCTGATCAAAGGAATGTTCCACAACAGGCCACTGAACCTAAAGGTTTGTTTATCAGCAGCTGCCTCGGTGCACTCTGCCGCACACATAAAGGTACCAATGATGGAATAGTAGTAGAGGACCAATCCTTTGTTTAAATGCATTTTAGTTTCTTCATTAGTTCTAATTGATTTGCTTCCCTCTAAGCTAACCCATTGATTCCTTTGCCCTTAAGCTCTGATTTGATTCCTTTGCTATCTCATCTTTAAAGGTGATATAACTTTCACCTTTCGATTAAAGAATTTGCTTAGTTCTTTTGCTTTATTTTAATTTGCTTAGTTCTTTTGCTTTATTTTCCTGTTGGCGAAGTAGCTCTGAAATATGCAGAACTTAAAAGCACTACAGTTGGGCTGCTTAATAAGCGACCATGATTCAGAATTTGAGCAAGGTGAAAAACGGAGCAACTAATGCTGTGAGTCAAATCAAATATTTAGGACTACTGGCTTCGCCCCCCATTAGATGTTGGCCGCTCCAATCATAGCATCTGAGAACAGTCTTTCTTAAACAATATTTTGAGTATATCTTTCACAATTTCTGTACAAAATGTTTTTATTCAGCTGTCAAAACTTTCTCAAGTATTTATAAAAAGTCCCTGATTGTTTGTTTCCATCGTTTTAGGCTCAGGTAAATCCAGTCACAGTGCTTCTACTAAAATCCCTAAATATCACAGGGTTCGCAGAATTTTTCGATAATGTAGTTGTTGGATAGCCTGTTTGTGTGCATTATAATACGGTACGCTTTCCCTATATAATACCTGTTTACTGCTATTCTTCTTTCATAAATCGTACGTTCAATCGGAAGTTAAATCTTAACTTTGCTAGTTACTGTTTCTAAACGAAAATATATATGTTGGAACTATACATTCATCATCACTTGGGGATATTGCAGCCAATTTACAATGGGAGTTTTGAAGATTATGAAGAGAAAATTAGCTTTGTTCGCTCACTTACATTTATTTACACCATTCTAAGGAAAATTGAGCAGTATTCTATGGAAAATTGTTGACATATTTAGAGTAATCAGAGCCCATTTAATAGTTATTGGATCTAATAACACTTGGGGTAAATAAGATAGACATAATGCTTTGAAAGCCAATAGGACGGAAACCCTAAGGATTGTAAACAGGAATAGGCCTATGATTGGAATTTATTTGCTATACTACTATCAAATTTCAGCTCAACCAACCCAGTAAAGAACGAAAACCAGCCAAACAATCCCTTTTACAGTTTTACTTGGGTTTATAAACGTAAACTTTGTATTTTAAAATATATTTTTTACATTTATTATAGCTAATATCTAAAAACGTTGATCCCTTAAATTATGTGTTTTTTACTCTCGAATGTAGTACTGTATATAGAACTCTCCTTTTGTTAAAATAACTTGTAATGCGTTTGAAATTGGTCTCTAACAAATCAATTAAAATCAAATTATTAATTTATTCAGCTAATTAGATTCAAACGCTTCAAATAATAGTATTGGACATTTAGGCTGTTTAAAATAGAAGTTACAATATTTATTACATGATCCACACAAGTTATGACGTGTTTGTGATTGCACAAGGGCAGATATTATGTTTACACAGATAACAGAAGTTCATCAGCGCTGCAGAGGGCAAGTTAGAGTAAAGTTAATAAGGTTCTTTGAACCGCTTCTGTGCCTCCAAAGCAAGACCTACCTTTGATCACTCCCCGAGGCCCTCAACTTTAGTTCTCATCATCCCCTTCCTTTGGGGAGGGGATTTACAGGAGGTGCATTGCAATTGTAATATAAAAATAATAAACGGTACTGGCATTTTTTATTTATAAATCTTGTTTTATTTAGGAATAGATTGAATGTGGTCAAGATAAATTTTTTTATAATTCCATTAAAAACAGGTAACTGTATAATGATAAAATAGCTGGATGAACGACAATAATAGTTGTATATGAAGATGAACAAAAGCTGAAAGGAGATTTGGGAACATTTATTAACAGGTTTCGATACACTTATTAACAAATAATTTACAAAGTGTTTTATAATATTCAAATTATATTTACATATACTTAACTCACATACGAAACTGTATACACATGTAAAATGGTATATAACAATCAATGACTTAGGGCTATCCGGCCCAATGAGAGGATGACAGATTGAAATATATTGCCATTACCTAAGCCTAAAGTCATTGTCCTTGTACCTAAAAGTCATACATTTTGTACAAGTAAAGCGGGATTGTAAATATCTGTTGAAATTTTATCTGTAAGACGTAAGTATACGTTCCTATATAGTTACAAGAAAACGCCAATAAAAAATTGTATGAAAAAGTTGCTTAGTTTTAGTACAGTGGTTTCACTTGAACCCAAAGGATATGCCCCAAAGGCTTTCAAAGCATGATTTCTGTTTTGAAGAGTCAATTTGTTAGATCAGGTGATTACTTAAACACATACATATAAATGTGTAGGAAGGTCTCCAGTCTTTTACATAAATCTGCCGACGGTTTAATTTTTCCACTACGGTTTAATCAGGATGTTGTTGGGAAATGTAATTTGCTAACCTCTTATACTACACCTCAGTTTTCAAGATAACGGAATCTCATAATCTAAATTAAGTCATAAATTATACGAGGAACCTCATAACACCTGGTCGTTTGTTTTAGAAGCGAAACACACTTAAGGCAACACCATTCAACATGTTGTGATATATACAATAGCTTATAAAAGAATCGTGAATGATCAAGTAAACGATTTTACACTTAAAACATCTATTTTACTGCTTCATTTGTTTTAAACTGGTTATATCAGTTCAGTTAAATAGCGGTTTTAAGGTTATCTAACACATATACGTTCTTTAATTAGTTGATGTCACAGATTTATTTTTATTGTGTTGCTATATATGTATTCATACTAGAATAAAGCTGAACCGAATGAAAACAGATATGGCGTGAAAAAGGCTGACATACAGACAGTCAAATATCCTAATTTAGGAAGACTAGGATCAAAGACGTTATTCTAGGTACATGACGACACAACACAAGTATACGATGAATACGATTGACCATAAAAGAAGCACAGCGGAACTTACGACCAAACTTCACTTTTATTTTACTATACCAATAAAAACAACAATAAAATTGCTTTACTGTCCAGCAAATGTCAAATGATTGCTTTAATGTCAGAAATCAGTGCTGAATAAACAATCCCCTACAGTGTTGTGCAAATCTGATATTGAAAAACTAGGCCTAACTTTACAGTCCAATTGTTTTTACAAATCGATTTCAAGTCAGACAACGCATCATCAGTGGAGACATACTGGAATCCAAGTGATTAAAATAAACTGTCCTAGATTGATTTTGTCTGGACTTCACACGTAGTTAGAAACATAAGATGCACGTAAACTCACTAAACTTTGAAATAGAATGCACGTAAAAGACTTTTGTTTTATGTTGTCAAACTCTCAGAAAAATTTGTTTACAATAAAAATGTAAAATGACTTCTTGAAAATTTAAAATATTGTTAATTTCAACAATTTAAAACTGAATACTCGTTTCATTTGAGATACCATGAAATAAAATCTAATAAATTAGGCCATTCATGGTTTTCTTCAATAAATTAAGTAAGTCATACAAAATACGCCTAAAGAAAAACATCTATTAATTAGATTCAATAATTATTTCATTTTGTTAAACAATTTATTTTCTTTTATAATAAGCCACAATCATCGATGTTCCGAAAAAGTAAGAAAAAAGACTTCATAGTGAAACAGCTTATGGACTGTTTTATTATATTTAAAGACTAGTTATTTTTATCCGAATAGATTTAAAGTCTGAAGATTCTTCGTCGGTGAAGGTATCAGTTTTAGTTAAAATAAATCACCCTTGATACATGATTGATTTATCATCTATACTTTAGTTTTGCCAATATACATCATATTATCCATCATACGGATCAATTCCGTAGAATTTAAAATCAATGGAATTGCTAAAAAGGGGTAGTAGCCTTGTAAAACACTGAATACGTAAAAAAACATAGAATTCCTAAGTGGTATTTTCTAGAAGAGGACCACCACTTTTGAAACATGTTTATTTACCGCCATGCAGCGCTCTGCGGAGTTAGTTTATCATAAAATAGCTGGCCCGACAGACGTTGTCCTGTCCTAATGTCATTGAATTTGTTTTATGTCAAATACTCGTTAATTTTCAATATGAGCTCGTTCGCTTCACTCACTCGCCTCCCGGATTAGCTCGTTCGCTACAATCACTCACCTATCGAAAAAAGAGTTTGAGTTGTCATTCAAGTAGTTTTTTTATTTCCATTATGAGAGTTGCCATTCAAGTAGGGTTTTTATTTTCATAATGAACATATATTTATGCCTTTCAAGTATGTTTAGATATACTCCTTATAAAAAACTATGATAGTGTAATTTTTTAAATGTCATGTTTGGACAAATACACTATTTACAAAAACAGCTGTAAAATCAAAACATTATCTGTTTATTAATTAAAAGCAGAAAATTATAAACACATGTTCCCATAAGGAATAACATGTAAACTTTAAAAGCCAAAGGGGCAGAGCCCTTCCTATTTTCCAGGGTAAAAAGTATCATATGTGTTAATCCAGGTAATAAACTATCCGTGTGCAAAATTTCATTTAAATCCAGTCTGCGGTTCTTGAGTTATAACATTTGTAGCTAACACCACTTTGTTTTATATATTATTAAGATAAATACATGTTAGTATCTGTATTTGGAAAATAATTTGTAATTACGATACCTAACCCAACTCCGCAGAGCGCTGTGTAGTGGTAAACCAGTGGTAACCCTCTTTTAAAAACACCCATCCTAAGTTTCCACTCAGTTATAAGTTACTCATTTCAGCACACATCTAAAACGTTTGATTGTTTAGCAAATTTGGTGAAATTACTTTACTAATCCAAAATGTTCATTTATGGAATTTCCATTCACTGTGTTCTTCAATAGACCCCAGTGATTCCAGTTCTTAACTTTGATATAATTGATTTCTGCAAACTACTTGTCTGAATGTCTTTGTGTGGCTCTACACTCTACAGGCATCCATCACGTTTCAACGATAAGCCTCTCAGCTGACACCCGATGACGATGACAATAACAGTCAATCTATTATGTTTCCATTCCATTACTCAGCGCCTCCGTTATATCGGTCCAATCAATCACCGAGAGCCTCGAGCTTTTAACAATTTTAATTCATCAAACTGCGATCTGCGACTCCGGATTTAATTGTTTTGAAAGCGCCGGGATTCAATGAGGGGTGGTAATTAAGAAATACCTCGTTAAAGGAGGTAAGGGAGGTAGCAGATAAGCAGGGAACGGGTGGGGAGGGTGCTTTGTTTGAGGATCATTATTTACCGGTGATTAATAAAGGGAGAGGTAGAACTTATCGGGAAACAAGTAAAGGGTAAATTACACCTGATGAATATAAAATCAAGTTTTATATACTTGGGATAACCTACGTTAATATCCTTAATCTCCCTATTTTCAATATACATAATGGCGTATGTTTAATCGATTTCTTTGATTAATTTTCTTGGTTCTGAGTCTCTGAGCAAATCTGAACGATTAAGACATCAAAATACCTTAATTACTTGAGTTTGCAATTGCAATATCTTCATTCTGTAGGGCCGCCATCAAATAAGCAAGTTTAATTTTTATAAAATATGAAATCATTTGAGGTAAGTTTTGTCCTAAATTGTACGTTAAATTTAACCGTATTTTTAAATAGTGAAACCCAAATTATTAATATAAATAACAAATGTTTTGCACATTAATGAACGACTATTTGAATAGGGGTACAACCACTACAATTTTAAGACCGTTTTCTGAGGTTTACAATCCGTGGGTTTATATCCCAAGGTGGGATAGAAACGGAGTGAGTTTACTATTACCCTTAGCGAATTTCCTCTATATCTATAGGAGAACTATTCAGTAGTCGGCATGGCAAGACTTAAGTTATATGTGTGTGTGTGTGTGTGTGTGTGTGTGTGTGTGTGTGTGTGTGTGTGTGTGTGTGTGTGTGTGTGTGTGTGTGTGTGTGTGTGTGTGTGTGTGTGTGTGTGTGTGTGTGTGTGTGTGTGTGTGTGTGTGTGTGTGTGTGTGTGTGTGTGTGTGTGTGTGTGTGTGTGTGTGTGTGTGTGTGTGTGTGTGTGTGTGTGTGTGTGTGTGTGTCTGTGTGTCTGTGTGTTAGCACTCTATCGGTCGCATTGTCGCATTTATTGTCCAATTTACTTGAAATTTGGTTTATGGGCCCCAAAAGGGTGACAAATCCTCGAGCGTAAAAACATAATACGATTCAATATAATCAAAAGATTGCAAGCTCTGTTTTATAATTATGCCATACACATTTTTTGGGTTGTTAAAGAAGATGTGAATTAAATCATAACAGCAAATAAAATATATATTTTCCCATAGGACAATTGGAATAAGTACTTGTTCCAACACCATATTTGATTCTTGATAAATTTGATCACGAAATTCATGGATTGTTAATTCAAGAACAAAAAACTCGTCAACTCAACGAGAATGTAAGAGGATTTTTAGTCGTTAATTGTTCCTGAAATAATTACTGTTTGGAACCCGGGGCATTTAACTGCAGTGGCAGTTGTTGAGGGGGAGGGGTGGTGCATGGGTACAGCAATTAAGGAGAATTTTCTTATGACAAACAACGACACGAGGTGAGGGGAAGGAGATTTGTTTGATTCTCGTTAAGGACAAACAGTTAAACGGGCTGGAATCTATCAAGCAAGGGGAAAGGGTAAGAGACAACAGGTTATTAGTAAAGTTTACATTTGTCTACTAGTGAACAGGGAAATTAAAACATTTTTGATACAATCCTTGTTTCTTAAAATAAGCTTATGCATTACGTAGAATGACGGCTTATGGAATACGCGGGTGGTATACGCAAGTAAATTACATTGTATATTACATATAATTATATTTTTGTGGTTATATTATGCTATGGTTTCTTTGGAATAGCAGCTTCATTCGTCATGATTGTGAAAATTGTAAAACTGAAATTTGATTTTAGAGTGGGAATGGCGTTTCAACCTGCTTCTCCCCAAGGCCAATGTTAACTTACAATGTTATCCCTCCTCAACAGATTATCCGATAACGTTGATTTCATTCGATAACGTTGATTCTTGTAAAAAGACAAATTTCTAGCAATTTCAGTGAGTATAAAATGTCAATATCTCGAATAATATATAATCATTCAATAAAATTCCAAAATATTCAATATTTAAGATCTTTTTTGGGTGACCGATTTGCGTTATCGAAATTCTGCTAACTGAAATCAACAGATATTTCTATGCTCTTTGAAATTAACCATAAATCAACTGTTTTGGATAACCCGTTGAGGAGGGATGGGCTTTGAAAGTTAACAGTGGTCTTATGGGCTAAGCAGACAGAAGCCTCCTCTTAACATGAATGTCATTATTCACATAACTATGTTGTGCGATATTACAAGAGTTCAGCGCGCACAACCTGCTTGTTGCCCCGAGGGCCGTATTGAAGGGCTGGCGCAGGTGTAGCTGAAGGGTTCAGCTGATCAAAGGAATATTCCATAGCGGGCCGCAGAAGCCTCAAACGGTTTATGTTTATCAGCAACTGCTTCAGCGCGCTCTGCTGTGTACACATTATAATGCTTAGTTGCATCAAGTCGATTTGGTGTTAGTTTATAACTATTTATATTTAAATTCTACCATACACGTTGTGTAATACGAGAGAAATGTTTTCCAGTAGTTCAACTTCTGTATGCTGATCTAACAACTAGAATATTTTTTTACTAATGTTGTTCTTTACGCTAAGATTTCTTTTTAATTTACAGGAGTTTATTCTGGGATTTAGATGAGTGGAGGTATCCTGATCCAAGCCAAAAATATTTTTTGTGTCTAAACGAATACGTTGATTTTTTTAAATGATCATTAACGAGTCGTAGATTGAGATATAAACTAATAGAAATAACCCAAGGAAAAGAGCGTTACACCTTAAACGTACGTACAAGTTTTCAAAAGAATCACAGCTAAAACATTAAATCTTCAACTGAAGATTAATAACAGTAAATAAACTTATTTACTGAAATCACTGGATATTCGAACTAATTGGTACTCTTTAATTAGTGAAGACTCAATTCGGCATAACTAACCTCGAAAATTATACATAAAAAAGTATTCTCTGAAATATATACCATTTTGAGGATACATGATTGTGTATCCTCTTGTCCTATAGAGGATATTCAACTTTTGTGTCAGTAGAAAAACTTAAGAAAATGTTAGAGAAAATGTTATTCTCAACGGTGTTAAATGTTTTAATTACACGATAAAAGCAGTTTCTATACCTGTTTTTCCAAGATAAAAGTATTTTAGACATTCTAAATCCATTGTAACTCCATTGTAACTCTTATCCAAGACTTGATGCAACTAAGCATTATACATTACACAGTACACATTATTTGAATGTAATTGAAATTATTTGATGATAAAGCTGCAAGTACAAATGACAGAACACAATTTGAGAGATAAATTAAATCTGGCGAATGTGCTTTGATAATTAAATTAAAATTTTCAGTTTTCTAAAGGCTTTTGTGAAATCCAATGGACATCTATCACTGTTTCAACAGATAAGAGTTACAATGGATTCTGGATGACAATAAAACTCAATCAATTATGTTCCCATTCCATTTTTCAATGTCCCTTCTGACTCTTTTCAATCAATCACGAAGAGGATTAAGCCTTAAACAATATTTTGTCGTCATCAACGACAGTTATTGGGACTCGTTTTAATTGCCGGAGAGCCAAGAGAAGCACGCGTTTTAATAATCGCGATTGTATCCATAGCCCAACATCTCTGCCTCTCGAAAATGTCCACTAATTAGCTGCTAGCCACTATAACTATTTAGTTCTATTTGGTTGTCCATGTAATATAATTGGTTTGTTTGACATTAAACACATGTTTTAACTGTACAATTATTTCACTGATAATAATAGTTTCAGAGCCTTCTGGTTAGATCCACAGGAAAGAACGAGATCTTTGACTACAGGTGTAATAATTTATTTACAGAGGAAACAGAAAAATAAATAGATAAGAAGAGGACTTAGTGCTTTACCGAATAATTTCTGGGATCACTGGAATGACTCGCATAGTCATAGACGTGAGCAATGGACAAATAGATCACTAGTGAGAATGGAGCCGCTTTAATAATAGTTATTGAGTAGGAAGTCCTAAGTAACGGGAGTAAGCAGGTTCAATTGTTATTTTGGGGAAAGATATTCGGGGGATGTAAAATGTCAGTCATTCAAAAATCCTTGAGTAAAATTCTAGTGACATAAGTTTAGGGATTTTTAATAAAAATGGTTAATCGTATGAACTGTAAAAAACTTGAAATCTTTAATTCACTAAATTTGTTGGATCCTATTTATCTTCTTTAGCTTGTAACAGTTTTTAATTGCGGGGAAAGGTTTTACATTTGTTTGGAGTATACTGTTATATTTATAACATAAAGTTATATTATAACTTTCAATTTTTAAATGAACGCTCTCACGCTCCTGGCGAGTGTTAGCAACACATCTCTGCATCTTGAGTTTTTGGTTTTAGATCTACAAATAAGTTTCTAAGAGAGAATTACCCTCACAAAATTAAACAAACTGGCTCATCAATTTTTTACAAATTATATTTTTAGTTTGTTTAGATTTGCTGACATGTACGCTCATAAGCAAACACCTTGAAAACAGTTGAATTGATATGAACATTTAACTTTTATTTTAATGTTATTATCCAGTCTATTTTTCGAAACCATTTCGTCCCAAGCCCTTGCACAAATTGGAAGCGTCTTCCTTCAGTATCACAGAATTGCTTCGTTTTACGTTGTATTTCTGCTCACTAAGCTGGGTTTTACTGCGGACCTGGATGGGATTCGAATACTTTACTGCCATCTATAAACTCTGTACCGGAGGATGTGCTCAGGGTCGAGTGGGGGGAGGTGGGAGGGGGGAGGGAGAGGGGTTTACAGGAGTATAAATTTTGATAAGAGGCGGCGCGGCGTCTCGGCACTTACGGGAACGTGGGGATTTTGAGAACCTGCTCAACCTGAAAATACAATCGAGACGGGCAAAGCTCCTTCCAAGACAAGAACAGAGGTTTTATAGTTTTTTTTTATTGTAAGGAAAAATAAAATACTAACTTTTTTGTAAACTATAAACATCTTTCTTAATGCGACGTTACTGCGACAACATTATCAAGTTTGGTGATCTGTTCTGAATGATTCAACACATACTAAATTTTGCTTCTTGTCTTTTCGTACCTTTAATTGTGTAGTATGTATAAGACTTGATCACGTGACATAGCCGAGCAACTGGATAGATTTTAATTAGTTTTTTTCAAAATATAATGATGTAACTAAAGAACTTTGGTTTCCTTAAATTATTTAACCTGCTAAAACAAACAAAGTAGAGTAACACAAATTAAGAATAATCCTTTCTCACTTATTCACTCTCAAACTGTTTTAAGACGCTAAAAATGATGTTATGCGGCCCAGGGTGAAAACAAAAGTTTTATAACTTGTTCTCACACAGCTGGATTTTCATAATGTTCTCAGGTAGGAAGAATACTTAAAACATAAAAAAGTTAGAAGTGAAAATCCAGGTTATACGTTCTCTTTCACCCAATGGTGGTAAATGACCCAATTAACTCCTGAAATAAAATAACTAAAAATACGAAAAACTACAACTCGCAGTTATAAACAAGTTCCTATAACAAAGAACACAACAATCTTAAACTAACGTGTTAGCATTGAGCAAATGCGGTTACTAAAGCACAAAATAAATCACCAGTCAATAATTTGGAAATAATGTAGGTGTCAGGAAGACGAGGAAGTTTAGTATTAGGTAGACTACTCTTTGTAAAATTTTAATATTGGCGGTCCTATTCCGGAGTACAAGGACCAAATGTATATTAGTTATGTAGCGCTGACGATTAAGTCCGTTTTGATGTCACTGCTACGCAGCGATTGCACAAAATTGAGCTTATAGAAATCTGGTATAAATACACTTATCTCTTTTGCTGATATTTAAGTTTTGCATACTTTGGAAATCCAGAATCTAATCGTAAATACAGTTTACAGATTACAGATTAGTTTATAAAAACCAAACCAGAACATTTTAAACAAGGAAGTGATCACAAACAATACTCCTAGACAGACAGACAGACAGACCAGCATTTTGTTGTGTCTAGGCTCCAGGTAGTGTTTTGCTCACTTTCAGACTTCTTCCATTAGTACCTTTCATGAATAGAGAGCAATAAATCACTTATCTGTACCTGTCGTTCAATGCCTCTGAGAGTTTATGAAAACAATGAATCCCGTTGAAGCAGAATAATACTAAATTCCTAATTGGCTCTATCGTGTACAATTTTAAGTAATTTTATTTTAAATAAAGTATACAATTTAAAATCATATGCAGCCACTTTACAATTATTTAGTAGGTATTTTACGGTTAATTTTTAACCTAATTTACAACCTTGTCAGTTGCAATTTAATATTGATTTAACCAGTATCCTACAGTAATATAAAATAAACAAAATCAGTTTAATTTCAATTGATAATGGGAAAAGAGCACTATTATAAAATAATATACATTTCCTTTCCTTATTCAGAGAGAAAGATGTTTAACAGTGACTGATAATTTCGCTCGGGACCTGTCAAACTGTCAAGGTCAAATTTGTTGTCGCAACCAAACCCTCCCCACCCCCTTCGTCATGCTTCCTTATCTTTTGTATTTATTCACGTACATCCATATATAGAACTAACTCCTGTCAATTCTCCTTTCGTGTTAGTTGGGGTTATTTTGGGTCTGGAAAGGAAGTGATTAGTTGTTGGGAGCGGTCTTATTTCAACCACTTATTTTTTTAAATGTTGTTTAGCTTGTCATTCGATATTTGTACAACATTATAAAGCTTATTTCCAATACGAGCATTTACTGACAGTGAAACACCAAAACGACATTTGACTATCGGTTCTCGGTTACGTTTTTTTTGTGAATAACCGGTAAAACCGACAACCGACTTTAAGAACCGACACATCCCTACTTATCTCATATCCACTCTATATCCATATGTTTATAATCTTCATTCCACTGTCTTGGAGTTTATCTCCACTTCTAACCTATAACAAGACGTAACTAGATTTCAACCCTAGCCTCACCTGTGATGCTAAGGGTGGCGTTCCTGCTCCTCTTAGTGCCCGAGAGGTTGCTAGCCTCGCACCAGTACATTACCCGTCTCTATAACATAACGTAGCCCTCCTCACCTGCGACGCTAAGGGTGGCGTTCCTGCTCCTCACAGTGCCCGAGAGGTTGCTAGCCTCGCACCAGTAAACTCCCCGGCTCTATAACATAACGTAGCCCTCCTCATCTGCGACGCTAAGGGTGGCGTTCCTGCTCCTCACAGTGCCCGAGAGGTTGCTAGCCTCGCACCAGTAAACTCCCCGGCTCTATAACATAACGTAGCCCTCCTCATCTGCGACGCTAAGGGTGGCGTTCCTGCTCCTCACAGTGCCCGAGAGGTTGCTAGCCTCGCACCAGTAAACTCCCCGGCTCTATAACATAACGTAGCCCTCCTCATCTGCGACGGTAAGGGTGGCGTTCCTGCTCCTCACAGTGCCCGAGAGGTTGCTAGCCTCGCACCAGTAAGCTCCCCGGCTCTATAACATAACGTAGCCCTCCTCATCTGCGACGCTAAGGGTGGCGTTCCTGCTCCTCACAGTGCCCGAGAGGTTGCTAGCCTCACACCAGTACACTCCCCATCTCTATAACATAACGTAGCCCTCCTCAACTGCGACGCTAAGGGTGGCGTTCCTGCTCCTCACAGTGCCCGAGAGGTTGCTAGCCTCACACCAGTACACTCCCCATCTCTATAACATAACGTAGCCCTCCTCAACTGCGACGGTAAGGGTGGCGTTCCTGCTCCTCACAGTGCCCGAGAGGTTGCTAGCCTCGCACCAGTACACTCCCCCGTCTCTATAACATAACGTAGCCCTCCTCAACTGCGACGCTAAGGGTGGCGTTCCTGCTCCTCACAGTGCCCGAGAGGTTGCTAGCCTCACACCAGTACATTCCCCGTCTCTATAACATAACGTAGCCCTCCTCACCTGCGACGCTAAGGGTGGCGTTCCTGCTCCTCACAGTGCCCGAGAGGTTGCTAGCCTCACACCAGTACACTCCCCATCTCTATAACATAACGTAGCCCTCCTCACCTGCGACGCTAAGGGTGGCGTTCCTGCTCCTCACAGTGCCCAAGAGGTTGCTAGCCTCGCACCAGTAAACTCCCCGGCTCTATAACATAACGTAGCCCTCCTCATCTGCGACGCTAAGGGTGGCGTTCCTGCTCCTCACAGTGCCCGAGAGGTTGCTAGCCTCGCACCAGTACACTCCCCATCTCTATAACATAACGTAGCCCTCCTCACCTGCGACGGTAAGGGTGGCGTTCCTGCTCCTCACAGTGCCCGAGAGGTTGCTAGCCTCGCACCAGTAAACTCCCCGGCTCTATAACATAACGTAGCCCTCCTCACCTGCGACGCTAAGGGTGGCGTTCCTGCTCCTCACAGTGCCCGAGAGGTTGCTAGCCTCACACCAGTACACTCCCCATCTCTATAACATAACGTAGCCCTCCTCACCTGCGAAGCAAAGGGTGGCGTTCCTGCTCCTCACAGTGCCCGAGAGGTTGCTAGCCTCACACCAGTACACTCCCCATCTCTATAACATAACGTAGCCCTCATCACCTGCGACGGTAAGGGTGGCGTTCCTGCTCCTCACAGTGCCCGAGAGGTTGCTAGCCTCGCACCAGTAAACTCCCCGGCTCTATAACATAACGTATCCGTCCTCATCTGCGACGGTAAGGGTGGCGTTCCTGCTCCTCACAGTGCCCTAGAGGTTGCTAGCCTCGCACCAGTAAGCTCCCCGGCTCTATAACATAACGTAGCCCTCCTCATCTGCGACGCTAAGGGTGGCGTTCCTGCTCCTCACAGTGCCCGAGAGGTTGCTAGCCTCACACCAGTACACTCCCCATCTCTATAACATAACGTAGCCCTCCTCAACTGCGACGCTAAGGGTGGCGTTCCTGCTCCTCACAGTGCCCGAGAGGTTGCTAGCCTCACACCAGTACATTCCCCGTCTCTATAACATAACGTAGCCCTCCTCACCTGCGACGCTAAGGGTGGCGTTCCTGCTCCTCACAGTGCCCGAGAGGTTGCTAGCCTCACACCAGTACACTCCCCATCTCTATAACATAACGTAGCCCTCCTCACCTGCGACGCTAAGGGTGGCGTTCCTGCTCCTCACAGTGCCCAAGAGGTTGCTAGCCTCGCACCAGTAAACTCCCCGGCTCTATAACATAACGTAGCCCTCCTCATCTGCGACGCTAAGGGTGGCGTTCCTGCTCCTCACAGTGCCCGAGAGGTTGCTAGCCTCGCACCAGTACACTCCCCATCTCTATAACATAACGTAGCCCTCCTCACCTGCGACAGTAAGGGTGGCGTTCCTGCTCCTCACAGTGCCCGAGAGGTTGCTAGCCTCGCACCAGTAAACTCCCCGGCTCTATAACATAACGTAGCCCTCCTCACCTTCGACGCTAAGGGTGGCGTTCCTGCTCCTCACAGTGCCCGAGAGGTTGCTAGCCTCACACCAGTACACTCCCCATCTCTATAACATAACGTAGCCCTCCTCACCTGCGACGCTAAAGGTGGCGTTCCTGCTCCTCACAGTGCCCGAGAGGTTGCTAGCCTCACACCAGTACACTCCCCATCTCTATAACATAACGTAGCCCTCCTCAACTGCGACGGTAAGGGTGGCGTTCCTGCTCCTCACAGTGCCCGAGAGGTTGCTAGCCTCGCACCAGTACACTCCCCCTTCTCTATAACATAACGTAGCCCTCCTCAACTGCGACGGTAAGGGTGGCGTTCCTGCTCCTCTTAGTGCCCGAGAGGTTGCTAGCCTCGCACCAGTACACTCCCCATCTCTATAACATAACGTAGCCCTCATCACCTGCGACGCTAAGGGTGGCGTTCCTGCTCCTCACAGTGCCCGAGAGGTTGCTAGCCTCACACCAGTAAACTCCCCGGCTCTATAACATAACGTAGCCCTCCTCACCTGCGACGCTAAGGGTGGCGTTCCTGCTCCTCACAGTGCCCGAGAGGTTGCTAGCCTCACACCAGTACACTCCCCATCTCTATAACATAACGTAGCCCTCCTCAACTGCGACGCTAAGGGTGGCGTTCCTGCTCCTCACAGTGCCCGAGAGGTTGCTAGCCTCGCACCAGTACACTCCCCATCTCTATAACATAACGTAGCCCTCATCACCTGCGACGCTAAGGGTGGCGTTCCTGCTCCTCTTAGTGCCCGAGAGGTTGCTAGCCTCGCACCAGTACACTCCCCATCTCTATAACATAACGTAGCCCTCATCACCTGCGACGCTAAGGGTGGCTTTCCTGCTCCTCACAGTGCCCGAGAGGTTGCTAGCCTCGCACCAGTAAACTCCCCGGCTCTATAACATAACGTAGCCCTCCTCACCTGCGACGCTAAGGGTGGCGTTCCTGCTCCTCACAGTGCCCGAGAGGTTGCTAGCCTCACACCAGTACACTCCCCATCTCTATAACATAACGTAGCCCTCATCACCTGCGACGCTAAGGGTGGCGTTCCTGCTCCTCTTAGTGCCCGAGAGGTTGCTAGCCTCGCACCAGTACATTCCCCGTCTCTATAACATAACGTATCCGTCCTCATCTGCGACGCTAAGGGTGGCGTTCCTGCTCCTCACAGTGCCCGAGAGGTTGCTAGCCTCGCACCAGTAAACTCCCCGGCTCTATAACATAACGTAGCCCTCCTCACCTGCGACGCTAAGGGTGGCGTTCCTGCTCCTCACAGTGCCCGAGAGGTTGCTAGCCTCGCACCAGTACATTCCCCGTCTCTATAACATAACGTAGCCCTCCTCACCTGCGACGCTAAGGGTGGCGTTCCTGCTCCTCACAGTGCCCGAGAGGTTGCTAGCCTCACACCAGTACACTCCCCATCTCTATAACATAACGTAGCCCTCCTCATCTGCGACGCTAAGTGTGGCGTTCCTGCTCCTCACAGTGCCCGAGAGGTTGCTAGCCTCGCACCAGTACACTCCCCCTTCTCTATAACATAACGTAGCCCTCCTCAACTGCGACGCTAAGGGTGGCGTTCCTGCTCCTCATAGTGCCCGAGGGGTTGCTATCCTTGCACCAGTACACTCCCCCGTCTCTATAACATAACGTAGCCCTCCTCACCTGCGACGCTAAGGGTGGCGTTCCTGCTCCTCACAGTGCCCGAGGGATTTCTAGCCTCGCACCAGTACACTCCCCCGTCTCTATAACATAACGTAGCCCTCCTCACCTGCGACGCTAAGGGTGGCGTTCCTGCTCCTCACAGTGCCCGAGGGATTTCTAGCCTCGCACCAGTACACTCCCCCGTCCGACTCTCGCTTCCCGTGCAGCACCCGCAGGAACAGCAGTCCCCCGGCGGGCAGCACGGTGCGGTGGCGCGCCTCAGTGCCGAGGGGGTGGCCGTCCTTGTACCACGTGATGGTGGGCGTCGGATCCCCCTCTGCGTGGCACTCCAGGGTGACGGGGTCGTTCCGGGGCACCACGCGGTCCGAGGGGTGCTCCGTGATCCGCAAGGATACTCCCGAGCCTGGAACAAACCTGGAGGATAATGGACAAGTACAACAACCATTATACCACCACATAATACTACAACATTAAAATAACTTAGAGGGGATCCAGTCAATGTCTTCTTCCTGATTTGTCCGTAAGGCCAATATTAACGTCTTCACTATTAACCGTCCCATACACATTTTTGCAAAGGTGGCTCAGTGTTGTAGGTAGTATGTTATCACTTTCACTACAGACTGTCCCATACACCATTTACAGAGGTGGCTCAGTGTTGGTTGAGAAAATGTTAACTTTCAAAGTGCGTCTCTCGCTGATTTATGTTTTTTTCCTAAATAACAGTACCTGGGGGCCGAGCTTTGCTTGGGGAAGGCCAGTAAGTTTGTTTAAATTACTTGGAGTAATATTTCACTACTTCCCCCTATTGATAATCGGATTTTTTTAGCTCATTTGCCTCTTTTCTACATTATTAAGGTCACTCCTGTTGTTATTCATAGTTCAATGCCCCTTTAATTTATTTTACAACTCTATATATGCAATCTTCACGCAAAGCTTTTAGTCTCTAATCTCAGGAAACCACACGTTAACAATTAATTATAAACAACATGAGTATTACTTTGACAGTTATCTGGTTGATTATCAACAGCTGTTACAATTCTTTTGTTTTGATTTTAAACTCCATAAGCCCAATGTTATTTTTTAACTTTTTATTTTCGTATTTTTACATTATTTGATTTTTCCTGGGGATGAGAGCTGTGTAGAACTTATGAGATCCGAGTTACAAGAAAGCAAGCACGGACGGACGGACGCAAGCAAGCAAGCCTTACTCATATTAGAGTATAAGATAGGATAATATACCTAGCTATTTCAGTGAGAATAATTTTGATATCATAAATAATTCACCCATAAAAATTTGAAATTATTGAATATTTTGAAGTTAATTAAACGATTACTATTTGTGATATCGACAAATGCTCAATAAATCGCCGCCTGAAATCGCTAGGTATTTTCCCCCCTTTAAAATGAGCCATAAATCAACGATATTGGATGATCCGTTGAGGCTTTGAAAGTTAACAACATCGGGTAGAAATGCCAAATGTTTCGTGACAGGAGTCCACGCTAAAATAAATATTTTCCTCAAAACAGCCTTGAAAGTGATTTGTCTGCAGTTCGTTCTGTCAAAAATATTTTGTGATTTGTGAAGATTATTTACAAGATTAATGTAATGATTAAGGGGCGTAAAAGTCCTTATCATAAAGTGTTTCTTAATTTAGCGAGAGAGCCCTAAATTCGGAGTCATCCATCAAAGTACAAAGTTATCCTATTTTACGACTAATTCACGTGATCAGCTTAGTACGCACAAGGTTCAGATTCCTAGTCAGCCCACGATCCTGCCAGAACAGCTAGATTGCTGTATTACTTAAGTCAGATAATATAATAGTAATATATTTTTGGGCATTAATAATGAGCACGTATGTACGATTCTTATATTTAAGTTTTATATTTTCTTTGACTATTACCAACTAAAACCATTATTACCAAGATCACCTGTTGAAGTAAACATGTCATTAGCTTTTATGTAAACAACAATATCTTTCCATAAGGTTTATATGGGTACCCTTTTGGGCCTCTTGGGAGGAACCCAATTGAGTTAGAACGAAATGGATGGCTTAAAAACCTTCTCCGTGAAATTTTACATATATGTACCAAGTTTCATGGCAAACGGTCCAACGGTGTCCATAAACTTCAAATATATATACAAACAAACAAACAAACCAACGTTTTTTTTATAAATATAGATTGAGATTATAATGAAAATAGTCCGTAAGCTAAAGTGCAATGCAGAACCACAAACCGTTTCATAAGCCATTACAATTGTTTTTAAAAGGTTAGTTTTTAAAGGATAAACGGCAAACATATATATTTTCCAAGCTATATTTGGTGGGGAATTTAATAAAGCTGACAAATTGTGCTCTTTATTACTGTATTGTTGTCAAGAAAACGCGGCGCCGCTTTCTTATTACTGGAAACATCGATTTTGTCTGGAATTGTGTAGCTTAATGTCAAATTCGGAGTTTTTAGTTAGAAAAAAATTAAGAACACTTAAAAATACATGATCTAGTCATAGTTGTAAAAATTAACTACTAACTATTCTGATCTCCTTTCTATTATAAATTCCTCTGATAAATTCTTGAAAAAATCTCTAAACTCTCAGTGAAATGGTTGGTCAAATCAGCACATCTTGTTAAACCTCGAAGGGAGAAGCACAATCATGATATTATGAAAGTAAATCAGATTCGGGCTCTCCTACATGTAAAGCCTTGAACGTAGATGGATTTTGTATTAAGATTAAAAGGATTTTTATGAGTGGACTACCAGCAAAATATTATGTCTTAATCCCAATATAAACTAATAGGGCCGTATATGCGATTGATAACCCCAAACGAAAATGTTTGCTCGAATTCGGTAACTGGATTCGCTTTTTATCTTCTTCCCAAGATGTACAGATAACAAACAGTTGAAAAAGTTCAAATAAACTCGTTTTGAATGTTAAATTCAACTTGTTATTGCTTACCCATGGAATTTGCATATGGTACCTAATCATGTTTTTGAGTTCCTAAAATTCTTATTTCACTAGGTGTTAGTTTCCTCCTATATAAAACGATATAGTTATACGTTGTCTATAGGTCTTAATTTCCTAAATCGAAATTAATTGTTTAAACAAAACATAGGTAGGATGCTAATTGTCATAGTCGTATCCAAACTATCTAAAATAATAAATTTGCTAGTAGGCCAATGAAAGGTTAGCTGGATTGGTAATATTCAATTTTGTTTTTCTGTGTGGGAAATGTGAAATATATAACGTGTACCTTACTATACCCTAAAAAGCATAGCAATGATTTTTCGAGCTTAATCATTTTAACGGAAATGTAATTGACATTCCACAACAAAAAGCTCGTCCTGTTACGAAGATTGTACTGTACCCACACACAAGACAGCAACTATAATTTGAAACATTGCAGAAGTCAATCAATTTCGGTTGGTCACACCGATCATCGCTATTCCGGGTGGTAGAATCAATGTAAAAGTGTTTTCATAAGCTTAACCTACTTAAGATAGTTTTTATTTGATTCGCAACGTAAAAATGCAGTATTTACATACAAATAAAAATACCAATAAACATGAATAAATAAATAAAGTCAAACTCGGATTATTTTGCAACTTAAAACACAACTTCTCGTAATAATTTAGAAAAAAAACAATAAACATTAAACTCTTAAGTAATATATAGTGTACGTAATAGTTTTATTTAAAGCAATGCATTTATTTTCCGTTCATTAGTTTGATTTGATATAACATTTGTACGTCAATACTTGGCTGGAATGTATTTCAAACACCGAGAACATTTTAAAGGTTGCAAAAGAAGTTTTTCCGAGGGATAGAAGAAGTTTACACAGGGGGTGTATCTGGAAGACAGAAAACGTGCTTTTAAGCACTCAACGGACAACTGGCTTTTAAATACTTAAGCGCGTCTTTATTTTAGTAGCGTTGTACTCACATGATACTTTGTACAGGCATACTTTGGCATTAGGGTTTTAAAGACAAAGTTATTTTTAATATAGTAATTACGATAAGTTTTATCAGGTAAATTAAAAAGTTAAGGGGTTTTGTATTGTTTTCTGTTGTTGGTATTGAGTCCTTACCTCTCGCAATGTAATGTAGTTAAGAATCTAGAAGCAATAGATTAAGTCCAAATAAATACAATGTAATGCCCCCGTAGCAGCAAACCTCCATACTCAGTGAATTTCCAATGAATATATATTCGTCTCAATACCACATAAAGCCACATACCAAGTTTCATCAATATACATTCATAAATAAACGATTTATGACATTTTAATTATTCTCCATAAGAATAACATGGCGGCTGAGTATGCAGGTTTGCTGAAATAAGGAACACTAACAATGGTTTTTTATACAAATTTTAATATAACTCAACTAGGTAAAGCCACATGCCAAGTTCTATTAATTTATGTTCATAATTAAACAAGATAACACGTTACTTATTCTCCTAACATGGGGCTGAGTATGCAGGTTTGCTGCTACGGGAACTATCGGGCAAAAAATGGGTTTTTGTGCAAATATCAATAGACCACAATGAAATGAAGCAATAAACCAAGTTTCATCTGGATACGTTGATAAATAAACGAGATATACAATTTGTATTACCCTCCATAAGAATAACATTGGACAACGTACTGTGCTTAGCACTTTCAATATCTCAGTAACCAATTGACGTAGAGCAATGATTAAAACACCAAATTGTGCGTATTTTTAAGCTGATTCCAATAAAATAAAATAAAATCTATCTTTTAAAAAAATATATATAAAAAATAAAAAAAAACATTTTTGGGGTACAAAACCCCCCAAAATACCCACCCCTTCGGATAGGTCGTTCTGTCTGGTTTTTGAACTTAAAGTCATAAATGCTGCATTACACGTTTGTATCAAATTCAATCAAAATCGGAGCTTTTTTACGAGAGTTACTGCACCCACGGACACACACACATACACACATATATATATATATATATATATATATATATATATATATATATATACAGTTTCGAACGAATGGTGTTTTTGGGGTCTGGGGACCTCAAAACGAAAAGTTATCATGGTCCTGGGCCTAGGTCTTACCATGCCGTCTACGGTAATAGCTTCTTCCCTACAGGAGAAATTCGCTAAAAAACAAGTTAAATAATTGTTCCTTTGGTTTAAAGGACTAGGATGCAATTTACATAATGTTACGTATAACATATTCTCTCTTTAAAAGATTCACAATGTAACTAAAGATTACGAAACCGGTACCTTTCAATTTGTAAGTAACAATTCCTCAAATAACGGTTTAATTCAAGATTTGTTTAATCAATTGTTTTGATTATGTAAAAAATATAAGTTACAAAACTAAAGAGAAGATGACTTGTGAGCAATAAAATCATTGTGCTATTAATTAATTAAACAAAACAATGGCCACAGCTGATTCCGATAATACATTGTAACGGGTACTACAACAGTTAGGGTCTGAATACACGGAGCGTGCTGTAATTACAGTAACATGTTAATTCACACGGCCAGACGGAATTAACATGTAAATGTGCGGGTGACACGAGCAATGTTAATGCGGTCCCTCCATACAAGACACAGACGATTTATTTGGCAGTATTGCCATGATAGAGGCGGTTTTGCATTTAATTTAGCCGTCGGATTTGCTGTAAAAGTGAATTCCCATTTAGCAGCTGATAGATGCTACAGGCTCTATTAAAGCATTATACATTACAAATACATTATCACGCCAGACTTAACGGTTAGCGTCTTCGACTTCCGTTCAGGGGTCACGAGTTAGATGATCGATTTAAGGGATTTGAACAGCTTGTATTAAAAGTATTTAAGTGATGTTTTCTTACAAAATGCAGTTGTCGTTGAAATAAAGATACAACTATAAACTACATTTTACTTGGTGAGGCATTGATATTGTGATTTTTCATATTCTTAGTTGTAGGGGATGTACAAAATGCTATTTTACTGGGTAAACAGTAAACTAATAAGTTACACTTATTAACAACTTCAGCTTTAATTGAATTTGTTCTTTAAAATATCAATCGTGGGAATTATAAAGCTACCCTTTTTAACGCATTAATAATGTCACAATGTTTCGGTAACTAAGAATTGACAAAGTATTACAATTGTTAGTATATTTACAACATGATAAAAATATCGTACTTATTGTACTACAAACTATTTAGTATGGGTGATTGCATTCAAACCTTCTTTTTAATGTATCATGGTTTTATTTAACTTAAAACAAGAATACAATTTTAACCTGTGATCTAAAGAGTAAACAATGGTCTGCTCTTGCGCAGGTTCAGTGACGACACGACAGTACACCAACTGGCCATTACTTGAAAGATCGCGATCAATTCCAGGTCGATGAGAGAAACTATTAAAATTAAAAAATTAAAATTCATGTTTATAGCCAAAACAATGACGGCTTCGATGAGGGAAAAGAATTTGAAGAAAACCTATATGTCTAGTTTTACGTAATGATTTTAACCAAAGAAAAGCCCGATAAACTAGCTAAACTTTAAGACGTGTTTTATCCACAACAAATGTACTTCATGCACTGATTTGTTTATCTACCAAAACTTGGATCGATAGGGGTAGTCGTTCATCAATCTTGGCAACTCAGCGGGGAAATCAACAATCCCCGAGTTGATAGGCAGAGGTTTGAAGTGGGGGGATGCCTCCTGAGGGAATAAGGGGATTAGGGATTACCCCAAACATGGATATCAACTCGCACCACAGTGGTGGTGGATCAGCGCGTGCCAAGTAAACATACAGGCACTACAACAAGGGCTTTGCGGCAATTTGGATGTGGTGTTTCTGTAAATGATATGCGTTTTTTGCCTGGAGATTTAAGATGAAGCAAACATGTTTTTAAAAATTTAATCTACTTGGATATTTTTAAAGTTTTAATTTATTAAGATCCTATGTTAACCCTAACATAGGATCTTAATAAATTAAAACTTTAAAAATTAAGTAGGACACCCGTCCTACTTGATAGTTTTAAAATTGATCAATGAGGGATTTTATTTTATTCCAGTAAAAATATTTTTCTTTGACTACTATGCCACGGTTTTGTACATAAATGACAAAGTTTTTAGGGGCTTATTTGTTGGCACAAATCTCTATGAGTTCAAATTACTCGATATTATTACTCATGTTTAATCACAAAATCAGTAAATAAAATTAAGTTCATGATGTATAGAAATACGGTTTGAAGAAAAGATTGAAAAGATTGAAGCGTTTGCTTTGTTCTTTTGTGATTGTATTTTGAGTAGAATCACGTGCTACAAGTTATCGTATGTTTGCAATAGCTTTACAGGAAGCAAGCAAGATTTATTTTGTTGCTTGATTTACTACTACATTAAAATAGATAATGAATTATAATCTTATCTTGATGGAATTAAAATCTCACAACAAAAGGTCAAGATATGTTTCTAGAGTCTCCTTTTTCAAAATTGGAAGAAAAACTGTTGTCTAGAAGGCCTAATCTGTTTTCTATGTTTTGTGGTCACGGTCAACTAATAATTTATTGTTATTTAAACTTCCGTCCATAATGCTTGGAGTATCTGAAGGTAAACGTATATTTCATTTGGACACCATATAGAACACCTAAAATGGTACACAGATGCCTCCAAGATATTTGGTTGGTTCCAACTTTAGAACAAATCTGATAAATTTGAAATGCGTTGGATGCATAAAAACTTGTCTAAAACATAAAAACTACTGGTATTAGATCATTTATATGTTCTAAACTTTACGACTTAAATGTAACAGGAGAAAATTAACAAAATAAACAAATCAACTTCCAATTATTGCAATTCCAATTTCCAAAATTAAGCACTTTTCTATTATGCATCGACTAAGTAATCCTTGGCCAACAAGGATGGAAACTGCTTTAACAAGATTAATTTAGTTCATAGTTATGACCAGTTGGGAGGATTTTATGGCCATGGAGGACAGTGTTATTGAGAATGGAATCTGGCTTTGGAATAACTTTTAATGGGAGACTGCTGTGGACACCGTGTTTTGTTCTCCGGCATAAACTATTCTAGTAAGCCTGGCTTAGTTAATCTATGTTTGTTGGAATCTAATTCTGGCTGTTAATCATATTGGGTATAGGACTGAGCGAAAGCTTCTGCTATTTAGGGTAAAGATCTAAATATAATTTTACAACTGTAGTTTCTTGTACATATTGGCTTTACCGGACGAATTCAACAGTATTTGGACTGAGTTTTGTAGTTAACCTTTTGAACTACTTCAAATAATACAACAATATTTTTAACTAATCATCTGAACAAGTAACCATGAGAAATATCGTAAAAATTATCCGTAATAATGAATTAGAACTCTGAAGACCCGTGGGGTGATAAGGGATTTTTGGATTATTCACATGGATTATTCAAAAGGTGTTCACCCAAATCGTTAAAATTAGCCAAGCTCGAATAATAATATCAACATATCTTTTTAATAAATATAATACAAAGTTTTGATAAGAATGTAAAAATGTAAACGACCAGTGAGATACAAATTATATTGAGATTTTGCTTTAATATTTTATTCATATTGTCTCTAGGATTTAAGCTTGAAAGAAATAAAGTAGGTTTCCTTTGTCAATCTGAGGTTTACTCGCAGAGTTTAGGTACTACTGTTCCATTATCAAACCTGGCGTAAAAAATTAAAAGTATAACACATTTTCAAAGTTTTTACACATTAACACATCACAAACAAACGGCACGATTCAAATAAAAATAAATAAACAAAACAAAGGAGACTATTTTTAATCGTACCGCCCGTTTGTGTTAAGTTAATGTGCAAAAACGGTTACAATGTGTTCCAATTTTCAATGTTGACACCAGATTTTATAATAGGACAGTAGTCCCGAAACAAGTTATCGGCTAGTAAACCAAGGATTGACGACGGAAATATATGTAAACATACTTTATTTCAAGTTTACTTTTGTGTTGTTTAACTGACAGCTCTTAATTGCAATCATAGCCTCGACGAAGCTATGATAAGAAGCTTGTTTTTTCATGTTTTGTTTTATTGATAATACCCCCTAAATCAAATCTAAGGTGCTCAGAAGGGACTGTTTGTGCCTTAAAATGTATACATATTGAATGCATCCAGGGAGTGATGTTGTAGTCTGGTGGTGGAAGTTGATTTCCGTGTTTGTCGGTTGGTAATCCCTAATCCCGTTTATTCCCACAGGATTCCTCGCTCTCCCTCCCCCAGACTCACTTATTTACCACAGCATAAAATGAATGGGAAAATGATTATCTTCACGCTAGAATAAAACGTAACTAATTTTCAATGCCAAGTGATTACTTTCTTCATTATTTTAATATTGGCTCTTTAATGCATAAAGACAATTTACGCATTATTAATGTCGAACGGAGAGCATTCAAATGGAGCAGTTACATCAAAGCGAAACGTACGTTAAACCCCTTGGTAATGTGAAGTAATGTACTGAAAATTACTGTATAACTCCGCAGATATTTTATCCAAGCAAATGTATAGTGCAGAAATCACTACACGTATGATAGAAGCTCTTTAACAATGCACTTTTTATAAATCAACTTTAACATACAATTCAACAAATAAATGCAAGTAAGAGCTTGTTGAATTCCTTATAATACAAATTAAATATCTTTTGAGATGCAGAACAACATTTTAGCAAAAATATAATAATTAGTTCAGAGTACCAATTCGATGGATGAAACGTTAAATGGTTCTTAATCCCCATGCTAATACAGTTAGTTTAAAAGATAGGAAAGAAAAAGGGAAGAACCAAAACTGGTTACCATGTGTTTTGGGAAACACATAAACTAGACTAGACTATTTCCTTACGTCCCCATAGCTAATAACTAAAGTATCCAAATATCTAAAAATATGTAACAATTCTATACTCTAGTACAAGGATAGCATCTGTCTATTTGTTTGCAAAATTGATCTTGGAATCCAGTGGACCGATTTTTTTAAAATTTTGGAATGGAATTCGGTGCTTTTGGACCTACAAAATTGATTGGTAAAAACCTCAACCCCAAGATAATTCGTATTTTGTTAAGAATCTCATCTGAAATTTTTAAATTTTAACATTAGAATTATGGGGTTTGAAATCAAAACAAAAGAATCATAACAGCTACTGTGAATAAACTAAACAGTCACAGTAGCACTTACACGAGGTAAAGCATCAACAAATGATTTCTTGAAAACAGTAAATATAATCAATGAATAAAGATTGCATATATACATATTTTTAACCCACGAAACTAATCAAATATCACCGATCATGGCTCGGTTTACCTTGTACTAACCTCTAAACTAATATCATGGATTTTATAGCTGTTATTCAAATGAAATCAAATGAAATTTTTTTCAGAAGCTTACACTCGGAAATACATTGATGCAACTTTCGAAATAAGTAATCCCCACGTGGGCCGAAGCCTGTGGGCGGGGACTGAGTCTCTTATCAGTCCATCCGTAAACTTACTACACAGTTGCACTGATATTCGATTACGTTTCTTTTCACTTTTATAACTGGCAAGAGATGAATCACTGTGATTAAATATTAAATATACAACAAAAAACTGTTTAAAATAAAGAGGATATCGTAAATGTGTAACTGGACGGATTATTAATTACAAACTTCGATAGGTTGGTTATATGAGACTATAAATGATGGCAATTATCCACGGGTTTGTAGCTGTAGCAAGGCGGCCAGGGAACACACTCCCGCCTACCGTTTGATTAACTGCTGAGCCGTACAATAAATAACACTCTACCTGGCTCGCTGGCAGAGAGCACTTGCATTTATACTTCCCGTTTGTAGAAGCAGCATATTTTTTCTTTATAAAGTTCCTTTAGTGGGTGTTTTTTCGATAGGACTATTCGTTCCGCCGCACTAGAGCTGGAATAAAAACTCCACAATTTATTTTTTGTAATTAACCTTTTTTATTTTGTTGAGAAAGTTTAAACTTAAAATAGAAATATTTTGTAGTTTAAACCGGAGTTAAAAGTTACAAAGCATATGCATGCCAAATCTCACGTTCCTAGCTCAAGTATAAGTAGTGTCACGTGTATTCTAAATAATATCAATTGGCCCAGAATCGTTATATCATTACTACTTATACTAAGAAAACGGTCAAATCTAAACATACTTAAAGTTTTTGATTTTACAAAAGATTTAAGTAATCAAAACTGGTCATGTGACTGCTGTTATTTACTAAGTGTGATGTAGAAATACTGCGTACCCAATATTAGGCCTAACGTGGGAGATGCTTTTACACCATCCTAGGGGTTATGTGGGTGCTTCTAGACATCTTCGCTCTGACTGGTTGAGGTTGACATCCTTCTTCTGTTGAGGCTGCTGGATTTCGGCAGAGGGTTGCCACAGGGGTTGATCCGTCATCCTCTTCCAGCACCTCTATTCTTTCACTCCATCTCCTTTTTCGTATCAGTTTTTATTATTTGGTGACAGTCCACTTCCCTCCTCCCCTAGCTCGTTATCTCTTCCTTTATTAGAGGGTGCTGGATTTCGGTAGAGGGTTGCCTCAGCCATTTCGTCCTCTTCCATCACTATTTTGCATTCACACTCTCTATTTTCCAACACTCGTCATTTTGATATTTTCTCTAGATTATCGACTTTTCAATAATCGAAGGCAGCCACCTCCACCTCCTCTTCAGACGCGTTGGCCGACCTCTCCGATACTGTCAGCCACCCGCAGACTCCACCCCCTCCACTGCCTCTTTTCCTGACGGGTGCCTCCTCCACCACCACGCTGCTGCAACGGCAACTCCCCCCAGAAGAACAGCACTCACCAAATATTTGTGGTCACTGATGAACCCCATGGTGAAATGAGAGAGATGAATTGTAGCACTGTACTTAGAAGTAAGTTAAAAGTTCATCAAAATAGTTTCATAGGTTTTTAAAAATTACGTAGAAATCGTTACCACGGCAATTGTTTCATTGAAGTACATTTTAAAATAATTAAAGTTATTTTGTGTTAAAGATACTATTACTAGCTTTTACCAACATCTTCGCTTGTTCAGCTAATTTCAGTTTTATAATTAGTCAAACTGAATTACTCTGCAAATAAAAATTCCAATATTTGAAATTGTGCTAAAAATTGGCACTTTCATATAAGTTATGTTCTTAGGAGGGGTTGTATAAAAATACTCGCTTTACCCACATTCCCCTGCTATAGAGTCTATGACATATTGACTCTACATTAATTGACTAGCATAAATTAGTATCCACATTGTGTGGAAATCAATTATACAACTGGAAATAACTGTATATTAAACAGTATCCATCAACTCATTAAGAAATTAAATATGGAGTCCCTTAAGGATTTATCTTGGGCCCAATTTTATTTGAGATAAAAACCTTAAAAAATGCAAAGGTTTCAATATTGTTGAGTTGTCTATATAGTTACAACTAGCTGGTGCTTAGTACTACTTGATATAAAGAAGGAGTGCGTGTTAAATTAAGGCCTTCGTTGATTATCTATGTGCTTGGGAAAAATTAAAACCGTATCTTGATTTATTCAATATCTTGAAAGATAATTTTTGTATTTCCAAGGGATTGAAACACCATAACTAAACAAACTTACTATGTCTTTGGGTGGCTACAACCATTTGCATCAAATATCTCACCTTCGTTGGGGCGCTATCTTCAATGGATGCAAAATATACAAAAATCCCCCCCCAAAAAAAACAACAACTATCAAATCTAAAAATATTCAATGATTATTTTTAGTTGTTTAAATTATTACAAGTAGACGTATGGCTGCTGAGACATACTAAGAGTTATCTAGAAATACTGTGTCCTAGTTATTAAGCCTCTCACTATTATACTAGAGCGCCAGAAAAAAAATCTTGAGGAATTGTAAATATTTCAAAAATCTAGCGCTAGCTAAAAGCGAAGGAGACGAGACATGGAAAAAGTTATAGGACCAAAGTTGTAGTTCGTCTCAAATCCGTAACCCATAGTGGTCTCCGTATTTAGATAGAACCATTCGTTTGGCCTTTAGAGGTAAAATAAAACGAAACTACTTTTAAAGGTCCAATAATGCCCCCATTTTTTAATTTCTTTGAACGGGTTAATAACTAAAACTGTAATATTTGGCAATTTGTCTTGGAGATTCGAGGTACAAAGTATATGCATGCTAAATTTCACGTTCCTAGCTCATCTAGAAGTGGTCTAGAAATGTTATACCTCAGAGAGTTAACACCCGGCTGAATACATATATTTAGATATATTTATTACATAAATCAGAGGTTTTGGGAAACGTTTCTGACTAACTGCACTGTAACTTAGGAGTCTTCGTGGTCCCGTTGTAGTAAACTAAGGAGACACACTGGTGCTGCCCTAACATGTCAATTTACTCTGGCCAGACGCAATTAACATGTTAATGGTACTCACCACAAGGCAGGTATTGCATTCCAGCACTAGTGAATGGTACTGCATTGCACTTGGCAAGCAAATATGTCTACGCAAAACTGTTTGTAGTAATGTGTAAATCTTGTGCTAGGTGAGAAAAATCAAATGTTACGTACTTATCCTAGTTTAAATCAATTTAAAATGTTGATTTATTTGCCGGACAATTTATATTGTCGTAATTGCTGTTTTGTTTAAAGACTAAGGTAGTAACAATTTGTATTTTGCAATGGGCAGAGGTTTTAACACCCGTTATTCAACGGCTACAATACTGTTTGGGAATTGAAAGCAAAAGTTCTTATAAAATAATTTGGCTTTCGGCTTTATTAAAAAATATGTTTTGTCGGAGCCTAAATCCACTCTTATGAAGTATGAGGGAATCTCAAACTGGAAGTACCATGAAGCTTAGTAAACGTTATACAAATCTGTACTCAGTAAGGAAATCACGTACATCTATTTTTTTTCTAACAGCAGAAGACCGAAGTTTAGATTCATTTCTTTCTGTTTGACGTGACCAGTGGATGTATATATGTTTTATTGGTTCGATAAATAAAATAATACTCCCGTCACAGCAAACCTGCGTACTCAACGAATTTCAAATAAGTGTCTTAATACCACAAAAAGCCACATACCAAGTTTTATCAATACTAGTAGCCTGTCGCGGCTTCGCTCGCGATCACAACTTAATATTATACTGACATTCCCGTATAAATATTGTGTTACCATTCCAAAGCCAACATGGCCTGATGATTGATTAATTAACTGTGTTTACTCTATTCAGCTGATTGCTTAAAACTTATAGTTATTTCCCAATGTTAAGCTTATGGGAAATAACTCAACATTAAGGGCCCCAGGGCCTCAGACGCAAATTCTTTCTCCAAGGAAAAAGTTTCCTGCACAACTTCACGTTAGGCTCTTTCCAATGACACCGAAAACATGAAAATCGGTTCAGTAGTTTAGGAGGAGTAATTACCACAAAACCTGCTCACCTATTAAATAAGTATAGATACATTCATCTGGCTGGTTTTCAAACTTAAGTCCTAAATGTTGCTTTACACGATTGTACCAAATTTCATCAAAATCGGACCATTTTTACGAATATTATCGCACCCATGGACACACACACACACAAACACACACACACACACACACACACACACACACACACACACACACACACACACACACACACACACACACACACACACACACACACACACACACACACACACACACACACACACACACACACACACGCACACACGCACACACCACACACATGATATATATTTCATCGAACGGTCTATCTGGCATCTGGGGACCTCAAAACAAAAGGTTATCATGGTCCCGGGCCTAGGTCTTACCATGCCGACCAGGGTAATATTTTCTTCCCTACAGGGGAAATTCGCTAAAAGAGAATAATAATTACGTTAAATCCCACTTAACATTGGATAACAAATTGGAAACTTCTACTCCCCCAGGAATAACTAATTGAGGAATAAAACTGGACGGTTCACCATACCATTTACGGGTTCGGACATCAGTTATGAAAAGGCTGTCTGTCCGCTCTCCCTGGGGAGTTGTGAATGCGTTCGCTCGCTTTTATTATTCTGTTTCCCCTACCGATATAAATTTCCCCCAATTCAACTTTTTTCGCTTGTTCCGTTGCGACATAAATTATATCTGTAATGCAATTAACGATCATGTTTCAAAAATGTATTTTTAAAGCGATTTTGCAGAACGTAAACTAAAAGGTGTAGACAGTCGTAGAAATAAAATGCTTTCAAACGTCGTTAGTCCGTCCTGACTTGCATTTTAAACCAGTTAGTTAAACGTTAACAGTGACAGAGTCCTAAACCAAACTTTCTCAGATTACTTTTACTACTATCACGACAACTATGTTCTAATATAAATTACAAATATTTTGCTTACTAACCAAACATTATGTAATTCAAAAATTTCAACCTGTTGGTTAGACTTATATTTAATCCAAACTAAACAGTTTAAAATTGTACGAATCCATTTAATTACAGTGAGCGATTCGAATTCAGAGAGTGCGTGAAATTACAGCCACTCGTTAGTAAACGCTGGCCACTCTAAATTAGCATGTAAATGTGGACATGACCTGCAGACTGTTAATGCGACCGCCTGAACTGGGTAGCGATCAAACTGGACTGTCTTACACTGCCTGGTCTAATTGGACATACAGGATTTTAAATTTATTTTTGGCTGTTTGTATAGCTCTAACACTATTACGGTTAAAAATTATTAGAGGAATAAGAGGAATTTTTTTAAACTTGAAAGGCACATTCAGTAATTTAACACCATCATCGCGTAATATTTTGATCTCGAAGTTCGTGTATCAATCACTAGGCCTTTACAGAGATCCGAAGGCAAAACTAATGGATCACTATGTAAGATGCCGGGACGTGAATAATAATGAATTATGAATGTAAAATCAGTGATATGACTTGTGTAACCTAGTTACTGACTAAAACCAATCAAATAGCAGCTAAAAAAAGGCACGAGCCTCTGGAAGTGGTGCCATTGTCTATGTGAGCGCTGCCAGTGTAAAACTTTGAAATCACATCGAACGCCATCTGTGGAAAATTTTAAAATCACAGCACCGTCTGCTACTTGATGAATTGTAACTTTTACTTAGTTCGATACACTATGGTAGTCTAATGGATATGACACTGGATTCACAATTATGCGGTCCCAGGTCCAATTTTACCTTTTCGTGTTTACTTTTTGAGGTACCATTTTTTGTTATATTTTACACAAATCCATTTTTGTAATATGTTACAAATAAATGAGCCGCCATACAGTGCTCTGCTGAGTTAGGTTAGGTTATTTTACTATAGTCTTTTCGTAAAAGTTACGTAATTTTGTAGAATATAAGTAGGTTTCTTCTGTTTACATTTGAAAATACTAAATTTCACTGGTAATGTTAGACACACGTTGTTTTTCCATAATAAAGCATCTGTTGGGGATATAGTCACCATTTCCAGTGGCTCGTGCCTTTTTTTAGCTGCTAGATGCTGCTAGTGGCCAATCAGTGTCATCTTATACAGGAGACACGATGGTTGCGACAATTGTTTAATTTTTATGTCGGCCAAAATGATAATTTTATCAAATAGTTTATGAATCATGTTTCAGCATATAAAACAGAAAACCGGAAAGATCGAACGTCTCAGAACACCTCCTAAAAAATTACCACGCCTTATGGGAACTATTGAAGGTAATTTAAGTATTCTTCATATTTGTAAGAATGGTAATGTAATGAATGAATGGTAAGAATTATTGTCACTGTTACTGTATAATTGTCCGGATAGGGATTTAACTGAACATGTCAACTTTGACTCTCCATAATCAACTTGAGATATTGTTTTTTAATGAGAGTAATTTAGAATTAGGCCCTATACATAAAATGTATGACTTAACATATACAATTTATTATTGTTTAGATGCCGAATAAAGAGTACTGAGTATTGCGCCAATTGCAATATTACCTGAGGCACTAATTTGATTTTTTCATTCTCTGATTGGATCTGATATGACTCGCTGAATCGCCTTGTACCATTTTAAGTATATTTACCGAAATATATGTAAGTGTAAATATATTGTGTAGTGTATTTATAATCTTAATTTATTGTTGTAAGAACACGTATCATGCTAATAAACTCCTTGCACTTACACTGTACTTACATACAAGGCGGTAAATATACAAAATATATGGTACAAGGCGATCGATTTCAAGCAGTCACACCGGTCATCATCAGGCCAGATCAGAGAATGATGGGAGGGGGGAATGACTTTCTTTGATTGGGCTTCATGATGACCTGTGTGACTGTATTAAATCGATCGCCTTGTACCATTATTTTTGTATAGCCTATATACCGTCTTGTCTGTAAGTACAGTATAAGTGCAAATCTATTTTTTGTGCTGTGCGAGGTAGTTTATTTATACAGATAAATAAGGGATAAGGTATGTTGTGAGCGACAAAATTTAATCCCAGGTGAAAGGGAATTTCGTCCTTACGGATTGTCGGCTTATCACATTCTGTTTGTTACATCTCCAGACTAGCACAGGCCAAGCCAACATACTTTGTAGAGTACTAATAATTAATCATAATACATTTTCAACCTTGATAAATAACCGAGATTCTGATAAAACTGTTTTGGTTTGTATAAGGTTTACGTTGTTTAGTAGATTTTTATTCGACTAGTAATACAAATTTAGATTAGGTACCTATCTAACTTTTGGCCATTTTTTCTTGTTTATGTGTTCTATTCTCTATTGTCTAATGATGATGAAATGTTATTAGTCTTTATTTTATATTGTAGGACGCCAAGTCCTATGACAACAAAGATCATTTGTTACTGGGTTGTTAATTTGGGATATTTTTTAAAAACATACCGACCTTAGATAAGTGGCCTTAGACCTTAATTGTTTGGACCAAACGTAAAAAATTCTCTATAAATAAATATCAATTTATTTTTAGAGTATAAACACATTTTACAACATTTTAATGTTGCAAAAAAGTTACGCAGCTAAAAAGCAGTAACATTTTCTGGCAAATTTACAGGAATATATATACAAAATTACATTAATCGGTCTTAAAGCTTCCTGGAATTACGAGTTTATAAAGTATAAGAGGTAACCTCATACTCTATACTGTAACCAATTCGTGAATCCAGACAAAATCCGAAGCCGAGCAGAAAACAGTTAACATAAATTTTCCTCATTAAAATCTCATCCGTATTTGCATGCTAATGTAATCTACTTGGAAAACATTAACATATAACAGTTTCTCGGAACAGCAGATAATTACACTATACAGTGTGTTTAGAAAGGGTCGTTACAAACTTCGGGAGCAATATATATATATATATATATATATATATATACATATATATTCCTGTAAATTTGCCAGAAATTGTTACTGCTTTTTAGCCTTAACTTGTTTGCAACAATAAAATGTTGTAAAATGTGTTTATACTCTAAAAATAAATTTATATTTATTTATAGAGAATTGTTTACATTTGGTCCAAACAATTAAGGTCTAAGGCCACTTATCTAAGGTCGGTATGTTTTTAAAAAATATCCCAAATTAACAACCCAGTAACATGATAACACAAATGCTGGATGCTGGCTGCTGGATGCTGTAATATGTTTGGTTGGTTGTTGAAATATATAATGGCTATATATATATATATATATATATATATATACGAAATATATTTTTTTCATTTATCAATTCACGTGTTACTATAATACCACCATATTCATCCAAGCCATGTTCAATTGAAGAATTTGATATAATTGAAATTATAAATTTGATTTCTTGTTAAAATTTTCAATTTTGGTGTGTAAAACTGGAATCTTGCCTACTGGCCATTACGGTTGTGTAATAACACCGAGTTAATATCCAGGGACGGCTTCATCAGTATGCTAATGCATCCCTCGCCGCCGCGACGGTGGTGGCAGTGGCCGGATATTGCGGGGTACATCCGGCGACGGTAGTACATATTGTTAATTGCGGACCAATTTGGATTTAGAATGGCGCGGATTCAACCCTTAGCACCCCAACCCTAAAATGTTAAACAGCATAAAGCATAAATGTGCAAATGCTTGATATTCCAAAACATGATAAATTGTTGGCCAAAAGTAAATTTAATTAAATATACAGAGTGTTCATTACAAACTTCGGGGGCTGGTAGTACTTATCAATTTGAACAACAAATTTGCTGTAACATAGGTCGAAAGATTTTCCGTTTAGCCTCTAGCTGCCATTTTTTATTTTTTTACAAAAAAATTTTGAGAAATAATTTAGCAACAAAAACTAAACTTAGCACGTACGTTAAATGACCAAAGAAGCAAATAATAGAAATTATTATTAAATTGACTTAAATATTTTTAAAATGGCGCCCGTTATAATATTTTAAAGTCAAAGAACAAACAAAACATTAATTGTATAACAAATTTACAATATACAAAAAAATATAAAATCTTAACACAAATCTAATGACACTTTATTCAACGCAATCCGTTTACGCATCAGTGCGAAAATGGATTTTTAAGGTTTGCTTGCACAAATCGGGGACAAGAAACAGTGCATTTGGGCGGTCATTATTGTCCCCGACTTGTGCAAGCAAACCTTAAAAGTGCATTTTCTTGCTGATCCGTTGACTGATTGGATTGAATAAAATGTCATTAGATTTGTGATAAGAATATTTATATTTTTTGTATCTTGTAAAATGTGTATACAATTAATGGTTTGTTTGTTATTTGACTTTAAAATATTAAAACGGTCGCCATTTTAACAATATTTATGACCACTTAATAATAATTTGTATTATTTGCTTCTTTGGTTAATTAATGTAAGTGGAAAGTTTAGTTTCTGTTGCTTAAATAGTTCTTGAAATATTAATTAGTTTGTTGAAAATACAAAATGGCGGCTAGCGGCTAAACGGAAAATGTTTCGACCTATGTTTATATCGAATTTTGTGTTCAAATTGATAAGAACTACCAGCCCCCGAAGTTTGTAACGACCCTTTCTGAACACCCTGTATATTGTAATTATCTGTTCCGAGAAACTGTTATATGTTAATGTTTCCAAGTAGATTACATTAGCATGCAAATACGGATGAGACTTTAATGAGGAAAATTTATGTTAACTGTTTTCTGCTCGGCTTCGGATTTTGTCTGGATTCAGGAATTGGTTACAGTATAGAGTATGAGGTTAACTCATATACTTTATAAACTTGTAACTCCGGGAAGCTTTAAGACCGATTAATGTAATTTTATAAATGATTTTTTTATTAATAAGTCAAGTTATGTATTCATAACTATTTCCTAACATGGTTTTAGTAACAAATAAAAGTTTTATATTTTGACATCACTAACCACACCAACCTCACACTGTTTACAGTTCCTGAAAGTATGTCTGCTATGCGTGCTCTAAAATTATCTATTTACCTAAAAGTATTTTAAATATCACATTAAAAATACTTAATGATATTTTACTTAGTACATTAAAAAAGGGGTGATAAAACAAATTATTACCCAGGGAGGGCTTGATTGCCATACTAATGCAACCCTCGTCGCGACGGGTGGCCGGATATGGCTGGCGACTTCCGGGGATCTGTGGCTAAACGAGCAGGCTGCTAAACGATGCATGAATAATTACAAGTATAATTTGACTCTCGCATTACCATGGTTTTTAGTATTCAAAATAAAGTTAAATTAAAAGAAAGTATTTCTGTAGCCTACACATTCTTATAAAATATTTGACATTTCGTCGTTTAATCGGGATTAACTTGTAAGAGCCGAAATGGAAAAACAGAGTTTTGCAACGTTAAAATTTGATTTACCCTATGCCCTATTTGAAGACCCTATGCAAGAATATCTAGGGTCTTGAACTGAATTTCATGTATACTAGCTGCTGGGCTCACACTGGCAGTGCTCACACTAATGTCTCAACTTCCAGTGCATTATTTTAGCTGCTAGTTGGGCTCAATAGCTCCTCTTGTTTAGCTGATTTTAATTTTAAAGTAAAAAAATACATTTGTGTTACTGTTAAATATGTAATATATTATGGATTGTTGTGGGCCTATTGTGATTGTAACTAAATCTGTAATATTGATTAAAAAATCTCACAGCTAGCCTAATTAAAATATAAAAAATGGGTTTCATTTCAAATTTTTATTTATTTAGCAGCCTTGGGTAGAATTTTTTAGGAAAAAACAACTATTTTTTACATCAGATTCTCATATAATGAATAGTTAGATTGGTACAGTTTAGGTATTAATATATTTTGGTGAAAATGTTAAAGGATTACATCCTATGTAGCAGTAGACCAAATTTTTTAAATCTTTTGTTACAAGTAAAAACGACTTTGTTTGGATAGATGATGTTCTAATTCAAGCCGAACTCCTTGAGAATGTTATAGGTGCTAATTTGTCTAATAGCTACACTCAATTCAACAAAAACTAGTTAGTAAACTAAATATTTGTCATAACTTTGAGGTGACAATAACTTACTATACCCCTGAAGTGGAAAGTCTAATTCTTACGTTAATTGTACTTGTCAATTCCAACATGTTTGAGATAGTTGACAAAAAACAATGTCATTTTGGATTCTAGATCACTTTATATTAGCAAAATGGTTTAAATTACCTGTAGTACTGTCAAGTGATCAAAGTTGGTTTGACATGCTACCTACGGTTTTTAACCGCTGTGGGGTTCATTATGGGACCGTACGTAAACGAAATTTTGGTAAATGCTACCAAACGTCAAGCGATCTTCAATCCATGATGGATGGTGTCAAGATGTATAAAAACACAATACTAAAATGATAAATATGAACTGACTCTATTATGTTAATCATTTGCTGCGTTCAATTTGGATCATTTAGTTTTGTTTACTTTTGTCAGTTAGCTTGCAGATTTGTTAACGATGTTATGTTTTGGTTTTGCACAATTTGAACTCTGGACTTTTCTTAGGTTAATTATGTATTAGCGACTCGGTCTTGCACACGGCATTGCTTTGCAGGGATCTATTTTCACATTTGTTAAATTAATGCATGTTTTATTTTTTTGTGAATTAAAGATTTTGAATTTGAAAAACTTTTACACTACACGAAATTATGAATAACATAACACTGGCCAATACAAAAATAAAAACTATATAGTACGAGCGGCGCCGGCGCCGGCGCGGCGTCACCGGAAGATCATCACTCAACTGGATGCTTTATCGTGTAGCTTTATCGTACTATGATGATTTATCTTCCGGTGACACCGCGCGTACTCAATAGTTCAGTTGCTCTCAAGCCTACTAATTTCCATTTGTGCTGAAGTTTACCACCTTATTAAAACGGGCTTTTTTGAACTTTGAGACAAATTTGATTTGAGTTTCCCTGACATTATTACGATACAGGTTATCGTGGTTAAACGTGCAACAAAAGTGTAAACCAAAATGTAAACAAACTCAAAATATTGTTGTAAGTCTCAAATACAGAGCAGCCCACCTGTTTTAATTATCATCTGATCCAGTAAATGTTGGAGCCCATAAGATTAACATGGGAAGTTTAGTGGCCACTGGGGCAAAGCCCTGAAGGAATTTTAAAACTTGAATTTACCTTTATGTTACTTTAGGAAATTAGCTATCTTCCTACCAAATATCAGCTCAATCGGTTCAGTTATTGGAGCGTGATTGAACCCCATGCCCCATACAAACTCACAAAAATTCAGCTTTATAATATTAGTATTATTTCAACCTTTTCCAAAGCCAAAGTATTGCTGTATTTTTTCAATTAAAATGACAATTTGCTGAACATGTTAATAGAATTATTGTATGTATGGTAATGGTGATTAAACAATGTGGTGTTGTGGCGAATACCAGCCAAAACATTTGGGCTTCTAAAATCATACTTCAGTGTCGGTAAGAGTATTAGATTTGTCATCAAGTCTCCTCCGCTTATCCACGGATCCTTGTATACGTTGACAAGCAATTCACTAAGCTATTCACTAAGGTAATTTTATTACTAGTTTTATATTATACTTTTGCTTAGTTAGAAAGATCAATTTGGTGATCTATTTTCTTTCGTGTTATACAATAAATACAAGTAACGATTTTTGATAAATTAAACTCTCTATCATAAAAAAGTAGCTCTTAAGAATTCTGTGGACATTATAGTTTTACACATATTACTCCCCCAATTTCTACGCATTCATAAAAACATAATAGTTTCCTTGATTGAAATAACAGGATTATTATTGTTACTCAGCCCATGTGCTTGTAATGCACGTTCACAGGGCGTGACCAACTCCAAACGGATTTCCCATTTCATGCTGTACTATGTTGGTGAGTGAAAGTGTGCTGATGATTCTACTCCACTGGCTTTACTTTCAACTGCAGAAACACCAAAGCGGTAAACAGTATTAGGATGATACGCGTTGAGTTTATCACACATAATATCGCTCCTACAAGGTTTGCACTTATGTTGTACTTTTCGATAATTATTGGTTAAAACTCTATAGTTGCTGAGTACAGATTCCAGAACCTCTTTCAGCAATAAATATTGGGAGTAGTACACCGAGTGTTTGAAAAATAACTACTTAGTTTCCATGAATAACAAACACATTACCAAGTGACCTACATAATTCTAGTTTATTTATTTGTAATCAGGAGCATAAAGGTGTTCTTGGGGGAGGGAAAATACATCCTCCAGTTGGCAGGTCTAGACAATACAACATTGACGACTGTAAACAGCCAGGAGCAAATGTTGGAGTGCTATGGTGCACCTCCCATAGCAAGAAATAGAATATTGCCTTGAGTATTAGCGTTGGGCAACAAATTGCGACAACGTAAATTGCCTGCCAGGTGTAAAGGAAACAAACTTGAAGCTATTACCAAGTTAAACTAGAATGTCTTCATAAACCTAATATTTTTTTACATTCGCCATTAAAACTGATCTTGAATTTAGGTAATTATTTTTCAGACTATTGCTATAATTAACAAAATTAAATTAATTAAGACATATGACTTATTTACTTCATCTGTTACTTCAAGATTTAAGTGTAAATTATTTTAAACACTGCGTTAAGTAATTAAAAAATTAAGAGTTAATGCAGCAACTCGCAAAGTTGTAATGAGAAAAATATAAGTATTATTTAATTATACAACTTTTTATCTCTCTCTGGGCTTGATGATGATCGGCCAGGCAATATAAATTGGGCTGCACAAATTTTACTTTACGTTTGAAGTCTTGCTTGGAGAAGGTATAAGTAAAAACCGTCCCAGGATATTAAAAAAAACCATGAGTCTGAAACTCCATAAACCATATTCTAGAATGAAAAGTCTTGGTAGGAAAATTGGAGGAAGTGTATTCGTTTTTTAAAATAATAATACATTATAAAATTGTTTTTTAAATTATAATAGCTAAAACAAATGAACCAATACTCAACGTTTATGGTTAGTTATAACACTCGATTTATCAATAAGTAAAAAGTAAAATTCGTTAGGCAAATAAATAACGTATAAAGAATGTTTATAAACAGTTTTTTAATGTAGCGATTTAAGTTATTTCTGCATTTAAAATAATGTTTTTTTATTGCTTAAATACATATCCATTATGGGCATCTTCAAGCCCATATTCTTTTTCAAGCATTACATTATTCTCAACTAATACTAACTACTAAATACAACGGTTTTAATCAAAAGACAGATTTTAATTATAGTTCAACATTTTAAATCTGGTTATGTGTTTGAGACAGGTTGAATAGCATAAATCACCAACCAATATAGAATGAAGTTAAGTGAATAATCCGAAATAAAATGTAAAATCTATTAAAATATTAGAATAGCTGCAGACAATGTTTAATTTTAAATTTTATAGTCCATGCGGTGTTGTATTTAATGTATTTACAAGTAACTGGAGTAATAAAATACGTCTTACAACTAACACTTAAACTATATTTCCGTTGTGTATGTATATGGATACGGTATAAGTGTAAATATATTTTAAGTGTCTAAGAGGTTTTTATTACTTCCGTAGTTAAAACAACACTTATCATGGTAATCAAAAAGTTATTCTGTATCAAGTAAGTTATTCTGTATCAAACAAACTATCTAAAAACTATCTACATTTGTCAGCTGAGGTTAACTTAAAGTGCTCAGTAAAACTGAATGATAAACAGTATACAACAACCAACAGTGTTACAAACTCTTAAAAATTGTATAAATGTAATTGGTATTTTTTAACTGTTTGTAAAATTGTAGGGTGTTATGTTACCTAGGAAAGATTTAGTATAGTATAGTTTAACGTATGTAAATCTAGTATGTAATCTAGTGTGCAGCATAGCGTCTCATGCACGTACAAAGCTTGATAAAAGGCAAGGTTCAAATATGATAGATTTACATTAATAAATGTATAACCTGCAAGTATTTTCATGTTAGGCTGATTAAAGTTTATTTTAAAACTTATATAAAGTGTGTGAGATACTTCAAAATGCTTTACAAATAGTAAATTAATATATAATGACATTTAAAAGGCAAAATCTTACTCACTTTAGGTAAATTTGAAACGGCATTAAGTACGCTAACGGGATTAAGTCTAAGCCCAACAGGGAAGAAGAGGGAAAGTAGGGGGAGGGGTTGCAGGGGAGGGGACTGTAAGAGCCATTAACAGATTAAAAGTTATATCGGCTTAGGCTGGAAAATCCAATCCTCTGGTCAAAATCGGATCCCATTCGTCCGGTCCAGTGACGCGACGCGAGAGCCGGATAAACGGGAGTCCTGGACATTATCCATTTACTTTTACGATGGTCGAAATGAAACTATCCAAATTTGGGACAAGTTATGTCCACGTAAACAGTTTTTTATACTTTACCAATTAACTTTATTATGTATGTAAGTTGTTCAAACCATTTTAAATTACACATATTTTGTTGTATTTAACTCACACTAATTTAGGTTGATAGTCAGTAGTGTATAATAAATGTATCTCAAAATAAGTATGTTTATCTTTACTGTGTATGTGTGTGTTAATTTAAGTGTACGTAAATTTGAAATTGCTATCTTATTTTTCATGGCATGAAAATTCAAATGGAATTAAGATGGTTGTATCTTTAATAATCAGGAACATTGAACATGTTAAAGATCCACCACGTATTAAGCATTGTAACGGCATTTGAACAGGAATTATATAAAATAAAAGTAACTAATACAATTATTTCATAGTGAAAGTAACATTTGAATTTTTCAGGTTCATTTGTAACTTTAAAATATCCTTATTCTCAACACTCAAAAGTAAAATTATTTATTCTTCAGAAATACATTTTGAAACGTTGCTTATAATATACTTTTAAATATATTTATAAACTGTTAACCAATTATTTTACTTATCTGTGATTTAAACAAGTTTGGGAATCAGATGACCTACTGGTGATATGTTAACGGTATATTGCATTACTTTACTCTATAATAATCCTACATGTCTATGGGTTTTCCCAGTAGTGTTATTTTTAAAGACCGTTATAAATTTAACACATTCATTAATAGATTTATACTTTAAAGGTATGAGGTTCAAGGGCTTCCGTTTATAGATAGGTTTACTAGGTATATGCTTGTTCTTCCAATGGCAATAAATGAAATAAATAATATGACAACCTGTTGCTTGAAACTTAACTATGTCTTTATAAATTGGCTTGTCTTTTTAAATAGGCATAGCAAACTAGATTAACTAGATTGGTTACAGTTTGTGTAATCAATTCAGTAGTTTGTCTGTTTTCATCCAGCTTACGACATTTTATGGATGCTGTTAGACAGTATTTTAAACCATGAAATTTAATTAAAAATATTTCGTCTTTTATCCTTCAGAGTTTATATCAACTCAACATCAATGTTTATGAAAATTTCAAACTTAAATAGCTGTTTTATTCAAAGAAATAAAACTGCTCGGTAAAACTTGCAAAGCAATTCTATTTTCAATAAAAACTAGGGGATTTTGAAGATTTGTATAGAGGTACTCTAGTATTTCTGACTAGATTTGTTACATTCAAACTCATCATTTTGATTTTGCTAGTGAAGGTGTATGCAAATTGTGAAGGTGATCATACAGCCTATTTCGGTCCACACAAAAAAAAAACACAAATGCAGTCAGTCTCACGTCACTTTGGTTCCTATGATGACATTAATTTATTTCTATGAATAAGAACACGTAAATTTCACTAATAAATTTTAATCTAAGGTGAGGTACCGTGTGTAAATGAGTTATGCATCGGTGAGTGTGGAGCAACAAGGCGCGCCAGCTGATTGTGAAACTGAGTGACGCAAGGGCGGCAAAACAAGCAAACTAGTTACACTATCAGCTGAGTAACATGATCAGCTGTTACGAGTTATCAATGGACTCCAACCCGGGTATAATGGCAACTACGTCATACACGCAAATGGCACAGCAGCTGTACAAACATTACTAGCTCATCGACCTTTTGGAAAATGTGGCATTGTTTCTTCTCTGCAGTATTTCCATCGAAAATGCTTATTCAAATGATTTAAAACAATGTTTAGATTCAATTGAATTTATAAGATGTTGTGTTTCACATAATTTAATTAACTGATTCGTTTAGTTTGCTATTTAACATGTGTCTGCAAGGATGTTTATCTAAATTAATATTATGTAGTAATTTAAAAGTTAATAATTAGACAATTTTTTTTAATTGGATAAAAAAGTATTTCTTTACAACAATAGCTGTTCAAAATCAAGAGTTTTATTTTGAATAGTCAAGTTTGATTCCTATTTAAACACTCGATTAATGCAATTATATATACAGGATAATACGCTTATGATGATCTAAAATAAAATCAGGAAACAAATTATAGGAAAAAGACAAAAACTGTTTTTTTGGGGTTTTTGCTTGTTAAAAGGATATTACTTGAACTGAAGACCCTGGGCATGCATGTATACATGTATCGTGATTTCAGAAACTTATTAGTCATAATAAAATCCCAATCGTTTCCCTGCTAGCCTCTGCATTAAAATTATCCCATCCTTTAAGTAATACACAATAATTCAAATGTACATTAAAATCCATGTAGATAACCATTTGATAACCCCCTTGTTAATTTAGTTGATATATTAAATTAAATGTATTTATTTGTTTTATTTAACTTTGTCCCGTATTCCCAACACAACAGTTGTTATAATGTTTTAGTATAACTCACCACTATCTATTTTCCCTAAAACTACACACTACTTAATATTAATCAACAGATTTCATCACTCACTTAATCTGTTACAAGGGATTAGCACAATGACGCAGATTAACAACACTTCACAGTTTAACATGACAATCTTCCTCATCACTGATGGTAAACAGTTCCAACAATGAAGCACTAAGTGGGTCACGTCACAGCAAAATGGGAACGCAAATCGCACTTAGTCGTGGAGATAAAATGTCAGTACTAGACATTTAGGCGATGGGCTATTCTTCAAACTCGCTCACCCACACAGTTTTGGTCTTCACGAAACGCTGGAACATACAGATTGGAGTAGAATCTGGAATAACTTTTTGTGTTCTGATTGTTGAAGTTAATTTTGAAATAATTTGAGATATTTTCTTTTTCGGTTTTACCCTGATGTTAAGTTTGCTTCTGAATGTTTCCTTTTTCTCTTCAGGTTTTATATCTAAGTAGTTGTTGGCAGTGAACGTATTCTGTTGACTTTCGAATTCTCTTGCGAAAAATTCTCTTCTCAGTTCAGCGATTGTCTTTTTGGTTTTGGGTTCTGGAGCTGGGATGGGTGTGGGAGGTTTAGTAGAGGATTTATCTTTTGGAAGACTGATGGAAAAGGATGAAATTCCAAACTTTTTTGCCCAGCTGTACTTTTTATCTGAGTTTGTATCGGTTTCATTTCCGAAATTCGTATTTCTCACTAGCACGTCAACATTGTCATTCCCATTTGTGATATTAATAGTAACGTCACCCTTTTCAGCGTCTTCTTTCTTTTTCAACATACTCTTCAACTCCTCCACTTCCTTCTTCAACACTTCCGTTTCCTTTCTCGCTTCATCCCGTTCGTTCCTGAAGCCATCCACTACTTCCGCCAATTTATTCAAATCTCTCTTCACGTCCTCGAAGCATTTTCCGCAGTACTTCTTCTTTTCGTTCGGTACATCCCAGGGGTCAACTCCTAGGAAATCTTCGAAGACACCCTTGGCCGGCAGGACCGGGAGGATGCTTCGGAAGTCGATGTCGCGGTCGAAGGCGAACACTGAGTTCGTTGTCGTCGTTGTCGTTCCCGTGTCGCAGAAGAGGTCGTCCTCGTCCTCAGTGTCGTGACCTCGGAGCCCCGGCGGAGTCCTCGGTTCCTCATGGAAGTCCTCGGACGGAACCTCGGGCGGTTGTACTCCCATGTCGCTCCTGGTTGAGCACTATGTCTCGCGCTGGCACCAAGCACTATTCTACTGCACTGACTACACTGACTGACGAGCTACGACTACGAGCGACCTTGGCCGTCGGATTTCCCAGCTCCGGGAGAAATTTCCCACTACAAAACATAAACAACTGTCGTGTTCTCTCATGGATACTCCAGAATTAAATTAATATTTTTGTTTAACGTTTAACATGAACGTTTATTGTGAATGAACTTATTTTCTTGTACCCTCATTAGAGCTATTTTGGAAAAATCTTTAATACGAATAACTTTATAACTTTTGAACTTTATAACTTTTTAAATACGATATTTGAGAGAATAATTTGCGAATAAATTCCTAAACTGGTTTGACTAGAGCGTACTTGCAAGATGTTTAAATAAATGAGTTATTCTTTGTGTAAGTAACAATATAAAATGATATAAGTTATAGTAATAAGAAGCAAATTAGTTAATTCATGATATGTGAGGTTCTTTATGAAAAAATATATACATTGCTCTGGAGTTGTAAATTTTAGAATTGTGCATATTTTGTAACGATTATTTGTGTGATATTTGTTAACAGTAGTATTTTATTGCAAAAAGTTTTGAAGCAATTACAAAAAATAGTGCTATAAATTATTGTCCTACTTTATTATTTATTTATCAACTAATCTATTTTAATTTTCAATCAAGCTACACGTTCTTCATTCAGTAAGTTAAATCTTATAAAGCTTATAAAGCTTTACAAGATTTTATAAGACTTATAAAGCTTTATAAGACTTATAAAGCTGCAGGACATTCTCTAGTAATTTTCAAAGTGACCAGTCATTTTCAATACAGTACTAATGTACCGTTTAACAGTTTAAAACGCATATTAAAAAGTAAATTTACCTCTTCAGGGAAAAATTCCCTCGCCATGCCTCACTGGATTGTTATCACTCAGGTGTTGTGAAATTACGATCTACATTTACAAGTAGCAGCGGCGCGCGCAACATGTTATCGCGTTTCGAGATTGTCGAACTATCATATTTTAATTGGCTGTCAATCAGTTTATGTCTCATTGACAGCGTGTAATGAGTTTTAAATAGGTAGTATTTCCCGTGTTGGTTTTAATCTGCTGGTTTTATTATGATGCTTGTACGGCAATATGGTATCAGTTTAAACGAGCGTTGGCACTGAATGACAAGTTTAGCGTGGTTAATAAAAATTCGAATTAAATATTTGCATTAACATTTTTTTACATGGGTAATTTAAATATATTTGTCGGAAACTTGAGTTTTTTTATCTAAAAGTTATTTAAACTTTTCTGTTTCAGTTAGTTTTCTTATTTTCTTAAGGCGATAGCTGTTTTATTCAGCTCATTGAAATTTATTATAATTTCAAAGAATACTGCAACTTTAACATCTCATTTCTAGGATGCTCCTCAGTATGAAAAACAAGGTTTAGTTTTTAATTCATCGTGGCTTAGTGACGAAATTCGAAGTTTTTACGACGACAAATGGTGAAAACATTCTGAAGGAATTGTAAAATTCGTTCTGAATGTGTTTTAAGTAATGCAATATGTAAGAAATCAAACATGTGATAACTAAAATAAAAAAAATGCATATATCAAAAATTGTACCTGTAGTAATTGTACAGGGGGTGAATAAAATTTTAAAATATTGTTTTGATCTATTAAACAATGGGTTATTAACGGGTTACTGTTAGATTATCAACGATTATTTAAAGGTTTAATTGGTTTTTGAGAGTGGTTGTTAAGTGCAGTGGATCAAGAAGACTCTGAAATTCCCACACACATACGGAAAATATACGTGGTAATCCTTATCAATTTGATTTTTTACTGTTGATTGCACACATTGTAAAATTTGGAAAATAATGAAAACTAAATAATTTGGGTAAGTTCTTGTAAAGATTTTCATAGTTCCCTGACTCTACGGTATTTTAAAAACATATTAATTTTATCTCATAGTGAAATACCCAAATATTTGTATCGATTAACGTAATTGTAACTATGTGTAATACTTGTGACCGTCCCTACTTACATTTTAAATATACAAAACTAAAATTACTTGTAATTTTGTAGCTGTTTGTAATTTTCAATACGTATCATAAAGAAGGTAAAATAATTTATAAATTGTTTATGAAAATGTATTTACTTGAGGTAAGGTTACTAAAGACCTTAACAGCTGTGTGGCAACCTCAACACATGGTGAAAGCGGAAGTAGGGTGTATTGGACATTCCTGGCTCAGGAGGAGCCAGGAGGAGCGCCCCCCCCCCCCCCCCTAATTAGTATGCAAATTTTTTTTTAATTACCCTAATTAATATGCAAATTTTTAATTACCCTAATTAATATGCAAATTTTTTAATTACCCTAATTAATATGCAAATTTTTTTTAATTACCCTAATTAATATGCAAATTTTTTTTTTTTTCGTTTCAGGAGGAGCCCCCCCCCCCCCCCCCCCCCCCGAGGTACATCAATCAGGAGGAGCCCTCCCCCCCCCCCCCCCCCCGAGGTACATCAATCAGGAGGAGCCCCCCCCCCCCCCCCCGACTCACACTACGCTATTAGCCTTTATGCCTAGGGGCCCGCACCGCGACCATGCCTTGGGACTTGGCGATAGACGACTCTCCCTCTTAGGCAATGATTATATATTTTTATATTTTTTTTTTTTTGTTGATGCAAAGATAAACTGCATTTGTTCATCATTGTACCAACGGTTTTCTTTTTATATCTTTTTTTTTTTTTTTTTTTTTTTTTTTTTTTTTTTTTTTTTTTTTTGTCATTTATTTTCATTTTTACAATATAATCTTAAAAACTATTTGGAGGATGCAGCTTCGGCAGACGCCCTCTCATCAGGTGTAGCAGCAGCAGCATCAGCAGCCATCCGCAAAGCATCGGCAGCTGCCTTCACCGCAATCTCCAGCTCCTCCTCCAGATCACTCACCGAGCGCCAATCCGCATCATGCTCAGCATACTCTTCCGGGCATTTGGGTTGACCACACCACTTCGTAAATGCATAACCATATGCATCAGTCAACTCCGATTGGATTGTTGCGATAGGACGATGTCGGTAGTATGCGTCCTCCACAAATTCCAATGTACGGACCAAATCAGCATCGGACATGGTCATGGCTCTGCTGTTATATCTGAACTGAAGCCCGAAGCGTCCGAGAGCGTGGTGAGGGTGGGAGAAACTAGTTTCCCACCTTGCGGGCGAGTATTAACAATAGACCCTTCTACAATAGGACAGCGGATGCGATTTATTTCATGAATGCAACAAAGGGTCCAAGGCCCTTTCACATGTCCATTGTAGGAGGGTAGTTTACAACCCAGCGGGCCATAAACAAGAGACCCTTCTCAGAATTTTCGGACAGCGGATGAGATTTATTGTCGGGCGTCATTCTCCAACAAAGGACTCTTTCAGTTAGATTCCTTTGAATTCGATTAGGGGAGGGTAGTTTACTACCCAGCAGGTGGTCACAAACAAGACACCATTCCACAATATGCCATTCGAAACGTAAGTCTTTGTCACATCCCCACCACCACCGCCAGAGCGCGTAATATCACACACACACACACACATTCTGTCCAGACATCGCAATGGAAGAGGAACAAGTTTTGCCCGGGGACACGTACGAGGAATTTATTCAAAATTTCATCGATTTGATGCGTCGGGAAATAAGGCAGCAAAGACTGTGTATTAAGAGCATCACCATCAAAGGTGAAAAACCAATTGGCGAAGATAAAGTCACGATGTCGCGCGAGTTCAGTTGGAATCCGGACATTTTTTCAAGAATTTTCATTTTCATGGTGAACATGGTGAAAGCGGACTACACAACCATGGAAACAACGCTGCAGCACGATTCAACATGGTACGAGGAATAAGCAGCATCAACCAGACTCCAAGTCAACCAGACAACATAAAAGGCCTTCATCAAGGCCACCTAAGCTTTTCATGTTAGGGACTAGAAGGAAATATTCCTGAGATAGGAAGATTTCCCCCCCCCCCCCCCCCCCCCCGACTCACACTACGCTATTAGCCTTTATGCCTAGGGGCCCGCACCGCGACCATGCCTTGGGACTTGGCGATAGACGACTCTCCCTCTTAGGCAATGATTATATATTTTTGTTTTATAACTGTTTCGACCTAGTTGGGTCTCATCAGATAGAGGCATGCTACACAGAGCAACTCTATTACAGTTTTTTGGATTTTTGTTTTTTAATTTTTTTTTTTGTTTTTAAATTTTTTTTTTTTTTTTTTGGGTCTTAACTAATATATACAATTAAATAACAAAGAAAATATTTACAAATAATTAAAATGTCAAAGAAAAATATTTACAAACAATTAAAGTGACTAAGAAAATATTTACAACAATACAATTAAATAACAAAGAAAATATTTACAAATAATAAAAATGTCAAAGAAAAATATTTACAAACAATTAAAGTGACTAAGAAAATATTTACAACAATACAATTAAATAACAAAGAAAATATTTACAAATAATTAAAATGTCAAAGAAAAATATTTACAAACAATTAAAGTGACTAAGAAAATATTTACAACAATACAATTAAAATGACAAAGAAAATATTTACAATTCGTCCGATGATGATGATGATAGTTCGATGATTTCACCATCATCAGCACCGGACCCAACACCGTCATCATCGGCGCTGGACTCATCATCCTCAGCGCCGGACACCTCGTCATCCGCGACATCTTCGTGCATCACCACGCCGACGGCGTCCCACTCCACGAATTCGCCGGCCGCCTCATTCCACCGGTATGCAGGTGGGGCGGGACCCTCGTCGAGCAGGACCTCGGGCTCCTCCTCCTCGGGCTCCGCAGCAGGCGCCGCGCGCGCCACCCCGACGATGTATGCCGTAGGGCGAGGAGGCCTCTCCTCCCACACCCGCCGCCGGAACACAGGGGTTGGGTCAGGTGCTGAGGTGACCTCAGACCACCTCACCGGGCTCGTGGCAGAGTCGCGGCTCGACGCTGCGGTGACGGCACCCCACATGGCCGGGCTCGTTGCGGAGTCGCGGCTCGGCGCTGCGGCGGCGTCATCCCACATGACCGGGCTCGTGGTGGAGTCGCGCGTCGGTGGCTGATGAACCTGCGCAGGGTCCAGCGGCTCAGGCGACTGTGGGGGGGGGGGGCGACGAGCAGCCATCTCGAAGAGTCTGCGCCTGTGTAGAGCACGCAGCGCAGCGATGCTGGTGCTCGGTTGCGGCTCCAACGACTGAGGTTGAGGTGACGTTGCCAACATCCTGACCTCAGGCGGTGGTGATGCGCAACACCGCTGCCTCCGCGCAGGATGTAGCACCTCGGCATCCTCCGGAGAGCGTGAACGCCGCTGCCTCAGGTGCTGCGACTGAGGGCAGGATATTTGAACATGTCTGTCCAAATGACTCTGCCTCTTGAAGGTTTTTGCACAACCGAGACAGGTCACCAACGCACCTAGCCGATGCACCTCACACAAATGTCTCGTGAGGTGCTCAGCGCGGTAAAACACACGAGCGCAACTTTCACACGAGTATCCGTCCATATCGAACCGGAGCTGGATTCTAACTGAGGATGTGTGCTGTGCAGAGTTCGCATGTGAAGGTTAAAAGCTTTAGACTCGAACAACAGAAGGGCAGGTTGTGAATGCTAGTTTCTCTGAATAGCTAGAAATTTGTATTATTGTGCCATTGTGTAGCCCGAGACCGAAGGGAGGGTGGTTCTAGGAAGAATCACTTAACGTCGGACCCGAGCAACAAAGGGCAGGTGAAAATCCTAGTTTCTCGGAAAAGATAGAAATGAACTTGCAAGTAGGGTGCATTGGCCGATTCCGGAGGTTTCTGTTCCATTCATGTTCAAACAGTCAAAGTGCCACGCCAAATAGAAATGGTACAATAAAAATGTTAACACCCCCCCCCCCCCCCCTCAGTGTCAGACGAAACCTCTTTTTTTTAAACTAGGCCATGTGGGTACTCTGGTGACTCGGCTCGACGAGACGAACAACAAAATGAAAATATTATTGCAATCGCACAAACGGTGTGGGAGTTATGGTGAAAAATCTGTTTGGAGAGTCGATTCGAGGGTCATCGCTAGTTTGCTGATCTGATTTTGCTTTTACGACGAATTCATAACTGTTTCGACCTAGTTGGGTCTCATCAGATGGAGGCAGACTACGCAGAGTCACTCCATTACAGTTTTTTTTTTTTTTTTTTTTTTTTTTTTTTTTTTTTTTTTTTTTTTTTTTTTGTTGTTTTATATTTTTTTTTTGTGTTTTAAATTATATTTTCTCGATTTACATCCTTTTCGTCTGTAGTAGCGCCGTTTCTCCATTCAATATTAAATTAATTAATCGCTCCTGTATCATTCCCAATGCTTCCTGGTGCCAGATGTTAACCACATGCTTCTTCGGCAGCAGATGTGGAGCACTGACGCCATCCTCCACGACCATGAAGCCGAAACGTACTGCATACTCCTGGTTCATCTCCAACTTCGTACGCAGCACGTTCATGTGGGCGTTGACAGATTCGACAGTGTTCAAGCGGTATGCCATGATGTTGCTTCAACGACGTATCGGGTGGAAATGATCTGGACGCTACGAGCGAGGGTGTCGGTGGTGGGGTGTTGAGTATTTGTGTGGACGATGTGAAACTCTCCGAGGGTGGGAACGGCCCAAAACCATTATTCTCTATATTGGCCTAGACGAATAAAAGCTTTTAGCAAGTCTATAGCATGGCAGACCCCTGTAGGGAGGGTTCTACGCACGCTAACAATGAGGATGTCTAAGGCGCCGAACAACAAAGACTCGATTCTTGGAAGGACCAAGCATAAATTTTCTACAAATCTTTGTTTGGATTGCTTATTGTGTGTCGTTCGTTGGCATATGTTGAAGGTAATTCCCAGGTGATTGATACATGACCTAGTTTAAATGTAACCCCCCCCCCCCCCCCCCAAGGGTCATCTGGGGGGGGGGGGGGGGCAAAAGTGTCACAGACGAAACTTCGGGGGGGGGGGGGGGGGGGGGATCAACATTTTTTAAACTAGCTCATGTGGGTACTCTGGTGACTCGGCTCGACGAGACGAACAACAAAATGAAAACATTATTGCAATCGCACCACCGGTGTGGGAGTTATGGTGAAAAATCTGTTTCGAGAGTAGTTTTGAGGGTAGACGCTAGTTCGCTGATGACGTCTGACGCTAACAGCGCGTCGATCAGCTCATTCGTCAGTATGTCGGGTGATTCGACCGAAGCGAGAAGAGTAGTCACCGCTTCTTTGCTCAAGTTACGCTATCTCAAACGACGCAGTTTGCGCGATAGACTCTCAATCAAGAGTGTGTTAGATCGAGGTAGGGACGAAGTTTTTGAGCTTGCATTTCATAAGAAAAGACCTTGTAATGAAGAAAACAGAGATGGTGAACTGCACATCAAAGAATATAACTATGAAGTCATCAAAGAAGAAGACGGTTAAATTTAACGAGGTGCAAAATAGACGTTATACATACGAGCCCTGCGAGGATGTGCAAGAGTTGACTTGGACGCAAATTGCAATTGACGAAATGCGATTTCGTAGGCCGTTGGTGTGTATGTTGGAGGAGAAAATGAAACACCTTGTCTGTTGCGACAAGACGTGTCACGAGACGTGCGTCACGCAGTTTACTTCAAGCGGACTATACGACGCATCTCGCCAGTAGTGTGAGAGCACTCAAGCGGCGCGGACGTGACCATGGATGCTTTCAGCGCAGCGGATGATTATATCAAATCGTTTATTGGTGAGATCGAAATGATGAACGACGACGCAGTTGCGACATCACCACCGACTCCACCAACGACATCGGTCAGGCCCAAAACAACATCAAGCAAGAAGAGAAAGAGTCCGTCTTCTATCGATTTGGAAACCCAGAAACCGGGGTGGGTGACGAAACCCGCTATGGATTGCCCCATAGTGTCGTGGGTGGATAATGGAAACGTGTTTGCGGTTCAGAATCCTGCAAACACCGGCAGGTCTTTACTAAAAATGTATCTGTACGACGGGAAAGAAATTATCTATATGTGCGGATTATTTCCGGACAATAACAGTGGTGAGTACGCGAGTGTTGTGGACTTGATCAATAAACTGGAAAACTTGTGGGTTGACAAAGCGACCGATGTTCCAAAAATCGTAGGTTTGACTCAAACTGTATAGCACCGAGTCATAACGATTGCACATCACCAGTGCAGAAAAAGCATGTAAAAGGTTCCCACCAAAAACGCTAGAACCTAACATTTCACAAGAACCAAGTTCCGAGATATGATTGGCGACCTGCGTGAAGAATGCACCTACCCGGTCCGATCGTTGGAGAGAGTCGACACACCGTTTGGCGAGACGGTAGTTGCCATCTTGGAGGGTCAAGTCGGAGAATCCTTGAGCTGTAACGATGACAAACGTTACATCCTTCCGGACGGAGTCAACACACTTCCGTGGGGACACATTGACGTTCCACATCAGCCCGAAGACATCCCTCAAGACGATGAAGAGGCGGAGGATGAGGAGCGTTGAGTGGTTGTGTCATATTGCCAAAGACCCTGACTTGACTTGTAAATTATTTTGAAAAATCTAGTCATTAGTTTGTATCGAGTCTCGTAAAACTTAGAAATGTTCTCCTTTTTCTTTTTGTTCTAGTCATTAGTTTGTGTCGAGTCTCATTTTTGCTAGTCAATCTCAAATGTTCAGGAGCACATACTCGATGTAAAATATATTTAAAGTGTGTAAATAAATAGCCAAATTGTTTGTATATACATTCGTATTTTTTTTTCTCCCCTAACATAGTCTTAAGATACAAAAGTAAAAAAAAAATATATATATATATATATATTCAAAAATATGTTAATTCATATAAACCAGGTTCAGATATGAATGTTACTTTAGAATCATTGTATGATAGGTCTGTCCCATTTTGGGGCAGGCCTATAATTGTACGTTAGGTCTACCCCAAAAGTGGGGTAGACCTATGAGACCTCAGGTGGTTGAAAACTGTTGTTCAATTGGTTTAATTACCAGGTGGGAGATTTTCGCTCCCCCTAACACATAATGGCTTAGGGGGGGGGGGGGGGAGATTTTCGCTCCCCCATACTACAGGAATTGTTGAAGACAAGAATGCACCTGCTAATGCCATTGTATGAGAGGTCTGCCCCACTTTGGGGTAAAGGAGGAGAGGATGGGAAATAATAAGAATATTTCTTTTTATTCTGAGTACACAACTAGTTTATTGAGAAAAAAAAAAATGCAAAATTTCAAAATTCAATTGGTATACATTTGTGCAAAGAGTCTTCTGATCAGTGCATCATTGTGGCCAGTAGAAGAGTGTTCAAAGAGCTGCACAAAGTCCGTCATCTTCATGCCGTAGTGGGTGCGGCAGTACAGGAACACAAGGCAGTATTGACCGCAGACCAGAGTGTTGTCACTTTGAATGCGATGCTCGTTGTACAGGTAGCGACGAGCGTTGCGTCTCAGGAATCCTTGGTAGAATTGAATATGTGGCGGTTGACCGTAGCTGTCAAAGAATTCAATTATTCCTCCTCCTTTGTTAAGGTAGAAAGCGACCCAGTGAGTGCCGTCTTCATTGTGTGGATCAGTGTTCACAATCATAGCAGTAGATGGTGAAATATAATGGGGCAATTGATCCGCAGCGTAGACACCAACATTCTGTAGGGGCAGTTTAGCCATACACTTTTGTATCTCTAAGGTATTCATTCTACTGTGTCGACGCCACAGTCAGTAGTAGGAGTAGTACTAGTAGCAAAACAAAAGCAGGAACTGGTATCACTCTCACCATCGTCAGCGTTATCATCAGCGTCATCGATATTTGTACTTAGATGTATCCAACCGCGCAATGTGATACAATTGGTTAGAGCGCATCGTGTGTGAGCTGTTCTGTGGTGGCGACATCGCACTGCGTTTGTTGATAGTAGACAGTTGATTGACGATAGTGATCCGCAGCCAATATCGTTGATATCGATGACATTAGTAGTACAGTGATCCGTGATGAAATTGTATCGTACAAACTCTTTTTTCTCAGCACCTTTGACATAGACAATCGGTCGTTTGGCGATACATGCACGTAACTTTTCCTCTAGCACATGATACCAGATATCACCTTGGTCCCATTCCAATCCGTGACAGTGTTTTGTGAGCCAATAGCTTTCACGCAGTTTCTCTTGTGATAGGAAATCTCGGCTGAATGGTGATTTGGCGATATGATGCATTAGCAGTGTTCCACTGGCCAATTCCAAGACGCACACTTCCTTCAGAATGTAGTCATTTGAGTTGTCCTTGAAACATTGAAAATCCACAATAATCGGAGATGCTAAATTTGTACGCTGTGCTCTGCATAAACGATCCATCTTGTGCGAGTGTTGGTTGATGACTGAGGAGGAGGACGATGACGCCGCCGCCGACGATCTAACCGCCAAAGTCCGCAGACACGTTGCGATGACGATCGATTTCTATGACGTTGTCAAACTCTGCGTATACCAGACAGTTGACAGTCTCTGTGAGTCCCGTGTCGAAAGCAATCTCCATACGCACACTGCCGTTGCGCACTAGGTTCCAATGAGTTGTGTCACTTGCTGACATATCAGGTGTTAGATCGAATGCCATCAGACAATATCCATCGTCGTAGTCATCTCTATTTATGAGATTACCAGCATCGCTAAAGTGTATGCCGGAGCCTGAAAACAGACTGTGATACGCCATCACGTATTTTCCCTTGCCGGTTTCGTAGTGTGGTTGTAGCGGTTTGGACGGCACTTGTTCACCGTCCACGTACAGCGAGAAGTAGTTGGTTTTGAAATTTTGAAAGTTAAATGGATTCTTTTTTAAATCACCATTATAAGCGGCGTTCGTGACCAGTCCGACAATAATTCTTTTCGGCACTTGACCTAGAAAGACATTGTCCAAAGTTTTGCTCCTCACTCCAAACGGCAGTGTGAATGTTTTCAATTCCACTCTGGTGATTGGGTATTTAGCTGTGCCGGTCTGAAGCGTCTTGCTGTGCGCCAACAGTACCGTGGGGCTAACTTTACACCTTCGTATCCAGAGATTCGCATCAACAATGTGCACCTTGTAGTCACCATCATCCGCCATAATGGAGAAGGAATCTTTTGATCGGATCAGTTTAAAACGCAGTTCCACACCGTTCAACAGGAACTTGTTCTGATTACACATGTCCACATGTAGGCGACCGAGCATATCGATTTCACGACTTTTATTTGTCATTTTTCGTCTCGCCTTTAGTCCATCGTTATCGTCCAGAGTATTGTCCATATAGCCGGCGTCGTCCGCGTTCCACAGTCCACATGTTAAATGTGATTTCCTAGCATCATAGCCGTAATTCATCAATGTTTCGATATACGCTCGATATGCATAAGTGTTGTTTTGTGGTGTGACCAGTTTCTGATTCATACTCATATCAACTTGACTGAATAACGAGTGCAGCCAATTGTTGACTGGGCCAATTTTATTCGATTCTTCGACATCTGCGATTGCCGCTCCTGTCGACTTGACAATAGACGCTGTAACTTCCAACATTGTTTGCGAAAGATCGGTGTATTCTTCGCCGTTGCCGGGCACAACAAACTCGATGAGCGAATCATCAGTCAGTGTGGAGATTGGTTTGTACTGAATCCATTTGCCGCTCTCGATACTGGTCTGCGTCGGTGGTAGGGAGAATAAGTCCAATTCCGTCTTGACGCATTCACACGACTTTTGATGTAGAAACGACATTGTGTGTGTGTGTGTTAATTGAATATATCGCGTATAGACGTTCTCCTCACTGCTTTCCTCGTCTTCCTCGTCTTCTTTCTAACTGTCCTTCTCTTCTTGCCCTTCTTGGATGACGACGACGACGACGACGACCTTCCTCGAAGGAGTTTCGCCAAAGACTGAGGTGTGACACGACGGCCGCCGGACATGGCGCGCTTCGCGTACCTCTTACGCGAGAGTATCGCGTTAGTCTTTCGCGCAGGAGTAGCGCGCCGGTGTTTCGCGGTATTCTTTCGCGTTACGCGACGGTGTTTCGCGCGAGAGCCGCCGCCGCCACCGCCACTTAGCACACGTTGAAGTTTGCCGTCCGCCCTGCGCTTTAGCGAGTCGGTAAATTAAATAAAATTAAAAATAAATAATTTTACCCTATTAGAAAATGGAGTACAGTTAGCCTTCAATTAACATAAACCTAAACCATTACCACTTATAAAATATATTATTTAACCTCAATGAAAATCCTATTTTTTCTTCTGATGTCTCATTAGAACATCTTTTGATACCATAATAATATTGATTTCTTAAAAACATTTTGGAAATAAACTTGTAGCACCATGATGTATTTTTAAACTAAGTACAATCACAAACGTAGGATGTACTTGAAAGTGTATTATACCTTTATACTGTTGAAAGTATAGCAGCCCTTCATTGTAGACAGATCCAAAAATACACACTTCATTATAAAATAATACTGGATGCAGTGTTCGAATGGAGACGGTACATTGAACAACGTAAATGAGGCTCCACACAAAGGATTTTGAATGAGACACGCTTCCTTTGATTCCACCGGTTACATTCTGGAATAACGACCTTATCTCGGGAGAGAAACTGTCTTTTGTTGTATACATTGTGTGTGTGTATTACTTTATATCCGGTATGGACTTTAAAATCAAATGTTTTCCTTTTTAGGCTAATACGAAGTTTTAAAGGTCTACTTGTTATGGATCATCTAGCAATGAAATATGGTTTTCTTTTTTTTATTTTATATTAGTTTTAAATGAGCCATTAATAGTGAGCTTGTAACTGTGATACGTAAGATATTTAAAACAATTCAGTCTTTTTACGCTACAAAATACAGATATGCCTCTGTATAGTACAATATATAATAACAGCGGTTTAGTATTTCATAAAGGTTTCTGAATAGAACATATTGCAGTTTAAAATCAGTTTCCTACTTCGCATATATTACTTCTTTTTGCAGTTAACAATGTGGTGAATAATTAATGATAATTATACATTTATCAGTGGCCGTTGCTATTTATGTAGGGTTAATAAGTTTATACAATTCAGGAATAAACACCAAATATCCAGTAATATTAGTTATAAATTTAATTTGGGTGGTATTGAAGATAACTGATATTAATACCTATAGTAATTCATGATTATTCTGTTTAACTTTGGGTCTATGACTGCAAATAAGCAAATACTAAAAATGAAATGTTTATAACAATTTTTAGATAAGTTACGTAAACTATTTTATTGTTATGTCATATAAATATAAATAATACAATGCTCGTGCGCAGTTTCGTTTGATAGTTTAAGATGGGTGCGAATTTATCATTACTATATTTCCATATGATAAAAGCAATTTTATTTTAACTTTTCCATCTCGTTCGGAGCACGGCCAATCCTGACAAATAGCTGTCAAACTTTCCAAATATTCTCAAACTTTTCCATATTATTACTAGAGCTTAAGTAAAAAACAACGTCATTTTCAGAAGATATCAACGTAAAATAATATAAAATATGCTAAAGATTTGCACTAATAATTATTTTTGTATGTATTATTTATTTTATAATTTTATTTAATGCAGGGTTAATTTTAGCCGAAACAATAATTGAACCTGAAGTACAACATATTAAATTGCGTTCAGTTTATAGAATGATGTTTGTGTGATTTTGTATTATTTGACTAAACCAATTTTTATAACGTGCAAAACTAATTATTGTATAGTATTGATATTAGCTAAGAGAAACTTTACACAAATATTATTTTGAATATTGAGACACCCATACTCAAAATATTATAAATAATATTATTCAAACTATTATTTTGAATATTGTAACACTTTAGTTTTTCAAAAGGTATCTAGAGATTATCTGAACCAAATTGTAGTTAAGGACTTAAGTAAATCCTTTAAAACTTGGAAAACAATTTAAATTAAATTAAATTAAATAATGAGCTTTTTTGTTCATTATCTATGGTTAAGTTGATGTTAAAATATAATTGATTTAAGTTTCCAAAAAATAAGTACGGTATATCAAAGCTTTTTTATTGTGATTACATGCAAATTTTAAACAAAAAAGATGATCTAATCTTCATTCAATAACCTCATACTTTCTATAATTCCGTTGTTAAAAAAAAAAAATGAAATATTAGCATAGATGTCAGGTAAGACACGAATACCTCTCAAAATTAATTTGGCCATTTTACTCTTAAATTTAAAGGCTGTATTTTTATAAAACCCACCTCAAATATACTATTTACTATTTGCAATATAAAAATATATGGGATGATTTTGCACCAGTGCAACCAGAAGTATTGTTAAATTGATATAATTGTCTTGTCTCAACTTGAAAGTTAACAGGACACCTATAAATTGATCCGCAGTTATCGTTGTCTATTCTTGTAGCACCTTGCATAAAACTGTTAATAACTTGTCATGTTGTTTGTTTTTGTATGAATTGAGCATATATTAAAGTAATTTGGCTTGCGGTGACCAACATTGAGTGTTGATAGTTTGCAGTACTGGCGCTGACACAGATGGTTACTTTGTCGAATACCCAGGTTATCTGTGAATGGTCGATTTGAAAAAGTGAGTTGTCACTTTAAATTGCGAAGTTTTAGCAGTTGGTATCTCCATTTTCTCCTCTGATATCCTTCCGTAAGTCATATTTTAATATAGTTCATCAGAATAGCTAGGTGATAAAAGTGTTGGGTGAGACGATTCTTATAGAGAACGCCTGACCAATATTTAAGTCATCTAATCAATGCTGACGATAACGAGGGCATTCTTGGTTATACTCGCTGAAATGTAAAACTATAACCCACTTGTTAAAATAATTTGATACGTTGACGAAGAACAAGACATACGGTATTTATAACTCATAACAATTGAATGTTTACACCTCATTATCACCGGAAATAAATAAAATTAATAAAGGTGCAGAACAAAACGTTGATATACTCATAGTAATTATAGTAATTTAAATCCTTGAACAAAATAACAAATAAAAACTTTGTTATGATATTAATAGAAGATAAATTGTTGATTGTTCTGCTTGATCCCTTTTACACGTGGTCTGTTCCTCCTAATGAATCCGTCTTTCTTTCACCATTCATCAAGACTTGACTTAAGTAATAATATTAGATTGTTTTATTTTGTTTTGTACTGTTATTTGCTTAGGTTTGTATTTAAGTATATTTTTCATTTGTTGTTTAAGTGTGATTGTGCTTTTTTAAACAAATATAGCATATAATATACACGGTATAATGCAATTTCTCTAATGTGAACTGTTTGGGTAACTATACAATTTGTTGTAAACACCAGTTTAATTTTAAGCCCATTATGATACTTGGTATACTACGAGTATTTGGATAAGTATATAACTTAGTTTGGTTGAAATTAATCAAATAATATTATTGTAGAAAGTATAATCATGTTTACTTGTAAGTATATGCTATAAATACTTAGAATACTTCAGCCTTCTGATAATACTCTTCCACATCGGTCATCAAACAAGTCCAGTGATCAATAAGAACTTTCTACGTTAAGTATATGCTACTATTAACATGTCACGATGGACACTGTATACATAAAAACAACACATAATACACATAGTAAAGGCACTGCAAACTATTTTTAGGCCACATGATAATTTGAATTTCGTATTAATTACAATATGATAAAATAATCTTCTTAGGTAAAACTAATATGTCTAAATTATACTGTCTATATCCAGCATTGAGTCTAAATTTATAAATTACAATAAGTTGTCTTAATAAAATTTAAATCAAAACTTATATTTATGTAAAGTTTTGTATTTTATTGTTGCTGTTAAAGATGAGAAATAAAAGTAGAAACGTAAATAAATGATCGACTCTATATATTTCATACCCATATTGTCAGTTTCCCGTGATAGATTACCAAAACATACATTTTAGAGAGTCATTACTTATTTTTGTTGAATAAAGTTTGACAAGTGGCTGTTCATGATTCATAAAACCGCGATGTAAATGCATGCAATGAAAACATTCAACCTCGCTCTCACGGCGCACTTGAAACCATTGAAAAGTAAATTCTCGGAATAATTATTAAAATATATTCTATTCTTCAACACTCCTGCAGAGGTTTTATGAAATTAATCTCTTACGACGTATTAAGAATATTTACGATGTAACTGTTTTCTTGGACCCGTAGTAACATAATCGTTTCCTTACAATTTGTTTCGTGACCTTCCATGATCATTTGATAGTCCGTTTTGCTTATTAGTAACGATATTAAATTATTATTTTTTAATAAAAATATCAAAGTTAACTGGCTAGTTATTATTAAGTAAATGGTAATTAATATTCCAGGTATGCTTGTAATTAAACAAATATAACATTTTAAACATTCAAATACCCATTTAATTTAAACATGTAGTAATATTATATTTGTCAGCCACTCATTGAAGTTAAACCTGCTTTACAACTACAGTAATGTTAATAATTAACACACGAGTATAATAACAAATATGATTAAGTTCATTTCTATCTTTTCCGAGAAACTAGGATTTACACCTGCCCTTTGTTGCTCGGGTCCGACGTTAAGTGATTCTTCCTAGAACCACCCTCCCTTCGGTCTCGGGCTACACAATGGCACAATAATACAAATTTCTAGCTATTCAGAGAAACTAGCATTCACAACCTGCCCTTCCGTTGTTCGAGTCTAAAGCTTTTAACCTTCACATGCGAACTCTGCACAGCACACATCCTCAGTTAGAATCCAGCTCCGGTTCGATATGGACGGATACCCGTGTGAAAGATGCGCTCGTGTGTTTTACCGCGCTGAGCACCTCACGAGACATTTGTGTGAGGTGCATCGGCTAGGTGCGTTGGTGACCTGTCTCGGTTGTGCAAAAACCTTCAAGAGGCAGAGTCATTTGGACAGACATGTTCAAATATCCTGCCCTCAGTCGCAGCACCTGAGGCAGCGGCGTTCACGCTCTCCGGAGGATGCCGAGGTGCTACATCCTGCGCGGAGGCAGCGGTGTTGCGCATCACCACCGCCTGAGGTCAGGATGTTGGCAACGTCACCTCAACCTCAGTCGTTGGAGCCGCAACCGAGCACCAGCATCGCTGCGCTGCGTGCTCTACACAGGCGCAGACTCTTCGAGATGGCTGCTCGTCGCCCCCCACAGTCGCCTGAGCCGCTGGACCCTGCGCAGGTTCATCAGCCACCGACGCGCGACTCCACCACGAGCCCGGTCATGTGGGATGACGCCGCCGCAGCGCCGAGCCGCGACTCCGCAACGAGCCCGGCCATGTGGGGTGCCGTCACCGCAGCGTCGAGCCTCGACTCTGCCACGAGCCCGGTGAGGTGGTCTGAGGTCACCTCAGCACCTGACCCAACCCCTGTGTTCCGGCGGCGGGTGTGGGAGGAGAGGCCTCCTCGCCCTACGGCATACATCGTCGGGGTGGCGCGCGCGGCGCCTGCTGCGGAGCCCGAGGAGGAGGAGCCCGAGGTCCTGCTCGACGAGGGTCCCGCCCCACCTGCATACCGGTGGAATGAGGCGGCCGGCGAATTCGTGGAGTGGGACGCCGTCGGCGTGGTGATGCACGAAGATGTCGCGGATGACGAGGTGTCCGGCGCTGAGGATGATGAGTCCAGCGCCGATGATGACGGTGTTGGGTCCGGTGCTGATGATGGTGAAATCATCGAACTATCATCATCATCATCGGACGAATTGTAAATATTTTCTTTGTCATTTTAATTGTATTGTTGTAAATATTTTCTTAGTCACTTTAATTGTTTGTAAATATTTTTCTTTGACATTTTAATTATTTGTAAATATTTTCTTTGTTATTTAATTGTATTGTTGTAAATATTTTCTTAGTCACTTTAATTGTTTGTAAATATTTTTCTTTGACATTTTTATTATTTGTAAATATTTTCTTTGTTATTTAATTGTATTGTTGTAAATATTTTCTTAGTCACTTTAATTGTTTGTAAATATTTTTCTTTGACATTTTAATTATTTGTAAATATTTTCTTTGTTATTTAATTGTATATATTAGTTAAGACCCAAAAAAAAAAAAAAAAATTTAAAAACAAAAAAAAAAATTAAAAAACAAAAATCCAAAAAACTGTAATAGAGTTGCTCTGTGTAGCATGCCTCTATCTGATGAGACCCAACTAGGTCGAAACAGTTATAAAACAAAAATATATAATCATTGCCTAAGAGGGAGAGTCGTCTATCGCCAAGTCCCAAGGCATGGTCGCGGTGCGGGCCCCTAGGCATAAAGGCTAATAGCGTAGTGTGAGTCGGGGGGGGGGGGGGGGGGGGGGGGAAATCTTCCTATCTCAGGAATATTTCCTTCTAGTCCCTAACATGAAAAGCTTAGGTGGCCTTGATGAAGGCCTTTTATGTTGTCTGGTTGACTTGGAGTCTGGTTGATGCTGCTTATTCCTCGTACCATGTTGAATCGTGCTGCAGCGTTGTTTCCATGGTTGTGTAGTCCGCTTTCACCATGTTCACCATGAAAATGAAAATTCTTGAAAAAATGTCCGGATTCCAACTGAACTCGCGCGACATCGTGACTTTATCTTCGCCAATTGGTTTTTCACCTTTGATGGTGATGCTCTTAATACACAGTCTTTGCTGCCTTATTTCCCGACGCATCAAATCGATGAAATTTTGAATAAATTCCTCGTACGTGTCCCCGGGCAAAACTTGTTCCTCTTCCATTGCGATGTCTGGACAGAATGTGTGTGTGTGTGTGTGATATTACGCGCTCTGGCGGTGGTGGTGGGGATGTGACAAAGACTTACGTTTCGAATGGCATATTGTGGAATGGTGTCTTGTTTGTGACCACCTGCTGGGTAGTAAACTACCCTCCCCTAATCGAATTCAAAGGAATCTAACTGAAAGAGTCCTTTGTTGGAGAATGACGCCCGACAATAAATCTCATCCGCTGTCCGAAAATTCTGAGAAGGGTCTCTTGTTTATGGCCCGCTGGGTTGTAAACTACCCTCCTACAATGGACATGTGAAAGGGCCTTGGACCCTTTGTTGCATTCATGAAATAAATCGCATCCGCTGTCCTATTGTAGAAGGGTCTATTGTTAATACTCGCCCGCAAGGTGGGAAACTAGTTTCTCCCACCCTCACCACGCTCTCGGACGCTTCGGGCTTCAGTTCAGATATAACAGCAGAGCCATGACCATGTCCGATGCTGATTTGGTCCGTACATTGGAATTTGTGGAGGACGCATACTACCGACATCGTCCTATCGCAACAATCCAATCGGAGTTGACTGATGCATATGGTTATGCATTTACGAAGTGGTGTGGTCAACCCAAATGCCCGGAAGAGTATGCTGAGCATGATGCGGATTGGCGCTCGGTGAGTGATCTGGAGGAGGAGCTGGAGATTGCGGTGAAGGCAGCTGCCGATGCTTTGCGGATGGCTGCTGATGCTGCTGCTGCTACACCTGATGAGAGGGCGTCTGCCGAAGCTGCATCCTCCAAATAGTTTTTAAGATTATATTGTAAAAATGAAAATAAATGACAAAAAAAAAAAAAAAAAAAAAAAAAAAAAAAAAAAAAAAAAAAAGATATAAAAAGAAAACCGTTGGTACAATGATGAACAAATGCAGTTTATCTTTGCATCAACAAAAAAAAAAAAATATAAAAATATATAATCATTGCCTAAGAGGGAGAGTCGTCTATCGCCAAGTCCCAAGGCATGGTCGCGGTGCGGGCCCCTAGGCATAAAGGCTAATAGCGTAGTGTGAGTCGGGGGGGGGGGGGGGGGGGGGGGGGCTCCTCCTGATTGATGTACCTCGGGGGGGGGGGGAGGGCTCCTCCTGATTGATGTACCTCGGGGGGGGGGGGGGGGGGGGGGGGGGCTCCTCCTGAAACGAAAAAAAAAAAAAATTTGCATATTAATTAGGGTAATTAAAAAAAATTTGCATATTAATTAGGGTAATTAAAAAATTTGCATATTAATTAGGGTAATTAAAAATTTGCATATTAATTAGGGTAATTAAAAAAAAATTTGCATACTAATTAGGGGGGGGGGGGGGGGGGCGCTCCTCCTGGCTCCTCCTGAGCCAGGAATGTCCAATACACCCTACTAGCGGACCATTGCAAATAGTGTTTACGTAAAAATGTGAGTATTTCAACTAATCTGTCAGTTTATCAATAAGACAATTTTTCATTTCATTCCATAATAATTTCCAAATTGGTAGAGGCACATTGTTGCTGAATCAAATGTATTCACTGATCGAAACTCACAGGCATGAATATATGAATCGTGGTTTAACTATCTGCAATGACAGATTAGACCAGAGTATGGCATGCATTATCTAACAATAGTTACTCAATAGTAAGTGCACTTGCTTACTTGGTGCACTGATAAAAGATACATTAAAATACTGCCGTAAAATATAATTAAAAATTGTTTACATTAATCATTTTAGATATTTTTAACATGAAAATATATAATTTAAAAAGAAACGAGTTCACACGCAGCGCGCTGACGTGAAGGAAGAGAATTTCCACTTAATAAACTTTCAAAACTCAAAAACTGTTAAAACATAGGCTTATTCTAATTTTTATGGGAATCTGAAAACATTGAACTTTTTGGCTGTTCTGATGCTCCTGGTTATATTTACCTACAATGTCGGGAAAACAGTATTGCGCCATTATAAGGTTAGAGTCCAGTCAGGATTGAAAGTAGACGTGAAGATACTGGGGATGATAAACCTACATCAACATATGAATAACAGCTTTTATAATGGAAAATCCCCATAAGACAACGTACTGAGTTTAGTCAATATACATTTTATTTAATAACTCGGTAAATATTTGTGATATAGCCTCTATATAGGATGTTGACAGAGGGCTTACAACTTTTGCCTCACTAATATATATTTTTTACATGCATTCATTTTGCATCCGGGGCTTTTCTGACCCTCTTTGGGCCCAAAAACTCAAGATTTGAAAAATAAAATCCCAAAAAAGGGGGTTAGAGTTTTCCGATTGTTTTGCCGAACGAAATTGTCCAACTGATTACAGAAAGGAATGTCCCTACCAAATTTGAAGTAAATCGGACAACACATGTGACCTCTCTCTCTCTCTCTCTCTCTCTCTCTATATATATATATATAATTTGTATCGCCCCCCAAAAAAAACATGTTCAGGAGGTCGCGTTAGGAACTTGTGTGGTGGTCCCGGGGTTTCACCTTGCGGGCCATGCTAATAGTTCACTTTTCCATAGAAAACTCACTAATAAAATCAAGTAAAATATTCCCCGTTTTGTTTTTGTAAATTAACATATAAGGACAAACTTTTAAAACTATATTCTCTTCAGGTTTTAAGCATTTAACCATGTTAATGATTATTTATATAAATCAATTTTACAAAAGTTTCATATTGTAACAAAAACTTTGTAATTACAAAAATATTTGACTTTACAGAAAAATGCCATATCACATTGTCCTTGATGGTACCGACCACTCTCAAGTATATAAATGTTATCTGAGATAACAGAAGCCACTTCGTGGTTCTACACCCCATCCCGAGGGGAGATCTTATAATCATGGTAATGAAAGATCAGAACAGCCCCCCTGCCTTGCACTGAAAGACGTCTGGTAGACCTTATCATGTCTTGACCTCACTAACCTGTGTAGGCAGACTGTCCTTGCTGAGAGTTGGGCTACTAGTGAATGATACGAGGTATGATAACGAATTCATGAAAACGGGCAAGAACGTATAATATTTGTTTGTTGTACCCCTTAAAGGATTACATAATTTGACGAAGTGTAAAATTTACTCATTCAATGTTCCTAATAATTAAACATCAATCATAAAAATGCACAGTTTAAAAACAGTTATGAGTTAGACTTTGAACCATCGTAATCTTGTATCTGTGAGTAATTTCATGTTCTACTTTCAGTTACAAAATACATACAAACTCGTATGAAATAACAATAAAGATTTCAAATCGAGAAAGGTCATATTTCACGGTTATAAAACTTAAATGTGTAATAAAATAGTTTTCGACTGGGATTTTAAATTTATGAAGGTTTATTATTATATGAAAACCCTACCCAATAACAACAGAAAATCTGCAAAGAGGAATGTAAATTTATGTAAAACCAGTAAACGAGGCAGTAACAAATTTGCAATGATGATAAGTGAGGGGAACATAATGGATTTTGTTCCACAGCGTTATTAAAAAATTTAACTCCGTCAGAAAGGTAACAGACTGCTTTCGCTGTCGTCCCTTTTAAAAATTGTAGAAGGCAGTTTATTAGCTTCTTGCTGAATGAATAATGAATATTTCAATAAAAAATAAATAATTTAACAATTACATGATTGTTTTCAGGGGAAACCTCTAGTTTGTAAGGTAGTACAAAATAATAGGATAAGAGAACGGTTTAAAATTAATTGTGTAATAGAATTGTCTAAGAAGTTTTCAAATACTCGTAAAAAATTGTCCAGGTAAAAGGACTAAACTGAGAGGAAATATTCAGTTAAGTTAAAGTGACCTCAGAATCCTCACGGAGGTGTTATAAGGGATACAATTATAAGCTAAGGTATTATTTATTTTAATTTTAATGAAATTGTTATCCCAATCAAGGATATGATTAAAGAGTTATCTCTACCACCAAACATATCGGTGTGAGTATATTTGCGGGATAATGCCATTATTTGCCCTGGTGAGGTGAGAAACCGAACAAACTCAACTCAAAATGCCGGATCCGGGACCTCCCGGTTGTGACCAGCAAGCAAACTAATAGTTTGCTTTGTTTTTAAGGTTATCTACGTTAATTATGAACATAAATTAATAAAACTTGGTATGTGGCTTTACCTAGTTAGTTGAGTTATATTAATATTTGTATTAAAACCCATTTTTGTGTTCCTTGTTTCAGCAAACCTGCATACTCAGCCGCCATGTTATTCTTATGGAGAATAATTAAACTGTCATAAATCATTTATTTATGAATGTATATTGATGATACTTGGTATGTGGATTTATGTGGTATTAAGATACGCATATATGCATTGTAAATTCGCTGAGTACGCAGGTTTGCTGCTACGGGGGTATCTACTGTTACTAGTAAAACTGACAAAAGTTTTGGAAATATTACTCTTATTCCAGATTTGCTTTTGGAGATTCCAAAATTTAGAAGATGAAATTTGCTTGAACGTAATAACCAATCTTACATTCTCATTCGTGTGAACGTCAGCGTCAGCGTCAGCGCCCCTCAATTATGAACAAGACACAATCAAGACATTGTGTTTATACCACGTGATGCCTTGAGGAAAACCCGGCTAGCTAAAATTGCAATACATTAATTGGGTGTTAAATTATAAAGTGGCTTTAAGTTTTATTTTTTTTTTCTCTTGAGTAATGATTCATTCGAAAATTTATTTTCATATAAAAAATAAACTCTTATCTTATTACAACTAATTTGAATTATTTTTTATTAAAATGCTACGTAATAAAACAGTGTCATACTATTGTATGAGCTAAGTCATTCAACATCACTGGTTTGTACATTGTAATACGTAAAAATAGGCAGTAAAGGGTGAAACAGTGTACTTAAAAGTTGGTTCACTAATTTTGGATGGTAAATATTTGTGTGGAAAATTCTTATTGATATGCTGGGTCACCTTAAAACCCGCCAGTGTCCGACTCCTACAGTTGAAATCACTCAACTTTGTGCCATCCATCTGCATAGTATTAGCTGGCCCGCCATCAAGCACAAGTTAACAGATTAAATTGCAGTCAGAGGTTCGGTTAGTAATTAATGACGTTTAACTCAGTCTCTGACACTTTCTAACCTAGTTCCAGATTAGTTTCCTATATTTCACAGGATCAAAATTCTCCACTGATTCTCTGGAAAATTGAATTTAAATCTCCGTTAAATCTAGAAACAATAAAATGTTAAATTTAATTCCTACAGGAATTCAGAGAATTTATTGAGAGTTGACGTTTTCACTTGACGTTGACGTTTTTCATGTACGTTGCTTGTATACATAAGAAAATGACACGAAGTCGCAAATTACTATATCACGTTGCTTTAAGTACCTTAATTTCACATAGCAATAATCACTAGTGCAGTCAACTAAACTATTTCATGACAACTAACTGCTTAGCCAATACGAGTTTTAATAATTTAAACAAATCAGAAAATAATATTTGTCTATTAAAAAATCAGTTCCAGATAACGATATTTGAGGTAAACATAGGTACGTCTAATAATTAAGTTATCTTTATAAACACTCAAGAATGAACAAAAAAAGTTGTTTTTCATGTGATCGCGTTTCCAAAAACCGCTCTTGAGTTATTATCAAGTTGGCAAACCGTAGGGTGCACTATTGTAGAATGTACAATGTCAGCAATTTAAATCAATATTACGAGTCCTCATTATCCCAGTTACCCGATTAAATTTGTATTGATTGTCGTAAAATAACTTTTAGGGAGACGTCAAAGAGTGAGTTTCGCTTCTTTCTCATGAATATTTACAAATAATAAACATGCGACTGAATAATCTGACCAAAGTAAATTATTGTCTGCAGTAGATAAACATTGCAACATTTAGGGCCAATAGGGTTTTTAATTTTCTGAGTACATGTATTTTCTGAAACATTATCGCAAACATTTCAGAATGGAGTTTGAATTAAGTATTACCATAATTACGTGCAAAAGTTTGGTACGGCGAGTTTCCCATTTGACTACAGACATGAATTTCAAATTAAGCATTTTAAAACCTAGATAGTTTGTCACTCATATTAGTATATTTTCATATAATCTGTCAACGTTTTCAATCACCTTACCCAACACCACAGCCGAACCATACCTTTTTGGGAAGGAAGAATATTTGTATTATATTAAAGGGGATACATTTAAAATATCTTATCTATATAATTTTGTGATAACAGAGTAAAGGTATGATATTTAATTAAGACACTCAGTAGCTTCATATAAACTAGAAATATTATTGTGTGTAACATATTTGCGTTTTGTATACTAACTAAGGGATGCAGCTGTAGTAATAAATTAAGAACTGGTTATACAGATTTGTTCTCAATCTATTAAAATATTTTGTTGATGTATATTTTAAGGATCTTTAGTCCAACATTTGGAGTAGTTACTCTCTCCACCTTCCTATCGTCTTTCTACATCGAATTTCGAAGTCTGACATTCGTAAAACAGAAAACAAAACTATTTTACAATGCCTTGATTAAAATCCGAAATTGTTACTCTATGCTTTCGAGGGTGAGGGCTGAGCTAGATAGATGTAGGGTTGGTGTGTGGTATGATGATGTTTCTGGTTCGCCCTACAAGAGCAATCGCCCATCAGTTGGAGTTACCAGTGGCGAACATTCCCTGAGCTCTCTAACACAGTGTAATTACTGAACCTTCAATTGTCTGCAAATACTGTCAGGAAATGTCTTAATGACAATCAAGGGGGAAGTTGCCTCCCCCCTCCCCCCTCCCTCCACTGTGCTACGGCAAACTACGACGATTTAACAATTGCGATAAAAGGGTTATGTTATAAAAATTCAAATTACTTCAGTGGTAAAGGCAAGCTGGACATTGCGGGCGGGGGACATTGTGAACTTCCCCTTAATTTTTTTTATTTCCCTCGCGAACGACTCACCTCGATGAATAATCAATCCAGGCTACAGCCATTTAACGGAATAGCTGTAATAATTATCACTGTATGACTGTTCTAATCAAGTAAAAACCAATAGTTTAGTGTACCTTGGAGCAGGACATTTTGTGTTGTTAGTAATAATATGGGTAATTTTTTGGTTGAATAAAAGATATCTAAGAATGGAACATAATCGCATTTATAACCTTTAAATAATATAAATTTGTTATACATTTCGTTTATATTTATCATACATTTCTGGACTATACGTTTTACAAATTAGTAAAATTGTTATTTTATAACACATAAACTAGCAAAATATAACAGTAACTAGCATAAACCCGTTGAAAAATCAACGGCAATGATTGTGACTATCGAGATCTGAAATGATAACGGGGTGTGTTGACTATGTAAACATATGAGTATTTGTTTCAATTTAGCCATGACTGTTAATTTACAGTTGAACAGTCAAAACAAATGTGAAGAACATCGTTTGTATAGTGTTTTAATCTTACGTGAGTAGATGCTTAAGGAGAGTTTTTATTGCCTTCTATAATAATCACATATTCAAGTTGGAAGCGTGGTGTTATTTTTTCTCTTAGAAAACAAAAAAACCATAAAAATAACAAATAACATATAATATAGGATCACCAAAATTATAACTATGTCCATTCTAAAATTGAAAATCACAATATTGCCTTCTATAATAATCACATATTCAAGTTGGAAGCGTGGTGTTATTTTTTCTCTTAGAAAACAAAAAACCATAAAAATAACAAATAACATATAATATAGGATCACCAAAATTATAACTATGTCCATTCTAAAATTGAAAATCACAATGCAAGATTTAAAAATGGGTCAATAGGTCCAAAAGAACCCATGAGTTGGCAGAATAGTTTATATGGTAGAGCCTGAAATCGTAGAATTTGGAAATACTCTTTCTCTCAGATGCAGCTCCGATTTTGAACGGCAGTTTTATAAATACATGTGTAGACCTAATTGATGAATTCGGTGTCTTCATCAAAATTATTCCGAATAAGATGTTCATTCGACTTTCCACGAAAAAGCTTTCCACGACCTTTAATGGTTACGGTACCGTATTTGAAATGACCACTTTACTCACACTATAGGCCTAAGCATTTGATTGGACATTATAGCAAAAAACTATGAACAACGAAAGACTACCATAAGGTACTCGCAATTTCAAGCAGATAGGAAATAACTGTTTTTTTTCTACAAACATGTCACCAGTTATAGGTACGTTATAAAATTGATAAATTAGAAATGCAAAAGAGTAATCTCTTAGTTATTTCGTAAAAACTTCAAAAATACAAAGAACGATCTTATAGAACGCTAAAGCCATGGTTGGTTAATTCCCTTGTTATTGCTCTGATCAGTTGATACATTCTAAAAAAATTGTGAAATAAAAAATTGTTTAGTTAATATTTATTTCTTTGCAACCACTGAGATCTAACTAAATACTGGATGAAACTCGGCAAAACTTCAGAATGACTTACGTTGGAATACCGGGCCGTTGACTGTAAGGCTGGTACTTCAGTGATGATTACTTCTCTTTCTGTTACAGTAATAATCGTTTGATTTTACCAACATGTCCATTATTCTCACCAGAAAATACACACGCAGTGTCCCTGAGATGTGTTGCCTCCAATATTTAGTCAGAAGTCAGTGTTTGCGGCCTATCTACCAAAGCTGAAAATATTACACCTAAGCGAGTGTTTAATTAATTAAAAATAACAATTACAATACAATAGATCCATTAAAATACACAAAACATAAGCATAATCGTATTTTGTCACTTTCCATTATTAACTGAAAACCACATAGTTGAAATGTGAGGATGAAATGTATGGATTAGCGATGTGGAAGTTTAAATGCCCTTGTCAGCACTCCCCTTGAAAACTGCTAATATATTCTTAAATATAGAGAATTGTTGTTCCTTAAACAACCAATTAACTAAAGAGGATTACAAAAACATCATAACTGGCAAATCTCGTAACTTAAATCAACTATATATTGTGCGGGGTCTTTGAGTTTGAATTTTAAAATATATTCCCGCATCTCTACGACCTACAAACTATTTAGGTTAAATTAAATAGGAGGTATTGGCACTGTTGGTTTATTAGAAAATTTCATCCGAACATCGGACATTTTTCAAAACTATATTAAGAACCAGAGCCCAGAGGACCTTTCTAAACGGCAATAGGCCTATGATACTCCTGGATACATAGGCTATATTTGTGCAAAATGTAGCAGAATTGCTCCAGTGGTTTTGTCGTGATGGAACAATATACAGACAGACGCCACCTCATTTTTATAGTAGTAGTGATTGTTTTAAACAGCAGTTCCAATCGTAAACTGTAATAAATAATCTACTGTTTACTTATATCAACCAACTAAGTGAAGGCTATTGTTTTTAAATATGCTTAAATGTTACAGAATCATCAAACGTCATGTAGTAAATTGAAATTTTAAACTGGCCAGTATAAAACTGAAAACCATATGGTTGATGTAAATTACTGCTATGAACTTGTTATTACACAAATCAGCTGCTTCCTTTAAAGGGAAAATATATTCGTAAATAAAGATAGACGCATTTGTTTATTACAACCAACTAACGAATGTGGCATTAAAAAACATATGTTTCTTGAAATTTCGACCTTTAATTAATATTTTACCTTACGGGGCCTTAGATAATGAACTTTAAAATATGTTCCTGCACCCCTACAACCAACCTATTTACGTTTCAAATCTTGTACTTGGGGCACTTCTGGTTACTGAGTAATTTTCATCCGGACATCGGAAAAAATACTGGTGATTTTATAATAAGATATCGTAGATTTATGAAGCAATCGTTTGAAATAATAGTTTCAAAATGTTATGTGAGGCACCCCACTCATACATTACTTACGCATCGCGCCACTGAATCCATTAAAGGACCACTATAAACCATCAGGTAGCAGTATCGACGACCCCCTGGTGAGCTAGTAGCTAAACCCTGGTGAGCTAGTAGCTAAACCCCGGTGAGCTAGTAGCTAAACCCCGGTGAGCTAGTAGCTAAACCCCGGTGAGCTAGTAGCTAAACCCCGGTGAGCTAGTAGCTAAACCCCGGTGAGCTAGTAGCTAAACCACGGTGAGCTAGTAGCTAAACCCCGGTGAGCTAGTAGCTAAACCCCGGTGAGCTAGTAGCTAAACCCCGGTGAGCTAGTAGCTAAACCCCGGTGAGCTAGTAGCTAAACCCCGGTGAGCTAGTAGCTAAACCCCGGTGAGCTACTAGCCAAACCCCGGTGAGCTAGTAGCCAAACCCCGGTGAGCTAGTAGCCAAACCCCGGTGAGCTAGTAGCCAAACCCCGTTGAGCTAGTAGCCAAACCCCGGTGAGCTAGTAGCCAAACCCCGGTGAGCTAGTAGCTAAACCCTGGTGAGCTAGTAGCTAAACCCCGGTGAGCTAGTAGCTAAACCCGGTGAGCTAGTAGCTAAATTTCACAAGCCTTGTTGTTACAAGTGAAACAAACTGACACGGGGTGGCTAGCCAACTGTGTAACAGCCCTAGGCTACGGAAGTAGAGCTGTGTTGCAAAACTAACTGCAACTCGTTAAATCTATTATTTATGCAGTTATTTCTGTGTAATACATATTCATCGGGATTGTGCGATGTTGCTTTTGGTTATGAAGTTAATTTAAGGATGTAATTTAAAGAGACTCATTAATTAAACCGTAGTAGTTGGGCCTGCAGCTCGACCTCGAGCGAATGGTATTTTTATGCTTCTCAGTTTACACCTCCCCGCATAACATATTATAATTATTATTATAATAATTTCATATTATTATTGCATATTATTTTAATTTCAGTAGTCACTGTTGCATATGTCTTTAAAAACTATTTTTGCTTTGCGCTGTGCTTTGTTAATATGTTAACAGTTGTTAAATATTTAATTCTAGTAATTTAGTTATAGTATTGATTAAATAGCTGTAGTCTATTCTTCCTTAAGATTTATATAGAAGAAAATCATGCTAATCGAAGCAATGGAAAGTATAAGGAAATCCATATAATTTACACTTCGACATCTTTTAGTCCAAAAGCACAACCATCGGTACCTTAGATCTCTTAAAAAACTGTTTGAGAATTAATATTTAGTATAGTAAAATTTAAACTCTCATTAGTTCAACAGTTTTCACATGTACGTTAGAAAATTGTGTATGTAATACAAATCCACAACATTTTTTGTTGTTGATACAAATAAAAAAACTGTACCAAGTATGATGGAAAAGATAAAGAAGGCTGAAGTGATGTTTGTTTGTTGTGAGGATGAATAAAGTGAGACTCACGTACGACACGTCTGGCACACGTGCGAGTGAGAGGGAGATCTAGATGCTTGAAAATGTCATCTGTCTTCTTCCTTATCGTCACCCTCTTTTTTGTTAAGGATTAAACAAAAAATCCCCGTGATGAGCCCAAAATTTGCATGGTTTACCATACTGGCCGGAGTGTATTAAACATTGCAAAAATAAACTTGACTAAAGAGTAACTTCCCAATTAAAAAACACTTTTATTTGTGGGATCGTGACATCCCATTATCCATACGTCCCCTCATTATACATAGTGGGTGGTTAACCAAACTGTTTTCGACGCTTAGTTTAAGAGAATTAATGTAATTTATTCAAACAATTTAAAGTCAGTAAGCATCAATACATTTATTTTTAATGTCTACAAGGTGCGAAATATAATTTTGTATTTAGTTTAACGTACAGTAGTCTCCTCTTCAGCCATCATAAATCAAAGATATTGTTTGTACGTTTCAGATTGCTTCACGACTTAGTAATAATAAAATATTTATATTGCTTAAAAACACTTAATCGTAAGATCTGTTTAGATCAGGAATGTTGTTTTTTGTCATAAGCCTTTTAGTCCTACTTAGTGACGTATTTATTATTAAAGTAATCAATTTATATCATATAAAAATAAAAGATTGAAGATTGTTCATGAATTAACTGATCAACACTATAGTTATTATTTTAAAGAGAGTGAAGACAAAACTGTATTACATACCATGAATAATGCTGAAATGAAAACACAGCTGAAGAACGGAGTAAAACTTGTGAATCATTTCACGGGCAAGCTTCGTCCAGAGATTTCATTCCGCACCTGTAGACATCCGTTAGAGTTAAGTGTCATCACAATAACAACAGTGATCAAATCCCAGCTGCAAACCTTTCATGACGGCGTTCGATATTATGTTTATTTTACTCTAGTTCTCCGTGTATTTATCAATACAGTACACAATATTTTGAATTAAATGTGCTTTCAACTTACATTTAAAGTTTATCATAGTAAAATGTATCAATTATTTGTGAATTGAATTAAAATTAATAAGCAATATCTAGAATTGGTGGTTAAAATTGACGTTGATGAACTTCTAAACTACAGGGTATTTCTTTTAAAACACAAACCAGGATTTGGTAGCTAAAACCACAATTATTTGGCATTACTACTTCTTATGAACTAATTCATACAATTAACGAGTTCACACTCAACATAAAAACATTTAAAACGCAAAATCAGTGCAAAAACGTACATTTATTCCAATTGTTACAGAAATCTAAAAATGTTGATTTTTTGGCTGTTCTGATGCTCATGGTTTCATTTACCTGCAATAATGGGAATACAATTTTGCGCATTGTAATGTTATGAGAAGGTCCAGACAGGCTTGAAAGTAGGTGTGAGGTTGCTGGGGATGATAAAAGTACACCAACAAATGAATAACAGGCTTTTCTAATGTAAAAGACAACGTACTGTTTTTAGTCGATATACATTTTCTTTAATAACTCGATAAATATTAATGCTTGAATGACGAGAGAGGGCTTAAAACTTTCGCCTCATTAATTTACATATTTTTACATGCATTAATTTTACATTCGGAGCTTTTCTGACCCTTTATGGGCCCAAAAACTCTAAATTTGATAGATCAATCCCCTAAAAAGGGGTTTAGAGTTTTAAGATTGTTTTGCCCAACGAACTTGTCCAACTGATTATAGAAAGGAACGTCCCAACCAGATTTGAAGTAAATCGGACAAAAAATGCGACTGCTAGAGTGCAACACACACACACACACACACACACACACACACACACACACACACACACACACACACACACATATATATACAATTTTGAACAACCGACCCCTCAAAACGTGTTCAGGGCGTCACGTTAGGAACTTCTATGGTGGTTCCGGGCTCACGTTTTACCGAGTGGGTCATGCTAATAGTTCACTTTCCATAGGCAATTCACTAAAAAAACAGAAAATAACATACATTTCGACTCAGTGCTGAATAAAACCATCTTAAGAATAAAAATCATAGTTCACTCTTTTCATAAAATTTGAAAAACTATATTTGTACTTTTCATTAATAAATTTAAAAAAAAGTAAATAAAATAAACAACATTATACCAATGCCCAGTGATATGTCCGGGTAGCTGACTGAGGATGAAGTAAACAAAGTAGGGCTGACAACAGTTGTACTGATCTTAAAGTAACTTTTGAAACTTTCAAATTAGGTTGAGTTTAAACAAAACGAAAAATATAATGTAAACGTTTGACAAACATTAGTGCATAAAACACTAAACTTTCCTGTGTCTGTTATTCATCCTTAAAAACAGAAATGCAGTTTATACTTAATTTATCTGTGAGAGGGTAATTAGTGAATAAAAAAAGACTGTTACAAAACTGCACCCATGCGGTTTTATTAATGTTTTGTAACTTAAGTGTTTTTTGACACGAATAAAAACGAGTTCCATAAATATTTTCCACATGATCCAAGCCAGTACAGTATTTGTTTGGATGAACTCCATGGTGCAATATTAAACTGAAACATTTTGATCTGTACCAATAAATACGAAGGGGTGTCATTTAATGAACCCTTTGATCGGGCTCAGTTTCAATTATCTGTTTTGTTGACATTGAGAGTTTCACTGCAATGTTTAATTTTTGGCCAACAAAACGCTTCTGACTTTCGTTTATTCCTGTAGTTTAAAATTAAAATTTGTGTTCAATCGAAATTATTGTTACGTTTCATTCAAGTTACTGTCGTTATCAAAATACATTTCATATAAAATTTCCAATTTACGCATTATAGTTAAGTGACGATATTTTCTTCAACCTATTTTTATAGTAAAATAATTGTTCCAGTATTTTTTTTATATGGAGTATTGCGAGAGTGGTCAAAGGGCCAAATCCTGTTTAATACGTTATTAGACCACTCCGGCGTTCCATTACCGCAGATACAGAGCCTGTTGTTGGGGTTGGGGGCACCCATGTGTTAGGGGTCCATGAAACATGGCAAGGCAAAGTAGTGGCTAGTTGATGCAGCGGTAACAATAACAACCCTGTCAATTCTGAATGGAGCTTTAAATATTTAACTGCATAGCTAATTATGGGAAGAACAACAAAAAGTATGTTTAGCTTCATGAGATTTATATTACATATTAATTACTAATTATAATTTTTATAAATTAAGTTAAATTAAACGGTAGCTTTGGTAGTTGATAAATGAAACCGTTCCTGACGTTTCAAATCATATCTTTCAAAATATTTTTTTATTTTATGGTACCTACCTACAAATTTTAAAATATTTTAAAGAAAAAGTTCAGAAATACAACTTTGTAAAATTACTAGAGTAAATATTACAAAAATGTATACATTTTTATTGTTTAGTATATTAAATTAGTACAATAATACAATTGTAAGCCAAAGTTAAAGTATATAATAAATATAAATGGGTTAATTCATAATTTTTAAAGATGCAATAAATGCTATTATAAACATAACGTAGGCTTATCTCGCATACTGACTAAATATGCGAGATAGGGGGAAATAGCGGAATAACCGAATTGTTCAAGCGGGCAAGCGTAAAACCCAGGAATATGCTTGCTCAAGGCTCTAGTTTACGTTTCGTTTAGTACCTCAGGAGCGTGAAAACATGAATATCACAAATCAGGTTTGTTCATATTATGCCTGCCTAAGCCCACTTGAAACCACATGATAAATGAGTACTTATGTTATATGATTACTAATTTTAAACTACTTTAACATTGCTGATACTTCTATTTAGCATCCCAGTACAGTGTAGTTTTAAGTGTAAATGTAATATTAATGTAATATTAAACATTTTATTTCCACTATATACTATGAAAATAATTGTTATTTATGTTCAGCAAAAAAAATGTTTAATAAATTATCAAACAAAAATAGTAACATTATTTGTAGGAAGCTTGCGCTGAAGTTAATTTATGCTAGACCATTTCAAGACTGTGCAAATAAAGATTTTATCACCAAAAGTCATTAAAATCTTACAAATAATGGAGAAGTTATTTATTTATTATTTGTATATTTCTTTAATGTTCAAAGCTAAAGTTTATTAAAACTAAGCGTTAAGGAGAAATTAATCCCTTAATCACGTAATTAACGTATATACCTACACAATATGGTGTGCTATGACAAACAAACAATTTTAATCATATAAGCCACACGATTAAAATTGTTTAAAGAACACTATATTGTGTAATAATATAAGTTATTTAATACGGGACTAAGCGATTAGTTTCTCTTTAACGCTTGGTTTTAATCGAATTTAGCTTTGAACATTAAACAAATATTCAAATAATAAATAAATAACTTCTCCATTATTTGTAAAATGTTAATGACTTTTGGTGATGAAATCTTTATTTGCACAGTCTTGAAATGGTCTAGCATAAATTAACTTCAGCGCAAGCTTCCTAAAAATAATGTTACTATTTTTGTTTGATAATTTATTAAATATTATTTTTTTTTTTGCTGAACATAACTAACAATTATTTTCATACTATATAGTGGAAATAAAATGATTATTATTACTAACCACTTAAAACTACACTGTAATTGGATGCTAAGTAGAAGTATCAGCAATGTTATAGTACTGATTAAATCAGCTCCCTGGTTCAAATGCTACACATTTGTGCTGTCATTTTACACTAGTAGGTACAAACTATTGTAAATGTGCTATTTTCGACTACATGCGCATTAAAAGTGTGCTGAAAATTTCACTCATAACTTGACTAGATATTACGATTGAAGACGCGAACCATTTTTGGCAATACCGCAACAATATTTACGTTCAGAATAATATATAAATAACTGTACTTTCAATTCCTCTTGAAGGTTAACTCACCTTTTATCCCCTTTGAAGTGCAACCCATTATTCGGCCTTTTCAACCAACCCCTAACACCTTAACAGATTTTGGAACAGCATTCAGAAGGAGATGAAAGATCACTCATCTTTTTTACAGATTCGAGTTTGATTTGCTGAAAATAATAAGGAACGTTAGTGCTATTTTAGCAACATCCAACAGAATGCAGTATTTTGTGTTTATTCAAGGTGACTTTCAAGCAACGAAAGTCAAGGAATCCCTCCCTCACCACTCCCCATCCCTCTCGTCGCACAGTCCCCCGAGCTGTCATCTCCAAGCGTTTCCAAACTTGCATAACAACAAAGCCACGGCCAATTTAACCCCAACTGATCAAAACTTGCAGAAATGTATAACTCGTATTTTATTGTGTTCTGTTTCGTATTATACAGTATTATGTCTGGTTGATGTTTATATATAATAATAAAGGGGTTATAACTGCAAATGCAATAATTGAGATCTTGTAAAACGAGTTAGCACGCAGCACGCTGACGTGAGGGAAGTTAATTCCCACATAAAAAACTTGTCAAACTCAAAATCATTGTAAAACATTAATTTATTCCAATTTTTATTGAAATCTGAAAACATTGATTTTTGGCTATTCTGATGCTCCTGGTTTCATTTACCTGAAATATTGGGAATATAATTTTGCGCGTTATAAGATTAGGAGAAGGTCCAGTCAGGCTTGAAAGGAGGCGTGAGGTTGCTGGGGATGATAAAAGTACACAAACAAATGAATAACAGGCTTTTCTAATGTAAAACCCCCCTAAGACAATGTACGGTGTTTAGTCGATACACATTTTCTTTAACAACTCGGTAAATATTTATGCTAAAATGACGAGATAGGACTTGCGACTTTCGCCTCACTAATTCCCATATTTCTACATGCATTAAATTTACATCCGGAGCTTTTCTGACCCTTTTTGGGCCCAAAAACTCGAAATTTAAAAGATTAATCCCCCAAAAAAGGGATTTGGAGTTTTCAAATTTTTTTACTCAACGAACTTGTCCAACTGATTATAGAAAGGAATGTTCCTACAATATTTGAAGTAAATCGGACAAAAAATGCGATCACTGGAGTGCAAAAACACACACACACACACACACACACACACACACACACACACACACACACACACACACACACACACACACACACACACACACACACATTTACATATATATAATTTTGAACGACCCCCAAAATGTGTTCAGGGGGTCACGTTAGGAACTTCTATGGTGGTCCCGGGCTTAAGTTTCACCGTGCGGGTCATGCTAATAGTTCATTTTACATAGGAAATTCATTAATAATAGATCAATGCTTCAATGATTCTTGGTGTAAGAAAGTTGGCTGCACTTTGAGAGAGGATGTCAAGTGGAGTGACAATGTAGAGTGAGCTTAGCGTTTCGCCCTTCCCTCTTTATTTACAGAGCTCGTTGTGACAGACTGAGTGAATTTTCCTACTGGTCTCATATCATAGTAAATAATTTATTGAACGTCCATTAACGAAAACAACTTTCTTACACACTCTTCGGAAAGATAAAAACATATCTCGTAAAATTCAACTTTGAACAAAACCATTCCATGATAAGGTAACCTTCATTATCTCCAGGTTATTGTCAAAACTTCCTTAATTAACGGCAACATAGATATTAAAACAAAACGTTGTAACCGAACAATGAGGCGTGAACGCTGAAACCAATTACCTAAGTTTTCCAAATTACTAAGCTGAAGCAATTACGGTGCTGCAAAATTCAAATAATGAGCTCCGGGCAGATCGGAGGGCGCCACCAGTGTGGGGGGAGGGGGAGAGGCGGATAATAGAGGGGAGGAAACTTTATAGGAGCAGCTAAGGGAGGCTATTGAAAATGACTGCGAGATAGAACCACGTATTCTGTATATCGGCTAGGTGAATATGGGATAGTACCTTGCTGGAAGAAAAATTAATGGTTCTTTTCAAAATAAAACAGTAGAATTTCGGTACATTCTAGTTGTCCTATAGATTCTAAACCCAAATTTTACTAGATTTTGTGGTGGTTACTGAAAGAGTTTTATTCAAAACCGTTAGAGCCGCTTTTGAGAAATTGAATTTTATTAGCTGTTTTGGGGGGGATAATTACACTTCAAAATTATAAAATATACGAAAGAAACAAAAACTCCTAGAGATACCGTGTGTTAGTATTTACATACCTAAGTTTATGGAAATCGTGACATTGCTGTGATTTGGTGTAGCATGGTCTCAAAACAAGATTTTGTGGGTTCAGGGAGTATAAAAAAATGAACACCGAAAACTCAAGTTCGAAATCGTTGACGAAAACAATACTTTCTTCATATAGGTGCTATGTATAAGGGGATAAATTGAAAAGTGCCATTTTCAAAACACAACAAATGCCTGGGATTCAACACAGGTAAGCCTTTTAAAGAACTGGCTGTTTACTGTTTCAAAATGGGACGCATAGTTATAATTGTGACAGTGTTTGAATTGAAGTTGTTTTTTGAACTCCGGACCAAAATAAATACTGCTCGTCAAAATACATTTAGGCTGGTCAATATATAAGTACTATAGCACTTAACCAAAATCTGACTTACAAACCCTGGTTATATTCTGCGCCTCTTGTACCGGATGTCACCCCAACTTCCGGCGGCGACCCTTGGCTGGCTGCATAATCATGATAATGAAAGGGCAACAATCTCTCTCCCTTCCTGTCATCTTCTGGACGTCTCAATCTCAACCTGGCGCTGGGTAGTCTTGCTTCAAAAAAGGCCGTTTATAGGGTTTAAACGTTTAAATGGTGCAAATGAACTTTATGACATGGTCAATAACCAACAAGATGAATTTATTTATGCAACTTCATTAAGTGGGAGTAAAGTATTTAACTTCTCTTTAATCAGTTGACAAGAGAAGTTAAAAGTTGTTGAGTAAGTTTTGTATTGTAAAAGATCCTAACGCGTTCAATTTTAATATAATGAGCTAAAGTTTCAAACAGTCCTCTTTTTAACAGCATTTTCATATCCACCATACACCATAAACACCATTTCATTTTAGTAATTTCCTATGATGTCATAAATTCTATCCATGCATCTTCGTTTTGAAACTTATAGAAAAGATTTTATAACAAGTTGTATTCTCTTTTAACTTTCTCCCCTATGCACATAGTATTTAATCTTATTGATTCAGTCAAGGTTAAAATGAAGAGAGAATGTCTCACTTATAGTATACTGTTTATTTATGTTTAACAACGTAGTTACACCGATGAAATATTCTTTAACATGTTCAGCCAGTAATAATGTAATATAATACAAGATAATATAGAAGGGTTCATAGCGAAGAGGGAAACAAGACAAACCCAAATTTTGACAGGCAAGAAGTAATTGACTCATAACTGATGCACCGCGAGGTTATTTTTTAATATTTTCATTTCGCAAGAAAGGAAAAACACTGGCTACATCAATCCTGGGTTTCCTACTGAAAAAATGCCACAATAAATTTATATGGATGACTTAATTTGTCAATTATAAAATCAAGTTATAATTTTAATAAATTAGGAAATTTGTTAACTGTTTTGACCAAAAGTGTAACGTCGGATATGTATGTGAATTGTGAAGAGGTGACGTGACTGCGATACGAACTAGTTATTATTTTTTGTTCTGTATGTACTCAATTGAATTGTATATCTAATTTACAGAACCAGTAAACTTAATTAAGGGATGTTTAAAACTCATTGAATCTTAAGTTCTAAGTACTATATACCTGTACAATAACTATATTCCTCCCTACTTTCTTAGTTCGTAATGGGTAATTTAATGCCAGGTTGGTCGTATCAACAATAAAACACCATTTTCTCCATATGTATAATTATTATGTATATGTATACGTTGATTTTATTATACCTTTCGTAAATTTTGACCAATATAAAATATCTGCATTTTTTTTAAAGGAAAATAGTGTGTAGTTGACAGCCTACTTTGAAATGTTGTTTTCATGAAGTTAAACAGTTTCACAACTTCTAGAGAGTTTTCTTGTCAGACATCATAATATTAAGTTTGAGACAAGTCGAAAGAACGATATTATGTGAAATTTAATCTTAAATAAAACAAAATGTCACTGTGCGGACTAAATTTTCTTTTATCGTTTAATTCATAAAAACTTTAATATAGGAATATTAGTTGTAAATTTAGGTTGTATCTTCTAAGCACTGTCTCTATTACTCAAAACATAATTACTACAGTTTATTTTCACTGAAAAACTCAGAGTTTAACCGAGTCTGGGTTAAAATCTATTGGGTCAGTAGTAACCAATTGTTGGTTACTAACAACCATTGTCGCACGGTCATTAGTAACTAACTTAAGTTAGTCAAAGTATATACGGTTATTTGTAACCGAGTGGTTTGTTACTGCCTGGTTACTGCTAACTAATTGTTTATTTTACCTACTAATACCGGTTAAACATAACCTTACAGCATGATAAAAACCAACCTGGTGTCCTCTAGGTTAACTTTTACTGTGTAGAAGTAGTTGCCAATAACCCATGGATTTTTAATATTTGACCCTGTACTCGGTGAGAATTGAACTAACACATCGGTGGAAACTAACCTGTGGCAGTGTGATGGGTCGTTCATAACCGTATTAGCTAGGTTAGCAGCACGGTTAAATTAGTTTGATCTAACTTTATGATGTTGGCAACAACTGTTTCTGGGCAAAGAGATCAGAGATCAGATCAGAGCAAAAGTGAGTGGCGAGTGCGTCGTAGAATACACGCAGGAAGTTAAAACACCTCATGTATCGTGGTTTTAACTTTTACTATGTTCTTCTTCAATGATTATGAAGATGTGAGGAACCTTCTGACCAGTTGGGGTCTGGGCTCATATATTTCATCATTTGAAGATAAGTAGATTATGGCCTTCTTAATTCTGTCGTTTCAGGTTAAGAATTCAACGTTTAATGTCGGTCTACTGAACATGGTTTCAGTTTAGATTTATTAATTCAGTTCTATTTTAAAATTAACTAAAATGCAGTTATTAAAATAAATATCAGTGAAGATGTTAAAAATGTTTTATCTTAAGTTAGGTTAGGTAGTTAGGCGAATTCCCCTTTAGGGCTAAGGTAGGGCATACAATATCCCAATTTAGGGACATTCTTAAAAACCTCATTAATATTTAATTTAAAAACTGATTTTAGCGAATTTTCAATAGAGTTGGATTGATAAAACCATATTAAAATTAAAGCCCAGTAGTCCAATATAAAATGTTGAACTCCTAACCTGAGACACCACAATTAAGAAGGTCTTTATCAACGTAAATTAAAATTATGAAATATATGAGCCAAGGTCCCAGTTGGTCAGAAGATTTCACATATCTGATCATCGAAGTCGAACATGGTAAAAGTTAAAACCAACTGCTCGGTTTAAATTACCTACTTCCTGGGCTAAAGTGACCCTGCTGCTCGGTTAGAGTAACCCATTAACTTGGTTAGAGTAACCCGTTAGCTCAGTTAAAGTAACCCAGAAGATTATTCAGAGTAACCTAGCTGCTAGGTTAAAACAACTAACTTGATCAGTTAAATCAACTAAAAATCTACTAGGTCATTTATGACCTAGAGCACATGATTTTACCTACTTAGTCGGTCATTACTAACTCATAATCACTCACCAATTTCACAAGGTTACTGGTAACCAACCAACTCGGTCGGTGCTATATTGACCCTACAACTCACTAAATATCAACCTTTTTCTCAGTTAAGACTGACCTTTTGGGTTTTTCAGTGTTGACTTACAACGTCAAAACAGAATATTTTCCAAACAAAAGTAGTTAATGAAACGATTCCGTGGCGCACACGCATGAAAGGTGGTCGGAATCACTGAACAGTTTAACCGAGTCGTACATTTTAACCACAACCCCGGTAAATCACAAAGGGGATGTGATTATTCACCCCCTCAGCAGTTTATTTCACTTATAACGTCTGTCATGTGGAATATCGCTACTTGCTCGCCCGGGGGTTGTTATATAGCGATGGGGTTGGGGTAACCAGGTACGATACAGTATTTCCAGATTCACACACAATCTGGGTTTATAATATTTAAGTAAACAATAGAATTTCACAGGGTTTTAACACCATACAACCTACATTTTCAGTGTGGAAGTTCATAAAAAATAAGTAAAAGATTCATCTGTAATTTATTTGCTTTTATAAATTCACTACTAGTGTGCAATAAAATTGCAAAATCTCTTTTTTTAATTGTTTAGGTGATAATGTTGACAACAACTTTATTTTAACTGTTCAATATTACAATACAAAATAATTTACATAAATTTGAGTTGCACTATATTATTTATTATTTTTTAATTTAAAACCCGTATGATATTTGATGAAATGAAAACCCAGAATAATATTAGAGCCTTTGATCTTTTCCAATAAATATCAACTGATATCGTTCCATTATTCCTTTGATCGTTTCCCGTTGTAATTATTTGTTCTGTTTACATAAACCTTCCGATATTTCAATTATCTCTTGCTTGTGCAAACCTACTTTTATTGTATATTTACAAATATATTGTGAACTGGTATTATTTATTAAATACATTTATTTATTAAACCTAAATCCAAACTGTCAGTACCGTCTAAAACCAGTACATTATACAAGCATTTTTACAAGACGTGAACTCACAAGATGTATTCGTATACCTATTCTAGTGCATACATATTTTTCATTAGTTAAATCTGAGTAACCTTCAGTACATAAGCTTACTTCAGTATTTACATTTTACCATTAATTGTGCAATATTACCTTTATTCAAAATTGTATTAAGAAGGATGACATTCTCTTATACCTCCATTGTAGAGTAGCGTATTCTAAATATACTTGGATAAAGATTATAACCTTCTGAGTCCCGGAGTGCTTTTAAAAGGACAGTAATAATAAATTCACAAAGTCCTGATTACATAATTATAAGTGATGTGCTTGAAACCTGATGAACTTTTTCAAGGACATCTAATCCATAAATGTTGAGACCTGAGATCAAGTAAAAAAAAAAATAGTTAGACCTGATGTCCTTTTAAAAGTACAGATGCGAAAAAAATCGGGGACAATTTGTGGCACAAGGTTGGTAGTAATACTTTATTTTCATCCTTTGACTGCAGTTCATCAGTTGACTGCCAGATAGCAGGACCTTCTTTTTTTTGGTTGAGATGAAAACAACATGGCGTCCATGAGTGATTTCCATGCACTTTTAATTTCAGGTCTCAATATACGGTTCCTTTTAAAAGGACATCAGGTCCCAACGTTAAAATTATGGATGTCACATCCAGGCCTTGGTAATGGTTGAATACTTGTCCTGGTAAAAGGACACCAGGTGATTCCTAGTTCGAAATGAAATTTTCATCTGGGACTCATCTGGGGCCATATTTATACTGGTTGTGTTGAGAACGACCTATACCTACACAATAGACAACCACTTAATACAAATAATTAATAGAATCAACTTTTTTCCTAAAAGTGATACTTAAACCATCGGATCAATTACAAATATAAACAAATATTGATGGTTGATGGGTTGTATTTAAATGATTGGTATCAAGTCATCTAATAACTAAAGTGTGTGATATCATTCCATGACTTAAAAAATAAACGTATATTTACGCATAGTAATTGTCGACTCCAAAGTGAGGAAGTCAGCAAAAAAGCTGAGAGTAAGCATTTGTTTAATTAATAATAATTTCATTAACTAATTTTCGACTCAGTTAGACTTTAGTGACTTCAGTTAATCCTTACTAAAATCAAGTCAAGATCTTTAAAAGCAGGCCGAAATATATCACAAACGAAAAAAATACTTTGAATCCTAGAAACAGAAAATGGACAAGATACAAGGTTTGTAACTTCTATAATCATAATCCCTGGTTGCCTGGTTTTGGTCCTCTGTTGTACCGGATGTTATCCCGCAATATCCGGCTCGGCTCGGGCCGTGGTTGGCTGCATAATCATGTTAATAAAGGGACAACTGCATCCCCAAACCCTCTGTCCTTCCTGTCCTCTCTTTTGGTACATTATTTCTCAATTATATGTATATTTAGCCGAGGTTTTAGCGGTATTAAAAAATAATATAATGTATCGAAGACGAGGGTTTAGAAGAAGTAGTATAATTACTAAGATTTACATTAAAGGGCAGTATTTTTTAGGGTATGGATCGTTTTCTCTGAATCCTGTTTTAAAATATTCAACAATGAAATACCTCTTGAATACTTCAGGCTAGTCTTTGGCGTAATGGTTAAGGTGGACGGACTCAGAACCTACGGCAGTGGCCCTGTCGAGGGATTGAATTCCAGTTCTAACTAGCAATGACTACATAGTCATTTTAGCTAGTAAATTGGATGATTACTGTTCAATTCGTATTGTTTCGGTATATCCCTTTTTAATTGATTCGTTTTATGCATAAATATTTCGTTTATTTGGACGGACAATGAGAGGCAAAAAGAGGCAGCCAAAAAAACTTCTGGCCAAAATAGATATGAAATTTGTTGTGTTATTGGTAGAAACATAATGCTTAACTCATTTCAGATTACTTCCACTCAAAGATTTAAAAATATATATTAATCAAAGTAGGATAATTTAAATAAATGTAGAGTAAATAATGTACGAGTATACAGATATTTGAATGGTAAATATTAAATTTTTCTCAAAACCAAACATCTGGTATTTTTTATTGTTATCTTTGTTTATTACTCACACTAAGAAATGTGGTGAGGTAACAGAACATGAAGTAAAATAGATGTCAATTTTTAGCCTATATAAATAAACGTAACAAACACGATTTAACATAACAAATTACCCATACGTTTAGTGTTGTTTAAAAACGAAATAAAATTGAATGATTTGTTATTAATAGGAAATAGAAATTGTTGTGTAATATGATTTTACTGTATCTTAGTTATGTAGGTAATCAACAATAAAAGTTCTACGTTTTTAAAAAAATATAAACTATATTTTTAACGCTTATGAATGTTCAGGTTGTTTGTTCGTGCGTGGAGGCGAACCAAAAGCCTTTACCATTTATTCACGTCCTTGCGAATTAATAAATTGTATCAAAAGCCTAAGCGGTTGCTGTCCAGTTTTAAAGGTATTGCACAGTAAGATTGGAGTTTTGTGTAAAACAGGGAAACAAGAGAATAACAAATGAGGTTGATGAAACGCGAGGGGCCCATAATGGATGTCGGCCTGATGTGGTCTTATTTTGTTTTTAAATTTTCATTCTCTTGGCTGGAGAAAATCCCATATCTCATCAAATCGCCTATCGGCCTTTCAAGAAGCTGTATTTAGTTCGTACCTTTTACCTTTATTATTATATGAGAAATTGATTTAGTTTTTGCACGTTCATACGTTGTAACAGACTCATTTGGTTATAAAAGTACTAAGATTTTCGTTAACGTACCATTAATATACAAATAAGTTTTAAAATATAAACGGTATTAAGAAACTGACACATTCTCCCCACCTTTTTATCAATAAATTCCTATATATTTTCTAATTATGGGATATAAAGCATAGCATAGAAAATCGTGTTGAAAACTTTTTCTGTAATGTCCACCCAAATACCTTTATTGAAGACACTACAGAGTTTGTTGTTTCACACAGTGATTTAAAATGGGGAACTTCCCCCTCCAACCCCTCAGGGTTTAGTTCCACATATTCTGAATATCCTCAATTGTTCGATGTTAACTGAACAAACTTACAACGATTTAATTACATTTGCCAGTAAATAAGAGAGATATACTGTTTTTGAGCTTTTTTAATTACCATAAGTATTTTTTTATAGTTTTATGAATTTTTAAACTATTTATGGACCTATATTTTCAACTCGTTTTCCGGGCTGTGTCATTTTGTTAGGCACCTGAAACACTATAACCCACTACATTTTAATTATAATTCTTAGAGCCAATTTTGATAAGTTAGTATTTTTTCTGTTTTTAAGCGGTTTTTGGGGAATAATTACACTACAAAAATAATAAAACAACTGGATATACTGTGGGTAAGTACTTAAATACAAACGTTTACACATTAACTTTTGCGTTTTAACTTCGGTTAAATAAATATTACAATTAATTCTAAAACAACAACACATATTTAGGCCTTAAATATCCATATTTCAATTAAGTTGATTACAAAGATATTACAGTTTGCAGCAGTATAATATGATAAATATCTACATCCATTTCAAGTAGATATCACATGAGTTAATGTGAAAGTGTCAAAATAATGTTTTATTGGTATTAAACTGAAGAGGGACGTTTTGAAAGGTTTTGAACGAATTTATGACTTGTAATGACTTATTCGAACAATTAAAGCACTCGGGAACAAATTTGAAACACGATTCTGTAGCTGCAGAGGTTGTGACACAATTGATTATTCACCCCCACAACAGTTTATTTCACTTATAACGACGTTGTCATGTGGAATATCGCTACTTGTTCACCCGGGGGTTGTACGCGTTATCATATGTTAATGTTGGGGACCAAAGGTAATCTAATAGGGAATATTCGGGCTTCACCCTCGGGGTCTTAACCTTGTGTCCTCGAAATCGTCAAGTTTGTGTTGGGCTTTTAACATTTACTATAATCTTCCTGTTGTAACTGGATCTTCAGGCCTAGTACGTATTAATAGCGATGTTTTATAAAACACAAAACAAGAGAGTAACGTATTCAGACTAGTGAAAAGTGAGGCTTGATGTTCGTTTTCCGTGGTTATTTTTTTAAATTTCCATTCCATTAGAGGGAATGGAATGTTTCCATTCCGTTACATTAATCCTCCACGCTTCAGTTGTTTCAGGTGTTGTTTTCCTGAGTACAGTGTTATTTCCTTAATTTAAATGTTATTATATTCGTATATTAGCGGTTCTATTTATATAGTTCAAAATCAGTCGATTTATCGTCAGTATGAGCGTTCCGGAAGTTTCACTATTATTCACACTCCTTTATATGTTATCTGACTACAAAATAAACATCCTTCTCAAAAAAATATAACTTACTAAAAGATTTACAAACACTGTAGAATTACTGTGAAAAAGCTTCAATGTTAAGTAAGTAAACAAATAACGTTGTATCTATGGAAAACAATTATTGCCGCAGAATTCTTGTAAACTCATTTAAGTTTTGTGTCAAAATAAACGTGTGGTGAACCTGTGCCCAGACAAAAAATATAAACAGCTGTTATAAATATTAACATGTTTAAAATTATGTGGGTACTGGTTCACAACAACTGTTATAAATGTAAAGCAATTTCTATAGTTTGCTAGAAAGAACGTGTGATGAATCTTGTGTATAAATGGAGAACTGGTTCCAACCAGCCGATGTCCGGCAGTTAGTTATCGGCCCCGTTATTAATGGCTGTAGACTCGGACTGGCAGCTCTATTACCGTGCAATGTCCCTACAACATTTATCTTACAATTCACAAGTCTCGTAGCTGCTTGTATTCGAATAGCAATATTTTCTTTTAAAACTTTAAAACTATTGTATAAAAGAAACATATACCTGATTAGGACCTGTATATATAAAACCTGAAAAGTAACTGAATTAGTTTGACAGCTCATACCACCAAGTTTTCAAGCTTGAAAAGTCTTATGGTGTGAGTTTTAGCGAATTACCCCTATAGGGAAGAAGCTATTACCGTAGTTGGTATGGTAAGAGTTAAGTCCGAGACCATGATAACTTTTTGTTTTGAGGTCCCCAGATGCCAAAAACACTAGTCGTTCAAATTTATATATATATATATATGTGTGTGTGTGTGTGTGTGTGTGTGTGTGTGTGTGTGTGTGTGTGTGTCCGTTAACACGATAACTTGAGTAAAAAACGACTGATTTTGATGCAATTTGGCTCAAATGTGTAAAGTGACATTCATGACTTTAAGTTCGAAAACCAGAAAAATCGGACCATGGGAAGGGTGTTTTATGGGGGTCTACGATTTTCTAAAAATCAGTTTTTTGCAAATTTTATCCTACAATTTTTAAAACACTTAATTTTGGTTTTGACCATTTTATAGGGCTTAAAAAACAAATAATATAGTATTTTGAATCACTAACCTAGGTTAAGTGGTTTCGGAGAAAATCTAAAAAACGTGCTCATAAAATCCCCTTTGTTAATCTTATGGGAAAATTTGTTTAGCTTTTCCTCAGTTAATTTTAATGTAAACCTCACATTTGCATTTACCAATCAGTTCAGTTATACAAAACAATCATTTTGGTGATTAAATTGTGATTCTACGTCCAACCGCTGCAGAGATATTCAAAGTGCTAAACACAGTACGTTGTCCAATGTTATCCTTATGGAGAATAATTAAAATTTGATAACTTGATTATTTATGAACGTATCTTGATGAAACTTGGCATGTGGCTTCACCTAGTACTTTCATATTGATATTTGCACAAACAAATAATTTTTGCCAATTTTCCCTGCATCAGCAAACCTGCATACTCAGCCCCCGTGTTATTCTTATTGAGAATAAGTGAAATGTAATGTCTCCCTTAATTATGAACATAAATGAATAAAACTTGGTATGCTGCTTCGACTGTTGTAGTGATAATTGCATCAAAACACATATTTTGTGTTCCTTGTTGCATTAAACCTGTGTACTCAGCTTTCAATGTTATTCTTATGGAGAATAAATAAAATGCTATATATCACTTATTTATTCGTGTATTTTTATGAAACTTGGTGAGTGGCTTTATGTGTTAGTGAGAAACATATACATGCATTGGAAATTCGCTGAGTACGCATGTTTGCTGCTACGGGGGTATTTATTTTTTTAAGGCGAACAGTTTATAAGAGACATAAAAACTCGCTCAAACAAGTGTTCATTTATTGCAATATCACACATATTGCAACAATTATTGCAACTCATCTTTCCTCGAATTAAAATCAGTAAAGTTGTTTAAACCTTTTACACTTAAAAATCAATCTTACAAATAATAAATGAACATTAGAGGACCTGTTAAGTACCTACGTTGAATAGCTAATTCTACACCCGAAAACATCAAATGAATATCTTTATTTAAGTATTTCTAGCAGTTGGACACCTTAAATGAATGTAACAACTTACAATGAATTTACATTTTTTTTAACCGACCATTAAACATCATCTTCCTGCAAAATTAAAATCCAAAAGGATAACTTAAGTACTAGAAAGTAACTTATATTTAAAATTAAACTAATGAAAGTTAGGAGACATGTTAAATACCTGTGTGAAAAATAAATATTGAGATTGCATATTATCTTATATTTAAATCTGCATTCACAAGAACACTGGAAACCTGTTCTTACATTTTTACATAGCATAGCTCGTCCAAGAAGTTGATTTGTTCTGCAGTAACTCGTATTTTAACATCAGTTTGTACGCAGTGAATATCCGGCCAAGTTACGGCTATCTCATGCGTTACGGTTTACCCAAGCCCACACGAGCCACCGCCCGCGCCCGCTGTACAGATACCGGTGATGAATGACCCTGCCTTGAGCCTCGGCCAACGTTGAATAACACTGATGCGACTCTAGCGAACCGATTTGCAAATTAAGACTCTTAAAAGAAGTATTAAAAGAGATGCGTTTGCTCCTTCGCTTTTTATAAATCTGAAGAAATAAATTGTAAGAAACCAAAATAACTCCTATAGGAAGATCATTATTATAAGTAGTTTAGCATTGTAACTGTACTGGGACATGAGACAGTGCCCTTTATACGCCAGGGGATTTGGTAGTAAATTACATTGTTGGCAAATACGCTGCCATCAATAGCCTTTTTCAAGGAAGGCAAGTTCTCCTTTTCAAAAGGTTGTGTGTACTACATTTTGTAGTGAGCCTGGTGACCTGTTTTAATTAATCACACATAATTGAATAAACTTTTAATCGAAAATAATGTAATGTTAAATCAAGATTTTGAATAAAAAACTTAAGAATACTGAATATAACCGGATTTGATTTTGAAATCCAAACTATAAATAAAACCGTGTGTGTGAATTACTAATAAGGGTTTTTAATGTCAAAGATTATGATCAATCAATCAAATCTCTTTATTTAAATTTTCCTCGAGAAAATTAATGGCATCAATACAGTTACAATACATTCAGAATTGTAATGAAATATAGTACAAATTACAGTAGTATTTACAGTAGAGCATAGAAGTTTTGTTGGTTATAGAAGAATGTCTTTTCCATGCGTGAATTATTACTTTGAATAGAAGGATAGATTTTTTAACCATCCACAGAGTGTGGTCTTCAGCTTTCGTCCTTGTAATTTCCTGATAAAATCTGTCAAGAGATTGCGTGAAACCGATGAAAATCAAATTGGTTTGAAGACTCTTTTAGGAGGATAAAAAGTGGAAATGATGCGGATGGTGTAGTGTAAAAGTAACTGAATATTGTGGGGTTGGTATTTATGACAAAAACTGAGTTTCTTTTAAACTATACATGTTATGATTTCCATTGCTCGTCAGATGTAAAGGTAAAGCTTCCCATGATCGAATAATCTACGGCTATTACAGAATCGCTATAAACTATCAGTAAACTGTTCAAACGACCCCCGGGTGAGCAAGTAGCGATATTCCACATGACAGGGTCGTTACAAGTGAAATAAACTGGCGCTGGGGTGAATAATCAATTGAGGGAGAACTACGGCAATTTTGGTGGTGAATGCGGATTGTAGCTTATAAATATCATGTTTGTAAACTTATTCTATGCAAAATTAAACCTTTTGCAACCGAACACTCAAACTCCACTTTGATTTAGTGCTATATATGAGTAATAAATCTTAAAAGTGTGAAGAAAATATACGACAGGCTGATGGATTGGGATGGGTTATGTTGTTGTTTCTTTAAGATTGATGACGATGGAAACACGCGTGTTGTTTCCGACACTTCCTGACACGCGCGGGAGAGAGAGAGAGAGAGAGAGAGAGGGAGGGAAAAAGGGGGTGAAAGAGATAGGATATCGGTGCTTGAAACTGTCATCTGTCTTTATACTTTAAAGTATTTTTCTATGCTTAAAAAATATATATTTTAGCTGACTCATACAATTCTCGCCGTGTTAGTAAAAGATCCTACAAAGCACTTCCTAATTATTTTCAGAGCATTATTGAGAAGAAAAGGAATTAGGCCTAGTAATATATTGTGAGAAAGAAGGACAACAATCATTCTGAAAGAATTTAAGGTCAGTGAAATTAATGAATATTTTGTGAGGATGGGATCTTTTTATCAAGCAGATGCTGACCTTATAAATTCATATAACTAAGAGGCAGATGATAGCGAAAGATTTCAGTTTAAAATAGTATTGGTGCCCAAAATGAGATCAGCAATCAATGAAATAACGTTTAGAGCTGTCGGTGTGGATGAAATAAGCATAGTGATGATTAAAGCTGTCAGCCCATTTGCCATTGAAGCAATTACTTACTTGATGAATGTGCCATTGCAAAAGGGCGAGTTCCCTCAATCGTGGAGGAGTAGTATTGTATACTCTCTTCCCAAAACACAGAATCATTCAAGCCTCAGTGAATTAAGTCTTGTAAGCCAATAAGGCTGATCAGTCTTGCCAGCTATGTCTTGCTATGTCCAAGGTGCTGGAAAAATTAGCAATCCGGCAAATTATTGATTCTATAAAAAAGAAGTGTCTGCTTCCCAAATTTCAGTCAGGGTTCAGAAAGAACCTCAGCACTTGCACTGCATTGCTGAATATGTTTGCAGACTTGTTTATTCGCAGGCCTTCGGCTCCATAAGCCATGGTTTATTCCTAGCGAAACTGAAGCACTTTAGTTTCCATAACAATGCAATTACTCGGATTAGGTCTTACCTGGATAACAGGCTGCAGGTGGCAAAGTTGGGGACTGATATCTCACCACCACTTGAGAAATGAAGAGGAGTGCCGCAAGGGAGCTGTCTGGGGTACATTTTGTTCACCCTTTACACTGCAGATCTGTCTAGCTGTGTGAGTCACTGCAATTTGCATGTGTATGCTGATGTCTGTCAGTTGAATTTTTTCTATGAGGTCGGATCCACTGGCCAAGTTTTCGATGGAGTTAACTCTGACCTGGCGAGAGTAGGTGGATGGTCACAAAGGCATTAAATGCTGACAAAAGCATGATCTTCCACATTGCACCGCGCACTACCTTGCAAAGAATACTAAATGGAGATATGCACATGAAACTTGAAGGCAAAAAGTTAATGGTGAGTGACACTGTCAAGACGTTGGGCGTGCTACTTGATAGTGGCCTCACATTCTCGGACCACATCACTCATGTTTCTCAGGTGGCTCTGGGAAGGCTGCGAGGTCTGTACATGTATCGACATATCCTACCAGAGGCAGCCAAGCTGCAGCTGGTCCAGTCGCTAGTGTTTTCAGTGCTTTGTTACTGTTATCCTGCATATGGCAACAGTATTACCAGGGAGGAAATGTTCCGAGTACAAAAACTGTAGAACACTTGCGTGCGCTTCGTTTACGACAACCTTAGTCGAGAGCGCATATCGACCTTTCGGGATGCTTTAGGGTTCTTGCCAATGGATGAGGTCATGTGCAGGATGCAGACTTGCAACCTCATCCACTGGGTCTTGGTTCAGCGGGAGCCTCAGTACCTGGTGGAAAGACTTGTTGCTCGCTGGGTGGTGGCTCAGGGTAAGACACGACATTATGAGCTACGAGCTACTTGATTTCCCAAAAGTGTGCCTGGAAGTGCGTAGGAGAGGGTTTTCCTACTTTGGCCCGAAACTATACAATGACCTCCTCTGTGACCTCAATAAATTGGGTGTCCTGTCTTTCAAGGCTAAACTTAAACAGTTCGTAAATGCTAAGAAAACTTGTTGAGCGTCTTAAAATTACTGTCACTTGTGTGAATATTTAGTTTTAATTCATTATATTTTATGATGATTTGAGTTACTCTGTAAAACAGTTTTGTACTGGGAGACGCTTGTAAATAAACGAATTTTTATTTATTTATTTAAGGAAGAAGAAATTTAGATTCTTCCAGGAATAGCAGAAGAGGAAAATCGGATTGACTACGTTTTAAGGCCACGCTCCCCCGTCGGTCATATTGGATTGATTCTCCATAAGCGCAATGCTAACTAAACATCTATTTAGGACCCACATTTTTATTTCATTTTCGATCTGATTTAGGTATTTTTTTGACTACTCAAAATAAAGTAAAGAGTGATTTTTGCGAGTAAAAATTCGTATAAGTGTTACAGATTACCAGAAAAAAATTGTCAAACTTAAAAAAATAAATTTTTTATTAAATATTATAATTCATTTTTAAAATATCTTCCACAATAATCACCCGCGATAAGAATATCTTTCAATTGACACCAAAATCTAAATTTTATCTCAAGAGATAAGCAAAAAATTGGGGCCTGGGCTTAAAATTATTCTAATGGGCGATAAAATCAATATGGTCGACAGGGTTGCCGGCTCTTAATATATTTGAATGGTGATATATTTATGTTCTGTATTTTGTGTTTGACACTTATCTTGAAATGGAAAAGATTTTTCAGAATGAATTGCAAATTGTAATGTGGTGTTAAAAAAACTCTTTCAAACGTTAGTAGAGCACAAGTAAATACTGGAATGTTGGATTTATTTCTGAACCAACAACTTTAAATATTGTGTTAATGTAAAATAGAATATGCCCTCATGTTTGTCAATTTGTTCTTCAGTTTTAATGTCCCAAAAAGAATAAACAGAAATTATCGTTTTAAGTCCCTTAAATTCGCTGACTGAAAGGATGACTGAAAGGGACATTGAGAGTTAAAGCTCCATGACCTACAAATCTTGCTATTAGTCATCTTGTTTAACCTCCAAAATGCTACGGAAAAACTTTTGGTTATTTCAGAGTAAAAATCGATGAACAAAATGTGAATGGCACAAAAACATGGTTTATCTTTATTTTCTTGTATTAATATTTGTGTAGATATAAAATGCTTTCCTCAAAAATATATATGTTAAAGATAGATAAATTTAAATGCAAACTAGAGGTCTTCAAGTAGGTCGTATGATGTTTCACGGTTTATGTTTGATGTGACAGTGATGATGGGTGTGAGGGTGGGTGACGGTGGGGGTGGCTTTGTTGAGGTCGAAGTATTAATTTAGGTTCATGGGATCACTGGTTCGACCCCTGCACAAACAATGCTAATTGGCGATGTAATGATGTCATGTTCAGATAGTTCGATATTCACTCTATTTGTTTAAAACTTAAAATGAGGATAGATGAGAAAGACGATGTTTTGGTATACTATGCGTTCGTCTGGTGTACATTTACGCATTTAAAGCTATTTCTTGGTATATAGGCTATGCCATAATAGGGCAGTTTAATGAACAAGTCATACAATTTTATTAACTATTGTTTCTATTTTCTATATTTCCTCCCTAAAAAGTAATTATTTGTTTAAACAAAAACTCAGGAACAACAACTGAAAACGTTTGATCTCTGAAAATTAATATTAAGTTACATCTCCGATATGCTCTTTGAGCTTCCCAGTTTTAATTAGGTGCCTATTTTCATTACGTCGATACCGGTACATCACTGATAAATCATTATCGCTCGGCTTTAGAAACATCTCATTATATACTTTGTTTGTGTTTTGTTTGTTTCGAATTGCGGTCTAGTCTTTTTGACACAAAGCATTGACATTGCAGTATGTTTTAGTAAAACCCTAGCAGTAACAATAATCTCTGAATATTTGTTGGCAATTTAGAGTTTGTTAATTAAATCAAACCATATACACGCAAAATATAATACCCCGTCGCAGCAAACCTGCGTACTCAGCGAATTTCCAATATGTGACTCACTACTACATAGAGCTACTTACCAAGTTTCCCAAAACTACATCCATAAATAAGTGATACATGGCATTTCATTTATTCTCCATAAGAATAACATTAGGGTTGAGGACGCAGGATTGCTGCAACGAGGAAGATAAGTAATGTGTTTTTTTGTAATTATCAATAAAACTAAACCAGGTGAAGCTACATACCAAGTTCTCTTATTGTAAGTTCATAATTAAGGGAGATTTACAACAAAAAACTTGTTTTTTGTGCTAATATCAATATACCACAACTAGTTGAAGCCACATACCAAGTTTCATCAATGTACATTCATAAATAATCGAGATATAGAATTTTATTTATTCTCCATAATGATAACATTGGACAACGTACTGTGTTTAGCACTTTGAATATCTCTGCAACGGTTGGACGTAGAACAACGATTAAAACACCAAAATGTTTGTTTTGTTGAGCTAAACACATTAATAAACGTGAAGTTTTTAGTAAAACTATCTGAGAAAAATCTAAAAACCTTTTTCCCATAAGATTAACATGGGACAAGTTTTTTTGGATTTTCTCCGCAACCACTTAACCTAGGTTAATGATTCAAAATACTAAATTATTTGTTTTTTTAAGCTCTATAAAATGGCTATAACCAAAATTGAGTGTTTTTAACATGTTGAGGTCAAATTAGCAAAACACAGATTTTTGGAAAATTGTAAACCCCCATAAAACCCCCTTCCCATAGTGCGATCGATCTGGTCTTCGTACTTTAAGTCATAAATGCTACTCTCCGCATTCTTGCCAAATTTCATAAAAATCGGGTGTTTCTTTCAAAAGTTATCACGGTAACGGACACACATATATATAAATTTGAACGAATAGTGTTTTTTGCATCTGGGGGCCTCAAAACGAAAAGTTATCATGGTCTCGGGCTTAAGTCTTACCATGCCACCTACGGTAATAGCTTCTTCCCTATAGGGGAAATTCGCTAAAACAATAAGTTTTGCAAAGAATTATAGTTAAGTCTGGGTGTTTGTACAAATAGAAAAGATAAAAATCTAATTTAAGGTATGAAAGTATAAAAATTTGGCGTAAAAAGGGTACGTGATGTGATAAAGGAAGCAATAAGGACACAAAGAGGGCAGAATTGAATCTAACCGACAATTTGGATCCCCAGGTGGAAGAATTGTATCCCTTACAATTTTGGGAGCGGATTCACTAAGAGGTTGCGCATTGTATGTGTTCACAGTAGCTGTAATAAGTGGGGTAATACATTTTCACGCATTTTTAGTGCTAAATAAATTTCAAAAGATCTATAATTCATTTAGATTTGCAACCAAATCTTACGCCATTAAACTAAAAAACTGAAAACATGGTAATAGCTCATTCTGCATTGGAATTGAATTTTACTTATTTTTCTATTTTAAAGAAGCTCTTGGATTAATGTTGAAATATTTATCTCAATTTTCAGTTGGAAAAAATCTGATCTTATCGATATTAACACTGAAGAGTTTGTCGATATATATAAAACTTCTCTGATAATGTTTTTCAGCTGTTCAAAGATTTAAATTATCATAATAGATATTAACTTTAAATTAAATGCAACTATCCCAATTAAAAATAGTGCAAACATTCATTAAATTTGTATCTTGAATTAGCCATTGTATTAACTTCGTGTCCTTGCTGGTGTATAATGGAGCCCAAAACACATTTAGCCCGGTATAACGGAGACAGTAACTGCATTAGTGGAACGGCGGATTGGTCTAGCAATCTTATTCTTATAGAGAATCAATAATTATAATTTCTCTCTCATTTACCTTTTGTTCTATTTACCTTTTGTTTTCATTAAAATTTCGTGCTTGGTTAAGCTAGAATTAGTTAAAAGAGCACCCTTTAATCAGGCATCTTATTGAAAACAGATTTATTTTTATTTGATTTATTCGAATAAAATATAAACGGCTTAAGTTTTTTTGGATTATGACGCTGATTAACCTGCATGGGAGGGGGTGTCTTCTCATATAATAACCAGCGTGTGTAGCAAATTTACCCCAATGAAAACTTAAACACATCTTTAACACCAATTGACTTGAATGAATCTTTCTGAAAAAAAAACAGTTGAATTTAAAATTTTGGACACAGGCTACTTTACCTAAGTAAATATAAAGGTCAGAATTTATTGATTGATAGAAGGTAAAATGTATACTTATGTGTACTTATGTATTTATTTTCTGAAATGGTGAGTTTCTTTTTTATTGCAATTCCATTTGGTTATCTATCTAACAGGATTTTAATATTGTAGCCAAACAAAATCCAGTTTAGGTACAACTTGTAACCTATAATTATCAGGTAATTTTAAAAGCTATTTATGGCTAAAAAGAACTGTTTAATAATTCTTGTTCAAAGAAGCTTCAGACTTGTTCGATATTTTTTTGTTGCTATTTTTTTTAATTAACGTTATTTCGCGATACGTAAGAACGTGCGATACCGAAAGACCTTTTTCATTTACAGGCTGGCTGCAATTGAATGTAAAGCGCTTTAGAGTGGGGGGCGAAAAACTGGGGTCGCCACGGACAAAGGAAAAAAGGGGAGAAATCAAATGGAAGATGAACCAGCCGACCAGGAAATGGCAGTTTAAATTTGCCGAATGGAAACGCTCCTTGAAATAAGGATTCATACACTCAATGAAAATCTTCTCTGCGAGTTTTTTTTTATAAAAAGCCCTTTTGCAAAATTTCTTAAGCTTACTAGAATTTACAAAATAATAAATCATATCAGTAAATTTATTTTCACAATTACTTGTATATTTTATTTAATATAGTTTTGAGAACGTTTTAAAAATAAGACAAATAAACTTTTTCAGAAAACTGTTAGCTTCAATCAGTCGTTATACATGTTTTCAGGAATACACCAAGGACAACAACCTCTGTATTACATTATTAGACCACTCCGCCGTTCCACTAATGCAGTTACTGTCTCCGTTATACCGGGCTAAATGTGTTTTGGGCTCCATTATACACCAGCAAGGACACGAAGTTAATACAGTGGCTAATAGTGAAAACATATTGGGGAAGAACATTCGGATGGTCAAAAAGACTTGTAGAACCAACCCTGATGTAAGGAATCTTGGATTCTCCTATTCTTCAATTTCTGGTTATTGTCTGGTCCAATAGGAGAATAGACAGTCATTCATTATACCCCGTTTAGTAACAAAAATCAAATGCTAACAAGAAATTCGTTTTAAGTAAAGTATACGAGAGGCATGAACCTTATGTACCTCGTAGTCTCATTCAGTAAACAAATTAAATTAAAAACCCAAGGTTTTATTCAGATTTTTTCCACTATGAAGCTGTAACGAGATTTAACGAGGAAATGGGCTTTCTACCCTGCCCTCTCACCCTAATGTGGTGGTCAGCCTGATATACTGCCCTCGGTGCTTGTTAAAATAAAATATGTGATGTGCTTCGCGCCCCAGCTGCGTGGTGAGAAACCATTCTCTCTAAACGAAACAAAAGCAAAATCTCTATAATTAAATATACAACGGATAATATGTCATATTAAATGCGTATTTTGACAAGTACATGTTTTTTAATTTACATATTTTTCTTATGTCTTACATGGTTTTAAATAAGATATACATCTGTAATATATTTTAAATAATGAATTTCATATACTATGTCTTGTTGTAAACAAAGGTTTCTCAGGAAAATATGAAATAAAATACCGAGTGTTTGAAAAAGAACTCCTTATTTTAGAGAACAAATTTACTGGTGAAACATACCAAATCTTACATTTATGAATACATAGCGTAAAAGAGAATATCCTCAAGTTTTGGTTTTGTCTTAATAAACTTCGACGAGCGCACCATTAGTTGCTCTACACAGATCAAGTCGATTTTCCACTTATCCTCAGTATACGTCAACATTGCAGGTGGGACTGACGCAACTGCTCCGATGATCCTTTGTCCTGGCCACCTCAAAGCCCAGATTAAACCCTAATAGACTTTTTTGGGGTCACGTAAAGAATGTGGTATTTGCTGAACATATCCGTGACATTGACCATTTACGACATAGGATCATCGGAGCAGTTTGTCAGCTACACCTGCAATGTTGGCGAAACCCTGGCGAAGAAGCGGGAAATCGTCTTGATCTGTGTATAGCAACTAACGGTGCACACGGTCGAAGTTTACTAGGACAATACAAAAACTTGAAGATATTCTCTTCCATGCTGTATTCATAAATGTAATATTTCGTATGTTTCACCACTAAAATTCTTCTCGAAAATAGGGAGTTCTATTTCAAACACCCGGCAAAATACACCTTTCAATTTTAAAACATGCAAATTTGTATTACTCGATCATGTAGGTCTGAAGTTATGAAAAGTAAACTATTAATGTATAATGATATTTTAATTGGATGAAATATGTTGGAGAGAAAATCTAATAAAAAATGTTCAAATTGGTCTATTAAATACTGTTTTAACAAAATAAATTAGCATTGCTCAAAGTCTCACACATAGTTAATGCTGTTAATGCTGTGTATTGAAATGGAGTATCCCGTAAATATTTAAGAGCCAGATAATCACGCACCATACTTGTTTTAAGATGAACTGCGAGCAGTTATAGAGTATTTAATCGATGACTAATACATTTTAAGTCAGGGCAAAATGGAAAAATTACATTTTTACAGCATATTAAAATTGCAGTAGTTAACCCTTAATTTTCAGAATTTAAAGCAATTTTCAAAACAGAAGTTCAAGCAAGGTCACTCCAAAACGTTTTAAAAATTGGATGTAATAGGGATGAATTATTCATAAACATTTAAAAATATAAACTAAAACATATTTTGATGGCCTTGCTACGTTCTAGATTGTAAGTAATAGTTTTAATGGTTCGTCTATATTATAAACTATTTATCACAAAACCGTTACGGTTAAATATGCAACCATGGTAGTTAAAAATAATAATGGCACTCCATCTAGATTTAAAACGCTAATCCTGTATATTAATACGCTGGGGTTTTTTCTTCACAGTCATAACTCAATAACGGCTGGACGGATATTGACGTTTGAGGTGTCAAATTAAAGGTATTTTAAGTAGATTTGCCAATACGTCTCAGAGTTTTAAGAAAGAGCATCACTTAAAACAGTAAAGCTGGGCTTTCCTAATAGAGGAACTTTTCGGCAGAGGAGAGCGGAGAACGATGGCCTCTCCTCATCATGTAACAAATGGCGCTGTTTTCGTAGACAGCGGAATTGTTCCACGCCGCGGATTAAAGTTGTCCGCTCCCGGGGTAGAGGAGTCCGCTCTCGCCGCGGAATAGTGTTGAGGTTAGACTGGTGTGCTGTGATTTAGTATGTTACAAAATGAGTTCGTGTAAATTTAGGGTGTCAGATGTCGAGAAACTCGTTGAATTAATACAAGATCATCAGGCTATCCAATTATCTGGAGTACGGCAGGTACAATAACCAATAGATAATTAAATCATTACAAAAACAATCGTACTTTTAAAATATCATAACATTTGTTATTTAATGTTGTTTTAGCTTAAATAATAAGCAGTTTTATTGTGTTTTAAAAGTAAAATCTCAATTTTTTAAAACTGAAAACAAATTATAACCTTTTCTTTCTGTTCTTTTACACATTATTGCTATACAACAATTAGTTGAGGAGATATTGAAAATACTAAACACAGTACGTTGTGTTTGTATACACCTACGTTTAATAAAATTTTACTTTATTGCATTGGTGTTATCCCCTCAACAATCACAACCAAAATGTGCTAGGTTATCCTGCAGTCGGTCGCCGAAAACGTCCGCGTTTAGGAAAATATAATTCCGCTGAGCTGATACTACGAGCGGAGTGTCCGCGTTCCGCGCTTCGTTTCTGAAAAGTTCCGCGGCCGGGAAAACCCAGCTTAAAGGGCTGAATTTTTGTATCAGTGGCGCTATCCGACGGCAGAAATCTAAACAACGTGTTGATTGAAAGTACGTTATGAATGAATTTTGTTAAACTTGGTAAGTGGCTTTATGTGGTAGTATATATACGCATTGCTGAGTACGCAGGTTTGTTGGGACGGGGGTATTTTTAAATACATGAAATGAAATGGGAAATCTAACGAGCCGAATGTAAATATGTTATCGTGACAAAATATATCCTATAGCATATGAAAATGTTTGTTATGATTCCTAGATGTGGAAAAATTCACAGAATATTCGAAAATACTTTAGGGCATCACCCTTTTGGCTTTTACCATTTTAATATTTATATTTGCTTCATATGACGATTTTATTTGATATATTTTAATCCTTCCGGTGAAACTGGGGTTGTCAGGCTTAGTATATTTTAAATTACAACATTTATGATGTTTTAATAAATAACCTACCGTACTTAAAACCAGGAAAACGAAATCATGGAAAACTATTGTTACAGTGGTAAAGAGACCGGGATCATATGTCTGTTTATATCTTTGTTCTGTTGTAAACGTGCAATGCAACAATAAAATAATGTCATACACGTTCATAAATCACAGTTGCTCTAAAACCAAATAATTTTTCCACGTATCACGTTTCTCCCTATCACGTACTGTGATTTGTGGGTGTTTGGGGAAATCACGGTGGTTTCCTTCTAACCCACAGGACGACGGGGGATTGTAGGCGAGGGCGAAGGTCCCTGGGGAAGGGCTATAGCTAAGTAAGGATTTGCTCAGGTAAAAATTGATTTTGCACAAATTTCTGGACCAGTTTTATGTTGACATCTTGAAAGTTCCTATAACCGTAATGTTTTATTACCAAGCTGAGGGATTTTGTAATCAATGTTTCCTGGAATATAAAAGGTTCCTGGTATAAGAGGTAATGTTTAATTTTCGTCTCCCAATGTATGTTTTTGGATTAGCTGTTACAATCTGGGTGGAGAGGGGGTATTATTGGAAATAACCCTCACCTCGATTAAAACATCGGTTTTTAAAACATTATGTTTAATCTAGTATATTTAAAAGAAGACAGTATTAACTCAAAAATTAACATAACTTATTACAAAACGTGGTAAAAACCAATAGACTGAGAATATTGAAACTGCCATTGTATTTGGAACAATGCGATATAATCATTAACGAGGTGAAATGTGAAACCCTGCATGCTAAGGGTACCATTAGATTTAACACGACTTAGGTTGATTAACCTACGCAGTTTTACTGTGCATATGTTAAAAACCCATACGTAAAGATCAAGCATGCCGAAAGTCATAAAAACCGCCGATTACATTTTTTATATCGGAGACGGATTGCTAGGGGAAATAATAATAGCATGGGGGTTTCGTGGGGCAATAAAAGGTAAACAATAAAATATGACTACGTCCTCTCCACCCCCTGAGAGTTGTATACTTCCGGTTGATGACAGATAGGGGTTGGTCTTGGTGTTTTCTGGGTGTAGTCTTAATTGGCTATTTAATAAAATGTTCAATGTATTGTACTAAAACACGATTAAGTTATTTACCTTTCTTAGTTTTAATAAAATATGTTTGTTTAAATAAATGAAACACAACTGTTTTCTACACCATGTGACAGGGAGTTTTACGTTACTGTAGTTATGAGAGTAAATGTAACTGGAAACCGACTTAACATTGAAAAACTCATACAAACAGAAGCTTTTAAGGTTATTGTGTTGATCCAAAAAAATTAAAATGTGTAATTATTTGTTAAATAGTTGTAATGAATTTAAATTTGTATGTTGACATTGAGTAGTTTAGTTTTATTTTGTTAGGCTCGTGTGTGTGTTATAACATTTCCCAAAAAATAACATTTTTCATAAATTGAACTCCACCTATTGGAAAACCTATTTGGTTTTGACCTAGGTGGAATTGATATCCATTAAGTACAACCTTTGAAAATATATATACGATGTCATATTTTGGTTATAAACTGTTTACAAATTCCAAAACAATTTACATATAAAACTATTAATTTAAGGGTAACAATTCCATTTAAACTTTGAGAGTTGGGGGGGGGCTCAAAAGTCTATTCTTGCAATCATTAACCTCAAAAAATACAAAATTTGGTGGGAGACTCATTATAAAATCAAAAATGGTAACATAGGACTTCAAACTCAAACTCATAAGACTCGTTTGAAATCATAAAACTAACTAATCATAAGAGCTAATTGAAAATAACCAGTGAACTATCAAAGTAATACTCTCATTGTTATATGAGATTTTTCTCAGTGCAAAGCTCGGCCTTCTAGCATTTTCAATAGAATAGCAAAGTCATCTAAATTTATTTTGAACAATAAAAAGAATCATACCTATGAAATAGTTGAAATGCATGAACTGAAGGTTATATTCATACTTATAAAAGTGGGATTTATTTTTACAAAGAGTAACACCCTCAGGCCTTATATTCACGCGTACACGTGCGTCTGTCTGTTATCAGTTTCACCCCTGATATTACACATCACCCTCTATTATTACTCACCTCTAACCTAAACTTCCTCCCCTCACCAAAAACAACACTGCCAGTGGAATCAGTGCCCCTACACTCACTCCCTCCTACTCTCATTAGCGACGTTTTAGAACACAGATCTAGAGTACACCGTTGTCTTATTGCTCATGATTTTTCATTCCATACAAAAATAATTGGACGTCAAAAATGGATAGGAGGGGCTCCTTTACTCGGCTTCTACCTTCTTCTCCCATAAGACCAATGTTAAATTTCAAAATTTATTTCTATGTTTTCGACCATAACATAATTAATTGTAATCATTCTGGTTCAGATGAAAAGAAACTTTGCAGCTGCAGGATTATAATAAAGCAACAAGTTGTATCATCTAGAGACTAAAAAAAGGAAAAACAACAAGCAAAATAACGTAAGAGTAAAAAATTGATTTTAAATACTATTTATTATCTTGCCTTCATTTCTGTAGCAGCAACATTAAAACAGCATTCCTGAAATCGCAGTTTTTCAGAAGGCGCAGCTTAGTCGAGATGGAAGAATCATTTTGAGCCTTATTTCTAGAACTTTGCTAACTTTTGATCTTTTGATCTATGCTTTGGATCAAGTTTGTATTCAATACGTTTTATTCGGATAAAACGGTAAAGTAATTGTACTGTATGAAAGTGTAAGCTTGTCAAATAAATCAATACAGTATATTCGAATTTTCTAATTTGTATAACAATATGCATAATTTATTTGGTTAGGATTATTTGTAATTGGTATTTGAGGCCGCAATGCTTCAAGCTATTTTTTTCATTGTTAACACTCAGTAGATACACAGATTAAGGTGGATTCCGAACCACCGGGCAGGCTTTACCTCACAGTTCGTCCAACTGCCAAGCAATATTGCAGCATCACAAACTATTACTTAAGGAGTGTTTTACCAAACCTTTAATTGAGCAAAATGATTCATAAACTATTGCTAAATGAATAAAATCCCAAATGATATGATAACCTTCCATAAGTCGCGATTTATCCAAAATTGGAATCGAAAGACCTTGACGTGACGTCCTGTCTGTTAGGTCATCGCATATTACATGACCTCCCTTTTATGTCGTTCTGGCTGAATATGTTATTCATCACACTTTGTAAAAAAATTTAGAGTAAACATATTTCGTCTGTACAACTCTCTTTTGCAGGTAACATTGAAAACTGTGAGATCAAACATTTAATCATACATTACAGTACACTCTTTTAAACAAAATCATCATTGCAATAACTTGTTTGCCCTTATGTCCGTCGGGTTGATTAGAAACAAATGTTTTTTTACATCAAGTAAACATGTTATAATTTTACAAAAAATAGAAATTTAACACAGGAAAGACTATAGTTCACGCTATTTTACGCTTCTCTCAACATAGTAAAGCAATAACTGTCTCTAAATTAATTATATTAAAAATCTCAAAGAAAATTCTTAATATTTGAAGCAAAAATACCGGAAAACAATAAATAAATAGGGTTTCTGGAAGTATAAACGAGGTGTTTTAACCAAACTAAACTATAGCCTATCAAACTGAAAGTATATAATACTGGTTACCAACATCCCAATATTTTTCAGTGAATAAAATAACCCATTAGTCTTTAGTAAATAATAATACAGTTATTTCAACCTTATATAAAACAAAGACAAAACTGAATTATTTTGGTGAACTCCTAATATCCGTTTAATTTCCGACCCCAAGAACGTGTCACGGAATCCTGCCTTCTTTTCTCCTCAAATAACTCCAAATATTATATTTAGATTATTTAATAGAATACGATTATAGTACTTAAAATCTCACTATTTTAACGGACAGTATCTTGTACGTACTTATGTTACGGTCCTTATGGCTCAGTTACTAAGATGAGTCCTATATAAACTTATTTTTTTATAAATACTTATTTATTCTTGAGAGAGTTGATTTAAAAATGTTGAAGAATTCCGCAGGACTACTAGATAGGTTTATTTTATATTAAACAAAGTATAAGTAGTAGGTACTATAACTTGTTCAAATTTTGAACGTAAATTTAGCAATTTATGGCTTTTGTCAATATTTTATAAAAATGCTAAAGGTTACTCTAAGTTTTGCCTTAAACTTAGACTTAAACTTTGCAAAAGCCGGAAGCCAAGTTATAATCCTTTGTAGCCCTCAATGGAACATTGCTTAATCTTTTATCTTAACTCTTAAGAATCGTGACTAAACTTAAGAACAAGACGCGCCTGTCACTGACTAGTCTCTTTTTTGTTTATTCTCTGTATACCGTACGCGAGATAAAAGTTCTTACCATTAATGGTTAAGAAGGTTATTGTAGGTTCCTGAATAATTCCATAAATTACAATCTTAAATAAGGTTTTCTTTGTCTTATTTCTCCCCTAACCAACCATAACAGAGAATCAAAAATAAACACGCAACTGAATTTATTCAGTTAAAACATTCAACTCTATCATTTTTGGATCCAGTAATGTAATCTGCAATGCCGAATGATCCCGCATCTCATAACATAAATTAAATAGGAGTCCTTAAAGGTGCAAACGATATACATTATAATGAAAAATACAAGTAGCAGCGATAGCTATCACCACTCCAACGGCCTTCTTGGCCTAGATTTATTGAAGGTTTAAATGCGCCTTAAAGGCTTATGGACATTTGAAAATAACATGTTTAGCACAGAAGAAAAAGTGTAACAGAAGTAACAGAGAGGCCAGGAGGGCGGAGAGGGAAACCCCTGTATGCCACTAACATGGCTGCGAGGTGCATGAATCAAAGTACAGTAGTACTTGAATTAACTGAAGTTAGAATGAGATACAATTTCCGGAACAAGTATTTGTTCACCTGTGCTGCATTCACCTGATGTTAAGCCATTAAAAGATTTAGAATGAAACTTACAAATAAAATGTGTTTATATAAATAATACTTTTTAAAAGTAAGGAAGTAGCGTCTACGATGAACTGCCAAAGACCGAGAGCCATGTTGTGAGTAATGGATACTAGCTATTGTAACACGGTAGCAATCGTTATTGTAGTATAGATAATTTCTTGAGTTGCGTGATACGTGTATCAGGTTACAATATGTTACGTCTCAAAACACAATAAAATATATTGTATTATAAATATACTACATTTACTTAAAAGACGGTAAATGAAAAGATGGTACAAGTCAATCGATTTTGACAATTCAATCCGGTTATTAGGCCCAATCAGAGAATTCTCTTGTGTTGTGATACGACATTTATTGTATCTTGTTTAGTTGTAACAACACGTATCATGACACTCACAGAAATGTTTATTGGTGCCAGACAGCCAAATTTACAACTGTGGCAATTTTTTGTAATATTGTCTTACAATGGGCCTTATAATGACGGGTGTCTGGTTAAAATATATTGCCTTGTACCATCGTATTTTATGTAGGTATGCAATAATCGTAAATATATTTTCTTGCACTGTGAGATGTAATTTGTTGTGTCCTCCTACAGAATGCTATAAATACTTGAATTGCAATAGTATACAATTGATTTGAACTAATGATCTAATATTTTCCTATTACATTTCCTCTACTAGAGGACCTCTCTCAGTAATTATAAGAGAATTGGTAGTCGGAATAGCAAACGAATTGTAGGTACTGGAGTCATATTTTTAACAAGTCAACGAAATTAATTCCTTGCAATAGTGAGTTTCAAATTTAATAAGTCATTTATATACCTTTCGCAAAAGTAAACTGACGCTTGCGTGCTTGTCAGTCTTATTATCAGTCTCAACCAGATCACGCCACACCCTCTGTTATCTCCAACCGCTAATGAAAACTTTCTCCTCCCTACCGTAAATAGCGCCTGACTAGAGATTGAGATATTAAACAAACTCTTGACAGGCACTAATCATTTTAATTTATATATAACAGTGAACTGTGTAAAAGTACAACATTTCACAACACAATTAATGATCAAATATACAAGTTACTAGTCGACATTTTAGTTCTCTAATCGATCAAATATGTAGGGAGTAGAGTGGGGGGGGGCAGATTTTACGAGAAAGGCAGGGGAGTTATGCAGTTGATAAGTCAAAGGCCAAAGTTTTCACCCTTCATCAAGTTCTGGATGACTACCCCCTGTCAGGCATTGAAGCGACATGAATAGAAAATCGATGTTTAAAACTTAATTAATTCCTAGTCTTAAGCAAGTATCAACTATCAACTGACTAGGGAAACTGTATCAAAATGCATGAAACCTAAGGATTTATTTCTATTTTTGATATATCATTTACTCTGTTATACAATATCATTGCATTGTTACGAAAAGTTGTTCTGCTGTTTTTAAACGTTCCGAAAAAGATACAAACATGATAGAGGTGTTTTACATGATGAATGAAATAATCGAAGACGTCGTAATATAAATAGTTGTACAGTATTTATGTTACACACATAATATAAGAGTAAGCAGAGGAGTATTCGCAGTAAGTAGATAAGTTAATACCATTTAAAAGTACGTAATACGAAAACCCTTACAGACAGTTCATATCACGGTAGTGTCCGTGGTTTATATTATAAAATGAAATTCGTAATCATTTATGTACAGAGGATTTTGAGGATGAGAAAATTTAATCAGTTGTAGAAGTTTTCTTAAAATTGAAAATTTGTTTACAATAAAATAATTTATTCTAAAACTAATAAATATGTTATAGTTATTATATCTTGCAAACAAACTAATTTAAAAATTAGTTCTCATTAAAAAAAAACTACAACTAAACCAACTATTTAAAAATAGAACTGTTGACTGTGCAATATTCTGAAGATGAATAATTTGCTTTACAAACTTACTGCTAGACATACAGAGGTAAATCTTGTTGTGGGAGTGGGTGGTGGAGGGGGTGAAGGGCCAATATAAAATTGGCGCCCGTTGCCAATCGCCCCTGATACAATTTCTCCACCTGTGAGCCCGACAGTTTACGCTAGATTGAACTCACTTGTCCTTTGTGTCAGTATTGCTTTCTTTATTGTATCACTTAAGCTGTGATACGTTTCTTTTCAGTGAGACCATTTTATTCTTTTCAGTTGCAACGGAATAACAGAACACTAGCTAACTTTTTAAAAATATAAGATTCCGTTTTCTGCTTTCAACTTTCTTTGCATACTCGAAATCGTTATTATATACCCAAATAATGAATAGCCAGAGCTGAGCACTAAAACACTAAATTAAACCAACACAATTGTATCGACCGGACAATTTATATATTTTGTAAAGAACTAAACAGAATTGGTGGAGCGAGTCTTGCCAAATTTTCAGTTTAATTTTAGGCACCTCGTACAGTAAAAGTATTGCATTTAGCCGGTTGCCTCTTTTCAAAAAAAGTTGACATATTAGCAGCCAGCATTATCCAAATATTCAAAGACTTACTACATTTTGCAGAATTTGTCCAATAATTTCGGGCCTTAAATATTTGCACTATAAGAAAAATATTCTGCCAAGACGTAGATGGGAACTTGAAAACAAAGTCACCTAAAATGGACTGGAGTTTAAAACTCTTTTTTTATTCGAGATGAAGGATATATTAATTGTTTAATTTTATATATTGAAAGTAGCAAATATAATACTTTGACGCAATGTTATGCTTATGGGTAATAGATTTAAAACTAGGCTAAAAAAATTAGGATTTAAAACTAGGATTTTATCGCCGTTGGGGGCTTCGCCCCCAAACCCTCTTTTGGAGTTCGCTTCGCTCACTTGCATTCCTCAGTCAACTCAAGTTTAAATCAAACTCAACTATTGTAGTTCATTAACCAAAGAAAACTACACAAAAATTACCTTTGGTGAGCACATTAACACCTACACAGTCGGCCCCATATCTGTTCGATATCGAAACATTTGAGCAACCGGCTGCTTGTTAGTTTTATCGAATGAACTCTCGACTACGATGGTTGTTTCGAGGTGAATAAAAGCGAAAAATAAAGTGCTCACTCAATCAAAGTCAATCAGATATAAATAAAAAGTTGTGGTTACAATGTTAAATTGGAGTTCTACAAATGGATTTACGTGTAAAAAAAACAACAGATTAGACTTCTGTTCACGACAAAATTATAGTAACCTAACCTAACCTAACTCCGCAGAGTGATGTATAGTGGCTGTTCGTTGTGCAACATAATTGAATAACAAATAAATGAATTAGTAACAACAAAAAAGTCAAATTAAACAGAAATAAATTGCAGCCACAAAAAGTAAGAATCAAAAGTATGATTCAAACCCGTGACCACATGATCTTGAATCATCTGACAACATATCCACTGGGCTACTGGGCTAAATTCATTTGATAGAACAAACAATCGGTCGATTACATTTTCCAATATCGTAACAAACGATATTAGCGACATTGGACCTCCCGTGTAGGCGATAATGTGCTCACCTTGTTTTGTAACAGCTGATTTATATAAACCTCATGTGAGCAAATTAGTATCGCCTACACGGGCGGCTTTTTTTAAATCAGCTGATACAAACATGTGGTATTAGCCAAAGATAGTGTGCTTTCATTAAACGGTTTTCCAAAACTGTACACTTTTAAATGGGCCAAAATACTCAAAATTACTTCTTCTCCGATGAATAGCGGCTAAACGGATAATCGGATCTTAAATCTGACGAAAAATCGTTGGTTGGAAATTAACTTTTCTACAACTTTTGTATTTAATATTTTTTGCCATCTCTTACTGTTTCCGTACAAAACGCACTCAAAGTGGAAAAATTGAAAAAGTGGAATTTTCCCCGCCCCATAAATGCCCCAAAAACTCAAAAATGTTAACTTTTGGTAATTTTTCTGGGAGTTTCTCGTCAAGGGCTTTAATTCAAGTATGGGGTCGGGGGGGGGTTCGATTACGAGAAGTGCCTCATAGTTTATGTCAGTGAGTGAGTGAGTGAGTGAGTGAGTGAGTGAGTGAACCCGTCTAGCTTTATATAAGTAGATGTTACAAGCTCTCTTACTTATACAAGTATATATGTATTTATACATGTATACATGTATGTTAATATGTAAATTTATACATGTATGTATGTATAAATACATGCATATATATATATATATATATATTTTTTTTTTTACGAAACTAATTTTGTATGATAAATGTATAAATCTGTAAACCCCTTTGCAGCAAACAAGCTTTCTCAGCTTCATGTTATCGTTATGGGTAATAAACGAATTTTTATATCGTCCTTACTTTCTTAGTATATTATGAAAAAATATCAAAAGTGGCTCCATACGCTTATGATTTATGACTGTTTGCAAAATAACTTGTTAATTTTATCACTTTTTGTATGTTGGGCAGATCCAAATAAGGTTGAAATATAATTTATAATGTCTTAATTTTCCTGATTAAGTTCGATTATCTGTGTTCACATGTTAGCTACAGCGGAGGTATTTCAAAGTATATCTATGGCAATTAAAATTTGATTTACATCAACATTCATTATACCAATTAATTACCATTAACATCACACCTATTGCATGATCTAATGAGGCAATTACGTAAAACACGGTAGCATGCTATTATTTGTTAAAGTTTAAAATCTTACTTAGGGATTTGGAAATCCAAACATTCTTAACCGTCTCCAAGCGCTTGAAAACGGAATTCCCACGGTACAAACAACTTTGACAAACTGGCGGGCCGAACTGAGAAGAGGAGCGAGACGCGGCCAGTCGTCTGCTGTGTTCGGCTATGTTCGGGAACAATCGGATTTGTTCGGGTTTGACGGAGATAACCGAGTGTTTACCGAATACTAATCAGGTGGTACAGTCAATAACAGAACATTTGTGAATAGTTTCAGACGGTAATGCATTTTTATACACCCAAGGTGATCTGTATATTACACAGTACTTATTATAATGCTATGATTAGGCTGTATCTGCTACAGTTACGCTTCCATTGATATCTTGGGGCTTCTAAAGTAAGGATATGAATATTGAGCAGATTCACTAAGTGGTTACTATTTGTAGTTGCCAGTTAGTGGTTTTACAATGATTTAAATTATTTTATAAATGTTCCATCAACACAAAAACCAGTATGGCTGTTTTAACCTAGTCTCCTATTTAAAATAAAATACAAATCTCTTCATGTAGAAATAAAAACTGAATTGAATACAACTATAAAATCCTATATATTAAAAGAGACTGTTTTTGCCTTTTGGATGCAATCTGAGACAACCCTTTGTACAAATATAAAATATAAATCTTGAATAAAATATAAACCGGATAACAAAAACTAAAAACAAGTTTTATCATCTGGTTAGTATAAACGAATATGTGGGAAAGAGCTTTAACAAATTATTACTTTATTAATTTTAAAGATTAATTTCATGACATAATATGTGTATTCCAAAAGTCTACTTAGTGTGTGGTACAGTATATCCAAGTCTTGATTGGTTCTTGAAAAAAAAACACTCATATTTAAAAGGGCTAGCCTTAGTGTCCCATAGCACAAATTGCTAGCCTTAGTGACATAATAGCATATTGTAAACTTATACATAGTACACATTTTGGTGAGAATAAAGAAGAAGAGTTTCTTCTTTATTTAGAAATATTTTATTATCATACTATATTAGTGGCAATTACCAGGACTTTCTGATTTTTCAACTAAAATTCTTTAATAAAACGAAATGAGTATTTCGTTTTATTAAAGAATTTTAGTTGAAAAATCAGAAAGTCCTGGTAATTGCCACTAATATAGTATGATAATAAAATATTTCTAACTGACAAGTTAACCCTTAACCATGGAGATTAAAGCACGCGTTATGGCTAATATTAAACTACAATATTACCACATTCGAACGTTATTCGAATAGTTAGCATTTTACTTCTGTAAAATTAACCTCAAATTCCTCTCACTGAGATTTAAAGTTATTGTTAATTGCCATGTTTTTTATTGATCGTTCTACCTGTGAATCTTAATAGATGGATTATCTAAATCTGTAAAGTTTAACTAATATTTTGTTCAATATTAAAATCTTTATCTTTTTATTTTTGTTAAACACTCAAAGATAGGATAAAACTACCATACAAAATTATTTGGCTATCATTACTAGCTCATTTCACCGTATCTTTGTTCATGATAAAAGGATTGATTTTACATCAAGGGATGAAGGTAAACTAAGTTAAGAGAACAGTCAAACAGGTAACTTGAGAAACAACATTAATTTCCGCCGGCTTCCCAATTTCCGTAGCCAGAATACTTTCGATTTTTCCTAACATGTTTGGAGCTAAAAAAAATAGTTATTAGGATATGTATTTATCAAAAATGTAATTTCAAAATAATAAGTCGTGTTAAAGTTTCTGTTAAACTTCTCAAAAGTAATCTACTAAACAGTTGTTATCGTATGGCAGAACATACAGGGGTTTTCTGATGAACCCTCTTAGGGGATCCTGGTGTCAAAAACTACATAAATATATGGTCCCATTTTGTAAAATATATATTTCTACATTTGTATAACGATTTAAATCACTTATGACAGCTGAACAATTGTAATTTTTTTAAGAAAACGTTGTATGTTCTGGTAATATATACAGAATTTACACGATTTTACTCATATCGATTGAAATTGCTCTACTATAAGTTCAATTATCTTTAACACCATAAAACCATATTTGTTTGCTTAAAATTTCACATTTGTTTAATGTCTGGATAAATCTTTCGAAATTTCCCGTTTTAAAGATTTTACCATTTTAATTTGGCCGCCATTTAAGACGGCCAAATGCAAGCTAAATAAAATTATCCCTAAACGCGTATTCTGGACAGTAAGTGGTTCCTTATGATTACAAATGCATAAGATGGGAAACGGAGCGAGATAAACCTATGTTATTATAATATTTGTATTTATTTTACCGCAGGAACAAGTCTGTTCAGAAACACTTGATATCTGAATCCCGCCGAACTTTAGTAGATGGTTTATATTCTGACAGATTTACATGGAAGTACTCAAATTTAAACCATAAACTTTCGTAACAATTGGGAACTACAGTTTATAGTTGCAATTTTGAAACTCATTATGTAGATAAACTTAAATATTACTTTACGCTGTCTTGAGCAGCCAACGGGAGTTTATTACGTTTTGCTCTTAAATTTCCCAATGTTATTATTAGATTTTCAAATAAATATTTAAAAATTAAAACACCGATATTATTATTTATTGAATCATCTTTTTAGTATGAATACAAAAGAAATAGTTTTTATCTTGGTTGAAATATAACAAAGGAGAATGACAGGATGAGACTAAGCTATGCATATTACTGTAACTCTCACAAACTGCTTTGGTATTTTTCACCACTCAAACGACCCATTTCCTTATATTTAATTACAAGATAACTAATCATTGCATATATTTTGTAGTAAGAATATAACGTGGCTATTCAGCACAATTTGAGGAATACACTTTTTTTTCAAATTGATTCTTATTTTAGTCAAGATTAAGATTTGTTTCCACAACTACATTGTATGCGATTCAATGGTTGTAGCCCCAAATTAATCAACGTATCTTGTGTGGATAAATTTTCTATAATTAAGTGAAACTTCTCAATATCTAAATTTAGTATCAACTTTATAAACAGTTTATCTTCATTACTATGTCTGACTTTAAGATGAAAAGAAACTTAAACTTTTTCACGCGAGGGAGAAACTTTTCAAAGATATAAAAAGTCACGTTTGCCCGGAGTGGCAAGTTGTCCCGGGCCTTTCACAGAACAAACTGTCACCAAAGGGCCCATTTCCTTTAGATTTTTGAAACCTACGTTAACCTAATACAATCAAGAGTCATCTGAAGTGTAAATTTAGAATTCTCTTTTCAGAACATACTTTTCTATAGCACGTTTGAGTAATACAATTTCAGAAAAATATTTGTATCTGTTTAAATTGGGAAAATTCGAACTACAAAATAAGTGATGTAAGAAATGGAGAGTTTATTTTACAAATTTGTATGATAAAAGTAGTCCCGCTTTCTGACTCATTGAGACCTCTTAGTTAAAATCAATTTCATTGTTTTAAACTATTGTACTGTTTTTGAATACTGTATAGGCTATTTTGTGTTACTATTTGGCAATTTTTACACCTAACCCGGTTTGATTTAAAATATGTACTGTTAAGGCTGGCGCTTAGAAATAATATTATTGCTTAGGCAACCAACACATCTGTAGAGGGTAGGTGTTTTCACCCTCGGATCGTCTGGTATTCTGAAATCTCTTACCACGCAATAACCACTTTGAAGGGGAGGGAGAAGTGGAAATGAGGGTTGACCCTATACACGGAAATCTCCCTTAAAATGTATTTTTAGATATAACTGAAAAATCAAGCCAAGTTTTAATACCAATGGTAAAACATTGTGAAAATAGTGAAACAAATTAGACACAATTGAATTAATAAGCACTGTGAGATAAGTAGGTGGCAGCAATAACATTAGATACATTATACTTAAATTGTTGATACTAAGGTTGTTCTCATTGTGTGTATGTCATATATGTGCATTGGTTTGTATCTATCTAGCAGTTTTAGAGAATCAAATTCTAAATATCCACTTATATTATTCAAAGTCAATAGAATATCAAGTCTATAAAAGTGCTGGATTACGCTTTCCTCTAGGTAAAAGTGACTGTAAAAGTTAGATATTTTTCCTCCGAAACATTTAATCTATTCTAAAATTGTGTTCTCTTTTATTACAGGAATAATGTAGTTTATTTTACCTTTAGAAAGAAAACAAAAGCCTATGCTGGTAATTTCCAGCAGTTGAGACCCTGTTTATGATGTTTCTGATTTTTTTTCTTAGGCAAGACGTTAACCTTTAAACTACTTAAGTGCAGTACCATATATTTAATTAATTAAAATGCAGTTAACCGAGTCATATAATTATGTAAAATACTGGGATAAAATGTTAAGGTAAACAGTCCTTGTCTGACTCAGTAGTAATCAACATTATTAATATATTATATTTTTGTCCTAGATACATTTTTATGATCATGGTAATCAGGGTGGAGGGCAGAAGTTTGTTCGTCAGCGTAATGTCAAAATCCGCTAGTATAGTCAGGTTTTCTTAACCTTGGGCGAGATGAGGGGAAGTGAGAGGGGGAGCTTGTGGTGGGGAAAAGAACGAGGGCCATTTGGTCGCATGGTTGCCAACGTCAGCGTTGTTTGTTGACAGTTGCATTGTACGTTCACCACGCACAATCTTCCTCTCACAACGCACATACTGTAGTTAAGAAACAACTACTATAACTGGCAATATACCTAAGGGCAGTGTTTTATCCAACGACAAACATATTATGGAATTTGTTTCGAATGCAAGTTGTTTAAAATAAATGTTTTTGATAGGTAAAAGCTCTCGATGCAATTATTTAAGAAGAAATAAACAGCATTTTTTGTCATTAAATATACAACAAGGTCAGGAAGACTGCTGATAATAACTTTTATGTTCTGTTTAAGTAAATTGTTGACAAATAAATGTTATTCGTGTTAATAGTCAATTTGCAAATAAGCCATTGAAAACAAGATAAGACAATCAAGCTTTTACTAAATTTGTCTACAATGCATTTTATGATTTTTTTATTGTAGCCTTAAAAATTTGTTTATTTTTACCAAAAATATAAAAGATATTTATCCTAATTTTATTTTGTATTAACATTATTAAAATGGTGTTTCATGTTACAAAGTAATATAAAATATATCATATAATTAGTGTAGATAGTGTAATATACTCAGATAAATACATAACCGAGGGATTATTTAGAACTACGGAGGATAACAAAAGGTATTACTCAATACCAACATAATCTCAAATTTTGGTGTTTAATTACATGTACATATACGTAATACCTTCCATCAGACAATACGGTCAGACACAATGCGTGGGGAAAACAAAGAGGATACTGTGGAACAATTAAAGGTAAACGGTGTAGTGGACTAAAGCTCTCCATTCCTGGGGGTTAAAGGGATATGGCGAGAAAATGAAGAGGGGTTTAGTGAGGGGGGTGTTCCAGCTGGTAAATGTTGAGGATATTTCATCTAATATTCTATCTGAGTGGCTGATGTAAGCACTTATGTTATTTTTCTACAACTGTCAAGCTGAAACTATAAAAACCATAATTTTCTGCAAAAGCAAAGGTTAATTTAAAATAACATTGAATCGCGTAGTAGCAGATTAAAATGATGAGTTTAAGTTGTAACCGATGAAAATAGGGAACTCTTAGTTTCAATAAAAAAATAATAGGTATACCACATATGTCCTAATCCTATAAGCCAGTAGTGGGATTTTGATTTGTACTCATTTTTAGTTTTGTATGCATATAGTTTGTGATAAATATAATGACTTTATGTATATATGAATGCTAAAATAATCATCGTATTTATTAAAGTTGATGCCATTTCAGATAGAATAAGCAACTTCTATGAGTTATTTTACTATACGTAGCATTTAACAATACATTTTACCAACATCGGGACTTCCAATGTTATTAAGAGTGATATAAGTTTCAGATTTGCTATGTTTAAATAGAATTATCTTATAGAGTAGCTTAACCAAGGGAAAAGTGAAATGCAAACATTGAATTTAGTTGAAAGCCTTTAAACCCCGTATTTTATCCAGCATTCGAGATCAAAAGCTACAATGACGGGTCGCCTGCATGCAGCACTGAATATGACCGCCCTTTATGTCGTTCTTTCAGATATATTTTATTCATCGCTCTCAGTTACAAATTTGAAAGCCAGAAATGTTTTACTTTGTCCCTGTCTCTTGATGCTATATTGGAACAGCATAATTATTACCCAAGTTCGAAAACATAGTTACATTTTATTTTCGATCTAGCAAATATCAATCTGCCTCCAATTTCATATTTTTAAAACATTCTAAATCGGTTTTTTGAAATCAATAACGGCACATTTTTAACAAAACAACATTCATTACAGCAAAGATACTATTCGTATTGAACTTAAGAAATGACCGCACCGTGAAATACTGATTTCCGTCAAAATATAAGACGTCTTGGGAATTAAACTGAGGTCCCCAGAAAAATATCCGGTGCATTTTAAAATATAGTAAAGATTCCCCCTTCTAACGAACCGGGTAATTTTGGGCCTTGGCCTTTGAGATTCGCCGTTTTAGAACGCGTTTATAACAATTCAGAGTTAAAGTTTTCGCCTAGAGATGTTTACCCCCAACGTGATTAGCAACACAATTAATTTTTATTTCTGTACCTTACATTTAGTATCTTAATCGTTCTTCAAGTCGGCAAAACCTTAAGGGGTTTTAGAAGGGGGCGAACTACTACATCTGCGCTGTTCAAACTGGTTACTAACATTACAGATGCATTTGAAGATGGTAACTCAGTGGCTGTCATCCTTGCTGATTTAAGCAAAGCCTTTGATTGTGTACCTCACAATCAACTGCAAGAGAAATTACATCTGTATGGCGTCAGTGGGGTGGCACTACTAGTTTTAAGATCGTACCTTACTGAAAAAAAGCAGGTTCTCTCTGTGATGGAAGCAAACTTACAGCCTCTACCCATAAAGCAGGGCGTGCCCCAGGGGTCGGAGATGGGTTCTGTATTGTTTTTGGTCGCCATTAATGATCTAGGGCAGCTTGGCGATGTTCTATTGTTTGCAGATTATACCATCATTTTCGTTGAAGGTGGCACCCCAGATGAAGCTGGAATTAGTGCTCAGCAAGCCTTCCTGAAGGCCAAAGATTGGTTTACGGATAACAAGTTTAGAGTCAATGAGAGCAAAACGCAAGAGATGACATGTAGCCTCGCACGCTCATTAAACTTAAATAGCCTGAGTGAGGTAAAACTTCATTTTAGACCAGAAACTCACTTGGAGATGACATACCAACAACGTTATGTTCCAAAGTTTTAAGGACAATACATCTTTTGAGAAGGCTAAAACCCAAGCTGACCAAACACTACCTTTTAACGGTATATTTTGCAATGTTCCACAGTCATCTCAGCTACGGGGTGGGACTGTGGGACCACAGAACGCTGCTGACTGCAAGGACATCCTTTTGCTGCAGAAGAAAGCTGCGGGTTATATCTTCCGCCGGATACCTCGACCACTGCAAACCTATTTTCATAAGCTTGAACATCCTCACTGTGTATTGCCAATACATCCTTAAAACACTTACCAACATAAAATGCAACGATGTCAGCTACTCACAAAGATGTGAACTTCATGCTCACAACACTCGAGCTAAATCTAATTTAGATATTCCATATTTTAGGCTTAGCAAAACGAAGAACAGTTATCCAAGGTTAGCGATGAGGATGTACAATGCTCTCCCTGAGAAAATTGAGAGTCTTGAGTCTCCAAAATTTAAGAATCAATTAAGGGAGTGGCAACTGGCAAGGCCAGTGTACCCCTTTTCGATTTTTTCACAGTTTGCTGCCATATGTAAATATTTGTAAATAGTTATGAATATGTTCACTCAACGTTACAATTTTTCTATTGACTCTGTCTATACAGCAGTGCAGGTCATCGACGACGTGTGAGGTAATTAAGGTGATTAAGAATCATGCACACTAAGTTATTTAATATTTAAAAACCATTACACCGAATACAGTAGCTTTATCTGAAGTTTTTTCCCATTTTCTATATATTAGTTATTTAACCGAATTGGCCTAAAACACGATTTATTTCCTTTAAAATATTAATTTGAGTGTTGGATTAGACATGATTCACTCATTGCACCGAAATTACTTGATGGCTAGTATAGATGTGGAGGGGTGGGTTGGGGAAGTTACCCCCCATGCGTGGCCAATTAAGAAAATTTCAAGCAAACGTAATAATCTGCACCCTTAGCTTAAAAATCAAACAAACAAAAACTGCACATTTCAATGACAAAATGGCTTAGGACTGAGGTGGGAGTGGTACTCCCTCATTTCCTCTCTTCCTATAACAAAGTGACAAAAGTCAAATTATAAACTTCCATTCCAGTTCATGATTGCAGTCATCACACGATAACTTTATCATATCTCAAAAAACAAATGTCAAAAAGTTATATTTAGGTCCAATGACAATGACATTAAGACAATGATGGTCATATAACGTTAGCTTTGAACTGCTTAGGTTTGCTAAAAGATTGAGAACAAATCTTCCAAAAAAAACCTCTAAAACCCAGGGCGTATCACTAGCCAAACGGTTAACATATCATTTTAGCAATCTTTTTTTTATAGATTTAGAAGCGGTCAACGGCTCGATTTACAGTTTGGCCACATGACCTTTGGAGTTTGGACCGGTCTTATATCAATATTGTAAAGTACCACTGGCATACACATAAAAAATATTTCCTTATAAAAAGGCTCACAGTAATCTAATTTATCAAGACCAACAGTTGATGATACATCAACTGTATCATAAGATGTTCACCTCAGGGTATGATAAGATGTTCCTGAGGTGTAGAGGGGGGGGGATGAGGGCTAATATCAAATTTGGCGCCCGCAGCCAGTTGTCACCGATATCATAGATTAAGCATACTCCAAGATCAGATTAAAAAAAAAATAACTGATGACGCTGTTACTTCTCCATTGCATTATTGCACTACGGTCTACCATTTATAAACAAACCACATAATGACAAACACCCATCACTGTATTATTTATGTTAAGATTTTAACAATTTGCTTCCACAAGTATTTAGTTGTATTGGAACGGTTTTAAGCTTTTATGGCTTCTCTATTTTTATTTTGATAGATAATTTCATTCCTTACCTGTAACATGTAGTATTACCAATAACCTGTCCGTAATGTTTTAACAGCTGCAATTCAAATAAAATTGTTCCCCATGTTAATCTTATGGGTAAAAAACTAACTTTGAGGGCGGCCCGTGCCCTTCAAATTGAAAATATCGAGAAATGAAAACCGATATGCTCAACTACAACTCAGGACGAATATTTTGGTACCTCAATCGTCAAAATCGGCCCAGAAATAACGGATTAGTTTTGTTAACAAAAATCAACTTAGCGTATAAATATTTTAGAATTACATTACTATCAACTGAGTAAAAAAATAAAATATAACTCCATAAGATTAACATTGAAACTTTGAGAGCTCGAGGGGCAAAGCCCCATGGTCGAGAGTTTATGGAAACCCCAAAAGGCACATCTAGAGGCTAAGAGCTTTCGATTTATACCAAATATGTAAATAAAATTTTAGGTTTATGGGTCGAAAATCACCAAACAAAAATCAATAAATTCTTTTAATAATATAGATAGATAAAACAGGAATTTGTTCTGTCAATTTTTTTTAATTGTATCCAACAGCAAAGGTGTTATGTGGCTCTATGGAACACAAAAATAGCAACATGAAACACAAGATAGGATAAAACAAATATGTTCTTGGATCACTTAGATTATCTAAGTTTCAAGCACTCCAGTGAGACTAAAAAAGACCGACATATTTGGTTACAGATATAATTATTGATCTAATAACTCTGGGAGGACACTCTACCTTATACAGAACAAAAGACAGAGGTCATATGCTCCTTGTCTTCTACAATCCTTGCTGGCATAATGAATTAAATGTTTATAAGTAGCATAGATTAAGCATACTATGCTTAATCTATGCCGATATAAAGTAATTCCACCACTGTGGGGCAACAACCTCACGTTAAATTGAATTCTCTTGTCTTTGGTGTAAGTATTGATTTCTTTATTCGATCATACAGCCTTTGCTTTAACACATTTGTTTTTTTCTTCAAAAAGAAAAGTAGTTTTGAAAATGTATTTAAAAACTACAAACCAAAAATAAGAAAATAAAAACACAATCACTGTCATTATACTTGAGATAATCGTATAAATTATAATGTTTCCATGTTAAAATCAATTTTCATGTAACATATGTTTGTCTAAATACGAAGTATTTATACATCAAACCATCAAAATCCATCTGTACCATCAAAATAACCTGTATCTTGGTTGAGGAAACATGGTTAAATAGTTCTGAAAGTATTTTGAGAAAATATTATTGATCCAGTAACAAATATTCTAAATGTCCTTTTATGTTTTGACTAACAATACAATTCATATTCAATAACAGATAGTTCAATAATATAGACTGATTTGGAAAAAACTATTTGTCTTGGTTCCTTTACAAGCTTTGAAGTAGCGTAGCATTTTAAATCGATAAATCTATTCTTAAATACCTTAAAGCTCTATATAAGATATTTTATATTCTGTACAGCTTCATATAGCTCAGTTTTGAAGTAATTAAAATGTTCATCAAGTGTTATTTATTTTCATTTATAAATTTAGTTTCCAAAATCATTATTAAGATACAGATTATCCGGTACTTTATAATTGTACATTATAAAGTTGCATTTACTCTAGGGTACGTTATTGATGGTTATTTTAAATTCATAGTATCTTTCAATAAATTAAGTATACGTAATGAGTATTTAACAGTATTGGTCTTATATTAAAAGAGCGGGGTAAACTAAGGCAGAGTAACTTGAGAAACAACGTTAATTTCCGTCAGCTTTCCCAATTTCCGTTGGTAGAATTCTTTACGCTTGGCTCCCTTACGTATTTTTATGTCATATTGGATTTGATTTTATCATTTAAAACCCTTATACATACTGCTCAGTATAACTTAAGTTTCAAATTCTGAATTAAAAATCCATATAATTGGTATTGTTGTAGTATACATCTACTGTATTTATTTTCTCTAAATACATAAAATGTTAATTATTAAAAGCTTTTTTTAATTCAATTTACTATGGAAAATAATATGGATAATTTTATGGAAAAATTGAATACACTTTTAAATCAATACAAATGAATAAATAAGGTCTGTTAAGTTTGAAATTTATGTAACAAACCAGAGCAGTCGTGAAATCCCCCACCCCAATTTCAACTTAACTCATAAACAATGTCTTAACAATTGGAGACTACAATTCAAAGTTTGAAACTCCCGTTTAAGATAAGCTAATGCTACTAGCAATATATTGATTGCTTAACTTACAGGAGTACTAACATCTGTATTTTATAGAAAATTGACTAAATGTTTTTAAAGATGCATTATAGACCATAATAAAACCAAAAACAAACAACCATAGGCTTGTGGCATTCTGATTTTTGCTTACATGTGTTTGATAGGTCTGAAAGTTACTGTCAAAATTGGCTTGTAAAACTTTCCAAATTTGTATGGCAAGTATTGCCGGTATGAATTGAATAGGATTAGGGCAATACTAGTTGTCCAAACTATCTACTGTTGATCGGGAAAATGTAAACTAGTAAAACAACAATAAAAGATTTCATTCAACAATTACCAACCGGATTTTACTTTAATTTCAAAAGGACCTTTTAGATTTAGGATTTACAGTAAAAAGTTCCGTCATGACTAATCTTTATATACAATTCTGTAAGCGAAATTTTTAAGTCAAAATTGTGGGAGTTTGGCAAAACGCAGGATGATGGGAGACGGCTCAAATTAAAGGTTTCGATCCCAGGGACTCGGGAAAAAAACAGTATCTCCATAAAATTACCAGCAAACTAGAAATAACGTAAAACGTCCCCCATAAGAAAAGCATAGGAAATTAAAAAAGTCTGCTTTGTTTACAGTAAAACATGAAATTAAGAATCATTTTATTTACAAACTGACATGTGTTCAAATCAGATTAGGCAGAGTATTTTAGTAAGGTTAGGGGCTATGACCCCTTCAAGCCATTAGTATATTATAGTTTCTTTAGTAGCATGATACGTGTTGTTACAACTAAACAGGATGGATAAAATAGTCTTACAACACTACAAAGAATATTTACACTTATTTACTTACATACAAGACGGTAAAATATACACAAAAGATGGTACAAGGCGATCAATTTCAACCAGTTACACCGGCCATCATCAGGCCCAATCAGAGAATGACAGAAACAAGATGGCGAACAGCTTACATACTATTGGCTAGAATATGAATAGAATAGAATAGAATATGCTTTATTGTCGTTTGGTACATGTTTGTACAATGGAGATTTCCAAGAGAAAACAGTTAACTATATTACATGTGACTTAGCAAGTAAACATGAATAGTATTACAAAGAATTAAATAAATAAATAAGTTGGCACGATATCAGGTTGACTTCCAATAGACAGTGAGTTTGATGGACTTAACAAAATAAAATGAACATGATGAAAATAGACAGTGGACAATGCTAACTGGATAAAATATTTAAAATGATCAACAGATAACATAAAAATACCCCCGTCGCAGCAAACGTGCGTACTCAGCGAATTTATAATGCATGCATATGTTTCTCACCACCACATAAATCCACTTACCAAGATCCATAAAAATACATAAATAAATAAGTGATCTATAGCATTTTATTTATTCTCCATAAGAATAACATTAGGGCTGAGTACGCAGGTTTGCTGCAAAAAGAAAAAGAAGAAATATGTTTTTGTGCAATAATTAATATAACTCAACCAGATGAAGCTATATACTAAGTTGTATTAATTTATGTCCATAATTAAGGTAGATGTAAAACTTTACTTATTCTCCTTAAGAACAACATTAGGGCTGAGTATGCAGGTTTGCTACTACTGGGATAATCAACAAAAAATCAATTTGTTGTGCAAATATCAATATACCAGTACTACGTGAAGCCACATACCAAGTTTCATCAATATACATTCATAAATAATCGAGGTATCAAATTTGATTTATTCTCCATAAGGATAACATTGGACAACGTACTGTGTTTAGCACTTTGAATATCTCTGCAACAGATGGACGTAGAATCACAATTTAAACACCAAAATGATTGTTTTGTAGAGCTGAATTGATTGGTAAAAGCAAATGTGAAGTTTACATTAAAATGAACTGAGGAAAAGCCAAAAATCTTTTTCCCATAAGATTAACATGTGATATTTTATGAGCATGTTTTTTGGATTTTCTCCGCAACCAATTAACCTAGGTTAATAGTTTAAAATACAAGATTGTTTTATCTCTATAAAATTCTCAAGACCGAAATTGAGTATATTAAAAAATGTTGGGTGAAAACAGATTGAAACAGTGCTTAAAACAGATTTTTGGAAAATTTAAAACCCCCATAAACCCTCCTTCCCATGGTCCGATTTTTCTGGTTTTCGAACTTAGTCATGAATGTCACTTTACACATTTGAGCTAAATTTAATCTAAATCGGACGTTTTTTACTCAAGTTATCGTGTTAACGGACACACACACGCACGCACACACACACACACACACACACACACACACACACACACACACACACACACACACACACACACACACACACAACACACACACACACACACACACACACACACACACACACACACACACACACACACACACACACACACACACACACACACACACACACACACACACACACACACACACATATATATACATTTGAACGAATAGAGTTTTTGGCATCTGGGGACCACAAAACAAAAAGTTATCATGGCCTCGGGCTTAAGACTTACCATGAGACCTACGGTAATAGATTCTTCCCTTTAGGGACAATTTTCTAAAAAAATAACAGATTGACTAAAATATAGATAAAGCACATACATAAAGGAAGCTTTACAATAAAGATATTTTTTTAGAGAGATGTCTTGGTGGGGAAAATAATCATACCTTCAAAGTCATTGTCATTATCTGGATCGGAGTTATGAGAACTTTTAATTTTTCCTTCCCTCATTAACGTGTATGCTGTTGATTTCAGTTGTACATTTTGCAAAACTTTAAGGTCAGATATTTTCCTGAATTCTTACGGACAAGAAACTGTAGGATACGGAAACAATTGAGTTGTTTTGAGTTCTCCACCATGACCTCATCAAAAACTGAGCCAAAAGTCACGGTGTATTTATAAAAAAAGGTATTTACTATCTGTACTTTATGTACTTGATACCTTCATCTGCCGTAAAAATGTGGCAGATAATAGTTAGCTAAAGATTGTCACCGCTCTGTCACTGCAATGCTGGATGACCTACAATACTAGCTATAATTTTCTAAATCTAAATTTCAACAGTTGTACAGAGTCCAGATAATGACAATGACTTTGAAGGTATGATTATTTTCCCCACCAAGACATCTCTAAACAAATATCTTTATTGTTAAGCTTGCTTTATGTTGTTGCGGAATCGTGGAGTTCGTAGAATTTTGCATTAAGAGAATGTTTGCACCCAGTATAAACCATGAAATCACTCTTCGTTGCATAATTGAAAGAGCTCATAGTTTAATTTTTGACCTTGTCTTAATAGTCCAGTAAATATGTCAGAAAATATGGGGTTGCTGTGCAAAAGGTCGGGTAGTTTTGATTTTTGGATATGTTGTTAGTGTTGGGCCCATAACACAAAATCCAAGTTTTCCACCTCGGGGTGTCACGGCGCGCCACGGGGCGCGCCACTTGCTAATGAAATATCGAAAATTTGACCATTCCTAAGTTTTTTCACTCTATCTCGCGAACGGTTGGTTTTACAGCAAATATTACGTTATTAAATTAAAGGAGGATACATTTGTGACAGTTTAAGCCCAACACCAGGTATGTAGCGTAAATAATGGCCGAAATACAGACCTTCAAAATAAACCAATTTCCCAAAGATTTATGAAAATGGTGATTTTTTTCAATATTTCCCACAATATAGTTGTTTAAAGCAAACACCGTATAGATTTAGTGTGTATGTTAGTTTATTTGATATGAATAAAGAATAAAATAAAATATGAACATAACTAAGAGAGCAAGAATATTAAGTCTGTTTGTAGGAGTTTTATTTCAATAGGCTACAGAGGGTTAAAAAATGGTCTTCAAAGACAAACAATTTTTAATCAATGAATGCCCTATTAAGTCAAAACAATTTTCTAAAAAATCTACTGAATTTGTTATTTCTAACGTAAACTTCGGAAGTAGTTGTTACAAATAACGATAATAGTCTATTTAAAGTTTTCGCATTTTTGATGGGCCAGGATGGAAATGCTCAAGCTCTGCCTGATGCTCCTTGTTCTCTTCATCCAGCCGAAAATTTAACTCTCCTATATCTTCATGTTTAGAGTTATTTACTGACGCTAGCGTGTCGTCTTCATCTTCAAAGCTCTCCTCAAATGGATTTATGTCTGCAACGTTTTCGCAAGATTCTCCCAGAGAACAGGTACATAGGGAAGAACATATAAGACCGGCTTTACGGCAACCACATGAATTCTTGCACGCTTTCTTACAGTTGCAAGATATCATTTTAAGAAGGGATTCTGGAGCTGCATCCCTGTCCATTTTGCGGGGAGAGAGCCCAAATCTGGTAGGTACCCAGCCCCATTCAAGAGCGTTTTTCTCATGACCTATCCACTTCTGTATCTGAAGGTAAGTTCTTAATGCATGAAATCGTGCTGCATCTAAGGTAGGGGGTAAACGTGCTAGACTGGAACTTGCTTTCATTGCTGATTTTGTAAAGAGCGTGTAGCGCAAGTGATTGAGATCACGTTCAGGTTCTCTGAGAACCTCCATATAAATGTATTAGAAAAGTTTCGCCTGCCTTGGCAACTTGGTCATTGGTTGAATAGGGTTGAAGAACACTTGCATTTTTTCTTCCAGGTGTCGGTTTTTTTCTATAAGAGAGCAAATGTTTTTCCCATGGCCGAATAGTGCGCTTGTTGTATCACATCCGCTAAAGGCGTGAATGAACAAAATTATTCAATTATTAAAAATTAATGAATTGGTGTCTAAATGATGTTGTGGAGTATAACACATCAGGCGTACTCCCTTTTCCGCATTTTCGGAAGTACAGATTATCTTTCATTGAAGCTAACCCCGTTATAAGAACTAAAAGATCAATATCTTCACCAACCACGAAAATATTGTCATACTGAGTTGTAACAGAAATAGCAGTTTCAACAATTAGTACGTCTGCATCTTCTACCGCCTGTTTAACTGTTACATTTGCTTCTTGCAAAAATGTTTTCAAGAGTTCAATGAAACGCACCTTGTTGCTTTCATTAGCTTAAAATTCTTCTTGATATTTTACTGGACATGTGCTTTCATTGAAGATTATCTCATGGGATAAATTTAAATTTTTTCGTCGAATACGCTCTGGACTTTTGGTACTCTTTTCAGTCACATCAGATGGATATCCATCAAACACTACGGTGCCGTTCAAGCCTTAATGTGTTTTAAGTATGCCACATAACTCTTAGCAATCTCCCCAAAATTCTTGTTCCTCTTCCAAACAACTTTGTGTATTAAGTGGCCTCCATCCACCACAAAAAAATATTTGTTGCTTTGACAGTGTCAAGTTTGATTGGTGTAAACTCTGAAAACAGTGACGATTCAATACCCTTTCGTATTCAAGTTTCATTAAAAAGTGACATAGGAAAAGGTGACAGTTCAAATGTGAAAATCCTTTTCAAATCTTCATCTCATTGTTTCGCTACACAAATTCTGTGGAATAGGGTTAGTGGATCTACTGTAATGTTTTCTTTCCCAACTTTAGCACTGTTGTTAACAGATGCAAGTGTAATGACTTTGTCTTTGGGCTTGAATTTGATATCTCCAAAGTTACCACCAACCATTCTAGAGATTCCTTGGCAACCAAGTTCGTGAGACAAGGGGCAGTTAACATCCGCCGTCCCTACTATACCACTGCTTATTGACATCAGCACGTCATTTATGGGGAATGGTGTGTGTTGAGAAAACCACTGCATAAGATTTTCAACATCTTCATTGTCTCGAGCAATGCGAGAAGGGCGCACGTCAACATGCTGCTCACTAGTCACTGACGTCATTTTACAATACTTCTCAACTTCCTCACAGATATTATGAAGATGGATCATCCCAAGCGTCCATCGATTGAGAACACTGTCTGTTATCCCCCGTCCTCGAGTCAATCCACCGGAGCTTTTCATTGTCTTCATGAGGGTTTGTTCGATGGTCTGATCAGACCAAATTCCAGACCAGAACTTGTCTGTACACATGATAGTAAAATATCCGTTCTTTGTGAATTTTTCGTATTCTTTTGGATCAATTCTGTCTTTCAAATTCAGCATGTCCTGTACATATAGATGGGCGCACTTGGCATAGAAAAAATGACCCGCTGCATGGAAGAAGGGCAAAATCTGTAGAGTGGTTGTAATGTGAAAATCCCAGTTGCCTGATCTTTCAGCCTCAATCAACTGTTTTATTAAGGTTGTCATCTGGAAGTATTGTACCCAAAGCTTAGCCGTTGGCCCACGAAGTTCCATTTTCTGTACAGCTTCTTTAAATTTTGTAGTAAAAACTTTAACAGCTTCATTTTCATCAGCTTTGAGAAAAACAGTTTTGTCAACGCTTGTCAGCATACTTTCAATCACATTTTTCTCTTCGTCAGAAAAGGAGACAGTCTCCAAAATTAGTTGGGATAGAACACGATGAGCCAAACAATGAGCTCGGACAGCCCTTGCATATGTATGCTCACTCATCAGTTTGTCAACACTGTTTACTGCATAGATCAATTGAAAAAGTTCTTTTATACCACTTCCTGCCATAATGGTTCCGATCGCACCCATAGAGGACATCAACAAGTGGAAGCCTCCAAGTCGCACAACAACATCTTTGAATTCAGGATTATTGGAAATTATTTCCTGGCCTTTTATGTAAAGTGGCTGGTCGAAAGTAACAAAACATGTTTTCATATTGAATGTTTCACACTTTCGCATAGCAGTCCTAATAGCTGTTACTATGGTATCGAATAGGGATGGCGGGCTATTTATGAATGGAAGACAGAGTACCCTAGAACGTTCATATGGCTTACCTTGGTTAGCATCCTCCATAAACCTATTCCAACCTGGCAGGCTCACATTTGTTGAAGATGTGCCATACAGCCAAAGGAGATAAACAGAATCAGGTAGCATATCATGTTGGATGGGGTGAATACTCTGGACATCTGCAATGTTGACAGTTTCTAATCCAGAGTTTTCTACTTTCTTGTAGAAATCCAGTTCAATACGACCAGCTTTTTTTGCAAGTTCACTGGATTTACACTTCGTTACTATTCTTACTGCGGTATTGGGTGCCAAGGAGTCAAAAGGAGTTGTAACCATAATTCCCCCATGGCATGAAATGTGTTCAAGCCGTCAAGTGTATTTACATTGAAATCTGCGTTGTCGAAGATGAATTGAAGAAAAGCACCCTCATTCACCACTGTTTTCTCCGGTCGTAAAATTGTTGATATTTCAAGGATGACGGTCTCACTATAACTTGAAGCAAACCCAAGGGCCGACAACAGTTCTACCAACTGTTTTGAACCAAACTTCTGATACACGCTGACTGAATTCAATAGAGATGATATAAAAGAACGTGGCCGTACTGCACTAATCATTGCGTGTGCCAAAGATATGCATTTTTTCTCCACTTTTCTAGAGAAGAACGCTTATTTTTCAGGATAAGTGTTTGAAGAAAAACGAGCAGAGAATTAGGGACTACAGTTTCCACATCGACCAAACAATTGTCAGGCGGTGTGTACTCAGATGTGTTGTATATCTGAGAGCGAATGTCACCCAATATTATGTTAGCGGCAGCCTTCACCACACGTAACTTTTCTTCATGTGGATCTATTTTTTTGTCATCGTACCACGACTGAGTGAGAATCTTATACCCCAAATTTTTTGAACAGACTATACATTTTTGTTACAGGTTTCAGCTATCACAATATCTTCACCGTATTTTTTGAAAAGTCGAGTCTTCACAGTTCGAATGTCAGGACAAAAGTCCCCCTCAATTCGATTTATTAGTTCCTCCATGGAGAACTGGCACTCCTGAGAGTTTTCTTCTAGGTATGAATAAATATACTCCATCGCCTCATCAACGTTTCTTGCTGGACGATATCCCCTTTTAAATCCTGTCTTAGGAGGAAGCCTATATAGTTTCTTTTGACAAAAGAGGTGGTATTTTGCACCCCTTGCAATCAAGTCCTGGTCTTTGACGCGAGCAATTATTTTTTCCCCCAATCGTCTCCTCGTGTTTCAGCTGCTTTCAAAAAAGAATCCCTTACAGTAGTCAGCTCTACCTTGTGAAATATTTCGTTGTCCTATTTCCTTTTTCTTTTGAGCTTCCCTAAATGAATCAGTTATTTCTTCTGCACACAACACACAATGGGTCTTGAAATCAAATTGCTCACTATTAGATCGAAGTTGCACAGTTTCTTTTTGAAACTCCGTATCCCCACGACGAAGAGCTTCAGCTATCAGTTTAGGGTTATTGTATTTCTTTTGACATGCAATGTGAACAGACACAGCAGTTACAGTTTTTAACAAACGTTCGTTTGCCTGAAGTTTTCTATTTGCACTAGAATTAATAAGAGTCTTAATCCCTCTTTCTTTTACAATTATCACTTCTCCTTCAATCAAACTGCTGTGGCATATCAAACATTCATTTATTACACAATCCATGGACGCGTCGGTCGACATTATGATTTTAACAGCGCAAAAAGGATCACTACCTATACTCTACATCAGAGAGAAAAAACAACTCTGTTGAAAATAATACAAAATACGTATATACAAAAATGACACTTTTAAGCATATTATTAACCATGCACGCACATTCAGATAATTTTAAACAACAAAGCTGACAATAACATTACAATGGAATTAATTTGTTTTCATTTAATGTCATTTGTAACGATCAGCTGATCAGTTACCGTTGCACGTTTACCAACCTATAACATTGATACAAAATGATTTTAGTTAATTTATTTTGAAGGTCTGTATTTCGGCCATTATTTACGCTACATACCTGGTGTTGGGCTTAAACTGTCACAAATGTATCTTCCTTTAATTTAATAACGTAATATTTGCTGTAAAACCAACCGTTCGCGAGATAGAGTGAGAAAACTTATGAATGGTCAAATTTTCGATATTTCATTAACAAGTGGCGCGCCCCGTGGCGGGCCGTGGCACCCAGAGGTGGAAAACTTGGATTTTATGTTATGGGCCCAACACTAACAACATATCCAAAAATCAAAACTACCCGACCTTTTCCATACCACAATGTATTATTTTACTGGACTATAATATTTGTGTAAAGTTTGAAAATATTTATAAGCGTGTTTACGTTGATGCAACACAAGCGTCCATAATTAACATCGCTGACAATGAATCCGTTGTCTCTGCCAATACATATTCACCAAAATTCCTTCGCTCACCAATTAAAATATTAAATTTCGTGAGCCAAGTATAGCAATCACTTTTCTTCAAAGATGATCAGGTATTAAATTGTGATTTGTGTAGAATCAGACATCTTAAAATGCAACATTTCATCGCAATTTATTAACAAATACTTTATCGCAAGAAAAATTGTTAATATTATTTGCAATATAAAAATGTTTTAAATAAAATTTGTTTAGAAATTATCGTTATTCGTTTACTGAGATAGTTTCTAATGTTGAAAAAGCAATGAGAATTTCGGTTTGTTGTAGGAATGTTTAAGTAGGCAGGACGTGTAGTAAACCAATGTACCGGTAAATTGCACTTTTAAATTTGTAGCCAGAACGTGACTTGAAAAGGTAAAGAGTAGTAAAATAAGAAGCTCATTGTAATCAATTTCCGTTTATTGCTACTATTTAAAACTGTTTCATTAACTTGCTCGCAAGTGGTCTTTTGAAACTATAAAGTTTGTTGGAGTTTATTAATTTGGTGTCTTTTTTCGTAGCAACTCACTCAAAATTAGCACCCACGTCTAGATTATTTGAACACTTCAGTGTAAATAAAACAATGATTATGCCCATTTAATGAGATCAAACTGTTTTTTCTATCAAAGTTACATTTTATCGTAGTCATTGATGCATTTCTAGTTTTTTGTCACTGTCCGAGCTTATGCAGTTTATCAATACGACCCCTTTCTTGATAAGACGCTGACTTATTGATCAACAGTTAATCGTAATGATTCATCAAAATTACATACCACTGATTGAAAGTATTAAAAATGCTATTTATAATTAATTTTAAAAATATTAAAAAAAATAAGAATATGCAATACAAAATGTATCATATTTAGAGTATCACCTGTTACACTTTCAGTCGTCATTTACTCAACCCAAATTGAAGCAAAAATTAGTTTATCTTAGAAATAGGTGTATAAAAAAAACTGGTTTAAATGTTCTACGTTAGACTATTCGGCAAACAAAACTATTACAACCTTTGATTTTATTGTCATCACAACATGAATTCTCTCGCAACATAACACAAATATCCATTATTATTTGTAAAATCACTTCATGCAAAATGATCAATAAATTTACAAAAGCCGTTTCAGTCAGTAAGTACTACAAAGGCAGAACACTGGCCATTACAGATAAAGGATCCAGACACATTATATGGGAGACAAAGGCGATGCGGCAGAACAATAAAAGGTAAGCAATAAATAGTAGCCCGAGTCACTCTATCCAGGGCTTACTTCAGCTGGCTTCTCTTGGATTTGGAAATGGAATACAGTGGCGAGGAATTTTATTTCATTGTTTTCTATATTGAACAACTAAATTTAAAAAATCACGACGAAGTCCTTCGGATGAATATTCAATTATATTTTACCTTGGTTGACCCATACAAGGTAAAATTCCAACTGATGATGGTCCTATGGGAACCGAAATCCGGATATTAAGGACTAACTGGCCTGATTTGATTGCTAAGGTAAGATTTCTCATAATATAAACTTAAAAACCCACTGAATGTTTTTATCATGAATTTTTATTGAACGTGGGGAATTCGTTCAGAAAAATTGTCTTTATTAATCGATGAATTCACTTTTTTAAATCTATTAGTCTCCAGGATTGAAATTCGACTCGAAGGAAAATAGCTGAGCATATTAGCGGACGTAAATCCTTAATTGATTTCCTTGCAGATGTTGATTAGTTGCGGGCCCGCTGTCCTATTGTCAAATCTGTGTGTAAAAATGTTGAGACATAAAATCACAGTTTATAAAAACACACAAACTACACGACGAACAGAAAAAAAAACTAGTTGTTACCAAAGAGGCCGTATAGGGAGACGCCCAGGCTGACCGAAGATTTTAGATACGAACAGCAATCCTGAAACTAGTCAACTGCTAGGTAATAAGTTAAGGATTCACGTCAAATGCATAAACTATTTTACTTGGGAATAATTTTTGTTGAGAAAATAATTATCCATTTTTATTCAATTTTATTTAGTTATTAATTGTATGGGAATTTATAAGTCCCGCTTATTGCATGTAAGAGATTAAGAGAAGTCAGCGTGATCTCAAATTTAGCAGAGAACAAAATTGTTTAAACACTGTGTAAATCATTATTGTCATGAAATTTGCTATGCTATTTTTTTTATTTTTTAGAGAGAGACGGAAAAGGCTTTATGTACACATACTGCTAGCCTGTAGAGTGACTCTAACGCCAGATATAGTTTCCCCACTAAACAAACCCATTTACTATTTCAGACTTCACCAAACTTGCCATTGACCAATTTAGTACGAATTTTCAGAAAAATAAAATAGTAGTTACTGATAACTGAGATTTCAGACCATGGTGCTCAAATTTTTGAAACACTTAATATCAAATTAGATAAGCCTAAAAATAGCACTTTAACCACTACTCATAGGAGATTTACAGAAGCGAATAAGGCTCAGTTCATAAATATGATAGCTCAAGAATCATGGCTAAGTGTTTACAATGCCCCTGTTGAATCTAGGTATAATGTTTTCTTGGATCTGTTTCTGGATTACTTTAATGAGTGTTTTCCTTTGTTAAAGTGAAGACAGTCTGTTAGAAAGAATTGGGTAACACTGGAGATTTAAAAATTAAGAGTGACATCCAGAAGCTTAGCCAATTAAGTAGAAACAGTACTGATCACAGAATAAAACTGGACTTAAAAACTAAAAAATCAGAACTTAAAAAGCATATTATATGTGCAAAACAAAAATATTTTAGTAATCAGATAAGTAAATCCGATACTGTTTGCAGATCGACATGGTAAATAATAAATGATGAAGTAATTAATAAATCAAAAGTTAAACAAAACATAATTTTTAAGTAATGGTGCTAAGGACATAAATGATCAGGAGGGGGTCAGTTCATATTTTAATAAATATCACGTAAAAATGGTAGAGGCAGAAGTGATTCCTAAACTAAATAAAGCAACTAAAACTGGCCAAAATTACTCCCGAAAACAAGTAGACATTTTACCCCCCCAACCGCTCTCTGAGAAAAATCTACTGCATAATTATTTCTTTCAAGAACAAATTCTCGTGATGATATCCCAATGCCTATAATTAAATGTGTAGTAAATTATTCAAAATACTCCCAAGTCATTTGTTAAACTCATCTTTCATTTCAGGCATTTTTCCAGAAAAACTTAAGATTGCTAAAGTTAAACCACTGTTTAAAAATAGTGATAGTAAGGAACCTTCAAATTATAGGCCAGTTGCAATACTATCGTCTTTTTCTAAAATTTATGAAAGAACCATGATCCGCGATCTGATGATTTTTTTGGAAAGTAATGGTCTTTTAGATAATGGACAATATGGGTTTCCCTCAGGCAAGTCTGTGGTCAGTGCAAGTGTGGATTTTATTGAATATGTGATAGAATCAGTCGATAACGGAGAAAATGTTGCTGGGGTATTTATGTTCCTCAGAAAATCATTTCAGCATGTGTCACACTCAAATTTAATGGAAACCTTAAAATCTCTGGAGTAGATGTGAATTACGGGTTTAACATCACTTCCGGCGCTTTTTTCCCATGTTATTCTTATGGGGATCAGTTTTTGCGCCGACGCCCGATCCTACCCTACACAAATTTTCTTTTTGGCCCCTGCCTTATTTTCCCCCATTTAAAATTTGCATTAATTTTAATACATCCTTTGCAGAAATCCACGAGTTCAAAAATAACTCCACACTAAATAAACAACACATGTAAACAACTTAGAAGTTATTGTGTAGTAGTGGTGAAATGATGGTTTAACATCACTTCCGGCGCTTTTTCCCCATGTTATTCTTATGGGGAGCCGTTTTTGGACCGACGCCAGCTCCCGCCTATAGAGCTCCCGCGCGTTGGCCTGTACTAATGTCCAACCCTTGCCTATATTAAATATATTGTCCCCATCCCCATCCCTCCTCTATATTTTTTAAAATTAATTTTCAAATTCTAAAAAACTATCTTTAATGTTTATAGTCCGATTTGTCTGCAATTTGGATATGTTATTGTCCTAGGCAAGTGTTTTAATAAATTTCACTTACATTTCCCAAATTCACTATAACGGTCAAATTAAAAAATATTTTTTGAAAATACTGTAGTGCCAATTGCCAACTTCTTTATTTACTGCCCGATTTGTCTGCAATTTGGATATGTTATTGTCCTAGGCAAGTGTTTTAATAAATTTCACTTACATATCCCAAATTCACCATTACGGTCAAATTAAAAAATATTTTTGAAAAATACTGCCAATTGCCAACTTCTTTATTTACTGTCCGATTTGTTTAAAATTTAGATATGTTATTGTTATAGGCAAGTGTTTTAATAAATTCCACTTACATTTCCCAAATTCACTATAACGGTCAAATTAAAAAATATTTTTGAAAAATACTGCCAATTGCCACCTTCTTTATTAACTGTCCGATTTCTTTAAAATTTGGATATGTGATTGTTCTAGGCAAGTGTTTTAATAAAATCCACCTACATTTCCCAAATTCACTATTACGGTCAAATTAAATAATATTTTTGAAAAATACTGCCAATTGCCACCTTCTTTATTAACTGTCCGATTTGTCTTCAATTTGGATATGTTATTGTCGTAGGCAAGTGTTTTAATAAATTACACTTACATTTCCCAAATTCACTATTACAGTCAAATTAAAAATTATTTTTGAAAAATACTGCCAATTGCCACCTTCTTTATTAAATGTCCGATTTGTCTTCAATTTGGATATGTTATTGTCCTAGGCAAGTGTTTTAATAAAATCCACCTACATTTCCCAAATTCACTATTACGGTCAAATTAAATAATATTTTTGAAAAATACTGCCAATTGCCACCTTCTTTATTAAATGTCTGATTTGTCTTCAATTTGGATATGTTATTGTCCTAGGCAACTGGTTTAATAAATTCCACTTACATATCCCAAATTCACTATTACAGTCAAATTAAAAATTATTTTTGAAAAATACTGCCAATTGCCAACTTCTTTATTAAATGTCCGATTTGTCTGCAATTTGGATATGTTATTGTCCTAGGCAAGTGTTTTAATAAATTTCACTTCATATCCCAAATTCACCATTACGGTCAAATTAAAAAATATTTTTGAAAAATACTGCCAATTGCCAACTTCTTTATTAAATGTCCGATTTGTCTGCAATTTGGATATGTTATTGTCCTAGGCAAGTGTTTTAATAAATTTCACTTACATATCCCAAATTCACCATTACGGTCAAATTAAAAAATATTTTTGAAAAATACTGCCAATTGCCAACTTCTTTATTAAATGTCTGATTTATCTGCAATTTGGATATGTTATTGTCCTAGGCAAGTGTTTTAATAAATTACACTTACATTTCCCAAATTCACTATTACAGTCAAATTAAAAATTATTTTTGAAAAATACTGCCAATTGCCAACTTCTTTATTAAATGTCCGATTTGTTTAAAATTTAGATATGTTATTGTTGTAGGCTAGTGTATATGCACCATCCACATTTCCCAAATTCACTATTACGGTCAAATTAAAAAATATTTTTGAAAAATACTGCCAATTGTCAACTTCTTTATTTACTGTCCGATTTGTTTAAAATTTGGATATGTTATTGTCCTAGGCAAGTGTATATGCACCATCCACATTTTACAAATATTGCGGTTAAATTTTAAAAAATTTGGAAAAATACTGCCAATTGGCAACTTCTTTATTTATGGTCTGATTTGTTTAAAATTTATGTCATTATTCTAGGCTAGTGTATATGTACCATCCACATTTGACAAATTAACTATAATGGTCAAATTTAAAAAATATTTTAAAAAATATACTAACAATTTCAAACTTCTTTATTTACTGTCTGATTTATTTTCGGATATGTTAAAGCTCTTATATAGGTAAAAAGACCACACTACCACACGTTCCACTACCCCCTATAATACAGTATTTTGCTGTAATCCCAAAACTGACTTTGCTGTTTATTGTCCGATTTGCCTACACTTTGGATGTTGTCCTAAGCATTTATTGTCTGATTTATTTTTGGATATGTTATAGCCCCCAACTATTATATCTAAAATTACAATATTATTTCCACCTATAATACTGTTGTTTGTTTTGCCGCAACCTAAAAACTAACATTGGTATTTGTGTTTTTACAAAACTATATTTTGCGGTTGGATTAAAAAAATAAATACAAGCTTATTATATACATCCAGCTGATAAGTAATATATATCCACAACTATGGTCAGAACAAATTTTGGATATGTTTTAAGCCAGCAAAAAATAAATGTTTAAAACCCAAAACAACTACACACAAAGCACTAACCTTTCTTTGTGCTTGTTTGGAGTAGTCTTTATTTTATCCAACTTAATTTTAATTTTGTAGTTAAAATCAAACTTCCCACATTCTAGCTCCCTTTCCAGCCAGTGATTGGAGACATAAAGGTTACGAATATTTTCAAACAATATATCTTTTTCTACCCCTATGTTGGACTTGTTTAATAGCGCTTATTAATAATTCCGCACCATATTCCAAATCCTCCAGTCTACTACATTCATTAAATTTAACATTGCCTTTAATATCTTGCATCTCTATGTCTTCTTGTCCATCATCCCACTCATTGTTACGGAAACTTAGGTTTTCTATTTTTGGAATTGCCATAAAATGTTGCGGTTCCGTTAGTGTTAAAGCTTGCAAGTGGCTCGTTGGTAGGTAGATAAATAATGTCCAAATCACCACTGTATGGCAACACGCCTTGCCTATTCTTATTTATCTCTATAAATACAGTTTTACAGACACCTTTAACATAGTATACACCCGTCCATCCTTTTCTGCCAACACTCCCACAAACTTGTTGTTTACTACAAACGCATACACATAATGCTCTAGATCCTCGTCGCAGGAAGTAATCTTTTAATTTATCCTCTCTTTCCCTTCTTTCTTTAGCCAACTGTGCATTCCTCTGCAACAGTATTTTCCACATATTCCAATGTCTTCTAATTCCGATTTCCTCTTTTTGGAACAACTCTCTAAGAAAGGCTTGGAAAGTGGCTCTATTTCTTTAATAGTGTATGGGTACAGTTTATTGGTCCGGCTTCTTAAAACGTAGGGAGTAAGGTTAGGACTTTAAGCCTAATTCTTCTAAATTGATGGAGAAAGGTGTATTTGATGTGCCCCCAGATTTGATGTAACACTTATGCTTTACACTTATGGCATCCTCCTCTATTACCTCTACATAGTTGGTAAACAGTTAAAGCTAAATGCAGATAGAGCACACTTTATTAACTTTTCCCTTTGTGTACTATCTTTTGGCAGTTGTACTCCAGTTATCTTCCCCCAATATGCATCGTTAAACACTAAACAACAACTGTTTTGTAATTGATTGGCATCTTATGCAGAGGTACAGCATAGAATGGAGCATTTTGAAAGTACCGTTTGTTGTCTTCTATTAGACTTAAACAATCTCTTAAAGGTTCAAACCCTTTACCAAAACCTCTACAATAGATTGTTGCCTCTAACCTTGCCATTCTCTCTAGCTAGTTTAGACGAGAACGTTTCTTTTAGGTTTACAAAGTTTATTATATGGTTTCCTATACTTTTAATTACTCCAGGGCTTGTAATCTGGCATATAAATTTATTATATATTTTTACCCTGCTATTTACATTAAACCATGTTAAACAGTCTTTACTAACATTATCTACAATAACATTATGGGGGTCCATTCGCCCCCCTGGTAGCAAAAGTTTTCTGTAAGATATTGGCACATTTCCTCTTTATTAAATATTCCAGCCAAATCTAGTGTTATATCGAAATCCATAAGATCTTGCAGTATCTTTGGAAGGTCTTCCAACAAATCCTTAATTTTAACATTTGCAAGCTCTATTTTATAGGGAATTGCTATAGGATCATCATACTTTTGTTTAATTTGGTCAATATCTTTCTTTATTATTTGTAACACACCCTCGCTTTGGGAGAATGGTAGTTTGGCCACAACACCATGTCGAGCTAAAGAGAACTTTTTAAATATTCCTCGTAAGTAGTAGCTATTAAACGATTGGTTATCTTAACTAACACCCGTTATAGATGTTATTTAATTTTGGTTCACCCTCGCAACAGTTTATATTACCTATGTCTGTAAGAAGGTTATTATTACGTAGATTTTCTAATAAAAACCATATACCGAATCTTTCGTTAGTAGGTTTAATCCCAATAAATGGCTAACAGAGTACATTTCTTTTATACAAAAGTAGCGGAAACATGTAAACAGGACAGATATATAGGCATATAGAGGTTGTAAATATATGGATATTGTATATAAACACAGGCGAGCGGTAAGTGTAACATGTAAGTGGACACCCACATGCAAATATGGAATACCCACAAATTCGACTAAATAAGTTTATAGTCTCAATATAATTAACATATTAACATTAGTACCCAAATTGTCGAAATTCTATAATTCTATTCTTAGTCCTTGTATTAGGTTTTGTACTATTAAACCCAACACCCCGTGCAGTAGAGTAATATATGTATTTAATACGCACATTCTACAAGACCCATACATCTGTTGTATAAGCAGCAGAATAGACGTCTCATTGTGTTGTTGTAAAGTAAAACATAAATGTGCTGGATACAACCGGCCAGATATTAGACAGGAAATGTGTTGGAAGTGTATTGCCAAAGACAAACACCACATAGTGCAGCATGTAATCAATCCATTACTATTTAGACAAAGGTCAGTATTGGTACAACATCCGATATATTAGCCAAACCCACAATCAAACTTGGAAAACAAACAGTAAAAGATAAATATTATAGTAACAGAAATAGTAAGAGTATAAGGACATAGTAATATTTAAAGTTTATAAAACAACACAAATGCAGAGACACAATAACACACTCCAACACATTTGGACACAGGCACAGATACTGGTTTACATCCATTTAACACAACTTTACACGTTCTGTCAACCGACACAAAAATAGTTTGTAAATTGTGTAAGAAATATATGTAATATAAACAAATTTAACACAATCATAACATTGTGGACAAATATTATGGATAAATATCGTGTTTCCACCAACACTGCAGATTGGATTGGTGATCACGTGACTTTACAGCTGCTTTCACGATGTCTCTTCCGGTTAGCCATAAAACCTTAAATACACAGACTGGATAGACCCTGAAAAGTATCTATGGACCTTGATACAAAAGTAACTATCTTAAGATTAAAAATACCCCCCGTCGCAGCAAACCTGCGTACTCAGCGAATTTCCAATGCATTGATATGTTTCTCACTAGTACATAAAGCCACTCACCAATTTTGACAAAAATACATTCATAAATTAGTGATTTATTACATTTTATTTATTCCCCATAAGAATAACATTAGGACTGAGTACGCAGGTTTGCTGCAACGAGGAAGATAAGAAATGAGTTTTTATGCAATTATCAATATAACTGAACCAGGTGAAGCTACTTACCATGTTTTATTAATTTATGTTCATAATTAAGGGAGATATAAAACTTTACTTATTCTCCATAAGAATAACATTAGGGCTGAGTATGCAGGTTAGCTGCTACGGGGACAATCAACAAAACATTTATTTTTTGTGCAATTATCAATATACCAGTACAACATGAAGCCACATACCAAATTTCATCAATATACATTCATAAATAATCAAGATATCAAATTTTATTTATTCTCCATAAGGATAACATTGGACAACGTACTGTGTTTAGCACTTTGAATATCTCTGCAACGGTTTGACGTAGAATCACAATTTAAACACCAAAATGATTGTTTTGTGGAGCTGAAGTGATTGGTAAAAGAAAATGTGAAGTTTAAAGTAAAATTAACTGAGGAAAAGCCAAAAACCTTTTTCCCATAAGATTAACATGGGAGATTTTATGAGCATGTTTTTTAGATTTTTTCCGCAACCACTTAACCTAGGTTAATAATTCAAAATACTATATTATTTGTTTTTTTAAGCTCTATAACATGGTCTAAACCTAAATTAAGTGTTTTAAAAATTTTAGGGTAAAAAATGCAAAAAACTGATTTTTGGAAAATTTAAAACCCCCATAAACCCCCCTTCCCATAGTCCGATTTTTCTGGTTTTCGAACTTAAAGTCATAAATGTCAGTTTACACATTTGAGCCAAATTTCATCGAAATCGGACGTTTTTTACTCAAGTTATCGCATTCACGGACACATATATAGATATATATATATATATATATATATACATATATATATACATATATATATACATATATATAAATTTGAACGAATAGTGTTTTGGACATCTGGGGACCTCAAAACAAAAAGTTATCATGGTCTCGGGCTTAAGTCTTACCATGAGACCTACGGTAATAGCTTCTTCCCTATAGGGGAAATTCGCTAAAAAATGAATGTTTCCTCTCCTCTAGAAAATGTAAATTATGGGTTACCTCAGGGGTCAATTTTGGGGCCGTTATTATTCATATGTTATTTAAAGGGGTTGCCAAATATATTAAATGATGCAAAATATTAATATGTGCTGACAATATTAATTTAAAAATATCAAATAAATGTAATCAAAAAGTTGAAGAATTGGCTTTTATACAATTGTCTTCTATCAGTCAGTACCTGACCGATAAAAACATTTTAATCAATCCAGTTAAAACAAAATATACTTCTTTTTCTACCGCACAAAATTGTAAAACTTCCCAATCAAATATAGTTATGGATAACGATCACTTATAAGAAGTTCAAGACACAACCTTTTTAGGACTCACATTTGATAAAACTTAAAATGGAATCTTCACGTTGATAAATTGTGCCCTAAATTGTCATCAGGACTGTATGCACTTAGAAAAATGTCAAGAATATGCCCTATAAAGACATTGAAAACAATTTATTTCTCATTTATTTATGATCGTATATCTTTTGGTATTATTTTATACGGTGGGACATCTCAGGAAAATTTACAAAAAGTATTAGTATTGCAAAAACAAGCAATACATATAATGTTGGGTTTGAATTGGTGTGAATCAGTTAAGGAATATTTTACAAGGCTGGGAATTTTTACAGTTTCAGTCAGTATGTTTTTGAATTAATTAGTTATGCACATAAAAGAATCTTTCAAATGTTCATACCGTGGGGTCACCCCATAAATATTCAACAAGGAATAAAAATAAGATTGCCTTTCAGTCCTACAGTCTTAAATTTTTTGAAAAGAAGCCTTCTTATTCAGGAATTAAGTTCTATAATTATTTGCCAGAGAGTATCATAGATATAAAAGATAGTAATGTTTATAAATACCCCCGTAGCAGCAAACCTGCGTACTCAGCGAATTTACAATGCATATATATGTATCTTCATACCACATAAAGCCACATACCAAGTTTCATCAATATGCATTCATAAATAAACGATTTATGACATTTTAATTATTCTCCATAAGAATAACATGGCGGCTGAGTATGCAGGTTTGCTGAAGGAAGGAAAACAAAAAATGGGGTTTTATACAGATATCAATATAGCTCATTTAGGTAAATCCACGTACCAAATTTCATTAATTTATTTTCATAATTAAGGGAGATAACACGTTACTTATTCTCCATAAGAATAACATGGGGCTGAGTACGCAGGTTTGCTGCTACGGGAGCCTTTGGCAAAAAATTGTTTTTTTGAGCAAATATCAATGGTCCACAACCAGATGAAGCCGTATACCAAGTTTTGTCAGTATACGTTCATAAATAAGCGAGATATAAAATTTTTCTTTTCCTCCATAAGAATAACATTAGACAACGTACTGTGTTTAGCACTTTCAATATCTCGGTAACCAATTGACGTAGAGAAATGATCAAAATACCAAATTGTGTGTTTTTAAGCTGAATCCAATGGTAAAAACGAAAATTTGACTATTTCCAAAATTATATGTAAACAATTCAAAAAAACCTTTTTTGGGGTACAAAACCCCCCCAAAATACCCCTTCGGATAAAGCGATCTGGCTGGTTTTCGAACTTAAAGTCATAAATGTTACTTTACACGTTTATACCAAATTTCATCAAAATCGGATAATTTTTACGAGAGTTATCGTGCTCACGGACACACACACACACACACATATATATATATATATATATATATATACAGTTTCAAACGAATGGTGTTTTTGGGGTCTGGGGACCTCAAAACGAAAAGTTATCATGGTCCCGGGCCTAGGTCTTACCATGCCGACTACGGTAATAGCTTCTTCCCTATAGGGGAAATTCGCTAAAAAGAATTAAGGAAATACATGTTGTTTAAACCAATTTATTCTTTAAATTAATTTTTATATGAAAGATTTTGTATTTTATGTTTAGCGTAGTTTTATTCTTTTATTGTTTAATGTGCAGTAAAGACGCCATTCTTGTACTATGTCAGTGTTAAAATGAATAAAGAATGTTTGACTACTGACTAACCTAGGAACTGTTTATAACTTTGCATCAGGCTAGCCCTGCTATACTTTAGGCGTTCGCACTCTGGGCTCACTCCTTACTGGTCGACCAAATATTGGCAAGACTTGGCCCGCGTCCCGATCTATGTGTCTTACTTGTGCGGAGGATGCCCTGGCCTCTCCGTGAATCGCAGTCCCAGTTGTCCTCACCCTCCATCATCTTCATGCAGACCGAGTCCACCGATAGTGCACTAAGATTACTTGTACCCTGCAGAGAATTGTGTTTCCATTAAAAATAAAATTTTGCAAGAGAGCCACCAAACTAATAAAAATTTATAAAATATTGCAAAGTTTTGGGTTCGATACCAGCGAATCGTCGCGTCGCAAAGTGGGAGCTCCAAGTTGGTTTTATCTTAATCACGGAACATTTTGTTGTTCTAAAACTTGTACTTCCAAAACTTCCTGACTTAAAGTTAAGATCAGATAAGAACATTACTATCAAAACAATTTATTTACCTTTCAATTAAAATTTTTCTAATTCAAAATAAATAGATCAAATAATACTAGAGGCCATTTGAGTAGTTGCTTATCATAAAGAATATAAATAATACATGCAATTTAATAACTACTAGAGAACTCGTGCTGCTCTGCAGCATCAGTCAATGTTGAAATTTGAAAGTGATGTTATTGATGAGTATCGTCTAATCATTTTAAAATATTATTGCAGTTTAAATATATCTTTCAATGGATCCTATTTACGTAAATTGTTCCACTCCACATCACGTTAACAGTTTAAATATCGCATAAATTCAAAATAATAATATGATTGTAAATTATATAAACTACGTAAGGTAACATACAAAACAAATTGATTGTTATAGAAACAGCTTTTAAACAACAATTTGTTTTAAATTAATGAAAATAACTTCAGATTTATACTTTATTTATTTGCAAAATAAAAAAGTAAGAACGTTTCGTTACCGGAAATTCTGTTAAAATTTTCGTGAAAATGGTTTTTGCCTGAAAACATTATAAATAAATATAACGTTCTCTTTAACCTTGAAGTCGTTAGACCTAATATTTTCTCCGCTAGAGTGCAGCTGCTTTAAATGTAATGTAACAGCTGTTTTGTTTTATTACCAGGTTATCTGCTTAAAACAGGAGATAACATACTGTATGGCCATCTTGACTTTTTAAGGAAAAATACATCGTAAAAATACATTGCATAAATGTAGGTTAACACTAACAATGCTAACATTCTCAGGCCTTCTTTCCCGGGGCTGGTTGATTATGCATATTTTTCCCATCAATGCTGGTCCTATAGTAAGAAGAAACCAAAATTTCCTCATGGTGTCGTTTGTAAGCTCATCCCATTACATAAAGTAATAATCCTTTAATAATAATCAATTATTGATTTCCCTTCATTACAGCTAATGGTAAAGCGTCCTCCAAGGTTCTTTATTTGTTTTTAGTACAGCGCATAGTAATGCTGACAAACTTGATAAAGAGTAACTACAGAAAAACCTTAACATCTAAAACAAAACATTTAAGAGTTACTTAGAATTAACCAATAAAGACACTACGTTCTCTTTTGGCTTTGACACTCGTTCCGTGACGTCATGTCAAATAATCCTTAGGTTTGAGTCTACTATACTAACTTTGGAGTAAAAATGCCATAGTGCCAAAACCACCTTTTGAGATCACTAAAAACTGGAAAACTAATTTCAAAATCCAACTTAGACTGAACCATATACAATTATTACATCAAATTTAAAATAAATATCTCAACTGATTCGTAAGGAATACAACGTAAATAAAAAATAACAATCAAAAATACGTAGAAGATTATTATAGAAAATATTTAGTTTTATGTAAAATTTGTTTAACCCATAGGAAGAATTCTTGAAGTTTCCGGGGAGAGTTTGCCGATCTACGAAACAGAGGCTCATTACGAAACGATTAGGAATGCTATGAGCATGCGGGAGTTTTTTGATAGCTCTAAACGTAAACAAGTTATTGAAAGGACCCTAAGTTAACACCAAAACCTCAAAAAATAGAATTTTCCCATCCAAACACATACAGCTTCCCTATTTCACTTATGTAGCAGTTTTTTCTCAATCTATCATCGTGAATTAATAACTGAATTTCATGTAGGGTATATTATTTAATGTATAAACGCCCATAAAGAAAGCAGCTATTTTCTCAATTATTCTTATTCTTACAAAAATAACTGGAGTAACTGGAACAAAAATCTAAATTGTGAAATATATAAACACATGTAGAAAGAAGAAAAAGAAAGGAGTTGTATTTACTGCAGAATTATTCTTTGGCAAACCAAATTAACTCTCTTACTTAATGAACATATGTTTTAAGTAATCATCTGATGTAAACAAACTTCCTCCATAAGATTAACATGGGAACTTTAGGAGCCACTGGGGTGAAGCCCATTGACGATATGTTAGTTTGGATAGGTGACGACATATTTAGATATAATTACCTATCATTTAACAAATAATCTCGATAATTGGTACAGTAGAACGACCTAACGGACTGGACAAAGTTTTTGAAATTTTTTAAAAATATATGACTTTAATATGGTTCTTAGACAATTGTAAACAACAATGTAGGCCAGGTAGTAGTGGCCAGGTTTTTGGCTTAATTCCGTACAATTTTGTTAGTTTATGTTTTTATAGTAACTAAAAGTGAGTTTTACCTTAGCCAATTAATTAAAATCTCACCAATTAAATTTATCTTAACCAATTATACACGGCATACGTGTTATAATATAGGATTGTAAAAATGCATTTATAATGAAGCATGTGTATAATTCAAGGTATGAAGTGTATTAAATACGGTAATGATAATGCTGTATTATCCTTTCCTCCTACATCAAAAGCTGTTGTGTGTATACGTCCGGGCGTCTGTTATCAGTCCTGCCCTCATATCACACAGCGCCCTCTGTTATTTCTAGCCTCTAATCAAAACCTGTTCCCCTCCCTAAGAACAACGCCTAAATGAGGGTGAAATCTCAGCACCTCTCAAGCTCTTGTCCGTTTCGAAAAACTTATTAGCTAGAACTGGGAATGTTCGGAATAATATAATATTAAATTATATTTTCGATTTTCAATTGTTATGTTTTGCATGAAATTTAAACTATTACAAAATACAATGTTTGTCTAGATTTATAAGTAGATAAGATTGATAAGATTTAACCTAGTAGATTTATATGTTGCTTATCAGTTAAATGGAACGTGTAGAATCTATACAAGTTTATTAAATCTGGATACTGTGTAAAGTCAAACCATCCCACGAACTTGTAGACAAACCACTTATGACACCCATGACTGTATCCGTGATTGAAACGTCACGGTAAGAAAATCGTAATAAAAATTAGTTTTGTCATAGAACCCCTTCTAAATTCCCAAATTAATTGTTAAATTAAAACGCATTTTTAAATATTAGGATTCGATTAGCAATCTGAGCTGTTGGGGAAAGCTAGTAAAATGTAAATCCCCAAATGTTTTATGGATTCGTTTTTACGAAATTATTATAGCGTCTCTTTCTTTGTATAGTGATTTCACAAGCAAGTTAATTAATTAAATTAGTTTAAGAAATTAATTACCATAAGATATATTACGTTTTACGTATGTTACAGGTTTTACAACATTTATTAATAGTGTTTAGGTATTATTTTGTATGTAACTTCGTATTTCCTTGTATAAACTAACGTCTCATTGTTAGTTAGTTAATAAAATGTTTTTTTTTCTAATTTAGTTTGAAAGTCTAATTTAGTCTAAGTGTAGTCTTAGTAAAAGTTAGAAGATCCACCAAACTGAACAAAGATTAATCCTGTGGATTTTGCTGAATGTGTGGCACGCTAACAAATAAATGACAACACAACATAAGATTTAAAAAAATGCAATGTTTACAAGAGTAAACAACTTAATTCACATAGGCACTCTACAGTAAAAACGATTTCTGACGAAAAAAGTTAAAGGGCCAATTCAATTCGGTGGCTTCCTGCCCATCACGTTTGATAATATTTATTCCCTTGGGTACAAACCAGTCTCACGCTAGGCTGAGAACAGTTGCTCTCGAAGGCGGTATCGCTTTTTTATTTCCCGGTATAGGGGTCTTTTTAATCAGTTTATCTTAATTAAACTTGAAGTTAGTACAATCGTGTAATAACGTATCTTAGAATAATATACAAGTAAATAAATAGCGCCGTATACTCCAATTTATTAGGGACGGTATATTCATAGCACACCAAACAACATTCACAACACTAAAAAAACATTGTTACCTTTATAAGAACACAAATACTGGCATCCATACCTTTGTTACCACCGACCAGATGAATCATACTAAACATAATAACACAACCAAGAATTGGTAGATTTAAATTAAATTGTCGTCCTATTTGTGGATTGCTATTTACTTGTCGAATCACAGGGAATGTAGATTAGCTTAAGTTTTCCATGGCTTCAAATTTGTTAGGTCACTTGTTCTTCTGTGATTAAAGAATAAGAATAAACTTTTATTGTTTTCCCAAAACAATAAAAATGAATTACAATAACAAGTGTTTTGATAAAAAATGCAAAAGTCATTCCTACCACATTTCTACTTAACAAAAACCTAAATGCCACATGTAACATTAGACACGTGCTGTTTTCTACGGTGATCATGTCGAACTATCGTGATTTAATAACACTTTATAACCATAAGTATAACATTACAAATTCTTGTACCTACGCGACGGGGCGGATCTCCGAAGGAATTGAGCTTCAAATATAATGTACTCACTATCATCCTACCAAATTTATGCTTAATCAGTTTAACAGTTTTTTGGGCCAAAGACTATCAAACAAACCTATAGAATCAATAGTTATTATGAAGGAAGAAAACACGTGTAGGCGCCTTACTACTTGTACTTAATAACTTAAAACCTTATAAAAATAGCATTTTTCTTCTGAATATTCAACATGATTTGAAAAAAGACAGTATACAACTTACTGTTAATACAGGAGAGTTTCTAAAATTAATTTTTCACAGCTCCTAAACAAAACCAACAATAAAGCCACTTTACAACACAACTCATGAAGTCCACTTTCTATACCAGCTAATTAATTCGTATAATAAATTCAGAATTATATTTCAAAATATTTTAATGGGTTTGAAATAGGGTTTCGTGGATATGCTTCAAACCTAGCTTATATAAAGCCGTAAAATACGTATAACACAATGGAGCGTTCGCAATACCGCTCCCTCTTGTGCAGAAGCTTTGTATTGTAAGTCAGCATACGCTGATCCCACAATCCTGCTATATTATGCTGATAGCCGTATCACACAAGTAGAAAACCAGTGTCAGCCAGTTTATAAATATTGGAGTCTGTAGTAACTTATCATCATCATGACCGTTATTTAAGAAAATGTTATATCTAATTTTTAGATGTGACTAAATGCTTATTAAATTATATTATTCCTTCGAACCCAACGAGGTTAAATATACCTAGAGGTCTCGTACCGTGTAAAAGTGCAGCCAACATGCTCCTCTTTCAACTCTGCTCCCATGGCAACCAATATTGATACATATGGTTCCTCTCTTCACGAGCTATATGACAGTCTTGATTGGTTACCTGAGGATTGGTCACTGGTGGTCATAGTGTAGGCTTAACCTTTATACCCCAGACGAGACCTCTAGTTATATTTTACCTCGTTACTCAAACCTGATGCATATTGTAATATTTGCATAACAATATTACAATAAAAAATATTGTATTAAAAAAAATAAAAGTTTCCCCCTAGTAAAAATAGTTGTCTTTAATGTCAAAACAATTTCTTAGGCATTACGACTAATGACTGGATAAGACACAACCGAATGGTAAGATATTTCTCCTTTTATCAAACTCTATTTAACTATAAAGAGCAATGTTTATACATCAGTGGCTTGAAGGTGCTTTCCTCTGCCTTGCCTTGTGCTATTTTTTCACTGATTATATGTTGGGAGAAATGAACCCGAATGAAACTATGAACTATGTTAATACCTAAACAAAATAGTGGCTTTATCAATGTATATTTACCGTCTTGTATGGAAGTACAGTATAAGTGTAATATATTTTGTAGTTTTGTGAGACGAAGGTTATTTATCCAGTATAGTTGTAATAAACAGTTTCGTGCGATTATTTATGTGATACTCATGAGATTATTCATGTGCCAATCAAAGCAAGCGTTTTTCAGTCCCTGTTATTTCCTTATCTGGACAAATTATCCCTTGAGTCATACATTTAATTCAACCCACCTCCCTTCATCCTGTGATTTACTAAACGTCCACAATTTCGCCTTCAAAGTTATTCTTATATAATTAGCAATATTGTAAATAAAGATAATGTTATATATTAATACACTAAGCAGATTTTTGTTAAGAGAACCCCTCCGTTATTTCTGAACCGATTTTAACGATTTAGATACCAAAATATTCTTGCTGATTTGTAGTTGTACATAAAGGTTTTAATTTTTTTTATATTTTCAATCTGAAGGGCATTGGCCGCCCTCAAAGTTAGTTTTTTGCCCATAAGATTAACATGGGGAATAGTTTTTTTTAGAATTTCAGCTGTTAATATATTATGGATAGATTATTAGCAATACCAGATGTTACAGGTAAGGAAGTTATGTATCTATGTAAATAAAATAAGTTTATTTTTTACATCGCTTTGAGCAGTGAAATTTTAGTAATTTAAATACAGTAAGCAAAATATAATACATTTTTTCTACAATGTAAAAAATTAATCTAACAAATAGCATGAAGCGGATATATTTAAATTTGTGTTAAAATTTGTTTATCGTCTGTCTGTTTATGAGCCACGTTTAAAAAAACTTAATTTCACTAAAAAACACTGAATATAATAAAACCCTGCCCATTTTCGTGTGGAAGAGGAAAATTTAGCTGTTTTAAATCATAGTACGTCATTAAGGCCATGCCCCTTTGTCCGGCACTGCTACAAAGTACAAGTTAAGGGTACAGGTTACTCAACCTTTCACTACAGAATTCATCAAATCTGTTCCAATGAGCATGTAGCCAGCTGATTAATCTTTTGCCACAGAACATAGGACACAAGTCTGCTTTACCACTGTACAAAGGTGTAGTAACCGTATAAACATCGACTCCGCAATGAAATATTACGGAACACATAATCCTTTGCAACATGGTAAGCTAAGTTTATCTAGGTAGTCAATGTGATTGTAATATTAAATATTGTATTAGTTTTTAAGTCCACCATTAATAAGTACAATAAACTAAAGGAGTTATTTAGCAGATATTTGGAAGAAGATCCCAAAAGAATTGGCTTCCTCCCGCTCCAATGAGGATTGGCCCTATCGACCGTCAACATTTCCATGTTAAAAATATACTCATTAGACCGATTGAGCAAAGATTTTGTAGAAAGACACCAGGAAATTCACTATAATCAGAAACAGGTCTATCAGACAGAAACAGACTTATCATAAAATATAAAGTTTCTTAGTAAATCTGTTCAATTGATAACAAAGTACATCATTATTAAAGAGTAGCATTATCGGTAAAACAATTTAAAATCCACCACTCACGTGCCTTTTAGTTTCAGCTAGTTTTTTAATTTTCACTATTCATATGTAAATCTCACGTGCATTTATAAATAAACCCCTACAAACATTGAAATTGGCTTGACTTTTTTTCAAATGTTGTAAGGCTGGTTGGTGATAATGTATCTAACCAATGTTGGATTTGTAGACGCTCAGAAATCCCCTCACTAGAGGTTTTAAAGAATGTACTCCTTTAAGGTATAACAACGGCCGATCTCTTGGAGTGGCAAGTTGACTGGAATCTCCCCTTGAGCTTCTAAAGAAAGTTTAAAGAAACAACTTTTTTTCCTTTGACAACATTTTGAAGCTTAGATTAATAGAATCACGAAACGTGGGACACGTCTTGAAACTCCCACCAAGTTTAAACATCCGCATGTGTACGTGAGGTGGTATTTAGTTAACTTTAAACTGGAGGACAGAGATAAAAAAGTTTAAATTGGTTTGACTGACGTTGAGGTTTTGGCAGTTGAACAGACGTGGATTCCTATTTCAGTCGCATCAAAAATGTTTTACTGATTACACAATTTACATAAAACGGAATAAATTTAAATGACTTAAAGTATTTTAAAAGGAAGACCTATTTTGTAAAGGAGAATCAATAACCTACCATATTAGCATAACATTAAGGGGGAATGACAAAGCAAAGCTGAATCAATCTTAATAAGAAACTTAATATCTGGAAGTTTATTCGCAAAATATGTGCATCACTTTCATAATCAAGTGAATTGAATCTTTTTTTTAACATTCTTCTAGCTTGAAAGTAATTGCGTTATTAACAGTTGAAAAATATAAATCGTATTTGAATACCTTATATCTACTGATCTAATGTGTCATATTTGTAAACATAAATTAAGAACTGAAATTCTTAGCACTGCAGATATTGATAGTTTTCAATATTGTATCAGTTGCCTCCAATATAAACAGTTCCTATTACCCATTATAAGAGTGATAGATTCAACACATTCTAGGTGGGTCGGAGTAATGAGATACATATTTCACGCTTGAATTGCTGTACAGTGACTACTATGAGTGTCGTTGAAATACCTATTTATCTAAACCAAAAATAGGCTGCCCGCAAAGTCCTGATGACGCAGCTCCAGAAAAATAAATAATGTGATGAGTGAGATTTGTATTTTTCTCTTTACTTATGGCTACGTTTTTATGTTCGGCCCTCAAAAGTGAACATTGAGCTTTGATCGCTACGTAACACTCCTCAAAGCTAGAGCCAACATGGGGGCGAAAGCGCTGCGGTCGTGGCATACGGGCTCCAACTTCATCTTTATCCTGGAATTATTTTAATTAACTCCGCAAAGTAAAAGGAAAATACCGATTCATTCTAATCCTAAACATATGGCGAGTAAAACCAGTTTGCTTTATCTAACTTTTTCATTCCTAAAAATGAATAATTTAAATATTTTTATGATTTTCATTACTTTGTTTCTGATTTCAATATATAATCTGATATAATCTTCGATGTAAATATAATCTGTATCAATAATATTTTTTCTATTTTAATTTTTAAATTATTTAGTCTTTTGCTATCACAAGGTATCACGTTTCGCCTCTAGTATTCTTAATTTAAGAATGTTTTTTAATTCAGAATATCTAAACACCTCCATCATAACTACAAAATATATAGAATTGGTGATTTTTCTTACCTAGCTTAAGGCGTTTAAAAATGTGATGTTAAACCAAGTTCTTCCAGTGCATCACACGTTCACACGTTCCATGATCCCTACAAGTTTAAAGCAAGTCCAATTGTAAAGTTGTCCCGACAGTTCGCGAGTCACAACAAAGACTTGTAGATTTGATCCCGCCTGTTCTCGCCGAGCCATTAGCTCCATTGTCAAACTTGCTTCCAAGTTCGGAGGAGTCTCGAGGGGTTCACGTTCTACCTCTCCTAGACTACTTCAAACAAACACGATCTAACATTATCTTCATTCTTCAAGTAGAGTGAGATATAATGTAGTTTTAGTAATGGAAGGGAATACTCATCAATGAATGAAAGGGAAGATTAGATTATTTAAATACCCCCGTCGCAGCAAACCTGCGTACTCAGCGAATTTCCAATGCATATATTTGGGTATCAATACTACATAGAGCCACATACCAAGTTTCATAAAAATACATTAATTAATAGCATTAGTGATATATAGCATTTTATTTATTATCCATAAGAATAACATTATAATTAAGTACGCAGGTTTGCTGCAATAAGGAAGGAAAGAAATGTGTTTTTTTTTTGCAATTATCAATATAACTCAACCAGGTGAAGCTATATACCAAGTTTTATTAATTTAGGTTCACAACTAAGGGAGATACAAAACTTTACTTATTCTCCCTATGAATAACATGGGGGCCGAGTATGCAGGTTTGCTGCTACCGGGAAAAATAAAAATAAAACTTTGTTGTGCTAATATCAATATAACACAACTAGATGAAGCCATATACCAAGTTTCATCTATATACATACATAAATAATCGAAATATAACATTTTATTTATTCTCCATAAGGATAACATTGGACAACGTACTGTGTTTAGCACTTTAAATATCACTGCAACGGTTGGACGTAAAACAATAATTAAAATCCCAAAATGATTGTTTTGTAGAGCTAAACTGATTGGTAGAAAGAAATGTGGAGTTTTTAGTGAAGTTATCTGAGGTAAATCTGAAAACCGTATTCCCATAAGATTAACATGGGAAATTTTATGGACACATTTTTTGACTTTTCTCCGCAACCACTAAACCTAGCTTAATGTTTAAAAATACTAAATTGTTTGTGTTTTAAGCTCTATAAAATGGCTGCAACCAAAATCTAGTGTTTTTTTAAATTTTAGGGTAAAAAGTTCAAAAAACTGATATTTGGAAAATTTTAAACTCCCATAAAACCCCCTTCCTATAGACCGATCGATCTGGTTTTCGAACTTAAAGACATAAATGTTACTCTCCACATTTGTGCCAAATTTCATCAAAATTGTGGGCTTCTTTCAAAAGTTATCGCGGTAACGGACACACACACACACACACACACATATATATATATATATATATATATATATATATATATATATATATATATATATATACATATATATATATAAATTTGAACGAATAGTGTTTTTGGCATCTAGGGACCTCAAAACAAAAAGTTATCATGGTCTCGGGCTTAAGTCTTACCATGCCACCAACGGTAATAGCTTCTTCCCTATAGGGGAAATTCGCTAAAACATAACTTGTTATTGGCTCATGGTAGGCAGCGAATAAATAAAGATGTTATCTTTCCATACTGCTTCATGCTTTGTTTAGCTCATTTGTTTGTTTTAAAATATATTCATGAACCTTTGCAATACCACTGACATAAACATTACTGTTGATTTAATTGCTGTAATTTTAAACAGCCAAAAAAATGTATATAGAATAGTAATAGTTTCATAAATTATAACTTAAGTAAAAAACATACAGTTTATAAACTCGCATAGTGAAAACCAAAACACAATTTAGATAATTCATTAAATGGCTGTCAACTTGTACAGACGAAACTTGAGGAGCACAATTAAGTTATATTAAATAACTTATTAATTGTAACTTGTAACTTATATAATAATATAACTTATTTAATAATTAAATAATCAGTAGGACAAATCAGTCTCTTTGGAATTAACACTGCAAGAATAATTTATCCAGGATATTGACGAATGTTATTATTTTAACATTGAAACTTGTAATAGCGGATGGAACTGTTTAATAAAAGATATGTAAACAGTTTTAAGATTGGACTTTATATTAAATTTAATTTTTAATAAATAATTTAACTTATGACCTATTTTTCATCTATAAAATGTTTGTTTTGTTTTAGAAAAGTATGAAAAATTAATCGATTGATAGGTGAATATTTTGTATACATTTTTACTAATAATATAAGAATATTTAAGTGTTAGTTAAGTTATTAATTTCTCTGAAATAATTAATTAACTCACATTTACATTAAATAATTGTAGCTTTCAAAATTGCATTCAAATGCTTTTATTCCCCGTATTTTACAAAGTAATTGTAAATACCTTACCAGAGATTTTAATTAAAATATTCTTATTGTTATGCAGGAATTGAATACTTGCCTTCATCAAGACCTGACAGTTCTGCAAGCGAAGGGTGCATTTTTCCACGGGATTAGAATAAGAGGTTCGTATAAAATTAAAAGGGGGTCTCAGTGATTTTAAATTCAGATTTTTAATAATGCAAAGTAATTAGAATACCTGACTGATTTTCAAATATCAAAACTGTAAAATTTGAACAGATGAGAAGGGATTACTGATATGTCAATATGTGTTATTTGTAAATCATTTTAATGTTTAGATGATTGATAATTATATAGTTTTAGGAAATGTTTTGAAAAATGAGGGTTACATTAATGTTCGATTCTGAGAGTGAAATTTTAAATATTTGTATCACTGTTTAACTATTTATAACTGTTTAATATTTATAAACTTTATCTTAATAATACTTCACAAAAGCTAAATTCATGTTTATGTTTTTAACCAGTTTACAATTAAATACTTGCCTTCAACTAAAAAGCAATTTGTTTAGGCATTATTGAACAATAACTACAAATAACATTTAATTAAAATAATTAACATGAATAGTAAGCCCGATTAGATTGATGTCGGCAAAATTCGCTGAAATAAATAAATATAATAAATTGATACTTATACGATATTTACATAAAAGTCCGTAAATTGCAAAAGGTCATCAACATCTAACAGTCACACTGGTCACCAAAATGTCCAATAATAGATTTTTTTACACGCACCCTTTTCAATTATACTTATTTCATAAATATTCAATTCTTAATTATTGGTTTTATACAGTTCCTCGATAGTATTTCTATTCAGTTAAAATATTATATAATATTTGCTTTTGTCATATCATTGCTGTTTCCGTTTTACTCTTTATCCTACTCCATCCCAATCGCACCTGTAAATACAACATCCCCTCGCAAAAGTCCCCAGACCTTCACGAACGGAACCCAAGTGATCGCTTTTATTACATTTTCCCCTTCTAATTTAGTAACATTTTTATTATTATTCTCGCACCCCCTGAATCAATACACCTGGAAAACGGTTGCTGGTTGATTTTTCGCAGATTTTATGAAAGTACATGATGAAAATGATTGAACGCATTTTTGGAATAAATGTTATTATACACTTAGTTTAACTTGTTATACCCCGTCCCACAAGCACTACTCGCGAATACGCATGTATGATTGGCTGAACATTCGACACTGCATATCAACAATACTCAGTATTTGGTATTCGTGCAGCCCCCACATTATTCACGAATATGCCAAACATCATTAATTAGTAATGCGAACACTCGGGTGTCCTCGCGAGTAGTTACCAGTTTAAACAGTAAATACCGGCCTAGAGTAAGTTATTGTTGGCTGCCCATTGCACGTGCATGCAGTTATATAGCGTGCTAGGCACTAAGTTGGTATAACTCAACTGTAATTGCAGCTTCTGGTCCTCCTACAGCTCCATTATGCATTAAAGGATACGACCTGGTTTTTAACATGTGTTGGTAATCCAAACAGTTAACTGTGTTTGGATCTCTCAATTGACCATCCAAGATCTAATAATTACGCCAAGAAGGCGGCTAGTGTTCATTTACACTTTTTTATTAGCTCTAAAATTGATTTGGTCGTACAGCATTTATGTGCTGCACTGTGAGATAAATGTACGTCTGTATCAAGGTGATCGTATACGCGAGGTAGTAAACACGTGGCTGATATCGTTTACGATGAAGTCGTAAATGCCACGTGACCTGGAGACTGAACGAAGTACCTCGATGATCTTACTCTTAATCAAACCCGCTTCAAAACTAATTTGTAATTGATAGTTCTTTACTAAACAAAATCCCTAAATCTGATATCAACCTCGTAATTTCAAATCTATTTATTATTTAAATAATATGGACTAATGATCTTTACGTTATATGTGGCAAACATAACCACTTGGTTTATTTAAGATATGTTATCAGTTAAAACAATATTGTATATTTTTTATTTAACCATAAACCATTTGCGTTTAAGTAACTACCAGAACTACTACTAGAGTTGTGAGACTGTAGAACTTCAAATTGGTTCATATAATGGTTAATCTATTGCACGTTAAACGACTGGACTGTATTTGTTAGAGCGAGAGGGGTGAAGATATCAAGGATAAATTGGGGAGAAAGGCCATAAAATCGGACACCGAACTGCAAGGGCGCAAGGGCAGCAGCGCCTAGACGGATTTGGAGACGAAACACCTTCTCATTCTACGCTGTGAGAAGTATGTTCTTCATCATTTATTGTAAGGGGAATCCGGTAGCATGTTCAGGTATTTAAATTCAAATAGTGTTTTTGTCATGGATGCCAACAATACCACAGTCAAATCTGGGTCGAGATGTTTTATGAATGATGGTTCAATTACTTAGCAAAACATTATGCTCATAAGAACAGTAAAACCTCTTAAGTTTACTTGTAAAAATAAGAGTTTTTAGTTGTTAAAAATGTTAATTATATATATTTGAAATAAATATTTGATAATGAATCAATCACTAGTAAGCGTCTATGTTTACTCCGAGTGCAGGGAACCCAGAGTTACCTTTTTAAATAGACAGAAGACAGAAGTTACTTTTTTTCAAATAACAAAAAGGAGTTCTACTTTAACACACAATAAATCAAAGATTTTAATCAAATAAAGCTGGTACAAAAAGCTGGCAAGTTAATCTGAAAACTGGTCTGATAGTGCATACATTTGTTAGGAGGATAGTGATACATCAGAATATAACCTTTGCCTACTCCTGTTCCAAAAATGATTTACTTTAGGGCCCTCCAAATGTTTGAATCATCAAATTTATGGGTTAATAAATGTGTTCTAATCAGGCCTCATCCCTGGATAAATTTAGTTTTGTATGTAAAATTATTCGAAAAACTAACATTGGGGTTATGGTTAAGATTTGTAAATAAAAACAAAAGAATCGTACTAGCTGTTCAAATCAACCATTGAATTTGAAAAACAACACTCAATTAATTGGTAAACTATCATGTGATTTTTGTGAAAATAATGATTAAAACAAGTGTAACATAGCTTTACATATGAATGATTAGGTCATGTATAACTTGCGAGAACCATTAAAACTGGAGATGGAATATAAAGCGGAATGGTGAAAAATGAAAATAAACTAGCAAATAATAAAGCAAATATGGAGAGGAACCATGAATATTATTACTCTAGGCATTTTGAACAAACTGATTGGCGTCTCGAGCAAAGTTCGGTTTATTCCCAGGTGCTTTAACGATAATTGTAACTAAATTCTCAAAAATAATATTGTACTGAGAACGCGAGCGAAGCCGGGACTGGCTACTAGTACTTATGAATACAATTAATTTGCAATTTACGTTTTAAAGAACTTATTAAGACACACGCACACACATTACATTAAGACACATTGTACGCTTTCGTTATTTATTAAAACGTCTTAAAATCTGTAGAGTGTGCATTATTGCTGTAAGTACAAAGTCTTGGTTATACCAGTGCGGTAGTTAAAAAACATCACAGCCACCTTTTGTCATCCTAAAGTTATTGTTTACGATTAAACAGGCATCAAAGTTTTCTTCCACCCGATTTAATATGTTCAACGTGAATCTATTAGTGTATCTTTAAGATTCCCCTTGCTACCTTAATAACTCTCTTCATCAAGGCTTAACTCTATTTTCACGCCCTTGCCAAATAACTGTGATTTGTGCTCGGAACGGTGTCGATTATCTCGGGAAATCTTAACTCAGTTTTACAATTTAATCTAGTAAATATCTTGTTACGTAAAGGGATTTAAAATAACTATTTAACACGCTACACATAAAATCAGCCACCAAACAAACACCCCAATAGTTTGTTTATTAAATTAAATAATTGAATCAAGAGAACCATTAGTGCGCTATTAGACGGATCAATATTGAACTTTTCATCTCAAATTTAATAAGAGAAGTATCATGGTCAACAGAGATACCAACTTTTCTTAAAAATATTAAGACTTATTATTTTTACCATCGATATTTCTTGCATTACTATCTAAAACGAACTGACGAGCAAGTGCTGCAATACATAAAAAATTAAAATATTTTATTTTATGCATTTTATCATAAAATATAAAGTTTCTTAGTAAATCTGTTCAATTGATAACAAAGTAAATCATTATTAAAGAGTCGCATTATCGGTAAAACAATTTAAAATCCACCACTCACGTGACTTTTAGTTTCAGCTAGTTTTTAAATTTTCACTATTCATATGTCAATCTCACGTGCATTTATAAATAAACCCCTACAAACATTGAAATTGGCTTGACTTTTTTTCAAATGTTGTAAGACTGGTTGGTGATAATGTATCTAACCAATGTTGGATTTGTAGACGCTCAGAAATCCCCTCACTAGAGGTTTTAAAGAATGTACTCCTTTAAGGTATAACAACGGCCGATCTCTTGGAGTGGCAAGTTGACTGGAATCTCCCCTTGAGCTTCTAAAGAAAGTTTAAAGAAACAACTTTTTTCCTTTGACAACATTTTGAAGCTTAGATTAATAGAATCACGAAACGTGGGACACGTCTTGAAACTCCCACCAAGTTTAAACATCCGCATGTGTACGTGAAGTGGTATTTAGTTAACTTTAAACTGGAGGACAGAGATAAAAAAGTTTAAATTGGTTTAACTGACGTTGAGGTTTTGGTAGTTGAACAGATGTGGATTCCTATTTCAGTCGCATCAAAAAGGTTTTACTGATTACACAATTTACATAAAATGGAATAAATTTAAATGACTTAAAGTATTTTAAAAGGAAAAGCTCTTTTGTAAAGGAGAATCAATAACCTACCATATTAGCATAACATTAAGGGGGAATGACAAAGCAAAGCTGAATCAATCTTAATAAGAAACTTAATATCTGGAAGTCTATTCGCAAAATATGTGCATCACTTTCATAATCAAGTGAATTAAATCTTTTTTTAAACATTCTTCTAGCTTGAAAGTAATTGCGTTATTAACAGTTGAAAAATATAAAACGTATTTGAATACCTTATATCTACTGATCTAATGTGTCATATTTGTCAACATAAATTAAGAACTGAAATTCTTTAGCACTGCAGATATTGATAGTTTTCAATATTGTATCAGTTGCCTCCAATATAACCAGTTCCTATTACCTATTATAAGAGTGATAGATTCAACATATTCTAGGTGGGTCGGAGTAATGACATACATATTTCACGCTTGAATTGCTGTACAGTGACTACTATGAGTGTCGTTGAAAAACATATTTATTTATCTAAACCAAAAATAGGCTGCCCGCAAAGGCCTTAAGTCCTGATGACGCAGCTCCAGAAAAATAAATAAAGTGATGAGTGAGATTTATATTTTTCTCATTACTTATGGCTACGTTTTTATGTTCGGCCCTCAAAAGTGAACATTGTGCTTTGATCGCTACGTAACACTCCTCAAAGCTAGAGCCAACATGGGGGCGAAAGCGCTGCGGTCGGGGCATACGGGCTCCAACTTCATCTTTATCCCGGAATTAGTTTAATTAACTCCGCAAAGTAAAAGGAAAATACCGATTCATTCTAATCCTAAACAGATGGCGAGTAAAACCAGTTTGCTTTATCTAACTTTTTCATTCCTGAAAATGATTAATTTAAATATTTTTATGATTTTCATTACTTTGTTTCTGATTTCATTATATAATCTGATATAATCTTCGATGTAAATATAATCTGTATCAATAATAATTTTTCTATTTTAATTTTTAAATTATTTAGTCTTTTGATATCACAAGGTATCACGTTTCGCCTCTAGTATTCTTAATTTAAGATTTTTTTAAATTCAGAATATCTAAACATCTCCATCATAACCACGAAACATATAGAATTGGTGATTTTTTCTTACCTAGGCGTTTAAAAATGTGATGTTAAACCAAGTTCTTCCAGTGCATCACACGTTCACACATTCTATGATCCCTACAAGTTTAAAGCAAGTCCAATTGTAAAGTTGTCTCGACAGTTCGCGAGTCACACAAAGACTTGTAGATTTGATCCCGCCTGTTCTCGCCGAGCCATTAGCTCCATTGTCAAACTTGCTTCCAAGTTCGGAGGATTCTCAAGGGGTTCACGTTCTACCTCTCCTAGATTACTTCAAACAAACACGATCTAACATTATCTTCATTCTTCAAGTAGAGTGAGATATAATGTAGTTTTACTAATGGAAGGGAATACTCATCAATGAATTAAAGGGAAGAATAGATTAGTTAAAAACAAAACTTGTTATTGGCTCATGGTAGGCAGAGAATAAATAAAGATGCTATCTTTCCATACTGCTTCATGCTTTGTTTAGCTCATTTATTTGTTTTAAAATATATTCATGAACCTTTGCAAACGTAATCATTGGTACCACTAATATAAACATTACTGGTGATTTAATTGCTGTAATTTTAAACAGCCAAAAACAAGTATACAGAATAGTAATAGTTTCATAAATTATAACTTAAATAAAAAACATCCAGTTTATAAACTCGTATAATGAAAACCAAAACACAATTTAGATAATTCATTAAATGGCTGTCAACTTGTACAGAACGAAACTTGAGGAGCACAATTAAGTTATATTAATTAACTTATTAAATGTAACTTGTATTGTAACTTATATAATAATATAACTTATTTAATAATTAAATAATCTGTAGGACAAATCAGTCTCTTTGGAATTAACACTGCAAGAATAATTTATCCAGGATATTGACGAAAGTTATTATTTTAACATTAAAACTTGTAATGGCGGATGGAATTGTTTAATAAAAGAGATGTAAATAGTTTTAAGATTGAACTTAATAACACATTTAATTTTTAATAAATAATTTAATTTATTACCTATTTTTCATCTACAAAATGTTTGTTTTGTTTTAGAAAAGTATGAAAAATTAATCGATTGATAGGTGAATATTTTGTATACATTTTTACTAATAATATAAGAATATTTAAGTTTTAGTTAAGTTATTAATTTCTTTGAAATAATTAATTAACTCACACTTACATTAAATAATTTTAGCTTTCCAATTTGCATTCAAATGCTTTTATTCCCCGTATTTTACAAAGTAATTGTAAATACCTTACCAGAGATTTTAATTAAAATATTCTTATTGTTATGCAGGAATTGAATACTTGCCTTCATCAAGACCTGACAGTTCTGCAAGCGAAGGGTGCATTTTTCCACGGGATTAGAATAAGAGGTTCGTATAAAATTAAAAGGGGGTCTCAGTGATTTTAAATTCAGATTTTTAATAATGCAAAGTAATTAGAATACCTGACTGATTTTCAAATATCAAAACTGTAAAATTTGAACAGATGAGAAGGGATTACTGATATGTCAATATGTGTTATTTGTAATTCATTCTAATTTTTAGATGATTCATAATATATAGTTTTATGAAATGTTTTGAACAACGAGGGTTACATTAATGGTAGATTCTGAGAGTGAAATTTGGAATATTTGTATCATTGTTATCACTTTTTATAACTGTTTAATGTTTATAAACTTTATCTTAGTAATACTTCACAAAAGCTAAATTCATGTTTATGTTTTTAACCAGTTTACAATTAAATACTTGCCTTCAACTAAAAAGTAATTTGTTTAGGCAATATTGAACAGTAACTACAAATAGCATTTAATTAAAATAATTAACAAGAATAGTAAGCCCGATTAGATTGATGTTGGCAAAATTCTCTGAAATAAATAAATATAATAAATTGATACTTATACGATATTTACATAAAAGTCCGTAAATTGTGCAAGGTTATCAACATCTAACAGTCACACTGGTCACCAAAATGTCCATTAATAGATTTTTTTACACGCACCCTTTTCAATTATACTTATTTCATAAATATTCAATTCTTAATTATTGGTTTTATACAGTTCCTCGATAGTATTTCTATTCAGTTAAAATATTATATAATATTTGCTTGTGTCATATCATTGCTGTTTCCGTTTTACTCTTTATCCTACTCCATCCCAATCGCACCTGTAAATACAACATCCCCTCGCAACTGTCCCCAGACCTTCACGAACGGAACGCAAGTGATCGCTTTTATTACATTTTCCCCTTCTAATTTAGTAACATTTTTATTATTATTCTCGCACCCCCTGAATCAATAAACCTGGAAAACGGTTTCTGGTTGATCTTTCGCAGGTTTTATGAAAGTACATGATGAAAATGATTGAACGCATTTTTGGAATAAATGTTATTATACACTTAGTTTAACTTGTTATACCCCGTCCCACAAGCACTACTCGCGAATACGCATGTATGATTGGCTGAACATTCGACACTGCTTATCAACAATACTCAGTATTTGGTATTTGTGCAGCCCCCACATTATTCACGAATATGCCAAACAACATTAATTAGTAATGCGAACACTCGGGTGTCCTCGCGAGTAGTTACCAGTTTAAACAGTAAATACCGGCCTAGAGTAAGTTATTGTTGGCTGCCCATTGCACGTGTATGCAGTCATATAGCTTGCTAGGCACTAACTTGGGATAACTCAACTGTAATTGCAGCTTCTGGCCCTCCCACAGCTCCATTATGCATTAAAGGATACGACCTAGTTTTTAACATGTGTTGGTAATCCAAACAGTTAACTGTGTTAGGATCTCTCAATTGACCATCCAAGATCTAATAATTACGCCAAGATGGCGGCTAGTGTTCAGTTACACGTTTTAAAAAAGCTCTAAAATTGATTTGGTCGTACAGCATTTATGTGCTGCACTGTGAGATAAATGTACGTCTGTATCAAGGTGATCGTATACGCGAGGTAGTAAACACGTGGCTGATATCGTTTACGATGAAGTCGTAAATGCCACGTGACCTGGAGACTGAACGAAGTACCTCGATGATCTTACTCTTAATCAAACCCGCTTCAAAACTAATTTGTAATTGATAGTTCTTTACTAAACAAAATCCCTAAATCTGATGTCAACCTCGTAATTTCAAATCGATTTATTATTTAAATAATATGGACTAATGATCTTTTACGTTATATGTGGCAAACATAACCACTTGGTTTATTTAAGATATGTTATCAGTTAAAACAATATTGTATAGTTTTTATTTATCCATAAACCATTTTCGTTTAAGTAACTACCAGAACTACTACTAGAGTTGTGAGACTGTAGAACTTCAAATTGGTTCATATAATGGTTAATCTATTGCACGTTAAACGACTGGACTGTATTTGTTAGAGCGAGAGGGGTGAAGATATCAAGGATAAATTGGGGAGAAAGGCCATAAAATCGGACACCGAACTGCAAGGGCGCAAGGGCAGCAGCGCCTAGACGGATTTGGAGTCGAAACACCCTCTCATTCTACGCTGTGAGAAGTATGTTCTTTCAACATTTTTTTCAGGGGAACTGGGTAGCATTTTCTAGGATTTCAATTTAAATAGTGTTTTTTTGTCGTGTATGCAAACAATACCACAACCAAATCTGTGTAGAGATGTTTTATGAATATCTTTTAAATAATTTAGTAAATCAGTAAGCTGATAACAACAGTAAAAACTCAGTAAACAACAGTAAAAGTAAGCAACAGTAAAAGTTTACTTGTAAAAAATAAGAGTATTTATTTAGTTGTTTAAAAATGTAAATTATTTATATTTTAAATAAATATTTGATAATGAATCAATCATTAGTATTCGTCTGGGTTACACTCCCAGTGCCGTAACCCAGAGTTAGCTCCTAGTGCCCAATCACGATTTTTAAAATGGTTTTTCAAATAACAAAAAAGAGTTCTACTTTAACACAAACCCATCAAATAACACAATAAATCATAGGTTTTGATCAAAGAGATCTGGTAGAAAAAGCTGGCAAGTTTATCTGAAAACTGAATTTAACGCACATGCGCGGCCATTCCGTGGTTGAAGTTATGTCGACGGGGTACACGGAGTCCACTGGGCGCAGTTGCAGGTGACATTTTTATTCCAGAGTCAGAACGCCGCCAATTTACGATCACTGGAGCTCGGTTTAATATACGCGACAAACTGATTTATACTTCCCCAACGTCGAGTAAAAAAGACCACACGTTATTGGATTGTTTGAATGTTACTGACAATGCTTATCGCGTGTTATAAAATAATAATTAAATACCCCCATCGCAGCAAACCTGCATAATTTCCAATGAATGTATAAGTTTCTCACTACCACATCTAGACATTTACCAAGTTTCATAAAAATACATTTATAAATAAGTGATATAGCAATTTATTTATTCTCCCTAAGAATAAAATTAGGGCTGAGTATGCAGGTTTGCTACAAGAAATATAAGAAATGTGTTTTTATGCAATTATCAATATAACTCATCCAGGTGAAGCTACGTACCAAGTTTTAATCATTTATGTTCATAATCAAGGGAGATATAAAACGTTACTTACTGTCTATAAGAATAACATTAGGGCTGAGTATGCAGGTTTGCTGCTATGGGGACAATCAACAAAGAATCTTTTTTTGCAAACATAAATAAACCAGTACTAGTTTAAGCCACATACCAAGTTTCATCAATATACATTCATAAATAATCGAGATATCAAATTGGAATTATTCCCCATAAGGATAAGATTGAAAAACGTACTGTGATTAGCACTTTGAATATCTCTGCAACGAATTGACGTAGAATCACAAGTTAAACACCAAAATTTTTGTTTTTAAGAGCTGGTAAACAATTAATTGTGAAGTTTACAGTAAAATTAACTGTGGAAAAGCTAAATACCCCCGTTGCACAAAACCTGCGTACTGAGCGAATTTCCAATGCATATATTTGTATCTTAATGCCACATAAAGCCACATACCAAGTTTCATCAATATATATTCATAAATAAACTATTTCTGACATTTTGATTATTCTCCATAAGAATAACATGGCGGCTGAGTATGCAGGTTTGCTGAAGCAAGGGACACAGAAAATGGGTTTCATACAAATATCAATATAACTGAAATAGGTAAAGCCACATTCCAAATTGTATTAATTTATGTTCATAATTAAGGGAGATAACACAATACTTATCCTCCATAAGAATAACATGGGGGCTGAGTACGCAGATTTCCTGCTACGGGAACTATCGGCAAAAAAATGTTTTTTTTTTGTGTAAATATCAATAGACCACAACGATAAGAAGTAATATACCAAGTTTCATCAAGATAATTTGATAAATAAACGAGATATACAATTTTTCTTATCCTCCATAAGAATAACGTTGGACAACGTACTGTGTTTTGCACTTTCAATTTCTCTGTAACCAATTGATGTAGAGCAATGATTAAAACACCAAATTATGCGTTTTTTTTAAGCTGATTCCAATGCAAAAAACTAAAATTTAACTATTTCAAAAATTATATGTAGAACACTCAAAAAAATTTTAGGGATACAAAACCCCCCAAAATACTCCTTCGGATCGGTCGATCTGTCTGGTTTTCGAACTTAAAGTCATAAATGCTGCTTTACACGATTATACTATGTTTCGTCAAAATCGAATTATTTTTACGAGAGTTATCGTGCTCACGGACACACACACACACACACACACACACACACACACATATATATATATATACAGTTTTGAACGAATGGTGTTTTTTGCATCTGGGGACCTCAAAACGAAAAGTTATCATGGTCCCGGGGCTAGGTCTTACCATACCGAATACGGTAATAGCTTCTTCCCTATAGGGGAAATTCACTAAAACCTTTTTCCCTTAAGATTAACATGGGAGATTTTATGAGCTCGTTTTTTGGATTTTCTCCGCAACCACTTAACCTAGGTTAACTAGGTGTACGCTCATTCTTCCCGTAAGAGGATGAACGAAGACTGAATTTTTAAATATATGTAGGCAGGTACTGGATTGGTAACACTCTTCTGTTATCCGTTTTAACTCCACAACAGCAAGAAAAGATAATTAATAAGCCAAATATTTTACTAATGGAATGGTAACACCATTCCCATATCCGTTTTAACTCCACAACGGCAAGAACAGATAATTTAGGACTAATGTAAATAAAAAATACTACTGACTACTGGAGTGGTAACACCCTTCTCATATCCGTTTTAACACGACAGTACCTGGGGGGCCCAGCTTTGCTCGGGGGAGGGCCAGTCAGTCAGTTTAGATGACTTGGAGTAATATTTCATCACTTTCCCCTACTGATAATCAGATTTGTATAACTCATTTGCCTCTTTTCTACATTTTTAAGGTTCCTCCAGTTGTTATTTATAGCTCAATGTCCCTTTCATTTATTTTACTACTCTATATATATAATCTTCACTCAAATCTTTTAATCTCTGTTCTCAGGAAACCACATGTTAATAATCATAAAAAACATGAGTATTACTTTGACAATTCCCTGGTTGATTATGAACAGCTGATAAAATTCTTTTGTGTTGATTTAAAACTCCATAAGCCCAATGTTAATTTTTTTAACCTATAATTTTAGTTTTTTTACATTATTTGATATTTCCTGGGAATGAGGCCTGTCTAGAACTTATTTTTATCCCAGAAATTAGTTATTTTGAACATTTGAAGGAAATCGTTGGAGCCGTTTTTGAGATCAGTGTCGCAAGCAAGCAAACATACAAGCAAACCTTACTCATATTAGAGTATATGATACCTGGGGGCCGAACTTTGCTCGGGGGAAGGCCAGTCAGTTTGTTTAGATGACTTGGAGCATATTTCACCACTTCCCCCTACTGATAATCAGATTTGTATAACTCATTTGCCTCTTTTCTACATTTTTAAGGTCACTCCAGTTGTTATTTATAACTCAATATCCCTTTGATTTATTTTACTACTCTATATATGTAATCTTCTCTCAAATCGTTTAATCTCTGCTCTCAGGAAACCACATGTTAATAATCATAAACAACATGAGTTCCATGTGGTTCCATAAAATCAGATAATAAATCCTTTGAATGAAGATTACATGTAGAGTGGTCATATCCAGAATGACTCAAAGGTGCATTATAATAACAACTGTTGTGACCTCAAAAATGCTCGTTAGTAGGAATTAAAAATAACAAAAAAATGTAAAGTTGTTAAACTTTATTTAAACCATAAAACATTATAATTCACAGTAACTGACAACATAAACATTAACACACATGATTTAGATAAAATCATATGTTGTTATATACAGCATGTTAGTTTAAATTCAATATGCCCTCAAACTAACGTGCTGCAGAAGATTATTCAGTCTTGAAACCGGGAGACCCTTCGTCAAGAAATCAGCAAGCTGCTCATCTCCAGCAACATGACGCACATCAAATGTCCCTGCTTGGAATTGTTCACGTACATACTGATACCTCACATGGATGTGCTTCGACCGCTTATGAAACTCTCCAGCATTCCTCGCTAGTCTTACAGCTCCTGCATTGTCAACAAAAAGAATAGCATTGACGTCTTGTCCATAGATCTCACCCAACAGATTTTTTAACCACACAATTTGTTTAGCAGCTTCACTTGCAGCTACAAACTCTGCTTCTGTTGTTGATAGAGTAACACAGTGCTGCTTCACAGAAGACCAACTAACGATTCCGCCAGCAAACATACATAGAGAGCCTGTGCGTGACTTTCTTGATTCGTCATTTGCAAAATCCGCGTCACTGTAACAATGTAGCATTTTTTCACCTTTAGAATATATTAATGCATAATCCATTGTCCCCTTTAAGTAACGAAAAATTCTCTTAACTTCAGTCCATGCCTGCATAGTAGGAGAATTTAATTTCTGTGCAACTACATTTACTGCACAGCATATGTCTGGTCTTGTATTTGTAATGTACATCAGACTGCCCACAGCTTCTCTGAAAGGAACACCTGTCGCAAGAGGTTTGTCATCTACCACCGGTTCTTCACGCTTTGGTATTAAAGGCGTGCCAACTGGATTACTATCTGACATCCTGTACCTCTCAAGGACACTCTTGATATAAGACTTCTGACTTAAATAAATACCTTTCTCTGTTCTCTGAATTTCCATTCCAAGATAACACTCGGGGTCAGTAACTTTCAACTTAAACTCTTGTTCCAATTGTACAATAAAGTCAGACACTTCTTCTTTATTAGAGCCAGCAATTAGACCATCATCAACAAAAATTACTACATACACTTTAGCACCATTCTTATTACGAATGAACAAACATGGATCAGCAGTACTTTGGCTAAAACCTTTTTTAAGTATACTTTCCATAAGAAGCTTACTCCAACATCTTGGACTCTGTTTTAGACCATATAAACTGCGCTTCAGTTTCCAAACTCTACCAGTTTGATCATTATAACCTTCAGGTTGCCAAGTATAAATTTCTTCATCCAGCTTAGAATAAAGAAATGCGGTCTTTACATCAAACTGTTTTAGATGAAGATCTTCCTGAACAGCTACATTCAAAAGACAACGAATAGTATCACATCTAGCTACGGGGCTAAATGTTTCATTATAATCTTCACCATACTTTTGAGCATATCCTTTTGCTACTAGCCTTGCCTTATAGCGCTCAGGATTTTGTTTTCTAGTTAGAACCCACTTCAGACCAATAATTCTCTTATTATGTGGACGAGGAACTATCTCAAATACTTCATTTTCCTTGATTGATGCCATCTCATCATTCATTGTAGATTGCCAGTGCCACCAATCGGGACTATTCACTGCTTCCTTGTATGTAGGACCAGCCTCAGCAAGTAGGACATAGTCTTGGAGATAAGCAGGAGGTCTCCTTTGACGTTGAGATCGGCCATCATCTCTGTCATTTAAATTTATGGCAACATCGACAACATCACTGTTGCTACAACAACCTCCTCTAGACACTTCTTCATCTGCTCCATTTCCAACATTATCTGTGTCTTCTGTAGTTGCATCCTCCTCTTGATTTGGAACACTTGGTTTGAGAATAACATCTATCAAATGAGGGGACTGGATTAGAGGGGTATCAATGTTGTCTGTGCCCTCTGCTTTTACATCTTTATCTCCTCGTTTTGAGACTCTTGGCTTGAACACAACATCTCTACTTGTGACAATTTTTGGAGCAACATAAACTCTATAGCCATCTTGTTCATCACAATAACCGACTAATAATCCAGGTACTGATTTAGCTGACCATTTCCTACGTTTTGATTTTGGAACATGAACATAACATTCAGCACCAAACTGACGAAAGTGTTCAAATGTCGTAGAATCCTTTTAAAACCATAGCTCATAAGGTGTTTTACCACCTACAGACGGTCCAGTTCGGTTGATCACATGACATGCAGTGTTCATCGCCTCAGCCCACAAATCCAAAGGAAGATTCTTTGCATACAGCATACTACGCGCTGCTTCGACTAAGGTTCGCATCTCACGTTCAATGGAACCCATTTGTTCTGGTGTGTATGGCATGCTCGTTCTTATACTAATACCGCGATCAGAAAGCAACTTCTTCACTTTAGTATTGCAGAATTCTGTTCCGCCATCACTCATGAATGTCTTAACAACATGACCCGCAGTCTGACACTCATTTAAGAAAACTGTTAGACACTCAGGTACTTCCGTTTTGTCCTTCAAGAAGAAAACTCGTCGAAACTTAGTATAATAATCCTTCAACACCAGACAATAACGACTACCACCAAGAGAAGTATTTTCCATTGGTCCACATAAGTCACCACTTATAATTTCACCTGGCTTATCAGGCTTCAAAGTTCGTGTACGATAAGTTTCTCTGTGATGCTTACCTAATACACATCCCTCACAGAAAACATCATCTTTTGCTACTGAGATCCCATGAGCTCGCAGAAATTCATACACATGAGCCTTATTTTGATGTGCTAAACTCTCATGCCACTCTTGCAAAGTCTTTTTAGGACCACTTGCAAGTTGTACAGAAGTATTATTCTGTAAAACAGACATTTCCAGCTCATATAAACCGTTTACATTATGTCCAAATAAATGTGGTTTATTATCCTTCATAAAAACACATTTAGTTTTATTAGCCTTAAAAATGTAGTCCTTTTCAACTAACCTGGATACTGAAAGAAGATTTCTCCCGAGTTTGGGTACATACCATACTTCCTCTAGTACTCGGACCATTTTCTTCTTGCCAATTTGTACAAGAACACGGACTTCGCCTTCACCTTCAGCATAAATAGCCTCTCCATTAGCTACTGTGACTGAAACAGGCTGAGAATAAACTTGGTAAGTATTAAAATATTCTCTCTTAAAACACATATGTTGCGAAGCACCAGAGTCAGCAATAAATGTGTCATTATCCTGACCATCAGCTACAAAACATAAAAAGGGACTAGATTTCTTCTGGTTCTCTTTTGAAGAATTTCCACCACTTTTATAGTGTTTCAAGTTTCTAGCATTCTGAGGACACTTGCCTGCGTAGTGCGGTCCTTTACAAATAAAACACTTAACCTTTGAACTACAGTTAAGAGATTTTTCACTAACACCCTTATCACCACTTGGTGACTTAACTGGTTTCTTATTTATTTGTAACGCATGCCCTCCACTTGTTACGTTCTTAGAAGGTAACCTTGACTCAATGAGCCTGATTCGCTCAATCAAAAGATCTACACTTCTATCTGTAACCGGAATACTTTCCCATACGCTTTTAAATTCAAAGAATTCACTCGGTAATGTGCTCATAATTCTCGACATAAGTACAATTTCAGGTAGGACATTAGCATTGTGCTTTTGCAACTCCTCATTTACTTCCCTAAATGTTAATTGCAAACGAGAAATATACTGAACCAACTCCTCATCATCAGTTACCTTGGCCGAGAAAAACTGTTCCAAGGTTCTGCCTAACCTTTGACTAGAAGACTGTTCATATACACTAAGCAACTTCTGCCAGATTTCCTTTGCTGAGCTGCATGTTGCTGTCAATTCAACATGTGCATCATCTACAGCACTTACCATTAGTACTTGGGCTAGAGAATCATCTTTCTCATAAGATCTTACTTCCACATTGTGAGCTTGTTCAATTCGTGCCTTTTCATCAGCTTCAGCTCCATCAGCAAGGTCAACCACCACAGGCATAGTTCTTTGGCCCTTTGCAATGTCCAAGACCCCATGATGCTTCAACATCAATTCCATTTGCCTTTTCCATCGACGCCATGACTGAGCTCCATCTAGCTTTTGAATCTGTACTTTCATATCCATGTTTAATTAAAGAACAGAACTTTACTGGGCAGCATAACCAATTAAAAATAACAAAAAAATGTAAAGTTGTTAAACTTTATTTAAACCATAAAACATTATAATTCACAGTAACTGACAACATAAACTTTAACACACATGATTTAGATAAAATCATATGTTGTTATATACAGCATGTTAGTTTAAATTCAATAGTAGGGTACATGGTGAAAAACAACTCCAAGTCATAAACAAGATTGACCTTTCCCTAGCAAATCTCAGCCCCAGGTAGTACTTAAACTATATGAGTATAACTTTGAGAGTTCGCTGAAATATTTTGAACAGCTGTTATGACTCTTTTGCTTTTATTTTAATCTCTAAAAGCCCAATGTGATTTTTTCAATTTTCCATAGCGGCTTTTTACATTATTTGATTTTTTTGGGGATGGGACATGTCTAGAACTTATTTATAACCCAGATATCAGGTTTTACAACACAAGTAGTTGGAAGGACACATTATTTATTTTTCAAGAAAATCGTTGGAGCCGTTTTTGAGATCAGAGTTGCAAGCAATCAACCAAGCAAGCGAGCATGCAAACCTTACTCATATTATAGTGTAGGATAGGATTGAGTCAAAATAATTCAGCATTTGTATTGATTGACTATAACATATTTTTACTCTTAGGCACATAGAATGTACACGAGACAGGGACAATGATTCTGGATTCTAGCATGTTTGAAGTTCTGCATACAGACGGCCAGGGCTGAATTTAGGTCTGTACAGGCTCTGGTATACACCCTAAATGCAAGTGAGGGCCCTTACCAGCCCGGCCAACTTTCCTGTTTGATTTATATAATATAACCTACACTTATATTATACATAAGTCATAATAGTCATATTGTTTTATGTATGCATGTTTGAAGTTCTGCATACAGACGGCCAGGGCTGAATTTAGGTCTGTACAGGCTCTGGTATACACCCTAAATGCAAGTGAGGGCCCTTACCAGCCCTTATATCACACTTATACACTTATACACTTATACACTTATACACTTATATCAGGCTCTACAGATGGCGTTGTGCAATTACTTAAATTTCGAATTGCTAAAATCCGTATTTCTGCCTAGTGTATATTAACGTTGTCATGGCAAGATATTATTAAGTGATTTTCATTATCTAAATACATAAAACAAAGTCGGGATTGTATGTTAGTTATTTAGTTTCATCAAACAGCTGTTATAAGGATGATATCTAAACATACTTGAAAAGCATATAATCATATGTTTATTATAGAAATAATAAATCTATTTGAATAGCAACTCATTTTCAATACCGAAGCAAGCTCTATATAAACATAGGCAAGTGAGCGTAGCTAACGAGCTCATCATGAAAAAGAACGAGAATTTTTGACATAAAACAAATTCAGTGACATTAGGACAGAATAATGTCTGTCTGACCAGCTAGTAGTACTCATCCCGAACGCTTACCCAAGGATCATCTTTCCTCTATAAATTTAACAAGGCAACTTTTAAAGCCAGCGAGGCGGAGCTCTAAGGTCGGGGTTAAAAGAAAATAACAACAATTTTTTGTATAATTGAAAATTTTCTAAAATTACTAAAAAAGGCGTAAATAATAACACAGACAATTTTCCTGTGCGGTGGAGGTCTATGGTTGAGTAGGGCGGCGTATCAAACGTGGGGACATCTTTCAGGAGATGCTGCTTTAACAAAGTAAATCCAACGAATCATACGTTAAAATTAAAAGTTGGGAGTGATAGTAAAGGCAGAGCCCTGAGGGAAGAACAAAGAGGTATCCATAATATTTTGGTACCCAACAACGTAGTATATAGGTCTGGAGCAGTTTTGAGGAGCCGCTTTCGAAATCTTTGGATTTTTTATTTGGTGGTTTATATTAGGTTTCTAATAAAATATACCACCTGATTTTTTAGAAAAATTTGGGTTCAGAAATTACAGGGCTTAAGAGATCCCAAACTTCAGTTTTTTTACCTTTCTTAGTACCATAAACTTTAAATATTTTTAGCAGGTTTCAACAGTTTTATCTTATTGCCATAAAAAGCTCTAAAAGATGAAAAATTAGTACTTCAATCCACACACGGTTAAATTAGTATTTTGTTAGTAGGCTATTCGGCTAATGGTTGTGTAGAATATTTCAATTTCCATTCAGCAGTAAACTAAGTATATTGTCCGATGTTATTCTTATAAGAAATAAAAAACATATATCTCTTGTATACTGATTAATTTTATTAAAACTTGGTGTGTTAGCATTGACCAATAGAGAATATTCGTCCTAGGACAACCTTAAAACTGGTCTATACCAGTTTGGATGCTGACATTGGGTACAGCAAATGAAATTGTCATTACATATGAAGTTTTTTGGATGTCCATTATGACAAACTTCCCTTTCACCTTTGGTCCCTCCACTTGCAGCGGCTCGGGGCGGAAACTCAGGGGTTGGTCCCCAACCTGAGAATGTATGGTCCCTGGCTGTTGTACATGGATACCCCATCCGTTGAGTTGGCCAGTTGGAGGGCAGAGCGGGTCCACGTTGAGCCTGATCACAGCTGTCACAAGGCACGGGAGTTGGTACTCTGAAAGGCCAATTTGGCTGCCTGTCCCATCCCACCTTTTCCTTTCCTGCTATATCCTAACCTTCTGGTAACCTGCGTAAAATTCCCGCTTGTGGAAAACGTGCCTATAGCAGGTATGCTGGGGTTTCCTAATACAGCAACAATGAATGGAGAATATGCAGAATACGTTTCCATCTAACCCTGGAGGGTGAGGTGGAGCAATTAACCTCTTAAAACCACTGTGTGTACCTAGCAAATTAGATTAAACTAATTGCGTTTATTTGGTCACAGGTCCTAGCTATGGCCATCAGGCCTGTTCACGCTTTTTTATGACTCGGCCAATGACTAATATATTTTTGGCACCGGATGGTTTTCGACGAGTTTTAAATATATAACCTGAGGGAAAAGTTGCCAATTATTATTAGACCTATTAATTTCCAGCTCCAAAATCAGGGGGTTAAACATACAGAAATATACTTGATTTAAACCCATTTAATGTAAACAAATGTATTCAATGATTTATTTATATAACAGTATCTTATAAAATTCATACCTTAAATTTTAAAATGTTTACATCATTAATATATGTTAGTTTGGATTTAAATACACAAGCTACTGAAATCGCAGCACGAGATATTTAAGAGCAAAATCCAACATCTACATTAATGACAATTTTTCAGGAGGGCAATCTGTCTACATCGTAATTAGTTGAACAATGTAGACGGTTGGGACTAAGGAGTTTTGGACATCTTGATTTTTTATGAAAATCAATATTAACTTCAGAAAATGCAAACAAATATAAACTGTAACCAGACTATTTTACTGACCGGTAGATTACGAAACTTTAATCCCATGTCATTAGGTGACAGTGAGGCTTATTTGGTACATTACATGTAATAAAGATAGTTTGCACGTATGATCGTTTAGTAAGTCTGCCATCAAGTAATTTGTTCACAATGTAAAGAAACTACTATGGGTCTACAACACGCTTGATTATCAATCACAGTCAGTCGTGTTACAGAGTTATACCGTCCGAGTAATTAAAAAATTCCAAAACCTATTGTATTAATTTATCATCACTAGTCCAAACACTTAGCTTTTACATCGAAGTTTTCCAGTACAAAATAAACTAATAATAAATCTTAATAGATATAGGCTAAGTATTGTTTTAAACACGACAAAACACTATCAATTTACATAACACTCACATTTTAAATTATTTCAAAATAACGAAATGTATGGAACAAAACATAACCTAACTTCATTGTTGAAAACGTGTTTAAATTTTTTGTGATTTATAAACAAATATGCAGTGTTTCCACTCTACGGTAAAAATATGCCACGCACTGATACAAAAAATCCCACTTTATCCCAGACTCTCCCTTATAGTATCCCTCGTCATATCCCACACTTTCCCACTGATTTGTTAAACATTGCAACACAATTAATGTTAAATATTATATTATTATTGAATAATTTATTAGTACAATATTTATACCGTTAGATAGAGCTTATTTAGATCTACTAATTACCTATAGGTATTTTACATTTTAGTACCTCAAAGGATTTTGAGCAATGCGACATAAGTTAAATGATACGGTGAATTAACTAAATTCAATAATTTATTTACGTGAGAGGTACTAATATTTTTAATGGTAGTACTCTGGTACTAAATAATGGCAAATAGTTTGCTTGTTAATTCCAACATGGCTCGGCCAGCGAAATTGACATGATTCAGTGTTCGTTCTGTGACGTTTATAAAATCATAATAGGTGCGGACAGCGAGGTTAAAAAATGGGAAACCCCGCAAGTGCCAGTACGGCGAGAAAATCCACTAGAAGTGCTACTGCTAAGGTGCTCTGGTCGTAAGTTGTAAGCAAACTAGCAGACGTAATGCCGATTTCAAAAAAATCCCACTTTATCCCACAATCCCATTTTATCCCACAAGCAGTCAAAATATCCCATATAGGGGATAAAAATCCCTCAAGTGAAACACAGATAAATCCCAGCTGACATTTTAAAGACAACCATAGTCAATAGCTTACTACGAAAACCAATTCAACTACTGAATATCAAACATTAAAATTAGTTTTAATAATTATTAATAATCCAAAATAAAATACAAATGCTGTGTTAAAACATCCCTTTGGTATCCCAAATGACTCCTTCAAAATTTCATTAAGAAATGTTTTACAGTTATTTAGTATTTCGATAACACACCCACCCACACACACACACACCCACACACGGCCACTGAAACTTCTTCATCAATACAGTGATTCACTTCGTTCATCAATAATTCAAAATACCATATTATTTTTTTTAAGCTCTATAAAATAATCAGAACCAAAATTGAGTGTTTTACAATTTTTAGGTTACAAAATTCAAAATACTGATTTTTGGAAAATTTAAAACCTCCTTCCCATGGTCTGATCTTTCTGGTTTTCAAACTTAAAGTCATGAATGTTGCTTTACTCGTTTGTGCCAAATTTGATCGAAATCAGATGTTTTATTCAAAAGAGTTATCGAGGTGACGGACACTTATATAAATTTGAACGAATAGTGTTTTTGGCATCTGGGGACCTCAAAACAAAATGTTATCATGGTCTCGGGCTTAAGTCTTACCATGAGCCCTACGATAATAGCTTCTTCCCTATAGGAGAAATTCGCTAAAATTGATTTTTGGAATCACTAAATACAGATACTGTAGTAAAGTGAATTAAAGTTACATTCAGACTTTACAATATGTTACCATAAAATGTGATTTTAAGTAACAAACGAATTAGACTATGTAATGCTTCCAGTCATTGTAATGTTACAGAGTAACCTTTACTGTTATTATAATTAGGAAACGTCTTAGTTGCGGGGAGGGGTGAAGTAACTGCAAACTATAACTATACGATAGAGAGGCGGTTTACTTTTATTACATAGGTGGAGGAGAAACACGCGTGAGGTACGAGTGAAGATCGGATAGGTTGTTGTCGCTTGGTGAAACACAAGTAAAACTCAATTTAATTCTGAATTGAGTTTGTATATTCTTGTATTATAACATTGGGCATAAGAATTCTTTATTTACACACAATTTAAAAGCAGGTAAAAATTTTACAATAATCGCTTATACACCATGCATGGGTACTCCTCAGCATCAGCTGGGTTGAGGCTGCCAACTACCAATAGTGCTGTGGTTGATTCAGATCACGTTAGTATAAAATAATTAATATATATCGGTGGTTAAGACTCCGATCTACCCTACGAAAGAATCTGCGTCGCCGTGTGAAAATTATGTTAAAACAGGAAAAAGAAGCGTTTCGGAGGTTCGCAGGATTTCGATTCACGGTTGTAGTAAGACGGTCTATGTTATCAAAACAATCTTTGATAGAGAGTTGAAGATGATTGTACTCGTTTTTATAATTGTATACTTTTAATGTAAAATATTTTTTAAAAGCTCTTTTTTGTACGACTCAATACAATATATATATATATATATATATATATATATATATATATATATATATATATATATACATTGTTTAAATTGGTCGTATTCTTTATTTTTTGTTTTGTTTGTGATTTAACTAACTTTAACTGAATGGGATTAGCCGTTGGGAAGTAAAATCCTGCAGACCCTTGCACTGCACCTTGTGACAGAGGCTGACCAGGTTGCATTTGATGTAAAATTAAATGCATGAAGAATTAAATAGTAGGAAAATAGCTCCAAACAACAACTGAAAAATAATCAATACGTTAATAGGGTTGATCATAAGTTAATCAGTTTATGTTTGGGTAATGAGCTTAATCTAATAATTGAAAAAGAGCCATTTTGATTTGAAAATTTGTTTAAATAGTATAGTTATTATAATTGTTTAACTTACTGTGAACTAAATTTACAAATCATAAATAATAAACTCTACCTAGAGGAACCAACTGTGGTTATAAGGTAACGAATTGGTTACATATCGCGTATTCATAAAATTATATGAGAAGGACTCTTTAAATCCAGTTGAAATCAATTGTAAAAGATAAGGAAATGGCGGAGTTAACCGAAGGACGGGGGCTGATAATCCAGTCCTCCTTATCTTTCAATACCCTCATTGAGAGGGGATGCGGCCCGTGAATAGAAATGAGATTGGCCCTCTTAGAGGGAAATTCATGCACACAGTACTTAAAAAACAATCAGAAAGAACTTAGTAAATTCCGAAATCAAACACTAAAGAATGTGGCTTAGGTTTACAAAGGTTTGGTTCCATTTTACGATTGTGAGTAAGAAAAACCAACATCATTTCTGGCCATTTCTACGCTTACTGAACCTGTTATGTCTTACTGGAGTGATGATTTCAAAAACACTTTAATTCACATCATTGCTGAAAGGTATATTCTTTTGTGGATTTGACAAGTATCATGAATACGATCGCATAAGAAATATAATCAGCTTTTAATCGGTAAGTTAAATACAGAGCAATACTTATCCTTAAGTAATTGATATTATTTGAATTTAAAAATTTGAGGATAAACAAATAAATTAATCTTATGGCACAACAGTATAAGGTAATTCAATATTTGTATACACAATATGTAAATGAGTCTGTAGAGCTTTAAGGCGAAATTTATTATATCTTTCATAAATATATGAACCAGTGTGTTTTGGGTTTGAACATATTACAGTCTTACAGACAAGACATCATATACATCCGACAGGACAGTCATCCGATATCGTATACGTGAAATATTTGTTTTTCACATACATTTTTAAATTACAAATCGATTACACTTATATACATTTATACACCTATTCAATCCGAAATATATGTACTTTGGCCTACTTGAATGGTCTAGAATAATAACCGTGTGCCATAGTTAATGTATATTTGCAATATTGCCTGTGAACAGTACAGTATAATTACGTTCTGTGTTTGTTCAAACTCTAAAAAAAGTAAAATATCACTTACAGAAAGGTAATGATTGTAGTAGTAATATTAACTTTACTAGAAGTGTTCAACGACTCTTTAAATGTAACACAATTCAATCCCTTTAATATACAGAATATCCACCATTAAAGATGTCGAGATATCGTTACAGTATTAGTCCAACGTTTTCTTCCCCTGTTCTTCTTCTCCGAGCTCCAATCCCCAATTCAAATCGCCATTTACCGGCTGGCTGGTTCATTTGCCACTTGAACGGCGGCGCCGGGATTTCTTTTGTACAACCGAGACCCCACGTTCTCCCCCTCCCTCCCCTCGATCCTCTCGGTTTAACCAAAGGAATCAGAGGATTTCACAAGAAAATCCCCATTCAATTAAGACATAAATAAATAATATATATAATATATATAATATATATATATAATATATATATTATATATATAATTTTCATAAAGTTAGATAGACAATTTGCTTTATTCTCCGAACAAATTGTAATTTAATTTAATTGGGATCCTATTATACCTCAATTAGGACGGTTAAGAAATGTTCTCAATAGATAGTCATATTCTGGACTAGTCTTTGTTGTTTTTTAAAATTAAAAGTAACAAGGAACAAAGATAAAACTTCAGTCTTCACTGAACATCGAAGCACGAAACTCACTGTTGTTTCTCTTTCTATTCTGTATTACGTGGGCCAAAAAAATACTCGACTCCTCGGTCTTACTCAATCTTCCCTTAGTTATTTATAAATAAACCATTTTAAAATATCCAGATTTGGACTGATTAAAAAAATAAAATCGTCACGTCAATTAAATTAATTTCCTAGGTTAATAGGTTATGTTATAACTTTACTCTTAATTGAATTAATTTAAAATAATAGCCTATTACATAGTCAAGTGATTCGTTTGTCGTAAATATAAAAATTGTTGTATTTTTAGTTTAAAAAACAGATAAAGTATCACATTTAACTGGAATTTAATACTATAAAATTGTTTCCTTATTACAGTACACCCCAATCTTTAAGTAAGGTAAACAAACATTGTTTTATTCCCAGTATCTCAGTATGTTTAGAACAGAGTTTAATTAGTAGTCTAATGTCAACATTTAAATTAGTATGGTTTGATTTGTATCTATCTCATATATTCTGATAAGTTTCCACTAAGGATTAATTTTGTATATCGATTTTTTTAATCAATCAACATTCTTGAATAAACCATATTTATCAGTAGTCAACAGCAACAAAAAGCAATGAAATATTGAAATATAAATTTTTGAATAGGTTAAAATAGTTACAAAGTAAAAAAGTAAAAAAATTAAAATATTTTGTTTCTTCAACTTATAACTTTTCTTCGGAGACAAATAATATAAGACAAGATTTGCGTCAACTTGCCGCTCTGAGAAAGCGAGAGTTGTTGGACAAGTTTGCACTTGACGAAATATGGCGCAGCCTCTGCAGATCTTGAGATTAGACAGAATCAGAGAAATTAAATATTGATTATGTGTTATTAATTAATTCATTTATCTTATTTGCAGTTTCATCTTGTTATGGGGTTCCGTGAGTTTTATAAAACGTTGGATCACACAGGCATAAGGCAGTGAACGTCCATAAAGAGGTGCGATACGAAATATCACAACCACATAACCGCTTGCTTGAATAGCAGCGGTTGATATTGCTTGAGTAGGGGGAAGGTAGCGAGGCAAAAATGTAATGGATAAATTGGGGAGAAGGACAATAAAACTGGACACTGATGCAAGGGGAAGTGTGAAATGACGCTTGAAACATCACACCAGAATCGCAGTGGAGAATTAGCACCACACTAAACTTGGTTACACAAAGATTGCGGTAATTATGAACTAGATTTTTCGAGTTTTCCGCATGTGATTTTAACTTATATTTGCTCCACAAAAGAGTTAAAATATGTAAAGGTTTGTTCTCCCAGATATGTAGCAGCATTTACATAAAAATACTGTGTTCAGAAAACAGAGAAGAAATCATGGCTAAGGAATTATATTTTCAATTTATTAGCAATCTCTGAAAAATGTATTAATTTGTTTCGTTTGGAGAAATCGCACCCCACCTTTTATTTCTAAATACCTCTGACTCAGATAAATTTAAAATTCCTAGCGGGTTTTTAAGATAGGTAAGAATTTCATTCTTTCGTCGCCTATGTTGTAGGGGAGGAGTAGACTCAGGGTTAGGGAAACCAAAATAATAACGAACTTATTAATTCAGAATATAAATTAAGTAAAGAAGCAAAAAGCAAATTAAAATGTAAGAATGTTTAACAGACTTTATAATAAATTGTTGTTGAACCTTAAAATAAATATTTTGAAGATTATATAGACCTATTTAGAGTCAACATTATATTATAATTGTAACCATATATTATTGGTTTATTGGTTTATTGGTTACTTACTCTCATGTTTAAAATTTTGAAAATGCGAGCCTCCTGAGAAAACTAACCCCGCTCCTCTGGGTCCCGACACAGGTGGTCGAATTCGTTACAGCTGTCCCCCACATTAAATGGTAGATTTACTATTATTGCACTACCAGCATCAAGAGATTATCACAAATACTATTGGTAGGTGGAATAGAAACGAACCATTGCAGTTTGATATAGAATTATTAAATAAAATACGTGCTATCATGTGCAAGGATATGTAAGGGACGTCCACGTAACTTTGTCTAAATAATGCACATTTTGCATCCAATAAAAGTTCATTTTGTAGCTTGTATGATGATTGTTTTATTGCAGTAGTTTAGAAATCAAATACATATATCATTAAGACGAGTCTCTTCAAGAAATTAAAACATTAAATTATCATTTTTTTAACTATCTAAACCAACCCAATACAATAATTTATAAATATTTCTAACTAAGAAGTCCTTAATGTGATTATTAATTACTTTAATATTAGTTTTCTATTCCACTTAATAAATCATCGAGAGTTTATCCAACAACTTTTGATTTCATAGTACCTTGAAGTTTTAGTGAAATATTTCGCCAGAATGTATGACAGTTCCCCAGACACAAGAAATACGTGTATAATTGATCCTTTAAGTTCTTAACAAGCCATTAGCACTATTGTGAAACTTGCTCCGAAGTTCATCACTATCTTGTAAGTTCGTGACTCAAATAGGGTGAATAATATTTTCCTTTTATTCGTTAAAAATTGTAGATTACAATTTTGTTTTAGTTTCCTCTATAGCGATTTTTAAAATTAGCTACAGGCATAATACTATTGTAATTTACCTAAAAACGAATATTTTATAATGTTTATCCTAACCAATGCAACATAAATAAAACATCAAAGTTCTAAAATGATTACCAGGTAAGTAAGCAGTTGCACCCAGATAAATTACACCTCTGGATATTTGACTGTAGTGTATCATGGAATTTAATTTACTTGGGTGTTTGAATTTGGGGGCAATTTAGTAAGAATCCAATAATGAATTACTTAACAAACGAACATAATAATTTAGCTGTATATGCGTTGCAGAGGGCAAAAGCAAATACAAGTTACGTTTATCTTAATAAATGTCGTCATCTTTAAACGTCAAGAAGTATTAGTAGAATTAGAATTAATATTAGTTAAGTAGTATTATTTTAATATAGTGATTAGTTACGGTAAAATAGTTGATTGATATCTATCACATTTAGGAACATTCTCGTTGTAGTAAAATGACACGTGATTCCCCTTCAAGAGAGGACGAACCATGAAGTTCTAAAAGTTCTTATATGGATTCGACAAGGACAAGGATTTTCTTAGATCACAATCTCAAATCGCTATCCAGGTCACGTGACGTTTACGACCTTCGTCGTAAGCGACGTAAGCCATGAGTTTACAACCGAAACCGTAATGTAATAACCTTACGGCAGACGAACCTGTTCATTGACAAGTTGACGAGGTGAAGGAATCATCGTGTTAGCGGGGAGGAAGATACGTTGACTGTATATCGTGACAAAATATACTGTATATCGTGTAAGTATGAACAACATGCACTTGTGTGAATCTACAAGTGTATGTACAAGTATTATATTTACCTTGATGTAGCCTACATAATTGAAACCGTCATTTAGTTGTTAAAAGATTTACAAGTAACATTATTTACAAGTTCCCATTTATCACACAAGAAAACTTTGTTCAGTTACAACTAATTTTTAAGAAAAAACACAAAATAAGGAAAAGAAACAAGTATCCGAAATTATTTGTTTCTGAACTAGAAAAAAATAACTGGATTTATAGTATAGTTGATAATTTTGCAGTTTTGTTGTTGCGTTTAAGTATTATTGCTCTGTTGTGGTTACACTTACAGACGTGTACTGCTAAAATAACCTTTTTGGATTAAACAAATTTATACATAACGAAATAACTGTTCCTAACTTATTATGTTTACATAACGCTTTCAATGCACGTTTCTGGATTTAAAATCTATTGAGTTAATAAATTAAATTTGGCATACAAATTGTTTCTGGACCACTTTACGAGTACAAATAGCAACAAGCTACGTTGTTCATACTTTGTCATCTAAACTTGGAAATAAATAAATTTTTGAATTAAAATTTAGTGAAGATTTGGTGTTGATGAATAATAAATAATAATTGATGACGGAACGAAGGGAAGGAATCTATGTATTAGTAGAGACAATGATTCGTTGTCCGTCAGTATGCAGTCGTGTGTGTTCGTAATGCAATAACGTGAGAACGGCTGCACGGATCGTTTTCAGATTTTACAAACCTGTTTTACAGTACACTTCACGCTTCCAATTCAAAAATTAAACAAATTTGTTGAACAGTTTATTATTAATTAACATTAAAAAGTTGTAAATTTCCATAAGGTAAAGCATTGGATAAAAATTACTGGTTTTAAAGTACGAGATACTAATACAATATTGTTTCGTAATTACAAGAAACTACTAATAAATGGTTTTATTCACATTTTTTATGATTAAATAAATAAAATACTCTCCGTTTAACAGGCAAAGGTTCAATTTATCAAAGGTTTTTAAAATTGTTATATTAAAAAACGAATACAAGTTTTTACAACTAAAGGAATAACGTTCTTCTATAGTGTGAGTAATGTGTGTGAGTTGATAGTTTTTGCGCTAGATTGAAACAGCCATTTATTTCGTATTTACTTCTGCCAGCTCTGATCTTTTGTCAGTTTATGATATTAAATACCCCCGTCATAGCAAACCAGCGTACTCAGCTGATTTCCAATAGACCTCACTCCATAAAGAACTTACCGTGTTATTAGTAAATTTCCTATGGAAAAAGAACTATTAGCATGACCCGCACGGTGAAACTTAAGCCCGGGACCACCATAGAAGTTCCTAACGTGACCCCCTGAACACGTTTTGGGGGTCGTTCAAAATGATATACATATACATATACATGTACATATGAATGTGTGTGTGTGTGTGTGTGTGTGTGTGTGTGTGTGTGTGTGTGTGTGTGTGTGTGTGTGTGTGTGTGTGTGTGTATGCACTCTAGCGGTCGCATTTTTTGTCCGATTTACTTGAAATTTGGTAGGGACGTTTATTTTTGTAATCAGTTGGACAAGGTCGTTTGGCAAAACAATCGGAAAACTCTAAACCCCTTTTTTGCGGATTAATCTTTTAAATTTTAGGTCCGAAAAGCCCCGGATGTAAAATTAATGTATGTAAAAAGATGGGAATTAGTGAGGTGAAAGTTTTAAGCCCTCTCTCGTCATTCAAGCATACATATTTACCGAGTTATTAAATAAAATGTGTATCGCCTAAACACAGTACGTTGTCTTATGGGGTTTTACATTAGAAAAGCCTGTTATTCATTTGATGGTGTACTTTTATCATCCCCAGAAACCTCACGCCTACTTTCAAGCCTGACTGGACCTTCTCCTAACATTTTAATGCGCAATTGTATTCCCAGCATTGCAGGTAAACCAATAGCATCAGAACAGCCAACAAATCAATTTTTTCAGATTTCAATAGAAATTGGAATAAATGTATGTTTTTACATTGATTTTGAGTTTTAAAAGTTTGGTATGTAGAAATTCGTTTTTTGTTGAATAATTTGCAACTCTAATATAATATAATTTTTAAGAACGAATTATCCTATGGCCTAAAATTAACCAAAAGAAAAGTATATATTTCCCTACAGAGTCCCCAGGGGTATTTATTTAATATGTTGATGATGATATTTCGGTTAGAACTTACTTTAACAGCAGAAACTCTCATCTACCATTTCTGAGTTCTGTCATCCCATTACGCGAATATTTGAGCGTACTCCTTGTATATATTAACATTGGCACTAGCCAATCCGATATGTACAGGCTCCTGTGTAGTGTCCAATTCCCTAATTGGCACTAGCCAGTCCGATATGTACAGGCTCCTGTGTAGTGTACAGTCCCCTAATTGGCACTAGCCAGTCCGATATGTACAGGCTTCTGTGTAGTGTCAAATCCCCTAATTGGCACTAGCCAGTCCGATATGTACAGGCTCCTGTGTAGTGTCCAATCCCCTAATTGGTACTAGCCAGTCCGATATGCACAGGCTCCCGTGTAGTGTCCAATCCCCTAATTGGCACTAGCCAGTCCGATATGTACAGGCTCCTGTGTAGTGTCCAATCCCCTAATTGGCACTAGCCAGTCCGATATGTACAGGCTCCTGTGTTGTGTACAGTCCCCTAATTGGCACTAGCCAGTCTGATATGTACAGGCTCCTGTGTAGTGTCCAATCCCCTAATTGGCACTAGCCAGTCCGATATGTACAGGCTCCTGTGTAGTGTACAGTCCCCTAATTGGCACTAGCCAGTCCGATATGGACAGGCTCCTGTGTAGTGTACAGTCCCCTAATTGGCACTAGCCAGTCCGATATGTACAGGCTTCTGTGTAGTGTCAAATCCCCTAATTGGCACTAGCCAGTCCGATATGTACAGGCTCCTGTGTAGTGTCCAATCCCCTAATTGGTACTAGCCAGTCCGATATGCACAGGCTCCCGTGTAGTGTCCAATCCCCTAATTGGCACTAGCCAGTCCGATATGTACAGGCTCCTGTGTAGTGTCCAATCCCCTAATTGGCACTAGCCAGTCCGATATGTACAGGCTCCTGTGTTGTGTACAGTCCCCTAATTGGCACTAGCCAGTCTGATATGTACAGGCTCCTGTGTAGTGTCCAATCCCCTAATTGGCACTAGCCAGTCCAATATGTACAGGCTCCTGTGTAGTGTACAGTCCCCTAATTGGCACTAGCCAGTCCGATATGTACAGGCTCCTGTGTAGTGTACAATCCCCTAATTGGCACTAGCCAGTCCGATATGTACAGGCTTCAGTGTAGTGTCCAGTCCCCTAATTTATCTACCAAGTTTATCGTCGACCCACCCACCCTATGTGTTGCGTGGCGTTAGGGGAGCTAACTGCAAACCCTTGGAGTGGTTTTATGGTCTCGGAGGGCAGAGGCAATTAGTACTGAAAAAGGGCTGCAATTTCACTTCTTTCTAAGTGTAAAATCATAATTTTAAAATAGAATTTCGGTTTAATAGTGTCACCATTCAACGAATTTATTTTAACTAAAAAGCTATTCCTCATTAGCATCTACTTTTATACCTGTGTTTGCATGTGAGTGTATACTGAATTAGGAAACAAAGAGGTTTCATTAAGAATCGCTTTTGTAGGTTTTTATGAAGTGATTAAACATGTGAACAACTTTAAAAAAATCATTAAAACCCTAAATTACTTGTTAAATCCATCTTTAATGATAAAATACCATAAAAGAGTAAATAGTGAGTATATAATACTATGTAGAAGAAAAGGTTACAATGATATTGTAATTTAAATTACTTTTAGTTTAAAATTACGATATATAATTTTATATATTGTAATACAAATTATAATAATCGTATAATCATAGTATGTAATATATATATTAAATCTATAATATTATAAAGAAGAGGTGGTTTCTGTCTGTCTGTCTGATGTTCCGGATAAACGCAAAAACTACTGGACCGACTGGGCTGAAACTTTACACAAGGTAGATCTTGAACCCATGCAACACATAGGCCTATTCACTTCCTTGAAATTCCCTCGGGCTACGTCCATTGAACGTCCTAAGTTTCAATGTTTACATTTCAGAAGAAAGTAAACATTCAGAAACTGTAATGCGAACAGCTGAGGACACTTTCATTTGACAAATTAAAGAGCAGAAGCAAGAACAGCTGTTTCAAGCTAACTTACCTTTCTAACCCGTGCGAAGAACGGGTACATTCTACTAGTTATAAAGAAGAGGTGGTTTCTGTTTGTCTGTCTGTCTGTCTGTCTGATGTTCCGGGTAAACGCAAAAACTACTGAACTGACTGGGCTGAAACTTTACACAAAGGTAGATCTTTAACCCCTGCAACACATAGGAATATTCACTTCCTTAAAATTCCCGCGGGCTTCGCCCCATGAAACTGGAATGCGAACAGTTGTGGATACTTCCATTTGAAAGAGCAGAAGCAAGAATAGCTGTTTCAAGCTAACCCACCTTTCTAACCCGTGCGAAGAACGGGTACATCAACTAGTAATATATATATATATATATATATATATATATATATATATATATATATATACCCAATACAAATTAAATATATATCCAAATCCAAATTAAATCCATATATTAAATATCCAAATTAAATATAATTAAATATCCAAATTAAAAATTACCCAATCCAATGATAATATATAAATTCCACACACACACATATATATATGTGTGTGTGTGTGTGTGTGTGGAATTTATATATTATCATTGGATTGGGTAATTTTTTATTATTCGATCTAGTATTCAATTGGAAGAAGTTAGATGCGTGATTTTCAAAATTATAAAAATTTAATTTACATGATCAAAATACAGCATTACATCCAGGACAGATGTTACAGATGGTATATTACAATGACTACTGGAATGGCAAAATAGTAAGCACGACAAGGGGTGAAATAAATAAAGAAGCAGCAGTTCTTAATTGTAGTTTTTAATTAATAAGTTTTTTAATTCAGTTATAATTATACTGTATTTAATCGCTAGTCAAGAGTTCCCATGTAAGCGCAGGAAAAATCTTACAGTTACAAATCAAATAGAAGCATATATTAAACTGTTAGCTCACTGGTCATAAATTGGAGGCGCTCGGAAATAAAAATGTCCCCTGCACTTGCCCCCTGTTGACTGTACATCACCCCCTTACCTCCAGCTGTCCCTTTCCACATACGTTTTAACCCTTCGCAGCCCTAGTTCATATGCAGTGGACATATCAGACTTTAATGTCATTTTATTTTTGAAGCTTATTTTATATATTTCATGAAAGAAATAATAAAAATAAGTGTTTTACATAACATTTATTTTAAAGGCTATTTGTTATGGATTGTGTGGTAAGAAATTTACTCAAAATTAATTGTGTGAAATTCATAAAACACCATAAAACTAAAAAAAGTATTTATACAACTTTAAAGTGGCAAATTAATTAATTCAGCTATTCTTTATTTCACTTAATAGGCCTACAAAACAGAAGACAAAGTGGTGGAGGCAATTATACTTAAGTTAAATGAACCTAAGGCTAAATGAATGCAGAAAATAAAAAAAAGGTTAAATACTGATTCTTTTGACGTTTGGCCTCGTTTTAGTTACATCGGTCCCTGGCCTTGGTACACAATATACAGCTTTTGGATATATCTTTTGTTGATGCACCTATTAAATAATTAAATAATTCCTTTCAAGAAAAATATAATTATTCGGCAAGATTTAGCCTCGTATCGCAAAATGTATTATTATATTAGATCGACATAAAAAACGTTTTGAGAACACTTTTGGAATTTTCCATATAATCCACTGCAACTCTTTTGGAGTTAATATATCAACTTGGAGGATATTTCAAGTTAATTTGGAGGATGTTAATCTTAACTGTCTCATTATTTCAATAGTTTCAGATAAAATTACACGAGCTTTCATCGATTTTGAAACACTCCTCCCTACATCTGTATCAGAAAGAGTTTCCTCAACAGCTTCAGTGTCCAGTTTTACGGCACCTTTTCTTGATTTACTGTAGCACCTTTACTGCTGTAACTCCCTGACATTTACTCCGGCCCTAACGATCTAGATGATAAACTGTATTGCCACCTCTGGCATCGTTTGCCCTTTCAATTCTTAACAGCAGAAATTAAAATATTTGCTCATTGCACTCCTAACAACGTTTGAATAATAATGCTACAAATTATTTTGAATAGCATTATGTTAACTTAAAATTGTCATAAGTCTTCCTAATATTACAGGGGCAACATATTTTTGGAAACTTTCGGAAAACAAGGAATTAGTTAAGGAAAAAATACAATTTAGAGACAAAAATTGAGAAATTTTTGAGTGGAGGGACGTTTTTATTCGTTAGGGGAGAGGTTGGGGGATGCTTATAGATAGTTGGACTGTGTCATTTATTATTAACATTTACATTAGCAAATTGTTACCTGTAAGCTGTTAAATTTTGTAAAAAATTATACGTTTATTTTATTTTAGTCCATGATCATAGTATTATTTATTTTAGATTTTATTTGTTAAGATGAAGCCGTATTTTTTATATACATGATTGTTGTATTATTCTACATTTGCCATATATGCTGCGAATCAAGGAGTAACGTTATAACGTAATATAGTTTTATCAAGATTAACTATCCATAAACTAATTTTATCATATCTGCATTTACGACAGAACTTTTAACAATACAATTAAATATTAAAAATGTAGCAATAAATGAGGTTAATATACATATATATATGCGTATAACAACCCTACGATTGATGCCTTGCGGTCGATTCTAAATATAGATCGTTAATTTATCACCATACTAGCCCCCTCTCCTTCCACCGTGGACCGAGACGAATGGGCCAACTTGGGAGTTGAGAGGAGGGATTAGAGAAGATGGATGACTCCTGAAAGTTATCTATCCAAACCAACTTGAATTGAGTATTAAACCCCTAATCTATCGGTGGTGGGAAAGTGGAAAATGCAAGAGAAAATACGCTGAACATTTTATGCGACTAATATATTTTTATACAATATTGCCTGTTGTAGTTGATATGATACTAAAATATATAATTATTTCATGGTCTAGCACGGCGAAAAAATACTGACAACGAGAGTTCAAAGTCAAAATTGTGTTTTTTTCTTATTTTGCACGTGCTACATTTGGCACATAAAATATATTGAACTTTGTTTTCTGTTGTTGATTAAACAAACATGTTGAACTTAACTGAATACAAATTAATAAACAAATTATTCCTCGACACTCTTATATAAAAACCTTAAAAAATCAAACTTGGAAAAAATCTTGAGACTTTTACATATTTTTTGGACTATCAGCCAGCAGAATTGGCTCCGATATTAAGCCAAAGGAACAAGTGGACTAAATTGGTGGTGGACTAAATTGGTGGATTCTGACTTGTGACTTGGAAATATAAATGTCACTAACACTTGACTTGCGCCCCATCGCCTACATGCCAGCTCTCCTCCCTCCCTCTTTCCAGGAATTCCATACATTTCATACAACGGTTGTATAGAACGTTTTAGAAACCAAGTCATTGAGTGATAGAGTAAATAACACTTTTAAAACATTAAACTTTAAATTATTTAAAATGATCCTATCACATTTATTCATGTATCCCGGATATTGAAATTGTCTGAATTATTATTTTACTGTGTAAATTCGGTTGTAGTTTCATCGGCCATGGTAATCGATAGCCTTGTACCATGTTTTATATCAAATCAAATCAATTGATTTACATATATTAAGATATAAATTACAGGTATTTATTACAATAGTCACTGTCTCTTATGTGAATACAGTATAAGTGTAAATATATTTTTAATTATTGTAAAAGTATTTTTTACCATCCCGTAAGTAATAACAACACGTAATATAATAATAAAAAATGTTGTGTATGGGCGTATGTTTATTCAAATTCGACCCCGGTGCTGCATAACGTGGCCGATGTGGTGGTCTCGTTTACTTGCATTTTACAAACTGATAGACATACATTAAAATACACTCAACATAATATACATGTTGAGTGCTGATTTACTAAAATTTTCTACATCTGGGGAAGTAATCAACTGGCTAAACATTTTTAATTGTACTGAAAGGTTACGTGTTTATATAGCTGTCTATGGATATAATAGCTGCTGAGGTAACCTAAATCTTATAACATACTCATCTATGGAAAACATTTCAAAATACTATAAATCAATCACTAAAAGGTGTATTACTAGTACATATGTCATGCACCACTGTCAAAAATTATGATTTTTTAAACTACACAGTAATACAGTTAATAAACTATAAGCTCTAATGTTGGAATGGCAAAAGCCTGTCGGAAATTTCGTGAAACTGAGGTTTGGAACCATTTACTTCCCCTCAGATGCTGGGGAGAGCGAGAGAGTTAAGATTAATTGAAGATAGACTGTGTGAAGAAGATGCGATATAACCAAACTTCGATTGGATCGAAAAATTTACACTTAACGATATGGGGAGAAGTACTTAACAAGAGGGGAAGGGGTTTTCTGTGTTATATCAAGGGGAAGATATGTCCTTACACAGTATTATCTGCCTGATACCCGGTTCACACACGAATAACATCCCTGAAAGTGGTAAATTTAGATTGAATCAATAATAACCATTTTATGTAAATTTATTTTCTTTAAAATGTCTTCACTAATTTTTGTTTTCCGCTTAGTTTTCAAGACGATTACCATATGTGCTTCATATTGTATGTCCCTTTTATTTGGGCTATTTCAATGTGTTGTGGATTTGTTGGAAACTCTGACTACAAATATGAACTTCCCGGGAAATATAGCGGTGGCTCTGAGCTAGAATGTTGGTGGCTTACAAAGTAAAAGGGCATTTTAATGTCAGTTCTATGTTCTTTTTAAACAATATTGACAATTGCCTTGTTTCTAATTACTCAATTTCCGTTAGGTTCTATTAAACTTTCTTGAAATCAAGAGTGAGTGAATTTCGTGCTCACCTCATTCTCAATCCTTTTTTGTAGGCTAAACGGACAGAAGTTATTACTATCGCTCAGGAAGGACTGCTTCGGCGAAGAAAGTTCTAATTTGCATACAAAATGGTTTAATGCTATGTTTTGTTCAGAGAGATACAGAAAGTCCATTTGATTTCACGAAGAATTTCTCTCAAAGATTAAAGAACTTTAACAGACAATGATTAATGTGGTATAATACTTTTTATTTTCACGCTTTCCAAAATGCAGTAGTAATTTAATTTTCTTACTAATATGAAATCAAACATGTAAGCATTTGAAACGTGTCAAGACGTCGGACTCCAGAACCATGGCAGCAGTCCTATCGTAGGTTCGTATCCTAGTCCTGACATGTAAATTTCATCAGTGCTGCTCAACCTGTAGTCTTGCTTTGCTGGATACGTTCCACGCACAGTCTATAGTCTATATGGGCGGGAAAAGTAAGGCAAAAGAGGCTGCCAACCTCTTTAGAAGAAAAACCTAATCTCGTCATAAATTAATCTAAAGAATTTTAGCATAATCTTCTTACATATTTACAATTTATTATCATACTAAACGATGTAAATATAGTAAATAGTACAGAAAATGTATTCTTGGGTCCATTGATCTAGAAGGTAATTCATTTAAAATAAATATAGCTTTTACAACAACAAAAATATATCTACTTCACACCTCAAAATTTCCAACCTGATGCAAACATACCAGATCAGTGATCACCGCTCCCCCAGCATGAGTCCCTGCATCCCACAATAACAATAACACTTCGTCCCTACTCAACCTGTAATTATCACCCCTGCCTCCTATCAAACTGTCCCCTAATTATCACCACCCTAAACGGTTCCATTCTGTCACATTTCCGTCTGTCAAGATATCACCATAACAGTTAATACAGTTTATCGTATATCCTCCATTAAGCATTTGTATGTCTGTAATGACGAACGCCACAGAGAAAAAGGAATTTCTTTCTTCCCTGTGCGAAGACTTACAATAGTTGTAATATCTCTAATCAACAACGGATCATCATTCATCATCATTGTTGCGGATTAGGAGACCTCAGCATAGCTGCTAAGCACATCTTCCACAAGCGAGAATATTGCGCAGGTTACCGGAAGGATAGGATATAGCATATAGGAAAGGAAAGGGTGGGATGGGACGGCAGCCAAATCGACCCTTCAAAGGGCAATCCTGTGCCCCTGTGACAGCTGGGATGAGGCTCTCAAACAGGGAACCCGCATTATGCCCTCCAACTGGACAACTCAACTGGTATCCATATACAACAGCCAGGGACCATCCATTCTCAGGTTGGCAGGTTGTGAACCACACCCAGAAATTCTGTACCTAGCCGCTGCAAATGGAGGGACCAAAGGTGAAAGGAAAGTTTGTCATAATGGACAGCCAAAAGACTTACGATATGTAATGAAACTTCATTTTCTGAACCTAATGACAGCCTAAAAACTGGTATAGGCCAATTTTAAGGTAGTCCTGGGACATCAACAACAGATAAAATTAATGTTATAAATTAGGTAGCTTGATGCTTAAGTAGTATTTACGTGATAGCAAGAGCAGAATAATAAATAAATAAGCTATAGCATAGGCTAAGTGAAGAAAAAATGAGCACGAAAGGAGAGAGTGGAGGAGAGAAGCTACAGTAATAGCTACAGTGCAGTGATAGGTTTTGGTAAGTGCTGCAGGAAAAACATAAAATAGAGAAGAAATGGAGACATTCCAGTATAAAAAAAGACTTTCGTCATGGGCATCATATTATTTTGTTTTAAATTTGTATTTCTTTAGTCATCATAAATCGATTAACTAGACAACTTTAAACGGTCTGCATAAATTAGTTAGCACACCATTTCGTAGTGGTGGAAGGTACCGAATTTGAAAGATACCACTTTCTGCCACGAAGTGTCAGTTAAGACATGTACACCACTAATTGCCATAAAACAGATGGCATACTGACTATCTTAATATATAAACTCCAAATACCACTGACTGACTCACTCACTCACTCATCACGAAATCTCAAAAACCACACAACGGATTGCAATGAAATTTGGAACATACCTTTCTCTTGGGTCGTAGGTGCTCACTAAGACAGGGTTTTAAGAAATTCCTTTAGGGCTCCGCCCCACGGGAAGTAAGAGTTCCAATCCTCTGTCATTCTTATGTAAATTCACTTTAAGCAGATGTATACACTGCTTTAAGTTTGAGCTGATGAAAATAAGAACAGCTGATCTTAATTCGTAGTAGTTCCACGGGATAACCACAGAATGCAGCACACGCAACTGTCATATTTTTTATAAATTATTATTTGTGGGGCGAAGCCTGCGAAACAGCTAGTTTAATATAAAATATGAAAAGTTGTCGTTTACATTTTCATTTATATTTAGTATACCTAATTAACATTTTAAAAAGATTCATCGATGTAAATTTATAGTGGTAATAATCCAATTTTGAACAGTTTGCGACAAGTTACAATAATGGTAGTAGTGGTGAAACCAGAAAGAGGCATCACTTCCGGCGTTTTTTTCCCATGTTATTCTTATGGGGAGCCGTTTTTGCACCGACGCCAGCTCCCGCCTATAGAGCTCCCGCGCGTTGGCCAATACTAATGTCCAACCCTTGCCTATATTAAATATATTGTCCCCATCCCCATCCCTCCTCTATATTTTTAAAAATTAATTTTCAAATTCTAAAAAACTATCTTTGGTGTTTACTGTCCGATTTGTCTGCAATTTGGATATGTTATTGTCCTAGGCAAGTGTTTTAATAAATTTCACTTACATTTCCCAAATTCACTATAACGGTTGAATTAAAAAATATTTTTTGAAAATACTGCCAATTGACAACTTCTTTATTTACTGCCCGATTTGTCTGCAATTTGGATATGTTATTGTCCTAGGCAAGTGTTTTAATAAATTTCACTTACATTTCCCAAATTCACTATTACAGTCAAATTAATAATATTTTGGAAAAATACTGCCAATTGCCAACTTCTTTATTTACTGTCCGATTTGTCTGCAATTTGGATGTGTTATTGTCCTAGGCAAGTGTTTTAATAAATTTCACTTACATTTCCCAAATTCACTATAACGGTCAAATTAAAAAATATTTTTTGAAAAATACTGCCAATTGCCACCTTCTTTATTAACTGTCTGATTTGTCTTCAATTTGGATATGTTATTGTCCTAGGCAAGTTGTTTAATAAATTCCACTTACATTTCCCAAATTCACTATTACGGTCAAAAATATTTTTGAAAAATACTGCCAATTGCCAACTTCTTTATTAAATGTCCGATTTGTCTGCAATTTGGATATGTTATTGTCCTAGGCAAGTGTTTTAATAAATTACACTTACATTTCCCAAATTCACTATTACAGTCAAATTAAAAATTATTTTTGAAAAATACTGCCAATTGCCACCTTCTTTATTAAATGTCCGATTTGTCTGCAATTTGGATATGTTATTGTCCTAGGCAAGTGTTTTAATAAATTTCACTTACATATCCCAAATTCACCATTACGGTCAAATTAAAAAATATTTTTGAAAAATACTGCCAATTGCCAACTTCTTTATTTACTGTCCGATTTGTTTAAAATTTAGATATGTTATTGTCCTAGGCAAGTGTTTTAATAAATTACACTTACATTTCCCAAATTCACTATTACAGTCAAATTAAAAATTATTTTTGAAAAATACTGCCAATTGCCAACTTCTTTATTAAATGTCCGATTTGTTTAAAATTTAGATATGTTATTGTTGTAGGCTAGTGTATATGCACCATCCACATTTCCCAAATTCACTATTACGGTCAAATTAAAAAATATTTTTGAAAAATACTGCCAATTGTCAACTTCTTTATTTACTGTCCGATTTGTTTAAAATTTGGATATGTTATTGTCCTAGGCAAGTGTATATGCACCATCCACATTTTACAAATATTGCGGTTAAATTTTAAAAAATTTGGAAAAATACTGCCAATTGGCAACTTCTTTATTTATGGTCTGATTTGTTTAAAATTTATGTCATTATTCTAGGCTAGTGTATATGTACCATCCACATTTGACAAATTAACTATAATGGTCAAATTTAAAAAATATTTTGAAAAATATACTAACAATTTCAAACTTCTTTATTTACTGTCTGATTTATTTTCGGATATGTTAAAGCTCTTATATAGGTAACAAGACCACACTACCACACGTTCCACTACCCCCTATAATACAGTATTTTGCTGTAATCCCAAAACTGACTTTGCTGTTTATTGTCCGATTTGCCTACACTTTGGATGTTGTCCTAAGCATTTATTGTCTGATTTATTTTTGGATATGTTATAGCCCCCAACTATTATATCTAAAATTACAATATTATTTCCACCTATAATACTGTTGTTTGTTTTGCCGCAACCTAAAAACTAACATTGGTATTTGTGTTTTTACAAAACTATATTTTGCGGTTGGATTAAAAAAATAAATACAAGCTTATTATATACATCCAGCTGATAAGTAATATATATCCACAACTATGGTCAGAACAAATTTTGGATATGTTTTAAGCCAGCAAAAAATAAATGTTTAAAACCCAAAACAACTACACACAAAACACTAACCCTTCTTTGTGCTTGTTTGGAGTAGTCTTTATTTTATCCAACTTAAATTTAATTTTGTAGTTAAAATCAAACTTCCCACATTCTAGCTCCCTTTCCAGCCAGTGATTGGAGACATAAAGGTTACGAATATTTTCAAACAATATATCTTTTTCTACCCCTATGTTGGACTTGTTTAATAGCGCTTATTAATAATTCCGCACCATATTCCAAATCCTCCAGTCTACTACATTCATTAAATTTAACATTGCCTTTAATATCTTGCATCTCTATGTCTTCTTGTCCATCATCCCACTCATTGTTACGGAAACTTAGGTTTTCTATTTTTGGAATTGCCATAAAATGTTGCGGTTCCGTTAGTGTTAAAGCTTGCAAGTGGCTCGTTGGTAGGTAGATAAATAATGTCCAAATCACCACTGTATGGCAACACGCCTTGCCTATTCTTATTTATCTCTATAAATACAGTTTTACAGACACCCTTAACATAGTATACACCCGTCCATCCTTTTCTGCCAACACTCCCACAAACTTGTTGTTTACTACAAACGCATACACATAATGCTCTAGATCCTCGTCGCAGGAAGTAATCTTTTAATTTATCCTCTCTTTCCCTTCTTTCTTTAGCCAACTGTGCTTTGTATTCCTCCGCAACAGTATTTTCCACATATTCCAATGTCTTCTAATTCCAATTTCCTCTTTTTGGAACAACTCTCTGCTTGGAAAGTGGCTCTATTTCTTTAATAGTGTATGGGTACAGTTTATTGGTCCGGCTTCTTAAAACGTAGGGAGTAAGGTTAGGACTTTCCACTAAGCCCAATTCTTCTAAATTGATGGAGAAAGGTGTATTTGATGTGCCCCCAGATTTGATGTAACACTTATGCTTTACACTTATGGCATCCTCCTCTATTACCTCTACATAGTTGGTAAACAGTTAAAGCTAAATGCAGATAGAGCATACTTTATTAACTTTTCCCTTTGTGTACTATCTTTTGGCAGTTGTACTCCAGTTATCTTCCCCCAATATGCATCGTTAAACACTAAACAACAACTGTTTTGTAATTGATTGGCATCTTATGCAGAGGTACAGCATAGAATGGAGCATTTTGAAAGTACCGTTTGTTGTCTTCTATTAGACTTAAACAATCTCTTAAAGGTTCAAACCCTTTACCAAAACCTCTACAATAGATTGTTGCCTCTAACCTTGCCATTCTCTCTAGCTAGTTTAGACGAGAACGTTTCTTTTAGGTTTACAAAGTTTATTATATGGTTTCCTATACTTTTAATTACTCCAGGGCTTGTAATCTGGCATATAAATTTATTATATATTTTTACCCCGCCATTTACATTAAACCATGTTAAACAGTCTTTACTAACATTATCTACAATAACATTATGGGGGTCCATTCGCCCCCCTGGTAGCAAAAGTTTTCTATAAGATATTGGCACATTTCCTCTTTATTAAATATTCCAACCAAATCTAGTGTTATATCGAAATCCATAAGATAGTACATTTCTTTTTCCAGATCTTGCAGTATCTTTGGAAGGTCTTCCAACAAATCCTTAATTTTAACATTTGCAAGCTCAATTTTATAGGGAATTGCTATAGGATCATCATACTTTTGTTTAATTTGGTCAATATCTTTCTTTATTATTTGTAACACACCCTCGCTTTGGGAGAATGGTAGTTTGGCCACAACACCATGTCGAGCTAAAGAGAACTTTTTAAATATTCCTCATAAGTAGCTATTAAACGAGCCACATATTTCCTTCTTAACTTTAAATTTATTCCGAACGTCCCCATCACAATCCGCAACATTGGTTATCTTAACTAACATCCGTTATAGATGTTATTTAATTTTGGTTCACCCTCGCAATAGTTTATATTACCTATGTCTGTAAGAAGGTTATTATTACGTAGATTTTCTAATAAAAACCATATACCAAATCTTTCGTTAGTAGGTTTAATACAATTCCCCAATAAATGGCTAACAGAGTACATTTCTTTTATACAAAAGTAGCGGAAACATGTAAACAGGACAGATTACACCATAGGCATATAGAGGTTGTAAATATATGGATATTGTATATAAACACAGGCGAGCGGTAAGTGTAACATGTAAGTGGACACCCACATGCAAATATGGAATACCCACTATTAATATAATTCCAAATTCGACTAATTAAGTTTATAGTCTCAATATAATTAACATATTAACATTAGTACCCAAATTGTCGAAATTCTATAATTCTATTCTTAGTCCTTGTATTAGGTTTTGTACTATTAAACCCAACACCCCGTGCAGTAGAGTAATATATGTATTTAATACAGATACGCACATTCTACAAGACCCACACATCTGTTGTATAAGCAGCAGAATAGACGTCTCATTGTGTTGTTGTAAAGTAAAACATAAATGTAAATTGTGCTGGATACAACCGGCCAGATATTAGACAGGAAATGTGTTGGAAGTGTATTGCCAAAGACAAACACCACATAGTGCAGCATGTAATCAATCCATTACTATTTAGACAAAGGTCAGTATTGGTACAACATCCGATATATTAGCCAAACCCACAATCAAACTTGGAAAACAAACCGTAAAAGATAAATATTATAGTAACAGAAATAGTAAGAGTATAAGGACATAGTAATATTTAAAGTTTATAAAACAACACAAATGCAGAGACACAATAACACACTCCAACACATTTGGACACAGGCACAGATACTGGTTTACATCCATTTAACACAACTTTACACGTTCTGTCAACCGACACAAAAATAGTTTGTAAATTGTGTAAGAAATATATGTAATATAAACAAATTTAACACAATCATAACATTGTGGACAATGTTATGATTGTGTTAAATTTGTTTATATTACATATATTTCTTACACAATTTACAAACTATTTTTGTGTCGGTTGACAGAACGTGTAAAGTTGTGTTAAATGGATGTAAACCAGTATCTGTGCCTGTGTCCAAATGTGTTGGAGTGTGTTATTGTGTCTCTGCATTTGTGTTGTTTTATAAACTTTAAATATTACTATGTCCTTATACTCTTACTATTTCTGTTACTATAATATTTATCTTTTACGGTTTGTTTTCCAAGTTTGATTGTGGGTTTGGCTAATATATCGGATGTTGTACCAATACTGACCTTTGTCTAAATAGTAATGGATTGATTACATGCTGCACTATGTGGTGTTTGTCTTTGGCAATACACTTCCAACACATTTCCTGTCTAATATCTGGCCGGTTGTATCCAGCACAATTTACATTTATGTTTTACTTTACAACAACACAATGAGACGTCTATTCTGCTGCTTATACAACAGATGTGTGGGTCTTGTAGAATGTGCGTATCTGTATTAAATACATATATTACTCTACTGCACGGGGTGTTGGGTTTAATAGTACAAAACCTAATACAAGGACTAAGAATAGAATTATAGAATTTCGACAATTTGGGTACTAATGTTAATATGTTAATTATATTGAGACTATAAACTTAATTAGTCGAATTTGGAATTATATTAATAGTGGGTATTCCATATTTGCATGTGGGTGTCCACTTACATGTTACACTTACCGCTCGCCTGTGTTTATATACAATATCCATATATTTACAACCTCTATATGCCTATGGTGTAATCTGTCCTGTTTACATGTTTCCGCTACTTTTGTATAAAAGAAATGTACTCTGTTAGCCATTTATTGGGGAATTGTATTAAACCTACTAACGAAAGATTTGGTATATGGTTTTTATTAGAAAATCTACGTAATAATAACCTTCTTACAGACATAGGTAATATAAACTATTGCGAGGGTGAACCAAAATTAAATAACATCTATAACGGATGTTAGTTAAGATAACCAATGTTGCGGATTGTGATGGGGACGTTCGGAATAAATTTAAAGTTAAGAAGGAAATATGTGGCTCGTTTAATAGCTACTTATGAGGAATATTTAAAAAGTTCTCTTTAGCTCGACATGGTGTTGTGGCCAAACTACCATTCTCCCAAAGCGAGGGTGTGTTACAAATAATAAAGAAAGATATTGACCAAATTAAACAAAAGTATGATGATCCTATAGCAATTCCCTATAAAATTGAGCTTGCAAATGTTAAAATTAAGGATTTGTTGGAAGACCTTCCAAAGATACTGCAAGATCTGGAAAAAGAAATGTACTATCTTATGGATTTCGATATAACACTAGATTTGGTTGGAATATTTAATAAAGAGGAAATGTGCCAATATCTTATAGAAAACTTTTGCTACCAGGGGGGCGAATGGACCCCCATAATGTTATTGTAGATAATGTTAGTAAAGACTGTTTAACATGGTTTAATGTAAATGGCGGGGTAAAAATATATAATAAATTTATATGCCAGATTACAAGCCCTGGAGTAATTAAAAGTATAGGAAACCATATAATAAACTTTGTAAACCTAAAAGAAACGTTCTCGTCTAAACTAGCTAGAGAGAATGGCAAGGTTAGAGGCAACAATCTATTGTAGAGGTTTTGGTAAAGGGTTTGAACCTTTAAGAGATTGTTTAAGTCTAATAGAAGACAACAAACGGTACTTTCAAAATGCTCCATTCTATGCTGTACCTCTGCATAAGATGCCAATCAATTACAAAACAGTTGTTGTTTAGTGTTTAACGATGCATATTGGGGGAAGATAACTGGAGTACAACTGCCAAAAGATAGTACACAAAGGGAAAAGTTAATAAAGTATGCTCTATCTGCATTTAGCTTTAACTGTTTACCAACTATGTAGAGGTAATAGAGGAGGATGCCATAAGTGTAAAGCATAAGTGTTACATCAAATCTGGGGGCACATCAAATACACCTTTCTCCATCAATTTAGAAGAATTGGGCTTAGTGGAAAGTCCTAACCTTACTCCCTACGTTTTAAGAAGCCGGACCAATAAACTGTACCCATACACTATTAAAGAAATAGAGCCACTTTCCAAGCAGAGAGTTGTTCCAAAAAGAGGAAATTGGAATTAGAAGACATTGGAATATGTGGAAAATACTGTTGCGGAGGAATACAAAGCACAGTTGGCTAAAGAAAGAAGGGAAAGAGAGGATAAATTAAAAGATTACTTCCTGCGACGAGGATCTAGAGCATTATGTGTATGCGTTTGTAGTAAACAACAAGTTTGTGGGAGTGTTGGCAGAAAAGGATGGACGGGTGTATACTATGTTAAGGGTGTCTGTAAAACTGTATTTATAGAGATAAATAAGAATAGGCAAGGCGTGTTGCCATACAGTGGTGATTTGGACATTATTTATCTACCTACCAACGAGCCACTTGCAAGCTTTAACACTAACGGAACCGCAACATTTTATGGCAATTCCAAAAATAGAAAACCTAAGTTTCCGTAACAATGAGTGGGATGATGGACAAGAAGACATAGAGATGCAAGATATTAAAGGCAATGTTAAATTTAATGAATGTAGTAGACTGGAGGATTTGGAATATGGTGCGGAATTATTAATAAGCGCTATTAAACAAGTCCAACATAGGGGTAGAAAAAGATATATTGTTTGAAAATATTCGTAACCTTTATGTCTCCAATCACTGGCTGGAAAGGGAGCTAGAATGTGGGAAGTTTGATTTTAACTACAAAATTAAATTTAAGTTGGATAAAATAAAGACTACTCCAAACAAGCACAAAGAAGGGTTAGTGTTTTGTGTGTAGTTGTTTTGGGTTTTAAACATTTATTTTTTGCTGGCTTAAAACATATCCAAAATTTGTTCTGACCATAGTTGTGGATATATATTACTTATCAGCTGGATGTATATAATAAGCTTGTATTTATTTTTTTAATCCAACCGCAAAATATAGTTTTGTAAAAACACAAATACCAATGTTAGTTTTTAGGTTGCGGCAAAACAAACAACAGTATTATAGGTGGAAATAATATTGTAATTTTAGATATAATAGTTGGGGGCTATAACATATCCAAAAATAAATCAGACAATAAATGCTTAGGACAACATCCAAAGTGTAGGCAAATCGGACAATAAACAGCAAAGTCAGTTTTGGGATTACAGCAAAATACTGTATTATAGGGGGTAGTGGAACGTGTGGTAGTGTGGTCTTGTTACCTATATAAGAGCTTTAACATATCCGAAAATAAATCAGACAGTAAATAAAGAAGTTTGAAATTGTTAGTATATTTTTCAAAATATTTTTTAAATTTGACCATTATAGTTAATTTGTCAAATGTGGATGGTACATATACACTAGCCTAGAATAATGACATAAATTTTAAACAAATCAGACCATAAATAAAGAAGTTGCCAATTGGCAGTATTTTTCCAAATTTTTTAAAATTTAACCGCAATATTTGTAAAATGTGGATGGTGCATATACACTTGCCTAGGACAATAACATATCCAAATTTTAAACAAATCGGACAGTAAATAAAGAAGTTGACAATTGGCAGTATTTTTCAAAAATATTTTTTAATTTGACCGTAATAGTGAATTTGGGAAATGTGGATGGTGCATATACACTAGCCTACAACAATAACATATCTAAATTTTAAACAAATCGGACATTTAATAAAGAAGTTGGCAATTGGCAGTATTTTTCAAAAATAATTTTTAATTTGACTGTAATAGTGAATTTGGGAAATGTAAGTGTAATTTATTAAAACACTTGCCTAGGACAATAACATATCCAAATTGCAGATAAATCGGACATTTAATAAAGAAGTTGGCAATTGGCAGTATTTTTCAAAAATATTTTTTAATTTGACCGTAATGGTGAATTTGTGATATGTAAGTGAAATTTATTAAAACACTTGCCTAGGACAATAACATATCCAAATTGCAGACAAATCGGACATTTAATAAAGAAGGTGGCAATTGGCAGTATTTTTCAAAAATAATTTTTAATTTGACTGTAATAGTGAATTTGGGAAATGTAAGTGTAATTTATTAAAACACTTGCCTACGACAATAACATATCCAAATTGAAGACAAATCGGACAGTTAATAAAGAAGGTGGCAATTGGCAGTATTTTTCAAAAATATTATTTAATTTGACCGTAATAGTGAATTTGGGAAATGTAGGTGGATTTTATTAAAACACTTGCCTAGAACAATCACATATCCAAATTTTAAAGAAATCGGACAGTTAATAAAGAAGGTGGCAATTGGCAGTATTTTTCAAAAATATTTTTTAATTTGACCGTTATAGTGAATTTGGGAAATGTAAGTGGAATTTATTAAAACACTTGCCTATAACAATAACATATCTAAATTTTAAACAAATCGGACAGTAAATAAAGAAGTTGGCAATTGGCAGTATTTTTCAAAAATATTTTTAATTTGACTGTAATAGTGAATTTGGGAAATGTAAGTGAAATTTATTAAAACACTTGCCTAGGACAATAACATATCCAAATTGCAGACAAATCGGACAGTTAATAAAGAAGGTGGCAATTGGCAGTATTTTCAAAAAATATTTTTTAATTTGACCGTTATAGTGAATTTGGGAAATGTAAGTGAAATTTATTAAAACACTTGCCTAGGACAATAACATATCCAAATTGCAGACAAATCGGACATTTAATAAAGAAGTTGGCAATTGGCAGTATTTTTCAAAAATATTTTTGACCGTAATAGTGAATTTGGGAAATGTAAGTGGAATTTATTAAACAACTTGCCTAGGACAATAACATATCCAAATTGAAGACAAATCAGACAGTTAATAAAGAAGGTGGCAATTGGCAGTATTTTTCAAAAAATATTTTTTAATTTGACCGTTATAGTGAATTTGGGAAATGTAAGTGAAATTTATTAAAACACTTGCCTAGGACAATAACACATCCAAATTGCAGACAAATCGGACAGTAAATAAAGAAGTTGGCAATTGGCAGTATTTTTCCAAAATATTATTAATTTGACTGTAATAGTGAATTTGGGAAATGTAAGTGAAATTTATTAAAACACTTGCCTAGGACAATAACATATCCAAATTGCAGACAAATCGGGCAGTAAATAAAGAAGTTGTCAATTGGCAGTATTTTCAAAAAATATTTTTTAATTCAACCGTTATAGTTAATTTGGGAAATGTAAGTGAAATTTATTAAAACACTTGCCTAGGACAATAACATATCCAAATTGCAGACAAATCGGACAGTAAACACCAAAGATATTTTTTTAGAATTTGAAAATTAATTTTTAAAAATATAGAGGAGGGATGGGGATGGGGACAATATATTTAATATAGGCAAGGGTTGGACATTAGTATTGGCCAACGCGCGGGAGCTCTATAGGCGGGAGCTGGCGTCGGTGCAAAAACGGCTCCCCATAAGAATAACATGGGAAAAAAACGCCGGAAGTGATGCCTCTTTCTGGTTTCACCACTACTAATGGTTTTGAATCATTGCATTGAAAACCGTAACCTACTACAATAATTAAAAGTCCGCCATTGGTAAAACAGCATAGAATTATTATTCAAATGGTTGGCATTTTAATTTCTACTACATTAACTGACTAAATATGGGTATACAACAAACCATACCAAGTATAAGTAGGAACCGCTATAGTAGCTAGTGTAATTTAAAACAATAATACCCCCGTAGCAGCAAACCTGCATACTCAGTGAATTTCCAATGGATATATATGTATCTTAATACCACATAAAACCACATACCAAGTTTCATCAATATACATTCATAAATAAACGATTTATGACATTTTAATTATTCTCCGTAAGAATAACATGGCGGCTGAGGATGCAGGTTTGCTGAAACAAGGAATACAAAAAATGGGTTTTAATACAAATATCAGTATAACTCAACTAGGTAACATGAGGGCTCAGTACACAGGTTTGCTGCTACGGAAACTGTCAACCAATAAATCGGTTTTTGTGCAAATATCAATAGACCACAACGATATGAAGCAATATACCAAGTTTTGTCATGCTAAGTTGATAAATAAGCGAGATATACAATTTTTCTTATTCTCCATAAGAATAACATTGGACGACGTACTGTGTTTAGCACTTTTAATATCTCTGTAACCAAATTGTTTGTTTTTTAAGCTGAAAATAATGATGAAAACTAAAATTTAATTTACTAAAATATTATAATATAATATTTTAGTGTTTTTTTTAAATAAAATAATATAAAATAAAATAGTATTTATAATAATATAATATACAATTTTTGAGTTTTTTACATATTATGTAAAAAACTCAAAAAAAGTTGGGGGTACAACCCCCCCCGAAATACCCCTTAGGACGGAGCGATCTGGCTGGTTTTCGAACTTAAATTCATAAATGTTGCTTTACATGTTTGTACCAAATTTAATCAAAATCGGACCATTGTTACGAGAGTTATCGCACCCACGGACACTTATCTATATATATATATATATATATATATATATATATATATATATATATATATATATATATATATATCATCCATCATCATAATGAACAGACCACCTAAGATTGATTTTATTAAAGAGTTCAAATTCCATGCAAGAAAAATAGCAAATCTAAATTGTAAGATACTTTTCATCACTGCTTGTTTGTCTTATGGTTTAACACCTAACGGACTTCAGCCAAAATTTCCCTTAGCAGCTCTTCCACCCTCAGTTCATCAAGACGTTAAGATTCTAGCTATGAAAACCAGCTTTGAGTTAACAAACTTAGTTCTACAATCTCACAAAGACTTAGCTAGAAATCATGGGAAGAGACTTGAAGAATTGTATAAAACTATGATTGTGTACTTTCCGGATGTAATAAAAGATATAAATTCCATTTTAATTGATACAGAACAATTTATGTCAGTAAAATCAAATGTTCTCCTCAAGAAATTCAATTCTCTTTGTTTAGAAGCTTTACGTTCTGGACTAAGCCTTCCTACACCTTTTCAAAAACTATTTGACAACTCCAAAAAGCCACCATTATATGAAGAAAAACCATGTTTGGCTGACCTATTCAATCTACCAAAACCCAATAACCCCCATTCTAATTTTGTCCCTAATAATACATCAACTAACGTTTCATCTTCACCTGAAACACATATTGAAAATTTGTCCAATTATATACCCACAAAAGAAGAACAGTCTGTCTTGTCCAAAGGGTTAACATTCTCTCCAACTCCTTCATTTAACCATATTAAATTAGTTTCTGACTCCTTGACATTTGCCCAAAAAATTAGAAAGAAATATTACCATGAACAAAACCCACCTCCATCACTGAGTGACATACCACCATCCCTAGTCAAATTTAAGGAAAATAGTTGGGAACCGGAAATCTTGCCATTAGACCATCCTATTGAACAATTTATAAACATCATCACAACAAATTTAGCCGATCCCTTATTCCCTGATAATCTGCCAAAAACTAAAAACCTAACTAGTAAAGAATATAGAGCAATTAAATCACTAAAAAACAATGAAAATCTTGTTATATTACCTGCAGACAAAGGAAACAGTATTGTTCTTCTTAACAAAAATGATTACATTACCGAATGTGAACGCCAGCTGAATGATCCTTCCACCTATCAAAGACTAGACGAAGACCGTACTGTGGACTTTAATGAAGAAATTCAAGAATTTTTAAACAACTGTGGCCCTAATGAAGATCTGTCTGTGAAAACCTTAAACCTATTAACTCCAAGTTCTCCAAAAACTCCAATGTTTTACACTCTCCCTAAAATTCATAAGCCTTCAAGACCACCACCAGGAAGACCAATTGTGTCGAGTATCGGGTCACCAACCGAGAGGATTTCTGCCTTCGTTGATGATCACTTACAACCACTGGTAAAAAATCTGCCATCTTATATTAAAGACACAAATGACTTTCTGAACAAAATTTCCAATGTAAAACTGCCTCAAACCTCTGAAATAATACTTGTAACAGCTGATGTTGAATCACTGTACACAAATATTCCTCACGATGATGGTCTGAAGGCTGCCAAATTCTTTCTTAATTCTAGACCCACTAACTCTAAACCATCAACTAATTTTGTAACCACTCTCATGCATATGATATTGACCATGAATAATTTTAAATTTTTGGACAAACACTTTTTACAAATTAAAGGTACAGCGATGGGTACTCGTATGGCCCCATCTTATGCTAATCTGTTCATGGGTCTAGTTGAACAAAATTTTCTATCAAACTGTCCTTTCTCTCCTCTTGTTTGGTTCAGGTACATTGATGATATTTTTATTATTTGGCAGCATGGCATAGAATCCTTAAAACAGTTTTTGCAAAATTTAAATCAATGTTGTTGCTTAAATTTTACTTGGAGTTATTCTAATAAAACTGTCACCTTCTTAGATGTAGACGTTTTGATTGACAACAACAAACTTAAAACTAAAATCCATGTAAAAGATACAAATAGAATGCAGTATTTGCATTACCAGAGCTGCCATCCTATGTATATGAAAAAGTCTATTCCAAAAAGTTTATCAATTCGTGCAAAATCTCTTTGTAGTGACAGCTCTGACTTTGAAAAATACATATCTAAATTGAACTCTGCTTTTATTGACCGAGGTTATCCTCAAAAACTTTTAGATAATCAGATGAGAAAACCAAAGAATATTGTACAAAACACACATTTTTCTAACGATCCGAAGTTTATCACAGAATATTTTCCTGGGCTTCAAAAAATTAACAATATAATGAAAGCAGCTTTCAATGTTTTAAAATCATCCCCTACCACAGAAAATTTGTTTTCCAGACCACCACGTGTCGTGTTTAAACGGCCACAAAATTTGAAAAATATGTTGGTGAGACCCAAAATTCAAAATTCTCGGCCTGAAAACAATTTGGAAATCAATCACGGCTGCGAACCTTGCCACAAACCTCGGTGTGGCATTTGCAAAATTATGTGTAATACAACTGAATTTAAAAGCAGTGTCACAAACAAGACTTACCCAATAGTTGGTAAATCAACCTGTGACACCCACAATGTGATTTACCAACTATCGTGTAAACACTGCCCAAAAGATTATGTTGGTCAGACATCGAATTCCTTGCGAGTACGTATGACTGGCCACCGTTTTGATGTGGTACATAAAGACAAACGAAAACAAATTTATAATCATGCAACTCACCACAACCAAAATTTTGAAGGGTGCTATGAACTAAAAGCACTTCACAAAATTAAACCACATCAAAATCCAAAATATAACCAACTGATATTAAGAAATTCTGAATTGGCACATCAGTTGGTATTGAAGACCAAGGTTCCTTCTGGGTTAAATCTCAGGTAATATTTTCTTAAGTCTAAAATAATTCAACTCAGCTGACTTTAATTTAAATTTTATTTGTTTACCTGTACCTAATCATATGTTTTAGTTTTTAAAAGTCAGATGTAAAATATTTGTTTATTTTTATTTATTTACTGTTCAATTCCATTCTTTCTCCTTTATTGCTTGAAAACGTTTGTATTATAAACGAAAATTCGCAAAAAACTTCTTTTTCATCATTTATATCTATCTGTTTTAATGTGTTAGTATATATATATATATATATATATATAGATAGATAGATAGATAGATAGATATATATATATATACACACACACAGTTTTGAACGGATGGTGTTTTTGGGATCTGGGGACCTCAAAACGAAAAGTTTCATGGTCCCGGGCCTAGGTCTTACCATGCTGACTACGGTAATAGCTTCTTCCCTATAGGGGAAATTCGCTAAAAATCAGTAGGAAACAAATGAGTACTATTGTTTGGACTAAAGTTATTTACTTTATTGACGTGGACTCTAATTCATCATGATAAAAAAATACACGCATGGTTGTAGCATGTGAGATTGCAAGAGCCCCTAAAAGAGTTTTTACAGCAGTTGTTATCATCCTGGCACTGAAACAGAATGAGCAGTTTTACTGATAGCCTAAATCTGCATAAAAATACACAAACAACCATATTATAAACTTTTACTATTTATTGATAAATATAAATATAAACAACCAATTGAACTATGAACTTATCTCTCACTGTACCTCAAAGCACAGCGAATTTTTTTCCTGTACTTAGTTTGAGTCCTTGTATTTTGGAATCCATATTGCATTTTTTACACAACACTCCTTTAAACTAACACTACACTTAGGTACACTTTATCTCGTTCAAAGCTCCAACTAAAAATGTAGTAAATCTATTTTTGGAGGAAGCCACCTATGTATATCACAGACAACAATTAATCATTAATTTAGTAAATGGTTTATTAATTAATTGGTATGCCCGCCGTTGTTTCGTTCTAATTAAAGAAAACGCAGTAGCTTCGTTCATTATTTGTTTATTTCAGTGTCAAAAACAAACAAAGAAAATTTGCCCACACATTTTTCTGCTCAATTGCTTAAGAAATTAGACGTCCTGTAACAAGAAGAGTTAAATTTATTCAGGAGTTATGCTAACTAACCGGTACAGGTCCACGACACTTTAGTCACCACAGAATGCAGAACCAACAACTGTTTTAAAGGAGGTGAATTTACCTTAGGCATCGACAAACAAATTTATGGGCACATATTTAACAATATTATTGAGACCATTAAACACCTTTTTAGTACAGTTTGAAATTAAAAACTGAGTGCATACTTACAGGACAATTCTCATTGCCACATCTTCTGCAGTCAGGTGCTACGACTGAAAACGAAATGGTTAAACACTACTAGAAATAAGTACAACATTTTTGCATTAAGACGGTTTTTATTGAAATTATTTTCAGATTTATTAAAATGTCTACAATCGTCCCCCTGTGTAAACATAGCATAAAAACGTAACCATAAAAACCTGTAATACTAACAAATCTTTAACCACCAAAGTTTTAACAACTTATCGTGAGAGTGACCTCTGTTTATGACAGGATAATATAGATAATTAAGATAGAGTTTTATTCGGAGCTAAAACATTTCTATTCACTGATTGCTCTATTATCATTTTGTAAGAAAGGGTTGGGTATATTACAAAATCTGGAGTACCTCAAGTCAGACTTAGGTCATGATTTTTATCTGTAAAACAATCTTTATGCGTTAAAAAACATAACCTAAACATTTTATTGTTAATTATTAGCCTGTAACAATCTTAATTATTAAAACTGTCGATTGTTTTACTTCTCGGAAAGCTAGAAGGGAAAATGTCCAACATCAACGAAATAAAATGTATCAAAAACAATAACGTACAATGTTTTTCCCCTTTTGAGATGACAACTATAAATAAGACAAATCAGGAAATATTTTACTTACCCGATGTAAAAAATAAAGCAAACGCTGATAAACAGATCAGAGGCACCCGCAAATTAAACTGAAACATAATTTTAACATTCAAATCAGTCAGTAATTATGTGATGTTCGTTTTCATATATTAGAAGGTGAAAGAGATACAACGATATTAAAAAATCATAACCTTTAAGTAGGATACGCCCCACTATAGCAAGCCAATCAGAAGCCAGCATTTTGTAGTGACGTCATTCCAAGATGGCGGCGCCCATGGCACTTTATTTCCCGCCAAATTTCCTAACCTCACTTTTTAAATTTTAACTCATTTTGCTCAGTTCTGGCAACCTATGCTCTATGATACATTATTTTACATATACACCATTATATATATATATATATTATATACTGTAAATTATATGTATATATGTTCCATGGTTCGACTATTATATACTCTATGCGATTGATACTATCATATGGCAATGTATATACAATATTATACATATACTTTACAGCTACACCATTATATAAATATAATCTAGGATATATTAAAAAGTGACGTCACACGTCACTTGACCGCATGGGCTGAGTGAATATATACGTCATCTGAGGCTGAGCCAGTGACGTAGGCGGTTTCGTGACGTAATGAGGGAAAGTTTAAAGTTCAGGGTCACGGGGAGGTTATTTAAAAAAAAAGTACTACCTCACACGCGTAAAATTCGATTGTGATTCGATAGGTTAATCGATATAAAAAATTTAATGAAAACAATCGAATGATACGAGTGCGAGGTAGTACTATTTCAAAAATTACTTTATTTTATTTACAATGTTTGTTCTTAATTACAATACGAATCTTTCGCCGTTGTTGGTTATAATCGAAGTTGATGATCCCGGAGAGTTGCGGTCATCGTGTTTTTTCCTGTTGAAAGAAGGTAGATACTTTGATCCCTGCGCAGACTCCATGTTGTTTTTTTTTTGACATCGATCTGTTCTGATAGGTGTTTCCATTTCATTACCGTCAGGTAGAAATACTACCTGACGGTAATGAAGTAGAAACATCTATCAGATCTTGAGTGACATAATATTATTATTATTTTGTGAAGAGCGTCTCGGAGAGCTCGATGTTCACCGGTCGAGAGCCGGAGGTGAACTGACTATTCGCTAGCTAGCGTTTTGGTATCAAACAAAACGGTGGGGGTAAAAGTGAGGTGGGGCGGAGCAGATGGCGGACGGCAGATGGCAGGCGGCAGGTGGCAAGTGCGCGGCAGATGGAAGTCCCCCCACTACACCAGTCCCCCACTACACCAGTCTCCCCACCAAGTTTTACATCGCACAATAACTAGTTTACATGTGTTAGTTAGGGTTTAGCTCTTAGACTGTCAAGACCTTAGCTCCGTAACTGAAAACTTCAATAATGTTTGCTCAACGCTGTATAAGTATAACAGCTACTATGATCTAAACCGGTGCATGTATTCATATGGTGCTTTTTGCGTAGCAAACAACTGGCTAAAAGTGTTTCAACCTCGATTTTTCTTCGACGAAACCGCTCATTGTCCATTAAAAGCGTAGACCTTCTGTCTTCATTGTCAGGGAAGTAGAATGTAGTGTCAAGGGGACTACTGAAGGTCACCTTCCTTATGTTCCTGTAAAACTGCGACATTTTTCAGACCCTCTAGGTAGATGTTCATCCGTTAAGAGCTGGAAGAATAATGATGTAGCGTTATTGTGTATGATAGCCACCTACCCCCCACCACAACGTTACCTTGTCCTTCAAACCATTGTTTTTACGCTACGGATGCTATACTTTTGGTTAGATTTAAATTTAGATTGCACCTTCTTGTTCATTTTGTCAAGCCGTGTAATTGAAGTACCCACATGTTATACTTTGAACCAAAAACAAAGAAAATATTTAGGTTTGTCCTTGAAAATAGTTGTTTTTTCGCTGTTGCTGCTATACCCTTGGTCGGATCTGAATTCTGTTTGCACCAACTTGTTCCTCTGATCAATCTGCGTAATTTGAGTACCCACTTGGCATATGTTAAACTAGAAATAAAGAAATTATTTAGATTTGACCTTCAAAATAGTTATTTTTGGCTAATACTGCTATACCCTTGGTCGGATCTGAATTCTGTTTGCACCAACTTGTTCCTCTGATCAATCTGCGTAATTTGAGTACCCATATGGCATATGTTAAACTAGAAATAAAGAAATTATTTAGATTTGACCTTCAAAATAGTTATTTTTGGCTATTACTGCTATACCCTTGGTCGGATCTGAATTCTGTTTGCACCAACTTGTTCCTCTGATCAATCTGCGTAATTTGAGTACCCACATGGCATATGTTAAACTAGAAATAAAGAAATTATTTAGATTTGACCTTCAAAATAGTTATTTTTGGCTATTACTGCTATACCCTTGGTTGTATCTGAATTATGTTTGCACCAACTTGTTCCTCTGATCAATCTGCATAATTTGAGTACCCACTTGGCATATGTTAAACTAGAAATAAAGAAATTATTTAGATTTGACCTTCAAAATAGTTATTTTTGGCTATTACTGCTATACCCTTGGTCGTATCTGAATTATGTTTGCACCAACTTGTTCCTTTGATCAATCTGCGTAATTTGAGTACCCAATTGGCATATGTTAAACTAGAAATAAAGAAATTATTTAGATTTGACCTTCAAAATAGTTGTTTTTAACTATTACTGCTATACCCTTGGTCGGATCTGAATTCTGTAATAACTAAACATTAATCTCTCCCGAAAAATCAATACATATCTTCCATTATTTTAAGAAACGAGAATTTTCTGAATTTTCTAAGTCCCTAAGGTCATCTGAACATTTTGCCAAAGCGGGGAATAGAGCAGTAAGTGATTCTCACTTTGACCACAAACTGCTCTATTCCCCGCTCTGTATTAGGAGAAGAGGCCTAGTTTAATGCTCGCAATTATAGGCATAAACCTGATAACGGAACGCTATCCTCTCCCCCGAAAAGTTATCCCCTCCCCTCCCCCCAAAAAAATAAATAAATAAATAAAAGCAAAATGGTCAGTTAACAACAGTCGTGCACTCTGAAACCGCAAGGACGTTCATCACTGTGTAGGTGTCAGAGTTTTACGAACCGAAGTACAATAATTACCTGACCAAGATCCCCTTAAATTTAACCAAAAATAAGCAAACTGATTGAATCTGTTTCTCGTGAGTAAGGGCTAAGATGGGCAATGTCAACCGGTTTGCGCGCCGTATTGACATAAGGTCGGTTTTCGCGCCATACCTTTTTTTTTGTAAGGGGCTAGGAAAAGGATGAGAAACATACTGATTAGTTAAAGTTAATTTTACAAAGACCAACCAAGGACGGTTTTGCAAAGGTCAGCAGTATCACTAAAACCCGGTGGGACGTAGACCCAAACACCCGGCGTCAGGCTGCTGCGAACCCAAGTTTTGACCCAAGGCCAGTTTTAAAGCGTGAAAGAAAAGTACATATTTAATTAGTCAATAAAACACTTCAAAGACCAACACCACAAATAATTACAAACAGCAACACTAACTACATCTTATAGCAGCAAACTACAAGCTATAATCTAACAAATAAACTAACATGCATAACAAACTAACATGCTAAAGTAGAATCTTCAGTATACAGGGGTACCACCTCTATACTAAAGATGCTATTACAGACAGCTAAGGCGAACAGCTAGCTAGGCTGCCAGCCTAAAACTGTGAGACTACTGCAGCCAGACCCTCGCTTTTATAGCCGACAGAGGAGCAGGTGCAAAGGCAAATGTCCGTGGGGCAGATGCACTCTACTACATTCGCCGCGCCACAAAAGTAATTTAATACGGTGTCGACGTAATACTCTTGTATTTTTATTTTGACGGTTCATTTGATATGTTTTACACTTAGATATGCAATAGCTGAAACACACGCACTTACGACAAGCTTTCTCGTCAACTTGATTTCCTGGTATTTTTATAATAACTAGAATGGGTTTCGTTAGGTGTCGCAAAAAAGATCTAGAATAAAGAAACACAATAACTTATACTTTATGTCTGGTATATATGTTACAATTATTCATAAAAAATAAAAAACTAAAACAAACTTTAAAATGTTTTGAATTTCGGCCAGGTAAATTAATAAATTAATGAAAAAGTACATCACAAATACTGCTGTATAAGTTTGTGTGTTCAAATTAAATGTACATGGCATAAAAAATTATAAAGTATAAATCTTGCGTTATTTTACAAAATCCTTGATCTTAATAAGTATTAACGGTTGGCACGTTAAATGACAGAAACACTATATATAAATTTTCCAACACCTTAACAATACTTTGATTTCAATATTTTCCTTACCCCACAGTAATTTCCCAAGTTATACCGAACTTATATAAACGCTTTTAATATAACTTTCTATCACCAATGAATATAAGCTTGAAAATGACGTCAAGAAGAGTCTTTAGGAGAGAATAGTGACAAATGATATATTAATATATTTCTGGTGTTAAATTTACATGAATAATTAAGTTTAAATATATACTGGTTATTGTTCGGGTTTAAATACAAATTTTGTGACATATTTATTTGAACTACGTTTTATAACACTTTGCAATGCTCAAACAACCGTCCAAAACACGGTTATAACTTCATAAAAAAAAAGCTCAATGTTAGTCTGATCTACCTCCGAGTCGGCGTATCGGATAGCTAATTTTGATTACAATATGAATATATAAAAACCTCACAACCCTCCGATACAATTTTTTAATCAGTGTACTGGGCTTCGGATAGCCAAAGGTGCTATGTCCCACGGCGCGCCACGCCGCCGCGCCGGTGCCGCGCCTGGCATAGTTACTTTAAAAATATATTTCAAATAAAATAAAAAACTAGCCCGGAAGTATGCTTTTCTTCCCAGCCTCTGGAGTTAATTATTGACACAGTAGTAATATAGGGAAACTCTTTTCATGTCTATTTTTAACCATCCAATTTATTTGTTATTGAATTTATAGGTCGTTCAATAAAGACTGTCACTTTAAAATCAATGTAAAGCGCATTTTTTTGAGTTAACTTTTTATTACCTATATTTAAATGCATAAGGAACGGAAAGAGTCTAAGTCAATTCTAGCAAGACAGCCAGATATAGCATTTAATAAAACTGTAAGTAGAAAAATATTCGCTTCCCCGTATTCATTTGATAAAATGCAGTGTTAATTAATATATCATCATGTGGAAGAAACATATGTCAGTGAACTTAATTTTGAATAAAACTCCAGGATATACTAAATACCCCCGTAGCAGCAAACCTGCATACTCAGAGAATTTCAAATGCATATTAATTTATCTTAATACCACATAAAGCCACATACCAAGTTTCATCAATATACATTCATAAATAAACGATTTATGACATTTTAATTATTCTCCATAAGAATAACATGGCGGCTGAGTATGCAGGTTTGCTGAAATAAGGAACACTAAAAATGGACTTTTATACAAATATCATTATAACTCAACTAGGTAAAGCCACATACCAAGTTCTATTAATTTATGTTCATAATTAAAGGAGATAACACGTTAATTATTCTCCATAAGAATAACATGGGGCTGAGTATGCAGGTTTGCTGCTACGGGAACTATCGGGCAAAAAATGGATTTTTGTGCAAATATCAATAGACCACAACCAAATAAAGCCATATACCAAATTTTGCCAGTTTACGTTCATAAATAAGCGAGATATACAATTTTTCTTTTTCTCCATAAGAATAACATTAGACAACGTACTGTGTTTAGCACTTTCAATATCTCGGTAATCAATTGACGTAGAGCAATGATCAAAATACCAGATTGTTTGTTTTTTTTTAAGCTGAATTAAATGGTGAAAATTAAAATTTGATTTAAATTATAATTACATGTGAAAACCCCAAAAAAACACATTTTTGGGGTACAAAACCCCCCCCCCCCAAAAACCCCCCTTCGGATGGTGCGATTTATCTGGTTTTCGAACTCGTTCAAATAAATGGTACTTTACACATTTGTACCAAATTTCATTAAGATCGGACCTTTTTTTACGAGAGTTCTCGTGCTTACGGACACATATATATATATATATAAATATATATATATATTTATATATATATATATATACATATATAAAAATTTGAACGAATGGTGTTTTTGGCATCTGGGGACCTCAAAATGAAAAGTTATCATGGTCTCGGGCTTAAGTCTTACCATGAGACCTACGGTAATAGCTTCTTCCCTATAGGGGAAATTCGCTAAAATTAAAGATGAAATCACAAGATAAACGACATTCATTTTAAACACTTCTTTGTAAACTCAACAATTAACAAGCAGTTAAGATGTATAACAATTTCCAGCCGTCATTTTCCAAGATTGTTGACAAAATATTATCAATTGATCTATGGCAACGTCTGAATACTTTAACAGTTCAATCAACCTTACTTTTAAATTGACAGGCATATATGTGATATTGATATACAAATATCCAAAAGTAAAATCATTTGTAGCATTTTATATTTCGGGACACTTCTTCGTATAAACGGTCAATAAAGCGTAAGAACATAATCGGTCCCGGCATCGGACCCTGAGTTACTCCTACATTGTAGTCATGAACACAAAAAACACGTGGGCTAGGGGCTAGAGGTTACAGGCACTTTTTACGGCACTTGTCTTGTCGCGAAGAGCTAATTATCTTGTTCAACCGCCGGCGTCCTCCAGTTTCGATAAATAAGTCTCAATATCGCATCCGCTCTTGTTATGATGTAGTTTGCTTTATTAGCAGCTAAACTGCCCAATGGAACCAGTCCGGAGAATGCAAATTGCGCTGTCTGATTAAGTGTAATTATGCGTCTAGGACCGCCCGAGGGTGTGGTCGCGTTTGCGCGTGTGAGAACACAGGCATGTGTGTGTGTGTGTGTGTGTGTGTGTGTGTGTGTGTGTGTGTGTGTGTGTGTGTGTGTGTGTGTTTTGACTTATCGCCCCGTCTGGCCTTGATACCAATATCATCTTAATTGTCGGATATTTTTTGTTGCAAGAGGGTTGACTAATAAATATAAATGCATTATATAGTTTTCCTGTAATTACGGTCAAACAAGTTACACCAAGACCCTAGCTGTTTAAGGCTTCGCTTAAAGTATTTTGATTACGGTTAATTATTGTCGATACAGTTTAGCGGTGCCCTCTTGCGTGTATTGGCTTGCAGTTACAACCTAGTTTTTATTATGAATTTTACTATTTTCTTTGTCGCGGAAATAACAAAATATGATTTGTCGCTTTGCAATTCATCTGAAAGGGTATCAATTTATAATAACTAATAATACGAGAATAATATGTGATTTTACTTGGTTTATATTGTGCGACCATTAAGAATCTATGATCGTCAAAATAGTTTTAATTACAAGTTATAATGAATCAACGAATTGATAAGTAATTAGATACAAATTTTATACCGATCTTATTAAAAAATTGTTCTTCTACATCAATAACTTGAAATATGAAGGAAGAACGTTAGTTATCTCCGTAAAAAGTCTGTAATTGATGTTTTCTCGAAGAAAGTTGCATGATCACCTTCGATCCTGATCAGCGCCGGAAGATGTATTTACGAATGACAGCCCCATCTAGCGGCGAGTGAGAAGCAGTACGAATCGCAACTGCTGAGTGGCATGCACCTGGCGGGGGACGGGGTAATTAAGTCGGACCGGAAGCGGAATACGTGAATGGTGGTAACGATCCTGCAAGTTTGGCAGGGCAAAAAATGAAAACGGGGTCAACCCGCGAGCCCTTTCCCCTAAACGAAAGTTCGATCCTCGTTGTGTGTGTTTTGACAACATCGGGTTGACCAAACACTGTCATTACAGGGGACGCGCATTTTGAAAGTGCACTCTATCGGAAATGATTGTAATCACTGATCGATGGCTTTCCCCGCTGCTAACCTCAACCTTGGGAACCTCGCAGTCGCGGTGCAGCGGGGGTCAAGGTAACTCGGGAACCGACCTAACCCACTTCTGGGAAATGGGATTCCCCTTGTCTTCCTTACTGCAACGAGGTCTCGTTAGCTAAACGGTTAATTGCAAGGTCGCCGCTTAATTAACTGTTTTTAACCCCGTGTCGTTTAATTAGACTATACTAGTAGTTTTGGGATTAGCTACTAACAATGGAAGTACTAAATGTTGTCCTTAATATAATTAACTAATTGAAACTGTTTAGAATAAATGGGAAACGTAAGAAAATTATTAATTTTATTGGCTTTCCCCGAAATCATTGCTTTTTCAGGTGATTTTACATTAATAGTCAAATCAAATTACACATCTGATGAAATACCAACACAAGATTTGTTTAACTTGGCACTTTTATTATCTAATGTATGACCTTAAGAGAGGTTGTATACAAAAACTAATATTTTTCTCCAATTTTCTCACCAATACCTTGGACTTAAGCAAAGAAAGCTATTAATTTATAGTTTATATTATATTTTTCAACAAAAGCATAATTACATTATAGACCAGTCGGTGTCTCTTTCTCCACACGGGGATTTTGCAGTTTTAATTTCTGACGTTATCACATATACAATACAAAAATTACGTTTACAATAAATTACGTATATAATATTGAATACGTACAATATCGTGTGATATAGTGTGTAATAACTTGTTTTGTCTAAGACTGATCAGTAAAATAAACATATGAACGAATGCGTCTTAGTGTTCTTTTGGTTAAAATCGCAATCTTCCAATCAAATTTTAGCTCGATCGATCCAGTATGCATAATTTATTTGTAACATATATCTAATTGAAAATGGTCTATTCTCAGTGGTAACGTTTAACAAAAATACATACAGGTTTATTATATATGTAGTAAAAAGTATTGTAAGTTGAAGTTAAAGCAATTTAATAATAAAGAACAATTAGTACTTTCATTTATAACTGTGTGTAGGATTAGTAATTATATCGTATTAATTTAAGGATTAGTAAATGAAAAATAATTTGGGTAATAACAAGTTTTATTCACTTATTTATAGGTTTGTAATATCCTCGAAGTTTCACTCGCTAATAGAGAAGACAAGCAAGGGTATTAAATAACTTAGTCCAAATAGTTTTAAGACATTAGTTAATGTTAATTTACCCAAAGAAATTACAGTATTATTCAGTTTTTGTCTCACCTTATATGTATGCAGACCTTCATTAATAATATTACTGTAATGCCTGTTTGAAATTTGATATAATTGTAAGGTAATGTCTGAAGTTCAGTTTACATTGGGTGTGATATACGATTTCAGCAAACAAGGATTTTGCCCATATCAGAAGGATAATAATAAACAAAATATATATATATATATATTTCGAACATATATTTAACATAAGAAACCACATTACAGTATAAAAAAGGTCTAACACTAAAATAAAATAAGTCGAACCACATCACAGACACAGTAAAATTGTCCCAAGACCTGAACGTAAAAAAAACCACTTAAATCTAAATATAAATAATAATGGAGGACATAAAAAGGCCAAACGAACTATCAAAATACTCAACATTTTGAGTAGTACATAATATTAAAATTTCACATGTTATAGACACTGACATATTCAGCTAGTCCTGTTGCTAAAAGATGTGTTTGCATGTTCTCATTTTAATTTCAGAAAGTTTGCTATCATGTTATTTAAGATATACGGTATTTCGACAAAAACGGTTTACGTACATATTAGATAGTGATAATAATTAAATAATTATGATTTTTTTGTACACAGATTAAAAATGAGAAACTTTTTATAACTTACCTTATGTTCTAAACGTGTAAAAACATATACAATTAAATTGAATAAATAATGTAAGGCATAAACCTGCCGAACGACCTATCAAAATACTCAGCGTTTTGAGTAGGATCAATATATTATAACAAAATTGCATCGTGTCTTGACACCAAATTGATTGCCAAAAAACGTCAAAGACCTAGCTGAAAAAATTATGTATGTTATTGTATACATTTTAGTACTATGCTTATCATATTAGGTGTGATATGCAATATTACGGTAAAACAGCATACGTACACATCAAAAGGTTAATAATAAATTTAATTAAATTTTGTTGCATGCAAAGATTTAACATTAGGTTAACAGGATTATTGGTGTAAGAGATAAAGTGGCCAATCTGACCCAATATTCAGTCACCACAACAGTAAAATTGTCGAAGTCCTGAACGTTACGAAATTTTTAAAATGCAATATGATTATACCAGAAGCCATAAGAAGGTCGTTCGACTTATCAAAATAGTCAGCGTTTTATACCAAGTTTTATTAATTTATCTTCATAATTAACGGAGATAACGTTTTACTTATTCTGCATAAGAATAACATGGGACTGAGTACGCAAGTTTGCTGCTACAAAAACAATAAACCAATAAACTGTTTTTTTTTGTGCAATAGACCACAACGATATGAAGTAATATACCGTACCAAGTTTTGTCAGGCTAAGTTAATAAATGAGCGTGTGTTAGTTTCTTATTAAACAGTTTAAAAAAAAAAACTTAGATAAATTTAATTAAATCATATTAAAAAAGAGAGTACTTTATTTATTCAAACGTAAAACATGAATAAAACAATTTTTCTTGTATTTTCTTATAATTACAATATTGTAGGCTATTAGCGTTGACTATAGTCAATGCTATTAATATCTCGTACTTTCGTATCTATTTCGTACGAATCTGTACGAGCAGGTGTGGGTACAGCTGTTCGACTGTCTGAATGTCTGTCTGTCCTTGATTTGTGGTCCACGTGTTGAATGAATCTAAGGTCGACACAACACTTTGTAGAAGTAAAAGTTGTTTTGATTAGTAGTAAAACACTTGTTAATTTAGCCTTAATATATTTTGTATGTAAATTTCTCATTTTATTCAGTCATTATAGAAATTAAACCAACCAATTGCGTTGTCACATCTGTTTTTTCTCAATATAAAAGAATCATTGCACAGTAACTGAGAAATCTGTAAAATTCCCGCAACACGACTCCAATCTATCTATCTCCAATCCATTTTAAGTAATTAACTATAACTGAATTGAATAAATCTGAATTGAAGGTTTTGGCTGAATTTTTTTTACTCGTAGTTCTTGAATACAGTTTGACTCTGCATGTATTGAATAGCACTAATCACTTTTGCAATTATGTTGTTGGTTCATATTAATACATTTCCAAAATGAAACAAAAAGGCAATCAAAAATCTCTAAAGATTCAACCGTTATTGCTCAAACCGCTTCATGAATTTATTTTTCTAGTAATCAAGACAAAAAAAAAAGTTTTTTACGTGTATTTTTGGTGAAAAATTATTTTCAACTTTTTGCTTCACGAGTAAAATATAATCACTAACCAGATATGTTTATCAATGTAACAAATAAGTCTCTTATTATTTACTGCCTAATTTGCTTTACATATCAAATTATATGATTCCTCATAAGTCTAAATGAATAGAAATGCAACATAACAATTTATTTTATGAAAAATCAAATATGTGATACACTTTTTATGAAAGGATATAAGTGTATTATAGTGAATAACACATTTACAACGAATATATAATAGATTTAATTTATAATGGTCCATTTTAAAATTGTTATTGACATTTAAAAAACAAATCTATGACATGTTACACAATGTATAGTGAAGTTTTACCTTACAAATTCTGAAAAGAATAATAAACACCTTTTATATGCATATTTAAAACCGGATAGCTGTGATTTAAGAACCGGTTAAGACTCCGGAACCTGGATAAGTCCCCGCCAGAGGTTCTACGTTTCGACTTTATTGAAGACCGTTTTGAGCATAGTTGAATACACAGACGGGGCACCGCCGTGCCGGCATCTACCGTGACATCTGCCGTGACATCTGCTCTCCTCTGTCTGGCAGCGTCAACGCTGGCGGCTATAAAACCAAGGAGAGGCTCGCACAGGGCTCGCAGTCGCAGGTCGACAGCCTAGCTAGCTGTTTGCCTGCGCTGTCAGCAATAGTATCTCTAGTATAGAGTTGGTACCACTGTATATTAGAGATGCTACCTTAGCTTAAGGGATGTATGTTTATTATTAAACATGTTAGAGTAACGCTTGTAGTTTTCTGCTAGTAAATGTAGTTAGTTTAACTGATTGTGGTGTTTGATGTTGGTTTTTTTGAAGTGTTTTATTTACTAATGAAATATGTACTTTTCTTTCACGCTTTAAAACTGACCTTGGTCAAAACTTGGGTTCGCAGTAGCCTGGCACCGAGTGTTTGGATCTAAGTCCCACCGGGTTTCAGCGATACTGTTGACCTTTGTAAAACCGACCTTGGGTGTTCGTTGTAAATTTACTTAATCTTGGAATATAAACTCTCTTTGTAAACTACCTTGGTCAAAACTTGGGTTTGCAGTAGCCTGACGCCGGGTGTTTGGATCTAAGTCCCACACTGCTTAACTTTAACTGATCAGTATGTTTCTTATCCTTTTCCTAACCCCTTACAAAAAGGTATGGCGCGAAAACCGACCTTAAGTCTTTACGGCACGAAAACCGGATGACTACCTATCTTAGCCCTCACTCACGAGAAACTTTTGGTGCAAACATAATTCAGATACGACCAAGGGTGTAGCAGTAATAGCCAAAAACAACGATTTTGAAGGTCAAATCTAAATAATTTCTTTATTTCTGGTTTACACTATGTTAAGTGGGTACTTAAATTACACGGATTGATCAGACGAACAAGTTGGTGCAAACAGAATTCAGATCTGACCAAGGGTATAGCAGTAATAGCCAAAAACAACTATTTTGAAGGTTAAATCTAAATAATTTATTTATTTCTGGTTTAACATATGTCAAGTGGGTACTCAAATTACGTGGATTGATCAGACGAACAAGATGGTACAAACAGAATTCAGATCCGACCAAGGGTATAGCAGTAATAGCCAAGAACAACGATTTTTGAAGGTCAAATCTAAATTATTTTTTTATTTCTGGTTTTCACTATGTTAAGTTTTTCTTTCACGCTTTAAAACTGACCTTGGTCAAAACTTGGGTTCGCAGTAGCCTGGCGCCGAGTGTTTGGATCTAAGTCCCACCGGGTTTCAGCAATACTGTTGACCTTTGTAAAACCGACCTTGGGTGTTCGTTGTAAATTTACTTAATCTTGGAATATAAACTCTCTTTGTAAACTACCTTGGTCAAAACTTGGGTTTGCAGTAGCCTGACGCCGGGTGTTTGGATCTAAGTCCCACACTGATTAACTTTAACTGATCAGTATGTTTCTTATCCTTTTCCTAACCCCTTACAAAAAGGTATGGCGCGAAAACCGACCTTAAGTCTTTACGGAACGAAAACCGGATGACTACCTATCTTAGCAGTAATAGCCAAAAACAACGATTTTGAAGGTCAAATCTAAATAATTTCTTTATTTCTGGTTTACACTATGTTAAGTGGGTACTTAAATTACACGGATTGATCAGACGAACAAGTTGGTGCAAACAGAATTCAGATCTGACCAAGGGTATAGCAGTAATAGCCAAAAACAACTATTTTGAAGGTTAAATCTAAATAATTTATTTATTTCTGGTTTAACATATGTCAAGTGGGTACTCAAATTACGTGGATTGATCAGACGAACAAGATGGTACAAACAGAATTCAGATCCGACCAAGGGTATAGCAGTAATAGCCAAGAACAACGATTTTTGAAGGTCAAATCTAAATTATTTTTTTATTTCTGGTTTTCACTATGTTAAGTGGGTACTTAAATTACGCGGATTAATCAGACGAACAAGTTGGTGCAAACAGAATTCAGATCTGACCAAGGGTATAGCAGTAATAGCCAAAAACAACTATTTTGAAGGTCAAATCTAAATGATTTCTTTATTTCTGGTTTAACATATGTCAGGTGGGTACTCAAATTACGCGGATTGATCAGACGAACAAGTTGACGCAAACAGAATTCAGATTGACCAAGGGTATAGCAGTAATAGCCAAAAAAAAAATTATTTTGAAGGTCAAATCTAAATAATTTCTTTATTTCTGGTTTAACATATGTCAAGTGGGTACTAAAATTACGCGGATTGATCAGACGAACAAGTCTGTGCAAACAGAATTCAGATCCGACCAAGGGTATAGCAGTAATAGCCAAAAACAACGATTTTTGAAGGCCAAATCTAAATAATTTCTTTATTTCTGGTTTAACATATGCCAAGTGGGTACTCAGAAGACACTGGTTTAAATCATAGTAACTGTTATAATTATATAGCGTTGAGAAAACATTATTGAAGTTTTCAGTTACGGAGCTGAGGTCTTGACAGTCTAAGAGCTAAACCCTAACTAACACATGTAAACTAGTTATTGTGCGATGTAGAACTTGGTGGGGGGACTGGTATGGTGGGGGGACTGGTGTGGTGGGGGAAGAGCCGAGTACCTAACCTACACGCAGACGCTATATCACTATGCGCCCAGCTCTTGCGCGGTACACATGGATTCACAAATACAAGACAATAATGTTTCTTACACATCTTCATCTTTTAATATTTACCAAGCTGGCACTAATGAAACGACTGATCAAATACAAGTACAAGAAGTGTCTACCACAACATCCTCTGATGCAGAAACAATTACGTTATCCTTGGTGGGTTTTAACTAACGGATATTTTATTCGAATTCCCCCGCACCAGCTGCCATCTGCCCCGCGCCATCTGCCCCGCGCCAGCTGCTTTGTAACCATCTGCCACGCTCCATCTGCCCCGCATCCTACACTTTTACCCCCACCATTGTATTTGATACCAGAACGCTAGCTATCGAATAGTCAGTACACCTCCGGATCTCGACCGGTGAACATCGAGCTCTCCGAGACGCTCTTCACAAAATAATAATATCATGTCACACGAGATCTGATAGATGTTTCCACTTCATTGCCTATCTGTAGTTGAGTGGTGTTTTGAGGTCTGCCGCTATCTTTAGCGATTAATAATAAATCTGTATGATTTCTGCGCTCATTTCGTAATATGCGTAAGTATACGCATTATATTGAATGTAATTATCAAATAAAACCTGTGAGAGTTTTTTAAAACATCCTCAGGATGACCCTGAACTTGGCCTATCTCACCGTTATATGGTCTACACTATTATATATGCTACAATAATAAGGGTTTTTCTCCAAACCCTCTTCTTCTTGCTCTATTGTAGCGTTTCTGAATTACTGTAAGTCACCTAAAAAATCCAGTTGTAACAGGTTAAAATACAGCTCTGTGATTGGTCGGAATAAGCTCGCTCCCCATTGGTCGTATTAGGCGTTCTGATCGCTGATTGGTTGTTGGTGCCTATATATACCGGTGCAGACAGCCTTCCACATTCATTCTGTTCCAGACTTTTGTGTTGGTCAGAGGTCCTTGCGCTGCTTCATTCTCTGCTATTGTGGTAAGTGAGTTGTGATAGTATTGTGCAATTATTACAGTAAGTGCTACTATAATTTGTCGTTAGTATTTAACGCGTATTATATTTGGTGTATCAGGTCTAAACTCAGTTTTATTGTATAACATAACCCTACTTTTATATCTTAACCTCACTTTTGAGAGTCAAACATATAGTTCTATTTCATAGTCTCACTCTTTTAGTCAGACATAACCTCACTTTAATATTTTTAATTATTATTTTACCAGGCCTATCGTCGTATTTACTCAAGTTTCTCTTTGGGTTCACATAACCTTACTTTTGCTTAACATAACCTCACTTTATTGTTTTAATTTATATTTAACTTTTAGTTTGATTCAACTAGTAAAATGGCTAAAGTTGTTCAACCCGTTGAAGTACTTAGTGACGAGCAGGTTTATGTTAAAAAGTTTAGATTGTACGGAACGAAAACTATTTTCAAATTTTCTAACCCTCCTCCTGATACTAGTGAGATAGATTGGCTCAGACAAGGTTTTGCCAAGATTGTAAATGAGATGAAAGGACAAGCCCGCGAAAATGATCAGCTCGGGTTCACTTTGCAGAGTCTTAACCTAAAAAGTAGAGATCCGGGGTATGTCGCATTTCGACCCGCTGGTGAAATTGATGAAGACATCCTTTGGCAAATTTTTGGAGAGATCATACAGTCAAATTCTGAATCCGTCAAGTCCACTGACACTTTTAAAGTAGAATGTACTCGAGTTAATCTCCCTGTAGGTTCTGGGAGGGTACGACCTGGTATCTTTAACACGTTTGACGAGGAGTGCAAAGCAAGGAAGGGTATCGTAGTTATTAAAAATAAAGACAACTTGTGTCTCCCCAAGGCCTTGGTTGTAGGTATCGCTCATACAACAAAGGATCCTCAGTACAAGTCAATTAGGCAAGATGATAAAAAAAGGCAAACCGTGAGGGCTCAGGAACTTATTCGACGGGCTAGAGTAGAGATGCCCGAGGATGGTGCGGGAATCCCAGAACTTGAGAAGTTTCAAGACTTGTTGAAAGATTTCAAAATAACCGTGTTCAATTATGATAATAAAGGCCGGGACGTTTATTTCGAGGGCAGTGTTGAAAATGCTAAATTCAAGATCAACCTGTTGTTTTACAACGGGCACTATAACGTAATAACTAGTTTGACTGCTGCTTTCGTTTGTAAATATTTTTGTGAAGTTTGCCATGTTCCCTATGATCACAAAGGTGTGCACAGATGTTCAAACATCTGTTCTCAGTGTCAGACCATCTCGCCTCCCTGCAAAGAGGAGCATGGAGGAATAGTTTGTTCAAAATGTAATATGACTTTGAGAAATCAACAGTGTTTCACTGCTCACCAAGTCGATAAATGTAAAGTTGTCAAAAAGTGTCTTGATTGCGGTAAATTAGTTTGGATTAGAGACAGATCCACGCCCCACAAGTGTGGAGAAGTCTATTGTAAACCTTGCGGATCTTTCCAAGATCCAAATCACAAATGTTTCATACAGCGGAACGATGGTAAGCCTAAACCAAAGGACTACATTTTCATTTTCTTTGATCTGGAGACTCGCCAAGACGAGTCTCTCCCCTCTGATCCCGAACAAAAAGTACATAAAGTAAACTTGTGTGTTTCCCAGCAGTTTTGCTACCAGTGTATCGAAACAGAATTTTGCAGGGTTTGTAAAAACCGTACGAGAGTCTTCAACTCTGACCCTGTTAAAGATTTCATGGAATACGTCATGGAAGTCCGAAAAGGTTTTAAAGATGTCTGTGTAATTGCCCACAACGGTCAGGGCTTTGATTTCCAATTTTTGTTAAAGTATGTTCTTGAAAAAACTAAATTCACACCCGATCTGGTCATGAAGGGTTGCAAAATTATTCTCATGGAGATGGACAACGTTAGATTTGTGGACTCACTTAACTATTTCCCCATGGCCCTCGCTGCACTCCCTAAGTCATTTGATCTGCCTCCGGAGAGAAAGAAGGGTTACTTTCCTCACTTGTTCAACACTCTGGCGAACCAAAATTATGTAGGCCCTATCCCCGATAAACAGTACTATTGCCCAGAGTCAATGTTTAAAAAGTCCAATAAGGCCTTTAAAATCTGGTACCATGAAAGAGTAGCGGAAAACTATGTATTTGATTTTCAAAAGGAAATGTTGGAGTATTGCATCTCTGATGTGGAGATCTTGGCCCAAGCTTGCCTTAAGTTCAGATCGATATTCCTCCAAGAGTGTAATGTTGATCCTTTCCTAGAGGCTGTAACGATCGCTAGTGCTTGCAACTTGGCCTTCCGCCGCAACTTTTTGAAACCAAACACGATCGGCCTCATCCCAAAGAACGGCTACCGTTTAGTGGATAACCAGTCAGCTATTGCCATTCAGTGGTTGAGCTGGGAAGAAGAGAAACGTGGAGTGAGGATTGAGCATGCGGGGCGGGGTAAAGAAGTAAAGATTAACAAACTGAAAGTAGATGGGTTTGACAGGGAAAACATCTACGAGTTTCATGGATGCTACTGGCATGGATGCCCCAAATGCTTCCCGTTCAATCGAGAGGCTCCTGTGAAGGAGGATCCCTCAGACTCACTTCACTTAAGATACGAGAGAACTAAGGCCAAAATCGCTAAGTTTAGTGACTACGAAGTAGTCGAGATGTGGGAGTGTGAGTTTAGGAAATTAAAAAAAGAAAAAAAACTCAAACACTTGGACTCTCTCCCCATATTGAACACACTCCCACTAGACCCAAGACAGGCTTTCTTTGGGGGCAGAACGGGTAACTCTAAGACTTACCATAAATGCGTCGAAGGAGAAACGATCCAATATGTGGACGTTTGCTCGCTCTACCCGTATGTGTGTAAGTACGGAAAGTATCCCCTAGGTCATCCCACCATTCATGTAGGAGACAGAGAGTGCAGACAGAGAGGTCTCCAAGTAGATGGTTTATTGAAATGCAAAGTCCTACCACCAAGGGATCTCTACCACCCAGTACTCCCAGCAAGGATGAATAATAAATTAATGTTTGCCCTCTGTAAAACATGTGGTGAAAACCAAAACCAAGAAGACTGTGAACACGAAAGCGAAGAAAGAGCCCTGGTAGGAACTTGGACAATGGATGAGGTGCGGAAAGCGGTAGAGAAAGGCTATGTCATCCTCGATATGTATGAATTATGGGAATATGAAATGGCCACATACGAGAAAAGGGGACTCTTTACAGATTTCATCAATAAATTCCTGAAAATGAAACAAGAAGCGTCCGGCTACCCAGAATGGTGTAAGACTCAGAATGATAAAGACCGGTACGTGCGGAACTACTTCACGCATGAAGGAATCAGGCTGGACCCCGCCAAGATTGCTGAAAATAAAGGTTTGAGATCAATGGCTAAACTCATGCTAAATTCATTTTGGGGTAAATTTGGACAGCGGGAGAACCAGACAAAGGCCACGATAGTCAGAGACCCCAAAACACTGTTCGGGATGATGACAAGACCCTATATAATAGTGAATAGAATACAGATAGTAAACGAAGAGGTAGTGGTAGTGAGCTGGGAGTACCTGGAGGAAGTCGGTGAGCCCTTAAGAAACGTGAATGTAGTCATAGCGGCCTATACTACTGCTCAAGCTAGGCTGAAACTGTATGAATATCTGGAGGCCCTGGGTTCACAAGTCTTGTACTACGATACAGACTCAACCCTCTATATTTATAAGGGAGGTTTGTACAGGGTTCCTACGGGGGATTACCTCGGGGAAATGACCGACGAGCTGGTTAAATACGGACCTGGATCTTTCATCGTTGAATTCGTTTCTGGGGGGCCTAAAACGTACGCATATCTTGTCTGGTCAACCAACAAACAAAAACTAAAATCTGTTTGCAAAATCAAAGGCCTCACCCTCAATTCTAAGACCTCCAAAACACTTAACTTTGAAAAACTAAAAGAAATGGTTCTTAGTGAGTCAGCTGAAAGCATAGAAATTAAGGAATCTAGAATCAGGAGGACGAAAGACCGCGATATTGTAACTGTGAATGAATCCAAACTTTTCAAAATTACTGGACCAAAAAGAAAGCTCGAGGGTGAGTACGACACACTACCTTATGGTTATAAAATCCAAAAACTTGAGTAAACACTACTGGTAGTATTGGGAACGATTCGTCCCCTTTTGTAAAAAAAAACATGGTCACGTGGCCTGATTTCAGGTTTTAACTTGGATGATATAACCTCCAGCTCTGTCTCAGCCACTTTGGTCGCTGATCCTGCCCTAAATTGCTCTAATCTGTACTACTGCACAATACTTAAAATAAAATGGCTCACTTGACTTCATGAACAGTTCAATTGTAAATATAGTTGAGCATGTCTTGGACATTGTAAAAGTTCCCACTGTATGTATGTCTGTGTGGTTGTGTTTGTGTGTGTGTGTGAATGAAGGTCAATGGCGTGGGGGACGAAAAGCCCCGTAAACCTGAATGTAAATTGAAGGGTCTTGTACGTTGAGGCGTCTAGGTAAGTCCTTGGCTACTCCTTGGAAGGACCTAGAGTGAATGGTGTACTCAAGTTATTCCTTGAATCCATACGGTGGGACTTGTAAAAGTAAAAAATGAACGGAGGAGACAATTAGCTTGTTTTTTTTTTTGGAAGGTCTCCACGGGTCATGGCGGTGGAGGGGCTATGGCTTTTTTTTTTCTAAAAATACTCTATCCTTTGTTTGCTAAAAAGGGAGAGGACATTAGTTCGTACTGGGCATCAACCAGGTAATCTGGATGGCCTACGTATGGAATAATGTTTAACCTGGGTGCATATGCACGGGATGGTCTCAAACCCCACCCAAGCAAACAGACACTTAGTATACGGGGTTAACGGCTATGAACACCGGGTTTCTAAGCGATAGCTATGATGGAATGGATGTCTGATAAGCTCTTTAGCGGACAAATTATTTTCTTTGCTATACTGGAACAGTGCGTTGTTCTTGTTTATTCCAACAATAATAGCTGTTAACTGATGTATTTTATTATGTGTTTGAACAATAAAGACTGCTAACAAATGGAACAAGGGGTTTCGCACACCCTGTATAACGAAAATCCTAGTCTGTAAAAGGGCGCTGTCCCACCTTGTTTGCTGAAGTTAGCCCTAGTTGGCCTCGCTGCAACATAGTAACTGTTATAATTATACAACGTTGAGCAAACATTATTGAAGTTTTCAGTTACGGAGCTAAGGTCTTGACAGTCTAAGAGCTAAACCCTAACTAACACATGTAAACTATTATTATTGTGCGATGTAAAACTTGGTGGGGGGACTGGTATGGTGGGGGACTGGTGTGGTGGGGGAAGAGCCGAGTACCTAACCTACGCGCAAACGCTACACCACTATATGTCCAGCTCTTGCGCGGTACACATGGATTCACAAATACAAGACAATAATGTTTCTTCCACATCTGTCTCTTATAATGTTGAACACAATGACACTGATCAAAAATATATCTGGTGAAATACAAGTACATGAAGTTTCTACAACAACACCATCTGATACAGAAGCAATGATTTTATCCTTGATGGACGTTTTATTAAACAATAATGGAATAAGGTGGTAAATGAATTCAAGAATTACCATCTGCCTCGCACCATCTGCCTCGCGCCATCTGCCCCGCACCACCTGCCCCGCGCCATCTGCCTCGTATCCTACACTTTTAACCCCACCATTTTATTTGATATCAGAACGCTAGCTAGCGAATAGTCAGTACACCTCCGGCTCTCGACCGGTGAACATCGAGCTCTCCGAAACGCTCTTCACAAAATAACAATGTCATTTCATTCAAGATCTGATAGATGTTTCCATTTCATTGCCATCAGGTATTATTTCTACATGACGGTAATGAAATGGAAACACCTATCAGAACAGATTGGTGTCGAAAAAACAACAACATCGATGACAACGAACAACGGGGAACTATTGTAAACATGAATTATTGTAAATAGAATAAAGTAATATTTGTAATAGTAATACCTCGCACTCGTATCATTCGATTGTTTCATTCGATTGTTTTCATTTGATATTTTATATCGATTATACTATCGAATCACAATTCGAATTTTACGAGTGCGACGTAGATTTTTTAAAAACACCCTCCCCGTGACTTTGACCTTTAAACTTTCCCTCATTACGTCACGAAACCGCCTACGTCACTGGCTCAGCCTCAGATGACGTATATATTCACTCAGCCCATGCGGTCAAGTGACGTGTGACGTCACTTTTTAATATATCCTAGATTATATTTATATAATGGTGTAGCTGTAAAGTATATGTATAATATTGTATATACATTGCCATATGATAGTATCAATCGCATAGAGTATATAATAGTCGAACCATGGAACATATATACATATAATTTACAGTATATAATATATATATATATATATATATATATATATATATATATATATATAATGGTGTATATGTAAAATAATGTATCATAGAGCATAGGTTGCCAGAACTGAGCAAAATGAGTTAAAATTTAAAAAGTGAGGTTAGGAAATTTGGCGGGAAATAAAGTGCCATGGGCGCCGCCATCTTGGAATGACGTCACTACAAAATGCTGGCTTCTGATTGGCTTGCTATAGTGGGGCGTATCCTACTCCTTTAGTTATCAAGACTGTTATTAATAAATAATAATGAAGTTAAATAATTTTAATAGGGAAAATTAAAAAAAAATATAACTTATAATGCTCACCCGCAACATGTTGACTCTATCACTTTTGCAGACTTCCCAAAAGTAAATTTCCAAAGGCGACAGCTAAATAACTGGTAGGCCTATTGTCTATAACTGGTATTGTCTAGACCAAATGTTCTCGCATCTGAGTACACCGTGTTTCTTTAGGTGAATTTCTGAATAGTCTTCTTGTCGTTTGTAAAATTCAGTATTATAAGTCGCTAATATTACAACTTTATTCACTTCAATAGTTTACAATATTGAACACGTCCGTTAAGTAAACACGGACACATTACTTCAGACGATTGCACGTGATTTTATAAACTATCACATTATACATAAATCAAAACTAGTTCGTACGCAGCACACTGACGTAAGGGTAGCATTATTATTATTATTTCCACATTAAAAAATTTTAAAAATCAAATACAGTGTTCATCCAAACACTTATGCAAATAGTATTGGAAATTAAATAAAGATTTACCTTTCGTCAAAAGCTCCAAAACTCGTAACTTGAGTTACGACCGTTTCGGCATTATAATGCCATCCTCAGACACAATACAACGAATTACGCCGACTGGCCGTAACACAAGTTACAATATTTGGAGCTGTTTACGAAAGGTAAACCCTTATTTAGTAACATAACCGCTCATTGGCTAGTTAGCATGAATTTTAATTTATCTGCAATGCTGGTTCTACATCAATGGTTGTCTTATAATTATGAGGCAGGACTATTATTTTGATTTTTATGTTCCGTCGTTTTGAATACATTAATTTTACATCCGGGACTTTTTTATCCTACAAAATGCTTCGTCTAAATTTCTGCCATTAGTGGTTAATGTAGAGGTAATATGGTTAATCTATGTGTTATTCAATGTTACAAAAACTATATATTATTCTTAAACAATAAGGAAATTTGTTTATACTATTTTGGTATATATCTTAGACATATATAGGCCGAAGCAATAAAATTATATTGTCTTAAACGAGATTCAAATTGATAAGACACCAAATTGCCTTTAAAATATACCATATAGCAGCTCGTAAAGTTTAAAAGTATAACCGCTTTTCCTAAATCCATACTCAAACTTACAATCCGAACCGGTAATTAAACTCATCATATAAAAGCTTTACTGTTGCAAAAATTTGCAAAACATATTCTCATTCTGTAGTGAAGTCTAATATACTCATATCAAATAACAATACTGTTAATCAGTTATGAAGTGTAATATTTAATGCTATGTTTTGATGACTTATTACGGTGAATTGTGTTGTTCTATTGTGGTAATTTCATTCCGTTTCTCAGTGTTTGAAACGTTAGCGGAATTCGATTTTTTTCCTCCTCTTGGACGGCGGGGACGTCGACGGCTGGTCATCGTCCCGCAGCTCCTCAAGAGCGTCTTGTAGTCGGGTCTTAATGGAGTCTGTGAGGATGCCGTTCCTGGTCTGGTTTGTGATGAGGCTGTACCTGACGTCGTTCAACCTGCGGAAGTGCCTGGAAGTGGTGCCTTGTAGCACTTCCGACACTGACTGTCCACTCATATCCCCGGCGCCCTCGTCTGTCGTCGTAATTTTGGGCATATCAGTAGAGTTTTCACTGGGAATTTTGATGTGATGAATATATTTTTGGTTGGGAAAAATATCTTTGTTACTATAGTAACTCCCTCAATCTTTTAAGAAAAGAGTTTGAAAAAGAAATTTTTTTTAGAATTTTGTAAAAAAATGCACGAGCAAGAAATAATGACTGTTAAAAACGTAAATGTGTACTACTTAAAACATTAAATTAGTTAAACACCATATCCAAATTTAAATTGAATTATTCCAATAAATCAAAAGAAATGGTATTCTGTTTAGATTATAAATGAAATATTTAGGTTCTAAAACAACTATCATTATATTAATAGGCAAGCTAAACTGTCCCTCCTTTTTTCTCAGTGTGAGTGCGTTGTAGGAGAAATTCACGCATACCGCAAGAAGGTATTGTCGTTTAGATATGCAGAAACCTCTTATAATTTACATCGGATCTCAGAGTAGCCCCACAGGCCTTCAAAGTTTAAATGTTATCTTATTATGGAAGAACAATACTCAAGGATATTGAACATTTTACAGCTGTTGTTATCATAGCAAATTCTAACACAATAGCAATAACAGCTATTTCAGGCATAATGTAAATAATATACCCCCGTCGCAGCAAACCTGCGTACTCAGCGAATTTCCGTTGCAAATTTGTGTCTTAATACCACATAAAGCTGCTTACCAAGTTTCATTAAAATATATTCACAAATAAGCGATATTTTAACTATTTTACATAAGAATAACATTGGGGATGAGTATGTAGGTTTGCTGACACAAGGAACACAAACAATTGATTTTGATGCAAATATCAATAGAATTCAACTAGGTTTTATCAAGTTTTATCAATATTCATTCATGAATAAGTGATATATAACATTTGAATCATTCTCATAAGAATAACATGGGGGCTGAGTAAACAGGTTTGCTGAAAAAGGAACGAAAAATATGGGGTTTCATTCTAATATCAATATAACTCAACTAGGTGAAGCCGCATTCCAAGTTTCATCAATCTACATTCATAAATAAGCGATGTATACCATATTTGAATTATTCTCCATAAGAATAACATGGGGGATGAGTACGCAGGTTTGCTGCAACAAGGAGCACAACAAATAGGTTTTTATGTAAGTATCAGTATATCTCAACAAGAGGTGAAACTATATACCAAATTTTATTATTTTATGTCATAATTAAGGAAGGCATAAGATTTGACTTATTCTCCATAAGAATAACATGGGGGCTGAGTACGCAGGTTTACCGCTACGGGAAGTATCGGTAAAAATTTATTTTGTGCAAACAAGAATAGACCACAACCAGATGAAGCCACATACCAAGATTCATTAATATTTGTTCATTAATAAGCAAGATATAAAATTTTACTTATTCCCCATAAGATTAACATTGGACAACGTACTTTGTTAGCACTTTTAATATCTCGGTAACCAATTGACGTAGAGCGATGATCAAAATACCAAATTGTTTGTTTTTTAAGCTAAATTTTATGGTCCAAAGAAAAGTTTGGGTTTGAAAAGAATTACATGTAAACGTTCAAAAACCCATTTTTGGGGTACAAAACCCTCTTTAAAATAGAGCGACCTGTCTGGTTCTCGAACTCATGAAAATAGATCCTGCCCTACACTTTTATACCAAATTTCCATCAAGATCGGACCATTTTTACGAAAGGTGTCGTGCCTAAGGACAAATATGTATATATATATATATATATATATATATATATATATACATACATATGTGTCCTTAGGCACGATAAATTTTGTAAAAATGGTCCGATCTTGATGGAAATTTGGTATAAACGTGTAGGGCAGCATCTATTTTCATGAGTTCGAGAACCAGACAGGTCGCTCTATTTGAAAGAGGTTTTTGTACCCCAAAAATGGGGTTTTTGAACTTTTAATATGTGATTCTTTTACATGTTTTATACATATATGTACATATATATGAATTTGAACGAATAGTGTTTTGGCATCTGGGGGCCTCAAAACGAAAAGTTATCATGGTCCCGGGCCTAAGTCTTACCATGCCGACTACGGTAAGCTTCTTCCCTATAGGGGAAATTCGCTAAAAACCTCACTTATGGTTAGGTTTACGTTTAAGAAATAATCGTCGATATTATTTGCCGTTATACACTGTTACATGTCTGCAATAATTTCTTAAATAACAAATTATAGATGCTGAACTATATATTCGGTATTCATCAAACGAAGATAGATGACTCTTCTCTTTTAGCAATCTCTCAACCCATTTTCAAGCTTACACGAGCGTTGATGTGGGTTGACGTTTTAACTATTGATTTCATACGTTTAAACAGTGATCATGATAAAATTTAACTATAAAATTCACTATTAAAATTAGCAACACAATGTTAAAATAATTAAGCAAGTTGAAAACTTTAAAAACTCAAAAAGCAGGTTCTAGTAAGGCTTAAAATTTACAAAATCGTTCGTTTAAATGTTATTATTTCAACTTACGCGCGAGTATAACTTAGATTGCGATTTATGTACCCAATCTTTACAAACACATTATTACTCAACTATCAGCTACTGGGTACAACGCACATTTCCCATCCCATACCTCGTCCACAAAATCCATCTCCTACAACTCCCAACAGAAAGGATGAACTCAAAGAGGAAATAACACTGAGACGTGACGGAACTGAGTTCGGCGGCAATCTAGGGCTCCCCCCGGGGCCCTTCGATGCTACAAGTTCTCTTCGGCACTTTAAAACGCGTGTTGTGTGCCATACGGAGAGATTCTTGTTTGCTGTCATCGAAAAATGTCTCTGTGTGTTCGGCTTGTACAAGTTTCGTACTCTAATTTTGTTGCACTCTCGCAGAATTATTTATTGATAATAATTATTCGGATACAAATTTCTCACTACTTGGGGAAGAAATTCGTTTTATCTTTGTTAGCTTAACAATAGATAAATTAGATTAATTAAGAGTTTAATTAATTAGGAGTGGATTAATAATTGAACTCAATTTTTTTATTTTTCAATTTAATGCACGTAATATTATACATTGTAATTTTCAACATCCCCCCCATGACGAGCACAATTTCAACCATTTGCTTTTACCTGCACGTTGGGGTTACTATAGTTATATAATACATCAGTAATTTTATATTTTTTCAAATACAAAAAATTGTTTCCTTGAGTATATTAGTATAGACCAGTAATTTTAAGGGGGAAATTAAAATCAACAAAAATTACTTAATTTTACCGAATTTCCCCTATAGGGAAGAAGCTATTACCGTAGGTGGCATGGTAAGACTTAAGCCCAAGACCATGATAACTTTTCGTTTTGAGGTCCCCAGATGCCAAAAACACTATTCGTTCAAATTTATATATATGTATATCAACTTTTGAAAGAAACACCCAATTTTGATGAAATTTGGCTCAAATGTGGAGAGTAGCATTTATGACTTTAAGTTCCAGATAAGTGACCAGATCGATCGCACTATGGGAAGGGGGTTTTATGGGGGTTTACAATTTTCCAAAAATCGGTTTTTTGCAAATTTGACCCCAAAATGTTAAAAACATTCAATTTTGGTTATATCCATTTTATAGAGCTTAAAAAACAAATAATTTAGTATTTTGAATCATTAACCTAGGTTAAGTGGTTGCGGAGAAAATCCAAAAAAACATGTCCCATGTTAATCTTAAGGGAAAAAGGTTTTTAGATTTTTCTCAGATAGTTTTACTAAAAACTTCACATTTCTGTTCATTAATGTGTTTAGCTCAACAAAACAAACATTGTGGTGTATTAATCGTTGTTCTACGTCCAACCGTTGCAGAGATATTCAAAGTGCTAAAGACAGTACGTTGTCCAATGTTATCCTTATTGATAATAAATAAAATTTGATATCTCGATTATTTATGAATGTATATTAATGAAACTTGGTATGTGGCTTCAAATAGTTGTGGTGTATTGATATTAGCACAAAAAACAAGTTTTTTGTTGATAGTCCCCGTAGCAGCAAACCTGCATACTCGGCCCCATGTTATTCATATGGAGAATAAGTAAAGTTGTACATCTCCCTTAATTATGAACCTAAATTAATAAAACTTGGTATATAGCTTCACCTGGTTCAGTTATATTGATAATTGAAAAAAAATTACTTATCTTCCTCGTTGCAGCAAACCTGCGTCCTCAACCCTAATTTTATTCTTATGGAGAATAAATAAAATGCTCTATATCACTTTATTTATGGATGTATTTTTGTGAAACCTGGTAAGTAGCTCTATGTAGTAGTGAGTCACATATATATGCATTGGTATGTGGCTTTATGTGGTATTAAGACATATTATGCATTGGAAATTCGCTGAGTACGCAGGTTTGCTGCGACGGGGGTATTTGTGTTCCTTGCTGCAGCAAACCTGCGTACTCAGCCCCAATGTTATGGAGAATAATTAAAATTGTATATACTGCTTATTTGTACCGCTATATTTTTATGAAACTTGGTAAGTGGCTTTATGTAGTCTTAAAACATTTATATATCCATTGGAAATTCACTGAGTATGCAGGTTTGCTGCGACGGGGGTATTTTGATTTTATATTATTATACGCTTTTTCTAGGTTGCATTTCTTAAAGTTAAAAGATTCTCTAAATATTTTTTGTTGGTTGGAAAGACAGCTAGTTTTGAACTGAAATGTTAAGACAGGGTGTGGTAAATCCTCTGATGTAATTATTTCCTCTGCTTGCTGAACTTATTTCCTCTGCGTGCTGAACTTGAACAGTGGAATTAGAAGAGAATACTAAATCTAATATTACACCTCTGTTATTTAAAATTCTGTTTATCCGCTTCACATTTAAAAATGATGCTAATTCTATGAGTGATTTTGATGATTTGGTGGGAGGACTATTAGGAATATCTAACCAATTGACATGGGGTAGATTAAAGTTTCCTGTGATGAGCAATTGATCATAACTTTTAATATTCGTACTTAATGTGTTTTCTATACTACTGTAAAAATTTGAATAAACATCATATGGTTGACTTGACTGGGTGGTATATATACACCGTTTATGATCAACGAGCTCTTTGGACTAAATTTTATTTCGACCCAGACACTTTCAATCGATTCTTCAGAGGAAGGTATCAAAAATGATGTTAAACCCTTTTTCACTGCTATTAAAACACCACCACCCTCTGAATTTTTACTAGTTTGTTTAGAACGGTCTTTTCTGTAGACATTATAATTAGATAAACCTATTCGTTGCTTGAAATGCCCTCTTTTAACCGGTTTTCTGTTAAAACTATTATATCATAATTATATGTCGCAATATTTTGTCTAACTTCAGCAGTTTTTGATCTTAAGCCATTAATATTTTGATAGTAAACTTCTATAGACTGCCGAAAGTGGTTCCGTTTTTTGATGGAACTATTTCAGAAACACCACACACACGTTTTATTATTATATCTTTCTCTCCTTGAATTTTTCTTTCACTTAATTCCTTTTTTAATATATCCAGATGATATCACTCTTGTTCTGTTCTGTCCCGTGAAATTTTAAGTCACGGATAATTTAAGTTGTCATTGTTTATAGAAAAACAGTGAATGAATGTAATTGCATAAGCCTCTGAGGGAAATACAATTTTCAATGGACGTAATTTATTTGAACTGTAAATTCCATGTCTGTATACTTTGACCATGCAGAGTGGAAGATCAAATTTTATTGAAGACATGGCTTCCTCAACTAATTTTAATTCATATTCTTTTGTTGATATTGTAGGCTTCCTTCCTTTAGTTATTTCGGGTAAACCATAAAGAATTAAATTTCGAGCTCTTATTTTTCGATCGTTTAATTCTTTCAATATTGTTTCTGTCATATAAATATCTGTTTTATTTTTACTTTTATTGTTTGATTGATAATCACAACTTTCAAATGTTACGGGGCCTATATTTTTTCTTTGGATTGTGAGATGAAGGCATTTGGATCAATTTTAGGTGATAAAGACCCAAAATACTGATCCATAATGGCAGTGTTATTAAACATAATAGTGTCTAATTTGTTAAATGACTGTTCTAACTGCATAGGGTGTATTTTAATGATCATTTCTTTTTTATTTAGTAGACCTGAATCATGATCGATCTACATGCCTGATAATATATTTTAATTTGTCTTCAATAAGATTGCATATTTTCTTTTCCCACTTTTATTAAAATGTAACCCATGCTTTGTGAAACTCGCTGTCGTTAAGATGTTGTTTATATCATTGAAATAAATATTGTCTTTAAACGGACAATTTTGAATGAGATTTTTTATCAAGGCATTTGCTATATTAGTTTTTGTATCTAAATGTTCTTTGTCAAATCTGAAAGGGATGCATGAACAGTTTATTCATTGCTTCAGGAATTTTTTGTTCATAACCATTTGTTTCATCAATGTCATTTGTCCCGGCTGATAGAACTATTATTTCATCTATATAAATAAAGTTAGACTTTTGTCTGTACATTGCTTGGAATTATGAAATTTTTGCATATTTTCTCGTTTTACAACCTAGGGAAACCAAAAGGAGTCTTATCTAAATTTCTGTCTATCTGTCTGTCTGTCCGTCTATCTGTCCATCGGTAACGCTCAAGGACAGGTTTTTGTTCGCGTTTCATGGGAAAACAGGTGCACTGACTTTGATGAAACTTTGTTTCTTTGTTCTATTTATGTGTCAGAAGGTTTTAGGCCACTTTAAACTGGCATACGCTTTTTGGAAAAAGAATGGCAGCCGCTCAAAAACGTGATTTCTGCAGTTTTGGTCATGTTTTGTTTGCTTTTCACAGGGAAACGGCTGCACTGATTTCGATAAGACTTTTATTCCAAGTTCTATATATGCGTTAGAAGGTTTTAGGCTAATTGGATTTTTTAAATTACCTCAGGACTTCACCCCACGGGGTTTTTAAGATCTTATGTTATTCTTATGGACAAGTATTTATTAATATTTAACCAGATGATGACTTAAGAATATTTATTCCATAAACAGATGTTTAGTTCTTATTTAAAACATTGAGTGAAGATTAGAAATAAATAACATAAGTATACAGTGTGGATATACCCATTGATTTTGAATACAGAATTCAAAATTAATGATATGACTAAAAGTGTCTAATTTGTTAAATGACTGTTCTAACTGCATAGGGTGTATTTTAATGATCATTTCTTTTTTATTTAGTAGACCTGAATCATGATCGATCTACATGCCTGATAATATATTTTAATTTGTCTTCAATAAGATTGCATATTTTCTTTTCCCACTTTTATTAAAATGTAACCCATGCTTTGTGAAACTCGCTGTCGTTAAGATGTTGTTTATATCATTGAAATAAATATTGTCTTTAAACGGATAATTTTGAATGAGATTTTTTATCAAGGCATTTGCTATATTAGTTTTTGTATCTAAATGTTCTTTGTCAAATCTGAAAGGGATGGCATGAACAGTTTATTCATTGCTTCAGGAATTTTTTGTTCATAACCATTTGTTTCATCAATGTCATTTGTCCCGGCTGATAGAACTATTATTTCATCTATATAAATAAAGTTAGACTTTTGTCTAACTTTATTATTCATTCCATAAACAGCTGTTGTAGTTCATATTTAAAACGTTGAGTCAGGATTGGTAATAAAAATCGTAAGTATACAGAGTGGATATATTATCTAATTCTATATTTGTCAGACTCATTCACTCACTGACAATGTGATCAATTTATCTGAAAATGACAATGTCTATGAAGATTAAAATTTGCATGGTGGTTCCCTTTACGCTAAAGATGTACAATAATAATAGGTTTAAAAAATCCTATAGAGCTCTGCCCAAATTTACTTTTACGGCAATCTTATGAGTATTAATATTTACTGGACCTTTTAAGTTGAAATTGGGTAGGAACATAACTACTACATCAGAACAAAATGCAAGCCTATTCCCGAAACGACAATTTTTAAGGCCTTCGCCCCCCCCCCACCCCCGAGTTACAAGATATAATTTGTTAACAATATTGCACCTACCACTGAACTGATGGAGCTTAAATTCAGTAGGAATATAGCAAATGGCTCAATGCATTCAAATACCTACTCCAGATACAAATATAAGGGATATTCCCCACTGGCCTTTAATATATGTATGTTAATCATCACACCAACCAATAGACCTTAAATTTTGCATCTTAAAGGACATAAAAAACAACATCATGACTATAATGGGGAGTAACGGTGTTGTTCTCTGAAGATTTCACACAGATGCTTTGTCATGCGTGAGACATGGGTGGACAAGATCTATACGCCTCCCTAAAAAGATATTTTATGTAGCCGACCACTGAGCGTCTCAAATTAACAGAACATTTGAAAATGTATTTTGGAGAAGATTAAGGGGTTGAAGAGTTTTCTTATGCTCTTTTAAAAGTTGAGAACAGAACATTGAAAAACCAAACGTGGTCTCATAAATGTCTGTATTGAAGTCATTTTGTCAACCTATCTGCCAGTATATTTCGTTAACTTTTATTAACTGTACAGTAAAAATGTAAAATGTAATTAAAATATTTTAGAATTAATTGGGTTATTTTTTTTATTTATTTATTATTTAAACTTACAACCCGTACGAAGGCGGGTACACGGCTAGTTCTTATTAAAAGTAGAAATGTTATGTAGAGAAGGCTTTAAAATTGTCAGTAGGTTAGCATTGGGTGATACATCAATACGGGTACTGTAGCATTTCGGTGAATCAAATGTTTTGCTAAAATTCCGTCCTTGACTATCACAGAGAATTACAATTTTAAAATCAGTATTCTTTTTGTTTTGATTGATTTGGAATTTAAAATCTTTACGCATTTCAGAAGACAACTTGGGGGACCCTTTTCTCATTGGAACACTTTTGTGTATAGGCTTTAGGTCTTTAGGTGTATGGCCTTTGTGTACTGGTATTAGGAATTATACTATTTAAATTATCAGGCTTATTTATTTGTTCACTAGAAATACCCCCATTGACATTGGGATTTATAGTTGATAAAACACTGTATGGATTTTTATCTAAAAATTCCATATCCTTGTTGGAATGCAGTGTTTGATCTGTTTTATATCCACGATTTCTTTTTTCTTTAACAACATTCCAAACATGTTTTTCAATCGTCATTGATGGAAGTGTAACATTATTAATAGATTCGTCAAGTATTAGTGTAGTAAAGTCTTCAACACTAGACAAGGGATCCTGACAGATGTTATAGTTCATTTGGCCACCTTTCAAAAATCATTCGTACCATTCGCTCATTGCAACTTTATGGTTGATGTTACTCCGACAGTATCGATGAATTATTATTTTTGCATTAATTAGGACATTTAGACCACAATCAAATGAGTTTTTTGCTGTGGGCAATCTTCTACTATCAGTTGATTTCTCCTCAGTCCAAAATTATTTGTTAGCATCATTGCTGATTTGATGTTGATATTTGAGGATGAATCAAAATTAAAGACATGCTTTCGTTTGTTATCAAGAATGATTAAACTCCCATGATTACCATTGTCATCTACCGTGGGATTATCACAGTAATTTACAAAGCAAAATACATAATCATATGTATTCAATGAAAGGTCCTCCATAGTTTGTTTCACCAGATTCAGATCCTAGTTTTAAAACTTGGGTAACAATTGGGCCGAGACATAAAAAGGTGGAACTGGTATCAGGGCCGAGACATAAAAACGTGGAACTGGTATCACTACTTCCAGAATTGAAGGAATTAAAGTAATCTTGTATTATTCTACTATAATCAAGCCATTTGTTTTCATCCCACGGGTCAAACTGCTTTACTTTTAGCAATGACTACATAAACTGCAATAAGACAGACAAGCCTTATGGAAATAACTCAACGCCTGTTGAGAAGACGGAGAGGCTGCTTCAGCGACCCGCCGCCAGTTGGCGCTAGTAGCGGCGGGCGTTGACTGTACTAATGCGGGAACTCATGCAGAAAAGGAATATATAAGTTTCATTGTAGTTTTATTATTATTAGGATGTACAGGAGCGTGTAAACGACAACGCGTTCACTGCTCGGGATTACTCAGTTTTGCCGTGCCCTAGCGACTAGGGCACAAAGATATTACTCAACTTAAAACTTTGACTAAAATTTCTTTAGATGAAGCTACAGATTGGTTTCTTGCTAATGGACTGTACTTAAATGAAAATAAAACTCAGAATCTCCTTGTTACTTTAACTTCCACAAAAAATAATGTAAATTCTGATGTTTCTGATAGTGTTAAAATACTTGGTATTACTCTTGATTCTCAGCTCTCTTGGAGTTGCCATATAGATGAAGTATGTAAAAGACTCTCTAGAGTAATATATTTACTAAGTAATTTGAAAAGACATGTAACTTTAGATTATCTAAGAGTTGCTTATTTTGCTTTTTTCCAAAGTATAATTCGATATGGCCTTATTGTATGGGGTAATGGTACAGGTATTAATAAAATCTTATTACTGCAGAAAAGGGCACTGAGGATAATGACTAATTCACATAAACTGGAACATTGTAGACCTCTATTTAAAGAAACAGGTATCATGACCATCCCAAGTAGCATAAAAATTGTTGAAAACGGTCCTAAAATTGTTTTAAAACAATTTCAATATAAGTTATTTTGATATAAGTTTTATATTAAAACAACTTTAATACAAACTCAAAACAACTTTAAAATTGTTTTGATATCAGTTGTAATGTCTGATATTAAAATAAATTTTAATATTAGTTTATAACAGTTTTAATGTGGTTTTGAAACAATTTTAATATCAGTTAAAAGACTTATATTAAACTTGTTTTAATACAACTTTGTAATAATTTTAAAGTTGTTTTGAAACAATTTCAAAAACCGTTAAAAGACTTATATTAAACTTATTTTAATACAACTTTATAATAATTTTAAAATTTGTTTGATACAATTTCAAAAACAGTTAAAAGACTTATATTAAACTTGTTTCAATACGAGTTTATAACAATTGTAAAGTTGATTTGAAACAATTTCTGTAATAGTTAGAAGACTCATATTAAACTTTCTTGCAATAAGAGTTTTTAACAATTGTAAAGTTGAATTGAAAAAAATTTCTTTAATAGTTAAAATAGTTGCATTATTAAACTTGTTTTAAAACGTGTTTATATCAATTATAAAAAGTTGTTTTGAAACAATTTCAACAAACAGTTAAACGACTTATATTACCCTTATTTTAATACGAGTTAATTGCGATTTTAAACTTGATTATATATACATTACGATAAAAGTTAAAAAACTTATATTAAACAAGTTTGAATAGGAGTGTGTTACAATTGAAAGCACTTTCAGTTAAACAGCGCTCGTCGCGCTCCCCACAGATCACGTGACAGCGGACGTTTATGAAACGTATTGTTCAACTGTCAACTAACTCGTCGCCATTTGCCTTTATTTTCTAGATTTGTTGTTTATGTGCTTTCGGCCGATATGAAAGTACTCAAGAAATCTGTTTTGGAAGTGTTCATAACGATGGATAAAGGTAAATACAGTAAACAGTTTTATAATAGTTATAATTAGTTTTAATACTTATTTTTATTGTCAATATTCAACTGGACCCTGCATTAGTTCACTTTTCTTTGGCTTAAACCATGGCTAGGTTATGGTAGTTAACTTTACAACTATTTTAAGGCTTTCCAACTTGTTCTTATTTCCTAATTTCACACGGCAGTCACAAACTTAATTGAATAAAGTTATTTGAAGCTAAATATGCCCATATTCATAATTAAGAATCAAATAACTTGGCCTATTTACTACAAGTCAGAGATATTTGGAAAATTGTATATAGGCCTAAGTTACTTTAAAACTCAAAGAACATGCAGGTAGCAATTAATTTTGGTTAATCCATAATCAGTCCATGCTTTGAAGTGCAATTATTCAGGTTTCTTTCAGTACCTTAACAGTTAAGTTACTAACTTACAACTAGGACTGCCTACCGGTACGTAGTTAAAATAGGTTACTAGTTACATATCATTTTTGTGTAGTTACAACCGTTATGAATGAATACATCGAAGGGTTAATTATGGTAGGGTTTTTAATTGGTATTAATTAAGCGGTTAAATTATTTTCAACACTTTTTTTATTCTGTATTAAAACTACATTAGAATGAGTTTCAAGCCACTATTTTTTTCTATAGCCCTACCTATTTCTTATGTATCGATGTTTTTTCCTAAGAGTAAAAGGTAAGAGTACAGCAAATGATAAAATATTATTGATTTGTGTGGGCTACCACTTGTTGTACAGGGCGCTTAGGTGGTTAGGTTAAAAGTGTTAAGTATGTTACACGACTAACATAACCTTATTTTAACAGCACAGCGTGCTGTTGCATTTATTTCTGTTAAAACTATAGGCCTAACAGCTTTTAACTGCTGAAAATTCATTATTGATAAAGGCTAACTAATGTAGCAATTGCCATTTTTAAACATTGTTTCGATAGTAACGTCGCATTCGGATAAAATATTTATAGTACCGGTACCAAAAAATGGGTTGAAAATAATCAAACCACTTATGAATCCATACCCGTTATTCAAATACTAATAATATCTAAGTTTAATACATAAATAGAGTGTTATAATACAGTAACTTACTTTATATTTATACACCTAAAACACAACTATTTCGTGAAATAACTTTTAAAACTTCAAACTATTTTTTAAAGATAAGCTTTTTTGTTGAGGAATTCTTAAGTTACACATAGTACGGTACTAACAATATGTATATATATGTATGTGTACCTAATAACTATGTATAATGTAGGCTTAGGCACATTTGAATCTACCAACAGAAACCTCAACATTTTAAACATCCGGATAAATGTACAGTTAATTGCCACTTGTTTATCTATTTCAGATGAAACTTATATCGGAACACTTTCACTCGTCACAACAAGTAAGCCTGACAGACCCAGGAGCTTACCGTTGGATAATGACTGCCCAGCATCGATCAATTTGAAAGGTACCGTATTTTGAGAAGGGGTTTAAATTTGAAGTCATGGCAGTGGGGGAGTCAGGATTATAAAAGTATCCTATATGTTTATTTTGAGTAGGCCTAATAGTCTTACCACTGTGCAATGATGATAATTTTATTTTTTTTAATATTAAAATTTTACTGAATGTTCTTCACACAAATAGGAATATCTCATAAAAAATTATAACTGAGACCTAACCATATTTTGAGAAATAAAGCAATGAATTTCAGTAAAAACGCTGCATTTGTACACGACAGTTCACTGACAAGTTAGCACACAACGGCTTGATTATATCATGAGTAAAATATATTTGAGTCTCAGTCATAATTTTTTTATGAGGTATTCCTATTTGTGTAAAGAACATTCAGTAACATTTTCACTTTATTTCATTCAGTCCCTTTTCAGATACCGGTACCGGTATTGTAAGAAAACTTACATTTTTTGTTTTCGTCCATTTTTGAAAAGCTACAGTAAATAAACGGTATCAGGAAACTGACACATACTTTCTCCCTTTAAGCCAAACTTTAATGACAAAAACATTTGTTATTTACTAAATATAGAATATGAAGTATAGATAAATGTACAGAAAATTTTATAAAATAGTTATTTTCAGAAATATCCACCCAAATCCCTTTTTGGGAGGCACTATATAGAGTCCGTTGCTACACACAGTAGTTTTGAGAGGGGAAATGCCCCCTTGCCCCCCCAGGGTTAAATAGCAACACATTTCGAACATCATCTGTTGTTCAATGCTAACTTGACCTGCATATCAAATTTTAATGAAATAGATCGGTAAATAAGAGAGAAATAGTTATTTTTGTATTCCCCATAAGAATAACATTGGACAACGTACTGCGTTTACCGCTGAATGAAAATTTCAATTTTCTCCTCAACTAGCAATCGTAGAATAGTAATTTAAAATACCAATTTATTTAGTTTTTTGAGCTCTTTTTAATGGTGAATAGTAATCTTTTTTAACATTTATGATTTTTTATGAAAAATCCAAAAAACTGAATTTTGGATGTTTTAAGTCCTGTAATTTCTGAACCCGAATTTTTCCAGAAATTCGGGTGGTGTCATTTTGTTGGAAACCTAAAGTTCTACAAACCACTAAAGTTTAATCAAAATCGTTAGAGCCGTTTTTGAGAAATTTGGATTTTTCATGTTTTTTGGCGGTTTTTGGGGGATAATTACCCTTAAAAATCAAAAATTCAAAAAAATGAAAAAAAAACGCCTGGAGATATCGTGGATTAGTACCAACATACCAAAAAAATCGGCCCATAGGTTAGGGCTCTACCTCTGTACACATCCACACAGACACACACACACACACACACAGACAGACATCACGTAAAAAACACTTTTGGGTTCAGGGAGCACCAAAACAAATATTTCCACTAACAACTCAAATTCGAAAATTTTTACGAAAACAATACTTTCTCCATATACTATGTATAGGGGGAGAAAGTAAAAGGAGTGCATCTCAGGACTAAAATTTATACTGCACATAGTCCTAAAAGTATTCAACACAGAAATAAAAAATTATCAGTGAGTCCCTTTTCCTTCATAAAATTTTATGGTTTTAAAAAGTAACGGTTGACGACTTTTTTCAAATCTTTTACAGAGAGAGTTTGACTAACTCTCTAGTATTAAAGAATAATTAAAGTAATGTGTACTTGAAGTCCATTGTATGCTGAACAGAGTGGTTTTTGAATTATTCTGATATCTTTTAAAATGGCTTGGAAATTAAACTTTCCGCAAACCATGTTTTTTTATGAAAATTTGCTCAACCACCATTTTAAAAATGGCTGCCAAACAAAATTATGGTATAGGCCTATACATTTTTTCATAGGTACTGTGTTTTGTGTTTATCTACTTATAAAGAACTCTTGATAGAAAAATCAGGAAAATAAAAAATGTTGAGCGACAAATTTTATTTATATTGGGTGATTTGAAATGGCCTGCATTACAGTGAAAAATATGTAAATCAATCAACTCCTTTTAAACAATTCGGGTACAGTATATATAAAAGTCACCTGGAGACAATCAGAAATTAAGCTAATAAGGTGTTTTCCGGCTTCTCTGGTGTATGAAACATCAAAATAACAAAAAATACCAAAACATGTCTAATTAAAATAGGCCTACAGACAATTCTCTTGTTTTGTTTACATTTTTTGAGATTCATGTGGATTAAATGTTATGATTAGGTCAGTATTATCATAGATTAAACATATTCCTTAGTATTTATGAAGTTCATTTCCTGGTTGGTCCGTGTCGACGAAGTTTTTGGCCGACGTTTCGGATATATTACAATATACATCGTCAGGGCGACGTGAATTATTAGCGAAAACCTACTAAACGCTCACTCATTGACTGGTGCGCTCGTCCGACTATCCTGCTTATATAGTCCCGCTTACGTGCCACGGCCTTAGGTTGTAAACAGACCTAACGTATTTTTCGTTTATAGTTGTCTTCAATCGCTGCTAGTACTTTAATATTCTCAGAGTTTATTAGGCCTAGATGTTTAATCTCATACGAATGTTTAGCTACGGCTGACATCTCGGTATCTCCATTCTTGGTGTTCCTTATGTGTTCTTTTAGTCTAGTAGAAATTACTCTGCGGCTTTCTGTAATGTAACTCATTCCACAGCTGCACTCTATATGATAAACCCCTGGTGTCTGCAAATGAATTTTATCCTCGACAGGCCGAAGAAACTGTTTTGTTTTCTTGTAAGGTTTGAATATTGTTGTGATTTATTTTTTTTAAGTACTGTGCCAATTCTATCAGTTTTACCTCTTAAATATGCTAAAACAGCGTTTTTAATATTTTTGTTGTTTTCTATTCCTATCATTTCTAGTATCAATTTGAGTTTTAAATTAATTCTTGTTTCTTAAAGGCATGTAAAATAGTCGGTAGTCGACGACCGAGATCAGGTCTGTTTACAACCTACGGCCGTGGCACCTATATAAGCGGAAGAGTCGGACGAGTGTGCCAGTCAATTAGTGAGTGTTTAGTACACTTTCGCTACTAATTCACGTCGCCAGTGATATTGTAATTATATCCGAAACATCGGCCACCAACTTCTTCGACATCTACCGGACTAACCCGGAAATTAACTTCATGACTGTATCTTCGGACCGTGGAAGCCTACATGATAAAAAATACTCCTTAGTAGCTTATCCAATGGTTGCTAAAGACTATACTATAAAGAGCTACTATATTTTGTACTTAAGCACCATATTTCAGCCGCCATCATTTTTAATGGAATTTTAAGTGTTCCTATTGTCTTGTCTTGTCTGAGTTTGGGTATGTTATAGAGAAATTTCTCATTCACAAACTCTTCCATATGCTTCTGTTGTGGTTGTGCCCAGGTTGAAGGTATATTTACCGAGAATAAGGAGAAACATCCAAAAAGCCTTGTCGCTGGTAATTTCTACAGCTTGTAAAGCCTATAAGTTTTTAACCGTTAATCCTATGACAAAATAGGAAATTTAATTATCTCCAATTATTTATGTAGGACAATTGGCTAAAACTAATAAATAAGGAAATGTGAACAAAAATCATGGAATTTCCAAATTTCACCATAAAATTTCCCCATAAGAGGCTTCCCCACCACCCGCTCACCATCCTCGCTCGTGGACTTTAATTATGATGTGCAGAAGGGGGTAATAAACAATCCTACTAATTTTCAAAACTCTGGGATAATACATAATACGTACAGCTCAGGGGCTAAAACAGTGGATGATTATGATATTATTCCATTACTGGATATACAATGCTCCCTAAAGGGATTTACTCCCCCCTTCCCCCCCAATAATGGATATTATTCATAAAAAGTTTAGGATCTAACAGCCATCACCATTTTTATTATCCGGGTGAATGTGTTTCAACTTAACATTTTTTTATAATCTGATATAGTAGCTTTTCGATGAAAGAAAGCCAAAAATGGACGTCGCAAACAATAATTGATATTGCGGCAAGCAGTAAGAGATTCAAAGTCCATATGCCGCTGTATTTTCTGTGACTAGTTTTTCCAAATATATTAATTCGTAGAATGTACAGGCTTAAAGTTAGAAATTAAAGTACAAACATTGTTATTCTTTGGTTATGGGTTTTCATTAGTTCATGGGTCATTGATGTAAGCATTGAATTACAGATAGTTACGATGCTTGGTTGAGATGTGCGGACAAAAACCATTGTTAAAAACTGTGATTGTCGTTATAATTTAGATTTATTTACTATACCACACATTTTTGTTGCAGAACAATCCATGCTGAACACATCAGTGGCGAGGAAGAAACCTAATTAGTGGAAGATAATTTTGAAAGAGGATTAAGACTGATATTATAGATTTAATAATTGTTACAATTTATATTTTTCAATAAAACGTTTAAAATTTTAATTGGATATATTTTTTATCCAGAATTCTTAATGTATAAAATATTTTACAAACAAGTTTTAATGAATTAAAATATATAAGAAAAACAGTTTAAATTTAAATTTTGTAAACTAATTTTAAACTATTTTTAAAAGTCAGCTTGTTAATTTTGCACAGATAATTTAAGAATAAATCATCATTTTGAAATAATTTAAAATTGTTTTAATATTGAAAACAATACCAGGTTTGACTTATATTAAAACAGTTTCACAACAATTTTGAAATATTTTAAAACAATTTCTTTAACATTTTAAAGTTGTTTAAAACTTGTTTTAATATTGGGAAAAATACCAAGTTTGACTTCTATTAAAACAATTTCATAACAATTTTGAAACATTTTAAAACAATTTCTTTAACATTTTAAAATTGTTTTAAAACTTGCTTTAATATTGGGAAAAATACCAAGTTTGACTTCTATTAAAACAATTTCACAACAATTTTGAAACATTTTAAAATTGTTTTAAAACTTGTTTTAATATTGGGAAAAATACCAAGTTTGACTTATATTAAAACAATTTCACAACAATTTTGAAATATTTTAAAATGATTTCTTTAACATTTTAAAGTTGTTTGAAACTTGTTTTAATAATGGAAAAAATACCAAGTTTGACTAATATTAAAACAATTTTTAAACAATTTTAAAATATTTTGAAATTGTTTTTAAACAAGTTTTATGCTACTTGGGATAGTAAATCTGTATATATTTGATGTCTTGTTATTAATTAAGTCTAATTTTAACCACTATTTACAAGTGAACCACTTTCATTCTTACTCTACACGGGGAAATGATAAGTTAGCTGTGAGCAGATGTAGACTGACTAAGACTATGAATTATCATACAAATTTAGCTGTAAAATTATATAACAGGTTACCTTCACACTTTTCTCCTTTACCTTTAAATGTTTTTAAAAACAAACTTCATGACTGGCTAATAAAACATCCCTTTTATGATATTAGAGAATTTTTTGAAATAAATCTAAATAAGGAGAAATTTTAAAATCTGTATCTGTTATGACGTGTCTAATATGTCTGTGCATTTTGTTGTTGTATAAATATTTTATCACCTACATGTCATATATTATATGGTTAATTTTATTGTAGTAATAAGTACTGTGACGAGGTCTATTGTAATTGTTGTAAATTACTGAATGACTAATAAATATTGTCTATTGTCTAGCCGGACCGTTTTCTGTCCATTTGGCGAGCTCTCCATGGGCTACGGCTACAGAGATGGAGAGGAGTGCGAGAGGGGCGCATCAACCACTCCTAGCGGCGAGACTGAGAGCTGGAACTGGACATGAATGTCAGTCCAAGCGCTGCTTTGATACATGCAGCGCTACTAGCAGCGGGTCGCAGAGTTACCACTTGGCGCTGAATTTTTTACACGGCGCGTAAGCGTCTTATTGTAGTTTATGTAGTCATTCATGCTTGTAGTACTGAACTTAAATATTTAGTCAGTTTTTCATGCTCATGATCCTGTTTAATTGGTTTCCTCATTTTACTTTGATTGGTAGTTTCTTCAACTTCTTTTTGAAGTACAATGTTTTTTGACGAATGGTTTGTTTCTTTTACGACACAGTTTCGAGATAGCTGCAATTCATTTTTCAAATATTCTAAATTTGTCTCTAAAGTCTGGATTGTTACCATCATGTTTTTGATGAATTTAAACTGGGTTTCATCAACATTAGAATTATAACTTGGTATAATTTTACTATGGCAACATTCATGTTTGGAGTCAATAAAATTGTTTACCTCTAGTTGTTGTTTTATAATTGGCAAACATGTATCACTTCCATCAGGGGAAATTGCTGAGCCAATCCGTTCCTCAATTTCTTTAGCTCTCTGGGTTCTTGTCCTTTATTATTGGCTTGAATTGTGTTCTCTTTACTGAATTGTTGTTTGTGTTTTCATGAGGCATCTTGACACTAATGTTTATGTTTCAGGTTGAAGACAATCTGTATTAATAACTTTTACACTATCACACTATTCACTTAAGCTGGTGTTGATAAATCTTAAATATTAATTCTAATTCAAAATGAAAAACAATTAACATTATTTTAATTCCTTAAGATTAAAAATATTTTGAATTTTTCTAAGAGATATTTTTGTATACATTCACTAAAATATCATCAGCTGGCCTATTAGGATTGAACTATAAATCTCCGGCGATAATTAGATAGTTAAAAAGCTGGAAAATAGGTTAGAAATGTATGGAATAAATATAGCATAAAACCTAATATTAATAATTAATTATACGTTATTTATAATTTTCACATTTAGAACAAACTTTGTCCAGCACTGGGATAGGTAGTTTGTTTTTTTGTGACAAAACAGTTGTTTTTTGTTCAAACACTTATTTTAATAAAACATTGTTTGGAGATTAGAATGTTTTCTATTTGGAAAGCATAATAATAAAGTTCCTATATACATTCATATGAAACTTAAATTATAATTCTAATCCCATACAAAGAGGTAGCGTGACCATATATAAATGTTTATTTGAGAGAAGGTGCAGCAAGAGCACAGGTAAATCATGGCCTCAGGTGGGTCCCTGAAGTCGGTGACATTTTTATCTCTTGGTTGGTTTCTCCTGAAATTTATTTTTCAATCCTCTACCTATTCCTGGTTTTAATCATTTGTTCTAAACTATTTCTTTGTTCAAGCTTTAAAACGAAACATCGGTCTGTGAGGCGGTAGACATTTTGTTTTCTTAATTATGTCGATCCTGAATCAGTTAAAATTATCGTCTCTACAGTACCTTTCTAAAACCCTCCTATAAGCAACATATTCAATTTATATGTTTATATGTTTTTTTGCAAGATTTTTGTTATTTTTATGTCGGCTTGGCAGACCGACGTTTCGGTTCATGAAACTCCAGTCTTTACTACTTTTTATTAATCAATGTATAATCAAATATAGTTCAACATTAAGAAACTGTATACTTTAACACTTAAAGAGCATTATTGCAAAGATTTTATTTTAAAATAGAGTTAAATAAAGTAGAGGAATAATAAAAGGATCGACTGACAAACCGATGGACGTTTCAGTTTATGTTATAAAAGTCATGTTTCGTTGTAAGTGTTTTAATAAGAGTCATAGCCAAATCATATTAACATTTGAATGTATTTGTGCATTTCACCAAGTTATCTCATATCTTTACAAACCTTTTAACACTTTCAGCAAGTCACATTCAACACAATATATGATAACAAGATACAAACTACATTATTCAAGGAAAAAAGGGGGTGGAGTCTGCGGGTCAAGCAAATAATTTTAATTTACCTCAAAGAAATATTAAAAATAAACAAGTTTGTAGATTATTTATTATTTCATGCTTTTGGATGAATACACAGTTGTTTGTTATAAATTAATGATAACCACAGTTTTTTAATTTTTAATTTTAAAAGGTCAATCCCAAAAACCAGAAAAAGCCCTGAAAATTCAAAATTTTCAAAATCAACTCCAACTAATTAGACTTATATTTGGCGATTTTATAAAACGTTCTTTAGGATCTTTAACCCGCAAGAGCCTGCATAGTTGTCTAAAAGACCGGGTTGGTTGTTTTTTTTATAAAAATATATTTTGTGGGTGTTGGCACTATCAGCCGTCACTGTACCCCACGTGCATCATTCCAAGAACGCCAATACACACTTTCGACAGTTTTTTAGTTCCAATACATTTTTGAAAGTTATTTGGTTTTTATCAGAAACAGGTTTTACACAATTTAAAATACATATTTTACATGTTTATATAATAAGCCCTAACTAATTTTATGTTTCACTAACTTTTACATGTATTTTTGAATTCATTATATACACTTTCACAAATATTTTTAAAATACATTTTTATGTCCTCCTTAGGGGTTGATCAATTTACATTTATTATTTGCATGCATAAATAAACTAACTAATTTTTCAAAGGTATTTTCAGTTGAGGATACTCTAAATGTCATAAATGTTTAAAAATGTCATAAATTATACAGATTATATTTTTACAATTAACTGTAATAAATCAAATTGTAATTCTTAAAGAAACATGTTTTTTCAAACCTGGTCAAAAAGATTGTGTGTGACTCCTTGAGTTTTCAATTCCATGTGACCTCTGCCGTGTTAAACAAAATGTCACCCGGAATTGTGGGGAAATTCAGGGTCAAAAATTATAGAACTTAACAGGTTCCAAACTTCAGTTTTTTACATATATTTTACGCCAAACTGTTTGTTTGTATCATACCATATGGTAAACCTTATGGAACAATTATTGCATTTGTTTCCATGGGACGAAATATTTTTACGTCTAGGATCCAACAGGAATCAAGAAATACCATGTGAATGAAGTCGCAGTACCAGATAGTAAATCAATAAAAATATTAAAATACTGTTTTAATGCTTAATATGGATTATGTTTCTTGTTTTACTAGTTTAATGCATGGTCATAAATAACTACAAATATCCATATAACAGTGCTGATTATTTGAAAATTGCCAGAACATTTTATTAAATTACTTAACCTAGGGTGAGAAAAATACACACAAGAATGAGCTTTTAATTTTATTCTTAACAAATAAAGAATTGAGTTACATTTGCTCAAAAGCATTAAAACAAACATTACAATTGGATTGTTCTTATTTACAACAATAGAAAATGTGAATCAACATAAAGTATAAACATAACAAAAACACTTCATAAGTGATGTTACAAAAATAAAATTAAAAACATCACATTCAATAGGAAAAGTCATCAAAATAAAAGTATAAAGCCCTGCTAAGAATAGACCTCACTTTGGTTTTTTATGTTTTTTTAATATTTATAATAATACCTCGAGACTAAACAAAACTAACCTAAGTGAATAAAAAAAGTCATGTCATCACTCGCCTCGCTCTCGAAGGGACAGCAAAATAATGTACAACGAAACAGACAACTCTTACCCTAACCTATCCGATATTGCATTCATCATTATATACACATATGGGAATAAATACAATCGATACATCGTTCGGGAAACATCACAGACAATTGTGTTGAGATTCGACAGGTTCGAAGACAACCGGTATTTTCAAAATAAATAAATTACTGAATAGGTGTTAAAACACCTAACATACTAATATAAGATATGTTAAACTGATATAAAAAATAAATAGAAATGTGTTAAAATTTTGGAATGATGCTTTAAAACGGTTACAGTCTTTGCGCTAACAACTTTAGCTACTAAATCCGTTAGATCTACTAGGAGTCAGTCGTTTATGCCTTTATCGTTTGTGAGATGATTTCGGCGATCTTGGATGCGCTGTCGCCAGTCAGAATCTCTCTGTGGTTGCCCTTCACTGACTGGATCTCTACCTTCTGTTTGCAAATCTGTAAAATAAACAAGGCAAGTTTCAAAACATGGTATTCACTCGGAAAAATTACACAATGGACACTCTTTTAATCAGCACTCTAAACGCGTTTTAATCTACAACAGCAGAGCCACTCACGACTGACACTTGCCACAGTGCCACTTCACTGGTTTGTGCGCAACATTTCTTTGGCCAGTGTTTGTCTACGTCCAGTGCAATTTTGTACAGTGATTAAACCTTACAGTATTTTGTACTGTGTTTTTCATCATAACCTTGACACGTAAAACATGTTTTGTTCATTTTGGGCTTTGAATGAAGTTAATTATCTTCAGTCTCCCCTTTAAACACTATATATTTGTTCGAATATCTCGCAAAACCAGTTATCCAGCAGTGGTCCTACATGTGTCAGTTAATAGAGCATTTCTGTACAGATTTGTAGACAATTTTTTTTATATATTTTTTAAATTACTTTATCTAATTGTGTTGTCTACCTGAAGTTATAGTACCAAACATTTTTTATAAAATCAGTATTCAATAAAATCAGATAAATTTCTCCATATCCGACTCAAACCTATAACATTGAAAATTGACTCTACTAGAAACACAATGGTTACCGGAGTGAGGCCGTAGTCGGCGCCTAGAGAGACGTAGTTGTCGGTGGACTTGATGAGTGTGACAGGTCCTGCGTACGGGCCGGTGGGTTTATAGGCATCAGCTGCCACCAGCTTCTTGTAGAAGCTCGTCGCGGCTTCCGCCAGCTCGTTCTCGGGGTAGGGCGTTGCTCCCTTCAGCAGCTGTGTTGCCAAGGACAGCCTCTTCTCCCACGTGGGCAGCGTCTGCAGCTCCTTCTGGATCTGTGGAAGTGGAGAGAGTGGTTGAAACAGTGACTTGGAATTGAAAATAGATCTAAACAGAACTTCCAGGAATAAGTTAGGAATCTAAATAATATATTGTGTAAAATCAGCCAGTTGATATTAGTAATGTTTGAGGTTAGGTAAGACTTGGCCAAGATAAGAATGTGTATTAAAGAAATATGGCCAAAGAAATATACCCTTGAAGAGGAAACCTGACAAAGAGTGTAGTTTCCTGGTTGAAGTTTTTGTGTAAAAAGTGGCGTCTCTCGTTTCTTTTAATTCTTTCACAAGCTGCTCTGTTCATGGAATGATGAGGAATCAATTAATGCAATAGATAACTGTGACAATTATGTAAGAAATTGCTTATCTTTAGTTGAATTGTAATCAAAACATTTGTTAATTTAACTTTTACCAAACTTGGATGGTAAATAGTTTTATATCGGTACACAAATCGCAAAACATATTGTTTCTACTGTACAAACCTTGATAAAGTCGACGTCGTCCTTGAACAGTGAGATGAAGTACGTGAGAGCATCTGCGTCAGCGTTCTTGTTGTCGGGCTTCTGTCGCGCCTTGTAGTTGCCGGTGTGACTGGCGACGTAGGTGGGCGAGCCGTCAAGCAGGACGAGCTTCACCTTCTCTTTGGCCGCCTCTAGGAGGAGAGCCATCTCGAACGCGACGCAAGCACCGAACGAGTAACCTGACAGAACGTACGGGCCGGACTTCTGGACGGACTTCACTTGCTGTGGGGAAACACGAGGAAAGGTTAAGTGCTGGTTACAGCAAATATTTAGTACTGAAATATTGGATAGGCACAAAGAGAAAGAAATGTTGGAAGTTGTGATTTAGTTTCAAGCTGTATAGTTTGAAGACCAGCTAAAAGTTGAGTATGGTGATCTTTATGAAAACGATAAAAGTAACAATAACAATGAACAAATGCATAAAGTGGTACAGTGTTAGCTTCAATAGCTTGGTTCTAAAATGTTTTGCAATATAATTTATAAACATAAAAGTTCCCAATTGTTGTTGTTGATGATTGAGATTGTTTTCAGGTCTGTGTGGTAAAGAAAATTGTGTTTCAGTTTGTAATTTTTGTTGAATATACTGTTAGCTTAATAATCTGAAAATTCAACTTGATAGCCAATTAAATTGAATAACTAATTTTATTGTTTAACCTGAGTTACAATGGGTAAACACAATGGGTAAAAGTTGCATACTTTTATATTTCCTCATGTTTACTGAACATATTTACAAGTACTTGGGCCTACCTGAAGGTAGAAGGCGGCAAGTTTCTGAATGGACTGAAGAGGAGCCTTGGTCGTGCACTGTAGACCATACACGGGGCAAGGCAGTTGAGCGGCGAGGGACTTGAGCGCACTGACAACTCCTTCGATGGGGTGGACGATGAAAACAGGAGTTCCACTGGAGGACTTGGATGGCAACTGGACTAGAGTCTCCTTTGGAACCAGTTCAGCTTGGAACTGAACCTATGATTTACAAAATAATTAGTGTTGCAAACAGGAAAATAATGTAAGTAGTCAAAATCAGTACAAATTTTCCCCTCAGTCCTGAAAACACCCATTTTATTCTAATGGGAGGAAAAATATGTTATTTGGTTAAAATGTGTTCTATCTTAATTAATTTCATTCAAATAAACATCTGTTATGAGGAATGTTTCTAGCTGCGGAATGTCACTATGGTGTTTACATTTTAAATTTGTACTGACTCCCCAAGGGAAGAATGAGAATGCTTTTACTCTTCAGGATGTTGTAAACATTTCTATAACCTCTTCTGATTGTAAACTTTATGCACTAGATTATGTAAAAAGGATTGCTAGTTGGAAATCCCTTCTTGAACCTACTGTAAATCATTAACACAAAATTACTCATTGATGGTAACATTTAATAAAAAAACCACAAAGAACCAAACATGTCAACAGACCTGTGTAGTATCTTTAGCATGGGCAGCATCCGCCGTTCCGTTAGCCTCCTTGGCGTCTCCACCAGCCCCACTGCCTCCCGCCAGCTCTCCCAGCTTCCCGAAGGTCAGGCCTCGGATCTCTTGAGCACTAAGGACCAGGTCGTAGTTGCGCTCCAGGGTCTGCTTGATCTCAGCTCCCATCAGAGAGTCCATTCCCAGGTCGGCTAACGTGTTGGCTGCGTTCACTGTCGACACGTCCTTGATACCTGAAAGTTGCAACGATAAGTGTTTAGCACGTTTGTGATTTTGAAGGGTCAATGTTTTAGAGGGGATAACGTATTGAGTGGGATATCTTGACATATGAATTTACCTTCATTAGTTACTTTAAATGTTAACTGCGGATGGTGGAAATATACGACTCAGCACTGGTGGCTCTCGTATAGAATTAAACCATGTCGATCTACAGCTTTTGCTTTTGTATATTACAGTGTTTTAACATAGCGCCAACTGGACTACTAATGCCATCTATGAAGACTTCAAGAAACTACTTCTAAATAATATTTAGTACAGTTATTCCTATCATCACTGTGGAAGACACCGACACACATTAATACTGTACCTAATTTAAAGCCTAAGTGAATGGGTTAGGAGTGTAAAATGAGATTCTTTATGTGGTCTTGTTTCTGACTGAAAATGATCACTGACTTAGTCAAGATCATTAAATAATAGACCAATGGCAGCTCTGAACCATCACAAAACGTTTTGTTCTCAAGATTGATCTGGCAAATCCGATTGTGAGGCAAGTACTCTAACCACTACCTAGCTAGATATTTGTTAACACCTAACAGTTTGTTTTGATTTCTAATGCACTTTTGAAAAATTTGGTTTATTTATTTAATTACCATTAAGAGTGTTATATATTTGTGTGTTTTAGATCTAAATGGTAGGGAGTTAGACTTAGAAAGATAACAGTTGAATAACCACTTTAGTTGGTAGTAAATTTGAGTGATTCAATTTAATTTAAACCAGGCACAGAATAGCCCAAAGCCAAATCTACACTTCTCTATTGAACCTCTTTTGGCAGTCAATTTTATAAAAAAAATTGTTTGCTGGGTTACTCTTCAAGGGGTTTTTTACTTCTTGTTGAAAATGACATTCAAAAAGAAACCATAAGACTTTAAATTTAAAACAATGTATAATAAATTATACGATAGTTTACTCAATGCTCCTCTATTGCAAACTCACCCAGGATGTTTCCGACAGCCTCGAGCAGGCCGACTTGGCTGGACTCCCCTCCACTCCTCCTCTTCTCAGCCAGCACCATGGATGCGAGCACTGCGTGCGGCTGTTGCAGAAACTTGTCCATGGTGGCCAGACAAGAGGACATCCGCTGGGGCAGAGTGCCTCCCACCACTGTCTCGTTGTCTCCCATTGTCTCCAGGATCAGACCCACGTCTCCAATAGCTCCCCACTGGATGGCGATCTGTACAGAGGATTCCATGTGTCAGTTTCCGAGTGCTTCAGGAAGAAGACGGATATTTTCACAAAAGGTGATGAAATAAAATGTGGAGTTTCTAAAACTGGGGCACAAAGGCAATAAGGGTGCGATGGTGAACGTTTCACATTGAGTACTTCAGACCCAGGTATAAAGGTCTTGAAACATTATTTACGTCAAGAGAAAGAATTTATTTACCCTAACCTATCCTTGGCAGTCACCAAGGCACTAGGATGAAAGTTAACTTACCCCATGCCCCAATGAAGACATGTAAACTATAGAGAAGATGGATATTTCAAAAAACCTGCAAAGAATTCTTTATGTGAATGTACAATTAGATTACAAATTCTGTAAGTATACATTTTGAAATTGTATTCTTTAGCACTGATTTAGCATTAGTGCGCTTAGACAAACTTCTTTAAGAATACATTTTTAATTTTTAATGTTAAGAGAGAAAAACATTTAAAATATTTAAAAAAAAACAAGATGTTGGATATACATTTTTTATTTTTTTTGCACCAAGCTTTTAGTTAAAATTTAAATTTGAAGTTAGAAACATGTTTTATAAATATCCCTAATCACTTTTTCAAATACAAAAGCAAGTTGATAAGTTAAACAAGCAATTTAATAATAAAAGCATTGCAATAAATAAAAACTCACTCCAGGTAGACCTGCAGCCTGTCTGGCTTCACAGATGCGTTCCATCGCGCTGTTGGCCAGACCGTAGTTGGCTTGGCCGGCGTTACCTCGACCACATGACACAGACGAGAATGGGACAAAGTAGTCAAGCACAGGGCAATGTTTACGTGAGGCCGCATCGAGCATTTTGGTTCCGTCCACCTTGGGTTTGCAGACTGTCGCAAAGTCAGCTGGGCTCTGGTTCTCCATGAATGCATCTCTCAGCACCTAAACAAGAATTTTTGGTTCATCAGTAATCAGTATATTAAATAATACATATTTTACAAATTTCAACCAATAGTAGCACTTAAGAGTGAAGGACAAGAGCAGTATTTGTGAGTCTGAGCCTACCGCTACACACTTTCCCTCCATAGTCTGGTTACACTCAAGGCAGACACTAGATATTTCTAGCAACTGCCCTGACTTTTTGAAGCCCTTTGCACATCTGCTCTGACTTGTTCTTACTCCCTTCAGTATGCCAAGAAAATACTTTCTATAGATAAATGTTAGAAATTATTTGTTAGTACAGTACCTTAATAAATAAAGTGCTTTTTAGGTTAATTTCCCACTAAACTACGCTTACATGTAGATGACTACATTTGTATTTGAACCTAACATTGATAGTTGGTTTACACATATTAAATTGATCCATCAATAGGGATGACTCACCAGCCAGACAGTTAAGGTCTTGGATTTCAGAGTATTAGCTAAATTTTTAGGGTGTTCACATAAATTTGAGAGGTTTGGATCGTTGCCCTCCAACAACTTAAATGGTGTAGACTACCAAATAAAACAAAAAAAAAATAAGTTGTAACAAATACAGCATCACAGGTATATACTCACAACAGCCAGGTTGAAGATTCCACCGACCGGTCCAAGCTTGCTGGCCTCCTTGATGAGCTGCTCGGCTCCTGCGATGTTCGTGACGTCCGCGGTGGACACGTGGACCTGCACGCCATTCTCTCTCCAGCGGCGGATACACAGCGACTGGTAGCCTGTCTTGACTCCGCTGCGCGACGTCAGCACGATCTTCTTGGCTCCGCGGTTCAGCATCCAGTTGGTGAGTTCCAGACCGAAACCACCCAGACCACCTGAGCAGGGGGAGACAAGTTTAGAAATTGATTTTTGAGACTCAGTAACATTTATATTTTAACATTTAACTATCGTAGTCAGCGCGATAAGGCCTAGGCTCAGTACCATGATACTGTTTTGGATCCTAATAAAATGTTATACATCAGTTAGGAATATTTCCTACAAAACTTGGTGTGTGGCTTTCCCTGGTTGTGATCTATTGATATATAGGAAAATATACCCCTATTCCAAACCTCTAATAGCCCTAAAAACCTTGATTATAACCACAAATCAGCTTATTCAGTTCAATTTTATTTTTGTGGAGAATAAATAAAATGTTGTATCTGGCTTGTCATATTGTAATGAAAATTGTATGTGGCTTGAATGGACCCTTGAATTTGTATGATCTAGAAGAGTTCCATGATTCAAAGGGTAGTTTAATATAATTCTTGATTACCCAATGCAATTGGCTGACTACTCAGGTTTGATGCGGGAAAGTTAACTTTGAGTTTTACTACGAGCCAATTTATGATTATAATAAAAGTATTTAACCATCCTATACTAAATTTAGGGTTGACATTTTGAATTTGCTTCAGCTAAATGGAGACGAATGAAATTTAATACTTACCAACCAGGATGTAAGATTTCTCAGGGTTCATGTAAGTTCTCGGGATGGCTGTGACGGGCTTGGGCTTGGGGGCAACGATCTTCTGGGGCTCTTCGTCTCTGATCTTCAAAACGACTTTACCAATATGCTTTCCAGTGGCCATGTAACGGAATCCTTGTTCAACCTAAAAGAATTAGGGAATTAGTTGACAGTTTTACAATAACAAGAGAAACCAAGTTCTATTATACTCAGTTTTAAAATAAACTTTTATTGATGATTGAGCCAGTAAACTACCAACATTAATGAAAACTAAACATAAAATTATAAAATCATAATGGTTATGTTCAATTTACTAGATGAAGTAATTGTTAAACTATAATTTCCACCAAGGCTGCTGTTGGGGGTAAAAGATAGGGGTTATGTAGTTGCAAGCCCCAGGAATGTTAAAAGTTTTGGTGACCCATATGGTAGAAATATCAACCCTTTTCTTTCCCCTCTTTTAATTCTGACCTTACCCCCTAGAATTTTGCTGTAGCTCATTCTTGATGAATAAAGGAGTAAACTGCAGGAAGTATTCCGGTACTTTGGTATTATACGGATGCCACTATTTTTGGAGGTTAAATTTTTACCGGATACAAAGGATAACTACATAATTCGAAAAAACGTACTTTTATTGACTTACTGTACAAATTTTACATCATTCTGATGAGCGGTCTTTGTTTTGTGCCTCCCAAAAGGCAGTGATGTCCGCTAGGATCGTGTTGAATGCGTCGCCGCCGCTAGCAGCCAGACCCGATCGCCAAATATACAGCGCGCTGCGGCAGTTATGTTAGGATGGGTTATCATAAAAATACGTACGGTTTCCTCTTCATTTCGAGGTAAATCCCACACCAAAAGAACGTCACTCATTATGAAAACAAATGTAACGTAGTTCACGGCAATAAATCACTCATGACACTGACCCAGATACAGGCGGTGACAGGTGATGCGCGCGCTCCGGTCAACGACCTGACCTTGGCCTATTTGGAGGGGGTTTGGCGGCCGGAAGTATGACTCATCAGGTATCATTCGATTCGTAACAAAACAAGAAAAGTCCTACAATCATTTTTATGATAACCCATCCTAACATAACTCCCGCAGCGCGCTGTATAAGGGTGGCATCCGTATAATACCAAAGTACCAGTATTCCACTCCATCAGAAATTCAAAACCAATTCAACTTCCAGTATAAAAAGTGTAAGCATGCTGTTGTGTGTACGTTTGTTTACTGATTAATTACCTGGTTCTCTGAGAACACAGTGCAAGGAAGAGGTCTAACAGCTCCATTCTTGATTCCCTCGGTGACCAGACGAACGACTTCCTTCTTATCTTCGTTGTCACTGCCAGCATCAAACAGAGCATCCAGCAGGATTCCATGGAAGGTGGTGTTCTTCAGGAAGAATGCCATTCCTGCAAAAAAGTGATTAGAATACTTCCAACATTTAGTTTTATTGTTTAATAGTTCTTTTTTCTTTAATGCGAGAACAGACAAATTAGAAAAATTATATATTAATATGTTAAAAAGGGACTTAGCTAACCTAAAAAACCTTCACAGATTTAACATAATATTTTGTTTCTGAATAAGCCACAGTGAGATAATTTGAGGTACTACTCACCAACTGTAGGGAAATACATCCTCTCAAACAGGGGTGTTTTTTTAAGTTCACAAGAATGATTAGGTTTCTAGTTTTTGTTGTGATTTAAGGGTTGTAGCCAATCCTTAGTTCCTTCAAAATTCAGTTAAGAGTCTTCATCACCGGAAGTTGCCGGACGCCATCTTGGTGTTTTTTCCATAAGGCCAATGTTAACTTTGTGCCTCCGTTACTCCTCGCCTGATCGTCACAAACAATTAATTTTGGGGTCAAATTAAAGGGTTCGTCGTTCTCTAGGGAAATACAATAGTCGAATTTGGATTTTGTTACAAATTGATGAGAACATGTACAGTGTTTCAGTTCAAAATTAAACTATTTATTATGAAACTATGGTACCCAAATTAAGGAATTCGACATTGTATTTCCCTAGAGGACGACGAACCCTTTAATTTGAAACCAAAATTAATTGTTTGAGACGATCAGGTGAGGAGTAATGGAGGCACAAAGTTAACATTGGCCTTATGGAACAAAACTCCAAGATGGCGTCCGGAAACTTCCGGTGATGAAGACTCTTAAGTTTCGTCCAGATATAAAAAATATTTACTAACATTTTGCTTTCCCAACATTAAAAATTAAATCATATAACTCTGATCAAGAATTTAATTCTTATTCATTAACTATGCAGCATTCCATGTAATTGAGGCTAGAACTAACTATGCTATTCCTAAAGCTATAATTAAAAACTCGAAACCCAAAGAAGATTCAATTAGATTGTGACTCAAGTGTCATAGCGCACCAGGACACTAACTTACCGAGGGCAGTGTTCTGGGACAGATCGAGCTTTCCAATCTCGAGGAATCGCCCGTCCTTGGCCAGACAGCGGACGGAGGCTTGCAGCATCTCGTGGGCGAGGGAGTTGAGGACGATGTCGACCCCTCGGCCTCCCGTCTCTCTCAGGACGTGCTGCTCGAAACTGGTGTCTCGGGAGTTGGCGATGTTCTTGTCTGTCAGCTGGAACAAGTGGCAGCGATTTGTTTTAATTTATGTAATACAGTTATAATAAATATAATACAGTTTATAATACAGTTTTTAATACTTTTTATAGTTAAATTTATATGCTTTTTTGAGTAATTCTTGGTAAAACAATATAGAAAAAGGCTTATGTGATTTGAATTTTTCAATTATTTATAAATTATGTTTTCTATGAGGAAAAATACAAAACAATGATAATTAAGGTTTTTTATTCTATAACAAAAATTTAAAACATACGTTGTCAATAGACCACTCAGTAATGATTGTTACTACTCCAAGTTCCTTCTTGGAACACCCTCTCCCTGGTTTGATCATAGATGTAAGTCTTACTAAAGACTTTCCCCAATTTCTCAACATATAAAACACGAGAATGAGGTTTGTTCTCTGTAGTCAAAACCTTAATAATCATAACATCCAAAGAATTATTAACTCAACACTTTAAGTTAGTAAATCAGCTCATCTTCCCTTCTGTAATTCCAGAGGAGTACAGCAAATTTACAAAAAAAATTGTTTATTTCCATCCAATCAAACTACTCACTCTGCACTCTTTCAAGGGTTAAGTAACTTTTAAAGGCTGTACATTTGGATTTTAAAAAATCGATGCAGAGATAAACTGTATTTTACATTATTTAAGTCTTTAGAAGTAGATATATTCAATTTTGTTTATAAAAGAGTGAATTCTAATTCAATTCTTGATTCATTGAGATCAGGAAACAAACTGATAGGTACATTTAGATTTCCAGTAATCACTATCAACCCTGCAATTTACTCCATGCAGATTTACTGTGGCAGAGCATTTACCTGAGGGAAGGTCTTCTTGAGGAAGTCCCTCTTCTCCTTGCTACCGACGGTGGTGAAGACCTTGCAACCCATGTGGAGGGCGATGGCAATGGCGGCCTGACCGACACCTCCGGTACCAGCGTGGACCAGCAGACTGTCTCCAGCCTTCATCTTGCCCCTCACAACCAGGGCGTAGTAGCTCTGGAACAAGGGCAGACAAGAAACTGTGTTAAAGTGTTGGAAAAATGGTAGAAAAGATGATAAGAAGTTGGATGGGTTGGATGTCCGATTCATCATCTGGTCGATGTTTCTCTTAAACAGTGCACTACCGATTACGTTCTTTTACTTACTCTTAATCAGATAAGTGATTATGGTTTGTTTAAGGGTTACTTCCAACAAAGAAGAATATACTTATTGGGTGGTAAAATAATGTAAATATTTCAGGAAAATTATCACTGAATTTATCGATTTCATTACAAATTATGACCATGGACACTCAAAATTCTCCATAAATAATCACATAAATAGTGTGACTAGATTTATACGATGTTGTAGGTTGGTCGAAGGAACATTTTTAGTTTATAATATCCTAAGAGGCTTTAATTTTGGAAAATCAAGAGTCTGGAGTCGGCACTAAAAAGTAATTCCGGATTTACAGCCCTGACCTAGATGAAATAAAAGGCTTCTAAACAATCAGAGAAGAAACACCAATAGCAAGAGAGAGAATCAATAAGTGTTTAGCACTTTACATTGATTAGCACTTTACTAATCCTATAATTGGCTGTCTTCATTACTAAAAGTAATCACAATAAATCTTCACAAATTGAGGACTTCACTTCAGAAAAGTAAATATTTGAAATAAAACTTTTATTTTTATTCAATGTCACTCAAAAATTTAATAACTCAATGAATGAAGTTATGAAGGTAACTAACTTTGAGGAATATTGCAATTGATTACTTACGGTGGCATAGACCACAGGGATGGTAGATGCTTGTTCCAGAGTCCACTTCTCCGGCACCTCCCACAGGAAGCCAGGATCAGCGAGGACGGTGGTGGCGAGACCACGGGCAGCAACCATACCCATCACCCTGCGGCCGGTGGAGTCCCTGCCAGTGAACTCGAGACCCAGGATACAGTCCTGCCAACATCAAGTTTTGGTTAGGCAAATATTCTAAAAATTCCCTAAATCATGTTTTGAAACCCCAAAGTATTTTACTACCACGAAATATCTGTATTCATATCAGTTTGGAAAAGATTGGATAGAAAAGGTAAATAGTATAATGTGTTCAGTCTTAGACTAAATTACATGAGACTACATTGAAAACCCTTGGCAGGATTAACAAAAATGTTGTTAAAATTTAAAATTTGTGTTATATACAATTTGATTGAAAACCTCAATTTACTCTATTGATGGATTTTAATGAGGGGTTTTAACTCTTTCACCGCCAAAAGTCAATATATCGGCTTTGCAATATATGTTTGATAAAACGCTGCGAGCCGATATATCGGCGTGAGTAGTGTGCCGTGTTCACTGCCATGAGCCAATATATATCGGCGTGAGTGCTGCTGTGGAACATTCGCCGCCGCGAGCCGATATATCGGTGTAAGGCATTTTTGTAATTTGTATGATTATTTATTACTCGATTCTAACAAAATTAGCTCCACTGAATGAAATGACGTTTAAATATGTATGTTCCTTTTTATTAATGAATATTTTATATAGGATATTCTTTCAAACAAATGTCTTAATATTTATATGGTTATGGCTCCAGCTGAGGTAGTGACTTGTTTGTTTACTCTCTGAGTCTGTTTATGTATAAGACTAATGAAAATAACACTGTCCCTATACTTAAGTAACCTAAATTTTTATTTTATGTTATAAAAAAGGAAGAGTTTGAGGCCCAAGTTTGTATTTTTAGACAGTAAAATCAACACTTTCAAATTTGTGGTACACATTAAAATTTATTGAATTTCATATATTATATATTATTATTCTTCAATATGTTTCTATAATTTATTTTCCTATCCATATTACTTACATATTTAATCACTTCCCCTAAAATAATGTTTCAAATCGGCCTTTCTACATGGCAGATGAGTTTACTTTGCTCATTCGCCTTTTCCAGTTTTGTTGTGAATTACAAAAACAATCATAGCACTGTTATTTATTACAGAAAATTAATCAGATTTTTAGATAATAATCATGGCAAAATACACTTTTAAAATATATAAAGGTTATGTATGGAAACGTGTACATAATTATATATGTAATATGTATAAATTACAAAAATAAAAACATACTAGTAATTATATTTTTTTGTAAATAATAAATTTTGTTTACAAAAAACATATAATCATTTGCAATGTTTAAAAGCATAACTAATAACAAACAAAACAAAAAAGATCATGAATTTTGCATAATAAATAACCGAGTTATTAATGTTTGTTTGTTGCCTTACAAAAAGGGGCTTATTTGCCCGGCGGTGAAGCGAATCGCGATGCCGCCGGGCAGCGGCGGCCAAGGTCACACAGACCCCGCAGTGCCTGGCGCTCTAGAGTAGGTAGGCGGCAACCGTCTGGCAGCCAAAGGGTTAACCAAGGTAGGATTATTGTTTGGTAATTTTATTAGCGGTTTTATTTCAGAACATTTTTCATGAGCAAAAGTCTTGTACGCAATTTATATTCATGACCTTTAATACATCAAATAATGGATCAAAGAACAAGAGTAGACATTCCAGTCTGTTAATTGATGAATTTCACAGAACCACTGCACAGCACAAAAACCTGAAGCTTCTTATCTAGTCAATTTGAGACAAATGACAATCCTACATTGCTGTGGTCTCTTGCAACATTTGGTCCTAAATGAAAGTTCTGAGTTTTCACCAATGTCTTACAGCTCCTACCATACGATATCAATTACAATTATGGCAACCAATTTTAAGGGTGTAAAATCATTATTTCCTGGGAGCATTATTATTTTCTAAACTAGTCTACACCATACCTGGCCAGCCAAGTCACCAGGCAGAGCATCAGGGGGCAGTTTACCGGTGGCCAACATAATGTCACGGAAGTTGAGGGGAGCATAGTATACGGTGCACATTTCTGCGTTGGGGTAGTCCTCTTTCCTGAAACATTTCAAAAAGTTACTTCTGGTGTAGAAAATTACTAAATTATAAAACAGTTATCGACCAGATCCAAAGAAATATTTATACTTGTTATGGGGTATAGTCAATATTCAACTTCAAACTCTTTGAAGTTGTATTTTATTATCTTTATATATAATTCTGTAAGCAACATTTTTAAGTCAAAATTGTGAGAGTTTGGCAAATTACAGGATGATGGAGACGGCTCAAATTAAAAGTCTTGATCCCAGGGACTCGGGAAGAATAGCAGCATTTCTATAAAGTTACCAGCAAAAAAGAAATAACGTAAAACATCCCCCTTAAGAAAAGCATAGGGATTTAAAAATGTCTGCTTTGTTTACATTAAAACATGTGTTTAAGTGTCTACTTTGTTTACGAAATGACAAGTATTCAAATCAGTTGAGGCAGAGTATTGGGGAAAAGTTAGGGGGCTTTGGCCCCTTCAAGCCACTAGTTATTATGTAACTTTGTAAATCATCAAAATTATGTAAAAAAAATAAAATAATTGTTTACCTCTTATTCCTCCATTTACGGCTAACCTTATTACTTTCACTTAGTGGGCAATAGAAGGTAAATAATTACTTTATTACCTTGTACATTAAACATTTCACTTATAAAAAGTAACATATTAGAGTACAGTGAACTTAAAAATCATGAATTTGAAACATTAAAAATGAAGGGCCTTGTAAAAAAAATCAATTATTTGTTACCATTGCCTTTACCTCACTGAATGTTGCCAATTCCCACAGGTTGCTGTTTAAAAGTGTAGCCATAATCGCTTAGTCATAAATGAAAATTACACATTAATTTTAAACCAAAAAAAAGCTCCAAGAGGATAATAAACATGATGCAAACAAAGAACCACCATCTTACTTGTAGAAGGTAAGGGGCCCCTCGATCCACTTGAGACTGGAGAGGTCTCCTCGCGTGATCGCGTTGATGTAGGCGTGCTCGACCTGCAGTGTTGCGTCCTCGGAGTCGAGCTGCAGATGTCGCATGGTGCCCCACACGCCACTAGAGCGCAGCACGTTGTGGACCAGGCCCTTGCGCAGCTGCGCGGCGTACTGGGGCAACGACAGCGAGAAAGCCGCAGCCTTCGGGTCTTGGATGAACACAGCCCTGTGGAACATCGGGTGAGATTAGTTGAATGTGGTTTGAATTGTTGACCATTTATTAGTATGTGGTAACTAAATTAAGATTTCAACAAAATGGAATTTGTTTGGAAAAGTGATAGCTTATTCAAATTTTTGCTATGTAGCTATTGACCATCTATTGGTCCACTCGTCAACAGGCAAACACGCTTATAAACCAGCATTTCTATGGAGTATACAAAGAAACAACTGGCGTCAATAAATGACCTCCCTACACCAATAACAAATTTGCCTGAGTTTTCCAACCTTCCAACTCCATTTCAGACAGGAGGTAAGGAGAATTGCCTGCTAATCAATGTGAAACTACTTGTTTTGTTACAGCTTAAGCACACTGCTGTCACATGATTCAGCCAAATAAAAAAACTCCCACATGGTTCAGCCAAATAAAAAAACTCCCACCATTTCCTATTTCAACTGAATTGTTACCACTTGCTCCTTATGAGAGTAATATTTCTTACAATTTATAACATATTTGGAAGGTTTTGCGTGATCTAAGTGATCATTTAGAAGTATTTGTAACTTTCTGGGACTAAGAATAAAAAGTTTTCTAATCATGATCCTATCACAGTAACATATTTTATTGAGTGTATTATCAATATAATAACACCGTCTACGTTTCAAAATTATAGACAACATTCAGAATGGCAATACTGGCATTCGAAAAATCCTCCGGACATTTTAATTTCCAAAGTCCTCTCCTATTACTCTGCGATTGTTACAATTCCCTGAAGTGGTTTCCACAAGCCTCACCTGACATTGTTGCCGCCGGGTTCTTGCTTGATGCAGTTCATCATTCCGACCAATCCCAGTGTCTCCTCTCCTTGTCCCACCAGCAACACATTCTTGCCTTCGGACTCTGAAGCTTTCAGCGCCTCCTTCAGTGGCTCCACCCAGCTGAAGTTCTTCTCTGTCACACTGATCACCACCGGTGTCGGCAGTTCTACCAACTGCAACAATTGAGATTGAATTTATGTGTGTTTTAAAACAATAGTTTTGCAAGTGGGTTCCCTTATGAGTAATGCTACCTTCAAGTACAAAATTTCTGGCTCTTGCTAAAACTATGAAGCAAAGGCAAAATATTTTTCTAAGTAATACATCATACGCAATAAATTAATTTATTTGTAATAAATACAAAATTGTGACTATATAAGTAGTTGACATCATATGGGAATCCATAACAGTAGTATCTATAAGTCTTTTTTGCACAATGAGCTGTTCTACAAGCCAATTATTTCGGAGATTACATTTTGCTTTCCCACAGTAAAGACAAAACTTGATATGAGCTACTAGTTTAGTGAACAAATAAGAAACTGCAGTATAAAGAACAGCCGATAAGGATCAGCTCTCAACTCACCTTGCGCAGCAGGATGTAAGCTCTGCGGTCAGCTTTGATCCTGGACACCACCTCCAGGCCAGGAACCTTGACAGCCGGCACAGTGACCTCGGGACTCTCCTCCAGCAGCACAAAGCCACCGGGCTTCACACTCTCGGCCAGGTTGGCCAGGTAGGGGCTGCTAGAAAGGTCTGCGCCGACGGCCAGGTGAACGTTGGACTCCAGTGGGCCAGCGGAGATGTCCTTCTTGACCGACTTGGCTCCGGTGGGCTCGACGATGGGGTTGTATAGTTCAGGGGCTCCGGAAGCTACAGTGTATTCAACCTGAAAGCAAATTAAAATTGAGTCAAAACTCACTTTTTCCAGAATTTGTTTGGTTATCAAAAATACATTGTTTTTATAAGAAAGGTGTGTGATACAGTTAATAATTGTGATAAAAGGCATTAACCATTGCTGACCCAGTATTTTAAGGCCCAGCTATGTGTATAAAATCCATTAAGTAAACTCTCCACTACTTCCATAGCACTATTTCTTTGAAGTTTTTCAGTAGGTTCCACATCAACATCTAGAAAAATTGGACATTGGAATTGAATCGAAACATTTTTGTCATTACTTAGTAAAAATAGCAAATCTATTTTACTAATTGGCAAACATTCACCATCATTTTTGTTAACAATTAAAAATTACTTGTGCGTTTTTTAAAATACTATTGGCACACCTTGAAACTGAATAATACCAAATGTAAGTGAGAAAAGTCTCGCCCAAATATTGAGCGGCGCACCATGAAAATATGGGAGACTCCCAAGTAGGCTAATGGTTTGATAAATAAAAAACTTATTTAAAGGTATTGTGTCTTTACAGAACAAAATACTACTCTGCAGTGTAAGAAAAACCAAACTTCAACAACAACAAAACTAATTAAATTTGATTGCTACTCAGGGAAGGTATATTGGTTTAGTATGTAAATAAAAAACTCACACTAAGCATGGGCTCGGTCTCCAGAATGTCGATGATCTGAGGTGCCAGGAGGTTCTCGGGGACTCGGTCGGTTCCCAGCTCCACCACCTTGAGCTTGAGAGCGCCACTGGAGTTCTCCAGCGTCAGTTGTAGCAGGCTGGTCAGGGCGTACTCGGTGGGCAGAGGCTGGAAAATCATCATCGGTTGTTAATGACTTCCTGGGAGTGGTTATAGTAATAGTAATTCAGCTGGGGGTAAAATATTACAGTTTAGCGACGGGATAAATACATTTAATTATATATAAAGGGTCCTTAAATTACAAGTAATACAAGACACAACCACACAATTCTATGGTCTACATGAGCAATGTCTTGATGCAAAATGGATCTTGGAATCCTGAAGGAAGATTTTACTTAAAATCTTTACTTTACTTAAGCCCAGCAAACAGGGGATTTTGGCCCTCAGAAATTGATTGGAAAAATCCCTATTCCCCAAAAAACTCAAATTTTGCTGGAAAAACTCATTTTAAAGTACTGTTTATAATTTGTCACAGAACTATTTTCACAAGAAGTAATCAATTTATAATTGTCACTAAAGCATTTACTCAGTTCTCACAATAATCATTGGAAAGTACTCTCCATAATATAGGATAGGGTAACAATTAGATAGGTAAGAGTGAGAAATGAAAATAACAATAAAATCCATTTTGAGATATGTACTTCTACTACACAACTCTGCGCACCTTGTCGCCAGTCAGGGGCACGAATGTGTACTGTTCCAGCTTGGGCGGGGCCTGGGTCTGTTGGCGGCGGGGGGCGAGGGAAGCCTTCATGCCCCGCAGCTCCACTCCACCAGACTTGATAACGTCAATGTCGCGGTACATGTACACAGGCAGAGTTTTGTCTGCAACAATGTATAAATCTCTTGTAATCGTGAAAAAGGGCAATTTATAATTTTGAAACTATTCTTGTTGGATAAAATAAATAGTTACTAGTGCTTCTTAAATCTACTAGAAGGTTTATTAAAGCAATTGCTTCTAACATCTGGGACTATAAAGTTTCTAAAAACTAGACCACCTATAGGTCCATATTTCAGTGTGTTTTGTCTGTACTTCAAATATGACAAAAATTAGGAATTCTGATATAACCAAGCAACTTTGTTGATCTGAACACAACTAAGAAATTTATGTAGTCAATCACTGGGATCTAAATGGTGTTTATGTAATGAAATTCATTGTGTTGTAGCCCCTTGAACGGCAGTATATTGACAAATTGAGTTACACACCTCCGTCAGCAGTCCAAAATAAGGCTTTTGATGTTTTTATGTATCCGTTCCGTGTTTGTTTGTGTTTTTAACTTCACGACGAGACCACATGATATGTGGTAAAGTTTTTGTGTTGTTGAGTTTAACAATGACACTGTAGTGTTGAAACTTGCAACACTGTTTACATCATTTTGGACTGCTGACAAAGGTATGCAACTCAATTTGTCATGATGTAATGAGTATCCTACCAGAAACTAAAATAATCATATTTTGAGTTTTCTGGTTTAAGAAATAGTTAATAAACCCTTGTCTATAATAAGCCAAACCATCCCAGGGACTTTTGAGAAAACCATAAGTCTGGCACACATGAACCCAAATACTTGAATATAAGGTCTCTGTAACAAATTATGAGGAAAAATATTAGTTTTTATACAACCTCTAAGGTGGACAATGTTTTTCTACAAAACAGTACACTGCACATTGCCATTTAACTGAGTTTTAGACAACTTCTATAACATGTCCCACAATTAATGAAGAACCAATTAGTCTTTCTTTTGGACAGCTTTACCACAATATTTTTCACAGTAAATTGAAACTGGATGAGAATTGTAAAGATATGAACTCCTAGACCCTGGGGCTTCAGACAACACGCACCTTCTCCCAGCTGCTCCACCAGCTGCTTGTGCTTGCGTGGGTCGATGCAGACACGCTGCATGCGGGTGGGGAGGTACAGCTCGCGGGTGTTGAGTCCCAGGATGGAGAACTGCAGCATGGTGTCGATGTACGAGATCCAGTTACCGATCCAATCCAGTTTGCCGGTCACACCTGAAACAGTTGTGATTGTACTCGGTGCAGCCGATTGTTGCTGACGCAAAATACTTGGAAGGCTAAATGGAAATGGTTGCAGATATAGTGTTGTGTCATAGGATTAAGTTTGTTTTGGAATTCTGCCAAGGAACTTGTACCAAGGCATGATCTACTACATAATATGTGTTGGATAAATATTACTGATACAATATTAGTAATATTGAAAGTAGACCATGACCAATTTTTTTAATTAAAGCTTTCAGTTTATTCCAGAGTGGGACTCAATGAAAGTTTATTGGTAGAAAGCAACTTTAAATAGAATCTAAAATATATGCGTAACACAAGTTTGAATCATTAATCGTGAATATAGTGGCAGAAAAATTAGGTACTTTTGCAAATTATGCCTCAATCAATTTCAATCAAATTTTCAATGTCTAACACTGGTATGTTCACTCACATGATAAATGCCCCTCCTAAAAATTAAAATATTATAAATATTTTAGGAACTATGGCAGAGCATCTCTGTAGTATAACAGGTAGTTTTTTTTTATTTGAGTGTTTGAAAATTTAATTCCAAGGATGCTCACAAAGGTTTTATGGTTTGAGCCGCTTTAGTATACATACATTGCTCTCTTTACAGATTACCTCTGGCATTAAAATGACAAGAAAATACCTTTATTTACTTTACTCAAATTACCATTGCAAGAATGACTCACTGGATTTCAGTCTAATCCAATATATATTTTTAACCATGCAATTTTTACCTATAATACCTATTTTGAAGATACTCTACGTAATTTTTGGCTAAATTTCTGAATTCATTTATTGAGGAAATGCGGTGGAGAGGATTAAATCTTATCTTGGTCTCAAAAGGGGTTTTGTTGCTGGTCTCACTCTGTACAAAATACAACTAATTTTGATAGGTAGAAAAGTGATTAGCAAAAATACAAAAAAGAGGTCGGCAGCCTTTTTTGCCTTAGTTTGTCTGTCCATATAGACAATAGATCTGTGTGTAGAACGTACATAGTATAGCAAGGGGTAGCTGTTACAGTACAAGTTGTACAGTTCTGATAAAATTAATATGCCAGGACTAGGATTCAAACCCACGACAGGGCCGCTGCCATGGTTCCAGAGTCCGTCGCCTTGGCATACTTTAAATTGGGAATACTTTATTATCAGTATCAATACAAATATTGAAAATATTGATGTTAATCTTTGTATCACTGAATAAAGATATTTAACTATGACTATGACCACTACGCCAACGACTCACGAACCAAAACATGTATTTACCCTTGTTATCGGCTTGCTTGACGCCGCGGAAGACGCCTGTGTAGTCGTAGCCCCTGAGCCGCAAGTCCTTGTAGATGTCGGCCCTCTCCAGGTCCAGGAAGTCGCCCTGGGGCTTGGTCGGTGCCGGGAGAGTCAGCTGCTCCTTGTCAATGTCCTCCGGGAGCCTGGCGCGACCAGACACGGCCACACTGCCTCCCTCCACCAGCTCAAAGTCACCCGTCCCATCAAAGATGTTGATGACGAACTTCACGGATCCTGCGGTAAACATGTTGGGAAATGAGTATTATTTGGCACTGCAGTTTTTTTTAGATTTTAGAGATTTTTGTATTCAGTAAAGTCCCTCTCAACTGTCCATCAGTTTAACCACCTCTTCTCAGGGAAAATAGAGTATGATTAAACACTTCGGATTTGGCAGCAGCATGGTTTATCCGCCTATTTCCAGGAATTACTTAATTTCTGTTGTCATGCTTAGCAATTTATAAAAAATAAATGTGTCTGTCCAGGTTAGGTATTTGTTTGTATATATTTATCTTTTTAATTTTTTTTAGGATAAACTTAAATTCTTGTGTTAAAGTTGATAGGTGATGAGATTCGGAACTGTTATGCATGCATAACTTCTAAAAACTTTAGAAGTGCACTTTTTACTTTTAAAATATAACATTGGTATGCATTTTAGACAGTTAAGCTCTATGTTTGTTTTAACTGACCTTTTTCGTTACCCACCCTGGGTGCTGATCGTTAAGAGAGGTTCTGCTGTGAAGGTATTTAAAATACTAAAATACAAACCATCTTCTCAGTCATATTTTTGGGATATTTACAGAGTTTAGTCCTACACATTTTAAATAATTTTAGTGCAAGAGCTACTTACTTATTACTTCAACTCAAAACATACTAGAGGAAGCATAATGTGCAAGAATAATAATTAGAACAAATTTTATTTGTGATCCAAAAGTGCTATGGAACCATATTTCACATAATTTGTTCATAGGGAATTGAATTAAGTCATTGATGTTTCAAAAAATAACCTAGTCATCCGATATAGCCATTTAACCCATAGAATCAAGAGTTCCCATAAAACAGTATATATTTAATGTGTGCTTTCCAGATCAAAAAAGCTAAAAAAAATTCCACAGTACTTTTCTAAACAAACACGCACTGAATATGTATCGTTTTATAAAACACTGAAAAGGTTGGACACAAAGAAAATGTATTTGTTTAAAACATTTTTCATAATCTCATTATAAGAACTATAACTGAAAACTAAAATAAACTAACAGCCAACCTGGATTAACCACAATTGCCATCATTGTTCTAGCTTGGACATTAACCACGATTCAGAAAGTTTTAAATTCACATGTGAAAGTACTTTTCAGTAAATAGCCACATACCTTCTTTGGGCATGATGGTGGCACGGTGGAACTGCACATTCTCCAAGATCACAGGCATGTCTTCATAATCCTTGCCTTGCAGTTTGGCAAAGGTCTTCCAAACCAAAGTCTACAAAAAAAAACTCGGTCATAGTTTGCGAGTACAATATCAATCATGTAGCAAATTCCCAGTACAAATGAAGTCATATTATAGTTTCTCTTATCGAACTCTTAGTAACCTTAATATTTTGTTAGTTTCTCCTATATGTGAGCATAAAGACCTCATAGTACTGAACCAAAATCAGCATGATCTTCAGAATCACACTAAAGTAAAATGTAGACTACATTACACGCTTTTAACCATAGAAAATTAACCAGCTATCTATTTATGAAAAAACTTCAAGCCTGAAAATCCTCAATGTTAAATTTAAAACAAATGATTTACAAAACACCATTGAGAGAACTATTTATCATCAACCATGACCAGTCTTTTGCATCAGTGTTATATTTGCTTGGTGATAAGGTAACATAACAAACCAATCCATACCAGGTAGCCAGTAGCAGGGAAGAGAACTCTTCCATCAATGGCGTGGCCGGCTAAGAAAGCGTCGGCCTCCTTGGTCAAGTCAATCTCAATCACACTCTCGCCAGAGCGGCCACCTCCCTAAAATAGTTAAAATGATTTTAATTGCAATCAATAATCATGATATTTCACATTTTAAAATTACTATTTTTTAAAAGGCGGAACCACAAGATAGTTTAAAAGTTAATGCATCAAGTTTTATTACATTGGGACCAGAAACCACTGAAGAATATATTTTTCAACCTCTCCCACTTCCCACAGTAGAGCACTTTTGCAGCTTGAAACAAATCCAAATTAACTACAGTAAATTAAAAAAGCTTACTAGTAAGTGAAGGTTATTGTAATGATTGAATCTTGGCCATCAAACTTTGACAAATACACTATTAGAATAAGGGGGTCGATTTTTACTTATAGGAAGAAAGTTGAATAGCAAAGTGGGGAAATTTATTAAACTTATTAACAAATTTGATTTACTTGTGTTATAAAGAAATCGACAATACCAATTTCACTGTGAATAGCGTACTTAAGAGATCGGTTTCACCGGCGTCTCACCTTGCCAGAGAAGTCAGCGACCTCCCACTCGTTGGAATGGTCCCACTCAATCATGGAGGCCAACATGGGTGTGGTGCGGCCCACTGGGAAGGACACTGGAGGGTACAGGCTCTGGAACTTGGGCTGGGCTCCAGCGTTGTACACCCTGGAGGAAGATTAGAATGAGTTAGCACTCAAAGTTGTACTGTAAAGAGACAACTTGATGGCCAGAGGGTAAACAGAGGGGTGAGGGTGAGGGGTGAGGGGTGAGGGGAAAGTTACCCCCTCTTGTTCATACTGTTGACAAAGCCAATCAAGGAACTATCTATGAAACATAACAGTGAATAAAGATCAGCTATGATAAAATCTTGCAGAAAATAAAAAAAATCAAATCACTTTCTCCAATGACAAACAAGGGGGCCTATTGGTAATACTGGAGGCAACACTGATCAGCAAAATTGCATGCCACCATTTTGTGGTGAGGAAAATCACTGAAATCGAACGAGTCAACCAAATAAACTAAACAAATCATGATTAAATTGATTTACAACAATGTACAGTAGAAATTGATAAATAAATATAAAAAATAAGTCAGTTCATATTTTGATTATTTTTGGCCCAAGTGGTTTAAATTGATCGGTTTACCTAGACGATTTGAATATTCCATCACTGCAAGTAAAAGGAGAAATCTTCATCACTAACGTACCAACCTAACAAAATCACTGGCAAGGCTTTTCAATGCAAATCGTAAAGCAGTGTTGCCTCTCGTTTTCCTAATATAGCCCTCCTCGATGGTTAAGGGAGGAAAAATTGTGGTAGGGGTAACTTTCCGGCAACTAACCCTTCTGTTTTCTATTGGGCCATCAAGTTACAGTAGTAGAGATTTTCAAAGTGAACTGACAAATGATCTTAGAGAATTATTCATGGCATCAATGAATATTAAGGACATCTGTAAGAGACTAGATCTCATTCAGGATAGACTGACATTAAATTACATTCTTTGAATTTAAATAAGAAGAATAACAAATTATATACCAAATAATTTTTGAGTTATTATTTTCTGGGCAACTGTTTTACAGGCCATCCAAGTATAGTTTTCATAATGAATATTTTCCAACCCATATTACAATATTTTCAACAAATTAGTAATAAGTTTAAGGATAATATTAAACCCCAGAAACTTCTTACTTTCCAAGGCTGGACAGGATGAATGTAAGGTTGTCGGTGTTCAGACGCTTGACCAGTCCAATGTTAGTACAGTTGGGGCCCAGGGAGCGCTTCAGGATAGCTTGTAGCAGGCAGTGGGGGGCAACCTGACACAAAGAATAACAGTTCAGAATTACTAATAAAACAGGAAGAGAGTGTAGAACATAACAATGTGTCAAATTTGTTCACAAAATAACAATCAACAAAATATTTCTTTACAATGTAGTTTAATTTACAGCATTAATCTGATGACCTTTAACCAGATAACTTAGTCTTGAGGCTTACTTTCCTCTCCCTTGCGGGTTGCAGTCTTCCCTGCATAGTGTAAAGTTTAGTCCTGCTTGAGATTCAGCCACAAATAATTCAGGCCAGCGAGATAAGAAACTGTACAAACTCATCTCAAAATATCTGGCCTGGAATTAATCCCAAGACCTTCTGAATGTAAGGAACAAGTATTAGTAACCAGGACCGTACTCAGGGGGGATCAGGGGGGGACAACTGCCCTGGGGCTCGATGTCTTATTTAGAATACTGTTGTCTAAAAGAAAGGTCACCAACTTGGATCCGGACGGCATCAAGGGCCCACACCACCAGGCCTGCCCAGGGGCCTGTGAAAGCTGAGTTTGGCCCTGATAGTATCCATGCTGATGATATCTAACTCAGTTGCAAATGTTTTATTTATTTAAATAACGTACAAATATGTCCTTATGAAATAATTATAATATTTAAAAAGTCCCCATCTAATACATGAAATGGTATTTATAACGCACATGAACAAAGGTTAACAGAATCTTGAAAATTTTTAATTTTTCCATGTGTAAAAAATAAAAGCTTGGATTGCCTTTCATTTCATAATAACTGTAACTAAGTGTTTTCCAAGATATTGAAATCAGCAGAAGGCAAAATAGGATATGTGTAAAGCAAACTTATTTTTAAGAAAACTACAAAATATCAGTATCAACCTTCTGCTCGTCTTTTTTCTTAACTTCATTACCAAGAAAATAAACCAGAATCATCAGCTGTGATAAAATCTATACCTATAAATAAATAAATAAATAAATAAATAATGTCTTTTATTGGAGCGATTTTCAACAAGAGGTTACTGTACAAAATAACTCAAGTCAGAACAGTGGCATACAACAAATATAAAAAAAAACCATTACAAATTTATAGTGAGGGCTATAAAAGTCAAAGCCCTCACTCACAAATCACTAACTCTCCAATTTTCTGGCACGCTAGAGTAGTGAAATTTGGTGCAAAGTGTCTTTATACCGATTCAAGTGTAGGGCTCGGTCCCACGGGGCTTCAAAGTTACTAGTATTCCTTCATGGGACTTCAAACTTACTATGTATTTCTTATAGACATTCACTTTGGTTTGAGCTGATGAAAATTAAAATTGATCTTGATTTGTACTAGTTCCACAGGCTAACCACAAAATGCAGCACACGTAACTGTCGTAGTTTACGTGGGCGAAACCTCAACGGGTCTGGTAGTATGTGATGATTCTGTTTGGTAACCGAACAATCTATAGTTGAACAACCAGAGAACCACCATACCTCAATGACGATGGCGTTGTCAGGCACGTGCTGGATAGCCTCATGGAAGAGCACAGGTGACAGCAGGTTGTTGACGTGGTAGGCGGCGGAGGACTGCTGGGCGACAGGGGTGCCCCAGGATGCCTCGGGGAAACTGGAACTGATCCACCTAGGCGTGCGCGGCTTCGGGCTGGGGATCAGCTAGAAGTCAACAACCAAGATCAGTGTCAAATATTTCAAGTTGATAGTTTACTATCAGTTAGTATATGCAGTAGACTTGATATGATGTAAGGTAAGGTTTAGACAATTTAGTCATTATGTATGCCTCCTTAATCGAGATGATTGAATAAAACAGGTTACTAACCTAGATCCGTCGTCGATTCTTTGATTCACACGATAGTAACACAATTTTCAAATTTAAAAGGTCATTATCAAATCTCTGATGTCAAACTACATTCCATAATAAAGGTCGTCTTTATTTAAAGCAATGACGACCCTCATTATGGAGTGAAGTAGTTTGACATCAGGGATTTGATAATGACCTTTTAAGGTCGAAACTCAAGTCACCGTTATGTGAATTAAAGAATCGACAACTGATTTAAGTTAGTAATCTGTTATATTATTAGATATTTTAGTGTGTATGGTGAATGGCTTATTTATTTTATGTATGTGATGGAGGATTGGAAAGTGTAAAAATTGCGTTGTAAATGGTTTTGTGAAAAGGGTTTGTTTTGATTATCTTTTCTACATTACAATGGATTAGCAACCCCGACAGATAAGAATAGAATTCTAAAACAATCTTCTTACATTTTTAAAATTTTGTATATTTGGGTTAATGCCAATGGCGTTTTTTGTGAACTCAACATTAACAGTAAACATAAACACCAACTTATTAAAGTCAAACTACAAAAACCTTTTACTTCTACACAAAGACCTCCCAGAAATTTAAAAATATTTGGAGATAAAATAACTTGCCTCAACTTAAAGGAAAAATTAATTGAGATGTTATTTCCCGCCCCCTATTTTCCTGCTTACTTCGTCTAATGAGTAGTAACGTCAGGTCGTCGGGCCAAATTCAGAGAGAAGATTCTCTAGTGTGACATAGCCACTGAGGGGCCATACACATATTACGTAACGCACTTAAGGGGGGGGAGGGGGTATGGCGTAGCGTTATGCTACGTTATAGGGGGGTGGGTGGGGGGTTAGGATCAACGTTACGTAACTCACTCAAATTAACCCTAAGAGCTGGCACACTCCTGTATCTATTGATACTGTTATAAATCTTTCAACATTAAAAAATAATTAAATTGATTCTAAATCAAAGTTACAGTTTGTTATATAAAAAATAGTTCCGTCATACTATTTTAATATCAGTTAAAGTAAAAATAAATACATACGTGATTTGAGTAAGTTATGTATTGCTTTACATTTATGTTTTGTGTTGTTTTAGAGTGTAAAATCATGACTTGATACAGTGTTGCGCAATGCCACCCACATTTTCAGTTTTTTAAGTTCTTTTGTATTTTTATTAGTTATAAATTTAATTTGTTACGTTTTTGCTGAGACAGTTTATTTTGTTGTTTATATTATTCACAACAGTTTGATTTGTTTGTATACATTTTTCTATGAAATAATGTATTTAAAAAATGTTGTTAAAAGAAAGCCATTTAAAGTTTGATTCACTGAAATCTATATACAAATTGCTAATAAAACTATGTTTAAAAGTTTAAGCTGTTTTAAAGTCTACTACAATTGAGTTGTGTAACACATTGGGGAGTGGGGGGGGGGGGTATGGCCAAACGTTATGGTACACTACATGGTGGAGGGGGGGTCTGAAATGACGAAAAAATGCATTACGTAATATGTGTTTGGCCCCTAATCTATGCAAGCTGAATCTATCTCTTGTTTAAGTGCAGAACTTTGTCTACAACGCTCCAAGTGTAAAAAAGTGTCATAATTTATAACATTAGACCTGACTTTTTGTGTGTGTACTCTACGGATGGGCGAGTAGTGTTTTTTTAATCAAGTCGTGTTGAGCATTGAACCAAACTACTCGAGTATCGAGTCGAGTAGTTCTTAAAAAGTAAAAAAAACTCATTTGATTTGTTATGGAAAACGATGCTTTTTACAAATTAAACTTTAATTATAAACATAAAATGTTACTGAATTATTAATTTTATTTTAACCTTTATTTTACCATGAATGAATATTGATTTAAATGAAATAATTGTTTGTTATTGTTGTTGAAATCAGTTATATACTTATTATTTAAGTATATACTGTTTTCAAGAACAATAAACAAACAAAATACAAGTATTACAAATATATATCCATACAAAGATTTTGGGTTAGTTTTAGTTTATCAAAACCAGAACATTTGAACAAGAAAGTGATTTTTTCCCCCGACCTAAACACTCCCTGTGCCTCCTCCCTCACTTATCTTAACTCACAGGTATCAACAAATAGCCCACCTGTTGTCTCCTTTCATATGAGCTAAAAATAGATTTTAAGCTTATTTTTCTTTATTTCAGTTACGGTACTTATTTTGTTAACACGTTGAGTGTTGTCCGGTCACCGGTGACCGGCCGCTGGATGCGCGCGCTCAGGCTGCGCCTGTCACAGGAGACCAGCAAAGGAAATCAGTCAGTGTGGCGCGTTCCCGCGGAGTATATTGGAGATTGCCGCGAATGTTATTTGTGGTGTCCTGACCTACATTCTGTGTGAGTCGCCCACCATTCCCGCGGACCGGTACCGGTCATCCGAGACCGGTAGTTGCGCAATAACCTTGCGAGCTTATTGACGTTAAATATGTTAGTGATTTGAGTATTCTACGTCACAATAAATTATTTTGTGGTTTATTATTTTAGTTTTTGTGACTTGTCCAGATAAGCCAGGATTGTGTTTGGGGGATTACTTTGAGCAATTGCTTGATAGTCTCTAAGTAAAATAAACAGTGGTTGGGAGGGAGGAAGAGGCTGTATATAATTGTAAATATTTTGTTTAATGCTATTCATCATATTTAATGTAAAAACTCGTGTCCGTGACATCAAAAGGGTGATATTGTAGTCACGACGCCTACAGATTTTCCTGTGCGGGCCGGCCCGGTCACGAGTGACCGGCGGGTTGATTTTGGACGCCATTTTTTTGTGAAAAAGTGTCAGAAATGCAGTTTGGGACCTTGATCCTGTCTTCTGAACAAAAAAAGGTAAATTTAATGTTAAACAAAATTTCAGGCCCTAGGGTACACATGCGGACATTTTTACCGCACTCAAAGTGTTAAACATTTGTTAGCGGCGTAAACGAGGGTAAACGGCAGGAGTATATACAATTTTCAATACTCGATAGTTTAGAGTATTTTTACTACTTGACTCGGCCTTCAAGTAGTCTTTAGTACTCGAAAAAATACTCGAAACTCGAGTACTCGCCCACTCCTAGTGTACCCATCACTTCTATTCTAATTACTTCAGGGATTTGTTTTTCATTGTTTCTTTTTTATTCCACTGATTATAACTGCTGATCGTTTTAAACCATCAGTTATGATGCACAGTTGGTGTAAACAATGAATGGGCATGGTGTATCCCTCACCTGCCCTTCTTTTCCGTAATCTCCGTTCACTACATCTACTAGCTACTAAACAATCGTAATTACCGATTCCAGTCGTGACCTCAGCTTGGGAGCGGCCTCCTGGATGTACTTGGAGTGGAAGGCAACGCCAGAGCTGGCGACCTCCTTGGCGAAGATGTTCTCGGCCTGGAGTTGCGCCACAAACTTCTTGAGAGCGTCGGGAGGACCGGAGATGGTGACGGAGTCCTCGCTGTTGTGGCAGGCGGCCTGGATCTCAGCGGGGGCTCGGGCCTTCACCTCCTCCCAGGACAGACCTGAAGCGAGGGGAGGATTAGAAACAAATAAAAGGTTGATAGGCAAGAGTAATGGAAATTTATTGAGTACTAATCACGCCTAAACAATTTATTACTCCTCAACAGGCGGAGGACCTCCCCCTGGGCACAATACTGGGTATCCTCGGTTAGGTATGATCGGCTGTTTCTTGAATGATAATATGAAGAAATTAAGGTAAGAGTAAAGCTTTTCATAGTGATTAGGCAAACACTATCCACATTTTGTGACATCTTTATTTTATTAAATCCAATAAATTAATAACACAAAGTTTATTGATTATAATCTTTAAATTTTTTAGAAGTATTAAGAGGTTTTAAGGCTGGGTTCTAGGAAATACAGAATTCAAAAGTTAGTTAAGAACGCTGAAAGAAATCAGACTGAATCAGTTTCGGTTTCTCTACATTGATGTGCTAAGATTGTATCTGAAGGGTCTTTGCAAACAGCAAACTATAACACCTGTACACAGAGTCCTTGCCACTGGTCTCCAAGTATATTTTAAAGAAAAACTGAAGAACAAAATAAATGTGCGAGAAAACAGACTTGGCAGGATTATTTACTGGAAGAGCTAAGCATCTAGTTAGAAATAGGAAGAAGGGGATTTGGATACTTTAGGCCAAAATAATACATTGCTCTTTCGAAAGGAATAAAGTTCAGCCATAAAACTGTAAAAAGAAAAGATTGAGACATTCGTATTGCAGAACTGTAGAAGTTAGTTATTTTAAACATTTTCAATTGTTTTGTAAAACAAACGTTATTGTTTGAAAATCCCTAACGTTATTTGGTTATTAATCAATTTAGTTATTTGGACTGTCAAGATATCAATAGTTTGATTTTATTAGTAATGGAGTTTTAACAGACTTACCAACAGCAGCCATGGAGCCAGGGGGCAGTTTGGAGTCCAGGATAGCGCGACCACGGGAGTACGCAGCCAACACGGTCTGTTGCGCAGTGAGGGTTCCGTCAGCGTAAGCACAGCCCAGCTCCCCGACAGAGTGGCCCACGATCACATTGGGCACGATACCCACTGAAGTCAGCACATCAGTGAGAGCGACCTAGGGAGAGTGAGATGTAAATTATAGCAGGGTAGTTAGTTATTGGGCTACACAAAAATAAATATTTTTTAAATTTTAATGTGATTAACAGTAACAGAAAATCCTTTAAGAAAATATTGTAACTGATAATTTTCTCTTAATATACATAATAGACATGAGACAACGCTTTATTAGACAAATGATGGTAATTACCAATTAGATATACAGTATTTGGCTGATTATAAAAAGTTATTTAGACATATAGTTTAAAAAATCCAACATTTATAGCCACCTTTATATTTACTCCTGTATTTTGGAAAACTGAAATTATTTTAATTTGGAATACTGATTTTATATTTTGATTTGTTTATAGCTTCAAATTGTCATGACTCATTAACACATTGCAATTTTTGCAAGTGGAGCGAGGGCATGGTACCCAAAGCAATGCAATAACATACACTGGTGTCACAGTGAATCTCTATAAAGTAACGGTAAGTTGGTTTTGTCCTCTTTTGTTTAATCCTTACAAAGATATATACTTCTGCTTTATAAATGATTTATGTTTGATCTTTACAAATTAAGTTTACTAGATGGCCCATGCACAGCTTGTAAAATCAACATAATTTAGAAATAGTATGCATGTTATTTTTCCACCAATTGTGCTAAACTGAAGTGCAAATTACCATGCCCAAGATAACATCGTGACAAATTATAAATTTGTCTAAATGAACAAACTTGGTAAAACCCACTTAACATTTAATCTCTAGACACAACTGAAAGTTTACCTGGGAAGTGGCAATGGATATGAAGGAGTTGAGGACATTGTCAAAGGTCTTCTGGTCCTCACTGAGGAGGATGGCCTTGAGGTCAACGCCCTCAGGTCGAAGGGCTTCGGCACACTTCTCCACTGCGTCAGAGAACGGCTTGAGGGCCATCAGACCCTTGGCCATGCCCGCCCACTGTGAGCCCATGCCAGAGAACACGAAGCAAACGGGTCTCTTGTCTGCGGACACTTGCTGCAAAAACAACAATATTTCAATGGCGGTTTAATATTGAGCTGACTTTTGAAATTTCTTTGTTGTTTGAAAACTGCCCATCTGCCATTTGTCTTTCAGCTATTACAAATTATATTTAGGAAACAGTCAACTTAAAAAGTAAAAAAAAAAATGTCAAAGATAATTTTACTAGTTTAGTAGCTCACCAAACAAGAAAAAATTAGATATTGGCCTTTTCATTAATAATTATCCTGTGTAACTAAAAGTTGACGTTATATAAAAACACAAGACTAGGGTTTGATTTGTTGTCCTAAGGACAGGATATAATCTTAAATGCATTTTTTGTTTCAAAATTATACTAACTCCCATTTACAAAATAAACATGGAAATTTTCTCGTACATACCATACCCAAATAAACACTCAACATCCACATGATACTACAAAGCTATAATAAGCTGTATTTAAAACAGTCCTACGAGTAGCCAAATCATTATTTTTCATTTTAGGAAATATCTTAAAAGACTAATGTTATAGGCAGAGTTTGGTGGGGGGTGAACTTACCGAGACATCCCTGGTGGGCTGGGGGGCGCCCAGAAGGGTGTAGCCCCTGTAGAGGTGGCCGGGAATGTTGCTGCTGTGGATGTTGTGGAGGAGGGCGATGAACTCATCATCTCGCTTGGACTTTTCGACCTGTCGACATACAACAGCTCGGATAACAAACACGTAAGAATTGCAAAGGGCACATTGCAAAGATTTGTTTGTAAATTTAAAAATTGTAACTGATCCTTGTATTTTAATTTTGTAAATTTGTACTTACATTAAATCTCAAGTTTTAGAATATAGAAATGACACTCATAATTACAATACAAAATTCAGAAACACCTTTGCAGAACAACATGAGAGAAAAAACCGCTTAAAATAGGATTCAAAATTTTGCAGAAGTTCCCTGTCTCACTGAGAAATGTACATGCATTGTGTAAGTTTAAGAGCGACCTCAAATAATTCTTACATAAAACTACTTTTTATTCACTGGAAGATTTCTTCCTTTTCAGTTAATAATCAGGGGCTTACCCCACCTTACCTAACCTCTACCCAATTTATCTACACTGGGATGTCCCGGGTGAATTGGGCATCAGATGACAATTACAACACCTATCCCAGCCAATTTGGAAGCTACAGAAGGTACAAGGTAGATATGTATTTATACAAACGTGGCGGAAAACTCCTCAATAGATTACCAAATAAGTGTTATTACCGTAACTAAACAAACCCAAGCATTCTTATCACACCGTAGAGTGCTTAGCTTCAAACATAAAACATGGAGTTACCTTGTCAAGCCAGTTGTTGACAGCTTCCTGGGTGCGACCACTGATGGCCACCACTCGGGGGATGTTGTCCTGGATGGCCGGGGCCTTGGGCTTGGGGTTGGAGCGCAGCAGGAAGTGGGCATTGGCTCCCCCGAAACCGAAGGAGTTCATGGCCACATATCCTCCGTTCCAGGGCCAGTTCTTGTTGACAACCTGTTACAGAGTAGGTTAGAATTTAGAGTAAACCTTCTTGACTGAGCTTGACTTTAAAATGGATTCACTTTGGAGGAGTCAGAGCTCTTTAGATATTGGAATTTATGTTCTAATCTAACCAATAACTCACACCATGGTGAGACTTGGCTTTAATATAAAGCTTCTGACAGATTCAAGGTTTCTTTATTGTACACAATATACAAATAATGTTTATAAATAGTATCACTATACAAAATGTATAATGGTATTTTCCCCCCAGTTATCAACGTTATGAAATACTTCTTTTTAATTTATTTTATAAACATGTAAATAGTAGTAGTTTGAAAAACGTATGTAGGCCTACTGTAAAAAATCCCATTTCTTTAAAGTAAGGTTTTACTGATTCACTATATTTTAATATTTGTACTGTGCTAATTGCCTTTTTTGCAAAGAACGGTCTTTTTAAAATTTTGTTGTGCCGGGTAAATGACTTTTTTTCTCATCCTGTGGTTTCAATTTGTTATGTTCTTTGTTGTTTGTCGGTATGTATTAAGCATTTATTATTTTGATGAATAATGAAAAATAATCAAAACTAAAATAGGTTAGCATTTTACTTTTTAAGTACTTTTTCAAGGCCATCAGATCTTGCCCTGAAACATCTCAAATGTTTATTTACATTCAATAATTCAACTGTCTAAGGAACTGACTCTAATACACAAGAGAGTGTTGGGTCCACTCCACTTATAATAGCGGACAATTAAGTTGCAGTTGGGCTGTAGCCAATAGCATGGTGGTACGCTGTCACTGTTGCCATTTTGCCATAGAAAAATATCACTCGAATGTTATTCCGATCAGCTGGTGTGGAGTTTTGGCAATGCAGCAAATCTACTATTGGCGGTTGATAGCCCGACAAACCACGCCTACAACTGACAACTTAATTGTCCACTGTTATAGAGAGTATTTTGAATTAATGCCCACTAACAATAAACCAACAAAATCTTCAAACCTGGAGCCTTCCGTCATTGAGGGCTGGGATGTCGGGGTTGGGGTTCTTGAAGTGCAGGTTCTGGGGGATCTGCCCAGCCTCCATGGCGATGACAATCTTGGCCAGGGAGCAGAGACCGGAGGCGGGCTCGGAATGGCCCATGTTACTCTTGACTGAGCCGATCAGCAGAGGGCTCGGCCGGTCCTTACAGAAGAAGTCAGCGATGGAGTTGACCTCCTGGGGGTCTCCCACCTGGCGTACCGGAACAGATTATTGTCATGTTTAGCGTGGTAATGACAATATATTTTCTTTTATAAGGTAAATGTTTCCTTCTTCTAAAGGGAAACTGAATTGGTCAAATAAAAGCTACTGAATCGATGGGAAAATTTTACATGGACATTTTAAGCTATCCTACAGCTACATTTTAGCCAAATGATATATAATAGTATTAGTGGCTTGCAGAGAAACTTAAATCCTTTTTCACAAAAAAAATTAAACACAAGTTAAAATGTGATCATAGAAGACAATATGGGGAAAACATCGGCAAATGGAAAATGGAAATCATGCTTATATATTTTTTTTGGAAACACTTTGTTAGTATCGCTTGAACGCAAGCACAATCTTATAAAAATACCACTTTTCTTAAATTGTTAACCAAAAATAACTTATCTGACCCTTCTCCCACCATCTACGATTTGCCAACAATTATTTACAAACCATGCTTACAGATCTATGTGGATGGCAACCGTTTTAATTTTATATTACATCTATGTGATCATGCAAGATTCTAGACAAAGCACCTGTTTGCACTATCCTTTTCATGTACTGCCAAATGTATTGTGCTAAAAAATTGATTTGATTGGATGGTATCGTACCTTGGTACCGGTTCCGTGGGCCTCGACATACACGACGTCGTGAGGATTGACGCCACACTCATCATACACCTCACGGATGAGGCGGTTCTGCATGGCGCCGATGGGGAAGGTGATGCCTTGGCTCTTGTAGCCATCAGTGTTGGTCTTGGAGTTGACGATGGTCGCGTACACTCGCTTGGCATCACTCGCCTTCTGTAGGTAGACCACGACTGCGGCCTCACTCCTTACGTAACCATTGCCTGTTGAGACACAGGGTGATCAAACACAAATGTTAGTGAAGCTGTCAAGGTGAAAATGTCAGCAACGAAATGTTCAACGATAGTTCCTATAAAAGTCATAATTTGTATTATTTGTTAAATAAATAGATCTAAATTTTGTTTACAGTATATGCTCTCTTAACCAACCTCGCTTCAAATGCCCAAAGGATTAACCACCCTCTTCCTAGGAAATGACTCAGTACCTATTCATTATCTGTCATATAAGTGTTGTCATTTCTAGTGCTTGATATGACAGTAAAGTAGTGATATTCGTTTTAAGCACTCTTTTAAGTAGTCCAACTCTTGGGTCAATAGACAATAGACAATTTATTTATTTCCTTCAACAATACACACATATTCTAATGGACATCGTCAATTAAAAGTACAGTGAATAGTGCAGTCAAAAAACGTTGTTACATATGGCCTTAAAAAGAAAAGACTTAAAATGTAAAGTTGAATTTACATGATATGACAGTGATAATGTTCTTCTAGCTTGTAAAAAGGGTTCATCAATAACCAATCATACAACACATCTGCAAATTTATTATCTGTTAAATCCAGCCAGGCTTTTGATAACTTATTAAACAACTTTAAACCTAAATACTTATGGGAACTCATAGTTTTTGTTAGTCTACATCTTGGTAACTCAAGTTTTTCACTGTGCCTTGTCTCATAATTATGTATTATATTTATTTTTGTTGGGTGAGTTTTCTTAACTAATATTAAAACATTATATATATAATAGATATATACAAATTTACTACAGTTAACATTTTTGATTTAATAAATAGTGGCCTACAGTGTTCTAATGGTTTTGCATTCATGATTATCCTTACAGATTTTTCTGTTTAGGTTAACTAAAATTTTCTCCATGCCTATACCATTATTCCCCATATTGTCAGGCCATACCTTCCAATACATTCAAACAAAGAGAAATACTGTAAGCAATTCTTAAATATTCATAGTTTACATGCCTCTTAAAGTTTACAAGTAAATATATAACTGTATAGTCTTTTACACACATTATCTCTATGATTTTTCCATGAAAGACCTAACAAAGTATTATGATCAATACTAATACCTAACAAAGTAACAGAATTACTAACATCTAGTACATTTGTTGTGTTTAAAGATACAAACAGGTTTTGTGTTTTCTCTTTATTTAAAAAACAATCCATTATTTTCAAACCAACAAGTTGCATCAAGCAGCGCTTGATCTGAGACAAATTTTAGAGAGTTTATAATTTTGTGTAAATTTAGAAGAGAGGTGTCATCTGCATATACTGTTGTAAAACTAAAACTATTATTAATAAAATCATTTATTAAAATCAAAAAGAGTATTGGCCCTAACACCGACTCTTGAGGAACGCCTATCTTAATATCTAGAACCTGGGAACACAAACCCCTGATATCCACAACTTGTTTTCTATCTCTCAAATATGATTTTAAAACTTTCAAGTCTTTGCCCTGAAAACCTTAACATTGTAATTTAGCTAGTAATATATCACGATTTATAGTACCAAATGCTTTGTTAAGATCACATAGAGTCATCTGAGCAGAATTACAGTCTTCTAAAGCTAATAGTAACTGTTGTACCATACTATCTATAGCCTGAATAGTGGATCTGCCGGAGCGGTAGCCATACTGGCAATCACTAAATAAGTCTTGAGATAAAAAAAACTACAAATCTGAAATTTGAGAATCTTTTCAAAGATCTTTGCAAAGACTGGTATACATGAAATTGGTCGATAACTGCTGGGACTGTCTGGATTTCCCTTCTTGAATATAGGTACCACCCTGGAGAATTTTAAACAAGATGGAAATATACTTTCCAAAATACACAAATTCAAACAATATGTATGTGGCTCTAAGATTTCCAAGGCAACACTTTTTAGAAGCTCACTGGATAGCCCATAAACATCTTTCGAAGTTGAGCACTTAAGCGACATTATTACATCTAACACTTCATTGAGAGCCACGGTTGAAAAGCACTGTCACTGGTCACTGGTTGTACTATGTCAGCCCTTTTAAGGTATTCCACTGCTGCATCAGTAGAGGCGTTGACATTCTCGCATATTTCTTCAACCGAAGAAATTAAGAAGTTGTTGAACTCATCGGGTTGTTCGCTGGGTAGAGCGCCTACTGTAGATACATTCCCTGCTGCTTTATTATTGATGGTCCATGCAGCTTTGCACTTATTGGATGACTTCTGAATGATTTCTTCATTTTTCTGCCACATTGCTTCTCTTAGAGCTACTCTACAGTGGTGTCTTAGATTTCTCAATACAAGCAGTAACTGAGGACTATTATTCGTTGTATACATGTCTTTACAAATTAAAATATATACTGTTTCATTTCTGCAAGCTGGGGTGTGTACCAATCTAGATTACCTCTCTTCTTATTCATGATTGGCTTAATCCTTGTTTCTTCAACCCATTTGATAGGGAAACAGCTCTCAAAGATTGCTAAGAACTGGTTGAAGAAGATATCAAAACAATTAGGCCTATCAGCTGATTCATTATTTGTACATACAAATGTCCAATTTTCTTTCACTAATATACTCTTAAACTTATCAATTTTACTTTTACTTTCTCCCCCTTATACATAGTACAGGGTGAGTCTTCTAAGCTGTCTCAAACAGATTACAAACGAACGGCTTGACATACAGAGATGAAACAAAACTTTTCCCCACTAATTCATACCAAAGGAATAACGTAAAAATATTTTTATCATTTTTAAAATACAGGATGTTCAAGAAACTGGGGGTCATGGGTTCGAATCTCAGAGTTTTCAAATATAAACATATGACATGTTATGCATCATTTTAAAGCTCTAAACTAGACAAACCAATTCGTGAAAACAGAACTCCTTTATCTTTATCCGTTTCAAAATGGCGGCCATTTCTATGGAAAATATTGATATTTACAGAATACCCTGTATCTTGTAAACTACTAAACTAATTTTCGTTCTGTTTAAAAATTCTTATTTCTCGTGAATTCAGATTTAATTTGATATACGACATGTCAAAATTTTAAAAACTGAATATTTTATCAATAATTTTAAATTTTTTAAATGTTGGTAGCCTTGTAAATAAAAAATTTAAAATGAGAACATATGTGAAATGGTGTATCATTTTGAAGGTCTTGCAAAAACAAACAACTTTTCAATTTAAACCTACCGTCTATCTTTGGTAGTTTTCTAGTAGTCAATTAAAAACTCCATTTCCCCATATAAAACCCATGTTAAACGTGCAGTACTACAGATTAATGGATGCACGTTTAACATGGGTCTTAACATGGGGAAATGGAATTTTTGGTTAATTACTAGAAACTTACCAAAGATAGACGGTAGGTTTAAATTAAAAAGTTGTTTGTTTTTGCAAGACTTTCAAAATGATATGCCATTTCACATATGTTCTCATTTGAAATTTTTTATTTACAAGGCTACCAACATTTAAAAAAATTAAAATTATTGATAAAATATTCAGTTTTTAAAATTTTGACATGTCGTATATCAAATTAAAGCTGAATTCACGAGGAATACGAATTTTAAAACAGAACAAAAATTAGTTTAGTAGTTTACGGGATACAGGGTGTTCTGTAAGTATCAATATTTTCCATAAAAATGGCCGCCATTTTGAAACGGATAAAGATAAAGGAGTTCTGTTTTCACGAAATTGTTTGTCTAGTTTAGAGCTTTAAAATGATGCATAACATGTCATATGTTTACATTTGAAAACAATGAGATTCGAACCCATGACCCCCAGTTTCTTGAACATCCTGTATTTTAAAAATGGTAAAAATATTTTTACGTTATTCCTTTGCTATGAATTAGTGGGGAAAAGTTTTTTTCATCTCTGTATGTCAAGCCGTTCGTTTGTAATCTGTTTGAGACAGCTTAGAAGACTCACCCTGTATATGGAGAAAGTATTGTTGTCATCAAAATTCTTGAATTTGAGTTGTTAGTGGAAATATTAGTTTTGGTGCTCCCTGAACCCAAAAAAGTAATTTTTACATGATGTCTGTGTGTCTGTCTGTCTGTCTATATGGATGTGTACAGAGCTAGAGCCCTAACCAATGGTCTGATTTTTATGAAATTTGGTATGTAGGTAATAATCCACAATATCTCCCGGTATTTTTTTCATTTTTTGAATTTTTTATTTTTAAGGGTGATTATCTTCCAAAAACCGCCAAAAAATATAAAAAATCCAAATTTCTCAAAAACGGCTCTACTTAAACGATTAAAAACGATTTTAATTCAACTTTAGTCGTTTGTACAGCTTTAGTTTTCAAACAAAATAACACCACCCGCACTTTTGTAAAAATTCGGGTTCAGAAATTACAGGACTAAAAACATCAAAAATTCAGTTTTTTTTTGGATTTTTCATATAAAAAATATTACTATTCACCATTAAAAAGAGCTCAAAAAACTAAATAATTTTGTATCTTGAATTACTATTCTACAATTACTGGTTGTGGGGAAAATTTAAATTTTCATTTTGCGGTAAACGCAGTACGCTGTCCAATGTTATTCTTATGGGGAATACAAAAATTACTGTTTCTCTCTTATTTATTGATCAATTTCGTTCAAACTTGATATACTTGTCAAGTTAGCAACAGAGGAAATTTGAAAGATATTGCCCCTTAATAGCCCTGAGGGGGGGAAAGGGGCATTTCCCCTCTTAAAACCACGTGTGTAGCGATGACGATGGATTCTGTAGTGCCTCCTAAACAGGAATGTGGGTGGATTTTTTTTTTAAAACAACTTGTTTACAAGATTTTCTGTACATTCAACCGTGCTTTGTATTCTATATTTAGTAAATAAAAAGTAATTTATTCATTAAAGTTGGGCTAAAAGGGAGAAAGTATGTGTCAGTTTCCTGATACCGTTTATTTACCATAGGCCTAGTTTTCACCCCAACTCTTTTGCTAGGTTTTTGATTTACCGATAAATGGTCATACTCTATTTCAAAATGTAAAGCATCATGATCTGAACAGTTTAGTTTTAAAACCTCACATCTGTAATCATGCATATTTAAGTTTGTCATTATGTCGTCTAAACATGACTCACCTCGTGTCGGTTTTTGTTGACACAATACAGACTGAATTGTCTGAGAGTATTTAAAAATGTTTCACTGTTTGCTTTTTAGTTGTCATATCAAATTCGGCATTTATATCTCCACATATAACTATTTAACATTTTAAGGTAATTAAATACCTCAATAGTTCTTCTAGAGTTTGCAGAAATATTTCCACACCACCATTAGGTGATCTGTAGAGGGAGACAATAATTAAATTTAAATCCATAAGTACCAGGTACCTCAGGTACTTCAAACTGTAATTCTGTGCAAAATTTACTTAAGTCAATTGTGTTGAACACTAACATAGATCACTCAGCAAAATGCACACATCACCATGAATATGTTGGTTGCGACAAAAACTATTGCCAAGTAAAAGTCCATCTGGCACCCAAAAGTTGATTTCTTGAGACCTCAACCAGTGTTCAGCTATGCAGATAACCGAGTAATTTGTTTTATTTTGCATTACTTCTAATTCCTCTATTTTGTTACTCAGAGCTTGAATATTTATAAATAACAGTTTTAAGCCTGGCCTATTATTGCTCGTAGGTCGCTCTCCTGTTTCTTTTAGTGAGGGTAGGTTTTGTTCCACTAAGTCACTAGCAGATTTGATAGGGTATTGGCATTTAAATCCCCGAAAAAACTTGAAGTGAGGTCCGTTACACAGGGAACAACGGTGGAGTCAGCCTCGTTATGCAGCATCTGGTGTTCTGCACTGCAGTGACTCTCCTTGTATGTGCAGAAGACGACTGTGCTGCTGTCATCTGGTCGTTAGGGCTGTTATCGTTATCAGACAGTTCCCATGGAGGGCAGTTAAGAGGTTGTCTACTGTAATTAATATGTTATTTAGGAAAACTGTTGTCAATAGGAACCTTTTAATTTCTCAGTATATTTGAAAACAATATCAAAACGTAACAGGTTTTCTGATAATATGCGGAGATTCTTATTTGCTCAAGAAGTAAAGAAGAATTTAAAGCAAACTATAACCCCAGATTAGCAAATTAAAGGGCAATGTCACTTTCAGAAATTTGAAGCTGCTGACAATTTCGGGGAAAATACTAACCATTGATGAAACAATATGTAACAATACAAAACCTCTACTGCAACTCAAAACGAGATCTACAACCGAAACAGCACAACATGCATCACACAGCTATTCTAGCAGCAAGTTTCATAATGTGAGTAAGTACACCATACACTATTACAGATGTCACATCATAAAAAACTAGCCTTGTCCAACCGCTTCACTTGTTCTCCTGATTACAATTTTAAAGACAACCAAATCACACAGCTAACCAAATTCCAAAATTTAAAAAATTTGTTTTAACTTGATTCTTAATTTTAATCTTGGCCTTAGAAGAAGTTGTCTCAAACAGCTGTTTGCAGATTTTTTCACTGAGACCTTTTATTCAAGCATATAGTTAATGGGTGCCAGACAAAGGTGCCTCGGATGATTTGCTTTTAAAGACGATTTACTTCAAACCCCCTCCCCGTACTACAAGTTAGACTCACCGGAGGCGTCGAAGGCCCTGCACATGCCCTGGGGGGACAACATGCTGAGCCGGTGGAACTGCAGGGAGCAGGTCGGCTTGAGCAGGAGGTTGACTCCTCCGACGATGGCGGCGTCACACTGGCCGGACCGCATGGCTGCCACTGCCTGGTGGAGGGCGAACAGCGAACTGGAGCATGCGGTGTCTATGGCGTAGCTGGGACCTGCAGAGATAACAGTCAGTCTAGGTATTAGCTTAATACAGACTTGTATTACAATAATTTCAAAAACAAAGCAAGGCATGTTTGACAGCTATAGACAAATCTTGAAGGCAGCTATGAAGAAAAAACTCATGAATTGATGGGGTACTTGATGTGCTGGAAACATTAGTCAAGAACGGTTGAGTGGAAAACTGCAGGATCGTAAAGGATTAGTGGTTAGTGAAAGAGAATCCTGGAAATTATTGAGTGGTGAAGGAAAATGTTAAAAATAAATAACCATCTGAAAATAGTTAAAATTTAAAATAGCAATTTGACCTGCACTTAATCGATCTATAAAGAACAACATATACAAAAGAAGGCTCTGCAGTGGAGTTTAATAAGTATTAAGAAAATTATGCGAATAAGAACAACATGACACAGCAGAGAAAATAAGTTATTTCTAAATTAAATTATATTACAAAAAGAATAATTATGGTAAACTGATCTTTATATTTGAAGTATTTAGTAATTGCATTTCTTGCAAAAACAATATTTCCATTATATTTTCCAACAACAGCTTTAAAATTACCCACTTCAAACTGCAGAAAAGAAGAAATGCAATACGGTGAATAGTTTGTTAGGCTATTTTTCCTAAATCAGTAACTTTATAATATCTTAGGTGCATCATGACATGATTACTGTAAAGCTAACCAAATATAAGTATACAAAGTGTAAAACGTACCAGAAAAGTCGAAGGTGAAAGAGATTCTGTTGGGGAACATGGCCCTGCAGCAGCCAGTGAGCCCGTAGCCATTGACCTTCTCAGGGTCGGAGGTCCAGAACTCGTCAGACTCTGAGGCGGAGACTCCGATGAACACTCCAGTCTTGGTGCCTCGCACAGACTGGGGGTTGATACCTGGGGGGTGCAAAGAAATATAGTATTTGAGAGAATGTTGTAGTGGTAGTTTAAAAAATAATTATTTACATTTTCACTAGAACTGATGTAATGAGGTGATAAAGAACTTGAGTAATGAAGCAGTAGTATTGATTTAAAGTCAAAGCTGCGAATATACGTTTTCCTGAAATATTATAAAATAGTTTAAAGCAACTAAACCCCAAGACGAAACTTTAAAAATGGAATGATTTGTATGGTTTCTGTTACGTTATCTTTGCTTGCGCAGCTGAATTTTATCTAGTCTTTCAATTCAAGAACTTCATAATAATCAAGTACCTATATCAAACTAGCTTTACACAGCATTTTATTGTTATAAAAGCTGTAGCTTATTTTCTTTGAAACCTTAATTAGGGCAGTGGCTATCATGTAGTTTGAGCCAGGCAGGAAGGAATGAATAAAGGTAGACAGTTTCCAGAGAAAATTTAACAAGAAACAAGAAACTTTAACAATTCAAGCAGTTTCAAGTAATTTGAAGAGAAAATGTATTAAAAGGATGCATTTGCAGAATAGAAGACTTTTTACTATCAACTATATGTATCTATCAAATAACTAAGAAGAATTTTGAGGTTTGTTATTACAATGATATTTCATTGACGACTATATCTATATAGTCGATGTTAATATGTTATGTATTGTACATATTATCTTAACAGTAGGCCTACTGTGAAGGATAAGAGGTAGTACAGTATTTAATTTTTCTTTATAGTTCAAATTATTTTTAAAAAAAGGATAGAACGAAGATTACTTTTAAACATTAGACTATTACAATAAGGCAAAAATTGAGGGTATAAAAATATAGGTAAAGGGTGACATCTTCAAAAAAAGATCTGAAGAAATAATATTTTCGTTTGTATAAAATTCAGGCACTTCACTAGCTGTTACACTTTCGGATAATAATTTGTTGAATGTTTAGCATTAAAATAAACGAGAGCTCACCAGCGTCCACGATGGCCTCGTGAGTCAGCTCCAACAACATTCGCAGCTGAGGGTCCATCACGTGAGCCTGTTTGGCGTGGACACCAAAGAATGTGGCGTCAAAGTGCTTCAGGTCCTTGAGCTTGCCGGTCCTGGTGGGCAGACCGTACATGCCTACGGGTCACAGATAGAGGTTAGGTTTTATATATGCACTGCGTAAATTATAAGTAGAACAGTTTTATGGCAGTAGATTGCTATTTAAAAACTTTTCTCTCAGCATGTTATGTGTTGTTATAACTGTATGATGTAATAAAGTACATATTGCAACACTTAAAAATATGTTTGACTTGTACTTATTTTATTACATTCCATTGCTACTTAAATAAGAGTTTGAAAGGTTACTGAAGTATTATGGTTTTCACGTGAGTATCACCATTTTGACACAATTGTACGAATTTCTTCTGAGGTCCATTAAAGAGATTTAATTTGATTTAATTTGATTAGAGGCGCTGCAGTGACAAAATTACATCAGGCAACATTAATTTAGAACTTGGATTGTTTAATTTGTCAAAATCTGTTATTATGAATGGTAATTTCACAATGTCCAAATGACGGAGTGTGTTGGTTTGCACTATGCTCAGTTACTAATCATTGACTGGTATAACTATGTCACCTTTCATCTATAAATTCAATATAAATAACAATACTTTGCATGAAATTACCTTTATAACCATAATCAATAAATCAAACTTTATTTTTATGTTTAGCTTGAACATTCTTAATTTTTGCTTATTTAGATTAGGATGGATAAGTGCCATAACACCCTATGGAAAACTGTGGTATTAAATCTTCCAAATAAAAAAAGTGTTTTGGTCGCATATTTGTTTTGCATTCTCGTACCAATTAAAATAAGTTGAAGTTTATTCATTCATTCGTTTCGTGATGTTCCAGTGAGCGGGAAAGTCCCTGGCCCACTGTGGCTGTTTTAGGGCGCTTGGGCCCTCTTCAGCCGTCGGATAATTTAGCAGTCATACTTGTACTTTTAGTGATTGATGACATTTGATGAAATAACTTAAAAAATACTCAAAAACTATTTAAAAAAATGAGAATAGATAAAAAATACTCTAAACCGCTCTGCTTTAAACTACTAGTCTGCTGAAAACTTTTTTTTAAATTCTTTTTTATATTTATATATTGAATGAATCAGTCTTATCAATGCCACTCTGGGTGAGGCAACGATAAGACTATATGACTGTTCGACTCTTTGATAACAGGTCTGATTACTGTAGGCAACAGGTGCAATCAGACTGAACTTTCTATTTCAAAATGTGTATTTTTCCCATTAGTTGTAAAGCCTGCATCACACGTGCAGCAGTTAAATAATTACCAGGAGCATTTAGAACGATAACTTTATATTGTTTCCTATTCCCTATTATTGTAGCTATCCATTTCCCACTTATATCAACAACACATCCTTTAACCTTGATATTTTCCTTAGTCTAGAAGAAATTACACAAGGATAAACATAAATCTCTCAATATATAACTAAGAAAGGCAACTTCGAAGCATAAAATATCTGTTATCTTTGATTTGTTATTTAAAACATCAAAGACACTTTTGTTGTGGTTTTAAACCTGTAGCTGTAGCAAATCATATAGTAGAACAAGTCAAAACTTCATTCAAGGTAAGATGATCAACAAAAACTCATTTTTGCAATTCACACTTGCTAACAACAACCACTTACATTACCTCATCCTTTAAGTGGGTAAACAATATGTGTGTAATCTCTTTGTAAACATTCCGTTTTATGCATCCATTTGATGACATACCATGTACGTAATACTTTCATGAGTATTCCAGAAAAAATAAACATGATTGAAATTTTAAAATACTATTATTTGTTTAATCCTTTTAGTTTTGTATTTTGTATTTTTAACAAATCTCTTATGATATTTGAGGAGAGTAAGACTTGACTGCTTAGAGTATGTAACTTATTTTTATATTAAATCACTATAGGTTACTTAGAAAAACTATTACCTGTAATAGATTTAACTACTGAAGTTTATTATGCCATTTCATTATGCCACATTCCTTGCTATCCTAATATAAATGTCATCTCTATTACTTTACGCCTAAAAACCTTTACATATCCTCAAAACTGGACGTGCAAAATCTTGAAATCACTGCATTGTAACGTTTATGTCCTTACAGTATTTATCTTTATTACCTAGACACTTAGGGGGAAAAAATAAAACTAGCTATAATGCACTGTTACAGTTTTACAAGAAATCATTAGATAAACTCTCAGAGTCAGGTGTGACAGCAGCATTGAGCCAGACGAGAGTTGAGAACTTGAAAAACACTTGCGAGTTTAGTTTACCAACAATGATGATATGATCTCTTGCAACTCAATCTTAGCCCTGATGTATATCACAGAAGTTACGGGTAGTGATTTTTTTTTAAATTTCCTGAAACCTATGACTGACAGCCATAACAGTCCCTGTGCCTTGCACACATCTTCCCCCAACATACCACCACCCCTTCATCTCCTCCCCACTAACTATAACAAATTCAAGAACAGTTTTATCGATCTCTATTGAATTGGATACTAGTTAGAAAAAGTAATTTTCAAATTCGTCCCAATTGAAAATATTCTCAGATTTAAGTTATACCCCTCTGCATGCATTTTTAAAACTGCCAAATCATTATCCAATTTCTTATTTACCATAAAAGTTATATTTAGTTGGCAAAATGATTACTTTTTAACATATAAGTAACATATGTGTGCATCCTCCATTTTTTCAATTTCAAAGACTCCCGCTGGATGGAACGTGTTGCCTATCCTTACATTATAACATTTCCACTCACCGGAAGGCCACCTCCTCTCGTCATCGGTGATGAGGTCGACTCCAGCGAACAGCTGTTCCTTGAACTCCTCGATGTTGCTGCTCTCCGGGAGACGTCCGGAGATTCCGGAGATGACGACATCATCATCCAGAGTGAACCCGCCCACTCCGGTGCCGTTGTAGCTGCCGTTGGACAGGCTGGACACATCTCGCTGCGGCACCTCTGGGAATCGTGCAGGCATCCTCTGTCTCAGTACTCTGCAACATGATGTTACATTTGCTGTATGAGGAAATAGCAAAAGAGGAGAAGGTGATGGGAAGGAGAGGGGATGGAACACTTATGGTTGGAATTCCTGTAAAACAGGTGTTTTCAATCTTTGCCCAACTGATTGTACTCCACAGGGAAGGGAGATTTATTTAGAGAGAACTTCCATTTTACGTAAAATGGAGTCTAATAGGGCTGTAACGAAGGCAAGAGGGGGAGAGCGACTTCTTGAAAAAAATCATTTATTTTATATGAATGCATTGTTGTGAGGTGCTTTACACTTTTATTTCTCTGATAAACTCTTGATTTTTCTCGTATTTTGTTGAATAAACACTCATATATTGTGAACTTTTTGCCTATAAGAGGTGTCGTAGCTGTACACGTAATGTGACCCTTTTATATAATTTAAATGTTAAAAGAACTAAGATATTCACATAAAGACGTTTCATTCAAGTATGAGGTTGATGGGTCATTCAGTTTTCAAAAAATTTCTCTGGTACGGTTTGATGTTATATACAGATTTTTATAAAACTGAACTAGGTTTTTGCCGTTTCCTTAAGTATCCAAATAAAATAACATACTAAGTGAACTTCAGGCAATAATGGAAGCTTGAAAAGGGAAAGTTTAACTTTCAAAATGAGATACTTTATTTTAAGAACAAAAGATCGGTGCTCCAACGGGAATTGCACAACTATTTTGATCAGTTGTTATCAGGATTGCCAAACTGACCCGACTTGGTCTTGAGCTTGCTGATAGCGTTTGACCTTGTAAGGTCGTCCTGAGCCGATATCTCCGAGAACTTTGCTCGCGTTGTCAACAATTACCCGCACGCAGCCCCGGCTAAGGACAACTCTTTTGGAGCAAGGCTGTATTCACCAGTGGACATTCTAGATTACCGGAAAACACAGGTTTTAGTAGATCTGAATGTAAATTTAGTTAGATCTGTCATTGAAGAATAAAATCGTAACGATGTTGTCCTGTAAGTTGTTCATTTTGTTTGGGGTTGATCAATGTGACACTGCAAATCAAAATTGAACCTGTAGTATATTACCTGTCTTTTACGAATCAAATTAAAACTGGTTGTGGAGATTTACTGCAATTGATGGCCAAGCTACACAAAGTGTAGCCGTAAACATAATTGAATCTGATAAAGAAATCATACTTGAAGTAGGCTGTGGATAACTATTATTTTACCTGCTTCGACCGGCCATTTTACTATTCAACTATTTAATTACTTATATTCAAAATATTCAACTATTATTTTGGGCGATGAATTAACCAAAAATTTATATTATATTTATTAAAAACTTTAAACATCAAATAACAAACAACATGCTTTGTTTCATATTTGAAAAGTTTTAAGTACATAATGCCTAACAAATGTGTTTATGCATTTTATAAAATGTTTCAACAGTTTTGATTTTGTAACATCAGTCGATAGTTTGGATATGCGCTTATTAGTACTTTTAGTAGTATTCACTTTTGAATAAGTAAAATACCTAAAGCTAAATAAAAAGCGGCACTAATCTAGTTTGAAACGTTTTTTACATGTATTTATGCAATATATGTTTGATTAAAACCTGTTATTTTTACCGAACCAATATAAAGCAATAATGTCTGAATGTCAACAAAAAAATTGTTACGGTCATAAATACATAGACTAATTACGTGATTTTTGGCTCTAAATATTTCCTAATAATCCCAACCATATGAGTTATGAATGAGTTTTATAAATTGTTAGCATGAAAGGGAAATTCTAATTTCAGAAAGTGTGAAGTGCACGCACAATGGTGATGCACCGTAGGCCGGACAATGCAGTATGGCAACAACAAACAGGATTTTAACATCCGCCGAAGCCCCACGCGGCTCCAATTTGTTCTGCCACTGTGAAATTGCTTCAACTTTGAACTGCGCAACGAGTAATTGGAACACAATGCAAATAATATTGACTGTGTCAAAGCGAACGTGTTATTTAGCATTTCCCTCACTGGCTATATTTAGAATAAATGTTGAATGGTGTTCATTATTGAACATGTTATGGAATCTCTGCAGAAACCCTCATGAAAAATACGATTGTGGTTGATGTAATAAAATTATATTTAAGCTTTGTGACGAGTTGAGGCTACATTCAATAAATACATTCAGCTTGGAAAAACGGAGTGATATGAAAATAAACTGACCCCGGACAAAAAAAAACGGTAAAAATGTTTCTCAGAGAAATTTACACCACTTCGGGTCAGATATTAAATCTTTAAGCAAAGTATTCACTTTTTAATAACAAATGTTGAATAGGCCTACAAGAAAAACAGAGATATCACATAAATGTGTGAGCAATGTATACAGAAAAAATAACATATGCATATATTTACTAAGCTTGGCTAAATTAAAACCAAATACATAATAAATACGATAGTTTAGTTTGCCTCTACAAGAAATAGACCCCTATCTTCAATAAAAATACTTCGATGCGGACCATATTTTACGTAAAGCTCGAATTGTTTTATGAATGATTTGGAATTGAAATATTATGATTTCTGAACAAATTCTTCCTTCTAAGCATTAATATTTCTAAATGTGTAAAATATCATATATTAATCCCTAACATAATAAATACATGTTTATACAAAAGAAAATGGTATCAATTCTTTGCAAATATACCCAAACTAATTATTTGTTGGTAGACTTTTAGCTTATTATAAAAAAACTATTTTTGTAGACTTTTAGCTTATTATAAAAAACTGTTTTGTAACGCGATAGGAATGTCTTACAGTTACGATTCGTTAAAAAGAGGTTGAAATTTTGGGACGTGCGTTGCATTAAATGTGTATGGTCCGTTATTAAAGAACGAAACTAAGAAATACCGTACTCTTCAACATCAAAGGTTTCTTCAGAGACAATATTCACTACGTCTTTCCCTCAGCCGACGCGCACTATCTTATCAAGATTGCCTCTGACGATAGTATTTCAACAGCGTCCGTGACCATGAAAATGCGAGATAAAAAATTATTTTAATTTTGAAAAATCAAATGTTCCTTCTGGGACACGACCAAAATATCATACGCGGAAATATTAATTCCAGGAAGTTTACAATTAAAATTCATTCTACACCGCGTTGAACCTTGAGAAAAAATATAGACTACGTGCTAAGCCATCCAGATTTGTTGGTATTGTAAAGCGAGCTGAATTTCACAACCGGGCGCTGCGGTTACGGGAAACACCAGTCAGGGCCTTCGAGTTTTTTTTCGGAGACGACACCATTAGCAGCGCCTGCGCACTCCTTTTTTAGAAATGTAACATCTAAGTAAGGAATAACATGGGAGTTTTTACACTTTTGTCACCGCAGAGTTTCAGGAAGATGGTTTTGTAATTTAATATACTTTTTGATGGCCTGTTGTATCATTAATGGTTTTTTACAGTTCCAATGGAGGTGGGGACTACAATGTGGATTTATTTATTTACACAAGTAATGAATCCAGTTCAGATAATTGTTGGGGTCACATTTAATGTTTGTCCAATTCTCAGGTGGTTGACACTTCGATTTTGACCATGAAAGACCCCCGCCCCCGCCACAGACCACCGTCAACCGGCCAACTGGATAACAACCTCCATTGTACGTTCATCAGACAACCTTGGCCTTCGATAGGGTAAATTTGTCTGTCTGTGCACATGTGTGTATGGTGTTGTATAGATAGTGCAAATAGTAGCAAAATCTACAATGAAGAATCTGTACTACGTAAACGTATACCCAGAATAGTGAGATGCCAAAAATGATTCATGTGACAAAACTCTAAAACAAACTAAAAAGAAAATATTAAAATTGTTTGATTATTGATTGCATTCAAATACTAGCAATCCCTGTGGACTCACCCACACAAAAATAGACTAATATAAAGAAAACCAAACCCAGACTTCACTCTCCACTCTTATATTGATCATTCGCCTTCTTTTCATAGCTAATCCATTCGGGAGAATTAATTTTATTCGTTCATCTCTATTATTTTCCAAAGTTTGTATGTCCCGCATTACGTGGTGAACTGGTTTTATATGCCGATCATGAAACAATATGTCTAATAAATCGTCTTGACCAATAAAACCGTATGTCAATAAGATTAACACGATAACTTTGAACGTAATGACGTGGGGCCCTGAGGTCCGAGGTCAAAGGAATCATTAAACTTGTTTATTGATTTAAAAATCCATGTCAAATTTCAGCTTCGTAACGGAGACTAGAGAGAAACAAAGTCTTTAACCTCCCGGGAAGTTGGAGAAATTATGTTAAGTCAGTGGCAACTCTCGAGTTTAAATTTATAGAAGAAAACCCAAAGGAAGAGATAACTAATTCTTGAAAACATTTATTTGATGTTAACGCATTAAGGGGATTTGGCTGTCGTAACATCAAGATTGACTTTTAAGTTATCTTTCTAGGTATCTAACTACTGTCGTTTAGGTCTTAGGCATCTATTTAATAAGTCTTGATTTTTCGTCAGCGAACATAAATATTACGAATACATATATCGGTTTAATTATATTTCAACAGAAATTAATTTTACATACTTTATTTGACCTAGAAGACTGTTGGTACATTAGATTACAAATGTTACGATGATAAAATAATTGTTAAGTTTTTTACAGCTTTAACAACAGTGAGGTCGTATGGTATTGCTTCAGGATTTAGTGATATTTGTTGTGTGTATACTTAACGACTTTCAGAATGATTATATATTTAAGTACACATTGGAAGTAAGAAAAGTATAAAGTGTACGTGTATGAATATTCGAGGGTAAAAACCTGATGGGGTTAACGGATACAAACGTTTTTAGCAGTAGGAAACATTGCAATAACTCTGGTTTTCTTCAATCTTAAAAAAAATGTAGAACAAATAAAAAATAAAATATTAAAAAACATATTTCTGCTGAAAACCCCATACATTTAAAAAAACTTGTAATCGTTGAAATACACTGAAAAACATATTCCAGTAGGCCTGATTCAAAGAAATTATGTACGTTTTAGAAGTATATAAGCCTTTGGATAAAGACACACAACACTTGAAGTGCCGCTACTTAACTCCAATATGCAGTATTCGTTTTATAAGAAATAACAAATTTCAAACCCTGACTGACAACACAATTTGCCATCAAGGTGTAGCGCCGTATCACATTATCAGTCGTTCTTTAAACCACACTTGTTTTTATGAAACCGTCTTGATTATTGACAGTTGTGTCACACTCAATCAAGAGTCATTTGATGATATTGACAACCGGAAATGAATTAATGATGACCTTCTTCTGGCTAATGGATTGGTCAGCAATAAAATAATAAGAGTGTATTATTTATTCGTTCCCGCTAAGATCGATTTAATTAGTTAAATTTCCTACAACAACTAAAAAGCATTCAAATAAAAGTACAAAATTTGCTATGTTTATATATTAGACAATAAGTTTACTAGGATATTTAATGATAAAAGGTATTTAGCAGATGCGAGGTTTAAAAGGTAACAATTCAGTATGCAAGGGAGACCTAGAGAGAGTAGGACTCATGTAAACAAACAAAACATAATATCAAATGACTGCACAGCGGCCTGAATGCGCAACAGACCCTGAGAACCCTTGGTTGTGCCCTTTGAGTCACTTGATACAGAAAGTTAATACTAATATGTGATAATGTTCTTAACTGTATGCTACTTTATACAATTTTTCAAACAACCCGACTCATTTTTCAGCGAGCTTGATTGTGAATAGTTTTAGCTATCTAACAATATGTAAACAGAGTAAAATAGGAACTATGGGTTTAAATTAATTTATGTAAGTATGAACAAAGCATTTTATTTATCTTGAACGAGCTTATAGTTGTTTATTGGATTCGATACCTAACTATGCCATGCTTATTTTATTTTAAAGGTGTAATAATTTACATTTAGAATGTTGCAAGGTTATTTTCTGAATTGGCCGAGATAAATTTCAAATTAATGTAATAGTTTCAAATTACTTTTTCGATGATATTTTAAAATCAATTCCCTATTGAAATTTGTTACAGATACATTATTAATGTATTGTTTATGCATGTGTAAAAGTTAAGAAACAAGTATAGGATTCCAAATTGTGCTAATAACCTAAACTATATTCAACATTGATATTTATAGTAGGCTACGTCTTCTGCAAAGTGTTAAGCTAATTAATTTAATATTTTTCAACTAGTATTCAACGTTTTATTAAACTGCCCATTGGTTAAAACAATGCATAACAATATTATTGTGAATGTTGAAGGTTAAAATAATATTTTTATATCTTAACTAACAAAAGTATTTCACTTACCGTTGCTTATTGTCGATCGAAACAGGGTTACACGAACACACCCGAAATATGATTCGCACTTACAATTGACTTGCCAAAGGACCGAGCGCTGGCATGGTCCAAACCTTTATTGTGGGTCTTATCATGGTCTGATGTCAGACCATGTGAGCTGGGCCAATCAGGGCTCGCCGCTGCCTCCCACCACCCGCCCGGCTCGATATTCTTCTCGGCCGGCGCGGCGGGGAATTTTTGCCGACTATAGTGGTAGCACTGTCTACATTCAACAATGTGTTTTGATGTATCGGAAAAATACGTCTTTAGAGAATGAAAGATTCCTTGGCAAATTATACATTACTAGTGGCTTGAAGGGACCACAGCCCGTCAACCTTGCCTCAACTGATTAGTTATCTATTTACATAGCGAGGAAAATAAATCGTTATAAGTAGCAACACATGTCAGTTAAAAAAAAGTAAACACTTAATTACCGGTACATGTTTTAATGTAAACAAAACAGACGTTTTTAAATCGCCATGCTTTTCTTATGGGGGATGTTTTATGTAATTTCTCGTTGGCTGGTAACTTTTTGGAAATACTGCTATTTTCCCTGGGTTCCTGGGTTCAAGATATTTATTATAGGCCTAATTGGAACCGTCTCCCATCATCCTGCGATTTCCCAAACTCCCACAATTTAGACTTAAAAATTTCGCTTATTATATATACAGATTATACTGTTTTCACAGAAGATCCAGATATAACGAAAACGAATTAAAATGTTTAATATACTGTATTATAAAATTAATTATAAACTATTGGAAACAAAAGACCATAATAACAAAGCAGTAGCCGTCAGGGATGGAATAAATCTTAATCTCGATTATACGAATGATGTGGACAATTCTGAATATAGTGAGAGGTAATAATATAAAATGCTATACAAACTTGCGATCGAACAACGAGGCGTATATACGAGGGCTTAACTTATAGGCCTAGACATCGAAACAAATTCGAGCGTATTTATATTTAATTGTGCGGATAATCTGTTACGCCAAAGTGTAAAAATGCAACTCAAGGAGTAAGAAGCTAACGCATAATTTAAAAATTAATTAAAACGTCCTCGTTCAACAACCCAATACATTTAATTATGACATTTAATAAAATAAATTTAGAAATAACATTTAATTTATTAATTCACATTTTTCAAAATTGTTGTATTAATTAAGTTGATTGTTATTTTGTATTTGATTTAGTTGCATTTATTATTTAATGTATACTATAGTTACATAGCATAAGAGAGGGCATTATAGCCCTATTTATATAACTTAAAACCAATAAATCAAATCTCTGGGTAAGTTTGGTACCACTCTATGTTCATTATCAATTCTGCTTGCATACGGACACAAATTTATAACATTTATTCAAAACATATTTAAAACTTAAGAAGTTATGTCGTACAAATTTATGAGTGTGAAATGATTAATAAAACATTAAACTGGACATTGTAACAACATTTATAACAATGGTGTTTTGACACAGCACCGCCGCGTCGTTCTGGACTCATTTCACCTGACCGTAACGAAAAACAGTACTGAAACCAGTGAACCGACAACAACATAGATCCAGTGAAAACCCGATCGAAGCGAGTTTTCAGTTGCAGTATGAAATCTAAATCATTTGAAATGAGATATAATTTGAAGTAATGTAATTTAAGAAAAAAATCAATTTGTTTGAAAATTAATTTTTTTAAAGGTTAATTTATGGATTTTTTAAGATTGTAAATTTTAATACACTCACCTCTGAGTAAAAAGTACCATACTTTGTCCACGACTCAGTACCTAAACCTCACGACGGCACTACCATCCACTGGAAACACAGTCCTGCAGCTAAATGACAGGAGCGCAGAGAGGCTATGGTTCGCCACAGAAACAACGGACCAGGTGAGCCGACCAACCAGAGAGCTCCGTCCGATCACCTGACTCTCGCGACGGCAGGTATTCGCGGGCTTTTAACTGTGACGTAGAGGAGTAAAAGTGGTACGATCTCGTGTGAAAAAATAAATGAGTTTAAGTCACCTCACGAAGTCAACAAGTCCACGTGCAAGTGTTGTTGGAGTGCTGCGTGTAGGGTGAGAACAGAATAACGCTTTTGGAATAGACAAATAGGCCTACATATACTGTTTATGGTATTCAAGATTAAACATATTTCATATTTTGAAGGTTTAATCACGTTAGGTCCCTATAAATTTTAAATTTGCATTAAAATAGTTTTTCCGAATTAATAAATTACCTGTAGGCTACTTATACAGAATCTTGAACAAATACTGAAGAACCACGAACCAAATGTATTTTACTTTCGGCTGCTCACATTTATTATATACCAGTTCAGAGGTAAAAGTCAAAATCTCTTTATTTACATTATCATCAAGATTAGTAATAAAAATACAAAAATACTGCAGTGCGGAAGGAATTTAAGGAAACAATATATTTTATGGGTGTTTTTCATCAATCCGAAAAATTCTTTCAATGTGTACAAGTTTTGTAAAAGGCCAGTTACTGAGGTTGTGTCTAAACTTTTATTGATTTTTCAGCTCCTCAGGCAGTGCATTTCACATCTTGACACAAGTGTAGCTGTTTCTTTCACGTCAAGTTATGGTGACGATTTCTTTCACTGGAAATAGTTGGCTGCATCCCTTCCCTTGTGGTGTATTTGAGCAAAGCCTCTTACTGCCTTACTGTTTCTGGTGTTTTGATGTGGACGTATTACAGTCTGTAGGCTATACCCTACACGAACAGGTTTACTGTAAATGTGTTGAGTTACCTGTAGGTAACCCTTCACGATTTTCTGCTTTGCACTGGAAGAGGAAATGACCTAGAATTCGTATTGCTCTGTTCTGTAGTACCAGCGTTCGTTGCATTTTCTGTTGCCGTGCCACCAACAGCAATTTCACAACGGAGAAGTGATTCAACAAACACAAAGCAGGCAATGTTAGCTGTATGAATGTGTAATTTTGGCTTACAAAAAATGCTCCCAAATTATTTACTGAATAATTAGTCAACCGTCTATATTGGCCTACTGCTTTTCTAAGGTTGGGTAAATAAGCCATGGCGCCTGAGCGAAAGAAGTAAAATTAAATGTGTAAATGACAATCTTAATGTATTTTCTTCCTTTTAACACCAAAGAAATATTTTGAGATTTGGAGTGGTTTTCCAAACCCAAAAGTGTCACCTAGGTTACTTTTCGTAGGCTAAATGAGGAATTGGTATTGATTCGCCCTCCAATAATGAGTTAAGGGTCATTGTACTATATTTTACTCAAGCTTTTGTTGTTGTTGGACTACCAAGTAACTTAATGACAATATTTTATTTTATTTAGTGGATGGTATTGTTTATCACTGTCGTGCGTTGATTAGTTACACATTGAATTACAATTGTGCGCTGTAAAATGTTTCTATTACAACAGCTGCCAGTAATTTGCTGGTAATCTGCCAGTTCTGATTTTGTTCATATGTTATGTTGTTTGTTAAGAAGAAGAATAAAACTGTACTTACAAATTATTTATACATCCATTTAGCCAGTAAATAAATTAATGAAGTACCACAAGGATAAAGTTAATAGTAAGAATTGAGTTACTCAAAGGTAACTAAAAGAACCTGCAATTGTTAAACCAAAAATAACTCATTACACTAAAATATAGCAATGGAGCCTAGTTCCGCAAAACATCTATTTTTTCTTTGAGCATAATCTACTCAATTTCTGATATCCCAATTATAATTCGAGTAAAAGCAAATCAATTATAGTTAGGCCTAATTAATAATAATTTAATCAACAATTAAGATTTGATTTGTGTTCATAATTATTCATAATTAATATAATAATGAATTTGGAATTATTGTTATATGTGAAGTATATGGGTAGATTGTAAAATTGTATAAACAGTACGTTGACCAATGTTACTCTTAACGGGGAAATAATTATATAAATAGCTACAACATTGTCTGATAACCTTTATTTGGCTTTTAAGATTGGTATTTCAGGTTCAAGTCTAATGTTCTAACCAGTTATCCGATGACATATGTAACTTTATTAGTGTAATTTGGGTCTGTTACTTAGTTTATTGGTTTCGTTGCTATTTTAACAATGAATCGCCATCGGTACATAACACGTGTATGAAAATGACCGTACTTAATTAGCTGCCAAAAATATGTTTGTTTATGTTTCCGGTGTTTCCCTTTCCTAGTTCCCTACTCGTGTTTTCATGTGTCAAAAGTTGATTGCCCAATACACTTAATAAGCCACTGATTTGTTTTCCTCCCTTGAGTAATCCTTTCGATCTGATATCTCATGGTTTTCCCTCCCCTTCTGATTTGATGATTCATGGATGATTTCCATGCAGTACATAAGACGAAGAGAATTACTTGTAACGTTTTAAGTAACAAATACTATAGTATCCAGGTACCCTATAGTTGATTTATTCGTCCCTTACTGTTACAAACATATAACTAAAATCTTATACATTAATTAGCTAAGGAATTTGGTTTTCAGCCTACTACGTCGTTATTTACTGCAAATTAACAGAAAAATGCTGCTTTAATTGTTAAAATATTGACACTAAAAAAATGTCTCCATGTTATTTAAATGAGAGAATATTTTTGAAGCCCCTCGGCCTTAGTTTAAGAAAACCAGGCAACGTGTGGTTATGGAATTTGTACCATTTCGAACCTGAATCATTCCGATACTCTCCAAATGTTGTCAGATTTATAATTTTCTCCTTTTAAGTTCGTTAAATGATACAAAGTATAAAGTCCTCAAATTACTCCTTCATATGGGAGAACTTTTAAAGGAACTCGGCCTTAGTTTGAGAAAATCAGGCAACGTGTGGTTATGGACAGTGGCGTAGGTACGGGGGGGGGGGTCAGGGGGCCCTTGTAACTTGGAAAAATTAAAATTGATATCCTCCTGAAATCAAGCTTAGGCCTTTTGATTAAAAAGAAATGCCGTCACTGAAAAAGATAAAAATATGTGTGCAATATCTCCAAAATATCTTATTTATATCTTACAAATATTGTTCGCGTACAATAAATGGTAGCAGGTGAACTGCACCGGCACACGGCACACGGAACACGGAACGGTGGCCTTGCGCGCCACAAGTGGAACGTGAGTACTAAACAGTCTACCCTCACCCCCTAGCAGCCAGTTCGTCAACTAGCGCACCTGACCTTGACCTTGACGTCTAGACGGTCTTAGTGATTAGATTTATAATTTGATTATACATTTTCATACTGATTTTCAGCGTTCTATAACCGCAAATATATGTAAAAGTCAACGATATTTCCCAACGAAATAAAGCCAAAGAATAACAAATAATAGAGGTTAGAGTGAACAGGGAAATAAGGGTTTAGCTTATTTTTTGGCAATCGTTGCATGATGATGAAGTTGCGAACATAAATACATTTTCGTTCACAGATAGGATTTCAACACGAAATTTGCGTTATTCAACGCATTTTTGGGAACAATTTAAAAAATTTTTAATTTTTCAAGGATATTTTTATCTTAAAACTCCGGTAATCGCCGGGGAAATCCTGTGACTTGGCAACTTTCCAGTACTGATTACAACAACTGATACAAGTACTTTTTAGTCCTGTTACAAATACTGATTATTTTGTATCAATGGTTTATGTCTTGGATGTGTAGGCCTATCAATAATTATGAATGTAAGGGACACGTCAATGATGTCTTCAATTTTGTATACCGGTATCCGCGCTAGTCACGAACACAGTTTTTTCGTTTTGTATTCCCTAATGAGGTATCCCCCCCCTTGACAAAGGTCTATCTATCTACGCCACTGGTCATGGAATTTGGACCAATTTGTAGCTTTAACATTCCGATACTCCCAAAAATTGTCAGATTTATAATGTTCTCCTTTTAAGTTTGTTTAATGATGTAAAGTATAAAGTCCCCAAATTTCCCCATGTTATTCATTTGGGAGAACTTTTTACCAGGAACTCGGCCTTAGTTTGAGAAAACCAGGTAACGTGTGGTAACGTGTGTGAATTCATACCAATTTGAAGTTAAAACATTCCGATACTCCCCAAAATTGTCATATTTATAATTTTATCCTTTTAAGTTTGTTAAATGATACGAAATATAAGAGTCTAAAACCATTTTGGTGCGATTTATAGTATGTTTTGTTTAAAACATACAGCTGATTATAATCCCAACTCCGTGATTTTCATTAGACAGCTGATCAGCTCATCAAGCTTTTTATTTATTAGTGAATTTCCTGTAGAAAAGTGAACTATTAACATGACCCCCTCGATGAAAACTAAGCCTGAGGCCACCATAAAAGTTCCTAACGTGACCCCCTAAACACGTTTTGGGGGTTCGCTAACAACTTTATATGTATATCAAAGTGAATTTCCATAATTTGCGATATTTTAAATCAAGTACTTCATTGTTGGTGGTTGTTCCTACAGGGTACCGTCGGCCAAACTTAGTATTTTATTCGTCAAATTTCGACGGGCACCTACTAGTTATTGTTAAAATAGTTGTAAGTTACCTATTGTGTTCAGTTTTGTAAAAAAACTGTGGACACAATATTCATTCATATTCGCCTTTTACGCAACTATAAGATTGCGTCTTCGAAAGCAATTAGGCCTAAAATTTATTTATGTATATTACCTAATTGATTTTATGTATATTACATTTGTATTTATTTTATTTTACTAAATCGTATTTCAAAAGATATTTCCCACCAGAAGGATTTGTAATATTTTAGTAGGACAAAATAACAAACGGCGAGTAACGAATAAAAATTAGAGTACGCACTATTCCTAACTGTCTAACCAACCACCGTTACTTACAATAGTTGAGAGTAAGAACTAAAAAAGTGTAAACAAAGTGAAGAGTAAACAACAACACGAGGGAAAAGAAAACTTAAATTACCTTCAAGACACGAAATGTATCCAACAAGAGTAAGTCACTGACGCGAACTACCGGCAATGCGACTGGATTGTCGGGAGCGACTGAGAGCTATTACTTCGATAATCAGGATTAAATATCATCAAACAGTCCACGCACTGACAGTCTGGAAAACTATTATCACTAATTTATCTAACCGTTGCTCAATTCGCATCAAAACAACAGCGCAGAAGATCACTACTGAGCGGCCACGACGTGAGCTGTGTGGGACTTTTTGCTTGCGAAGGTTGGCAGCGCCGAATCAGGTGATCAGCTGAGAGGCAGCAGATGTGACAAAAACGCACGCGACCACGCGACCTCAACAATTACCCAGCTGACTAGGTCAGTCACCGCCCGCACACTATAAATCGCACCTTTAGTATTATGATGAAACAGTGATTGATTTCATCCAAAGTGCGTTTTCTGGAGTTGAATGTTTTTAGAGTATCGCCGGTGTCGTTTCAATTTGTATTGTTGTGACAACATTTTTAGTTAGGTTTATCGTTTTATCTAATATATTCACATAACCTTTGTTGTGTATTTTTTTAACATTCGACTTAAATTAATTGTTGGATGCCAAATAATCAAATAATCTCAGTAATGTTTTAAAATATTAAACACGCTAATCCTATATACTAATAGCGTTTAGTGGCGACGTGTAACCACCAATACCGAGTAAACTACTGAACTAGAGCAGCCAGGTTGGTGTCAATAGATTTCCCTTTGTCCAAGGAAAACATACGATATCATAAATTTCTTCAGTTATAAGTTTGCAATTGGCAGAAAACACTGATTTTTTTGCCTTTTTTCGACATCTTCATGTATAAGGAACGTGTAACCACCTACTTTAGGCCCAGGATTATGAAAAATACGATATCCTACATTTATTTAGTTATAAGTTTGTAATTAGCAAAAAAACACTGGCTTTATGCCATATTTTATTTGCAATCATTTTGTTTACCGAGCCATATGTTCCCTACTTTGCATCCAAATTCAATACAACAGCTGAGTAAAGTTAAGTTTGTTTTTGTAATCAAAGCAGACTAGCCCTAACTAAATTTAGGTTTTTTGATTGAAATTTACAAATAATAGTAAGGAACACAAATTCCATGCTGAATAGGAAAAGAGTTTATAATACTGCATAAAAGTGTCAGCAAAATTCAATTCAGATTTATGTATTCTATATTTACTATTTATATTTCAGTTTTCTTTTACCTTTACTCTTGCGGCGAAATTGGGTTTCATCACTGTTAATGGAACCAGAAGTAGATGATTTTCCTTTGATAAATCCTTTTTCTCAGAAAATATGCAGCAGGGCGGCATTCTAGCGGTTCACTACTGCAGTTGTAGTTTTATGGTAGTTTTTAAAATTTGTATAAAACTGAATCAAAAGCTTTTTTTTAAAATCGACGATAGCCATTAAACTCCCTAAAGTAGTATAGCGATTTGTATATGAGTATATAAAAAAACATGACTAAGACACAAATACAGTTACAAATAGGAGGTAAAAATGCGTAGGTAAAATTAACCACATAAGGATTGTGAAGGTTAAGACGATTGCTATAATCCAGTAAATATAATTCAGTTTAATAATTCAGTACAATATTCAGTACAAGTATAATTCAGTTACATATTTCAAGTTAAAAATTCCGATTTCGTTTTTTTTATCTAACAATTTAGTTCGATTTCGATTTCATGTGTTGTATTGGATGAAATTGGGTGAAACTCTGGTAAGAAATTTAATGAAATGGATAAGAAAATTAAGGACTATTGACCTATCCTATTTTAGCATTGAATACAATGTGAAATATTATTCCATACAATTAATAGCTAACTAGAATTTCCTGTGCTCAGCTTGCGCATCCCGTTTTAAGAAGCGAAAATAGTAAATAGTTAAATAGTAAACAAAACAATGGCAGTCTGTAGTTATATGTAATCCTTATAACAGCTGTTTATATAATTGAATTGAATTAAGAAAAATCACATGTGGCTTAAACCAAATAAAACTATCACCCACATGAATAACATGGGGATTTTGAAGTCCAATGGTGCAGAGCCCTGAGGCCTAAATCGAAAATCTAAAGCCAGTTTGCACATCTGCACACCTAGACCGCGTTTTAGTGTATAATATGTAAGTGTAAATCATAAATCAAAAATGCCTTATTGTTTACAAAGTTTGCATGTAGCGTATCAATAATATAGAAGATAGATAAATAATGTCTTTTTGTTGGTCTGTCTTTACATAGTTTATATGTTAGCAGATGAAATACAATTAAATGTGGGTAAATATGTGTACTGTATTTTTTTATCTTTTAGTCATAAAAGCAGTGAAAGTATTTGGGTAAATTTGTATTACAAATTTAAACCCGATGAACAAACCTTTAAACATTTAATACCATTTGTTTGCAGTTTTTAAGAAAACAAATTTGGCTTGAAGTGACACAAAAATGAGTTTGATTCAACATCTAAAACTAAACTAACAACAATGTTTAAACTAAACATCATTCGGCTATTGCATGCAGGCGTGAAATGTCTTTCGTCAAAAGACACTTTTTGAATTTAGACACGTTCTAATGAATATTTTAATATGCATTATATTGGAGCTTTATTACAATAACACCTTTAGATTTTGCACGGCGGATTCCCATTTTGTTACATGCAATACAAAATTAGCTTTTTAAATATAAACGAGCTGTTCCCCCACAAAAAGTTGCGGATATAATCTTATAACATTCGTTTATTGAATTAAGGAAAAACACATATGACATAAACCAAAAAACTCTCCTCCATATGAATAACATGGGAACTTGTAAGTCCCGTGGAGAAGAGCCCTGCCCTGTTAATGGCTTCACAGCGACTTAGAACTTGAAATTAGCTTTTAAATAAAAAATATAATCGTAAAAATCGGTCAGGAAGTGAGTGAAATAAAAGCAGGATTTTTTAAAAAATATGTTAAGACATTAAATTGATTTTATAACTAGTGAACAATACTTCTTTAGCTTGTTTAAGCCCGACATTTTTAATGGGCTAATAACTAGTTTAGATATAAAATTATTAATATAACTATCCTAGTTAAAATTAAAATAGGCTAATGTTTACAAATTACTTGCAGTTCCACCAAAATTGCACTTTGTACACTCTGTTTCTTTGAGCTACTAATTTCATACCCGAATTTTAAACATTATATACATTTTATGCTAGTTTATCTTTTAAACTTATAGTCCAGGGTTTAAGTTGTTCAATGCAGTCTCTCTCGAAATCCATGTACACGTTGCCCGAGTGATAAATCATTATGTCCATAAGCTCTATGTTACAATTAACACTACTATAGTCTTAAGGACGGCCTGTTTTTTTACCAACGTCCTGTGGTCTTGTGTCGTTGTCTAGTAATGTTTGAAAGTGGGAGAGACTCGCCCACCTCGTGTGTGTAGTGTAAATGCATTTAATGTTTTGTCAGTTGGTCAGTAATTTGGTCTCGTTTACCAAATTTCCGAAAAACTTCTGTCCTCCAGAAATTCTATGTTTACACTTTTCTATATAACTTTTGCAATATTAATAATAAAATATGCCTACTAGTTTTTTTATTTCAAATTGGAGGGAACATGGTCAATATTTTTGTATTGGGCTTGATGATGTCTGACCTTTAAATCTCACACGCCGAATTCTCAGTGGAACAATTTTTGGGACTTAAGTAATATCATTACGTAACTATCATGTTATTACGTCCGCATTTGTCGCGAGTTATAAAGGGTCGAGGAACATATCTTCCGATCGTACAAAACCAATATCCTGTGTGAGATATTGATCAATTATACCAAACTTCTAAAATTACAATAGTTTAGGTCTGTACGTTCATAAACGGGCAGAGACAACTTCATCAATTCAAAGCACTCTTTTGATCTAGGGCACATATAACGCATATTTACTCTAATATATGTTTACATAAACAGTATTTATGAATTCAATACGTATAAAGTAAGATACGATTAACATTTTAAAGCACGGTTTCTTGAATTGATTGTCCTCTATTTTGTTTTAAATAGAGAAGGGTGACCGATGTGCACGGTATAGTGGTCATGGGTGGTTACCGGCAAAATAGCAAGATGAATAACAGTGACATTATACGTTACTGCATACATGCTAAATACTGTAGTATTCACTTAGTTGGCGCATTCTTTAGGTAAGAATAACTCTTCTGTAGCAGAGTTATACAGAAGGTACTTGCTACAAAGGCCTGGGCCTTTCCTGCCTTGAGACCACATTCCGTTCCGTTCAAGGGCGTCTACGCAGAGCCGCGTCATTTCGCGCACAAGGAAATACGTCATTTTATTCTCAAGTTCACTTTTTTACAGTAGTTTGTGTTTTTTTCAGTGAGAACGTAAACGTTTTTTACAGGGAAATCTACCAATTATTTACACATACACTCAATTAAACTTGAAGGACACACTCGTATCCAGTATGGACATGTTAATAGAATTAAGTTATATTTTACAGACTCTCAATTGAGGTGGATGTGGACCGGTTGAGTTAATGCAGTGTCTAACTATTTTTAATTAAAGAGAGGAACCGAGGCTTTGTTAAAATATTCGTTTTAATTTTATAAGACAGAGTATATTTGTTCAGTTACGAGGCAGGTTTGCGCTTGCAAAGATGAACTTAGGTAAGGTCTGGCTAAACTATATAATGTTTCTTAGTTTGAACTGTGTGGTTAATTTGGCTCAACTCAGGCTTCAGTCGTTTATCATTTCTTCCTGCTTCTCCTTCAAGACTTAAGACCAATCTACGTTTACTGTTGAGTATCGTCCCTTTATTCTCCTCGAGGGAGTATCCAAAAATAGTTGATTTATGGTTGATACAAAGAAGGTATAATAATTTCAGCAACCAGAATTTTAATATGACAAATAATAATTGAATTCAATTAAATTTCCTATATCTCTTCCTCTCTGGTGGCACTCTCCTCTAACCAAAGCAATTCACAGGTAGGGTAGTGAAGGTCATCCTCCACAACCCCATTATATATTCCCCTCATTCTCTTCTCCCCCGAACTCTTTATGCTCCATCTGCCTCTAACTCTCTCAGTGTATTAGATTTCTGGTAACACAGAATAGTAATTATAAAAAAACACGCCTTTTAAAAGGCAATACTGAAAATCCCCCCCCCCCATATGCCAACTTGGATAGGTCCATAAACGTAAACACGTTTCAAATTAACAAAACAAACGTAATAGTCTCGCATTAAATACATTGAATGTTAACAGGATTAGGATTAGGATAACATTTAAGGTTTTGGAATAGAGACTATGCGTAGTTTCTAACAGTATGGTTTTATAGTTAATGGTGCAAGGCCCTAATAATTATGATTTGATATTAAAAGTAGTAATTTAGGCAACAATAATGATCATATATCTATTAAATTGTATATTTATTTTTAACACTAAAGAAGGTTTGTAATAGGGGGAGATCTAAGAAACTGCCAAGCCAAAGTGCTTTATGTGTTAAATGAGCTCGAGGCGATGATTCGACAAAGTCTCCTATAATTTAGATTCGTCTAGGGCGTCACCACCCTTCAGGTCTCCAATGCTTTGATGTTAATCTATGAAAGAATATTAATAAATCAACTGATTTTTATCAGCTATTGGTTTACTAAAAATAACACGTGTTGTCTGTAACAACTGTTCTATCATCAGGGCCGGCAGGAGCTGTGGGGGCCCTAGGCGCGCGCCTATGTGCCCTATGCTTAAATCACTGCCTAGCAAGAATTATTGTTACAGAAAACATGTAAATACAATTACTTTTGGAATGGCAATGAACAGTAGGTTGTGAAGGGGTTGTAGGTTGTGGTTTCTGAGTTATAAATTCAGAAGTACGAGCGTAACATTTACGATGAAGGGTTCCACCACCAATTAAAATCCAACTTGCCAGTAAATAGTAGCATTAGTAGTTATTTTTAATAAAATTGAATGGGTTGGTACCGCATTCGTGAACCCAGCCTATTCTATGGAATAAAAGTCAGGTGATGCCTGATTGTCGTCATGTGTGCTCTGTTCTAACGCAACAACTGTAAAACCGATTGACTTGACATTTTGCATAAATGTCAATGTCGTTAATATAGATTGGTTCCGGATAGGCCTATTTGTAAATAAGATCCCTTAGGGCCTTAGGGATTTGCCCTACGGGTCCTCAAAGCTCAAATGTTAATCTTGTGGGTATTGATTTGCCGCAGTAGGTTTTAAAACGCCTTGTTTTTTTTACGATATCGTGAGAGCCCCATGCGAAAAACCAGGAAACCATGTAGTATTCAATGTCGTACTAATTCGAGGCAGAAAGTTTGTGAGTTTGTTTGTTTATTAGTTTGTAGCACAATCACGCTCCAACTACTGAACCGATTGAGCTGAAATTCGGTAGGAAGATAGGTAATAGATAGGTAATACCCTAAAGTAACATATAGGCTATTTACGTTTTAAAATTCCTTTAGGGTTTTGCCCCAGTGGTCACTAAACTTCCCATGTTAATCTAATTGGCATTATATTTACTGTATCAGTTGATAACTAAAACAGGTGTTCTGCATTTTAGATTTTGAGTTTATTTATTCGTTTATATTATTGTTTACACCTTTGTTGCACGTTTAACCACGAAGACACTTGTATTACAATAATTCCGAGGAAACCTAAATCAAATTTGTCTCAAAGTTCCAAAAAGCCCCAGTTTATTAAAGCGGATAGAAGTCAGGAAACTTCAGCAAATGGAAAACTTTTTGGCAGGCAGCACACAGAGCAGAAGAAACGCCAGAAGAACAGCAACCTGAAGAAACTGCGTTGAGGAAGCTGAAGCTCGCAGACGAGCTACTGCTGTGAGCGCTATGCTCAGCGGGAGCAAACGTTCACCAGAAATACGTTGGGCGTCGTAGAAATACGCCTTGACGCTAACATATATCTTACTATACCTCGGTTACTCTCGTAGTGCGGCTGGCGAAGGGTCTCTACCTGCCCCAGTCCCATTCACGGGCGTGTGTGTGGAAGCCGCACTCCCAGAGTACCGGTAACCAAGTTATAACGCTATGTAGTGAGCGCGGACGAAGCAGCGACGGCTAGTCGTCAATAATTTATTAAATAACTATTTAGAACATAAAGTTTACATGATTACTAAAAATATTATGTGTATTTCCCCTTTAAAACTAGACATTAATCAACGATTTTGGATAACTCGGTTAGGAGGGAGGGACGAAGTAATTTATTGGGGACGATGAAACTGCCCCGATATTTTAGGTACGTTTGAAATTATGAAACTGCCCCGCTCATTAAAGAGGATCAAGAGGGGTCGCCTCGCCAGGCCAGAAATGCTGAAATTGCCCCGAGCGTCCGGCCAGGTAGCCGCTACGGGTCTGGGGATAAAGGGAATTATTTTTGTCCCTGCGTCCTGTCAGTGACTGCAGTCTTCTAATAACTACCACCAATATCAGGAATTACTAGCTGATAAACTAACAGCTTCATTTGGCTTTAAAAACAATATAAGTTAGTGATACAATCTGTGTTTAAACTTAGGAACTCGGGAGCAATTGTCAAATAAAAAAGAAAGTCACAAACCGAACCATATTTCCACTTACAGAAATAAATTTAGATCAAATTTAAATGGTTTTGTTCCAAAACCTAATATAACTCGTTTAAAAAACACCTAATACTAAGGGCCAAGACTGTATAATGATTTGACTAAACAAATAAGAGAAGAAAAATGATGTCTATGACTGGCTATTTACTTTAGAAAATAATTTTGAAAACATGTTAAGGATGTGCATGAATGGGTGTGACAGTAAAAGCAGTCGACGGCAGTTTTAAAAGACTACAGTCACTGACAGGACGCAGGGACAAAAATAATTCCCTTTTTCCCCCAGTCCCGTAGCGACTACCTGGTAGGGCGCTCGGGGCAATTTCAGCATTTCTAGTCTTGCGAGGCGACTCTTCCTAATCCTCTTTAATGAGCGGGGCAGTTTCAACGTTTCAAAAGTACCCAAAATGTCGGGGCAGTTTCACTACGCCCAATATATTTTATGGAAGAATCAGGATAGAAAGGCGAAATATCTCGATGGACGGAAACCTCAATAGATTACTTGTATAGATTTTTTTTACTCCGATAAAAGTCAATGCTTTTTACGTATTAAACTGAATTGAAACACAATAATATCTACTGAACTGAAACTAAGGACTATTATGTCGCAAACGGGAAGCTTGGTTCCGTAATGTCTGAACGCGCAGCCGTCGCTTCTTTGAACGGGTTTTCTAGGCGAACCTTAAATTAGTAATGATTTATTAAATCTCCCAAAAATTCTATAAGTGAAATTTAGCTATTTATAAAAACTAGACAGTTAGATAGCTTGTGTGTCTAATAATGCTGTTTACATCCAATCATATTAACATTTCTCACCAGTGTTTTCCTTATGACAAAGAAAGTTTAATAAATGTACTATACTTACCGCTAGCACTTTCCTCTCCGTCCTAGGACCCCGCCACTCGCTCCCGGGACTATTCCACTATTCCAATTCCACTGTTCCTGAACGACCCGGTAGTCTTGTTCGCCTAGGCCGTGAGCCTTGACGAGTGGCGGCTGCGACACAGCTCGCAGTTCCTGCGGGGACCTGTTTTCCGTTCCTCACGTTTTTCCACAGTTCCGTTAAGAACCTAGATTAGTCTGCCAACCATGCTGCTGTAAAGTTCAACTATCCAAAAATTCACAAAGCCTGTCTAAACGTTCGCATGATTGAATTAATTAGTCACCATAAATTTAATATCTGATGGAAGCTGGTTATTGTGTGATTGTGAAGCGAACTGGGAAACTTGGTAAATTATTACTCCTTGCTCGATTTCTTTGTGAAGTTTAAACTATTAAGACATCATTAACATGAGCAATTCTGATATAAATAGACGAATAGTTTGGAATTTTGATCCTGTACTAGAATGTGATGTTAAGGGAATTATTAAACATCCTAAAACTAAGTGGTCAAGTGGCTGGGATGAACTTCTCCAGCGTTATCTACAAAAAGCTATGATTCAGACGTAGTTATGGTTCAATTCGTACTATACCAATTTTTTAAAGCCAAGTTTCAAAACACATAAAAATTGCAGACCATTATCTATTCTCCAGCATTCTCAAAAATCTTTTCGATAGGCATTTATTTAGTAGGCAGATAATTAGTAGATTTTTTGGTACAATAATATTTTTCTAATTGTATGTAACTTGTCCAAAGCTTTATATGATCGTGTTAATCATTCAATACTTTAAACTAAATGTTATTAAATTGTATCTAGCATGAATATATAAAAGTGTGTCTATAAATGGTAATAATTTTACAGATTTATAACATAAAATAGAAAATGTTGTACCTCAGGGTTCTGTCTTATGTCCACTATTATTTTTACTTTATGTAAATAACCTTCCAAATTAACAAGATATCATACAATTATTCAATTTGCTGATGATACCTCTGTGTTAAGTTTAGATCCAGAAAATTTAACTTTGGAAATATTTGAAACACAATTTAAATAATTTAGAATATTTGCTGTCTACTAATGGTCTTGAACTAAATCGAAATAAAACCCAACTTATTTATTTTCCAATACCAAAAATACAACAATATTCTTTAAATAAATTTGATTTTATACATAATGTGCATAATACAAAGTTTCTAGGTCTACAGGTTGATGACAATTTAAAGTGAACACAACATATACAATTAATTTTGAAGAAATTACAAAATAATTTAATGTATTTATGTTTATTTTTAATAGGGTGTATTTAAACACATTTAAGATGATTTACTTTGCATAATTTCATACCCGCTTGTTAATGAGCTTTTGATAAATTGGTTATTAAAAATTCATACGTGCAAAAATGTGCAAAAACATCCTCTTACATACTGTAAACTATTATTTTAACAACTCGATATATACCTCTTCCTTCACTTTATATTTGTAAGACCCTTATGAAGGTTTTTAGGAATAATATAAACATAAATGGTACAATAATAATTAGCATACCTTTAATACCAGAAATTACATTTATTTATTGAATTTATAAATGTGCATTACCCTATCAATCGAAAAAAATCCTTCGTTTAATATGAGTTTAAAATTATTTAACAGTTTTCCGAATAGACTAACAATTATTGAGAATAATAAAGGAATAATAATAAAATGTACAATGCAAGGAAATGTTCTTACTCGGTTGCAGAGTTGATAATCTTGAAATATAATTAACTAGCAGCGGAATTCAACAAGTAAACAAAGGTTCTTTCATTGAATATTATCATTATTAGTCTTGGATTGACCTATTGTATTAATTTACATTTGATAGGTTATTTTGTATTGTCAATTATAAATTATAGTTCAGTTGTGTAACGATAAACAAAATTACGTTGATGCATTTACCTAACACCCCATTTCAAAGCAATACCTTATTTGCTGATTGACTGGTTATAAAAATCATATTTATATTTAACAACTATTTCAAGTCGATAAACCCAATAAAAATGAAGTCTCTTTTTCGCGATCTTTTCTACACTAAGTTAAGTACTTATAGAAATTAGTTACACGATTTTCTGTTAGTAACAGGAGGAGAACGTGTTCAACAAGAAGTTTCATGTATCAGAGACGCATTTTGAATCGATGACTTTTATAAGTTTCATCAGATCCCATTTTTTCAATTTTTTGTTTTTATTCCAATCAGTGTTGGAAAGGTCTTTCTGTTTCAAAAGAGTACACATACTTGGAATAATAACTAATACAATCCGAAATTGAGCAGTGATAAAAAACCTCTGTTTGTAAAATAGGAGAGGAGGGAGTGGCACATTTATATTATTTACCATAAACTGCCAATTGGATCTGCCATCGACAATAGTTCGGCTTTGCCATAGAATATGTTCCCCATAGAATATTGTATTATTTATAGTTTTTTCTCCGTAATATTTTCATTATGATCAATCTTACTTTATTTTTCCTGAACTCATCTATTATTTCATAATGAAAGTGAGTACAATATTGATTTATCACACGTCCATGTTTTCAGCACCGCGACCCAGCTGTCGGTATGTGCGTGGTGGCGGGCTGATACCCCGGTGGCTCAGTGCTGACCCCACTGACAACTCAGCGGCTGAGTGTCAGGCGCTGATACCGTGCTGATAACGCTGATAGGGAGGTGATAAGGTCAAGGTTGTACCATGGAGTCAGTGCAGCTAGGTTGAGAAATCTCTGTGAAAGTGAAATGTTTCAAAAAATATTTGAATTTAACAGACATTTATTTGATTGTCTTTAGGGGTGTGGACAAACACTATACAATTTCAAAAGGTATTAACAAAAACTAATTATTGAAAAATTGGAAAATTTGGACATGTTCTACAAAATAAATCAGAATCTATTTTCTACCTATCTGTAAGACGCTAAGGCAAAGTTCAAAACTGTTTCCTTCGACGATCTCTAGGTCTCTGCAGCTATTTGGACTGAGAGATAACAGAACAGAATAATAATAATAATAATTTAGTCATAAGATTCCTAAGCAGACAAAACATAAAATATATAAACTGTATTTTCAACTGTTTTTTTGATTGTCGATCGATAAACTTATGTTCTAGATAATACCAGATAAAACATGAGGAGTTTTAACTAGAAAATATCTACTCAGAATCAGTTACCCGGGATGTCTTGTGCACAACTAAAAAAACTCATGAATAAAAGAGAAGATGATGATGAGCTCGGGGAAGGTGAAGATAGAGATCAAAATTAATTTAAAGATAACGATATACTCTCTTTAAATCAGATTTGATTATCAGAGATTTTTCTCTGCGAGCTGCACGATGTGTTTCGGGTGGGTTGGACGATGATTTAACTTTATAAGACGGACGATCTCTGTGTTCATTGGTATGTCTAGTTATTTGGTTTTGAGTTTAAAACAGTACAGTAAAAGTCGAATGTTTACATTGTTACCCTCAATAATTTTTCTTAGACATGGATGTTTCAACACCGAAAACGTTGTTTGAACAATTTTTGAAAATTGCATATAAATAGGCATTCTGCCAGTTAAGAATTTTATATCATGATTACTGATTTGAAAATATTGAATACCTCACAAATCGTGTGGTTTACCACCAACTAGAAGAAGTATTGGTAATCCTGTATACATATTAAAACACAAGCAGGATTTTTTAAAGAGCGAGATTTAAGGAACTACTGAACCGGTTTCTAATAAAATTATGTGTCTATAAAAGAGAGGTAAAACTGTAGCATACAGGGATTTCTTTATAACGTAGATTCGTCTATAGGCCTCTGCCCCACAGGCCTTCAAAACTCCAATGCAATTGTTATGGAAGTATCGAAATAAATTGAATTTTACATAAACAGCGGTTGACACCATAATAAGACACGGCAATCAGCAACGAGTTCGCACGCAGCACGCTGATGTGAGGGAAGTGAATTTCCCAATTAAAACCTAAAAAAATCTAATAAATGGTTTAAAACAACACTGGTAACATTTTTTTAAATTGAAAAATGTTATTTTTTCTGTTCTGTTGCTCCTGGTTATATTTAAATTCACTATTAGGATAACAATGGTGTACATAATAAGGTTAGGAGGAGGTATAGTCAGGATAACAAGTTGGTATATGGGTATTGGGGGTGATAAAACTACATCAAGATATGAAAAACAGCCTTTTCCGGTGTAAAATCCCCATACGACGACGTACTGTCTTAAGAAAATTAACATTTTCTTTAATAACTCGGTAAATACTTGTGCTAGAATGATGAGAGATGGCTTAAAAGTTTCGCTTCATTATTCTCCATCTTTTCACATGCATTAGTCTTACATCCGGGGCTTTTTTGGCCTTTTCTGACACACACACACACACACACACACACACACACACACACACACACACACACACACACACACACACACACACACACACACACACACACACACACACGTCCCTAACTTGCTATGGGGTTCTGTCCTTAAACCCAGTTGTGGGGTCCTAAGAGTTATATACGGTTTATTAACGTATAGATGGAGACATGTTTTAGTACGTGATTTTTTTCTCTAAACACACCATTTTAATAACACAACCTTGCATGAAACCAAATTTCGGGGCCAAACACATCTCTGCACTATCCCAAATTATGGGTCTGAACTTAACAGTAAATATGAAAATGTATTTTTGAGAAGATTAAGGGGTTGAGGGTTTGAGGGTTCTTATGCGCTTTTGAAAGTTGAGATTGGGACATTGAAAAACAAATTAAGTCTCAGATACATCTATCCTTCACTCGGCATTATCGATGAATCACAGGATTTACTGATTGACAGTTTGTTCCACCAAGGTTCATAAACAGTTTAATCTGGAAAGTGCCTGGCTCTGTGATTGTGCCATCCTCACGTCCACCAATGAACAAGCAACGGAGATCAACACAAATGTAGGTCTATTCCAAAGGGAGGAACGAACATATACTATTTAATACCGTTCATTTAACCATGACCACTGTTAGAACAGTTCGTATATATTGATTTACATTTATTTAAATAAAATCAAGTAGTCATATGTTTTTAAAACATATGATTTTTCCAAGTTTAAATTGTTTATTTACAATTATAATGAAAACAGGACCTGGCAAGAATGGTGATTTTAAAAGTGGTTTGGCAATGTTTTTAAAGTTTAATCTTTCGTTACATTACTATTAATTTATTGGAATGTAAAGATTAATGTATCAAAGTATTTAAAATATGAACTTAAACAGGGTTAATGTTTTGTTGTACTTGAGTTCTTTTATTTCTAATATCGAATGCAAAGTGTTACGTGTACCGATTTGGAGTCGCGAAAACCACACCGTGCACTACCCGACAGAGTTCCTAAACTTGGCAACAGTACCCGAACTATCTGCCATAGTATATTTCGTTAACTTTAATTTAATTCTACTTTAAAAGTTTAAAATGTAATTTTAATATTGTAAAATTATGTGGGTTGTTAATTTGTTTAGTTAATCTACCATTTATATACAACCCGTACGAAGGACGGGTACACAGCTAGTTATCTATAAGTAACATTTAGTTCAAAACCCAACTAGATTAAACTTTGTGCCTTGCGCAAATGCCGCCACTAATTTGGTTGTAATTTTTGCTGATCAGCTGTTTATAAAAGCAACAGCCCCAAAAATAACAGCCAGCTGATCAGGAGGAGTCAATTGTTTGACGTCAGTTGTTTGACATGGATCCCTCTCTAGCGATTGTATGCATATCATAGAACTTCAAGGGGCAAATGAAGCAATAACAGAACCGACCAAGGTTTAACCGCAAGATAACCTTTCGGGTTTATTTTGTTTGTTCATGCTGACAAGTACTGTAATAGAATCTTTGGGAGACTGAATATAATAGTGCATTATGTTAAGCGCGTTAACAGGAATTTGTTTCAAAGTATGAATACGGTAATTATTTAATTATTGTATAAAATAATAAAACATACAATATAACTTTCTGAATTTGCATTGTGAATGCATTAAAACGTAATCCTCTTAAAGTAGAGATCCTTTAAATTAATGTTTTCTTTTATGTTTTTTATTATTTTTAAAAGTTTACTCTAAGCCAAGGCCGACTCTACTATAGAAGTAGTCGGCCTTAGTTAAGCTCATCTTAAAGCTTAGTTATGTTTAAATGATAAATCATCTAAACATTTAAAATCACCTTTTTATTTTTTTTCATAAATTTCCACCGGATTTCTTTTATTGGAGGCACTACAAAGCCATTTGTTTCACACAGTGGTTTTAAGAGGGGAAATCCTCTTCTCCAAGGGTTAGGTTGAAACATTCCGAATATCCTCTATTTTTATGTTAATTGAACATACATTCGAAGTTTTAAGAGGGAGTTTGTTTTATTCTCCATAAGAATACCATTGGACAACGTTACAACGTGCTGTGTTTACAGCTTAGTGATAATAAATGATAACTACTAGTCGAGGAGTAATAATTCAAAATACTAATTTATTTAGGTTCTAGCCGTTTTTAATGGTAAAAAGTAAATTTGATTTAAAATTTATGGTTTTAAGAAAAACTCAAAAAATTGAACTTTATAATATTCTAAGCCCTATAATGTCTAAACCCTTTTTGGGCAGGGAGTACCAAAACGAATATTTCCATTGGTATCTCAAATTTAAAAATTTAATCTACAACTATTGACATTATCTATAAGTTAGTGGTATTTGTTTAGTTATAAAATTAAAAATAATTTTATTTACTGCTTTGGTTTTTGAACGGGTTTTCTATACAATATTTCAATACAAATGTAAACAATAGTTTATTAACTAAACGTATAACACCCATAAGATATTGAGCTGAACAAACATTTTCAACTAATTCAGATTTTGTCATGTAATTTGTTCTGTGCATGAAAACGTCCATATCAAAGTCTTATATAATAAATGGTTACAGCAAGGATTTCATAATAACACGATACAACTTATTTTAAACTCTTGATTCTAAAAGAAACGACAAATGTAATAAAAACCAATAAGTATAATGTGACCAAGGGCAAAGTAACGTGCACTTTGACATTTCAATTTTTGCTAAGATATGATGGACAACTTTAGTCAGTGATAACTGTCGTGTTTGTAATGACTACAGAGTCTGGTATACAGTAATGCGGTGATAAGTGAATGTCAAATTTACGAAGCTTAATAAACTGCCAAAATTAAATTAAAAACCGCTCAAGAGAACTGCAGCGCAGCGCTGCTTAACTTGAAATGAACCTTCAAAACGGTCTTTAAATGTTAATTATCTCATTAATAACGAAGCTTTATTTTTAATTAATTTGTAAGTTTTACCTGCTGCCTTAATTTATATAGTTCTTGGATGGTCGGTTTGGATGTGTTTTATAGTTTTTAGCAAATATCTGCTACAGGGAAGAAGCTATTACCTGAAGTACAATAGTACTTTACGATTATTAGAATACAGTACGTTATTCATTTGGAGAATGTTAAGCGCGTAATATATATTGACTCAATATAAATTAATCGAGGAAGTTAGTTATTTATTATACTAACAGTGTGCAGAATAAATATTGAGGAATTAGTGGGTGAGATCACGACTGTTATAACGATTTACTCTGGTTCTGGCGGTTTGCGAGTAAAACCGTTTATATCTCGCTTATTTACGGACATAAGTTGATAAAACTCAGTGGTTTTATATGGTTGTGGTAAATTAATATTTACATGGATACAAAATTTGTTGTGGCTCCTTTACAGCAAACCTGTGTGAGAAACAAATAATATGTTATATCTCTTGAGTTTATGAATATATTTTAATAAAACGTGATAAGGAATTTCTTTTTGGCTGTAAGGTACACTTAACACATTAAAAATATTGGAAATTCACTTAGTGTGCAGGTATGCTGCGACAGGGATACTGTAACTTTATAATGGTTATTAGTTTGGTATTTGGGTTTTTGAAACAAACCTTTCTCAATTAGTCTCTATAGTAACCTATGCAAAGAGTATCTCCTGCTAGGATAGTTATATTTATCTTATCTAAATCTTCTTACTAACAGTTTGATTTGGATATTGCATTACTGAAGCGTAACATATCCTATTCAAAAATTAACAATGCCTATAAAATAGATGTTATACTAGGCCAATACATACTTTACTAAAATAAACATTTTGAAATAACATAACACTGTTTATATTCTGTTAGCTAGATGTTTTAATTTTAAAATCACCTTTCGATACATCCCATAAAAACAGCCATGTATTTTTACCCTCGGAGTTAGGCCTATTTATTATACTAAACAAGTTATGACGGACGAAAATAAGATGTAGTCTCTCTAAGTGTTTCTTAAATGAATGAAGTTCGATGAATCGATCGTCATCGCCCGAACGGAAATGTCGGGTGATTTCCCGGATTGAGGAAAGTGCTGAACGATCGTAAACAGGGATCGCCCCTCCCTCCTCACCCTTCCCACCCCCGATGGCGAAGCCCCAAACTAACCTAGTTCCTGCGTCACGGTGTTGTTGTTTTTATTACCTGAAACACTCCAGTCACACCTGTCACACTCGACTTTGATTAATTGTGTTTTCATTCTGAGGGTGTCCTAGAACAATGTAGAATAAACCAGTAAATTGTTCCTTGGGTTGAGACGACAAATTTTACAATAAAATCATGGGTCTGCAGTGCCTACTTTTACGTCTGTCTTCATATAATAGCGGTCAAATAAATTGCCAGTTGAGGGCGTGGTTTACCGGGCTATCAACCGAGATCAGCCACTAGTAGGCGTGATGCATTACCAAAACTCCACACCAGCTGATGGGAATAACATACGAGTGATATTTTTCTATGGCAAAATGGCAACAGTGACAGCGTACAGCCATGCTATTGGCTACATCCCAACTGACAATTTATTTGGCCGCTACTACAGATGTATGTATTTGTAATAAATTCCTTTATAGATCGAGGACGAGTTAAATAGAGACTTGAAATTCAGTAATAAAATTTAATTTAGCTGTAGCAGATCTGCATACTGAGCGAATTAGTCATGTTTACATAAATATATGTGTACCTCACTACCACATAAATCCTCTTACAAAGTTTCATAACAATGTATTCATAGTCAAGTCAGGTATAATATTTATAAGAATGGCATTAGGAATTAGTACCCAGGTTTGCTGCAACGGGAACTAAAAACTGAGTTTTTTATGTAAATATCAAAAGACCTCAACCAGTTGATGCCACATACCTAGTTTTATAAATATATTTTACAATGTATGAACCGTTGTTTGGATTACATTTATTTGTAAAATCGTCATATTGTTTATTTTCCATTACAATTTCTTAATCGAGGAGTAGATGGATATTTTTCCAAAACTACATTTTTTCAATCAATGTACATTTTTGTAACATACTAAAATGTTTTAAAATCCGCCATTTTGGATTGGTATTTGTTTCACGTAAAATTGTATGAACAACTTAAAAACAAAATTCAAATTAATTGTATAACGTCTATGTGCAAATGACAAGGTAACAAAATCTAGGTTAGTTTGCATGAGAAATGTAAGTAGGGTCAGCAGGGTCACTTGATAACGGGAGGAGTTTCCTCCCCTCCCAAACGTGGTGTAGTTTTAAACACTACAATCGAAGGTTAAGGCTGCAAAATTTAAAAATAAAATAACATCCATTGCTTTACTGAGTTTCTTAAATCAACTTATTATATTTTGCTTTACAACAAAAATTATTATACTTATTATAGTATTTTCTCCTTTTACAAAAATTTGTATTTGAAATGGAATAAAAAAAATAAGGCCTGATGAACACACCGCGAATGGAAAATTTGTCGAGAGCGAAAAGCATTTGTTAGTAGTGTATTCCGTGAAGAAACTGACGACCTGTCACGACTAATATCATTGAAGACACAAACAAGGAAGTCAGGTCTCAGGCTAAATTCAAAGTTTTACCAGTGCAATAGTCAGTAGCAGATGCATGTAAACACATCTAATGCTATCTCCGGTGTGAGTGCAGAACATTGTCTACGATGCTCCAAGCGTCAAAAAATGTTCTAAATTTGTTACATTAGACCTGATCTTAGTATCTGTGTATTAATTGCTAATATACACATGTCTATATTAATAATCACCTGCCCAAATAAATTAATCTCTGCCATTGGTAAACACTAAAATTTTCTCACTATAATTTTCTGAATTTTGACACATAATATAGGGATCCGGGTCTGTCACAAAAACACCATTATGTTTGTCACGGCAGATTTTCCATTTAAAAACATCTATTAACTAATCAGTGTTTTGAAATCGAAAGACAAATTGTGAACAGAATAAGGTTTAAACAAAATCACTAAACAATGAATTTTAGTATACAATACAAAACAATAAAATCAGTACCTACACAACTTACTGAAAATAACAGCAACATTAATAACACCTTTAATAAAATATAAAGATTCGTTCTTGCGACTGTTTTGAGTTGCTCGCATTTTACTGTTTCGGACTGCTAGGTTACCCTTTTCCTCATCCCCCCGCTGCGAAGGTCGGCAGTCGGCGGAGTCACAGCCTGTACCTTGCCCCGCAGTTGTGTAACCACCGGTTTCAGCACAGTCAGTCGTCGATCAGCTGACCGCTGGCAAGGTCATCTGGTAACCGGTCCCGTTCCCGACCATCACAACCTGTTGCACAGCACACCTTGTTGGATATATATTATTTTTAGTTTATGAAGTCAGTAAATTCACTCCCACGTATAGTTGAGCAAATTTGACTAAATACTGTACTACAAAGCCAGTAAATTATCATCTACATCCATCAGATCCTCCCCTTCAGTGGCAATAGCATGAAAATTTAGTACCCTTTTCAAGCAAGACAACACTGTAGGCTCTATATTTTATTAGCCTTTATTGCTTGGTGGGTCCATCGAGGTAAAACTACTGGAGAGATCGCTAAGTGAGCTAAAAACGGTCCGCGTAGGTCTGTGCGGAACAGAAATGGTGGGCCACTGTGTGCTCAGAGCTGTTTCTGGCGTTGAACGCGCTGTCGTTTACACGCTCCTGGACTTCACTGCCATGTTTGAATTGTAATGAAATTTATATATCCTTCGTGTACGTGAACTACGGAATCCGAATGTATAAATATTGTTTTATTTTACCGTTTTTTAATATTTTTAATAATTAAAAACTCTTACGTGTTATTAAAGAGGGACATGAAAAAGTTACTCAGCGAGGAAGTTTTTTATTTTTAGGTTAGAAACAAACTTCCAGCGGGAAAGTTGTAGATAATTAGTTTCTCTAGAACTTTTATTTCAAACATTTTTCGGTAAAGTTGTTGGTTTGCCTACAATTCGTTTGGAAAGATGCTGAAACTTTTCGCCGCGCTCTATCCAAGACGTGCCACGCGCCGCGCCGCGCCGGCGCCGTGCCGCGCTGTTAAATTCAACTCAGTGATGCTGTGTTACAACATGACCTAGTTTTTTGATAAAATACATAGTTATACGACTTTTGTTTTAGTCGTATTTTGCTAAGTAATCTTACAACATTCTACAATTCAACTGTAATGTGTAATGTAATAGTTAATCAGTAAATAAAAATTAATTTTGAGAAAAATCATTTCATTTAATCCTATGTCTTCCAAAATACTCTTAACCCCATTATTATTATACTGTACTTGTATCGTCTCTTAAATAAATCATAATCAATTGTTATCATACACTGAAGATAATTTTTTGTTATTCAGTAGCGAAATGTTGTATTAATGCAACATTATGTAATCGTTCCTAATACTATACGTGGACGGGTGAACGAACCACGTTGGTAATTAATGTTTATTAAGAATACATTTGCTATTAAAAAGTATTTGTCTTGGTATTCATTCATCAACAAAATTTTATGATATAGGCCAATTAACTTTCATACAATCTACAACTTTTGGCGAACGTCGAAGTTTATATGCTAAAATTCAAAGTTTCACTAGTCCAAAGAACGATATTACTGCTCATAAAAAATTCATTCCAGTACCAAAAACTTCAAAACATCATTATTGAACAACACCTAAAGCCTAGTGGATCGTACATCAATTTATATGACTGGAAATATGAAAGAATCAGCCATCAAGGAGATTATTTTACAAAACTCCCAACTTCCTGTTATTTTTACGCAACTAACCCTGGTCGAATATATTTACTTTCGGTATTAAAAATTCGAGGAACTATTCAGGAATACGGATCAGAAGGCCATTCAACCATAAAAAGTTTTCCCTGGCTGCAAATTCAATTCAAGTGAGCGCGCGTCATGTTTTTCCCTATCATTATCCCATGCTAAGCGCTGCCGCAGTAGCCCACCATTTGCGGCGCGACCTCGAACGCGGCCGGACCGAAATTTGGTTCGCTTCATCACGGGCGCGAGCGGTCCAGTAGTTTTAAGTCTTTGGGTGGGTCTACTTTCCCCCGAAATTGATTGCTCCTGAATAATGTGGGAAATACAGGGTTGCTAATCTGATCCCTCCAAATTACCCTTTAAGCAGTAAAAATACCCAAATTTGCCGTAAAATACCCACAATGCCCCGCCCGGATTTGTACCGCAATGCAATATAAAGTATGGTATGTCTCTAAACTTGGGCTAGGCCTATCCAAATATTAAAAGTAGGCTAGCTGAATTAAAGTTAAACTAGATATAGGGCTTTCACACTTCAGTCCACTCCTCACCCACTAGGCCTAGCCTATTGAAATGGTTGTCCATTTAAAAATACTAGGCCTATCTACTAGAAACTCAAGCTGAGCTTTAACTTATCATGACTCATAACATGATTGGGACTGTCAGTACACTAAAAATTAGGCTTCTTCCATGTCTGCTGCAAACTTAAGGCTTTTGATCATTACTAAAATTGCACAGCAACAAATAAATACCCCCGTCGTAGCAAACCTGCATACTCAGCGAATTTCCAATGGAGATATAAAAATCTTAACACTACATAAAGCCACTTACCAAGTTTCATAAAATATATATTCACAAATAAGCGATATATACAATTTTAATTATTCTCCATAAAAATAACATTGGGGCTGAGTACGCAGGTTTGCTGCAACAAGGAACACAAAAGTGGGTTTTTATGCTAATATCAATATAACTCAAGTAGGTGAAGTCGTATCCCAGTTTTTATTCATTTATGTTCATAATTAAGGGAGACAGAGAATTGAATTATTCTCCATAAGAAAAACATGGGGCTGAGTACGCAGGTTTGCTGCTACGGGAGCCTTTGGCAAACAATTTTGTTGAGCAAATATCAATAAACCACAACGAGATGAAGCTGTATACCAAGTTTCGTCAGTATACGTTCATAAATAAGCGAGATATAAAAATGTTCTTTTCCTCCACAAGAATAACATTGACAACGTACTGTGTTTACCACTTTCAATATCTCGGTAACCAATTGACGTACAGGAATGATCAAAATACCAAATTGTGTGTTTTTTAAAGTTGAATCCAATGGTAAAAACTAAAATTTGACTATTTCAAAAATTATACGTACAAAATCCCAAAAAACCCATTTTTGGGGTACAAAACTCCCCCAAAAATACCCCTTCGGATAGGTCGATCTGGCTGGTTTTCGAACTTACAGTCATAAATGTTGCTTTACACGTTTATACCAAGTTTCATCAAAATCGGATCATTTTTACGAGAGTTATCGTGCTCACGGACACACACACACACACACACACACACACACACACACACACACACACACACACACACACACACACACACACACACACACATACACACACACACACACACATACACACACACACACACATATATATATATATATATATACATGTAAACATAAACAGTATGTATATATATATATATATATACATACAGTTTCGAACGAATGGTGTTTTTGGGGTCTGGGGACCTCAAAAAGAAAAGTTATCATGGCCCCGGGCCTAGGTCTTACCATGCCGACTACGGTAATAGCTTCTTCCCTATAGGGGAAATTCGCTAAAAGTTGTTTAAGTGTGTTGTATTGAAAAGACAAAAACCGGTACTTTGGTATTATACGGATGCCACTATTTTTGGAGGTTAAATTTTTACCGGATACAAAGGATAACTACATAATTCGAAAAAACGTACTTTTATTGACTTACTGTACAAATTTTACATCATTCTGATGAGCGGTCTTTGTGTTGTGCCTCCCAAAAGACAGCGATGTCCGCTAGGATCGTGTTGAAAGCGTCGCCGCCGCTAGCAGCCACACCCGATCGCCACATGTACTCCGCAAAATATACAGCGCGCTGCGGCAGTTATGTTAGGATGGGTTATCATAATAATACGTACGGTTTCCTCTTCATTTCGAGGTAAATCCCACACCAGAAGAACGTCACTCATTATGAAAACAAATGTAACGTAGTGACGGCAATAAATCACTCATGACACTGACCCAGATACAGGCGGTGACAGGTGATGCGCGCGCTCCGGTCAACGACCTGACCTTGGCCTATTTGGAGGGGGTTTGGCGGCCTGAAGTATGACTCATCAGGTATCATTCGATTTGTAACAAAACAAGGAAAGTCCTACAATCATTTTTATGATAACCCATCCTAACATAACTGCCGCAGCGCGCTGTATAAGGGTGGCATCCGTATAATACTAAAGTACCCAAAAACCACTAGTTAGTCTAGCAAAGTTCAAAGGCGAATTAATCACCTATGGGGAATAAACTCACGATACTCGGGCATATTAATGCAATACAGGTAAGAAGGGAAGAATCAGATTAGATACAGCGATACGCGATATAGCACAAACCACCAATCAGATTAGATACAGCGATACGCAATATAGCAAAAACCACCCATTCAATTTCAAAATGGAGATGAAGATGTACGACGAACCACGAATCATAAACCTCGCCACGCTAGCCACTTCCAGCTAGCAGTAGCATAAAGTAGAAAGAACTTTCCATTTTCAGTTTCTTCCTTCGCTTTTAAATTAAACGGTATCAGGAAACTGACACATACTTTCTCCCTGTTAGCCCGACTTTAATTAATAAATTACTTTTTATTTACTAAATATAGAATACAAAGCACGGTCGAATGTACAGAAAATCTTGTAAACAAGTTGTTTTCAAAAATATCCACCGAAATCCCTGTTTAGGAGGCACTACAGAATCCATCGCTACACACGTGGTTTTAAGGGGGGGAAATGCCCCCTATTACCCCCTCAGGGTATTTAGGGGAAACATATTTCGAATGTCCTCTGTTGTTCAATGCTAACTTGACAAGCATATCAAGTTTGAACGAAATTGATCAATGAATAAGAGAGAAATAGTAATTTTTGTATTCCCCATAAGAATAACATTGGACAACGTACTGCGTTTCCCGCAAAAGGAAAATTTAAATTTTCTCGCAACCAGTAATCGTAGAATATTAATTCAAAATACTAAATTATTTAGTTTTTTGAGCTATTTTTAATGGTGAATGGTAATATTAGCGAATTTCCCCTATAGGGAAGAAGCTATTACCTAGGTCTTATGGTAAGACTTAAGCCCGAGACTATGATGACTTTTTGTTTTGAGGTCCCCAGATGTCAAAAACACTATTCGTTCAAATTTATATATATGTATATAAATATGTACATATATATATGTGTGTGTGTGTGTGTGTGTGTGTGTGTGTGTGTAAGTGTCCGTTAACACGATAACTTGAATAAAAAACGTCCGATTTCGATTAAATTTGGCTCAAATGTGTAAAGTGACATTCATGACTTAAAGTTCGAAAACCAGAAAAATCGGACCATGGGAAGGTGGTTTATGGGGGTTTTAAATTTTCCAAAAATCAGTTTTTTGCACTTTTCACCCTAAAAATTTTAAAACGCTCAATTTTGGTTGTGAGCATCTTAAAGAGCTTAAAAACAAATAATATAGTATTTTGAATTATTAACCTAGGTTAAGTGGTTGCGGGGAAAATCCAAAATACCCCCGTCGCAGCAAACCGCGTACTCAGCGAATTTCCAATGCATATACATGGGTATCACTACTAGCTAGAGCAACTTACCAAGTTTCACAAAAATACATTCATTAATAAGTGATATATAGCATTTTATTTATTTTCCATAAGAATAACATTATAATTGAGTACGCAGGTTTGCTGCAACAAGGACCATAAGAAATGTGTTTTTTTCGTATTATCAATATAACTCAACCAGGTGAAGCTACATATCAAGTTTTATTAATTTAGGTTCATGACTTAGGGAGATATAAAACTTTACTTATTCTCCATATGAATAACATGGGGGCCGAGTATGCAGGTTTGCTGCTACCGGGGAAAATCAACAAAAACCATTTTATTGTGCTAATATCAATATACCACAACTAGTTGAAGCCACACATCAAGTTTCATCAATATACATACATAAATAATCGAAATATAACATTTTATTTATTCTCCATAAGGATAACATTGGACAACGTACTGTGTTTAGCACTTTAAATTTCTCTGCAACGGTTGGACGTAAAACAACAATTCAAACGTCAAAATGACTGTTTTTTAGAGCTAAACTGATTGGTAGAAAGAAATGTGGAGTTTATAGTGACATTATCTGAGGAAAATCTAAAAACCGATATCCCATAACATTAACATGGGAAATTTCATGGACACATTTTTGACTTTTCTCCAAAACCACTAAACCTCCACATCCACTAAATTGCTTGTTTTTTTAAGCTCTATAAAATGACTATAACCAAAATCTAGTGTTTTTAAAATTTTAGGGCAAAAAGTTAAAAAAACTGATTTTTGGAAAATTTTAAACCCCCATAAAACCCCCTTCCCATGGACCGATCGATCTGGTTTTCGAAGTCATAAATGCCACCCTCCACATTTGTGTCACATCTTCACTATAGGGGAACTTCGCTAAAACCTCCTCATAAAATCTCCCATGTTAATCTTATGGGAAAATGGTTGGGTGACCGAACAAGAATAACAAATATGAACACGATAGTTTCAGGGTCAAATTACCCGTTTTTACCCACAAAATCTGAATACCAACGAAAATACCCGCTCTTCTCGAAAATACCCACAAATCGGGTAATTACCCACAGATTAGCAACCCTGGAAATAAATTAAGAGGAGGTTAAAAGTTCTGTATGTTTAAATAGCGTAATGAAATAGTTGATTAGGTGTTTGTTTTTACGAGAGTTTAGTTTGAAGAAGTAATCAGTAAAACTGTAATCATGATGTAATATGTACTTACTCTTCTATTTTTTTTTTAAAGAAATGCTTCGCTCAACTGTTTTTCTCTCTTGGTGGTACAATTAATTATTTTTGATTATGACACAGTAGGTAAATTCGCTACACCAATTCGCCCAATTCTCTACGGCTTTGTGTTAAAGTTTATTTAATATCGATGACGTACCATGTGTTATACATAATACACTCTTTCTTGTATATCGACGGTATTAGAGTATTTAACATGTACCAAATCACTCAATACATAAAAATTATATTCATTATCTGTTTTTAACCATCATTTAGGTTATTTTGTTTTAGTTTATAACTCCAAGAGCATTTTTTTGTTTTATAACTACTATTTCTAACTAATTGCTTTCATTAAACCTAATCTTATTGTTCATTCATAGAATTGCGTTTAACAACTGAATTTTAAGAGTGATTTGTGTGGTATGAAGATGACGAGAACTTCAAGAACAAAGAACCAACATCGTTTTTATCAAACTACCAAGTTTCAAAGTATATTTTTTTTTAATTTTTGCTTGTAATTCTATAATTAAATTTGTGTTACTTGCTATATTTTTAGTGGAGACTTATCAAGTCATGGCGAATAAAATAGTCATGAATAATATTAAAACATGATGTACTATCATAGAATCGGACTTTAAATACTCTGTACATTGTGACCTCCAAATCAGAACTGTCTAAAAAAATCGGATCGTCTGAACTTCCATAAAAAATGTTATCAATATTATCAGTGAAACATGTGACAGTAGAGTAACAAGTCCCCCACAGATTTTATTTCTTAGGACTCTGTAATATACACACAGTGATAGTGCGCACGAAGTTCTTATCGCAAAAAGAAACAAAAAATTAAGCAAAAGGGCGTTCACCGAGTGTGATAAGGCGCCCGACCTTGACCTACCAGTCAAGGACGGCGAGGACGTCCGCGTCCCTTATCAGATCAAAGTCCTCCAGCTTTTGTTTACACAACATTCAACATTTTGTGATTTTCTACAGTGAATTTTAGTTGGATTGGAAGATTTATTCATGGTGTGAAATTGTGCTAGATTACGTCATTTTAACGATTATACTAATTGTGTTATATTATTAATAATATTATTGTGTTTCATCAATTACTTTGAATTCATTCATTTTGTATAACAATTATACATTCGGTACCTGGTAAACATTGCTATCCCAGTGTGAATTGTTGCATCATAACTGATTTTTACGATTGCGATAAAATAATATCTACTGGTTCAAAACCGAGCTTCAAGTTTCAATTTGTTGTTAAATATTCTAAAAGGTGCAAGTCATGATCAAAGTTTTATTTTGTATCTATTAGCTCACTTTTTCATGGAATGAGCTTTTACGCGAGTCGAGTTGTACCCTAATACAGGTTACAACAGTAATGCTCGCCTGTCCTCTAATGGCAGCCAATCCGCTTATAAGGTTGGGGGCAAATGTGTTCTGTTCACCGTAGGGTGCAGCTTGAAGGTTTAATTTGCTGGTTCCTACAAATACACTGTTTTCTACAAATTTACAAATATTGAGTAAAACATTGCGAAAGGATAGAGCAACTCTGGCAAATTTGCAGTAGAAGTTGCTTTGAATATCGCTGACTTGTTATTGCGCACTAGAGTTGCTTGATCACGCAAGTTGCATCTCTACGACGAAGTTTCCCAGTAGCATCGCACCAGGGACAAAACAACTTTCAATTTTCAAGCCACGTGTACTGTTTATTTTTGTATTTTACTTTTTATTAAAATTTGGCATCTAAATACTCTCTACCAATCTGCAAAATATATTCAAAATAATGTCAGGATTGAAAAATGCGCTTTGCAAAACCAAATTAGAGTCGGATCCTTGTCGTGAACTATCTTCTTATTAATATATTTTTCACGGAAACCCTCAGTTTGTATGTTTGAGGTATTAGATTTCTTTAGGTAATACTGACGAAACCTCTTAAAAACCTCTTAATTTCCCTACATTGTCTTTCCACCTCGGTATTAGTGCATTACAAGCACCTGTTATGGTCCTCAAATGCTGTTAGATCAAATAACATTAAATGAGGAAATAAGTATATTAAATCTTTTAACGATTTTGGATTTGTTTCATTATATTATTGTTTAAATAGTATAAATTTCAATAGTCGTGGACCAGATATTTTAACGATTTACGCTATATATAACTGAAAACCGATATCAAGTAATTTCATAAGAGTAACATTGTAACTTTGAAAACCCATGGGGGAGCCCTGAAGGTGGGTGTTTTCCTAAGCACCAAAAGGCATATCTAGGGAATAATAACTTTGGTTTATACTCAACATGTACTCAAAATAATAGTTTAGAGGCCACAAATTGCCAAACAATAAATTATAAATAATCTTAATAATATAGGTTGGACAATAGTACTACTCGACACCTATATTATTACGCGTTTTTATTTACAAATATCAAAATGAGGAATATTTTACTTGTAATCTACAGTCTATAGTCCGTATAACAACGGTAGTAAAAATGCCAATATTCAAGTAACAAAAGTCAATGCTTTGAGTAATACGACTCTTTACGACTTTAACCAACTCAAACTCGAGAAAATGCTCTTCTCATGCACCTGCAATCACATCGCCTGTCATAACATGTTATGCATTATGCATTGTCATTACAGTTCTTTAAGCAGATGACTTGGTGACCAGCTAGTAAGCGAAGAGTTGAGGGGAAAGATACCCCGCCGCTGTTCAAAAACAAAAAAGCCATCCAAGACACATCATCAATGAAAAGTAAAGGTTTCGATTAAGCTGTGATAAAATGTTACAATAAATAATACCCCCGTCGCAGCAAGCCTGCATACTCAGCGAATTTCCAATGAATTTATATGAGTATTAATCCGCTTACCATAGTGAAGTGGCTTAGTGAAATTACTGTTACTTGGCGGATAAAAGCATCAAATTTGGTATGAAGGTACCTTATGGTATACTAATAAATTAAAACCTAGGAGCCCTTTTGAATTTTTAAAAATTTCCATACACGGCACCAAAATCCAAAATGGCCGACAAATACGACAAAATATTACCTTTAAAACAATCCATTCCACTGTTAACTCTAAATTACAGCTTTAATCCAACCAAGACTACAAAACAAACTTAAAATATACTAAATTATATGAATGAAATCGTATGTGTGTATGGGTGCGTGTGTTGGTGCGGGTGTGTGAGTATGTCTGTAACAACTGTACTTGAACATAGCGAAAAAACGGTAAAACCAATTGACTTTAAATTTGGTATGGACTTCGTTAGTATCATACGTTAACATTTAGATCTATTTGCAAATTTCTTTAGGCCTCCACTCTATTGGTCTTACAATTTCCAATGTAATTCTTATGTAATAAAAGACATATTTACTAAATGACATTTTTATTAGTTGGTATTTATTTAATCATACACGTCAACGACGGCGACGGGTACAGTATCAACTAGTATTAAAAAAGATAGGAAAATACATACATGTAACTTACTGCAATAATATATACTGTAAGCAATAATTATAACGCTAGCAAAAGTCCCCTATTGAGAAAAATAACTGGATTTTGAATTAATGGAACGTACACTTATAATCAATTACAATTGCAAATTACACTTGCACTGCAAAGTGGTGAACAGTCCAGATTGGCTTTGACACACTTACAGTTCTTGTAGTCTCCTTTGCAGGAACATTTGATCAATTCTCTGCATGACTGGGAAACCGGAGGAATTGTCATCCAAACTGGTTCCCATGTGTCTGAAATCTTCTTCCAAGCAAAATTCTGCGGAGAAGGAATCACTTGCTGTGTTTATGTGCTGATCGTCCAAATACCCGCTTGATAAATTGCCCTTTTTATATGTTGTAGTAGAGCATCCTCAGTCGGTGGAAGTTTGTCAATCACTCTATTCTTTTGACAGAAAATCACCTTTCTTACATAGCACCTCAGCCCTTCCCTCAACATATTTTTCATACCTTCATTGAATATAATTACAGTATGTCTCCCATCAGACTGCTCTTGAGATTCTGGAAAATGATCTAGCAGCTCAATCTTCAGTTTTGTCTTGTTGATTTGTTTCTTGATGCCCAGTTCCTAAAGACGATTGATATACAAAGAGTGGATCTCAGATAATTTTTAAAGTAGAACACCAGACTTCACTGATTTACTAATGTAACTGCTTAGTTCTACGAAACACCACACTCATTCATTTTCTCATCTATATTTTCTTTTTTTAGGTTCGCCTTACAAGTGAGGCTTCTGTAGCGATTTCTAAGCCGAACCAAACATGCAAGATGGTATTTTGCCCCCATAGCTATAAGATCTCCACCAATTATTCTTGTCATGAGATGTGTATCATTGAGATGTGTGATCATGGATCGAATATTGCTGTCGGTATCAAATGTTAAAACTTCATGGAGTGGGCCCATGGGGGTCTTTGCCCTTTTCGCAAAACAGGCAACATTGTACAGTACGTTTACACGAATGTTCCTTTTGATCAACATTAGTTTGCTTCCTCTTGGTTGCCTTTGCCAGCTTCAAATTATTAAACTTCAAATTACAAGATTTGTGCCATGAAACAGAATGAGAAACAAAGCTCGTAACAGTTTCATTAATTCCGAAAAGCAGTTGAACTGGGAGAGCATCAATCCTGCGAAACTCCTTACATTCTTTAGGAATGTTGAGTAGGCTTCTGTATTTTCAACACTTGTTCCAGGGACCAGTAAAGGACATTTTAATCTTTCACTAGAGTCATGCTGGCAAATCACACATTGATCCCAGTTAATACCCATGTTTAGTTATCCTGGAAACAAATTTAGTTGTCTGTGTAATTTAGTCAGTGATAAACACAGTTTATATCTTTAAAGGTTGCTGAGATATGACGTATTAAGTAAAACACACATAAAGACAGATAGACGAAAACGGTTTGAGGTAGGACACAAGTTATGTTACATTTTTTGCTTGCTTTGACCTCCCGAATAACCTGGTAAAATTTGTCATAGTGGAAACGTGACACCCTATATTCTAAAACGAACAATGCCTTTTTGTTTGCAAAATTTATCTCGACATCCAGAGGAAGGATTTTGCTGAAAGTTTGGGATTAGGGGCTTTTGGGACTAAAAAATCGATTGGTGAAAACCACTACCTCAAACAAATTGTATTTTGATAAAAACTCATATGAAAATTGAAAACTTTAACGTTTGTCTAATGGATTAACTTTTTTTAACAAATTTTACTCTGGTTCAATGTATACTTTACATTATTCACAGAAATTATAACAGAGAGGCAAAATAACAATATTAGGCTCGCTTCGTTTGAAGACACTCAGGAACTTATTTAAAACTCGTTAGTTAGATTGACAAATTAAATACAGAAATATATGTAAATAAAACTCGAACATAAATTGATAGTATTCTTAAATCAAATCACCCTGCATCTCGAACGAATCCTGAGGAAGCCTTGCTTTTAAACGCCTCCCCAAGGTTGGTATTCCTAAGTTGAATATAACGGCTCCAGGAACATGGTGTAGATTAGACAGAAACTTTCTTGTACTTTTTCTTATAAAGTGTTCTACTGTGTCGATTCCCAGTTCTTCGTGAAGGTGACTGTTCCTGATGAACCATGGACTGTTTACGGCAATCCATAAAATTTTATTTTGTAAAATTTGAATCTTGTTTAGTTTTCCATGAGAAATGCACGTCCCCCACACTGGACATGCGCACATGATCAAGGGGCGAAGAATTGATTTATAAATGAGGAGTGTGCACGAAGATTTTAAAGTTGACTTTTTAGTTATCAATTGAAATAAAATTGATAACCGTGCATATGCTTGGGCTAATTTTGTGTTCACATGCAAGTTCCATGTTAACCTTTTATCCAGATAGACGCCTAAATATTTGATGCCTTGGTCATCAGGATTCCAGTGAACTAGTGTGTTGTCGATACGAATTTCCGGGGGAACATCATATTTTCTAAGGGAAAAAATCTTAGTTTCACACTTTGTAGGGTTCTGTGAGATTCTCCACTTTTTAAACCAATCGCTTACCGTTGTTGCACTTGTTTGCAATGACATTGCTGCTTCGTTAATATCAGCATTTTGAGAGATGATTGCGGTGTCGTCGGCGTAAAGAGCAAGTGTACTTTGGGGTAGATCCGGCATGTCAGACATGAAAATGTTAAAAAGAATAGGCCCCAATATCGAGCCTTGAGGAAGGCCTGCTTGTACTGGGCGACTTGTGGATAGTGTAGAATTTATTTTGACCGAAAAAGTTCGATCGGTTGAGAATGATTTCAAAATAGTTCTTAGATGGAGAGGCAAACCAAACTGGTTAAATTTATGTAATAGTTCATTATGCCAAACTTTGTCGAATGCTTGCGCAACGTCTAAGAACGCAGTAGCGGAGTGAAGTTTATTTTCAAATCCGCGATTTATTGTTTCACTGATTCGTAGTATCTGATGAGTCGTGGAATGTTTTGATCGGAATCCAAATTGGTGAGGGGGGATAGTATTGGTGGAGTCCAAGAAATTTAATACTCTTTTCTGACTCACCTTTTCTAGTAACTTCGAGATTGAAGAAAGGAGGCTGATTGGTCGGTAGCTACTTGGGGAATTTTTAGGTTGATTTGGTTTATGGAGAACAGTTATTTCAGCATGTTTCCAGGCCTTGGGAAAATAACCTAAAGAAATGCATGCATTGAATATTGATGCAAGTATTGATAGTGCTTTACGAGTCACGTTCTTTAAAACAACATTAGGAATCAGATAAAAGCCAGGAGCTTTTTTGCTCGGTAACATTTTAATGAAGTTACTTATTTCGGATGGTGATGTGTACCTAATAGGTTGTTCAACAGTACTGGGAGTAGCACTCTGGAAATTCTCCACGATTCTGTTCGTTTCATGGTCACGAACTTCATTAGGTTTAAATGCATTTTCAAAATGATCAGCAAAAACATTACCTTTTTGAACATCACTTTCAAAAATCTGATTGTTTTATAAAAGTGGGGAATAATGGTTGGAGACCGCAGAAGACTTTTTGTTGCTTGCCACATATTTGAATCACCAGGGACAATATCAGAAACATACGATCTATATGAATTTATACGGTATGTATCAAGTTCACGTCTTACTCTACGGGTCAGTTCATTCAACTGTCTCTTCAAATGGGGATGCCTATTCCGTTGCCACTGACGTCTAATTCTATTTTTATCTCTAATTAAACGTAAGATTCTGATTGGAGGATGGAGAAAATCATTTGATTTCGAACCAAATTTCTTAACAATTGCATTTTTTGTTGATATTTTCAAACATTCAGTGAATTCCTCAACAGCAATATTAATTCCATCCACTGAGAACAAGTGTTTTGGGACACTTAGGCAATGATCAAGCTCAATTCTGAACGTTTCCCAGTCCACTTTACCATTAAAAAGTCTTGGTAGATGAGAGGAACACAGGTTGTAGAAAAAAGTTCACAAGAACGGGGAGGTGATCGGAGTCAAGTTCACTTAACACTTGCTGAAAAATTGGAGGAATAAAATTCTTATGAATAGTGATGTCATGTATGTCAGGTTGAAAATTGTTTTGCCAAGGATAATGTGTGGGTTCAGTAGGGGCCGATATACCTACTTAAATTAGATTCATTAATAAAATTAAGAAGGCGGACTCCATTTGGGTTGTCTACCCGGCAACCCCAAAATTGATTTTTACAATTTAAATCGCCTAAAACGAGAATAGCATCGTCACCGTGAAATAGGTTTAATAAATCTTGTTGGCAGAGTCATCGGTTTGGTGATTTGTATACAGAAATAAATTTCAAAAATTGCCCATTTCGTAAACTAAGTTTGAGACCAACAGCTTCAATAGAGAGAAGTCGTGGTAAAAATATACTATGGTGATTAACGCTTCTTTTTATAAACAGTGCAACACCACCGGCTGCGTTGGGTACATTTCTATCTTCTCTGTAAATGTTATAACCAGGAATTTTAAAAGTTTCATTAGGTATAAAATGAGTCTTAGTAACACAAGCAATGTCTACATTATGCCTAACTAAAAATGATGCAAAAATATTCTTCTTTTGCTTTAAATCGTCTGCATTCCAATTAAGGATTGTTAAATTTTGTATAGTAATTTGATTAAATTGAGTCATTTTGCAACAAAGTTTTGATTACGTTAGTTAAAACTGTTTTCAATGTTGGCATTAGCGATTTTACCAGATCAATAACGATTTTTCCAAATTCAAAAACAATGGATCATTATTTTGAGAAGGATTTTCTTCAACCATAGATGAAGTCCCATGGTCGACACGTTGTGAGGGTATACAATTTGTAACAGCTTGAGTATATGATCTTTCACCGTAGGAGCCTAGACGTTAACTGTTGCGATGTTCAGGAGCATTGGTCGATTGTTCCTGCGCTGAAATAGGCATTTCTTGAGAATGTTGGATATTTTGGTTAGAGGCACTCGAGTTCGTACGATGATTGGTCTTCTTCAACGTCTTTTCCTTGATGTCCTGGTAAAACTTACAACCTCTGTAGTTTGCTGTATGGGTTTCGCCGCAATTGACACAGGTAGGAATGTCGGTCTTTTTATTTGGACATAATGAAAAATTATGTTGCCCTGTGCATTTAACGCACCTAGGGTCTAGTTTGCAAAAGTTTTTGGTGTGTCCGAAGCGTTGACAACGAGTGCACTGTGGTATTTCTCTTGATTTTCCCTTAGGTTCTACACGTACAAGAGTAAAGAAAAGTTTATCTAGTTTGAAGATTTAAACAGCTTTCTCGTTGTTTTCTAAGGACACAGCGCACAGAGGAATGGAAATTTTATCTTTGTTGAGCAAGCGAACAACATTTAGAACAGGGAATCCATGAGAAATTAGTTCTGTTTTTATTTCAGCATCTGAAAGAGAGCAAGGGACGTTCCGTATTACTACATCGAGTTTCTTATCGTGACGTGTCTGGAAAGTGTGGTATTTCACGTTTGATTGGTCATAAAACGCTGTCAACCTTCGGAAATCATCAATGTTTTGTAAATTAAATTTCAGAGATGTACCCTTTAGTTCAGTAGAAAAATCGCTTTTCACAACTTGCTTTATGTCTTTTATTATTTCTTGGTGGTTATTCACGTCATGCATGAATATAGGGAGGAGCTTCTCTGGCTTAGGAGTATCAGAGTTATTGCAGTAATCCATTTCTTCATTTTGTTCGGTGCTATTGCTTACACCAGCATAGTCGTGCTCTAAGAGGATCCGAAAGTTGTTCTGCTTACACAGATCAGAAGTATCAAGAACGTATTTTTTCGGTTGAACAACTTGATTATTTACAATTTTTCGCTTGTTAGGTATTACAAATTCATCCTCTTTGTTTTTACAGTCAGTGGTTGACAGGGCTGCACTGGGTGTTGTTTGTTTGTTTATTCGAGATGACATGTGAACAGGGTTATGTTTACGTTTGAACAAGGAAGTTTTAACGCATTTTACAATAATTAAGCGTCGTATTATCGTACAATAATACTGAAAAACACACAAATGGTAATTCAACTATACAATTCACACAAAAAAGAATAGAAACGGACAAAAACTAGTAAAAACAAGTATATATGCGAGAGAAAACTTGGACCAACTCACTGTAAAAATATCCTCACCGAAAGTCTGTCTAATGGAGTTTCAAATCAAAACAAAAGAATCAGAAACATGAGATGAAACCATATGACCATCTGTCAAAGTAAGAATCACATGGTAAGTAAGTTTGAATGTTGAATGAAGATTGATAATACTACAAACTGTTTCATAGAGAAGAAATCCTGTTACTTTAACCCGAGCAAAGCTCGGTCCCCAGATATTTTCAATATCACAAACTTAATTTCACTATATAGATTGATAGGTTTTTGCTAGGTGACAAAATGCAATTTGGATATTTATTCAAAGATAAAATAACTGACTTTTCTTTAATTATGTTTGGATGGCATGCAATTTTCTCAATTCATACAAATAATACAAACAAGCAGTGAATACGTTGCAATCTTACCTTTACTGGTGGCTTTTTAGCGAATTTCCCCTATAGGGAAGAAGCTATTACCGTAGGTGGCATGTTAAGACCTAGGCGCGGGACCATGATAACTTTTCGTTTTGAGGCCCCCAGCTGCCAAAAACAATATTCGTTCAAATTTATATATATTTATAGTTATATATATATATATATATATGTGTGTGTGTGTGTGTGTCCGTTACCGCGATAACTTTTGAAAGAAGCGCCCGATTTTTATGAAATTTGGCACAAATGTGGAGAGTAACATTTATGACTTTAAGTTCGAAAACCAGATCGATCGGTTTATGGGAAGGGGGTTTTATGGGGGTTTAACATTTTCCAAAAATCAGTTTTTTGAACTTGTTACCCTAAAATTTTAAAAACACTAGATTTTGGTTACAACCATTTTGTAGAGCTTAAGAAAACAAACAATTTAGTATTTTGAATCATTAAGCTAGGTTTAGTGGTTGTGGAGAAAAGTCAAAAAATATGTCCATAAAATTTCCTATGTTAATCTTATGGGAATACGGTTTTTAGATTTTCCTCAGATAATTTCACTAAAAACTCCACATTTCTTTCTACCAATCAGTTTAGCTCTACAAAACAATCATTTTGGCGTTTTAATTGTTGTTTTACGTCCAACTTTTGCAGAGATATTCAAACTGCTAAACACAGTACGTTGTCCAATGTTATCCTTATGGAGAATAAATAGAATGTTATATTTTGATTATTTATGTATGTATATTGATGAAACTTGGTATATGGCTTCAAATAGTTGTGGTATATTGATAATAGCACAAAAAAAGTTTTTTGTTGATTTTTCCCGGTAGCAGCAAACCTGCATACTCGGCACCCATGTTATTCATATGGAGAATAAGTAAAGTTTTATATTTCCCTTAGTTATGTACCTAAATTAATAAAACTTGGTATGTAGCTTTACCTGGTTGAGTTATATTGATAATTGCAAAAAAACACATATCTTATCTTCCTTGTTGCAGCACACCTGCGTACTCATTTATAATGTTATTCTTATGGAGAATAAATAAAATGCTATATATCACTTATTAATGAATGTATTTTCGTAAAAGTTTGTAAGTGGCTCTAGGTAGTAGTGATGCCCATATATTTGCATTGGAAATTCGCTGAGTACGCAGGTTTACTGCGACGGGGGTATCTGTACTGATTCGTTAACTTCAAGAGATGAACTGCTATGGTACATGAATTATGTAATATCATTTTTATCCATAATGTCATATGAAGTAGAAGACTAAATATACAAATCAACAGAATTGACTGGAAATAGTAGTAATCACATCGGTATACCGTGAAACATAACAGATAACATCAACAAACTACAACAATGGAACGCAACATTAACTGCGTGTCAAAAATTAAAAACAGCTGTTTACAGTTATGACGTTTAAATGTCTGTGGACAGGATGCGGTAGAAATATTAAATCCAATACGTTTCACCAACTTTTTCAACACATCATCTCAAATATTGTTTATTTTTGTTATTTTTAGTAGTGGTCCCTCGTAAATATATATTCCCACGTGATTTTTGGACGTATTTGTCGGCCATTTTGGATTTTGGTGCCGTGCATGGAAATTTTTAAAAATTCAAGAGGGCTCCTAGGCTAAAATTTATTAGTATACCCTGAGGTACCTTCATGCCAAATTTGGTGCTTTTATCCACCAGGTAACGGTATTCTTAAAGTAAAGCCCTAAGCAACCTCAATACCAGGATTCATACGAAATATATACACAATAAGCGATATTTAAATTATTACTTATTTTCCGTAAAAATAACATTGGGGATGAGTATGCAGGTTTGCAGCCACAAGGAACACAAAATAATGGGTTTTTTATGCAAATATCAATGAGCTTAACGAAGTGAAGTCACATACCAAGTTTCATCCATATACATTCATAAATAAGCAATATGTATATGTATATGTATATGTATAACATTTTAATTATTCTCGATAAGAATAACATGGGGACGGAGAACCTAGGTTTACTGCTACGGGAACCATAGGCGAAAATTGTTTTTGTGCAAATAACAATAAACCACAACCAAATGAAGCCATATACCAAGTTTTGTCAGTTCATATTCATAAATAAGCGAGATATACAATTTGTCTTTCTCCCATAAGAATAACATTGGTCAACGTAATGTGTTTAGCACTTTCAATATCTCAGGAACCAATTTACGTAGGGCAATGATTAAACTACCAAATTGTTTTTTTTTAAGCTGAGTTAAATTGTAAAATTTAAAATTAGATTAAGATGAAAATTACATGTGAACCCCAAAAAAAACACTTTTGGAGTACAAAAGCCCCCCAAAATCCCCCTTCGGATGATGCGATTCGACTAGATTCCAAACTCGTTCAAATAAATGGTAATTTACACATTTGTTCCAAATTTAATTAAGATCGGACCTTTTTTACGAGAGTTATCGTGCTTGCGGACACACACACACACACACACACACACACACACACACACACACACACACACACACACACACACACACATATATGTATATATAATAAACAAAAAGTAAATAAACTTGAATACCCTGGTAAAATCATTTCAATTACACTTACACGTGTTTCAGCTCTTAGGCCATGTTCACAGTGTTAGTTATAATACCTAACCTTATTTTAAAACTAATCCTTATCAAAAAGAGTAAATATTTTCTTATGACTTTCACAGATTTACACATGTGATTATAAATCATATGATGTATTTTTATCAGTGCAGGTTGTTAATAAATAATACACATTAGAAAGTGCTTCTAACAACCTGCACTGATAAAAATTCATTATATTATGATTTATAATCACATGTGTAAATCTGTACTCTTGTTGATAAGAATTAGTTTTAAAATAAGGTTAGGTATTATAACTAACACTGTGAACATGGCCTAAGAGCTGAAACACGTGTAAGTGTAATTAAAATGATTTTACCAGGGTACTCAAGTTTATTTACTTTTTGTTTATTATATTTATCAGTAGCCCTAATCTGTGAATTTAATATTTATATATATATATATATATCTTTTTTTTAACGAATGGTGTTTTGGCATATGGGGACCTCGAAACAAAAAGTTATCATTGTCCCGGGCCTAGGTCTTACCATGCTGACTATGGTAATAGCTTCCTATAGGGGAAATTTGCTAAAAACAAAACAAATCACTTCCATTAGTGGAAAAAGTAATGAAGACTGTGGTAGGGTAGCTTTCTCACCAATCCTTTGTTTATTAGCTAACCATCGCCATCAAGTCACCTTCGTGCAGTAGTCAATGTTTATATAATGTCGACAGTTGTATTTATAACGTTGCTTTGTGCCATGTGTGTGTCAATGTCTCAACTTCTGTTAAATATTAAAGTCAATTGTTTTATATTATTCCATTAGATTTACTTTGAGGCTTTGATGCCTGAGGAGTCCTAAACACGAATATAAATTAAAAGGTAATTCGTATAATATACACGTATACTTCTTTAAATTGACACGTCAAACACTACGAATCAGTTCGGTATTATTACTTAGGATTGGCATCTGTGCATTATCTAATACCGAATGTAGAATTTACCAAATTGAGTAGAACACCGAATTATCGAATATTGTAACAATTTTATTTCTCTCTCAATAACGCCTGCATTGAAGTTTAGAGAGTAAAATGTACAACAGAAAAGGACTGCGTGTAACCGTAAAAAGGTTGAAGGCGACTACTTTATGCTCTGTAGCTTTGTAATACATAAGGAAATTAAACTATAAAACTTATGTCAATATTGAGGGATCGGAGCTATATAAGAATTTCCAAACACACGCTCTACTACTAATACTATAGGCCGCTCCTGAATGACGCTACTTGAGCACTAATTGCAAAATTTACGAACAAGTGCCTGACAAATAAGACAGTGTTATCCTTCGAATTTTAATAGTAATAATACAGAATTATCAGAAATACAGAGAAGAACAAGAAAATTATTAACGATAACCCGAATAATACACTACCCAAAATCATCATTTGAAAGGATGCAAGTACCTAGAAAATATGGAGGACGTGTTATAATTGACATTGAAAGACTTAACCAAAAACAAGATATAAACCTTCATAGATATTTTATAGAAAAGATCAACAAATTCACTAAACCATTAAAAGAGCAGACAAGAATTATACAACCCTAAATCTAGAACAAAACGTAATAATTGAATTAGAGAACGTAGAACAGTTTATTAGGAGGTTAAAAGAACAATGGATGGAGAAAGCACTACATGGTGAGCATCCATTTTTACTTAGCCAGTCACACATTGAGTTGTATAATCCCAATAAGTGGTTAACAGAGGGTGATTTGTATGCTGAAACAGAAGGCTTCTTATTATCAATTCAGGATCAAGTAGTTCCAACAAAACATTATTTGAAACACATTATTAAGGCCAATATAGAGGATGATCTATGCATAAATTGCCATAAGCAACCCGAAACTATTCAACATATAACATGGTCATGTGAAAACTTAGTGCAAACAGAATACCTAAAAAGACACAATCTAGTTGCTAAGATACATCAGAATTTAGCCAAGAAAACAACCTCATAGAAAACATTGAACCCTATTATAATTACACACCTGATTATGTGCTGGAAATTGCCACATGCAAACTTTATTGGGACAGATCACACTATTATCCATGATCGGCCAGATATAATAGTTGTGTATAAAGTAAGAAAGGAGACGAAAATTACCGAACTTGGTATCCTAAATTGCAACAACTTAGAAAAATGCCTGAAAGAAAAAGAAGAAAAGATTTAAGATTAGCTGAAGAAATTAAGGTTTTATGGAGACAAGGATAAGGTAAGGCAGTGGCTACGTAGACGTCCGACGTGAGCCGCTACTGTTCACGTCCGTTCCAAATAATGCACCATACGTTACTTTTCCTGTGATTTTTAAAACAAATTGAGAGCAAGAAAACCTCCTAACCTAACCTATACTAACCTAACCTATACTAAACTAACGTAACATAACATAACGTAACCTAACCCAACCTAACCTAAGCGTGAATTTGCCCTTACATTGGACGTGTACGCAGTCACTTCAATAAGGTAACTACTACCAATACCAATACCAATAGTAATTTCCTCAAATGGTTTTATTCCAAAATAATTTATTTTGAACATACAGTATAAAAAATTGGACAAGAAACGAAGCTGAGAGAAATTAAAAAATCAGTAATCTTATCAACAACATCAATAGTACGATAGTTTCTGAACATGCCTATCTGAAAATAAGATTGTAACTTTGTTCAATGAACTTTACAAATGTCTTTTTTTATTTACCGATCTCTGTAAAGTATATTACCCATGCATTTTTTGTGAAATAAATTAATAATAATAATAATAATAAATCTTTATTCACCAAAATTTACATTACAATATGCATATACTACATAATGAGAACAGTAAATAAACACATCAAGTGTAAAAAATAAAGTTTTGTAAACCTGATTTATTTTCTAGATTGTATGCCAACTGGATATCGTTAATCGTTAATAGTTATCGATATCGTTATATCGTGGAATCGTTAATGTATTCACGATTCGACAAAATCGATTGCAAGCCGTCCAAAACGTTATAATCAAATATGTAAATTGTGAAAGAAATCATAAAACTACTAAAGGAGAATTGAACTTTAAAGTTTGAATTGTTTTCTAGCAATTATCCTCCAGGGAAATGAGGGTAGATTTTGGCGAGGAAGTCTTACAAAACAGATATATTATTCAGCCACAATCTCGTCTGAATTCTCTGACTCCCAACTTTGAAGTTAAATATAATTTGGGCAACGATGAAAACATTACAACAATTTTTGAAAGAAATTTTACATATCAAAATGTTTTTGTAACTTCATAGAGATGTTTAAAACAGGTAACAGTATTCAAGTAATATAAGTAAAGAACTAAGCACATAAGTCAATCAATGTTAATATCTCGACAACCGTCTTGTTCTTTCCGGTGAATGTAGTAATTGACAAACATTATAAAAGCCTTCAACTTGCAGTAGACATAAGGTGACACCGCAGCTTTGCGTGCTGCATTCAAAGGAGTGAAGGCGGTGGTGTGTCATGCTAGGATATCATAGAGAATACGACTAAAAATTTAAAGTATTATAAGTTACTAAAGTTTAAAAAGGGGATGGTTCTATTTTTAAACCTTATTTGTTAGTGACTTCATTGTAACACACAGAGTTTTTAATAGTTAATAATGTTTAGGTTTACAAATAAAAATAAAAATTGTTTAAATCAATATTTTATTGGTATAATATTTATAACACGAGGATATGAGACAAAATCTAAATTATCATAAGATTAACTAATTTTTATTCGTTTAATCACAAGATACAACAAGGAATTTTCAATATAAAAGTGTTGCATATAATTATGATTTGGGGATGTTTAAATAATTAATACTTGTGTGAGAACTCAATTTTGGGAAAGAGTGCGGGCCCAAGTCCTTGTCATAGGGCATACCTATAGTAGCAGGGTTGCCCTTTTAACCGTGTCATATATTAGAGTAGATTTTGTGGGAACGTAGTAAATTAGATTTATATTTTAGACTTGATGATTTGTTCTATGAGGGTTCACTTTGTTACTTAATTACGTGCTGGAGTGTGTCGTATCTTATTTCATTGTGCACATTTTTATCTAGTTGTAGTACTGAGACCTTGAAGTAATTATCGTATGAGGGATATATAATGGCAAAAGGTCACTAAATCATTGATAGCCTAACCCTTACATGGACAGTGATTTCAAAATGTGTTAATGCTATGGGAAATAGAGACTTTTAAGCATATTCCCGAACAGCGGCATTTTCTTGCAGAGGGACAATATCCTTTGTCTATTGTATGTTACCTATATCCATTTTGTTTAGCTATTATCTGTACATCCTTTATTTTTAAGCATGTATTCTAATTTTAAAGTGTGTAATAAAACAGTGTATATCTTTTATATGTGTTTGCTCAATATTCAATCCTAGTGTTTTCTCTCACAGGCTAAGCGAGAATATAATTAGTGTACCAGTCAGTTCAAAGTTTGTTACATTTTGCGAACTTTTACATTTTGTTATTTGTAAATAACTTTACAATGGGTAAATTTACATCAGTAAAAAAATAAGTTTCAATGTATATAAGTATCATTATAATCACGTAAAATACAAGTGCGAATAACAACTATTTATTGTATTGTATTTATTTAACTAATACGACTCTTTACGACTTTAACTAACTCAAACTCGACAAAATGTTCTTCTCATGCACCTGCGATCACATCATCTGTCATAACATTTTGTGCGTACTGCGCACATTTTGTGTGTACTGCGTTGTCATTGCAGAACTGTGAGATGACCAGCGAGCCCAGAATACGATAGAGAGGCCATACCGTCAATAGCACTAAGCAGTATTGTATTCTGTGCTCGCTGGAGAAGACTTGATGGCCAGCTAGTAAGCGAAGAGTTGAGGGGAAAGATGCCCCCGCCGCTGTTCAAAGACAAAAACACATCCAAGACACATGGTCAATGAAATGTAAAGGTCAAGGAAGGGCTGTGATAAAATCTTGCAAAAAAAACAACAAAAATCACTTCGTCTAATTGAAAAAGTAATAAAGACTGTGGTAGGGTAGCTTTCTCACCAACTCATTAGTGAATTCCTAAGGAAAGTGAACTATTAGCATGACCCGCACGGTGAAACTTAAGCCAGGGACCACAATAGAAGTTCCTAACGTGACCCCCTGAACACGTTTTGGGGGTTCGTTCAAAATGTTATATATATATATGCAAAATTGTATATATGTGTATGCACTCTAGCGGTCGTATTTGTTGTCTGATTTACTTCAAATTTGGTAGGGACGTTCCTTTCTATAATCTGTTGGACAAGTTCGTTGGGCAAAACAATCGGAACACTCTAAACCCATTTTTTGGGGATTAATCTTTCAAATTTCAAGTTTTTTGACCTAAAAAGGGTCAGAAAAGCCCCGGATGTGGCATGTAAAAAGATTGGAATTAGTGTGGCGAAACTTTTAAGCCCTCTCTCGTCACTATAGCTTAAATATTTACCGAGTTATTCAAAAGAAATGTGTATCGACCAAACACAGTTCGTTGTCTTATAGGGGTTTTACATTAGAAAAGCCTATTATTCATTTGTTGGTGTACTTTTATCATCCCCAAAAACCTCACGCCTACTTTAAAGCCTGACTGGACCTTCTCCTAACCTAATAATGCGCAAATTTGTATTACCAGCATTGCAGGTAAATAGAACCAGGAGCATCAGAACAACCAAAAAATGAATATTTTCAGATTTGAATAAATGTATGTTTTTAAATGATTTTGAGTTTTTATAGTTTTTTATGTGGAAATTCACTTCCCTCATGTCAACGTGCTGCGTACGAACTCGTTTTTTATTAGCTGGCTACCAAGTCACCTCCGTGTGGTCGTCAATATTTGTATGATGTCGTCTTTTGTATTTATAACGTCTGTTGTTGTGTTATGGTTGTGTTAATGTCTCAGCTGCTGTTAAATATTAAATTCAATAATTTTTAGATGCGTTGAGCATCTCGCTAGCCTAACGGTTAGCGTCTTGGACTTCAGTTTAAGGGGTCACGGGTTTAAATCCCGGGGTGTTCACAAACATTTGAGGGGTTTGGACCGCTTTACCTAAAAGCGTTTGTGTGATCTCGTAATAAAAATTCCACTGGCGTTGAAATTAAACAAACAAACAAAATTGATTTATATTATTCCATTAGATTTGCTTTGAAACTTTAAAGGCCTGAGGAGCAGAGCCCTAAACACGAATATAAATTAAAAGGTAATTCGTATAATATACACATATATTTCTTTAAATTGGCACGTCAAACACTACGAATCAGTTCAGTATTATTACTTAGGATTGGCATCTGAGTTATCAGTGCATTACCTAATACCGAATGTAGAATTTACAAAATTGAGTAGAACACCGAATTATTGAATATTGTAACAATTTTATTTCTCTTTCAATAACGCCTGCATTGTAGTTTAGAGAGTAAAATGTACAACAGAAAAGTACCTCGTGTAACAGTAAATTCCCCCCCGCGCAGCAAACCTTCGTACTCAGCGAATTTCCAATGCAAATATGTGGGTATTACTACTACCTAGAGCCACTTACCAAGTTTCACAAAAATACATTCATTAATAAGTGATATATAGCATTTTATTAATTCTCCATAAGAATAACATTCTAAATGAGTACGCAGGTTTGCTGCAACAAGGAAGATAAGATATGTGTTTTTTGCAATTATCAATATAACTCAACCAGTTGAAGCTACATACCAAGTTTTATTAATTTAGGTTCATAACTAAGGGTAAGGATAACATTGGACAACGTACTGTGTTTAGCACTTTGAATTCACTGCAACGGTTGGACGTAAAACAGCAATTAAAATGCCAAAATGATTGTTTTGTAGAGCTAAACTGATTGGTAGAAAGAAATGTGGAGTTTTTAGTGATATTATCTGAGGAAAATCTAAAAACCTTATTCCCATAAGATTAACATAGGAAATTTTATGGACACATTTTTTGACTTTTCTCCACGACCACTAAGCCTAGCTTAATGATTCAAAATACTAAATTGTTTGTTTTCTTAAGCTTTACAAAATGGCTATAACCAAAATCTAGTGTTTTTAAAATTTTAGGGTAACAAGTTCAAAAAACTGATTTTTGGAAAATGTTAAACCCCCATAAAACCCCCTTCCCATAAACCGATCGATCTGGTTTTCGAACTTAAAGTCATAAATGTTACTCTCCACATTTGTGCCAAATTTCATAAAAATCGGGCGCTTCTTTCAAAAGTTATCGCGGTAACGGACATATATATATATACATACATACATACATATACATTTGAACGAATAGTGTTTTTTGCATCTGGGGATCTCAAAACAAAAAGTTATCATGGTCTCGGGCTTAAGTCTAACCATGAGACCTACGGTAATAGCTACCTATTACCTATAGGGGAAATCAGTAATCGTATCAACAACATCAATAGTATGATCGTTTCTGAACACGCCTATCTGAACAAAATATTGCACATTTGCCCTTCGAAATTGACAAATAACTTGTTTTTATTAACCGGTCTTGGTAATGTATATTACCCATCTATTTTTGGTGAAATAAATGAATAATAATAATAATAATAATAATAATAAATCTTTATTCGACATAATATACATTACAATATGCATATACTACATAATGAGAACAGTAAATAAACATATAAATTAATTGTAAAAAATCAAATTTTGTAAACCTGAATTATTTTCTAGATTGTATGCCAACTACATTCGGTTAATGTAATCAACGGTTCGACAAAAAGTATTGCAAGCTGTCCAAAACCTTATAATCATTTACATTATGAAAGAAAACGTAAAACTACTATAGGATAACTTAGTTTTAAAGTTTAAATTGTTTTCTAACAATTATCCTCCAGGGAAATGAGGGTAGATTTCGGCGAGAAAGTCTTATTAAACAGATATATTATTCAGCCACAATCTCGTTCAACTTCTCTCACTCCCAACTCTGAAGTTAAATATAATTTGGGCAAGGATAAAAACATTACACAAATTGTTTAAACGAAGTTTGCATATAAAAATATTTTTTAACTTCATAAAGATGGTTAATACAGGTGACGGTATTCAAGTAATGTAAGTAAAGAACCAAGCATATAAGTCAATGTTAATATCTCGACAGCCGTCTGGTTCTTTCAGGTGATTGTAGTAATTGACAAAACTTATAAAAGCCTTCAACTTGTAGCACACATATGGTGACACCGCGGCTTTGCGTGCTGCATCACAAGGAATGCAGGCGGTGGTGTGTTATGCTACATCATAGGGAATCCGACTAAAAATTTAAAGTATTATAAGTTACTAAAGTTTAAAAAGGGAATATAAGTATATATATTGACGTTTTTAACAGGTAAAAATCATGTTTATGTTTAAAAGTCTAAATAATAAATTGTAAAAATAATTTTATTGGTAAAGTATTCGTAACAGGAGGATGTAAGACCACCCTTAGACTTGTATAAGGTTAACTAGGCCTAAATCTAATTATTCATTTTAATTAAAATTAACTGAATGGCTAAATTTACGGTGGTACAAAAATAAGATTAAAATGCATTAATATTTGACTACTAAAATTCATTATAGTCCAAATAACCAATATACTTATTGTTACACATAAGTAAAGTTACCATTTCAATTAAAACAAATCAAATAAAAATATTAATTACAAGTTGATTTTGTATTAACAGATTATGTACTGACAACATTTAAGCCTCCGCTGTTTCGATTAAGATAGTTAATTATAATTTTAAGGAACTGACACTATTTGTACGGCCAAGTAAAAGAACTAGAAGAACCAAGTCCAAACCGCAAACTGTAAACATTTGATATGAAAACAATAAAACTGTTTTCCTCTTCAAACCGAGTTCAGGGCTGAACGGAAAATACAATTTATTCCCTCCGTTAAGTTTGAGTGGAAGGCGCAGTTATGCAACTTGCTTACTGTCCTCGTTTTGCGTTCTGCTCCGTGAAAATAAAAACTCAGTTATTCGGAAAATGTAGTCTATAAACTATTCTTCTGTTCTACATTAAAAATTAAACTGAATCGACGGCCCAATTTCTAACCAGCAAAAGAAAATAATGAAATAAAACTAGTTCGAATAAGTTTATTTTTATGTGCCACAAGATGCGTTTTTAACACGATAACACCTTAAAATTTGGTCCGGTGGATTTCCCATTTGATTACTAGTATTACAAATGCATTTTAAATATACAGGGTGAGTTTCTACTCACAGCATTAACTTCGCCAGTGAGTTCTACTCACTAAAAGGAACACAAATATTCCAATGGACCCATGACCGATTCTCAACTGTTGGCTGTAATTGGGAATTTTGTATTTTTTCAAACTTACTTGACTTGGCCTCATTAATTGACCTATAAAATTGTAACAAGTCATTCCACCCCATTATTCTTAACGCCAATATTAATAACATCGGTGATTTAAATTTTCAATAATCCTGAGATTTTACGAAAGGTTATGCGTTTGAAAACACTAAGTTGAACTTAAAATAAAGCAAAAACACGTTAAAATAATATTTTTATTGAAATTTTCGGATCCCATTCAATCACTTAAAAGTTGATGTCAAGTTAAACAAAAAACTTGCTTATTTAAAAACCTTTAAAATGAGGTATTTTTGGTAAAAAAGACAGTAATAATTTGATAATAAAAGCCTTGCTGAGGAGAATAAATCATAATAAGTAGGAACACATTTTAATACGTAAACAAAGCAGACACTTCAAATCAAATATGGAAACGTGAATAAAACCGACGTTTTACAGTTACCATGCATTTCCTACCGGGAAAATGTGTTTTTCTTTCTGGTCGACAACAAGTTTTTTGTTCAATAAAATTACTAATTGTCGAGCCCTTGGGTTAATACATTTAACTTGAGCCACATTTTATATGGCCATTATGGGGTATGATTTAACAAACGTGTCGTCCTGTGATTTAACAAACGTCCACAATTTTTGTTTCAACCTTTTTCATGCTGAATTAATAATATGGATGTCCACAATGACAATCTATATTTTAAAATACCCCCGTCACAGCAAACCTGCGTACCCAGCGAATTTCCAATGCAAAATATACGTCTTAATGCCACATTAAGCCGCATACCAAGAATCATAAAAATAAATTCATAAATAAGCGAATATCAAATTTGAATTATTCTCCATAAGAATAACATTGGGAATGAGTACACAGGTTTTATGCAACAAGGAACAACAAATATGGGGTTTCATGTAAATATCAATATTACTCAAATAGGTGAAGCCACATACCAAGTTTCATCAGTATGAATTCATAAATAAGCGATATATACCATTTTGATTATTCTCCATAAAAATAACTTGGGGGATGAGTACGCAGGTTTGCTGCAAGTAGGAACACAAAAAAATTAGTTTTTAAGAAAATATCAATAGAACTCAACTAATTGAACCAACATACCAAATTTTATTAATTTATTTTCATAATTAAGGGATACATTACATTTTACTTATTCTCCATAAGAAGAACATGGGGGCTGAGGACGCAGGTTAGCTACTACGGGAATTATCGGTAAAAATTGTGTTTTTTGTACAAAAAACAATATAACACAACCAGATGAAGCCGTGTATACCAAGTTTCGTTAGTATACGTTCATAAATAAGCGAGCTATAATTTTGTTCTTATTCTCCACAAGAATAGCATTGGACAACGTACTGTGTTTAGCACTTTCAATATCTCTGTATACAATTAACGTAGAGAAATTATCAAAACACCAAATTGTTTGCTTTTTTAAGCTGAATCCAATGGTGAAAACTAAAATTTGACTTTTTTTAATATTACATGTAAAAACTTCAAAAACCCCATTTTTGGGGTACAAAACCCCCCAAAAATACCACTTCGGATGGGTCGATCTGTCTGGTTTTCGAACTTAAAGTCATAGACAATGCTTTACACATTTGTACCAAATTTTATCAAAATCGGAGCATTTTTACGAGAGTTATCGCATCCACACACACACACACACACACACACACACACACACACACACACACACACATATATATATATATATATATATATATATATATATATATATATATAGTTTAGAACGATATATATAGTTTGGGGTCTGGGGACCTCAAAACGAAAAGTTATCATGGTCCCGGGCCTAGGTCTTACCATGCCGACTACGGTAATAGCTTCTTCCCTATAGGGGAAATTCGCTAAAAAGGATGTTGTTTTGTTTGTTTATATATATATATATTTGAAGTGTATTATGGACTCGATCACCGTTGGACCGTTTGCCATGAAACTTGATATATATATGTAAAATTTTACGGAGAAGGTTTTTAAGCCATCCATTTCGTCCTAACTCAATTGGGTTTCTCCCAAGAGGCCCAAAAGGGTTCCCATATAAACCTTATGGCAAGATATTGCTGTGTACATAACAGCTAATGACATGTTTACTTGAACAGGTGATCTTGATGATATTGGTTTTAGCTGGTAATAGTCAAAGGCATGACAACGTCTGCCGGGTAACATCTAGTATAATTATAAATATTCAAAGTAATACAAGGCAATCGAATTCTATCGGTCTCGCAGACAAAAATCCCTTTTCGCATACTCCCATAGAGTACAGAGTAGGTGTAAGCACATCTTAGACACATCTTAAGACATTTCATACAAATTCTTATTAAAAAAAATGCCTTAAGATTATATAATTTTATTAATATTCTTTTCTTAGTAAAATATTATGTTTTGAAATGACTTTCTTTATAAATACAGCGGAACATTAGATTGCGTGTAATTGCTGATGTGGATTGCTTACTTTACATAAGACCTCTATCAAGGTCTCGGTAAGCAATCCTTTTCAGCAATTACTCGCAATCAAACGTGGTGCCGCTTGGGAATCCAGAGTTGTACAACCAAGTGTGCAACATGTAAATGACGAATATTAACAGTTATTAATGAAACCATTTGCTTCCACACTCCTGTAATAACTTGTGGAAATTTAAACTGGATAGAATAAATAACTCTGCAGACATTGATGGTATCTCGAAAAGAGGAAATTTAGTTTTAAACTACTTACATCCGTCCTTTTAGGGGTTTAACTACAATAGTTGTGGAAATTCATAGAATTAGTATATAAGTCGTAGATCGACAATCACCAAACTATTTTTAAAATAAAAAACAAATGCAAGGCATTGCTAAAGTTAGTAACGACAAATTTTGATTTATCAATTGTAGTTTTGGCAGCACTAAGTTTGGAATACTATAAAACGTATTTCGAATTCACTATGAAAGGATAATCTTAATACATAAAACTCAATACCACTGACTCACTCACTCATCACAAAATCTCAAAAAAACACAGAACGGAAACAAAGAAATTTGGAACATACCCTCCTCTTGGGTCTTAGATGCTCACTAAGAAAGGGTTTTAACAAATTCCCATAGGACTCCGCCCCACGGGGAGTCAAAGTTCCAATCCTGTGTTATTCTTATGGACATTCACTTTTAAGTTTGAGCTGATGAAAATACAAACAGCTGATCTTGATTCGTAGTAGTTCCACGGGATAGCCACAGAATACAGCAGACACAACTGACAGTTTTTAATTATATATTAAGATTAGTTGCGGGGCGAAGCCTGCGGTAACAGCTAGTATTCTATACGGGATACTTAAAAGGACAACTATTCGATTAAAAGAGCATGCTATTCCATTTAGTTTATTTATGTAGGACTGTATTAGGGCTCATTTTCAGCTAACAAAATAAATCATTTCAACTATTTTGAATATCAGTTTTCGGTGTCTTAAAGAGATATTAAGATATATTAGATTTAAAATAAACGTTGAGGCAAGTTAAAAGGGTCATATCAACGTATGTAGGAAATAGTCTCGAATAAATTTACTTATGGCCCTCCTGTTGATATTAAAAAGCATATTGTAAAAAAATGAATTATATTTATAGTATATTAGTATTAAATCATACTAAGAACGATATTAATTTTGAATTGTTTGAAATAGCAGTTTTTAAATTATGGGCTGATCTGAATTTAGTGACAAAACCTTCCAGTGGTGGTTTTGGGGTTGGGGTTTGGGTTTGGTGGGATCTGAGGGTGTGGTAGCTCTTTTCAAAACCTCGTTTTAAACAATCGAGCATTTTGCAGATCCAAATGAAAGGGTTCACACTTTAAACATAAGTTCTACCGGATTCAAGTTCTTTATTCCAACCTCTCGACCCAAGGGGATGATACATGAAATGGTCCGTCAAATCCTGCGGGGATATTCTGTTTACGGAGATGAATTTATGGCCGAGGAAAAAAGGTGGTGGGTGTTAAGTTACCCCAACCATATTCATTCTCTTGGGCAAAGCGATTTAATTTGCTTTTTATTGCACAATTTTATCACAGCTGATCATTACAAATTATTACGTTTCACTGATGGTTGGCTTTGTCAACAACCAGTGTATGGACACTGGAGAGGTAACTTTCTCCATCATCTCCGCACTACTACATGATGCACTGATGTCAACGCTCACAGCAGACAAGGAATCACTTAGTTACATAGTCCGACACCAGAGCGCGGGGAGTTTTATGTAAGAGCGGGTCAAAGTACTCCAGGGGGCTTTCTCTGATTTCGACACCACGCAACATCGTCTATTGAACCCCCCCCTCCCACAACACATATGCTTCGTACTCCTGTTAATAGGTGCATGCGTGAAAATAATTAGAGACTAAGTTATTCATGCATTTGCTGCTAGAAAAAATTTACTCGGTCGAAAAGAAATCTTGTTAAAGATCTATGTTATGTATTGTCTATGAAGATTTATCTTACATTTAAGAATCTTTGCAAATAATTAGAGGGGTGATGATCCTTGTTCAAGTTTCTTGTGGCGAAAGCTGCATTATAAACTATATCGGCGACTCGACACCCACTTTCCCACATAAGCTCTTTGAACAGATTATAACACCCGCTGCCAAGGAGTAGCATGCAGGGTTTATGAGACGCTGCCTGAATGGGTATTATACTCCCAGGCATTGCCTAGTTCTATGGTACACACTACCTCATCTAACAGCCAGGGATCAGCCTTGAACAAACAAATATTTTGAAATTTGGGAATGCTGCTGGTTATTTTATCTGTATAAGCACTTTTAAAAAAAACATCGTGAAAATAAATTCATGGAAATTCAGTGAGTAGGGTAATTTAAATAGTTGAATTGTATTGTGTTCATATTCCTATTTTCTTGAATGTGCTTACATTTCTTTATATACTCATCTATTACTTAAGACAACTATTTATTTCAAACATTATCGACCGAAATGTGTAATAACAATAACTTGGATATCGTTTTATAAAATTACAGTATATACAATGCTTAACTAATCTCTGAATTCACGAAAATAAAGAGATGTGTTGAAAAATAAATCTTTAACAAGTTTAGATTTTTGTCCTGATAATAACAATTATTCTTGGTTTATCAAAAAGCACTGATATCACAAGTATGATTCTATACTTGGCATTTATGGAATTCGTAACTATACATTTGTTCTAGTGAATGACAAAATGTATTAGAAAAAAAATTGAATATTTTCTTCCCCGTAATTAGATGGGGTCTTTATATTTTGTTTAAGATTTATGATTTTCTATTAAATATTTTGCTAGAACAGTACTGGAGGACCGACTGTTCCTCAGTTTATGCAATAGTCCTGGAGTAGTTTTTCACCAGGGCCCTCTTCATTACGAGCAGATTTGCTTCACCCAATTGCCTATTAATCGCGTTTTAGGGTCACTGGTCACTTCAGATGTTATTATAACTCAATTTTATATAATGTGGTATATTTGATGTGTACAAATTTGATTAATTTTGTATACCATGTCTACTCTGGTTGTAGTAACTTTTTTCAATAAATCACTTTTACTTTGAAGGTTTACTAGTTATTTATTCACAGCTGTTATGATTCTTTTGTTTTGATTTGAAACTCCAAATCACAATGTTAAAATTTATAATTTCCAAACTAGTTTTTTAAACGAAGTTTATGTTGTATTGGGTTTATATTTCACCAATGGATTTTTGAGGCCCAAAGCTCTTAATCCCAAAGTTTAAGCAAAACCCTTCCGACGGATTCCGAGATAAACTTTGCACAAACAAACCCACAGACATGGCTCTTTTTATAGCCTAGCATAGGTCAGGATTTGATCTGGGTTTCGCTGTATGGTTGACTCGATTACATCACAATGCAACAGTTCTGCACGAGGTATGGGAGCGGTAGGTTGACCTCTGTATCTCTGACCTCAGGCAAGTCTGACCCTTGTTACCTCTATAGTCAATCGCCTTCTTATCTTGGACAACAATTTATATTCGCTAATATCAAGCCTTGCAGTGATTTCATCTTCTGAAAGACAGTTTTCTATTCCTACCGCAGTGTTACTAGTCCAAAATACCAGGACCCTTAAATTACAAACATTTATTAAAAGGTTGGTAGCCACTTTGTGACTTATTTTGCCGGTATACAAAGACTACAGAACCGTATGGAGGACGTATCCAGCAAAGCAATGGGATGAGCCGTTGCAGTAAGAGTTGTACCGTACTGATTAAATTTAAATGTCTGGGCCGGGATTCGAACCAACGACAGGGCCGCTGCCACGGTTTCTGTGCCCGTCACCTTGACCAATATGCCAACGACACACACGCTCATCTCCGGTTAATTCATACTAATCATTACTCCTAAAACTTGCTACCTGTTTTAGAACAGCTATTTAATAAAGTTCAACTTATATAGACATAGACATACATAGACTTATGTAGACATACTTTTATATAGACATAGTGCACGCTGTTGTCATACTATCATTTAATTGAAAATATTAACGAAAAATTTACTTTTTTAAACGTTATTATATAGGTGTAATATATTAACAGTAATTTAAGTACTTATGTATTAGCATTGTTCATGCAACCAGAAGTAAGCAACATCACCAACAATGAATTTTAAATAAAAAAAGTAGACGTGATATCCTTTATTAAAATACAGGTCTCAACATAATACCGAGTCAGTCAATAGTTCTCAATGACAGCCGTAAAATAAAGTTCACTGTATTTTTCTTAACCATTCAATTACAGATAGTTAAGATAACCACTCCCGAAACTGCCAGACATGTTGTCAGCGTTATCTTCCGTGATTACAACGCCTTTTCCTCTATGTCTATTGCCTGATCGTAGAAGCCGGATGGGTTGACGTTGGGGACGCGACAATGTATACATAAACGACCAAGTAGGGACGCACGCTTATGAAACAATGATTCACAAGCGGCGTTCTAGTGAGACCCCCCTAGAACAGATTGAAGTTCAATCGCTGTAAACTCTTTTAGCTCGGATTTCAGCGTTTACGCCTGAAGCCTATATTTTTTAAATGCTAACTGCCGGCTAGAACTAACGCGCTTTGACAGTGTTGTTTACAAACATTTAAACTTATTTTGACGATTGAGAGATACACAGGGGTGAGTGCGACGGACCAAGAAGAAATAGCACTGGCATCACTTGAACTCGGGGTGCTAAACTAAAATAAAATAAAATCAATAATTACATGGGGTTCTTATTTGGTTGTCACTGAGCTCAATGAGTACATACATTGCACGAGAGTCAGCCGGTATCCCAACGGTGTCGTATTCCGAACGCCGAGGCCATAGATCTTGCTCAATGCTCAATGAAGCAAAAGTGACGATTTCTTAACATCCAGTAGTATGAAGGATTGGTGGTGAGTAAGAATTAATTTTATAATACGCTTCTGAGACCATTACCCCAATGTTAATGATACTTTACTTTTATTATCCGTTGTAAATGGTAGCATTGAAGAATAAATTTTTACTTTGTTTTTATGTTAAAAGCAGTTTCCTAACTGTTTGAAACTAAATTATGACCATCTTTGATTTAAAAGAGGCAAGCCGTTTCTAATAGAGCTGCCCAATTTCGACTCCGTGCGACCTCACGAGTCCGCCGGCAGCGCATAGCGGGCTGGTAGCGGGTGCAGCGGACCAGGAAAATACGCAGACCGCCGATTGATTTATATTAAAAGGGATAAAACTTTCTCCACCAGGCGGTAGTGGCTGAGCCCCGAGGCCGACCGGTTCAAATCTGCGGCGAGTCCGAGTCTGTGAGGAGATTAAACTACATATTAATCTTGGCTGCAGGGTGTACAAGTGCATGCGCGGTTTGGTTCTCGGCTAGGGGAACTAATGATTTGGCGGAACAATACACCACATTACTGGAATAAAGAGGGACTATGATATACAATTAGAATGATAACACATGTATACAAGGTGTCCCGCGAGAGTATGGCACAAATGAATGATTTCCTAGAACTCACCAGAAGTAGCATAAGACGCTGTGGGTTGTCGTTAAAGGGTAACGTGAGATAGCTCAACCTTAGTATTGTAGCCGTCAAATTTCGACGGGCACGCACTAGCAATTTTTAAATATGCAGATCTATTCCTCAATAATTTGCCGATCTCAAGATATTAAGCTTTAAAAAATTGAAATGGCCGCCATTTTGAAAAATTTCAAGATATAAACGTCAAATTGAATATCAAATTACAGAAATTAACTAGCAAATTAACCAATTAGCCAATAGACAATTAGCTAATTGCCAAATTAACTAGTATAATACACATGCTAAGTTTCAAGTTAGTACCTCAAATGGTTCCTAAGATATGCAGCATTAATTAAAAATCACATACATTAACGTTGTTAAATGCTAATTATTTAATAGTCGGTCAGACGGAAAATGGAGTGATTTAGAAAAAGGTTAATAGGAAGTTTTTGATCCTTTTGACGAGTTCCACCAAATCCTGCATTTGTGTCATACTTTCGCGAGACACCCTGTATACATGTGTTATCATTCTAATTGTATGTCATTGTTTCATTGAAAAGTATTTTCTCTGAAAATGGGAATTATGAAGATTTTAAACTTTTGTATGCAACTTCTGCAATTCAAATTTGTTACTGGTCCTTTACGGTTAATACTGTATAACATTGTATTTATACCCTTTAAGGCTGAGTACGCAAGATGCTGCAATACGGAAGGAAAATTACTATTGCTATTGTTAAAGATATTTTTTTATTAGTTGGGATACTTAGAAACAAATATATTTGTGGGTTGAGCCATTCTTAAAACCGATTTTGAAATCATAATTTATGTTTCAATAGCTCGTTCTTTATATTACATCATGACCTGCACCCAAACAAATATGTTTTTTTGCGTATTATCTACTAACCTAACAAACACATCTTCAATGCTCACATTCAATGCAATACTTTCACTCCCCTCTTTGAGAGTTGACAGTCTCTTCGTTCTGTCATATGGCCATCTTCACTTTCACACGAACACCATACAAATTTACAACTCAATTTCCGTTTCTCAGAGTCACCAGTAAGGTTTACGGCCTTCAACGGTTACATGGGAACTATAACCTTTGTTTGAATAATTAGAGAATGCAGTCTGTAACATTGTCTTAGCAATAAGTACCCTCCAGAGGGGCTCATTTTGTGTTCAACATAATATGGAAGAGGAAAATGTCAAAAAATCGTTCCATATCATTTTAAGTAACATTTTAAACATCTTAGAATATTTTAGTTTTTCTTCATTCTAACAATAACTTGACTTTTTATGATTTTCACTTTTAAATGATTTAGAACGTTGAATAGTCGATCAAGGAAGAGTTGCACCACAACGTCATGCTGAATCCCTGCAACATAAGTTACCATTTCATTCCAATGAACTCAGACGTGAAGGATGAGAAATCACGTAACTTAATTTTGTATATATTCTGCTGCCAGTCACTTCTGACACTGCGAAAGCTCCTTGAGGTAAGGTCATTTCCGCGCACGGATCATTGCATAAATATCAAATAAGAAACTCTAACGAAAATCAAGTTTTTTCTCGCTGTCGTGTAAGCTTCACTCTACAACAGATTCCTAAAAGCATAAATTGGCTTCGTTATAAGGAGATGGCTTGCAGTAACAGTAACAATGAAAAGGTAACAATTAAAAGCCATAATAATAACAAAAAGTATTATATAAATCTTAAAGCAATAAGTCTTATTTATCAGTCGTTATCCAATACATCCTTTATTAGTGTCAATAATGCATTATGCAAAATAATAAACTACATAATCCGCATAAAACTAGGAAAATCCTTTTGAAACAGGAGTAAAATTAAATCAAAAGTAATAAAAAACATAAACACTATTATTGTGAAGGCACCTTTATACGTTTTTATATTAAATTAATTTACTGGTACATTTGTAACATTTATACCAAGAGTGGTTTGTTTCCAAGTGACTAAATGTTTTGACGTAGTATGATTTTAGTACATAATTACGTAATTAAATAAATGAAACCCTTGATAAAAGCCGTTTCACAGCATACAACTTTGTTAAATTACTTAATACAATTACGCAATACAGCAACTCATGTAACAAATATGTATACACTAGCTGTTATCGCGAAAAATTTAAACACATTTGAAATATTAACCTGACCAGCCCTATAAAATCTTTGTTTATGTTTTACCCATAAGATTTACATTGGGTCTTACAGGACGAGTGGGGTAGAGCCCTAATGTTGGCTGTTGACATATACAATAATTCACTATACATATATTTGTACACTATGTTCATGTAAAATTCTAGCTTAATAGGTCTAGTAGTTTTTGCGTGATGGAACTCCAAATATCCATACATCCAAACTTTTATATTTATAATATTAGTATGATTTAAACACTCCTCATTAGTTAAAGAAAATGTTACCACCAAAATGGTGTTGAATTTCCAAGAATCGTCTTCAGCAGATGCATCGTGAGCTGCAGGGTTGGTGTTATTTCTTCATAATGACTGTCCTGGAAATTCCCTAGATGAGACCAAAGATGACCTTGACCCTCACCTTGACTGGCAGCGCATAAAACCGCATTCAGTGTGCTGCATAATAAAACCTGTTTAGTTTTGATTCAAAATTACATTTTTGATTGTGCGTTTAATCGTTCTTACTCGTCCTTTTGTTTATCAAACCGGTCTAGGAAACGTGTAACACGACATAAATGCATGTTCTGATAGTTAAATGTCATATATAGAGAGGATAATGCAAGATCGGGAGGGGTGTTGTGGGATTGGGCGAGGGACTGATGGCATTGGTCAGAGGTCATGTTGGATATGCACATCAGAAATAATAAAAACGCGCTAGACAAGCATTCATTAAAGCATTTTTCATATCTATTAGGAGAAATTTTTTTTGAATTTTTGAACACTTTTACTGTTTAGAGAATAATACTGTATTGGATTTACTGAACAAATTATACAAAATTAATAACTTTCTTCAATTATTATGAGAATTTATTCATTAAATAAAATTACGAGCAACGATTTTATTCAATTTGGGGACTTTGAATTAAATTATTGCTCATAGCTAATGCTCTGATCATTAAAACATTATATCTTGATTTTTGTTGAGCATAGTTATTATAAAGAATTAAACCCAAAGTTAAGAGGACCGCTCTTTAACGTCGCTCCGTCATAAGCGGATATACTGTGGGGATTTTCTCGCTTCAATGAGAGTACTTTTTAATGAAGGTTTGATCTTATTTTCAAAGTTTTATACGAAATTTAGGACTTTTTCGCAACTTCTGATTAATCTTAATTAGTTTATTAACATGTAATTTTAATATTTATGTAAAATTACAAAAACCCAACCTTATGCATGGCAACTGGGCTGTTATACAAATAAAAAAATTTTCCTTCTATTAAAAAAAATTTTTTTTAATGAAAATTGTTCTACGCATTGGTTTTATAAATTTGTTTTATTTTTTTACCTTCGTTTTTAGCGAATCTCCCCTATTGGGAAGAAGCTATTACCATAGGTGGCATGGTGAGACCTAGGCCCGGGACCATTATAACTTTTTAAATATATACTGTATGTATAACTTTTTTTCTTATAACTTTTTAACTTTTTTTATAACTTTTTTTATAACTTTTTTTCTTATATATATATATATATATATATATATATGAATTTGAACGAATGGTGTTTTTGGCATCTGGGGACCTCGAAACGAAAAGTTACCATGGTGTCGGGCCTAGGTCTTACCATGCCACCTATGGTAATAGCTTCTTCCCAATAGGGGAAATTCGCTAAAAACGAAGGTAAAAAAATAAAACAAATTTATAAAACCAATGCGTAGAACAATTTTCATTAAACAAATTTTTTTAATAGAAGGAACATTTTTTTATTTGTATAATAGCCCAGTTGCTATACATAAGGTTGGGTTTTTGTAATTTTACATAAAAATTAAAATTAAATTAAATTTGTATGAAAGTTAACTTGCCTGCGGACAAATATATATTTGTTCGTGTTCCTATATTTGTCCGTAGGCACGTTAACTTTCGTAAAAATGGTCCGATTTTGATGAAATTTAGTATAAACGTGTAAGGCAGCAACTATTTTCATTAGTTTGAAAACCAGACAGATCGCACCATTATCAGGCGGGTCTTGGGGGGGGGGGTTTGTACCCCAAAAATGGGTTTTTGAACTTTGTACATGTAATTTTTTTAAACCTAAATTGTATTACATTCAGATTAAAAAAAAACAATTTGGTATTTTGATCATTGCTCTACGTCAACTGGTTACCGAGATATTGAAAGTGCTAAACACAGAACGTTGTCCAATGTTAATGTTATGGAGAATAAGTACAATTTTATATCTTGCTTATTAATGAACATATATTAATGAAACTTGGTATGTGGCTTTAAATGGTTGAGGTTTACTGATATTTGCATACAAAACCAATTTTGTGCGGTCCCCATGGCAGGAAACCTGCGTACTCAGCAGCATGGTTATTCTTATTGAGAATAAGAAACATGTGATATCTTGCTTGTTTATGAACATAAATTGGTAAAACTTGGTATGTTGCTTCATCTAGTGGTGACCCATTGGTATTTGCATAGAAACCAGATTGTTGTGGTGCTCGATGCAGCAAACCTGCATACTCAGTTTTAATGTTTTTCTTATGGAGAATAACTAAAACTTCATATCTCGCTAATTTATGAATATGCTTTGATGAAAGTTGGTAAGTGGCTTCATGACTTAGTGAAGTACCATTTGAAAATCGCTGGGTAGGCAGGTTTGCTGCAACGGGGGTATTTTGTCGTTGTTTGTTTTTATGAAGATTTGGACTAAATAAAAAAACAATAATTATTATATTATCAACTGGCCACCTTTTCTGAAAGCGAATTTTCTATTTTGGGTTTTCCCTGGGAAAGCTGGCCAGAGGCAAAAACCGTGAAAACGGCTGGGAAGAAGTTAATCCGACGGGCATTGTCCTCTGCGGTTGGATTTAGCGGACATGAGGTTTTGGCATCACCTTATTTTTGACCAATGATTCAGTTTAATAAATTATTGAAACCTCTAGTGCCTCTACGCTTGGCAACTAGGTTAGCACCTATTGTTCCGGTTTAGTGGTCATAGGTTCAATATTTGACGTCGGTTGGTTTTTGAAAATTTGAAAAAATACAGCTGACCTAGTCAATATAATTATAAATTGTCCTATTTTGTACCAATTTTTTATTCAAACAAGCTTTTCAATCTAAAAATGTACCTGCATTTTAACCGAATCTTGGCGAGAGGAGGCAAGACAATAGTGCTGACACAGATTAACTTGTTTGTTCATCTGTAGTGCTGATGACCAATTTGCCGCAGCTTGTGCTACATCAGCTGATTATTTACAAGTCCCAGTTAACAAGATTATTAGGCCTTTGAAAATAGTATATTTCGCACCAAGGGCCGAAAGTGGGGTTTTGCTGGCCCGAGATCGTGTAAATCGTTCGAGGTCTATGCAAAACCCTTTCGGCAGAGGTGTGAACGCTATTTTTCACCATACTACAATTATTAACGGGTTAAATGTAATCGGTCATAAAACACAGCGGCCTCATGCAATCTCGGACTAAAAACAGTTAGGCAGAGGCTATGTACACGTCCGACGTGAGCCGCTACTGTTCACGTCAGTTCCAAATGATGCACCGTACGTTACTTTTCCTGTGATTTTTAATATAGATTGAGAGCCAGTGACACATAATGAAAACCTCCTAACCTAACCTAACCTAAACTAACCTAACCTTACCTAACCTATCCTAACCTAAGCGGTAGCGGCTTACGTTGGACGTGTACGTGGTCACTTCGAATCAGTTAACTAATAAACAAATCATCGATAACACAATGTTTTGAATTTTATTGTTATTTGTTTCAGTGTCTCAACCAAAAAACGCAAAATGAACGTACATTGGATCAAACGCTATCGCAAAATCTGGATCGCAGCTACTATGAATCTACACGAAACTATGATAGTAAATTGGATAAGGGAAAAAGCGGACGCAGCATAAATAGCGGACAGATATGACGGGCGCAGGCACGGCGACAGCGGACTTTCTTGATGAAAGTTGCAACGCGCCAGATATTAATGACCTTAACATTTATAGCTCCCAGCGCTCGACCGGTAATTAACGATTGCAGTTATTCCTGTGTTCACTCATAATGGTGGTGGTTTTAATGCGAGAAACGGCTTTCAAATATCACTAGGTAAAAAAAGTTATAACTGTTTGTGGACAAAGTCATGAGATTAGAGGTAGTTTTTAAAAATGTACTAAGATTGGAGCGGTCTTTGTTTTTACTCGTAGTGAAGTAAATATTTAACTAATAAGTATTAGTGTTATTCATGATAAAAGACCTCTGGTCCTACGAATAAAAAAGTCTTCAACGATGCTAATTGGAAGTAAATGGTTTGTGTGGTATAAAGTATTCTTACAATAAATGTATAGCCTTGTTAGCCTTGAATTTCCCCTATAGGAAAGAAGCTATTACCGTAGGTGGCATGGTAAGACTTAAGCCCGAGACCATGATAACTTTTAATTTTGAGGCCCCCAGAAGCCAAATACACCATTCGTTCAAATTTTGTATATATATATTTATATATTTATTTATGTGTCCGTAAGCACGATAACTCTCGCAAAAAAGGTTCGATCTTGATGAAATTTGATACAGACGTGTAAAGTAGCATTTATTTGAACGAGTTTGAAATCCAGATGGATCGGACCATCCGAAGGGGTATTTTGGGGGTTTTTGTACCCCAAAACGTGTTTTTCTTTGTTTTAAACAAGCAAGTTTTATTGAAATCGAATTTTAATTCACACCATTCAATTTACCTCATAAAAACAAACAATTTCGTGTTTTTCTCATTGCTCTACATTAATTCGTTACCGAGATGTTTAAGTGCTAAACACAGTACGTTGTCTAATGTTATTCTTATGGAGAAAAAGAAAAGTTTTATATCTCGCTTATTTTAAGACCATGCACTGACGAAACTTGGTATATGGCTTCATCTGATTGTGGTCTATTGTAATTAGTTCAAAAACATAAATTTTTACCTATGATTCCCGTAGGAGCAAACCTGTACACTCAGTCCCCATGTTATACTTATGGAGAAAAAGTAAAATATCATATCTCCCTTAAGTATGAACATAAATTAATAAAACTTGGTATATGGCTTCAATTAGTTGAGTTCCATTGATACTTGCATAAAAACAAATTTTTTGCCGATGAATCTCGTAGCAGCAAAGCTGGGTACTCATCCCCAATCTTATTCATAAGGAGGATAATTATTATTTTATATAACGCTTATTTGTGAATATATTTATTAGGAATCTTTAAAGTGGCTTTAAGTGTTATTAAGACTTATATGTGCATTGAAAATTTGCTGAGTACACAGGTTTACTGCAATAAAGCCTTAAGATAAAATTATAGCCTTGACATATTCCGCCTATTTGCATAGCCGTCACGTTTCCTTGCATCGTTGGCCTACTGTTTTACTGTCTTCTTCTCATCCTTATAATTTATTGTGTAATCACAATAATTTACCATTCAACTGCACCCTCCCCCTCCCCCGAATCCCTCTCTGTCAATGGCTCTGCACACACTTCAGCACTGGTCTATTATAACGAATTTATAACAAATACAATCCATAGCTATGATTTTGTTTGTAATTCACAAAATAATATTATAAACATTATGAAACTAAATGAAATATACATTTTTTCAGATGAACGTCTAGCCTCAGACTCGAATTTTGGACTGTTAAAATATTTTGATACAACGAGACTTCAGAAGTGACCAACAAGACTGATTAGCGTTCGAGGGTATTTAGAATAAGGACTTGCACAATAAATTCCGGTTTTGCTGGAAGATAGCCATATCACATGATTCGTAATTTTGAGAATAAGAAAAGTTTTGTCTTTTGTGGGATTTTAATTGGGAAATGTGTTTTTTTTACCTTAAAAACCAATTCGTATTACGAAAGAACTCAATGTGAACCAGGACAAGGGCTAATTCAAGCGTAAAAATAATTAATTCGTGTATATTTTGTATACAGGGTGTCCTAAAAAAAAACCTTTCAGGACTTTGGTATATGATTCCTCATACAAAAAGAAAGGAAAAAGTGCATATGAAGGTATGTCCTAAAACGCTTAGTTTTCCGCCTATATGTCTGTATGTTTTTTTTTACTTTGTGTGTTATATCTTCTTAGGAGCATCTGAAGATATCGACTTCAAATTTAGTACATGTATTACATATCATAAGACCCATTTTGGTATGGAATATCTAGTTTCAAATTTGTACCATTTTTGTTTTTCAAAGCTAAAAAACCGTATATTAAAACCGTAAAATTCATGAAAAACTCTAAGAATTTGTATCATTTGAACATTTGTATCATTTTGTCCTAAAAGTATTGATATGATGAAATTAACTTTAGAGTAATAGACAACTGAGTTGTTGTGATTTGTATAAGATAAAACATGCTTTTTTGCCATTACTGGACTGAAAAATTATATTTTAACTTATAAAAATTACAACAACTCAGTTATTTATTATCCTATAGCAGAAAATCCTAAGATGTAACATATTAAGTAAAAAACACATACAGGCAGATAGACGGAAAATTAAGCGTTTTAGGACATACCTTCTTATGAACCTTTTTCAATAATTGGTTTGATTTACCTTTTGTCCTCCAGTTCTTATAAGATCTGGACGACGAAATTTAAACGAAACCACTTATTGCGTCATACCAGTTCTGGGGCAATATAAAATTATGATGCCAAAACTATATTTTTCTTTCTTTTTGTATGAAGAATCTTTTTTGACACCCTGTATAAGAAGGGTCTATTATAGGTTGGAAACAAATCGATTGTGACCTACGTTCGTTTTTAGCCTTTACATGATTCAGTGATTAAGTTTTTAGTTATTAGTTCAAAATCTATTCAAATTTACTAATGAGATCTACTTCTACTATGAAAACATTCGAAAGTACTGCAAATTTGAATTCATTTTCCACTCTCAGTCTAGTATCCTTTCGAAAATATCACTTAACATTCACGATCTCAAACAAACAAAATTATTATTGATATATTTGGACTTAACCTATCGATTCCAGTGATTAAAATTGCTCTATGTTTCGGGAGATAAGGAAACTCCTCCTGTTATTAAGTGAACGTAGATCTAAATATTTAGATGAAAGTAGGGTCCACTTGATAATGGGAGGAGTTTCCTTATCTCCCAGAATGTAGTGCAGTTTTAAACACTAGAAGCGATAGAAAAAGGCCAAATAAATGAATAATAAATTAAAACTAATCGCTATTATGAGTTTAAAAAAAATAATCTTCTGATGAAGAAAGGCAACCGCCTTCCATCGGGAGAAACTTACTCGAAACCTTGGATCAAAATGCAAAACTTGATTTCATCCCGATTCCAGCTTCACCATGGTATCGGCGCCATGGGAGTGTAGGCGCAGATCGCTGGAAGAGGTTCCTGTTTGGCGGTCGTGACTGGAAAGTGTGCTTGTATAATTAGCGGTCAGCTGTTCGGTTCTTTGTTGAACAGCTGATCTTCGCGGTTTAATTGTTGCTCAGCTGTTACGTCACTTGTTCACCGGAAGTGACGTAATGTGTGACACGATCAAGGGCGAAAAAAGAAGAAAGCTGTCATCGGAGTGCAGAGAGTGCAAGAAGGGGGCAAAAACGTGGGGACACGGGAGAGCAGTGGGATTTTTTCCTCGTTTGTGCTGAGGTTCTTGTCACTTCAGAGTGGAGGAAAATTGCATGTAACTAATTGTGTCGTTTTGATGTTTTCCCCCTCATAAGCCAAATGTGGTTAGTATTAAGTCATTAACGACACGATGTTTTACAAATTGTACTTTTATGCAAGTTGGTAGTTTTTTCTGCTTTTGTCGGTAAGCGTGTTTATGAATATGCCTACTATGAATATTTATTTTAAGCAGCTTTTCTTGACATCGGGTTTTTCCAATCGCAACTACCATATTTTTCAATTAGGGGATGACAATTGTCTTTGGCTGCGTATTTCAGTTGGATAATAATGAGTATTGACAGTGGTTTTGGATAAAAATAAGTATATTTGAAATACTTTACAATGTACATTTCACGATGAAACGTTTTGTGTTCGCAAACGCTGACGATTCGTTTATTTAGGTATTACAAATTGAGTTATTAATAAGGATGTGATCTGGGTTGTTCTGTCTGTGATGTGGTAGTGTGCAACACTGACGCACAGTATTGTTAAGGCCAACTTACTTGCATCGACTTTTGGTTTTACCAGTAAAGTTAATGGCAATGATTAAATTTGAAAATGTACTAGTTAAAAAAATCTTTTGTTTCAGTTTACCTGAAAACTGTTTTCCAGTTATTTGTTTAGTTTGAATGTTTTACAGATGGTTTAAAATGTGTATTAAAATTCTGTACCCTTTCGATCCATATTTGTTATTATGTTGATCAACTAGGCCACACCCCCCAAAAAAAACCGTAATAACATCTCAAAAATGGCTGGTAACTGATTGTAATTGGAATATTCGGCTCTGGATTATATTACCTGTGGACCAAGCTTTTCTCCAAGAAGGTGTGTCAGTTAGTTTAAGAGTCCAACAGTAGTTTTTCACCTCGAAGGCGAACAGATTCATTTTGTTAACTACTTTTTTTCTCATGGTAGGTGCAACAAGCGAATCATCCAGATTATTTCAAAACGTGGAAACTTAATTTGCTTGATCTTTCTTCCGTTCTTTTCATTGCATTAACTTAATTTTTCGCTATGCTTTTGGAGTCAACTTTTGGAAAAGCCTATATTTAAAATATTCGGCCTAAGTTCCTCAGTTGGCTGTAGAAGTACTGAAAGTGGTAAGTTCAGTACGTCCTCCAATGTTATTCTTACGAAAAATATTTGTTTAAGTGTATATCTCATTCGTTTACGAATACATTTTTATGCACATTTAGTAAGCAACTTTATGAAGCTGTTTTAGCATAAAATAACTTTTTTTAGCTAACCTGCTTTATTGGGCTAGTATTAAACTTGTTTTAAACAAGAAAATCTATCTCGGTTATAAAACATTTGTATAAGTGTTTGTTATAGGTTTAACTGGTTGTGATCTATAGTAGCTTAAACTATCTAAAGAAATTCCAAGAATGCAAAGTTTTTAATAGTTTGATTTTATTACCCTCGGTTCATAAAATCACAATGTTGCTAAACAAAAGTCAAATGAAATAGAATGATTCAAACACAATCAAATCAAGCATGATTCATAGGAGATCTCATCCATTTGTTGATTGAAATCAAGTTAAAACCAACGTTAACATTCTTTTCTCCAGTTATTGTGTTTGTTTTGATTAGGCCTAATTAATTTTTATTTGAAATCCCAAAAGAAATTTTTAATCAAGAACTCAAGACTGAGATAGCATGAAATTACGAGAAGGTAAATGTATACATTGACAAGAATTTTTTATGAGAAATTTAGTTTTTACCTGATAATGAGATTGACCAAAAACACATTTAGCGCTCCCTAGTGAAGCGGGGCTCTGCTTTTATTCGGTCCAGCGAAATGTCGTCGGCGTCGGTTTGTTTTTCAGGACGATTGCTCGCGTTTGTGTTTAGTATTCGTAATTGTGTCTGACACGTTAATTGTGTCTGGAACGAAAATAAGGTGAGTGGTATCCAAAGAATACATCCAACAACAAAACACTTGTAACAGAAAAAACATTATAACTTACTAAATTTTCGCCAGGGTATTAAATATACTGTCTAGCACTATACACGTGACATTGTTTATACCAGAGTGTAGATAACATTTCTAACGACTAAGAACTTCACAGTAAAGCAGTGCAGTCCGACGGTATACATGCTCTATCTCCCTATAACGTCATTCTCTCTCCTACAGTCTGCACGACACAACACAACAACGCGTCAGATGGGATGACGGCAACAATGCATGTTGGGAAAGCACCGCATCCGTCGACCTATTCTGGTTTTTTACTGATGGCCATTTCGATCAGCAACTGAAGCGTGATTATGATATCGATGGTGCAGGAAGTTGTCTGTCCGTCCGTCTGTTTTACTTTCTCCGGCGTTGCCCTAGACGGCACAGTGGCCTTATCTGCCATTGAACCTACTACTGTCAGCTTCGTGATATGTTGGCTAAAATATGCCATCTGTTATTCTTGATTGAGTACATTTTCAATATATTCTCAAAACGCAACCTCGCTCCGAGTTCTGGAGTTTAAAATTGTATTAGTTTTTTTACTTTTACATCATCAGGGTACTAGCCAAAGGCCACAGTTTGTTTTTGAAGGAGATAGCATGTATTATGACAAAGTCCTATTAAATAAAAGTATTCTTAAAAAAACATTTTATTTCTAAAGCGTGTAATTATTTTTTATCGGTAAGGTTATAAGGTTAAAAATGATTTATACTTATCTAATTCAAAACTTGTTGCAATTAGTTTTTTGTTTGAACCTTTTACCTTTCTAATGATGAGGATAGCTTAATGTAAGCTATTTTCATTGGTATTTGGATTAAAGCTTTCAAATTAAATTGAAAGTTGTTAGCTTTCATACATAAAATTACAATCTATATGCCGTTAAAAACCCGTTATTAATTTTTCTCAAACTAAAATATAATTTTATTAATATATGAAGTAAAAGTTTGATGATAAACATTCGTAATATTTTATATAAGTTTGAATATTTAAACAAATATTGATATTTGGTGATTTTTGTGCATACAAGTTTGGTATCTTTAAACATTTAATCATTGATTCAGGTTCAATCACAGTGCTATGTTTAGATATAGATAATACAGTATTTTTATTACGAGTTATATAACATTATATTATTTACACAAACACTCACCCACTCCCTACGTTTTGACTCACATAAAACCTTAAAACATTAGTTTTAAGTTATCAACGCGCTGAAACCTACTTAAGTTTTTGTATTATACTTGTTGGGCACAAATAACAATTTACAACACAAAGTGTCTGTAATCTACTTTTATTTGGGTTTTAATGCGACAAGTGTAAACCCATTTATACCATATTGCCATAATATGGCATAACATGGGATCCGTGAAGGTCACTCCTTTCGACCATGACCTTTACTAATAGTTGGACAAATTATTGAGCGTATGGAACGAATGCACCAGCTCTGTGACTGCGTGTGGTAAGCGCAGGTGTCGGCAGAGACTCATCCATTGTTCAGTTATAATGCACTAGTTTCGATTTAAAAAGCTAATACAAACGATGTATTACATTTTAAATACCTCAAAGAAAATACATTGAAATAAATTTTTAATGTTAGAACATTCAAGGATTGAAATAAAACTCTTAAAGAAGTGCCACATGACAAGCTCTGAAGAAAATGGCTAAAAAACCTCAAAATGACTATACTAAAAAGGAATCATTGATTGAATCTGATAATATTAGTGAAATAAATTAATCTCCATGGAAAAGTGTGAATAAACAAAGGGAAACAAGAAGCCAAGTAAGAAACGTGATATCGCCTGACTGCAACTTTACAGAAATTTGTAATATATTTGAAATCCTTAAGACATTAGGCGAAGAAGGCAATAATTTACCAGAAAATTATGGGCCTTTCGTGGAATTAAATACAAATGAAAACAGAATATCTAACGTAAACCAAAACAGTTCTCAGACAAAGAAAAAATCGATCAATAAAAAAAGCTTGAAGAACAAGCCGTTAAAACATTTGAAAATCCTGAGAAGACAAATGGACTTTGGCTGGAGAACTCGTCTAAAACAATTTCAAAGAAAGTTATAATTTATGCTGACAGTCATTGGAATGATTTAAATAACTATATCGCTCCAAAGTTGCCTCTGCACATTAAAACATATGTACATGCAGCGCCTGGAGCCCCAGCTGCGCAGGTAATAAAAACATCAATGAAAGAATCAAAGTCAGTGACTGTTTCTGATCACCTAATTCTTCTGGCAGGTGCAAATAATATAGAAAATATAGAAACAGAATCTATGGATTGGGGAGCAGCTTTGGAGGTTTGGTAGATACATTCAACGTTTTTATTATGGAAAGAATTATAAATGCAGGTTTTTTTGTGGCTTACCAAATAAGTATGACCTTCCTTGTCAATTTCATTCTCATGAAACGATACACACAATCAATGAACAACTGAAAAGTGTAGCTGACAAGACGAATCATGTAACTTATTTAGATGTTAGCCTCTCAAAACTCTTTCATACAAGACATGGTCTTCACTTAAACAAACTTGGTATGAAAATGATATCAGCAAAGATTATAACCTGTATACTGAATGTTGATAAATAAAAAGAAAGGCCTTGCCATCAGTATGAACCACCAAGAGAAATGAAAAATACCAATAGACTGATGGTTAAAAGAAATCATTGGCATCATCAGAACTTAAGCCAATTAAAATATCAGAAGAACAGTGAGTGGTATCACCAGAGTCAATGGCAGCAGCACAAAAAATGGGAACAACAAATTCATTGGAGACCACAGCCAGTACACGCCTCACATGGCTTCAGCTCTATGAACAATTCATTTGCACCTCTGAACATTATGGCTGGACCTGAATAACTTTCCTCCAATTCAACCTTTGATCAACTTTTCACCAAGAAAAAGTATAGCATAAAATGTTAAAACCTCAACAAATGGTCAAAATTGGCAAACGACTTTGTACTCAAAAAATGTAAGCTAGTCTCAGGAATGTCACAGTCTAGAGGTAATGATTTTATAATCAATAATAATAATATAGCTAAAACATTTTCAATACTTTATCAAAATGCACAAGTTGCAACTAAAAAAAAGATGATTTAAATTTACTATCAGGCGATTTAAAACCAGACATCCTAGTCATCAGAGAACATGGTTTTACTGACGAATCGGTGAACTCGCTAATTCATTTAAATGGGGAGGTGAAGCCATTTTTGTAAAAAATAAAATAAAATTCGATCAGTTCAGAATTGATTATTGTTCTGAAAAATATTTTTAAGTGGTTGGTATCAGCACATTTACAAGTAAAAATTCAAAAATTATTATCATAGGCCTGTATATATCACTGTCTGGCCAAATTGATAATTTCTTGTCAAATTTAGAAGAATTATTATAACATATCTCCTCTATAAAACATCAATTTATTTTAATTGGTGACTTTAATATCGATGATTTAGATGTTAATAATTATGAAACAAAACATTTCAAAAATGTATTGAAATTCTTTAATCTAAAATGGTCCATTAACTCACCAACACGTTTAACTGCAACCACTCAAACAGCTGTAGATAATGTAATAACAAATATTCTTAATGTAAAAATTACAGTTATAGTAACAGCTCTTGCCGATCATGATGCTCAGTTTATTGATAACGGGAACCACTTTATCAATAGTAACTAACTATTGATAAAATGGTTCCCGTTATCAATAAACCAAAAAAAATTGGTCGTCATACGCACAATATAATATTAATTGTTTGAATGACAGTTTAAACCAGCAAAACTGGGACTTTCTATATAATTGTCATAATCCAGAAGATATGTATGAACACTTTAAAGACTGCTTTCTAAATCACGTAAATTCACATTGTCTTTTTAAAACGCTAAGTATTAAAAAATATAGTAAAATCAACACTTGGATAACAAAAGGTATTTTGATATACAGGAAGAATATAAAACAACTTTATAAACAATAAAAAGTTTATACAAACAAACGATTCATTGAATATTTCAAAAAATATAAAAGAATATATCGAAAAACTATAAAAGCTGCCAAAGCATATGATGTTAATAAACAACTTCTCCCGTCCACCAATCTATCTAAAACCGCTTGGACTATAATTAATAATTTTTAAAACCGATCAGCTGTCAAACCCATATATGTATATATAAAAAATTGGATGACAACGATCAAATTATAAAAAAACCAGAGCTAGTTGCTAATACGCTAAATAATGTCTTTTCGAATATTGTTGTACTTACTAGCAACATAAATAATGATTGTTTAAGTGAGAAAATATGTCAAACAAACGTAGCCTTATCTATGATGATGGCCCCAGTGACACTCTACGAATTAACATCAGTATTTAAAAATTAAAAAAAAGACTTCAGATATTGACGGGCTATCAACGTGGCTTCTAAAAAGATATTCTGCATCTATTTGTAAACCATTATTGAATATTATATTGAATATTATAAATCATTTCTAAAAGGCATATTTCCAGAATCCCTAAAAATTGCAAAAATTATTCAAATTTTTAAGATAGGAGATCGAACACTTGCAACAAATTATCATCCAATATCAATTTTACCAGTATTCAGTAAACATTTTGAAAGGCTTTAGGAGATCGAACACTTGCAACAAATTATCATCCAATATCAATTTTACCAGTATTCAGTAAACATTTTGAAAGGCTTTAGGAGATCGAACACTTGCAACAAATTATCGCCCAATATCAATTTTACCAGCGTTCAGTAAACATTTTGAAAGGCTTTTTTATAACCGTTTGATTGGTTTCATTGAAAATATAGTATATTAACCCATGATGAGTTTGGTTTTAGACCACATAAATCCACTATTGATACAATCACAAATTTTGTAAATTTAGTTGATACAGGCCTTGAAGAAAACAAATTTACAAAATTGGTATTTTCCTTGATTTATCTAAAGCTTTTGATTTCAGTCAGCCACCATAAACTTTTTGAAAAACTGTATGGCTATGGCATTCGAGGGTTGCCACAAATGCTAACTTCATATTTAACGTATAGAAGGCAAGAAAGCAAGTAAGAAATATCTGGTAAACTATCTGAAAGCTTACAGTTACAATTTGGAGTACCGCAAGGCCACATAACCAATACCAACACCAATACCAATACGCACCGTGGTTTGGTATGCGTGATGTGTGCACTTGGACCACAGTTATTCTTGCTGTAATAATTGCAACAAGTCAGTAGAATTTTCAAAGATTATTCAATATGCAGATGATACAACTCTCTGTCTAACAGAAAAGCCAATTTATGAATTAGAAATGAAGGCTTTTAAAGATTTAAATTCATGTATTCAATTTTTTTTATTAAATTAACCTAAAAGCTAATAATTAAAATCAAGTTTTATTAAATTTTGCTGCCGCCAAAATCTTGAGGATAAAGAATGTCCAACCATTATAATGGACGATAAAATTCTGGAAGAAGTTGACTGTACCAAGTTTCTAGGATATTGGTAGAGGACTTACTTGGACAGACCATTTAAATATTCTATGTTCAAAGGTGTCTTCAAACATTTATGTTTTGCGAGAATTATCAAAATACTGCCATAAAAGTATGCTGCTGATAGCGTATTATGGTTTAATATATCCATATTTGTTTTACGGTATTACTCTTTGGGGTAGCTGTAACGAAAAGGAATTTAAAATACTTTTCATCCTTCAAAAAAAGTCTATACGAATAATTGGCAATTTAAAATTCAGAGAGACTTGCAAAACTACTTTTAGGGATTTTGAAATTTTAACCCTGCCATGTCTTTATATATTTCAAAAAATATTATATTCTAAATTTAAATCTAAACAAATTTTAAAAAAGGATATTCATAATTATGATACTAGAAATTCTACTCTCACGGCCACAACAACATTGACTAAATCTTTTGTCCAATCTTCCATCACAAGCAGGTATGACCTTTTTAAATAAATTACCTAAATGTATAAAATTTGAAAAAAAAACTCAAATAAATTAAAAAAGAACGGAAACAATTTTTAATAAAAAAAATTGTATCATGTCTCTGAATACCTGGACCATTCTTTATTATGAAATAATTAATGATATATATAACCTGATTGAAATTAATATTCAAAAGGCATTCTAAAAGGCTCTGAAATTTCTGAGACTATATTCTTGATCTTTTATTTGTTATAATATTTATATTATTTATTAATTAATTTTATTAGTATTACTATGTAGTTTAAACAATTTCTAAATTTCTATTTTTTTTCAACATTGATACACAAAATTTGTAGTTGTTATTTAAATAAAGTATTGTTATTATTATTATTAATAGTATTATTCTGATTTTGGAGGGAAATTAGCCAGACTGGTTCTCGCAGTTGGGAAAACACGAAATGAAAGCGATCTATTCGGGTGATAAGAACGTTACTATACACTCTGTACATCTCACAGCACTGTGACTTCGTGGAACAGTATGGTATTGTTTAACTGTTCAAGATCGTGATGTACCATTTACCGGGTTGGGATTGTTAAGCGATTGTCATGATGCTCGTGGCGATTGGCAGAGACGCCGTGATTATCATGATGTTCGTGGCAATTGCCAGAGACACCGTGATTATCATGATGTTCGTGGCGATTAGCAGAGACACCGTGATTATCATGATGTTCGTGGCGATTGGCAGAGACACCGTGATTATCATGATGTTCGTGGCAATTAGCAGAGACACCGTGATTATCATGATGTTCGTGGCGATTGGCAGAGACACCGTGATTATCATGATGTTCGTGGCGATTAGCAGAGACACCGTGATTATCATGATGTTCGTGGCGATTGGCAGAGACACCGTTATTATCATGCTGTTCGTGGCGATTGGCAGAGACACCGTGGTTATCATGATGTTCGTGGCGATTGGCAGAGACACCGTGATTATCATGATGTTCGTGGCGATTGGCAGAGACACCGTGATTATCATGATGTTCGTGGCGATTAGCAGAGACACCGTGATTATCATGATGTTCGTGGCGATTGGCAGAGACACCGTGGTTATCATGCTGTTCGTGGCGATTGGCAGAGACACCGTTATTATCATCATGTTCTTGGCGATTGGCAGAGACACCGTGGTTATCATGATGTTCGTGGTGATTGGCAGAGACACCGTGATTATCATGATGTTCGTGGCGATTGGCAGAGACACCGTGATTATCATGATGTTCGTGGCGATTGGCAGAGACACCGTGATTATCATGATGTTCGTGGCGATTGGCAGAGACACCGTGATTATCATGATGTTCGTGGCAATTGGCAGGGACACCGTGATTATCATGATGTTCGTGGCGATTGGCAGAGACACCGTGATTATCATGATGTTCGTGGCGATTGGCAGAGATACCGTGATTATCATGATGTTCGTGGCGATTGGCAGAGACACCGTGATTATCATGATGTTCGTGGCGATTGGCAGAGACACCGTGATTATCATGATGTTCGTGGCGATTAGCAGAGACACCGTGATTATCATGATGTTCGCGGCGATTGGCAGAGACACCGTGATTATCATGATGTTCGTGGCGATTAGCAGAGACACCGTGATTATCATGATGTTCGTGGCAATTGGCAGGGACACCGTGATTATCATGATGTTCGTGGCAATTGGCAGAGACACCGTGATTATCATGATGTTCGTGGCGATTGGCAGAGACACCGTGATTATCATGATGTTCGTGGAGATTGGCAGAGACACCGTGGTTATCATGATGTTCGTGGCGATTGGCAGAGACACCGTGATTATCATGATGTTCGTGGCGATTGGCAGAGACACCGTGGTTATCATGATGTTCGTGGCGATTGGCAGAGACACCGTGATTATCATGATGTTCGTGGCGATTAGCAGAGACACCGTGATTATCATGATGTTCGTGGCAATTGGCAGGGACACCGTGATTATCATGATGTTCGTGGCGATTGGCAGAGACACCGTGATTGTCATGATGTTCGTGGCGATTGGCAGAGACACCGTGATTATCATGCTGTTCGTGGCGATTGGCAGAGACACCGTGGTTATCATGATGTTCGTGGCGATTGGCAGAGACACCGTGATTATCATGATGTTCGTGGCGATTGGCAGAGACACCGTGATTATCATGATGTTCATGGCGATTGGCAGAGACACCGTGATTATCATGATGTTCGTGGCGATTAGCAGAGACACCGTGATTATCATGATGTTCGTGGCGATTGGCAGAGACACCGTGATTATCTTGATGTTCGTGGCAATTAGCAGAGACACCGTGATTATCATGATGTTCGTGGCGATTGGCAGAGACACCGTGATTATCATGATGTTCGTGGCGATTGGCAGAGACACTTTGATTATCATGATGTTCGTGGCGATTGGCAGAGACACCGTGGTTATCATGATGTTCGTGGCGATTAGCAGAGACACCGTGATTATCATGATGTTCGTGGCAATTGGCAGAGACACCGTGATTATCATGATGTTCGTGGCGATTGGCAGAGACACCGTGATTATCATGATGTTCGTGGCGATTGGCAGAGACACCGTGGTTATCATGATGTTCGTGGCGATTAGCAGGGACACCGTGATTATCATGATGTTCGTGGCGATTGGCAGAGACACCGTGATTATCATGATGTTCGTGGCGATTAGCAGAGATACCGCGGTTATCATGATGTTCGTGGCGATTTGCAGAGACACCGTGGTTATCATGATGTTCGTGGCGATTGGCAGAGACACCGTGATTATCATGATGTTCGTGGCGATTGGCAGAGACACCGTGATTATCATGATGTTCGTGGCGATTGGCAGAGACACCGTGATTATCATGATGTTCGTGGCGATTGGCAGAGACACCGTGATTATCATGATGTTCGTGGCGATTGGCAGAGACACCGTGGTTATCATGATGTTTGTGGCGATTGGCAGAGACACCGTGGTTATCATGATGTTCGTGGCGATTGGCAGAGACACCGTGGTTATCATGATGTTCGTGGCGATTGGCAGAGACACCGTGATTATCATGATGTTCGTGGCGATTGGCAGAGACACCGTGATTTCAATTCAACTATTTCTCTAAAACTCTCTAGTTCGTCGTGGGATCATGAAATTGTATTATATACTCTCAGAATAATATTTTCATTTTTCAAACGTATAATTGTTTTGACTGATAACTGAATACCAGTTGTATTTATTTCCTGATAATAACGCTGGTGTTATCACCGCATTGGACACGTTTCGGTAGAGTTACGCCTGTTTTATTCTGATTGAATGATTACCTTTAATTGGCTCCCTTGCGTTATTCCAACGGTCGGTTGAACAGAGTTGATGATGTGTATGTTAGTTAGGTTTCCAAGTTACACAACCCGATTCAGAAATACGCATTATTATGTTACAGAGGCTTTTGGTCACATTTGCATTTGGGTTATTGTTTTGTGGGGTTAAACATATTTATACTCTCCAGCCTGTTAATTATTCAGTAGTAAGGCTACAACAAATTTATACAACTCTGTTTATGTATTTTTATTTATATTAGATATACGTAACAGTTTATTAATGCCCTTATGACTACTCAGTTAGTAGCGATATGTCATTACTGCGCCAACTCGGGTGGTTTTGGTTTGTACGCTTGCGCAACAACTTTCCTCTACTTCCTGGCGATCCAATACGCATGTCTGTAACATATACGTGCAGAGCGTGCGCAGACTTACATAAATAAGGGCGGATAACTCATCTAGGCCTACTGGTAAGACTAATTCCGATCACTTTTTACCTTTTAGTTTCAAGCACCCGCTTGATTTAAATAAAGTACCGAGGAGACCAAACCATGCTGGTGATACTGATTCGTTTCGTGAGTGAAAAAGACTATATAAGCAATTTATATTTAATGGTCCTAGTCACTGTTTTCAAGGAATCATTTTTGTATCTTTTACCTTATGTAAGTGCTATTTTGACGGTGAACTGGTTAAGTTATTCACAGCTGTTACGATTCTTTTGTTTTGATTTGAAACTCCATAAGCCCAATGTTATAATTTCCAAATTTTAAATGAGATGTTAAACAAAATAAGAATTTTCCTGAGGTTAAGGATTTTACCAATCGTATATTTAGGTCCAAAAGCCCCTAATACCAAAGTTTTTAACACAATCGTTTCGCGGGATTTTGAGATAAATTTGGTAAACAAACAAACATGCAGACATTGCTCGTATTAGAGTATAGAATAGGATATTATGATGCGTTTTTCATGATTGATAAAATATAAATATCGAGGATGCATTTTAAAGATAAGGAAAGTGAGTTTTCATAAATAGCCTCAATAAAGAGACATTTCTCCTCACATCTGAGATTTATCAAATTTGGTTACTTTTAAAGTGGACATATATATTGAGCTGGTCAAACCATCGGTTTCGGCACTAAGAATAACAGTTATTGGTGATTGATGGTGTTCGAACCCAGGACCTTGCGGGCCAAAGTCACACGATCCAACTGTTATTCAAAGCCACGTGACACCCATCATAACAAATTAAAAGTTCCCTTTATCGTAAATTTATAACTCATCGAATTTTATTAAGTACAGGGTAAACTATTCTTTTCCTGGGCTTACCATTATCGAGAATTGTCTCCCTCAGGGGTGGCTGCTATCAGAAGCGAACTTATCTAACTTATATAATACATTTAGTCTATTTTAAAACTACTTATATTTGAGACGTAGATTCTTAGCTTTTTCTTACAAAAATAAGCGTTAAGTTGAATTCAGTTAGAAATTTAACAACCCTTTTTCCTTCAGGGTTTTTTACAGTTAGTTAAATCAAGTAAACAGCTGCAACCTTCATAATCAACAGGGGTGCGTGCAGCGGCAGGCTGATGTGTCAGATAACTCTGCGGAGGTGCGAATCTTCATTGTTAACCACATATTTCTTTTAGCCAACGTGAGGCGGGTCTGCCATGAATCCTTTCTCCATTCTTCCCGCCACGACCAGGAGTCTTGCAATTAAATTGAAGAATATCTTGCTCTATGATGAGCCTCGTGGGACTGGAGAAAGGTGGTGATAGTTCAGTCGAAAATGACACTCGAGGTCGAGGTGTTCTGTGGAAATATAATTGAACTAGACTGAAATGGATTCTGGCAAAGCAGGAAAGGGACGAATTCACATAATTTCAAAGATAATTTCAGAGGATAATACATATATACCAGGGACTAGGTTGATTTGGGGTGTTGAATATGAAGAAAATAAATTAAACACCTCGTAACCATATAAGCATAATTTGAGCATTTTGTTGAGGGGGAGAGATAGATGATTGTGATTGTTATTATTGTGAATTTGTTTATTATATTATTTCAATTTATGCTTTCCAAATTATTGGTGAGGCAATTGCCTCTGTTGCATCCCCCAAATTACGCATATGCCCATAACGAATCTTGAAGGACCATGAATGTATTATTTTTTTCAAGATAGGTAAAGGTAGAGGCCCTATTTTTCCATTTAAAACATACTTTTAAAATATTAATAGCCTACTACACGACAATTTGCCTTTTTAGCGAATTTCCCCTATAGGGAAGAAGCTATTACCGTAGTCGGCATGGTAAGACCTAGGCCCGGGACCATGATAACTTTTTTTGAGGTCCCCAGACCCCAAAAACACGATTCGTTCAAAACTGTATATATGTATATATATATATATATATATATATATATATATGTGTGTGAGCACGATAACTCTCGTAAAAATGATCCGATTTTGATGAAATTTGGTATAAACGTGTAAAGCAGCATTTATGACTTTAAGTTAGAAAACCAGCCATATCGCTTCATGCGAAGGGGTATTTTGGGGGGGTTTTGTACCCCAAAAATGGGTTTTTTGAATTTTTTACATATAATTTTTGAAAAAGTCAAATATTTGTTTTTACCATTGGATTCAGCTTAAAACAACACACAATTTGGTATTTTGATCATTTCTCTACGTCAAATGGTTACAGAGATATTGAAAGTGCTAAACACAGTACGTTGTCCAATGTTATTCTTATGGAGAATAAGAAAAATTGTATATCTCACTTATTTATTAACTTTTCCTGATGAAACTTGGTATATTACTTCATATCGTTGTGGTCTATTAATATTTGCACTAAAAAACATTTTTTGACCGATAGTTCCCGTAGCAGCAAACCTGCGTACTCAGCCCCATGTTATTCTTATGGAGAATAAGTAACCTATTATCTCCCTTAATAATTATGAACATAAATTAATAAAACTTGGTATGTAGCTTTACCTACTTGAGTTATATTGATGTTTGTATAAAACCTAATTTTTTGTGTTCCTTGCTTCAGCAAGCCTGCATACTCAGCAACCATGTTATTCTTATGGAGAATAATAAAAAAGTCATAAATGGTTTATTTATGAATGTATATTGATGAAACTTGGTTTGTGGATTTATGTGGTATTAAGATACATATATATGCATTAGAAATTCGCTGAGTACGCAGGTTTGCTGCTACGGGGTATTTAAACGTAAGGGAAGAAAAATATATCATCTATATATTTAATTCCGTAAGCGAATCGGTCCCCACGAAATATTTCAAGTTAAAGACGGTGGGAAAAAAATCAGAAATGTCAAAATATACGTGGGCTACGCCCCACTGGACTTAAAAAATCCAATGATTTTCTTATGGAAATATCACAACAGTGTTTTTATTAATAAGCAAAATGAACTATGATCAGCTGTGATTATCCACTTACACAAAAACCATTTGTTAGGGGCTATAGCCCCTATAAGCCACTAGTTATGTATTATTTTAGTATTCCGTTTTTTTAAGGAATCACCAAGCGATTTTTTAAATTTTCGCTGTATCAATCATTTTTCAACCATTTGATATTTATTTTTAAAACACGTTGTCTTTGCCTTAGTAGGACGGACTTTGGAGTATTTTCAATAATTTTTTTATTTTTCAACGGGTGAACATCTATTTAACATGAGAATTACATATCCAATATGTTTTAGCGAATTTCTCCTTTAGGGAAGAAGCTATTACCGTAGGTCTCATGGTAAGACTTAAGCCCGAGACCATGATAACTTTTCATTTTGAGATCCCCAGATGCCAAAAACACCATTCGTTCAAATTTTTATACATGTATATATATATATATATACATATACATATATTGTATATATATATTGTATATATACATATACATATATACATACACATACATATACATATTCATATATATATATATATATGTCCGTAAGCACGATAACTCTCGTAAAAAAGGTCCGATCTTAATGAAATTTGGTACAAATTTGTAAAGTACCATTTATTTGAACGAGTTCAAAACCAGATGAATCGCACCATCCGAAGGGGTTTTTTTGGGGGGTTTTGTACCCCAAAAATGTGTTTTTTGGGGTTTTCACATTTAATTTTAATTTAAATCAAATTTTAATTTATACCATTGAATTCAACTTAAAAAAAAACAATTTGGTATTTTGATCATTGCTCTACGTCAATTGGTTACCGAGATATTAAAAGTGCTAAACACAGTACGTTGCCTAATGTTATTCTTATGGAGAAAAATAAAAATTGTATATCTCGCTTATTTATGAACATAAACTGGCGAAATTTGGTATATGGCTTGATCTGGTTGTGGTTTATTGTTGTTTGCACAAAAAAACAATGTTTCGCCTATGGTTCCTGTAGCAGCAAACCTAGGTACTTGGTCTCCATGTTATTGTTATGGAAAATACTTAAAATGTTATATATCGCTTATTTATGAATGTACATGGATGAAACTTGGTATGTGACTTCAATAAGATGAGTTTTATTGATATTTGCATGAAAACACATTATTTTGTGTGCATTGTTGCAGCAGACCTGCGTATTCATCCCCAATGTTATTGTTATGGATAATAATTCATATTTTAAATATCGCTTGTTTGTGAATACATTTCTTATGAATCCTGTTAATTGTTTTAATGTGTTATGCTATATATTCATTGGAAATTCGCTGAGTATGCAGGTTTGCTGTGACGGGGGTATTTATTTATACCTCGTTTCGCCCGGGAGTAAAACCTATGGTGTGTGCTTATTTTTAACCAGTTCAACTACCACAAATCATGATCAGCTGTTTGAATTTTCATCAGGTCTAACTAAAATGTGAATGTCTATAAGAATAACACTGTATTGGAAATGTTGACTCCCCGTGGGGCGGGACTCAATGGGAATTTCTTAATATCCTTTCTTAGTGGTTACCTATGTTATTAAAAGAGTATACGTGCCAATTTTCGTAATTGTATAGGTGTAGAGGTTTGGCCTGAGAAATTATTGGTTTTTAGTATTTATGGATATAGATAGATAGGGAAAATAAGAAGATAATAGTTATGTGGCAAGGAAATGACACATTGTTTTGAAGTTCCCTAAAAAAGGGGTTTCTCCATTTAGAGACATTTTTTGGTAATTTTAAGTAATAGTTTTTAACAAGGTTCCCCAACAATACGATTATCTATACTTATTTAATACTTGATTTTAAAAAGCCAGTGGGGTGGAGCCCCATACGAGTTTTAGAACAGGAGTAGCACATTTTATTGTAAAGCATGGTCTATTTTCCTAGTTTTATCAGTTCAGTAGTTGGGTGTGTGATGGTTAACATGGTCTGCGGTGCGTAGCCCTAGAAAATAATTTGATCAGTCGTATTCTGACTTGAGTTAATTAGCCATCTTCCTACCGAACTTCAGCCCTATCGGTCCAGTAGTAGGTGCGAGATGGTAAACATAACTTTAAATGCCAGTGTGGATCTTTGGATTAAGGAAACGGCTACTTTTATTCTGGTGTATTATTTATTTTCCTACCAAATTTCAGCTCGATTGTTTCAGTCTTGGTATATAATGATTAACTTGGGTATATTAACGACCAGTAGGGAGAAGTTCTAAAGTATAATATTACCAGATGTAATGTACCTGCCTTGAGCTATCAGATATCATTCTATTGAATTTTAGCTTCGTCAGTTAAGAAGTAGGTGAAATATGGTTGGAATAAGTATTTTGAAGGTCAAGAACCTTAAAGCCTTAAAACATTTGTGGAGTGGGGGAATAAAAATGATATAGGACTACATAAGCTTAAGGAATGGGGGATGGGGAGCCATGGATCACAAAAACATTTATTTTATATGGGTAGAATACAACAAATAAAAATAAGTTATTCATAATTTTCAGGTTTTTATTGAATTTTGGAATTAAGGGAATAAGTATAGATTGTTATAAAACCACCAAAGCGAGCTTTAAGCATATCTTTATCAGAATGTGCCAGTCAGATGTAAGAAATTAAGAATCAGAATTAACGACTTGGAAAACAATAAATTATTCCATCCTTATTTTCAGTGTCTCCATCAAATGTGAACCAAAATTAGCATGCCATGAATTTTGTGCAAAATTGTATTAAACCTTCCTTTATTAACAATGGCATTTTACTAAAAATGTGTTAAAATTGTTCAAAATCCTGAATTTAGAGAGTTGGCACATTGTAGACCTGAGAGTATTTACAGCAAAGCAAAATGGCCAATATCAAGAAACAAATTTTAAAATAAGTTTTGAAAAAGAATGAGTAATCATGTATTTGAAAAAAAATTGGGAAAATTCATACACAATCGGAATTCCAAAAACCTGAGTTGCCAAACGTCCATCAATTAATAGTCTTCGACAATATGGACTGAATTAGCGATACATATGATAATTTCAACTCATGCTCATCAAAGTGATATATTGCTCGATTTTGAGCAACAGGTTTACTAGTTTACTAGTTTATACTTAATAAAGGTCACAGGATTGTAATTTGTAGTTTGATAAACAAAGTTGGTGGACAATTTCAATTGAAATTTAAATCATCTCAGTTAATGATATTTTTAAAATTGTATGTAAATGATACTTATTAAACTCGTATTTTATGTTGATACAAACACGGAACCTTTAATTTTTACGGATTTAAGAAAACTATAATGGTTTATCGTTAGCTTTATCAAAATAATAAAAAGTCTTATTCTAAAACTCACACCACACTTTTATTATTTTTAACAAAAAACTCAAGAGTTAGCACGATGTTATTTCACATAAATGGTTTTACATTAAGAGTCTTCATCACTGGAAGTTGCTAGACGTCATCTTGGAGTTTTGTTCTAAAAGGCCAATGTTAACTTTGTGCCTCCATTACTCCTCACCTGATCGTCACATATAATTTATTTTGGTTTCAAATTACATGTTTCGTCGACCTAAAGGGAAATACAACGTCGAATTCCCTAATTTGGGTATCATAGTTTCATAATAAATTGTTTAATTTTGAACTGGAACACTGTAAATGTCCTCATTAATTTATCAAAATCCAAATTCGACTATTGTATTTCCCTAGAGGACGACGAAACTTTAATTTGACACCAACATTAATTGTTTTTGACGATCAGGTGAGGAGTAACAGAGACACAAAGTTAACATTGGCCTTACGAAACAAAACACCAAGATGGCGTCCGGCAACATCCGGTGATGAGGGCTCTTAACGGTTTTTCCAACCCATCAAACTTGAAAGATTCGGAGTACACAAACAAAATAAAAAAATGTTTAAACATTTATTATATATGATATATAATCAATGGTTTTAATAACAATGCGATGCTAGATAAATAACTGTTAACAAAGTACTGTTGGTAATACAACACATTTAGTATGTTGTACCAAAACGATATAAGAATATTAAAAAAAAACTTCGAATACCGGAATCGTCTTGTTTACAATCGTAAATAACTAGGTTAAGCACAGGCAAAGAAAGTCAACTCGATCGGCCACGCTTATAAAACGCTGCACTTTCAGCTAGCTCCATATTTCACGGGCATCGATCAGCTGATTATGGGAAAGGTAGGTCAGAAATCAGCTGTTGACCAGCTGTTTTGCCTCTAGGTGAGTGAGGTTAGGTTAGGGGGCACTTTCATCTCGTTCTTGTCCCGGTCAACAATGAACGCCATCACAGAATAGTTCTTTCAATCAACAACAACTACTGCCACTGAAAAGTAACAAAAGAGAGATTTTATTTTCATATTTAATTGAAAATATAAGAAAACAACTTTTGTTTTCTACAAAAAATAAATAGCAATTTTCAGCAAGCGCACGAATACAATTGTTACGTATGCTTTGAAGATTAGTAAATCTTTCCATTTTAAACAAGTTAATTAGCAGATATGTTAAGGAGATATATTATTAGACGTAATGTTTTGTTTGTCGTGGCTCTACGAAGGAAGCTTAATGACAACGGCGCGGCTGTGCCCCAAGGATACAAGTAACCTCTGACCTCCTCACCATAAACACCCCCCTCCTCAACCCACCCCCCACCACCACCCTCTCAAACCACCGGCTGGCCTTGGCGCTGCACTGATCAACACTGCACAAACTTCTGTTGTTTTTACTTGTTCATGAATATCAACTTACACTGTAAATATACCTTTTGTCCATAAACGTAAAGCGAGATTGATTTTTTGTATTATAATTAATTTTTCAAAAAAGTGTCATTACTAGAAATATATCTAACGCCCTACTTGGCGTTTTGTATATTCAGTTTTCTCCGTTCTCCAGTAATATTTAAAACCAGCTGTTCGGCAGCCGTGGTGTGGAGTTGAGTCTTTTAAGACAGCAAAGGTAAATAAATGTAAATGAAAAATCGTAAATTGGTTTTGGTCTGAACACATTCAACTTTAAAATAGTCAAGTCTATGAGGAATGACCATATAAGACGTCGATAAAAAAGATTCGTATGGATCATAAGACTTTAATGCGTGTCGAGTGTAGAATGAGAGGATGGCACCTTGTGTAGCCTTGTTACTGGCTAATACCGACTAATTCTTTAGCAATATACATTTAGCTAATTATTATTAATTGGCAGCTTAATGATTAATGCCAATTGAGGGATCTACAATTTATCTTGGATTCTGAACCACAAACCACTACTCCAGGTTAAGGTCTGATTATATTTGGGTTCTGCCATTCAGTTTCACTATTGAAAAATACTTCATAACGCATAAACCATTGTATTTTATGTAAGGTTATAGCGTGGTTAAGATCAGGAAAATTGTTGGAAAAATATAATTAAGATAACTTTTGTTACCTGAAAAGCCGAACGCAGTATCTTCTACGAAAGAAACACACTCGCCGTGATAGAAGAGTTTCATTATATAATTATATTTTTAGAATTATTTCCCACTGGGCTGTGAACAAATGTATTACATTTAATGTTTTTGTACAATTGGTGCGGAATGGCTATGTTATACTCGATGTTCGTCCAATGTTATTGTTATTGATTTGTAATGGCGTTATTCCTTTCCTCCATAATTATTTGTTATGGTTTCTTATACGATGGTTTGTAAAAGATATTGATTATTTGCTTATTTTATTATATTTTCGACATGTTTTATCGTCTTATTTTATCACATTTTCTTTGAACACATGTGTAATTTTTATTTTTATCTTCTTTATATATAATTCTGTAAGCGAAACTTTAAAGTCAATATTGTGAGAGTTTGGTAAATCGCAGAATGATGGGAGACGGTTCAAATTAAAGATCTTGATCCCAGGGACTCGAGATAAATAGCAGTATTTCTAAAAAGTTACCAGCAAACGAGAAATAACGTAAAGCATCCCCCACAAGAGAAGAATGGGAAATTAAAAACGTCTGCTTTGTTTAAATTAAAACATGTGATTTACGTGTCTACTTTGTTTTTGACAAGAGTCAAAAAGTCAGATGAGGTAGAGTATTGGAGAAAGGTTCGAGGCTATAGTCCCTTCAAGCCACTAGTATGCTCTAATGTTCTTTAGGTTTCTCTAATGTTGAACAGTGGTCCTGTTGCTAACATTTGCCACTATGGTTTTCAGTAAATTTTTCAGTTATGTTTATCAGTAAAACATATCTGTCTCACTTTAGTTTACATCTCATTGAAATTCAGGATGTAACGATCTATTTTAGGTCAGCAACTTTTGCTCCACGGAAAAGAACTTCAACCTTATATAAATTCTTTATTCTATCCTTCACCTATCAGAAACTTGAAGATACTTATTTTTGAACTCTCTTAACATTTAGGTAATACGAGGGGAGCGTTAAACTCGTCTGGTCCCAATATTTCCATGTTTCCAGCACGACGGCGGAGCCGGCCGCTACCGTGGATGAAAGTGCCGGCATGGGGGGGAGACTGGAAGATACCCGGGACTCTCGGCCGCGGCCCGCACTCCGCAGTGAACCGCGGAATAGGATGGACAAGCAGCAAGACAGCATCTCTACCGTTGGGGTGGGCAAGGAGTACCCCCCCAGCGAGGCCTACACTTCAGAACCCCCTCCGGTGAGTTTACAATTGATTATTTCTTGAGAAATTATTGGGTCGGATTGAATTACAAGATATTTTTTAATAAAGTGTTTTAGATATCAAAAAACCAAATGGAAAAATTGAACTGAAAACCACAGCCACTCGACCGGTTATTTATAGTTTGTTTTTTCTTCAGAATAGTATTTAGTGTCCTATTTAGTTTTATATTATTGATTAATAGAGTTTTTCTGTGGTAAATACTACTACTATGAGTAAGAAACATCACCTAACGGAATTAGAGTAACATCCTTTCACTCGAGGATTAATTCAACTCGGAATTTCTATGTACAAGTCATATCATGCTGATAGTTATGCAGCCCCGGCCCTTCCCTCCGTTTTAAATATTGTCAATACATCCTTTGTGTTATTGTTTGCATATTATCTTCCATTTATATACATGGCAATACAAACAGTTCTATAAAATAACACTACAACCACAACCATTGAAACCGACATATTTGTAATGTGTATTGTAACCATTTCATAAAGAAGACTTTAATTTATTTAGTGTGCATGAAGAGAGCAGACACGTTTGGACATCCATGGCATTTTGGATTCTGTCGTTTTGGTCAGCGACATTAGATGTGAATCATCGTTTGTGTTGTCAAGTGTGTCGCAAGAAAACTGTCGGTTGTTTACTTCTAGGGGAGATAATGAAGTGATACAATTTGTAGAGAGACACATGAATCTTCTAATCTGAACTTCAAAAACAAAGTGTTTGCTAGTCAAACCTTTCACAGTCATCAACTGAATTGACCTTCGCGTGTAGGAAGGGCTAAGCGGAGTGGGCTCTAAGGTTAATTATTGTCCTTTCGAATGCGTGATTAATTATTGTTGCAGTCCAAACAAAGAATACTGGGTGGTTTTATTGTTAACTGAAACTTTGATTGGCACTTTGAATGTGACTTTAAAAAACACATAAAAAACTTTTCATTGAATGCAATTGTTTTTAAATTGCTAATTACAATAATTCTAACAATTCTCAGTAGGCGAGTTAAATTTTGTCTTCAGGTTATTCTGGTTAATTTTACCATACTGTACGTAACTTAAGACATTATCAGACATAGTTACAGAAATAATTGGTTTCACAAATTTCACAGGTTCAATTAGATCAGATAATAGTATAAATTTGTCTTGTAACATCATTGAACCACGGTGTAATAAGGTGTTTGAATTAATCATAACAAATTATAAAGGTATTCAACATTCTTGGATTTTCATTAAAAACATTTACAAGACCAAGTTGACGGTCGTACAAAGAACTACCACAGTAACATTTCGGGCAGCCATAAACTACTATTGATCAAAACCCTTATCAAGCCAGGAGAATTATACGACTTATTTTTCAGCGTTATGTTTAGTGTGTTTGTGTTCAGCGTTGATTTAGGGTACTGATGGGGCTTTTAACTTTGTATTGTTTAAATAGACAGGAAGGCACCTTTGTGTATTGTAATGTGCAAAACGTTGGTTCAAAAATATCATCCTCGTACGATTTGTTTGTAAAGTTTGATTCACAACCCTATGATAATATTTGGAATTTTTAAATAATGTTTGCTTGCTTAAAATGCGTGAAATTTGGCTACTGCGGTGTAACTATTAACGCGATCGCACGCAGCACGCTGACGTGAGGGAAGTGAATTTCCGCATTAAAACCTTAAAAAGATCATATAAAGGGTTTAAACCAACACTGGTTACATTTTTTAAATTCAAAATTTTTTTGGCTGTTTTGATGCTCCTGGTTATATTTGAATTCACTAATAGGATGCCAATGTTGTACATTATAAAGTTAGAAGGAGGTATTATCGTGATAACAAGTTGGTATAGGGGTATGGGGGTGATATAACGACATTAAAATATGAAAAAAAGCCTTTTCCAGTGTAAAATCCCCATAAGACAACGTACTGTATTTTGACAATTAACATTTTCTTTAATAACTTGGTAAGTACTTTTGCCAAATGTGAGGGCTTAAAATATTTGGCTTTTTACGTAAAATAAGTTAATGTGCGATAAGTGTACGTTGTGGGGCTTTTCTGACCCTTTTTGAGCACAAAAACTCCAAATTTGAAAACTTAAAATCCCCAAACAATGGGGTTAGAGTTTTCCGGTCGTTTTGCCCATCGAAATTGTCCAACTGATTATAAAAAGGAATGTCTCTACCAAATTTGAAGTAAATCGGACAAAAATTGCGACCACTAGAGTGCGAACACGCACGCGCGTGCACACACACACACACACACACACACACATTCATATATATATATATATATATATATATATATATAGGTACTCGTATATATTAAGTTTTTAGAGACCCTTCAAAACGTGTTCGGTGGGTCACGTTAGGAACTTCTATGGTGGCCCCGGGCTTAAGTCTCACCGTGCGGGTCATGCTAATAGTTCACTTTTCCATAGGAAATTCACTAACAAAGAATATAAAGGTAAAGTGCAACGAGTGCCCCTACAAGCTTTTGGTGCGAGCCAAGCTAGTTGGAAATCTTCATATCTGGAATTACTATTTTACTTTCACCAGGCGAGTTTAGTAGTACACATTTCTCAATCTTTTAAATAGCCTGGCGGGGTACGGCCCTTTGGAGATACACTCCGGCATCTGTCTAGGTGAAACGAGAAACTGTACAGATTCAACTCAAAATGGCCGGTCCAGGATTTTAAGCCGGGATCTCCCAAATGTGAGGTGCGGGCGTTTCCACTGTGCTATATATCTTTGCTTATTTCTTATGAAAAAAGTGTTTCTTATGAAAAATTAACGTTAGCGCGTGACATGACGTCTGATTATGGTGCTGCCTTATTTTTACGTCTGGTGTAGAAATATTTATCAAAGATGATTGTTGTTTTTAAATCACCTACTTTGTTCACTCTAACAACAAAATCGACAACGGATTTCATTAAGTTAACAATATATATTAACAATTTTATAAAACATTAACTGTACTTTTACTCGCGTTCTTAACGATTCTTACATATTAATTAAAGAACAACATTCAGGAGTTGCACAAGAGATGGAAGGGTTATAGTCACAGCCTTGGGAGAGGGGAAGTTAGCAAGGTTGAAGACAATGCAACGTAAGGTTCCCACCTATCTCTTGTCTGTTGTTTTGTCTGTTGGACACATCAAAAACCAAGTTGTTTAAAAATAACTTTAACAATGACATCTTACATAAGTTTATTTCCATAAACCAAAGTCTGTCTTGATTGAAAATTTGATAAGCAATTATATAATTGTGCATAAGTTGACTGTGTTACTTAACACAGATCATTGGTCCTAATTTATGAATGAAGGTAATTTAAAGTTTACTAAATATTCCTCACCATGCACTACAACTCCAGATTCATGATTAGTTGTAGCTTGTGAGTGTTGGTGTTGTAGTTCACCTCTATTGCTACGATATGGCCTACCTCTCTTTCTGCGTAATCCATGCCGTTGTCCACTCAATGTGAGCAGATTTATTATAGAGTCTAAAAGGGACAGGTTTCTGACCAACAGGTTTGAATAGGTCTCAACAAATTATGACTTGCAAATATGATCATTTTGATTTCAAAACAAATGCTGTGCATCCTAAATTAAATTATAGCGAAAATAAAAATTCAATATCTTTACATCATATCAATGCCGTGTCGTGCAAAATTGTAATTAGCATAAATACAAAACCTAAACGCGTTATGAACACTTTTAACTTCATGGTAGCGGTTAGTTGCTAAACTACCGTAATAAAGCATATAACTTTATACATATAATTGATCCAACAAAACAAATTATATAAAATTTAAAAATTCACAAGACTATTTGTTAAGTTTATTCAACGGAAAAAATTGAATTAAAATTACAATTAGTTGGTGTAGCACTAATATTTTAGATAAATAAGTGGTAAAATCCTATATTAAATTTACACTTCCGCGCTAAATTGCTGGATCAAATTACTGTTTATTCATACTAAAGGTTAATACACGCAGGTTAAGAAAGAAGTGTAAAAAAGTGTTGTTCAATACAAGTGAAACTTAAACCAATGGTTGTGAACAATTATGTAGGCGTGAATAAATCAAATACCCCTTTCGATTAGACGCGGTAGAAAAACGTGCAGATTCAAATGCATTCGGTTTAGACACAGTCTCCCTGCACAGCGGCACAACCACGGTAATGCGGCGTCATTGCATGCAGTTGTAAAGGTGAAACCCTCCAGGAAGCTTTAACTGTGTCTCATTAGAGTCTACGTCCAGGATCGCAGTAAAGGATGACTTCCTTCTGCCGTGTAGTCGGGAGTGAAGAGGGTTTTGTTCAAGTCGTATAAGGCAATAGGAAGAAGGCTGTTTTGATTTACAGTGACATGCATTTTTAAAACCGCCTCCTTCTTATTTCCATATACGACTTGAACAAAAGCCTCTAGATAGGATGTTTTTTTATAATTATGAAATTAGTAATCGTTCATATAACCTGGTTGTCTTGCATCGTGTAATTAATCATGTGCATTTAATTTGGTCATATTAAAATCACCTATTGAAGTGTTGTATTATCTAACATAGGTGCCGTATGAGCATCACTAAGAGTATATTATAATCTTCTCTAGAAATTAATAAATATATTCACATATAATCGTAACTTATACAAAAGTTACATTCAGAAAGTTTAGCACCAGTATACCACATATTTGTTCTAAATAAATATTATTTTATTATCAATTACGACTAAGGGAAAAAATAAGAAAATATAAATAAAATGAAAATTAAAATAACCAATTTATTTTGTAATTAGCTGGTATTAATAAATATATACAACTTTATACAGCTCATTATTTGTTTTTATGGCTACAAAACGTCCAGTGAGTTTCCCAAGGTCAGTCTTTATTGAACTGTTGACCTTAAATCTCCTTTGGTGTGGATGATTACTCAATTTACATAAATACATAAACTAGCATTTCTATCCATGAATAAGCTGTTTTTTACTGTCGCCGCATTTTAGAGGTAGGGCTGCGCACTGAAGGGTCATACGTTAATGGATGGTGTGGTACACGGAACCTTTTGAGAGATTTATTCCCATAATATACCCTAATTGATGCTTTTAAAAATGGCTATCTTCAACCAGCAAACATTAAAGAATGGGAATCTCAATATAAAACCCCAATCGTGTTTGGCCGTTCCACCTGTTTTCCGACGGTTTGGGCGAGTACAGGAGATGTCGGAAAAACGGGAAAAGCGGTGTCAGTCGCGCATCGCTGCACTTTTCCATTGTTTTAAACCTTCCTGAGCTGAACCAACCTGATAAGTGACAGCTGTTATGTGACTACAAAACTTTGCAAAGCTCTAGCTGAACGTGGGCAGTGAAATATTCAGCGACTCCTATGGAATTATGTGAATACAAATATTTTCTCTAATATGAACCAATAGAAGCTTCGGTTTACATTATTTTTCCTCACTAGGATAGTAAAAAAGTCAATATGTTTTTGGTTAAACCTCCAGAACCTTTAGTATTATGACTTTGGGGATGTTTGATACGTTAAAACACAGTTGTGTTGTTACACCCGACTGTTTGGCACACAGTTGTCAAACGGTTAGCACATTTGGAAGCCAACATCCTTTGAGTCGCACTGTTGTTATGGAGCAATCACAATTATATTATAATTCATTTAAATGAAGCTGTTTGGAGTATTCAAAATAAAAACTTTGTGCGAGCTTTACATCTTTCAAACACGAGAATAAAAGTAAGCCGTACGGGATAGCTATTAGCATTGAGTATATTACATTGTATTATTAATGAATGAAGTACCGGGTGTTTAAAAATAACTCCTTAGTTTTTTAAGAACAAACTTATCTCTGAAATGTAAAAGAAGATGACATTTATTTATAAAAACATGTTTTAAAAGAATATCTAAAGGTTTATTATAATCCTTATAAACTTCAACGTAAGTACAATTACCTGCCCTACACAAGTCAAAACAATAATTCACTTTTCTCCAGGTATTCATTTACCAACATAGCAGACACGACTGACTGACTATCGCTGATGAGACTAACTGATGAGATGAAATTGGTCGATGTCACGGTTCTTTTCAGCATTTTTTACGTGTTCATAAAATCAAAGTCTCAAGATAGGTTAAGTCTAGGACTCGAGATAACCAAGGAATTTGGCCTTCCCTGCAAGTACACCGACCAGAAAAAAAAACTGGCGTCCAACTCATCATGTGAGCCTTCCAACTGCTGGAAAGAAGTCCAAAGTGAACCCGAGGAAAATATGAACGGTTGATAAAAACTAGAATCGTGTGTAAGGCCACTTGCGAGAGATGTTATTTTACGGAAACTATGAGTTATTTATAAAAAAGTCAATTTCTATGCTTAAAACTAAGATTTTACATTTTGAATAAAATTAACTATATATTTTCATATTCAGATTTTATTTCGATACTGTATTTTTTTCCAACAAATAGTTTCAATGGTTTCTGTGCAGATATTTACCAACATATATAGCATACAATTTCGTTTTAGAAATCATCATTAAAACGTTTAAAAAATAAAGTTTCTCATTAATTTTATGCATCTTAAAGTAAACAAGTAATCAATGATTTACCTTTAAAATCTTATTTTCTTGCTTTCCAAAAATAGAACTCGTGGGTGCAAGTAATAATTGTAAGTAATTCTAAGCAATTATTCCCCCAGGATCAGTTTTTCTTATACATTAATAGAAGTACTATAATATAAATACTATAATAGAAGTACTATAATAGAAATGCTATAATAGAAGTCTAAAAATATATTGAAGAAAACAATGCCGGAAAAACTTGTTCATATTCTAAAGAACGACTTTGTCTATTGTCATACAATAAACGAAAGCTAAGCGTTGACGTTACTGTGATTAGGGTTTAGTATTTCTGACATATTCAATACAATGGCTAGGTAGCGTAGTGGTTATCGTGCTCACATTGTAATCCGATGTTCGTCAGATCGAACCTGATCTTAATCATAAAATTTTGAGAAGATTTGATACTGGACCTAGCTGCCATTTGTCATTGGGCTATTAATTAATGATGCGTTCTAAGAACAGGTCGGCCAAGGTTGGGACCGTTCCCAATCAAAACGTTATACAATGCCACTGGTGTAGATACACACAAAAAAAAACAACAGTTGATAATACAGCGGATATTTACTCGGTTAGTTTAGGTTTGCGTGTAAAACGAGCGTAACCTAACCTAACCTTACCGCCGCGCCGCAGCATGCTTTTATTGAAATTAGAGTTTATTTTAAGGATACTTAAACACGATGGATAATACAGCGAGGAATAAAAGTAAAAAAGATGTACATGGCAAATCGTACTTTAAAATTCATCAAGGTCGATATCAGAACCTTCATCAGGTGACGTCCTCTGTTCAGTATAAGTATTTACAGCAATAAATCTTCGTCGTTTCACGTTTAAATAGACCTCCAGCACAACATATTACAGTATAAGAAACATTTAGGTTGGGGAATAACAGCTTAGAGTTACAAATAGTACAATAACACTTGAATGAAGGTCAAGGGCATATTTGAGCTTGGAGAGCTAGTCAAACGAGAATACGATCTTCAAAGTCAAGAAGGAGAGTGCAACGGCGCACCAATCAGAGGCCCGCATCCGGGTCGGCCTTAAATTACGGTTGCGCAACTCGGTTCCACATCGCAGACACCATTATTAATCAGCTGGGAATAATTTACTGAAACAAAGACCACAGGAGTGTTTATTCCCACAGACTTGCAACAATGGTGGATACTATAATAAGTGACATTTGTTGAAAACAGGTGGAAAAGTGACAGTGGGGTTTAGAAAGTTGCTCTGTTGTTGGGTTAGAAGAAATCCAAGGAAGTCCTGGTTCACATTTAAGAGTCTTCATCACCGGAAGTTGCTAGACGCTATCTTGGAGTTTTGCTCCATAAGGCCAATGTTAACTTTGTGCCTCCATTACTCCTCACTCAGGTGTTACATACAATTCATTTTGGTGTCAAATTAAAGGTTTCGCCGTCCTCTAGGGAAATACAATATCGAATTTTTTAATTTGGGTACTATAGTCGCATAATAAATAGTTTTTGAACTGAAACACCGTACATGTTCTCATTAATTTGTAACAAAATCCAAATTCGACTATTGTATTTCCCTAGAGGACGAGGAAACCTTTAATTTGACACCAAAATTAATTGTTTGTGACGATCAGGTGAGGAGTAATGGGGGCACAACGTTAACATTGGCCTTATGGAACAAAACACCAAGATGGCGTCCGGCAACTTCCGGTGATGAAGACTCTTAAGTAAGAAGTGTTTAGGAGATGCATATGCCAGGGGCAGGAAACTCATGAATCATTATTATGACAATCTGTCATCAACCACCATTACAATGCATTGTCATAATTTATCATTATCAGCGACAATTATAGAGGTAAAATAGAGAGTTGGTGTAAAGTGAGAAATAAAATTAAAATATTTTCAGAAGTTTGAAAATTTATAAATTATTCACCAATGATTCGTATTTCCCTTATTTTATCCTCTCGTACTTTTTCTATTATTTCCCGCCCTCTCCTTATTCTGAAATGAATGAGGTTAATAAATTAGGTAATTGTAAATTTACATTAAATACTTAATTTATTTAATATAAATTTGCAATATACAGTATATCACAATCATTCTACTCTTTAAAATAAGCTTTAACGTGATGACCGAAAGTTAATTATTTGCAGTTTGAGGATAACTCTGGAGACGAAAGGCATTACGGTAATATGACTTTGCGAAATGGGTTATACAACGTGAATACTTTATGTAACTCCCACTGACTCCCGCAGTGACACGACGCACGTCACGGGACTCTACGCCTCCACGTGCGGCGTCGCGACGCTCGTACCTCGACGTGCGGCACCGCGATGCTCGTAGCTCTCGCCGCTGTTTTCCCGCCAGTCAGCCACTTTCCCGCCTGACGGAAGAGCGTGGTGAAAGTCCTCAATCACGGAACAGTCGTTATTTAGCTCTTGTATATTTTTTACATTCGAATTACTGAAAAATTGAGCTGGAATACAAAAAACATCGAGAAAATCGTTGTTATTGTACTTTTTATGTTAGATTTCACAACAAATACTAACTCTGACATTCTTATTACATTGCATGCAACGTTTTTGACTCACCATATTTTTAGTATACCTACATTAAATAGTTATAGCTAATAAAAATACAAACTTTTTACGACACCGATTGTATTAATGTTTCGAATTATACAACTGAACAGTAAGTTGTATATCGTTTTACTAATTTGACCATATTTTCTGGATATAATATTATGTACTACTGGATTACAAAGCTCAAATAGTTTAAACAGTTTTCTAACAAAAATCATGAATTTAAAATAATTAATTTTTAAAATTAACAAATTTAACATACAAAAGTTTGTTTCCACTGATTTTGATCGAAACTTATTATCACAACATGATTGCGTATGTATTACGTGTATTCACTTTAAGTGTTCTATTAACTTTGCCTTAATAAGATTTTTTATGAAGTAAAATACAGTTACGATAGTGATTGTTATATTTTATAAATTATATTACAAATAATCCACAACAAAGTAATAAATATAACCAAGTTATTAAGACCTGACAAATTATCAGAACGATTGTTTAGAAGTCATCCAAATGTGATACACATAAAACAATGTATAATGTGCTTAAAATTATATGTGAACTTTTAAATTTATTGCGAATTTGTTACACATATATTGGTTATTAAATCTAATACGTGATCTAATATTATTTAACATTACTAATATTCATTTTCACATATTTAGTTTAACACCCACTAAATTAATGTTGCAATAAAACAACAGCGCACGACTAACGGTTTGTTTATTCTAACCTACTGACATCATGATGAATAGCTATTTGAATACCTTGGCCGTACATTAGATATCAGATAGTGACTGAACCCTCTCACCGCAGTCTCGACAATGAGCGTTCCAAGGTCGGGGGAGAAGGAACAGTTATGTCGTGATACTCACAAGGCTACTGAGAACTCCGCTCTAACTGAGCAGGAAATAAATGATACCATGTGATAGAGAAGACGGTGTAGAACCTAAAGATGGAGTCATCTATAAATCCCAAAACTACAAGTGGTATTGTTGCATTCTGCTATCGGTTGTTAAAACTGTTGATCAGCCAGTGATCTGGCTTATGATGTATAACGGCTTGTTTACGTTATTCCGCTTATAAGCATGAAACTCAAGCAAGGTTTGCACGATGCCAGTGGAAATTCGTCATAGACCGATTGACGTCGAGTGAAAACTCTTACCAGGCACTTGAATAATAGTTTAACTCTAATGCCAGTTGACAAGTCTGGAATATTTCTCTGCATGCCGGATACATTAGGATACTTAGGATACTTAGGATTAGGATAGAACACATTAGGCACCTTATATAACCGTCATGAATCCTGCTCTACACAAAGACACTGCATGATATTTGGGAGCACTACTCGGTAGCAACAAAAGAAGCAAATGGGTTGAATTCACATTAATATTTATAGTTTCTGTTCTTTGTATATCAGAACGATCACCACGTTCCGGAGCTAGGGATGCAATGTGTGCAATGAAAACTTCCCCTTTGCATTAAAACTTTTAAATATACCATTAGATCAAAATACGTCACATGACTGTTGTTTAAAAGAGTTGGCTAATGTAGAAGTTCTGTTAAGTTGTTTAAATGAAGCTGTGGCATTGTCTCATTATGGTATCAAGTTTTGGTTGTTATAAAAGGTAATTCATTCTATGGGTTTGTGTCAGGAACTCGCAAATCAATAAACACTGTCTATCCAGAAGTTTGTAAAATTTGTACAGGAAGATTTGACGGCCGCTAGTAAATTCCTAAAGCATACTAGATCCAATAAAACCCCTAAAGAATTTAAAATGTTGATCCCCCCCTTTCTTTGCCCTTTTCTTTATGGTCAAACTATGAAGCTGGAGCGACTTCGTATATCCAGAGACTACGGCAAGAAAATAACGATGCACGGATTGAAGTGTTCCCCCCGTGAGGGGGACAGCTCGCCCCACGCACGTGCGTCTGTAACCAAGACGCTTACCATTGTTTCCTAACCGACCGTAAAAGAGAAAGCTAAACATCTGTAAGCCACGGTTGGAGTAATTTCAATAATATTTTAATAGCTCGTGAAACGACATAACGTGACGGTGGTTTCGAAATCAATTCTTACTTATTGAAAGTTAACCAGATGTTTCTTGATGACAATGTGGCATCGTCTAGTATTATCAGGCATGGATTTCACTTTCTTGCAGTGATTGTGGATAGGTGGGTCAACTCATCTGCTCTCTCTCACTCTACACTCAAGGTCTTCCTTTCTAGTTTTTCAGAACTCTTAGACGGCTAATTAAACCGTTAATTGCTCAGCATCTTGGGTTTTTTATGCTTTTGTTTTGTATTCATTGACATTCTGATTTTGACTGTATCTCTCAATATACATTTCTGAGTGATGAAATGAATATGGGTAGTATTATTTTTACAAATAACGAAGATATACCTTCTTCTTGAAAGGGTTTTAAATTAAAAACCAACTGAACTCTATCGCATGTTTATATTGCTTCTAGATTGCTTAATTTTATACAGATGTGCACAGTCTTAATTCAATCGTATTATACTAGTATTCACAGCATCCCTGAAACTAACTAGAGTACGAAACGAATGAACTTAAATCCCTTGGCACCAAGACGAATGCATTCTTGTGTTACTCTTCACTCAAGCTGCCTCAACAACCAGCAATGAGTAACTTTATCTTAATATATAAGACGTCTCATAAGATCGCAGTTAAGACTAGCAGCCGAATTATAGTTTTTCCGTATGACTTGTGAACTCTATTGATTATCAGTGGAAAATGAAGATTCTGCTGGATTAGAAACGTGCAGTGTTTCTTTGAGCACTTAGGAAACAAACATTCTTGTTTTTTCCACATTCATCAGTACTCATCTTATCTTAATTCATTCCATGTTTTTTATAACCATTTTCATTGCCCTTAGTTCTGTTCCACCCCAGCTTCATGTTATTGTGGTACTCTGTAGACGCCTCGCCCCCAGCCACCCAGGCTTTCCCTGGTACAGAGGTCGTGTACCACTCTCTCCGTGACGTCACAGCAGCTGTGGACCGATCAATGGCTAATTACCTCTCATTTCACACCTCGGCCGGGAGAGAGCGCGGGTGGACCGGCGGCCATCTTGGACCGGGTCTTTGTTTACATGCAGGCATACGTAATGAGACATCGGTCCGAACCTACCACTCGTTTCACCTCTGCTATGTGCTGAGGATTTCAGAGAAACCATGTCTATATTGGAATATAACACCTCAAATGTATTGGAAGTGTAATTGTTTATGCAAAAGGAACAATTAAAATCAATGTAAACAAGTTTTAAATGAGGAAACGATCAATCAAGAATAATTTGTAACATGAGAGTAAATTAATCAAAAATTACAAGATATGGCTCATTATATACATAAAACATGATTAGAATGTACAAAAATAAAACAAACCCAAAACTTAAATACAAAATTATATAAAATACAGAGGAAATTAGTTTTGATAAAGATTAAGTTCATGTTTAGATGAAAATTGATAAATTAATAAATTGATTAGTAAATCGATTTTAAAATAAAAAAATCCATTTTATTTTATATAAAATGATTATTATATTAACTTTGTTTATTTCATTAACTAGGAAGTTTATTTCATTACTTTTACTTGTTGTTCATATTTATAGACAAGTAAGAGTATTGGTTTGCAATTTTCATATTAAATTATATTGAAAGTAGTTTTTCAACGTTAAAATTAAAACATTGTAAATTACAAAAACATCTTACATGATTAAAATACGTAGGTTTCCTAATTTGTTTTTAATAATTAATTCCTTTACTAAAAATAATCATAAATATTTTGTTCAGCTCGCTATGTTTTAGCACCGTTGTACACAATTGTTTTAGTTGAACAGAGCAACCTGAGGGACATTCTCTGAGTAAATCACGCCTTCAAACAAATAACTTTTGCTGAATTGCGGTAATGGTTACAAAAATAAACACCATAAAGGCTGACGGAACTCCCAGACACGCGAAGCAATTAATAACAAAGCAGCTGTTAGTCTAACGTGTCAGCAGAGAGCAAATTAAATCAGCTGTTATCCAAAGAGCCGACTGGTCAAGGCCGACTTGTCGAGTTACATCACTCGCCGGTTGCCGAAGCCTCTACCGTCCGAGGCTTCTTCTAGACCGATGAGTCAGACCGAAGCTAATCCTGAGAGCCGAAAATCCTAACGAACTCTATTGTTGAACAAATGAGCCCTTTACGACATTTTAACTGAGTTCTGGTCATGCTGGGTTGGAATTGTCGTTTTAGGACAAGCGCAGGGTCACCGCCTTGTGTGAATTGTAATTGGAAGCTTTTAAGTTGTTCGTTGAGTATCGAATATGAAGGTTAAATATTACAGCCTTTTTTGACCAAATTAATCAAAGAAGGTCAAATTTAAAGAGTGAGTGTTTCAATTGCGTCCTAATTAATAGCAATTCCTTCAAGCTTGTTTATCGCTTCATGATTTTCAAAAGAAACAATATTTTTAAGTAATAAAGCGTAGCCCATTAAAATGAGACATTTTATGTTTGGTACTCGAACAGTTATGATTAGCATTTGTCCAGGGTGGATTATATCATAAAAGGGAAGAGTACGGAGATTTCATGCATAAGTCGGGTTATCAGTAAATTCGTTTGACGGTAAAAAAGTGTCCATATATGACAAACGTCCTTCTTTATGTCTTTATATGGAGCGGTCTAAACCAGAGGTTCACCTATAATTATATCCCAGAACTAATAATTATAAAAGTAGAACTCGTTTAGAAAACTATTGGAAACCCAAATATAGCCGCTGTTCGAGTAATGGCAATTGAAAGTTCAACTATCTTGCAATCTTATATTTCAATATGATTTACCTATTAAGTCAGGAAGATTGGCTTATTACACGGTTTGGTAAACATCCCCTGAAACAGTAATAAGATTGAACTTTGTAACGGCGCATTAATAAAATTCTATAATATCGGATATGATAAGTGTTCCAAAATTGCAGATTTCCCTACCGACAACTGGAGCTGGTTATATCCAGCGATTTCACGGCGTTAACAGAGTGTCTGGCTACACTAGTGTCAGGAAAGCGGAAAATCTACTTGACAACCGTATACAAAACATACGTGTTGTGAATGAGCTGGATAAAGGAAGGCATTCACCAGTTTGTATGCCAGCTGTGCAAGAACAAAACAAACATGCTTGAAGAATTTGGGGATCAACAATTTTAATTTGCAGGTGTATGGATTGGATGGACCTCTTAAATAAAACAATTATTGCCACAATATAAAGAACGCAGAAAATGTTTAATTGAAATTTGTTTAGTGGGAGTTGCAAATATGAACATACACATTTTGACGGTAAATGTAAGTAGATTCTAATAGGCTAGGATTTAAAATGTTCATTTATAAACAACATGTTATTATATTTATTATCTCAAAGATATTTAACTGCAGTTGACCAGGGGCACAACTGGCCACCGTACCAATTGAGTTGTTACCCCTTCTTTTCGTTACCCAAGGATGAAAACACTTTGTCGACTGATTCTAATCAGCCTCATCCAGCATTCGTTCACAGAAAGAAGATTTATCAAGGTTAAAGGAGCCAGGAAGAGATCAATGATCGAATTATAAATCAAGGATGAAGCAAGCCCGAGGGCCATCAGGCTGCTGGGTTGTGAAACTGCAGTGAAAGGCGGCGAGGATGCGCTCCAGCGTCTTGCATCACGTCGGAGCGGCGCGGGTACACAACCTCAAACTGGGCCGAGTCACTCGCCCGTCCACTGGCTGGGAACTGGGAACTGGTGAGCCTTGAACAGAACTGTTCTTGTGCAGCAACAATGCTGGATCTTGGAGACAATGGCAGTGGACGGCCGCACATACATGCATGGGTGCACGAGCTGCATGTTACACTTTAATTACGCGTTTTCTAGAAGGAAGTTCGTAGGTAGAAGGTTCTGTAAATAATGTTTGGGTTAATGTAGTAGCAGTGATGTTATATAATGCTTAGTGTCATATGTTATAATTTTTGCAATTTTGAAAAGTCGGTCTAACAAAAATATATTCATGTAATAGTATTGACAATAGTTACAAAATAATTGTTTTCAGACTAAATAAATAAAAAAATGGTAGAGTAAACACATAATCAAAACTATATGAAATACAATGAATAAATGTGATTAAAAAATAAGTAGCTTTATTGTTTTTAAAGCTAAAATTACTATTTTAAAAATATAAAAATATCAATGTACTGTAATATTCAATATGAATTTGCTTATTGTTTATGTTACATTATTAATCATAAACACATTTGTTTTAATAAAAATCGAGGCAAGTTATCTAAAAACGTTCTTGGGGATGCGTTTTTAAAATTTTGAAATAAAACCAGCTGGTCAGTGTCTAAAAGTGGTGAACGTGTACACCTTCCATCTCACCTCTACATTTGAGCGACCCAATTATCCCCTTTGATAGAATGACTAGCGGATAAATAATTTACCAAGCCACCCATTTCAGCAGAACCATTCTCAACTGAGGTCCAAACATTATCATCAAGATTGATTACCCAATAACAAAACGATGAATAAAGAAAACTCCAGTAGCTGACCTTTCCCCTCCCGAAGGTTCTGCAATCACTGTAAACTTCACAGCCATTACACAGGGCTATAAACTCTCCAATCAATCGGCAACGAGGCCCATTAGCGGGGGAGAGGAAGCAATGGGTAATGGGAGGAGGGGAGGAAAGGTCGCGGGAAGACTTCAGCTGGAAATTCATGACAATGATATTTAACTTTCTCCTCACGAGGCGGCGCGGAAGGAAGAAGAGGCTGGATGCAGTTGCAGTAGAAAGGTGAAGGGTGACAGTTCAGGTCACGAACATACACGCCTTAACAGGCCTGGACGTGTTGTACATGGCCATGACTAGCTGCGTGTGGGGGACGTGCTTTATAAATATGAACACGACAGGGTAACATTATTGGCAGAATCTTTGAACAGTGTTAGTAGATGGTAAGTACGTGATAGGGACTATAAGTCGACTACTATATTTTTCATACTAACTGTAAATTAGATGATGTTGTTTTCAAGAACGTATCAAGTTCACATACTAGTTTATATGTCCTTATGACAATTTGTTTAAAAACGTAATATTTTCCTTCCAGCTTTCGTACCAGTACCTTTCAACCAAGTAACGTTCATGAGTATCACACTTAAGGTTTTATCAAAGGTTCCTTGGACGGTTTGTCTTTATAGATATCGGTGATTTCTGATCGAAGGATGTGAAAGTTTGGAGGGAGACTATCGGCTATAAAAGTCTGTTTTATTAACGGAGCCCATGATTTAATCAGTCTATGGGAATAACAACGACCACTAAAGGTAGTAGCAGTTCAGTAAAGGTAACAATTCAGCTATATAACTTATATTCAATATAATCTAACACTTAATCAATATACAAATTAGCAATTGACTGAACGCATTGTGGCAACACAACTGTATGATGACAATAAGAATACGCAAAACAAACACATATTATTCTGTAACATGTAGTTTACTAGTGCAGCCAAATTATTTCTGAAGAATAGCGGCGTTATTCAGAAAAGTTATTGTTTTGATACAAGGATCTTCCAAAGTGATTTAAATCAGATTTTAGTACGATTTTGTTCCAATAAAGGTCAGGGTGGGAACACTGCTTATAGTCAGACCTTATTTGACAACAAGATTCTATCCATTACAGCAATCTTTCAAAAGTCAAATTGAGGAAATGATGTGTGATCACCTTATACAGAATGATCAAGGTTTGTAATTTAATCAACGTCAATGACTGACTTGTCCATGACTATGGTCGTCGTTGAGGATGTTCGAGGACCAGAAACGAGTGAAAGTGACGCCATTGTCGTGGGGGAAAGTGAGTAGCGGAACATCTTTCAAGGTCCCGGGTTCGATTCTTTGCCAACAACAACATTATCAACTGGGTGATAGGTTTCGACACAATGCAATATGCAATTACCCTCTTCACACTTGCGCACGCACCTGCGAGGGCTTGGTCTTGGTGCCAGCTACTGTGGGCGTGTGTGTGTGTGTGTGTGTTTGTTTGCACTTTCACCTCACAACCGGGACTCCCAAGGTTTCTTTTTATAGGTCCTTGAGGACATTTGTGGATCTCGGGAAACTGCGTCCTCGCCAAGAATGGCAAATCAGAACGTAGTTAACGTGTGGGCTGCTGTAACTGCATCGTTTTCTTTTTTAATGACTAAGCTTTAGGGTGTATGACCCTTTAAAGAAACATCAGTACCCATTATTCCAACTTGCTACGAACGACAATATATACGCGGAATGATTATAGTGGTTTGCGGAAGGTCTGTAATATAAACTATTTGATTTGTCATTGAACAATTTTTTAGAAATTGTGAAAAAGAAATTATATTGGTAAGACATTTAAAAGTATACATCTTTATTAAAATAAGTCAACGAGCTCAAATACAAAGCTCTTTTTAGAAAATCGGCGATTATAATACCAGTTAGAACTGCTTGTTAGTGTCAATTTCCTGAGCGTGCTCATATTGGTTGACTCGTGTTTACTTGCTCTTTATATTTTAATTCGAAATATAACTCCCCTTAATCAGTCAATAATAAACATTATTTGCAGTGACATATATTATTTACTCCTTTTATTATGTTTTTAAAGTTATATCAGTAAATCAGATAACCCATAATCCTCCCATCTGGATGCTATTGCAATTATCAAGCATTACGCGGAACAATAATTTACGTTCTGATAATTTACGTGGGACATGACTTTTCTAAACAATCTCTAAATTTAAAGTTGATTTATGAGATTTAAAAATGGAATCAGAATTTTGGTAAAATCCCCTTAGTGTTTTCAGACCAGAATGAGTCAAGCCAGTGTGTTTGTTCATGTGAAAGCCTCGTGCACTACTTACCGGTGATGTGGGAGAGACCGAACAAACACACACACGCACACACACCAACGTGACAATCATTGTGCGGTACGGCCTCACCTGCCCTAGTTACTAGCCGTCTCACAACCACCGTGCGTTTTGCAGAATAACTGTGTTTATTAATGACTCACGGAGGTAGTTGCCCTTAAATTACAACATGAAACTGTTGAACAGATTAAAACATATTTGTCCTATATCGGGCAGTACGCTAATTTAAAGCAGAACATTTCCGTTATTTCAGAACCGATTTCAACGATTAAGGTATCAATAAAGTATCATTAAACTGTGGTTGTGCAAAGTAGTTATACATTTTCGATTCTTCCGTTCTGAAGGGAACGGGCCACTGTTAATTCGGTGATTTCGCCCGTAAGGTTAACATGAAGGTAAAATTTAATTCGATTAAATCTAAACAGAGTTTATGTTACAAAATGCAGTTTTATAGCATATTATATAACCTAAATTAAAATATTCAAACTACTGTAACATCAACACAATTTGTTTGTGCTTGTGAAGAACCTTGCTCTGTTTCAAACATGTTCACCAGTTTATACTATCGTGTGAGGTGTTGTTTCACGGCGCCGGCTTCAGTTCACTCGGTCGTTAACGTCCCTGGCACTATTAGTTATTTCACCATTATTTCTGCTGTTTAACTCGAGTACTTACCGCGATGAAATCGATAAAAATTGGTGTTTGGTGAGGAACTAGTTAGCCTTGGTTTATTATTTATTATTAAGTACTCATACAAAATACTAATAAGTTGAACAAGGCATTTTTAACTATAGTATTTAGTGATATGCTTTAAACCACAGTAATGCATACAGTACAACAACTATCTTAGTAAATGTTGATATTATGAGCTGTACGTTTTTAATTCAAAATTGTATTTGTATAATCCATAAATAAGTTTCTGTTCGAAAATTGAAAATTTGCCTATTATCATTTTATCTGGATTTAGAATCTTTTATAAATATAGTTCCTTAAAATGGAGATTCCGTTTAAACTCCCTTAATACCTAAGACAACTTATTCCTATCATAAAACACCCGATTTAGATTTCATACCCGGCAATTTAAGAAGTGTATACATCAGACAATATCTAACATTTGTGGTATAATTTGCGAAAGCTAAAAACTAGTGATCACAAACGTAATAATTAGTGTGATCTGAACTAAAAGTTATTTATAGTAGTATATTTAAATGCATTCTGTCATAAAATCCGTTTTCGTAGTAAAACATTTAAGTGGCAGTCAATGATAGTCGGCTCTCTAGTTTATAATGAAGCTGTTAGTATTCAAATTTTCATTCCCACTTTCACTAGGCTCGCTGAATGTAGTCGTTACGCCGTTAAGTTTTAAGTCCTCTTGTAACAGAATGGCAGGAAGGTGCCTAAACATGGCCCTAATTGATCCATAAAATTATAATCTCAAATGATCGAAGTCATTTGAGACCATTAGAACGTCCATGCACACCTCATAACGTTTAGTAACATACATTATGAGTAAAATTGTTGATTGTTCAGCTTCACACTTACATCTGGAACCATTAATATTTTAATATACTATAAGGAGGGTAATTTTCGGCCTAATATTCTGAAAGAAAATCTACAGATTCCAATGAGTTTGTTGCAAGTGGAGGTTATTTGTGTATAGAAATTGAATGCCTAAATTTGAGTAGATAAAGATTTAAAAATAATAAGAGAGTATAGGTTGAAAAGCGAAGTAATTTTTCTCACCCGACAGACGTGTAAGCAAAATGCATTTATTTATATATTACTCACCAGTATTGACGATAATGGTTGAAGTGGAACTATTCAATCACTTTGTGCATTTATCTAATTTATCCTGAACCAAAGCATGTTTGAATAACAATAATTTGCATTCTGCAAAACCGTTTCAGAAACTATTCTTGCTAGTCTCTTTAAATTTAACTAGAATTTCCCATTCTCAGCTTGTGCATTGAAACGCCTGTTTTGGGTTACTTGAACACCTGGCTTTTGAGATGGTGCCACCAGTACTTTAACAAATAAATGAGTGAGAAACACCCATTAAATTATAATTTTTATTTTTTTCAACTGTTTGTTTATTTTTCACATTTAGCGGTGAAGGTGGCCTTAAAATTATGGCCCAGTTATTGTTTTAATGAAGTATTAAGAGAGAAACTGGTATAACCGGAAGATACTGGAAGTATTTGATGACCTTAAAAACATTTACGAATACACTATAACAGTCACTATTATAGCAGCCAATGTTAATTTAACCTACATTATTTGCTTTTGTGTCATAAACGTCACTAAATAACTTCCATATCGAAAAGTCTTATAATAAAATGCAGTATTGTTCTATAACTTTTACAATCCCCCTGCAATAAAACGCAGTTTGTTAGACACAAGAAGGCAAGGAGAACGGCAGAGGTCACTGAGGTAACTGGATACATCCAGGTCGCGGTCGTGTTGCAGCTGCCTGTGTGTCTGCTCGGCTCTCTCTCTCTCTCTCTCTCTCTCTCTCTCTCTCTCTCTCTCTCTCTCTCTCTCTCTCTCTCTCTCTCTCTCGTCTCTATCGTCTGTCTGTTGATACATACACGTTTCTCATAAAACTTTGTCAATGACTACACAGGTGAAGTAGAGTATCAATCAAGTTTGTTAGTTTGTTCAAGATATGGCTATTTCCATGCAGGAATTGCCATCAAAACTATAAAAGGTTTTGAAATGCTCATGTTTGAAACAAAGTTGCGACTTTCGGTGGTATCACGTCTGAGGAAGGGCAGTTAATATTTCACTTTGGTTGTTTGTTCATTAAGTTTACATAAAGTAGAATCAATATTCGTATAGAATAATAAAAAAAATTGCAACTCTTTTTTTGATTGTTTTATTTATCAATAAAAACTGTAGTTTGTAAACGTAAAGATTATGTCAGCTATCGCAAGTTAAATTGTGCATATGAGAAGGAAGGGTCACTCCGTCGCTGGAAGAGATAATCCTAAAATACTATGAATGGCTATGGATAACCTAAAATAGATTTCCCCTGTTACTTTACTCGTTACCAACCACTCCAAAATCTCGCAGAAACCTTTAATAATAAAATTAAGAACACGTGTCGTCGTACCAGCCACATAGGATAACTCGCATATATTTTAACTTAGTAAAGGACCTTTATTGTTGTAAAATGACTTAAAAAATAAGGTTACATACCTTGTCGTCATCAATCCAATAATTTATATGATTAATAGTTTCGGGACTAATTTTGTCCTATTATCAAATCTTGCTGTATCACAGAATAAAATACTGTCATCGTCTTGAGTTTAAAAACATTTCAACACTAAACACAAACTTGTACTGACACATATAAACATTAAACATTTAAAATTCAAAATAAGTGTGCACTTTATTTCCCATGCGTGGCTGGCCAAGGATGACAAGGTATGTAACCTTATTTTTTAAGTCATACAATTAATCCTGGAGGCAAATAGCATGAATAAATTTTGTAAAATGACATTGGATATGTCCGAGAAACTTTTAATATTGAATTTATTATTGAGGGACAAATGGCCTTGCTAGGTCGAAGACGACGTTTACAAGAGCTGCGGTATATGACTCCTCCTTGGACCATTCCGTGGCCTATGGTTGACAGGTCGTCACGAGCATGATGAAGTGTCCGTGGCCCCAGTGCCAGTCGTAGTGTCGTGAAAGTAGGTTCGAGATCCAAGGTACTCGTCGTGGTCGTGGTCGCTCGTGATGGCTCGGGTCACATAGGGTCATCTTGAGAAATACGTTCTCAGGACAGGAGTTTTTTAAAGTATGCAAACACTGAGTTCATATTAGTTCAATTTTAATATGACCGGGAAAGTATATGAATGCAACATATCTATGCTTAGTGTTAGTAAGGTACCTGATTGTTTATTTGTTCTTCAATGCGAGCAACACATTTAAATAGTCAATTCCACATCGACACCCATAAGTGTAGACAATATTCGATTCGTAGTTATATTTACATCAAACATCTGAAATAGGAAAGCACTAGAAGTGTGAATATAAAAATGAAATACAGAGATCTCTCCTACAGGAAATCCGTACATCACTGATGCAGCGAATCCAGAGATCACTCCTATAGTGAATCCAGAGATCGCTCATACAGGGAATCCAGAGAACGCCCATACAGGGAATCCAGAGAACGCCCATACAGGGAATCCAGAGAACGCCCATACAGGGAATCCAGAGAACGCCCATACAGGGAATCCAGAGAACGCCCATACAGGGAATCCAGAGAACGCCCATACAGGGAATCCATAGAACGCACATACAGGGAATCCAGAGAACGCCCATACAAGGAATCCAGAGAACGCCCATATAGGGAATCCAGAGATTTATCCTACAGTGAATACAGAGATCTCTCCTACAAGAAATCTGAAGATCACTCATGCATTGAATCCAGATATCACTCCTATAGAGATTCCAGAGAACGCCCATATAGGGAATCCAGAGAACGCCCATACAGGGAATCCAGAGATTTATCCTACAGTGAATACAGAGATCTCTCCTACAAGAAATCTGAAGATCACTCATGCATTGAATCCAGATATCACTCCTATAGAGATTCCAGAGAACGCCCATACAGGGAATACAGAGAACGCCCATACAGGGAATCCAGAGATTTATCCTACAGTGAATACAGGGATCTCTCCTACAAGAAATCTGAAGATCACTCATGCATTGAATCCAGATATCACTCCTATAGAGATTCCAGAGATCTCTCCTTCACGGAATCCAGAGATTACTCTACAGGGAATCCAGAGATCTCTCCTACAGAGAATCTAGAGATCACTCATACAAAGTACTCCTTATCTAAGAAACCAATCCATTTTCGTTTTCTAGGCAGGTGGACCTACAACTTAAGGTGGGTTACGAACCACTTGACCAAATGATCACGTAGCTAATAAGCCATTGGTGATTGTCTGGGATCAACTTGCTGGCCAGAGTCACATGCTCTAACCATTACAACACAGCATTTAAATGGCCTCTCAAAAACAAAAAGGATGTGGTATCCCACTCTCTCTTTTTTTCCTTCTAAACAAATAAATCGTTCAACTTTGACAACTTCATTACGAGTATACACTGCAAAATTGAAGTCCACCCATGTAAAAAAGTTCTATATTCTTTACCAATGTCTTGTTAGTGATTCCACTGAATGTCTTAAATGAACACCGATAACTTATTTTCTTTAAAGATTTTCTTTTCAAATGAGAACCATTCAGATGAACTGTAAGATAATTTATATACCACCGTTGCAGCAAACCTGCATACCCAGCTAATTTCAAATGGTTCTTCACTAAGTCATGAAGCCACTTCCCAACTTTATTCAAAGCATATTAATGAATAAGCGAGATATGACATTTTACTTATTCCCCATAAGAAAAACATTAGGACTGAGTATGCAGGTTTGCTACATCAAGGATACAAAATCTGGTTTTTATGCAAATACCAATGGATCACCTCCGGATGAAGCGACATACCAAGTTTTATCAATTTATGTTCATAAACAAGTAAGATATCACATGTTTATTATTCTCCATAAGAATGACATTATAGCTGCTGAGTACGCAGGTTTGCTGCCATGGGGACCACAAAAATGAGTTTTGTATGCTAATAGCATTAAAACCCAACCATATAAAGCCACATACCAAGTTTCATTAATATATGTTCATTAATAACCGAGATATACAATTTTACTTATTCTCCATAAGATTAACATTGGACAACGTACTGTGTTTAGCACTCTCAATATCTCGGTGACCAATTGACGTAGAGCGATGATCAAAACACCAAATTATATTTGTTTAAAGCTGAATTTAATGGTTTAAACCAAAATTTGGGTTTGAAAAGAATTATATGTAAAAAGTAAAAAAAAAAAAAACATTTTTGGGGTGCAAAACCCGCCCAAAACCCCCCTTAAAGTAGAGCGACCTGTCTGGTTCTCGAACTCATGAAAATAGATGCTGCCTTACACGTTTATACCAAATTTCATCAAGATCGGACCATTTTTACGAAAGTTATCGTGCCTACGGTTCACATATATATATATGAATTTGAACGAATGGTGTTTTTGGGTTTGGGGGCCTCAAAACGAAAAGTTATCATGGTCCCGGGCCTAGGTCTTACCATTCCACCTACGGTAATAGCTTCTTCCCTATAGGGGAAATTCGCTAGAAGTACAGATGTTTCAAACTTATATTCGGTACGTCTATAGTTTAATAGTTATATAATACATTCATTATTTTGGCTTAAGGAATAAATCATCAGCAAGTACAAAGAATTCTCACACGTATTGACAATAACCTGTTAAATATACAAACTTTAAATTATATAAACATGACACTCGCAATTCTTACTCATGTTAGGGTTGAACTACCTAATTAAACTTTTTTATATTCTTCATTTTTTTTGCTCTTCATCTAAAGTCCAAGTAAAAAAATGCCGAGTGAACTTTTTCCGAAGTGTTTTTTCACCGAGACTAGACGCTCTTTTGACCGTAATCTTCAGACCGTATAAGCTCCCTCCATAATCCTCCCCACACCTCGCGCTCGTCCCCGGCTGTGAACCCGGACCGGGTCTCCAGGCCGGGGATCACGGCCGCGATAGCCTCACTCTCTCTGGGGCAAAACAAATAATAAGGCTAATGTTTCCCCTGGTGCCACACCGCACTGACACTCGAGTGGTTTTTGGTCATAAGGAAAAGTTCAGTAATTTCAGTTTATACTCTTGGCCTGAGTGGAACGAGATGATGGCATCGATTTCTTTGACGACTTGATTGAGGTGATAGGCTACAATCTGCTTGAGCATGGCTATCGTGAGCTATGCGATGTAGTTTTATTAATGCACAGTACTTTTCGGGTGTGATGTGAGAATTCCCTTGTTTTTTATTTACTGTATTATTAGTGAATTTCCTTTGGAAAGTGAACTATTAGCATGACCCGCACGGTGAAACTTAAGCCCGGGAACGCAATAGAAGTTCCTAACGTGACCCCCTAAACACATTTTGGAGGTCGTTCAAAATGTTATTTATATATATATATGTTTGCACTCTAGCGGTTGCATTTTTGTCTGATTTACTTCAAATTTTGTAGGTACTTTCCTTTCTATAATCAGTTGGACAAGTTCGTTGGGCAAAACAATCTGAAAACCCTAAACCCCTTTTTTGGGGATTAATCTTTCAAATTTCGAGTTTTTGGGCCCAAAAAGGGTCGGAAAAGCCCCAGGTGTAAAATTGCTACATGGAAGAAGATGGGAATTATCGAGGCAAAACGTTTAAGCCCTCTCTCGTCATTCTAGCATACATATCTACCGAGTTGTTAAAGAAAATGTGTATCGACCCCACGCAGTACGTTGTCTTATGGGGGTTTTACATTAGAAAAGCTTGTTATTCATTTGTTGGTGTACTTTTATCTTTCCCAGAAACCTCACGCCTACTTTCAAACCTGGCTGCGCTTTTTTAACCTTATAATGCTCAAAATTGTATTCCCAGAATTGCAAGTAAATGAAACCAGGAGCATCAAAACAGCCAAAAAATTAGTGTTTTCAGATTTCAATAAAAATTGGAATTTTTGTGTGTTTTTACACTGATTTTGAGTTTTTAAAGTTTGATATGTGGAAATTCACTTCCCTCACGTCAGCGTGCTGCGTGCGAACTCGGTATTGAATGTAAATGACATAAGCCGTCCAAAAATGTTTATTAATTTCAATAATTAAAATACGTATTTTTGCGAGAGCTATTTATGTTAGTCTTATTAGTGAATTTCCTTTGGAAAGTGAACTATTAGCATGACCCGCACGGTAAAACTTAAGCCCGGGACCACCATAGAAGTTCCTAACGTGACCCCCTGAACACGTTGGGGGGTCGTTCAAAATGGTATATACATATATATATATATATATATATATATATATATATATATATATATATATAGACATATATGAATATACTGTATGTGTGTTTGCACTCTAGCTGTCACATTTTTTATCCGATTTACTTAAAATTTGGTAGGGACGTTCATTTCTATAATCAGTTGGACAAGTTCGTAGGGCAAAACAATCAGAAAACTCTAAACCCCTTTTTTGGGATTAATCTTTCAAATTTCGAGTTTGTGGGCCCAAAAATGGTCAGAAAAGACCCGTATGTAAAATTAATGCATGTAAAAAGATGGGAATTAGTGAGGCGAAAGTTTTAAGCCCTCTCTCGTAATTCTAGCATACATATTTACCGAGTTATTAAAGAAGATGTGTTTCGGTAAACACAGTACGTTGTCTTATGGGGGTTTTACACTAGAAAAGCCTGTTATTCCTTTGTTAAAGTACTTTTCTCATCCCCAGCAACCTCACGCCTACTTCCAAGGCTGTCTGGACTTTCTCCTAACCTAATAATGCACAAAATTGTATTCCCAGCTTTGCAGGTAAATGAAACCAGGATCATCAGAACAGCCAACAAATCACTGTTTTCAGATTTTAATAAATATTTGAATAAATTTATGTTTTCACACTGATTTTGAGTTTTAAAATTTTGTATGTGGAAATTCACTTCCCTCACGTCAGCGTGCTGCGTGCGAACTAGTTTGTGTTTTTAGTCTATTTTTCTACATTTTTCTTTTAAAAAGATATGTTATTTGCAAAGTGATGTTATAAGTTTATTGGAAAAGGGGGACGAGATTACTTTCGCGTTATGAAAGATGTTGAATGTTTTCTTTACTAATGCAGCGTTATCAATGGATAAAGATCGGTGGTGCGATATGTAGTCTAGCTACTGGGAAGGCAGTAAATAATTTGAGGATATGGTTTGGCGTGCCAAAATTCGCTCTCGCTTAATATAAACTGTGAAAAATATGTAGGCCCTATGTTGTGACAAAGTCCAACCGAAGAAAATAACTATATAAAGTAACGTTATTTCGGGAAAGTGCTGTCGAAATTCTACGATAGAGACAATAATGTTTTTCCTGTTTCAACATTTTATACGTGGTCTTACTGCGGCCTTTACACACCCATTCGGTGCAACATCGAGAGTTGCCTCTGATACTTGCTTCTCTGTGGACAATGAATAAAATGTCCTCTGGAAGTTCACAGCCCCAATAAAGGACAAACGATATTTTACAAAGTGGTTGTTGGTTTGGATTCACATTAAACCGTGCGGTTTCTATTGGTTTTTAATTCACTAATGATCCAAGCTTATAGAAAAATTGATTCTTAATAGGAAAGCGAGACTAGTAACCAATTTCCAACTGAGGCTGATGTTGTGCCTGTCGCAGGCGTACCAGAGACCTAGAGCGGCCGCCGTGCAGATCGCCAGGATCGCCGCCACCACCGTCATCGCCGTCACATTCATCCTCGGCTTCTTCATGCTGGCCTCGGCCTACATCAACGCCTCCTACTCCTGTGCCAACTACAACCTGCAGGAGGCCATCAGACAAGTAAGTCAAATTGTACTACTGTGCCCTCAAGTGTCTTCCTAAGTTGCCTTCCTAATCACAAATATATGACACAAAACCCAGATTGGTTCAGGAAAAAATATACTCTTTGGTCAGCGTCTTTTTGCATCTGGTTTTACAGTATTATAAGCCTTAATAAATTATAAGAAACAGTACCGGCAGTTTGGATATGGGAGGGATTTTTGAGAAAGCTCAAATGAAAAATTAAAGAATTACACATCTCGATTATCGAATAGAATAAAGATATGCTTGTATTCAACATGTCAAAGAAATGTAATTGGTTGATTTTAAAATGATTAAACAATACACCCGTCGCAGCAAACCTGCGTACTCAGTGAATTTCCAATGAATATATAACTTAACACATTAACCCACTTACCAGGATTCATAAGAAATATATTCACAAATAAGCGATATTTAAAATATTAATTATTCTCTATAAGAATAACATTGGGGCTGAGTAAGCAGGTTTGCTGCAACGAGGAAGATAAAAAACATGTATTTTTGCAATTATCAATATAACTCTACCAGGTGAAGCTACATACCAAATTTAATTAATTTAGATTCATAACTAAGGGAGATATAAAACTTTACTTATTCTCCATATGAATAACATGGGGGCCGAGTATGCAGGTTTGCTGATATGGGGATAATCAACAATAAATAAATTGTTGTGCAAATATCAATATACCACAACTTATTGAAGCCACATACCAAGTCTCTTCAATATACATTCATAAATAATCGAGATATCAAATTGTATTTATTCTCCAAAAGGATAACATTGGACAACGTATTGTGTATAGCACTTTGAATATCTCTGCAACGGTTGGACGTAGAACAACAATGAAAACGCCAAAATAATTGTTTTGTAGAGCTAAACTGATTGGTAGAAAGAAATGTGGAGTTTTTAGTGAAATTATCTGATGACAATCTAAAAAACCATTATTCCCATAAATTCCCATAAGATTAACATGGGAAATTTTATGGACACATTTTTTGACTTTTCTCCACAACCAATAAACCTAGCTTAATGATTCAAAATACCAAATTGTTTGTTTTTTTAAGCTCTGTAAAATGGTTATAACCAAAATCTACTGTTTTTAAAATTTTAGGGTAAAAATTTCCAAAAACTGATTTTTGGAAAATTTAAAACCCCCATAAAACCCCCTTCCCATAGACCAATCGATCTGGTTTTCGAACTTAAAGTCATAAATGTTACTCTCCACATTTGTGCTAAATTTCATCAAAATCGGGCGCTACTTTCAAAAGTTATCGCGGTAACGGACACACACACACATACACACACACATATATATACATACATATATATAAATTTAAACGAATAGTGTTTTTGGCATCTGGGTACCTCAAAACAAAAAGTTATCATGGTCTTGGGCTTAAGTCTTACCACGAGACCTCGGTAATAGCTTCTTCCCTATACGGGAAATTCGCTAAAACTAAAAAATAACTTGTTTAGATGCCAAAAAGCATTTATAGGCAATATAAAAAATACCGCCTTGAAATTTATAGTTTCAAAGCACAAAGTAAACGTATGAGTTAACCACTCAACATACTATGTTTAAAGGTCTGGAGTAATTTGAAAAACTGTAGCTGCTTTTTTATGATCTCATGAAAAATTTTGTTGATAAATTTTCTTGTGAAATTTATATGTATACAAAATAATTTTATTATAAAGTTTCATAAAAAATGATATTTTATTCAACGCGACTTTGGATAATTATTATAAGATTATAAAATATTATTATTATTTGCCATGGCAATTCACAACGCAGTTGGTTAACTGATTCGAATGTAACAAAAAGAGACTGGTTCTGCAATGTTTTAGTCAAGGTCATGGTCATGGTTTCAGTCAAGGTTCCGTGGGCTTTTGACGGTACGAGTAAAGTCACCTTGTTTGACCTTGAATACGAATAAACGTTTATTATTTAAATCGAGATGAGCTCAAATGGCGAAATTCCGGTTGCACGTTGCCGCCAGCTTTGCGCCGCTGAACAAAGGTTAACACAGCTGAATTGCCATACTTAGTGTTTCTGTTATTGAATTGTTACTACAGTTTTTAGATATGGATGGGGGTTTTTGATTTAAAGTGGTAAAGGAGGCTGGCTATCTCTCATATTAAGTTCTCTCCCTTTATCTAACTCACACAAGCTATATGATATGTACACATATAATGTACAGTACACATATGCAGACATGACGAAACCAATACCAATATAAAGTTAAGAAAAAATATTGTAAAATATTGAACTTGTTTATAAGTACGAATTAATAAATTCAACGAGAAAGCTGCATTTCAAAACACTATCCAATCTATGTTGAACTATCTTCTTTGAAAAATCGAGAAATTAAACGAAACTTTGACAGTTGAGAGTTGTGAAACAGCATTTCACACACACACATTCAAAAGTCGGAAAAAGTTTGTTCCTCATCAAAAAATTATATGTCATTTTATATAGACATATTAGATACTCTAGAATTACAGACACAACATACTGGCCATTAAACACAACTAAACCTTTATAACCTATAGTTAACTAGATACTTCCTTGCAATAAACCTTGTTGTTAAATATAAATCACTGCAGTTTTGCTGGTACAAATCAAGGTTCTTCTGTTAAAGAAAAAAAAATCGTTAACGGTTGACGCCGGGGCCGGGGCGCCCCGTTACAGCCGCTGGTCCGTGAATGTCCTTCCGTCGCGACGCCGACGTGGCGCTTGACTCCAGACGACTTCTTAGGGAATAGGATACTTCCGCAAAGTACATTGTGTCTCGTTAGTGTACAGTCGAACATTGTAAAATATTAATTAACTTTTTATATAAGTGATTTAAAGTACGCATGTTGAAGCATGACTGGACGCTTAGGTTAGATTTAAAAATATCCGCACACGAGCTTAGAAATCTAGTGTGCGTCAGTACAGATAGAGTGGACGAGTTTACTAAAGTAGCTGGGAGCAATATTTGACATTCCTCAATACATAAACGTCAGGCCATTTCTTTTGCTTCTATATAAACATTTAAAAGCCATCTAAATGTATCCGTTTAGTTTTATACTTGAATCGCCATTAAATCTCCTCAGATACAAATATAGTAGGCCTAAATTCTAAATGAGCCGGTATTTTGTATGCATTTTAGATGGCTGAAAATTTGAGTTTTCAGATTAAAGTAGCATTAAAAATCCAGGAATTGTCTGAAGTAGGACATAGGGCGATATCTAAGACATACAATTCGGTTGGGTTAGGGCGATTACGTTACCTACAAACTGTACGATTAAGCGTTTTAACTTTATTTAATGTGTTTAATTTAGGAGTTGTATGCCCTCTTTACCATTTAACCTTAGTAAAACCAATCTAGAAAAAGTTATACAAGATATGTTAAAGTGGAACTTTATTATAGATGAAAAATACAGTGAATGTTGGAAATAATTTTTAATATTACAATTAATTTGGATTAAAAGTAATTTGGAATATTAAATGCATGATAAGTTACATTTGCAACAATAATTCCGAACTTTATTTCAATAATACTTATAGAGCACTGTAATGTAAAAGTAATTTAGTGATTTGGTCTTAGCCCTCATGAGGCAACTGACGCGTTTCATATTGGGAAAGTACTCGAGATTTGACTAACGTAATTGATCAGATAATGGATAAATAGACCCCTGCATCCCGAACCATGTCTGGAAATTGCAACTTAGTAAAGCTACAGTCTAACAAACTAATATAAATTATACTTGTTATTTTTGCAACAAAAAATGCAAGACAAACAATAAACACATGGACTTATGTAATAGGCGCCTTTAAAGTGGGGTATGTAAGAAACTTCCACGAGTGATGGTTGTCCAGGGATATTAATCTTTGCACCTAGATGTTCTATTATTTCAATAAATAAATCTAATTTGTGGGAACAGTGTACATGTTAGCACATTAATAAACCTAGATTGACATGTTAATAATGTTGAGTTTACCAACAGGGTATCTATCGATACTAATCCATACTTGATTCCAACCAAGTATAGATTGAAATTATAGTGAAATGTCCCTATATGAGGAAGAATATATTTCATTTTTCAACATTTTAAAATTGAGAAATGTAGTTTGATTACTTTATGAAATACAAGTAGCCTACCTAATGTCAATGTATACATAACCGAATAAGTAGGGACACGCTTATGGAAAAACGATTTAATGATAACTCCGCCCCCCAAACACAAATAGAGTCACAATCGCATATTTGACTCTATTCAGACCGGATTTAAGTGTTTACGGATAATGTTAATTGTTAAAACTCTAACAGCTGGCTGAAATATATCGGCAGGAATCTGTTATTTTTATTAGTTAGTTACATACTCATTTTGACGTTTTAAAGATAAACAACAGCGCACGCGACCGACGTGACCAAGGTTAATTAGTAGGTCCAGTCAGCGCTATATTATCCTCTGAACTTGGTGGGCAAAACTAAAATAAAATAACATGGGGTCCCTACTTATAGGATTATGTATACATTGCTAATGGACCCCTTTAAACTTTAGTTAGTTGATTAACTATACAAACTAAGTGCTCCTGAAACCACCATAGGGTGACAGTTTACAAACCAGATTTCAATTTCTTACATTTTGAGTGGATGTACAATACTGCAAAACAAACATTAAGCACCTACAAGAAATAATTAACAAACATTATCTAATTTAGTGCCGTTTTATACTAGAGTTTCTAATATTGTTATTAGTTCTTAATACTGCCAATATACTCGTAATTCAAATCAAAATATTATAAAATGCGGAAGGAAACATGATATACACGTTTTACAATGAAATTCCGCTTTATAGACCATAACGGAAAACAATGACAGGCTAGATTGTAGCCGAACATTTGCTCAAAAATAACGTCAATGACTTCCTACGGTGACCGGTAACAATGGAAATGTAACAATGGAACAAAATAAAGGCAGCGTAATAATAACAGTGTTGCAAGCTGAGCGAGAACGTACTGCCAATAGCGTTGCGTCAGGCAGGGAGCGTTTACTGGTGGTTAGCGCTCACGCCGTTGGTTGGGGAACCGCCGAATATCAGGGCTTACGACAAATGCAGCACGACGGCAATAATTGCGTCAAGGCTTAGTAAGTTTGTAATAACCACTCAGGCTGGAAGGAAATTGCTGTTATGGAGTCGTGGAATTGGTCTATTAACGTGATACGAAGTTAAACAACCTAAATTAATCTAAGGATATGCAAATCTATAAGACTGTTCGTTTTATTCAATGATGGAATGTCATATTACTAATAGTAGGTAAAGTTATAAATTTATTATAAATATAGAACCATATAGTCCGTTGCTTTTTCATTTGCACCTCACAAAGATTTACCTATAATAATATCACCTACTTGTTAATTTTATCTTACTGTTAACAATTCTGGAAAAAAATTTTAATATTATCGTGAGTAAAGACGCAGCTTTGCCTCCAAAATTGGAATAAAAAAGGGTCTAAAGACAAATACACAAAATTATAACACCATTTAAATTTTTTAAACGTATTAAAAATATAATAGGATATAATTTACCTATTCTTTAAGTTATTTTAGATTCATCCATAATTAGTTGTTTTAATCGACACTGTACTTTATTATCTTTATCTACTCACAAATTGGAGTTAGCAAAATTAGGTAAAATATTCCATGCAATAATAAGTCCAGCTTCATACAATAGCCCGGAATAGTTAAAAATCTCATTCTCATTAGACTTGTTGTCAGTTTACCAATATCCCTTCGATTAACTTTTGTCAAAAATTAATAAAATTTCCATACAGAATATATATAAAATCATAAATAAAGAAGCTGAATATTTTTTCCACCAATTTATGGGAAAAATTGTCCTCTAATATTTAGAAATCAAATCAAATCATGAATAATACTTAGAGCCTTGATAAAGATGAAAGGCGCAAACGCGAATCGGAGCGACACAAGAAAGTACTTGCCAGACGATAGGGTAGGATAGGATAGGGGAAAGTCGCTGTGTCGATCAAGACGGAAAGCCATGGGAACTCTCTTCGTGAGAGTCTGAATAAAATAGGAAAGTGTAAATAAACATAACCTCAGCAAACGTACTGAACTTTGGCTTTGAGCCACTATGGATGCTTGGGAAGTGCCTCGAATATGAAACGGGAAGGAGTCCATGAGAATTTGATTTAATCATTTGGAATAGATGGGGAATTCATCAGATTCGGGTGTGAGTATACAGTAGTTGGTTCCAATGAGGTTTTAAATCAAGACTACTAAGAATATAAGTAGTAACGTCGCGAAATTAAAAGCCAAAAATATACGTTAACGTTTTTAAAAGTACACAATCCGTTGCAGATAATTTCGTTGTATATTTAAAAAAAATCTATTAATATACTTCCTAAAGTAGATTTTTACCGTAAAAACTGGTATTAATCGATTTATATTATGGAGGTTAAGTGGTTTATTGAATTATTATAATTCTGCAAGTCATAATATCCCTTTAAAAATAATAAGCACTAAACAGTTTGTGTTACAATTTTAGCTGTCTGTGTAGTTATATTCAGCTCATAACATTTATGATAATATAGTAACACTGTTACTTGTATAAAAATCAGTTTTAGAATGTAATTTAACTACAATTTTATTCCATGCTATTTTTACTGGCGAAAAACGAACGTCTGTGCGTTTTATAATAAAAGTATCTTTTGAGACATTTTTTTAATTCCTCAAACATAGAAATCGGTTTAGAAATAAAGGAAGAGTTTTGATCACAAAAGTCACCTTTACGTACAGTAAAAAATATTTGCGAAGTACTGCATGCTTCTGCATTATTACTAAATTTTGAGTACAGTTTCAATAAATATCCATTTTTATAAAATATTTAAATCGGACATGAATTTATTTGTCAAATACTCAGTCTTGCCTTTCTATATATTTAATAGATAGATTCTATTTGTTTTCAAGATCTAGGGCTTATATGCTGATATGTGGTATAACTGTTTTAAAATATAAATTTTCCACGAATATTCCAATGGAAGTAAAAAGTGAAAAATGCAAAATTTGTTTTTTAGATCTTTACTTCAAAAAATTTTATTTTAGCAAGGGAGCGAATTAGGTTAACCGTTAACCGAAACGCTTACATACTTTATCGCTTGTTATAAGTATGATCTATACTTTATTCCCTGGAGTTTATATCTGTGTTCACACAAGTTTGCTCCTCGTATTTTGGTTTAAATTATTTGTCGTTGTTTCACTCGACAAGCTTATAATGTTTTATTTAGTTTTTCATCCCTCGGGGTTAGTAACCCTGTCTACCTTCGACAGTATTGACGATTGCAGACTGGTACAGCGACCGGGTAGGCGAAGGATAGTTGTATGGATGTGGGCTCAAAGTGGGTCAAGGAGCCGCAGTTACGAAGACCTTATAAAGGTACTCATCGTGCCTCTCGTGTCTCGTGTCGTATCTTTGATTGCTTGAAAAAAAAATAGTTAAAGCTATATATGGAAAACAATTATAAAAACTGTTTATTATACTATTTACTGTTTACACATAACGGGACACATATTGAGTGTAATAATAAATGTAGTCCGGTTAGTAAGATTTTGAGTATTCATTTTCCCTTAGAAACGAGTTCGAACCCCACTACAGTATATAGTATTGACTTAATTAGCAGCAAAGCCTTTCTGTCATTTATAAACATACCTCTAAAGTCCGTTTATTCAGAACTCAACGCAAAACAACCTGCCCATTCTGCCCTTCAGAAACTCTTAAGTTTATTGTGTATTATCGTTTAGCGACAAGCGTCTTTTATATTGTACCAGTGGCAAGAGGCCAATTTGTGGTTATAATGTTTGAAAAGAAAGAAAGGTAAGAAGAGAGAGAGAGAGAGAGAGAGAGAGAGAGAGAGAGAGAGAGAGAGAGAGAGAGAGAGAGAAAGGGGAAGAGGGAGCTTGGTCTCAGACGGTCGCCCAACCATAAGGACTACTTTCCAGAGCCTAGCGTAGCTGAGGGATATGCAGTGCTCAGTTCCACCGGTCAAGCATAGGGTACGCTAAGTACCGCTTCGTAATACATTGTTGAGCAAATATGAATTGGTGTTCGTTCAGAGGCCCTATAATAAACCCTGGCCCACCTACACCTCAGCATTAGACTTTCACTTCCTCACTGCTTGACGCTTGACGTTTGACATTTGCTGACCGAGAAGAGATGACGACTACTAAACCGGACAGGTTGAGGGAAAGGTTATGTTTATAACGTTGTTGAGGCTTTCTGAAGAAAACCTTTGGGTCATGCTGTGAAATGGTTACTGAACATTCAAGTTGTGTTTATATTTTTCTGGAAGAAAATTGTAATGCAAATAAAAATACATATAAATTTATAAACACTATTGCTATGATCTATATGATAGTAAACAACAGCCCAAAAATACGGTTAGGCTGTGTATTACCCTTGGTTACTCCCGTCTCATTAGTTTTGATATCGCGAATTTTCCTTTGATGATATCATTACCTGACATATTAATAATTTAAACATTGACTTACCTGTGCAATTTAAAATCTTTGCTATTACTTGGGAAACAAATATTGGGATTGCCTCCTGGTTAGTCTGAAAATGTACGAAATGTTATTTTGTACTATAGGGATAATATTACTATCTATTTTCTCTAAATCAGGACTCATCCTCATAATCCGTTAATAATGCGCTTTAAGTTGGCATAATTGTCGGTAAAGAAGTTTGTATCTCGACTTTCAAACCCCTCATCAGGTAACTATTTTGAAAAGGCAGGAAAAGAACCCATGTTCCAGACCAAATCAACAAACCTGTTTGAATCATTTATATATTTTTGTCCTTTACCAGTCTGATGTTGACAGACCAGTTTGTAAATATAAATAAATTAGAAAGCGTTTTGTACCTTTTCTTTTGCGTCCCCAAATTATGGAGTCTTTTTATGATCTGTTCGGTTTAGCCAGCAGAAAGCGAATCAATCACGGTCGAAGGAGCCTTGTTATTACTAATCACCAGTTTTTGCGCTGTTCGGCGACGCACTCAGCTATGACATGTGAGCAACTGTTCGGCGCTCGGCGACACAGTGACATTTCGCGTTGGGCAACGTCTTATACTTTCCCACCACGAGGTGAACGGCCGCCGTGATGCAACCCTTACTGGCGAAGATGCGCACTGGAACTGGCTACTGGACTTGCCAATGGAACTGATCTATCTGACTCGCCTTTGGACTGATTACTTTAGCAACTGACCCACTTGACACCGTATAGTGTTAGGGCTGGGCACTGCTCTGAGTTTACTTCCTGACATTTCCTGTCACCTGGCTGTGTTATGATCTAAGCAGATGGTTACATCACTTTCTGCTTAATTGATTTTACAAAGTTCCACTCTAATTGGTTGCAAACAATAAATAAAACGCTAAAAACGTCCGGATTGCGCAATTTTCACATGGAAATATTAAAATATTAAATAAAGTTAATTATTGTAAATCTGGTTTTGATTTAATGATTTCACTTAAGCTTAAGTGATACGAGTCAAATTTTACAATAAAAATAGTAATGGAAATTATAATGTAAAACTTTATAAAATAATAAATTATGTAAAGAGCGAACTAAACGCTTAAATTACTGTTTTCCTGGTAATTACACTTTGTAAACGACATTGCACAAAGCAAACAGTTTTGATTGTAAACTATTTTTGTTGTAAATTTTCAGTCTTGCGGTTAAAATTTCTTCTTTCGTATATTTCGAAAAGTTTTTAATGGTGTTTCAGTTTTCGACTGCCGATTGGCGCAAACTTAATTTTTCAAGGACATTTGAATTTTATTTATTTTTTGTATCAACATCAGAGACATTTGTGAAAGCGAGTTAGAGAACACAAACACAAATAAGACAAGCGGTCCAAACCCACTCAGATTTATACACTCCGGGAAATGAACCCGTGACCCCTTGAGAAGCCCCAAATTTGATACGTATATTTTGTTCTAGCATTAAATAATATGGCACGCAACATCAAATTTATAATGCAGTCAATGTGAAAGTAGATTGTCTAAATTCTTTTGGTTGTGAAAGTAAATTTTTCTTCTCTTAAATTCATATTTTATTGAACAGTAATTTGTTACGATTCATAATTTGGTGTATTTTACTTATTACTACCTTTCCACACATTTACTAATTTGCTATAACTAATCGTACTTGTTTTCGTTGAACCAACTAACTATCCAAAGTAAACCCGTTAAATTTACACCCTATGAAATACTAACAAAATTAGTTACTAAAACCAATTAATACAAATATAAAGCAAAATTTCTTAAATATTCATACGTATATTCCGGCACTACGTATTGCAAAATTATCAATAAATTAAATATTTGTTCTTGTTGTCTATTAAGGTGACTGGTTCAGTAAAATGTATTATAAAACAGTGGGTAAAGACCATGTTTTTCTCATAGAATATAAGTGGTTTTCTACAGTAAAGTTGACTGTTGTAATAATTGATTATTCGACTGTTAACATTTTGTCACGGTTTAACTTGTTATATATAAAATGTTACATCAGTTCTGTTTTCGCTGCTAATACAGTAGTAACAGTAATTTTCATTATTTAGAAAATTAAATTGTTGGAAGATATGATATACTTGTATTTTCCTACATCAATCAGAGTATTTACAATTCTCCATTACTGCGATGAGGGACAGAGATATATGTCAGGAAAAATATAACATCAAAATAACTTGTCTACAACTGATAACGGGATAAAAATATTATGATTCTTACCACATTTCAATATATATTTATTCTTACACTTTATTCACACACAATAGGTGAATATACATAAAATACCCCCGTCGCAGCAAATCAGCATACTCAGCGAATTTCCAGTGAATATATAACATAACACATTATAACACCTAACAGGATTCATAAGAAATGTATTCACAAATAAGCGATATTTAAAATATTAATTATTCTCCATAAGAATAACATTGGGGATGAGTACGCAGGTTTGCTGCAACAAGGCACACAAAATAATGGGTTTTTATGATATCAATAGAACTCATCTTAGTGAAGTCACATACCAAGTTTCATCCATATACATTCATAAATAAGCGATATATAACATATTAAGTATTTTCCATAAGAATAACATGGGGACCAAGTGCCTAGGTTTGCTGCTACAGGAGCCATAGGCGAAAAATTGTTTTTCTGTGCAAACAACAATAAACCATAACCAGATCAAGCCATATACCAAATTTCGCCAGTTTATGTTCATAAATAAGTGAGATATACAATTTTTCTTTTTCTCCATAAGAATAACATTAGACAACGTACTGTGTTTAGCACTTTCAATATCTCGGTAACCAATTGACGTAGAGCAATGATCAAAACACCAAATTGTTTGTTTTTTAAGCTGAATTCAATGGTATAAATTAAAATTTGATTTAAATTAAAATTAAATGTGAAAACCCCAAAAAACACATTTTTGGGGTACAAAACCCCCCAAAAACCCCCCTTGGGATGGTGCGATTCATCTGGTTTTCGAACTCGTTCAAATAAATGGTACTTTACACATTTGTACCAAATTTCATTAAGATCGGACCTTTTTTACGAGAGTTATCGTGCTTACGGACATATATATATATATATATATACATGTATAAAAATTTGAACGAATGGTGTTTTTGGCATCTGGGGACCTCAAAATGAAAAGTTATCATGGTCTCGGGCTTAAGTCTTACCATGAGACCTACGGTAATAGCTTCTTCCCTATAGGGGAAATTCGCTAAAAGATAAGAGTCAATTGATTTCGACCTGTCACACAGGTCATAATCAAGCCAAATTAGAGAATGACAGGATTAAAATGGCGTCCTTACTTATATTGGCTACCGGAAGATTCGGAAACAAGTACCTTTAGGTACCACCAGATTCAAAGTTTCAATGTTCATACATCAATTTATCCCTATCTATCCTTAAATTTGTCTTTATAAATAACCTTCCTTCCCATGCCTTCATTGCAGTTCCTTTCTTACAGTTCTTGAGAAGAGACGCCATTTTAGTTCTGTCATTCTCTCATTGGGACTGATGATGATCGGTGTGACCGGTCGAAGTAGATTGCCTTTTGTCATATTTTATGCATATTTAATTTTAGTATAAGAATGCAGTATGAGGGTAAATATACTTTAAAATGTCGTAAGACTTTTTATTTAATCTAATAACAACTCGTATCATGCTAATAAAGATGTTATTTTCAACTAATAATAAATAAAATGAAACCCCAGTGGAGCCTCTTCTAAAGTCACGTCTTAAACCTACGGTTGGTTATCTCAGTCAATGGTACCCTTACCCTTACCTCTCAAGGTAGCAAGCAACAAAGTAGAAAAGAGAAGAGCGCGGAAACAAGATTGGGGCAATCCATTTGAAATCTTCGGATGCCATCAGTTTCTACATATGGCGTTTCTGCTTTTGACAAATAAAACCTTATCCGTGGATCTGCTCTGATTCGGAATCTGGAAATCTACTTCCCATCAATTTCTGCGGCTAACAGTTACTTAACAGCTGTTTTGCCGGTTATGGCCGCTGACGCAACTCCCGCCACCGCGCCAACGCCGTCGCTCCCTTCCTGTTCCTGGCCGCAGCTTTCTCCCGATCCCACCCGGTATCCCAGGATTAGCACGTGATCCCTGGTGTCCTGATGCCTCCAAGGCCCAGACCCAGGGGATCTCAGAATTCGATTTCGTTAGGTATCGGTTGAAAAATTCAATTACTAAACGAAATTTAAGTTCAGACCTTCCGGTAACTTTGTAAATCTTAACCGTGGAGAATTCTCAACCCTAAAGGACATTGCACTTGCCAATCAGGAGGTACAACTTGATTGAATTCAAACACTTGTTCTTGAAGGCTGATCCTATCTTAAATAGATTACTCTTAAATTTGAATTTCGAGCTTTGCTTATAAGCTATGCTGCAGACCTATGGTTGTCATTTTTCTAAAATTTACTCCTTCAGTATGGGATGTATTAGTCCGAAGAACTTGGCTTGTTTTAATTTTTAATGTGCAAAGGAAAAAATAAATGTTTAGAACTTTCTGCAAGCTTTATTATGTTCTACGATGGTAAGGGAACCCAGATAGTAACAGATGGAGTCCTAGGGTCAAGCTTTGCTACAGGGATTGGTAAGGGAACCCAGATAGTAACAGATGGAGTCCTAGGGTCAAGCTTTGCTAGAGGGATGATATTTTGTATACCTCAAATTTGATATTTTTAGTCCTACAGAGTGTGCAAATACCTCATAGTGATTCACATTAACTACATAAGTGTTGAAATTACTTTAATGCGTCGTTATCTTTATAACGGATTATACTGCGTAGTCCTTTCACCTGACTCTGCATGTCAGGCGAATTTGCCTTTCCCTCCTTTTGCGAATTAATTGCTTACCACATGTGCAGAAATCCGTAACTCTCCATCAAATAAATGCCACTTAACCATGTATGATAGTTTTATCGTTCTACTATTTTACCTTTTTTATTTTGAAATACATTTTAATAACATTTGTTATGTATTAATATTGTTACAAAGAAGATTGAGATATCAAGTATTTTTCATAAATAATCCATCACATATGAATGATTTACATCCATTTTATGGATCCAATGTATGGATGTAACATATAAATTCAACTGCTTTTAGATTTTAATAGAATTTGGTCAGAGCTGTTTATCTAGTTTGTTTGATCAACCATAAACAATTTTACCACAAGTAATTAACTCTTGTATCTGTAAAGATAGAAAGGAACTCAAAACTCGCAATGAAACAAATTTTAATTATCTTTGCATTTTTTGACAAATTATTACTAAATTTCTAACATGTCTGTCATGGAATTGTCGACATGACATAGAAGTAATTTGGTTTGCTGAGGGAGACAGAGATTATCCTTGTGGCTCGTACTCCACACTCCACCCACCCTAAGCCTGTAACATTAAAACCCTCGTTTTCATAAGTCCCCGGTCTGTTGCAGGAGATGGAGGACCAGCCCCAGTACCAACACCTCGTCGACCCGCTGCAGTCGGATGAGAGCGTGGCCGCGGACAAGCGGGAGTCGCTGGTGCCGCCCCCTGCCGCCCAGACCCTCCAACAGGCCGCCCAACAGCAGGACATGTCTGCCCCCATTCAGCTCAAGCTGCCTCTTACTCTTGACTTCGACGATCTCGCCGGGGTAGGTCTAACCATCAAGTCCATCACTCTGTACAACTGATAGTGTAAGCATTGAGGTTCTAGGTGCAGGGCTTAAGGCTAGATAAGAAATTTATATAAATATTTTAAACAGTATGTTGAAAGGTACACAACAACAGTAATCAAGAAATTCAGAGCAGAATATTTATTGGATGTGGAATCTAGCTCATATTTCTATTCTGTGTCGAAACGTGTAGAGTCGACAAGGGTACTGGATCTCCTATTTTATTCTTGAAAGGAGAATCTAACCGTCACGCCGAATAAATGGGAGAGTCAATTTATACTGAACAAAACCAAACTTAAAACATAGTTGAGTAAATAAACACTTGTTTAATGAATATTATTTTTGCATGGTACCGTATTCAAACAGCTTTCAACCCCTTTTGAATAAGTTTTCATAAGTTACTCGTACCATTTTTTAGGTGCAGCTCTATATTTTTAAGTCTGTAGATGCCTATAGTATTCAGTCAAAACTAAAACTAAAATAAAAATATAACAGCGTTGTATAACTTCATAATTGTCTTAAAAAACATCATTCACGGTAGGATACTTTTCAAAAAAATTGTTAGTACTAGTCATCAAAATTTATGAACTTATAATGATAAATTAACTAAGCAACATGTATAATCCGGGCAGGCTCTGGTAGAAAAGAACCAGAGATCGAGGATGAACTGCGTGGTGGAGAAGCGACGCGCGGAGGAGGTGATGGACCATCAACCCAAGACTGTGCGACTTCCCTTCGGCGTGAACCTGACGACCGACCCGCGGTACGAGCACGTCACGGGGGAGAGGATGGCCATCTTCTGTGAGAGCGGTAACGACCAAAGGTGGGTCAGAGAGTGAGAACATTTAGGGATGATATTATATGTTTACTCCTTTTAGTGGATGGAATTTGTTTATAGAGATATGTGCTCTCAGAATCACTAAGCCTAATGCATACATTGCAAATTGTTGTAATTTATGACCACTTTGTGTTACTTTAAATATTTGCAGCTTTGTTTGTTATTGTTTTCTTTTTGAATGCTGTGTTTGTTTTGGAATATCAACAGATAAGAAAAATGCATACTTCCAGAATCTCGGCAAATTCACTCTTAAAACCCTGAAAATTCACTTACCTTATTAGTTAAATGTTCCATGAAAAAAAATTAATTTCTTGTCATATTTCAGGCACGTGCCAGTGGACAACAGCATTGCGACGCCAGTCGTCGTGCCAGTTCCGTTCCACCAGGAGGCGATGCACCTGATCCCCATGCCGGTGCCCATGGGCCCCCACGGTCCTATGTTCCCTCCCCACGGTGGCCTACCCCCACCCCCACCCCACATGATGCCGCGCCACCCCCAGCAGATGGTCCACCCCCCACCCCCGCCCCAGCACTACCCCCACCCCGCCCAGACCCAGGCCCAGATGCCCCACTTCCCTCAGATGCACCAGATCCCTCAGATGCCACACCACGAGATCCCGATGTCCATCCTGACCCGCATCGCACAGGAGGAGGCCGAGTCCAAGGACGACTCCCCGGTCCACATCATCGCCAGGGAGGAGATCATCCCCGTGTTCCACCCCGCTAGTCCCGAGGGGCGGGCCATGAACGTTCCTCAGCACCCCGCCCCCGTGCCGGCGGAGATGGTGCAGCCGCCCCCACCGCCCCCGCAGTTCGCCAGGAGTCTGCAGATGCCCCAGACGACTCAGCTGCATCCCGCTCCTCCCGTGGAGCAGCAGACCAGGCCACACTGTACGTATGCAAACTAGTCACTAACAAGGCTATCATACCCCACCTATGGTGATGTTAACACAAAGGTTTAATTCCTTCCGCGTGATCGAACATTAATGAAAGGATTATTTTTAGCAGAGGAACCCCGTAACTTATGCCGAATCCCAGGTGCGTTGTAGATTTCGTGACAAGGCATTGTATATTCCGCTAAATACCCAGCAAGGTACACCACGTTCAACAGACGTAAACACAGTACTGTGATTGTGATATTATACTTTTAGCCATCTGACACACAAATTATTGAGATGAGGTTATTACTATATTTGCTTGTAAGTTTCAAAAATCCTTTAATTTTTGTTCAGAAATCCTTTCAACGCATAAGGCGTTTGAACAAAATATTTGCTCACTATTTAAACCTCCACAACGGATGCATTTCGGGAGTCTAGAATTCACTGAGCCTCAAAGGTGAACAACAATCCGCTAGTTACACTTTCGAATTTGTTTAAATCAGACTAATCAGCTCATTTTATCTTAACTGTTTCAAGAACTTGTCTTTAACAATTTATGTCTGACTTTTATTCATGTTATATTGTAAATGATTTCAACATAATTGCAGACGCCTTAAGCACCAATATAAACTATCTGTATCAAATTAAAACTTATTAGGCTTACGTAAAAATTAGATCACACATTGTACGGCCTCCTGGATTACATAATCGCCTTTATCATGAAAACAATGAATATTTCTATATAGCAAGTTTAAATCAGGAGTAATTTGAAATTATTAGCAAATTGGCTTAAGCCAAAATGTTTTAGTTCTATAAGAGTTTTACCAACAAACAGAATCGGTTAGGGAAAGCCACGACCGGGGTACCAGACAATGACACTGTAATGGGGGAAACAGTGATGAGGGAGGGGGGAGGAGGAAGAGCCACAAAGGTGCTCATTACAACAATGTGGTCCGTTAACAGCGTGTCGATGTAGAGAGGTGGCCTTTCGCTGACCTAGTGGCGTCACCGCGTCCTGTCACCTCCGCCGCCGCGCCGCGCCGCCTGCGACCGTTACACCGTCCGCGGTGACCGCAGGAACTACAAGCAACCGTGGACTACACACTTGAAATTGCATTTTAAAATTTGATTGGAACAGTCCAATCATTACTTTTGGTTAGTTTGATTACAACTAGAATTTTATAATTTTATAATGGAAAAACATGCATTCTTCAATACAAATATTGAAAAGATAAACGAAATGTTTATGTTCATTAAATTAAAGTTGTTACATTAATATTTAGGTTACTTTTGCAAATGCAAATGCTTTTGGTCAAATAAATACCGAGTGAGAACTCATGAAGCAATAACTAGCTAGTTGGTGTTCTGTCCTTCGCACATTGCTGATGTAGGACCAACATCATGTTTTTTGCGATTTAGCTGCAAGTAAATAAAAATATTTTAAAATTACAAAAGCGTATGACTGATGTATGTTGTATTTCTGTTCCAGACGTGCAGCCCAGGTCCGTCCGCAGTGTGGACGACACATTCCTCAAGCGCGAGAAGCGTGTGAAGCGGTGCGCATGCGACTGCTCCTGCTAGACGCGCCCACCAATCAAACTTGTACATTCGTGATGACGTCACACCCTCTACGTACGGCGCATGCGCACTCGTCTCCGCGTATGTGCCACTTGTCAAGTGACCCCACTCGAGCTGTGTTTCTGTTATTTTTAATAGATTTCTTAATAAACTTCTATGTTATGTTTTCTTTAACTTATATTTTAAACTGACTCCTTGAATCATCCTTGTGTGTATTTTTTATATTTCTAATGTTTTAAGTATTCAAAGTTTTATGTATAAAAAGTATCAAAACTGTTGATTGAAAAAGACTGTGATGAACATGAGACATAAAACTCCCTTGCAGCAAACCTGCATACTCAGCAAATTTCCAACGCATATATATGTCTTACTTACACATTAAGCCACTTACCAAGATTCATAAAAAAATTCACAAATAAGAGATGTATAAAATATTAACTATTCCCCATCAAAATAACATGGAGGCCAAGAACCCAGGTTTTCTGCTTCGGGACCATCGGCAAACATTTTTTTTTGTGTGTAAAGAACAATAAACAACAACGTAATATAGAAGCCATACAACAACTTTCGTTAGTGTACGTTCATAAATAAGCGATGAATATTTTTCTTTTTCTCAATAAGAATAGCATTAGACAACGTACCGTGTTTACCATTTTCAATATCTCAATAGCAAATTGCAATGTATACATGTATACATACATTGCCAATTGACGTAGAGCAATGATCAAAACACCAAATTGTTTATTTTTAAGATAAATCCAATGGTGCAAACTAAAATTTAATTCAATAAAATTTATATGTCAAAACCCCAATAAACCCATTTTTTGGGTACAAACCCCCCCTCCCCCCCAAAAAAACCCCTTCGGATGGTGCGGTCCATCTGGTTTTCGAACTTGTTCAAATAGATGCTACTTTAGACAATAGACAATATTCTTTATTGCGTATTCATGGGGTATAGTACAGCTGTCAAAGAATTATACAATACAACTGTTCAGGAATTCGGTTTTTTTGTAGTAGGGTGGTTCTTGTAGCCATGTAGTCAGTTTCTTCTTAAAGTGTTGAAAAGGTTGGATTTTCAACAGCTCGGGCAGGTGGTTGTAGTACAGTGCTCCTTTGTATGAGGGTTTCTTTCCAGAAAGGCTTAAATGGTGAGATGCAGGGTGAAATTTGTAGCATCTCTTGTATTGTATTGGTGTCAGTCCTGTCGTCTTGGCTGTTTCGTGGGGACTGCTTGTAGGATTGTTTCACGGATATACATAGATGTCCTTTACACATCTGTGCAAAACTTCCTTTATCAGACCTTTTTTACGATAGTTATCGTGCTTACGGACACATATATACAGGGTGTCTCACGTAAGACACCTTTTAACATAAAATAACATTTACGGAAGACCCTGGATGTGTTAATCCACAAGACATAATTTATTCTGATTCAAATTTCTTACTCGTACTAAACTCAGCTTTACCCTGATGTGCCTGATGTGCCTGATGTTTTGGACATTCTAGTGTCCAAAACAGTGGCCAAAATAAAAAAGTCAACGTATATCAAAAAGTATATCATTTTAAAGGTCTTAGAAATCTTAACAACTTTCTAATTTTCATTAACCTCGTACCTCTCTTTGCTTTATAGCAATCAACAAAAATCGTAATTTACCCATATAAAATGCATGTTACTTCTACATAACTCATTTATAAAAGACCTCAGAGTATTTGGCAGTGTTATGTATAAATAACATGTAGCCTATTTTATATGGGGAGAGTAAGATTTTTGTTGATTGCTAAAAAACAAGAGAGATACGAGATTGATGTAAATTAGAAAGTTGTTAGGATTTCTAAGATATTTAAAATGATATACTTTTTGATATACGTTACTATTTGACTTTTTTGAATTTTGGAACCATAATTTTCAAACAAATAATTTTGTGTTGTATTTTACTATGTTTTGAACACTAGCATGTAGCATATCAGGGTAAAGCTGAGTTTAATACGAGTAATAAATTTGAATCAGAATAAAATGATGTCTTGTGGTATAGCAGATACAGGGTATTCCGTAAATATTAGTATATTTCGTAAAAATGGCCGCCATTTTGAAACGGTTAGAGATAAGTGAGTTCTGTTTTCACAAAAATGTTTATATGTTAAAGGGCTTTAAAATAACCTATAACATGACGTATGTTTACATTTGGAAATTCCGAGATTCGAACTTGTGACCCTCAGTTTTTGGTACATCCTGTATTTTAAACAAGTTAAAACTATTTTTACGTTACTCATTGGGGTCGATTTAGTGGGAAATAATGTTATTTTATCCTTCTAGGTCAAGTGGTTCGTCTGCAATCGGTTTGAGACTCCTTACGTGAGACACCCTGCATAAACGAAAAGTTATCATGGTCTCGGTCTAGGTCTTACTATGCCGACTACGGTAATAGATTCTTCCCTGTAGGGGAAATCCGCAAGAAATGTTGCAAAGAATGAAGAAACGGTTTGGTCAGGTGACTTCTGCAGTTCATTTAGTGAGCTGAAGCTGCTGATTCTATTATGTATATATACATATTGCAAATACTCTCTAGACTGCTAGACTTTGGTTAATCACTTTTATTCAATATCAATAAATCGCCGACGGATAAAAATTATTCACGCAGCTCCTCCTAATGCGTATTCATCTAAGATGAATTAGATAAATCACTTACGGCATCAAACAGTTAAAAACTTAATTTAAGACCTAGGACTTCTAAGGTATTTTAATCTCTTTAGTTAATACTTGGAGACAATTTGTCTTCATTGAATAGTAAGATATATTTAAACAACTATACAGTATAGTGAAAGTAAGGATACGTTTAGTATATACTTGAAGTAATAGTTTACTTACCTTAACAGTCGTCATAATCCTGTATCTCTAGTAGATCTATTAGTGATTCAGGATTGACGATGGATAAGGTAAACAACCTTTTACAATAATTCAATTTGATTTTAAATCCAGGAGTCAAATAATGGATAAATTTAGTTCATATCTTGTTTTGTTTTTGTTAAACATAAGCGATTTAACTATTAATTGAAACAAGTTAACTCGTGTAACAGACATGAATGTCGTAAAATAACCCCCAATACATAACGTTCACGTCTCCTTCTCATTAGTAAAATGAAATTTTAAATACATCATTATGATTACAATTGAATGTATCATTATGATTACGTATCGGTGTTAGCAAGCTTTTAACGTTTAATTTACCAACAACGAATCGTTCTTTTAAGTTACCTTATAATGAAGGTGACGTTATCAGTTCAAGCACTCATTTACGTCAAGGATGTTTAAAAAAGGAAAATATATGCATAAAACGAACAGGACTTAACATTTATATTGACCGGGAATACACTACCGTCAACCCTTGGATATTTGCCCCGCACGCAGCAATGTTCGTAGTAATGCTCAAGATTTTAACATTCTTGGCAAAATAGAATATGTTTTTCTATTTATAACGTCGTCTTGATGATACTAATGACAGAAGATGGATATAATAGATCAAAAACCGGAATCATAGTATATCACGTTATAGACACCGGAGGCTACAACAGATTTTAGTGAGTTAAAAGTTAAGGGATGTTAAGGCTTTAAAAGCAAAGAGCTTTCCACATTACGTGATCATAGAGCATACTTTTAGGTGTTTATGTAATAATACCATCCTACACACCGTATTTAAGGACAATTAAATCTGATTGTATACTTTTCTTCCTCCGAATCCCCCACTAACTAATAACTATGGTACCAACAGCTGTTGTTGTTTGATAAAAGTAACAAATTACTTACACGCTAGCATTTCCTGTTAGAGCTAGTCACTCCAGTGAATGAAATTCCCTGTGCTCTTTCAAAATATAATTTATAAAACCACAAAATTGTCTTTGGCTAAGTACAAAAGGATTAGCAATAAAAATCGGCTCTTCGAGAGGCTTATGTAGACAGTTAATCTTGCAATAGCCCATTTACAACGACATAGGTATATGTTTACGTGTTGATAGGAAACGGCTGAAACCTTGGCCTTGTTATTAGTGAATTTCCTATGGAAAGTGAACTATTAGCACGGTGAAAATTAAGCCCGGGACCACCATAGAAGTTCCTAACGTGACCCCCTGAACACGTTTTGGGGGTTCGTTCAAAATTATATATATATATATATATATATATATGCAGGCACTCTAGCGGTCACATTTTTTGTCCGATTTACTTCAAATTTGGTAGGGACGTTCCTTTCTATAATTAGTTGGACAAGTTCGTTGGGCAAAACAATCGGAAAACTCTAAACCCGTCTTTTGGTGATTAATCTTTCAAATTTCGAGTTTTTGGGCCCAAAAAGGGTCAGAAAAGACCCTGATGTGAAATTAACGAATGTAAAAAGATGGGAATTAGTGTGGCGAAAGTTTAAGCCCTCTCTCGTCATTCTAGCATATATATTTACCGAGTTATTAAAGGAAATGTGTATTGACCAAACACAGTACGTTGTCTTATGGGGGTTTTACATTAGAAAAACCTGTTAATCATTTTTTGGTGTCCTTTTATCATCCCCAACAACCTCACGCCTACTTTAAAGCCTGACTAGACCTTCTCCTAACCTTATAATGCACAAAATTGTATTCCCAGCATTGCAGGTAAATAGAACCAGGAGTATCAGAACAGCCAAAAAATCAATATTTTCAGATTTGGATAAAAATTGGAATAATTGTATGTTTTTAACTGATTTTGAGTTTTTATAGTTTTTTATGTGGAAATTCACTTCCCTCACGTCAGCGTGCTGCGTGCGAATTTGTTTTAAACATCTTGTTATTCTTATACCGACAGTCTTTTTTTGAAAGCATCATTAGTTAATTTAATTAATATGTATTACATTAAATTAAATTTCAAAGTAAATCTTTATTTCAAGTCTGGTTGAATAATTGTCATACGTTATTAATAATGATTGCCAGAATAATGAATACGCAAACAATTACCATCTAAATCTCAATTATTACGATAAGTCATGGTTCGGTTAAATTTTCTTTGATATTCTTTAGCCCCTGTTGTAATACCCACGCAACCTGCTTGACGTATATGTACTGCAGGCATTATATGGTGTCTGAAGGCGCACATATTTTTCCTCCGGGAGCTAAAAGTAACGGTGACTTTGAATACAGTATTTGTTTATGTAGTGAATAATTTAAATAAAATGCAAGCAATCGCATTTAATGCCAAGTAACGAAGAAACAAAATCTTACCTTGCTTGATTAGTAATACTGGTCAAACACAAAATAGTATAGGGAAATAATTAACAATCATACATTTTCCACAAATTTTATTACATCAATGAGTAAAAATAAATATGTGTAAATAGATATAAACAAATATATGTATCACAAATAACATCTATCACAGAGATTGGACGAGTAACAGCCAATGGTGTAGTTGAGTCTGGGAAGAGCCTTAGATCGAGTGACACAGACCGCTGTGGTTGTGGTGGTCGTGCCGACCCGACCAGGCGCCTGGGTCCCGGTTGAATCACACGAAACTGGTGTCCCTAAAGGTGATGATGGGGGCTGAGCAGTGACCTCGCTTGGTGGCGCTCCCACCAGGCCTCGGCAGCGGGAGGGACTCCTGAAAAAAAATGGTCAAACACAGTCGTCACTGATGAATAACCCCATTAATACACAAGCAGGTAATTTGGAACAGCGATATCTCAGGTAATATTGAATCGATTTATACCGCACAGAATCAATTTATGCTTGATGTGTTAGTTTAAAGAGTTGCTGTGTAAATTATACTAATTCTCTTCAAACTTACATTTATCTTTAATGTAAATCAATGCCTCAATGTAAATCTTATGTGTAGATGTTAACTGTATATATAACAGATGTTGACACATTAAAAACACAGCACAGTAGCAAGTACATATTTTGCAAGTATTACATAAATTTTGACTATTAGGATTGACACAACACTACCTAAATAGTATATAATGTATATTGAATGACATCGCAACATGCATATGTTATGAGGCGTGATATAAATTCAAAAAAATTACAAGAACATTTGTTCGAGTTCGTGCAGACGGTCATACTAGTAATCTTTAATAAAACTGTATTTTTAATAAAGGCTGACTAATTACCTCCGTATGATCTTAATAATGGAATTGATGTATTTTTGTTTCGTATTTTACAAATATTTTCCTCTTGCATGAGTTTTATAAAGTAATTGTAACAATTCTCGCGTTTGAGTCTTTTAATAAAAACGTTAATGATTTTTTGTTCGAATCTTGGTTATGGTATCCATGTGTTACATCCAATGTATGTTTGAATCTTGTATATTCGCCAACCGCTTCCACCCCTGAACCTGGCTCGTGCTGTGCTGCCTACCTGACTGTGGTGGCTGGAGTAGGACCGGACCGCCCTCAGGTGTAGCTGGTGCAGCAGCCTGGCTACTGTGGCGTCCCCGGTCTCCGCCTCCGGTAGCAGCTCCGTGCCCGTGGGGCGGCGCAGCAGGTCCGGCGTCTCGCTTATACCTGGACACCATACATAGCCATAGAATAAGGTCTATTCAGGGTCTATCCAGAAGGCAGTGCATTTGCTGCAAGGTCTGCTCATTTACAAACTAACATACTTCTGGAAATGACCTTGCATGCAAAAAAAAACAATTGAACGACATCTTGCGTGGCCTGAGAAGACATTATGTAAGGCCAGATATTGATGTTGTGGAAATAAGCAGACCTGGCACCTTCTCAGTAATATTTTCGGTAAATAGAATATTGCAGAATGTCTATGTACTATAGGTTTTGCCCACCCACAACAATATTGTTAATCTTAGATTTAACAGTTGGTCAGAATTGATGAAATTAATTTTATATTGCAATCTCTTTATTAGGAAAGCTAAGGTCCTATGCCTTTTCTGGCGCGGGACCATTTTTGTGGACCATTTCGGTATGTGATTAAGTGAGATGAGAAACCATTCAAACCCATTTCAGAATTGTCGCCCTGGGACAATCACCAAGACCTATAACGATTTTTTTCAGAGAATAATGGAAATTAACTATAATATGCCATTATTTATATAAGTTTTCCATTCAGACCTGGGAGAACTTATAGAGCAATCAATGCCCGACCTTTTGCAAGAATGAAACAATCTTTATTTGAAAAAATTTGGATAAACTTAAAGTTATTAAACTAAGAAAAAAGTTGAGCGTGGATTTAGAATTTCTGCAATGGGCGAATGAATACAAAATATCCCCTCTCCAAGCCCTCTATAATCATGCCAATCAGCTAATTTTCAATCAACTACAGAGATTTTTCCTGTATTCTGCTCAGTTTAATAATTACTGACATATCATGGTTGTTCCATCATTGATATAATGTATCGCTGCACTATTTGCGAATCATTAATACTGTATTATTATTAAATAGGGTTTAAGTGAGAATAATGGTGAATACCTATTTGCCTTTGAATGTCTTTGAGTGCAGTGTACCCGTGACTAGCAAAGGATAGCAAATATGTAAGTCATTTCGCATATTACACTGCCAAGAATAAAACTTCAATCACCAGGGACAATGATTTATCGATCAACACAATCCAGAGGTAAAATTAAAAAAATGAGTGGGTGAACTAGACAGAAGACTTATGCGTACTCAGCATACCAATACTAACGTTGCGAGTTAATCTGATACATTTTCTTTCGATAACAGAAATCTTTGTCGTCAGCTCTTGATAGTTTTAGGTGACTGAACCTCACACATACACTCAAAAAGCTAGTACAGTATATTACAATAATATAGGTATTTTTAGTAATATGCTAAAGGCTATTTCATTTTTAAAACAGTTCAGGACTCGGCAACATTAGTATTTAAAGCTATAATGTATATTGTTTTGTGTACTTGATTTGTCTTGCTTGATGTCTATTTTATTAACTTTTAGTTTGACACGGAATGCGGGGGGTTAGACAACATTTGTAAAAGAGAACCTACCTTGTTATGTTAAGTTGATACTATCAACTTTGCCAAGAAAATTAACAGAACTGCCAACACATCGATATATTGAAACACAAAACACCACAACAAACAACATTAAATACTCATAGGAATAATAAAACTATAAAACCGAACTGATAATTAAAATACCAACTAAAAACTATATAAAATAAAATAAATAAAACAACAAAGTTACATGATGACTGCAGAATTATGGCGTACGTTCATTGCTGATGCCGCCGGCCAGCACCGCCTGTAGTCGCTCCAGTCGCTTGGCCGGGTCTTCACCAACCAGCCAGTAAGTCATCATCTCCCCCTTGCCCTGTGAACCAGTACAACATAGTTACATGATGACTGCAGTGTTATGGCGTACGTTCATTGCTGATGCCGCCAGCCAGCACCGCCTGTAGTCGCTCCAGTCGCTTGGCCGGGTCTTCACCAACCAGCCAGTAAGTCATCATCTCCCCCTTGCCCTGTGAACCAGTACAACATAGTTACATGATGACTGCAGTGTTATGGCGTACGTTCATTGCTGATGCCGCCAGCCAGCACCGCCTGTAGTCGCTCCAGTCGCTTGGCCGGGTCCTCACCAACCAGCCAGTAAGTCATCATCTTGCCCTTGCCCTGTGAACCAGTACAACATAGTTACATGATGACTGCAGTGTTATGGCGTACGTTCATTGCTGATGCCGCCAGCCAGCACCGCCTGTAGTCGCTCCAGTCGCTTGGCCGGGTCCTCACCAACCAGCCAGTAAGTCATCATCTCGCCCTTGCCCTGTGAACCAGTACAACATAGTTACATGATGACCGCAGTGTTATGGCGTACGTTCATTGCTGATGCCACCGGGCAGCACCGCCTGTAGTCGCTCCAGTCGCTTGGCCGGGTCCTCACCCAACAGGAAGTATGTCATAATCTCTCCCATGCCTTGTGAACCAATACAGGAAAGTTACATGATGACTGCAGTGTTTAGGCGTACGTTCAATGCTGATGCCACCGGCCAGTACCACCTCTAGCCGCTCCAGTCGCTTTGCTGGGTCCTCACCCACCAGCCAGTATGTCATCATCTCTCCCTTGCTCTGTGAACTAGTACAACATAGTTACATGACGACCGAAGTGTTATGGCATACGTTCAATGCTGATGCCGCCGGCCAGCACCACCTCTAGCCGCTCCAGTCGATTGGCCGGGTCCTCGCCCACCAGCCAGTAAGTCATCATCTCCCCCTTGCCCTGTGAAGCAGTACAATATAGTTACATGATGACTGCAGTGTTATGGCGTACGTTCAATGCTGATGCTGCCGGCCAGCACCGCCTGTAGTCGCTCCAGTCGTTTGGCCGGGTCCTCGCCCACCAGCCAGGAAGTCATCATCTTTCCCTTGCCATGTGAAGCAGTACAACATAGTTACATGATGACTGCAGTGTTATGGCGTACGTTCATTGCTGATGCTGCCGGCCAGCACCGCCTGTAGTCGCTCCAGTCGTTTGGCCGGGTCCTCGCCCACCAGCCAGTAGGTCATCATCTCTCCCTTGCCCTCTGAACCATTACAACATAGTACCGGGGCATCTTGAGACCCACCACTCCCGCCACACAGTGGCCTGTACAGCATTGTGAGGTTAGAGCGTTCAGAGTGTAGCAGTGGTCAGCAGAGGAACAATAAGTGAGTCATCATCTCGCCCTTGCCCTGAGAACGAGCACCACAATATTGCATACTTGAAGAGTAACCATTCTAAAATATATTGAGGGAAATTACCTTAAACATTTAATTGGGTTTTACAAAATGTTTTGGGTTAAACCAAAATGTTGTGTAAAATGGATTTAATCCAATTATTTAGTCCCTAATAAAGTTATTGTTTATGTGGATCTTCAATCAAGTTTTAATCAATACAAAGGACCTTGGGGGCCGAGGTTTGCTTGGAGGAAAATCATATGTTGATCCATTACCATGTAAGTGTTACTTGACAATTTAACAGTTGTTTTTGAACAAATCTTATAATATGTTGCTATAAATTAAAAATCGATATGCTCAAAGATACCAAATTCAATTTTCAACGGAGTGTTCTAGCCAAATTTTAGTTTTCCTTATGAATTTTGTCAATCGATTTTCAAAGGCCCCCCAAAAAACTAAGCAAAATCATTTTGCAGGATTCCGAACGCCATTTAATTTACAGACATTGTTCTTATTCAAAGAACCTGCCAAATTAAAAATACTGTATCTAGAGACAGAGCATGTATATCAAACCAGCAATAACAAATGTGTCGGTATATGTATTGCATAAACAGATGTTCTTGTTGTCAATTGAACTACAATTGGTTTCCATGCTATTCTTATGAAGACTTTGAAGGCGACCTGTGCCTTTCAGAATTTACCCTGCACATTTACGGATCGAGGTTATTTTCTTGACACCTCAATCGACGAAACTGGTTCAGAAATAACGGAAGGAGTTGTTTGTTTACAATTAACTTAACGTAGTATAGATATAGAAGAATATGTGCAGGATAACATTTGTTTAAGCTCTCTATATATACAAAAATAGACTTGTACATTATAAGAATCTTCCCTTCTGAACAGATTTGATAATAACGTAATTGCATTAAAAACTTTTACCTAAAAGAGAATATTTAACACATAATATGTATTAAATCTATTGGTAAATATTTGATGAATGTTGAAAAACATTGTACAAATGACAATATATTACTGCAAAAATAAAAATGTTGCATGTATTGGGTACAGTTACTGGAGAGTTTTTTTAGACTTCGTCACTACATATGTATTTATTTACAGTCAACATAGCAATACAAGTTAGTTGCGGGTTTCAAATCATCACCTTGATCATGGTGAGCCCGCGCTCCTCTATGGCGTAGCCCCCCAGCCTCTGCAGGAGCTCCGTGGTGGTCTGTGAGATGTGGATGCGGAACGGCTCTCCCGTGCTCTCCATGCGGGAGGCGGTGTTGACGGTGTCGCCGAACAGGCAGTACCGGGGCATCTTGAGACCCACCACTCCCGCCACACAGTGGCCTGTACAGCATTGTGAGGTTAGAGCGTTCAGAGTGTAGCAGTGGTCAGCAGAGGAATAATAAGTGGGTATCCTGGACACTCATCGAAGAAGTGTCTTAAATTCTGGTCTCAATTCATGGAAAAGGTGCCTAAGAAATGTTAGTACAATAATTTGATGAATGTGTTCTTATACCTTAACCTGCCATTGGCAAACTATCAAAGCAAATAAGTAAATCTATTTAAAAGATAAATGCCATTTTCTATATATTGTTTGTGGCTTTATGTCGAATAATGTAATTGTTGTCTTTATTCAATATGGCGCTCTCCTACCCGTAACATCGAGATGCAGTGGTTAGGTTAGATTTTGTTACTAAGCGTTGCATAACCTAACCACGCATGTTATATAGCACAATCTGTCGCTGTACAAGCTAGCGATGCATATTAATATTTGTCTCGGGGGTCACTTTAATTAGTGAAAATAGGGGCTCGTAATTATTAATTTTTTTTAAATCAACAAATATTTTTTTTAATTGTAGTGACTTAATAGATTGTTTTTCAGGGTTTCTCAGGGAATTAAAACCATTTAATGTATTGATTGTTATATCTGAACTTGGTCTAATATCAACTTGGAATGCATAATGTAAATGTTATATCTAACCCTAAACCAAACTAAATATTTACAGTAAGCGTTTGAATGAACAGGTTTGTCAAATGAATCATATCCCATTGAATATACTTTACGATCATAAACAGAGCTTCCAACCAGAGTGTATTCCTATCCTGAGCTGGAGCGGCTCCCCAGGCCGATGTCTGATCTCGAACCTCTGCATCTTGCTGAGCATGTGGAGCGCCATGGAGGCGATCTCTCCCGCGTGTCGGTCGCCGTTGCGGACCGGTAGACCGCTCACCACCATGTAGGCGTCTCCTATCGTCTCCACCTGCAATCAGCGGGTGGTCAGGGTAGTCTAACAGCATCACTGGATATAAGAGAAGATCTGTCTGTGCATGTGGAGCGCCATGGAGGTGATCTCTCCCGCGTGTCGGTCGCCGTTGCGGACCGGTAGACCACTCACCACCATGTAGGCGTCTCCTATCGTCTCCACCTGCAATCAGCGGGTGGTCAGGGTAGTCTAACAGCATCACTGGAGATAAGAGAAGATCTGTCTGAGCATGTGGAGCGCCATGGAGGCGATCTCTCCCGCGTGTCGGTCGCCGTTACGGACCGGCAGACCGCTCACCACCATGTAGGCGTCTCCTATCGTCTCCACCTGCAATCAGGGGGTGGTCAAGGTAGTCTAACAGCATCACTGGAGATAAGAGAATATCTGTCTGAGCATGTGTAGCGCCATGGAGGCGATCTCTCCCGCGTGTCGGTCGCCGTTACGGACCAGTAGACCGCTCACCACCAGGTAGGCGTCTCCTATCGTCTCCACCTGCAATCAGTGGGTGGTCAGGGTAGTCTAACAACATCACTGGAGATAAGAGAGGATATGTCTGAGCATGTGTAGCGCCATGGAGGCGATCTCTCCCGCGTGTCGGTCGCCGTTACGGATCGGCAGACCACTCACCACCATGTAGGCGTCTCCTATCGTCTCCACCTGCAATCAGTGGGTGGTCAGGGTAGTCTAACAACATCACTGGAGATAAGAGAGGATATGTCTGAGCATGTGTAGCGCCATGGAGGCGATCTCTCCCGCGTGTCGGTCGCCGTTACGGATCGGCAGACCACTCACCACCAGGTAGGCGTCTCCTATCGTCTCCACCTGCAATCAGTGGGTGGTCAGGGTAGTCTAACAACATCACTGGAGATAAGAGAAGATATGTCTGAGCATGTGTAGCGCCATGGAGGCGATCTCTCCCGCGTGTCGGTCGCCGTTACGGACCGGTAGACCGCTCACAACCATGTAGGCGTCTCCTATCGTCTCCACCTGCAATCAGTGGGTGGTCAGGGTAGTCTAACAACATCACTGGAGATAAGAGAAGATATGTCTGAGCATGTGTAGCGCCATGGAGGCGATCTATCCCGCGTGTCGGTCGCCGTTACGGATCGGCAGACCGCTCACCACCAGGTAGGCGTCTCCTATCGTCTCCACCTGCAATCAGGGGGTGGTCAGGGTAGTCTAACAGCATCACTGGAAATAAGAGAAGATCTGTCTGAGCATGTGTAGCGCCATGGAGGCGATCTCTGCCGCATGACGGTCGCCGTTACGGACCGGCAGACCGCTTACCACCATGTAGGCGTCTCCTATCGTCTCCACCTGCAATCAGGCGGTGGTCAGGGTAGTCTAACAGCATCACTGGAAATAAGATATGATCTGTCTGAGCATGTGTAGCGCCATGGAGGCGATCTCTCCCGCGTGTCGTCGCCGTTACGGACCGGCAGACCGCTCACCACCATGTAGGCGTCTCCTATCGTCTCCACCTGCAATCAGGGGGTGGTCAGGGTAGTCTAACAGCATCACTGGAAATAAGAGAATATATGTCTGAGCATGTGTAACGCTATGGAGGCGATCTCTCCCGCGTGTCGTCGCCATTACGGACCGGCAGACCGCTCACCACCATGTAGGCGTCTCCTATCGTCTCCACCTGCAATCAGGGGGTGGTTAGGGTAGTCTAACAGCATCACTGGAGATAAGAGAATATATGTCTGAGCATGTGTAACGCCATGGAGGCGGTCTCTCACGCGTGTTGGTCGCCGTTGCGGACCGGTAGACCACTCACCACCATGTAGGCGTCTCCTATCGTCTCCACCTGCAATCAGGGGATGGATCCTGACACCTGCATCATTTTGGTTGTTAGGATAGTTTAAGAAGATCACTGAGGATGAGAGAAGAATTAAACCCTGCTGAGTGTCTGGCATTGTGGGGAACAATCACCTTTCGAGTTTGGTGTCGTTTCAGAACTGTAGATAAAATAACATAATGTACTCATTTTGGACCTCAAAGCAGCAAACCTGCACACTTATCCCTAATGTTATTCTTGTGAAGAATAAGTAAAGTTTTATATACAAACTCCAGTATATGCAAGTGTTTATGTAGAGCCTCCAAACCGGCTAAGCCTTGGAGGAATCAGATATTTCTCTGTTATACTCAAAAAAGGTCGGCTTAATATTTTATTGTAAAACGTGACAATCATTGTTGTATAACGTTTCTAAATTTGTATATGTATATGATAATTTGCATTTTTTAATCTGTGTAGTTTTAGAAACCAACTATCCCTTTCTTTCTTTCTGATATTGCAAAGTCTTATCTCCCCCTCATCTTATGTTAACGTTAATCACGTTTTTAGGATGGACGAGCAAAATAATTGTGAATCTACGTACTAAGTGACAGTGATCATTGAAAACTATGTTAAAGGAATGTATTGTAATAAATAACTGCACATATTATACAACTATTTGCAAAAAAATATTTTCTGCAAAGTCGACCGACTTTATTTTATACCTTTGATAAAATACTGATTCATTTACAAAACTGAGTTTTTTGGCAGTTGGCTGATATGGGTGTTATTTTATTAAATTCAGAATTATTAATGTCGTAAAATGAATCAACCAAGGAGTTGGGTCTTTTCAACAAGACTTTGGTTGTTTTTTTTTTCAATTTAAGTATTACAATGTTTTATTACCTTGTAAACATCATAGTGAGAGATGATGGAGTCGCAGCACGTATACAGGTCGTTCAGTAAATCCACGACCTAGAACATGTAATGTAAGACAACGTCCGACAAAGCTGAAGCAATAAAAAGAAAATGCCAGTGTTCCAATACCCTAGCCGTAATATTATACCATTTGTCTTATTGTGTTTCTTACCTGTATTTTGTTTTAAAAAGTTCAAACTTCCAACTGCAACAATGACGTGCCTTGAGAGTAACAAATAGATTAACTTTTTGCCTTTTGAATTATTTATAATACTTATCTGAATCAAAACTTAATTCCTAAAATAATCACGTCCTAAACTGTTGGCTCTGCCCCACATACCTTCAAAGGTTCGATGGTAATCGTATGAAAGAAGTCAATTGAATTGTATATTTAAGACCTGTTGACATTAACAGAAAGATCAGCTACAGATTATATTTAACTAGTGACTACTGGAATGGCAATGAATAATACGATATGAGAGCTGACATATGAGAAGAACATTCGTTCGAGTTAGAGTAGCAGGTCCTACTACTAACAATAAGTAATTAAGTATCATTTACAATCGAAATACTGTTATAAGGGTCATAACTCATTGTATTTCCAGTGGTGTAAGCACGTATTCTCGTGCTTTTTGAGTGGTTCAAACGGCCAAGTAAAATCCAGCAATCAGAACTGGCTTAACGCTAACACCCAGTACTTGTTTCTCCCTGACTTGACGTTTCGTTTAATTCAACAACTTACAAAATGTATCAAATCTGACATCACCAGATTCATAAGTAAAGTTACATAACCATTACTCAATTGTCTATTTAAATATAGAACTAGTTTATATTAATTAATACACGCTTTATTGAACAAAATTATATGATGTATAACTTTTAATGTCACAGTTACAAAATACCATGTAGCTGGTACGAATTTAGAATGGTGTGTAACATATTTAAGTTTTCAACTGGATGGGGAAAATAATAAATCATAGTTTTTCACTGTCAAGTGTGACCATTTTCCGTCATTATAGTTTTTATCAAGGGAATTATCTGTAATCTATAAAAATTTTAACTTCCGAAATTGTGGATTTGGATTTTATTACGAAAGTGTTACTGTGAAATTAAAACGATTCCCGAAAATTTCCTTAGTAATTTTCACGTAATTTCAAAACTATAACACGTAACCACAGCAAATTATACAGCAAGTTTACAGTGTGTTATAGTTTTCTGTGCTATCAAAACTTCCAACTACAACAATAACGTGCCTTTGAGTTAACAAATAGATTGCCTTTTTTCCTTTGAATTATAAACTATAATACTTATAGTCTCACCAATCCGAACTTTAACTTAAAAGTTAACATAGCTCTTATGGGACAAAAAAATAAATATCTTTCGGCAGCTTTTGATAATAAAGAGTCATAAAAGTTAAATATTTATATTTATTTTTTATTTGTTGCTGTTTTTTGTGTGAATCTGACACGATGGTATACCATTTACACTTTTCAGAGATTTTGTAGGGACCGGTATAAACCCTGGTCTTTTTACGATCTATGGCTAACTTGTTCTAGGAAAGCACCATTATTAATAGCCATTGGAAAATGGCAGCTTGATCATAACCGATGATCCGATGAATACCAATGAAAATTTTGAAGTTTTCAAATTGTTTTATCAAGACCGATCTGGCGAACCTCCGATTACGCGGCAAGCACTATACACTACGCTACCCGGCCAGTTAATGGTGCCTCGATGCCCTTAACGACCTGAAGGATTAGTTAACTGGTAGGTGGCGATTAAGGACATGTTGATTAGGAGCTTTTGTTAGGAATGTTGTTAAACGATATGCTGTAAATTTGTCCCTTTTCCAAACATGAACCCTTTACATTTACTATAAATGTTGTATTCATTGATACCAGGGCCTTATAGCCTACCGAAATTAACTCCAAACCCTAAAATATGATATAACATTTTTTTATCAAATTACAAAAGAAACATAAAATTAACTCATCAGTATTCAGCTTATTCTCGAATTTAAAAAATGTATTCCACCTATTGGTAACAACCTTCAACCAAGTTTCAACTCGTAAGGTTGGCAATGGATGTTCAATGGGTAAAGGCGGTCCCACACTTCTCGCGATCAGGCCTGAACATTCGGCCGAACATTCTCCCGAATGTTCACCGGAAATTCCGTCCCGTATAATCTTGTTGTATTCAAAAGTTCGTGCAGCTCCCACACTTCTCGCGAATACTCCCAACATTCGGAGTTCGGCCAAATATTCGGACGTGTTTGCGAGAAGTGTGGGACCACCTTAATTTAAAGTTTCTCAGATACTCTGTTGGCAGACCTGCAGCGGTGTGCTGACAGCTGACAGCTCAGTAAAGCCCACGATGTCGCTGAAGTAGATGGTAACACATTGGAAACTCTCAGCCTCCACAGGGTCCCCTCTCTTGAGGGCTTCTGCTACCGTCCTGAATACCAATATTCAAACTATTCATTTTACAAATCATATCAAATAAAATATATTTCCCTCCCACGAAACACAATCTGTTTCGCTGTAATATTCGTCAAGGTCATACAAAAATACAAATTACAACAAAAAGCCATTTAAAAATCTGATAGAAGAAGCTATTTTTTTGCTGGATATTGTTTTAAAGTAATTTTTTTAATATCTTCTAAGGGAGACATTTTACGTTGTTTCTAAATAAAAATTATAAAATGGTCTGACATTTAACAAATCAATCTATCTATAGAGACTCTTTATCATTTCATAATTGCTTTTTCGTCTGCACAATTATAAATTTCCATTCAAATGAAGTATTAGAAATCACTCTGGTGAAGCCATAGATTTGTTTGAATGAACCCCCGCAGCATTTTTTTGTGAATGATGAATTACATGTTTCGTGATTGTTTGGTTTTATTTACCCGTAACTCAAAGACGGCGAAGAAATCTACTCAAGTATTCAGTGATATTCTTACAACTGATTATATATATTTCCCACGAATTATTGATGAGCATTTTTTAAGAAAAAATATAAAACATATCCAAAACTTGGATGAAAAAACAGTTTTTACTTTCTCCCCCTTATACGTAGTATATGGAGAAAGTATTGTTTTCGTCAGAATTTTCGAATTTGAGTTGTTAGTGGAAATATTCGTTTTGGTGTTCCCTGAACCCAAAAAAGTGGTTTTTACGTGATGTCTGTCTGTGTGTGTGTGTGTGTGTGTCCGTGTGTGTGTGTGTGTGTGTGTGTGTGTGTGTCTGTGTGGATGTGTACAGAGCTAGAGCCCTAACCTATGGACCTATTTTGATGAAATTTGGTATGTAGGTACTAATCCACGATATCTCCAGGCGTTTTTTTCATTTTTTTGAATTTTTGATTTTTAAGGGTAATTATCCCCCAAAAACCGCCAAAAAACATGAAAAATCCAAATTTCTCAAAAACGGCTCTAACGATTTTGATTAAACTTTAGTCGTTTGTAGAACTTTAGTTCTCCAACAAAATGACACCACCCGCATTTCTGTAAAAATTCGGGTTCAGAAATTACAGGACTTAAAACATCCAAAATTCAGTTTTTTTGATTTTTCATAAAAAAACATAAATATTAAAAAATATTACTATTCACCATTAAAAAGAGCTCTAAAAACTAAATAATTTAGTATCTTGAATTACTATTCTACGATTGCTGGTTTCGGAGAAAATTGAAATTTTCATTTAGCGGTAAACGCAGTACGTTGTCCAATGTTATTCTTATGGGGAATACAAAAATTACTATTTCTGTCTTATTTACTGATCAATTTCATTCAAACTTGATATGCTTGTCAATTTAGCATTGACCAACAGAGTTAATTCGAAATATGTTGCCCCTTAATAACCCTGGGGGGGGAATAGGGGGCATTTCCCCTCTTAAAACCACGAGTGTAGCAATGGATTCTGTAGTGTCTCCAAAGCAGAGATTTGGGTGGATGTTTTTTAAAACAACTTGTTTACAAGATTTTCTGTACATTCGACCATGTTTTGTATTCTATATTTACTAAATAAAAAGTAATTTATTCATTAAAGTTGGGCTAAAAGGGAGAAAGTATGTGTCAGTTTCCTGATACAGTTTATTTACATAATGCATACATAATGTTTTTTTGAGAAGTCGGTACAGTGAAACCCATTCCTGACGTATGAAAACACATTTATACTTATTATAATTTTCAAATAAAAATGGGAAATCTAAAGATGTTTTGATTGTTTTACTTTAATTCAAAAACTGATTATATGGACCAAATTGGAATTTAGATCTCTTCATACTTCAATTGGATTAGCGTTGGGTCAGGCACTAGCTCCAACCCACTGGAACTCTTAAATATTTAAGAGTTGATTATTCAAACTCAACAGATACCCATACCCATTGGTAGTAATTTAATTTGATGTACATAAAAGTTTAGTTTGTTCAGTTTATAAATGCATCGCTTATTTTATTGTAACGCGACAGTCGGACAGTCAAACAGAAAAACGACCGAATTCATTTCGTTCAACAACCAAATAAATCACACAGGATTCTAAAAAAAATAAATTTCAGCAAAAAAATGCACGTAATTAATTAGCTATTCCTATTACTGTCCACTATTTATTTACTCTTAGTAAAGTTTAATTATTCTCTCTTTGCAAAAATAATACAAATTTTAACTTTAAAAGTTCCCAGCTAAAACCTGAACCGGTTTTTTACCTTTTATTTATTACTTATTGAAGTTCCACTTAGTTTACAATTATTTTCAGTGCTTTGTAATAACATAATTAGGACAGAGTTTATCTATTTTTGATTATCAAAAAAGTTATATTTTCAGCAATTTTCAACTTCTAAACCTAATATTTTATATACTTAGTTAAGAAATCAACAGCTCTTTCCCTATAGCTCTTCCTTTATGTAATTGTTAAAACATTCACTTTCAGGGATCTGTCTCTTAGGCTTTTTAAGTTCTAATCTATATTATCTGGACGTATTTTACTTATTTTATTATCTGATTATTGTGCAAAAAATATGATTCTTGCTCTTGCCTGTGAGATCACCGTAAAGAGGGCCGGAAGCTAGTCTATAAAGTTATTTAAATGTACAAAGTAAAATATAATTTCATTTTCAAATATGGTCATAAAGTAGACTATATATATTAAAGACGGTTAGACGGTGATATATAACCGCAACATTAGGCTCAAGCTTGGACCAGCAGTGACCACTCATTAATACCGAAGTTCTACACTGGACTGGACCACGGCACAGCGTCCCTTGTATAATATGCCTTTACTCCTCTGTCATAGAGTAAACTATAATAAGATATTTTTGGTTTTCGGAGATAATTCCGTCAACTTCAATAGAACTTTACAAATTTATTTTAATGTAGTTTAAAATAATTCAGTAAATAGTTCTTCCATATAAAAATTTGTTTCTAATGTTATTTAACGGTAAGTTACTATACATTTGTGATTTTAATCGGGATGAGGCAATTGACGTATTGAATTTTTGCGAGGGATCAGAACAGAGATGTACGTAGATTCCAATAGCAGTGTTCGAGCTATAGAGTCCAGGGTTAAACATTAATAAAGTTAAACATTATCAACATGTATTTTAGGTATAAATTGAGTGCGGTCTCTTACTTGGGCAGCATGCGGTTGAGCAAGGCGTCAGTCTTCTTCTTCTCCTCAGTCAGCTGGTTGGTCCGCTCCTGCACTAGACACTCCAAGTTGCACGCGTACTTCTCCATTATCGCCAACATGTTGTCGAAAATATTCGGCTTGCTAAAAATAAGATACTTTTCAGCCCACTTTTTTATATTATTGTATAGTAATTTATATGATTTATTTATATCAAAATAAATCAAAATATTAAAATAAGTCAAAATATTTAAATCCAAAATCATTTAACGTCAGTAGCTTGTACAACTGAATAACACTAGGAGCTCGCCTTCTCTTAACCTCGAAAAACTAACTCAACGATTAGTTAGAAAATACATTTTTAACGAGTGAATCCGATGTTTCTGATACTTTGTTTGGTATAGTAATTTTGGAAAACATCAGAAATTTTACATTTGAAAGTTAACTTTGACCTTATGGGGGAAGCAGATACAAACATCAAATGTTTAGGGGCCAGAGCCCACGCTAATAACGACTTATAAAAGGTACAAATAAAATTGTATTAGGTTAGTATAATGCAAATTAGGATTTTAAATGTTATTCAAAACCTTTAAAACATAATTTTATCCTTGAGAAATATGTGTTCGAGATGATGTTTGTAAGGAAGGATAGGCTAGAGTATATATAAAAACAGCCAATTACACTGCGGTTGGCCCGCGTTGACCAACAAGAGCGCCACCGTGTTACCCAGTCATAATTGCCGACAGTGGCGCAGCGTCTGAGTCGACGCGAGAAACACACCTTTGACACTCTGCATACCATACATTATATCCGGTGTGTGGTAGTTAATAAATTGTTTATAACTTGTATACTTACAGGCCTGACTGCATTTCCTTGAGTTTGACCCGGACGAACCTGAAGTCCGGTCTATTCTCGGGATCCTCGTCCCAACAGATCCTCATGCACCTGACCACGTAGTCCGCCGCCTCCAGGGTGGTGGTGTCTGGCCGCAGGTGTGTCCCCTGCTTCACCCGGGATATGATCTCTGCACAGTGGTGGGGGTTAGTAAGACTAACATCAATCAGACTAAAATCAAGTGTTCTAAAAAGTGAGGGAAGTTTGAGAAGGGTGCTGCACGTGGTAGGTATGGAAGCTAAGGGCTGACTTACCCCCGTCATTTATACACATACTATCTGAGCTTCTACGGTCCCATCCTGCGAAATTTCTGAAATGAATATGGATATGTAATGGATATGTATTTGTTCTATAAACAGCAAAAATCGCTCAAAAACGCAATGATTAATTGACAATCGTTTTGGGGGTCAATGAAAGTATACGGTGACTACGGTTAGTGGGATGTGCAACAAGACAAAAATATTATACGGTAGCGATAATTCTTACCTTTATTCGAATGTGAAACTGAAAAAACACACTTTTATTAGCCTAAATTTGGGAACGAAACAAAGCAAATCAATGATAATTTACATTTTCTGAAAATAACCGCCATAAAAAAACTAAAACTAAACTTAGGTCTTCTCATATCCTACTGATATTAAAATAGTGAACATTTGAATGAATGGATATTTGTAGTTCTATCACACATAAACTACTGGAACGATTAAGCTAAAAATTTGCATGAGCATAGCTTATATATCACATTAACATATACCTGATAATGTCCACATGCAACCTCACGGCTTCACCCTATGGGCCCTGTAAGTTCAAATGCAAATCTTATAGGAGGATATTATTTATAAAATTATGAATTGTAGTTTTGTTGTTGTTGTAAATCGATGCCCGAGAGCCTCGTTGTCGAGAGCGTTGTCTCGTTTTGCGTTTGGTTTTTTGGATGTTGACGTGTATTTTTATTGTAGTTGTATTTTGTTTTAACTGCTTTTACAGTTCTCTGTTTTGGCTTTTCAGTGTTTTTCCCAGCTTGCCTGGATTGTACCACTAATTTTTTTATGTTCTAGGTATTCTGTCCACTTGAAGACGGGATCAGATTCCAGATCCCGAAACGTCGTGAAACTTTGTTTTTACTAATAACTGATGGAAAATGTCCGCAAAAATTCTTTGAATAACATGTAGTTGTTTGTCAGTTACGGCAAAGGAAGTCATATGGTAAAACTAAAACAAATAATTGATAGTTCTGGTCAGAATAATATTTGTAATGTGTTTTATTTAATTTGTCGCAAGCGAATCTGTAGGTAGCAGCTAGTACGTCTATTTATTCTAGTAAAAACAATTATTGGTACAAAGCGTTGTCTAAATAATTCAAAAGAAATAATACAAAATTAAACGGAAATTAAATTTTTATTAAGATTAATTAAATTAAATAAGAAATTAATTTTCTTTGTTGCCTATTTGAAGCTCATGAATATTCTCAGTGTGGTTGTTACAAACAGGATTCTCTTGAGCCACCTGACTTTCGTAATATTAATTATATTTCAAATTTGTATTACAATTAATGAAGAACCCAGCCTTTCATGAGTATGCTTAATCTATGCTTTCATCAAGGTTACCTCTGTGTGAGAGGCCGATGTCACCCCAGGGCCCGCACCTGCCAATGACCTCGTACAGTATGAAGGCGAAGGAGTAGACGTCGCCCTTCTGGGAGCCGCGGGGGTGGCTGTGGGAGCTCCGCAGCAGCTCGGGGGCCCGCACCAGCAAACGCCGCTGCCGCCACTCCTCCGCATTGGGCTCGTCCTGGCCCGCTGCCGGAGAGAGAGAGAGAGAGAGAGAGAGAGAGTGTAGACAAACTATTAGTAACGAAAAGATTGTGTCACAAGAAACTAGTTAGTCTACAGCTGAATTAGTAAGGTCCTGTGTGTGTGTGGTAAGTTAGTCCTGTGTATAGGTCCTCAAGGACTTATATCATACACAGTCCCGACTTCAAAGTTTGAGCCGCAGAGTCTAGTCCTTGAGTGCAAAACCTATGAGAGTGGGGTGGCCTGAAGAGTCTTCAACACCGGAAGTTGCTAGAAGCCATCTTTGAGTTGTGTTCCATAACGCCAATTCAATGTTAAATTTGTGCCTCCGTTACTTACACCCGATCCTCACAAAACATTCATTTATCTATCAAAATAAAGGTTCATAAGATAATTAAATTTTCGATTTTTTAATTTAGGCGCTACGGTTGCAAAATAAATTGTTTCATTTTAAACTGTATTACCCTTCATTTTCTTAATATTTTGTAAACAAAAATAAATTCGAAATTGTATTTTACCAGAGGATGACGAAAACCTTCGACACAAAAATAAATTGTATGTGACGATCAGGTGAGGTGCAACATCTTACGAGGAGCTCCACTTCTAACTAAAATAGGGTCAAATGAAAGTGGTCTCATGTTTGTACGCGTTATGTTCACACGAACCGAGATGAAGGAGTTGACTTTTACCTAGAACAACATGATTTGATTTTCGAGTAAATCAAAAACTATTTATAGTTTAAAAAGTCATTAAAGTGAAGGGTTTACTTGTTTTAACATCTATTATCGAGTTAAAGCAATCTTGCTTGTGGATACAATCAAATCTGTATATTTTTCACTTTGTTTAGAAATTGGTCGACAGAAAATCAAACTTCTAAACAAAATTAGCATTAGAACTTTACATAATAAATCCAAAACGGCAATCAATACGAAAATACGTCAGTAAATTATTCCCTTTTTTCTGATAAACTCAAAGCTAACGAATGTGGCTCTAAAATATTTATGAACCATGTATCCATTAATATTATGGTCATATCAGAGCTTTTATATTGAAAAAAGGAAAAACATTGATTTGTAAGGGACCATTTTATCCAAGAGCACATTCCTTTAGGAAATCATTCCTTTAGGATAATTAAATCTGCAAAGGTATCTCATAAGACATGCGACATATCCATTTGTAATAGAAATAAATTGCCTATAGGAGAATCACCTTTGAACTCGTGCAGTCCAAAGTCTGTGATCTGCAATATCCACCGACTGTCCACCAGACAATTGCTGGATCGCAGGTTTCCGTGGGATACGATCTCACTGTCGTGGAGGTAGACCATCCCCTAGAGCCACCAATTGCCACTAGTCAGCCAAGCACTTATTATAATACTTCACAAAATTAACAAAATATATTATAATACTTAAAAATTACAAAAACGTTCATGGTGTATAAGAGTGAAAGTGATTTGATATGTACATTTATTTTTACGATGGTCAAGACTAAAGGGACCTCTTATACGTTTACAGGGATTAGATAACGGTATACTATGCTGCTTAGTCAGTTTAAAATAGAGTGTTGTGTTGGCTGTTAAAGAATTTAGTTGTATTTTTTCATACTTATATTTCATCAAGTTGATTTTTTCTGTTTGGATTTGCGGTAACATCCTACAAGTAAATAATTATGCTGTACAGCTCAACCTATGCTGTTTTTACTCATTACAGATCTCCTCCAATGAGTCAGAGTTGAAATTTTATCAAATTAAATTAAATTAGATAAATTGTCCGATGATGTGCGGTTTTCTGACTATTAAAAACTACACCTCATCATGAAATGAACTTTTTATGCATTGTCAACAGGGTTAGAAAGTAGTATAACAATCAATACTACTAGGATAGGGTTCAATATCTACAAAACTTACTTTCAATAGACTTTTTGGGTAATTATTATAATTAAGATACGTCAATTGCATTTTGATGCGGAACTTTTACCCATTTACGTCGAGACTTTTGACAATATCATCAGTTCAACCTATGTTATTTTTCAGGTATTCAACTACTTTTAGGTAATTTCCAGTTGTAAAGATAAGTCAGTAAATATACTGGCAATAAGGTCTAATAAGAATCTGAGGAGTTGCTCTTGTCTAACTTGTTAGAAACGTTAGGTTTCAAGGGAGTCTGCGTAAAGCAGTGGGGGTAACTAGATGAGATCAGCTAAGAGTGAGTACCAGATGAGATCAGCTAAGAGTGAGTACCTGATGAGATCAGCTGTGAGGGAGTACCTTGATGAGATCAGCTATGAGGGAGTATCTTGATGAGGTCGGCTATGAGGGAGTCTCTTGATGAGATCAGCTATGAGGTAGTACCTTGGTGAGGTCGTCTATGAGAGAGTACCTGATGAGATTGGCTATGAGGGAGTACCTGATGAGATCAGCTATGAGGGAGTATCTTGATGAGGTCGGCTATGAGGGAGTCTCTTGATGAGATCAGCTATGAGGTAGTACCTTGGTGAGGTCGTCTATGAGAGAGTACCTGATGAGATTGGCTATGAGGGAGTACCTGATGAGATCGACTATAAAGGAATACTTTGATGTTATGAGAGAATAACTGATGAGATCGGCTATGAGGGAGTACCTGAAGAGATCGGTTATAAAAGAATACTTTGATAAGATCGGCTATGAGGGAGTACCTTGATCGGCTATGAGGGAGTATCTCCATGAGGTCGGCTATAAAGGAATACTTTGATGTTATGAGGGAGTATCTGATGAGATAGCTATGAGGGAATACTTTGATTACGTCGGCTATGAGGGAATACCTGAAGAGATTGGCTATGAGGGAGTACCTTGATGAGGTCAGCTATGAGGGAAGAGACGAACATGTTGTCCAGATGCATGTCCTCGTTGGCCAGCACGTCCTCCAAGCTGCCCCGGGCGCAGTAGGCGGTCAACAGGCAGATGTTGCCGGCGTCCACGCACGCGCCGATGAACGTCACAACGTTCTCGTGGCGAACCTCTCGAATCTGGTGGATTATTCGAATGTCACATTTGTGAATGAGTTTTTAATCACAGAAAAATAAGAATCAAAGTTTCCCATTGCTATTAATGGATGACTCAGATTACACAGTGTTTCGTTAAAGCGCAAACAAATTTACATGTATCAAAAATCACTGTTTAAGATCAATAATAGTCAATAAGTTGGCACTCCTTCATAAGTATGTATATAGGATTTGTTCATCCTGTTCTTTATCCTTCAATAGCTGGTATGCATTGTTGCAATATTGATAATTTTAGTTGCTGTTGTTCTGGAGCTTTTACCGCGTTACAAATACAAATATGGGTTTTAATTTTGCTGAAAAGAGAGGATCGTTTGAGTACCTAGTCTAAAAACAATATTTTTTGTTTTGAGGGAATATTTTTACCAAGAGCCAAAACATACTTAAATCATGTCAAATAATTGTAGTTTTTACTTGCAAATCCTAGGTTACTTCTTAAAAGAAACCTCGAACCACAAAAAGTGTTTCTACTTTTATCGAATACAATTTAAAGAATTGTGTTTTTTTTACAAATTTAGCGTCAATCAATTTAACCTCACTGGTTTCACTAACATCACTAATTATTTTAAATTGTCACGTAAGGTGGAAACGTTTACCCACCTAACACCCTGCATCCTCCAATACAAGGTTAGTACCCTTTGTCATAAGTAACTACTGGAACAAATTTATCAGCAAAAAAAGTTACCAGATAATTCATTCAAGAAACACCAGGTTTTCTTCTGAAGCCCTTAGATTACAACACTTCTATAAATTACTCCAAAATCATTCAACACCTTTGTTTCCTTGCTTGTTTAAAATCTTTCCTGATGCTGCAACATCCGTGTTTCCTTTCCTGCTTCAACGCTTTCCTGGTCCTACATAACCTGTGTGTTTTTACCTGTTTCAACTCTTTCCTGATGCTGCGGGTGATATCAAGGCTGCGCTTGTGTATAGGTTTGATGGCGACGATGTTGCCTTTGTACAGCCCGATGTGGGTGTAGGCGCGCTTGGGACTCACTTCTGGCATCAGACTGCGCGACCCGCTCTGCCTGTACATTGGTAGCTGTGAAATAAAGACACAATTTAAAAATTAATAACGTTCGTTCTTAAATAAAATTTGATAAAGGTGTAAGCCTTTTAATGGAAATATTGGTATCAAATGCGAAAATTAGATTAGTTCATCAGGGTGGAAAACAAACACATAGCATTATAAGAGATAGGCATCAGATAAAATATAGAATAAGGAAATTGATTTTCCGTAATCACACCAATAATCAAAGCAGATATAAAGTTAAAAAATATAATATTAATATGTGAAATATATCCAACATATATACAATCTGTAAATATATATTAAAGTGTTATAAGAGATTTTTAATTTCTTCTTTTGAATTGTAAATACACATATCAAAGTATCAAAATTTGGTATGAAGTTATTTTTTGTAGCCAATTCGTGTAATTTAACGTTAAATAGATTCAAAAGTTAATGATATCTACTACAATTAGCAAAAATCACTATGGAATAACTACTCCATTCAGAACCTCGGTGGTGTTGGACACGCTAGGGCCCGCTCTGCAGTCCGTCATGGTGGGTATGATGGTGATGTCCCTCATTTCTACCTTCCACAGCAGACAGGCCAGCTTCTGCTCGTACCTGTAGTGCCTGAAACACAGATGATCACTGAATATCCTCGGGATTATTAGTGAATTTCCTATGGAAAGTGAACTATTAGCATGACCCGCACGGTGAAACTTAAGCCCGGGACCACCATAGAAGTTCCTAACGTGAGGTCGTTCAAAATGATGTCTATAGTGTGTGTGTGTGTGTGTGTGTGTGTGTGTGTGTGTGTGTGTGTGTGTGTGTGTGTGTGTGTGTGTGTGTGTGTGTGTGTGTGTGTGTGTGTGTGTGTGTGTGTGTGTGTGTGTGTGTGTGTGTGTGTGTGTGTGTGTGTGTGTGTGTGTGTGTGTGTGTGGGTGTGTGTGTGGGTGTGTGTGTGTGTGTTTTGTGTGTGTGTATGCACTCTAGCGGTCGCGTGTTTTGTCCGATTTACTTATAATTTTGGTAGGGACGTTCCTTTATATAATCAGTTGAACAAGTTCGTTGGGCAAAACAATCGGAAAACTCTAAACCCCTTTTTGGGGGATTAATCTTTCAAATTTCGAGTTTTTAGGCCAAAAAGGGTCAGAAAAGCCTCCGATGGTTACATTAATAATGTTAATTAATTCATGTAAAAAGATGGGAATTAGTGAGGAGAAAGTTTTAAGCCATCTCTCGTCACTCTACCATAAACACTTACCGAGTGAGTAAAGAAAATGTGTATCGACTAAACACAATACGTTGTCTTAAGGGGGTTTTACATTAGAAAAGCCTGCATTCATTTGTTAGTGCACTTTTATCATTCCCATCAACCTCACGCCTACTTTCAAGCCTGGCTGGACCTTCTCCTAACTTTATAATGCGCAACATTGCATTCCACGCATTGCAGGTAAATGAAACCAGGAGCATGAGAACAGCCAAAAAATCAATGTTTTCAGTTTTCAACAAAATTGGAATAAATGTATGTTTTTACACTGGTTTTGAGTGTTAAAAGTTTTGTATGTGTAAATTCACTTCCCTCACGTCAGCATGCTGCTTGCGAACTAGTTTTGTTTTTTTAAATATTTTGTACAAATAATAAATAAACCCCACTGAACATGTTACTGAACTTCTAACAGATGCATACAAACTTTAAATCGCGAGTGAGTGGGAAAGTTAATTTGCACAACCCCACTACAACCAGGACAAACTTTGGAGTCGTCCAATTTGAACTGTGGTTCCCTCAACGAGAAGTAGTCATTGAACTACTGTCTGTTTGCCCGTCCGTCTGTTTTCTCTCCAGTCGAAAGTAGGAGTCGTTTCCAGCCCCACCCTTGTCGAGCACTCAGGTACGGAAATTGGAGTTCTAAACATATTATGATTAAAGTCAAGCAATACTAAAAATGTGATAAAACTAAAACATAACGTCTATATATAGAGAGTCATTCTCACGCGCGGGATAGTCCTATGTTCCATTATATATATTCCTTTTGCTGTTTTGCAATATTTAGGTTCGCCACAGTTTTTCATGCGAACTTTTAGACGTATTTAAATTATAAGCTGAAATACTATGCTGCAAACTGCATGTAATTTGAATGAAAAGAGATTTTGATGATTTGACTGTTAAAAATTACTTCTGCTAGGAAACAATCGGTCTAGACCACAACCTACACAAGTCAACTCACTTTCAAAACTCACGAATTTTCACTTGAAGCATGTGTTTTGAGGGAATTCAGCAGTAGTAGCTATAGTGATAGAATAAATAAATACAAGAGTAACTTGAAAATAGTGTAAATAAAAGATTTTACTTGAAGGCAAAGGCCCCAGCGACGACACAGAGCGCGGCGACGGCGGTCAGTGTCATGATCTCTTTCCAGTTGTGGCCGCAGCGCTCGTCGTCGAAGCCACACTGGGGCTCCGCTGGGGGCTGCCTCCCGCTCACCCACTGGATGGGGCGGCCCTCGTCGTAGTACCGGAACTTCTACCCAGGGGGAGACAAAGATGTGGTACAATGTAAAGAAACAGTTTGGTTTATAGTTATGATTACCCCCTGACTTATTCAAAACAAAAGCGACATTGTATAGTGTAAGCCTGGTATACACATAGCTGTGCAAGTTATCGCCCAGAACAAGGTTCCTCACTAGCCTGATTCTTCCACTAATCGAGTTTTAGCTGTAGCCTCAATCCACCAGTATCACATGTGGTTTTACATTATTTTAGTCTCTATGCTCCAGGATGGCCAGTGTTTGACTTTAATTGATCCGCAATTCCTATGGATTGCTAGTGAGTTACGGGTGACAAATTTACTCAAGTATACCTTTTATAACCGTCTAACCCATTATTGTTTTGTAATACAATGTGGTGTAACTTTAAGAGGCATGAATCCTCAATCAACAAAATGACACTGCAGTTTAGGCATTGTCCACTTATAATCAATAGCTTAATTAAGGCATATAATTTACTTGTCACTACTAGTGGGAAAACTTTAATGAAGTGGATTAAAAACGCAGTGAGTTTAAAAGCGAATAAACAAAGTAAATACACCCAAGATGCTGTTGGGCCGTGGTTAATAATCACTCCAAACATATATAACAAATGGCTCACTTTCTCGATCAAAGCTCTGCCCGCTAAAATTATATATTCACACAAATTTTGAAAGCATTTTTAACTCGTTTTTATTCAAACAACAGGCAGTAAAAGCACCTAATTTGTAGTTGCTTTATTTTCAAATTAGTGTAATTCGATAATCGATAGTTCGAACTAAATGGGACGAGGGAGTGGTTCAAAAATTCAAATGTAAAACCATAAGACCATTTTAAACCCTACTGCAAAAAGAAAAATACAAACTGTCCATCCAAGCATTGTCAAATCAGACAGTGTTAGAAATCTATAACCAAGAAAATTTATTTCACTACTAGTCACGAAAGTGGCCTATTTCGGGGAAAATGCACTTTCCCCGAGCCCTGAAATAGGCCTCTTGTGACGAGTAGTGAACGACACTTTTCATCACGATGCAAATAACCACATTAAACTTAAACCAAAATTATCTGATATTAAATGGTCCAGTTAACACAAGTACACATAAGTAAACACAATACGGTTTTAAAATTCATTTTAGCGTTAAAGTAAGCTGTTTGAACACAGAATCGTCAAAATAACGAAATCACACTGGTGCTCCTGTTGAGTAAAACGAGAACTTCAATTGTTTAGGACAGGAAAAGTTTTGTTTTGGTCAGTAAATGTATTGTATTGGACAGGAAAAGTAATGTTTAGGACAGGCAAAGTCGGCTGGTCATTTTTTTTATTACAAGGAAATCGATAATTTTCGTAAATCTCAGCTGTATGGTTATGGGCTATTTTCGAAAACAGAGTGACGAAAAATCAATTCGCTCCTGTTTAGTACTATCTGGATCAACGAGGTTAATATGTCTAGAGCTCTTGTCTGAGGTAAAACGTGTAGCTTACGTGGTTTACCGCCATTTTGCCCCTCTATCGACTCTGCTCCCATGGCAACCAACAAGGTAACCAATAAAATCCTCTCTTCACAAGTTATATGACAGTCAGCTGACAAACATATAACTTGTTAAGAGAGGATTTGATTGGCTACCTGAGGAAAATAACAGTCGCCATGTAGGTCTCACTTTTTTACCCCAGATCAGACCTCTATATGTATTAACATCGTTGGTCTGGATCGGTTCTTATTGCCTTTAAGACAGTTCGGTTGCATGACGTTTCGGTTATTTGACGTTTGCGCCAACAATGTTCTACTGTGTTGCGTGTCTGTGTTACCGGTATGACAGTGTTTTCCTCGGAGTACTGGAAGTATCCGACTGGCTGCATGCTCATGCGCAGACTGCCGTTCACCTCCGCGTCGTCCAGGAGCGCCACCACGCTGAAGTTGCCTTCCGCGTCCCCGTTACCGTCTATATACACCTACAACATACACAAGTGTTCGGATTGTTGTACAAAATCCGGATGATTCGGGTTTAGAATGCTGGATTAGTGGTATACCTTTCAAGCAGTCTAGTGTGGTCAATTCTGTTATAAATTATTTCCCCAGCCCAGTCAGGACTAGGAGGAACACGATTCGAGGAACAAGAAATTGCGCTAAGCGGATGTTTAGTTTTGATAGAGCTTTGTACATTTTAAAGTTGTTTTTGTGAACAAGTACAATTAGCGCAATAGGCCATCCAGCGCACACGTAGGACGCGGAACCTGTGGCAACAGCATATTTGAAATTTTAGGAGAACTAGAAATCCTAATGTTTATTGGTTGGGTTCATATGGACAAATTTGGCTTCAGTATTTTCGTAACCAACCAAATGATTTAAACGAAAGCGAAAAATAAAATATCCTTCAGTCAGTTAAGTTATAGAAAATTTCATGCAACATCAACAGGTAATAGAACAATTATCATAAAAAAATTGTTACAATTTGGTTTTAAATGCATCAACATTTTAACAGATAACTTGTTAACTTAAATCTATGCGACCTGTGTCAATCTTATAGACATTGTATTCCATACCGGTACCCCAAAAAGTCTGGATACCCCAGAATTTTTTTGATATATAAACGTACAACAATCAAACTCTGGGATTACGTATTCACTGCTGCTACTAATTGTCTGGCCAATGTAACGGCTATATTTCTCTATGAGGGGACGTTCTGTGGAGGAAGTCTTACAAATATAAAATGTAAGCATAGGTCGAAATATACCTCATTTTAAAGGTATTTTCTAGAAAATTAGGTATAATTCTTACCTTTAAGATTTGTAAGACTTCCTCCACAGGACGGCCCCCATAGCAAAATATAGCTGTTAAATTGACCAGACAATTAGTAGACAGACAATGAATACGTAATCCTAGAGTTTCATTGTTGTAGGTTTTATGTATAAAAAATGGCCCCAACATACCGGGAGAAGTCAAGATCCTGTTACATGTTGCGAGCTAACAATAATATAATATCCAGACACTAATCGATATCCATGAATTCATGATTGAAAGTCTAGTTCTCTCACTAGAATGATTTTCAGCCAATGCATATCACGCCACATTTTAATATTACGTATAATAAACGCGTGTTGATCTACTTATATTATGGAGAAAAGTAATTTACCGAATTTATTTAATTAATTTTTTGATTTGACCAAATTAATTTCAAACCAAGTTGCCGACAACAAAAAAGTTAGATTACTTTTTTAGATTTAGCCAAGGCCTTTAATTCAATTGATAGGGAAAAAATAATAGAAAAGTTACGAGTTAAAAATGTTTCTTTAGTTATGTATCTTTAGTTGTTCATGAGTTATTTTGACATCAGAAAACAGTTTGTAGTTATAAATAGAATTAATAGTGATTAGACAAGTATTGAGTACGGAGTGGTACAGGGAAGCACTTTAGGTCCCTTATTATTTCTCATCTATATTAATAATATTGCCAAACTGCATCTTTTAGGAAAAACAATCTTGTTTGCTGATGCTGCGGCGCTGGTCTCCTATGGCTGTGCATGAGACGAGGTGGATGAGGGAGCGTCCTCGGACCTTATTAAATTCAAAAACTGGTTCGATCAAAATGTTTTATCTCTTAACATAAATAAAACAAAGTGTTTGCCAGTATACTTTAAAAGTGGTAGTGATCCAGGTCCGAGGACGCTTAAGATTCTTCACTTCTGTGGTGATCTGCACTCGACATTCTGCAGCTGTGGCACAGTTGAGCGTGTGACTCAGTATAAATATTTAGGAGTTATAATTGATTGTAATCTTAGTTGGATGCCACACGTGCAGCATGTCAAACCGAGATTAAGGAAATTGATTTATGCTTTTAGGCAGCTAAGGCAGGTGTTAAGTGTGGATCATTGTATATGCTATTGCGAATAGAATAAAATTACTATCTTAATGGATTAACATCCCTAAATTACACAATAAATCGCAACAAGCAAATGCGTTCTATATAATCTATTTATTGTACTACAACCTTCCTTGCGAAATTAGAAATGTTGAGGCTGACAGTGTCGTTGTATTCAAGCGTAGGGTGAGTCGATGGCTGCTTAGTCTTAGCGACGAGGCGGTTGAGGGCACTGATACAATCGCAATACCGATGAAAGATTTAATTTAAATATAGTAACTCCGAATTGTCTGGTGCATGAACTACATGAGTGTATAATTTGAATGAAGTTTTTTGTTGTTTTATTAGGTTATAGGTTATTTTAATAAAAGGTTAAATTTTTCCTTTCAGATATCAGTGGACTATTTGTGTTTGTGCATAGTGGCACTTGTGACTCTTTCTCGCACACAGGTTTTAGCCTTGCGAGGAATAAATTTCTATCTGTTTATTGTATATTGTATGCATGTAAAATTATTATCAATGGAAATAAATTATCTGTACCTGTATCTGTAAATCTGAATTAATTCGATAAACTTTGGACCGGTTTCACGATTCCTTTTCTCAGTTTCACGTTGTGCGCACCCACGTGAACCTCTGTTTTACTTTTAAGAGCTAGCACTCCCTTGGCGGTCCTAGGTTGAGGAAAGGCCATACATTGTTTTAGGTTATGAAATTGTTAATCTTTTAATTACAAGCAACTCACGTCGTGGCCCTGGACAGAGTGGTAGGACCTGTTGAGGATGTGTTGTAGGATGGCCGACCCGTTCCTGGGGTCCTCGCCGTTGTGGAATATCTCCGTGAGGGCTTTGGCATAAATCATGACGGCGTCGTAGAGATGGGCAGCGTGTATAGGCACCTGTACAACATTCTTACACTGACTAACAATACACTTACACCGACAATTCTTACACTGACTTACAAAAATACTATTAATTAAAGTTTCTTATTAGAGATTATGTTATTTGTTTGGTTTGTGTTGCTTAACAAATTAATGTGGTATTTTGTCATGTTTCGTTGGATAACAAAAATAAAATTGTTATTTTCTTGTAACCAGAGATGGTAAACTCCCGCACTAGCATTTGAGATAGTAAACAACCTAAATATATGGGTCAGTTCAGATGGTTCTCTTTAGTCCAAGCAAGTTGTTTAATTTATTGAAACCACCCTGAAGGAGAATTTAACATCCGAGCTTCATTACAATTGTATTTGTCTCAGTAACGACTAAAACCCTTTCTTTATAACTCATTTGAGAAAAAATGCGATTCAGGTGAGACTTGCATTAGGAAAATGTTTTTGAACAAAACTTATTTTAACATTGTTATATTCAACTCTGGCATATGACATTTGAAAACAAAACGATATTATTATATGTTATATCCGACCTGAAGCATAAAACGGTTATTTTAAAATTCTCCATGATTAGGTAAATTCTTAGGCGTTTCCTAGAAATAGTGGTATACAAAAAAAGCTACTGACTTCTAAGTAATTCAAACTTATATTTTACTGGGGATTTTAAATCTAATTACAGACTCGAAGATTCATAGTTCATATACAATTTCACAACATTACCTGTAACATTGTAACATTGTTTTTTCTAGGTCCTGTTGTCTGTAAAACTGTAAGAACTCATAAGAATAGTTGTAATAATAATACTTATCTTTATTTGCCTTATAACAATAAACATTAGAACAACCTATTTAACTATGATGTTTCATAGTAGCGTCTAATATTGTATAATAGTTTTCTGATGAATACGAGTCTCCACAGTGCCGATGGGGAAGTTTTTCGATAAGGAGAAAATTTGAACTTGGTAGTATTTTTGAAACTAATAAAAAATTTGTAATGTGACAAAATATAACAAAATAATGCTAGTTGTAACTTATATAGTTTATTATGGATACTACAATTAACCATGTATTAACAGCAAAACAAGTTATGGGCATAAGTCTTTCATGGCTTGAAAAGCCAACATCATTGAGGTAGTGATATGCTAACACTCACCACCTGTCTGTCATGCTTTGCGCGGTGTTTTTCTTACTATCGATACAGTCTCTCTATGCTATGTATTATTATGATAAAGATGAATAAAAAATATATGTCCTTAATATTGTATTATTTTTTCAATTTCCGACCAATACCTAAACAATATCCAAAAGGGGGGACAGCTCGATTAGAAACGCGGTCAGTGTTCACCCATGTGAAAGGGTCGAAGTTAGGCTTGAGTACAGTCTCGTTCAGAACCACCCCAAAACGTTATGGGACTATTGGTACTGTATTGTGACACTATGATAAGCCGAGGGAACCTACAATGTAATGCATTTTTTTAAAAACACGAATTGCGTTTTTTTTATTTTAATTTGTTTAAAAAATATATAACTATCAATATAAACTCGTCGGAATAAGATAAAACATAGTTTAAGCATGTGCTAAATACTTGATTAACTGAGTATTTAAATAACGTTTATTATAAATTTCTAACTACGTGTTTTACGTTTTCACTAGGTTATAAATCAGAATGTTTGAACATAAACTTGGTCGCTCCGCCTGTCACTTTTTCGATAATTGCACTATGAAGAGGGGCACAAAATTAAATTATTAAACTATTATTTAAGAATCAAATGGACAAAATTACTAAATACTTATTAAAAGCATCACGCAACTATATCATATTATGGTGGTCCCTGCGAAGAAAATGTCCACAATACTCTTTACGCAAAGGCCTTAACCAATCGAGTTGTCACTAGTTCTGAAACTGACTGTATCCCTTACGCTTGAATGCACTGCGACTTTACCGTTTTACCAATCGATTTATGCCCCCAAAAAGTGAAGTGAAAATGGTTTATCTCATTTCTCGAGTCCTTTGTAGATTTGTTCTTTAAGACATAAATATAACAACTCATATATCTGAGTCTGAAATGATTGCGTGTGCCGGTCTGTTTGATATTTGTACAAACTACTTCATATAACTCAAGGGTTAGTCAAATTGGAATCTTGATATTTGGCATAGAGCTTAAAACGTACAAATATTGTATAGAACTTATTCCTTTTAACCAAAGCTGTTACGGACTTACAAACTTTTAATGTCAGAACTCTTAAAAATGTTATACTGAAAATGTTTTTGAGTGAAAAAAATATGGAGTAAAGATAAATCAAACGACACTTTGTTTGCAGCAGTCGGATGGTAAATAACCGAGTTATTAGTTTTTAAATTGAAAGAAACACTATTATTGCAATGTTTTCGTTCCTAAAGTTACAATAACACCACCAATGGTGTCATTTATTAAAGTAAAATGATCATTAACTCAGACAATTTATAACTGATTGGAGCAAACAAAGAGTTGATTGATTTGCCTTTAACTACTCACTTTTTACCCCTATAATACTGAGTTATTACAAAATTAAAAAATATATATCATTAATAATAGTTGTTTTAATTTCCGTCATCCTGAAATATTTTTGGGCATTTAAATTAATTCTAAGAATAATGCCTAATTTAAAGCTTCGATTTCAAACATCCATTAAGTTATACAAATAATGTGTAAAAATACACATACTGATGCAATTCCAGCCATTCCGTTTATATGATGTTTTATGGTTGTATTTTCCAAGGATTAAATTTACAAAGCGAGAAACAAGATTTCGGATCCCTCCTGTTTTGAGAGATTTTTTAAATAAATTTAAATTGTTGATGTTTACAGATTTTTGTTGTTGTTATAGATCTACAGCATACTCTGTAACACCGTACAGTTTTTTTATTTTATACAAACAATGCAAAAAAGTGTGTATATATCTGGAAATTGAGTTTAGGCAAGAATGAGAGTGATTAAATTTTGTTCGGTCGGTATTTTTGACAAGCAGCTACATATAACTCGATGCGACGGTAAAGCCTGTAGTAAGGGGCGGCAATAAGGTAATTACTCGTATTACTCGTGAAAAATTAGGTAAACAAAACAAGAGTTATTAAAATTTTCAAGTACAATTTATTGAAATACGTTTGCAAATAGTTTAGAGATTCAGGTATAATATGTTTGTAAATTTCAGTTTGTTTTCTAGCAAAGACTTGTATTTAACGACTAGTATTGTACAAGTGCAGCTTGCCCTTTGAACACCTATTTTGAGTTAGTTGAACTTGTCGTTGTAAGATGGGGCCACCAGTACGTTGACAAATAAATAAGTGGGAATCACCCATTATGTTATAATGGTTTTGAATTGTTAAAAACAATGCTAAATTTTCGCATTATGGTAATTTTAACATTTATGGCTCAGTTATTGGTTTTGATGAAGTGTTAAAGGAGATATGGCCTACTGACAAAAAATAACACCCATTGAATGAAACTTGAATGAAAGCTATTGGTAAAGATTTAAGGAAAAATATTACCGGTAGATTTTTTGTACAACCTCATTTAAAATAATAAAGTGTCATGTTAAAACACATATTTTAATATTGGATTTGACAGTTGTGTGATTTTATTTGACTCTAAAACTGACATCAGGTGAAAAAGCAAAGCTGATGGGCAAAACTAAGTTGCTATCACAGTTGCTAAGTTGTTTGAACAGTAAGGATTCTAAGGTTGATTTAACAAGATAAACTCGTATTTACTTCAAGGGTTAGTTTATTGTACCTGCTATTATTTAAGTCTGTTGTATTCACAGATGAGTCCAAGTAATTGGTGTTTTTCCCCAGTGCCGATTCACGCCATTAGTTTAGCTGTATACTTAAGGGGCGTAAAATCTACCCAAATCAGAATTTATTTCGTTTCTACAACTTGAAATAAAATTAAATGGTTATTTAACAAAGATGTTTTTTCATTGGTGATTGTGCATTATGAAGTTGTACTTTCAAATGTTTAACTCATCTATTTGACTTCCTAGCCACATTGCCTACCTAACTAGCTGTTTCAGCTATCAGCAAAGCTATATAAATGCAATATTCGTACACCCAATCATGAGTGTACACCTGCAATTGTAAAATTGCAATTATAAGTTTGTAAAATTGTACTTTTAGTTCCAAAAGGGAAGTAACTTTGTCCTCTTAGTACTTCAATTCAAAAATATAACGTCAAAGTTACGTTATAAAATTATCAATCTCCATTAACATTGTTCTGTACACAATGCATAATTCATTAGAAAACAAAATTTGAAATATTGAAGTTAGCAGTATGGGACAAAGCAGATTCCTGGTTATGCACTTGGTGGCGTACAAAGACTTCCTCAGTGCAGAATTAAATAACGCCACAGTAAACGTTAAAATAACCTAAAAATGGCTTCTTTAGAATGTTTTACCATGGATTAAACATACCCCTTATGATTAATCTATGGTTTTACTGACTGTGCCATAAAAAATAACAAGGAAAGGAGGATAACGATAAATAAAATTTACTGAGCATAGCTGTAATTTAATGTCATATGGTCAGTCACAATTTAAATATGGGATTTTCTGTTAATACGTACAAAATAACACAAATTATATACTAGTACATAAAATCACCAGTATTTGTTGATTAAATTCAATCTGAGGTACATTAAATCCTTTTGCAACGAAGTCTCAGTGAGTAAACGTTGTTTCCGGCAATAAAACGTAGCTTTAATAATGTTCACTGAAAGAATTGTTTTCTTTGAGTCTAAAAAAGATGTCTTATTATTTACATTAAAGTAACACGGTTGCAATATAACTTTACTTTATACTCTTCAAAATATTTGTGCCTGCTTCTATAGACATTCAATTTAAACTTTCCGGTAAAAACAAGTGTTGCTTAGGTACTAACGTAACTTCTACGAACGTCTGTTCTAGATAAAACGTACATTGTGCAAAGACTTGGGATATTTGCAGAATATACTTTTTATATAATGTCTGTGCAAACATTGCCTCAATTACATTACCTTTATGTGATTTCAAGCATAGGTTTATTCAATGTGTTAACACAATTCTGTTGATGGCGCGTAAAGTGGATGTTTTTGCAATTCATGTTATAAATACACAGTGAAAACAATTCATTAATTAATTTACTTTACACTCTCCTCTAATTTCTACATAAAGTCACTTATTGTTTGATAAATTCGCAAAGTCAATATTTCTGATAAGGAATTAAACTTACTGAAATGCTGTCGAATATCTTGTTGTGGTATGGAACACAAAACGGTGGCAGTGTGGATTGTTTTTTAACCTCTTCACATATTTCTCTGAAACAAAAGAATGCTATAAATACAAGAGATATAGTTAATAAAGATTTGAAGGTTAAAAAGTGGTAACTTATGATAAGACTTGTGTGTTGTTAAACAGGGTGTTGACAACAAGTGAACTGATATTTTATCAGCTTGTTAGTTATATAGTATACAAAAAAGTGCTTATAATAATAGGTTCTAAAATTCTCCGTTTTCCATGTAGCAGCAGCTTTTTCTTCAAGTAATTTACATCTCTAGAACGGTTTGACCGATTGATATAAAATGAATAATGACTATTTTCTTAATAATTGCAAGAAAAAAGATCTGCTAATTTGAACGAAGTAGTAATTTGAAAGAAGTTTATTGTTGGTCCGATAATCTTTACCGTTTTAATAAAAAAAAAATTGAATTTGATGTGCAATAAAACTAATTTTAAAGAATATTTCACAATTTCACGGTTATTTGCTAAAAACATTTTAAATAACCACCAAAATGAAACGGATAATTAAAATAAGCTTATTATTTTACTGCAGTTACGCCCTAATGAAATAAGTAGCCAGAATAAATTTGTACATCAACCGGTGTAACCGTTCTATAGAAGTAAATTATTTTTGAAAACAATTTAATGTCTTGTTGAATGGAGCCTTTTAGGACCTATAATTACATGTATATTGTAGCTATTCAACTGCCGGTGAAATGCCAGATATAGTTGTTCAAAACTCTACATAGGAGCTGCTGACTTACTTGTAGCGGGGGTTCCTCGGATGAGACGGCGTCAGTTTGAGCACGGACCGGAACCCCTTCAGTTCTGCCCCTTGGTGGATAAAAGGATCCAAATACTCTGGAAAATCAAAATTATTAGATTAATTTTCTAAACATCTTACACTGATATCGTTAAAAAGTAAACTTATAGAAATAAAAACTATTAATCACTAGTTTATAGCTATGGATTTTGTTATAGGTTGTCAGCTTGTTTCCCTCCTTTGCCCGTCCACAGTCCACATTGACTACGAGCCTGTGCTTACGTCCAGCATAGCAGGGGGAGAGCCGTTACAGTCCAAGTCGAGGTACTAATCAAATAAACTTGCTAGGACTGCGGTTCGATTCCATGTCAGGACTATGATTCCGAAGACCGTCACATCACCTTACCACCGTAACACTGGCTCCCAACAAAAGTATTCATTTTAAGTCTAATAATATAATTTCGATTTTAATTTATACCATTACCATCCCACATTACATCTTTCTTTAAAACGATATAACCACTTTCGCTGTTGGTAGCAAAGGAAGTAATACTCTTCTTTTGATAATTGTCCTATACAACAATTATAAATTCTAAGGATTATGATTTTTTAACTATGTGCATGGTGATGTTCAAATTCGATAGCAAATGCTGCGCAAATGATCGTGAAAAGTATTGTTTATCGGTGATTTGTATACACCATTTGTAATGGAATGTACTGTACGTAGATGACTGCATGGCCAGCTAGTAAACAGAGGATTGGGGGGAAGTTACCTCCGCCACTGTTTATTGACACAGGCAACAAAAAAACGTATAACGGTGTTTAACGACCAGCTGTGATAAGATATTGCAATAACGACAAATTGAGTGTCTTTGTCTAATAGAATAATGAAGTGATGTGGTGGGGGTAGGTTTCCCTTCACACACTTGTTTAGTCTCATCAAGTCTTCTATTTCTCCGTACAGTAATACTATATGTATTCAATTCACCAGAGTACTATTTAGTAGAAAATAAATATCAATTACAGAGCCCATACAACATAGTTTAAGAGATATTTCACATAGAAAGGTTGGGCAGAGGAAAATAGATGAACCAATTCTAAGAAGTTAGAACTGCGTGTAACTTGAGTGTTAGTCTTGATGACCTTAATCCAATCAAATATGTCATAACAGTTGCTGAGGTGAATACAGATACACAATTAGTAAAGCTTGTATAATATGAGTTTAAAGCATTTTATGATAAAGTAGATCTCCTTATCGATAAGATGAGTGGGACGATCTTGGTCCAATTCTCTTCGTCAGCTTTAGACTTCAGAAGTTGTCTTTGATCAAAGTTGAGACACTCTAGGAAACGCTTATTGTTGAAGGGTCATAATATAATCAAATATGACATTAACTTTGAAACTGGACATTTTGAATCTTAAATGATTTATTATATGTATAGAATACATACAAATAAATAATTTATCTGTAGGATTTCAGACTGGAATGGTTACTACTAAGTAAAAAAATCATTAATCCATTTTAGCGAATTTCCCCTATAGGGAAGAAGCTATTACCATAGTCGGCATGGTAAGACCTAGGCCCGGGACCATGATAACTTTTCGTTTTGAGGTCCCCAGACCCCAAAAACACCATTCGTTCGAAACTGTATATATATATATATATATATATATATATATATATATATATGTGTGTGTGTGTCCGTGGGTGCGATAACTCTCGTAAAAATTATCCGATTTTGACAAAATTTGGTATAACCGTGTAAAGCAGCATTTATGACTTTAAGTTCGAAAACCAGACAGATCGGACTATTCGAAGGGATATTTTGGGGGGGGTTTGTACCCCAAAAATGGGTTTTTTGAGTTTTCTACATATAATTTTTGAAAAAGCCAAATTTTAGTTTCCTCCATTGGAATTAGCTTAAAAAGACGCACAATTTGGTGTTTTGACCATTGCTCTACGTCAAATGGTTACAGAGATATTGAAAGTGCTAAACACAGTACGTTGTCCAATGCTATTCTTATGGAGAATAAGAACAAAATTACAGCTCGCTTATTTATGAACGTATTCTAACAAAACTTGGTATATGGTTTCATCTGGTTGTGGTCTATTGTTATTTTCACAAAAAACCCGATTTTTACCAATAATTCCCGTAGCAGCAAACCTGCGTCCTCAGCCCCCATGTTATTCTTATGGAGAATAAGTAAAATGTAATGTATCCCTTAATTATGAACATAAATTAATAAAACTTGGAATGTTGGTTCACCTAGTTGAGTTCTATTGATATTTGCATAAAAACCCATTTTTTGTGTTCCTTATTGCAGCAAACCTGCGTACTCATCTCCCATGTTATTCTTATGGAGAATAATCAAAATGGCATATATCGCTTATTTATGAACTTATATTGATGAAACTTGGTATGTGGCTTCACCTAGTTGAGTAATATTGATATTTACAAGAAACCCTATATTTGTTGTTTTTTGTAGCAGCAAACCTGCGTACTCATCCCCAATGTTATTGTTATAGAGAATAATTCAAATTTGATATATCGCTTATTTTTGAATATATTTTTATGAAACTTGGTATGCGGCTTTATGTGGTATTAAGACTTATATTTTGCATTGGAAATTCGCTGAGTACGCAGGTTTGCTGCGACGGGGGTATTTATTTTTACCGTTAAACTATAAACGGGATATTTTATAGTTACTTATTTTATGGTTGTGAACAGCTAAACTCATTTTATGACAAAAATATGGATAAAAAGTCACAAAGGAATGTAGAGACTCAATAGCAAGGTGCAATTAAAGAAGTTTGTTTGTGGTGCTCAACTAACGAGAATGGAGACATTCAGCAAGCCAAAAGCTGCGATGACTCTCGGGCATTGCCGTTGAGCGCCAGATCTTACTGCATTATAGTGCTAATTTAATTCGTTATTTAAAGTTATTATTAATTTAATATTCAGATGAATAATCATTATTGGAATAATTACTGGTAAATTATAAGGACTATGATCGCGCAGTCACTATTAAATCAAAAGCTCAGTAAAAATAAATCTAATTACTCCAAATTTGTTTTTAAAACATTTCTATCTTTCTTTTTCCCCCGTTCATTTGTTTTTACTCGATAAAACTAAATTATTCCAAATTTAATAAATTACAAATTTAAACGGTAAGAAGGCCAATAATTTATTATTTCACAGCAACACCGCAGACCCACAGGCTGTTACCCATGATTGCTAATTCCCATTACCATTTTTTTACATATTTTTATTACGACAGCTTATTTTAAATTCTATATTATTTGTCTACAGTAGTAATTGTATTATATAGTGAAATTGTACAAGCTGTAACTTGTTGGAATAAATATTTTGTTCATATTGTTTTGTAAAGGTTTGTTTTTGTGTACGAGGAAATATTTTTTACTGTTTACAAGGAGATACAGTTTTCTGTTTCTGTCGTGCTGAGGGAAATAAATCAATATAAAAGTACGAACGTAAAAGCAAACAAAGCAGGCACTTATGTGGAAAAGTAATAAAAGCCGATGTTTTTCAGTTTTAGCGAATTTCCCCTGTGGGGAAAAAGCTATTACCGTAGTCGGCTGTTACCTAGGCCCGGGACCATGATAACTTTTAGTTTTGAGGTCCCCAGATGCCAAAAACACCATTCGTTCAAAACTATATATATATATAATGTGTGTGTGTGTGTGTGTGTGTGTGTGTGTGTGTGTGTGTGTGTGTGTGTGTGTGTGTGTCCGTGGGTGCGATAACTCTCGTAAAAATGGTCAGATTTTGATGAAATATGGTACAAACATGTAAAGCAACATTTATGACTTTGAAGTTTGAAAATCAGCAAGATCGCTCTATCCAAAGGGGTATTTGGGGGGCCTGTACCCCAAAATTTTTTTTAATTTTTTACACATAATATTTTAGTAAATCCAATTTTAATTTTCACCATTAAATTCAGCTTTAAAAAAGATTTGGTGTTTTTATCATTGCTCTACGTCAATTGGTCACAGAGATATTGAAAGTGCTAAACACAGTACGATGTCCTATGTTATCTTTATGGAGATTAAGACAAATTGTATATCTGGCTTACTTATCTTCAGGTATCTTCAGGTACCCTGACGAAACTTGGTTTATTGCTTCTTACCGATGTGGTCTATTGACATTTGCACAAAAAACGATTTTTTTCCAATAGTTCCCATAGCAGCAAACCTACGTCCTCAGCCCCCATGTTATTCTTATGGAGAATAAGTAAAATGTTATCTCCCATAATTATAAACATAAATAATAAAATTTGGTATGTGACTTCACCTATTTGGGTTATAAAAAAATGCTCATAAAAACCCATTTTTTGTGTACCTTGTTTCAGCAAACCTGCATCCTCAGACGCCATGTTCTTCTTCTTATGGAGAGTAATTAAACTGTCATAAATAATTTATTTATTAATGTGTATTGATGAAACTTGGTATGTGGCTTTAAGTGGTAAAAATATACATATATATGCATTGGAAGTTCGCTGAGTATGCAGGTTTGTTGCTACGGGTGTATTTCAACGTGGTTTTCTTTCTTTTTATGGGGTCAATTTTTCCCAGGTCCCTTGGCTCAACACCAGTAATTTTAACTATCATCTTGCGATTAAAACATCCACAATTCATCCTACGGAATCAGTAATATATGGATAACATACATATCGTATATAGACAACGACAATTTTTTTTTAAACTGTTTTGATTTAAACAAATTTCATTGTACCACTGTGATTATTGATATTGAAATTAAAAATGTATCATGATTAAACTAACTAATTACATTTAATACATCCTTTGCAAAAAACACTGAAAAACACATTGGCAACGTCTGTTTCTGATGTCCGTCAGATTTGGAACGTCATCAACGGACGATTCCTTACCCAAACCCAACCTTGTAGTAATTTTGTAACGATCCAGAAAGGTAAATTCCAAACGGACGTCAGCAACGCCCATGCCTCACCTCTCTGCACGATGCTCCTCTTGTGGTCCGGGTCGTAGATTTCGTCGTCCACCGAGATGACCACGTAGTCCCCGCGCTCCAGTAGGTGTCTCTGCTGTAGACACCTGACAAAGTCCACCAGGGCGATGTGCTCCCCCACAAACACGTACACTGTCAGACAACATACTGAGTAGAAATTTGCTCGATATCCTGAAGAGACTCTCAAGTCTATATCAAAAAAGATTCGTCGGGGTTTACATTTTTTAAACATTCCATACCTCGTAAACGGCAGCCGTGGGCGTGGACCTCATGGACATCTCCCGGACACGCCACCATCTTACACATTCTCACCCAACGCTCTAAAACTTTCACTATTGGGGAGTTTCCATTTTCACATAATGTTAGTTAGAAAAGATTTTTCAAAAATGTTCACTTACAATAATTTAATTTTTTCAATATTTTCCTCCTGATAAATATTTTGAAAATTGCAAAAATCATTCTATTATCTCATAAACAAGCAAAAAAATTCTTCTATACAGGTTTAAACGGTGAAGTTTATTTTCTCATTCCTCGGATGTATTTTTTAAACTGTAAAGTTAATTATTTGTACATCTAGCAAATACTCATTTTTAATATAACAGTTTCTCGTCATACTTCTTCAAAAACAAAACATTGTTTGCAAGTGTCTTTTCTATGCTCCCTCATGTTCCAGCCTCGGCTCCGTCTCTGAGCTCGTAGCTTCACTTTTGGTCCTAGTGATGAAATATACAATACAACAATATACAATATATGAACGGAATTTTTAGTGACTTTCCTAATTTTAAACTTTATTTATTAATTTACCGCACGATTATTATATATGTTTGTCCCATATTAGCGAATTTCCCCTATAGGGAAGAAGCTATTACCGTAGGTCTCGTGGTAAGACTTAAGCCCGAGACCATGATAACTTTTCGTTTTGAGGTCCCCAGATGCCAAAAACACCATTCGTTCAAATTTTTATATATGTATATATATATATATATACGTACATGATAATACAGAGTGTACATAAAGTCCCGCACGGGTTTAATATTTTCTGAACGATAACAGATAAATCAATAAGAGTTGGTACATCAACACTACACCTAAAAATCTACTTTTTGAAGGAACTATCAGTTTTCTGTAATATCATGGGGACGTCCCACAAGGAGTCAGAAAGAAATCTTAAATAGGAGCATAGGTCAATATGCACATCACATTAAAGGGCTTATCTATCAGAGTTGAATGCCGCAAACCGCACTAAAAAAGGTTGATCCAGTAAAAAATGGCGGCTGTTCAAAGGTTTTATTAAAAATAAAAAATAAGATCTTTCTAATAGTTACTGTTACCAGTTTTCCCCATTATCAATAGATTTTGACCAAATTTGTAACCCTTGAGGATAACTAACGTCATAATTCACTTCTCTATTGACAGGCATAATGTAGTATGTAGCTGCAGTATTCATTTAGTTGCAGTTTTGCTTTAATGGGGTTGTGGCTACTAATAAAATGTAACGAAGTAAAACCTTTGAACAGCCGCCAATTGTTACTGGATCAACCTTTTTGAGTGCGGTTTGCGGCATTAAACTCTGCTAGATAAGCCCTTTAAAGTGATGTGCATATTGACCTATGCTCCTATTTAAGATTTCCTTCTGACTCCTTGCGGGACGTCCACATGATATGACAGAAAACTGATAGTTCCTTCAAAAAGTAGATTTTTAGATGTAGTGTTGATGTACCAAATCTTATTGATTTATCTCTTATCGTTCAAAAAATATTAAACCCGTGCGGGACTTTATGTACACCCTGTATATATATGTGTCCGTAAGCACGATGACTCTCGTAAAAAAGGTACGATCTTAATGAAATTTGGTACAAATATGTAAAGTACTATTTATTTGAACGAGTTCGAAAACCAGTCATATTGCACCATCCTAAGGGGGGTTTTTGGGGGGTTTTGTACCCCAAAAATGGGTTTTTCGGGGTTTCCACATGTAATTTTAAGTTTAATAAAATTTTAATTTATACCATTGAATTTAGCTTAAAAAACAAACAATTTGGTATTTTAATCATTGCTCTAGGTCAATTGGTTACTGAGATATTGAAAGTTCTAAACACAGTACGTTGTCCATTGTTATTCTTATGGAGAAAAAGAAACATTTTATATCTTGGTTATTTATGAACATAAACTGACGAAACTTGGTATATCGCTTCATCTGGTTGTGGTTTGTTGTTGTTTGTACAAAAAATCTATTTTTCGCCTATGGTTCCCGTAGCAGCAAACCTAGGTACTCGGTCCCCATGTTATTCTTATGGAGAATAATAAAAATGTTATATATCGCTTATTTATGAATGTATATGGACGAAACTTGGTATGTGACTTCACTTAGGTGATTTCTACTGATATTTGCATGAAAACCCATTATTTTGTGTTCCTAGTTGCAGCAAACCTGCGTACTCATCCCTAATGTTATTCTTATGTAGAATAATGAATAATTTAAAGAATCGCTTATTTATGAATATATTTCTTATGAATCCTGGTAAGAGGCTTAATGTGTTATTAAGACATATATATATATTGGAAATTCGCTGAGTATGCAGGTTTGCTGCGACGGGGGGTATTAATTAGTATTTTGAATTGAAAAATGGATGCCCTGTAGTTTTTTTTAAATAAGGAATAATAAACCATGCAAATTATACTTTATTTATATGTTATTGTATGTTTAACATAAAATTAAAACAAGTTCGCACGCAGCACGCTGACGTGAGGGGAGTTAATTTCCACATAAACAATTTTAACAAATCAATAACGGTGCTAAAACGTAGACTCATTCCAATTGTTATGGAAATCCGAAAACAATTAATTTGTTGGCTGTTCTGATATTCCTGGTTTTATTTACCCGCAATGCTGGGATACGAATTTTGCACATTTAAGATTACTGGAGAAGGTCCAGTCAGGATTAAAAGTAGGCGTACTTACTTATGGGTATGATAAAACTTCACCAACATATGAACACAGGCTTTTCTAATGTAAAATCCCCATAAGACAACGTACTGTATTTAGTCAATATATACATTGTCTTTAATAATTCGGTAAATATCTGTGCTACACAATGATGGGGGAGACTTAAAAGTTTCGCCTCCTTAATGTTAATCTTTTTAACTCATTAATTTTACATCCGGGCATTTTACGACCCTTTTTGAGCACAAAACCCCAAAATTTGTAAACTTAAAATCCCCAACAAAGGGGGTTAGAGTTTTCCGATTGTTTTGCCCAACGAACTTGTCCAACTGAGTATAGAAAGGAACGTCCTTACCAAATTTGAAGAAAATTGGACAAAGAAATGTGACCACTAGAGTGAAAACACACATATATATCACTTTTAACGACCCCCCAAAACGTGTTCAAGGGGTCACGTTAGGAACGTCTATGGTGGTCCCGGGCTTAAGTTTCACCGTCCGGGTCATGCTAATAGTTCACTTTTCCATAGGAAATCCACTAATAAATTATATTCTATGTATAGTTTATTATTCCGTTAAACCTAATATTAAGGTAGAAAACATCGCTCTTAGTTAATTTCACGAAGATTAAAGATTGAAAAAAGTGTTTTAAATTTATCAAAATGTGAAGGATTAAAACGAATTACTCTTTAAAATTGTTATTTTCAGCATGTTTTAAGAGGATTCCAGGGTGGATGTTTGTAAAAGTTGCAAGAGTATGTAAAAGATTATGTAAGAGGATGATTATGTTTACAAGATCCTTAATTGCAAAACAATTTCGACCAATTGGATATAAACAACTTGGTTTAAAGGCTGGATTGTTAGTCTGAGAAATCTCAGGACTGTCCTGTTTTCATGACAGTTCTCGTATTGAACGAAAATCCTATTCCAGAACAGCTTTTTTATTTTCAACGTATATTCCACATCGAACTCTTCTTTTGCTAGTCTTACGTTTAAATTATTGATTTCCTCCTTTTCATTAATGCAAAAAATGACAACTAAAACCATTCGTTCTATGTTCAGTTTACTACCGACCTTTTTTGTAAATTTTTAAATCTTTGAAAATAACAGAAATATAAAAGCTATTAAAAGAAACTGTTAAAAGTAAAATATAAGAGATGAAGTTAACATGGCAATTTCATTATTTACACAACATTCACATCATAAATATGTTATTCTCTTATGAATCCGTTGAAAGAAATATATTACATTTATGTCTCCTCGTTTATTTAATTCTCTTTTTATTAGAGTCGTAAAAGCTATTGCTCATGTCGTTAAAGAGATTAGATTAAAACGATACAAAAGAATGATGCTTGTTATCTCGTCAACAAACCTTTTTTATCAGACAAATCTTTTTATCTCGTAACATAATTATTTTAAATGTTTTTGTGTATATCTACGCCAGAGGCATTTTTTCCGTGTTTATAGGGAACGGTTAAAACCCTAATCTTGCTTTATTTGATAATATTTTTTTTTTTTTACTAATAATATTATAAAGCTGCGGTTTCTGTTTGTTTGTAGCTCGATCACGCAACTCCTAGACCTATTGAGCTGATATTCGGTAGAAAGACAGCTAATACCTCCAAGATACAATATATTCCCGTTTTAAAAATCCATTAAGGGCTCCGTCCCACTGGTCTTTAAAGCTCCCATTATTAATCTGTAGGACTAAACCGTTTGATCTGAAATTTTCTAGAATATAATAAACTAGGAAAAAATACAAGCTTCTTCTCAAAAATGTTTTATGTCACTGACCCCTCCCACCACCGACCTTTAAAATGCTTGTACTGACTATCTAAAATCTACTAATGGTCCGAGGGTACTGAAATTTGGTAATAATAAAACTAATACTAATGAATACATGTTCATTGTTAATACACTTAAGGCAGATGCAGCCCTAATCGCAATCCAAAAACCCTTTATAAATTCGTCTCACTGGCATTCAGATCCCCATGTCGACGATCTAATGGACATTAGTATTTACCTTAATGTTTGAACTTAAATTTGGAAGGAAAATAGATGCTACATTATGAAAACAAATATAGACGTACTCACGATATGAAACTCCTTAGAGCTCCGCTCCTTTGACCCTTTAAGATTACATATTTATCCTAATAACATTATTAATTACTGCACTGATGAAGTGGAATGTTTGTAGGAATATTTGTAATAAAACCAAATCATTCATAAGTTTACATTACGACAATCTTTTCGGTCTGTACCCCACTGGCATTCAAATTCTAATAATTGCAATCACGCATCAATTTACCAAACTGATTTAGCTTTTATTTGGTAGGAAGATAGTTAAAACTTCCACGGCACACAAAAAAGTCCTTTAGGGCTCCGCCCTTTGCTTTCTTAGTTCCCATGTTAATCTGATTAACATTGCTATTATTAAGCTGAAATTCAGTAGGAAGATTCAAACATAGGCTTACTCCCGATTGAAAAATCCTTTAGGGCGTTGCCTCTCTAGCCTCAAAATTATACATCTCGTGTCAATTACCTCATCAACTAATTTGAAATTTAGTACTATAAATAACGGTAATACATTAAAGTTTTACACAAGTTATCTCCTGTTCCAAAAACTATTCGGGGCTCTCTCCTGTTGCATAGCCTTCAGGATATACATTTTAATCAGTTAAAAATGTAAGGTTTGAATTCATAGGACCGATATAAAATTTGGTACTGTATTAATCTGTAATTCGGTTGGAAGATAAGATACCAATAAAATAGCATAGCATGTTTCAAAATTATTTTTTTAGTTCTACCCCACAGGCCTTCAGAATTCCAAAGTACAATACCAAAGGAGATGATTTCAGGAGACAGTTATGTATTACACCACAATCAATCATAGGCTTGCTCCAGTTCCAAAAATCCTAACTTACTGACACTAAACCAACCGATTGACTTATATGATTAATCAATCGTTTCAAAATACCACTAACCACATATGAACTAACAGTTTGAAAATATATTCTACAGATTTTATTTACCATTTGGCTTATTAATGCAAATATGATCATGGGCAAAAACTAGTTAATAATAGGTTAGTGCTGCAAAGGTTAACCAACTGACAAAATTATTTTAGGTGGCATTTTCCTCATTGGAAACACTTTTGCGGAACTAAAACACTATTGACGGAAGAGACTTCTCCGATAAATCCTGCTTTTAACATCCAGTACCCATATCGCAGCAAAACTAAAAATAAATGTTTAATTAAAATATAAACCCAATATTAACACTCAAAAATGTAATTATTAATATTGTATTTTTACAATTTACCATTGATTCTTATTATGTTTTCAGATATTTCTATAACGTAAAGTTACCGCAAAAGCCTACCTTGTAAATAAATATACAAGGGCATAGGTTGGTTTTGAAGATGCCAGAATGGGAACTGTAATTTTGTTAATCATCCTAGATGCATACAATCTTGCCCCCTAACATGTATATTGTACGTTTTCATGTTTATTTATTAGCTAAATTATTTACTTCATAGATATTGGTTCTGATGAGCTAAAACGATTGCAAGGTTACAACAATTACATAATTTAATTATTTTATATTGGCGAAAATCAGTCATGCTTTTTAATTTAATGATAGGTAGTACTTAAATTTATTATTTAAATAAAATTAGATAGTTATACATTCATAGGCATTTCTTCCATCTTACGTCTCTCTTCATGACGGTAGTAATTAACTTCTTTTAATTTTAAGCATCCTCAACGTTTGGTTATGGAGGTTACTCATAATTACAGTGCAAATATAACTTTATACAAAAAGGAAAGTTTAGTTGTGTCTGTTAATCACTTTGTTTATTCTATTTTAACCTTTCCTAGAACGAAGCGCTGACTATCACCAAACATGACAACTTTTTACTCTTGAATTTACTTACTGAAAATAAAAACACGTTAAAAAGCCATTTACACAAAAAGTCAAGTAAACAATATAAAATTAATATTTTCCAAAATTATATAAATTAAAACAATTAAAAGACGAATATTCCATCTTTTGATGTCATACTCCTTTCACAGTCGAGCGCTACAACTCACCCCGTGTCCTTCTGTACGTGTCGTCTACGATCTTCTCCATCTCCTGGATGTCCTTGGGAATGTAGTTGTTGAACTCGTAAACGCCGGTCACGGAGAGGTTATACTCCCCCGCCAAGTCCTGGCAAACACAACAAGATAAGGCTATCTTAAGTCTATCTTAAGTGGGCTCCAGTCACGAAACATGTTATGTTTCTACGTGCATTACCTTAAGGCCAATGTTATCAATAAAAAGCCGTCCCTCCTCAAGGGATTGTTGATTTATGGCTCATTTTAAATAGCAAAAAAAAACTGAGATTGCTAAGTAAATTTTTGTTCTTCAACGATTTTGGATGATTTTTTGAGGAGGAACGGGGTTTGAAAGTTAACATTGACCTTACAGGAGAAGCAGGTGGAAACGCGAAATCGTGACTAGGCGCCGAGTCCAAACGGATACCTTATGGAGAGCTGGAAAATGCTTTATGCACACAGGTGGCCAGCCGTGTGCTAATCGAAGATTCCCCACTAAAATTCGTCCTCTACTCTTTCGTCCTCTACTAACGCGTGAAATGTTAACCACGTGGCTCTGGCTAGGCCAAACTACTTTAGGTGCCTTCAGGACTCGCCGCTTTTCGGCCGACAAAAACGACATATTCCGAATTTGGCTTTAGGTAGGGCTTCTTCGTACAGAGGATGCCCTGGTTTTGACAGGTAGTCCCAGTTTGTCCATAACTTCCTCCTCCGACACAGGTTTAAGCGTTTGCAGAATTATACAGGAGTAACATAAGCCCTGAAGTCGTACTTTTGTTTTTTTAAGTTAAGTAATTCTTTTGAAGAGAAAGGCATAATCTACTCTTCACGCTTTTATATTTTGAGTTAAATTCACAAGTTTTTAAACGTAGAATGCAAAATATTTTTCAAACAATAAATACTAATTGGAAAATGTAAAAGTAGCTTTGACTTTCTTGTTTTAAATCCCGATTGAAGCGTTTTGATAATTCAATAATATTTACAGTACCCCAGCGGGAAGCAGCAACGCTGCTTTTAAATTCCTAGCAAAGTATTTTATAGCCATGAGACATATTAACAGCACGGTATACCATATTTTCGATAGAGATTTGATAAATACTACGAACATTATTCAATTTGTAAAGTTAACAAGATAATAATCGATGAGGTAAGGAATGTTTATCAAATCTCCGTAGCTCGGGTTTACCAATAAACTTTTTTTTCGAGAATAAATCCAGCTCTTCATTTCTGAATTTTTATAGTGGCTATCTTAAGCTACAAGTAGTAAGTACTATTCTAATATCCTAATAATTATCCATATAATGCTAATAGGCCTTCTCGAATAGCTTCAGATTGTCTAATAACAAATCTTAGGATGTCATTATTTAAATACTTTTGTCATACTGAATAAACAAATAAGTAATGACTTAATTTTCTCAGTTTTATTTTAATACTGTATTTGTAACATTAGATTAATATATATATATATATATATATATATATATATATATGATTAAAAGTAATTATTTTGTAATAATCTTCCTCGTGTTTTCTTGTTAAACATTCAAATTAAACCCTTTGTTGAGTAATTTATAAATGAAGGGAGACTCAAAAACGTATGAATCTTTTAAATATTTCAATCCATAGTAGACTATAACACTGAAATATAAATTGCTGGGACAAAAACAATAAAGAAAGTAAAATATAATTCGAAGTAGTGAACCATCATGGCGCTTGGGAAGTAAATGTAATTACTAGACTTTGGCAACTTCATGAATTGCATAATGCAAAGCGAGAGATTTGGGAGGAGCTTTTTCCATCTGATTATCATTAATAATGAGATAAATCTATAAAATTCAACTATAAAATTGTAATAAAAAATAGTTCAAAGTACAATGTATAATCATTTTTAAATAATTTAGTAAGGGTGATTTAACTTTATCCCTTCTGTTTAATTTAAATATTGTATTAGTCTGAATTGGGTATAATATCATTATAATATTTATTATAACCGGAAAATAACTGAGTGATAAAAAAAATAATTTTGGATACATTTTTGTTTACAACAAATTCTTTGGTTACAAATAAGGTTTATCTCCCAAAGATTTACCGATCGTCAGTATTGCATGACACAGATGGGTATACGACTGAGTATTGTATTACATTTAATGTTTCATTACTGTTCAAAGTGCACATGACATTGACACAGAATAAAATACTCTATAAAGTGCTACAAAACCAAACCTGGATATTATCAGTTTCATGCTTTCTCACTCCTTCCAATGATTTTTAATAACCACCTCAGCTTTCGTTAAATATAATCATATACCATCTTACACCAAACATAATATTATGTTCATCTTTAGTAACACATTAGATAAAAAACTTATAAATAATATTTTTACCAAATCTAAAGCCCTCGTCCACCACTCAATATATCATCGAGGATAGAAAGCTTTCATGGTCTATTGCGTTATCCATGATAAAATGAAGGAATAATTTAAACTTCTTAATTATTATGAATCGTTAAACCAAATTTTGTATTCTTCCTTTAGACGTACATTTTAGCAAAGAATAGAATAAAAACAATAAAATGAGAATATTTTATTGATTAGTTATGAATTCAGATTACTAGCTGAACAGGTCAAAAGGTAATAGTTTATTTGTAAAGTCTTCTACATATATTTAGTAATACACTAGAAAACAGCATAAAGTACTCAAAAATACTGTTGGTGTGTTGAAAGGTTATAAACACTAATACTTTACAAAGAATAGTTATTTTAAAGTTTCAAATTTTTTAACTTTAGCTTTTTGATGGACTTGTCATTCTACAGGGTTTATGAGGAAGCGGGTAGTAACCCCTCGAACTGTGTTAAGAATGTTTAAGGGGCTGCAGCAGCGGCGGTCATAAAGTTACTTTCCAAATATCCTTATAAAATTGTCACCAACTTCAGGTTTTATGCAATTTTTTAATAGTTTGAATTGTAAAGTATTAGTTTTGGATAAAAACTGTAGGGGATGTTTAAACAGAAAATGTAGTAATCATAAGATATGAAGAAATAACAACGTATTAAAAAGGCAGCTAAGTTTAGATTATTGCCTATTTCATGTCTAAATCACCTAGCAAAAATCAAAAAAATTGTTTACTAATATACCAAGCAATCAAGACAAATATTTCCGTTCATAATTACAATACCTTGAACAAATAGTCTTAAGAAATAAACCTCAACATAAACTAATTGCCTGTAAAATGGGGATGAGTCAGTAATGACAAAAATTATATTTGAAAATAAATGTAGTACATTTTGTTCAAAAGTTTAAAAAACAAAAAAATCAAACTTATTACTTTTCACAAAATTAAATTTAATGTGAAGTTTTCAACACAAAATTTTACTACCAATTGTCTTTTGTTGAACCGAACTGGCTTGTTGAGGAATAATATAGATATAAAATATAATTAATCGTGAACTTTTGAATATCTACAGTATATAGATGGCAAAATTGTGTTGGTGTAAGATATTGAAGTTGGTAAAAATAAATGTTAATATAAAAATATACATGTTAGACCTACTTAAATAACGAAAACGGGCTACCAGAAGAGTAATTAAACTGGATTCTCTGATGCTTGATATTGGCCTCAGATTGGTTAAACCTGGATATAATGGCGCCCACACATTTTCTATCGTATCGATTCATATCAGAACCATTTGTTTTATTTTTATTTTTATGTCACGAATCTCAAAGAGCCTTATTAACAGTTATTTTTTAACCAAGCTTGTAACCTATGTAAATTACTTCAAGAGCATAAATAGCTATCACTTTTACATAAATGTGCAGTATATAATCAAATACAATGTACATAGGCTTTCCTTGGTACCCCAGAAACTACAATACCTACAAGGAACTTAAAATGAGGAACCTCACATACTTTTTGGCGTCCAATCAAAATATAAATACAGAATTTTAAAATATATCCACCTTTTACCAATATGGTAAGCAACTTGAAAATTTAAAATTGCGTTTTTTCATTTTTAATGATTTTTTCAGATTTTAGCCAAATTTCAAGACATTTTTATTTGTTTTGGCGAATTTACCCTATAGGGAAGAAGCTATTACCGTAGTCGGCATGGTGAGACCTAGGCCCGGGACCATGATAACTTCTCGTTTTGAGGTCCCCAGATGTCAAAAACATCATTCGTTCAATACTATATATATATATATATATATATATGTGTGTGTGTGTGTGTGTGTGTGTGTGTGTGTGTGTGTGTGTGTGTGTGTGTGTGTGTATGTGTGTGTGTGTGTGTATGTGTCCGTAGGCACGATAACTTTCGTAAAAATGGTCCGATTTTTTACGAAAATCGGACCATTATTAAAATTGGTACAATCGTGTAAAGCAACATTTATGACTTTTAAGTTCGAAAACCAGACAGATCGCTTTATCCGAAGTGGTATTTTATGGGGGTTTTGTACCCTAAAAGTGGGTTTTTTAAGTTTTCTACATATAATATTTTAAGAAATCTAATTTTAGTTTACACCATTGGATTTGGCTTAAAAAAACGAACAATTTGGTGTTTAGATCATTTCTCCACGTTAATTGGTTACCGAGATATTGAAAGTGATAAACACAGTACGTTGTCCAATGTTATTCTTATGGAGAATAAGAAAAATTGTATATCTCGCTTATTTATAAACGTATCTGGACGAAACTTGATATATGGCTTCATTTCATTGTGGTCTATTGATAATTGTTCAAAAAAACAAAGTTTTGCCGATGGTTCCCATAGCAGCAAACCTGCGTACTCAGCGCCCATGTTATTCTTATGGAGAATAAGAATGTGTTATGCCTCATTTAATTATGAACATAAATTAATATAACTTGGTATATAGCTTCACCTAGTTGAGTTACAATGATATTTGTATAAAAAGCCATAATTTGTGTTCCTTGCTGCATCAATCCTGCGTACTCAGCCCCCATGTTTTTCTTATGGAGAATAATTAAAATTGTATAAATTGCTTATTTATAAATGGATACGGATGAAGCTTGGTATGTGGCTTCACCTGGTTGTGGTCTGTTGATATTTGCATTAAAACTTAATATTTTCTGTTCCTTGTTGCAGCAAACCTGAGTACTCCCCAAGTTATTCTTATGGAGAAAAATTAAAATTTAATGCATGGCTCATTTTTTAATATGTATCTGTGAAACTTGGTAAGTGGCTGTATATAGTATATATATATATATATATATATATATATATATATATATATATATATGTATTATGTTATAATGATTGATTAGGGCTACTAATATTATAAGATGTATATTCATATTTTAACAAAGTACCCTTTTTTTATAATGTATATATATGTGTATTGGAAATTCGCTGAGTATGCAGGTTTGCTGCAACGGGGGTATTTTATTTTAATTTAGTTTATATATATATATATATATATATAAATATATATCTGTCTGTGGGTGCGATAACTCTCTAAAAATGGTCCGATTTTTATGAAATTTGGTATAAACGTATAAAGCAACATTTATGACTTTAAGTTCGAAAACCAGCCATATCGCTCCATCTAAAGGGTTTTTTTGTGGGAGGGGGGTGGGTTTGTACCCCAAAAATGGGTTTTTTGAAATTTTTACATATAAATTTGAAATAGTAAAATTTTAGTTTTGACCATTGGATTTAGCTTAAAAAACACACAATTTGTATTTTGAACATTCCTCTACGTCAATCGGTTACCGAGATATTGAAAGTGCTAAACACAGTACGAAAATATATAACTCGTTTCTTTATGACTGACGAAACTTGGTATACGGCTCTATCTGGTTGTGGTCTATTGATATTTCCTAAAAAAACAATTGTTTGCTAAAGGTTCCCGTAGCAGCAAACCTGCGTACTCAGCCCCCATGTTATTCTTGTGGAGAAAAATTAAAATGCTATGTTTCCCTTAATTATGAACATAAATTAATAAAACCTTATATATGACTTCACCTAGTTGAGTTATATTGATATTTACCTAAACACCCATTTTTCGTTCCTTGTTGCAGCAAACCTACGTACTCATCCCTCATGTTATTCTTATGGAGATTAATCAAAATGGGATATATCGCTTATTTATGAATGTATATTGATGAAACTATATTTATTAACTATATTGATGAATGTATATTGTATGTGGCTTCACCTAGTTGAGTTATATTGATATTTGCATAGAAACTAATTGTTTATGTTCCGTGTTTCAGCAAGTCTATGTACTCATCCCCAATGTTATTCTTAGGGAGAACAATTAAAAGTGTATACATCGCTTACTTGTTACTATATTTTTATGAAACATGGTATGCGGCTTTATGTGGTATTGAGACATATACGATGCATTGGAAATTCACTTAGTACACAGGTTTGCTGCGACGGGGGTATTTAGCTTTCCCCTAAACGTAGTGGATATTTTATGTACAGAAAATTACAAAGTGTAAGAGGAGCTTTTTAAACCGTGTGCAATACTTATATTAGATACTAGCTGTGTACCCGTCCTTTGTACGGGTTGTATGAATAAATAATAGATTAATTAAAGAAGATAAAAACCCACTTGAATTGGTTGGGCATTAAAACTCCTGTTAAGTTGAACTTGTAGTAAGATGGCACCGCCCGTACCTTCACAAATAAATAGGTGTTACCAAACATTCAATTATAGTTTTTATTGGTTTTAATGTTTTGGAATTTTTTTTAATTTAGCGGTGGAGGTAAATATACAAAATTATAACTTAATTATTGTGTTTGATAAAGTAATAAGAAATATATGGCGTACCGACAAAAATCCCTGAGGAACAATATATTAAGATATAATGTATTGTAATAATAAAATATTATTCAGAAAGTTAATAATCTGCAACGGTTACTAAAATGGGAAAATTCGTGCTCTCGTAAATCAGCGCAACACATACAGATTATTTAAGGGATTACACAAAAGGTAAAGTTGCACAAGTTATAAAACAAAATTTATGGCTTATATTATAAAAGAGGAAGTTATTAAAAGTTGTAGCTGCGTTGAAATTAATTAGACTAACTTTCCACTTTCGTAGAATCAACTGGGGCTAAGTTAAGTAGTAATCTGAATTCTAAGCCTTATCTTGCAAGTAATTGCGCTAAAACCCCTATGACATTGTTATAATTTCTAAAAAAATAAGTCGTTGATCTTTTTACAATACATTTTAAAGTCTTACTATCTATCACTATCTTTAATAAACCTTTTTTAAACGTGTGTATAGGTTTGTATCGTGTAAATTGCGTTATTTACAATTACACAGTTTGTATTTCTAATACAAAATCAATATTCTATATGAGATATTTTATATTTTAGTTAAAATTCTCATCAATAGCTAAAGATTTTGAAGATGTCTTTTAAGTTTAACTTAAATGCAGGGTGAAATATAAAAGTCGTATTCCAAAAATGGTATACGTTGTTAATAAAAACATCCAACCGCCCCCAAAAGGGTGTAGACTTATAGATTGAGAAGAACAAAGGAAATGCATAGCTTATTGATGTAAAATACTGAATTAAATTTTATGTTAAGTAATACATTATCATATAGCTTGAAGGCACGTAAACTATGGATCCTTCTTCCTAAAAGATCGTTGAAACCCTCGTCACCCATGCCAGAGTTTTACGTTATATAACTCATTCTAAAAAATAAAGTATGCTGAAAGAATCCTGTGAGCATAGTTGTAATACCAAAACTGTGATAGTTAAATACAATTTTAAAAGGTTTTGGCAGTTGTTGTACTAGAATCGTGCTCAATAGGTGCCATCCAAACGCTGATAAACTAACGGGCACCGATTCTGTGTAGAATCAGAATCACAAATAATTTACTTGCCATATTGCATTTTACAGGAATTCGAAATTGTCACAATTAGACATCTACCATCGATTTTATATATTAAAAAGAGTAGGGGAGTCTAAAGTATATTTAAATATATATATATATATATATATATATATATATATATATATATATAATGTGAGATTCAGACATGAAAACTGCATATTCAGTCAATGGAACCCAAAGTACTGAATGCCAAAAGTTTTAAATGTCTTGAACCTTGTTGAGGTAACGACACCACTCTACCCCCAACACCAAATAACCCATCCATCCTGCATGGCAGGTTGTCGTTTCATATTCAATCTCCTAAGTTTTCGCTGCGGAGAGGTTATTGCTTTCTCAAGGCTTTTAAGAAAAATATGTGAATTATTATAATTTAATTCGTATCTCATCACCACTAGTGTAAAGCGTATATTTCAAGTTTAGATCTGAACTCATCTTCAGTCTAGTAAACAAGCAGACTATAACTTTTCTTTGTTTACAATTAAGGATTTTTCTCGCATTTGAGTTTTAAAACCTGGGTCTGTAAGTTAGTTTTAATTAATGAGATTAAATATAGGTAAAACCTGTTCAATTATATATAGCGTTGATACAAAAATACAAAACCATAATAAATAAACCTGAACTGTAGTAACGGCCTGAAAAAATCGGAAAGTGATCAAATCTGATGGCGTGAAAAATTGGCAAAGAACTTAAGTCGTAAAGGTGCTGAGCCCAGGAGTTTGTAAACTAAAGTAAATGACATCAAAACCCATTTTTTTTTTTATAACTTAATATTACGTAATTTTGGTATCTGTTGAGATAGAATAATTCATTTTATTTTCTCAGTAGTTACAAATTATTTTTATTGTCCTGAGCAGGTTCAGGCATGGTTATTGAAGTGATTAAGTGGCCAAATTGTGTAGTAATTTAAGGAAATACTCTCATTACAAATTTAACATCCTATCTTTTAATGAGTCTTTATTAGCAATTGAACGTAATTTATTACTGCGAAAACCCATTCATCCGTTGCATTGCATCACATTTTTATTATCGAAGAATTGTTTTAATAGAAGTGAGTGTTGGTGGACACCAACAAAATCACATCCAAAGTTTGCCTAAGATGTATGCGTGTGTATCCATTTACCCTCTTCAATTATTTATTATCATAAGTAGGATTAACTTTCTTCTGTCAAATTCCGTTTATAGTATGTTGACAACATAATTATCATGGCTGCAAACAGGGATGCTGAGGACCTTCGCAACGCTACTTTTCCTATCTTAACAATGTATTTTCATGCAGCGGCATAGATTTTTCCATAGGTTAAACTGGAGCCTTATCAAATAAACGAAATATTTATTTGCCAAACGTGGAAATCTTTCAGAGGAAAATTTTTATAAAAGTAGTGTGAGAAAAACGTAAAATTGAAAACGCCCGCGTAGAATTTAAAACATGCACACAAGAATTTTAAGCTTATTTTAAGTGTTATTCTGTTAAGAATTTCAATATCATAACTATTAAGAGGCTTGGAGCTCACCTTGATCGCCTCCTTGATTTGCACGCCCCAGGCTGGACTCTTACCCGCCACGACGACGAACTTGTGCCAGTTGAAGGCGTGGAGCAGAGCCACCACGGACTTGGACACCTTGGTACTCGGGGCAAGGGTACGGGCGAATGTGTAGTACACCCGCTTGTCCGACACGCTCTTATCCGCACATTTCTGTAACATTTGGTTAAAAACGTTAAAAGTTTCGGTGACAAGAGGTCGGGAGAAAAATTAATGCTCGCTAAGGGCTACTACAGTTGAACCATTTTTACATTGTGCTTGAAACGCTTTATGGCATACGTAATCACTGAATCACTGTGTAAGACGCCGAAGCAACTAGGCGACTAATATTGACTGATTAAAGTAGAATAGGTGATATGCCATGTGTAGCCTTGTTACTGACTGATTCTTTAGCCAGGAACAATAATTAATATCCCAATTGTGTGTATTGTGGGAGCAATCGAAAAGATTATTTTAAAGGGAGAGACACATATATTGATCTCATTGCCTCAGTGACCTATCAATTTGTTTTCCAGACAGGTGGATCTACAGCTTAACGAGAGTTCCAAACCACCGGTATGTGGCATTATGACGTAGCTAACCTTTGGTGACCGAAGGGGATCTTCTCACTTTACAAAACACATTGTGAAGGTAAGTCGCAAAATTAATAGTTTATTTATCCTTCTTGGACTATCTAAATTTGTCCTTACCAATATTCTACTAACAGCTTATTTTGAATTCTTTTATCAACATCTAAGTTATGGCATTGCAATTGCGAATGCCAATGGGAGTCAAGCCTAAAATCGAACCTTGACGAAGTTTTAAAATTTTGTTCATGATTGATCTGGCGAACCTAAAGTTACAAGGCGAGCGCTACTACGAATTTACTCAGTTAATGTAACCTTTAAGAACTACTTATTAGGTAATATTATAACATACCCCCGTCGCAGCAAACCTGCGTACTCAGCGAGTTTCCAATGCTTATACATGTGTATTAATGCCACAAAAAGCCACTTACCATGTTTAATTAAAATACATTCACAAATAAGCGATATGTAACATTTTAATTATCCTCCTTAATAATAACATTGGGGTAAGTACGCAGGTTTACTGCAAAAAGAAACACAAAATAATGGGTTTTTATGCAAATATAAATAAAACACAGATACATGTAAATGTTATTAAAGTATCTTTCATTTCATTTATAATTTTATCGATGGTTGGATAAAATTATTTGTTGTTATTATCAGCAAAAGTAACTGAAATTAAAAACAGCACTAAGTGACCCATTTGGCTCGCACAGAATGTCCAAGATTACAACTAGTACAACCCATAACATTAGAAAGAGGTGAATTTATTTTCACGTTTCGAAAGAGCGAATATGCTTAGTAAATTTGGCCTTTGCGAACAAAACAATATGTTAGACACGAATTCACTCAGTTTAACAATCGGGTATTTGGTCATTAAAAAAATACTGGCTAAATTAGTACACTAAAAACTAACCTAGGTGTTATGTTTAGGTGAGTTTCTTACCTACACACGATCAGTTTGGTGTGTCAGTTAGGTGTGTTCATTTCTAACTGTCACTTTGAACGCAAGAATCGCCTCCACACGCTCACTTCTGTGTGTCAGTTCGACCTGCCGTCAACTTGGAGTAAAAATCCGCCTGTGTAGGCCACTTATTCTATTTTAACGTTAATTTAGGCCATGTGTTTATTTAGTTTTATAATACATGTTTATTACGTTAACACGATAAATTCAAGGAGAAAATCTGTTTTCCAAACGGACATATTAATAATATTACTAATTAAAATAGACACAAAAATGATTAAACACAGACAATATCTGGGAAAGCGCTTTGCCGGACGCAGGCGACAACGACAAGTGCAAATTTAAGGCGTTATGTCTATCCAATTGGTATCTGTGCGCATGCGCAGATGGCTGATGTGACCAACTGAAGTGACGCGACCATACACACGCTCACTTCGGAAAATGTATAAATAACCCTATACGTAGGGACACCCCATGTTATTTTATTTGAGTTTTACCCCCCAAGTTCAGAGGAGAATATAGCGCGCGGGCTGTCTCTGCTAACTCACCTTTGTCCCGTCGCGTGCGCTACTGGACAAACCTTTAAAACGTCAAAATGAGTATGTTTGTTTGTAAACAAACTAATAAATAACCGATTCCTGTCAATATATTTCAGCCAGCTGTTAGAATTTTAACAATTAACTTTACCGTAAACACTTAAATCCTGTCCGAATATAGTCAAATATGCGATTGTGACTCTATCTGTGTTTGGGGGGGTGGAGTTATCACTAGAAATCGTTTTTCCATAACCGTTCCCTACTTATAGAGTTATGTATACATTGCTTCGGACTGCCTTCAGTTCGATGTGTCACGCCGAAATGATGAATTTTCATCATTCCATCAGTTCAGTTTTTTGGTGTGAGCTCGCATCAATTTTGCATTCACACTAAACCACCACTGACCTGTGTAGGCCGCTTTTAAACGCCGCGCCGCCGGTCAGAAGTATAGTCGGTAATGCAGTACATCTCCAGAGTTAGTTCCAGTTATGCCCGCATTGCCGAGCTAGTATCGAGGTGAAAGCTCAAATAAACGTATATTATAAAGATATAAATAATAATAATTATACTTTAACTCATAAAATAATTAGATACAACCGCACTTTGAGTGGAAAAGGTTAAGACAAGGATTACTTAATGATTTATAACGCCAGTATTAATTTGTTCAGTTTTCAATCGTATAGTTGATAAACGTTCTCGCATTAATGTTAGTATTGTTGTTAAAAGAGTTCAGTAAAATGTCTAAGTTCCGGAGTTCATCCGTTCTGTAAATCATTAGCATTCTTTGAGAAATCGCATTGAGAAATCGCAGAGCATTTGCTTTTACCTAAGCTTTGCTCTCGGTTTCATAAATCGTTAATCGTAAATCGTCATATTAACCGTATTGTCAGTTCGGCTATGAGGTTCAGTTAATGTTATTCCTCATAGTAAACTAAACTTGCATAGTGACGACTTTGACCTTGGAAAGCTCATTATGATTGGTGACTTTATGTTTGTAGATACTTCATTCGTTCAAATATGTACAGAAGAAATGGAGAAGTTCTCTTAGAATTTAAACGTGCATGTGTTACGTCAAACGCATCAAGTATAAATACCAGCAAACTGCATACTCAGTGAATTTCATATTGTATAATTTTCGTTTCCTATATAAATGTATGTCTTTGTACTAAACTTAAAATATTGTAACAAATAGTTTTAGTACTAGCTGTTACAGATGAGTTTCCGACAACAATTTATTTTATATCTCATATCTCTAAATACAAATTTAGCAGTTACAATCAAACATGTACATGTATGCCAACGATACCCTATACTAATCTTGTACCCTTCTACGTTGCAACCCACGGTAAAAGCTTCTTTCCCATAGAGGAAATTTTATAAACCCCATTTTTGGGATACAAAATCCCCCTTCGGATAGATTGTTTAGTTTTCAAACTTCAAACTAACCCTACCTTGAAACGACGATACTGAGGAAAATACAGTACAACATTTTAAACTTTTGCTCATTACATTTGAATGCTAACTTTGACCAGATACCATTTGCCACCAAAAAGTTCGTTTGAGGTCGGGTTTGTGACATTGTTTTATACTATTTAATTTGACGTAAATATCGACCTATGCTGTCATTTAAGAATTTCTCCTGACTCTATGTGTGACGTTCTTATGAAGTAATAAAATCGGATATTTATATCAGAAAGTTGGACATTGTTTTGTTACCACAGAATCGATATGCGAAGTATCATAGCTCTATCTTTAATGGTTTAAGAATAACGCCCTGAATGCACAATTAATTTATAAAGTAGTTTGTGGAAGGCTAAACATGTTACATTTATTTATTTTTAGTCTATATCGTAATACTAATAGGCATAAGAGTTCTTTAAAATATACAAAACTTCCCCAATATTTATAAGAACTATATAATTGCAAATTAATCATAGTTCTCGCCTTTTAAATAAGTCTAATATTTCACAGCTTGGACATAAGTTTATAGCATATTATATTATTATATGGCCTGTGTTGATCCACTAAAATACTCAAATATCCCTATAAAAGCTAAAAAGCTTTGACCAAAAACATCCAAAAGTTTGAATCTGACTGGAATGTCTTATACAAGCCGTAAACTGTTTGGAAGTTTCATAATTTGCGTTAACTTTTCTAACTATAAACTAACTAACTAACTAACTAACTTTTCTACCCTATAAACTCCTAGAAGAAGACATTATCTATCTACTAGCTTAGTATGAAATAAATGTCAATAACTAACCTTTATAAAAATAATACATTTCAAAGATCATCTTTATCAGATGTAACATCTAACGTTGTAGGTAGCGGATCCCAGCGCTAAGTGTCTATTTACAAAGCCTTTGTGGTGGAAAGGCCATCTATATTTAAATTAAATTCTAAACTCATCTAGAGCGCCTGCAATTTGCTACAGTAAGGGGTTACAAGGAAGCTACTCATTGAGCAAGCGGCCAATGGCGAGACATTGCCAGCTTTATTTAATGCGGGTTCACTTGAAAAAGCAATAGCCTTTCATACTGCACTAGATAATCCAATTCCCGCACTAATTTTAACTTTCAAAAATCAATGTTAGTTGAGGTATAACTTTTTCAGTGTAAGCGGTTTTAATTGATTTAATATAATTTGCAACATTTGTAAATTCCTGTTGGTCAAGCTGGTTAGTAAAACGTTTTAGGAAACAAATTTTAGTCTAATTTTAAGTCTACCATGCAAATGTTTATTTACTGATATGCAATTTTTCCCCGTCTATACCAGAGACTTTAACAAATAATAATGTTGTTGGAGGACCTACCTGACGTCACTTGGGTAACCTTAGGGACCCAAAATATATATAAGGTGTTTCCAAACTCTCTACCAAAACTTCCTTGAACTTGTTCTTGGGGTCAACACAAGCAACAAATTTTACATAATCTCACTCCGTTACCCATGTCTGTGTCTCCGGGTGTTTTAAACCAATGCAGCATATAGGAACCGCTTGAAATACTTACTTGGAACTTGGCATGTGTATTATTTAATTTAGAGAATATTTTGAGTTGGATTTTACGTTTCAAGCAAAATGACGGGCATTTTAATTTGTAAAGCTTATTATTTGTAAAAGTCGTTTAATCAATTAATCTACTAACTTTAAAATATTTATAACACTGTTTTTGGCATAAAATATTTATTATTTTAATATGAAGACCAGTTACTTAAAGTTTGTCTCGTTATAAGTTTTCAAGATATTTAGCATTTAAAAAATGTAAATAGCCGCCACTTTAAAATGGTTAAAGCTAGAAACGTCAAATTTATTAATAAATTTGCCCTAATCTAGTGCAATGCTCAGGTGAAGGTCCAAGTTCCGGTTAGTAACCTAAGCGGTCCTAAGATAGGCTTGGTTGATTCAAAATCACATACATACATATAGATTGGTATTGGAGTGAGATGGGCGCTATGTTTATATAATATTTGTTATTTATGTTGACTCCAGAAAGTTCGAAAACAGCTTGTATATACGTCGTTTATTCGTCCAAATTTCGCTTTCATTTAATGCATAGTTTCCCAACAAACTAATTCGACTGATATTAATTGGGAGGGATAAGTTAAGCCATTTAAAACTTTGTTGGCTGCTAGAAAAGCGGGAACGTGTATGGTTGAACTCACTGTTTCTCTGTTGCTTGCCAACAAAATGAGAATTAGCGGTTGAAAAAAGACCCTTGTTGAAGACTGTATTTAACATAAATACTGTAGTACTTTTTATACAGTGTTATTCTTAGGAATGATCACCGTCCCAAGTTTGGTAGTTGCATAGTATCGGTTACTGTGAGGATTGTTTTCGCAGGTCGGACTAGGCGGTATTTGAGATTTTTAGGACTTATGATGCAAGAGAAAATGAGTAAGGGATGTTAATAAAGGGGTGTGTTTATTACTCACAAACAATTTAAATTTAAAAATTGGAACTAGATAAGAGATTATTTTTTTCAAATAACCGATGATTATAGTATAAGATTTGACTTGTCACTGTTGCTGTAGTTATTAAAGTTAGAATTGAATGATATGAAAACACCATAGAGATTTTGTATTTATTATTATACGAGTTAAACAACAGTATTATAAAAGTATTTAACAAATATGTAGTTCTAATATGTATTTATTTTAATAACCATTGATTGTAGTAGTACCACAGATTAGCAATGTCATGCCAGTTTTACTGTAGTTGTTTAAGTAAACCTAGAATTTAATTATAAGAAAACTTCATAGTCTTTTAGTATTTCATATTCTATGAGTTATCAGCAGCAACAAAAATTGAGATCCTTTTGTTGTCAATTGGTGAAATTAGAGTTCTAATGTTTATACTTTCAAACACCCTATTGTTTAATTAGGTTCGTAGCGTTTTACGCAACTGAGGTTGATTTCTAATTCTGAATGTAAGTTAGTTTTAGTTCATTATATTAGATCCGGAATCCACAATCAAGGCTGGCCAATTGGGGAGTTCAATGGGGCGAAAGTCCATTTCCAATCAATTCGTGCTATACCCGTCCCCAACTTCAGTGCTCTAAAAGGCTAAGTAAAAACCATAAACTGAAGATAATAGTTACATATCTATCATTTCATTGATTTGCCTTTACTTGCATGTATAATCTACTTTATATCGCCGAAATTGAAGTTGGCTTGTTAAAAAAGTGATAAATTTCAATTTGAAACAGAAACATTTCGAACACTTGTAGGTACCCTGTACCAGTTCTCATTATTCACTGTTAACAATTCCAAGACTTGGATGAATATTTAATATGTTCAAACGCCCTTTGATGTGGTAAAAGCCATTTTATATTCAAATTTTAAACACATTCAATGTATCATTCATTTTACGACAGTGTGGCTAAGGTCTGAAGTTGGTCATCCAAAGTTAAACTGCCGAAGCAATGCCCTACATTCCTCATTTGTAGGAGCAGCTGTCGTAGTAGGGTGGTTCAAATGCAGTTGTCCTACGTTTACGAACTGCCCTACACACTTTAGAAAGTGTCGTTTGAAGCATGAATGAATCACTTTTCATAGTTCACTCAATTGACTCTTTTTCCTTTTCCTAAACTGATGTCCTTCAAACATGACTTCCCCGAATGTACTTGTGTGCTCAGGTTTATTGGTGTCAGGTACAATGCGAGTATGTATGAGCTCCACCTTGATACATTTGTTGGATAAACAAACAAACAGTGAAAACAATTTAACATTCCACACCGATCAATAGAATTTCAAGACAAGTTCGGTTGCAGGGACAGAGTTTGGCGTGTCCACAGAAGAAATAGAAAGAAAATTCGCAACTGCAAACGACTTGTTTTACAAACCAACTTTTAAACTTTCTAAACCAATTTTGGGTAACTAAAATAAACTATCCGTAGACATAGCTGTAAAAAATATTCAAGGAAATATTTGTATTAACTATATTTAGTCTGTGAAACCTGTTGGTAAGTCAGTTGGTACAATTTAAAATTTCAGCTAAAATTACCAACCCTAAAAGTCATATTCTTTCGTCAAAAGTAAAAACTTATCAATAGATTTTGTCCATAATTTTAACGTCAATTACATCCCAATTGCATCTACTAAGAGTTACTTAGAGTATCAAAAGGAATGACTAAAATTAACTAGTTAAATGAAATAATGTTATTGAGAACGATTTGTAAATCCCATGTATAAATATTTATAGGTTGCTGAGCTATGAAATTTACCTGACCTTGCACTGTTTGTAAAGTGGAATCCCCATTCCAACGTTATTCATATGCAATTTGCTTCCATATAAATATTCATTGTTTACAACAAACTACGGAGGGATATTGTTGGAGCTTCGTATTCTGCACGTGTTCTGAAAATTGGCAAAGTGGATAATATCGCCTCTACGAACAACAAACTCGTAAAGCCTTCTTTATCAATGTGTTCGCTAATATTTTTGGCTTTGAAAAATCCTAATCTTGAAATTTAACAGATGTTTTCACTGATCCGTTTCAACCGACTATACTATTTTAATCAAAAAGTTTAATCCAGAAGTAACTAATTTGATTTCTCAACAGCACAACCCATTTCACCTTAAACGACTCAATAGAGAAAAACGAAAGAGTTTTAATGAACCTAAACTAGTAACACCCCCGTCACAGCACACCTGCGTAATCAGCGAATTTCTAATGCATGTATATGTTTCTCACTACCACATAAAGCTACTCACCAAGTTTCATAAAAATACACGAATAAATAAGTGATATGTAGCATTTTATTTATTCTCCTTAAGAATAACATTGAAAGCTGAGTATGCAGGTTTGCTGCGACAAGGAACACAAAATATGTGTTTTTATGCAATTATCAATATCACTTAACCAGTCGAAGCTGCTTACCAAGTGGTATTAATTTATGTTCATAATTAAGGGAGACATTACATTTTACTTATTCTCCATAAGAATAACATGTGGGCTGAGTGTGTAGGTTTGCTGCTGCGGGGAAAATCGGCAAAAAATTGCGAATGAATTTCACTTTACACATTTGAGCCAAATTTCATCGAAATCAGACTTTTTTACTTAATTTACTGTGTTAACGGAAACACACACACACACACACACACACGCGCACGCGCGCGCGCGCACACACACACACACACACACACCCATACATGTATAAATAAATATATATATATATATATACTGTATATAAATTTGAACGAATAATGTTTTTGGCATCTGGGGACCTCAAAACAAAAAGTTATCATGGTATTGGGCTTAACTCTTCCCATGTCACCTACAGTAATAGCTTCTTCCCTGTAGGGGAAATTCGCTAAAAAGTGTTAATTTCCTGTTTATAATAGAAAAATTAAAACATAATAAGAAATAGATCTTTGTAACGCTAAACCTGGAGCCACAGCGAGATTTTAATGAGAGGGTATTAATTAAACTGTGAATTTTGAGAGATTTGCGTACACAACTTAAAACTCCCATTTTCTAACCCTCCTTTGCCCAGTGGGGACTTTTTTCGATGTCGGAACTGATTTATAAAATTATTATGTTCACGGTCGTGTATTTTGTATTCGAATAAGTAAGGCCTTAGCAATTAGATGCCTCAAAGCGGAACGATACATTTGTCCCAGGCTTGCATTTCCACCATGATGCCTGCGATAATAATTTCACTTTCATATAAAATTCGTCTTCATTAAACTTATTAAAATTCCCAATACTATGTAAAGGTAAGAAACAACTGATTCATAAGTGAAAAATTACAGAGCGCATTAGCATTCGTCAAATATTTCCAAATACACTATTGTAAAAAAAACTTCAAAGATAGTATAATAGTATAGTTGTATAGTTTTACAAGAACGTTCTATCGAAAATCGCCCTATTCAAAACCACGTGTCATAGAAAATGTTAAATATAAGTGAAAACTATCAAAGTTAAAATAATTAAATAAGAAATTTCAACATTACAATTTCTCAAAACACTATAAACCATTCTTTTAACTATGCTTTACAACTAAACAAGTGTTATATAAAAACTAATAATGAATTGAGAATACGTTTTCTATGTATAAGTTTAGAACCACGACGTATTTTAGTACTGTCAAACTTTGAATCTATTGAAATTGTTTATTTAGTCATCTATTGGCTTTTATGTATGTAGCTAATTTATTTTCTTCAGTTTTTTAATTTTCCACACAAAACTACTTCATACCAATGTTGCTGCCAGCTCATCACCATAATAAAGAGCAAAATTTAAGAAACTCATATTTTTGATTATTATAACGCAGACAAAAAACTACGACATTAATCCTTGAAAAGTAATGGTTTATAGAACTGCAAATGTGTGTTTTTTTCTTGCGATAAGACATATATTTACACAACAATAAGGTTTATTGTTGTTAACCTTATTGTTGACCATTGTTGAAGATTAATTTTAAAATAAAACTATCCATAAATCTTAAGAGGGAGCTTGAAATAGCACCTTTGAAATATTTTATCAGTGATTGTTCGGGCAATCTGCTGATATAATAACGTCTTGATAAACGGCGTTCTTATCAGCGTCGGCGCGGCGTCGTCGGCGTCGCGTCGCGTCGCTTTCATCGCATTGTTAACGTTCCTGAGATGCCGCCATTGTTGGGCTCCACGCCTCAACTCAACTGGCCGCCTTGCGCTATCCTGATCAATGAAACTTATCGTGTGGGGAAATCAGCACCTTCATAAAATGATATATGTAAAGATACAAATTATATATAGGATATTAAAATTTCGAAAGAATAACCTTAACAAGAAAAGTATCTTTTTAGACTATTCTTGGGAAAAGGGTGTTCCATTCTAGCACATTCAGTAAAAGATTTTACTTTAACATAACACTAATTTTTATTTGATCACCTGGTAAAAAATCAGTATATTAAAATTTTCGTTTAGAATTTTTTTATAGTAAATTGGAAAATATTGAAGATTACTGAGATGGAAGGACTATATCGGACGTTATAAAGTGTCAGCGAATATACACATAGAGAACCTTATATAGTCATACAATTAGTCATATTTGCGTTTTGTGGCTTCTCGCTAGCCTAACGGTTAGCGTCTTGGACTTCGGTTCAAGGGGTCACGGGATCGAATCCCGAGATGTCCAAAAAAATGTGAGGGGTTTGGACCGCTTTCCCTTAAAAGCGTTTGTAATGTACTCTTAACAAAAATGCCACTGGCGTTGAAATACAAAAAATACCCCCGTTGCAGCAAACCTACATACTCAGCGAATTTCCTTGGTATATATCAAAACTAAAGTTATCATGGTCCCGGCCCTAGGTCTTACCATGCCGACTACAGTAATAGCTTCTTCCGTATGGGGAAAATTCGCTAAAAGGATGTTTTTTAATAACACTTTTTTAATTATTGGATTGAGTGAAACGAAATCCTTATACATAACTTTACTGCTTACACTGGTAAGAGAATCAACTCGAACTGGCGTGTCTGTGACATAATTAAATCAAAAACGCCTCTACAGATCCACTTCAAACTTTAGAGATAGATTCTATAGTACGAAATCTCGGTCGAGTTCGTTATTGGGAATATTTGGTTAAGTAATAATAAAATTATCTTTAAAACAAATCTATTTTTTCCCCCATAAGATTAACATTGGGAGCCATTTTAGTGGTACTTGAATCGTTGATATTTAGCCAACGTCTATGTTTCAACTATAGAGTAACGTAAGTATTGCCATAGATTCACTAGAGAACTGTAGTTATTCATGTTCATGTTGAGTAGGAAAAAAACTTCTTCTCGTAACTTGAAACACAAAACTAAGGTTTAAATATTATTAGCTTTTAAAATTGTATCACTATTTTATTTTATACTAATTAAAAGATGCATTATTCTTTTAATACTATTATAATAAATAACATTATTGGTACCGTACTCTATGTAAAAAAATTTCAGGCCGCTGGACTTAGACCTCTTGACTCCAGACTACAGACGACAAAATGACTGAAAAGAAAAATGTCAACAAGAAAAGTAATAAGGTCTTTCTTACGTGATTAAAGTGATTAAACGCTAATAAATGTAATTATTCACAGTATAATTTCCACTCATTAACAGGAGAAAGTGTTAGTTTGTTCAATAAATTATTATCTCACTAATAAAACGGACGGTAAGTTACCAAATAAAATTAGATGTTTTGGTTATTTATTTGACGGCTATCACCAATGCAACTTTACAATATAGGTAACAATAACTAGGAATACGCTCATTCTTCACGTATGAGGATGATCGGACCTTTCGTAATCCCAAAGTTTAATATATTGCGTAGAAATGATGAGAAACTTGTCACGCAATATCTTTCCGACAATACAACAAATTCTCTTAACAGGAAAGAAATTATTACTTTAATGCTCATGGCAGTTTCTAACTCCGAGTCACTCACAAAGTTTCATTTAAGGATTTCATGTATATCAAACACTTTCTAGATGCAGTGAGTACAAGTGCAGGCATGTATTTGAGTACTGTAATTTAGTACGCGAATACTTTGTACTTGAGTATAAACATCATTTGCGTTTATGCAAGAGGCATGGAGGTGCCCGCGCTGTGGCGGGAAATTGCAGCTTACTTGGCCGCGAAGGATAAATTTGGATTTTTCAATACTTTAAATGTTATTTGAGTGATGTAGGAAGAATAACCTCCTAAACTTCCTAAATTGTATTGTGTGTTACAATCATAGAGAAATGTTATATTATAGAGAAATGTATCGTTTCAAAATCAAATAATAAAGACTAACATAAGTTGTAAAGAGGGGATTTGATTGGTTAACATATTTGTTGCCATTATGGAGACCAGAGGGTATAGAGAGTCAAAATGGCAGTCCGTATGTAAGCACAGATTTTTACCCCAGGCGAGACCTCTATAGATATATACCTCGTTGGATGAGGTAGGATTTGCTATTTAAAAATAACGTAACATAACCTAACCTAACAGCTGCAGCACACTGTACAAGATGGGTCGTAAAAAACAAACAATACCATTTCACCATCACAATATAGGTAACAATAACTAGGAATACGCTCATTCTTCACGTATGAGGATGATCGGACCTTTCGTAATCCCAAAGTTTAATATATTGTGTAGAAATTATGAGAAACTTGTCACGCAATATCTTTCCGGCAATACAACAAATTCTCTTAACAGGAAAGAAATTATTACTTTAGTGCTCATGGCAGTTTCTAACTCCGAGTCACTCACAAAGTTTCATTTAAGGACTTCATGTATATCAAACACTTTCTAGATGCAATGAGTTCAAGTGCAGGCATGTCTTTGAGTACTGTAATTTAGTACGCGAATACTTTGAACTTGAGTATAAACATCATTTGCGTTTATGCAAGAGGCATGGAGGTGCCCGCGCTGTGGCGGGAAATTGCAGCTTACTTGGCCGCGAAGGATAAATTTGGATTTTTCAATACTTTAATTAAATGTTATTTTAGTGATGTAGGAAGAATAACCTCCTAAACTTCCTAAATTGTATTGTGTGTTACAATTATAGAGAAATGTTATATTATAGAGAAATTTATCGTTTCAAAATCAAATAATAAAGACTAACATAAGTTGTAAAGAGGGGATTTGATTGGTTAACATATTTGTTGCCATGATGGAGACCAGAGGGTATAGAGTCAAAATGGCAGTCCGTATGTAAGCACAGATTTTTACCCCAGGCGAGACCTCTATAGATATATACCTCGTTGGATGAGGTAGGATTTGCTAATTAAAAATAACGTAACATAACCTAACCTAACAGCTGCAGCACACTGTACAAGATGGGTCGTAAAAAACAAACAATACCATTTCACCATCACAATATAGGTAACAATAACTAGGAATACGCTCATTCTTCACGTATGAGGATGATCGGACCTTTCGTAATCCCAAAGTTTAATATATTGTGTAGAAATGATGAGAAACTTGTCACGCAATATCTTTCCGACAATACAACAAATTCTCTTAACAGGAAAGAAATTATTACTTTAGTGCTCATGGCAGTTTCTAACTCCGAGTCACTCACAAAGTTTCATTTAAGGACTTCATGTATATCAAACACTTTCTAGATGCAGTGAGTACAAGTGCAGGCATGTCTTTGAGTACTGTAATTTAGTACGCGAATACTTTGTACTTGAGTATAAACATCATTTGCGTTTATGCAAGAGGCATGGAGGTGCCCGCGCTGTGGCGGGAAATTGCAGCTTACTTGGCCGCGAAGGATAAATTTGGATTTTTCAATACTTTAAATGTTATTTGAGTGATGTAGGAAGAATAACCTCCTAAACTTCCTAAATTGTATTGTGTGTTACAATCATAGAGAAATGTTATATTATAGAGAAATGTATCGTTTCAAAATCAAATAATAAAGACTAACATAAGTTGTAAAGAGGGGATTTGATTGGTTAACATATTTGTTGCCATTATGGAGACCAGAGGGTATAGAGAGTCAAAATGGCAGTCCGTATGTAAGCACAGATTTTTACCCCAGGCGAGACCTCTATAGATATATACCTCGTTGGATGAGGTAGGATTTGCTATTTAAAAATAACGTAACATAACCTAACCTAACAGCTGCAGCACACTGTACAAGATGGGTCGTAAAAAACAAACAATACCATTTCACCATCACAATATAGGTAACAATAACTAGGAATACGCTCATTCTTCACGTATGAGGATGATCGGACCTTTCGTAATCCCAAAGTTTAATATATTGTGTAGAAATTATGAGAAACTTGTCACGCAATATCTTTCCGGCAATACAACAAATTCTCTTAACAGGAAAGAAATCATTACTTTAGTGCTCATGGCAGTTTCTAACTCCGAGTCACTCACAAAGTTTCATTTAAGGACTTCATGTATATCAAACACTTTCTAGATGCAATGAGTTCAAGTGCAGGCATGTCTTTGAGTACTGTAATTTAGTACGCGAATACTTTGAACTTGAGTATAAACATCATTTGCGTTTATGCAAGAGGCATGGAGGTGCCCGCGCTGTGGCGGGAAATTGCAGCTTACTTGGCCGCGAAGGATAAATTTGGATTTTTCAATACTTTAATTAAATGTTATTTTAGTGATGTAGGAAGAATAACCTCCTAAACTTCCTAAATTGTATTGTGTGTTACAATTATAGAGAAATGTTATATTATAGAGAAATTTATCGTTTCAAAATCAAATAATAAAGACTAACATAAGTTGTAAAGAGGGGATTTGATTGGTTAACATATTTGTTGCCATGATGGAGACCAGAGGGTATAGAGTCAAAATGGCAGTCCGTATGTAAGCACAGATTTTTACCCCAGGCGAGACCTCTATAGATATATACCTCGTTGGATGAGGTAGGATTTGCTAATTAAAAATAACGTAACATAACCTAACCTAACAGCTGCAGCACACTGTACAAGATGGGTCGTAAAAAACAAACAATACCATTTCACCATCACAATATAGGTAACAATAACTAGGAATACGCTCATTCTTCACGTATGAGGATGATCGGACCTTTCGTAATCCCAAAGTTTAATATATTGTGTAGAAATGATGAGAAACTTGTCACGCAATATCTTTCCGGCAATACAACAAATTCTCTTAACAGGAAAGAAATTATTACTTTAGTGCTCATGGCAGTTTCTAACTCCGAGTCACTCACAAAGTTTCATTTAAGGACTTCATGTATATCAAACACTTTCTAGATGCAGTGAGTACAAGTGCAGGCATGTCTTTGAGTACTGTAATTTAGTACGCGAATACTTTGTACTTGAGTATAAACATCATTTGCGTTTATGCAAGAGGCATGGAGGTGCCCGCGCTGTGGCGGGAAATTGCAGCTTACTTGGCCGCGAAGGATAAATTTGGATTTTTCAATACTTTAAATGTTATTTGAGTGATGTAGGAAGAATAACCTCCTAAACTTCCTAAATTGTATTGTGTGTTACAATCATAGAGAAATGTTATATTATAGAGAAATGTATCGTTTCAAAATCAAATAATAAAGACTAACATAAGTTGTAAAGAGGGGATTTGATTGGTTAACATATTTGTTGCCATTATGGAGACCAGAGGGTATAGAGAGTCAAAATGGCAGTCCGTATGTAAGCACAGATTTTTACCCCAGGCGAGACCTCTATAGATATATACCTCGTTGGATGAGGTAGGATTTGCTATTTAAAAATAACGTAACATAACCTAACCTAACAGCTGCAGCACACTGTACAAGATGGGTCGTAAAAAACAAACAATACCATTTCACCATCACAATATAGGTAACAATAACTAGGAATACGCTCATTCTTCACGTATGAGGATGATCGGACCTTTCGTAATCCCAAAGTTTAATATATTGTGTAGAAATTATGAGAAACTTGTCACGCAATATCTTTCCGGCAATACAACAAATTCTCTTAACAGGAAAGAAATTATTACTTTAGTGCTCATGGCAGTTTCTAACTCCGAGTCACTCACAAAGTTTCATTTAAGGACTTCATGTATATCAAACACTTTCTAGATGCAATGAGTTCAAGTGCAGGCATGTCTTTGAGTACTGTAATTTAGTACGCGAATACTTTGAACTTGAGTATAAACATCATTTGCGTTTATGCAAGAGGCATGGAGGTGCCCGCGCTGTGGCGGGAAATTGCAGCTTACTTGGCCGCGAAGGATAAATTTGGATTTTTCAATACTTTAATTAAATGTTATTTTAGTGATGTAGGAAGAATAACCTCCTAAACTTCCTAAATTGTATTGTGTGTTACAATTATAGAGAAATGTTATATTATAGAGAAATTTATCGTTTCAAAATCAAATAATAAAGACTAACATAAGTTGTAAAGAGGGGATTTGATTGGTTAACATATTTGTTGCCATGATGGAGACCAGAGGGTATAGAGTCAAAATGGCAGTCCGTATGTAAGCACAGATTTTTACCCCAGGCGAGACCTCTATAGATATATACCTCGTTGGATGAGGTAGGATTTGCTAATTAAAAATAACGTAACATAACCTAACCTAACAGCTGCAGCACACTGTACAAGATGGGTCGTAAAAAACAAACAATACCATTTCACCATCACAATATAGGTAACAATAACTAGGAATACGCTCATTCTTCACGTATGAGGATGATCGGACCTTTCGTAATCCCAAAGTTTAATATATTGTGTAGAAATGATGAGAAACTTGTCACGCAATATCTTTCCGACAATACAACAAATTCTCTTAACAGGAAAGAAATTATTACTTTAGTGCTCATGGCAGTTTCTAACTCCGAGTCACTCACAAAGTTTCATTTAAGGACTTCATGTATATCAAACACTTTCTAGATGCAGTGAGTACAAGTGCAGGCATGTCTTTGAGTACTGTAATTTAGTACGCGAATACTTTGTACTTGAGTATAAACATCATTTGCGTTTATGCAAGAGGCATGGAGGTGCCCGCGCTGTGGCGGGAAATTGCAGCTTACTTGGCCGCGAAGGATAAATTTGGATTTTTCAATACTTTAAATGTTATTTGAGTGATGTAGGAAGAATAACCTCCTAAACTTCCTAAATTGTATTGTGTGTTACAATCATAGAGAAATGTTATATTATAGAGAAATGTATCGTTTCAAAATCAAATAATAAAGACTAACATAAGTTGTAAAGAGGGGATTTGATTGGTTAACATATTTGTTGCCATTATGGAGACCAGAGGGTATAGAGAGTCAAAATGGCAGTCCGTATGTAAGCACAGATTTTTACCCCAGGCGAGACCTCTATAGATATATACCTCGTTGGATGAGGTAGGATTTGCTATTTAAAAATAACGTAACATAACCTAACCTAACAGCTGCAGCACACTGTACAAGATGGGTCGTAAAAAACAAACAATACCATTTCACCATCACAATATAGGTAACAATAACTAGGAATACGCTCATTCTTCACGTATGAGGATGATCGGACCTTTCGTAATCCCAAAGTTTAATATATTGTGTAGAAATTATGAGAAACTTGTCACGCAATATCTTTCCGGCAATACAACAAATTCTCTTAACAGGAAAGAAATTATTACTTTAGTGCTCATGGCAGTTTCTAACTCCGAGTCACTCACAAAGTTTCATTTAAGGACTTCATGTATATCAAACACTTTCTAGATGCAATGAGTTCAAGTGCAGGCATGTCTTTGAGTACTGTAATTTAGTACGCGAATACTTTGAACTTGAGTATAAACATCATTTGCGTTTATGCAAGAGGCATGGAGGTGCCCGCGCTGTGGCGGGAAATTGCAGCTTACTTGGCCGCGAAGGATAAATTTGGATTTTTCAATACTTTAATTAAATGTTATTTTAGTGATGTAGGAAGAATAACCTCCTAAACTTCCTAAATTGTATTGTGTGTTACAATTATAGAGAAATGTTATATTATAGAGAAATTTATCGTTTCAAAATCAAATAATAAAGACTAACATAAGTTGTAAAGAGGGGATTTGATTGGTTAACATATTTGTTGCCATGATGGAGACCAGAGGGTATAGAGTCAAAATGGCAGTCCGTATGTAAGCACAGATTTTTACCCCAGGCGAGACCTCTATAGATATATACCTCGTTGGATGAGGTAGGATTTGCTAATTAAAAATAACGTAACATAACCTAACCTAACAGCTGCAGCACACTGTACAAGATGGGTCGTAAAAAACAAACAATACCATTTCACCATCACAATATAGGTAACAATAACTAGGAATACGCTCATTCTTCACGTATGAGGATGATCGGACCTTTCGTAATCCCAAAGTTTAATATATTGTGTAGAAATGATGAGAAACTTGTCACGCAATATCTTTCCGGCAATACAACAAATTCTCTTAACAGGAAAGAAATTATTACTTTAGTGCTCATGGCAGTTTCTAACTCCGAGTCACTCACAAAGTTTCATTTAAGGACTTCATGTATATCAAACACTTTCTAGATGCAGTGAGTACAAGTGCAGGCATGTCTTTGAGTACTGTAATTTAGTACGCGAATACTTTGTACTTGAGTATAAACATCATTTGCGTTTATGCAAGAGGCATGGAGGTGCCCGCGCTGTGGCGGGAAATTGCAGCTTACTTGGCCGCGAAGGATAAATTTGGATTTTTCAATACTTTAAATGTTATTTGAGTGATGTAGGAAGAATAACCTCCTAAACTTCCTAAATTGTATTGTGTGTTACAATTATAGAGGAATGTTATATTATAGAGAAATGTATCGTTTCAAAATCAAATAATAAAGACTAACATAAGTTGTAAAGAGGGGATTTGATTGGTTAACATATTTGTTGCCATGATGGAGACCAGAGGGTATAGAGAGTCAAAATGGCAGTCCGTATGTAAGCACAGATTTTTACCCCAGGCGAGACCTCTATAGATATATACCTCGTTGGATGAGATAGGATTTGCTATTTAAAAATAACGTAACATAACCTAACCTAACAGCCGCAGCACACTGTACAAGATGGGTCGTAAAAAACAAACAATACCATTTCACCATCGGAGGTCACTCTTACCACTTTTGGCAACAAATTAATAAGTAATACGCTATGATTGGCGCCATTCTGTACTATTTGTATTGCAATGAATAAAGATGATTTGATTTGATGTAAAATATGGACAAAATAGCTAGGATAAACTGAAAAATACTCATTCCGTTGTATTATCAAAATAAAATTATCAAGTACTTGAACCGCTTATGAAACTCAAGACTCTACTGTAGGCTTAGGCTAAGTAATAACTAGGAGTACGCTCTTTTACCGCGTAACAGGCTGAGCTCACAGTTAACCCATTGGCCTAGACATATGAGCTGGTCTCGTTCCTTACTTGCCATTTTTTAAACCCATGAATTGGAATATAAAATTGGTATTTTTAAATGAATTAATGGCATATTTTAATTAAAATATTGTTTTCTTTCAGTTTAGAGAGTCGCATTGGCACACACACAGTAGACATAAGTAAAAAGAGTACTTTGGTATTATACGGATGCCACCCTTATACAGCGCGCTGCGGCAGTTATGTTACGATGGGTTATCATAAAAATGATTGTAGGACTTTCCTTGTTTCGTTACGAATCGAATGATACCTGATGAGTCATACTTCAGGCCGCCAAACCCCCTCCAAATAGGCCAAGGTCAGGTCGTTGACCGGAGCGCGCACATCACCTGTCACCGCCTGTATCTGGGTCAGTGTCATGAGTGATTTATTTCCGTCACTACGTTACATTTGTTTTCATAATGAGTGACGTTCTTTTGGTGTGGGATTTACCTCAAAATGAAGAGGAAACCGTACGTATTGTTATGATAACCCATCCTAACATAACTGCCGCAGCGCGCTGTATATTTGGCGGAGTACATGTGGCGATCGGGTGTGGCTGCTAGCGGCGGCGACGCATTCAACACGATCCTAGCGGACATCGCTGTCTTTTGGGAGGCACAACACAATGACCGCTCATCAGAATGATGTAATATTTGTACAGTAAGTCAATAAAAGTACGTTTTTTCGAATTATGTAGTTATCCTTTGTATCCGGTAAAAATTTAACCTCCTAAAATAGTGGCATCCGTATAATACCAAAGTACCGTAAAAAGTATCAAAATCAGTGTTAACCATGTGCAACTCACAAAGAATTAACCGATCCCGTCAACTTCCAAGCAAGCCTGCCACCGTTTGTTTTATTTGGGCCCTCCCACCAACGTTGCCTCAGACCGGTTAACTCATTGAGAGTTGTACGACTTGTCAGTTTTGGTCGTGTATGGGATTCGAACCCACGAAGTTCATATCAGTACCTGGCCAAGATGTTCCCACTACTTAGCTGACTCAGCTACCACGACCAGTGGCCTAGCGGCGTTATTTAGGTTTTTATGGTCAGTCCGTGCCCCTAGCGGAGAGAACCGCAGTTGCCCACAGCCATTAGTTACAGATTTTGTGACTGGAGTGCAGCACCAATCAAATTCCGTCATCAGCCATTGCGAATAGAATATAATTACTACGTTAAAGGGTTAATAATTTAAAAAAATGTTTCAATTCACAATACACACCATTGGCCCCCATTGTAACTGCAACTTGACAATGCCGTTCAAATATAGAACATGAGAAACAAACAATGAGGTCTGAAATCAGTCAATCAGATCAAAAGTACATTTGAAGTAGTTGTTACTCACCCCTCACTCTCACTGGGGGCTGTATCACCTAGACCTCCTTTATTATATTAGTTGAAGATTTTGTTGGAAGTACAACATTTTGATGACAATGTAGGACCACAATCAGTCAAACCAAGTTTTATTTACAATTTGGTGTACACTGGAGGGCTATACACATCCCAGGACCCACACTGTTATTTTATTGTAGCTTAATATTGATGTTAAATATATCTAAATCTAGAAGTTGATGTGTACAGTATGTTTTAAAATCAGTCAATCGGTCTTAAACGCCTAAACAGTTAAATCTCTAAAGAGGTTTTAATGTAGCACTTTGGTCTTTCTGGGAGGCTATGCCCCCAGGCTCTCATTGTTATTGTAGCTTGATATTGTTGTTCAAATGGGAGCGGCTCTATTACACATCATATCGATGGACCCTCTTGTAAAAATTAAAAAAATACAAGAGGGTCTATGGCCCATCGAACCGTTTAACACGTTGGCTGCTGGCGCCGACTTTAGTCGGCTTCACTAGCGCTGCCAAGTGGCGCGCGCCGACTATAGTCGGCGCCAGACAAACTGAAATACATTGGGTCGGTGTGAGCTTAGCCGCGGACGGAGGAGGTTGTTTCTGCGTGCGCCACCTGTTTACATCTCAATCTTTGCCGTGTTGGTGCTGTTGCCGGATTCCGCGACTATTTATTTTTTTTTCGTGATTGCGTAATAGTGCATTACTATGGATTCTTAGGTGGTTCATATTGAACAATAATGGCTAGTACGTCTGTCGTACTATTATTATGATCGGATGTCGTGTACTTCTGTCCAGCTTGTCCTGGTGAACCAGGCCTATGCCCTATTCGCTGCTTCGACAAGTTTCACGACTCCCTGTAACGTTGAAACAGACTCTGTAAATATTTGTAAATATTTAGTAGTAGTGATTGAAAAAGTGAAAAAAAGGTTTACATTGCTAGGATATAATCATAAACTGACTAATAAGTCAAAATATTGTGACTGTGCTGCAATATCTCCGAAACGTCGCACCCAGGTGGCGTATGCCGACAAAAAGCGGCGGAAGCGATGACGTCACGGGACGACCGGAAATTACGATTTTTTTATGACAGCGACCCCGAACAAAACTAACAACAGCATTTGGAAAGTGATTTTGACATAAAATAGTTTTAGCCACAGGTGATGGTATATACTTATTTTTCAGCATTCAACGTGTTAAGTGAATAAAATTTATATATACTATTTGGGTCAATGGACCATCGACCCACAATGAGTTCTTTTTAACATATACAAATTCGGTCTGATGTACCATCGACCCTATAAATTATTATTTAAAAAAACGGGCCCCCTATATTTCTAGTTGTCAAATAAATTAAGTGGCTCTATTACACATCACATCGATGGACCATAGACCCTCTAACATTTATAAAATAGGAATGGTTCGATGGTCCAACGACATCATCTATAATACCCACTTAAACCTTTACCCAAAATGCCTTCACTTAAATGTTTTATTTATTTGATGTAGGTTCGATGGGCCATCGAATCATCTTGCTTTAATCTATAAAAACTAATTCCAATTCACAACTAGAGTCAATTCTTTATTAAATTATATTATAGATCGCACTAGGGCAATGTTATATCGAACCAAAGCCTATTTTTATTTAAGGTTCGATGGTCCATCGATATGATGTGTAATAGACCCAGTCCCGTTTAAATATATATAAATGCAGAACTTCAAAACAATGATGCTTAAATCTGTCAATCCGCTTTAAAGAAGATGAAATTGCCTTATTTCTTTTTAAAAAAGGAAAAGTATTAGGATCTGATGTTATTAAATATAATATAGGAACTAAAACTCTTTGGCCCACTTGGTTTGCCAGTGATTGTTTCAAGGTCCAACATTTATTATATATATTTATGATTACGTGAAAGGTTCAGTTTAATAGTCCCCTGTGTAGCATTTAAGTTCCCAAAAAAATTATGATCGCATCCTTTTTAAGGAAAGGGGAATTATGATTATTCTTATGTTTAATAATATTTACTACTGTACCTCAAGTTTAATTTATGACAATTGTTTTGCTGTAAAATAATATACAGGGAATTAACTTGGATCAAACAATTTGTATAACAAAATACCATAATAATGACTTTTCCTTCCATTGTTAAGATATATTGTAAAAGTTCACACATGTAAAAAAAATAGTTTAAAATAGTTATGAACATAGTAAACAAATTTCATTATTGGCCTTGAAGGAAGAGTACTGTGATCCATTAAAACATAAATTATTAACATTTCTGGTAAATAGTCCAACTAAATTTGACCGGGATGTTAAATAGGAGCAGCTCTTAAGGTGATAAATTTGAAAAGTATTTTTTCAAAGAGAAAATCATATTAAGTGAAAATAAAAGTATGGTACCAATAAACCTCTCTAGGACAGGACCTTCGATTGAAGACCAATCCAGTCTTCAATTGAAATTGATCCAGTCGTTTTTGATAGTGGATTTACAAAAGGAATGTTGTTGAGATTTATCATTTGGTATTAAGAACAAAAATCTCAACTAAAGAAAGGTATTATGACATGAGCGCGGATCAAAACTATAAATTTAATACAAAAACTGTTTATATTTTGGCCCAGTAGTTTTTGCTAGTGGATATATACAAGTGATTTGTTGAAAATTTAACACGATCTGTTATGGGAACTATTAACTAAGTAGTTTTGCACTAAAAGATCACATAATAAAATGTAGTTGACATAACTATATGCCAAAACCCTTATGATAGACCACCTACTAAATCCGTTAAAACTGGATCAGTAGTTTTTTACAGAATAGGACCGCTAGATTTATGTAAGGAATTTTGTTGAAATGTTAACCGGGCTGTTACAAACAATAGTTTCTGGAAACAAGATTACATTTTTTTTAGAAAGGCGTTTTCCAAACATTTTTAATGACTTAAACATGCATGATAACTACCCAGTTATATCTTACCAATTTAATCATGGTATAATTCTGGAGTAATGGGGTGGGGGACATAATGTTTAGGAATCTTTCACGCGAGCAACCTTTTCCCGCAGCAAGTTTTCCCCGCTGGGATAAATTGAGTCAAATGAGAGCTTTCACATACCTAGAGTGGTTTTTTGCCGCGCGGGTCAAATCCACCCAGTGGCTCTAAAATCACACGCTGGTTTCTACATTCGGTTTTTTGGCCGCGCGGGGAAAAATGCTCCTCTCCAATTGCAAAGCATTGATTCAGATGCACGTTTTCACGCGAGTGGGAAAAAACCGCTCTCCTCAACGGTGTTTGTTGAGTCAGTGTATTCTTTTCCAACATGGATGGTTGTAGTCCACGTTTTTCTGATGTAATTGTGTATTTTAGCAAATTTCCCTTATAGGGAAGAAGCTATTACCGTAGGTGGCATGGTAAGAGTTGAAGCCCGAGACCATGATACCTTTTCGTTTCGAGGTCCCCAGACGTCAAAAACACCAATAGTTCAAATTTGTATATATGTATATATAAACATACATAAATAATCTGTATATATATATATATATATATATATATACATAAAATCACTCTTACAGTTGGTTTTATGAGTAGTCCATCCCTTGTGGTCCAACTTGTTACTGTATATATTCGTTCAGTTCAAAGACTAAGTCACTGAAAATGATTTATTAATGTGTTTTATAAAATTTCAGATTGATATATAGTTGTATACACTAGTATTTTTTCACTTATAACAGATTTTAAAGAAAAGCTGATACTCTTACAGGTTACCACATCAAGCTGATATAGAAAACCCCAGAGATCCGCCATGTTTAATCGTATAATACATTTAAGAAATCCCATATTTAGATGATACTTCTAAATGTCTCTCTTCAAGTAGATACTGGGGAAACTGTCAAACCGCCATCTTTATAAAACTTAAATTTTCTTGATACAGCAGTGTATATCACAGTTATACAGTTTTAAACCAGCATTGGGTTGATACTACCCAAATATTAACTGCGTACTTGGCTTAAAACATTTAGAGAGCAGTGAGCAGTGTCAAGGTGACACGTACGGTTCACAGAGAAAAATGAATAATTGTTGAAACTACCAAAAATATAATAAACTAAACAATCTAATTTGTGTATGGACAACTAATTTCATTGTTTGCTTTAAACATTGTCATTTGCAAAACATATTGCTCTGTAAAAAAATGCTGGGGTATTTTAAACACAAAGATGTTGGTTAAACTGATTGTGTGAAAATAGACACTGAAATTGGTTTACTAGAGGCTTGAGTAACCAATTCGCATTCGTGGTAAAACTATGCTGTGTCAATTTGGCATTTGTGACACGAAAGCGTGTTGGTCTTCTAAAATATATTTTAAACACGGTAATTTTGTGTGGAATTGTGGGTAATTAATGTGCGTTGCACCCGGGATTGGCCGTAATTCACAAAAAGCCAGGAAAAATATGCGATTAAGTGTAATTTTGTATATGTTGACGGTAGTTATAGTAAATGAATACAATTTTGTTTATTAAAAATACAAAACAATTATTTAAATAGCACAAATGATCAACGGTGAAAGATAAAAATCTGTATTACACTATTAGTACTATTACATTTAGTCTAAGTTTGGGTAGGGCTTCGGGTATGTAATAAACTAATAAAGCAACTCAAGATTAGGTTTTTAACACTATGATATGTATTTAAATTGGCAGAAAAACTCTTTCAAAAAGGATCCATGAACAAATATTTCCACCTAAAAAGTAGAAGTAGAAGTACATTTTTTAATGTAGTTGCAGTTGCAGATGAATGAAATTATCAACTTATTACTGAGAATAATTATGAATAAATCCTACTGTTGGTACACTGGTGAGGCAAATTTATCGTTCTTTGAACTATGATGATTCGTTGTTTACTCCTATAAGTGATTCTACTCGTGAAAATCACTGGAGTAAAAGTAATACAAGTTGGAGCAAATTCATTTTTTCACTCTATTTATGCATCTAATCTTGCCGTGAAATATGATAAATCATGAGCAAACAAACGAATACAAGTTTATTAATGTTAAAATCATTAGTAGGTATTTGTTTGAGTTACTTTGCCAACTAGTTCGATTTCAGCGAGTAGTTCTTTGCCTCACCAAAATTTGGAAAGAACGGCTCGTAGTTTTGTTCATCAGTGTTACCTCCAGTAATACCAATAGAACTCCTTGACAGCGACAGACGACACCCGGCAGCATTCTTTTTGTTAGTTTGTCAGTTTACGTTCTTTGAGTTTTAAATTGCGAATGTGGAACTGCAATGCAGTAGCCAAATACTACTGTTACTACATGTCGTCAAGATGGGTGATAAGGTAAGTGAAGATTTAGCTGTAAAGGTAGTGATCAGTGTTATTGTAGGCTGTAAGTAACCCCTACAACTCCGTGAAGGAAGCGGCGTGCTTGAGTTATTAGGGTGATTGATGTTAGAAGGACATCCTAGGAAAAACAATTTTGTTTGACAAAATAACTTAGGCCTTGTCAATTTTGCCTACTTATCCTCTACTCAATAGATTGCAATGCATACATAGTATAATCCATCTTACGTTCTAGTAAGGTTATCTGAATTTCAAAGTAGGTATGCCTAGCTCACAAACTTAACTTGGCTCGATTTTGTTGGGGTCATGTATACTCCATAATTACCGATTACAGGCCTAGCCTACTCTCCAAAGCCTGTACGACTCGAAGTTAAATCTCACTTTTGTACTCCTTACATTAAAACTTTGAAGGGGTCTGAGAACTTAATTTGCTAATTTTATACAAACATGTTATAACTCCTCTAGTATATTGACTGCTCCAGCTTTAGTGAGTCTACTATAGACAAGTTAAGTTTGTGAGCTAGGCGTACCTACTTTGAAATTCAGATAACCTTTCTTGAACGTAAGATGGATTACACTATGTATGCTTGGCAATCTATTGATTAGAGGATAAGAACCTGTAGGTAATTATGGAGTATACATGACCCCAACAAAATCGAGGTAAATTTACACTTTTCTTATAGATTTTGACCTGAAAAACACGATAAAAGTATTCTTTTTCCGCGGAAAGACCGTTTTAATGGTGAAAATAGTAAAAAAAACTTCGACGGTTCCAATTTCTTCTGCCGACTAGTGGTTTGAGGGGAGGAACGTTCAAATTGCAACATGGAACTGTCTGCAAGAGATTTCCAATCTAAGAACTTGTTAATAAAGAAAACACATAAATACCGTTTGATCAATCATCATCCACTAGAGATAATCATAATATGTTCTTAAAATAACTATACGTCAGTAAATAACAACTTTTAAGATGAAAATTAACAGTACGAAATTAAATAAACGGTGTTAACGTCCATTTTGTTATTTTTTCTGCTTCGGAGCTGATTTTTCTACTTGGAGCAGGTTTGCCAACTCGAACCCTTGAATATTGCTCGACTGCACCTGTATTACCTAACCTAACCTAATTAGGAGTATAATAGGTACCAAAGTATACTTATATTCGGATTGTTGGTTGGTGGGCTTGCCACGGGTACTTATTAGGTTAACTAGCGTTGGGTTAGGTTAGGATTGTTAGGTTAAGTGTGGTTTGTTTTTGTTCGTTTTGCCATCCAGGTACGGTGGCACTTAACCTAACCCAAGCTAGTTAACCTAATAAGCACCCGTGGCAAGCCCACCAACAAACCATGCCAGTACTAAGTGTACGCTTTCATGTCACATACCGTACGAAGATGTAGCGTTTTTTATTAACCATTCATTTTCGGATCAAGCTTCTTCGCCAGCTCACTTCCTACAGGATGAGCTTACGCGCTCCGCGCTCACTTGCCTCCATGGTGACCTCGTTTTCTGTCACGTACCCTACGAAGATGTAGTGTTTTTTACTAACCATCGCGCTCACTTGCCTCCATGGTGACTTAGTTCGCTCCGCTCATTTACTTTCAGAATGAGCTTGTTCACTTTGCTCACTCACCTCTCAACACTTAGTCACTTATAATGGGTAAGGGGTAAATAAAGCACAAAACATAACTTTTTATTAGATACATATTATCTACGACATTTCATTTATATATATTGTATACTCTACGGACGTTTTCCTGATAGTCTGTAGAAACTAGAAACATTGAAAGTTGTGTTCTAATCTGTGGTTTGTAAGTATTGTCTGCTTGCATCGAAAATAATAATTTTAAGTAATATTTTCTATAATTAATAATGGTTCCCGTGCAAAATAAATGTTATTTCTGGATTCTAGAGGTAAAAATCTTTAAGAAAAATGCAAATTTAACTCAATATAGTTGGGGTCATGTATACTCCATAAGAACCCTGTAATCAAATACCTACTTAATTTTATTGTTAGCTCAAGTAAACAATTCAGGGCTTAAATAAAATAGTTTCCGGTCCGCCTCCACATATATGAAGACGTGAGTGATGCCAACTTTTTATTATCAACAATAACATAACATAACTAAACTTCTGTCATACTAACACCTCGCTTTGAGAGTAGTTTACATCTCACCTAACCTCAATTTATCGAATAAGAGTCGTGCCGACTGTACTGTTCTGAGTAGGCCTACCGTACCTCCGTAGCTCCTTAACCTATTAAGCCCCTTGTCAACCTGACCAACCAACCATGCCAGAAAGTATACTTGCTGATACGCAACTTGCAACTCGCAATACACAATGACAGTGAGTAAAATTGTTGATGGCGAGACTTATCGCCATATTGCGATATCGCTAGCAAACGAATATTTGCTTAACATAAGATAGAGAAAATATTGATGTTAGTCAAACGGTTAACATTACCCATTACGGAATACACACAGCATAAAGGTGGGAGAATTCTTTTACATAAGTAGGGTGGTGGAAACTTTCAAATTAACTTACAGGAGAACATTAATTTTGTGACATTCAAATATCGCATGAAAATATCGAAGTTTTAACAATCGATATATATATCGAATAATTAAACTGTATTCTATTTTTAATAATCAGATGTTTTTAAACATTTTTAATTAAAATTGTTTATTTCCATTTTAAAATAAAGTAAATAAAAATAGAAGTAGAAAGTGATTGTGAGTTTGTGAATTTTACATGTTTCTGTAAACATGTGTTTAATCCAATAGAAAAATGTGTTAGTTTTCTTCAAGACAAAGAACTAATAGGTATCTAATAATCCAAATTGTGAAGTGTGTGGAAGCAAAACAAAAAACACTAATACGTGGTGAAAATTTTGTCAAATTTTGATGCAAAAAAAGGTCAATGACGAACACGATGTAAGAAAGAACGCTTTAGAAAACACTTTTTTCGAAAATGCCAAGTTTGGATTGATTAACATTCTAACTTTAGTTTAATTTTTTGTATAAATGTTGTAAATTATGATTTTTTAATAAGAAAAACAAGCACATCAACATCTAAAACCAGCAGGAAAACTATCGCTGATTGGATGTCGTTTTGTAGAGAGCTACATCGACAGAAAATTTGAAGAATAAGAGTAATCGATATATCAACTGTTAAAACTTTTGATATTTTCATTCGATAGTATGGTAGCCCAGATCCGGAACTGCACCCGTTTAAACGTTTAGGTATTTTAGTTCAGAAAAGGTAATTTGTAACTTTTATTTATAGAATGGAACCAGACGAGAAATTCAATGATTTCAACGGTTCACCTACTTACCTCCAACAGCAAGTAGAAAGAAAACTGGACAGAGTGAGAGTGGGAGTGGCAGTTCTACAAGGTAAAATCCAATATAACAATCCGAATAAAAAAAAAGAAAGTTACAGTCCCCATCTAACCCCATCTAACATACGCTACCGACAGTGAGGTGCCTCCCTCCTATCTTAAGATTAAATTATAAACCCTTTTTCCAGGCCTATTACAGTGTCAGGGGATATTTAGTTTGCCGGCAAGCTAAGTAGCCAAACAAAAATACCCTTGCTGCAGCAAACCTAATATTTAATACACAAGCAGATTTTGTGTCACGCTGAGATATCAGGATCCACTGTACCGATTGTTATGATTGAAGTATCTATGCGGAAATGTCTCAATGCGTAGGTCTGCAGAAAATCATTAAAATCTACATCGGCCCTCAGGCCCCAAAGGCCTTCAAAGTTGCAATGTTAATCTTATGCAGTGTCTCCAGTTCGGCCAGGGACAAATACCATACAAGTAGTTAAATATTATTGTATTGTAGGTAAAATTATTGCACGTTTGCAAAGACACCTAAAACTTACACTCAAACGTGAAAATAGACAAACATTCAATTTTTTAAAGTAGAACAGCTGTAAATTTCCAAACGAAATAAAGGTTCGAATAAATAAACAAATGCTTAACAAAACTCACGATATTTTACAAAGCCTATGTAGGGTATTTATAAAAATAAATGGCAAAGAATCCAACAAAAAATTGTATTTAGTACTTTTAAAATATGTTCTGAGAGCCTATTTATGTATTTTTAAAATTTAATTCATTAAGTAGTCAGTAATTAGTTCATCATTAGTAATCATTCAATTAATTAGTAGGTCATAATCATGTATAGTTTAGGCTGATCCCAAATTATTATACAATTTACCGTATCGGACGTGACCTATCGTACATGGTACAACGGGCTGAATTATCGTACAAAACGATAATAATCGTACAACTGGAGACACTGATCTTATGGAAGAACAGTAATCATTGAAATTGAGAATTTGATAGCTGTTGAAGGTAACAAAACACAGTACAGAAGAAAGATCAGCTGCTTCAGGCTAACGTTTGGAATGGCAACACAATTTAAAGTCACAACCGTATTTGCTTGAATTTGTGAGCAGCTGGATTTGCTAGTTTGTTATAATATTATAAAGAAGAGATGGTTTTTGTCTGTCTGTCTGATGTTCTGGGTGAACACAAAAACTACTGAACTGACTGGGCTGAAATTTTACATAAAGGTAGATCTTGAACCCATGCAACATATAGGCCTATTCACTTCCTTAAAATCCCCTCGGGGCTAAGCCCCGTGAACGTCCTAAGTTTCAATGTTTACATTTCAGAATAAAGTTTTATGGGCTTCTCTTGATGAAGTACTCAATAAGTATTGGTATATCATTGCTGACCAGATATATAGTATTGAAAAATATTTTTCAGAATGGCCATTCTGGAAGAGCTAGTAAGCAGTTCAAGTGATCTTCAGCCATATCTTTCAGCCGTGGACCAACAAAAGAAAGAGTTCCAAGTGATCTCCAGCCAAATCTTTTTACCTGTGGACAAACAGAAGAAGTGTCTCCCCGTACCTGTTAGAGTTAGATTTAAAGGGCCGTTGAAGCCTTCACGATAAAATCATTGCATTAAACAATGTGTGCAATAAAGTGTTTTATCTTTAAATGTTTAGTATTTTTGAATATACCTATTTACATATAAAGTTGGAAGATCCAGTGATTTAGAATCTTGAAAATTTCATTGTTTTTTTGGTACGGTTGTGAAAAGTGATAACTTTTAATCCAGGTTAATTTTTTCAATTAACCGTTTTTAACGTAACTTAATAGGAATGCTTAATTTATTTACAGATGAAATATTTTTTGCAATATTATATATTAAATATATGAACAAACTATAAAATTTGAATAACCCCTCAAAATTTGTCCAGTTTAAAGATTATGTTTTTTTTAACAGTTTAAAAATATTTTTTTACTGTTTTGGTCACTCAAGATCAAACCTGTAATGTGAAGACGAATACCTGGTGTAATTTTAAACTATGTAGAGTATAAGTGTTTCAAAAGCAACTTTACGGTGGGTTACCTTTATTAGTATAAAGTTTTAAATTTGGACCCATTTTAATGTGATATATAAATTTTTACTGAAACTTGGTGTATAAAATTGTTGGTGGACAGGTGATGTCGAGTTGAATTTGTCTGTGCAATATTTCCCGGTAAATTAACCTTTCTCAAGTGATGTATACCATTACAGACATTTAATTTTGCACAAGAAATAAGCTGTTCACTGTTTTTCTTTACACAGAAAAAATACAAACTTACCTGACAGGTATTTTGGTTAATATTTCACTCAAATTTGTTTAACAAATATAACACAAATGTTATGTGTTGACTTATTATGCTGCGTGTTATTTACAATAAAAAGGTTATATTAATACAAATTTGGGTAAGTATTTTAACACAGTATTTCTGTGTTGCTTAATCATAGAGTAATTTTTTCACACACAAAAATGTGTTAAACATTTAACACGGAAGAAATATGTGTTACCGAGTGACACAAGGAATTGTGTTGGTTTCCAACTCAGGTAAGTGGGTGAACTTCAACACAAGCAGCTGAGTGTTATTTCGACACAAGAGTGTGTGAGGTCTTACTGGGACATCTTGGTATTAAATTTGGGTCGAATTAACACGATTATTTTTTACAGTGCGAAGGTTAATTTCAAATATAGTTTGGTCAAACAAAAATTAACAGAGTTTAGCACTCATTAATTTGTTGTTTCTTAAATAAAACTTAAATCATCTCAAATGATTAAATGTTCGGGATAGTTCGCCTCACCATAATTCGTGTTCACCTGTGCTGTTTTGGCACAAATCAAAGGAGACGAGCGGAAGTAAATGGGCGAGCATGGTATTGCATTGGTATTGGGCGAGCGTGTACTTAATTAGTTTGTTGTACACATTTGGTTGATTTGGTGCAAGACTCGTTCCAAACATCGAGAGAATCATTCGGCGATAGTGTACTGATACAAAATATTTCGTCCAGCTCCCACACTTCTCGCGACTACCGAAAAATTGTAGGTAGGCCAAATGATCAGGCGTATTCGCGAGAAGTGTGGGACAGCCTTTATTGATTAGGCCTAACACAAATTATTTTAATTTACCTTCAACAGGGTGTCTACTCAGTCATTCAAACAAAAATCAGGGACTTTTCGGGGACTTTTAGGGGACATTTGGAAAAAATCAGTGACCCATTCGCAAAACAACTTTAGAGCCTAGGCTACAGAAAAGCGAGTCATAGAATAATGATAGGGTACAATACAAGCCCAAACCTGAACAAAACCGTATCATCAGATTGTTATGAAATTAGTTAGCTAGTGTATGCCATTAATGAGATGAAAATGTACCACAACATAGCTCAATGTAGCCATAATTTACTGTTAACTTACCATAAAACTCTTATATAGGCTATATAAGTACTGCAATTAAACATAAAACACCATTTCACCATTTACCATGCAATAAAATAGGCCTAAATGAGAATAAAGTTAGGGCCTAGTTGCTTTCCACTTTTCAACAAGTTTTCTAAATTTACATGTTTTTTGCCTTTCATATGGCAGGCTAAGGCATTTGAAACTTGCACTTTCCCGGCATTTTAGCATCGGTCAGTAAACAATAGAAAAATCTTGGCAGGTTATTACTTTAAACTTTAGTTTCAAGAATGAGATTTAGTTAAAGGTAAAACACTTAAACACAAGCCTACACCAAATAATTAAACCATAAGTACCGTACTGCAGTTAACTACTAAAACGATTAATACTGAAAAGCAAAACAAAAACACAGTATCATTCCTGGGTTATTTCGTTTCAGTCTTATACTAAACTTATACTTTGTCTTAAACAAAACTAGACAATTAAAACATAAATGATATATTGTCAATTTTGGTTAGAATACCATCCTCGTGTTTATAAAGACTACCATACAAACTTATTACCATACGTTCACCCAGTAAAATATATTTAATATACTGAGTAGCCAAATGTTTTCCGCAGGGATATTATTATGACAGATAGTATTGTTAACTTCCCCTCCAACGCTGATCATCCCACTTGTTTTAGAAATATAAATTGCTATTGAAATATTCAGTCTCTTGGAGGTAATAAATTTTAAATTCATTTGCCTGATAAAAAATTAATACTAAAGTGATCAGGCCTACTTTATAACATTTTCACGGGATTTTGTATAGCAAATTAATGAAATTGTATTACTTTACTTACTAGCAAAGGAAGTAGCTTAAATAAAACTCAAATTATTGATAAAATTACAAATTTTATTGAATACCTTATATGAATAGAAAAGTAATATCAAAAAAACACTGTATTCTACTGTTGTTTTTAATTGATTTAATTTTATGTCATAAATTGCTAACTTTATTATTTTCAAAGCGCCCTCCAGTTCATCCAGGAAACTTCTTCTGCACTGCCACTAAAATCAAAAACCAAAACAGATGTTAAAACTTATGTTAAATAGATTTAATGCAACATAACAAGCAAAATTAATACACTTGCTGCAGGCACAGGTATATGTGTCTCTAGTACGAGGCACCATCGCAAACAATTCTTCATATTAACAAATCTGTAAGCAAGTATTCAAATTCAATTATTTCTTTACAAGTTAATAACTATCACACTGTACATTCGGTAAACCGTGCTACACGCATGGATGAAATGGGAATTAGCCTCTATTTAAATTAATCTATATATAGTTAAATATTTTCATGCATCACTGTATTCCGGGCATGACCAAAGCTTCCGAAACCTCTTAAAAACTCAGAAGTCGTATTCCAGATAACTAAGTAACTTATCTATAATTTCATTAAGAATAACTCAATTGGTTACCTATATTATTTTCATGCAAGTACATTTGCCATTGGGGTGTGATCGAGCTAAAAGAAACTTTATAGCACGACAGATCAATATTCCCATGCGTAGTTCCCACTGACTCGTCAGAACCAGGGGCGGATCCAGGGAGTCACACGGGGGGGGGAATGCCAGGGGTTTGGGGGGGTATGGAATCCCCCCGGGGTAGGGGGTCTGGGAGTCCTCCCCAGGAAATTTGTTAAAAACTCCATATCAATAATTTTATCGGCTGTAAAAAATAGCCGAACGCGTTTTATAGACCAAAATGTGAGTTATCGGCCTAATAAGACGACTATTGAATTCATGGACCGAAATCAGCTATTAGACCTGTTTTTTGGATTAAAAATGGCAATTTTACCACATTTCAAGTTCGCTGTAACTTTTAAACCGTAAACGACAAGTGAACATAGTTTATCGGCCAAAAAAACCTCAACAGTTTATATCCAAACTGCAATTTAAAGGCCAAACACGCCAGCGGAAGTATCAAAGTATGTTATCGTTGAAAATAAAGATTTTGCCTAAACTAAGATCGAAACAAATTTGATCGGCCGAGATACGGCGATTTTAAACGATTTTAAGGGACACCCGAGACACATATTACCAGCCTAAAATAGCAGTGCTTCCCGAAAGGTGGTCTGCGGACCCCCAGGCCCCAAGACAGAATGTTCTCATTCTTTCTGTAACGGAATATGTAAAATCCCAAAACTTTCTGCAAGCCTAAAGCGATTTTTCATGCGTCTACCGCAACCATTGGAATCATATTATAAAGCCCCTTGTAAAAAACTAATAAGTACGAAAATTATTTAAATAAATCATCTTATTGGAAAACTCCAAATTTTGGCAATCCAAAAGAAAAGTATTTTAATAGCAAAAATTACAACAATAGCCTGATTAGCTTGAACATATTAAACTAATATCTATAATAATAACAATAATATTAATCAGGTAGTACAGTATAATCAACCAATGTCTAAAATAAGCACTTACTTCTAAATTAGTTTATAGACTGAGATTCAAGGTCTGTAGGCATAATTTGTTGTATTAAAACAAACATATTTTTTTAATAACATATTTGGAAACACAGTTAGTCAACTAACTTGGAGTCCCTTACAACCAAATAATTAATATTTATTTAGTACTTAAGTACTTTCATCTATTTTAGGTATTTTCGTCAAGGACCCTGCATTGGAATAATTTTTCGTCATACTATGCGGGAACATATGACTTTCGATACTAAAATGCGGCTGGAAACTTGCTGTTTTCATTTAAAATAACATATGTTCCTTTGATGTCTTTTCCAATCACTTCTTTTCCGATCACTAAAATTAGCTACATGTTAATCTTATGGTGAAAGCCTATTTTTGCCGTACAGTTCTTTTCCGATCAGTTTTAGAAGTTACAAACGCGACGCAACAGCTGACTTTCATTGTTGTCAAATCATTGGCCACAGTTAACCTCTCATTGATGTTACACGTGTGAAGCACATTATGGCATTGTGTTTTTGTCATTTATAAAATAATGTAACAATGAAAATTGCACCATAAATATAAATTTGGATTTTGATAAAAAATAGCTTAGAAGAAATCTTTTTAAAGCTAAGTAGCCTAGGCTTATGGTTTTTGTTTAATAAAATATGTAAATAGCCTATAGTAAAATAATAATCAGGCCTATGTGTTTTTTTGAGTAAAATAAACCTTGATTCTAGAGTAAAATTATTTCTTGGTTTGTAATTAAATGACTTTTTTGTAGTGTGACGAAAAGTATCGTTCAATACTCGTCCAAAAAGCTCTTTGCCAGTGCTTGATCTAAATTCCGTGCTCGACTTCGTCTCGCACGTTGACACGATCTCGCACTGGCAAAGAGCGCTTTTCCGGACTAGTAACGAAATATACTATTCCGATAATTTTGCTCGTAGCAGACTTGCATTTAACAGACAATGCCTGGTGATGCATCGCGTAATAGGGTTTTTAATTTTTTTATATAATATTTCTAAACAAACCAAGCAAAAGACGGCTCAATTGGTTGGTTGGTAGAATCAAAAACAGACAATGTAACGTCACTGATTGGAGCCGCACGATCATATGATATATCCGAGCGATGCATTGCATAGTAGTTGAACTATGAATATCCCGATTCTCTTTAAATATCGTATCGATTAAATACGTACTGCCGTATCGTATGGCTTGCATAGTGGGATGTGCTGCTGCAAGTCAGAAATATTTAATTACTTAAACTCCCAGATAATCCTGGGTTGCAGTAGAAAAAATTGTTGAATCGGATGGCAAATGAATCGCCCAAAACCAGTATTGAAAGATAATCCTTCTCCTCCGGGACCCTGGATTAACGTTTAAATTACGTTTAAATAACGTTTTAATAACGTTTAAAAATTAAAGTTTTACGGGATTGGCGGGAGTGAGCTGAATTTGTTTGTGAGCTATCTTCAAAACCGAAGTCAGTCTGTTTATGTTAATGGTGAATGGTCCAGAACTACTGTACAGAGATTACGTGTGGCATCCCTCAGGGGTCAATTCTTGGTCCCTTACTTTTTCTTATTTCTATTAACGATTTACCTGCAAACCTAAATGCCTTTACATATATGTACGCAGATGACAGTTTTCTTGGAATTCAGATGTTTTTGAGCTCAAAAAGGTAGCTGAATCCACTCTGGAAGAAGCAGCCAATTAGTTCCATGCAAATAATTTATTTTTAAACGATACAAAAACACAGCCAGTCATTTTTACTTTTAAAAAACTGCCTCCTGGTATTCATCAAAAAACAGTAATTGTGAAGTACTTGGGGATAACTCTTGATTCGACTCTCAACTGGGGCCCTCACGTTTATCTCGTAACAAGAAGAATCTCCCGGGTTGCTTTTTTGTTGAAGAGATTATTAAATGTGGTTCCATTAAAATATGTCATCACTTCATACTACGCATTTTTTCAATCAATTATCAGATACGGGCTTATTTTTTGTGGAAATTCATCTAAAACGCACAATATCCTTTTGATTCAGAAAAAAGTTGTTAGAATGCTCACAAACTCATCATGGAAAGCTCACTGGAAACCTCTCTTTAAAGATCTGAAGATTCTGTCTGTCTACAACTTATACATTTTTTATTTAATTTTATAAATCTTTAAAAATCTGAGTAGTTTTAATTCAAGAAATAATACTCACTCCTACTACAAACAAAATCAGTCAAAAATTGATGTACCTTATCGAAGAATGTCCAAAACTCAGTCTAGCCATATCATTATAGGAATTAAACTGTATAACAAATTACCACAATCTGCTCTTGACATTCCATTTAATTAATTTAAGAAAATACTATTTGAATGGCTACTTTCAACCCCAATTTACTCTGTTGATGAATCTTTAGAGCTAAATAGTAGAGACGTTTCGTTTAGACGCGACAACGAGAGCTGCGTGCCGAGATGTTGTTAGCGAAATGTTTCGTTTAGACGCGGCAGCGAGAGGTCCTTGCCGAGATGTTCTTACCGAGATATTTCGTTTAGACGTGGCAACGAGAGGAACTTACCGAGATGTTTTTTAGCGGAATGTTTCGTTTAGACGAGGCAGCTATTCTCGTACTGGGCAATCGAAATTGTTAGCGTGATGTTTTGTTAACTAAATATGTCGCCGATCAATATAATTATTTTTAAAGAGATTTTTGCATTCTATATTCTGTTATATTTGAGCAATCGACATCTCTACCGAGATGTTTTAACAAATTGCTACAATTGGGAGTTATTTAATAAAACGATGCATTCAAATACGTGAAAATTAAAAAATAAACTAAATAAAATCTAATACGTAAATTAATAATGGAGAGTAGAAACAAATGTTAATCATTATTAAATATAGACAAGCATAATTATACTTTTAATGCTCACAGAATTTGTGAACGTTTTAGGCAGCAGTATAATTCTGCAACTTTCCCACTTTTTATACTATATACTCTCATTCCAACATTTGTTATTACTTATAAAATTGTAAATGAAAGATGTTTTTAGAATTATTATGTAGAAATAAAATACTATAAGACGTTGCCAAAATTATAACACACGATTAAAATCAAATAAAAACAAATATTTGATCGAATCATTAATTAATTTAAACTTAATAATAATTAAATTAATTTGTTTACACACGATATAGGATATAAGGAAAAACATTGCCCATTGAAATTGAACTCCCAATAAAGCCAGTCTAAAGAGCCTATATTTTACAACATTAAAAACTTGTTTGGTAATTTTCTCCTATATAGAGTTTAATAATATGATACATAAAAACAAATATGAGAACCAAATTAATAAACGGTATCAGGAAACTGACACATACTTTCTCCCTTTTAGCCCAACTTTAATGAATAAATTACTTTTTATTTACTAAATATAGAATACAAAGCACGGTCAAATGTACAGAAGTCTTGTAAACAAGTTGTTTTAACAAACATCAACCCAAATCCCTGCTTGGAGGCACTACAGAATCCATTGCTACACTTGTGGTTTTAAGAGGGGAAATGCCCCCTATTGCCCCCCCCCAGGGTTATTAAGGGGCAACACATATCGAATTACCTCTGTTGTCAATGCTAAATTGACAAGCATATCAAGTTTGAATGAAATTGATCAGTAAATAAGAGAGAAATAGTAATTTTTGTATTCCCCATAAGAATAACATTGGACAACGTACTGCGTTTACCGCTAAATGAAAATTTCAATTTTCTCCGAAACCAGCAATCGTGGAATAGTAATTCAAAATACTAAATTATTTAGTTTTTTGAGCTCTTTTTAATGGTGAATAGTAATATTTTTTTATATTTATGTCTTTTTATGAAAAATCAAAAAAACTGAATTTTGGATGTTTTAAGTCCTGTAGTTTCTGAACCCGAATTTTTACAGGAATGCCGGTGGTGTCACTTTGTTGGAAAACTAAAGTTCTACAAACCACTAAAGTTTAATCAAAATCGTTAGAGCCGTTTTTGAGAAATTTTGATTGTTCATGTTTTTTTGGTGGTTTTTGGGGGATAATTACCCTTAAAAATCAAAAATTCAAAAAAATGAAAAAAACGCCTGGAGATATCGTGGATTAGTACCTACATACCAAATTTCATAAAAATCGGCCCATTGGTTAGGGCTCTAGCTCTGTACACATCCACACAGACACAGACACAGACACACACACACACACACACACACACACACGTGTTTATATTGACGTGGGGTGAAATAATAAAGGTATATCTAAAACAACTAATTACGGGTGGCTTATTTGCAAAAAATAATTTTAGTGCCTGATAAAAATGCGATCCACATCTATAACGGGTTTATCCTCTCGCCGCGCGCCGGCAGCAGACGATTTTGCTTAACGAATGCAACAATCGAGAGAAAACATCTCGATTATACAAACCTCTCGCTAAGCAATCGAAACAATCGATAAGCGGAACCTCTCGAGAAGGAACATTTCGATTGTTTTAACCTCTCGCAATCGCGCATCACTAGTTAGGTCAGGTGAGAATTTCATTAAAAATTAAAAATAAGACAAAAATCCAGACTTATCTGGTCCAGAGTGGCCAGACTTAAAATAAAACAATGAGACAATTACAGAAAATATATTTAAACACAAAAAAAAGTATTTAAAGGATTTTTAACATTTTAGCTTGGCGGTGCATTCACATGCATTTTTGTAAAAAAACTCAAACACTTCTTGACCGAATTTGCTGGGAAAGGTTTTAACAGCTGGGGGAAAGGTGCCCCCAGCTATCCAATCCCAACCCAGCACTTAAAAATTGGCCTGAGGTCAACTGGACGTAATGTTCCCTGGGGTAACTTAAATTACAGAAATAGCAAAACTTAAAATGCTTATTATTTTCTTATCTATGAAATAAATTAAATAAAACTTGCAGGGAACATGTATGAGCTTAATTACAACTAAAAGTGACCGAACGTGGCACTGGAAAAGTCCCAGAAGCCCACTTATTCAAGATAATCAATTGAGTCACTATGCCTAACTTAACAAGTCTCAAAAACACATTTACACTGAACCAAAATGAATGGCTGACCTCACCAAGGTGTAGGTCAACCCAAGAACATAAAATAAAGTTATTTGGAGGCCTTAGGCCTAATATTACACAAACCATGGACAAAATTCATTTTGGCTGAACACATAGCCTATTTCTGGCCGAAAGCCAGAACACTTTCAATATTCCGATACGATACGTATCGCACATCACTACTACCAACACTTCAGCTAGGCAAAAGTTATTGATTTTACTTGGGAAGGTAATATGAAACTGTGCCATAGGGGCTAAATATGTTAAAACTGATTAAACTGCTAACTTACTGAAAAAGTTGAATCACAGATGCTAAAAAGATGATTTGCTAACTAAAACAGCATACAAACAGAAAATAACTTTTACATACACTAGACTGTATTCTGGCAACACATTACTTTAGCTTTTAGCAGAAATTGCTGCAGAATAAACATTTTGATTAGGAACTTGTTTGAGGTTAAGCTTCCACTGACATTTATTGCTGTGACTGACAGCTGGGCAGTGTTGCCAATCAAAATCTTCTAAATTCCCACCTTGACCTGAAATAATTAGTACCTGTTACCTCAAATTACCACCTCACACAAGTATACCTATTTAGGACCAATGCGAACGCACTATCATCGACGTTATCGTATTAAAAACGTGTTGGCACTTTGTAATTCGCTTCAATACAAACGATAATTCATTCGCATTCATTATTTTATTTTTATTTTATTAGTTTGGAAGTTTAAAATTATGTATTATGGAGATATTTAGAGCTCTACTACAGTAATAGCCAGAAGGTACTACTACAGTAAAAGCCAATACGATACGATACGTATCGCACATCACTACTACCAACACTTCAGCTAGGCAAAAGTTATTGATTTTACTTGGGAAGGTAATATGAAACTGTGCCAATCAAGTTAACCAAGCTAATCAAGTTAATAAAATATAGAATCCATGTAAAAATAAACAGTAAACTCAACCAAGAGTCATCGTAGATCGTAATCAAGACGAAAACATCAGAATTTTTTTAACAATAACGCCGCGCCACTGACAGAGTTGACACCACGACACTGACTCTACATAGCGTACTAAAATCGAGAATATTGTACCAACAATAATTCAATCCCAAAGAACTAAAAGCTTAGAGTATGAAATACAGCATCTCAAACTGAAATTAAATTCATTTATGTGACGGAAATTTGCAGATTGTGAAATAAGTCACGGTTGTTTAATGCAAGAATCACAAATTTTTAATTTTAATCAATTTAATAGACTGCCGCGAAATTACTGAAACTATTATTTCTTACTTATATTAATTCTACATTGCCTGACTCGCCCTAGCTTCCCTCCCCTTAAGTAGTCGCTTAGGAATGTCCAGTGTCTTGCAACAGTTTCAGTGGTTTCAGAAGGCATTTAATTAGGTTTAGTTTTTTAATGAAACATTTAACAAGTAACAAACAAATGAAAACTAAAATTTAAAAATACAACAAATAATAAAGAAACGCATAACCAAGCAAAAACTTAGGTATATTTGCTTAGGCCTAACTTATATTAACTTAGTTTATTCAATCCAAGAAAGCAGCCCATAAAGTTTACCCAGGCAAAGACAACTTAAGTTTTAGCTGAGTTGTACGTTTCTTTAGAATTTATTTATTTGTTTAAGTGTAGTTTTCGTTTGTTTGTTATTTGATAAATGTTTCATTAAAATATATTTGTAACTGGCATTGCATATTATTATTGACGATATACAATTTGTTGATTTTAGATTATAGCATTAATATAAATATGGAGTAAATAATTTTCTATATGTAGGTACTGTTAAAATGTGATTCAAAATATCGAGTGTTCCGATTCGATATAATGAATGTTTAAGATCGATATATTGCATCCGATTAGTTGGTGGCCGCTTATGAAACTGTACCCCCTCACAAGCTCACTTTTAATGTGGGAATGTAGGTTTATATGTGACGGAAATTTGCAGATTGTGAAATAAGTCATGTTTTTTTAATGCAAGAATCACAAATTTTTAATTTTAATCAATTTAATAGACTGCCGCGAAATTACTGAAACTATTATTTCTTACTTATATTAATTCTACATTGCCTGACTCGCCCTAGCTTCCCTCCCCTTAAGTAGTCGCTTAGGAATGTCCAGTGTCTTGCAACAGTTTCAGTGGTTTCAGAAGGCATTTAATTAGGTTTAGTTTTTTAATGAAACATTTAACAAGTAACAAACAAATGAAAACTAAAATATAAAAATACAACAAATAATAAAGAAACGCATAACCAAGCAAAAACTTAGGTATATTTGCTTAGGCCTAACTTATATTAACTTAGTTTATTCAATCCAAGAAAGCAGCCCATAAAGTTTACCCAGGCAAAGATAACTTAAGGTTTAGCTGAGTTGTACGTTTCTTTAGAATTTATTTATTTGTTTAAGTGTAGTTTTCGTTTGTTTGTTATTTGATAAATGTTTCATTAAAATATATTTGTAACTGGCATTGCATATTATTATTGACGATATACAATTTGTTGATTTTAGATTATAGCATTAATATAAATATCGAGTAAATAATTTTCTATATGTAGGTACTGTTAAAATGTGATTCAAAATATCGAGTGTTCCGATTCGATATAATGAATGTTTAAGATCGATATATTGCATCCGATTAGTTGGTGGCCGCTTATGAAACTGTACCCCCTCACAAGCTCACTTTTAATGTGGGAATGTAGGTTTATATGTGACGGAAATTTGCAGATTGTGAAATAAGTCATGGTTTTTTAATGCAAGAATCACAAATTTTTAATTTTAATCAATTTAATAGACTGCCGCGAAATTACTGAAACTATTATTTCTTACTTATATTAATTTTACATTGACTGACTCGCCCTAGCTTCCATCCCCTTAAGTAGTCGCTTAGGAATGTCCAGTGTCTTGCAACAGTTTCAGTGGTTTCAGAAGGCATTTAATTAGGTTTAGTTTTTTAATGAAACATTTAACAAGTAACAAACAAATGAAAACTAAAATATAAAAATACAACAAATAATAAAGAAACGCATAACCAAGCAAAAACTTAGGTATATTTGCTTAGGCCTAACTTATATTAACTTAGTTTATTCAATCCAAGAAAGCAGCCCATAAAGTTTACCCAGGCAAAGATAACTTAAGTTTTAGCTGAGTTGTACGTTTCTTTAGAATTTATTTAATTGTTTAATTGTAGTTTTCGTTTGTTTGTTATTTGATAAATGTTTCATTAAAATATATTTGTAACTGGCATTGCATATTATTATTGACGATATACAATTTGTTGATTTTAGATTATAGCATTAATATAAATATCGAGTAAATAATTTTCTATATGTACTGTTAAAATGTGATTCAAAATATCGAGTGTTCCGATTCGATATAACGAATGTTTAAGATCGATATATTGCATCCGATTAGTTGGTGGCCGCTTATGAAACTGTACCCCCTCACAAGCTCACTTTTAATGTAGGAATGTAGGTTTATATGTGACGGAAATTTGCGGATTGTGAAATAAGTCGCGGTTGTTTAATGCAAGAATCACAAATTTTTAATTTTAATCAATTTAATAGACTGCCGCGAAATTACTGAAACTATTATTTCCTACTTATATTAATTCTACATTGCCTGACCCAACCTAGCTTTCCTTCCCTTAATGCTACTACTTATCTAGACATCGTCAAGGCGATGCTTCCGGACGAAATTGTAGCGATCTGCTAGGTTGACCAAAAGGGGGTGTGTCTCGTACCGGAGAGCGACGTCTAAGCCCGACGCTTACCCTCTTGCTGGCGGAAGGAGGCAACAAAGGTGACGTCACCCCACTTCCGGACCAGCCATCTGCTGAAGCGAGCCAGTTACCGGGTTGGCAAAAGAGGAATATGTATGAGGGTGACGTTACACGGCACAACATGTAGGAATTGTGAGAACAAAAGTAATCGCGAATACAAAGTAGTCGGTACTCGGTACTAGTCCGTACTAGTATCGGATATAATCGGTACTGGAAAGTAATCGTTTAGTCCTTCTTTAAACTTAAAAATAAATAACAAAAATAAACTCTAAACAGTCTATGAGCAACAAATATTGGGCAGCTGAATCACAAGACTTACGCTAATATCACAGTTCATCATCAACAGGAGTTGTAATCCGCCGCGGCACGGTGTAGAGGGCTGGCCTGGATTGCATGGGTAGGCGGAAGACGAAGAAGAAGGCGTCACATTCCTGGACCCTGTAATGTAACACCAATTCCTAATTTCTATGTAATGATTTATTCACAGTAGCTCAAAAGTTTTAAGTTCATGTGTTGTTTTGGAATAGCTTTAATTATGCCCAAGTTCACTTTAATTTGCAGATATACCCATCCAGAGTTCATTTGCCCAGTGCTTAACATAAATTTAAAATACTGAAAATAATTAAAAAATATTTATAACAGGAAAAAATGTATATTAATATTTTTAAGACTGAAGCTTAATGAAAATGGTTGTGAACTAATTAAGTAGACTAGATAAAATAAACAGCTTGGTAGGAAAACATCTAATCAACAAATTATAAAATAATTAAGATGTATTGCTGGATGAATCTTTCAGTTATCTAAATTCACAAGGTTCCTAGTCATTTTACTACAACATTTGTTATCCAAAATTAATAAGAAGCATTTTAAAACAAGGGGGCACATCTGAGCTAAAAGTAGATACCAGAACATTTAAATTGTAATATGCATAAGGAAAATTATTCACCAAAATATAGGCCAACTACACCTAAACCGGAAACCAAAATTGGCCAAAGTTTTGTGAAAAATGATCTGTGGGCTCAGTTTATTGACAAAATTGGTCCAAACTTTCTGAAAAGCAGGAGCTTAGGCCCCTGCAACTAAATAATAAGCCACAGTTCATTTAAATCATCTCCTTTGGGACTAAGCCCAAGAATCCCCTATGCAAGAAAGCAAAAACTAGCCTAAAACACATTCTACGCCAAGAAAATATAAGTTAAAAGTGGGGTAAGGCAGTTTACCCATAGTTGAGGGACATTGACAGGAAACATAATTTACCAAAACCCCAGCTTCAAACCCACCCTATTTGAACTTAGCCTACAAAACCGTACAAAACATAATTGAGAACACTGAATGAATGATAACTTTCAGAGTATTGCAGAAAACTTAATTAAATGTTTAGCGGTCTCCTAAGGTAGGGAAATGTAATTAGGAATGCATACAACTGTAATACCCGTATAACAAAATAAATTAGCTGCGGGGTCATAAACCAAAGTTGTTTGCCGGCAAAGATGCCTTGATAGCCAAATCTTTAAACATTTGAAACGACTTTGTTTTATGGCCCAAGGGCTCTGAATGAGAATGGAAACATTAATTAAACCTTCGGGAAGTTCAGAAGGAACTTTAAAATCCAGAAATGCTTCTGCAACGAATGAAAACTGAAATGAATATGTGCTCTCAGGGGTTATATTTACTTCTGCCGCTAAGGTTAAGGTTAAGACTTGGATATTGCTATCTACTTGATTTATTAAATGGCAAGCTTACTTGCTCTTGTGTAAAATGAGATTCAAAAATATACACCTAGTACCGGTATGTCGTTTGTAGACCTTAACACATCAATAGGTATCAATGTTGAACTAGAAGAACTTCAAACTTTTGTTTGGCTAAGAATTAACAAAAGGTGGTAAGTTAAAAGAATCAAAAATCGTATTTGCCATTGCCATTATACATGCATTATCAAAAGTCTTAAAAGTCTAGCTTATTTGGCTACGGTCATAGTATACAATAGAAGAAACCTGGAGCAAAATTTATTATTATTATTGTTTTCTTGATTATGTTTTCTCTAAAACACTTAACTAAATCAAACCTCCAGAGAAAGTGAGATTAACAAATGATAAACTACAATAATTTAGGTACCTAAAGGAGACCCAAGCCTCCTGCCGATAATCTTAAAGACATTTCTAAGGTTACTGTAATTAGTTACAACGTTTAATAAGTGTTATTTGCTACTTACCATAATATTGCACAGTTTTGGTTGCACAACAGCACAACTGGACATTGGACAACGAAGTGACTGCGTACACGTCCAATATAAGGGCAAATTCACTTCGCTACCGCTTAGGTTATGTTGGGTTAGGTTACGTTACGTTATGTTTCGTTAGGTTAGGATAGGTTAGATTACGTTAGGTTAGGTTAGGAGGTTTTCTGGCTCTCAATTTGTTTTAAAAATCACAGGAAAAGTAACGTACGGTGCATAATTTGGAACGGACGTGAACAGTATCGGCTCACGTCGGACGTGTACGTAGCCACTGCCATTGGACAACACAATAGCCGCCTTTAATGACAAAGACTTCGCACTTTCTCAAAGCGGTAAAACTTCCAAGTTAACTAAGGCACAGGCAGATAAAAGTAGCACAGATTTTTTTGAGATATGTTCTGGGAGAATTGACAGTATTACAAAAACCAATTCATATATATGAATATGAATAATTAAAAATCGGTCCTTCAATGTTCTTACAGTGTTTGAATTGCAATATATGATGCAGAGATGGGCGTTATTTAACGTAATAGGATAAATAACACTATTACTGAAGTGTCACCTATTACCTTATGTGTTTATGTTTATGTGTTGTTAAAGGGACGGATTCAGAGATCCAAAGATTCAAAGATCCTCACACGTCAACCGAAGCTTATTGTGTGTCCCTAGTACGTTAGTATGGCAAACCAATGCCCGTACCCTTTACGAGATCCAGGAGTTTTTTACCAATACTAGCGTCCCTTTCATCACCTGGTTGCTTACAACCAAACAGAGCCCTTCTCCTTGCCCCGAGTCTCTCGCAGTCCAGTATGATGTGCTTGGCAGTCTCTTCAGACTGATTGCAGAGCCTACACACCTGACTTTCATTTCTGAGTCCGAGAGTGTGGAGATGTTTCCTGAAATGGCCATGTCCAGTTATCAGAGCAATCAACTGCTTAACCCGACCTCTGCCCAACCTCACCAACCAGTTAGTGAAGTAAGAGCTAGTATCTGCTAGCAGCCTTTTGCCACAACCTATTACCTTGGTAATAGGTTACTGAAAATACCCTATTATTTGTTTAACGTCTTCTGAACTGCTTGAACGAGCGAGTGAAATAACTATCCAGCTGAGAAGTTGAGATGAGTGTCTTGGTGTCTTCCTATTAACAGCGATCATCACAGAATAATAGTACTAGTCTGTCTGCGCTTACTATTACGGCGAGAAATATTTAAATAAAGTTATCACGGGTGTAACGAGTGTATTACCACAAAGCTAAGGAACGTTCCTGAATATTATTGCAAAGTAACGGTATTTCCCATCTCTAATATGATGGACCGTATTTAAACAATAAAGCCGCCATATTAGTTGTTGGTTATGTATCAACACTAACACTGTAGTTTATGTAGATTTCCAAGGGAGTATGCAACTGTTAAGATGATACCTAGGGCTGTTTTGTTGATATATCAACATCTAAACAAATATCAGCACGAGTAGGTAAGTTTCAATACAAATATCAAAAATCGGCCCGCAATTATACCTATATATACATATATATATATATATATATATGTGTGTGTGTCCATTAACACGATAACATGAGTAAATAAGTCTGATTTTGATGAAATTTGGCTCAAATTTGTAAAGGGATATTCATGACATTTAAGTTTGAAAACCAGAAAAATCGGACCATAGGAAGGGGGGTTTATGGGGGTTTACAATTTTCCAACAATAATTTTTTTGCATTTTTCACCCAACAATTTTTAAAATACTTAATTTTGGTTTTGACCATTTTATAGAGCTTAAAAAAACAAATAATATAATATTTTGAATCATTAACCTAGGTTAAGTGGTTGAGGAGAAAATCTAAAAAAACGTGTTCATAAAATCTCCCATGTTAATCTTATGGGAAAAAGGTTTTTAGCTTTTCCTCAGCTCATTTTAATGTCAACTTCTCATTTACTCCTACCAATCGGTTCAGCTCTACAAAACAATCATTTTGGTATTTAAATTGTGATTCTATGTCCAACCATTGGAGAGATATTCAAAGTGCTAAACACAGTTTGTTGCCCAATGTTATCCTTAAGGAGAATAATTCAAATTTTATTTCCGGTTATTTATGAATGTATGTTGATGAAACTTGGCATGTGCCTTCACTTAGTACTGGTCTATTGATATTTGCACAAAAAAATTTGTTGCCGATTTCCCCTACAGCAGCAATCCTGCATACTCAGCCCCCATGTTATTCTTATGGAGAATAAGTAAAATGTAATGTCTCCCTTAATTATGAGCATAAATGAATAAAACTTGGTATGCAGCCTTGACCGGTACAGTTGTATTTATAATTGCATAAAAACATATATTTTATGTTCCTTGTTGCAGCAAACCTGCGTAATAAGCTTTCAATGTTATTCTTATGGAGAATAAATAAAATGCTATATATCATTTATTTGTGTAGTTTTATGAAACTTTGTGAGTGGCTCTATGTGGTAGTGAGAAATATACATGCAATGGAAATTCGCTGAGTATGCAAGTTTGCTGCTCCAGGGGTATTTGTGATTATGTCATATCGTGTTCAAATCAATTCCATGACAACATTTAAATTTTTGTTTACCTGTTAACATTTTGAAAAAGTAAATCATTATAATTCAGTTACATGTGCCTTTTATACATTGAGTTAAATTAATAAGAAAATGTATTTATGAAATTGAGGAATTTTGCTGATAACTACAATCATATTGTATAATTAATTAACAATTATTGTATTTATTTTACTTTTATACATCCAAGGATGTCAAATAAAGTTTATTATTATCTTTATATATAAAACAAGTGGTATTAATAACAAGTTTTATAACACGCAAGAACGGCTGAATGAATTTAAAGGAAATTTTGCACTCGGATAGTTTATTACCTGGATAAACACATAGGATACTTTTTCCTCCGGAAAATGTGAAGGGCTCTACTCCTTTGGCTTTTAAAGTTTACATTTTTTTCTTTATGGGAACATGTGTTTATCATTTTTCTGGTTTTAATTAATAAGCAGATAATGTTTCGATAAAACAGCTATTTTTGTAAACAGAGTATTTGTCCAAACATGGCATTTAAAAAATTACATTATCATAGTTTTATGTTAGGAGTATATCTTAACATAATTGAAAGGCATAAATATATGTTCATTATGTAAGTAAAAAACCTACTTGAATGTCAACTCTCATAATGGAAATAAAATACCCCCGTAGCAGCAAACTTGCGTACTCAGCGAATTTCCAATTCATATTTATGTATCTTAATACCACATAAAGCCACATACGAAGTTTTATCTATAAACATTCATAAATAAACGATTTATGACATTTTAATTATTCTCCATAAGAATAACATGGCGGCTGAGTATGCAGGTTTACTGAAGCAAGGACAAAAAATGGGGTTTTATACAAATTTCAATATAACTCAAGTAGGTAAAGCCACATACCAAATTTTATTAATTTATTTGGTGACATATATTAATTTATTTTATTAATATATATGGTGGCATGTTAATGGGAAGGCACTATAACCTAAAAATAGTAAAAAAGTGTCCGGGTCAAGCCTGTTTTACGGTAGGCCTAACTGAAACCTAAATAACCAAAACCTTAATAGGCCTAACTGAAACCATAACTGAATAACCTAAATAATCGTTATACCCTATCGAACAATTTCATTCGGTTTTTTATATCGTTCCACTTATGAAAGTCTACCCTGGTTTCGGTTTTTTAGATTTCAGTTATATTCGATCTCAAAAGATATTGTCTTATAATTTGTCCAGCTAACAAATGTTGATTCCACTGATCATGTTTTTCATCTTAAACATGTTTTGCCGGGAACAACCATTGTAAGGGATTTATGGAAATCACACTAAGCACTGATAAGAATATCCAGTCTTTTAGTCCCACAACAATGTGTTAAGGTTTGAGCAAGTTTGAGGAGCCGTTAGAACAAAACATTTTCTCAATAAGAATAACATGGCGGCTTTTTATGCCACTGGGGCAGAGTCCTGAGGTCTTGAGGAAAAACAAAAAAGTACCTATCTGCAATTTGTTGATCCTCTACAACATTATGGTCCGGAGCAGTTTTGAGTTGGCATTTTCAAAATCCCCTGGGACATACACGCAAATGCACAACCATTACATTATAAGTATAGATTTTTCTCAATACAAAATACTTTTAGCTCCCGAAACAGCCCGATTAACATTAAAAAAAAATTCTTTACGTTAATCTATTAGCAAAAACTACTGTGCCAATTTTAACTGTTTTAGTACTAAATTATAGGTTTTGGCCTGCAGTTTGTCATAATTACATTTCTTTTCTTTTTAGGTGTTTTTTAATGCACAATGTTTGCATTTATTATTCCCATAACAAATATTGTTCAACTTTCAATAAATCACTTACGGTACATTACTAGCAAAATCTATTAAATATAATACTTATATAGGTTATAATAGCTTAACCTATATAACTTATAATAGGTTTTGACATACAGTAATGTCATCAATATCTTTGTTTAGTTTAGATGTGTTGTTTCTAATAATAAATTAATTTTAATTTTTGGCTCTCATAAGAGCACATGTTCAAATATCAACAACATTCATTTTGTAAATCCACTAACAATACCCCCGTCGCAGCAAACCTGCATACTCAGCAAATTTCCAATGAATATATAACATAACACATTAAAACACTTAACAGGATTCATAAGAAATGTACTCACAAACAAGCGATATTTAAAATATTAATTATTCTCCATAAGAATAACATTGGGGATGAGTACGCAGGTTTGCTGCAACAAGGCACATAAAATAATGGGTTTTTATGCAAATCTCAATAGAACTCATCTTAGTGAAGTCACATAGCAAGTTTCATCCATATACATTCATAAATAAGCGATATATAACATTTTAAGTATTTTTCTATAAGAATAACATGGGGACCAAGTACCTAGGTTTGCTGCTACAGGAACCATAGGTGAAAATTTCTTTTGTGCAAACAACCATAAACAACAACCAGATCAAGCCATATACCAAATTTCGCCAATTTATGTTCATAAATAAGCGAGATATACAATTTTCCTTTTTCTCCATAACAATAACATTAGACAACGTACTGTGTTTAGCACTTTCAATATCTCGGTAACCAATTGACGTAGAGCAATGATCAAAATATCAAATTGTTTGTTTTTTTAAGCTGAATTCAATGGTATGAATTAAAATTTGATTTAAATTAAAATTACATGTGAAAACTCCAAAAAACACATTTTTGGGGTACAAAACCCCCCAAAAACCCCCCTTTGGATGGTGCGATTCATCTGGTTTTCGAACTCGTTCAAATAAATGGTACTTTACACATTTGTACCAAATTTCATTAAGATCGGACCTTTTTTACTAGAGTTATCGTGCTTACGGACACACATATATATATATATATATATAAATATATATATATATAAATATATATATATATATATATATATATATACATATATAAAAATTTGAACGAATGGTGTTTTTGGCATCTGGGGACCTCAAAATGAAAAGTTATCATGGTCTCGGGCTTAAGTCTTACCATGAGACCTACGGTAATAGCTTCTTCCCTATAGGGGAAATTCGCTAAAAACTAAAGGACCGATTTAAATAGTTTTGATCTGAAATTGAAGCTCCTGTTCTACAGAGATTGGTACTTTTATTTCCAGAAAACATGTTTATCTCAGTGAAAAATTAATTTTCATGTTTAACAAGTAAAATAGATGCTCCTGTTTAACATTTTGATCAAATTTAGTTGGACTATTTACCAAAAAATGGAATTATATATGTGTTAGTGAACTGTGCAGGACTTGTCCTTTCAGGCCGATTATGAAATTTGTTTACTAAGTTTTCTCTAACTTTTTGCGTATGTGTGAACTAATACAATACATTTTAAAAATGGAAGGAAACGTCGTTCCTATCTTGTATAATAAATTTTGTTTCCCCCCACCTACTTAGTAAAGTCAAATTTTACTCCTTGTAAGTAGTGGTGAACTAGCGGGGAGGCATACTATTCGGCGCTTTTTTCCCATGTTATTCTTATGGGGAGCCGTTTTTGCGCCGACACCAGCTCCCGCCTTACACAAGTTTCCTTGTTGGCCTATATTAATACCCAACCCTTGCCTATATTAAATATATTGTCCCCATCCCCCTCTATACTTTTTAAAATTTTCAAAAACTATCTCTGGTGTGTTTTGTGTCCTTGGATGTGTTATTGGTGTTTTAATAAATTCCCCCAAATTAAAAAAAATACTACCACCAACTTCCTGATTTAAAACTTGGATGATTGTCGCAGTGTTTTAATAAATCCCAACTATTACGGTCGAACTGCCAACTGATTAATTAAAACACCCAACGATCCGCACCGCTGCTTGCACACGCAACGATCCGCACCGCCGCCCACTAACCATGACGCCATGGCACACGCAACAATCCACCGCTCACTGACACACTGACATACTAACACACTAAAGTCGGTCATGTGCAAGCACGCGTCACATTGACCAGAATTTCCACTTACCATAGAAAGTCCAGCCAATGTGAGGTAATTTCCTGGTTAAATTGAAAAATCCAGCCTCTCGACGTGTATATAAGGAGCCACCGACAAGACACAGCACTATTGTTCTACAAGACCACCAGTGACACGACATCTCACCACTGACACGTCACCACCGGCACCAGATGACGTCACGGCTCACCTCTCCACCGGACGTCTCGGCGCCACGGCCTCTCCACCGGACGTCTCGGCGCCACGGTCTCTCCACATCTCACACCCAGGACTCCGGTTAGCTGGGAGTGTTAGCGACGGTAGTTGTAGCTAAGGTGGTGTCTTCAGGGACAATCACAACTGTTAATCAATCCGAAAATTGTGAAATAGCCTAATATTTGTAAATCTCCAATTCACCATTTCCAAATTTTAAGGTTTCCATATTTAAATATCCATTTGTAAATCATATTTCGAATGTGACTGCATTTCGAATATGAACTCTCGTAAACTTGTAAAATATAATTTAAAAACTGTTGTTAAATAATTTTTGTCTAATTTAAAAAATGGTAATTTTTTGTTTATAAAAAGCAGAGTAATGTCATCTCAAAACTTATTTACATCCAACATGTTGTCGTGTGCAATATGCTCCGTGCCCTGCTCCAAAAGAGGTAATTTAATCAGACACTATCGTAACATTCACAAAGTTATTCCTAAAATTTGTAAAAAATGCCATCAAATATTTGATAATAACAATCATTTTAAAGCGCATGTGCTTAATAACCACAATAGTTGTAATGTGTGTAAGAGAGTCATCACTCGTGACAAGAAACGACACCACCTACGATGTGACAAACGACCTTACAAGTTGTATATTTTTAACGGTGAATCTGTGGAAGTATTAGACACTCTTCAATCTTGTCCCCTACCTATCAAATGGATTCTTATTAGGAGGGTAAAGTTCATCAAACACTCGGTGGACAATAATGGTGATTTAATCATTGACAAAGAATGTATTGCTGATTTTCGAAGTTTAACTACTTTATCAATTGAGAAAGCACAATTAAAAACTCAAATTAAAGAAGCACTTTTTAAGATCGATACCTCCATGCACAAGTATCAAGCCCAAGGCAGTGGATGGATATATGACCACACTAAATACTGGCAGCTGCATGTTTACAAGTATAAACCCCTAACTCCCAACTCATACATACCCACACCAGAAAATATAAAATCAAAACACGATGTTTTAAATATTAAAAATAGTGATAATAAATGTTTCGTGTGGAGTGTTTTAGCAAGCTTGAATCCAAGGAATCGTAAAGAAAATGCAAATCGAGTATTTTACTACGAACCCCACATAGGCCAGTTAAATATGACAAATATAAAATATCCCGTAAAAATATCCGACATTGATAAATTTGAAAAACAAAATAACATAAGTGTTAATGTATATGGAATTGAAGGACAATTAATATATCCACTGAGAATAACTAAACTAAATAGTAATACGCACGTCAACCTGCTGCTTCTACAACAAGGTCGGAAATCACACTACTGTTTAATTCGTGATTTTGATAAGTTAATGTTTAATTCTAAAAAATATGACCATAAGAAATATTTTTGCAAGTTCTGTTTGCAACATTTTTACACCAAAGATATATTGGAACGTCACACAACATATTGTAAAACCTTTGATGCTCAAAGAGTACAAATGTCTAAAAAAGATACACTACAATTTACGAATTACAAATATCAACTTAAAGCTCCCTTTGTGATTTATGCAGATTTCGAATGTTTTATAAACTGTGGCAAACACACGCCTTCTGGATTTGCTTATGTTGTGGTGAGAGATTCTAAAATTATTTACGAAGAGTTGTACAGCAGTGAAAATGTGATGGATGTGTTTTTCGAAAAGTTATTTAAAACTTATGACTTTATTAAAAGTCAGATGGGAGTATATGTTCCCCTTGTAATGACTGCAGAGCAAGAGATGTTATTCCAAAACTCTACACACTGCCACATATGCCAACAGCTGTTACTGCGTGATAAAGTGCGCGACCACTGCCACCTAACAGGCGAGTTCAGAGGACCCTCCCATAACTCTTGCAATTTAAACTATAAAGTAACCAAGAAAATTCCAGTATTCTTCCACAATCTTAAAAACTATGACGGTCATTTAATAATGCAACACTTGGGAAAATTCAATCGCAAATTTAATTGCATAGCCAAAGACATGGAAAGGTATATTTCGTTCTCTGTTGATGATTTGGTATTTTTGGATTCCTACAACTTTTTGTCTCTTCCCTTAAGCAAATTAGCTTCCAATTTAAATGCGTTTAGATTTATAGACAATCCACTACTACAACACAAGGGCGAATTTCCGTACGAATACATGACAGGACCAGAAAAGTTTTTAGAGCCCCTCCCACCCATAGAGGCATTTTACAGCAGTCTAACTAAAGAATGTATATCTCCTGCACAATATGAACATGCTAAAAACGTATGGAATCATTTTAATATAAAGAATTTAAAAGAATATCACGATTTATACCTTAAAACAGATGTGTTGTTATTGGCTGATGTGTTTGAGACATTTAGGGACTTGTGTTTAAGGGATTATAAACTTGACCCCGTCCACATGTACTCACTGCCCGGACTAACATGGGAGGCGTGTCTTAGAATGACCGGCATAAAATTAGAATTATTTCAAGACGTTGACATGCATTTGTTTATAGAACATGCCATTAGAGGCGGTGTAAGTATGATTTCCACGCGCCACGCTAAAGCCAATAATAAGTACATGGGCGAACATTATGACCCAAATCAAGAAAGCGCCTATCTTGTATACTTAGACTGCAACTCGCTATACTCTACAGCAATGTGCGAGTCGTTGCCCGTTGATGGTTTTAGATGGACAAATGAGAAAGATTATAAATACAATCAAAATGAAAACTTTGGATTTATTTTGGAAGTTGATTTAAAATACGATAAAAGTTTACACGATTTGCATAATGACTACCCGCTCGCACCAGAAAAAATGAATGGAAAATTAATACCAAATTTAAATGACAAAACTAAATATATTTTGCATTATAAAGCACTAAAAAAATACGAAGAACTGGGTTTTGTAGTTACAAAATACCACAGAATTTTAAAATTCAGACAATCAAAATGGCTTGCGCCCTATATTAATTTTAATATTGAAAAGCGACAAAAAGCTAAACATGATTTTGAAAAAGACTTTTACAAACTGTTAAATAACAGTCTCTTTGGTCGAACAATTATGAACCAACGCAAGTTTCGTGATATACATCTTGTAGACGAGTCTAAGTTAACAAAATACGTTACAAAGCCAAGGTTTGACTGTAGCAAAATGTTCGACAACAAGTTGCATGCTGTGCATTTAAATAAATTAATTGTAAAGTTTGATAAACCAATATATTTAGGAATGACCATTTTGGATATCAGTAAAGTAATAATGTATGATTTCCACTATAATTATATGTCAAAATTTAAGAATAAAAAGTTCTTAATGACAGACACAGACAGCCTTGTTTATTCTATAGTAACAGAGGACTTTTACAAGGAAATACAATGTGACTTGGACTGTTTCGACACCTCCGCATATAGTAAAGATCATTTCTTATACTCTGATAAAAATAAAAAAGTTAGGGCAAGTTTAAAGACGAATTAAATGGTCAAATTATGTATGAATATTGTGGTTTAAGGCCAAAATTATACTCTTTCATTCCTTTACAATGGTTATACGAAAAAGAAAAGCAAAATGAGCTAGAGGTTAAAAAGGCAAAGGGAGCTGACAACGCTACAGTTAAACATCTCTTAAGACACCAACATTACTTACACTGTCTTGCAACCGGGGAAGATTACTATGAGAATGTTACAAGAATTAAATCCACAAACCACCATCTTCAAACATTAACGATGAACAAAAAGGTACTCTCTTTTGATGACGACAAGAGGTTTATTCTGGATGGCATCAACACTCTTGCCCTTGGTCATTATAAAATTGGTCAAACATAAATCTATATTTCCCATTATTCTTTGGCCTTTCCTTGTCTATTACAAAAAAGCCATATTTAGACCTATCCCAGCATTGATGGCAGAGATTTCTAAATTGGTTAAACGAAAAATCATTTCCCACATGATTGTTATACACATGTTTTAAATTTAAATCATCTTGTTTAAATAATATTAGAAAATTAACATTGTCACGTAAATGTTTGTTTACTTTACTGTAAGATTGACACAAGTAAAAACTGTTAATATTTTTGTGTCTGCCCATTGAGAAAAATTGTGTGATATTTGGACTATTTATGTCGTCAAATACAACTATTGAGTGTGATTCTACATCATTTGGTGTGATTTCACAGTTTGAATATGTGTGTAATTTAACTTCATCACACAGACGGAATATTTCAATTATTTTTTTATATTTTTCTTGTTCTAAAGATTTGGATATTATATATAAATTTGTAAACTTTAATCCTTGTTTTTTTACAATTAAGTTATAAATTACAACAGTCTTCCCCGAACCACTGGGCCCTATTATAAGACAGCGAATATTATTAGGAAATAGACCCAACTTCTTTGGTGTATTTTCTTTATGTGCTATTTTAAATTTGTTCTTTTGTTGAATAAATGACATTTTTTATATAATAAAAATGGTGTATTTTCTTTATGTGCTATTTTAATTTGTTCTTTTGTTGAATAAATGACATTTTTTTATATAATAAAAATGGCAAAGAGAAAGTGTAAAAAGGTCCAAGGTAAGGGATTATTCTTAAAGCCATATAGAGGCCGTGGCTTGTTAAATACCCTTATAAACAACCTTCCTTTCCCTCTCCACATGCCGTCGTATATGTGGTGCGGACCCGGAACTAACGTGCGTGAAAATTTAGCCAGAAATGTACCTCCAAAAAATAAGCTAGACTCTTATTGTAAAGAGCACGACATATTCTACATGAATAATCCTGATACAGCCGCCCGGAACAAGGCAGATATGAGATTAGCGGACCAGGCTTGGACTAGGGTTTCGGCAAAGGACGCCAGTCTGGCCGAAAAAGCAGCAGCTTATGCAGTGACAAATTTGATGAAGGCCAAAGCAAAAATGGGAATGGGATTAAAATTTAATAAAAAAGATGGACAACTTTCAGCTGTTAGAGGCAGCAAGAGACGTGCCTCACTTTCGAGGAGTGTACCTAAAAAACGAGCTAAAACATCTAAGGCCAAAAGTAAGAGAATGTGGAATTATTAATTTAGACAGTGACAGGGGCACACATTGGACAGCATATCGTAAAAATAAAGATGTTGTAATATATTTTGACCCATTCGGAATACAGCCTCCAAAAGAGGTAATTGAATATTTTGTACCATCTAAAATTTACTATACAACTGATCAAATACAAGATTTAAACAGTTCCATTTGTGGAATTTTATGTTTATCATTTCTGAAAAATTTTAGTTTATAAAAATGGATTCATTTACTATAACATTTACGGGTACAGAGCCAGAGTTGAAGTCGGTGTTCTTTCCTCCTATAGAATTAAATGGTGATTATGTAATTGGACTGGTAGATTTTCAAAGTTATAATTCTATATTTAATGTTAAAAAACCTCTAAATACTTTGACATATTACAAAATGCACAAAATTACAACCCCAAAAGGGAAGGTCACAATTGACGAATTAAACCGGGCATTAGATGGTAAAGTTGAAGTTATTATACAAAATAAAGTAGCATTAATTAATACAAAAGTCAAACTTATATTTTACAAAGGGCTAGTTCCAAAATTAAATAAACTTAAAGACACAAAATTAACTATAGACGAGGGTGAGGATGTGTATTATTACGATCACAAAGCTCCAAATGTAATTGAAATTGTTGAAGGTACATACGAAGTGTTTGAGCTTGCGAAGGAAATTCAAAAGCAACTCCCAGATTTTTTACTTATAGCCGATAATAAAACTATGAAAGCCACATTACATTCTAGCCATGTGTTTGATTTTACAAAACCGTGTTTAGGGTCTGAATTATTGGGATTTAAAGGATTTTCTACTCCAGATATTGCGTTTAAATCTGTAAATAAAATCAACATAAATAATGTAAATGTGATTAGAGTAAAATGTAATATTGCGAATGGGTCTTATTTAAATGGTGACAAATCACACACCATACACAGTTTTTACCCAGAAGCTCCTCCCGGCTACAAAATTATTGAGGTCCCCAGAAATATTATATACTTCCCTGTAAATAAGAGAAGTTTAGATGTTGTTAGCATTACATTTGCAGATCAACACGACAAGCCAATTGACTTTAATAAAGAAGAAACTACAATTACTTGTCATATAAAAAAGATATGAGAATTTACAAGAACGGACTGAGTGTACAAAATGCCAGGTTTCTGCGATCAATTGGGTTGAAGTTAAAATTTTCTATTAATAAAAATGGAAGATTTTCTAGACGTTACAGGAAAATTCCAATACGACGATAGCTTGGTTAAAATTACAAATCACTCCTATGTTCCACACAACACTTTAGCAATAAATAATTCCGATGAAATTCGAATATGCATAAATAATCAAGATTTACTAACACTCCCATGTAGGAGTTATCTGTATATTAAAGGAGAAATAGAGAATCATGATAAAGGACATTTTATAAATAATGCATTTGCATTCTTATTTGACGAAATTAGATACGAAGTTGCTGGTAAAGAAATAGATATTGTAAGAAATCCGGGAATTTCCAGTCTTATGAAAATATTGTGCTCTTACAATAAAACAACTAAATTGTCAAATGTAGCATTTGATTCTGATGAAAATTTAAAGGAGTTCCATAAAAGCGGCAAGTTTAGTACTTGTGTCTCGTTAGAGCTGTTAATGGGTGTGTTTGAGGATTTTAATAAGGTTTTAGTAAATGTTAAACAAGAATTGGTGTTGAAAAGATCCAAAAACGACTTAAATTGTATATTAACAACATCTAATGCTCCAACTGGTGTCGATCCTATTCCTAAAATTACACTTAAATCGATTCAGTGGGTGATGCCGCATGTGGTACCATCTGATGGGGAGAGGCTTCAATTACAAAAGATGTTATTGCAAAATAAAAATTTGCAAATTGCATTTAGAAGTTTGGAGCTACACGAACTCCCATCATACCCCGAAACCAAGAGACATACATGGTCAGTTAAGACGTCTTCGAGTTTGGAGAAGCCCAGGTATATTATATTTGGTTTCCAAACTAGTAGGGACAACAGTGCACGAAAAAGAACTGATGAATTTGATCACTGTAAATTGAAAAATATCAAAGTGTTTTTAAACTCTGAATATTATCCTTATAGTGATTTAAATCTCGACTTTGAAAATGGAGATGCCTCTAAAGCTTATGAGATGTTTGTGAGGTTTAGGGAGAGTTACTACAACACCGTCCCCGATCCTATGTTTAACAGAGCTGACTTTATAAAGAAATATCCTCTAATTGTAATAGATTGTTCTAGGCAGAATGAATCAGTCAAAGAGGGGGTTGTAGATATTAAATTAGAAATTGAAACTGCAGAAAATGTCCCTTCAAACACATCTGCATATTGCCTAATAATACACGATAAGGTGTTTGAGTATAATCCTTTGACAAATGAGATAAATAAAATGTAAATAAAATGAAAACAAATATTCAACAAGAATTGGTAGAGTCTGCAAAACAAATAAGAGAAAAATACAGGGCGTTAAAACGTGGTAAATTTCTAGAGGCTGAAGAGAGGTTCCAAACATTCCAACCGTTAATAGAGCCTTTGCAAGAATTAAAAAATTTAGCCACAAAAACAGAGAGGCCAGTTCTCCCAATGATTTTAGAAAAGACCCCGTCTAGAATACCAAGAATAACACAGATAACACTGCACAAATTAGATTTTGGTCTTTTAGCATCAGACTATTTAGGAAATTACCTTAGTAGAAGTAGTATGACAGACACCACATATGGTATTAGGCGAGAAGGAAATAAATTTTTTGTTGGGAATCAGGAAGTTCAAATTGCCAATGATGATGTTACGGTTGGAGAAACAATTTATAAAGGGACAAAGGGATTGTGGGAATTGTTAACTTTAAAAGAACCCGTAAACTATAGTCAGGCTGATTTGCAAAATTATAAAGAGATTTTGGAAGCTACAAATGCACATTTAAAGGGTTATAAAACAGGTGCGGTGATGTCAAGTAATAAACACACTAAATATCTTAATATAATTAAACCCCTGTTTAAGACTGTTGGTGAAGGTTTAAGGCAGGTAACTGGTAATAAAATAGACTATGTTTATTGGGACGATCCTAATGAGCTTGTAGATAGGTTAAGACTGCTTTGGTTAAGCCGATTGGCGTGAAATTCTGGAGTGGATAATGAGATAGATTCTATCATAGAAGAATTGAGGGAAAGTGGAATTGTTTATTAAATAAAAAGATGATAGATAAATTTTATCGCGTATATAACCCGTATAGTAAACCAGAAGCTAGAAGTTTTAAAGAAACTACTTTAAATCTAAAAGATGATGGTTGGAATGCTTTAAATTATAAAATTAGTAATGTTAAAGGTGGGGAGTTTACTGATGATGTATCGACTTTGGGGCAGACGTTAACCAGAAAAGGTGATGCTTTTGTACAAGGTAATACTAAATATAAGTTTTTAGAATCCAAGAGTAATAATTGGAACGCTAATAAACGCAAAATTACTAATGTTAAACGAGGTGAAAGCTCAACCGATGTACCCACATTAGAGCAAACTTTAATAAGAAAAGATGGTGTCTTTGTACAAGACAAAAATAATTATGAATTTTTGGAATCGGAGAATGGTATTTGGAATGCCAAAAAGCGAAAAATAAGTAATTTGTTGGCTGGTAAAGAAAGCGATGATGTTGTAAACGTCTCTCAAGTACCAAAAATGGATCTAAACTTTTGGGATTTTAATAATAAAAGGCTAGTTCGTGTTAAACCCGCTGTTGATGAGAACGATTGTGTTACAAAACATCAGACTGTGACTTTAGACGGTCTTAAATTTGATGGTAAAAATAAGCAATTAACAAACATTTTACCTGGAACATTGCCAAATGATGTGGCTGTTGTTAATCAAATATTAACAAAAGGTGAGAAAAGCATAATAAAACAGGGGGATAAATATTATAGTGTATTAACATTAGATAGAGATATGTGGGATGCAGAGGACAAATTAATAAAGAATGTACCTGAAGGCAAAGATAGGAGTGATGTTTGTTTAATGTCACAGGTTTTGAGGTATGACGATAATATTAAAACTTTTAGACAAGACAATATTAAATTTGATATTTGTTTAAAATCACATGCATTAAGGTTTAACAATAAAACTAATAAATTTATGCAAGACAATAATGAAATCGATTTGATGATGTACAATCCTAAATTGTTGGTTGCAGACCCTACATCTTTAAGCGGATTTAAGACTTTAGATGGAGAGGCATATTTGCCAAAAAACTATGTATATCAAAGAATGAGTGATGGTATGTTAATTGGTAGCAATGGAGGTTTTTTTGAAACGACAGAGACTGGCAGATACGTTAACATTAAAAATAAAGAATAAAAAATGGAAAAAATTGCTTACGAATTGCATAAGCCCGCGAGAAAGAACTTTGTTAGAAGGTCTTTTAAGGTGTTGGGTATAAACGAAACTGTTCAAATAGATTTAATAGATATGCGGAATTATGCTAGAGAGAATTCTGGGAATAAATATATTTTAACTTTAATAGACACATTTTCTAAAAAAGCTTATGCTGCTCCACTAAAGAATAAAACTGGATTAGTAGTCACAGAAGCTATAAAAACTATTCTCCCAAAGGGAGTTAAAAATATTCAATCTGATAACGGAAAAGAATTTTTTAATGAACATTTTACCAAACTAATGAAAATTCTAAATATTAATCACTACCACACTTACTCTACAACTAAGGCGGCTATTGTGGAAAGGTTCCAGAGAACTTTAAAGAATTGGTTGTATAGAGAGTTTAGTGCACAAGGGAGTTACAAGTGGTTGGATTTACTTCCAAAGTTAATAAGGATATATAATAATAAAGTACATAGATCCATAGGGATGAAGCCTAACCAAGTAAGTGCTAAGAACTCTAAAGATGTACATGAAAGGTTAGCATCTAAAGTACAAGTTAAAAAGCCAAGATATAAGGTGGGGGATAGTGTAAGGATATCTAAATATAAACATGTATTTAGTAAAGGATATACCCCCAACTGGACGGGAGAGCTTTTTACAATAGCAGAAGTTAAGAAAACAAAGCCTGTGACTTATATTTTGAAAGATGAAAATGGCAATATAATCAAAGGAGGATTTTATACAGAAGAATTGTTAAAGACTAAATATAAAGACATGTATTTGGTAGAGAAGGTAATTAGGAGGAAGGGTGATTTATTATATGTCAAATGGCTCGGGTTCCCAAGTAGCCAGAACTCGTGGATTTCTGCAAAGGATGTATTAAAATGAATTTTAAAATAGGGTCAAAATTGGCAGTTCGACCGTAGTTGGGATATGTAGAATTTATTAAAACACTACGACAATCAGGAAGTTGGCGGTAGTATTTTTTAATTTGGGGGAATTTATTAAAACACCAATAACACATCCAAGGACACAAAACACACCAGAGATAGTTTTTGAAAATTTTAAAAAGTATAGAGGGGGATGGGGACAATATATTTAATATAGGCAAGGGTTGGGTATTAATATAGGCCAACAAGGAAACTTGTGTAAGGCGGGAGCTGGTGTCGGCGCAAAAACGGCTCCCCATAAGAATAACATGGGAAAAAAGCGCCGAATAGTATGCCTCCCCGCTAGTTCACCACTACTCTTGTATTGAAGGAGTATAGTGCTACTTTGTCTCCCGGAACAGAATCAGCTGACATTTCGCTGCAATCATTAATGCTGCAGCTATAAGGGAATCGGATCAGCTGATTGATATTTTGCTCCAGCTCCAATTAACGTTCCGAGTTTAGTTATTACGCATTACGCAACCAACATGGAAAGCGATTGTGAATGTGAATACTTATCAATACTTGTGGCTTTTGGGGTGTGGGAAAAATGTTGTGTGTAAATTTATCGCCCTGGCCTACGGCGTCAGGCGCCAAAAATTTCCCTTAGGGAACAAAGTTGCACTTTACTCCCTTAATACACAAATAAATATTGTTTCAAGCAGAAGTCCCCGTATTATTTTTTACTGCAAAGAAATTTTGCATAAATTAAACTTAAGATAGTCAATAATATAAAACATAAGTGGGATTATAATACACCGTTACTTAAAAAAATGTGATCATAATGTTTTTGGATACTTAAATGCTACACGCTGTCTGTAATCATTAATATATATAACTAGCTGGCCCAACATACGTTGTCCTGTCCTAATGTCATTGAATTTGTTTTATTTCAAATACTCGTTCATTTTCAAGATAAGCATGTTCGCTTCGCTCACTGGCTTCCCGGATTAGCTCATGCGCTATGCTCACTTGAATATAAAAATACCCCCCGTCGCAGCAAACCTGCGTACTCAGCGAATTTCCAATGCAGTGATATGATTCTCACTAGTACATAAAGCCACTCACCAAGTTTGACAAAAATACATTCATAAATAAGTGATTTATTACATTTTATTTATTCCCCATAAGAATAACATTAGGACTGAGTACGCAGGTTTGCTGCAACGAGGAAGATAAGAAATGAGTTTTTATGCAATTATCAATATAACTGAACCAGGTGAAGCTACTTACCATGTTTTATTAATTTATGTTCATAATTAAGGGAGATATAAAACTTTACTTATTCTCCATAAGAATAACATTAGGGCTGATTATGCAGGTTAGCTGCTACGGGGACAACCAACAAAACATTTATTTATTGTGCAATTATCAATATACCAGTACAACATGAAGCCACATATCAAATTTCATCTATATACATTCATAAATAATCAAGATATAAAATTTTATTTATTCTCCATAAGGATAACATTGGACAACGTACTGGGTTTAGCACTTTGAATATCTCTGCAACGGTTTGACGTAGAATCACAATTTAAACACCAAAATGATTGTTTTGTGGAGCTAAAGTGATTGGTAAAAGAAAATGTGAAGTTTAAAGTAAAATTAACTGAGGAAAAGCCAAAAACCTTTTCCCCATAAGATTAACATGGGAGATTTTATGAGCATGTTTTTTGGATTTTTTCCGCAACCACTTAACCTAGGTTAATAATTCAAAATACCATATTATTTGTTTTTTTAAGCTCTATAACATGGTCAAAACCAAAATTAAGTGTTTTAAAAATTTTAGGGTAAAAAATGCAAAAAACTGATTTTTGGAAAATTGAAAACTCCTATAAACCCCCCTTCCCATGGTCCGATTTTTCTGGTTTTCGAACTTAAAGTCATGAATGTCATTTTACACATTTGAGCCAAATTTCATCGAAATCGGACGTTTTTTACTCAAGTTATCGCATTCACGGACACATATATAGATATATATATATACATATATATAAATTTGAACGAATAGTGTTTTGGACATCTGGGGACCTCAAAACAAAAAGTTATCATGGTCTCGGGCTTAAGTCTTACCATGAGACCTACGGTAATAGCTTCTTCCCTATAGGGGAAATTCGCTAAAAGAGTTTGAGTTGCCATTCAAGTACTCTTTTTATTTCCAAAATGAGAGTTTCCATTCAAGTAGCTTTTTATTTCAATAATCAACATATGTATATGCCTTTCAAGTATGTTTACAGCTGCTTGGTGTAACTAACTGAACTTAGATCAAATCAATAGGAACTTTGAAGGCCTGTGGGGCAGAGCTCTTAGGTCGGATTAAAAATTGTCTTTTATAAGAACCTTGTCCTGACATAAACAAACTCAACAAGAAATAATTATTCAATTTGGTCCACTAATTCTCAAGTTATGGCGTGACCAAGGGAAATAGAGATCCATTTGAGCGAATTTCCCATATAGGGAAGAAGCTATTACCGTAGTCGGCATGGCAAGACCTAGGCCCATGACCATGATAACTTTTCATTTTGAGGTCCCCAGATGCCAAAAACACCATTCTTTCAAAAACTATATATATATGTGTGTGTCCGTGAGCACGATAACTGTCGTAAAATTCATCCGATTTTGACAAAATTTGGTATAAATGTGTAAAGCAGCATTTATGACTTTAAGTTCAAAAACCAGACGGATCGACCTATCCAAAGGGGTATTTTGGGGGGGGGGTTTGTATCCCTAAAGTGTTTTTTTTAGCTTTTTACATATAATTGTTGAAAAAGTCAAATTTTAGTTTTTCCCATTGGAATCAGCTTAGAAAGACGCACAATTTAGTGTTTTGATCATTGCTCTACGTCAAATGGTTACAGAGATATCGAAAGTGCTAAACCCAGTATGTTGTCCAATGTTATTCTTACGGAGAATAAGGTAAATTGTATATCTTGGTTATTTATATACTTTTGCTGATGAAACTTGGTATATTACTTCATATCGTTGTGGTCTATTGATATTTGCACTAAACATTTTTCGGCCGATAGTTCCCGTAGCAGCAAACCTGTGTACTCAGTCCCATGTTATTCTTATGGAGAAGAAGTAACATGTTATCTCCCTTAATTATGAACATAAATTATTCACATTTGGTATGTGGCTTTACCTACTTGAGTTATATTGATATTTGTATAAAACCCCATTTTTGGAGTTCCTTGCTTCAGCAAACCTGCACACTCAGCCGCCATGTTATTCTTATGGAGAATAATTAAAATGTCATAAATCGTTTATTTATGAATGTATATTGATGAAACTTGATATGTGGCTTTATGTGGCATTAATATACATATATATGCATTGGAAATTTGCTGAGTACGCAGGTTTGCTGCTACGGGAGTATTTATATATTAAGATGTATACAAAATCTTGGACCTTGACACAATGACTCGTGGATTCTAAGAAGTGGGTCAAAGAGTTTTAATTTCTCCCTAGATTATATTTAACATAAGAAACTACATTTCTTTTCTTTTTAAAATGAGGCAATTTATTATTCTTAAAAACTAATTGAATGATTTAAGCCTTATTGTTTTTTAAGTTCTGCATTTATAGGTTACCTATGTATTTGAACAACCGTATCAAGCTACAATAACAATGGGAGGCCTGGGGGGCACAGCCCCCCTCCCCCCAGTAAGGGTAATGTGTTACATTAAAACCTCTGGATTAGAGTTTAAAATATTTAGGCATTCAAAACCAATTGACTGATTTTAAAACGTATTGTTCATCAAGTTCTGTATTTATACTTATAGATTTTTACAGCAATATTAAGCTACAATAAAATAAATATCCTGATGGGTCCTCCAATGGAACCAAAGTGTAAATAACTACTTTTAAACCACGTGCTCTCACTGATTAGTGACCTTTATTGCCGCCAATAAAGGCAATATTTTGATATTATATTTTATCAAAATCTTCAGCTAATATTATTATGAGGGCCTAGATGATACAGCCCTCAGTGAGACTGAGGGGTGAGTAACTACTTCATATGCACTTTGTCTGACTGATTGACAGATTTCAGGCCTCATTGTTTGTCATGTTCTGGATTTGTATGTCATTGTCAAGCTGCAGTTATAATGGAGGGCCCATGAGGTATATTGTCAATTGAAACATTTTTTTGTATTTTACACGATCACTCAATCCTTATACGCGATATAAGAGCGTACTCCTAGTTTATTTTTGGGAAACATAAATTACAAGGATGTATAAAATATGAGGAAATATAACGACAAAAAATCTGTCAGCAATAAAAAGGAATAAAACATAACCTTACGTTACTGTAACTTTTTTACATTACTGTAAAATGGAAATAAACTTAGCAACAAGTTTAACAGTAGGAAAACGTCCATTCTAAAGCTCAGTGTGAAGACAACTTATAAGGGGTTTCAACAAAATGTAATTGTCAAGCATGAATAGAGAAATGTGACCACCATTCGAAATGTGAAGCCCTCTGTTGGTTGAAGCCCATGAAGATATTGCTTATCGACAATACAATTCTAAAAAGATTGGTTTCAACTCTAACGCAATGCTTAAATGTTTTTAAAAGTAAAAAGTAAATTTAAGGAACGAGTATTTTATCCAATTATACCTGGCAGGTTTTAAAAATAAATTCTTATTACGTGATATATTTTACCAATAGAAATTAACTGTGCAGAACGTGTTATCCAGTGTTACGCTGCTAAATATCATTTTAACAAAAGCACATATATGTGTAAAAAAGAGTTTATTTGATATGTAAAAGCATCCAAGCAAAAGTTGGTCTGGGCTTCACTATGACAATTTATCTTAGTATGTTATTTATACGATATAAACTTTTAAATCTTGTGATTTGGTTTCTAGTTTCGATTTAATGCAAAAATCAAAATTGAAACTTAAAACGTTCCTTATCATCAGAACATATGCTCTATATTACTTTAACCTTTCTAAATTCAGTATGCCTGGGTTTAGTCGTTTTAGTCGTTTAGTCGTTATAAAGTATAAAAAGCCTAATATACCGTAACATATGTTTATTTATAGATACCGCAACTCTGTAATTAAGTGATTGTTTCGCTATCACGTCGGTACAACGTGCTTAGTCAATGTCCCACAGAAGATTTAAAAAATATATATAAGCACCTAGGAATTAAATAATTATACTCCTTATTAAAATAAATCATCAAATCAGAATGACTGACTGAGTAGTTTAATAAGATATTGTAAAATTTAGTGTAGGGTTTGGCAAAAGGAATTTTAGTTGGTTAAAGGAGGCATATAGGACGGGAAATTATTCTTGCTGCTAAGCTTCCTGCCGCGTTAATGTTGAAAACTAATTAAACAGAGTCCTTTGACCCCTATGAATGTATATGAGGCTAACATGGAAGGACACCCATGTAAGAAAAAATAATATTGAAATGTTCCATTTGACTTAAATATCAGAACAATTTCAATGTCGCAACACAAAGGGACATAATATTAGCTTATTCAAAGAAATCTAATTTTTTAATACACAACCGAACTGTACTTGAAATTATATTGATCGGTGTGGAATGTTAAATTGTTTTCACAGTTTGTTTGTTTATCCAACAAATGTATCAAGGTGGAGCTCATACATACTCGCATTGTACCTGACAACAATAAACCTGAGTACACAAGTACATTCGGGGGAAGTCATGTTTTAAGGACATCAGTCTAGGAAAAGGAAAAAGAGTCAATTGAGTGAACTATGCAAAAGTGATTCATTCATGCTTCAAACTTCACTTTCTAAAGCGTGTAGGGCAGTTCGTAAACGTAGGGCAACTGCATTTGAACCGCCCTACTACGGCAGCTGCTCCTACAAATGAGGAATGTAGGACATTGCTTCGGCAGTTTAACTTTGGATGACCAACTTCAGACCTTAGCCACACTGTCGTAAAATGAATGACACATTGAATGTGTTTAAAATTTGAATATAAATTGGCTTTTACCCCATCAAAGGGCGTTTGAACATATTAAATATTCATCCAAGTCTTGGAATTGTTATCAGTGAATAATGAGAACTGGTACAGGGTACCTACAAGTGTTCGAAATGTCTCTGTGTCAAATTGAAATTTATCACTTTTTTAACAAGCCAACTTCAATTTCGGCGATATAAAGTAGATTATACATGCAAGTAAAGGCAAATCAATGAAATGATAGATATATAACTATTATCTTCAGTTTATGGGTTTTACTTAGCCTTTAAAAGCACTGAAGTTGGGGACGGGTATAGCACGAATTGATTAGAAATGGACTTTCGCCCCATTGAACTCTGCGATTGGCCAGCCTTGATTGTGGATTCCGGACCTAACATAATGAACTGAAACTAACTTACATTCAGAAATAGAAATCAACCTCAGTTGCGTTAAACACTACTAACCTAATTAAACAATAGGGTGTTTGAAAGTACTTTATTCAAGGTAATTAGGACTTTGTCATTTAACTACCTTCATTTTAGTGGCCTTTGCAAAGGCCGTTTTTATAAGTCTCAATTTTTAACCTTTCACGGTACGAAGCTAAATTTTTATTCAGTTGTCGTTAAAAATGTTTTAGGTGACTAACTAATTTAATTAATATTCTCCTAACATGTTCAATAGTGTTCAAGGCCATTTTAATACCTAAAAAAAGGATCTTGAATGTGGAGGATTGCCCATGCCGACCAGTCAAGAAAGGTCAGTTCATTCGTGGCGGTTTGCCCAGCCAACCGATTGAACTGTTTAGGGTATGGATGGACCGCAGAAATCCACACTGCGCGAACCACCCGGCTTTTTTTGGGGTTGTGATGAGAATCAGGTAAGGGGCAGAGTTTAACTTGTACAATTCAAAAATTTGTGTTAATGATAGTGGGAAACCAGCGAAACCATTCAATGCAGAAGTGCATACAGAAAAGCACAAAGAATCAGCGCTGAGTTTAACGATTGACACGGGCCAGATCCATTGCCCACCGTACTGTTCACCCAAGGCCGGAGGCAGTGCTGACCACACGGGGAATTGTCTCAGGCCTTGTGTGACGCATAAGGTGTTGACTTCCTCGGGACCTGACGAAAACCAGCGTAGAAAAGCCGGCCGATAACAAGTGAGACCTACGTTTGTGGTGTTCGCTCTAGGTGATCGAAGCCCGGGGGAACACTTCAGGGATTGCGGTACTTGAAGACATCCGTAAACGTTCAGCTTCTCTGAAAAGATCTCCTCTAAGATCCGCTGAACATTCTATACACTCGGTCCTGTGACTACATGTCAGTTGATTCAAGTGGACCAGTTCAATCAGTCACATATTATTACATTTGAGAGCCAACTTATTATATGATGATTTATAAATAAGTAAGATGAAATAGCTCTTTTAAGAAAGTTTATAAATAATTACACTTAGTTATTAAACCTCTTTTCATGACCAAAATAATGTAAATTTGCAATATTTAATTATATTATTCATTAATAGAATTAAATACAGAAATATTCTCAGTTAGGAATTCTTATGTCAAAGCTAGCGCTAGTAGTGGTGAAAGGAGCAGTTAACACCAGTGCTGCTTTTAGTTCCCGTTGCGGCCACACTAAACTTGTAGCGCAAGTTTTGAAATCCATTTAATGTAGTGGACCAGTTAAAACAGTCACATATTATTACATTTGAGAGCCAACTTGTTATATGATGATTTACAAATAAGTAAGATGAAAAATCTCTTGTAAGAAAGTTTATAAATAATTTCATTTAGTTAGATGATGAAAGGAGCAGTGCTGCTATTAGTTCCCATGGCGGCCACACTAAGCTGTTAGCGCTAGTTTTGTAATCCATTTAATGTGGCTGTATCGTGATGTTATCAAGCAACCTTGCACTTAAATTACAAATTGTTATTTTTTAATTTGTTTAAATCATTTTCCTAATAAACAATTATCAAACATCAAAGTATTAAAATTATAAATTGTTAAATTACTTTTAATTTAATCGTTGCAAAGACATTTTCTAATTTACTGCTCAAGAAAGAAACAACTAAAGCTTTAACCAGACTAGATTTTCATTCTTAAAAAGATTTGTATTAACATTGACTATACACACTACATGACTCACAGTCTCACGTAGTGTGTATAGTCAATGGTATTAGCAAGGTCCATAAACTATGCTTATTTAAGTTTTTCCAGTAAACCGAAAGAGACCTCGTTAAAACAGCTGTAAGATCGCGTCATCACAAATGCAACCTGCACTCTGCAGCGTTGCTGGAACCACGATATTTATCGTATACGCACCACATTTTCTACATCATTGTAATTAAAATTAACATTTTTAACTACTTCAATTCTTTGATCAGCTGTTATTTCATGAAACTAATATATTGTTTTGATTTATTTGTATTATTAGATTAATGGATTAAGGGTTTAAATTTTATTTCTGCATGTCTAGTGACAATTTAAAAATAGCTGTACCATTATTATACCCATAAGTTTGGCAACACTTTATAGTATGTTGTTGATTTATGCATCAGCTGGACACCCTCGTAAGACATCTTTGCTGCGAACATTACTCTTATGGAAATAATCATACCTGGTCTGAAAGCTATACGAACCTTGTTGTTTTAGGTGGGTATTTTAATTATTTTTTGACTTATTATTGGGCATCACCCACCTTCAGGTTTATGTGGCGTTGCCCAGCGGAGACTGATGGAAGTCCTCTTGTCAGATATTTTAAAATCAACACAACACGAGCATACACAAATAAAAAAAGCAACGTCACATAAGTCCCGACGTTTCGAGAAACTAAAACAAACAATTCCCGTTATCAAGGGTCATTGAGCCTAGCACGAACCAAAGCCGAGCGCCGAACCACGAGTCACAGGCTAGATTTTGTTACATGGATTGTAAAATTAAATTGATCCTATTAATCTGTCATAATGCATTAGCTGAATACTTATGGGCTGACAGTTTAAACGCTTACATTCAATTGGTTAAATGATGACTAATATTTAACTATCATCATGTTTACTAGTTTATGGCAAATGCAAATATAGGTATGGGGTATTTAGTATTGAGTTTTAAATAAGCACTAAACAAAAGTAAAGTTCGGGAAACCTTCTGGTCAAGGTCTGTTCTCAGAGTTAAAGCGATTCTAAAATGTCTTTCGAAAACATGTAGCAAAATGTTTCTACAAATTTAAAATATACATATTTTAGAATTTTAATACATATTTTAGCCCATCGCAAATAATTATTTTTTACTGTGCTAGTATATTTTACAAGCGTAATCGTCAGACAAACATGAGTCTGGTTAGGAATAACTACGTCAAAGCTAGCGCTAGGTGAGGGTTTGTTTCACAAACTACAATTAACAGCAGTGCTGCTCATAATTTACGTGGCCGCCACATAAAGCTCTGAGCGCTAGTGTTGGTAACCCACGAAATACAGCTGTAATTTGATTTTATCAAATAACCTTTCACATAAATTACTATTTGTTTTTGTTAAATAATTAAACAGTATTTTACAACCATATAACTAATTATTAGATTGATTATATTCAAAATTTTAAACTACTTTTAATTAGATCATTACAGATACATTTTAAAAATTTACTTCTCAATAAAGAAAATTATTTAAGATTTAGCTGGACATCAACTACACCCCTGGCGCGTTAGTTTAGTTGAGGAGCGTGAAATAAAACTCGTATAGGGCTTCACCATTACTCTATAGCGGGAACATGGAATGCTGTGCTCTGAATACTTAGGACAGCCTAATTTGAGAAGTACTGTTGAAAGAAACATAGAAAAGAAGAAAGGGTAATGTAACATCGAAATGTAATTTTAAACCAGACGTACGGTACACCTACACCATAAGTCGAACAAAATATAATTCACCACGGTACCTTACAATATTTCCTCTTAAATATCAGCAAATTAAGAGGATGTTAATCAAAGGTTAGTACAACAAAAGTTCGGTTCACGGTGTTTGGCACCTGGGAAAGGTGAGAAACTACTGAAATTCCTCGTGAATAAAAGTAGACACTCAAAAAAAACAACCAAAACAAATGTTTTAAAATTAAATAAGTGATTTTTGCTTTCTGTTGACAAAAGTAGACTGTAACACTAACGGTATTAAGCCAAATAGAGGCGATAAGTCATTCCAGAGCATACGCTAACCAAATGCCAAGCACTGTGACCCGAACTGTAGTTCTAAAACCTTATTTTTAAATGTGTAATTCTGGTGTATCTTAAAGTTAGATCTTAAACCAACAAGTGCTGCTCCATTTCGCCTTCTGCTCATATCTGTTTACATTTGATTGTAGCCTGAAATAATATGTTGGAGGGTATATTGGATGGTTATAAAAACTCTTTGTAAACTTTAGTTTTACTTTTTAAACTTCTGTTTATTTAAATTTTTAACCATGCAATTTAAAGAGTTGTGGGAAATTGAGATATCACAGTGCAAGAACCATTTAAGCAACAAATCACTTAATGTTAGTAAATAAATACATTTCTTTTTCATAAAATCATCCAAAATAAACTTATGTTTTGACTTATGTGTATTTTCAAGACCAAAGCCTCAACATAAAAGTAGTGCTATCTGTTGGGACTCAGAGAAATTACAAGCCGGCAACTTGCTGGTCCATATTTAATTTGTGCTTCACTTTTATACCCTTTATCCCCAGTCTACTTTTTTCTATGGTCTGTGACGCATGCCGTTTTGAGAAGCAAGAATAGCAAATAGTTAAAACAGAAATTTGAGTTTTAAATAATTGTTGAAAATGTATTTACTTTTAATTTAATGAGAATACAAAATTTGTATTAAAGTAATACAAAAATAGAGGGAAGCAACTAGGAGTTAAATCCAGATTGTTCTAGAATGTTTTATCTTGGAAAGATTCCATCTGCATGCTGAGGCAGGGCTGGAAGATTCTAGACTCCGACTCCAGTTTATGTAAGGTGGTCACTGCTTGTACCCTTCGTTAGTTAGTTGTCAGTATCATGTGCTCAAGAGTGGAACTGGGGATGCAGCAGCCTACTGTTAAAGTAGTAAGTTACATTTATTTAATTATTTTGAATTTCCTGCATCTTACAAGAAGTCTTGTTTTGTTCAGTGTTATTCCTGTTGTAATTTATTACAATATCTAAATTACAATCTAAAACTGTTGCATCTATCTCTTATTAAATATAAAACACAAAATCAAGTAAGTATGAAACTTAATTTTAACAATCAGTAAATACATTTAAAGCAAAAAAAGAGAAGGGAATTGTTTTAAAATTCAATTTGAAGATTTACATTTAAGTCTGAGTTTAAATGTCATAATTTCCAAATAATGAAAAGAAAGTTTATTGTAAAAAGGAAATATTTTAATTTTATTATTTTTATATCGTTGTATTTTTGTTGTTGCTGTTAAGCAAGAAAAGGGAACTCTTTTTGTTTCAGGGCTCGAGTATGACCCCATTTGTAACCACTTGAATGTTTAGTCGATTTAAAAATGCAATTAGTCAAGCCTAGTTTTTGCGTGGCGATAAAAGGTTTGTGTCATAATTTAAAGTGAACCGAACTATATTGGGCACAGTTAAAAATATAGTATGAAACTGTTAAATAACCTGCCTTAGAAAGGATTGAGATTTTCATTTTAATTATAATAATGGCAAATTTTAATGTCAAATAAAGAAGAAGTTTTATTTTAAATGAGTGCTTAATTTTTTGAGGACCAATTATATTATCCAAGGAAAAATAAAACAAAAATGCTTGATAATATCTAGATGATGTTACACCCTTTTGAAGGTATTGTATGATTAGACACATTACAACTGTATATTGATGTATATTGATACAACTTAACATTAAAGTATACTCTGAGGAAAACTGCCGCTGAGGTCAAATACAAAAATAAATCTGAATTTACTTGACTGAATGATGCGTATTATCAAAACAAATCCATTTAATTATTGGAATTCATGCAGAAGTTAGGTGAACTTTTAAGATTTCCAAGGAAATATTAATTTTCATAACAAAGACTGAATAGACAATTCTAACCACAATTCAAAATACGAAGCCCTTCACCAACTGAAGTCCAAGAAGAATTGCTTACTGAAAATAAAACTCAGAATGGATTTCATTCACTTCTAAGGCATTGTTGAAAGAAAGCTTGAACCTTTTGATGTTTAAAATTAAAAAGGTCTGTATTAACAAAATCGGTATTGTACTAAACCTCATTTCACTGAGTTTAAACAAAAGTTTGGAAAACTAGTGTTATGTATTATTTGTCAAATGGCTATCTCTAACGATGACCATGACAAATCAAGCCATTTATTCCGTTAATTCAAGCCGTTTATTGGTTAATTCTGGTTTCCAAACAGAATTCTTTAGAATTCACCTTAATTCTTTCAACAATCGACAAATCTATGTACGACGGATGTTTTGAAAGTTCAGTCAGAAAGAATTTGCAATTGCCTACTGTTCCGGTAGTCAAACGAACCTGATAAAGAGTTAGTGGTGATTGTTCTCGGATCATTGTCATAGATTAATCATACTCCTCAACTATGTTCATTCAATGGTTGTAGTATTAGGAAAAGCTCCACGTGAAAGTAGATATTTGCTCCAGTATTTTAATAGCCTTTAAATACTTTTAATTTTTTTAATTTTTAAAGATAAACTACGAATGTAACCCGCACAGTCTATTCAATCCTTCGAGTTGAAATGTTATTACGTCCCTTAACCATTTCTGGGAGATAAGATGTTTAAAAAGCAATCGAGATGAATTTCCCAGCTGATATTTTTCAATAAATATCCCTAGCGTTCAGATCGCTAGCCATGTGATGTTGGGCCGACACTTAGCGGTAAGGATTAGAATTGAAAATAAACCATTAGAATTGAAAAAAATAGAATACAATTCGGAATAAGTCGGATCATTTATGAACTGAAGAGAATCTCCTTCCTTATATATAATACGTGAAGCCTTTTTTTGTAAACGCAAATCCTCCCTTATTTCTTGGACCAATTTTAATGTTTAAAGAGCCAACAAATTCGTCTCCGTTCGTAGTTTTCCAAAAAGGTTAAATCATCGATATTTTGACTCTCTACATTATATGGGGAATAATTTTATTTGAATTGTAGCTGTTAACACATTATGGACATGTTATTAGCAATACCAAGTGTTACAAGTAAGGAAAGTATTTATTTATCAATATAAATAAAATAAGTTTTGTTTAATAGCTTTGAGCAATGAAATGATGTATGTAATTCTAATTAGGCCTCATCCCCAGATAAATATAGTTGTGTATAAAAAGTTGTTCGAAATAATCAACATTAGGGTTAGGGTTAAGATTTGTAAATAAAAACAAAAGAATCCTCACAGCTGTTCAAAAACAACCGGTCAATTAAAAAAAAACACTCACTTGGTTAAGTATCAGCATGTAATTTTTGTGAAAATAGTGATTAGAACCAATATGTACATAAATTTAATGAATAGTTTATTAGGTTATGTATAAGTTTCTACAACCAATACAAATTAAGATAGAATAATTTAATATAAAGCGGACATCTCCAAAATAAAACTAGACGAGCAAATAAGCAAAGTAAATATGCTTGCTTGGAGAGGAACCGTGAAGATTTTGAAGGCATTTTGAACAAACTGACTGGCTTTTCGAGCAAATCTCGGTCCCCCAATTGATGAAGTGCTTCAACAAATGTATCTTAACTTTTCAAATATAATAGTGCACTACGATCGCGAGCGAAGCCGCGACGGTCAACTAGTAATATATAGAATACATGTTTTTAATAAGTTCTTACAGCTAGAAATTAATTAATGTCAAAGCTGCATAAACTGCTTACCGAATCAACGTAATCATTATTTCTTGGTTAAACTAGAAAAAACATTAAACCATTAAAATTCATAAATCTGGAGGGTTCTAAGTCAAATATTGGTTTTACTCTATGGCTTCCATTATTCTGCTCCCTCTAATATCCTAAGAATATAATTGTATTTTAGCCAAGCTTGCAGTACGGTCTTTAATTATTAATTTTACATCATTCGTTTTATAATTGAATTGTATGGAAAATGTCTGTATTAATTCACAATCTGTTTAAAATTTCAAAGAATATCCTGCGGCAGCTTAATCACATAGAAGACTTATCGATAACATATTTACGAGCGATATTTATGCGATTTTTAATTTTGAAACATGTTGTTTCACAAAACCTATGCAGACAAAACCCTATTTACTGGCCCTACAGTGTAAGTAAAGTCAATAACAAAATAGTCTTAGTGAAAACGTGAGGAAAGGGAAGTAAAGCAAATATTGTGTGTGAGCCTTGGTCCAATATAACGACGCATTGGAGTGGAACATCTGAAGACGAGACGCCTAATGTAAATCGTTATTGAGCCTAATCAACTGTAAACATACAGTAATTACGTCTGGTTGATGTTAAAAATACATATTTATCTATAATATTATAAAGAAGAGGTGGTTTCTGTCTGTCTGTCTGTCTGTCTGTCTGTCTGATGTTCCGGGTTTTTTTTTTTTTTTTTTTTTTATATAACTTTATTTGATATTTTACAATCTGTTCAAAAAGGATGGAACAATCAGCAAAAAAGATAAAATAAATTACATAACATGGGCAAGTTGCTGTCCAATAACAGATCTTGCATCAAACATTCTTCCAATTAAAAATATTAAGTAAATCTGTATGGCAGTTCAAGCACTTTAACATTTTTCTTGAGCCTGTTAGTAAACTCGCTATTGTCAAGGAGGTTAACAGCTAAATAATTTGGATGTTGTTCTAATTTTCTTTGGTAAATCTGGCTGTATCGTGTAATTTCTTCTTTTATGGTTGGAATTTTCAGATCTTCATGAATAGTCTTATTTGAAACGAACCAAGGAGCACAGATAATTTTTCTCAATGTTTTTGACTGGAATCTTTGCAAAATTTCAATATTAGATTGGCTTGCTGTTCCCCACAGCTGTATACCATATGTCCACATAGGCTTTATCATACTTTTGTACAATGTAATTTTGTTAGTCAATGATAATTTAGATTTTCCACAGATTAGCCAATTGAGTTTTCTAATTTTTAGTTCCATTTGTTGTCTTTTACACCATAAATGATTTTTCCAATTTAGTCTTTTATCAATGTGAATTCCTAAATATTTAACACTTTCAACTTCAGTCAAGGCAACGTTGTTTATAAATACGGGGGGACAGTCTACTCGTCTAAGAGTAAAGGTGATATGGGTGGATTTAGCTTCGTTAACCCGAACCCTCCAAATCTTTAGCCAAGCTTGAAAGTCATTCAGATAATTTTGTAAATTATCGGAGGCAGTTTGGGGGTTTTCATGGCTACACAATATTGCAGTATCATCCGCAAATGTAGCGACTGTGACGTCTTCACCTGAGGGAATATCAGAAGTATATATCAAATACAAGATAGGGCCAAGAACACTACCTTGGGGAACTCCAGATTGAATTGGCTTTAGTTCGGTCAATACATTATCAAATTTAATTTGGAAAAACCTTTCAGATAAGTATGATTGTAACAAACTAAAATAAGAATGAGGAAGAACCTTCTTCAATTTATAAAAAAGTCCTGTGTGCCAAACTTTGTCAAACGCTTGTTGTACATCCAGAAAAGCGGCAGAACAGACATTTTTGGACTCAAATGTATTTTTTATCTCATCTACAAGTCTATGAGTTTGTTCAATGGTAGAGTGTTGCTTGCGGAAACCAAACTGATGATCAGGAATCAAATTTTGCTCACTAATAGCAGTATTTAATCTTTTTAGAATCAACTTTTCAAACAATTTAGATACCATGGGTAGCAGACTAATAGGCCTATATGATGAAGCTTCATTTGGTGGCTTGCCTGGTTTGGGAATAACAATTATTTGTGCTACTTTAAGTTGAATTGGAAAGTATTGTAGACGTAATATTGCATTTAATATAAATGTTAGTAATAATATACCCTTTCTTGGTAATTCCTTAAGAATCTTCCCAGTAATGAGATCGTAACCTGGAGCTTTATTTAAGTTTACTTCTTTAGTTATTGTATTTGAAACTTCAGTAGGGGTAAATGACACAATTGGTAGAGATAATTGAAGAGGTGAGTCCAAAAACTCAAGAATTTCACTATCATCATTTGGGGGATTTGGCGTTAAAGGCTGAAATACTTCGGAGAAATAATCTGAAAAGATAGATGCCTTTTCAGTGTTTGTCTTAGCCCAAGCACCATTTCCTGCTTGTAAAGGTGGAATATGTTGTATAGGGCGTTTCAAATACTTTGTAGACTTCCACAGCGAATAATCAGTGGCTTCGGTAGGAGACAGGTTTTTAGTATAATCATCAAACCATTCGTTTTTTAGCTTCATCAAACTCCTTTTTAATGTTTGAGCTGCATTGTTAAATCTATTCTTGTCGATTGGACTTCTGGTATTTTGCCAAATCCTCCGTAGTCTTCGCTTTTCTGCAATTTTCTTTTTTATGAAGATAGGATAGTTGAAACATTTTGTCTTGAAAGCCTCCGATTTCGGAGTTGCCTCCCAAGCTGCTGTCTGAATAGTAGTGTTAAAGTAGTTAATTGATTCCTCCAAGTCATTTGGGGATTTTAGTGGTATTTTTAAGTCAACGTTGTTGCTAATTGTTCTCCTAAAGCATTCCCAATCAGTGAATTTGTTATAAAGAGATGGGGGCTTTTCTTTTAAGCAAACTGAACTACTGAATGTCATGAGTACAGGAGAGTGATCAGACGAGAGGTCAAGAGAAGATTCAACATGAACATAGTTTTGTGAAATACCTTTTAAAACGAAGAAGTCCAATAAATCTGGAATCTTGTTTCGGTCTGTAGGCCAATATGTAGGTTGTCCTGATGAAATACAATCGAGTCCACCTTCTGATACGGCTCTTAAAAGCGTCCTTCCTCTAGGATTTATTAGCCTTGAGCCCCAATACGTATGTTTGGCATTGTAATCACCCCCTGCGATAAACTTTGAGCCGAGAGACGAAAAATAATCTTTGAATTGATCTTTATCAATGATATGGGGTGGAGGACAGTAGACCGCCGACAATGTCAGAGAACTGTTATTTTCATCTTCTAAAACAACAGAGCTAGCTTGCAAAAAGTTATTTTGGATTTTAGGAAGTTCATATTGTTTGATTTTTTTGTGAACCAACACAGCTGTACCTCCATGCCCCCTATTACCAGGGTGGTTAGAACAGTAAACATTAAAATCTGAAATATTGAAAAAACTTCTATCAGTGAAATGAGTCTCGGAAATTAGGCATACATCTATTTTCTGTTGAGCAATAAACAATTTAAGTTCTTGGCAATGATTTACCAAGCCGTTGGCATTCCAAAGAGCTATTCTTAGAAAAGAGTTCATGTTAATTTATTTATAACAGTGGTTAGTAGGTTCATCAGAGTACCTATTTGTTGAGTCTGTTGTAGCAACAATTTTTCAAATTTATCGATGAAACGTTGTATTGTTTGTTCTAGGTTGCTTGGATTACAATTGTCCGTCGTTTGTGTGTGATTTTTGCGAGTTGTAGCTTGAGCGTATGTTTGAGGTCTGTCATTTTGATCACATGGGGTACGTATGGTCAGACGTTCACTTTGGACACATTCAGTAGGAGCTGACTTGTTAAGTGATTTCTGATACAAAGAAGGGTACATTGTGTTGTTTTCTTCCTTAGGGCCATCGGGATAACGAGAGCCAGGTATAGATGGACGTCTATCTCGGACATTCTCAGTAAGACTTGATTCTGGATTGTCAAAAGATTTTTGACGCAAGGGAGGGTACGATTTGATTTTTATTTCTTTATATACGACACATCCCTTATAGTTTGCGGGGTGATTTCCCTCACATAAGGCACATTTTGGCGGTTCCGAAGGGGATTTTTTACAGGCCAGCGTGTCATGATTCTGGCCGCATTTTACACATCGAAACTGATACCAGCAATAAGATTTCGTGTGTCCATACTTTTGACATTTTTTGCACTGGACGATTTCAGATTTTTTCCTAGGGGGTTCAAAGACAATCTTGGCGTTTAATAGGTATTGGGTCTTATATATCTCTTTGTTGTTGTCACTAGGTTCAAGATCCACAAAAAACATTGACAGAGGGGCTTTGGTTTTAAAGTGCTTAATGTTTGCAATGTTACGCACTTTATGACCACTTTCCTCTATAGACAGTTTTAAGTCATTCAAGTCCGTCGAAAAATGCATATTTTTAAGAACAACTCTATAAGCTCTGTCTTGTTTGACTTGGAAAGTATGAAAACTAACTTTAAGTTCAGTCAGTTTGTGAACTAAAAGTCGGTATGAGCTTATAGTCGAAGGACAGATTTTTACTTTATTTTCACTAAGGCATTTATATGTGTACTCGTTCTTTGAAATTACAGATTCGATTGATGAGATCATTTGTTTAATATTTGTTATATCAGGTATAAATATCGGTGGAGGCTTAGCCTCCTTTTTATCCGATAGATCAGGATTAGATTCATCCATGTTTTGTGTCTCATTGAGGGGTTGGAACATATTTTGTGTTTCAACTGTGGTAGCAGAAGATAATTGACGGGCTTTCTTTGAAATTGGAGGGTTGACAATTAGTTGATTTCTTTTAGTACCAGGCACAGTCTGCCAGACACCATCAAGTTGTTTATCCGCGCCAAAATCAAATTTAGGAATTATCTTTAATTGGCTCTGATTGTCAACGCTTTCGTTAACATTTTGTTGTTGTTTAGGATTAGAAAACGAACAATAGTCATGGTCAGACATATTACTGGAACAGCCAGTCATAGTAAATTCCTTTTTAACAAAGATTAGGGATTGTAAACAAAAAGATAAACAAACAGAAGAATAAAACCAGAGTAAGGTTATGTAACTTAAAAACAGAAAAACAAAATTAAAACCCAATAAAACTGAGTATTAATGTGGATATTTAAAATAAGCAAAAATATGAGTACTTCGTAACAGAATTATATAGTTCCTTTAGATTTAAACCAAAGATAATTCTCCTAAAAACTCACATAATTAATTCTGCATTCACACTCGACACTGAACACATGGCCATTTTTTTTGATGTTCCGGGTGAACGCAAAAACTACTGAACCGACTGGGTTGAAACTTTACACAAAGGTATATCTTGAACCCATACAACACATAGGCCTTAAAATCTTCCTTGAAATCATCCTTAAAACACTTCCTTAAAATCCCCTCGGGCTACGCCCCATGAACGTCCTAAGTTTCAATGTTTACATTTCAGAAAAAGTAAACATTCAGAAACTGTAATGCGAACAGCTGTGGACACTTCCATTTGACAGCTTAAAGAGCAGAAGGCAGAAGAAAGAACAGCTGTTTCAAGCTAACTAAAATGCAATTTACATAGACTATAGAACGGGTAAGGAAAACCCCTGTGCGAAGAACGTGTACATCAAGTATATATATATATTTATTTCAATATACCGTATAATTAATCTATATAAATAAAATCAGAGTTTTGTCTGTACATTGCTTGGAATTATGAAATTTTTGCATATTTTCACGTTTTACACCCTAGGGAAACCAAAACAAATCTTATCTCAATTTATGTCTGTCTGCCTGTCTGTCTGTCTGCCGGTAAAGCTCAAGGACGGGTTTTAGTTCACTTTTCACTGGAAAACGGGTGCACTGACATTAATGAAACTTTGTTTCTTTGTTCTATATATGCGTGAGAAGGTTTTAGGGCACTATAAACTGGCATAGTCTTTAAACAAAATAATGGTGGCCGCTCAAAAACGTGATTTTGTGCAGTTTTGGTCAGGTGTTGTTCGCTTTTCACAGACAAACGGGTGCACCAATTTCAATGCAACTTTTTTTCTATGTTCTATATGTGCGTTAGAAGGTTTTAGGCTAATTGGATTGTTAGCGAATTTCCCCTATAGGGAAGAAGCTATTACCGTAGGTCTCATGGTAAGACTTAAGCCCGAGACCATGATAACTTTTCATTTTGAGGTCCCCAGATGCCAAAAACACCATTCGTTCAAATTTTTATATATGTATATATATATATATATGTGTCCGTAAGCACGATAACTCTCGTACAAAAGGTCCGATCTTAATGAAATTTGGTAAAAATGTGTAAAGTACCATTTATTTGAACGAGTTCGAAAACCAGATGAATCGCACCATCCGAAGGGGGGTTTTTGGGGGGTTTTGTACCCCAAAAATGTGTTTTTTGGGGTTTTCACATGTAATTTTAATTTAAATCAAATTTTAATTTATACCATTAAATTCAGCTTATAAAAACAAACAATTTGGTATTTTGATCATTGCTCTACGTCAATTGGTTACTGAGATATTGAAAGTGCTAAACACAGTACGTTGTCTAATGTTATTCTTATGGAGAAAAAGAAAAATTGTATATCTCGCTTATTTATGAACGTAAACTGGCAAAATTTGGTATATGGCTTTATTTGGTTGTGGTCTATTGATATTTGCACAAAAATCCATTTTTTGCCCGATAGTTCCCGTAGCAGCAAACCTGCATACTCAGCCCCATGTTATTCTTATAGAGAATAATTAACGTGTTATCTCCTTTAATTATGAACATAAATTAATAGAACTTGGTATGTGGCTTTACCTAGTTGAGTTATAATGATATTTGTATAAAAGCCCATTTTTAGTGTTCCTTATTTCAGCAAACCTGCATACTCAGCCGCCATGTTATTCTTATGGAGAATAATTAAAATGTCATAAATCGTTTATTTATGAATGTATATTGATGAAACTTGGTATGTGGCTTTATGTGGTATTAAGATAAATTAATATGCACTGGAAATTCGCTGAGTATGCAGGTTTGCTGCTACGGGGGTATTTTAAATTACCTTAGGACACTGCCCCATTGGGTTTTAATGATGCTATGCTATTCTTATGGACAAAGCATTTATTTATATGAACCAGATGATGGCATTGTTATTCTATAAATAGGTGTTGTAGTTCTTTTTTAAAACGTTGAGTGAAGATTGGTAATAAATAACATAAGTGGATATATGATCTAAATCTATATTTGTCAGACTCATGCACTCACTGACATAGTGATCACTTTATCTAAGAAACGATAATGTCTATTGAAGATAAAATTTTGGATGGTGTTTCTCCTTATGCTGCAGATTCACAATAAGGATACCTTTAAAAAAGTCCTATAGGTCTCTTCGCTAATTCACTTTTATGGCAGTTTTATGAGTATTAGTATTTACTGGACCTTTGTAAGTTACATTTCGGTAGGAACATTAACTAATTCATCAGAACAAAACACAAGCCTATTCCTGTTACAAAAATGTTTAAGGGCTTCGCCCCCCGGAATTTCAAAATAAAATATTTTAACAATCTTGCACATACTTTTGGACTGATGGATCTGAAATTTGGTAGGAATGTAGCTGATAGCTCAGTGCAGACATTTACCTACTCCAAACACAAATATACTCAAGGAATCTGGCCCAATGGCCTTTAATATAAGCGTGTTAGTCTTAACACACCAACTACTCAAGCAGTAGAGCTGAAATTTGATGCCTTAAAGGAAATAAGAAACAACATCATGGGGAGTCACGGTGTTGTTCTCTGGAGATCTCACACAGACCCTTTGTCGTAAGTGAGACATGAGTTGACGAGTCTACGCCTCTCTAAAAATATATTTTATGTAGCCGACCACTGAGCGTCTGAACTTAACAGTAAATATGAAAATGTATTTTTGAGAAGATTAAGGGGTTGAGCAGTTTTCTTATGCGCTTTTAAAAGTTGAGATTGGGACATTGAAAAACAAATTAAGGTCTCAGAAACATCTATCCTTCACTCGGCACTATAGATGAACCACAGGATTTATTGATTGGCAGTTCGTTACACCAAGGTTCATAAACAGTTTAATCTGGAAAGTGCCTGGCTCTGTGATTGTGTCATCCTCACGTCCACCAATGAACAAGTAACGGAGATCAACACAATTGTACGTCTATTCCAAAGGGAGGAACGAACATATGCAATATTTAATACCGTTCATTTGACCATGACCCCTGTTAGAACAGTTCTTATATATTGATTTACATTTTTTTAAATAAAATCAAGTAGACATATGTTTTTAAAACATATTATTTTTTCAAGTTTAAATTGTTTATTTAGAATTATAATGAAAACAGAATCTGGCAAAAATGGTGATTTTAAAAGTGGTTTGTCAATGTTTTTAATGTTTCGTTACATTACAATTGATTTATTTGAATGTAAAGATTAATGTATCAAAGTATTTAAAATATTAAATTAAACAGGGTTAATATTTTGTTGTACTTGAGATCTTTTATTTCTAAAATCGAATCAAAAGTGTTACGTGTACCGATTTGGAGTCGCAAAAACCACACCGTTCCCTACCCGACAGAGTTCCTCGACTTGGCAACAGACCCGAACTATTTGCCATAGTATATTTAGTTAAATTTAATTTAATTCTACTTTAAAAGTGTAAAATGTAATTTTAATATTGTAAAATTATGTGCGTTGTTAATTTTTTTAGTTAATCTACCATTTATATACAACCCGTACGAAGGACGGGTACACAGCTGGTATTGTATAAATTTAAGGTCAATAGTATTTTTTAAGAAATTGATTTGTTACTGTAACTATTTTTTATTATAGATACAGTATTATGTAACTTTGTTCAAAACTTCTTCAAATATTGTGTTTTATACGTTCCGTGTAGTATTAAACAACTGGGTAACTATCACACCTATTTAGTTTCATGATAATGACGTTGCTATCTATCAAAACGATGATGTGGAATAGCTGCAGTTATGTAAATTGTAGTGCTGCGGTGTGATGTAGTAGATAGGTCATGTTACTTCGTCAATCACTAATAGCTTTTATCCGTGCGATAACTCAGTGACCCAGAACTTCTGTACTCACTTTTGGCTGTAGATATACACCCAAACAATATTGTACAGGTATCTAAGGCGAGAATAACAGATTAACTTTTCCTGACCATGCAAACACGACACGAACTCGCCTCATATGACAAACGTATCTACACTATTTATGTGAAAACGGGTGAACTTACTCTTATTTAAAGTAACTAACAAATTAGATAACGTAAAATATTATAGTGTTGCCTGATAAACTAGTAGTATGTATTTTAAGTGTGAGTTCAGCAGGATAATATGGTTTGAAAGAGAGAACCCGTTATGAAACAGTTTTCACAAAGTATGACGTGAGTGATGGCTTCCCCTTATACTTCCATCTATGGTCGAACTGCTCTCCTTCTCTCTCATCATTTTCAGACTCAAAACCCTAACTTGTTAAAATCTTACTTCAAAAATATTTAACTGTGGTGGGTTTCTATTTATTTTATTTTACATTTTAAGATCAAACTTTTTTTGTTATTCGCAATGAAAGTTGTTTGTTACTGCATAGGCTATACTGACAAAAAACAAAGTTTTCACAACTCAATTTTATTTGTTTTTTCATCTGTTATAAAAAAAGCTACACTTTTTCAAACATCATAGTACTAATAACAAAATAAACAGTTGAAAAATAACGTACTGTTTAAAGTATCAGAGGTTAACTATTCTAAAAATACACATTTACGAAGTAATTATGTACCTTATAGTATAAATTCATCTAATTTCTTATTACAATTTGTAGTTAATGTACGAAAAAATACTTACAATATATAACGTAAAAGTACGATCAATTTAAGTATGACATTCAATGTGTAGAATACAGGATATATTCTAATGTTTAGCAGCTAAAAATATACTATTGTAATTACAGATAGAAACTAGGCTGTAGGTATTTTCAGTTTAATATTATTGCATACAAAATTAAATGACATATAGGCCTATTAAGAAAGTCTGCGGTGAATATAACTGGGATTATTTTGAGAGTCACCAAGACAATCACAAGTCATTACGCAGTTATTTTGATTTAATTACATTCTCACGCAATTGGAAAATTGGTATTTTTAGTTAAACTCAAATAGTTTTATCCTCAATTTGTCAGTTGCTTTTATAAAAACCACTGGGGAAGTGTTCTAGGTATTTAAAGTTGTTTATGGAAAACCATTTATCAATGTTATATTATTCTTTGATCATGGAACTATGAAGAGATTTTATTACTAAAATAAAGAAACCTTTGGTCAATGCGGATTCTTCGTTTTATCTCTCACTCTGGATATTTCAGAAGGTACAAAACCTTTCATCAACAAATTCAAAGGATTTAAGGGTTAAGCAACAAAAATGATAATGATCCTTCCAGTGGCATCATCAGCTGTACTATGATGATCGCATAGGTCGCATCTCCAGCTAATTCTTGAAATTCCACTCACGGAAGTCTCTTACGCAACCGTTACACAACAGTTACAAATTGATTGGTTACGTGTGTTGTGACAAATCCGTCAAGTTACACTTTAAATGTTTGAAATTTGCAATAATTGGATTGTTTAATTATTTGGACTGTTTTGGTTTATATAATGTGGTAATCGGTTAAAATACTTTTTTGGAAAACTACTGGAAGGCAAATCCATTGTGATGATATCACCATGAAAACCATGAATATTTTAATTACAGAAGCTTAAAACTTTTTTATAATTCTGTTTGACATTTTTGCTTTTATCTGCCATTTTTGTCTGAAGAATCTTCATCACCAGAAGTTGCCGGACACCATCTCAGAGGTTTGTTCCATAAGATTAATGTTAACTTTGTGCATCCGTTACACCTCACCCGATCGTCAAACAACATTCATTCTGGTGTCAAAATAAAGGTGTAGTGGTTCTCAAGGGAACTATTTTTTAATTTTTTTTATTTGGACATTATGAGTTTATATTCAATTGTTCCATTATTAACTGTTGTAGAGTTGTGCATTAAATTGTAAACAACTTCTGAATTCTAAATTTTATTTCACTGGAGATCGATGAAACTTTTAATTTTACATCAAGGTGAATTTATGTAACGATCAGGTGAGGTGTAGCGGAGCTTTTGGAACAAAGCTCTAAGATGGCGACCGGAAACGAAGATGAAGTTCCGGTTATGAAGATACTTAACTCTAACTTACTGCGTACACTACTCACATACGATATCATGGGAAGGTTCCAGGCCGCGGCGACCAGCGCCTCCGCACTACACGTGTCGTCCGGTCCGATGAAGGCGACGGTGCCATTGTCCCGCATCTCCGTCATGACCCGGATGGCCAGCGTGGCCAGCGACGATTGCCTCCTGGCCAGACCGCTGGGCTCCGTGCCGATGTCCCGGGCCACGAACTCCAGGCGGCGCCCCGGCAGCAGCTGAGGATCTGCGTTGACCGCGGTCACCGCGAGGGGCAGAGCCCCTAGCACCACCTGAGGGGAGAGTGGGGTGAGCAGCTTTGTCTAGCAATGAAACGGAATAGTTGCTGTAGTGTGAAGTTCGAAAGGTTTACAAACACTGTCGTAATAACACCCACGCTAAACAATAATGTCTACTAAACATAAATCTGTAGAAAGTTTCCGTGTTAGGAAGCATATACATTAGCAGCATTTATATCGTGATTTAATAGCCAACACCGTTGCGGTTCCAAAAGTGTTCACTGTTAGTCACATATTTTGTTTTATATATTTGTCATCTTACATTTGACTTATAAGATCAGATAAACGAACTCTATAAACTTCGTTTTTCTGCGCTTATGAGGCAATCATGGTTGAACGAATGAGGAAGGTAAGTAAAGTAAAATCAAATCGAATTAATGATTTATAACAATAAATATACAACTCATGTTCAAGTTGATAAGTGTCAATAATTAGTTTTTTAGTAGCATAATATGCATTTGGCTACTAATTTATAGTTTGTTTGTATAGTTATAAATTCATTTTTAATCTTAATAGTTCTATATCATAAACCTTTCGTGCATAAGAAAGAAATCAAATGGTAACCATCACAATTGATTCAAAACGTTAACCATAGTTTAAAATTAAATATAAGGAATTGCTTGATAAAAAATATAAGCATGGTAAAGGAAACTGTAAAAAGCAAATCACTAACAACTGAAATCTTTGTTAAAATGTGAGAGATTAAAATTTGCCCTAGAAAATAATTCATGTTAGGCCTATTATTTTTTACATTATAGTATATTAAATTTATTTCGTTAAATATACAATTATACACACCTTAGTGCGCAACTAACAATTGATTGATGCAGGCCTAACAAATACTATATAAAATACTTAGTAATGAATAAATTTATAAGACAATTTTGAATAAACAAAAATTTTAATTAGGATTACAGTTTTTAGTTTGGCTTTTAAAATTCTACTTACCGTGTTTATATTTTTCCTAAATAAATTTTTATTTTTATTACTAAAACTAGGGTTAACGAATCGAATGTGACATTTTTCGCTTAATATACTTACTTATGCACGAGAAATATGTTATATGTGTATCTGCTACTAGGAATATATTTCCCTAAAGTGTAGGCGGTTAGGCGGTGCTTAGGAAAATGAACAAGGATGAAAATGTCGAGAATGGTCTAACATAACCGTAAAGAACACTGAAGCAGGCTTCCTTTTGTTTCGAAGGCCCAATGCGGACGTAAGGCTCCCGTTGGAATTCTAATGAGCCAGCGACGCGGTCTTCTGGCACAGTTTTGTATATTGTTTTACACAAACCCTTCGACGTGATACATAAGAACTGGACTTTTCTACATACTATATTTAATGTTTCACTCAGAAACATCAGAAATAATTATTTCAGTGTGAAATGAATTATCCGTGTCATCTACATGTACAATCCGTTGCAACCACATATAGCTGCTCATTTGACAAAATCCACATATTCCAAATTAAATGTTGATATAATTATAAGAATTGTTAATCTGTTTGCTGTAATATCTACTTCCCACCAAGAATATTTGCATAAATACTCATTTTCCATAACCTGCACAGTATTCCAAAGCTTTCTTGATGTTCCAATAAGGCATTTAATTTAAGTGTGGTAACCGAGAACCAATCACCTAGTTTACTGATAGTTACTAAACTATACACCAAGAAATAATAGAATAATCTCGAGACTAATCTACATATAGTAAGGGGTTTCTCTCAAATTGTTTATCCTTGCTCTACCTTCATACTTTTACGATTCCTCAACTAACTAAAGTTACACATTTGCGTTTGGAATAGTTACAACAAATTGTATCTTAAATTTCATCTAAACAAAATTAAACCTCAATCATTGTAACCAGCAACCACTGGATGTTGTTTGCATTTCTTTAGGTTTCTTGTCGTAAGTAAAACTATAAGTTGAATTAATTTTGTTATTTCTAAAACATTTAGTTACTTATGCCGCGTAGAACTAGTGAATAAAGGTAGTAAAAACGGCAAATACAATAAAAAATTTAGTTGTTTGTAGTATTAGTGTTAGGCCAAAATTAGTAAGGGTATTACTTTCCGTTGAGTAAACAAACTCGAATTGTAAAGTGTGTAATCTACATCGCCTCGTGACTCAGGAACGGTATGATGGGCTAGGTTACTGAGTAACCGATCTTCTCAGGTAATATATTTTATATTCATTACTTTCATTTGTAATTATCTTCAGTTATTTTGAGATTTATTTTCTCTTGTCTCAAAGTTTATCAATTTGCTTGTCAAATTTAAGATTAATGACCGTCAAAATACCCTGAAAGTAAAGGAATCTACTTTTCAACCTTTCTAATAGAATCTAGAACTAAACTTCACATTATCTTTCCGCTTGTTTGGTGTTTTAATTGGAAGTAGTTTTTATTTTTTTTTTAGAAAGAGTTATTTTGCAGTAGTTTTTTCAAACCGTTGTACTATTTCAGATGGTTTTATCTTTAAGAATGTACTCTTTAAGAAACTGTCTAAGTTCTAAAAGAAAAAAATCTGGTGGATTCAAAATTAAACAAAAATTCCGAAATGACTTTCAAAACGATCGTTAAAAGTAGACAAAGAATCAAGTCATTTTTAAATTGTTTATTTACATCAACTTCCACATGTAAATATGTAATATGTAAATAAAAAGAAATTACATTTCAATAATTTTTTATTTGTGACAGTATAATTTACTTTTATATAATTTTTAAGTAGCTATTTAAAAGCCATCACGTTAAAAATTTACTTAAAACATTCGATTTTATGTCGTCTAATTGAGTACATTTAATTAGTCCCCGTTCGTCAAAGCTGAAGGTCTCAAATTCCTTTTTAAGGGCACAACGTCCATTAACGGTAATGCGTGGAATATTTCAAGTCAATTAAGACTAAAGTCAGGATTGTCTAGAAAGTGTCTACTTTCCCACTAAATTGAATTGTTGTACAGTCACTACCTAATCAGACTACTCCCAGTCTAATATGTAATAGTATAAACATATGTTATAGTTTCGTAAACAAAATATTTGATTACTCATTTGTATTATATATTTGAAATACTTTTAATAAATACTACATATTTGATTTGATTTGATTTGACTGATTTAATTTGATTTATTAGTTTAGAGTTAGATAAATAGGGCTTTAAAGCCCTCTCTTAACCTATGTAACTATTGTATATACATAATATCTGCAACTAAATCAAATACAAAATAACGATAAACTTAATTAATACAATAATTTTGAAATATTATAATTAATAAATTAAATTTTAAATGTTATTACTTAAAACATTTCAAATAGTGTTTCGCTTTATCATTTGTTTTTTACTTATTTACAAACAAGTTATCCATAAAAAAAACTAATTTATTCTTGCTCCAAAATGATTCAATGGGCAATACTGTAATTAAATTATTTATTAATTTACAAAACTTATTGTAATTATGTTCAGTCCTGATTGGTTCTGGGAGGACGTTCCATTCCTTACAGCAAGTGACACAGAAATATTTATTGAACATCACTGTTCTGTGGACTGTAATAGAGAGTTTAGAAGCACTTTCTCTGGTTCACCGACCGCTTATATAATTTAAAAATATAAAATTCTGTGATAAACAACTTGGAGTTTATGAATGGAAAGTATGAATGATCTTATAAAGTAATGTTATTAATTTATATAATCTGAATTCGTTTAATTGTAACCATCCAAACTGATTGTAAGCAGGAGTAATGTGATCATCTATTCTTAAATTAATTATAAATAGAATGCAGTAATTATGTGCTCTTTGAAGGTGAATCCCAAGTTCAACCGAAATATCATTATAAACGACAGATCAATAATCAAATAAAAGTAAAATCAAGGCTTTCACCAGTTTTGATATTATTGATTGGGGAATAATAAGTGAGGAACGTTTCAGTGATTGCATTGCTGCAAAAACTCTTACAAGTGAAGATTGTTTGGTCAGCCCATGTCAGTGTATCGTTAATGGTTAATCCTAAGTTTTTTACAGTGTTACAGTAATTAACAATTGTTCCATTAACATCTATAGGAGGTAGGGCCTACATTGTTAATTTCAAAGTGCAATTTGGCCTCTAGTTTGGTATAACCAATAATTATTGGTTGAGTTTTGTTTTTGTTCAGTTTTAGTCTATTTTCCTTAGACCATTTTATTACAGAGGCTATATCCACATTCATATCAGCTACATCATCTTCTATGTTTGTGAATGGAAAATACATATTCGACGATTTATAGCGAAACAAGGCTTCGTGGCAATACCTTGACAACAAATGCATTCCATTCAAAAATACTTTTACTTATTCCATTCAAAAATACTTTTACTTTATTAACAAATAAATGTCGGAAATATATTGATCAAATTCTGTAAAAAAACTTTAATAAACTGTTTTAATTTCAACCATTAAGAAAACCCCTCGATGCATTCTCAGCAAATAGATGGTGATACAATAACTATGGATTACGTTTACTCGGCACATATTTGGTCACAAGGAAAACACGTAAAGTTTTACTTATTGGAAAGTATCGACTTGTTTTCTTCTGGTCAAGAAAACTTCAGAACCGTTCAACTCTGTTACCCTACACCCAACCCATCCGATTCCTTTCTTACAAGCGTGGAATTATTTAAAATATCGTAAAACGCTCCATCACACTCTTAAGTTTTAACCTTGGGCAAATAAACTAATACATATGTTAAAATATCCATAATTATGTTCTAAATTGTGTTTGCTACCTATTTTTAACGAGTCACAGGGCTTTCAGCTAGGGTCGAACTTGCGCCCATCACGTCTGAGCTGTGGAGGATCACACTCTACAAAGAGTTATCTGATGCATCAATATATATACTACGATTTAACTAATATCTATACATTTTTATTTTCTCCCCTTATACATATTATCTGGAAAAAAGTATTGTTTTCGTCAAAATTTTCGAATTTGAGTTGATAGTGTAAATATTCGTTTTGGTGCTCCCTGAATCCAAAAAAGTGATTTTTACGTGATGTATGTGTGGCTGTCTGTCTATCTAAATGGATGTGTACAGAGCTACAGCCGTAACCAATGGTCCGATTTTTATGAAATTTTGTATGTAGGTACTAATCCACGATATCTCCATGTGTTTTTTTTAAATTTTTTGAATTTTTGATTTTTAAGGGTAATTATCCTCCAAAAACAGCAAAAAAAATTAAAAGTCAAAATTTTTCAAAAACGGCTCTAGCGATTTTAATTAAACTTTAGTCGTTTGTAGAAATTTCTTTTTCAAACAAAATGACACCATCCGCATTTCTGTGAAAATACGGATTCAGAAATTACAGGACTTAAAACATAACAAATTCAGTTCTTTTGATTTTTCATAAAAACCATAAATATAAACAAATAATACTACTCACCATTAAAAGGAGCTCAAAAAACTAAATAATTTGGTATTTTGAATTGCTATTCCACGATTGCTGGTTGCGAAGAAAATTTAAATTTTCATTTTGCGGTAAAAGCAGTACGATGTCCAATGTTATTCTTATGGGAAATAGAAAAATTACTATTTCTCTCTTATTTACTGATCAATTTCGTTCAAACTTTATATACTTATCAAGTTAGCATTGACCAACAGAGGAAATTCGAAATATTTTGCCCCTTAATAACCCTTGGGGGGGAATAGGGGACATTTCCCCTCTTAAAACCACGTGTGTAGCAATGGATTCTGTAGTGCCTCCAAAACAGGGATTTGGGTGGATTTTTGTGTAAACAACTTTTTACAAGATTTTCTGTACATTCGACCGTGCTTTGTATTATATATATTTAGAAAATAAAAAGTAATTTATTCATTAGAGTTGGGCTAAAAGGGAGAAAGTATGTGTCATTTCCCTGATACCGTTTATTCATCATACTCTGACGATTTCTCTTGTCATATTTCCATAACGGAGTTTTACCTTTTTAAGTGTTAACTCTAATAAAGATGCCTCCCTGAGAGGATTCATCGGGCGTACTCTAACAATTCAAATTACCAAACGAATTTGTTAAGTTTAGTAACGCAAATTTCCCAATTTTAAAACAGCATTTATTTGGTGTCCAAAATAGCTCCTAGTCACTCAATCTTACTTAGTTAATCTTAAGTTCACTTTTTTGCGCTTCACTTTATAATATATTTGAATGTTTTGAACGTTTTTAACCCTTTAAATTTGTAATCCTATCTCCCATTATATTCCTGAAATGCTTGTCTAAGCTGAGAACTCTTATATAAGCGATGTTTCCTTGATCAAATTACGGATTTAATTAAATTTCTTACATCTGGGAAAAAGTACGATTGAGTTTTATTCGCCAAAAAAAAACAAAACTAGTATCACTAGCATACTAATTTAAAATATGAGTTCAGTAATGATATAATTGGATCTACGAGGAAATCATACGGAATTCATATAGCTTAGTAGCTCATAATCCATTTGTTAACACGAAACATTTCAATACCACTCGGACACGAGACAGGTGCCCTACATCGTAGGGCTCTTAAATACTTAAAATAACCTTTACTGATCTTCTGCGAGCGAAGGTAGGTGCCATGAAACTGATTTATTTCATTACAAGATTATTAACTGTGTCCCATTAAGGTTCAAACCTGAATAAAGCACTATGATTTATTTTGTTGTTTATTTTCATATTATGTTTTATGGATATCATATCATTTTCATCGGTTTTACACATAACTTTCGAGGCTATTTGGATATGTAAGCCTATTAAAGTGTAACCTCTACCATTCTAGAAGCCAGGAACAAGTAGAACGCTAAGTCATCAGCACTGGCCTGGTTCAGAAATCTTTGATCTAGGTCGGTGCTGACTGACTCTAGAAGTTACGGTAACCCATTAACTGCTGGTTGGTTGTTATTAAATGTAACTTGTATATTACTGAATAAATAACGTGTTTAGTGCTCTACCATCGTTTTAGTACGCCCCACCTTATAAAAGTTTCCTACTCCTATTAAGAGGTCAATTATCACAGGATGTTGGTCGCTTTCCTGACGCTGCTGCTAAGTGCTGTTTAGAACCATCCCTCTGCGATGTTTTCTATAATGCTAAGACATGTGTTTACATACTTCCTCTATGAATTTAAAACATGATTGTATAGTAGTTAAGTTTTGCTTTTTCGCCTTCGTATCTCTAAGAAGATGTTGGACCACGGCAGTGTACTTTCAATTAAAGTTAGCTTACATACACAATTTAAAAATGTCCATTTTGAGTTTGTATAAATTAATGTTTGTTTTATTTTATCTGGGAATATATATATATATATATATATATATATATATATATATATATATATATATATATATTTTACCATAAAACTGGAACACTGAAATAAATTGTAATTCACCCTAACTATTTTGCGTTCAATTTGACACCCTCTTTAAAAATAAAGTGTAGTTCCTATGTGGTTTACTATCCGAAATGTTATTATAAACTATAAATATTTATATGAACGAAAAGAATAAATCGATTTTATTTACCTTATAAACATTTGAGTTGATCATCTATCATGTCAAAACGCTTAAAACATATTCAACTTTTAACTCACTACTCTACGAGTAATGTAAAGGCAAATTTACTTCCCTTTCCTGGTATTAGTTTCAGGGGCGATCGCCTGCAAAAACATACGACACTGGTTTTTTACATGCATTGATTAGTGGTATTTCAAATGAACATTTATAAACATTCATTTCACCTTTTACAGTAATCAATTATATAAGTTATAATACATTATTTGTGGTTTTCTGTTACTTTTATTCGAGTAGAGTTTGACTAGAAAGCACAACAATGTACTTTTTATACGAGACTATAGGTTCACGGATCACGAAAACAATACGTAGACTTATGTTGCAAATAGAACATCCGTTATGTAAAGGAATTGATCATATAAACTTCAACGGATAAAGCACTCAATAATAACGACAGTGTTATATCTCTGTACGATTATCCTAATACTTTTGACTTGTATCCAAAGTTATGTGACAAAATATTTTCCTAGCTGGCGATATCTTTTGTCAATCCAAGTCTTGTATTTATATTTATCTAGACTAAGGCACTACAAATCTTCAATCGAACCCTAAAAATAAAACTGGTATGAAGTTATCTGCAAACAGTGAAATTTATTATACTGTGTTTTCAATTGATAATCCTAAATATATGTACAGTACTAGTTTAACTTTTATCGTGTACCTATAGGAATATATTTTGTAAAAGATACATTTGCTCGGATCATTGTAAAGTATGTTAATGAATGTTAATGACTCTAGAGAACCAATGAAAAATAGTTTATGGCTGTTCTGAAGCTGTCACGTTACGTGTTAAGTATTAGCTTGTTCGGTGTTTTAGACATTTTCTCGCAAATTATGTAAATATTTTCCTCTGCTTTAAATAGACATTATATTTAAGATTGACCGATATTTAAAAAAATATGTTTTATACAGTATAATATTAAGAGACTGCTATAATTGTGACGTCTTACAGTATCCAAACCGTAGTACGCTTCTCATCAAAATCGCTTTGCGTAGAGTTTCTTGGAAAACATCACGTTTCGGCGTTAATTACACAGGATACTATCGATCCCTTGTCGTGTTCCTCTACTGTGAGCAGAATTAGATCTACTAAAATTACGAATTCTCTTACATCTTCCTCCTCCCGTTTGCAATATGATATGTTACAGTCTTTGGTGATTGTGCTGAACCATATTGATTAATACCTGTTAAATAGGTCCAGAATATTATCATTATCATTAACTGTCAATAATATGGAGCCTTAAAGTCGAAGAGTGTGTGCATGCTGTTCATTACTGAGTTAAATAAGATAAGTTTAATTATTAAGTTAATAAGTTAAGTTAAATAACTTAGGTGGAGTATCGATGTCAAATTTCCACTTTGAACCTATCCGGGAGGTGAGACAGTGATTAATTTGAATCAAACAAAGCTTTTTCTATTACTACCTTTGCAAATCAACGGTAACTTTTTATTGCCCCACGAGGATTAATGCAAAACAATCTATATAAATAAAATAAGAGTTGTTTCTGTACATAGCTTGGAATTATGAAATGTTTGCATATTTTCACGTTTATACCCTAGGGAAGCCAAAACAAGTCTTATCTCAATTCCTATCTGTCTGTTTGTCGGTAACGCTCAAGGACGGGTTTTTGTTCACTTTTCATGGGAAACGGGTGCACTGATTTCGATGAAGCTTTTTTTATTTATTTGTTTTATACACGCGTGAGAAGGTTTTAGGTCACTTTAAACTGGCATATGCCTTTTGGAAAAAGAATGGCGGCCGCTCAAAAACGTGATTTCGTGCGATTTTAATCACGTTACGTCTGCTTTTCACAGGGAAACGGGTGTACTAATTTCGATGAAACTGTTTTCTATATGTGCGTTAGAAGGTTTTAGGTTAATTGGATTTTTTAAAATCACCTTAGGTCTCTGCCCCATGGGTTTTTAAGGATAATATGTTATTCTTATGGATAAAGTATTTATTTCTATTGAACCAGATGATTATTTAAGAATAGTTATTCTATAAACAGATGTTGTAGTTCTTATTTCAAACGTTGAGTGAAGATTGGTAATAAATGGGCATAAGTATACAAAGATGATATCTATATAAAAAAATAAAGTTTTGTCTGTACATTGCTTGGAATTATGACATTTTTATATGTTTTTGCGTTTTACATCCTAGAGGAGCCAAAACAAGTCTTATCTCAATTTCTGTCCGTCTTTCTGTTCTTTAATAACGCTCAAGAACGTGTTTTTGTTCGCTTTTCACGGGAAAACGGGTGAAGTGAATTTGTTGAATCTTTGTTTCTTTGTTCTATACATACGTTAGAAGAATGTAAGCTACCTCAACGTTTTGAATTCACCTCAGGGCTACACCCCACGGCATTTTCAAGACACCATCTTATGGTTGTGGACAAAGCATTTTTTTATACTGAACCAGTTGATGACTTGAATTCGATAATTCGATAATCAGATTTTGTAGTTCTCATTTAAAATATTGAGTAAAGCATATTTGAGTAATATTTTTAAGTATTAAGTAAAATATTGAGTATTTAAAGTATTGAGTATTGGTAGTAAATTACAGAAGTATACAGCGTGGACATCTATATAAATAAAATTAGAGTTTTGTCTGTATATTGTTTGGAATTGTGCGTAGTTTCACGTTTTACACCCTAGGGAAGAAAAAACAACTTTTATCTCAATTTCTGTCTGTCTGTCTGTCTGTCGGTAACGCTCAAAGACGGCCTTTTGTTCGCTTTTCACGGGAAATCCGGTGCACTGACTTTGGTGAAACTTTGTTTTTTTGTTCTATAAATACTTGAGAAGGTTTTAGGCCACTTTAAACTGGCATAGGACTTTTGGAAAAATAATAGCGACCGCTCAAAAACGTGATTTTGAGAGGTTTTGGTCATGTTTTGTTTGCTTTTCACAGGGAAACGGGTGCACCGATTTCGATGAAACTTTTTGTCTATGTTCTATATGTGCTTTAGAAGGTTTTAGGTTAATTGGATTTTTTGAAATCACTTTAGGACACTGCCCCACGGGGTTTTAAAGATCCTATGCTATTCTTATGGACAAAGCATTTATTTATATTGAACCAGATGATGACTTAAGAATAGTTATTCCATAAACAGTTGTTGTAGTTCTTATTTAAAATGTTGAGTGAAGATTGGTAATAAATAACATAAGTTTACAGAGTGGAAATGAGTTAAGAATATTTCTTCCATAAAGCTGTCGCAGTTCTTATTTAAAACGTTGAGTGAGCATTGGTAATAAATAACATAAGTATACATAAGTCTGATATATGATCTAAATCTATATTTGTCAGACTCATGCACTAACTGACATAGTGATCACTTTATCTAAGAAAAAAAACAATGTCTATGAAGATGACATTTTGCATGGTGGTTCCCCTTTTGCTGCAGATGTTCAACAAGAATACGTTTAAAAAGTCATAAAATTAGGGCTCTTCCCTAATTTAATTTTAAGGCAATCTTATGAGAATTAGTATTTACTGGACCTTTGTAAGTTTAAATTCGGTAGAAACATAACTAATACATCAGAACAAAACGCAAGCCTATTTCAGTTACGAAAATGTTTAAGGGCCTTGCCCCCCGGAATTTAAAAATTAAATATTTTAACAATCTTGCACATACTACTGGACTGATGAATCTGAAATTAGGTATGAATATAGCTGATAGCTTAGTGCAGACATTTACCAACTCCAGATACAAATATACTCAAGGACTCTGGCCCAATGGCCTTTAATATAAGCGCGTTAGTCATAACACACCAACTACTCAACCAGTAGAGCTGAAATTTTATGCCTTAAAGGAAATAACAAACAACAACATGGGGAGTCACGGTGTTGTTCTCTGTAGATTTCCCACATACCCTTTGTCGTGCGTGAGACATGGGTGGACGAGGTCTACGCCTCTCTAAAAATATATTTTATGTAGCCAATCTCTGAGCGTTAGAACCAGCGAGCATACAGTAAATATAAAAATGTTTTTTGGAGAATATTAAGGGGTGAGCAGTTTTCTTATGCCCTTTTAAAAGTTGAGATTGGGACATTGAAATACAAATGTAGTCTCATAAACATCTATATAATCGGTATATAATCGATGAATCGCAGGATTTACTGAGTGACAGTTTTTTTGACCGAGGTTCATAAACAGTTTAATTTGGAAAGTGCCTGGCTCTGTGATTGTGCCATCCTCACGTCCACCAATTAACAAGCAACGGAGATCGGCACAAAGGTGGGTCTCTTCCAAAGCGAGGAACGAACATATACATTTTTTAACACCGTTCTTTTAACCATTCCCGCTGTTTAGAATTATTTCATATAAATTGAATTACATGTATTTAAATCAAATCAATTACCACATTTTTTTTAAAACATATGATTTTTTCTAATTTTAAATTGTTTATTTACAATTGTAATTAAAACAGGAGCTGGTAAAAATGGTGAGTTTTGTTGGAAGTTAAATACAACTACTCCAGTAAATATTATATTAGCATATGACAATGCTAATCATATGTTTATATTTACTATGAAAGGTTTTAAGTTTAAATAAAAATGGCTTCATTGTTTTTATCTTGATTATGTTTTGTATTAATAAAAAAATAGAACCACTGCACTGCTTTTAATAATTTCTTTAGGTTATGGGCCCAGATAATGTAATTTCTATTTTTTTTGTGATATTGTTTTTTTGTTTGATGTCTAATTAAAATGACAACGTTAACAAATCTTCCCCAACTAACTGATTCAAATTTTTCAAACTGGAAATTCAGATTGGAATGTATTCTTGATGAAAAAGGTGTCAAAGAAGTCACACAAAAGGAATACACCACTGAAGATTTAGATAAACTTCCAGAAAAACAGAAGAAAGAAACTTTGGCACAAGATGCAAAAGCTAGATCAATAATTGTACAATGTATCACGGATCGACATTTGGAGTACATAAAAGATGCCAAGACTGCATATGAGATGTTAAAAGCACTTAGGAACGTCTTTGAACGTAAGAGCACCTTATCAAGATTGTATATAAGAAGACAGCTCTTAACGCTCCAATGTGATGCAAATACAAATCTGCAGGACCATTTCATGAAGTTCGATGCACTGATTAGAGACCTCGAATCTACTGGTACAAATCTGGATGAAGATGACAAGGTATGTCATTTACTGTTGACTATTCCTAAGAAATATGATACAGTAATTACAGTCTTAGAAACGACTACCTCCACACTAACACTTGATTTTGTAAGAAGTAAATTGCTTGATGTTGAATTAAAACTAAATAATTCTCAAAACTATTCTAAACCACAGGTAGAATGTTCTTTCAGTATCAACTCGGGGAAAAGTAATGCAAACAAATGTTTTAAGTGTGGTAGCTTTGATCATTACCAAAATAAGTGTCCAAAAGGTTATCACAAAACTGAGGGGTCTAATAATCAACAAAATAGATATCAAAATCATTCTGGGGGGAGATCAAGAGGTAATTTTCGTGGTAAAAGGTGGAATAATCGCAGTAATCACAATGCTAATGTAGCTGAGCAAGACTCGGACGCTAGTATTTCATTCACAAATTTTACTGCTTATTCAACTACAATTGAAAATGTTCAAGAAGAAGGTAAAGTTAATTTTATTGTTGATTCTGGAGCAACTAATAATCTGGTTTGTTCCTCAATGGAGAAATATATGAGAGATGTCGCGGATATCATACCAATACAGTTAAAAGTAGCTAATGGACAAACTATGGAAGCCAAAAGACAGGGAAAACTGGTTGTGTATTGTAATCAAGGGATTAACAAAGTACCAAAACAAATCAGTATTGAAGCACTAATTGTAGATGGATTACCATTTAATTTATTCTCTGTTCAAAAAATCAATAAAGCAGGTTTCAGTGTAACATTTGATCATGGTTGTGCTCAAGTAACAAAGAGAAACAACCTACTTTTCAAGTGCAATCTTGAAAATAATCTTTTTGTCGCAAGATTTAGCTTAGGGAAATCAAAAGCGAGCACTGGCTTATCGTTGTCTTCTGATGAAGATCTATGGCATCTACGTCTTGGTCACCTTAATAGAAGAGGGTTACAATTACTTGGTCTGCCATATTCAAAGACTCCTTGTGACTCCTGCAAGAAAGGTAAAGCAACCAGAAATGTTTTTAAAAACGCACAGGGACCTCGTTCAACACGTATCGGGGAACTTGTTCACACTGATGTCTGGGGACCTGTAGATGTTCCAACTCTAAACGGTGAGCGATATTATGTAACAATTACAGATGATTTTTCTCATTTTTCACATGTATATATTCTTAAACATAAGTCTGAAGCTGAAAGTAAACTGATTCAATATGTAGAGCAACTGAAATCACAGAACATTAGAGTAGCTAGATTAAGATCAGATAAAGGAGGAGAGTTCACATCAAATAACTTTAAATCTTTTTGTGCAAACAATGGTATTCAGTTAGAGTATACTGCTAGTTATACGCCTCAACAAAATGGTGTCGCTGAAAGGCTGAACAGAACAATACTTGATAAAGTAAGATCTATGTTTGTGGATACTAACTTGCCCAAATATCTGTGGGGAGAAGCAGTCTGTTGTGCGATATATCAGTTAAACAGATCACCAACACGTGCTCTTAATGGGAGAGTACCTGCCCATATTTACTTTGGTAAATCAAATGGAACTTTAGACAAATTGAGAGTTTTTGGATCTAAAGTTTGGGTATACAATCTTCCAAAGAAAGGTAAGCTTGAACCAAGAGCAACAGAAATGCGGATGGTTGGGTATGGTGGTCCTGGTTACCGTTTATGGAATCCAGTAAACAACAAAATTGTAGTGTCTCGTGATGTCAAATTTAACGAAAATGATTACAGACACCAAACTGTTTCAAAAGTAACAGAATCAAAAGTTGTCCCACAGCTTAGTAATGAAAATGAAGAACCAGACAGTTCTGATGAAATTCAAGAACAAACTCAATTACATGGAAATCAATATGATGAACCCCATGAGGAGCAGAATCATCAAAGGAGTAAAAGGAAAACAACGTTTCCAAAAAAGTATGAGGATTACGATATCTATAGTGCTTATTATTGTTTAATCTCAACCGAAAATGATCCTTCAACTTATAAAGAAGCTATAGAATCTGGTAGTGAGTGGCAAAAAGCTATTCAAAATGAACTGGATAGTCATAACAAATTTCAAACTTGGTCAGTAGCAGATTTACCTGAAGGAAAAGTTGCAATAGACACTAAATGGGTTTTCAGGACCAAGCAGGATAATGTTAAAAAAGCCAGATTAGTAGCAAAAGGATTTCAAGAACAGTGTAGTTCTAATGTCTATGCTCCTGTTGCTAAAATGACTACTGTTCGAATGACAATTTCTCATGCACTTCAGAATGATTGGGAACTTAGACATTTAGATGTTCCCACTGCTTTCTTAAATGGTAGATTGGAAGAGGATGTTTTCATTAAAATACCTCAGGGAGTAACCGCGCCAAAAGGAAAAGTTTTAAAGCTCAATAGAGCTTTGTACGGACTAAAGGAATCGCCTCGTTGCTGGAACAATTGTTTCAATGAATTCATTCAAAAGAACGGATTGAAACGCTCAATGCATGATGTGTGTTTATACATAGGAGAAGATGTCTGGTTAACACTATTCGTTGATGATTGTCTTTTAACAGGAAAACAAGAGAAAATTGAAGAGTTGGCGAGTAAATTAAAAAGTGAATTTAATGTAAAAGATTTAGGCCGTATAGGAACATTCCTCGGAACTGAAGTATCAAGAAGTGGTGACACATTATCTCTAAGCCAAACTAAAATGATTGACAAAGTACTACAGAAGTTCAATATGATTGATTGTAAAGGAAAAGAAACTCCAATGGAAGTAAACTTTCAAGTTAATCTCGATGAAGATATTATAACCAATGTTCCATATCGTGAGCTAATTGGAAGTCTAAACTACTTAGCAATGATTTCAAGACCTGACATTTCATTTGCAACATCGTTTCTTGGAAGATTTCTCGACAGACCAACACAGACTACATGGAAAGCTGCAAAAAGGATTTTGCAATACATAAGTAATACCAAACATTTAACACTGAAATTCAAGAAAAGTCAAAACGAAGAATGTGTTGAGGGTTATGCTGATGCAGATTGGGGAAATGATATTTCTAACAGAAAAAGCATAACTGGCATTGCAATTTATCATTTTGGTAATCTAGTGTCCTGGACTTCAAAGAAACAACAAGTTGTTGCTTTGTCGACTGCCGAAGCTGAATATTTGGCTGCAGCACACTGTGCAACCGAAATTATGTTTGTCAGCGGATTGGCTAATGACTTTAAACAAGCAGAAACAACTCCAGTCTTAAATGTCGACAACCAGAGTGCAATTGCAATGATGAAAAACTATGAGAACACCAAGAGATCCAAACATATTGACATTAAAGCTCATTTCATCAAAGATATTGTCGCTAAGGGCATTGTGAAAGTTCTATATGTATCTTCAGATAAGAACGTAGCAGACATTTTTACCAAGTCGTTGTGTAAAGAGAAGTTTGTTAAATTCTCAAGAGCCTTAAGTTTGTTGTAATTTTGTGATGAGCAATTTTAAGTTTTATTATTCAATAACGGACTTAAAATTGAACGGGGGTGTTGGAAGTTAAATACAACTACTCCAGTAAATATTATATTAGCATATGACAATGCTAATCATATGTTTATATTTACTATGAAAGGTTTTAAGTTTAAATAAAAATGGCTTCATTGTTTTTATCTTGATTATGTTTTGTATTAATAAAAAAATAGAACCACTGCACTGCTTTTAATAATTTCTTTAAGTTTAAAAGTGGTTTGTTAATGTTGATCAAGTTTGATGTTTCTTTAATTACAATTAATTTATTGGAATTTAAATATTAAATGTATCGAAGTATTTAAAGTGATAAATTAAACAGGGTTCATATTTTGTTGTGCTTGAGTTCTTTTATTTCTAAAAGCGATACCAAAGTGTCACGTGTACCGATTTGGAGTTTCAAAAACCACGCCGTCCACTACCCGACAGTGTTCCTCGACTAAGCAACAGTACCCGAACTATCTGCCAGTATATTTTGTTAACTTTTATTTAATTCTACATTAAACATGTAAAATGTAATTTTAATATTGTAAAATTGGTATTTTTTCAGTTAATCTACTATTTATTCATACTACCCGTACGAATGACGAGTACACAGCTAGTATTATCTAAACCCATATTTTTCAGACACATTCTCTTAATCACATTATAATCATTGTAACTAAAATACCCTCGTCACAGCAAACCTGCGTACTCAGCGAATTTCCAATGCATAATAGCTGTCCTAGTATCACATAAAGCCGCATACTTGTTTCATAAAAATATATTCACAAATAAGTGATATAAACAATTTTAATTATTCTCCATAAGAATAACATTGGGGATGAGTACGTAGGTTTGCTGAAACAAGGAACACAAACAATTGGTTTTTATGCAAATATAAATAGAATTCAACTAAGTGAAGACATACCAGTACCTATTTTCATCAATATTCATTCATAAATAAGCGATCAATCACATTTTAATTATTCTCCATAAGAATAACATGGGGGCTGAGTAAGGAGGTTTGCTGCAACAAGAAACACAAAATATGGGTTTTCATGCAAATATTAATAACTCAACTAGATGAAGCCCCATATACCAAATTTCATCAATACACATTCATAAATAAGCGATATATACCATTTTGATTATTCTCCACAAGAATAACATGGGGGATGAGCACGCAGGTTTGCTACAGCAAGGAATACAAACAAATTGGGTTTTATGCAAATATCAATATAACACAACAAGGTGAAGCCACATACCAAGTTTTATTAATTTATGTTCATAATTATGGGAGTCTTGCCTTTTTCTTAATCTCCATAAGAATAACATGGGGCTGAGTATGCAGGTTTGCTGCTACGGGAATCATCGGTGAATTCTTTTGTGCAAATAACAATGGACCCCAATCAGATGACACCGTATGCATAGTTTCGTTGGTATACGTTCATAATTAAGTGAGATATAAATTTTTCTTATTCTCCATAAGAATAACATTAGACAACGTGCTGTGTTTAGCACTTTCAGTATCTCTGTAACCAGTTGACGTGGTCCTCAATGGATCTCTGACTGGTCCATACTAGTTTAGAGGTCAACATTAGGTTCAGCAAAATGAAGCTGTCACAGTATTGGTAAGTCTTTTGGCTATCCAGTGTGACAACTTCCCTTCCTTGGTTCCTCCTTGTCTCTTCTGGGGGCTTGACTACCAGTTGAGCCTGGATACCCAGTCTAGTCCAAGTCCTTGGATCTTCCTTGCAGCCTGGGGCGGGTACGTGAGAGGAAGGACCCTTACCCGACGGCCTTCGGTCTGCCGGGCCGGGGGACGAACCATCCTGGGGCCACCCGACCCCTGAGAGATTGGAAGCTCTGTGCGATGGTGGTCCCTGCCTGGTGGACTTAGGGGGACGTCGGGTTAGAGGGCGAATCGTCATGGGGTGATGTCACCCACAGAGCCCGGGAGCTAGGTAAAGCTCTGTCTCCCTTTCTGGAGCGAGGCAGACTGACCCCATCCTACCACCTTTCAAATCCCTCTTTTCCCTTTTTCCGGTGGCTGAAAAATATCCCAAGGGAGTCGTGCCTAGCCGGAGCCTCCTAATCCCCCCAGAAACAAGCAAACAGACCAAATGACGTAGAGAAATGATCAAAACACCGAAGTGTATTTTTAAAGCTAAATCCAATGGTGAAAACTAAAATTTGACCTTTTAATAGATTACAAGAAAAAATACCCCCGTCGCAGAAAACCTGCGTACTCAGCGAATTTCCAATGCATAATATATGTATTAATACCACATAAAGCCGCATACCAAGTTTCATAAAAATATATTCACATATAAGCGATTTTAATTATTCTCTATTAGAATAACATTGGTAATGAGTACGTAGGTTTGCTGAAACAAGGAACACAAACAATTTTTTTTATGCAATTATAAATAGAATTTACCAGGCGAAGCCACATACCACGATTCATCAATATTCAATCATAAATAAGTGCTATATAACATTCTAGTTATTCTCCATAAGAATAACATGGGGCTGAGTACGCAGGTTTGCTGCTACGGGAATAATCAACAAAAAATCAATTTTTTGTGGAAATATCAATATACCAATACTACATGAAGCCACATACCAAGTTTCATCAACATACATCCATAAATAATCGAGATATCAAATTTTATTTATTCTCCATAAGGATAACATTGGACAACGTACTGTGTTTAGCACTTTGAATATCTCTGCAACGGTTGGACGTAGAATCACAATTTAAACATCAAAATGATTGTTTTGTGGAGCTCAACAGATTAGTAAAAGCAAATGTGAAGTTTACATTAAAATGAACTGAGGAAAAACCAAAAACCGTTTTCCCATAAGATTAACATGGGAGATTTTATGAGTAGGTTTTTTTGGATTTTCTCCGCAACCACTCAACCTAGGTTAATAATTCAAAAAACTATATTATTTGTTTTTTTAAGCTCTATAACATGGTTAAAACCAAAATTAAGTTATTTAAAAATTTTAGGGTGAAAAATGCAAAAAACTGATTTTTGGAAAATTTAAAACCCCCATAAACCCCCCTTCCCATGATCCGATTTTTCTGGTTTTCGAACTTAAAGTCATGAATGTCATTTTACACATTTGAGCCAAATTTCATCAAAATCGGACCTTTTTTACTCAAGTTATCGTGTTAACGGACACATATATATATATATATATATATATATATATATATATATATATATATATAGATATATATATATATATACATATATATAAATTTGAACGTATAGTGTTTTTGAAATCTGGGGACCTCAAAACAAAAAGTTATCATGGTCTCAGGCTTAAGTCTTACCATGAGACCTACGGTAATAGCTTCTTCCCTATAGGGGAAATTCGCTAAAACTTCAAAAACCAATTTTTGGACAAAACCCCCCCAAAATACCACTTTGGATGGGTGTTTCAAACTTAAAGTCATAAATGTTGCTTGACACGTTTTTACCAAATTTCACCAAAATCGGACCTTTTTTACGAGAGTTATCGTGCTCACGGACACACACACTCACACACACACACACACACACACACACACACACACACACACACACACACACAGATTCAATCGAATAGTGTTTTTGGGGTCTGGGGACCTCAAAACGAAAAGTTATTTTGGTCCCGGGGCCTAGGTCTTACCATGCCGACTAAGGTAATAGCTTCTTCCACATAGGGAAAATTCGCTAAAACGACAATGTCTAAGAAGGTGAAATTTTGCATATGTTCCCCTTATTCTGCAGATATAATAAGGCTAGGTTTGAAAAAATCGTACCCGGCTCTGCCCTAATTTACTTTTACTGCTGTCAATCTTATGAGCATTACGATCTTTAAAGTTGAATTCGGTAGGAACATATCTAATATAACAGAACAAACACAAGCCTATTCCCATTAAGAACATGTTTTAGGGCCCATCCCCAACCCTCACAATACTTATTGTAACAATCTTGTACCTGCTACTGGACTGATGGAGATGAAATTCTGTAGCAAAAAACTGATAAAAAAATAATTAAGGGCTTGCCTCACTGATCTTTAGTATAATCATCACAAACTACTGAACCAATAGAGCTGAAATTTGGTACTTTAAAAAATATCAGCAACAACAACATGGCCCATAATTGGGGACTCATTGTGTTGTTCTCTAGAGATTTTATACAGACCCTTCGTGTGCTTGAATCATGGGGGAACGAAATATATGCCTCTCTAAATAGATCTTTTATGTAGCCAACTACTGAGTGTCTCAACTTAGCAGTAAACTTTAAAATTATTTTTGGATAAGATTAATGAGTTGAGGAGTTTTATCAGGTATTTTTAAAAGTTGGGAACAGAACATTGGAAAACAGGTGATCTCATAAACAACCCTCCTTCACTCTGTTCAATCAACGAATAACAGGAACTACTGATCGGCAGTTTTTCCCTGAGGTTCATAAACAGATTAATTTTGAAAGTGCCTTGTTCTCACGTCCACCAATGAACAAGCAACAGAGATCAACATAAAGGTGATATATCTCTTCCAAAACGAGAAACGGGTGTGTCAATTAATTTGTTAACACAGACATACAACCCGTATGAAGGGCGGGTACACAACTAGTAATACATAAAAGAAGTTAAGGTAATCGCTAACTAATAAAAGTTCTATGTCTAAAAGATTATCATTGGCAGTTTGAAAGGGTGGATCAGTTTAAAGGTAAAAGTAAAAAAAATCAGCTTAAAGGTAAACTACTAAAACCGGCTTTCGCTCAGGTGCGTTTGGTGGCCTTTCCGTTTACCTCCATAAAATTACGGGGATTTACTGATTATTACCTGTCTGCTCATTGCACAAAGACTCCCACGCTAACATACTGTTCGTTTTATTCTATATACAGGGTGAATCTCGTAAGTTGTCCAGTATTGATTTCAGACAAACCGTTGGTCCTACGATGATGAAATAAAATTATTTCCCACTAAACCAACCCCAAGGAATAACGTAAAAATATTTTTAACGATTTTTAAATACAGGGTGTACCAGAAACTGAGGGTCACTAGTCCGAATATACGAAATATCAAATACAAACGTATATCATGTTATACATCAAATTAAAGCTCTTTTCAATCCAAACCATTTGGCGGAATCGGATTTTGATTATTATTGATTCATTTCAAAATGGCGGCTGTTTTTGTGAAAAAATTAGTATTTTTTTGAATACCCTGTATTTTTCTTAAAAATGCAGATATCTTGATTCTGATTCAAATATCGCATTCCTTATGAGCTAAGCTTTATTTTGATATGCAACACTTCAATATTATCTCAAAAACAAAAAGTTTCAAAAATATCAGTTTTTGAAAATATGTACATAGCCAAAACTCAAAAATTTCAAATATTACCATATGTCAAATAGCATATCATTTTAAAGGTATTGCAATTCTAAGAAACTTTCAAATTTAAACCTTATGCGTATCTATTTTGGTTTTCGAGTTATCAACAAAAAACATGTTTTTCCACATTAAAACGCATGTTATTTGTTAAACATGGTGGTAATAGTCAGCCTTTAATAATAATATTAATCCTAGTTTAGACCTGTGGCCTTACAATAACCTGTTGTCACAACTGCTTTCAAAATCCAATTAAATTCAGCTTCTTCATGCAAAAAAACCAGCAGAACACGTTTTTACTCATAAAAATAACTCTTAATCCGCGTGACTATTTAATATTTATTATTATCACTAAAAATTTCTAGTAAACTGAGCCTAAGAATGCCAGTTACACCGGGAAAATTTAAACAAATAATTTTTAAGTAATCACCTCCCTGACCAAATAAAATCATCTGCAACGGATAAATGATAACATTTAATAAGGCGAATTTCATCTTTAGTTATATCTACTCCAAAATTAGCGGTTTAAATTTATATTCGTTTAAATAATCAGCTCTTTGAAATATTACTGACAGGTTTAGTTTCTGAAGATGCGATAATTACGACTATTTCCGTTCGTTCCTTTTAGGATGATATTGTCTTATATGCTCTTGCTAATATGCCAGTTTAAGTTTCTCATTTTATTATTTTTAGGCAAACTTTTTAAACTCATACTGTTCGAATTAGGGAAACGCCTGTTACTTTTCTGGAAGAAGATCAGTAAGCTTGTTCTAATCTTTCTCTACGTTACAGTTAAATGAGAAATGCATACTTTATAGCGTAAGTGATACTTTGACAGTTAACCTGTTTTAAAACACCTTACATGATTTTTTTATTTTTCCATCTAAGCTGAATGTTATGTTTATAAATTTTAACATCAGTTGTTTACACAAAATTAGACTTTTTGGGATGGGGCTTGACTACAGCACATTTTAATCCAGGAATTAGTTAATTCTAAAACTGAGCTTGACTTTGAAGGTTTTGACCGCTGTCCTATTACAAAATTAAATACAGGCTGCCAGTAGCTTTGCCCAGAAAATCAAAATTAAAACTTAAACACAAGTTTTAAGGAATAATTTTGTACAGGTTTTAAGGAATAATTTTGTACAGGTTTTAAGATAAGTCCAAGCAAGCAAGACTTAATCAAACTACATTTATAATATTCTTTATGATAGTTGATTGTTTGTTTGTAATTTCAATGATACTTCATTCAAAATATACTTTACCATATATTCTGAGACATTTCCATTAAAATAACTTGATATATAAAATACTCTCTTTTTATTGGTTGTTAGAATTAATCCAACAGGATCCCTAAGCCAGATATAACAGGTTTACAAATAGGAGCGACGCCAACGTGATGCGTCATTGAATATTGTAAAATATAAAGTTCAGTAAACCTTGTTAATACTAATAAATTGTATCTCTTTCACTCATTAGTATGTTGTCATTTTTTTGTTAAATCATCCCTTAAGCATTTTTGTTTTGTGTCTAGACAGTTTCGTTCCATAAAGTCACTTTAATATACATTTTATAAGCCTGAAATCAGCATAATAACCCCTTACCAAAAAATCCCTGAAGATGAACATAAAATTGTACGAGAATTACTTTTGTTGCTTCTGAAAATCTAATAACGCAGGAAAGAATAAAGAATCGATAAACAAAATATCTTTAGAAACTTAGAACATCTTTCAGGCTTCATTGTCTCACATATAATGTCAGAATAGTAAATATTATCTATTTGAACTTCCGAGCTTTTCAGAGAACTTCCAGTCAAGTTAGGGCTCCTCGAACTCTCATGCGATTCAATCACCGACTATTCTCAATCTCTTATTCATACCAAGAATTTCAATCAGTAATTGTAAATTAAATATGAATGTGGTAGCCAAACTCAACATAAGTACCCCTGCATAGCACATCCTCAGAATATGGCTACAATGTTGTAGCCACTAGTTCAATTTGATTGGCGATTGTTAATAGAAATAGTTATTGCCCAAACCACTCGAATATTTGTGGACTTCCCGGGATTTGAACCGAAGTCCAAGACGCTAACATTTTACAGCAGTTCTTTACACCTTAAATTTGGTGACATACTCAACTCCTGATATTTAATATTCATCATGTATATTTATACTATTTATAGTTAATACTATTTACTAAACATCACTAGGCCTAACAATGCCAATAAAACAAGGAAGATAGGTTTAATTAATTAATCGCCTGACTAATTAAAATCATAGTTTGAAACAGATTAACATTGAATCTTTAAAGGCAAAAGGGCGAAACGAAATAGGATTTCCGAATAGTTTTTTTCCACTGAAAGGTTCTATTATTTGTACACAAATAGGAATCAAAACGAATATTTGTTTCGTACTAGGATAGATTTTTGTCATGGTTTCGCCTTGGCGCGGCGGATTCCCATCTGAATGCATGTATTCAAAATTAGAGTTTGAACTATTCATCATACAATTCACTTAAAGACATTTAAAAACATTTAGCCGCTATTACCCAGTTTTACACGGGAAGAAAAAAATTATTAGTGCTTCATTCTGTGGTTAACCTTTTGAACTCTTTCGAATAAGTAACATCCGTTTATGCTATCATCTGGTCAAATAAATTAAATGTCTATAAGAAAACTCCCTTTCTTATGCTGTGTATATAAGGAACTTTGATGACCAGTGGGGTGGTGCCCTTTAATAACATCTTAAAATCCTTCCTCATAAATTCCTCGGAAACTTCTGTTCAAACATTCCAGCTTCCAGGCCCCCCAGTTCAGGCTGTGCGTTGTCAGTCAGAGTCAGAGCTTAATATCTACTATTAAGTAGATATTTTTAATAGTATTTAATTTTTTAGTTAAATCAAAACTTATTTTTAAAATTTAAATTAATAGCTTATTAATACCTTACATAATCAAGTGCCATTGTGTATGAGAATAACAAGATTCAGCGAATAAATATTGAACTGCGTACTTTTCCGGGAACGGTTGGACATTTGCCTCGGAGTGATTTAAATGAAAACTCCACCCGCCTCTTAACACCATCGAGAAGTGACATTTGAACAGCTGAGCCTCGGGCGGTTTCGTTGGTTTACTTTCTAAAATGAGGAAATGAAGATTCAATTACTTTAACTTCCGGGTGCACACTTGATGACTTAACGTACCAACCTTGATTTAATAGTGGTGTTGAATTACGTTATTTTAATAGGTACTGCGTATAATCAGTTATAAGAGACATGTGCATTACAAATAGTTATAAAGGTGGCTTACTTCACTACTTATTATATAGATGTGTATTAGTATAATCATGTTTATACTTTATTTGTACGAGTTTTGTCCCAACCAATATTCTGAGAGGTTTTTTCATAATTTCACATAAGTTTTATTTCAAAACACCCCTGGCAAAATGTTTTTCGTAGGTCACTTATTCCCCCTCTTCATTCCATTGGTCCTGACACCATTGTGACAGGCAAAACTTCCACTTTATTTTCAAAACCGTTTCGCTTATTCGTACATATATTTTACTCAGGTTAGTCATTCTTTCTTATAACATTCATCTCTGACTCACAGTATATCTAACACAATTATTTTACCCCTCTATTTAATATTTATAACTTTTTCGCAGTATTGATTTATTCTGCTTCGGGTAAAAGTTGTATTAAAGTGTTTTTTTTAATAGAAGCCAAGCTATGTGAAAGTCAGGACTATATTAATATTGCCTATACATTTTCGTCATACAAAAAAGTTTTCGTTTTGCTTATTACTAGTTTTGGGAATTAAAGTTGAATCATTTACTTCCATTTCATACGTTGAACATATGACGTCTTGGTGTAAACAATAAATAGTACACAAAACAAACGCATACATACATAAGTTACATTTAACACATTTACATTAAAGATTTTCACGCGTGGCGGCCATTGACAAGATCTAACTCTTGGTTTTAATGATCACCAAACCTATTTGGATTGACGGTCAAACCTTTTGGTTACATATCGATTGTTTTGTCTGCATTCAATCCTGAAAGCAGTTATCACTAATACAAACCATTAATAGTTAAAACGTTGTAAAAATATAAACCCAATATTTTAAACACCCAGTATTCATTTACATACCATTTGCTTGCTTTACCGAATATGTTTATTGGTTAAAGTATATCCGACCGATTAAATATCGTAGGGAGCAAGAAGATTAATTTATGTTGGATATTTCAGACCAAGAGTGCACATGTCAGAGTTAAGAGTGCAATTCTTTTTTTTAGTTCCTTGCCTTCAACCCACTAAAAATGTAATGCCATTTGCAATGATACTACACTTTTTATATAATTGCATTGCATATAACAAACAAAACCTAGTACTAATATTATTATTTAAGCTCAAGCTCAGGAAACTGGCATAACATTAAAACGGACTATGAAATAAATACAAAAATACTTAATAAAATAAAAAATATATTGATAAGGAATCACTTAAAAGATAAATGATGAAGTATATTAGATGTGTTCAACAAGTTGTAAAAGTTTTTTATAGAACATCAAGTTCACAGAATTTAATTTTTAAACGAATAAACCAATCGTTGATGGTAATATTGTTAGTTATTGTCACTAAGTTTGAGCAAGTATAAACAAATTTTATCTTATCCTTAAATTACTATAAAAAACTAAACCCTCTTTGCTTGTCAAGTACGTGTTTATTTTGTGAGCTACATACTTAAAAAGCTAAAAGATATGGAGGTGTTTAGGAAGCTTTATTTACTAATTGCTTTAGGTTTTCAGGTTATTTAGTTATATATCCTCAGAAGAATATAAGTCTAAATCTAATTTTGTAAATGTATTGATTCCTAAAGAATGATGGAAACAACAAATTTATTCTTTGTCTTATTAACTATTCAAAGGTCGGGTATTGTTCCCGAGGGATCCGGGAACTTAAGTTTCGGGCATTGTCCCTTTTATCCCCCTTACCTCTTTTTTTATCCAGAAAAACACGTGTGAACTGGAACCCTTGCAATGCAATAACCTAACTCTACTGCTTTCATTGTTACATTAACTTTTGGTAAAGCCCATTACTTGTATGGAACCTACCTTCTAAATTAAGAAGATGTATTTCAAAATAAATTCAATACAAAATAATGTAAAAAAACCAACAAAATACAAACTAATTTCTATGGTCTAACTCATGTTTTAAGGGACGTTATGGTGAAGGGATAGTTAATTATGATGATTTATGAAGTTCTTTACATAACTACTGGACCACACATGTCATAAACCATCTGCACAATGTGTCAACAATCTATAATGTTTAAATGGATAAACTGTCAATGTCACAATGTAATCACCAATGTTATCAATGTAACCGGAAATCAAAATTGATGAAGTCTTCCATGTTGGCATATATTCAAAACGAAAAGGTTTGAATATACTAAAACAGAAAACTATCTCTGAATTGTGGCGATGCCCCAAAACGTTTCGCCAAGGTCCAATTCATTCAAAAGCACAAAAGATGTGACAGCTGGTCTCATACCTAGGTCCGTCTTGATACCTCTCAGAATGTATTGTATGGGTGCTTTGTACAAGTAGCATTGTTTGTTTTTGTTAGAATATCAAACAAATATAAATCCTTGTAAAATTATTTTGTAAGCAAGGAAAACAATTGAAATAACAATTTCACTCAAAATATTCTCTTTTATATAAAACAGTTTAAAAAATTACCACTTGGATTATAATATTATGACAAAGTCAAAATCAAATTGATCATAATCCGCCATGCAAAATAAAAATAATTCCATGTACAATTTTGGAAAATTATATTTAACTTTAACCTTAACATATTCCTTTTTTACATCAAACTAATACATTTATCCCAAACAAAACTTACTGGAAGTATAAACGTGTTACATATAAAGGTATTTTATTTGTAGGGACAACACTTCACGCTTTACTTATAAGCCCGCCTCCCTTCGACAGTATACAAACCCCCCATCAACTCCATGGACCCAGACCCAATACAACTCAATCAACTAATGTGTTCCACTTGGCTCTCTCGTATTGTTTCCGTCTTTGTCAAGTTAAATCGCACCTTACCTCCAACAAAAGATTGTTCTATTCAATTATATGCAGCAAAGTATATTATGCACATTACTTTGTCGATAATCTCACTTAATATAATATTGGCATTATATAATATTTGGAAATTTTAAGTTTAGAAGAAGGTCCAGTCAGGCTTGAATGTAGGCGTGAGGTTGCTGGGAATGATAAAAGTACACCAAAAAATGAAAAACAGGCTTTTCTAATGTAAAACCCCCATAAGACAACGTACTTAGTTTAGTCGATTCACATTTTATAATATTAATTACTTTTTGACTACTGTAGAGGGCTACTAACACTAGCCAACAAATAAAGCAAATTTTATTAATTATTATTAGGCTAACATTTTTACAAAATATCAGAAATAGCGAATCATAACACTATAGTTAAGTGAAAGATGTCGTTGTACAACTAAATCTAGAGTTTCACAAGACCAGTTAATTGGTGCATCATTCAAAACCTCTATAACAGTGCAGATTGTTAAAACGTTAATAATTAATAATTCTTTAAACGGTAAAAACTAAAAAGGACGTTAAAAATACGTTAGAAACCTATTTATTTACATATCTTTGACAGTATGATATAATTATAAAACTAAATCTAGAGTCTATTAAATCTAAGTTAAGTTTAAAATATAATTGGACACCATTGAATATTATTATAAAGTTTAACCTTTGTTAAGTTAAATGAAAATATAGTACAAAGTGTTAGAAGTTTACAAATGCATTCAATCTAATATTAAACCCTCTTCTAATTCAATATCTGAGCCAATTTAATTAGTTTTTTATCATAGCTTATATGCAATTTGTATAATTTTTTTTAGTTTTGAGAATATTACCATCCAGATTTGTCGTATTTGAGCTTCAGGTAAAAATTCTAAACAACTTTTTAATTTAAAGTTTACTTTTTTTCAATATTATGATATATTAAGAGTGATTAAGTGAAAGTGATTCCTGCGTACATAGTTTTAATCTGCCTATTTTAGTATTAATTGCGTAATTGAAATCCTATTATTGTGCAGATGGTCAGATTATTATAAAGGTTTGACATTTTTAATACAATATTAAGATAAATATAAAATGCCCCCTCCTCTCAATAGATTCTGTAGACATTTTGTTATCAGTGTTTATTCCTAGTCAGATTTAGGCTTAAGCTCGTCATTCAGTTATTTTTAGTAAAATCATATGAACTTTTGCGTTATTTCGTCCTAGAGGCCGTTGTATTTTTAAATACAACGGGCTAGTTTATTAATAACTGGGTCTATTTGTGAACAGTTTATTGATCCTATCCAAATAGAAACGACAAATTTTTAAAGTGCATTAATATTTTTAACGTTAAAGGTATTAAAAGTAGTTTCCATTTTATAATATAACAAAGTCCACAATATATTATCAAACTGTCAAACCTCAAATATATTTAACTACTTTAATTAGTTGTAATTTACAGTGAACTGAGGTTAATGTCATTGTAACTCAAGTTCATACATTTACTATATAATTATTTTCGATACTGTAATGAACAAGTAATTGATTTGTTTGTTTCGCTGTGGATGAATATTAGTTTTGAAATACCTGCCCACTACAATAATAGGGTACCTATATTTCCGCTAGCTGGCAAACGTTTAACGATCAATGGTCAAAAGGATATCGTATTTAGTGCATTCACTGAAAAAGATAATAACAATTTTAAAAATATAAAATTGTGAGATTTGGGAAAAGCTCCACTTACAGTTTGTACACGTAGCGCCAATTAGGGTGGTGTGTTGAAAGGGGGGTGGGGGGTGTAAAGGCGAGCCTGAGACCAGGTTATACGAGTAATAGTCAGGACTAAAAGTGTCTGTACTGGTCGTACCCAACCAAATCAGTTGCGGGCTAGAGTATGAAGTCTTACTGTCCGACTTGGGGTTAGCTTTAATTTAATCCACGTTCACACCTCATCATAATTGGCGCTACCTTGTACTTCCTTACAGATTTAAAACTATTCATCATAGTAATCACATACAAAAATTAAACGAAGAATTAAACCTAATAAACGTGTGATGAATTTTATCAAAACGATTTGATAAAGTTGAAAAGTAAAAAGAAAGGGAAAACTTTAATTCGTAAAGTTTGATTACACCTTTATTGATTATCACCTCTCTTTCATCTTTAAGAATTCTTGTAAAATTGCTTGTAACTATAGTATGAATGGTTAAGAAAATAATTTAAAATTAATAATTTTTAATATTCAATTTTTAAAAGGTTTCGTATATTTTGTTTCAATAATCTTAATACTTAATTCTGATAAATATATCTCTCACGTATATCGGTAGGGAACCGAATGTAATAGATAATACTATCTATTATTACATATTATAATAAAATATATAATAACAATATATAATATTATAATATAATATATAATAATAATTATAACATAATATATATATACCTATAACTGTAATAAGATACATCACTTATTATTCCATGTACTCATACTCAACTATTTACTAAACTGATTTTCTACAAACAAGACTGTAAAAACTACCATTTCACCTATGCTTCTCTTCCCTAAAAACCGTATATTTGTTTAAATATTGAATGAAGTATTTTTTTAAAATAGTTTCATAGTGTATAACATTTACACTTTCTTTAAAATACTTTTTCTGCAAGTCTGATGGAGAAACATGAATAACATACTCTGTTCCTTAATATTTGATTATTTATTTATTTAACTAAAATAATTGTTCGCAAAAAAATTACTCTCTTGAATATCTTTAATTTTAGGCATAGATTATAATTGTCTGATCATAAACAAACGTTGTATCACGGTTTTTTTAACATCGGTTCTTATGAAGTATAAGTCCAACATGACCGCTGCCTCCAACGTCCTCTTAACCTACTATTCATTGTGGTCCGATTATAAAAAATTTGTAACATACGAAGATTTTCACTCTAATCTACCCACAAATATGCAAGCATCGATATTTTTAAATTATAAATATTTTTCCTAAAATATTATACATGGATTTCAGTTTTAACATTACAGAAAATAGAGGGATTAGCAATTTATAGGAAAAAATATCTTCTTAGTACGGTAAAACTATTTAAACTTTTTTTTAACTACTGTTGTTTCGTCAAAAACCAATTAAAACAAATGAAGCGTCTTGTAAAACAAAACTTTCTCATAAACCACAAATCCAGATCCAATCTCCATGTTTGTTCAGTTGGCAATAATGCGTCTCGCCCCCGGAGCCTGATAACTGAGTGCTCACAATCACGTACAGTTATTATTGTAAGACGTTTAGGAAGCCTGGGTCATCCCACTCCAGAGGAAATACTGTGCGCACACTTCTACCTGTTTTAAACAGTTTGTGCTGGCTATTCAGAAGAACCTTTACCTACACACCCCAGAAGTCTGTAATATTAATTCAGTCCCCCACTTACGAAGAATTATACTTAAAATAGAGGTAGCAGAAGGACGATTAGGATGGGTAAGATAGATGGAATAGGTTTTGACAAGTTGTTACCGGTTGGGCAGAAAATGCAACTCAGCCACTAGGTCTGTTGCCTAGCAATCTAAATTGTTCACTATTATACTAGACAGGACAGCTACAAAACTTTCTTTCACTGCACCAACATCCATTTGTTTTACCCAACATTGGTTTACGTACCAGCTGCGATAAGTAAACCAGCTGGGATAGTAATCCTATTCACTACCTTCTGAGAAAACTAAAACTGTAGAAACTGGATAAAATATGGAAACTGTTTTCGCGGTTGCTTGGGCTAGACTGGACCGTGCTTACAGTTGTGTTGCCTTTTTTGGGTGTTTGACTTTTTTGTTTCTTTTAGTTTTATTTTGACTGTTTTCACAGTTCTCTGTTTCAGTTTGTACAGTGGAACCTTGATAACACGACTCTCAAGGGGATCTCTAAAATAGTCTTCTTATCGAGGTGCACTTGTAATTGAGGGTCGTGCTATCAAGGTGGTTTTCACAACAAGACGTGCTATCGAGGTCACAGACTTTTGCTATACCAAACACATTTTTTATGAAACATTTCTACATTACTGTATACTTAGTGGCTTACAGGGGATATAGCCCCTAACATATAGTGTTTGTGTAAGTGGATAATCATAGCTGATCATTAGTTCATTTTGCTTATTAATAAAAACACTGTAGTGATATTTCCATAAGAAAATCATTGGATCCTTGAAGTCCAGTGGAGCGTAGCCCACGTAATGTTTGACACTTCTGATATTTTTCCCACCGTCCTTGGCCCTCAAGCTTTAAAATGAATCGTCATAACCTAACTTAACTTCTTCCTAGCTCGAGATATTTCGTGGGGACCAATTCGCTTATGGAATTAATATAAAGAAGAAATCAGTTATAAATAAAAGAACACACGTATAAGTAAAACAAACTTCTTTATTATTGCCATATAACATGATGATGCGACTGATCTGACTCGTGATAGATAAGGAAAGGCCGGAAGAGGAAGGGGGGTAGGGAAAGGGTTTTCTTATTGAGACCTGAGCCCAAGATGTTGTTTACTTCAAAACATCTATTCTACCCGTGGGAACTATGCGTGAGAAAGGTTGAGTCGTGCTATAAAGGTTCCGTAACGCAAAACGGCGCGCTATTGAGGTTAGAGTCGTGAAATAAAGGTTTACTTACCCAAAGAAGCGTGTTATTGAGGTGGGAGTCGTACTATAAAGGTTCAGTTATTTGAAAAGACGTGCTATAGAGGTTTATTTATTAGTAATATGAAATGACAAAAAGACGTGCTATCGAGGTATTTATTTGAAAAGGAGTCGTGTTATAGAGGTATTTATAACATTGAGTGTTATGGGAGATTCGCTGGGATTAGAAAATCAGACTCATTATCGAGGTTTTCGTCTTATCGAGGGTCGCCGTAGCGAGGTTCTACTGTATGAGTTTTGTCTAGCTTTGCCTGGATTTATCCACTATTTGTTATATTCTAGGTATCCTAGTCACATGAATACGGGATCAGATTTCATGTTCCGAAACACCGTGAAATTCATTTTTCCTCTAACCATGTATAATGTCCGGAATAATCTCCTAAATAACATAAACTCACCACCACCAAAACCGAATGTCGAACTTCATATTCACCATGGACTGAGCCAAACCCTGGTTGAGACTGTTTTCATTCAATCCTGGTTTCTAGAATAACACTAATCTTTACATGAAATCCAATGTATCCAATGTACTGAGCGCTCTAAAATAAAATTAACAGTTAAATTTTTCTTGAACGACGCGACGTAACATAACGATCTCATCAAGGCGGTTTGCTATGTTTATGTATGCAAACATGTTCTCAGATCTATATATTTTCCCCAATTGTATTTTACACCTATGAATTTTTTAGCAATAATTAAACGGAAAATAATTGTATATATTTTAGTACAAAAAGGTTCACAACTAGCTATTTTTCAGTAATGTAATAACTACAATCCAAGGCCAGTGCAGAAACTAGGCTTAAAGACAGGTGTAATTAATTATGCTTAAAACAAATGTTCAAGAAAGTACGAAAATCGAACTCCGTTAGAGATTTTGTAAGGTATTACTCGGATAATTAAATACAAATTAATCTTTATTAGTTTTCTTTAACACAGATATGTTAAGTTATATTAACAATAATGACTTTATTCTACTGGTTTCTAAGAAAGTTAATGCAGTGATAAAGTATGAAAAATACTTTTCTAATTAAAAGTCCCTTTTGTTTTGGATATTTTGGGCAGGTAAACGACGTAAAATGTAATTAACGTCTGGCTATACTCATAACACTTTTGATCAAGTAACGCTGTTTTAAGGAAATTCGCAAATAATTGTAATTAATTTTGCATTATAGGTAGAACATTTATTAAACTGCTTGCCAGACTTTTTTACTTGGATACATGTATTTAGTGTCATAGATATTTAACACACTATGAATTGTTCAATATGAGACCTCATCCAAAGAGATAGTTAATTTGGTGCGCTGGCGTGTTTAGCATTTATTCATCCCTTAACGACAAATTAGTGTCGTCTCCAGCTTCTACCCTTGCCCTGAATGAGGCTATACTGAGGTCGTTAGGGCCTAAAGCCAGCGCAATGGAGAGGTTTTGTGAGCGTGAACATTTTTGAAGATGAGCCTTTAGTCTGTATTTAACACACTAGAATAAATATGTTAATAGTATCGTTACGTACTATGTTTACTAATGTGTTTTAAAATATGGTTTGTTGACTCAACTATTTTACTTAGTAGTTGGACTATAATTACATTATCAATTTAGGGCTAGTTTTCCTTAGTTTTCTGGTAACAAAAGTCCTGTTTGTTTCTAGGCTGCACATGCAGTCATGCCAATGCTCTCATATGCAATTTTTATTAAAAAAAAACATAAAAAGTTTGAAAAATAAGAATGGTTCACAGTAAGATATTATAGATGCAAAATAGAATGAATACTTAGTAGTGACAAAGCAATATTTGGCTTAGTATTAATATCAAACCCGGTAATAATAATTTCTATTTCAAATTTAAATTAGCATCCAACCGTATACAGATAGAGAATGCAGCGAGGTTTTACTGGCGTTTGACGGTGTAAAAACTACGTCTTAGAAATACACATTGAAAAACAATGTTTATATTTCTATGTGAAGAAAAAGAAGATGCAGCATATTACCCATGCTTTTTTTAGCCTTCAAGACACAAAATACCATGAGTGAAATTCTGTATCCGACCATAGAAGATTGTGATAATTTTGATAAGCCCGGTGTATATAAAATGAGTTGTAATTATTGTGATAATTTTTATGTTGGTCAAACTGTTAATTTTGTAAAAAGATACAAGAATCATTTTTCAGCATGGAAGAACCAAAAACCGGAAAGATAGAATGTTGCAAAGCACCTTCTGGAAAAAGGCCACTCATTAGGAACAAATGAAGACAATTTGAATATTCTCCATATTTGTAAGAAAGGAAATGTAATGAATGCATGGGAAGAATTGTTTATTTTTAAGGAAAATGTAAGGATAGGGATAAATTGATCAATGAACAGGTCAACTTTGACTCTGGTGGTACTTATCGGAACTTGATTCTGGAACTTCCGGTAGCTAATAGTATATAAGCTGTTCGCCATCTTGTTTAGGCCATTCTCTGATTGGGCCTGATGATGACCGTTGTAACTGGTTGAAATCGATCGCCTTGTATCATCTTTTGTGTATATTTTACCGACATGTATGTAAGAACAGTATAAATGTAAATGTACTTTATAGTGTTGTAAGACTATTTTATTTATGCTGTAAATATAGAATACATACAATAATTGTTTTATCGTATTGATATTTTGTTTTTTATGGCATCAACAGAGCAAATTTCACTGACAAAGTAATGTTAATATAAAACCCTCTAAAAATTGTGTTACTAGTGTCAGTAACAAAATATTTAAGTTTATACAATTGTATAGAATTTAAATACTGTAACAGAGCTGTAACTATTTCTGCATTCAATAAGGAACTGGCCATTAATTGCCCACAAATGTTAGGCAGAATATTGAAGTGTTAAGTAAAGATGCTACTATCCTTTTGGTGAACGAATCAAAATATCTTTCTTTAGTCTAAATGACTACAAATTACGATAACTACAAAATAGTAATTAACTTTTCATATTAATTGTCTCCTTAGCCTTTATCTTAGCAACATAGTGTTTCAGGAATATTAGAAATATTTGTCTAGGAATTCTTCTATAAAGGAACCTATTTTTAAAATAATACATATCTGAAAAGAGACTCATGTTAAGCTTTTATGAGCGAAGTAAGATGGCGCTCAAAGGCTAGGTATTAAAGTCAATCTTCTTTTGTATTTAAGCCTTGAGACACCTACGTGAAATGAGATTTGTAAGGCAGGTTCCTTTTTTCCAAGTTCCTTTCCTATTTTCTTGACTTTTAAGTTGTGATATATATGTAGCCAATAACTATTTTTAAGATAAAGATCCGGTAAATTATATAAATCTGTCAAATAGTGGAACTCAAATGTAATAAACTCTATTTTTCCTCTATTGCAAATTACGTGTCCAATAAACCATGTAATACTTATTATTTGTTGCCACTTGTTTCTCAAAAAATTCGTACAGTTATTGGTTTCTCTATTGCAAGGGTTACTACGAAAAAGCGAATTATTTAATATTTATATTTTTAAGGTTTTATTAAATATATAAATCCCTACTGTAAATGATTGAGAAGAAAGCAAAGGTCGATAGGAAACATTATGAAACGTTGATGAGCCAGATAAGGTTACAATCAAATCACAACCGTCTTGCGTCTAGTTCAGTTTCTCGACCTGGCAGAAACTTTCATCGGCTTTGTCTCGTTGTGCGAGAAAATGTAACCCTATTTATGTATTGAGTATAGACTTTCTAAGTTTTATAGAATTCAGTAATAATTTGTATTTCTCATTTGAATATTTCAGCTATTTTTCATATAAAATTCTTGACAAACGTAAAAATGTGGTATATATCACACAGCCAGTTTGAACAGTTATAACAAGTATAATATAGGATTACCCTCCGACATGCCTTTAGTGAAAAAAATATCTTAAAACACGGACCGTTGAGGAAACTCAAGGTTCCTGTAGATCACATGACGAGATAACTTCTTGTATAAAAACAGTTTAGGACCTGTTTTATAAACAATATTATTAACAAACCAATGTTCGTGTACTTACTTTTGAATACTAAAGTTTTTAAACTTCCATTTCAAGATTTGACATTTGTTTTAACGGGTCATGAGCATCAGAATGTCCATTAATTATCAATTATGCGACAGTTGTCCTTTAACCAATAAACCACAAACTCAACAGAGGCGACAACCTTGCGACACAGTCCGCATAAGAGAAAGGAAGACCACAAACCAAAGTTCCACAGCAGCAATATGGCCGATTTGGTAGGATAGTTTTTCACATCATGAATGTTGTGGCTACAGCTAACGAGCTAACGTTACATTTAAGGCAATACCTTTTCTTTGTTTTAGGGTTTTTACGGTTGTAGCTACAACAAATATTTTACGCGAATTACATTGAATAACATCATTAACTTACATTTTCTGAAGACATAATGATATAATTTTGTAGAAATAACATTACGTAACTTTGAACGCACTTACTAATGTAGAAAGTGTTCACATTATTATTAGTTTGCAGCAAAATTACCATTTTTATTGATAATAGCTAGGAAAATCATCAAACGTAAAACAATATAATTTCAGCTGAACAAAACTGTATATTCAAAGTAAACCGTTTTAAGTAGAGCAATTGGTTAAACTATAGGACATAAAAAAGTAACAGTTTCACTAGACTAACAATTTTTAGCGCTGAACCAATTCGGGTAACTTTTTTAAATCCTCGTGTGAAGGGACTCGTAATCTTAACTCTCGTGAATGCTGTTCGCATCCGACAGCTTTATTTCCCTATGAGAGCCTGAGTTGAGACGATGCGGGTGGCTCTCGGCGAAATGTCTTGTGCTTCAGATTACCTTAGTGTGTAGTCGTACAGAGTCGTATTTTAGCGTACAGAGTGTCATACTGAAATATTTAATACCCCCGTCACAACAATAATCCTGCGTACTCAGAGAATTTCCAATGCATAATATATGTCTTAATACCACATAAAGCTGCATACCAAGTTTCATAAAAATATATTCATATATAAGTGATTTTAATTATTTTCCTTAAGAATAACATTGGTAATGAGTACGTAGGTTTGCTGAAACAAGAAAAACAAACAATTGGTTTTTATGCAAATATAAATAGAATTTAACTAGGCGAAGCCACGTACCAAGTTTCATCAATATTCAATCATAAATAAGCGCTATATAATATTCTAGTTATTATCCATAAGAATAACATGGGGGCTGAGAAAGCAGGTTTGCTGCAACAAGGAACAAATAAAAAAGAGTTTTTATATAATTATCAATATAACTCAACCCAGTAAAGCTACATACCAAGTTTTATTAATTTATGTTCATAATTATGGGAGTCATTACATTTTACTTATACTCCATAAGAATAACATGGGGGCTGAGTACGCAGGTTTGCTGCTACGGGAACAATCAACAAAAAATCAATTTTTTGTGCAAATATCAATATACCAGTACTACGAGAAGCCACATACCAAGTTTCATCAACATACATTCATAAATAATCCAGATATCAAATTTGATTTATTCTCCATAAGGATAACATTGGACAACGTACTGTGTTTAGCACTTTAATATCTCTGCAACGGTTGGGCGTAGAATCACAATTTAAACACCAAAATTATTGTTTTGTGGAACTGAACAGATTGGTAAAAGCAAATGTGAAGTTTACATTAAAATAAACAGAGGAAAAGCCGAAAACCTTTTTCCCATAAGATTAACATGGGAGATTTTATGAGTAGGTTTTTTAGATTTTCTCTGCAACTACTTAACCTAGGTTAATAATTCAAATTCTATATTATTTGTTTTTTAAGCTCTATAACATGGTCGAAACCAAAATTAAGTTTTTCAAAACTTTTAGGGTGAAAAATGCATAAATCTGATTTTTGGAAAATTTAAAACCCCCCTTCCCATGGTCCGATTTTTCTGGTTTTCGAACTTAGTCATAAATGTCATTTTACACATTTGAGCAAAATTTCATCGAAATTTTCGTTTTTTACTCAAGTTATCGTGTTAACGTACACACATATATATATTAGAGTTGTGCGAGTACCCGAAATTTCGAGTTCGAGCCGAGTTCGGCACTGAAACTCGAAAGTTTCGAGCGAGTTTACTCCCGCCGATTACCCGCGTTACCGAGGGTCGTCCGCGGCCGCGCGTCGTCTGTAAATTCATATTGAGTGTGAACACATTTGAGGTGTTAAGAGTTGTGATGTAGATTTTAGTGTTTTATTAATAAATAAGTAAGTTGTGGCTTATACATTTGTGTTTCTTTTTACCAAAATGGAGGATTTACTAGGACCTTCAGATTGAGTTGTATGAACACTGTCTGTACCTATAGTCCACTTTTAGCTTAACATAACCTTATCATTTTTTAAAGTAAAATATCAAAAGCATATCTATAATGAAATCTAATAGGTAAGCGTAAGAAGATTGTGCATGTTTTGTGTTCCATAATAATTTAAATTGAGTCAATCCATTAATTTTAGGCTCAACTGTCCTTTGGCATTGAGCTTTTTTTAAGACAAGTGATTCGTTTTGGCCTTGTTTTCATTCATGATATTTTAAATAATTTGTAATATTTTAAAACTCTATCTAAGCTTCAATTTCATGGCTTCAATTTCATCAATTGATTTTCCAGGCACTTTTAAACATATCTTCATGTTGTTACTAACTGATTATTCTTATTAGGACTATTAGTGTTAAAATTAATGCTAAGATATGTTAGTAAATACATTTTTGTGGTAAGTAAGTAGGCTATTGTTTTACCATGTAAATATATGCCTTTTAAATATTAAAATAAAGTTTATTTTAACTTATAGGCCTGGATGTAATTTTGTTTTCTTCATTCGTAGAAAGATTTAGATTAGGCCTAAACATAATATACAAAACATAGGATAAATAAAAAGGAGGAAATAAAATAAAACTGAGATTACTTTTTAATGAAACTGTTAATTAATACCATATAGGTTATAACAACCTTAATACCAAAAGATTAAAAGTATTTTATCTTCATGGCAAAATGTTATGCAATTACTTCGGTATGATTTATTTTCAGATAAATGTACTTACCTTTTTCCAATGAAGCAGGAATCCATTTATTTTACTTACTATGTCATTTTCAGCTCATAGTGACTAGAAAAGTATATTTTATTAACAACATTTATAAATGGAACCCTATACACTGTTTTGATTCAATTCAACTCGACCTATGTGTTTTTTTTTTATGTGTATACTCGACTCGTACTCGAGATTCGAATATTTTGTCATTTACTCTACTCGACTCGACTTAAAAAACCTGTACTCGCACATCTGTACTTAATTCGGCCGAAAATGACGATTGCTAACGATTGCGACCGGCCAAAACGCATAGTAACGGCCGCAAAAGACCATCGCATATCTTAATTCGGCCGAAAATGACGATCGCTAACGATTGCGACAGGCAAAAACTCGTAGTAACGGCCACAAAAGGCGAGCGCGTCACGTAAAATCGGCTTAAAATGACGATCGGACCGCGGAATTTCGGCCGTAAATGACGACGGAAAACATAACATCGGCCAAAAATTATGACTGGACCACGTAATAGAGTCAGAAAATGATGACGGTATACATAATATCGGCCCTAACTAGCGATTTTGTCATCTAATATTGATTATAAACGATGACTGGAGCAGGTGATATTTGCCAAATGACAACCGGGCCGTGTCAATACGTCAATACGTAATCCAGTTTGATTGTACTGGCCTAAACTTTGTACTGCTATTCATGTATTAGTTAGAATCCATGTATAGGTTATCAAATCTAGGGTGGTATCCAAATCCCATTACACTATTTGAAACTACCAACTGATGGCAAATACTCGCTCGAATATACTCGCAACCCGAAAATAATTGACACTACTCGACTCGACTCGATTAAAAAACCACTACTCGCACACCCCTAGCTAAAATACATATTTTAAAAAGGGGAACATTGCATTGCAAATTCTTGAGTCTTCTTGAAGAAACAAAAGTTAACGAACAATGATTTAACATACAGTATATAAACCTTATTATCTGACTAAGCACTTTCAACTAATACATATTAAAATTGTGTTCCACTCTTATTGTAGAATATAAAAATAAACGTTTATTGCACAATTTCTGTTATCAGTATATTCAGTTACCGTCACAGTCCCGGTCCCGACAGTGGCTGTTAATAGAGGTTTTACTATATCACTGTAATAAAGTAAGTTAAGTTGGACAAAGTTTAGGCATTATGGTAGTTTGCGAGAAAATGGCATTATGTCTGTTGAGGTAATGGTTACAAATTGTGTAAGTAAGTACATTGAAAAAGCCTATAATATAATGAAAATGCAATCAATTAAATATGTTAACTGCAATGTTAGTGTGGGTAAAGGTACAGTGCCATCGATATCTACTGCCTCACTGCCTACATTGTATGTGGGAACATACAATAGTTTTGGATACAGGAGGGTGACGGGAACATTGGTTGTGCTGGTCACTTCTATTCAGGCTACTTTAAAAGCAGTTGTCAGATATAACAGCTCCAGATGTTCCTAGCTTAGACATTGGTCAAAATCAAACTAAGCAAATACTAACGTACCTCTTAAATATTTTAAGGTTTTTTTATTAATTTTAATGAATAGTTGATGTAATCATAATCCGAAATTCCACTAAGATTTTGAGCTGTACATTTTGAAGTTGATCTATCATTGAGTTATCATGTAGACACAAATATGATTCATTGTACCATATTTTCATACCACTGCCAGCATTGAAGTCATACAAATTCATTAGAGGACTCTCTTCGTTCTTTCATCCATTTACATGTTTAAAATGACTCCTCCATTAAAACATTAAAAATGTGAAGGTGCATGGGGCAGGTAGATGTTTTACTAATTTTATAAAGGCATTTTACCTGGAAGGTAAGAGCATTTGTTTGATATCAAGCCTGTACACAGAATTATTGTTTTAGAGGCTGGAAATTGCTGGAAAATCTAGAAAGGATAATGAGGGTTCAAAAATGATTTAGAAAGCAACAAATTACACATATAATATTAAAATATTATAATGTGTAATTCGTTTACCACCGACATTCAGACATAATATTTTTGTTGCCAGATCACTCAACACGTATCTCAGATCGGTCTTGAGTTTGGCGAACTCAAGGAGGCCAAAATTCCAACTTTAACAACCCCTCATAGCCACAAGGTCTCCCAGTTTCACAAGAATCTGAAATCTTCCTACGGTGAAAAGCTAAGCGAGTTGCAGGTTCGTAGACCAGATGTTCAGACACTTTGAGCCAACTGAGGAGCTGTAGCGCAACTAAAACTTGTCCCGAATTCTTCCTTTTATCTTTCTATGAGCTTTTTTGAGGTGGAAATACAAAAATGTATAAAAAACATGAGTTGTGCTCTCCTCACCAACAAGTAATATAAAACTATTATCTACAATCATATCTGATCTGATAATACAGTAGAACCTCGATAACTTGAACCTCAGGGGGAACGTGAAATATTTGATTTATCGAATATTTCGAAATATCGAGGTTCGACTTATCAAGGTGATTCTCCACAGACTTCGACTTATTGAGGGTCACAGTAACGCAATAGATGGATCATGGATAGGTAGAATCTTTACATCACTTCGTGCTTTTTATCATAAACAATCATACCGGATAATAATAATTATTAAAATTAAAAAGTTTTGAACAATTTAATGTATAAAATAAGCCCGGAAATATTTTGTAAAGCTTCTTTGGTTAATGTAGTAGAGGATGAAATACTTCAAAACACTTCCTTCATTGAAAATATTGTAGAGTAGGAAAGTAAACAAATAATGACTCATAGTTCGGTATTTTGGTGACGTTTTCCCATTTGACCGCTTCCTGTCTATTTATAGACTTTTTTGCTCACTTCTTATCACCTGCCCCAAACAAACCCCTCCCCCTTACGGAAGTCAGTTCTGACCAACTGCGCATCAATTTCAATTTAGCTGAACATCAATGTACTGTAGACTATTAAAATAATTTGCAAGACTAAAAGAGAACAAAACATTTTAACAATTAAATTGCAGAGCATTGTTGGAATTTGGGTGAAGCAAAACGATACTATTTTTTTAATTTTTTACTGTCGATAGAGTTCACTGGTGTCCCAAACTGCTTCCTGATGTCACTATTTGTTTGTGTCAACAGCCTCAAATAATCTTCAACTTTTCCTCATAGGGTAGAGTTTTGCCAACACGTTTTGCCAAACTACAAACACTTGGTAAGAAATACAACTTGAAAACTACTTTTTTCCTTAAAATCCATTGTTGGTGATGGTGAGTTTATGTTGTTTAAGAGATTATTGCGAACATTTTCCATCACTGATTAGTAGTGAAACTTGTTTTTACTAATCAGTGATGGAAAATGTCCACAATAATCTCTAAAAATTACGTTTCGCGCACTATATCCAGAACCTCTAAAACTGGCACTAACGACACACCGGACACAAATCTAATAAAATCAAAACCATTTTATTTAAGAAAAATACATAATTTACAACAATATGAGACTGTTCCTTATTTATGAAATGAAATCCTCACATATAGTTGTAACCCGTGCGTTTGTTAGATATGCGCGTTGCTCATCAACATAAATTTGTAGGTTGTTTGACCGACACCAGGAGCACGCGGGAAAGAGATGTAGTGAGAAGGGAGGGTTGGAATTTCCGGCTGAAAAATCACTGGAGGTTTGTTGAATTAACAGCTTCGACTTATAGAGGTTCTCTACTCTAGTCAATACTTCGACTTATAGAGGTATGGCGATTGTACATATTCAAATTATGGAGGTTCTACAACTAAAACTTCAACTTATAGAGGTGCGGTGACAGGCTAAGAATACTGAAAAAATTTGAGTTATCGAGGAGTTTCCTGCTAACCCTTCGACTTATAAAGGTAAAATAATATAGCATTAGGTAGGCAAGTTCAAGGGGAATAACAAAAATTCGAGTTATCAAGGAATTCGACTTATTGAGGTTCGAGTTATCGAGGTTCCACTGTATACAATTTGTATGTGATTAACTAAATAAGTGTCAATCTTGGCCTGTTTTTGTACAGTTTTGTATCCAAATGGGACCCCTATTTTTAGCGTTGAAATTGACTTGCAAATAGTGAAACTCCCTGGGAATGTCATATAATGCTCATGTCACTCTTCAACCTTGGAGCCCTAACCCATGGACCTTCAAAATTGCATTGTAAGCTGTATAAAAATAAATCACATCCACAATAAGCTGATATAGTTAGGTTTTACATTTCAGTCAGCTAATTTTATTGTATACATTACATTAGAGTGTGTTCATCTGACATGGTGAGAAATGCAAATCATCAAATTAATTGGCCTATCGTGTTACATTGATATAACATTGCATAGTACAATAATTCTTCTGACATTCATGTAAAATGTGCATAAGCGCGCAGAGTCTATTTAGCGTGGATCCCAGAACCGAAAAATGCACACTTTTCTCCTCCTCCCTAAATCTCGCTGCTCTAAGAACTTATTTATCTGCCGAATAATTGAACACATCAATTATCGTATCTAATCTGATAGTTTACTCCTCCTTAACACAAATATGTGCTAATATTATTTAATGCAATAGATATTGTGTCTGCATGAATATATTTAGTTTGCAAATATCCTAATGTTACTTGTTTTGTATTAAACTGCAAAAAATCTAGAATACGCGCAGGCCGGGCGGCTGCACGTCACTCCAATTTCTCGGTAAAACTGTGTAACTTTGTTTTTAAAACAATTAGCAATATGATAACCAAGTACTATTTTAAAAAGCTAAAATACCTAAAAATATCATTTCAGAATTTATCTTTTCCTACTGTTTTTCCCAAACATGAGAGCAGTAGGAAGCAAACAAAATTTATATTTATATTCCGAATTCAAATCATTCTTACATTTACTTTTCCACTAAATCTCCACCAAACAATGAATAAAAAGAAGGCGAAGGGGAATATTACTTATACCTGCCACCCGGTTTCGAAGAAATCTGCCGATCGTCACGGGAAAAAGACAAATGACTGTTCTTGTTTGGATGTTGATTTTGATTGAATTTACATCTGTAAATACCTAATTACACTCCCAGTATTACTTACAATCGAAGAAAAATGTACGTATTGTTTCATACTTACATCATACACTAAACTCGATTTTTTAACATACTAACATCTAAACATTTATTTAATCATCTCTTTTGGCACCCCCCAAGCTCTCTTCGGAGCTACCCACGGCACCCACCGTGCGCATGCCTATGAAAATGTGTTGGCGAGGTTTGGGGGTTCTAGGAGTGCGGAAATCTTCAGCTCCCTCAAGTTTTCTTCAAACTTACTGTTAGGTGTTGGTTATTATTATTATTTTTTTAATTAGTCAATTTGCCTTTTATCCTAAGAGCCTTAGAGATTGAATATGAGAAGTGTGCAAGTAATCATCAATATGATCTGGTATCTCAGCTTACAAATCAACCTGCAATAATTTTACTCCACATAAATTATTAATACATATTGCCTTGTACTTGGTGTTGCAGACGGTAGTTCTCCGAAACCAGGGATTTAACTTTGTGCAGTTCCTTCAGGAGATCGCCTCAGAACAGCAGTTTGAAGTTACTTATGTCGATATCGAGGAAAAATCTGTCACTGGTAAGTTGTTAGCTGTACCTTTATGTAGGTCTGATGGTGAATAATACCAATTGTTTTTATTGTGAAGTAGCGTTTAACAGAGGTAGAGCCCTAGCATAGAAATACATTTTCTCCCTGGGGAATTATGTTTATAAAATAACTTTGACGAGGCAAAATAAAATTACCATCCACTCTATTTATTCAACGAAATATAAGTTTAACCTTTAGTCCACTTTCCCTAAAGCTGTGAAATAGGTGTACTGCTTATGACCAAAGGTTCCTAAAAAGTAGTGTGACATTTTAACCAAATATTTGTTGAAGTAGTTATACAAAAAGTCCTACGCCCTTGAAGGTTTTAGTGTTTTGTTTCTAATTTCAAACTTGCTTTGGTTTATCACCTTTTTCCTTCAGAAATGTTAGATGCTTTTACTTTGCATTAAAAATTCAGTATAAAGTGTAACACAATGGCTGTAATATGGAACTTTCTTTTAGGACTTTCTTTGATTATTAGCGAATTTCCCCTATAGGGAAGAAGCTATTACCTTAGGTCTCATGGTAAGACTTAAGCCCGAGACCATGATAACTTTTTGTTTTGAGGTCCCCAGATGCCAAAAACACTATTCGTTCAAATTTATATATATGTATGTAATATATATATATATATATATATATATATTAGAGATGTGCGAGTACTTGAAATTTCGAGTTCGAGCCGAGTTCGGCTCTGAAACTCGAGGTTTTACTGAAACTCGAAGGTTTCGAGCGAGTTTACTCCCGCCGTTTAGCCACGCTACCACGGGTCGTCCGCGGCCGTGCATCGTCTGTAAATTCAAATTGAGTGTCAACGCATTTGAGGTGTTAAGAGTTAGTTGTGATGTGAATTTTAGTGTTTTATTAATAAATAAGTAATTTTGGCTTATAAATTTGTGTTAGCCTACTCTTTACACCAAAAAGGAAGATTTACCAGGACCTTCAGATTGAGCTGTATGAACACTGCCTGTATAGTCATAGTCCATTTTTAGGTTAACCTAACTTTGTAAAAAAAGTAAAATATCAAAAACAAATCTGTAATGAAATCTAATAGGTAAGCATGAGAAGTTTGTGCTTGTTTTTGTTCCATAGTAATTGAAATTGTGTCAAAAGAGACTCAACAAAATTCCATCCATTAATTTTAGGCTCAACTATTGTCCTTTGACATTGAGCTGGTTTTAAAGACAAGTGATTTGTTTAGGCTTTGTTTAAGTTTCATTAATGATTTTTTAAATCCTTCTTAATATTTTGAAACTCTATTTAAGACATGGCTTCAATTTTATCAATTGATTTGCCGGGCACTTTCAAACATAGTATATTCATGTTTTTATTAACTGATTGTTCTTATTAGGACTATTAGTGTTAAAATTAATGCTAAGATATGTTAGTAAATATATTTTGTGTGGTAAGTAACTAGGTTAACGCTTTACCATGTAATAGGCCTTTTAAATATTAACATAAAGTTTATTTTAACTTCTAGGCCTAAATGTAATTTTATTTCCTCCATTCGTAGAAAGATGTAGCTTAGGCCTAAACATAATATACAATAAAACGTAGGATAAATAAAAATAGGAAATAAAATAAAAAACTTAAATTATTTTTTAATGAAACTGTCAATTAATACCATATAGGTTATAAAAACCTTAATACCAAAATATTAAAAGTATTTGACCTTTATGGCAAGATGTTAGGCAATAACTTTGGTATGATTTATTTTCAGATAAATTTACTTATCTTTTTCCAATGAAGCAGGAATCCATTTATTTGACTTACTATTGCTATTTTCAGGGCATAGTGACTAGAAAAGTATATTTTAATAACAACATTTATAAATGGAACACTATACACTGTTTTGATCCAATTTAACTCGACCTATGTTTTTTTTATTTGTATACTCGACTCGAACTCGAGATTCGAATCTTTTGCCATTTACTCGACTCGAACTCGACTCAACTTAAAAAACCTGTACTCGAACATCTCTAATATATATATATATATATATATATATATATATATATATATATATAGAGAGAGAGAGAGAGAGAGAGAGAGAGAGATATATATACATATATATATATAAATTTGAACGAATAGTGTTTTTGGCATCTGGGTCCCTCAAAACAAAAAGTTATCATGGTCTCGGACTTAAGTCTTGCCATGAGACCTACGGTAATAGCTTCTTCCCTATAGGGTAAATTCGCTAAAATGTACTGACTATTTATGAAATACAACAAAAATCAATAATATAAGTTAATATATATATATAATAATATATATAAGTACTTGCATGTCATTCTAAAGACAGGTAGAAGAAAACTGTTAACTGAACAATTTGTAAATCCTCGACCAAACTAAAATCGGAAGGGTTAGTTTAATTTTATTTATGAAACCTGTAATGCTGAAAGTTAGCCGGTGATCCAAGGTTTATTAACTTGGCAACTTTGTCTAGACGTGAAACTTGTTTTGTTCTGGAAGTTCATTAACACCTCGGCTTTGTTGATAGACTTTCTAAAAAAGCCTAACTATACTGGGTAATTTTAAGCAGATAATTCGAATTATTTTCAAATAAATCAAACGCACAAAGTTTTGTTTTTGTTATCAAAATGTATTCTAACTTTTTAGAGAATTTCCCTAATAGGGAAGAAGCTATTACCGTAGGTGGCGTAGTAATACTTAAGCCCGAGACCATGATAACTTTTCGTTTTGAGGTCCCCAGATGCCAAAAACACTATTCATTCAAATTTATATATATGTATATATGTGTCCGTTACCTCGATAACGTTTGAAAGAAACACCCGATTTTGATGAAATTTGGCACAAATTTGGAGAGAAGCATTTATGAGTTTAATCAGAAACCAGATCTATCGGACTATGGGAAGAGAGTTTTATGGAGTTTAAAATTTTCCAAAAATCAAGTTTTTGCAATTTTTACCCCAAACTATTAAAAACACTTAATTTTGGTTATAGCCATTTTATGGAGCTTAAAAAACAATTTAGTATTTTAAATCATAACCTAGGTTAAGTGGTTGCGGAGAAAATCCAAAAAAAATGTGTCCGATGTTCATCTTATGGGAAAAAGGTTTTTAGATTTTTCTCAGATAATTTTACTAAAAACTTCACATTTCTTTTTATAAATACGTTTAGCTCAACAAAACAAACATTTTGGTGTTTTAATTGTTCTCCTTCCAACCGTTTCAGAAATATTCAAAGTGATAACCGCAGTACGTTGTCCAGTGTTATCCTTATGGAGAGTAAATAAAATTTGATATCTCGATTATTTTTGAACGTGCATTTATGGAACTTGGTATGAGGCTTCAAATAGTTCTGGTATATTGATATTAGCACAAAAACTAGTTTTTTGTTGATAGTCCCCGTAGCAGCAACCCTGCATACTCGGCCCGCATGTTATTCATATGGAGAATAAGTAAAGTTGTATATCTCCCTTAATTATGAACCTAAATTAATATAACTTGGTATGTAGCTACACCTGGTTGTCACAATTACACAATATTCACAATTACAAAAAATCATTACTTACCTTCCCCGTTGAAGCAAACCTGCGTCCTCAAACCTAATGTTATTCTTATGGAGAATAAATAATATAATATGTTGTTTATGAATGTATTTTTGTGAAACTTGGTAATTGGCTTTATGTTTCAGTGAGACATATATATTTGTATTTATATATTAGTGAGACGGCGGTATTTATATCTTTAATGTTAAGTAATATCATATTTAAATGATACATCTGGTCTCTTTATAATAGTTTATTTATATTATTATACAAATAAACTGTTGTAAATGTAAATAACGATAATAATTTCAACCTAAACTAAAGTAATATAGGAGTAATCATCCATCAGACAAAAGCTATAAGTTAAACATTTAAAATTTGTGGATTTGTAAGTTTTTCATTCAATTTTAATTTTAATGTTAGGCTCAAAATATTATGACTACGTGTCATGACAATTTTATATTTACTTGAAAAAACAGTTTTAAATAAACAGAAAATATAATTTGTTATTTGAATAGCAAAACAAATAGCTTCTTCCCTACAGGGGAAATTCGTTCAAATCAATAACAATCCAGCATAACGGAGTGTTTATGTCATTTGGACAGTTTCCCTCATGTATTTTGGAGCCAAAGTTATTACTCGGGTAAATACCCAGGGCTCGTTTGGCCTTAAGTCAACATTGCCACTGCTTCTTAACCATGAAATTGACAATCAACCCAAGCTTTCTCATTACTACATTTGCAAAGCTTTTGTTGCCAATATGTTTTAAATAATATATTACTAGTAGGACCTGCTGCTCGATCAGGTCGAATGTTCTTCTTAAGCTTCTGAATCTACAACTCCAGTCATTGCGTATTGTGCGCACTACCTTGTAATTCCTGTGTAGGGATGGGCACAACTGCCAAAATCACACAACGGTTGCGCTGTTACAACCGTTTAAAACAACCGTTGTCGGCAATTGTTGACCGTAAAGTTGCGTTGTGTTTTCTCGCTAATACTGAAGGCAGTGACAACTGCCTCGGTACAACCGTTTAGCTTTGTGAATCAGCTTAGTTGCGAATAACCGTTGTCGTACCGATAACCGTTGTCGAATAGTTGTCTGTTGTCGGCCGTCTGCTGAGGGCGTTGTTTAATAAACCGGTTGTTCACAACTGTTTCGATAACATTTTGTCCTGGCGTTTGGCGTTGCGTTGTGTCCAGCACCTGTATCGAAGCCGACAACTGCCATCAAACTATTATTTAGCTGATATTTGCAGTCATCGACATACTAATATTAAGGCATATCGTTTAGCATATGGAAACCTTATTTTAATGTAAAATTAATTGATTGTTACATACAATAATGATTGTTATATGCACATGTTTATGGTTTGTAATCGTTTTTGAAGTAGCCCGATTATTTGTTTGCTTTGTTAGAAATTGTCTGACAACGTTTTAAGTAATTGTTTTTCTATTTTAAGTCCAATTCAAATAATTTTAGTTACGATTACTTTAAATTATACAGTTGTAGTTGTTCATTTGGTGGTTGTCGATAACAGCCAGTTCCGCACAACCGTTTAGCTCGACAACGGTCATCGCTACACAACCGTTGCGTTTTTTTCGCCCCATCCCTATTCTTTTGCTCATTCAGTCCTGAAATGAATGTGCCATTTTTCTCCTTGCTGTCTTGCTGTATTTTTTTCAACGCCACTGGCATTTTCGTTATTAGAGTACACAAACGCTTTTAGGGAAAGCGGTCCAAACCCCTCAAATTCCCCTTAATTTGCTAATGTATCAAAAGCTGTGGTTTAAGGTTTGTTTTCCTTTCATCAGAATTACTCTGAAGTTTAGAAGGCTTGCGGGGCAGATTCCTCATGGCAAATTTGAGTCGTAAGTGATTCCGTCAAATCCATGCCTCACCTTATTTAAAAAATCATATTTTATAATGTCTTGTAATGTTTTTAAATCTATCAGATTGTAATACCTAGACTCCAAAATAAATGCAATACTCAAGTATACTATTGGTTCTGTATGTATGCATTGATTTTGCTATTATTATTTATCAATTTTTTGCTCAAAATATAAATTACTAAACTGTTTTCTTTGTTGCAAGCCTAGTAATAACATTATTGTTGGTATGTTACATAAGCTAAATTAAAAGCATTCAGCCCTAATTGTAATTACTGGCCTTTTTTACATTCAAAACAACAAAGTTGAGTACACAGCAACATCAGTAAGAAATTAATTCAGACGACAAGGTTTGTAAATTAGTTCGTATTTTCATCCAACTGCGCCTAAACTGCTAAAACGATCTAAAAACTGACCATAAACAGGTTTCTATTAGCGAGTGAAAACTTCTTTAGGAAAAATTGTGTATGCAATTCGAGTGTCTTACCCGCTTTCGGAAAATGACCGTACTCCGCGCGATAACGATTTTCTCTCAGGCTTACGCACTTATTACATAACTAACTATTTCGACAAGTTCTTCGTTCTCACCTTCCGCGTTTGGGATGCTTAACTTTGGGTTGAGAGAAATCGGTTGAACGTATGGACTGGCTGAGTATAGCGGCTCAATAGTATAGGTTTGTTATCAAGAGTCTTACTGTCTGCGAGGTCCTATTATGGAATAGTTGAAAGTACGTGCTTCTTTACAAACACGTAACATTTAGTGGTAATTTAATGAACATCACAGGTAGAACGGTTATTGGGCATGTTCTTAACAGGTCTCAATGTTCCTCAATAGCTCCAAGCCAAACGAGGTTTCGGTGTAACTGTTGTTGGGTGCTACATTTTAAACAGTTCCAAGTTCCAAAATGGTCTGCTTCAATGACACAGAAACGACATCAATTCCGATGTACTTCCCAAGATTGTATTACCTAATTTATCGATGTAAATCAGATATAAACTAAAATAAATGTTGGCATGTAATTGAATTTTGTATTGTAATTAAATCCAGTCTATAGAGTTTAATCTATAACTTTAGAGAAGGAGAACTCATGAAATTGGCTAGCTGAAAGTGCGTGAAGGTATTTATTTAACTCGATTTAGTAGATTACATTTCTTTGATACCCGATAGCAGAGTATGAGACCTATTAGCTCTACGTCATAAACAGCGATTTATGAACATGTATTACCATCGAAACTTATGAAATCACAGTTAGGATGGTTAATTCTGATCACAAATCCAGTTATACACATTAAGGAAAAATATAAGAAAATCCCGGCCACCACTAGTAAACGTTATACGCAGTTCTGTTACACTGGTTCTACGCTAATCGTATTGCAAATCGCATGAGTCTAAATTCGTTTAGAAATAATTTGCTACTCTACTTCTGCGTCTAACTAGTTTTTGTTTAATCGAAATACAATTTAATATAGGGCTGGTTATAAATTTATTTAATAACACTAATTGAGTCAAAAACACGTGAGGGCTTTAAAGTTGGCCATGTTCCACATGCAGTGTATCACTTTCAATTAAATCTCTGTATTTGTTGTGTTTCATAAATTAATACCATTAATTCTTGTGATAGAAACTAGTAGATCTTTTCCAAGACTTTTATTAAATTAAAGGCAACGATGATATATTTTAGGCAGTATCTATCCTTTTCTGAGCTGCCAATTAATGTCTATATTCCTGGACCGATTAAGGTAAAAATATTTTTGATATTTTGTTACTAGTAAAGCAAATTGGTATAGAGGCACATTATGATTGATGTAATTATCGCAGGGGACTATCGATTTGGGTAGGTATGACGTATTTTAAGTCCATTAAAATAGAATTATACGAGTTCGTTTAATACTTTTACCGCACTCTGGTGATAGAGTTTTCACTAGTGCCTCCAACATGGCCTTAGGACTACTCAAAATTAACGTGCCTTGCGAAGCACGGTTTTATGAGTTTCTTTTGAATAAAATATACATTGTCTACCTTAGATTCTAGGCATACCTCAGATTGTCATGATTCATTTAGGATAATTTATAAGGCGGTGAACAACTACAAATTTAATCTGCGGTCGATTAACTTGTTTTACGTAAATTTTAATCATAACAATTATTTCCAAACAGGTAGCATCTGCTGAAAACCAAAATAAATATACAATGTCTTGATGCCCCTAGGTATTGAACAACGTGACTACGTGAGTCAATGTAATGCGACGTGACAACTAGGTGGGCGACATAGTTGCTGTGACTACGCGAGTCAAAGTCAGCAGGGATGTTCATATTCGAAGTTAGAGGACGTAGGTGGGTTCTGATAATAGTATATCATCAATAGTAACTAAGTATATAACCACGAAACTCTCTGACTTCGTTATACCACTATTATTGAATCGGAAATTGCCAATCGATGAATCAAAGTGTAGAGTATTTATTTACGTATTTATTTATTTACGTATTTATTACGTATTTATTTACGGATTTACAAACCTGCTATTAAGTGAATGGTTTACATCGTTTAATCATTGTCAACAGAGTATAATGCGTGTATATCTGGTACAAAGTTGCCGAGTTATGTTAAGTGATGTTAAGTGAGATGTTAAGATGTTAAGTGAGAAGTTAGTCTAGCCGCTCCCTGATACTAGCTACAGAAGCAGCATATCACAAGCATATATTACGTATTTATAGTTTCAAGTTCCTAAATTGTTTTTGTTTCATGAAAACTATTATTTCAATGATAAACCAACGAACTATATAAACACTGGGACGCGCTCTCAGGCCGGTGGCGAGGCACGAAAACGGTCCGGCTCGCCAGGCGTCCGCCATCTTGGACGTGGGCAGAACGTCCAAAGCAGCCGTGCGGAAAGGTTGGTTGGAACTCTTATTCGGTTGATTTTTATGTTTTTATGTACGATAAGTTAAGCTTATGTTGTTGCAACTTAATTTTATAATCATGGTGATGACTTGTGCTGAATAAAACTGAGTTTCCAGGGTTAAAAAGGCGGTATCGCTTTACAGGACATAGGTAAGAATTTATCACAATTACTTTTTACAGTTATGGACACGATTGAGTGATGGTTCATTTTCGCTGTGGTATAATTTAAAAGTAATACCGGTCCAACATTTATTCGTGTTTTATGTAAGCATATTAAGAATATTTTGTATTAAAAGCGGTAATGAACCATTATATTTTACCAGGAGATATAGCCAATAAACAACTTTTTTATTAGCATATTACGTGTTGTTATTACTTACGGGATGTAATAAAATACAGACGTAAGACTACAACATTGTAAGACAACAACATTGTACATTGTAACGTTGTAAGACTACAACACTTAAGATATATTTACACTTATACTGATTCACATACAGACGGGAAACATATATAAAAGATGGTACTAGACTATCGATTTCGACCAGTCACACCAGTCATCATCAGGCCAATGAGAGAACTGACGTCAATGTATGTGAATCAGTATAAGTGTAAATATATCTTAAGTGTTGTAAGACGTCTTTTATTACATCCCGTATATAGCCAATCAAAGTTCCTAAAGTACGATAAAAAACCATTTTAAAGAAATTTCTTCAGTACTTAAGCACCAAAATACTTTTTTAAATTACTTATTACCGGAAGAAATATTCAAATATTTACCTAATTTTGTAAAAAATTAAAAGAATGACTTGTCTGTATTTAAGTCAAGTGTAAAATTAGGCTCTTCAAATCTAAGTTAGTAGTAAAACAAAAGCTTAATAATATGTTGCATAAATTGCTGTATCGTAATTTCAATTTTTACAAGAAATATTATGTTTCAATCTTTATTTTATATTTATCATTTTCCCATACGAAAATGATCTTTAAACTTATAAAATAAGTTATATATTGTAACCAAGCTTTATGGCATGATATGTCCATGTAATTATACTAGGTGTACGCTCATTCCTCGCGTATAAGGATAATTGAAACACATGATCAAACTTAAATCGAGTCTCATAAAAAATTCAATATCTGATTTGAGTAACATCATCAGAATACATTCCATTATCATAACTGCCGCCAGAATCCGGATTTTATGTCTATATAGCTATAGTTTTAGTCACTTCTCTAAGAATCAATTATCGCGGTAGCTGAGAGATATCGCACTGGCTCTTGGAGCGAAAGGTCACAGGTTCGGATCCCGCCGCCAACCTAACATTTTATCCGTAGAAAAACATACATACATCACTTGTTTTTATCAAAGTAAATGTTGTATGAATATGTAAATTTATTTATTTTTAAAATAAATTGAAGATTTCAGGCATGGTTTGTTGTTAGGATTGGCATGGGTGCGTTATCTTAGAATAAACAGAGCATTTTGGGCTAAGCAGTGACTTTAGCAGTGTGGTTAATTTAACTTTTAAGAGAACAGCGGGTTTCCTATATGAACTAATGTTAACAATTTCTATAGGCCAAGTCAAAATATCCTTAAGGATTAACAATAAACCGTCAGGCCCAGTTATTTAGATGAAAAAATGAGATTTCAATATATTGTTTCAATAGCCTAGGATATCATGAAATTAAATTCTATAAACATGGGTTGGCCCAAGTCCGTACATGAAACTTCTAAAATGACAAGTAGCCTAAGTGTATATGCCTACATTTTATAGTCATAGTTCCAAGTTTATGATGAAAACAGCTCAATATAATTCAAACCTAGGAGATGTCAAATCATTTCAGATAACCTGTGCAAAAGGCTTAGTTTGGTTAGAATAGTTTAAAGCTTTTGTTTTGGTTCGCTAACTTACATCATTCCTGGTAATGTGTTTAAAGTATTTTACAACAGTTGTATTTTACAAAATGATATTTCAATATATTGTTTCAATAGCCTAGGCTATCATGAAATTAAATTCTATAAACATGGGTTGGTCCAAGACCGTACATGAAACTTCTAAAATGGTAAGTAGCCTAAGTGTATAGGCCTACATTTTATAGCCATAGGTCCAAGTTTATGATGAAAACAGCTCAGTATAACTTAATCCAAACCTAGGATATGTCAAATCATTTCAGATAACCTGTATAAAAGGCTTAGTTTGGTTAGAATAGTTTAAAGCTTTTGTTTTGGTTCGCTACAACATTCCTGGTTATGTGTTTAATGTATTTTACAAAATTTGTATTACCAGTTTAATGTTGGCTTACTCTTACTGTAATCCAACCCTAGGCTATGTCAAATCATTCAAGATAACCTTCCGGAAAAGGCTGTTTGGTTAGAATAATCTATAGCTTTTATTGTGGTTACCTACTACATTACTGGTGATGTATTTTAGGTAATGTAGACAATTTTTATTATTAATGTAGTGAAAATATAACCTAGCAAATAATTGTCCTACAAAATATTAAGGTTGTTCGCTTACTGCGACTAACTTCATCAACGCTTTCAAGATAAATTGAGGCTTTGTATACTTGTTACACATGACAATCACAATATTACCAATTGTCTAAGAAAATGTAATAAAACAAACTAATTTATAAGTTATCTTAGTATCTACAGTCATCAAAAAGTTATTTTGAGTTTTTCGACCTGCCACCCGCGTCGTCTGTCGTCTGCCACTGATACAATCGTCGCCTTTGACGACTGACGGACGATATTTACACAGAGTAGGCGTACTAAGGGAATATTAACTGTATACATTTTTTAAACGTACACTTAATAATTTATAAAATAATAAATATGCTCAAAACTTAAAAATATACTTCGATTTATCTCTCTTGTGTGTTTTTTGTTGGTAAAAAAACTGTTGTTATCCAGTATAACAAAGTATACTCTAGTAAACTAACTATTGTTACTCTGTTGTTGAAACATAGACGTCGGCTAAATTTTAGCGATTCAAGTACCACTAAAATTGGCTCCCAATGTTATTCTTATGGAGAAAAAAATAAATTTGGTTTTAAGATAATTTGATTAATGCTGAACGAAATTATCTGAATAACGAACTTGACCGAGATTTTGACCTGTTAAGTTTTTCTGGAAAATTTTAAGTTTAACTGTGGAGGCATTCTCGAGTTATTGGGGTCACAGACACGCCAGTTGAGTTGATTCTCTTACCAGTCTAGGCAGTAAAGTTGTGTATAAGGATACTTTCACTTCGTTCAATTATCCAATTAAATAAATTAATGCTAATTAATGATAAATATAAGTAACCAAAATGAACATGCATAGAAAATCATCGTCTTGAAATAAATTTAATAGTACATACATGAAACAATAACCAACAACAATTACAATATTGGAACATGTTTTCAGCAACGTACACTACATTTACAGCATTAGGCAACACATCGTTAAACATAACGATTAATAGTTGAATAATATTTGTAATTATGTCATAACAATTGGTTTATTTTCAAATTCGTTTAAAATTAAAAATAAAACTGTATTTTTTCTGATATTTTTTACAGTAGGGCCTTCGTATGCTGAAGAAATCCGTTAGTGTACTGCGTGATTTGTGCCCAGTCATAGTGCTCATTTTCCATCTGGCTTTTTCGCCCCATTTACTTAAAATGGTATAATATTAACTAGCGGGTCGATATGTTTTGAAGCGATTAACAGATACAAGTTACCCAACCCAACCCATTTTAAAACATTAAATTTACGTAAAAACTTAAAAGTAACGTTTCAAATTCGTTGCCAAGATTTTCATCGAAACAAGCAGTGGAGAGTATGAAAAACGTAGCGGCCAGTGACAGGGTAATATGTTGCTGTCAGTATCACCTACTGCATGAATCACTTACGTGTATCGTTAAAAATATTCCTCTCGTTTCAATATAGACAGTCTTACTTCCCTGTATTTCAGAATTCAGCTATAGTTGTTTTTTATCTCAGAGTGTTCATCATAAGTATGCATTTCAAATAAAATACTTAAAATATAGATTAACACACAGATTCACATAAATTAGTATTTAAAATATACTAGCTGATGCCCCGTTCACGGGGACGGGGATGTAGCAGGCATAAATTATTAAGTTTATAAACTTGTAAATTATAATCAGCAGTTTTACTAAATAAAATAACTCCATAAGATTAACATTGGAAATTAAAAAGCCCATGGTCAGAACCCTAAAGATGGATGGATGGTTTTCAAAATCTCAAAAGAAAGATCTTGAGGCTAATATCTTCAGACTAATATCAAACATGTATAAAATTAATAGTTTTAAAAGACCAAAATTGTAAAAAATCAATAATAATTTTAATAGCGTTTAGATAGGTTAGAGAAAATTATATTACTACCGATGCATTTTAATTTGTAACTATCTTATACAATTATAAACTACAAGTTTAGAAACAATCATAGAAACATTGGTTCAATTTTCCCTTGTTTTTTCCCAATATTTCAACAAATTCGCAACTTGTGTTAAACTACAAACTTTGCCTTTTAGACTTAGATCGGCCGCAGCTCGGCATCCAGCTTGAAACAACATAACAACTTGACAGCGCTAACAGTGAAATTACAATGTCAGTGGCGACCTCTGCCGGGGGTTAACTGACTGTTACTAGGATTGTGGAGGTCAGCAAGTCTGGAGGATTTTACCACGGCCTCATTTCATGGCAAGCAGATTCGCTTTATACATGATTGTCCTTTCAATGCTGGTGCAAGTATACAAGTTTGCATATTGGGTAAAAACAACGTAAAATCAATCTAAGTTTTATATGAATGTTTCTAAATTTACAGTTTAAACGTGGAGTTTATAAATGTATAAGATGGTTAGAAACATACATAATATACAATATAAATATTGATTTTTGTTCCAATGTTAGGCCTCTAAAACTATTAATTTCACACATGTTCCACAAATTTCACAGGAATGTCTTCGCTTTAATTATTCTACTAATTTTATAAACAATAAAATCAGTTTAAGGATAAGTCTTTAGAAAAAAATACGAAACATGATAGTTCCACTCTGTAAAATTCATTGTTGGTTGTGGTGAGCTTATTTTGTTTAAAAATGTATTGTCCGAGTAACCTCCCTCACCCCCCCCCCTCGTGAACAGTTGTACGCTTCCTTTTCTCGTTATAGTGTCTAGCTTTTGAGTTGCGGTTTTTCTTTGCTTTTTTAGCTTTTAGCGAATTTCCCCTATAGGGAAGAAGCTATTACCGTAGGTGGCATGGTAAGACTTAAGCCCGAGACCATGATAACTTTTTGTTTTGAGGTCCCCAGATGCCAAAAACACTATTCGTTCAAATTTATATATATACATATATATATGTATGTATGTGTCCGTTACCGCGATAACTTTTGAAAGAAGCGCCTGATTTTTATGAAATTTGGCACAAATGTGGAGAGTAACATTTATGACTTTAAGTTCGAAAACCAGATCGATCGGTTTATGGGAAGGGGGTTTTATGGGGGTTTAAAATTTTCTAAAAATCAGTTTTTAGAACTTTTTACCCTAAAGTTTTAAAACCCCTAGATTTTGGTTATAGCCATTTTGTAGAACTTAAAAAAGCAAACAATTCAGTATTTTGAATCATTAAGCTAGGTTTAGTAGATGTGGAGAAAAGTAAAAAAATGTGTCCATAAAATGTCCCATGTTAATCTTATGGGACTACAGTTTTTAGGTTTTCCTCATATAATTTCACTAAAAACTCCACATTTCTTTCTACCAATCAGTTTAGCTCTACAAAACAATCATTTTGGCTTTTTAATTGTTTTTTTACGTCCAACCGTTGCAGTGATATCCAAAGTGCTAAACACAGTACGTTGTCCAATGTTATCCTTATGGAGGATAAATAAAATGTTATATTTTGATTATTTATGTATGTATATTGATGAAACTTGGTATGTGGCTTCAAATAGTTGTGGTATATTGATAATAGCACAAAAAAAGTTTTTTGTTGATTTTTCCCGGTAGCAGCAAACCTGCATACTCGGCCCCCATGTTATTCATATGGAGAATAAGTAAAGTTTTATATCTCCCTTAGTTATGAACCTAAATTAATAAAACTGGGTATGTAGCTTCACCTGGTTGAGGTATATTAATAATTGCAAAAAAAACACATATCTTATCTTCCTTGTTGCAGCAAACCTGCGTACTCATTTATAATGTTATTCTTATGGAGAATAAATAAAATGCTATATATCACTTATTAATGAATGTATTTTTGTGAAACTTGGTAAGTGGCTCTAGGTAGTAGTGATAACCATGTATTTGCATTGGAAATTCGCTGAGTACGCAAGTTTGCTGCTACGGGGGTATTTTAGCTTTGCCTGGATTATGCCACTAATTTTGCTATGTTTTAGGTATTCTAGTCACCTGAATAGGATCAGATTCCAGATCCTGAAACATCGTGGAACTTGTTGTTTTATAAGCTATGATGGAAAATGTCAGCAGTCATTTCGTAAATAATATGATAGTTCCATGTTTCTCCAGCGTGTCGTAGTTCCGCGCTGCAGCAAATGGCAGCGTGAGAGAACAAACAGACGCCTGCTTGTTTCTAGGACTGCAATTTAATCTACGATTATAATAACCCACACATTTACCAAAATAAATTAAGTTGACTATGTCTTAATTCCATGATAGACAATAATCCGCAACCATGTTTACAATAAGGAATCTTATAAAAGCATTGTTTTAGTATTTAGTTGGCTAAATAATATAAAACTGAAGTTCTGTAAACGAAGGGCAAATCTTTAAAGTCTAATATTTTAAAACCTACAAAATGGCATTTGCAGAGGATAATAGCTTTTTATTTATAGGAAATATGGTGATGTTTGTGACACAGGATACAAGATAATCCCGATCTCGCTCCCTCCCTCTCACTCCCTCTCTCCTTCTACTCTCACCTTCTACCCCACTCATTCTCAGTCGAACTCACTCGATCAGAAGTAATGCCATGAATTTCCAAAACTAAAATGGCCTTCTTAACAATTGTGTATTCATTGGTTTGAGGTTTATGTTTTGTGTACCAGCAGTACTATGGCCATAACTGGCAAAGTAAGTATCAATAGTAAATCATCTTAAAATAATTTCCTATATTCTCAAGCGACAAACTAAACGATACAGATTACAATTGGTGTCTGGAGTAATACATACATTAAAATGGATCTCAATTATTTAAAATTTCCGTTTATAAAAGTGTAAACATCTGAAGGTATCAACTTCAAACTTTTACATGTAATACAACTAGTAAGACCAATTTTGGTAGGGAATATTAAGTTTCTACTATGTACCATTGTAAAATGGGCATTTTTGTTTTTCAAATCTAAACATCTTAAACCCCGTAATATTTAGGAAAAAACTAAAAAATCTACAGAATCAATAAAAATTGTAACTACGGGATTTAAAATAACTTAGAAATTGTAATTATTATAAGTTAAAACATAACTTGTTAGTCAAGAAATTACAAAAAAGCAAGTTTTAACTAATAAAAATCACAACCATTCAGTCATTTATGATTCTCTAGGTAAAATCTTCATGTCAATATTTTTAGGACAAAATTACAAAACATTTTAGGGTTTTACAGTTTTTTTCAATATTACGGGTTTTAAGATATTTAGTTAAAAAAATGGACGCTTTCTTGAAATGGCCCAATTTAGAAACTTTATATTCCATACTAAAATGAGCCTTATTACATGTAATTCATGTACTAAGTTTGAATTTGACATCTTCAGATGTTTCTAAGACATAAAGTATTAAGTACAAATCACATACATAGAAAGACGGAAAACAAAGCGTTTTAGGACTAACCTTTATATGAACCTTTTTGTATGAGAAATCATATCCCAAAGTCCTGAAAGGTTACCCTGTATAATAAATTGGGGAACAACACAAAACACAATAATTTAAGGTTTTTAGCCTGCCAAAATATGTCCCTGCATGTTTCGTGATCCCATTTATGATATTTACTTCCTAGTACACATACATACAAGTTGCAACAATACAATTTAATGTCCCACCGTTTACAAACAAACCACCATTTTTGAACCTCTACTGACAAGTCTAGAAAGACATTCTAGTTTGATTTGATAACGATACATTTATACCAATTAGGCAAACGTACATATTGAAAACAAAACGGAAATCTACAGCTTATTTAACCAAAATACATATGCGGCCATTGACCTAACTGATTAGGCCCTACGCATAAAAATACAAAATCAGTTTATAATTGGCATCAAATTATTTGTACTGTTTCACGATATGCAACACATTTTAGTTCATTGATCACTCCAGATCATCCAATAAGCGATGTAGGGTAATCTCGTGAAACCCCTTCAATTCAACGTTGGCAATTTGACTACCGCACTAGATATGCATTCCGCCTCTGCAGGTGCTAACCAATCCCGCCAAAATACAAGTCATGTTACCACTAATGGAACACCTTCTAAATAAAAAATAATTAAAAGAAAACTGCTTTAATTCTTTATTGGAAAAGTATAATAAACAAGTGCGCGTTTATTATTTTTGTTTGTTTGTAAAAATACTTAGAAAAGAATACATGTCAATTAGTCGAAGTGTATTTTTTGTCATTTCTTGCGAAACCCCAAACTATACTATCCATACGATAAATTGTTATATTTTATTCCACTTATTCTAGCCATAAAATAAGTAGTGTTACATTAATTTGCACAAGCTTGTTTTCAAATGTGATATTTTTCGTTGATATTTATTTTATTTTGTATTTTGTTTTGTGTTTTTTACAGGAAATAGTTTACAAAATAACATTTAACACTTACCAAAGTTATACGACATCACATATTATAGGGTATCGAAACTCTTACTCCAGAAACAACGTTCCCCATTGCTGTCATTGGCAAGATAGCAAGTCTGCTGCCCGTATAATCGATTCAATCTTTTATTTTTAATTTATTTAATATTTATCTGAAAACGTTATATGAAATGTATTTCGTTCTCGAAAAGTTATAGATGTGATTTTTTTACCTTAAATTTAACTCTGTAATATTTACTGTATATCATAAACAAATTGAAGTCATAACCAACCTATAACGTCATTAATCAAGTATTTCTTTACATATATTTAATATATTCTTTTTTTACAAATTTCCCCTATAGGGAAGAAGCTATTACCGTAGTCGGCATGGTAAGACCTAGGCCCGGGACCATGATAACTTTTCGTTTCGAGGTCCCCAGATGCCAAAAACACCATTCGTTCTTGTTTCTGCACGATAACTTTCGTAAAAATTGTCCGATTTTGATGAAATTTAATAAAAACGTGTAAAGCAACATTTATGACTTTAAGTTTGAAAATCAGACAGACCGCTTTATCCGAAGGGGTATTTTAGGGGGGTTTTATACCCCAAAATGGGTTTTTTGAGTTTTTACATAAAATATTTGAATAAATCTAATTTTAATTTTCACCATCGGATTTGGCTTAAAAAACGAACAATTTGGTGTTTTGATCATTTCTCTACGTCAATTTGTTACAGAGATATTGAAAGTGCTAAACACAGTACGTTGTTATGGAGAATAAGAAACATTTTATATCTCGCTTATTTATGAACGTATCCGAACGAACCTTGGTATATGGCTTCCATTTCGTTGTGGTATATTGATAATTGTCCAAAAAAACAATATTTTACCGATGGTTCCCGTATTAGCAAACCTGCGTTCTCAGCTCCCATATTATTCTTATGGAGAATAAGACAAATGTTATGCCTCCCTTAATTATGAACATATATTAATATAACTTGGTATGCTAGTTGAGTTACATTGATATTTGTATAAAAATTCATAATTTGTGTTCCTTTTTACAGCAAACTTGCGTACTCAGCCCCCCAAGTTATTCTTATGGGGAATAATTAAAATTGTATAAATTGTTTATTTATTAATGGATACGGCTGAAACTTGGTATGTGACTTTACCTGGTTGTGGTCTGTTGATATTTCCATTAAAACCAAATATTTTCTGTTGCTTATTGCAGCAAACCTGAGTACTCAATTCCCATGTTATTTTTATGAAGACAAATTAAAATTGTATATATGGCTCATTTCTGAATATGTATATATGAAACTTGGTAAAATTGGCTGTATATACAAAAAAGCACAAAGCAAAAAGTTTTATAGATGTATGCATTGGAAATTCGCTGAGTGTGCAGGTTTGCTGCGATGAGGGTATTATTTAAATAATTTCTATATTTATATAAAGAAAGTTTTTTATTTGATTCTGCTCTAGAAACCTACGTGTTAAACTAAGTTAGTTTAAAACTAACTTGGGGAGGATAATTAAAACACTCCTACTTTAGCATAAGTAATTACGAACAAATTATGTTTTCCTTTTCATATAAATTTGTTTAAACTTCAAAACCATCATAAATATAAACATAATGCACATGATACTCCGCCCTCCCTCCGCACACATTGGGAACTTGATTCTGGGGTTAAAACAAACCACAATTTGTATATACCTGTACACATGGGGCTATGGATCATTAAAGAAGTTATACCATATATTTGATTAAAATTCTTCATTTATTTAACAGTGTTGTAAGAATATTTTATTTATCATGGTTAGTTGTAACAACACGTATCATGCTACTAAAGAAATTATATACATTCTGTACGTAGTTTTTAAAATGTTAAGCTTTAAAAAATTGAGAAAGCCACCATTTTGAAATGATAACAACTAGAAAATTCAAATCCGATACAGCATTAGTATTAAAAAAGTACATGCAAAAACTTGAAGCCAGTATCTCAAGTGGTTACTGAAACATAAAGTATAACAAACACACATATAGACTAGCGGGAAACGGGGGGCAGATAGGTAATTTGTTTATGCAACAATTTTTGTTTCTGTTATCTTCAGGGACAATTTTCTGATGTTTCCAGACAGAGTTTAGAAACACCCAACATTTTGAAAAAAAACTTCTTTCGCTAATCCTCCCTGTATCAGTAGGGAAGAAAGAATATTTTAATCCGGGGCAGGTCTTAAGTTGTAGGGCATTTACCCCTATCCTGTTCATTCAATTACGCCCTATTGTGTTCAAGGAGCACATGGGGATGACTGGCCTATTAACATTCAATACTAGGTCTGTGTAATGTCGGTTTTACATTTAATTATTCTAAATTAAAACTCTACAGCTTTTGTAAAGCTTAAATAAATAACTATTTTACTAATGTAATTTTAAATTTGAAGCAAGCAATGTACTATTGTAGTGATCAAAATTATGTTCGTTGAATTGTATTGTAAAGCCACTCAGTGATGGAGCAATAAAGTTTGAACAATTAAACAGCGAGATTAGATTTCGAGAATAAAATCTTACTTATTGACTCCTTAAGGATTTTTTGGTTAATTACTTTTTCATTTCATTGTATTTTTTATGATTGTGGTAATTTCCTCGTGATGATTTGAAGAGAATTGATTTTTCCTTCGGGTGTCATGTCTCCGCCCACAATCTTAAACTTATCCATGTTATTTTATAGAAAAAAATACTTTTTTTCTTTTCTTTCTATTGTGTTTGTGTCACACAAACTGCAGTCTTAGTTTTTTCCTTACTCGTTTAATTTAAATAATCGAATGATAATACTCGTTTATAATCAAATGGTCAAACTGCAGACTATCACTGTGTTGTTTATATTTTTCCCCACCTACTATGTAAAGTCAAATTTTACTCCTTGTAATGAACGAGTATAGTGCTACTTTGTCTCCCTAGGGAGACAAAAAGTACTTTGACTCCCTAGGGAGTCAAAAAGTACTTTGACTCCCAAGGGAGACAAAGTAAACCCATAAGAATAACATTGACACTCTGGCAACACAGTGTATTGGAAAACTGGCAACGCTGTAGCTGTAACATGCAAAACATAATCAGCTGATATTTCGCTGCAATAATTAACGTTCCGAGTTCCGAGGTTAGTCACACAAACTGCAGACGCATTACGCATTACGCAACCAAAATGGACGGCGATTGTGAATGTGAATACTTATCGATACTTGTGGATTTTGGGGTGTGAGAGAAATGTTGAGTGTATTACGGGAGTAAAGTACTTGTCTCCCTCGGGAAAATTGTCGCCCTCGCCTACGGCGTCGGGTGCCAATAATTTCCCTCAGGGAGACAAAGTTGCACTTTACTCCCTTAAGGGTGCGCCCTACCCAGATTGAATTCATTGTTGTTTAGCGCCGCGCCGGCGCCGCCAACATGCAGGGCCATGCATATTTACGCTTGAAGACCATTTTGTTCTCCTCGATCGCACTGTTATTTTACAGATTTTTACCAAACTATTTGCAGTTTCACACTTTTCAGATTCCAATCTAGGGATCATACGATTCCTTTTTTCCAAAATAATTTTTCTCCATACGTTAGGAATCTTTAAAAAAACGCTTAATTTGAGAACATTACTAATGGCCTACCACTTATTTTGAATTAAAATCACGATTTTTAAATCGTATGATCTCTAGATGAACATTTATTGAATTAAATAACATCAAATTATTTTTAATTGGTTAACAATTTAGCCTACAATGAGGGAGATGCAAACCCCTTACTTGAGCGTGCGGAAGGGAGGTACGGCGCACCCTTAATACACAAATAACTATAGCTTTGTATTGAATTGCATTTAAAGTGTGTGAAGTTTGAGGAGAGTACGAAACAATGGTTAGTATGTGTTATAAAACTATTGAAAACAATTTTATATATAGAAATTAGAGACCGATATCTGTAGGTTTATTGTCGTTTCGACTTATTGCCAACTCTATGGTAATTGACTTCTTTGGCTTCTAAATTTAAAATTGATCCTATGAACATTCATATTTTATAATCTGGAATTGTAGATAACTAGTGGCTTGAAGGGGCCAAAGCCCCTTGCTCCAATACGGTCAAGGTTACCAATGATCGAATCGATCATACTCGTTCATCAGTTCGTAAGCAAAGTAGACACCTAATCACATGTTTTAATGTAAACAAAGCAGATGTGTTATTAATCCCCATGCTGTTACTATGGGGGATGTTTTACGTTTTTGCTCTTTTGCTGGTAACTTTGTACAAATACCGCTATTTTTCCCGAGTCCCTGGAATCAAGACCTTTAATTTGAGCCGTCTCCCGTCATCCTGCAATTTGGAAATTCCCACAATTTTGACTTAAGAATTTCGCTTACAGAATTATATATATATATATATATATATATATATATATATATATATATATATAAATAAATGTCACGCAAACTACTATTATTGGTACTGAATGAGCTGAGATTCAGAAGAACATAGTTATCACACTGAAATAAAATGTGGATCTACTACTGTCTAAAATATGCACCACAAGCGTCACAAGTTTGATAAATCAAACTATTTGATTTTGTATTATTGTGATTTGCTAAAACTTAACTACTGTAAACTTACAGAGTAGATAATAAACGTGGTAAATATTTCGGGAATTCAACCCAGTAAAAAGAGAGCCGTGAACTCGCTCTTTATGCTAATTGACAAAAAACCTCAACACACAGCCACCCGGCTGGAAATAGAACAAAGTAAAAACCTATGTCAATACTGTATAACTGTCAAACTGTATACCTCACGCCATGAAGTATTACAATTGTTGAATATTAATCAACACAATATTAAGTTAAGTAATTAAACAGATTATATTCTGAACCTCCAATACAGAAGCAGCAGATGAACTCTCGTAATAGACCAACTAAAAGCTAAGAAAGCTTTTTAAGTCAACTTTTTTTAACAAAAGTTAAAAACGTGCAAACTAAGTTGTTTACTGAAAATATTAAGTTTGTATCTTTGGCAAAGTTATTTAGGTTATCCAATCTAGCTAGAATGATTTATATAACTGCTTCAACAATTTTCGTTTTATGCTTATCCACTTAAATTTCCATCTAATCGTGATCGAGGCAGGTTATAGATAAAAACTAGTCATCGAATCGATATTTTAAAGGAACCCATTGTTAGTTTCAAATACTCGTATTTAATGACTTCCCCTATGATGAAGGTGGTGATTAAAAAAAATTTAATTTTAGCAAATTCCCCCTATAGGGAAGAAGCTATTACCGTAGCTCTCATAGTTATACTTAAGCCCGAGACCATGATACATTTTTGTTTTGAGGTCCCCAGATTCCAAAAACACTATTCGTTCAAATGTAATATGTGTCCGTTAACTCGATAACTTGAGTAAAAAACACTCGATTTTGATTAAATTTGGCTCAAACGTGTAAAGTAACATTCATGACTTTAAGTTCGAAAACCAGAAAAATCGGACCATGAGAAGGGTTTCAACATTTTTCAAAAATCATTTTTTGCATTTTTCACCCTAAAATGTTTATAACACTCAATTTTTGTTTTGAACATTTTATATAACTAAAAAAAACAATTAATATAGTATTTTGAATCATTAACCTAGGTTAAGTGGTTCCGGCGAAAATTGAAAAAACGTGTTCATAAAATCTCCCATGTTAATCTTATGATAAAAAGGTTTTTGGCCTTTCCTCAGTTAAGTTTACTAATTTCTTTATTAGCATGTAACGTGTTGTTACAACTAAGCAGGATGAATAAAATAGTATTACAACAATATACTATACAACAACTATACAACACTATATTTACACTTATACTGTACTTACATACAAGACGGTAAAATATACACAAAAGATGGTACAAGGCGATCGATTTCAACCAGTTCCACCGGTCATCATCAGGCCCAATCAGAGACTCATCAGATTTTATGTATCATATGTACCATATTTTGTGTATATCTTACCGTCTTGTATGTAAGTACAGTGTAAGTGTAAATATACTTTATAGTGTTGTAAGACGTATTTTATTTATCCTGCTTAAGTTTACTGTAAACATTACATTTGCTTTTACCAATCAATTCAGCTCCACAAAACAATCATTTATGTGTTTAAATTGTGATTCTAAGTCCAACCGTTGCAGAGATATTCAAAGTGCTAAACATAGTACGTTATCCAATGTTATCCATATGGAGAATAAAAAAAATGTGATATCTCGGTTATTTATGAATGTATATTAATGAAACTTGCTATGTGGCTTCCAGTACCTAGTACTGGTATATTGATATTTGCACACAAAATTTATTTTTTGTTGATTATTCCCGTAGCAGCAAACCTGCATACTCAGCCCAAATTTTATTCTTATGGAGAATACATTAAGCATACTCCTAAGGAGTATGCTTAATCTATGATAAAATGCAATACATCACTTATTTATGAATGTATTTTTATGAAACTTGATAAGTCGCTTTATGTGGTAGTGAGAAACATATACATACAGTGGAAATTCGCTGAGTACGAAGTTTTGCTGTAACGGGGTTATTTTACTTTTAAATTTAATTCATACACAGCTAACTGAAACCTATAATAAAAAAATAAAAAACAAATCAAGTAAGTTTTTCAAGGCGTGAATGTGTTACCTCGTTATTTATTTACAAAGTGGACCTCCTTTATGAACCTCGGGAAGGTGAAGTACGAACGTAAACATAAATTTAATGTACCACACGTAACAGTTTTACCAACTTTTAAATTATTCAGAATGCTTCTGCACGCTCCAATACTCCTCTCCCTTCTCTCCAGTACTCCTCTCCCTTCTCTCCAATACTCCTCTCCCTTCTCTCCAATACTCCTCTCCCTTCTCTCCAATACTCCTCTCCCTTCTCTCCAATACTCCTCTCCCTTCTCTCCAATACTCCTCTCCCTTCTCTCCAATACTCCTCTCCCTTCTCTCCAATACTCCTCTCCCTTCTCTCCAATACTCCTCTCCCTTCTCTCCAATACTCCTCTCCCTTCTCTCCAATACTCCTCTCCCTTCTCTCCAATACTCCTCTCCCTTCTCTCCAATACTCCTCTCCCTTCTCTCCAATACTCCTGTCCCTTCTCTCCAATACTCCTCTCCCTTCTCTCCAATACTCCTCTCCCTTCTCTCCAATACTCCTGTCCCTTCTCTCCAATACTCCTGTCCCTTCTCTCCAATACTCCTCTCCCTTCTCTCCAATACTCCTCTCCCTTCTCTCCAATACTCCTCTCCCTTCTCTCCAATACTCCTGTCCCTTCTCTCCAATACTCCTCTCCCTTCTCTCCAATACTCCTCTCCCTTCTCTCCAATACTCCTCTCCCTTCTCTCCAATACTCCTGTCCCTTCTCTCCAATACTCCTCTCCCTTCTCTAATCCCTTTCTCTATCATTGCTCAACCTTTTTCTAATAAGTTCGTTCCTCTAGCAGATATCGACAACTATTTATAAGCACTTAATTGATCAACTTTGACACTTATCATTAAAAAATATTTAATACTAGTAAAAACTAAGTATGATTTAATTTTACCCTTTGTTTAAGTGATTCGTATCCAACGATACCGGGCTCACATTTATAAGTGTATTTTCTAGTTCTTTGACGGATTTTCAATTTTGTTTACGTGTCTCTAGGTACTCAAATCAAATCAAATTAAAAGTGAACAAAGTTACTTTTAACAACCAATCAGCCTTCCGGAATTGATTATCAATATATACAGGTTAACATACTTTTGAGTTCAATTACCTGAGTTCTATAACTTCGAGTTAATTCCTTTGAGTTCATTTTTTTTACTTTAGTTGTTTTAAGTGACGAGTACAGGCAGCTGAACTATTTTAATGTTTTAAAATTTGTAAAACTACATAATTTTTAGAAATTGATGACATTCCGGAGAATTGATTAAAGTTCTACAGTTTTGATAATGGCTCCCTGTGAGCCGAAACTATAGTAAAAACATATAATTATTAGGAATTGCGGACGTGAAGGTATGTTAACCTATTTTATACGTGCAACAATTAATTTCTTTAGCAGGATTTAAAGTTTAATCTCTCCTTTCCAAAACTTGCGTCTGGAAAAGCATAAAGTGAATACGAAAGGACCAATGAGTAATACTTTATGTATTAAAATTTAACTGTTTGAATGCCGTAGAGTAATAATGAAGCTATCTTTATTGAAAATAAAAATAACGTACTTAAAAGCCATAAAAGTTTGTCCAGTTATTTCTCCACAAAATCAGAAAGAAACTTTTGGAACACTTAGACAGAATTGGCAGAGTATCAAATGGTGCCGTAAATGTCACCAATCAATGGTGTACTCAAAACAATCGAGAGTAAATCGTTCCTTTGTTTACCAGAAAAACAATTTTACACAGAATATTCCCAATCAGAGGCACAAAGACACGGAGGCGACAAGGAACGCGGCCTTTCGTGGCACCTCTCTCATTGAATATTTCAACTCCTATTTTCCGTTTTTCTGTTAGCATCCACGCCTTTAATAGAAAGGTGGTATTTTACTCTTTTACTAATTATGTATCTATTCGATTATATATCAACATTTTTAACTGTCTATTCAATAAAATGTAATATTCAAAGTATTTAAAATACTATATCTTAACAGAAAGTTCCAATTAATAGTCAGTTACCACATACTATATAAACACTAACTTGGTAATTAGAGTATTTATATTTATAAATTCAAATGATTATAGAACCTTGCAGTTTATTTCCATACATCATAAGTATTACACCTAATACAAAGTAATAGATACTCAAATTGATAGTAGAATTCCCCTTATGTTCCAAATAGTTATTCACAAAAACAATTATTCAATAAACAATTTCTTGAATCGCATTATACGGGTTGTTACAATTAAACAGGCTACAATAAATGACGACTCACGAATCTACAAAATATATTTACACTTATACTGTATTTACAATCGATTCGGTGAATTTGCATAAAAGATGGTAAAAATACAATCAGGTTCGATTAGCCCACACCTGTCATCATCAGTCACAATCACAGAAATGTTGTGATTTTTTATCATTACTTTTTCCTTATATAGAGATGTCATATTCACATCATGAAAAGTCTGTGGTACCTGTGGACGAAACTGTTTTAGTGAATTTCCCCTATAGGGAAGAAGCTATTACCGTAGGTGGCATGGTAAGACTTAAGCCCGAGACCATGATAACTTTTCGTTTTGAGGTCCCCAGATGCCAAAAACACTATTCGTTCAAATTTATATATATGTATATACATATATATATATTATTTTTAAAAGAAAATTACCAGAGTACCCTTCAAAATTCATTTTTAATTCACTGACACGTGTTTCGAGGTTTATATATATATGTGTCCGTTACCGCGATAACTTTTGAAAGAAACACCCGAATTTGATGAAATTTGGCACAAATGTGGAGAGTAGCATTTATGACTTTAAGTTCGAAAACCAGATCGATCGCACTATGGGAAGAGGGTTTTATAGGGGTTTGCAATTTTCCAAAAATTGGTTTTTTGCAAATTTGACCACAAAATGTTAAAAACACCAATTTTGGTTATAGCCATTTTATAGAGCTTACAAAAACAAATAATTTAGTATTTTGAATCATTAACCTAGGTTAAGTGGTTGCGGAGAAAATCCAAAAACACGTGTCCCATGTTAATCTTATGGGAAAAAGGTTTTTAGATTTTTCTCAGATAGTTTTACTAAAAACTTCACATTTCTGTTTATTAATGTGTTTAGCTCAACAAAACAAACATTTTGGTGTTTTAATCGTTGTTCTACGTCCAACCGTTGCAGAGATATTCAAAGTGCTAAACACAGTACGTTGTTCAATGTTATCCTTATGGAGAGTAAATAAAAGTCTATATCTCGATTATTTATGAATGTATATTGATGAAACTTGGTATGTGGCTTCAACTAGTTGTGGTATATTGATATTAGCACAAAAAACAAGTTTTTTGTTGATAGTCCCCGTAGCAGCAAACCTGCATACTCGGCCCCCATGTTATTCATATGGAGAATAAGTAAAGTTTGTATATCTCCCTTAATTATGATCCTAAATTAATAAAACTTGGTATATAGCTTCACCTGGTTCAGTTATATTGATAATTGCAAAAAAAATATATTACTTATCTTCCTCGTTGCAGCAAACCTGCGTCCTCAACCCTAATGTTATTCTTATAGAAAATAAATAAAATGCTATATATCACTTATTTATGGATGTATTTTTGTGAAACTTGGTAAGTAGCTCTATGTAGTAGTGAGTCACGTATATATGCATTGGAAATTCCCTGAGTACGCAGGTTTGCTGCGATGGGGGTATTTAAGAATATTTTAAAACAAGACTTCAGTGACTCGATCAAAAAATGTCGTTAACCCCTGGAGTTGTGGTAGCTTTATTTCATTCCCCTGTGATTTGATGTCAAAATCCTTAATTAGAAATTAAGCCTTTGATCGTGAAAAACGTCAAAACAAGTTTGGAAATATAATTACAGAAATTGATTCTAACCTTTTTGCCGTACTGTCTAATTGAACTCTCTAAATTATTCATTTTTGTAAAGCACAATAGTTTCATGAATGATAGTAATTTTAGGAACACTGGTGCAATTATTGTCCTGAAAAGTAGATGAAATGCTGCAAGAGAAAGTTTAATATCCGGTCGAGGGAGGGGTTCGGACCCATTAGCATTTGGAATGAAAGGAAAATCTAAAGAGAAAAACTTTTTTAGTGACACTCACGCGTTGATAAATGTGTTTTTGCGGATAAAATATACTGTCAAACCCATAGAAAATAATTAACTAAATGATTTCCTTTCTTTCGGTCATATCTCTGACATTATTAAATGACAAAAATAGTTTTTTAACTGTCAGATGTTACAATTTTTAAATTACATAGTTTGCTAGTGAAAACACTGTTTCATTCCCAACCGAGTATTATCATATGTTTACTTTAAGGAATAAATAGTATATTTCACAGATATAGTCACGAAAGTAACCTTTTTTGGGGCAAGATAGCATTCTACGCGCGAGGCAAAGCCGAGCATGGAAAATGCTATTTTGCCTCAGAAAAGGACTTTTTTGACTAGTAATGAACGGTACTTTTCATCACGATGCAAATAACCACCCTAAACTAAACAAAATTATCTGATGATTTAATAGTCTATTAAGTTTCCATAAGTAAATACAACTCGGTTTCACAATTGATTTTAGTATTAAAGTCATCTGTTTGAACATAGAATGGCAAAACAAATATTGATATCACACTGGTGCTCCTGTTGAGCAAAACGGGAACTTCAATTGTCTAGGACAGAAAAAGTTTTATTTGGGACAGGCAAAGTATTGTTTGGGACAGGAAAAGTAATGTTTAGGACAGGCAAAGTCAACTGATCATTATTTGTTTTGGTGTATGGAAATCGACGATTTTCGAAGATCTCAGCTGTATGGTAATGGGCTATTTTCGAATACAGAGTGATTAAATAGTATATTTCGCACCAAGGGCCGAAAGTGGGGTTTTGCTGGCCCGAGATCGTGTTTCAATCGTGCATACATCGTTCGAGGGCTATGCAAAACCCTTTCGGCAGAGGTGCGAACGCTATTTTTCACCATACTACAATTATTAACGTGTTAAATGTGATCAGAGTCATAAAACACTAGCGGCCTCATGCAATCTCGGACTAAAAACAGTTAACCAATAAACAAAACATCGATAGTACAATGTTTTGAAATTTTTTGTTATTTTTCCAGTGTTCCAACGAAAGAACACAAAATAGTATGCACGTATTAACCAGGTAACGTCGTGTACGCTTAAAAACCAGTTGGCTACATTCAAGGTTTGTAGAGGGACCTCTACAAACCTTGGGCTACACTGGCTAAATAGATCAGCTGACTTTCGGCCCTTGGGCGGAAAAACTCTACTTTCGGTATTCAAATAACGTTCCGCAAACAGGTGATTACAGCGTAGTGTGGTGAAAATATAATTACTAAACAAACTGTAATTTATTGAGTTGTGTTATTATTATATATATTTATAATCATCACTGCACTCTGTTAATCCATGCAACACCAATCGGATAATAGATTCAAAATATTATTGCCAAATAGGGTTGACACCGATGATAAAACGCTGGCAAATGAAGAAAATCAAACATACGTATAACTTTAATGATTCCTTCATACTTGATATAAGCCAATTGTGTTTAGCGCTGTGTAGTTCATTCCGTGGGATTTTTTTACTGATTATATTTATTTAACTGTAACAAGTTTAAATAGCACAATAATAAGTTCGTTTAATAAGCGGTTCTTGTCAATAATCCATACGAGAGATTGACAGATTCAACTTATGATGCGAAATATACTTTTTAAATTATTACATATGTGTTACATGTGGTTTAATGATTTAATTAATATACGTTATCCTTAGATGTGCGTGGTATTTTTTAAACTACTTATAATTTGTAATCATGATATTAACATAAAACCTCTAGTAATCATTACAGTTCTTATCCCAAGCAGAATTAAGACTCATTACATACATACTAAGCGAATTCATAATAAAAATATAAAAAATCATCATCTTTGAAAACAAAATTAAAATAATATTTAAATAAAATTGTATTTCATATAGTGTTGACAAATGTATAGGTTAATTCTTGGCGGTATTAAAAATATTAACACGTTTTACTAATTAAAGTGTTTTTGTTTTCTGGTGATGAGTAGCCAATCAAGACCCAAAATGTTTATTGGTCTACTAATACCTTATAATAATTCATTTAAATTTCGTCTTTACTTTTAAACAATCAATTTTGAATTAAAATCATGTTCATTAATTTATTTTGGCTTGAGAAATACTAAACTAGGTTGGAAAATACTTTAAAGAATTTCACAATCTTTAAGGTAGTGTGTCTGCATTAGTTTAATCCAGAATTATCGTTCTAATTTTGACATGATAGCAAATGTTTGTTGCAATGGCAATAATAATATTATTACTATTTTTATTTTTATTGCAAAATGTTACACTAACATTTTAAATCAGTATTTATAGTTTGAGAAGCGACAGATTAATTCATATAATTTAGATTCTATAACTAAATTACATTTTTGTAGCAACAATTAAATGAAGTCGACAGGATTTATTTTCCTGCTGACAAAGAAAAGGAACCAATTAAGCTGGTGTTAACAAAACCTCTACCGATACAACTCCCAAGTAACACTGATACCTGGGACTTTGACATTTGTAACTTCACTCTCTCGTATACATTGTATCCAGAAACGTAACAACACCACAGATTAATGTTAAACAAAAGCAAGACCAAAGATGTAAACTTTATTGCTACTAATAGTTTAGAGCTTGTTTATAAGATACGCTAAATAACTGACGAGAAATTTAATCCGTCTAGTTAAGAATAACCTGGGGGTATTTTAACTTGAATTATATTGTTTATTTCTATATATATTGTTTGTGTTTATTGTTTCAATATGTATGAATTATTTAATTAATTTTGATTATTTTTATTTATATTAATCTTAAATTTGAAGGATTTATTCGAAACTACCCTTTTTGATGCAATTAATGTCTAGTTATAAATTATTTAAAAAACCTTATAACGTGTAAATCTGATATGTTTTAACATGTTATAAACAATTTAAATTAATTTTATTGAAGTATTAGTTTACCATACTTGGACACTTAACAAATCATAAGAATAACCAAGAAAACATTACTTTTTTCTTGAGCTTGCCATATATGCCTTAAATATCAGTCTAATCTATAATATTATAAAGAAGAGGTGGTTTCTGTCCGTCTGTCTGTCTGTCTGTCTATCTGTCTGTCTGTCTGTCTGGTGTTCCGGGTAAACGCAAAAACTACTCAACCGACTGGGCTGAAACTTTACACAAAGGTAGATCTTGAACCCATGCAACACATAGGCCTATTCACTTCCTTAAAATCCCCTTGATCTATGCCATGTAAACGTCCGAAGTTTCAATAATTACATTTAAGAAGAAAGTAAACATTCAGAAACTGTAATGCGAACAGCTGTGGACACTTCCATTTGACAGCCTAAAGATGTGAGGCAAGAACAGCTCTTTCAAGCTAACTAAAATTCAAATTGCATTGACTAAAGAACGGGTAAAGAACCCCTGTGCGAAGAACGGGTACTTCAGCTAGTATGATAAGAATAGGCTTTGAAGAGCAGTTACTATTTCTCCCACAGAAAATCTTTTATTTTTGACCTGTTACTTCATGTTAATTTTTCTTCCGAAAAATATGCAACTAGGGCTTATTTGATAACTAATTTAACCGTTAGCATCAAGACTAATGCAAAATCTTATATTTCAGTAATTTTATTACGTTTAGATACAGTTATGGCTATTGAGTTGTATAAATAAAGTATATCTGCAGGGGAAGTTTTAGCTATTTTTACTTCATTTTTATTTGCCTCCGGATAACTGATCAAAATTAATCAAGCTGTTAAATTACCTTATAGCAGTCAACAGATCCAGTACGTCGCTCTATGTGAGTGACCTGCAGTTTTTTTGGAAGGTCGTAAAATGTATTTTTATGTTAAGTTCTTCAATGAAGTATCTATTTATTTATGTTTAAAGGCTTTTGATGACCTCATCGTGAGTGATAGTTTTACGCCTGGCTTGACAATGACCCCCGTCTTCTATGTGGACGAAACCGGTCGTCCACATACAGCGACGTTTTGGATCTCGCGACAGTTAACCTCGTTTTCGATCTCTCGTTGGATAATTTAACCTATTGATCAAGTTAAAGAGACCGGTAAGATCCAAGTAAGTAAAGGATAATGTAAGTAGTGTAAGTACAGTGAGTACTTAAATTAAATAACTTAATAAACCATTTATAAAACTACTACTGTACAGTACTTCTACTTTCACAACTTGTACCTGTATGTCCCCGTAGGCACCGAGGAAGCCCACGGTGACGGCGTCCCGGAAGTTGTGGGCTCCGGAGCCAGACAGGTAGTTGTACAGGAAGCTGTAGTCCCCTCTTTCGCTCTTGTTTTCTGAAAAAATAAAATAAAATCCCTCCATAAAACCATTTAATTAGTAATTAAAGCTTTAAAAAAATCAGGCTGGTGCCACCGAAAAGCATTACCCTCGTAATATTCTCTTGCTAGGTATATGCTAAGGAAACAACTGGGAGGCGTAATGGGAGTGATTGCCTAGTAACCAGAGGATAGACGGATCAATCCTGTTAAAATCTGAAAATGTTGTATACTGGGCTGTGCTGCCATTTGTCGTTGGGTTAGTGTTAATATGTTTTCTACAGAAGACAAGGGTTTGGACTCCTTTCAAAACCTTAAACAATGCCTCTAACTAAATAAACACGCAAACCAAAACCAAATTAAATATCAGATAAGTGCGTGCTTCAAATATATTTTGAGAATCCGTGTTAAAACAACTCGTCATTTCGACGTAGGTTTAAAGCTCACCCTTTAGCTAACCGTTTAACTGAGTGGAGGCAATGTATTGAGCTAGCTTTGTATTTATTGTTTTGCAAAACTAAACAAACACATAGTTTACCTCTTTAACACTTTAAGATCCTAATTAGTATTGGTTTTATGGTACATCATTACAAATATGTGTAATCCAAATAGCATACTCTTGATTAACAGTTTTTGAAATCAGCTAATAAAATGTAGCAAATAGTATAACTGTTTCGATTTTTTACTTTATTTTATAGCAGCCAGAAACCATTTTGAATATGTCTCAATCAGTTTTAAAAACTAGACAATACGCATTTATTTGTTTAAGCCTTCAAACAACCCATTAAATATAGTCAATACTCCAAACCATATGATGCTCATTTTCAAAACAGAACAATAGAAAATAAAGTTACATACCTGGTTGTCGTCAATCCACTAATTTACAAGATTACTAGTTTTGGGACTAGTATTGTCCCATTATCAAATCTACTTATATCACAGAAACTAAAATACTGTCATCGTCTTGAGGTTTAAAACAATTTCAACACTAAACATAAACTTGTACGTGACAAAAAGGAACATTAAACATTTAAAAATTCACAAAAGTTTGTACATTTAATCCCCATGTGTGGCCGGCCAAGGAAAAGATCAGACTGACACTGGTCGGATTCGGTAAAAGGAAAATACTAGTCCCGAAACTAGTAATATTGTAGACTAGTGGATTCACGACGACAAGGTATCTAATACGACGACAAGGTATGTTTTTTAGTCATACAATGAATCTAGGAGGCAAAAAGCATTAATAAAACATTGAAGTAGGCACTGCATTAAAAATATATTCAACAATACAAGTCGTAAATTTGTTCTCCCAGTAGTTGAATAACAGAAGAAATTTTAACACTTTTCATGAAACACGTAGACGACAGCTGCATGTAAAATCGTCTAATATCAATTAGGTTTGGATACTCTGTATAACAGGTTACTCATTTATTTTCATTTAAATATATTCATCGATGAATATATATGTTGTTGTTCTCTCGATTTGAAAGAACAATAACCAATGACTAATACGACATTTGTTTGGGTGGGCTGTTTTATCTTACATTTAATACAGGTATTTTTTCTTAAAACACTTAAGCACATTTGTAATTTAATTATTTTTGCGATACGAAACTCAACGTATTTCAGTATATTACGTACAAGTAATAAAAACATTATTTCAAAAAGGAGGGATTAGAAAAAATGTGTAACATTTTAGTTTAGAGAGTAAGGTCTTTCAAATCTACAAACCAACCACTAATTTAGTTATAAATTTGAATATTTGTTTCTTGCTGTAAGTCAAGCGACTAATGAAACTGACAGTCTCACAAACACCACCCTACTTATGTGGGTAATATATTATTTTTTAGGGCTAGTCTAAAGAACAACTAAAAACTACGGGAGCTGATTCCTTTTAGAAAATAAAATACAAAATTAAAAGGTTTCTAAAGTTTATAGTCTGCCGTCTGTAGGTATGTTTGACTTTTTTCAATAAATCATCATAAATTAGGTACCACTATCGATTTTTCTTGGATCTTGTGACAGTTCAGAAGAATCTGCTCACAAAGTTTGGCTGTATATTTCAGATACACCCTGTATTTTATCATAACGACAACCAACACCTATTTACCCATTTGGGTCTTTCTAATATCTCCCTCTTTCCCTAAATTAAGTTAAAAATTTATTATTTTCCTTTATTTTCCTTAAAATATTTGAACCCATCGATTTTAAGAGGCATTAAGATCCTATGATGGTTATGTTATGTCAAAAGGTATTCCCAAGTTTATTGCTACACAACATGGCAAAGTCAAGCATCAGTAGTATTAAAACCAAAATACATTAAATTGTTTATTCAAATGCTTAGTTTATAAGGTAAAATATTACTATCAATTTTTGTACCTGTAATCATGTATTTTTACCCACATAGAGCATCAAGCTATTATTGTAAAGCTAACTGCATAATCATATAAGTAGCACAAATTATTTGTTGAATCCATTATAAAAATTTTAGTTAATCATTAAAATACCAACGAAAACCACTTTACCATGAGTTAAAACTTATTACATGTCAATGTCAATATTCTAAATTGGTTTTCAACGTAAAAATTCACACTTTGTAAAGTTATATCAGACATATTTTATGAACTATTGTCGCGACTATGTATTATAAGCGTTGTTGTCACATGACCCGAATTTCCCATCCCTCATTCATAATATTCCGCAATAACATTAATGGTGGGCAATTTGTTTCCTTTGTTAGACATTTCATCATGACCTATCATTTTTCAAAATCATTTTACCCCTTTTAATCGCACGTTATAAAAACTACACTTTACTCTAATATTAATTGGACCCGTCTTTTATTATTATAAATAATAAAGAGGTGTTATTTATTAGAATGTTTTTTTAATTTATAAATTAATTTGTTTTGAAATAACGCTATCCTAATTAAGTAAGTTAACAATATTTTGGTAATGGAATCCTTAAAAAATAACTTATAGTGCTAATAATATTAACGAGTTCGCACGCAGCACGCTGACGTGAGGGAAGTGAATTTCCATATGAAAACTTGTAAAACTCAACATCAGTGTAAAAAATACATGTATTCCAATTTTTATTGAAATCTGAAAACACAGATTTTTTGGCTGTTCTGATGCTCCTGGTTTCATTTACCTGCAAAGCTGGGAATACAATTTTGCGCATTATAATGTTAGGAGAAGGTCCAGGCAGGCTTGAAAGTAAGCGTGAGTTGCTGGGGATGATAAAAGTACTACAACAAAGGAATTACAGGCTTTTCTAGTGTAAAACCCCCATAAGACAACGTACTGTGTTTAGTCAAAACACATTTTCTTTAATAACTCGGTAAATATTTATGCTAGAATGACGAGAGAGGGCTTAAAACTTTCGCCTAACTAATTTACATTTTTTTACACGCATTAATTTTGCATCCGGGGCTTTTCTGACCCTTTTTGGGCCCAAAAACTCGAAATTTGAAAGATTAATCCCCAAAAAAGGGGTTTAGAGTTTTCCGATTGTTTTGCCCAACGAACTTGTCCAACTGATTACAGAAAGGAACGTCCATACCAAATTTTAAGTAAATCGGACAAAAAATGTGACCGCTAGAGTGCATACACACACATATATATATGTCTATATATATATAAAATTTTGAACGACCCCCCAAAACGTGTTCAGGGGGTCACGTTAGGAACTTCTATGGTGGTCCCGGGCTTAAGTTTCACCGTGCGGGTCATGCTAATAGTTCACTTTCCAAAGGAAATTCACTAATAATAGCGGTTTATAATATTAACTGGTAATTGTAATTTTAAATTCGTCCACCAACTTCATATTGTATTTTTTAATGTTTTTTTTAATTCTGTTCTTACCATCAAGAGATATAACATAACATAATTTTATAAACTCGCATAAACAAAATTTAGTTGCAACACATTCTTAGTATTCATTAAAAACCAATCTTTAAACTGTCAAGATTGTTGAAGGATGTATCAAACTGCATGATAAACCTGGAGAGAACAACTAACTCATTATATAATTGTCTCATGTTTTACCAGCTGTCAATATATTACCTTTACTTGGCCTGCTTGCAAATCAATATTCAATTTTATATTTTCTTGTAAAATTGTATATTTAAAATACTGCATGGCATGGTTATGCAATTTTAAAATAAAAAATAATAAAACAGCAAATGCAATTTAATTTTGTATCATTTGAATAGAGATCTACATTAAATTATGAAATTATAAATTATGTAAATTTTAAAATGATGATAAAAAATTTTTCAAATATATATAAAAAAGGAAAAAGGTAGGACCAATATTTTAAGGTGTTTCAATATTATGTTTGTTTAACTCATGTTTTGTCGGATTTTCTAATCCACTTGTTTTTGGAACCGCAAGACATCCAGTTTCTTTGTTTCTTTGTTTGAATTGTGTATTATAACTTTCATTCCAATAATGCATCGACTTCCTTCAGGCCTAATTTTCCATACATTCACAAGTTAATGTTTTTAAATAAATCATATAACACTTTTAAATAATTTTGTATTTCGTTTAAAACACTACTTTTTTAAATACAAATATAATATCAAACCAATTATGAGCTTTAAATCTGGCCTGCTAAAACTAAGAACTGTTTAATGTGGCGGCTTTTCTGCCAACTCGTAAAATTTCAGACACTAAAGATACAACCTCAAATTATTAGCAAAAGTTAATGTACAAATTAAATAAAGGAATTAATATACTCAAAAGAGTCTATTAATTCTAAGTGAAGTGTTCTACTCTTCCTTTGATAAAATGAGTGATAAAATGAACTGTTTCGATTAATCAGGAGTTTTTGTAGTTTACTAGTTTCTATGGCATTCAAATTTACGAAATTTCTGAGAATTGAAAAAGCTAATAACCAACCGTTAAAGCTTTTAAATAAGTTATGCTAGAGTCATATACTTGGCTTTTCTAAGTAACAGTTCATTATAAATAAAGACGTAAATCAGAGTAAATTCATGTTTTGTGAAGTGAATATTCTCAAGTTATAAAATATTATCAATTACTTCAGAGTCTGTAAAGAACCAACTAGCTGAATGGAGGTGCTAGTTGTTACTTTTTTATTTTGGTTTAAAAAGTGTTAATATATGTGATGCATGATGCATGTATGTATAGCACAAAGGACAACTTAATTAAAATAGCATGATTTTTAGCGAATTTCCCCTGGAAGAAGCTATTACCGTAGGTGGCATAGTAAGACTAATGTGTCCGTTACCGCGATAACTTTTGAAAGAAACGCCCGATTTTGATGAAATTTGGCACAAATGTGTAGGAGTAACATTTATGACTTTAAGATCGAAAACCAGATCGATCGGCCTATGGATAGGGGGTTTATGAGGGTTTTATGGGGGTTTTATGGGGGTTTTAGATTTTACGAAAATCTGTTTTTTGAATTTTTCCCCCTAAAATTAAAAAAACACTCAATTTTGGTTATAGACATTTTATAGAGCATAAAAAACAAATAATTTGGTATTTTGAATCATTAACCTATGTTAATTTGTTTTAGAGGAAAGTCAAAAAACGCGTCCATAAAATTTCCCATGTTAATCTTATGGGAAAAAGGTTTTTTGCTTTTCCTCAGATAATTTTACTAAAAACTTCACATTTATTTTCACCAATCAGTTCAACAAAACAATCATTTTGGTGTTTTAATTGTTGTTCTACGTTCAACCGTTGCAGAGATATTCAAAATGCTAAACACAGTACGTTGTCCAATGTTATCCTTATGGAGGATAAATAAAACTTGATATCTCGATTATTTATGAATGTATATTGATGAAACTTGGTATGTGGCTTCATTATTTGTGGTATATTAATATTTTTACACAAAATGTTTTTGGTTGATTTTCTCCGTAGCAGCACACCTGCATACTCGGCCCCCACGTTATTCATATGGAGAATAAGTAAAGTTGTATATCTCTCTTAGTAGTTATGAGCCTTAATTAATAAAATTTGGTGTGTAACTTCACCTCGTTGAGTTATATTGATAATTGCAAAAATACACATTTTTTATCTTCCTTGTTGCAGCAAACCTGCGTACTCAGCCCTAATTTTATTCTTATGGAGAGTAAATAAAATGCTATATATCACTTATTTATGAATGTATTTTTGTGAAACTTGGTAAGTGGCTATATGTAGCAGTGAGACACATATATATGCATTGGAAATTTGCTGAGTACGCAGGTTTGCTGCGACGGGGGTGTTAAAATTGTTTTAAGATTTCCTAAGAATGAAGAATTTCCAAAGCGTTGGTCGTTCCAAAGCTAAAGTATAGCTCTGACGTGCTTTCTTCTAAGGTAAGTTGTTTGAATTCATAAAGCATTTGCAAGTGAAGAAGAATATGAAAAAGGCTATTGTTTCTTGTGAATAATACAAATAATAAATACCCCCGTTGCAGCAAACCTGCATACTCAGCGAATTTCCAATAAATATATAACATATCACATTAAGCCACTTAACAGGATTCATAAGAAATATATTCACAAACAATGGATATTTAAAATATTAATTATTCTCCATAAGAATAACATTGGGGATGAGTACGCAGGTTTGCTGCAACAAGGAACACAAAATAATGGGTTTTTATGCTAATATCAATAGAATTCATCTAAGTGAAGTCACATTCCAAGTTTCATCCATACAGTCATAAATAAGCGATATATAACATTTTAATTATTTTCCATAAGAATAACCTGGGGACCGAATACCTAGGTTTGCTGCTACGGGAACCATAGGCGCAAAATGTTTTTTGCTCTGCAAACAACAATAAACCATAACCACATTAAGCAATATACCAAATTTCGTCAGTTTACGCTCATAAATAAGCGAGATATAAAATCTTTATTTTCCCCCATAAGAATACCATTAGACAACGTACTGTGTTTAGCACTTTCAATATCTCAGTAACCAATTGACGTATAGCAATGGCCAAAATACCAATCTGGTTCTTTTTTTTAAGCTGAATGCAATGGTGGGAATGAAAATTTGATTTAAATAAAAATTACATGCGAAACCCCCAAAAAAAAAACATTTTTGGTGTACAAAACCCCCCAAAAACCCCTCTTTGGATGGTGCGATTCGTCTGATTTTCGAACTCAATCAAATAAATGGTACTTTACACATTTGTGCCAAATTTCATTAAGATCGGACCTTTTTTACGAGAGTGATCGTGCTTACGGACACATATATATATATACATACACACACACACACACACACACATATATATATACACACATATAACAATATGAAGGAATGGTGTTTTTGAAATCTGGGGACCAAGTCAATTTTTTTAATCTCGGGCTCAAGTCTACCATGACCGCTACGGGAATAGCTTCTTCCCTATAGGGGAAATTCGCTAAAAGGTTATTATTGTGTCGTAATTGTGCAGTACAGTGTTTCTAAATTGTCACACAGATGTTTCCGCAGAAATGTAGCACTAATGAAAATAACACGTTTATAGGATTTTGTATGAATAACTGTAGAGGAAAGGCAGTGAATGTAAAGTGAATACGTGCATTTTGAAAGAGAGGTAATTTGTTGTCAAATTAACATTTACGGAACTTTTTATGAATGAATACTTTGTAATTGAAACGGAATTTGGTCAGAAAAGGTAGTTACTTTTAAGTATTCAAAATAGCGACTCAATTATCATATTTTCCTTTATAAATTTTACCAACTCTCTTGAAAAAGTACATATTAGCCCTAACACTTACCTGCCATGAAACAAGAGATCCAATTTTACACTCAGTTTAGAAAAATAAATCAGTCAGTTATTGGACGTCCTCAAAATAAATTGAGAGTAGAAATAGGTACAATCTAAGAGTGTGTTACAGTAACACAATACATTGGATACCACCTCAGATTACTCTCATATCCCGAGTTGCCTCAGTACGCGATCATCTTACATTCTAGATATTGGCAATCCAAGAAGATGGTTTCCCTGTTCTTAACAATATCACTGTATATTTTATTGTTAGTTTCTCCATTTCTAAATATTGTTTGCAGATTTTTATTTTTTATTCACCAGGAAAAACGTGTTTGTTACCATGTGTTTAAAGTAGTTTTCCCTACAACAATTTTTTTTAAATTTGCATTCTAACTGAGTTATATTCTCAATACGATATTCGAATGTCGTTTATATCAAAATGCAAGATTGATGTGCAATATTACAATTTTAAAACATAATTAGCAGTAATATTTAGGGACTATAACTATCTTGCACTGAACCACGGGAGCATTGCCTTTAATACGTGTAAGATTTAAGTTTCACACTTTTAAGCTATCTGCCCTTATCATAAGTTAATTGGTCCTGTACTCAATTTTCCCATTATTGGAATTTACCCATAACATTGTCCAGTTTCTATATTATGTTGTTATTTGTTATGACAAACCATTACATAACCATCTTTTACTTTCTTCAAAGTAACCCTCTTTTTAACGTATTAACCTATAACAAAGGGGTACTCCTGTACCCTATTGTTATTTGTAAGCACATTCTAAAGTCTAAAACCAAGATAAGATTATTTTCAATTAAAGAAAAATTATTTTGTATAGCAAAAATATTAAATAATATATTATAAATTATGAAAATGCTGTATTTCATTTATATTGGTGGTTTTCGAGGAAAGTTTACACGAAGATAGCAAATTTAACAGCTAAGAAAGGAGGCATATTGTAAACTCATGTTACGATGCTGGAGACCGTGGTAGTTTACTGTAGGACAGTTTGTTCTTGTTACTGTATGACAAAATATTGGACGAGACTGTTTCATAAATATTCTTCAATTCATATGGTATTCTTGGTATATTGCGATTCATGTATTCATATGGTACAACAAAATAGGTTAAATTATGTATACATTTATACTTATAACATCCGAACTGAAAAACAAATTATTTTAATAATCTATTTATAATGACAAACAAACATTTTTTTACTTAGAGCGATTCACTTCACGTATAACCAATGTTACAAATAAATGAAAAACAAGGTTGTCTAAGAAATAGGTCGATAAAAAAATGATTAACAATAGGTAATGTAAGTCTATCTGTATGTATGATGACTTTAATTTTTCTCGACATTTCAAAAAATCCCATATAAGAAATTAATCGTATCAAGTTAAAAATTAATGCTTGGCATGTTGTTGGTAAATAAATCAAGTAAAAAAATTAAGTTTCATCGCAATCGGATGAGTGGTATATGAGCGCATAAAGGATAAATAGACGAACAAACATTTTTTTATATAGAGTGATTATTCATTATTTATTAGAGCGATTCATTTCACATATGGCCAAGGTTACAAATGAAAAACAAGGTTGTCTAAGAAACAGGTGGATAAACAAAATGATTAACAATAGGTAATGTAAGTCTATCTGTATCTATGATGACTCTCTTGAATTTTTCTCGACATTTCAAAAAATCCCTTTTTCTACATAATGTGGGTTTTCGTATAGAGTTCCTGTATGACCAAGAGTAAAAATGGAGATTAGGACGAATATATTTAAATTAATTTACATAGGAAACGTATCCTCAACTTTATCTCAACCATAGTCTCAACCGTTTAATCGTGAACCACCCGGCTATTGTGTGAGTTTTGGCAGTCCGTTAGGCTGGCCAAAGTGCAGCATCTGCAACCAAGTGCATCTTTTAACACGCCGTCTGAGTACTCTAGCAAACACTTCATGGCTAGGCACGCACCAGTTTACTATAACAGTTTATTTTGTTCGTTTTTTTTCTGTCAACTGTTTGCAGTTTTTATTTCACTAAAACTATTTGAGACGTTTCTTTTTTAGCTACACGACATGTAACAAACCTTCAAAATTGCCAACTTTCATATTTTTACAAACGGAGGAGAAAGTTGTTTACTTGTTTCAACGCCAGCGATTTTTTTATTTGTTGATACGTGACGGTAAAAAACTAATATTGATACTAAATAAACATGTTATAATTTGTTTAACTCTCTGACTAAATGAATTTAAAAATAAATTATTAAATAATTATTTCCCTTTCATTGGTTCACCAATTATTCAATTTTTACTTTATGTGCCAATTCCATCCTACATTTCTCATTGCCGAAACTATTTAATTTCTTCTTACAAAACTAAACCACTGCATCGGCTCCATTGTTAAAATGTAATCTTCCTAACTATCTTCTCATAACACTACAGCTTGGAGTGATAACATTAGTACTGTCATTGTAAGAAGAGGTGGTAGGCAGCCACAATGACTTTTGACTTCTATTTGTTTTAATCGAGGCTTTTGACACGCAAGAAATGAAATCAACGATATTATTAACAAACTAGTGGCTTGAAGGGGTGGTGGCCCCTAACTTTGTTCCAATTCTGATATGTTTACTCTTTACATGGTGGGGAAAATAAAACAATATAAGTAGGAACACATATCAGTTTGTAAACAAAGTACTCTTAATCACATGTTTCAATGTAAACAAAGCGGACGTTTTTAAATCCCCATGCTTTTCTTATAGGAGATGTTTTAAGTTATTTTCGTTTGCTGGTAACTTTTTTGAAACACTGTTATTTTTCCCGAGTCCCTGAAACCTTTAAGGGTGCGCACTACCTGCCTTCCGCACGCTAAAGTAAGGGTTTTGCATCTCCCACATTGTAGGCTCAATTGTTAACCAATTAAAAATAATTTGTTGATATTTAATTTACTATATGTTCATCTACGATTCATACGGTTTAAAAATCGTGATTTTATTTCGAACTAAGTGGTAGGCCATTAGTAAAGTTTTCAATTTATACGTTTTTCTAAAGCTTCCTAACGTAAGGAAAACAATTATTTTGCGATTTATTAAGCGATTAATTTCACGTATAACCTAGGTTACAAATGAAAAAAAAATTGTCTAAGAAACAGGTGGATAAACAAAATGATTAACAATAGGTAATGTAAGTCTATCTGTATGTATGATGACTCTCTTTAATTTTTCTCGACATTTCAAAAAATCCCTTTTCTGGGTTAAGACGTAATGTGGGTTTTCGTATAGAGTTCCTGTATGACCAAGAGTAAAAATGGAGATTAGGACGAATATATATATAAATTACTTTACATAGGAAAAGTATCCTCAACTTTATCTCAACCATAGTCTCAACCGTTTAATCGTGAACCACCCGGCTATTGTGTGAGGTTTGGCAGTCCGTTAGGCTGGCCAAAGTGCAACATCTGCAACCAAGTGCATCTTTGAACACGTCGTCTGAGTTCTCTAGCAAACACTTCATGGCTAGGCCCGCACCAGTTTACTATAACAGTTTGTTTTGTTCTTTTTTTCTGTCAACTGTTTGCAGTTTTTATTTCACTAAAACTATTTGAGACGTTTCGTTTTTAGCTACACGACATGTGACAAACCTTCAAAATTGCCAACTTTCATATTTTTACAAACGGAGGAGAAAGTTGTTTACTTGTTTCAACGCCAGCGATTTTTTTTATTTGTTGATACGTGACGGTAAAAAACTAATATTGATACTAAATAAACATGTTATAATTTGTTTAACTCTCTGACTAAATGAATTTAAAAATAAATTATTAAATAATTATTTCCCTTTTATTGGTTCACCAATTATTCAATTTTTACTTTATGTGCCAATTTCATCCTACATTTCTCATTGTCGAAACTATTTAATTTCTTCTTACAAAACTAAACCACTGCATTGGCTCCATTGTTAAAATGTAATCTTCCTAACTATCTTCTCATAACACTACAGCTTGGAGTGATAACATTAGTACTGTCATTGTAAGAAGAGGTGGTAGGCAGCCACAATGACTGTTGACTTCTATTTGTTTTAATCGAGGCTTTTGACACGCAAGAAATGAAATCAACGATATTATTAACTAACTACTGTAGTGGCTTGAAGGGGCGGTGGCCCCTAACTTTGTTCCAATTCTGATATGTTTACTCTTTACATGGTGGGGAAAATAAAACAATATAAGTAGGAACACATATCAGTTTGTAAACAAAGTACTCTTAATCACATGTTTCAATGTAAACAAAGCGGACGTTTTTAAATCCCCATGCTTTTCTTATAGGAGATGTTTTAAGTTATTTTCGTTTGCTGGTAACTTTTTTGAAACACTGTTATTTTTCCCGAGTCCCTGAAACCTTTAAGGGTGCGCACTACCTGCCTTCCGCACGCTAAAGTAAGGGTTTTGCATCTCCCACATTGTAGGCTCAATTGTTAACCAATTAAAAATAATTTGTTGATATTTAATTTACTATATGTTCATCTACGATTCATACGGTTTAAAAATCGTGATTTTATTTCGAACTAAGTGGTAGGCCATCAGTAAAGTTTTCAATTTATACGTTTTTCTAAAGCTTCCTAACGTAAGGAAAACAATTATTTTGAAAAAAAGGAACCGAATGAATCGTAGATTGGAATCTGAAAAGTGTGAAACTACAAAAGGTTTGGTAGAAATCTGTAAAATAACAGTGCGATTGAGGAGAACAAAAAGGTCTTCAAGCGTAAAATGCATGGCCGTGCATGATGGCAACTGGTGCGGCGCGGTGCGGCGGCGCGCGGCGCTACGCTAAACAACATCGTGCAACAAATTTCATCCAATATAGCAGATAAAATCGTAATCAAACTAAATTTTTAGATAAAAAAAACAGAATCGGAATTCTTGAGTTATAATATGTAACCGAAATATAGTGTCCTGAATTATATAAATCGTTTTAAAAAACCTTGTGTGGTTAATTTTACCTTAGAATTTTGGTCATAAACAAAAGTTAACCTCTCCTATTAGCGAATTTCCCCTATAGGGAAGAAGCTATTACCGTAGGTCTGATGGTAAGACTTAAGCTCGAGACCATGATAACTTTTCATTTTGAGGTCCCCAGGTGCCAAAAACACCATTCGTTCAAATTTGTATATATGTATATATATTTATATTTATATATATATATGTGTGTGTGTGTGTGTGTGTGTGTGTGTGTGTGTGTGTGTGTGTGTGTGTGTGTGTGTGTGTGTCCGTAAGCACGATAACTCTCGTAAAAAAGGTCCGATCTTAATGAAATTTGGTACAAATGTGTAAAGCACCATTTATTTGAACGAGTTCGAAAACCAGACGAATCGCACCATCCGAAGGGGAGTTTTTGGGGAGTTTGTACCCCAAAAATGGGTTTTTTGGGGTTTTCACATGTAATTTTTATTTAAATCAAATTTTAATTTTTACCATTGAATTCAGCATAAAAAAACAAACAATTTAGTATTTTAATCATTGCTCTACGTCAGTTGGTTACTGAGATACTGAAAGTGCTAAACACAGTACGTTGTCTAATGTTATTCTTATGGAGAAAAAGAACAATTTTATATCTCGCTTATTTATGAACATAAACTGCCGAAATTTGGTATATGGCTTCATCTGGTTGTGGTTAATTGTTGATTGCACAAAAAAATTTTCCGCCTATGGTTCCCGTAGCAGCAAACCTAGGTACTTGGTCCCCACGTTATTCTTATGGAAAATAATTAAAATGTTATATATCGCTTATTTAAGATAAGTTCTATTGATATTTGCATCAAAACCCATTATTTTGTGTTCCTTGTTGCAGCAAACCTGGGTACTCATCCCCAATGTTATTCTTATGGAGAATAATTAATATTTTAAATATCGCTTGTTTGTGAATATATTTCTTATGAATCCTGTTAAGTGTTTTAATGTGTTATTTTATATATTCATTGGAAATTTGCTGAGTAAGCAGGTTTGCTGCGACGGGGTTATTTTAATGTTAACAGGTACTAATGAATATTTTTAAATGCAATATGTTTTATTACAATGAAACCTTTAAATTTTGCACAGTGGATTCCCATTTATTACTCGCTATTCAAAATTAGCGTTTTAAATATAAATTTTAAAAGATCAACTCTTGAGCCACTAAATTTATTTAATAACTAATGAACAATATTTTTTCAGTTAAAAAGACGGGCTAATAACAGCTAGTATACAAATAGATTTTTTAAAGTATTACGAGACCTCATGCAGGAACTGTCATATTTTAAATAAATAACTTTCTCGTTTCCATTCAAATAAAAACTTAACAAGGTCACCACTCTGTGAAACGCACTATCCATCGTGAAGGATGTAAATCTGTTTCTTGGCTACATCTGAGGCCCTGGTGTGTCTCCTTGGCAAGTAAAATGTGGACTGATGAAATAAAATGGCGAATTTTACAAGCTTATTTATAATTAGCCTTGTGTGATGAAAAGTGTATAGTTTACAAAATGTCTTTTGACCACGCGGAGGGAGTAAATTTCCTGTAATTTTCAGGAAGCCATATGTTTGTTTGAAAATAAACTAGGTATAACTTTTTATTGCTGTTTAAATTTGTGAATAAAGTTACCCTTATTTTAAAATAATTATTTCTTTGTAATTCGAATTTGAGAATAACTTTTGTTTATCTGCCAGTTAACAACCCTTGAAAACAAAAATCTATAACAGTAATACGATTGTAAGAAATGTTTGAGATCTACCGAAAAATAGAACAGATAGCTGAAGCCGTGCTTAAGAATCATCTTCAAAATTCAAGTAAGAAAATTAACTTCTCCAACTAAAAGGTAATATTTGAAAGTATAACAATCATAAAATACCCCCACAGCAGCAAACCTGCGTACTCAACGAATTTCAAATGCATATATATGTATCTTAATACCACATAAAGTCACATACCAAGTTGCATCAATATACATTCATAAATAAACGATTTATGACATTTTAATTATTCCCCATAAGATTAACATGGCAAATGAGTATGCAGGTTTGCTAAAATAAGGAACACAAAAAATGGGTTTTTATACAAATACCAATATAACTCAACTAGGTAAAACCACATACCAAGTTTTATTAATTAGTGAATTTACTATGGAAAGTGAACTATTAGCATAGCCCGCACAGTGAGACTTAAGCCCGGGACCACTATAGAAGTCCCTAACGTGACCCCCTGAACACGTTTTTGGGAGTCAAAAATTATATATATATATATATATGTGTGTGTGTGTGTGTGTGTGTGTGTGTGTGTGTGTGTGTGTGTGTGCGTGTGTGTGTATGCAATCTAGCGGTCGCATTTTTTGTCCGATTTACTTCAAATTTGGTAGGGACATTCCTTTCTATAATCAGTTAAACAAGTTCGTTGGGCAAAAGAATCGGAAAATATTAAACCCATTTTTTGGGGATGAATTTATCAAATTTTGAGTTTTTGGGCCCAAAAAGGGTCAGAAAAGCCCCGGATGCATGTACAAAGATGGGAATTAGTGAGGCAAACGTTTTAAGCCCTCTCTCGTCATTCTATCATAAATAATTACCGAGTTATTACAGAAAATATGTATCGACTAAACACAGTGCGTTGTCTTATAGGGGTTTTACATTAGAAATGCCTGTTATTCATTTGATGGTGTACTTTATCATCCCCACCAACCTCATTCCTATTTTCAAGCCTGACTGGACCTTCTCGTAACCTTGAAATGTGCAAAATTGCATTCCCAGCATTACAGGTAAATGAAACCAGGAGCATCAGAACAGCCTAAAATCAATATTTTCAGTTTTCAATAAAAATTGGAATAAATGTATGTTTTTACACTGATTTTAAGTTTTACAATTTTTTATGTGGAAATTCACTTCCCTCACGTCGGCTTGCTGCGGGCGAACTCGTTTATGTTAATAATTAAGGGAGATAACACGTTACTTATTCTCCAAAATAATAACAAGGGGGCTGAGTAAGCAGGTTTGCTGCTACGGGAACTATCGCCCAAAAAGTTTTGTGGTACAAATATCAATAGATCATAACGGTATGAAGCAATATACCAAGTTTCGTCAAGATAAGTTAACAAATAAGCGAGATATACAATTTTTATTTTTCTCCATAAGAATAAAATTAGACAACGTACTGTTTTTAGCACTTTCAATATATCTGTAACCAACTGACGTAGAGCAATGATCAAAACGCCAAATTGTGCGTCTTTTTAAGCCGATTCCAATGGATAAAATTAAAATTTGACTTTTTCAAAAATTATATATAAAAAACTCATAAAACCCATTTTTGGGGTACAACCCCCCCCCCCAAAATACCCCTTTCGGATAGGTCGATCTGTCTGGGTTTCGAACTTAAAGTCATAAATGCTGCTTTACACGTTTATACCAAATTTTGTCAAAATCGGATTATTTTTATAAGAGTTATCGTGCTCAGGGACACATATGTATTGCTTGACTTTTATATTAGGGCTACTAATATTATTATTTTTAAAAACATTATTAACAAGTACCCTTTTTTGAAAACATTTTTATTTGGACTGACTAGTTTCAACCATGATGGCCATCTTCAAAGTCACATAACCTCAACAAATTTCCTTTTAAATTAATTACAAACATATGTTAAAAATAAATAATATTTGATCAGTAATTCTAAAATTGTGTATATGTATAATGTTAGAAATGAAATAAAATTTGATTTGTATATACTATGTAAAGTTACTTTCTCTGAGTTCTAATTTCATAATTTTTTTCAAAGATAGGGTGTTATTGTCTAACTTGCATAGTATTTAAAGTATTTTGTGGATCTTTCTTATTATTTAAGTATATATGCATCTCTTCTTTGACGTTAAGTTTTTCTTGCTTTTTTTCGTACTCCAAAACTGATAAGTTTTCATCTAAGTTTTTATATTTATGTCCTGTATTAATTATGTGTTCTGCATAATTGGACCTCATAGTTGTGTTGTTTCTTGACTTCAGGGCTTGTAAATGTTCTTTAAATCTAAATAGTCAATGATCTAAGTCTAAGGTTTCGTCTTGTTTGACCAATGTAATAGCTATCACATTCGCTACATAACATTTTATATATGCCAGACTTACTGTATTGATCTTCTTGAATATTTTCATTTTTTGTTACTTTAGAGTTGATAAGGTTAAATGCATTTTTTGTTTTTTGTTTTATAACTTATTTTCAAGTTTGGATTTTGAAAGTACGTCGTATCGCTTTTTCCATTTTTGAATTAAATGGAACGCACATATATTTCCTGTCATCATTCGTTGCTGTCATATTGTTTCTTTTTTGTTTTCTTATCTTCCGATTTATCATTCTTTCGATTGACTTTTTCTTATACCCATTTTTCATTGCTAAATACTGTATTTTTTCTTTTTCCTTTTTTAAATTTGAGCTATTTAGTGGCAGGTTTACTAGTCTATCTACCAAAGAATGGAATACAGCCATTTTTTGATGCCAGGGACGGTTAGAGTTCGATGGGATTATTATGTCAGTAGTGGTTGGTTTTCTACATATATCGAAAGAATGTTTGTTCTTATTGTTTGATATCTTAATGTCCAAGAAGTTTATGGTATCTTCTTCTATTTCTTCTGTAAATTTTATGGACTTATGTATTGAGTTGATATACGTTATTAAGGGTTTTGCTTCTTCTTTAGTGCGATCAAATAGACATATAACATCATCCACGTATCTATACCAATATATTATTTTGTCACGAAGAGGGTTTAAAACATTCATGATTTTTATATTTCCATGTTGTGCATAAAAATATCAGCAAGGAGTCCTGACAATGGAGAACCCATAGGAAAACCGTCTTCTTGTAAATATAAAGAATTATTGTAACTAAAATAGCTCTATTTTAATGTTATTTCTGTTAATTTCATAACGTCTTCTGTTTCATTTGTTGTGATAACATTACTCTTGGTTAAATCTCTTCTTAGTATGGTAATGTTTCTTTGTTGGGGATGTTTGAGTACATGTCATTTACGTCAAAAGATATAATCAATGCATTTGGTGGGATGTCTATATCTGTTATTTTACTTACCAAATCGTATGTGTTCTTTATATTATATTCAGTTTCCCACTTAATGCTATTATTGATTTTGTTATTTTGATATTTTGATAGCTTATATGTTGGGGAATTAATAAAATTAACAACAGGATGAATTGGAATATCTTGTTTGTGAGTTTTAGGTTGACCACGTAACTTAGGACTATTCGAAATAGTTGTTTTCAGTTGTTTCTTGATTTCTAAGGTCAAATTTCTGCATTTTTTTAGCTTGGTTTATCGTTTTAGCAAAATTGTCAGTAGGGTATTTAGTTAAATCTTAAAGTTGTTATTCTTGATGAATGATTCAACCTTGTTGTTGTATTCATCTTTACTTATTACAACTACTGCGTTGCTTTTATCAGCCTTAGTTATCATTGAATTGTTCTCTTTTAACTTATTCGTAATAGAATTCAAAATTGTTTGGTCTTTATTTGCTTTCTTAATTGTATCTTTCTTTATGGAAGTTAGGTTTACCTTATTTAATTCATGTGTAAATGTATACTTTATTGGATCTTGGATGTTGGTCTTAGTTTTCTTTATTGCTACTTCCATGTTTATTAAATCTTTTTCAATTACAACTGTCTTATGGTCTAGGTTAAGTTGTATTTTATTGATTTTCCCAGAAACGATGTCTCTTCACTCGTAAAATCAATAGAAGTGAGATTTTGTATAGCGTGACTGAAGTCTTTTTCAAATGAGTTGTTGGTATTCTTGGTTGTTTGTTTTTGGGTAGAAATCAGTGACTCTAGTTTCTTTTTATGCAAATCTTTCTTTTTCGTATTATGAGTTCTATCCATTGCGATATTATTTGTTCGATTTCTTCGATACTTTCATTATGATATTTTGATTTTATTTCTTCAAATATCAATTGTTTGGAATCATTCACTTTATGTAATTTTGACTATAGAAAATTGACTTCCTCTTTAAGCCAAATATTTTTCGCAGTTTCAATGGTTCTTAAAGCAGCTTGAGTTCTTGATTTTGTACAAATTTGTACAAAGTTTGGTGTGATGCTGTCTAATAGGCAGGTTTTATTAAACTGAATGTCTTCCTTTATCTTTGCTATTTTCAATGTGAGGTATTTATGGGAATTAATCATTTTTTGGTTGTTATCCATTTTAAAATTGCTTGACTTCACATTTAAAAAATAATCATGTTTTTAAAAATATTAATATTAGTAGCCCTAATATACAAGTATACAACCAGTTTTAACTATAAACGAGTTCGCACGCAGCACGCTGACGTGAGGAAAGTGAATTTCCACATAAAAACTTTTAAAACTTAAAATTAGTCTAAAAACATACTTGTATTCCAATTTTTATTGAAATCTGAAAACATTGATTTTTTGGCTGTTCTGATGCTCCTGGTTTCATTTACCTGCAAAGCTGGGAATACAATTTTGCGCATTATAATGTTAGAAGAAGGTCCAGTCAGGCTTGAAAGTAGGCGTGAGGTTGCTGGGGATGATAAAAGTACTCTAACAAAGGAGTAGCAGGCTTTTCTAGTCTAAAACCCCCATAAGACAACGTACTGTGTTTAGTCTAAACACATTTTCTTTAATAACTCGGTAAATATTTATGCTAGAATGACGAAAGAGGGCTTAAAACTTTCGTCTCACTAATTACCATCTTTTTACATGCATTAATTTTACATTTGGGGCTTTTTAGACCCTTTTTGGGCCCAAAAACTCGAAATTTGGAAAATTAATCCCCAAAAAAGGGTTTGGAGTTTTACGATTCTTTTGCCCAACGAACTTGTCCAACAGATTATAGAAAGGAACGTCCCTACCAAATTTGAAGTTAATCGGACAAAAAATGTGACCGCTAGAGAGCAAACACACACATATATATATATATATATATATATATATATATATATATGTCTATATATATATATATATAAAATTTTGAACGACCCCCCAAAACGTGTTCAGGGGGTCACGTTAGGAACTTCTATGGTGGTCCCGGGCTTAAGTTTCACCGTGCGGGTCATGCTAATAGTTCACTTTCCAAAGGAAATTCACTAATAAAGGTCTCCCTTATCCTTGATATCGTTAGACCTAATATTTTTATCACTAGAGTTTAGCAGCAGGGTTTTTATTTACTTTAACAAGTTGTGATTTCTATGGTCAGTTTATCTGCTTCAAACAGTTATAGGGAGAGAATCTATGACCATACTATAATGGGTTTATTTTGGCTTTGACTCTTGTTTTGTGATGTCCTGTCAAAGTTGCCACCGTTTTTGGGTTGAATGTAGGACTTTGGAAAATAACAGCAGAGCGCTAAACATTGTCAGGTTTAAAATCAATATCCCAATACACACCGACTCACTTACGCACGCGTACAAATATCCATACGGAAACACCACATTGAGAAACCCCAAAGATGTATATGGGAACATATTTTATGAAGTCTGCAGAGAGAATCCAGAAACATATTAGGCACGTAAAAGAAAAAAACATTTTGTAGAAAGGTTCATTAAGGTACGAAATGAATTAGAAGATCAGGTATGTGTTTTAAGAAAGCTTTAAACGCCAATCGATATAAGTTGTTGAAAGAGCCTTAAAGTTAATAGCAAAACATAAAATGTACCTATTCAATACACAAAGCTAGCCTTCTTAGCTCATGCAGCAGACTTCCTCAATCTATCATCGTACAATATTAACTGGATTACGTGTCCATTCTTGACTATATAAAAACCCGAAAATAAAGTATTTGTATTATGCGCTGCATTATTCTTTGCAAACCAAATTAACTCTCTTGGTTAATAAACATATGTTTTAGGTAATCATCTGATTTAAACAAACTTCCTCCATAAGATGAAACCAAATTAAGAGCCACTGGGGCAAAGCCCATTTAGTTAAAAAAAATCGTGAAAATTATAAAAATAATATATATGATGATGGTAAATGCAAAAGAAATTTTTTTGTTGAACAGTTGGAAACAAAATGTAGTAATAATTCATACACAGCTTACTATATGCGTTTACTGTTTAATTTATTAAAATCTGATAGTTTTTTCTTTTTTAGTTATGAAAGTTATCTTCTTCCGTAAACGAAGTAAAATTAAAATCAATTTTTAAACATTGAAACCAAATTAAGAAGTAATTGTTTATTTTTCATGCATGAATGCCTATTATGGCCTACTAAGTGTTTGCTATAACATTTTACCAAAGTTTTAACTAAAATAATTGTTTTAAACAACAATCAATTCAAATTTCCTAAAATTAATCCCTAATAACTATGCTACGGTCTTAATAAATAAAATGAACGTAAAAAATATAACATAAACGTTTCTTTGCTTCTATTTGGTTCCAAATACTTTGAAAGTAGATACTGTATAACAGGGATAATTTTTCTCAATCGTCTTATTTGTTTATTCAGAATTTTAATTGGGACGGGATTCTCTATTTATGTAGCACCGTTTGGCTTTAAATAAAATTGATACGTCGTTCAATATATTTTTTTTAAGAATTGATGATTCGTGTTGATGTAAGTTTTGTCGAAGTGTCAGCTTTGCTTTCATAAATATAAGCTGTTCTAAGGGCATTGACGTCAGAGTCTTGTCTTAAATCGTATATTTTTTGTGCGACCTTTGAACGGGATTTTGATACGTTCTTTAACATTTTCACGACGAAGAGCAACTATTTATAGTCCAGATTAAAAATTATCTACAAATCACATCTATATCAATTCGAGGTTTTAGTTTAAGACGACGCTTTGTTTTGTTGTTTGTTTCGTTGTATCATAAAAGTAATGGGTAATAAAAGATACAGCTGACACTATACAACTTGTTTATTGCGGACCACGGTTGACTTTAAAGGAGGTCTGTAGGGGTCCACAAACCCGTAAAAATTTAACATTTTTATGAGACGAAATTAACAAACATAAATAAAATAGTTAAATCCATTATATTTTATTTACTAAACTAAATGGCACTGTTTGAACTCTTGACGTTTTATTTCACAAAAATGTGAGCAATTTATATACTCTTTGTTATCATATAATTGTTATTTAAATAATATTTTACCCTCTAGACTAAAACAGTTTCCTTTATTATTTTATGCATCGTAAATCCAAGCCAAAATTTAGGAAAACTTTGCCATACAGTGTCAATTTACTGACACTCAAATTCAAGAGAGAATTAGGAAAAACACATGTATTTTTCGTATACGAAAAAGCTATCTTACTAGTGCTAAAAGTCTATTTTTCCGTAAAATCAGCTAGGAAACCAATCAATCAACAACAGACAGTTCATCACCGCGCGCCATTGTCAATCACCGTGTCGCGCGACGTATGGTCGTATCTGTTTTATTATATATAGGTTTCCGATAAAAAAAACACACGTGTATGATATTTATAACTGGAAAATTTCAAAGAGAAATTAAACTTATCTTGCATGTTGAATTAAAATTTAAAAATGAGCGAGGTTGTTCTGTAACATATTACAGTATACTACATCACGTATTATATTACAGTATATACAAGGTAAAATATAGTACAGTATATTACAGGGTGTAATATCAAGTATTAATTGGCTACTCATCACTAAATTAAATCAAATCTTAAGTAAAATCAATTAAGTAAAAAATCTTTATTTTACTTAAGATTTGTTTTATTTAATGATGAGTAGCCAATTAATACTTGATATGAACACTATCACGACAAATATACACCGCGAAGAACTAAGGGTGTAATATATTGCAGTATATTACAGGGGGTTGTGTACTCACTCTTTGCTTTACTCACCTCACACACAGGCCTGGGGCTCATGTGAACGGTGGAAGTAAAGGGGAAAAAGTAATTCAACCTCCTTAAAACCAAAATAGGTTCCCGTAGAACAGATTCTTCTAATTTACGGGTTCCTTTCCCATTTGCATATTAATATTGTGCCAGTTAAATTCCAACAAGTGTTTTTACTTGTCCGTTTACCTTACTTTCCCTCTTATCCCTCTGGTTGAGACAAATAAAAACCACGTTACAGTTGCTCGTTCCTGAATAAGAAACACCAAACATAAGTCTTGAAAAAACAACAATCCTTCTCTAATTACTACCACGCGCGAACATTAGCAGAATGTTTTTAAAGTTTTGATGGACAGTTTTGGCCAAGCGACAACGAAACGAAAATAACCCCCGAGACCCCGGTGAAGTACGCATAACGGATGGATGCAACTTGTCTTGGATCTGTAATTATAAGTTGTTGTCACGTGTAAACTGGTTATTATGGTGTTCCTTGCAAGTAATGTGTTGTTTTGCAATGAAAGCACTTCGTTTGAAATCGTTTAAATTAAATTTTACAAATGTTACTTCTAAGGTGTTTCAAATTAAGCCATGAACTTTTGTAAAAACTTTAGATAAGCAAATCTTGAAATGATATTCTTCAACAGAACAGAGATTATAAAATCAGCAACTACGAGAAACCCATTAACTACCTGGTTTCCTCTTGATGGTCCGACAACATGTTTAAGCGTATTCTTTGCATCTTCTGCTAGACGTTAAAAGTAAATTTATTTAGCGACAACTGTGAGACTATTTTTGAGTACAGGGTTTGACAATCAACATCAAATCAAATTCTCTCGTACTGAATGTTATGCCACTTCTGCGGAGCAACTCGTGTCTTTAGTGTGAATAAATATATTACATTTGGTTGACTTTGAAACCAATACGCTTGAAATTTTATATTTTCTAGAAAAGTTTCTAAATATAAAATTTTCTTTTAATAGCAAAATATTGCAATAAAAATAAGGTAACATTAGAATAAAATGGGTTGCCCAACGTACAAAATTGTAAATAGTTATGGAGACAAATCCTTTTAATTTAGCAAATCAGTAAATTCGTTGGGACTCCTATAAATATAATCTAAAATCATAAAATAAAATAAACTTTTGCTCCTACAAGCATTTCGAATAACAATGTATTATTTAAGGATCGGGTTTACTTGACCTTCGGTAGCAACAGTCTTAAATGGTACGTAAGATAGGGTTGGTTAAAACATCCAACGTTATGTAAATATTAGACACACAGTTAAACCAAGTAATGTCCTAATAAATAAGCTTTAACGTTATAAATCACCTAAAACCTTGCCGGAAACTTGATTCACTTCTTCGGTCCGATTCATTGGTAAATTAAATGGGATGGAACAATAAAGACTATTTCGAATGACTGTACTTTCCTTTGCGATAAATTATTTAAATATGGTTTTTTTAAACCTCGCTATGCTTCATCAAATTGCCCTTACTATTTAATAAATAATAGATATTATTAAATCCAATAAAACACATCACAGAGTTCATCCGTTAAAACAAAGTGTTATCCATTTACTACTATAATTGCTAATATTCAAGTCACCTTCAATTTCACTGTTCCTCTTTTTGATAAAAAACTGAAAATAGTAACAGTAAAAGCAACATACACCTAGTTAAACTTCTGACAAAAAGTATCTCTAAACACTATCACAAGAGTAAGAATGAGCTTTAAACAGTCATTATTACACTAAGAATCTTCTTAACAATGAAATAATTCACAATGTAAACTAGACTGCAAATTAAAAGTGATCTTGGCAGTGTTGCCGAGGTTTCAGCCAAACAGCCAAGCAATGCCAAGGCCCGTCCAAACCGCCGTTATTCAGTGACAACAAACTGGGGCTTCCATGACAAACTGTTGGTCTTCCTTACTTACCTACACTTTAACGTTTTAACTCAGAATCATGCTACACTTGAGGTCGTTTAACCTTGTGCCTGATGAGGGAAAATATTCGTGGTGGGGAGGGGAAGGGGACAGTGGCTACAGTGCCTTCTCCTACACATCGTACAGTCTATGAATACGTTCAGCTCATTCCGTTTACCCTTACATAGCACAAAGTTAAACGAACTCTACTATAGGTGGTAATTGTCATCTGGAGTTCTGCAGGCGAAACTGCGTTGTTGCAAAGCGGTACAGTACACTGGTAGACGTATGCAGACGTCATAGTTTCAATAAATTAAACTATTTGAGGCAACTTATGAATCCTAACATCATTACAAAATCATTCTATGCTAATATGTATGTGAAAACAACTACTGTGAGTTTTAAGGATAATCACATAAATTTGTTGACTACTTAAGTAGCCTTACTAGTAACTCAGGCTAATCGTTTCTTAAATATTATTCATTGTTATCAAGTTTAGTTCACTGTAACTGTACATTTTTTCCATATAAATCTTTTTAGTCGCAATTTTAGGAGGAGGTAATTAAGTATTTTCTTAAAACATACTGAATTTTTACGAAAAAACTTAATGAAAGATAGTTTTATCTCACAATCTGTCCAGTGGAATTTACTAAAGGTATTTTTACTTTATTTAAGAAAACATTTTTGTCAAAGACCTGAAAATGTCAAATATCCTCAAAGTTTCATATGAAGATCCAATATGCACAATATATCTCTGATGTGAAAATTCCTAAACTGCACATTGAGATCTAAAGAGCAATTCGTTCAACAACAACAAAACAATAATACCCCGTCACAGCAAACCTGCGTACTCAGCGAATTTCCAATGAATATATAACATAACACATTAAAACACTTAACAGGATTCATAAGAAATGTATTCACAAACAAGCGATATTTAAAATATTAATTATTCTCCATAAGAATAACATTGGGGATGAGTACGCAGGTTTGCTGCAACAAGGCACACAAAATAATGGATTTTTCTGCAAATATCAATAGAACTCATCTTAGTGAAGTCACATACCAAGTTTCATCCATATACATTCATAAATAAGCGATATATAACATTTTAGGTATTTTCCATAAGAATAACATGGGGATCAAGTACCTAGGTTTGCTGCTACAGGAACCATAGGCGAAAATTTTTTTGTGCAAACAACAATAAACCACAACCAGGTCAAGCCATATACCAAATTTTGCCAGTTTATGTTCATAAATAAGCGAGATATACAGTTTTTCTTTTTCTCCATAAGAATAACATTAGACAACGTACTGTGTTTAGCACTTTCAATATCTCGGTAACCAATTGACGTAGAATGATCAAAATACCAAATTGTTTGTTTTTTAAGCTGAATTCAGTGGTATGGATTAAAATTTTATTTAAATTAAAATTACATGTGAAAACCCCAAAAAACACATTTTTGGGGTACAAAACCCCCCCAAAACCCCCCTTCGGATGGTGCGATTCATCTGGTTTTCGAACTCGTTCAAATAAATGGTACTTTACACATTTGTACCAAATTTCATTAAGATCGGACCTTTTTTACGAGAGTTCTCGTGCTTACGGACACATATATATATATACATATATACAAATTTGAACGAATGGTGTTTTTGGCATCTGGGGACCTCAAAATGAAAAGTTATCATGGTCTCGGGCTTAAGTCTTACCATGAGACCTACGGTAATAGCTTCTTCCCTATAGGGGAAATTCGCTAATATAGAAAATTTAACCTCCAACAAAGTTAAAAAATAAATATATTTTCAAAACAAATAAAAAAAACATTAACCTGGACTAGGTGTTTATGGAATTATACTTATTACATACTTTTATTTAAATATAAGTGGGACTCGATTCTGAATTTGATTTTGTTTGTGAAAAGTGGGGTAATACGCTTTTTTCTACACCAAGCCAGCGTATCATAGTGACATTATTTCATTATTCACACAGTTCCAGCACTAGCAATGTGATTCGTGTACGGAATCTAAGAGTGTTATGAGAAAAGCCAAAAGGTGAAACATATAGTCTACATGTTTGCCATAAATTTGTTTAAACCCGTTTATTACATGCCATAAATGTATAATTCAAAGTGAAACAACGTTATACTTCGTGATTGGGATTTTATTATTATTTAAGCTAAACAATATTCTTATTTTTTCTCGGGTTTATCAGATTCTTTAAAATCATTAAAGTATTGAAAATAAAAAATAACTTCATTTTCCCCAAACTGATGAAACGGATCAGTATAATTTATATTGACCTGTTGAATATATACTGATATACTGAACCTAACACTTTAAACTTGTTTTCCTTAAAGTTGTAGGTATTGTACTACTCACTGCGTATTTCAAATAAATGCATTTTTAAACCCCAAGACCTAAGACCGTTGAAACTTATTGGATTTGGATAACTGAACATTACCTCTTCCCAATACTCTTGTCAACAATGATCGCATGAGTCACTAAAAGCAATTCCAAGTTACAAACTGTAATTATCTCTCCGGCTTAAGTGTCGATAAAGTTCACGGAACATTTTGAAGTTTCCCAAAGCGAATCATTAATATTTTTACACCCTTTCCTCATAAAAAATATAGATAATAGATAAGAGCCTGATTTGATATGTATACAAAATAAGTACTCTATTTGCTAGTTCCAGCAAAGAAAAATCAATACACAAAAACATTCAGAGTTTAACCGAGTCTGGGTTAAAATCTATTGGGTCAGCAGTAACCAATTGTTGGTTACTAGCAACCAGTGTCATTAGTAACAAACATAAGTTAGTCAAAGTATATACGGTTATTTGTAACTGAGTGGTTTGTTACTGCTAACTAATTGTTTATTTGACTTCCTAATTCCGGTTAAACATAACCTTACAGCATAATAAACACTAACCTAGTGTCCTCTGGGTTAACTTTTACTGAGTAGAAGTAGTTGCCAATAACCCACGGATTTTTAATATTTGACCCTGTACTCGGTGATAATTTACGGTAACTAACACATCGGTGGAAACTAACCTGTGGTAGTGTGATGGGTCGTTCATAACCATCTTAGCTAGGTTAGCAGCATGGTTAAATTAGTTTTATCTAACTTTGTGATGTTGGCAATAACTGCTTCTCTGCAGAGATATCAGATCAGAGCAAAAGTGAGCGGCGAGTGCGTCGTAAAATACACGTAGGTCATACGTTACAAGTTCAAACACCTCATGTCTCGTGGTTTTAACTTTTACTATGCTCTTCTTCAATGATTATGAAGATTTGAGGAACCTTCTGACCAACTGGGGTCTGGGCTCTTATATTTCATCATTGAAGGTACGTAGATTATGGCCTTCTTAATTTTGTTGTTTTACGTTAGGAATTCAACGTTTAATTTGAATATGGTTTCATTTTAGATTTATTAATTCAGCTCCATTTGAAAATTAACTAAAATGCAATTATTAAAATAAATATCAATGAAGTTGTTAAGAATGTTTTATCTTAGGTTAGGTTAGGTAGGTAGGCGAATTCCCCTTTAGGGCTAAGGTAGGGCATACAATATCCCACTTTAGGGGCATTCTTAAAAGCCTCATTAATCTCATTAATATTTGTTTCAAAAACTGTTTTTTAGCTACATTTTCAATAGAGTTGGATTGATAAAACCAGATTGAAACCCTGAGACACCACAATTAAGAGAGTCTTAATCAACGTAAATTAAACTTATGAAATATATGAACCAAGGTCTCAGTTGATCAGAATATTCCACATATCTCCATGATCATCGAAGTCGAACATGGTAAAAGTTAAAACCACGAGGCGTGAGGTGTTCTAACTTTTAACCCAGCTGCTCAGTTAAAATGACCTATTTGCTGGGTTAAAGTGACCCTACTGCTCGGTTGGAGTAACCCATTAACTTGGTCAGAGTAACCCGTTAGCTCAGTTAAAGTAACCCAGAAGATTAGTCAAAGTAACCTAGCTGCTAAAACAACCAACTTGGTCAGTTAAATCAACTAAAAATCTACTCGGTCATTTATGCCCAACAGTACTTTGTCAATGATTTTACCTACTTAGTTGGTCATTACTAAACCATAATCACTGATAAAATATCTGTGATTTTTTAAAGGTTCCTGGTAAGCAACAAACTCGGTCGGTGCTATATTGACCTTGGTAAATATCAACTTTTTTCTCAGTTAAGACTAACCTTTTGGGGTTTTCAGTGTATATTTAGCATACACTTACATTTAGTGTCTAACATTTGTATGTAAATCGGAAATCATGGGGGTAAGTGTAATTTTAGCCAAAGAAATACAACGTTCAGCATATTTACCTTGGTAAATATCAACCTTTTTCTCAATTAATACTTTTGGGTTTTTCAGTGTATATTTAGAGTAATGTCTAACATTTGTATGTAAACCGGAAATCATGGGAGTAAGTGTAAATTTAGCCAAATAAATACAACGTTCAGCATATTCGACCAATAGCTCCGTTTAATTGGCCGCTATATTCTTCGTTCAAATTTATATACATAATGACACCGAATTATATTGTTGTTTATGAAAAATCCGAGTGTAAAATAAAAATACCTCCCTTCACAATTGTTACTATTACTGACAGTTGAGGGTTACTATTGTTACTATTGTTACTATTCCTTCAGTTGAGGGTCTCGATAATGGATTACCATTGAGTCACTTGATGAATCAACTTTAGTCGCATTACAAATCTATAGAAAAATAAAAAATAAATAAGCCTGATCTTATTACAAGTTCTAGCTTTATTAGCATATTACATTTTGTTACAATTAAACCGAATGTAATATGATGCGGTTTACATTATTGATTAAGTAATTAAATACGAGTTTTTTATTCCTACACTACAAAATGAATGTCGTATCTTAATTATGCCGTATATTATATCCTGTATAAAAACTAGAGTTGAGATGCGTTTAAGTTAAAGTTATTCATTTAGCGGGCTCTGAGGTGAATGCGTCTCTGAAGGACAAATTAACAGTGGTTTGTAAGCCATTCTAGCTCGCAAATGTTAGCAATTTACACAGGGAAATGTCGTGAGGTTTATGTTAAAATTTAAGCTTACAGGATAGTTTATTATTAGTGAATTTCCTATGGGAAATGAACTATTACCTTGATCCGCACGGTGAAACTTAAGCCCGGGGCCACCAAAGAGGTTTCTAACGTGACCCCTTGAACACGTTTTGTGGGGTCGTTCAAAATGTTATATATATATATATATATATATATATATATATATATATATATATATATGACGTTTCTTTTTATAATCAGTTGGACAAGTTCGCTGGGAAACACAATCGGAAAACTCTAAACCCCTCTTTTGGAATTAATCTTTCAAATTGCGAATCTCGTAAAATTAATTCATCTAAAGGATGGGAATTAGCCAAGTGAAAGTTTTAAGCCCTCTCTCGTTATTGCAGCATAAATATTTACCGATTTATTAAAGAAAATGTGTATCGACCAAACACAGTGCGTTGTCTAATGGGGGTTTTACATTAGAAAAGCCTGTTATTCATTGTTTAGTGTACTTTTATCATCCCCATCAACCTCACGCCTACTTCCAAGCCTGACTCGACCTTCTCCTAACCTAAAAATTAGAATAAATGTATGTTTTTACACTGATTTTGAGTTTTAAAAGTTTGTTATGTGAAAATTCACTTCCCACGTTAGCGTGCTGCGTGCGAACTCGTTTTTTAGTTAACATAGAAATTGAAACATTTCGCACATCAATATTCACTCACTCAGCAATTATAAGTGAAGTTCCTATGGAAAAGTGAACTATTAGCATGACCTGCACGGTGAAACCTAAGCCCGGGACCGCCATATAAGTTCCTAACATTACCCCCTGAACACTTTTTGGGGGTCGTTCAAAATGATATATATATATATATATATATATATATATATATATCATTTTTCAGGCATAACTAATCTAAACTAATCCGTGTGTGTGTGTGTGTGTGTGTGTGTGTGTGTGTGTGTGTGTGTGTGTGTGTGTGTGTGTGTTTGTACTCTAGCAGTCGCATTTTTTGTCCGATTTACTTAAAATTTGGTAGGGTCATTCCTTTCTGTAATCAGTTGGACAAGTTCGTTGAGCATAACAATCGGAAAACTCTAACCCCTTATTTTGGGGATTTTATCATTCAAAGTTTGAGTTTTTGGGCTCAAAGAGGACCAGAAAATCCTCTAATGTAAAGTTAATGTACATTAAATAATAATAGGTCATAACAAGGCGAAAATGTTAAGTCCTTCTTCATCATTCTAGCACAAATAATTACCGAGTTATTAAAGAAAATGTAAATTGAGTAAACACAGCAGTACGTTGTCTTATGGGGATTTCACATTGGAAAGGCTGTTTTCCATATCTTTATGTAGTTTTATCACTCCTAATGCCCCCATGCCGACTTTTGATCCTGAAGGTACCTCCTCCTAAGCTTAATGCACAACATTGCCATCCCAGTACTGTATTGAATAAACCAGGTGCATCAGAATAGCCAAAATATGTAATATTTCCCATCACGATTAAAGTGACACGAATCTTCGTTTAAACCCTTTATTTGATTTTTTTAAAGTTTTTTACGCGAAAGTTCACTTCCCTAACGTCAGCGTGCTGCGTGCGAACTCGTTTGGCTTCTGGCTATTTCAGAAAATTCAGTTTAATTAAAAAACAAAATCTTGAACAGAGGAAGTAATTTAATGTGTATGAATATAAAACTAACATGAGTTTCATTTTAGGTTTTCAGATAGCCTTGGGACGACGAATAATAATCACTTCTGCATCTGAGTGGTAATTATCATGTAATCGTAATCTATACCTACCAGACTTTGTAAACTAATCTAATTTCCTTGAATGGCTGCATAATGATAAACCAAACAGATTTCTCTAGCCACTTACTGGGTTTACTGTTTCTGACCCAGTGTATCACCGGGCTTATATTTATCTAAAAATGCATTGTTCTAAACACATGAAAGACTTTAAAGTACTTATATTTCCATAATGTACTAAGAAAAATCAATAGCTATCCGTAATCTAAAAAAAAAATGAAAATGAAATGTTTACTTTGGTTTTACATAAGAGGTATGATTACTGTGAAAACTGAAAAATTTTTATTTGGTGTTTAAATAAATACGCGGGAACATGGAACCAAACTATACTCGAAATAAAATTATCTGAAATAGGTTTTATAAATGTTTTGAATTATGTAATTAAATTATTTTCTTGAATATTTAGTCTATTTTTTAATTCAATCAGTCAGAGTGGTCACCCACTGATGCAGTCGCCCTAAATAAAACCATTGTTTTATAAACCTTAGGACAGCTTTAATACGCCACAATAAAGGTTAGTGAGTAAAATGTTTCCGGCCGTGAACCACAGCTCTGTTGAGGTGTTTCCGGCCGTGGACCACAGCTCTGTTGAGGTGTTTCCGGCCGTGAACCACAGCTCTGTTGAGGTGTTTCCGGCCGTGAACCACAGCTCTGTTGAGGTGTTCATTCCAGTCAACAGAATAGTTTGGTAGTTTGTATCGAACAAAGTTTCTCTGTCTTCAAGCACGAGTGTTTTAGGTTCAAATCATGAGTGAGTTACTAAATAATTATCGTCAAAGCATAACTTTGAGTAAATACGGACACGTTAAACATAACATCTTAATGTTACGTAAAAGTTAAATATTTAAATAGAAACAAGGACAGTACAATTAAGTACTAAAAATTTGTTAAACGTTTATCAAAGCTGTATTTATTTACGTCATTCGATCAGGGCGGGCGTTAACCACCGAATATTAAGAGTCGTTAGTGTCAAAGAACCATTTGGTGGAAAATAACGTCGCCCGTTACAGACTTTTCTTGTAGGTTTTTTATTTGATGAATCTAAAAAGGTCTCGCAATAAATTAAAATAGTAAATACATGGAGATATAATTGTTTTGTAAAGTGACTGTATAATTGATTATTGTGAAAAATAATAATATAATAATAAATAATATACACATATAATATATATGAATTTGAAGAATGGTGTTTTTGTCATCTGGGGGCCTCAAAACGAAAAGTTATCATGGTCCTGGGCCTAGGTCTTGCCATGCCACCTACGGTAATAGCTTCTTTCCTATAGGGGAAATTCGCTTAAACGTTCTTTTCATATAACATTCGCCATAACCATGTTATATAAAAAGAACATTTATCGAGTTCAAACTGTAGGCAGGCATGCCCAGAGAAATTTCGGGCCCCTGGGCAAATTAGAGTATGGACCCCCTTTCTCGGGCCCTTGTTTCGTCCGCATCCAAGTTGGTGACCTCTTTTTTAGACAACAGGTTTTGCGCGGGCCCCCAAAGAGTCCGGGCCCCTGGGCAATTGCCTCCCTTGCCCCCCCTGAGCGGGCCTGACAGTAGGGTCTATTAATAATGTGTAGGGCCTTCACTATTTATTTCCTAATTTGTATCCATGGTTTTGACCATCACTTATCAGCTTGTTATCTACCTGTTGGTTATTGTTTTATGAATAGTACGGATAGCTACTAACTGTTGTTAGTGTCAATCTCCTAGCTTGCTCAATAAAAACTAATATCGCAATACTGTACCTTAACTTAAAGTTTTAGTAATTTATAAGCAACGAAAACTTCCCTCAAATCGCAGAATAGTTATTTAACTAATTAACAGTAACAATAACTTAACAATAAATTAACAATAACTCTAAAGCTCCCCATTAAGACGATAAATTTAAGTATTCTGCCTACTTATATGTAATAACTAAAATAAAATGTACCATAGAAAGTTTTACTTTTAGAGTTATTATAATGCACTAATGACGAATAGTATATTTAATCTTGCTCTTCCAAGTTTAATCTTTCATCATTTGTTTCTGACAGAAGTATTGCAATTTTGCAACTAATAGGTGGTCTTATTCGGATATTAATGCATAGTAAGAAAGTTGTTCATAACAAAATACCATTACATTCTTAATTTCTTATTTTATTTCGATTGAAACTCAATACTGGTTAACTTACCAGCTCCCCCACTAGGCCAATTATCGGGGCAGGAGCACAGAACTACGGCAAGTCCGCAAACTAGAGTGGACGAAACGGCTACGAACATGACGACGCACAGGGAGCCTCTAAAGGGTCTGGATGCTCGGCATAGTCACGACGACGCGTCGCGGGAGGTAGGGACCCGGGGAAGACGCGTCGGGACGCTGGGACGGTTGGCGCTACAGTGCTGTGGTCGGCGTCTCGGCGCCACACCGTCGTGTGCTCATGCGCCAACATGTGATGTATTTATCAATGGACTACTTCCCGCGTTCAGCAATGCTGTTTATACTCAGTGTTCTGTTATACAGGGTGATTGGGACTTGACGTGAAAAACTTTTATTGATAAAAATATGCGTTAGTTGTTATATGAACATGCATGTTCGACATTTCTAACAAAATCACTGTGGCAAAGAAAGCACTTTGAATATCTCTGCAATGGTTGGACGTAGAATTAAAATTTAAACACCAAAATGATTTTTGTTGAGCTGAACTGATTGGTAAAAGAAAATGTGAAGTTTAAATAAAAACAAACTGAGGAAAAGCCAAAAACCTTTTTCCTATAAGATAGCATGGGAGATTTTATGAGCTCGTTTTTAGCGAATTTCCCCTATAGAAAGAAAGCTATTACCGTAGGTCTCATGGTAAGATTTAAGCCCGAGACCATGATAACTTTTTTTTTGAGGTCCCCAGATGCCAAAAACACCATTCGTTCAAATTTGTATATATGTGTATATATATATATATATATATATATATGTGTGTGTGTGTGTGTGTGTGTGTGTGTGTGTGTGTGAGTGTGTGTGTGTGTGTGTGTGTGTGTGTGTGTGTGTGTGTGTGTGTGTGTGTGTGTGTCCGTAAGCACGATAACTCTCGTAAAAAAGGTCCGATCTTAATAAAATTTGGTAGAAATGTGTATAGCACCATTTATTTGAACGAGTTCGAAAACCAGACGAATCGTAGCATCCAAAGAGGGGTTTTGGGGGGGTTTTGTACCCCAAAAATGTTTTTTTTGGGTTTTCACATGTAATTTTTATTTAAATCAAATTATAATTTATACCATTTAATTCAACTTAAAAAAACAAACAATATGGTATTTTGATCATTACGCTACGTCAATTGGTTACTGAGATATTGAAAGTGCTAAACACAGTACGTTGTCTAATGCTATTCTTATGGAGAAAAATCAAAATGTTATATCTCGCTTATTTATTAACATACACTGACGAAATTTGGTATATAGCTTCATCTGGTTGTGGTTTGTTGTTTGCACAAAAAAATTTCGCATATGGTTCCCGTGGCAGCAAACCTAGGTACTCGCTCTCCATGTTATTCTTATGGAGAATAATTCAAATGTTATGTATCGCTTATTTATGAATGTATATGGATGAAACTTGGTTTGTAACTTCACTTTGATGATTTATATTGAAATTTACATACAAACCCATTATTTTGTGTTCATTGTTGCAGCAAACCTGCGTACTCACCCCCAATGTTATTCTTATGGAGAATAATTAAAATTGTATATATCGCTTATTTGTGAATACATTTTAATTAAACTTGGTATGCGGCTTTATGTGGTATTAAGACATATATTTTGCATTGGAAATTTGCTGAGTATGCAGGTTTGCTGCGACGGGGGTATTTGGATTTTCTCCGCAACTACTTAACCTAGGTTAATAATTCAAAATACTATATTATTTGTCTTTTTAAGCTCTATAAAATAGTTACAACCAAAATTGAGTTTTAAAAATTGTAGGGTGAAAAATGCAAGAAACTGATTTTTGGACAGTTAAAACCCCCCTTCCCATGGTCCGATGTTTCAGGTTTTCGAACTTGTATGAGTTTAAACATGTATAAGTCATGAATGTCATTTTACACATTTGAGCCAAATTTAATCGAAATCGGATGTTTTTTACTCAAGTTATCGCATTCACAGACACATATACATATATATGTATATATATATATATATATATAAATTTTTACGAATAGTGTTTTTGGCATCTGGGGAACTCAAAACAAAAAGTTATCATGGTCCCGGGCCTAGGTCTTACCATGAGACCTACGGTAATAGCTTCTTTCCTATGGGGGAAATTCACTAAAATTACTATATCTCTCTTATTTACTGATCAATTTCATTAAAACTTGATATGCAGGTCAAGTTAGCATTGACAAATAGAGGATGCTTGAAATATGTTGCCACTTAACCCTGTGGAGGAATGAGGGGGCATTTACCCTATTTTAACCAATGTTTGTAGCAAAGGATACCATAGTACCTCCATAAAAAGGATTTGGGTGGATGTTTTTGAAAACAACTTATTTAGAAGATTTTCTGTACATTCAACCGTACTTTATTTATATCTATCAAAGGCAAAGCCCTGGCTGACTGACTGACTGACTGACTCACTCATCACTAATTCTCCACCTTCCCATGTAGAGTTGTAATTTTTTACACTGATTAGGCATAAAATAGGAAAACTAAATGGTTTTCATCCTGATCTGACCTTAGGGCTCCACCAGAGACCCCGACAAAGTTCCCATGTATTCCTTATGGACATTCAATTTTGTTTGAGCTGATGAAAATACAATCAGCTGATCTTGATTCGTAGTAGTTCCACGGGCTAATCACAGAATGCAGCACACACAACTGTAATAGTTTGTATAAATCATTTGCGGGGCGAAGCCTGCGGCTATCAGCTAGTATTGTATCAGCTATATTTAGTAAATACAAAGTATTTTTTTTTTTCATTAAAGTTAGGCCAAAAGGGAGAAAGTATGTGTCAGTTTCCTGATACCGTTTATTTCGTTGGTGAAGACGACGGAAGACGCTGTGTACTCGAAGGATCACGGGAGTATTTTATCCACAAATGACAGATCGTTATTTTTGCGGTTTAATCTGCCGCCCAATGAAAATCAAATGGGGTCCACCTCTCTGTCCGAGAATTTAAATTCAAATTAAAGAGAGCAATATTTACAAATTGTAACAGACAAATATTCAGCAATGAATAATAAATATGTTTACATTAACTACTAAACAACTATGCTTGACAGTATTTCAAATTAATACGCAACAATAGAAATATTAAAGTTTCGCTTTGTTTATATGCTAAAATAAACTTTCTTCATCTCCAGCAGGTTTTTTAGTTCATTAGAAATAATTAACCTTCATTAAGGTTTTATCTTATAGGAATTTTAAATTTCTTTCAGAAAATAAGGTTTGATACAAGATTAACTATAGTACCATTGTTAAAAACAATATTTACTGAATCATAATACCGTTTCTTATAAAATTCTAAACTATTTTTTCTTGGCCACGGTGATTTGGTTAGGAATGTCTAATATGCATAATCATATAACAATTAATGTATATTTTTACCAAAAAGGTTTTTCACACCAAGTCCCAATCACCCTGTATTACCCTGTAGGTTACAGGCTAGTGGCTAGGAAGCAGACTAGTAAGGCCCGTATTACACTGTAAAATAGTTTGCAGTGTAATACGGGCCTAAGAAGGAGGGACAAATTTAACCCCTTTTCTCGATTATAAAATATATATTTTTAATACTATGATTGATGTTTTATTCTTAGTAAATATTATTAATGATAAGATTCCGTAATAGCTTGAAGTTCTCTTGCCATGATAGAAAATCCAAGCTATGATTACGTTGAATCCGCAGGACATCATATTATGAATATGTATTTTTCACCAAAAAAACTCAATTTACTATCATAACACAGCAAACTAAAAAAGTCGAAAACCAAGAGTGACAGTACCACTCAGTAAGGTGACAAATTGCCTCACGTTGATCACTGGTCAGAACAAAGAGATAGCTATCACTTTCATTTTTCAAATTCATTCTCTTCCTTGCCAGTTTATCCACTATTTTATTTCATCAGAGAAATATTTGTCTAATTATAACTGACCTTGATTATTTATATTTTTGATAATTGATCTTAACCTCCGGAAACTAAATCGAAAAATTTGTGTGTTTACTTGAGGAAAGATTAACTTAATTTATTTCCCCGAGTTCTCTTAAAATTAAAATTCAACTCAGTACCCGACTTAGTATACAAAATAAACTATTTTGAATATCGCTATCAGGAAGTGATCAAATAAAAAAAAAATAAAACAGGACACAATATATCATAACAAAATTTTATTATTTTAGATAATTACATTATTTTTTGTTTGGAGCTCAGTCCTTCATGTTTTGTTTTACCAATCCTAACAAAATATCTTTGTAAAGAAATCTTTACCAAACATTTGTTATTTAAAATTGCATTACAATATTGCAAATAAAAGTAAAATTATTAAGGTTATTTTGTAAATCATTGAAGTTTATTAACTGGCGTAACCAAAAGATTTTTAGTGTATCATATTTTAAACCAGCAATAAATTAATTGAGACGCTAAATTACACGCCGAGGACTTACTGCGAGTAAAATATCAGTCAGCGAACTTGGTTTTTCGTCGATCAAACTATTTTGATGTCGTTCCATCAATAACCTTTACGGAATGCAAAATAAGTGAGGTGGATATTTAATGGGAGTTGAATACACTTTTCACATTCCTTACCCCTAATAACTCGCATTCTTATTATTTCATTGATTTCACTTTAGGCAGTTGATGTCACTAATATTTTATTAGACTAGTAACCCGTCGCAGCTTTACCCGCGTTTACAGTACAATTTTATTTTTGAGAGATAAGTTACATTTGTTAAATCGCCTGGGGGACCGAGCTCAAGAATTTATTCAAAATGCCTATAGTACAGTACTTATATGCACGGGTTCTCTCCAAGGCAAGCATAGGGCATATTTGATCGCTTCATCCGAAGGGGTATTTTTGGGGGGTTTTGTACCCCAAAAATGGGTTTTTTGAACTTTTTACATGTAATTTTGGAAATAGTCAAATTTTAGTTTTTACCATTGTATTCAGCTTAAAAAGATACACAATTTGGTATTTTTATCATTCTTCTACGTTAATTGGTTACCGAGATATTGAAAGTGCTAAACACAGTACGTTGTCTAATGTTATTCTTATGGAGGAAAAGAAAAATTTTATATCTCGCTTATTTATGAACGTACACTGATGAAATTTGGTATACGGCTTCATCTAGTTGTGGTGAATTGGTATTTGCTCAAAAAAAATGTTTTTGCCAAATTCTCCTGTAGCAGCAAACCTGCGTACTCAGCCCCATGTTATTCTTATGGAGAATAATTAAATGCTATGTCTCCCTTAATTATGAACATAAATGAATAAAAACTGGTATACGACTTCACCTAACTGAGTTATATTGATACTAAAACCCCATTTTTTGTGTTCCTTGATGCAGCATACCTGCGTCCTCAGCCCCAATGTTATTCTTAAGGGGAATAATTAAATTTTATATATTGCTTATTTGTGAATATATTTTTATGAAACTTGGTAAATGACTTTATGTAGTATTAAGACATTTATATCTCCATTAGAAATTCGCTGAGTATGCAGGTTTGCTGCGACGGGGGTATTTAATGTTTCTCGCAATTTACACATACCTAATCATGTATAGTTGAAGTTATCGTATGCATTTGTTCTAATCATTATGCTCACGAAAATCACATGATACTTTACCAAGTAAGTGTTAAAGTGTTATTTTTGCAATTGATTGTTGCTTATGAACAGCTGTGAACAGCATGATTCTTTTGTTTTTATTAACAAATCTTAATTATCACCCCAATGTTCTAGCCTTGAGTAATTTCGAATATTTGTCTATACAAAACTCTATTTTTACATTAATGAGGCCTGATTAGAACGCATTTATCAACCCATAAATTCGATAGCTCCAAAATTTAGAGGGCCTTAAAGTGAACCAATTTTGGAGCAGGAGTATAGGTTTAATCTGATGTACTATTCTTATGATTGTGGCCGAGCCACACTGGAACGGGAATACGCCCATTTTTGGGATGGACCCTTCTTCTTCTAAATATTTGCTCAATAACTCCTCTAGTTCGTTGGACTTATTGATGGTGAACTTAAAAACACATAAAATATTCAGTATTATTATCACAATGACTATATACAAACTGAGCTTTTAATACCATGTTACCAAGGGCTTATGTGTTCCGCACCCAATGTTTCATTGCAGTGCCGATATTTTATATGGATTATTATACCCACACCTTTGTAGAGTAGTAAAGCAGACGTGTTTCTTCCGATCTGTGGTAAAAGATAATTAGCTAACTAAATGCTCATTGCAAACAAATATGATGCGTTCTGTAGTGTGTTAAGTAACCTGGTCCCTTAAGATCTACTTTGTAGCAGTGCCGGACAAAGGGCCGTAACCCTAATGACGTGCTATGATTTAAAAGGTTAAACGTTTCCTTCTCCACACGAAAAAGGGCAACATGTGTTATTTCATTCGGTATTTTTTTAGAAACGCGGGACAAATATGGCTCATAAACAGACAGAGATATAACAAAAATAACAAAAATCTAAAAATCTCCGCTACATACAACATTTCACTGCTCAAAAGCGATGTAGGAATATACTAATTTTATTTAGATGGATACAATTAGTTATGCCTTATCTGTAACGTATGGCATTGATAATAACCTGTCCATAATGTATTAACAGCTGCAATTCAAATCAAATAATTGCCCCCGTTACCTTATGGGTGAAAAACTAACTTTGAGGGCGGCCCGTGCCCTACAGATTAAAAATATCGAAAAATGAAAACCTTTATGCACAACTACGAGTCAAGAAGAATATATTGGTACCTCAATCGTTAAAATCGATTCAGAAATAATGGAGGAGTTCTCTTAACAAAGATCGGCTTAGGATATTAATATATAACATTTTAGCATTATCTCATTACAAATATATAGGTTAGACAAGCCGCACCGATTGGTTTGAGGAAAATAAATTGCTATACTGCAACCACAATTTAAAAATTACACTCTGAGAGTTTAGGATTTATTTATTTAGTTTAGGCCAATTTATTTTTTAGACCGGGTGGTTTCGACCTCTCTCCAGACACTTTAGAAACTTGTTCCTGAGGTCAAAACAAACCAAAAATATGATTTTAACATAGGCTTATCTCGCTCCAATTTCCGGTTGTGTATTTGTGTGCGATTCTAATCAATAGAAGATATCATATATCTTTGGCTCTAAGTCTTAGGAACCTGTTGGAGGTACTGAATTGAAACTTTTCCCTGATATTACAGTTAATTTTTTATTGAATTTGACGTCTTTAGTTTTTACCGTTTCAAAAGGGTGAACTTCAACTTTTTTAAGCTTAATTTCTTAAAAATCTCAATTTTTCAAATATTTATCTAGACATTAGGAAAATTAATTTGAAACCAAAAAAGGCGATCTAAATATTTAAAAATTCATTCAACCCGCAGCTAAGTAATTGTAATTTTGTTCAATACAGTTGTTACCACACCTAGGCAACTTATATATATGGAACTAGCTGTCCAGCAGGCTTCGCCCCGCAAATAATAACTTTTACAAACTATGACAGTTGTGTGTGCTGCATTCTGTGGTTATCCCGTGGAACTACTACGAATCAAGATCAGCTGTTTGTATTTTCATCAGCTCAAAATTTAAGTAAATCTCCATAAGAATAACACAGGATTGGAACTTTGACTCCCCGTGGGGTGGAGTCCTATGGGAATTTCTTAAAACCCTTTCTTAGTGAGCACCTAAGTCCCAAGAGGAAGGTACATTCCAAATTTCATTGCAATCCGTTCTGTGGTTTTCGAGATTTCGTGATGAGTGAGTGAGTGAGTCAGTGGTATTTTAGTTTTATACATATTATTGTATATTAAGATTTGCACAATTTCATTCAAAAATAGTAAATACTTCCCTATGGGTTGAATATTTTTGTAAACTTTAAAACCACCTTTTGCGGCTTAATTGTTGGTCGACTTAATTCCTATGTAAATATTTAAACTTGAAATTACAAAAATAAATAAATAGCCGCGCCATTTTTAAGTGGCAAAGTGCTGTATCAATAACAAAATAATAATTTTCCATAAACAATAATAATACTAATACCTGTACCAAGTTTCAAGTCAATACCTCATATTAAAATGAATTGATTAAAACAATACAGACACGCAGATGGGAAACGGATTAAGTTAGGCTCTATTTTTAAATAACGTTGTTGGTTTGTTCAAACCCTAAGAACAAGTTCCTGATCATTCCGGAGAGAGTACGGAAACCCCGTATAGATAGATATTGTAATAATCCTAATCTGACACAGTTACGTTTTTAATTTCTCCCCATATACACAGTATATGGAGAAAGAAATGTTTTCATCCAAAGTTTTGAATTTGAGTTATCGGTGGAAATATTTGTTTTGGTGCTCCCTGTACCGTAAAACTGGATTTTGAGATGACGTCTGCCTGCTTTACTGTCTATTTACAGACCTAGAGAACACGAAAATAGGTTGATTTTTATAAAATGTTGAATTAAATTACCGGTTCCGTCTCAAAATACCAAAGCTTGAAAAAGGCAACAAACTGACTCAAAATCCCCACCAGAAAAAGCAACTGCAATAAGTACGCTAATGACTCAAAATCCCCAAGAGCTAGGCTGGAGGACCCTTTACTCTCGCACACGCACTCACAAGCCCAAAGCGCGGTTCAGATATACAGCTTCATGATTCAGCTCACAACTCAGACAGTTATGATTGTAATCATAACTTCAGATATATTTGATTAATCTTCGTTTTCCAAGAAAATTAAGTCCGCAAACACATAGTTGTAATACCAAATTAATAAGAGTTTTTTGGTATACCTTATTTTTTTTATTAAGATTATTTTTTAGTGACTTACAGCACTAATGAAAATTGTATGAAATAAAATATTCTTATTCTCATTCATACTATCCGTGCGAGAACCAATGCTACTAATGCTAGTTAAGTACGCTAATGACTCAAAATCCCCAAGAGCTAGGCTGGAGGACCCTTTACTCTCGCACACGCACTCACAAGCCCAAAGCGCGGTTCAGATATACAGCTTCATGATTCAGCTCACAACTCAGACAGTTATGATTGTAATCATAACTTCAGATATATTTGATTAATCTTCGTTTTCCAAGAAAATTAAGTCCGCAAACACATAGTTGTAATACCAAATTAATAAGAGTTTTTTGGTATACCTTATTTTTTTTATTAAGATTATTTTTTAGTGACTTACAGCACTAATGAAAATTGTATGAAATAAAATATTCTTATTCTCATTCATACTATCCGTGCGAGAACCAATGCTACCAATGCTAGTTAAAGGAGATGGTCACAGTACCGGCCGGCTGACGGGTGAATGAGTCAGTGAGTAAATCGGAATAAGATGTTTATTTTTGGTTTGGATTCAGGGAGCGGATTGCAGATAATAATGACTCATCATATCATACTTAAGCTTAAGGCCGGTATACACGTGAGAGTTTAGTACTCTAAGACAGTTTGGGACTCTCAAACGCTACTCGCAGAAGTGTTTACACTGTGGGTGATTTGTTTCGATGCTACAGCTAACTCCCACTGTCGGAGAGCTGACTTTCGGTGCCACTTACAAATCTCATGTTACTAGCACAAACTCTCTGAGAGTAAACAACTCTCACGTGTATACCGGCCTTTAAGATGTTTAATTTTGGTTTGGATTCAGTAAGTGAATTGCTGATGATGGTAATGAATCATACTATCATACTGATATGTTTTACTTTCCACTCGCATGTATATAGTGTAATACGAAGAAAGAATAGTTTTCGTCCAAATGTTAGAATATGAGTTATTGGTGGAAATATTCATTTTGGTGTTCCCTGCATTCAGAAAGTGTTTTTGAAGTGATGTATATGTCTGTCTATGAGTCATTAAACTAATATGTTTGTATGAGTCATTAAACTCATATTTAAATTTATTATTTTGAAGGGTAGCTATCCCGCCCAAATAAGGTAGAAGTTCTATGTCAGTTTCATGATTTTAACTATCATGACAGTTAGATCTGGCCTACACTTTTATTAATGTGCCATTTTCAAAAGGACACGTAATTCCTTTTATTTAATCAATGTTATATTTGTGTGTGTCCGTGAGCACGACAACTCTCGTAAAAATGATCAGATTTTGATGAAATTTGGTATAAACGTGTAAAAGCAACATTTATGACTTTAATTTCGAAAACCAGCCAGATCGCTCCACCCGAAGGGGTATTTTGGGGGGTTTTGTACCCCAAAATTTTGTTTTAATTTTTTACACATAATTTTTTTAAATAGTCAAATATTAGTTTTTACCATTGGATTCAGCTTAAAAAAACACATAATTTGGCATTTTGATCATTCCTATACGTTAATTGGTTACCGAGATATTGAAAGTGCTAAACACAGTACGTTGCCTAATTTTAATCTTATGGAGGAAAAGACATATTTTATATCTCGCTTATTTATGGACGTATATTGACGAAACATGGTATAAGGCTTCATCTGGTTGTGGTTTATTGATATTTGCTCAAAAAAAATGTTTTTGCCAAATTCTCCTGTAGCAGCAAACCTGCGTACTCAGCCCCATGTTATTCTTATGGAGAATAATTAAATGCTATGTCTCCCTTAATTATGAACATAAATGAATAAAAACTGGTATACGACTTCACCTAACTGAGTTATATTGATACTAGCATAAAACCCCATTTTTTGTGTTCCTTGTTGCAGCAAACCTGCGTACTCAGCCCCAATGTTATTCTTATGGAGAATAATTAAAATTGTATAGACCGCTTATTTGTGAATGTATCTTTATGAAACTTGGTAAGTGGCTTTATGTAGTATATTCCCATTGGAAATTCGCTAAGTATGCAGGTTTGCTGCGACGGGGGTATTACATACTTGTAAGTTGGGGTAAATAAATATAGCTGACATATACGCCGAAAATAAAAAATTGATTTTTTTATTGCAAATTATTATATATATATATATCTTTCTTCAACACAAAAACCACCAAGTTAAATTTATACATGCATGTAAAAAGGGGGGGGGGTTATACCGACATATAGGCATGTAACAAATACCTTAATGTTAAGGTATTTCTTTTTGTTAGTAGGATTTGTACTGGCCAAAATTAAAAAGATTTATATTACAAAAAAACTACTTAAGCTATACAGTTTTGAAGGTTTGTATATGTCTTTTACATATATAGACCTAAAACAGGCACGAACTTTAAAATAATTTGGTTTTATTTATATATATATATATACCCCCGTCACAGCAAACCTGCATAATCCGCGAATTTCCAATGCATGTATATGTTTCCATATAAAGCCACTTGCCAAGTTTCATAAAATTACGTTTTTAAATAAGTCAAATATAGCAATTTATTTCTTCTCCATAAGAATAACATTAGGGCTGAGTATGCAGGTTTGCTGCTCCAGGGACAATCAACAAAAAATAATTTTTTTATGCAAATATCAATATACCAGTACTAGTTTAAACCACATACCAAGTTTCATCAAATATACATTCATAAATAATCAACAAATAAAATTGTATTTATTCTCCGTAAGGACGACATTGGACAACGTACTGTGTTTAGCACTTCGAATATCTCTGCAACGGTTGAACGTTGACTCAGATTATGTATACAGTTACTCAGATTATGTATGTATTCAGGTTATGTATACATTGCTCAGTACCGACCCCCTTAGTATCCCCCACTTAGCGACTTATCCCCCAAAAAACCGCTAAAAACATGACAAATCTAAATTTGTTGAAAACAACTCTTAACAAATGTATTAATGTTTTTTGTTTATAGTTTTTTAGGTTTCTTATAAAATGACACCATCCGCATTTCTAAATAATGTGGGTTCAGAAATTATAGGGCTTATAAAAGGTCTCAAAATTTAGATTTTTATCTTGTATAAAACCTTAAGCTTGTAATGAAATCCACCATTTACCACCATTAAAAATGCTCGAAAACTAAATACATTGGTATTTTAATTAATATTCTACGACTAGATACAATGTACACGCCATGTTATTTTATTTCAGTTTTGCCCCCCAAATTCAGATCAGGAGTTAGCGCTGATTGTACCACTAGGCTACTTCTCCTTGTTCTCATCATTGTGCACGCTTTTGTAATCAACAAAATAATAGCTGATGTGTTTACGTTGTATTTTGAATAATTATATTACAATAAAAAATTAATAGATTTTCTAAATTTAGTTTCCAAATGTTTCTATTATTTATTGAAAACTATAATTTATCAAATGTTATCCATATTTAGTAATGGTCATAAAATGGTGTACTATAACTTATGACACGTTTGTTTTTAAGAAATATGTATTCCAAAAGGCTTATTGACTGCAGGTAATGAACTTATTGCCATATTTAAAATATCTGTTATAATTTTAGGTCATATTTTGTTGCATGAAAAAAGATTAAATGGATTTTGAAATTTGTTAATTATGCGGAATCTCCAAAAAATGTCGCACGAGAACGTCTTTTGTAGTTATAGACATGTATAACAAGATACAGTACTACTATCTCAAATAAAGCAGAATGTGTAAAACTATGTTTTGTTTGTTATTTCTTAATATAATTTGTCTCTGAAATATTTCAATTTATATAGCATAACCCAAATCATAGAAACCATTTCCGAATATTCTTTTCGTCTGGAATACGTTAACACACTTGCTTTATTCTAGGCACGTTTACGCTTAGCTTTTAAGCAGAACTATTATTAAACAAACAAAAAATTACAAATAACTGTCAAAATATTCCACCCAGCTAGCTGTTTGAACGTGTTTGAACTCTGAAAATATATTTGATCCGTAAACTGCTAACAACGTAGCTATTGGACTGAGTAAGTATATTGTGGCTCTATATGTACAATGTGGCGGCGTATAGAAATAGGTTAGGTTTTTTATAAGCGTGTCCCTACTTCAGTAAGTAGGGACACGCTACATAACCCGCTATGGTTATATATTCATTGCTAACGGTCCATGAAACAACGTTATTCTTATAGTGAATGAAAATTGGTATTTCTCCCTTATAGACTGATTAATTTAATTTATCAGGTCATGTAGGTCAAGTTAGCACTGACCAGTATAGTGTATTTGGAATGTGTTACCACCTAATTCTAGAGGGAGGAGAGGGTATTCCCCCTCTTAAAACTACTGTGTAAAGTAAATGATTTTGTAGTGCCTCCAAAAAATGGATTCGAGCAGATATTTCTGATGAAAATGTCATTACTAAATTGTCCATAAATGCCACCGTTCTTTATATTCATTATTTAGTAAATATCAAATAATTTATTGATTAAAATTGGGCCTAAAGGGAGAAAGTATGTGTCAGTCTCCTGATACCGTTTACTAAATTTCGGTTGATGCTTCCCTCCTATAGTATAGTACGGTAATATTTATTCCTCACACAAGCGGCACGGATTGTCCTATCTATTTGTAATTAACAAATTCACAAATTCCCAAATATATATACAGTTTAAAACTACTTAAAAAAGGTACAATCACGACTTGTCATAGCTATTTTATTTCAAAAAGACTTCTGATAAAAATGCATTGTTATTCCACCACTAATGCAGATGACGAGAATTTACTCAAACTCCAATAAAGGTTTTTCTCACAGTTCACTGGAAAACAGAGTAAACAAGGTCTATAACTGACATTGTTTACTCTTGCAAAACATTTGCATTATAATCACCTCTGCATTAGACGCGGCCGCCGGGATGATGGAATGTAATATGTTGTCCGTTGACCCCCTCCCAGCGGTTCGATGACTGTCTGGTGGTGTTATTGACTTGAACAACATAGGTTTACTGAGTTATTGTTTTACTTTAATGACGCAGCTGAACGGGTTGGATAGGAAAATGTCAAATCCGAATTTTAAATACAAAAAAAGGTGTATACAATTGTGCTATGGTAATAAATTGGGTAAGACACGATTTAAACGACTAATCACTTCAGCATTACATTTGTTTAATCCTACACTCTAATATGAGTAAGGTTTGCTTGCTTGCTTGCTTGCGACACTGATCTCAAAAACGGCTCCAACGATTTCCTTCAAATGTTCGAAATAACTAATTTCTGGGATAAAAATAAGTTCTAGACAGGCCTCATCCCCAGGATAAATCAAATAATGTAAAAATACCCCCGTAGCAGCAAACCTGCTTACTCAGCGAATTTCCAATGCATATATATGTATCTTAATACCACATAAAGCCACATACCAAGTTTCATCAATATACATTCATAAATAAACGATTTATGACATTTTAATTATTCTCCATAAGAATAACATGGCGGCTGAGTATGCAGGTTTGCTGCAGCAAGGAACACAAAAATGGGGTTTTATACAAATATCAATATAACTCATGGAGGTAAAGCCACGTACCAAATTTCATTAATTTATTTCCATAATGAAGGCAGGTAATACGTTACTTATTCTCCATAAGAATAACATGGGGCTGAGTACGCAGGTTTGCTGCTACGGAACCCATGGGAAAAAATTGTTTTTTTGAGCAAATATCAATGGTCCACAACCAGATGAAGCCGTATACCAAGTTTCGTCAGTATACGTTCATAAATAAGAAAGATATAAAATTTTTATTTTCCTCCATAAGAATAACATTTATTAGACAACGTACTGTGTTTAGCACTTTCAATATCTCGGTAAGAAATTGACGTAGAGAAATGATCAAAATACCAAATTGTGTGTTTTTTTAAGCTGAATCCAATGGTAAAAACTAAAATTTGACTATTTCCAAAATTATATGTAAAAAATCCAAAAAACCCATTTTTGGGGTACAAAACCCCCCCAAAATACCCCTTCGGATAGACCGATTTGGCTGGTTTTCTAACTTAAAGTCATAAATGTTGCTTTACACGTTTATACCAAATTTCATCAAAATTGGATAATTTTTACGAGAGTTATCGTGCTCACGGACACACATATATATATATATATATATATATATATACATATGTGGGTTGATCAATTGTATCTCTCATCGCGATTAGGATAGTTAATTCAGTCTCATTTGAGAGATTCAATTGATACGCATCATTCCAATCTCTATTTGGCATGTATCCGCTATTTCAATCTCATCGGCCATGACTCAATTTTTAGGTTAGGAAAAGTAGAAAAATCGCATCCGTCATTTCAACCTCGGTGTATATACACCTAACCTCAAAATTTTATAGGTTATGTTTTTGTATATAGACCTAACCTCAAAATTTTATAGGTTATGTTTTTGTATATACACCAAAAACCCAAAACGTCAATTCAAACTCTCGGGTTTTAGAGGTATTTGGTTTACATAACGATTTTACTATTTTCTACATTTATTGGTCTATGACTTACATAACAGTTTTTTCACAGATAATATGTTAGTTATATGTTTCTTATTTCCCTATAATATATGGTTTAATAAAAAACAAACATTAATTTATTATCAAAACGTTTAAAAACTCACAAAATAAAAACATTTATTTAATTTTTCCTATTAATTGTGGATTTAGCTGGGATATGCCGAGTATTCGGGCGGTGCGGGCGTAGGAGTTTTTGGATTATCAAACCAACCGCTTATTGATAACATTCCCAGTAGGGGTTTTTGGACTATCGAATCAACCGCGTTATTTATTACATTCCCAGAAGCTTTGTGCAGTCACGCAAAATGTGGCAAAACACGGTTTGTATGTTAGTTCCTCATTTAAAGTTTACGTGATATGAAACGGAACGACCAGAACCACCGAATCATCGGCGTACAGTCGCAACTGGGTAGAAAGTCGCTTACGGCGTTCGAATAGCCGACCAACTATTTTGCACACGGCACTCACGGCACTGCCCCACCACCTATATAAGCAGCCTTGCTGCCAGCAAGTGACACACTTCTCCTAGTCACTGCGAGTTGTTCAGACCATTTGCCCTGTGCCGTGACAGTTCAGTCTCCGGTCTCAGTCTCCAGTCGCTGTGGGCCTATTTAATGGTAAGTAAGTAATACAATAAAGTTAAATTTAATTATAATACCATTTTTCCTACAGTTAATTGCTATTTAAAACTCTAATTTGGTACTTTTAAAAATTACACATCAAATTTATAAACAGTTTAAATATTATTCAATCGAATGAAACAATTTGTTAATAAATATTATTTTAATTTATTTTTGAAATATTTAAAGAAATTTCATTGTTAATTCATTGGTGCATCCCAGGGTAATATGGTTATATTCGGTGTCATCAGAATGTGAGCTAGAAAGAAAAGTCAAAATTTGATTGTGTTTTTTTCATAAACAGAATAGTATTATAAATACACGGCAATATGAGAATCTGTAATGATTTAAAACTGGGCTTGGTTGATGATAAAAAGTCACATTGTTGATTTTCCTAAAAATCTTTTTTAAACTAAATAATATTCTACAGTTAACTGAATTAATCCAGAAAATAACATCATAAGTTAAATTTGAATATACACATGCGTAATAAACTGTTACAAGTCTGTTTGTGTTTACTAATTTAGAGAGAATGCAAATCATATAGTATACTCTGTATAATTTAGTGGCAACTGATGAAATTTGATCTTTCTAAGTCAACTTGTTATCAATAATTATGTCAAGAAATTGGGTATGTTCAATTAAGTTAAGTGATGAATCCAAAAAGATTACGCTAGTACAAAATATTGGAGATTTTAGACAAGAAATTTTACATCAAACATAATATGAAATAAATAAAATAAAAAATAGTCATCGTCGGGACTGACAATATGCAGGATCTAAATATGATAATTAATTTCAGTAAACACAAAGTACGTGACAAAGTTTTATTAAAAAACACTTTAATATCAAATACAGCTTATGGTGAAACAGCAACCCTTTTTAACATATAAGAAGGGCCTTATGAAATTAAAGAAAAATCGGTTCAAACACTTACAAACTATTTTGCCCATTTCGGGTCATTTTAATGGGCCATTAGACATAAGTTTATTGAAAAGGTACCATGAGCCCACACCATACAATAAATAATTATTACCTTTACTTAACAATTCCTAATCACATGTGTTTCTTCCAGATGTCTAAACGTTAGGTACCATGAGCCCACACCATACAATAAATAATTATTACCTTTACTTAACAATTCCTAATCACATGTGTTTCTTCCAGATGTCTAAACGTTGGGGTGAGAAACATTACAAGAGAAGAGTGAACCCGCGGATGAATGATTTTAACAAGAGAGAATTTGCTGAAATGGTCCACGAAAACAAAACACTGGAAGATGAATGGAGAGTTAACTACTTCAAAAAACCAAGAATCTACCATAAAGAAAAGGAAAGAGCATGCAGGGAAAGAAGAAAAATGAAGGAAGATATAGAAAGGTGCCTGAGATGGAGGATAGATTGGGAAGAATATGAAGAGATCATGAAGAATGAAGGCTTAATAGACCCAAAGAAGGAGGTTCACCTCCTGGAAGAAGAGTTACAGAAATCAAAAGAAGTGAAGAAAAAAATAGAAGAAGACATTTTGGGAAAGAAAGCGGATGAAAATAAAAAAATAGAAGAGAAGAGGATAAAGAAGGAGAAAAATAAGAAGATTGAAGACGAGGATTTAAAGGAGATCTTCGATGAGATGATAATTGACGTAGAATGTGTATATTGGGAAGAATATGAAGAGGTCATGAAGAATGAAGACTTAATAGACCCAAAGAAGGAGGTTCACCTCCTGGAAGAAGAGTTACAGAAATCAAAAGAAGCGAAGAAAAAAATAGAAGAAGACATTTTGGGAAATAAAGCGGATGAAAAGAAAAAAATAGAAGAGAAGAGGATAAAGAAGGAGAAAAATAAGAAGATTGAAGACGAGGATTTAAAGGAGATCTTCGATGAGATGATAATTGACGTAGAATGTGTAAATTGGCTAAAGCCTGAGCTAAATAAGTATAAGTTAATTCAAATTGATTTTTATTGATTTTGAGTTTTTTTCAGTTTTTAATTGATTTTTTTAGTTTTTTATTTATTTTTTATTTTGATGATGGGTTAGACATACGAAACAACTATATGCACATCGAACAATAAAGTATAATTTTCATAAAAAAGTTTAAACTGCTCATTTTTATTCAAATTTTGGGACATTGTGATGTATCATTTTAGAAGTAGCCCGTTAAACTTTATCGTAACTTAAATTTTAAATATTTAAGTGTTGTGTACCATGAGTATGCCTATTCTATATTGTAAACATTAACACTACAATGAATTAATTACCGTAATAAGTTTACAAGTATTTGTAAAGTATACCATTATTGTTATTTTTGATAGTTATAAGTTGATTGTAAATAGTTTTAAATAGATATTTGAACACATTTCTGAAAACGATGTAATAAAATCAATACAAATGTTAAAACCTCAAATATTTGTGATGAAATTCATAAATTTCTAATTAATGAATGTGCGACTCTTTTTTTCATGACCCTTAACCAACGTGATCAATGTTTCATTGCTTAATGAAGTTTTCCTAACCTTTTAAAATGCAACAATGTTTATCCTATTTTTAAAAAAGGAGACCCCTTTAGTGAATAATTACAGACCTATCTCTATTCTCCAAGGGTTTTCAAAAATATATGAAACAGTTGTTCTTCATAAATTGACTAGTTACATTTAAAAATAACTTATTTTATGATTTACAGTTTGATTTCAGACAAGGAAAATATACAAGTGATGCAATAAATGAGATAATTACTTCTATCTTGCATGCAATTGACAATGCTCAACACGCTGTTGGCGTCTTTTGTGACTTGTCTAAAGCATTTGACTGTGTAATTTCTATAAAAATATCAATTCTGGAGTTCCACAAGGATCTATTCTTGGACCTTTGTTTTTCTCAATTTATGTAAGTGATTTGTTATCAGTAGTAAAGAATTCTAAACTGTTTGCCGAGGTTACCGAAACAAAGGGGTTTTTCTTTGATTTTGTTTGACTTCAAAAATCGAAATTTACTCGTGGGTATATTTTTTCGTTCATGATGTTGTTCGCGAACAGCATGATGAACACATCCGGTGTGGTTCATGATGCTGTTCGAGAACAGCTATAAGCGAAGCTAAAACCAAAAAATTCCCATGATAATTTTATCCAAAATCAAAAACACACTTCCCGTATAGCTGTTCTAGAACAGCTATGGGAACGCGAGTGATTTTTTTAAATGCTGTTCTGATGGTCAAAAAGAACAGCTATGTGAACACAACAATTTACAAATCTCGCAAACGGTTTTTGAATCATTTTGCCGGGGTTTTTGCAATACATAAGTCATCATGACTGAAGATAACGCGACTCAGCTCCGTAAAAAGATAAACTCGGATATAAACGATCCGAACAGCTTTATGGGTTCGAAAAACGTATATGTCCTGACACATATCCAAACTAACTCCCCGATTGGTAAAAAAAACCCGGGTGTCGGTTGTTTGGACGTACTGCAGCGGTCAAATAGACGCACTCCATTCACAGATTACGCAGACGAATGGTTTTCGGAAGCAATGAATAACTCCAAAACGTTTCTGGTTAACGTTTTTGATACTATAGTTAACAAATCTAGATCTACGGGAAAGATGTCAATCGAGTTTATTCGCGATAATAATTGGTATATCTACGAAGAAGAAACAAATAAATCAAAAGGCGAAATACGTCTCGTCGAATAATAGTCGTCGTCGATAACATTCGAATGAAATGGGTCTAGTTACAACTCTCTACAGACACGCTCAACGGTCGCTATAATACACACCGAAAGTCAGAAACATAGTCATTTCTCGAAGTGGAATCGAGCACACAACATGACTTCGGATACGTCGCTGTATAGTTTGTCAGTAGAAGGTTATCGTTTCTACAGATCTGATGGTGAACCCTTCGACTCGTCCGTGATGACCTTCGTGCCGCCCTACAATGTCGCTACGGAAGTGGTAAAACCCAGTGCCGAAACGATAAAGTGCGAGGATAATGAAAGCTATATGAACAATTACTATCACGCATGCGTCGCCGAAAATACGGGATCGTTTACATTGGCACGGAGATGCGAACCATCTTGGAGTGGTCTATCTGACCAACAGAAAAACGTTATCGAAAAGGTCGAAGAGGAAGTAAGGGATTATAGGCGGTCCGGGATTTATTTTCGTTCCGTTATCATGGAAGGTCTCGGGGGTTGCGGAAAAACACGCCTCATGGCGTATATAATGAACCATTCTCCACCCTCTACTCATGTCATGTATTTGACTAAACAGAATAAACGCCTACAGGATTTTCTGTACGACGAGATAGGACAGGGCGAATTGATTTCACCGCCGCCTGTCGCCGACATGTCTAAATCGTCGGCGCGCGATTTCGAATCTCTACTCTGCAACGAGGGGGGTCGGTATGCTTGCACGGTGGAAAAACTGGTTTACAACAAATCTAGTTTTGCGGCGGCACGTCAAACGAATTCGCGTAAAGCGCTTCAGTGGAAAATGGAGATACCGGACGTCTTATTCGGGAAAGATCTCGCCGATCGCACTAGTAACGCTGTTATACTTCTGGACGAGTACACCATGATATCTCCTCCGCTACTGCACAAAATGCTACACTGCATTCGAAACCTTTTCAAAGCGCCCACCGTGTTGATCATGGGTGGTGACCAGTTCCAACTAGGCCCGATCGACTGGGACGCTCAGAACGACAAGTGTTATCGGGACAGATGTGGCGAAGAGGCTCCGGTCGAAGCGATAACTGCAAATAACGAATACTACGTGTCGGACGTCAGAGAGGAACTGACCAAGAGATTGGGTCAAGCGCCGTTCGAATATCACATGGAGGGTTCACAGCGTTGTCGTGACGACCCCGAACTGGCAAAAATGGTCGTTTATTTGAGAAACAGTTGTAAAAAACGTACATCAGTAAAGGCGATAGAACGCAAGTTGGTGGCGTTCGGCCGCGCGCGCGGCATCCGCTTGTACCGATACGACGTCAACAGACGAGGGTGTAAAACCGGACAGTTGGTGTTCGAAAAAGAAGATGATCTCGGTAGTAGCGGTTCGGACGACGACGATCAACATTTGGGCGATGACGATTCATACGACACGCTCGATATGGAGGTGGACTGGTCCAGCCCTCCCGCTATGGACATGACGCCGTTTATAAATTTTTATGGCAAACTCTATGAGGAAATCTATCTGAGATACAACGACGGAACCTTGAATGATACCGAATCACCAAGTTTCGTATACGAGAAAGCGTCGCGGTTCGCGCTCGCGAAATTTCCGATATTCATGGTGAAGAAAAACGACAAATGCAACATTTTATCGGACACGTTCCTGAAGACTTTGTATAACGGCATATACACGGAGCTGAGTAAAAAGTACGCCGATAAAGACGGTGTCCGCATCGGCATAAAACTATTGTTGGAAAAACTATGCGTATCCATGTCCATGGCGAACCAGGGCCCGGTACAACAGACGCTGATGACGGGCGTGCCATATAGGATGACGGAAACAATCAAGGAATGGAATAAATTGCCCGTCATCAGTAACGGAGAACTGGTCCTTTTGACGGGCATAATGTTTGACAAAAAACGGGCGATAAAAAACATTGTTCTCAAGACACTGCAGAGAAACACGGATCACTTTCTGTCGGTCACACCGGGATTCACACAAAACCGCCTCATCGAAACCGGAGTCAATCGTACGAGTGATTCATTCTTCGGATTTGTCAAACAGACCGATAGAGGAGGATCGAACGATTTGTTTTGTAAGAAGGCGCGGATAGACGACGCGGGAAGATCGTACGCGAAGCCGACAAAACAAATAACAGAAGCACATTCGGAAAGATACGACGGAAAAGGACAGGATACGAGACTGTTGCGTCCCGACAATACCGCCGTAGTCGCGTTCATGTTACCTATGGTGCCGATGATATGTGAAAACATATATCAGATGCAAGGTAACACAATCGTATCGGATTGTTTTATCGACTTGTTGTCGACTAAACAAGACGATATCTACGTAGCTGTTTCTAGATTTCAAAAGACGTCGGCTATCAGGGGAATAATACTTTCACAATAAAGACACTTTTATAATTGTATTTTTGACTTGTTTTATTGAGTTCCAAATGATTTTAACATACTTTCGTCCTCTTCAATATCGTTTAACAGACATTTTACGGTCAAATCGGACATGACCCATTCGCGTTGCATGTAGTTGATTACGTGGCCTAGATCGTAAATTACGTTATTGACTCGCAGAGTCAACCGATTGTCGTGGTTCACGATGACGTTCTGAAAAGCAGAATCCATTTTCTTTGCATTGTGTCCCTGTTTTCGTATCGTGGACTTGACCTCTATAAAACGTTTGGCGTAATCCAGAGTCTCGGCCGTTGCGGACACTTCATCTGTCGTCGTTTTGAACATGTTATTCACTCCGTCCGGCGTACCTTTGCTGCCGGATTCTGCGATATGCATCGCTTGCTCTTTCGCGTTCGGTCCTACGGGATAGATTCGTTTCTCGTTATAACCCTCAAACGAACGACAGCGAACCAACATTACGAAACCATACGGGACGTACGGTCCGTACTGTTGAGACAGAGATACTAGCGTCTCGTTGAGTTGATCGTTGACCCTCGAAACGGAATTTTCGTGATTTTGCGTGTGACAAAACGCGAACGTGGAGCCGAAAAGACATCTGACGCGTTCGGCGTAGTCGTCCGATCGTGTGTACCGCTGTCTCAGGTGTTTTAGAACTCCGGATATCCTAAATGGGTTCGTCTGACTGAACGCCAGACGAGTACGATAAAAGTAACAATACATCCCGATCTTGGGAGAGAGGCGCATCAGGGTCTCGATGAAACATTTACCGCTGTTTACCAAGACGATAGACACGTTGTCTCCGTCGAAATCCAACTGCTTGTTGGTTATGATTTCCGAGGGCAACGAAATGTAGGGGTATTCGGTCGGTATCACCTTAGTAAAAGTAGTAATTGCGTCGGACGAAAACACTGGGTCGCGCTTTACTAGAGCCGCCATTTTGTTCATATTGACGTTTTTGAAGACGCTTTCCATCACGTGCGCCGGGAGTCCGATTTCGTCGGGTTTTAACGTGGGATCCGGTAGAACCTTTCCGTACAGACAGTTTAACATCTTACCGGGCACGACGACCTGTTTCAAGAAACTCTTTCCGCCCTGTGTTTGATCTTTTATACTTTTATTGACCAAATCAGCCTCGTTCATCGATTTCCACAGACGCTGAAGAACGGCGTCCGTTATGCGAGATTGTTTATTTTTGCCGATTTTAGATTGCGTTTGTTGTCGCGACTTCTGTCCATCTGTGTTACAGCCGGATTTGTTCCAATTTTGCTGGATGAATATCTTTTTCTCCTGTAAATCACAGGGTTCCATACCGTCCAGGCGACACAGACGTCGCAGAACGGTATCGTAATGGTGCGTACATTGAGCCATTGGTGGTGTGTTGATATATCTGCGCATATTGTATCTGTAACGCGTTTTCACAACCAATTGTTTCAAATTCATGTAGGCGTTGTTGAACCGTTCGCGCAACTTTTCGCGCCTAGCACGCACCTGCGGCGAACACGTCTTGTCACGAATTTTCGACCGACGATTCAGACGGTCGAAACAAGATTTCAATTTGAGCAGTTCGGCCGGCGTGATGGCGTATTTCTCCATATGTTCTAAATCCCACGCATCACCAACGCTATAACTGTCACCGACACCTTTAAACCCTCTATGTGGTGAGATGTGGCCGGACACATGACCGATTACGTACGGCCTGTCTGTGTCACAATGTACTTTACCGGAGCGAGCGGGCGGCATGACTGATTGTCCTTTCGGACAATCCAATCAATAGCACTCGTTTGAGAATTCAAGGCGGGTAGGTCCAGACTTTTCTCCCGACCAAAGATAGAAAAAGAAGTCGGTAAAAGATTTACAAAGTTTTTATTGTGAATTGCAATCGATTTTACAATTTTCATAAATACATATATTCGTGGCTCTGATTTTGTTGTCAGAATCCGGACGGTTTTTGTCACACCTATCTTTCATAAAACGTAACCTTCCGTTGTCGTAATAGCATTCTACTATTATTCGCCGGTTTTTAATAGGATTAGGACGTTCTGCCCAGCTTTCGACGGTCTCCAGAGTCGGCAATTCCTCGACCGCGTATTCGGTGAGATCTGCCGATGTCACTTTTTCGGTGTCGAGATCCAATTCCAAATCTACCGTATCGGTATGTTTCAATTTGAAATAGCCGTATTCCGCGGCAGTAAAAGGCGATTTTTCGCGTTTTGAAAACGCCACTATCAATCCCTCACAATCGTTCTTCAACCGGCTGTCGTCTTGCAAATACTTGGGCAGCCGCAACACAAACCTTTCTATAACGGAGCGTCTGCCGTCATCGTCCGTAAACGCCTTGTCCAGCAGATCCAATAGCCCGTTGGATTTCAACGAATCGCCATTTCCACCAGTGAGATCCACAACGCTAGTTATGGTGATTGGCGGGCTGTGTCGGTGTTGATCGGCGGTGGCTTTTCTCTTGTGGTTTTCCATTTTTGTAATTTCGGAGAGTACTTGCAACGATACGTGGGCTGGTAGCGTCCGGTAAAGGTTACAAACGTGAGAGCTGTTGACGAATTGAGTCTTTATCGCTATTCCGGACGCGACGTTGCCTATGTTCCGTCCCGTATTGTGAATGGCGTTGTTTCTCCCGTAAACTGCGAAAATCGTATTGTGAGATTTAATCAGTACCGCCATGAGTTCCGTAATCACGTAGTAGCGTCTCGAGTTGTCTTTGCCGCCGGTCTCCACCACCTCCAATTGAAATATCATGTCGTTGTCGAACGGCAACGTCGTACGGAAGCTGCACATTCGTCCGCAGGCGTCTTTTATCACAATAAAACCATCGCAGAAATAAATCCCCGTCGCTCGTATTCCGTCCCACTTCGGCATTACGAAGAAGTCCAAATGTCCGTTCGCGCGTTCGCGCAGATCGGTCCTGCATCGGTTGTAGTCGAGAAAACGACGTTTGAACGTATCAAACAGACTATCCAGACGTTCCCGTTGGACCGAATTATTGTTTGCCGCGAACATCGCCAACCTCACTAGATCGTAGGACAGTAATTTTATCAGCATCTCGCACAGACGGCGCAAGTTGTTGGCTACTTCATTTTCGTTTAACTTTTTACCCGTTTCCAGTTCGATTTCTAAATAATAGATCGAATTACACGCGGTCCTCGCTTCTAATGTACCGCCGTAAAACGACTGCTCTCCGACAGTGACGCGCGCATTCCGCACTCCACCCTTCATCTTGTAGAAGCACAACCTCTTCTTGTTGTACGTGCGCATATATCGGCCGGTGGCGTGATCCTCTATTACGGTATTTTTCCACTCGTCCTCGGTCAAGACGCGCTCGATAGACTCTTTGTACGAGCCCGTGATGAAAATAACACGGCCGGTCAAACGTTGTACGTGCGGAAACTGCATTTCAATCATGTTAGAAGTTATCTTGTGATCGAATTTCCGATAATCTATAGGAACGTCACCAAAAGAAAGGCATTCTGCGTATCTGGTTAACAATCTATACCGACCGCGCGCGTTTTGCGGGTCTTCGTAAATGTCGATATTCTCTTCAAATGGTTTCGTTTCACTCTGGCTCGAGAGTAAAGAAACTATCCGCGGATAGAGCGTGCCGTCAAAAACTATTCCGCAAGTGGTTTCGTATTCGTGGCAGATAGACATCTTTCAGTCTAGTCGCGCTATGCACTGGCACGAAAATTAAACCCCTTGTGGGCCGGGGTGATCCTGTCGATAATATGACTCTCGACATTATCGATGGATTCACGGAGAAAATTCGGATTGAATTAAACAACGAAAAATAAGAAACATACATTTATTAAATTCAATAATTGCTTCCACATTCGACGGGGACGTTCAAAAACGTCTTGATATAAGGTTCGTTTATTTTGTAATATCTTTTCAATTCGCTTTGGTTGTCGTGATCCAGCTCGAACGGCGTGTGACAAGTGTCCTGCGTTATGTCTTCATTGACACTTTCTGGACATGACGGGGGTAGCGAATCCGGCTTGTAGACTGGTGACATCGGTGCGTATACTTCTTCTTCGGAGAATGCCCCGCTATCGTGGCGATACAGCGTTGAATTGCGGAATAATTTGTTTACATATTTTACACTCTCGTTGAGCCCACCTTCTGAAATCACCGAAATGAGCGGTCCGTGGCCCATTTTTCGATTGTGGTTCCTCTTCAACGAACACTCGGTAAAATACTCTATCGTGGATAATATCTTCACCAATCCGAAAACGAAAGAGTCCTCTCTGGTTTCGATCACGGGTTTGTATTTTTCTGTCAGGAAACAATAGAGAAAAGTGACCGAATTGTCAATAAATAACGCCTGTGACATTCCCATGAAGTAGAGCGTATCGCTGCAGTAAACGAGATTGCAAACGTCAAATCTGTGTTTGACGCCGCGACAGACCGACTCGTTGTACAGATCGACCGCGTTGAAGAGGTTGTCCAGTACGACATCGTACTTGTGGTTTCTGTAGACCGTGAGTGAGAAATATAGTTCACCACCGGGACTGTTTTCAAACTGATTGATGTCGAACTCGTGACTCACCGTATCCAGATACAATCCGCTCGATGTTGCCAACGTACCGAACACTTTACTCCTCAAATACACTACCAACTCTTGGACGGTGCCGAGTTTCATTTTAAATTTTTGCACGCATCTGAATACGAGGACCACCGTAGCCGATCTTTTCAAAGACATGATAGCGTCAAATTTTTTATCCATGTCGCATCTCTGCTTATCGCGAGAATCGCTTGTTTTTGTTTCGTCCGACATCTTCAACGCGTTTTCCAATAGACGTTTTACAGTGTCAATTCGACGTTCGCCCTGTGGCGCCTTGCCTCCCGTGGTTCTTTTCACGTTCAAATTAGATTGCTGTTTACAATGCTGAAAAAACTGAGCGACTATTTCGCCAAAGTATGTCCCTGGTTCGGGAACGCAATTGTTGTAACAGCGGAGTACTCTCAACAATTTCGCATCGTCAAATTTGCATTTTAGAAACTTTTCAAACGAACGATATATTTGATGCGTCCCATGCGCCATCAGTGTCAGGGAACCGGTCAGGGAGTTAGCCGAGGTTACGCGTCCGGCCGGATTCTTTTTCACCCAACAGTCGACTGTCTTCGCTATGAACGTACGGACGTCAACCGGAAGCACTGTGAATTTCTCTTCTTCGCACACGACGACACCGTAACGGCCGAGAAGTGCGAGTAATTCATTAGTCGATTTGTCCGCCGAGTCCGGTGGTCCATCCGAGATGCCGTCCTTGTCTTTTTCGTATACATTTACTAGTTTGCAATCACCCTTACCGCACCACACCTTTTGCATGTTCTTATTTCCGAATGAATTTCGTCCCCGCAACGTCTCTGTTCGTATGTGACCTCGTCGTCCTCGTGGCGGCAAGAAGTCGCCTTCAGAAGCGGTGAATATAAAAACGACTCGTAGTCTTCGCAACGCACCAAAAGCTTCCTGTCAGCTGCGGAAATTGATCCGTTTTCGGACGCAGAACGTATATCTCCCGACTCCCGGCCGAAGAAGAGGCGTGAACTGACGGATCGCATGCGGCGGAGTCTAGAACGTTTAGCGGTATTTAAAGGTGTTGATTTTTTATCGTCGACTGTAGTGTTTTTAGTCCCTTTTTTCGCCGCCGCCGCCAATCTGTTCTTCATACGAGTTTCGTATTTTTTGTGACGATTGAATACGGCCTCAACGATCGACAGCGGCTTCCAAAACGATTCGAACGACGAAAACGAAGAGTACAGAAACGGATAAAAAATCCTCTCGCAAAACCACTTGTTGAACAGCGCGTAAGAATCTTGTCGTTTGTTGAAAAAGTCCGATCTCATCATCAGTTCGTTTTCCAATGCTATCCGAGAAAGAACGCCTCCACCTCCTAGATCGTATTCGGTATGGTCCGATACGTTGAAGCAGACTAGATAGTTACAGGGACATAGATCGCCGTCGACACCAGCCAAGACCTCGGCAAAACCGTTGCTCCGGTCGTACAGTCTTCGCACGTGCGAATTGTTGACGTTTCGCGCCCACTGCCTCATGAAAAACGAATACTCCATAGTGCTACCCATCGGGAAAGCGGCCGAGGGGAAGTACGCGTGTTGTTTGTGCGCGGCGTGGTCGAATACCCAGCCTGACAGGCATTCTCTCACGTGAAAATCAACAAGCTGTCGGTTGTGCGCGCAAGATAAACGCGGAAGCGTTTCACGAGAGTTTTCGGTCGACGCGCTTTCGACATTTCCGTAGCACCTGACACGCAGTAGGGTTTCGAACGCAGTATAATAATCACGTTCGCCAACAACACCGTCAACGGAGCGCCCTCCGGGAATGACGTCCACAAACTCCTTCAGCACATAGGGCAATTCGTCGTAATCTAGCTTGACGGATCCGCTCAGCATCGCGAAGACCAATCACAAACATAAGTCGTTTGCAACACAATGGGTGGAGGCAAGAAACGAGCCGGTCTTTTCGCACTCGACCCTAGTGGCAATACGCTCTGCGTGGTCCGTTCCGCTCCTTACAAGATGATCTCGTCTACAAACACCGATAACGGCGGTGATAATAAACTGAAAATACAACTGGTCGACTATTGCGGCGTGGACGAGACACCACTGACCGATCCGATGCTCCAGACGTGGTCGTTACGACCTTTTCTCGAAATGTTACAGATACCGAGAGGGACCAGAGAGCGGGGCGACAACTGTTTGGCCGATACCGCATTGCGGGAGTTTTGCGAAGAGACGCTTTGCGCCAATAAAACTGTCACGCTGTCCGGCGACGGCCCGATAGAACTGAAATGGACGGACGACGGAAAATGTTGGAAATACGATATATTCATAGCCCGCACTCGCGAACTCTTGTATTTCGCTTTTGATCCGTCGTTGATGCGTCGCGTCAATATGCACGTCAGTAAAACCGACGGGGACTCGACATCGAACGATCGTGATTACACTTTCTACACTAGCGCGATAAGTCGCACAAGCGATGGAGTTATAAATCATCTGGTAGTGATCAACATCAGAGACTATATAGATTTTATGGTAAATTATCAGTTGAAATTTTATGAAACTCACAATTACAATACGCTTTTCGAGAAACTGATGACGGTAACGGCAGCGTCGCCGGTCGACGGACGTCTCACCCTGCCGAGCCCCGGAGATCAACCGACCGGCGGTAACCAGAAGAAAATTGTGAAAAATCTAATTTCGCCTGAAATGTACAAACGGGTCAAAAACAGCAGGGACCTCTACGTTATCGAATTCGATCTCTCGGTGTATTCTTCGACGGCGAAAAATTCGCTCATGTTCAAAATATGGAGCGGATGGTGGTGGGATTGGCTTTGGCGTTCGAAGATAGGAAAATCCATATGTGCGAATGCAATTTGTTGAAAAATAAAAATGTTATTCTAAATACACATTTATTTTTCTCCCAGTTTTTTAATCTTGGTAGGGGGTGGTCTCGAAGGAAGATTAGCAACGTAGGCCATCACCTCCGCTTTATGTGTAAAGTATGATCCATACCAATACGGCCTGACGATAAAATCCGTTTTGTCAAAACGCAACACCGCACTGGTCGGATCGGCGTTATATTCGGCGCCATTTGGATTCACGTCGATGTTGGGCACGATGGCCAGACGTCTGTCGTAACCCGGTTTGCGACAGGCGACCACGTGTTGTTGTCTCTTCAATTCGTATTCGCCGTCGTCGATGGATTCCCAAACGAACATAATGGACGAAGCGGCGACTCTCCGGTCCCCGTGTACAGAGTCGCAATCCGGAATCGTCATCGGCTGTATCGGAGCCCAATATTTGAAAAAGGTCAGACTTGCCGGAATACGAAAAACAAACTCGTTGCGTTCCAGAACGAATCGCGACATCGTGGCCGCGTCGAAAGGCGGTGGCATGGTTTTTACATCTTCGGGTAACGTGCCCTGCGTGACGAGCACTTTTCGTTTAGGGTCGGCGGCGGCCGTAGAGCGTAAATTCAAAACGTCCAAAATGTCCGCATCCAATTTTCCGACTTTTATCTCCGCAGACACGACCGGCAGTGGTGTGGAATCCGTTCGGGCGTTCGCCGGTCCGCGTTCGCCTCGCGCTCGCACAAAGTACTCTACGACGTACGCGTCAATGTTACGTTCGGTAGCGGTAAACCTGTAACAGGCGTTGGAATATCGACCGCCATTGAGCGGCAGGTAATCGTCGTCAAACACGACGGTGGTAACGGTCTCGGTCATCGGCTCGCAATACCCGGTTCCGGAAGGCGTTATCGTCAGACGACACTGTCCGTCCAAACTGAAACCGCGAAACGCGTCGAACGCACACGGGTTTGGAACGTAAACCGATTCCGCGCTGGTGTTAGAAAAAGATTTTGCCAATTTTTTCTCGACAAACGCGCCGCTGACGGAGAGGACCGGTGCCGTCGTGTGCGTGCCGGATACCGCCGGAGGCGTCGAAGTCAGCAACTCTTCGTACAGACACATCCCACCCGAACGATCTGAAACCGGTTTCGGTACACAAGACGGCAATCCGGTGTGCCTATCCTTACCCGGCTGTGTACATTTCGGGTCGCCGCACGAAGCACATTCGAATTGGTGTATATCCACGTTCGGCGACATTTCTTTCAACGGAACACGTGTTTTCGAGTGTACCAACTGTCCGGTTCCTCCGCAAGCGCGCACGATCGTACAGTCGGAAAATTCGTCTTTCTGATCGAATAGATCGGGCCAGAAACACCGACACGCCATGCGCAAACGACCGGACGGATCCAAGATCGGTGCGGGCGCACCGTACGCCGGATCACAAGAGACATTCTGCCGCGAAGACGTTTCGTAAAGCACGCAGTAACCTTCGTCCGTGGAAACGTTCGGCTGCAACACCGTTCCGTCAGACAGGTGGACAGTACGCGATAAATGAAAACACGTGCGCGCGGGATCGTCACACCCTTTCCTTTGGTCACATTTACATATCGCCCCGACGTTAGATTCTTCGATGTCCACCCCGGTTTCCGAAATAGTTCCTTCGCCTTTTTCCGTCTCGTATTTGTTTATACGTCGAGTTGTTTTCTCATCGTGTTTACCCAATATCGTAGCGTTTATAACGCACAAAACTAAACTCACTATAGTAACGCTCATTATAATCAATACGACGAGAAATACCATCGTTCAGTTTTAAATGTCTTAGATTTGTATTTTCGCGAAAAAATAAATAGATAACCCCTTGAATGCCGGATCGATCTCATAGGGAATTAACCCGGCTATCACCCCGTCCTAAGTACGAAACCAGCCACAGACGCACGATAGAATTTACGCCGATGACGACTAGAACTGAACGAAACGTAAAAGTCGTATTCGCATATTTCGAAAATAAAAACATATAATCATGTATTTTCCCATTATCTGATTAAATGAGGTGCCATTACACTTGAGGGCTCGGTATCGGACACGCCTCAGTGCGAGAGTGTAAACAAACTATCACTCGGAAAAATTACCCTTTGCGACTGTCCGCTTCGACATCCACCGCAAGACTGAGCATTTCCCCCACCACTTTATGGTTCGGTCAACCCTTTACTCTCAACAACCCCCGACCACCGACCAATAGGATTCGAGTATTTTTCCCGCCAAAAATTTCGGCCAATCAGAAGGCTGCATTTTTTTGCGTGTCGAAAAATAGATCTCGACACGCCACCGAAATCGCATATATACGAGGTATCGTTCGCGCGCGACTCTTTAGCTCCTTGCCCATAATAATGACTCCTTCAAGGAAGGAGCAGCGGGGAGGGGCCGGCGCGTCGCTAGTTGGGTTTTTTTTTAAATGTTTGTTACACACATTTTTTACTCGAGAAAAGTTTTGAAATCCCCAATTGACTTTCCGTCAAAATGAAAAATAAAAACGCGCTGATTTACACCTCTTTCCGCGCCGACCCTAGACGTGACGATACGGCCGTTTTGGCGTCCGCAACGCGGGCGGCACTGACTCAAAACGGCAATATGGTCACGAAGTGGAGAGCGGCAAAAATACAAGTGTTTTTCGATCCGGCAGAATATGAAAATATGCGAGAAAAGATTTGAAATATCCGGCCTCCGTCAGAATATAAAAATATAAAAAACTCACGGGTGTACACCTTGATTGATTCCCGCACTAATGCGGAGCTCGTGCAGTGCATGTTGGGTCATGCGCTGGGTGAGTTTACGAGGCAGCGGTTCAAACGGTTTTCAGACGATTTTTGTTGGTAAGTTTTCAATAGCAGCAATAGCGAAAAACAACCGAGGTGTTGGATTTAAAATTTGCTGATAGAGTAAAAAAAACCTTTTTACTGTCTATGTTACTCATTACACAAAATATAAACTAAAAACAAGTTTTACCGTCTATGTTATTCATTACCCATTCTCTCCTCTTTCGTGAAAAGCAAGATAGAGCCCTGACCACATTCGGGGCCGACGATACAAATAATTCATATATTTTCAAAATAGTAATGTATACATAAACGCGCGTGTTAATGTAGAGTCTTACCACAACCGAGGTTCGGGCTAAAAATAATTCATGTTTTATTTTTAAAGTGTTAAGGTTGAAATTCACGTTCGACATACGAACGTTTATAGTAAAGGGGATAAGTGTCATGAATCGAAAGTTGAGCGCGCAGCAGGTGTAGTGGCACGGACCACGTGAGATCTACGCACTCGCTATGTGCGGCGCGTCAAACGAACAAGGAATATACCGATCTGGAACCGGCAAATGAGTCGGATTCCTCGGACGAAGAAACCAACTCGGTTAAATCAGGTTGTTCCAAGTGTGAGGGTTCGGATCATAGGAAATCGACTAGTTCACGATGTCCGCTGAGCAAAAATCAAAAGAAGGAAGTGTATATTAGCAAAAAAGGGATTAGAGCGGTGAAAGATAAAATTTCCGGTTGCTCGAGATGCGGCGGCACGGATCACAAGAGATCGTCTAGTTTCCGATGTCCGTTTAACAAGAAGAGAAAATTAAAGTTGAAATCGACCGTCAACGAATCCGATAGTAGCGATTGTGACGGCACAAAAAATGATACGCGTCGTTCGTCATCTCCGTTGACCGTATCGGAAAAATCCGCGGACGGTTCTGTGAAAAAATACGAATTCATACGGGAAGATGACGGGAGTCTGGTCTGCCCTCTGTTAAACGAGAAAGAAAATCTAGAAATGATCGCCAAGATCGATCAGAACCTACGGGAAACCGCTCTGCACTTCAGTCGACTTTCGAAAATACTGAATCGAGACTTTTTCGGGCCGGAGAAAAAGAAACGGTAAAAAACAACCGCTCGGAAAAAAATTTCAAAGTCCCGTTTGTGACCGTGCCCTTCGACGTCCGCCGCAAGACTGAGAGTTTCCCCCACCACTTTTTGTTTCAGTCAACCCAATACTCTCGACAACCCCCGACCACCGACCAATAGGATTCGAGTATTTTTCCCGCCAAAAATTTCGGCCAATCAGAAGGCTGCATTTTTTGGCGCGTCGAAAATTAGATCTCGACACGCCATCAAAATCGCATATATACGAGGTACCGTTCGCGCGCGACTCTTTAGCTCCTTGCCCATAATAATGACTCCTTCAAGGAAGGAGCAGCGGGGAGGGGCCGGCGCGTCGCTGATTGGGGGGGGGGGGGTTTAAAATATTTGTTACACACATTTTTTACTCGAGAAAAGTTTTGAAATCGACGGCCGACTCTACGTCAAAAAGAAAAACTAAAACTCGCGGATTTACACCTCTCTTCGCGCCAAACCTAAACGTGACGATAAGTCCTTTTAGGCCTACGTGAAGAGCGGGAAAAATGGCTATGTTTTGTGGTCTGGCAAAAAATAAAATTCGGTGAAAAAAAGTTTTGATATCCCCGGTTGACTCTTCACCAAAAATAAAAAAACAAACTCACGGTTTTACAGTTCTGTTCGCGCCGACCCTGGGCGAGACGATACGGCCGTTTCGACGTCGTATTAGCGGTAATTGAGTTCTGTTTAGACCCGCGCTGACCCAAAACGGCAATATGGACACGGCGTGAAGAGCGGTGAAAATGTTTGTGTTTGCGGTCCGGCAGAAAATAAAATTTGGTGAAAAAAGATTTGAAATATTTGGCCGACTTTTAAATAGAAAAATATAACACACGGTTTTACACCTCTGTTTGCGGCGTCCTACGGTACGTCCGTTTTTACGTCGTATTAGCGTTAACTGAGTTCGTTTGAGCGTCACACCGACGGGCTTCACTGACCCAAAACGGCAATATGGACACGGCGTGAAGAGCGGTGAAAATTTTGTGTTTTGCGGTCCTGCAGAAAATAAATTTTGGCGAAAAAAGTTTTGAAATATTTGGCCGACTTTTAAATAGAAAAATATAACACACGGTTTTACACCTCTGTTTGCGGCGTCCTACGGTACGTCCGTTTTTACGTCGTATTAGCGTTAACTGAGTTCGTTTGAGCGTCACACCGACGGGCTTCACTGACCCAAAACGGCAATAAGGACACGGCGTGAAGAGCGGTGAAATTTTTGTGTTTTGCGGTCCTGCAGAAAATAAATTTTGGCGAAAAAAGTTTTGAAATATTTGGCCGACTTTTAAATAGAAAAATATAACACACGGTTTTACATCTCTGTTTGCAGCGTCCTACGGTACGTCCGTTTTTACGTCGTACTAGCGTTAACTGAGTTCGCTTGAGCGTCACACCGACGGGCGTCACTGACCCAAAACGGCAATATGGACACGGCGTGAAGAGCGGTGAAAAAGTCAAGAGTTTTGCGATCCCGCAGAAAATAAAATTCGGCGAAAAAAGTTTTGAAATATTTTGCCGACTTTTAAATAGAAAAATATAACACACGGTTTTACACCTCTGTTTGCGGCTACGTCCGTTTTTACGTCGTACTAGCGTTAACTGAGTTCGCTTGAGCGTCGAACCGACGGGCGTCACTGACCCAAAACGGCAATATGGACACGGCGTGAAGAGCGGTGAAAATTTTGTGTTTTGCGGTCCTGCAGAAAATAAATTTTGGCGAAAAAAGTTTTGAAATATTTGGCCGACTTTTAAATAGAAAAATATAACACACGGTTTTACACCTCTGTTTGCAGCGTCCTACGGTAGTCCGTTTTTACGTCGTATTAGCGTTAACTGAGTTCGCTTGAGCGTCGCACCGACTCAGTACGCAGCACGCGAAGTGTGTCTCTGCAAAACGGCAATATGGTCACGTCTCGAGTTAGCGGTGAAAAATGTTTTTTGTTGCGGTCCGGCAGAAAATAAAATTCTGCGAAAAAAGTTTTGAAATCCCTGACCGACTTTTGGTCAAAAATAAAAATGGAAAAAACACAGTTTTACAACCCCTTCACTCCGACCCAAGACGTGATTATACGGCCGTTTCGGTGAGAGCGGTGACAATGTTTGTATTTTAGCTGAAAATAAAATTCGGTCGTGATGTAACTGATTTAGAATGGTGAAATGTTAACCATCCCGTGCGGGTCACCAATCTGTTCCAACCCCGTTCTGACGAAACATTTATTAGGTAAATCTGTAAAATATCCAATAGCAAAAAAACCCCCCCAGTCAGCGACGCGCCGGCCCCTCCCCGCTGCTCCTTCCTTGAAGGAGTCATTATAATGGGCAAGGAGCTAAAGAGTCGCGCGCGAACGATACCTCGTATATATGGATTTTTGGGGTCACGTCGAGACTATTTTTTCAACACACAAAAAAATCCGGCCTTCTGATTGGTCAAAAAATTTGGCGGGAAAAATACTCGAATCCTATTGGTCGGCGTTCGAGGATTGTCGAGAGTATAAGATCGACAGAACCAAAAAGTGGTGGGGGGAATGATCAGTCTGGCGGTGGACGGCGAAGGGGACGGTCACAAAAGGGACTTTGAAATATTTCAGCCTTAAATCGGACGCGGCAGAGACAATCTCAAAGAGGGGTTTTCTGAGTAACACGCGGTGTGATCCAAAAGTTTACACACGGATATGTGAGATATTTTCGCGTAAAGACAGGGAGCCAAAATGGATTCGGCAGTCTGAATCCTGTGTTCGAAACGTACTCTATCGCGTACGCACATAGATATTCTATCTTCGTCGTCTCGAAAATAGAATGTGGTGGCAACGGGATTGGTGAAAGTAACCTTTACTATATTTCGGTAGAACTGAGACATCTGTGGGAAGACAAAAGGTTGTTTAGCGAAAAATACAAAAGATTGTTTAGCGAGAAAGTTTATTAATCTCGAGAAATATACAAGTTCAATCGCGAAAAGATTTTGAATCGAACCAAATGTAGTATTCGTCTTTGATGGCTTCTCTCGAAGATGCGAAATCAGTTTCAAAAAACTGCTTTATCCCAAAGTAATTTATGTTCTTCTTCGCGGCGAACGTTTGGAGTGATCTGTAGACGGACTCGGCGGGAACGCGGTTCGTGTCCGTTCTTGCGCCGGTAATCTGCTTCCATTCTTGATAAGGCAGAGTCAGACTTAACCATTCGCTCCGAACGGCTTCCGACGAGGCGGGCAGCGTCGTAAAGTCGACGGGCATATCGAGTCGTTTGAAAAAGCGCAGCCAACTGAAGTGGGTCGTGATGTTGACGAGACCGTGCACTATGCGATCGGTGGGTGGCGAGGAAGAGACGTACAGGCGGGAAGTTTTATTCTGCACAAGAAAAAGGGACGACGTTGACTTGTTGTACTCTATGGGAAGAATGTTTTGGCGCACGGCCGTGTCCTCGTCGAAAAGGTCTATTTCGTCTTTCGTGTCGCTGTTCGACTTTAGAAACGCCTTTTCGCCCGCTGCGAGTAGCGAAGGTAATTCGTGTCGATAGGCGACTTCCCAACGAGGAGCCGAGACGCTCGGTCCGCGTATCCAATTCAGCATGGCGTCGCTGATCTTCTGGCGTTTGCAAAACCAGAACGGTATGTCGAAAAGCGTCAGCCGATTGATGGCCGCCTCATCGCTGGTCGGCGGCAGCGTGTTACAGTTGAACATGATTTTTCCCGTAGCGTACGCTTCGTTCATGACGTTACCGTAGTTCATTCTGAACTTGAACGTGCTCTCGGATACGATTTTCTTTAATTCGTTCGAATTGGCCTGCGAAAACTCGTTTGCAAACAAGACGAAATTTCTCACATACTCGGCTTTTTCGGGCGCGTTTTCCTTTCCGCCTTTTGGGTCATTGATACAAGTGCTGTTCGCGCACGCCCTCTTCACGATAGCGTCGAACAGATAGGATTTTCCAGCGTTCGAATTGCTTTTCCACACGAATATCGTTTTCGCCCACTGACCCGGCCATTCGACGGCTAAAAACACTTTTAAATACAAGTCCAGGTGTTCTTGATCGTACGCGCTCATAATCAGCAGAAACATCACGGCCGTACAGAGGTTCCTGGCCGCTTCTCCTTCTGTTCTGTCAAACTCTCCGAACGAAGGGTAACGATCGACGTTGCCCTTCATGTACTCGTAGAGTACACTATACACCTGTACCGGGTCTAGTCCGACAAAGAAGTTTGACTCGAATCTCTGTTCGGACAACCATCGGGCGTGGAGCAAAAGCGACAGACGGTCGTTCGACAATATGGCCCCCGTCCTGCGGCACCACACCTTCTCCGGCGGGTCTCGGCTGTTTGACACAAGGGCGAAAGTACCGGTGTTGATTTCGCCTTCGTATGTGCGACTTTCGTCAGCGAATCGTCCGTCCGCCTCGCGGTACATGGACTCTAGCACGTCCGGACACAGCGATGTTGTTTTCGATTTGACGGTGTGCGTGGTCAGGATGAACGCTAGGAGTTTCAGCCTCATCGGTAGATTTTTGGCCGCCACCATCATGCCGTCGAAAACGCTCGGGGAGCGGTCGTTGCCGATCGCGTCGATCAGTTTACCCAGTCTGTCGTTGTCTATGTGTCTTTTAGTTTCCAGACGCATGATCGTACGCAACGTCTCGCGTGCGAACATGTTTTCCCCGCCGCGTGCCGACGACAACAACGCGGGCGTTGTTCTTTTGTGAGATCTTCCTACTATCCTCTTGTCTAGCATGCGGTCACATACCGCGTTCAACCAATTCTCGTCCGCGTAAAATTCCTGCTCGAATTTCGTATCGTCGTCCCAGACTCGATCGCCGCCGCTGCTTAGACTCTCGTCGCTCGTGAAATCGGCGCTACTGTTGTTATCCGCAGTTTCCAAGCCGATTCCCCCCGCCGTCATAAAGTCCCCGTCTTCTCTCGTCACGCAGCAATCCTGCATCACGTCGAACCCGAATTGGCCGAATAGAGTTTTCATGCGAAGCATCTTATCCGGGATTTCCGCCGCCAACACCGGTCTGACGTCGAACCGACCGCCGGCGGTCGATCCGGCCGGTTCGCTTTCGCCGGACGACCGTTTGCCGAAACTGCTCCAGTCGTCGGCGAACGCGCGGATTCTCTGCTCCAAATTGTCGTTCAGTCCCTCGACGTGTTTCATACTGGATTCGCCAAAAAAAAGGATGATCAATTCGCGAACGTCGAGTTCATTGCACAGGCGTTCTATCGATACAAAGAGGTTTTCCCGCTTCGCGTATACGTGTCGCATGTTGAAAACGACTTCGAACAGGAACAAAGAGTAAAACGTGTATAATAGCCGTATTTTGGCGTTGGCAGCGAGATTCGGCGGGTGTTCGGCGGCAATTTCGTTCGTGTACATGTCGTTTAAAAACTTCTCCACGTATTCGCACGTTTCCAATTCGGATTTACATTTGTAATTGGATCTTTCAAATAGGTTCAGCGTCCGTATGTAATCCATTACGGATAGGCAACAAAAAGAACCGCGTTCCATCTCGTCTTTTGACATGTACAATCTGCGGATTTCCTCTTTTTCTTCCAGGAACGGCGGTACGATCGGTTGGCGCAACAGGAGATTCACGTACGACCGGTCTATGGCGGACGTGAGATTCACGGCGGCGGTCCTGCATTCGGCCACCACGTCGTAAACGGTCATATTGAAGCGAGTGCGGTCAATCAAATAGTTCTTGTGTACCCGTTTCATCCTCGTGACGCAACCGCCGCAAAACATCTCGTACATCTTGAGAGCGGCGTTGATGTGGAAACAACAGCCCAACCGGTCGGATCGCAGATCGCTCTCGTAAATCAACTGACTGCCGTGAGGCATGCGCCAGGCTGTGCGCGCGTCTTTGAACGCTGTCTGGACGTCGCCTTTCGTATTTTTGTTCGACGTAGCTAAATGAGCGACGCTGGACTCTATGGCGTCGTCTTCGAGCGTATCGTAATTATCGTTCGCAAACACCATTTTATCGTCGTAAATCGATACGGGCCTCAGGTAGTATCTTATCACAGCCTCCCACATATGCTTGTCTTTGTAGTCGTACGTGATTTCGGACGCCGGACCGATATTATTTCTCGCGCACATTTTTCGTCTTCTTCCGGCGCCACCGAGCAACTGATTCACCTCTTCCGCCGTGACGTCACCACAACCTTCGTGGTCTTCTTTTCCTTTTTTCACCACCGTTATTTCTGACACGCCGTCACTGTAATCGTCGTCAATTTTCCTCTTGCGTCTCCTCCACTCGGGATCTTTGTTTTTTGGCGTTGTCACCGCCGCCGCGTTGGATTTCTTTGCCGCCCCAACTTTTTTCGCTGTTCCCCGCTTTTGGCTTTTTCGTCGCATCTTTAGAAACCCCTCGGGTCCTCTCAGTGAGATTGCGCAATCGTTGAAACCTTCGAAAATCTCTTGTAACGTCAGCGTTTTACAGTTTCGATGATCGTACATTAGAAAATACCTTATCACGGCCGTGACCATCAGAGCGTCGTGATGCACCTCGTCCATAATCCTGTCGATGGTGCCAAACGGGAACGAATGGTAATAGTATAATAGAGCGTATAGCGACATATCGCTCAGGTTTTTCTCTTCGTGAACGATCAGCGACGCGAGCAGGGTGTAATTGTTCGTAACGGCATTGTAATCGATCAATTCGCCACCTTTTTCAACACCTGCACCTTCTCCGTCAAACATCGAGGCAGAACAGTCTAAATCGTCGTCGTAGCCCGATGCGGGGTGAAAACGCCGTTTGGCAAACGTTTCGGCAGTGACTTGGTGGTTGACGACCGTACGATTCAGAGAGGACATGTCTCGCCTTTCGTTCGCTTTTTGTATTTTCCACAAGTCGGAAAAAACCGCCGTTGTCATATTGAATAGCTGTGTGCACACACGTATCAACGCTCCGACGAGGCGCGCCTTGTGTGGCCTCGCTTCCCGTTCAAACTCCTCTTCTACAAACGTTCGGTCCTTGTTGTCGTCGTCGTTGACCCCCTCGGTACGTTTAAAAGGCGTCATTAGATGAACGATGGAAGTGACGACCTCCTCTAGTTCCCAAGGTAGGAAAAAAGTTCCGACACTTTCGTCACGAAATACAAACTTGAACATGGCCAGTAACACGGGGTTCCGCAAGTGTTGATCGTAATACGAAATTTTCACTTCCGTCCATTCGCGGCCGAGCGATATATCGCCTTGATACACGGCCCTATTAACGTTGGCGAGTTGAACTAGCAATTTGTATTCGCGCGTGAGGTTCGAACTGCTCCCTTCGATCACGTAAACGCGTTGATTACCGTTGCTGAGACGCACTTTAGATATGGCCGCTTCCTCCTCTTCGGCGCACAACAATGACGCTTTGTACTGTTTGTCAGCAAAAGCGCTAGTTTTGTCGTCCTCACATGCGTAAGGTAGTCTCTCGATAACGTTTAGAGGGGGAGCTTCCGTATCGTTTTCACCGCGTTTCGCCCTCCGTTTCTGACGATCTGCGAAGTAGGAAGTTTGTAGTGGCGCGCGTTGGTTCTTGACGCTCGGACAGTGAAAAGAAGACAACAACGATGATTCGGTATATTTCGAAACTATCGACACCTCGTCGTCATATGTTGCTCCGGAAACGGGCTTACAGCTGTTCACCGGCTGTGAAATAGTTTCATTGGGTGTTACGAAATCAGAAAGTGGCGGCGTTCCGTCTTCCTCGTCTCTGTAAACCGACGTGTTTTGGCCGTCCGCTGGCGAGACGGAACGAAATACCATTCCACCCGAATATTCCTTGTATAACTTATTGTCACCAGCTTCGTATTCCGTGCAAACCATCTTACGATCGTCCACTCCGTCCGATGATGATTCCGTATGCATCGTATCGCTTTCGCCTTCTTCGTCTTCTGTACAGACCACTTTCTGATCGCCTTCTTCGTCTTCCGTACAAACCACTTCTTTCCGATCGTCCGACAATCCCGAGTGCAAAGTGCCATCGCCTTCTTCGTCTTCTGTATAAACCACCTTCCGATTGTCCACTTCGTTAGACAATGATTCAGCCTCGCTACGACCGTTCGATGTGGTGAAATCAGCCGCCTCGATGTGGTCGTCTAAAACTAGTTTCCTTTTGCGGTTTGTATCGTCTTCACTCGTAGAAAAAATGTCGCGCTTCCGCTTCGCCACAATAGCGATTGATTCCGGTGTCCGGAAACGCGGGGGTTCAACTACGTTAACGCTGTAGTGCCTGGAGAAGGCTATAGAAGAAAAACACTTTAAAGTTTCTACGTCCATATCGGCCCAATTGAGATGTACTTTATTCCATTTTGTTCCACATCCTTTCACCATGCGGTACGATCTAGTGTGACTGGTGGAATTTGAGTGTGTGGCCGTGGGTAACGGCATTTGCGTGCAACCTCGATCGACGCTTGCGTTGGAAATCTGCGCGTGACGGAACGCACCGACAAGCCCGTCCATCAGAGCATTTTCGGCGTTAGAGGCGGTGGCGGAATCGTAGGCCAGCGTGTTGAAAAAAACGTGGAAACCACAAGTGTCTTTTCCGTTTGTCATGTACACGCCGTCCTCTACGGTACGATCGAATACGTTTTCTATCGTCGTTACGATAAGTTCGACCAGCTTTGTAATTCTTAAGTGGCGACTATTCACGATCTTATTTCCGCGTTTGCACGACAGACAATCTACGTCTATCCACACTTTTCTTCTATCAGCGCGCGAGAGACACGTAAAGTCAGTTTTCGGCAAATTTCTATGAGATCTCTTGCATTCCTTTATCAGTTCTATCAGTTTTGAGAAAACACAATCTACATCTTTTTCGTCGTACAGCACGTAGTTTTTCTGCAACGTTTTCGAAGATATCTGAACATAGCGGTCGCCCTTTAATTTGTCACTCTTTTTAATGGCGAATTTTTCGAGGCCCAGATAATTACTCACGTGCGTGTGTTTCAATAGCAGAGTTTCCGAATCTGTCGAAACATCGGATCTCAATGACGAGCAGCTCGAGACGACGCTCCCCGCGGTGCTCATCTTTGACAAATGACGGGAGTATTGGCGGCGGGAATATTACAAACATGAGTCACGTTGACGGTTTCGACTCACCCTCTTCGTGTTAGAGTGAAGATATGACTCGGGGTTTGAAACAATTCATTCAACCGAACATGATCAACGACCAGTCGACGTCGTCTTCCGTTTCGTCCTCGGTCTCAAGACCTTCCGAAACTGAAGGACGGCACTTTTTGCGCAACGCCAGGGGTGTTATACTTCACACGACTCTTGTGGCAAAAGGCGAGGACCGTAAACCGGCGCTGACCTGTAAATTCTTGTTGGGAACCAATCTTTACGAGGACGAGCCGGTCCCCACTCCGTACGTCCCGCCAATTTTTATTCTTATTTCGTACGAACGGACTCCGTACACCCGATACGCTTTTCATTGGGACACGCCCGGTTCGGATGACGTGTCGAAAACAATCAGACGAACCGATCTCGTTTTCAAGGAAAACAAGGCGCTCGTTTTCGAGATGTTGAAAACGGCTGATTGCCCTCCGAGCGCAATACAGTACAGTTTCCTGCGCTTCGAACATGCCGGTTCTCTGCAGTCCACCTTCACCGAAGTTTTTCCGACGCCGGCCCTAAGAATCGGCTGTTTGGCGCGATTGACTTTTGATTCGTTGCGAAAACGAAACAACGCTCTCACCTTTCTGCGCGACAACGGAGCGACCAATTCCGATTTGTACGCGATAAACTTTAGTTCAAATAACTGCATGACTACGGTCACTAGATACCTGGAGCCTCTATTTAGGCACGCATTGAAAATACAAAACGCTTGGACTACTGAACCCAGGGCCGATGACGATGACGGGGAAGCGGCGTTTGATGTTAACTTTCATCTCATGGACTTTGGTGACGCCGGGGATACAGAAGAGGACCGAGAAAGGCCGATATTCTTTCTCGGTTCGTCCCGGCCAGCGGCTTCTTCACAGGCGTGCACGTTGGTCAGGGAACGCGCGGCTCGCTCGAGCCCATTGGCGGTGCACGACGTCAGCCGTTTCTACAGGCATCCGATTTTTGGAAATAAAAATGGAGCCGCACTATTGCAGTCACTACCCGTGGTCTACGTGCGCTGCGAACGGGATTTTGTGTGTCTTAGCGCTTGTACAGAGTACAAAGAACTAATAGTAATTTTTCACGTATATTACGTTTGGAACATCGATTTGGTTGTTCTTCTAGGTGGGATACCCACCGAGGCAGAAACGCACACGGCACGTTCGCGCTGTGAAGTTTTCGAAAATAGTACTGTCGCCTATACGAGAATGTTGGACGACGCCAAATCGTGTTTTTGGAAAATGGATTCAAACACTTACTTGCGGTTGGTGTTCAATTCGCAACAAGACGACGACAGACACGCTCGTTTTGTCCTCCCGGAGCTGGCCGCGAGAGGCCAAATATCGGCGGGAAAAATTGCATTGCAATCTAAAATCGAAGGTTCGCACAATAGCAATGACGATGGTATCGACTTGTTCCCCAATTCCATCACGTTGGACTGTTCGAAACTGGCTGAAAATCTCGACAAACGCGTTTCTGCGTTCGCGGCCGCATATGACAAGAACGTGCGATCAGCGGTAGCGTTCGCTAATGCGGACGGCGCCGCGCATATACCTCTCGATGTGTTGACGGCACGACAACGGCGGGTAGAGGACATGCTGTTGCGATTTAAAACGGAACGCGTGGCCGAGTTTGCGTTTAATACGGCGACCGAAATGTATCTGGGTGTATTGGACTTGTATGGTGTCACTCGGACCGACAGCGGAGATTGTATGAAGTACGATCCGGTCGCAAACTACGCGTTCGTGCACACTCTGATTAACGAATCGGTGTACACGAGCTCGACGACTTTCGCAGACGATCTTCGCGATGCGGTGATGAAAAAAAATACCACCGGAGGAAAAGAAAATCTCATCCCGCCGCCTTTAAAAGATAACGACGGCGGCGGTGTATACTACACGCGAGAGGACAGTGAGATTTGCGAGTTCGACATAGAATCGGCGTATCCCGCAATAGCTGGTCAGTTCAACGTTTCACCGGAGACTACTTGTGTTGTTAGCAAAACGACTTTCGACCGATCGGAAGAACGATTGCGAGGATCTTTGACCACCTGTGACGGCAAATCTTTCGAACTCGACCGATGGTTTTTCATTGTGCCGTACGTGGGATCGCGACAAAAAGACGAAGAAAATTCTGTAATTGTATCGCTCGCTCCACAAGTCTACAGAGGTTTCGCCAGTGCCGTTTTAAAATCGTTGGTTTTCAAAAGGAGAACAAACGATCGGACGATATCTTATTTCTTTAAAAGGTTGGCAAATCGAATATGCGGCAGCATGGGACAAAATGGGAGTGACCTGTTCGCCCCGCACTGTTTGGCAGCGGTGGTGTCGTTATGTCGAACCGTCGTAGAGCGCACGTTAGAGAGGCTGAAACAAGAGACGAAAACGTTGCGCGTACAAACCGACGGCGGATTGTTGCAGACTAATGGAAAGTCGGGAAATTTGGTAATACGTGTCCGTCAAGCTTTTACAAACACCGTAGACGAACTGTTAAACGGAAACGGCGCAGAATACGGAATCGCGGTCGAGTCTAGGACGTTACGGCTCAACGTGCGCTACGTCAACATGTGTTTTATTTCAAAGATCACCAATAAGTTCGCCGTGAGATATGCGGATGACGAAAAAGTGCTGAGAGGTCATCCGGCCGCGGTCGTCCCGTGCGCCGCGGCCGAAGACGCCGTGACCGGGGCGGTCTTGGAAACGTTGGACTATTTCGACGATCCCGACGCGGGGGACTTGAGCTGCGAAGCGTTGCTGAGAAAATTGATATATGACGTTCGAGCACGTCTGACGAACGCGTCCATCCGCGTTGACGACAGCGACGATTTTTACTTTTTAGAGCGAACGGTTCCGTTCGAAAACCCGCGGGAGGAGAAGGCGGTTTTAGACAATATCGTCTACGACCAACATTGCAAATTTGGGGACGCGGTGCCCGTATGGCCGGTCGTACATTTCGAAGGTGATAACTCTTTTACGGGGTACGTGTGTAACCCCAGCAGGTTGCGGAAACCAGTATTCGTCAACAAACTGTTCGTTATGAGCAAATTTATAAACACATGGGTGTTAGAATTATGTCACTATTGGTGTTCAGATTTCGATTCGGAAAAGTACCAAATGCTGTTTCATATGAACCTTTCGAAAGCTAGCCGGGATTATGTGAACTTTACAAGAATGCTATCGGATAATGTGAAAGAAAACCAATATGGAATGTAACAAATTTGATTTATTTGTACAAATAAATATATCAAGGACTAAACATAGTGGTTTTATTTTTTATCATGTTTTTTATTTTCCTTCTCATAGGCGTTGAGATGACTTGCTTTCTTGTGAAGATGTTGTTTACAAAAGTGACGACCTGCTGCAACGTCCTGTTCCGCAGAGCGGGTTCTTCTTCCCACACAGTTTTCACTTCTTTTCGAGGCGGGTTAACGTCCACGGCAAAATTGCGGCTGAACCTTTCGTAAATAATCTTTTTTTCTTCATCAGACCATCTCAGTTTTTTGTGCGCGTTCTTTGGAGGAGTGCGCAGTAAGGCGCTATCGTCAATCCCGGTTTCTTCCTCCGAGAGAGGGAGTGGTGAGTCCGGTGACGGTTCTACCGTTCCGGACGGTCCGGCAGTCGGAGAGTCGGGTCTTATCTCGAGATCGGGACACTCGGTAGTTTTTCTTGGGTGTATCACTTTCAATTGTTTTCCACCCGAATTTCCCGGTGCGCTCGAGGGGTGTTGTACAGTTTCTTGATCCGATGCGTCCCCTCGCGCGTATGAATGTTCGTGAAATATCAACCGCCGGTCGTGTTCACTGTCTGCTTCCGGTTCCGAGGGATTGCCGACAAAATTGCTTCGCACGTACGAATGTTCGTAGCTGATTCGTTCCGTTTCGTACTCCATGGGAACGCAAAAATCATCACTTTTCAGCATCGCGTTTTCGTTATCCATAGGCATCTCAGGTAGTGATAGAATGGAGTCGTCACTGAAGTCTGCAGGCGGAAATTCGACACTCGGTTCGGGGCGAGTCGACGTTGACGGTTTTATCATCTCCAATAATTTATGGCCCACTTTATATTTTTGAATCAAGGGCAGAGGCATTTCGTAGTAGCTTTCGTGCGTCTTGAGATCGTGACCCATAAATTTGGACAATCGCTTTGTGTACGTCTCGTTGTGAGGTTGCAACTGAGACGAGGTCGCCGCGTGATGTCTCAAGGCGTTGGCAGTGAATGTCGATGGAAACTTCAAACCGGCTTTGTTTGCAATTTCTCTCAGAACGGCCGATCCGTCAAACAGTTCCGCTCCATCACGTCTTCCGAACAAGTATTTACTCGTTATGCCGATCTTTTCTCTCGACTCAATCAGAACTTCAACGGCTTCGTGGAAAATTTTCGTCAGGAGAACCGGTACTTTTTTCGTGTTTTTATTAGCCGGGACGTAGAAGATGGACAGCTCGTTACCGGATCGTATCTCTTCTTCGGTAAGGACGTTTTGTGCCTCCTTACCGTAATCTGTCCTTTTGTTCAGAGTCGACCGATACGCTTCCAGTGTTATCTCGACGGTCTCGTTGGGTCTTCGTCTGTTGAAAGAAATGATATGAACAATTACGAGCTTGGCTAATTTTTCATAGTTTTTCGTAGTCGGTAACTGTTGAAGCAAAGACACGTAAGACGGACATTTTTCATGTATGTACTTGTTGAACGTTCTTATATCTTCTGGATCGGGCAACAGGTCTTCTTTTACAACTTTCATTTGTTTCCGGCTTTTTTCGCTGTTGGAACTGACCTGTGTGGACCAGTCTTTGTTCATGAGATGCAAAAAGTCATCCATTTCGCATATGACTTCGGTCTTTTGAGTTCTCGTGAGAAGGTCATTTTTTATAGCTTCAGATTTCACGATATTGGCGCAGCTTTTCAGCGACGAACAGAGAGCCGCCGGAACGGTCGGGGTTTTCGTGCTGCCGTCCACAGAGTCGTAATTGCTCATTTCTCGAACGGACTCCACCAACAGGTCGAAATTCTTCGGTTCGATGCAGTTACGAAATTCTTGAATCTCCGGGTTTCGCTCCCGCATGGCGAGAAACAGACGTGCCAGAGCGCGCATCCTCGTTGAACAGTAATAAATCTGCTTCACTCCCCGGTGGTTGAATCTGAAGTTGGATCCGAATTTACCAATTAGGCTGTCGCTTTGTACCACAACGGTGTATTTGTCCTTTTGCATTTTCGGGAACACTTCTTCTTTTAATAGTCTGTTTGCGTTTTCGTTGCATCTCAACAGAAGTGTACCGTGATCTCGCAGAACAGTATTTTTCTTTTTCGCCGGACGTTCTTCCGGCGGACGTTCTGTACAATTCGCCAAATGTTTGTACAGCGAAATTTTCTTAAACAGTCCTAAACAATAGTTGCACGTCACGTGTGTCGTGTTATCCACAGTGTATTTAGAAGATCTTTTGACCGGTAAAAGTTTGCTGTTTCTTACGCCTTCCACGACTTGCTGGTTGTATTTTCTATTTCCCATATTTTTTATTTTGTTCGTAATCAACATTCGTTTTATTTTTCTTTTGACGGCAGTTTCGTCTGACAACGCGATGTAATCTTTTACTTCTTCCCGATCGTAGTGACGTTGAACCAAATGCCTGCTGTAGTTGGTGATTACTTTTTCACAGAACGGGCAAAAGTTTTTTCGTTTCTTGAGTTTGCCGACTTCTTCCGTCTGCTCTGGTCGTTCTGGACCGGGTTGGGCTCGTTCTGCGGTGGTCTCGCCCAGTGGTAGTTGAAAGCGGTAAGGTCGGATCCTGGCACAGGTCTGGTGCTCATCTGAGAAGAAAAGAGACAAAAATATTAAACAATCAAATTAGTAGTGTGTGGAAATGAGACTTCTGAGCCACGTGATTGACCACAAAACACCTGGCGTTGGGCAGATGGCAGCTGGCGCGGGGCAGATGGTTGCTACTACATTCGCCGCCAAAGTAATGTAATCCGTCGTCGTAATTCTTGTATTTTATTTTGTCGGTTCATTTGATATGTTTTACAGTTACATATGCAATAGCTGAAACACTCGCACTTAAGACAAGCTTTCCCGTCAACTTGATCGTCTGGTATTTTAAAACATTTTAACTCGCAACAATAAGTCTCCAAATTGTTACCGAGTGGTAGATTATTCACCGGTGGCACCGACATGTTAGCTGCAGCGTGTGTTAGACAAGACTGAGACTAATCTCAGCGCTCCCCCTCTTTTATACCATGACGTATATATTACGCAGCACATCCGGTCACGTGACCGGAAGCTGTCAATCACTCGACCTAGAAGTCTCATTTCGTCCGATATATATGATGTGTGTGATATGCAAATTTCGACCTTGCGGTTTAGAATACTAATAATGAAATAATAAGACTGATGATCCGATCTCTCGGTATGATCATGTTGCTAACAGTCTAACTATAGAACTCATATAAATATATGCTGTTGGGCTTGTTGATAAAATAAATAGTTAAATAGCTTGTAATTACCTGTAGATGACCGATCGCTGTCATCGTTCTCTGATTGGCTACTATCCGAAAGATTCAGCTTTTCTATTCCAAATCCGTCATCAAAAGTCTCATCATTGGAAATGTCCTAAAATACAAATTTAATCATTAGAACATCTGATAAGTGGGGGTTATTCAGTCATTCAAAAATCGTCATATGGCGAACAAATACAATCGTGTATCCAACATATGATCTCCTTGGGGTTATGCAATCATTACAAAATAACCATTTGTTGAACAAATGCTGTATTCAACATATAATCTTCAAGAGGTTATGCAATCATACAAAAACAAAAAACTGAAAGGCGAACAAATAGAATATCGTACGCAACATATAATCTCCAAGAGGTTATGCAATCATACAAAAACAAAGAACTGAAAGGCGAACAAATAGAATATCGTACGCAACATATAATCTCCAAGAGGTTATGCAATCATACAAAAACCAAAAACTGAAAGGCGAACAAATAGAATATCGTACGCAACATATAATCTCCAAGAGGTTATGCAATCATACAAAAACCAAAAACTGAAAGGCGAACAAATAGAATCTCGTACGCAACATATAATCTCCAAGAGGTTATGCAATCATACAAAAACCAAAAACTGAAAGGCGAACAAATAGAATCTCGTACGCAACATATAATCTCCAAGAGGTTATGCAATCATACAAAAACCAAAAACTGAAAGGCGAACAAATAGAATCTCGTACGCAACATATAATCTCCAAGAGGTTATGCAATCATACAAAAACCAAAAACTGAAAGGCGAACAAATAGAATCTCGTACGCAACATATAATCTCCAAGAGGTTATGCAATCATACAAAAACCAAAAACTGAAAGGCGAACAAATAGAATCTCCAAGAGGTTATGCAATCGTACAAAATCACAGAAAGCTATAAAATAAACAACTCACCTCAATACTTAAATATTCCATTTCTTCCATGTTTAGATTCTTCAGCTTTGTAATGTCTCGATGATGCGGGTGATTATCAACCAAAAGAAGATAGTCTTACGATTATGTTTTGCGATCAATGGAAAACAATACTAGCAACTTGAGCGTCCGAGTCTCGACTGAACGCTGATCCGCCACGCGCGCACTTTTATACGCAGTGGGGGGTCCGAGATCCCGAACAATCGAGTGATCGGCGAATCTTGGATCGGTTTCCCGAATAACTTCCTGAATCCAGAGGGGTTTTCGGAAAGTAATATTATTTATTTTATGTACTCATAAACCAATACTTTATCCAATTTTAGTTTTGTAGTGTGTATCGTAAGAAGATGTTTAAAAATTGGCACCCAATGACATATTGGACAGTATACGTAACGAGATATGTGGTCTCGATATAAAGCCAGATGACTTTTTTGCTCTTAACGTGTTCTATTTATAAAATAATGAAAAGAAAAGGCGACTATTAGTGATTTTATCAGTTTTTATTAAAAAATAAATTTATTATGCGTTACAATTTTCACATTCTTTGGAAACATCGAGAATCCCGTGATCACCCTGTTCATTACTGGTCGGCATCAGCGTAAATTTTATTGCGTTTGCAGCCGGTCGCGTGCGTAAGTAGTACATGCCAGTCTTTAGACCTTTCGCCCAGCCGTAAAAAAGCAGATCGGACAGAGAGTCGGCAGTGGGATTGGAGAGATACAAATTCATCGATTGGGACTGATCCACGTAGGGGGCACGATCGGCGGCCATATCGATCAACAGTCTTGGTGATATCTCCCACGCGGTTCTGAACACGAGGAGTTCTCGTTCGTCGAGGATGTCCCCCAGCCCCCGCACCGATCCGTCGTCACGCTGTATACGGCGCACGGTGTCCTCATTGTATTTACCTTTAGCGCGTAAGGCTTTCACCAGAAAAGGGTTCACCATCTGAAATTCGCCACTTCTGGTTCTCCGCAGATACAGATTGGAAATCAGCGGTTCGAAAGACTCGTTGCACCCGGTGATCTGTGACGTTGTTACCGTTGGCATAAGCGCGATCAAAAGGGAGTTATGCGTCCCGTGCATCATCACCTCGCGCCTGAGCGAATCCCATTTCAACCGGCGATTCGCCGGTTCCCAATGGTCAAACTGCAACACGCCTTTAGCGAGTTCTGTCAGTTTAAAATTTTCAAAACACCCACTGTGTCGCGCTTGTCGGCAACTGGCCAAAACGGCGTAATAGTATATTCGCTCGAAGATTTCCCGGTTCAGTTCCATCGACACGGGAGAACCCCAATACGTATTCAGTGAAAATAACACGTCCGCCAATCCTTGCACGCCGATCCCAATGGATGCGCTACCCGTCTCTTCTCCGTCTATCGCTTTCGACCTGGTGTGCATTCGATTCAGCGAATATACTAAATTCTCTACAGTATCTTCCAGTTTGTTCCACTGCAATACCGCTGTATCTTTCTCGCCGCCAACTTCGTTTCTTTCCTTTTGTAAAAACGCGGGAAGACATACACTGGCCAATTTGCAGGTGGCGATCGCATCCGGCGTGCTGAATTGTATAACTTCGGTGCACAAGTTCGAACATCGAATTGGTCCCAAATCACGGTGGACACTTTTTTCGATGCAACTGTCCTTGTACAACACGTACGGCGTACCGGTGCTGGTTTGACTCTTCAACATTTTCGTCCACAACATGCGCGCATTGACTTGAGTAACGAACGCACCTTCAGATTCCAGTCGCACATACTCTTTTTCAAACTCGTCGCCGTACAACGGCAACAAAAGACGACCGGCTTCGGATTCGGGGTCAAACAGAGACCATTGTCCATCTTCGTGGATGCGTTTCATAAACAGGTCCGGCGTCCAAAGGGCGGTGAACAGATCGCGACAGCGTTTTCTTTCGTCGCCGTGATTTTTGCGCACCTCCAGAAATTCTGAAATGTCCGGATGCCAGGGTTCGAGATAAACAGCGACGGCCCCCGGTCGGCTCGAGTTGTTATGTTTCATCATGTTGATGGTTTCGTTGATGAGTCTCATCGCGGAAAGTATCCCCCCGTATCTTCGCAGATTAAAGTGTGTCAGGGAAATACCGACGCCACCGTTGTTTTCCAGACACGTGGCCACGGTGTTTAGGATTTCAAAGAGATCGCACACTGCGTTCATTCGCGGCTCGCCGATCAGAAAACAACTAGAAATGTTGGCGCTTCGTTCCAGCCCGCTGTTTGCAAGTACCGGTGTGGCGAACATACAGCGTCGGTTTATTAGATCGTCGAACGTGCGCAACACACGTTCTCGTTCTCCTTCGTGCAGATACAGGGCTGTCCGCATAAATGTTTCTCCGAGAGTCTCGAGCGGATCCCCCTTTTCCGAACGGAGTGTGTAAACTTCCATCGCGGTACGCATGGCCAAATGGTCGAACCCGTACTCCAGATGGGTTACGGATCCTAGCAGTTCTTCTATCGCCTTCGTTCCACCGAACCGATCGACCGCTTTCATAAAGGCGTCAGTCAAAAGACCGCGTTCGTGCAGTCTCAGATAGGAGCAGCCAACCCCATCAGGGATATAACACTCCTCGAGCCACTTTACGGCTGCAGAGATCCCGCCGGTCGGCCCCTGTATTTCACGAACGCCCAAGTCAGCCGGCGCGTGAAAATCGGTGTTGGAAAAAGCCACGCGCCACCGTGTGTAAAACGCGATTACGTTACCGGCCACCAGACTCATCTCCGGACAGTAAAGTACCCTCGCCGAGGCGGCGTCAGACAGATATCGCGCGTAAGTGCGATAGTCGAATTTAGCCCCCTCTGTGATCCGATGTGCAGACGACGCCATCATCTTGGAGAACTGTTTCACGTCAAAGTAGGAAATCCTCGGACACTCGTGCGCGCGACAGAACGTCTCGAACACCTCGTCCCACGCTCCTCGCTGGGTTTTCAAAACTGCCGCCATATCGTCCGGAGTACAAATTAACGCTCGAGCCGGGCGCGAACCCTATAACTACATTACAGGGAGGTCGGTCGTGAGAAACGTTTCGACCATGCGGAAATGTTGCACGTCTGAGAGACTTTGGACGACCTACAGTAAGGGCAGGATATTTTGAACGAGCCCAATCGGTCAAAATCGTGTTTACTACTTTCGATCACCCACTCCCAAAGACAAGAAACGTGAAATTTGTCGTTGTGCATGCAAGGCAATAACCTTGTGGTCGGCGGACGAATAATCGTCCCAAAACATATATAACACGTCTTTTTTCTCCCTTTACCATCGTACCGTCGGTCCAAACGGTCCGAGTCGGAGTCCTCGTCGTCCGAATACGCGTTGACGCTAAACGACTTGAAAAGTATCCTCCCGACGATCGCGACGCACTTCTTTGTCATATACCTCAGCGCCCGGCCGACGAGAACGAGTCTCGCGGTCAGGCAATCGGCGATTCGGCTTAAACATATTTCCACCCCCGTCGTCGTTGGTTATACGGATCGAATCCGAGGTGATGAATACGAACAGGGTGTAAACGTGGAAACGTAATTGGTACAAATATACAACGGCTTACAGTTTAACACCATTCCGATCCGATCGCGCAACCATTCGATATATTCCCTGGAGCCGCCGTATGGAGTTTTATGCTGGCATATGTGTAATTTGAATATCGACTCGTCTTCCACGTTTTCGGCGATATTGAGTCGCGTGGAAACGAACATGAACGAAACGTTCACGCGTTCGACGATCATATCTAAAACGCGTGCGTCATACACGGACGGAGTAACGAACGTGTATATCACGTCGTACGTCTCCGGTACTTTGTTCAAGCGTACAATCTGCATGGACATTGGATTCATATTTATTGCGGTCTCCACGTTTTTTGCAGCCGTATCAATTACTACAGCGCAAATTTCGTTTTGGCACTCGTAACAACCGCAAGTGTAAAAGCGCACTCGATCCCCGCGAAGAGGCGGCCTGTCGCAATCCCATATGGAACCGGGTGGCCATACGTAACGTATCAAATCCACATAATCGACCGGGTCGTTTTTAGAAATCGCTAGTGCAGTGACGCGGTCCACGCAACACCGATTGTACCAAAAAGAATAATGCATGGTAAAAATGATCTCTTATCATTTGCAGAAATGATTTATTGAGAAAAAAAAATATTTCAATCGCTTATACGAAAATAGGTTCGGACGAGATTTCGGCCACCGGCCTCCTTCCGTCGAACGTCTTCCAAGTCGGGAATAAAACGCAAACGTTCTTCATCCGCCTTTATTTTATACGCCAAACACGGAATTTCGTCTTTCAGAAGCCATACCAACTGCAGGTATTTCAATGCCGCGTTCATATCGCTAAATTCATAAACACTCCGGCCATTTTCTTCGTAAGCGTTCTTTTCTCGTACGTCCTTCCAGTCTATAAGTCTAGACGTCCAAGCTGCGCGAGGTACCAGAGACGTTTTCGAGTCCTCTCCGGTTTTCAATCTCAACACGCGCGAAGTGGTAATCACCGTACAGGGTAGTTTTTCCAATAACAGGACAGTATCACTTTCCGCGATTTTGTACATTTGGATAACTTCATTCATACTGCCGTTGAACCAACGAACGAGCTCGTCGTTCGATAGGCACATCTCGAGAGATGGACGAATCGAGAGATCGCGTCGACTGGAACGAGATGATCGACGACGAGGAGAGCAGAGAAGCAAATATCGGTTACCGCGTACCGACCGTTATCGTATACCGGTGTTGGAAACCCCCTCCTCGAGTCGTCGACGAAGGCCGCTCACACTACCAACCCCCACCACGATCGAGTTGTAAACGGCTTGGCCGAAGCGAGCGGCAGAACTCCGTTTACCGTCAGGAATAATTGACAACTCGAGCTCGCTGAGGTAAAGACATATGACAAAAACATCGTAGAAAATACTTCAGCTTCGTTTTACCTACGTAACGCGGATCGATTTTGAACTCCGTTCGTCTGTATGCTGGAAACCAAAATGCGGTTTAATCGTTGGATCCCACTCACGATGACCATCGAGCCGACACCCGTAATGATTGTAGATAATTAGAAGTAACGTAGTTAAAATTTTTGATTGTAATAAATAAACATTTGTACACTAACGATCGTTGTTTGTATTTTAACCATTTGTAGGAGGGGGGCTCGCTGTTACGGTCGTATTTCCATTTTCCCGTCGATCTCAGGAGATGTTAGCCGACACACCTGTACGTATGGGTGGGGACTGACTCAGACCAGTGAGCTGCCGAATCACCAGTGACAGCACTTTGTAGTATACGATTTGTCCAGCAGTATTACCGTCCTTCTGCTCCTCTCTAGCACGTTGACTGCGGAAGTGGCTTGGTTCATGAATTTGCAAATGGGGATATTGATCAGAACGCGCGGGTAACCGCTTTAAATTTCTAGTTAACCACGTGAAGGTCAGTTACCCGCGCAAGTGTGTAAAAAATTCAAAGTCCCCTTTGCGACCGTCCCCTTCGATGTCAACCGCGAGACTGATCATTTCCCCCACCACTTTTCGGTTCGGTCGACCCTATACTCTCGACAACCCCCGACCACTGACCAATAGGATTCGAGTATTTTTCCCGCCAAAAATTTCGGCCAATCAGAGAGCCGGATTTTTTTGTCCGTCGAAAAATATATCTCGACGCGCCACCAAAAATGCATATATACGAGGTACCGTTCGCGCGCGACTCTTTAGCTCCTTGCCCATAATAATGACTCCTTCAAGGAAGGAGCAGCGGGGAGGGGCCGGCGCGTCGCTTACTGGGGTGGTTTTTTTAAAAAAATATTTGTTACAAACATTTTTTTTACTCGAGAAAAGTTTTGAAATCCCCGACCGACTTTCCGTCAAAATAAAAAATAAAAACGCGCCGATTTACACCTCTTTTCGCGCCGACCCTAGACGTGACGATACGGCCGTTTCACCGTCGTATTTGTGTTAACCGAGTTCTGCGATGACCCGCGTTGCTGGCGGCATTGACTCAAAACGGCAATATGGACATGAAGTGGAGAGCGGCAAAAACGTACGAGTTTTACGGTCCAACAGAATATAAAACTCTGCGAGAAAAGTTTTGAAATCTCCGGCCTCGAGAAAAGTTTGAAATCTCCGGCCTCGAGAAAAGTTTTGAAATCTCCGGCCTCCGATTTTCAGTCAATAAAAATACCCGTCCAATATAACGGATGTTGTCAGTAAAGGGGTTACGCTACTATTGCTATATCGGTGCTTGTAATTTGTTTTCTCACCCTTCAAAACAGAGGACATTTTTAAAAATTCCATTACTATTTGCCGTGGGTACGGCCAAAGTACACATTTTATTTCTACGGACTCGGTCGAACAAAGAAGGACCGAATCCGATATATATTTGCTATAATTTCATTATTACTTGCCGTGGGTACGGCCAAAGTACACATTTTATTTCTACGGACTCGGCCGAACAAAGAAGGGCCGAATCCGATATATATTTGCTATAATTCCATTATTACTTACGGCCAAAGTACACATTTTATTCCTACGGACTCGGCCGAACAAAGAAGGGCCGAATCCGAGATTCCATTACTACTTGCCGTGGGTACGGCCAAAGTACACATTTTATTTGTAATGACTCGGCCGAACCAGAAGGGCTGAATTCGGGGCCGAATATCAGATATATTTGCGATATTGGGTTCGGCCAATTCAGAGTGTCAAAGGGATATCGAATAAATATAATAACAAAGAATATATCAGATGTATTTACAGTCAAATCATAAAATTACAAAAATATATTTACAGTAAAATAATGAAAAATATAATATAAAATTTATTTACAATCAAATCATGACAAAATCTTAAACAACCTATACGAATGTATTTACAATCAACAAGTCCTTTGGGTTTAAGTTTCTACTACAACGCAGACTTCAAATAATCGTCCAACGAAATGTTTTCTTCGTCCGAGTCCTCTGCGACCACCTCTCTGCCGATGCCGCGCAGTTCCATGGCGTAGGCGAGCGGCAACGTCCAATTTATTTTAACATCCTTTTCGTCGTCGTTCTCCTTTCTCAGCTCGATAATACTTTTATCCTTTTTGGCTCGAATCAAGAGCGTATTCAAACATAATACGCGCGTCGTCACCCGGCGATGAAGAGCCTCGTTATTTTCTTTCTGTTTTTTGTTTAAATTTACACCAAAAAGAATATATACTATCATATCGCTGACGTTTCCCATTTCGTAGAGGAAAGATGTCGTTTCCTTGTCGCACGTACCGAAAATGCTCGCATCGAGCGTGTCAACGTATCGATCGAAATTCTTCTGTAAATATTCGACTTTATCCTGTCCTCCCTTCTCGATCAATTCTGTTTCTTGTTCGGCGACGAATTTAGAAATTATATTTGCAAATTTACACACCCAATCTTTTAATCCCGCCAATTCTATTTCTACTAAACTTTTGTTTTTGTCATACAGACCCAAAAGTTTACTGCATACAACGAGCGCCTCCATTTTTTGTTCGTCATTTGTGGTATTAGCTTTTATGGCGAGAATGATTTCTGATTGTTCGAGGCAATATCTACCTAGTGCCGAATATGTTATGGACTTCACCAAAGTTTTGATAACATTGCCGAAAGACACTTTGGTGTGGTCGTTTTTCTCGATAAATTTTTCAATCAACTCATCGACCACCTTTTTTGTAGCTTTCGCAATGTATTTATTGAATTTCATGGAGCTGAGTACCTTTTCTTTTCTTTGTACTTTAGGATTTTCATGGTCTATTACGATCCACCTCAACTTATTCGTGGGTGTTGGGGGTTGGCGGAAGCCCGTGTTTCTTCTGTCACGTCCGCTTCTTATGTTCGTATCACTACAAACGCTCGCCGAATCTTCGATGTCATCCAACCCGTCGTCCGACTGACTTAAATGGGGCTCCGTCAAAGTATTTTTAAAATTTACCCGCCGCTGTTCGGTATTTTGTTGTCGGACGGGTTTTGCTGTCTTTGTTGAAGAAGACGACGCGCAATCACCGATTTTGGCGACGCGCTCCAGCCTTTCAAATCTGTTTATAGCGAATTCTTCATTCGATGTTTTTGTTTTCTTCAATGATGACGGCGGAGGCAGTGAGTATGGACGCGAAGGTCTTTTTTTAGCTATCTTCGCAGATTTCACCGAACTCTCGGAATCGGAATCTTCGTTTGTCAATATAGTTTTATTCAATGATGATGGTGGGGGCAATGAATGCGTGGGTGAACCTCTTTTCTTAGTCGATTTTACCGAACTCTCAGAATCCGAACCTCCCGTTATTGATTTATTTCTTTTTGACGGTGCTGGTGTAGGCGACGAGTGCATATTTGAAGGTCTTTTCCTACCTACCGTTGTAGATCTCACCGAACTCTCGGAATCAGAGAAATTATCGCCGGTGATTTTGTTTGTTTTTTTCGGTAATGTCTTGATTCCGGTAGGAATGTATGATGTTTTGGTTTGTGTACTCGTGTTCATTTCTCCGTCAGATGCCCGGGACGAGGGAATATACGGTTCCGGCGCGGGTCCGTTGTCGCTGAAAATCTCGTTTAAATCTATATCGGCGAGATGTCCGAGATGATTCACCTCACTCATTTCTTTGCAGTTCTCTTCTATCGCCACAATACTAATTCCTCCGTGAGAAATGCTGATATCCGTAGGATTCAAACCACAAACTCTATAAATACTGTCTTCGATGTCGTCTTCTCTGAGTGGGGAAGAGTCCAACGCGAATACTATGGGTTGTGAATCGAAGTTATCGTATTGATTCGAAATGCTGCTGCTGATCCTCAAATCTTGTTCCAGACGTTGTCGCTTAGCAACCTTTTCTTGATAATGATTTAAAAAAGATTGATTTTCACTGGTTGCACCCTGCACAATAGTTGACATGACGAATCATACTGTTCATTTTTCAATATAAACTAATGATAAAATATAAATATCGTTAACACCACCAACAAACTCGTATAACACGTCTGAAAGCCACGACTCCTGCTACAAAACTGAATTCAAGTGTGGTAAGCGCCGCCTTTTATAGCCGAGTGATAAGAGAGAGGGAAGTGAAGGGGCCCATCACGTGACGCCAGTGTAACGAGGTCAGCAAGAAAGCGTTGGTGGGGGGTGGAAAAACCCACCGCGGCCGTAACGAGGTCAGCAAGAAAGCGTTGGTGGGGCGTGGGAATACCCACCGCATATTTTTTGCCGCTGAACGATTAATCGGTATTCCGATCCGGTTTTGAATATTCGATATCATTTTGCCCTCCCTTCTCAAAAGATTGTTTGGCGATTCAAATTCTTCGTAAATATCGAAACAGACGAGAGCTACAATTGTTTGAACATAAAGTTCCAAATACAATATACGTGGACCTTGACATTACCCACTTCAAAAAAATGTTGCTCTGCCCTGATTTGTTTATTTTCCAAAAATAACGTGATTATTTGTCGTGATTGTTACAGCGAACAATTCGAGTTATGATATGAGATATTTGTACGAATCCTTTCAACACAAAACAATATTCAATAAATACAAGTGCGCCGCATATGGTTCTGCGTGTATAGAAGAAATCTTTTGGCGATGTGACTGTTTAACGGACTTCGACCCTGAGATTTTGAAAACAAATAAAATAAAAGGGGTGGGGATCGATCGCAGGAGGTGGATGCCCCATAAAGCAAGTGATCGGGTTCTCGTCTCTCCCACCACGCCGCGGATGCCCGCATAAATCAAGCGATTTGGTTATCATTTCTCCCACCACGCCCCTCTACCGCCGCCACGACCACCTTCCGCCTCCCCCACCACGACCGCCGTCCTCTCCCACCATGATAAATAGCGCGGGTCGTTCTCGGTGGGCAGTATTCTGTCGGTCTTCTTACTGAAACGTCATGGAGGCGGGAAAGTCACGGTCATTACCTTCGGAAAAAGCTGCGATTGAGACGATTTTCGTCGATTACAATTTCCTGTTTTCGAAAGGGGGCAAACAGGTTATCAAGGAATTGGCAGTAGTAGGGAATACGACCAACGGTGACCAGTTTCAACAGTGTTTCATCATAGATAGTCCGCGTCATATGAATGTGCCCGTATTCATAAACAATTATAGAGATAACTACAAACTAATACAATCGCACGGAATCACTTGGAATGATGGTGATGTTCCAATATCAGTTGTGAAGATATTCAATGATCTAGAAGATTCATCGGTGATAGTAGTCAAGACGACATGGAAGAGGTATTATTTGAAAAAGTGGTTTCCAAATCTCCACTTTGCGACTATATACGCGATGGACACTCTCGTAGTCAACGATTGGTCTCAGAAGTTGCCACTAAAACCTCTGGTGTGCTCATTCCACGCACTCAAACCATCCAAGACTTGCGCGCTGAACTACGCGCGGCTGATGAGCATACGCTTTGCGGCTCAGCGAACCTTGAAGAGGGGCATCTATTCAAAGAAGTAAGAAGGAACTTTTTTCTTGTGTATCACTGTTGTTATCAAATTTATGTATGACGTTCATGTTATATATGTTTTTTTGTAAATTAAAATTGGTAACAATTGTATTTGTGAAATTGGTATATTTTATTGTATATCACTGTTTTTATCAAATTTATGTATGTATGATGTTCATGTTATATATTTTTTTTGGAAATTAAAATTTGTAACGATTGTATTTGTGAAATTGGTATATTTTATTGTATATCACTGTTTATATCAAATTTATATATGTATGTTCATGTTTTTTTGTAAATTCAATTTGGCAACGATTGTATATCATTGTTTATATCAAATATAATGTCAACTCTATATGTGTATGATCATTTTACCCAAAGTTTTAAAAGACGATATGCGAATACGTCGATCCGATTGTAATTTTTGACTTTCGGATCGACGTATTCGCAAATCTTTTTTAAAAAATATATTAAACCATGTCGGGAAACCGATACAATATGTCAGTCAATAACAATATTGGTAGCGGTGATCTAACCGTGGCCATCGGTGATTTTTTCGAGTAGGCGATTCACTTTTCGACGTTTGGTGTTAATGCGACCGGAAATGTTTTTCATGCTTTTTAAATACGATTGAAAGAGTTTGTAAAACGTCGACGTGAATATCGGATTATGCGCGAACCCTCTAAACACGTCACACCTGTCTAAATAACCGAATATATCTTGTATACTGGTGTCGTCCATACCCAAGGAGCATTTTGCCATCGCCACCAGTATATCTCGAATGAAAAAGTGACGCTGACTCCGTTTTGGCGCGTTTCGCGTATCGGTCCACAGATAAACACACAACTGTACCATACTAATGCTGGACGCGAGCATGCCAACCGGATCGAGTTTTATGTAACCGCAACATCTATTTTTACCGTAATTATTGTTTTTTGGCGAATTTATATCGCCTTCGTTGTTTGCGTTCAGACAGACGCGACGATTTTTGCAACGTTCGAATATTAATTCTACAGTAGCGCTCCGTACGCCAGGCAATGCTTCGATCACCTTAGCGATCTTCGGGTTGTGGACGGTAGTCACGATATTTTCCAATATCTTCCTGTTGTATTGAGCTTTGGACGGAGGCGTTATCGAGCCCGTCCCGATATTCAATCCGGCCGTCTCTCTCAACAACAGTTTCATCCTGGATCGTATAATATTTTCGTCCAAACTGCCCACTAACATCGCTAGTCTTGCGGGCACTTTATCAAGCAGCCCGGGAGAAACGACATTTTTCATATTGACGACGAAAATTTCTTCCCGGCCGTCCTTGTCATACATGAGATAGGCGAGTATTTGCAGCATGTACGTTTGATTGTGTATGACTGGCGGAACTTCGAGAATGAGCGACAACAATGTTTTGTACGATGCCGAACATTCGTTTTCCGGCGCGCATTCGCAATCAAACGGGTTGACGGGGTTGTGGCGTATGTGTTTGCGCACGAAATGCATGAGATCGTCGAAATCATTCGCCTCTCTTTTCATCGTAGTTTTGAACAGATCGCGCAGCATGGCACCACACGCGATCAGAGCCATACAACTGGACGTGTAATAGACGGGCGTTTCGAGCATGTTCTTTATCATTTTATGAATTTCGTCGCCCAGCGCTCGTCTCGGATCATCGGCCGACATATTGCGGACAGAGTGAAAACTGCCGTTATTGGAATCCCAGCGTTTCAACAGGTGGTCGTGGTCCTCTCTCAAATTTTGAACGTCCTTGATCGTGTACGTGCCCATTATCATATCTGTAAAACATTTTACGACTCTGCAGAACATGTCGTGATCAGTTTTTGATATCGTCAATTGTACGGTTTCAGTAGAGAGTATCAGGCGATCTCCGTAATACATCACGGAAGCGTGTGCGGTAAGTTTCGTACAGTCCGCCGTTGGGGTTTGTGGGACATCGTCGTAACCCGCCCACTTCTGATCGGTCCCGAGTTCCGTCGGAAACGCGCCGCCTCGTTCGGCGATCAACCGTATTGCCTCGAGACTTTCGGTAACATCGAGAAACGTTTTTTCCGCATCGAAATCGCATACGGGTTCCTCTCCTGCGTTCGCAGTCATATCACTTATAACTTATTGAATTCCGGTGGTTGTTCGGGAAGATACACGTGATCGTGGTAACGGAAGCCTCGGTTCAGTTTATTGTGGCGCGGAATGATTGCCCAATCAAAAGAACTGAAACGTTGTGTGTCGAAACGTTTGTCTCAACCGCCGCGGAAAATACTTAGATAAAGGTAATCTCGGATACCGAGATGGATTAACGCGAGCTCAGCCGAACGCGTTAGCAAACTCATCCTAGTCCAATCTACCGTACATGTAAGTTTTAAAAACAACTTTGTCAGCACGCACCGCCGGGATGAGTGATATTGGACTTCCGAGATTAACGGAAATTTTCCGTGGGGGACATTGGATGAAAACGGAATCTACAATTTTAGATAAGAAATTGTCAGGAGTTGTCGGAGAACGCGTGTGTATACGTTTGAAGAAACCTCGAAGCATGACGGTCAACATTGAAGAAGAAAAGGAGAAGCTTCCGATGGATGGTGTAAAAGACCTTGAAGGTTGGAGAGTACGCGAATTAGGAGAAGCGGCAGTAGCTGGAACTATAAAATCCAACAAAACAAGAATATATACCGCTTCATACAGACATTTTCGTTCTCGGCCGACACCTTACAGTAGCGTGGGATTCAGAAATGAGATTAAGGTGGTCCCAAACACGTTTGGACCCAAGGAGATGTATGATGTATACACGACTCCAAGGAGCAGCTACAACGTCCTAGATCTCAAGGAAGTATTCTCCTCCGAGAGTGTGTTTCCCGATGACAGGGGCCATAACTCACCCATCAAAGTGTTTTGCGTAATACAACAGAAAAAACTGAACGGGACTATCCGTTTCCAGAAAGGATGTAATGATAGAACATTTATGAGTCTATATCGCCACACAACCGAACCCGACGACGATATCTTGAAACTTGTTCGAACCCATCTGCCGAAAGAAATCTACTACGATCTGATGAAGTTCATGAATTACGACCAGGTTAAATGGCTCGCTGATAACGACGAACGTTTTGCGCGTAAATTAGCGAGTAAACGTTACAACCTGAATTCGTACGACAGAAGTAAATTTCCAAATATGTCAGTTTTATTACGGGCCGTACAAAAGGAAGCCGCCAAAGAGATGAGGTTTAGTTGTAATGAGGACATGTGGTTGGTTTCATTTGACGAATTCAAATATCCCGGTATAGCTGAACGATTCGCCGTGCAACCGGGCATATATAAATGGCAATCGGCCATATCGGTAACGAGCATGAAGTACGACAGCTGCAGATCGCGTTGTGAAAAATGTACGGAATTGTTTAATTGTCTACAAGGAAACATGCAGTTCAATCAAGAGAACACTTTAAAAGGAAACTCGCGGATTAAAATATTTATGTTGGAAGGATCTGAGGGTGTTGATATCGATTCGTGTTATGCTTCTCCGTATTACGAGGGCTCGAAGGTTTTGAGTGAGCACGACTACTTCGTTCACTTGTGGGTCGATTTCCTGGAAAATATATGGCTGCAAGACGTTCAAATTACTGATGAAAGGTTAAAATACAACCAATATATGAGTTTCTATAATTACAAGACGCTAATATTTAAGGATCCCGTCAAATTCTTTGGTACGCTAAAGGTTATGGATTTGATCGATGACGGAATTATAGCCTTCACATCCAGAATGGACGGAGAAGTTGTCGGATATCTCGTTGATGACAAAGAGTTCAGGTTGAGAGTACCAGCGTTAAATGTATCAAAACCAAAATCGGTCATAGGATTGAACTTTTTGCCAGATTCGCACTGTGTTGAAATGAAATCGGCCGTCAATCTCGTAAAACACATTCGGGAGCACGAAATCGCTAAAAAGATGCAAGACGCTTATGATCGTTTGCGTGATTTACATTATGCATTGTCAAATGCGGTTGATGAAACCACGGATGTGGTTATTCGACTCAATATAATCGTAACGGAAGCGGATATCCAAAGTTTACGTGAAATCATAACGAATAACTATGATTTGAAAACAATCTCTTATTTCAAAGAGAGAGTGGATAAGGACACGTTACACATTCACGAAATCTACGAAGAAGATTTCGATTTCTGTGCTAGGTACCTTTTTATTAAATTTGGGGAGCAACATTTTCCAGACGTTATCAGTCGCATCGCCAAACTGATGTTTTCCAGATGTTCGCACGAACGGCTAAATTCCACAAATATCTGTTCGTTGAAAATAATCAACCCCGTTGGTTTACGCTCGGTGTATTCAGTTGTAACCGGGCTCATTTTGGACACTGATATTGTGTAATATATCATTATTTGAAATTATGATTTTTTTTCACCTCACAGTTATGTATCTCTTTAGCGGTGGCCGGAACAAAAATAATACGCCGGTTCCGGCCAAATGTCAAATGTGTATTTCAATCTCGGCCTAGATCATGAGAGTGTATATAGAGTCCGCGGATATATGCATGTATCTCTCTAGCGGTGGCCGGAACAAAAATAATACGCCGGTTCCGGCCAAATGTCAAATGTGTATTTCAATCTCGGCCTAGATCATGAGAGTGTATATAGAGTCCGCGGATATATGCATGTATCTCTCTAGCGGTGGCCGGAACAGAAATAATACGCCGGTTCCGGCCAAATGTCAAATGTGTATTTCAATCTCGGCCTAGATAATGAGAGTGTATATAGAGTCCGCGGATATATGCATGTATCTCTCTAGCGGTGGCCGGAACAGAAATAATACGCCGGTTCCGGCCAAATGTCAAATGTGTATTTCAATCTCGGCCTAGATCATGAGAGTGTATATAGAGTCCGCGGATATATGCATGTATCTCTCTAGCGGTGGCCGGAACAGAAATAATACGCCGGTTCCGGCCAAATGTCAAATGTGTATTTCAATCTCGGCCTAGATCATGAGAGTGTATATAGAGTCCGCGGATATATGCATGTATCTCTCTAGCGGTGGCCGGAACAGAAATAATACGCCGGTTCCGGCCAAATGTCAAATGTGTATTTCAATCTCGGCCTAGATCATGAGAGTGTATATAGAGTCCGCGGATATATGCATGTATCTCTCTAGCGGTGGCCGGAACAAAAATAATACGCCGGCTCGTCACCGCCCAACTATTGAATTTGAATGTTCTTCCCGCCGAATGTTTTGGCCAATCAAAGGGCTGGAAACGTTGCATGTCGAAACCTTTGTCTCAACTGCCAATGAAAATGCATAATAAAGGTCATATCGGAATCCGAGATAGATTCACTCGAGCTCAGCCAAACGCATTAGCCAACTCATACTCGTCAAATCTGCCATATATGTAAATTTGTACAAACTTGTAAGCACACACGTCTCCGGGATGAGCGATACTGAAATACCGAAGTTAACGGAAATGTTCAATGGGGGACATATGATGGATGCGGAATCTGAAATATTAGATAAGCAATTGTCAGCGGTTGTCGGAGAACGCGTATGTATACATTTGAAGAAACCTTGCAACGTGGAGGTAAAAATTGAACATAAGGACGATCTTTCGATGGTTGGTCGTTCTCGGGCGACACCTTACAGCGGCGTGGGATTCAGAAATGAGATAAAAGTGGCCCCAAAAATGTTAGGGCCCGAAAAGGATATACATGTTGTATACACGACTCCAATATGCAGCTATAACGTAATAGATCTCAAGGAAATATTCCCCTCCGAGAGCGTGTTTCCCGATGACAGGGGCCATAACTCACCCATCAAAGTGTTTTGTGTAATACAACAAAAAAAACTGAACGGGATTTTTCGTTTCCAAAAACAATATACTGATAGAAAATTTATGGGTTTATATCGCCACACAATCGAACCCGACTACGAGATCTTGAAAACCGTTCGAACCCAACTGCCAAAAGAAATATACTACGATTTGATGAAATTCATGAATTATGACCAGGTTAAATGGCTTGCCGATAACGATGAACATTTTGCGCGCAAGTTAGCGAGTAAACGTTACAACCTGAATTCGTACGACAGAAGTAAATTTCCGAATATGTCAATTTTGTTACGGGCCGTACAAAGGGAAGCCGCCAAAGAAATGAGGTTTAGCTGTAACGAGGACATGTGGTTGGTTTCATTAGGCGACTTCACAAACTCCGGTATAGCCAAAAGGTTCGCCGTGGAACCAGGTATATACAAATGGCATTCGGCCGTATTGGTAACGAGTATGAAGTACGACACCTGCAGATCACGATGTGAAGTGTGTACTATATGTTTGAACAATTTACAAAGGTGGATGCAGTTTAATCAAGATAAAACTATAAAAGGAAACTCGCGGATTAAGATATTTCTGTTGGAAGGATCTGAAGGTGTTGACATCGATTCGTGTTATGCTTCTCCATATTACGAAGGCTCGAAGGTTTTGAGTGAGCACGATTACTCCGTTCACATGTGGGTCGAAAACCTGGAAAATATATGGCTGGAAGACGTTAATTTTACTGACAAAGATCACCAACTTACAAGTTTCTATAGATTCAAGACTCTGATATTTAAAGATCCCGTCAAATTTTTCGGGACGCTTAAGGTCATGGATTTGATCGATGATCAAATTATAGCTTTCACATCTAAAATGGACGGAGAAGTTGTCGGATATCTCGTTCATGATGAAGAGTTCAGGTTAAGAGTACCATCGGTACGGTTATCCGACCAAAACAACCCAAAATCAGTCATGGGATTGAACTTTCTTCCATCTAAGCTCTGTCGCGAAATGCAAGCTGCCGCCAGATTTGTAAAACACATACGGGAGCACGAACTATTGAAAAAGATGGAAGACGCTATTCATCGCTTGTCCGATTTATATTATGCATTTGTCAATGAAGTTGACGAATCTATGAAGATAAACATTCGACTTAATATAAATGAAACAAAAGCGGAAATCCGAAATGTTCGTGAAATCAGAAAGAATAACTGTGATTTGAAAACAACCTATAATTTCAAAGAGAGGATCGATAAGGACACGATACACATTCACGAAATCTATGAAGAGGATTTCGATTTCTGTGCTAGGTACCTTTTTATTAAATTGGGGGAACACCATTCTCCAGACGTCATCAATCGCATCGCCAAACTAATGTTTTCCAGGTGTTCGCACGAACGGCTGAATTCCAAAAATGTCTGTTCGTTGAAAATTATCAACCCCGTTAGTTTACGCTCGGCGTATTCAGTTGTAACCGGGCTCGCTTTGGACACTGATATTGTGTAAAATATAATTTTTTGAAATTATGAATTTTGTTCACCTCACAATTATGTGTATGTTTTTGTTCACCTCACAATAATGTGTATGTATCTCTGTAGTAGCGGCCGGGGCCAAAATAATACGCCGATTTCGGCCTAAGTGTCGTAAGTGTATTTCGATCTCGGCCTGGATCACGAGAGTGTATATCGAGCCCGGCCGAGACCGCGGATATGTGTATGCATCTCTGTAGTAGTGACCGGAACAAAAAAATAATACGCCGGTCCTGGCCGAAATTTTGTATGTGTAGTATTTCGATCCGGCCGAAAGTGTTGCTATCGGGTATATGGTTTTGGAAATGGGAAAAATATAATTTTGCAAACAATATTTATTGACAAAATTTCATAATTTTGTAAACAATATTTATTGACAGAATGTCATATGTATCATCACTTTACTGTGGGAATTCATTGAATTTCACAACACGATCATCGATCAATAAAAGCTTTATGGCGTGTCTAGTGTAGATCTGAAGTTTGAATGCCGCTTGATTTTTATCCAAAATTTGAACTCGACATCTGCAGTACGACGACATGTAAACTGCATCTTCAATAACTTCGGCTGCCTCCATTTTTAAAACACCCTTTCCGATATTATCTTTGTCGTTTTCCACAGTCAGGTATTTCATTTTAACCATTTTACCACTGTTTCCAGCGGTTGGTAGTATGTCTATGGTTTCTCGCTTGGCCAACGGTAGGGTGATCAATCGCAGATATGAACGTAGGCGATCGGAGTCGGAGGTGTTTCTACCAGCTTTCGAGTTAGAAAAAACTTCCATCATTTGCAGGCTGTTTTTAGGGGTGTCAGTCATCTCTTGGTGCGCATCGTTGTGTTCGTTTTTATTCCGCATTTCGTGATGTGGATCATTCGCTTCTCCAATTTCCTTTTTTGCTTTGTTGATTTCCTTGGAAGCCATGTGGTACAGTACGTCGTACATGTCGTTTATTGCCCTGTTGATATATTCACCGAAAAACGGATGCGGAATAACATGGTACTTGTTGAACTCACCCCCGTCGCGTTGAGCGCAACCGATGAATATGAATCGAAACGGGTTGTTGAACATCAGCTCTATATAATTCGAATCGTTTTTGCTTTTGGCCTCCATGGAACGAAACGATATGTTTTCCATCAGAAACTTTTTGCTCAGTACACAGGAGATCGGTTTTATTTGATTTATGTAGATCGGATTGTTTCGATGATCCAGCATCGAAAATAGCGATTCTAACATCCGCGGCAGATGGACGTGGGCGTTTTCGTAGTTGTTCTCTTCTAGTTGGCGCATGTGGTACTCAGCCGCGCGCATTTGGATCGCTAATTTACGATTGTTTAGAGACAACAGCGTTGACTTGTACTGCACGATATGGATAAAGGTATTATAGACGTTGGTCAAAATGACGCTGGCTCCCTCGTATCCGGGCAACGGGCTTCGTAGATCCACAATTTCGTTTCCGTAAACGAAACGATCCACCGTAGGGCGAATTTTCAAATTGTTGATTTCCGCTTCGGCCATGTCATTATAATCGTCACCGTCCGCCTTTGCCGGTTGGTCTTCCGTGAACAGCTTCCTTCTTGCGCGTTTCTTCTTTTCGTCTGGAATGCCGTCGATCGCATCTCGTCGACGTTTAACTGATCCCATGACATTGGTACAATCGCCGGAAGTTGACGCAAAAATCCCCTCTTGATATTGCATCTCTGAAAGTATGTCGAAATCATAATCCTCTCCCGTCGCATCTGTTTCCTCAAGCGGTACAGTTGAAGTATATGTCTCTTCTGCTGTTGCTTCCATTTCCGCGAACTATAGGGTCAGAGAACGTGCTTCTACTCGGCGTGACGATTGGGAAGACTGTTCATCTGTCAAAGGGAACTTGCCTTTATCGGTTGTGGTGGGGGGGGAGAATTAAATGTCGACCGAATGGTTCTGAGGTCATACGACAAATGAACGGGTAGAGGGGGATCTTACACTGTGTCTGATGAGCGGAACATCTTCTCTGTCCGACTCGTAAAGTTCCTCGGTAAAGTAAAATAACAAAACCTGGTCGATAACCACTTTTAAAAATAATATAAACGTAAAAATCAAAAGGGTAAACATGAGAAAAATAGATGCAAAGAGAAACAAATACCCGAGGCCAACGAGTATAACAGTAGAGACGTCTACGGACATGCTGAGCGTGATGCACTCGTTATTGTGTCTGCCGAGCTACTGTGACAATACTCAATGCTCGGGAGAGTGGGGGGGTGTATGTTCTTCTCGTCGCGCGCCTGCGTTTCTGACATAATTTATCCTTTCTTTCAGTGGATATACTCGCACCTCGTTCGTTCTCGCTTCACCCAGAAACGTGTTCGGAGTGTACTTGGATATATTCTCGTCCAATTTGTCATCGGACAAACCCCAAATTTTTATATCGGTGGGAACAATTTTATCAGCCAGTGCCCTAAGCGACGTTAACGCCTCTCGTTTATTTTTATCTCCGTCATTGTAATCGACCGTTTTACTCACTAAACTGCCGATCAGATTTTCGACGACTTTTAATGACGGTCGGAATTTCTGATCGATGGCTTGATGTATTTTTGTATCTCCTACACACATCTCGAGCCGATCTAGTACTTGTATAGCGTTCAACAACCATTTAACCGCCAAATCAGAATTTAACAGTTCTTTGTCTTGACTGGGGGGTGTGTTTAGGTATTTGGCCGCGTAATAATAATAATTCGTCACGTCCGCTTTTTCTAGTGTTCGCAATCGCTTATCCGAGACGTCCAGTGTTAGGGCCAGTAGTAAATTTTTTGGAAGTTTATCGTCTAATCGCATGAATATCCTTCTGAAATTCATTGTTGTTAGCAACTGTTTACATGTTCGCACACGACCCAAACGATTTGTACAAATGCCCTTAATTTCCCTCGGAAAGCCTTCGGCCAACTGTCTACGCACGTCTCCTTGCGAATGGTCTAAATTAGTGTACATGGATTTATCTGTATATTTTGCAGGGTTTCTCAGGCGCCCCTTTGTGATGCGTTCGTCATCGTTTAAGCCTCCCTGAGCCAGGATCCTTCTTTTTTCAGCCAGCCGCCTTTGCCGTTTTCGTTCTCGCTCAGGTGACACGGAACCGGCTGCAGAATCGCTGTCGCTCGAATCGCTCTCATCGTCGTCGCTTGCCGACGACCCGCGCGAACGCCGACGCACGGCCGGGGGAGGACTCCGTTTGCGCGGAGATCTGACAGGCTTTCCGGTTGCCGAATCGGTTAGCGGAGTAGATTTGGGTTGCGACGATCCGGCAGACGTTCCGGCAACGTTGTACGTGGCGAGTTCTGGACGTTGAAAAGTTTTTGCGAAAGACGGTAATGTCGTTTGGATGTCTGCACCGGGAGTCGGTGGACGCGGCGATAATGGCATTAAATTGGTATACTGCAGTTGGTCGTTGTCATCTTCACTTGATCCGTCGTCCAAGTTTGGCATGTAATAATTCGCGGGAAACGCCATTATAACCTAACTTATAATGTCTCACTTATTTTTCTGAACCACTTTCTTTTGAACCGAATTCTTTTTGGACGCGACTGTGTTTTTATTTGCCGTTTTCAAACTTTTTTTCTCTGTTTTGTCTTTCTTTTTTGTCGAGGTACTCGCGGTTTTTTTCGACGGGGACGGAGATCGCTTTGAAGATCCACTGCCGAACGAGGTCTTGGTATTCTCCGTCTTTTTCTTATTACCAGACGCGCGGGGACTCGAAGAACGTCCTCCGGAACCGGGAAAACTTTTATTTTTAGTCGGTGATTTATTTTTACCACTCGCGCTATTTTTCGAGGGGCTCGGAGATCGACCTCTATTACTGTCGCTACTGCTGGAACGCCCACTTTTGATTTTTCCAGTCTTTTTCTTTTTACTCAGAGAACATACCTCGGAACTATCGCGGCCACTCGACCGACAACGATTCGATCTTTCAACTTTTCCGCCAATCAACCGTCGGCTTGCGCTATCCGACCTACTCAGACCGACACTACCTTTTGGACCGTTCTTTCGAGAAGGTGAAGGACTCGGACTCTTGTTCCTTCTAGCCCCACCATATTCACCGGACGACGATATTATGCGATAGGGACTGCGGTTCCGTTTATTACGGATTGCGCCCGGAAATAGATTATGTTTTGCGATCGGTTTGAACGTCACATCGGGGACCGTACCACCGACATTCGTCGAAACCGTTTGAGAGTACGATTCGATGTTGTCCAAATCGCTCGGCATGACTGTGGAAATATTACTTATATATAGGCGCACTAATGACTATTTACTGGCTTCGCGACACCGTCGTCGATGTCACGACCGACGTGCTGGCGCGTGGGGCGATGGTACCGCGCTTGGCATTACTGATAAATTCGCTCTCTGCAAAGCACGATTTCGTTACAACAAAGCCTAAATACGCCGTAATAGCGGTCAGGAAATAAAACGCCGAGGGGCTCAACTCTGACGTCCAAAACACCAGAAAGCCCATTAAAAGCACTATCGCAACAATGTTCAAATAGCGATTGTTCACGACGTTCGCCTCGTAAACGCGAATGGGTACGGTTTCCATTTTGGGATCTCTTACAAACACACCATCTCGTCCGTCTACCGATTTTTTTATCGCGACAAAAAAGATAAGTCAGAATGGGCTCCATTATTTATATATTCATAGTAAACGCGATTATATACACCATAGTTTGTTTAATATTTTCCGAAAGCGCCAAACCCGACATCACCAAACCGCTCACAGTCCACACGGAGGACGTCAAAGAGGCTGCTGCGAAGCAATCGGATTGCCGAAACGACGTGTCCCGCGTAATAGAAGGGCCCGGTGGAACTAATCACTACTGCGTACCCCTTTGGCCGGATATTTTCGGCGGTCCTGATGGCGGTGATATCATCGTATGCGGCGGTGCCGTACACGACAAAATCACAGATCGGGTATACATATCCCGTTTACCGGCGGTCAGTGAATTTCCCGCACCGACAACCGACCCGCGGTTAGAAACTATCGACGTAGAAAGGAGGGAATATAGATGGAGGTGTGCTATAGAAAAATCCGCTGTAGATCACATGGCAAACGCCTATGTCCCGTCGCCGATCGATCGATTGCGGACGATACGAAACTATTGCGCTAAATTTATTTATAGGTCAGTCGCGCTGATAGGGTTTTCCGCTGGTCGCGATCGCGGGTGCGACTGTTTAACTAGTCACGGAAAGATTCACGTTCACGCCGATAGATGGATGTTTTCGCGCGTAACCGGTGAAGAAACATCTTCGCCTGGAAACGCACCCCCGCCTTATCCCTTATCGGACGGAATGACGTCGTATCCGTACGCGTGTTCACCTTGCATGGCCGGGGGCGGACTGGACGCCGGATCATACATCGTTACTGTGGCGCGCGGTTGTGTTAAATCGTACGAACGACCGCTGATAGGAAGACTAGACGCGGACGTATTGGAGGAATTCGGTTCGGTCCTCGACCGTTTTCCTTGTGGCGTCACGGGATTCGGTGGTCGTACCGCTTCGTGTTCGACCGCGACCGCGTATGTGGGAATTGGTCTTTCAGAATTTGGCAGACGAGTGATCGGTCTGCCAAAAATTTGAATTTTGATTCGGTTCGCGTTAGAGGTAAGATAGACGAATGTTCAATCTCCGATATTTGACTCATGCCGAACACGAGATACGAAACCGATATTGACACGAATTTCGTAATGGCATACGATACGTACAACCAACAGGTCGTGGACGAAGAAAGAGCATTGATGCGATCTCGCCGCAACGAACCGAAAAACGGCCAGCCGAAGGATTCCCTTCCAACCTCGCCATCTGACCATCGCCGTCTCGAGCCGGTGACGGCCGATAGAGTCTCACAACCGGTCGACCGTACGCTCCTCATGACCGTAAACGAAGAGGAGATGTCCTGGAAAAAGCTTCCATTCCCACCAAAACCTCCGCGATGCGTCGTCGATTCTCCCGTGGTGCCTAGCGTCGCTCGCTCATTGGTCACCGCGATGCTGATCGGATACACGACGGCTCTGTTGACGTACTGTTTTTCTTCTTGCGGGAGCGATGATGGCGATCGACGGCGGGAAACGGTCAGCCGATAAGTCAAAGAGTATGTCGGTGGCGAGATCGAAAAAAACTACCTACCTCCAACGGCTAGTGGAGGCCGGTGACGATCTCGAAGACGCAAACGTGAACATTCACCAGTTTGACCACACAATGTCTACGCAAAAACTTTTGGATTGTTATTTCTCTTTGGTGCGTTTTGATTTAGAATTAAAAACCGATTATTCGATACGTGCGAGCGAGACGAACCCGTACCACCTGTTGGCGCTTCACGTAATGTTGGTTAAGAAACAGTTCGATATCGACAACCTGTTGATGATGGTCAATAAAAACACAGTACGTTCGCACCTCTCGATATTACAGAGGTTGTTTACAAACAACCGAGCTTCCGGAGAAGTAGTTGCAATATTGAACAAAGTCACCGATCTCAATCCGAGATCCGAGACCGTCGGTGCGAAAGGAGAGAGTACGTCGGCAACCCCGCTTCCCGCCGGCCTTTCTCGATTCGACATGAGTGTTGCCGGTGGTTTCAACACCATCATCGGACAGGACGCCGCCGTGCAGAAGGTGAAACGACTGGTCCGCGAAACGGTGACGGTTTCACAACCACTGTCAATGGTCTTGTACGGCCCGCCGGGAACTGGGAAAACCTCCATGGCGTTGGCCGTCGGCCGCGAGTTCAATCTCACGGTGTATACGATAGCGGTGGCGTCGTTGGGCGGACACTACGTGGGAGAACGCGAGAAGAACACCGTGGAGATTTTCAATTTTTTAGAAAATCGCAACGAGGATTTACTATTGTTTATAGACGAAGCCGATAGTTTTCTCGCAGCAGCGGCTCCAAACGATTCTCAACAGGTGGAGTATACTCGCGCAGTCACGACCGGACTTTTCGAACGATTCCTGAGACATAAGCGCGACACCGGCGAGCGACGACGTGGGCGTGTACTGATGATGGCGACAAACTTCAAAGAGCGAATGGCCGAAGACATTTTACGCCGATCTTCGGCGATACTGATCGACCTGCCCCGTTCATCCGATGATATGACGCGACTGGCGCATTTCTATCGGGAGAAATTCCGTATCAACATGACGGAAAAACGGCTCTATCGCATCGTACGTTATTCGCTGAGATTGGGACTGGCGCCATCGCACCTGTCTCAGGTTATGCGCCGGATATCCGCGCAGGTGTTGTTGGAAATTTTGAAACGTGGTGTGGTTGTTCAACGACGCGACCGGAAGACGAGTGGCGATTCGCCACACAGATCTCTGGTATCACCCGTTTACACGATAAGTGGGACGACAATAAAAACGCCACTCGACAAGAATGACGACGTCGCGTTAGTGATCTACAATTCCAAACACGGAGTTCATCGAAAAGGGAAACGCGTGATGCTCTTGAGTGGTAATTCCCAAATATCGGCGAATGCCATCTATCCGTATTACGACGGTGATATCGAAAGGTTTTTCCGCACTTTTGCAGAATTTGATGCTATGATAAACGAACTGGAAGGAGACGACAGTACACGAGATCCGGACTACGTAAGACCCGACGACCCCTGGGTCGATGACGACGAAGGGACCGACAGCGACCCTGGGTTTATTCCGACCGCCGGCGAAACTACAGAACGGATGGAACCGCCGCCTAATCGCCGGGTAATAAGTATATCGGACGAGGCTTGGTTGTTCCATAACCGTACTGGTAAAATAAGTTAACGGGCGGGAAGAGGATGACGTCATGTCGGTTCAACTCCTACCGCGAACACGCGTCCGACGGTTTGTGTTCGCTGTTTCCAAACATCGCGGACTATCGAGTGCATCAACGGGACAGATCAAATAACGGCATCGTTGGTAGTCGATTTGGCCTTTTGTTTCACGGTGACGAGGGTGATGTTGAAAACCAACTCCATGTACACGAAAATGCCCAATATTCAACCGACAGGTGGAGCGGAAAACCGCTGGCACTCGTGTTGGAAAATCTAGATCCCTGTACGATGCACAATTTCTCATTAAACCGCCGCCTATGTTCTATTTCAACCGAAATAGAAATATACGATATACACGTAGCCGAATACGAGCCGAAAAATGCCATAGAGTTTTGGACCGTGGTCACCGCAATGTTGAGGAAGTGGGACACGTTCCACGAACGAGAGGGTTATTGGCCATCCTTCTGCACAGTTACGGACGCTGTTATCAATTTGGACCGGTTCCCGTATGTCGACGACAACGGAGCGCTGAGATCGTTGAGACCGGTGCACTTTGTAAAGGACTGTTCCAGTTTCGCCGCCGCTATGGAGAGGCTGGTAACTATGTGGTTCAAAAACTATTACCGTTACGTGTTAAGCGTTACAGACGAGGATAAACTGCGTGACATACTCTCAGGTGGTGGGTCAAACGAGGCGTTCGTCACGAGCGGCGGTAATTGCGTGAAAGCCAGACGTATCGAGTGCGACCCGCGGGACTATGCGGCCGGATTCTGGGAAAAACACGATTCGGAAAAGTACAAGGCATGTTTCACTAACGATGAACACGCCGATTTTACCTCGTTAACGTGCCAGCTAAAGCATATCATGGACAGCACGTCGCTGGATTTAATGAAAAACGGAAGTCGTAAAACGATCGATAACGACGGAGCGGACGGTGATGATGTATCAGACACCCCGGCGTCTGTCATAAATATGGAGCGGCTTCGGTCTAAACGTTTGTTTCACGCCATAGTTGTAGACACTTTCGGTAATCACCGCGAATATCCACACACGATTATGTGTAGGGATTTCATTGTCAAAAACCGCGAATGGTGTTCAGTGTGGCTTAAAATCCTGCGTGTGTTCAGCGAGTATCGTCTACGTCGTTTGAAACAAGAGTACGTCGACGAAAGGGAAGAGGAAGAGGCAAAAACAGGTATAAGGCAAGCGATGAAAGAATGGAACGTCTGGTTCCCACCGCTTTCTGTGTCTACGAAACTACGTGAAAAAGATTTCAACAAGATGACTCGAAGAAAGAGGAAAAACGATTCGATCGCCCGTAAACTCGGCCGGCTGGCCGCGGACGTTAATCACGAGAAGATTAGACGCGAAGAAGATGAATAAAAGGTTAATTGAATTGGTATTTTTTTCGTGAGCAAGATGTTGTCATCTCCGCCGGCCGGCACTTGATAAGTGAACAAAATAATCAAATAGAAATGAAACGAAGGACGTTAATCGTTTTGGCGTTTTTCGTTGTCGGTTCGTTCGTACTGTTTTTAGCCAGAATGAACGGTGTTAAACCTCTCCTCAACATTGGTTGTTACGAAGATGAAAATCCTGTTACCTCGACGGATGACGGGAAAAATGTAACGGACACTATACAACATCCCACCTCTACACGAACTTTAACCGTTCAAGAGGGTACGGTGACCACCAAAGAACCTATTTCTGGCTCGGACGAAACAGCTTCCGAAACTACTATAGTTACCGATCTCCCGCGGAGGAGTAAAATATCCGTGGAGGAAACAGCCTATACTAAACAGATTGACATTGATAAAACCTCTTCCGCCTCGGCAGAATATTTAGACACATACACATCGAAATCTAAAGAGAATACAACGTCTGCGGCGGAGACAATTTCTGTAAAACCATCTATTCCCACGATCGAGACTCCAACAGTGAAAACGAAGAATGCTTCATCCGCGGCGGAGACAATTCCTCATAAATCATTTACGCCCACAACTGAGACAAAGGGAACTCCGTCCACAGCGGACACAATTCCTGAAAAATCATTTACACATACGATCAAGACGGTTACGCCACCGGTGGACGTATTTCCCCTTCAGACCGTGAAAACGGCGGAAACGAAGAACGCTTCGTCCGCGGCAAAGACAATTCCTGAAAAACCATTTACGCCCACGATCAAGACGGTTACGCCACCGGTGGACGTAGTTCCCCTTCCGACCGTGAAAACGACGGAAATGAAGAACGCTTCGTCGCCCGTGGTGGATACAATTCCTGAAAACCCATTCACGCCGGTGGATACAATTCCTGAAAACCCATTCACGCCAACGATCGAGCCGGAAGCGTTACCGGGCGCGTTGGATAAAATTCCTAAAAAATCATTCACATTAAACGTAACTCCACCTGCGGTGGATACAATTCCTGAAAAACCATTCACGCCCACGATCGAGTCGGAAGCGTTACCGCCATTAAACGTAACTCCACCTGCGGTAGATACAATTCCTGAAAAACCATTCACGCCCACGATCGAACCGGAAGCGTTACCACCGGGAAAGAACACTTCATTAAACGTAACTCCGCCCGCGGTGGATACAATTCCTGAAAAACCATTCACGCCCACATTTGAGCCAGAAGCGTTACCGCCATTAAACCTAACTCCGCCCGAGGTGGATAAAATTCCTGAAAACCCATTCACGCCCATGATCGAGCCGGAAGCGTTACCACCGGGGAAGAACACTTCATTAAACGTAACTCTGCCCGCTGTGGATACAATTCCTGAAAAACCATTCACGCCCACATTTGAGCCAGAAGCGTTACCGCCATTAAACCTAACTCCGCCCGAGGTGGATAAAATTCCTGAAAACCCATTCACGCCCATGATCGAGCCGGAAGCGTTACCACCGGGGAAGAACACTTCATTAAACGTAACTCCGCCCGCGGTGGATACAATTCCTGAAAAACCATTCACGCCCACATTTGAGCCAGAAGCGTTACCGCCATTAAACCTAACTCCGCCCGAGGTGGATAAAATTCCTGAAAACCCATTCACGCCCATGATCGAGCCGGAAGCGTTACCACCGGGGAAGAACACTTCATTAAACGTAACTCTGCCCGCTGTGGATACAATTCCTGAAAAACCATTCACGCCCACATTTGAGCCAGAAGCGTTACCGCCATTAAACCTAACTCCGCCCGAGGTGGATAAAATTCCTGAAAACCCATTCACGCCCATGATCGAGCCGGAAGCGTTACCACCGGGGAAGAACACTTCATTAAACGTAACTCTGCCCGCGGTGGATACAATTCCTGAAAAACCATTCACGCCCACATTTGAGCCAGAAGCGTTACCGCCATTAAACGTAACTCCACCCGCGGTGGATACAATTCCTGAAAAACCATTCACGCCCACATTTGAGCCAGAAGCGTTACCGCCATTAAACCTAACTCCGCCCGTGGTGGATAAAATTCCTGAAAACCCATTCACGCCCATAATCGAGCCGGAAGCGTTACCACCATTAAACGTAACTCCGCCCGCGGAGGATACAATTCCTGAAAAACCATTCACGCCTACGATCGAACCGGAAGTGTTACCGCCGGGGAAGAACCCTTCATTAAATGTAACTCCACCCGCGGTTGATACAATTCCTGAAAACCCATTCACGGGGAAGAACACTTCATTAAACGTAACTCCGCCCGCGGTTGATACAATTCCTGAAAACACATTCACGGGGAAGAACACTTCATTAAACGTAACTCCTCCCGTGGTGGATACAATTCCTGAAAAACCATTCACGCCCACTGAAGAGACTACTGGAGACGCAAGAGTAACTAATAATATTTCCGACGAAGCCGAAATTACAGAAACAAGAAACTCTTCGGAGGGGACCGATATCGCGGGTGACGGAATACGAGCCAAACGCGAAGCTGTTACTACGCTCAAGCACGGCGGACTTCACCTCGTCCAGGAAGCGGCCGTGATCGCTAATAAAGTGGAAGACTTTCAAAACGACCGGAGCAATGACAAACAAACAGTTACATTCGTTTTTGGCGATGCGGCGGTCGTTCTCCGCTCACGTATCGGCACCATGGTGGCCGAAAATGACGCGCTCACCTTGCCACCATACTACTTGGTGACATCGTCTTGCGCAAAAGCGTTGGACGGTGGTGTGAGCGTACCAGCAGGATGGTCGCACAAAATGGTAGGCGTCCATGACGACATCGGTTACGCGGTACTTTACGAACCTTCTCCGTCTGACTTGCGACTGTACAACGCGTCGCCAATCGGGATATACGGTCCCACCATTTTGGCGGTCGGTGATTGCGCTTTCCGTTTCGCGTTCCGTCCAGAAGAGGCTAAACTGCTTCCACTGACGTCCGCGCCAGACGGCGGTCTCGAAATGTTGTTTATCGTTGACACGGGTCTGCTGAGAGCACAATCGGACGGTCCGCGTAGATCGCACTCACGAAAAACGACAGTAGGCGTGATTCGAGTTCAACTGGATACCGCCGGACATCCCGAGTCGGTTTCACGGACGCTACGACGTCTTCACAGAATGCTCTCGTCCGAACGCAAAGACGTGTTCGGTATCGCTAACAATCCGGAAGGAAATGCCCTGTTGGCGGGCGTGCTGTTCGAGATAATCGGTGAGACCGAAGTGGAAGGAGCGGTGCGCGCTGTGTCCGCCGAATGGTACGATGCACAGAAAGACATCGGTTCAAACGCTGATCTGGTGACCGTCGATGCTGAGAAATGTGGCAACGTCGTACACGTATATGGATTCATCGTGGACGAAATTACGAGAACCGATTACCGACTTTACGGAAGAGCGACGACCGCCGAAAATTCCCACGCAAAAGTCCTACTCTGCGACAGCGCGAGTCGGAACGATCCGGGTGAAGAATGGGAGAGCGTGACCGACACTACGAGTTTTGACGAAAAGTTCGACACGGACACTACAAGCGTGAACACTTTGACGTCGACCTCCTACACAACGAGCGATGACGAGCTTGCGAGTTGCGACGACGACCAATCGGTAGTCGTCAAGATTGAGAAAGCGTTACAAAATCTGTTGAGGAAAAACGCGGAGCCGTAGTTCCGGACCCCGCATAAGATTGTAAGGTTTCACGACATTTAGTGCGATGATTTTTGTAATAGTAGTTGGTATCGTTACCACGGTAGCTGTTGGTATCGGAGCAGTGTTTTGCGTCACTAGGTTTTGCCATTTTAAGAGAAAATCAAACGTGACAAACCTGAGTGCAGTCATTATAGATCGCCTACCCCCGTATTCCGAAGTAAGTTCGACCGCGCATTTCAACCCGTTTCCGTTAGTTTTCCCAGAACCGCCACAGTGCAGCTGCACAAAGTGTGCGGAGGGCGGGGAGCCAGTCCCACTCTCGACCTTCGAACGGCATCCCCACCCCATCCCGTCGTTATCATCGTTCTCGACGTCGCCATCGTCCTCGGTGTCTATCTCTCTGCCGCCGCCACCGCAGTACACCGAAGAAACCGGAAGCGATAGGACGATCCCCTTTCCAGAGCGCACCTTGTAGTAAACAAAACATTTTTCGCTTTCTGTCAGTCCAACGAAACATCGGCAGTCTTTGCTTTTTTGTCGACCTCTCGAGTCAGCCAGACTATAAAACTCGACAACCGACCCGATTGTCTTCACATAGTACCAGCTTGCTGTTCGCCGTATAACATGGCTGCTGAATTCGCACAGAGCCGAGATTCCCCAACCAACACCACCGCAGAACAGGATTTGGCTTCGTATTTAGACACGGAAATGTTCGACACACTGCCGCTGACCAAATCGGAAGGGAAATTCGCTCACAATATGAAAGTAGAGAAATTGTTTTTCCACTACGGACATAACACCGATAACGATAAGAGCAACTCCGGCACCTCTAACCAGATGAACAGCGTCTTGGCCACAGCTAATTCCATCGTAGATGCCTGGAAAAAAAAGGCCGAAGCGTTGGCACTAGAACCTGTCGACGAGATGATATTTTACCAACGCCATTTCAACGGTCTGTTTGACATCCTTTCCATTTCACTGTTTGGCGATCGATCGATGTGTCAAATGAAAAACGGCCAACCAAAAACTAACGATGCTAACACGATTTCTCAAGACAAACCGATACGAGACAACAAGGAGGTGAAAAGAAAGCGCAATACTACGAGCAACGATTGCGAATATATCATATTTGAAAAAGACGGGAAGTTTGTCTACAGACGTTTAGAGTCAGCCGTTAAATATGCTAAAAGGGGTAAAATCGACCGCTACATTTGCATCGCACCGAGGAACGACGAATGCAAGGACCACACGAAGGCTTTAGCCACAAAACTCCGACAACACGATCCGAAGATCCTGAGTGGTAACGAAATGATGTTTAACGGTAGCTACGAAGATCTATATAACGAACTGCGCAGACTGGTTTGCGAAATTTCTATGGACCGTTTTGCCACCGTAAAATATATCACCCGCAACGCAGACAGTGAATACGGTGCTTTAGAGGTCGGGGAAGGAGCGATGGAAACGGACGATGATGAAACACAACCTCCGCCGGAAAAAAAGATAAAAAATAAGGAAACGAAAAAGGGAGCGACTGGGAAAAAGGCGCGTACTTTGTACAAGGCGGAAGACGTTCATCGCACCTTCTTTGAGGAAGACACCGATTTAGAAGAAAATGTGAACAATGACCACGATGCGGATGCCAAACTAAATGATATAAACGAATCAGCCGTGGAATCGATATTGAACATCCAACGGGAAGTAATGGGATATAACAACAATCACAGCCCGTTTGATTTGCCACCGATTTCACTCGCGCAAAAGACCGATAGCAAAAGTGGAAGTGAACAAAAAATCAAAATTAAAAACAATAAGAAAAACAACCGCGACTCTGAAAAAATACCGATTGATCACTAGTTTTTATTATTTTGTCTCAGTAAAATTGTAGACTTACAAATACCGATTGATCACTAGTTTTTATTATTTGTCTCAATAAAATTGTAGACTTTCAATAAGCTTCCTCATTTACTCCTCCTTTAGTTAGAATATGTGTTGTCCAAACGAGATACATATACAACTTTTCACTGTAGGATAAGATTACCCATTCACAGTTACTGTATATTTCTTTATGCGAATATCTGGGGGGTGTTGCCCACTTGGCCATCGCCCGTTACGCGATTCGATATTGATTGTATTTCAGGTGAAAATTAAACTCGGCCGGGGACAATTAAAATATACACCTTTATTCCGGCTTCCTCCCGGTCATCTACCAACTATTTTGGCACCGTAGGGACGGCAATTACAACTAACCGTCAACACAAGCGTTTGACGTGCAGAGCGGTGGAAATGTTTGTGTTTTGCATTTCGGCTGAAACCCCTGGGACACAACTATTTCTACAATACACCCGAATGGCGGTTAATCTGGAAAACACGAACTTATCCCTTTCCGTTCTCCGTACAGGTCCCTAGCTCACAGAAAGGGCGCGCGAGATATTGATCAGAACGCGCGGGTAACCGCTTTAAATTTTTGGTTAACCGCGTGAGGGTCGGTTACCCGCGCGTGAGTGTGAAAAATTCAAAGTCCCCTTTGCGACCATCTTCTTCGACGTCTAACATAAAACTGAGCATTTCCCCCACCACTTTTCGGTTCGGTCGACCCTATACTCTCGACAACCCCCGGTTGCTGACCAATAGGATTCGAGTATTTTTCCCGCCAAAAATTTCAGCCAATCAGAAGGCCGTATTTTTCCGCGCGTCGAAAATTACATCTCGACACGCCACCGAAAATGCATATATACGAGGTACCGTTCGCGCGCGACTCTTTAGCTCCTTGCCCATAATAATGACTCCTTCAAGGAAGGAGCAGCAGGGAGGGGCCGGCGCGTCGCTGACTGGGGGGGGTTAATTTGTTACACACATTTTTACTCGAGAAAAGTTTTGAAATCTCCAACCGACTTTCCGTCAAAATAAAAAATAAAAATGCACTGATTTACACCTCTTTTCGCGCCGATCCTAGATGTGACGATACGGCCGTTTCGGCGTCGTATTTGCCTAAACCGAGTTCTGCGATGGTCCGCAAGTGGACGGCATTGACTTAAAACGGCAATATGGACACGAAGTGCAGAGTGTCAAAAACGTATGAGTTTTGCGGTCCGGCAGAATATAAAACTCTGCGAGAAAAGTTTTGAAATCTCCGGCCTCAGTCAGAATGTAAAAATAAAAAACGCACGGACTTAAAAATTTGTACCTCTATTCGGGTAACCGAACGCCCACAGCGCTGTGTGACGGCGGTGCTAATAGCTATTTTGGATTCGTAATGACAGACGAGAAGAGCGGTCGGCAGAATATAAAACTCTGCGAGAAAAGTTTTGAAATCTCCGGCCTGTCAGAATGTAAAAATAAAAAACGTACGGATTTAAAAATTTGTACCTCTATTCGGGTAACCGAACGCCCACAGCGCTGTGTGACGGCGGTGCTAATAGCTATTTTGGATTCGTAATGACAGACGAGGAGAGCGGTAATTTTTTTTCGTTTTTTATGTCTCGCCAAAAAATAAAATCCGGCCAGAACAAAAATTTTCTCTGATGAAAAAATTCGTATCCAACAGTAATAAAAAAAAATCCCACCCTGCGACGCGCCGGCCCCTCCCCGCTGCTCCTTCCTTGAAGGAGTCATTTTAATGGGCAAGGAGCTAAAGAGTCGCGCGCGAACGATACCCTGTATATATGCATTTTGGGGGTTAAGTCGAGACGTTTTTTCCAACGATCGAAAAAATCCGGGCCTCTGATTGGTCAAAAAATTTGGCGGGAAAAATACTCGAATCCTATTGGTTGGCGGTTGGGAGTTGTCGAAGATTAGGGGTTGACAGAGCCGAAAAGTGGTGGGGGAAACGTTCAGTCTCGTGACGGACGGCGGAGTGGAAGGTCGTTTTGGCACTTTGAAATTTTAGCCGAGCTCACGGGTTCGGCCGCGAAATCTATAAGTTTGTAAATCATGGTGTTGAGCAGTACTGTTGCGTATGTAGCCGGTCCGTTGGACGCGGCCGATATAGCTATGCTGCGCAATACGGCGTTTTGCAGCGTCACTGCTTTCGTAGTCGTCCTGGTCGGTCTGCCCAAACTGTTAACGTTGGTGTTTTACTTTTTGTTAATCGTCCTAATCGCGGTTCTGACTTGGTTGTATTCATTAGACGGCCAAAAGAGAACGGCGGTAATCGGGCGGATAAAAGAGGTATGCGACTCGTTGATGCGCACCTGCATAGACGAAGCTCTGGGGGGAGATGGGAAAGGTAAGGACGCCGCAACGTCCGACGGAAGATCCTACGTAGCAGAAAAGCCCATTGTGAAGAATAAGGTCAATGACGTTTCTATAGCGGAGGAAGGAGAAGAGGAAGAAGAAATCGTCCAAGATTTCGTTAAATTATTCGAATAATTCGGAAATAGTAGTAAGGAACGAAGTATGAAGCGAGCCCAATCGTACTTGTCGTCATCGAGCTCCGACAGCGAAGATTTCGAGTGGAGCAATTTCGGCAAGTCGGCGCGCGTTAAAGTAGCGAAAAGAAATATAACCCTAGACGATGACGAAAGCGAGAGCGATAGCACCGATTCCGAATCAACGGTGGTTATTGAAAGCGAGACCGACAGCGACGAATCAGACGCCGGAGTTCTCACGCCTTCCGAGAGCGCCAAAGATTCCGTCAGCATGTTCGTTACCAAAGCAAATACGACCAAGGCACTCGACAGTTTGATGCCGAAAGCGGGTAAAATTGACAGTAAACCACAACGTGTATTGAAAATAGAATTTTATACCCACCTCTTGCCTTTTTTTGTTAAAACGGATATTTTCGAAATAGAAATGATTTCGATACCGGCAGAATTCGTATCTACGATAATTAAAAACCAGGGCGTAATCAAAACCTTTTTGTTTGAAAATGTTCGTCTTTTCAGTTTCGACAACGCGACTCTGCTCATAGACCATCGGTTCAACCGTTCAAAGGTTTGTCCGACCACCGACTATATCGTGAAAATCGTCGGGAAACCGCTGAGTCACGCCAAAGTCAAGTTTCCGCGAGTGCTCACGAAAGAAACTAACGTTTTCGTCGGCGTCGGCGAGCATTCGTATCCAAGTTGGCATTTTGTGGGTTCTTACGTCCTCAATTCGCACGTGGCGTTGACTAGACCTACAAGACCCAGAATTGAAGGCAAACGAAAAAAGATAAAAAATAAAGCGAGGGGAAATCTTCCCGGACATCAGTTTTCGGAAGGTCTTCCGCCGTCGTTCTGGTGGAACTCGTACCCTCCGGGTGTCGTTAACGACTTTCGTAACTTTGAGGCGAAAATTTATGAAGCCCTTCAAGAACGTCCGGTAGTGTTGGATTTTCTATTTTCACTGGGGAATGTGGCCGCCGACAAGAAAGACGCGATCGTCGCGTTTCGTACCCGGGCCAAGTGGGAACCGAACAACGCCAACGATCCGATCGTCCCGGCAGCTCACACGGTGCATATCATGTTGTGTTTCGGATTTCGAGTACTCAGTTTCGGCGTGCTGTGTGAATATCCCAAAACAGAGACGGCCGCTTGGCTCGATAAAGATCAAGGTTCCGGTTACCGGCCGACCATCAAAAAAACACCCGTAATGAGGATGGTATACACGCTCGATACGACCGATAGCGTTAAAACGTTTTTGAGGGTCATGGAAACGCACGAGAAGGTGATGAAAAACCGCGTCTTGCGATCGCGTCTCTTTTACCAGCAGACCATCGGCTGGGATAAAGTCGGCTGCAGTTACGTGTATCCAAACAGTTCGCTATACATGGTGTTGGGCTCGTGCAACATCTTTTATCAAAAGAGAGAAATGACCGAATGTACGAGAACGCTGACCGTCAGCAAACTGAACGATCTGACAGATCGGGCCAGAGACGAATTTGATGATATCATAGAGACGAAGAAAAGTAGGAAACCCCAAAATAGAGCGAACGTCACGGAAGCCGGTGCAAAAAGGAAGTCAAGCAATACCGCATGCCGGATTACAACCGCCACGAGCATATCGCCCGGGCCGGTTGTGACCGGCCCACCCGCTGCCACCCGCACCGCGGATAACACTTCAAAACGCCCGTGCGATGCAACGAACAAAAGGCGACCAGCCACCGACACGACCGACGTTCCACAAAAAAAAGCTATGAAATCGGCGCGGGCGAAAAAAAGCCGGTCCCTTTCGAAAAAAACCCACACTCTTTCGCCCGCCCCCGTGTCGCACGAGCCGGTGGGCTTGGGTGAGACTTTCTCCGCTGACGGTGATAAGTAAATATATCGACAGACAATGATTTCCGGTTACGTGATACCGCTATTGGTGTTCGCCATATTCGTCGCCATCGTTGTCGTGACCGCTACCAAAGACGCGGCTGACGCGGACGACGAAGCCCGAACGTCCGAATACACAGACGGTGGTGAATCCGAAATAGAACCCGCTGAAACAGAGCCGGCAGAAGAGCTTTTAAAAACCGGTTACGCCGCCGACATCATGACGAACGCCGGTGCGATAGAAATGTTAGAAAGGAAATTATACGACATCGAAGGAACGATGAGTAGTAGGGCGGAAGAGTATCAAAACAGAATACAGGCACTACAAAAACAGATGATGGATGAGCGCGGCGAGAACAACGAGAACGCCGAGCGTCTGAGATCGATGGAAGAAACGTTGCGGAACGAAAGGGAGCGGTTCGACAAAGTCGACGCGAAACTCAAAGAAGAGCACGAATGGTTGTTATCGGAACGAGGCCGCCTCCAGGATCTCGAGTTCAGACTCGACGGCGAGCGCAAACGAAATGAACAATTGAACAGTGAACTTTTAGCGGAACGTGAACGCGCGGCAGCGGCAGCGGCAGCAAAAATCAGACATGTCGTCCCCGAATTTGAACGTCCGCCGGATCAGGCTCAGAGAAAAGACCTCCCCGGGACGGTGGCAAACGTTCCCGAACGTTCGCCGGCGGCACCAGTGATGACGTATCACCTTCCCCAACGTCCGCCGGCGGTACCAGTGACGATGTTTCAAAACGTTCCCCAACACTCGCCGGCAATACCAGTGACGACGTCTCAAAACGTTCCCCAACGCCCACCGGCGGTACCAGTGACGACGTCTCAAAACGTTCCCCAACGCCCGCCGGCGGTACCAGTGACGACGTCTCAAAACGTTCCCCAACGTCCGCCAGTGGCATCCCCGAGGATATCTCAAAACGTTCCTCAGCTTCCGCCGGCAGCACCCGCGAAGACGTCTCAAAACGTTCCCGATCGTTCGCCGGCAGTACCCACCCAAAACGTTCCCGAACGTCCACCAGCGCCTGTTCCGAGAAAGGAGGCGATAGCCTCACCTGTACAAACGACGCAAAACAGCAGCCAGCGTACACCGGCTCCAATAGCGGAAGCGGTGCCGATGCACGTTCAGTTACAAATACCGAGTGAACGTCGCGATGGCGAGGGCAATAAGGTCGTTTCACCACCTTTGGTCGGAAAGATATTGGCCACCGTGACGGGTCCGTCACAATTTGAAAAATCAAATAAAGAAACTGAATCTAAAAGTAAAGACGACGTTGGTATGATCGCGCCCCCGCAGCCTCAACCGGCCCCTCGCGGTGACATCGACAAACGTTTCCTCAAACACGATGAGGTCGCGCGCGACAAAGACTCCATAGACATCTCGAGTCTCAGTATTGTGATGACGCCTGAGATGACCCAAGTGCTTGAAAAGTGTGTCGGATCATCGAACATCAACAACAGATATTGTATCGTCAAGATTGTTAATTCCGCGTTACCCGCGGGAGCTAGCAAGGAGAGGAAGGTCAAAAAGAGCATCATTGTGGGTGAAAACGATAAAGGCCAACCCAAGAGGTACGCTCGGATGAGGATCGTGAAGAAAGGCGATACGCCCGCGTCGATGGTGTTCCACGACTTTACGCCCGTGGTCAAGGACAGTATAAAATACGATTTCAAAACCGACACCGTGACCGACGAGAAGGGATGCGAATGGAAAGATTTCCCCGTACAAGCAGTTTACTTGGGTACGGAGCGATTGGAGAAAATTTCGTCCGTTAATCTGTTGATCAACCATGACAAACAGGACAAACCGACAAAGAAACAAAATAAAAATGCCGGTGGAAAGGCAAAAAAAGGAAAACGATAAATATGTAAATATATGTTTATAAATAATAAAAATACTGTTGGTAAAGTTTATAAATGTATCATTAACAAGTAGCGATCGATGACACTGGCAGTGACGGTGTTCTTTTTGAACGGGCCGTTATCTTAATCGGATCAGAGATTAAAGTTGAAATCTTTTAAAATATCCTCCTCGGGCGAAACCCGAACTTCCATTGGACCGATTGTGATTTCCGGTTTCACCTCGACCAGACTATACCTCATGTCTGGAAAAATAATCTCAGTCGACCCAAAGTCTGTCGTTATTCCCGCTTCGACTTCTTCGTACAACTCCATGTTCTTGAAAACGAAACTAAATTGAGGGAAAATCGTATAAAGGGATTTTGGGATTTCCGAACAATCTTTTCCTTTCCATTTCAACTTGAACACGCGCATGACGCAATCGCTCCGCTGGAGATTTTCGGGATACCCGTTTAGAACTCTCAATAGTTTTTTGCCCTTTTCTACGTAGTAGGTCGTGGTGTACTGCGACATGTTGGTTGTCACGATTATATCATCGGCCTTAATCAGACATTCGGCGGGTTTGAAACGGGCCGGATCCGTCTCGTGTAGTTTAATCAACGTGCCTGCCGCGATGACATCTTCGAGTCTGTAGTCGATAGTATGAGACGAGCAAGCTATCGCTTCACGCACATCGTCGTTGAAAGACAGAACGTATGTGTAGAAATCTTGGTGTTCCGGTTGAACGTAAGATATTCCGAGAGATTTCAGTAGCGTCAGAATTTCGTTCACTGACAGTACGTCGTAAAAGTAGACGCCGTCGTCAAAGTCGCCGTCTCCCATCATCCTAGACACAATTTCCTCCGAGCCAAAGAGATCGTCAACCACGCTCAACACCGAAATGTCCGTCACGAAATCATTCCGGTCCCTGAAAAAATAAATCGCCGGGCGGTCTGCTCTCCCAGCGATCTCGAACTTGTATTCGGTCCTCAGTACGCGCGGTTGTTTAGGAGAGACCTGTTTGTGAGCCAACGTGAGTTGTTCGTTTTTCAATCTCAGCACAACCATGGTGACGAACATGTCCATGTAGTTGGTGAAAACTTCATCGTCCGCAGAACAAACCTCCGCCGTTGTTATTTTTGGCAAAAACGTTTTTATCGGATCTATAACACCCGTCCCTTTGATAATGTCCCAACCCAAATGGGAAAGGTCGACTTCCGGAATGGACGCTAGGTAATTGTATGTTTCTTTGAAACGTTTTCGCGATCGTTGTTGCGCGAAGAACTGATTCGGTGCGACTGGAAACAGCTGATCCAACGCTCTTTCGCCGACAACGACGAAAGTCACATCCTGCAAGAGTCTTTCCGATTTAACGCGTTGTAAAGGGACGCGTTGTATCGGCTTGACGATGTTGTCAGAATGCAAGATCTTTGTCCAGTAATATCCCGGAGGGCCGGTGACGCACGTGTCCGGCGTAGGCACCGTCTGGCGGGCGAACAACGCCGGGACTTCCCGGTCGTCGAATTTGATGAATACCGTAGGTCTTATGTCGAACGTGTACATTATTTTGATGTAGATGTTCGCCAGCATGGCCAGTCTGTCTATCAAAACGTCAATTTCGTTTTCCCCCTCCATTTTCTGTCTTTTACTCGTCAATAGAGATTCCAACTCTTTTGTACAAAAAATACTGTAATACAAATATCCATTCTGCTGACGAAACAATTCGTCCGCGTCGCCGCTGCAACTCCCCCGTATCTCTTCGGCGTAGATATTCTTTACCTTTTTCTCGGGGCCTCTCTTCGATCTTTTTTCGGGCCCTTTTGTTTTTGCTTGATCGTCGTTAGTGACTACAGTCTGTTTAAGTTCATCACCGTCCTTAAGCAACCGAATCCACCCGTCCACCAGTTTCATAACTTTTCTTCGAAAAGCGTCTCTGTTGATTCGTTGGAAACGTTCTCGATCCACTGTCGTAGCACTGCCGGTGCGTGTGGCGATTTTATTTTTTTTGCGTTTAATGCCACCACGCTTTCCGTTGTTATCCGACGACATGGAACTCTTCTCCTCCTCTTTTATGATTTCTTTCGCTCGTGCAAGAAGACTGTTCTGAAGCTCGAGATCCGGCGGTGTCAATTTTACGGCGGATAAAATATTATCACCACAACGTACGACGGCAACTACTTGTTCTTCTCGATTTACAAGATCGCGCATTTTTTCAGATTCATAAAACATTTCGTTATCCATTGATTCTACACCTTCGTTCTTCTTCACGGGTGCGTCGGGTTAAAACAGATGTAGACCGCTCGACTGAGTATCCCAAAGCTGACTGACTGCCGGCACGCTGATTGCTCTCCCCCTCTCCCCACCCTTGAGGGCGTGGCCGGGACTGAACCCCCCTCCCCTCCCACTCAACGGTTGTTACCGCGATTCTAACTAACCGCTATCAAAAAATACGTACGTGCGCAGGTTGCGCCTAGAGTCGTATTTTATCGTACCTAAATTTTCTTCCGCCAGAAGGAGTGAAGTTTTAGCGAGTGTTTCATTTTCATCAGACTGCTGTTCGTCTTGCGATATGCTCGACCGAATCGACGCGATACATGCCCTTTTCTCATGCGCGTCAACTAATACGACGATTTTACCGACCGTGTCACAATATACAGAATATCTTAAATCTATTTTTATCCGAAAAATTTCATTTTTACGCTCGACAGTGGCGAAAGGTGAAATCTCGCGCTCCGCCAGCGACAAGGGTATTTTCGCTTGTTTTGTGTTTTTCGGCCTGTACAGAATCGTGATCGAAGCCGGTTGATCCGGCGAACCGTCATCACCGCCTCCGTAGGGTGCCACCGTTAAGGATACGTTTTTTAGATCTTCGGATTTGTAGGCGCATTTACTTTTGGACCTCTTTTCCACCGAATTGGTGACCACCGGTCGTACGGCGCCACCCAAATAATCCGTACCGTCCCGGGTCTGCACGAAGACTCGGACCGAACAGTAATTGAATTCAAACGTTCCGTCTGACGAATTTTCCTCCATATCAAAGTCACCGGTTTCGTCATCTCTTCCTTTTGCACCTCTCGCCGGTTTCTCATCCGCGTTAGGGACGGCAGTCGTCGATCCTTTGACGTCAGAATCCCCAGAAGAGGCGTTGCGTTTCTGTTTCTTCTTAATTTTAGCGGAACTGCCCGTATAGCAGCTGAGGCGTATATCCTCAGCGTCGTTGACGCTCTCTCTAGTTATACGAAAATACGTGGTGAACGTGAAGTAGGTGGTGGCCACTGTGCATCGGCTATAATAAACGTCCATATTTTTTTCGCGAACGGATGTGAATACGGCGCCGATGTTCTGGTCTTCGAACACTACCAACGCTGACGAAGCCTCTTCGGGCGTATAATTGGTCGTATTACGACGGCCGATGAGGTCCAACATCAGACCCTCGCTCTTGCCGGTGTCGATCACGCACGGTTCCAGGTGTGGACCGCAAGGTATGTCGGACAGTCTGTTCTTTTCCGAAAGAAATAGCGGCCGTTGTCCCATCAACCAGGCGGGCATCAGATCTCGGTTCGATTTTTCAATTTCCCCGTAGGCCAAATCGGTCAATTGCCCTATCGTGTGAAACGTGAATGCTCGGCTTTGCACGAACAGTATGCTAGCTCCGTCCGCCGCGTAAACGCGCCCGAACGAGTCACCGCCCTCAAAGGTGCGGCCGACGCCGTTTCTAAATTTCGAAAGACCCGCCGCGCCGAAAAGGGCCGAGCCGTTGCGATACTTGAACGCGCCCACGCGCGAATGGAGATTGAAATAGAACAACGACGATTCGTCACTCATCGGTTCGACGGCGCGCAAAAGGACAGACAGTCTCTGGTCGTCCAACCGTTTTTCCCTGAGTAGAATCTGTATGGCCGGCAGTTGTTCGCAATACGACCGGATGTACGCGTACATGCGCAGTCTACGATGGGCTATAAACGTTCTGTCATCGTAAACACCGTCGTAAGTGACGTCACCGCGTTTCGCGCCGACCGGCACGCGTTTCTCGTTCGGAGCGTTGACCCGTGAACTTTCAGTGGCGGTCGGACTCCGTTTGCCTATATCGCCGATCAGACTCTCAAACGCGTCATAACGGTTAGAAGGGTCCGTGAGAATTCCGTTTAACGTTTCCGCGTAGTCCGGCATCCGTCCGTCGGTCAATAGGCGATCACAAGCGATTTCCAACAGGCTGGCGTAGAGGAAAGCGACGCCGATGTACACGCGGTTGGAACTGTATCTCTCGTAGCCCAACGAGTACGTGAAATTCGCGCAGATGTTCTTTAATCCGTCCACTACGGCGCGCGTGGTGACCGAATATTCGTCCGCCGTGTAATACGGACGGGCGGTGACTGCTACGGCGGTTGCCCCGCGATTAATCGAGCATAACGTCACGTGAGCGTTTATGACGGCATACGTTATGCGACCGGAAAAGATGAACCAATCGTAGCCGAAAGGGACTACTCTGTTTTTGATCGGGGTTTTCGGTACGTATTGACTCACGAGCAGAACGAACGCCTTTCGGAACAAGTCCACGCGCGATTCACGATGACCGTCGTCCTCGACGGAGATTGACGTAACGGCGTCGGTGACATTGACCGGACTATCCACCGCCGATTCCGCGTAGACGAGATTCGTGAGAGCGACGAAAGCTTTTATGAAAGCGAAAATTTCGTGTGCGCCTACCGGATGCGTTTCTGCGTTGGCGAATTTCTCTACTTCACTTACGCACCTTTTCAACGGTTTTCCGCTCACAGGCGGCGGGGTCCAGTGGACGGCCATAGACATGCGTTTCTCATTGAACGCCGCAAACACGCGATACCATTCCAGATCGTTTCGTGTGTACGTCTCAACGACTTCGTTGTACGGCGGCGGGGGCGTCCAGCGGTCGGGACTGTTTTCGCCCCCCACTAACTCAGGTGGTGGGGCCGAAGGTAAAATGTCAACTTTCGACTCGCCGCCGATCGTATCTTCAGACTCGGACGCATTCGGCTGGATCGTTTCGCCAACTTCGGCCAAATTCGGCCAACCGAAATCTGTCTGCGTTGCTTTGCAGCTGGTTTCGGGTTCGACATCCTTTTCGTCTACGTCCGATTTGTTGCAGATGGTTTCTGGTTCGACAGACATCCAATTGCCCGGGGCCACTTCCGGTTCCACAACTTCGAGACCGACACCGCTGACCCCGCCACCCTCTTGTGTTTTTAACGAAATCTTTTCCTTGATGTAACATTCTAATTTCCAATAAACGTAATGCGTCAAAAGCATAACCGAACCCAATAAAGATACGAATAAAATTGCCCCGATTATGTATCGACTAACGGTCATGTTAGAGTGGTTTTCAGTGACTTACCATAATCGGATCCCGATCGTTACACGAATCATGATCCCCTGTCGGGTTCCCGATTGATCTCAAAGGATTTTTTTAAAAATAAAAACATTCGTTAATAAATAAATGTTATTTACAAAACAAAGATTATTTCATTCTACAAACATATATACAAGTGAAACAATTTAAATCAAAATATAAAACTGTATTACAATAATAGACTAAAAAGATTAGATTATTTTCGCTGGTATAATTTACAAGAAAAGTTATTTACATTTTATGTGCATCGGTTTCTTTACTACGCTGTAACAATTCCTCTAGAACATCGTATCTCGTACCATTCTGCACCGCTTTCGTATACATTTTATCGAATTTCCTCATTTGTTTTTCAACAATCTTCTCAATCTCTTTGACTTTCCCGACACCACTGGGTGTCTTATAAGTCCCGCCGATTCTTCTCAGACCGTCGATATCTTCAAACGTAGTGTGGATAAGTCTCGCATTCATCTCCCTCCTTTCCTGCCACTGTCTGTGCCTTTCTGTCTTTCGCATTTTCCTTTCCTCTCCCGTGGGTGGCACCGACATTCCAAATTCCAATGCTAATTTGGTTAGTAATCCGAACCTTTCGACCAGAGAGGCGGTTTGATACAATTTACCGAACTCGTTCATATCGGATTCGACTTTGTCTTGGATGTCGACGATCGAATCCTCGACACCATACGCCTCACGCATTTTCATTATGCTCTCGTTGTCCACGGGCATCAAATTGTTTGTGATCCGGGATGACATCGCGGCTCTTTCCTTCTTCCTCTTCTCGCGTTCTATCTCCCTCTCCTCTCCGGTCGGTAGCGTTGAAATTTCAAATTCAGCTAACTCGGTTAATGCTACGTACCTTTCGTCCAGAGAGGCTGTTTGATACATTTTACCGAACTCGTTCATATCGGATTCGACTTTGTCTTGGATATCGACGATCGAATCCTCGACACCGTATGCCTCGTGCATTTTCGTTATGCTCTCGTTGTCCACGGGAATCAAATTGTTCGTGATCCGGGACGACATTGCGGCTCTTTCCTTCTGCCTCCTCTCACGTTCAATCCCCCGCAATTTCCATATGTGTTGTGACGGCTCTGTCGATGACGTCCGAGAATTGATGAAATTCATATTCCGCACAAGTTTGTTCATTACAGTTTCATTATTTTTAGAACACATTATTTGTTTATATAACGAATCCCGAGACATTATTTTTCTTATTTCGTCCTCAGATTCCATGATCGTTCCCTCCGCCGAACTTCTATCTGATGGACGGTTTTCACTTCACTTCACTTCACTTCTGCCTCCGCCGGGATGGTTTTCTGCATAAATATGTCAGCTTGAACGACTCCAGCGGCTAGTTTCCAACTGGCGCGATCAGAGTGAAAGCGCGTATTCAAACGTGAGGAGGTGAGTGGGGGGCCGACCTCGACCCCTGAGCAATGGAGGGGATACGCCGGGAGGATTGTTGGTGGGGATTCGAGTAGAGATCCGCGAGTCCGTGCTTTCCCGACTCTCATCAACCCCAAAACAGATTCTCGGACCTTAAAAATATTTGCTCTGTAAGATTTTGTCCCTCCGAAACATATACGATTTCCACCCTAAATCCAGCAAACGGGGTGATATTGACTTTGAAAATCTTTTAGCGGTACTGTAGAGGTAACAAGACACAAGAGACAAAAAATATTTCATAAAAATGATTTATTTTCAAAGCGACAAAATTCGTAAATTTTTGGACATATATTGTTTTTCTACAAGTATAACTCCCCGTTTGCAACTGAAGTCGGAATCGTCGAATTCGATACGTTGGTGAAAAAAGTAGATTCCTCAAGCAAAATTTCGTTTTCGCCTTCAAATTCGATTGTCTGACTGAAAGACCGGGTCACCTTATCGTTTCCTGTTGTTGTTTTACGGGAAATTGCGCAGAGGAGTTTCCAGACTCCAAGAAGATTTTCGGATTTTCTAAAGTCTTCGCCAAACAGAACGACGCATCGGATTGAGTGTTCCTTCGTGTCCAATTCAACGATATCTCGTCGATCGTAATTTGTACTGATCGTGTCGTTCGAACAAGAATATAACACAAACAAAATTATCACAATGCTGGTAATACAATCCTTGAGATTAGAAATGTTTAAGAAACGTTTAGCCAAACGTCGTTCGGCTTTGAGTTGAAGCAATAAGTAACGCTCCTGTATAGTAAGATCGTGCCAGGCTTCTTCGATTTCTACGCAACTCATTATGTCCTCCTCTTTTCGTCGGGACGAGAGCAATTGACACAAACACCGGTCTTGTTGTAGGTTGGAGTGATCTTGACAGGATACGACTCTCGACCAAAGCTGACCGATAAGCGAACAAATGTCGATTATCGTATTTTCGACGAGACCACCCCGACTCTTGGTTGGATAAACCGTCCTAGTTATTCACTCTCGGAGTAGCGTCGATCGCTAAAGATCCGACGAATTCAACATGAGCACATTTATCAAAAACATAATGAGACGGATACGTTTACGTAATTATATACGAGACAAACAAAGCGGTAATACTTCATACGAACAACGTTTGACAGCGCAGATGATACGCGCTCGTCGTTATTACATGGTTTTGATGTTTTGTATTGGCTTAACGTACGCGATATTTCAAGCCGTGATCTTCTCTTCGAGAATATCGTCGTGTTACACGCCGGAGATGAACACCGACATCGTTCAACTGGCCACAGAAAAACAAGATATCCGATACGCCGTGGTTTCCCAACAAAATTCGGGAAAGGTATCGTCAAAAGAGAGTTTTCAAGATTCCGATGGACTTCTCGGTATCTGGAATATTTTTGAAGGAAAGAGTCACGACGTTAAAATCCGAATGAAAAATAGAGAGATAAATCCGATAACAGTTGATTTCATCGTTAAGATAGAGAGGCAACGTGTCAACCTTTCCAAAAACTCCGGGTGATGGCCAGAACAGGATTTTTGACAGTAAGATCTCCGAAATGACCACCTACCTTGGTATTATATTTTTTTCAATACAATTTGTTAAACCTAAAATTTCAGTCTGATATGTACCCTTGATAGCATAAAGCCAAACACGAGTCTGAATCCTCGGCCGGGCGTAGGCGAAACAAGTGAATATTAAAACAAGAATGCATCGCTAAATTCGCCTACTAATCAGAACGCCCGTCTCGAGTGAGTTCAAAGACCTGACCCGGAACAGGCTATGTCGGGGTTTCCGGATTCACTCGGGTTCTAGCTGCTACAAAATTACTACCGAAAAATAATTTACAAAATCCCGTTTGTGACCATCTTCTCAGACGTCCACCGTGAGACTGAGAGTTTCCCCCACCACTTTTTTATTCAGTCAACCCTTTACTCTCAACAACTCTGGACCGACGACCAATAGGATTCGAGTATTTTTCCCGCCAAAATTTTTAGCCAATCAGAGGGCGGGATTTTTTTGTGTGTCGAGTAAATCGTCTCGACAAAACCTCAAAAATCGATATATACAGGGTATCGTTCGCGCGCGACTCTTTAGCTCCTTGCCCATTATAATGACTCCTTCAAGGAAGGAGCAGCGGGGAGGGGCCGGCGCGTCGCAGGGTGGGATTTTTTTTTTACTGTTACTAAGAATTTTTCATCTCAGAAAAATTGTCTCCGCTAAGAGAATAATTTTGTCCTCGCCGCGGGAATAATTTCCGGGAGACAAAAAACAAAAATTGTACCGCTCTTCTCGCCCGTCATTACGATGGCGTGGTGAGCGTTCGGTTATCCGAATAGAGGTACAATTTTTTGCACATAAATAGTTGTGTCCCGAAACAGAACTTATTTTCAGTCGATACGTCCACACACATTTCTGAGAGCCGGCCGATGCCGATTTACTCTACATCGGCATCGGCCGAACCGAATTTTGCACAACCTCGGATTCGGCCGAACCCGAAATACATTAACTACCATGAAACAACCTCGGATTCGGCCGAACCCGAAATACATTAACTACCATGAAACACATTCATTACCGTGGGCTCGGCCGTACCAGAGAAACACATACACTGCACCGTGCTCGGCCAAAACCGAGTTTGACTTCCACGAGCTCGGCCGAGTTGCGGTTTGTACATACGCTTTCCGCGGTCTCGGCTGAAACCGAGACAAGCTACTACATTGATACGGATTTGGCCGAGTTTTAGTGAATACCTCTTTTTTCTGTCCACAATACAAATGGGTTTGAGGAAAAAGATAATGAGAACACAACAGTTAAAATGTTATTTATATTTGCATATCTAAGAACTACAGTAATAAAGTTATTTACATATATACATCAAATAAAAGGTAATGAGAACACAACAGTTAAAATGTTATTTATATTTGCATATCTAAGAACTACAGTAATAAAGTTATTTACATATATACATCAAATAAAAGGTAATGAGAACACAACAGTTACAATGTTATTTATATTTGCATATCTAAGAACTACAGTAATAAAGTTATTTACATATCTACATCAAATACAGTCGTAACGAATCCCCCGCTCAAGTCCAACACGATCTTGGAACCGTCTTCTTTTGTCCGGACGATGGACAAATCACATCCTTCTTTGGCGATTTTTGTACACAGTTTTGCCAAAAATGCTTCACAATCGCCTTCGGCCACTGCCTTGTCCCACTCGATTTTGAGTCCCATTTTTTTTACTAAAATGTAGTCGAAGAGCAGTTCGAGATCGCTGCGCCCCAAATAAGGTTTCGGCTGTTGGTCAATATTGAATGTAGAGCGATCCATCACTCCGACAAAGTCTTACGATCCACCCCTATTTCTCCACAAAGAAGTTCCTTTTTCTTTCGTGTCGTCTTCTTCGTCTTCTGACGATGACGATGGTGATGACGAATCAGACGCTTGTGATGCCGCAGGACTGAGGACGTTTTGTGCCGTCTCCGTGAAGACGGTTTTCTCGACTGACATCCTCGTCGGAGTGGTGGACGGTTTGTCGAGGGTGACTGCTGTTTTCTCGTTTAGATTGGTTCGTGGCGATACGGCGGCATCGGTGTCTTTGGAGGACTTATGTTCACCACTGTCTGCTCTTTCTTCTTCTTCTTCTTCTGTGTCACTCTCAGGCTCGGTCGCTCTATCACCGCCATCTTCATTTTCCGTATCTCTCGAGGATACCTCGTTTGATGGATCCGTATTCACTTCGCCAGTCGTAACTGGTTTGACAATTATCGGGCTTTTGGGAGAATCAGTCTTTTTTTGTTTTTTTCCACGTCTTTTCGATCCCGTAGAGGTAGTCGAGGAGGATGACGATGATGACGATGAAGACGATGATGTTGACGATAAAGACGACGTGGAGGCTGACCTTTTTCTACCGGCCGTAATTTTGGCGACAGCCGTATCAAACAAGCCATTCGGAGTGTCGTCGTTCGCCTCTCTCGAAGTTCTCAGCCCACACTTGTTCGTGACTAGATTATTAAGCGACTCCAGTTGGCAATAAATGCATTCGCTGTAATCCCTACAACCCTTTCGAAACATGCACGCAGAAGATCGACGCATCGGTGTCACTAGCCTGGTATCGAATTCATTGTGCTTCTTTAGTTTATCCAACTGTTGTACCAAAGACTCGTAATCTTTGCATCTCTTTATTTTCTCTTCATCCAACACGGATGGTGTCGTCAACGTCGTAAACACTTTCACTCTGTTCAGTTTTAGAAAAGAATCAAAAATCGAGATGACTGAATCACACGAAGATCTATATTTGTTTATCGTATACTTTGCCGTGCACTTACCAGCCCGATCGTCCTTCTTCGACGGATACATGGCCATCCGTTGTGTATAAGATTTCCTTTCCAAATAGTCTTTTGATTTTGATTTTAAATAAAATATATTATACTCTCCGTCAATGAGAAATCCGAATGTCCCTTTCCCGCCTACCCAAAACAACTTTTTTCTGCGACGTGACAGTCCTGGTTGGTGTTAACGGCCCTCGATGGTTCTGCGCTGCGGGGTGACGGGGGACGACTAACACTTCTGTGGGTCGAATAACGGCGATCCAACGACTGTCTCTTTGACGGTGTTTTCTCTCTGTAGCGGTCCCGGTCGTAGTGCGGTGACGATCGGTGACTGCCGCTGTTATGCCGCGGTCGATGGTATTCCGGAGCGACACTCTTGGATCTTGAGAAATTAAATCTCTCTCTCACACGATCTAGACTCCCGTTACGTCTTCGATCCGGGGCATAATACGGTCTGTAATCGTGATGAGAATAGCGGTGCCTTTCCATGATGTAAAAATATCAGCACTCGATGTCACAGTTTACTAATTTACGGACAGTTCTATAAAATTGTCACTATGTCGATTAATAATAGTAAAAGCGTATCACGTCAAGACAAAACTCCGGAGCGTGTATCGGTGCTAAACCAAAACTGAACAAACCTGCTCACCACCAGCCTATTTAAGCGATACCCCCCTCCCTTCCTCATTCCCAACACCAACCAGTGACCTCGAATCCCCTCTCCTTCGCCTTTCACCCGTTACGACAACGCCCACCTCGCGGGAAAGCGATGTTGGGAAATCGGCATACAATTGAATAAACCTATTCGATTGTTATATTTGACCATACAATTTGTATCGGTCAAACATATAACAAATTGTTGAAACAATTTGTTATTACGTTGTACGGCGGCTGCCCATATTTTTCTTCCATTACAACAGTCATCGGGATCCCGATTCGATGGATTTCAATCAATTCGAATTCTTTAACTCGCAAACCCGAAAATCGATATGTACGGAATATCGTTCGGGTGCAGTAAAAATATATATTTTTACGATTTACTTCTCACAATGGGCATTTGGTTATCCACAAGGGCGTGAAAATATGTGCAAACATAAAAGGTGGACTCATGGCCAGACTACACTTTCCGTCAAAACATAAAAACGTTTGTGTCGGCCGTTTCTTTGCCGTAACAGTGGTGACCTGGCGTGCTTATAGCTAGGATGGCACGAACGGTAAACCTACCGAGGGCGTTCGGTTGCCCGCTCGACCCATCAAAATCAGAGAACAATATTTGTTCTCATCCCCTTCTATTACATCGAACATGTGTGGTTCGAGAAATGTTTGTATTTTTGCGGCACGACTGGTAAACCTCACCGTGGGCATTCTGTTGCCCGCTTGACCCATCAAAATCAGAGAACAAAATTTTGTTCTCATCCCCTTCTATTACATCGGACATATGTGATTCGAGAACAGCTTGTGTTTTTGCGTCGTGTTGAAAAACGTCGATGGGTGAAATCAAGAATTATTCAGGTGAAAATATTTTCTTTGTACGTTGAAATACAAAAATATGACTTAACCCAGTGTCGGGTTGGCACTTTGGGCTTCCCCCAGAGCTTCGGCTATGCAGGTGCGCATTAGCGATTCGCATATCTCTTTTATCCGCCCAATTACCGCCGTTCTCTTTTGGCCGTCTAAAGGATACAACAAAGTCAGAACCGCAATGAGGACGATTAACAAAAAGTAAAACCACAACGTTAACAGTTTGGGCAGACCTGCCGTATCAAGAATGGAAGCAGATTACCGGCGCAAGAACGGACACGAACCAGAGGAGTTTGAACCCCGCGTCACCAAACCCGCGTTCCCGCCAGAGTACGTTTAGAACACAGGATTCAGACTGCCGAATCCATTTTGGCTCCATGTCTTTACGCGAAAATACATCACATATCCGTGTGTAAACTTTTGAATCACACCGCGTGTTACTCAGAAAAACCCTCTTTGAGATTGTCTCTGTTGCGTCCGTTTTTAGGCTGAAATATTTCAAAGTCCCTTTTGCGACCGTCCCCTTAGACGTTCGCCGTAAGACTGATCATTTCCCCCACCACTTTTTGGTTCGGTCGATCCTATACTCTCGACAATCCTCGAACGCCGACCAATAGGATTCGAGTATTTTTCCCGCCAAATTTTTTGACCAATCAGAAGGCCGGATTTTTTTGTGTGTCGAAAAAATAATCTCGACGTGACCTCAAAAATCTATATATACGAGGTACCGTTCGCGCGCGACTCTTTAGCTCCTTGCCCATTATAATGACTCCTTCAAGGAAGGAGCAGCGGGGAGGGGCCGGCGCGTCGCTGACTGGGTTTTTTTGCTATTGGATATTTTACAGATTTACCCAATACAAATTTTGTAGCCTGCCGTATTAAACTTTTTGTCAGATCGGTTACCCGCTCGGGATGGTTAACATTACACCATTCTAAATAAGTTACATCACGATCGTATTTTATTTTCAGCCAAACTGCAAAATACAAACATTTTCACCGCTCTCACCGAAACATGTCTTGGGTCGGAGTGAAGAGGGTGTGCGTTGCCCATGTTTTCGCATCCCACCGATTCACGGACCATGCTAAATCGGCACCTCGCGGAACAGAGGTGTAAAACCGTGTGTTATATTTTTCTATTTAAAAGTCGGCCAAATATTTCAAAACTTTTTTCGCCGAATTTTATTTTCTGCGGGACCGCAAAACACAAAATTTTCACCGCTCTTCACGCCGTGTCCATATTGCCGTTTTGGGTCAGTGACGCCCGTCGGTACGACGCTCAAACGAACTCAACTAACGCTAATACGACGTAAAAACGGACGTACCGTAGGACGCCGCAAATAGAGGTGTAAAACCGTGTGTTATATTTTTCTATTTAAAAGTCGGCCAAATATTTCAAAACTTTTTTCGCCGAATTTTATTTTCTGCGGGATCGAAAAACTCTGACTTTTTCACCGCTCTTCACGCCGTGTCCATATTGCCGTTTTGGGTCAGTGACGCCCGTCGGTGCGACGCTCAAACGAACTCAGTTAACGTTAATACGACGTAAAAACGGACGTACCGTAGGACGCCGCAAATAGAGGTGTAAAACCGTGTGTTATATTTTTCTATTTAAAAGTCGGCCAAATATTTCAAAACTTTTTTCGCCGAATTTTATTTTCTGCTGGCCGCAAAACTCTGATTTTTTCACCGCTCTTCACGCCGTGTCCATATTGCCGTTTTGGGTCAGCGCGGGTCTAAACAGAACTCAATTACCGCTAATACGACGTCGAAACGGCCGTATCGTCTCGTCTAGTGTCGGCGCGAACAGAACTGTAAAACCGTGAGTTTTTTATTTTTGGCGAAGAGTCAGCCGGGGATATAAAAACTTTTTTTCACCGAATTTTATTTTTGCCGGACGACAAAACATAGCCATTTTTACCGCTATTCACGTAGGCCTAAAAAGCCTTATCGTCACGTTTAGGTTTGGCGCGAAGAGAGGTGTAAATCCGCGAGTTTTAGTTTTTCTTTTTGACGTAGAGTCGGCAGTCGATTTGAAAACTTTTCTCGAGTAAAAATGTGTGTAACAAATATTTTAAAAACCCCCCCAACTAGCGACGCGCCGGCCCCTCCCCGCTGCTCCTTCCTTGAAGGAGTCATTATTATGGGCAAGGAGCTAAAGAGTCGCGCGCGAACGGTACCTCGTATATATGCGATTTCGGTGGCGTGTCGAGATCTAATTTTCGACACGCCAAAAAATGCAGCCTTCTGATTGGCCGAAATTTTTGGCGGGAAAAATACTCGAATCCTATTGGTCGATGGTCGGGGGTTGTCGAGAGTATTGGGTTGACCGAAACAAAAAGTGGTGGGGGAAACTCTCAGTCTTGTGGCGGACGTCGAAGGGCACGGTCACAAACGGGACTTTGAAATTTTTTCCGAGCGATTGTTTTTTACCGTTACTTTTTCTGCGGTCCGAAAAAGTCTCGATTCAGTATTTTTGAAAGTCGACTGAAGGTAGCGGGCAGAACCGGACCCAGAAATAACCCTATGTCGGGTTGGCCGTGACGGAGTTTTTGGGCAAAGAGGTTTCCGGGTTAGCTCGATGGGTTCGCTTGAGACGGCCCAATGACAGTGCCAAACCGGCTTCTCTATAATCGCTGGTAATTTTGGTTTCAACCAAGACCGTCATTTGACCATAGTAATCAACAACTATAGAAACGGTCGATTGTTAGTGTTTTATTCAAATAAAAGAAACAAAAAGTGTACTTTGCACATTTTTTTCAGTCCAATTTATTTGGCTCAATTCTTCTTCTCAAGACCTTTGATACACATACACTTCTTCCGGGTTCGGCTTAGCCTGAGAAATACTTACGGTCTCGGTTGAGACCGTGGAAATTTTTTTGTTAACATACATTTGATACACTTCTTGCGGGTTCGGCTGAGCCTGATAAAGACTTTTACGGTCTCGGTTGAGACCGTGGCAATTTTTTTGGTAACAAATTTGATACACATACACTTCTTCCGGGTTCGGCTGAGCCTGAGAAAGACTTTTACGGTCTCGGTTGAGATCGTGGCAATTTTTTTGGTAACAAATTTGATACACATACACTTCTTCCGGGTTCGGCTGAGCCTGAGAAAGACTTTTACGGTCTCGGTTGAGATCGTGGCAATTTTTTTGGTAACATAAATTTGATACACATACACTTCTTCCGGGTTCGGCTTAACCGAAAAAGACTTTTACGGTCTCGGTTGAGACCGTGGCAATTTTTTTGGTAACATAAATTTGATACACATACACTTCTTCCGGGTTCGGCTGAACCGAGAAAGACTTTTACGGTCTCGATTGAGACCGTGGACATTTTTTTGGTAACATAAATTTGATACACATACACTTCTTCCGGGTTCGGCTGAGCCTGAGAAAGACTTTTACGGTCTCGGTTGAGACCGTGGCAATTTTTTGGTAACATAATGACCAACAACCATAGAAACGGGATAATTGAAAAAACAGGTGTATATATATTACAATTTTTATTTACAAATTACTAAAATCTAACAAAACCGGGTGTGTGTATATATATTACAATTTTTCTTTACAAATTACTAAAATCTAACAAAACTGGGTGTGTATATATATTTAGTCTAAAATCTAACAAGAAAATATGATTATTTATAATACATTTAGGCGGTTTAGTATTCACCAACGAAGGGAGATCTTGTTGCTGTAATGGTTGCGCAGTGCCCAAACTCTATTGTTTGTGCACGGTCGTGACGAAATGTCCACGTTGGTGTGATGGCCGCAGGCTTCGATACGGGGATCGAAATTGATCTCCTCCCTCTTCGGTAGAATGACATATTTGAATTTGCATACTTTGGTCAGATAATGACGAACGGTCTGGTCGTACGTGATCAACCTGATGAATTTGTTTGCGCCTCTTTCGCTTTCCATTTCACACCAGTTTTCACGATACACATAACGGGTGAACTGTTGTATGAAATCGTCAAAATTACAGATACGGATACTATCCGAAATGGAGTTTTTCGTCACCCACGACATGCCGTGAGTCATTGACGAAATCTCTCGATTTTCGTTAACGCACTGTTTTCCTTCTTCTTGAAGATAATTTATGATCCAATGTGAAAGTAGTGGTGGGCCGGAAATACGAATGACGCTTACCTCTTTCGGTCTAAGCCTGGTCAACATGAGTGGATCCGACACACAGATTTTCGGTTTGTACAACGACAGTAGAAAATTCATTTCTACGAAATATGTGCAGTCAGTCGTTATCATCAAATTATTGTAACCTTCGAGTTCAATCGACACATCTCTGAATCCCTTAGGTACGCGTCTCCCTCGTCTCCGCCCGTCCCGTTGTTTTTGCGTTTCCTCTTCGTCCGCTAGCTGAACATCTCCGTTGTCGCCGAAACGAGTGGTTTGATTATTATGCGGACTTCTGCTGCGCGACCTCGGATCACGAATTTCATATCTGGAAATCCGATCAACACCGCTTATTTTTTCTACGATCTGCTCTTCGTGGATTTCGACTTCCATTTCACTGCTGACCAAAGCGGTATCGCTGGTTTCAAAAGTGACAGGTTGTGTTTCCTCTTTTTTGATTTTTGCTACGATCTGCTCTTTGTTGTTTTCGCCTTCCATTTCACTGCTGACGATCTGCTCATTGTTGTTTTCGCCTTCCATTTCACTGCTGACCAAAGCGGTATCGCTGGTATCAAAAGTGACAGGTTGTGTTTCCTCTTTTTTGATTTTTGCTACGATCTGCTCTTTGTTGTTTTCGCCTTCCATTTCACTGCTGACGATCTGCTCATTGTTGTTTTCGCCTTCCATTTCACTGCTGACCAAAGCGGTATCGCTGGTATCAAAAATGACGGGTTGTGTTTCCTCTCTTTTGATTTTTGCTACGATCTGCTCTTTGTTGTTTTCGCCTTCCATTTCACTGCTGACGATCTGCTCATTGTTGTTTTCGCCTTCCATTTCACTGCTGACCAAAGCGGTATCGCTGGTATCAAAAATGACGGGTTGTGTTTCCTCTTTTTTGATTTTTTCTACGATCTGCTCTTTGTTGTTTTCGCCTTCCATTTCACTGCTGACGATCTGCTCATTGTTGTTTTCGCCTTCCATTTCACTGCTGACGATCTGCTCATTGTTGTTTTCACCTTCCATTTCACTGATGACGACCTGCTCATTGTTGTTTTCGACTTCCATTTCACTGCTAATCAAAACAGTATCGCAGGTAACGAAGGTGATGGGTTGTGTTTCCTCTTTTTCGTTATTGGCTTCTAAGTTCAGCTCATAGATTTTTTCTACGATCTGCTCTTTGTTGTTTTCTACTTCCATCTCACTGCTAGTTATCTTCTCTTCGCTGGTAATAGCGGTAGCTGCCTGCTTTCCGTTGATGTCTTCGTCCTGTGCCTGTTTCAATAACGTCATCAAACGTGTCTTGAAATCTTCATTCTCCATAATATATTTTACTATCTCTCCCAACTGACACTCTGGACGCTGGAACACTGAACACTCCATGCTTCACTGACTAAGACTTCCGAGAGTTGGAACAAACTGCCGAACTGACTTTGTATGTCCCGGAGACAACTATATATAGGCGAAGCTAGTGGTGGGGTATGAAAGTGAAAGTAGATGTGGGGGGGATATTCCACGCCCACCATACCCCCACGCTCCGTATCTCATCGGGTCACCGATTTCTTCTGACAACGGCAGTCACTGACGTAACGGCGTCAAACGCTTTGAGTTGAGTACGTTTGTAGTTTTGCGGTTCGTCGGAAAGTGTAATCTGACCGTGGACAAAATTTTTTTGTGAGAGAATTTACTTTTACACGCAGTGACGGTGGTGACAATTACGGCTTCCCGCTTGCTCCACCACCACCGTTACGGCGCCAAAACTGTCGACGCGAAGAGCGTTAAAAATGTTTTGTATTTTTGCGTTTATCCGGAAATTATAATCCGGCCGGGACAAAACTTTTCTGTGGTAAAAATATTTTTCTTTCAATCATAATAATAAAAAAATCCAACTAGCGACGCGCCGGCCCCTCCCCGCTGCTCCTTCCTTGAAGGAGTCATTATTATGGGCAAGGAGCTAAAGAGTCGCGCGCGAACGATACCTCGTATATATGCATTTTTTATGGCGTGTCGAGATATATTTTTCGACGGACAAAAAAATCCGGCTCTCTGATTGGCCGAAATTTTTGGCGGGAAAAATACTCGAATCCTATTGGTCGGTGGTCGGGGGTTGTCGAGAGTAAAGGGTTGACAGAACCGAAAAGTGGTGGGGGAAACGATCAGTCTCGCGGCTGACGTCGAAGGGGACGGTCGCAAAGGCAATTTTTCAACACCCGTAACCACTTTCGAGAACGAAGAGAGATGGCCGTAAATAGAATGTCTACGGTAGCATACCGAAAAAAAAAATATTTTCGGTGTGTTTCTTTTGTAATAAAATTTGTTAAACACGAAACGGCAGTCTACCCGAGCGACGCACTTTGGCGTTTTCCCCTCGCTCCTCATGTGAGAGGCACGGCCGAAACCTAAGAAATCCACCGGTTTCGGCCGTAGTAGAAAAAGTGAAAGAGTTTGGCCAATCTGGAAAAGGATATTTTGTGAAATAACGACAAACTTTTTTTTCTAAAACATATATTTATTATTGTAACAATAACTAACATCGGCTACGATAAACGTCCGAAGCGAAACCCATCCCATTCTGATATGACGCGGGATATTGTGTTCTTCGCTGTTTTTCGTGCGAAGATTGCGCACGGTTTACTTCCTCTTCTACTCCGTTTCCGTAGACCCGTCGCTTTCGTCCGTTTGATCGCGCCTTCTGATTCGGTCGGTCGTAGTGGCGGTCGATGTTGTCGACATGATATTGCGCGTAGCCGTCTCCGTAACGAGGATAACCCCGTTGTTCCAAATAGTCGAATTCCGGATCGTATACTCTCCTCGTCATACGGCGTTGTCCGTGAAATTCACCGCTACGGTCTTCATCGTACAGATAGTCTCGATCGTCGTAGTACCTTTCTCTGCCGTCGTAGTATCCGTATACCCCGTTTTCGGCCTGATGACCGTATTCGCCGTGACTACGATGATGTTGGGGATCGTCACAGTTTACGGTCACAGAAAAGAACCGATTTGGCAAGTACTCGTCAACCTCGCCACCGGAACGATGACGACGACCGCGACGTCCCCGACGAGTCGGGGTGCGGTTGTTTTGTTGGTGGTCTTCCTTTGGCCCGAATTGGCCCTCTCCTCCGTAGTTACGATTCGCCAACGACATATCACAAGCGCGTTTCCTCCGTGGATCGTTTCTTACCAATTCCCTAAACAGCGCGTCTTGTTGTCTGAGCCACAGGTGTTCGAGTATCGACATGTTCAGAAGAGAACATCTCTGATTCTTGTCAAATGACGTGACGGCACCGCCGCGAGAATGATCGTTGTAGCAAACGCAGACAATTCGACCCTTGCCGGATAGGTCGTACCTGGGATCCTTCGAGAGGACGTTGGAGACGTAAAGAAAGTCACCCGGAATGTGAGCGCCGGCGGCGTTGTCTCTTTGGTCGTATAGCAGTTTTTCGAACACGTGCATGTTGTTATATACAAACGGAAACGAGAACGTCGCCATGCGGATACCCCTGCTCTTGCAGAACGCGCGGTCCTCATCGTCTGCGGTATGACCGTCCACGTTGACTATAATGGGTTTCTGGAAGCGTGGCTGCTCGGCGGAATCGTTCGCTCGTTCGTATAGGTTCATTAACGCCTTTTTCTTGTTCGCCCCTTTCACGAACACGACACGGGCGCCCGATAAAATGCACAACACGTGTCTGTCGTCGTAGCGACACTCTCCGTCTTCCAACTTCAATCCGGTGTGTACATCGTAATGTCCGTTACCGTCGTCGGTGGGGATAAGGAGATGTGCAGGCACGTTATCGACTTCGTGTATCATGTTCAGCCCGGACACGATGGGACTGTTCAACATCCTGTATGCGAGCTCCTTGATCAGCGATCCGCGTCCACGGTGAAACACCAATTGCGCGTCCAATAACATGGCGTAATCCGACGACACAGCGGAGTGTTGTTCGCCGTTGTTGTCGTCTTCCCGAAGTAGCTCATCCTCTTCCTTTTCGGTCAGGTCCATGTCCTCTTCTTTTTCGGTCAGGCCCATGTTCGACACGAGGTCGGCGAGTAAAGCGGATTCGGTTTCCGCGGAAGCCGCGACGGCGTCGTTCGGCACTGTCATATTTTTATGTTATACCTACCAAAGCAATCTCACTTATACATTCCCCTCTGAAAATAAAAAAACACAAAAAGTCGAATTTACCGATACAAGAGGCTGGAAATAAACCCGTTGTATTTCACCTCGGTTGTGCCGTTTGGACGAATGTTTCTCTTGACCATACAGCCAGAAAGGCCGATTTCATCAGTCAGCATTATGTCCAGAGTGTTTTTATCGCTCACGTCCCCGCCGTAAGGATACGTCATCGTATCGTACAGCCTGACTTGATCCGCTACTGAAAACGTACCGGCGGCGTTTTCCGGCGGTGGATCCCGGGTGACCCGCAGCTTGGCCAACAATTTCCGTTGGTCGTGTTTCAATCGCGTTTTCGCTTCGTTATCTCCCGAATGAGTTATCGATGTCACGTCGACTCCGCTCATCAATATCGGACAGGCGTAGTAGACTTTGAATAGTTTATCGCGAGCTTCGATCATCAAACTGTATTCTTCTTCATCCACGGCGGTCCCGTCTTCGTACGAACGCATCGCTTCTTGAACGTTGATGTACGGACTGCGGTACACAGCTCTCCGCCCGCTCCGCTGTTGGTGGACGTGTAAGCATAGAAATTTGAACAACCGCATCAGTTCCATGTGGAGCGCGTCGTTCAGGGAATTTATGTATTGAGAACGCTCGGCGGCCGGGTCCCGCCCGCCCACGACTTCTATACCCCATTTGCTTTGTTTTCCGTACGCGAACGTGTGATAAAACTGTTTGAAGCGAAAATATTCGTTTTCGGGTGACGTTTTCATGTATTCGGGTCTCGTTACCAGTTTGACCAGATGGTACGGATTGGAGTCTAAAGCGAAATCTACGGAAGCGGGCATCTTACCGTCGACCTCAAACGGCTGCATGTCCACGTTCACGTACAGCATCAGGTCGGTGCAATAGTTGCAGACTATATCGCGCACTGTGTCAGCGTCTGTGTTGTCGTCCACCAATAGGAAACGTACCTCCACCAATTTTACGTCCGTGTCATTTGTCGCGCTGAACGTTTTCATCGCACGCTCGTTCAACAGAAAAATACTAAAGACCAATTGGACAGCGCCGTGTGACCGGCCGGCGGTCATGGCGTGTCTGAACGCCCTTTTAAATTTGGCATACCGCTGGTCACCTACAAAGGGTCCACCCACGCAGATTTCGAACGGATCAATGTTGAAGGTCACTAAGCGATCAAAGCGTTCGGGCGCGTTTTGTAGCGTCACGTCACAAACGTATACATCCGCGTTTTTCGTCAGTCGTATGGGTTCGGTGACGTTATCTCCCCTATCCCTCGCGGCGTCTCGTAAATATGAGTATAACGCCTCCGCACATACGAGCAATACCGCCGTCCTCCCGCCTCGACCACCCTCGCCCCGACGCGTCGCTTCGGTTAGACCCAAAATGTTTTCCAAAAGCAGACGTTTGTCCCTCTCGTATTCGGACACGTCGAGAAAAATATCGGTGTACACGATTTCCATCGGTGCGACGGGGCGCTCTTTGTAAACGACGTTGCGATTGCACGCTTTCGCGGGTGGTTGCAAGGCGACCGGATCTGCATTCACACTGGACGATATAAAGTCGTTCTGTACCTCCATCGCGAATTATTTTTTTACGGGATTTTTCAACAACCTGGACATTCCACTTATACCTGTCGCGGATCTTGTAAAATGATAGAACACGGGCTTACGGTGGCGCGCGCTTTTCGGCAGCGCGTCGAGCATCTCGGCGACATCGTCGTCGTTTCCCTCGTCATTTCCGGCGTCGCTAACGCCGTCCGCCACCTCGGCGATCAGACTGGTGCCGGCGGCAACCGTTTTGCCGGCGCCCGTCGTTACTGTGGAGGGTGGTTTGCGTACGCCGGCCCCGGCTACCGTTTCCATATCGCCGACGAAAACTCTAAACTCTTCGGCCATCATGGACACCACCATGGTGTTGACTAGCATTTCACGCAACGCGACCCTTTCGGTTTCCGGTTCTAACGACGTATCTTGAAAATCCTCTTGATAGTCAAATTCTCCCTCGATCTCGTCGTCACTGTCACAGATCGGCAACGGTACCGAGGTGTTTAGAAGAGTTACGATCTCGTCTTCGGACGGTGGCTCACGCTTTCTTTTTGCGTTGTTGCTTGCCGTGTTGATTGAGCGTTCGAGTATTTTTGTACTTTTCGCTATGTTTCCAAACATTTCCTGCACGTGTATATCGATGACGAGCGGCCGATTCAGCAAAGGCGCGGTGCGCAGTTTATCGTTCGTGATAGGGTCAAAAAAGGAAAGGGTGTTGGCGTCGATCGTATCGCGATAAACGCGTACGTCGGAAGACGACAACAGCATGTACAGCATTATCAGATCAGTTTTGTGCTTGCGCCCGATACGTCCGTTCAGTTCCATCCGTTCCAGCAAGCTTCTGAAATTCACAAACCCTACGAGAAACCCGGCTCGCATTCGGTACACGTCCCAGATGTTGGACGAATTGAATCGCGGGTCGTTGGCCACCGTACAGCCGCGAACCATCGCTTCGTGAACCAATCTGACCGCCTCGGTCTCTTCGGCCCATTCGTATTTCGTGGTGAAAAGGCGGACCAAACTCGTCACCAACGAGCCGAGTGTTGTACGGAACACGGAGCCGTTCCACAGACGCGCCATATTGATTTCGTCGAGCACGACGCCCAGACTGGAAGAGCCGCCGGTCACGACGCGTCTGAACCACGGATTTTCCGGATCCACTTGTTCCAGGCCCGTGGGTGGCGGGTCGGTCGAACCGGTGGCCCCTTCTCGGTTTCCCGAACCGCCGGCGGCGGCCTGACTCGTTCCTCCTCCACCCGCACCCGTCCCACCGCTAAGCGATATGGGAGTCCTGTCTGTTTGCCGCCGGCCGTGGTTAGCTCTGTAATTTTGTAAAAAATTCGGATATTGATGCGCCATTAAAATTTCATCGGCCTGATCTGCGATCGTGTCCATGACTGCGCCGGGATCGGTGCCGGTCCGACGCGCGTTTCCCATTATCGATAGTTGGTCTTTCAGGTTTTCACCGATCGTTTCCCATATTGCCGGGTTGGAAGTCATTTCGCTTTCGGCGGCGAACGTGTTTCCTAAAACAGTCCGTCTGGTCATTCCGGCGTTCTCCATGTCGTCCAGAGTCCTGAGTATCCTCCTGTCTGCTTCCGCCTCGAGGGGATTTCCCGCCATACCGAAAACTCCGATTCCGGGTGCTTCTAACGCGACGCCTTCCCGCGATCCCCCGGGTTCCACCAAGTCCCGGGCTTCTGGTCCATTTAATCGAGCGCGCGGTAAAATGTTTTGAACGATATTGTCCATTTGATTTTGTACCGGGGGCATTCTATTGTCGGCGGCTATTCTGCCACCTACACCCGCCCCACGACCCCTCCGATTTTTTTTAGATGCGGCCGATGCTCCGCGAAGAGCATTCTGCCGTAAACCCGCGGCGGTTCTACTCACGTTATCCGACCTGTTGGAATACAAATCCATCTCGGATACGCGTGGCCCTTTGGTGGCAAAGTGTTATTTTCGAGGGTACGGAAAAGGAGTTTAACGATGTAATTGTCTTCTTTTGAACTTTCCGTAGATCGCAGTAGAATTTTTGTGGATTCGTTGCAGCCCCTTTTAGTAACGTGACGTCACACAGGACAGTGCACGTAACGGTAGAGCGAGAATAAACTCAGCCCCTATAAACTTTCTCGACATACTTATTTTCCTTAATCACGGTGTTTTCGGGAGGATACTATTGTTTTTTGTTATTTTTATTTTACGCTCGATTTTTCCTTGTCGATCCGAATATCGAGAGATTCACTCGGAACCACTGACGGAACCGTCATCGGACGAACTGGACTCTTCGCTACTCGATTGGTTTTCGGACTCCGTCGTTTCGCCCGTCTGTTCAACAGGTCCGTCTTTGGAGGTGTCGGTGAGCGGGGTCACGTCGGACAATGCCACGTTTTCCGCGGCGGCGCATTCCCTCAGGTCCGGATACAATTGACGAGTCGTTTCGGTAGAGGTGGGGGGGTCGTCCGTCCGTACCAATCTCTCGACCACAACGGTACCGCCCCGCACATTTGTCTCTGCCGTTCTCTTGGGTCTCGTCCAGACGCGAGTCGCCTTCGAGACAATATTATCGCCGTTCGCACGCTCCATCAGTAACACTCACTTACATACCACCTGGGAAATGATGGCGAGTCGCGGACAACGAGATCTCAAAATCGGCTGGATACTCTCGCCCCCTCGGATATATTTCAACGCACGAGAATCCAATAAAAAACACTTTGATCTCTACTGGGACACCATTTATTGTGATTACAGCTATCTCACACACTACAATGCGGAACTGCCGTTTGAAGAAGCAAGCGGGATTACGCCGCAGTCATGGGATCGCGTTCACACCTCCACCGCGATTCGTCGCGAACGTTGCACGCGTCATCAGAAGCTGGGTCAAATCATTTTTCACAACCGTCAAACCATAATCGAATTGGACAATCATGATTATGAACTTTCATATGTCGGTTCGGGTAAAAAGTTCTGTTTGAAACGAGCGTGTTTTCACGCGCTCGCTAAGGAATGGGATCCAATCGACGAGAGCGCGGGCTGCTTGTGTAAGAACGGTCGGTATTCGAACTGGTGTTCTTCGCCGGACGAGACCGAATTACAAAATATTTTAGTACCCTTTTTCGTAACGTACAATAATCGGACTTACGACATCGTCAATCATTTCAAAATGACACCGTCGCCTTCGTACGAGACGCGACAGTATATACGAGAAACCACTCGATCTCGGTTGGCAAACACGTGCGGCAACAGAAAACGCGTAGCCGTCTTCAGGACTGTAAAGCGGGCCAGGAATCGAGTACACCACGTTATGATTCAAGATATTTTCGCCGAGTCCGTCCGCGTTGAAACGGACTGTGGTTTTGAAGAGTCGTACACGCGACAACGCGCAACAGAATCACCGCCACCACCTCCACCGAAACGGAGGATAACTGAACTTTCTAGCGATTATCACGCTGCTCGCGCCGAGCGACTGACATTCGGCTCGACCTACTTGATGCACACGGTCGAATCCGAATATTGGAGAAAAAGAGCCAAAGCCATGGGAGCCGTGCCGATATGGAAGTCCAATTACACGTCGCACATTCCGATCGAATATCCCGGATTATTGATGTGTTTGGAATATTCAAAACCAAAAAAACTGGGAACGGGCATATTTGGCAATTATTTGAAAACGGTTCTGACGCAAATCAAAGAAAAACTAATTGGAGTTATCTCGTACAATAACAACAACGTGCTACCGGAAACACACAGACTATGTTTCGGCGGTGTACCAGTAACATCCGCCAGTAGTCCAACCGACCATCTCCCGTATCCCCGGGCGTGCACTCTGAGACTACCTTTTCTGAATCCGCCGGTATTGGAGCGGGCTGGAGCGAATTCGTTCAAACGGTCGGTTCTATACGAACACGCCATGCATATGGTGGTTTCGGAAGGGGATACGGTATGGACAGGTGACGTGCTGTACACACCATCCAAGTTAGACTATGCGAATATAGCCAGGTGGAAGGCTACGCCGTTAAAACAGATAATTTTGAAACCCGGCGTATACAGATGGTCGCCGTTTCTTCTCGGCGTGGAATTCGGATTAGAAACGAGAAAAAAAGAAATGTCGAACGCTTGCCGAGAATGCAGCAGATGGTTATCCGCGTGCGAGCAATACTTCGATTTGACCAGAGGAGAAATGGCACCTCATTATTATTTGATCGATACCGCCCTTACGTCGCGCAAAAAAAAACGGAAAGTGTTTGAATGGACCCCGCTCGGGTACGCGGAAGGAGAGAATTTCGACCGACTGATCCACGTGTGGGCAAGCGACAGGGAAGAGTTTATGAACAACGGAGTAGACGGAGCGTCGTTCAACTGGTGGAACAGCGTCGACGAGCATCTGGAATCGGTCAAGATGTACTGGCCGGACACGAGGTTCCGAGGACCCGCCAATTGCGAAATGAAGACCATAAATTGGGGCGCTAAAAACAGCATCAATCTTCGTCATCAATTGTTCGGTAACGCGTCAAAAATCGTGTTGAAGAATCCAACCACCTTCTTCGAGCGGTCGTTGATCAGTGTCGAAATCTGTTCCGGAAGCGCAAAATCGGGCGGTTACACGTTACTGGACGAGACAACTTTGGAAGTCGTAGGCGCAGTCCTTCTGGACGTGCGCGGTGCAGATCGCCACTTGTACGAATGTTTTGGACACTCCAACGGAAACGACAACCCCTGTTTTCACGATGATGCCGGTGCGGACAGGGCGGCGGACGAAAAATATCTCAGCGACGTACCGGCCGTTGGCGTTCACTTTTGCACCTTATCGTACGAGTTGGCTTTGTCGGCGTTGTCTCATCTCTGTACACACATTCGCACGCACGTTCCGTGGAATAATGTTCGCTTTGAGTGTCTAAGAAACGCATGGAATTTCACCCCGCACCAGTTCAACATTCGCCCGTCCGACGTCGCCCACGCTCATAGATGTTTCGCGAAAAGTCGGAAGGTCATCAAATCAATCCCCAATCACCGATCAGATATCGACGTGTCGGTCAACCTGACCTGCAGGCCTCGAGATCGACGTTGGTACGCGAGAAAAGACGGAACGCCCGGTGATTATTTGTGAAATGACAATAGAAATTATCTTTTATAAACAAACTCTTATTTCTTTCCTTCTTCCCGTCCGATTCGCGCCGAAAAATCTTTCTTGGAAATCCTTCCCTCGTAATGGGAAAACGTTCTGTGTACGGCTTCCTTGTCGCGGCCCGAAAATCTATCATTAGTATAATCACCAATCAGTATGCAGAACACGCGAGCGTCAATATCTCTGACCACGTGTAGAGACGGTGGTTTTATTGAGCTATTCCAAACGACGAGGAATCCAACATCCCTCTTATCGCCGCTCCTCTCGACGAATGCGTATACGGTTTTGCCGTGCGTGCGGCCTATTTTCTTTAAAGAGAACGGTTCACCGAGGCGCAAACGAACCAACTGGTCGTTCGGCATGATAAAAGCGGACCGGGCCAGACGATCGCGACTGCCCACGTAACGGCAAAGCGAACGCAGCGTCTCTGACGCCGGTTGTCGCTCCGTGGACTCGTCGGGGTGTTTCGACCACCCCGCCAGCCATTGGTCGCCGGCGATAGACGTCCACGGTTCGGGATCGTTTTCGCTAAACTGCATTCCGTAATCGCTGTTGTACAACGCGCGGTACAGTGATTTTAATTCCACCGTATCGGCGCATATGAAAATAGTGTCGTTTTTCCTGTCCACCCAACGAGGGACGTAAACACCGCGTTGCGTGTCCAAAACGACGCAGGCGTTCGTATCGCGAACGCCGCCCCCAAGAGCGGTGATCAAATCGCCGACGACCGTTTTGCCGTCAAATTCCACGGCCGACACCAAGTCCGCGGGTTCCATCGCGAATGCACTTATTTCCTCGCGGGCCCGCGTTAAGGAGTCAAAAAGATTTTGTGTTTCTCATTTTTGACGTTACGAGCGGACGTTTTAGACTGGGGTGTTACGTCATCTAGACCCACCGCCGCCAGATCGGTCATTGAAGACTCTAAACGATCATGAATAGGGTAATTTTCCGCCACGACGTCGGCCGCCGCGGGGCTACCGGCATAACCGTCGTACCACCGGGGGCCCGAAGTGGGGGTACCTGGCCGAGACCGACCACCCCGCCCGACTTTGAAGAGTTCATCGGCGTCGTCGATGTAGTCGTCTTCCATGTACGTAAACGAATACGGCGACCCAATCATGACGGGTCGGTCTTTCGACAAATCGAATTCGCCCGACTCGAAATTTAGAAAATCGTCTTCTCGGTCACTGTCGTTTACCGTCGGTCTCCTCGTCTCTGTAAATGGCTCTTCGTTCGCGCCGGCCGATGGGTTGGGCGTGGTGACGCCGACACCCGCGTTTCTCGGTCTTTTCATACACACGATAAATCCGACGTCTTGCAATATGGAATCGACAAAAGATACGTAAGCCTTATCGTACGCGTCGAGTTTCCACTTGTGTCTGGGTGAGAAGAAGCGATCGAGAAAGTGAAAAACCGCCGTCATGCCGAAATACCCGCAGAACTTTTTACAAAATTCTCGGTAACAATACTTTCGCGCGAACGACACGTGTCTACTGATTCCGCCATCTTCGTAATCGCCATCTTCTAAGCCCAAAACCGAAGCGCTGGTCAATTTGAAATTCATCCATACCGTGTTGTTCGCTTCGCACAACGTTCCGTCGTGTTCCTTGACGGACTCTAGCCAAGCCGGCGTTACTGCCACAGAACTGGTGAACGTATAGTCTTCCAACCCACCGTACGAATGTGCGAAAAGGATTTCTCCGTCGCAACCCCAGTTTGGATCGGACATTGTACGTAACTAAGCTAGAATTTGTTTGTTTTTCCCTTGTATTCGATTCAAACGTACTTACAATATTTTTTACGGGTGTGGTGGAAGCATATTTTCTTCCGGGCCGCTTTCCGTTACCGTAAACAAACTTCTGCCGCTAAAATCGAATATTGACGGACGGTGGGGGGTTAGGGTTGATTCATGGAGGGCGTGAGAACCGGCTTGATTTGTCATTTCTATGTCTTCCCCTCCAACGGTTAAGTTTTCCTGAACGTTTGCCGACGATGACTCGCCGGAAGTAGCGGGCACAGTAGCGGGCACACTGTATAAATCGTATGTGGAACGTTGCTTTTCGTATTCTCGCATGGCGTTCAAATACGATTGGGTGAGTCGGTCTCTGAATTGCGGCGGTATCCGGGATATTGTGTCTTTGAGTGTATTCATTCCGTCTACGCACGTCGTATCGGACAAGACGCGTGTGTTTATCGTTACTGTCTGCGGATTATTGGTAAACGCACCGCCGCCACTGAATTTGTCGTAAATAGGATTATAGAATTCCGTTTCTTTGTTGGCCTGTCGAACGATGATGCATTTTTGCGTCTGATCCGCTCCATCGTTCAGATCGTTTGACGTTTCCATTTTGAACGTGGCGTCCGTGTGTTCTACGACTTTAAGAATTGTCAAATCGGTAACGAGACTCGGATTGAAGTCGGCCGCGTAAAGTATGTCGTGGGTCCCGTAATATCTATACACGGTCCTCAACATCTGTCCCGCCGATTCCATCGACTTTGTCAAGGGTCCAAACTTCCAGTCACGCCACGGAAATTCGTTCCACAGACTCATTTTGACAAATGGACCGATCCAGCAGGTTTTCAAGAGGTAACGATCGTTCGTCATAGAGTATGTTCTCACTTTATCCGGATACGAGTCCGACATTGGGTTTAGACACCATTTCAGCGTGTCCACGTTAAACTCCATGACCAGCGGAGGGACGAGCCCGTTCATAATCCATTCGTTACCCGTGTCGTCGTTTTGATAAAAGATTATCCCGCGTTGTGACATGTCGTGGTTCACTTACCAAATAGTTGTTGGTAAATGCAACCGCGAATCGTGTCGGATTCCCGATCCGATATACAATACAAGTGTTGTGACAAACAGTCGGTTTCCCGTTCGATTAATTATTGGTTTTTAAAAACATTACGAATATGCCCGTTTGGATATAGTCAATCGGACATATTCGTAAGTTTTTATTTGATTTATTTGTAAAATAAAACAATATACACGGTATAAAACCAATCCATTTTCGACATTTATTTTAAAAGGCTACAAACAAGTACAATAACTAACTATTCTATATATAATAACATTAAATAGAAATCTGCGTATCTCACACATTTAAATATATCTAAAAAATGGACAATGTGAATTGAATTTATATACGCAAAAAATTATATTTAATAACATCAATTTAACTAAAAAACCAATATTTGTTGTTTTCAAAAGAAGATGATAGCCGGCTCGTACAGGAGTGAGGCGGGGGTTGGCTAGCTGCTGGTTGGAGTGTCTACGACGATTCTTGAGTCGCCAGAGTCTGTGATGATTTTCCTCGTGTCTCCTTGTGGTGGGCTGCAGCTTCATGCTCACAGGCGTATTGGATGTTGTTGCCGAATTTCCAAAAATAACAATTAATCCAAAGGCATTTGCAACACACCTCGTAAAACCCCTCATTATACTCGCGCTCTAACTTCACACATTTCGCCTTCTTTCCGCAAGATTCACATTTCTTCGGTGCCATTATAACGATCAACGAGCTGGAGTGAATCTAACAAACAACCTCGCGACGGCTTTCCTTCAGCTAGACTGAATCTCGTGGCGTTGACGAAGAAAACTCGTATAGTGGAGGGGAACTCGTATAGTGGAGGGGGTCAAGGGAGATTGGGTGGGGGGGATCTATCCGGGTTCCCGATATGCCTTTCGAATCTGTAGAGTCGGAAACAGTTGAAATATCTATAGAATCGTTCGCGGATTTTCAATACGACCTCGTTTGTAGCTCCCGGTGAATATCCTAATTTCGTACGGTAACGTACGAATACGAGTTCGGAGAGTTCTTTTATAGGATTCCAGACGGATTCGTTGTGTTCTTCAAAACGGAACAACGCGTTTCGCAGAGCGTGATAAACGTATTTCAACTCGTAAGTTTCCGTCCATTTCTCTTTGCAAGACTGGATAGGAGCGCTATTTGACGGGCCGTACAATAAATAGTCTTCCATAACGTACCGGTCGTTGTACGAGCGATTCGATTCTGAATTTTCCGTGTTTCCAAACAACCGGCCGCATCGAAAATTACAAATTGCCGGAGATAATCTCCTTTTCACGACCAGAAATTTCAACCATTGGCCTAGAAAATGGGTGGGATAAGTCATGCGTAAATCGAGCGTTGCCGTTGATGATATATGTAGCAAATGATCGCACCGCCGTTTTAGTAGTTCCGTCACTAAAGAAAGTACATGGTATTCTGTATGTAATTTGTTTTCAACGCAAAGAATTAAAATATCATCCAAGAATGTCGTTACGACTTTTAATTCTTTTATAGTATGTTCAACTTTTTCGTAATGAATTTCGATTTCAATACTCGTGAAGTTTCGTTTAGCTGTCATTCTTTCTTTCTGAGTACCCGTTGTTTTTTACAAATCGGAGTTTCGGATCATCTGTATATCAAAAGTGTCGCTTCACAGGATTCAAATCAAATGTCCCCTATTTCTTACAATTCGGTATCCCGATCCGTCGTCAACGTACGATTAAGGAATACGACTATTCGGGATCCCGTATGACCGGTTGATTCTATCCCCACCACCGCCTATAAATTGCTCCGTCTTCGCCGGTCTGGCTCAGTTCAGAAGGAGACGTGACAACATAGTTATGGTTTGTGCGACTGTTTATTTTTCATTGATTGAAAATGATGAACCCAGGTTGGGTTCCGGTCGATGTTGTGCGTGCGGGACTGTGGGAGAGTTTCAAATGATGACAGGATCCCCGGTAATGTATCCATCTTCGCTGTGCCCGGGATGTTCACATCAAATCGCCGGGGAAGTGTTGAATTGTGGATTTTATTTTTTGGCTTGCAAATTTTGCCGTCACTCTTGCCGAATTTGCAGTGACGTCCCACCAAAAGACCTGGTGTTAACGATAACGTGTGAAGTGTGCACCACCACGTGTTCCGAACGTTTCAATTCGGACACGTTGACGGATTCCCTTTGGAAGGCGAACAAGTATATCGTCTTCCCATATGAAAGACAACAGAACGAGTGGTGTCGCGGCTGCGGCTACAACCCGCCGGCGTTGCCCCAAGTGACTCCGTTGGATTTATCAATCCGAAAAGTAGAATTGTCAGACCAACCGTCAGACCAGCCGTTGGATACAACAGATTGGGCCACTTTAGAACCCATTCTCGACTCGTTGGAGGAGAATTGGACCACAATTCCAACGGATGACGAGATGAAAACCTGGGTGCCACTTCCCTCATCAGAAGCGGAGTTTTTTGATATGAGGATGGTTTAGTTTATAGTTGTTGTTTCTGTTTGTAGATTGTATTGATTGTTTGTGATTGTTTGTATAAAATATTGAATTATTAATTATTGTATGTAGCTGTTTGTGGACTGTTGTAATTCATTAGTTTTGTATATAATTTGTATCAGTTTGTAGATTTTTATAATAATCAATTAGTTCTTTTATGTTTTGCATATAGTTATTTTTTGTACTCTGCTAGTTTTTTCACATGATTTGTATCAGTTTGTAGACTTTTGAATGAAATATTGAATAATTAATTTTATATTTTTATCAGTTTGTAAACTTTTATAATCAATTGTGAGAATCGATTGAATTTTTATATTTTTCATATAGTTATTGTATATGTTTGTGAACTTTTATAATCTGTTATTTGTTTTATATAATTTTGTATTAGTTTGTAGACTTTTATTAAATGTTGAATGTTTCTGTATTTTGTAGACTTTTATAAAATCAATTAATATTTTTATATTTTGTTTATAGTTATTTTATCTCTAGCCTAAAATCAATTTGTTTTATATCATGTATTATTGTAACAATAAATCCAATAAAAATTCAAATAAAAAATACGAATATGTTTGTTTGGATATATCCAAACAAACATATTCGTATTTTTTAAAAACTAATAATTTATCTAGCGGGAACCCGATTCGATATTAAATATGATATAATTTCCGTTAACTGCATTAGCTGGGTTGATCGATTTTCTCCATCTATGCACAAAACGATGAGTCCTTTTATCGGACGATGCAGTTAACGGTCAAATATATCATTTTACCCGTAATTAATTTTTTCGGGTGCCGCCCGCGTTGCGGGTCATCGCAGGACTCGGTTAAAACAAATACGACGGTGAAACGGCCGTATCGTCACGTCTAGGGTCGGCGCGAAAAGAGGTGTAAATCGGCGCGTTTTTATTTTTCATTTTGACGGAAAGTCGGTCGGGGATTTCAAAACTTTTCTCGGGTAAAAAAAATGTTTGTAACAAATATTTTTTAAAAAACCACCCCAGTAAGCGACGCGCCGGCCCCTCCCCGCTGCTCCTTCCTTGAAGGAGTCATTATTATGGGCAAGGAGCTAAAGAGTCGCGCGCGAACGGTACCTCGTATATATGCATTTTTGGTGGCGTGTCGAGATATAATTTTCGACGAGCCAAAAAATCCTGCTCTCTGATTGGCTGAAATTTTTGGCGGGAAAAATACTCGAATCCTATTGGTCGGCAGCCGGGGGTTGTCGAGAGCATAGGGTCGACCGAACCAAAAAATGGTGGGGGAAATGCTCAGTCTTACGGCGGCCGTCGGAGAGGGTGGTCGCAAAGGGGACTTTGAATTTTTCACACTCTTCGCGCGGGTAACCGACCCCACGCGGTTAACCAAAGATTTAAAGCGGTTACCCGCGCGTTCTGATCAATATCTCGCGCGCCCCTTCTGTAAGCTAGGGACCTGTACGGAGAATGAAAAGGGATAAGTTCGTGTTTTCCAGAATAACCACCAGTCGAGTGTATTATGAGACTGGCGATTTGCATAACAAGAAAAAACGGCGAGTTACAGAGCAAGAAAAAAGGAAGCTTTGAGGGCCGGATAGATCGATCTTCCCCATCTATGCACAAAAAGTTGAGTCATTACACCGAAAGATATAGTTGAAGGTAAAATATATCATTTTTCATATCAAATCGGTTTCCCGCTCGATAAACTATTAGTTTTTAAAAAATACGAATATGTCCGTTTGACTTTATCCAAACGGGCATATTCGTAAATTTTATTGGATTTATTTGTAAAATAATACTGTACATGGTATAAAAATAATCTATTTTCAACATTTATTACAAAAGGCTACAAACAAATACAATAACTAACAATCTTATATATAAAAAACAATATACAAAAGGTCGAAATTTGCGTATTTCACACGTCCAATATATCGAACGTTGGGATTAAGAATTTAAAATGAATTAACAACTTATTTTCCAAAACGCATATAAAGACAAACAACAATAACAAATTTAGGTGCAATACTAAGCTTCCTTTGATAGGAAATCCTTCAAAAATATCGACATACACAAAACAATTATATTACTTTACAAATAAATTTAAAAATAAACCAATGAACTATATATAGATATTCTTACAGTCTTTATTTACATACCTTAGATTTCTAAAATTACTTTTTAATTATTTACTGAATTAAAAATATTATATACAAACTTATGACCTCTACTCGTCTATGACTAATATTGGTGTTGGCTCGAGGACTAATTTGTACTTGATCCAATGACCATACGGCCCCGGGTTATCGTGTTCCCACCTATTTGGGCCGTAGCCGCATCCAAAGCAGGGAATGTCCCATCGTCGCTGACCAGGTTGTATGTATAGGTGGGTGGATTTCCACATGAAACCTCCATTTCCGCTCTCGAAGTAGAACGTTGTCGTTGTGCAACAAGCTCCGCAGGTTGATTGGACGTGGAGATCCTTCGGCGGGTCCTTTGTGCACTTTGAACAAGAGTGACCACAGCTGTCGCAGCCCTGATGGTATAATGGGTCTTTTAATAATGAGGTGTGTATCGAGTGATTGCACACCGGACAAATAAGTAAATCTCCTCTTGACAACCGCGTAAACCTTTTGAAATCTGTTCCGCCACACGAACAACACATACCGGTGGGACAAGGAGCCGGAAAACTAGCGAAGGATATTTTGATCTTTCCGCAGGACTGCATGTTCTTTTCGGTGGGCGTACGAGCATCGACTGAACGCCGACCCGAGACGGGCGCGCTTATATGCCCAACGAAGGAGCATTATACGGGATTCCGAACGGTCAGAAGACCGACGAGAACCGGATCGGTTCCCCGAGAAGTTCGGTCTATACAAGAGTGGTCGGAATCCCGATGAAAACATAGGTGTTTTTTAAAAAAATATAAAATTTACAGTATTATAAATCTTTATTGAAACATATTTTAAGTACGACAGAAAAAGTTATAAAAAACTATATACATACATAAACATAATATATTGATACGAATTTAAATAAATTATATTTGGACATGCGATCTTGTACAGGGAACTGGTATGGCGAAGAACAAATCAAATTACAAATAGTTATAACAACCAAAGAAATACTGTAAAATCACATAGCGCATTCTTCTAGTTTAGCAAAGAACTTGTTTTCGTGTCCGTAGCACGCGATCCTGTACAGGGAGCTGGTACGGCCCTTCTTGCGAATACACGATTTCCAAACACCATTCGCAGAACATTTTAAAGAATACCATTATATCCATATCGGTGGGCGCCAAAACAGAGAACGGTCCACCACAGATGACCGATGAGAACCGGATCAGTTCCCCAAGAAGTTCGGTCCATACAAGAGCGGTCGGTATCCCGATGAAAACATAGGTGTTTTTTAAAAAATATAAAATTTACAGTACTATACATCTTGATTGAAACATATTGTAAGTACGATAGAAAAAGTTATAAAAACTATAGATACATAATATATTGATACAAATTTAAATAAATTTTATTTGAAGATGCGATCTTGTACAGGGAGCTGGTATGGTGAAGAACAAATCAAAATATAAATATTTTTACAACAGAAAAAGTTATAACAACAACAATACAGTAAAATCACATCGCGTATTCTTCCAGTTTAGCAAAGAACGTGTTTTCGTATTCGGAGCGCGCGATCCTGTACAGGGAGCTGGTACTGCCCTCTTCTTGCGAATACACGATTTTCAAACACCATTCGCAGAACATTTTAAAGAAAGCCATTATATCCATACCGGTGGACCCCAAAACAAAGGGTGGACAACGAGAATAGTCCATCATGCGGATGTCGAACAGCTCCGCCATTTCCAACCAAACGTCGTGGTCACCTCCTTTGGGATCGAAGAACCGTGAATTGAAGCGGTTCAGATTGCGTTGAATTTCGTATGACAGAGTTAAATCCGGATTCATACGTCCGCTGTTTAATTCAATTATGGGTTTGGCCGTGTAAATGTCACCAGGTCGCCAGTATTCAAATTTTGTTTCAGTCATCAAAAAACTCTCGTTGACACCAGCCATCGAATCGATGACGAGTGGCTCGACGAAGACGAAAATCGGATCAATAATTTTCACATCTGTCGGGAACCGTTTGCCGTTTTTAGGAACGTGGCTCAAACAAACGGCGGATCCACTCACCGATATCATGGCGATCTTGCGACAACCGTTGTTCGCACATTCGGGGATAGATTCTTTTGGAAACACTTCGTATTTTTTCTTGACGAACCTCTTGAATTGTGAGATGAGAAACCCATCGGCTCCTACAAAAGTCACATAACACACGACGTTCCACTCGTCATCTTTTAACGATTCTCTTGTTGAAAAAAATAATATGTAAAACTTAATGATGTTTGATAGTTGATTGCCGAAACCCTCCGCGGTAGAACCAACGGCGGACATAAAAGACGTGTCGATTTTTGGACACCCAGTACGGATGTGATTGACCGTTCCGAATTCATCGAAGAAAATCATCATGTATATTTCCAATAGTTTGACGCCCGCCCGACGAAAGAAGTCTTTCTTCGAATAGAGGTCGTTGCAGACATTTCTCGTTTGGTGAGACGCTCTGATGTTCAGCAAATATTCGCTCTCCGTCCGGAAACTGTACTGGAGTATGGAACGATCGACATTTTTCAGCGTGGGGTCTTTCATGTTCGTCCGCCGCGACCTGTGTTGTACCGCAAACTGAACGCCCCGACCTTCGTTCGCTCCGAGGAAGAGAAGGGGATCGAGCGGTGAGAAGGGGGGGGGGCGTGGCGTTTCGCAACTCCGTCGAGATTAGCGAGCCACAGAATGGAAAAGATAGTTGATATAGCGGTCGATATGACAATCGAAACTAGTACTCGCCTTGTCAGCACCGAACCCACGGGATCAAGATGAGTATCATCACACTGGAAGGTAATATAGGCGCCGGCAAGACCACGTTGGCCACCGCTCTCTACGAGGAATTCAAGCGGGCCGGGTGGAAAACTGTACATATCAAAGAACCTTTGGGTCTGTGGACGGACTTTCACGGGACCAATCTTTTAGAACTTCTGTACAGAGATATAGAGCGATGGGCGTTTACATTTCAGGCGAACGCACTCGTAGATATGACCGACTATGACAGACAGGCGATGAAGTTCGCACGCGACGGGTTCGTCGTAATAAAAGAGCGTTCTTCGTTCAGCGTTCGACATATTTTCAGCGAACATCTCTACGGTAACATGACGGAAGCGGAGCATCAAATTATGGAAAAATTAATCGATGCGATCAGGGATCCGCGGGAAGAAGTGACCGTTGACGGAAACCCCACTCCGGCCGACATCACACTGTACGTTCGCACGGAGCCGGAGACGTGTTACAAACGCGTCCACAAACGGGGACGTTTGGAAGAGACCGGTCGGGAAGAAAGCGAGTTGAACTTGGATTATCTGGTGCGGTTACACGAACAACACGAACGGGCTGCTCAGAAATTTTACGGGCGAACAATCGTCATTAACAACACACTATCCAACGTAACTGATCCGAAATCCATAATTTTCGGCGATGCGAATCTTTTTGATATACTTGTCAGTGAAATTCGTAAAAAAAACCGAGACGGAGATCAGCAAACTGATTAACACAGAGTCTGGACTCCATTGGACGTGTGTTACAGGACGCAAACTCACAATTAATACTGCTTTAATTTAATATTATTTGTTAAAGTAAATTGGAATAAACAATTGTTGGTAATAAAAACGGGATGGACATAAATTGTAACCCTGCCTTTTAAGAGGATTTCACAATCTTAAATGTACGTATTTATCCTGCTCAAAAAAGAAACTGAACAACCGAACTTGGATATATTTTATAATAGACCTAAGTATATATTTAAAAATTAGCATTACTAATATCGATACTGTAAATACATCGGATGAAAAATATCGAACATCGGCCTTTAAATATCGATATCAAACACTATTTCGCCCCTCTAACCCTTTTCACTGATAATTCGGAATCCCGATTGGGTGTCGTCAGGAGAGAGGGTGTGGCCGTCAGATGAGAGAGGGGGTATGGCCGTCAGAGGAGAGAGGGGGTATGGCCGTCAGAGGAGAGAGGGGGTATGGCCCCCATCGCCTATATTAGGAGCAGCGTTCCGCGGCAAATTCAGTACACAGCCGTTCAGCATGGAAACTTCTTGTGGAATTTACGATCTCCATACTGCAGAGGCCTCCAACCCGCTGCCACTTCGGGAGTTATGTTGCGTCTGCGGATCGGGATCATTTGAAAATATTGGCCGCATAGTCACGTATCCGTGCAAATTCAGGTGCTCGGTCTGCCGTCACGATGTCGTCCCGGACCAGCCGAGAACGCCGCAGATCTACAGGATCTGCGAGGTCTGCCGCCATTCTTGTTCCATCTGCGGCGGCAATAAGGGACCGAAGGACGTCGTCGTGAACATCGATTGCGGGGCGTGTCTTGCGAGGACTAAATACGACCTGGAGGTGGGAGACAACAGGAGCGGGCTTTGGACCACCGTCACAACGACAACCAAATTGGGCAGACGACGGTGGAACAAGGTCTGCACCGGTTGCGGGTACAACCCCGCCCCCTTCAGACATTTAACAAGCACATTTAGAATTAGTAATGGCAAGGTAAAAGTAGTGCCAGTTAATCAAATTGAAAATTTTAAAGTAGTTTATGATAATGTGTTAAAGGAGTGGAAGTTGCAAAACCTCCAAAAAGTCGTATCGAGTGATGGTAAAATTGTACAAGTGTAAATAGTAGTTGTATGTAAATTTAATCTTTTCATATTTGTAGTATTTTTGTATGTAGTATGTTTGATGTATGTATATCTTTTAATCATGTACAATTTAAAATGTTAATTTTCTTTATATATATTTGTAGTATTTTGTATGTAAAGTAGTACATGTATAGTAACTTTTAATCAATAAAGTTTTTTGTTATTCTTAGGGTGTTTGTAGTATTTTTTTAAAAAACCCCCTTCGATACATCGGGAAACCGATGATATCAAGTTGCGACATGGCAAAATTTGACATTTTAAAATAGTTGTGTGCACAATAATTATTGTAAATGTAAAATTTTTAACAAGAGTCCGGATCCCCTCGGACGTGTGTTATATATGAATTTGTTTACTACCGTTTTGTAAATTCAATAAGCCACGATTTATTTTGTTTCCTGTTACATTCACAGTCACGCTATGTGAATTTATTTTAATTCTTATTTCGGAGGACGAGATCGGAGTTGAATCTTCGATATCCATATACGTAATATCTCCATTAAACTCTATATACATTTTTGAGTCATGTCGAGACTATTTTTTGCCATAAAAACCGGCCTCACCATCTCGTCCGTCGTAACCGTCGGCCGCTTCCTTTTTCTTGCGCTGCAACTCGCCAGTCTCGTAATATACCCGACTGGCGGTTAGTCTGGAAAACACGAGAACCTATCCCTTTTCGTTCTCCGTACAGGTCCCTAGCTCACATAAAGGGCGCTCGAGATATTGATCAGAACGCGCGGGTAACCGCTTTAAATTTCTAGTTAACCGCGTGAGGGTCGGTTACCCGCGCGAAGTGTGAAAAATTCAAAGTCCCCTTTGCGACCATCTTCTCAGACGGCCGCCGTAACACTGAGCATTTCCCCCACCACTTTTTGGTTCTGTCAACCCTTTACTCTCGACAACCCCCGACCGCCGACCAATAGGATTCGAGTATTTTTCCCGCCAAAAATTTCAGCCAATCAGAGAGCCGGATTTTTTTGTCCGTTGAAAATTATATCTCGACAAGCCACCAAAAATGCATATATACGAGGTACCGTTCGCGCGCGACTCTTTAGCTCCTTGCCCATAATAATGACTCCTTCAAGGAAGGAGCAGCGGGGAGGGGCCGGCGCGTCGCTTACTGGGGTGGTTTTTTTTTTAAATTTGTTAAACACATTTTTACTCGAGAAAAGTTTTGAAATCTCCGACCGACTTGCCGTCAAAATAAAAAATAAAAACGCACTGATTTACACCTCTTTTCGCGCCGATCCCTGACGTGACGATACGGCCGTTTCGGCTTCGTATTCGCGTTAACCGAGTTCTGCGATGGCCCGCAACGCGGACAGCATTGACTCAAAACGGCAATATGGACACGAAGTGGAGAGCGGCAAAAACGGTCTGCCGACACGATGTCGTCACGGACCAACAGAGAACGCTGCAGATCCTGTGGATCTGTGAGGTTTGCCGGCAACAGGAGCGGCCTTTGGGCCGCCGTGACAATGAAGATCAGACCGGGCGGACGACAGTGGAACGTGGTCTGCACCGGGTGCGAATACAACCCCGCCCTCCTCAGACACTCGTCAAGCACATTTACGATTAGTAAAGGCACAGTCAAAATAGTGCCAGTGAAAGATACCATAGTACATTTATATGTTATGCACAATAATTGGACTAATGTTATTTTCGTTTTCTCCATGTTATTGTAGGTAAAATAGTACACGTATAGCCTGTAAACAATATAAAATTCTTAGGGTGTTTGTAGTATTAAAAAAAAACCATTCCAGCCATCGGGAAACCGATGATATCAAGTTACGACATGGTAAAATTTGACATTTTGACCCGCCGAAATACAGAAAAGAGGTTCGGATAGCTGTTCTAGAACACATATACGGACAAAGGGCGTTGTGCAATTATCTGCGGTAGGTGGATAATTACAAACGCACCATTGAAGCTGTTCTCAACGCTGTTCTCGAGCAGTTACGAGAACACACCATCAAACAAACAGGCTACATCGGCCAGAAATTACACCTAGAACTCGAATATTCACATCCAGGTCAACGCTAACTGTAGGAATTCAAAATAAGTCAACACTAACTGTAGGAATTCAAAATCGGTTTCCCGATCTAAATCCAACGATTTTTTAAAAAATACAAATATATCCGTTCGCTTGCTTTAGACAAACGAACGGATATATTTGTTTTATGTTTTATTTGTTTATTAATAAACAGTTACAATTTTCTTAAAAGCTATATATACAAAATACAGATATAATAAAAAATTACAAAATACAGATATAATAAAAAATTACAAAATACAGATATAATAAAAAATTATTAAACATTTATACATTTATACAATTGTTATTTTGGAGTCGCCGGCGAGGCGGCCGGTGGAGTCGCCGGCGAGGCGGCCGGTGGGGCGGCCGGTGGAGTCGCCGGTGGAGTGGCCGGCGAGGCGGCCGGTGGAGTGGCCGGTGGAGTCGCCGGCGGGGCGGCCGGTGGAGTGGCCGGTGGAGTGGCCGGTGGAGTCGCCGGTGGAGTGGCCGGCGAGGCGGCCGGTGGAGTCGCCGGCGGGGCGGCCGGTGGAGTGGCCGGCAGAGTAACCTCGGATCACCTTGGGCGGCTGGCGGGGCGGCTGGCGGGGCGGCTGGTGGAGTGGCCGGCGAGGCGGCCGGTGGAGTGGCCGGTGAAGTGGCCGGCGGGGCGGCCGGTGGAGTGGCTGGTGGAGTGGCCGATGTTTGATGGCAAAAGGTTGAGAACCCATCAATTTTGAAAAATAAATTTTGAAAAATGAATTTTGAAAAAAGGTAAATTTTCATTTGAACGGGTCCAACAAATCTAAATATTCCGAGTTTTTGAACTCTTCGTTGAGAGTTTTGTTTTGGAAAAGCAGATCAATTTTTAATTTTGTATGGTAGTGAAATTCCCGTAAAAACGGTCCAAACCGGTATACAGAGTTAGGACCGTTAGACCGTACAATTTCCTTGTATATGGCCGCACGATACAGAATTTCATTTCCTTTCATTTCGGAAATTCGACGATACTTTTGAATATTGTCAAAACATTCAAAAGTATCATCGAATTCCGGCCAGAAATATCGCACGAAATTCTTATCGGCGTCCGTCATAATTTTCAATTCGGAGGTAAAGACCCCTGAGGGGCGTTCCTCCATCTCGATTAAAAATTGTCTCGGTATATTAGATTTGTTTTTCCCTATAAGTTCGAAATCTTTCCCCATGAACTCTCGAAAGAGGATATCTACGTCAATCCGACCGAATAGATCTCGGTACGTGTATACCGGCGGCATTCCGAGATTCTCGCAGATCGGATTTATGTAATCCATTACTTCATCTGTCCTCCACTTTCGAAAGTCCTTAAGAAGTGTATCCATAGTTTCCTCGTTGCATTTGTAATTATAAAGATTTGAAAAATAATCGTAATTTACATAGGGGCTGATAGACTCTACAAATTTAATGTCTTGTTCATAATGTCTGATATTGTTAAAAAGGTTTTTAATACGTTGTGTGTGACCAAGATCACAAGTATCTATTGTATAATATAGAAAATGTATTTCACATCTTTCTATGAGTTCTTTAATGTTGTCCCCGCGCCATGTTTCATAGCGGTCTGTTACACGATGGCGCCCCAAGGAATAATATCCCTCAGGCAGTCGTGAACAGACATTGATTTGGTGGGGCCGGTGAGTCAAGAACCTTTCACCATCATAACTCGCCCGTCGTCCGTGGTGGCTGGATTTTCGCCGACGCCGGTTACCAGCTTTCCCGTGCCGCACAAAACAAAGCACCGCCAAGGTGACTCCGAGGATCCCCGTACCCGCAGTAAAGTATGGTGTTTCTGAAATACACACAATATGAGATATAATTCTACACACGTAATAAATAAAAATATCCCCATCGCAGCAAACTTGCATACTTAGCGAATTTCCAATAAATATATAACATAACACTTAACAGGATTCATAAGAAATACATTCACAAAAAAGCGATATTTAAAATATTAATTATTCTCCTTAAGAATAACATTGGGGATGAGTACGCAGGTTTGCTGCAAAAAGTAACACAAAATAACTTATGCAAATATCAATAGAACTCATCTTAGTGTAGCCACATACCAAGTTTCATCCATGTACATTCATAAATAAGCGATATATAACATTTTTATTTTCATTTCCATAAGAACAATGGGGACCAAGTACCTAGGTTTGCTGCTACGGGAACCATAGACGAAATATTTTTTTGGTTGCAAACAACAATTAACCACAACCCGATGAAGCCATATACCAAATTTCGTCAGTTTATGTTCATAAATAAGCGAGATATACAATTTTTCTTTTTCTCCATAAGAATAACATTAGACAACATACTGTGTTTAGCACTTTCGATATCTCAGTAACCAATTGACTTAAAACAATGATCAATATATCAAATTGTTTTTTATGATGAATTCAATGGTAAAAATCAAAATTTGATTTAAATAAAAATTAAATGTGGAAACCCCATAAACTCCATTTTTGGGTTACAAAACCCCCCCAAAAAACCCTTAGGATGGTGAGATTTGTCTGGTTTTTGAAATCGTTCAAACAATTGGTGCTTTACACATTTGTACCAAATTTCATTAAGATCGGACCTTTTTTACGAGAGTTATCGTGCTTACGGACATATATATAAATTTGAACGAATGGTGTTTTTGGCATCTGGGGACTTCAAAATGAAAAGTTATCATGGTCTCGGGCTTAAGTCTTACCATGAGACCTACGGTCATAGTTTCTTCCCTATAGGTGAAATTCGCTAAAACAGCTAACCATTACATTTCGGTGGAAAGATATATCGCTTAGAGAGGAAAATACGAAAAATAAAACTTCATTTTAATATTTAGTACCACATCACAATGTTTGACAATCTGGTATTTAAGGATACCACACAAAAATTTCTAAGCCAAAATAATATTTTTAAAGTATTTTCAGAAAATTATTGAAGAACTCTGCATCAAATACCATTATCTCATACAACGTGAAAAAATAATATTTGCCTTTAGCTGAGAGTTAGAAGAAGTGCGGAGCCGAAGCCCCAATAGGTTTTGATCTAATAAGTGTCCTTTCCATACCTGCTTTTTCATAAACTATTACTGTCATTGGGGACATATATCCGAAATCTATACAGGCCGGGTATGATTATGAATTTGTATTTTGAAGCCCATAATTTCAATTTGATATATATCATAGTATAGCGTTTAAAAACCATCTATTTCAGGTATAAATTAAGTAATTTAAATATAAATAATCTACCTTTATTTTAAAGTTAAAATAATTTTTCAATGTAAAAATTATAAATATGTTCACTAAATACAATACAAATTTTGAAAGAATTACCGAATTTGTATTTTGAAGCCCATAATTTCAATTTGATATATATCATAGTATAGCGTTTAAAAACCATCTATTTCAGGTATAAATTAAGTAATTTAAATATAAATAATCTACCTTTATTTTAAAGTTAAAATAATTTTTCAATGTAAAAATTATAAATATGTTCACTAAATACAATACAAATTTTGAAAGAATTACCGAATTTGTATTTTGAAGCCCATAATTTCAATTTGATATATATCATAGTATAGCGTTTAAAAACCATCTATTTCAGGTATAAATTAAGTAATTTAAATATAAATAATCTACCTTTATTTTAAAGTTAAAATAATTTTTCAATGTAAAAATTATAAATATGTTCACTAAATACAATACAAATTTTGAAAGAATTACCGAATTTGTATTTTGAAGCCCATAATTTCAATTTGATATATATCATAGTATAGCGTTTAAAAACCATCTATTTCAGGTATAAATTAAGTAATTTAAATATAAATAATCTACCTTTATTTTAAAGTTAAAATAATTTTTCAATGTAAAAATTATAAATATGTTCACTAAATACAATTCAAATTTTGAAAGAATTACCTCCAACCAAGTATTATTTTTAAATAATTACCTTGTTGTCCAATACAGATGATCGCCAATACGAATACCAATAACAACTTCATGGTGAAGCTTTAACTCAACTCGCCAAACTGAGCTCACCTGTCCAAACGACCTGTATTTATACCCGGGGACGGGTGGTGGGGACAAACCGTTCAATCGGAATCCCGAGATACGTCCCCCACCACCAAAACCACTTTCGCCGTCCTTGGTTTGCGTGGAAATCTCGCCTGTAATTATCGCTCTACAGTCCACCGATGATAAAAATACTGATCAGCGATAACCACGAGACGATTTTTGGTGCTACAGCCGCCGCTTTTGAACGAAAAAGTCGGTTTCCATCAGCGCAACCGGGCAAGATCCCGCCGACCGCATTGTCGGATTTCAAAAATTCACCACTTTCGGTATCGTACTCCCAGTAGGTGTCGTTTCGTACGAAATGCGAACGTCTGCTATGACTGAAAGCCGCGTGATAGCCGCGGCCGTCCAATGGACCGACGGGCCATCGGTCTTCGATGTATCCCAAATAGCGCGCTCTCATGGATCGCGGTTCCAACGACCAGTAGTACGGACCGGCAAACACTAATGTTTCTGCCCGCCATTTAAATATTGTGTCTATCGGGCCGAAATACGACAACCCCACTTCCGATCGGACCGACATGCGGCGGCGGAGGGACGGGCCGACCGCAGTTAACGCGTACTCGTACAGATCGTCACCCGTCACCACGACGACAGAACGACGCGTGCCGTCATAGTGAAAAGCGTCTATCCGCCCGAATCGCGGCAGGTCCCCGAAATGATCGACCAACCGGTGTGTTCCCATTTCGACGGGACGGCCGAAATACCATCGCCACAGCGCGCCGTTTTTTACCATGAAAATCTCCTCCTCGAAGTAGGTTATGTCGTCGTAAGGGCCGTGCCAACCGCAATGGGATACGGGTATCTCTTCTCTTTCGCCTTCCGTAGGTACCCTCTCGTTACCCGCTCCGTCGTCGTATAGATCGGAGTAGAGTTTGCGGACCGACATCGAATCTACGGCTGGAAGTTTCGGTGACAAGGCATCCACAGACTCGGTGGAATACCACGGGAACATGACTGACGATCTATCCCGGTTGTGTGACAGCCCAATCGAGTGACCGATTTCATGTACGGCGACGTGAAAAAGGCTAGTGGTCTCCCATTCGTCTTCTTCACGGTCGTACTCCCGCCGGCGCTGACCGGCGTACCATGTTTCATCACTGTCAAAGTGTACGTCACCTCCGGTTTCGTCGGTTTCACCCGGATAAAACGCGTGCGCTAAAATGCCTCCGGGCCCGTCAAACTCGTACGAACACCCACCGTGGTCACGCCGGCCGAACGACAAGACAATATCGGCCTGACGCGCGCGAGAAAATCTCAACGCGGTGCCGTTCGCCCACGTATCGAAGGCCGCCTGAAGCGCGGTATGTACGTATGGCGCGAAGCGAGCCGAAAGCCGGTAAAAGTCCGAAGACCGCCCCGCGTCCCAGCGCCATTTTATTTCATTTCCATCGCTCCATCTTCTGACGGATCTCTTCGCGATGCGCCCCGTCGATCTGGGATACTCATTATCCGGAAGACCGCAGCGGGGCGTATTCATCAACCGCACGGTCGCCTCGTCCAGCGTTCCGGTGACGTTGAGACTTGCGTATTCCTGAAACTTTGAGATTGCGACCGCCATACGCTGACGCTCTCGATCGACCGCAGCCTCCACGCCGTCACCGGTTTTGTAAGGAAGAAGCGGCAGCGGTGTTTCGTCCGTGTAACCGTACGCTCGAAAATAATCCGCATACCGGCCCGGAAAGTCGAGATGGTGAATAGTGGCACGCCTACTCACCGGTACCGTTCCTGCGAGAAGTGGAAACAACACAATGTGCGCACATAAAACAACGCGTCGGAATCCGCACATCGCGGGATTCGATAGGCTTACCCTTCTTCCTCTTACGATCCTTCGGAAGATAAGAAATAATAACGATTACCTAACTGGGACGTTCGTTTTGATAACGATCTATCACGGGTGGGGTGGAATATATTACTACTTGATTTGTGCGCGGACGGTCTAATTACCGCCGCTGACCGCTGTACGTCGGGCCCAAGAGTTTTCACCTAGTAACGGTATCCATTTCGTGTTGTCGTACAACCAGTCTCTAGGGCCGACAACGCCTAAACGCAACAACGCGAAAAGCACTCCCCACAGGACGATCACCGCCGCCAGAACGTATCCCACGTACTGTATCCATTCAAAACCGCCGGATTCGGCGCGCTGCAAAAGCGGCGCGTTCAAATTACCACCGCGCTCACGCGCTGTCGTGTACACCGGTTGCGTACTCATAATGGTTCAATATACGTTTGTTTTTGTCCCTCAAATCACTTATATTGTGTCGCGGGATCTCCGCCGTACAACCTGTTCAGCACTTCGTGTTGGACGGTGTACAGTATCGGGATTGACAGGAGTCTCTCGCGTGAACAGTGATCGCTGAGAGCGTGCAACCGTTCCAAAGTCATTTCTTCGCGGTCGTCGCCCCCAGCGAAAAACGCAAACTCTACGTGCTTCAATTGGGGGTCCACGAAATTGATCTTGATCAGACGCACGCCCGGCCAAATGTCGCCGAGGTCGTGGACGGTCTCGCGGTACCGATCGTGCACTATCACGTGTAGGCCGTTTTGAAGCATCGCGATTTCCACCGTTCTGTGGGCATCCAGCGGACTTTGGTGCGGTGACACTGTCTCGGTACGCAGCACGCGAGGTACGTCGACGAGGTTTTCGCACTCCACCGATTCATCGGTCCCGTCGTCCGTCTCGTTCAACACGGTGTTTGTTTCGTCGTCGAACGGGCGCAACAACACCGAACAGTACACGGTACAAATTTCACCCGTGACGGGATCGGCGTGTTCGAACGTCCGTCCGCCGCCGTTGCGTGCCGTTGCGAAAGACACGGGATTGAATCCGAGAATTCCTAATACTCTGACGTCTACGTAAAGAACACTGGGCGCCTCGAATAGATCGCACCATAACTTGTTTGGACCGCCCACGATTGCCCGTTCTTCTTCCCGCTCCAACCTTTGTGAATCATCATCGTCATCCTCAACTTCAAAATCCAAATCTATTTCTATAATATCCGTTTTGCCACGTACGAAAGCTACCGCGCATCTGGCTCCGTCGCGCGATGGATCCGTATAGCCGTTGATCAGGTAATATTTCGTTAACAACAACGCCTTTTGCACATAGTCCTCGAATGTCGCATGAGACACGAATACCTTCTGACCCATTGTCTCCTCGTCCGTTCCCGTCATGAATATGGGTCTATGTATGATAATACCACGTCCTTCTTTGTGTTCGAGCATGCTCAAAACTTGGTCCGACTTTGACCAAACATAGTAGGTATACGCCCTCAACCAACGATGAAACACGCACATCGGAAACCACTCGTTGTTTCTTATCCTGCGTTTTGGGATTAGATATGACGAATTGATCGGTATGATCGGCATACCGAGAAATCCGGACAAAACGGCCAATCGCGTCGTGGCTTGTTTTTCTCTGTAGGCAAACTGCACGGCGGCAAATGCGGACATCACGACTCTGTCGAGTTCTACCCGCATTTCGCCGCAAACGGTGGCGGCGTTTATCGGCGTTATCAACAAACAGGCGCGCCAAGCCAGGGTGGGTCTTTGGCATTGGCACAGACTGGACACCGCCGACCGTCTGTACACCAGATCCGTAGTGCAATAATCGTCTGCTCTCAGCCAAAATATATTTGCGGTATAATAATATCTGCGATCATTCGTGCTGAATGTAAATTGTACGCAGTTGTTCAGTTTGTTAAACGAGGTGAACCGCAAACTAGACGACGGTGGGCGTTGATACCCACCCGCGCCGTCCATCGAATCGCCGTCGTTTCCGCGACCGCGTTTGGCACGTCTTGACGACCCGGCGGCGGACCTTTTGCCGGGACGTACACACCCGCCGTACCGCGGACAATCCACCACCGTCCCACCTGACAGCGTGACAACGTCAGAAATGAATTTGTCCAATTCGGCTTCATTCATATCGAAAGCGCGTTGTAAATGTCTTTTGTCCGTGTCCGGCGGCAGGAGGGAATCCAAAGCGTCATAAGACGTCAAGCTGTTGTCAAACAAAAACACGTTACTGCCGAACATGTAAGATTTATAACGTATGGACGACTCGCCCCCGCCACCAAAAACAGCAGCTTTGTTTAAAAATCCAAACGGCGAAATCATTTTTATCGATTCGGCACGAGTTATCGCTTCGTTATTAAAACTGGCGTTAAAAACACCACCCCCCGAAGCAGTGTCCGTTTCGTATACCCGCTCGAATTCGATTTTCAAATTATCGTTGCCCCGCGCCACCTCGACCACGTGATCCGTCGCCCGTATCCACGCCTCCACGATCTTTGTATTTTCCTTGTCGCGCCAATCGTTCGTTTTTTCCAGATCTGCCGTCAGCATTTCGTAAAGTCTTGTATTGTCATTTACGCTACGATATTCATCGCCACCGCTCGACAGAGTTTCGTTATCGCCGGTGTTAAGTGACTCGGCGTAAAGCTTTTCTATGTCAGAACCACGATTGACCTCTTTCAGAGTCGACCAAAAACGAAGTGTTTCGGCTCCTATTACACCGCTACTGAACTCGTTCAGCGCATTTCTCATATTCGGTATAACCGAATATTCGATTTCTGCGAACGGCAATAACCACACATCGTCGTCGATAAATCTGTCTCCATAAAAGACGTCGCTCGTGAATGATAACGACCAGGACATCCTTTGCGTGATATTATTATAGAAAGCCGCGCCCGAACGAGCCAGTAATATGGCGTTGCCCATAGCCACGCCTTTGTCATTCATTGTAAAATGATCTTATGATAAAGACCGGTAATAGCATTCCATCGGGACTCCGAGGGATATTCCCAGGTTGTGTGTGGGGATATTCAGGAATCGCGCCTCGTGGTCGTTATCATTTGCTCTAACAAAATAAATAAATTACATCAGCATACGTTTAGAGTTTTAGGCATCGGGGGACTTTCCTGGTCATACATCTGTGTACTGTTTCGTTATTCATGATAAAGCGTCCAACTACAACCCGTCGACCGATTTCGTCAGGCTCAATCACTAGGCTCCGCCTTCTAGCGAGTCTATATAAGACGGCTCCGCTGCCCGCCCTATTGTCATTCGCTCTCTTGTATCTGTCGGCTTCATCACGACACCTCTACTACAATGAAAATGGCGGTGATAGATTTCAACGCTTTTGTAAGCAAGAAGACTAACGATGTTTTTATTAAGGAATTGACCGTGGTGGACATAGTGACCGGATCTGCTCAGCACTGGATATTCAAACCGCCAAAGGATACACCTCGTTATTCGCCCGGTACTTACACCAGAGATCGCCGCAACGAATGGCTGAGCCATCATTATCACGGTCTGGACTTTTCGTGTGGGTTCAGTGATTATGAGGACTTGCTAGTTGGATTGAACGAGATTTGTTCACATATGAAAGTGCTCTATGCGCCGGATCTCGAGAAGGCTAGAGTGTTGGAACAACTATTTGATACCAGACGATTAGTCTTTAGTCTGGAGAAGCTCGGTTGCCCTCCACTAGAAAGAGCATCACTTTTTCCAAGGCTGATAAGCGATTGTGGTGAAGACGAGGCTGGGCGGGATGAGGACTTACCCAAACAGTGTCTCTACCACCAGTTGTACTCACCAGGATTCGTGTGCACTTTTTCCAACGCACAACTTCTTGCTAAATGGTGTGCTGACAACATAGCTCTTCTAGACATAAATGAACCTTCTGTCAGGGCGAAAATGTTCGCCGACTGGAAACAAACTTCACCCACTGCCAAAGAATTTGCAGATGCCGGTTTAGTACCCGTGCATTCTACAAACTATTCCACCAAATGTGTGTACTGCGGTGTCATTTTGGGCGAATGGAAGGAAAATGACGATCCCTTCGCAGACCATGCTCGGAATTCACCTTTCTGCAAGTTTGTTCGATTCAACATGCAGCTGAAGGGAGATCAAAAGGATAATAAACGTAGACTCGCATGCTGCTCCGAAAATACTCCTGACATAAATACTCCTGACATTACTGCATCGGATTTGGCCAAGTGTTGTCGTGCATAATCATGATTAGTTTTATAGAATTATGAAAAGAGTATCTTTTCATGATCCACTTGTCACCGCTTCACTCAACCCGCCGGATGAAGAGAGGATATCGACCACCAATCACTGACAGTAAATTTGAACTAGTAATACTCTTATTTAAAAACAGAAGCAATCATATGTTTGCTTGTACATTTTAAAATAAAAATGTTAATATTTATTTTATCTTATTATTTATCCGAAAAGGTTTTGTCTCAACCCGGATTTGACTCATCCTGAAAACGCAAAAATACAAATGATCTCACCGCTCTTCATTTCGACTCGAAACGTGACGACATGAAGAGTTGTAATTGACACCATCGCGTTGTAGTGTAACATTTCAACAAACAAAAAAATTATATAATCGAATCAGCATACTGATGAAATATACTTTCAATTCGGTGCGATTTTGTTTGGGGCGTACCTTGATTACGGCCGTAACCGAATGATTACATCGGGAACCCGTCCGGTTATGAAACTCGAATGATTACATCGGGAACCCGTCCGGTTATGAAACGCGTTCAATCTCAACGCTACGGGGCGTGGCCAATCGCTCAGCCCCCACCACTCGCTAGACCCACTATAATAAAGAGTTCATTGCGGCAAACTGAGTCAGTTCGCTATTTCTATTGGAGAGGTTTGCAACCAACTGAGATATGGATGTGCGTACGGACGTTAACGTTGAGAATTTTATTAGATCGAAAAGAAGTCTTCAAAATTTTTTATTATTTATGGTTAACGTATACGATTATGAGCAGAGGGGGGGAGAAAATAACGAAATGACTAGAATAATGAGTTTTCTTTCGGAAACAAATCCAGCCAATCAGTTTTATTATATCGCTTCCAACTTAAAATCATATGTATTGGATATTATGGATGGTACCATCAATTTTGACCAAAGATCGCGCAGCAGAAGTCCTCGCTCTCGACACAGTCTGCGACCCGACGGCGAAGAAGAGTCGCCGGGGAGTCTTCGCTATCGTCACGATCTGCAACCCGACGGCGGAGAGGAGTCACCGGGAAGTCCTCGTTATCGTCACGGTCTGCGACCCGACGGCGGAGAGGAGTCACCGGAGAGTCCTCGCCATCGTGGTAGTGTACGCCAGAGGAATCGAACAAGGTTGCGGACGACGACCGCACTACGAGAAGAATAAATGTATTTCATGTCAAGAAATGCGTTTTAAATTTTAATCCTTTAACTCCTAATGCTTGTGATCTTTTGTAATACATGGTGAAAATGAATTAGTTTTATATAATGTATATTGCATTAACGAATATGTCCGTATCCAAATGGACATATTCGTAAGTTTTTAAAAACTAATAATTTATCGAGCGGGGAACCGATTCGATATGAAAAATGATAGATTTTTCCATTAACTACGTTGTCCCGGAACATCACTCTTATTATTACATTATCAAATATACAGTTAACGGGATCCCGATAAAATTGTAGGGTTTTAAAAAAAAACACTCTTTAATAACATAAAATATTTACAATTTATTAAAGAATAAAATACATTGTCCCGGGTAGACTTTTACGGTCTCTGTTAGTCAGTGCCAAGGACTGCTCACGGGGCTCGGCCGAACTGCATGTAAACCTTTTCGGAGCTCGGCCGAGTTCGATATAGACATATATTTTTTGCAGGTGACTTCTTACTGTCTCGGCTGAACCCCGGGTAGACTTTTATGGTCTCTGTTGAGACTTGGTAACACATCATCGTGATAAAAATAATAGATTCCGAATAATTTAACAACACAAAAATATGTTTTGATTTTATTTACAAATTATTAAATATAATAATTTACAATACTAATAAACAGTTTGACATTCACCAACGACTGGAGATCTTGCCGCCAAAATGATTGCGCAGTGCCCAAACTCTATTGTTCGTGCACGGTCGTAACGAAATGTTCACGTAGACATTCCATTTACGGCCATCTATCTTCGTTCTCGAAAGTGGTTACGGGTGTTGAAAAATCGCCTTTGCGACCGTCCCCATCGACGTCAGCCGCGAGACTGATCGTTTCCCCCACCACTTTTTGGTTCGGTCAACCCTTTACTCTCGACAACCCCCGACCACCGACCAATAGGATTCGAGTATTTTTCCCGCCAAAAGTTTTGGCCAATCAGAAGGCTGCATTTTTGCGCGCGTCGAAAATTACATCTCAACACGCCGCCGAAATTGCATATATACGAGGTATCGTTCGCGCGCGACTCTTTAGCTCCTTGCCCATAATAATGACTCCTTCAAGGAAGGAGCAGCGGGGAGGGGCCGGCGCGTCGCTAGTTGGAATTTGTTTTTATTATTATTATGATTCAAAGAAAAATATTTTTACCACAGAAAAGTTTTGTCCCGGCCGGATTATAATTTGCGGAGAAACGCAAAAATACAAACCATTTTCACCGCTCTTCTCGTCAACAGTTTTGGCACCGTAACGGTGGTGGTGGAACGAGCGGGAAGCCACAATTGTCACCACCGTCACTGCGTGTAAAAGTAAATTCGCTCACAAACAAATTTTTTTCCACGGTCAGATTACACTTTCCGACGAATCGCAAAACTGGTCCGTAAAACACATACAGTTTTCGCCGCTCTTAATGTCGAGTCGAGGAGTGACCACCCGTCGAGTGTATTATGAGACTGGCGAGTTGCAGAGCAAGAAAAAAAGGAAGCGGCAGTTACAAAATGGTAGTAAGCAAATTCACATATAACACACGTCCGAGGGGATCCGGACTCTTGTTAAAAATTGTACATTTAAAATAATTATTTTGCACACAAATATTTTAAGATGTCAAATTTTACCATGTCGCAACTTGATATCATCGGTTTCCCGATGTATCGAAGGGTTTTTTTAAAAAAAATACTACAAACACCCTAAGAATAACAAAAAAAAACTTTATTGATTACAAATAACGATCGTTAGTGTACAAATGTTTATCTATTACAATCCAAAATTTTAACTACGTTATTTCTAATCCTCTACAATCATTACGGGTGTCGGCTCGATGATCATCGTGAATGGGATCCAACGATTAAACTGCGTTTTGGTATCGTGCCTCCATCCGGTAGGGATGTAGCTGCAACTTCGACATGGTGTGTTCCAGCGCAGTTGGCCGGGAAGTATGGTGAAACTCCTCGACTTCCACATCATTCCCTCTTCACCGCTCTCGAAAAAGAAGTCTGTAGTTGCGCAGCAAGCTCCGCACGTGGCTTTCAGTAAGATGTTCTTCGGTGGGTTTTCGGAACACCTGACGCACGAGTGATTACAGCTGTTGCATGCCCGGTGAAATAGAGGAAAATCTAGTGGTTGGCGCATAGCGTGGTTACACGCGGGGCAGATTAACAGATTTTCCCTCACCAACCGCGTTGATCTCACGAATCTATTCATACCGCACGCACAGCACTTGTCCGTAGGAACGATGACCGGGAAGGGAGGGTGAAGAAACAAGAATGAAAATTCTCCACAGGACAGCATTTCTAGGCGTCTGAATCACGACTGAACGTCGATCCGCGGCGGCGCGATTTTATACTCGAGGTGGTTGAGTGGGGGTGGCATCATTCGATAGTTTACCGAATGACCCAACAATCGGTTGTCATCTGAAGGTTATCCCGATACGGAACTCCGACCTGTCATTTGTTCGTCCATGACATAATAAGTTCCTAGAAAGTCACGTGACGTTCTCCCACTCCATTTTACTAGACCTTCCCGTGCCTGACACTCATTTTTGATAAGAATGTCGGTTCAGACACCCACCATGAGCGAATCGCGAAGTCCGAATACCATTCAAGATCTTACGGTCACGGCGAAGAGAGTGACGGATAGAATTAACCCGAAAACTCTTCAAGATCTGACGGTTGCGGTGATAATGGAGTTCGTGCCGGAGGGGATCAACCTGTTACCAATGTCCCTACAAGATTACATCGTCGGAATCATGTGGAAGGAAATTCAATTTTCGAAAAATGTAGTGGATATTCTGCATGAACACAGTTATATACGGTATATTCAGATGCCTCATTCATGGTGCGTAGAAGATTACCAAATCATGAGAGACCTATCGGACGAGTGTTCAGATGCCGTAAATCGATATGCAAAGCTGATGAACGCATGGAAGCGATACCGATTCGGACCGCTCGCGACTTGAAACTTCGGACAGAGTGGGTGCAGTCAATTCGACCTCACGTCTTTCGATGATCCAAATATCAAATTTTAACCTGTGGGATACGCGAATTTCGACTTTGTGTATATTTTTATTCTATATTTTTGTTATTTTATTTGTTTTTAGTTTTTTTTTTTGTAATAAATGTTGAAAATAAATTAGTTTTATATCATATGTATTGAATTTATTTTTAAATAAATTCAATAAAAACTTACGAATATGCTCTTTTGACTATATACAAACGGGCATATTCGTAAAGTTTTTAAAAACTAATAACTTATCGGGCGGGAACCCGATTTAATATAATTTTCTCGTTAACTGCAGTATCCAACCGTGACCATCAAAGGGTTAAATGAAATAATGTGCTTATTGCGGTTTGAGTAAATATTGTACATATTTTTATATGTTTCTCTTGGCAACAAATATATTTATTTCAACTTTATGTGTGTATGATGTTCAAACAAACAAAGTTTCATAAATATTTTTACTACATCTTTTTTTACAATTATCACTTAAAATCGGCACTTAGTCTTGTATATTGGATCGGGGGGGATGTTTTAATAAATTTCAGACTGTAAAATGTTTGAACTAATTTATTTTTCAGCATAACCGTTGATTTTGTGTAAAACTAAGTTACCCGGGCGTTGGAAAATGATGGCACCGGAACCACCCTTTTTGAACTGTGATGATCGTATTCGTCCGTATCCGATTCACTGTCACTGTTGCCGTTTCCGGGAAAAGGTTTTTCGTGATAATGAAATCGAATAAAACACTCTTCACGGTCAATTATAAAGTAAAGTGGCTTTACGACGCAAATATCGCAGTAGTTATCATGCTTCAACACTATGTTCCCCAACACTCCATCCGCACCCATATGGCAATGGTTGATTTCTCGATAAAACGTCCAACATTTAGGAGACATCCCCCACTTGCTTTCTCCCATTTCATCGTTTAGCGATATAAATGAAATGTAACTGTAACAATATGCGCACAGCCTGACACGTCGTTCCACATTTACCCATACGTAGTACTCCCACACTATATGACAGTCTTCGAGCGATACAAACTCCGGAATTCCTAGCTCGTTATCCGGGTAGTTCATAACCATATTCAACTCCGATCTCGTCATGTCCAGTAAGTCTACGCTCGAATAATCAAAATCTTCGGGACGATGTAAAGGCCCCTGTTTCAACCAGAGGTCTTTTACTAATGCTCTTGTACATTTTTTCACGAGTCGCGGTAATGGCAAACTCTCGATTACGCTCGCATCATCGAGCGACAGAGTAAACGTCTCGCAAGCTAATTCGAAGAGTGTTTTTACTATAATATTTGCGGGGCACATGTTGAGAATCGGGTCTTTATTTTTTTAATTCTGACGGAGGCCGGAGATTTCAAAACTTTTCTTGCAGAGTTTTATATTCTGCCGGACCGTAAAACTCGTAAGTTTTTGCCGCTCTCCACTTCGTGTCCATATTGCCGTTTTGAGTCAATGCCGTCCGCAACGCGGGCCATCGAAGTACTCGGTTAACGCAAATACGACGCCGAAACGGCCGTATCGTCACGTCTAGGATTGGCGCGAAAAGAGGTGTAAATCAGAGCGTTTTTATTTTGACGGAAAGTCGGTCGGAGATTTCAAAATTTTTCTCGAGTAAAAATGTGTTTAACAAATTTAAAAAAAACCACCCCAGTAAGCGACGCGCCGGCCCCTCCCCGCTGCTCCTTCCTTGAAGGAGTCATTATTATAGGCAAGGAGCTAAAGAGTCGCGCGCGAACGATACCTCGTATATATGCAATTTCGGCGGCGTGTCGAGATGTAATTTTCGACGAACAAAAAAATCCGGCTCTCTGATTGGCTAAAATTTTTGGCGGGAAAAATACTCGAATCCTATTGGTCGGTGGTCGGGGGTTGTCGAGAGTAAAGGGTTGACCGAACCAAAAAGTGGTGGGGGAAATACTCAGTCTTACGGCGGACGTCGGAGAGGGTGGTCGCAAAGGGGACTTTGAATTTTTCACACTCTCGTGCGGGTTACGGACCCTCACGTGGTTAACCAGAAATTTAAAGCAGTTACCAGCGCGTTCTGATCAATATCTCGCGCGCCCTTTATGTGCGCTAGGGACCTGTACGGAGAACGAAAAGGGATAAGTTCGTGTTTTCCAGAATGACCACCGGTCGGGTTTATTACGAGACTGGCGAGTTGCAGCGCAAGAAAAAGGAAGCGGCCAAGCGCAAGAAAAAGGTAGCGGCCAACGGCTACGGCGGACGAGATGGTGAGGGGAGACGAAAGGCGTTCGGCCGAGATCGTGTACCGTCCAACAATAGGATTTGAGTATTTTTCGACCAATTAGAGGCCGGTTTCATGGCAAAAAATAGTCTCGACACGACTAAAAATGTATTTAAAGTGTAATGGAGATATTACGTTTATGGATATCGAAGAAATTGAGAAAACGGCTACGACTTAATGGATGTTGTGGTTCTTCATCTATTGGAGCCGCTTAATTCGAGTATCCACTCGACAGCTTCCCCCACAAAACATATGCTGGTACATTATTGACATTATTTACAACGTGACCCGTGATATGATCATGAATATACACGTTTTAATTCCACCAAAGAAATTGTAAACATATAAAAAATGCTCAAACATGTCTCTTTGATAACACAGATTTACACAACACCAACACGTTTGTGTCTGAAACGGTCTATGTTTATGTCTGAAGTCCCAAATATACAGTTAACGGGATCCCGATAGATTCGTAGGAGTTTTTTAAAAAAAACACTTTTAATAACATAAAATATTTACAATTTATTACACTTTAAAATGTATATTGTAACAAATTATTACACCACAACAATTTATATCTAACATATTTAACAAACAATTTATTATTAAATAATAACTCTTATGGTCATTTAAGCAAAATATAATATTTTAACATGTATTAGTTAGTGCAACTCTTGTGTTAGTTTAAATATAAATCAAAAGGTATTCAATATTAATTATTCGATCAAAACTTTAAAAATATTTACAACCAATCTATTAATAAATAATTATAATATACAATAGAATTTTCTTAATGTAAATGGTACCTCTTTTATAAATGAATATGATACGTGAAATAACCTCTTTCCCGAGAAAAGTACTGGGTGTCAGGCGTTGATTTCATCGATGGCTGGGTGTAATGGGCAGGTTTAAACTCCGTGGTGGTGCAGTAACCTCTGTTTTGAATTTCGGGTTCGTTAAAGTTGCAATTGTTGATGAAATTCAAGAGAATCATAGCCGCTTTGTCGCTCTTGTTTACGGCGCAGGTCGAATCTTGTAACTCAACTTCGTGATCGGCGATCCGCATACGTTTGATAGCTCGTTGCATACGTTTTATAGCTCGTTCCAACGCCGTCAGTCCAGGTTGGTTGTCGTGATCACGGTTCAACACAACGTAACACGGCTTAACTTCAACATTTTTGATTTGAAGAGGCCGTCGTGCGTCGTCCGTTTTGATCCGTTGGTGAATGTAGGATACGTCGTCCGTTTCGATCCGTCGTGGAATGTAGGTTTTCGAGTGACTAGCCTTTAGTTTTTCGGCCGCTTTTCTTCTTTGTTGTTTTCTCAGCGCCGTCTTGGTAGGCCCTCTTGGGCGCCGTCTACGTCGAAAACGGCCTTCCTTCATCTCCGGCGATCCGCGTTGATCTTGCCAATATGACGGGCGGTCAGGGGCGTAGGAAGGTAGAGCAGACGGAGCAGACGAATTTTGTTCACGTCGGTCTGGGGACGGCCATCTTCGCCAATACGACAGTCGGTCAGGGGCGTATTCGGTTAGAACAGACTTTTGTTCATATTCTACAGGCGAGCGTAGTTTTGGTATGCGATAGTTGTCCATCGCTGGCAGCGTACCGATGAAGATGTGTCTGAAGTGCACAGAGCGAACTCAAAAAGAAGGAGACGAGTGGTGTACTGATGGAGCTCGCCGCGCGCCGGGCTTTTATAACCGGCGCGAGTGGTGGGGATGACCTCTATTCCGTCCCGCGCGGCTCGTAAACCCGAGTGGGGGGAATCGCTTTCGACGCCGCCGTCACCAGTGACACTTCGGGATGCCGATTCCAGTAAGAGCGGCTAGTTATGGAATTATTCGGTGAGTTAACGCCCGACCCGTCTGTAGCGAATCGATCCGTCCCGGCGATGCGGATCGATGTGGTAAAGAGTACAGATAGTGATCGTGGATTTCGTCTTTTTGACAATGCCCTCTTCGTTGTGCGCGATGTGGCATCTGAGGAATTGTTTTTAGAACGCATGAGAATTGCGAACGCAGTTTTTGAAAAAATTGTCAAACCGCACATGGACGATCCGTTGAGTGCGCTCGCTCGCAGACTGGTATTGGCTACAAAGGTGTGCATATCGAAGTATTTCAATAATCAGTCCTTCGCCAGAACGGGACGGCCATTTATCGTCAAGGCACATTTTAGAGATTCGCCCACGCTGTTTTGTGGCTGTTCGGACTTTTTGCGTACCTATTTGTATACTAGAAAAAAAGGTGAACCTTTTTTCGACAAAGACTCTTACGAAACGATGCCAGCAACTACTACGGGCGTTGCTTTCGATGGCGGCAGCGCGAATCGAACACAACCCATGACGGACGCTGAAAAAGAATTGGAACACTGTCGTTTCCTGTCAAGACTCGGCGCCCTTTCAAAATTGCTCATAGAAGGTGGACCAAAGCCGGGAATCGATTTCTTAGACGGTGCGAACGACAGCTTCGGAGGTTTCGACGAAGAATCTCAATCCAGACCGGAAGCGACGCTTTACGTCATTGCCGACGTTACGGCTCTCGCGGAATTTTTATGTTATATGTTTTTTATGACGCCGGTCGATCTGAGAAGACGTTATGAGGTTGTGACCGGTTGTACGGCGCCTTACGTGAGCGAATACGCCGCCGAGAGGTTGACGCAACGTGCGAAAACCTGCTGCTACGAGGAATCGATCAGATACAACTCCACCGATACGGTTCGACGAGCAATAAAAGAGTTTTTGCGCAGAAATCAACGAGCGAGCGAAATGGAGCGGGACGGTATTTACGATAAGCCCGCGGATAACTCAGATCCATTCGCGGCCGAACTGTTGCGCGAAGAGGAGTCCGGGCGGTTACGCGAACGAAATTTCGCGTAGCATTTACTCCTTTTGCTTTTTGACAAAGCCCTGTCGTCAATAATCGATAACGGATTTGACAACGTTAACAAAAGGCGTAGATACGGTACCAGCGCCAAAAGTGTTGGTGGGGCGACAGTTTACACGGGAATACTCGACACGGTGGGAAAGGTCGTCGTGAGGTATAAGGAGGGCGTTTCCCTTTTGAAGTCGACCAGAGCTCCTAGAGGCGCGGCGGCCAAAAAAGGTGGAGGTTCTATTTCTTCAGAAGCGTTCCTAAATTTGCGTGTACCGATCAATCAGATTACAGCACAACGTTCGGAAAGCAAGAGTTAAAACACGTAGAAAGATCAGTGCAAAATAGAGTGCTAATTCTCAGAGACGATGATGGCAGTACAATAAAGTAAATGTTCAAAGGACTCGCCGGCGATGACGACGAGCCTGACAAGAAAAAATTTAAGGTCAACGCCCAACCGTCGGTGAAATTCAATTATAAAGACGCGGAGAAATTCAAGAAAAAAATCAAATACGACGAGTCGACCAAGAGATGTACTGGGACCAACGCCCGTCCACTCGTAAAAAAGGTTCGGGGCGAATCGAGCACAACCGAGAAGAAAGTCGACTGTTTCTGTAATCTCTTCGGTGTCGGTGATTTGGAACGAGAGAGGTTGAAGATGTACATCAACGCGCTCGACACACGAGGAAACGACCTCCATCTGTCTGCGATCGCGACGACAAATCTGAAGCCGGCGAATTTAGTACGGACCACCGTCACTGAAGAAATCCGAGCAAATTCCAGGAAAAAAAATAACCCGTTCGCGAGCGAAGAGCGCTCCACTCTATTTTGGATTTTACGAATAATTTTGGATACGGACGGGTTAAACAAATCGAGACCATCAAAAAAAAATGATGTCTTCACAATTACGGTGCCCGCTCTCGCCGAAGATCAATCTTCAAAGCACTTATTATTGGCCGAATATATTGTATTTAAACTATGGTTATTCGTCCGATATGTGTTTAACACGGTCTATGCTGCGGCGGCAGAAGATAATCGCGTCCTCTTGCCAATATTTTTAGTCAAAATAGACGGACGCGCTGTTTTACGTAAACTTTTAAAAGATATCTTCATTGGAGCGTCTAGTAAGGAAGCGTCAGATCTGAGAAGAAAGTTTCGATGTTCATTTGTGATGTAACATTTTTTTCGCAATAAAAGACCAAGCATTTATTTTTGTTTCTATTTTACCTCTCAGACAAACTGAGATTTCTTCTTGTGACACGTATTGCACTCACCGGAATAATAATTCCGGTTGTTTGCGGATTTCTTCATGACACCGCTTATTGTGACAGTTTTCTTTTTACAATGAATGCAATAAATGTTTGTATCTTTAGGTGGTCTCGTCGCCAATGGTGATTTCCCCCTTTTTACTGTGTTTCGCGCTGATACTTCATCTTTTTTACTTACGCGTCTTCCGCGTCGGTTATTTACAGTCGGTGAACTAGAACGCTGTCGCTCCCGTTTCACTAACTCTCGCAAAGTCTTTCTTATCCGTTTTAATTCGTCCGCGGACATGTTCTTCGTAAGCACTTATTATCCGCCCAATCACGAGAATTTTCGGGAGAAAAATAAAAAAGATTATTAGAAATTTGAATGGGTTATGATACCCCATCGGTCTTGTGACGGGGGTGATCTAAATATGGACCGAATAGTCAGTAACTGCCCGAGGGGTTTACCGGCCTACACGGACCAAGCGAGTTTGGCCTCCAATGGCTTTGCGCCCTGGATTTACCCCGACCCTTTGAAGATCGCGGTGATCTTCCCCACTTAAACGATGTCGGTGCAACCTGGATTCGGCCGAAATCGACTGTTATGAAATTTGGCTCGGCCGAGTTACATAACCGTCGTATTACAGGGGTTGAATCGAGAAGTAAATTACAAAAGTTATTTGAAATAATTTATTTTGTAAAACAGTAAACCACACACGTTCGATATATCGAACGACTTACAACAGATTACTCGCAGACATCCTCGTCTTCATCGTTTACAAGTTGGAGACCGTGACGCGCGTAAACGTCCATATATACAACTCCGTTATTTTTGATGCGAATTCTGATAAACGAAGATACGAGTACCGCTTCCACGCCTTGTTTAGGTTCGTTCTCGATCACAGTCTTATCCTCCTCGTGATAGCGCATCAGGGACACGCGGTTCGGTATTCCGTACGTACCCAAAATACGGATACTGTCAGACCGCGATAAGCCTTGGATTTCATCCAGAACACAACTTCGGCCATACCCACTTCTAGGATTGCCATACGAGCGGCCGTACACGGCCAGTGATGACACACCACCGGCCACATTTTTGTATACCAGGTGTTTAGCAAATTCTTCTGTCAATTTCACAAAACACACCTCGTATAGACTCAATAAGAATTCGTAAAAATAAGTGCCGAAACATCGAGAGAGTTCGATATTGTAGGCGATCGTATCGTCGGTATCGGAATTCCTGTCGGTTTGAAGTTCAAAACTGCCCAAGAAGATCAATTTGATCGGAATGTAGAATCTGCAATCCGAATAACCATAACGGTTAAAAGGTTCGAATCCGTTGAAAAATATCAACGACCTGAGTTTTTTTTCATTTGACAAGCAGCTGAACGGATGCAAATGGTTCACAATTAGTTTTCGTCCCCCTTTCGACGTGTCCATGGCCAAGAGAAGAGACTTGACTGCGTTGATTATCTGTAGAAAGTATTTGGTCCGTTTGAACTTTTTGATCGTGTTCTGGTCATTAGACTCCTCGCGTTGCGTGTTCAACGAGTTTATGTTGATCGCTAACGTTGCCAGGCCGTCTTTCAGAACCTTACTGGGAGATATAAACGTTTTTCGGTACGATGATATTCCCACCGCTGTTTTCAGTATGCTGGAAAAGACGCGTCTCGTTTGATAATCCGTACTCAAACCGTCTTCCCCGTCGTCCATGATCACTTCTTCGCCGTCCCGTAAAAAAGTGTTTTCAGAACACGTTTCTATGATCACTTCATCGGGGTCTCGATAACAGTTTTCGTTTGGAACCAGTCTGGAACAAGATTCCAAATACGAGTGTAACATCGATTGTTTCTCTTCGTTGACTCTACAATCGGATGTTTCCGTTAGATTAGAGACCTCAGCCGAATCTGGCAATAAGAAATTAGGTATTTTTTTACATGGGAAATTCGATGGACTCTCGTCCGAACAGGGCCGTTTCTTACCGGCGAGCCGTACAAAATCAGCCAAGTAATCGGTCGTTACTTTGTCCGCGTCGCGGCTATGGTCGCCGTCGGCCAACTCGCCTCCATTTCCAATCACTTCCAAGTCGTTCACATTTTCGATCACTTCCATCTTCGCTCCGTCCGTTGTAGTTTCCGGTGCAATCATCGCGATCGATTGAGCCACAATAGAAGTCGGCGACGGTGTTATAGGAACGGGGTTGCTCATATGTTCACCACCGACTGGTCGACTATTGCTTGTGCACGAAATGTAGGTGAGGGGGGAGTTATCGCGTCAATTGCTTCGCCTTTTGAGCGGGGTTCCCTTTCCGGCTCGCCGGTACTTCCCAACCTCCTCTCCCAAAAGTACAATAACGCCACCGACAAGGCGAGTCCAACGATTATCCACGCGCCCACGCGTAACGCTTCGTTCCACAGACGTCCAAAAACGCTTTCAGCACCTTCGACCACATCGTTCGCTGCTTCGCCGAGTACGTGTGGTGCGTCCAATACCACTTGCCCGAGCATTTCGCCCAAAGACGGTTTGGTCAAACAGACGTAAACGTCACCGGGATCAGCGTAATCCGCCACCTCGAGTTTGTCCGTCCCGGTACCGGACGGATCGCAACGCACACAGGGCGTCCTACCCGACCATTCTTCGGCACAGGACGTTTCCCGGACGACGGCGGGGTAGTTGCGACAATACTTGTCTTCCGGCAGACCCCCGTCCTCAGTGACTATTTCGCAACACGCGTACCGTACACGACACGATACCAGTTCACCCGTGTCTTTGTCTCGATACACGCGCCAACAGCCGGCGGCCCTCTTGGCGCCTTCAGCCAGAGCGGAGTATATCGCCGCCGCGCCGCCAGACGTCAGGACTATTCCAAAAAACAGTCCACGGCTCACGATCGGTCGTCCTTTTCGCAATGATTTCTCCATCGCTTTCACTAACCGTTCCGCGGCCGCGTAACGCCCGATCAACGTGCTCAAATCTTCAGCTGTTTCGTAAGCGGTCTTTTCGAAAAGCTCAGCGGGTACCCGCGGCGCGTCGCGCGGCCGTCGCAACGCGGATTCAACGGCCGCGTCTGGATATGTGTCACGAAACGCGCGCGTCAGGTAATCTACGAAATCCGCGCTACGGAACGCGCTGTCTGCGGGTACGCCTAACCCGTCTAGTACTTCCGTCACGCGTCCTCTTCTCATATCGCGCAACAATGCGTTTAACGTCACCGCCGCGGTCGTACCGTCGTCCGCCACGTCCACCGCGGCACGAAACACCGCGTTTTCGGTAGTCTCGCCAACCCGCGCCGCCGTTCGTGACAACACCGACTCCATCAGACGATCGGTCGTTGCCGCGTGCGCTCCACCTTCTCGAGCTAGTGTTTTTGAAATGTCGCTTTTCGCCGCATTCAACGCCTCCTCAGCCGCTGCTTTGGATTTGAAAACCGTACCCGCGAGGGTTTCAAGCCTTTTAAAGGCATTTACGAACGCGTCACTAAAGGCCCCGGCCATTATTAATAAGACTTATCCCGGAGACAATGAATGATGTTCGAGAAAGGTGGTATGGGGATCGGGGTCTCTTGCTTTGGTTAGAAACCTGGCTGAAAGAATACCGCGATTACATTATGAAAGCATACGGAATCATCAATACCGATCTGATACCTAAACGTCAATACGTACGTGCGATGGCGTGGTATATGTCCGTTTTCGACGTTACTATACTGACTCATCAAATGGTCAGTATGGTTTATGAAAACGATAAAAACGTACAGAGCGTCTATTATATGGACACGGTCGATCTAGTCGAAATACTGAAACGCCTGGAGAACGGGATGAATCAGTGCCGTGATAAATTTGATGAACTGATGACAATCGACGCGATCGAACGCATGTACGTAGCGTTGGCGGAAGACAACCAAGATGACGGTGTCAAAGGGACTATCGAACGGTTCGAAACGGAATTGGATTCGTTGTCGAGACGTGGTGACTCTGGTTTCGTTGAATCGGTGCGTTCCGGGGACTGCGGAGCGCTACCCGTAGGCGTATCAGCGTATGTCCCCGATCCCGAACAGGCCGGTCTAATGACCGACATCGTGATGTCGCGGGGAAACGTCGACCAACAATTGATCGAAATGGCAACGTCGTTGGAGATTTTACGCGCGGGCAGCGACCGTGAAGCGGTGCGCGACGTTAACTTGGAATCTCGCCTGCCGCCGAATGAGGTCCGCGCCATAAAACTGATCACCGTACCGGGTGATGCGGCCTTGGCACGTCAGATTTGTGAATCGTATCTCGCAAAACTGGCAGAAACCGTTGACGGGGTTAGAACATATCTAGTCAATTACGGCGATCTGTTGAGTAAATGGCGGGGTCAGAGCGAGAAAAACTTTGAACAGATAATGATATGGCTGTTGGATAGAGCGAGGGAAAACGCGAGGGAGGGTCGTCATTTCGACGTCCTATGGATAGACGACGTGCACGCATTGATGAGCGAACGCGGAGACTCGGCCGGCGGTGAGGACTATTTGAACGTGATAAAAACTACCATGCTACAAATTATGGACAACTTCAACAAAGACTCGCGGTTGAGCCGATTCGCCCTGTTGTTCAGCACAGGCGCTGGTCAGCGGGATATAGACGCGGCGTTCAGACGGCGAATCGATAACATATACGAGTTGATACCACTGAGCGGATCACCGGCGTTCCGCGAGATTCTCGTAAAACACATGTTACGCGTGACCCACCTCAACGTCGAAGGGGCGGCCTTGGAACGACTAAATAGGACGACGACCGCGAGCGAACTACAGAGCGCGGTGTACGCATATTACGTGCACGCTAAATTCACGGTTACGAACGAATTCAACGTGGCCGTGCGGGGTGACAGGCATTACAAACTTTTACCGCTCAAGAGTTATTACAATCTAAAGGGCGACGCCGTACGAACGAGCGCTTCTAACGATCCGATAGTGCAAGCTGTTAAGAACGGTGGCGGGTCGAGGTATTTTTACAGAGAAGGCGTCGTGGACGCGCGCAATCTTTCTGAAGAACAAGCCGGAAGCACGGTTTTCGTGCTGTACACAGATCCTGAATTCGACCTTGACGATTCGGCCCCGCCGACGAGAAACAGCGCCGCGAAACGACGCGCGAAAATACGAAAAAGAAAACAATTCGTCTCCACAAAATCACCCTACAGTTACGAACAAAAAAGATTCATGCAGTCGTTCGCCGAGGAACTTAGGCCCGGACAAATTAAACTACACTCCTCGTCTCAATCGGCAGTCGGTACTAATGCCGCGAAGCAGTCATCCAGCGAAGAGGATCTATAGTCGATTAGACAAAAAATAGTTAAAATAACTGGATTTTTTAAGGTCTTAAAAAAAATACAATTTACTCATACAATTTTGATTTATTTCAATTAAAACATATATTTTTAGATAAATGAATTTCAATGAATATGGGACATACCAATGTTTGTGACCGTTTGAAAAAGTTCTGTTTGAAAACAATCAGAGTTGGATTGGTGAACCGCCCCTCCGCTCGTGTCGTAGGTTCATTGGTGAACCGCTCCTCCGCTCGTGCCGTAGGTTGATTGGTGAACCGCTCCTCCGCTCGTATCGTAGGTGGTGGGTCGTTCCCGCTGGTAGAAGGTCCGCACTCGGTCGGCTGGGAAATTAGGAAACGTTTTCTTTTCTTTGGTGGTCCTTCTCCCGTCTCTTTTTTTGGCTCAGTCGGCTGTATCGTAGTTTCTGCGATGTTTCTCTCTTGCGAACGAGTCACCGGCTTGGATGGTGGTGGCGGCTTTGCAGTAGATTCGGTCGCTTGTGGTTGGTTTCGCATGGAGCAAGAAATACGTTTTAGAATCACGTCGTTGGAGAACAGGCTCGTGTGCAGCGTTGAGATGAATTCTATGTTATCGCAGAGATAGAAAGATTTCATGGAACGCATTACGTACTCCGTGTAGTCATCGTTTTCAATCGGCTTGTAAGATGGCACGTAAACACATGTTTCAACATTGTAATTCCACACCTTTTCCACAATCAACACATTCGACAGTCCACTCGACATATTCGGCTCGCAAACGGCAAATTCAAAGCTAAATTCAGCCAGAGTCGCAAAACACTTGATGTAGCGATTGATGAGGCTAAAAGTGTTGTAAAGCGGAAACTCTTGTCGGGGCACGTTCTCACCGAGCACACACTCGTAATTACCATCAGGCCGATCGACTACGTTTACTTTCTTGTAAAAATGAAAGTTTTTGGTTTTTGGTAATTTACAACAAAAAATCTTCAAAATGTCTCCTTTACCTCTTTTTCGATTCTGCTCGGTGATCGTGTACACTGCGAATCCTTCGCGTAGTAGATCCAGCGTCGGTCCCGCTGACGGTCGGGAATTTTCCTTTTTCTCCGGCCGTAAAATAAAATTGTCCTCGCTGAAGGTGTTCATCAGAAATGTGTTTTCAAAAGTTCGAGTAGGTTTGGACTGACGCCGGTGCCAATCCGTCTCTTCTTGCTGTAGCTGCCAGCGCACGTTTGTCACGTTGACATCGGAAATGGCGGTAGTTGTAGTAGGGATAGTGCCGATGGTAGTGGGGGTGATAACGGACCCCTGATTCTGTCCACTTGGGAGCGATTTCAAAAGTATTACCGGAACTACCGCACTGACCAATCCGACCTGATGATAACCCGGTGGTAAACTCTGACTTCCCCCGACTCCGCCACCTGATTGCAGAGGAACGTTACTTGCTGACATATCTTCAAAACCGGTTATTTCACCACGTCTCTCCTCGCCACTATCCATGACACGAGTTTGGTAGACGAATGAATGACACAAACTACACCGACCCGAGTTGACAACAGAATGAACGAAATAATAGGAACAGGTGGGGGGAGTGGGAGTGCTGACTTGCGCGAAATGGTGATTCACCGGCGCTTGCGCGCTGACGCGGCGAATATCGACTTCCGCTCTAATTCTCTCCACTATAGATTCATCGAGTTCTCGTAATCGATTCATACCTTTCGGTTATCGCCTCGCCCGCTTTTCGTCGCACGTCGTCCATGTGCAGTGAATTGTTAATATAGGCCATAGTCGTCAAAATATCGCGATGGCCAACGGATTCGCTCGCCGTTGCCGCTCCGTATTTGGAATTGACCGCACCGAGATATCGTCTACGTTGAGAATGCCATCTGACCCCCTTTGTTCTGTTTTTATTTCCAAAAAGTCTTTTGTACACGCGATCCAGCATCAGTTCCAACCGGCGCGGTGTCCGCGTGAAAAATCTCTTTTCCAACCGTTCAGCCGGCGGAACCTCTTCTTTGTTTTCCGTATAGTCCACCAACTCATCCTCGAAATCGAGCTCCCGGCCCGTATCATTCTCGTTTCTGTACAGACGCCCACGCGTTCTTAACGTCATCAATTGACCGAACAAGTCCGCGTCGTTCTTTAACACTTCGGCCGGTAAAAATACGTTTACAAACACGCCTTTCGTCAGCACTTCGAGACGACCGGCGCCCAATAGTGTTTTCACGTCGTCTAGTGAAAATCTCAAAACGGTCGACTTGATACGCGCTCCGCTGAGGAACCCGAGAACGTACGCGAAAGCGAATTCGAAAATCGTCCTCTCGTACCGTAGTCGACCCGGTTTCGTTTCCGAATCTGTCACGTCTACGTCGATATCAATGGCGAGGTCAACCTTTCTGCCGTAGTCACCGTATTCGTCAAAATATGCTTTTCTACGACGGTTGGAGTGTTCCACGTACTTGTCGACACTGGCGCGCAATACTCTGATGCAATGGCTCAGTATAGACGATTCCTCGTCGTCGTTAAACACCAACGGTCTTTTGCAACGTGCCGCAGAGAGTATGCGTTTGACCCGGTCGTCGCCGAGCGTGTTAGCCAAAGCGTCCATGCGTCTGTAAAACGTCGACATCTTAACACCGCCAAAGCCTCTGAACGAGTCAATATACTCTTTCGAGTCGTCCGTCAGAACGCTCATCGCCAAAGCACCACCCGCTTTCAAATACGCCATTATTGTCTTTATAACGCGTTTCGTATAGCTTTCCCGCCTCCCCTTCTCGACGATCATGTAAAACAAAAATTCGTACAACGATGATTTCGTCACCACACCGTTTTTAAACGGTTCAAATTCGTTCAGATACCGCAGATGCGATCGCACCACACGTTCAGATGCGTTCAACGCGGTCCCCTCGCCATGCACGTGAAACACACGTTCACGAGGTGTGACTCTGGCTGCGAAGCTCTGTGCGATAGTGTTTCCCTCCATCATCACGGGCAAGTCGGTCATGAAGGCTGTTTTTAACATATCCAGACGTTTCGACTCGGCGTTCTGGCCATCTGCCAAAGGCTCGGAACCGACGGTATCCCCCCTCCACTCGGGCTCTCGACTCGTCGACGCGGGCGTCGGGTTCCATCTCACTTCTTTCAAAACGTCCAACAGGCTCAGTCCGCTCATCGTTCGGCCAGCAAGATGATCGATGTCGAGCGGCTGTTACGCCTCTACGTTTCCTGCGTCCAGACTTATTTCGAGGGTGACGTTTTCAACAGATATATGTATTTAAAGGTCGTCTACGATACTGCGCAATATCGAAAGGCAAATGTAAAAGCGATATACATGTTTTCCGAAGGACACTATTTCAAATCCGAAGAGGCCTTATCTTACCTGATAAATCACGGCATGGTTCTGTTACCGTTGTTTCTGCCCCTAAACTACAGGAACTACGCAAACAGTCGATCGTTTTCCTTATTTGTGCTATCCGTGTATTCGCCTTTATTGGTCGAATTATGGAAATGTGCCAGGGATTCTCAATCGACGGCGGGCGGCGAACCGATGGAAATACACGTGCAGAGAGACTGCGAATCGTTGCGAGAGATACGCAATCGCGTGTCCGGCCGATTGTTCAACATACTCGACAAAGACAATCGCCGAACAATATTCGCCCAAATGAATGAGACTACGGTTGTACGCGTCGAACGTACCGGAAGAGCAAACCCACCAAACTGTTGATTTGGGGGGTGGATAAATGTTTAAAAAACCTTGTTCCCTGTTGGTCGGTGAGAGTTATTTTGAAAATAAAAAAATTATAATCCCTGTCGGTCAGTGAGTGTCTTTAATATTAACCGAACCAATCTATAGGCCAGTACTACGTATCCAATAATTACTGTAATCCAATAAAATGGCGGGCGGTAAGAGTTTCTTACCGGTCTCCCGATTCACTATATTGTGCATTCCGTGAACCGCCTGCGGGGCGGAATAGCCGGTATGTACTGAAACCGTTTGGGGGTCGCGCGTATAGAAAACGGCTCTGTGTTGTACGAAATGCGAAGAACACTGCGAGCAGAAGATGAAAAGATCGAATGCGTAAAATAACGCCAGAAAATCTCTTTCCGTATTCATCGTCTGTAAACCGGCTGCGGTGAGGTGTAACCATAGCCAATATACGTGAGAAACTCCGAAAAAAGACAGATCGGACGATAGAAGGCGCGTTTTCCAAGACGTCAATTCGCTCGGAACGTGCGCGGATTCTATGCGACCGGGAAGCGCGTTCGTTCGGCGGACGACGTTAGGCAACGCTTCTCTCAACAACCATTCATCCACCGTATCGTGCACGGTCCGAGAAATGTCAAACTTTTCGCGACCGTAATATTTACCGTCAGCGGGATTTTTGTAAAACCTCTCTTTTAGCATGGTCTCCAAACGCCGATAGAGCCGGTCACTTTCGTCCGCCATAACGCCGTTGACCGGCGGCGTATTTTTCAATACGCATTCGCACACGCAAGCCAACATGCGGGAAACGCTCATTTTGAACATTATCGCATGTGCGAGTCTTGTGTCCGATGCCTCTCGCGTCTGTTCCGGATCGTCACCACCGACGATCCGGTGTATGTCCATAGCGATTATTCTTTTTGTCAGTACGGTAGCGCACAAGTCCATGTAGAATCGGACACGGTGCGAATTCGGTGCCTGACCGGTCCCCACCAATTCGACATAACGTCTTAAAGTATCGATCCAAGCGACCGGGTACTTACAGTCGGTGACATCTTCGTGTACTGACGGTCCTACAAATACCTCTCCGATCGCCTCCAGTTCGATCAGGAGACGTCTCACGCCATCTCTGTGATCCTCCATTTGACAAACTTATCCTTCTCACGGCGCTCTATACATCTGCACTGACGGCCGTGCGCCGCGCCGCGAGTGCCCACCGATCTTTTCGAAAAGACCGCTTACAGAATAGGTTATAAGTGAATGGAAAATGACATCGACCACGCAGATTCGTACAGATGCATCGTCTCTCGCCGCCACCGACCAATCGCGCGTAAGCGGCGAGATCGCGGCACTCAGATCGACCTCGGGGTCTGGCGCGCGGCGATCGTTCGATAGCAACGCGGTACCACTACCTACGGCACACACCCCGCTCTACGCTCCGGCCCCGAACGCCCCGTTTGAATCCAAGGGCAAATGTAGCAACCACAATATCGAGGCGGCCATCAACATATTTGCGAGCACATGTCCGTCGATAAAGAGTATGGAACAGTTACTAAAAACTGTGAAATCGGAAAAACAACCCTGTCTATTTGAAATGGCTCGGGATTTCGGAGGTAGCCCGTGTTCAGACGAGGTGTTTAACGGTTTATGTTCCTTTCACTGGAAGATGTTGAATATACGTATAGGTATTTGCGAAAACTACACGGCTCTGGACGACGAGGCGAAAAACTTTACGCACTACGAACTGATGATAGACAAAATAATAGAAGATCGTTCGCTCATGCCTATTTTCCCTTATATAACCAAAAACACGTTGATGTACGACGTGCTACTGGGTTTCAATTACGCCACCGTCAGGGGTATGGAAGAGACGAAGAAAAACGAAGGCGCGGCGATGGCATACGCACTGTACTACATGGTGAATCCTAATTGTCGTTTTGAATATATGGTAAAGTCGCAGGCTTGGATTAATTCCATGTCCATGTACATGATGGCGTTTGTGCTCTATAACGATAAAATGATAAAACACACCACCTTTCCGCAGGATGTATTGGCCAACTATCTTCAGGAACACAAACGCAACCCAAATACGATTTTACACCGTTTCTTCCAAAAACTCGTCCTCATTCGAGATTTGAAACTGCCGTTCGCAGCACCGGTCTCCGTAGACGCTCAAAATATGGAACTGACAAAACGGGATTTGATGACGCGTACGGTGTTGCAACGGCGGCCGCAGCAGGATCAGGCGGCCGATCCGAACTTGGAACCGCGCGAACCCACAACCGACGCGGCGCTCATACCGTATTATTCGTTTAACATTTTCAACGCTCCGCTGTTACTGGGTATGCGCGCCAGTACGTTCGTAATGGGTCGAACTTCGTTGGCCAACAACCCGAATGTGTGCATATTCAATCTAGAATTCCAAAAGGGCGACACCACCGGGGACAACGACCTTCATACCGCCAGCGTTTTCGCCATAGAGGGGCCGGTGATGTACGGGGTGTCCGAAGCTAAACCGCTGCGCCAGTTGCCGTTCATGAATACGTTGCCGAGACTGTCTAACGCTTACGTCGTGAGTCTGGCCGCCACCACAAACATGGAACCGCAAGAGGATCGAATATTCGCCGCCAAAACGGCCAAATATCGTAAGTACACGGTGGAAGCGTCCTCCACCCCTAACAAGTTTCGTTTAACGGAAATCACAGACGCCGGCCGTACCCTGTAAACGGTTCACACGCGAGATGAAACGGGGGATGACGATCAGAGGATACGAGGAACCGGCATCGGACAGCGAAGACGAAACGAACCCCAATGGAGTGGATTTCGACGTTAGCGAGTCGGTTGAAAGAGGGGAAGCGGTAGTGAGAAAACGTAAAAAAAATAAAGTTCGCGTATTATCGGGTGCTGACGACGACGAAGATAACAACGGGGACGCTTCGGGAAGCGACGAAGATCTCGACGAGATACTAGCGGAAGCGGAGCCTAAGAAAAAAGCGCGTTGGAAAAAATCTACAAGAAAAACCGTTCGGAAACGTGTCAACGGTTATACGGTCAATACGGTGTTTGTCGTAGACTACGATATGACGCTGGTCGATAAAAACGCGCGACCGTTTCCCGGCGCAAAAAAATTCCTTCGTCAGCTACACAATTTCAACGACGGTAAGTCCACGTTAGTTTTGTTCAGCCACGCCTCTGCCGACCACGTGGAATACGGAATGAATGCGCACTTTATAGAAGAGGCCGATTTCTTTAGTAAAACATTAACTGACCGCTCGCCTTTGAAAAACAAGCCTGTTACTAAAGTGCGACGCGAACTTTCCAACATTGAGGATCTGACCGGCCCGTTCGTTATTATAGACGATTTAGCTTCTAACCTCGACGAGGACCAGTACGATATCGTGATTGACGCAAAACGCCACTGGATATACGATTCAAAAAACAAAGTGGTTGATATAGATTACAAAACGATCATGTGCCTCATTCGCAAAGGAGTGGACGAATGGTTGCGAACAAAACAGAAAACGCCCCCCGTTCAATCGAGAGCGGGCGGCGGCGTCAGCCGTTGAACGAGTTTTTTTCCGTACTTTTTGGTAAGTACCACCGTCGATATGACGATAAACGTTAAACGAGCCGTAAAGCGCCAAACAGTGCTGCATTTTGCAGATATCTTTATGAAAGACTACGAGACGGAGAAAGCCGCGGATCGGACCATGAAGTCCAAGTACGTCCCGCGCAATCTGAAGACACAACTCGTGTCAACGATGTCCGGTTGTGATCCGGGCAATCGGAGACAGATCGAAAGGGTGGCGCAGCTCGGGATGTTTATCGACACGTGTTGCACTAAACTGGTCTTTTATAACACGATGACGATCGGCGTGATTCGATGGATCGTCTCGTTGTACTCGGACTCACCAGATATCAAACGAATCGGCGATATGGTCACATCGGACGCCCGTCAGGTGTACGAAGAAGATATAGAATTCATAATTGAGAAATACAGATACATGGAAGAAAGCGACATTTTGCACACCAGTGACCACGTCGAAAGCGTATTTGAGATGTTAAAGACTAGAAAACAGAGTCCCGAGACACCTCTTTTACGTTATTTCTTCAACAGCGTGTGGTTGAGGTTTTTCAAATCGATATTGCGCAACTCGTTGGTAATATTCAACGACAGTTCGTTTGTTTCCGCTTTTACCGGTGTGTTTGATGACGCCGGGGATCGTGACGACGACGAGTCTCATAGGTTATACAACGACTATCGCGAAAAACAAACGGAATGGATCAAAGAAGCGGTCAGATCGAGTCGTGAAAACGTCGATAGTGTAGTCAATTCAGTAAATTACTCTTCGGCGTCTGAATCGGGTGACGACGAAACGGTCAGTGGCCGGAAAACGTCATTATCGAAATTGAATCGCCGCCCGCCGAGGCCTCCTCCCGAAAACTCGGTGACCGCTTTCGATATGGAGGACGAAGAGGAAGACTTTGATTTAAATGGTTATTCTGACAACGATTCCGGTGGCGGCTCGTGTTCCGAAACTGACACCGTAATAGAGTTTCCAGTAAAGTGTAGAAAATCGAGTGGCGACAGCGATGCCGTAATAGAGTGTCCCGTAAAGTACGAAAAGTCACCGGGCGCTGTCACGCTGGACGACCGTATAATCCGAGCCGTTCCGGACTGTCGGAATGCCACCACCGTCGTCGCTACGATCATGCACGAAAAAAAGCTTCACATTCTCGACGGAGATCTTAAAGACATAATGATGGAGGAGAAAATGTCCAAGGCGTTGTCCACGCATGCCGGTAATGGTGCCGAATCGACCGCTACGCTAGAAACGAAAATCACCAGACATTCACGCGATGCAAGCCGTTACAATATTAGGGGCCTAGATGTCACGCCGTCCCCCACGAGTGCGATCGTACCGTATAACGTTTCGGCGAGAACGAATTTTCGCAAGAGGAAATTTAAATCGAAAACGCGGCACGAACGAAACGTTTTACCAGAACTCATGTCCCCGCTACCGTCATCGGTGACGCTGGTCGCCGAGAGTGATGATGAGAGCGACGATTTGGACAAGGAGAGATTCGCTATGGTGTTGTTTACGGACGGCTCGGAGTAACGGTGGATCCGTCGAGAAGATTAGACATGACTTTCCGAAACTGGTGGGGGGTATGTATTATAGACCTACGATATGCCGAAACAAAACAATAGGAGACATGGCTTCCGAATACTTTGGTACACTTCGCAGCATGGCGAGTTTCTTTAAGAGAACACCTTCGACAGAACCGTTATTGGAGGTGGACAGCGATGTTAGCGAAAGAGACGAGAAAAAGGATTCTGTTGTACCGGCGACAGAAATCGGTATCCAAGCGCTATATCCCACCGAAATTGGGGAGTACGTATCCGTTTACAAAGAGAAGTATAGCAAAGACAAATCTTATAAAAAGGAGAAGACTGTGGATTCGCCTAAATTGGCAGTTTTACAACATGACGGTGACACCGGACGAAGATGCGGAAGTAGAGTAAAATCGAACCAAATTGAGTTGGCGAGAAGTAGCTTTACGCGCGATTTGAAAAAAGGTATTTTGGAAAAATACAGAAGCGCGAAAAAGCCGGCAGACCACGTTTTGTCAGCAGGCCAATCTCAGCTTCGGGAAGCCGAACCGCGCGTAAACGGGGTTGTGGCGGCGTTTCCGCTGTTTGAAGAGGACAAGAGAACGTCGCTGTTTCCGATAATGTACGTTGATATTTGGGAAATGTACAAAAAGGCGGTGGCCAGTTTCTGGACGATAGACGAAATCGACATGAGCGGCGACGCCTTCGATTGGGAGTTACTGAACGACAACGAGAAGGCCTACATCACCAGGGTGTTAATATTTTTTCTCGGGGCGGACAGACTGGTCAACGACAACCTGTTGGAACGATTCACGCGGGACGTAAGGATGTTCGAGTGTTTGTACTTTTACCAATTTCAAATGGCGATGGAAAACGTACACACCGAAACGTACAACATGCTGATCGAAACGTTCGTCACGGACGAGCACGAGAGGGACGCTCTGTTCAGAAGCGTGGAAGGGTACGCGTCGATTGCGAGCAAATACGATTGGTGTCGGCGTTGGACGGGTGACCGCCGAAACGACGACGGCGAGACTTCTTTCGGCCGCAGACTCGTCGCGTTCGCCTGTGTGGAAGGAATTTTTTTTTCCTCGTCGTTCGCCGCTATATTCTGGCTGAAAAGTCGCGGGCTGCTGCGCGGACTTTGTTTTAGCAATAAAATGATCAGCCGCGACGAAGGGCTACACTGTGATTTCGCCGTGTTACTCTTTAAACGATATTGCCCACCGGTCCCGACTGATGAGGTGCGCACCATCGTCACAGAGTCGTGCGAAATAGAAAAGACATTCGTCAGAGAATCCATGCCATCGTCCGATCTCGTCGGGATCGATCCAAACGGCATGTGCGCGTACGTGGATTTCATCAGTAATCGCCTGATGCTCGATCTCACAGGTGAGCGGCTCCGACCGCATTCGCCGCCACCAATAAATCCGTTAAAGTTTATGGAAAACATCACGCTTCAAGGAAAAACTAATTTCTTCGAACGGAAAGTTAGCGAATACAGAGTAGGTGACGTAACAAAACAATAGGCGTGAGATCTGCCTTGTCAAGTCCCCCCTCCCTCATAAGCGGTATATAAATCTCCCGCGCACCGTTTCTCCTACTGTGACTCTCTCGCACTCGCTCGAACGATGGAGATGGAAATGATAGTCTACGTGTTCCTGTTGTTTGTGCTACTTTTCCCGCGAGTTTTCAGAATGATTTATCATCTATTGCTGGCGACGAATCGATATGAAGACGATAACGACTCGCGTGAAGGCGTTACGGTAAAATACTACCGGGGCGGAGATAAGTCCCTTCTTTCGCCCAGCTACCAGAGCGACGGGGCGGGCGCTTTCGATCTACGTTCGGCGGAGAGGATCGTCATAAAAGCCGGAAGTTCCGGATTTGTCCGCACTGCCCTGTTTTTAGAACTACCCGACGGTTACGCCGGCTTCGTCAAGGGACGCTCTTCGATAGCCAAAAATGGAGTTTGGTGCTTCGAGGGACTTGTGGATTGCGACTATAGGGGAGAAGTATTGGTACAGTTGAAAAATTACAACGAATCGCCGTACGCTATCCAGAAGAACGAAAGAATAGCTCAACTCGCCGTGGTGAAAGTTAACAGAGCGAATCTACAGCGGGTGGAATCTTTGACAGGTTTGAAGAACACGCAAAGGGGTTTGGGTGGATTCGGTTCTACGGGCAGCGGTTCTGACGACAAACGTTAAATTTGTTTGTATTTCTATGTCTATATAAAATAAATGAGTTTTCTTTATTGATTCCTGTAAGTATTTATTAACCATGGAACCGTGTATGACTATAGATTTTGTCGCTAGCATATTTAGTCGGTCGTTGATTTTTATTGCAATTTATCAAGCTTTAACACATTTGATATGTTTTTGGAAACGTAAAAACGTATTTACTACGTCAACGTTGTTCAAAATAGAACTGCTGATTCATATTGTAATTAAGATTTGGGTTTTGAGGTTCGTGAGTATATCACATTTGGAATATACGGATTGTCAATTGAATACCACTGTTACCGCGGACGGTGAAGTCGGACGGTTCGACAAATTCGAGCCGCAAGACCTGTCCCTCTGAAGACCACCAGCCTGTCGTGTGCCGATTTCCGCTGCCACGGGCGAACACAGGCGGGTAACCGCTTTAAATTTCTGGTTAACCGCGTGAGGGTCGGTAACCCGCGCGAGAGTGTGAAAAATTCAAAGTCCCCTTTGCGACCATCTTCTTCGACGTCTACCATAAGACTGAGCATTTCCCCCACCACTTTTTGGTTCGGTCAACCCTTTACTCTCGACAATCCCAGGCCATCGACCAATAGGATTCGAGTATTTTTCCCGCCAAAAATTTTGGCCAATCAGAGAGCCGGATTTTTTCGTTCGTCGAAAATTATATCTCGACACGCCACCGAAAATGCATATATACGAGGTACCGTTCGCGCGCGACTCTTTAGCTCCTTGCCCATAATAATGACTCCTTCAAGGAAGGAGCAGCGGGGAGGGGCTGGCGCGTCGCTGACTGGGGGGGGGGTTAAAAATATTTGTTACACACATTTTTACTCGAGAAAAGTTTTGAAATCCCCGACTGAATATGAAAAACAAAAAAGCACGGATTTACGATACGGCTGTTTTTTAGTTGCCGTCACACTACGCAGCGAGAGTTCGGTTACCCGCGCGGGTTTATAAAAATACATTTTTCAAAATGTAAAATATTTTTCTCAGCTAGAATATACTTTCCGTCAAAACGCAAAAACATTTTCACCGGTCTTCTCGTCAGCCGATTTGACGTCGTAACGCCCACAGTCAGACGAAATCGGGTCACCGATGAGTTATGGGAGGTGGTGGGGGTGGTGTATCGCTTGCCCCCTTCCACTTTCACATTCCACCCCACCACTCGATTCGCCTATATATAGTTGCCACTGGGACATACAAAGTCAGTTCGTTCGGCGGTTTAATCAGTGAAGAGACCAGTCTTAGTCAGTGCATTAGCCCGTTTTTTTAACAGTCTTAGTGAGTCTTCTATCAGTCTTAGTCAGTGCATTATTAAATATGGATATGATAAAGGTTGAAAACTACACACAGTGCAACGATATCGGCGCAAAACAGGATCGAAGTTCAGTAATTTTCTTAAATATGACTATGATAAAAGGTGAAAACTACACACAGCCCAATGCTATCGGAGCGCACCATCGAAATTCAGTAATTGTTTCCAATAAAGACATTGAAGAGCGAATAAAAGAAAAACTTAATTCGATCAAAATGGAGACTCAGTACAATCTGGACATCGAATGCAGTTGTGAAGAGAACGCCAAAGGAAACAGTAGAAGCGGTCTTGAACAGATAGCTGAAGAGTATGGTGATGAAAAAAGCGGTCTTGAACAGATAGCTGAAGAGTATGGTGATGAAAAAAGCGATCATGAACAGATAGCTGAAGAATATGGTGAAAGCAGGTCAGCTCGTTCCCGCCAGCAAAGCTCCAGCCACCGCCTTCCCACTGGCAATTCTTCGGCATCTCACCACCACAAAGATTCTCCGGCTTCCCACCGCCACATAAATTATCGGGCTTCTCAACACCGCCTTCCCACTGAAAATTCTCCGGCTTCTCACCGCCGCCTTCCCACTGAAAATTCTCCGGCTTCTCACCGCCGCCTTCCCACTGAACATTCTCCGGCTTCTCACCGCCGCCTTCCCACTGAAAATTCTCCGGCTTCTCACCGCCGCCTTCCCACTGAAAATTCTCCGGCTTCTCACCGCCGCCTTCCCACTGAAAATTCTCCGGCTTCTCACCGCCGCCTTCCCACTGAAAATTCTCCGGCTTCTCACCGCCGCCTTCCCTCTGGCTACTCTCCGGCTTCTCACCGCCGCCTTCCCTCTGGCTACTCTCCGGCTTCTCACCGCCGCCTTCCCTCTGGAAATTCTCCGGCTTCTCACCGCCGCCTTCCCACTGAAAATTATCCGGCTTCTCACCGTCGCAGTTCGAGGCGCGAGAATATATCCACCCGACGCACCAACGGTTTCAACGAGATGAGAATAACTAGGTTGGAACTGTTGGTGGATTGTATGTATGAGATTTTAGAACTTATTAGCTGTTAATCATGTTTGACATTAAATAGTGTTTCTTTTAGTAATACAACATTTTAGAATATTATTTTAATCCATTTTTAAAGCATATTGTCTGTTAATTTTTTAATCATGTTTGATATTGTATTGTAAATTGTGTTTCTTTTAGTAATACAACATTTTAGAATATTATTTTAATCCATTTTTAAAGCATATTTTAATCCATTTTTAAAGCATATTGTCTGTTAATTTTTTAATCATGTTTGACATTGTATTGTAAATAGTGTTTTCTTGTAGTAATACAACATTTTAGAATATTATTTTAATCCATTTTTAAAGCATATTTTAATCCATTTTTAAAGCATATTGTCTGTTATTTTTTTAATCATGTTTGACATTGTATTGTAAATAGTGTTTTCTTGTAGTAATACAACATTTTAGAATATTATTTTAATCCATTTTTAAAGCATATTTTAATCCATTTTTAAAGCATATTGTCTGTTAATTTTTTAATCATGTTTGACATTGTATTGTAAATAGTGTTTTCTTGTAGTAATACAACATTTTAGAATATTATTTTAATCCATTTTAGAGGATATTGTCTGTAAATTTTTTAGAGCATATTGTTTGTAAATTTGTTATTCGGTGAATAAAACCTAAGTTTTATCTCATTTTCTTTTTACTCTTTCCCTAGCTTGTAATCTTTTTATTTAAAATTAAAATTGTCTTAACTCTCACATTCAAACAAAGTGGAGTAAAGTATTTTATCCTCAGTATTTCATATTGCGGTTTTTCTTTGAAAAAAATACAAGAAGCTGCTTACATATAACAGCTACTAAAAATTCTATTGTAATCTACAAACAGTCAAATGACACAAAACCGAAGTCTTATTAAACATTTGGCCAAACCCACGAGAAGAGTATGTGTATCTCGGGTACGCCCGAACTCGCAAAACTGTATGCATATTTCAGGTATGAACAGGCCAAACCCGTAAGAAGGTGTGTCTTGGGTACGGACTGGTAATCAAAAAGCCGAACCTGCAAAAAGTGTATATCTCGGGTTCGGCTGGGCCCAGAGTGTTAGTCAGTGTTCACAAAGCAAAGCAATAACTTTTTGGGTTAATGCCCACTGAACGGTGTGTCTGTGGCACTGTTCGTAACGACGTGGGCGTTTCAACGCCTTATCGTCACGTTTCAAGCGGTGAATTGCCCACGATCGAGCCGGAAGCGTTACCGCTTGCGTTTTCACGGAAAGTCCAATCTGGCAGGGGACAAAACAAAAAACACCCCAGCCCGCGACGCGCCGTCCCCCTGCTGCTCCTTCCTTGAAGGAGTCATTATAATGGGCAAGGAGCTAAAGAGTCGCGCGCGAACGATACCCTGTATATATCAATTTTGGGGGTCGCGTCGAGTTGATTTTTTCGCCACACAAAAAAAATCCGGCTTTCTGATTCGCTGAAACTTTTGGCGGGAAAAACATTCGATTCTTATTGGTCGGCAGTTCAGGGTTGTCGAAAATAAATGGTCAACCGAACCAAAAAGTGGTGGGGGAAACGCTCAGTCTCACGGCTGACGCCAGAGAAGACGGTCACAAACGAGACTTACAATTTTTTTCAGCCTGAGACAAAATTATTGTAATTTTGGCCGCAGCAATTTTATCAACAAAATTTCGCTCGGAGATCTTGGAGTGTCCGTATCTGAGATCATTCCTCCGTACTCAAGGCTGAAACAAAAATGAACGCTCCCTCGTCTATCTGTTTCAGGGGGTCGTGAACCTTGTTACGTCATTTGACGCCGTAACGGTGTTAACGATCCCAGTGAGACGAAATCGGTCACCGATGAGGTGTAGGAGGCAGTGGCGTGGTGTATCGTTTGCCCCCTTACACTTTCACATCCTCACCCACCTTTCACATCCTCACCCACCTCTCGCTTCGCCTACGTATAGTTGGATTCCAGGGAACTCGAACGCTTATAGAGAAAAGAAAACTCTCTCCGGATCTCCCGACGGCGCCGGCGGATTAGCCTGTTCTTTTCCTGTGCAATGATTGTATAAGTGCTGACCAGTTTTTCTCTATTTAAGTTATTATGCCTTATAGTTATTATGGCTTGGGGCTTCATCGCTATATCTTCCATTCACATTACGTTTGTTTTTTAATATATGTGATTGTCAAATCGGGTATTTCACAAAAATTCAAAGACATTGGATGGGATGTTTACTTTCTCTTTAAGAACATTATTTCGGCCGTCTTAAATATAAAATCTATGTACAAGAACTTTGAGGAAGCCAGAACCTTTACGAAGCCAAAGCCGGACAAATCAGATCTGCACTCCTGTTATAAAGGACTTACGGGGAAGAATCAATTTGAACTGTTGAAAGAGTTTATTTTGAGGGAGGAATACGTACGCTTATTCAAAAATGGGTGTCATGACTTTGGACATGGACTGTACAGTTATAACATATACAGGCTTGTCAGTGATACCAATAAACGTTTCATTTCGAAATACTATCCGCGGTATGATGAGGATTACATAAAAAGGTTCCTATACTACGAAGATAGATTAAAGGACCTTGTAGAAAATCGTCCCACCGCTATGGATTACGACTATTACGGTTGTCCGTCAGCCTATGTTGATTACAGAGTAACTTCAATGAAGAAACTTAAAAACGAGATCAAACGCTTGTATCTATATCATTACAAAAACCGGAATGTGTATTTAAAGAGCAATAGAATTTACAGAGGTTTAACCCTTTGAAGACCACGGGGGTTTGTTTTATATTTGTAACAAACGCCTGTATCTATATCATTACAAAAACCGGAATGTGTATTTAAAGAGCAATAGAATTTACAGAGGTTTAACCCTTTGAAGACCACGGGGTTTTGTTTTATATTTGTAAATAGTATTTTAGACATCATCCTGTCATTGGATATAAATATTTTCATTTTATTGTTCAATAAAATGAAAATATTTTATGGTATTAAAAATTAAAAAAACCCTACAATTCTATCGGGATCCCGTTAACTGTATTTTTGATAATGTAATAATAACATGCGGTTCAGCCGAGCCCCGTGAGCCGTCCTTGGCACTGATTAACAGAGACCGTAAAAGTCTACCCGGGGTTCGGCCGAGACAGTAAGAAGTCACCTGAAAAAAATATATGTGTATCTCGAGCTCGGCCGAGCTCCGAAAAAGTGTATATGCAGTAGTTCGGCCGAGCCCCGTGAGCCGTCCTTGGCACTGATTAACAGAGACCGTAAAAGTCTACCCGGGGTTCGGCCGAGACAGTAAGAAGTCACCTGAAAAAAATATATGTGTATCTCGAGCTCGGCCGAGCTCCGAAAAAGTGTATATGCAGTAGTTCGGCCGAGCCCCGTGAGCCGTCCTTGGCACCGACTCTTTACCGTAAGGTCGAGAGTCGTATCCACGAGAATACCACCGTGGCCTTCAATATGTCTCTGTCGAGACCGTTGATATTTGAGAAACAGAAAAGTCATAATCATTTGAACATTTTATTAATTTTTTAAAGGTTTAACACAAGATATTAATCGGCGGGCAAGAGACGCGTGTTTTTTAGGTGGCGGTATGGGTTCTGCGTGGATAGTGTTTGAAGCGGAATATATCTCGTCGATATCCTCGTAAGATCTGTACGTGTTTTGCTGTTTACAATAGTTGGTAGCTTTTTCATTCTTATCGTTGTTGACGACGTACTTTGTGGAAGTGTACAGACTCTGAAGAGACGCGCAGGGGGATTTTGTTTGTATCGACGATCGGTCGATATAAGGGTGAAATCGATGTACGTCACCATTTTTCTGACAAGCGCGTCTTATCTCTTCAATTTTTTTGTTTTGAGATTCTACGTTAATGACGAGCATGTTGAGTTTGCGATACAGTTCTTCCATGTTATGTGGAATCGGCCTGCCGCAACCGTTCAACGGCTGCGGACAGCTGGACCCGCCATCTTCGTATAAAGGTTCGAACCGGTCCTGATGACCACGATTCTTTCTGAATGACGGTTGTCGGTTTATTCTGAATCCTCCGCCTCTAAGCTCCTCGATTATATTTTCCAAGTCCCGCGTCCCACGGTTTTCGTTATCGGGTCCTAACCATGATCTAGTATGTAACGAATGAATTTCGTTCTGACGCGAAGTCTCGCGCAACGACTGCAATGATGACGTCACGTCATATCCATGATTTGCGCGATCGAAATTAAATTCCATCGGCGGTATTAATCGATTCAATCGTCGCGATATCGGCATAGTCTGGTACGATGTCGGTATACACGGTATAGGGGGTGGTGGGATACTGTAGTTTCCAAACGCGCCGGTGGATTGTTCAGTACACTCGTGTGTAAAATTACCGGCCGACATTTCCATGTACAATCCGTCTCCTCCGTTTAACTCGCTCGTTTTCACGTCCTTTTGTAACACACTACGGCCATCCATAGTCTTAGCACATACCTACGCGGAGGACACTACTTTTTTCAGCTAGCGGATCTGAAAACAACAACAACTTACTCTTACCACGCCAGGAGTGACGGACGTTGACGAGTCGGCATCACCAACCCCCCCCCTAATCCATTCTCCCCTCCAGGCAAAAGTTGACGAGTCGGCATCACCAACCCCCCCCATTCAATTCTCTTACCTTTGGATTAAATGACAACAACGAATACTTTTTGAATTATTTTTTTATTCAAACTACGAAAAATTACAAAACTACGTAATGTGTCAGTTCTGACACTCGGACAGTTGTTTCAGACACCTTTCTTCTTTGGCGGTCTGACCGGACTCGGCGGCTTTGGAAAACGCGAGTAGGGCCGGTGTGATCTGATAGTTTATCCAATCGGCGCTCAGTTTTGGCTTCACGTGATGTTTCGATCCTCCGCGTTGTCCGGCGCTAGTTTCGGCGTGTTCTTGTTCGTCCGCATTTTTCTGTTTTTCTGCCGCCGCTTCATCTTTTGTGACGGTCTCCTCTGAAATCATACTGCGCAATAACAATTGCAAAACGCCGGCCTCATTGATGAACTTTGTTTTGGCCGTGACCGGGTAGAGATGGAACGCATCCCCGTATCTCGCCCGAGACTTGTCTAAAACCTCGGGAAAAGTTCGAACAAACGACGAATTCACATAGCGGTCGATAGCAGATTTATAATTTTTGTAGCCCAGAGCTTTGGCGAATTCGTCAGCTCTCAGCCATACGTGAACTCTGGAGTCGTACATGACGTCAATGGTCTGATTCGCTAATCGCAACTTTGTCGGAAACATGTTGCACTCGTGTTCACCGATCACACACAGAGGCGCCTTATCCTCAAGATCTTGCAGCTTTTTGAATGCGGACAAAGAGATGGCCGGTTTTTTCTTTTTTGTCACGTTTGTGGTACTAGAGTCGCTCCGAGCATCATCCTCTTCCTTATTAGAGATATTCTCTTCTATCTCTTCGGTTTCTTCTTTATCGTCGTCCGAAGCGGTGCCAACAATACGCACCGCCTTCTCTTGAAGGGTTTTCTGACGTTTACCTTTCGCGCGTTTCTCTGTCCCCCTTTTTCGTTTTTTTGCCGCTGTTTTATCGCGAATGTCGGACTGGCTCGTAACTATTTGTTCCTCCTCATTCGCAGTGTGATTTTCAACGTTACGTTTTCGTTTAGAAGCCGCGTTTTTGCTGTAGACGTTAGATTTGCTCTCCGCAACCAGTCCCTGACCTTCATTCGCCACCATCATAAAGTTGTCCCCGAAGTCACCCGACTCGTCCCCGACGACTCGCCGTTGTCGTTCTTTCGCCATCGTGTCACAGGAGAATTCCATTTCCTCGTCGTACTGGGATTCGCGAACCATCTAACTCGGACTGTTGAAAAAACTAAATCGTTTCACTTAACCTACCACCAATTTGAAGGCTTAGGTATTCTAGTCGGGAAAACGATTCTCGACCGCAATACGGAGAGTCTGTATTCGCGAGGTTGATGCGGAACTTCATACCGCGAAAGAGATGGATACGACAGTGGCCGATTTCCGCACGCCGTTTTACTTCTTAAACTGCGATTATGAGGACTATGGAGGAAATTGGACTTCGAGAGACCGATTTGGATATTTTGATATGGCAAGTTGCACGATACATGTGTACGGAAAAGACGCAGAAGGCCGTACGGTCGTCGTGAAATTGTATAATTACAAACCGGAATTCTACGTGTCGTTTTGCGATAACCAAGTAATGAAACGGACCTTCAACCGGATATGTCCACGTAAAGATACACAAAAAGAAGAGGAACGATGCGATAAACTACGTTCTGATCGTGGCGGCACGTACTGTACATCGAGACCCATCTATATCAAAGGAATGGAAAGAGCGTACGATTACAGTTCGCTGATAATTCGTAGGGAATCATTAGCTACGAACGCCGCAGATATCGGCGGTGATTACGGCGATACCAAACTTCGATACGTATATCGTGTCAACGTTGGTTGTTTTTCACACGTGCGTCCGGCCGTGCGAGAAATTCTGGAAGCGGCCAGAGCGGCGGCTGCCGAAGAAGGGCGTTACGGGGGTCCGAGTGATTTGAAGAGGAACTTGCGGTTTTTTCAGAGTTCTCTTGACGCTAATCTGCGAATAGCGGAGAGATTGAACCTGCGTCCGTGCCGGTGGTCTTTTTTCGATGCGAGCGTCTGTTCGAAAGTGGTTGGAGCCGAAAAAAACGGTACGGTCACGACGTTTGAATTCGATTTTAAGAGTCACATTGACAGAGAAGCGATGAGGAAACAAGGTCGTTTCGTAATAGACGTTACGCCGTTTGCCGAAGCACCGGAATTGGAAGACCGCCCCCCACCGCCGGTCTCGGTCATGTCGTTCGATATAGAATGTCTGGCTAATGATATCGAAAAGTTTCCCACTCCGGACGTCTGCGGTATCATTCAGATATCCACTGTAATCGCCCGGGACGCGCTCGGCAGAAAACAGACTGATTTTGGGAACAGCGATGGCGTGAAAGGTTGTGCAACGGTGGTCTCATACCGAAAGTGCCTGTACACCGTAAATGATTGCGCTCCGTTCGATGATAACGTTACGATAAAGTGTTTCGACGACGAACGGGCTATGTTGAAGCAATTCTGTGACGATTTGGTGTCAGAAGACCCCGACATAATCACGGGTTACAATATTGAAAATTTCGATTTACCCTATCTCTTCGCCCGCTTCAAAATATACGGTCTGAAGCCAAAAATAGGTCGACTCGACGTCGAATCCGAGTGCAAGCTCAACGACCGAAGATCGTCCTGTACCAAGAAGTTCGCTTCGTACATACCAAAGTCACACTTCACGACCATACATGGACGGACTGTGTTCGACGCGTACGTGTACATGCGAAAAGAGTTTTCCTTGCGTTCGTACAAGCTGAACGCCGTCTCAGAACGGTTTTTAAAGTCTCAGAAAGACGACGTACAGCCTCAACAGATCCCTTCTCTGTTCGAATCCGGACCGGAGGGGCGAGCCGTATTGGGTCGTTATTGTGTTAAAGACGCTGAACTCGCGATCGACTTGCTGTTCGTTCTGCACGCGTTTGTAAATTTATTTGAACGATGTAAAGTTTTCAACACTTCTATCGCGTACATGATGGATCGCGGTCAACAAGTGCGTATAATGTCTATGCTGTTGAAATGGTGTGCGGCGCGTAAGATACTGATTGACGACTGCACGACCCCCAATGAAGTGTTTTACGACAAAACCAAAACGGACAAATGGGAACGCATGCGCGACGCCCAGACGCGCAAACGGAAACAGACGAACGACGAGGAAAGTGACGAAAGCGAAACGGATGAAGTCAGCGAGGGCGGTGAGGTCCCAAAAGGAGACGGTGAACTAGCCGACAGAGATCGCGGGGGTAAAACGAAAAATACGCGTTATGACGGCGCTGTGGTGATAGAGCCAAAGCTCGGTTTGTATCACGATCCGATCATCTGTTTGGACTACGCGTCATTGTACCCGTCGATCATGATCGCATACAACCTCTGTTACAGCACAATGATATTGAATACCAAACATGGGGAGATCCTGGAGAAAGCCGGCGCGGCCGAACGCTCGCCGGTTGGTCATTATTTTTTGAAACAGAACGACAAGAAGGGGGCACTCCCGTCCATTTTGGAATCACTGATAGCGACAAGGTCGGCCGTACGCCAACGCATGGCTTCGTTGGACCAAACTTCTATTGACTATATGCTGTTGAACGGACAACAGGGAGCCTTGAAGATAGCCGCCAATTCAATTTACGGAGCTACGGGATGCCTACAAGGCAAGTTGTACTTTTTACACATCCCGTCCAGTGTCACCGCGTACGGTAGAAAAATGATTACGGAGACAAAAGCCTTTGTGGAAAAAGCTTATCCCGACAGAGAAGTAATTTACGGCGATACAGATTCGGTGATGGTACGACTCACCGGCTGGTCCGATCAATCCGACAACCGTCTGTGGGAATGCACTGACGCGGGCACGGAAATGGCCGCCGCTGTCACTCGGTTGATTGACAAGCCACCGATAAAGCTGCAATTCGAGACCGTGTACCGTCCGTTTTTGCTTGCAAACAAAAAGAGGTATGCGGCCGGAGTCCATAAATCGTTGGACAAAATTAAACAAGTGGCTGACAGCCTGGGAGTTGAAGCGGCCGAAAAATTGTTTAATTCGACGAAAACCGACATAAACTGCAAAGGACTCGAAGTGGTGAGACGGGACAATTGCCTGTTTGCCAGAAACACCTTACAAAAGACCATAAACATGATAATGGAAATGAAAAAACCCGAATCCGTGATCGACGTTCTCAGGCAAGACGTGCGCGCCCTTCTATCTGGCGAGATAGATACCGGCGAATTGGTAATATCAAAAGAGTGGACGAAAAGGACGAAGAGCGCAACACCGCACGATAGTCTGGCGTGTAAAATGAACGAGCGCGATCCAGGCAACGCGCCCAAGCTTGGCGAACGTGTGGAATACGTCGTAGTTAGTCCAGAACCGGGACAACGGTCTAAGAAGTTGTGTGACAGAGTTGAAGATCCAGCATACGTCGCGCGGAACGGATTAAAAATAGACTACGTGTACTACGCGGACAATCAATTGATGAATCCTTTGTCGAACGTGTTGGCAATCGCGTTGCCTGAGCTTACTAAGGAAGAAATCAAGGATGCACTCTGGCCGAGTGTTTCTGGCGCGGGAAATAGCCTGCCCGACCGGCCGAGTAGAAAAGGACCATCGTCCAAACGAGACCGTCGCAACACCAAACACGACGTATGTCCGAAAAACAATACGTTGTTGACCTCTTTTTTCCGCTAAACAAATAAATTTATGTTATCTAAAAAATGCTTCTTTTCTTCTATGATCCGATCGAAATTCAAACACGTCCAATATAACGGACGTTGGCAGTAAAGGGGGGATTATTATACTATTGCTATATTATCAGTGCTTGTTATTTGTTTTCTTCTTCTACGATGATCCGAAATTCACACAATTGGGTTTCCGGAAACAAAAATGCGGTTTAATCGTTGGATCCCATTCACGATTACCCGTAATGATTGTAGATAATTATAAATAACGTAGTTAAAATTTTAGATTGTAATAATTCAAAGTCCCCTTTGCGACCGTCCCCTTTGACGTCAGCCGCGAGACTGATCATTTCCCCCACCACTTTTCGGGTCGGTCAACCCTTTACTCTCGACAACCCCCGACCACCGACCAATAGGATTCGAGTATTTTTCCCGCCAAAAATTTCGGCCAATCAGAGAGCCGGATTTTTTTGTCCGTCGAAAATTATATCTCGACGCGCCACCAAAAATGCATATATACGAGGTATCGTTCGCGCGCGACTCTTTAGCTCCTTGCCCATAATAATGACTCCTTCAAGGAAGGAGCAGCGGGGAGGGGCCGGCGCGTCGCTTACTGGGGTGGTTTTTTTAAAAATATTTGTTTCACACATTTTTACTCGAGAAAAGTTTTGAAATCTCCGACCGACTTTCCGTCAAAATAAAAACGCGCCGATTTACACCTCTTTTCGCGCCAACCCTAGAAGTGACGATACGGCCGTTTCACTGTCGTATTTGTGTTAACCGAGTTCTGCGATGACCCGCGTTGCTGGCGGCATTGACTCAAAACGACAATATGGACACGAAGTGGAGAGCGGCAAAAACGTACGAGTTTTACGGTCCGGCAGAATATAAAACTCTGCGAGAAAAGTTTTGAAATCTCCGGCCTCCGATTTTCAGTCAATAAAAATACCCGTCCAATATAACGGATGTTGTCAGTAAAGGGGTTACGCTACTATTGCTATATCGGTGCTTGTAATTTGTTTTCTCACCCTTCAAAACAGAGGACATTTTTAAAAAATTCATTACTACTTGCCGTGGGTACGGCCAAAGTACACATTTTATTTCTACGGACTCGGCCGAACAAAGAAGGGCCGAATCCGATATATATTTGCTATAATTTTATTATTACTTGCCGTGGGTACGGCCAAAGTACACATTTTATTTCTACGGACTCGGCCGAATCCGATATTCCATTACTACTTGCCGTGGGTACGGCCAAAGTACACATTTTATTTCTACGGACTCGGCCGAACAAAGAAGGGCCGAATCCGAGGTATATTTGATACAATTCCATACTACTTGCCGTGGGTACGGCCAAAGTACACATTTTATTTCTACGGACTCGGCCGAACAAAGAAGGGCCGAATCCGATATATATTTGCTATAATTCCATTACTACTTGCCGTGGGTACGGCAAAAGTACACATTTTATTTCTACGGACTCGGCCGAACAAAGAAGGGCCGAATCCGAGGTATATTTGATACAATTCCATACTACTTGCCGTGGGTACGGCCAAAGTACACATTTTATTTCTACGGACTCGGCCGAACAAAGAAGGGCCGAATCCGATATATATTTGCTATAATTCCATTACTACTTGCCGTGGGTACGGCAAAAGTACACATTTTATTTCTACGGACTCGGCCGAACAAAGAAGGGCCGAATCCGAGATTCCATTACTACTTGCCGTGGGTACGGCCAAAGTACACATTTTATTTGTAAGGACTCGGCCGAACCAGAAGGGCTGAATTCGGGGCCGAATATCAGATATATTTGCGATATTGGGTTCGGCCAATTTCAGAGTGTCAAAGGGATATCGAATAAATATAATAACAAAGAATATATCAGATGTATTTACAGTCAAATCATAAAATTAAAAAATATATCAAATGTATTTACAGTCAAATAATGAAAAAATATAATATAAAATTTATTTACAATCAAATCATGACAAAATCTTAAACAACCTATACGAATGTATTTACAATCAACAAGTCCTTTGGGTTTAAGTTTCTACTACAACGCAGACTTCAAATAATCGTCCAACGAAATGTTTTCTTCGTCCGAGTCCTCTGCGACCACCTCTCTGCCGATGCCGCGCAGTTCCATGGCGTAGGCGAGCGGCAACGTCCAATTTATTTTAACATCCTTTTCGTCGTCGTTCTCCTTTCTCAGCTCGATAATACTTTTATCCTTTTTGGCTCGAATCAAGAGCGTATTCAAACACAATACGCGAGTCGTCACCCGGTGATGAAGAGCCTCGTTACTTTCTTTCTGTTTTTTGTTTAAATTTACACCAAAAAGAATATATACTATCATATCGCTGACGTTTCCCATTTCGTAGAGGAAAGATGTCGTTTCCTTGTCGCACGTACCGAAAATGCTCGCATCGAGCGTGTCAACGTATCGATCGAAATTCTTCTGTAAATATTCGACTTTATCCTGTCCTCCCTTCTCGATCAATTCTGTTTCTTGTTCGGCGACGAATTTAGAAATTATATTTGCAAATTTACACACCCAATCTTTTAATCCCGCCAATTCTATTTCTACTAAACTGTTGTTTTTGTCATACAGACCCAAAAGTTTACTGCATACAACGAGCGCCTCCATTTTTTGTTCGTCATTTGTGGTATTAGCTTTTATGGCGAGAATGATTTCTGATTGTTCGAGGCAATATCTACCTAGTGCCGAATATGTTATGGACTTCACCAAAGTTTTGATAACATTGCCGAAAGACACTTTGGTGTGGTCGTTTTTCTCGATAAATTTTTCAATCAACTCATCGACCACCTTTCTTGTTGCTTCCGCAATGTATTTATTGAATTTCATGGAGCTGAGTACCTTTTCTTTTCTTTGTACTTTAGGATTTTCATGGTCTATTACGATCCACCTCAACTTATTCGTGGGTGTTGGGGGTTGGCGGAAGCCCGTGTTTCTTCTGTCACGTCCGCTTCTTATGTTCGTATCACTACAAACGCTCGCCGAATCTTCTATGTCATCCAACCCGTCGTCCGACTGACTTAAATGGGGCTCCGTCAAAGTATTTTTAAAATTTACCCGCCGCTGTTCGGTATTTTGTTGTCGGACGGGTTTTGCTGTCTTTGTTGAAGAAGACGACGCGCAATCACCGATTTTGGCGACGCGCTCCAGCCTTTCAAATCTGTTTATAGCGAATTCTTCATTCGATGTTTTTGTTTTCTTCAATGATGACGGCGGAGGCAGTGAGTATGGACGCGAAGGTCTTTTTTTAGCTATCTTCGCAGATTTCACCGAACTCTCGGAATCGGAATCTTCGTTTGTCAATATAGTTTTATTCAATGATGATGGTGGGGGCAATGAATGCGTGGGTGAACCTCTTTTCTTAGTCGATTTTACCGAACTCTCAGAATCCGAACCTCCCGTTATTGATTTATTTCTTTTTGACGGTGCTGGTGCAGGTGACGAGTGCATATTTGAAGGTCTTTTCCTACCTGCCGTTGTAGATCTCACCGAACTCTCGGAATCAGAGAAATTATCGCCGGTGATTTTGTTTGTTTTTTTCGGTAATGTCTTGATTCCGGTAGGAATGTATGATGTTTTGGTTTGTGTACTCGTGTTCATTTCTCCGTCAGATGCCCGGGACGAGGGAATATACGGTTCCGGCGCGGGTCCGTTGTCGCTGAAAATCTCGTTTAAATCTATATCGGCGAGATGTCCGAGATGATTCACCTCACTCATTTCTTTACAGTTCTCTTCTATCGCCACAATACTAATTCCTCCGTGAGAAATGCTGATATCCGTAGGATTCAAACCACAAACTCTATAAATACTGTCTTCGATGTCGTCTTCTCTGAGTGGGGAAGAGTCCAACGCGAATACTATGGGTTGTGAATCGAAGTTATCGTATTGATTCGAAATGCTGCTGCTGATCCTCAAATCTTGTTCCAGACGTTGTCGCTTAGCAACCTTTTCTTGATAATGATTTAAAAAAGATTGATTTTCACTGGTTGCACCCTGCACAATAGTTGACATGACGAATCATACTGTTCATTTTTCAATATAAACTAATGATAAAATATAAATAACGTTAACACCACCAACAAACTCGTATAACACGTCTGAAAGCCACGACTCCTGCTACAAAACTGAATTCAAGTGTGGTAAGCGCCGCCTTTTATAACCGAGTGATAAGAGAGAGGGAAGTGAAGGGGCCCATCACGTGACGCCAGTGTAACGAGGTCAGCAAGAAAGCGTTGGTGGGGGGTGGAAAAACCCACCGCGGCCGTAACGAGGTCAGCAAGAAAGCGTTGGTGGGGCGTGGGAATACCCACCGCATATTTTTTGCCGCTGAACGATTAATCGGTATTCCGATCCGGTTTTGAATATTCGATATCATTTTTCCCTCCCTTCTCAAAAGATTGTTCGGCGACTCAAATTCTTCGCCTCACAAAAAAAATGATAATGTGGACGAAATTTAAGTAGGTTTACGACATGTTTGGAAAAACGGATAAAACCCGGATGGACGTAGTTTTGTCGCTGTCTATCCATTGTGTTCGAACGTCTTCAGGTACATGAATCAGTCGGGCGTGACAAAATAACTGTCGAAATATTAGCGAGAAAACCGATTCGGCCACGGAAGGTATGCGCTTGACCGCAATGGCGATATGAGTCGGGAAACCGGTCTTTCGGTTGGGCGCTTTGTACATAGTTTTCGGAAAACCGAACCGGTCACGATTGACGTAGGGATCAAAACTTGCGCATCACGCTCGATACATCGGAAATGTAAAGGCAAAAAATATAATTCATGTAGCGAAACATTTAACCCCCTAGTTAGATTTGCCTGCAGACAGGTGACCGACACCCGTATCAATTGCGGACGAATGTGCAGCTTCCGTACGACGTTGCCGTTCGACAACGACATGATATTTCAATAAATACAAGTGCGCCGCATATGGTTCTGCGTGTATAGAAGAAATCTTTTGGCGGTGTGACTGTTTAACGGACTTCGACCCTGAGATTTTGAAAACAAATAAAATAAAAGGGGTGGGGACCGATCGCAGGAGGTGGATGCCCCATAAAGCAAGTGATCGGGTTCTCGTCTCTCCCACCATGCCGCGGATGCCCGCATAAATCAAGCGATCGGGTTATCATTTCTCCCACCACGCCCCTCTGCCGCCGCCACCACCACCTTCCGCCTCCCCCACCACGACCGCCGTCCTCTCCCACCATAATAAATGGCGCGGGTCGTTCTCGGCGGGCAGTATTCTGTCGGTCTTCTTACTGAAACGTCATGGAGGCGGGAAAGTCACGGTCATTACCTTCGGAAAAAGCTGCGATTGAGACGATGTTCGTCGATTACAATTTTCTGTTTTCGAAAGGGGGCAAACAGGTTATCAAGGAATTGGCAGTAGTAGGGAATACGACCAACGGTGACCAGTTTCAACAGTGTTTCATCATAGATAGTCCGCGTCATATGAATGTGCCCGTATTCATAAACAATTATAGAGATAACTACAAACTAATACAATCGCACGGAATCACTTGGAGTGATGGTGATGTTCCAATATCAGTTGTGAAGATATTCAATGATCTAGAAGATTCATCGGTGATAGTAGTCAAGACGACATGGAAGAGGCATTATTTGAAAAAGTGGTTTCCAAATCTCCACTTTGCGACTATATACGCGATGGACACTCTCGTAGACAACGATTGGTCTCAGAAGTTGCCACTAAAACCTCTGGTGTGCTCATTCCACGCACTCAAACCATCCAAGACATGCGCGCTGAACTACGCGCGGCTGATGAGCATACGCTTTGCGGCTCAGCGAACCTTGAAGAGGGGCATCTATTCAAAGAAGTAAGAAGGAACTTTTTTCTGGTATATCACTGTTTTTTTTATCAAATCTATGTATGTATGACGTTCATGTTATATATGTTTTTTGTAAATTAAAATTGGTAACAATTGTATTTGTGAAATTGGTATATTTTATTGTATATCACTGTTTTTATCAAATTTATGTATGTATGCCTATATATGTTTTTTTGTAAATTAAAATTGGTAACAATTGTATTTGTGAAATTGGTATATTTTATTGTATATCACTGTTTTTATCAAATTTATGTATGTATGACGTTCATGTTATATATGTTTTTTTGTAAATTAAAATTGGTAACAATTGTATTTGTGAAATTGGTATATTTTATTGTATATCAAATTTATATATGTATGTTCATGTTTTTTGTAAATTCAATTTGGCAACGATTGTATATCATTGTTTATATCAAATATAATGTCAACTCTATATGTGTATGATCATTTTTCCCAAATTTTTAAAAGACTATATGCGAATACGTCGATCCGATTGTAATTTTTGACTTTCGGATCGACGTATTCGCATATATTTTTTAAAAAATATATTAAACTATGTCGGGAAACCGATACAATATGTCAGTCAATAACAATATTGGTAGCGGTGATCTAACCGTGGCCATCGGTGATTTTTTCGAGTAGGCGATTCACTTTTATTTTGTCATGATTGTTACGAGGGTGACGACATTATTTGTCGTGATTGTTACGAGGGTGAATGGAAGTGTTTTTATCGTTTACGTGCGACGATATAAACGACCAGCTGATCGATCGTTGCTATGTTTTCGGTCGAGACTGGGACATCGGATTAGCCATGACGCTATCTGAGAGTTCCAAATGCCATACGTAACATACGTAAACGGCAACAACTGGACGTGTAATAGACGGGCGTTTCGAGCATGTTCTTTATCATTTTATGAATTTCTTCAGTCCGTTTTCACGTCGTATTAGCGTTAACTGAGTTCGTTTGAGCGTATATATCTGTAAAAGATTTTACGACTCTGCAGAACATGTCGTGATCAGTTTTTGATATAGTCAATTGTACGGTTTCGGTAGAGAGTATCAGGCGATCTCCGTAATACATCACGGAAGCGTGTGTGGTGGGTTTTTCGTATAGTCCGCCGTTGGGGTTTGTGGGACATCGTCGTAACCCGCCCACTTCTGATCGGTCCCGAGTTCCGTCGGAAATGCGCCGTTGCGGGTCATCGCAGAACTCGGTTAAAACAAATACGACGGTGAAACGGCCGTATCGTCACGTCTAGGGTCGGCGCGAAAAGAGGTGTAAATCGGCGCGTTTTTATTTTTCATTTTGACGGAAAGTCGGTCGGAGATTTCAAAACTTTTCTCGAGTAAAAAAATGTGTGTAACAAATATTTTTAACCCCCCCAGTCAGCGACGCGCCAGCCCCTCCCCGCTGCTCCTTCCTTGAAGGAGTCATTATTATGGGCAAGGAGCTAAAGAGTCGCGCGCGAACGGTACCTCGTATATATGCATTTTCGGTGGCGCGTCGAGATATAATTTTCGACAGACAAAAAAATCCGGCTCTCTGATTGGCCGAAATTTTAGGCGGGAAAAATACTCGAATCCTATTGGTCGGTGGTCGGGGTTTGTCGAGAGTATAGGGTCGACCGAACCAAAAAGTGGTGGGGGAAATGCTCAGTGTTACGGTGGCCGTCGGAGAAGATGGTCGCAAAGGGGACTTTGAATTTTTCACACTCTCGCGCGGGTAACCGACCCTCACGCGGTTAACTAGAAATTTAAAGCGGTTACCCTCGCGTTCTGATGAATCTCGCGCGCCCTCACGTGCAGCATTAGTATAGTACAGTTCTGTGTTTATCTGTGGACCGATACGCGAAACGCACCAAAACGGAATCGGGTGAGGATGTGAAAGTGTAAGGGGGCAAACGATACACAACGCTACTGGTGCCAATATCGTGAAATTTTAAGCTATAAAAAATGACCTTCTCACGAGAACTCAAAAGACCGAAATCATATGCGAAATGGATGACTTTCCGCATCTCATGAACTGGAGAACTGGCCCACACAAGTCAGTTCCAACAGCGAAAAAAGCCGGAAACAAATGAAAGTTGTAAAAGAAAACCTGTTGCCCGATCCGGAAGCTATAAGAACGTTCAACAAGTACATACATGAAAAATGTCCGTCTTTCGCGGCTGTCGTATCCCAAGACAAAAAGCGAAACAAAGAAACGAAACGAACAAAAGTTGAAACTGTACACGAACTCAGTTAACGCTAATACAACGTAAAAACGGACAGTAAATATTTTTTAGTTGACTCTTTTGAATATACATCCCGAATGAGGATGATATTAACATATCGAAAAGTAATTTGAAAACAGGAAGCAAAATAAAATGTTGTAAATTGAAGTAATTTATTTTCGATCATCACACATGTCCGATATAATGGACGCTGGTAGTAAAGGGCTAACAATATTTTGGCAACAAGATCACGTCTCCGGGTCTAATTGTGTGGGATTCTTCGGCAGGACATAAGGTGAATATGTTGTTTTGTAGGTGATATTTTACGTTTTCATCAATTACGATTTGTTTTTCCTCGATGAGGCGTGTCAAAATCTTCTCAAAGTTCTTTTTGCGGATTTCACAGAAAACACCCTGGTCTTTCTTGCCAAACCAATGGTCCGGTTCGAACAGAAATCTCGTTTTGCACACGTGAGATGTTGAAAGAATAGAATTTCTGCATCCGAAACACTTCACGTACTTGTCTGATTTCAAATTGTACAGGAAATCGCGATGAGTCATGGTGAAGAATCGAGGAGTGAGTTTCCAAACCCCCACTACTCCGACCCTATCCTTTCAACGATACATTGGTCGTCGTGAGTCTGTCGACTTTACCTGTCGTGACATATAACGCTTCGCGTCGCCGGGTCCGCCGACGAGTTGAAAGCTACTTGCCGACAACATGTGGCAGTGTAACATAATCGGAGAAGACATAACTAATTATAGAGCGTACGCAAAGGTTTTCGACAATCTTGTGGGTTTCCTCTTGGACGACGGTCGGTCGGCACGTACTTATGCGGAACTCATCGAAGAAAACAGGTCCTTGTTTTTGGAAGCGACAGAAAACGATTCCAACTATGCTGAACTCGTCGAGCCGCGCGAACTGCTGTTTCTTTTATACCAATTGGATATCTGCGATCGACTGTATTGGGCCCCCCGCCCGTACCGTCGTACCGGCCAAATCATGAAAGAATTTCTATTTTTTTGCCGCGAAAACTCTGTGGTAGCCTGTTTGTTTTGCGGATTCCAAGGACCCGTGAAATTGAACAGAGGTGATGGACCGGCCCAATCGTCATTTGCCGAGACGTTCCGGCACACCGTACGGCAGCAGCCGGGCGTAAGCAACGCCGCCGCCACGATATACAATAATTCTATCGTATCGGCGCGTGAAGGACTACAGGCCGCGGTTAGACGTATACGCGCGGGCGGCAATACGGTTGAAAACTTTGGCGGTCCGGACAACTCTAGTGGCGGCGTCACGGTGGAATATTTGTATGTTCCGCCAATGGAACGTCAGGAAAAACGGAGTACGATCGGCGTGGCGAGAGAATTTTATCATTTCAGTAAATGCCCATTGGTGTGGTTGGAGAAGAATTGTAATTGGGTGACAAAGTATTCGGCGTACGAAAATCACGAGCCGTCGAAATTCGGAAACGCTTTAAAGGTGTTACAGCGATGGCATAGTCGCAATATGATGACGGAAACGGAATGGAGCGAATTCGTCAAGTTGACCACCATCTCTCATATTATGGGCGCCTGCGAAGACACCGTCTTCAAATTATACCGCAAACTGGTGGAAATGAAATTGGACCTCGTCGAAGAACGAGATTTCGGATATTGTCCGCTTTACACCGCGTACTACGACGATAAGGAGGGTGGTGGAAATGTAATGACGAGACCCACGGTTGGCCGTTCGTTAGCTTGTTTGCTGGAACACACATCGCTGGCCGGCTCTGTACGTAGGATAGACACCCTATTACCATTTCCGGTGGCACCTCGCGCTGAAATGCATATGATCGAAGAAGCAGAAACTGTCAATCACGTCAACGAAGTGTACGCCACCGCCACCCGCCAGGAATCGGCCCTGGCCGGACAATATGCGGCAAGCTCTTCGCTCACATCCGCGGGTATATTCGACCGATTGTTCCCGACCAACGACGGATCTACAAACTCGTCGCCGAGAGTCTACGCGATAGAAATGGAAACGGCTCGTCGGGCGTTCTTCATGCACGGTTTCTGCGTTGCGGAATACTGCGACGGTAAACGCACGGGATTTCACGACTTGACCGCCGAACGAGTTTTTACCGAGAGCGGAATAGGGGAGCGTATGCGCCACGTTTTCAACACGTCTTCGTTCGACGTTATGTGCATATACTGCGGATATTTGTTCACGTCAAAACTTTGCGACCCGACGCTGGTTGATCTTATGTATGACGAACAAGAGAGGAAGAATATAGAACAATATCTACTGGCGAGATCACCGTGCGAATTTCCATTAATGGAAACCAAGGGCGACGAAAAGTGGGCTTGGTGGTGCAGGAAGCCTGGGCGGCACGATCATCTGGCCTTGTCTCCGACCGATGTTTTGACGAATAGTGCGAACAAAAGATGTGCGCGGAAAGAAAAACTGGCGGAACGCGACACTACACGAGGAGCTATTGCCGTTTGGTTATCCGCTTCGCTGAACAACAGTCACGCGTCTTATTGTATTTTTAAAGTGAAAAAACGCACCTGGGAAGTGGAAAAGTGCCTGGTTTGTCTGATGGAGGATGTACGTCGGAAGGTAGCGTTCACCTGTGGACATACGCTATGCGACACGTGTTTGAACGATGTCCGCTTGACCAACTGTCCCGTCTGCAGAAACGGCGTCAGGAAACTCCGTATTGAGATCAACAAAGAGATATTGTTGTAAATTTGAATTTGTTTGAATAAATTATTATATTGGTAACAATTTCCCCCTCTACTCACCTGAATACGAAAAAGCATTACATATGGTCGAGTGTGGTACCCCCGACGGAATGATTTTGGTATTTAAAAGGTTTGTACCGACAACAGGTCGAGCATAATCTCTTTTTTCCGCGATAATCGACACTGTAGCGCGATCGTCAGGACGATACAATGGACGTTATCGCCATGTACGATTTTTATTTTTACGATAGTCCGATTCGAAAACCTAGCGGTTTACCGTGCGATTTCGAGCTGTGCAAAAAGAGTATCGTGTACCGTCGGCTCGCCGGGGACGAGGTGATAAAGAGACGAAACTGCTATTCCGACATTTTGGAATATATGCAGTACAACGTGTCCGGAGAGACCGGGTTACCGTCGTACTACGCATGTTGCATGAATTATAGCGGCGGCCACGTTTGTAACGCGATACCGATTATGGTCGGTTCCAGACTGGAAAAGAAACTCGTATCGCGACTGTGTGAGGATCTTGAAATTCCTTTCGAACTTTTGTACGACGAAGAATATCTGCACAGAGTGTATGCGGCGACCTTTCTCGTCAACGGCACCTTCTACTACTCGGTATTCAGAGAATCAAACAACAACAAGATGTGTCACAACACCCGCAGCAAGTTCCGTGGCGAGGAGACAGTCGCATACTTTTATGACAGGACCCTGAACAGAGGAATCAAACTTTTCACGGGCAAAAGCGGAGAACTAAAAGTGAACGACCGGGACGGCAAAGAAATTTCCAAAGTAAACAGCGAAACGCTGGCCCAGCTGTACAAAGAATGTTTGAAAAACCCTAACCACTATACGCTGAATACCGAAGAGGTGACCGATTTTTTTTCCGCCGTTAAACTACAGGGTTTTTCGGGGATTGACAGTTTTAAAAACAAGATATATACGAATTACAGTATCGGACTCAATAATTGTTTGGACAAGCTACATCCCACCGTCGTCTCGCATCCGATGTGGAACACGTCTCTGATGACCGGTAAAGTGAACCTGGGCATATCGCAGCGGCTGTCGTATCCCAAGACAAAGAGCGAAACAAAGAAACAAAACGAACAAAAGTTGAAACTGTGCACGGGCGGCATGTCAACCGGATACCTGGTGGAATCGCAACGTAGGCGAAACACGCGTAAAATGAAACACGCGTCAGAGACCGAAGCGGACGGACCGAGCGCTGCTAAAAAGATCAAAAAAGAACAGACAACCATGTTCGGCAGTAACGTGATAAAAACCAACTGCATTATCGAAAAGTTGGAGAGCTGTGATAAAAACGGACCTACGATGTTCAATCAGGTGACGGTCGCGTATCTTCCTTTCGTCCGTTTGTTGTCTTCGACTGTACAGAAACTCCAAGTGGAACACGTGCACGCCGAATCTTCCAAGACCGTACCCAAAGACGCTTCCGGGTTCATATGTATGAAGTTCATCGGGAACATCAGTACGGCCGGAAAGAACATGCTGTTTACGGACCGCGTTCGCGTGTCGTACGGTCATGTTCATGAGGTCATCGAAAAAATTGAAAACGCCCTTCAAACGGACTGCGGAGAATTGGTCGGCCCGGCGACCGAGGGCGATGGTATGCGTATCGTCGTCAACAACGTCGTCACGGTGTACGCGCTGAAATGCGGGCGGCGATTCCTTTTGGACTTTATGATTTGGTTGAAAACAGTCGTCCACCCCTTCGTATGGATAAAACCGATAGCTAACTACGCGTGTGTTCACTTTTTCGAAGGTGTGCCTCTATTGGAATACAAAAAGGATGAATCACTCTTCGGCACTATCGAAATGTCACTGGCCACTGCAACCGGACTCGGACGCCTCGCCACGGTGGACTCGATCTGTTTCACGCGCAACGAACTGGAATCGATTCGAAACGAATTTGACCGGGACGAAGACAGGTCTTGCAACGAATTTGTGATCAGGATGTTCAAACCTCGATGCGGCACTGACACATCGCGTAGTAACAACGTCTCGTCATCGTTGCTGGCACTGCAGCTAGACCAATATACGGATTACACCCCGCCTTCAAAACGCAGCGTTTCGGTCAATTCCAGAAAGTCGGCGTGCGTAAACGTTTATTTTCAGAAGGCGGCTGCCTTGATACGTGGTTTCAACATATTTGCCGATCCAGAAAGCTATGAAAGAAAAGTGGCAGAACGGGCGCACGAGGAACGCGGGGTACCGGTCCGAGTGACGCTCTCGCAGTTTAGGTTGATGCGCGAAGATCCAAACAACTGCCCCCAACCGCAATTCTCGCATGAAACTGGGCAGGACCGCAACGATACGTGCGACCGATACGCACTCAGGAATTTCTATATGATGCGTACCATCTTCGCCGATATCGATGGATTCAATGTGGAAGACGCTAATGTCATTGACGAATCGGTGGACCTGTGTCTTAGATTTAGTTACAGTTTTTCATTGACGTTTTTGGACAAAACCCCGCGCGGAGTCGACGTTTTGATACCACCACCCGAAGACAGCGTGCGGGTATGCGGGTGGACCGAGGGTGGAGATCCTTTGACCGTGATGTTTATGATTTGTGTCATACGAACGGACGGAAACGCACCCGCCGTACGATTTCCCAACGGCGAATTCGAAACGGGCGGAGATTCGAACGAATGCCGTAAGACGGAAAACGGTGTCACAGTAGGAAACGCGGACGTACATTTTCCACCGTTCAGAAAAGTATCCGTCATAATGGACGGGGACGGTTCGTATCACGTTTACGTCTTGCGTAATGGCGCAGTCCTGTTGCGTTCCCTAAAAAAACAGAGGGAGCGACATGCGAAAGAAAACAGGGAATGCGGCGGAGACGGTGATTGTGATCCGTTCGGAACGGTGGAAGAGATCAATCCGTACCACGTGCTGGATTCGCTGCGTACCGGAATATCCCGTTGTGCTACTTCTACGGACGGCGAAAGAGTGGTAACAGTTGACTTTAGGGCACACGGTCGCGTCGACAAATACGATGGCATCAAAGTGGTCAACAGTTTCGGTCAAAAAGGATTGGCACTCATTAAAGATTTGAAACCGTACATCGAAGAGAACGAAAGCACCACGGGGTCGTTTGTGTCGGCGCCCATACAGTTGGTAATGAACGTGTGTTCGTTCGTGTCTCGTCAGCCAATCGGTCAGTATCTCCAGATGAAAAAGAACTTCAGCAAAAACGTGCTCAGCGCCGCGGGTGAACCCTGTCTTACCGGATTCAGTTCGGTATTTTTCACCGAAACAGAGCCGACTACAAAGACCTGTCTGGTTAGGTTGGACGAAATGATGCGTTCCGTCATAATAACCCTGGGTCTGTCATCGTTTCAAAACGTGAAAAACTCTCTGGACAACGTTTATAATCCCAGAGGTCTGATGTGTCCACCGCAAACCAGACAGATTCTCAATCTGTACAGGTGCTACGGAGTCGCGTATAATATTACCGGTGATGAATACGAACCATATTCTACCAGAAAGGAAGTGGAGCAGATATTCGATTTATTCGAAAAGTGCATGGGTGAATTACAGGAAACGTTTGGAAAGAAAGTTAAAGTTGTTAATTCTAAATGTAAGAAATAAATAGTAAACTGTTTACATTTGTTTATTCCGGTCGGAGCGTCCGGACGACCTATTGAACCCCTCATTAATCGATAGTAAAAACATAGTCGGTTTTGACCGCAGTAGAAGAAGATTCAATCTCTTTCGCAGGCGAGGTGGATTTCGGTATTTTCCGCCACCGAGACCGAAAGACTAGAATCTTGATACTGGTTATTCGGCGTTTGTAGTTGGGAATAGTATTGAAAATAACGCGTTTGTTATATTATCTAAAATATTGGTGAACAGGACATTCACGGCCACGTACCGTTCGTAAGCACTGATCACGTCGCGATACCATACCGTCTCGGATTCTCGCAAGTTATTTATCAACCGAGCTGGAAACGAGTAGAGACAGTAGAGATAGGGGAAATGTACGCGCGTCAACGCTTCCGGAGCGATCAGTTTTTCGTCGCTGCATTTTGAAACGACGCTTTCCGTCGTTTTCATCACGCATTCCGCAAGTGAACGTCTAAAACGTGGGTCGATCAATACGGACGTCACGTCATCTAAAGTCCGCTTCACAAACGCCGAACTCAAAGACAGTTTGTCTCTGTCGTTTTCTTTTTTCAAATACATTTCCGCGTGTTTACATACCAACACGTCGTATCGGCGAATCGTATTGTGTACGAATCGGTTTATCATACGGCTCGGACGGCACTGATCGCACCCGTCTGCCCGCGGGCCTTCTTCGGCCATATGTGAATATTCTTAAGTGACTCTTATAGACTATCGAATTTGGCAGAGTATAGAAAACCATATAAAGAAATATGATTGATAACGATGTCGAAACTACCGAAACCACGGCGATTCGAGGTATTGAAAAAAATCTAGCGTCAGCCGTTGGCGCGTTAGTAGGGTTGGGATGCGGCTCAAAAACGGTAACCCCAAACACCAATGACGATAGACCGTATATGCCGTACGATGAACAGGAACCACGTGAACACGTCGGTTCTCGCAAAAAACGACAACGCACCGCCACCGCGTATCCGGGTTGCGATTGTGAATTTCAGTACAGAGATTATGCGTGGAGAAAATTCACCGAATACGAACCGTCGCGCAACGGTGTGGAAATCAGAGAATTCTACGTGGTCAAACTGGTCGGCAAAGAGCTTTTCACGTACGCCGAAGGTCTTGTGGGCAGTTCGCGTACGGATCACCGTTTTCCATACTTGTGTGGCGAAATCGTTTGCGCGAAAAAACTAGCCAGCGCTGGAAAACTAAAGGAAGTGCACGCGTGGTTGCAGATGCCATCCGAATACACGGACGATTCAACCGAACGCCCACTGCACATGCAGCAGCTTCACGAAGACAGCATGCACAGAGCTATGACCAGTCTTCCGTTGGCCGTAGACAGACGTAGTAAAGTCGTCGTTTTCAGGACGCACGGCGATTCGCTTTTCGTACAACTCATGCCCACGCTTCGTTCGGAATACAAACTTATCCCGGGTACGCCGTTGTTCGACAAGAACAATCGCGGTATCAGAGCGGCGGTTGGCAGTATGTTCAGTCAGTACGATTATATAGTAAATTGTTCGCCGACGGACTTCTGCGAGATACCGATTCGAAAAAACAAACACGGTTCGGATCGTATGCGTATAATTTGTCTGGATCGGCGGGGGAACGCAGTCGATAATCCGAAAGCGCCGAAAAAATCGTCCGGATCCAACGTACTCTCGCTCGTCGGTCACGCCGTGACCGAAGTCGTCGGTTCCTCGACTCCCGTCGGTGGGTCGTCGTCCGATGTGTCGCAGGTCGACAGGATATCGTTGGACGATTCGTCCGAAAACGAATTGATTTACAACGGCGTGATTAACGATAAGCTTCAAATCACCGATTTCTTCACGACAGACAAAAAGAACAAACCGCCCAAACACACAGTCACCGTGGCTATCGACGATGACGGCGTATGTGTACAATACGTGGACGACACGGAATCCACGGTCTTCAAATGGACTAACGCGGATCCAGTGGTTTCGTACAGTATCATGCCGAGGCGGTTTTTTAACGCCAAGGCAAGCGTGGTTGCGATAAACACCGCGGCCGCGAGCAGTAAAAGGGACTCATCTTTAAAACGGTACAAATCACAGGAACGTTTGATATAACCTATATGTGATAAGAAAGCTCGATGGCGAGTGGAGATAAAGACTTGTTGTTGGATGACGGGGACTCCAAACAATTGGAAACGGCATATAAAGTGTTTCTGAATCTGCAGCGCAGGACTCTGACATTTCTTGACGCGCTCGGGAACCAAGAAAAAAAATGGATGACAAGGGGGGTGGCGGAAAACGCTTCGTCTTCCCGAATAGCGTTTATCGTCACGCCGCTCATGGTAAACCATTATAATCATATGCATCACGTATTTCGCGCCTCGATGTATGGCAAAGTGCCGGACCTTTGCGATCAGACCGGTGGAATCATGTGCACCGACCTGAGTGCGTTGCGCGAAGAACTCGCCACTCGGACGTCGGACACAAACGGGCAGTTGGCGGATATGTTCCGTTCGGCCACACTGCCCGACGTACAATTTGATTTTAAATCGATCCGCGATACTGTCGTGGAGCGGGCGATCCGCATGTTGGATGCCATCAACATTAAACACCCGGATTTGACACACAGTATTCGTGACGATTATATACAAAATATGCGTACCGTACAGGAAACGATGACCAACGCTCTGGATAAGACTAGAGGACGGGTGGCCGAGTTGCAAGCAGAACGCGACGATGCTTATAAAAAGATACGTCTGATGGAAACAACTATGGCTTCAATACCTGATGAAACGGAAACACTGCGCCGAGAAGTTTCCAGATTGAGAGAGAGAGAAACCCGTCAACAGAACGAAATAACTAAATTGCAAGTCAACATGAATTTGGGAACGCTGGAATCGAAACGACGCGATAACGAGATTCGTCTTTTTCAAGAGTTGAACAAACGCGTAGACGAATACGCGTCCAGCGGAAACAAGGAAATTGAACAGATACGTAGCGAAATATCAAATCATATAAAGGGGGAGATGGATAAAATGAAAGAAGAACTTCAAAAAATTCGCGGGACGACCGTAGAAGCCGCGATTAAACGCGTCCGAGAGGAGAAATCTGAATTATTGAATTTGTTGCGGACAATATATCCGGAAAGCAGCGGTCAGGAGAGGGATTCCAGAGACGTGGCGATTTCGATTAAACAACAGTTGAACGCGTTGAAAGTCGATCTAGATGACAGAGTACGGCAGCACGCTTCGTTGCAACAACGGTACGAGTCGTTGGAAAAAGAAAACGTCGAATTGAAACGACAGTTATCCGTGGCGGCGGCAACTCGACACGATGTAGAGGTAATGGACGCTCAAAATAATCCGGGTTTAATTCCGGAGAACGAGTTTACCATACATTCTAACGAGGAAAAAATTAAATTAATGCTCTGGTACATAGACGTGTTGAAAAATGACATTGAAGTTTTCTACAAATTCTTCACACACCCGGATTATGTGAACACGGCGTTAAATGTCGCAGACTACGTTTACAAGAACAAATTTGAGTTAAAAAGTGAATACGGTGGATATTTACTCAGTAGTCTACAAACCCTGGTTAGCGACGATAACGTCCGTCAATACATGATGGAAAAAACGCAGGCCGAAGCAATGGAAATAATTTCGAGAAGCGGCGTTTTAGAAGACATCAAAACGTACCGTAACACAATCGATGACACAACCAACAAGATCATGTTAGTAATAACGGGTATCAACGAGTTGATACCCTCGATTAAAGTCGCGTACGAGGCCATCGCGTTACGACTAAAAATGCCACCGTTTGTTAGTTTCGGCGAAATAACACCCAACACGCTTGTTCCTTTCTTTGAACATCATTTCGGCCGACAACTACAAGAAAAAATCGATGATCTTTTACAAGAGGTAAATCGATCCCGTCAAAGTTATTCAGACATGAACGACCAGTATACCGAACTGTATCAAAAATACATAAATTTGGAAGAAACAAACGCGGAAACGCAAAACGCGGTGACTGGGAATTCCGAATCAATCGCGTTGATTTTGGAAACCCAACCTTCACTGTTTCGAGATATATTACACAACGTATGGGCGAAAGCGGAGGATGATATTCTAAAACGGATGCTGACGGAAGCGTATTACGCGGTCGGGATCGACCGTGTCGGTGCGTACAGAAACTTCGATCGAGATTTGAAACTTATCCATTTGGTGGATTATACCGTGCTCACGAAACACATTGAGACGGCGGTCAGCGACAGTGGTGAATCGCAGTTGGGACACCCCAATTTTAGCACGGAACGATTCTTTTTGGACTATTTCATCGACCAAGTGGGTAATACGCAAGTGGAATATTTCATTAAAAACCTAGATCTTAAACGGCAAAACAAGCTGGCTTACAGTCTTTTTAGGGCGTTCTATGTTCCCATCGTGAACAAACAATCCTTCGTATTAAGTATCGAAGGTCCGTTTGCAAATTTCAATATGATATACAAAGGATAGTGAGTTAAACGTCGTGAAAAGTTGAATATTTTTTTATTGTAAATTCAACGCGTGGTCAAACGCGTTTTCTATAATCCAATACAGAAGACACGAATTCATATGTCGGATCATGCGTTTCAACTCCAGTCTTTGGTGTGGATCGTAGCGGTTGTTTAATCGCCCGTCGTTATAACGGAACGTGCGGCTCCGTCCCATGCTCAAACCAACCGTCAACGCTATTTCCTTGCCTTCTTCTTGACTCCTCGCCACCCGCATACGCCGACGACCCGTCGGCGATTTAAAATAAAACAGCGCGTACGAGAGATACCAAAGTGTGCCGGCGGCGAAGGAATCTATACACTGTTGAAAGGTACATGAGACAAGCCGGCTCCGCTTGTCTTTGCAAGTCAGTTGCGTATTTTCATCGACGACTACGTCGGTTTTCCGTCTTTTCGTTTTTTTGTGCATCTCTTCCGCACGGTCAGGTATCGAAGGGTTGTTGTCGGATTCTATATTCTTGTGTTGTTTTTCTTCGTTCGCACGTCTATGACATGCCAATTGTTCTCGCAACTTCAAAGTGTCTGCGTTCGGACGGCATTCGATATTGTATATATTCGCGTAGTGCAAAACCTGTTCGACCGAATCCGGACTCTTTACGTAATCACCGTCCGACTTTGCGTAGACTGACAAAATCAGTCGCGTGATCATCGTCGCGAACGCTCGACTGAGTTTTAATCGCTTTTCAGGATCGTCCTCCGCTTCTTCGGATTCCGTCAAGTCCCGCTGAGCAAACAACTCGCGGGCTAGAAACTCCAGTTGATACGACGTACACGTCACCCTGTCGCTATAAAGTTGATCGAATTCCCGCTTTAACAGCTTTACGTTACTGTCACCGAGATATATCAATCCGCCGGTGTAATCGTTGCCAAAAAGACTCAGACAGATGAAATGTAACGCTTTTTTTCTGTTGTCAAACAACTCGACGTGTTCGAACGTTTTGTTCATGCCGTATACATAACGTATGGCATTTGGAACGCTCGGATGTTGATAAAGCGTCATGGCTAATCCGATGTCCCAGTCTCGGCCGAAAACATAGCAACGATCGATCAGCTGATCGTTTATGTCGTCGCGCAAACGATAAAAACACTTCCATTCACCCTCACCTATGGTGAACGGAGCGTTTGCATGAAACGGTGTCACATCCTCACCATCGTCGGGCGTAAACTGCATCGTTACCGCCCGTTCTACGTTTTCACCGCGGACGAGCTCATCCACCCCGTGGGTCAAACCGAGTTGTTCCAACTCGTCGTCCAATCTTTCGCGGTGGCATCTAGACACGGATCTTCTCACAGACAGCACGATATTTTCAAAACACGCGTCTTTCGATGCTTTCGACAGAGAAAATTGTACTTTTTTCTTACGGTTGTTCTGTTCAAAAGTTTTCGTCTGTGGTGAAAATTTGTCATAAGCGAGATAAATTCTATACGCTTTCAACAACAGGGGTCTCAGAGTATCAATCAGTCTGACGGCGCATTCCCCCACGATGATCTCGATGGTTTCTTGATCCAGATCTACCACGACGATCTTTTCGTTGTTATTTATCAAAGTAATTATATTTTTGTATTGAGAGGTTTTTTCGAGCGTGTTCATAATGAGACCGTACATAAACGAAGCCAGATCTATGTACACACCACAGCGGTCGAACGTTTTAGTGTATTTATCAGGTGGCGGTGGTCGTTCTTCTTCCTCCGTTTGAGAAACTGGTTGTAGAACGTGGTAGTAGAAAAAGTCCTCGATATCCGAACACGCGGTTTGGACGGAAAACTCCTTGAAACATTCTACTGAAAAAAGATTTTCCGCATACGTCTGAAAATTTTTGATACCCATGATAGTAGCGGTCCTTTGAAGACCCGGTATTATTTTCGGATATACAAGCTCAACCGTAGAGTGGAGAGTCAATGCCGCGCTCATACAGTATCACCGCATATATATCGTTGGCGGGATGTTAACTCCTTTGACTCAACATCCCGCCTACCGTGGCGGACAGCTGCCTGGCCAATCCCGTAACCTTACTGGCGTGGTCAACGCCGACAGTTTCGTCTCTCCGGGCACCGCCGGAGCAAGTGGTCATCACCCGGATGACCGACCCTCGCCTATATATGTTTTTTCAATTGACTAAAACGTTTTTCGGTTCGAAAAATGAACATCATACACACATAAAGTTGCAATAAATATATTTGTTGCCAAGAGAAACATATTTACAATATTTACTCAAACCACAATAAGCACATTATTTCATTTAGTTTTACGGTTCGAAAAATGAACATCATACACAAATAAAGTTGAAATAAATATATTTGTTGCCAAGAGAAACATATGTACAATATTTACTCAAACCGCAATAAGCACATTATTTCATTTAACCCTTTGATGGTCACGGTTGGATACTGCAGTTAACGAGAAAATTATATTAAATCGGGTTTCCGCCCGATAAGTTATTAGTTTTTAAAAACGTTACGAATATGCCCGTTTGTATATAGTCAAAAGAGCATATTCGTAAGTTTTTATTGAATTTATTTAAAAATAAATTCAATACATATGATATAAAACTAATTTATTTTCAACATTTATTACAAAAAAACTAAAAACAGATAAAATAACACAAATATAGAATAAAAAGATACACAAAGTCGAAATTCGCGTATCTCACTGGTTCAAGTCACGAGCGGTCCGAATCGGTATCGCTTCCATGCGTTCATCAGCTTTGCATATCGATTTACGGCATCTGAACACTCGTCCGATAGGTCTCTCACTATTTGGTAATCTTCTACGCACCATGAATGAGGCATCTGAATATACCGTATATAACTGTGTTCATGCAGAATATCCACTACATTTTTCGAAAATTGAATTTCCTTCCACATGATTCCGACGATGTAATCTTGTAGGGACATTGGTAACAGGTTGATCCCCTCCGGCACGAACTCCATTATCACCGCAACCGTCAGATCTTGAAGAGTATTCGGGTTAATTCTATCCGTCACTCTCTTCGCCTGGCTCGTGGGTCGTGTGAACTGCAGGACACATGTGACCGTAAGATCTTGAATGGTATTCGGACTTCGCGATTCGCTCATGGTGGGTGTCTGAACCGACATTCTGCTCAAAACTGAGTGTCAGGCACGGGAAGGTCTAGTAAAATGGAGTGGGAGAACGTCACGTGACTTTCTAGGAACTTATTATGTCATGGACGAACAAATGACAGGTCGGAGTCCCGTATCGGGATAACCTTCAGATGACAACCGATTGTTGGGTCCCCCCCCACTCAACCACCTCGAGTATAAAATCGCGCCGCCGCGGATCGACGTTCAGTCGTGATTCAGACGCCTAGAAATGCTGTCCTGTGGAGAATTTTCATTCTTGTTTCTTCACCCTCCCTTCCCGGTCATCGTTCCTACGGACAAGTGCTGTGCGTGCGGTATGAATAGATTCGTGAGATCAACGCGGTTGGTGAGGGAAAATCTGTTAATCTGCCCCGCGTGTAACCACGCTATGCGCCAACCACTAGATTTTCCTCTATTTCACCGGGCATGCAACAGCTGTAATCACTCGTGCGTCAGGTGTTCCGAAAACCCACCGAAGAACATCTTACTGAAAGCCACGTGCGGAGCTTGCTGCGCAACTACAGACTTCTTTTTCGAAAGCGGTGAAGAGGGAATGATGTGGAAGTCGAGGAGTTTCACCATACTTCCCGGCCAACTGCGCTGGAACACACCATGTCGAAGTTGCAGCTACATCCCTACCGGATGGAGGCACGATACCAAAACGCAGTTTAATCGTTGGATCCCATTCACGATGATCATCGAGCCGACACCCGTAATGATTGTAGAGGATTAGAAATAACGTAGTTAAAATTTTGGATTGTAATAGATAAACATTTGTACACTAACGATCGTTATTTGTAATCAATAAAGTTTTTTTTGTTATTCTTAGGGTGTTTGTAGTATTTTTTTAAAAAAACCCCTTCGATACATCGGGAAACCGATGATATCAAGTTGCGACATGGTAAAATTTGACATCTTAAAATATTTGTGTGCAAAATAATTATTGTAAATGTACAATTTTTAACAAGAGTCCGGATCCCCTCGGACGTGTGTTATATGTGAATTTGCTTACTACCATTTTGTAACTGCCGCTTCCTTTTTTTCTTGCTCTGCAACTCGCCAGTCTCATAATACACTCGACCAGGTGGTCATTTTGGAAAACACGAACTTATCCCCTTTCGTTCTCCGTACAGGTCCCTAGCTCACATAAAGGGCGCGCGAGATATTGATCAGAACGCGCGGGTAACCGCTTTAAATTTCTAGTTAACCGCGTGAGGGTCGGTTACCCGCGCGAGAGTGTGAAAAATTCAAAGTCCCCTTTGCGACCATCTTCTCCGACGGCCGCCGTAAGACTGAGCATTTCCCCCACCACTTTTTGGTTCGGTCAACCCTTTACTCTCGACAACCCCCGACCACCGACCAATAGGATTCGAGTATTTTTCCCGCCAAAGATTTCGGCCAATCAGAGAGCCGGATTTTTTTGTTCGTCGAAAATTATATCTCGACAAGCCACCAAAAATGCATATATACGAGGTACCGTTCGCGCGCGACTCTTTAGCTCCTTGCCCATAATAATGACTCCTTCAAGGAAGGAGCAGCGGGGAGGGGCCGGCGCGTCGCTTACTGGGGTGGTTTTTTTTAAATTTGTTAAACACATTTTTACTCGAGAAAAGTTTTGAAATCTCCGACCGACTTGCCGTCAAAATAAAAAATAAAAACGCGCCGATTTACACCTCTTTTCGTGCCGATCCCTGACGTGACGATACGGCCGTTTCGGCTTCGTATTCGCGTTAACCGAGTTCTGCGATGGCCCGCAACGCGGACAGCACTGACTCAAAACGGCAATATGGTCACGAAGTGGAGAGCGGCAAAAACGTATGTGTTTTACGGTCCAGAAAAGTTTTGAAATATCCGGCCTCCGTCAGAATGAAAAAAAACGCACGTATTTACACCTCTCTTCTTCGACGTCGTATTTGCGGTAACTGAGTTCGGTGGACTGATCAAAATCGGCAATATGGTCACTCCTCGACTCGACATTAAGAGCGGCGAAAAATGTATGTGTTTTACGGACCGGACGGCAGAAAATAAAATTCTTCGAGAAAGAATTTGAAAACTCTGGTATCCTTCAAAGGGAAAAATAAAAAGTCCCTACGAGCTGCTTCGTCACAGCCAATTTTCCACTCTTATATGACACAGCGGGCAGATAATCCACTCCGTATCGACAGCTACGCCGTGTCTGAATCGGTCACTTTGATCTCGTCTCACACATATAAGAGTTGGCTGTTTCTCGACGGTTCCAAGAAAGTCACGTAACCTGCCCGACCTCTTCCGCTATCAGTTCAGTCTGGAGTTTTGAAGAGGCAACAGCTAAATTGAAAATAAGGAAAATGGACGTGACACGTCGTGTCGCATCATTAAAACAACTAGCAGCGTTAAGTGTAACGAAACATCGTAGGAGCATTGAACTGGAAATCAAGAATCTTCCAGCTTCGCTTCAGAACTACATTGAAGGTGTCGTAAAGAAAAAGGTTTGTGTGGCACGGGTCAGTCGTCCGGATGAAGAAATGGATGAAAGGGACCAGGCAATATACGAAAAGTATAAAGGCACCGAAGTCTATCAGTGCTATCTATGTAACCATATAAGTCATCGCTGTGACAAGTTTATGGGTTACTCGCAATTAGTTAAAAACGTTTATAAATTTCCTGATAGCAACGTAGTAGAACGTTGTTTCTGTTGCAACATTGACGCTTCCCATTCAATAGAAGAAATTGAAAAGTACCTGTCATATGAAGAGTTCCTTATATATTTGGAAGAATCTCTATAAAAAATCATAATAAACACACGGATTTAAACCTATCTTTATGCCGACCCAATACACCGCGGTTCCCATCTGACTCCCAAGCTCTCCTCTTCCACGGTGGACATCGTGAGCTACTGGACCTGCACGGTAAGGTCAAAATTAGCGTATCTCACGTGTTAGATATATCGGGACGTTTGGGTTAAGAGAATAAATAATAAATTTCACAATCGGTTGTTTTATTTGTATCCCATGAGTTAAATTTTGTTTGAGCAATACAAGAGATATATTTCTCAGTGCGTTTCTTTCTGATTGATTCGTGACAGGGAAGCTACGGATGTCTCTGTGCGTTTCTTTCTGGTGTTGTCGTTACAAAGTAGCGGACAGCGGCAGGACCAACGGACAGCCGGATAATTCAGTGTTCTAAGTATCAGATTCGTCTCTTTGAAAATGTCCTTTTTCAACCAATTATTAACACACGGGTAACGATCTGTCATGACCACGTGTGCGGAATCCTTGATCAGAATGCGTTTTTTTATCGCATCTGTTCCCCACAACATGAATATGCGGGTACTCGCTTTTGGATTACCCAAGCGCTCGATAATGAGATCGGTGACCCGCTGCCATCCTATGTCCGCGTGAGCGTCGGGTATATTTTCAACGGTCGTCAACACAGAATTTAACAGCAGGACGCCGTCTTTTGCCCACTGCGTCAAATCGCCCCGAAACCTGGTTTTGTCATACAAGCGTGTTTCAAAGGAGTTATCGGCGGCTTTCATCAAGTTGATCAAAACCGACGGCAGAGGTTTACCCGCTCGCGCGTACTGGGGATTGACGCTGAACGCCAAGCCGTCGGCCATAGTGACTACCTCTTTTTTTCTGTCGTTCGGGGCGTATTTCAATGTTACGTCCACTTTGGTTGCTTTTATGTCGTCAAACCGGTCGCACTCGATGTCCGGCTGGTCGGGGTCGGGTAGTTCGACTTTCGTGATAATTTCGTGATACGGACCGCGTCCTATCACAACGACTCGCACCGTTTCCGGATCAGGTAATAATTTGGCCCATTTCCAGATGTTTTTTACCGGTTGGGGGCATATGACACGCGTCTCGCGACTCAACACTTCATGCAAAGTCCGCGCGGTCAATTCGCTCTTTTTCCTTTCGTCGCCACCGTCCAAACCGGACTCGTTGTCGAAAATCATCTTAAACCAGGCGAACGGCAAGCGGTCCAAACACAACGCCCCATATCTCTCCACCATGTACCGGTAGAATTCTTTCGAGCTCGATATCGCCACAGATTCCAATCTTTGCTCGTCCGATTTAGCAACAAGGGACTCCTCAATCAATCTTTGCCTTTTCCACCGACAGCGGCCACCTTCGTTATCACCACCGGGTCCCACTTTCTTCGTCTCGCAGCACTGACTTTTATTTATTGGTCTTTTCTCCACTCGCACCAAACAATCGTCAATTCTACGTTGTCCGCTCGGGACGAACCCTGTTTTCACAGTCGATTGTCTAAGTCTCGATGGATTGCTCTTTTCGAGAGTGGGACTCTGGCTTGTGGCTGCCATGTCATGAGATAAGAAAACCAAATGTTATCCCTCACCGCTTGTTAAAGCATAAACCGTGTACGTTCAATCGTCGACGCTTGTTGAAGCATAAACCGTGTACGAAACATGTTAGAGTGTGTTTTGTGTTAAAGTGGAATAAACGTGTTGGCAAGCCTGGTGGTCTGACGACCTTCGGCCTGCCCGTTGGGGCGTGTTAGAGTGTGTTTTTTGTTAAAGTGGAATATACGTGTTGGCAAGCCTGGTGGTCTGACGACCGTCGGCCTGCCGGTTGGGGGCTTGTTATAGTGTAATATACGTGTTGGCAAGTCTGGTGGTCTGACGACCGTTAGCCTGCTGGTTGGGGCTTAGAGTTTTTTGTTGTTATACTTTTATTTCGTGATATGTTTGCGTCTATTACCTTGTATGGTTGGCCTGCTACGACCGTAGTTGGTTGCCTTCTCCGTCACTTCTTGCTCCGTTGGCTGCCCTCGGATCTGTGTCAGTCCCCTGTTCCACAGTTACTTGCACTACCAGGTTTTTATTCACACCAACTAGGGCCACCGTGGGGCGGTCAACATCTTCCTGGAATCGACAGGAGGATGGAAGTATGATCGCAACTTCAAGCTGCTCATTCCAACGAGGCCGCTATTTTGAAATTTATTATAAAAATTGTTATAACTTTTTTGTTTATTAACCGATGTTTACAGTAAAAATGTCATTGGATTTTGATAACAAAATGCTTTAAATTATATGTCTTGTAAAATTTTGGCTCGGTTGCTAGTTTTCATGGAATTTGACTTTGATTCTCTTTTTTGATATAGGGAATTTTAATTCGAGAACGGCTAGTTATAATTAAATGAAATTTGGTATTTAGCTTTATTCTCTAAAGACCTAATTACAGAAAAAAATTATTTTTTTTACAATCATTAATTTCAAAATGGTGGCTGCCTAAAGTTTTCAAACGTAAATATCTTAAAAACCGCTCATACTAAAAAAATTACATTTATTTTGTTTTATTTAGAGGATGTAATTGAAAATCTAATGACACCAAATTTACGGAAATCGGTTCATAAATAACGGAGAAAATCCATTTTTAAGATATTGCATTCTTGTCAATATCAACTGTTATCATGTGATATCGCTGCTAGTGAACCACGTCGATCAGCTGTTTCAAGTATAATTCCACCAAACAGCTGATTAAAACATTAACCAGCTGTTATTAAGTTCATTTGCACCAATCACCTGATTGATACCCTTACGATTCCCAGGGTTCACTAATGCTTCAAATAAAACATAAAATATCAACTAACTCCCCTAGATTTCTACGTTTGGGGAAGAATGAAGAAACTTGTTTATTCAACACCTGTGGAAAATGAACTGGACCTGATCGGTAGAATTTTAGAGGCGGCTGCGGTCATCCAAGAGAATACTGAATTTGAAGCTGTCCGGCAATCCATGACATCTAGGTTCACGATGTGCAATCTAGGTTGACGGTTTCTATACACTTTATAAAAACTGTAAATAAATGTTAATATTATAACTGAATTGATAAAGTTTGTCATTTGAGCCCATTTTATATGAAATACGAATAACACAATGGTTCTGATAGAGAAACGGCATTATTCGGGATTCGACGAAAAAATAGGAATAAAAAGGAGAATGATTAATAAGGTACTACGCATATTAGATGTGTCTACATTTTATTCCTTGAAGATATAAATTATTATTATTTTTACCACTAGTCGATAGGCGGAAGATGGAAGTCCATGAAGATATAAGGGTTGCCGAACTGTATCGTGACCGTTAAAACTTCCAACTCGAGCCGATGTTCGTTGCCGCGGAGCAATTTGTCCATCAGCTGCTTGACGGATAGTCGTTTCCAAAGGTACGAGTAGCCCTCGACGGCGATTCCGCTTGGGAGATTCCAATTGATGTGAAATCCAGTGATCGAGCATGACCCTCTTAGATTGTTGGGTGCACGTCGGAAGTAGGCGATATTACTCTCGGGAAAATAGCTGATTAAATCAAAACGAATCCCCTTAAGTCCGCTTTGATTATCCGGTGGTCCTTCCCACCAAAAACAGAAGTTGAAGAAGTCCACTCGAAACACCGTCTCGGCGCAGATGAGCCGGGTATAGAAGTTGTCAATAAATGAGCACAGCGTTCGAGGTATATGGCTAACGAGGAATTCACCTGGACGTGTTATTTTATCAAAGTCGCCCGCTGATGCGCTATCGACGACTGTCTGTATAACCACTGCAGCTGCCAACTTTTTCAAACTGTCCGGTTTACATTCCAAATGAAGTTTAAATAATTTGTAAAGTGAAACGCTTAGCGTGCTGTAAGCCCGATAGAAATCGTAATTTTGTTCCATCACCTTATTCCATTTTGTTTTTGACACTGGATCCAATGCTTTACCATAATTCTCATAAAAAGCGAGTCGCGGGTAACGAGACATCCTGGCCTGGTGGATGTCTGTCTCAAACTGGCATACCCCCACTGCCTATCGTTTCTACTGATACATCTCGCTCTGGGGGGGGGGGGACTTTTAGTCGACCGGATGACTGGTTGTGTTGTTCTGGCTGTTACGTATTTGACGCCATCCTGTTTGAAAGGAGTGTAGATTGTAGGATACATACGGAAAGAGATTGAATAACTGCATCTGATTTCAATCTCGTAAAAGAGACTCAATTAATGGTTAGACACACCAACTGAGACCTGTTTGGACGCCACAGATTCGGTGGAAAAGGCAAATATTGATTGAGGAGTCCCTTGTTGCTAAATCGGACGAGCAAAGATTGGACAGCGGCCACCTTCGTTATCATCACCGGGTCCCACTTTCTTCGTCTCGCAGCACTGACTTTTATTTATTGGTCTTTTCTCCACTCGCACCAAACAATCGTCGATTCTACGTTGTCCGCTCGGGACGAACCCTGTTTTAACAGTCGATTGTCTAAGTCTCGATGGATTGCTCTTTTCGAGAGTGGGACTCTGGCTTGTGGCTGCCATGTCATGAGATAAGAAAACCAAATGTTATCCCTCACCGCTTGTTAAAGCATAAACCGTGTACGTTCAATCGTCGACGCTTGTTGAAGCATAAACCGTGTACGTTCAATCGTCGACAATGGCTTACCAGTAAGCGTCGACAATGGCTTGTTTGACTAGTACGGACAATAGACACCTATCTCTTTTCGTCCAAAATCAAAAGAAAATCTTTAGACGAAACCAATTATTGGAAAGTGCGCCGCATATCGGTTCGCACACAGTCACACGCGTTTGGCGCTGTACGGACGAGTACGCGTACCGCGATCCGGTCGAATTGGACCCGAGGTCGCGGGAGGTTTACGAACGAATCGAAAACGTGAAACACGATGAATGGAAAACGGCGGTCCGCGAAGTCTCTGACATGGCCGTCGTCTCTGAATGGCGTTTTGACGAGACTGGGTGCAACGCGATCAGTTGTAATCCTTATTATCCCGGAAATGGTATTTGCGAGGGTTTCGATGGAGCTGGAGGATCTCGCCGCGAAGAACCTTTCGCGTTTACTACCGGTCACGGTCAACGCATCGACGCATGCCAACCGATATGCTACGACCCAGATCAACCCAGAGATACGTACGTCGGCATGACGTCGTTGTACGCTAAAGCAAAGTGCGCGTGTTACGTCGTCAATCCCGAACTCCTGGCATTTTATCTAGACCCCCACAGACGGGTACCCGACGAAAAAAGGTTCCCGGTGGAGAAATCGGCGTTCGAAGTGAAATCCGAATATCTCGAACCGACGGGAACGCCCGTGGTGATTGCGCGGATCGGAAAAAACTATTGCGACCAATACGGTTTGAATTACGTGGAAGAAAAGGACGAAAACGACGGAAACCTTATTTATGGCAGCTGTAGAGTAGATGAGGACGAAGGATCTTTTACCGCACTCAGCACGTGGATGGGCAACACTTTGACCAGAACGTACAATTTCGGACGAGGCGCTTTTCTGGAATTGATCCGGGAAACCGGCTCGGCGGCTAGGAGGATAAAAACGGTCAAAACGCCCTCGCCGTCGCTAAAAGGTCGCACGACGTTGGAATATGTAGCCAGCGAAAACGCTTGGTTGGACAACGTGGACCTCACGAAAAAGTTATTACCTTTTCCGCTGAAATTGGCCGATCTGGGTTTGGACGACGAAAAAAACAGCGGACTCCTGTGGACGGACGAATATTCGTTTTTGGATGACGGTCGAAATGACGGGTACGGCGGTCGTTTAGTGGAGAAACCACGTGGTATCGCGCCCCCGCTCGGTCCATCCGCAAACGTACTTTCAAACGGAAATCGAGCGAAACGGAAAACGGAAGACAAACCGGCCTTGGGAAACGATAAAATGTCACCCGGCGATTTGCATACGGTCGAAGAGAATGGAGTCTCTTCCGTAAAAGATCAATCGGACGAGACGCCCATAATAGTACAGGACGAGTCGGAGTTTCTGTTCAGTCTCAAACGTAGCGTCGAAGATTACAAAGAAACCGTTCGCACTTTGGATGGTCTGAAAGACTCGGTCAGCGGAACGTCATTTGAAACCATGGTGGACCAGATAATAGCCGGAACGGCCGTTGACACCATGGCCGACTTGCTGAAACAGTTAGACGACGTCTCCGACCGTAATACGAACGTGTTTAAACGCGTACTGAAATCGATCGTCCGGCGGATTGGCGGATCGGCGAGTACAAAAAGCCTCGGGGTGGCGATGACACAAACCGCACTGCGAACGGGCATAGAGTCGCGTCTAGTGATATCGGCGTCTTCTTTGCTGAAACTACCATTTCGCGCGTTGTCGCGAGGCGCTAACGTCCTTTCGGTGATTTCACTATTAGGCGCGGCCCTAGATTTGTTCTCCGCGTTAGTATATGACCCGTACGGTAAATACGAACGCTACATGTCCGATCGTCTGTTACGCGCGCTGGCCAAAACCGAACTCGTCATGACTCAACGTCTCATCGGACTCCAACGTTTGTTGTTGGAGCCATCTGAATGGATAGTTAATACCAGATTTCTCGATAACGCAAAAGACTCGACCTACGACATGCTATTAGGTACAATCTACGCCCGATCGCGCTGCGTCAACAGCGAGGGGAGTACGATTTATTGGTACAAACACACCGGCCTGATACGCGATGTCGACGACGGTTTATGCTATATCGCCGACTCGACAGCTACCTTTGATACAACTCCCGTATTATACAACTCGGTAGACGAGTTGTCCGATGATTCGGACGTCGATTCACCCAAGTCGACCGACTTTTCGTGGTGTGTGGTAATACTGTTCGTTCTCGTCACATCGATAACAGTCTTCAATCATCGGACGTGGCTCTTGCTATCCGTTTTCACCGCGGCAATCGTTTTTTTGACGACGGGCCGGACAAGTGATGAATCTACAGATGTTGGAAACCTCTGATGCAGTGTATTCGTGTTTCAAAGAGCCTGCAAACGGTCGTTTGTACAAGATACGATTGCCGCTTCGTACAGAAACTTCTAATGAAAAGGAAGGCGAAACACATAGGAAGAGAGAGAAATATTCACGTGGCAAACGTGTATCGGATGCCGTGTTTGAGGTTACCAAACGAGTCGCCGCCATTGTACATTCAGAAAACGTTTATTCAAAAAAACATTTCATCGAAGAAATGGAAGTGTTGATAGCAAACTTCTCGGAATCCCCATACCCAACCGACCGAACGAATGCACTAATTGAACAAGAGACGACTGCGTTACGGATCGATACATTAAGACGGGAATTGGAGTGTCACACTGGCAAACCACTGATAATAATCTTTGTCTACGGAGAAAACCCCGCGATGAAGACTAGGCGTTTAATGGAAAAGGTGAATTGTACGTATGCGGAATCGCCTAAAATTAAATCCGTTGAAGAACTGATCGCCTATCTCACCGCGTTGTTGGATCGTTGGGAAATATTTAGAAAAAACAAATAATTTTTCATCTCACAAATGTATGATATTCATAATTTCTAATAAAGCGAAATGTACTCGCGCTACAACATTGCACTTTGGTTTCGTGTACAATTTTTTTACCTAAGAAAAGCGTTGTTCGCCGAATTAGATTTGGGATGTGTAGAAAGTACAAGTAACCTTGTGGGCATCCCGTAACTCTGTAAATGGAATTAGCTTCGTTCACCACGACTGTAGGTTTTCCGCACCAAATGAAATTGGTTTGTAGCGTCCGGATAAAACTACGCGGAGACCATTCCATGACTCGCTATAACCTAGCGTGTTAAACGTGATACGGACGGATTTATCCCTCCTTTTGTTGTGCGGTGTTTCTGGTCGTACGACCAGTATCAATGGATTTCCTGGATCAACGGTATCTGAAACAGTGCCGTTATTTCGTTTTTTTACCTTAATAAAGTGTATAATACAGAGGTCGTCGGTGCCGTTATAAATTTCAACGCGGTAAACACCTTCACTAATGACATATGAAGGCGCCACAAACTCTACTCGTTTGTCGGGTTGGATCATATTCCAGATGGTGTCAAGCGCGTCCCCTTTGCGATTCATGATGGTTTTGATAGGCGTAATCAAGTTGATGTCACGTAACATCTTCACATGTATGTTTTTCGCATAAAACCTAATTTGCCCGTTATCTTCTTCACGGTCACTCCCCGTTTTCTTGTTTTTCTTTCGACTCACTATGGAACAAACCGTGCCGTCTCCACCTTCACAATGTCTCTCGAGATTTCCTTGTTTATCGATTCTTGACGGACTAACGACACCGGTCGCATTCACCAAAACGTACACACAGCAGCTTGGTTTGCGGTCAGAATTCAACGACTCGTGAAACTGTAAACCGCTGCTGAGCATGTCCGAATGTGTGGCAAGTTCGGGAAACCTGGCGGTAAGAGCTTCGATCGCGTCGTCACCCGTTTCTCTTTCGGGTGAAACTACCAAGCGCCAAAACGTTGGGTCGATCGCTATGTCTTCTCCATCACGCATAAATATGTCACTACGACGACGGTCCTTTTCGTTCACGGTTGTTTTTTTAGAAATAACATCGCCGATCGAGTGCTTCTTTCTCTGGTGTTTTTTACTATATGCGTCTTTCAGTCCTTCAATTTGTTTGATCAAATCGCTAAAAGGAATCATTTCGTAAAGGCTTGCGATTCTACGGCAGTATCGGGTAAAAGGACATCCGTCCGGGTCGACTAGATAATGTAGAGATTTAACGCAGCCGTAATGTGGCACGCCAACGCCACAAAACAGTTCTATTTTAGACGCCAATAACCGCCTCGATTTTATTCCGTCGTTCCCACATTCTCTATCATTCAGTACGTGTTCTAGCATGTATCTACAAATCAACCCACCCATGCTGTGAGCTATCAGTATGATCACGTCGTACTCTTTAGCCGATTCATCTAGCATGTAATACAATCTGTGCGCCGTTTCTATATTGCTACGCGTCCAGTCGTAAGGAAATGTCTTAAAATGGAATTCCGAATTACATTCATTCGTTTTAACGGTTAAATCGATTTTCAAACGATTTAAAAAAGTTTCGTACACGTCACGAGAGTATAGACCACAAGAGACGCGACCGATGACGCGAGTTGGTATTTTGTGGTGTTTTGTTAGACAGTCGTATTCTTTGACGTTCAAGAGTTGTTCCACGCTTGTCGCGAGTCCGTTACGCAATATCCGCATAATGATATTCGGTGTATTTTTTATAAACTCTGGTGGCCACGCTCTTTTTTGACATAGACCACACCACAACTCGGAACCTTTAATTCCGGGTATAAATACGCATAAAATCCGTTTCATATTTCTTAGGTTGTTCTCCTGAATCTCGAGAGTTTTTTTTGGTAGGATATGATTAGTGAAATTCTCCCATGATCCACACTAGCTGACAAAAAGATGGAGAGTTTTGTGCTTATCTATTACCTCCTTTAACGCCATTTCACAAGAGTCATACCCTCGAGAAGACTACCATAGAGCTGCATAAAAATCACTCGCGAAACCAGTGACCAATAGCTTATATGTGGCTAAACAAAATAAAAATGAAAAGTCGTGTATTGATATAATAAATATTTATAGTTTCTTATATAATAGTTTTGACAATATCGTTTATTTTTAGCAGTTCCGATTGATGTACGACTTTCAGACGTTCTATCGACAGGCCTACTGGGTTGCTGGTCTGGGCTTTGGTTGTGGCTGCTGGGCTTAGTATGCTGGTCTGGGCCTGACGATGGTTGAAGTTCTGGATTTGGATTCTGGGTTGGCCGAACCACGGTGACGATCTTAACAGCGTTGAAGACTCCCCCAAACACAAAAACATTTAACAATAGTATTACAAAATCTTTAAATAGATAGCTAAGTTGAGTTGGACAAACTTCCGTGCAAGAAGTTAGCCTAGCGCGGAGGCGATATTAAGTGCGAAACTACGTACGTGTTTAGGTGATGTTTAACTTGTTTAGAGCGCCACGGACCTGTATGGATCGTGGCTGAGCCATCAGACCGACAATCCGTGGCGTGACGGTTTTAATCGCGAAACTAAGTACGTGTTTAGGTGATGTTTAACTTGTTTAGAGCGCCACGGACCTGTATGGGTCGTGGCTGAGCCATCAGACCGACAATCCGTGGCGTGAAGGTATTAATCGCGAAACTAAGTACGTGTTTAGGTGATGTTTAACTTGTTTAGAGCGCCACGGACCTGTATGGATCGTGGCTGAGCCATCAGACCGACAATCCGTGGCGTGACGGTTTTAATCGCGAAACTAAGTACGTGTTTAGGTGATGTTTAACTTGTTTAGAGCGCCACGGACCTGTATGGATCGTGGCTGAGCCATCAGACCGACAATCCGTGGCGTGACGGTATTAATCGCGAAACTAAGTACGTGTTTAGGTGATGTTTAACTTGTTTAGAGCGCCACGGACCTGTATGGATCGTGGCTGAGCCATCAGACCGACAATCCGTGGCGTGACGGTTTTAATCGCGAAACTAAGTACGTGTTTAGGTGATGTTTAACTTGTTTAGAGCGCCACGGACCTGTATGGATCGTGGCTGAGCCATCAGACCGACAATCCGTGGCGTGACGGTTTTAATCGCGAAACTAAGTACGTGTTTAGGTGATGTTTAACTTGTTTAGAGCGCCACGGACCTGTATGGATCGTGGCTGAGCCATCAGACCGACAATCCGTGGCGTGACGGTTTTAATCGCGAAACTAAGTACGTGTTTAGGTGATGTTTAACTTGTTTAGAGCGCCACGGACCTGTATGGATCGTGGCTGAGCCATCAGACCGACAATCCGTGGCGTGACGGTTTTAATCGCGAAACTAAGTACGTGTTTAGGTGATGTTTAACTTGTTTAGAGCGCCACGGACCTGTATGGGTCGTGGCTGAGCCATCAGACCGACAATCCGTGGCGTGACGGTATTAATCGCGAAACTAAGTACGTGTTTAGGTGATGTTTAACTTGTTTAGAGCGCCACGGACCTGTATGGGTCGTGGCTGAGCCATCAGACCGACAATCCGTGGCGTGACGGTTTTAATCGCGAAACTAAGTACGTGTTTAGGTGATGTTTAACTTGTTTAGAGCGCCACGGACCTGTATGGGTCGTGGCTGAGCCATCAGACCGACAATCCGTGGCGTGACGGTTTTAATCGCGAAAATAAGTACGTGTTTAGGTGATGTTTAACTTGTTTAGAGCGCCACGGACCTGTATGGGTCGTGGCTGAGCCATCAGACCGACAATCCGTGGCGTGACGGTTTTAATCGCGAAACTAAGTACGTGTTTAGGTGATGTTTAACTTGTTTAGAGCGCCACGGACCTGTATGGATCGTGGCTGAGCCATCAGACCGACAATCCGTGGCGTGACGGTTTTAATCGCGAAACTAAGTACGTGTTTAGGTGATGTTTAACTTGTTTAGAGCGCCACGGACCTGTATGGGTCGTGGCTGAGCCATCAGACCGACAATCCGTGGCGTGACGGTTTTAATCGCGAAACTAAGTACGTGTTTAGGTGATGTTTAACTTGTTTAGAGCGCCACGGACCTGTATGGATCGTGGCTGAGCCATCAGACCGACAATCCGTGGCGTGACGGTTTTAATCGCGAAACTAAGTACGTGTTTAGGTGATGTTTAACTTGTTTAGAGAGCCACGGACCTGTATGGGTCGTGGCTGAGCCATCAGACCGACAATCCGTGGCGTGACGGTTTTAATCGCGAAACTAAGTACGTGTTTAGGTGATGTTTAACTTGTTTAGAGCGCCACGGACCTGTATGGATCGTGGCTGAGCCATCAGACCGACAATCCGTGGCGTGACGGTTTTAATCGCGAAACTAAGTACGTGTTTAGGTGATGTTTAACTTGTTTAGAGCGCCACGGACCTGTATGGATCGTGGCTGAGCCATCAGACCGACAATCCGTGGCGTGACGGTTTTAATCGCGAAACTAAGTACGTGTTTAGGTGATGTTTAACTTGTTTAGAGCGCCACGGACCTGTATGGGTCGTGGCTGAGCCATCAGACCGACAATCCGTGGCGTGACGGTTTTAATCGCGAAACTAAGTACGTGTTTAGGTGATGTTTAACTTGTTTAGAGCGCCACGGACCTGTATGGATCGTGGCTGAGCCATCAGACCGACAATCCGTGGCGTGACGGTTTTAATCGCGAAACTAAGTACGTGTTTAGGTGATGTTTAACTTGTTTAGAGCGCCACGGACCTGTAAGGGTCGTGGCTGAGCCATCAGACCGACAATCCGTGGCGTGACGGTTTTAATCGCGAAACTAAGTACGTGTTTAGGTGATGTTTAACTTGTTTAGAGCGCCACGGACCTGTATGGATCGTGGCTGAGCCATCAGACCGACAATCCGTGGCGTGACGGTTTTAATCGCGAAACTAAGTACGTGTTTAGGTGATGTTTAACTTGTTTAGAGCGCCACGGACCTGTATGGATCGTGGCTGAGCCATCAGACCGACAATCCGTGGCGTGACGGTTTTAATCGCGAAACTAAGTACGTGTTTAGGTGATGTTTAACTTGTTTAGAGCGCCACGGACCTGTATGGATCGTGGCTGAGCCATCAGACCGACAATCCGTGGCGTGACGGTTTTAATCGCGAAACTAAGTACGTGTTTAGGTGATGTTTAACTTGTTTAGAGCGCCACGGACCTGTATGGGTCGTGGCTGAGCCATCAGACCGACAATCCGTGGCGTGACGGTTTTAATCGCGAAACTAAGTACGTGTTTAGGTGATGTTTAACTTGTTTAGAGCGCCACGGACCTGTATGGGTCGTGGCTGAGCCATCAGACCGACAATCCGTGGCGTGACGGTTTTAATCGCGAAACTAAGTACGTGTTTAGGTGATGTTTAACTTGTTTAGAGCGCCACGGACCTGTATGGATCGTGGCTGAGCCATCAGACCGACAATCCGTGGCGTGACGGTTTTAATCGCGAAACTAAGTACGTGTTTAGGTGATGTTTAACTTGTTTAGAGCGCCACGGACCTGTATGGGTCGTGGCTGAGCCATCAGACCGACAATCCGTGGCGTGACGGTTTTAATCGCGAAACTAAGTACGTGTTTAGGTGATGTTTAACTTGTTTAGAGCGCCACGGACCTGTATGGATCGTGGCTGAGCCATCAGACCGACAATCCGTGGCGTGACGGTTTTAATCGCGAAACTAAGTACGTGTTTAGGTGATGTTTAACTTGTTTAGAGCGCCACGGACCTGTATGGATCGTGGCTGAGCCATCAGACCGACAATCCGTGGCGTGACGGTTTTAATCGCGAAACTAAGTACGTGTTTAGGTGATGTTTAACGTGTTTAGGCGAGCCCCGTTTATTTGATAAAATCGCTAAAAGGAATCATTTCGTAAAGGCTTTCCCGTAAGAAAGGTTTATGGTAATACAATACCTGGCATAGTTACTAATACTGCAGTTGAAATCCGAATAACTAAATGGCCTAGTCCCAGTTTGCGTAGGCATCCGTTTTCTTCGTTTTTGTTTCGTCAAGGGCAGCCCGCTTCAGGTGTTTTGTCCGCTTTTGTGGCGCCAACATCTTCCTGAAATCGACGTTAAGGTAAAAGTACGATCATAACAGTCGTTTACTGACTCCCCGCCCTTTCAGGCTGGTTTTATTTATATGAACGTATACTGGTCTTAATCATTCTTATTGTTAGTAAAAACATTCGTCAATCCAGTAGCTCTAACCCAGATTATATCTTTTCATTTGTATTATCCACTTACACCAAGAAATGTTTTTGTTGTTGTCATTTTTATTTTGCTACCTCACACCCTCGTAATATTTCTACAGTACCTAATGGCTGAGCTTTGCGTATCTCATTTGCCTTTTTATACATGTTTAAGGTTACTCCAGTTGCTATTTATAGTTCAATGTCTGTTTGATTCGTTTTTAATAGGTTATAACCACATCTCATTATACAGGGTGTTTCAAAAAGAATCATCCGATTTTAAAGGTTTATAATTTCAAAACTAATGATCATATGGACATGAGGTTAATTTCATATTAAAGGACAACTAATAAAGTTTTTTTACATACCATTTACAGGTGCTCAATATGGCCCCCTTTAGATGCACAGCATATGTCTATACGATATTCAAATTCGTCCCACACCTTAGCTAGCATATCTTGAGTGATGGATTCGATGGCTGCTCTAATGCGGTTCTTCAGTTCAACCAATGTTGTTGGAAGGGGAGGGATATAAACATTGTCTTTTACAAACCCCCACAAAAAGAAATCACAAACAGTAAGGTCCGGTGACCTTGGAGGCCAGTGACTTAACGCGGAATCATTAGGTCCAGTACGGCCGATCCATCTTTGAGGAAGCCTACCATTTAAAAACTCTCTCACATGAAGATTCCAGTGTGGTGGGGCACCGTCCTGTTGGTATATGAAGTCATCAGAATCTGTTTCCAATTGAGGGAAGAGATAGTTTTCTAACATATCGAGATATGTTATTCCCGTAACAGTGTTCTCAGCAAAGAAAAAGGGACCATACACTTTATTCCGTGAGATTGCACAAAAAACATTAACTTTTGGGGAATCTCGCTCATGCTGTACCGAATCCATCACTCAAGATATGCTAGCTAAGGTGTGGGACGAATTTGAATATCGTATAGACATATGCTGTGCATCTAAAGGGGGCCATATTGAGCGAACCCATGACTCAAGGTATGCTAGCTAAGGTGTGGGACGAATTTGAATATCGTATAGGCATATGCTGTGCATCTAAAGGGGGCCATATTGAGCACCTGTAAATGGTATGTAAAAAATTAGTTGTCCTTTAATATGAAATTAACCTCATGTCCATATGATCATTAGTTTTGAAATTATAAACCTTTAAAATCGGATGATTCTTTTTGAAACACCCTGTATGTAATCTTCACTCAATGGTTTTAGTTACTATTCTCAGGTGATCATGAGACTTTACTTAAATTGATTATTTTGACAGTTCTCTAATCTATCTATAAATTATAAAGAAGAGGAGGTTTCTGTCTGCCTGATGTTCCGGGTGAACGCAAAAATACTTAACCGACTGGGCTGAAACTTTCCACGAAGGTAGATCTTGAACCCATGCAACACATAGCTTCCTTAAAATTCCCTCGGGCTACGCCCCATGAACGTTCTAAGTTTCAATGTTTACATTTCATAAGAAAGTAATCATTCAGAAACTGTAATGCGAACAACCGAGGGCATTTACATCTGAGCAGAAGCAAGAACAACAGCTGTTTCAAGCTAACTAAAATGCAATTTGCATTGACTATAGAACGGGTAAGGAAACCCCCTGTGCACAGATTTTATGCAACTTTTTTTCAATGTTCTATATTTGCGTTAGAAGGTTTAGGCAAAATTAACTTAGGACATTGCCCCATAAGGTTTTAAAGATCCTATGCTACTCTTATGGACAAAGTATTTATTTATATTGGACCACATGATGACATAGTTATCCTATAAACAGGTGTTGTAGTTCTTTTTAAAATGTTGAGAGAAGATTGTTAATAAATAACATAATTATACAGAGTATATATATGATTTAAATATATATTTGTCAGACTCATGCACTCACTGACATAGTGATCACGTTATTTAAGAAACGGCAATGTCTAATGAAGATAACATTTTGGATGGTGGTTCCCCTTATGCTGCAAATTCACAATAAGAATATATTTTTAAAGTTTAATATTTCGTTACATTACTATTAATTTAATGGAATGCAAGGATTAAATGTTTCAACGTATTTAAAATGTTAAATTAAAGAGGTTAATATTTTTGTACTTGAGTTTTTTATTTCTAAAAGTGAATCCAAAGTGTTACGTGTACCGATTTGGAGTCGCAAAAACTACACCGTTCACTACCCGTCAGAAGTACCTCAACTTGGCAATAATACTCGAACTATCTGCCATAATATATTTCGTTAACTTGTAGCATAGTCGTCTCGAAACGTGAAGTCGGTTCCGCTTGCCGGTTTGAAGCGGAATTTTACTTTAAAATGTAAAATGTAATTTTAATATTGTGAAATGATGTGGGTTGTTAATTTTTTAGTTAATCTACTAATTATATACAACCCGTACGAAGGACGGGTGTACACAGCCAGTTGATTATAAACTGTTCTCGGAAGATCATGTGACTTTACATAAATTGATTATTTTGAAAATTCTCTGATTGATTATAAACAGCTGATACAATTCCTTTTTTTCAAATTCCGAACGAAGGACGGGTAGGTACATAGCTAGTTTCAAAATTGACCTCTATTAAAATTGTATTACATAAACCAGTCGGTGCAAAACGTGTTTGCAGTCCGCTTTCTTGGTTCAGAGCGGAAAGGTAAAGTGCGTTGTATAACTGTGAAACACTTCAAGAAAATGTGATCAGCATTCTTGAAGATCCATCACCAAACCCAGAGACATCTTCCTCCATCTTCTGAATCCAACCATGGCAGTGAAAGCACCTCAATAAGAGCGTTGCTCATTATTTTATCTCCTCTCTCAACAAATCAGTATATTAGGTACTAAAAACCTAATTTGTAATAGGCCACTAGAGCTCTCGGAAAATTATCTATTCCTTTTTGCCACATTTATTTAAATTTTATTAGTGGATGAAGAATATAGTATCCAGTTGGTAAGAATATTCTATATATATTTGGCCCACATCTAAGAAATTCAAAGAAGAACTTAGATTTAGTGGACTATATTTTTTAACAAATTCATCAAGATCAGATTAACAATTTCAATAGAAGCAAATTCTTTATAATAGGAAATCAAGAGTAACTTCCAAAAACCAATTTGTGTCGGGTCTAGATTTCTAGACCAAAATCAAGTGGACTTTAAATTAATTTCATTCAGAGATTCATATTGGTAGAGTTTTTTTAGCACAAAGTTTTAACCCCCAACGTCCGATATGTTTGTATGTCAAAACACTGAAACCAAAACCCCTATCTGCGTTTCTTGGTAGAACAATCAATTATAAGTTCAAAATTAAAACAATACGGTGTATATTTTTCTATAACCAATATGCTTAAATTGTATAATCACTCTCATTTAAAGTTAATTCAAAGATAACTGTTTACAAGTTTGAACTTAACAAGTGTATCTTTTTGGATGCTTTTTATATTATCATACACACAAATGTGCTTAAAGAGATTTTAAAATTTGTAAATGTAGTAAAATTCAGTTATCTTTTGGGTGTTTATACTAAACTGACGGTAATTAAATAATATTTACTAAATCCAACTAGGAATATGTTGATAGTAACTTTTGAAAAAGTTACTAATGTGTATCGAAATTAAACATATGTTTTATATTCTATATGCTATAGGGAGCAAAAATATGATACATTTTGGAAGGAAAATGAAATACAACATTTTTTTTTAACTTTTATTACTAATCAACCAGGGAACTGTCAAAGTAATACTCATGTTGTATATGAATTATTAATATGTGGTTTCTAAAAGATTTGAGCGAATATTACATAAATAGAGTAGTAAAATAAATCAAATGGACATTGAGCTATAAATAACAAAATCAAATGGACAATGAGCTATAAATAACAACCGAAGTATATGAATTATTAACATAATTCAAAACAATGAAAATTAAAAACAAAAAAAATTAACATTGGGCTTATGGAGTTTCAAATCAAAATAAAATAATTGTAACAGCTGTTCATAATCAACCAGGGAACTGTCAAAGTAATACTCATGTTGTATATGAATTATTAACATGTGGTTTCTAAAAGATTTGAGCGAATATTACATAAATAGAGTAGTAAAATAAATCAAATGGACATTGAGCTATAAATAACAAAATCAAATGGACAATGAGCTATAAATAACAACCGAAGTATATGAATTATTAACATAATTCAAAACAATGAAAATTAAAAACTAAAAAAAATTAACATTGGGCTTATGGGGTTTCAAATCAAAATAAAATAATTGTAACAGCTGTTCATAATCAACTAGGGAACTGTCAAAGTAATACTCATGTTGTATATGAATTATTAACATGTGGTTTCCTGACAGCAGATATTAAAAGATTTGAGCGAATATTACATAAATAGAGTAGTAAAATAAATCAAATGGACATTGAGCTATAAATAACAAAATCAAATGGACAATGAGCTATAAATAACAACCGAAGTATATGAATTATTAACATAATTCAAAACAATGAAAATGAAAAACTAAAAAAATTAACATTGGGCTTATGGAGTCCAATAACGTGAGATCAATTATGACATTTTATTATTTATATATCTAGGGGTTATATATGTGTCTAACATTAATTGAAAAGTTCCCTACAAAAACGACATGAATCCAAAAGTATATATTGAAAGTGTAAATAAAGCTGGTTTTTATATTATTGATTTTTAAAGCAACTGAATGATTTTTGATTAAACTTACAATTTACATAAACTATTATTCATAGTATAAAGATTTTTAGATGTCGTTTTTGTAGCTAATTCCTCAATTAATTTTAGACTGTTTCTTTTTCTCCCCGCCGCCACATCGCTGGGATGAATTTTTCCCCAGTTAATTTTAATTTTTCTTTTAATTTTCTCTTTCTTTCGGTTTTACTAATTCGCGGCCTTTTACGAGATTTTTTTTTATTTGACCGCTTTCGGGTTTTTTGAAATGATATTATTTCCAATCTGACAAAACTGTTGAACAGTTTCGTGTCGTAGTTTGTGGCGGAGGGGGGATAAAAGGGCCGGGCCGAAGGATTAGGTGGAGTATCCTCTAGGGAGCCAATAACCTGAAAACAAATTGAGATCAATTATAACATTTTATTATTATTTATATATCTGTATTCAATATTTTTTATCAGCAATGAGATCTCTTTGCAACCAGGGCAAATGAGTATATCTTATCCAAGCTAATTCACTGTGATATTCTAAAAGTAAATTTCTTATATCTGTTCTAATGATAGTGTTTGTGTGTGTGCAAATTATTACTGTACACGTTCTTTTCCAACGGAACTTCAAACTCAGTACACTGTTTTAAGTTATTTTAGGATTCTGTAATCAATGATTGTTCAAACAACCATTTCTTACATGCAAAGTAAAATCATACATGTTCAGGAAATTCTGATTAACTTAACATAATAACACAGAATTGTCCTTAGTTTAATGTTTATGTTATTTAAATTAACTTAGAATAGTGTTTTTTCTGATTACTTACTAGACACCGTTAGTACATAATTGTTTCACCAAAATAGGAGATAAAAAATCATTTAATAATTTTGGTAAACTTTTCATAGAGAAAAGCCCACTGTGCGCCGTTCCCGGCCGACTTCCAAGATCTCCTTTTCTGTGGCGGGTATTGCGAGCTACTGGACCTGTACGGTAAGGTCGAAATTAGCGTATCTCACGCGTTAGATATATTGGGACGTCGGGATTAAGAGAATAAGTATTAAAGTTCACAGTCGCTTGTTTTATTTTTATCCTATGAGTTAATTTTTGTTTGAGAAGTACAAAAGAAATATATTTCTCAGTGATAGGACGCGGTCCGTATCATGAAAGCCGAACTACCCGACCCGTCAATCCCCAGTGTGGGTAAACAACTGCCGTTGGTTAGCTTAACTTGATGAAAGCCACCGATAATTCCTTTGAAACACGCTTGTATGACAAAACCCGGTTTGGGGCGATTTGACGCAGTAGGCAAAGACGACTCGCACCGTCTTCGGATCAGCTAATTATTTAGACCATTTCCAGATGTTTTTTACCGGCGGCAACTAGCGCACCGGCCCCGGCTACGGCTGGGGACATATGACACGCGTCTCGCGACTCAACACTTCGTGCAAAGGTCACGCGGTCAATTCGCTCTCACGCCTTTTGTCAAATAACTATGGTTTATTATATTTACCTGATCATCGATGGTTGGATCGTCTCCCAGGGGACCCCCAATATCGCCCAACAGACTCATGATGTCGGGCAACGTGTTCTGCAAAAGATAACACGCGATAAATTAATTATTGATAAGGCAAACATGAGACTAAGGTAAATTAAAAACAAGTATAAAGATCAATTGGTTGTAGACCTGCAATCAATATTCTTAGTGAGCGGAATATTTTGGTCCATCACTACTTAACTAATTATAGTCAATTTATATCAGCAGAGTACGAACTATAATTTATATGACATCATAATTCACTCTTGTAATACTACGCTTGTAAAATATCAATTAAGTTGTTTCGTATAAATATGTGGTTGTAACTTTCGATTGCAATTGGGGTATTTAGTTTTAAAGTAAAATAAAATCCCGTAATATAAATAAGTACAATTATATACTCTTTCTTATATGAACAATGTTTGCATAGTTGTTTGGTTGATTGCAAAATTATCTCGAAAACGACTCCGGGCTTATGGGGTTAAAAATCAAAATAAAAGAATTGTACCAGCTGTTCATAATCAATCGGAAAAGTGTCAAAGTAATACCCCTTGCTTATAATTGTTGGCATGAAGTTTCCTAAGATCAATGACTAAAGCTATTGGATGAAGATTGTATTTATAGATTAGTCATATCGGAAATAGTTCAAAGGGGGCGAGCAAAGCTCACCCCAGATAGTTTCAATTTCATAACATCAGACTAAGCAATATTACAAAAAAAGAATAGATCGAATACAACATTTTAATTAAAAATTCAAAATCCCAAAATTTGAATAGCAATGGTTTTATATTTAATAATTATCTTTAAACTCACCGTTTCTTCATCTTCAACCGTCAAATCTACGATTGGTATATGTGAAGGATCCTTGCCAAACCCAAATACTTGGCGGAAAGGCGGCGGACTCTTAATGGGTAGTGCCGGACACTGGGAAAATACATTTTATTGATTAAATATTTGTATAAATAGCTCTCCTTTATCTCTAGATAAGGTTTAGATTTTAAGTTATAAAAATACTGTATTATTTATTACAAAACCTTTTCCAATCAGTTTTAAAGTAAAATAAATTTGCGCTTTTCCAATCAGCCCTAATAGCACACGTTGTTGACCCAACGATGGGGAATGGTAGGGATGGTTAGAAGTGGTTGGAGACGTTGGGCCAACCAACCAATCGTTGTTAACTCACGTTGGTAAATCCAACCATAGCAGACATAGGGCCATCAAAAGCTATGGTAGGCAAATCATACTACATTATTATTAATAATAGTAATGTATATATTATAGTATACCGTATTAACATCATATATTTTATTATTATAATTATATTAATTTGCTCATAATTTAGTTCATCATATTTCATAGCAAGAATAGATACATAAATCAAAAAAACCAAATTATATTGTCCCAACTTTTATTCTCTTATTACAGTGATTTTCGCAGATTAATTTATATAAAAATTAAAGGAAATATTGTCCATTGTCCTAGTCGTGTAGGTGTACGCTATTGGTAATTTTTATATCCTAGTCCTTCCATTCTCATACACAAGTCAGAGTGGCCGCGAGTGTTAAGGCGAGTGTACAGTAAATCAAAGGCCGTAGGTAAGACTCGACCAGGACACATTTTGCTATTCAAATCGTTTATAAAATTATTTACAAGTAGATTGATCATGGTCGAGAGGTTTTTCGAGCTGATTGTTATATATGTAGATTTTAATAACTTTAAAAGTATTATGATACACACCCATAAGGTCGGTTGTTGATTTGGTTCGGGCGGAGTCAGATGTTTTCTTTTTATAAAATGAACCTTCCTCATGTGTCTCCGCCACGAGTCTCGGTTTGGCAAAGCCTTGTCACATAGGGCACACAAATATTCCATGATCTGAAATATATACATTGGTATTTAAAACATAAATAATAATTATATACCCCCGTCACAGCAAACCTGCATACTCAGCGAATTTCCAATGCATAATATATGTCTTAATAACACACAAAGTTGCATACCTAATTACATAAAAATATATTCATAAACAGGCGATATATACAAATTATTCTCCATAAGAATAACATAGGGGATGAGTACGTAGGTTTGCTGCAAAAAGGCTCTATATTTCGGTGGATCTGAAGACAAAATCAAGGGGAAGACAAAAGGTTGTTTAGCGTGGCCACATTTTGAGTTCCCAGCTAATGAATGACTAAAAGTAAGGCATTATAATTAAGATGGATCAATCCTCTATGTTGTTTTTTCTGTCCTGTCTCTAGACTCTAGACCTAGGACAGATTGTTTTATGTCAGCCAGCAATATCAGCTGAGAAAACAAATTGGGTTTCAACCCTAGTATTTGACAAATTTTCAATGGAATTTTCTAATTTTTGCATCTTTTGAAAGTAAGTATATAATCCTTATACCTTTTAGAATATTATTAGCTATTAGAAACATAACTATACCGAATTCGTTTCTGATAAATATGTATTTTTTCAAACTTCCTCCTGCAACCATTTTGGGGTTATGTTTTGTTTACATAATTTCAAGATTTATTAAAAAATATTCTGACGACACACGAGTTATCAAAACATGTTTTTAAAACCAGAAACTATTTTAGTTTTAAAATACAAAAAGGGAATGTTTTTGTCTTTATTGCAAATATATTATTAGTGATAAACTACAAGTAGGTAGTGTGTACTTAACCTAAGTACAAATTCTTAAGACTAGTATGTTTATACTGCAAGTATATTTTTCACTTCAAACCGATGATTTTGATCTAACAATGATGTATTGAAATATTAAATTGAACATTATTTATTTCTTATAAAGTTATCAAACGGCTTTTTATCGATACATCATAGACCAAGGCTGAAGTAGGCTTGTGACATATTTTACAGTCATAAGGGCAAAATCCACTCTACAACCATTTTCTTCGGACTAAAAACGTCTTAAAACAATGTTTTTAGTAACATAATTAAGTTAATAATCAACTAAAAACATATAAACTTACATTTCAAGATATTCTGGCCAATTTTGTTATCATATCTATCTAGTCCACCTCATTGCGTGGCATAAGTGACCTATCTCAAGTTTAGGTTAGGTTATGTAAATAGGTGGACCTAACCTAACTTTTGTTGAAGTAGGCCAGTTTTGGCACGCGGTTAGGTTAGTTGAAAAAGTTGTTACATTCACTTAATGTATAAATTTATGTTGAAACATAAATAGACTAAAGCCATAATTATATGCTGTAACTTGTTACATGATCTTTTTGGGGTTTTCGGGTTGCGACTACTAAGCGATGGATGAGAGAAAAATTATACATAGGGGAGATTCGCTAAAACGAGTTTATTCAAATATCAATATAACTCAATGGGGTTAAGCCATATACCCTATAGGGTTTAGCGAATTTTCCCTCTAGGGAAGAAGCTATTAACCTAGGTCTCGTGGTAAGAATTGAACTTAAGGTAGATTACAAATACCCCCGTCGCAGCAAATCTGCATACTCAGTGAATTTCCAATGCAAAAAATATGTCTTAATACCACATAAAGCCGCATACCAAGTTTTATAAAAATATATTCACACATAAGCGATGTTAATTATTCTCCATAAGAATAACATTGGTAATGAGTACGTAGATTTGCTGAAACAAGGAACACAAACAATTGGTTTTTATGCAAATATAAATAGAATTTAACTAGGAGAAGCCACATACGAAGTTTCATCAATATTCAATCATAAATAAGTGCTTTATAACATTCTAGTTATTCTCCATAAGAATAACATGGGGGCTGAGAAAGCAGGTTTGCTGCAACAAGGAACAAAAATGGGTTTTTATATAATTATCAATATAACTCAACCAAGTGAAGCTAGATACCAAGTTTTATTAATTTATATTCATAATTAAGGGAGTCATTACAGTTTACTTATTCTCCATAAGAATAACATTGGACAACGTACTGTGTTTATCACTTTGAATATCTCTGCAACGGTTGGGCGTAGAATCACAATTTAAACACCAAAATGATTGTTTTGTGGAAATGAACAGATTGGTAAAAGCAAATGTGAAGTTTCATTAAAATAAACTGAGGAAAAGCCAACAACATTTTCCCATAAGATTAACATGGGAGATTTTGAGTTTGTTTTTTGGATTTTCTCCGCAACCACTTAACCTAGGTTAATAATTCAAAATACTATATTATTTGTTTTTTTAAACTCTATAACATGGTCGAAACCAAAATTAAGTTTTTTAAAATTTTTTGGGTGAAAAATACAAAAAACTGGTTTTTGGAAAATTTAAAACCCCCATAAACCCCCCTTCCCATGGTCCGATTTTTCTGGTTTTCGAACTTAAAGTCATGAATGTCATTTTACACGTTTGAGCCAAATTTCATCAAAATCGGACGTTTTTTACTCAAGTTATCGTGTTAACGGACACGTATATAGATATATATAAATTTGAACGAATAGTGTAACTTGAGTAAAAACGTCCAATTTCGATTAAATTTAGCTCAAGTGTGTAAAGTGATATTTTTGACTTTAAGTTCGAAAACCAGAAAAATCGGTCAATGGGAAGGGGTTTTTAATTTTCCAAAAATCAGTTTTTTTGAATTTTTTACCCAAATATTTTTGAAACACTTAATTTTAATTGGACCATGTTATACAGCTTAAAAAAATAAACAATATAGTACTTATTTTAAATTATTAACCTAGGTTAAGTGGTTGCGAAGAAAATCCAAAACAGCCGCTCATAAAATCTCCCATGTTAATCTTATAGGAAAGAGAGTTAATTTTATTGTAAACTTCACAATTGCTTTTATAAATCAGTTTAGCTCCTCAAAACGATCGTTTTGGTGTTTAAATTGTGATTCTACGCCGAACCGTTGCTGAGATATTCAATGTGCTAAACACAGTACGTTGTCTAATGTTATTCTTATGGAGAATAACTAAAATGTTATATGGCGCTTATTTATGATTGAATATTGATGTAACTTGGTATGTGGCTTCGCCTAATTATGTGAATATATTTTTATGAGACTTGGAATGCGGCTTTATGTGGTATTAAGACAAATATTTTGCATTTGAAATTCGCTGAGGACGCAGGTTTGCTACGACGGGGTAATTTGGATTTTCTTTGCAACCACCTAACCTAGGTTAATAATTCAAAATACCATATTATTTGTTTTTAGCGAATTTCCCCTATAGGGAAGAAGCTATTACCGTAGTCGGCATGGTAAGACCTAGGCCCGGGACCATGATAACTTTTCGTTTTGAGGTCCCCAGACCCCAAAAACACCATTCATTCGAAATTGTATATATAGATATATGTGTCCGTGGGTGCGATAACTCTCGTAAAAAAGGTCCGATTTTGATGAAATTTGGTACAAACGTGTAAAGCAGCATTTATGACTTTAAGTTCGAAAACCAGACGGATAGACCTATCCGAAGGGGTATTTTGGGGGGTTTTGTACCCCAAAAATGGGTTTTTGAGTTTTTTACATACAATTTTTGAAAAAGTAAAATTTTATTTTTCCCATTGGAATCAGCTTAAAAAGACGCACAATTTATGTTTTAATCATTGCTCTACATCAATTGGTTACTGAGATATTGAAAGTGCTAAACACAGTACGTTGTCCAATGTTATTCTTATGGAGAATAATTAACGTGTTATCTCCTTTAATTATGAACATAAATTAATAGAACTCGGTATGTGGCTTTACCTAGTTGAGTTATAATGATATTTGTATAAAAGCCCAATTTTAGTGTTCCTTATTTCAGCAAACCTGCATACTCAGCCGCCATGTTATTCTTATGGAGAATAATTAACGTGTTATCTCCTTTAATTATGAACATAAATTAATAGAACTCGGTATGTGGCTTTACCTAGTTGAGTTATAATGATATTTGTATAAAAGCCCAATTTTAGTGTTCCTTATTTCAGCAAACCTGCATACTCAGCCGCCATGTTATTCTTATGGAGAATAATTAACGTGTTATCTCCTTTAATTATGAACATAAATTAATAGAACTCGGTATGTGGCTTTACCGAGTTGAGTTATAATGATATTTGTATAAAAGCCCAATTTTAGTGTTCCTTATTTCAGCAAACCTGCATACTCAGCCCCATGTTATTCTTATGGAGAATAATTAACGTGTTATCTCCTTTAATTATGAACATAAATTAATAGAACTCGGTATGTGGCTTTACCGAGTTGAGTTATAATGATATTTGTATAAAAGCCCAATTTTAGTGTTCCTTATTTCAGCTAACCTGCATACTCAGCCGCCATGTTATTCTTATAGAGAATAATTAAAATGTCATAAATCGTTTATTTATGAATGTATATTGATGAAACTTGGTATGTGGTATTAAGATAAATTAATATGCATTGGAAATTCGCTGAGTATGCAGGTTTGCTGCTACGGGTATATTTTAAAGCTCTATAACATGGTCAAAACCAAAATTAAGTTTTTAAAAATTTTAGGGTGAAACATGAAAAAAACTGATTTTTTGAAAATTTAAACCCCATAAAACCCCCAAGGTCCGACCTCTTTAGAGATACATGTAAAACTCCAATGAGTTTGTAAATAAAATAATCCCCTTAAAACTAATTTTGCGAGTCAAGATTGACGAGTATTATACCACTGTTTCGAAGCTAAAGCTATGTAAATAATTTCATTAAACAAATATTTGATGAATGTCAATAATATTTAGCCTTCAATTAAATATATTTATGGATTGTTTTTACTTTAAAAGTTTAAACATATTTTCTCCAAACTACATATATAAATGTAAACAACTGAACTTACCTCACAGTGCAGCCTAGAATGCAATGCATGAACCGCCGAGATTGCAACTCATTAAATGCAGCTGCACTCGACCAAAAAACTAGGTTAGATAACGCGTTTTTTCGTAATCAACTCATTATTTGCAGCTGCACTCGACCAAAAAACTAGGTTAGATAACGCGTTTTTTCGTAATCAACTCAAGATTGCAACTCATTAAATGCAGTTGCACTCGACCGCAATTATAAGCCTCTCTCTCTCACTTTAACTATCTTGTGAACCTTCGAGATTGCAACCGACTCACTCATTAACCCTACGGGCGACCATTAAGGTCCAAAATTTTCCAATGCTAAAAAGTAATTTATAATTAACTCAAAAGTGGACAAGTTATATATACCATTTGAAAGATGACATTCTGAACTTTCATTTTAGCGAATTTCCCCTATAGGGAAGAAGCTATTACCGTAGTCGGCATGGTAAGACCTAGGCCCGGGACCATGATAACTTTTCGTTTTGAGGTCCCCAGACACCAAAAACACCATTCGTTTGAAACTGTATATATATATGTCCGTGAGCACGATAACTCTCGTAAAAATTATCCGATTTTGATGAAATTTGGTATAAACGTGTAAAGCAACATTTATGACTTTAAGTTCGAAAACCAGCCAGATCGCTCTATCCGAAGGGGTATTTTTTGGGGGGGTTTGTACCCCAAAAATGGGTTTTTCGAATTTTTTACATATAATTTTGGAAATAGTCAAATTTTATTTTTTCCCATTGGATTCAGCTTAAAAAACACACAATTTGGTATTTTGATCATTTCTCTACGTCAATTGGTTACCGAGATATTGAAAGTGCTAAACACAGTACGTTGTCTAATGTTATTCTTATGGAGACAAATAAAAATTTTATATCTCGCTTATTTATGAACGTATACTGACGAAACTTGGTATACGGCTTCATCTGGTTGTGGACCATTGATATTTGCTCAAAAAAAACAATTTTTTACCCAAGGCTCCCGTAGCAGCAAACCTGCGTACTCAGCCCCATGTTATTCTTATGGAGAATAAGTAACGTGTTATCTGCCTTCATTATGAAAATAAATTAATGAAATTTGGTGTGTGGCTTTACCTACATGAGTTATATTGATATTTGTATAAAAGCCCAATTTTGTGTTCCTTACTTCAGCAAACCTGCATACTCACCTGCCATGTTATTATTATGGAGAATAATTAAAATGTCATAAATCGTTTATTTATGAATGTATATTGATGAAACTTGGTATGTGGCTTTATGTAGTATTAAGATACATTTATATGCATTGGAAATTCACTGAGTACGCAGGTTTGCTGCTAAGGGGGTATTATTTTTATATAAATGAACCATATAGCAGTTGTATAAGAAATCCAACTGCTCCAATTCGAACTAATCGTTTTCCATTTTGAAAATATCAAGCTCCACGACTGATCATTAGTTCATTTTGTTTATTAATAATAAAACACCTTAGTGATATTTCCATAAGAAAATAATTGTGTCTTTGAAGTCCAGCGGGGGCGTTGAATTGACTGTTTCATAAAATGAGACTGATATGTATAATCCACATACGATTTTAAAATTTGATGTTACTAAAATGAAGTCGAAATGATGGATATTTGAGATCAAAATGACTAATTGGTAAGATTAAAAGAGACCGATTTTTTTTAATTAATCTGTTAGAGAAGCTGAAATAACTGTTTATATCAACACTCCGTATTTCTTAAATGAGATTGATTTAATGGTTTCGCGTACAAAGAAAAGAGTTTGAAATGATATTGTTTTTTTTCTAAATAATGTGCGAGAGATTGATTTAATTATTTGTATCACATTTCTTGAAAATGAAAATTCCAAATAGAGTTTGAATTGCGTCTAAATGAGATTCATTTGACTATCTCACAAATAAAATATAGAGACTGAATTAATAAACTTCATGTGGTAAGTTCTAACAGGAAAGTATACGAGATCGAATTGGTTATCCTACGTCTATATATATATATATATATATATATATATACAGTTTCGAACGAATGGTGTTTTTGGGGTCTGGGGACCTCAAAACGAAAAGTTATCATGGTCCCGGGCCTAGGTCTTACCATGCCGACTACGGTAATAGCTTCTTCCCTATAGGGGAAATTCGCTAAAACTAAAATGAAAAGTTAAAAAAATTAACATTGGGCTTATGGAGTTTCAAATCAAAACAAAAGAATTGTAACAGCTGTTCATAATCAACCAGGGAACTGTCAAAGTAATACTCATGTTGTATATGATTATTAACATGTGGTTTCCTGATAGAGATTAAAAGATTTGAGTGAAGATTACATAAATAGGGTAGAAAAATAAATCAAAGGGACATTGAGCTATAAATAACAACTGGAGTGACCTTAAAAATGTAGAAAAGAGGCAAATGAGTTATACAAATCTGATTATCAGTAGGGGGAAGTGGTGAAATATTACTCCAAGTCATCTAAACAAACTGACTGGCCTTCCCCCGATCAAAGCTCAGCTTAGTGTTTGTGATCCTAGTGTTTGTAATTACATTTTTTTGAAAACTGGAAATTTTTATTTTTTGGCTGTTTTGATACTCCTGGTTATATTTAAATTCACTAATAGGATGCCAATGTTGTACATAAAGTTAGAAGGAGGTATTGTCGGGATAACAAGTTGGTATAGGGGTATGCGGAGTGATAAAACGATATTAAGATATGAACAACTGCCTTTTCCAGCGTAAAAATCCCATAAGACAACGCACTGTATTTTGACAATTAACATTTTCTTTAATAACTCGGTAAGTACTTGTGCTATAATGACTAAGGAGGGCCACGTTAGGAACTTCTAGGTGGTCCCGGGCTTAAGTCTCACCGTGTGGGTCATGCTAATAGTTCACTTTTCCATAGGAAATTCACTAACAAATCAATATAGATAAGAATAATAGTTGAGCTTTAGAGACCCGTGGGGTGTAACCCTAAGGGACTTTTGAAATGCGAATACCTACGCCTACTCAAAACCCTTACACATTAACCACCTTCATTTGAAATTTTAACCGGTTAGGTAATTTTCAAGTTAGACCAGAACGCACATGACGAATGGCACCTCCTTCAGCATCCCTTAAAGGTCAGGGGGCAGAGACGTAATCCATTTGTGTACTGGGAATAGGGTTATGTTTTGCTCTGGTAAATAATATATATGAATAAGTAAAATCTATTTATACTACCATTTCAAAGACTATAATAATAACATGGGCACTTTCACAACCTTTATGGTAGACCAGTCACTTAATTAAACAGTCACATGTCACATGTTTCACTAGTGTGATTAAATATGCGAACAAAGCTAAGCATGGCTTCAGCAACAACTACAACCACCGGACCTACTTCCGGATAGATGCCAGAGACATAAAATAACAGTAATGTTTTAATACTGTGTCAGCATATATAACAGTTAGCCCGTTGAACTACTACGAATTAATTAAGATAAGCTGTTTGAACTTCATTGTCCATAAAAAATAATGCTAACTTTGAAGCCCCGTGGGCAAAGCTCTATAGTTAAATCGGTATGAAACACTTTAACTTTCCTATTTTAGACATAAAGAATCAATATACCAAAGTTCATCTCTCTAACATGCCGGGAAGTTGGAGGATTAGTGATTTCGAGTGATTGCTAAGGGCTTTACTGTTTTGCCATTTATTATGCTCTAAATTTCTTTGAGACGAGAAGGGACAGGTTATCACGCTTTTTTATTTAGCATAAATGGTATAATTAGTGACGCAGACGAGTAGGGAAATTTAAGTGGGTACAAATTCGCGTTGGCTACGGTGATGTTGATTGTTTACTTACGATTTCTCCTTCTGCTTGAATGCTTGACTGCCCAGTGCCTAGTGCCTACTGCCTGTGTGGCTTATTGTCTTGAGTTTATGGTTATGTGATAATGAAAATGGTCTTATCAGAAAAGTACTTCTTTGTTGCTTTCATTGAAGTTAGGGAAACTTACAAATCAACAATTTAATTTCTCTTTGGGTGAATTACACATTAAACTCGCGTTTATTTTTCCATTCAATGTAATTATGATATGATTGTGTAAACATAGGCTACAATGGATGTTAGAATAGCAGTTGATAGTGAAAACAAACCAAATAAAAGTATCCTACGTAAGGACGGTGGCCAAACTATTCATGTACTTTACTATGATATAAGTAAATTCAGTAGCACAAATCAGTTTTTAATTTGCTGTGCTGGAGTGTTCGTATTTTACCTGATCTATGGGTATTTGCAGGTAAGTTAATTGCTTAATTTATACTAAACCTAGGATTGGTCTTCATTTGGAATCTTAGCCTATTTTACTAGGAATACATTAGGCTATTTCTCAAAGTGTGTAACTAAAGCCGTGTAAACTTCCAAATGTAACCTGACCTAACCTAACAGATGCGCTGTAGAACTAGACCACCGAATGTGGAACAAGACAGTGTGAGGAAGGTTGAGGCTGGTCAAACTGTTCCTTGTCCCTGATAGGAGTTATTCGTAGTAAAAGGGAGCTATTTGTAGTGATTTACTGAAATACAAGTTAACTTGATCCACATTATGTTTAGGCCTATTTTTAACCCTCTAAGTGTCAATCGACTGATTTCAGTTGACTTTGCAGATATCCAGTTTAGCGTGTATATCTCGTTGACGATCGGTCGTTTCGAACCATCCATTATACCAAAGTGATCGGCAACATCTGGGCTTCATGGCAACTAATAATGTTCGCCCTTTTGCGTACTAATAATTTTGCAGCCGTTTTTAATCAGCTGTTTAGTTATGTTTTCAATAGGAATGCTGTAATGTGAGGTTACGTTGTTGTGTATTATATATATATATATATATATATATATATATATATATATATATATATATATATATATATATATATATATATATAATATATACATATATATATATGTATATTTTCTTTTTCCTTATTAAATTTTGAACAAAATGTATATCTTGGATTTTTGATTATGGCTGTCTAAATATATTCTACGGGTCTCGTAACATAAAAAATAAGTTTTTTGTTGGGGTTGTTTAGATTTGAACCCAAGCCGGACTGTTATACCATACATTTAGGCTAACAAATTTTATATTAAAAGATAGCCCATTTTCTGCTCTCTAAGAAAATGTATACTTGTTTACCAATATATTAAACTTTTATTTTTTTATAGCATTTTATATAAAATTCTGCAAAAGTTAAAAAAATGGCGTAACATTTCAGGTTTTTTGATGTTTCACCTAGAGGGTTAAACAGTTTTTTAGACTTGCTCTGTGGGAAGACCCCAAGCTGTTACAATAGTTTATTGAATCAATTTGTAGATAACTAGGGTAGGATATGTATGATAACCACTGTCATATTTTGGTGGTGTCAAGAGGCGACAGTTGCCCCCTAGCCAATAATTCTGAGAAAATTGGATATGGAAAACACCATAATCAAGATCACTCAATCCTCCCCCCAGTCACTTATAATGATGATAACTCTAGAATAGCATAACGGTAGGACTTTTTTATAATTCATTAATTTGTTTATACTCGGATTGGCCTAAGCCTAGTACGTCTGTTGTGAACCATAAAAAAATAATGGTAAAAAAATGGGGTGCAGTTCCGTATCTGGGCTACCATGCTATCGAATGAAAATATCGAAGTTTTAACAATCGATATATATATTGAACAATTAAACTGCATTTGATTTTTAATAATCATATGTTTTTAAACATTATTAATTAAAATTGTTTTATTTACATTTTACAATAAAGTAAATAAATACTCCCGTAGCAGCAAACCTGCGTATTCAGCGAATTTCCAATGCATATATATGTAAATTAATACCACATAAAGGCACAAACCAAGTTTCATCAATATATATTCATAAATAAACGATTTATGACATTTTAATTATTCCTTATAAGAATAACATGGCGGCTGAGTATGCAGGTTTTCTGAAGCAAGGAAAACAATAAATGAGGGTTTATACAAATATCAATATAACTCAACTAGGTAAATCCACATACCAAATTTTATTAATTTCTGATCATAATTAAGGGAGATACCACGTTACTTATTCTCCATAAGAATAACATGGGGGCTGAGTACGCAGGATTGCTGCTCCGGGAACTATCGGCCAAAAAATGTGTTTTAGTGCAAATATCAATAGACCACAACGATACCAAGTTTCATCAGGATAAGTTGATAAATAAGTGAGATATACAATTGTTCTTATTCTCCATAAGAATAACATTGGACAACGTACTGTGTTTAGCACTTTCAATAACTCTGTAACCATTTGACGTAGAGCAATGATCAAAACACCAAATTGGGCGTCTTTTTAAGCTGATTCCAATGAAAAAAACGACAGTTTTTCTTTTTCAAAAATTATATGTAAAAAACTCAAAAATCCCATTTTTGGGGTACAAAACCCCCCCAAAATACCCCATTGGATAGGTCGATCTGGCTGGTTTTCGAACTTTAAGTCATAAATGTTGCTTTACACGTTTATACCAAATTTCATTAAAATCGGATCATTTTTACGAGAGTTATCGTGCTCACGGACACACACACATATTTATTTATATATATATATATATATATATATATATACAGTTTCGAACGAATGGTGTTTTTGGGGTCTGGGGACCTCAAAACAAAAAGTTATCATGGTCCCAGGCCTAGGTCTTACCATGCCGACTACGGTAATAGCTTCTTCCCTATAGAGGAAATTCGCTAAAATGGAAGCAGAACGTGATTGTGATTTTGTGAATTTTAGATATTTGTGTAAAAATGTGTTCAATTCAATAGAAAAATGTGTTACCTGTTATTCTAGCCTCAGTAGATGTCTGGAAGCGTATTGTGAAAATTAAAGAAATATTTCATTTCTTCTGTTACAGGAGCTTATTTTCACGTTAGAAGGCTTCAAACCTTACGGCTGGTATCTGACTCTGGTCCAGTTTGCATTTTATACAGTTTTTGGATTTACCGAGTGTAATCTTAATGGAGACACGAAAAGGCAGTAAGTATGCACCAGTTTAAATACCCTCCTGTAACTGTTGGGATACTTAAGCTTCCTAACTCAAACTGTTACTAACCCTCCTGACTTCCCAATCATGAATTGTTCAGTGTCCCTGTCATTTTTGCGATTTTGTATAGGCCTAACTAGGGCCTGTATTGTTTAAATACCCCCGTCGCAGCAATCCTGCGTACTCAGCAAATTTCCAATGAATATATATGTCTTAATATTACATTAAGCCTCTTACCAGAGTTCATAAGAAATACCTATATTCATAAATAAGCGATATTTAAAATATTCATTATTCTCCATAAGAATAACATTAGGGATGAGTTTGAGGGACGCAGGTTTGCTGCAACAAGGAACACAAAATAATGGATTTTTTTACAAATATCAATAGAACTCATCTAAGTCAAGTCACATACCAAGTTTCATCCATATACATTCATAAATAAGCGATATATAATAGTTTTATTATTCTCCATAAAAATAACATGGGGACCGAGTACCTAGGTTTGCTGCTTCGGGAACCATAGGCGAAAAATTGGTTTTTTGTTCAAACAACAACAAACCACAACCAGATGAAGCGATATACCAAGTTTCTTCAGTTTATTTTCATAAATAACCGAGATATAAAATTTGTCTTTTTCTCCATAAAAATAACATTGGACAACGTACTGTGTTTAGCACTTGTAATATCTCAGTAACCAATTGACGTAGAGCAATGATCAAAATACCAAATTGTTTGTTTTTTTAGCTGAATTCAATGGTATAGATTAAAATTTGATTTAATAACAATTACATGTGAAAACCCCCAAAAAAACCTTTTTGGGGTACAAAACCCCCCAAAAACTCCCCTTCGGATGTTGCGATTTGTCTGGTTTTCGAACTCGTTCAAATAAATGGTACTTTACATATTTTTACCAAATTTTATTAAGATCGGACTTTTTTTTACGAGAGTTATCGTGCTTACGGACACACACACACACACATATATATATATATATATATAAACACCATTCGTTCAAATTTATATACATATATATAAATTTGAACGAATGGTGTTTTTGGCATCTGGGGACCTCAAAACGAAAAGTTATCATAGGCTCGGGCTTAATTTTTACCATGAGACCTACGGTAATAGCTTCTTCCCTATGGGGGAAATTCGCTAAAAATGTGTGCAGTAAATTGCAGAATGGATGAAACCTATGAAACAGCATCAATTTTTATAGGCTATAAAAGACAGGACAATTTAAAAATGGTCAAATTCAAATAAGGTGTTTTTTTAGTAGAAAAAATTGACAATATGAAACAATTTTGTATGAAATTTCAAAAGTAAAACTGTCAGTGGCGGATCCAGCTTTAGAGTCAGGGGGGGCGAACTTATTGGTGGAATACCCCCCTCCCCCGATTTAATATCAAGAAGAAACCAAATATTAAAAATAACAGTTAAACCCAACATGCACTAAAGTGAACTGAACTAAGACAGAAAAGGCAGAGCAGCGTGCATGCGCAGTTTAAGGTTATGATGACTAATAATATCAGGTGGACACAGTGGATGCGCGGTCTAACCCCCGTTGTCATGGTAACGCCACGTACGCACCACTCTGCCTGCACCAGTGCACCGTACCGCCCCGCTCACTCGAGCTACCGCTGTTGTATCCGAGATCTGATTGACACATTGACACTCACAACAGAATTCACACTACACATCGTTAATCTTGATGTTTGCCCGGTTTGCCGGCACCCACAAACATCCCAAATAACGCGACGGTGATTTTGCGGGTAAAAACAGAAGCAGGGTAAGGTAAGGGCTGTCGTGTCGTCGCGTCAGTGCAGCCAACTGTCAGGTGTCACTAGAACAAAATTATCACTCACACTAAATGTTAATGCTTGATTCCACTACTTTATTATGCTTACAGACCGTCTAGAAAAATAACCTGGTGATAAAGAATTAATGGCAACACATTCAACCAGCAGCAAATTAAATAACTGCACTATTTTTATACAGTATATTATAACTAGGGATGAGTCGATTCTCAATACCGATTCTCGATACCACCGATTCTTGGATATTGGTATCGGTATCGAGATTCATTCGTTCAATGTCGATACCGATACCATCGATACCCCGCCGTTTACCCGCGCTACGAAGTGCACGGGAAGTGATGCACCCGCCGCTTATCCACGCTCCAAAAGGCACGGTGAGTGTTTGGGACGGCGGCAAGACAACCAAGTTTTCCCCCATTATGAATCAACAATCCACATAATTTTACAATATTAAAATTACATTTTACACTTTTAAAGTGGAATTAAATTAAAGTTAACGAAACATACTATGGCAGATAGTTCGGGTACTGTTGCCAAGTCGAGGAACTCTGTCGGGTAGTGAACGGTGTGGTTTTTGCCACTCCAAATCGGTACACGTATCACTTTGGATTCGATTTTAGAAATAAAAGAACTCAAGTACAACAAAATATTAACCCTGTTTAATTTAACATGTTAAATACTTTGATGCATTAATCTTTACATTCCAATAAATTAATAGTAATGTAACGAAACATTAAACTTTAAAAACATTGACAAACCTCTTTTAAAATCACCATTCTTGCCAGGTCCTGTTTTCATTGTATAAACAATTTAAACCTGGAAAAATTATATGTTTTAAAAACATATGACTACTACTTTATTTTATTTAAATAAATTTAAATCAATATATACAAACTGTTCTAAAAGTTGTCATGGTTAAATGAACGGTGTTAAATATTGTATATGCTCGTTCCTCCTTTTGGAATAGACCTACATTTGTGTTGATCTCCTTTGCTTGTTCATTGGTGGACATGAGGATGGCACAATCACAGAGCTAGGCACTTTCCAGATTAAACTGTTTGTGAACCTCGGTGTAACAAACTGTCAATCAATAAATCCTGTGATTCATCGATAGTGCCGAGTGAAGGATAGATGTTTCTGAGACTTAATTTGTTTTTCAGTGTCCCAATCTCAACTTTTAAAAGCGCATAAGAAAACTTCTCAACCCCTTAATCTTCTCAAAAATACATTTTTATATTTACTGTTAAGTTCAGACGCTCAGTGGTCGGCTACATAAAATATATTTTTAGAGAGGCGTAGACTTGTCCACTCATGTCTCACTTACGACAAAGGGTCTGTGTGAAATCTCCAGAGAACAACACCGTGAATCCCCATGATGTTGTTCGTTATTTCCTTTAAGGCATCAAATTTCAGCTCTACTGGTTGAGTAGTTGGTGTGTTATGACTAACACGTTTATATTAAAGGCCATTGGGCCAGAGTCCTTGAGTATATTTGTGTCTGGAGTAGGTAAATGTCTGCACTGAGCTGTCAGCTACATTCCTACCGAATTTCAGATCCGTCAGTCCAAGAGTATGTGCAAGATTGTTAAAATATTGTATTTTGAAATTCCGGGGGGCGAAGCCTAAGCCTAAGGTAATTTAAAACAATCCAATTAGCCTAAAACTTTCTAACGCACATATAGAACATAGAAAAAAGTTGCATAAAAATCGGTGCACCTGTTTCCTGTGAAAAGCGAACAAAACATTACCAAAACCGCAGTAAATCACGTTTTTGAGCGGCCACCATTATTTTTTAAAAGGCGTAAGCCAGTTTATAGTGCCCTAAAACCTTCTCACGCATATATAGAACAAAGAAACAAAGTTTCATTAATGTCAGTGCACCCGTTTTCCAGTGAAAAGCGAACAAAAACCCGTCCTTGAGCGTTACCGGCAGACAGACAGATAGACAGACATAAATTGAGATAAGATTTGTTTTGGTTTCCATAGGGTGTAAAACGTGAAAATATGCAAAAATTTCATAATTCCAAGCAATGTACAGACAAAACTCTAATTTTATTTATATAGATTAATTATACGGTATATTGAAATAAATATATATATATACTTGATGTACACGTTCTTCGTACAGGGTTTTTCCTTACCCGTTCTATAGTCAATGTAAATTGCATTTTAGTTAGTTTGAAACAGCTGTTGTTCTTGCTTCTGCTCTTTAAGTTGTCAAATGTAAGTGCCCTCAGCTGTTCGCATTACAGTTTCTGAATGTTTACTTTCTTATAAAATGTAAACATTGAAAATTAGAACATTCACAGGGCGTAGCCCGAAGGGATTTTAAGGAAGTGAATAGGCCTCTGTGTTGCATGGGTTCAAGATCTACCTTTGTGTAAAGTTTCAGCCCAGTCGGTTAAGTAGTTTTTGCGTTCACCCGGAACATCAGACAGACAGACAAACAAAAACCACCTCTTCTTTATAATATTACTAGCTGACGTACCCGTTCTTCACATAGGGGTTTTCTTTACCCGTTCTTTAGTCAATGCAATTTGCATTTTAGTTAGCTTGAAACAGCTGTTTTGCTTCTGCTCGTGCTCTTTAAGCTGTCAAATAGAAGTATCCACAGCTCTTCACTTTACAGTTTCTGAATGTTTACTTTATTGTGAAATGTAAACATTGAAACTTAGGACGTTCACGGGGCATAGCCCGAGGGGATTTTAAGGAAGTGAATAGGCCTGTGTGTTGCATGGGTTCAAGATCTACCTATGTGTAAAGTTTCAGCCCAGTCGGTTCAGTAATTTTTGCGTTCACCCGGAACATCAGACAGACAGACAAACAGACAGAAACCATCTCTTCTTTATAATATTATAGATAGATAGCATACTAGTGAAAATAACATTCAATTATGTAACAAATTTTTTCGATAATTAACTACAAAATACTGCCAAATAATTTTAAATGGTATAACATACATTTGTAACGGTTTTTAACAATAGTTTTAACAACTACAGATACTGAAAAATCGTAGGTATTGATGATATCGGTATCGAGAATCGATAAATTTTGGTATCGACTCATCCCTAATTATAACTAACATTTCTGAACTTGAGGAGGGAGATCAACCCCCTCGCCCCCCCCCCCCTTGGATCCGCCACTGAAAACTGTACTGTCAGTCAGGACTACAGATAGAAGGGCTGCGCCTTGCGGGCTCAACAAGTGATTCTAGCCTGCCGCTGCTGTGCCTTTCCCTGTGTGAGCGCTAGTATCATAGTGCTTTAGCCTTAAATAACCAACATGTTGTATATTTCTGCAATGATTTTAACTAAATTATCTATAAGGGATTGATTAGTGAGCAGAAATATATAAATGAGAAAACTTATAATGATTTAAGGGAACTAAGTCTTAAGGTCAAACGACATCACAAAGGGTTTTTATTTTATTTTTATGCGGTTTAGAATTATAATTCAAGAATAAATTTGAGTAAAAATGTGTTTCAATTTATATATTACAAACTGTACGTTTATTATTCCCACAGTTATCAATTTATAAATATAATATTAGATTGAAAATTGTCAAACCTTAATCAAAATTAGTATTAAAACAACAGTTTACTCCATACAGATTTTGTTTTTACACTATTATGATAAGTAAAGTTTGCTTGCGTGCGTGTTCGCTTGCTTGCTTGTATGCTTGCTTGATTTTATCTCTGATCTCAAAAACGGCTCCAACGATTTTATTCAAAAGTTTTACTTGACTAATTTCTGAGTTAAAAAAAGTTCTAGACAGGTCTCACCTCCAGGACAAATATAATTATGTAAAGAAACAAATTTGAAATTTTCAAAAATTTAACATTGGGCTTATGGAGTTTCAAGTAAATACAATAGAATCATAATCGGCCAATGAACTGTCAAGTATTAACATGTGATTTCCTTGGGAGCAGTAACTAAAACCATAAAAAAAACATAAAAAAATCAACCGTTATATTTTATTTATTTAGTTAGCTGATTGAATTGTAAGCACATTTTTAAAACATCTGGCTCTATGCCTGCTAGATCCCGTGCGATCAGCTAGTTATTTTTAACTTGTTATTTACTTATTTATTTTTAAACTTATTATTTGTAAATTTAAGGGAGGTTAATGGCTGGTTGGAGTAATCGGTCTTACATCTAACTCTTTAAATCAAAACAATCGTGATCGTGATTACTGTGACTTTTCGTAAATTATAGTAATATTTTCTCCTGCCCCCCCCTTGCCACCCCCAATTTACGCCTATGCTCTCTTCACAAGTTATGTTAGCCTTTATTACTTACTCTTTGGCTAGATGTTTTGTTTGCAAAAATATATCCTCCAGTAAGGCTTCACTTTTTTAACACGAGACGAAAGTTCTATATTTATTTACATCTCGTTGGTTGGTTTACATTTTCTAACGGTTTAATGTTAACCTATTGTTATTACATCCATTGTCCGAACATTTCACTTCATTTTTATTTATTTATTTTTCTATATTATTACTCCAATTTATTTATTTTATCTAAACCTAATTTTCAATTCTAAATACGTAAATTAATACATCTACAAAAACTAATTTGTTCAAAACGTTGAAAACGGTTTGAACATCAAAACTATCAGATCTTTTGCACTTTACGAACCACACGTTGCTCACTGAAAGATTTGTTGGAAAAACGTGATAAATAACATTTTCAGTTTTCTTTGAATGATTCAACTACAAGTTGCTACACTACAGCCAAACATAGTAACAAAAAACGCTTTAAAACTAAATTATTCAACTAATACAATAAACTAGTAACAAAACAATTTAATAATAGCTAATTGTTACACATTAATATCAACAAGTAACAGTAACAAGCGAGTGAAAACATATGCGACAATGGCAACAATGGCGACAATGGCAAATGGCAAAATGACAATGGCAATACCGTGTGGATGCTCCTGCCGCTACGTCACTTTAAGGGAGGGGTAATAGGGGGGATTGGTGGGATCGTACGGCGGCCGCTTAGATCAAAGAAAAGGCGCAGCCCTTCTGTCTCTAGTCCTGACAGTTAGTACACTTGTGTAGGGGAAAATGCTACATGTGGCCCTGTTCATGGTGGTCCTATTTTGGTCACCTTTAACATTTGTGCTGTTCGTCGAGTCGCTCGGGACTCGGGAGAGCGATATGCGACAAATCGGTAAGTCATTTAACAATGTAGGCTAAATAGTCAGCTGCAATAACACGAGTGGAAGCGAACTAGGCATTTCCACTCTTCACTAAACTATTATTTCATTCAGCTGGTTTGAAATGTAAACAAATTGGAGTGTATGTAAACATATAAGAAGACATTACAGTCCATGCGAAACTTTTAGTTATTTGTAACCAACCGCTCGAGCGAATAGTGGTGGGAGGTATTTACTATCTCTCTCACACTAGTTCCCCTACATACCAAGTACTGTAAGCAGACCTGTACAAAATGTTAAAAATCTGATTCCTTACCTAGAAATATACCTACTTACAAATCATGAAAAAAATGTATACAGTATATGTATTATATGCAGTAATAGTCTGTTAGAAATGGTAACAATAAATAAATTAAACAAAACTGTTATTTCCTTGAAGTTAATAAAGTTATGAACAAATAATAAATAATAGCAGCAGAAAACACACATTTATCATACTAATCTTACAGTTGATGCAGGTCAGAAAGGGTCATTAAAAACTTCAGGGGCTGGTAGTACTTATAAATTTGAAAAAAATTAGATATAAACATATGTCAAAAAATTGTCCGTTTAGTTGCTAGCCGCTGATTTTTGTATTTTGTATTTTTTACAAAACAATTAATATCTCAATAAATATAAATATCTCGAGCTACAAAAACTAAACTTTGCATGCACCTTATGTTAAATAAGCAAATACTAAAAAATTATTACTAACCCTTTTGCCTATCATTTTTGGCTCACCTGTGAACCCCTCAGGCCACAGGTGTATGCATGTATATTCATGTAATAGGGCATACACTTGGAAGAAAGACTACAAAGCCTTCTGTTTTAACAATAAAGTAAAAAAAAATTTAAACAAATAAAAATAAAATGGCACTGACATGCGGTAGAAATGGTAAATGGCCGCTGTGGGCTCAGAGCCGATGTGCAAGTGTAAAGGGTTAATTTGTCTTAAATAATTTCAAAATGGGGCCTATTTTAATGTTTTAAAGTCAAATACGGTAACAAAAAAATATTAATTTGATAAAACTTGTACAAGATACACAAAAGATAAACATTCTTTTCACAAATATAATGACACTTCATTTAACGCAATTTTTAAACGCATAAGCAAGAAAATGCACTTTTAAGGTTTGCTTGCACAAGTCGGGGACAACAATAAGTGCCCAATTGCGCTGCTTGTCCCCAGAAAGATGGGACATAAATTAACTATTTTTTTATATATTCCAAAAATTGTTAACCATTTTAACAGAATAAGTCTTATTATTATTCTTGCCATTTCGTAACCAAACAAGGCAGAATTGACTTTGCGGGATATTTTCATTCAAATGTTATTATCAATTATATTGATCATCTGCTCCTAGAAGGATCAATCATAGCCCTATAAAAAAAGTTTAGAATGTGATCTTTCGATTGATATTCGAAAAGTATTACCCAATTTTACATTTGTTTATGCTTTAAAACCATTTTTTATAAATAAATTTTGGTCATATCGTCAACAGTGAACCACCCTGAAATGACAATTATCATTACAAGGACTCTCGGAAGGGTTAATAATCATTTCTTACTGTTGTGCTTGGAAATCAATTGAGACCAAAAATACTCCTAGTTTTAATCATTTATAATTTGGAATCATCTATAAATATTGAGGTGTGACCCTCAATTACGTTCAAGTCATAGGCCAATATCCCTGATACCTGTTTTATAACCTAATTTATCTTATAAACTTGACCTTTGGCCTTTTAGCGTATTTCCCCTATAGGGAAGAAGCTATTACCGTAAGAGTTAAGCCCGAGACCATGATAACTTTTTGTTTTGAGGTCCCCAGATGCCAAAAACACTATTCGTTCAAATTTATATATATATCTATATATGTGTCCGTTAACACGATATCTTGAGTAAAAACGTCTGATTTTGATGAAATTTGGCTCAAATGCGTAAAGTGACATTCATTGCTTTAAGTTCGAAAACCAGAAAAATCGGACCATGGGAAAGGGGGGTTTATGGAGGTTTAAAATTTTCCAAAAATCATTTTTTTACATTTTTCACCCTAAAATTTTTGAAAAACTTAAGTTTTGTTTTGACCATTTTATAGAGCTTAAAAAACAAATTATATGGTATTTTGAATCATTAACCTAGGTTAAGTGGTTGCGGTGAAAATCCAAAAAACGTGTTCATAAAATCTCCCATGTTAACCTTATGGGAAAAAGGTTTTTAGATTTTCCTCAGTTCATTTTAATGTAAACCTCACATTTACTTTTACCAATCAGTTCAACTCTACAAAACAATCATTTTGGTGTTTAAATTGTGATTCTGTGTCCAACCATTGCAGAGATATTCAAAGTGCTAAACACAGTACGTTTTCCAATGTTATCCTTACGGAGAATAAATATAATTTGATATCTCGATTATTTATGATTGCATGTTGTTGAAACTTGGTATGTGGCTTCACCTAGTACTGGTCTATTGATATTTGCACAAAAAAATCATTTTTTGCTGATTTTCCCCGCAGCAGCGAAACTGCATACTCAGCCCCCATGTTATTCTTATGGAGAATAAGTAAAATGTAATGTCTCCCTTAATTATGAACATAAATGAATCAAACTTGGTATGCAGCTTCGACTGATTAAGTTGTATTGATAACTGCATAAAAACACGTATTTTGTGTTCCTTGTTGCAGCAAACCAGCGTACTCGGCTTTCAATGTTATTCTTATAGAGAATAAATAATACCCCCGTAGCAGCAAACCTGCGTACTCAGCGAATTTCCAATGCATATATATGTATCTTAATACCACATAAAGCCACATACCAAGTTTCATCAATATACATTCATAAATAAACGATTTGTGACATTTTAATTATTCTCCATAAGAATAACATGGCGGCTGAGTATGCAGGTTTGCTGAGGGAAGGAAAACAAAAAATGGGGTTTTATACAAATATCAATATAACTCATTTAGGTAAAGCCACATACCAAATTTCATTAATTTATTTTCATAATTAAGGGAGATAACACGTTACTTATTCTCCATAAGAATAACATGGGTCTGAGTACAAAGGTTTGCTGCTACGGGAGCCTTTGGCAAAAAAATGTTTTTTTGAGCAAATATCAATGGTCCACAACCAGATGAAGCCGTATACCAAGTTTTGTCAGTATACGTTCATAAATAAGCGAGATATAAAATTTTTCTTTTCCTCCATAAGAATAACATTAGACAACGTACTGTGTTTAGCACTTTCAATATCTCGGTAACCAATTGACGTAGAGAAATGATCAAAATACCAAATTGTGTGTTTTTTTTAAGCTGAATCCAATGGGAAAAACTAAAATTTGACTATTTCCAAAATTATATGTAAAAAATTCAAAAAACCCATTTTTGGGGTACAAAACCCCCCCAAAATACCCCTTCGGATAAAGCGATCTGGCTGGTTTTCGAACTTAAAGTCATAAATGTTGCTTTACACGTTTATACCAAATTTCATCAAAATCGCATAATTTTTACGAGAGTTATCGTGCTCACGGACACATATATATATATATATATATATATATATATATATATATATATATATACAGTTTCGAACGAATGGTGTTTTTGGGGTCTGGGGACCTCAAAACGAAAAGTTATCATGGTCCCGGGCCTAGGTCTTACCATGCCGACTACGGTAATAGCTTCTTCCCTATAGCCCAGTCGGTTAAGTAGTTTTTGCGTTCACCCGGAACATCAGACAGACAGACAAACAAAAACCACCTCTTCTTTATAATATTACTAGCTGACGTACCCGTTCTTCGCATAGGGGTTTTCTTTACCCGTTCTTTAGTCAATGCAATTTGCATTTTAGTTAGCTTGAAACAGCTGTTTTGCTTCTGCTCGTGCTCTTTAAGCTGTCAAATAGAAGTATCCACAGCTCTTCACTTTACAGTTTCTGAATGTTTACTTTATTGTGAAATGTAAACATTGAAACTTAGGACGTTCACGGGGCGTAGCCCGAGGGGATTTTAAGGAAGTGAATAGGCCTGTGTGTTGCATGGGTTCAAGATCTACCTATGTGTAAAGTTTCAGCCCAGTCGGTTCAGTAATTTTTGCGTTCACCCGGAACATCAGACAGACAGACAAACAGACAGAAACCATCTCTTCTTTATAATATTATAGATAGATAGCATACTAGTGAAAATAACATTCAATTATGTAACAAATTTTTTCGATAATTAACTACAAAATACTGCCAAATAATTTTAAATGGTATAACATACATTTGTAACGGTTTTTAACAATAGTTTTAACAACTACAGATACTGAAAAATCGTAGGTATTGATGATATCGGTATCGAGAATCGATAAATTTTGGTATCGACTCATCCCTAATTATAACTAACATTTCTGAGCTTGAGGAGGGAGATCACCCCCCTCGCCCCCCCCCCTTGGATCCGCCACTGAAAACTGTACTGTCAGTCAGGACTACAGATAGAAGGGCTGCGCCTTGCGGGCTCAACAAGTGATTCCAGCCTGCCGCAGCTGTGACGTCACTGCGGGAGCTCGGGCTCGCGGCGCCCTTTACCTTTCCCTGTGTGAGCGCTAGTATCACAGTGCTTTAGCCTTAAATAACCAACATGTTGTATATTTCTGCAATGATTTTAACTAAATTATCTATAAGGGATTGATTAGTGAGCAGAAATATATAAATGAGAAAACTTATAATGATTTAAGGGAACTAAGTCTTAAGGTCAAACGACATCACAAAGGGTTTTTATTTTATTTTTATGCGGTTTAGAATTATAATTCAAGAATAAATTTGAGTAAAAATGTGTTTCAATTTATATATTACAAACTGTACGTTTATTATTCCCACAGTTATCAATTTATAAATATAATATTAGATTGAAAATTGTCAAACCTTAATCAAAATTAGTATTAAAACAACAGTTTACTCCATACAGATTTTGTTTTTACACTATTATGATAAGTAAAGTTTGCTTGCGTGCGTGTTCGCTTGCTTGCTTGTATGCTTGCTTGATTTTATCTCTGATCTCAAAAACGGCTCCAACGATTTTATTCAAAAGTTTTACTTGACTAATTTCTGAGTTAAAAAAAGTTCTAGACAGGTCTCACCTCCAGGACAAATATAATTATGTAAAGAAACAAATTTGAAATTTTCAAAAATTTAACATTGGGCTTATGGAGTTTCAAGTAAACACAATAGAATCATAATCGACCAATGAACTGTCAAGTATTAACATGTGATTTCCTTGGGAGCAGTAACTAAAACCATAAAAAAAACATAAAAAATCAACCGTTATATTTTATTTATTTAGTTAGCTGATTGAATTGTAAGCACATTTTTAAAACATCTGGCTCTATGCCTGCTAGATCCCGTGCGATCAGCTAGTTATTTTTAACTTGTTATTTACTTATTTATTTTTAAACTTATTATTTGTAAATTTAAGGGAGGTTAATGGCTGGTTGGAGTAATCGGTCTTACATCTAACTCTTTAAATCAAAACAATCGTGATCGTGATTACTGTGACTTTTCGTAAATTATAGTAATATTTTCTCCTGCCCCCCCTTGCCACCCCCAATTTACGCCTATGCTCTCTTCACAAGTTATGTTAGCCTTTATTACTTACTCTTTGGCTAGATGTTTTGTTTGCAAAAATATATCCTCCAGTAAGGCTTCACTTTTTTAACACGAGACGAGAGTTCTATATTTATTTACATCTCGTTGGTTGGTTTACATTTTCTAACGGTTTAATGTTAACCTATTGTTATTACATCCATTGTCCGAACATTTCACTGCATTTTTATTTATTTATTTTTCTATATTATTACTCCAATTTATTTATTTTATCTAAACCTAATTTTCAATTCTAAATACGTAAATTAATACATCTACAAAAACTAATTTGTTCAAAACGTTGAAAACGGTTTGAACATCAAAACTATCAGATCTTTTGCACTTTACGAACCACACGTTGCTCATTGAAAGATTTGTTGGAAAAACGTGATAAATAACATTTTCAGTTTTCTTTGAATGATTCAACTACAAGTTGCTACACTACAGCCAAACATAGTAACAAAAAACGCTTTAAAACTAAATTATTCAACTAATACAATAAACTAGTAACAAAACAATTTAATAATAGCTAATTGTTACACATTAATATCAACAAGTAACAGTAACAAGCGAGTGAAAACATATGCGACAATGGCAACAATGGCGACAATGGCAAATGGCAAAATGACAATGGCAATACCGTGCGGATGCTCCTGCCGCTACGTCACTTTAAGGAAGGGGTAATAGGGGGGATTGGCGGGATCGTACGGCGGCCGCTTAGATCAAAGACAAGGCGCAGCCCTTCTGTCTCTAGTCCTGACAGTTAGTACACTTGTTTAGGGGAAAATGCTACATGTGGCCCTGTTCATGGTGGTCCTATTTTGGTCACCTTTAACATTTGTGCTGTTCGTCGAGTCGCTCGGGACTCGGGAGAGCGATATGCGACAAATCGGTAAGTCATTTAACAATGTAGGCTAAATAGTCAGCTGCAATAACACGAGTGGAAGCGAACTAGGCATTTCCACTCTTCACTAAACTATTATTTCATTCAGCTGGTTTGAAATGTAAACAAATTGAAGTGTATGTAAACATATAAGAAGACATTACAGTCCATGCGAAACTTTTAGTTATTTGTAACCAACCGTTCGAGCGAATAGTGGTGGGAGGTATTTACTATCTCTCTCACACTAGTTCCCCTACATACCAAGTACTGTAAGCAGACCTGTACAAAATGTTAAAAATCTGATTCCTTACCTAGAAATATACCTACTTACAAATCATGAAAAAAATGTATACAGTATATGTATTATATGCAGTAATAGTCTGTTAGAAATGGTAACAATAAATAAATTTACCAAAACTGTTATTTCCTTGAAGTTAATAAAGTTATGAACAAATAATAAATAATAGCAGCAGAAAACACACATTTATCATACTAATCTTACAGTTGATGCAGGTCAGAAAGGGTCATTAAAAACTTCAGGGGCTGGTAGTACTTATAAATTTGAAAAAAATTAGATATAAACATATGTCAAAAAATTGTCCGTTTAGTTGCTAGCCGCTGATTTTTGTATTTTGTATTTTTTACAAAACAATTAATATCTCAATAAATATAAATATCTCGAGCTACAAAAACTAAACTTTGCATGCACCTTATGTTAAATAAGCAAATACTAAAAAATTATTACTAACCCTTTTGCCTATTATTTTTGGCTCACCTGTGAACCCCTCAGGCCACAGGTGTATGCATGTATATTCATGTAATAGGGCATACACTTGGAAGAAAGACTACAAAGCCTTCTGTTTTAACAATAAAGTAAAGAAAAAAATTTAAACAAATAAAAATAAAATGGCACTGACATGCGGTAGAAATGGTAAATGGCCGCTGTGGGCTCAGAGCCGATGTGCAAGTGTAAAGGGTTAAGTTGTCTTAAATAATTTCAAAATGGCGCCTGTTTTAATGTTTTAAAGTCAAATACGGTAACAAAAAAATATTAATTTGATAAAACTTGTACAAGATACACAAAAGATAAACATTCTTTTCACAAATATAATGACACTTCATTTAACGCAATTTTTAAACGCATAAGCAAGAAAATGCACTTTTAAGGTTTGCTTGCACAAGTCGGGGACAACAATAAGTGCCCAATTGCGCTGCTTGTCCCCAGAAAGATGGGACATAAATTAACTATTTTTTTATATATTCCAAAAATTGTTAACCATTTTAACAGAATAAGTCTTATTATTATTCTTGCCATTTCGTAACCAAACAAGGCAGAATTGACTTTGCGGGATATTTTCATTCAAATGTTATTATCAATTATATTGATCATCTGCTCCTAGAAGGATCAATCATAGCCCTATAAAAAAAGTTTAGAATGTGATCTTTCGATTGATATTCGAAAAGTATTACCCAATTTTACATTTGTTTATGCTTTAAAACCATTTTTTATAAATAAATTTTGGTCATATCGTCAACAGTGAACCACCCTGAAATGACAATTATCATTACAAGGACTCTCGGAAGGGTTAATAATCATTTCTTACTGTTGTGCTTGGAAATCAATTGAGACCAAAAATACTCCTAGTTTTAATCATTTATACTTTGGAATCATCTATAAATATTGAGGTGTGACCCTCAATTACGTTCAAGTCATAGGCCAAGATCCCTGATACCTGTTTTATAACCTAATTTATCTTATAAACTTGACCTTTGGCCTTTTAGCGTATTTCCCCTATAGGGAAGAAGCTATTACCGTAAGAGTTAAGCCCGAGACCATGATAACTTTTTGTTTTGAGGTCCCCAGATGCCAAAAACACTATTCGTTCAAATTTATATATATGTATATATATATATATATATATATATATATATATATATATATATATATATATATATATATATATGTGTCCGTTAACACGATATCTTGAGTAAAAACGTCTGATTTTGATGAAATTTGGCTCAAATGCGTAAAGTGACATTCATTGCTTTAAGTTCGAAAACCAGAAAAATCGGACCATGGGAAAGGGGGGTTTATGGAGGTTTACAATTTTCCAAAAATCAGTTTTTAGCGAATTTCCCCTATAGGGAAGAAGCTATTACCGTAGGTCTCATGGTAAGAGTTAAGCCCGAGACCATGATAACTTTTCATTTTGGGGTCCCCAGATGCCAAAAAAACCGTTCGTTCAAATTTTTATATATGTATATATATATATATATATATATATATGTGTGTCCGTAAGCACGATAACTCTCGTAAAAAAGGTCCGATCTTAATGAAATTTGGTACAAACGTGTAAAGTTTCATTTATTTGAACGAGTTCGAAAACCAGACGAATCGCACCATCCGAAGGGGGGTTTTGGGGGGGTTTTGTACCCCAAAAATGGGTTTTTTGGGGTTTCCACATGTAATTTTTATTAAAATCAAATTTTAATTTTGACCATTGAATTCAGCATAAAAAAACAAAAAATTTGGTATCTTGATTTGGTCAATTGGTTACTGAGATATTGAAAGTGCTAAACACAGTACGTTGTCTAATGTTATTCTTATGGAGAAAAAGAAAAATTGTATATCTCGCTTATTTATGAACATAAACTGACGAAATTTGATATATATATATTCATCTGGTTATGGTTTATTGTTGTTTGCACAAAAAAACAATTTTTCACCTATGGTTCCCATAGCAGCAAACCTAGGTATTCGGTCCCCATGTTACTCTTATGGAAAATAATTAAAGTGTTATATATCGCTTATTTATGAATGTATATGGATGAAACTTGGTATGTGACTTCACTTAGCTGAGTTCTATTGATATTTTGCATAAAACCCCATTATTTTGTGTTCCTTGTTGCAGCAAACCTGCGTACTCATCCCCAATGTTATTCTTATGGAGAATAATTAATATTTTAAATATCGCTTGTTTGTGAATATATTTCTTATGAATCCTGTTAAGTGGCTTAGTGTGTTATGTTATAATTCATTGGAAATTCGCTGAGTATGCAGGTTTGCTGCGACGGGGGTATTTACATTTTTCACCCTAAAATTTTTGAAAAACTTAAGTTTTGTTTTGACCATTTTAAAAAACAAATAATATGGTATTTTGAATCATTAACCTAGGTTAAGTGGTTGCGGAGAAAATCCAAAAAACGTGTTCATAAAATCTCCCATGTTAACCTTATGGGAAAAAGGTTTTTAGATTTTCCTCAGTTCATTTTAATGTAAACCTCACATTTACTTTTACCAATCAGTTCAACTCTACAAAACAATCATTTTGGTGTTTAAATTGTGATTCTGTGTCCAACCATTGCAGAGATATTCAAAGTGCTAAACACAGTACGTTTTCCAATGTTATCCTTACGGAGAATAAATATAATTTGATATCTCGATTATTTATGATTGCATGTTGTTGAAACTTGGTATGTGGCTTCACCTAGTACTGGTCTATTGATATTTGCACAAAAAAATCATTTTTTGCTGATTTTCCCCGCAGCAGCGAAACTGCATACTCAGCCCCCATGTTATTCTTATGGAGAATAAGTAAAATGTAATGTCTCCCTTAATTATGAACATAAATGAATCAAACTTGGTATGCAGCTTCGACTGATTAAGTTGTATTGATAACTGCATAAAAACACGTATTTTGTGTTCCTTGTTGCAGCAAACCAGCGTACTCGGCTTTCAATGTTATTCTTATAGAGAATAAATAATACCCCCGTAGCAGCAAACCTGCGTACTCAGCGAATTTCCAATGCATATATATGTATCTTAATACCACATAAAGCCACATACCAAGTTTCATCAATATACATTCATAAATAAACGATTTGTGTCATTTTAATTATTCTCCATAAGAATAACATGGCGGCTGAGTATGCAGGTTTGCTGAGGGAAGGAAAACAAAAAATGGGGTTTTATACAAATATCAATATAACTCATTTAGGTAAAGCCACATACCAAATTTCATTAATTTATTTTCATAATTAAGGGAGATAACACGTTACTTATTCTCCATAAGAATAACATGGGTCTGAGTACAAAGGTTTGCTGCTACGGGAGCCTTTGGCAAAAAAATGTTTTTTTGAGCAAATATCAATGGTCCACAACCAGATGAAGCCGTATACCAAGTTTTGTCAGTATACGTTCATAAATAAGCGAGATATAAAATTTTTCTTTTCCTCCATAAGAATAACATTAGACAACGTACTGTGTTTAGCACTTTCAATATCTCGGTAACCAATTGACGTAGAGAAATGATCAAAATACCAAATTGTGTGTTTTTTTTAAGCTGAATCCAATGGGAAAAACTAAAATTTGACTATTTCCAAAATTATATGTAAAAAATTCAAAAAACCCATTTTTGGGGTACAAAACCCCCCCAAAATACCCCTTCGGATAAAGCGATCTGGCTGGTTTTCGAACTTAAAGTCATAAATGTTGCTTTACACGTTTATACCAAATTTCATCAAAATCGCATAATTTTTACGAGAGTTATCGTGCTCACGGACACATATATATATATATATATATATATATATATATATATATATATATATATATATATATACAGTTTCGAACGAATGGTGTTTTTGGGGTCTGGGGACCTCAAAACGAAAAGTTATCATGGTCCCGGGCCTAGGTCTTACCATGCCGACTACGGTAATAGCTTCTTCCCTATAGCCCAGTCGGTTAAGTAGTTTTTGCGTTCACCCGGAACATCAGACAGACAGACAAACAAAAACCACCTCTTCTTTATAATATTACTAGCTGACGTACCCGTTCTTCGCATAGGGGTTTTCTTTACCCGTTCTTTAGTCAATGCAATTTGCATTTTAGTTAGCTTGAAACAGCTGTTTTGCTTCTGCTCGTGCTCTTTAAGCTGTCAAATAGAAGTATCCACAGCTCTTCACTTTACAGTTTCTGAATGTTTACTTTATTGTGAAATGTAAACATTGAAACTTAGGACGTTCACGGGGCGTAGCCCGAGGGGATTTTAAGGAAGTGAATAGGCCTGTGTGTTGCATGGGTTCAAGATCTACCTATGTGTAAAGTTTCAGCCCAGTCGGTTCAGTAATTTTTGCGTTCACCCGGAACATCAGACAGACAGACAAACAGACAGAAACCATCTCTTCTTTATAATATTATAGATAGATAGCATACTAGTGAAAATAACATTCAATTATGTAACAAATTTTTTCGATAATTAACTACAAAATACTGCCAAATAATTTTAAATGGTATAACATACATTTGTAACGGTTTTTAACAATAGTTTTAACAACTACAGATACTGAAAAATCGTAGGTATTGATGATATCGGTATCGAGAATCGATAAATTTTGGTATCGACTCATCCCTAATTATAACTAACATTTCTGAGCTTGAGGAGGGAGCGATCACCCCCCTCGCCCCCCCCCCTTGGATCCGCCACTGAAAACTGTACTGTCAGTCAGGACTACAGATAGAAGGGCTGCGCCTTGCGGGCTCAACAAGTGATTCCAGCCTGCCGCAGCTGTGACGTCACTGCGGGAGCTCGGGCTCGCGGCGCCCTTTACCTTTCCCTGTGTGAGCGCTAGTATCACAGTGCTTTAGCCTTAAATAACCAACATGTTGTATATTTCTGCAATGATTTTAACTAAATTATCTATAAGGGATTGATTAGTGAGCAGAAATATATAAATGAGAAAACTTATAATGATTTAAGGGAACTAAGTCTTAAGGTCAAACGACATCACAAAGGGTTTTTATTTTATTTTTATGCGGTTTAGAATTATAATTCAAGAATAAATTTGAGTAAAAATGTGTTTCAATTTATATATTACAAACTGTACGTTTATTATTCCCACAGTTATCAATTTATAAATATAATATTAGATTGAAAATTGTCAAACCTTAATCAAAATTAGTATTAAAACAACAGTTTACTCCATACAGATTTTGTTTTTACACTATTATGATAAGTAAAGTTTGCTTGCGTGCGTGTTCGCTTGCTTGCTTGTATGCTTGCTTGATTTTATCTCTGATCTCAAAAACGGCTCCAACGATTTTATTCAAAAGTTTTACTTGACTAATTTCTGAGTTAAAAAAAGTTCTAGACAGGTCTCACCTCCAGGACAAATATAATTATGTAAAGAAACAAATTTGAAATTTTCAAAAATTTAACATTGGGCTTATGGAGTTTCAAGTAAATACAATAGAATCATAATCGACCAATGAACTGTCAAGTATTAACATGTGATTTCCTTGGTAGCAGTAACTAAAACCATAAAAAAAACATAAAAAATCAACCGTTATATTTTATTTATTTAGTTAGCTGATTGAATTGTAAGCACATTTTTAAAACATCTGGCTCTATGCCTGCTAGATCCCGTGCGATCAGCTAGTTATTTTTAACTTGTTATTTACTTATTTATTTTTAAACTTATTATTTGTAAATTTAAGGGAGGTTAATGGCTGGTTGGAGTAATCGGTCTTACATCTAACTCTTTAAATCAAAACAATCGTGATCGTGATTACTGTGACTTTTCGTAAATTATAGTAATATTTTCTCCTGCCCCCCCTTGCCACCCCCAATTTACGCCTATGCTCTCTTCACAAGTTATGTTAGCCTTTATTACTTACTCTTTGGCTAGATGTTTTGTTTGCAAAAATATATCCTCCAGTAAGGCTTCACTTTTTTAACACGAGACGAGAGTTCTATATTTATTTACATCTCGTTGGTTGGTTTACATTTTCTAACGGTTTAATGTTAACCTATTGTTATTACATCCATTGTCCGAACATTTCACTGCATTTTTATTTATTTATTTTTCTATATTATTACTCCAATTTATTTATTTTATCTAAACCTAATTTTCAATTCTAAATACGTAAATTAATACATCTACAAAAACTAATTTGTTCAAAACGTTGAAAACGGTTTGAACATCAAAACTATCAGATCTTTTGCACTTTACGAACCACACGTTGCTCACTGAAAGATTTGTTGGAAAAACGTGATAAATAACATTTTCAGTTTTCTTTGAATGATTCAACTACAAGTTGCTACACTACAGCCAAACATAGTAACAAAAAACGCTTTAAAACTAAATTATTCAACTAATACAATAAACTAGTAACAAAACAATTTAATAATAGCTAATTGTTACACATTAATATCAACAAGTAACAGTAACAAGCGAGTGAAAACATATGCGACAATGGCAACAATGGCGACAATGGCAAATGGCAAAATGACAATGGCAATACCGTGCGGATGCTCCTGCCGCTACGTCACTTTAAGGAAGGGGTAATAGGGGGGATTGGCGGGATCGTACGGCGGCCGCTTAGATCAAAGACAAGGCGCAGCCCTTCTGTCTCTAGTCCTGACAGTTAGTACACTTGTTTAGGGGAAAATGCTACATGTGGCCCTGTTCATGGTGGTCCTATTTTGGTCACCTTTAACATTTGTGCTGTTCGTCGAGTCGCTCGGGACTCGGGAGAGCGATATCCGACAAATCGGTAAGTCATTTAACAATGTAGGCTAAATAGTCAGCTGCAATAACACGAGTGGAAGCGAACTAGGCATTTCCACTCTTCACTAAACTATTATTTCATTCAGCTGGTTTGAAATGTAAACAAATTGGAGTGTATGTAAACATATAAGAAGACATTACAGTCCATGCGAAACTTTTAGTTATTTGTAACCAACCGTTCGAGCGAATAGTGGTGGGAGGTATTTACTATCTCTCTCACACTAGTTCCCCTACATACCAAGTACTGTAAGCAGACCTGTACAAAATGTTAAAAATCTGATTCCTTACCTAGAAATATACCTACTTACAAATCATGAAAAAAATGTATACAGTATATGTATTATATGCAGTAATAGTCTGTTAGAAATGGTAACAATAAATAAATTAAACAAAACTGTTATTTCCTTGAAGTTAATAAAGTTATGAACAAATAATAAATAATAGCAGCAGAAAACACACATTTATCATACTAATCTTACAGTTGATGCAGGTCAGAAAGGGTCATTAAAAACTTCAGGGGCTGGTAGTACTTATAAATTTGAAAAAAATTAGATATAAACATATGTCAAAAAATTGTCCGTTTAGTTGCTAGCCGCTGATTTTTGTATTTTGTATTTTTTACAAAACAATTAATATCTCAATAAATATAAATATCTCGAGCTACAAAAACTAAACTTTGCATGCACCTTATGTTAAATAAGCAAATACTAAAAAATTATTACTAACCCTTTTGCCTATTATTTTTGGCTCACCTGTGAACCCCTCAGGCCACAGGTGTATGCATGTATATTCATGTAATAGGGCATACACTTGGAAGAAAGACTACAAAGCCTTCTGTTTTAACAATAAAGTAAAAAAAAAAATTTAAACAAATAAAAATAAAATGGCACTGACATGCGGTAGAAATGGTAAATGGCCGCTGTGGGCTCAGAGCCGATGTGCAAGTGTAAAGGGTTAAGTTGTCTTAAATAATTTCAAAATGGCGCCTGTTTTAATGTTTTAAAGTCAAATACGGTAACAAAAAAATATTAATTTGATAAAACTTGTACAAGATACACAAAAGATAAACATTCTTTTCACAAATATAATGACACTTCATTTAACGCAATTTTTAAACGCATAAGCAAGAAAATGCACTTTTAAGGTTTGCTTGCACAAGTCGGGGACAACAATAAGTGCCCAATTGCGCTGCTTGTCCCCAGAAAGATGGGACATAAATTAACTATTTTTTTATATATTCCAAAAATTGTTAACCATTTTAACAGAATAAGTCTTATTATTATTCTTGCCATTTCGTAACCAAACAAGGCAGAATTGACTTTGCGGGATATTTTCATTCAAATGTTATTATCAATTATATTGATCATCTGCTCCTAGAAGGATCAATCATAGCCCTATAAAAAAAGTTTAGAATGTGATCTTTCGATTGATATTCGAAAAGTATTACCCAATTTTACATTTGTTTATGCTTTAAAACCATTTTTTATAAATAAATTTTGGTCATATCGTCAACAGTGAACCACCCTGAAATGACAATTATCATTACAAGGACTCTCGGAAGGGTTAATAATCATTTCTTACTGTTGTGCTTGGAAATCAATTGAGACCAAAAATACTCCTAGTTTTAATCATTTATACTTTGGAATCATCTATAAATATTGAGGTGTGACCCTCAATTACGTTCAAGTCATAGGCCAATATCCCTGATACCTGTTTTATAACCTAATTTATCTTATAAACTTGACCTTTGGCCTTTTAGCGTATTTCCCCTATAGGGAAGAAGCTATTACCGTAAGAGTTAAGCCCGAGACCATGATAACTTTTTGTTTTGAGGTCCCCAGATGCCAAAAACACTATTCGTTCAAATTTATATATATGTATATATATATATATATATGTGTCCGTTAACACGATATCTTGAGTAAAAACGTCTGATTTTGATGAAATTTGGCTCAAATGCGTAAAGTGACATTCATTGCTTTAAGTTCGAAAACCAGAAAAATCGGACCATGGGAAAGGGGGGTTTATGGAGGTTTACAATTTTCCAAAAATCAGTTTTTAGCGAATTTCCCCTATAGGGAAGAAGCTATTACCGTAGGTCTCATCGTAAGAGTTAAGCCCGAGACCATGATAACTTTTCATTTTGGGGTCCCCAGATGCCAAAAAAAACCATTCGTTCAAATTTTTATATATGTATATATATATATATATTTATATATATATATGTGTGTCCGTAAGCACGATAACTCTCGTAAAAAAGGTCCGATCTTAATGAAATTTGGTACAAACGTGTAAAGTTTCATTTATTTGAACGAGTTCGAAAACCAGACGAATCGCACCATCCGAAGGGGGGTTTTGGGGGGGTTTTGTACCCCAAAAATGGGTTTTTTGGGGTTTCCACATGTAATTTTTATTAAAATCAAATTTTAATTTTGACCATTGAATTCAGCATAAAAAAACAAAAAATTTGGTATCTTGATTTGGTCAATTGGTTACTGAGATATTGAAAGTGCTAAACACAGTACGTTGTCTAATGTTATTCTTATGGAGAAAAAGAAAAATTGTATATCTCGCTTATTTATGAACATAAACTGACGAAATTTGATATATATATATTCATCTGGTTATGGTTTATTGTTGTTTGCACAAAAAAACAATTTTTCACCTATGGTTCCCATAGCAGCAAACCTAGGTATTCGGTCCCCATGTTACTCTTATGGAAAATAATTAAAGTGTTATATATCGCTTATTTATGAATGTATATGGATGAAACTTGGTATGTGACTTCACTTAGCTGAGTTCTATTGATATTTTGCATAAAACCCCATTATTTTGTGTTCCTTGTTGCAGCAAACCTGCGTACTCATCCCCAATGTTATTCTTATGGAGAATAATTAATATTTTAAATATCGCTTGTTTGTGAATATATTTCTTATGAATCCTGTTAAGTGGCTTAGTGTGTTATGTTATAATTCATTGGAAATTCGCTGAGTATGCAGGTTTGCTGCGACGGGGGTATTTACATTTTTCACCCTAAAATTTTTGAAAAACTTAAGTTTTGTTTTGACCATTTTAAAAAACAAATAATATGGTATTTTGAATCATTAACCTAGGTTAAGTGGTTGCGGAGAAAATCCAAAAAACGTGTTCATAAAATCTCCCATGTTAACCTTATGGGAAAAAGGTTTTTAGATTTTCCTCAGTTCATTTTAATGTAAACCTCACATTTACTTTTACCAATCAGTTCAACTCTACAAAACAATCATTTTGGTGTTTAAATTGTGATTCTGTGTCCAACCATTGCAGAGATATTCAAAGTGCTAAACACAGTACGTTTTCCAATGTTATCCTTACGGAGAATAAATATAATTTGATATCTCGATTATTTATGATTGCATGTTGTTGAAACTTGGTATGTGGCTTCACCTAGTACTGGTCTATTGATATTTGCACAAAAAAATCATTTTTTGCTGATTTTCCCCGCAGCAGCGAAACTGCATACTCAGCCCCCATGTTATTCTTATGGAGAATAAGTAAAATGTAATGTCTCCCTTAATTATGAACATAAATGAATCAAACTTGGTATGCAGCTTCGACTGATTAAGTTGTATTGATAACTGCATAAAAACACGTATTTTGTGTTCCTTGTTGCAGCAAACCAGCGTACTCGGCTTTCAATGTTATTCTTATAGAGAATAAATAATACCCCCGTAGCAGCAAACCTGCGTACTCAGCGAATTTCCAATGCATATATATGTATCTTAATACCACATAAAGCCACATACCAAGTTTCATCAATATACATTCATAAATAAACGATTTGTGTCATTTTAATTATTCTCCATAAGAATAACATGGCGGCTGAGTATGCAGGTTTGCTGAGGGAAGGAAAACAAAAAATGGGGTTTTATACAAATATCAATATAACTCATTTAGGTAAAGCCACATACCAAATTTCATTAATTTATTTTCATAATTAAGGGAGATAACACGTTACTTATTCTCCATAAGAAAAACATGGGTCTGAGTACAAAGGTTTGCTGCTACGGGAGCCTTTGGCAAAAAAATGTTTTTTTGAGCAAATATCAATGGTCCACAACCAGATGAAGCCGTATACCAAGTTTTGTCAGTATACGTTCATAAATAAGCGAGATATAAAATTTTTCTTTTCCTCCATAAGAATAACATTAGACAACGTACTGTGTTTAGCACTTTCAATATCTCGGTAACCAATTGACGTAGAGAAATGATCAAAATACCAAATTGTGTGTTTTTTTAAGCTGAATCCAATGGGAAAAACTAAAATTTGACTATTTCCAAAATTATATGTAAATAATTCAAAAAACCCATTTTTGGGGTACAAAACCCCCCCAAAATACCCCTTCGGATAAAGCGATCTGGCTGGTTTTCGAACTTAAAGTCATAAATGTTGCTTTACACGTTTATACCAAATTTCATCAAAATCGGATAATTTTTACGAGAGTTATCGTGCTCACGGACACATATATATATATATATATATATATATATATATATATATATATATATATATACAGTTTCGAACGAATGGTGTTTTTGGGGTCTGGGGACCTCAAAACGAAAAGTTATCATGGTCCCGGGCCTAGGTCTTACCATGCCGACTACGGTAATAGCTTCTTCCCTATAGGGGAAATTCGCTAAAATGCTATATATCACTTATTTATTCGTGAATTTTTATGAAACTTGGCGAGTGGCTTTATGTGGTAGTGAGAAACATATACATGCATTGGAAATTCGCTGAGTACGCAGGTTTGCTGCTACTCGCTGCAGGCTACGCTATTTTATAAAAAGATGAAGTACATGCCAACCTATTGTGCTGATGGTTGACACACCACAGTAGACCGTGTAGGTCTGATTGTATGGTTCCAGTGTGTTTTTTGTGTGCTTTAGCGGGCAGGGGTGGACTGACAGTATGAAAAGGGCAGTGGAATAGGTCCTGAGGGCGCCAGTATACGGAATAAATCTTCCGGTTGAAGGGGGGGATACACTGCAGTTCAAGGGGACAGCATGGTGCAAAAAGCTACTGAAACTTTGTTCTTGGTTATTCTCACAAATTTTAACCCTAATTTTTGTTACCAAAAACTAAAATTAATTAACATATCTCACTAGAAGGAGACTGTCATAAAATATTGTCCATAGAACATCAAAAACCTAAAATGAAGAGAAGATCTCCGGCCGATGATGTCCGTGCGTCGACATGTAGATCACAAAATAACGTATTACTGACCGTCTGAATAACACACTTAATGTATGACAATTTAACAAAAAATGTTTTAACAAATCTGCATTATATCAGATTCACAACACACACACTGACTGCTGTCTGACTTTTAAACATGAAGGAGTGTCTTCTTAATTCATTAATATTTTCACATAATTTGTGGATTATCCTATGTATTAGATTTCCAACTTGCCAACTAATTTCCCTAGGTTGATATATTAATTTCCCTTTAGTTTAGGACAGTAAAGTGTAAGGTGATTCGTACTGGTTTTTAAGTTTAGATTATCTAAGCCTTCTTACCTTTTAAAAATTATATATTTAAAATAATAACATTGAAAAATCTATAAAATTACCCAACAATACCACCATGTCCATTCACCATATTTATCATTTCATAACACAGTAGCCCAACTAACTTAAAGTTGCAGACGATAGCCAGCTGAAAGAGAGCGGATGGGCGCTTGGCAGGTGAATGCCCGTTAATATTTACTAACCTAAAAAACAAAAGTTTTAAATGAATTAATTTTAATATGAAACCTGATTTATTTTAATGTGACATTTATTTAAATTATGATAATTTAAATAAACTGGTTTTAGATTTGTTTTCCCAATATTTGTTTATTTTCCCCTTCGTGGAGGGCCCCAGGGCGCCATTACACGTAGGGCGCACTGGGAACTTTCCCGGGGTGCCCCGGCGGGTCAGTCCACCCCTGTTAGCGGGTCAAAAAGCATTCAACAAAGGTACGGTATGTAAACAGACTTGATGAACTGAGTGCAAAGAGAAGAATATGAAAATAAAACATATGTTACAAACTTGATAATAGTTCATTAATACAGTTTATAATATCTAGTTAGTTAGGATGTTTACCTCTAATTGACTTGCTTGCACTTGTGTGTTGCAGCATTCCAATGAGGACGTACATGCTCTTAGCTTTTCTTACTCTAGGGACTATGGGATTCTCCAATTCGTCATTGGGTTATCTGAACTACCCAACTCAGGTAAATCAGTTTTTGTTAATTTGATTTATTTTAGTTAAGTGTGACTTCAAGTTTTTGTAAGAAAGACTACAAGTTTTCAGATAGTTAATAAGTGTATGTATTAATCAGTATTAAGACACCTTTTTACAGTTTTGTTCCCAATACAAAAGTTTGGCCTAACCTACTCTATCAATTGAGAATTTAGAAAGTTGAAACTATCAAAGAGGTTATATAAATAAATACCCCCGCCGCAGCAAACCTGCGTACTCAGCGAATTTCCAATGCATAATATATGTCTTAATACTACAAAAAGCCGCAAACAAAGTTTCATAAAAATATATTCACATATAAGTGATTTTAATTATTCTCCATAAGAATAACATTGGTAATGAGTATGTAGGTTTGCTGAAAGAAGGAACCGAAACAATTGGTTTTTATGCAAATATAAATAGAATTTAACTAGGCGAAGCCACATACTAAGTTTCATCAATATTCAATCATAAATAAGCGCTATATAACATTATAGTTATTCTCCATAAGAATAACATGGGGCTGAGAAAGCAGGTTTGCTGCAACAAGGAACAGAAAAATGGGTTTTTATAAAATTATCAATATAACTCAACCAAGTGAAGCTAAATACCAAGTTTTATTAATTTATGTTCATAATTAAGGGAGACATTACATTTTACTTATTCTCCATAAGAATAACATGGGGGCTGAGTACGCAGGTTTGCTGCTACGGGATAATCAACAAAAAATCAATTTTTTGTGCAAATATCAATGTACCAGTACTACGTGAAGCCACATACCAAGTTTCATCAACATACATTCATAAATAATCCAGATATCAAATTTGATTTATTTTCCATAAGGATAACATTGGACAACGTACTGTGTTTAGCACTGAATATCTCTGCAACGGTTAGGCGTAGAATCACAATTTAAACACCAAAATGATTGTTTTGTGAAACTGAAAAGATTGGTAAAAGCAAATGTGAAGTTTACATTAAAATAAACTGAGGAAAAGCCAAAAACGTTTTTCCCATAAGATTAACATGGGAGATTTTATGAGCAGGTTTTTTTGGATTTTCTCCGCAACCACTTAACCTAGGTTAATAATTCAAAATACTAAATTATTTGTTTTTTAAGCTCTATAACATGGTCAAAACCAAAATTAAGTTTTTTAAAAATTGTAGGGTGAAAAATGCAAAAAACTGATTTTTTGAAAATTTAAAACCCCCATAAACCCCCCTTCCCATAGTCCGATTTTTCTGGTTTTCGAACTTAAAGTCATGAATGTCATTTTACACATTTGAGCCAAATTTCATCAAAATCGGACGTTTTTTACTCAAGTTATCGTGTTAACGGACACATATATAGATATATAGATATATAGATATATATATATAGATATATAGATATATATATATATAGATATATATATATATATATAGATATATATATATATATATACATATATATAAATTTGAACGAATAGTGTTTTTGGCATCTGGGGACCTCAAAACAAAAAGTTATCATGGTCTCGGGCTTAAGTCTTACGATGAGACCTACGGTAATAGCTTCTTCCCTATAGGGGAAATTCGCTAAAAGGCCTTTATTCTTGAGCGTGTTTGATACATAAATGATTTTCAAAAAAACTCAAAGTCACTCCACAAATTACTAAATTACACTACTGGTAACCTATTATTATACACCTAGCGTATTCTAACATTGGTAACCCAGCATTCTTAATGCTATCCATATTTTAATTCTGGAATAAGACTAAAGTTTACTACCAGTTCTTTAGGTATATCATAGTGGATCTTCGCCTTAATGTTGCTGACTTTTTCCTTGTCCAAACAATAGTAATTTTCTCATTGTTATCATGAAATCTCTTAAGTTAATTTGTTATATCAGACATTCAATGTACAAAGACATCTCATCATTACAATTACAAACAAATCACTAAGGAATCTCCTCCCGTTATTAACTCTTCCCCCAAAGTTAAATATATTCAATTCAAAACGTAAAACTAACTAGTCACAGAACTGGTGACGGAAAGGTAATATAAAACCACTATTTGCATAAAACTAACTAGCCTAAATTTGTCTGTCCTTACTGTTTACATGTTCTTTTGAGAAACAAAAACCCTACAACACACTAAACACTAAACATCAATGTAGAATTATACAAAACAAGAAAATGTATATGGAAATATATTACCTTTACTCTGTCGATGTCTTCAAGTTGGAACGATGGATCGGCCGCTACCCGACCTCGCTTTACCCCATATACTTGCATAATCTGCACTGGACTGGCTGGTGCGGCGGAGGAGGGTTGTGATCATTATACCCACCACAAGGGGCATAGTGGAGCGGTTGATTGTTACTGACCTGATGGAACATGACACGGCCACTGGAATGTGCGTTTCCAGCAAGAGGTGCCTGTGACAATCCTTGGAGGAAACACAGCCACAAGTCTTTTGTGTCATGTTCCCGACACGCTCCTAGGAGGCATACTGTAAACTCTTATGAGGTTAAGGTACTAGTGCCCTTGCGTGTGCTCGGTGATAACATGCATTCCAGTGTCCGTGTCATGTTCCCAAGTCACCTTGGAGGAAACACAGCCACAAGTCTTTTGTGTCAAGTTCCCGACACGCTCCTAGGAGGCATACTGTAAACTCTTATGAGGTTAAGGTACTAGTGCCCTTGCGTGTGCTCGGTGATAACATGCATTCCAGTGTCCGTGTCTTGTTCCCAAGTCACCTTGGAGGAAACACAGCCACAAGTCTTTTGTGTCAAGTTCCCGACACGCTCCTAGGAGGCATACTGTAAACTCTTATGAGGTTAAGGTACTAGTGCCCTTGCGTGTGCTCGGTGATAACATGCATTCCAGTGTCCGTGTCATGTTCCCAAGTCACCTTGGAGGAAACACAGCCACAAGTCTTTTGTGTCAAGTTCCCGACACGCTCCTAGGAGGCATACTGTAAACTCTTATGAGGTTAAGGTACTAGTGCCCTTGCGTGTGCTCGGTGATAACATGCATTCCAGTGTCCGTGTCATGTTCCCAAGTCACCTTGGAGGAAACACAGCCACAAGTCTTTTGTGTCAAGTTCCCGACACGCTCCTAGGAGGCATACTGTAAACTCTTATGAGGTTAAGGTACTAGTGCCCTTGCGTGTGCTCGGTGATAACATGCATTCCAGTGTCCGTGTCATGTTCCCAAGTCACCGTGGAGGCGGCTCAGTAACAATCAACCCCTCGATTTATGCCCCTGGTGGTGGAGATGGCGGTCGCCCCCTCCTACTGTTCTCCCTCTGCCACGCCACCCAGTCTAGTGCAGGGGCCGAGTGTTTGTGTTCTTGCTTCAACCGCCCATCAGATTAACTATCCTCTTTCCAGGAAATGACTCATGGTGTCTGCTGCAGCCGACATCCCAATTCTGTACCATAAAAATCGTTCAGGTCGATCATATGTTTCCGTAGTTAATCAAGTATTGCATCTGAAAACCTATTTTTGGTACAAATTCGTTAACTGACTTATAAAATTTATCACTTTTAGTGCTTCATATAACAATACCCAGGTGTATTTGTTTTAACCACCCTTTTAGTTATCCGACCATGGTTCGGTCACATGGAGGGCGGTGGAAAAACCGTCTACTGTATTAGGGTTAAAATAATTTGTTGCTTGTTAGTTTTAAGTTTTGAATTAAATGTAATTATGTAGGGTCACGTGATAACAGGAGGAGTTTCCAAACCTCCTGGAACGTAGTTTTGTTTTAAACACTAGAAGTGCAAGGTAAAGTCCAATCAAATTTAATAAAAATGTCCTCTAAGAGCTGTTATCAGTACAGCAAAAGCTTCTATCTGGCAGATCCGGACATCCTCACCTATTTCAGAAGGATTTTACATCCCCAATGTTCATAATTCTTGATACGTTTGGCATATTCTTAACTATCTGTCAGGTTCACTACAAGTTGTTGTGTTAGCAGAAGTCAAACATGATAGAGTATTTCGTTGTTTACTCCGCAGGTGATCTTCAAGTGCTGCAAGCTGATCCCGTGCCTCATCGGCTCCATCGTCATCCAGCAGAAGAAGTACGGGATGCTGGACTACCTCGCAGCCGCCTCTCTCAGTTTGGGCCTCACGCTCTTCACTCTCGCCGACAGCAAGCTCTCGCCCAATTTCAATTTTATCGGTTTGTTACAAGTTCGTATATAGCTTCTCGCTGGATTCCTGTTTCATTTGCTGTTTTGGTTGTGGGAGTTGGCTGTGTTTTGTTGTATGTAAATGCATATTTGATTTTAGCGAATTTCCCCTATAGGGAAGAAGCTATTACCATAGGTCTCATGGTAAGATTTAACCCCGAGATCATGATAACTTTTCATTTTGAGGTCCCCAGATGCCAAAAACACCATTCGTTCAAATTTGTATATTAGTATATATATATATATATATATATATATATATGTGTGTGTGTGTATGTGTCCGTAAGTACGATAACTCTCGTAAAAAAGGTCCGATCTTAATGAAATCTGGTACAAATGTGTAAAGCACCATTTATTTGAACGAGTTTGAAAACCAGACGAATCGCACCATCCAAAGGGGGGTTTTGTACCCCAAAAATGGTTTTTTTGGGGGGTTTCCACATGTAATTTGTCTTTAAATCAACCTTTAATTTTTACCATTTAATTCAGCATAAAAAAACAAATAATTTGGTATTTTTATCATTGCTCTACGTCAATTGGTTCCTGAGATATTGAAAGTGCTAAACACAGTACGTTGTCTAATGTTATTCTTATGGAGAAAAAGAAAAATTGTATATCTCGCTTATTTATGAACATAAACTGACAAAATTTGGCATATGGCTTCATCTGGTTGGGGTTTATCGTTGTTTGCACAAAATACAAAATTTTCACGTATGGTTCCCGTAGCAGCAAACCTAGGTAATCGGTCCCCATGTTATTCTTATGGAGAATAATTAAAATGTTATATATTGCTTACTTATAAATGTATATGAATGAAACTTGGTATGTGACTTTACTTTGATGAGTTCTAATGATATTTTCATAAAAACCCATTATTTTGTGTTCCTTGTTGCAGAAAACCTGCATACTCATCCCCAATGTTATTCTTATAGAGAATAATTAATATTTTTAATATCGCTTGTTTGTGAATATATTTTTTATGAATCCTGTTAAGTGTTAATGTGTTATGTTACATATTCATTGGAAATTCGCTGAGTATGCAGGTTTGCTGCGACGGTGGTATTTATTAAAGTAGTTTGCTGAGTGTAGCAAATGTTAAAAGTACACTTCATTCTCTTTTTCACGGTTTTAATTATTTTGAAAGCACTTGTCTTAACCGTTTTATTAATTTTGTGTCAAATTGTCAAAATCAGCTATTAATATCAGATGTGTGTATATTAATAATCAGATTCTTATACGGTATGTGTATCGATGAGCGGTTTTTCCCCCATTCACCCCATCTCAAGACGGTTAATTGCTGATCGTTTAGTGACTATTAAGCTGTTATGGTTGAAACTAAGTGTAGAATTTAGTACCTACTTTTAAATCATAGGAACTTTTAAATAACTTAGGAACTTTAAGGGGGAGGGGGGTTAAGGAACTTTGAGAATTGGACAGTTTATTTTATAACAGGTAAAGAAGACGAGGATAAAAGTGTTCATTGATACATTAGTAGCTGACGTACCCGTTCTTCGCACAGGGGTTTTCTCTACCCGTTCTTTAGTCAATGCAATTTCTAGTTTAGTTAGCTTGAAACAGCTGTTCTTGCTTCTGCTCTTTAAGCTGTCAAATGGATGTATCCACAGCTGTTCGCATTACAGTTTCTGAATGTTTACTTTATTCTGAAATGTAAACCTTGAAACTTAGGATGTTCACGGGGTGTAGCCCGAGGGGATTTTAAGGAAGTGAATAGGCCTATGTGTTGCATGGGTTCAAGATCTACCTATGTGTAAAGTTTCAGCCCAATCGGTTCAGTAGTTTTTACGTTCACCCGGAACATCAGACAGACAGACAGAAACCACCTCTTGAAACACTACTACTACTACGACAGCTCTCTTGAATAATTTTTTGTTAATAATAATTAACTGTTCGACTAAGAGTTTATTATAAATACAGTAATAGTTCCCTTTCAACTGTTCGTAACTTAATCCTTGACTAGATGACTAAATTCACAGGTTTACTACAGGCCTAACAGCTGTTTTATCTAATTTAAAATGAAAACTCATAAATACAATTAACAAAATAATGGTGGACATTTATTCATTATTTTACATTTATAGATTGCAGACAAATTATGGTTAAGTGAATAAGGGTTACAATAGATGTACAATGTTGGGGAGAGAGATTAAAATTAAAAGAAATAAAATGTAATTTTCAATTTAGATGATATCAAAGTCTAAAGTATTATACACGGCTATATTTCATAAAGATGGTAACTTTTATAACACATGAGTATTCATAATACAGGGTCTGGGTGATCGTGCTGAGGCTTAAAGGTCAGAATAACTTTGTTTCATATGAATAAAAGTCATTAGAAATCCAACAAAATGTTGTCCAATTATATGAATTTAAATTATTCGATAAATATTTATTATTGATCTTTAACTATGGTAATGGGGTCTTGAGGTATGTAATTTAAAGTTCAAAATGGCAGCTTCTTTTTGAAATTTAGGCTGAGGGCCTAGTTAAGTTTTTGAAATGATTAATGTCCAAATAAATAAATTATCTTCTTGATTACGTTGAGAACTTATATTAAATTTTGACTAAACAAATCGTTGATAAGGAGGAATTGAATTTTGTAAAGTCCTAGGGATTGTAAGTTACCATATAGGTCTAGGTTCTAGGTAGGTAGTTCAAGTAATGGAAAGATCTCACCACACAGACTAAATTTTCTTCACTCGAGAACTAAATGAATCTTGCTGGGCTAAACTAAGGGTTGTAGAATGCTCTGAGCTTCGCAGGCTACAAAAAAAAACTTTTTTAAAGTGGAAATTTATTTGAATGAGACAATGCTCAAATCAAGGCATCTAACACCAGCCATTTTATGATCAGAAGACCTCTTCTTTCTTCAGAAAACTCCAGATGATGCTATGGGGTTCACATAATTACTTTCAAAACACAATTTTCCAATAATCTTGGAACCAAAATACATTAGTCACAAAACACTTCTGCTGGGGAAAAGTTTGAGATCAATTTTGAATTTGGTTATATTATATTAAGTTAATTATGAGGTAATTTTGTACACGTAGGCTTAAATTATGAAATATGACTTTAAATATTTTATTTAATCACAAAATAATGAATAATTAATCAAAATTTAAATTTTCTGAGGGGTGATAATGAAATAAATAACTAAAATAAGCAAAATAATAACATTTAACTAAAAGGAAAAAACATGTGACAAAATATTTAATAGGCTTGAAACTTTAATTATTCTATTTATGCTATATTATCATATTGCGTGAAATGAATGAGTGATTATTGTTGAATGTTTATGAGTTGTCTCACTCTTCTTTATAATATTATAGATTAAATAAACACAGAAGTGAACAGTAAAATATTCCATCACAAACTATTTTATTTCAATGGGGGAAGAAAATTTGTTAAGTTAGCATAAATAACAACCATGATTTGGAATTAAATGCTGGTTTAAATAATACAGTACAACATTTTAATATAGTTGTTTCTGTCTTTATTCTGTCTGTGTTTTCTGTTTTTGAAGTGTACAAAACCACAAAAAAAAACTAATAATGCAATTGATGTGAGGTTAAGAATGGAAATTTACATATTTTATGACCTTAGGCCAACATGTGTGCATAACAAAATTTATGTGTGCTTTTCCAAAGGGCAAATGCTTGGAAAAAATAAGGACATATTCAAGAGATTAATTTTACATTACCTTAATATGAGCAATGTCTGTTCAAAATGGATCTAAGAATCCCGCAGGTGGATTTGGCTTAGATTTTGTTAAAAAGTGTTTTTGGGCCTTAGATTAGTAAAATCCTCAACCCAAGTAAAAGCTCTGCCCTCAGGTACTGCAAATCTTAAGTAGATTGAACTCTTACGAACTCCTAAAACATACGTTTTAGTTAATATATTTTAAGAAAGAGAGTTTAGTGTAGAAATCAGTTTGAATAATTGTATTACTGTATTATTATACACAATCCAATCCTCAGTCTTTATGAGGTATTGCTTTAGTTCTCATTGATATAGCTGGCAACAAGCCAATCGTTGCCACAGCATATGTTTTCCTAGCCTACTGCACTTGTTACTGCACTGATACTTAACCATAGCCTAACTGAAAAATATCATAAGATATTTCAAAAATTACAGAATGTTTTCAGGAAAAAGGATTTAAAATTTCTAGTATTTCTTTGTTTTTTGTTTAATTTTTAAGTACTGTAGACTTAGGTAACAGAACTGTTATAAACTGCTCTGGAAATAAAACACTGAACTACATATTGATTATAACAAAATAATTCTCATAGGATAAAAATAACTATGGTTTAGTTATTCTAAATGTTTATTACTATGGTTATGGTCATTTATAATGAAATTGAGAATTTTTATACTTTTGCCCAATGTGTAAAATTGTTGTGCAAAGTGATTTTTGAAGGTTAATCTTAATTTATAATTAGATGTTTATCTTCTAATTTCTATAAAATACTTGATTTCTTTTGAACGCTTAACCTGAAGCTATTACACACTTTTTTTATTAATTGATAATGACTGATGATTAAAATAATGACTGATGATTAAATATTCTTAATGGTTTGCCACCATTAAATTTTTAATTTTGTTGCCATTTCCTATTGACTCTTTTAGAATATTTTCTCAAAATAAGACTCCCTCTAATGATAAGATCCACATCTTTGCAGGTGTGGTGATGATCTCGTGCGCCCTGGTGTGTGACGCAGTCATCGGCAACGTGCAGGAGAAGTCGATGAAGAGCCACGGGGCCTCCAACACTGAGGTGGTTCTGTACTCGTACGCCATTGGGTTCGCTTACCTGCTGGCCGCCATGCTGCTGTCCGGCACTCTATGGTCAGGGTTCGCGTTCTGCGCCACGGTAAATACGGAGAGTAGTTGAACAGCGTAATTTGGAGTGATATGTTTAATTGGGTGACATTCAGAACTTCAATGGTTTTGTGTCTCGCAGACAGAGAATTCATGATGGATTTAGATTAATTGTTTTCAAATCACACTTGAACGAAGGAGTAGGTGACAACTCAAAAGTTTATAGTAGAGTAAACTTCAGAAATCCGGACTATTGTGTCAGGCGGCCGGTCCAGATTTCGTGGAGGTGGGCATGAATCATCAATTCTGCCTTAATAGTGAATTATGCGTTACATATAATGTGTGTAATGACAATATGCGTTTACGTTTATGTGCTAATACAAGAGTGAGTTTCCAGAAGAAAGTTATAAATACTCCATAATACAGTAGAACCTCGTTAATCCGTCACCAATGAGACCAAGAGTATGGTTGGAACACAAAAAAGGTCGGATTATTAGAGGAACACTTCTATTATATGAAAATGAAATAAAACTGTAGTTTGTACAGAAATTATTAAAATGTATGTACATTTGTAAAGATTTAATATAACAATGTAAATCATAAGTAAAGTATACTGTAATAAAAACTCACCGGTCCACTGATTTACATCATCAAGAAAAGACCTGAACGGAGCAGTACACAGGATACGTAAACAATAACAAACTCCGTTAACAGCATGGTTAGGTGCCTGACGATGCAAACTACATGACATTTGCATAATGCAGGATAAAAACGTAAAAACTGAAGACGCTAGACCATAAATGTTCCCTTTTTTTCGTTTTTACGTGTAAAATTTTTTTAAATTCAACATCATCAGTTGAGTATGGATAAGTGCAATCCAGATTACTGAGAGTTTACTGTATATCAATTTTGTGTTCAGTGAAATTTAAATGGTCCTGTTATAATCAAGATAAGTTTTTTATCTATTATTGATCCTTGAAAAATCTCTTTATTCATTGTGAATTCCCCAAAACTTCACCTTCACGTCCTTCAAAACTGACCTTCACGTCAGGTTAACCTATCATTGCTACCAAATCTTTGGTTCTTAGCGAATTGAAGACAAGATGTAAGGGTCTTTTGTACAAGGGACTCACACTAATCCGGCAGATATCATAACGGTTAGTGCCAGATTATTGAAATATAGACATTAATGAAAAGCCAATATAAAAAAGCACACTTCTAACCTAAACTTAAAATGCACAAAGGTTATGTTTTATTATGCATAATAGTACATTGTGACAGCTAATGTCACTATGTGCTGCAAAGCTGTCACCATCATACTCTCAATGTGATACCTATTATAGCATCCAGTGGTGTACATGTATGCCCTGCTGTTCTAAGTGTCAGGCTACCTGGGTATCCAGATGGTGCTGACACTAGTACATACCTGTGGCGCCCTGGTGGCAGTCACTGTCACTACCTGCCGCAAAGCTGTCACCATCATACTCTCAATGTGATACCTATTATAGCATCCAGTGGTGTACATGTATGCCCTGCTGTTCTCAGTTTCAGGCTACCTGGGTATCCAGATGGTGCTGACACTAGTACAGACCTGTGGCACCCTGGTGGCAGTCACTGTCACTACCTGCCACACAGCTGCCACCATCATACTCTCAATGTGATACTTGTTACAGCATCCAGTGGTGTATCTGTATGCCCTGCTGTTCTCAGTGTCAGGCTTCCTGGGTGTCCAGATAGTGCTGACACTAGTACAGACCTGTGGGGCGCCCTGGGGGCTGTCACTGTCACTACCTGCCACAAAGCTGTCACCATCATACTCTCAATGTGATACCTGTTACAGCATCCAATGCTGACGCTAGTACAGACCTGTGGCGACCTGGTGGCAGTCACTGTCACTACCTGCCGCAAAGCTGTCACCATGATACTCTCAATGTGATACCTGTTACAGCATCCAGTGGTGTACATGTATGCCCTCCTGTTCTCAGTGTCAGGCTACCTGGGTATCCAGATAGTGCTGACGCTAGTACAGACCTGTGGCAACCTGGTGGCAGTCACTGTCACTACCTGCCGCAAAGCTGTCACCATCATACTCTCAATGTGATACCTGTTACAGCATCCAGTGCTGACGCTAGTACAGACCTGTGGGGCGCCCTTAGGGCTGTCACTGTCACTACCTGCCACAAAGCTGCCATCATCATACTCTCAATGTGATAACGTTACAGCATCCAGTGGTGTACCTGTATGCCCTGCTGTTCTCAGTGTCAGGCTTCCTGGGTATCCAGGTAGTGCTGACACTAGTACAGACCTGTGGCGACCTGGTGGCAGTCACTGTCACTACCTGCTGCACAGCTGTCAACATTATACTCTCATTGTGATACCTGTTACAGCATCCAGTGGTGTACCTGTATGTCCTGCTGTTCTCAGTGTCAGGCTACCTGGGAATCCAGATGGTGCTGCCACTAGTACAGACCTGTGGCGCCCTGGTGGCAGTCACTGTCACTACCTGCCACAAAGCTGTCACCATCATATTCTCAATGTGATACCTGTTACAGCATCCAGTGGTGTACATGTATGCCCTGCTGTTCTCAGTGTCAGGCTACCTGGGTATCCAGATAGTGCTGACACTAGTACAGACCCGTGGCGACCTGGTGGCAGTCACTGTCACTATCTGCTGTAAAGCTGTCACCATCATACTCTCAATGTGATACCTATTACAACATCCAGTGGTGTACATGTATGCCCTGCTGTTCTCAGTGTCAGGCTACCTGGGTATCCAGATAGTGCTGACACTAGTACAGACCTGTGGCGACCTGATGGCAGTCACTGTCACTACCTGCCGCACAGCTGTCACCATCATACTCTCAATGTGATACCTATTACAGCATCCAGTGGTGTACATGTATGCCCTGCTGTTCTCAGTATCAGGCTACCTGGGTATCCAGATGGTGCTGACACTAGTACAGACCTGTGGCACCCTGGTGGCAGTCACTGTCACTACCTGCTGCAAAGCTGTCACCATCATACTCTCAATGTGATACCTGTTATAGCATCCAGTGGTGTACCTGTATGTCATGCTGTTCTCAGTGTCAGGCTACCTGGGTATCCAGATAGTGCTGACGCTAGTACAGACCTGTGGCGACCTGGTGGCAGTCACTGTCACTATCTGCCGCAAAGCTGTCACCATCATACTCTCAATGTGATATCTGTTACAGCATCCAGTGCTGACGCTAGTACAGACCTGCAGGGCGCCCTGGTGGCAGTCACTGTCACTACCTGCCACACAGCTGCCACCATCATACTCTCAATGTGATACTTGTTACAGCATCCAGTGGTGTACCTGTATGCCCTGCTGTTCTCAGTGTCAGGCTTCCTGGGTATCCAGGCAGTGCTGACACTAGTACAGACCTGTGGCGACCTGGTGCAGTCACTGTCACTATCTGCTGCAAAGCTGTCACCATCATACTCTCAATGTGATACCTGTTACAGCATCCAGTGGTGTACCTGTATGCCCTGCTGTTCTCAGTGTCAGGCTTCCTGGGTATCCAGATAGTGCTGACGGTAGTACAGACCTGTGGCACCCTGGTGTCAGTCACTCAGGGTCCCCACCCAACCGTGAAACCTTGAATAAGCCGTGAATTTTGTATGCCGTGAAGAAACCTGGAATAAGCCGTGAATTTCGATATCAAACCTTAAAAATATTTAAAAAAATATCTTATCAGAAAATATCACATTTGTTTTCAGATAGGGAAATGTACAACAGATTATTTAGTACGTTGTTAATATGGTGAATACCGCATCGTCAGCCTGCTTGCATATTGCAGCTGTGTGGATGATATAAGACTGGTTCTGTTTTTCACGGTGCAAAGGAACTCGGGCAGACTCGGGCGACAGTTGTTAAGTTGTTGGTGTTTTTTTCACTGTCAACTGACTGCTGACTGACACTTGTGTAAGACCGTTTATGTGTCTTTTTTACTGTATTTCTTTTGCCTATTGTTTTGTATTAGTCGGTGACAGTAGACATCTACTGTAACTAGACTGTTAACTATACAACTGTCACATCAGTAACTCGCCCATTCCGTTGACAATGCGTAGTCAGCGTTGCCAATTCGAGAGAAATTACTCTTGCCGGTGATAATTTTGAACTTTGAGGGTAAAAAGGGGTAATTTTACTAAAGCCTTTAAAAATATACAAATTTATATTATACTCTGTTATATACTTATTATTACATTCATTGATGTTTATTTATGATTAAATTACGCCTACTACATTTCCCTACTTTATCGACCCTTCTGATTTTCGTTACTCTGACGAATACTCACGAACTCCATGACAGGAATCAAGCTTGAGTAAGGATTACATGTTGAGTGATCGTCTCATGTTAAAAATGTGGAAGAGCCACGAATGCCAGGACGACAAGAAGTCCGCTAAGTTGCAGTAATGTCTGCAAGTTTTAACGTTAACCAGACAATAAATAACGAAAATAGAAAATGGGGATTATTGTCACCTGTCTCCGCCTACCTAATCCTAGCAGTTGATAGACGGAAAGATAGACAGCGTTAGCTGTTTTATAATTGTCGTTTATGGCTGTAAACAAAATTGCATCAGCTGTTATTCATTTGTATACTGTGATTTTTTTAAGCAGTAAAATAAATTCTGAGAAAAATATGTTATATCTCGCATGAAAAAATTGAGACAAAAAGTGGCTGGCGTGTGCAATGTCAATTTTCATTCTTTATTCTAAACTTTAAAATTATTTATTCATCAGTGACATCAATAGGCGGCTCCTCAAACCTATCAAATTTCAAGCACATTTCCTTTGTTTCATTAGCACTCTTTTCTCAAACATAGGAGTTTAGATTTTGAGGGTAATTTTGACAAGGATCGAGGGTAATTTGGGAAAAAGTGATTGGCAACACTGAGCGAAGTAGAAATCACCAGCAACCGATAACCGATACACCGATGACTAAACTCACGACGACAATAAAACAATAAAAACCTCTAAAATAGTTCTTATTTTTTAAAAGGTTCACTTGGGATGTATCGTATGGTTTTATGGTTCTGTGACATCGTAATTGGAGTGTTGGAATGTTTTAACTAGTATTTGACCGCTGCGCCGCGTCTGCGTTGTTGTTTTGCAACTAGTATAGGTTATGTTTTTTAATATTTCGACCGTGAAATTGACAATTTTTAGACCTTGAAAACCGAAAAAACCCGTGAGTTTGATTCTTAAGTTTGAGTGGGAACCCTGTCACTGTCACTACCTGCCGCAAAGCTGTCACCATCATACTCTCAATGTGATACCTATTACAGCATCCAGTGGTGTACCAGTATGCCCTGCTGTTCTCAGTGTCAGGCTACCTGGGTATCCAGATAGTGCTGACGCTAGTACAGACCTGTGGCGACCTGGTGGCAGTCACTGTCACTATCTGCTGCAAAGCTGTCACCATCATACTCTCAATGTGATATTGTTACAGCATCCAGTGGTGTACCTGTATGCCCTGCTGTTCTCAGTGTCAGGCTACCTGGATATCCAGATAGTGCTGACACTAGTACAGACCTGTGGCGCCCTGGTGGCAGTCACTGTCACTACCTGCTGCAAAGCTGTCACCATCATACTCTCAATGTGATACCTGTTACAGCATCCAGTGGTGTACCTGTATGCCCTGCTGTTCTCAGTGTCAGGCTACCTGGGTATCCAGATAGTGCTGACACTAGTACAGAGCTGTGGCGCACTGGTGGCAGTCACTGTCACTACCTGCCGCAAAGCTGTTACCATCATACTCTCATTTCTGTTCTTCGCTAAACCATTCACATTTCAGTGAGTATGGTATACAGTATACAATTTTAATTAATTTGAAGTCTAACTAATTGTGGTGATTATTTTTTTATAATTTATTGGACGAAGTTTCTTTTAGAATGTTAATCAGTGAATGTTAAATCATTAAAGGAATTATTGTTTTCAAATATAAGTCATAAATGTTGCTTTACATGATTGCATCAAATTTCATTAAAACTACCCTTTTTAAATAAGTTATTGCATCTACTGACATATATATAAACAAATGCAAACCAATGACGTCTTTGGCATCTGGGTACCTCAAAATAAAAAGTTATCATATACCAGGGTCCCGGATCTGGGTCTTACCATGCAAACTATCATGCTAGCTTCTTCCTTGAAAGAGAAATTCCCTAAAATCATACATTACTTTTTTAATTCTTAACCCTACTTTTCAATTCAACTTTTAAAATGTTATCTTTTTCAAGGTATGTTTGGTCGGGAATGCTCATTCTACTTGGGATCTACCTCAATGTGCTCAGCAAGAACAAAACTTTGACGCACAATTTGTCCAGAGAACTGTGGCGTTTGATTGGTCGGTTTCGACGAGATCGAAGGACTTTGCTGGCATCATCTGTTTAAGCAAATTTTCTGTGATAGTCTGTTATTTATTTATAGATTCATTCCTATTTGAATTAAGTTGAAAACCTAAGGTTTTTGTGATCATGCATTTTAAATACTTTGACCTCAGTGTGTTTTATAACTGCATTGTTCTAAAGGAAAATTGTCGCAGGGGCGGATCCAAGGGGGAGCGGTCACCCCCCCAAACCTAAAAATTACTGTGTTTTATTTTGTTATTTAGGCCTAAGTAGAAAGTTTGATTACATCCGAATGGAAATTGAAGTAGAAAAAGTCTCACTAAATCCCGTTTTTCGGGTTTTGCGAGAGTCAAATTTTGCCGCCCCCGTCTACATTGTTACATTCAAATTAAAACTGTTGCACCTAAACGTTCGATAAATGGAATAAAAGATATACCATACTATATTAGACAGATGAGATTCCAAACTTTCATTTTAGTATATAACACATTACTTAGATCCATGTCTTTCACCTAAAAGCGTCTTACAAAAACATTTATATTCCCGAGTATCGAAAATTGTTGGGACAGTTGTAGTTTTGCCAGTTGACAGGCCAAAAATTCAGTGTTTTCAACTTGGTCTTGGAGGTAAATTTTAGCCGAAACAGAAAAGGTTGGTACCATTATATTCGTTGGTTATTTTTAACTGGATTTTACCGGTCGACCGGTTAGGTTTTATTTTTCTGTAAACCTAATCCATTGTAAGGTAATAAATATCCAGTGGCTTGGTTGGGAGCAAAATTTGCCTCGAGTTATACGTAATGAAATAGGAGGAAACAAAGATTAAATTGCGTGCAATCGGAAGCTCATACGCCAATTATTTCATTTTCTAAATGTGGTACATTTTCATTTTTCAAGTCGTTGACCTTGGCTGTTGGCCTCATTCCTCAATCCTCATTGTATCTTCACGTTGCCACAGTTCAGTAATGCAGATTTCAAATTAGTTTTTGTAAATAGTAGTTTTTCACATGTGTAATAACTGAAATGAATGGTTTATTTAATTTAGTTTACTTGTTCTTAAACGCCTACAGATAACGTAGATATAAGTTTAATGCCTAAATATTTGTTATTTTTATTTATAGTCGGGCGAAGCAGAGATAAATTAATGTTTTGTTTAGGAAGTTATGATTGTTTTTTTCCTTGAGTACAAGGTTATTGATATATTATTTTAACTTTAGTTTCATACGTTGAATAATTTCATATAGTTTTAAAATAAATAATGGGAGTGCCACTGACCCCCCTTGTGGAGGGGGGGTTACTTTTGGTGACCGCCCCCCCCCCTAAAAATTACCTCTGGATCCTCCCTTGAATTGTCTTAACATATTTTTTACTTATATTAAATACTGATTATATTTTTACTTAATATACATATTTGTTTACATCCCATGGACATTTTATTCAGTGATGATCAGGTGTCATTTAATATCAAGAGTCAAAGGTTAATAATTATTAAACTATTCATTGTAAATTGTTGATTTTCTTTTGAGTAATACACAATATGTTGAATACATTATTTATCTTTGCAGTATGTTGACAAAATATTTATTGTTTGCAATATAATGTAAAACCTACAACTGCAGTTTCTAAGTTATATGCTTGAAAGTATAAACAAAATAAACTTGATTGAAAAATATCCCTAGCAGTGGCCTAATGTTGAAGTGGGAAATGGCCAAGCAGATTTGGCGATTTTGCAGACCTTTTTTGAAAATTTGTATAAATTCAACCGTAGAAGTAAATCTAGCCAACCTGATATTCATTTTGATCGGAAAGAACAGGAGAATCTAGAAATACTAAAATAAAAAATATCCAGGAAAATATTTTTTCAGTAAAGTAAAAAAAATTCAAAAATAGATTTTTTTAGAAATTTCAAAAACAGCCTCGGTAAAATTTTGTCTACAGATTTTTTATGGAAAATTCATTACATACATTTTGTAAACAATCTAATTCCCTACATATAAATATATAACATGCTGTGGAAAGAATTTGTTTTGTAAGTTTTAGGGTCGTAATATGATAATAAACGGAAACCCGAAATATGTGTAAACTGTACAGCGTTAGTTTGTGTTGTAAATAATTCATGTGATATATGTATATATTAATAATGATATATACATATTTGTAAAGCTAATGAAGTAAGGAATCCAAAATAGTCATAAAGTTGATGGTTAAAAAATTTTGATCACTTATAAATAAAAGAATGTTTTGCTATTTTTGTGTATTTGGGAAAAAAAGATTTCACAGTATTTAGTATGTAACTTTTTTGCCAAATGTTTGACCCCCAAATCAATATAAACATGTTTTAGTACATTCAATTCCCTACGTAGAAATATATAACATGTAATACATAGAAAGATACATATAAATATATAACTCACCACTAGTCTTACCAGATAAACAATCCAATTAGCCTACGGCCTATGACACATCAGGAATATCGTTCACCTCAATATCACTACCTATATCACCCTCTAAATCGTCATCAATGTCACTAATACTGATTTCAAGAGCACCCCGAATGTCACTACAATCCATTTTTGCATATATTCGGCTAAATAAATAACTAAAACACTCTTACACAACTGACAGCGGTCAAACAATAACATAGCGCGCCATTTTGGACTGGGACTGGACATTGCATATTTCAGATGTCATGTCATATTGTCAACAAAAACACAACACATGGAGACAGACATAGGAATAAAGCCTGAAATCTGCTGTTTACAGTGATACCAAATACAATACAGTTTGGAGCGAGCAAAACAAACTGCCTGAGACTTCGTAAACAGCTGCGCAGTTGTCGATTAGGCAAAAATGTGACGTAATGAAACAATTCCTTGGTGATGAAGCCAAAGGCAACAGTGCTGCCAACGGCAAAACTAAATTACTCTATATTTCTTCCTCTTCAAAATAACGTATTATTTGATGAGTAACTATAACATACACTGCATATAAACGCGATTTTCTGATCCGACCAATTTGGTCGGATAGGCCATTATAAAAAAAACCAAAAACATATATTTTCAGAAAATCATATAACCTGTCCAATCAATATTTTATTCTAAAAATCAATACCAACATAAAGCGCTACTCTTTAGCTGTGCATTGGTACCAACCTAATTTCACCTATTTTGTATTTTCCTGCGAGAAAAATTACCCGAGCTGGGTAATTTCAAAAATATCGTGTTTTGCCATTGTCAGAGCGTCGGCTGCAGCAATTGCATTGCGCCAAAAATTCATTTGATTTCTAATCATCATAACATTGTTATACAGTTGCCACATGGTTCATTTATGTAGTAAAATTAAAGTTCAGAATGTGATCTTTCGAATGATATATATTGATCACTTTTGATATTATTATTATTATTATTGGTTTATTAACGTTACAACATTTTCTGTCAAATCCGACCAATTTGGTTAGTGGCCACAACAGGCGAAATAAAAATCTGACCAAATTGGTCGGATGGCCACTGCTAGGGAAATATCTTGTGGATGATATTTATCAATAATGTCAATATTGATATTTTCAAACTAATACGTGTTATTTTTCGGTTTAGATGATGGGTTTGTTTACTATAGGCAAACGGTGTTGTAATAATAGAGCAGAGGTTTCCTTCTAGAGCTTTGAAATTTAGTGAGTTAATTAGTATTTTTTATTAGTCTACTACTTCTTACACATGAAGTACGTTCTCTCTAATGTTAAAATGTAAAGTTCAACAGAATTTTTGCTAGGGGTGAAAACAGACATGATGTGAAAGATTTGACAGGATCAAAATCAGTTACAGCTACAAGCATATGGCTAGTGATATTTATAAAATTCTAGGTCATTTATGTTCATGATAAATTCATTCATTTTCTCAGTAAGAAAATAATCACCAACCAACTGATTGTCTCAATTTATTAAATAAAAATCAATTACTGTCTTTAATCATTTTTAAAACATTACTTTGTTATTTCACCTATTATTTTGAATCGATGGAATCGAGAATCGATTTGTAAGAATCGTAATCAAAATAAATTGGAATCGACTCATCCCTAATTTGGAGCAGTATAAACGGAAATGTAAGGTGTTATTCCGGGATTTGATCAAATTTCAGCGCTAGGCTGTCGCCTCGCACAATCACATACCACAAAAGACCACACTTTTGGAACTTGTGGTGAAATATACTATAGCTTGCTCTAGGAATGTCTAAACACAGTTTAATTCAAAACAACACCACAAGTGCCTTTCTGCCTACTGGCCTTACCTTCTCATGGTGTCAAGTATGTGCAGTCACCTGTTAGCCCAGTAGCTTCGCAGTGCATCCTGTCTGTTTTCACTCTAAATGTGCAATCACACTGGGACGCCTCTCGTGCAACAAGAAAAAGTCAGCAACATCCAGAGCAACTCTGATTGTAGATTTCGCCTTTGGGTTGCACTAGACCTTAATATTTTGTAAATGTTGATGAATAAAAATAATATGAGTTGCAGTAATTTAAAATTTCAGAAAGAGATATTTCTGCAAGCATATGGAACTTTTTCCTAGCAAAGTGTCCCAGTGTCATTGTGCTTTTACAATGAACAGATGTAGTCAGGACTCAAGTCAAAATGCTCAACTTAGCACACTCGTGTGTTCACAGTATCTATACCAATTGTTAATTGTTCAATATTGATTATATTTATACTACTTAACTCTCTTACCAAAACTCTATTTTTAGAATGCCAACCGACACATGGGCCTGAGAAACCCATAGTTACACTATTTGTTAATATGTCATATGTTTGCCATGTGACTGCTTTTAATTTAGCATTTCAATTGTACTTTTGGAAAGGTATTTTCATTACTTCGTACAGAAAGTAGCTATTTTCAATGACAGCTGATGTCAAAGAAAATTATTGCTAAGTTAGAGCAAGGGAAAAACGATCAGCTGATTTCCTCTTGCTCCAAATTTACTTTCCCTTGCTCTCAATCAGTTTTCAAGTTTTCCACTACGCGCACTGATGTTTTCCCATTTATTTTTACAATTTAAATCAGCTGTTTTACTGTTTAACAATCTATATGTAAACATAAGTAGGCGTCGTGATGAAAAGTATCGTTCATAACTTGTACTGAAAGTGATTTTCTGGCACTTGCTCCAATTATTCTCATACGAGGCGAAGCCTCGTACGTGAAACTCACTCACTCACGTGAAACTTGAGCGTGCACCGGAAAATGCCACTTTCGGTACTTGTAATGAAATATACTATTTTTTAGTCGCTGTAAATCTTTCTTTGTATTTCACCTTGATATACATTAACTGAAATCCTGGTCTCGCAGACCAATCCATTTGCTATCAGAGCTAAGTAGCATCTACACCATCCGTTTCCTTCCGAACCCTTGCCTTAGTGCTTTTACTTTAAACAAAAGTCATGAAAAAACATTTGATTAATTCTGAAAATTCTGTTAAGATTAACAGACTCTAGTGTATTACAAAAGTATTTTCTAAAAGGGGGGGCCCTTGTGTGCCACGAATTACGCCTATGAGTTCTTGTTCATTTAAGCACTTACATTGATGGTTTTGTCATCCGTCACTAATAAGCACAACTTATTGGTCCGTTAGCTTAAATCTTAACCATCTTCTGGTGTTTATTGCGTCTTTTTATCTAATTTCCTTTCCTACAATTTTTGTGTGGACTAAAATGTTGAATAAAATTAACTACTGAGACTATATGGACTTGTGGAGTATTTTAAGTATAAGTAATGAAACTTGTTTTCCTGTTTCTTTGTGAGATTAATTACATGATTATACCATTTAACCAATGTCTTCTACTTAATTACATCTTTTCTCAAACCCTCTCTCATTAAGTTTCTCTAATCAGAAAATGTGAATATTCTTAAAAGATTAGTGAACATGAATTTCACTATTAAGGTTGTGCAATTAATCATGCAATATTTTTGTCTCATCATTTCTTTTTACTTTCTATTCATAGTATATGATGGAAGTATTGTTTTCGTCAACATTTTTAATTTGAGTTATCGGTGGAATTATTCATTTTGGTGCTCCCCGAACGACAACAAATGGGTTTTGAGGTGATGTCTGTCTGTCTAAATGGATGTTTGCTGACCAGGACACCATACCAATCTCTTGGTAACTTTGACAAAGAGTTTTCTGAAAATAAATAATATTTTGGACAAAAAATATTTTATTTTTTTATTTATTATATAAAGAAACTATCATTCGTGTATTGGATTGTCTCAGTGGCACAGTGTAGCCAGCTGAATATTGTTATCAGTTTTATTCAATTGTCTTTCCTATTATTCATATCTATCAATTTAATTTTTTTCTTATGACATACATAATTTTCTTCAAATCTGTGGGTCAAAGAATTTGGCTTTCGACAAAGAGGGCTTTCAGATAGGTAAAACATAAGAGAGAATGTTCATTGTTCTGGTTATACTTGCACAGTGTTTAAAAAAATCAAAATCAAGAACAGTTTATGATGTTACAAACTACATTGGAAAAGATATGCTTGAAAATGTAAACAAATTAAACTTGATTGAAAACTATATATTGTGGATGATATTTATCAATAATGTCAATATTGATATTTTCAAACTAATGCTTGTTATTTTTCGGTTTAGATGATGGGTTTGTTTACTATAGGCAAACGGTGTTGTAATAATAGAGCAGAGGTTTCCTTCTGGAGCTTTGAAATTTAGTGAGTTAATTAGTATTTTTTATTAGTCTACTACTTGGCTTTCAACAAATAAGCTGCTTTGTTTGGTTTAAACCCATAAGTAAATAAGTAGCTTTTATTTTACAAAATTAAATTCGCTACTTAGTGGTTTTAACTTTTGAGTATATTAATTGATTTTACTTGGGTTTATAAAGTTTTCACCAAAGGAAAACTTCAGGTAAATTAGCAATCAGATTTGTTATGAAACAGGTATCCCACAGCCACAGTCTTTCAATTAACAATAAAACTTTAGTTCAATTTCTAGACTAAAATAGATTCAAAAGAATATAAGCTTCAGGGTTACTCATAACAGACAAAAGTTTGAATAAGTGAAGTTCTACTGTAAATAGTAGCCTATTCGATTGGATGTCTCCTGATTGTTCAATAAGTGAGGTTCTACATACTATTTGCCGATCTGGAGTTCTGAGAGTCAACTATATTTAAAATTGTTAGGTGACAACGGTCCAAACCTCTCAAATTTGTGTAGATGCACCTGGAATCAAACTCATGATCTCTCACACCGAAATCTAACGCTAACCACTAGGCTAACAATGCGCTCAAACCTCTTATGATTTATATGGATCATGTTAATGCGGCGTTCAATTGTGGTCTTGCAGCCTCTGTTGTTTACAGCAGCTCTCAGCATATACTGGCTTTGGTTAGCAGATGGGTCAAAAAAGAGTGTTTTAACTTGTAAATAAATTCATTAAATATTGGGAATTTTTATTTTAGCCGTACTTAAACAATTCCCAAGTAGCACACGCCGTTGGGCTATTGTATCGAGGGTGGGACCATTGGGTAATGTTAGGTTGGAGTTGGCACAAAGCCTTACCATTGCCCAACTGTTACATATACTCTTGGGCCAACCAAAATTACTATTCCAGATTCAATACCTAGTTGGGACAAAATATTTTAGCAGTTAAAATCCTATTTAAAAACATACTTTTGGTTTAACTTTAAGCAATTAAACTGGAAAAACATGCTTTTTAACAAAAATAAATTTCTTCAACTGTATTTATAACCGATGGACCAATGTTGGATTATGGTTGAAAGAGCAAAGAGCTGACATGTCTAATGATAGCCAACTGAGGCACTCCACAGTTTTCCAATGTAGGCCCAACCATACGGGTACACAGGTTAATAATAATCAACCCAATTCAGGGCGGAAAGCTTAATATATTTAGATTAAGTATAAGATAACGATTTATATATTTCTCTGTTTTCTAAAGATGATCAAAACAATAATAAAACAGAGGAAATAGGTAACATTTCTCCTCATTCCTACCTTTATTTCACACTATAAGACATGGTGATCGAAGATTTGCCCTTTCCTCCTCTACAAGCGCAAACTATTTCACGCAGGACACTCAAAATAAATCAGTTGTAGATATAGTTTATTAATTGTAACTGAATTATAGGACCAATCAATTTTGTTTGGTTAAATTTCCTTAAAACCACAAAAATAAGTTTTCAAAACTAAAGCGTCTCCTTTATTCTGTGCTCAAACCATAAGTTCTAAATATATGCTACAGTAGCCCCTTACCTGTAGCAAACAACACAAACTCGATTGTATGGTTTGAATAGCTCCAATTTATACAGTACTATAGCTTCCTTGTGGCTTCACTCATGAATACAGAGCCGCCACATCTCTAGGTTGGGCCCAGACCCACATTCTGACTGCGGGGCCCCCTCTTCTAGTATTTGCGGGTCCTGGCCGGGCCCAGGGACAGTGGTCCCGGTAGCCCCCCCATGTGGCGGCCCTGCATGAATAACCTTCAATATTTTTACCTGACCAGTAGTATCAAATGTTTAGGCAATGTTTTTTAGCGAATTTCCCCTATAGGGAAGAAGCTATTACCGTAGGTCTCATGGTAAGACTTAAGCCCGAGACCATGATAACTTTTTGTTTTGAGGTCCCCAGATGTCCAAAACACTATTCGTTCAAATTTATATATATGTATATATATATCTATATATATATATCTATATATGTGTCCGTGAATGCGATAACTTGAGTAAAAAACGTCCGATTTCGATGAAATTTGGCTCAAATGTGTAAACTGACATTTATGACTTTAAGTTCGAAAACCAGAAAAATCGGACTATGGGAAGGGGGGTTTATGGGGGTTTTAAATTTTCAAAAAATCAGTTTTTTGCATTTTTTACCCTAAAATTTTTAAAACACTTAATTTAGGTTTAGACCATGTTATAGAGCTTAAAAAAACAAATAATATGGTATTTTGAATTATTAACCTAGGTTAAGTGGTTGCGGAAAAAATCCAAAAAACATGCTCATAAAATCTCCCATGTTAATCTTATGGGAAAAAGGTTTTTGGCTTTTCCTCAGTTAATTTTACTTTAAACTTCACATTTTCTTTTACCAATCACTTCAGCTCCACAAAACAATCATTTTGGTGTTTAAATTGTGATTCTACGTCAAACCGTTGCAGAGATATTCAAAGTGCTAAACACAGTACGTTGTTCAATGTTATCCTTATGGAGAATAAATAAAATTTGATATCTTGATTATTTATGAATGTATATTGATGAAATTTGGTATGTGGCTTCATGTTGTACTGGTATATTGATAATTGCACAAAAAATAAATGTTTTGTTGATTGTCCCCGTAGCAGCTAACCTGCATACTCAGCCCTAATGTTATTCTTATGGAGAATAAGTAAAGTTTTATATCTCCCTTAATTATGAACATAAATTAATAAAACATGGTAAGTAGCTTCACCTGGTTCAGTTACATTGATAATTGCATAAAAACTCATTTCTTATCTTCCTCGTTGCAGCAAACCTGCGTACTCAGTCCTAATGTTATTCTTATGGGGAATAAATAAAATGTAATAAATCACTTATTTATGAATGTATTTTTGTCAAACTTGGTGAGTGGCTTTATGTACTAGTGAGAAACATATCAATGCATTGGAAATTCGCTGAGTACGCAGGTTTGCTGCGACGGGGGGTATTTGTATTTGTAATATTTTTGTTATTACAAGTTGGTGGTTGAACTCCAATTTTTTCCCTGATGGAAGTTATGTTTCAGTTTATTTTCTGGTCTATGCTAATGCTGAACAATCTGTGGCATTCAAATTTTGTGTTTATTATTTTGTGCTATTAATAAACTAAATTTAAGGCTCATAATTGTTTTGAGTTTTTACCAATACTACTACCTGTACTGCTTATTATTTTTACTGTGCTTATTTTGGAAGTTGGTCAAACCCTTATATAAGAAGACCATTCTTAAGAATTTCAGTAGTTAATAGCTCAAATGACAAATGACAGTTGTGTGCATTGTAAATAGTAGTATAATTGGGGCCGCTACTTATGGAAGAGCACCAAAATAGCTCTCTGTGTTGTCTTATTGACTTATCCTTGACTTCCATGGAATTTCTTAGCTTGGTTGTAAAGTAACCGTACACAAAATACAGCTTAAAAGTTTTAAAATAGAAAAATAAATAATCGTTTCCAAGAACGCTATCAATGAGTCAGTACTGGCCACAAACAAACGTAAACAAATCCGATTGCCGATCACGTGACAGCAACAATGCGTGTAGGCTTCTGGCTGTAAACAGATGTTTAATTGTTTTATTTGATCAGCTGATCGACGACGGATGAGATGTTTGGCGGGTCGCTGGGCCGCGCATGCGCAGCGTCGTCTGCACTACGTCCTTGCCATAACCTTGTCGTCATGTAGTGTCTGTAGTCCGTGCGTGTGTAGTGTGGGTACTTCCAACTCGACTTTTCAGGTTTGTACATTGCGTGACTCGTAATTTATATCATCAATGGAAAAGTGGTGTTTTTAATGTTTAACTTGTTTAGGGTCGTAGATATTTTTTCTGAAGGAAAAAATATGTTTTTAAGTTATTAAGGTGCGCTCATTAGTATGCAAATCGCAAGAAATGTTTTTAAATTTATTTGTGGCTCGTAACAGACACTGTAAATGTCAGTCTCGATATATTTTAATTGTGAAACCATAAAAAATATAGTTTTTATAATTCTAATATACTTCTGGGTTAATTAATTATACTACCGCCTTATTGTCTTTTATCATGATGCGTATGCATATACATCCTAGCGTAAACTTGTATAACTAACTGTTAGTAGCTACCGGTGCACTGGGGGTGGTCGCCCTTACGTTATTATAATTCATATTTCAAAAATTCTGGGCGGACTATAGTTCACACTTCATTCAAAATTCATGCTCTTTCAAACAAACTCGAAACTTTTAAGTTTCCATGTTTGTTCTGTACATCACTATATTTGTAGATAGATATTGTATACGCCATATAACTCCGAAAATATTAAATTTCATTTATGGCTCAACCCCTTCAGTCTTCATCGTTCTAATGTAACTCTCACGGGCATTAGGGCTTGGTCACCTAAAATTTACTTAAACATTATTTAGTTCATTAATCAACGGGTTTGCCTCAGAATGCTTCAAATTTGAACATTAATGTAATGTCAAAGTGGGCTTCTCGCTAGCCTAACGGTTAGCGTCTTGGTCTTCGGTTCTAGGGGTCACGGGTTCAGATCCCGGGGTGTCCACACAAATTTGAGGGGTTTGTCTAGACTAGACCACCCCTCAATTTTTCACTAAAAGTGTTGTGTACTCTAATAACAAAAATGGCGTTGGCGTTGAAATAAAAAAAGCTCATAATGGGCATGGCTAATTCCCTGTCGTTAATTTTACTTTAGTCGTTAACTTAATTGTCCATTTAGTAGCAAATATTAAAAATGCACTTTGATACTACAACAACAAATCCTTCAATTTATTATTGACCTATCAATGTGTATTGCTCCTATCACCGCATCAAAACATTCTCATATTTCTAAAAATTGTGAAGAGTAAACTATCTTTAGTTTTTATCCATGTATATATTTAATCTATAGCTGATTAAATTGTCTTCAAAGTAATATATAAATTAAAGCTAATTACATATTACTTAATACTATATTTCCGTAATATTCTGATTTTGTGGTAATTTGTTAGGGGTTCTGAGTGTATTATACCATTTTTACCACTTTTTACACAATATATTTACAATATTTACTTTCAAAAATGTTGAGTAGTAGTAGGTTATACTCAGTTAGGCTTAAGTCAGATTTGTTAATAATTTTTTGATGAGCAAATATATAAAACAATTTATTTGTCATAAAAACCATCCTAAACTATGAGGGTATTTTGTGATTGTACCTACATACCAAATATACATAGTCGGTCAATTTATAACATCGTGTCAGTGATAGGTATACAAACTAACAGACAGACTGACAATCGTATATTGTTATACTGATGTGATACAGTTTTTGAGGTTACTAGTAGGTACTGTAGCATATTTCCAACAGATATTTCCTAAACAAATTTGAAATTTTGGCAAACACATTATGACTTTTGAGATTTATTAAACAAAATAAATCAAACCATAGCTAACAATTAACTAATAATTATCAGTTATTAGTTACGAAATTGACTATATAGGCAATGGTTACGAGACACCAGATTTCCTTCTTTTAGCAATTTCTATGCCGCAAACTATAATTTGCGATTGTTTTAAATAGAACTGTTTTAATCTATCCTGCACTATTTTAAGCTGTATCTGACGCCATCTGGAGTCCGTTGAGCTCGTTGATTCCGTTATAATACAAAAACTGCTGAACTGATGGAGCCCAAATGCGTGAAGATATCTAGGCCTAATTGATGAACACGATGCATGTTTAGTTCATTATACAATTTATACGTAAATATACATAGGTTTAAGAGATCCATGACACGATAAAAGAGTCTACCTTAAATCACCAACCATAATAAGGGCTATACTCATAGGCTTATTAGCGTCTCAAAATACCCCTAGGAAGCCGCCCTATGTCGTCAAAGTTCCTTTGTTATTCTTATAAATGCTGCTATATTTAATAATTACTGTGGAAAAAGGATGTAAAATTGTTAAAACTTCATTTTTGTTGTTGAGGCTCACTGTACATTGAAAATACAAAAGGTTAAATTGCCGTTTGTTCCATCAAAGTGATCCGATCCAGATATGGTAGTCCTTACCGCCTGCCACGTGATTTCGAATCCATTACAAGCTTCATCTTCAGGCCACAAGAACAACTATTTTTAAAAGTCTGTATCTTTTATGACTGCGAGATCCACTGTGAATAATAGGGGACACATTGACACACATGCTAATGTTGGACCACATGCAAGGCATGTCCAACAAACAGTGCGAGACTGTTTCCAATAGATTTGATCGGAACACCAAGTTGTGACGGGGCATGCCTTATAACTTACACTCATATGGGTCTTGTGGTCTTAACTCACCGTGTGCTGCATATCCTGAGCAAGTTCTATAAAAGATGACTTTTTCAGCACCGCAACGATAATTTGTTTAATCTCAATTATGGAATGTTTGCAGTTTAATTTATTTTTGCAGTATTTATGTAATTGTTTTCCCTGTTATATTCTTGAATGGAAATAAACATAGGCACAATTTGGTGGGGCATACGTTGTAGTATATGAAAATTCATAATAACGATCTTTCCCACTCCCACAATCGTAATACTCAAATTATGGAAATTAATTATTTTTTTACTTATAGATACTGTAATTACATTTCAAAATCGAAGTACTAAGTTCAAAGTATTTATTTGTTGTCATCGCCAAATCCGCAGTGCACCTTGTTACATCGCAGCAATCCATTCTGCTAGCCAAATGTTTTGAATTTAAATGAAATGTTTACAATAAACTTAATTGTTGCCCTATTGTAAAATAAACCAATGACGTTTTTTCTCCCCTTGGTTGGAGATTTCGGGGGAAGGTTTCCAAAGGGCCTATATAATTGTAGTAAAATTAAGTACATGTTTCAGTAAAACTTGTATTCACTTTTTTGTTCAAAATAAGGTAGCAAATTCGCTGACTGCGTAGGTTGCTGTAACAGGGATGTTTTATTTATAGTGTATGCTTTAAGATTTATTTAGCTCTTGTTCGGTGATTCTCAACCAGCATTCCCAACCGAGGTCACGGTTACTTAAGTGTTTGTTTCTACAACCGGCCGAGTTCAATTTGTTTTAACGGAGGAGTGCCATGTATTTCTGGTGAAGATAGCAACGGAAGTGCGGGGCAGACAGACTGAGTGAGTGATGAGCGGGGGGAATGCTTTTAATCCGGAGCCAAATCTGCAGCTCGTAAAGGCGTTAGAGAGGAGGGAAATAGTAAAGAGATGAAACGTCACCAACTCTTCCCTTCTTCTTCTTGGGGTGTTCATGGGCTGCCGCAATGCTAGTTCATGGGTGTTTTACTAGTCCCCTCACGAACACGTATGCAACTCGACAATCACTTTTTAGGGATGAGTAAAATGGGGTTAAAGTTTGTAAAGAGATAGTATACATTTATTTAGTGCAGTTTTATTACCAGTTGCTTAGTTTCAAGGAGATCAAGGTACAAAAAGTGAGTTTTTATACCATATAAAGTGACCTTTTTCCTCACGGGTATCCTTCAGTCATAATCTGGATACCCACGGTGGCCATTAACTAAATTAACTCCCGTAAGAATAAAACGGAGATATATATGACTGCTCATGGGGTGAACACTATTGCAGTCATCAGTGCATTTTCATTTATGGATAAATAGCACTGATGACGTAGCCCTAAGAAATGTTTCTCAGTTCCGCACGACAATAGGAAACATATTTTATCAAACTCAGCAAGTCCGTTTTCCCGTGGAAAAACGGACAAAACACACATTCCGTGGAAAAACGGAAAAACGGTACATTAGCATAGCAGATAAAGGTTTGTTATACACCGATTCCGACTTGACGTGAGTTATAAAACATCAAAATAACAGAAATTCTAGATTTTAAACTATGTCCAGACAAAATTCTAACTTAGATAGTTTTTATATATTGAGAACAAATAAGCCATCAAAATAAAAATTTTCCTTGTTTAAAGTAAGTCAGGATGTTCTTTTTCCATTGGAAACTAGTAGGAAAGTTATAATATGTAGGAACAGTCTCAGTCGCGAGCTTCCGCAGTAACTGCAATGAATGGGACAAGTGTACTGCGATAAAAATAGTGTTAAGTGGGCGCCCAACCTTGCGCTACTAATCATCGTGCGTGACCTTGCACGAGGGGCTCCCCCTCAGACCTCAGGGAATGTTAAAATTAGTATTTCTTTGTATATCCACCAGAGGCACTTCGTTGCAGAGTAGCTTTAATCCTGCCTTTGCTCAATTTAAATTTAAGAGTTTTACAAACTCTTTTAGGGAAAGCGGTTCAAATCCATAAATGTGGACACCACGGGAATTAAACCCGTGACCCCTTGAACCGAAGTCCAAGACTATTACGTGGTATTGCGCCAATATTGTTCACTTTGCACTCATAACTAAATGGAAAGAGTTAAGGTTTTGTTTTAAATGCGTAATAATCTATGGGACCATTATTATGTTGATGATATACCGCTATTCCTGCTAAGGATTTTTAATCAGTATATGAAAATATCAGTATTCGTGCTTCTTGGAACCCAAAAAAATAGTTTCCGAAGTGATATATATGTGTGTTGTAAAAACAACAAATAAAGTGCAAAATATAGAGTATTAAAAATGATTTTCGGAAAACCGAACCAACAAAAAAATATAAATTTGTTGGAGAGTAAGAAATATTGTAGATCTCGCTTGTCAACTTATCCTGACGAAACTTGGTATACTGCTTTATATCGTTGTGGTATATTGATATTTGCACAAAAAACTATTTTTAGTGAATTTCCTTTGGAAAGTGAACTATTAGCATGACCTGCACGGTGAAACTTAAGCCCGGGACCACCATAGAAGTTCCTAACGTGACCCCCTGAACACGTTTTGGGGGGTCGTTCAAAATTTTATATATATATATATATATATATATAGACATATATATATATGTGTGTGTGTGTGTGTGTATGCACTCTAGCGGTCGCATTTTTGTCCGATTTACTTCAAATTTGGTAGGGACGTTTCTTTCTATAATCTGTTGGACAAGTTCGTTGGGCAAAACAATCGGAAAACTCTAAATCCATTTTATGGGGATTAATCTTTCAAATTTTGAGTTTTTGGGCCCAAAAAGGGTCAGAAAAGCCCCATATGTAAAATTAATGCATGTAAAAAAATGGAAATTAGCGAGGCAAAAGTTTTAAGCCCTCTCTCATCATTCTAGTATACATATTTATCGAGTTATTAAAGAAAATGTGTATTGACCAAACACAGTACGTTGTCTTATGGGGGTTTTACATAAGAAAATCCTGTTATTCATTTGTTGGTGTACTTTTAACATCTCCAGCAACCTCACGCCTACTTTAAAGCCTGACTGGACCTTCTCCTAACCTTATAATGCACAAAATTGTATTCCCAGCATTGCAGGTAAATGAAACCAGGAGTATCAGAACAGCAAAAAAATCAATGTTTTCAGATTTCAATAAAAATTGGACAAATGTATGTTTTTACACTGATTTTGAGTTTTAAAAGTTTTTATGTGGAAATTCACTTCCCTCACGTCAGCGTGCTACGTGCGAACTCGTTTTCAATAGTTCCCGAAACAGCAAACCTGCGTACTCAGCCCCCATGTTATTCTTATGGAGAATAAGTAAAATGTTATCTCCCTTTAACTATGAACATAAATTAATAAAACTTGGTATTGACTTCACCTAGTTGTGTTATATTTATATTTGTATGTGTTCCTTGTTTCAGCAAACCTGCATACTCAGCCGCTATGTTATTCTTATGGGGAATAATTAAAATGTCATAAATCATATATTGATGAAACTTGGGATGTGGCTTTATGTGGGATTTAGATAAACATTGAAAATATGCATTCGAAATTCGCTAAGTACGCAGGTTTGCTGCTACGTGGGTATTTTATATCAATATTATATGTAAGCTTGACATTCTAGAAAACAAACCAGAAATTTACATAACACAAAAAAGGTTGCTAGTTCCATTTTTTTCTATAACTTTGATCGCCAAAGCGTGATTCATAAAGAGTTGGGTTGCCAAATTGTTAGTCACCGCGAGGGAACCATCTCGTTTGTAAATACTTTGCTGGGAATTAGTTTAGTGTTTGAATATGAATGCGAGGCGAATCCTGTTTACCGAGAATATTATTGGAGACCGAACACTTGTTGTGTTGCATTGTGGGAAACAAATGAACTTTTACGACCAACAAACACATGTTTATATAATCACCAGAACAAATTAAATCATCGTCTGGATAAACACTGACGTTTAAGGCCAATGGGGGGAAAGCTTGAGAGAAATTTTCATATTTTCTGAATTTTTACACAGGTACGAATCTTAAGGTACATTTTGATTTCCTACACAATAGGTTTTTGTCTCGATAATAAATTACATTTTTGCACGGCAAATTTCCCATCTGATTACATTGTATTCCAAAATTAGCTTTAATTAGCTTAAGAATTAATATATTCTTAATTAGCTTAAATTAGGTAGATACAACAGTTAATAGTATAAACACCTTAAAAATATGGTTTTCAAAAATATCATTCGATAGATTACTGTACCCAAAGCGAATACCCGAACCCCATACCGAAAATATTCTTAGTGGTAACCCCACTTCCCCACTGGCAATAAATCATCTTTTTGTACACAAACGAATGAAATCAGTGTTTCGTACTTTTTTCGTCCGGACATAAATACGGTTGATTTTAGGGTTCCCAAACAAAGTGACCTAGAATTTCATTTGAAAGAGAGCCGTGCAATGTCATAGCTCGAGAGTTTACCGCACATGAAAACTACAGAATTTGGGCAGATTTTGTTGAAAAACCACTCAGGATTTTGTTAGAACTGTCAGAATATATTACTCGTAAATAGTACACGCTTGTGTATAAACTTGTGAAAAATCAATATTTTACTATTTATATTTTATCAAAACTGATTTTATTAGATCAGATATTAGAAGGAAAATACATAATTTCATTTAAAACCGTAAGACCTTTTTTATAGGTTAGTTTTTAAAATTGTATTCTCTTTACTGGGTTTTTAATTTTTCTCCCTATCACTCTAAAAGGCCAGAAGGCTTAGTTAATTCTGCAGTTTATCATCCCTATGACCTTTCTTTATCAAATTTGTACTACAAACATATATTTCGCTACGGATGACGTATTTTTGGCGAATACATATATGACATCTAGCTTATACAACGAATAACAGTAAGTGACCCTCAGCGTGTGGAATGTAGTCTATCTGTACCAGTGTTTCTTTTACTGTGAGCGCTAAGCCTTAGTTGAAGATAACACGAGAATTATTGCTCTGCACCCGCTGTCAACGTTGTGCAATTGTTTGAGACGCAGTTGTTTCAACTAGCTTTGAACGGTTACGATTCCGTTTTTGTACTTTTGCTCACCAAAGATTTACCAAGCACTTGAGATGTTGTATGTTTAACAATCTGTTTCTCTGTTTGTTACTAAAACGCGGAATAACGGTTGTTCGACAGGTTTTAAAGTGTGCTAATCCTGGTAGGACCTGATGCTTGGACAGGACAAATGATTTTCTCATGCTTCTGAATTTGCATCACCCCAAATAACGTATTATCATAGATTGAGAATACCACAACTATGTTTAATCTATGGTATTATGCATCAGTTTGCAGTCGTTGTCATTCCAGTGTTCACTATTTATGTAATGGATGTAACAATTAGCCTCGCTGCTTTGCTGTGTTTCTTTTAATACTTCGTCAGCTTTTTTAGAAATTTCCCATATAGGGAAGGAGCTATTACCGTAGTCGGCATGGTAAGACCAATGACTACATAAGACCTAGGCCCGGGACCATGATAAGTTTTCGTTTTTAGGTCCCCAGATGTCAAAAACACCATCCGTTCAAAACTATATATGTAGAAATGTTATTCTTATGTAGAATAAGAACAATTGTATATCTCGTTTATTTATCAACTTATCCTGACGAAACTTGGTATATTGCTTCATATCGTTGTGGTCTATTGATATTGGCACAAAATACGATTTATTGGTTGACAGTTTCCGTAGCAGCAAACCTGCGTACTCAGCACCCATGTTATTCTTATGGAGGATAGTAAAAGGTTATATCCGTTAATTATGAACATAAATTAATAAAACTTGATATGTGGCTTTACCTAGTTGAGTTATATTGATATTTGTATTAAAACCCATTTTTTTGTGTTCCTTGTTTCAGCAAACTTGAATACTCAGCCACCATGTTATTCTTATGGAGAAAAATTAAAATGTCATAAATCGTTTATTTCTGAATATATATTGATGAAACTTGGTATACGGCTTTATGTGATATTAAGTTACATATATATGCATTGGAAATTCGCTGAGTACGCAGATTTGCTGCTACGGGGGTATTTTAAATTTACAGTTGAATTGATTTATAATCGTCAATAAGATCTACAGTGGAGCTTTTAAGGCCTGAGGAGCAGAGCCGTAAAAACTAATGTAAATGATAAGGAGATTGGTATAATCTACACCTCGACCTCTTTAAATTAACACATTCCGCATACAAATAGGTACTGTAGTACTTTAATCTTTGTACCTTAATTTTGTTAAAATAAAGTCTATATCGAAATTAAATTTTAAATTTTTGAAAGTTACAAATTATCAATGGTCATACAATTAGGATAACATAATTTTTACATTTTCATGTAACTTGAATTTGTCTATAATAATTCTTTTTAGAGTGAAATTATAATAATAACTTTCATTTAGTATGTTTCAAAAATATTATCGATGTCATTTGATATGGCTGATTTCACTAGGCCTATTGAAGTTTGATATCATTATCGACATCGAATATCAAGAACTTTCCGATAACGCATAATCACCCTAACCACAACATTCTCGAACCATCAGTACTATACCCTTAATCACTTATTCGTCGAGAAAATCGTCGTAGATAAAACAGTGGTGTTGCAACTACATGGATCCCTCGTATAAAGCCTCTCAAGTCAGACAAAATAATATTATACTTTTGCTCACTATTAACCGTGATAAGCTGTATATTGCATATATTGGATGGTTCATTGGTTTGCTTTGAGAATATTGAAGTTAGATTTTTACAACCAACACAGTTTTGTTTGTACTGCGTATATATGGCTGATAAACCAAGCGCTCATATTTAGATTCAAAAATAAAATCGTTCGTTCCCAAGATATAGGAATGCAGTGTAAATTTAAACTATGAGGGCCCTGTATAAAATATCGACATAACTTATATAAAACTATTAATCCTTTAGACATTTTTTCGGTGGGGTCAAACAAACAAACTAGCCGTGTTGCAAAAGAAAGCTCAGTTATTGCAAACAGCTTGTTACATTGTAATGAGCGAATATTTGTAAATGTATTGGAGACAGCCAATCAGTCTGCGATATTTTGGCTAAAGGTGTCGCAAACATGACAGTTTGGGCCTGAGGCCAGCGGCCTGCCGTCGCCCGCACTGGCAGCTGGACAAGTAAACATCACTGCCGTCCCGACGCCGACGCCCATGCGTCCACGTAGGCCTGTGCTGAAAATATTTGTCAAAACTCTAAACCATAATGAGAAATATTTTACGCAGTTCACTCATCAATTCGATTATTAATCACTTTCCGTTTACATACATGATACATGATATCTCCGCCCGTAGTCCTTTGCGGTAAGCAATTGGACAGGTCAGGTTATCTTGCAAAGAATGACAGCCTACTTAGTCTACGTTGTAACTGCCAATGTTATGAAAGGCTGACTCCACCATACATTTTTAACTTCTGATTTCAGTTTTGACATTTTTTGAATCCGAAATAACTTGTAATAATTGTTGTTGTACCTTTCGTATGTTGTATGGTTTTGTACCAAGGACACATTATTTGTACGTTCATAGTTGGGGCTGTTTTCAAACATAGCCGACCTTTAATATCTTCATCCCAGAGCTTAAATCTCACTTTCTCATTTTCGTGCCATTGGTATCTCTATCTCACACGAATAATTTTGAGAAGGTTCGAAGCTGGACCCAGCTGCCATTTGTCATTGGGCTTTGGGCTAATAATTAATGATGCTTTCTAAGAACAGGTCGACCTTAGATAGTAATAAGACCAGGGTTTGGACCGTTCCCTGAAAACATTAAAAAATGCCCCTGGCGTGGATACAAAAAAAATAATAACATTAAGAATTTTGGACCGGAAATACAAAACGTTCAATCGACTCACATCATCTTCAAAAGGCAGAACTCATCCAGTAAGTTTGATGGTTAGTTTAAGCTGCTAATTAAAGATATCTTGATAGAACAAAGCTGTATAACAACAGTTATCACCCCTCGTAGTTAGCAGTTTATAAACCAGTTTTCAAAAACCTGGCCATCCATTTCTTCGTGGTAGTCATTGGTCTTTTTAGATTGAAAAATTAAGGGAGGTGCATTGATCCAGCCATTTTTATCACCGGCGTGACAAATTATTAGGCGCTTGCCTTTCCCAAGTGGAGTACCTAGAGTACCGTTAACAGTATCGTCTGTCCAGCCATTATCAACGGATATATTTTGGTTAATCCAAGTCTCATCTAAGAAACACGTTTTGTCGAGGTCAATGTTATGAGTTTTCCGTAGGAATTGGCATCTTTTCAACGCTACGGATGGCGTTTTCGTTAAAACCGTTCTATTATTAAATCTCTTGTACACAAATCCTAAATCTTTCATTATTTTTACAAGGGAAGTCTTACCTCCAAAAAACAGTCCTGCTTCTTTCAGACAGTCGCCTAATTTCTTTAAGGTGGGCACTTATTTCCGCTCATACTATCGAACGATGTGGCGACGAATGGCAGATTTCCCAAAATCGTCCAAACTTGTTACTGGCCGATCCCTGGCTCGATATTTGTTCTTTCTCGGCGTACTGAGGGAAATTCGTCGCTTTCTCGTAGAAGTATCGGCGACTGTTGCATCTGGGTCTTCAACGTCTGCTCCAATGTCCTCGGTACACGTCGATTGTTCGGTCTGGATGTTGAGGTCAATTGTTTTTTTTTCCTTTCAATGTTTCTTAGTTTCACAGTTGCTATAGGCACACCACACGCATCAGACACTCTTTCTAACACATTTTTAATGTCTTTTAACGGACCCATATTGTATTTTTCTTAATAAAAATACTAAATAACAGCAGCCACTATTGTTCTTGCTTGCGAATGATAAACGACTTTAGATTTTTAGCGAATTTTCCCTATAGGGAAGAAGCTATTACCGTAGGTCTCGTGGTAAGACTTAAGCCCGAGACCATGATAACTTTTTTTGAGGTCCCCAGATGCCAAAAACACTATTCATATGTGTCCGTGAATGCGATAACTTGAGTAAAAAACGGCCGATTTTGATGAAATTTGGCTCAAATGTGTAAAGTGACATTCATGACTTTTAAGTTCGAAAACCAGAAAAATCGGACCATGGGAAAGGGGGTTTATGGGGTTTCAAAATGTTCCAAAAATCAGTTTTTGCACTTTTCACCCAGAAATTTTTAAAACACACAATTTTTGTTCTAACCATTTTATAGAGCTTAAAAAAATATATTATTTTGAGTCATTAACCTATGTTAAGTGGTTGCGGAGAAAATCCAAAAAAAGTGTTCATAAAATCTCCCATGTTAATCTTATGGGAAAAAGGTTTTTAGCTTTTCCTTAATTAATTTTACTGTAAACTTCACATTTGCTTTTACCAATCAGTTCAGCTCTACAAAACAATTATTTTTGTGTTTATATTGTGATTCTACGTCCAACCGTTGCCGAGATATTCAAAGTGCTAAACACAGTATGTTGTCCAATGTTATCCTTATGGAGAGTATTTAAAATTTGATATCTCGATTATTTATGAACGTGTATTGATGAAACTTGGTATGTGGCTTCACCTAGTACTGGTATATTGATATTTGCACAAAAAATTGATTTTTTGTTGATTATCCTCTTAGCAGCAAACCTGCATACTCATCCCTACTATGGAGAATATGTAAAGCTTTGTATCTCCCTTAATTATGAACATAAATTATTAAAACTTGGTATGTAGCTTCACCTGGTTGAGTTATATTGATAATTGCAAAAAAAAACACATTTTTATCTTCCTTTTTGCAGCAAACCTACGTTCTCAGCCCTAATGTTATTCTTATGGAGAATAAATAAAATGCTATATATCACTTATTTATTTTTGTATTTTTATGAAACTTGGTAAGTGGCTTTATGTGGTAGTAAGAAATATATTCATGCATAGGAAATTCGCTGAGTACGCAGGTTTGCTGCGACGGGGGTATTTATCACTCGTTGTAACCTAAAATAAGATAACTCACGACATACGGTTATAAAAAAATAAACCATAGACAGACTATGTTTATAGCACAACAAACTAATACTGAGCTCCACTCACAACTGAATAATTTTCCCTTTTTGAGTGAACTTTGAATGTTGAGTCACGGATAATTATGACCCATTTATCCCTACTACAAGCAATTACAATGCGTCATCAGTTTTAACCAACTTTCATACCGTGGCACGTATTTTAGTCGTACTTAGACTCACTTTATTTAGAATGTTATGTAGAGTTCAACAGACTTAAAAATTTTAAATATAAACTTCAAATTAAAAAAGTTGTAGTACTGAGGGACAACGCCACTAGGTGAGCCATTGTTTGCCACCGGTCGGCCCGGCGAGCGGGTAGGGAAGGTGAGTTGAGTTCCGAGAAGGCGCTTAATCCACTGGGTATCACGACCGAGCGAACGACTACCGCGGTAACTCCTCGAGGGGGTTTGTTCTTGGGTCTTAGTGAACATTTATTTCACATTGTGCTGACACCAAAATTAAAACAATAATCATTTTAAGATCTCCTTTTAGCGAATTTCCCCTATAGGGAAGAAGCTATTACCGTAGGTCTCATAGTAAGACTAAGCCCGAAACCATGATAATTTTTTTTTTAGGTCCCCAGATGACTAAAACACTATTCCTTCAAATTTATATATATGTATATATATATATATATATATATATATATATATGTATATATATGTATATATATATGTGTGTGTGTGTGTGTGTCCGTGAATGCGATAACTTGAGTAAAAAACGTCCGATTTCGATGAAATTTGGCTCAAATGTGTAAAGTGACATTTATGACTTTAAGTTCGAAAACCAGAAAAATCGGGCCATGGGAAGAGGGGTTAATGGGGGTTTTAAATTTTTCAAAAATCAGTTTTTTGCATTTTTTACCCTAAAATTTTTAAAACACTTAATTTTGGTTTAGACCATGTTATAGAGCTTTAAAAAAAAAAACAAATTATATGGTATTTTGAATTATTAAGCTAGGTTAAGTGGTTGCGGAGAAAATCCAAAAAACGTGTTCATAAAATCTCCCATGTTAATCTTATGGGAAAAAGGTTTTTGGCTTTCCCTAAGTTAATTTTAATCTAAACTTCACATTTGCTTTTACCAATCAACTCAGCTCCACAAAACAATCATTTTGGTGTTTAAATTGTGATTCTACGTCCAACCGTTGCAGAGATATTCAAAGTGCTAAACACAGTACGTTGTCCAATGTTATCCTTATGGAGAATAAATAAAATTTGATATCTCCATTATTAATGAATGTATATTGATGAAACTTGGCACGTGGGGTCATAGTACTGGTATATTGATATTTGCACAACAAATTTATATTTTGTTGATTATCCTCTTAGCAGCAAACCTGCATACTCATCCCTAATGTTATTCTTATGGAGAATACGTAAAGCGTTATATCTGCCTTAATTATGAACATAAATCATTAAAACTTGGTATGTAGCTTCACCTGGTTGAGTTATATTGATATTTGCATAAAAACCCATTTTTTAGTTCCTTGTTGCAGCAAACCTGCTTACTCAGCTCCCATGTTATTCTTATGAAGAATAATTAAAATGTAATATAGTGCTTACTTATGATTGAATATTGTTTAAACTTGGTATGTGGCTTCACCTAGTTAAATCCTATTTATATTTGCATAAAAAACAATTGTTTGTGTTCCTTGTTTCAGCAAACCTACGTACTCATCACCAATGTTACTCTTATGGAGGATAATTAAAATTGTATATATCGCTTATATGTGAATATATTTTTATGAAACTTGGGATGTGGCTTTATATGGTATTAAAACATATATTATGCATTGGAAATTCGCTGAGTATGCAGGTTTTTTGTATAAATCTAAATTGGAAATACAAAATCATTACATGTGTATAGTTAAAGTTGAGTGTAAACTGCTATTTTGATCCTTTTTCATAAGACTTTTTTAAACAAATTTACAAACAAAGCTATGAAAATATATGTTTTGTCAATAATAAGTCTGATGCAATTTGTTTCAATCCCGTATCAGCAGATTGTACGAGTTTAAGACGGAGCGAGGTGTCGGTAATCAAAGTTGTTATTGCAATTATTGTAATTTGCCAATTCGACTTTTAAATCAAGATAGAAGCCTATTATCATTTTTTCACGTCGACCTTACAAGTCCTGACGAAAACATATTACTCGGTACGCAAAAACTCAATATTCAAATTCCCTTTTTACAGTTACAGTTACAGATTCAGTTTGTTTTAAGTTACAAACAAAACATAAAATCCTCATGAAATTTAATAATTGAGGCAAATGTCAAAGGATTTATAATAATTTTGGAACTGTCTAGTAACTTAGGAAATAAAAACAAAGCTTGGCAAGATTTAGGCATAATTTCCCCCTGTGCAATGTCTCGCGCGTTATCATGTGACATTGTTTTTGCATGTGACATTGTTTTTGGAAACTTAACCCAAAAACGTTTACGGAAAATCCATAGACGTCATTTACGGAAACGTTTACGGTCATTTTATATATTTAAGGGGGGCTAGGGAATGGTGAACATTCGAATTAATTTTTTTTTTTTTAGCAAGCTCTTTCAGAAAATATTTAAAAAGTACACTTTCACAAAAATATAATCAAAATCGAAAAATAGCATAGTTCGACTTATTCTTTACACAGGCATGATGAGCAGCAGATAAAGAATGAATACAAAATAACGAAGTTATAATGGAAATTTGCTTACTTTATAATTAGTATGAGGGGGTTACAATGCGGCGCCTAGCTCGGTTGGGCAATCCGATCAATTGTATTTTCGCAAACAGAACGCATTTCTTGCGTAACAACTGTCGAACATTATAATTCTTGGGTTGACTTCTTAAGAACAGTTGATACATTGGGCTATCTTAATTAATTCTGTTCTGATTCTGATTGAATTTTTTTCAGAAACATTATTCATAATGACTTCAATAAATATATAAAAATAATAATTATGAGAATAGTTTTCCTGGAATGTAGGTTACCAAGGTTATTCGCTGAACTGCCAGAGCAGTGGGCGCGCATAACTTTTCCTTACTCCGTGAGTAAATAACTGTATAAATAGACTCTCAGCTGACTTGAGAATACTTCTCAACTCGTGCCAACCCTAGAAAACCACTTTCGATTCGCCACTGCATCATAAATGATACATGTTAAATATACAAGGTGTACATAAAGTCCCGCACGGGTTTAATATTTTCTGAACGATAACAGATAAATCAATAAGATTTGGTACATCAACACTATACCTAAAAATCTACTTTTTGAAGGAACTATCAGTTTTCTGTAATATTATGGGGACGTCCCGCAAGGAGTCAGAAGGAAATCTTAAATAGGAGCATAGGTCAATATGCACATCACTTTAAAGGGCTTATCTAGCAGAGTTGAATGCCGCAAACCGCACTAAAAAAGGTTGATCCAGTAAAAAATGGCGGCTGTTCAAACGTTTTATTAAAAAAAGATAAGATCTTTCTAATTGTTACTGTTACCAGTTTTTCCCCGTTATCAATAGATTAGGACCAAATTTGTTACCCTTGAGGATAACTAACGTCATGATTCACTTCTGTATTGACAGGCATAATGTAGTATTTAGCGGCAGTATTTAGCTGAAGTATTCATTTAGTTGCAGTTTTGCTTTAATGGGGTTGTGGCCACTAATAAAATGTAACCAAGTAAAACCTTTGAACAGCCGCCAATTTTTACTGGATCAACCTTTTTTAGTGCGGTTTGCGGCATTAAACTCTGCTAGATAAGCCCTTTAAAGTGATGTGCATATTGACCTATGCTCCTATTTAAAATTTCCTTCTGACTCCTTGCGGGACATCCCCATGATATGACAGAAAACTGATAGTTCCTTCAAAAAGGAGATTTTTAGGTGTAGTGTTGATGTACCAAATCTTATTGATTTATCTCTTATCATTCAAAAAATATTAAACCCGTGCGGGACTTTATGTACACCTTGTATAACTGTCTCGGGGGAGTACCAGGGGTCGTGATATCGGGACCGACCTTTAAATGGTATAACGAGTTCGTACGCAGCACGCTGACGTGAGGGAAGTGAATTTTCTCACAACAAACTCTTAAAACTGAAATTCAGTGTAAAAACATACGTTTATTCCATTTTTTATTGAAATGTGAAAAACATTGATTATTTGGCTGTTCTGATGCTCCTGGTTTCAATACCTGCAAAGCTAGGAACACAATTTTGCGCATTATAAGGTTAGAAGGAGGTCCAGTCAGGCTTGAAAGTAGACATGAGGTTGATGGGGATGCTAAAAGTACACCAACAAATGAATAAGGCTTTTCTAATGTAAAACCTCCATAAGGCAATATACTGTGTTTGGTCGAAACACATTTTCTTTAATAACTCGGTAAATACTTATGTTAGAATAATGATAGAGGGCTTACAAGTTTTGTCTAACTAATTCCCTTTTTTTGTACTTGCATTATTTTACATCATGGGCTTTTCTGACCCTTTTTGGGCCCAAAAACTCAAAATTTTAAAGATTAATTCCCAAAAGAGGGGTTTAGAGTGTTCCGATTGTTTTGCCCAACGAACTTGTCCAATTGATTATAGAAAGGAACGTTCCTACCAAATTAGAAGTAAATCGGGCAGCAAATGCGACCGCTAGAGTACAAACACACACTATATATATATATATATATATATATATATATATATATATATATATATATATATATATATTAATATAGTGTGTATAATATTGTATATATATATACACTATATATATATATATACAATTTTGAACGACCCCCCAAAACGTGTTCAGGGGGTCACGTTAGGAACTTCTATGGTGGTCCCAGGCTTAAGTTTCTCCGTGCGGGTCATACTAATAGTTCACTTTCCATAGGAAATTCACTAAAAACGCTTGAGTTTGGTACCATACCCTTCAGCAGCCACCGTGACACCCGAGTTTGGCACCCGACCCTTCAACAGCCACCGTGACACACCCAAGTTTGTCACCAGACCCTTCAGCAGCCACCGCGACACCCCCGAGTTTGGCACCATATCCTTCAGCAGTCACCGTGGTACACCCAAGCTTGGCACCAGTCATCCCCCTTACCTATTCCACTTGCACCCCTGCTTCTTCAACACCTTTCACTATCAATTCTCTTTGACCGTTCCCTTTCCGTTACAAGTCTTCATCACTGGGAGTTTCTGGTTGCCATCTTGAGTTTTCCTTTAAGGCCAATAAAGGATAGCCTCCGTTACTCCTCAACCGATCGTAACAAAACATTCGTTTGGGTATCAAAATAAAGGTATAGTAGTTCTCAAGAGAATTACAGTTTTGTTCTACTTAATTTGAGTATTATGATTTTACAATAAATTGTTTTATTTTTGAATTGCATTACTTTACAGTTTCTCATTTATTTGCAAACAAATTACAAATTATATTTCACTAGAGGACGACGAAATAGCAATTGGAAGGTTAATATAGGGTTTTACATAGCAACTGTGAGAGGCAGAAATCTTTGGCTATAGGTATGCAATACAATAATAACTAAACAACACTAAAATCCTCAACTTCAACTCGGCGCCGGCGGTGGCGGGTTGGCGCGAAGTTTGCTGACCTAACAGCTGTTTGATTGTTGAAAGCCGAAGGTTGCCGAAGTAACACGAGGCTGCCTCGTGCCCCCCGTGTGCTGCATCTAGCGATAACTGTATGTCCACTATTTATAAACCGTGTCAAGATATTTCTGCGCCGCGACTCTCAAATAAACAGCTTCACATGCACATGGTGTGATGATATTAGAGAGGGGCTAACAATTATCAGAATTAGTCTAAATGAGTTCGCCCGCTGTTCGCTTACGTGAGGGTAGAGAATTTTCATATTTATAACTTGGAAATATAATAGTGTAGTTTGAAAAACAACACTTTTCGTAAATTTATCATCATAACATTTTTTTTTGGGGTGGGGTTGTGTAAGTTGATATTATGATATAGTAAAGAAACCAGAAACTGTTACTGACCATGCATGCGTACATGGGTTTCCTCTCAGTGTAATAACCATTTTCTGTGTTTGTAATTTAGCATATTTAAAATTGCTTACCAGTGTGTACAGGGCCCTAGGTTTATTTATATATTTGATAAAAGTAAGTTAAATTGCAAAGACTTTATTCCATATTTCGAAGGCTATAAACTGAACATTTTATGATATTTAATGCTACTATTTTGTCTTCTTACTTGGGAATTTTGTAAGTGTGTGTGTTTCTATTAATGTTATGTTAAACAACTTGTTAATTTTTGTAATTATTCTGTTTTATAAATACAGTTCAAAGTGAATTGTATAGTTATTATATAGATACATGTACGTGTATGTGTAATGGCAAAGTGGTAAAGTAGTAACCTTTACCGATTATATCATCAATTTGATTAATATAAACACTATTATCGTATTTATTTTAATCTTTATGGTGAGTTATTATAAATGCCACATCAACATCATTCGCATAGGCCCTAAGCAGCACCCTCTGATTCTTAGAACTATTTTTTAAATTACTAATTATTTGTTAAAAATATGACGACAAAATTAACACGTTGCAGACTAAATGATCTTATTTCGCATAACTCTGCGATGCACAATGCATTTATATTTTATGCAATAACGTATTTTTTACTCATCCGATACACGTTATTAATTTAAATTGTGATATATTAACTTTGTAACTCTTAAAATTTGTTTCGCTTACAATCTAATATATGTGTTTTCCTAAAAATTTAAAATGTTTTCATTTGGAAAGCCGATAGTTGTATTGTTTGAAAGTTGGGCTTAGCTCTTTTTGAGAGCTAGTTTATCCTAGAACCCGTGAACCGCGTAGGCATCTCCGCCTAATACGGGGACACGCATGCATAATTAGCCACCACGGCGCAGCGTTCTCCGACGCAGTGTTTCGACTTGAGGGAGTTTAATCCCATTTTAGGGATATTTTAATATCGCTTGGGATAACACGTGATTTGCGGGATGATGTGGGAAATTTTAACGAACTTATTTTTACAAACCCTTAGCTACTTACAATTTAGTTTGTTCCGAGTAAAACTCTTACTACATTTCCCCAATGATAAAACCCGTTAATTGTAATATTCCCAATACATCTTCTATGTTGGTTCTTACTTGTTAGCCATATCAAACTGTGTAAAAAACGTACTTCTTAGGAAATGGTTTCATTTACTTGGTGTGGGTGGGGTTGATTCATAAAGTTTTTCCGTACTTACTTTCTTTCAATAGTTTTGTAACTCAATAGGTGCGATCCCAAAAATTACAAAAAATAGGCATTCCTAGAAAATAATGTTCAATATAATTTAGTCATTTATGTTTATTTAAAACCTAAGAAAACAAGGAGATTCAGCAAATACCCCCCGTCGCAGCAAACCTGCGTACTCAGCGAATTTCCAATGCATTGATATGTTTCTCACTAGTACATAAAGCCACTCACCAATTTTGACAAAAATACATTCATAAATTAGTGATTTATTACATTTTATTTATTCCCCATAAGAATAACATTAGGACTGAGTACGCAGGTTTGCTGCAACGAGGAAGATAAGAAATGAGTTTTTATGCAATTATCAATATAACTGAACCAGGTGAAGCTACTTACCATGTTTTATTAATTTATGTTCATAATTAAGGGAGATATAAAACTTTACTTATTCTCCATAAGAATAACATTAGGGCTGAGTATGCAGGTTAGCTGCTACGGGGACAATCAACAAAACATTTATTTTTTGTGCAATTATCAATATACCAGTACAACATGAAGCCACATACCAAATTTCATCAATATACATTCATAAATAATCAAGATATCAAATTTTATTTATTCTCCATAAGGATAACATTGGACAACGTACTGTGTTTAGCACTTTGAATATCTCTGCAACGGTTTGACGTAGAATCACAATTTAAACACCAAAATGATTGTTTTGTGGAGCTGAAGTGATTGGTAAAAGAAAATGTGAAGTTTAAAGTAAAATTAACTGAGGAAAAGCCAAAAACTGTTTTCCCATAAGATTAACATGGGAGATTTTATGAGCATGTTTTTTGGATTTTTTCCGCAACCACTTAACCTAGGTTAATAATTCAAAATACCATATTATTTTTTTTTTTAAGCTCTATAACATGGTCTAAACCAAAATTAAGTGTTTTAAAAATTTTAGGGTAAAAAATGCAAAAAACTGATTTTTGGAAAATTTAAAACCCCCATAAACCCCCCTTCCCATGGTCCGATTTTTCTGGTTTTCGAACTTAAAGTCATAAATGTCAGTTTACACATTTGAGCCAAATTTCATCGAAATCGGACGTTTTTTACTCAAGTTATCGCATTCACGGACACATATATAGATATATATATATATATATATATATATATATATATATATATATATATATATATATATATATATATAGATATAGATATATATATACATATATATAAATTTGAACGAATAGTGTTTTGGACATCTGGGGACATCAAAACAAAAAGTTATCATGGTCTCGGGCTTAAGTCTTACCATGAGACCTACGGTAATAGCTTCTTCCCTATAGGGGAAATTCGCTAAAATATGTCATCATACACCGTTTAATAAGCTATTAATCAAGGTGTATGTAACAGTCTTGGTATGTATTTACGCAAGGGTAAATTAGGGATATTTCATCTCAGATCGAGGGATAAAGTGGGATTTTTGAGGAATTCTGTGGGATATCTTTCACCGCGGAGTGGGAGCACTGCGACCAGCAGCGGCGCTCGGTTTCCTACGGACCGGTTCTTTGATGTTATTTTTAGCCTCGTCCGTCCAGTGAACCGGTTGAGCTTGACTTATATTACACCTGTATACGGTAACTTAAACCTTACCTTTAATTGAGTATAATGTGTCTTGTCCTCATTTTAAGGTTTTAAAGCCTTTAAGGTTTTAGTTTAGGTTTAAGATGTGCTTTCATATTTAATTTTATAAAGAGGCTGATTTGTTATATCTGTAACTAAGATACATTTATGTAGGTTAATATGCTGGTATTAATAAAGTTAAGGAAATATATGATAATAAGCATAATAAAAACAGTTTTTGAACTTCTGAATACTGACCCAGTTTAGATCTTCCATTTTAATAGTGATCTATCGATAGTGAGTTTGAAATAGTGTACTCTGAACGGCTTCATAATTTAAAAATATCATTCGTAGAAACTAAAAATTTAATATTTGTACAACGTTGTTTAACTTACTAAAGTTATTTATATTTACCGGGCAATAATCAATTTTGCTGGCAACAACTTTACTGGCTTAATTTTACATAAACAATACCAGGCGGTGTCCCATTGTTTACACGGGGATATAAACGATATACCGGTATTAAGCTCGTTATCTGTCTATAATATTATAAAGAAGAGGTGGTTTCTGTCTGTCTGTCTGTCTGTCTGATGTTCCGGGTGAACGCAAAAACTACTAAACCGACTGGGCTGAAACTTTACACAAAGGTAGATCTTGAACCCATGCAACACATAGGCCTATTCACTTCCTTAAAATCCCCTCGGGCTACGCCCCGTGAATGTCCTAAGTTTCAATGTTTACATTTTAAAAGAAAGTAAACATTCAGACACTGTAATGTGAACAGCTGTGGATACTTCCATTTGACAGCTTAAAGAGCAGAAGCAAGAACAGCTGTTTCAAGCTATTTTAAATGTAGATTGCATTGACTATAGATTGGGTAAAGAAAACACCTGTGCGAAGAACGGGTACATCAGCTAGTGTATATTAAACGATAGGGACCAGATGTTTTGAAAATAGCACGTACATATAATCAGCTGCCTAGCTAAAAAAAAGTAGCTCCATCAAATCAACATTGGAATTTAGACTTTTAAAGCCCAAGCTTTTTTATGGGTGTTGTTTTTCAAACCCCCAAAAGCTCATATAGAGTATAGGAGCTTTTGATTGATACCAAACATGTATACAAAATAATAATTTTTAGAGGTTGAAAATCAAAGGAAAAAACAAGAGATTCTTTAATATAATCCTCTTATATACTAATATGCTAAGCCGATTTTTGTTAAGAGAGCTCCTCCGTTATTTCTGGACCGATTTTAATGATTGAGGTACCAAAATGTTCTTCCTGATTTGTAGTCGTGACCAAAGGTTTTCATTTTTTGATATTTTCAACCTGAAGAGCACGGGCTCAAAGTTCGTTTTTCGCCCATAAGATTAATATCAATGGATAGAGACTAACCCATGTCAATTGTACTCTATCCTATTTACTTATTGTTCTGTATATTTTTTTGAACAGATTGTAAATAAAATAGACAAAATAAAAAAAATAAAAAATATTAATATGGGGAATAATTTTAGTTGAATTGCAGCTGTTAATACATTATGGGCAGGTTATTAGCAATATCAGATGTTACAGGGAAGGAATTTATGTACATAAATAAGTTTATTTTCTACATCGCTTTGAGCAGTGAAATGTTGTGTGAAGCGTAAATATTTAAATTTGTGTTAAAATCTTTTTATCCGTCTGTCTGTTTATGAGCCACGTGTAAAAAAAAAATGCAAGGAATAAAAGAACATACTTTGCCCATTTTCGTGTGGAAGAGGAGACTTTGGCTGATTTAAATCATAGTACGTCATGAGGGTCATGCCCCTTTGTCCGGCACTGCTACAAAGTAGATCCTAAGGGTACAGGTTACTCAACCTTTCACTACAGAATGCATCACATATGTTAAACATATACTTATTAGACCGATTGAGCAAAGATTCGGTACTTCGGTAGAAAGACACCAGGCAATTCACTATAATCAGAAATAGGTCTATCAGACAGAAACAGACTTATCTGCACTGTCGGCCTTTAACATTTTAATTTCATCATCACTGGCGTTAGTAGTTAACTGGTCTGATTGTGCATACATTTGCTAGGAGGATAGTTACATCAGAATAAAACCTTTGCCTGCTCCTGCTCTAAATATCCTTTACTTTAGGGCTCTCCAAAAATTGGAACCATCAAACTTATGGGTTAATAAATGTGTTCTAATCAGGCCTCATCACTGGAAAAATTTAGTTTTGTATGTAAAATTATTTGAAAAACTAACATTAGGGTTATGGTTAAGATTTGTAAATAAAAACAAAAGAATCATACGAGCTGTTCAAAAGCAACCATAGCATTTTAAAAACAAAACTATTGGTAAAATACTATGTGACTTTTGTGAGAATTGTGAATAAACCAAATGTATACAAAACTTTACATATACACGATTAGGTTATTTATAAATTGCGAGAAGCACTAAAACTGAAGATAGAATATAAAGTGGACATGTCCAAAATGAAAATAAACTAGCAAATAAGCAAAGCAAATATGGAGAGTAACCGTGAATATTATTACTCTAGGCATTCTGAACAAACTGATTGGCTTCTGGAGGAAAAACCCAGCTTTCCCAGGTACTTTAACAATAATTGTAACTAACTTCTCAAAAATAATATTGTACTGTGATCGCGAGCGAAGCCGCGACGGTCTACTAGCAGTAAATGATTTTGATAAAACTTTAAAAGAATAACACCATTATACATATTAATACTCTGGATTTTATTCTTGGAAAATCAATTTAAATTGGTAAATCCATATTCCTGGCAAATTTTATTGTATTTAAAACGTTGATTTTGGAATGCATGTGTTATGCTGTGCCAAATTTAAATGTGTTATAGGGTCAAAACCCTATAACAAACTTATTGCATGTAAAAATGTTCATTAGAATTCCCACGTCAGTCAAAATAAAGAAAATTACTAAAATTCTCTCTAGGCTTATTCACCCCATTAGCTACAATAGTTTCAGTGTTTATCTATGGCAGGCAATGATTTTATTTGGCCAGGGGAATATATAAACAAATTTATTTTAGAAATAAAATTCAGCAGTTTCAGAATGCAAGACAAATATAGTTCCACTCTACATGAATCTGCCTGGTCGTTAGGTCCAGTTAACTTTTACGGCACTAGAAATTTAAATTTCATTACTTTTTCAGTGTCTTTTGTTATAAAAAAAATACTTACTGGAACAAGGAAATAAAGATTTAATATAATAACTTTTCTTCTTAGGTTGGAGATGAGCGCCGACCGTGGCGGGGTGCTCAAGAGTCGAGCCGAGGACTTTGCCCGTCATCTGCAGAGGCGGCTGAGGTCGCTGAGCGAGGCCGAGGATGGAGGCGGGGGCAGCTGGGTGGAGGCCAAACCTGCGGACGCAGAGGTCTACTACGACATCGACTCTTCCATGGCCAGTCCTCAAGAAGAACTTCCTGAGCCCATCTTTATTGCATCTCAAAACAGAGATAGTCTTTCCCTCCAACGAAGTGAATCTTCAAGCTCCGAATACTTTGACACCCTCGAGGAACTTCCACCATCCTCACCCGGGTCATCGACCTCAGTACCCTTCCTAAAGAAAATTCCCATCCTCCACTTAAAGACTGAAAAACCTGCCTCTCTTACGAACGGACACAAAAATATCATAGACGCAGACTTAGGGTGTAGCAGAGTCCATGTCATGCCTTGTGAAGAAATTCAACCTTGCATTCTTGAAAGTTTAATACCTGTGGAGGAAAACTGTGATATTCCTATAGTGGAGAATAACAACACATGGACAGAAGTGGAAGATGTGACGGAGAGAATTGATAAACTCGATCTTGAACCGGTGTTAGGACTTTGTAACGGTGATTCAGTAATTTTAGATACTCACTCAAATCCTTGTATGGGTGAGGCATCGTCAGATCAAAAAGAAGTAACAGAAGCATTAGGGAATAAAAACTGTGTATTTTGTGATATCGAACAGGCAAAGTCGAGTTTTACTAGTAGTTGTACAGAATCGATTGTTTCGCAGAAAAAAGACCAAAGGAGTTGTAGGACAATAGACAGAAGTGTAGACAATAGTGCAGATAAGGAACCGGATAAGCAGCTCAAAGATGATTTACACCTTAAAGTTCCCGTTGAACCGTCCATTGAGTGCTCATCAGACACTGAAGAGTCCACCTGTCTAAAAGATCTTCTGCAAGTGCTAAAAAAGGAAATTTCAAGAGAATCTGAGGAAACTGAGATGCCTGAAGCAGTAGATTCAAAAACAAGTGAAGGCAGCCCACAGTCTTGTAGTCTGAGTATAGAAGTAAGAGAATCAACACCGCCATCCACGACAGAAGCAGTAGAGCCGGAGGATAAAGAAGAAGAATTCAACATTGAAATGAAAAGGAAAAACTTCCGAAGGTGTTCGAGTTTGAAATGTGGGAAAACGCCACCAGGTACTCCTGGGAGAAAGAAGATTGTCAGGTGAGAGTAGTTAATTCATCAATAATATTAAATAATTTGTTTAAAGTGCCTTATAACTTAAGTAATACTTTTAAGTTTTAAGAAGTGACAACCCTTTTCAGTTCCAATTTTTGGTTAAATGAACATCACAAGTGATAGTGGAGAATGTCTGGGACCTTTTAAGCACTGTCCGTGGTCCAACACTTTACAAATGGTGTTTAATCTGGCTGGGTAGCGTAGTGTTTATTGTGCTCGCCTCATAATCCAAGCTTCGCCAGATCGATCCTGATCAAAATCCTAATATTTTCAGAAGGTTCGAAACTGGACCCATCTGCCTTTTGCCATTGGGCTATTAATTAATGATGCTTTCTAAGAACAGGTAGACCTTAGATAATAACAAGACTAGGGGTTTAACCGTTCCCCATCAAAATGTTAAAAAATTCCACTGGCGTAGATCCAAACATAAACCTAGTTTAACACAGCTGCTGCTGGTCTGATCAGTGGTGAATGGTCTAAGGCCCTCCTAGTCCTAGTCAGGGGAGGGCTTGGAGCTAGGATTTGAACTATGTATCGGTTTGTGATATTTTATATAGTAACTCATGGAGATTTCCTAACAAAAAGAGTTTTTATTTGGCAGAAAAAATCCCTTATAATTACTAAGAATGTTTCGGACAGGGAGAGTTGTTCACCCATCTTTAAAGAACTGAAAATAATGACCTTTTGTCTAGTCTTTACATACACTGCTGTTTAGTAGATGTTAAACAAACTGAAGATAGCTTTACGAGTAGGCAGAGTATACATTCTCATTTTACCAGGAAAAAATACTTTTTGGAATTGCCATCTATAAGATTAGACAAATCTAGAAGCAGCCATGTGTTTATGAAAATAAAATTATTTAATAAATTGCCTTCAGAAGCATGGGAAGTAGGCTTAACAAAGTTTCAACTAGTTCTAGAGAACTGACTTCAAGGTAAAGCATTTTATACTGTAAATTAGGTACTTAGCCTGTGATATTCATTGTTTAAGATTTTAGTTGTTAAGCCGCATTCGTCTACGTTTTAATTATTTTTTATTGTGTGTTTTAAAATATGTTTCTCTCTCAATATTTTAATTGTAACTTGGTGTATTGGAATGTTAATTTAAGCTTTGACCTCTGGAATGTACCTATATCATTAGTGAATTTCCTTTGGAAAGTGAACTATTAGCATGACCCGCACGGTGAAACTTAAGCCCGGGACCACCATAGAAGTTCCTAACATGACCCCCTGAACACGTTTTGGGGGGTCGTTCAGAATTATATATATATATATATATACAGGGTTGCCCAAAAAAAAGGTACTCATCATTTCACAGCAATTAATTATTATTTATTAGCTGTACAAACTTACTCTATCTTAAAACTAAGTGCTCTACATGTTTCCCACCATTGTTTATTACATATTCCATTCGTCTTTGCATGTTTTCAACCATTGCTGTACATTGTTGTGGAGTGATGTCCATTAAAACAGAAGTTACGTTCTGCTTAAGATCATGGATACTTTGTGGTGATGGCCTGAAACACTTTTCCTTTAGTGTTCCCCACAAAAAAGCATCACAGAGTGAAAGATCAGGGCTTCTTGGAGGGTAAGGAAAGTCAGTAGAACGAGACACTAAGTTCTTGCCAAATAACTCTAAGAGGAGATCTTTGTTTCCTCGTCCTAAATGAGCGGTTGCTCCATCTTGCTGGAACATTTGCATTTCTAGGTTCAAATTGTTGAAATCACAAAATGATTGTAAATCAGCGTGAAATCTCTCAATTACCTGGGTTTTATACACCAATGACGTAACAGTAATTGGATTGTTATTGTCATCTTCTATGAAATAAGGTCCAATAACACCATGGCTGGAAATGGCGGCCCAAACTGTTATCTTTTCCGAGTGTAGTGGTCTTTGTTCATATTCTGTCGGTTTCTCCCAACCAAGGAAACGCATGTTTTGCTTATTAACGTGACCACTTAACAGAACATGACATTCGTCAGACCACCAAATGTTATCAATGAAACGTGGATCAACATAGGTGTTTGCCAAAACTTGTCCGCAGAATTCTAGACGAGCATGATAATCTGTAGGCCTCAGCTCATGTAAGATTTGAATTTTATAAGAAAAACAACCTAAATCCTTACAAATTCGCTGAGTAGAGCTTCTAGAAGTATCAAGTTCCTTTGATATCCGATTAATACTCTTCCTGGGCGATGCAATAATTGTATCAAATACACGGCCATTATTTTCATTCGTCCGAATGGCTCTTGGGCGACCAGAATTTGTCTTGTTGTTGTTTTTTACAGAGCCTTTGGTCCTGAAGAGTTTCACCCATACTCGAATAGTCTTAGGAGGTGGTGGCGGCTTTCCAAAGTGGGGCTGAAAATTATTTCTTACCAGTATTATCGATGGTCCGTTTCGGGGTCCAAGTCTAAAGCTTTTTAAATATTCTTCCACAGTCCAAGTTCTTTCTCCCACAGTATATTGAGGCATATTACTTCTAGAAACGTCTTGTAAAAAAATAAGAGAAAATTAACAACATTACTGCTAGAAACGACTTGTAAACAAGAAATAGGAGGAAAATAACAACAATGCATTGTTGTCTATTAAACAGCTGATTTATGGAACAACTGATTTAAAATTATAAGCAGCAGTTTAGATGAGTACCTTTTTTTTGGGCCACCCGGTATATATATATATATATATATATATGTGTGTGTGTATGTACTCTAGCGGTCGCATTTTTTGTCCGATTTACTTCAAATTTGGTAGGGGCGTTCCTTTCTATAATCTGTTGGACATGTTCGTGGGGCAAAACAATCGGAAAACTCTAAACCCATTTTTTGGAGATTAATCTTTCAAATTTTGAGTTTTTTGGCCCAAAAAGGGTCAGAAAAGCCCCAGATGTAAAATTAATGCATGTAAAAAGATGGGAATTATAAAGGCGAACGTTTTAAGCCCTCTCTCGTTATCCTAGCATAAATATTTACCGAGTTATTAAAGAAAATGTGTATCGGCTAAACACAGTACGTTGTCTTATGGGGGTTTTACACTAGAAAAGCCTGTTATTCTTTTGTTAGAGTACTTTTATTACCCCCAGCAACCTCACGCCTACTGTCAAGCCTGACTGGACCTTCTCCTAACCTTATAATGCGCAAAATTGTATTCCCAGCTTTGCAAGTAAATGAAACCAGGAGTATCAGAACAGCCAAAAAATCAATGTTTTCAGATTTCGATAAAAATTGGACAAATGTATGTTTTTACACTGATTTTGAGTTTTAAAAGTTTTTATATGGAAATTCACTTCCCTCACGTCAGCGTGCTGCGTGCAAACTCGTTGTTCAATAACTTGACTTTGTCAATTGCATGTATGCTTGCTTAAAGACAATAAAACTCTTGAATTTTGAATCTTCACCTGAAAAGTACAGTTGAAGGGGATCATAGCCCTCATAATAAAACTAAGGGTAGACATCACAGGTCCAAGGTGATGGGACGGGTGAATTACTTGTGTGTTACACATCTGAATCTGATCAACTGTTTTGCTACCTTACTGCGTGTGTCCGATTTTAGTTTTAAAAATTCAGGCAGTCGAAACAGTACATAAATAATGAAATAATAAATGAAACAACACGGATTCAACCACACCATTCCCATGCTTGGCATTCAAAGGGTTAAATAGTATATTGTTACCAAACTAAATTTTAAACAGCAATCAAATCAAATAGCTTAATCAGTAAAAACAAACCCTTATCCTTTTTATAATACAGTTGACTCCCTCTAGACCGGCCTTGGATCGTTCGGCCGACTTCTGGGAAATGACTGAAAATTATAATCTATGCAATGAAGGGTTTTTCATGGCAGAAATCAACAGGAATGAACGTGTCTGTTAATTTTCTGGCCCAAATATAAAAAAAATCATTTCAGTTCTCTTGGCGATTGCGGTTTTTATAGACGTACTTTCTTTGGTTACGAACTTTAATGTAGTGTTGTCAGTATTTTTTAAGTGAGTTTAATTTTAAATTTTGTTGTAGGTACGCTTTAAAAAATTGTCAAACCATCTTTGAAATGATTTTTATTCAGAGGATATAATAGGTTATATCCTTTTAGCGAATTTCCCCTATAGGGAATTAGCGAATTTCCCCTATAGGGAAGAAGCTATTACCGTAGGTGGCATGGTAAGACTTAAGCCCGAGACCATGATAACTTTTCGTTTTGAGGTCCCCAGATGCCAAAAACACTGTTCGTTCAAATTTATATATATGTATATATATATATATTTGTGTGTGTGTCCGTTACCGCGATAACTTTTGAAAGAAACACCCGATTTTGATGAAATCTGGCACAAATGTGGAGAGTAGCACTTATGACTTTAAGTTCGAAAACCAGATCGATCGCACTATGGAAAGGGGGTTTTATGGGGGTTTACAATTTTCCAAAAATCGGTTTTTTGCAAATTTGACCCCAAAATGTTAAAAACACTCAATTTTGGTTGTAGCCATTTTATAGAGCTTAAAAAAACAAATCATTTAGTATTTTGAATCATTAACCTAGGTTAAGTGGTTGCGGAGAAAATCCAAAAAAACGTGACCCATGTTAATCTTATGGGAAAAAGGTCTTTAGATTTTTCTCAGATAGTTTTACTAAAAACTTCACATTTATTTTTATTAATGTGTTTAGCTCAACAAAACAAACATTTTGGTGTTTTAATCGTTGTTCTACGTCCATCCGTTGTAAAGATATTCAAAGTGCTAAACACAGTACGTTGTCCAATGTTATCCTTATGGAGAATAAATAAAATTCTATATCTCAATTATTTATGAATGTATATTGATGAAACTTGGTATGTGGCTTCAACTAGTTGTGGTATTTGATATTAGCACAAAAAACAAGTTTTTTGTTGATAGTCCCCGTAGCAGCAAACCTGCATACTCAGCCCCCATGTCATTCATATGGAGAATAAGTAAAGTTGTATATCTCCCTTAAATATGAACCTACATTAAGAGAACTTGGTATGTAGCTTCACCTGGTTCAGTTGTATTGATAACTGCAAAAAACACATTACTTATCTTCCTCGTTGCAGCAAACCTGCGTCCTCAACCCTAATGTTATTCTTAAGGAGAATAAATAAAATGCTATATATCACTTATTTATGGATGTATTTTTGTGAAACTTGGTAAATAGCTCTATGTAGTAGTGAGTCACATATATATGCATTGGAAATTCGCTGAGTACGCAGGTTTGCTGCGACGGGGGTATTTTATTATAGGTTATAATTTACATGTTTAAAAAACTGCCGGAACGTTCGGCCATTTTTTACTCCGGCCAGGGGTCTGGTCCCGAGGTGGCCAAATTAGAGGGAGTCAACTGTACGAATACTTTGAACAAATTCTCTTCAGAAAGGAGTTTCAATTTATTAAAATTTCAGTTGGGTAAATACGAATTTATTAAAATTTCAGTTGGGTAAATACATTGTTTTCGTAACATTCACTCACATTCACATTGTTGATTAGAATGAAATTGGTTATTTTTAAGAATTTAATAAAAATACAAAAAAATTTTTCAAAAAATATGGTTGACCCCACAAAAGATTAACCATTGTATCTCTCCAATATTACAGAGTCAGATCAGATTTGTGAGAGAGTATAGTGAGTGTTATGTTACTCACTTATAGTTAACTTTTATCCTCTAAAAATAGTACACCTATTAATTCCCTTTGAGTCCATTTATTAAAATGTAAGTTATAATATGTAGATAATCGGGTTGTACACATTTAGCTTACATATATTGATATGGATTGATTTTCAGGAATAATTCCTTTTCAACCCAGTGGTTTAAAAAGGATGTACTTCCAGGTTTGCAGATGTACTGGGTCTGGACTTGGCAGATATAAAGACCTTCCTGGACGAAGTGCCCACAGTGCCCAAGTCAGCCTACTCAGACCTGCATCTTCTGCCTGACACTGACTCCACCTTCAACCCTGCTTCTGCTGCCACCTCTCGGGTGACCGTAGTGACTCCACAGGCCCAGAAGGTCCTAGTGCCGCTCTTCCAGCAGCCCTTCCTCACTCCCAACTTCATGGACCGAGTGATGGCCAACAATGTGTGCCTAGAGAGCGCCTCAGTCAGTGACATGAGCCTGTTCGCCATCACAGGAATTGTCAGGGTGCGGAACATTGACTTCCACAAGAGTGTCTACATCCGGTACTCCATCAACAGCTGGAGAAACTACTCTGACCTTCAGGCCAGGTGAGTCCTTGAGTACAGATAGAAACAAGAACAAGCGAGTCAACGATTTTTTTCCCCCGGATTTATCTTTCATGTATGTTTCTCCGTTAATTCTAGTATCATATTAGACAGTATCCAAGGCAGTAAACTGTAGCATGTGGTAAGTCTCAAGAAAAGAAAAGTGGTCTAGCTATAATTGTAGGATTATAGAAAATTATTGTGGGAAAGATTGTTATAGAAAGATTGTTGTTATTATTGTTATAGAAAGATTGTTGGTAGGAATATTAGAACTAGACTTTTTACATAAACAAAGGTTGCCCATGGTGACATTTTTGTAAAAAAACATAATAAATATAAACATATGAACAACTGCTTTTTAGAAATCATATCACCACATTAGCACCCCGCGAAGACCGGAGGTCAGGGTACCTTGAATTTGACAATCCTTCTGGAGCAAGTAACATATATCTTTGTTGCCTGTCTCAGAAGTGGGTGGTTTGAAAGTTTTGGGAAGCAGCATCTTTTTGAGTTTTACTTGTAGAATAAGATTCATCTTCATTGCTGGTGGAATTTCCTTCTTGTATGATATATGCCAGCTTGACACGGTCCAAACTTACACGTACGTTCTTCCCTTGAAGGTCGATAGTAATACATTTCTTGTCACGAGAAGTGACAGGAAAGGATCCTGTGTAAGGTGGTTGAAGATACCGTCTTACCAAATCATCTCGAAGGAAAACATGGGAGCAACTTCCAAGATCTTGAAAAACAAAGGTTCAGGTTTTACATGATGAGAGCCGGATGCAGGCCTGATTCACGACATGTGTCGACGGAGTCGAACTACATAGTCGGATGGGTCTTCCTGGCGTTTTGGGCCAATAGGGAGAGCGAGAAGTTTGCCTGGTAGTCGGGGACAGTGCCCATAAACTAGTTCTGCTGCAGAAGCTTGGAGGTTGGAGGTAAGGTTGGAGGTAATCGTTCCCGAAGGAGCACGATTAGAAGCACTTCAAGCCAAGATGAATCATTGTGGAAAATCAGGGCTGCCTTCAGTTGACGATGTAGTCTTTCAATCATGCCATTGGCACAAGGGTGGTAGCTACACATTCTGTTACGTTCTGAGCCAACAGTATTCCCGAGGGCACGGAAGAGAGCCGATTCAAATTGTCGTCCTTGGTCAGTGGTGATGCGCACAGGCGAACCGAATCGGGAAATCCAATACGTGACTAGTGCTTCAGTAATTTCGTTGGATGTTATATTTTGAAGTGGGTAGACTTCCGGCCACCTCGTGTAGCGATCTATGGCTGTAAGGCAATAACGATATGGCCCTGCAGGCGAGAGGGGTCCAATTAGATCAATATGCAGAATTAGATCGAAACGAGCAGAAGGAAGAGAAAATTTCTCAATAGGAGTTTTTACATGTCGAGTAACCTTCGCTCGTTGACATTGTTGACATGCATGGGCCCAGATCCGACAATCTCGTTGAATATGGGGCCTCACGAAATGCTGAGAGACGAGCTTGAACGAGACCTTAATTCCAGGATGGCTAAGGTTATGTAGTGTAGCAATTACGCTATGTCGGAGGGGTTCGGGGACAAAAGGACGATGAGTATTAGTAGTAGTGTCACAGTAAATGTGAAGATCTGTCCCAGATATATTTACATATTCAAGGCGAAGAGCAGATTCACCTTTCAGAATGTATTGCAGTTCAATGTCAGAGGCTTGATATTGTGCTACATCCACTTCGCATGATGTAGCAGAAGTAGACAGGGCTTCGACACGTGAGATGCTGTCGGCTACAATATTGGCCAAACCGGAAACATGGCGTATATCTGTCGAAAACTGGGAAATGAATGATAGATGGTTCTGCTGGACAGGTGGAAGTTTTTCACGGTTCTGACTGAATGCAAAAGTGATGGGTTTATGGTCTGTGAATATAATTCAATGTTGAGCCTCAAGGATATATATGACGAAAGTGGCGAACTGAAGTGTAGATTGCGAAGAGTTTGCGATAGTGCGCTGGCCACAGGTACTGATTTGACGGTGTCCTGCATGTAAATTTGTGTGCATGCAGGGGAGGAAAAGGCAGACCTATCACCTATTCTAGCCTCAAAAATTACGAAAGGGGGAAGGGGAAGTCGGGAGGTGTTACATTAATATATTGTTCAAACACAACCTTTGGTGATAAAAACATTTGAAAGGCTAATATGTTATTTTTCGATAACAGTAATAAAGTCTTACTGCAGCTTAAATTATTCCATCTCTTTCGCACCAATTCTAATTTAAACGGATGAGATTTGATACATTACTTTTTAATAAGAGTTACAAAGTAACAGATGGAAAAACTACTCCTGCTGAACTGTCAAGCCAAACATAATGAAATAGTACATAAAAAATATATAAAAAAACAGTAAAACAAAAATTGTTTAAGCCAACAATTGCAAGAAGTGCAATTGATTAATGAACTTCTCCTCTGAATAATGCTGGAGTGGGAGAAGCCATATCCCTCACCACTATACCCATCTAGAGATTGGAGGTCCCACAAAAGAGAGATAGGTGTGGAAAGATCCCACTCAATCTCACAAAAGCAAATAATATATTTTATTTTATTTATTTTTTTAATTAATTTAGTTTGATTAAAAAATTACTCCCACTCCATATTTGTGTTTAAGAGACCAATTTGAAGCATTGGCTATATGGTTTTCTGAACATATAAAAACGTTTTGTGTTCAACAATTTTCCTGCGGAAGAATGTGTCTATGAAGGCCACTCTCCAATCATCCCTTAGGGGCCATACACATATAACGTAACACATTTTTTCGTCATTTCAGACCCCCCCTCCCCCATGTATCGCACCGTAACGCTTAATCATACCCCCCCCCCACCTCGAAATGTAACACAACTCAATCGTAGTAGGCTTTAAAACAGTTTAAACCTTTTATACGTTGTTTTATTAAACAACTTTTTGATTAGCATATTACGTGTTGTTATTACTTACAGGATGTAATAAAAGACGTCTTACAACACTTAAGGATATATTTACACTTATACTGATTCACTTGCAGACGGTAAACATATATAAAGGATGGTAAAAGGCTATCGATTTCGACCAGTCACACCGGTCATCACAGGCCAATGAGAGAACTGACAGAACCAAAATGGCAGCCCTGCTTATATCCTATTGGTTACCGGAGATTCCAGATACAGGTTCCTAAATGTGCCACCAGAGTCAAAGTTAACTTGTTCATTATTCAATTTATCTCTATCTTTACATTTTTTTCAAATATAAACAATTCTTCCCATGCATTCATTTCATTTCCTTTTAGCGAATTTCCCCTATAGGGAAGAAGCTATTACCGTAGGTGTCATGGTAAGACTTAAGCCCGAGACCATGACAGATTTTTTTTTTTGGTCCCCAGATGACTAAAACACTATTAGTTCAAATTTATATATATGTATATATACATATATATATGTGTGTGTGTGTGTGTCCGTGAATGCGATAACTTGAGTAAAAAACGTCCGATTTCGATGGAATTTGGCTCAAATGTGTAAAGTGACATTTATGACTTTAAGTTCGAAAACCAGAAAAATCGGGCTATGGGAAGGGGGGTTTATGGGGGTTTTAAATTTTCCAAAAATCAGTTTTTTACCTTTTTTACCCTAAAAAATCTATATATATGTGTGTGTGTCCGTGAATGCGATAACTTGAGTAAAAAACGTCCGATTTCGATGAAATTTGGCTCAAATGTGTAAAGTGACATTTATGAAAACCAGAAAAATCGGGCCATGGGAAGGGGGGTTTATGGGGGTTTTAAATTTTCCAAAAATCAGTTTTTTGCCTTTTTTACCCTAAAATTTTTGAAACACTTAATTTTGGTTTAGACCATGTTATAGAGCTTAAAAAAACAAATAATATGGTATTTTGAATTATTAAGCTAGGTTAAGTGGTTGCGGAGAAAATCCAAAAAAAACCTGCTCATAAAATCTCCTATGTTAATCTTATGGGAAAAAGGTTTTTGGCTTTTCCTAAGTTAGTTTTAATGTAAACTTCACATTTGCTTTTACCAATCAACTCAGCTCCACAAAACAATCATTTTGGTGTTTAAATTGTGATTCTACGTCCAACCGTTGTAGAGATATTCAAAGTACTAAACACAGTACGTTGTCCAATGTTATCCTTATGGAGAATAAATAAAATTTGATATCTCCATTATTAATGAATGTATATTGATGAAACTTGGCACGTGGGGTCACATAGTACTGGTATATTGATATTTGCACAAAAAATTGTTTTTTTGTTGATTATCCCCGTAGCAGCGAACCTGTGTACTCAGCCCCCATGTTATTCTTATGGAGAATAAGTAAAATGTAATGACTCCCTTAATTATGAACATAAATTAAAAAAAACTTGGTATGTGGCTTCACCTTGTTGAGTTATATTGATATTTGCATAAAAAACCCATTTTTTTAGTTCCCTGTTGCAGCAAACCTGCTTACTCAGCTCCCATGTTATTCTTATAGAGAATAATTAAAATGTTATATAGTGCTTACTTATGATTGAAAATTGATTAAACTTGGTATGTGGCTTCACCTAGTTAAATTATATTTATATTTGCATAAAAACCAATTGTTTGTGTTCCTTATTTCAGCAAACCTATGTACTCATCACCAATGCTATTCTTATAGAGGATAATTAAAATTGTATATATCGCTTATATATGAATATACTGTATTTTTATGAAACTTGGTATGCGGCTTTATATGGTATTAACACATATATTATGCATTGGAAATTCGCTGAGTACGCAGGTTTGCTGCGACGGGGGTATTATACAATTCTTGAGGATGTTGAGGTTTTCTTCTATTTTCCCTATGGTGTGGCCATTTTCTAAAAGATGTTTCGCTACGTTTGATCTTTCCGGTTTCCTGTTCTTCAAAGCTGACACATGGTTCTTAAATATTTTAACAAAATTAACAGTTTGACCAATATAAAAGATATCACATGTTTTGTTGAAAATAAACAAGTTAACTTCAACTGTGGTGGCACATTTAGGAACTTATGGAACTTACGGTAACCAATAGGATATAAGCAGGGACGCCATTTTGGTTCTGTCAGTTCTCTCATTGGCCTGATGATGACGGGTGTGACTGGTTGAAATCGATAGCCTTGTACCATCTTTTATAGATGTTTACCGTCTGTATGTGAATCAGTATAAGTGTAAATATATCCTTATGTGTTGTAAGATGTCTTTTATTACATCTTGTACATCATTTTATTAGCAATTTGGAATATGGATTTCAATGAATCATTAAACTTTAAATGGCTTATTTCAAAGCAAAATGTATACAAACAAACAATACTGCTACTAATAATATAAACAACAAAATGAATTCTATCTCCAAAACGTAACAAATTTAATTTATAACTAATACAAATAAAAAACAACTTAAAAGTAAAGATTTGGGTGGCATTGCGCAATACTGTATCAAGTCATGATTTTTCACTCTAAAACAACACAAATCACAGGTGTAAAGCTATACAGAAAATACTCAAAACGCATTATGTATTTATTTTTAGTTTAACTGTTATTAAAATAGTATGACAGAAGTATTTGTTGTATAGTTATACAACAAATACTTCTGTCATACTATTTTAATAACCCATAAAAAAAATAAAAACCCATAAAACCCATAAAAAATAAAAAACCCATAAAAATGACCAAATTGATATCTAAATCAAGGTTACGGTTAGTTAACGGTAACCTTGATTTAGATATCAATTTGGTCATTTTTTAATTTTGAAAGATTTATTACAGCATCAAAAGATATGGGAATGCGCCAGCTCATAGGGTTAGGAAGTGTGAGTTGTGTAACGTTGATCCAACCTCCTCTCCCCCACATAACACAACACCATACCCCCTCCCCCCTTAAGTGCGTTATGTAATATGTGTATGGCCCCTTAAACAAATTATTGTAAGCCTAATGGTTTGTTTATTTTCCCAGGTACATACCCAACTCCTGTGATGGTTTCTCGGACAAGTTCAGTTTCATTCTGTACGCCCACACATTGTCTGTTGGCCAAAAGCTGGAGTTTGCCGTCCGCTATCACACGGCTGGGACACAATTCTGGGACAGCAACGGGGGCGTCAACTATGTGTTTGAGTGCATTCAACAACCCCTTCCCCAGGCATTCAGTACCCCAGAGATTCCTCCAAGTCCTGTCGAATCTTGGGCCTCTTTCCTTTAAGTTCTCTACATTGATCAAAGGCCTAAACTTGTAAGCAAGTTGCAACAAATTTTCATATGTCCAAAGTCCTGGGGAATTTAGAAACCCTTTATGCAGGGATGAAAAAAGTGCACCAAGCACTCCCTAGCCTTTGCTCTTGCATGTGGATCTGCCTTTAAGACTTCAAGAGTAAAAACTAAGTCGTAGCGTGTAAACTATGTAAATTTGTTGACCTTCCCATTTACTTTTCTTGTTCATTATTGATTGTTCTTATCAAACTTCCATTCTTCTTCATACACTCATGAATTAGTTTTGTATTCCAATATCAACCAGATTTTAAAAACTGAAAGCTATAAATTCATCAATTAATTGACTATTATTATTTTACAGATATGAAATCACTAATTATTATATCAAGGAACAAGATTCAGAACCAATTAAGTTTCAAAAATAATTCCCACATCACAGTAAAATATGTGGCTACGTCTCACTTTTTTTCACCGTTCTTCTGGATAGTTCAGTACTTAGGAGACCAAGACTCAAAAGAGACTGCGGCCAAAAAGTAGAGTCATATAGCATTAGCCAATGGCATTAGGCTGCACCGCAAAGTATAAAAAAGTTTGATAACAAATATTGATAATTTACAAGAGGGAGGGAGGGATAATTAACAATTATTTAACTTGTTATGTAAATAATTGTTTTATATGTTGTTTAAATGTTATTGTATAAATCAATGTTCCTGCCACAATGACTGATTATTAATAATGAAAATTCATCTGGTCTAGAATTACTCGAGATAAAATGTAAAGATTGGGCCAAGTTCAAATAGTTCAATTTATTCAGCAATATGATGGGTGAACCTGTAAGTCAATTATACAAATAATCGGACAAGTGTTAGATGATTACTGTTTTTAAAATATTTATTTATATATTTAGTGTATGTTGTATGTATTCATATGTATGAATTAGTGTAAAGTTATTGTACAGAGACGACTTGTGGGTTAGTGAGGGTAAAGTTACTCCCTTCACCATTAATACAGTGCTCATTAACGCAGCCAATCAAGAAACTATCAATGGAACATAATGATGCATACCAATCAGCTGTGATAAAATCTTCATTAAAAAAACACTTCGCCCAATAGCGCAAGTACACAAGGATTGTGATGGGAGTATTTTCTTCTCATTTATTTGCCTTCAAGACGGGTGAATGAGCATACAGCTTTGTAAATCAACACTGGAATTAAAATTTAGATGTGACAAAGCCTAAGATTAAAAGCGACACCTTAAGTATTTATCTTCTCTGTGTACCCCTATTGAAATATCCTTTTAGAATTTAAATTTTTACTGTCTGTTAAAGTGGAAGAATTAGTAATAAATTAAACAGGGCTTTGCATGGTAACATAAACAAACCGAGTCAGCATATTTACAAGTTTACAAATTGTTTAGCGAAAGTTTTAAAATCTTAAATATCTTGAATATTTAGCATCGAGTTCCTTGTTTGAAAATAAGTCAACCCAGATGGAACTGGCCTGTGCAGTCCTTTGATAAGTGGTAATTGAGAGTAACAATCTCTAGTCATTGAGTTTATCAGCAGGTCGGTGACCTTTGCCACTGTTTGTTGTATTTAACTATCATCTGACAATTACTGATGAAAATAATAGACTATTAATTCCTGATTCTGTTTTGCCAAAACTAATTACAAGTGTATGCATTTAAATAATTAAGAATAGCAAACCGATACTAATTAGAATAAACCTTTAATGCTATAAACTACAGTGTATTTTCTTAAGTATGTTGGATTTCGACTAAATATTAGTTTTAGCGAATTTCCCCTATAGGGAAGAAGCTATTACCGTAGTCGGCATGGTAAGATCTAGGCCCGGGACCATGGTAACTTTTTGTTTTGAGGTCTCCAGATGCCAAAAACACCATTCGTTCAAAACTGTATATATATATATGTCCGTGGGTGCGATAACTCTCATAAAATTTCGTGATTTTGATGAAATTTGGTACAAACATTTAAAGCAACATTTACTTTTCACCGTTGGATTTGGCTTAAAAAGACGAACAATTTGGTGTTTTTATCATTTCTCTACTTCTATTGGTTACAGAGATATCAAAAGTGCTAAATACAGTTCGTTGTCCAATGTTATTCTTAGGGGGAAAAAGAAAAATTGTATATCTCGCTTATTTATCAACTTATCCTGACGAAACTCGGTATATTGATTTATATCGTTGTTGTCTATTGATATTTGCATAAAAAACTATTTTTTTGCCGATATTTCCCGTAACAGCAAACCTGCATACTCAGCCGCCATGTTATTCTTAAGGAGAAAAATTAAAATGTCATTAATAGTTTATTTATGAATGTATATTGATGACACATGGTATGTGGCTTTATGTGGCATTAAGATACATATATACACACTGGAAATTTGCTGAGTATGCAGGTTTGCTGCTACGGGTTTATTAAAGTTTGTGATGATACAAATTGATATCAAAATTTTATTTTATTTGCAGAGTGGGTATTTCTAATTGTGTACATTTGTTTTAGATCAACCCCATCAAAACTATTTTAAAAAGAAACAATGAATAATAGATTTTAGTACCAAAAAATATAATAATAATTATTGATTATTCATACTATTTATTTTTTAAATGTTTAAAACAAAACATTAGTTGACTGTATTAAAACGTTAAATAAACTTTAAACTGTTTACCAATGTATGAAAGTGGTTGAATACTTTTGAGTATAAACAAAATATATTAATCAACTATAGTCATTAAGTACTGAAGATAAATATTTTATATAATATTTTGTTTTTCTTTTGTTTTTTTAGCCTAGTGATATTTTGTGTAGGATAATGTTTGGTGCTTTATTTATAGCAGTAAGAGACTACTCTCTGCAGGCAGAAATATTAATTTTAAACGTCTATTTTGTTACATGTAGTTATGACATTTCTAAGGTGCGACATTCATAATATTTAAATATAATTTTCCATATTGGAAAATAGTCATGTCATTATCTATTAAATCCGTTCTTGAATGTGATTAACCCTCTAGGTGTCGCATCAAAAAACCTGAAATGTTATGCCATTTTTTTAACTTTTGCAGAATTTTATATAAAATGCTATAACAAATAAAATTTTGATATATTGTTAAACGAGTATACATTTTCTTAGAGAGCAGAAAATGGGCTATCTTTTAATATAGAATTTGTTGGCCTAAATGTATGGTATAACAGTCCGGCTTGGGTTTAAATCTAAACAACCCTAAAAAAAACTTATTTTTTATGTTACGAGACCCGTAGAATATTTAGACAGCCATAATCAAAAGTCCAAGATATACATTTTGTTCAAAATTTAATAAGGAAAAAGAAAATATACATATATATATATATATGTATATATTATATATGTATATATATACATATATATATAATACACAACAACGTAACCTCACATTACAGCATTCCTATTGAAAACATAACTAAACAGCTGATTAAAAACGGCTGCAAAATTATTAGTTCGCAAAAGGGCGAACATTATTAGTTGTCATGAAACCCAGATGTTGCCGATCACTTTGGTATAATGGATGGTTCGAAACGACCGATCGTCAACGAGATATACACGCTAAACTGGATGTCTGCAAAGTCGACTGAAATCAGTCGATTAACACTCAAGCGTCAAAAAAAGTCGACTGAAATCAGTCGATTGACACTTAGAGGGTTAATGTTCAAAAATAGTGGTTAGAATTTAATTACTTACAACCAAAAAATAAGTGCCATATTTAATAAGAGAAAGTTATTTTTATACAATATATTTTAATTTCCCAAAAATAAACACAATTTATCTCATAGTATATTTAATATTTTGTGATTACTTTCATCACAAAATGTGCCTTATTATATGTTTAAATTTTGTGAATTTCATCACAGTTATTTATTTACGCAACCAATCCACCTCATAATAGTACTTATTACAGCATAAATTACCAACACCAAGTGAAAAGACTTGAGACAAATTATTTATTCTTAAACTGTCACAATAGATTCAACTACTTTAGATAGTTACTTTAGTTATTTTTATTAACATACATGCTCTCTCTCATTAGTTGTCATCTGTAGATAACTCGTTTGTTGATTGCAATCTTAGGTGTTGTAACTCTGACAAAAATAAACATGTTGGAAATAAACTCGGGTGTAACAAGGTTACTTCACTCTTATACTTTCAAGCCCAAGTGACTTTTAAACTAATTAAGCCAGATTTAAATAATATAGTAAACATTTTATGAGTAAACTGTTACATTAAGTTTTAAAACAGAGTTTATACAAAATATCTGTAATTTTAAATGTAGGAAACCATTAAATATAGTCCCTGAGGCTGAATCTCACTTTTAATTCAAAATTAGTGGTTTAATAAGTAGATCTATCTAATTCAAAATTAACAGTTTAAAATGTAGACAAAATAATGTTAAATATAGTTTAGCATACATGAAGCTTGTGACTTAAGTTGTTAGGGTTACAACAAACTTCTACAGTTACATATTTATTTTTCTTGCGAAGCTGAGTATGTTTTAAGAGTACTGTACCAGGCCATTGCCTGATTGCCTGTTTGTACCTGATTTTCAAGAACTGAAGTCTTTTCAATAAATGAAGCTGTCTGTGCAAATGTTTGGTTATTTGTTAAACCTGGTAGGCAAAAGTAGAACTAACTTGTCCAGTGCAGCATGTAACCTGGTAGACTCAAAAGCTGAACTACCTCGTTCAGCGCCCGGTCCCCATACAGCTGCTAGTCTGATATGTGGCTAGGCGGTCTCAGGCGCTAACCCCTGGCCAAGCTTAGATTGAGGGTTTGAATCCCGTCTCAGAAATGGTGGTTCTTACTTGAAAATCGTGGAGTTCACTTGCCTATGGTAGAGTTGAAGGGGAGGCCGGACCTTAAGAATTAGGTGGACGTCTCAGGTCCAAGCAACGGAATGGGTAAATTATTTACGAGTTTAGATCTAATCAGTTGTTTTACTACTTTATCTATCCATACTGTGTGTTGAATAGAACATTTTTTTGTGTTCGTGCTTTAAAAATATTTGAAAATGAAACAAAAAACAGAGATTAAACCACTTCTCGAGGGATTCAACAAGTTTGGGAGTCAAAGGGTTACCTGATACCATAGGAGTGGTGCAAGAATTACACTCATATTAAACTCTGAGTATCTGTTTGATTCAATTCATCATTGAGTCTCTTCCTTTAGTGACATAAGTATTTCATAAATCAGCTAATAAGTTTTAAAACTAATTTCTGGACACTTAATGACTTTCAGACAGTTTAAAAATTATCTGGAAACAACTATTTTTGGAATTGTTAGTATATGTCGAAAATAGTTATTGTCGGAGCAGAATGATGAAAAACATTTCGTTTGGGGTTGAGGAAAATCAAGGAAGGAAGTCATACAAAAAGGTTTTTATTATAAATATATACAAGTAATTCTACAGCATGTGTAGAATAAAGTGTGACTTTAGTACTATTTTAAGATAGCTAAATACAAAACGATGTGAAGGAGCTTATGAACATAACAAGATAAGCAGTAAACAATCACTGCAACAATTCAATAATCAATTGCTCTGTTTCCTAGTTGACCAACCAATATAGGCGTGTGAATTTAGTATTACTTCTGATAATAGTTTTACCCAGCATTATTCTAATTTGTTCCATACATTTCTGTATATTGTATAAATTAATAAATAACCACAAGTAAGATCTAATCTCATATTAAATGTATTTCAGATATTCAATTGTAAACAATTTATTATTATTTTACCGATACAGTAATAAAACATTTTTGTATTATTGTAGTACTTAAAGTAGTCTTTGGTTTTGAGTATTTAATAACATTGAAATGTTATCTTTTGTTTACACTTAATTAGAATTTTATCCTTTGTCATAAATAAAAGAAACTAGGTATGTAGTTTATATTAGCATTTTTTTAAATCTTGAATGCCATTATAAATTAGAGATGTGTTTTGAAAGTTTAAAAATATAAATTAATTTAAAACATTAAAAGCTTTACATTAAATTAAAATGATAATAAACTTCATTATCTGTATTCAATGTTGATAGCTGGCCCAAATTGTGTGATAAGTTATAAACCTATTTGATGTTTATTTTTTATATGCTGATTGTATAAACTAATATAGTTTTCTCAATTTTTATATTGATAAATAAATATAATAGTATGTCATCCATTTAATTAATTCAATGATAGTTCAATCACAGGCCTTAGATTAGTATGTGAATCTAGTAAAATATTAATACTAAGCACTGTAAAATTATGCCTAAGGATACATTGCAGAACACATTTTTCCTTACACAGTCGATGCTTAACAAACAAAATGTATTATTGAATTTTCTCTCTCAAGCATTATGCATAAGCATGAAATAATATAAAAGTTGAACAATCAGAAAGAAATATTGCCTTTAAATGTGTTTACAATATAAGAACAATCTCCTTATTTTCGTCAGCTGTGATAAACTAAATAGAATAATTACTGTTCACTAAAACTCATTTAATCGTTGTACCACTGGACTTAAGATATCCTTCAGTCATAAGGGTTTAGAATTGATTACTTGAATCACTTGGCAAACTTTACGTTTCCCAACCCAATTTATTTCTTACATAACATCCACTGACCAAAAAGGTCACTCATTTCCATCTACAAAATTTAAATTCTTCCTCTCTACCTTATATCACAGAATTGCCTGGGCGAGACAAATATACAACATGCCTAGGCATGTGAAATTCCTTGTGTTTGCATGTAAAGCAGGCACAGTACACCTCACGTTCCTGTATTAGGTAGGCGCAAGGCTAGAAGTTGCCTATGTAAGCGTTGTCGACAAAACAGGTAAAACTCAATCTCACGTGTGAAATTCCTTCTGACCATGTCCTTTACTTCCTCACTCACTGGTGGTTTGAAAGTGTTTCTGTTGATTTTCCTGAAGCTGTCCAGTTCTTCTGAAATCAGTTTTAAGAATTTTTTAAAACAAGCTCAACTAGTGAGAGAGTTTATAAGAGAATCATTTGAAAAAATAAATATAATCCTATCACCTTTATTGTTCATATTGAGTGCATTTTTCTAAACATCACCCCAGACACTGCTAGTCTATCACCTTATATTTTTCAGCTTCCTCCAGTATACAATAAATCACAAGCTGTCAAAGTACTAGTACTCTTTTACACAACCAGCTTTTTTATTTTAATTCCATATCATATATCTAGGATTCCTCTGAAACCCCTGGCTGAAGTTTGATATCCAGTTAGGTAAAGTGCTCTGCAAGGACAGGGTGAGGTGAATGAAAGTCAATCTGCAGTTCAAAACACAATTAAATAATTTTTTATGAGATAAACTAATAACATTTACTTAAAATATGGTTTTACAATACCTGTTCGGTAATAAAATTTAACTATTTTAAAACATTACCAACACCAAAAGCATATACAGTGAGAAAACTTCTACCTGTTTGAAGCACTTTCTGCTAGAGATCCTTATATCTTACATGACCATAGAAAGTTGTAAATTAAATTTCTGGGGCTATTTACTAGTGGAATTAAAGATGGGATAGGATAACTAAGTTAAGCAGTGTCAAACTTGGCCAGTATGCTGAGGGTTGTAGACACCAATGCACCAGAATAGTTTTCATTACCCATCCCTGCCAGAGAGCTAGAAAGTTGCGTACTATCATGAATCATGATAAATGTTTATGAAGCATCCATATACCATCGTGATAACATCCTGTATTGGATCCTTGGTCAGAACCAGCACTAGGACTCCACTAGGATATTTTAAAGGTAATTTATAGCAATTGAGGAGGATGCTGTAGCTTAATTCATATACGTCAAACTTAGTAAGTCAGTAAATCTATACTATTCCTCTCTTCAAAATTTTTTGTCAAAATTTAAATACAAGTTTTTTCTCAGAGATAATGAAGACACAATGGTATTAACTTTGATTATATATCTTATATACGATATATACCTGTGTATACTTGTTTAGCCCCTGCGAAGAACCTTGGAATGTAGTGTTCTAAGACGGTGAACGTGGAATTGAGATCCTCCAGAACCCCGACCACAGCATAATGTCTCTCGACTGCTCGCTTTGCTCGCTGCAGGGCGCCGTCTGTGTTGAAGGGCCTACAACAACAAGTATGTTTAATTCAGCTGTCTACCTCTCTACCTCTTTAAATACGCAAAAGGAACTGTACAAAAGTTGCAGGTAATTGGTATTATTACTTATACGCAAGACTTTCAATTATTCTTTGAGGGAACTAAGATTTTTGTCTCATAGCATATAATGTTGACGTAATTTCAATGCTGGGGCTTACTTGTAAATAAATACAACCACATATTAAATAAACTCTTACACATCTCATAACTGTTTTCCTTATTTGTTAATTATCATATGGCTTTACTGTAAGGGTAATTTCTATCACAGAAATAGTTCTCCTTGCCTCAGAGATCTTCCATTTTTCTACATGGGTGGACCTACAGCTTAAGGTGGGTTTCAAACCACCAGATTATGGTTTTATCGCACAGATAATATCTATTGTGTTTGGCAAGAATCAAACCTTGAGGGATAAATGATTGTGCTTTAGCCACTACACCATGCTGCTCTCCCTTACCTGGCTTCTTTGTCCTTAACACCCATTAAAAGATTCTTGTGAGGGATTTGGTAGCTCTTCTTGAATATTTCCAGCAAAAATCAGACAAATGAAACACACAGTATCATTACATTACTTTCTCTTTTCTCAGAGTTATACATCTTGAACTTTGAATCTTTTTTACCAACAAAAATTATATACTCACGTGCAGGCATCACTGTGACCGCAGAAGAACATGCTCTGGCGGCGGTGGTCACCGATGCCCTCCCTGGTCTCGCCCTCCAGGTATTGGCACTCTCGGTCACCCCTCAGCACACACGTCTCAAAGTCCTGATGCAAATATTTAATAGTTTATCCAATACAATAGCAGGTGAATTAACAAAGAATGTATTTTTATAGCAAACATAACTGGTTATAGTTGTCTCACCTTCCTTCTTGGAATATCTGCTTTGTTCATTTGGCATTATTGGCCCATCATGCAAGCAGCTTATTTAATTATATTCACATTTAGTTTATTCATGGTGAGACAAAATAGTAGTACAAATAAGATGTAAATGTAGATGTTTCCTAAAACCCACATCTAGAGAGTAAGATCTTTTGATTGGTACCAAACATGTATGCAAGTTAGTAGATATAGAAGTCTAAAATTGTCAAACCAAAATAAAGAAGTTATTTAAATAATATAGATAGATATATATTACATTTAAAATGATTGACAAATATTCTCAAAAAGATTCCAGAAGAAAGAATGATTATACTCAATCCGGACTTTACAAAATTCAATGCTCAGATTGTAACAAATTTTACATTGGACAGACAGGTAGATCATTTCAGTCAAGGTTTAAGGAACATATACAAGCACTAAGAAGCAATAACAAAACCTCAATGAAATCCAATTTTGCTGAGCATCTCCTGACAACAAACCATAGTTATAAGAGCATAGACGAGAATTTAAAGATAATAAACTATATGTCCAAAGGTGAGAAAATGAACTCAGCAGAAGAATAAAATTGAATATCTTTATCGCTCACAAAGAAATGCCTCAGGAATTACTAAATACTCAAATTAATACAATTAATCCAATATTTGAAAAGCTAAGGAAAATGAGAATAGATAGATAGAAAACTTTTTCATCAAAGTGAAACATCTGCTAAGTAATTTCCTCATATGTCTGTTATTGCAATATTTTTAATATCGTAAAACTAGGTTAGGTATTTGTTGACCATGATGATGGGCTTATGTCCCGAAACATGTAGTCTTTAAAATAAAAATAAAGAAATTCCTTAAGGCTTATTTATTCAGTTGAAAAATGATTCATTTGATTATTATTATATTACATTAAATATGTGAGAATCTAAGCACTTTATTAAACTAGCCATACAAGGTTAATTGATGTTACAAGACATCTGAGAGTAGAGTCCCCTTACTTTCTTCAGCCACTCGGGGTCAGGCAGCGGAATATCGGGGAAGGCCTGTTTGCGCTCCACGTAGTACCATGGAGCTCGCACGTAGTAGTACCAGGAGATCACCCTCTCCACTGGGTCCCGGACCAGGTTCACGTAGATCGGCTCTGGCAGTCCTAGACTGAACACACGACAATAATGGTGTTAGCTATCAACAAGATTGTGTGCACACACAATGTTGTTCAAACCACTTTAATAATGGATTTCAAATTGAGGAAGTGAACATTGTGTTTTGGTTTTAAGAAATTATTGTGGACATTTGTCACCACTGGTTAAGGTAAAAATTCTTACAATGTTTCGGGATCTGGAGTCTGACCCTATCTTAAGATGAGAAGAATGCTTGCAGCATAAAAAATATAGTGACACAATCCAGGTAAAGCTGGGGAAAAATAAGTTAGATTGTTTCCTAATGAGTATTCCCTAATAAGTATTTCGGCAATTATGCCCAGCACCTTGTTGCCATTCTCAAGGCCAAGAACATGAAGTTTCTGATAACATTACTGGTACAGACACAACAAGGCGCTGAATATGGCATAAACTGTCAAAATACATATACACTAAGAATTTGGAATAAGGATTGTTCAGACGTAAGTCAAAAAGTTGTTATTGGTAATTGACAATCAGTGCTACAGTAAAATTCACTGCCGATTTCTTAAATAACATAAACTTGCCAACGCTCACAATTAATTTCATACAGAATAATTGTGTTTACTGTTGTCATGGGGTTTTGGTTTTAAATTACTTAAATTACTCACACAAACAACCACTTTTGTTTGGTTGAGCTTTACAATCTTTATACTTATAATTCAATTTAAAACTTATTTGCATTTTTATAAAACTTATAATATTTTGTGTCTAATGCAAATAAAACACTCCTTCATTGAGTTAAATAAACTTTAGGATGTAGAGAGTCTTTACCAAGTCCAGTGAGTCTTTGCCAACAAATGTGATATTGTACCTCGGGAATCCAATCCCGGATGATATTTTTAATCCCGGGATTTCGGGATTACGTTGAAGGATCCCGGGATCCCGGGATTAACATTACTTTGTGTACAAATAACAGTGACAAATTTATTTTTAGTTTTTCATGTTTAACATTTTATTCTATTTAGGCAATTTTGTACACGTTTGGAATCTATTTAATCAGATAGCTGCTACAAAAAATTATTTTTTACATTGTTTAGAATGTTAAGAAATTCATTTTTTTTTTAGTATGGCCCAGGATCACTTTCAGAATACTTAAACGGTTTGAGTTATCTTTTTCCATAAGTGATCCTATTCGTCCTCAATATATGCACACAACCACCCACGCTGCGTCGTCGTGATTTAGTTTTGACCAGACGTCAATGTCAATGAGCAGTTATTTTGACAAATAAATAAATTATATTTTGACAAAGGATTCTCTAATAATCATACGACTTATATAATATAACTAAGTAAACTTAACCTGCATTCTACAATTATTAGTATTATTAATCAAAATAAAACATAATCCTCTTGCAACTTGTATTATAAAAACTTAATATTATTAAACAAGAATAATAACACATATTTATTTATTTAAACTGATGTCAATTAAATTTAAGCTTTTAAATTTCTTTAACTGTTTTTGAATTAAATCAAATTATTAATTGTGTTTATAGTATTCAAAAACCTTCTATTCAGACCTATTTAGATCACTATTTAGACCTATTTTCGTAATCCCAAAAATCTCGGGATTAGAACCTGAAATCCCGGGATTGGTAGGAGAATAAATTTGGACGGGATCCCGGGATTGGATTCCCTAATTATAACTCACGGTTACAATATCACATTTTCCAATTGTTACAAAGATTAATTATTTATTGAATACATTTTTATAAGTAAATGTATAAGGCTATGTTGGCTGGAATACATCTATAAATAATATTTACTAAAGAAATCATCTAAATTCCTCTATCAATTATTAAAGTAAGAAAAATACAGTTATACAGGGTAACAGGGTGATTCACGAAGGGTGAACTTCAGGAGCTCTTTCTCTGCATGTAAAAGTAAAGAAAAAGAGTTATATAAACATAGGTCCAGAAATGCTTTGTTAGCGAATTACGACTAGCGAAAGATTTCGCCCATAATTTAGTATCTTGGGTGAAAAGAAGACTTGCTGGAATTCTGGGAAAGTAAATAAAGGGGCGAAATCAGAGGGTTCTTATGGTTTTTGACCTGAAAAATCTAATGAAACATTTCACAGAACTGTATCTCCCTTTGTTTTTAAATTAATCCACTTGGAACCTAAAAAAGAGGGATCAAGAAACAACTTTTTTACATTTTACCTTCAGCAACTTTGTTAAATTAGGTTAGACACTCAACTTTTTAAAACAAAACTTAATTCTGAATAGAGGGGTGCAAATATACATAAGTGAATGGATGTTCGATTCGAAAATTCTGCACCATTCCACGTTATCGCTTTTTTCCAAGCATAAATTTAATTATTTCTTATAAGCCAATGAAAAAGTTTTCTTTTCCGTAAAACAAGGAAAATTTTGATGAAGTTGCAGCGTAATTGGTCTTCATAATTGTTGGTTGAAACCGTTTCAAAAATTAAACTTAACTATAACATTTACTTTTTTTTCAATTACATTTAAAGTGAGACCAACGTGCACCTATTACTTTTGTGGAAACTACAATTAGTGATCTCTGTTTTACTGCTAATTACTGCTTGTTTTATCTTTTCATTTATAGGATTAGTGACTTTCATCCAAAACAATAAAAAAGTATTCTGAAAAACGTAAAAACCCAATTTTCGGCTGTAAGTCCAAACGAACAGTTTCCAGACCCACGTTGATACGATATACTTTTCTTGTCTTGATACAAGGAATCATTTGGCACATAGTAAGATAAAAGATTAGCAGGGATGGATCCTGTCTGCCATAAGTCACGTGTAAAACCATGAAATCATTAATGTTTTTATTAATATTGATTAAAGATTTTGAATCTTACTGTGTAAAGTTGAGGAAGCAGATGTGCTTGACGTAGACGGATGGAGTTGAGTACTGGTCAATCATTGTAGCCAAACCCAACTGAAACACGATAAAATCAGAATTAAGGGTTGCAACTGATTTTCTCAAACTGTAATTTGATTTATTTTGTAACAGTCTTTTTAGCTATACTTTTTTATAAAAGGTTGTTTGGAATACAGTAGTCCAATTGCTTTTAGGTTGTTCGAATAATTACTTGTGTTTTTTAATTTCTGACAGGAATAGATTAATGGTGTATTTTTATGCTGATATAATAAAGTATCTGGGAGTAAACAAAATTTAAAAATAATTAATTTAATAACAATTATTAATCACAAATACTCAAGCACTGGCCTCGCTAGACAGACATTCCAAGCTTACGTTTGATCCCAGCTGACTGATATGATAATTTTTCACTTGCGGTAACCAATAGATTTTCTATGTGACTTATACCGTTACGGCACTTTGCTCTCTTTAGATCGCCGCACAGGTCTTTTGGTCCTTTACAACAACGGACAGTTGAGGTTAACAAAAATGGTTTAATCCTTCAAAAAAGTTAACTACTCTATATTATATATTTGAATCAATGAATATAGGTTAAATTAATCTAAATACCATAAAACTATAATATTTCAGTAGCTTTTTCCATTATAAATGGTTTCATGACTATTGAATTTTGCCGAACCAAACTTGAGGACTCATTAAACTATTTTGGTGGTTAGTTTTGAAGACCGGAGCCTTAACTCATTATATAGAGTTATTTAGCTATCAAACTGAGGTCTTAGAGTCTTGAAGAAGTATTCTGACAAATTATAAAAAACAGAAGAAAGCAGCCTGTAATTTCATCAAAATAGAGAAAGGACATGCATAAACAATGATACCCATTAAAAGGGATAATATACAACTTCCGCGTGTCATTACTCATATTTTATGAGCTATCATGTTCAACGAGCCGCCAATCTCTTTATGTGGTGATAAAGGTTTTATTGCTTTCTATCATTCACTTTCTCATAAAAGCCTCTTCAATGGTTATTTTACTATGTAAATAAACATTTGAAGCAAACACTCAATTTTTTTTATATTAGATTTATACGTGTCTCCCTGTATTTTACAAATAAGTCAATATAAATACATCAAGTTTTAAGAGAAGTACCTTTGACACAATGATTCAAAAGTTTCAAAACAACTAACATGAAGTGATTTTGTGAAACTTTGATTCTTTCCTCCCACACCATTTTTGTAAAATTAAAAAACCCTCACGCCTTTTTCCCCAAAAAATAAACATCACTTGCTAATTACTACTCATCTAAAAAATTAGTTGTGTTTGAATATCAACAATGATGAAACCAAATTTTGTGTGTATACGAAAATTAAAATGATTATGCCACTTTCACTGATCAAAGACATGTATATTTTTTTAATACCTAAGTTAATACATAAGTTAATACCTAAGTTAATACCTAAGTTAATACCTTATTTAATACATAAGTTTTCGACAATAATGGTATTTTTAAACATTTAATTGGGAGAATTCCTCACTATGGTCTAGTTATCTATATTAATAAATAAGAAAAACCAATCATCCCCCAGTCCAAACCTCTACACCTGCAACCACAAAATTTGGCATATAAACTCTTTATATAACATAGATGTGCCACTAAGAAAGGATTTTAATTAATTCCCATAGGGCTCCACCCAAAAGGGGAATCAAAGTTCCAATCCAGTATTATTCTTATGGAAAACGAAAAAATGATCATCAAACCTGTTCAGCAGGGGCGAGACGGATGGTCTCAACTCGTTGGATGTGATCGCGGTGGAAGGCGAACTTGTTCCTGATGGCGAGGTGACGCAACAGCTCCATGAACGTCTGGGAGCCGACCTTCGGCACTCGGTTGAAGAACACCAGCTGCTTGCGAGCCTTCGCTGTGTTGTTGAGCTCTGACACATCCAGGCTGTCCATCTGAGGAACACAGCGAAGGATAAGATTCGAGGTTAGATTTGAAGACCAGCAGAAGAGATTTTGCAGGTTATGGAAAAGGTAGTGGAGCAGGAAGCAGGATCCGCCCCCTACTCCCAACTTAAAAACATTTTTATGGGTAGAGTTTCTTTATAATATACACCAAAAGTAATTTCCATTTCCATGAATATTCATAGTGAAAATTATAGGTTGTCACTATTTCTTCATGTTAAAAATAGATTTTAGGGCATAATCTGAATTTTTATCAGAATTAGAGTATAATCCATGCATGTAAAAATTAAAACAATTTTCATTACGTCATTATCTACTACTAACTACAGGTTTAGCTCGCTAGAGTATTCAGTAGTAAAACTGTTAAACTATCTTGACTAATAAACATTAACTATGAATACACAAACCCTTTTTAGTCAGGCCTGATGTTAACAATTCAGACACTTTTCTGCACTCAAATTATAGTGTTATTGATTCAAATACCTCCATTTGCTTGTACAAATCGGCTGTTGTCTCTATCACGCGCTGCAGAACTACATCAAACTGTTAGAACTTGGCTGAATTTTGCCTATAATACAGAAAAAAACACGATAAAACCTTCTTAGTGCCTTCTTAGTACCTTCTTAGTTTTTAGTACCTTCTTAGTGTTTGAGCTTTCATCGGCATTAACACATGTTACATTATTCATACGGGTATCCAATAAAACTTAGATACCATCAGATAATCATTTTAAATGTAAAGCTGCATCCACTCTTGGGCCGAATCTAGATGAGCAAATAAGATAGTGGTCGCATGCGATAGTGCTATGGTGGGAAGTTGACTGCTGCATGAGAAATATCAGCTGAATATTTAAATTACTATATTTCACTTGTTATGTCGCTTGTGCTAGATTCAGCCAAAATGTGGTGGTGGTGGCTTAAAAGACCACTGGAATGGAGTTCTGGTATTGAAAAGTGACAGAAAGACTTTTCTATATACCCTGCCAAATAGAAAATTAAATTCATGGATGTGGGGGGAAACAAGAAACAAATACACAAACATTATTGTGAAACATCCCCTCAGACAACAATTCTGTATAAGATATCTCTTTTTGTAGGAACCCAATATAAAATTACGTAAAAAGACTAGAAAGAAAGTGATACTGGAAGCTGTCAAAGGGGGTTATTAATATCCTCTTGCCAACTCTCACTTTGCAGTGAGGTGTTTAAATCATCTAAAGTGCAACAATTTTCCGTTCGCCAGTGAATGACGGAGAGCTACAACCTCTTTCCCACACATCCGGTAGCTGCCGGGTTGTTATCCACTTACGACCGGCGGCCGGCATAACCTGATCTGCGACTATCATCTTCCACCATTACCATCACCATGGACAAAGGAAAGTGAAGAAGCTGCACCACTTGTTCGCATGCAGCAATAAAACTCGTTCTATATATAGCTAATCTGCATGCCCATTTTGTGTTCAGTTAACTGGTGGGGGGTAATGTCATTGCCCTCCCGTGTTTTAAGTACCTGAAAAGTTACTCATTTGTTAATAGTTTTAGTATAAAATTGGATAATTCTAATAGTAAGTCCTTTTATGACTACTAGAATTTTTAAACGTCTACCAATTTTTCTATGGCCAATTTTCAAATATTCCCTACTATAAACGAGTTCGCACGCAGCACGCTGACGTAAGGGAAGTGAATTTCCACATAAAAACTTGTAAAACTCAAAATAAGTGTAAAAACATACACTTATTTATTGAAATCTGAAAACATTGATTTTTTGGCTGTTCTGATACTCCTGGTTTCATTTACTTGCAAAGCTGGGAATACAATTTTGCGCATTATAAGGTTAGGAGAAGGTCCAGACAGGCTTGAAAGTAGGCTTGCGGTTGCTGGGGATGATAAGAGTACTCTAACAAAGGAATAACAGGCTTTTCTAGTGTAAAACCCTCATAAGACAACGTACTGTGTTTAGCCGATACACATTTTCTTTAATAACTCGGTAAATATTTATGCTAGAATGACGAGAGAGGGCTTAAAACTTTTGCCTCTCTAAGTAACATCTTTTTACATGCATTAATGTTACATCCAGGGCTTTTCTGACACTTTTTGGGCCCAAAAACTCGAAATTTGAAAGATTAATCCCCAAAAAAAGGGGTTTAGAGTTTTCCGATTGTTTTGCCCAACAAAATTTTCCAACTGATTACAAAACGGAACGTCCCTACCAAATTTGAAGTAAATCGGACAAAAAATGTGACCGCTAGAGTGCAAACACACACATATATATATAAAATTTTGAACGACCCCCCAAAACGTGTTCAGGGGGTCATGTTAGGAACTTCTATGGTGGTCCCGGGCTTAAGTTTCACCGTGCGGGTCATGCTAATAGTTCACTTTCCATAGGAAATTCACTAATAAGCAGTCAAATTGGAATCATGACTTTTTAGTTTCACAATTTCATAGTGAAAATTATTCATTTTAAATTTCATCAAAGCCCAATGTATAATTATTAAATGATTTTACAGTACAGTACTTTATACATTGTCGAAAACACTAGGCCAAAGGTAGACATAGTAGTATAAGGAGGAGCTCCAGCCCTAAAATATTTACTGTTTCTACCACAGCAACAATATTAACATGCAAGTTCCACCCTTCAACTCAAGAGATAATCAGATATCATTGATAAGGCTTTTTTAAAGAAAACAAAATACCTATCAATTTCAGTGAGCAGGACTATGATATCCAAAATAGTAGCCAGTGCTTCATTTTTGTAAAAGCTAGATAACACCACTAAATTGTTTCATTGATTACAGCAAAAATTAATAACTCGCTAGTTAAAATTAGCTCTCTTTATACAGCAAACAAGATGTCGTTTGATTTGTTTTTATATTCTGCACTTCTTTCAAAAAAGGTATTTGTTTTTTCAACGACTTTTAATGAAACATGACATTACAATTTTTAAATGGCTGTTATATAGAAATAGTTGTAGTTAAATAAAGAAAATTCCATGCCCTTGTTTTACGTACTGAGCACAGAGAATTCTGGTACTGAGACTGAGATACACATGAATGTCAAATTTTAAATTTATATATTAAACGACCGTTGAATTAAAAAAATGCGTAAGAATCACAAACACAACGAGAGGCAGCCCAAATGGTTTTTTTTTCTTATTCTGTTGTTTGTAGACTTAGCCATTATAGATGTACAATCATATATTTGCTGTAATACTGTTTCCAAGTTTGCCTTAACCCAAAGAAAAATCTACAAAATGGTCCCAAGACTTTGGATAAGTCCTATATAGAATTAATATAGTTTACAATGTTCTCCTTAAAATGTAATTGTTTCCTTAAGAAAATACTATTTGTTAGATATAGTTGTTGCTTTCATACGCAATAGTAATTTTGGTAGTTTTACCCCCTGAGAGGGCTGAGAGGCCAAGCTTGGCTGATCAACTGACCAGACTCAAATACATCGTGTGTACAAACCTCGAGTACACAGTAATTATACAGGGTGTTTTTTTAATTGCAACCCATATTTAAAATGAAAACTACAAGTATTTGGAATAAATACAAATTTATTTATTGGCATTTACATTTTGTATAATATATTATTTATGTTTTACCACATTTTAACCTACATTAAATGTTCCAGTAAACCACCATTATGATTTACACAAAGTTGAGCCCTCTTCTTCAAATTTCTGAACCCTTTTTTCAAAGTAGCCTTTTCAATTTCTCCTATCACATCTTTAATGTTTATTTTCAGCTGCTGGATGTTCTGTGGGTTGTTTGCAAATGCCTTACTTTTTAAATATCCCCACAGGAAATAATATGGTGGGCCCAAACCTGGGGATCTTGGTGGGTACAGCCCCTTGCCAAAAAATCTCCAAAAAGTCTGTCTCAAAAAAATCTCTTTAATAGGTCCGTAGGTTCATATGATGAATGTCACGTTGCTCCATCTGTTGAAACCAACAGTACCTTTCGTCTTCTTCCAATAAAGCCACAAACTCGTGCATAATATCTTGATAACGGTCAGAATTCAATGTAGAGTCGAAAAATATTGGTCTTATAATCCGTTTTCGAGAAATTGCAAACTAAATTCCAATATTTTGACTATGTAAAGGTTTTGACAATGCTCCAATAACGATTGTTTTGACTGTTTACGTAGCCACTCTGATGACACCAAGCTTCATCATAAAAAACACATTGTCCAAAACTGTTACAGAGTTGCGCGAACCACTTGAGCTATTGGCAGTAGCATAGTCCAGCAGGAAAATCATTGGAGCTAATTTTATGAGATTTATTAATTTTGTAAGGAGTCAAACCTAATAATTTTGTGGCTGTAAAAGCACTATATAGAGATATTTGCTTTTGTTGCTTTAGCTTTCTCAACGATTTGTTTGGCGAGTTTTCAAAAATACTCCTAACATCTTCTAAAGTTTCCTCATTAAGGACTGTTCTTTTTCAGTTGTGTTTTTTGTTTCCTACACATCCAGTTTCCTTAAATTTTTTAAAGGGTTTATAAATGCTTGATTTGTTAGGTATACTCACATCGGGAAACGTAGCCAAAAACCTCTCTTGACATAAAATGAATGATTTAGTTTTAATATACTCCTCTACCATACTCACCCTTTGAGCTTGGGAAAACCCATTTTGTATGTTACTCACAATAACTTCGCAGTAACCCTAAATTATGCAAACAACAATACAACAATGCATATCAGCTGATAGATATTGAATTAAAGGAAACAGGGCTGCCAACATATGAACTTGTTTTGTCCCTAAACAGTGACTTTCAGTACTTTAACACCGGGTTGCGTTTTTTTAAAAAACACCCTGTACTTATTTGAAGTAATATTTGCTTTGAATGTTACCCATCATCGACCACCCATCATTGAATCGACTAAAATAACATGTGGGTATATCGTCAGCGCCGGAAAATATATGTTGGCAACCACCGCACATTTGTGTACTGCGGGTTTTGCCGTTTAATAATTTCAGTTTTGATCAAACTACTGCTATTTAGTAATGAGTAATATACGATGAATGAGGCATTTTCTAAATATTAGTGGTTTTTCTCACGCAGTTTGTTTGTTGTACGGGAAAATTGAACGCGTAGATCCTCAATGACGATTTTCCCATTATATATTCAAAATCAAAAATTATATTAAAAAACGAAGTGTATTACTCTCATCTGTCTATATCAGAACTATATTTTCCCAAGTATATATTTTGTTTCAAGAAAAAACTTTTCTTCAAATACTTGATTTGTGCTTTGCTCTTACTTATACAAATTGTTGGTCGCTGTTGGCTGAGTCCTGAGTTAGGAAGCTCAATTAGTTTGTAGATATCTTAACTATTACCTCACACGTCATAAGACTCCAAGTAAATAATTGCGTAATCCGTGTTCTTCCTTGTCCCTTTTATCTTAACTAACGACAAGGGTAGAATTAATATACTTCTTTTTATTGACACATTTCAATGTTTTTCATTAGACTGTTGTAACTCCTTGTTAAATAAAAGCTACTTTGAAAAATCAACCCTAATACCATCAGGTATATTAATACTTTAAGCAAAGTCAAATGAAGCATTTAAGTAGACTTTCAAAATATGTTTAAAATTATTTAGTCTTTAAAGTTATAATAGCTTCTTATCTAGGAGAAATTTGCTGTAAATGGATAAAACTAAGTCTTAATTTGTGTAGTAACTGTGCTATATGCACAGCTTAAACTTTCGAAAGGATGATCGTTATAAACAAGTTCATGAATGCTCTTGAATAGACGACATCCATGTCACAATTGCATGTACAAGTAGGCTATTTTGAACCAACGGAGCTAATAATTTGATAATGTTATTCGTAATAAAGAAATTTGTCACTGCGTGGTGTCTGGCGATACTACCTACAATCCATAAACTACGTATTATTTTTTAAGACAGAGGTTTTTTACTTTAACAAAGGTCACACATTTATATTTTAAGCTATTCTCTCTCGAGCGTTGAGAACGATCTTTAAAATGATGATTTGAAGAGTTCTGCGATCGGGTAGGAACACCTGCGTGTGGTGTGGAGGATTTCCAATGCTCAATTTGCTCGTATCAAACCAGTATTTTTATCCCAAGGTCAAGGAGTCGTGACGTGTGAAGACAGACCACGACGCATAACCACTGTACAACAAGCGCGGCAATAACTATCAAACCACTGGAGACTATACATGCGCGCTAATAATCAACAAACCACTGCTATTACCGCCGAAGGGTATTACCAATAAGACTCTGTATTCATTGGTATTACGGCTTCTAGTACTTTTTACAATTCCAGGAGTTTTCGTTTGAATATCTTTTTATTATAACGTTTCTGTTTCAGCTAATCCAATAAAAACTCGATATGAAAGGTTTCTGACTGAAATTTTACATTTACAGTACCTTCGTAATAATAGGGAAGGTTCACGTACGTTCACTAAAGAAGTCAGAAAAACGGTTTGGTTCATGCTTGTTAACCACGCACACGACACAGATACGCAAAGGGAAAAACGCACGTACAAAACCTTTGGTACGTTAACGCAAATTTTTTTAGGCATAAATTCATTTTCATGGATGATATTTTGATAAATGCATTGATTTTTATTTAGGTATCAAGTATTAAGCTATCAGTAATAAAAAATATTTTTTTAAATTATTTTTAAAAAAGAGTTATATTTTTTGGGATGAATTGAAAATATCCTAAAAAATGTGATGCATGTATAATTAAATGATAAGTTGAGTTTTCGTTAGGCCTGATTAGGGTTTCCTCTGGCTTAAACAATGTGGTTAAACAATACATTCATTTGTTTGCTTTTAAATTATTAATATAACCCCTTTTTACAGGGGTCTTAGCCCACAAAATCACCACACACATCAACTCAGTTTTACTATCATAACAATCTATTATGATCAGTTAATTATCACTAATCAGTATCTATTATAAGCTATATAGCCTACAAAATAATCTGAAATATCAACTCAGTTATACTACCATAAACGTTTGTTTTATAGACATTTTAAACAACTGTTTCCCACGGCCTTCACTCAGATGTTGTTTTGTATTATAACCCATTTAAACAGTAATATACTTTTGACGATCCAAGTGCACCTCCCCCCCCCTCCCCTCCCCCTGAATGCATCGCGACGTCCCAGTTCCCTCGTTCCCTGGAGAGCTCTGCCGCGTTCCGCGTTCCATATTCCCTTCACCTTCACCTTGCTCTTCAGATCGGCCTGATCCTTCACTGAGCCGCGCCTGCGCCTACAGTCTGGCCACTTTGGCATGGCGTGTACCGGATTAGCTCGCGAATAGACGGTCTTCCGGATAATGGCTAGGGTCAGGCGACCTTCTCACCTCATCACCGAATCATAACAATCCGCCTAGTACACTATTACGATTTCTTATATACTTTAAATGTTTTTTTTACAATTACACTCGGTATAATTCCCATGAAATTCCGAGAACATTTAAACCAAACTTAGCCATAGTGCAGTGGAAGGAATAATAAAATAAAAAAATATAAAATATAAAATTATTCCTTAGGTTACAGTAGAATGGTCGAGTTTGGTATCATTATTATTAGAATGTCATGTAAATGTCATATAATATTAACAAAACATTTTAAAAATATAATAGCAAGCTAGGCGCTCTTGGTGACAGGGTGAGCAGATAGTCTGCCTAGCCAATGTCTGATCGACCGCCCGTGCGCGTACGAGATCTAAGGAACGCTAATCCGATACACGCCATCCCTAAACGGCCAGACTGTAGTACTCTGGCTACAACTAAGAATAAACCCTTTATAGAAGTTATGAAACGCCAACTTGCAAGTTATAAAGTGAGATGTGTACTGATAGACTATATCCTTATCATGTTTCCCAACTATTATCAACAGGTTTACCAACCTGATAACCTTAAGACTCACCTCGCCGCTGTCTTGCAGCTGCCGCATCATCGCGCTGACCGCAGAAAATCCGCTGCCTCCTGCAACAAAAGGTAACTGTCAGATTCACTCTATCGCAGACTCACAATTGCAATTGCACTTCAATAAAAACTAATTTTGAGATGCATGTTTGGTCACCTATCTTTCAACGTGGGGAGTATTTCAATTACATGCATTTAATTTGAGGAATCGACGAACTTGTATTTGTAAGTTGACGTTTTCTAGATTGGCATACTTTTAGTGGAAATTAAACTGTGGCTTCTTAATGGAAGATTTTTCGGGTTTTAAATTTGATCGCTTGACTCCATTGCCGTACCCTGATGGCAGTTTAATTCCAGCAGATATAACGCGGCTGCACAAATGTCAATCAATTTGTAAAAACCGTTGATGTTTCAGTGTTTATATTTTGTTCAAAAAGCGCTTAAATATTTTCATGTATTTTCATTTTTAGGTTCACGTATTTAGAAAACTGGATCTTGTTGAGATGGAAAACGTTCTGCTGTTTTTCGTGTATTTTCTGGTTTTTGTACCGAGTCGATATGCACTACTACGGAAAGCTTAATAATATTCAGATGCGAGGACGGATTAGACCGAAATGCGCCGTTTTTAGAACAGTGGCCGGGGCAGTAACGCCCGAGGATGGCTTGGCACAAACATGCTCAACATGATATGTCAATCCTCAGTCAGATCAAGGATGTTATTATGTAGACTTTGTCGAGGACAGTTTCGCCAATCGCTGCGGTAGGTCGTTGTGCGTTAGGATCCACAGGCCCAGCAAAGCGAGTGGCGTGTTATTTCAACTCAGCTTATTTCCTCTTGAGATTATTTGCAAAATGTTAAATTCATGAATAATACTCAAGAAACCAGTACAAGTATTGGGCTGTCAGTCAACCTAGAGGTGTTGTTGCATATTTTTTAAAGCTAGCATTGATCACTGATCTTACTTATATGTACAACATAAATAGTTCTTTTCCTTTAAACAATAAGGATAGCATTTGGCAAATGACATTGATTTAAAACTAAATTAATTTCATATCTAATAAAAACTATAATTTATTCTTTGAATCAAAATTTGTATCTGAATTCTGACTTGAAGAAATCATAAAAGGAAATCTGCATCTTATTCGTGACGCAAACGCATTACATTAAATACAGATTCTCATTGGCTGCAGCAGTTCACACTCCAGGTACATAAGCAACTAAGAAATTCCATTCACCAAAATTGTTCAACGGACAATTAATAAATAATTGCATAACACAATCCCATTACCACTTTCTAATCCAAATTCCATTACGGAAGAGAATCAAACCCGTCACAGCCATTGACCACCCACCGGGAATACGGAGCGTATAAAGACCAGTGACAATTGTACCATTGAATCCTGACCTTAATGCGGCGGCATGTGGACATTAGAGACGCAACGGTCCTGGACACAATGTCGCACATAGGCCTAACTGTCGCCAGTAAACGACATTCGCTGCACCACTGGTGACAGCGCCACGGGGGCCTGAGTGTGTGTGGGGAATACTCGGCTGTCTTCTAGATGAATTAGGGACAATAGAAAATTTGTCGCATGGAACAGAAAAGACACGCACGTAAATCTCTTTGTAAGACTCTAGTTATGACGGTATATGTGCACTCCTAATTATTAAATGTGATGAGAATTTCAATTACCCGCAGCGACTACCGCAGATTTTTAAGCCCACGTGCTTATGGACTGATAATCAGTGTTTTAATTGTTCAATTGTTTTCATTAACCCCCTGTTAACTTTCACCCACAATTTCCTTTTACAACAAGTACACAAAGAAAACCCGGGACAGTAAAAAGTAGGTAGTGCGAAATTAAACAAAAATAGTAAAACACGACAGCTGAAAATTGCAAACTCAAAACAGTCTATAGTGTATAAATAAATTACTACACTTCACGCGGAATATCTTGGCCTGTGGCTTACTTCACTTCCGGAGTGACCGAGATAACCAGCTGGGCCATGTCGAGCTTCAGTTTGACTGAACAGATGATGGAAACAACAGATGAAAATTTCGCTCTACTCTAACTGTTTTAACTGAAAACAGTGTTCTATGCACTGGCCAAGATATCCCGCGTGAAGTTTAATTACATTACTAGATGGATTACTTTATTTTTCAAATTATTAGTGGATATTCCAGTGTTCAAATAATTTAGTATAAGTCAGTAATAAATCCAAATGTCTTTCCCACACGCGCGGTCGTGATATTAAGATATTATCTTTTATGGTTTCAACACAAACATTCTTTACACAAGCCTGTTCTTTGCAATCAAGAGGGCCATTACCCTTGTATGCGGTCCTAAACCGGACCCCATAACCATTCACATCCGCCATTATCCGCGATCTGTTTGGTTTTGTTTTTATTATGTTTGTTTAAGAGGAGGGGCTGCACCGCCAAGCATCTGATGAGAGGCAAAACTTTCTACGGTGATATTGACCAAACTGCTAAATCTGGGTCATTCAGGCTATTTGATTTTGACTTTTTATATTTGTGTATTTATTTCAGTTGGGCTCTCATTCATTTGCACTAATTTTGCTAAGCACATTTTTTGCCTTTCTAAACAAATTGCATTTGGATTTTGGATTGACATCACAATCCTAAACAAATCGTTATTTTTAATTGTTTAATGCTTTCTTTCTTACCTTAATAGATTTTGGCACGAAGATGTTAAAAAAGATTACTGGGGTTTGCGATCTGATATCTGCAAAACTACATAGCTTAGTTATAGGGGATACAAGTTTAATTTAATACAAAATGTTTAGAACCACCATTTTGCATTGGGTGGTAGGACTTTTATTTTATTCATGTCAATCGCTTTGCCTTACTATACCTTTAAGTTATCACACAACATTTCAGCCAATTTGAGCTTTTTAAGCAAACCGCCGCCATCCCCTATCCCATGAGGGTAAAAAAATGTTAAACTGGCCTTCGTTAATACGAAGTGACCAATGAATCGTATTAACGGATCATAGGTTCATGCCACTACACTATACATTATACACCATACATTGTGCAATGCAAAATAATATTTTTGAAAGCACAAAATAGCCCCATCTACTGTATATCTTAAAATGTTGTCGGAAACAGATATTAAATATCTTAAATAGCAGGGTCAAACTTACTTTTAAGTCTGCCTGTACAGCCTGTGCAAGTGAATCTTCATGTATCAAATTGGGAACAGAGCTATACACATCACACAATAAGCAGCAATCACTACCCACATTGTGAGTTGCATTAGCTTCATCAGTGAAAAGCTACACTCCGTTTCTTGGCAATCATGCTGAAAGATTATATCTCCAAAAGGGATAATAAAGTCAAGAAAACCGCCTGTATTCATTTAAAACCCACTCCAACCGCACACTGACCCCTGGCACGCCATACTGGATTGGCCAGATGGAGCAATCACAACGTTGCCTGGTTACCAAGGCGCAAGGTCAAGATCTCCGAACTGACATTGGAAATTGAGGGTGAATCCATCTGTAGTCGATCAACGAGCTAATTCCCATAATGACTTTAAATTAGAGAAAATAAGAATTGCTTGTGCTTCATTCTAAAGGACATCGCAACTATCTGTCCATTTCATATCAAGGGTTTTAAAATAACTGTTGTTATTAAAATGTTATCTGTTGATAAGAAAATTTGAAATTATCAAGGAGAAAAATGTATGTGATTATGACTCTTCCAAGTTTTGAACCAACCTAGTAAGTGGGAAGATCTTCGACTTAAATTCAAATTTTTGTAATAAGTTTAATAATGAATAAAAAAAAACACCAGATTAAATTTGCCCAAAATACGTTTTGAATAAACAATTTCCCTTCATTTTTAATCAACTTTCTAAATACAATTTTTCTTCCTTGATTGGATTATTATCAAAAATAACAATATCAAATAAAATAACTAGTTTTGGTTCCTGTATTTTGAACAATTTTAGCCAACTGATAAAATTCCTCAACACTGCAATCTTCGTAGTATTGTCATAAACATGTCACATTTCCCACAGGTTAGCATCTTGAAGAAGATACGTATTGAATTGAAGTCTTGAAAGATATTATAAATGACACATAGTATAGCAAAATGTTTACCTGTGTTGACCTATGGTAACCACCAAATCGATCAGTGCAATAATGTCACCTAATGATTGTATCTAAATGTCCTCTCTTTTAAAAGGCATATCCTACTTCCTGCTAATATTATAATCGTGAGAGTTTGAATGTATGTTTGGTTGTATGGATATTTGGAGTTCCATCACGCAAAAACTACTAGACCTATTAAGTAGAATTTTGCATAAATATAGTTTACACATCACATAAACATATGTAATATCTACTATTACCAGGTCTACATGTTAATGTGATATGTAAACTATATTTATCTACATCCAACCTTAGAGCTCCACCCCACGGGCCCTGTGATATCCAATGCATATCTTATGGGAGGATATAGTTTATAAAATTACCAGCTATAGTTAAAATGTTTGTCAGTTACTGCGAAGGAAGTCTTATGGTAAAACATAAACAACGATTTTATAGTGCTGATCAGGTTAATATTTCGAATGCTTTTAAATTCTTCTTCAGCGAATTCGCGGGTATCAGCTAGTTGGATTATATATAAATAATTTTGTTTTGGTGAAGTTCAGAGTGAGATGTTTGAGGATCAAACAATTAAAGAATTGTTATATAGCGTCTTGTTTTTGTGCCTAAAGCAGATTAGTACACATCTCAAAACTTAAACAAATATTTGTTTGGATTTTTGAATTAATACAGAAGTGGTGAGTCAAAAGATAAACAACAGAGCAAGTAAACTCACCGTGCGATTAAAACCTAATTATGAGGAGAAAATAACATCGATTGACATCACGGACAATTCAATCTTTATGCAATATTGATTCCATTCCTCAAACATCTATTCTACAGCTCCCAAGATTCCAGACGTGGCGAAAGTAGACTTTCCGCTTCGGCAGGGAAGATTCAGCGACAGTAGCCGCAGCCGCGAGGGCAAAGTTGGTCTTGGGGTTTGTGGGTCGCTGGACCGGTCGTCGGAGGTCTGGGGCTCTAGTCTGGCACTCGGCTGTATTTGAAGATACACGATTCGACAGTCGTGGCTGCAGCAGTCGCTGAGGAGGAAGGAAACGAGGAAAAGATACGACGAGAATACACTTCACCTGCTTTCAAGCTCTAAACAAGAAGTTTAATTTATTTTAATTTGGTGGAAATTTTGTTTTCCTTGCCACTTATAGGCTGCCACGGTCACGATGGCTCAGACGGTTAGCGCGGTTCCTCGAAATATTCTCAGTTTGATCCCGGCCGGTGCTTCTAGACAGGCTGTGGTTTGGAGTTCGCGGGTTGTACAAGCCGTTGGTGCACTATGACAATATAATAACGGAAATAAGCCAGGTCTAAGGCGAGACGATCTGATCTTAAATGAGACATTTCATGTTACTAACACCAGTTATTCATTATTTACCTTTTTACTGATTCAACCTAAAACAAATACTGTTTGAGCATTCAATGGCGTAGTGTTATCAATGAACTCTCAACAAATGTATAAAGCATATAACTCTGTAAATCAACTACATTGCAAACATTTTGTACGTCATAATCTTATTTCTCGCCCAAAGTAGTTTTCATATAGTTTAAGTTAAAAAAGTAAAAGATTGTTTTAATTTCATTTTGCAGTTTAATAACTCCTTATCGTTATACTTATAATAACTTTGAATGTTTTAAGCTTTGATCTATCCTCTTGCCGGTTGATTTGACAAACAGATATTACTGATTTTGACAAAAGAATATAATGTAACTCGGATAACCTGTATTTAAGCCATGTACACATGAATTATTTTACGTTTTTCGCAATTTGATTGCTTTCTAAAAACACTTTGATTCAATAGGACCAATGTAATAATGTTGACGATTCGTCATGTACATGGTCAATTAAATCCCTAAAATCGAAGGGGAGGGCGAAGGATTTTCGCTCTGGCGGTCATGGCCCTGGATGGGTCCCTTTCCAAATCTTTTTAAGCATGTTTTATAGAGGTATAAATTCAAATTCGGTAATTTACGAAACGCAGGACTTGGGAACATTGTTACACCGAGGCAACAGCTTCAACAACCTGTGACTCGGACAAGATGCACCGAGCTGTAACGGAAATAACCTAGATGCCAACACGAACATCGCTGTGCTGGATTACGCGACAAAAGTAAATATGGGTCAAGATTAATACGTAATTTTCATATTCCAGAAGATTACTAGAAATCCACACGTAGTTTCTCAATACCTGAACATCTAAAGATCACGACGTAAAATAAGCTAGTATATCATCGGTCAAATTCTGGGCCTTCATAGATTAATTACTGAAAATATAAGATATTTTCTTTTAATGAGCCAATTTATATATTTTAAATGCCTAAAGTTCCTTCCTCCTTCAAAGATTCTTCTTGAGAGGCAATTTAGCAAGTTTACCTATGTCCAACTATGAACTGTTAAGATATTGTTATAAAGCCAAATCATCAGTTTGAGCAACTTAAAAGTAATTTGCTCAAAAAATAATAAAAATCTTAATTTGAATTTTCAGTAAAATAAAGAGTATTTAAAAACAAGTCATTCCTCTTGTCTGACATTTAGTTTAAAAACACTTTTAATATTTTGCTCTTAATGAGTAAGAAAACATTTCCGCAGGTCCAGGCCTCCGTGCGCTCCCCATCTCAAAAACCCATCTCGGACCCGCTACTCGGTAGAATGCTTAACGGTATATGGCCTTCCTTAAACATGCTGTTTAAGCAAGTAATTTAAAGGGTACATAAACTCAATATTAGTAACAATAAAACAGTTTTTTGGACATCAGCAACTACTATTTTGGATGATAAGTAATTAGGCTAATATGGAGGGTATTCCCCAGGAATTCAAATAGCAAAGTTCTAACATACAATTTCATTATGTGTAAATTAGAAAGAAAACATGTTAATATGCAGCCAGCTGGCGACCGCATGGCCTCGTGTGGGCTTGGGTCAGAGGGCAAATTCTGTTCTCTCAAAACTTTCGCAGACGATCCACATTTCCCGGCGAGGATGCGGATACTCGAGTGGTGGGTCGGACTGAAGGCGCTGACAATCATTATGATAGCTCAATGTCAATGGCTGGCACTGGTTCTGTGTGGGCGTGGAGTAATTGCCTCTGATCAGTGTATGCTCTACCTGAGCGCCCAAAGGTTTACAATCGGCTCAATGGTAATGGTATTAATGAATTTGCATTCAAAAGACAATGACGCTGGGATTTAGGGTGAAATTAGAGGGAGAGGAGGTGGATCATCTTGAAGTTTTCAACTGTAAAAAGTTGGTTTATTTTCCTGTATGTTTGACTACTTGATACGTGATACCGTTTAAAGTGTATGTAACTTGGTAACGTTCTTAACCAGTTAAAATTTTTCTTTTTAATAACATTCACTAAAATTACATAGTTCAAATGAATTTTAATATTTCGGTTTTAAAATAAACTTTAAAAATGTATGTAACTTGATAAGAACTTAATAGTCAAAATTATAATATACTAAATTTACTTAAATATACAGATAAACAGCTGTAACCTGGCACTTGGGACTGGCGAGTCCGAAAGGGAAGGGGGCGGAAAACCCTTACTATTCCTAATCTCAGAACATTGGCCCGCGCCGCTTTCTGGGCTGCAAAACCCCGCCGCGTGACTCATGAGGTTGCCGACCCCAGGGTTCAGAATAATTGGAGAATACTAATAGAGAATTCCGATATTCGAGAAAAACGAATCTCCTACTTGCTTGCCATGAAAAAATACAGAGAAGAAAAGAGACCTATTGTTTATATGGATGAGTCGTATGTCTGCACCTCCCATGTATCTGGCAAAACCTGGGCAGATGGTTCAGTTAACGGGTTACATAAGCCAATATCCAAAGGAGATCGGCTCATTATTGTCCATGCGGGTGGAGAAGAGGGATTTGTACCAAATGCGCTCGCAATGTGCAATGTGGAAAGCGGGGATTAAGTCGGGTGACTATCACGACAACATGAAAAATTTTATGAAGTGGGTTAAAAATCAATTAGTTCCAAATCTGAAACCTAACACAGTCCTGGTTATAGATAACGCTAGATATCAAAACTCCGAACTATATAAAGCGCCAACATCAAACAGTAGGAAAGACGAAATTATTAAATGGCTGGAAGAAAAAAAATATCCCATATGACACATCAATGTTGAAGCCACAGTTATACAAGTTGATCCAGAACCAAAAAGCCCAGTTTAAATATAAATAATACGTTCTGGACGAAGAATTAAGCAAGGCAAAGGCAGGTCACAGTGTTTTGCGTTTGCCTCCAAATCACCTCGACTTAACGCCAATCGAACTGATCTGGGCAGAAGTTAAAGATTATGTTGCCACCCACAATACCACATTTACCACATTTTTTAGGAATAAATGATTTGTAAGTTATTTATATTATAATGTATTTTCCTATATTAGTCAAATGTTTTTGATTCTGTTTCATGTTTTTTTCTTCAAAATGTTCCATGTAGTATAAATATAAGTTGTTGTAGTATGTCAAAGATAATAATAACTCGTGTTAGCATTTTTTAGATATTGTTTGTAATGTACAGTATTGTATTTAGGAAATTTATGAATGATATCAGAAATACCCTTTTCAAAAGAATTTTTAAAGCCATTTGCACCCAAATCTGGAGGTAGTTTATAAAGTAGAGATATTTGAAAAAAAAGTTCTAATAGGTTTTCGACTGAATCCTCTTATGAAAATAACCTTGTTAATGTTTTAATAAATGTTTCTGTCTTTGAATAAGTTTTAAAATTATTTTTCCCTGTTGTGTCAAATTGGGAACAAGGTATTTTAATGTTATAAGTTATATTTTATAAGAGGATGTCTGCAGTTAAATTTTAAATCATTAATCATTACATGATATCGTTCAAGTCAGGTAAGTTAATTTCACTGATTCCAGTGTTGATATTAAGGAGTATTTACGTAGAACAAGTGTATCAATAGGGTGAGTTGTTTATTACGGCCGGCTAATGTCCATTCAAGCGCGGCTAATAAGGGTCGGGGCCCGGTCTTCCCCGACCGATGTTTTGTGCCATGAGAGTACACGATTTCTACCTCGAGTCCATGTGCCAGGTTACAGCTGTTTGACTGTACCTTAATTCTGTTGACACATGTTCTTTATGCAAAAAACGATATTTTTTAAATTAATGTTTAAAAGAAACATCATATCTACGCTATGTATTATATGGAGTAAATATTTAACATTAAAATGTAATTTTAAAACACCTTAAATATATTTTTAATTAATAAATACATAAATCAATAAATGCAGTTTTTAATTGAACGAAGTCTTTCGATAACCTTGAATATAGTTGTTCGGGAACCTGAAGATGATTACTTTGTAATCGAAAGGCCTCGTTGATAAAAATTAAACCTATAGATTGATGTATTTATTAATTTAAAATTTATAATAAATGAAAAGAAGAAAATAAGATATAAGCTTAAATTATGATTTTTCATCGACTTTAACTAAATAAATACAAAATCAACTATTTAGTACATATATTCTTAAGAACAACGAATTAATACAGAGGAAATCAGCAATTAAGTAAAATGCGTAAAATGCATTGCGTAAAATTAAGCAATGGAGTAAAAACAGGACACCACTAAAGCCACAAAGATGAGGACTAGAGTAGTGAAAACTAATTGTGCGCACCTGTCACCCAACGCGCATGCGCCACGACGCGAGCAGCACGGCGCAGGCGCACGGCGCACAGTGGTCACGGCTGGCGATATAGACGCGAAAAAATCTAAAGACTTTGCATACTATTTAAAACTCCTTGTGACGCATGAAAAGGGTGTTACGGAGTGGAATACGTAACTATAGCACATATTTCGCCTACTTTATTACATTAAAAAAAAACACTAAATTACTTATTGAAAAAATAACATTATTGAGATGTTTTGCACACACACAGTAGGTTAATCACTATCACTGATGTTGGTTTCTGAGTCTTCTGACCTTACTTCTACAGATTTGGGTTCTTCTGGAACCTGTAGAAAACTAAGTACAGTTGAGGGTAGTTTGCTAACCCTTTTTCGATGTTTAATTCTATAGCTACTAATTAAAGGATCGGATGGCACAAGCAGCATGTGGAACAAGTCCTCCATCGTCTTCTTTGCGAGCATTTTAAATAGATTTTTCTAGGGGTTGAATGCACAATACGACCTTTCAAATAAAAAAATATCCCCAGTTATATCAGCAGTATAAAACAATATGGTATAAAAACTGTATTCGACAAATTTATCAAGTTTAAAATAACTTACTCGTTCAGTGGTAGCAGTTTGCAAAAAATATTTATTGCAAAAGTTTGCAAGAGGTAGCATCTGAAATTAATATGGGTTGTGTAGAATAAAAAGATCTATCAACCAGTAATAAAATGTTGTGCAAAAATCCAATGTCACCAATCCAAATGTGTATTCCCGAATTAACTGCAATATACGTATATTTCTTTGATTAAAACTTTTTATGATATGATTCTACAAAAAATTATATATCTCTAAAGGTTGCAAGAGGTAGCAGCTGAAATTTATAGGGTTTGTTAAGTATAAAAAGACCTATCAACCAGTAATAAAATTATGACCAACGATCACCAACCCAAAAAATTATGCACTACTTAAGTGGAACAACCGAATTTTTATTGTTTTTAAAACATTTTAAGGGTTAAGAAATACGGTTAAAATATTGTTTAAGTCTTATAATTACGTTTATTCAGTTTAGTGGAAGAGCAGATTCGTATCGTACAGCAACATTTTCCAACAAGCAAATCTGGACTGGTAATAAAGGAATGTGACTTTATTCTTGGATTTCCCCAAGAATTCCCCTCCACCCTTCGACCTGTAGGAGAATCAAAAGCAGGTTTCTGGTTTCCCAACCCTTTAGGATCTCTTCAGTCAAAAATTACACATTTTTGCAGACATGAAAAATACCCCTTTTTCGCATGTAAACAGAGGAATTTGACCACTGTGGAGCGTCGGCGGTGTCGACGAACACAAGACGAAGTACTGCGATGGTTACGACTCCATAAACTGGACTGCAGCACATCGTGATCCGGTGAAACATATCATTACCCTACTGAAACAAATTTCACAATGCCTTTCGAAAGGGAGTAATCACTCTTTTATTGCATTTCAAATTATGGACGGTTGACAATGTACGGGGACCCATGAAAGTGGGTATTAAACTTTAAATGTATAAAGTAATGATAATAGTGCTGCAAACATTAAATGAGCTACTGAGCTAGTTGGACGAATGGAGAGTAGTAAAAAAATAGAGTTTTAAGTACTTAGATGCGTCTACATTCTACTCGGTGAACAACCTTTAAAATCCAGAAATGTGTTTTGAGAGTATCCTGAGTATGAAAGAAAGGTCTGAGGTTTCGATGTAGCATGTAAGGATGAGTGTTTGAGTGTATGAGTGTATAAGTTTTTTTACGTGTAAACACAATGACAATGACTTTTGCAATGCAGCGTGTATATTGTTTTTTTTTACGGGAATAAAGGCAAATTTGGTTTTATTTAATTACTGTTTTTGTTTTTTACTTAAACATAAATAGGTTTAATATTCTGTTCATAAAATTAAACTTTTAAACCTGTAATTGAGCATATATTACGTCGAACTTTCAAATCAGTAATCAAATTTATTGACTAATTCTTCAAGAACTAGGATAGCACTTATCCTAGGATTAGGGAATCCAATCCCGGGATCCCGCATCCCGGGATCCTGCCCAATTTTACGGTTTCTTCCATCCCGGGATTCAAACTATTTTTGGGATTCATCTCAAGTTAGCAATATAGGTCATATTTCTAACTGATGTAACCACACTATATCACTATATAACTGACGTAAATCACTATAAAACCACTTTAATAAAGTTATAAATCAAAACTTATTTATTTTATAATTTTTGTCTTTCTTGTATATTAACTATATTTTAATCCAATTTCTTAGTCACTTGAAACAATCAGATTTTACCTGAATATGGTAAGTGATGTTTGTCAGTTAATTATGCCTTTTTTACGATGATTTATCTTTTTTCTTTTTATTAAGAAAAAATGTCGTTTGTTTTGATCCCAATATAATAATAAGTAAATTCATTTAAATAACAACATTGGAATTTTTATACAGTAATATTTACTCCATTAATTTTAGATCGTTTACTAATTGTTACATGATTTTATTATGAAAGAAATGTTTTATTGAAAGGATAGTTTCGTTTCTAGTTTTGTTTTATCAAGTAGGATTTATTCATAACTTGTCTTAGTAATAAGTTAATAATTTCATTCATCTGCAGCTGCAGCTACATTGAAAAAATGTACTTCTATTTCTACTTTTTGGGTGGAAATATTTATTCATGGATACTTTTTGAAAGAGGTTTTCTTTCAATTTAAATACATATTATAGTGTTAAAAACCCAATCTTGAGTTGCTTTATTAGTTTATTGCATCCCCGAAGCCAATGTGCACCCAATGTGAGACCAAACGTAATCTACTAATAGTACAAAACAGATTGTTATCTTTCACCGTTGATCATTTGTGCTATTTAAATAATTGTTTTGTATTTTTAATAAACAAAATAGTATTCATTTACTATAATTATCGTCAACATTAAAATTACACTTAATTGCATATTTTTCCAGGCTTTTTGTAAATTACGGCCAATCCCAGGATTGGTCCCGGGATCCCGGGATTGTTTTTTCCAATCCCGTAATCCCGGGATTGAAAATATCGTCCGGGATTGGATTCCCTACCTAGGATCCACCAACTGCAAAGCCATGCTTTTAACGAAACTAATATTTAGGTTTCATAATAATTGAATCATGTTTACATTAAATTTATTATATTAAAAAGTACCAGATAATATTTAAATTATATCATACTCTCAGAAATGAGAAAAATAAATCGTTAATATTGTAATTTTAATACCAGCGTAAAAATATACTTTCTCCTTATTTATGCAATTAAAATATCTTATAGTTTTAAATGAACACACGTTCCACCGGATGAAGGTAGCTTGAAGAGGTAATAATGATGGGACGGGGAGAGGGGGGGTCAGTGTCCCCTGGGGTCCGGAGCGTTTTGAGCTTTAATTGGTGAAAGTGCCCCCGAGCCGGTATGTAATAACATGCTGCTGGACTCGTAAGGTCGCGGTCGCGCCTCAATACTCCTGGAATACACGGAATGCCGCATATAATCCGCTAATGAAGTACAACCCACCTGGAGACAGTCTTGTACAGAGACTTGCGCTTCTTAGGAATCTAGATTGCAGAATCATCCGATGTAAAAAAATGCCAAATTATTTCCCTCAAAGTTCTGACACCAGTGAAAAATATAAGAACAAGTTTTTAGTAAACCATATTTTTATTTTCCTGATATAATTTAAGAAAATCCTACTGCATTATTGTTTTATTGTGTAGTTTATAAAAACAGTTAGCAATAAAATAGCGCAAGCACCATAGAGATTGAGTTGCCGTTTAAGTAGTTTAGTAGCAATAAAGTATAATTATATCAGTTTAAATTGGGCTTTCTTAAAAAAATACACGAATTAAAATATTCCTGTTGGTAAATGATAGTTGCACAAATATCTTTCCACAATATAATTCTAGTCACAGCCATGATTTTGGTGCAGATAACAATAGTCACTAATAAACAAGTGTGTGTTTTATTAAACTCTGTTTACTTTCTTTGTTTATGAATATTCGGTTGATTCCACCTCAATTTTGTACGGTAAAATTGTATAGTTTCTTTAATAATCTTTGCACAAAGTAGTGCAATTATTCATTTTGTCCTATAGTTCAAAAATTTACAATTTAACAGTTTTATAAACAAACCTGCAAAGCTACTTCAAAACGTTACGTAAATCAAAAGTTATAAACAAACCGGCAACCCAGTCCAAATCGCATCCAATTAAACAATTTCCGACCAACCTCACCTTGGAGGCTTCCATTGCGTGCGCATTTTCTTGAAATGTTATCATCACGCTATAAAACCGGTTTTCCTCATTATCCTAATTATTTGAAGTGTTGCCTAGCCTGCAACCGTCAGAAAAGAATGTTTGTACACAGCTGTGAAAATATACTTGAAACAACTTGAAACCAATTCCAAAGAGATAGTAGGGTAAATCCTAAGACGATTCTAAATCAACTGCGGGTTTCAAAAATCGTAGTTAAGGCAGTTCAGATTAGTAGAGAATGTTGGAGGTTTTTAATAATCATGCTTTGGACTTATCACACATTCATACACATAAGATATTTGGTTTGCAAATTATTACATGCGTGCAAACAAATAACAGCTGTGACAGGTTTGATACATTTTGAAAATATTAAAACATAAAATTAAGAGCAAGCGATTAAAAACTGTATACCGAGAAAATATACTAGTGCGAGCTTAGCGGTTTCGCCAACGTTAGACCCATAATACACAAAACATGCTATCACATTGAAATCTATCTGTATATAAACGCATCATTAGTAACAATCTTTACAAAACCTGAATGTAAAATAGAATAGTTGATAAGCAAACCAGTGGTGAACCATACACGAAAGATGTTAAGCATTTTCCACGTTGTAAAGTAGTTATACAATGTATATAGACTTGAACCGTAACAAGATTGATTAATCATACTGATGATGTTAAGAATTCAATATAAAAAGGAAAGAATACAAGTTATCCTTTCTACGGAATGTTAACTGAAATGCGGAGATGGAAGATTCAGAGACCAGAATGGAAATGGATCTGGCTTTCTGTTATCCACTATTCGAGACAACTTTCAACTTTTTTGTAGAGTGAAGGAAATGCTTTCATTTAACCGGGTTTCTCCCACGATCGCTAAATTTCAGATATTTCCTTAATGTTGACTTTACTCAATTTAAGAAACTGACATTCAAGTGCGGCCAAGATCGTCGCCTACAGGAAAGCCAATTTTCCTGTCTATTCCATCCTTTGACTTGAGCACCACGTTGCAAATTTTCCATAAAGTTTCCTTTCCAACGTTAAATTTCTGAGAAACTCACTTGAATCACTTCTGTTAAACACATGATTACAATTACCCATCAAACCTGCCAACCCACTAACCACAAATTCCAGGTATCATAAATGCTTAACCTATCCCTATCTGCACTTGTATTATTATTGTGAATGTTTTCCACAGTTTTAACTTGTTATCATCGTATATTGTAAATATTTGTTTTAAACAAGCCTCAGAAGGACAGTAACTGACCCTATTATATGTAGTAAATGTAGTGAAGTAATTGACGATGAGGTCAGTGGCTCAAGAGAGTGTGACCTCTGTAGCAATTGGTTGCATGCTGATAAACAATGTAGTAAGCTGCCTAAAACTGTTTTCAATTATTTTTCTAAGAGTGATAATGTTTGGATATGTTCTGAATGCACTGAGCCATGTAAGAAACTCATTTTAGACGATTACCAGAGTAGGCCTAGGCCTATACCCGCATGGGTTGACTCGGAACTACAAAGTGAAATCGCCTTGAACCAAAAACTTAGTAACAAGAAACTCTACAATGAATTAAGTGAAAAAGAAGCCAAAGATTTTGGAACTAGAAGAACTTGTAGATAGCTTAACGGTTAGGCTAGGTAATTTAAGTAATGTAGACAATGTAAATACGCCTATAAGTATAGGACATTCAGTCAACCATAATGATTAATGATTGGACCAAGCCTAGGAAGTCTTTTAAGTATGACAACAGAAATCATAGTTTTAAAGTAGGGTCTTTTCTGGGTAAAAATAAGATCTCCCCATTGGGAACTGCTACTGATCAAGACAACAAAGTGTGCGAGAATACTCGTACTCTTGTAAAACCAAATCTGAACAAAGAAGTTAAGACAAGCAAACGTCAGTCTAGTAATCATAGTTTTAAGAACAATGTTAGTTTTAAGTTGACAGCTGAAACTGAGAAACTGAGCTCGAAACCAACGGTCCATTTAGTGGGTGACAGCCATGCCAGGGCCTGCTTTGAGAGAATTAGTGCTAGGCTAGGTAATATATATAGAATAAGATCTTGGGTAGGTCCTGGAGCTCCACTCCAGCAAGTTCTGAAAAAGGGAGCAGCCAAGCTGCTATAGAGTCTAGAGAAAATGATTTTATTGTCATTGTTGATGGAGTAAATGAGGTAACGAGTGAATCCATCAGTCAGCTTGGTGGAGAAATAGAGTCATTATCATCCCAAAACAAGGGAAAAGTAATTTGGACCGAGACACCGTTAAGATTCGACCAGCCTTTTAGGAACCAAATAATCAGGGATCAGAACAATGCTATTAGGAATAAGTGGGCCTACATCAGCATAAACAGTTTGCTGGATAGAGCATGTTACACCAACCACGGCTTGCACATGAACGCCTTGGGAAAGGACATTCTATGTGAACTTCTGACAACTTATGTGTTGTGCTCTGATGTCAAGACCGCCCCCATGGGTAATGAGGCTGATGGGGTTGTGATGGGGGACTCGGGGCTGCACGATGCGGGGGTGAGTGCCACTGCGGGTGAGGCTGTGGGGGTGGGTGCCGTTGTGAGTGACACTGCGGGAGCGAATTGTGTTGAGAACACTGGGGAAGAGGAACAAGAAAGGCCTTGTCATGCGGGGACGAGACAGGAGGGGGAAGGGTAGCTTAGACTTCATGACAAACAAATCTAAAATAGTCCATCTCAATGTTAGGGGGTTAGTTGGTAAGATAGAAATGCTTGAAATTTTTCTTCATGAAGAAACTCCAGATATTCTCATTCTCAGCAAACATGGGCTACACTCTAATAAAATAGGCAACATAAATTTACATGGATATTTTTTAGTTCATAGTTATTACAGGATGGGAGGTGTAGCCACCTTTGCTAACATTAATTCGAATTTAAGTGATATCAAAATAATCAATAATTGTGATAGTATTGCACAAGATTTTGCTTTTGAATTTGCCCAAATTAAAATGAATTTAAATGGGGTGACCTATTTAGTTGCGGGGCTTTATAGGGCACCTGCTGATCGAAACTTGAACGAATTTTTTGAAAAGTTAAACTTGTTTTTAGACTCAGCTTGTAAATCTTGTGAAAAAGTCTTGATTACTGGAGTCTATAACATTGACAACCTAAAACAAGATTATAGGTGTAAAAGATTCAAAAATATAATTTAAAAAGCTAAGGCCTGAACTTAGTTTTAAACACACCAACTAGAGTTACTGAGACAACATGTTCATACATTGACAATTTTATTACCAATATCAATTATGTAAAAGCCTCTATTGTTGTATCCCCTCTCATTTCAGATCATGATGCCATAGCTATTCTTGTTCCATATTCAAACAGCAACAAAGTAAAGTCCACTTGGTCTTGGGATAGGGAAATCAAGGATCACAATCTTTATGAATTGAATCTAAGGCTTAAATCTGAGCAATGGGAAAATGTTTACAGCTCATCTGATGTCAATACAATGTATAACAACTTTTTAGAAACTTTTCTATTTTATTTTAATATAGCTTGCCCGATAAAAAGAAAACAAGTAAAACTCTCTTTGCAACAAAAGTGGGTCACCTCTGAGGTTTCTGCCTTAAAATCTGAAATGTTTGAGCTTTTTAGAAAATTTAAGAATTCAAGATTACCTGTAGATAAAGTAATTTACAATAACTGTAGATTAAATTACATTAATGCACTCAAGGTGGCTAAAGCTAAATGGATTGAAAATACCTTGTCTAATGCTAGTAATAAGTCAAAACAAACAAGGAAAATAATAGCTAAGTTTAGACAAACAGGCCCCACCATAGTAAACAATTTAGTTTTGGAAGTAGATGGCGAAATAATTAAGAATCCCATTGCAACTTGTGAAATCTTTAATAACTTCTTTGTCAACATTGCCGATAGCTTGAAAACTGATAATCATGTAACAACAGCATAAACACCCCTCTGCACTCGGTAAATTATTGCTCTTTTTTCAACTTCAAAAAATCCCTGAGATCGATCTTTCCAAATTTTCACCCAAAACTTCCACAGCTATAGACAGCTATGATGACATAAGCATGAAAACAATCAAAATCTGTCAGCTTGAAATCATCAAGCCAATTACTCATATTATAAATACCTCACTAATCAGTGGGGTATTTCCACAACAATGCAAACTGGCAAAAGTCAAACCTCTTTTCAAGAAGGGGGGGATGAGTCGGACATGGGGAACTATCGTTAAATCTCGCTCCTACCTTCCATTTCCAAACTCTTCGAGCGAGTGGTGAGTGAGCAGCTGACTCACTACTTAGAGGAGAATGAACTCATATGCAAAAATCAATATGGGTTCAGAAAAAAAACAAATAAACCAAATTGGCACTTATTGGTTTTGTAAATCAGTGTATCGATGCAATGGAGGCTGGAGACTCTGTTATTAGCTGCTTTGTAGACTTGTCCAAAGCTTTCGATTGTGTCGACCACCAAATTTTGCCCAAGAAGTTGGCGGCACTGGGGGTGAGAGGATGCGTCCATCGCTGGCTGCATTCTTTCCTCACCGACCACTACCAGTTCGCTGAGCTAAAACTTCAGTCAAATTTCAAAATTCAAAAATTTCAGACGAGCAAACAATTAGTCAAAAACGGAGTTCTCAGGGATCGATTATTGGCCCGATACTGTTCCTGACGTATATTAATAATATGAAATGGATGGTGTCGGACGAGAGTCATTTATTTTTGCAGATGATACCACTCTTTTTACCAAAAAAAATAACCTTTTGGGGTCCCCAGACCCCAAAAACACCGTTCTAAACTGTATATATATATATATATATTTGTGTCCGTGGGTGCGCTAACTCTCGTAAAAAAGGTCAATTTTAATTAAATTTGGTACAAACGTTTAAAGCAGCATCTATGACTAAGTTCGAAAACCAGACAGATCGCCCCATCCGAAGTGGTATTTTGGGGGGTTTTGTACCCCAAAATTTTTTTTTTGAAGTTTTTACATGTAATATTTAGTGAAATCTAATTTTAGTTTTCACCATTGGATTCAGCTTTAAAAAACACACAATTTGGTGTTTTGATAATTTCTCTAAGTTAATTGGTTACAGAGGTATTGAAAGTGCTAAACACAGTGCGTTGTCCAATGTTATTCTTATGGAGAATAGGAAAAAATATATATCTCGCTTATTTGTGAAAGTATACTAATGAAACTTGGTTTACAGCTTCATCTGGTTGTGGTCTATTGTTATTTGCACAAAAAAATCAATTTTTAAGGATTATTTCCGTAGCAGCAAACCTGCATACACAGCCCCCATGTTATTCTTATGGAGAATAAGTAAAATTTAATGTCTCCCTTAGTTATGAACATAAATTAATAAAACTTGGTATATGGCTTCACCTAGTTGAGTTATATCGATTTTCACATAAAAACCCCTTTGTTGAGAGCCTTTTTTCAGCAAACCTGCGTACTCATCCCCCATGTTATTCTTATAGAGAATAATTATAATTGTCTAAATCGCTTATTTATGAATGAATATTGATGAAACTTGCTATGTGGCTTCAGTTAGTTGAATTATATTTATATTCTCATAAACACCAATTGTTTGTGATCCTTGTTTCAGCAAACCTACGTTACCCAATGTTATTCTTATGAAGAATAATTAAAATTGTATGTATCGCTTATTTATGAATATATTTTTATGCAACTTGGTATGCGGCTTTATCTGGTATTAAGACATATATTATGCATTGGAAATTTGCTGAGTATGCAGGTTTGCTACGACGGGGGTATTTATTGTTTATTTATGATCAAGATTCAGAGGATAATCCATCATGAAATAACCCATTTTCATTAACATTATCAGATGTATTATTTACAATGAATACCGACTAATTAAACACCCCAATTTCCATGACCTTGAAATTGACATTTTTTCTTAAGTCAACACTCTTGCTTAATATTTCTCCAGCAACGCCTTTAAATTAAACACCGTAAAGACAGGGTATCTCTGCATAAGTACACATCAACTGAGGAGGTTTAACGAAATTGATGATCTGAATGTCTTTATAGGGGAGGACATGCTGGATCCTTCCATCTCTTCTGATTTCCTAGGAGTTAGGCTGGACGATGGTTAATTGTGGGCAGACCAAATCGATAAAATATAAAAAAAGCTTACCTCAGGGCTGTTTATGTTGAGAAGAGTATGTAAATTCTGCAATTTAAATGTTTCTAGAACTGTATACTTCAGTCTTTTGGAATCTCACATCATGTAATCCGTTGCCTTGAGGGGAGGGTACAAGACTCACATAGAGACAATTTTTACCTGGCAAAAAAAGGCCATTAGGGTCAGCTTTGGGCTCGCTCCTTGGGAGCATTGTGAGAGTTACTTCATAAGATTAGGTATTTTGACTGTTCCTGCCCTATATTTTTATGAGTTAGAACTATTATACATTAGGAATCAAAAATTAATGAAGCTATGTCAAATAAATCATACTCACAATACTCGGTTCAAATCAAAATTCTCCACCTTTCACAGACTGTCGGTCTTTGAAAAAACCCTCTTTACGCCGGTTTAAAATTTTATCAAATGTTGCCTAACTTCATTTCATCCATTAAAAAATAAAAAATTTAAAGTAACACTTAAGAATTATCTGATTGTGCATTGTTTTTATTCTGTGGAAAGTATTGTTGAACACCTCAGGCAATGTAACCCCCTTTGTAACTCTCTGACCCCTCCCCTCCCTACCAATCATATTATATAGTGGCTTAAACTACTTCAGCACTTTGATTTGTTCAACGCCATCGAGCCTATGAACGGAAACAACAAGTAACAAGTAAGTAAGTAACAAGTTGCATGTTTAAACATTATATTCCTGATGGTAACTTGAACTGTAAACTGAAAATGCATCTGAAATCTTGTTTCTTGATTCCATAAATGAATATAATAAAGAAATTTGTTTTCCCCCATCCAGGAAATAAAATCCCCCATCAGTTTATCTCCAAATGTTTAATAGTGGAATTTTCTTAAAAATGGTATTGTTTTACAACAATTTTGTAGGTTGGATTGCCCGCATATCAACTCCAACGAATGAATCAATCTTCTTTCTACGTTATTTTCCTCTGGTCATAGCATAAAACACTTCAAGTTCCATAGTGCTTCACTTAGCACATATCTCATTTTAGGTAGTGTAAATTCTAATTCCTCCGTTAAAAATTCCGGAGTTCACGAATAGGCACCAACCCTTAAATGTTATAAAAAAAACACATTAATACGGCACCTAACCCTTCTCCGGCCGCCATGACACACACTTGCCCGGCACCAACCGCCCCCCTTACCTATTCCACTTACACCTCTCCTCCTTCAACCCCTCCCACTCACTAACTTCTCTCTCACCCACCTAGCCGGATTCGTAATAGACTAGGAGTGACAAGGGTGTTTTTTATTCACGATAAATAGTTGGTTACAGAGGACAAAAATTTATTTCTTATCTATACAAGATTGGAGGAAAAACTTGTTCCACAATCAATAGTGCCCACTTTAAGAGACATCAAAAACATCTTTCATGTACTTTTAATTTAAGAGATAATGTATTTCTTCCATTCATTTAAAAAAATTATTATTTAAAACTGTAAAAACCATTCAATACTGCGCGTTTTTTATCTTAAAAACTATTTACTGGTAAATTGGATTTTATTTGGTGGTGGAATCCTTTATCGTAAATCATTCTCGCAGTTCTGAATTTACAACTAACTCCCTTCATAACCTTCTATGCATTGCCATTCCAGAAGTAATTGTATGTTATTTTTAACAACTGGTCTTGCTATAGTACTGTGTTTTGTAAGTAAATCAATAGCTGTTAAAATTCAGTTGATTTATTACTATTATTCTGTAAATTTTACACAAAAACATTGGCGACCTGAAGGGTGGTGCCTTAGACGAATGTAAGTTATAGGAGATGTTGTCCCATTGCACGGCCTAGTATTAAAACCATACTGTTAGCTTATATATAGTCTCTAATCCAATTTTTAAAATGTTACCTTAATGTATAAGGTTGACATTCATTGATTCAATGCATTTATGCGGAATTATACGTTTTTATTTGAAATTGAAACTATGGACCCCCATAAGTAATCTTGTGAACCTATCAAAGTAGGAGTATGCGGAGATATTTTCGGTATTGCTTTTTAAAAGGCATGTTCGTTTTCTTATTATTCTGTGTTTGCAGGTTAAACCAGAGCTTTAATACTGAGAGAGTTAGAGGCAGATTGGAATTAAATAGTTGGGGGGGAGTAGAAAATGAGGGGAGTATATATGGGGTTGTGAAGGGGGACCCTCTCTACCCTACCTGTAAATCACCTTGGTGCCGTATTAAAGTTTGGTGTTAATAACGCCTGGTTAAACTCTTAATGAGGGTCAGATTTGGTGCCGTATTCGAGTGCCACAAAAACGTCTTCCAACACTAACATTAAGAAATAGTCAACTGATTGAATCCGCAGGTAAGAGGCCATACTTTCAAGTGCGCGAGAAAATGTCACTGACTTTCCCCGGCAGATACTCTCCTAAGACTCCAGCAGGTTCTGGTCTGCCCATGTCAAATTTCACACACTTTCACTACCGAAACCGATCCGTCCTTGTGGCGAGGTGCTCCGGCCACCGCCAGGCGGCGCGGCGGTCGAGGTCAGGGGTCAGAACATCCGTACTGTGGGGAGCTTTCCAACTGGGACTGTAGGAGGAATGCGACAGGAAGTAAAGGTTGACACGTCACCGAGTCATGTATAAATTGTTTTTTGGTAACATCCACGTTAACTCGATAGAAACAAAGAACGAGTACAGCAGTTAGGCCTATTTATTTCTAAATGGTAATTTTTACTCAAAACATGTCTATATAACTTTGTAAGAGAAATTTTGGAAGAGAAATTGGGAGGTGTCGTGAATTACAGCAGGGGGATTGGAGGTGGCTCAAGTTAATGGTGTTGGCCCACGGGACGTCGGATAAATAGTATTTTTATTTAATCGCATGCAGCCAGACAAATTGTCCCTAAAAAATAGTGATGGATACAGTAAATTGTCTGATTTGACATATTCTATAACAATATTTACTATAGCTTTAACAAACTAAAATTTGAAAGACAATTCAAAAACAGAAATCCATGGATACGTTAGAAAAATATAGACAACGAGGATACAAGGGAATCCGCCACTATCTATAGGCTGATTTCTTGAATTTGTTGCTTTTTTCTAAAGTTACATTTTTAGATTCAGCATTTAATTCTGAACATTTCTATGCAATTTTATGCCAATCTGGCAATGTGTACATGACAAAATACCCCCGTAGCAGCAAACCGGCGTACTCAGCGAATTTCCTAGGCATGTACAAGTTTCTCACTACCACATAAAGCCACTCACCATGTTTCATAAAAATACCCGCATAAAAAAGTGATATATAGCATTTTATTTATTCTCAATAAGAATAACATTGAAAGCTGAGTACGCAGGTTTGCTGCAACAAGGAACACGAAATATGTGTTGTTATGCAATTATCAATACAAATTAACCAGTCTAAGTTGCATACCAAGTTTTATTCATTTATTTTCATAATTAAGGGAGACATTACATTTTACTTATTCTCCATAAGAATAACATGGGGGCTGAGTACGCAGGTTTGCTGCTACGGGGATAGTCAACAAAAAATCAATTTTTTGTGCAAATATCAATAGACCAGTACTAGGTGAAGCTACATGCCAAGTTTCATCAACGTTCATTCATAAATAATCGAGATATCAAATTTTAATTATTCTCCATAAGGATAACATTGGACAACTTACTGTGTTTAGCACTTTGAATATCACTACAACAGTTGGACGTAGTATAACATTTTAAACACCAAAATGATTGTTTTGTATAGATGAACTGATTGGTAAAAGCGAATGTGAGGTTTACATCGAAATTAACTGAGGAAAAGCAATAAACCTTTTTACCGTAAGATTAACATGGGAGATTTTATGAGCACGTTTTTTGGATTTTATCCGCAACCACTTATCCTAGGTTAATGTTTAAAAATACTGTATTATTTGTTTTTTTAAGCTCTATAAAATGGTTGAAACCAAAATTAAGCATTTTAAAAAATTTAGGGTGAAAAATGCAAAAGACAGATTTTTGGAAAACTGTAAACCCCCATAAAACCCCCCTCCCATGGTCCGATTTTTCTGGTTTTCGAACTTTTAAGTCATGAATGTCACTTTACACACGATTTTTACTCAAGTTATCGTGTTAACGGACACACACACACACACACACACACACACACACACACACACACACACACATATATATATCAATATATATATTTAAATTTGAACGAATAGTGTTTTCGACATCTGGGGACTTAAAAATAAATAAACGGTATCAGGAAACTGACCCATACTTTCTCCCTTTCAGCCCAACTTCAATGAATAAATTACTTTTTATTTACTAAATATAGAATACAAAGCACGGTCGAATGTACAGAAAATCTTGTAAACAAGTTGTTTTAAAATACATCCACCCAAATCCCTGCTTTGGAGGCACTACAGAATCCATTGCTACACTCGTGGTTTTAAGAGGGGAAATTCCCCCTATTCCCCCCCCAGGGTTATTAGGGGGCAACATATTTCGAATTACCTCTGTTGGTCAATGCTAAATTGACAAGCATATCAAGTTTGAATGAAATTGATCAGTAAATAAGATAGAAATAGTAATTTTGTATTCTCCATTAGAATAACATTGGACAAAGTACTGTGTTTACCGTTAAATGAAAATTTCAATTTTCTCCGAAACCAGCAATCGTAGAATAGTAATTCAAAATACTAAATTATTTAGTTTTTTTAGCTCTTTTTAATGGTGAATAGTAATATTTTTTATATTTATGTATTTTTATGAAAAATCCAAAAAACTGAATTTTGGATGTTGTAAGTCCTGTAACTTCTGAACCCAAATTTTTACAGGAATGCGGGTGGTGTCATTTTGTTGGAAAACTAAAGTTCTACAAACGACTAAAGTTTAATCAAAATCGTTAGAGCCGTTTTTCAGAAATTTGGATTTTTCATGTTTTTTGGCGGTTTTTGCGGGATAATTACCCTTAAAAATAAAAAATTGAAAAAATGAAAAAACGCCTGGAGATATCGTGGATTAGTACCTACATACCAAATGTCATCAAAATCGGCCCATTGGTTAGGGCTCTAGCTCTGTACACATCCACACAGACACACACACACACACACACACACACACACACACACACACACACACACACACACACACACACACACACACACACACACAGACAGACATCACGTAAAAACCACTTTTTTGCGTTCAGGGAGCACCAAAACGAATATTTCCACTAAGAACTCAAATTCCAAAATTTTTACGAAAACAATACTTTCTCCATATACTATGTATAGAGGGAGAAAGTAAAAAGTTATCATGATCTCTAACCATGCCACCTACGGTAATAGCTTCTTCCCTATAGGTGAAATTTGCTAAAAATAAATAAATGTGGGCGAATTCTAGAGTGAAAGATAAGACTTATAAAATTTCGAGAGTTTTTTTCTCTGAATTATGTTTTTCTTAACTCTGTCCAGCGTAAGTTTGAATAACAATGAAAGTAATTCACTTATTATAATGAAATAATTATCAGATCATCTTGATACACCATTGAAAGATGTTGGTGTATAGGCATCACAATACAAGCATATTTAAAGTAAAATGTAATAAAGTTTTGTAAGAAAATCGTGTTTTTCTTTTAATTGTAAAAAATATTATGCCATTGAAAATATGCTCACCACATCATTTTTTTCCAGTTACCATGGATTCTATACACAACAGTTTCCCTTTTACTTTCTCCCTCTATACATAGTATATGGAGAAAGTATTGTTTTCGTCAAAATTTTCGAATTTGAGTTGTTAGTGGAAATATTCGTTTTGGTGCTCCCTGAACCCAAAAAAGTGGTTTTTACGTGATGTCTGTCTGTGTGTGTGTGTGTGTGTGTATGCGTGTGTGTGTGTGTGTGTGTGTGTGTGTGTGTGTGTGTGTGTGTGTGTGTGTGTGTGTGTGTGTGTGTGTGTGTGTGTGTCTGTGTGGATGTGTACAGAGCTAGAGCCCTAACCAATGGGCCGATTTTGATGAAATTTGGTATGTAGGTACTAATCCACGATATCTCCAGGTGTTTTTTCATTTTTTTGAATTTTTTATTTTAAAGGGTAATTATCCCGCAAAAACCGCCAAAAAACATGAAAAATCCAAATTTCTGAAAAACGGCTCTAACTATTTTTATTAAACTTTAGTCGTTTGTAGAACTTTAGTTTTCCAACAAAATGACACCACCCGCATTCCGGTAAAATTTGGGTTCAGAAATTACGGGACTTAAAACATCCAAAATTCAGTTTTTTGGATTTTTCATAAAAATACATAAATATAAAAAATATTACTATTCACCATTGAAGAGCATTGTAGAGCTCAAAAAACTAAATAATTTAGTATTTTGAATTACTATTCTACGATTGCTGGTTTCGGAGAAAATTGAAATTTTTATTTAGCGGTAATCGCAGTACGTTGTTCAATGTTATTCTTATGGGGAATACAAAAATTACTATTTCTCTCTTATTTACTGATCAATTTCATTCAAACTTGATATGCTTGTCAATTAAGCATTGACCAACAGAGTTAATTCGAAATATGTTGCCCCTTAATATCACTGGGGGGGAATAGGGGGCATTTCCCCTCTTAAAACCCCGAGTGTATCAATGGATCCTGTAGTGCCTCCAAAGCAGGGATTTGGGTGGATGTATTTTAAAACAACTTGTTTACAAGATTTTCTGTACATTCGACCGTGCTTTGTATTCTATATTTAGTAAATAAAAAGTAATTTATTCATTAAAGTTGGGCTAAAAGGGAGAAAGTATGTGTCAGTTTCCTGATACCGTTTATTTATGTTATGAATAAAATGTTTGTTTTTTTGCAATTGGTTGATTATTACAAAAGTTATAAAAAAATACAAATTTAAAAACATAGTTTAGAAGATAAAAACGCCCATAACCATGAATTTGTATTTGAATATAACCGGATTTCTTATCGAATCTTCTAATTAGCCAAGTACTCATCAAAGAAAGCTATTAAAGTCATAAACAAGTTGAAAATATAAAACGAGTTGGACATAGTAATGGATTCAAGATGTCAGCACAATATAACAATGTCTTAAGAGTTGATCATGGGTCAGTGGCGAAATTGGATATGCGCAACATCAAATTAACACCAAAGGTATCAAACATATGTACGGGTACTGAATGTAGAAGTTGTTGGTTCGAGTGTCATTTTGTTTGTGGGTTCCTTCATTGCTTGAATGCGCTACGGGTACCGATGTTTTATGCTGGCGTATTAACATATCTTAGTCAGAATAGCAAGACTTCATGACTTCATGAGGTTTATCACTAACATTAATGTTTATTTAGGCTATGCAAGCTCACGTGGGCGATTTAACAAATGAAACAATGAATAATATGTACCCTGTTCTTAGGACGAGGAAAACAGCTAGTGAATTAGATAGCACGGATACTAGTTTTTACTTGGGTTACAAAGACACTTTCACAAAATTTATAAAGGGAAATGCAACATAGCATTCGATAATGAACTGCTTTCTTTTGCCTTAAAATTGGCTGACACAATTTACAGAGTGGGCTTTTTTCGGGGAACAATCCACAAAAGGCACGAGAAGAAATCGTGAGTGCGGCATTGGAAGTTCGTAAAGTAAAAGGCAAGAAGATCGAATGAAAGAAGAATGTGGACCAGTGGGTTAAGATGCGGGTGTGGGGCGGAGCCCAAGTGCCGCGACGTGCGGCCGAGCTGGGTGTAATGAAGCGAGGAACCGACAGGAGGCAGTGAGATTACAGAGATTAGATCTGCAGGCTCGAGTTCTGAAGCCTCTGAAGTAGGAAACAGGTGTTCACCCTAAATTCTGTCGTTGCAAGCGTAAGCCTTTCTACGATTAGTCTCTTTGAGGAAGTAAAGTTTCAGTACTTCAAACCTTTATTAGTAGTTTAAAAATAGTCATACCTTTCATAATCTCATATGCTAACCTCATATCAAAAACTGTGCACGTTTTACGATAAAAGTGAAGAAATTCTAAAGTTTGATTTACGGGTATTGCTTTGGATTTTACCCAATTGAAGGGGAGGGTTATGAGGCTAGGTAATTAAATTTCTTCCTCTAAAAATGCAGGTATTTCAATGTGTCATCTCGTAAGTAATCTAAATTCTGAATCTCAACGATGTAATAAAAGTATGACTATGCACCCTCCAAATTAATGGTTAACGGAAACCGTCTTGATTTGTTTTTCAACCGACTGCATTTAGATGCACACTGCACTTGTTGAGATCACTACTCAAGAATTTAATACATTTGTAGCACCAACTAATCTATCGATATTGTTAAAGTCGTGGTTAAAAACACGTTTTTCCCTCCTTTTACGCTATACAAGTGTGTTAATGTTCTCGATGGGGACGAATCGGGAATTAATATTCTAATAATAACTAGGTCTGATGATCCCAGTAGAACCGGGAGAATTCATGGAGAGCTAAAAACATTCTTTGCGACTGCATTCTGTGAAGAGATTTGTGAACTTTTACAACACATGCTGTATAATCACCTGAACAAATATAAAAGGTCGTAGTAAACCAACCTTTTATAAACAGATATTTTTTAAACAGATAAGAAAAATAAACATTTAGACTTGTCAGGCCAATGGGCAAAAACACGTTGTAATTGTATTTTCTAAAAGGCAACTCAATATGAGTAACAGCCTAAAGTGGAACCAAAATTATTGATTGGCAGTGGAATCTAATTAATAGTTTTTTTCCATACAACTTTTAAATATATTTTAGAAGTTGTAAAATTATATTTAAACGTAGTCTAATGTTATTAATACGATTTATGGTGAATAAAGTTTGTTTATTGTTAACATTTTGCATCGCGACGGATTTCCCATTTGATTCCCAAAACAGCTATCTTGTATAACAGCTATATAAGTATTAAAACTAAACTAACAAGCTACATGCATTTGACATTATAAAAACACCCTCTCGTATTAGGTAGCCGAGGAGAGTAAAATAGGTATAGTTCTAACTTAAGAAGTAATAACTGTACTATTAGATTTTCAAGTTTTAAGGAGAAATCTTCACAAGATTAATGTTCAAGGAGGACTCAAGACGGTGACGAGCACTGAATTACCAGGTGTGGCAGATTACACGTGATTGAGGAGCAGAGGCTGTCGTGATCGTGATGTTGATTTGGTGAGTTGCAGAAAACTTCAATCAACTCGAACTTGAACTTCACAAGACGGTGGAAACTGCTTCATCATGAGAACCGGCAGAGTTATTGTCATGTGTCATCGCTTTTATGAGCCGTTAGGTATCAGCAGCAGCTACTAACCAGCCACAGGTTAACGCTATTGCGTCCAATGTATAATTAAAGACGTAAGTATTGCATAGTATATTGAAAATTGGCACTCAATAGAGGAAAGTTGAAAAATATTCACAATAAGACCAGTTGTAAGAATAATGTGATTAAAGACATTTTTTATGCTTAATAGTTTACAACGAACGGTCAGCACATAGGCGTATTTAGCGATGGGTAAATTGTGTCAAATGATATTAAAATAAACGGTATCAGGAAACTGACACATACTTTCTCCCTTTTAGCCAAACTTTAATGACAAAAATATTTGTTATTTACTAAATATAGAATATGAAGTATAGATAAATGTACAGAAAATTGTCTAAAATAGTTGTTTTCAGAAATATCCACCCAAATTGCTTTTTTGGAGGCACTATAGAGTCCGTTGCTACACACAGTAGTTTTGAGAGGGGAAATGCCCCCATGGTATCATGCATGTAGATACTTAACAAATTATAATGACAACTTATTGACTGCAAACATCTAAAGAAAACTTATTATAAGATAAATTTAGAACTCCTTTCACAATGTAGATACTTTCAAAAAAAGGTTACCACACAATACCAAAATACTTTCAACTGACAGGCCACTAACAGGCCTGAGGAAAATAAAAAATATGTCACAAATGCGTTACATAACATAGCAATGTTACAGTCAAACTGTAAATAGATAAACAACTATTTTTATTTTTGAGTGAATTAGTTAATATTGCAAATAATATTTATAAAAATTGGTATTGAGCACTTTATAAACTCAAGACTATCTTTTTGAAAGCCAACGTATTGCCTCAGTTCACAGAAGGAATAGTAACACTCCCAGAGCAAACCAACAACCGAACGAATGTTTACAACTTAATGTTTCGTTAATATTTCCTTTTCGTGGCGTGTAGAACAAGGTTAAAACTTCTTAAATGCCTATTAAAGAACTAGGTAGATGTCATCTACATTTCTCCCCAGGGCCTAGAGGTGTAGCTCCGCACGGTTCGCTGCCCTCTGCGGCCACGGACCTTGAGTGTGTGAAGCCCGAGAAGCTCCAGCCATTGTTTCTTCAGGTCTTCAGGGTCACGGAAAGACTCATAACAAGTTCATTCGCTTGTTAAAACAAAGACGAGAAAAACAACATAACAGGATTCATAAACAATTAATTCCTGTTGTTAATAAAGTATGTTCGGACGGCCAATGGAAAGAAGCGGTTTTAACGAGAAAGTTAATATTTCTATGGGCCAGAGGTAGAATAGGAATATTTATAGTCAATCATCTCTTCAATTACTTTGAAAGCGGACCATTAATATTTCTTTGTCTGGACAAAATCAGGGTCTTTTTACTGCGGCTACTGCCCGCCACAATTATATGTTATACTTTATTTAATTACTCAAGGTTTTTATAGTAAAAACTAAGGTTTACTATGTCTGGTAAACGTAAACAAATGTGTGTTTTGGTCCGGGATGAAATCACCCCATTCATTCCATACGGTAAAAGTATGGAAAACATTTGGTAACCATAATTTGGAAACCGTACGGTAAACTATATTAAAAAACGAAATAATTTGATTTTTTTAACTTTCTTCCACTTTTAAATTGATCAAAATGAACTGCCAATTAATCTTGACATCTCCAAAGCGATTCTTGATCGCAAGTACAAGGACGAAGGGTCCAATACTACAGGTTGGCCAACTTTAAGCGTAAATGCATTTTACTCGTATTCCTTAAACAAATAAATAAATAAAATAAATTCTTGATCGCGAGCATTTTTGCATATGGCTTCTCAGTCAAAGCATACGTTCTTCACCTCGCATGCCTCGACGGAGGGAGTGACCAAGCTAGATAGTTGTTCTGTTTAAATTAATCTAACTCCGAGACCCTTATCCTTTACGTCTTCGTAGACAGCACTTCGAAGGGCGATCACGACTGGCGTATAACAACCGACCGTGACCTTGAAGACACAAACGGAGCGAGGGCGTGCAACTGAGCTTGAAACTTTCGACCGATAACTCTTCTCTCAACGTTTTCGCAAGGTTGACAAACCGCTCGAGCCGTTCACCACCGTCACCGCGCTAATTACCATATTAATACTGGCGCCTACGAAACGTTAACGAAGAATACGCCAATTTGTGCAACGGTTTGAGCAACCGTCTCGCACGCACGCGCAGCCATATTGGAGCGAACACGAGGTGTGAAGTCATCCTCGTGATGTAAGATCATGAAGGATATGTGAGTGTGGGGTTGCGGGACGGGCCGATCCTTTGGAAAGGATATGACTGTCAATTATGTGTCGATTTGGGTCCAAGGATGCGCCGGGTATTCCGAACGCCTCTCTCTCAAATTGGGGCTAAAGTGAAGCTCTCGTTTATTGGTTTTGGACAGGACATAGGGTAAATAGATATGCGGCGAACTGCAATTACCTATATAGATGGGAAACTTATGTTAATGCACTAAGAATGTGCTGTTGAATGTTCAAGGATTGAGACTGTTTTTGTAGCCTTTCTGGTAATACACTAATACTACTTGAATCAAATGTATTTTTTTAATGCGTTCAAGATATGTTTTTCATATTCGAATGATTGTATATATCTTCTTTGCAAGATAATCCTTGAAAAGATTATACAGGGTTTTCAGAAAAAAACACTCCAATACTTAAGGATATCATTGAACTCATCAGAATAAGCAAAAAAGTACGTATAGGTCCTAAAACGTACAGTTTTACGTCTATCTGTATGTATGGTTTTTTTACATAATTTAACAAATAACTTTTTAAACACTTAAAGTATCAATTTCAAACGTGGTAAACATGGTATGATGACTAATAGGACATAATTTGGTATGGACTATCAAGTTTCTATTTTGTACCAATTTAAAATGGCAGCCATTATTGTTTTTCAAAGCTAAATATCTTAAAAACCGTAATATTTAGAAAAAACTGAAATAATCAAAAAAGTTGTCATTTAAAAAAATAACGATATGAAGGTTTTAACTATTGGATAACAAATAACTGAGAAATTGTGATTTTCAACTTGTAAAAAACACAACTTCTCAGTTAAATATTACCCTATAGTTAAAACATTCATATCATTATTTTTTAAACAAAATTACACAACTTTTTTGATTTTTCAGTTTTTCCTAAATATTACAGTTTTAATGATATTTAGCTTTAAAAAAATGGCTACCATTTTAAATTGGCACGAAGTAGAAACTTGATACTCCATACCAAATTAGGTCCTGTCAGTAACAAATAGGTACACAAACCAATTTTGAAGTTCATACCTGAAGTGGTTAAAAGGTTAGGTTTAATTATGTAAGAAACGCACATACAGGCATATTAAAATGTTCACAGGTACATTTTTGCTTATTTTTATGTGTTCAATAACATCCTAAAGTATTAGAACGTTTTTTCCGAACACCTTGTATAAGAAGAAATTTTAAACTGTTATCAGTCTTGATTATTATTTTAGTCATGCCTTTCATTTTCAGTCATGTGCAAAGTTATATTAGTCTTACATTATTTGTGGTAACATGCCAAACATGCCAAAAAAATGAATAATTTTAATACAAAAACATACCAACATACATTAATTTACTGTTACATCCCTGAATACTATATGTTTTTACTCATGTGTTTAATTTAATCAGATGTTTCTAGAATCATTTATCAATGTTATTGTTTATCAATTTATCCTTAATTAAATAATCTTGTTTGCAAAATGTATTGATCTGATTACAATAAATGGCAACGAGGATGTTTAAAAAAATCCGTAATATTTTTTTGAAAACTTGTACTATTTACTATTCTATATCTAAAACCTTCTAAATATGGCTGAAGATCTAATCACTACATTAGTAGCGACTCTACGGCAACTTCAACCACCTCAACAAGCAACACAGTCTGCCAGCCGATACGATGGTCACGGTTTTCAACTTCAACCATACGACGAAAATGAAGAAGCATTTGATAACTACATATCAAGATTAGAAAACTTCTTTAATCTACGAAATATTACAGGAGATGACGACGAAACGGATAAACGTAGAATTCAGATACTCCTAAACTGCCTAAGCCCTAGAGTGTTTCAGACATTGACTGCACTGACAGCACCCCAGAAACCCAATGAAAATAGTTATGAAGAACTTATAGCCTTGCTTAAGGGACACCTTTGTCCAAAAGCTAGTGAAATGGCAGAACAACACCGCTTTGTGCTTCGACTTAAAGAAGAAGGTGAGTCCATTGGACAGTATGTTTCTAGTCTGAGGCAAATAGCGAATGCATGCAACTTAGTATATACTGCCTGCAACTCGTCTACTATGGATGTTCACCTGCGATCTGAACTTGTAAGAGGAGGTAGCGATAACGACATTCGGGAAAGAATTTTACAGCAAGGAGCAGTTATGACATTTGATGAGACAGTTAAAATTGCCATTGCAACAGAAGCAGCAAAGCTGGAAAGTCGACAAATGCAAAACCATAGATTAACAGTATCGGTTCCAGGGGTTAATAAGGTGAGTTTAACAAATAAATTCTCAGATCTTATATTTAAAGACAAGCTTAAAAAGTTGAGAGGTCGCTGTTTTAGATGTGGAAGCTCATCACACAGGTCTACTGAATGTGAGGCGAAGAACCGAACCTGTCAACATTGCAGGAAAGTCGGTCATATAGCTAAGGTATGTCTTTCAAATCCAAATTCAGTTAATACTCGCAGAGACCAAAAACAGTTCGATCATACTTTAGCTTCAACGTCAACATATTCTAGAAGATCCGATGATGAAGACATATTCCGCATGTGGCAGTACAAGGGAAGCCGCAACGACAAAATGATGGTAGACGTGACTATAGATGACAAACGTATAGATTTAGATTTAGATACCGGTGCATCAGTCACTACAATGTCACTAGACACCTTTCAAAAGTTATTTCCTCACATGATTCTCAAACCGACTAACCTCAAACTGCATACATAGACGAATGAAGTAATCAAACCACTAGGCGTATACCAACTAAAAATAAAGCATGGCTACACAACAGTGAGAGGAGATCTGTACGTCCTTGCTCAGGAAGTTGATTCTATTATGGGCAGGGAGTGGATTAGAAAACTCAAAACTTCATGGGCAGATATCAGATCTCTGCGGGTGGCCCAGCCAAACGAAACTCAGTCGTTGGACTTACTTCTTCAAGAATTCTCTGACGTTTTTGATACAAAGGTAGGAACAATTCCTAATTTTGAATGCGCACTACAACTGAACGAGAATACTAAACCTGTTTCCAAACGTGTAAGACCTGTGCCATACGCTCTTATGCAAAGAGTTGAAGATGAACTGAGAAGATTAGAGGCTGAGAAGATCATCGAAAAGGTTTCACACGCAAGTTGGGCAACTCCTATCGTACCTATAGTAAAACCTAATAGGTCAATAAGGCTTTGTGCAGATTATAAAGCAAAACTCAATCCTGTCCTCCAAGATGAACGTCGCCCAGTACATAGGATAGAAGACATCTTCGCAAGTATGTCGGGAGGGAAGTTCTTTTGTACGTTAGATGTCCGACAAGCTTACCTAGACGTCGTCATGAATGAAGAGAGCTCCAGGATGCAAGCTATCAACACACATTTGGGAATTTTTAAAGTCAATAGGTTAATGTTTTGGAATCAAGACTGCACCCGCAATCTGGCAGAAACAAATGGATCAAGCATTGCAGGGACTCGAAGGGGTTTCTTGTTTTAACGATGATGTCAAAGTTCAAGGTAGCTCTTTTCCAGAAACACTAAATCGACTTAGAGCTGTGTTGGAGCGCCTGAGAAGCTATGGAATCCGACTTAACAAGGAGAAATGCAAGTTCTTTGAAAAATCTATAAAATATTTGTGACATGTCATTGACGAAAACGGTTTGCACAAGGATAGTGATAAAACAAAAGCAATCGAGGAAGCCAAACGACCAAACAACATAGCAGGACTAAGAACATTCTTGGGACTCGCAAACTATTACAATAAGTTTATACCAGACTTGATAAGCATCCTTCAACCTCTCTATCAACTCCTTCAGAAGAACAACAAATTCAAATGGACATGGTTGTGAAAACGCCTTCAACAAAGTTAAACTTCATATCACCAGTGAACAGGTGTTAGTTCCATTTGATCCAAAATTGCCTTTGATACTGAGAACAGACGCCTCCCCTGTTGGTCTTGGAGCTGCGCTCTCACACAAAATGCCTGACGGATCTGAGAGACCAATTAGTTTTGCATCCTATAACAGCACTTTTTCTAAAAGTGAGGCACATTACAGCCAGATAGAGAAGGAAGCAACTGGCTTGTGTTGGGGACTCCACAAATTTGTCATGTACTGTTACGGACGGCCATTTACATTAGTTACAGACCACCAACCGTTGACATCGATATTCAATCCATCTAAAGCTCTTCATACTGTATCAGCTTCCCGAATGCTTAGGTATGCCATATATTTGTCAGGGTTCAATTAACAAATAGTTTACAGGAACACTAAACTCCATGCCAACGCTGATTTTCTCTCCCGATTTCCACAGGACAATCCTGAAGAAAATTACCCTGATGAGACTTCCACATAAATCAGCTGGAGGTTATGCCAGTAACTAGAAGAGAGATATCAGACGCCAACAAGGACGATTTGGAACTATCTGATATTATTGCTACTATCACCAGAGGAAAACAGCTCAACAAGACGGATGCATCACTTTATTACATACAAGACGGCTGTGTTTTTAGAGGCGAGAGGGTCGCCATACCACAGAAATTTCAGAAAACAATCTTGGACAAGCTACATTCCGCACATATTGGTATGACAAAAGTGAAGGCCTTGGCACGCAGCTACTGCTGGTGGCCAACGATCAACCATGACATCGAACAACGAGTTCGAAGTTGTCTTCCTTGTGGTGAGAACCAGAACAACCCATCAAATACAATTCATCCATGGGACTACCCTACAACACCATGGCAACGGATCCATGTCGATTACGTGGGTCCATTAAAAAACTTCTACTTCCTTATAGTTGTCGACGCATATTCAAAATGGGTAGAAGTAGAGCCAGTAAACACAGTAACAAGTCAGAGGACCATAAAATAATTGAGAAACATGTTCAAAAGGTTTGGACTACCATAGACAGTTGTAACAGACAATGGAACCGCTTTTACATCCCACGAATTTCAGACTTTGCTCAAACTGAATGGTATCACTCATAAGAGAACTGCTCCATATCAGAAGCTGGAGATACACCTTAAGCTTTGCAGACTGCTCCTACAATACCGAAGAACACCACACAATGGTACTGGTTTAAGTTCATTAGAGCTACTTATCGGAAGAAGAATTAGGACAAAACTTTACATCCTGAGGGAAACAACCTCTAATGAGCACCAGACAAAACATCCAAAGCGGAAGTTTAGAGTTGGAGACTGGGTTAAATTTAGGAACTTCAACAACAAGTTCGAAAGGTGGAAATATGGAACGATTGTTAAAACTGATGGACATTTACACTACTGGATAGAATCCAATGGGAAGATAGAGAGACGCCATGTAGATCAAATACGTTCTACCCAAGTTAGCGCCAGTACGGATTCCACAGGGGTAGAACCGAGACTACTGGGATGGCCGACATCTACTGGCCCGAGACAAGATCGAGGGGAAAGGACATCCCCAGTCCAATATTAGAGCAACAAATCGTAGAGAATAGCGAAAGTGATGACATCCAGAGAGGAGAAGAAGATGGCACCAGTAGCTCCGCCTGAACTACCGGATTCGCTGCCTTTAAGAAGGTCAACCAGAAGAAAACGAAAACCAGGAAAACTATGCTGTCAACACTGATATGTTTTACTACACTACCGGTACAGTGAGATAAGAAGGGAGGACTGTTACATCCCTGAATACTATATGTTTTTACTCATATGTTTAATTTAAACATATGTTTCTACAATCATTTATCAATGTTATTGTTTATCAATGTTATTGTTTATCAATTTATCCTTAATTAAATAATCTTGTTTGCAAAATGTATTGATCTGATTACAATATTTACGAAACAGTATAAGTTTATTGGTTTTGGCCTGAGGACTAATGTTTGATGTCCTCGTCTTGATTAGCGGTGTTATTGTCTGTTTGGACACACTCCAGACCCTGAGCGGACACTACTTGTTCTGAGCCAACATGTCCACGTTTGGGTTTGAGAGTGTCATTCCATCTGCCTCTCGATCCTACCCATCTACCTTTCGAATTTCCGCTCCTTCTGCGATACGAACGTCCTCCCCATCTGTGTTTCGAACGTCCTCTCAATCTACGGTACGAACGTTCTCTACTTTTGCGTTCCCAATATCCTTTTCGAAATGATGTCGAGTTAGTGAATTCGTCAGCTTCGTCACGCCTCCTGCCACGACGACGCCTCCGTTTGCGCGCCTCCAGCAGATACATTGACGCATATGCAGAAGGGAAGAGGCGACGTTGTTTGACGGTCAAGAGGCCCTGGTTGATCGCTTCCTTGAGTGCCTTTCTGTAGATTGGGATGGCCGTCCGACCGTGGATGTATCGGATGAAGTCCTCAACATCGTCCAGGTCGACTCCTCTCCTGCCGACGTGGTGCACTGCAGAGACGACTTCCCTCAATCCATCCCACATCTCTGTTTTTAAATAATCTAGATCTCACGAGATAATTTTGAAATGTCTAACTGTTATATAATTTTGATTAAATTTTAAATTTAGTCGTTGCTAAGTGACTAATGTAATTTCTTATTTTTAGCGAATTTCCCCTATCGGGAAGAAGCTATTGCCGTAGTGGCATGGAAAGACCTAGGCTTGGGACCATGATAACGTTTCGTTTTGAGACCCCCAGATGCCAAAAAAACCATTCGTTCAAATTCATATATATGTTTATAAGGGATTCAAATTCACAGAATAGGGCTACTATAAGATAATTATAAATACACCCATCGCAGTAAACCTGCATACTCAGCGAATTTCCAATGCATAATATATATGTCTTAATACCACATAAAGCTGCATACCAAGTTTCATAAAAATATATCCACAAATAAGTGATATATACAATTTGATTTATTCTCCACAAGAATAACATTGGGGATGAGTGCGCAGGTTTGCTACAAGGAACACAAAAATGGGGTTTTATGCAAATATTAATATAACTCAACAAGGTGAAACCACATATCAAGTTTTATTAATTGATGTTCATAATTAAGGGAGACATTACATTTGACTTATTCTAGATAAGAATAACATAGGGGATGAGTACGCAGGTTTGCTGCTACAATAATTATCGGTAAAAATTGATTTTTTTGTGCAAATAACTATATATCTCAACCAGATGAAGCCGTAACCAAGTTTCGTTTGTATACGTTCATAAATAAGCGAGATATATTTTTTTCTTTTTCTCCATAAGAATAGCATTGGACAACGCACTGTGTTTAACACTTTCAGTATCTCTGTAACCAACTGACATAGAAAAATGATCAAAATACTAAATTGTGTTTTTTAACGTTGAATTCAATGGTGAAAAATAAAATTTGACTTTTTAAAATATTACATGTAAAAACTTCAAAAACCCCATTTTTGGAGTTCAAAACCCCCAAAAAATACCACTTCGGATGGGTCGATTCGTCTGGTTTTCGAACTTAAAGTCATAAATGTTGCTTTACACGTTTGTGCCAAATCTTAACAAAGTCGGACCTTTTTTACTAGAGTTATCGCACCCACGGACACATATATATATATATATACAGTTTCGGTGTTTTTGTGGTCTGGGGACTACGGTAATAGAAGCCGACTGCGGTAATAGCTTGTTCTCTCTAGGGGAAATTCGCTAAAACATGAAAATAACCATGAGTACCCTGTTAAAAACATTTTTTAATTATATGACCACCAAAGTTAAGTTAACCAAATAAATATTAGCAATGTGATCATGACTTCAAGTCGAAACATGCCAGTGAAAATATAATTAACAATTTTTTAACAGGGTACTCATGGTTATTTTCATGTTTTTATGCTGATGTGTGTGTGTGTGTGTGTGTGTGTGTGTGTGTGTGTCCGTAGCCACGATAATCTTTGTAAAAATGATCCGATCTTGATGAAATTTAGTATAAACTTGTAAGGCAGCATCTATTTTCCTGAGTTCGAAAACCAGACAGATCGCACCATTTAAAGGGGGATTTTGAGGGGGTTTTGTACACCAATAATGGGTTTTTGAACTTTTTACATGTTTATTTTTTTAACCCAAAAATTGGTGTACACCATTAAATTCAGCTTTAAAAAAACAATTCGGTATTTCGATCATCGCTCTACGTCAATTTGTTACCTAGATATTGAAAGTGCTAAACACAGTACGTTGTCTAATGTTAATCTTATGGAGAATAAGTACAATTTTACATCTCGCTTATTAATGAAACTTGGTATACTGATACTTCGGGTTTACTGATATTTGCAAACCAAACCAATTTTGTGTGGTCCCTATGTAAGCAAACCTGCATACTCAGCCTTAATTTCGTTCTTATGGAGAATAAATAAAATGTCATATCTCTCTTATTTATGAATATGCTTTGATGAAAGTCGGTAAGTGGCTTCATGACTTAGTGAAGTACCATTTGAAATTCGCTGAGTATGCAGCTTTGCTGCAACGGGAGTATTTTTGTTGATATATAACCTTCCACCATCTTATAGGCGTATTTTCCGTCTTTATTGAGGGCGATGCATAGGTGGAAACAAATGTTTTAAAGTTTTTTCACAGTGTAGAACACGTTAGTCTTATTGAAATAGAGTTAGTAACTCATTGAAATAGAGTTAGTAACTCTTTGAAATAGCTTAAAATACGTGTGAAATGATGGATAGCTTTTAATATTTGTGTGGGTCCTGCTCTGCAAACCACTGTTTGATTTGTTTTTAATTTTGTAATCATCAGTTATTTGCGGGTTTGTGTTTTTGATTCCGTTAAATTATTTACCATTTAAAATCCAAATATTTGTTTACAACCTATGTAAAATTCCCTTATAAATGTATCACAATAATGTACAAGTGAGAATGCCTAATCAAGTTGGAAAGGCATGAGATTAATGGAAAGTAAAATCGTCACCAACAATCACTGCTATGAACTATTCGTCACACCTCTACAGAAAGGAAAGGCAATAAATACCGGAACTAAAAGTGATTCGTCCCTCAGTGTTGTAAACTGTGTTTGAAAGCCAAATAATTAATAGTGTCGTCGAGGTCTCTCAATCAATAATTAACGCGAACATATTATTAATCACTTTCTATTTTTTGGACTCCGAGACGAATCTGTAACAATGGAAACGCCACTGTGGTGATTGACCTTTCCTTTAGAGTTCAAGACAATCTCAAAAATAATGCCATGGTACGTACAAAGTTATTAGTGGCTAACACAATTTACCGTACGATTGAAATGTCTGACGCCAAAAGCCGAAAGCAATGTAGTTTACATTCATTAGCTAACTGTCGACAATTATGCTAACGACGCGCGTTATGCAGCTAAGTAAGCTAATCATGTAACGAGGTGCTATAACTTATGTTTAATAGATATTTAATATAACACTTTTATTCCTGTACAAAGGTCAATGCATCTTCAAAATGTGTGAGTATAAAAACTGGTATATGTGCCTAAAGAATGAGAGTATGAATGTTTAAGAATTATAAATAAAAAGTTTCCCATCTACTGCAATGTAATTTTAATTAAAAAGTTAAATCTCTCATTTACAAAAGAGGTTAATTGATCTTGTGTGTTTTTTAAGTAACATCTATCTTGTTAAACCACAAGTTTATGTATGTACTGATATGTTACTTCATTTTTCAAAATGCTCTTTCAACATGCAGTATCAAATAAATTAATGTAACCTATCTTTGAGTTATTATACTTTTTTGTATCATTTATTTCCATCCCGAACATTTAAAGTCTTCCAAACGTATAAAGCTATATAAATGACATGGGTAGTAAAAATAACGTATTCATGATTTAGAAGAAACATATCTGTGACATAAAGCTTGAGAGGGAGTTCAAAATAATGCCTAGTGTTTTTTAGCATGTAATCGTATATATCACTCATTTCAATGTTGTTGTGTATTACAAACCGACCACCCTTACTATTACAAAAGGAAGGTGGTGTCTCTACCATCATGGCTGTTCCATTTTAATGCAAAAACTCTTGAACCGATTGAACTGAAATGTTGTATTAAGGTAGGTAATATAAAGAGGTGGTTTTATGTAGGCATAACATTAAGGCCTATTCGCGTTTTAAAACATTTGCTTAGATCTCCAACCAAAGGGGGGTTCAAAGTTTTCCTGTTATTATTATGAGTATTGCTTGCCATAGAAACAGAATTTTATATTTTCAAAAGATCTAGGTTTCTATATGAGTAACTAGCAGCTACCCCGGAACCAAAACACGTGCCAGAGATCAGAACGTAGGCCCTCCCTCCATCCCCACCAAGGCCACCACAACTTGAGGTTTAGAACGAACAGCTGACTAATCAAGTCAAACAAATCGGGATTGGATGTGCCAAAAACTGCAAATAATTATGACGTTATAGAAAATTTCAATAAAATATGATTAAATTGGTGTACAAATTACCGCCATACAGCGCTCTCCTGAGTTAGGTTAGGATAGTTCATCATAAATATGACAATTGTACTTGCGTAGCTTGAGTTTTGTTCGTCTAGTTTCCATAGATAGTTTGTATTTAATTATGATAAACTAACATAACCTACCTCCGCAGAGCAATGTAATTTGTATGTATAAAAACTCGAAATGTATTCATATTGCCTCTAAGGTTGAATTTTCATTCAAAATGTACAAATACTCCGTATATTAACCAATGTAAACTAACTCCTCCAAAACTTGTGAAACACCTTGACTTCAAACATAATCAAACCACTTAAAACAAAATAGATACACATAAGATAATGGTGGGGATGGAGGGAGGCTCACGATTGTGGAATGTGAAAGGGGTGTTTTTATTCCACTCGCGTATGTTGGGTCCGATTTAGCCGCTGGTTGTATAAGCGTTAAATATACCCGACGCAAGAGCTTATCGTGTTTACATTATAGTGTTTATGAAGCGGGTACAAACCTGAGACCTGGTTGGCAGTCAGGTCGTCCGTCTGCACCTTGGTCTCCATCTGACGTAGCTTGGTGTGGAGCTCCCGTGTGTGCAGGAACAGAAAGAGGGTGCTGGAGATGGCCATTAGGGCTACCAACTCACTCGTTCTGAAAATAAAAACACATGTACGGTATTACCACCTTAGAGAAGATATGTTATCTTATTATATAATCACCAGTTGTTTTTTTGTCCGAAGTCCGGATCAAAATTTCTCAGTAACTAGAAGTGCCCCAAGTACAAGATTTGAACATAAGTAGTTTGTAGGTCGTAGAGGTGCAGGAATATATTTTAAAGTTCATTATCTAAGGCACCGAAAGGTAAAATATCAATTAAAGGTCGAAATTTGTCCATTAAGAATAATAAGAAACATATCTTGTTTAATGTCACATTCGTTAGTTGGTTGTAATAAACTAATACGTCTATTTATATTTACGAATATATTTTCCCTTTAATGGAAACAGCTGATTTGTTTAAAGACATGATCATAGCAGAAATTTACACCAACCATATGGTTTTCAGTTTTTTACTGGCCAGTATATAGTTTCGAAACTTATTGTATGATTTATAAAGCTCATTTAAAAACAATTCAACAAGCTTCAATTACTTGGTAGATATAAGTAAACAGTAGACTATTTATTACAGTTTACGACTGGAACTGCTGCTTAAAATAATCACTACTATTATAAAAATGAGGTGGCATCTGTCTGTCTGTCTATTATCCCATCACGACAAAACCACTGGAGCAATTCTGCTGAAGTTTTGCACAAATATAGCCTATATATTGTAGGAGTGTTAAATGTATATTGCCGTTTAAAATAGTCCTCTGGACTCTACCCCACGAAACTTCCAAGTCCCCATGTTTTTATTATATAATCACCAGTTTTGAAAATGGATGGATAAAAATGAATGGATGTTGGATTAAATTTTCTCAATAACCAGCAGAGCCTCAATTTAAATTTTTTTTTTATAGATCGTAGAGATGTGGGAATATATTTTAAAATTCAAAATCAAAGGCCTCGCACAATAAATAGTTGATTTAAGTTACGATTTTTGCCAGTTATCATGTTTTTGTAATCCTATTTAGGTAATTGGTTCCTTAAGGAACAAAACTTCCCTACATTTACGAATATATTAGCAGTTTTCAAGGGGACAACTGACTAGTAATATTTTCAGTGTTGATAGATAGGTCGCACACACTGACTTCTGACTAAATATTGGAGGCAACACGTCTCAGGGAAACTGCGTGCCGGCCGTCATTTTCTGGTGAGGATAATGGACATGTTCGTCAAATGAAACGAGTCGCCAAAGTCAAATTATTTAACTAACTCATTATTTAAATATAAAATAATAAGTTACATTTATTGTTCGCCTGCATTGTATTATACTGTACAGTAATAATAATTACATAAACATAATAAATTAAATTAATCAGTTAGAGTTTTACTTCTTTTAGTGTTAATTAATTCAAATACATTCGATAAGTTTATTACTGTAACAGAAACAGAAGTAATCATCACTGGAATACCAGCCGTACAGTCAACGGCCCGGCATTCCAACGTAAATCATTCTGAAGTTTTGCCGTGTCGCATTCAGTATATAGTTATATCTCAGTGATTGCAAAGAAATAAACATGAAGTAAACCAATGATTTAACATTTTTTATACAACTAGTAGCCTGTCGCGGCTTCGCTCGCGATCACCACGCAATATTATACTGATATTCCCGTATAAATATCGTGTTACCGTTCCAAAGCCAACATCGCCTGCTGATTAACTGTGTTTACTCTATCCATCTGATTGCTTAAAACTTATAGTTATTTCCCAATGCTAAGCTTATGGGAAAAAACTCAACTTTAAGGGGCCCTAGGGCCTCACTCACAAATTATTTCTCTATAAAAAATGTTTCCTGCACAAATTCACGTTAGGCTCTTTCCAATGACACCAACAACATGAAAATCGGTTCAGTAGTTTGGAGGAGTGATTATCACTAAAAACCTGCTCGCTTATTAAATAAGTATAGATGTATCAGCTGATTGGAGTAATAACAAGAGAATTAATCAATCGTGGTTTTATCGATATACTAGCTGGTATACCCGTTCTTCGCACAGGTGTTTTCTTTACCCGTTCTTTAGGCAATGCAATTTGCATTTTAGTTAGCTTGAAACAGCTGTTCTTGCTTCTCCTCTTTAAGCTGTCAAATGGAAGCATACATAGCTGTTCGTATTACAGTTTCTGAATGTTTAATTTATTCTGAAATGTAAACATCAAAACTTAGGACTTCACGGGGCGTAGCCCGAGGGGATTTTAAGAAAGTGAATAGGCCTGTGTGTTGCATTGGCTCAAGATCTACCTTTGTGTAAAGTTTCAGCCCAGTCGGTTAAGTAGTTTTTACGTTCACCCGGAACATCAGACAGACAGACAGAAACCACCTCTTCTTTATAATATTATAGATAATATTACAGAAACCACCTCTTCTTTATAATATTATCTGTCTGTATTCTGTCTGTCTTTTTTCTGTCCGTCTTCTTTCTGTCCGTCTTTTTTTCTGTCTGTCTTTTTTTCTGTCCGTCTTTTTTCTGTCCGTCTTTTTCTGTCCGTCTTTTTTCCGTCCGTCTTTTTTTCTGTCCGTCTTTTTTCTGTCCGTCTTTTATCCTTTCCGTCAATTTTCTGTCCGTCTTTTTCTGTCCGTCTTTTTTTCTGTCCGTTTTTTCCGTCCGTCTTTTTATCTGTCCGTATTTTATTCTGTCCGACTTTTTCTGTCCGTATTTTTTCTGTCCGTCTTTTTTTCTGTCTGTCTTTTTGTCTGTCCGTCTTTTTTCTGTCCGTCTTTTTCTGTCCGTCTTTTTTATGTCCGTATTTTTTCTGTCCTTATTTTTTTCTGTCTGTCTTTTTTTCTGTCCGTCTTTTTTCCGTCCGTCTTTTTATCTGTCCGTCTGTTTTTCTGTCCGTCTTTTTTCCATTTGACAGCTTAAAGAGCAGAAGCAAGAACAGCTGTTTCAAGCTAACTAAAATGAAAATTGCATTGACTAAAGAACGGGTAAAGAAACCCCCTGTGCAAAGAACGGGTACGTCAGCTAGTAGATGGATAAAGATCGTTCTTTGTATTTTTGAAGTTGTTTCGAAAGAACTAAGAAATTGCGTTACTTAAATTATGATAAACTCTTTTGGATTTGTAGTTTATCAATTTTACAACGTACTTTAAACCTAACTGGTGGCAAGTTTGTAGAAGAAAACAGTTATTTCCAGTCTGCTTTAAATTGCAAGTACGTTTTGGTGGTCTTTCTTTGTTTAGAGTTTTTTTGGTATAATGACCAATTAAATGTTTATGGTGTGAGTTAAGTTGTCATTTAAAATACGGTACCTTAACCAATAAAGGTCGTGGAAAGCCTGTTCTATAGCCAAAGTCGATTGTACACCTTATTCGGAATAATTTGGATGAAGACACAGAGTTGGTCATAAGTTAGGTCTACAAATTCTACGATTTCAGGCTCTACAATATAAACTATTCTGCCAAATCATGGGTTCTTTTGGACCTATTAAAATATTTTTAAAACTTGCATTGTAATTTTCTATTTTAGAATGGATATAATTATAATTTCAGTGAGCCTATATGTTATTTGTTATTTATAGTTTGTTGTTTTCTAAGGAAAAAGGTAACACCACGTTCCAAACTTAAATGTATGAATATTACAGGCAGTAAAAATCCTCCTTACGTTCGTACTCACGTGAGATTAAAGCACTATAAAAACGAAATTCTTTACATTTGTTTTGACTGTGTTGTACTGGAAATTTTAACAGACACGGTTAAACTAAAAAAATATTCATATTTTTACATAGGCAACGTTATCATTTTTCAGAACGATCGATAGTCACAATAATTGCCGTTTATTTTTCAACGGGCGTTACGCTAGTAAATAATAATAAACACACTTATAATCTGTTCAATATCAATGTGTGGTTTAAAATAAAATATATTATGATTTCCCACCGAGGGTACTTACATACCTCAATTCCCGGTATCTATAATCATAAGGGGTGTTGGAGGGAGAAATTATTCCCGCGAGGAAGTGAGAAGACAGCTGAGGGCGTGGTTTACAGGGCTAATAGCCAATCCTAGACGTGCTGTATTGCCAAACTGCACACCAAGTGGACGGCATAACTCTGGAGTGATATTTTTCAATGCAAAATGGCAACAGAGACAGAGTGGAGCCATGTTTTTGGCTGGAGTCTTAAGTTTCGTCTTCCCTGCTCCCGATAACAGATAAAACTCAATTCGTCCTTCAACCCCACCAGCAGTAGGCCTAATGCGGAGTCATACCGTTGGAATGATGTGAAATACTGGAGTATATCGTGACTACGATAAAAGTGTAATATCATATGAACACCGTTGTATCATTATATTACGACGCGATGTGCAACGGTGTGATATTACTGTTATAAATATCCGTATAGGCCATAGAGTGTGAGGTTTTTGCAATCAGAATAACATCACGTACGTTGACCTTTGCCTTGAAATATTTATGTTAGTTTATGAGCTGTGTTAATGTGTGACAGATTAAACTACTAATATTTAACTAGAGGAATATGACGCGTTAAAATAAAGCAAAGTTCAAAGCAGCACTGTGTAAAGCAATCAAGCAAACCCTTTCATTCTAATTTTCAGTATATAAAATAATTTTAAAATATCTTTTCCTGATAACGACTTCAAAATACTGCAGTTATGTAAAAGAATACAATAATATAGTGATACAATTTGTTGACGATACCCTTTTTTGATTTAAATGCATTTCTGTCATGTGATAGATTAATACAGTTATAAAGAGTCGAGCAAACAAAAACTAAGGTAAAATTATGTAACTTGGAGTTATATTATATTCTATCAAAATATGATTCAAAAGTTTATTTGTCATCTGTTGGCAGATTTTCTACCTCTAACATACCTCTTGTATACATTTGAATCAATCCAAAGCTTTTAGCCCCTAGATGTGTCTTTTGGGGGTTTTAAAAACAAACTCTTGCATACAGGTCTCCATCAAATTGTATTTTAAGGAAAAAATACCCCCGTTGCAGCAAACCTGCATATTCAGCGAATTTCCAATGAATATATAACATAACACAATAAACCACTTCACAGGATTCATAAGAAATGTATTCACAAACAAGCAATATTTAAAATATTAATTATTCTCCATAAGAATAACATTGGGGATGAGTACGCAGGTTTGCTGCAACAAGGCACACAAAATAATGGGTTTTTATGAAAATATCAATAGAACTCATGTTAGTGAAGTCACATACCAAGTTTCATCCATATACATTCATAAATAAGCGATATATAACATTTTAAGTATTTTCCATAAGAATAACATGGGGACCGAGTACCTAGGTTTGCTGCTACAGGAACCATAGGCGAAAAATTGTTTTTTGTGCAAACAACAATAAACCACAACCAGATTAAGCCATATACCAAATTTCGCCAGTTTATGTTCATAAATAAGCGAGATATACATTTTTTCTTTTTCTCCATAAGAATAACATTAGACAACGTACTGTGTTTAGCACTTTCAATATCTCAGTAACTAATTGGCTTAGAGCAATGATCAAAATACCAAATTGTTTGTTTTTTTAAGCTGAATTCAATGGTATAAATTAAAATTTTATTTAAATTAAAATTACATGTGAAAACCCCAAAAAACACATTTTTGGGGTACAAAACCCCCCAAAAGCCCCCCTTCGGATGGTGCGATTCATCTGGTTTTCGAACTCGTTAAATAAATGGTACTTTACACATTTGTACAAATTTCATTAAGATCGGACCTTTTTTACGAGAGTTAACGTGCTTACGGACACACATATATATATATATATATATATATATATATATATATACATATATAAAAATTTGAACGAATGGTGTTTTTGGCGTCTGGGGACCTCAAAATGAAAAGTTATCATGGTCTCGGGCTTAAGTCTTACCATGAGACCTACGGTAATAGCTTCTTCCCTATAGGGGAAATTCGCTAATAGTCTTTTGGAAATATAGCATTCAATTGAATGAATATCTCTTTTTTATGTTACTTTAATATTGTTATTTTGTGATATTTGGTACCAATCAAAATCTCATATTCTCTAGACGTAACTTTTGTGGGTTTGAAAACATTTACAGTCAGGGATTTTACTCTGACTCATGGTTTTTAAAGTTCCAATGTTAATCTTATGGTGTTGTTTTGTTTATGTACTCTGGTTACATTGTAAACATTTCAAACCATCTGGCCCTAAGCTTGTGAGATTCCCGTGTGGAGAATGAGTCAGCGGCTATTAATATTTAACAGCTTTAATATTTAACAGTAATACATTAACAAAACTCGACTCACAACAGCAAGCAAAGCAAAGCAAAAACATCAAGGCAAAAACATACATTATTCAAGGTGGGTGTCCAAACAAAACATTGTCTATCAAATCACAAGTCAAGATAATTTTAATACACCCAGTTGTCCCTGAAATGTTACACGAATAACAAGCCAGCGAACACGAAAAAGACACACCACCGAATCACTACCACACTTTGGCAACAAAGACTCCCACCACGCCATCGTGTAAGGCTGTGCTTCAGCTACCGGATGAATTATATAAATTAATTCCTACATTTAGCCGTCTACCAATTACCGCAATGTCATTAGCTCAAATTAAAGCCAATTAGGATAAGATGAGTCGCCGAGCGGCATCCTTGCCCAGGGGGAAGGACGCGTCCGCGGGACTAACTGCTTCCTATGCACTATACCCCACAGCATGGCCTTTTTAACATTTACTCTGCGTGTTATATATTTTCACACGAATAAAAACTATTTCATCCATATAGTACGTCGTTTTTAACATGACGTAACGATTAATATATATTTGGGAATGTTTATTTATTACATATTAGGTATAGTCAATAATATAAAGCCGTTTTTAAAAAATGCGGATAAACAATTTTCTGTCATTTTCTCGTTAAGATATTTTACATATTTTAAAAAAGGCTGCACAAATGGCGAGTTATTAAGGAGGTAAAATTATTAATATGAAAATAAAAGCTAAAACACTCACCCATTTTTTCCATAATGTGATAAAGGGTTTGAAACTTTCGAATACACAAATTCATCCGAGAATGTGAATGTCTAAGGATGTAGTACTTGTGGGATGGAAGTCACGGTATCTAATAGCTGTGTGGTGCTGCTATAACAATGAGGGTGTGATTTTCTATTGTTTTCAAATAGGTTTAGGCTAAGAATGGAACTGGCGTTGCTGAAAATAACTTGATTACATTCTCACAAAGACAGTGAATCGAAATATCCTCTCTGAATAACGTAACAAATTGAAACTGTCGTGCATTAAATGTAACTAGTTGTCCTGTTGCTCGAATCCGAGCAATAAATATTGTGTTACCGTTCCAAAACCAACATGGCCTGCGGATTAATTGTGTTTACTCTATCCAGTTGATTGCTTAAAACTTATAGTTATTTCCCAATGTTAAGCTTATGGGGAAAAACTCAACTTTAAGGGGCCCCAGGACCTCACTCACAAATTATTTATCTATAAAAAAGTTTCCTGCACAACTTCACGTTAGGCTCTTTCCAATGACACCAAAAACATGAAAACCGTTTCAGTAGTTTAGGAGGAGTGATTGTCACAAAAGACCTGCTCGCCTATTAAATAAGTATAGATAGATAGATGATTGCCCCAATGATATATTAAAATTTTCACAATGTAATATTATTCTAAAGAGTAAAACAAACCTATGAATTCAAAGTTTCGCTTGTATGACCATAAGGTTAATTCGTAAATCCATAAAACTATTATGATTAACTTTTAAATTCAAGGGAGTCCTAACTGTAGATATTTAAAAGCATCTTCAAATGTACATACAACCTCGGCTTTCTGTTTTACTTTCAATGGAGCGTGAAAGCTTTTGTGTGTTGTTTTTCCAGATGTTTTTAATTTTCGAATGCCAAACTTAAAAATCCTGGTCCACCTTGCCCAACGTAAGGACAACTTTTACGTAGGGAAGCATAATCCTATAGTCTATTTCGAGCAATTATATGCCTGTTTATTTGCAAAATTTATTAAGAAATCCAGCGGAACGATTTTGTTAACATTTTCAATTAGGGACTTTTTGGCATAAAAAATCTATTTGTAAAAACTTCAACCCCGGAAAAACTCATTATTTTGTTAAAACCCTCATTTGAAAATTTAGTTTCAAATCTAAATAAAATAATCATAACATGTGTAAATAAATTAACCAGTAAACTGTAAAAGTAGCACTGACACATGGTAAAGTATCAACAAGTTATTTTTAGAAAACAGTGACTAGAACCATTGAATAAAGATTGCATATAGAGTGGAACATCTTATTCATCCACGAAACGAATCAAATATCAGCGAGAATGGCTCTGTCTCCCCGGTACCATAGATAAATAGCACAATAGGCGCTAATTGTAATTAAATATCGTTAACACTAATTTCTCATGATATAAAGACATCATATGATAATTTATTATAATATAGAGATATAACATAGCTAGTAACAATAAGAAGAAAGAATCACTAAACACTGTGAACACAAGCACCTCGAGCTCCAGACACGGCATGTCAGTTTCACGCCATATTTCACAGTACTCAGTATAAATCTTGTCACCGCATAGCGACAGTTTGACCCCACGTACCAAATTTCCCCGGAGGTCAGTGCAGATCGTAATTTCTCCATCCTACAATCCGGACGTGAACAAATACTTCCGAGAAAGTAGCAAACTGGACCTGGAGAAACGGACGAGACGTGCGCCTGTTATGGACATTACTGGACCTGTCCGGCGGAACTTGTGGAAATGGACCGCGACCGCGACGAGCCTCGCCCAGAGGTGATCCAGACTTCTAGCATGCTTCTAGTCATCAGACGGTGAACTTTAATTAGCTATTCCAGACGCTTTTTAATTAGTTATTGCATAATCTGTCAATTGTTTGCATATTGGTAAAGTAACACAGGCGATTATGATCAAGCCCCTCGGTGGAGTTAGTAGTTGATTTGATTCGATAAACATCGAACCGTGAACTACCTTTTGTCATTACATTAATTAGTGACCTCTTTCTATAGGTCGATGTTTGACAGGAACAAGTTTGGGTAGCTACCAGTTGATCGGCTTGATAGTTGGTCGCAGTGACAATTGGTCAGCTTTAAAAAAAGAACTAATTACTAAGACTATTATACAAATGCCGAATTGGCGAAACTGCATACACTTAATAAAATCAGATTAGTAATTTGAAACATTATATTTTAGTTCTTAATATCACTGACTTGCATTAGTTTAGGCCAGGTGCATGTTATTTTAGTAAAATACAATTATTCATTGACGTTTCTGTGTTTGGATTACGACAGTATTTATTAAAATACATGTTTCAACTATAATAACAGATACATAATTTGATGTTTCATAGTGCTGAATAATTTCTTTCAATTTAAGTATTTTTTTCCACCACCCCTTGCTTTAATTTTAGTTCATAAATCGAGCCAATAGTGATTTAGTTCACCGTTAGCTTTAGCAATTTGTTATCGAATGGCTTTTTATTTAATCCCTTCATCGTCATATGGATAAACTAATAGGTTGCTAAATAGGTCACAAAACCTTTTTCTTACCAAGAAGGTTTTTCCTAAAACAATGTGACGCTTTAGATCTTGTACAACTTTCGTGTGTTAACTGTTGTTAACTTGATTTTTTAAGAAGCTACTGAACTGATGGTTGAATAATAAAACACTAAAAACCACAGGCACTTATACCTCAGGCAGTAGCCTCAGTATAGTGTTTGACGCCGAAATCTGTCCTCTACAGCCATTCCACATACTACCCTCTCTAAACGCTGAGTCACGAGCGAACGTTTGGAACGTTAACAGTAACAAACCACTCGGTTACAAATAACCGTATAAACTTTGCCTGGCTTAGGTTAGTTGCTAATGACCGTGCGGCACCGGTTGCTAGTAACCAATACTAGGTTACTGCTGACCCAATATATTTTAACCCAGACTCGGTTAAACTCTGAGTTTTTCACTGAAAAAGGTTTTTGGCTTTTCCTCGGTTTTATTAATTATTTTAAGGATTGATTTTAAGTTAATTTTAAGGAAACTTCACATTTGCTTTACCAATCAATTCATTTCTACAAAACAATCATTTTGGTGTTTAAATTGTGATTCTAAGTCCAATCGTTGCAGAGATATTAAAAGTGCTAAACACAGTACGTTGTCCAATTTTATCCTTATGGAGAATGAATAAAATGTTATATCTCCATTATTTATGAATTTATATTGATGAAACTTGGTATGTGGCTTCACGTAGTATTGGTATATTGATATTTGCACAAAAATTTATTTTTTTACCATCCCCGTAGCAGCAAACCTGCATACTCAGCCCTAATGCCATTCTTATGGAGCATAAGTAAAGTGTTATGTCTCCCTTAACTATGAACATAAATTAATAAAACTTAATATGTAGCTTCACCTGGTTAAGTTATATTCATAATTGCACAAAAACATATTTTTTCTCTTTTTTGCAGCAAACCTGCGTACTCAGCCCTAATTTTATTGCTAAGAAAAATAAATGAAATGCTATAGATCACTTATTTTTTAATGTATTTTTAATTAAACTTGGTAAGCGGCTGTATGTGGTAGTGAGAAACATATGCATGCATTGGAAATTCGCTGAGAAAGCAGGTTTGCTGGGACGGGGGTATTTAATGATTTTGAACCATGTATACTCTCATTGAGTTTTACGTGTTTTTTTTTCATGTAAGGGGGGGTTCCAATCACAAAATTTACGCGTTACTACCTACTTTTCCCAAAAGACCAGTGTTAATTTTCTAATTCCGTACCTCCTCAACGCGCGACGGGTATACTAAGTTATTGATATATGGCTCATTTCAAAGAGCAAATTTCTACCTAGCGAGCAGAATTTTGATACCACAAATCTAAATTCATAAAACAAAGTCGGGTTAGTATATTAGTTAGTTACTTATTTAGTTACACCAAACAGCTATTATAATGATGATATCCAAACATACTTGAAAGGCATAAACATATGCGCATTATGGAAATAACAAATCTACTTGAATGGTAACTCAAACTCTTGTTCTGTTGCCGAAGTTAGCTATTTATAAAAATAGGTGAGTGAGCGAAGCGAACGAGCTCATCTTGAAAATGAACGAGCATTTTACATAAAACAAATTCAATGTCATTAGGACACGACAACGTCTGTCGGGCCAGCTAGTATTAAATATTTAGTAATTTTACGATTTTACGAACTTTAACGATTATTATTTGTGTTATTCTGATCACTGAAATCGCTAGGTATTGTAACAGAGGGCTTTCGGGAGAAGCAGGTAACTGGAGCCCGTAAACAACAAACGTGAACAGGCCATACTTCTATGCGACTACATTTTTCTCACTACAAAAACGAAATTATTAAAAAATATGGAAATCGGTCACTTTAAGAGCTACTAGATTGATGGATTGAAACTAGATTTTTTTATTTGTAGGAAAGGCATTTGAAGAAGAATGAATAATCCTCACTAAAGCGCCTGACTTCTGTTTTGCGAGTACACTGACCTAATGCAAAGCCGTTCCCATTTCCTCTGCAATTAGAGGCGACACGTTAACGTGTTGCCAGCCAACGTGTAATGCACAACGTTCCGCCACTGTGGTTCGGTATGTTCCTGGTGGGTATACTGGGTCATTTCCCCCGCAGTCATTACGTTGCCGTGTGAAGGAAGACGTTCCACTCATGGGATCACATTCTTATTCTACAGGATTAAATTTTACTTATAATATGTAATATTGAATTGAAAAAGGTAACAAAGTTAAAGCAAAGCAAAGTACTTTCTACTAAATATAATTAAATTTGATGACTGATCCACAAATGGTTCGAACGTGGGTATGTTCAATTTTAAAATATTCTACTGTTTGTGATAGGCTATAATATGTTTAATTCCCACATTTATGCTTTATCCAGACGCACCCACTGCAATCATTATTATGATCTAAACACGAATGAAGATCAACTTAATTAATAGGTTTAACGACTCTAAAATGTTGTTTAATCCGTTCGCTTTTATGCGTACCAAATTATGTATCGAGCTTGGGAGCAGACCGAATTGAACTCGCAAAAGTAGGGTATCTCAGATACGGCATTTATCAGTTAAACTTTCTTCGACTAATCCTGACAGGACGTTCGCCGATTCACTGAGCAACATGCACGTCATCATCTGGCACGGCACGCATCACATCACAGTTATATCAGATGGCACGATGGGTGGGGGTGTGGGGGTGGGGAAATGAAAGCCTGATTGCTTATAGTGGCAACGCCGTCGTGAGTTCCTGAGTTCCTGCTGAATGCTGAGTGCGGAGTGCTAGCTGCCATGCTGAGGCGGTTATGTCAGTTGGGTGGGGAGGTCGCTGCTGACCATGACTGTCAGTGGCGTTGACATTGACCGTTTAGATCTGGAGTGGCTGAGGCGCTCTGACTTCAGCGAAGATGAATAGTGCGCGATTAAGAATCAAAATTCGGTTGTGTGGCTAATTTTGTAGATTTTCTTCCAGAAAAAACATTTTAGACTTACACATTTGATCAGTGTACGGAAACAAAGTACTGTTTTGGTTTTAGTAGGGATTTAAAATTACAACCACGTGTAAATATAAATTTGGTTTAAAAAACCCACAAGGAATCAGAAGCAATGCTTATGATTGGATAGGCTGATTCAACGCTTGGGGTCCGAAGAAGCTGGTTTCTTTACTCATACAATTTTAAAAAAAACCTTTGACATAATATTCCTTAGTTAGAATATAGGTACTAATTTGTTTATACTAATATTGGCTATGTTAATGACTATGCATATAATTCCGCAAGCAAATAGGAATCGAATATTTTTGGAGGAGAGCTTCAATTAAAATGTCATGAACATAAGAATCCGGAGAAAACAATGGCTGTTTGTTAAAATGGTGTTACAAAATTGCAGGAAAGAAAGTAATTCGTTAACATTTCCCGTTTTGAAAAGCATGGAGATTGTAAAACCTCTTGACCGTTGCGTATACATCGCAAAAGCAGCCTTAAGGTTGTATAAACTTTAACCCTCTAAGTTGTCTTTCAGTTTTGTTTATTATATTTTGTAAAAATATTTAAAAACATTCCCTCATCGTTGTTCTTCTTATTTTAATTTCGTTATATTACCGAGCATTTCCCTTATGTTTTCAATTGCCACTTTAAACCTAAACAGATCTTCAGTTCCTATGAGTACAGATTCAAACAAAATGCTTTCACAACCGAAGTCTATTCTCTCCCTTCTCCTGACGGCGCGGCGATGATGCCAGTTCGTGAAAGCACGGGAAGCAACGACCATCACGGATGGACCAATTAGGGATGGACCGCTAGTCGCTACCCTGGAGCAAGGAACCCATAAAACAATACCTCCCGGATCGCCGGCGGGCCGTGGAGAGGCTTGACATTAACCATAGAGTAAGCGATGACTGGAGCCTCTTAATAGACTAAACAATGTGGATGCAGTCGCTACTCGCTCAGCTGGCCAGTCAAGGGCCAACATGTTGCACGCGCTACTTCTCACACCCCCTACTATCTTGATGGGTCTCACTCATTGCTTTCATCCTCTTTTTGAGGATTCCCGCTTTCTTTTCCCATATTTATTTGGTATGTAAACATGGTAGAATTATCTAGAAAGGTGATTCAACTGATTTTTAAACTTCAAGGGAAAGACCATAATAGGGTTTGATACTCATGTCAAAGGGATCACCATTATTAGACTTAACTTATTAAAAATTGCTGAAATAGGATAATAGACGTACAAAGTTAGAGCTATATTTATAAAGAGGAAATACAATAAACGTCCTATTCTATATAGTTTGTACATAAGTGTTTTTGTATTTAGTCCTTACATTTTTAAAAACGTACATTCATTTTCATATTCCACCCATGCCTAACACCAACAGCCTATTATATGGGAGCCCTTCCCCAGTACTTCCGTACTGTAAACAAACAACGCTAAATAGAAAGTTGCTCGCGCATGACAAAAGGGGCCTGCGTAACAGCTTAAATAAGAGCAACTGCAGACGCCGCGCCACGGCGGCACTCTTCCTCAATTGACCTAGCTAAGTACACTTTTACTTTCACAAACTCAAATTTCAATCTGCAAGCCGCGGGGGTTCCAACGCCAGAGAAAGCCTCGCATCTCCAGGAGAAGCGGCAAGCGTTATGGACCGCTTCCAGTTACAAACTGTTATTGTTTCCTTTTACATTGTTTCACTCTCACATCATTGACGTGGAAAGTGTTTCTAATGGCAGAAAAGTGGTCTGATTTGTTGTGTTTTTTGTCGGTGCTTGGGGCTAGGTGTAATTCAGAGAGGTTTTGTTCGTAAAAGAGGATTGATGCTTATCTTTTAGGTATATGAAGAGTTTCAAATTTACCATTCATTCGGAATAAAAGGGGAAACAAAGGTTTTAGTTTTTATACTTATGCAGCAAAAAATGTATGGTTACATTCTTGAAATCGATGATCAGAAATCCCGTGGCAGGCAGAATCCGGGTGTCACAATAGTTGTGCTATAAAAGCAACATGTATTAACTAATTTTGGATTAGGCTTGTATTGAACGACTAATCGCCGCAGGACCCGGTTTCACCCAGGAGTACATTGCATTCTGTAGTCTACCTTTTGAACTAATTCGAATAAGTATCGTCTTTTTATGCTATCATTCGGTCAACAAAACTGAAGAATATCATTGGAACTTTGTTAAGATCAGAGCCTTAAGGTCAGATCAGAAAATCTTACCTTGGTGATAACCTAGGTTTATAAGGAACTCCTGTGCAAATTGACATACCACCGAACCGGTTTAGGCTGTGCGGTGTCTGTCTGTCAGTCAGTGTTAAAGAGTTTTAGTTTTTAAATCAATGCTCTTGCTCACTGGAGCCACTAAGTTGTTGTTTTTTAAATTAGTGATATTTTCGATTATTTCGTATTCATCGTTGATGAGGTACGGAACTAAACATTACAGAAAGTTAACATTGGGCTTGTGGGAGATACAGGTAGAAATGCGAAATCGTTCGTCTCTGGAACCCCCTCATATAAGAAAAATACACTTTTAAGTATTCCTGTTTTTCTAAAGACATTAAATAGGACAAGGCGTTGGCCAAAGGCACCAGATATTTTCGGTCTTCTCATTGGCCCGCGCCGGAGCCAGTGTCAACCGGTCACGTGATCATGACCACCACACTCCGGATCACCAGGAAGTGGTGTTGGCGATGTATCGGGTGTCCATCGGTCCGGACCGGTCCGGGACCTTGACACAGTTCCCGGCATCTCTGGGTCAGGCGGACAACCACTCCGCTACCCCCGCCACCGCCGCCCTGAGTTCGCGCCGTGAAACTCCTCCGAAACTCCCGATCATTATTCTACGAAACTACTCTCACCTGTTCCTGTTGCTGACAGCTTTCTTCGGTTGAAATAAATCTTTGGCCTTTTAGGGGTTTCATTTGTTTGTACTATTTGTTCAATGCATGTCGAACTTGTGTTTTAAGGCTGGATGAGAATGATTTCTAGTAAAATCAAGCGGTATCTGACTTTTACGTCATAATAAGTTTCAAATCTGAGGAGATATATTATTTTAAATGGTCATGTTGATGTATGTTAGGGCTGATTTGTATATAAAAATTACATTACATTTTGCTTACAGTTGGACATTTAGTCGGAAGCAAGTTTTTTTAATGCGAATATAATTATGAAGTTGAAACTATGAAATCAAAGATAAAAAATTGCTATTTAGTTCTAAAAGACTTTTATCTGATTAGCTGTTAATTTTATATACATTCAATACACATTAAATAAAGATACTGTACATACCTTATTTGAGCTACGGAATCAAACAAACTGCCCCTGTCTGTAAAAATTTCTCTGTATTTCCTAATACAGACATCAAGTTGTATTTAAAGAATTGCTATGGGTTTTTTACGAAACGTAATTAGAGCTACAGAAGTGATCGAATCTATGATCAGATATAAAAAATGTTTGCAAATAATCGTGTTATAATAGCAGGGGTTAATGATTGTAAAGAGTAATTAATTGCTGGTAAATTATTGTTTTTAATTATTTACCTCAGTACTGTACAATGATGAATTGATGGCCAGCTAATAAACAAGGCAGCAAGGGGAAAATTACCCTCTCCCGTACATTCCTTACTTATGCCATTGAACAAAGTGATTTGATTTGTTTTTTATTGCATGATTTCATCGCAGCTGATTGTTAGATCATTTCGTTTTATTGATAATTTCTTTGGTAGCCTGTATCAGTAAACAGTTTATGAACAGGGAGGGGTAACTTTCCATTCAACTCTTTGTTTAGTGGCTGGCCATCAAGTCATCTGCGTACAGTAGCACATATCACTTTACAGTCCAAACCACTCAGCCATGCGGGCGCTCCGGGAATATAACCCGTTACCTCTTGCACCGAAATCCAAGAAAGCTAACCATAAGGCTAGCGAGTTGTCCATGGATTAAAGAGCTACACAGGAATATGACACCAAGTTTGACCTCGTCTGAAAACCCATAATAATGCATCACGATATCTTCAGGTTGCAAATTTACATCAGAAGATGCGAAGGTATGCACGAGGAAATGAAATTGTACGCCGACAAAAATACAAAATAAACGTGATAAATAGCATTCTTAAAGGACAAGTGAAGGCAAGGCCAAGTTCAATGTACCCGTCACAACCACCAACAGCCCGACTCGACTGAAGGCCGAGTAATCCGACACCCATATCAGCTGTTCTGGCGTACGTCAAAATCAGCTGTTCACAACAATGTGACTGTTGACATCCACCACGGTTGTTGTCGTTCTCACGTTTCACTTCCGCTATATACTCCGCCAAAGTCGTAAAATCTACACCACTCGCAAACATGAGGATTTTACGTTTTTGATGTGCAGCAAAGATACAATTTTATACGACAAAACTAAACGTACAGTTCATCCATTATGTGGCTTAAGCCGTTCCAAACGCAACAGGATAAATACCCCCGTTGCAGCAAACCTGCATACTCAGCGAAATTCAAATGGTACTTCACTAAGACATGAAGCCACTTACCAACTTTGATTCAAACATATTAATAAATAAGCGAAATATGACATTTTATTTATTCCCCATAAGAAAAACATTAGAACTGAGTATGTAGGTTTGCTGCATCAAAGACCACAAAATCTGGGTTTAATGCAAATACCAATGGATCACCTCCAGATGAAGCAACATACCAAGTTTTATCAATTTATGTTCATAGCAAGCAAGATATCACATGTTTATTATTCTCCATAAGAATAACATTATAGCTGCTGAGTACGCAGGTTTGCTGCCATGGGATCACAAAAAATTAGTTTTGTATGCAAATAGCATTAAAACCCAACCATATAAAGCCACATAACAAGTTTCATTAATATATGTTCATTAATAAGCAAGATATACAATTTTACTTATTCTCCATAAGATAAAAATTGGCCAACGTACTGTGTTTAGCACTCTCAATATCTCGGTAACCAATTGACGTAGAGCGATGATCAAAATACCAAATTGTTGTTTTTTGAAGCTGAATTTAATGGTGTAAACCAAAATTTCGGTTTAAAAAGAATTATATGTAAAAGCTCAAAAAACTCATTTTTGGGGTACAAAACCCCCCTTAGAGTAGAGCGACCTGTCTGGTTGGCGAACTCATGAAAATAGACGCTGCCTTACACGTTTATACCAAATTTCATCAAGATTAGACCATTTTTACTAAAGTTATCGTGCCAACGGACGTACGTAACTTATATATACATATATATGAATTTGAACGAATGGTGTTTTTGACATCTGGAGGCCTCAAAACGAAAAGTTATCATGGTCCCGGGCCTAGGTCTTACCATGCTACCTACGGTAATAGCTTCTTCCCTATAGGAAAAATTTGCTAAAAAATAAAATTGTCTTCTTAAATACGTTTTAGCGAATTTCCCCTATAGGGAAGAAGCTATTACCGTAGGTGGCATGGTAAGACTTAAGCCCAAGACAATGATAACTTTTTGTTTTGAGGTCCCCAGATGCCAAAAACACCATTCGTTCAAATTTATATATATATGTATATATATATATATATATATATGTATGTGTGTGTGTGTGTGTGTGAGTGTGTGTGTGTGTGTGTGTGTGTGTGTCCGTTACCGCGATAACTTTTGAAAGAAACGCCCGATTTTGATGAAATTTGGCACAAATGTGTAGATTAACATTTATGACTTTAAGTTCGAAAACCAGATTGATCGGACTATGGGCAGGGGGTTTTATGGGGGTTTTAAATTTTTCAAAAATCAGTTTTTTGAATTTTTCCCCCTACAATTTGAAAACACTCAATTTTATTTTCAGCCATTTTATAGAGCTTAAAAAAACAAATAATTTGGTATTTTGAATCATTAACCTAGGTTAAGTGGTTGCGGATAAAATCCAAAAAACATGTTCATAAAATCTCCCATGTTAATCTTATGGGAAAATGGTTTTTTACTTTTCCTCAATTAATTTTACTGTAAACTTCACATTTACTTTTACCAATCAGTTTAGCTCTACAAAACAATCGTTTTGGTGTTTAAATTGTGATTCAACGTCCAACCGTTGCCGAGTAATTCAAAGTGCTAAACACAGTACGTTGTCCAATGTTATCCTTATGGAGAATATTTAAAATTTTATATCTCTATTATTAATGAATGAATATTGATGAAACTTGGTATGTGGCTTCACCTAGTACTGGTATATTGATATTTGCACAAAAAATTGATTTTTTGTTGATTATCCTCTTAGCAGTAAACCTGCATCCTCATCCCTAATGTTATTCTTATGGAGAATACGTAAAACTTTATATCTCCCTTAATTATGAACATAAATCATTAAAACTTGGTATGTAGCTTCACCTGGTTGAGTTATATTGATAATTGCAAAAAAAACATATTTTCATCTTCCTTGTTGCAGCAAACCTGCGTTCTCAGCCCTAATGTTATTCTTATGGAGAATAAATACAATGCTATTTAACACTTAGTTATATATGTATTTTTATGAAACTTGGTAAGTGGCTTTATGTGGTAGTAAGAAATATATTCATGCATAGGAAATTCGCTGAGTACACAGGTTTGCTGCGACGAGGGTATTTTAATATTAGTTTTTGGATAAGTTCACACAGAACTATTATATAAGAAGGTGATAGATATTCTCTGCCAAACTGTGTTACAAATTGTGTTTCTTCTATCATTATTTTTATTTTTTAAATTTCATATCCATGTATATTTTTAGTATTCTAAAATTCAGATTTTACTAAATTGTACGAAGTATTTACAGATAGAGAAAGTTCCATATTTGATTTGAGCCCAACCTTGCACATTATAATACTGAAATGTAAATGTTTGGCGTCATGCACTTTAAAGAACATACGTCAGCTCAATTTACCCAGGCAGTAGTAAAGGGAATTTATTTGTCTATATTAGAAACGTGGAATGATTCAGAGCATATTATAATAAAGGGTGCAAATCATATAACAAAATAAAACTGTATTAAAATATCTATACTGAAACCCTATCGTATCCATCGAAATAATTGGTATATTAAATTATTCCAGTATGCAGTAATAACTATCCTTATTTGCTTTCAAACTACTTGCTATACATGATACACGCCCAAATCACTTTACTAGCCAGGAGCACAAAACAACATTGTTACTTACTCCGTACTGTAAAACTACAAACATCTGTTCCTAAAAGCCAGATTATAAAACAACCCAGATTTGGAGCATGCGGAAGTTATAACAAAACTCCGTTAAGCCATAGAGTTGAGTTATGCGACCAGCAAAGACGTTAAATGGCTCAATTAGGTTCCGAATACAGCAACAAAGGGGGCGCGCTTTGTAAAAGAGGAAACAGTAGCGTAGCACCGTTATTTGGACAATAATACTCCAAGCGACTCAAATGCCTTGACGAGACTTCATTTGGGAAAATTATAATTTATGGTCAAAATTATATAGGAGAACAATGCAAATGTATTTTATAATACTTACAATAAAGAGACTGTTGCTGCTGTTCTCAGTTTAATTTAAATGGACAAAGAATAATTTTGTTTTTGAACTAACGAAAATTGATCTAGTTAAAATTGTTATTTGCAATTGGTCTGATCATTTTTAAGTGCCTACGCAACAAAAGTAGTCGTAATAATTTGTTATTTGTAGCACGAAATTTCTTGCGTACCGATCGTGATCGGTCTGCAGTTAGATTCTGTCGCAATTTGGTGCCTATGTTCAACGATCTTCTAAGAGTGGACTCCAGTCGCGAAACACTTGGCGCTTCCTCCTGCTTCCCCAGAAGGCGAATGTTAACTGTCATTCAAAGACCGTCCCTCCTCAGGCTAATTTAAAAAAACAAAAAATACTTAACGATTCCAATGAGCTAAATTTCAATATCAGAAATATTTCAATCGAATTACTAAATATTCAGTGTTTACGGATTTGTATGGGTGAACTACTTGTTATAATATAACAATATCCTTCCTATACTCTAATATGAGTAAGGTTTGCTTGCTTGCTTGCTTGCTTGCTTGTTTGCTTGCTTGCTTGCTTGCTTGCTTGCTTGCTTGCTTGCTTGCTTGCTTGCGACACTGATCTCAAAAACGGCTCCAACGATTTCCTTCAAATGTTCGAAATAACTAATTTCTGGGATAAAAATAAGTTCTAGACAGGCCTCATCCCCAGGAAAAATCAAATAATGTTAAAAAACTAAAATTAAAAGTTTAAAAAATTATCATTGGGCTTATGGAGTTTTAAATCAAAACAAAAGAATTTTAACAGCTGTTCATAATCAACCAGGGAACTGTCAAAGTAATACTCATGTTGTTTATGCTTATTAACATGTGGTTTCCTGAGAGCAGAGATTAAAAGATTTGAGTGAATATTACATATATAGAGTATTAAAATAAAACAAAGGGACATTGAGCTATAAATAACAACTGGAGTGACCTTAAAAATGTAGAAAAGAGGCAAATGAGTTATACAAATCTGATTATTAGTAGGGGGGAATGGTAAAATATTACTCCAAGTCATCTAAACAAACTGACGGGCCTTCCCCCGAGAAAAGCTCGGCCCCCAGGTACTTAAAATTAAGCTGTCTGTAATCGGCAGTACTTATTTTATATTTAATTAACCTTACATCAACGGTATTGGATAATCAGTTGAAGAGGGACGCCGGGCTTTGAAAGTTTGCATTGGCCTTAAGGGAGAAGAAGGATGAAACACGAAACTTTACGTGGTTTAAGGTCCAAAATTCAGTTAATTCTTTCAATATTGAATATTAACTTATCCCCTAAGGGAGCGCCTTAGTGCATGACTTGATGTTAAACCAATCTGATAGCCAGGTGGTCTATTCACAGACCAATTTTAGTGAGAAGAGGAACCTCAATTGGCTGGAACATTTCTCAGATCGTAAACCACACTTGTCTATGAAACGGTACCGACAATTACACAATTAAAATCGACTTTCTTTATTAAAAGCAATACAATTTAATAAAGTTACAACCCATATTAAGATTTTAAAAATTAAAACCAACGGTAAAACCTAAAGCTAGCTAATACTCGTATGGTATTATAAAATGGGTGTTTTTTGTTGATGCAGGGACACTTTCATAGTTGTAGTTTTGAATTGTTATGCCGTAAACAATTTTCCAAACATGTAAATTTTTTGTTAACTGGGTACTCTAATTTTGACATTCATTAAAATAACCCTTAAAATATAAACTTCCGATTTTAATTAAAGCAGGACGATGATAGTTTGAAATAAGAATTGCTCTGTTTAAAGAAATATTTATAGCTGTGATATTTTTTTCAATTTGGTTAAACTTCCAGATAAGTTTTAAGTATCAGACACACAGCATAGTCACAGTAAAAGTTGTCATCAACAAATACAACAAGCTTGGATGAAAACACAATGCAAACTGAATTATCTAAAAAAATCAATTACCTCCAATAACCTATAGACCCACTCCGAAATCGTTATAGAACACAAATTATTCCAAAGTGAGAGAAATCAATGCCCAATCCCGGAGAAACAATGCTTTTCGTCCCAACGGTACAGGCTATTCTGCTCACGTTTAACCTCTGACAGCCAAATTTACTCCGAACTTACGATTCCCACTTATTCCCAGTTATCGCGATTGTAGTGAAGTGGGTCGTTGCCCAATTCCCATCGTGAAATTGTACATTGTGCGGCGATGGGAAGTTCCCATGCGTTCGCGGCCTCCAAGTAAGTCGCTGCGTTCTGCGTACATACGCCGCCGGTGTGGGGTAATTGCTACAGTTGATGGTTGGGAAAGACTGGTGCGATGTTGGCGAAATGATGTATCGTTTAGCAAAATATGTGCAAGGGTTATACTGGATTAGGTGTATTGTACAGCATTCGCTTTCACATTAATGAGAACAGGCCATTATCAAATCTACATTGTCCTTCTATACAAGTCAGAGAGCGTTAAGATCGAACATTCGTAAATCATAATTAGATTTGAAAAATGTATTGTTGAGAAGAGCAATAACACAATGACTACTTGGTTATTTATTTATTTCTTGGATTAGTTGGGTTAATTTTGTGATGTTTGTACCATATTTAATTGAAAATAAGAAGCGATATAAACTTTATCAGATAAATCATTCCATTTAAATCATGAGAAAACGCCAAAGTAAAAATATCCTTTGTTTGAAATTCATTGTTAGTGATGGTGAGTTTGTATTATTAAACTAGGCTTATCGCCGTTGGGGGCTTCGCTTTTGGAGTTCGCTTGTTCGCTTCACTCACTTACCTTCCTCAGTCAACTCAAGTTTAAATCAAACTCAACTATTGTAGTTCATTAACCAAAGAAAAACTACACAACAATGACCTTTGGTGAGCACATTAACACCTACAGAGGCGGTCCCATATCGGTTCGATATCGAAACATTTGACCAACCGGCTGCTTGTTAGTTTTGTCGAATGAACTCTCGACTACGATGGTTGTTTCGAGGTGAATAAAAGCAAAAAGTAAAGTGCTCGCTCAATCAAAGTCAATCAGATATAAATACAAAGTTGTGGTTACAATGTTAAATTGGAGTTCTACAAACGGATTTACGTGTAAAAAAAATTAGACTTCAGTTCACGACAGAATTATAGTAACCTAACCTAACCCCTCAGAGCGTTATGTATGGTGGCTGTTCGTTGTGCAAATTACAACTAAATGAATTTGTAAAATAAAATAAAGTCAAATTAAACAGAAATAAATTGCAGACCTCAAAAAGTAAGCAACAAAAGTAGGATTCAAACCCGTGACCACATGATCTTGAATCACCTGACGACATATCCACTGGGCTACCGCGGGCCAATCAAATTTATCATTCGATCGACAGAACAAACAATCGGTTGATTACATTTTCCAACATCGAAACAAAGGATATTCGCGATATTGGACCTCCCGTGTAGGTGATAATGTGCTCACCTTGTTTTGTAACAGCTGATTTGTATAAACCTCATGTGAGCAAATTAGTATCGCCTACACGGGCGTTTTTTTTTTAATCAGCTGATACAAACATGTGGTATTAGCCAAAGCTAGTGTGCTTTCATTAAACGGCTTTCCGAAACTGTACACATTTAAATGGGCCAAAATACTCAAAATTACTTATCCTCCAATGAATAGCGGCTAAACGGATGATCGGATCTTAAATCTGACGAAAAACCGTTAGTTGGAAATTAAATTTTCTACAACTTTTGTATTTAACATTTTTTGCCATCTCTTATAGTTTCCGTACAAAACGCGCTCAAAGTGAAAACACTGAAAAAGTGGAATTTTCCCCGCCCCAAAAATGTCCCAAAAACTCAAAAATGTTAAATTTTGGTAATTTTTCTGGGATTTTCTCGTCAAGAGCTTTAATCCAAGTATGGGGTCGAGGGGGGTTCGATTACGGGAAGTGCCTCTTAGTTTATGTCAGTGATGAGTGAGTGAGTGAGTGAGTGAGTGAGTGAGTGAGTGAACCCGTCTAACTGTATATACTGTAAGTAGATACAAAATTACCAGTGGCTTGAAGGGCTAAAGCCCCTAACCTGGCTCCAATACTCCGTCTAATATTATTTGAACACATGTCAGTTCGTAAACAAAGTAGACACTTAATCACATGTTTTAATGTAAACAAAGCAGACGTTTTTAAATCCCTATGCTTTTCTTTTGGGGCGTGTTTTACGTTATTTATCGTTTGCTGGTAACGTTTTAGAAATACTGCTATTTGTCCCGAGTCCCTGCGATCACGATCTTTAATTTGAGCCATCTCCCATCATCCTGCGATTTGCCAAACTCCCACAATTTTTATTTAAAAATTTGTCTTACAGAATTATATATAAAGACTAGTGGCTTGAAGGGACCAAAGTCCCTAACCTTGCTGCAATACAACGTAAACAAAGTTGACTTTTAATCACATGTTTTAATGTAAACAAAGCAGACGTTTTAAAATCCCTATGCTTTTCTTATGGGGAATGTTTTACGTTATTTCTAGTTTGCTGGTAACTTTATGGAAATACTGATATTTTCCCCGAGTCCCTGGGATGAGACCTTTAATTTGAGCCGTCTCCCATCATTCTGTGATTTTCAAAACTTCCACAATTTTGACTTAAAAATTTCGCTTACAGAATTATATATAAAGATATAACGATTGTGACCATTTTACATTACTGATTTAGGATAACAAATTGGGCATCTCATCTAACGGCTAGCGTCTTGGACTTCGGTTCAAGTGGTCAAGGGTTCAAATCCCGGGGTGTCCATAAAGATGTGAGGGGTTTGGACTGCTTTCCCTAAAAGCGTTTGTGTGTTCTATTAATAAAAATTACATGTACTTTGAAATTTAAAAAAACTACGTATGAATAGTATAAACCAGTAAAACAACTAAAATTATGTTTTTATATTTGTGTGCTGATTTAAGTTGTATAATGTTTAAGATAAATTGTGATTATTAATATATCTTATATGGAAAATTAAACGGAAGAATGTGTCAATTTCTATAAATAAACTATACTTTTATATTTTGCTCAGAACCCCCTTGCAGCGACGGAAGGCAAGCTAGTTACTGTGCCACCCGCAACGCTCGCGTGCGATCTTTGACCTTATCACTTTGTCATTACGACTACTATCTCTTCCGGTAATCACGCACGTCACGAAAGAGAGCGAGCTTTTATGTTCGATAAAGTTAAATGATTTACTTCCTTTCTTACGTGCTAATTTCTACAGCTTAAATCTCACGGCCTGATGCGTTCATTGCCAGTGAAATACAAAAGCTCGTGTCTAAGTCCCTGAGGTGCGATTAGGTTGTAAGTTCTTAATTAATTCACCAAAAGATAATTTCGACTATCCGGAGTCTTAAAACTCACATCAAAAAGAGTTTCTTTGAGAGCATATTTTCTTCTATTTACAACATGAAATACGAAGAAGGCTACGATAAAAACTCTTTCCTAAATAAAATTATCGGATCTTTGTTATAAGGCACCTTGAAAACATGTTTTAGTCATTTATAACCAATTAGTTAAGTTTTTTGTAATCTTCCAGATGAATTATATACTTAAGTACATGCTTATATACTTATTATAAGCACACGATTTGACTACATTGTGGTCCACATTCATCCAAAATGTCATAATATACCCACTAAATTTAAACAATTCAGAATATATTTAATTTTAATTCATCTTGTATTTCAAAAATAGTTTGTTTCAGACACAGGTATAGCTCATAATTGGGTCGGCTCTCAAACTGGTCTAAGCCGAGTTACAGTTTGACGTTGGAACCTCATAATTGTCTAAGTATTTTGCTATCCTTGTTTCCATTCACTTTGGTCCACCTTAACCCCACATGGTCCCTGGCTATGGATACTTAGCCAAATGGTTCATTTGGAAGGGATTTTGTTTTTGAAGGCTGATGACCAATCCACTGCTGGTGCCGCTCATAAAAGCTCTATTGGGTCCCGTTCCATCATGCCTACTCCATTCCTGTAAGTTCCTTTTCATTGGCGCACCCAATACTCGCGTCATGAACCCACGCTGATTGGTTCCTCTGGGATTTCCTAATCCAAAAGACCAACACCTAACCGCTCCCTCGGCTCGACACGGCCGAATGAAAGGATCGACCTGTGAGTGTCTTTCACACTCCACGAGGAAGTGAACGTAGTGATTAGACAGCCTGGTGATGAGACATTAGCCAACATGACTCTTGAAATCGCCGATCTTTCTCCCCAATCTCAGTCACCCACATTCACTGTTTTGTAACGTAGCTCGTGCCGAGCGGGAATTGATCGCAAATCACATCACCATGCTGTAAATCGGAGATTACTAGGTTTTAGTTACGATCCACTCTTTCTATATTATTTAGCTTACAAAAATATCTCATGATGTATGAGGGAGCTGATGAAACGGTGTTGACACATATCGTACCAAAAGTAATAATTGTTTGGTCAATTTTTTTAAAATTATAATCTTGAGTTTTATTTTAATTCCAGTTCTGCTCACCACCCCACAACTCTACCAGAGATTTCCCCGCAGTTGTTATTCTTTAAAATTATCATCAAAACCTCAAAATTTGGCTCTGTATTGAGGTCGAAGAGTGATTACAATTAGCTGTTGCAGTAGAAAAAGGTTTAAAACATATAACCCCTATGTATAACCTGTCTTAAAACACTTTGAGTAATTGGCTGGATTCGAATGTAAATCTTCCAGTTAAAACTTCACGTATGAATAACTAATTCGTACCACAATTGAAACAGTATTTTTTTTATATCATTACAGTGAATCTATTTTGGGTGAGTAGTATGGAAATACATTAACGTGTATCGTAAAAAAATTATTAACAATGTGTTAGGTGGAATCCTTCTCAGTAAACAATTTTAATCTTGTAGTGGTATTTTATAGGCGAGCGTTCGCTTTAAATCGCACAAACAAATGGATTCGAAATTATGATTTAAATGGATAGGCTAAAATATTGTACCCAAAATAGACAATTAAATATTTTACCCTAAATTAACAAATCTGTATAAAATATTGCCTTATTCTTTCACCCATTTCAAATCCGTAATACGCATACGGGCGTAAGTATTCGCATCTTAAATCTAGGAGGGCCCGGTGAATCAAGTTTGCACATTGACCATTGTCTTTGTGCGAATTCGCTAACTCAACGCCTTTTTCTTATGGGCAAAATCACCTTTCTCATTCGCCTCTCTAACAAGGAGTATAAATGTAGTTATTATAGAGGTGAATGGGAAAGGTGATTTCGCCCATAAAGAAAAAGGCGTTGAGTTAAGGGAATTCGCGCAAACAGACAACGGTCAATGTGCAAACTTTATTACCGGGAACTCCTAGATTTTAGATTGCGAATACATACACCCGTATGCGTATTAACGCATTAGTCTCAAAGTCTTGAGAGAGACTAATCTGAAATGTTAACAGTCTCTCGATTACGTTGATGAGTCTCAAGGAAAGAAGCTGACTATGGTTCAAAAAATATCCGTAAATCTCACCAGGAACACATAACTGGAAATTTTTCCCTTTCGACCTGGGCCTTTAGAGTGTAATCCACCAAATTGACAGATCGTGTATGGCCCATCAGTCACGTTACCAGCTGAAGCCGAACTTTGGCCTCCACAACACCGCAATTCCACAACATCCGTCGATTCGAACGTCTAGCTTCCAAGATCAAGATTTTGTTGGCTATCTTGTCAGTAGGATCAACTAGAGAAATCCCAAAGAGGAACCGGAAGTGCTTAGATTCTAGAGAAAGTGCAAGATGAGATTGATCTGATTTGAACCGTCAACTCGCACGGCTGGCTGGGCAGCTAAGCACTGGATACGCCATCGCAACGTAGCGCGTCACTGTCCACCTTCCGTGTTTCCTGAATGACGTTTAGTAAGGTAAAGATGACACCTTTATTTAGTTTCGTGCCTTATAACGTGAAACAAGTAAATTGTATGAATGGCTTCCTCAACCAGCGTATAGGTCTGTTGGCAAAAGAGGTAGGTTGGCCGTTGGCCTACAAGTTGTTTTCAAAAATATCCACCCAAATCCCTGTTTAGGAGGCACTACAGAATCCATCGCTACACACGTGGTTTTAAGAGGGGAAATTCCCCCTATCCTCCCCCTCAGGGTTATTAAGGGGCAACATATTTCGAATTTCTTCGGTTGGTCAAAGCTAACTTGACAAGCATATCAAGTTTGCACGAAATTAATGAATAAATAAGAGATAAGTAGTATTTTTTGTATTCCCCATAAGAATAACATTGGACAACGTACTGCGTTTACCCCAAAATGGAAATTTAAATTTTCTCCGCAACCAGTGATCGTAGAATAGTAATTCAAAATACTGAATTATTTAGTTTTTGGGTTTTTTTAATGGTAAATAGTAATATTTTTTATATTTATGTTTTTTTTTTTAATCCAAAAAACTAAATTTTTGATATTTTAAGTCTTTTAATTTCTGAACCCGAATTTTTACAGAAATGCGGGTGGTGTCATTTTGTTGAAAAACTAAAGTTCTACAAACGGCTAAAGTTTAATCAAAACCGTTAGAGCCGTTCTTTATACATCTTGATTTTTCATGTTTTTTGGCGGTTTTTGGGGGATAATTACCCTTAAAAATCAAAAATTCAAAAAATTCAAAAAACCTGGAGATATCGTGAATTAGTACCTACATACCAAATTTCATAACAATCGGACCATTGGTTAGGGCTCTAGCTCTGTACACACACACACACACACACACACACTTGTGGGTTTGTCTCGATAACACTTAATTTCAAATCTGGTGAGGTAACATGTACTTCAAAATTATTAATCGTATATATAAGATTTATATCCCCTACAATTTCTCCCTTAGTGGAAAAACTGCATTTCTATCATTATAGATCGTTAAAACACGTTTAGTTTTCCATCAGAGACTTCGTACATGTGGGAGGTGAAGAAATCAATCACGTCAACCAATCACAACATCATTGCAATCTTCCCTATTATCTCCTTCAAGCTGACAAGAACGTGATGACGTCCCGAGACGTGGGGAATGGTCCAAACCGTCACGTCGCACGTGACACGTGACCCCCTTCCCCTTCACTTGTCCCGGGGGAAAGCCCAGAGTCACGTCCGGGACGATGGGACGATGGGACGGGGTCGCGGACCCTTCCATAGGGACACTGAGCATCTATTACAGGAGACACAAGCGACGTGATGGCATTACAGGACCGCTATAACTCATTAGACATCGGTGATGGGGGTGCAGAAGAATGATGATGGCAAGCGCTTTCTGCTAGATTACAAATCGATAACTATTTACTATATAGGTAATTACTACGGTAGTTTTAAATATACTTTTGATTTCCTGCATCATTATAAGAATTCAAGTTAATAATTATTATGAGCTTTAAATAGAATTGTGTAACCCCTAACACTAATGTTTGAGAAAATTAGAAACATTATAATAATCTTAAATTATTATGGTCTTATTTTATTATTACAAAAGTAAAAACAATTTCTACGAAGGTAAGCTAATGTCCCATTGATGTGCGGATTACATACATGTCGTCATAAAATGAACTATTACTTCACACGACATTCGTGGTACACTTTTTATTTCATACTTTATCTAGACGTTGTTAAAACATACAAATTGAGAATATACAATTTAATTGTTTTATCAGTTCCTTTCCTTGCTGGTACAGTATACACTTATAATCTTCTCGTATAGCGAGCTCATATCGCTTATAGTTGTCTAACAAAAAATCAGACTTCTTTACGAGTTTTATTTTTTTATAAATACTGCAATATATTGGTGCTTTAAGCGCTTTAGTTTTCCATCCTGATGAAATTGCCCACTTATAGGATCACATTCTCATGTAACACTGCAAAATTAATAACATCAATTTTATGCCGTGCGAGGCCAACGTCCTCTAATAGCATCATATACACCATATACCAGGCTTTGTCCTCATTATCTTCCTCTTTGTTTACCATGCCGCGCAGTATTACTCTATGTCCATCGTCCATCAGATGGTTCGCTCCGCTGCCTGTCCAGATGATTGTATCGTAAGAACAAACCGCCAGCCGCCCCGCACCGACATCGTGCCGTGCCAGATTTGATCACACATGCATTATTCCAAGTTTTGTACGTCTTGAATACGTTTATACGCTTTCTGTAGGAACCAAAAGCGTGAAACACTCGCACAAGTTTCATTTTCAGTTCTCATGAACTGATTAATGTTTACAAATACAAAAAAAACTATTAATGCACTTCTGTGTTTTATGAAAACTTTAAGCCATGTTTACAAAGAAATCAACATCTCAGATGAGGTTTCTGGCTTAAATTAATCTAGATTAATGCGACAATTTACAGTTAGAAGAACATAGTTCACAAATATTTGTACAGTTTTTTGTACGGTATTGACATCCCAGTTTTGTTATTTGCTAGTATAAGTTAAAAATCATATATTGGATATTTACCTGTAACCGATATAGGTTCCTTCCCTGAATGAATAATCCCTGTGGGTCCTCACTGCTACAATATTCGTAAATGAAATGTGGTGCAATTCAATTACTTTTAATTAGAATGGAAATTTATAAACGCGTAAATCTTTATTAACTTACAATATTTATTCTTGGAGACCCATTAAATGTATCCAAATGTCATACATTAGCAATGCCTTACTAAAACCAAGAAATCTAAAAAATAAATCAACCGATTTCGAAGTCTTCTCTATGGTATCAGTCAATTAGGTTAATGCCAAAGGCACAATTGAATTACCTACTTCCTGTATTACCTCAACCACATGGTGTGAAACCATCGAAATCCTCGGAACGAAGACTCAGGCGGCAACAGAAGCAATGCGATATCGTCGACCACAAATTTGGGAAATCTTCGCGAAACAATCAGGAAGAAGATGTCGCTCGTCAACTCACAGCCTTCTATGGTCAAGGTTGGATTTCACTTTGGGGATTGTTAAGTAATTTTCGTAAACTTCTGTAAGGATTATGTTTAGACTATTTTGTCAGCGTTGCATTTAATCTGTGGTCCAAACCGCAAGGATTTTAATTTTCTGCTTAAATTACATAAAGAGTTATTGAGGTAGCGGTTTACACAGGAAGTGTTTCGTGTCGCCTCTGCCGAACAATTGCTGAACTTCCTAAAGAGAGTTTAAATTGTTTAAATAGTTCAATACCAATATGAATTTATATAAATACCACTCTTAGTAGACACTAAGGACCTTAAGGCTCCACCTCACTGGACCTCGAAGTTCCTATGTTAGGCTACTGGGTTTTGGGTTTATACACATTTATTTTATGTGTTCATTTATTTAATTTAAAGGAAGAGCCGTTATAATAAAAACTTCCAAATACACTCTGTCACTGTGTTTTTACTCACATTTTTGTGCTGGATTGATTTATGTTCACAAGATCCCCGTTGGAAGAACAGGGAGACTGGCTAGGCAGGTTACTGTATGACGCATAAGCTTTAAATGTGTTGGCAGCACAATTGAAAACTGATAGCATGCTGATAGTTACAAACAAAGAAAAACAAACAAGCAAAGAATTGTGCAGGACACGAGTATTTACGGGTGACAAAATAAACAATGAGAATTAGTTTAACTGGTGAATAAAATTGCTCTACATGTTTGTACAACCTTGGCCTTACTCTGTGGCCAGGCGGCCTCCGCCCTTCCAGCGCGGCCGGGGCCTTATCAGTCACCCCCGAGGTCACCGCCCTTATCAATTGCAGCTCAAGGTCGTAGTAACAGTGACTGGTTGGAATCGTTCGGTGGCCTCTGCTCAAATGACAGACCCGCTGGAGCGAAACCTGAGACCGTTACAGGGTGTTGAATGTTATCGTGAATCGAAACAGTGCGGAACGCAGACATCCTGATGAAGATCAAACTTGTGTAGGAAGGTGGATAAAGCGCTGGAGTCATACATGATCTACTGCCGTTGCGAACATCCCACGGGACTGTGCTACTGCCTTTCAAAATAATTATGTTTATCAAACTCGAACCTACTACAGAACTGATGAAACTCAATGAAATTCGCTTAAAATTATCAGTGTTCCAACCTTATGGAGTTATGATTTTATCTGAGTTTCCAATGTAACTATGTAGTTAGCAATAGGAACAGAAGCTGTAAACTACGTAAATCAAGAAAACCAAGCGAATGATGTCGTGGGTACAAGCTCGTACTACTTTAAATATACCGGTACTCAATGTTTTACCTATTTCGGTCCGTATTAAAATCAGTCAAATATAAAGTACAACGTCAGCCAAACTTGTGATGATACATTTGACATTTTGGTTGCAGAGAATAGAAATTGCGTTTTTGCTTAGTCCCAATACCCTATGCTCACAGGTGCAAAACATAAAATCAATAAGTCAATTTAAGAAAAGTGCAATTGTGCTAATTTGAGTTGCATATGATTTTCAAGTCACTATACTACGAGATCCAAGTGAACTCTAGCCTTGACGTCGCCGAGGGCAGCAGATGCCTCTGCGGCACCGCGGCGCCTGCCGTGCGGTGGTACTCGGGGCTCGGGCGGACACGACCATTACTTACATTAGCCGCGGTAGCTATTTGTAGAGCAAATCCTCTACCGTTAGCTAACGGCCTCCACGTCCACCTCCACCACCGACTAAAGCTCACGACTACGGTATATATCCCGCCATAAAATGTGGTGGGGTTATTCTCAGGGGTCTAGGTTGCAATTGAGTTATGCTTACCTTGTGCGTGATCTAATTAAAAAATTGATGTAATCAGATCGCGTACAGAATTATTCTATTGTATTTTAGACGGATATTGTGAATTAAAATATTGTAAACGTGCAGATGAAGGTTTATGTTATTGCATTATACCGCTTCCATAGTGCTATGAAGAGTTACACAATTAATATCTTATTTATCCATGTTGATAGATACGACGATTTTAAGAAGCTAGGATGAAAGAACCGTGATTTTTTTATCCGTATACAATTTTTCTATTACAACCATGGTTGACGATTAAAAACTTTACCCTGAGAAAAATACTCTGTAAAACCAAACAACACAATTGTTAAGCTGTTTAAAATTGCTAGTATTTTCAGCTATGTATTTTAAACTCTACAATTATGATTGCGCCAACTTAAAACACAATAAATATGTTTCGGGAAACTGCTTATGTAGTAGTAGACTCATATCATATGGCGCCTGTCACTACCAGCCACCTACTGGTACTGTATTTACTGTATTTTGTTTGTAACAAATACAAAGTTGGAACTAAAGCCTGTTCCACACCACTGGCCGAATTCAGAATGTTCGATGAGTTCGGGAGTAGAGCGGGAGCTTCACAAACACCGAATAACAATTGTTTACATTTGTTATAAGGAATGATGAATGCTCAGTGAACTTTTGGACGAATGTTCGCCCGAACAATCGGGCATACTCGGAAACCTAGCCAACACTACTGTGTTGGCTAGGTTTGAATTATCAAGTATACTACGGACTCTATTGTATTAGGCAGTTGTTTCACGTCCTATTCGTTATAATCGTAGTGAAATAGGTTTCCTTCTAATCAATCTTTCGAGCATCTTGCAGTCACTCGATCCTCACTAAAATCTCCCACTTTAAACCATGTCGAGCAAGTTGCGACGGTGGCGGTCAACCACCTTGTATAATAGACGCCTCGGTGTCAGGTACCGGGGTAAAATTGAATCATGGTGATGGTTGGTTCCACTCTCCCGGCGAGGTACAGGTAGTAAGCGTCATCATAAATAATAGGAGTCCACAAAACAGCTGACTGTAATGAAACACAGATCAGCTGACGATAAAACAGCTGTTACTCTCTCGCCTGTGACCACTAAGGTCAGCTGAGTGGTAAACCTGCCACACCTCCAAACCTGGATATATATTGTGAAAGCTATAATGGAAAAAGTATAGTGTGAACGGTAATCACGCAAAAATCTCTGAACCGGTAGAAGAAATGGAGGTTTTTGAATTATTTTGTATCTATACTTATTTAATAGGCGAGCAGGTTTTTTGTGAGAATCACTCCTCCTAAACTACTGAGCCGATTTTCATGTTTTTAGTGTCATTGGAAAGAGCCTAACGTGAAGTTGTGCAGGAAACTTTTTTATAGAGAAATAATTTGTGAGTGAGGCCCTGGGGCCCCTTAAAGTTGAGTTTTTTCCCATAAGCTTATCATTGGGAAATAACTTTAAGTTTTAAGCAATCAGCTGGATAGAGTAAACCCAGTTAAACAGCAGGCCATGTTGGCTTTGGAACGGTAACACAATATTTTATAAATATACCGTATCTAACTTTTCAAATATAATATTGCCCTATGATCGCGAGCGAAGCCGCGACAGGCTACTAGTTTGTATGAAGTTTGCTGATATCTTCACCAAGTCGATGGATTTCTAAAAAAAACATAAACTCCACTCAACTTACCTTTTAAATTATAATATTAATTTTCTGGAGTATATGTTGTTTCGGATCAGTTTTAATTATTTAAACCTACTTGATCCAAACGCCCAAGTTGCGTTCACTAACCAGTAGATAAACCAATCCATACACCATTAAACATTAAATGCAACGCTTGTATTACGAAATTCCCTGTATATTTTAAGAAAACGAAAAGATGGAGTGAATTCAGAATAGCCGCATAGTGGAGGTTACTGACCTATTTAAATTCCTGGGAAACTCGTCTGCGGAGAGAACATTAAATTTATTCTCAGAGGTAGCGACCGCTTTGCTTCGACCGCGGAAATAACTGCTGTTAAAATCCCCATTAATGGTCGAAAAACAGGAGCTGAAACGCTTTTAACTACTCTTGATTTACGAGAGGGAGTAAAATGGTGTCTTCGGCTATGCGGGGGTTCAACTCATCTCAGTAAACATGTAGTCATAAAGTGCTCACCCTATTAAATGACGTCCCGAAAGGAAATCGACTCGTTACGTTTCTTGAATACCATATAAAATCCCTCATTTTGAAAGGATTCAATGGCTTTTTACAAGGATCAACCAATATTGTAACTTCTTCTTTTCTTTCTGTCCCCTTTGTTACTTACTATTTAGTAAGTAAGTTAGAACTCGCAAAACCATTATATGGAAACGAAAATTCAAGTGATTAATTGTACCGAACTAGTTTATGCTAGACTTGGTTTTGGTTTGATTTTTTAAATCCGAAGTTTAAATCACATGTTTTTTAGTTTATTCAGTTGGATATTGTATATTCAAAGAGGAGGTTAAACTGACTGATGGTCCCGACCCTGGCACAGGAATTGTGTGGTAAACCCTTGTCAGCCGAGTAAATGCATGCCAAGAAAATAACGTAGAGGAGCGTTCTGGGGTAAAAGATGTAATAAAATCATGTCTTAGATTAACACTGCGACTTTGATGACCTATTATTCAAAGCACGATGGTTTTAAACAGCTAAAAGCTGTCATGAGAAAAGGGAAAATTGTAATTATATTCAGTAGGTAAGCTTTAGAACATCATAACAAATAAAAGCCAAGTAAAATTATAATTACTGTAAATCAACAAAAATAGTGGCAAAACCTACTTGCAATTTAATTTATATAAAAGTATCTAACAAATGCTACGTCCCATCGGGTTCTTGGACCTCACAGTCTATAAACGTAAAAAAGTATTCAACATTGCTTGTTTTCAGTTTTACTTCCAAGAATACAGTACGATAACATTGAACTTGTCCTGCTAGTCTCTAATTACTGCGCTAGATGGCGCGAACGTTTCGGTTCGTTGCACGTTCCGCGTTGCGGTTGGCTCATGCATTGTACCTCGTACCTCATACCTCGTACCTCATACCTCGTACTTCATACCTCGTACCTCGTACCTCGTACCTCGTACCTCGTACCTCGTACCTCGTACCTCGTACTCGTACCTCGTACCTCATGCCTCATACATCGTACCTTGTGCCTCGTATCTTGACCTGACGGTTCATGCCGCTCTTGAGAGTAATTCACACTGTGTTTATTGCAAAGTTGCATGCATAATCACGGTAGTAACTAAATTAGTTTTGAATCTAAACATCTAGTTGACGAGCGAACCAGTAGAGAGATTCTATGTATTATGAGAGACAATGTGTGTACGGAATAACGTGAGAAAGAAAACACTTTCCAAAGCAAAGTAATTAATTATTCTATCAACAAATTCAACGACAGTGTAAATACAGGTTTGTAAATTTTCTTGTGTTACACAGACAATTTTATAAGCTCCTAGTTTACAATGTTTCTTACTTATTAGTGAATTTCCTTAGGAAAGTGAACTATTAGCATGACCCGCACGGTGAAACTTAAGCCCGGGACCACCATAGAAGTTCCTAACGTGACCCCCTGAACGCGTTTTGGGGGGTCGTTCAAAATATTATATATATATATATATAATGTGTGTTTGCACTCTAGCGGTCGCATTTTTTGTCCGATTTACTTCAAATTTGGTAGAGACGCTCCTTTCTGTAATCAGTTGGACAAGTTCGTTGGGCAAAACAATCGGAAAACTCTAAACCCCTTTGTTGGGGATTAATCTTTCAAATTTCGAGTTTTTGGGCCCAAAAAGGGTTAGAAAAGCCCCGTATATAAAATTAATGCATGTATTAAGATGTCAATTAGTGAGGTGAAAGTTTTAAGCCCTCTCTCTTCATTATAGCATACATATTTACCGAGTTATTAAAGAAAATGTGTTTCGACTAAACACAGTACGTTGTCTTATGGGGGTTTTACACTAGAAAAGCCTGTTATTCCTTTGTTAGAGTATTTTTATCTTCCCTAGCAACCTCACGCCTACATTCAAGCCTGTCTGGACCTTCTCCTAACATTATAATGCGCAAAATTGTATTCCCAGCTTAGCAGGTAAATGAAACCAAGAGCATCAGAACAGCTAAAAATACTGTTTTCAGATTTTAATAAAAATTGGAATAAATGTATGTTATTACACTGATTTTGAGTTTTAAAAGTTTTTATGTGGAAATTCACTTCCCGCACGTCAGCGTGCTGCGTGCGAATTCGTCTTTAACAGTTACCATGAGTGGCGAGTAATGCAATTCCGTGGCCCTCATCCCTTTTCTAAGGGAGGATTTTTTACCTTGAATGCATATATTTTTGAACACACACATTTTGTATTTACGCCTCGCTAGACGCAAAAATTAAACATTTTACAGTATAGAAGCGAATGGGTTTTTTTCGTAAATGTAATGCAGTTCATGCAGTATTTTTCCTCAAGCCACTGCGTGGTCGCCCCCCTCGCCAATGCAAACTATGTCATTACTTGGTTTGTCGTTTACAAGTCACCTGTAGAAAGTAGAGCGAGGATTAACATAAATGTTTCTCTGAAGATGTTACGTAACTGGTCATCGGCTAAGAACGCAATGACTTATTGCAATGAAATCTGATAAGAATTATTTACCTTTGTAGTAAATATGATTTTAGACCTTCCCACACCGCGGTCTTCACTATAAAACATCACGTATTTTTGCGAGGAGCTTTGTGAAATTTTACAAAGAGCATATGTTTACAGTCTTAGTTTCAAACACAACTTTAAGTGTTCGTGTTTCACCAGGGATTTATCAGCCAGGCGTGATAAATCTATACTATACCGATCTATCGTTTTCATTAAATAAACCTTATCATTATAATTTTCAATTGATTAAATCAAGCGTGTGAAGAAGTAATAACTCATTTCCTTAATTGATCAAGATTGACGATGATTTTGTCGTAATTGTGCGAGCACCTATTTCCATATTTTTGTTTGACACGCGCAATATATATTGCCCACATTAGAGAATAGAATTACGATTACGACTTACTTGTAGTGTTAAACAAGTTGTCGTTAATTTAGAACCGGATTCATTCCCAACCGGGTACAAGCTGAGGCCGAAAGTGGCTCGCGGATCCGACGGATGCTCGTATCGGATAACCGGCAGTCGGGTAACCGCATAACCGCATCCACTGCCCCGCGGTGCGAGAGTGTCCCCCATGTAAACAGCTGGGCGCGACTGGCAATCAGCTGATTAAGTTGAGCCCAGATCAGCTGTACCGGTCTATTGAACCACTCAAGAGTACGTGCAGTGAAAGTTAATTGCGAATTGTTAGTGAATTTCCTTTGGAAAAGTGAACTATTTATCATGATCCGCACGGTGAAACTTAAGCCCGGGACCACCATAGAAGTTCCTAACGTGACCCCCTGAACACGTTTTGGGGGGTTGCTAAAAACTTTATATATATATAAACATATATATTTACATATATATATATATATATATATATATATATATATATGTATTCGCACTCTAGCGGTCAAACTTTTTGTCCGATTTACTTCAAATTTGGTAGAAACATTCTTTTTCGGAATTCCTTTTTGGGCATTTAAGTTTTCAAATTTTTATTTTTTGGGCCCAAAAAGGGTCAGAAAAACCCCGAATTTACACTTATTGCACATTAAAATATTGTACGTAAAAGCCAAAGATTTTAAGCCCTCCCTCATCATTCTAGCACAAGTACTTACCGAGTTATTAATGAAAATATTAATTGTCAAAATACAGTACGTTGTCTTATGGGGATTTTACACTGGAAAAGGCTGTTTTTCATATCTTAATATCGTTTTATCCCCCACAATACCCCTACACCAACTTGCTATCCCGAATATACCTCCTTCTAACTTTATAATGTACAACATTGGCATCCTATTAGTGAATTTAAATATAACCAGGAACATCAGAACAGCCAAAAAATAACATTTTTAAATTTTAAAAAAATGTAACCAGTGTTAGTTTAACCCCTTTATTTGATCTTTATAAGATTTTAATGCGGAAATTCACTGCCCTCACGTCAGCCTGCTGCGTGCGATCTCGTTTCTTCTTAATCCTCTTGAGTTTTACTTTTAATCCCTTTGTTGCAAGATTAAAACTCCACATTAATGTAGTCTGATTGAAGAATATTCCAACAACTTTATAGATGGGTTTTAATATTTATTATTGTTTTAAAATGTTGACCAGTGTTGCCTTTTTATTACTTTAAAAACAGTTTGATAATGTTCTTCCGGATACCGACATAAGTTTAAAAAATTATCTTATCAATTAAGTTCCCCGTAAAAGAGTAACTTCTACAGATATCAGTTAATTTTACATAATCAGTAAACAAAAAAAAATTACTCGCAATCAGTTTAACTATAGCAAAATTCTATCGAATAAAACTTTTACCTACATTTTTCAACATTGCCACAGGCAATTTTCCAATCTTATTTTCTACAATTTAAACACATTTTTACTAACTTTAAATCAAAAATATGAACCTATTTTTTTAGCTTTGGGTTACCTCTCTGTTTTACTTGTTTTCCTTCTTTACGACCATTAGTTTTTTAATTATAAAACTGTTTCCAGTAATTAGTTATTACAAATCTACATTTTTATAATCCATATTTATTCAAGGCATAAATACACAATTTAAAAAACAAAGACTTTCCCATCCCGAATTAATCACGATAAGTAATAAATATAATATGGTAGGGACTTAACTATTATTTATTTATTAGTTATCGTATGGCTTTTACTAAAGGGAAATATCTGATACAGCGGTAGTTCTTCTGATCAAAGAGATATTCCTATTCATACTATTATACATTCCTATTATACTCCTATTCATTATTTTAAAGATAGGTGGACCTACAGCTTAACGTGGGTTCCGAACCACCAAGACAAGGCACTACCACGTAGGTGGTACAGCCATTGGTGATTGGCGAGGATCGAACCCGAGACCTAGCGTACCAAAATCACGACCTCTAGCCACTACACCAGGCAACTGTCAGAGACCTAATTGATGAATCATGATGTTAATTTATTTTTTCAGCTTGAAAACCCCGCTTCATTGCACTTTCATTGATCACTTTCGCTGGCTCCGGAGTCATTGTTTTTCCTTGATATTTACAAAACCCAGCGCAACCTCGTGGACTATACAAAAACTGATCCTTTTGTCAGTCAACTTTCCTTTGCTCTTTAACAAGATTTATGCGGTAAAAGAAACAACGCCGAGTTTCTTAACATTATCTGTGTTAAATTGGAACTTTTAACATCGTTTAATTTTTTACAAAAATGTTAAAGAATTTAACATTTGTAAAAAACTCAGAGAATGGCCAGAGGATATGTTTGTAAACTAAGACAAAAAGACTTAAACTGTTAGACAACGTTTGTATTTAGGAAATTCCTCTCTTTACATAGGTTAATAGAAACAAAACCTTTACATTGATTTATAAATTCATAAATATCTTAAAATACACTAAAACTTATACATTAGGTATTAATTAAGAAATAAAATAGAAAACAATTTAATTTTGTATAAATAAATTAAAAGTGTAAAATTTATATCAAATTGTAACACAGAGTATGTATGAAAGTGAATTAGGCTAATTCGAAATTAGAAACAGAAAAACTTAAACGTGTGTTTGCGTCTGAATTTAAAACCGTATTGGCCTGAGTCTATTTTAGTAGTACAATCGACTCGGGTGGTTTGTGGTGAATAAAGACTTATAAATGGAGGTGTGGCTGTAAAATGTGCAATTAATATGTAATATCTTATATTCTGTTCTTTGCACTGGATTTTAACAAATAATAACTCAACTTATACGAATTGGATTTTTTATGTTTGGCGTAATTCATTACAACAAATACGACCTTTTATTTTAACATTTTCCCCTTGTAAAAAGTTCTTGAACTATTAACTAACATGCTAATGTGTTAACTATCATCTTCGAAATATCCATGCGAAATCCTCCCCTAGAACGGTCCAGTAGTAGTTATTGCATGATCAAGGAAAATTCAACAAACAAACCAAAAAACAACAAACGCTGTTCATTAATTTGTATTCTAAATTTAGATTAAATTTCGGTCCCAATAAAATTACACCGACCCAAAAGCTTTGAGATAGACCTTGGCTTTTTTACTGGAATTCGAAGCGATTTTTCCATACAACTTGAATCTTGCATTGTCTTAATCTAATTCATTGGTTTAAATTGTATAATTGTCTACGTATATAGTACGGGCGCTTTAATTCGGGTTGCATGATTAGGTAGTATTATAAATATAAAATAAAGGAAAATACCCTACAAATGCCACGGAAGTATTTCATTAATTTTGCTTCGAACACATAACTATATAAACACATGTGTATATTTTTTCGAATCAGGGGTGCCCAAAGGGGGGAGATGATAGCGTAGTTTGCGCTATGAAATTTTATTTGGGGGGAATGTTTAAAATACCTTATTTTAAATTAAAAAGAATGGGATTTGTACAAAATGTGACAGACGACTTTTATTTGCTTAACGAAACAGCATTTAGAGTTTATTTTATGTGAACACCAACGTCTGATCTTGGTTAGGTCTCTCGCGTAGTGATATTTGTTCTGCAGGCGGCTGCCTGATCTGTTCAACGCATGACAACTTTATTTGATCATACTTCCCAACATCACCATTGCATCTTATATGTTATTCCCTGCATAAATATTTTGTGTAGTAGCCACTCACATGTTATGGTTCAATGTGAGACATTTTACATAAACATTCAAAAGAAAGAATTTAGTTAGCTAGTCAGAAGTATTCAGTATTTCAGTATTAAATTTAACTAACGCATTGCATTCAATCGAAGGATATGTTTAAAATAGTTCCTGGAAATAGGGGCATACTCAGGAGGGGAGTGGATATATATTCTCCTCTAAAAACTGAAAAAATTAAGGGAAAATAATTTACACTTCTCGGTCAACGGTTTGTCTCGAACAACTCTTGATGTAGGCTTTTGTTTTATAAAGCGTTTATGTATTAACTTATGATTTCTCAATTTAAATACGTTGGATATCTATTTTGGGTTGTTGCTCTCAAATTATTTATGTTTTATTACATTAAAATGTACAAGATCCTTTGAAAATTTTAAGTACAGATTAATTGAGAAAGTTATGTTTGCCTCTGACGAACGTCGTACACTCACTTATTGCAATCAGGGAACTACGTTTAATTCAATCACTACTGTACTATTATAATAAACGGTATCAGGAAACTGACACATAATTTCTCCGTTTTAGCCCAAGTCCCCATGTTATTCATATGGAGGAGAGTTTTATTTGGTTTATGTCACACGTATTTCTTTCTTAATTCAATTCATTTCAATAAACAGCTGTTAAGTATGAAGATTAATATATTTTTTGTTTACAATAATTTCTACTCTGAATTTTCACCCCGTTGCGAAGCACATAGCAGCCTGTCTGTAGCCTAATAAAAATTCCTATCTTTTAGGGTCTTCATAATCTAAATATATGGGTTTAAAGGGATGATTTGAAATTGCTTCGAAGGGAGTTAGCCTTCACTATGGTCTTTGTGAAAGTTATGAAATGGGGAATAGAAAAGAGTACTTTAGTTTTATATTAGGGAATTATTTCACCCCACATGTTAACACTTAAACAAAGCCCAGTTGGAAGTCTTGTAACAAGAGCAGTTATAGGCCTATTTAGTTAATATATTTATTTACACATACCATAAACAGAGATCATATACCATTCATCTTGGCCTATTTATAGAATATATTTAACAACAATAAAAAATGTGTACAAAATAAAAATAAAAAATAAATGCAATTGATATGAATATGCAATTATAATTACAAATTTATGTAACGAATACAAAATAAACTAAATAATAGCAAATTTAGCAATTCGAGTTATGTTTTTGAGATTTATTTGATTCAGTAAGCAGGATGCAAATAAGTTTGCATTTATAAATAACCCTATTTAACACAATTGTACACACAACATTTTATGGGCAACGACTCCATCTATAACGGGGGGGGGGGGGTAGTAGAGGACCAAGTATAATTTTGGGAGGGAATCGCGCTATTGCCTTTGGGGGGATGGGTACCCCTGTTTCGAATAAAAATAATATTTTAAAATCATCAGTCCTTATAACACATACGTATATTTTATCTAACTCATTTTATTTTGCCAGACTCAGTTTGCGTATAAAAGAGCCGAGGTTTGCTTTACGGTTCTGAGGGTAGTGTTTTATTATTTCCTTTACCTTTGCTAGAAGTTTTTTCTTTTTCGAAGAGAAACAAGAAGTCTATATTTCACTGTCTACAGAAAGATAACACAAATTGTACAAGAGATCAGATCAACAACAAAATTTTTTGAATAATAACGATAATTTCAAGTAAAATATGACTAGGTACTTTATAGCTTGAAAGCTGTGGTAAGGCTCCCTTGCTAAAGATAAAACAATTAAAAAAATTGTATCGTTGCAGCAACAGAAGAGCTTTAAACTATAAAAAAACAACAACCAAAAAAGTAAAAAAAACTTATAATTTGTTGTTATGTAATGCTAAACTAAAGTGCTTCAGAAAAGCATAAATCATTATTTTTATTAAAATGCAATAAATAATATATCTAACATAACATTTGCACACTTTTATAAAATGGGTTTTAACTCAATAAAACAAATCAAAGATGTTTAAAGAGTACAAATCATCAAATTAAATTTAAAATTTAAACAAAAACTTTAATATATTTTTTTAGAATAAGGCTACTATTTAACAACATTTTTTATTTCATAAAAATTAAATGTAACTAACCATATTTTTAGTCCTTTCAAAGGCTTAGGCAAGCTAATTAAGTATATTACTTAATAGGCTTTGTAGAGGCAGCTTATTAAAAATTGTCAATGAACCGTAGAAGTCAAACCTTTTAAATGCTTCACTAGAAGGTCTTAAAAGTTGTACCCTATTTAAATCGTACAGCCTGAAAGAATTAACCGAAAATTTGTTTACCCCTCCCCCCGTATGTGCAACTAATTAGCTCCTCACCGTAAAGGTGGTCTTTCAACCTCGATTTCTTAAAAGTTGTTCTTTTTAAATTGATATAATTTCTCGTCTTCAAGTATACTTTCTCTGTTGTATCAATGACAAATATTAATTAATTTATTCAATTAATTGTTATTTATCAGGTTGTTATAAACTATAGATGTTATAGGTTTATTTTTTTGTTATTTTTTGTAATAAATGTTAAAATGTGACTCGTAACAAATCAGGGAAACAAAATGTTTACCCCTACATGCCAAAGGGTCGTTACAGAGGGTTTTTATAGGCTATTTAACTTTATAAGCATAGATAAGGATTCACATGTTGAAATACCAATCTAAAAAAAATACTTTTGAGTTGCAAAATGTTAACTTGCATGATGAACATACTTCCCAGAGGCGAGTCGGGTTCCTTTGACGAATTTTCCGTGGTTTTAAAGTTGAATGCATATGACCTTTATTTTAAATTATTTTTCACAAACCATTTTGGAGAAAATTTAAACCGTTTTGACTGTGTATTTTGCGCGTTATTTTTTGCCTTAAAATCAAATTATCATTGTTTTAGTATACAAATTTGTTTTTATATCTCCATGGCTTTTTCTTAGTTACTTTATGGGTTTACTATAAAATAATCAGGACTTTTTTTACACATTTGTTTATTTTACCGGATTCTAAAAGCCATGGTGTAAATCCTCCCTGCTACGTGACATCATATATTAAACTTATTAAAATATTTATTTTGTAATAGAATATACCATGCATCTTCTAATTAATAATTGACATAATTTTTATGTATTAATTAATAATAACATTTTCACTATACCTTTTTGGGACCAGCATTCTTCTTTGGCGGAAAACGTTATCCATGTGAGCGTGCCCTTTGAATTGTTCTAAAAGCACTTTTTTGAAAATCCACTTCATCTGTCACGGTCTTCCCCGATAATTTAAAACATAAGAAAGCCGAAGTTTCCAATCACGTGACGATCGCACAGCAGAAGATAACCGTAGACTCTCTACAGCTTCGCGGGTTGGCGGGTTGCCGGAGCAACAATAAGTTTGAGGTTGGAAGAGAGGTGCTATAAGCGCAGCTGATCCCCCCTCCAGCGCGCATGCGCGAGACGTCTAGCGCTTTGGTTCTATACCAGGATCGTACTGTTTGACGGGAACTTCACTGGTGCTTCCTAATTTCAACTGAATCACAAACGTTGCATTATAGAGAGTCATCTGCACTGAAATCTTGTATTTTAATTTTACAGCAAAGTATTTATTTTTTAATTATGTAAAATGAGTCTCATAAACCGGATTAAATTCCTTAATTTATTCCTTAAAATCAACTTTAGTATAAACATTTTAGCATTGGAACATTGATTACGACGATCAAGCGAACAGAGTTTACAGTATTTTTAATAGCGTATAAGGAATTATTTTGGGATTTCCATTTCCATGACCATAAATATGGACAAAGTACTGAGCTTTGTTTGGAGAAGGTTATTTGTTCGATCAGGAAACCTTAAGTCATTTAAACTTGTTCTGAAGGACCGAAACAATTTTTCCAATCGATTTTATGTGCTAGACGAAATTAGTTTTTGTAACCCATCAAGTTTTTGCTTGTCGAAGGCTCATCTTTTAGCTGATAATTGTAGATATATCCTACATACGATTTCATGTTTTTTTTGTTCATCAGCTACTCTTTTAGGTTTTAGAACTTTGTTTTGGTTATTGTCTTCATATTTAAAAGATTATATAGATTGATTCTGGAGGGGAGACCTACCCCAGAGGCAGTGTTGGCCTTAAACATGAAACCGAGTAAGTTTAAAAGTGCCGAGATGATTGTTCGAGCTATTATTTTTTTAGATTATTGTGTAAGATAGCATAAGACAGCTGGTTATTAAAAAAAAAACAATTTGATACAAACCTACCCTTATTTTTATAACTAACGTGTCTGTTACAGGTTCGTACAGTCCTCCGTAGAACTGAGAGGCGTCTAGCAACAATGAACTTTTTAGTTGCCCATTGTTGGATGCGCTCGAGTTGCATTCGGATTCAGTGTCGCCACTTCTCCGTTAGTTATAATTGTTGTCATTGATTAATCACCGTACGTGACGCGTTTCATCGTGCCTGATCGTTGAAAGGCTGCACGTTGACGCTGATGCCGTGCATGGGTATTCAGTCATTGACATCCACGCAACATGTCAATTGCCTTTGTGCGTATGGAAGTTGAAGAGAAAATATTGTTCTTTCCCATAATTAGAAAGAAATATACCGCCAAATGAAAGAGATGATTGGTATTAGATCATGTAAACAAATTATATAAAACACTTTACAAGTGAGAAGTGGCCCATTAGAAGTGTGTTATTAATAAAACTAAGAATTAACATAGCCTCTAAGTTACAGATTCTGCGTTATATTTCAATAAAGTAATTCATTAACATATATCAGATTTGAACATGCCTCACTTAGTTTATTTTGGGATGTTTTATGTGCGTCAAGCTGTTAGTTTTTAGCGAATTTCCCCTATAGGGAAGAAGCTATTACCGTAGGTCTCATGGTAAGACTTAAGCCCGAGACCATGATAACTTTTCATTTCAAGGTCCCCAGATGCCAAAAACACCATTCGTTCAAATTTATATATATATATATATATATATATATATATATATATATATATATATATATATATGTGTCCGTAAGCACGATAACTCTCGTAAAAAAGCTCCGATCTTAATGAAATTTGGTACAAATGTGAAAAGTACCATTTATTTGAACGAGTTCGAAAACCAGACGAATCGCATGATCCAAAGGGGGATTTTTGGGGGGTTTTGTACCCTAAAAATGGGTTTTTTGGGGTTTTCACATGTAGTTTTTATTTTAATCAAATTGCAATTTTTACCATTAAAATCAGCTTAAAAAAACAAACAATTTGGTATTTTGATCATTGCTCTACGTCAATTGGTTACTGAGATATTGAAAGTGCTAAACACAGTACGTTGTCTAATGTTATTCTTATGGAGAAAAAGAAAAATTGTATATCTCGCTTATTTATGAACATAAACTGACAAAATTTGGTATATGACTTCATCTGGTTGTAGTTTATTATTGTTTGCTCAAAAAAACAATTTTTCGCCTATGATTCCCGTTTCAGCAAACCTAGGTACTCGGTCCCCATGTTATTCTTATGGAAAATATTTAAAATATTATATATCGCTTATTTATGAATGTATATGGATGAAACTTGGTATGTGACTTCACTTAGATGAGTTCTATTGATATTTGCATAAAAACCCATTATTTTGTATTCCTTGTTGCAGCAAACCTGCGTACTCATCCCCAATGTTGTTCTTATGGAGAATAATTAATATTTTAAATATCGCTTGTTTGTGATTATATTTCTTATGAATTCTGTTAAGTGGCTTAATGTGTTATGTTATGTATTCATTGGAAATTCGCTGAGTATGCAGGTTTGCTGCGACGGGGGTATTTTTATATTTTATCGCCATTGGCGTTTTGACGTTTTTATGGCGGACGAACCAAATCCTTTAACTCTACTCATCTTGGGACAAGCATTGATTTTGTTAATATATAAGGAAATCCTTAGAGAGCAACGTTAGTAACATATGTAATTGAATAGTCCAAGGACAAATGGCATCAGGATCCAGTTTCGAGCATTTAACAAAATTAGTTTAGACTAATTCAGACTTGAGCTCGATAATATGTGAATTTGAAATTAGAAACATTGCATCTTGCGTGTCTACCTATACGGATTTCTAGGGACAGATATTTAGTCAGTTCGTAGTCACGAGTCGGGAGTCAGGAGTCAGGAGTACGCATATGTTGTATGTCATTACAGAGCTTAGAGCTTATATTTTGTACAATCCACTGCATACAATAATACATATATAATCATACACACAGTAATTGTCAGTTTATACTAAAGGGGCTGAAGAGGTTTGTCTCGTGGTTCATCACTCCCATATTTCGTTTTTCGACGAACCGCTTTGGATGTAATGATCTTTCACAACATCCCTCATGGCGACAGGCCAAACATTTTGGTATAGGTTAGCTTCAGACCTTGAAAGTAAGGCGTATTAAAAACGTACACAAAATTAGACATATTAGTAATTAGTAGAATTAAACATATAGAGTACGAAATCCCAAAACAAACCACTAGCACAGACTATATTGCACACTAACATACTCCAGTGCCAATAACCTGCCTTGACCGTGACGCGCCAATATGGCGACCGTGACACCCAATCTCCCTCCAATATCGCCTTGTTTCCCGCCATAATGTACCGACTGCACGCTTTCACCCTTCACCGCCTCGTCGTCCACGTCTGCAGTCTAGTTTATCCTAGACATCAGCACACCATACGGTGCATCGGTTATAGATTGTGTTCTGTGATTCTCTGCGCATTTGTTTCGGATACCGACCATGTATTATTTGTTGGGCGTTTGAGTATATAGCACAGGAGAGAGGAGATCCGGTACGTGTTCCTTTTGGAATGTTGGAGCCTGAAGTTTCTTGTAGGGATGCATCAATGAATGCAAGGTTATTCATTGGATATTCATTGGTTCATTATTCATTGGTTATTCATTGGTTATCAATTGAATAGTTGGTTGAACTTAGAATTACCTGTTCACAACCCATCTAACCTCTCCCCCTCCAGGAGTTTCGCCTTAGCCTCTTGTATTTTGACCAGCATATGCTTTACCCCCTCTAAAGTCCTGGACCGAGCCAATTCGTCCGAAAGCGTCGAACTTGACTGTCGCAGTTTTAATGCTTGGGTTAATATTCTCTTGTAATAGCGGACAAATAAATTGACAGTTGGGCTGTAGCCAATAGCATGGTTGTACGCTGTCACTGTTGCCATTTTACCATAAAAAATGACACTCGAATGTTATTCCGATCAGCTGGTGTGGATTTTTAGCAATGCAACACGTCTATACTATGGCTGATCTTGGTTGATAGCCCGGTAAACTACGCCCTCAACTGCCAATTAATTCGTCCGCGATTATAGGCGTTAGAACTTTTGTAGAATCAAAGAGGATCCAATAGAAGATGAGAGCCGGGTAGAAAATAAATTCCATAGCAACATATTTCTGCATATGGTGTCACAATCTAACAGGCTGTCTAACGCACAATCTAACATGGTGCGTGGTGCGTGGTACTGTACCTCTCTTCTAGACCACGATGAGCTTTCAGAATGAAAATCTGCACATTAGGCGACTCAATCAAACTTGAACCTCCAATTTTAATTCACTTATTGTGCATTTATATTGTCAAGGCTAAAACCAAATAGGTAAACTCTACAAAAAACATCCTTCTCTATTTGGAAACCAACTACCATATCGACTCATACTGTTTATCGGCGTATGCGCATCCTCCTTTGTTTTAAATAATTATATAAGTGATAAAACAGTTGAGTACATTCCAGCGTGTTATGTAATTGTTGTGTAGAAAGAGTTGAAATAACTTCCTTATCCAAACTACAAACAACACGAGCTATGTTCAATTTTTATCTTTGCCAATAAAATGTTGGAAAATAGGTTGTGAAAGGATGGGAAAGCGTGTCGGAAGGCAATTTAATCATGTTTTCATTTTCAGTAAAATGCTCTATACCGTACCCGAAATAAATTTCTAAACATATGCACATATTAACAAATATATTTTTTCTAGCTGTTTCTTCTGCCTAAACCCATTGACATGGTCCATTTTTATGCAGGGAAATTTAATTATTACTTGCAGCCTATCGTTACTCAAACCAATGAAATAAACGTACAGCACAACGTACCTGACACAGGTTTTAAACATTACAAATAACTAACAATAGTGTGAGTTTAAAATCGAATGAATTGTTTCTTAAGAAAACACCTCAATTCCCAATATTCAATTTAAGTCTTTTTATCGTAAAAATATGCTATTGATTTTTTGGGTTTTCTTCTACATTTAATTTCCTTCTCCGGATGGTGTTTTCGGAATCTTGGCACCTAAAAATGGAAACCTATCATGTCCCGATCCCTCGGTGTTACCTACCAAGCTGACTTCATGAAATTTTATATGGAACTAATTTATGTGGTATATTATAATCTAATCAAGCTTGTTACAGTAGTCCCCTATAACAAACTAATTAATCTCTAATACATCGTCCGAATCGTGAGTGAGGTAGCGAAATGGCGTTACTCACACCAACCCTTCATTTCACCGCCTCACTTTCCCCAGATGAGTGGCGAGACGGGAAGTACCTCTGATAGGACCGGAACTGACCGGAAGTCCAACAATGGCTACAATCATCTGATTGTGAGAGGTCACCAGTTGATAATTAGACCACTGCCGTGCTCCAGACGCCCGCTCCCGCTCTCACATACATTCAATTAACCCCGCCTCAATCATCAACGCTGCCACTTTCTTTCTTTGGTCCATTAAATACAATTATCACCAATAATAACTCTGTCTGGATATAATACCTATCATATATATTTTAAAAACATTGCCAAAACTTTGGCCAGTCCGTCAGACCTTTCTACTGGGTCGATTTTCATGATTCTTATGTTAACTGATGGGTAATTAAGTCTAGGTATGTCATCACCCATCCAAACTAACATATCGTCAATGGGCTTCGCCCCAGTGGCTCCTAAGTTACTATGTTAATCTTAATGAAGGAAGTTTGTTTATATCAGATGATTACTTAAAACATATGTTCATTAAGTAAGAGAGTTCATTTGGTTTGCAAAAGAATAATGCAGCAAAAATACAACTCCTTTCTTTTTCTCCATTCTACAGGTGTTTATATATCTCACAATTTATATGTAATCCAGTTGTTTTTGTATGAATAACATAAATTGAGAAAATAGCTGCTTTCTTCATTCGCACCATTCAATAATATACATGAAATCCAGTTATTATTTCACGATGATAGATTAAGAAAAAGCTTCTAAATAAGAGAAATAGGCAAGCTACATGTGTTGAGATAGGAAAGTTTTTTTTTAGGTTTTGGTGTTAATTTAGGGCTCTTACTGTTGATAAAGCTTTGGAGATTCAATTTAAGAAATATATTTTTATTCCTAATATTATTACTTATGCTAAATTTTTGCATAAAAACACCTTTCAAAAATCTTTGACCCATTAGAACTTTACGTTTAGAGCTACCAAAAACACACGCATGATCATCGAATTCCTAATCGTTTCGTATTGAGCATCTGTTTCGTAATCGGCAAACACGCCCGGAAACTTCAAGAATTCTTCCTATGGGGAATAAAAAGTGACATAAACCTACAGATTTCCTAGAAAAATCTTCCTCATATGTTTGTTTGTTCTTTTTTTAATACCTTAGGAATCAGTTGAGAAATTGATTTTAAACTTAACGTAAGAATTGTACATGGTTTGATTTGAATTTAGTTTTCCAGTTTTTAATGTTCTCAAATGGTGGTTTTAGCTCTATACTATCATTTTTACTCCCGAAGTTAGTGTAGTAGACTCAAACCTAAGGCTTATTTTACATTACGTCACGAAACGAGTGTCAAAGCCAAAAGAGAACGTAGTGACTTTATTGGTTAATTCGAGGTAACTCTTGAAAGTTTTGTTTTAGAGGTTATAAGTTATACCCGGCGTGATTAGTTTTTCCTGTAGTTACTCTTTATCAAGTTTATCAGCATTGCTATGCGCTGTACTAAAAACAAATAAAGAACCCTGCAGGACGCTTTACCATTAGCTGTCATGAACGGAAAACAATAATTGATTATTATTAAAGGTTTAATCTTTTATGGTGTAATGGGATGAGCTTACAAACGACACCATGAGGAAATTTTGGTTTCTTCTTACTATAGGACACATCATTGATGGGAAAATATATGCATAATCAACCAGCCCTGGGAAAGAAGGTCTGAGAATATTAGTGTTAACCTACGTTTATATATATATAAAATATATTATGTACTTTTTCTTAAAACAATCAAGATGGTCATATCTCCACATAACTGTTTCAAGCAGATAAACTGGTAATAAAAAAAAAACAGCTCTTACATTACATTTAAACCCTTTGCAGCTGAACTCTAGTAGAAAAAATATTAGAGCTAACGCCTTCATGGTTAAAGAGAACGTTATCTTTATTTATAAACACCCTGTTAATGTTTTAAGGCAACAATTATAAACATTACCCATCATTTTCACAACACCTTTGAAAGAAATGCCGTTAAACGAAACGTAATTACATTTTTATTTTGCAAATAAACATAGTATAAATCTGAAGTTAGTTTCTTTAATTTTAAAACAAACTTTGATTTAAAAGCTGTTTCTATAACAATAATTTCGTTTTGTATGTTGCCTTACGGAGTTTATATAATTTACAACTATATTATTATGTTTTTATCATGTTGAAATAATGTGATATTTCAACTGTTAACGTGATGTGGAAGTGTAACAATTTACGTAAATACAATCCAAGGGAAGATATGTATGTTTAAACTGCAATAATATTTTAATTCCATTAGACAATACTCATCAATTACGTCACTTTCAAATGTCAACATTGACTGATGCTGCAGAGCAGCACGGGTTCTCTAGTATGTCTTAGTTTAGAGACAAATTTACCCATGAACTTGTGAGAAACAACTGGTCACAAACCTGTAATCATGCAAAGGGCTGTCTTGATAAGAAGCTGTAAAAACATGTTTTATTTAATAAAATCTCCATTATTACAGGAGATTTGAAAATGAAGTATAAGTTGGTCAACAATGATCGGGGGTGGTTCGGAGTCGATATCTTAAGAAATTTAGAAAAATAAGGGGGGGGGGCTAATTTAAAACTCACCCTGTATAAGTTTCCTTGATAAACTTTCCGACAAAACTAGTGTTTCTAGATTTTCATATGTTCATTAAGATAAACAGTTGAAGGGAATATTATTCCTGTACAATACTCTGGACAGTTGATAGTATTATTGTACTCAGCGATTTCTTTTGGAAAGGAGAAGTCTTAGAAGAGGGACACGTAACGAAAACTGTGGAATTTCTTACTGGAAACAAGCAATTTGTCACTTCATCTGGCCATCATTTTGGAAAATGTCGGTCAAATTTCGAATTTCAGAATTCATAGGATTGACTACCATTAATTACTTAACTAACTCGGATCACTCATTTTTGTAATAAATATTTCATTTTACTTTCTCACGTCAATTTCTTATTATCATACTATTACCGTACCACAGTTTTTCCTGCAAAATAATAACATTTAGAGAATTTGTCTTTTGGTTCGTGGCGCAGACTCAATGTAGGTCTGCCAAACCCAACGAAGGTTAATGGTCATCTTTTGGCTCGTCTTGCAGACTCAATGTAGGTCTGCCAGACTCAACGTAGGTTAATGGTATAGTCTTTTAGCTCGTCGCGCAGACTCAATGTAGGTCTGCCAGACTCAACGTAGGTTAATGGTATAGTCTTTTGGCTCGTCTCGCAGACTCAATGTAGGTCTGCCAGACTCAACGTAGGTTAATGGTACAGTCTTTGGCTCGTCGCGCAGACTCAATGTAGGTCTGCCAGACTCAACGTAGGTTAATGGTATAGTCTTTTGGCTCGTCTCGCAGACTCAATGTAGGTCTGCCAGACTCAACGTAGGTTAATGGTATAGTCTTTTGGCTCGTCGCGCAGACTCAATGTAGGTCTGCCAGACTCAACGTAGGTTAATGGTATCATCTATTGGCTCGACTCACAGACTCAATGTAGGTCTGGCTAACCCTACGTAAGTTAATGGTATAGTCTATTGGCTTGTCTCCCAGGCCCAATTTAAGTCTGAAAGATCCAACATAGGTTAATGGTATAGTATATCGGCTCGGCTCGCAGACTCAATGTAGGTCTGCCAGACTCAACATAGGTTGATGGTATATTCTACTGGCTCGTTGCGCAGACCCAATGAAGGTCTGCCAGGCCTAACGTGGTTAATGTTATAGTATATTGGCTCGGCTCGCAGACTGCGGACTAGGTCCAGTGGTTGTAATTGATAGACCAGCTCCAGCCCCAGTCCCAGATCCAGTTTCGCGACGGTAGGAAGGTCGGGGCTGGAAAGTGACCGAGGGTCGGGGGAGAGAGTGGAGGAAGAGGATGAACCGGTCCGGGATATGGCGAGATCGCGAGACTGAGAGATAATACGGGATACACGGGAGTAGTGGCAAGGTGGTTGCGGAGACGCAGTTGGCATCAATGATACAACAATTATTAGAACACGTCACTGAACATGTCTGTGACCACGCTGGAAATATTTGTTCAATCGCCCCTAGTTCCCCCAGAAATAAGATCTTTTCTGAGTTCGCAAGAAATCGGAAAAGTATTTGTTTTAGGTCTTTGCGTGATTACGCTAGAAAATAGTGTTTATATTCTAAAATATTAATTTAAGAAAATCATACGTAGGCCCTATCCCTTATATTAATTCCACCAATATGACATTATGCATCTAAAACTATAACGCAGTACCTCCTTCAAAATTTTTATTTTTGGCAAGATATCGATCCAACGATACGATCCCTCGATCTTGATTGTATTTCGCCATATATCACCCGGCATCAATGGCGAACCAGTTGACAAAGCTGGCTTCCACAAGCGTCGTTCACTTTCTCACTAATGCGGTGCAAAGCCGAGTAATTTGCTGTTTTTTACCACTAAAAGGAAGTAGTCAACACCAAGTATCGCTTTGCTGAAACGCTTATTGAACGTGCGGTGAAATCGGCAAAGGACATTATGGCTGCTGGCTTAATGGCTACAATTCGCTCTTACAGTTTCTATTTTTTGAGAGGCCTTTTGAATTTCATGACGCTTCTTTTCAAGCAATATCTTTGTAATAATTGTATACAGAGTCATTCTTTGATATGATAATCAACTGATGATGACTGACCTACTTGATAATGGCACAACCCAGCGTGTAGTACTTGAAACCAGGTTGTAGTTCTACAGCGAAAACTCCAACTGGAGATGGGAAGGTAAAACCGCCAGAGTGGATAAAACCACTTTATTTAATAAGTTATGGTACAGCTCTTGCAGCATTTCCTGCATCTACTAGATTGTATGCGTGGATTGAGGTTTATTACGCTTGCCTTAGTGTGCGGTTGGGTCAGAACCCCAGTTAAACTGCATTTATAGAACTTGTACACGGGATGACATATCCAGAATAACCTCAAGAAGGTTTTAGGTCACTGATGGCAAAAATATGTCACACTGAAGAGTGGAAAAATGCGACAAATATATTTACGTTTTCTGACTATTTTTAACTGTAATTAATGAACTATAATAATAGGCATCACATTGTATATTAATATACTTACTGTTTTGTATTTTGGACACTTCATGCTGGAAAAGCCAACTATCTTGTATTTTCTTTGTTATACCTTTTCCCACTAAATTATGAAAGAACTAGCAAATTACTTGTTTCTTATTAATGACATATTCCTTACTTCACTTTTTCCTTATTCACTTTAAATTTTATGAGAGGCGCGCATTTAGGTTTGTAACACCCCACCTCTTAACTAGTGCATTTCTGTACGTCTAGCATCTGACAGCAAATCTCTTCCCTTAGATGGACGTTCGCGTGCTCGATCGTGGCGTGTAGAGCATCTTCCGTCCACCGGAAACAGTCATCTCAACTGTCACGACTTCCGGTCAACTAGACTGGAGAAGACAAGTGCTCCCTGATTATGCATACGCCAGTGACGTCGGAAACGTACTTGAACTAACAGAGGAAATAATAACATCATTGCGTCCCTTTTCCTAAATTGCACAAGGACCAGTGAATTTTGTTGTTGTGAACCTCACAAGCACTATACGTAACCAGAGCTGGCCTAACTGAGTTTCCTTTGCCTGTTAACCTTTCAATGATGAGTTTCGTAATAAGAAGCATTCTTAGTTGTTTCTTTCTTTCCTAATAAACTAAGCAGTTGAACTTGGATTGTAATAATACCAACATTTGGAGCATTCAAAAATGTCGTAAACGCCTAAAACGTGATTGTATATACACACAAACTCGTTACAAGTACGTACCTCCTCATGTTATGTCTCATTCATGTTTCAAGTAGTAAACTAAAATGTTGTGTAAGACCAAGAACTAGCTCACCAGCTAGAGGGGAAGCTGGGTCTGGAGTTTTGTCATTTTGAGAAGAGAATACGTCGAAAGTACAGTATCATGGGACCCCTTGATATGGTAGTCAGTGTTTCCGTTTAGCTTTATGCACGGTGAAAGTAAAGTACTCATAACTTACAAGGTTCATTTTTATTTCGAAACTATGTTATTTAGTTTCAATTTTATTTTGAATTATTCAACACTTTCAATCAATTGGTTTGTGCTATTTTTTAGGATAATAATATTTTATAATATTCTTAATAGAGTTTGTTTTATTCTAAGAGGGATAACAGGATAGTGATACCCACGAAAAGACCTAGACCCGGAACTATAATCAGTTGATTCCCCTCTGGGCACAAATGATATTTAACGTATAACACTACTATAAGTTTAGTCAGGCAGATTAATTAAAACATGTGGACACGCCGGACAAAAACACCAATTTTGGTATACGTACTAGTTCTATCATAAGCTTTGAGTTTTGATTAGGATCAACTCAATCCCACCATGTACATGACGTCCATCTTGAAATATACAGGGTGAGTCAGGCCATTGACTATATACATGAGACCATTGACTATATACATTGACTCAAACATTGACTATTTTGGTCTGACATTGAATGGTCAGACCAAAATACTTGTCCAGCATGTACCTGTGTATAACGGGGGAACGGTTTGGTCTAAAGTCGTCAAACAAAAATCTTTCCAACTAAAACACACATGGGCAATCTAATAAAAATATGTTCATTAAAATCTATGTACAGAGTGCTCCAAAACCGAAGGTCACGGGTTCGAATCTCAAAATTGTCTTTTGTAAACATAGGGTTCATAATACATCATTTTAAAGGTCTACATCCAATCAACATTTTGCATTAATCTGCCTAACTATACTGTTTGTTTGATTTCAAGTCCTTTAAAACATTACATTTTTTTTTTCGAAGAAACCAGAACACGCACTATCGCCCTGAGAGGGTTCCCCAACAAGAACGTTGGCCTAGATGGTTTCCCGGGTGACAGATCGACCCACCAGCAGTCTGACAGACGGAGGCCGCTGACCCAAGTCTCCGGAGGCTGTTAGGACGGCAACTGGAGCGCGTTCTCCAGGAGCTGTGGCTTGCACTGGAGTCACAACCTACATCTCTCTTGGATCCCAACTCCATTTGGCATCCTGACCCAGGACAATTGAATTGAAAGCGCCAATTTTTTTCTTTTCTTGCCGAGAGACTGTAATTTTTAAATTCGATCGAATGGTTATAGCGAATCGATGAAGTCCGGAATCTAACGGTTTTATTTTTGTTGTCTAGTAATTAATTGTTGAGGGATCAGGAGACTAAAACTATACCCTGTTTTAGAAGTGTTGCCGAGGATTGGTTGATGATACAATGAAATTTAGGTAATTACTGGAAATAATGATCCTGTAATTGTTGAGGGATCAGGAGACTAAAACTATACCCTGTTTTAGAAGTGTTGCCGAGGATTGGTTGATGATACAATGAAATTTAGGTAATTACTGGAAATAATGATCCTGTAATTGTTGAGGGATCAGGAGACTAAAACTATACCCTGTTTTAGAAGTGTTGCCGAGGATTGGTTGATGATACAATGAAATTTAGGTAATTACTGGAAATAATGATCCTGTAACTGTTCATAAATGTTTGAATTTGACACAGCCATTATGAATCTGTGTTGTTCAAACCTCTTTTTTAAGAATTTAAAACTTAAATCTATAGCAATTAAATACTGTAATACTATAGAATGTTAATATTGTTGAGTAAACAATCCCCGGCACTGCTAACCATAACGTGAACATAATTTGATCACCAACTAAAACACTACGACTAACTCATACAGTAAGAAATGGTATTTCAATTGATAAGCGTTTCAATTTACTAATTTTAATTTGTGAGAGCGGTGGATTCACATGAATGAATGCAAATACAATTGCTCCTGTTCTTGCTCTTGCTCTTGTTTGCTCTTGTTGTCTCTGATCCACACGAAGTTTCGGGAGGGAAGAAAACCCCTCCCGTTTTTAAGTTATAAAATTAATTACGAAATTAAAATAAAAAAGTTACAAAATTACTATAACATAGGTTTCTTATAGTGTAAGTTAGGGTTTACTTTAAATTGGAAAGATATCAAATACCTTTCTAAACGTTGTGTAATATAAAACACTAAAGGAAAGTCGGAACAAGTTTAATATATGTTACGAGTCGGGGACTCGTAAAATGCTCAATATATTGCTCTGATCTCAGTCACCCCGGTCTTTCTGTTGACATAAAAACTTAGTACCGTTCTCCGTGTGTCGTCCCAACTTTCCTCAGGGCTCTGTCCCGATTTTACTCGGCAACTACTCCAGGGCTCCTGCGGCCTCCTCGACCTTTGCGCGATATGTTGTCTGTGATGTATGAAGTCATCCTGTCGATCCGAGAGATCAGAACCTTGGGCGGGTCCTTCTCTGATGAGGGATGATGGATTTGCATAAGCTTCGGGATCATTGGTGCAGAAAGACTAAAACCATAGTAGAATTTGATCTCCTATTAGTAACATTTGGAGGGAGTTTGAACCAACGAGGTTAATATATATAGGGAGGTGTCGTCTGGGAGAAAAACTGCAGCCTACATGCTGACATGCTGACCACCATTTTGACCCATAGAGCAATCAATCAAGCAACCAATCAAATCCTGTCTTCACAAGTTATGTTAGTCTTTCTATTACTCTTTGGTCAGATGTTTTGTTTACAGAAATATCCTACAGGCTTCTCTTTTTTAACACGAGACGGTTTAAACCAACGTGGTAAGACATATAGAGCTCTCGTCTGGGGTAAAAAAACTGCAGCCTTCAAGCTGACCGCCATTGTCAACCTATGTACCCTCTGCTCCCATGGCATCAACCAATCAAATCCTCTCTTCACAAGTTATGTCAGTCTTTACTGGTCTTTTACCAGATGATTATTTACAAACATATCCTCTAGTGAGGCTTCACTTTTTACCAAGAGACGAGAGCTCTATATGTATTTATCTCGTTGGTTTAAATCTGTAGAAATTTGTCATGTTATTATGCATAGATGTTTTAAGGTTAGTTTTGTTGGAATATTCTAAAATCGAAGCAAATAATAGAAGCTTGTAAACTCTTCCTCACCGTCGAGCTCTAATACTTCAGGCAACAATGTTTTAAGCCAAATAGATTTTGTAAGGTTGGTCGACAGGTGAGGATTCTTTACCTGTAGTGATGGGTGATTTGATTCTCTTCAGCGAATCGAATAATTTCAATCATTCGCTTCAAAACAATCGAAATTTTAACAGGCTCATTTTGTTCTTCGATTAATTTGTCTAGTCTTAAGGTACAATATAAAGAATCTAGTGAACCGGTTGCTCAGAACCGAACAAAATTGTTCCAACTTGCATCGGATTAAAAGAGTAACCTATTAATCACCTACTATACAACATATTGATTAGCCATTTCAGCAGTTTGTGTATTTATACAATCGGGTTTTAGCACAAATGTAAATTATGTAAAAAAGATGTTTTATTGCATAATCGGCTGTTTTAAAATGCAATTGAGTTTTAATTATTTTTTATTTTATTCTAAGATCAACAAATGAAATTTGAGGGCCTCTTGTGGGAATGGAGGTATCGTAAATTTAAAATTACTTTACACAACTATGTATATTATTGAGGCCATTGGTTTGATACCTCAATTGTCAAAAATGGTTCAGGCGTAACGGAGGTATTATATTTTTTTAATTACCTTTGCGCATTATAAATATAGATTTCGAAATTAAATAAATGATTTATCGGACATTTGCACGTATATACCTACTTATTTTTACTAACGTCAGTTAAACATTTTCTTAATTTGCTTTTAACGAACAATTTATTATCAATTCAGAAAACTTACTCAATATTTTCTGAAAATACTCAGATAATTGCATTCCTTCTATTTTGATCACATAAAAACAGTTCTCATTCATCAACAAAAACTCCATCAGTTCATGGATGTTATTGATTCTCTCGCAAAGAACGATAGCCCATGAAATAACTGACGGTTAAAGAAATTGCACTTGATTTCCCACAGGGAGTCGCAGTGTCAGCAGAGAAAATGAGAAGATAGAAGAACATATGAGAAAATACGGCAGATAGAGAAGATACGGCAGATGGACACGGACGAGGAACGGTATCGTCAGCGCCTGTTGACGGGGACGGGGACGATTGACTTACTTCTCGGTCCATTGCAGGTTATAAGTGCCTCCGTTCCGATGTCGTCGATCCATCTTACCTAGAGAGAGTTTGAGAACTGATTTACGGCAAAGAACACCTGCTGTTGTATTGTTGGTGACAAATAGTCCTGAGTTATTTTTGTAGCTGTAAAATACCTGCATCATTATTTTAATACTTCACAAAAATTCTGATCTGAAAGTCACTAGTGAAAAAAGCCCCCATGGTTAACTAGACACCTGGATTAACTAGGCCCCTAGAGATGCCATGTTAACCCCTGGGTTAACTTTATCAGACGGTGTACGCTCCATGCGATACCCTCGAATGAAAAAAGTATTTATATTTCATCCGAGGCGATATCTGATGTTAAGAGAGTAGGCTGATCTTGATGTTGATTTAAATAGTTGGCCATGTTATCATGTGCTCTGGCATATGATAGCAAATCAATCAAATCCAAGGATTATTTTTCTCCCGAAAAGTTCTTGCTAGGCAGACTAAAATTACAAAATTAAATAACACGAGGGGAAAATAAATTGAATAACTTAATCTCAAGTTGGCTACATTTTAGCTGTTGCGATAGATCCTCCCAGAGATCCAGATGATGATCACTTCGTAATTGGCTCTACTTTTGATACAAATAATAAAAAAATATTCTTGAATATTATATACTGACAAAAAACTATGGGATTCCACCCCTGGGACATGCTGCACCTGTCTTAAATCAAATATAATAATGTTTCATAAAACCATTCCTTAATCGTATTTTTCTTAATTTAAATAAAAGTGCATTTAAAAAATATTCTTAATATTCCTATTAGTTATAAATTTAGTTTCTAAACCGTACTTATCTTAATTAATTGATGCTTAGCGATATACTCACATGGGTTTAAGCCTATATGTGGGCATAAGTCGATAAAAATCACTATATTTTTTAACTTTGTTACTAAAATAAATAGATATGTGTCGAACATTTTGTTATTATAAAGAAGGCTTTTATGACGCCACTCACCAGGCTTTGTCCATACCGTAAAATCCCGATAATTGCGGGCCATTTCTGAGCATGTATTGATATATATATCACTGTTAAATTTCGTTCTCCGATGGATGAACATAAAAACTTTTAAAGGATAACGGAGAGGTTATGTTCAACGAAATGCAAATAATAAAAACCTCATTGGTTAAGTTAGGTTTCAAGCAGGTTAGCTTTTTAAAGTATTTTATGAATTTTTATCTATATTATTAAAAGAATTTCTCGATTTTTCTTCGCAGCATATCGACCCGTAGAAATTTATTTTTCTATACATATTTGGTATCAAATTAAAGCTAATTTTCTCTAGATGTGCCTTTTTTGTGTTTATAAAATATCCCATGAAAAGCCTTCGTCCAGGAGGCTTTTGAAATTCAAGCGAATGTGCTACTATCTGTTGCTAAACCTGTGAACTTTTTCCAATTTGCATTTGTTTATAAAAAAACATATGGTGATAATTTGATCGAGTTCTTAAGTTTTACCGCAGAATACAGCACTTGCATTTATTTATTTGATGAAACTGTTTTTTTCTTTAAAGTTATAAGTAAGTTGATTTTCAAATAGGCTAATTCAATTAATTTCTTGAAATATAGATTTTTGGAGGAAAAATATAATTCATTTTTGACCACGAAGAAAAGTACCACTCATGTAAATCTGGAACATAGCAAGTTTGATTACAACTAATTTACTGTCTCTTATATGGTAGGTGTTTGAAAGCTGTTATTTTATAATCAGATGGAAGAGTTTTTCCCCGAATACATAGGTTACAGAATTTACAATAAAATGTAAAGTAAAAAGTTGTAATTTTATTTGTTCATAGTTTATCTAGAAAATTGTAATATGTTTTTAAACTTGAAACTAAAATAGAATGTGTTTAAGTTTTATTTCATAATCTTTGAAACGACAGCAATTTTTGTAATAATTTTTATACGTTTTACCATTGACTATAAAAGTCAATGGTTTTACCATGTATTAAATACATTAACATCAATGATTTTCCTGTCATTTATCAGTTTATTATGTAAATTTTAGACATTTCATATAAGACAATGAAACGAAGTGAATGAGTGAAGTGTTCAACAATTTGTGTGTTCTAACTTTTCAAATATTTTATCATGAATTATATACTTTGACATCAGTGTTTTTCTGGTTTCACATCAATATATAGTAATCATTTTGTATCTAATACGTATTGAACTATATTCAGAGCGTTTTCGTGCTATTTTTGGGACACATGATTGATTTACTACTTTTAGTTTCAACCAAGTATGGTTCCTCAAAAGTTCAAAAAGATAAGTCACGAAGTGACGCTGGCTGCTAGTTCTTTCTTAAATATAAAACTTAGACTATACTTCAAATTGTTATTTGCAAAACAAGAAATGAGTTATTATTGAGCACGTTTTATTTTATTATTATTATATTATTATTATTTATTATATTTGATTTAAGACAGATGCAAGCATGCCCCAGGGGTGGAATCCCATCGTATGTTGTCAGTACGTAATATTCAAGAATATTTTTGTTATTGTTTGTATCAATATCATCATCATGATTCGAAAAGCGGGGTTTATTAACTAACTGTAACCGTAATACAGTAGTCGGAAAAACGCGCCAAGTCGGCAACGCAGTTCATAAGTCCACCTAGTTTCCCTTGTCGCCGCAAGACTGAATCACTATCGTTGTAACCGCAGCGTTCTAATGTTAATTCTGTTTAATTACATTAATTTGGAATAAACGCAATGAATAAGAATCGATTATACAACAATAAATATTCACTGAAAATCAAATTTACTTGCGTAATGTTAGTTATTATTAGTGTTTTCTCAATGTGTGTAAACAAATGTATAGACACTCGCACTTTCTAATAAGTAATTACTCTGATAAATAAGATCGCTAATCATGAAAAATATGACACAATTACCGCGAACGTAAACTTCTCATAATATACTCAAGAGTCGACAGCCACCAGCTCTCACCTAAGCTCTGACCTCGGCTCGCTAATCATTGCACTTGAAAACCCACATGGCATCAGGCAATAGATCATGTTCTTGTTCAATTGTCTTTTACCTTAAGAACCATGATTCCAGTACCGGCACCAGACTGAAAACCCATAGACATTTTTCTGTGTAAATTAAATCTTATTTCATTCAGATTTCCTGATAGCTAGTTAACAGCGGTCCTCAGGGCTACACCCTGTATATATTAATGAAATGTTCAATGTTATGTTATGGAAAGCCAGTAATCAATTATTGAACTGTACATTTGACAGTTATAGCTGTTGATAAAAAATAATAATCCTCACTGTTATCAGAAGTAGGAAAGATGAAAGTTGGGCTCCAGCCAATAATAGGGCTCCACGCTGTCACTGTCAACATGACAAATATCATTCGAGTGTTATAGTTGTATGCCGTCCACCTGCTGTGCAGTTTAACAATTCAGCATATCAGCATATCTAGGATTGGTTGACAGCCCTGTAAGCGTAAGCCACGCCCTCAAATGTCTTCTCTCCTGCTCGGCAAATTGTATAGTAGTAACCTTAACCTCAATAATTGTACAGCAAATTGTATCTCCAGAATTTAATATTTGTTGCTTTCTTATTTATCAAAACATTGTTAGAGGTCATCGCTCCAAACCTTTCAAAGTCGTGGTCACCTCGGGAACTGAGCCTGTCACTTCTTCCACCCAAGTCCAAGACACTAACCGTTAGGATAGCGAAGAGCCCAACATTAGTATTAAGTTCAGAGTATAAAACCATTGAAAAAACGGTACTTTTAGAATACAAAAATACAAATGACTGTGTTATCAAGTGTGAAATCCACCTACCATATTTTAAGATGTTATCGTGATAAAAATGTGTCTTATAGATTAGTCAAACTTTCGCTATAATTCCTACACCAACTTTCAAATACCCCCTTCGCGTCTCAGCAAACCTGCGTACTCAACGAATTTCAAATGCATATGTCTTAATAAAACCGATTACTAGCAAGTTTATGGTATTTATGCATTCACAAATAGCGATATATAACATTTTAATTATTCTCCATAAGAATAACATGGGAGCTAAGTAGGCCTATGCAGGTTTGCCGCAACAAGGGACACAAAATATGGGTTTTATGAAAATATGAATATAACTCAACAAGGTAAAGCCACATACCAAGTTTCATCAATATACATTCATAAATAAACTATATATGCCATTTTAATGATTCTAAATAACAATAACACTAACATGCTGAGTACGCAGGTTTGCTGTAACAAGGAACACAAAATGGGTTTTCATGCGACATTTTTTATAACTCAACTAGGTGAAGCCACACACGACGTTTTATTAATTTATGTTCATGATTAAGGGAGACTAATATTTTACTTATTCTCCATAAGAATAACGGCTGCACATATTTTGCTACGCGGTTTAGGGTCATTTCAAAACACATCTTTTACCCCGGGAGTAGGGGGCATTAGTATGTTCAAAACCAGCAAAGGCGTGCGAGGAGGAATGAGGAATCGCCCCCCCCCCCGGTGACGTCAGCCCCCCCCCCCGGTGACGTCAGCCCCCCCCGGTGACGTCAGCCCCCCCCCGACGTCAGCCCCCCCCCGTGACGTCAGCCCCCCCCGTGACATCAGCCCCCCCCCTCACGTGACCCGACATAAACCTAACATAGGCTTTGTCCACCAGTTGTATTATAAATTTGTTTTGTTTGTTTTTGTTGTTGTTTTTTTTGTTTTGTTTAGTTTAATAATTTAATATAATATTATAAAATACGAATATAAAAGTACAAATACGAATATAATAGATTATTGAAGTTGAACCCTTCGATAGCTTATGACAGCCGTGAAACCATTGGAGAGGAAGCCGTTAACCCTCTCTTTTACTAGGCTCAGCTCCACCGGCACATTGGCAGTGAACCAACGGGGGAAGAAGTGTACTCTTCCGTCTTCCTCTACCGAGCCGAGGTGGAGGATTATTAATCCATGATACATTTCTTCTTCTATCCTTTGAAACGCAATGGCCACAGTGCAGGGGCAGCACAAGACGTACATGGTGTCCGACATGGTGTTCCGTTGACTGTTCCGCCTATGTGACCGCCACAGTTGGTTTACTCATTAGCGGTTTCAGTGGAAAGTCCCACGACCGATTTCACCGAAACTGCCATGACGTCATCCTCCGCCTACGTGACCGCCACAGTCGGTTTACCCATTAGCGGTTCCAGTGGAAACTTCCACGACCGATTTCTCCTCCCGACCGGAGTGCTATTTATGAGCACGTCTTCAGAGGTTTCACCAGTTTGTCTTTGGAGCTCTTACTGTGCGGACGAAGTAGTGCTGTCTCTGCGGTATACCTACACAACTTGCTGTTCATTGCCTTTGGATTCCCGTAACAGTTAACGTAAGTAACATGTAATTTACTTTTTCCTCAGAAAGTTTACCAATGCTCTAAAATCTTATTAGCTAAAATTAATATTTAATGTTTTGAATATCTCGGTACACTGAGTCTTGTCCTTGTCTCTTTTCAGATGGAGATGAGTGAAACTGTAATGACCTTGGAACAGTTGTGTTTTCTAACGATTAAAGTTAACGAATCAAATTTAAAAAGCAAAATAGACTCGCTTCCACTCCTTTTTAAAAACGTTTTGAGTGAAATAAAATTTGGTTTCGCTTTTAAATCGAACTTTCAAGTGCCTAGTGGAATTACAGACGAGGGCGAAATCGCTATGTGTGAGCGTAACAAAGACAAAGACGTGTACCAGTGTTGGGAATGTCATACGAGCGATTCATGCCATCTATTTCTATCTAACATTATTAAAAGGGTTAGACTCGCCTCGTTCCCAGGGGTATCGCTACCAAAGTGTTTTTGCTGCGACAATTGTGCCTTTGTAGTGGACGGGGAATACAGATACCCGATGTTTTTGTAGATGGCTGGTCCCTGCATGTGTGTGGTCTGCGGCCGCGTGTTCGCAAACGCCGGAAACCTGACTCGCCACACGAGAGCCGCTCACAGCGACCGCCATCTCAACTGCGACGTCTGCGGTAGACGCTTCGGGCGAAGCGATAACCTGCGACGCCACCTCGTCACAGTTCATCTTCTCACTCCTCACGACCAAGCGCCAGGTACGGTTTTTATGTTAAACAAGAATAGGTGGATTGCTAGCCTCTGTGTAATTCCTCACCCTTGTATTTACTGGACCTAGGTAAACTGGCGATTGTGATGAGGAAGAGGTCGTTAGTTCTCTATACAGTTCCTCACTCATCCTCACGATCAAGCGTCAGGCATGGTTTTTATGTTAAACAAGAAACCGCCAGTACTAATGACTTGTTTTCGAGAGAGTAAACGGCTTTAGTCGAGTAAACAGATTCAAGTAGTAAACAAGGGGCTGCCAGCCTCTGTGCGATTCCTCACTCTTGTATTACTGGGCCCGGGTAAACTGGCGCTCGAGATGAGGAAGAGGTCGCCAAGCCTCTATATAATTCCTCACCCTTGTATTTACTGGGCTCAAACTGGTGATTGAGATGAGAAAGAGGTTGCCAGTTCCTCACCTTCGTGTTTATCGGGGTCACTAATAGGACTTGTTTTCCTGTTCGCAAGCCATCCGTGCCCGTTGTGCTCCGTCGCCCTGGCGGGTCCCGAGGATCTTTGCCACCATATGGAAGCGGTCCACGGTGCGAGCCCGTCTGCTTCAACTTCCTCCTCCTCCTCTGCAACGCCACCCTTCAGAGACCCACGGCCCGAGTGCGACGCGTGCGGGCGGCGATTCTCCCGCGGGGACCTGCTCCGGCGTCACGTGCAGCTGGTGCACGCCAACGAGGTCCGCTGTCCCGATTGCGGCGCCCTTTTCCACAGGGCCGCTTATCTCCAGCGGCACATGGAGAGGGCCCACCGCGGTATGAGGTTCGCGTGCGCCTACTGCGACCGAGGCTTCACCCGACGCTACAACCGGGACCGGCACGAGGCCCACAACTGCCCTGTCGTGAGGAACCTCGTTGTGGACGAGATGCCGCGCCTGCCCGTCCTGTCACCCGAGCCCCGGCCCAGCCGCGAGCCCCAGCCCAGACCTAGCCGCGAGCACCAGCCCGGACCTAGCCGCGAGCCCCAGCCCGGACCCAGCCGCGAGCCCCAGCCCGGACCAAGCACGGCACCCGACGGGATGGTGGGTGGTGGCGGACTACCCACGTTCCGCCCCATCCAACGGGCGTTCCGCGGTCGCCTCCTGACCTTCGGCTTGTCCCGGCCCATGGAGGACTTCTTGGCCGTGGAGGACGCGCTGGTGCTGCTGTTCGACAGCGTCCTGGAACTGCTGGCCGACGTCAGGACCCGACACCCGAACATCAAGGTGAACATGTTCCTGGAGTGTGAATTCGCCAACGTTCACGGAGCCACCTGTCTGCGAGCCTTCAAGACGAAGAACGTGCCTCTCACCGCCGCGTCCAACTTGGAGGACTTCCTGTCAGCGTCCTTTCACAAGCTGGAGGAAGAGAAGGAGCAGTGCCTGCTAGTGGGCAGCGGGTGGAGCTATCTCCGGATACGCGACCTGGAGATCCGCATCAACCTTTACACCCCGTTGGGAGAACGTGGAGCCCGGTTCGTCCAGCTTCCCAGAACCATCTGCGAGACGCGTGCCGTTATCAACGTACAAAACGTCGATGACATGTGCTTCGCGTATGCTATCCTGGCCAAGTTCGTCGCGCAACATCCGGAGAGGCCCACATCGTACACACCGGACGTCATGGCACGCTACGACTGGGTCGGCCTACGCTTCCCCGTGGCCGTGAAGGACATTAAGGTCTTTGAGAGGAGGAACCCCATCAGCGTCAACGTGTACGGGATCGAGCGCGCTATGGTGGGGAGACGCCCCGACGGATCGCCAAAGTTCCAGGACCGCGTGTTCCCGCTGAAGATCTGCAAGCGGGAGTTGGAGGATCACCGGGACCTGCTGTACGTGACCACCGGCGGGGACAGTCACTACGCCTACATCGCGAACGTCAGCAGGCTGGTGCGACCCCAGCTGACGTCCCACTGCGGCACTATCCACGTGTGTAAGCGATGCTTCGCTTACTTCGACAACCAGCCCAACAAGCTGCAACTGTCCGGTGCCGAGCGTCTGGAGGAGCACATGCGATACTGCACCGCCAAGGCTCCCCTTCGCCTGGACTTGCCGAAGAAGCAGCAGATCCGCTTCGCCCACCCCGAGTACACTCGGCGCGAGCGCTTTTGCGTCTACGCCGACTTCGAGTGTGCTCTGCAGCCCGTCGCTGTTGACCCAGCGGAAGCGCCGCCCGGCACGAGGCCCCTGCAACTGCACGTCCCGTACGCCTTCGCCTACCAGATCGTGGACTCGGCCTGGAGGAGTTTGAGCCCCGCGTCTACTTCGGGGCTGACGCGTCCAAGGTCTTCATGGAGAGGTTGAAGATGGACGTACTGGCGCTGTGGGAGTTCCTATTCAGCATGAGAGCTCTGTACCCTTCTCTGACCCGGCAGGAGATGGACGAGTACCTGGTGGCGACTCACTGCTACCTCTGTGGGAAGGAGTTCACGGACCAGGACGTCAAGGTGCGGGACCACAATCACGCCCCGCCCTACGAGTTCCGAGGAGCCGCTCATCGCTCGTGCAACCTCAGGTACCGGGAGCAGCGACACATCAACTGCTACTTCCACAACCTGTCCAACTACGACGCCCACTTCGTAGTGCGCGAGCTGGCCATCGACCCCGGCGACGTGGACGTGTTGGCCCACACGGAGGAGCGGTACATCGCTTTTACCAAGCGATTCCACTTTGGTCAGCCCGGGGACAACCAACGACAGAGCAGTTTCGCGGTGCGCTTCCTGGACACCTACAGGTTCCTGTCCATGAGCCTGGCCAACCTGGCGGCGGGACTTCCCACGGACAGGATGCGCGAGACGAGGAAGCGCTTCCCCGACGACCGGCTGTTCGACCTGGTGCGTAGGAAGGGCGTGTTCCCCTACGACTTCGTTACGTCCTACGACACGTTGTATAGGACCAGGGAGTTGCCGCCCAAGGAGGCGTTCAGGAACTCCATGACCCTGGAGGACATCAAGGACGAGGAGTACGAGCACGCCCTCAACGTGTGGCGAGCCTTCGAGTGTCAGCACCTCAAGGACTATGCGGACAAGTACCTGCGATGTGACATCGCCCTGCTCACCGATGTCTTTGAGCAGTTCCGCGACACCTCGCTGGCAGAGTACGGGCTGGACCCCGCCCACTATTACACCCTACCGTCCTACGCCTGGGACGTAATGCTCAAGACCTGCGGTGTGGAGCTGGACACGCTGAAGGACTTTGACATGTACCTGTTCGTGGAGCAGGGGATCCGGGGAGGCATCTCTCAGGCCATCACCCGCTACGCCAAGGCCAACCACGACAGGTGCCCGGACTACCGCCCGGACGAGCCCACGCGCTTCCTCCTGTACCTGGACGCAAACAACCTGTACGGCTGGGCCATGTCCCAGTGCCTGCCGACCGGAGACTTCGAGTGGCTCAGCCGTGAGGAAATCCAGGCGTTGGACGTCGCGGCGCTGGACGCGGAGGCCGATCGAGGCTACATCTTGGAAGTGGACCTCCACTACCCCGCGCGCCTACACGACCTGCACAAGGACCTTCCCTACTGCTGTGAGACCAAGCGGCCTCCAATAGGCAAGTTCCCCAAACTGCTGACGACCCTGGACGACAAGACGCACTACATCTGTCACTACAGGGTCTTGCAGCAGGCGCTGCAAAACGGATTGGAGCTGGTCGCGGTGCATCGGGCGATCTCCTTTCGCCAGTCGCGGTGGTTGGAACCGTACATCCTGATGAACACCGAGCTGCGGAAGAAGGCCAAAACGAAGTTTGAACAGGACTTCTTCAAGCTCATGAACAACGCGGCCTTCGGCAAGACCATCGAGAATGTACGGAAGCGCCTCAACGTGAAGCAGGTGTGCACCCCGGAGAAGTTTTCCAAGTACGTCGCCAGATCCAACTTCCTGGACCGGACGTACTACACGGAGGACGTGGCCCTGGTGCATCTGTCCAAGGTCAACATCGTGTTGGACAAGCCCGTCTACGTAGGCATGTCAGTCCTGGAGCTGAGCAAGTGGCTCATGTACGAGTTCCTGCGCAAGATGAAGGAGCGCTACGGTGACCGCCTCACCGTGGACTACATGGACACGGACAGCTTCGTCTTTGACATCGTGTCCCAGGACGTCTACGCAGAGATGAAGGAACACCTGGACGACTTCGACACCAGCGGCTATCCGAGGTCTCACCCCTGCTACAACCCCGTCAACGCCAAGGTCATCGGAAAGTTTAAGGACGAGTGTAACGGCCTGTCCTTATACGAGTACCTCGGCCTGCGGTCCAAGCTGTACTTTATGGACATCGAGGACGCGGCGACAGGCGGCAGCAAGGCTCTCAAGCGGGCCAAGGGGGTTGCGAAAGGCGTTGTCAAGAACGTCCTCACCCCCGACGACTACAGAGAGTGCCTGTTTGACGGGGTCCGGAAGCACACCACCAACGTCCGGTTCCAGTCCCACTTGCACCGGGTCTACACCGTGGAAGTGAACAAACTGAGCCTCAGCCCGACCGACAAGCGGTGCGTCCTCCCCGACGGCATCCACACTCTGCCGTGGGGACACAAGGACGTCCCGCCGCTACCGCCAGCCAGGAGGAGAGGAGAAGATCCGCAGCGGATGGAAGTGGACGGTGAGGAGGAGGGACAGCGCCAGGACGAAGACGAGGAAGAAGAGGAATTCCCCGTCTAGTTGTATATATTAGTTATAAGAGAAAAAATTGTAAATAGTATTTGTAAGAAAATATAATAGCTTTATGTACAGCATGAACCCGAGTTGTTTATTTCCTTCCTTTGCTCACTCAAAAGTCACAAGCCGTTAGGCTCGGAAAGGCGTTATGGGCCGTTTGGCCCGAGCCGTGCAGCTTAAAAAGCCCCCGCCAACCGGGAGCGATTGGCGGCGCGTGTCGGGGACGGCCCTGAAGGAGTTGCCCAGGAAGGAGTTGCTAAGTGGTTTGCTGACGCTCAAGGTTGCACCCTCGAATTACTCAGCGGTTTGCTGATGTCCGAGGGGTCTCGTGACGCGCCCTCTTTGGCGACCTTCACTGCCGCTTGGCGGGGGCTCAGCCAGTGACACGCGCCGCTGGTATATAAACCTGAGGTCCAGCCCCGCTGCCTCAGTTTTGTTAATTTGTTTTTAAATTAGTAAGGAGAAAGGAGAAATGAAGACACAAGCTTTATCATTATGAGGCATGTATTGTACAGTAATAAGGTTACATACACATACTACAAAAAATCTTACAAACTAGTTTTAAGCGAATATGGAGTGGAAGAGCCTGCGGACCAGAGCGTCGTTGGCGGCGGGAGTGGCAGGGTCGAAGAGCTGGACGTAGTCGCTGAGTGACGTGCGGAGAACAGCCCGGCAGTACAGGTAAGTGAGGCAGTAGTAGCCGCAAACAGAAGTATCGTAGCCCTGGAGTCGATACCTGTTGTAGACGTAGTGGCGGTGATGAGGATTGCGCCTCAGGAACATTTGAAAGTCGGCCTGGTATGGCGGCCTTCCGTAGCTGTCCAGGTACTCGAGTCTGTCCTCTTCCGAGCAGTAAAACGCCACCCAGTGTTCGCCTCCCTCGGTGTGTGCTACCGTGTTGGACACGATGGCGGTGAGAGGCTTGACCGGCACGTCCGGTAGTTGGTCAGAGGCGTAGACCGCAACGTTCCTCAGTCCGGGGATCCTCACCAGGCATTCTCTGATCTGGACGGTATTCATCGTGGGCGGAAGCAGCACAGGCAGCTTGAGACGGACGGGTCCGACCTGTCGTTAGCCACGAGCCAGTCCCGCAATACTATGCAGTTATGAAGGGCGCAACGGTTGTGGGAGCTCTTATGGTGGCGACAGCGCAGGGTCCGGTAGGTGGGCGGACCGTTGAGCGACCCGCAGCCCAGATCCTCCATGTCCTGAGCGGTGGTGGCGGCGGGCTCGGTTATGAGGTGGCGTTGAACAAAGTCCCTCTTCTGCGATCCTTTGACGTAGACCAGGGGGCGGTGGATGAGGCAGGAGCGCAGCTTGTCCAGCAGGGCGACGTACGCGATGTCCCCCTGGTCCCACTCCAAGCCGTGGCAGTGGCGAGTGACCCAGACGCTCTCGCGCTGTTTCTCGGAAGTCAGGAGGTCCTTACTGAAGGGTGGGCGGGCGATGTGATGTAGGAGCAGCGTGCCGGTGGTCACGTCCACCACGCAAACCTCTTTCAGTAGAAAGTCATTATCACTGTCTTTAAAACACTGCATATCCATCACCACGCTTCCGTGATGACAGCGCGCTGGCGGTGGCTCGTTGTAGATCGGTGGCGGCACGTCCATCCCGTACGGCTGACTGAACTCGACTGAGCGCTGGTGGGAGCGCGCCTAGCGGGATAACCTTGAGTGCGCGCGCCGCCATCACCTAACGGTCCGTGGTGACCTTGAGTGCGCGGCAACTCGTTTACCCGCCAAAGTCGACTGTGACGTTGCGATGACGGTCCACCTCCACGACGTTGTCCAACTCGGCGTACACTATGCAGTTGAACGCCTCCGCCAAGGCTTCGGAGAACCCAATCTCTATGCGCAGGTTACCGTTGCGCAACAGGTTCCAGTGGCTGGATTGAGAGGCCGCCATATCGGGTGTCAGATCAAACGCCATCAGACAGTATCCGTAGGGGTATTCGTTGCGACTGACTTCGTTACCACAGTCTGAGAAATTGATGCCGGTGCCGGTGTACAGCGTGTGGTAGGCGAGCACGCACAACTCCTGACCGAACGTGTAATCCGGTTGAAGCGGCTTACATGGCACTTGCTCACCGTCTATGTACAGCGCGAAGAAGTTCACGTGGCTGTGGGTGAAGTTGAACGGGTTCTTCTTGTAGTCCCCGTTGAACGCCTGATTGCTGACCAGGCCAACTATAACGCGTTTCGGCAGTTGACCCAGAAACACACTGTCCAGAGTCTTGCTGCTGATACCGGAGGGTAGCGTGAAGGATTTCACTTCCACGCGCGTAATGGGATATTTGGCTGTGCCCGACTCCAGCGTCCTGCTGTGAGCCAACAGCACGCTCGGGTTGATCTTACAGCGGCGCATAAACAGGTTGACTTCGGCGATGTCCACTTTGTAGTCTGTCACGGTTTTGGACATGATGGCGAATGAGTTCTTTGACCTGATCAGGCGAAAGCGCATCTCCACGCCGTTTAACATGAACTTCTCCTGGTTGCACAGGTCGATGTGCAGATGTCCGACCATGTCCGCGTACCGGCTGCCCTTGACAAACTCCCTCCGGTTCTTGAGCCCGGCATTATCCTCCTCAGTATTGTCCATGTACCCGGCATAGTCCTCGTAAAACAACTCCGCGGTGAGGTGCGATGTCTTGGCATCACCGCCATAGGACAACAGGTTCTCCAGGTAGGCGCGATAGGCGTACGTGTTGTTCTGAGGAGACACCAGTTTGTTGTTCAGGTACAGGTCCACTTGACTGAACAGCGAGTGCAGCCAGTTGTTAATCGGACCCACCTCTTTTATCGCTTGATCACCCGTTACAGCGCCTCCGTTAGCCGTTCTAATGGTAGCCTTCACATGCAGTAGCGTCTGTGACAGATCCGTGTACTCGTCCCCGTGACCCGGAACTATGAACTCCACGGGCGAGTCGTCTGTCAGGGAGGAGATGGGCTTGTACTGCACCCATTTACCGCTCTCTATACTGGTCTGCGTGGGCGGTAGCGAGAACAGGTCCAACTCGGTCTTGACACACTCGCACGACTTCTGATGTAGAAACGCCATTATCCAAAAATGTCCTTCACGGTACTCTCACTCTTCTTGCTTCTCCTCTTCTTAGCGACACGTTTTGTGGGCTTCCTCTTGGGCGCAGCGCTCTTCTTCCTCGCTCCGAGGAGTTTCGCCAGAGACTGAGGAGTAACCTGCTGTACACGCCTCCTCTTATAGGCGCCACCACCGCTCAGCACGCGATCCAGTTTTTCATCGGCCTTACGTTTCAGCGACCCGGTAAACTCTCTGAGCCGGGTGTTGGCCGCGACTCGGGGGTCGGCTGTGCCCGCTGCCACGTCGCCCAAGAAGCCCACACCGGACCTCAGCGCCTCCTTGCCCAGCGCCGATGCGCCGGATCTGATCAAAGGGACCACTGTACGCATCAGCCCGCCTAGGAAACTGCCGATGCCGTGTCCGCGTTGGAAAGCGGCTCCCCTGAATACGGAGGATACGCCATGGCCCGCCTGCTGGTGGCGGTAATACGCCAGATAGGGATCGCTCGGATTCATTGCCGCTGCCTCTCTTTCCTGAAATGAAGCTTCATGCACGTGGTCCCGAAGTGGAATGGCAAGTGTCGCCCTTGGTTGTCCCTTAAATCGATTTCCACGCTCTCGAATGAGGTTTTAATCACCGGCACGTAGTGCGGGTCTATTATATACACTGTCGTGTTGGCACCGTACGTGTAATTCCTGATGTCGATGTTGAGGATCTTCAGTAGTGGCGCCACAGCGTCGCCCACCAGTTGGGGTTCCACCAGGTCGCAATACACGTACATGTGTGATGGCAGACCGGCGAAGAGGTTAGCCGGCCTCACGGACCTGTGACGCTTGACGATATCCGTATCCACCTCGTAGCCAAACTGTAGCGCCAAACTGGGGCTCAGTTTGAGGCTCTGAACGGCTGAAGACGTCGACATCAATTCCACCCTGGAGGACCTCTCGTCATACGAGAAGGTGCACAGGTTACTCTTCATTTGAGGGTGGTTGTTGATTGCGTGCACGAGTTCCTCGGTACTACTGTAATTGCCCGGCTCCACTTTGATTAACAACTTGTCCACCACGGCCAACCCGCCTTTCGAGTCCCTCATTCCCAGCACTAGTTTGATGTAGGTTCCCTCACCGACAGTCAGAAAAGAGAAGGGGTAGTGCGCCTCCGCCAGAGCGACCTCCCACTCGCCGTCTGACAGATCAACGGTCGAGGGTAGATGGGTCGTGTAGTTTGTCACCATGTTGTTGGGATAGTACTTCATTGAACTGTTACTGGGCAACGTCAGGTAAAACTGATCGTGCCTCGTCATCGCAGCTGTTGCACGTCCGCTGCGGGTACCCACGAGTTGAAGTCCTCTCCGTAACCGGCCCACTTGACTAGGTAGCGCTTACTGGAGCCTCGCCCCTCGGTGTCCAGTATTTTATCTATTTGATACAGGCGGTCCGGGGCGATCGTCACCTTTTGCATCTCGTGCTCGTAGAAGCGCCCTTCCAGCGGCGTCCCGTTCAGGTCGCGCAACACGTACAATGGCAGAGGATGCGACCCGTATACGTGGTCCACCACGAACAGCTCCTTACTCCAATTGGTCTCGTAACCTTTGGCGAACGTACCCTTCTCCTTGGCTATGCGCACCGTGTCGCCCGGCTCGAACCTGGGCTTGTGTCGCCGGATCGCCTTTCCATACATGTGACGCCACACCTTGTACACCGTTTGACCATCGCCGCTGTCCGCGTCCACGGGTCGTAGGCCACCACCCAGGCTCCTGTGCGGGCTGCGGTTGTAGGCGTCCACAAGCCTGTCCAACACGTCCACGTAGCGATACGTGTTTTTGTAGGTCAGGTAGCGCCACATGCGGGTCTTGAGCGTGCGGTTGACTCGCTCCACCACCGCCGCCTTCACGTCGGGGTTCTGCGTGGTGAAGTAGTTGACACCGTGACTCTTGAACACTCTCTTGGTCGCGGCCCCGGTGAACTCCGTCCCCTTGTCGGTCTGTAGGCAGCGAGGAGTCGCCTCAGCGAATATCCTCTCGAACGCTGCAGCCACCTCAGGCCCGCTTTTCCTCTTCAGTGGTACCGCGAACAGCCGCTTACTGAATACGTCTATCACAGTCAGCAGGTAGTTGACTCCGTCGTTGTACCGGCTCAGGCCGCGCATGTCGTTCAGGTCCGCCTGCCACAGCTCCCGGGGCCCGAACACGGCGTAGCGGTTGCGGGGAAACCGCTTGCGCGCAGGCTTGTGCAGCGTGTAGGTGTCCTGGGCGCGCAGCCAGTCGGCTACCCGACGTTTCGGTAGGCGCGCGGCTCTGGCCAGGGCGGCCACCCCACCGAGGGAACCGGGCTGGCTCGGGTCGTAGTACAACTTCTCCATTACGGTGTGAACGGCTCCCAGTTGTCCAATGACGATTCCCGGTCAGGTTCCTCGGTTATTATCCTTCTTCGGGCCGCTGGAGGTCGCGGTCTCAAGCGGTCCAGTATCGGCGTCAACCTCGGTGAGAGGGGTGTCGACGAGGCTGTCGTCGTGTCTCCCCAGGGGCTCGATGCCGAGTCCAGTCCCACGCCTAAGTAACGCAACGCCGTGGGATTGCCCACGTATTCTTTGGGCACGTTCATGTCCTTCAAGGCGGCCATCACTTGATGCCAGCCGGTAGGCAATCGGTCCGCCCTTCGCGCTCTCACTATGCTGTGCGCGATGTCCACTATATTGGAATCGGGGATCTTCACCTTGTTCACGAACACCGCCCCACTGGCGTCCCAGGCGATGTGGCTGCCTTGACAGGTCATGAATCGCAACAAGTTGCGCGCCACCGACCTGTAGATTTTTGAGAACGATTCCACAATGTCCTCCTCCGCCGAGGCGCTAGACTCGTGCTTCATCTGACTCGGACCTCCCGCCGCTTCCTCCTCCCTCTCCTCACCCTCGATGATTGACAGACCTATGGGTTGACGTTTAGCCGCGGAAAAGTGCAGGAACCGCTGTAACACCTGCTGATATTGTTTCCATTTCTCCGTATCGTCCAGCCGCTTGTCGCTCAATATGCGATGCATCTCAGCGTCCAGGCTGGCTGGCTTATTGGCGCTACCTGCTCCTCCTCTTGGTCCTGGTCCCGGCCCTGGTCCCGGTCCTTCTCGCAATCTCTCGATGAGCTCCTGCGGTACAACCACCATTTTCCTAGCGTACTCCATGTCCGATTAGCTTCTGCGCTAGAACGGGCAAAACAGCGTTCAACAGTAGAGGTAGGAGGATCCCTCCGCCCCGTTGAACGAGGTAGTGTCGCTTCTTGGCCCAGCCCTCGCCGCGTTTCACCAGCCGTCTGAGCGCCTGTTTGTGTTTGCTCAATTTGCGTTTGAGACAGGGGGAAAGCGGTACGTTTCCGCGTAGCACGTTATACGCGCACTCGCACAATGACTTGATGCGACTCTTGTCGCACGCTTTTAACAGGGCCTTGCGTTCTTTGGGCGTAGCGTGTATTAGGGCCCTCAGCAGCGCCGCGTCCTTCTTCACACGGTGTGACATGATGACTGACGCTGGCGCGCGCTCGGCCTATTTATCACTTCTTCTTGGGCAGGTACACGTAGTTCACCGGATCGTCTGGGAAAATGGCCGAACGTACGCGCATCTCTTCAGGCGTGGACTGTTTCAAGTCTATGAGCAGGTAGGCGTGCGGATCACGCGTGGCGTCCGCGTAAGCCTCCTCCACAAATTTGGGGTTTTCCGGGTATACTTGGCGAGCCAAGTGTTTGATCTGAGCGCGATCCCTGGGATTCTTGAAGCACACTATGTAGTGGGCGTTCAGCGATATGTCGCGCTGGCCCCTGCCCTGGTGAAACAGGTTTTGCGTGATGAAGAACACGCTCATGTTGCGGTGGTGCGAGCCCTTGGTGAACAGGTCCGCTACGCCGGAGCCAGCCTCACGCATCATGTCATCGACGATAACCAAGGCGGGCTCGCTACCGTCATAGTCGTCCAGGTCTGGCAGGCCGGCTACGTAGCGCACGGCAGAGTCGGCACGGCTCTTGCCACCGCCACCACCGCTGCCATAGTGCCAAGTGATGCGGGTGAACCGCGTATCGCACATGCGGTCGGCGTGCTCTATGAAGCGAGCCACGAAGTGCGACTTGCCGCTGCCCGAAGGCCCGGCCACGATGGCGGTGAACGGTTGTTTCCACCTCAAGTCCATGGCGTCTACTGACTGCCATGCACCGCCACCTCGGCTCTTGTAACTAAAGGTTCTTTTTCTTGCTTCTTTTTATTTATTTTTATTTTTTTTATATTGAAGGAAATAAGGGAATAGGAAATACCATTTATTTATACAAATTCCAGGAAAGGAAGTTTGCTGCCAGGAGGGCCGCTCCTCTTTACAAGGCTCGTCCTCGGCCCCACGCCAACGTTGTACTGGGAGATGGCGTTGTCGTCCAGGACCGTGAGGTACCGCCGGGGCATGTAAATCCGGATCGGGTCATCGCCGACGAGACCCTCCAAGGTGGCCATCACTGCCTCGCCGTACGGTGTGTCCACCCGCTCGAATGAGCGGATCGGGTACACCGCGTTGTCCCGCAGATCTGCGATGCGAGTGTAACCCGCGGCCTTGCAGCTGTTGAGGGCTGTCCTGAGGTCCATCTTCTGGTCCGTGTTGAGCATGGCGCAGCGGCTGGATGCAGAATGACTGGCTCTCGCCACCGAGTCGCCTTTTATTGGCGGTGACTACGTGCCGACTCGCGCCTATCAACAACATGATGACATAGTTAATCGCTCGATTCCAGGAAGGGTGATGTAATGGAAAGCTTTACTGCGTAAACAAGTGGATTGTTCTAGAAGCATCTCGGTTATTAACTGCTTAGTGGAATTTTCCACGCTCTCTCGTTTACTGGGTAGCGCGCTTAGAGTGTGCGCTCCTCTTGGTTTTCCCTGAGATGATGCAATCGGTCTTTCGCCAGGTGGGTAAAGGAGTAGCGGTCCTAGTGATCCCGTCGTATCTTGTCTCTCCCGTCTCGCTATTTGCCAACCATAGGTTTTGCAATCTGGATAGCAGGTCCTCTAGACATATGCAGATTTCATCGTTTCGCTCCTCGTCCAAGTACAAGCCGCAACTGAACGTGGGGCGACCTCCTTTGAACACATTCATCTTCAACAGTACATTACCGCTGTTGGTAGGGTTCTTCACAGTGTACTGATATCCGCCAGCGGACCAGCACAATGTCGGGGAATCGATAGGCACTTCCTTCCTCTTTACAGTCCACCCATCGAGCTTTTTCTTCTTTGACGCACATCCCTGCTGAACTGGCGGTGCGTTGGCGTTCTCATCGTTCATTGCGTTCAGCTCCTCTAGGAAGGAGCGGATCGTTTGGTCCACTTCGGCTGCGCTGACTCCGCTTCCGTTCATGGTGACGTCTCGAACAACACTGAGGTCGCGCGCGCGTGGCTCTGCCTCGGTTTTATAGCCGAGTCGCGCGCTCCAGCGGACTTTCTAGAAGCTTCCAGAAACGTGACGCTCCTCACCCGCATGGTGTTCCGGTGGGTCCTCACTCCACCGTTGCTAATTTTATTAGGGTGGGATGGGAATAGGATTATGGGTTGGGGTAGGACAGAGGGTCTTGGGTTGGGGTAAAAGTAACCGGTTTGGGGTTTAACCGATTACTGTCCAGGCCTTCTATAGTTTTCCTGGACGTCCAACACCGCCATGCTGCCTTGGTTCAAGGTTAACTGCAACACTTGCAGAACCTCGTCCCACTGCACCGGGTCTCCCGGGTCGTAACGACGGGAGGACATCACTGGACTGGCTGGACTCCACCGCCCCGGCCTGAGGAAGACGTGACCGCCTCTCCTCATCGCCTCCTCAACCCGGGTCCTTGTAGGAATAAGGTACTCCGGTCCGAGCAAGAGGTACCGGCTGATGTTAGGAACGTTGATAAAGACTTCCACAGTAAGGACGTCCATTATGGAAGCGGCTCTGATCAAGACTGACTCGAACACCGCTTTCACCCTCCGGAGGAGCTTCGCAGTGGAACGTAAGCGGTAAATAGTTCCCGGAACCGCTGATGAGTAAACAGCCCCGGGCGGTCACGTAGGCCCTAGCACGCGCCTCGACACGTGACTCCGCGGAACCGCTCACGGGGGGGGGGGCTGACGTCACGGGGGGGGGCTGACGTCACGGGGGGGGGTCGAGCTTGGTCGTGAGGAAGGTCGGGGGTCGTGCTTGGCTGTACCAGTCACTTCGCTATGGGGGACCTGCTCGTTGGAACTTTCCAGGACAGAGAACGTTCTACGATTCCACGGATTACCGCTTTCACCCCTGGGGTTGTTGACTGCTTTGGTGTCTAAATATCGCCGCTTTCACCTGCTGTTGTTCACATCTCTGGGTCGGACCGTCATTCCTTCCCTGACCGCCGAACCACCAGCATGTTCCCCTGCCCTCACTGCTCCGCCACCTTCTCCCGCAAGGACCACCTCATCCGTCACCTCCACTCCACACATGGTGAAGGAGGTGAATCCTATTACTGTCCCGTCTGCGGAAAGGAGTTCCGCAGGGGGGACAAGTTGAGGATTCACCTCCTCACTCATGCCTCCACCTCCTCTGCTCCACAGACTACCTTCGACGCCTCCGCACCATGCTCCTCATCCGCCCTGCAACCACCCTTCGTCCTTGTTCCGCCTCCGTCCACCTCCGACTCCACCTCCACCTCGACCCAGACCGCCACCGAAGATGTTTCGGTGGCCATTCAGGTCGGGGTGGAAACAGCCAGTACGTCCACCCAGACGTCGGTCGAGCGGGTCGTCGAGCGTCCCGTATGTAAGTATCGTAGGTACGGGTTGGGGCGGGTTAGGGCCTTGATGGTTCATGCACTAGGCAGTATTACTAACCACTGGCTTCTCCCTTACAGGCATTGTCCGCCCTCATATCCACGAAAACCAGCAGTGGCTACAGGAGGAGGTGCGGCAGCTGCAGCGGGACCGACAGCAGCAGGAGGCCAGAAGGCGGGAACGAGAAGAGGCCCGCCAACGCCTCCTGCGGGAGCTGGAAGAAGACGCACAGCGGCGACGCCAGGAACTTGAGGAGGAGGTCGCCGCCGCCGACGACTCCAGCTCCGACGTCGAGCTAATCGACGACGACGACGACGACAACGATGGGTGGATGTAATAAACGATTATCCTTATCCTTATTCCCCATCCATTTTGTACTTTTATGTAATATTAAATAAAAAGAAAAAAAAACAAAAAAAACAAAAACAAAAAAAAAAACCAAAACAAACAAAACAAATTTATAATAAAACTGGTGGACAAAGCCTATGTTAGGTTTATGTCGGGTCACGTGATGGGGGGGGCTGACGTCACGGGGGGGGGGCTGACGTCACCGGGGGGGGCGGGCTGACGTCACCGGGGGGGGCTGACGTCACCGGGGGGGGCTGACGTCACGGGGGGGGGGGCTGACGTCACGGGGGGGGGGGGCGATTCCTCATTCCTCCTCGCACGCCTTTGCTGGTTTTGAACATACTAATGCCCCCTACTCCCGGGGGTAGAGCCCGAGGGTATAGCAGGTAAAAATCGGGGGAGAGTAGCTAACATTCCCCCTCCCCCAAACTCTTTCACCATCAGTCTAACTATAGGTGCAAAGTCAATCCGAACTTTTTTTCAAAATACTCTAGATTCTCTTATCGTGGAGAACCTACAAAAATTATTAAGTTCAGGTATATTGGCCAGCCCTAATCTTGTGTGTTTAAAACAATGAAATTGTCGCGAACCCGAGCGTCGATCTGCCCGAGATCTGCGGCCATTGCCACTGCCATCCCTAAATTTCCACAAATAACTTGGTTCAGTACAATATTACTTAAGTACAGTACCATTAAAACTAATTGAATTGATTCTGAATGTACAATTTGTACCATTCGGAATATAATCCTTATTTATTTTTGCAAAGAATATATCAAGTTTGGCGGCATACATTTTCTATGCATAGTAATTTTATTGCGACTAAGTTTACTAATTTTAACTTTCTCTTTATGTAAAGGTTTACTGTTATGATATAAAGCATATGCTAATCATGCGAATAATAATATGTTATCATAACGTAATAAATCATGGGGTTCAACTGGACACACAATAGTTGTCAGCTACTCTCCCCCTCGCGGAGCAAATGAGGTGTTTCTAGCGGCCCCGATTTTTACCTGCTCTACCCCCGGGGCAAAAGATGTGTTTCGAAGTCGTGGCGTCACCCCAGCGCCGAGTCTCCTCTCCGCCGAGGGCAAATTAGTCTCCTCAGCGCCGAGGCCATAAATTATCAAAGGGTCTGCTCAGTGATGCAGAAGTGACGAGGGTTAATATCTTCTCTTTTAAAATGCCGGGCTCATATTATTTATATATCGCATAATGAATATATTTGTCAATTTAACTCCTTTATTATACTTAAGTTGTGTAAAGAATGTATTAGTTTTTCAAAATTTGCTGTGCATAATTTAGTTTATGTAACAGTGATTGAATAAAAAATGAAAAACTAGAAAGCCGCTTTTTATATTACTGGACTTGATTTGTAATGTTAAACCAACTCATTCTAGTAATATATAAGTAGCTCTACGTAGTCATTCAAGATTAACTGCGAGCATCTCAAAAGTGCGAGAGTCGGTAGGCTTAATTAAAATTAATTATGTTACTTTAGAATTCGAGGCGTAAATCATGTCTGCAATGAAATGTAAGCAACATTTGCATCTTTCCAGTGCTGATCATCTACTATGCTCAGTTGGGCACACGCCATTACCACGGTTCGTTACTTTTGAGAATTCCAATTCGGCTGTCAAAACTGTCAGAATATGCCAGGCAGCCCGCTCGGTGCTGAGGAGACTCGGCGCCGGAGAGACGGAATCTTTGAAATTACCCTACACCGCGGAGCAAAAGCCTCACACGCAGAATAACATGGGGGCTGAGTACGCAGGTTTGCTGATACAGGAACTATAGGTAAACATTTTATTGTGTAAATAACAATAGACCACAACCAGATGAAGCCATATACCAAGTTTGGTCGGTATACGTTCATAAAAAAGCTAGATTTAAAATCATTCTCATTCTCTCAATGATATAGAATGACATTGGGCAACGTACTGTGTTTAGCACTTTCAATATCTCTGTAACAAGTTGACGTAGAGCAATGATCAAAACACCAAATTCTGTGTCTTTTTAAGCTGAACCCATTGAAGAAAATTTTACTTTTTCAAAAATTGTATGTAACAAACTAAAAAAAAAAAAAAAAAAACATTATTGGGGTACAAAAACCTCCAAAATAACCCTTCCGATAGGTCACAACCAACATAAACAACATATTTCCAACATATTTCCTATCTGGTTTTCGAACTTAAAGTCATAAACGCTACTTTACACGTTTGTACCAAATTTCATCAAAATTGGACCATTTCTACGAAAGTTAACGTATTTACTGAGACATATCTAATTTCGTAAGCCCAAATTTGACAATGAAATTGTGGGCGACCGAGAGGTAGTAGAAAGCTGGAAGAGGTCTCATTTTAAAGGTCTGGACATGAAATTTTGGGGAAATGTACCGAAAGTTTGTTGGTGAATAACATAATTCCCATTTAAATAGCATGGGGATTTAAAAACGTCTGCTTTGTTTTAATTAACACATGTGATTAAGTGTCTACTTTGTGAACTGCCATGCGTTCCTACTCATATTGTTAGTGAATTTCCTATGGAAAGTGAACTATTAGCATGACCCGCACGGTGAAAATTAAGCCCGGGACCACCATAGAAGTTCCTAACGTGACCCCCTGAACACGTTTTGGGGGTTCGTTCAACATATATATATATATATATATATATATATATATATATATATATATATATATGTGTGTGTGTGTGTGTGTGTGTGTGTGTATGCGCTCTAGCGGTCGCATTTGTAATCCGATTTACTTCAAATTTGGTAGGGACGTTCCTTTTTATAATCAGTTGGACAAGTTCGTTGGGCAAAACAATCGGAAAACTCAAAACCCCTTTTTTGGGGATTAATCTTTCAAATTTAGAGTTTTTGGGCCCAAAAAGGGTCAGAAAAGCCCCTGATGTAAAATTAACGAATGAAAAAAGATGGGAATTAGTGTTGCAAAACTTTTAAGCCCTCTCCTGTCATTCTAGCACATATATTTACCGAGTTATTAAAGAAAATGTGTATTGACCAAACACAGACGTTGTCTTATGGGGGTTTTACATTAGAAAAACCTGTTATTCATTTGTTGGTGTACTTTTATCATCCCCAACAACCTCACACCTACTTTAAAGCCTGACTGGACCTTCTCCTAACCTTATAATGCTCAAAATTGTGTTCCCAGCATTGCAGGTCAATAGAACCAGGAGCATCAGAACAGCCAAAAAATCGATATTTTCACATTTGAATAAAAATTGGAATAGTTGTATATTTTTAACTGATTTTGAGTTTTTATAGTATTTTATGTGGAAATTCACTTCCCTCACGTCAGCGTGCTGCGTGCGAACTAGTTTTAATTTCTTCAGGATGTAAAAAGTAAAAAATCAGATGAGGCGGAGTATTGGAGCAAGGTTATAGGTGCTATGGTCCCTTCAAGCCACTAGTATATATACACAGTTCTGAACGAATGGTGTTTTTGGTATCTGGGGACCTCTACAAGAAAAGTTATCATGGTCCCGGGCCTATATGTCTTATACAATGCCAACTACGGTAATAGCTTCTTCCCTATAGGGGAAATTCGCTAAAAGAATGTCGCTTAGGACTTTGCGCTATTGGCCATTAAAGTTTCAATGTTTATCTACTGCAAACTATGATTTTATTTGGTCAGGCGCAGGTGATTATTTACTCTAACTGGAATCGTCAGGACTTGTTATGCAAACATATGATAATCAACCTGACAAACGGTAAACACAACATCAAATTGATTATAACCTTTTTCAAAACGTCTAATTTTTCTCGCGTTTGTATAAGATTATTTCTAATACGTTTTTAAAGTGCGGTGTGTGTATAAATTTGTCTATTAAAACACATCACTTGTCGTCACAAGGTGCAATGAGTTCGACAAAAGCAGAAAATTTCAAGTTTGTTATAGATTCCACGATTGCGACAACGGTGAAAGACGTGTTGCTGGATCGTGGGTGGACGGAGGTTGGTAGTTGAATGTTATAAAATTTAATCTATGGCAAACATTATAGAACACTTGTAGGGCTTTCGCCGTTATGGTAGACTCGGCTCATTTTCACGATGATAGTCGAGGATCTAAGAGTTGTATTTTATTCGCTCATTATAGCGATTTATTTGTTATTTTAAAAATGTATTTAGACTTCACGTATTGCTACTAGTGTTTAAAACTAAGCTACATTAGCAAAAATGTAATGAAATAATTGTTGTAATTATAAACACGCCTTACATTGTGAAACGCAACATGCAAGGACTAACTGTATAGCGTACTGAGGTTAGTTGGTTTGAAGGCGCTCTCTAGTTTATTTATAGAGGATTCTTATGGGTTGAATGGGTTTGTATTATTCATTAACTTATTTTTTTCCTTTATAACACTCGACATCGGATACAAATAGATGCTACGTGTAATGAAAAACGTATTCAGTTCTTCGTTGTTTTTTTAGGTTATTAGGTTTACAGCAATTTCAATTTATTTGGGTTTGGTATGTGTTCGATTTTTTCGCATGTGAAATTATGATTTTAACATACTTTCTACCACTTTAATCTAACTAATGAAACAAATCATTATGGAGTAATTCATTATTTTTTTAGCTTATCTCAGAAACAACTTAGATAAAAAATTATTAAAAATGATAAATTATGCATTTGCTCTATAAAGGTTGTAGTACCTAATTGTCTCTGAGAAAATTAAGATACTTGATGGTGTTAAGTAAAAATATTCTGAAGCTTGTGTTAATTAAATGGTATTATTCAAGATAACTTTATATATTTTCCCAAGATATATACAAAAGTTTGTTATAATTTTATTTTATACAAAATCCAACTTGTGGTAGTGTGGTGGTAACCTTGACTTTTACATTGTATAAACCATGTATTAAAACCATTTTTGATAACTACCAAAAAGGTAGCCAAGGAGACCAACGACAGCTGGGATGTGTTCTGGTGTGAGAGCAACGCGGCCCGGGACGCTCTGGACCTCTGTAAGTACGGCAGCCACCAGAAGATCCCGCACTTCCGCAACAACTACGAGCTCACCACCAAGAACATGCTGTTCCGTAACATGAAGCGCTACAAGTAAGGCTATAAGTAGTGGGGAAAGGGGACTTCTGGGCCAATTGATTGACAGCTTCCAGTCACGTGAATTTAGTGACGTAGATGTGACTATTTGGCGACGTATTAGTGACGTCTTGTGAGTATTTGGTGACGTAGTTGGTGACGTATTAGTGACGTATAGTTTTCATTCGATATATTTATCGAATGAAAAATATCGAATGAAACCTGTGCAAGATTTCTAACTTTTATCCGTCTTTCTTTATAACAACTTTTTTATTAGCATATTACGTGTTGTTATTACTTATGGGATGTAATAAAAGACGTCTTACAACACTTAAGATATATTTACACTTATACTGATTCACATACAGACGGTAAACATATATAAAAGATGGTACTAGGCTATCGATTTCGACCATTCACACCAGTCATCGTCGACATCGTAGAGCGTGGTTCCAGTGCAAGAGGCAAAGCTAGAATGAGGTTGCCGACGGAGTATAGCGGATCACAAAGTGAAACCTTGCTCTATCCATGTACGGTTAGAAAGCTGGTGACTAGTTGTTGACCTTGTTACGTCATACACCCCCTTTTTGGGTCATGTTCAAGGTCAACCCCCCTTTTTAAGGTCAACCCCTCTTATTGGGGTCATGTTCAAGGTCAAGGTCACTGCCCCCCCCCCGATATACGTCATCCCCAATAGGTGTGGTCACTCCCCACCACTGACTGCTGCCTTTATAAGCGGGAGCGTCCACGGTCTGTTCGCAGTAGCTTGCCGCCCGTTGATTGGATATACGTCCCAGCGGGTTGCACTCTGCCGTAGCGTAGGTCTGATAAGTGTGCGTTGGGCCCGGCGCGCAATTAATAGATCATGCGCATTTGCATGTGCATCTTAGTTTGTTAAGCATGGTAGATTGTTTGATTACTGTTTGTAGTTTGTTGCTAGTATATGTAGTTAGTGTTTGTTATTATATTTGGTGTTTATTTACTGATGATATATATGTACTTGTCTTACACGTCGGAATCCGGTCTTAACTTTTATCAAAGTAATTTAATATGATAAAAATTGGGATGTTTCATGTTTCTTAAACAAATCCTCTCCCTTTGGTTCAGCCATGCAAACCGGTTGACTCCTATCTTACCTCTCCCGCTAGAGAAACTTTTGTAAAATACCTGGGTCAAAACTTTGGTTCTCAGTTGCCTGACGCCCTTTGATTGTATATACGTACCATTGGGTTTCAGGATGCTGTTAGCCATTGTACCACCGACCTTGATCAGCTTTGTAAACTACCTTAGTTAATAGAACCTGCAAACCATTTGTAACCTCTTGGCTACAATTTTTTAATTAATAAAAGGTTTATAGCATATAACGTGATTATTCTTCAAAATTATCTTCCCTAATACAGAACGGGGAATAGAGCACCCACCGGTCCTGCTCTATTTCTCGTTTTGGCTACACGTTCAGATGACCTTGGGGACTTAGAAAATTCTCGTTTCTTAAAATATTGGAAGATATGTATTGATTTTTCGGGGAGAGATTAATATTTAGTTATTACAATTATTGTTGTTTAATACAGAGGGGGTAACAGAGAAGTTTGTGGTTCAAGTGAGAATTATTTTCTGCTCTGTTCCCCATTTTTGGCAACTTGTTCAGATGACCTTGGGACTTAGAAAATTTCTGTTTGGTAAAATATTGTAGATTGAATGTTTGCTTGACACTTAAAGCTTTTGTAATAATTTTGTACATTGAATGTTTGCTTAACACTTAACGCTTTTATTTATTAACGTGACCTTGACCTACTTCACGACTTATAAAATATTTTACATGGCTAGAAAGCTGGAAAACCCCCTCCCCCTCTTCTTTAGTTGTGGACTTAGAGATATTTCATGCGGACAAGGTAGACACAAAAATGTTGTATTAAAAATAAAATTAAAAAAAATCTGGTGGAGGAAATGTTTTATATACTGCTACAACGGAATAAATATTATCATATCGCTATGGAAGCTTTAGGTGAAAACACTTGGCTTGTTCCTTCTGAGCTTGCTTTGTCAGAAGCATTTCTGACTATCCTTGCTTTTGAGTATCGAGGGATTAACTTAAAAGTAGAGATGGAGCTTAGGTCGTTACACAGAAGTGATGTGTATTGTGTTTTGATCATATGGCAATCACCTTCTAACATGGAAATTTGCCATTTTATCAAAACATTGTACTATGAATTTTGTGTAAAACGGACAACTATGACCCTTGTTTGATCTTAGAGCTATCTTGCGTTCCTTAAAAAGTGAAATAGCAAAGGTAAATCCTTTGCTATTTTACAAAACATTGTATTTGACCTTGACCCAGTTAAGGAACTTGGAATATATCAATGTGCACTTTATAGCGTCGAAACAATATAGAAACAAGCCCCCCGTCATTTACCCCCCACCTCGGATCGTTGGCTACAAAAGCGGGGGCTGACCACAGAGGTCTCACAGTCTCAGGCTGACAGCCTAGCTAGCTGTTCGCCTTAGCTGTCTGTAATAGCATCTTTAGTATAGAGGTGGTACCCCTGTATACTAAAGATTCTACCTTAGCATGTTAGTTTGTTATGCATGTTAGTTTGTTTGTTAGATTATAGCTTGTATTTTGCTGCTATAAAATGTAGTTAGTGTTGGTGTTTGTAATTAATTGTGGTGTTGGTTTTTGAAGTGTTTTATTTACTAATGAAATATGTACTTTTCTTACACGCATTAAAACTGAGTAAAATCTTTATTTATTTATTTATATCAAGGGGGTTTTTATCAAAGTAAATTAATATGTTTTTCAAATAAACCCTTTCCTAACCCCTTACAAAAAGATACGGCGCGAAAACCGGCCTATGTCAATACGGTGCGAAAACCGGTTGACATAACCTATTTTAACCCTCACGCACGAGAAACTTTTGTAAATATTAAGAACGTTAAGTCGGTCTCTGTAAAACGACCTTAGTCAAAACTTTGGTTCGCAATTGCCTGGCACCCTTTGACCGTTTCTACCGTTTCTACCGTGGTGTGGAAACAGTTCAGTTGTCATCCGAGACATGGAGAAGTCTGGCATAATTGAATTTCAAGCTTTTCGTGGAAACAATGATAGACACATTGTTAAAGAACTAATCATCTTAGACCTGCAAACATATGTCATTTATAATTTTTTGTTCAAACCTCCATTTCCTTTTAACAACTTAAACTCCAAATCCAAAAGAATAAATAAGTGGTTAACGAGAAACTTGCATCACATTGGTTGGAATGAAGGTTTTACAGGTTTTGAAGAAGTGGAAAGCATTATGAATCACTACTGCAGTAAATTTACAAGAATTTATACAAAAGGGTTAGAAAAACGCAATTGGATACAGCTTTATACTACAAAAGATGTAATAGATGTTAAAATGGATAAGTGTTTCGAATTTGAGAAGGATAATATTTGTATTTTAACAAAGAATGATAAACACGCACAATTTCAGTGCGCTGTAAAGAACGCTTATCGTCTAGCTGCTTTCCTACATCCTTGTATAATGGAGAGTGGAGGGGGAACCGGAGAGTACAAAAGCGGGGAGAGTGAGGAGACCCACCATCAGTATTACTCCAGACTCCAACGAGAGAACACGTATCAAGATGGCATCACAGAAATTTCTGCAAACATTGGTGGATCAGTTTAACACTCAATCAAAATCAAGTATTTTACCAACAAGAAAAACATCAGAAATCAAATAAAACAAAACATTACATCGTGCACGACATGAGGAAGATCGAAACATCAGTAGGAGACGCTATTCTCGCATCTTTAAGCGATGCTCCATACGCAGTAGGAGATGAAGCAAAATTCCAAATTTTCCTGCCCAAGAGATTTGTTCAACTGCTTCAAAATGAAGATCTGCCAAAGATCGAACCTGGAACCTTGTATATAGTATCACACGGAGTCAGCGGAAACAACTCTACCGAGCTATCTCTGCATTTGACCTCGTTGGGAACTTCACATTGTTAGATTAAGCCAATATCATGTAAAACTTGAAATGTATTTTATGTAGAAAAATATTTAAAAAATAAAATTAAAAACTATGAAATATTAGTATTAACTCCAAGTAATGATATTTTATCTTTTTTTAACATTTTTTGGTGACCTTGACCTAGATTCAGAACTTATAAAATGCGCTGTATTGGTTAAAGTATTATAACTTTCATACAGACTGACAATGAGTTGGTGGGGGAAGGGTAGGTACATATCCTACACGCTTACGCCGCGTCAGTATACCTCCGACATTTGCCTTGGTACAACCTACAAAAACAAAATGGAACATATAGTAGTAATGAGAAGAATGAGATTTCCTAAATATGCACAGTTACAATCGAGATTGGATACGTTTGATGCAGCATTAAAAGACTCGTTTCTATACAAGACTAGAATGGAGTTTGCAGATGCTGGTTTCTTTTACATGGGAGAAGATGATAAGACCGTTTGTTAGAATTTCGGAAGAGGGTTGCAGGATTGGCAAGCGACAGATAACCCATGGGAAGAACACGCACGATGGTTTGACAAGTATGCTTAACTGATAGTTCAAAAAGGTAGAGAGTTTGTACAAAACCATCGGAGAGTATATAAACCTCATCCTGTTAAAATTTCAGGAACACCAACCGAAGAAAATAAGAGCGAAGGAAACGAATGTGTAGTATGTTTATCCTCTGAGAAAAATTTACTATTTTCACCTTGTAGACACTGTTGTGCATGCACTGATTGTGGACTGATGTATAACCATTGCATTATATGCAGAACTCCGATAGGTTACGTGATGAAAATATTCATATCGTAGATGTGAAAAAGTGGAGGGGGTGCGTATAAAAGGAAGGCGAGGAGGTCGGAAGCTCAATGCGCGAGTAGCCGTACACGAGGTAACATTATGGCTCTCAAAATTAAATGGGTCCACTTCTAATACTGTTCATCTTTCTACAGTTCATGATTTGCAACTTCTTTCCGATGACTTAAAAGTTTTGATTGTAAACGGTTACAAAGTAACATTGGATATTTCTGCAACAAACACTTTAGCTCAAGAACACTGGAGAACACCCGCAACTACACTTCCACCGACACAGGGGAATAGATATAATTTTGGAGGGTATGAACCTCTCGCCCCGTTCAATGTAAGCAGCTCTACGGAATCGGAGACGTCATCGTGGCATCCATCATCCACCCGCGCCTATAATGAAGTATTATTGTGGAGAATGTGAACCCTACCCATCTACAGAAGCAACGGCCACCGCAGAATCGACGGTTCTCTGACAATCATTGTCTATGTGTGCAATAATGTAAATAAAGAAATAGTTAGAATTAAGTCCACTATCTTGCACATGTTTTTTTATTCGATGTGTATTATTGTAAATAAAGAAATAAAATAAAAGTTAGAAGTCTTGTACGGGTTTCATTCGGTATATTTATCGAATGAAAATCTTTCAATAAATATATCGAATGATTTTCATTCGATAAATGTATCGAATGAAAACTATCAAATCAAACCCGTGCAGGATTTATTTTTTAAAACATCCTCAGGATGACCTTGAACTTGACCTACCTCACATGACGTCACTAATACGTCGCCAACTACGTCGCCAAATACTCACATGACTTCACTAATACGTCGCCAACTACGTCGCCAAATACGTCACACCTACGTCACTAACGTCACGTGACCGGAAGCTGTCAACCACTTGGCCCAGAAGTCCCCTTTCCCCACTACTGCTGTAGGTACCGTTAAAGTAGCGAACACCCGTATATAGTAGACTATCAGAAATCCGTTTCACACTTATCCGGACTTCTGGTTATACGGACCGATGATCTTTATTTTTTAAATTTGTATGCAAATAAATACAAAAAAGGACGTTCACGTTTAGCGCCTTCCGTTTTCACTCGATTATCCCGCATTACACAAATGTCATGCAGTTTGCATCATCAGGCACTCAACTGTGCCGTTATCGACGTTTGATATTGTTTACGTGTCCAGTGCGCTGCTCCGTTCAAGGTTCAAGTCTTCTACTGTCGATTATCATCACTGACGATGCAAATCAGTAGTAGACCGGTTACAGTTTTTATTATAGTATACTTTATTTACGATGTACAGTGTTATATTACACCTTTGCAAAATGTACTTACATTTCAATATTTTCTGTTTAAATTACAGTTTGATCACATTTTCATGAAATAAATGTGTCCCTCTGATAATCCGGCCTTTTTTGTGTTCCGACGATGCTCTCGGTCCCGTTGGTGACAGATTAACGAGGTTCTACTGTCTTATTACGGTGTCGGTGTGGTAGCTTTCTTCTGGAAGTTCACTCTTGTATGACTGTAGCGCATAAACGTAATAGCTGTAATAATTGTTCACTATAAAGGTGGAATTGATGATTCATGCTCACCTCCGGGAAATCCGAATTTGTCCAAATCTGAACCGGCTGTCCGCCACAACAGTCTGGATTTCTGAGAGTCTACGTACAATTCATATTCACTCAAATACAAATTCACTACAAATTATTCTCTTTGCAAACCAGAATAGCTATGGAAAAATATGGTGAAAGTAAATTACATGCATGAAACCCATCTCAAATTCTTGATGTTATCTTTTAGCAGAAGTTTACCGGTAACGCTTCAAGGTTCCTGAAGAACACTGCTATACCAACTGTTAGGTTTTACCATTCACACAGAAATACCAGGTTTGTGCTGTCTTTTTGATGTCAAAATGTCAGTCTTGAATGATCCCCGACATAAACTTGTCAACACTAAGAACTAAGATCAAGTCGGTACTCATTCCCTGAGGCATGACTGCTCTTTCCCATTGTTTTGATAATTATTCATTAGATAGCTTCAATTTAATTATATGTAGTAAATGGCTCTTAGTGATGGGAGATCCCCAAGTAAAACATTGTTTACGCTGTTGTACAACCACCATTAATGGTGAAAAGACTTGTTTGTCTGTCTGTCTGATATTCTGTTTGTCTGTCTTGCAATCAGAGCCAATTTATTGTGTCATTTGTGTATTGTAGATTAATCTATGAGGAGTAAGAATTAATTTTTAGATTATTTATTTTCAGTTTTTAGAATATGCAGTTTTTTTTCTATAGAACAAATATTTGTGTAGGGTGTAGGTAACACTAAACCAAACAAACCTATCCCAGCTTCATCAGTTACTATTATTATAGTTGGTAAGTACTTTCATATTTTTAAAATGTAAAACACGATTCATAATTACATTCAACTGCTAATAAAGTAATATTCTTAAACTTGTTTCAGGCAGCATTTATTGAAGAATGGAAAAACAGTGGAAGCAGAGCTGTGTGATTGTGTGCCGATAATTTTTGAACTGCCTGTTAGTTACTATTTTTTATTAATTTTTTATACTATTTAAAACTACGGTTTGAAAAACAAATTACATCTTAAACTCTTGAACAAAGATTCTGCAGAAGGATTTTGTTTAAGCTTTAGGGGGTTTGGGGATTTTCTTTTTTAAATAAGGGGTTTTGGGGCCTCAAAATCTGATTGACAAAATCCTTAATCCCAGGAAAACTCAATTTAAAATAAAAATGCTTAAGGAGTTTCAAATTCTAACAAAAGAATCAACATCTGATGAAAAACAGCCTGTGAGCTATCTAAGTAACATGCACATGGTAATGATAAAGTATTACTATTTGATTTTCCTTTGGGCAAAGCTCGAGCCCCAGGTGCTATCAATTAGTATGTATAAAACTTTGGCTACACAATGTTAAAAGGAAGCACCAAGTGGCAGAGTCACAGAAATACAAGCAAAATCATAATTCAAATGCTGCATTTTTTGTAGAGATCCTAACAGTATCCTAAAGACATATTAATCATTAAATTGAACACTTTTGAACTGAGTAGGCTTTTCAAAACAATTTTAAAAATACCCATCCATCTACCTTATAGGAAAGGGCATGTTGTTAATATTATAAATGTATAAAATGTTACAGCTTTGGAAGATGGACATTAGGTATAACAAAACTGAAAACTATTTTAGTACAGTTGACTCCCTCTAGTCTGGCCTCAGATCGTTCGGCCGCCGGATGGTCCGGCCGACTGCTAGGAAATCACTAAAAATTATAATCTATGGGAGGGTTTCTGACGGCAGATATCGACAAGAATGAACGTATGTCTGTTCATTTTCTGGCCCAAATGTAAACAAATCATCTCAGTTCACTTGGCGATTGTGTTTGTTACAGACGTGCATTCTTTGCTTATGAATTTTAGTAGTGTTTTTAGTATCTTTTAAGTGAGTTTAATTTCATTTTCCGGCCCAAATGTAAACAAATCACCTCAGTTCACTTGGTGATTGTGTTTGTTACAGACGTGCATTCTTTGCTTGTGAATTTTAGTAGTGTTGTTAGTATCTTTTAAGTGAGTTTAATTTCATTTTCTGGCCCAAATGTAAACAAATCACCTCAGTTCACTTGGCGATTGTGTTTGTTACAGACGTGCCTTCTTTGCTTGTGAATTTTAGTAGTGTTGTTAGTATCTTTTAAGTGAGTTTAATTTTTAATTTGATTTGTTTGGGTGAGTATGCTTTAAAAAATCATCTAACATCTTAGAAATGATTTTTATTTACAGGAGTGCTATTATAGGTTGTAATTTACATGTTTAAAATACCGCCGGACGGTTCGGCCAATTTTTACTCCGGGGGTCCGGTCCCGAGGTGGCCGAATTAAAGGGAGTCATCTGTACTAAGGATAGTATGTTGTCTGCAGATGACTTGATGGCCAGTGAGCGATCAGGAAGATTAGGAAATTTACCCCCCGCCCCTCCCACATCCAATATTTATTCAGTAAGCTAGGAACTATCAAAAATAGTGGGTTCTGTAAGCTGTAATTAAAAACATGAATGAAAAATTCAAATAATTCTGAATCCAATCCAATGGCAAGCGCACGCAAATACTAGTCTCTTTCAAAGCCTTAGCATTTTTATCAATTGTAATGACAATGTTTCAGTCCGAGTACCGAATGTTTATCGAGGAGTACCGCAAGAGCCCCAAAGTCACTTGGATAGTGAAGCCCTCCCGGGGGAGTAAGGGCAGGGGGATATTCCTATTCCAGAAGTAAGCACTTTTACACAATCATTGGCTTAAAAATTACTTTTCTTCTACCAAGTTTTCAACAGTACGGTATTCATATTTTTAAGTGTAGATTTAGATAAAAATGTAGTCTTAACAAGTATTTGCAAAATGGGGCAAAAAGTCAAGTGTTTTAACTATCTGCTCTGATACAGCGGACCTTAGACTAGTTTGATTTATGTAGGTACCACTTCAGAAAAAATATGAGCCTGATTTAATGCAGAGAGGTGGTTCTAGGGCTGGAAAACCTTAGGTCAAAGAGAAAAAGCCCCTGTAAAAATGTTGTAGTTGTCTGGTCATAGAGGCCAGTAAATTAAAGGTGAACACATAGGTTGGCTAACTATACAGCTGATGTCACTTTAAAAAACTGAATATTTGATTAAATATGTCTGGCAGCAGATTAAACGTTAAGGACCTAGCACTCCTGTACAGATATTTTGTTCTTTTTGATCAATGATAGTAATGTGACATCACGATAATCCATATAGTAAATCCCCGAGTTTAAACTTTGTCTGTATCAAATTTACCTACCTCTATATTTTAGGTCGTGTTTTGACCCCTATGTATTATATTAAAACATTAATTTATTATATTTTAAACCACAATTTGTAATCATATTCAGTTCCTAAAATGATAACCATCCTCATTAGACAAATTGTTCATATTTGGTACAACACTTTGATCTGTCTCATTCCACATCTGTTTGCTTGTCTTGATGTACCTATTATTTGTTTTCCAATGAGATTAAAGGACCTGACTGACTGGAGGGAGCAGCAGAAGTCCCAGTGTTGGGACCAAGACAAGTTCTGGTTGATACAGCGATACCTGGAGAAGCCCTATTTGATTGGAGGTCGCAAGTTCGATCTGCGAATCTACGTTCTTGTCACTTCGGTATGAGCTACACTAAGCAAATATCGTACCAATTTGATCTGATCAACTTTAAGTTTGTGTGCATTTTAAAATATTTCTTAAGCTTTACATTATGACCCGTCAAATTTAATTTTACACATCGGTTATGATTAAAGATGTCTTATATCAGTTAAAAATATATTTGCACTTATACACTTTGTTTACATGCTAGACAGTATTTTTTATAACCATACGTTGAAATAATTTATGACTTCACCACTGCCCCTCAGGTGTGATGTTGTAAGACTGAGCTACTCATTTCTGCCTGGCAGCTAAAGGGGTAAAATATTATTTTGATTTCATATTACAAGTTTGTTAATCAAGTTAATAAAGCTATTTAATAAACTTACTTACTCATTTATTACTCAAGAGACAGTTCAGTATAATACTTGGTTTACTCGAACCCACTGATCCACAAAGTATATGTTGTGACGGTGCATGATGGTGTTGTCGTGTTGGCAGTACTCACCGCTGAAGGCGTGGATGGCGAGGGACGGGTTCGCCCGGTTCTCTGGCTCCCAATACTCCCTGGACCGGCTGCAGGACAGCCTCGTGCACCTCACCAACACGGCCCTGCAGATCTCTGGCTCCTGCGACCCGGCCAAACAGGTACCAACAAACACCTCCCAACCTTGATTTAATTAAGTATTCAATGTTATTTTGACTATCTGGTTTTGATTTTTATTTATATAAATGTTTGTTAATACCCTGGGTCAAAAATGAATTTTCCCCCCACCTATATGTGAATGTCAGTTAATGCTTTTAACTAGTTGATTTGGAACTGGGGAGTGGCACACAAGGATGGGGAGTGGCACATGGGCAGAGGCATATGGGGAGTGGCACACGGGGATGGAGAGTGGCACATGGGGATTGGCACATGGGGAGTAGACATGGGGAGTTGGACATAGGGAGTAGACATAGGCAGTCTTACGTGCAATGACTCTGTTCCCGCTCTGTGTCAGCTACTCGTAAAGTCTGGTTTTGCTTCCAACCAACCACAAAATATATGGCGGTTGTTAATTCTACAGCTAGTTTTAAAATGAGAATAGCAATTTACTTGTCAGCCTCTGCTTGTCTCTACTGACATAGACCTATTCAACTCAATGAGATGACATGAATAATGTATAAAAGTTCATTTGTGAAAAATGTCAGATGTCAGTTTTTGCTTTTACTCCCAACTGATCTATTCTTCTAAATATTTTTATCACTTATCAGTTTTTTGGAAGTTGTTTTTACGTACATGTTTTACTCATAAGATAAAAAAATGTTTAATAGAACTATATACATAATTTTAGATTATTAAACACACCTCTTCACCTCGACTCTGTTTTAAGGACAATTTGATAATTTTCTTTCCCATTGTTTCTTTATTATGTTTAAACCACCAAAGTCCGAGGAGTTCATCTGAATCAATATCCATTAGATAATTGCAGACCTTAACATAAACTTGGACAGTTTACGTAAGGGACAACTGTTTTCCACTCTACCCGGATGTTGTACTTCTCCCTCCAGGGCTGCAAGTGGAGTCTTCACAAGCTGCGACAGTTCCTCACCGCTCGCCACGGACTGCTCGTGGTGGCGGCCATCTTTGACCGTGTCGCTCGCCAGGTCATGACCAGCCTGTCGAGTGTCCAGTCAGCCATCATGCAGAGCAAGCACTCGTTTGAGCTTTACGGCTACGATATTCTTTTCGATGAGGCGCTCACTCCGTAAGTTATAGCACATAAAAGAGTTTGTTTATCTGTGGTTCTAGCCTAATAGTACCTCTCAATTAAGGATATTATAAATACAATCAACTAGAATAATAGAGCATCTCAACAACTGCCCAAAGATGAGAATCTTGGAGTTTGAGAATATATGGAGTTCTCAGCGGTTTGATTCCTGTGATGATAACAACAGTGAGTTCTGCTCAAGGGCTGACCCAACCTTAAATTTGTTGGGTGGCTATCTTGGGTTCAAAGTTATAAGAATTACTGTCGGAGCCAATACCAAGGAGGAGAGGTATGCATTATTCAAGATTTAATGTGTTTTAATCAATTTGAAATCATTTAAAATATACTTTGAAATAACTTATGTGTAATTTTTAGCGAATTTCCCCTATAGGGAAGAACTATTACCATAGTCGGCATGGTAAGACCTAGGCCCGGGATCATGATAACTTTTCGTTTTGAGGTCCCCAGACCCCAAAAAAACCATTCGTTCGAAACTGTATATATATATATGTGTGTGTCCGTGAGCACGATAACTCTCGTAAAAATTATCCGATTTTGATCAGATTTGTTATAAACGTGTAAAGCAGCATTTATGACTTTCAGTTCGAAAACCAGACAGATCGACTTATACGAAGGATTATTTTGGGGGGGTTTTGTACCCCAAAAATGGGTTTTTTGAGTTTTTTACATATAATTTTTGAAAAAGTCAAATTTTAGAATTTTTTTTCATTTGAATCAGCTTAAAAAGATGCAAAATTTGGTGTTTTGATCATTGCTCTACGTCAAATGGTTACAGAGATATTGAAAGTGCTAAACACAGTACGTTGTCCAATGTTATTCTTATGGAGAATAAGAAAAATTGTACATCTTGCTTATTTATCAACTTATCCAGATGAAACTTGGTATATTGCTTCATATCATTGTGGTCTATTGATATTTGCACTAAAAAACATTTTTTGGCTGATAGTTCCCGTAGCAGCAAACCTGCGTACTCAGCTCCCATGTTAGTCTTATGGAGAATAAGTAACGTGATATCTCCCTTATGAACATAAATTAATACAATTTGGTATGTGGCTTGACCTTCTTGAGTTATATTGTTATTTTTAAAAAAACCATTGTTTGTGTTCCTTGCTTCAGCAACCCTGCATGCTCAGCCGCCATGTTGTTATTATGGAGAATAATTAAAATGTCATAAATCATTTATTTATGAATGTATATTGATGAAACTTGGTATGTAGATTAATGTGGTATTAAGATACATATATATGCATCGGAAATTCGCTGAGTATGCAGGTTTGCTGCTACGGGGTATTAATTATTTTAAATAATTGTGATTGTGTTAATAGAAAGTTCTAACCAAAACTTGTAAAGCCATTTAAAAATAAAATTATTATCATTTTAAAGTTATGGTTTTTTTTAAGGAAGCACAGGTAAAAAGTAGCAAAGCACCTGATCAGATGTTCAACTGATAAATAATTCATCCATCCCATAAGCTTGGATCTGTGCCATCCACCTTTCCGGTAAGCTCCGCCCCCCTTTTAACTCTGCCACAGACAGGTGAACTGTCTCCATGAATTGCACTTAAAAACCACCGACTTTGACAGGGTTCGAACTCTCGACCCAAGCACAGTCCAGGGGGTGAAATCCCTGGCGGAGAGATAGCGCCTTACACTGCTTAGCCAACTTGATATTTGTTAGAAGCTAGGCACCAGTCATGTTAGTTTCGTTTCTGTCTACCAGTTACACCACATGTCGGACTCAGATAGTATTCAGTGATTCTAATGGTACGTTTGCTTAGGGGCCATACATATATTACGTAACGCACTTGAGGAGGGGAGGGGGTATGGAGTAGCGTTATGCTGCATTATGTGGGGGAGGGGGGTTTGGATCAACATTACGTAACTCACATATATTAACCCTAAGAGCTGGCGCATCCCCGTATCTATTTTTACTATTATAAATCTTTAAAAATTGAAAAATAATCAAATTGATGACTAAATCAACGTTACAGTTAGTTATATAAAAATACTTCCGTCATACTTGTTAATAACAGTTAAACCAAAAATAATTACTTAACGTGTTTTGAGTAAGTTCTGTATTGCTTTACACCAATGTTTTGTGTTGTTTTAGAGTGTAATGTGATTGATACAGTATTGCGCAATGCCACCCACATATTTAGTTTTTTAAGTTGTTTTGTATTTGTATTAGTTACAAATTAAATTTTTTACGTTTTAGCTGAGATAGTTTATTTTGTTGTTTATATTATTAGTATTAGTCTTGTTTGTTTTATACATTTTACTTTGAAATAAGTTATTAAAAAATGTTGTTAATAGAAAGTAATTTAAAGTTTAAGGATTCATTGAAATCCATATTCCAAATTGCTAATAAAACGATGTTTAAAAGGTTTAAGCTATTTTAAAGCCTACTGTGATTGAGTTACGCATAGGGTGGGGGGGGGGGTTTGGTCAAGCGTTATGGAGCGATATATGGGGGAAGGGGGGTCTGAAATGACGAAAAAATGTGTTATGTAATATGTGTATGGCCCCTTATACCCTAACTATAACCATGGAACATATTTTAATACCAATTATAATGCCTCTTGGGACTTGAAGGGTTAAGCCATAGATTAAGCAAACTCCTTAGGAGTATGCTTAATCTATGGTTAAGCTTACAGACTTTTACTTTATTCTTCAATCAGTCAATCCTATGTCAATAAGAATTTGAATTTGTTACCTCCAAAAATTATTCGTACTAGATGTTACCAGCAGGCTTCGCCCCGCAAATGATTTATAAAAACTGTGAAAGGTGTGTGTGCTGCTGTGGTTAGCCTGTGGAACTACTACAAATCAAGATCAGCTGCTTGTATTTTCATCAGCTCAAACAAAATGAATGTTACATAAAACACATTCCTATGCATTTGTTCCTATTATTCCTATACATAGGAACTTTGGACCCCCGTGGGGCAGAGCCCTATAGGATTTCGGAACTTTAATGTATCTATGTTACTCAGGACTATCAATCACCTCTCTGCAAAATTTCAGAGCTCAATGAGTCCAGTGGTTAGAGCGTGATAGAACCACAAATATCTAAACAAACAAACATACAAATGAACTTACAAACTTTCACACTTATAATAATAGTAGGATATATGGAAGCAGGCGCAGATCCAAGACAAAAGGGTGGAGTTGCGCGCACCCCCGCACCCAGCGCTACGTCTGCCCGGTGGTGACATCATGACTTGTCTGAATGATGATGCGTCGTCAGTCAGACTTATATTACAGGGTGTCCACAGACCGGAAATTCCAGGAAAATCAGGTAACTATGTGGGAATTTTTTATACCGGGAAAATGAGGAGAATATATGTGCAAATTTTGGTGAAAATCCGGGAATTTGGATTAAACCGCCTTTTGAGCCGTTCTCGTTCATGCGGCTCGGTTGTCATTTCTAGCAAATAAAACGGGTTTTGGTTGTCATTTTCAGCCAATAAGAAACGTCGCCAATCGTCAGTTTTGGGCCATTATAAATGCAACTAAATTCCCATTTGTGATCAATCCAACGCGCAATGCGGAAAAATAGGCATTCATTGGTGATAGAACAGGGTCAAATCGCCGATTGCATTCGTAAAAATACGTTCCGGTTGTCGTTGAGCCTATAAAACGTGATCAGGCTTTATTTTTCGCTGGAAAAATGTGGTCCAGTTGCCAATTTTTTACATTTTTCACGGATAGATTGTGATTTTTGGCATATAATATTGCAGCTCGGTTGTCATTTTCGGCCGATAAAGCATGTTGCGGCCGTCAATTTCGGACTTTTAAATGCGAGGAACGGTTTTTTTGACGAATAAAATGTTGTGAAATTGCCTATTTTGTTTTATAAAATATGTTTTAGTCAGTATATTTGTTATGTAAAACGCAGTTTGGCAGTCTTTTTCATCCAGAAAAATGCGGCCCTAAAGGTTATTGCGGTCGATGTTTTTACTCTACAAATCACAGTATGAGTTTTTGGACCAATTGCCTTTTTTGGATGCTAAAACGAGGTTATTTTAGTATTTCTGTGGATAATATGCGACTTGCTTGCCGCTTCAGGCCAATAAAACGTTCTAGTTCATCCCTTTTTCCGCAAAATAACAAAATATTGTTGACCTTGATGTTTCAGAATGTTGACTTAAGGTCTTAGAATATCTCGCATAGACTGAGTGGGTTTAGATCTGGCTTAGAAACCGTGGTATAAGTGCTATACAAGATCCAGTTTTACTAATGGTTTACATGTTTCAGATGGATGCTCGAGGTGAATGCGTCCCCCACACTAAGCCCAACCAGCCTAGAGGATTACCAACTGAAATACAACATGATTGAAGACATACTTCATATTTTGGACTATGAGAAAAAGTAAAGTTCAACAATTCACACAAGTAGTATTAATTTCTGTTATTTGTGTGAAGTAATTATAATTTGAGTTTATTGTAACATTTTAATTTTACTGCAGTTTTCAATACTGCAAAGTTTAATCTTTAGTACTTAATCTTGAGGAATATAATAAATAATCATTAAATTATGCTTATTTCACTGAAAATAAATTACTATATAAAAGAAATCATTGAGTTGAAGGTCTTTTACATGTGCTTTGCACAGGTTAAGTGGCCAAGAGCTGCGAGTTGGAGGTTTCGACCTCATGTGGAACGACGGACCTGTTTATAAGCCTGGGACTGGGATGGATGTCGAAAATGACAAAGAGCTTAATTCTTTTCTGGGTGAGTCTGAATCAAGGGTTAGCTTAAATAAAGTTTTTTACTTTTAACTAAAGTACTTAACTTATAAATGTAGCAGTTACTTTTCTAAGCTCAATAGAACAACCATTCTCTACCTAGAGCCTATTTACGGGTATCCTAGCTTTAGCTAGGATAATTGATGTATCCTTACGCAATTTATCTCTTGGCGACATCCTCTCTGTTTGAGGAATTGTTGAACATTTTTGACCTGTCCTATGCTACAAATGAAGTGGTCTCTCAGGACTACATGCTGGGATATGTAAGTATATCTTAACATTGCTTTCAGATAAAGCTGCATAACAGCATTGCTGAGTATAAACACGCTTTAGTTGGTCCTCCCAGCAGAACATAAGAATAATTTAACTATAGTGGCTTGACAATCAGTTAATGGGGCGACCACACTGAAACTTTAACGTAGCAATTTGTCATGCAACTCGTGTTGCACAATCAAAAATGTCTGCAATATCCAAAGTAATATTATCATACATCTCACTGTAGAGTTGAACTAAAGCTCTCGCCACATTTTGTATTGTTGCGTGAATAGATTTGCCTCTATATTGATATTGTGGTTTCATCATAAGTTCACGTGAGGTAGTAAACTGCACTCTGCATTTGAAACTTTGGTGTTGCACATTGGTTGTTAATTTGTTATATAGATTGCATTAAATATTTCAGCATTGAAACATTTTCAGCATTGATTGCATGAAACATTTCTTGACAATGGTTCCAGTGTGATCGCCCTTCCTCTGCTTTTTCCTTAACTCTGTTTCTATATATCAATCCACTGCATCCTCATAGATGTGACGGAATGTCCAGAATGCACGCCGATTCAGATTCAGTTTCCCGGCGAGTGTTTCATCTAAGTTAGATATCTTGGTGGTGGCCACAGTGGAGGCAGGAAATACATCGCCGACTCGGGAAGCAGAGATAGCATCAGGAAGTTACAGCCAGTGAAAAAGGTGTTCATGATATTTATAATTGTAGGAGTGTAAGGGGTGAATTTGGTGATTACCACACTCTTTTCCCTCAGCTAGGAAAAGCATATTCATAGTGTTGCAGCCAGTTATAGCAGAGCCGTATGAGCACTATCTGAAACCAGAATGAAGAATTCATTCCGGTAAGCAGATACCTGCGTGCGGACTCGGCTTCCGGCGGCCACTATGGCCACATCCGTTAAAATACAAGTGCCATTCCTGGCGCCGAAAATCGGAATCTGAATCGGCGTGCACTCTGGACGTACCGTGAGACAGGTTATAGAACTTAAACAACCAGTCAGAAACTATATGGTTTCAGAAACCTGAGCGATAAGGTCGTACTGACTGGTCATACTTACTTTATAACACATAGTTAAATGGAATTTGGTATTAATACTGACTGAGCTTACACTTTGAATTCAGAGAAATGTTCTTTCTACCCACAGTCCAGAAATTATATGTGACATGTAATATATAACATGAAAATGCAAACATGTAATATTTATACAATTAAATTAGAAGTTAAACAACAGCATGCAATATGTTATAATTTAATCTGGCCAGATAAGAAATATTCTCATAAGCTCTACAAAGTGTATTTTTAGCTCACATTGTAGGAGGCCAATCTCTCTAAACATGTAATCATATTTTTTTGCAGGATGTCTAAATGACAGGGACGATAACTTGAAAAAACTCAAAATTCTGAAGGTTTTTGTCGACAAGTGCAAGCATCATCATGAATGACTTAATAGAGAAAATTAATTAATTAAATTTGTCAATAGATGGAGGTAAACAGCTTAAATTATAAGAATAATATATTTTTTATCCTCCTATAAGACATGTTTATTTATTATGATAGTGTAAGAAAATTTATTTATTTGCAAGTTGAAAAATGTATACACAGCTTTTAAAATTCTAGGCAATGCCAGATTGATCCCTTTTGGTCAGTGCCTGCCAGGTTAGGTGGAAAATACACTTCTTTTTGGTTCCATCAATGAAATATCCAAGGAAAATTAAAACTGGTAGTTTTACAAAGAGTAGCCCTCAAATCAAATTTGATTTGATTTTATTTGATTTGATTTAGCCCTACTTATCCTATCCTATACTCTAATATGAGTAAGGTTTGCTTGCTTGCGACACTGATCTCAAAAACGGCTCCAATGATTTCCTTCAAATGTTTGAAATAACTAATTTCTGCGATAAAAATAAGTTCTAGACAGGCCTCATCCCCAGGAAAAATCAAATAATGTAAAAAAACTAAAATGAAAAGTTAAAAAAATTAACATTGGGCTTATGGAGTTTCAAATCAAAACAAAAGAATTGTAAAAGCTGTTCATAATCAACCAGGGAACTGTCAAAGTATTACTCATGTTGTTTATGTTTATTAACATGTGGTTTCCTGAGAGCAGAGATTAAAAGATTTGAGTGAAGATTACGTATATAGAGTAGTACAAAAATCAAAGGGACATTGAGCTATAAATAACAACTGGAGGGACCTTAAAAATGTAGAAAAGAGGCAAATGAGTTATACAAATCTGATTATCAGTAGGGGAAGTGGTGAAATATTACTCCGAGTCATCTAAACAAACTGACTGGCCTTCCCCCGAGCAAAGCTCGGCCCCCCAGATACTTTACATAATGCAAGTAGGTCCATCATAAAGCTAATAAGAAGACCTAGGAAACAAACACTTTTATTAACGGTAACGATAAATATTGATCATTTAGCTGCAGCCTCTCCAGTTTCCGATCCTTCGTCTGTAGATGTAGATAAATACTCCTCAACGTCAGGCAGAGTTGTGAGTTGTGCAACAAGCTGCTCAACATCAGTAGCTTCACTGTCTACAGTCTCCTCGACCACCTCCTCTTGAGGTGCTGCCATTGACTCGATGACCAGCAACGCGAGAAGACTCAGAATAATCTTAAACATAATACTTCGGTAAGAATTTGAATCATTCAGTTAATAACTGTTCCCAGTATTTTAAGATTTAACACACAAGCAGGTTTTTTGTAAGGGTGATATCTAGGGAACTACTGAACTGATTTTAATGCTTTATGTGTTAGTTACAGAGAACGTTGACAGAATCACTTATAATATACCTCCACCTCAGGGCTCCGTCCCGCAGGCCTTCTAAGCTTTAATTTAATTTTCATAGAAGAAAAGCAATCAAATGAATTGCACAGTTAACAGCTACTGATGATATATGGACAAAACATAGCACAAAAGCAAGAATAGGAGTTTGTTTTTAGCGAATTTCCTCTACAGGGAAGAAGCTATTACCGTAGTCGGCATGGTAAGACCTAGGCCCGGGACCATGATAACTTTTCGTTTTGAGGTCCCCAGACCCCAAAAACACGATTTGTTTAAAAATGTATATCTGTGGGTGTGATAACTCTCATGAAACAGACCTGATTTTGATCAAATTTGGTCCAAACGCGTAAAGCATCATGTATTAAGTTCGAAAACCAGACTGATCGACCCATCGGAAGTGGTATTTCGGGGGGATTTTGTACCCATCAAATTTGTTGTTTGAAGTGTTTCCATGTAATATTTTAAAAAGTCAAATTTTAGTTTTCACCATTGGATTCAGCTATAAAAAACAATCAATTTGGTGTTTTGATCATTTCTCTACATCAATCGGTTACAGAGATATTGAAAGTGCTAAACACAGTACGTTGTCCTATGTTGTTCTTATGGAGGATAAGAAAATAATTATATCTCGCTTATTTATGAACGTACACTAACGAAACTTGGTACACGGCATCATCTGGTTGTGATCTATTGTTATTTTAACAAAAAAATCAATTTTTACCGATAATTCCCGCAGCAGCAAACCTGCGTACTGAGCTCCCATGTTATTCTTGTGGAGAATAAGTAAAGTGTGATGTCTCCCTTAATTATGAACATAAATTAATAAAACTTGGCATGTAGGTTCACCTTGTTGTGTTATATTGATATTTGCATAAAAACCCATTTTTGTTGTTCCTTGTTGCAGCAAACCTGCGTACTTATCCCCCATGTTATTCTTATGGAGACTAATAAAAATGGTATATCCTATCCTATATCCTATACTCTAATATGAGTAAGGTTTGCGTGCGTGCGTCCGTGCTTGCTTGCGGCACTGATCTCAATAACGGCACCAACGATTCCCTTCAAATGTTGGAAATAACTAATTTCTACCAAAAAATAAGTTCTAGACAAGTCTTATTCCCAGGAAAAATCAAATAATGTAAAAAAACGAAAATGAAAAGTTAAAAAAATTAACATTGGGCTTATGGAGTTTCAAATCAAAACAAAAGAATTGTATAACAGCTGTTCATAATCAACCAAGGAACTGTCAACGTAATACCCATTTTGTTTATAATTAACATGTGGTTACCTAAGAGCAGTAACCAAAACTGTTGAGTGGAGATTGCATATTATATAGAGTGGTCATATCCAAAATAAATCTAAAGGACATTGAGCTAGAAATAACAACTGGAGTGACCTTAAATATGCATAAAAGAGGCAAATGAGCAATACAAATTTCATAACACTCGGAGGAAGTGGTGAAATATTAATCCCAAGTCATCTAAACAAACTGGCTGGCCTTCCCCGAGCAAAGCTCGGCCCCCAAGGTACTATCGCTTATTTATGAATGTATATTGATGAAACTTGATATGTGGCTTCACCTAGTTGAGTAATATTGATATTTACATGAAAACCTATATTTTTTGTTCCTTTTTGCAGCAAACCTACGTACTCATCCTCAATGTTATTCTTATAGAGAATAATTCAAATTGTATAAATCATTTATTTGTGATTATATTTTTATGAATCTTATTATGCGGCTTTATGTGGTATTAAGACATATATTATGACTTGGAACTTCGTTGAGTACGCAGGTTTGCTGCGACGGGGGTATTTTTGGGTTTATTTATGCATACTTGCATTTTTTAGCGAATTTCCCCTGAATTAAAGTATAACCGTAGTCAGCATGTTAAGACCTAGGCCCCGGACCATGATAACTTTTCCTTTTGAGGCTCCCAGATGCCAAAAAAATACCATTCGTTCAAAATCATATGTATATATATGTGTCCGTGGGCACGATAACTGTTGTAATAATTGTCCGATTTTTATTAAATTTGGTATAATCGTGTAAAACAGCATCTATTTTCATAAGTTCGAAAATCAGATAGGTCACACTATTTTAAGGGGATTTTTTACCCCAAAAATGGGTTTTTGAACTTTTTACATATAATTATTTTTAAAGCCAAACTTTATTAGTTTGCAGTTTGCACCATTGAATTCAGTTTAAAAAAAAAACTATTTGGTATTTTGTTCATCGCTCTACGTCAATTGGTTAACCAAGATATTGAAGTGCTAAACCCAGTATACGTTTATTGTCCAATGTTAATCTTATGGAGAGTAAGTGGTGTAAATGAGGAGTTTGATGTAAATAGCAATGATTTTAGTGTTAAATCTGTCACATCTTGTAAATTTCTTGGTATTAATATTGACACCAAATTTTCTTGGGAAGTACATATTGACTATGTTTGTAGAAAAATATCACCTAGCCTATTTTTATTACGAAGAATTAACTCCTATCTTCATCCTGATATGTTATGTATGACTCTTTAATTTATGTAAAAACCAATTTTCAAAAATTATCCTTATATAATCAAACTCAAACTTACAACACAAGAGGTGGGAATGAAATCAAGACTGCCCAACATCGTTAAAATTCTATGAAAAGAAAACTATTTATTTGGGTTCAAAATTTCTTAAATACATTCCAAGTTCTATAAAAAAGAAAAGCAATTTAAATATATTTAAGAAAAAAGTAAAAAGTTTTTTAGTTGAACAGGCTATCTACTCTCTTCAGGAATTTTATGAAGGTGCTGGTTAGTTTTAGCTGGAAATACTCAAATCTCATTAAAAGAGCTCTTATTGTAGATTAACAAAATTACGTGTAATGGTAATATGTTAATTCAATGCAAATTTATATTTGTATTTTAATTTTATACCAAAATATATGTATATATATATAATTTATATTGTGCTAAAATGAATGTATGTAGGACTGTTTGACACTATTCAATGTACCAATGTTGTGCAGATGACGAATAAAGATATTTGATTGATTGATTGATTAATTAATGAAAGTTTACTATGGCCTAGTGTACCCTTATCTTTCTTATGGCCTACTGTTATGGGGAAGTGCAGCCAAAACACACATGGACAGAGTTTTTATCCTCCAGAAAAAATCCTTAAGATTACTAGCTAAGGTGAATCCTAGAACATCATGTAAAAATATATTTAGTGAATTTAATGTTTTAACAGTTTATGCTTTGTATATTTTTCAAGTTATAATGTTATTGAAACTGGATAGTAAATATATTTGTAAAAATAGTGATGTCCATGCTCATAATACAAGGAGAAAATTTGATTTTTATAGAGTCAATAGAAAATTCAAAACAACAGAAAATAGTCCTTATGTTAAAGGTGCAATATTTTTTAATTCACTTCCTGAACACATAAAAATCTTAGATGGAAATAAGTTTAGGACAGAACTCAAGAGATATTTAATCATGAAGTGTCCTTATGATTTACATATGTAGAAATATACTATGTATTACTCGCGTGTACTTTACAAATTTTATCTGTAGATATTTCATGTAAATATATTGTGTTGATATTTAGGCCTGATTTGATTTTTACTCTAACTGAAAAATGTATATAAATATCCACTGTGAAATAGATTAAGAACCTTTGGCAATGTTTATGCATATAATTACATGTTTCGAACAATAAAGAAATGTGAATGTGAAAGTAACATTTTATACTCCGCTTATTAATGAAACTTGGTATGTGTTTTCATATGATTGGGGTTCTTTACTGATATTTGTATCCAAACCCCATTTTTTGTGGTCCCCGTGGGAGCAAACCTGCGTACTCAGCAGCGATAATGTTATTTTTATGGAGAAAATGAAACATGTGATATCTCGCTTGTTTACGAACATATTTTGATACAATTTTGTAAGTTGCTTCATCTGATGGTATTCGCGTAAAACCCCGATTTTTGTGGACCTTGATGCAGCAAACCTGCATACATACTCGTCCCTAATGTTTTTCTAATAAGGGGAATAAATAAAATGGCATAACTTGCTTATTTATAAATATATGCTTTGATGAAAGTTGGTAAGTGGCTTCATGAGGTAGTGAAGTAACATATGAAATTCACTGAGTATGCAGGTTTGCTGCAATGGGGGTACCTGGAAACGGAAACCTGATGTTACTCATTGCATGACTATACAGGGTGTTTCGGGATAAGTGTAACTAACTTCGCCAAAAGATTCCTTCTATCAATACAAAAAAATATATATCTTATCAACATGGGCCCGGAAACCGTTTGTTGACTTATACAGCCAAAATTCGGGTTTTTACGATTTTCAGTGTACTTTATTTTTGTTTTAGACAAAATAAACTGATCTTATACCCATTACATTCATTATTATTACATGAAAAGATAGGTAATTAGCAGTAAAACAGAGGCCAATAGTTATGCTTTCCACGAAAGTAATTGGTGTTCGTTGGTCTCACTTTAAATGTAATTTGTTTTTTAAAAAAATTCAATTTTAAAGTTATTTTTTGTTTTATAAATGTTGTCAACAGACAATTATGATGACCAATCACGCTGCAACTTCACCAAAAGTTTCCTTTTTTATGGAGAACAAAACTTCATCATTGGTTTATTAGGTAATAATGAAATTTCAACTTGGAACAAACATGATAACTTGCAACGGTACAGAATTTCCTTTTAAAATCGCATAAGCACTGAGCTTTTTGGTTACGGGTTTGCACCAGTGTTCTGATGGGCAGAATGAGACAGTTGATATGTATTATTTTAATTTGTTTGAAACGTATCAGTGTGTGTTTCAAATGAATTAAATTATAATCTACATATTTAAAAAAAACCTGTTTAAAAAAGGGTCACCAACTTCAATCTGGACGTAAACAAGGGCCCACATCACCAGCAGGCCTGCCTATGAAAGCTGAGTACGGGCCCTGTTGGGAGGGGTAAGGGGCCCATACTCTAATTTTCCCAGGGGTCTGAAATTTCTCCGGGCAGGCCTGTCTGGAATGACAAAATAATTTATGAGGAGTGTTTGAATTCAGAAGCATGAGAGTAATGATGGAAAGATCGAGTACTTTGAAGTAGCACCTCTGCACTCGAGTACTTTACTCAAAACCTCACATGTGCCCTTTTCCGGCTGATTTACGAATAGACAAAGGCGCCCGAAATGGCCCGAAACGTCAAAAGTATATATAAATGATTTTTATGTAATTATTAAGATTGTAATTTTGTTACTTTCATATTTGTTCTTACATCTTTTTATTAGCCTATTATAAATTTTACCTTATAATACATTCATTTGTTTGGAACATAACATCGTGTTTTAGTTATTAAAAACCTTTACCACCGATTTGTTAATTTTTGTGAGAAACCCATTACGATAGAGTATACATATCGAACATAATCGTAATGATTGAATAGTTTATTTGAAAAGTCACAGTGTACTCGAGTCCAGGACGGCATCGGCAGTGACTGAGTACAGAGTACAGAGTACGCAAAGTACCCAGTACTAAGTACTAGTACTTGGATCGGTGTACTCGGCCTCGGACTGCAAACGAGTACGAAGAGTACTCGAGTACAAGAAATAAAGCAGTGGCGTAGGTAGGGGGGGATCAGGGGGATATATCCCCCCTTGAAACTTGGAAAAATAAAAATTTATATTCTCCTGAAATCAAGCTTATGCCTTTTGATTAAAAAGAAATGCTGTTACTGTAAAACAAAAAATATGTGTGCAATATCTCCAAAATATCTTATTTGTATATTACAAATATTGTTCGCGTATAATAATTAGTAGCAAATGAATGGCCCCGGCACATGGCCCGGTATTTGCGCATTGCGTATTTGGGACAGCAATAGGGGGGTGTTTGTAAGTCACCGAACAGCCTACCCTCACCCCTATCAGCCAGTTCGTCAACTAGCGCACCTGACCTTCACCTTGACGTATAGACGGTCTTAGTGATGTGCTTAACTTATGGTTGCGATATTAGATTTTTAATTTAATTAACTGCAGGGAGCCATAAATCTCCATACTGATTTTCAACATTCTATAACCGCAAATACATGTAAAAGTCAACGATATTTCCCGACGAAATAAAGCCAAAGAGTAACAAATAATAGAGGTTAGAGTGAACAGGGAAATACGGGTTTAGCTTATTTGGCATGACGATGAAGTTGCAAACGTAAAAATACATTTTCATTCACAGATAGGATTTCAAGACAAAATTTGCGTTATTCAACGCATTTTTGGAAACAATTTCAAAAAGGGGAGATTTTTAATTTTTCAAGGAAATTCTCCGGAGCTATATTTTTATCTAAAACTCCAGTAATCTCTTGGGAAATCTGGTGACTTGGCAACTCTACTTAACACTTCCCAGCTTCCCAGCAGTACTGATTGCAACTGATACAAGTACTTTTTAGTCTTTGTTACAAATACTGATTACTTTGTATCAATGTTTTATGTCTTGGATGTGTAGGCCTATATCAATAAATAAAAATGTAAGGGACACGTCAATGATGTCTTCAATTTTGTATACCGGTATCCGCGCTAGTCACGAACACAGTTTTTGTTTTGTATTCCCTAATGAGATATCCCCCCCTTGACAAAGGTCTATCTACGCCACTGAAATAGAGTATCGAGTACTACGAGTACAAGGGGTGTACTCTAGTACATCAGTACTTTGTACTCGAATACGCACATCACTACATGAGAGTTGTAGCAGCAGAGGTTGTACAAGTTTATTTTATTGTCAGTGTAGACATATTCAAAAATAAAATCTTACCCAGCATTTACTCCACAAAAAGGACCTATTAATTCAATTAAGAAAACACAAAAACTACACAAGCCTCCCAATACATATAGACTATGTTTTTCCATGGTTATGTTTGTGCAAATGAAAGATTTCTTAAACAAAAAGAATCGTCTTAATACAAAAGTTTTACCGTTTTACTCCTAATAATGAAAGAGTCTTCAAGGCTAACTGATAATGAAAAACATTGATTGAATACACACAGGAATTCATTTTGCAAATAATATTAAAATTATTATTCTACATTGGCAAAACTATACTATTTCCTTCATTTACTTACTAAATTTAATTAATTTAGCTACGGTTTAGTTTAGAATTTAGTGTGGTTTGAGTCCAACAGAAACTTCTTAATATTTCTTTGTTGTAGTATTTTTATTCTTGAATTATTTTATCAGTTTCCTACAAAACCAATTTACACAGTGTTTATTAATGTTGCTTTCTTGTTTTATGTAAACAGTTGTACTTCTACACATCGAATATAAAAATACCCCCGTAGCAGCAAACCTGCGTACTCAGCGAATTTTCAATGCATATACTTGTATCTTAATGCCACATAAAGACGCATACCAAGTTGCAAAAATATACATTAATAAATAAACTATTTATCACATTTTTAATTTTTCTCCATAAGAATAACATGGCGGCTGAGTGAGCAGGTTTGTTGAAACAAGGAACACAAAAAATGGGTTTTTATACAAATATCAATATAACTCAACCAAGTAAAGCCACATACCAAGTGTTATTAATTTATGTTCATAATTAAAGGAGATAACATTTTTTTATCCTCTATAAGAATAACATGGGGGCTGAGTACGCAGGTTTGCTGCTACGGAACTATCGGCAAACAAATTGTTTTTTGTGCAAATATCAATAGACTACAACGATATAAAGCAATACCAAGTTTTGTCAGGATAAGTTGATAAATAAGCGAGATATACAATTTTTCGTATTCTCCATAAGAATAACATTGGACAACGTACTGTATTTAGCACTTTCAATATCTCTGTAAGCAATTGACATAGAGAAATAATAAAAACACCAAATTGTGTCTTTCTAAGCCAAATCCAATGGTGAAAAGTAAAATTTGACTTACTAAAATATTATAAGTAAAAAACTCAAAAAACCTATTTTTCGGGTACAAAACCCCCCAAAAATACCCCTTTGGATAAAGCGATCTGTTTGGTTTTCGAACTAAAGTCATAAATGTTGCTTTACATTTTTGCATCAAATTTGATTAAAATCGGACCAATTTTACGAGAGTTATCGCACCCACGGACACATATATATATATATATATATATATATATATATACATATATATATAGATATATATACAGTTTTGAACGAATGGTTTTTTTGGCATCTGGGGACCTCAAAATGAAAAGTTATCATGGTCCTGGGCCTAGGTCTTACCATGCCGACTACGGTAATAATAGCTTCTTCCCTATAGGGGAAATTCGCTAAAAATCAAACTGTAAAATTCTTTAAGGGTTTGGGGCAATGGGGCGTACCATTTACAGAATTTTTATCACACATTGGAAGGTTTAAACTGAGAATTCTTTATGGACTGATTTTCATATGGTTTATATACTGAGTGAACACAGAATATGTGTAATATCGGTTTCGTAAAATATGAAAGTACCCACTATGTTCATAATTTAACTTTTCTTGTGTGTTTTACATAAAACCGTTTATAAAAACACTTCAAATATAACAAAAATTTGTTTCTCTGTTAATATGTCACTGAGCAGATGATTTATATGACACATGATTTTAAAAATGGTAGAAAGTGAGCGCTTATTTTTTTAAAATTATTATTGGGCGTAAATAAAACGTAATAACATTATTTACAATAACAGGAAAACTACCATTAACACTATTGCTACCAAAAACAAACTGATTTAATACATTCTGTGTGGACTTTTTAGCTGGAAACTCGGATCCTTGAGGAACTATTTATAAATACAGGTTTCACTACATAAATATAATAAAACAAAATAATTAACACTATGAAATTAACATTGGAACTTTGGGATCCTATTGAAAAAGCCGTAATGGCTTATATATTTATCCAACAGGTAAAAAGTAGAGATGAAAGGAAATGGCTTTCTGTTTGTGCCCATCATATACTCAAAATTAAATTTATAGGACCCTTATTAAAGTTAGTGAAATAAATTCAAAGTTTGTTTTAGGGATTGCCAAGATAATGGTCAAAGGCAAATTTTCAGTGAATGCCAATGAAGTCTGAAGTAGAAAATGAGTGAAACTAGATAGCGTTTTTGGCAGTAACATTTTAAGCCACGCGGAAAGCCAAGAAACACAAATTGCGAGGCTGTATACCAAGTACTATACATCCTGTTTGTATAATTTGTACGAGAATTGGCTGGGTAGCGTAGTGGTAATCGTTCTCGCCTCATAATCCGGGGTTCGCCAGATCGATCCTGATCAAAATCGCTAAATTTTGAGAAGGTTCAAAATAACTGGCATAGATATAGCAAAAGAAAAAGAGAATCAACTTTGCAACAAAATATTAAGTGTACATAACACGTTACGGTCTAAAACATATCTCTGCACTCGAACATGGTTAAATCTGGTATTAAAGGTTTATTCACTTAACACACTCCGTACAGGACCCCGAATGAGGTCATGGCTCAACGTTGAAACATATGAAATTTTCATGTTTGAACATGTTTAACGCAGCAAGAGTGTTATAGGGGAAAAAGCCCTTTAGTTTGTTTGGTTAAAAATCTATTATATAGGCCAGGAGCTAATTTAAAGGAAGTGCGGGTCCAAAGATTTATATAACTATTCTTAGTTATATTCTCTGATGAATTTCTGCAAAAGTCACGTAGTATTTATTTACTTCAGATAATAAAGCAATATTCTAATTTTACAGACAATTTTTAAAATTATTAATTTTGGTATAAATTCTGAACTATGTCACGACATCTCTAATAATTTATTATACCAACAATTTGTTGCAAATATTGAAATAAGTTTATTTAGGATAGGATATGATAGTTTATTTAGGAATCGATAAAAGAAGATAACCGTATTGAAAGTTTGGCCAGCCGAGTTTACTCGGGTACTCACCAGCTTCATCGTGGCTCGCAGGGTTGTTGTTGACTGAGTCTGAAGGCGAAACTAGAGATCCTGCTCTACAATCATGAAGACCTCCGCTTTTATTTATACACACAAATTACAGTTACATAAGCTTCCATGAAGTGTAATTATGAAAAACGCCTCTTTCCAATTACAGACAATATAATAACAGGATGAAGCCTGTTGCTGTGGGAATCCCTTGAACCATTCATTTCATTCGGTCATGCACAGTCTGTTCCGGAACTTAAATGTCCATCTTTTAAATCAGTTCACCTGCAGAGAGTGAGTTACTAATAATAGTGGCACTTGGCTTAATTTGATCTTATCGCAGGAACCTTGAAAATTAGTTTTAAAATTGTTCGCTATTTAATAAAGAAATGTACCATCTTAATATACAGAATACAATTACCTCAAATGTTTTCTATGAGAGGAACAAAGTATGAATTGTATTGAATATAAACTTTACAGGTTTTTACTACAAAATCATCAAATCTGGAAGAAAAAATAATTAAGATATGTTTGACAGGAAAACATCACCAATAATCCTTCATGCTCAAGGGCTAGTTTTTCACTAGTGGCCGTGCAAAGCTTAGAGTTGCGACCCCCTCCCCCCTCAACCATTATAATAATATTCATTTGCCGAAAAACAATTATAAATTGTGTAGGCTTTTAAAAAAATCTTAAATCTAAAAAAATACTGCAGCTGAAATTTTCTACTTTTTCATGTTAGTATTTTTTCTATACAAAACTCGTTTAATGAAAATAAAGGATTGTTTGTTGGAATCTCTTTGAATTTTTTTATTTCTTTTCTTCTGATAACTTCAATTTTGTGTATTTTTTTAATTCATTGATGACTCTTCCCATCATGTATTGGGGTGAATTTTCATATGTGGTGGTTCTGTGAATTTGATGTTGAACGATAAATTGTTTTTTTTCTAGTTTAATAATTATAATTATGTTGTAAGTAATTTTTTACTTTCTCCCCCTATACATAGTATATGGAGAAAGTATTGTTTTCGTCAAAATTTCCGAATTTGAGTTGTTAGTGGAAATATTAGTTTTGGTGCTCCCTGAACCCAAAAAAGTGGTTTTTACGTGATGTCTGTCTGTGTGTGTGTGTGTGTGTGTGTGTGTGTGTCCGTGTGTGTGTGTGTGTGTGTGTGTGTGTGTGTGTGTGTGTGTGTGTGTGTGTGTGTGTGTGTGTGTGTGTGTGTGTGTGTGTGTGGATGTGTGGATGTGTACAGAGATAGAGCCCTAATCAATGAGCCGATTTTGATGAAATTTGGTATGTAGGTACTAATCCACGATATCTCCAGGCGTTTTTTTAATTTTTTTTGAATTTTTGATTTTTAAGGGTAATTATCCCCCAAAAACCGCCAAAAAACATGAAATATCAAAATTTCGTAAAAACGGCTCTAACGATTTTGATTAAACTTTAGTCGTTTGTAGAACTTTAGTTTTCCAACAAAATGACACCACCCGCATTCCTGTAAAAATTCGGGTTCAGAAATTACAGGACTAAAACATCCAAAATTCAGTTTTTTGGATTTTTCATAAAAGGACATAAATATAAAAAAATAGTACTATTCACCATTAAAAATAGCTCAAAAAACTAAATAATTTAGTATCTTGAATTACTATTCTACGATTGCTGGTTTCGGAGAAAATTGAAATTTTCATTTAGCGGTAAACGCAGTACGTTGTCCAATGTTATTCTTATGGGGAATACAAAAATTACTATTTCTCTCTTATTTACTGATCAGTTTCATTCAAACTTGATATGCTTGTCAAGTTAGTATTGACCAACAGAGGAAATTCTAAATATGTTGCCCCTTAATAACCCTGGGGGGGAATAGGGGGCATTTCCCCTCTTAAAACCACGAGTGCAGCAATGGATTCTGTAGTGCCTCCAAAGCAGGGATTTGGCTGGATGTTTTTTAAAACAACTTGTTTCCAGATTTTCTGTACATTCGACCGTGCTTTGTATTCTATATTTAGTAAATAAAAAGTAATTTATTCATTAAAGTTGGGCTAAAAAGGGAGAAAGTATGTGTCAGTTTCCTGATACCGATTATTAATTTTGCTTTGTTCATTTACATATAACTTCAAAATGTCTATGATATAAAGTCCGAAAATGTGGATGATTTGTGTTTTTTTAAAGAGGTTCCGACTCGGCCCGTCGTGTATGGCATGCATAATAATTCTTATGGTTCGTTTTTGTAATTTAAAAATTTTCTTTTTGTTCTCTATAGATATGCCGAACCACATACAGTACAGTAATAAAGTTATAGTACAGCAATAAATGAACTTTGAAAATAAGAGGAGTAAACATTTTTTAGGTTTTCATAAAACTGAAGCAATTTGTTAATACTCTCAGATTAAAGTATACGGTACTGAGTTTAATTTTTTGATGATTTTATTTATTTGCATATTCTAATTGAAGTGGTTATCTAAAGTTATATACCTAATAAATTTATTTCAGAGCCTTCAGAAATGTTGTCATTTTGTTTAATAATTATATAAAGCAATATTTAATAATTTGTCTTTACATTTTAGAGAATTTCCCCTATAGGGAAGAAGCTATTACCGTAGGTCTCATGGTAAGGATTATGCCCAAGAGCATGATAACTTTTGTTTTGAGGTCCCCGGATGCCAAAAACACTATTCGTTGAAATTTATATATATATATTAATAAGAAAAAAAGGAATAAACCTTGAGCATCCTTTAGTCATTTTTATTTTACACGACATGTGTTTCGACTTTCAAGTCATCTTCACAGTGTAAGTACAGTAAGTAAGCTTATAATCGTTGGTGAAGTTGTTTCTTTGATCGTCTAATTTCATTAATTTTTTCCAATAGTGGGTTTCGTGCATTTGTTTGCGTTGAGTAAATTTACTTTGTCATTTTGGAAGTCTGTATTAATGTTATATTAGTAGCCCTAATTTGTGAAGCAAACATGTATGTCCGTGAATGCGATAACTTGAGTAAAAAATATCCGATTTCGATGAAATTAGGCTCAAATATGTAAATGTCAATCATGACTTTAAGTTCGAAAACCAGAAAAATCGGACCATGGAAAGGGGGGTTTATGGGAGTTTTAAATTTTCCAAAAATCAGTTTTTTGCATTTTTTACTCTACAATTTATAAAGAACTTAATTTTTGTTTTCACCATGTTATAGAGCTTAAAAAACAAATAATACAGTATTTTGAATTATTAACCTAGGTTAAGTGGTTGCGGAGTAAATCGAAAAAACCTACTCATAAAATCTCCCATGAAAAAGGTTTTTGGATTTTCCTTAGTTCATTTTCATGTAAACTTCACATTTTCTTTTACCAATCAGTTCAGCTCCATAAAACAATCATTTTGGTGTTTAAATTGTGATTCTAAACCCAACCATTGCAGAGATATTCAAAGTGGTAAACACAGTACATTGTCCAATGTTATCCTTATGGAGAATAAATACAATTCGATATCTCCATTATTTATAAATGTATATATATGAAACTTGGTATGTGGCTTCAAGTAGTTATGGTATATTGATATTTGCACAAAAAATGTATTTGTTGTTGATCATCCCCATAGCAGCTAACCTGCGTACTCAGCCCCTTTTTTATTCTTATGGAGAGTAAGTAAAATGTAATGACTCCCTTAATTATGAACATTAATTTATAAAACTTGGTATGTGGCTTTACCTTGATCAGTTATATTGATGTTTGCATAAAAACCCATTTTTTCCTTGTTGCAGCAAACCTGCTTACTCAGCCCCCACTTTATTCTTATGGAGAATAATTAAAATGTTATAAAGCACTTATTTATGATTGATGAAACTTGGTATGTGGCTTTGCCTAGTTAAATTATATTTATATTTGCATAAAAACCAATTGCTTGTGTTCCTTGTTTCAGCAAACCTACGTACTCATCACCAATGTTGTTCCAGGATATTTGAGGAACTATTTATAAACACAGGTTTCACTACATAAATATAACCAAGAAAAATATGGTCAATTATTAACCAAGAAGTTGGCGACAACAATGAATCTGATAATACAGAGATTTTTACCTTAATGGATGGTAGTAAATTATCTGACCCTCAACTAATTGCAGGAAACATTAACGAATACTTCTACAATATTATTCCAAATATGTTCAAGGAAAAAGGTCTACAGACTCCTTCTCCTGTTTATATTTGTGACAACTCTCCTAACCACTCCTTGTCATGTTTCCTTGAGGTTACAGTTTTTGAAGTTGAATCTGTTATAAGGAACCTTAGCAACTCCTTTACCAGTGGCCCAGATGATATTCCTTCTCTTGTTACCAAACATAGTGCCCCGTTCATTGTACACCCTCTAACATTTATATTGAATAATTCATTTTTATCAGGCATTTTTTCAGAACAATTAAAAATAGCTCTCTAAAATAGTCCCAATAATAAAAAACAAAATACCCCCGTCGCAGCAAACCTGCATATTCAGTGAATTTCCAATGGCGATTACTTATGTCTTAATACTACATAAAGCCACTTTCCAAGTTTCATAAAAATATATTCACAAATAAGCAATATATACAATTTTAATTATTCCCTATAAGAATAACATTAGGACGGAGTACACAGGTTTGCTTCAACGAGGATGATAAGAAATGAGTTTTTATGCAATTATCAATCAAACTGAACCAGGTGAAGCTACATTACCAAGTTTTAGCGAATTTCCCCTACAGGGAAGAAGCTATTACCGTAGGTGGCATGGTAAGACTTTAGCCTGTGACCATGATAACTTTTCGTTTTGAGGTCCCCAGATGGCAAAAACACTATTCGTTCAAATTTATATATATATATATATATATATATATATATATATATATGTGTGTGTCCGTTACCGCGATAACTTTTGAAAGAAACACCCGATTTTGATGAAATTTGGCACAAATGTGGAGAGTAGCATTTATGACTTTAAGTTTGAAAACCAGATCGATCGCACTATGGGAAGAGGGTTTTATGGGGGTTTACAATTTTACAAAAATCGTTTTTTTTTGCAAATTTGACCCCAAAATGTTAAAAAACTCAATTTTGGTTATAGCCATTTTATAGAGCTTAAATAAACAAATAATTTAGTATTTTGAATCATTAACCTAGGTTAAGTGGTTGCGGAGAAAATCCAAAAAACGTGTCCCATGTTAATCTTATGGGAAAAAGGTTTTTAAATTTTTCTCAGATAGTTTTACTAAAAACTTCACATTTCAGTTTATTAATGTGTTTAGCTCAACAAAACAAATGTTGGTGTTTTAATCGTTGTTTTACGTCCAACCGTTGCAGAGATATTCAAAGTGCTAAACACAGTATGTTGTCCAATGTTATCCTTATGGAGAATAAATAAAATACAATATCTCGATTATTTATGAATGTATATTGATGAAACTTGGTATGTGGCTTCAACTAGTTGTGGTATCATATGGAGAATAAGTAAAGTAGTATATCTCCGTTAATTATGAACCTACATTAAGAGAACTTGGTATGTTGCTCCACCTAGTTCAGTTGTATTGATAATTACAAAAAAAACACATTATTTATCTTCCGCGTTGCAGCAAACCTGCGTCCTCAACCCTAATTTTAGCGAATTTCCCCTATAGGGAAGAAGCTATTACCGTAGGTCTCATGGTAAGACTTAAGCCCGAGACCATGATAACTTTTTGTTTTGAGGTCCCCAGATGCCAAAAACACTATTCGTTCAAATTTATATATATGTATATATATATATATATATATGTGTGTGTCTGTTACTGCGATAACTTGAGTAAAAAACGTCCGATTTCGATGAAATTTGGCTCAAATGTGTAAAGTGACATTCATGACTTTAAGTTCGAAAACCATAAATATCGGACCACGGGAAGGGGGGTTTATGGGGGTTTTAAATTTTCCAAAAATCAGTTTTTTGCATTTTTCACCCTAAAATTTTAAAAAAAACTTAATTTTGGTTTTGACCATGTTGTAGAGCTTAAAAAAAAAATAATATGGTATTTTGAATTATTAACCTAGGTTAAGTGGTTGCGGAGAAAATCTAAAAAAACCTGCTCATAAAATCTCCCATGTTAATCTTATGGGAAAAAGGTTTTTGGATTTTCCTCAGTTCATTTCTATGTAAACTTCATATTTACTTTTACCAATCAGTTTAGGTCTACAAAACAATCATTTTGGTGTTTAAATTGTGATTCTACGTCCAACCGTTGCCGTGATATTCAAAGTGCTAAACACAGTATGTTGTCCAATGTTATCCTTATGGAGAATATTTAAAATTTGATATCTCGATTATTTATGAACGTATATTGATGAAACTTGGTAGGTGGCTTCACCTAGTACTGGTATATTGATATTTCCACAAAAAATTGATTTTTTGTTGATTATCCTCTTAGCAGCAAACCTGCATTCTCATCCCTAATGTTATTCTTATAGAGAATACGGAAAGCTTTATATCTCCCTTAATTATGAACATAAATCATTAAAACTTGGTATATAGCTTCACCTGGTTGAGTTATATTGATAATTGCAAAAAACCCGCATTTTTATCTTCCTCGTTGCAGCAAACCTGCGTTCTCAGCCCTAATGTTATTCTTATAGAGAATAAATAAAATGCTATATATCACTTATTTATTTAAGTATTTTTATGAAATTTGGTAAGTGGCTTTATGTGGTAGTAAGAAATATATTCATTCATAGGAAATTCGCTAAGTACGCAGGTTTGCTGCGACGGGGGTATTATTCTTATGGAGAATAAATAAAATGCTATATATCACTTATTTATGGATGTATTTTTATGAAAGTTGGTAAATAGCTCTATGTAGTAGTGAGTCACATATATTGGAATATTGGAAATTCACTGAGTACGCAGGTTTGCTGCGACGGGGGTATTATTAATTTATGTTCATAATTAAGGGAGATATAAAACTTTACATATTCTCCATAAGAATAACATTAGGGCTGAGTATGCAGGTTAGCTACTACGGGGACAATCAACAACAAAATTTTTTTATGAGCAAATATCAATATACCAGTACAACATGAAGCCATATACCAAGTTTCATCAATATACATTCATAAATAATCGAGATATTAAATTTTATTTATTCTCCATAAGGATAACATTGGACAACGTACTGTGTTTAGCACTTTGAATATCTCTGCATCAGTTGGAGGTAGAATCACAATTTAAACACCAAAATGATTGTTTTGTGGAGCTGAAGTTAATGGTAAAAGCAAATGTTAAGATTAAAGTAAAATTAACTGAGGAAAATCCAAAAACCTTTTTCCCATAAGATTAACCCATTGGAGTAGACATACGAGCTGGTCTCGTTCCTTACTTGTAATTTTATTAACCTGTGAATTGGAGAATAAAATTGGTGTTTTTAAATGGATTAATGGTGTATTTTAATTAAAATATTGTTTTTTTCAGTTTAGAAAGTCGCATTGGCACACACACAGTAGACATAAGTAAAAATTAGCAAAATCAGTGTTGACCATGTGCAAGTCTCAAAGAATTAACCGATCCCGTCAACTTCCAAGCAAGCCTGCCACCGTTTATTTTACTTGGGCCCTCCCACCAACGTTGCCACAGACCGGTTAACTCATTGAGAGTTGCACAACTGGTCAGTTTTGGTCGTGTGCGGGAATCGAACCCACGAACATCGTATCACCACCTGGCCAAGGTGTTTCCACGACGTAGCCAACTCAGCTAACACGACCAAAGGCCTGGCGGCGATATTAAGGTTTTTCACTCAGTCCGCGCCCCTAGCGGATAGAACCGTAGACGCCCGCGGTCATTAGTTACATATTTTGCTACTAGAGCGCAGCACCAATCAATTCCCGTTATAGGCTACTGCAAATAGAATAAAATTACTACCTCAATGGGTTAACATGGGAGATTTTATGAGCAGGTTTTTTTTGGATTTTTTCCGCAACCACTTAACCTAATAATTCAAAATACTATATTATTTTTTTTAAGCTCTATAACATGGTCAAAACCAAAATAAAGTGTTTTAAAAATGTTAGGGTGAAAAATGCAAAAAACTGAATTTTGTAAAATTTAAAACCCCCATAAACCCCCCTTCCCATGGTCTGATTTTTTTGGTTTTTGAATTTAAAGTCATAAATGTCACTTTGCACATTTGAGCCAAATTTCATCAAAATCGGATGTTTTTACTCAAGTTATCGCATTCACGGACACACACATATATTATATATATATATATATATATAAAAAGATGTATATATACATATATATAAATTTGAACGAATAGTTTTTTTGGCTTCTGGGGACCTCAAAACAAAAAATTATCATGGTCTCGGGCTTAAGTCTCAGCATGAGACCTACGGCAATAGTTTCTTCTCTATAGGGGAAATTCACTAAAAGGAATAAACCTTGAGTACCCTTTTGTCATTTTTATTTTACACGACATGTGTTTCAACTTTCAAGTCATCTTCACAGTGTAAGTACATTAACCTAATATATAAATAAACAAAGACAATCAGATGGAATTAAAATAGTGTAACTAATTATATGCTATAATTTCTTAGCTTATAATCGTTGGGTGAAGTTGTTTCTTTGATTGTCTAATTTCATTAATTTTTTCAAATAGAGGGTTTCGTGCATTTGTTTGTACTGCGTTGAGTAAATTTGCTTTGTCATTTTGGAAGTTTGTATTAATATTATATTAGTAGCCCTAATTTGTGAATCAAACATATGTGTGTCCGTGAATGCGATAACTTGAGTAAAAAATATCCGATTTCGATGAAATTAGGCTCAAATATGTAAAATGTCAATCATGACTTTAAGTTCGAAAACCAGAAAAATCGGACTATGGAAAAGGGGGTTTATGGGGGTTTTAAATTTTCCAAAAATCAGTTTTTTGCATTTTTTACTCTACAATTTATAAAAAACTTAATTTTTGTTTTCACCATGTTATAGAGCTTAAAAAACAAATAATATAGTATTTTGAGTTATTATTAACCTAGGTTAAGTGGTTGCGGAGTAAATCCAAAAAACCAACTCATAAAATCTCCCATGAAAAAGGTTTTTTGGCTTTTCCTTAGTTCATTTTCATGTAAACTTCACATTTTCTTTTACCAATCAGTTCAGCTCCATAAAACAATCATTTTGGTGTTTAAATTGTGATTCTACACCCAACCGTTGCAGAGATATTCAAAGTGGTAAACACAGTATGTTGTCCAATGTTATCCTTATGGAGAATAAATACAATTTGATATCTTGATTATTTATGAATGTATATTTATGAAACTTGGTATGTGGCTTCACGTAGTTATGGTATATTGATATTTGCACAAAAAAAGTATTTGTTGTTGATCATCCCCGTAGCAGCGAACCTGCATACTCAGCCGCCTTGTTATTCTTATGGAGAGTAAGTAAAATGTAATGACTCCCTTAATTATGAACATTAATTAATAAAACTTGGTATGTGGCTTCACCTTGTTCAGTTATATTGATGTTTGCATAAAAACCCATTTTTTCCTTGTTGCAGCAAACCTGCTTACTCAGCCCCCACATTATTCTTATGGAGAATAATTAAAATGTTATAAAGCACTTATTTATGATTGATGAAACTTGGTATGTGGCTTTGCCTAGTTAAATTATATTTATATTTGCATAAAAACCAATTGCTTGTGTTCCTTGTTTCAGCAAACCTACGTACTCATCACCAATGTTGTTCCAGGATATTTGAGGAACTATTTATAAACACAGGTTTCACTACATAAATATAACCAAGAAAAATATGGTCAATTATTAACCAAGAAGTTGGCGACAACAATGAATCTGATAATACAGAGATTTTTACCTTAATGGATGGTAGTAAATTATCTGACCCTCAACTAATTGCAGGAAACATTAACGAATACTTCTACAATATTATTCCAAATATGTTCAAGGAAAAAGGTCTACAGACTCCTTCTCCTGTTTATATTTGTGACAACTCTCCTAACCACTCCTTGTCATGTTTCCTTGAGGTTACAGTTTTTGAAGTTGAATCTGTTATAAGGAACCTTAGCAACTCCTTTACCAGTGGCCCAGAAGATATTCCTTCTCTTGTTACCAAACATAGTGCCCCGTTCATTGTTCACCCTCTAACATTTATATTGAATAATTCATTTTTATCAGGCATTTTTTTAGAACAATTGAAGCTCTCTAAAATAGTCCCAATAATAAAATACCCCCGTCGCAGCAAACCTGCATACTCAGTGAATTTTCAATGAATATATAACATAACACATTAACACTTAACAGGATTCATAAGAAATATATTCACAAACAAGTGATATGTAAAATATTAATAATTATTCTCCATAAGAATAACATTGGGGATGAGTACGCAGGTCTGCTGCAACAATGAACACAAAATAATAGTTTTTTATGCAAATATCATTAGAACTCATCTAAGTAAAGTCACATACCAAGTTTCATTCATATACATTTATAAGTAAACGATATATAACATTTTAATTATTCTCCATAAGAATAACATGGGGACCGATTACCTAGGTTTGCTGCTACGGGAACCATACGTGAAAATTTTGTATTTTGTGCAAACAACGATAAACCCCAACCAGATGAAGCCATATACCAAATTTTGTCAGTTTATGTTCGTAAATAAGCGAGATATACAATTTTTCTTTTTCTCCATAAGAAAACATTAGACAACTTACTGTGTTTAGCACTTTCAATATCTCGGTAACCAATTGACATAGAGCAATGATCAAAATACCAAATTGTTTGTTTTTATGCTGAATTAAATGGTAAAAACTACTCCTAGGTTTTGTATGTTCACTAAAACTTCCTTATATGTTCATGTGATAACGGGAGGAGTTTCCTTACCTCCCGAAACGTAGTGTAGTTTTAAATACTAGAAGCGATAGGTAAAGTCCAAATAAATCAAAAAATAAAAAGTAATATTAAGTTAAAAATGGTACGAATATATTAAGAAAACGTCTTCTTGCTGTTCGTAGTTATTTAGCTGTTGGATGATAAAACTGTGTAAAGTGGTTCATGCAGGGTGGTTAATTAATTGGCCAGGAATGGCAAGAATGTGTGTGTTGTGCTGTGGACAAGTTTTGTTGCTGTTCTGATACACCTGGTCCTGATGATTCTGCATCTGTGCCAGAAATGGGAGGATTAAAGCACTCCTAAAATTCATGTATTCATAAACTATACCTGACTTACATTTTAGTGTAACCTTAGCTTTATAAAACCTCAATAAAATAACAGTTGAGGCTCAATACAATTTCACAGTCACTTACAAATGTGTAGTGTTACATAAACTACTGGCTATGTATTGCAAAAGTACTGGATCAGTTACACTTTCATACTGGTTTTCTTCCTGTATAATTTTAGGAAATTCAGCCAGGCTCATATGATGAACCAAGGCAGTATTTTGTTTTTGATTAGACTTATTATTTCACATAGGACGAGCGTGTGCGAGTCAAGGTTGCAGAAACCTTCGCTAGTGCTAGTTTACTGCATCGATAGGCAGACTTGCCTCATTTCACCAGCAAACAACCCAATTACCCACTGAAATTGTAGCTCCTCATTCAAAACAGTATTTTTTCACTACATTTTAATTACAGTACTAACTATTTTTAGTAAATTGTACAAGGCTACTTAAAGTAAACAAATACAGAGAAATAATCTAACTGAAGAATCAATTTGCACAGAAAAATATAATCAGAGGTTATTTTTATGTAAGAATGTTTCATCTGAATATTAAATGTTGAACATGCTTTTTTTCTTTAAAGCTCAAAGTTATTCAGCGTGTTATAAAAAAGTGGACTTAGACATGGAGTGCTTTTAAAGTCGTTACGTGTGAACTTAACTATGTAAAATGTAAATAGTGACTTTATTGAACTTTGTAAAACGTTTATTGTTTAAAAATTTTGCTACAATCGAGATTTGCAAAAGAGGTTGTGCGTTATTTTTAAAAAGTACGCAAATTCTTCATCAAAATGCAACACACAGTAAAATATTTGCTTTTGTTACTCTTTCAATAAATGAAACATGAACAGTACCGGCCCGAGGGCCAAGTGAGCCGTGCTCCAGCACGGGGCGTGAAGGGCGCACCACTCTAGGTCTTGTGATATATATATATATATATATATATATATATATATATATATATATATATATATATATATATATATATATATATATAAAACTGTTATATATAGAACTGTTATTTATAAAAACATCTCAAACTATTTTATTGGTATGAGGTTTTTTGGGAATCTTCAATTTTTGATCGCTTGCCATAAACAATTATGAATACCTCTAAACCCAACAACTTTGGTTTTAAAAGTTTAAAAACCATTTTTGCCTCAACCCGGACAACATCAGATTATTCTAATTATTTTAAGGTTGTCATTTAAACTTGGGAAAAATATGATTTTTGCGAATATAACTGTTGTACTTCGCCTGATCTAGGCGCTCCTCCCTTTGCTCCCAAGGCTTACGAACAAATATCGCTCCTTTAGTTTACTTTTAAAACCTTAACCTTACGGTAAAACTAATTGATTTACTCATTTTAAGATCAGATTATCAAAAAATCTAAAACCAAACTTTTTAACCAGCCAGCGTTTTTGAGTATTTTAGTTTCAGTAATACCAAAATGTGTTGGTAGTGTAGTATAACCCAAACAAAAACATGTCATAAACATTGACCACCACAATCCTATATTTATTTATTGAATAAATCAAAGACAAATATTCTTCACTTCCAGTTGACAATACCCCCGTCGCAGCAAACCTGCGTACTCAGCGAATTTCCAATGCATAATATACGTCTTAATACCAGATAAAGCTGCATACCAAGTTTCATAAAAATATACTCACATATAAGCGATATATACAATTTGAATTATTCTTTATTAATTTATTTCTTTATTGGTAAATATCTTCATTGCCATAGTTAAATTATGGTTAAGACTAAATTAAATTGACAGAGTATGTAATGCTAATAATAACTGATAGAATTTTGATTATTTAAATCCTTGAATCTTACAAAATAATCTTCATCCAATCTTGAAACCACAACATTTTGATTTTAAATTTATATTATATTTTCATTGTTGTTTTCATTTAAAAAATCTTAAATTTTCTAAGGACATTTAACGATAAGGTATTGCTTTAATTTATTTTTGAATTGTTTTATGTTATTTAAAGATTTTATTTCTGAAGGAATTTTATTGTAAATTTTGATTGAGATGTAGTCTGGGCATCTTTGTCGGAATTTTGAATTTGGATGTGGCAAGTCTGTATGGTTGAGATTTCTCGTGTTATAATTATGAATTTGTCTTCTGAAGGAAAATTGATCAAGGTACAAATGTACAAAACTTGCTGCTTGTAGTATAAAAATTGACGATAATGTTAGAATATTTAATTGTTTGAATAGTTGTTTGCACGATGTTCTTCTTGAGACTTGACAAAGATTATATAGCTCATTTTAGCATTATTAGCTTATAGCTTTATTTCTGCATTTTAAATCCAATTTTGGCATTTGGGCTTGAACCCCATATAATTAGTCCATATATGATATATGTGAATGGATATAAGCATAATATACCATTTTATTTATGTCTGGAGTGCAGCATTTAGAAATACATGTTATCAAAAAGATTCCTGAACTGATTTTTTTGCAAATCTTATCAATGTAAGATAACCATGAAAGATTTGGTTGTAATGTTAATCCAAGAAATTTATACTCAGTTGCCAGTGGTATTGTAGAGTTGGCAAGTTGAATTGTTTCATATTAAATTTTTTATTATATTGTAAAGCTGAGGATGTCAAATCATTTACTATCAAACTGTTATCTGTAAACCATTGTTCCATTTTAGAAATTTGAACGAAAGAAGCTATCTCTAATTGTTTGTTAGAACTTTCGGTAATATTGAGAGTTGTATCATCTGCAAAAAGTATTACTTCTCCTTTATCGACGGATGGTAGATCATTCATGTAGATAATGAAAAATAATGGCCCTAAAGTAGAACCTTGTGGTACTCCATGAATTATATCAGTTGATATTCTTGATTTTGTTGGATTTGTTTTATTCTTTAGTTCTGTGAAATGTTTTCATCCTGTCAGAAATGATTTTATCCATCCAAGCGCTGACCTGTTAAATCCCATCAATCAAATTTTATCAAGTAGTCTATTATGATTAACACTATCAAAAGCACGGGATAAATCAAGAAATATACTAAGAGATGGAAGATCTGCATCAATGTTTGCCATTACACTTGTTACTAGTTTGTATATTGCTTCAATTGTAGATTCGTTTCTTTGAAATCCAAATTGATTTGGGGTTATTATTGAGTTTTCTATAATATAGTTTGTCATTTGGTTGTGAACAATTTTTCCAAATATTTTAGAAAAAATTGTGGTTACATATACTATTAATTTTAAATCATTCTTTTGGCGAATTTCCCCTATAGGGAAGAAGCTATTACCATAGTCGGCATGATAAGACCTAGGCCCAGGATCATGATAACTTTTTGTTTTGAAGTCCCCAGACCCCAAAAACACCATTCGTTTGAAACTGTATATATATATATATATATATATATATATATATATATATATATATATAAAAATATGTATCCGTGAGCACGATAACTCTCGTAAAAATTATCCGATTTTGATAAAATTTTGTATAAACGTGTAAAGCAACATTTATGACTTTAAATTCGAAAACCAGTCAGATCGACCCATCCAAAAGGGTATTTTTGGGGGGTTTTGTGCCCCAAAAATGGGTTTTTTGAATTTTTTACATATCATTTTGTAAATAGTTAAATTTTAGTTTTTACCACTGGAGTCAGCTTAAAAAACACACATAATTTGGTATTTCGATCATTCTTATACGTCAATTGGTTACCGAGATATTGAAAGTGATAACACAGTACGTTGTCTAATGTTATTCTTATGGAGAAGAAAAATTTTATATCTCGCTTATTTATTAACGTACACTGACGAAACTTGGTATACAGCTTCATCTGGTTGTGGTGCATTGATATTTGCTCAAAAAACAATTTTTTGTCAAAGGCTCCCGTAGCAGCAAGCCTACGTATTCAGCCCCATGTTATTCTTATGGATAATAATTATATGCTGTCTCCCTTAATTATGAACATAAATGAAAAAAAAACTGGTATATGACTTCACCTAGTTGAGTTATATTGATATTAGCAAAAAAATCCATTTTTTGTGTTCCTTGATGCAGCAAACCTGCGTACTCAGCCCCAATGTTATTCTTATAGGGAATAATTAAAATTGTATATATTGCTTATTTGTGAATATATTTTTATGATAATATATAAAAGACTATGATAATATATAAAAGACCATAATGAAAGACCTTCAACATGGTTTTAGAAAAGGGCGTAGCACTACATCTGCGGCTGCAGAATTTGTTCATACAGCTCTGGAATGTATAAATAATAGTAACAAAGTATCAGGAACATTCTTAGATTTATCGAAAGCTTTCGATAGGGTTAATCATCAAATTCTGTTAAATAAGTTGTCAAATGTTGGAGTTAATGGAAGTTTATTGCTGTTAATAGAATCATATCTTAAAAATAGGATGCAGTGTACTGAGATTATGTATAATGATGAATACCACCTACTAGAAGAGAGAAGATCAGATGTTAGGGTAGTAAAATTTGGTGTGCCGCAAGGTTCAATTTTAGGGCCATTTCTATTTATATGTTATGTTAACGATTTAAGATTTCACTGGACAATAGTTTTTTCCTTAGTAGACGATACATCTGGTCTTTGCTGGGCGAAAGACTATCCCGCTTTGAAAGATAAAGTTCTCACGTTTATCAATTAGTCCAAACTTTATTTTCAAGAAAATAATTTGTTGCTTAATATAGATAAAACCCAACTAGTGGTTTTTAGCCCAAGTGGTGTAAATGAGGAGTTTGTTGTAAATAGCAATGATTTTAGTGTTAAATCTGTCGCATCTTGCAAATTTCTTGGTATTAATATTGACACCAAATTTTCTTGGGAAGTACATATTGACTATGTTTGTAAAAAAATATATCACCTAGCCTTTCCTATACTATAAGGTTTTTATACTATATAAGGAAGATTTCGAATATTGAGCGCCGCGACAAAAATTGGAAAAACTAAGTTATTTGCAAATAACGTGTTTTAGCGAATTTCCCCTATAGGGAAGAAGCTATTACCATAGTCAGCATGGTAAGACCTAGGTCTGGGACCATAATAACTTTTCGTTTTGAGGTCCCCAGATGCCAAAAACACCATTCGTTCGAAACTGTGTATATATAGGGTGTCTCAAACAGATTGCAGACGAACCAATTGACCTAGAAGGATGAAATAAAATTATTTCCCACTAAATCGACCCCAAGGAATAACATAAAAATATGTTTAGTTTGTTACAAATACAGAGTGTTCCAAAAATGGAAGGTCACTAGTTTGAATCTCGGAATTTTCAAATATAAACATATGTCAAGTTATACATCATTTTAAAGCTCTGCACTCAACTAACATTTTAGTAAAAACAGAACTCACTTATCTTAATCCGTTTCAAAATGGCGGCCATTTTATTGAAAAATATTTATATTTACGGTATAACCTGTATCTGCTATACCACAAGACATATATTAGTTCTGGTTCAAAATTCTTACTCGTTTTAAAATCAGCGTTACCCTGATAAGCTACAAGATAGTATTTAAAACAAAATACAAAAATTTCCTTTTTTGAAAATGTTTATGTGCCCAAAACTCAAAATAATACCCCCGTCGCAGCAAACCTGCGTACTCAGCAAATTTCCAATGCATAATATATGTCTTAATACCACATAAAGCCGCATACCAAGTTCCATAAAAATATATTCACATATAAGCGATTTCAATTATTCTCCATAAGAATAACATTGGTAATGATTACGTAGGTTTGCTGAAACAAGGAACACAAACAATGGTTTTATGCAAATATAAATATAATTTAACTAGGCGAAGCCACATACCAAGTTTCATCTATATTCAATCATAAATAAGTGCAATATAACATTTTAGTTATTCTCCATAAGAATAACATGGGGGTTGAGCAAGCAGGTTTGCTGCAGGAAGGACAAAAAATAAGGGTTTTTATGCAATTATCAATATACCTCAACCAAGTGAAGCTACATACCAAGTTTTATTAATTTATGTTCCTAATTAAGGGAGTCATTACATTTTACTTATTTCCTATAAGAATAACATGGGGCTGAGTACGCAGGTTTGCTGCTACGGGAATAATTAACAAAAAAATTTTTTTTTTGTGGAAATATCAATATACCAGTACTACGTGAAGCCACATACCAAGTTTCATCATCATACATTCATAAATAATCGAGATATCAAATTTTATTTATTCTCCATAAGGATAACATTGGACAACGTACTGTGTTTAGCACTTTGAATATTTGGGCGTATAATCACAATTTAAACATCAAAGTGATTGTTTTGTGGAACTGAACTGGTTGATAAAAGCAAATATGAGGTTTACATTAAAATAAACTGAGGAAAAGCTAAAAACCTTTTTCCCATAAGATTAACATGGGAGATTTTATGTGCAGGTTTTTTCTTTTTTTTCCCAACCACTAGGTTAATAATTCAAAATACTATTTTTTTTTAAGCACTAATAACGTCCAAACCATAATTAAGTGTTTCAAAAATTTTAGAATAAAAAATGCAAAAACTGATTTTTGGAAATTTAAAACCCCATAAACCCCCCCCTCCCATAGACCGATTTTTCTGGTTTTCGAACTTAGTCATAAATGTCACTTTACACATATGAGCCAAATTTCATCGAAATCGGACGGTTTTTACTAAAGTTATCGCATTCACGAACACATATATATCTATATATGTATATATATATATACATGTATATAGATATATATACATATATATAAATTTGAACGAATAGTGTTTTATTCATCTGGGGACCTCAAAAAAAAGTTGTCATGGTCTCGGACTTAAGTCCTACCATGAGACCAACTCGGAACTCTGTAACTCTCAGAACTATCATGATTCATTGAATTTACAAGCCCTATTTTCTTGCTGAAAGTTGAAATTTGCGTTTTTTTAAAACTTTTAACTGAATTCCAAGGTTTATACTCCGCTTGCTGTACATTTTGAAATGTGTCAAATATTATAAAAAGCTTCCTTAACGAATAAACATTCCAATGATGTATTTCAAAGTTGTATTCACTTTCAAAATTTTTGAAGAAATTATCATTTAAGTGGAAAAACACTGTATGTTTAAAACACACGTATTGTAGAAAGGTCGCCACCATAAATTTTCAAGAGTGAGGATTGACAATAGTAAAACTGGACTATCACATTAAATTACATTATTCATTTACCAGAGATGCCTAAACAATTTAAAATAAAGAAAATAGTTAAAACTTGATTTTTATTATAAAAAAGTAGGTCTGTTGATCAGGAATTATTTTACAATTTAAAATAAAATGTCCCCAGGCTTCACTCGATGATAAGTAATTAAGAGATGGGGAGTTATACCATTCTTTTTTTTGCATTATCTGGTAGTGGATGAGGGGATCTTATAATTTGCTAAGATGGTATATAGAGGGAGTTTATAGCTTAGACTGTTTGAAGGACCACACAAGGTTAATTTGGTACCTTGTGAAACCAATAGTAATAGTTGAAAAAAAAAGAAAAGACTAGAGTTAACAATTATTTGAATATTGCATTTTACAAAGGTATGAAATAATAATTTTACATAAAGGTCTCAATGTCACAAAATGTTTATGGTTGAAAAGTTTGTTAATGGATAGTTCAAGTCACTCACGAAAGGATGAAGTTCATTTTTACTCCTCACTCAGTAGATCATCAAGGTAGGTCCATGGTTGGTTGTTGCATTCATTTCATACAAGGAAAGTTTCACACACAATAACCACAGATTGTATAAGTTAATAATGCATATTCAAATATTAATATTAAAGGGAGATGATTGAAGGGAAATACTAAATACTTTACTGAGAGAATTATAGGAATTGAAAAAAAAAATGTAGTTTTTAAATAATGTGGAAAGGTTTTGTGAAAGAATGAAAAAACAATAAGTTTTGGGGTTGCTATATGAACAATGAAATCAGAATAAAAACAAAGGAAATTAAAACATATGATATTTAAAAATATGTTATTATCAGATGGTTACTGGAAAATATATAAAATGTTAGAACTGTATGCAGCTAATAAAGTGAGAAACAGAAAAAATAGGGAAAAGGAAAACGTGATGTACCCATGTCTAGTGAGTACAAGGAATATATAATATTTTTGTATCTTGACCTTTCTTCTTGTATTTAAAACTGAACAGGTAGGTATGCTAAAACATGATTGCTGCATAAAGGACTCAGGAATTTGTACCCCATGGAAAGCGATACACTTATTCATTATTCATTACAAAACTGATCATTCTCAAACAAAACTGGCATTATGATAATATTCTTATAATTTTGATTTTAATAGAATTCCACTTGAAAAAATATAGACAAGGTTTGTTTAGTCACATGTGAGCAGTAAATTGAGAACGATATATTTTTCAAATCCAGAGTAGGTACGCAGAAATGCATTTTGTTTACGGTTTTTGTAACGGGAATGCGTTAGCAGCCCAAAGAGAATATCGCAATCGGTATTCTGATCACACTATTCCTAGTTCCCAGGTGTTTTCGAGGCTTCATCAGAGTTTGTTAGAAACTGGTTCGGTGCAAAAGAAGACTAAAGAGGTAGGCCCTAACTATGATGTTGCTTTGATGAAGACGTACTTAACAGAATTCAAGAAACTCCTGGGACAAGCATAAGACAGCTTGCTAGTGAAACTGGTGTATCTCGGTGGAAGGTTCATAAAGTTTTAAAGGACAACCACTTCCATCCTTATCACTTCACAAAGGTTCAAAGTCTGGAAGCCAGTGATTACGAGGCCAAGGAGTTTTGCCGTTGCTTCTTCGATGTGATATTGAACAATATCACTTCTTTCAAAAATACTGTGAACTGACGAAGCACGTTTTACCAGAGAAGGAATATTTAACATGCACAACATGCATCTGTGGAAGGAGGACAATCCTATGGCTACCAGGGAAGCATATTTCCAAAAGTGTTTTTGGATTAATGTGTGGATGGGTGTGATCGGAGACCCGGTTTATTGGTCCTCATGTATTCGAGGAAAACTTGAATGGGGTAATCTACCTGGATTTTCTTCAACACAGCCTGCCACAGTTGCTTGATGAACTTGACGTCGTACAAAGAGACGAAGTAATATTTCAGCAAGATGGTGCAGCACCCCACTTCACAGAAGATGTTCGGCTCTGGCTCACCCAAAATTATCCCACTTGGATTGGGCGAGGAGTTGTAGCTTGGCCTCCCCGATTGCCGGACCTAACTCCATTGGACTTTTTTGTATGGGGTTATATGATAAGCGAAGTGTACGTGACTGTTGTAAATAGCGAGGATGAGTTAAGAGACACAGTGATGGAGGCTGCAGAGAAAGTAAGACAAAAACTGTCACACAAACTCACTGTAGGCGCATTAAGCAAGAGAGCAAGAGCATGTGTGAGAGAGAATGAAGGACACTTTGAACAAAAACTTAAACTTAAAATGTCATATCTCCAAGCCGTACGTTGAATTAGTCTCTAGTTTTAAATTTTTTAAATTGATCTGATTTTAAACTATTTTTATTTGATTGAATCAGTGTTCTGTGTTACAAATATCATTTAGTAAATCATTTATGAAAAATAATTGATTTGTATTTTTTATATCAAATAACTGTTTGCATACTTACATACATGGTGTAACTTACTTGGTGTTTTGATAAATTAACATCTCCAGGGATTATTTATTACAACAAGATAACACCACAACAACTACCAAATGTCTGCAGTCCCATGTATTCAGTTGTTGAAACTTGTGATGGTGAGTTAACGGCCTTTCGATCTACAATACGTGTGTTTTTAACCATACAGTGTTTTTCCACTTAAATGATAATTTCTTCAAAAATTTTGAAAGTGAATACAATTTTGAAATACATCATTGGAATGCTTATTCGTTAAGGAAGTTTTTTATAATATTTCACACATTTCAAAATGTACAGCAAGCGGAGTATAAACCTTGAATTTAGTTTAAAAGTTTTCAAAAAAACGCAAATTTAAACTTTCAGCAAGAAAATAGGGCTTGTAAATTCAATGAATCATGATAGTTCTGAGAGTTGCTTTTATGTATAATTTTACGAGGATTGCAAAACTGATGCTAAAACGTGTCAAAAACTAATGTTTAGCTTAGTTATATCAATTTAAATAGACTAAAAACCGTAATTCTGAAAGAAACTAAATTAATTATTTATTCCCTTACTGACCCAGTAACAAATTTTAAAAGTCCATGGTTTTAGCGAATTTCCCCTATAGGGAAGAAGCTATTACCGTAGTCGGCATGGTAAGACCTAGGCCCCGGACCATAACTTTTCGTTTTGAGGTCCCCAGACCCCAAAAATACCATTCGTTCGAAACTGTATATATATGTATATGTGTCCGTAGGCACGATAACTCTCGTAAAAATGATCCGATTTTGATGATACTTGGTATAAACGTGTAAAGCAACATTTATGACTTAAAGTTCGAAAACCAGCCAGATCGCTTTGTCCGAAGGGGTATTTTGGGGGGTCTTTGTACCCCAAAAAATTGTTTAGTTTTTTTACATATAACTTTTGAAACAGTCAAATTTTAGTTTTCACCATTGGATTCAGTTTAAAAAAACACACAATTTGGTATTTTGATCATTCCTCTACGTCAATTGGTTACCGAGATATTGAAAGTGCTAAACACAGTACGTTGTCTAATGTTATTCTTATGGAGGAAAAGAATTTTTATATCTCGCTTATTTATGAACGTACACTGACGAAACTTGGTATACGGCTTCGTAAACCTGCGAACTCAGCCCCCATGTTATTCTTATGGAGAATAATTAAATGCTCTGTCTCCCTTAATTATGAACATAAATGAATAATACCCCCGTCGCAGCAAACATGCGTACTCAGCGAATTTCCAATGCATAATAATGTCTTAATACCACATAAAGCCGCATAGCAAGTTTTATAAACATATATTCACAAATAATCGATATATACAATTTAAATTATTCTCCATAAGAACAACATTGGGGATGAGTACATAGGTTAGCTGCAACAAGGAACAAAAAATATGGGTTTTCATGCAATTATCAACATAAATCACCTAGGTGAAATCACATACCAAGTTTCATCAATATACATTCATAAATAAGCGATATGTACCATTTTGATTTTTCTCCATAAGAATAACATGGGGGCTGAGTACGCAGGTTTGCTGCTAAGGTAATAATCGGTAAAACTTGCTGTTTTTGTCCAAATAACAATAGACAACAACCAGATGAAGCCGTATACCAAGTTTCATTAGTATCCATTCATAAATAAGCAAGATATCAAATTGTTCTTATTCTCCATAAGAATAACAACGTACTGTGTTTAGCACTCTCAATATCTCGGTAACCAATTGACGTAGAGCGATGATCAAAATACCAATTTTTTTTACGCTGAATTTAATGGTATATATATATATATATATATACAGTTTCGAACGAATGGTGTTTTTGGGGTCTGGGGACCTCAAAACCAAAAGTTATCATGGAACCGGTCCTAGGTCTTACCATGCCGACTACGGTAATAGCTTCTTCCCTATAGGAGAAATTCGTTAAAAACTGGTATACGACTTCACATAGTTAAGAGTTATATTGATATTACCATAAAAACCCTTTTTTTGTGCTCCTTGTTGCAGCAAACCTGCGTACTCAAATGTTATTCTTATGGAGAATAATTAAAATTGTATATATCGCTTATTTGTGAATATATTTTTATGAAACTTGGTAAGTGGCTTTATTAAGACATTTATATCTCCATTGGAAATTCGCTGAGTATGCAGGTTTGCTGCGACGGGGGTATTTATACTTTTTTATATATATATATATATATATATATGTGTCTGTGAGCACAACTCGTAAATATAATCCGATTTTTACGATATTTGGTATAAACGTGTAAAGCAGCATTTACGACTATAAGTTCGAAAACCAGACAGATCGACCTATCCGAAGAGGTATTTTGGGGGGTTTTGTGCCCCAAAAATGGTGTTTGTTGAGTTTTTTACATGTAATTTTTGAAAAAGTCAAATTTTAGTTTTTTCCATTGGAATCATCTTAAGAAGATGCACAATTTGGTGTTTTTATCATTGCTCTACTGGAATGGTTATTGAGATATTGAAAGTTTTAACACAGTACGTTGTCCAATGTTATTCTTATGGAGAATAAGAAAAATTGTATATCTCCCTTATTTATCAACTAATCCTGATGAAACTTGGTGTATTGCTTCATATCGTTGTGGTCTATTAATATTTGCACTAAACAATTTTTTCCGTTCACAACATTGCGCCAAAAGTTGTTGTTACTGCAATAACCTAAATTGATCTATGGTGCGTTTTTTCTCGTGCAGGATGTGATGTCGGTGCCTCGTACTATTGTGTCATATTGAAATCCTGAGCAGGGTGTAGTTTGGCAACAATGTGCTAGTTCACAAAATACACCTCAGAGTGCTCTGTTTCTATTCGTTTAAAAGTTGATGCGCAAAAGATCATCTGCGCAACGAGATCTAAGGTCTCGTATCGGACAGCCGTAATCACACCAAACGAGAACCATAGGTCTCGCAACACACCAAGGTTTGTAGAGCTTTCAGACCAGGTGTGCTTATTTACATAAGAGTAATGTTCACAGCAAAGATGTCTTACGAGGGCGTCCAGCTGATGCATAAATCAACAACATACCATAAAGTGTTGCCAACCTTAAGGGTATAATAATGGTACCGCTATTGTTAAATTGTCACTGGACATGCAGAGAGAACATTTAAACCCTTAATAGAGTAATCTAATAATACAAATACATAAAAAATATTAGTTTCATAAAACAACAGCTTATCATATAATGTAACCAGTTAAACAATGTTAATTCTAATTACACTGATGAGGAAAATATGGTACTTGCACGATAAATATCGTGTTTCCAGCAACACTGCAGATTGGATTGGTGATCACGTGACCTTACAGCTGTTTTTACGAAGTCTCTCTTCCCGGCTGATAAGAAAACCTTAAATAGATCAACTCAGCACACCTGGTCTGAAAGATCTACGAACCTTGGTAACGCACCACCGTAATCACATACAAATATACTACAATGCAGTGAACTGTGTTAAGTGTACCTAGTTACGCATTTCAGCATGTGACATAGGGAGTTCATTAATACCTTGCTATTAAAAGTGCTATTGTTAACAATGTTATTCTTTTGGAGACAAAGTAAAATTTGTTATCTCGCTTATTTATCAATGTACATTAATGAGGCATGTTTTGTAATTTCAACTAGACATGATCTAATGCACAAAAACAAATTTTTGTCGATGACTACCAAAGCCAAAAACCTGCGTACTCAGCTGCCATGTTATTCTTATGAAGAGCAAGTATAATGTTCTCTCTTAAATTAATAATAATACTTGGTACAGTACAGTAGAACCTCCCATATCCGACCATGACGGGACCGGGCCGTGGTCGGAACAGCCAAAAGGTCGGATATCGGGAGGAGCGTAAAATGCCGTTCCCAGGTACAAAAAATGAACAAAACAATATTGACATAAACGCACAAACTGACATTCCACATCAACAACCACGGCTAAACTGACAGTTTTTTACCCAAAAGTAAAGCATAGTATCGATGAGTCACTTTTTCAAGTCTGTACAGGCTCGCGAACGGAAACGGACCGTGAGAGCACGAGTAAACAATAGACAGACGGACGGTCGGATATCGGATATGGGAGGTTCCACTGTATGTGACTTCACCTTGTAAGTTACAATATTTGCCTGATAACCAATTATTAGTGAATTTCCTTTGGAAAGTGAACTATTAGCATGACCCGCACGGTGAAACTTAAGCCCGGGACCACCATAGAAGTTCCTACCGTGACCCCCTGAACACGTTTTGGGGGTCGTTCAAAATTTTATATATATATATGTGAATGCACTCTAGCGGTCACATTTTTTGTCTGATTTACTTCAAATTTGGTAGGGACGTTTTATTCTGTAATCAGTTGGACAAGTTCGTTGGGCAAAACAATCGGAAAACTTTAAACCCTTTTTTGGGGGATTAATCTTTCAAATTTTGAGTTTTTGGGCCCAAAAAGGGTCATAAAAGCCCCAGATGTAAAATTAATCCATGAATAAAGATGGGAATTAGTGAGGCGAAACTTTTAAGCCCTCTCCCGTCATTCTAGCATAACTATTTACCAAGTTATAGAAGGAAATGTGTATTGACCAAACACAGTACGTTGTCTGAAGGGGGTTTTACATTAGAAAAGTCTTGTTAATCAATTGTTTGTGTACTTTTATCGTTCCCAGCATCCTCACGCCTACTTTAAAGCCTGACTGGACCTTCTCCTAACCTTATAATGCACAAAATTGAATTCCCAGCATTGCAGGTAAATAAAACCAGAAGCATCAGAACAGCCAAAAAATCAATGTTTTCAGATTTCAATAAAAATTGGAATAAATGTGTTTTACACTGATTTTGAGTTTTAAATGTTTATATGTGGAAATTCACTTCCCTCACGTCAGTGTGCTGCGTGCGAACTCGTTTTGTTCCTTGTGGCAGCAATCCCGCATACTCAGCCATTGTTATTCTTAAATTACTGTTATATATCAGTTATTTATATTTGTGAATGGATTGATATTTTTGCCTTGAGACAAATTATTTTATCTTGTTGCAGCAAATCTGTGTTCTCAGCCACTATGTTATTCATCACTTCTTTATGAAACTTAGCAAGTGACTTTTAAAGAAAATATACAATCAGTTTTATTTTTGCACCTTAGTAAAATTTAATTAACATCTCAAAGTTTATTCTATACCTACAAAGGCAGAATATGTCTCAATTACAGGCTAATACAGGTAGGCCTACAGTATAATTTATCAATATGTGTTAATTTAGAGTTAGAAGCAACTTAGTTACATAATAATAAGCAATTAATTGTCATATCAACAATGTGTTTTTAAACCAAATGCAAGTCTACTCCAAGTAATTGTATTATTGCTGCCAAGAAAAAAACTAACTTAGCACATAAAGGCTTAAACATGTTTGCTGTTTCATGTTCTCCGGGGCCTTTCATGGACCAAAAAACTCCATGTTTAAATTACCTAAACCTCAAGAAGAGGAGGTTAAGGGTTTCCCTTACAAACTTGTACAACTGATTCAAAGAATGTATACTGTATACTAAATGTAAATAAATCTGACAATAAATGTGATCACTCTAGTGAAAAGTTTTAAACGACCCCCAAAACAAGTTTAGGGGAAATGTTGGGAAGTAATATCGTGGTCCTGAGCTTAAGTCTCACTGTGCGGGTCATGTTAATAGCTCACCATTCAGTAGGACATTTTTTGCAATATGAGTAATATTTTTATTGGAATAATATTTTACTAATGTATCAAAATGCCATCTACACTTGAATAAATGTACTGACCAAGATATTTGTTTATTCTGGTCATACAAAATCAAGGGAAAAGGAAATATATAAATAGGCAACTAGGTATAAAAAGAACATTTCAAAACAATATTTAAAGTATATAAACCTTTAATAAATAAACAAAACAAAGTTGTATATTCATAATCTCATATAAATGATGCAGTCATCTACTGGTTTATTTCAACTGGCTAGTCTTTCCTGCTTCCACGCACTGATGAAGACTATATAACCTGTAAACAAATTAAAAATTCAACAACTATATTCTAAACAAAAACTGTTAACATTAAATATATCCATTTGTTTCTTAGCTCAGTGTAGGTAAGGATTGAAATCACTGTGAGATCATAGCGTATATTAAATGCATCATAGCTAAGAAACATTAATAAGTGTAATTGATATTAACAACTAATATTTATGTCGTTACTTTTACTTACTGGCAAAACAAAATAATGATTACTGCTTCACTGTCCTCAAATGATTGTTTACTTCTGATCCAGTTAAAACTCAATGAAATTGAACACACAATTAATTAGACCTCAAACAGCCATTTTCAACGCAACAAAATTTACAATTTAAATTTTTTTCCTTTTCATGTCCCAGGCCTGCTTGTATTACAATTTTGCCAAAATGAACGATACATTTTTTCTTTACATGTCATGAAGCTGTTTTACTGTAACTTTCACTTTTTAGAATCTGTATAGTTTAAATTTTTTTCCTTTTCATGTCCCAGGCCTGCTTGTATTACAATTTTGCCAAAATGAACGATACATTTTTTCTTTACATGTCATGAAGCTGTTTTACTGTAACTTTCACTTTTTAGAATCTGTATAGTACTGAATAAGATCAGCCTATTGTGCTGTTTTATGTATTAATAAAATGTCCCTGACCAGGCCCAATATAAACCCAAGGAAGAGAATATTAGCATGGTAGACTGGTTTTCGCCTCACTTGGAGGTGTTTTTGTTATGAGTAAACTAGAGTTTCTTTAATAAGTAGTTTTCACCCCTTGAAACTAATCAGTACAACTGAAAAAAACTACCAACAATTAATGGCTTGTTTGGACCATTTTCACAGAGCTACATCGAAGTAAATGTTTTAGTAAAACAGCGTTTTCAGCTCAGTAGTATTCGTCATCAATGAGCTATCAGGGATAGAATAATGAATATAGGCATCACTGCTGAAAAACATGTTATACAGAATTTTAAATTATATCTGTTCATCGAGTTTAAGTGGTCTGATCGTAATTTTTTCATGGATCAGCAGGAAAAACTCACTCCAAAATCCCATTTTTTTAAATTGCAAGTCAATTTTAATCGCAACTTGAGTGTTTTTGTACACCCCTTATTTTAAGATAGCTGTTCCAACACTTTACACATCACGATAAAAAACTCACCAATGAGGATAGTGTCAAGTAGCTACAGCTGCACTCGGGCCAAACCGTTGATCAAAATAAAGTTTCTGCTCTTCTTTTCCAGTTATCACCCATGTGAATCACTAAAACAAGAAAAGCAATCATGGATTAAGAAACAAGAAAATAAATAACATATGGTTAAGTGTCTGGTCTACAAGAATAAAATAGTTTACCAATTGTTTTTGTGTGTCATCAGTCTAATGGGTGATGGTATACTATCGTCCACATTGTGGCATCGGAAATGAGTAAAACATCATTTGACACTATGAATGAATGACAAACTGAATTGACATGTATGTTAAGAGTACAAACACCCGCATAAAAATAAAATAATACTTAATATTGCATCAAATGCAATTTGATATTTTCGCTAGAGCATTATTTCAAATTTTTAATACTTAGAAAAGTGAGGATAATTTGTTATAAAGGTATATTGAACACGATTTGATTACTTCATGTTTTTAATATAACCCACAATGGTACATCATCTTAGACAAGAAGGAACTGTCCAGGTCTATGTATCATCAAATATGGGATACAAACATCACCCTAGAACACTTTACTTAAATGAATTTGCTTGAGAAAATGTCCCAATCCAGAGTTATACAACCACCACAGTAAATTATAGACAATGTTCAATGTGTGTGAGGTGAAATAGGAATCCAGAAACTGCTGAAACCTTTGGATTTCACAAATTTCATGTTGCGTAAAACTTTGACACCAAGACAACAAATATGTCTTCATGTGGTTTAGTATACGCTGTTACAAACGAGAAAATCAAATAAATGATAAGAGCATTCTTTTTCTGCCCATTGTAAGTAATTTTAATCATAGTACTAAATATGTTTAAGTCCATGCTCCTCACGTGTGTATGTGTAATTATGAAAAAAGATAGCTATTGCATTTTGTATTAAGTAATGAAGAGATGAGTTACTTACAATGACCTGAGGAGATATCCCATTATTTTAAAATTATTTTTAATACTAGCCAAAATATGTTTGTTTTAAACATTTTCTTTCTTTATTTATTGTCTAACACGTATCCAATGTGAAAGTTTTGAAAATATTACTTATTTATTTTAATTCACTTGTGAAAAGCAAACTTCCAACAAACTTAACTCTACGCTTGGGTAAAATAAATCTTAGTTCACTCATTACCACATCAGTTTTCACGGATATCAACAGCATTTCTGACAGGGATAACTTGTGTCATCACTTGTGGATTTGAGTTTTGAGATATTGTATGAACTTCTTACCAATTTAGACTTCAAATTACAAAAATATTTAATCAAAGCATTGATTTTTAAAATTTGAATAGGCTATTGTTAAAACAAGAACAAATGTTCATTTTACCAAATATTTGTAAATCAGGCCAGCATTAATTAAGCAAGAAGAATTGATAACAGACAAAACAAAAGGACCAAGTTATTGCTTGGTGTTAAATTTCCAACATGACTGAAACATGCAGCAGATTGACAGCCAGCAGTTTAGCATACAATTGTGCGAGTTTAAGTTCTCTCATAGCAATATGGACAATTGACCAACTGCTGGGTAATGAGAAGACATGACTTAATGCTCTAGAATTTATTTATGGAAGGGCACAATTGTTCCCATAAGAAAACAACAAAATGAGTGCCAGCTGCTATTAGTACATTTTTCATTATGGATTTCCTTAACCGAGACAGCAAAAGTTACAATTTGAAGGCAAATTTTCTGAAACACTAGAGGCCAACGCAAGGCGTTCACTGGTGTGTGTGTGAGCAAGGTAAGATCTCTATTTCAATTAGACTATGGCTCCCTAAATCATCAATGGTTGAGTATTCAAGTTTGCTCAGAGAGGGCAAGCTATCACCAGATGGGTCTGCATAGCGTATATTATACAATCATCACTACAAACTTGAATGAGGCCCATTTCTACGAATACTTATCACCAAAATTAATTTGGCTAGATTAGATGTAATCTAAATTTTAACAGCTCCACATTTCTTCACCTACCTCAGTTGGAGAGCAGCATCAGCAGAATCCTTCCAGTGTCTGAAAACAGAAACCACAACTATGTTAATTCTTTGCAGTTGAGAAAAACAATTTAAAGTCTTAAATTTTTAGTCAATCAGTCAAGTTTTATAATCACAATGATTTCAGAGATCTTGGTAGTATGTAGCTAACATCACCTTGTTTGGTACTTAGGACAGCACTAATTTTAATACCTTACAATTACTTTTCTTTTTTATCCATTAATTTAAGAAGGACAATACTTTATTTATCTATAAAAATTGAGAAGTGCCATCAGTTGGAGAAGGGTTAACTTTTCAAATCAACATTATATTTCTGACTGTTATCTCATCACTTGACACATTTTGAAATAGTCTAATATAATTATTAAATTAATAATAATTTTTTTTTTAAGTGAGCATCTCGCTAGCTTAACGGTTAGTGTCTTGGACTTCGGTTCAAGAGGTCCCGGGATGTCCACGGCAATTTTAGGGGTATGGACCGCTTTCCCTTAAAAGTGTTTGTAATGCACTATAGCTTAAATGCCACTAAAAAAATGTTTAAATACCAACAAAATTTTAACTTAATTTTTATGATTCCATCTTGGAACATGGAGTTATGTTTTGAAAAATATTTTTGTGCTAACTCAAAATTACGCATGTTAATACAATTTACTCTAGTTCATCCATGACACTCTCAGAACTAAGTCTACCAATAATGCACTTATACTTGTCTATACTGTAAATTCTAGGCCTAATCCAATGTAGCACTGAAGGGAGACCAAGATAGTGAACACACGACACATGGTACTATGACACAGTGCTAAACTAATGTAGGCTAAACTTGTTTTCCAGAGAGAAAATTCACTGGTTAGCAAACAACTGTCCACCATCGGATAGAACATCCTCCAGTAGACATGATTTAGCCTGGGTCATACATAAACTGTTATCACTAATAACAATCAATTAACAGTGTATTTCCTGTAGTTTCATAACCAATAGAAGAGACAAGAAACAATGAAAATATAATATCACTCCTATTGACATTAAACTATATTCTTTAGATAGTATAATGGTCCAAGAGGTATCATCAGTAATGGGTAGTGGTATGCAATAGTCCACATTATGGCATCGGATAAATTTGTTACATCATGTGGTACCTCTATTATCATTAGCAAAAAGAAATACTACAAAAATTAAGTTTTTAATACTACAGCATGAATTATATTTGTTAACGTTCTTTAAAAATCATTGTTATGAAAACATATTTTATAAAGAAACTTCTAAAAAATAATCTATAAATACTGCATACCCTTATAAGTAACCTGGTTTAATGAGTCAAGTGCAGAAAAGAAAATATTAGGCTCTAGTTATTAATTATCTGGAATAGCCTATCAAATACAGATTTACAGATGAAACCTTTTTGCAACTGAACAAACAAATGTACACTGTTTATCTTGTTTACGATACTGCTATCAGTACCAACTAGCTTTGCCAGTTCAGACAGCCGGGTTGGCAGCTTTCAGCACACAAATTCTGCCCATTTCGGTGGGTTCCGCCATTTCTGGCTCCAAAATGTAGTGGCAGACTTTGCTTTGACATACCCTCCAAATCATCATGACTGGATTATGACAATTTAAAGTGTATTGTGACCAGTGTCAGAAGCACTCACACAATGTCTAAAACAATTATTCTTCCTCCAAGATGGATATTTCTAGTTTTGATGAACTTCTAAAAATAAAAATGGCTCATTTATCAACAAAAAACCAACCCTTATTTACTTTATATAATACAAAGTATAATTTCAACTAAATATTTGCCTTCAAAAATTGCCTTTCTGAATTAGGAATAAATCAGTTTTGTTAACAGTAGGCTATGCAATTTTAAAACTAATGCTTAAAACATAAAATACTGAATAAGGCCAACAACAATCAATGTGATTTATGAATATATACTTACTTGATAGCAGCATGAATGATGATCACCACACCAGTAGCAGCTAACCCTGCAACAAGGACGACAACGTCTGTTCAGTTACAGTTTGAATAAAACTTGTGAATCGAGAATTGGCCATTTCAGGATCAAGCAAGCTTTTTATTCTGTTTTAAGCAATTCAAATGGTAATTCTATTACATTCTTTGTAATTTATTATAAACTATATTAAGACAAATTGCAATTTTTTTAAATCTGATTCCAATAGCCTAATCGTGATAACAGATGTTTTCATTTTTGATTAAACATCATGTCAGTAGTGTTTAAAATGTGACTAGCTACTCTAAATCCTTAAAATCCGCTGAGGATATTTTAAGATGTCCTTTAGTAAAATGCACAACTTGGCACTTGATAATTGTTAGACAGATCTCAAGTTCCATCAGATAGGGGCGAAAGATAAAGAATTAATCACTAGTATCATTTGAACTATGTTATCATCATATGGAACCATGACAAACTGAAAAGGAATTTGAAAAATAATTATTCTGTTAATAATGTTAACATTGAAAAAGGGTTTAATTTATTTATATAAAGTATGGAGAATAGAAGATTCATTCATGGTTGTCTATGAACATGATCTACTGGAGAGTAGTTTTAAGTAATGCAAATCACACTATGTTATTACTGACATATAAATGATAAATAAAAAAGTAGTGTGTGTAACCTTCTGGGCCAAGGTCTGTTGTCAAGTTTTCGGATCGCGCTAGTGCCTCTTACATGACCTATCGACTACTGAAGTAGCCGGGACTAACAGCTGAACATGTCTCCCGAAGAACGGTGGCAGTCCATAGAGTTTAATGGATTTCACAGAGAATTGAAACCGGGTTTTGTGGGTGGTAGGTAATGATAAATAATTGAATTAATTTACTTTTATTACAGTAGACGCTCTTTTATCCGGCATGTTCGGGACCACGCCCATGCCGGTAAATCGATTTTTCCGGATAATAGAACTTTTTAGTTATTAATGGGAATACAGTAATCTGAGAGTCTGTCATCTCGCTACACAGTAATGAGCTGTGGTCGCGTGCGTTGGTTGACCTTGGCACTGCTCCGGAACACCTGCATTTGTGGACGGATGGACAGACAGATAGACAGGCGGACAGACAGCCGGGCGGAAGTTGGCGTCTAAAAATAGGTTGAATACAGTAATGTACTGAGCAAAGTTTACGAACATCACTGAGCGTTACTGCTTAAGACGTAAACAAACAACAGGTGACTAAGAAAAAGGCAGGAACAGTCCAGCGCAGTCGCAGTACGAAACGGAAACGACCGAAAATACCTGGAAAAACCCGGGTCGCCTGGTGCCGGTTAATAGAATGTGCCGGTTCATAGAATGCCGGATAAAAGAGCGTCTACTGTATTTAAAATTTTGTTCTTTAATATCAAATGATTTAGTTACTAGAGATTGGAAATATATGCACTTAATGCTCTTTATTAATTTCAGAGTGACACAAATAGCAAAATAAATACCATATATTATTTTGCATTTCAGTTAATGCTAAATACCTAAACTTTTTATCAAACTACCACTACAAATAGGCCTAATACAACATTCAGGACAAACAATTTTACTGTTAGTAAATAATCTAATTAACTTGTAAAAATCAACTTGAAAACTTTATAAATACCCCCGTCGCAGAAAACCTGCGTACTCAGCGAACTTCCAGTGCATAATATATGTCTTAATACCACATAAAGCCGCATACCAAGTAGCATAAAAATATATTCATAAATAAGTGATATATACAATTTTAATTATTCCCCATAAGAATAACATTGGGGATGAGTACGTAGGTTTATTGAAACAAGGAACACTCACAATTGGTGTTTATGCAAATATAAATATAATTCAATATAATGAAGTCACATACCGAGTTTCATCAATATTCATTCTTAAATAAGCGATATATATACAATTTTAATTATTCTCTACAAGAATAACATAGGGACTGAGTACGCAGGTTTGCTGCTAGGAGAATAATCCTTAATTTTTTTTTTTTTTAGAATATGTTCATAAATAAGCGATATAATTTTTTCTTATCATCCTTAAGAATAACATTGGACAACGTACTGTGTTCAACACTTTCAATATCTCTGAAACCATTTGACGTAGAGAAATTATCAAAACATAAAATTGTGTGTTTTTTAAAGCTGAATCCAATTGTGAAAACTAAAATTTGATTTCAATAAATATTACACGTAAAAACTTCAAAAAACCAATATTTGCGGTAAAAAAACCTCTCAAAATACCACTTCGGATAAGGCAATACGTCTGGTTTTCGAACGTAAAGCCATAAATGCTGCTTTACAGTTTGAACCAAATTTCATCAAAATCGGACTTTTTTACGAGAGTTATCGCACCCACGGACACATACACACACACACACACACACACACACACATATATATATATATATATACAGTTTCGAACGAATGTGTTTTTGGGGTCTGGGAACCTCAAAACGCAAAGTTATCATGGTCCCAGGCCTAGGTCTTACCATGCCGACTACGGCAATAGCTTCTTCCCTATAGAGTAAATTTGCTAAAAAAAGCATGATCAATCCATCAGAGAAATTTAACATCAAAGCCACAATGACTATTACTAGACATTGCAGTTTTGTTTCAGACATATGCTTGTCAATTAAAATCATCACTGGATTTTAAATTAATACAATAAAATGAAGGCGACTAATTCAGGTATAAAACTTTAAGGCGTAGCAAAAATGCTATAGGTTACATCTCAAATGCACATCGAGGTTCCATTACACCTACTTTCCTGGGCTATTATTATTTTAGTTAATTTTAAATTCAAATCTATATACATTTAAGAACATATGTTATTTACCTTATATCGACAAAACTGTTTCATCACTTCTTAAACCAGTCCTCAAGCCCTGGAAAACACACACTTTTTAATAACTATGAAATTCACGAGTATAAATTAAACGTTATATCCAATGATATTTATCAGATATAAAGCAGCCAAGGAATTATTTTCATTCAGATCAAACGGTAATTCCATTGAATCATCATTTGAATATCACACCTACATTATGTTGCGTAGTTGATGAATGTAACAAATCATAAGATAAATATAACAGAAATGTTTACGGTGAATTGTTTAATACTATGCACACAGTTCAGATAAAAAACTAAGTCCACTAATGTTTATAGTATTTCTCCTTTAAAATGCTTGAGTGATATTTAAGCATAAACTAAAATGTTATCCAACGATATTTATCAGATAAAAAGCAGCCATGGGAATTATTTTCATTCTGATCAAACGGTAATTCCATTGCAATCATCATTTGAATATCAAAGCTGACCATAAGCAGGGTGTCTACTCAGTCATTCAAACAAAAATCAGGGACTTTTCGGGGACTTTTAGGGGACATTTGGAAAAAATCAGTGACCCATTCGCGAAACAACTTTAGAGCCTAGGCTACAGAAAAGCGAGTCATAGAATAATGATAGGGTACAATACAAGCCCAAACCTGAACAAAACCGTATCATCAGATTGTCATGAAATTAGTTAGCTAGGCTAGTGTATGCCATTAATGAGATGAAAATGTACCACAACATAGCTCAGTGTAGCCATAATTTACTGTTAACTTACCATAAAACCCTTATATAGGCTATATAAGTACTGCAACTAAACATAAAACACCATTTCACCATTTACCATGCAATAAAATAGGCCTAAATGAGAATCAAGTTAGGGCCTAATTGCTTTCCACTTTTCAACAAGTTTTCTAAATTGACATGTTTTTTGCCTTTCATATGGCAGGCTAAGGCATTTGAAACTTGCACTTTCCCGGCATTTTAGCATCGGTCAGTAAAATAGAAAAATCTTGGCAGGTTATCACTTTAACCTTTAGTTTCAAGAATGAGATTTAGTTAAAGGTAAAACACTTAAACACAAGCCTACACCAAATAATTAAACCATAAGTACCGTACTGCAGTTAACTACTAAAACTATTAATACTGAAAAGCAAAACAAAAACACAATATCATTCCTGGGTTATTTCGTTTCAGTCTTATATTACTAAACAAAACTATAGACAATTAGACGAGAAGGCAAATTAACCTAGGTAAAACGTTCTCACTTTCATCCGGCAACCGGGTTGGCGGGTTCGCGAAATGTCTGCGATAGCGATAGACAATGCATACTTATTTAAATGGAGCAATACGACTGGAGGGAACGATATGAAACTTACATCAACGCCAGCCACCAGGTTCGCTAGTATACTCAAGTTTGTTTAAAGATTAATTTAGCTTCCTACCACTAGGATCGCTAGTGCTTTCAAGGCAAGATACTAATTTTAACCTTCGTGATCGACTTCGTTGGTAGCTTCATAACTGCGCACCAAAGGGACACGCGAGTTACTGTTATTCGATAGTTGTACAGGTCAGTAGCTATTCCCCGTGCCAAGTAGCTGGTTGTCCAAAAAGCGCCACAGCCAGTCAACAACGATCGCGCAAGTTACTTGCACCGTGGTACTAGGTTATTTGCACCGTTCCAAATAGCAGTTACTGATCGCGCAAGTTACTTGCTAGTACTAGGTTATTTGCACCGTTCCAAATAGCAGTTACTGATAACAGTCCTGCGTCCTCAGTTAATTGTACAACTAGTTATCAGTTTCTAATCACAGTTCTTCGCCATCATCGAACTTACATCATGAAAGATTTTTATAAAAAGCTTTAATTAATCTAATACAAGCAGATATTAATTATGTAGTATTACGATGATAAAATTATCATACTGCTTTTGTTCCAAATGTATTGCTTAGAGCTACATTAAATTAGGAAATATAATGGAACTTTATTTTCTAGAAACAACCGTTCTACAGTCACAGTTTTTCAATAAAATAATGCAAAAACCGCCAACCTATTACGTTTAGGAAAGTTGTTATTTCACTGAAACACAAATGGAACATTACAGTTCTTGTTTCATGTCCTGGTTGCACCACAAATGGCGTAGACATATCGGCATATCCAGACACCAATAAATAAACTTAGTCTAGAAAGCAAATCTTGAGGTCGAAAATATCCTCTATCGGTTCGGCAAAATGCACCGTAAAAACGTCATGTAATGTGGGGTGGAAAATAAATTAAATAACGTGATATTAAAAATTCGTGACTTCTGCACTAAAATCCGTGACTTTCCGTGACATCCGTGCCCGTTTACCGAATTCCGGGACTTTTCCGGGACTTCCGTGACTTCCGTGACCAGTAGACACCCTGATAAGGGAAATGACATTATATTACCATGTAAACAAATCGGAGCCAAAATATAATTTAGAATTAATATGGACTATGTTTAAAATCAGATAAAACTATTTTTAAAATACATTATGTTTTCCTGTTAAATCGTAGAGTGATATTGAAAGGTAAGAGGTGTTTACTGGGATCACAAGGTGCAAGAGTTTCTGAACCTAATTTAAACTATAATATCGAAAACTTGTAAAATTGATATAGACAACTCTTGAATTAGGCCTACATATTACAATAAAACCTGTTTTTGGATACCTCAACCAGTCTCAGTTAAAGAAGTTGTAATCATTAACTCTCATCCCCGAAAGATGGTTAAAAGATGAATCATCATTAACTAGGTCGAGTATTTTTACGATTCAATTCAAATACTAGGCTAACTCGAATTGCAAAAAGGCTACTGCTTGAATTCAGCTGAAAATACTATTTATTTAGCCTAGCTTTTAGTATTGATTAATTATAATTGAACAGTTTTCTGTTATAAGAAAACAGATAAAATGTTGGGCTAGATTGTGATTTCTTCAACAATTCCATCAGTTAGGGGCGAAAGAATTATTAGCTTAATCAGATTTCATCTGAACTATGTTTTCATCATTTGGAACAACTCAAATGAGTTGTCTATGGTAAGTAACCTCTCATATTGGATATGTTATATTTAGTTTCTCTGATAACAAACATTCTAATACAAGTGAAAAATACTGTAAATAATTTTGTTTGTAATAAATACTTACCAGCTGTATAAGCCATATTCCTGTTACTTATTTTTCTATGTTTTTAAGTGAAGATCTGCAGCATCCATCATGGGCTAAAAAAAATTAAATAGTAAGTAATAATTATAATAACTTATAATCTTAGGTATTCTTCAAGGATCAGAAATACTCTCATCAAAACAATCAGTCTGAGGCGGTACATAAGTATTAAGTCATCATTTGAAACCGATGTGGTGACAATTTTAAATAGTACATTTGGTGTAAATAATTCATTCTAGGCTACCTAATTTTATACCAAATGTTCAGAGGGTGTTCCTGCCTTTGTTTTAATTTTTATGAAAATGTATAACCGTATCGAGCCATAATGTAATAGTATTAAAGGTTGTAGTTTTAAACATAATGGAAAATATACTAATTTTGATAGTATAATATATAAAATATTGTACATGGATCATTCTCACAAAACCATAAATGTGTTTTTATTTACCCTTACCACCCCGTTTTTTTACTTATAAGGTTTTCTATGAAAAATATGTAGATTTGTACCCAAAACATCCAATTCGGTCACTGAAGAAACCTTAGGCCTGTAGCAATGTGTCTTAAAAACGATGTATTTTTTTCGTTCTAAAAGATTTTAAATGTTAAACATATTTAGATCTAAGCATAATAATGCCATTTGTCGTTAAAAGATATTAACAACTTTTATCACGCAAAGTTTCGCTGTCCTCACATTTACTGTAGTGAGAGTTCAATACAGTAGACTCCCGATTATCCACGACCGGATTACCCGCGTTGCGGCTTATCCGCGATCGGCAAAAAAAAAAAAAAACCCAACTGCGGCAAGCGAAGTTTAGCGCGTAAACGTCTATCCTCGCGCCTGCAAATTATAGCTACCGCGCGCGACGCACTTGGTCTTGGGCGAGAGAGAAAGGGGTTACTAGCGGTCAAACGGAAGCCCACCCGCCCGCCAAAACATTAGTCATCTCGTGCCATCCCTCCTGACCGCCATATCATACGCAACTGCCCGCCATTATGCACACAGAACTCAATTACGAAATCACAGAACTTAACGAAGATACGCGGTCTGATTGTCATTTTCGGCCGACTTTACGTGATGCGATCGCCTTTTGCGGCCGTTACTATGCATTTTGGCCGGTCGCAATCGTCATTTTCGGCCGATTTTACGTGATACGATTGCCTTTTGCGGCCGTACTACGCGTTTTGGCCGCTCACAATCGTTCGCGGTCGTCATTTTCGGCCGATTTTACGTGATGCGATCGCCTTTTGCGGCCGTACTACGCGTTTTGGCCGCTCACAATCGTTCGCGGTCGTCATTTTCGGCCGATTTTACGTGATGCGATCGCCTTTTGCGGCCGTTACAACACGTTTTGGCCGGTTGCAGTCGTCATTTTCGGCCGATTTTACATTATGAGATTGCCTTTTGCGGCCATTACTACGCATTTTGTTCGGGTGCAATCGTTAGCGATCATCCGGAAATCGGCGGGAAATACTCGCTCGAACTTTCGAGTAGTTTTCAAAACTTCGAGTCGAGTTCGAGTATTAAAATACTCGGCCGAACACTCGATGTTTCGAGTAGTACTCGCACACCCCTATTATTAACTAGAAGTGTTACGTTAGTAGTTATTGCGTGATATAATATCAAATATCCATACATCCAAACGTTCACATTTATAATATTAGCAAGATTAGATGAGACATGGCAAGTGGCTTTGTGTGGTAGTGAGGAACATTGATATGCATTTGAAATTCGCCAAGTGTGCAGGTTTGCTGTGATGAGGTATCACTTAAATTACCCTGCATAATTTCATTTATCAAATGTTACATAATAGGCTAAAACCACTTCACGTTATAAACTTACCATTAATTTTGATGTTATCAAACTTTCTACTTCACAACCCCGGCTATATGTGACATGTACCTGAAACAATCCATGAATTATCACTAAAATAATTAATAAATTTTCAGCAAACAGATATTTTTATGTGAATCAGAATATACCTCATCAAGATTCAGTCTGGGGCGGTAAATAAGTCATCATGTTGATTTTAATAGACTTTATATACAGTTATTTTACAAGTTAAACTGTTTTTATTTCAGTTGTAACCATATATTAAAAATTAATAATATTTATTTTTACAGTAAGACCCCGCTAGTCCGACCTCTGACGGACCGATTCCTCACTTAGACCGACCATATCCTTATCGGCGTTTTGTTTACGAATCCGGTCGACGCTCGCCGTTTGTTTACGAATCCGGTTGACGCTCGTCGATGACTCATCACTGGCAATGCAAGTCAGTAGGCTGTGGACTGTTGATGCAGTGCATTCTCTTATGCAGTAAAAAAGAAAATACATTGTGCAGTTTTTTTTTAAGTTGTATGAGTTAATATTACATTTGTTTGTAGTTTTTCAACACATGCTATGAATTGTATAGGCCTAACAGTCCATGTGGCAATATGTTTAAACTAGTTTTATTACGTTTTTATGAGATTAAATTTGTTCCTCTGATAATCCGGCCTTTTTTGCGTTCCGACCATGCTCTCGGTCCCGTTGGTGACGGATTAGCGAGGTTCTACTGTACTTCATTAAGATACAAAAGCTCGGATAATGTATTACAGCAATAACAATTTTACTAACCTGAACACGCAGCTTCAGGGAAATTGTTAGTAGGCCGAATTGACAGAATGCACCATCCTGAAACCAGAATTTTTATATTTTATGCTCTGATAACAGTTTGAAGTCTACGTCTTCCTATTTATTCTTGAATTAATCATCAGATATATGCTCATCATAAATCAGTCTAGGGCGGTACATATCATCAAGTCATCATATGATCACATTCTGTTAGTTTTATAAGAGGTTTACTAAAATGTTTAATCAACAATTAGGCTATAAGTACAGCCAAAACTAATTGCTTCACAGCAAGCATGTGCAAGAAGCATATTTTAAACAAGTGAAAAATCACAGAAGTCAATTATAGGGAAATTATAGCAGAAGACATGTTGTTGAGTAGGAAAACAAAATTTGAACATCATTTTTGACTTTAAAATAATCAGTCGAATGTCGCACTCATTCCCTTAGGGTGAAGGCATATTCCCACATCCTTACACACGAGTGCATTTTGTATACCCAAACTCTGCACACTGGCAAGAGAAACAACTCTTCAGTGGGGACAATGGTTAGGGACATAAGTTTTGGTTATTACCTTATTCTTATAACATTATTATTATTTCTAATCGGCTCTAGAGTGAAACAAAACAAACATTATTGTTTAACTTTACAAACTTCAATCTTTGAAGGTCTCTCCAACACAAATATTTAGCTAAACGAAATAAAATTACAAAGATGTATTATTATATTCAAGTCTTTATAAGCCCATGCATTTTATTATAATGTTAATGGTTTGCAAATGTACAAATAAAGATCTAAGAAATCAATTGTTAAAAAAGTATTGACACTTCAAAACTAAGTAGGCCTAACGTAAATCACAGAGAGGAAAACTTCAGATATTAAAAATAATCACTTGAATCAGAAACTCCAGTCTGGCATGACATTACTATTATCATCACGTGCTTCCCACTTTAGTATAAAATTCGTCATCAGTAGGCCTACTTAAAATTACTGAAAATTAGCTGTTAACCTCAGCTTCGCTTGTGATTACACTACAATTATATTAAGATATTAGAACACTATTAGTGCCTATTCAGGACTCTCTACTAACATTTGTAGAATATGTATTTTTAGAATTTGTATTTAGTGGTACCAGGTGATTAACTATTGAAACGCTAATTCTTGAGTACAGTCTATATCATCAGATAAATTTCAGGTCAACTGGTCTAATAAATAAAATTTAACAAAATATAAAAAAAGGAAAATGCCTAAGATTTTCAGAACAGGAACTAAGACTATTACATTGTTTGCATTACATAGCCCCCTAAAAAAGTCAACTCAACCAGTCCTGCTTTTAGTTATTTGATCAGTAAAGATCTCAAATTGAAAAATAAAGTAACATAAATCACAGAGGGCAAACTTCAGATATTAAAATAATCACTTGAATCAGAAACTCCAGTCTGGCATGACATATCTATTATCATCATATGTTTCCCTCTTCGGTATAAAAATCACTACGAGTACTAGCCTAACTCAATTTAATATTTAAATCATCTGTTCTTTCGGAGCACTTACAACATTGGCTTATCTAGTACAATTGAAGAGAAGGTAGTCAAAATAAACTGGTTATAAGCATAATAAATTTACATTACTTATTCTGGTATAGGTCTATAACTGAAAACAAAGGTGGCCCTAATTTTAAATGAGAATTTAATATTGTTATGATTGTACGCTATAAATATAGTATCGGCTTTAAACTTAGTGTAGCGCTCTTCCCTTAGGTTACCGAGAGATCTCGGCCACCTTACACTTTGAGGGCTTTACTGTTCCCAGTCTTAACCACTGACAGAGGTACAATCCTCCGCAGCCGGCTTAATAGAGTGGGGTTTTCCCGAGCTGTAGCTGTTATAGAGAAAGTAGTTAAATTAAAATACCTTTAACTAGTAGTTTACTATTTAAACTAATACAAATTAGAACAGCTAACTATATTGGACTACAAGCACACAAATGTCAATAATTTTCAAGAATTACATTGAGGAAGACTTTTTCCAACTGAATTTGGCTTATTTTTGTCTCAGCTAGGTTGAATTTTAAATTTGTACTCTTTAATGATAGCAAGTTGTTTACTAGCATAAAAGACTGGAAGCAATAACCTTGCATCAAAATAAGTTGGTATGATTAGTCAGAGATCAGAATCCTTTTGGCTTATTTATGATTGCATAATCACAACTGTTCATAGTGAAACATGTCATCATATCTCTGTAAACATTAAAAAGGGCTTGCAAACTAAGTGGTAATTATTGAACCATATTTTTTTGCCAAGAACAACATGCATAAAGTTAGAAAAACCATTGAACTTGAATTCTTGGAACATTTGTTAACAAGGCTGAGGCTACTCTTGTACGGTCGCCAAGGCTACGGAAAAACTCGCTATGTATATCAGGAAATGGAAATTGGCATAATAAGGTAAATGTTGAGACTTGGCATCCTGTTACGGGGTGTAATTATAAAAATTTAAATAAAGACTTGGCATCCTGTTACGGGATGTAATTATAAAAATTAAAATAAAATTCATCATCTTACCTCATCCAATACCAAAACGCCTTAAACAGAACTTCAGCTTTCGATGACATTGAGAACTAGTGGTTTGACTGGCTCAGGAATACATTTTAGGCCTGATAATTCAACTCAACCCCGTTCCATCACAATATCCTGAAATTATAAAAACAATTATCAAACTAGCTTTCAGTGGCAGGGTGTCCACAAAAATTATTTGTCTAATTTCCATTCCCTCGGGCAAAATACAATTTGTCACCTAAATATCAGTTTCGAAGTACCATTTTGTGATTAAATACAGTTTTTTACCTCATACAGGCCATAACCACAATCCAACCCATATAAAAGGCCAAAAATGTAAAATCGAATGATGTTATCAGCCTAAAACAACCGAGCTGCAAATAATTTTAAAGGTCACTGTTCACATCTAATTGCACTAAGCTCATCAATCAAACCGCATGTTATTGATGTAAAATACAACAAAATGCTAAACCAACAATAGGCTAAAACAACAATTAAACAACAAGTTACTAAAAATGGTGATCTTACTGCAAGACCAAAAATGGCAATCAAACCTCATTAACACGTTCGCTGCGGCATCCCATTGGCGGGCGTTCGCAATGTGCGGCGAAGCCCCGGCGCGCCAGCGAATCAGCGAACGCAATTGGCAGCCAAATATTTCGGTCTGACAAATCGCAAAAAAGTGGCGGTGATGGTGCTGCGTTACCCCGAGAGTGGACGTAGTTCACTGAAACACCCACAGGTAGCAGCACTGCCTGGACCCGTAGCCAGTCCCTTTGTATTTTCACTCGGAGGGAGAAAATCCCCGAACTGGGACAAAATGTGGTGCCAGACGGGATTTTACGGGAAATTTTAGTACCAACCTACACCAATTTAAAGCTTGCATTCTAACCTACACGCTGGCAACGATAATAACGTTCCCGGCCGAGTGCTGGGCTCACACTGAAGCAATAGTTGGCAGGGGAGCGCGGCACTGCTTTAGCAGCTGTCAGCAAGGTGCGCCAGTAGCGGAGCACTGCTATAGCAGTGCCCCGCAGCGTACGTGTTAAATAAGTCAAACGAGACAGCCAGTTTTAAAACACTTTTCACTAAATACACTTTACTGACCAAAATCGGCATTTTACTTTAAAGCATTTTTTCCAACTGGTGCAAAATGCAGCAAGTGTCTTTACAGGCCAAAAACCCAGATTGGACACAACTGAAAAATTCTCTATAATCAGCAAAGTAACATGTTATTAGCGAATTTCCCTTATAGGGAAGAAGCTATTACTGTAAGTGGCATGGTAAGACTTAAGCCCGAGACCATGATAACTGTTTTGAGGTCCCCAGATGCCAAATCACTATTTGTTCAAATTCATTATATATATGTATTTACATATGTGTGTCCGTTACCGCTTTTACTTTGAAAGAAATGCCAGATTTTGATGAAATTTGGCACAAATGTGTAGAGTAACATTTATGACATTAAGTTCGAAAACCAGATCGAGTTTTATGGGAAGGGGGTTTTAAATTGTCCAAAAATCAGTTTTTTTAATTTTTTCTCCTAAAAATTAAAAAAACACTCAATTTTGGTTATAGCCATTTTAGAGCTTAAAATACCCCCCGTCGCAGCAAACCTGCGTACTCAGCGAATTTCCAATGCATTGATATGTTTCTCACTAGTACATAAAGCCACTCACCAAGTTTGACAAAAATACATTCATAAATAAGTGATTTATTACATTTTATTTATTCCCCATAAGAATAACATTAGGACTGAGTACGCAGGTTTGTGGCAACGAGGAAGATAAGAAATGAGTTTTTATGCAATTATCAATGTAACTGAACCAGGTGAAGCTACTTACCATGTTTTATTAATTTATGTTCATAATTAAGGGAGATAGAAAACTTTACTTATTCTCCATAAGAATAACATTAGGGCTGAGTATGCAGGTTAGCTGCTACGGGGACAATCAATAAAACATTTATTTTTTGTGCAATTATCAATATACCAGCACAACATGAAGCCACATACCAAATTTCATCAATATACATTCATAAATAATCAAGATATCAAATTTTATTTATTCTCCATAAGGATAACATTGGACAACGTACTGTGTTTAGCGCTTTGAATATCTCTGCAACGGTTTGACGTAGAATCACAATTTAAACACCAAAATGATTGTTTTGTGGAGCTGAAGTGATTGGTAAAAGAAAATGTGAAGTTTAAAATAAAATTAACTGAGGAAAAGCCAAAAACCTTTTTCCCATAAGATTAACATGGGAGATTTTATGAGCATGTTTTTTAGATTTTTTCCGCAACCACTTAACCTAGGTTAATAATTCAAAATACCATATTATTTGTTTTTTTAAGCTCTATAACATGGTCTAAACCTAAATTAAGTGTTTTAAAAATTTTAGGGTAAAAAATGCAAAAAACTGATTTTTGGAAAATTTAAAACCCCCATAAACCCCCCTTCCCATGGTCCGATTTTTCTAAAGTCATAAATGTCAGTTTACACATTTGAGCCAAATTTCATCGAAATCGGACGTTTTTTACTCAAGTTATCGCATTCACGGACACATATATAGATATATATATATATATATATATATATATATATACATATATATAAATTTGAACGAATAGTGTTTTGGACATCTGGGGACCTCAAAACAAAAAGTTATCATGGTCTCGGGCTTAAGTCTTACCATGAGACCTACGGTAATAGCTTCTTCCCTATAGGGGAAATTCGCTAAAAGGAAATAATTTGGTATTTTGAATCATTAAACTAGGTTAAGTGGTTGCAGACAAGTCAAGAACGCGTCCATAAAATTTCCCATGTTTATCTTATGGGTAAAAAGGTTTTTGGATTTTCCTCAGATCATTTTACTAAAAACTTCACATTTCTTTTTAGCAATCAGTTTAGCTCTACAAAACAATAATTTTGGTGTTTTAATTGTTGTTCTACGTCCAACCGTTGCAGAGATATTCAAAGTGATAAACACAGTACGTTGTCCAATGTTATCCTTATGGAGGATAGATAAAATTTGACATCTTGATTATTTATGAATGTATACTGATGAAAATTGGTATGTGGCTTCAACTAGTTGGCTAAAATAACTTATATTTGCACAAAATAAAAGCGTTTTGCTGATTTTCCCCGTAGCAGCAAACCTGCATACTCGACCCCATGTTGTTCATCTGGAGAATAAGTAAAGTTTTATATCTCCCTTAGTTATGAACCTAAATTAATAAATCCTGGTATGTAGCTACACCTGGTCAAATTAAATTGATAATTGCAAAAATACATATTACTTATCTTCCTTGTGCAGCAAACCTGCGTACTCAGCCCTAATGTAATTCTTATGGAGAATAAATAAAATGCTATATCTCTCTTATTTATGAATGTATTTTTGTGAAACTTGGTAAGTGGCTCTATTTAGTAGCGAGGCACATATATATGCATTGGAAATTCGCTGAGTACGCAGGTTTGCTGCGACGGGGATATCAATTAAGAACAGCAATTAATTAGGAGATATTAATAGTACTACAACCAAGACGCAATATTCCAGAATGTCTTTTTCAGCAAAAAAAAAAAAACAATTGTTTGGAGGCATATCTGAAATTCCTGGATTCCTCTCAAAATCTCTACATTTTCGCACTGAAAAATATTCCTGCCTTATTCCTGATTTTTCCAGTCTGTGGACACCCCGAAATAATGTGATGCACTTTCCTAAACAAATTTAAGCCTAGGCTAAAAAAAACATTTGTTACATCAGAGATTTCAATAGATATTTAGAATTTGCATGAATTTTTTTATAATAGGCCCTACAAGAACCTTCAGACCTGTTGAGCTTGATATTCCCTCATAGATATTCAGGAATTAGTGATTTTGTCATCATTAGGTTCAAAAACACACTCTGAATAAATGGTCGATATTATAATTAGGTCTTTAAGTGACTCTTTGGGAGGACTTCTGTGAAAGAGATGGAGTGAAGGGAGTGAGAAAGACCATTGTGTCCTCCTGGCACTCACTTTCTCTGATAAAAGGCAGAAACAATTAACTTAGTTGTTTTTGTTTTGTTATCCACTAGATTGATGTAAATAATTTAAACTAGAAACCGCCCAATGGTCGAAATTCGACCAAATATTATTTAAATTTAGTGGGTTTTGTTGCGCTCATCTCTCTCTCCTCTCTCTCTCTCTCTCCCCCCTCCCAATCCTCAATCCCAGGTAATTTTTTTAATGTGGAATTAAAAAGGATAGCAGAGGGGCTTTACCATTCCATTAAACAGTAGCCTTTTAATTTATGCCTGAAACCTCTTCACCTCATCCTTCCCCCTCACAAACAGGTTTAATTTTTAAACGTGGAGAAAAAAGGATTATAGAAGGGCGTTATCATTCCAGTAGCTAGTAGTATTTGAATTTATATTATGCCTGAAATATCTGTTCTCCCTGTTTTGCCATCATTTGTTATATTAACAGCTGTCAAATATAGAATTTATTTAATCAATTACTGTTCTTCCATAAGGTTAACATTGAAACTTTGAAAGCCTGTGAGGCGTAGCCCTGAGGGCCGATGTAAATTATAATGGGTTTCTGCTTATCTACAGGACACTACCTGTCTAATAACGGTTTGCGCGAATTTCTCCTACGATGCACACAAGCTGGGAAAAAAGGAGGACAAGTTTTGTGCTTGCCTACTAATATAAAGATTTAATTTAATTTTGCGAAATTAAAGCTGCTGTGAACACAGTAATACATAACTAAGGCTAAAAATAAATACCCCGTCGCAACAAACCTGCGTATTCAGCAAATTTCTATAGCATATATATATCCAAGTTTCACAAAAACCATTAAAAAATAAGTGATATGTAGCATTTTATTTATTCTCCATAAGAATAACATTAGGGCAGAGTAAGCCGGTTTGCTGCAACGAGGAAGATAAAAATGGGTATTTTTGCAATTATCAATATAACTCAACCAGATAAAGCTACATACCAGGTTTTATTAATTTAGGTTCATAACTAAGAGATATACAACTTTACTTATTCTCTATATGAATAACATGGGGGCAGAGTATGCAGCTTAGCTGCTACAGGGAAAATCAACAAAAAATCTTTTTTGAGCAAATATCTATTTAAGTTACCACAACTAGTTGAAGCTACATAAGTTTTATCAATATACATTCATAAATAATTGAGATATCAAATTTTATTTATTCTCCATAAGGATAACATTGGACAAAGTACTGTGTTTAGCTCTTTGAATACCTATCTCTGCAACGGTTGGACGTAGAACAATTAAATACCCCCGTCGCAGCAAACCTGCGTACTCAGCGAATTTCCAATGAATATATATGTCTTAATATTACATTAAGCCTCTTACCAGAATTCATAAGAAATATATTCATAAATAAGTTAAGCGATATTTCAAATATTCATTATTCTCCGTAAGAATAACATTAAGGGATGAGTACGCAGGTTTGCTGCAACAAGGAACACAAAATAATGGGTTTTTATACAAATATCAATAGAACTCATCTAAGTGAAGTCACATACCAAGTTTGATCCACATACATTCATAAATAAGCGATATATAACATTTTTATTATTCTCCATAAGAATAACATGGGGACCGAGTACCTAGGTTAGCTGCTTCGGGAACCATAGGCGAAAAATTGGTTTTTGGTTCAAACAACAACAAACCACAACCAGTTTCTTCAGTTTATGTTCATAAATAACTGAGATATAACTTCTTTTTTTTTCGCCATAAGAATAACATTGGACAACGTACTTTGTTTAGCACTTGTAATATCTCAGTAACCAATTGACGTAGAGCAATGATCAAAATACCACATTGTTTGTTTTTTAAGCTGAATTCAATGGTATAAATTAAAATTTGATTTAAATAACAATTACATGTGAAAACTAAAAAAAAAAACATTTTGGGGTACAAAACCCCCCTTCGGATGGTGTGATTTCTCTGGAGACAAACAAAAAATAAATGGTACTTTACACATTTGTACCAATTTTATTAAAATCGGACTTTTTTTACGAGAGTTATCGTGCTTACGGACACATAGCCTATATATATATATAAAAATTTGAACGAATGGTGTTTTTGGCATCTGGGGACCTCAAAACTAAAAGTTATCATGGTCTCGGGCTTAAGTCTTAAATGAGACATACGGTAATAGCTTCTTCCCTATAGGGGAAATTCGCTAAAAACCAAAATGATTGTTATTTTTTAGTAAAATTGTCTGAGGAAAATCTTAAAAACTTGTTCCTATAAGATTAACATGGGAAATTTTATGGACGTGTCTTTTTACTTTTCTCTACAACCACTTACCTAGGTTAATGATTCGAAAAACCAAATTTTTTTAAGACATCTATAAAATAGCTATAACCAAAATTTTTAGGGAAAAATTTAAAAAAACTGATTTTTAGAAAATTTAAAACCCCCTTCCCATAGCCTGATCGATCTGGTTTTCGAACTTAACGTTATAAACGTTACTCTACACATTTGTGCCAAATTTCATCAAATCGGGCGTTTCTCTCAAAAGTTATCGCAGTAACGGACACATATATATATAAATTTGAAAGAATAGTGTTTTTGGCATCTGGGGACCTCAAAACAAAACGTTATCATGGTCTCGGTCTTAACTCTTACCATGCCACCTACGGTAATAGCTTCTTCCCTATACGGGAAATTCGCTAAAATTTCATGGCTTAGATTGTTATTTAAAATACTTCTAGTAGGCTATGTTGTTTTAGGAAATTGAATTGAATGACTTACTTGTCATGAATCTGCAGCACACACAGTAACTTATTACAACAACGCATAAGTTAAGTTTACACAGGTCTCGTATTCCCCAACTCAGTTTTAACTAGCTACATTTTCTAGCCCTACACATAAAACCCAACTCAGTTTTAACTGGACATTTTCTAGTCCTACACATAAAACAACCTAAATTGTCTACAGCAAAATAATGAGAATTAATTTTAATGATCAAACACCACTTACAATATTGTAATTTAATCTGTTTAAAATGTAACAATGCATAGGTAGCCTGTCAGCCTGTGCCATATATTATTATTTGTTTTTAAAATGTTTTAACTTAATTGAAAGATTAATTATAATTTCTTATAGGTACTAAACCCAGAACCAGAATCATTGGTAGGAAACTTAAAAAAGCTGGCATTACAAGTTAGGCTTCTATGAAAATCCTTCAAACCCATTAACAGAAGATGAAGATGACGCAGGTGTTAGGGTTTACCTTTTTGGATATAACTGTAACTTTTAACCTCGGAGAAAAAGATTTAAATTTCTGCCCACCCATTTTAAAGTTTTCTTAATTAACCAAATCCAATGTTATAAGCAATCAAATCTTGTTACAGGTAATAACAACTGTTATAGGCTATTTGGGTTGCAATTTGCCTGCCCTAGTTTTTTCAACTCAAGTTTCCAAACCGACAAATAAATACCCTATACTGGTGGGAGTCCTTCGAGTATGAAATTAAATTCTTTATTGACACAACGTCACCTACATGATGTTACAAAAAGTGGTTAACAGGTGTGTATATCATTACAAAAAGTGTGTGAACTAAAAGGCAGGCGAGGTTAAGTTTTGTAATGAAAGAATAACTGTATTTAGTTCAGGTTACATCTCCTCAGGTTGTCAAAGGTAATCACAGAGGAATCATCGTCCAGTGCTCTGAAAGTTTTTTCATCATTGGAGACTTACATCAAACACTTTATTCAAAATTTAAATACCACCTAAACACTTAATGATAACATGTGTTGACCAAGCCATTTAAAATTAAACTTTGAAACACAGGATATGTTAGAAACATAATAAAGAAATCCTCAACACAAATAACGGCATTGCCTGTTCAATGAATTAGAATTTCTTGTAACAATCAAAACTAAATTTAATATCAACTGATTCATGGTTTCCACACCCTACTATTTTCCCAGTTTCAGTCCTTCCAGATTTTCTTAACCTATTCACTGCGCCTGGTTCGCCGGCGGACTACAAGATTTGCTGCTTGGTTGCCGGCGGGGCAGCGCGCCATTTCGTGTTTTGTTTACTCAGTGTGGTTCAGCCACTCGGAGAGGAAGGTTGATCTGCTACCGCATTGTTCCTAGAGTGTGTGTGCATAGTACAGTGCCATTCGTTCGCGTTTTGCAGGTGCGGCTTGGTCGCCTGCAGGGCAGCGCGCTATTACGCGTTTATGTGTATAGTATCAGGGTTCCTACTCAAGCTTAATAATCAAATTCACGGGTTTTTCACGGTTTACAAGGTCTAAAAATTGTCATTTCACGGTCGAATTATTAAAAAACCTAACCTATACCAGTCGCAAAACAACAACGCAGATGCGGCGCAGCGGGCAAATACTAGTTAAAACTACCACATTCCAACTACGATGTCACAGTACCATAAAACCATACCATACAAGTGAAACTTGAAAAAATAAGAACTCTTTTTTTAAAGTTTCTTATTGTTTTATCGTCGTCATCAGTCATGCCATCAGTCTATCGGTGATCGGTTGCTGGTGGTTTCTACTTCGCTCAGTGTTGCCAATAATTTTTTCCCAAACTACTCTCGATCCTCGTCAAAATTATCCTCAAATACCCTCGAAATCTTAACTCCTGTATTTGAGTAAAGAGTGCTAATGAAACAAAGGAAATGTGCTTGAAATTTGCTAGGTTTGAGGGAGCCGCCTATAGATGTCACTGGTGTATAATTAATGTTAAAGTTTAGAATAAAGAATAAAAATAGATGTTGCACACGCCAGCCAGTTTTTCGTCTCAAATTTGTCATGCGAGATATAACGGGTTTTTCTCAGAATTTATTTTGCTGCTTAACAAATCGCAGTACTATATAAATGTCTAACAGCTGATGAAATTTTGTTTACAGCCATAAACATGAATTATAAAACAGCTAACGTTGTCTATCTTTCAGTCTATCAACTGCTAGGATTAGGTACGCGGAGACAGATGAAAATAATCCCTATTTTATATTTTCGTTATTTATTGTCTGGTTGACGTTAAAATTTGCATTACTGCAACTTAGCGGACTTCTTGTCGCCCGACACTCGTGGCTCTTACACATTTTTAACATGAGACAATCACTCTATATGTAATCCTTACTCAAGCTTCATTTCTGTCATGAAGTTCGTTCCGAGTATTCGTCAGAGTAACGAAAATCGGAAGGGATGATAAAGTAAAGAAATGTAGTAATTTAATCATAAATAAACAACAATGATTGTAATAATAAGTATATAACAGAGTATAATATAAATTTGTATATTTTTAAAGGCTTTATAGTAAAATTCCCCTTTTTACCCTCAAAGTTAAAAACCAACAACGGTAATTACCCTCGAATTGGCAACGCTGATACTGTGTACATGGAATGCGCGAGTTACTGACGCGACAGTTGTATAGTTACAGTAGCTGCCTACTGTAGCTTGTTTACACCGCCTAATACAAAACAATACAACTGACATACAGGAAAGAAGATGTATAAATGGTCTTACACTAGTGCCACTCAGCAGTCAGTTGACAGTGAAAAAAAAAAACCCAGCAACTTAACAACTGTCTCCCGACGGCCCGAGTTCCTTTGCACCGTGGAAACCAGAACCAGGCCTAAATCATCCGAACAGCTGCAATCTGCAAGTAGGCAGACGACGCGGTATTCACCGTATTAACGTTTTAAATAATTCTGTCATACATATCCCTACCTGAAAACAAATGTGATATTTTCTGATATTATTTAATTGTTTTTCAAGTTTGATCTATTTTAAAGGTTTGATATCACAATTCTCGGCCTATTCCAGGTTTTTTCACAGTATACGAAATTCACGGCTTATTCAAGGTTTCACGCTTTTCACGGTTGGGTGGGGACACTGACAATGTGGTTCACGTATATGGTATAAATAATTCATTTTTAGTCAATAGATTATAAATAAAACTAAACTGTGTCATTTGCAACATCGCGGGACTGCAGTAATGCGAGGGTGTGCGATAGTTTTGGTGCTGTTTTTTGTGTGCAGTGCTGAGGATCCGCCGGCAACCAATAAATATTTGTACCCAAAAAACATCGATAGGAGTCCTGAATATGGATTATAACACTTATTCCCGACTTTTGAACATAAAAGGAAAGATTTTATGAAATAAAAATTTTAACACCTGTGTGTCGTCTTAATATACTATTTTCCGCAGCGAATGTGTTAATATTAACCAACAAAGACCAAAACAAAATGAAGCCGCTACTGCAGATCAGTGAACCCTTCCACCACACTACACACTTCACTCTGGCTAATTAATCGTTGGTCATTCTGCAAGTCCTCACACTTTAATATGCTAAAAATAAAAGTTTAACAACTATCCCATGATAAATATTTTATGTCCTTACCTCTTTCATTAATAATTTCCTTCCTCAGTAGGTTAAGCTGATTTTGTATAGCCATTTTAATGTCCAGCAAGCTTACTGAAAAACCTGGAAAACAAATTTTAAATTATATTTTCATTTCACACAAGAAACATATTTAGCACTACAAAACCCTAGGCTAGGCCTATTTAATATTTCAAGTACAAGAAGATTTCAGAATTGCTTTCAAATCATTATTTGTCATACGAACGAGACAAAAGCAATCATCACAAAACTTCTGTAGTGACTTGGAATTTTATAAAATTACTCAATTTCAAACTTGTTTTAAAACAATATTAAAGCACGGTGCGCACTGAGTCGACTCCGGTCCGGCCCACCCTTTTTAAAATGTAAAAATACACATAATCAAATGAGACGCCGCACACTAGACCGGTCCGCCTCGGCCCGCCCTCCAAGGACCAATTTGGCTCCGGCCTCGGTCGGTCCTAGGAGCGACAGAGGCCAGTCAGTTGAGTGGGGGGAGCGGAAGTGACTCATTCCTCCCTTCAGCAGACCGTTATCCACACGTGTTGTTTGTTTCGACGTCTTAAATTTGTGAATTGTTAACTACTTAAATTGGACATTCGTATAACAATGTTTTCATTTTTTTTTGTATTTTGCTATAGAAGATGTTTCATTAAATACGTTTTTTAAAGCAGTAATGATGGTTTTAACTATGTTGCAAACCTTTATACTTTTAAGACCGCTTTTCCCAGCTCTTAAGTTTAAACTAAACCTGAGGTTATTTTGAATTTGAGATTAGGCCTAAGTCACAGTTTATTTTACCAAAAATGAGATCTTGCCAGTTTGGTTTAACCCTTCGACTGCCCAATGGTGAATTGCTCGGTGCCCCAGTCATTTTTAGAAATTGCATAACTTACATTTTTTTATTAATTCACAAGTAAATTTCAGAATGGATGAAAAATATCAATACGCACATTCAAATTATTTGTACAAGACAGGAGAATCTGAAAATGGTCAAATAAATAAAATTTAGAAGGGAGGTTTTTTTGAAAAGTGAAAAAAGTGAAGAATACAAAACATTTTGACCAAAATTTTGAAAGTGAAACAATTTTTATAGGGGAAGATAGTGAGTATATAAAGAGTTGACAATTTGATTCCTTATGTAGAAATATATATCGATCACAACAAATAAATGTTATGTATGAATTACATTGCAATATTATGAAATACCCCCGTAGCAGCAAACCTGCATTCTCAGCGAATTTCCAATGCATATTGTGGGATCTTAATACCACATAAAGCCACTTACCAAGTTTCATCAATATCTATACCTATAAAAGGCAAAGCCCTCACTGACTCACTCATCAAGAATTCTTCACCTTCCCATCTAGGTAGAGAGCTGAAATTTTTTACACTGATTCTTTAGGTCTTAAATGGGACAACTAAGCAGTTTACACGCCGGTATCTCCATAGGGCCCCACAGACCTTCAAAGTTACCATGTTATTCTTATGGAAGAAAGATTTGTTTTGATACCAATTTTTATTAAAATCTGAAAACATGATTTTTTGCTGTTCTGATGCTCCTGGTTTCATTTACCTCTAAAGCTGGGAATACAATTTTGAGCATTATAATGTTAGGAGAAGGTCCAGACAGGCTTGAAAGTAGGCGTGAGATTGCTGGGGATGATAAAAGTACTCTAACAAAGGAATAACAGGCTTTTCTAGTGTAAAACCCCCATAAGACAACGTACTGTGTTTAGTCGAAACACATTTTCTTTAATAACTCGGTAAATATGTATGCTAGAATGACGAGAGAGGGCTTAAAACTTTCGCTTTACTAACTCCCATTTTTTTACATGCATTAATTTTACATACGGGGCTTTTCTGACCCTTTTTGGGCCCAAAACTTAAAAATTTAAAAGATTAATCCCCAAAAAAGGGGTTTAGAGTTTTCCGATTGTTTTGACCAACGAACTTGTCCAATTGATTACAGAAAGGAACATCCCTACCAAATTTGAAGTAAATCAGACAACAAATGTGACCGCTAGAGTGCAACACACACACACACACACACACACACACACACACACACACACACACACACACAATTTTGAAGGACCCCCCAAAACGTGTTCAGGGGGTCACGTTAGGAACTCAGGGTGTCTAGTGATATTTGATCTCAAAATTCAAGACTTTATCCAGACTTTTTAAGACTTTTTCAAAAATTTTCCAGACTTTCGCAAGATAGTACAAATATACTACAAACGTCATAAGAGTAAAAATATCATGTTTTTAACACTTTTTGGATTTTTATTTTCTCCCCCTTATAAGGTGAAAGGATTGTTTTCGTCAAAATTTTTGAATTTTAGTTGTTAGTGGAAATATTCGTTTTGGTGCTCCCTGAACACAAAAAAGTGATTTTTACTTGATATATGTGTGTCTGATGGATGTGTACAGAGCTAGATCCCTAACCAATGGTTCGATCTTTATGAAATTTGGTATGTAGGTACTAATACACGATATCTCCAGGTATTTTTTTCGTTTTTTTTTAATTTTAGATTTTTAGGAGTAATTATCCCCCAAAAACCACCAAAAAAATGAAAAATCTAGATTTATCAAAAACGGCTAACTATTTTGATTAAACTTTAGTCGTTTGTAGAACTTTAATTTTCCAACAAAATGACACCACCCGCATTTCTGTAAAAATTCGGGTTCAGAAATTACAAGACTTAAAATATCAAAAATTCAGTACTTTGGATTTTTCATAAATAATCGGTATCAGGAAACTGACACATACTTTCTCCCTTTAGCCCAACTTTAATGAATAAATTACTTTTTATTTACTAAATATAGAATACAAAGCACAGTCGAATGTACAGAAAATCTTGTAAACAAGTTGTTTTAAAACATATCCACCCAAATCCCTGCTTTGGAGGCACTACAGAATCCATTGCTGCACTCGTGGTTTTAAGAGGGGAAATGCCCCCTATCCCCCCCAGGGTTAATAAGGGTCAACATGTTTCGAATTTCCTCTGTTGGTCAATACTAACTTGACAAGCATATCAAGTTTGAATGAAATTTAACAGTAAATAAGAGAGAAATAGTAATTTTTTATTCCCCATAAGAATAACATTGGACAACGTACTGCGTTTACCGCAAAATGAAAATTTCAATTTTCTCCGAAACCAGCAATCGTAGAATAGTAATTCAAAATACTAAATTATTTAGTTTTTTGAGCTCTTTTTAATGGTGAATAGTAATATTTTCTTATGTTTATGTCTTTTTATAAAAAATCCAAAAAACTGAATTTTTGATGTTTTAAGTCCTGTAATTTCTGAACCCGAATTTTTACAGGAATGCGGGTGGTGCCATTTTGTTAGAAAACTGAAGTTCTACAAATGACTTAAGTTTAATCAAAATCGTTAGAGCCGTTTTTGAGAAATTTGGATTTTTCATGTTTTTTGGCGGTTTTGGGGGGATAATTACCCTTAAAAATCAAAAATTCAAAAAAATGAAAAAAACGCCTGGAGATATCGTGGATTAGTACCTACATGCCAAATTTCATAAAAATCGGCCCATTGGTTAAGGCTCTAGCTCTGTACACATCCACACAGACACACACACACACGGACACACACACACACAGACAGACATCATGTAAAAACCACTTTTTTGGGTTCAGGGAGCACCAAAACAAATATTTCCACTAACAACTCAAATTCGAAAATTTTGACGAAAACAATACTTTCTCCATATAATACTATGTATAAGGGGAGAAAGTAAAAAACATAAATGTGAAAATATTACTATTCACCATTAAAAAGAGCTCAAAAAACTAAATAATTTGGTATCTTGAATTACTATTCTACAATTACTGGTTGCGGAAAAAATTTAAATTTCCATTTTTCAGTAAACACAGTACTATGTCCAATGTTATTCTTATGGGGAACACAAAAATTACTATTTCTCTTATTTTTTGAAAAATTTCATTTAAACTTGATATGCTTGTCAAGTTAGCATTGACCAAAAGAATAAATTCAAAATATGTTGCCCCTTAATAACTCTGAGGGGGGGTAATAGGGGGCATATCCCCTCTTAAAACCACATGTGTAGCGATGGATTCTGTAGTGCCTCCTCGACAGGGATGTTGGTGGATATTTATGAAAAAACTTGTTACAATATTTTCTGTACTTTCAACCGTGCTTTGTATTCTATATTTAGTAAATAAAAAGTAATTTATTCATTAAAGTTGGGCTAAAAGGGAGAAAGTATGTGTCAGTTTTCTGATACCGTTTATTTAAACTATGGTAAACAAATTTAAATAGGGAAAAATAATGACACTTGGAAGAAAAATCACTAAAAAACCAAAACTCAGTATAATATTTTTATTAAAAACTCAAATACTGCATAATATAAGAACATAAATATTTATATATAAATATTTTTTTTTCAATTAAACTTAGAATACAAATGAAATAAACGTTACCGGTTAGCTATATACAAAATAATTTAATTAAAAAACAAAACTAAAAACATCAACAAATTTAAAAGGGCATAAAATATCAGCATGTTAAAAGAACATAAAAGGATATTTTCCAGTTTTTTTACCCTAATTCTAAATAAGTATTCATATAGAGATGGTTGGCGATGTGCTCGGAACATATTCCTAACAAAGTTTGTTATCTGGACAGATTTAAAGACGATATCTTCCACCTCTTTAGACCGAACGTAACTGAAACCTAAAAAATCCGTATGAACAATTACTTTTGGTTTTTTACATCGTTCCGATGATGAAAGTGTACCCTCTTTATAGCCTATATTGGAAAACAATGAAGATTAAAATAAAATACAGCACCGGTAAGTTAGTAGCCTGTTCATGTACAGCAACAAATACAAAATTTCAAATAGTTTGGCATATGAAAGCTCAAGTAAAAATTTTTACTCATAACTTTGATAACATATTTAGGCATAAATCTAGGCCTGTCGATCTCATCACTGGCCAAAAAAAATTTAAGAAGTCACCTAACGTATTTTTTTTATATCAGTACCTAAATTAATTTTAATTAAGTTCAGTTTTAAAACACTAGGCCTAACTTAGATTAAATTTTTACAATTTCTCCCATGTTTCTCCGTTGTTAATTTGGCGATTAAATCAAAGTTTAAAATTACCCAGATGATAGTACCGTAAGCTTTGGCCTAGTTAAAATGTTTTCAAAGGTAAGTTAAAACATTACATTGACTAGGCTTATTTGATATTAAGGCCTATATAGCCTATCTGTATAGAGAATCACTTTATTAAATGTTAGAAACAGTTAATTATTAAACATGTTCAGACCACAGTTTAATAATTCCAAGGGTAAAAATAAAGTAACTTAATTATTCCAGCTTAACAGCCTAACATGGGCATAGGCCTATTATCAAATTTGGGGAAAAGTTCACTAAATTTCGTTAACCCTTTGGGGAGTATGGACGTTCCTGAACGTCCATTGTGTACTGTATTAAAGGAGTGACCCTTTTATACCAAAATGTGACCTTCAGGAGTAAGAAAAAAAAAACATCAAAATTACATTAAATCTGTTTGTATTTACTAAAAATACAATAAAATAGTTGAATAAGTGATAAAAACTAATAACAACATCTCAAAAATCTAATCCATTTTTTATGTAAAGTTAGGCACTCATAATACACTATACACTGTAAAAACCAACTATTAGTAGCAATACTGCCCGGCCGGGTGACAGAATGCGCGGGAAAACGTAATACTAGTGCTCGGGTCAAATGACGCGTGGGGTGGCGCGGGAAATATCTAAGTACTAGCGCTCGGCTCGGTGACAGGTTGTGCGGCGCGGGAAAGAACTAGGCCGCACTGTCCCGCCTCTCCCGTACACTCTTGTGCGAATCAAATAGAAAATGCTATTCAGCGTGACTCAGTTAAATGTTACAATTGCAATAACCTTTTATTATAACTAATTACAGCATTTATACATAAAAAAGGCCTAATATCAAATGCACCATGCAAAGCCGTTCCAGAACGTCTTTACTATTTTCAGCCATTTAGCAAATGGCCGTTCCAGAACGGCCATACTCTTTTTACATAAAAATACATTACTCGCCAAAGGGTTAAAATATAGGCCTAAGAAGTTATAGAGCCTAGGGTAACTATTTTACAGATTTAAAAAATGTTGTAATTTGAAATAATATTAGTAGAGTAAAACATAACTTATTATTCGCGAAAATAAGTGTTCAGATATAAATGCCCATTATATAGGGGCTTCGACTGCTACAAATACCTTCATATTAGTTTAGTGAGTAGGCTATATTATTTAAGACATTGTTCAAAATGGCGCGCTATGTTTGACCGCTGTCAGTTGTGTTAGATTGTTTTAGTTATTTATTTAGCCGAATTTATGCAAAAATGGATTGTAGTAACATTCGGGGTGGTCTTGAATAAAGTATTAGTGACGTTGATGACGATTTAGAGGGTAATATAGGCAGTGATATTGAGATGATCGACTTTTCTGATGTTGCGTCGTAGGCCTAGGCTAATTGGATTATTTATCTGGTAGTGGTGAGTTATATATTTATATGTATACTCCTATGTATTCTATGTATAACATGTTATATATTTCTTTGTAGGGAATTTAATGTACTAAGTTACAACATGATTAGGCCTATATCGCTTTGGGGGCAAAATATTAGACAAAAAAGTTATATGGGTCAATCCCACCAAATGGGATAATTTAGGTTAAGGAAAATTTTTAAAATTAAAATTGTCAAATTGTCTTCTACTATTGACTGTTTAGTCTCATACATTTTTGGGAACACTCCAATGCTGCAGCAGAGCACAATTTTCATTTTTTATATGAAAAAACAAACATTTTCAGTGATCGGTCACACTCACTTAACCTCCCACAAAAAATTAGTTTAAGACATTTTATGCAAACAACTGACAGAATGTTTAATTAAATAAACAATAACAAAAACATAACGTGTATTTATTTCCTGATTCCATCATTTTAACCTTTAAAAATTAGAAAATGGTATTGAAGTTGGAAGTGTATCATAATTTGGTACCTAATACCTAAAATTTATTCATTGGAAAACATTTTTAAATAATGATTTTACTATTGTGAGATGTGAATACATTTTTTCATCAGTTTTATGTAAATATATATATCAATAAAAATATATTATCGTCGTTTAGTTAGTATTTTTACCCCGTGACCGGCCTGTAGCAGACGTGACCGGTCTGTAACAGACGTGACCGGCGGGTAACAACAGTGACCGTTTGGTAAACTCACGTGACTTATACCACTAAAAGGTAACATAATACATCTAAAAGACAATAAAACTTATTCATTACTATAAAATATGAAACTTACTATTAAAGTTATAGATTTCCTGAAATATCTACAAAACCAGGGAAGAATTATATCGTATCTCAATTCACAAACAGTACGGTCACACTTATAAATCATAACATGTTAATCTTTTATGAAAAAGCTAAATATATCATAACAAGTTAACAAGAACTAAACACAACCTCAAAACGTGGTTAGCCTACAAAGCTTAACTGAATGACTATTAAACATAATGTCTCGGATATACAGATCGGTCACACATAACAGTACCGGTCACGTGAGAGATCTGTTCGTGACCGATATGTATATTCGAGACATTATTTTTAATAGTCGTTCAGTTAAGCTTTGTAGGCTAACCACGTCTTGAGGTTGTATTTAGTTCTTGTTAACTTGTTATGATATATTTAGCTTTTTCATAAAAGAATAACATGTTATGATTTATAAGTGTGACCGTACTGTTTGTGAATTGAGGTACGATATAATTCTTCCCTGGTTTTGTAGATATTTCAGAAAATCTATAACTTTTTCTGAAAAAACTACACTCATAAAACAAACTATCAACTGTTAGAAGAATAGATCAGATGTTTCCTGCTCTTTTTACCGCCACACCTTTTTCTGGACACTCCGTTAGTTTTACGCGTCCTTGAACCACGGACATTCGGAGACACTACTTGTCAATACGAAAAAACCATTTTCCCACTCAACTTTCTCCAGACCGATGTTAACGTGTAGAAGTACAGGTTAAATTGTCATTGGTTATACACCACAGTCGTTGGCAATCGTCTGCTTGACATATTTGTTTTGATCAGCATAACCTCCAAGCCAGTTGGAGACGAGTGACCGATGGGTAAATAAAGACATATTTAATCGTTTACACTTTATTTATTTATTATTTGGAATGTAGGATAGGGTTGAAAGGTAGGAACAAAGGTTGTTTAATCAAAGCAATAAAGGTTTTAAAAATATATAATTTAATTTTTCATTTTTCTCTTTGAGACCTAAGTTATCCCATTTGGTGGTATTGACCCATATACTAAATACTGTGATTTTTTTTTCCAAATACACAAAAATAGCAAAACTATTTTATTTACATTTATTTATAAGTGATAACAATTTTTTACCATCAACTTTATGACTTTTTTGGATTCCTTACTTCATTAGCTTTACAAATATGTATATATCATTATTTATATACATATATTACATGACTTATTTACAACACAACCTAACACCGTACAGTTTACATATATTTCGGGTTTCCGTTTATTATTATATTACACCCCTGAAACTTACAAAACAAATTATTTCCATACCATGTTATATATTTCTAAGTAGGGAATTAGATTGTTTACAAAATGTATATAATGAATTTTCCATAAAAAATCAGTAGACAAAATTTCACCGAGGCTAGTTTTGAAATTTCCAAAAAAATGTCTGCAAAATCGACAAATTTAGCCTGCCATTCCACACTTTAGCATTGGGCCACTCCTAGGGTTCAAAATTTCAACGAATGGTGTTTTACTCTTAGGCATCTGGGGACCTCAAAATAAAGTTATCATGGTCTCAGGCTTAAGTCTTACCATGAGACCTACGGTAATAGCTTCTTCCCTATAGCGGAAATTCGCTAAAAGTTAAGAATTGTTGAGTATGGAATTTGCTCTAATTGAACATGGCAATCTTGGAAAATAAAATCTTAATAGTGGTCTGGCATTTTTAGTGACGTCATAAAAAAATGGTCGGCAGCAAGAGTTAAGTGAAAATCGTTATTTTCACAAAAAGATGGCATACACCACAACCGCGACACATTATGAATGGCGCTAACAAAGGGCAGACGCAAAATGTTGCTATCATTTACAAATATTAAAAAAAAACACCCGACAGACTACATCATTTGATTACAAACTCCATGAAGTCAAAATGATACTCTATGGATGTACCGCACAAAAATATATCGTACGGCGACGAATAGGGTCGCAATCGCGACTTAATAAAATGCGATAGCACACTACTGTATCGCCGTTGCGACCTTTGGCAGTTTGAGGGTTAAGCTTTTTGGCAGTTAAGAGGGTTAAGCTAAGTTTAAGTCCCGATTTAGGTTTCTACATGTAGATATGTAGACCAGATGGTCACCTTACCAATAACACAAAACTCAATAGGAACTGAGTCCAGATAACAGTCAACAAGATCCAAAATATAATGATGTAAAAGGGAAAATTGTGCTGAGCCGGTTCATAGTGCAACTTGAAGCAGATTTTCAAGTACGCCCGCAACTGAAAATCCTTGAAATGGCTCACGTGGCGATATTCCGAAATTGAACGTTGACAAACCCATTTATTTCAATCTAGAGGCACAATAAGTTTGATTTATAATTGCTGGCTGGATCTTACCAACTAGAGTCGTGTCGTTGCGTAGTGCCTACATTAATTCAGCGTCAGATAAAATTAGCTTTGCTTAATTCCACTAATGTTTCAGTGAATAATGAAAGCGTTAACGTAAATTAATAGGATTATAAGGAATAAAAACCAAGACTATATCCCGATGCTACGATGAAAGCAGATAAAACTACTTAGTTGTATGCTTACCACCAACCACGATGATCGCGAGCAATAGAGGTTTCAGTGTTGCTCTGGTGACGCCGGATGAAGAAGTGGGAAGAGGAAGGTTGGCTTGGGCTTGAACCCAAACTCGCCAAGATACTGAAAGAAAAAAAGCGGAAGCAGGTGAGACTCTGCATATTTCCAGTCACAAAGTTAAATCTCACTACAAAACTGATGAGATATATCGAAATAATGAGGAACAGAAGATAACTGAAACTGAACGTTATTGTGAACAACTTATTAATTGAATTGAATTGAAAATATCTTTATTCATAAAGTATACAATGGTATACATCGAATGGCGTCATTAAACTATCACTAACACCAGTTTACAATGTCAATAATCTTAAAATAGACATCTAGCTAAAATTCAGCAAAATCATATAAAGGATTATCTATCAAATACATTTTTAACCTCTTTTTAAACACCTCAAGATTACCTATGTCCTTCAATTCCACAGGTAACCTAGAACTTAGCGTAGATAATCTTTGAACCACTTTTAATAAGCATAATCATTTTGATAAGCAGAATCAAGTCCAAAGTAGAAGACCCTCACCAAATAAATAATAGATAGATAGATATTGTTATTGAATCATTTGTCCTAAATACATGAAATAGATCATGTCAATTTTCTACAGGCACAGGCTTCAGGCAAAAATGGACTGTATATTTGCCAACTCGCTTCGCTCGCTGACCCCAGACCCCTGTGGGGGCTTCGCCCCCATGTCGCTGTTTGGCCTCAGGTTAACAATGCCAAATCTCAAGTTCCTACCTCAAGTACAAGTGGTGTTGTATTTAGTGGCCCAGAGCCGACATAATACTACTACTCGTATTAAGAAAACAGAAAATCAACAGATTAAAGATTAATCTGGATGTGGGTTGTTAATTTATTTAGTTAATCTACCATTTTATAAACAACCCGTACGAAGGACGGGTACACCAGCGAGCACATAATAGAATAGAGAAGACGAGTGCTTATACCCCGTGCATTAAAAGTGTGGCAAGATCCGCCATGTTGGTTTGGCTTACAGCCTGAAATCTACGATCCGCGAGCTCAATTCGCGGTAAACTTTCGTGACAAATACACGCCCATTATCAACGGTAATAGTTTAAGTATATTGTTGAAATTTGTCATGCTTATAGTATAGAGTCTGAGGATAACGATGGTATTAATTTAAAATTATAGATAATTTTATTATTTGGTGTATAAATATTTTATTACACACTTGTAGATTGGTTTCCAAAACCAGACATGAAAAAGTTGTTCTATGGGGAAGTTTTTTATTTTTTCGTCAGAGACATTTTGTCAGCGGGAAAGTTATAGATGAATAAACAAATTTCATTTTTTATTTCAACTTTTATTTTCTAAAATGGTCGGTTCTCTCAGAAATCCAGGTATAAGAACGCGGCAAACCCGTCTTTTGCCGCCGCCCGATACCGCGCCGCGCCCGACCATTTACATAGCAGTGCAGTGTGTTTGTTTTCCGGCTTAGTTGTTGTTTGTTAATTGGTTTTAGCTAGGATTAGTAATGATATTGTATTCATTTAAGGAATAGTAAATGTAAAAAAATCTAAGTAATACAATCTAAGTAATCTAAGTAATCTAAGTAATCTTAGTTACGATACTTATTCATATGTTTATAATATCATTGATTATACATCCTACGGAATAATCAATGATACTATCCTCGAAGTTTGACTATATAGATGATTATGATGGGTACTAAATAACTTATTCCAAATATTCGAAAACCATTAATCAATATTCATTGACCTACAGATTGCTCAAGATCATGGATTTACATTTCACTAACTATATTTTGCTCTCTTATAGACATAAACCCAATGCTTTTAGACTTGTTAGATACTTCTAAAGCAACTCTCGTAAAGTCGGCAGATTTTTACCACACTTTTCGAAAGGTTGTACAAGTCCTTAATTTACGAATGAAAATGATTTTTAAAAGTAAACAATAGTACAAATGTATATTTTATTATTTATTCCAAATGTATTTTTATCCATGGATAAAAACATATTGTTTATTATATTTAAATCACAACTGGTCATTTCATTTTCGTTGTTTGTGGCCTACACAAAAATAATTATTCTTATATCTAGAGGTACTAGAATTTTCAGGGAATTATAGGAATATTCAATACAATTTATGGCTAAACAACGATTTTTTAAACCACTTACGCGTATTTAAATAAATAAAACAATGCGCTCTTGAGAAAAGTAATCCCAGCGGGTGGTTGATACCCAGTTTTTATTTTTTTTTAATATGTGTCCGGTCATTAAAACAAAATCCAACACAATTTACACTATCGTGCTAAGTCGACATTGACATCTTAGGTCTACAACAAACAGCCGTGTCTACCCTCGCAGCGACTATCTGATAAAGTGGCGGTGTGTGGTAGACGCTCGGACTAGGGCTGCGCCACCATCTTGGATTGTCACATCCTATGCCAGGCTGGCCGCACTCTCCGCTCCAAGTAGCTTCTCCGAAAACATGTATACAAAAATAAAACATTAAAATTTTAATTGAACTTGCAAAACAATAATGCATTAAGACTGGATATCTGTAAACTAATATTGACTAGACATCAAAAACCTTATATGCATGTAAGTTGTACAGGCAAATTTCTTTAAACATTGAATACAAATCTTGTATCATTAAACTATTTCCATCAAACCATTGATTGTTTTATTAACAGATAACAGATTTCTTAGAAGGGTGGGGAAGTCAGATGTTTCACACGATAACTGGAATGTTATGGCGGATTTTTCTTTTTTGATATTTTTGACCAAACGAATAATTTTATTGCAAATTTCAACAGTGTGTTTTGAATTTCTAACAGTCTTTAAAGCTATTATGAAAATAATGATTATATGCTAGTCACGAAAAGCTCAGAATGTACATTTATTATAAACTTGTTATTAGATTTAATAAAACTCATCAACCAAGTAAATTAAACGGAGCGTACTCATAGCATTACATTGGTAAAACGAAATCACTTATGGAACAGTAAAACAAACAATATTATACTCCTAACGGATTCGTAGCATTTAACTCTTATAAAAAACCATTGCGTGCATGCTACAACCCCACCGAGCGAAGATCAGTTTAGCGCTTTAGAGGTTAAAGACTGTTAATAAAGGCCTACAAGGCTACCACCTTCTCACCGTGACACTGCGACTGGTGACGGATGTGTGATGGGTCATGGCATGACCCCATCGCCACCCCTTGGTTTGCGGAATTTTAAAATATAATACTCGGGCAGCCAAATACAAATACTATATAGTATATATTGTCAATTGTACCAAAGGGCCGCTTAAAGTTGACGCCGTATTTTCCTGAACAAAACATACAACTTAGACACACATTAGGTTTTTCGTGTATAATAAATTAGTTTACAAAAAGAGTGCATTGTTGTTGCGCAAGTTTCATAGAAATATTTAACGTTATTGTTTGTATAAATGTTTTCGTTATTAAACATAGATATTAAACTGTACAAGTTTGACTATAACTATATATTGGTGTTTAAAAAGATAAATAGAGACGTATTATGATCTCGCACATCCGCCTCGATTAGTACGGCGACGACGCGGTGGTGTTGGAGCGGATAGTTCGGCCGGTTTGACAGAGTGCGCTGAGTATCAAGAGAGTCAGCGCACTCCGTGCTTAAGCCGCCCAACTAACTGAGGCGGATTCAACGAAAACGGCCACGGATTCGGCCGTTACGATGCCAATCTGTAATGTCTGTTCATCTGTGCTTTCATTATTAAAGAGAGACTGTCATTAATTATGTAAGACAGGAAATGAACAGCGATAGCGATATCAGATAAATGGTATGATATTCTTTAAACGATTCAAGCACATCTCCTGATGACGTCTCATATTATATAATATAATAATACGTCTAATACGTCCTAGCTATAGTGGAAAATTTGAAGTTTTTTTACAATGGCTGTAATATTTTCAGTTGTTAGAGGCTTCCATGAATCAAGAATCAGGTCATTATGCAATGGGATTATGTCTGCCAGCAGATAAAACAACAAAAGGAAGACAGTCAATGATATCCCGACAGTGTCAGATTCATTGAAGTTATCCCGTCTGGCAAAATCAACAGGTCCCCTTAGCGCTGAACACCGGTGTGGGTGTTGGGGTTCACGCGAGCACAACGCTGCTTTGTAGATCTGTTTGTTGGAAACCGTAATGCATTTAACATTAAGCTGTAACTTGGAAAATTCAACCAGCTTACTTTTATATCCTCTCTTATTAACCTGAAGATAGCTTCAGCATTGTCCTCTTGATATCTGTCCTTAAAGCCCTTTTACTATATTAAAAAGGAGCGGTATGCCGTTATTCATATCCCCTTTAAAAGGATATGAATAAAGAGTCCTAGAGTGAGTGGTCTGCTCACTCTAGACCAGGGGTCTCCAACCTACGGCCCTCGAGCCATATCCGGCCCTCCAATAGTTATTAACCGGCCCGAGGTTAGCCCAATATGTGTGGCCCAATATATAATATTTGATAAATTATTGAACAATTTAGTAAATAATTTTATTGAATAACAATTAATATATAATAACATCCATTGACTCACTCAATGCGGATTTTAAGGAATGCTGCAAGGAAGGTAACCTACTTCCCTTTTACAGTTCTCTGCCAGAAAACAGCTTTAAAAATCTGAAAAACCATGCATGCTTGAGACATGTTTTCCATTTTTGACTCTGCTTATGTTTGTGAACAGACGTTTTCTAAAATGAAGTATGAAAGTTCTAAATACCCAAGGTTTGTAGAGCTTTCAGACCAGGTGTACTGAGTCGATATATTTAAGGTTTCCTACTTAACCGGAAGAGACCTCGTAAAAACAGCTGCAAGGTCACGTGATCACCAATCCAATCACGTGATCGTGCTAACGTGATCGTGTTGCTGGAAACACGATATTTATCGTACGAGTACCATATTTTCCTCATCAGTGTAATTAGAATTAACATTGTTTAACTGCTTACATTCTATGATAAACTGTTATTTTATGAAACTAATATATATTGTTTTGATTTATTTGTATTATTAGATTAATCGATTAAGGGTTTAAATTTTCTTTCTGCATGTTCAGTGACAATTTAAAAATAGCTGTACCATTATTATACCCTTAAGGTTGGCAACACTTAATGGTATGTTGTTGATTTATGAATCAGCTGGACGCCCTCGTAAGACAAATTTGCTGCGAACATTACTCTTATGAAAGTAAGCACACTTGGTCTGAAAGCTCTACGAACCTTGCTAAATACCGATCTTCGTGGTCTGATGCACAATCTTTGTCACTGGAACTTCGATGTTTGATCCCAAATGGACTGAAATATTAAGCTGTAAACAGTTTTAATCTTCTCACTAAAATGTGTATTTTTTCTTTGCAATGCAAATTTTGCAATTATTTCCCATAACTATAGGTATATACCAAACAAGTACCAAACAAACGCCAAAAACCATTACAAGTACAGAACATGTATAAACAAACTTAGCCTTGAAAAACACGTTTAAATCAGTAAAAACTGTTTCAGGTTTGTCATAATTACTTAAAATCAACAATAAATTAATTTGTCCTACAGTTACCTAACAATGTACATGTTCTCTCACTGATTTGAGAAAGCAAAGTGGCCAATTCGCTCATCAGTGAGACAATGTTAACATTGTCTCACTCTAATTACTTTGTCTCACTCCAGATTTGCAATGTGAAGGCACGAAATAGTGAGCGCGTAACATGCAGACAAGGTCGTATGCGCGCGAAATACGTTGGCAGCACTGGCTGTAAATCAGCTGGTCAGCTGTTGTACTGTTGTATTTGTCACAACACTTCCGGTCACGGCAGAAGCCACCATTTCATTGATTTGCCATTTGTAAACATTGAAGGTAGTTTTGCTGTCGCAAAATGGACGTTAATGACGATTTTAGTAATAATAGTTCACCAGAAGAATCTTGTACTCCAGAAGAATTAAAAAATGTGGCGAGGAATGTGTCTCTAAATCTTCTTCCAAAATTTCATATTAAAAGTTCACTTCTGTGTAAAAATATGTTACGTTTCTTTACCAATTTATTTGTTTTATGGTAACTGTAGGAAAAATATAATGTGCAACTCGAGTGCAAAGTGCAATCGCCTCACTCGAGAAACCATTCCTCACTCGCCTACGGCTCGTGAGTAAGGATTTCTCTCGATTGAGGCAATTGCTCACTTTGCTCACTAGTTGCACAAATAACTATAACAAAGTTAAAATAATGGAAATATCAAAGTAAAAAACTACTACAATTAAGAGCCTTAAAACTCACCATTTAACACCATCATTTCACAAATTTCAGGGGGAGGATCCCCGGTCACCCCTACTCCTTGGGAGTATTCCATAACCCCACCCCCCCCCCACAATGTTATTGGACCGCTTGATCTCCAACGATTTAACATCTGACCCTTAGGGTAAATACCAATGCCTCCTCTATATGCTCGGATATTGGGAGAAATATCAAACACTCCCAAGATGTTCTAAAAACAGTTCATGCAAACAGGTTCCACCGTCCCACCACCCCGCAGAGTAAAGTCGACTCGCTGGGGACTCTCTGAAAAAGCTTAAAGTGCAATTGTAGGCAGTGTCTAGCCTAAATCTAAAATACTCCCGTCGCAGCAAACCTGCGTACTCAGTGGATTTCCAATTTCATAATACCACATAAAACTGCATACCAAGTTTCATAAAAATATGTTCACAAATAAGCGCTAAATACCAAATTTTAATTATTCTCCAAAAGAACAACATTGGGGATGAGTACGCAGGTTTGCTGCAACAAGGATCACAAAATAATGGGGTTTTATGCAAATATCAATAGAAGTCATCTAAGTAAAGTCACATACCAAGTTTCATTCATATGCATTCATAAATAAGCAATATATAACATTTTAATTATTCTCTATAAGAAAAACTTGGGAACCGAGTACCTAGGTTTGCTGCTTCGGGAACCAAATATGAAAATTTTTATTTTTTGATTTATTTGGACTTTACCTATCGCTTCTAGTGTTTAAAAACTACACTACGTTTCGGGAGGTAAGGAAACTCCTCCCGTTATCAAGTGAACCCTACTTACATCTAATATCAAATTCTTACACCTAACTAACCTATATTTTTTTGGATTTTTTTTAAATATTTCCTTTACATTTTAATTTACACTAACACAAAGATAACAAATATATATACAAAAAATCGAGTCAATACACTAACACAACATTTATATATATATTTTATTTATTTATATTTATATAAATGTTGTGTTAGTGTATTGATTCGATTTTTTGTATATATATTTGTTATCTTTGTGTTAGTGTAAATTAAAATGTAAAGGAAATATTTTAAAAAATCCAAAAAAATGTAGGTTAGTTAGGTGTAAGAATTTGATATTAGATGTAAGTAGGGTTCACTTGATAACGGGAGGAGTTTCCTTACCTCCCGAAACGTAGTGTAGTTTTTAAACACTAGAAGCGATAGGTAAATTCCAAATAAATCAAAAAATAAATTCAAATCCATCGCTATTATGAGTTTCAAAAATACAGATGAAAATTTTGTTTTTTGTGCAAAAAATTACAAACCACAACCAGATGAAGCCATATGCCAAGTTTCGTCGGTTTATATTCATAATTTTTTTATAACTTTATTTAACTTTACAATCTGTTCTTAACTAGTTTGAACGATGAGTAAATAATTTGCGAGATATAATACAGAAAATAACATTAAAACTTGAGCTAGTTGCTATAACCACTGTTATAGCGCTAACAAAAATCACTAAACAAATCTGAAAGGCTAGTCCAAGATTGTGAATTGTTTCAATCTGTACACAGCGGTTGAATTGTCGAGCAAGTTCATAGCAAGATGATTCGGGTGGTTTTCTAATTTGACAATATAATAAGCGAGATATAAAATGTTGATCTTTCTCCATAATAATAGCATTTGAAAACGTTCTGTGTTTAGCACTTGGAATATCTCAGTAACCAGTGACGTAGAGCAATGATCAAAATACCAAATTGTTTGTTTTTTTAAGCTGAATTCAATGGTATAAATTAAAATTTGATTTAATTAAAAATTACATGTAAAAACCCCAAAAAAATTGTTGGGGTACAAACCCCCCCTCCCGAACCCCCCTTTGGATGATGCGATTCGTTTGGTTTTCGAACTCGTTCAAATAAATGGTACTTTACAGATTTGTACCAAATGTTATTAAGATCGGACCTTTTTACGAGAGTTATCACATTTACGGACACTTATATATATATATCAATATCATATATTAAAATTTGAACTAATGGTGTTTTTGGCATCTGAGGACCACAAAACAAAAAGTTATCATGGTCTCGGACTTAAGTCTTACCATGAGACGACCTACGGTAATAACTTCTTCCCTATAGAGTAAATTCGCTAAAAACATGCAGAGTGCCAAAAGGAGGTGACGTATCTCCTCATTGATCTGATCGGTGACCTACATTACTTTACCATCAGGGCCACATGGTCATCGCCACCAGGATCCACGACTCTGGCTTCTCTCACACATACAGGGAAGTTAGTGGCAATATTATCCAAACACGAGTTTTTTTTCTTTTGGGCTGTGGTCAGGTGATATAAAGTCCGAGATACTAATCTATCCATACCAGTTTTTATCTAAGAATATAATTCCCAGTAAAATTGACATCGAAATCCCCAGCAATGATAAAGTTCTCGTTTTAATGTTTCTATTATTTATCCCACAGATCACCAAAAAAAAATCATTTTTTTCTAGCTAGGAAAGTAAGACGATTTTAAAAAATCAGCTATGGAAGGCGTGACAAATCACGACGCTTTATAGATTTTCTCATCCCGTAATCCATCACTTTTATATCCAGGGATCATGCACATATTGCGAAACACTCCAGTTGTGGAGAGGGGTCTGGCGATGCGTGACACAGCGTGACGGGGGAGAGGGGGCTTCTTGTCTAGCGTAACGGCCACACTTTCTATTTAAATTAAGTATATATGCTTATACAACAAACGGGAATATTCAATACTGTTCTGATGAGTTTTTGTGCAATATGTAGAGTCTCTAAATTAAATGTCATTATTTGTATATATTGGTGTGCAATAAATAGAAATGCATATTCTTGAATGCAATATAATTAATTTGACTTTTACCCTAATTCTTTTACCATCTAGAATTCAGATTTAGTCGAGTGTTGAGCCGGAAGGGGGAATAATTAAAATTATGTTTAACAAATTTTATTTTAGAGCGTGACGCGTGATTATATTTGGAGGGGGGTCATGACTAACGTGACGTTGCGGACATTTATTTGTTTATTCACCATCACCAACGACATACACCATTTTACATTGTTACAGGATACACATATATCCATCAACAAAATTTGGCAAAATGAATACATAATCACAACATGTTGAAAAAGAAACAAGCAATAATAACAATTATTAATATGTTAGCAAACAACAAGAAATAAATTTTTGACATGTTGGAAGGGGGGTCAAAAAAGGCCGAAAGTAGCGTGACGTAATTTGTATACGACCTCCATTGTGAAATATAGGAAATACAAATTTGTACTCCATGCTGTTTTACACTTTCTCAATTAGCAATTAATTTTGGATTGGATATTCTTTGCTTTCTTCCCACCCACCCCCAGCCAATCGAGTTGGGTTCGGTTCACTAAGGGTAATTTTCAGAGGTCAAGTATTTAACAAGACAGAAATGGCATCGAATGTTTCGAAAACCCCTATTCTGCGAGCCATATCGGTAAGTTACCACATATAATTTGTTTTTACCGCACCCAATGATAAATAATCATAATATAAACACTATTCTAGACAAGTTTTATCTTCCGTCGTCTGCAGCTGAATGTCAGAGGCCTACTTCTGGTGGTGGCTCAATTTTAGCTATCTCAATTAGCCTAGGTAGCCCATTGTAAATAATTTCCTATAAACATTTAATACTTATGAGATTACTCATATTTTGGTACTATCTTAAAAATATGTTTGGGACTTCCTTTTAAAATCTACCCATTTTTCTTGGGCACCCAATTTTACTTCTAATTCAAAATCAAGGACTCCGCTATTAATAGAGTGTAATAGTGCTGTAGTAATTATGTTTAAAATTACACAACAACTCAATATCTTTGGCTAGCAAACCAAACAGGACCATATAAACACCAAACTCTGAAGGCCATCTTGAACACATCAGGTAAGGCACGACATGGGACACGGGGCTAAGCACCCGGTTTGTTAAGATGTGCTTGTTCCACACAACTATGTGAAATCAGTGTTCTGCAATTAGGGATGTTCCAATACTGGCTTGGACCCGATATTTGGTATTGATACCATATCGAAACCAAAGTATTGATACCTTCAGTATCGTATCGAATGGTATCAAAAATTCAAATCATCTACTTATATAAAGCTAGACGGGTTCACTCACTCACTCACTCACTGACAAACTATGAAGCACTTCCCGTAATCGAACCCCCCTCGACCCCATACTTGAATTAAAGCTCTTGACGAGAAACTCCTTTAAAAATAACCAAAAGTTAACATTTTTGAGTTTTCGGGACATTTTTGGGGCGGGGAAAATTCTACTTTTTCAATTTTTCTACTTTGAGCGCGTTTTGTACGGAAATGGTAAGAGGTGGCAAAGAATGTTATGTACATAAGTTGTAGAAAATTTAATTTCCAACTGACGATTTTTCGTCAGATTTAAGATCCAATCATCCGTATAGCCGCTATTCATCGGAGAAGAAGTAATTTTGAGTATTTTGGCCCATTTAAATTTGTATAGTTTTGGAAAGCCGTTTAATGAAAGCACACTACTGCTGTCTTTGGCTAATACCACATGTTTGTATCAGCTGATTTAAAAAAAAAAAAACGCCCGTGTAGGCGATACTAATTTGCTCACATTTCGTTTATATATAAATCAGCTGTTACAAAACAAGGTGAGCACATTATCGCCTACACAGGAGGTCCAATATCGAGAATATCGTTTGTTATGATATTGGAAAATGTAAACAACCGATTTTTTGTTCTATCAAATGAATTTAGCCCAGTAGCCCAGTGGATATGTTGTCAGATGATTCAAGATCATGTGGTCATGGATTTGAATCCTACTTTTGATGCTTATTTTTTGTGGCTGCAATTTATTTCCGTTTAATTTCACTTTTTTGTTTTTACAAATTAATTATTTGTAATTATGTTGCACAACGAACAGCCACTATACATCGCTCTGCGGAGTTAGGTTAGGTTAGGTTACTATAATTTTGTCGTGAACTGAAGTCTAATTTGTTGTTTTTTTACACGTAAATCCATTTGTAGAACTCCAATTTAACATTGTAACCACAACTTTTTATTTATATCAGATTGACTTTGATTGAGTGAGCACTTTATTTTTCGCTTTTATTCACCTCGAAACAACCATCGTAGTCGAGAGTTCATTCGATAAAACTAACAAGCACCCGGTTGGTCAAATGTTTCGATAATGAACCGATATGGGACCGCCTGTGTAGGTGTTAATGTGCTCACCAAAGGTAATTTTTTTGTAGTTTTTCTTTGGTTAATGAACTACAATAGTTGAGTTTGATTTAAACTTGAGTTGACTGAGGAATGCAAGGGAGCGAAGCGAACTCCAAAAGGGGGTTTGGGGGCAAAGCCCCCAACGGCGATAAGCCTAGTTGTTTTTTAATGCTGAAACAACCATAACAGACAGTTATAATTAAGAAAAATATTCATTAAAAATTATGACCAATATTAAATTGTTATTAAAAAACTAAATAATAAATGGAAAGAATTGTTTGAAAATGAATCATGATCCGGAACTTCCGGAATAAGGGCGGAATAAACATATGTAGTCTACTTATGTAATTATTCATCTATGATAATGATAATATTTACCCTATAGGTTAGTTGATTATCTCTATCAAAAGTTACAAGAACTATAAGTTATTATATATGTTTATATTGCTAACACTAAAATTTATCTATGTTTCAACAACGTAAAAAATGAACTATTTTTCCGATACCGATACTCCAATCTTTCTTTCGATACCACGATAATATCGGTTAATCTATACCGATACCGAGACCCTGAGTATCGGAAAGAAAGTATCGATACCTACTAGTATTGGAAGTATCGGAACGTCCCTATCTGCAATACTTCGTGATCAACCTGTGGGAAGGTTGATTTGCCGTCAGCTTGGTACGTTACTTTCGTTTATAGTAGGTATAGTAGGCCTAGTTTGTTTTCGGATCTTGTGTTTAGTTTCGGGTTATAACCTACTGTAGTGCATTTTTTGTGGCTTATTTATTGTATTTGTGCAACTAATTCATTCAAAGCTATTTTTGAAGACTTAAACGTCGAAGTGGTAAATCCAAAATGATCACGATCCTTCAGTAATGATTGATGACAATCACGATCCATTTCAGCTATGTCTAAGTGCGATTTCGATATTTTCTTCATGGTGCGATACATCATTAAGTCTTACTGTACGATACATTGATCCTTAAATCATTTTGGGCTCAGCAACATAAGATTCTACATGGAATTTGTAATCGAATAATGTATCGGAAGTATTCTTTCGGTGACTTATAACATTTTTGTTACTGTACTGATCAAAAGACGTCTTGCGTCTTTCAATTGTTGGTGTCATTTTTAGTGTCAAGATCAGAGTTGATGCCATTTTTTCATGAAAATAATTATTTTATCCCTAACGGAAATATATATTTTAGAAATCTGTGAAATATTTAACTCATTTGGTGATCTTGAAATTGTCAAAAACTATGTGTTTTTTTATAGCCCATCCTAAAGCAAACCTCTTTTTTGAAACTTGAGTTTTTAACAAAGTGTCCTTACAGGGAAGAAGCTAAATTACTATAGTCGGCATGGTAAGACCTAGTCCCGGGACCATGATAACTTTTCAAAAACACCATTCATTTAAAACTGTATTATATGTGTGTCCGTGAGCACGATAACTCTCGTGAAAATGGTCCAATTTTTATAAAATTGTGTTTTTTTCAGAACCTTAAATATTTTAAAATTTGTAGGCCTATATTTGAAATTCTATCTGTTTGTGAGAATGACCCATAAGCTAAAAAAGTACATGTTTTACTCCAATCAACCATTTATGTTATTAAGTTACTAGTTATATTTATTTTACACCTCTTCTACCATTTCATCTAACCCTTCTGTTCAAGCTTGTTAGGATAGGTCTACCTAAAGTTGTATTTTTGTTTAATTACAACCTTTTTTTAGAAACGGAACTATGCAGCAGCCGCATCCCTCGCCCAGGCTTGTGCTGATGTTCAAGTCAAGGTTTTGCCGAACAAAGTCGTTATTGCCGCCGCAGACAGTGCGATTCCAATTAGCCGTGTCTCCGTTCTCTTTAAGTAAGCCTTTTACTTTTGTTAACTAAACCACTAATATTATTCCCTTAACTGGATGTTTACTTTGTTCATTTAAACAGGTAAAGTATAACAATCTAATAATAATAGTAAGACCTTGTTTAATTGAAATAAAGGGGGTGAAACTGTTCTCACGGATAACACAATTTTTGGGAAACTGTTAGTCTAAACACAGTTAGAAGGTATATATTTTGTTTAGCTTCCTTTTCCTGTTTGTGGATCATGTTATACTTTCACACAGGACAAGGGCAATATAAGGCCCCGCTAGGGTTTTTTTATATATATACGGTATCAACATCTATTGTATTTGGTATCATTCAGGTAATTTGTGTTATACAGTGAATAAAATAACCATCAGTAGATCCTATATAGTTTTAAGTCACTCAAAAGGTTTGTACTGCTCGCAAACAATTATTAGGGATATGGATTTTGTGGAATATAAGATAATAATTAACCTAACTGTACACTTTTGACTGTATACAAATTATTATTTCTACTTAGCTTACTGCACATTTCTCCCAATATTTTATTCCTGTTTTCTTGAATTTCGGGAAAAGGGCTGTGATCCTATTTATTAAAAAATTCAGTGATTTTGATTTCTAAGACTTTAACAAGCTCGTTTACTTCAACTGAATGTTAAGTGAAATATTTATATAAATTAAAAATATGAATAGTTCAAGTTTTAAATTTATTTTCTTACATTCTTCAATAATTAATACTAAAATTAAATACCCCCGTCGCAGCAAACCTGCGTACTCAGCGAATTTCCAATGCATAATATATGTCTTAATACCATATAAAGCCACATACCAAGTTTCATAAAAATATATTCACATATAAGCGATATATACAATTTTAATTATTCTCCATAAGAGTAACATTGGTGATGAGTACGTAGGTTTGCTGAAACAAGGAACATAAACAATTGTTTTTATGCAAATATAAATAGTATTTAACTAGGTGAAGCCACATACCAAGTTTCATCAATATTCAATCATAAGTAAGCACTATATAACATTTTAATTATTCTCTATAAGAATAACATGGGAGCTGAGTAAGCAGGTTTGCTGCAACAAGGAACTAAAAAAATTGGTTTTTATGCAAATACCAATGTAACTCAACAAGGTGAAGCCACATACCAAGTTTTATTAATTTATGTTCATAATTAAGGGAGTCATTACATTTTACTTATTCTCCATAAGAATAACATGGGGGATGAGTACGCAGGTTCGCTGCTACGGGTTTTATCAACAAAAAATAATTTTTTTGTGCAAATATCTATATACCAGTACTACGTGACGCCACATGCCAAGTTTCATCAATATACATTCATTAATAATCGAGATATCAAATTTTATTTATTCTCCATAAGGGTAACATTGGACAACGTACTGTGTTTAGCACTTTGAATATCTCTGCAATGGTTGGACGTAGAATCACAATTTAAACACCAAAATGATTGTTTTGTGGAGCTGAGTTGATTGGTAAAAGCAAATGTGAATTTTACGAGGGTCATCCAGAAAGTAAAGAACGTTTGCTTGCTGCGTCTAGCACAGCTCCCCCATCACCGCCATTGCGTGTGCGGCAGTCCACTCACCTCTCCACCAAAGTCTGAGCTGAGTCTCGTTGCTGTGCGGTCACACATCTTATTTCTACAGCGATTCAAAATGGCGGCGGCAATCGAAAATCTCGCCAAATCTAAGAAGCAGTGTCATTCGGTCTCTGAGTAAAAAAATGTCCATACTGAAAAAATGTTTAGAAAAACACCAAAGAAAGTTAATGATGAAAGTGCAAAAAACAAATCTTAAAATTGATTAATGTGCTAAGATTTTAGCAGCTGTTTTCCTCCAATCTTCCCTCAAGTCTTTCTTTCAAATCGTCTTTTGCGAGCAATGACCTGCCTCTCCGATCCTCGTCGTGCATAATGGATTTTATTTCATTAAACCTGTTGCACCATTTTTCCCCTGAAAACTCGACTTGAAGACTTGTTTGCACTTCCACCACCAATTCTATTTGGTGTTTTTCTAAAAAATTTCATTGGCTAGACATTTTTTAACTCAGAAACCGAATAAAACTGCTTGTCCCATATTTGGCGGGATTTTCGATTGCCGCCGCCATTTTGAATCGCTGTAGAAATAAGACGTGTGACCGCACAGCAATGAGACTCGGCTCAGACTTTGAGGGAGAGGTGAGTGGACTGCCGCACACGCAATGGTGGTGATGGGGGAGCTGTGCTAGACGCAGCAAGCAACCGTTCTTTACTTTCTGGATGACCCTCGTACATTAAAATTAACTTAGGAAAAGCCAAAAATCTTTTCCCATAAGATTAACATAGGAGATTTTATGAGCAGGTTTTTTTGGATTTTCTCCGCAACCACTTAACCTAGCTTAATAATTCAGAATACCATATTATTTGTTTTTTTTTAAGCTCTATAAGATGGTCCAAACCAAAATTAAGTGTTTTAAAAATTTTAGGGCAAAAAACTGATTTTTGGAAAATTTAAAACTCCCATAAACCCCCCTTTCCATAGTCCGATTTTTCTGGTTTTCGAACTTAAAGTCATAAATGTCACTTTACACATTTGAGCCAAATTTCATCGAAATCGGACGTTTTTTACTCAAGTTATCGCATTCACGGACACACATATCTATATATATATATATATAGATATTAGTGAATTTCCCCTATAGGGAAGAAGCTATTACCATAGGTCTCATGGTAAGACTTAAGCCCAAGACCATGATAACTTTTTGTTTTGAGGTCCCCAGATGTCCAAAACACTATTCGTTCAAATTTATATATATATATGTATATATATATGTATATATATATGTATATATATATATGTGTGTGTGTGTGTGTGTGTGTGTGTGTGTGTGTGTGTGTGTCCGTGAATGTGATAGCTTGAGTAAAAAACGTCCGATTTCGATGAAATTTGGCTCAAATGTGTAAACTGCCATTTATGACTTTAAGTTCGAAAACCAGAAAAATCGGACCATGGGAAGGGGGCTTTATGGGGGTTTTAAATTTTCCAAAAACCAGTTTTTTGCATTTTCACCCTAAAATTTTTACAACACTTAATTTTTCTTTTTACCATGTTATAGAGCTTAAAAAACAACTAATATGGTTTTTTGAATTATTAACTTAGGTTAAGTGGTTGCTGAAAAAATCCAAAAAAACATGCTCATAAAATCTCCCATGTTAATCTTATGGGAAAAGGGTGTTTGGCTTTTCCTCAGTTAATTTTACTTTAAACTTCACATTTGCTTTTACCAATCACTTCAGTTCCACAAAACAATCATTTTGGTATTTAAATTGTGATTCTACGTCCAACCGTTGCAGAGATATTCAAAGTGCTAAACACAGTACGTTGTCCAATGTTATCCTTATGGAGAATAAATAAAATTTGATATCTTGATTATTTATGAATGTATATTGATGAAACTTGGTATGTGGATTCACTTTGTACTGGTATATTGATATTCACACAAATATAAATGTTTTGTTGGTTGTCCCCGTAGCAGCTAACCTGCATACTCAGGCCTAATGTCATTCTTATGGAGAACAAGTAAAGTTTTATATCTCCCTTAATTATGAACATAAATTAATAAAACAGGTAAGTAGCTCCACCTGGTTCAGTTATATTGATAATTGCATAAAAACTCATTTCTTATCTTCCTCGTTGCAGCAAACCTGCGTACTCAGTCCTAATGTTATTCTTATGAGGAATAAATAAAATGTTATGAATCACTTATTTATGAATGTATTTTTGTAAAACTTGGTAAGTGGCTTTATGTAGTAGTGAGAAACATATAAATGCATTGGAAATTCGCTGAGTACGCAGGTTTGCTGCGACGGGGGTATATATATATATATATATATATATATATATATATATATATATATACATATATATAAATTTGAATGAATAGTGTTTTAGTCATCTGGGGACCTCAAAAAGTTGTCATGGTCTCGGGCTTAAGTCTTACCATGAGACCTACGGTAATAGCTTCTTCCCTATAGGGGAAATTCGCTAAAATCAGAATATTACTCTCAAAATGTACACTGTTATATTCGAGGATGATATGGCAACCAAAAGACAATTGTAAAGCATTGCTTTGTCGTAAAAACAAGGCTGTAGAGCTAACAGAAGTTCACATTGGACATGTTGCAGGGCCGGCTCTCGGTACGAGTCATCAGACAACCTCGGCGTGAGCAGCGTGCTGCGGTCCTCCGCGGGGCTGTCGACGGGCGGTGCCACCTCCTTCGGCATCGTGCGCACCCTGCAGCAGATCGGAGCCAGCCTCAGCGTCACGTCAGACCGCGAGGGCATCTCGTACACGCTGGAGGCGACGCCCGACAAGATGTAAGCGTAAGAATAACAATACATTGTGGTTACCGAGTGCTGTGCACTGGCGTCGCTAACTATGGTATTGATAAATAAACTTAATAGGTACTCACAGACTTTGAGTAGCATGGTATTCACTACAGGTCATGAACAGTGTCATTAAATTGAGTTATTTCAAATATCTACATAATTTTGTTAGCTTTTAGCAATTTTCAAGAGGATACATATACGTGGCATTTATTTGGTCTAATACTATACTTGTAAACCATAATATGTTTTGTTTTTCTTTCATAATAGACCAACTGACGCTGAATTAAACAAATTAATGAGATGGTTAAAGAGCCAACTATGGATAAAACGAACCAATTTTTCTCATACTTTTTTTAATTCCAAGACATAGGGTAAATTAACACGTTCGCTACCGAGCGTCAACTATAGTTGACGCCAGACGAATCTATATTGACCGACCTCTAGGAACAGACTCTCAACAGAGACCGAACACAGTCATGTGGACTTCGCCACAGACCGAAAGCAACTCATTACTTTTTTTTGTTCACAGATGTCTAAATAACCATAATCAACGGTAATAGCACCAAAAAAAGTCATTTTAACATTCAAATCTTAAATTAATTAACGTCAACTATAGTTGACGTCGGTCTATAGCATAGTTCAGGGTCCCCACCCAACCGTGAAAACCGTGAAACCTTGAATAAGCCGTGAATTTCGTATACCATGAAAAAACCTGGAATAAGCCGTGAATTTCGATATCAAACCTTAAAAATATATCAAACTTGAAAAACAATAAAAAAATATCTTATCACAAAATATCACATTTGTTTTCAGATAGGGAAATGTACAACAGAATTATTGCCGTTGTTAGTACGTTGTATATATGGTGAATACCGCGTCGTCTACCTACTTGCAGATTGCAGCTGTGCAGATGATTTAAGATAGTGATGTGCGATACAGCCGTGTATCGCGATACGGCGATACGATACGTATCGGAGCCAGATATCGTATCGGCCGTATCGTATCGGTGCTGTGTATCGCGATACGCGTATCGTATCGCTTAACATATTGTGCATAAACGATACGACGTATACTGCACTGCAGTTAAAAATATGGCCATCGAGGTATTTCCACTGGTTTTAATTGTAGTACCACAGAAAGAAGACTTTTGAAGAATTCTTGTCAGATATAAATATAACCTCATTGTTTTACAGCCAAGAAAATAATATCGAAATATCGTCTCTATGTGCCAATACAAAATCGAGTATCGTTTTAGGTGATACGATATGTATCGTTTCAAAAATATCGTGACGAAATATCGTATCGTCCCTAGCGTATCGCGATATTCCGATAGATACGATACGTATCGCACATCACTAATTTAAGATTGGTTCTGGTTTCCACGGTGCAAAGGAACTCGGGCCGACTCGGGCGACAGTTGTTAAGTTGCTGGTGTTTTTTTCACTGTCAACTGACTGCTGACTGACACTTGTGTAAGACCGTTTAAGTGTCTTCTTTACTGTATGTCATTTGCCTATTGTTTTGTATTAGTCGGTGACAGTAGACAACTACTGTATCTAGACTGTTAACTATACAATAGTGATGGGCGATTCGCGAATGAAACGTTCAAATCAAACGAATTATCGAGTGAATCAGATGAATCATGATTCAACTTTTAAAAGAACCGATTCGTGGCGCGAATCAACTCTGGTAAATATGACTCGGTTATGTTGCTCGGTTTCGTTCGCGAATCGGTGTAGACCATCGTGGTTCGCGATTCAATTGCGTTTCCGCTGAGAAATGGTTAGGGGGGGAAGTTGAAGCGGAAAGAAGGGGAGGGAAACGGACAAGAGGAGAGATCGCTAAACGCAGTCTCATTGGTTTGTGTATGCGCGGCAAACGTTTTGTAAAATCCCACAATTCCATACAAATCTATTTTGTTTTGACCTCTCTTTCTTTACAATATCATATCTGCTGGTGCTGATTCAATTGGACTATCGGTTCACAAACCGATTGTTGTTATGTCATTCAGCTAACTTTGAGTATCAGCTAATCCGTCTAAACGCTTGCTTATTGGTTCTTTAAGGAGTTTGCGGCTGCGCAATAATAATTTTTGATGTTCGATAGTCAAATTTCACTGCATCACTTGGACTATCGGTTCGCATATTGGAGTCGTAACATAACAGGACGGCCAAATAATCTATAACAACCGATTCGTTTGCATTATACGGCGAGGACAGATAATGAATCAAAACGAACAAAATGAATCGGTTCAAATTTTGATTCTTTTGAATCGAGTTATTCAAATGAATCGGTACGCTAGGAAGAATCACACTGCCCATCACTACTATACAACTGTCGCGTCAGTAACTCGCCCATTCCGTTTACACGGTGTGTAGTCAGCGTTGCCACTTCGAGAGAAATTACCCTTGCCGGTGATAATTTTGAACTTTGAGGGTAAAAAGGGGTAATTTTACTAAAGCCTTTAAAAATATACAAATTTATATTATCCTCTGATATACACTTATTATACATTCATTGATGTTTATTTATGATTAAATTAGGCCTACTACATTTCTCTACTTTATCGACCCTTCCAATTTTCGTGACTCTGACGAATACTAACGAACTCCATGACAGAAATCAAACTTGAGTAAGGATTACATATACAGTAATTGTCTCATGTTAAAAACGTGAAAGAGCCAAGAGTGCCAGGACGACGAGAAGTCCGTTAAGTTGCAGTAATGTCTGGAAGTTTTAACGTCAACCAGACAATAAATAACAAAAATAGAAAATGGGGATAATTGTCACCTGTCTCCGCCTACCTAATCCTAGCAGTTGATAGACTGAAAGATAGACAGCGTTAGCTGTTTTATAATTGACGTTTAAGACTGTAAACAAAATTGCATCAGCTGTTAATCATTTATATACTGTGATTTTTTAAGCAGTAAAATAAATTCTGAGAAAAATCCTTCATATATCACATGAAAAAATTGAGACAAAAACTGGCTGGCGTATGCAACTTCTATTTTCATTCTTTATTCTAAACTTTAAAATTAATTATACGTCAGTGACATCTATAGGCGGCTCCTCAAACCTATCAAATTTCAAGCACATTTCCTTTATTTCATTAGCACTCTTTACTCAAATACAGGAGTTTAGATTTTGAGGGTAATTTTGACGAGGATCGAGGGTAATTCGGGAAAAAGTGATTGGCAACACTGAGCGAAGTAGAAATCACCAGCAACCGATAACCGATAGACGATGACATGACTTACGACGACAATAAAACAGTAAGAAACTCTAAAATAGTTTTTATTTTTTAAAAGGTTCACTTGGGATTATGGTATGGTTTTATGGTTCTGTGACATCCTAATTGGAATGTTTTAACTAGTATTTGACCGCTGCGCTGTGTCTGCGTTGTTGTTTTGCAACCGGTATAGGTTATGTTTTTTAATATTTCGACCGTGAAATTGACAATTTTTAGACCTTGAAAACCGTGAAAAACCCGTGAATTTGATCATTAAGTTTGAGTGGGAACCCTGTAAGTTTGCATTCTATTCATTTATGCAAATATACCTGTGGACCGATGTCAACTATATTTGACGTAGCTAAAATATGTTATAAAATATTATTTTAGGTCATTTCAATAAAATATTACACCAAAATAAAGATTTTACATTTTTATTAAAACATATAAAAGTACAAAAAACGGTGTTATTATATATAAAACTCATAACTTAGCCGAGTGTTTGAACACATTGTAAAAGTAAACAGGCTGCCAAAATAAAACAAAATATCCCACACGAAGACCACAATGCCTGCTTATTCTGGGGTCTCTCCTGTGGACCGACACACAAAAACTAAGTCGATAAAGGAGACCGATACGAAATAAAACGAAATAATAACAGAGGAAGTCCACGTCAACAATAGTTGACGTCGGTCCACTGGGATCGATCCGTGTGTCAACTATAGTTGACGTCGGGCTGTGGGGTAGTTTCGCACGTCAACTATACTTGACGTTGGGCTGTGGAAATGGCATTTTTTTAACATGTCGGTAGCGAACGTGTTAAACATTTTTCACTCGGCAGTTGGCAAACAAACTCGACTTTACCACAATGTTTACTGAAACTGACAGCAACTATGAGGCACGTGTAATAAATACAATTCCTCTAGCTGATTTGTGATATAAGCTACCATCAGGCTAACAGACCAAGTGCCTTACATGTCCGGCACACATTCCTGTGGACTGTGGCCTGGAAGAGACCAGGCTTTAAAATGGACTAGTATTTTGAAACATATTATTGAAGAGCGAGAGGCACTACCACAAGTACACATCATCAGTATCAGTCTCTTGCAATGAGATCTGGTGACGCAAATGTGGAAACCCCAGATTATGCTTACCTTGAGCAGATTGTGACTTATTTTGTTTTTATTGATAAAAACGTAGTCGTCTTATATATGCGGCCCCAGGCTATATTAATGACTATTTTTACTATATGGTAGGGAACGTTTGAAATAAATAAAAGTGTAATTATAGCGTCAAAATATAAATAATGTAATCCTCTTAGCATTGTAAGGGAAATTTGGCAATTTATATTGCATTAGTTTAAATGAGATACGTTTATAACCGAGCCACTTTACTTATTTACTGACAAATATTAACCTTGAATTCACTATTATAAGTTCTTTCGATCAAAAATATAGTTTACCTATGAAATTAGCATACTTTCTGTTGGATTTTGTTCAGGTAGCCTATTGGGAAATCTTTATTCAGGCTTTATTTTTGTTTAAATGTAGTAAAATCTTTCTGCTGCCCATGTTTTTGTTCTGTGACAATTTCACACTGACACTAATTTTTATGCTTTGGGAAACTCAAAAGACAATAAATTACTGTTCCTAAAATATTGAAGTTTAAACACGGGAGTGTATTGATTCTAACTGGATTACTACTGGAAAATAATAATGATATTTTAAGGGACCACATGTAGGAATGAGTGGATAAGGTTTGCTAATTCACCCTCAAATAAAGGGATATGACTTGTAAAAGCAAATTGACTTGGCATATAACTAAGTTTTCTATTACTTTTATTTTTAATCAACAGTAAATTTCACTTTTGCTTGTTATTTTACACATCTGTATGATTTAGGTCAGAAAATGGAGTGTGTTCTTGTAAAACTAAAACTCATTGCTGTCTAAAATATCAAATGCCTACCATTTTTACTTTGAGTTTAATTTCATATTGTTGTTGTTTAAAGTATATAGTATTTTTCCAGCGAGGAAGGACTCCAGTATCTGGTGGACGCTGCCAGCAAACAGGTGTTCAAGCAATGGGAGTTGAATGACCAGATCCCTCGCCTCAAATACGAACTGGCCACTGTTCCTCCTCAGGTAAATGTAATATACTGTAAGTCCTAAAGTAATTTTTGTCTTGTATCTTTTTAGTGCAAGCAAAAAGTAACTTTCCTTTTATCAGTGACTGGTGACTGAGGTGTATGTCTTAAACTTTCCAAACTGCTTCTGGCAATTTTACAGTTAAAAATTCTGTAAAATTCTATTTTTGACATATTGATAATTATTGATATAATCTCTTGACTTCCAACTTCATTATTTTATATTGGCTCAAAATATCCAATAATCTGTTCGGCTTTTATGATGACTAGGTATTCAGTTGTTATTATATGTCTTGCACTTTATGCTTGTTTTAAAGACAGTTTTACATAAAACTGCAATTTTTGAAAACAATATTTATTTTAGCTCTGTCAAACTCTTTAATTTTTTGCCTGATTGCCTGAAGGTGGAGGTGCCACATTATGAATTTAGGAAGGGGGATAAAAGGAATTTAGGAATTACAGGAACAGGAAAACAAAACAGTTTCTGAAGGAAAACACATGTAAAATTTTACACCATTGCAATTCTTGATGATTTTTAATAAGGTTTTCTATAATAAAATGTTCTTTAAACACTTTTAGCAGTCCAAACCCCTCAAATGTTGTGGGCACCTCAGGAATTGAAACTGTGACCCCAGGATCAGTTTCAATCCTACGGATTAACGGAAATGGTTAGGGAAGTTCAAGCCCCTAACCGTTCCAGTGAGGTGTCCCATAGGTTTTGTCTACGTCTACTCTTTGATTCTGTTTTAGGCCAGAGTTTTGGATCTTGTGAACAAAGCTGCATACAGAAATGGCCTTGGAAACTCCATGTTCGTGAAGGAACACAATATTGGAAAGATAAACTCAGAGACTGTAAGTTCATTAAACTAAGTACTAAGTAATAGGACTAATTGATTTACTAAGTAACATTTTTATTTATTTTTAGCCTATCTGTAAGAATTTAATAAGATTAACCCTATCAGTGTTTTAAGCAATTTAAATAATTGTAATGAAAGGGGTACAAATTTCAGCCAAAAAGTGCTAAGCTAGCCACTAGGGCAGAGTGTAGTGTGCAGAATACAAATTTGAAAAAAGTCATCCCAAAAGTGCTGGAATGATTTTTTGTTTCTCGATCGTATCGGGAATTGAATGGAATTATTGATGTTTCAAAAGAACAACTGAGTCAACCGATTGACCCATTAAAAATCCATAGAAATGTGGTTTATTTGTTATTTGGAGTTTACTCTAGCGTCTAGATATCCAGTGTTATGTATCACAGAGAAAGTTGGCTTGTTAAGTTGTTGCCAGAAACGAGTGGAATTGTTCTTGCTTTGGAAAAGTTAAAATTTTCCATAATTAAAAATATTGAATATTAAATTACGGTTACTTAACCCAACCTAACCTAATTAGGAGTATAAGCTTAGGAGGATCTAAAAGTCTGCTTATTTAGGTTACCTATTCAAAAATATTTTCAGCAATAAAATGGAAATTAAGTGCAAATCAGGGATTGAACCCGGAACTTCTTTCATTGCAGTCCATCATGTTATCCACTGAGCTACGACTCATTAGCTTGAGAGGGAAGTCAACTTGTTAGCACCTGATTTTGTCTGAGAGCTGTCCTTCAGTGCCAGTTTTTTCTAGCAGCAATTCAAGGAACCAACTTGACCTGCGATCCGGCTGTAATACTAAATATCCAGATGCTTTATTGGAGTTTACCCTATAGTAACATTTTATGAAACAAAAATATTTTACACACATTTAACACAACTAGTGACCGCCCAATGGTCTAAATTTATCCAGATCTTTTTGACGAATAATGGCTGTTTTGAGCGAATGTTTTATCACATTATCCTGCATTAGCAGTGAAACAAAATCATTTAATTCAGTGCCATGATGCTTAACTTCACGAATAACTAAATAAATTAGGTTATAATTAGTTGCTTGCCTATTATACAATTACATTACAAATGATTTCAATGTCAATCACAGGAATAACTATAGTTTTGATAAGTCCATAAGTAAATTTTGATCTATACATAATATATTATGGTGAAGAAAAAAGAAAATGCTTTTTTAGCTAAGAAAACTTAGTTTACGGTTGCTTTAAGTAATTTTCGTTGAAACCATGAAAACCGTGTGTCTTTTGCAGCTACAGTACTTTGTGCGCCAGACATTCACGGGCTCCCGCGCCGCAGTGGTGGGGGTCGGCGTGACACCGGATCACCTGGCACAGCTGGCTACGTCACTGGACCTGCCTAGTGGAGCCGGCCCTGAGGCCCCCGCCAAGTACTACGGGGGAGAGGTGAGGGAGGAGGTGCCCTCTCCTTACGTGTACATTGCCCTGGCCGCCGAGTCCGCTGGGTAAGTGAGGAAGAGTTTCCACTCATGCATTTTCGGAAATATCCCGGAGATGTTCCGGAAGGAGGTTTCCCTATTTGTTATGATGACCGGCGTGAAGCTGGCCCCGCCACATTGAGCACAAATTTTTAAAACCATATAGGGATTTAATGCTTAATATGTGCTTTTCTGTGGTACATATAAAAGATTTGTGCTCAACCGGAACAGATTAAAAATAGCATTTATCTAGTGGAGGGCCAGCACCACTAGATATACATACCTAAATATTAAATGCTTAATTTGTGCTTTTAGAATATATAAATATTACAATTTGTTCTCATGAAAAACCCGTCCTAAAACGTAATTATTTGTTGTGGTGATGACATCATCCAGCCTGCCACTTCAAAGTAATCGATGAAATCCTGTGTCGATATGTAGTGCTTAATTTATGCTCTCAGAATATACAAGTTTTATAATTTGGGCTCATCAAAAACATAATTATTTGTTCTGGTGAATATTCGACCTATTTCCATTGTAGAAAGAAAAGTATGAAATTTGTCAAAAGATTGTTCGTTGTTAAAAAAGAGTGCACTAAAGACTAGTAGTCCAAGGGACCTGTCCCTTGAACAGAGCAAAATTGCGTATGATGTTACTTGAAACTTAGGATCTGATGAAACATCAAAATTGGTCTAAAATTTGTATCAAAGCTGAGTTGTGTCGCCAAGACCTTGTAGTTTTGAATGACATAATTTTAAAAAAACTTAATTTTGGTTTTGACTATGTTATAGAGCTTAAAAAAACAAATAATGTGGTATTTTGAATTATTAACCTAGGTTAGTGGTTGCGGAGAAAATCCAAAAAACTTACATATAAAATCTCTCATGTTAATCTTATGGGAAAAAGGTTTTTGGCTTTTCCTCAGTTAATTTTAATGTAAACTTCACATTTGCTTTTACGAATCAGTTCAGCTCCACAAAACAATCATTTTGGTGTTTAGCTTTTCCTCAGTTCATTTTAATGTAGACTTCACATTTGCTTTTACGAATCAGTTCAGCTCCACAAAACAATCATTTTGGTGTTTAATTTGTGATTCTACACCCAACCGTCGCAGAGATATTCAAAGTGGTAATAAACACAGTACGTTGTCCAATGTTATCCTTATGGAGAATAAATAAAATTTGATATCTCGATTATTTATGAATGTATACTGATGAAACTTGTTATGTGGATTCACCCAGTACTGGTATATTGATATTTGCACAAATGGATTTTTTGTTGATTATCCCCGTAGCAGCAAACCTGCATACAAGGCCCCCATATTATTCATATAGAGGATAAGTAAAGTTTTATATCTCCCTTAGTTATGAACCTAAATCAATAAAACTTGGTATGTAGCTTCATCTGGTTGAGTTATATTGATAATTGCAAAAATGCAAATTGATTTTTTTTTCATCCCCGTAGCAGCAAACCTGCGTACTCAGCCCCCATGTTATTATTATGGAGAATAAGTAAAATGTAATGACTCCCTTAATTATGAACATAAATTAATAAAACTTGGTATGTGGCTTCACCTTGTTGAGTTATATTGATATTTGCATAAAAACCCATATTTTTGTTCCTTTTTGCAACAAATCTGCTTACTCCGCCCCCATGTTATTCTTATGCAGAATAATTAAAAAGTTATATAGCGCTTATTTATGATTGAATATTGATAAAACTTGGTATGTGGCTTCGCCTAGTTAAATTCTATTTATATTTACATAAAAACCAACTGTTTGTGTTCGTTGTTTCAGCAAACCTACGTACTCATCACCAATGTTATTCTTATAGAGAATAATTAAAATTGTATATATCGCTTATATGTGAATATATTTTTATGAAACTTGGTATGCGGCTTCATGTGGTATTAAGACATATATTATGCATTGGAAATTCACTGAGTACGCAGGTTTGCTGCGACGGGGGTACAGCATTTCCTTTAGGCGAGGTGACAGTATCCAGGTCCTACTTTTGGGCAACACTCACCTTGTTATTGTGCACGTGCTGAGGTTAATTAAGTCTAATTTTAGTTGAATTCAACTTCATCAAACATTTTTTTCCCCAAAACAAACACACACATACACGGACAAATACACAAACATAGTCTCTCACACTCCCGATATTTCACGGAACCACAATACCCCCGTTGCAGCAGACCTACGTACTCAGCGAATATATTCAATGCATAATATATTCACCACATAAAGCCGCATACCAAATTTCATAAAAATATATTCACAAATGAAATAAACGATATATACAATTTGAATTGTTCTCAATAATAACATTGGGGATGAGTACGCAGGTTTGCTGCAACAAGGAAGAACAAATATGGGGTTTCATGTAAATATCAATATTACTCAACTAGGTGAAGCCACATGCCAAGTTTCAACAATATAAATTCATAAATAAGCGATATATATCATTTTGATTATTCTCCATAAGAATAACATGGGGGATGAGTACACAGGATTGCTGCAACAAGGAACACAAAAAATTTGTTTGTATGCAAATATCAATGGAACTCAACTACGTGAAGCCACATACCAAGTTTTATTAATTTATGTTCATAATTAAGGGATACACATTTTACTTATTCTCCATAAGAATAACATGGGGGCTGAGGATGCAGGTTTGCTGCTACGGGAATTATCTGTAAAAATTGCTTTTTTTGTGCAAATAACAATATCCTACAACCAGATGAAGCCGTATACCAGAGATAGCCGTTTTTTTGTTAGTATACGTTCATAAATAAGCGAGCTATAAATTTTGGCTTATTCTCCATAAGAATAGCATTGGACAATGTACTGTGTTTAGCACTTTCAATATCTCTGTAACCAATTTACGTAGAGAAATAATCAAAACACCAAATTGTATGTTTTCTTAAGCTAAATCCAATGGTGAGAACTAAAATTTGACTTTTTAAAATATTACATGTAAAAACTTTACAGAATCCATTTTTGGTGTATAAAACCCCCCCAAAATACAACTTTGGATGGGTCGATTTACCTGGTTTTCGAACTGAAAGTCATAAATGTTGCTTTACACGTTTATCCCTAATTTCATCAAAATCGAACCATTTTTACGATAGTTATCGCACCCACGGACACACACATATATATATATATATATATATATATATACATACAGTTTCGAAACGAATGGTGTTTTTGGGGTCTGGGGACCTCAAAACGAAAAGTTATCATAGTCGCGGGCCTAGGTCTTACCATGCCTACTACGGTAATAGCTTCTTCCCTATAGGGGAAATTTGCTAAACACGTTCCGCATCTTCAAGGGGGGTTTTCCCTAACTTGCCGCTCGCGTATTCTCTCCGAACGCTGACCACGACTGACGGTGACTCATCGTGCTGTAGTGAGGGGAGAGGTTTGTTTACCTTTCTTGCAGATAAGACAGAGCTCTTTTTTTATGCCCCAGCTATTAGCTCATTAATTTCTTTCCTCACCACATCTAAATATATCGGGGTAACCTCAACTGACGGTCTTCATATGGGATTATTCTCTACGCTCATATACAGAGACTCGGCAATATTTATTTTTTGCAGTTCAATTCTTTACATAAAACACGACTAGCATCCCACACAACATCATGCCCAGACTCCAGTGCGTGTTCTCTTAGTTTACACCCATATGATTCTTTATTGATAATTTTTTTTATTTTGTTCTTCAACCCTGATATGTACCGGCCTTGATGTTTGGCCTATGTTACTCCTATTACACGAACTTGGTATCTTATACTCAACATTTTTGTTTTTATAGCCACAAATATATATTTACAAAAAACATCATCCACATATCTCAGCCAAAGATGTTTTTTGTATATGGGAGGATCCTATACTTAAGCTTTTAGAATATAAAGATTTATTGAATACTCTGTACGATTCGATTAAGTTCACTATTGAATTTGAAAGTGAAAACAAGTTACCTTTCTTAGACGTACTGGTAGAAAAGTCGTCAAACACGTGGAAAACGAGTGTTTATAAGAAGCCATTGGCCTCAGGCTTATATCTGAATTGCAAGTCTAACCACCCTGAACATGTGAAGTTGGGTATAGAAATCGGATTGGTTAAGAGAGCCAAAAAGATCTGCAGTGACGAGGAGACCTTTAACAACAAAATAAAAAGAATAAATTATGAACTAAAAAATAGTGGATATTCTTGACATATTATTGAAAAAGTCCTAGTATCAGCAAATAGACCGGAAATTGACGAAAACCCTGAGAGTGTAAAACCAGTCTGTACAGTATGCATACCCTACTACAAAAATTTTTCTGAAAAATATGACGAATAAATAGTAAACATAACATTAGAACAGTTTTAAGTCAGGACATTCATTAAGCAGCCAGCTAACAAAAGTAAAACCTTCCAACTGTGGCTATAAAAACAAAAATGTTGTGTATAAAATACCATGTTCGTGTAATAGGAGTTACATAGGCCAAACATCAAGGCCGGTACATATCAGGGTTGAAGAACACAATAAAAAGGTTATCAATAAAGAATCATGTGGGTCTAAACTAAGCGAACACACACTGGAGTCTGGGCATGATGTTGTGTGGGATGCTAGTCGTGTTTTATATAAAGAATTGAACTGGAAAAAATAAATATTGCCGAGTCTCTGTATATGAGCGTAGAGAATAATCCCATATGAAGACCGTCAGTTGAGGTTACCCCGATATATTTAGATGTGGTGAGGAAAGAAATTAATGAGCTAATAGCTGGGGCATATGAAAAGAGCTCTGTCTTATCTGCAAGAAAGGTAAACAACCCCCTCCCCTCACTACAGCAGGATGAGTCACCGTCAGTCGTGGTCAGGCGTTCGGAGAGAATACGCGAGCGGTAAGTTAGAGAAAACCCCCCTTGAAGACGCGGAACGATTTTGTGGTTCCGCGAAATATCAGGAGTGCTAGAGACTGTGTTTGTGTATTTGTCCGTGTATGTGCGTGTTTGTTTCGGGGAAAAAATGTTTGACAAAGTTAGATTCAACTAAAATTGGACTTAATCAGCCTCAGCATGTGCAGAATAGCAAGGTGAGTGTTGCCCAAAAGTAGGACCTGGACAAGACCTATATGAGTGCAGGGGTGGCAGTGGCCTTCAAAGAGTTGTTTGGAAAACCAACTGAAGCAGACCTCTGTAACTCAAATTTGACAGCACAAAAGGATAAAGATGGGGCAACAATATTTGGTTTGGTTTCCAAATCACAATATTTCAAAAAGCCTAGTAATAATAACTACATTTTTTACAATGCTCCTTTTGACCAACTCATAGAAGAATTCAACAAAAAAAGTTACAAGCCCTCATTTGTTCGCCTATGGGATGTTCAAGAGATCATATCTCACCTCAACACTTCGCAAACAACATTGTAAAGTTTCAAAGCTCCACTGGGGCATCAGTAATTGTTGTCACTTCTGAGAAGTATTTTACAAGGACAAAAACTAATAGCCAGCCATATCCTATGTTTGTGAAACATCTTAGAGAAGCCATTGCCAAGGAGACCTTCTGTTTGAGGGACAGCACTCCACCTAAAGATGACATTCCAAACTTTACATCGGACCCAGAATCATCAGAAAGTGGCAGATCCTTTGCTTTGTCACAGAGGGAGGAGAAAACATCGCAGCCCGACCAACTACAGAAATCCGCGCCTGTGTCTAGTGATGGGGGGTTGATGGTGTTTGTGCAGTGAATGATAGAGATCTAAAAAGTATTCCAAATGAATTAATCAATTGTACAGCACATTTTTTGGAGAAAGGTTGCACGAATGTAATAATAACCTAAAGTATTTTAAAAACAGCACTCAAAATTTTTCAATTTTTCACCAAAATGTTCGAAATTTATCAACTCGTATTGGCATCTTAGAAGTAAACCTGGATGAAATTAAGCCAGATATTGTCGTTTTAACAGAGATAAATATACGTGAGAAGGAATTATCTCATGTAAACATAACAAATTATAAAATATCTTCTTTTTGGGCGAGATCGAAAACCACCGGTGGTGGTGTATTGATTCTCACAAGCAAACATATTAATAGTAAAAGAATTGTTATTAAAGGGGTTCAAGAAATTACATCAGAAAAGGAATTTGAATGCTGTTTAACTGAGATAACTGTTGAGGGTTTGTCTTTTGTATTAGTAGGTTTATATAGAACTCCTGAGTATAAATACAATGACCCTTTTTTAAACAAACTTGAAACTGCGTTAGACATATTGTCTGAGAAATATAAAAATATAATTTTAGCAGGTGATATAAATATTAACGTTTTGAAACATGATTCTTTATACTATAGATTTTTAAGTACTATAAAAACGTATAATATGACTTATAAGGTAGATTTTCCCACAAGGGTAACTCATGAAACTGAATCAGCAATAGACAACTTTATTACTAATATGAATTCCATACAAATAAATGTAACAGGGATTATAACACATGTATCAGATCATGATGCCCAGCTTCTTGAGTTGGTGAATGTAAAAAGCAAAAAGAAAGAGGTGATAAAAAAGCCATGCAGGAAATTTACAGAAAATAACATGATGATGTTTTTAGGTGACCTAGGCTGTGAAACATGGTATGAGGTCTATCAATCTTCTGTAGACAGTAAATATGATGTTTTCATCTCCATTTTTAGTTATATTTTTGAGGTAAATTTTCCAAGAACTATGAGTGTAGAAAAGGAGTATAGTGAGTGTAAATGGAATTCAAATGAAATAATTAAGAAAAAGAGTGAAATAACTGAGTTGGAAAATTTTTGTAGGGAGAGAAAAAACTTACATATGTGTAAAATGATTAAAGTAAAAAAAAAAAGAATTAGTGGAGTCGATAAGCAAAGTTAAACAAACATTTTATAATGACAAGCTAAAAAATGCTACCAATAAAACTAAAGCAACATGGAACATAGTTAAGAGCGAAATAAGATTAAAGTCGAAAATAGGTTCAATTTCAAATATAAGCATAGAACAAAATCGTAAAATTGTAAAACATCCAGTAGCGGTGAGTAATATTTTTAATAATTTTTTCACAAATGCAGTAGAAAACCTTGTCTTGCCACATGTTTCTAATCAACCATCATCAAATACTGCAATCCATCAGAACTTTCAATCCGAAAGTAGAAATTTTAAATTTAAATTTAAAACTATAACTGAGGAAAATATTGAAAAAGTGGTTCTTTCATTTGAAAATAAATATTCTGCAGGGTATGATGATATACCTATTACATTAATTAAGAAATCATTAACATTTATTTTAAAACCGTTAGCGCATTTAATAAATTCCTCTCTTATTTCGGGGACATTCCCATCAAAATTAAAACTAGCCAAAGTCATTCCCATTTTTAAAAAGGGAAATGTTACCGACCCATCATGTTATCGCCCTGTCTCTCTACTGCCTGTTTTTTCAAAAATTTTTGAACGTGTTGTTTATATTCAACTACTTGAATATCTTGAAATTAATCAGTTGCTTGATAAAGAACAACATGGTTTTAGACCAGGAAAATCCACCATAACGGCTGGCATAGAATTCATAGAAAATATTATAAATTCAGTAGACAAAGGTGAAAAGGTTGTTGGAGTATTTTTAGACCTTAGTAGAGCATTTGACAGTGTCTCACATTGTAAGCTGTTAAACACCCTAAATGAATTTGGAATCTGTGGAAAAGAGCTGAGGTGGTTTGCTTCATACCTAGAAAACAGAGAACAATTTGTTGAGGTCGACTATGTGGTAGAACAAAATAATGCTAAATACATTGAAAAATTCAGATCCCAGCATCAGACACTGCGATATGGGGTACCCCAGGGGTCGATCTTGGGGCCCCTTCTGTTCCTCTGTTACATCAGGGGTATGCCGGAGACGATTCCTGGGAGTGATGGGTCCATGTGTCTGTATGCTGATGATTCTAATGTTTTATTTTCAGGAAAATCACAAATACATATTGAAGAGTCTTCATCTGAAAGTCTTTTGTCTACTAAAAAATTTCTGGATAAAAAAAATCTGCTTATTAATGTAAACAAATCAAATTTCATATCATTTTCAACTAAACAATCTAAAGCAAAATTTGAACCTAATATTTTAATAAAGACAGATAGAATAGATCAAGTGAGCCGAACAAAGTTTCTTGGTCTAATTATTGATGAAAATCATTCTTGGAACGATCACATCAATCATGTGGTCAAAAGATTATCTTCTGGTATTTATGCACTGCGACAGATGTCTAAGATTTGCAATTTGGAAACTCTAAAGACAATCTATTATTCATTAATCCACTGCCACATATCTTATGGTATTGCTATTTATGGAGCAACAACAAAAAATAACTTAGATAAAATACTTATCCAACAAAAAAGAGCTATCCGTGTAATGATGAAGCTAAAAAGAATGGATTCAGTTAAAAACTTATTTTGCGAACTGGGGATATTAACAGTTTACAATTTGTATATTTATGAAACAATTATTTATGCAAAATTGCTTCAGTTGTCATCCACTTCTGGCGAATATAACACACGTTTCAAAATTAATCTACCTAGACATAATTTAGAATTTTATACAAAAAAGACCTCTTATGCAGGACTTAAATTCCTTCTGCATCTACCAGTACCCACCCTTAAGGCTAGAAAGCAATTTAAATAGATTTAAACGGCTACTAAAAGATTTATTAATAAATAACCCCTCCTATTCAATTCAAGAATTTATAAATACCAAACGCTGATCTTTTGAATTCCATCCTGCTGTAACCTTTTCATAAGCATCCCAACAAGTGACAGTTACAGATATGTCTGAGAGTTGACCTTTGTACTAGAAGTTTATTTTCTTATTAATTTAATAATTTGCAATATGTTTAAGTTGCAATTTAAATGTTATTATTTTCTTAAGTTGGAAATTTTTCAGACTTAAGATTTGCAAATTGAAAATTTACTATTTTGGACATTGTTAGAACTTGTTGACATTGTTTGATTTAATTTAATTTTATAGTCATAATTTGTGACCCTATTCAAAACATGTAATGTGTTACTCATTGAATAAAGAAGATTTGATTGATTGATTGATTGACCTTGTAGTTGTTATTTTGACCGTTCCGTAGGCTGAAGTCGAAGGAAGCCCTAGCGTTTGCGGTGCTACGTTACGCGCTGGGGGCAGGCTCAGCTGTTAAGTACGGCGTGGGAGCGGGACCTCTGGGCAAGCTGACGGCAGACTCCAAGGAGCCGCTGGGCGTGTCTGCCTTCAACTCCACCTACTCTGACTCCGGGCTGTTTGGTGTTGTGCTGACCACGACCCCCCGCAATGCCAAGGGGGTGAGTTGACCTGGTGAAATCCACAGTCTGCACTGTGTATCTATTTTTCTTGCTTCGAAACAGTACAAAGACCAACTACATTGAAGCAGAAAAATTATGAAACAATATAAACAACAATAAACGAGATCGCACGCAGCACGCTGATATGAGGAAAGTGAATTTCCGCATTAAAACCTTTAAAAATCTAATAAATGGTTTAAAATAATACTGGTAACATTTTTATGGAAAATTGAAAAATTTTATTTTTGGCTGTTCTGATGCTCCTGGTTATATTTAAATTGACTATTAGGATGGCAATGTTGTACACTATAGGGTTAGGAGGAGGTATAGTCAGGTTGGTATAGGGGTATTGGGGGTAACGTACTGTGTTAAGACAACTAACATTTTCTTTAATATCTTAGTACATACTTGTGCTAGAATTATGAGGGAGGGCTTGAAAGTTTAATATAATATACATTCGGGGCTTTTCTGACCCTTTTTGGGCCCAAAAACTCAAAATTTGAAAAATTAAAATCCCCAAAAAAGGGGGTTAGAGTTTTCCGATTGTTTTGCCCAACGGACTTGTCCAACTGTTTACAAAAGAGAAGGTTCCTACCAAATTTCAAGTAAATCGGTAGGGGTGTGCGAGTACTCGAAACTTTGAGTTTTCGGCCGAGTATTTTAATACTCAAACTCGACTCGAAGTTTTGAAAAATACGCGAAAGTTCGAGCGAGTATTTCCCGCCGATTTCCGGACGATCGCTAACGATTGCGACTGACCAAAACGCGTAATAACGGCCGCAAAAAACGATCGCATCACGTAAAATCGGCCAAAAATTACGATCGCTATCGATTGCGACCGGCAAAAACACGTAATAATGGCCACAAAAGGCGATTGGACTGCGTAATTTTGGCCGTAAATGACAACGGAAAATATAACATCGGCAAAAGTGGTGACCGGGCCACTTAATATCAGGGGTAACTAACAAGTTTTGTCATCTAATATTGATTATAGATGATGTATGGACCAGGTGATATTGGCCAAATGACAACCGGACCGTGTTTTATCGGCCGGAAACAAATGTCAGACCGCGTTTTGTTTGACAATACGTAATCCAGTTTGGTTGTACTGGCTAAAACTTTCTATTGCTACTCATTTATTAGTTAGAAACCATGTTTAGGTTATCAAGTCTAGGGTGGTATTCAAGTCCCATTACTACCAACTACTTTAAACTACCAACTGATGGAAAATACTCGCTCGAAAATACTCGAAACTCTAAAATAATTGGCACTACTTGACTCGATTAAAAAAATCACAACTCGCACAGCCCTATAAATTTGACAAAAATTGCAACCGCTAGAGTGCGAACTCACATACAGTAGAAATCCAATTATCCGAACCCCAATTATCCGAATATCCAATTATCCGAATCGATTTTGAGTGAAATAATAGAAATATAAAAATCAAGAAAATAACAGCGGGAGCGCGTGTAGCGATAATGCGCCGTGAGCGCTAAAATAAAAGCCTGCGCTGTTACCTTCCGGACGATATTTTCGCAGGGAACAATGAGTCATACCCCCTTCCCGCCCTGCTCATCATCAGTCGCTACTGTTCTTTCACCGAGATTATCGTTCGAAATGAGTACAAAACGTAAACGTGTTGTCCTTTCGCTAAGTGATAAACTCACTTTGGTCGAGATGTTCAAGTGAAATAACCAACATTGAACAGTGAAATACGTACAGTTGTAATGTGCTAAATGTGTAGAGGGGTAAAGTTTAGCACATTGTGAGGCCTACCTGCAACGTCGTTTGACCGCATCCCAATAACCTCAGCCTAGGCCTACCTTAGCCTAGATTTGGTAAACAAACTTTCAACTGTGAGTAGCCTAGGGACCCTCTAAGGTCAAATCAAATCAAATCAAAACATCTTTATTTTACAATATACATGCACAGTTGTACAATAATAAATAGCGTCAAGACTTAGCCTATCTATTTCAAATACAAACATAAATATTATAACTACTTTTCAGAGTCGAAAATTCAAAACCAAAATTCAAAAATACATTAAGTTGGTCTCATTAAAAGATAATCAGTTACAGTATTCCTCAATTGAATATAATGACTTCTCTATTAAAAATCTTTTTAATTTGGTTTTAAACAATTTAGTATTATTTTCATTCTTTAAGCTTGCAGGCAATTTTCTAAAAAATAAATATCCTGCATAAGTTGGTTTTTTCTTATAAAATTCTAATTTGTGTTGATGGCGTGAGGTTACAATATCTCTTTTGAACCTAGTGTTATAGTTATGAGTTTCCAAAGGCTCTATTCTTATATTTTCTTCTCTCGCAAGACATATTGTTTCATATATGTATGCTCCATAAACTGTTAAAATATTCAGGTCTTTAAAATACAATTTTACAGAGTCATCAAACTTTAGGTGTAATATAATTCTTATTGCTCTTTTTTGTACGATTAAAATTTTATTTAAATTAAATTTGGAAGTGGCACCATATAATGCTATACCATAACATATATGTGAATGAATATGGGCAAAATATATTTTTTTGAGTGCATCTAAATTACACAAATATGACATCCGTTTCAATGCATATAATCCTGAACTGAGTTTTTTTAACAAATTTTCAACATGAAAATTCCAATTTAAATGTTCATCTACATGAAGCCCCAAAAACTTTGCCTGGGAAATTTTCCCTATTGGCTCTGAATCCATTTCTAAATTAGGTTGAGGATAATTTTTTTCTATTTTTAGCAGAGAATGTCATAAAATTTGTTTTTGATGTATTTAGAAAAAGGTTATTTTGTTGAAGAAATTGTTTTATATTTTCTAGTTCTATGAATGCTGATATTTCCAAGTCATCCACTGTTTTCCCAGACACTTTTAAATTTGAATCATCAGCATACAGGCATAATTTACATTTTTCAGGGTGTACAATAAAATGGTGCATATCACATAGAAATAAAATTGGGCCTAATATTGAACCTTGAGGTACACCCCACTTAATGTTACGTTTTAATGAATTTATTTTACTAAACAAATTATTATTATTTGATTTTATTTCAACAAACTGACTTCGCCCATATAAATAGGAATCAAACCATTTTAGACTACTCCCTTTAATACCAAGTGCTTTCAGTTTTTTTAACAAAGTTAAATGACATACACTGTCAAAAGCCTTTGAGAGATCCATTTAAATTCCTAATACATTTTCCTTCTTATCAATGGATTCTATAATAGATTCAAGGAAATCAACTGCTGCTGTTATTACAGACCTACCTTTTCTAAACCCGTGCTGTGAATTATGAAATAAGTTATGTTCCTCTAAAAACTCCACTAATCTAGTGTGCATTGCCTTCTCATATATTTTTGATATACATGGTAGAAGTGAAACAGGTCGGTAATTGGAGATTTCTGTAACCTCACCCTTTTTATGCAATGGGATTACTTTTGAAATTTTCAGTTGGTTTGGAAATAAGCCAGAAACAAAAGAGGAATTCACTAAATGTGCAAGAGGTTTCAACAAGGTGTCACCTACATGCCTTAATACCTTAACTGGAATTTCGTCATACCCACTTGACGTTTTGTTTTTGAGTGAATTAAAAATGCTTTGAATTTCTTTTTCCTCTACAGGAGTACATTTAAACGTTTTAATATTAAAAAAATCATTTTCTGAGGCACAATTAAAATCTAGTTCATTATTCAATGACTGTGTTTTGCACATTGTATCTATGACATCGGTGAAATAATCATTAAATAGATTGGCGATATGATTTGGATCAGTTATCATTTTACCACTTATTTCTAAATTAATATCATCAGTTGGTGCCTTGCTTTTATTTGATACCTCACCATTAATTATGTTCCAAGTGCTTTTATTTACATTACTAGAATTGCTAATTTGTGTGTCGAAGAAGTGCTTTTTAGTTTCAATAATCCTTTTATTTAAAACCTTCTTACTTTCTCTTATCTTTGAAAAAAGACTTTTATCCCGAGTTTTTCTTGCAGTATGGCTCATCTGAATAATTTTTTGTTTTTCAGCTTTTATTTCCGCACTCATCCAAGATTTTTGATTATTGATAATTTTTACCTCCTTTTTTTCATAACATAAATTAAAGTAATACATTAAAGAATTATTAAAAATTTCATATTTTTTATCCACAGGAGTCATAAATACATCATTCCAGTTTTCTTTCTCTAAAAACTTATAAAATAAGCTTAAGTTTTCTTCTGAAAACTTTCTAGTTTTTTTCAAAATTGCTTTATTATTTTGGGAGTTATTCATAAAATTGCAAATTTCCAAAGCTTGCCCATCATGATCTGACAGCTCTGTTATTAATCCCGACACGCTCAAGACATGGGTCGGAATATTTGTTAAAATATTATCAATAGCTGTTTCGGAATCAGCTGTGACCCGTGTTGGGAAATCTACTAAATATTTCAATCCATGAGATCTCAACAAATTTTTCAACTCCTTACTACTTGTTTCATTGTCTAAAACATTTATGTTTAAGTCTCCTGCTATAATTATTTTTTTATTTCTTGATAATACAAAATCACAAATAATGCCCAACCTATACAGAAATTCATTGACATTACCACTTGGTGATCTATAAATTCCGACCAAAAGCAATTCTTCTTTGTCACAAATGTACTTGGAACAACAAAATTCTAATAATTTGACGGAATTACATGTTAAGCATGTAACCAGGGATAAATAAACGACAACACTTAATAAGATTCACCACTTCGATGAAAATAAACGATTATTTACTCGTTGACCGAACCACAACAATCCAACATAACCTCGCCCCTCATCGACCGTGATTTAGTTTGACAGTTGACAGATGACGAGGTGGGTTCTTCTTTCTCTCTCGGAATTACTTTTGGCTGGTGAAGAAGAAGGTCGCCGGATATGCCCTTGATTTTTGAGTTTAACTGACCCTTGGCCGATCAGCTGTTGTGATTCATCGAGGCGGAAGGATTGCTCCTCGTGGAGAAATAGCGTCACTCTCGAAGAGACCGTCATAGTGATAGCATCTGCGTTCTGACTACGATTTTCTCAACGAAGTTTTGTAAAGTGCGTGACAAGTGTAAAGTTCGTTCTAACGACTGCTTTTTGGTATAAAGGTACGTCTACGATTCTTACGATTAGTATATTTAGGCTCGATTATTAACTTTTGCCAGTAAAGTGGTAATTTAACATAAGATAGCCTAGCGTCCCGACACGTTGATAGTAACTGGGTAATAAAGATTATTATCCCGATGTCAACTTTTATCCATTAACTTCATTTTAGTAGCAATCAAATTAAAATCAGCCTGTGAGGCATTTTTATAACTTTTTCTTTCTTTGAGAGTAACCTCGTTTTCCTGCAGTTAGACAGGTGACCACCGGTTGTAACCTGCGAGTCTAATCGAAGTATAGACAGGTGAACACTGGTTGTAACCTGCAAGTCTAACCGGAGCGTAGGGTAATCCTGCTCCTGTGAGAAGTTTTTCTGGTACTGAGGGTTTCCTTGGAATTCTCTGCTAGGCCCGTACTAAGCCCTAGTAGAGCGCCCAGTCCAGTGATAGCGGCAGCAACGAGTCGACCCCGAGAGGTTACTGTCTAAACTTAAATTAATTTTTATTGATTGCTTGTAAATTTCCTTTTTTCTAAATTCTAAATTCTTTAAATTTTTTTTGTTTAAATTAAATTACCTAATCTCATCTTGAGGAGTTTGAATTTTAAGTAAACCCCCGGGGAGGTTGATTCAAAATTCTAGGCCCCAACCAATTTTTCTGTGGGCAAGGATGAGGCAACTCTGAGTTGACCGGCAACCGAGTTGACATAACTGAGCTCTCTGATTTTATAAATCGTATAACCACTGTTACATTCGAACTTCGCCCCCTGGAAATATCCCAGCAGCCGAGCTGAGCGTTTCCTGGGCTTCGACAGACCGTGACGAATTTCCTGGGATTTCGGATTCGCCTGACGGTCCGAAACATTTTCGACCCCCCAGAAAGTTTATCACAAAATGGCGCCCGTACAGATGGACTAGTGAATGTGTAACAGTGGTGCGTAACTTGTCAGAGAGGGCTCAGTGAGGAGTATCATAACTAATTTTAATATTGGTGAAGTTGTATACTTGTATTTTCAGCGATATTTGTAACTGGTTTAGTACTGGTGAGCCAATAAGACGCTTTTATCAGGGTAAATTTGGTTTTTAGCACTGATTGCTATTAGATAATTTATCTTGATTTTGTTTTGGGTCATTGGTTTTATTTTCAGTGCGAGTTTGTTTTAGTATTTTCTCGTTGTTGTTTTTGTCTTGCGTCCCCCTCTGATTGAACGTGCAAGTAAGAGCGGCAATGACCAAGAACCCTCCTGTAACGGTGGCGGTTTCGCAACACGTGTTGACGACGACGTCACCAGGAGCGGCCAATACGGCTCGCTCGCCTAGTGTGACATGCTCGAGCGCGTCCACAACCACGACGACGACCGTGGTGTTCACGACTGCTATGACTTCGTCAGCGGTGACCACTCCTAAGTCCCCAGTGGAAGATCCTCGAGTCGGTTGGATTCATGAGCTTCAAAAGCACCAGCTGATCACGGAGATGGCACACCATGGCCTACCGACCGAAGGGAACGTAGCGGACTTGCGCAAACGATTTTGCGATTTCTGGAAAACTGTGCCTGTGCCTGTTACGGGGGAGATGTTTAGCGGCCCACCAGTTGTAACCTCTCAAAGTGAGGTGGCGTCTCGAGCTCAACCCCTCGCTTTTCTGGATACGAGCCATACCACCTCCTCTGCAGGCCAATTATTGGGCGCTGTGACTTCTGGCGGATATTCTCATCGTCCGCTCTCTTCCTGGGCTATAGGCCAACCACAATATCAACCGATGACCTCATTGGGTTTTGGTGACACGCATCAGCGCACGACTACTTCGCAACCGCCCAGGATTGTGATCAACCGGCCAACATCCGGTGCCTGGCCGCACTCTATCTCGGCCTACCCGCCGGATTCCGCTTGCCAATCCGTCAGCGCGACGTACCACGTGCCGGACGGCTCTCGCAGACCGACTGATGGAAATTATTTCCGGCCAACGACCATCGGAGTGCCCTTGACTGCGGGTTTCGACTTGTCCCAGTACACCACTCAAGGGACATTTGCGGCTCAACCAGCACCACGGCCGACTGATTTCCTAGCAGTTAACCCTTAAGCGGGTGAGTCAGACAGGATCCGGGGTATATTGGGCATATCTCCGAATGCGGATTCAGAGTATGTTCAACGAACTCTGGCTTCGCTGGTGCAGACCTTGGCGAGGTTGGACGATAACCAGCGCCGCCCTCAACCTGAGCCTGTCTACAAGCCTAGCTCGTACGAAGGCGATGGGCGAGCAACCGACCGGCGTGCCCCGGAGATAACCCCCCACCATGTGTCCTGGTCCCAGGTGCCTGGCACGTATGGAGGTGTCAACTCCTCGGACCTGTCTTGGCGTGCAGAACAAGAGGAGGATCGGAGTAGGACCGCTGTTAAAACGTCCTCCACTCTTTGTGACTTAGTCCGGAAGTGGAATTTACGGTTTGATGGCCGACGCGATGCCATCTCCTTCCTCGAGCGACTGGAGGAACTTCTCGAAGCATATTCATTGTCGCCTGAAGAAGTTCTCAAGGCTATGCCGGAGCTCCTTCATGGCCAGGCCCTACTCTGGTACCGCAATAACAGAGACATATGGACCAATTTTTCGGAGTTTCGTCGGATGTTCGAGTCTCAGTTCTTCCCGCCAGGCTATCGTCGCAACCTGGACGAAGAAATCCGTAAGCGAACTCAGGGTGACACAGAGTCGTTCCGCGACTTTGTCATTGCGCTGACAACCCTAATCCGGAGAAGTGGCGAATATAGTAACCAGCAGAAACTTAATATGGTGTACGCCAACATGAGACCGGAGTACAAATTCATGATCCGGAGACAGGACTTCTTTTCGCTGGCTGAACTCATCGAGCGAGCCGAGGAGTTCGAAGAGTTGGTGCGTGAACGGAAAACTTTTCGCCCTCCCCCCCCTGCATCTCAAGCGTTAGTGCCTGAGACAGCGTATGTCGCCAGGAGGCGCAACGACCGCTCAATGGACATTGCAGTGCTGGACAGTTTGTTGCCGGAGACTGTGCAACCGCAACCAAGGCCGGTCCCTCAACCGACCCAAACCAACCACTCTAGGCCGAAACTTCACGAGCGAGGCCATGACAAACGAGTCACTTTTGATCGTTGGGCCAATCAACCGCAGAGGCAGGACCGATCTCCCAGTCCTCGCAATCCAGCACGGCGCTCTGCTTCACCTGAAGCCCGGTCTTCTCGGGCCAAGACGATGATATGCTGGAACTGCAATGCGGAGGGACACCTTTATCGCCATTGCCGGCTGCCGAAGGTGATGAGGTGTTTCAATTGCAAACGGGAAGGTGTAGCAACCACTCGTGACTGCCGTTCGGGAAACGCCAACCAGACTCAGGTGTCCGGAGGTCACCTGAGCCCCCAGCGTCCCAGTGCCGCAAAACCTCCAAAGAGTGGTCGGAGTGGCTCCGACGCGTGAGCACCTTCGTCAGTGGAGCTAGCGAGGAGTCTGACCTGCCCGACATTCGACCCTTCATCGACGTCAGACTACTCGACCGAAATTTCAGGGCCTTGTTGGACACAGGGGCCGTAGTAAACCTCATTGGGGACGAGGTGGCGCGATACCTAGTAGAGTGTGGTGTTAAATCCGAGGAGTCGAACGCGGAACTTAGGATGGTCGATGGCACTCGCTGCCGGATTCGAGGGAAGTACCACCTGCCCGCTTCAATCCGGGGTGAACCCCTTATTCTGGGAGTTTACTTTGTTCCCGGACTTTCGACGGACGTTGTTTTAGGTATGAAGTGTGTTTACGACTTGAACCTCATACAATTAAACGTCGCTGACGCTGCAGAGACCGAGATGTTGGGACCTTTCTCGTGTGCTTCTGGCACTCTGAAGCCCCTGACCGACGAGGAGGATCGCCATCTTCAAGCTTTTCTTGATGAGGAGCTTCCCCTGTTCAATTCTGTGGTCGGGCGAACTACGTTGGTTGAGCACGTGATACGTCTCAAGGAAAACGTAGTCCCGATAAAGCAGCGACACTACCCACGTAACCCTGCCATGCAAACGATCATCAACGAAGAGGTGGCTGCCATGCTGCGGGATGGTGTGATCGAACCATCAGGCAGCCCATGGAGCTCGCCGATCGTGCTGATAAAGAAATCGACCGGAAAGTATCGTTTTTGTATTGACATGCGCAGGGTGAATGACTCGTCGATCAAGGATGCGTATCCCTTGCCGAGAATAAACGCCATCCTCAAAAAACTCAGGCAAGCCAAGTATATCAGTACCTTGGACCTCAAACAAGGTTACTGGCAAGTGCCACTGGCCGAAGACAGCCGCCCCATCACGGCTTTCACAGTCCCCGGGCTTGGACTCTTTCAGTTCAAGGTCATGCCGTTTGGCCTGCATTCTGCTGGAGCCACCTTTCAGCGACTGCTAGACCGAGTCATTGGGCCTGAGTTGGAACCGAAAGCGTTCGCTTACCTTGACGATTTGGTGATTGTATCCTCTGCTTTTGAGGAGCACCTTGAACTTCTCGGCGTTGTTTTCCGGCGCCTCCGAGATGCCGGTCTCCGCTTAAACCCCGAGAAGTGTCACTTCGCCCGGAGAGAACTCAAGTATCTGGGCCATGTAGTCAGTAGCGAGGGAATCTCGACGGACCCGGAGAAGGTACGAGCGATCCAGGAATTTCCTGCTCCTACGAACGTCAAGGCGCTTCGCAGCTTTCTCGGCCTTGCCTCCTGGTATCGTCGATTCGTGGAGAAGTTCGCCTCCGTCTCGGCCCCACTACGTGGGCTGCTCAAGAAAAACGCCAAATGGATCTGGGGTGACGAGCAGACCCAGGCGTTTGACGAACTAAAGCGTACCTTGAGTACTGCCCCGATCCTTGCTTGCCCAGATTTTGCCGAGACGTTCGTTCTCCAAGTCGACGCATCAAATGCTGGCCTGGGAGCGGCCCTCACCCAGCGACAAAACGACAGAGAGGTAGTCGTTGCATATGCCAGTCGGTTACTTTCTGATGCCGAGCAGAACTACACGACAACCGAGAAGAAGTGTCTCGCTCTCGTGTGGGCGATTCGTAAGTTCAAGGCCTACCTCGAGGGGTATCATTTCGTTGCAATAACCGACCACGTCGCCCTGAAGTGGCTCCTTAAACTCAACGAGCCCAGCGGACGTTTGGCACGGTGGGTCATGGAACTGCAGCAATTTGACTTCGAGATTAGGTATCGGAAGGGAACCTTGAACCGAGTGGCCGATGCCCTCTCTCGACAACCTGTTCCAGACTTGCACGACCCGCCTGAGATTCCTGTAAACCTTAACACTTTTGAGGTTGGAGTACTAACGAGACAAGGTGCAAGGGAACAGCGACGACCTCAAAGTGACACCGTTGCCGAAGGGACGACCCCTGAAACTCGTAACGGTGAGCACGGTCAAGCGGTTGACGAGAACGAAGAAGGCAAACCGCTTGAGGCCCACGATCCTTGGTACGCTCGACTTCGGGAGTTGGTCGGTAAACACCCCGGGAGGTACCCACGGTACCGGGTACGGGGCGAGACCCTACACCGTGCGTTCTCAAGGAAGAACGAACCGACTACTTGGAGAGTGTGTGTTCCGAGAGTAAACATCTCTAAGGTGTTGAACGAGAACCACGACGTAGCAACAGCCGGTCACCTTGGGGTGAAAAAGACTCTTGCTCGAGTTGGCGCAGATTACTTTTGGCCAAATTGGCGGCGTGATGTGAAGGCCTACGTACGGTCCTGCGCTCAGTGCCAGGCCTACAAAGTTCCTCAAGCCAAACCTGCGGGGATTATGTATTTCCGGCAACCCCAAGGCCCATGGTACGTGGTATCAGCTGACCTTGTAGGTCCGTTGCCCCGATCTCAGCGCGGTCAACGTTTTCTGCTAGTCGTGCAGGATACGTTCAGTAAATGGACTGAGCTGGCACCCCTCCCCTCTGCAACCGCGAATAACGTGGTGTTGAGGCTGAAGTCGCTCCTTCTACGGCATGGAGCCCCCGACGTGCTGATCACCGACAACGGTACTCAGTTCGTATCGAACATAGTTCGTAATCTAGCTGCTGAATGGGGAGTCAATCTTCAGACGACCGCTCCCTACAGCCCGCAATCGAACCCTGTCGAGAGGCAAAACCGGGTAGTGAAGACGATGATCGCCCAGTTTGTGAAAAACAATCACAAAACGTGGGACAACCACCTGTGTGAGTTCCAGTATGCCCTCAACTCGGCAGTACATGACTCCACCGGATTTACCCCTGCGAGGCTATGTTTTGGTCGCGAACTGAAACCACCTTGCGCCCTCCGTGGTCCAACCGTTGAGGTTTCAGACACCCCCGATGACCTCCCGTTGGTTGAGATCAAGCAAAAACGAGAGGCAGAGTTCAAACGGTTGATTGAGGCCACACGCGAGAACCTGAAGGCGGCCTACCAGAGGCAGGCGAAATATTATAACTTCCGACGACGGGAGGTGGCCTATCGACCGGGGGATCAGGTCATGAGAAGGCTCCACACCTTGTCCTCTGCGGCCGATGCCATCGTAGGCAAACTCGCGCCAAAATATCACGGACCCTGCGCGGTGATGGGTCGAAAGGGCGGTAACCTTTACGAGGTGAAAGATGCGAATTCTAACCAAACCCACGTGGTCCACGTCAAGGACTTGAAACCATTTTGTCCGCGGTTGTAAAGCCTTTGCAGCTGTTAAGATTAGCAACCGTATAGTTCTGGGACACTTGGTGGTGGAATGTATGGTTTGGTGGCGGAGTGCAGTGCGAAGACCGAAAGTTTGATGCTTTTGTTTTGTCGCAATCAGCTTTTTGTAAACTGCCTGTTTGCAGTTGAAGCGACATCCGATCTCTCTTTGATACCGCATTTTGCAAACTGCCTTTCTGCAGTTGAGGCGGTCGACAGATGTTTTTATTTTTGTTTTTCCCCGAGGAAGAGACTCTTTTTTTTCTTTTTTTTTCGCTCCGAAGTGCGAAAGGGGTGTAATGTGCTAAATGTGTAGAGGGGTAAAGTTTAGCACATTGTGAGGCCTACCTGCAACGTCGTTTGACCGCATCCCAATAACCTCAGCCTAGGCCTACCTTAGCCTAGATTTGGTAAACAAACTTTCAACTGTGAGTAGCCTAGGGACCCTCTAAGGTGACGGAATTACATGTTAAGCATGTAACCAGGGATAAATAAACGACAACACTTAATAAGATTCACCACTTCGATGAAAATAAGCGATTATTTACTCGTTGACCGAACCACAACAATCCAACATAACCTCGCCCCTCATCGACCGTGATTTAGTTTGACAGTTGACAGATGACGAGGTGGGTTCTTCTTTCTCTCTCGGAATTACTTTTGGCTGGTGAAGAAGAAGGTCGCCGGATATGCCCTTGATTTTTGAGTTTAACTGACCCTTGGCCGATCAGCTGTTGTGATTCATCGAGGCGGAAGGATTGCTCCTCGTGGAGAAATAGCGTCACTCTCGAAGAGACCGTCATAGTGATAGCATCTGCGTTCTGACTACGATTTTCTCAACGAAGTTTTGTAAAGTGCGTGACAAGTGTAAAGTTCGTTCTAACGACTGCTTTTTGGTATAAAGGTACGTCTACGATTCTTACGATTAGTATATTTAGGCTCGCTTATTAACTTTTGCCAGTAAAGTGGTAATTTAACATAAGATAGCCTAGCGTCCCGACACGTTGATAGTAACTGGGTAATAAAGATTATTATCCCGGTGTCAACTTTTATCCATTAACTTCATTTTAGTAGCAATCAAATTAAAATCAGCCTGTGAGGCATTTTTATAACTTTTTCTTTCTTTGAGAGTAACCTCGTTTTCCTGCAGTTAGACAGGTGACCACCGGTTGTAACCTGCGAGTCTAATCGAAGTATAGACAGGTGAACACTGGTTGTAACCTGCAAGTCTAACCGGAGCGTAGGGTAATCCTGCTCCTGTGAGAAGTTTTTCTGGTACTGAGGGTTTCCTTGGAATTCTCTGCTAGGCCCGTACTAAGCCCTAGTAGAGCGCCCAGTCCAGTGATAGCGGCAGCAACGAGTCGACCCCGAGAGGTTACTGTCTAAACTTAAATTAATTTTTATTGATTGCTTGTAAATTTCCTTTTTTCTAAATTCTAAATTCTTTAAATTTTTTTTGTTTAAATTAAATTACCTAATCTCATCTTGAGGAGTTTGAATTTTAAGTAAACCCCCGGGGAGGTTGATTCAAAATTCTAGGCCCCAACCAATTTTTCTGTGGGCAAGGATGAGGCAACTCTGAGTTGACCGGCAACCGAGTTGACATAACTGAGCTCTGTGATTTTATAAATCGTATAACCACTGTTACATTCGAACTTCGCCCCCTGGAAATATCCCAGCAGCCGAGCTGAGCGTTTCCTGGGCTTCGACAGACCGTGACGAATTTCCTGGGATTTCGGATTCGCCTGACGGTCCGAAACATTTTCGACCCCCCAGAAAGTTCATCACACAGTATGTAGGCCTATTGAAAAGAGCAACTGTATATACTGTATTCAATTTAACTCCTGTAATTTAATTTTTATGAAGTATATTCTTGATACAGTTCGCTCACTTTCTGTTCACTACATTTATAATAACTTTGTCGATAAAATTCTGATTTTTTAAGTATGGTGATGTTTTTTGCTTAATTCCCGAGGTATACCTGACTATCCGAATTTCTGCATATTCGAATTGGCCCGATCCCCAATTAATTCGTATAATTGGAGTTCTACTGTATATATATCAAGTTTTTAGCGACACCCCAAAACGTTTTCAGGGAGTCGCGTTAGGAACTTCTATGGTGGTCCCGGGCTTGAGTTTCACCGTGTGGGGAATGCTAATAGTTCACTTTTCTATAGGAAATTCACTAATAAATTAAATTAGAAATGGTAAATGTTTTGTTGGTAAGTGTGAGAAGAAGTATTTTATTCATTTGGGTGGAGGGTATACTATTGTACTATTTTAAAGCCTGAACTCGATTCCTCCAGTGGGAAGTATTTTAGCATGGTTTTAGCAGAAGTTAAAAACTATCCTGGTTTCCAAAAATATATTAAATGTGAAACATAGTTTATATAACTTCTGTTTTCTGTTTTAGAAAGAGAGATTGGGTTGTATTACTATGTTTTAAGTTGAAATATTAAAATCAGATGGATTTTACTCTGTTTTTACTGTAATCATTGGGCTGTGTCCATCAATCTCAGCGACCAGAACATCTGTTTTCTTTAGTTTGATTTGAAATAGCTTCTAGATGCAGTGTAGGGGACATAGCCTACTATTACTATGCAGCAGAGAGTACACATAACATATTAGTAAGAACACTCCAAGTTATAATTTGATCGCAGGAGTTCAGAGTAGAAAATATCACCAGTGTTACTTATCTTTCTCTATGGTTCTTTACAAGTGGGTCCTCCCAAAGATTAGGTTCACATTTTCAGTAGTTAGTTTCAAAAATGCCACGACGAACTTGGTCCAAGGAACCCATTGAAAATTGGTCATTAGAACTTAGCTGCGGAAATTTTCACTGGTAAAATTTAAAATTTCACGGTCGCTTTGTTAATCTCCGGTCATTAAACTGTTCAACAAATGCTCTTACGATCCAAAGTAAAAAATATATATAACTAGCGTAAAATCTGATGAAAAGTCAGCGGAAATTGTTATGATTATCTACTGTTAGCAATAAAGCAACACAATTATTAAAGAATTTAGTTTGAAAATAATTGCTTGTTGACTGTAAACTTCAGAATATTTGTTTAATTTTTGGCTTTCAACTGAAAATTTTCAGTTGAATACAAATGACTCAAATATGAATAACTCTTGGTTTTTATAATACTGTAATCTCATGTCATTCCTTAAGGGAGATAGGCATTGCCTTCTATTAGAATCGTAGAATGTGAGTTTGGAAGCTAGGGGCTATATTTTTATATACAAACACAAACAATATATAGGCTCACTTAGGTTTATTCTAAAATTTAAGATCATGATGAAAGTTTTATTAAAGGTCTAATATGTCCCAAAATAACCTCTGATCTAACAAAATAGTTTATTTTTGTAGTTCCTGAAATCGTAGAATTTGAACAAATACTTTCTCTCAAATGCAACCCCGAGGTTGTACTGTAATTTTAGAAATCCATCTATTCAATAGTCATTATATAGATTATAGTAATGCTCTCAATTCATAGTTTAAATCATATTTATAAATTATAGACAATGAAAATCGTCTATGAAGTGTACTACAATGTTATCGCCTCTGTGGCAGGCGGTGGACAGTGCAGCCAAGGCACTTCACGGGTCGGTGAGTGACGCGGACGTGGCCCGAGGGAAGGCCCAAGTCAAGGGGCTGCTGCTGCAGAGCTACGAGAGTGGGGAGGCCGTCGTGCAGGACATCGGGTCCCAGGCTCTGCTGCTGGGCAGTGTGCTCGCCGCGCCACAGATAGCCGCGGCCGTCGACTCTGTCACCACCGCCGATGTGCAGAACGTAAGTCAAGCTAGATCTGGTCTGTGATTAAATTTGTCTTCAATGTTATAGAATCAACTGTAGATTATCTTCATAACTGCATAATTTTTCATTCACTTTTATAACTGGAACCCTAATTTGGGGAGTGCCGAAGTGGGTCCTAGAAATGCGGAAGTATAGCGTGCAGTGAGATCTAATATTAATTATATAACAGATAATACATTTATAAACATATTTTTGTTATTTTATTACATTATTAGTGAATTTCCTTTGGAAAGTGAACTACTAGCATGACCCGCACGGTGAAACTTAAGCCCGGGACCACCATAGAAGTTCCTAACGTGACCCCCTGAACACGTTTTGGGGGGTCGTTCAAAATTTTATATATGTATATATATATATATATATATAGACATATATATATATATATGTGTGTGTGTGTTTGCACTCTAGCGGTCGCATTTTTTGTCCGATTTACTTCAAATTTGGTAGGGATGTTCCTTTCTGTAATCAGTTGGACAAGTTCGTTGGGCAAAACAATCGGAAAACTCTAAACCCCTTTTTTGGGGGATTAATCATTCAAATTTCGAGTTTTTGGGCCCAAAAAGGGTCATAAGAGCCCCAGATGTAAAATCAGTGCATGTAAAAAGATGGGAATTAAAAAGGCGAAAGTTTTAAGCCATCTCTCGTCATTTTAGCATAAATATTTACCGAGTTATTAAAGAAAATGTGTATCGACTAAACACAGTACGTTGTCTTACGGGGGCTTTATACTAGAAAAGCCTGTTATTCCTTTGTTGGTGTACTTTTATCATCCCCAGCAACCTCACGCCTACTTTTAAGCCTGTCTGGACCTAACCTAATAATGCGCAAAATTGTATTCCCAGCTTTGCAAGTAAATGAAACCAGGAGCATAAGAACAGCCAGAAAATCAATGTTTTCAGTTTTCAATAAGAATTGGACAAATGTATATTTTTACACTGAATTTGAGTTTTAAATGTTGTTATGTGGAAATTCACTTCCCTCACGTCAGCGTGCTGCGTGCGAACTCGTTTTGTTATGTCTGATTACTATCCTGTGCTCTAATACAAGCATTATCTGAGTGCAAGATGGATCTCGGAATTCCGCGTAAGGATGCTGCTTAGACATTGAAAAACTACTAAAATAATAATACAATTTATAGAGGGGCTTGTGGTGGACAACTTGCTTGGTTTTTGTTGACAGGTTCACTTGTAGATTTTATTTTCTGTTTAATAAACAATGGTTGCAATGCAAACTGATGAACAGGAATGTATTATGCCACTTAGTTAGATGAATTCTAGAAAAATATTACTCCTGTGTTTCAATGGAGTAGCCGCCCCAATGCTTCTGTGCTTTTTCTTGTTTGACATATTGTAATGTTTCCAGTGACCCATTATTCACTAAGAGCATTATTTAATTGTTTGACTCTGCCCTCTCTTGCCTCACTCAAGGTCAATCAATATTAACCCTTTGAGTGCCGCGGCATCATGGCCATTTCTTATGCATAAATTGCCGGGCTAATTTCAATGGAAAATGTAGTAGTTTACATAAAATATCATACAAAATAAAATTTTAGAGGTATCCATGTGATTTTTTATTTATTTTGTTCATGAATAAATTCTCTATGAAATAGTATAAAGTAACTATAATCATAAAATAAATTGGGGCTTAAAAAATATGTTTTTATATAAAACAAATTAAAAATTTGTTTTTTTTTCGACTTTGACTTACATAAGTTATGCTAAAAATTTAATTTGATATTTTTCAACCCAATAGGCAGAAAGAGCAGAAAATGCTGATCAAAACTGATGTATAAATCATCAATATCAATTAATGTTTGCAAAAAAAATAAATGAAAATATGTTACAATTCAAAAGAGGCCCTAGGCCTAGGCTATGTGGTTACTAAGCAACGTTGAAGTACAATTTTGTAATATAAACAAATATTATTTTTTAGTTTGTTGTCAGTAAACATGTTTATTATTACTAATATATAAGCATTAGGCCTACCAAAGTAAATGAAATGCACAATAAACTAGAAAACAAAAGATGTATGTGTATCTTTTACTTTCACAAAAACTTCGAATCTACAACAATGACACTGTTTCCAAGATCACTGTAAACTAATTCCCGAAGGTTACTCAAGTAGTTTCTATCCATTCTGCTACTTATTTTTATTTCATACGTAAATAGGAAGTAAAAAAAACTAAAGTATAACTTCAGTAACAATAATATAAGTGATATTTACGTCAACAACAAACATATAACATTACACAACAACAAATACAGACGACATCTGCGACAGAGATGACTAAATTAGGGTCTGCTAACAGACCAAAGGCAACGAAATTGCTGTAGATCTGATAGCTGGAAGCTTCTGGATCAAAACAAAATACTTTGAAAGCCAGTACCTTGTTTTGATATGAAGTACTACGTAAAATACCGAGAGTCGCTGTCAGCGACGCTCGGCAATTTATGCGTAAACACATCGCGTCGCTGTGAGCGACGCTGTGGCACTCAAAGGGTTAAGTGGTCCAGAAATAATTTAATTGGTTGCTTCAACTTTTTTTATTATTTTTTATATTTTTACCTCAAAAAGTACAATACATCAAAGTAAAAAAATGCAGTTAGTTTATTTTTTGAATTTTTACTTTGCTAATGGCGGCCATTTTGCTGTCAACCGATTGCCTATTTTCAGCTATTTTAGAGCTCTGCGCCAAATCAAACATCTTCTCTTGTATTCTTCCTAGAACATTCAGATAAAGACCAATCTCTTCAGAAGGATCTGAACTTTAAAAAAGAGCCTTGCAAGTATGCCATTAAAACTAATTAAAGTTCCTTATTTAAAGTTCAAAGTGTAATTTTACAAAAATGTTATTTTTTATTTAATAGGTATAGGTGGGTGCTTCAAATTCACAAGGTTTCAAGCTTTTGTATTACAAAGCTTTAAGATGATTATAAATATTGTGATTCTATTTATAATCATCATAAATAGAAGTTATTTAATTCATTCCTAAACACGCTGAATATCACTGTGCCCATTTAAAAATATTAAGAAAACATGGACTACTTCAGCACCAGTAATAACTAGAACTAAGAAAACTCTGAAAGTCTTACGAACTTTAGCATTGTTTGTAATACTGCCCACTCTTGCCTCACTCAAGCTTTAAGATGATTATAAAGAAAAATTAAAATGAAAATTATCTTTATTTGATTCACAACTTCATACAACCAACCAATTTATACATAAATAAATACATTGATTCACACACAAAATTACAAAACCATATCTTTAAAATATTACAAGAAATTGTAGAAACAAAAATTTCCTCACAGGCTAGAAAGCCTGGTTTGAGGCACAAGATATCTATATAAACTGGCAGACTAACACTAAGTGAAGGAGTACACTAAATAAATATAAGTTTCATTGCTCCTTTTACTAACCAAATTACACAGATATATAAAGTATTACAGTTGTAAACATTAAAGTGAACATGTATAAAGCGCATGAGTTTTTACAAATACCTCTTTTTACAGTAATACAAAATATCTAACTAAAGAAAAATATTTCCCTAACAGTAAATTACTTAAACTTTACGATTTCATTCAAACACCCAACATATTTTATACATTTTTAACAGTAAAAAGCCAGTCAAAGGATTGTTTTTTGAATTCCCTTTTTGTTTTAGCTCCTCTTATTTTTAATGGCAAAAGATTAAACAATTTTGGTCCTAAATATTGTGATTCTATTTATAATCATCATCTATTTAATTCATTCATAAACACACTGAATATCACTGTGTCCATTTAGAAATATTAAGGGAACATGGACTACTTCAGCACTGGTAATAATACTAGAACTAAGTAATCCCTGAAAGTTTTACGAACTTTAGCATTGTTTGTAATACAATTCAACTTGTTATTGCAGGCTGCTAAGAAAATTGCATCTGGAAAGAAGTCTTTCGCAGTTTACGGAAACATCTCCAATGCCCCATACTTGGATGAAGTTGCTAAGTAAAGACTTCTCTAGAGATAAACAGTTGTAGTCAAGAATTCCAGCCCGACAACTTTACCAGTTATCATTTTCCTTCCAAGCTTATTTTTTATTTCCAATAACTGTCATAAGAACTGTATTATTTAATTGTGCATTAATTGAATGTCTCGGTTTCACATTTATTGTAATTTGTATAAAAATATGTGCTGTATAAAATGTATTACTTAAGGGTTTTAAGTATCTGTTACAAATAAATTACTAAACCTCGATTATGTGGCTTTATTTACCATGAAGTGATATGAATAAGTTTGTTACTTATTACTGGACACAAAGTTTGAAATTGAAAATATTTGTTGTGTCAGCTATCAAAAATGATACCATCACATGGTATTTAGACAGTGATAAAGTCACAGGTGTCTCGTGTCAACGGCAATACAATATTTAGTTAATATAGTGTTTTGTCTTACAATTTACTCCCCAAAATAGGTTTCAAGTCCTCTATGTCACGGTATGACCAACATACCGTGACAGTATTACAGTACTGAAAGGTATTACGGTAGTACTGAAAGGTATTTGTCAGTATTACGGTATGTAAGGTTGATGGTCAGAGCTTGTCAATTGTGTGTGACTCACTTGTCATTTTCTTAGATAGGCTAAACTATCCAGTGTATTCAAGGGATATGAGGCTGGGAAGCGTGTATAGATTTAGGAGATTGTTGCTCCGAATCATGCAGTCCCTTATGCTGTCAGATTTTTACTACAGTAGACGCTCTTTTATCCGGCATGTTTGGGACCACGCCCATGCCGGTAAATCGATTTTTCCGGATAATAGAACTTTTTATTAGCGAATTTCCCCTATAGGGAAGAAGCTATTACCGTAGGTCTCGTGGAAAGACTTAAGCCCGAGACCATGATAACTTTTCATTTTGAGGTCCCCAGATGCCAAAAACACCATTCGTTCAAATTTTTATATATGTATATATATATGTGTCCGTAAGCACGATAACTCTCGTAAAAGAGGTCCGATCTTAATGAAATTTGGTACAAATGTGTAAAGTACCATTTATTTGAACGAGTTCGAAAACCAGATGAATCGCACCATCCGAAGGGGGGTTTTTGGGGGGTTTTGTACCCCAAAAATGTGTTTTTTGGGGTTTTCACATGTAATTTTAACTTAAATCAAATTTTAATTTATATCATTGAATTCAGCTTAAAAAACAAACAATTTGGTATTTTGATCATTGCTCTACGTCAATTGGTTACCGAGATATTGAAAGTGCTAAACACAGTACGTTGTCTAATGTTATTCTTATGGAGAAAAAGAAAAATTGTATATCTCGCTTATTTATGAACATAAACTGGCGAAATTTGGTATATGGCTTGATCTGGTTGTGGTTTATTGTTGTTTGCACAAAAAAACAATTTTTCGCCTATGGTTCCTGTAGCATCAAACCTAGGTACTTGTTCCCCATGTTATTCTTATGGAAAATACTTAAAATGTTATATATCGCTTATTTATGAATGTATATGGTTGGAAACTTGGTATGCGACTTCACTAAGATGAGTTCTATTGATATTTGCATAACAACCCATTATTTTGTGTGCCTTGTTGCAGCAAACCTGCGTACTCATCCCCAATGTTATTCTTATGGAGAATAATTAATATTTTAAATATCGCTTGTTTGTGAATACATTTCTTATGAATCCTGTTAAGTGTTTTAAAGTGTTATGTTATATATTCATTGGAAATTCGCTGAGTATGCAGGTTTGCTGCGACGGGGGTATTAGTTATTAATGGGAATACAGTAATCTGAGAGTCTGTCATCTAGCTACAGTAATGAGCTGTGGTCGCGTGCATTGGTTGACCTTGGCACTGCTCCGGAACACCTGCATTTGTGGACGGATAGACAGACAGACAGACAGCCGGGCGGAAGTTGGCGTCTAAAAATAGGTTGAATACAGTAGTGTACTGAGCAGTGGCGGATCCAGCCGGGGGGCGCGCGCCCCCCCCTTGGACTCAGAAAATGTGTAATTAATGGTAATAGTATTGACTATGTATCTTTACTAGACTAAAAACCTTATGGGCCCGTCTGATAACAAAAGAGGGGGGATTCTCCACGTAGTTCTAATAGAGGCGGATCTAGGAATTTGTTGGGGGGGCGCACTTGAGATTTTTTTCTCACTAAACGATAACGTCCCGCAGCAATGGGAGGCAGTTGTTAGTACTCGCTAAATTCAATTCAATCATGATGCTAATAAATAAAACACCACATTGTAACACTTATTTCGCAATGAAATGTGTAATATTGATGTATTCTACTGGTACAATAAACAGTAGGTACATAAATATACTCATTTTATACAACTACTACCACAATAAACAAAAGATTTATACCGATGTATTTACTTTCACGCACTACTAAAGGCTAAACCAACGCACACAAAATGGCTAAGGTAGAACGCAAAGGTTTCAGAAAAGAAGAAGATTGAGGAAGACTGCAGGATCGGTGCTGCGGTGTGTGCCACTAGGGCAGCCAAAGGCAATAGTCTGGTGCTGGGGTGCGTTACCCTAGGGGGATGCTCTCTCCTGGCCGGTGCCTTTATGTTACATATAGTAAGTTGTGTTTGGCAATAGGCGTTAATAGGGTTGGGTTCTAGGCCCCAACCCCTAGGCCAGGCACCGGCCAGGAGAGAGCATCCCCCTAGGGTAACACACCTCAGCACCAGACTATTGCCTTCGGCAACCCTAGGGGAACACATAGCATCACCGGCCTAGGGGCTTGTGCCGAGCATCCCTAAGGTAACGCACTACAGCACCGGACTATTGCCTTTGGTTGCCCTAGTGGCACACACCGCAGCACCGATCCTGCAGTCTTCCTCAATCTTCTTCTTTTCTGAAACCTTACGTTCTACCTTAGCCATTTTGTGTGCTTTGGTTTAGCCTTTAGTAGTGCGTGAAAGTAAATACATCGGTATAAAATTGTTGTTTTTTGAGGTAGTAGTTGTAAAAAAGTGTATATTTATGTACCTACTGTTTATTGTATCAGTGGAATACATCAATATTACACATTTCATTGCGAAATAAGTGTTACAATGTGGTGTTTTATTTATTAGCATCATGATTTAATTGAATTTAGCGAGTGCTAGTTAGTCTATGGTGCTAACAACTGCCTCCCGTTGCTGCGGGACGTTATCGTTTATTGAGAAAAAAATCTCAAGTGCGCCCCCCCCTCAACAAATTCCTAGATCCGCCCCTGGTACTGAGCAAAGTTTACGAACATCACTGAACGTTACTGCTTGAGACGTAAACAAACAACAGGTGACTAAGAAAAAGGCGGGAACAGTCCAGCGCAGTCACAGTACGAAACGGAAACGACCGAAAATACCTGGAAAAACCTGAGTCGCCTGGTGCCGGTTAATAGAATGTGCCGGTTCATAGAATGCCGGATAAAAGAGCGTCTACTGTACTGCTATCTTGCCTACGGTAACAGTACCTCTAAGGAGGATAAGAACAGGATTCAAAGTCGGCCCAATACAGCTGAAGGTTCGTCATGCCTTGGATCACGTATCCTTCAGAGAGACTGCTAATCTGTTAAGTACCTTGTAGGATACTAACATGCCACATGATTGAAAAAGTGACAACACTTAAGAAACCACACTGTCTTAGCGACTTGAGAAGCCATAGTACCTTAGAAAAAGGTTGCCTTATCGATAAGAGGTCTCTCAATATCACACTCGCCAAAACCGATAGCTTAACTATCTCCGGGTTACGTTGGAAGTGGGAAAGAAAAGCTTCTCTTACTTTGGTCTGGCCCTGTATAATGAAAGACCTACCTGACCCTGAGCACATTTGGATGCAAGTCATCAGTTTGTTAGAAAGAGGAGAGTTAGATGAATTGTTCTGAGAGACGCTCAAAATAAAAGGCTTTTTTTATTTACTTCCATAAATATTATTTGAGCTGTTTGACCTCGCCTCATAGTTACATTAAGCCATAAAAAGGTTAGAGAGAAACTATGATGTATGTTGTAAAATTCCCACATATTTCTTTGGTATAATAAACATGATCTAAAGAATAATAATTAGTGAACAAATGGTAAAATATGGCTTAAAACCTTAAATAATGAAGTTTCCAAGAGTCTGATAAACACAACAGAAATGCTTACGAATCTTTTTGGGTTCAAGTTGCCTCATTTACAGTGCTCTTGAAATTACAATTTAAAAATTGAAATTCTGTTAAGCATGGTTATACAAGACCAGTTGTTATCAGGTTATATGGTCAGATAAATCCTTAGGAAACCCTTTAAAAAACTAAAATGCTTTTCCTCAGGTTTTTTACAAATAATTTTCTTTCAGCTATGTGGTTGATGGGTATCAGACTTCAGGACGGTGCACATTGCACTTGAGGTGGTCCAGAACATGTGAAATTCTGTTTGCTTGTTATCTTATAAGAGCCTTCACAAAACGCCAGAGTAGAGTGGCCCCGGCCTCTCTTCAGATAACAAGCAGCCGATTTGGGTGTTGCAGTTTGCTGTGTCTCACAGTTTCCTCAAAAGATCCTGGTTCACTTTAGCTTTAGTATATAGGTAGAATCAATATATTACTTTTTGTATGTGCTCCGGGATTGAGTTAATACTAGTGGTTTACATATTTTTTATCTTCAGTCCTACAGTGAGTCATTTGGTAGCTTAGGTTACTACAACACGTTTTTGTGATAATCACACAGTTGGGAAAGTGTCCAAGCCTTCATTACACATACCATCATGAACACACAACACACGTGCCGTGATCACGACTCAAATGTACATTAACCACCAGTAATCAATGTAACCCAACCACAGCAGAGTATTGAACAATATGGTGGCCCACATAATACATAGGTAACTCTTCAAGTATCCTACCTTCTGTCACCATTTAGTCTTATCTGAGAGAGGTAAACCTACAGTTGATTTCAAAGTTATAAATAAACACACATTAAAAGTATATTACTTTATTTGTAGTATAGCAATTAATAAACAATGAAGGGGACAATACGAGAGGTGATGAGAAGAGGTTGAGAGGCGGGCGGAAGTTTCACGAACGAGGAGCGAGACTGCTGTTGCCGGGGGCGACGGACATCTCCCCTCCCTGGCTGTTCTCTCGGAGCGGGCTCTGCGAATCAGGGAAACCAAATTGTTTAGAAACTATCATTTCAACTGTTAAGCAATGAAGTGTTTCATTCTAGAGTTGACCGATGTCAACTCTAAAGAGTGAGAAGGTAATTTTTTTATTTGGCTTAATACATTAACCAGTGTCTCACCAAAACTTTTCAGAGACTGTCATTTATCAGTCAATGAAGAGTTAATTCTAGAGTTGCCCGATGTTAACTCCCAGAAAAACAAAGCATGTTAGGGAATTATACAGTACCTAAAAGTTCCCAATGCATTAATCATTGTTTCACCAAACATTTCAGTATTACACTGAATCAAAATTAATACCACTTTTACTTTCTCCCCCCTATACATAGTATGTGGAGAAAGTATTGTTTCCGTCAACATTTTTGAATTTGATTTGTTAGTGGAAATATTTGGTGCTCCCTGAATGCCCTGAATCCAAAAAAGTGATTTTTGAGTGATGTCTGTGAGTCTATCTGTCTGGATATAGAGCTAGAGACGACACCAGTGGACCGATTTTGATGAAATTTCGTATGTAGGTACTAATCCACAATATCTCCAGGCGTTTTTTTTTTCTTTCATTTTTTTGAATATTTTATTGTTAAGGGTAATTATCCCCCAAAAACGATGAAAAATCCAAATTACTCAAAAACGGCTCTAACGATTTTAATCAAACTTTAGTAGTTTGTAGAGCTTTAGGTTTCCAACAAAATGACACCACTCGCATTTCTGGAAAAATTTGGGTTCAGAAATTACAGGGCTTAAGATTTCCAAAATTCAGTTTTTTACTTTCTTCCCTTATACATAGTATATGGCGAACGTATTCTATTCGTCAAAATTTTTGAATTTGAGTTGTTAGTGGAAATATTCATTTTGGTGTTACCTGAACCTGAAAAAGTGATTTTTCCGTGATGTCTGTGTGTCTGTCTGTCTGTGTGTATGGATGTGTACAGAGCTAGAGCCCTAACCAATGGTCCGATTTTTATGAAATTTGGTATCAAGGTACTAATCCACAATATCTCCAGGTGTTTTTCATTTTTTGAATTTTTTATTTTTAAGGGTAATTATCCCCCAAACAACATGAAAAATCAAGATTTCTCAAAAACGATTTTGATTAAACTTTAGTCGTTTGTAGAACTTTAGCTTTCCAACAAAATGACACCACCCGCATTCCTGTTAAAATTCGGGTTCAGAAAGTACAAAACTTAAAATATCAAAAATTCTGTTTTTTGATTTTTCATAAAAAAACATAAATATAAAAAATATTACTCATAACCATTAAAAGAGCTCAAAAAAACAAAATAATTTAGTATCTTTAATTACTATTCTACGATCACTGGTTGCTGAGAAAATTTAAATTTTCATTTTGCGGTAAACGCAGTACGTTGTCCAATGTTATTCTTGTGGGGAATACAAACATTACTATTTATTTCTTATTTAATGACCAATTTTGTTCAAACTTGATATGCTTGTCAAGTTAGCATTGACCAACAGAGGAAATTCAAAATATGTTGCCCCTTAATAACCCTAAGGGGGGGAATAGGGGGTATTTCCCCTCTTAAAACCACGTGTGTAGCGATGGATTCCTAAACAGGGATTTGGGTGGATATTTTGAAAACAACTTGTTTACAAGATTTTCTGTACATTCGACCGTGCTTTGTATTCTATATTTAGTAGATAAAAAGTAATTTATTCATTAAAGTTGGGCTAAAAGGGAGAAAGTATGTATCAGTTTCCTGTTACTGTTTATTTTCATAAAAAACTAAGTGCTAAAGAAAGCTCAAAAAATAGACAATTTAGTATTTTGAATTGTCATTCTACGATTGCTGGTTGCGGAGAAAATTGAAATTTTCATTTTAGCGGTAAACACAGTACATTGTCCAATGTTATTCTTATGGGGAATGCAAGAATGTCTATTTCTGTCTTATTTAATGATTAATTTAACTGAAATTTTATATGCAGGTCAAGTTAGCATCAACCAACAGAGGATATTCGAAATATATTGCCACATAACCCTGAGGGGGCATTTCCCCTCTTAAACCCAGTGTGTGTAGCAAAGGATTCTTTAGTGCTCCCAAAAAAGGGATTTGGGTGGATATTTTTGAAAAACAACTAGTTTAGAAGATTTTCTGTACATTTGACTTTACTTTACATTCTATATTTAGTAAATAAAAAGTAATTTACTCATTAAAGTTGGACTAAAAGGGAGAAAGTATGTGTCAGTTTCCTGATACCGTTTATTTTATTCTCAACGAGAAAAAGGTGCGCTCCTAATGTTAATCCTTATATATTTTACTTCGTTGATGTGAGTCAAAAGTGTATACCCTGTACACATTTTCATTCTACAAACTAAATAATAATAATCCAAATTTTCCACTGCTAGAAGCCACACACACTAGCAGCTAAACAGACACACGAACCACTGGAAGCGGAGACATTTCCTACGTGAGCGCTGCTAAGTGTAAAACTTTGAAATCATACCGAGCGCTACCCGTGGCAAATTTTAAAATCACAGCGCCGTCTGCTACTTGATGAATTGTAACTTTTACTTATTTCGATACACTATTGTAATGGAGGGGAAGAGAGTTAGTTGGTTTATTATAATATTTCTGTAGTTAAATATGCAAGAGGGAAGTCAAGATTGTGTAAGGAGGAAGTATTGGGTATGTTGTGTGAGTAGCCTGGAAATGTTATTAAACAATAACTTGTTTTGCTGATCTGCTGAAGGCTCTGGCTTAAGTAGGTCAGCTGGCTAGTTTTGGGGGTCAGTCAGTCAGTCTAGGAGATGGAGTATTAGGGTGTAGTGTTGGGGCTGGGGGCCTCAGGGTCCAGGGCCTGTTAGGTCTCGGATCCAAGTAAGTTTTATAGTCACTAGTCTTTTCTAAATTAATATTTATACTTTCCAGGCTACTCGCCCTTGAATCTAGATAATTAGTTGTTAATATATTAAAGTATTTTCATTGTCATCACATTGATATTTTACCGTTTAATCACCATTTGTAAAATGTAGAGTTTTATTCTTTGTTTAGTAAAAGTTATATTATTACATTACATGTCTCTTTAATTTATTGAGCTACGTCCTCGTGGTGGCAAGTGGGTTTATACTGTTTGGCCAGCAGATAAGCTTGCTTGTCCATCACACTATGGTAGTCTAATGGATATGGCACTGGATTCACGATCATGTGGTCCCAGGTTCAATTCTACCTTTTCGTGTTTACTTTTTGAGATACCAATTTTTGTTATACTTTACACAAACCCATTTTTGTAATATGTTACAAAGGAAAGAGCCGCCATACAGCTCTCTGCGGAGTTAGGTTAGGTTATTTTACTATCATTTTTTCGTAAATGTAGCGTAATTTTTTGGAATATAAGTAGATTTCCTCTGTTTACATTTGAAAATACTACATTTCACTGTTTTCTAATAATAAAGCATCTGTTTCGGATAGTTCGTTCGTCATCGGACAAGTTCGGCTTCCTTCGGGTGGCAAAGTCTCCGCTTCCAGTGTTTCGTTTGATTATTTAGCTGCTAGTGCCACACACTCAAGTGAGAGGTTAAGAAATTATTTTGTTTATTGTTATTTAAATTTTTGAATATTGCAATACCGTTCAACGTTGTTACCAGCTTTAATTAGGCTGTATCCAATCAAACCCCCGGTACAACAGTTTTCATATAAACTCTTTCATTTCATGAAGGTCTGAATACCCTTGGTAGCTTGATTTTACCTTGACATGGATTTGATGCCTGAGCATGGCAGCCCTGAGGATGAGCATTCTCGTCTGTCTCTGGTACTCTCGACCCACAGCTAGTGACTTCTCGAACGTCGTGCTACGCTGGTCCATGTCTTTGGCGTACAGAATCTGATCAAACATTTGTGAACATAATCTGGATTAGTTTTATCAGAAGACATTCTGCGAGTATAGGACAACAAAGAATCTAAGGTATTCACATAAATCCTGTGAAAATTACTATGGTAAAGTTAATTTAGTTAGTAAGGAAAATAAGAATAGCACAAGTGAATAGGCTTCTTCAGATGACTGGCCACTCCTACTCTTCATCTGTAGACAAAATGTAACTATTTGTATGTGTACATATATTTTTTCTTTTTGCTGCGCTCATCTGACCAAGTTTATTTGGGTGAGTTAGCTGAATATCACATTGATAGTCAAGTTAAAGAATACCAAAATTGAGAGAGGGCCTTAGCAAAATACATACTATCAATACTGTCATTTACTTGCTATTCGAAAGCCAGGAATTCTTAAATTTGTTTAATGTATAGTATAAATTAAATACTGTGTTTGGCTTTGTTGCTTTTGGAATGTATGAACTATCACAAATTTCCAAGTATTTTAAATTTTATCCTTGACCTAAAAGAAAACTGGTAAAATTAATTAACCCATTGGCTTACCTGAAATTTTCCACCTGACAAACCGTTCAGTTTCCTAAGAAAAATTACATAAATGTAGACTTTTACTAAAACTGTTACTATAGCAACAATTATTGCTCAATTTACTTAATTTTTGCACTAATCTTTAGAGAAATAAATCATCTACAAGAAGAAAATACTTTTGACAGCATTTATGTATGGTAAATATTATATATATATATATATACATACAGTATATAGTTTATAAAAAACATTAATTTTAAAAGAAGTTACATGTAAAAAACAAAAAAATAATGTTTCAGCTCAACAACCATTATGTACTTGTAGGTTATTTATTTTTTTACATGAAAATAAAAAATGTTGGTGATACATTTATATTTTACCTAAATATAACATATTTTCCAAAATCATATTTTTCCTAAATTTGACTAAGTTTCCCCAAGTATGGGCATATGCATAAAAAATACATACAAACAAAAAATGAAAACAATTAAAACAATAAATAAAAAATTTTTAAAAAATCTAAAAAATAAAAGTGCAATCCTGAGTATACTCGGGGTTGCACGTCCGGGCTACTTTTGGCGGCCACGAGTATACTGGGGGTTGTGAGCCAATGGGTTAAACAAGATTATTTTATACTATTATTCTCATAGTAGTGGTTACTATTTTATTACATTGCTATAAACCAAAATGCTTTCCCATTAATATTTTATTGAAAGCATTGAGCTTTTATGATCCTTGGTTTTGTGCAAATATTTTGTCTAGAGTTGGTTTTGTTCCAGGATGGAGGAACAACTTGTGCCTATTTTAAATCAACTAGCTATTTTTCAAAACTTATTTACTAACTCTCTGACCTCCAGACTTGTAATATTCATTTTTAATTGTTAGCCTCCGGATAACCAAGAAATACTAATGGTGGTTTAAATACAGCAGACTCCCTCTAGTCCAGCCTCCTCAGGACCGAACCCTCAGCCGGATTACAAAATGGCCGAACCAGCCGGCGTTGATTTTAAATGTAAAATACCAATCTATAATAACATTCCAGTTCATAACAAATCTACTTTTAAGACGGTCTAAGCAATTAAAAGAAGAGACCAAATTCACCCGTCAGCTAAACTGAGATGTTTTGATTACATTTTAGATTAACACGTTGAATGCTGAAAAATAAGTATATACCATCACCTGTGGCTAAAACTATTTTATGTCAAAATCACTTACCAAATGCTGTAGTTAGTCTTGTTCGGGGTCGCTGTCATAAAAAAATCGTTATTTCCGGTCGTCCCGTGACGTCATTGCTTCCGCCGCTTTTTGTCGGCATACGCCACCTGGGTGCGACGCTTCGGAGATATTGCACAATTATCACGATTTTTTCACATAGTCAGTTTATGATCATATCCTAGCAACATAACCATTTTTTTCACGTTTTCACTTTTATTTTAATTTTTTTGTTATTTTCACAATGTTTTTTTTATTTTTTTTATTATTACAAAATATTAAATATAAAACAAAATATTTATTGTTAATATTTATTAATACAAAATATTATTACAAAACGGGATGTTCATGAGACGTACTAGCCATATTGTACAATATAAAACACCTAAGAACACATAGTAACTCACTATGACGTAATAACGACGAAAAAAATATAAAAAGTCGCGGAATCCGGCAACGGCACTGACTGGGCTAAGGTTGGTACGTATACAGGTGGCTCACGCAGTAGCAACCTCCTCCGACCGCGGCTAAGCTCACACTGACTCAATGTATTTCAGGTGGTCTGGCGCCGACAATTGTCGGCGCACGCCACTTGGCAGCGCTAGTGACGCCGACTAAAGTCGGCGCCAGCAGCCAACGTGTTAAAAATAAACAAACAAATTGACTTTGGTAGATATCTGCCATGGAAACCCTCCCGCGGGCAGTTATCTCATTTCTATGAGGCCGGCCGGACTAAACGACAGCCGAACCAACTGAGGCTGGACTAGAGGGAGTCCAGTCTACTGTACCTGCTTTATCAGCAATCCAAAATCATTCCAAATGCAACAAGTTTCAACTTCTCACAAAGTCATCTTCAGGCCATCCAAGGATGGTGTTATCTTCATTAGAAGAGATTCTAAATAATAAAATGTACATTTAAAACACAAGACTTGGTTTACAACGGACACAGAGATACGAAATATTAACTCCATCCTTGGGCGGCCTAAAGATGACTTTGCAAGAAGTTGAAACTAGTTGCTATTGCAACAGTTTTGGACTACGGATAAAGCAGGTATTTAAACCACTACTAGTTTTAATATTCCCTGGATTTATCATTTTTCCATGCTTCTAAAATTATGCTATGAATAATTGACGTGTAATAGTAACCATCTCAACAGCACGTTTTACCAAACCGAGGGACCCTAACCGCTGCAGTACACGCTACCTTGTTGTGGGAGTCGATGCGCGCCTGTATCTGGCCGTCCAGGATCAGCTGCATCAGCTCGTCTTCCAGCGCCGAGACCGACGTGTTCAGAGCCTCCGCCATCTTCCTCATATCCGCTGACAGGTACGGGCTACACCGGCAAACAAACCCATCAGAACACCTTGTTAGCTAACAGCAAGGAGGTTTATTGGCAATACTGGAGACAACACAAATGAACAGTATTGCGAGCCATTCTCCGCCAAGTTTGTGTGAGGCAAAGAACTACTCGCTGAAATCAAGCTAGTCAACAAAGTGAATCAAACAAATAGCTATTCATGATTTGGAAATTGATAAATTGGTATTTGTTAATTTGCTTATAATTTTTCATATTTCACAGCAAGAATAGATACAAAATACCCCCGCAGCAGCAAACCTGCGTACTCAGCGAATTTCCAAAGCATGTACATGTACCTTAATGCCACATAAAGACGCATACCACGTTCCATCAATATACATTCATAAATAAACTATCACATTTTTAATTTTTCTCCATAAGAATAACATGGCAGCTGAGTATGCAGGTTTGCTGAAACAAGGATCACAAAAAATGGTGTTTTATACAAATAATAATATAACTCAACTAGATAAAGCCACATACCAAGTTTTATTAATTTATGTTCATAATTAAGGTGATAACACTTTTCTTGTTCTCCATAAGAATAACATGGGGGCTGAGTACGCAGGTTTGCTGTTACAGAACCATCGGCAAACAAATTGTTTTTTGTGCAAATATCAATAGACCACATCGATATAAAACAATATACCCAGTTTTGTCAGGATAAGTTGATAAACAAGCGAGATATAAAATTTGTCTTATATTCTCCATAAGAACAACATTGGGACAACGTACTGTATTTAGCACTTTCAATATCTCTGTAACCAACTGACGTAGAGAAATGATACAAACACAAAATTGTTCGTATTTTTAAGCCAAATCCAATGGTGAAAAGTAAAATTTGATTTACTAAAATATTATATGTAAAAACCCCAAAAACCAATTTTTGGGGTACAAAACCCCTCAAAAATACCCCTTTGGATAGAGCGATCTAGCTGGTTTTCGAACTAAAGTCATAAAGGTTGTTTTACATGTTTGTACCAAATTTGATCAAAATCGGACCATTTATTACGACAGTTATCGCACCCACGGACACATATATATACAGTTTTGAACGAATGGTGTTTTTGGCATCTGAGGTCCTCAAAACAAAAAGTTATCATGGTTCCGGGCCTAGGTCTTCCCATGCCGACTACGGTAATAGCTTCTTCCCTATAGGGGAAATTTGCTAAAACAAATGAAAATATTAATTTGTTCCAACTTTGATTAATTTTATTCCAGTGATTTGCATAAGTAGATTCACTGAAAAGAATAATACAACCATTCAGGATAGCTCAAAGAACGAGAAATTTGCCTCGCCAGGCAAACCTGACAACCTGATAAAATTACTGTCCCTCTTTTTCTAAGAAAATCATTAAGCAGTTGTTCTCCAGTATGACCAATAGTCCAATTGTTAAAGACCCTGGCTAACAGTTAAAGCTATAACAAACTGATGTTTAGTAGCACTGTCTGTTTATTTGCTTATGGTTGTCACTTCATCGTGCAAAATATACTGAGCCATTAAAGGTTACAATTTGCAAACAATTCATATTGCCATTCAATGCAAGGGAACAATCATTTTATAAAAAACATCCTCAACAAAAAACATTGTCCTATTGAAATCATTAAATCATTGTCTAAGACGCCGACGTATTTTAAGGCGTATATGAATGAATGATGAGAGAATAAATATATTATAGAAACATAAGTAAAGGATAACATAAAATTAAATTGGATGGTGGCAAAACAATCAGATAACGCCCTAGATACCGTCCAGTGTTGCCAACTCTTCAGGAGCTAAATATCGTACTACTATTCTAAATTATCAGGTTTGCTGATAATATCGTATATATTTATATTTTGCATATACTAAATATGATTCCTCTATGGCTTAAGCAATGCATGTTCGTTGAGTGAGTAAAACTGGTTTTTTAAGTTACAAAGTTGGCAAAACTGGTTTTAAGATGCGAAATTGACAAAAATGGTTTATTTTACATGGTTCTTAGTTGTTTTTGCTTGTGAACGTGGTATTTTCCAACTTTTAAAACTGGATTTTATGCCAAATGTGTTTAATCTTGAATTAAACATTTTCACTTTTTGCAAAAATTATCATACAATTGGCCTTATTGTAAACAGTCCAATCGTATGTAGTACACAAGGCATAGTTAACGTACAAAGTGGCGACACTGATAATGTCACAACTGTATGTATGGTCAGTTAATAACAGTGTTGGCTCAGCGGCCTAGCATTGCTGATGTGTTATAATTTATATACTAACCAATTAACCATATATTATTATTTATGCATTTTAGATGGATAGCATTACTAAATTGAAGTACAGTAAAATGTGTCTTGACTTTAGAGGTGGGATTTAGCCAAGGACTCTTACACATTATCTTTATAATTATAAACGAGTTTGCACGCAGCACGCTGACGTGAGGGAAGTGAATTTCCACATAAAAACTTTTAAAACTCAAAATCAGTGTAAAAACATACATTTGTCCAATATTTATAGAAATCTAAAAACATTGATTTTTTGGCTGTTCTGATACTCCTGGTTTCATTTACTTGCAAAGCTGGGAATACAATTTTGCGCATTATAAGGTTAGGAGAAGGTCCAGACAGGCTTGAAAGTAGGGGTGAGGTTGCTGGGGATAATAAAAGTACTCTTAACAAAGGAATAACAGGCTTTTCTAGTGTAAAACCCACATAAGACAACGTACTGTGTTTAGCCGATACACATTTTCTTTAATAACTCGGTAAATATTTATGTTAGAATGACGAGAGAGGGCTTAAAACTTTCGCCTCTCTAATTCCCATCTTTTTGCATGCATTAATTTTACATCTGGTGCTTTTCTGACCCTTTTTGGGCCAAAAAACTCAAAATTTGAAAGATTTTCTGTATTTAATTAAAAAAATGGGTTTAGAGTTTTCCGATTGTTTTGCCCAACGAACTTGTCCAACTGATTACAGAAAGGAACGTCCCTACCAAATTTGAAGTAAATCGGACAAAAAATGTGACCGCTAGAGTGCAAACACACACACACACACATATATATATATATATACAATTTTGAACGACCCCCAAAACGTGTTCAGGGGGTCACGTTAGGAACTTCTATGGTGGTCCCGGGCTTAATTTTCACCGTGCGAGTCATGCTAATAGTTCACTTTCCAAAGGAAATTCACTAACAACATTTCAATATGTAAAATCAAATTACCAAACCTATGCTTCAGCTCTAAAAAAGTTAAACAGGATAACCTTAGTTTTGGGAGCAAAATTCTTGAAAATTAGTTATAAGAACTGTTTTTGTTTATATATATATTATCTTGGCTGTTCAACAGGTAACTAAGAGTTTATTCTAGTATCATACACTTACCCTAGTATTCTTGACTGACTTACCTAAAGTACTGTATGAGAGCTCTATTACGGATTTGCGTATATAACGTATTGACATGGGGCGCAAGGTACATATCAAGGTACAGGTTGTCCTACAACAAAAACAATTTTAAACAGTAATAAAGACAAACCATGATCAGTTATGAAGCATTTAAAAAAAGAATATATATCTATTTATATCTATAAATAAGAAATTGTGCTAGAGTAGAAATGACAACGAGTCTATGTAGTAGTGGTCGTAAACAACAAGTGAACAACAAGATGTTAACCGTAAATGATGATTTTTAACCACATAATTGACACTGGACCACATAACATTAGCTGCAAACGATGGCCAGATCACATTTTGCTGATTTATATTGATACTCATCAAAATAAAATAAAATACTGTAATAAAATAACAATGGTAATATGGTCCTTGTACTCCCTGTAATACCATGGAATTATACCTGAAGTGGTTTCCAAACCCCATTTACACAGTTTGGAACCATTTACTAACAATGCTGATGCCAAATATTCACTCGAATAATAATTGGCAAAACTCAATTCGACCCAATCAGAAAAATCACTACTCGCACACCACTAATATCCAATGTTCAGTAAGAGTGTTATAATAGTTGTTAAAATTTATAAAACTACTATAAATTTTACACTCACCTTAATTTCATCTAGAAGTTTGAGACACGAAGCATACTTGGACTCGTAAAATTTGAAAATAATATCACGAAGTTGGGGCTCTAATTCTAAAAATAACTTAAATGAGCTGAAACAGAAATGATAAGAGAGTATCAAATAAAAGCAATTGTTTTGTTTTGTAAATACAATGAATAGTGTAAAACAAGAACCATAAAAGAACCAAATTGAAATATTTATAATATTATTGTTAGAGAGTGAATCAAATAATTCTGCTTACTACAGGACATAAAACCAGTTACCATAAAGTAATTAGTTATTAAACTAGTATTTTGACTTTCCTATTATGTTTTTATTCACACAAAAACATAACTACCTTCAACTTTACTTATCTTTCAAGCTTACGTTCTTATTAAACTAAATTCTAAACACATTCTGATTCATCCCCCATATAAACAAAACAATGTAACCTGAAAACTTGGCATATTACTCTAGGATGCGCTAAATAAGTTTCCAAATTAATTTAAACAAATTTAAACCTCTGACCCCACAAAGCTAGTAAGTAACTTAGACTAATTGAACCTGTTTTTATATATTTTTTATTATATTTGGAATAAACTTTCCGAATTGAGACAACAATCTTTTTTACAACCATAATTTTTTCAACCATCTGTACCTTACGTTTTCAGTCATTAAACATTTAATTTGTAAAGTAACTTTGTATGAATTTGAACTGTAATAATTAGATAATGTAAATTAGACTTGAACATTAATATTTGTATATTGATCAAAAATTGTGTGTAATGAAAACTGTTACTAGTCATAAAGAAATCTAATGTAACATTTCTAGGAAGTTAAAAAAACAAATCCACTGATATATTTTATTGCCAGTGTCTCTTTCTCACATACTGTGATAAAGAGATGGAGTTAGTTGCGATCGGGACGACTTCCCCCACTCTAGCATCACTCAAAGGGAAAATTAACCAATCACAGTCTTTGCATACTTGCCACTGGCTAAAGCTTTTTTTAATATTACTATTTAGGTATCTCACTTTTTATGAATTAATTGGTTCCGCATCTGTTACTTTACACCTGTTGCAGGAAAATAATTTTAAAAGTCTCGACAATTTAAAAGAGAATTGATGTGAGAGAGATGAAATAATGAAGTTGCAATTGAGGTTATTACAGTTTTTAAAAAGTAATATAATATAGCCACTATAAGTTTTCAGTACCGACAACTATGTGTGAACAGTGGCAACCCATGATCGCAGCACGCTGCATCTTCCCACTCCCATTTGCTTGTAAGCCTATTGTCATTATGTTTACAGTTAGTGATCGCATATGTGTATGTATACGTGTTTAGTTCATTTCTAAAATCTTCTGAATAGAATAGAATATTTTATTCAGCCAAGCAATATTACATACTAGTACATTGGCACGTCAACAAGAAAGAACTGGATAGGTCTTAAATTTCAAAGTCCAAAGCAGTCCATTTTCCTAGTAGGTACTCTTCCAAGGTATAAAAGGCCTTTCTCTGAAGGAACCCTTCAAGTTTTAACTTGAAAATCTTGTCACTTAGTTGTCTGAGGGCTTGAAGAGTCTTGTTGTACATTTTGGATGCCATAATCAATGGGATCTTTGTTGACTTACTTAACCTAACCTGAAGCAGGTTTACATTATGGCTAAACCTGGTATCATGGCTATGGATAGCTTCTCGGTAGTGAAATTGGTCCTGATTCAAACGCAAAAACATTGTGCACTGCAATATATACAATGAATACAGAGTAAAGATTTTAAGATTGATAAAAATATCCCTGCAGTGCTCGAATTTTGAAACAGCAGAAATGATTCTAATTGCTTTTTTTGGAGGAGGAATAAATCATGTGAGTGAGAAGAGCTACCCTAAGCAATCAAGCCATAAGCCAGGTGGGACTGGAACAGCCCAAAGTATGCCTGCCGGGCTCCCTCCACATCGACTACCCCACTTAAGCGCTTTAGAGCAAATATACTACTGCTAATTTTTCTTTTCAACCAACAGCATGATCGTGCCAATTTAAGGAACAGTCAAAAGTCAAACCTTAAAATTTAGGAGACTGAATCAGTGTCAATAGCATCCCTCAGACTAAAAACAACAGTGTTTGTCTTATCTTGATTTAAGACCAATTGGTGCAAACCGAAAACTTACTGCAAAGTCAGCCAGTTTTCGATTTGTTTTTGGTTGCTTTTGGCATTAACTAATACATAACTGCAATCTTTGTGTCTGTTTATGACAGTGGTGTCATCAGCGTAGAGAATAACCCCAGCAGGTATATTAACACTCAGGTCATTGATAACTATCAAAAACAGCAAAGGACCAAGGACCGAGCCTCCTAATAATGGTAAAATAATATTATAAATCTGAAGATGGTGGTAAAACCAGGGAGAAATGCACACAATCCAGCATTAAGGATTGTGAAGGATTATACAGCAGACTGATAATCCTTTTTCAACTGCTTCAACCTTCAACCTTTTTCATTATGAACAGTGGAAAGGGTGACAAAACCTCTTGCCCCCTCTCGCTATTTTGTGTGGCACGAGGAAGACCTAGTAGGAGTCTGACTTTTCACTGGCTACATGGGCACATTCCTTTCATGCAAGACATTGATAAGACAATTCCATGGTTCACACTTTTATTTGGTTAATGATTTCTCTCTCTTTACCTGTCCAAAAAATTTAATTTTCCTGACTCGTGAATCAGAATATTATTTCACTGCCCTCTTTCTTCCCCATATCTGTCTGCGCTCTCCTGTTTATTTTAATGTTTACGGTTTGGGTTTGGTGTTGTCCAATACAATTATTGCCTTACCAGTTATGGTTCACTTTCTTTTCTCTGCACCATAAAAACTGATTTACCAAAAATCTAATAAGTTTTGATTTTTGCACAGTAGTATTTCGTGTTTACGAATAAATCAAAAGTTTTCCCTGACTTGTTTAAAATACTAAGCATTTGCCCAGTCTTTTGGTGTTTTCCAACTTTTCCCTGACTTTCTAGAAAGTTTGAATCATGAATTCAGTTACACTGGTATGAGGTGAGTAACGCACCTGCTGAATATAACGTTCTTCTGCAGCTCCTGTCGGTCGAAGGTGGCGAGCGCGCAGAGTCCCCCGTACACGGCCACGTTGCTGGGGCTCAGCAGCTCGGGGAAGTCGCAGTGGTCCAGACTTGCCTGCAAGAAGTGCTTGGCGGCCGTCTTGTACTTGCTGGTCGCCAGCTCCGCCAGTCCGGCCGCGCACTTCAGCCGCGTCAGGATCGCCTGGTTGCTCTCCTTGCCCTGCACACGACACTCGTGCAGTAAACCCGTGTGATACGAGTTAACAGTTTATGAGCCGCTTCAAGTGTTATACAGTGCTGGGTATTGTTCAGAAGCAAGGCTAAAAACGTTGAAAATTTAAAAACCTGTGCAAAACTAGGAAACAGTTTACGGTAGAGCTGCTTCTAGCCGTTTAACAATGCTGGGTGATTTTCAGAAGCAAACCTACAACCACTGGCAATTTAAAAACTTTCTTCATAATGAAAGTCTGAATTTGAATAGTACAGCAGAGGGTTGAATGAAACTAATGGGACCAATTGTAGCTTAAATAAATACATTTTTCAGGTAAGAAAAAACCTGACTATTTTATTCCCCACAGTTACCTAAAAAGCACACTTATCCATCCAAGCAGTTCAAATCATGCAGAACTTAAAACTATTTGAAAAAACTTCAACTAATTAACTAACCCTTCCCGAGCAGTGACCGAGTGCATGCCTGACACCACTAGGCATATTAATTTTTGGTTAGGGTCAAAATATTTATTTTGAAATTGATATTTTTCTATATTATTTTTAATATATAAAGTGAGTTATTTTCAATCAGTGATTAAAATAAAATTTTAATTAGTTTTATGAATATTATGAATATTTACGTCAATTGCTCGTAAATAAGGTTTGGGGAAAACATATTTGTGTTATAAATCATTGGTTTGGTTTATTATTGCTAACACTGTGAAATAATACCTCATAAATTTGTATTGAAGTTTAACTCACAAATATATATCAAATAAAAAATATTATATGAAAACCATCTAGATATTTATTAGTATAAAAGTACATTTTTGAGCTGTTACAAAATCGACCAACCTACATCACACAATGGTGTGTAGACAACTGACTCAATTGACTGTCTGCTTGCAAAACAGAATTGCGTCTCCCGACCAAGCAACAGTGTTACTATTTCACCATATGAAACTTCATAAATAAACCGGAAAGTTATGTAGGCTAGTTTATTTTAGCGGTAATATGCTGCTTAAATAGTAATATGCTGAATAATATAGTAACAGATTTGAAAAACTGGAAATTACACAGAAACTACTTTTCAACAGCTAAATTATGTTTACATGTGTAACATACATATTCGTCAAACAATTGTATGTTCCAAATTGGGTAACTTATATATTCAGTTAAATGTGGTAAAATGCTAGGGAAGGGGTTCAAATTAGTTCATCACATGTAACTGCTTTAAATCAATTTAGTTAAGTTGGCATTTCGTACAAAACACATTTGCAAAATTGAAATCCTATAGTAGATTGTTAACCACAAAATAGCTTTAATGATTTTTCTTTGGTAATAAAACATTGCAATAGACACAAATCCTGTGAAAATATAGATTACCCCAAAGATGATTCATTTATGGAAAGGTTTTGACGAGTACACAACTTCTTTTAACATTAACCAATTGAGAGTATTGTGCAGAATTGGTAATACAGAAGTTTGTATTACAAACCTAAGTTTGTATTAAGACCTAATTGAAGTTTGCTTCAAGGCCTATCAATGAGGCTTATATACATTGACAAAGCAACAATTATTGAAAGCAACACAGAACGCACAGTTGTGAACAAACAATAGAACAGAAGAAAAGTACAAATGTTGTTGTAACTTACACCGACCTCAGAGAAGTCTGGGGTGGATTCCGCCTTGTTGACGTAGCTGAGGACGTGAGACCAGTTCTGAAGGTAGACACTAACCTGTAACAAATAATCTGGCATTATCACAGGATGGGCTTAGCTATCCAAGTGCCACTTTTTCAGCTGATACCCCTCTATAGGAATTGATGGTGGTAGTGTGATTCTTTAGATGTAGGAGGCAAACTAGAACGTGGTGTCCATAAACTCTGCGAGTCTGGCAAAGCTAGATTTCAAAAGAGTTTTTGACGTAAATAGAGCTCAACCTCAAGTTGATCCTGCTTCAATTCAAAAGGTTCAAACGTAATAGAAACACTTAAGCCACCCTCATAAAGTTCATATTTCGTCCAAGATTAACATTGGGAATTAGGCTAATTGAATTTAACTGCAAACTAAAACAGCTGTTGATGCAGTAGAACAGATTTAAATGAAGAACAAATGTTAAAAGTTGTAATTTAACAAAAACAGGTTAATGAAATAAATCCCAAAACCCAAATAGATTAATAAGCAAAGTGAGTTTACATCCTGTAAAAAAACCTCCCTGTTGCCAGAGGCAATAGGCCTGTGTGGCACTCTAAAGAAAGCGAGGTACCATTAACAGAAATAGTCACTTGGGTAAGCCAGTGGTGACTGCTCGTGAAAAAGTATCACAGCAGTCAGCTGGGATCGAACCTACGCTTGACCACGGTTCACTCGCGAGGCTTATTGTAAACATACTAAGGCTGCAGACTATCTAATATGATAATGGTACGAAGCTAATATAATACATATATACCGGCTATTAATTTTGCTGTCAAACATTGCTCGGTTTTGAGCAACATGTTACTTAGTATAGTATACTATCTTTAACTCATGGTTTATCTATCTCCATAAACTGGGGACAATAACAACTTGTTGGGTCAATGGGACTTCACTGTTCCTCAACCCAATTCGAACAGCACTCTTATCTTTGCCTCTCGCTTTTCTCGATCTAACTTTGGTTACCATTCACTCCTGAATGTGTCAATTATTTAACGCATATTTTTTTTTATTAAAGTTTAAATAATTACAATGTTTGTTCACGGAAGGATGTAACAAATTCTGAAATGAAATAGATTGTTTTTTTTTAAATATATGTATAATCGTATATTTTTTTTATTCATTCTGTTGTTATGCTTCAATGTTATTGCAATAGCTTTAGTAATTCTAACGATGCAGTTATTTTGTCAATGAAAACATTTTCTGATACAGTACGGAAATTTTCTGTTTATTTTATATTGCATATTTATTTGATGAGCCGAGCTGGATGATGTAAACACATGTATCTTATTGGCAATAAATTGAGTATTAAAAACTTACTTAACTCCCTCAACACTGCTACAATAGCACAACTATCATAATGAAAACATTTTCTGATAAAGTACGGAAATTTGCTGTTTATTTTATATTGCATATTTATTTGATGAGCCGAGCTGGATGATGTAAACACAAGTATCTTATTGGCAATAAATTGAGTATTAAAAACTTACTTAACTCCCTCAACACTGCTACAATAGCACAACTATCATAATGAAAACATTTTCTGATAAAGTACGGAAATTTACTGTTTATTTTATATTGCATATTTATTTGATGAGCCGAGCTGGATGATGTAAACACATGTATCTTATTGGCAATAAATTGAGTATTAAAAACTTACTTAACTCCCTCAACACTGCTACAATAGCACAACTATCATAATGAAAACATTTTCTGATAAAGTACGGAAATTTGCTGTTTATTTTATATTGCATATTTATTTGATGAGCCGAGCTGGATGAGTAAACACATGTATCTTATTGGCAATAAATTGAGTATTAAAAACTAACTTAACTCCCTCAACACTGCTACAATAGCACAACTATCATAATGAAAACATTTTCTGATAAAGTACGGAAATTTTCTGTTTATTTTATATTGCATATTTATTTGATGAGCCGAGCTGGATGATGTAAACACATGTATCTTATTGGCAATAAATTGAGTATTAAAAACTTACTTAACTCCCTCAACACTGCTACAATAGCACAACTATCATAATGAAAACATTTTCTGATAAAGTACGGAAATTTTCTGTTTATTTTATATTGCATATTTATTTGATGAGCCGAGCTGGATGATGTAAACACATGTATCTTATTGGCAATAAATTGAGTATTAAAAACTTACTTAACTCTCTCAACACTGCTACAATAGCACAACTATCATAATGAAAACATTTTCTGATAAAGTACGGAAATTTTCTGTTTATTTTATATTGCATATTTATTTGATGAGCCGAGCTGGATGATGTAAACACATGTATCTTATTGGCAATAAAATGAGTATTAAAAACTTACTTAACTCCCTCAACACTGCTACAATAGCACAACTATCATAGGCACAAGTGGCTCAAAGAACGTTGTTTGAGTAAAACTGTTAACAACAACCTATCCTAAGCACCTTACACATCTCTTTCCAACACTAGTCATGCTGAGTGTGATGGAGACTGAAGACAGCTGATGTGGTGGAGATATTAACTGATACAAGTGTATTGCATGACGCTGTAACGCTGAAGCGTACCTTAATTACATTAAGACACATGTTGACCACGTGTTTGCCACTGGTGCAGTAGTCTCGGGCACGAGAGTAGCACTTGAGAGCGTTGCTGAGATCCCCGCAGTCGAGATGATGGTCTCCTAAATCATCGTTTCCCCGTCGGATGCTCTCTTTGATCGAGTTGCTTCTATAGTTCTTCAAATCTGTATCTAGTTTCTCCAACTTCATCGCGCCCTTCTTGTTTTTCGACTCGATCCACGCGAGATCCGGGGTGGGGATGTCTTGAACTCCCCCTCCGGCCACATCAGGCAGCGACATTCCCCTGGTCAAACAAAGAGAACGAAATGTAAAAAAGTGTTATAGAATATGTAAAAAGAATCGAAACCAAGAAAACCCTAAAAACCTAAAATGCAACAGAAAGCAAATAAAAACATTACTTACATTAATTTTACCTCTACAAAAGGTTGGCGGGGAACAACTAAATAATTCAACATACAAGAATTTGTCGTCTGCTTCCAACTGCCGCATCTCAAGAAATGTTTTTTTTACTGGAAAATCTCTATAAATTTTAACTGTTCAGTAACTAAATCTCTCTAAATCAAAGTGTCAACTGGAAATTCCTTTAGAAATCAAAGATGTACAATACTGGTTCAAATTCCAAACCTCCAGAAACCGTATTTGAATATGTATTGTTCATGTTGTCTCACCTAATTGATATAGGGGAAGGGAGGGTGTGAAATGTGAGATGACTGTGTGGGTGATATGTGAGACGTATTTTTTTATGTGATTGTGTTGTAAGTAAATTTATGCATAGTTGGTCAGAACTGATGTTGCTTCAAAGGTGGGGGAGGTGTGTCTTGGGTCAGGTGATAAGAAAGGAGCGACAAATAATCTAATGACAAGACAGGAAGTGGTTGAATAATACCACCAAACTACCAAGCTGAGTCACTTGGTTGCTTTCTTTTCCTACTCTACAATAAATTTACCACAAAGTATGGCATTCAATTTTTGTATCGTTTGCAAAGAAGGTGTTTGAAACATTTCCAGGCTTATTTTAAACATTTTAAATTTCTAGTATTTTTTTAATTTTAAATATTTGCGTAGCATTATTAAAATTAGGATGTTTCTCAATGCACATGAGATTAGATGTAAAATACGCCATGGTTAATTGCGATATACAGCATTCAGAAGACTTATTGTCATTGATATAAGGATTCTACACTCCAATGACTCAATCGACTGCATTACTGTGAACCTCAACAAGTCAAAGCCTGTGGAAGTTTGACAATAAGTTGAACCTTGATAATTCAAAATATTTGATAATTCAAACTTTTCTTCCCTCTGATATTTTAGTTATTGAGGTTCTACTATTTTAAAAGATTAAAGAATTTGGCTTCAATAATATAGTCAGGAAACACAAAATAAAAGAACAATGAACCTACTGTTCTAGCAGACTAAGGCTCTAAGGTGCCCCCAAAAGTTGCCTATCTTAGTAGCACTAATTGCCTACCAAGCCTAATTGTAGTATTATATAATACCCAGGCCACAAACACAGAAGTCCTGTGCAGGTTGATAAATGTCCATGTGATGTTTGTTATGTTTAATGTGCTATAGTGTACATGACTGTAAGATATTTCATGGAAATAAACTTTGAATCTATTTAATTCTACTGTATTCCTTTACAAAGAAACACTTAAACTCTATCTCATTACAACCTACAAAACCAGGAATGATGTTGAATGAAGATGTAGAGTGGAATTCACTTTATAATGATTAGGAGCCTCATAATTAATTACGTTGAGTTAATAGCAAAAAGTTGCTAAAACACTGAGCAATTCCACCACCAGGTTACTGCTACAATTCGGTACCAATACGGAACCTCAACTAGTTCAAAACTTGAGCTTTTTCCTTTATCTCATGCCCACTGAATATCTTCATGTTAAAAATACTATCCACACTAATCAGTAAAACTCATAAATGTAACAAAAAATATTTTCAATCCAAAATATAAATTGCTTTATAATGTAGGCCCCAGTCTGACTTGTATCACATTAAATTGTGTATTAAAAATACTGATTTTTGGAACATCAGGTATTATAGATAGATTACTGTATTGCTTCTTGCAGTTTTTTGTGTAGTTGCTGGTACAGGTTCACGTTGTAGGTCTGCATGACGTAGTTGATAGCCATCTTGAGCGCCTCCACCCGCAGCGGTGGGCAATGGTCTGCGATGTACATCAACCGGTACAACCGAGCCAGGCCAGTGTAGCTGTTAGTGTACGACTCCAGGTCCTGCACAGGCAAAATGATACACTGTTCAAATATGTTACTATTTTCATATTTCAAACAGATTACGGTCCCTCACCTTTACAACACATATTTGCTACAGCAGACTCTCAGGAATCTGGACTGATGTGGCGGACGGTTAGACAGATTTAGAAAAATCCGGATTTCCCGGAGGTGGGCATGAGACATCAATTCCGCCTTTATGGCGAACAACTATGAAAACAAGCATTTACGTAAGTGTGCAAATACAAGAGTGGGTTAGTGAAAGATGATGCAAACTACATGACATGTGGGCTAATCGTGTAAAAACTAAAGGCACTAAAATGAAAAATTGTGTCATTTGTTTTTATTTGCGACAACAAACTTTAAACAAATTAATGATCATCGATCCGGACTAGGCCGATCCGGATTTCTGAGAGTCTACTGTAATATAAATATTATACTCTATTGCTTAGTAATATGTTCAATGGCCAAGAATAGAAACTAAATAAATACTAGAGGCCTAAGAAAAAACATTGAATTCTGACATGCATCTCGGCTTAGTGTCCGAAAGAGTAGAGGAGGTTTTTAGGAGTCCCACACTGCAGGCAGCTTACTAGTGCATAAAGCATTTTTCCGCCTCTCGCCAAAAAAGGAAAAGAAATAAGAAGAACCTACCAAAGTTGGATTTTCCACCAGGTAAGGGTCTTCTTCCGTGTTATCATTATCCTCTAAAGGAGCATCAACTTGCATTGGCTCAACAGCATTCCCCTAGAATAAAAGAACAATTTTAGATCAGGAACAATAGAAACCATTGCATTTTCTCTTCTGCGTTGAAAATCACATATTCTCTTATAAATAGGCTACATAATATCATCCATGTAAGTAAAAAAAGAATAACAAATCTCTCTTTTTTCCTAAGGCTAGAATAAGAATATCTGTTGAATTAACTATAATATCTTATAGAATTAACTATAATATCTTATAGGCCTTCACATATCCTGATCTACTTTTAAGTTTATGCCTAATCATAAACTATTTTTGTGGGAAAATACTTGACTGTCCCAGAATCTTTTGGACCACTGTTATGCAAGATCATTTGATTACTGTGCCTATTTTGGATTTTCAGACATCACAACAACACAGGATTGATTAAAAGAAAAGACATTGTACCAGGTTCTTTACTAGCCTATATCATTTACAGTAAAAACTTGCAGTAATTATAGGTCCTAGAACGATCCGTTGATCATACATCCTCCATTTGTTTTTCTTTCACTAAATAATTTAGGCCTCTATCTCTGAAGCAGTTTAACTACCGTAGGCCTAATTTATTTACATTTGGGGTCTTATTTTGATCCTAATTGACCTAATTATCGTAAAAAATAAACAAATTACTGTTTTACTGTTTTTTTAAACAGCTAGACTTATTTATTTTCTTCAATATGGCGGTAAATTTGAAATTTGAATAAAAAAACTCACGAAAATAGTGAATTTGTTTAAAAACATAAAAAGTGCTTTTAAGTAGCCTATTTGATTTCCTTGTGAATATCGTAGTATAAATGTTACTACAATTATCCAGCAAAAAATAAAAAGTTCTACTGCATCTCTGTTATACAATGTTATGTAAATGGACAAAAATAAATGGATAAATGGGCAGCCCATGCAAATGTTGTTTTATAAACAACTGCACAATAGTTAGCATTACGTTAATTTATTTGTTATTATTTGTTCAGAGATTTTATTATCATACCATTTGAAAGGGAATAAAACAGTACATATTGAATTACACACTGGTGAAATATAGTTCACTTTTTTCAATACCTTGTCCCTGAAGCCTATTTCTTAGTCAATAGAATCAGAATCATAATCAATCATCTGTATCGTGCCAGTTATAAAATGAACTTTGGTATGGTTTGATTGGTGTATATGGTGTTATACACTGTACAATACTGTATAATTTATCTTGAGATAAAATAGTTAGGTACACTATGTAAGTAGGCCTTAACACGTTCACTGCGTTAACACATTATGTGCGATCGGGTCAACATAGACAGAAAACACACAGTGGCGGCCGGGTCAACATAGACCCGCGGAGCGCTCTAATATTGCTTATATTATTGTGAGCCAGCCACTGGATGTTTTCCTCTGAAAGTTTGTAGCCATACTTGTCGATAATTTTGACTTCCCCCAGTGACCTTAGTTTTTATTTTTGAATGGTTTGGGGCAGACCACGGATGTTGGAATGGCGGTGAAGTCGGGCCTGCTGTAACTCTTTGACAAACACCACCTGAATCATAAACACGTGACGGAATGTCAGTTTCGTTGCGAAATCGGCACGTTTGAGTATCGGGAGCGCTGTTTGGCGGGTTTTTACTAATTTCTCATTTTGTGCGGGCGTCTTTTTTGAAACCCAACCAATAGAGACGGCATAAGTCTATGAGACCTTCATTGATAGGAGTGCAAATAAGTTCACTCCTGACAGTTATTTCGACTGACAGTTTGCAGAACCAGCCAGCCTCCCTAGTTCGGTACAACAACTTGACCGACACGGCACAATGACGCGGCACCCGGCACTGCACATCACCGTGATGGAGCGAAACACTTTGTGGCGCCCGGGTCCCTATTGACCCATGGATTTCGGACTGCCATTTCATTGGAATAACACTTGGGAATTAATTTTTCTTCTCGAATCTCAACTTTTGGAACCAAAGTTAAAGTTTTTAAGCATTATCATTTTTTAGGTATAGGATAAGTAAATTTATTAATTTTTCCTTAGCACCGAATGTGTTAATCATGTTTTATCATGATAATTGCATTTATTTCCTTGTCAAGCAACCGCCGGAAATCCGGCACGCCGCACTGAACGTGTTAAGATTCAAGATTTTTATTGTCTATAAGCTCTTACAAAGTGCAAATGACAAGGTCATTACATAGAATTTATGGTAAACTAAAATAATTCTATAAATAAGTTGTACATGCCAAGTAACTAATATGATAAATTAAAATAAAAATAAAAATAAAAAACAAGTTAAATTACATATAGGGCATTCAAATGAATTAAATTACATAAAAGACATAGAACATTAAGTGAACACAAACAATTACAATTTTAAAATGTTAAGCTTGTCTTATCACAGGTCATATAGTCTTCAACAGAATAAAATATATTTTCTCTAAGCCATCTTTCAGTTACTACCTTAAATCTGTTTAAAGTTACAGTCCATGCCTCTTTAGGCAATTTATTAAACATTTTCAGCTTCATTGCAATATGACTGCTATTTATTTTTTCTAATTTTACTGGAGGTCGCTCTAACAAATGATTCTGTCGTGTAGGGTACCTATGTAATTCCTCTCTCACTTTAAAACACTCAAGACATTCTTTGACACTAACCAAACAGCAATAGACATATAAACTAGGCAAGGTCATTATTTGCAGTTCTTTAAAAATTGACACACATGATTCCCTTACTGGTACATTTTTTATTATTCTAAGAGCTTTCTTTTGCCACAGAAATGCTCTTTGAGAGTGACAGCTGTTGCCCCACAATGTAACGCCATACCTCAAGTGTGAATGAAAAAATGCATAGTAAGCTTTCACTAACATCAATTGTAACACAATTTCTTAGTTTTCTTAATAAGTAGATAATCCTTGATAATTTTTTACATAACTCTTCAACATGTTTGTCCCAACTTAACCTACTATCCAGATACATCCCTAATAGTTTTACAGGCTTAATATCTTTAAATACTGTGCAATTTAATGAGAAAACAATTTTTCAGTTTTTTTATCATTTACCACCAGTTGATTTGTCCTACACCACTCTAGTACATTTTGTATTGCCTGATTTTCTGCCCTAATCAGTTGATCAAGATTGTTGTCAAAATTTAATATCGTGGTATCATCCGCATACAATACCGTTGTGCAGGGTACATTGAAAGCTAAATCATTAATTGCAATAACAAAAAGCAGAGGACCTAGTACTGATCCTTGCGGAACACCTACTCTTATGTTTTTGAAATCTGATTTTTCTTGTCCCTGTACAACCATTTGCTTACGATTATCTAAATAAGACATGAAAAGGTTAAGCTCATTACTTTTAATACCATAACAAGACAGTTTTTTTATGATTAACTCATGAGAAATACAATCGAAAGCCTTTGTCAAATCTATTAATGTTGCAGATGTCATTAGCTTTCTTTCAAAATTAACAAGAACCTGTTCTACTACCTTCTCTACAGCTTTAACAGTATTGCGACCAGGAATAAAACCAAACTGATGTTCACTAAACAAACTATTCTCAACAAAGAAACCACTTAATTGCTTTTTTATACAACTTTCCAGAATTTTACTAAAAATAGGTGTCAAAGAAATTGGGCGATAACTTGACGGGTCAAACTTTTCACCTTTCTTAAAAATAGGAGTGACTTTACTTATCTTAAGAGCATCAGGGTATCTACCTTGTTCTAGAATTTTATTGTAAACCAGAGTCAAAGGCACCAAAATTATGTCAATAATATCCTTAACAACTTTGTTTGAAAAACCATAGTAATCCATAGTAGCTTGAAGAGCTTAAATTTGTAACCAAAGTCATAATATCCTTTCCTGTTATTGTTTCCCATTTGAGAGGTTTAATAATCCTATTACAGTTCCTAATATATTTATTTAAAAATTTGATAGCATGGTTTTCAGAAGAATGTTCACCTAAGTCCTTACTTAAATCTAGATTACCCACTAAGTTAACAAAATAGTCATTAAATGTATTACAGTCTATTACACTTGCTTGATTACACTTATTACTACCGGAATTGGTTTCTGATTTAATGACCTTCCATGCAGCTTTGCACTTATTTGTGGCATTGTTGATATAATTTTCATTTAAAAACATTTTTTCTTGTTTAATTTTACATCTGTATTCTTTTTTTGCTAACAGATATTCCTGCCTATAGTTAATTTCATTACAAGTACCTTTACTATTTTTGAATTTATCATATAATGTAACTACAACCTCTCTAAACTTTTTTAACAGAGGTGTGAACCATTTGGGTTTTGACGATTTTAAATTAATAATTTTCACTTGATTGATCGTACAGCATTCATTGAAGGACTTTGTCACTTGAGAAATAAAATAATTACAAGACTCATCAGCATCTAAAAAGCTACCAAGTTGTGTCCAAGATCTGTTACACTCAACCTATCCCTAAACTTTTGTATTGCATTACAGGAAACATCCCTGATGCATCTCACCTCTTTTTCACGGTTTGAGTTGGTAACAAAACAAGAAAACCTAGCATAAACTCCTTTGTGATCTGACAAGTGAGGCTGTAACACTGTACATGAAAAATACTCCTTCGAGATATTTGTGGCGATGTTGTCAAGACAAGCATTCCCTCTAGTCGGTTCTTTATTCATACAATATAAATTATATGATCTTAAAACATTTAAAAAAGACTCAGTTTCATAAGTATTTACCAAAATATCTATGTTAAAATCTCCTGACAAAACAATTTTTGAGTTACCATATTTGTTGTTTAAAAAAGACAGCATTGATTCTAAATAACTAAGAAAAATATATACATTAGAATCCGGTGTTGTGTACACTGAAACTACAACAATGTTTTCCCTCGATAGCATTACTGCAGTTGCTTCAAAAATACTTTCAATACAAAAATTACTAACATCAACAGCCCTAAAATCTAAACATTGCTTGATAAAAATTGCACTACCTCCTCCTTGCATAGACTCTCTACAAAAAATATTTCCCAAAATAAACCCATGAGGAACATACAAGGACAATTCATCCCCACATAACCAGTGTTCACTGATTGTTAAAATGTTACAAGTAATACTACCTAAAAATAAATCCAACATGTCTAATTTCTTTCTAATTGAACGGATATTGATATGAAAGACATCTAAAGACCCGTCATCACTGTGGTTCATGGTTGTATGTCCGGTTTCAAGGCCTGGGAGTTTTCCGACACAACATCTTTCACAAGGGATGATGGATTTTCTTCCTCGCGATATCTCCGCTCTTCTGGTACTGGAACTGGGGCGTCAGTCATGAATTGCTCCACCTTTTCGGCTATTAGTTTTGCTAGCCACTGCTTCCCTCGGAAGTTGAAGTGTTGTCCATGGCGAGTGTGTAAATGCCTTTCAGCTTTACTTGCTTCAACCACTGTAGCATGTGAGTATTTCCGACTTAATTTATGCGTGTCCATTAGTTACGGATATTGCCTCATTTACACATGACCAGTCAATCAAGTCAAATCTTGTTGGCAGATCTACAAATACAACATTGGTGTTCTTAGTACTTTCTAGTGTTTCTGTTAAATTAGCAACAACCTCTTCTGCCTCATTATGTGCTACATCGTTAGACCCACACATAATTACTAAAACATCGTTTTTGCTTAGATTTTCTCCTTCGACATTTCTCTTAATTAAAATATCCTTTGTTCTTCCTCCAGGCCTAACAAAACCCGTAGCTTCATGTTTTGTTTTTGAAGTGTTCAGATGCCAAGCCATGTTTTGACCATGACTATCGGCGCAGATAAGTATCTTATTCTTAGCAAGACTCATGTTATGTCTAGTATCTCTTAGGCCTACAAGATTATCACTGGCATTTTCTCCCTCTTCTTTAGTTGTAAGGACTTCATAGCGATTTTGAGTTGCTATTCGAAATTCTCGATTAGGTGTTTTTTTTTAATTTTTTCCTATTTGCAACAAAAGAATAGTGTTCAGATAACCTCTTTTCGACACCTGTACACTTCCTGCCTGGTGTTGAATGAACCAGCGGCAGACTCTGATGTAATTTTCCCCTATCTTGTTGCAGTAGCCGTGGCCACACTGGTTCCATAATTACAGAATTTTGATCACTAATTTTCTTTTCTAAAATTATTATGGTTTCCTCCTTTTGTAATACCAAAGTTTCCAGCTGAGTGTTATGATTCTTTAGTTTTTGTATTTCTTCCTGTGCCTGTCTAAGATCTTCCATTAGAGTGTTAATAATTTCTATATGTGTTTCAAGTTCATGAGTCACATCCATTTCTACTTGACTTATTTCTAAATCAGTTCCGTCAGTAACATCAGTGGACAGACAGCATTTACAAAACCATTTTGTTTTTGACTTGTAGATTTTTTCAAAATCATCATTTGTTACGGTGGTACATTTGAAGTGAAACCATTTACAACAATTACCCCTGCATAATATAGACTTAGCTCTTTTAATTTCCTTAGAGCATTCTCCACAAAAAAACTTCTTTTTATTAGCCATTTTATTAACAAACAAAACAAACAAAGTAACAAAAATAGAAGTATTTACTAAAAGTCAGGGCTCAGTACTTAAAAATAAAAGAAGCCAGGAAGTAAATAAAACTTGAGATGTGTGATGACTGATAACGTTAAGCAATCCCCAAGGTCAGGGAGTTAGATAGGAAACGGCAATATTGAATGTCCAAAGTTCAACTGACCTTCCTTATCTCACCTGATAACTGACCTGTCCCTTACCTGATCTTCTGTGATTTTCAGGATTTTAAATCAGTTTTTCACACTTTGTAGATAATCCCTTTTGCACCTCCAAAATGTAAAAACAGAATTTAAAAAAGCAACTTACACTTAACAAAAGCTACTAAAAAGTTTTTTGAAAATGACACTATTTTCATACTAAACTTTGAAATATTCAAGAGCACATCTATCACCAAACTTTGCCATGTGGGTTCCCCCCTCCCTTTAAGTGTAAATAAGGTACAATCCAGGATTCTACAGTGGAACTCGGACAATTTGATTTCCTTTAATTCAAATATTTCGCTTGGTCCCTAGTACGGTACCCTACAATATGATCAATATTTAAAAAAAATGGTTGATTTGAATTTTTGTACCATTCAAATTTGTTTACCAGCCCCTTGAGATTTGAATTACCCAAGTTCCACTGTAGAATTAAAAGCTTAGAAAAGTTAAAACGGCAACAAACTCAGAGGGCTTTAAACTAAGCTCTAATAACATATCTGAAATTGATACAAGAATCTCAGTATTACTGAAGAATACATTTATGAAACCAAAAATAGATTACGTTAAACCTGCCCACCAAAAAGATTCTCTTTAAAACTGCTTTGCCTAATAAATTATTTAATTTAATTTTTTATAATGAAACCTAACATTTTTTTAAACACAGGCCTAATACTGTTTAACTTAATACAAACCACTATTTCTTATGGCTGTTTTAGAAATTTAGTTCATCAGCCATTCCTTTAAAAAATTGTACCTATTTTCAGAAAGGTCTGATTCATCTACAAACCACGGTTTAATAGATAACAAGTTTGAGCCTTGAAAATATGTGCAAGTTATTGGGAGTAAAGCACTGGTAACACGCTGCTTCAAGCCGCCTGTCAGCACAGTGATGTTACGTATCACATGACGTGGGGGGGCGGGGTCTGCTAAAAATAAAGGCAAAATGTTACAGCCCTTGTTAGGCCTATACGGCTCTACATTCGTACAACAACAGGAACAATGTTAACTACAGTCTGCCATCACACCAACTGGCTTGGGCTATATACAAAAAAATTGTTAATAGAGCCAAACTTTTCAACATACTCCCACCTTTATTAAGGAACAAAAAGATAAGAGAAACTTCAAAGAGACTCTTTTTTAATGGGGAAGGAAAAAACACTACTCTCCCAGAAGAAAATAAATAAACCCTTGACCTCCATCCTGTTCTCAAGGAACATAGATCGACACCCTTATGTTCAAAAGTAAATATTTATTAAGTAAATTACAAAAACTATAAATATTTTACTTTTAGCATTCAGATGGTAACCTACCCAAGTTTGTTTTTAGATTTAGTCCCATTAAAGCTTTATACCTAACCAAATGAGAGAATAATTATTAGACAAATTAACTAATTTTTATTTTACAGTAATATAAAAGACTTGCAATTATATTCTTAGCTTGGCCTAGACTGTTTCACTTACACAAATTAACAATAGAGGTTAGGTTAAACCAAAATATGGTTCTAATTCCTACCTGGGGATACATCCTAGGTAGCTGTAGAGGAGGCAATGGCATGCCTTTCCAAAAATATTCTTAAAGTATATACACTGACTAGCGAAATGAAATGAACAATCGAATATAATGATTAAAATTGAAACACACTGATTCAACGCAAGGACGATAAAATATTAATTTATTTTGGCGTACTTAAAAAGCCTAGCACTGACATTGAGCTTAGCTGCAACGCCGCAACAGTAATGCAGACAACATTAAGTCATAGAGTATACATTGTAACACATATATTTATTTTCTGTAAGTAAATTATTTTAATAATATAATTACTAATATAGACATATAGATAATAATTTACTCCAATCATTTTATATTACTATTAACATATCAATGGTATTCAATATAAAAATTTCTTGACAAAATATTATACTTTGAACAATACTTATGTTAAATGTGACGTGGGGATATTCTTGTCCTTGTCTTCAGTTTCTATCAAAATTAAATCAATTAGTAAGTTGGTTTGTGGAGCGGCTCAGAGTCTTACCTCCTAGACAACATTCTAGTATTCTAGTATATAAAATCCGGCTCAGACCACTACCCAGCCTATGGTTCTGACTCGGGGCATGATTTAAGCATAGGCTACATAGGTGAGCACCTGTGGGTGCGCACCTGAGGGCCCGCACCACACAGAACCATTATGCAAACAAAGTCACCAACTTGGATCTGGACGGCAACAAGGGCCCTCGCCACTGGTTTAGTTTAGTCTATGGGCCCACAACTCCCAAGATCCATTCATACATCGTACAGGTTTACTCAGTCGATTTATTTAAGGTTTTCTAGATAATCGGAAGAGACATCGTAAAAACAGCTGTAAGGTCACGTGATAACCATTGTCATCTGCAGTTGCTGGAAACCAGTGGCGGATCCAGCCAGGGGGCGCCCCCCCCTTGGACTCAAAAAGTGTGTAATTAATGGGTAATAGCATTGACTATACTGTAATATATCTGTACTAGACTGAAAACCTTACGAGCCCATCTGATAACAAGAGGTGGGATTCTCCACGTAGTTCTGACAGCACTGGATATAAATCGCCACCATCGCACGCAATGGACACACACTACAGGTGTATAATCAATTGTAATAGTGTAACGCTGTCTGTCGCTGTACTAGTTTTTGTGTTTAATATTTGCAAACACATTATTTGTACCAACACGTCCTACCTACTGGGCGATGCTCTACAAAACGGAGCCTCCCCTATAACGGGTTGCTACGAATAGTTTTAACAGTACAATGATCATGGAATGTGTAGGCCAAGATGGTGAACCCCGTTGGTAGGACGGTAATGAAGCAAGTCGCTATATAACGATACGTCCTTTATGTGTGTTAAGTAACTTACTGCATCCAAACATTTGTAAGATAAACAGTTGCCGATCGATACATAAAATTAGGGAGTCACTGAGCTCCTTAAATCCGACAAACACAACTTCCTACCTGTAAGATAAAGGTACCGGGCAGGGCCGAGCATCTCCTAGGGTAACTCACCACAGCACCGGCCTATTGCTTTTGACCGCCCTAGGGGAACACACCGCAGCACCGGCCTAGGGGCTTGGGCCTAGTATCCCTAGGGTAACGCACCACAGCACCGGACTATTGCCTTTGGTTGCCATAGTGGCACACACCGCAGCACCAACCCTGCAGTATTCCTCAATCTTCTTCTTTTCTGAGACCTTTGCGTTCTACCTTGGTCCATTTTGTGCGCGTTGATTTAGCCTTTAGTAGTGTGTTTAAGTAAATAAATCGGTATAAAATGTTTGTTTTTATAGATAGTAGTTGTACCATAGACTAACTACAGTATAGACATTGCACCTTATGGGCCTTTGCGTAGCACTTTTAATCTGGCTCCCGACGTAGTTCAGGGTAGCCCTGGTATGGTGGCGTTAGCATCGATGATGGTAACGTAGTTCACGAAGAGAGACGGAAATAAACGAACGGTTCCGAAGGCCGCACCGCCACGAAGAGAGACGGAGACAAACGAGTGATTCCGAAGTATTGATGCACGATTACGAGAGGATTCGGTTGTTGAATGGTTGCGTTTCGAATGTTTCCTATGACGCAATCGAATGGATTTTGATTTTGATTTCGAAAATTTACTAGCGTTTATTGACTTCCCAATCTATATAATTCTTATTTACTTATTATTAAGTATTATAAACATGATGCATTTCAATTATGATCAGCGAATGCATACTAAATATTTGGTAACATTTCGAATGGCTACAACAATCGAAACGTTTCGAATGGTGCATCTCGCAATCGCTCTTTTGGGGTTGGGTGGAGGCCGCTGAGATCAAAGGCAAGGCGCAGCCAATGCCCTACTAGATACAGGCCGTACTGCTCCTCCACCAGTTTTGGCGCCACGTCATATCTTTGGGAGGGCTCGAGGCGCGGGAAACTGCGGCCGCGACATCGGGCTGCGACTGTCTTTGAACTGCCACTAAACAATTTTAGTTGTACCTTATCCTTGATGTATGTCAGAACTTACTCTAATAAAGTCCGATATAGTTTAATAAAAAAAATATATATATATATTTTAATATATAGTTTATAATAAAATTTGTATTTATATAGTTTAATAATATATATATATATATTATTAAACTATATCGGACTAGTTTAATTAGAGTATTGTCTGTACATTGCTTGGAATTATAACATTTTTGCATATTTTCACGTTTTACACCCTAAAGAAGCCAAAACAAGTCTTATCTAAATTTCTGTCTGTCTATCTGTCTGTCTTTGGTAACGCTCAAGGACGGGTTTTTGTTCGCTTTTCACGGGAAAACGGGTGCACTGACATGAATGAAACTTTGTTTCATTGATCTATATATGCGTGAGAAGGTTTTAGGCTACTTTAAACTGTCATACGCCTTTTGGAAAAAGAATGGCGGCCGCTCAAAAACGTGATTTCGTGCGATTAAGGTCACGTTTTGTTCGCTTTTCACAGGGAAACGGCTGCACTGATTTCGATGAAACATTTTTTCTATGTTCTATATGTACGTTATAAGTTTTTAGGTTTAATTGATATTTTGGAAATCACCTTAGAACTCTGTCCCACGGGGTTTTAAAGATCCTATGTTCTTCTTATGGGCAAAGCATTTATTTATATTGAACCAGATGATGACTTAAGAATAGTTATTCTATAAACAGATGCTGTGTAGTTCTTATTTAAAACTTTGAGAGAAGATTGGTAATAAATTACATAAGTAGACAGAGAGGATATCTATATACAAAAAATAAAGTTTTGTCTGTACATTGCTTGGAATTATGACATTTTTGCATATTTTCGCGTTTTACACCCAATGGGAGCCAAAACAAGTCTTTCTCAATTTCTATCCGTCTGTCTGTCCGGTAACGCTCAAGGACGTGTTTTGTTCGTATTTCACGGGAAAGCAGTTGCACTGATTTTGATGAATCTTTGTCTAATACTTTGCCCTATGTTGTAGAAGTGATTATGACTTAATCCAACCTGTCACTATAATATTTTACTAGTTTAAACCCTGTTAAAAAAATCAACGACAACTAGCATAACATACCGTTACCATATATCGACAACGATTAAATATTTTTGTCCTGATAATCGCCGGCGTTGCTTATAAACTGAGGAACATTTGTTTCATTTTAGCTGTGTAACTATACAAACCACAAATAACAAATAGGTTCACTGAAGACTCGTTGCAGGAAAAGGAAAACAACCTTTTCGTTATGGTAGGTGACTATATACGGTTGATAATAGGCTGATAGACAATACAAAATTGTACTACCTGAAAAACTAATCCAAACCCCTTGTGCAATAACTGAATGTGAAATATTTGCAAAACAATACACATTGTTTACACAACATTAACACAATATATATTCATTTACACAACAATATATTTACAAAACATGGCAAAATGTCGCTGTCCATTATAACAGATTGGTTATAATTACACTACATAAATGATATACTGCATATTTTAAAAACAAACTGGACTAAGCCGAAACACTTATAGAAGAAAAGTATTGGAAATGATAGCACACAAATAATACAGAAATAACACTAACAAACCATAATGATTGAATGAAACCAGTAGACACAACAAACTGTTGTTGGGGATGATAAAAGTACACCAACAAATGAATAACATGCTTTTCTAATGTAAAACCCCCATAAGACAACGTACTGTGTTTATTCGATACTGTGAATTATAGGATGATTGAAAATAAATTAAATACAAAAATATGTATGTTATACATAAGCATGTATGTTTTGCTGAGAATGGTCACAGAATGTTGTAAATGGATACTTTATGAGAATAGTCTGTGGACTTTTATAATCTTATAATGTTTGTTCAGCATTAACTGTTATGTTGTTGGCACTAACAACCTGGAATAAACTTACAACATTCAAATATGGTTGAGGAATGGTCCATAAATGGTTTATAACACCATTTAGGGTGATTAAAGGTGAGACTTGTTTCAAATATCCCAAATACAAGACAAAGTACGGTACTCACACTATCGTTATAGATTAAACATAATCGTGAACTAAGAATGTAACAGCTATATTAAATCAATTATTTGATGTAACACTTCATTATGTGGCAAAGTACAATAGACTTTTTAAAAAAGGACCTGGCCAAACACTGTCATACAAACTGGCTGTGCTTTTTCAACCAAAGTTAATTTTTTTGGTATTAAACCAACTAATTTGTTTTGTTGGTTATGTTGTAAAATTTCATTCTCAACATATAACTGGTGATTTATTCTTAAATTTGTTGTGCAAAATTAACAAGCTGACTTTTTACAATTAGTTTACTAAAACTCCTTTAAAATCGTTAAAAAATAAAAACTGTATTTCTCATATAATTTATAAAAACCTTTATGCAAAATATGTATGCATTAAGAATACTGGATAAAAAATAAATCCAATTAAAAATTAAAACGTTTTATTGACAAATATAAACTGTAACAAATCTTTAATCTATAATATCAGTCTTAACCCTCTTTCAAAATTATCTCCCATTAACTACATTTCTTCCTCGCCACTGATGTGTTCAGCATAGATTGTTCTGTAACAAAAATATGTGTGGTATAGTAAATTAATAAAAAATAAACAATCACAGTGTTTTAACAATGGGTTTGTCCACACATTACTTATCCTCCATAAGAATGACATTGGGGCTGAGAACGTAGGTTTACTGCTACAGGAACCATCAGTAAAAAATTGTATTTTGTTGTACAAATATCAATAGACCACAACGAGAAATAACATTCCTTTTGGGGGGTTTTTTACCCCAAAAATGGGGTTTTGAACTTTTTACATATAATTTTTGAAATAGTCAAATTTTAGTTTTCACCATTGGATTCAGCTTAAAAAAACACACAATTTGGTATTTTGATCATTCCTCTACGTCAATTAGTTACCGAGATATCGAAAGTGCTAAACACAGTACGTTGTCTAAAATTATTCTTATGGAGGAAAAGAAAATTGTTATATCTCGCTTATTTATGAACGTATACTGACGAAACTTGGTATACAGCTTCATCTCGTTGTGGTCTATTGATATTTGCTAAAAAAAAGTTTTGCCAAAGGCTCCCTTAGCAGCAAACCTACGTACTCAGCCCATTCTTATGGAGAATAATTAAATGCTCTGCCTCCCTTAACTATGAACATAAATGAATACAAACTGGTATACGACTTCACCTAGTTGAGTTATATTGATATTAGCATAAAAACCCATTTTTATGGAGAATAATTAAAATTTGATATATCACTTATTTGTGAATATATTTTTATGAAACTTGGTATGTGGCTTCATGTAGTATTATGACATTTATATCTCAATTGGAAATTCGCTGAGTATGCAGGTTTGCTGCGACAGGGGTATTCTTTTAATAAACAGGTGCGTTATTCTAATAAATATGTAGTACATCGCAAGAACAGATGACTCATAAATAAATACCCCCGTCGCAGCAAACCTGCGTCCTCAGCGAATTTCAAATGCAAAATATTTGTCTTAATACCACATAAAGCCGCATACCAAGTTTCATACAAATATATTCACATATAAGCGATTTTAGCGAATTTCCCATATAGGGAAGAAGCTATTACCGTAGTCGGCATGGTAAGACCTAGGCCCGGGACCATCATAACTTTTCGTTTTGAGGTCCCCAGACCCCAAAAACACCATTCGTTCGAAACTGTATATATATATATATATATATATATATATATATATGTGTCCGTGAGCACGATAACTCTCGTAAAAATTATCCGATTTTGATAAAATTTGGTATAAACGTGTAAAGTAACATTTATGACTTTAAGTTCGAAAACCAGCCAGATCGCTTTATCCGAAGGGGTATTTTTGGGGGGTTTTGTCCCCCAAAAATGGGTTTTTTGAATTTTTTACATATAATTTTGGAAATAGTCAAATTTTAGTTTTTACCATTGGATTCAGCTTAAAAAAACACACAATTTGGTATTTTGATCATTTCTCTAGTCAAATTTTAGTTTTTACCATTGGATTCAGCTTAAAAAAACACACAATTTGGTATTTTGATCATTTCTCTACGTCAATTGGTTACCGAGATATTGAAAGTGCTAAACACAGTACGTTGTCTAATGTTATTCTTATGGAGGAAAAGAAAAATTTTATATCTCGCTTATTTATGAACGTATACTGACAAAACTTGGTATACGGCTTCATCTGGTTGTGGACCATTGATATTTGCTCAAAAAACAATTTTTTGCCAAAGGCTCCCGTAGCAGCAAACCTGCGTACTCAGCCCCATGTTATTCTTATGGAGAATAAGTAACGTGTTATCTCCCTTAATTATGAAAATAAATTAATGAAATTTGGCACGTGGCTTTACCTAAATGAGTTATATTGATATTTGTATAAAACCCCATTTTTTGTTTTCCTTCCTTCAGCAAACCTGCATACTCAGCCGCCATGTTATTCTTATGGAGAATAATTAAAATGTCATAAATTGTTTATTTATGAATGTATATTGATGCAACTTGGTATGTGGCTTTATGTGGTATTAAGATACATATATATGCATTGGAAATTCGCTGAGTACGCAGGTTTGCTGCTACGGGGGTATTAATTATTATCCATAAGAATAACATTGGTAATGAGTACGTAGGTTTGCTGAAACAAGGAACATAAACAATTGGTTTTTATGCAAATATAAATATAATTTAACTAGGCGAAGCCACATACCAAGTTTCATCAATATTCAATCATAAATAAGCGCCATATAACATTTTAGTTATTCTCCATATAACATGGGGGCTGAGTAAGCAGGTTTGCTGCAAAGAGGAACAAAAAAATGGGTTTTTATGCAATTATCAATATAACTCAACCAAGTGAAGCTACATAACAAGTTTTATTAATTTTTGTTCATAATTAAGGGAGTCATTACATTTTACTTATTCTCCATAAGAATAACATGGGGGCTGTGTATGCAGGTTTGCTGCTATGGGAATAATCAACAAAAAATCAATTTTTTGTGCAAATATCAATACACCAGTACTACGTGAAGCCACATACCAAGTTTCATCAACATACATTCATAAATAATCGAGATATCAAATTTTATTTATTCTCCATAAGGATAACATTGGACAACGTACTGTGTTTAGCACTTTGAATATCTCAGCAACGGTTGGGCGTAGAATCACAATTTAAACACCAAAATGATCGTTTTGTGGAACTGAACAGATTGATAAAAGCAAATGTGAAGTTTACATTAAAATAAACGGAGGAAAAGCCAAAAACCTTTTTCCAATAAGATTTACATGGGCGATTTTATGAGCAGGTTCTTTTGGATTTTCTCTGCAACCACTTAACCTAGGTTGATAATTCAAAATACTATATTATTTGTTTTTTTAAGCTCTATAACATGGTCAAAACCAAAATATGTAGTACAACGCAAGAACATATGACTCAAAAAGTATTGGTGAGTACTGGTATTGTAACACCCTTCTCTTAACTCCTTCTCGGTTTTAACTCGACATTTAAACAATTAAACCTGTTTCTGAGGGTGGGAGGTAGAGGGACGGGGAGATGATGAGGTGGAGAGGTTTGGGGCATAATAAGGCTACTGATTACTGGAATGGTAATGCCCTTCTGCTATGCGTTTTAACTCCACGTTATAAAAATTACTAGTAGGTGAGGATGGGGGAGGGGGCAGTGGCGGATCCAGCCAGGGGGCTCACGCCCCCCCCCCCCTTGGACTCAGAAGAAAATGTTTAATTAATGGGTAATAGTGTGACGCAGTCTGTCGCTGTACTCGCATCTGTTTTCAATATTTGAAAATTTAAGCCAAATAGACACTAGGCCAGTACTGCGGTGTGAGTGCCTCTAGGGCAGCCGAAGACATTAGGCCGGTGCTGTGATGCGTGACCTTAGGGGAAGTTCAGCCAAAGCCCTTAGGCTGGTGCTGCGGTGTGTGTCCCTAGGACAGCCAAAGGCAATGGGTCGGTGCTGTGGTGCGTTACCTTAGGGATGCTCGGCCCAAGTCCATAAGCCGGTGCTGCGGTAAGTACATTTATTGGTTTTATTTGAAACCCTTATCATGTTCACTAAACAGCTCCATTTTTATTTGATTTATAGCAAAAATGATGTCCATAGATAATTAAAATAATCAAGTGCGCCACCCCACAACAAATTCCTAGATCCGCCCCTGGGAGGGGGAGGAGAGTGAAAGAGAGAGAGGAGGGTGAGGGAGAGAGAGATGAGTCCAACATAACCCACTAGATATTAAACATTTGTTTCATATGTCGACTTTATATTGAACAAATATTTGGTTGAATATCGACCACTGAGCGTTTTATAGTATAAATAAATATAAGCCACTACAACGCCCTAAGATAGGTTAAGTTTTCTAACCTAACCCAACAGAGCGCTGTTAAGTTATAATTTAAAGAAAAATTACTGAAAATAACTGACGTAGGCCTACCGGTACCTAATTATCACTTATGTCATCTTCACTTATACCAGACAATCGGGGAATTGTACAAAGAAAAAACACTACCTACAATATCCTGATTAAAAAATATTGTAATCACGTTCATATTATAACTAGGCTATTCAGAAGAGTCTGTCTATAATATAACTAACTTTAATATACCAATACCGATGTAAGTTATTAGGTTTCTTATAAAAATTATCAGCATCGCACAAATAATCTGACTATTAGCCTACTTCAAATAAACATATACTTTTGTATAATCCTGATTCTCCCACTCCCATAACTTAAACTTATTCATCCCCTTATCAAAATAGGTACCTTTGAAATTGATCAACGCTGGGCAGTCATCATCCAACTTGGGGTAACTACTGGTGTCTGCAAGGCTTACTTGCGACGAGTGAAAGTGTTTCGATACAAGTTTCATCTGAAATAGATTAAAAAGTATTAATGAACTGTACATTTGTAGGGAACATTAGTGCTCGCTGTGGCTACCAGTAAAAAGTAGCTAAGCTACATCTTTAGCTACTTTCGCAGTCTGGTTCTTACGTTCTTAGATTATGTATTAATTATCCCATACACCCATATCTAGTTTTTTAGTCATGAATTTTCACAAATACATACCGGTACCGGTAGCTTATTTAATTGATTTTAGTCTTAATTTTTTATGAACCCATCATAACATAATTAAACTTACATAAAAATTGTAAAAGTAGCGAAAAAATTAACTACATAATCCGCTACATTTTCTCTAAAACTGTAGGGCGCTACAGCTAACACTACTTTTTTCCAAAGTAGCGGAACTACAGCCGACGTTACTAAAAATGTAGCTCGCTACTCCACAACACTGCATATGTGTCAACCATGTTTGCCCCTCCAATCAAAATACAGAAATTACACTTATGTTCAATTTTACTACAGTAGAGCGTCGAAAATCCGAACGTCAAAAATCCGAAACGTCAAAAATCCGAACCTCTCCTGAGGATGTTATTACTACTGTACTGTATTGAATTAGCATGGAAACGACATGTTTTAAAATTTCGCGCCAAACTGCCGGCGCCCGGCGGGGGAATGAGTGAGCGCGCCGAGCCAGGTAAATGACCTTGGGCGTGTATATTTTTAATCAACTACAGTAATGTACATAATATACGTAAGTACAAAAAAACTATTGTTTTTGTTTCATTTACTATAGCCTAGAACTGCATATTTAATAGTGTAGGCCTAATTATGTGTCTAAGAGGCATTTCTAGGTTATGTTTGAAAATCCGAACAAATCGGTAATCTGAACCACCTACGGTCCCAATTGGTTCGGATTTTTGACGCTCTACTGTACTTAGTCACAACAGCTTGATAAATTTACAGAAGTTAAAGGCTGTTACAGTTGAAACACAAGAGTTGTTACAGTTGAAATACATGCAACACTGCGCTGCGACAGTCAGGCCTAGCTTAAAATAGGTTTAGGTTAGTCGTGTAAGTCGTGTAACATAACATAGGCTAACTTAACCTCCACAATGACCTGTACAACAATTGGTACTCCACAGAAATCTATAACATTTCATCACTACCCCCTAACCTTAGGCCTACCCTTAACTTTGTATTTAGGCCTATTTATAACGGTTGTATCCACTCAAATTATATATAGGCCTAACTAGTACTGGTAACCTATTTTAACTTGTCTTAATTGTAGCCAATTAGCTGTTATAGTTGTGAAAGAAGCCTGAAGATTTGTATTTCATGGTAAGCATGGACTGAACATGTGTTCTTTGAGTTTTAATATAGGCCCATCTTATACAAATGTCTGACTGACAGTCAAAATTGGATTCTTAATTATGAATATGAACATGTTCAGCTTGAAATAACTTGATTAAATTAAATTTTTGGTAATTATTTACTATTTCCCCTTCACCTCCGATCCTTTTACTATTTTAATATATTGTTCTTATGACATTAAACGTCATAAAAACGCAACAAAATTTTTTCGCAAATTCAACATACTCACGAAACAACTGTCTGAAGAGTACTAACCCAGTCAATCTAGCAGACACTTTGGGAATCCGAGATAAATCTATCGGATGAAAATATCGAACTTACTAATATCGAGGAGCAACTATTGTTTTGATATTGCGATATAATATTCGCACACCCCCGCTCCTGTGGGGGTAGTGTGGTCTTGTTTTGATATTGAGATATAATATTCGCACACCCCCGCTCCTGCGGGGGTAGTGTGGGTCCATTTTGAGTGCACACTGCTGTAGCTAGCACGTCAACATGTGATATATTTATTTATATTTATCATAACCTAACCTAACCCAACTCCTCAGAGCGATGTATGGGAATTTTTGAATTTTCGGTAAAATTGTTCAAAAAGGGAAAAATTCCCGGAAAAAAGGAATATTTCACATACAGTGCTCTGCGGAGTTAGTTTAGGTTAGGTTATGATAAATATACACAGATTATCTGTATTTGGTAAATAACATAACCTAACTTAACCTAACTCTGCAGAGCGCTGTATAGGTAATTGTCCCTTTTTTGGGAATGTCCTAAAAAGGGGAAAATACCGGAGAAGAGAATATTTCCCATACAGCGCTCTGCGGAGTTAGGTTAAGTTAGGTTATGATATTTACCAGATACTGATAATGTGTGTATATTTATCATAACCTAACCTAACCTAACTCCGCAGAGCACTGTATGTGAAATATTCCTTTTTTCCGGGAATTTTTCCCTTTTTGAACAATTTTACCGAAAATTCGAAAATTCCCATACATCGCTCTGAGGAGTTGGGTTAGGTTAGGTTATGATAAATACACACAAATATATCACATGTTGACGTGCTAGGTAGTGTGCTCTCAAAGTGGACCCTTACTACTCTCGCAGGAGCGGGGGTTAGTGCAAATATTACACACTACCCCCGCAGCTGCGGGGGTTAGTTAAAATACTATACACTATCCCCGCAGGAGTGGGGGTGAGTGCAAATACTATACACTACCCCCGCAGGAGCGGGGGTTAGTGCAAATACTATACACTATCCCCGCAGGAGCGGGGGTGAGTGCAAATACTACACACTACCCCCCAGGAGCGGGGGATAGTGCAAATACTATACACTATCCCCGCAGGAGCGGGGGTGTGCGAATATTATATCGCAATATCGAAACAATAGTTGCTTCTCGATATTAGTAAGTTCGATATTTTCATCCGATAGATTTATCTCGGATTCCCAAAGTGTCTGCTAGATTGACTGGGTTAGTACTCTTCAGACAGTTGTTTCGTGAGTATGTTGAATTTGCGAAACATTTTTTTTGCGATTTTATGACGTTTAATGTCATAAGAACAATATATTAAAATAGTAAAAGGATCGGAGGTGAAGGGGAAATAGTAAATAATTACCAAATTTTTGGCTGCTGTGTGAGATTATAAAAAAATAAAAAGTAGGAAAGTAAAAATGGTAAAGAGGTTGTAGTCCTAAATGATGAGCTGCAACATAACCTAGAAAGTAAGTGAAAGTTGAGCCATAGAACAATGCATCAAATACAGGGTCTAGTTGAATATTATCAATACAAATAAGTATTAAAACTAATTACCAACTATTATAAATTAGGTTATTTACCTTTATTTACATTTAGGAAACGCTCACAAATCGGATTTCTTGAATATTTCCATAACAGCCGAAAGAACATAACATCAAACTAACCACGAATTGGTATAATCAAAATCACAGTCTAATATAACATAACGAAATCTGAATCATTTTTAATTTACGAATACCAGTTGTTGGTTAAAATCCTGATTCCAGTAATTTCTAACGAATATAATGAGTTATTAAATGTATTTTAATAGTCTTCAAAAGTATAACCAATGTCAATCACCTTACTTTACCGACCGCATTAACCAACGTAGTTCCTATTCCGTCCACGGCGCAGCACTGTCCTGACGAATAAAAAGTGCTATGCTTTTTTGCATTGCGTGCCGGGTCTATACTATAGTTAGTCTATGGTTGTACAAAGTGTGTATATTTATGTACCTACTGTTTATTGTATCAGCGGAGTACATCAATATTACACATTTCATTGCGATATAAGTGTTACAATGTGGTGTTTTATTTGTTAGCATCATGATTGAATTGAATTTAGCGAGTAATAACAACTAGCGAGAAAAAAAATCTCAAGTGCGCCCCCCCTCAACAAATTCCTAGATCCGCCCCTGCTGGAAACACAATATTTATCGTACGAGTACCATATTTTCCTCATCCCCAATTAGCACAAATCGTTGGACCAACGTTGGAAAATAGTCGGCGGAAATGGTAGGCCAACGGTTGGGCATGTCGCGAGGCGCGAGGTTGGCCCATGTATGGATTAACCAACTATTATCCAACAATGCAAACATATATACCCAACAAAATGCCAACAGTTTATCATTTCTTATTTAAATGTTTATTTTAATTTTTAAAACATGATTTCTCCAATTAAATTGTTTGGTAAACCAATAATAGGCATTTAAAATACCCCGTCGCAGCAAACCTGCGTACTCAGCGAATTTACAATGTATATATATATATATATATATATATATATATATATATGTCTTAATATTACATTAAGCCTCTTACCAGAATTCATAAGAAATATATTCATAAATAAGCGATATTTAAAATATTCATTATTCTCCATAAGAATAACATTAGGGATGAGTACGCAGGTTTGCTGAAAAAAGGAACAAAAAATAATGGATTTTTATACAAATATCAATAGAACTCATCTAAGTCAAGTCACATACCAAGTTTCATCCATTTATATTCATAAATAAGCGATATATAACATTTTTAGCGAATTTCCCCTATAGGGAAGAAGCTATTACCGTATGTCTCATTTAAGACTTAAGCCCGAGACCATGATAACTTTTCATTTTGAGGTCCCCAGATGCCAAAAACACCATTCGTTCAAATTTTTATATATGTATATATATATATATATATATGTGTCCGTAAGCACGATAACTCTCGTAAAAAAGGTCCGATCTTAATGAAATTTGCTACAAATGTGTAAAGTACCATTTATTTGAACAAGTTCGAAAACCAGACGAATCGCACCATCCGAAGGGGGGTTTTTGGGGGGTTTTGTACCCCAAAAATGTGTTTTTTGGGGTTTTCACATGTAATTTTAATTTAAATCAAATTTTAATTTACACCATTGAATTCAGCTTAAAAAAACAAACAATTTGGTATTTTGATCATTGCTCTACGTCAATTGGTTACCGAGATATTGAAAGTGCTAAACACAGTACGTTGTCTAATGTTATTCTTATGGAGAAAAAGAAAAATTGTATATCTCGCTTATTTATGAACATAAACTGGCAAAATTTGGTATATGGCTTGATCTGGTTATGGTTTATTGTTGTTTGCACAAAAAAACAATTTTTCGCCTATGGTTCCTGTAGCAGCAAACCTAGGTACTTGGTCTCCATGTTATTCTTATGGAAAATACTTAAAATGTTATATATCGCTTATTTATGAATGTATATGGATGAAACTTGGTATGTGACTTCACTAAGATGAGTTCTATTGATATTTGCATAAAAACCCATTATTTTGTGTGCCTTGTTGCAGCAAACCTGCGTACTCATCCCCAATGTTATTCTTATGGAGAATAATTAATATTTTAAATATCACTTGTTTGTGAATACATTTCTTATGAATCCTGTTAAGTGTTATGTTATATATTCATTGGAAATTCGCTGAGTATGCAGGTTTGCTGCGACGGGTGTATTATTATTCTCCATAAGATTAACATGGGGACCGAGTACCTAGGTTTGCTGCTTCGGGAACCATGGGCGAAAAATTGTTTTTTTGTCAAACATCAACAAACCACAACCAGATGAAGCGATATACCAAGTTTCGTCAGTTTATGTTCATAAATAACCGAGATATAAAATTTGTCTTTTTCTCCATAAGACAAATATACTGGACAACGTACTGTGTTTAGCACTTGAAATATCTCAGTAACCAATTGACGTAGAGCAATGATCAAAATACCAAATTGTTTGTTTTTTTAAGCTGAATTCAATGGTATAAATTAAAATTTGATTTAAATTACAATTAAATGTGAAAACCCCAAAAAACACATTTTTGGGGTACAAAACCCCCCAAAAACCCCCCTTTGGATGGTGCGATTCATCTGGTTTTCGAACTCGTTCAAATAAATGCTACTTTACACATTTGTACCAAATTTCATTAAGATCGGACCTTTTTTACGAGAGTTATCGTGCTTACGGACACATATATATATATAAATATATATATATATAAATATATATATATATATATAAATATATATATATATATATATATATATATATACATATATAAAAATTTGAACGAATGGTGTTTTTGGCATCTGGGGACCTCAAAATGAAAAGTTATCATGGTCTCGGGCTTAAGTCTTACCATGAGACCTACGGTAATAGCTTCTTCCCTATAGGGGAAATTCGCTAAAAAAGGAATTTAGTTGCAAAAATATTGAGTTCCGGTCTGGTCTCGAACCTACAGCCTTTGAGTTACTGAACACTCGACTTAACCCCCACGGCCATTCTGACTCATGAGAATCGAAGGATGTACTGAGATATAGAAATTACCAGTAGTCTGTACCTGCACGACTTGTACCATAGACTAACTATTGTAGTTAGTCTATGCTTGTACAATATACTTATGTTTTATTCTTCGAAGATTGGATAATACTCGTTTTATTTTCTAAGTGAATCTACTCGTGCAAATCACTGAAATAAAAGTAGGAACAAATTAACTTGATTTATGTATCTATGAAATATGAAAAACTGCGAGCAAATTAATCCATTAATCTAATAATACAAATAAATCAAAACAATAATTAGTTTCATAAAATAACAGCTGATAAAATTATGTAGTTAGTTAAATAGATACTATAACATTATATTTTTATTATTATAATTACATCAAATATATATTAATGGTTTGAATTTTCTTTCTGCATGTCCAGTGGCAATTTAAATTGCAGTACCATTATTATCATTGGTAAGGTAGGCAGCACTTATGTATTTTGTTGTTGATTTTAGCATCAGCTGACGACCTCGCAAGACATCTTTGCTGCGAACATTACTCTTATGCAAATGATCATACCTGTGCTGAAAGCTCTACGAACCTTGCACAACTCCTGCATTCGCAAGGTTCGTAGAGATTTTAGGCCAGGTATGATTATTTCCAAAAGAGTAATGTGTGTAGCAAAGTTGCGAGGTTGTTCAGCTGATGCAAAAATCAACAACAAGATACATAAGTGCTGCCAACCTTACAGATGATAATGATGGTATAGCTATTTAAATTGCCACTGGACATGCAGAAAGAAAATTTAAACCCTTAATCCATTAATCTAATAACACAAATAAACAATATATTAGTTCCATAAAATAACAGCTGATCAAAGTATGTAAGCAGTTAAACAATGTTTATTTTCATTACAATGATGAGGTCAATATGGAACGCACTATAAATATCGTGTTTCCAGCAACACTGCAGATTGGATTAATGATCACGTGACCTTACAGCTGTTTTTACGAGGTCTCTTCCGGGTAGATAGAAAACCTTAATTATATCGACTGCACAGACCTTTACGAAGTATCTATGGACCTTGATACATTCGGCCATAGACTAACTACAGTAGTTAGTCTATGATTCGGCCCTACTTCGCCTGGTTCGCTATGGCTCTATGTATATTACCCAGTCACATCACAAATTGTGTTACCATTACAGTAGATCGTGTTATTGTGTATACATATGCATATCTTAACATATTATTTAATTACTTTCCTCGAAATCAGACGGTTTATTTTAAAACTAATATAGACAAATGTTTTGTGTTTTTTTGTCATATTCAGCTATCAAAATCTGTTTTAGTATGCAATGAATACAAATTATTATTTTCCATGTTAATATTATGGACAAAAAACTGATTTTAAGGGATACTCATTCCCTTGATATGAGAATAAAAATATTGACAATTTAAAACCTTATTGCAACACTATGACCTCAGATGAATGTTTTGACACTTCTTACATTAAAATTTATCAAGAGATAAGGGAGGAGTTGTGTTCACAAAAAACTGCTTCACGTTTTATATATATTGATGATATTGAATGAAGTTCGCCAGATCGATCCTGAGCAAAATCCTGAGAAAATTGTGTGAAGGTTCGATACTGGATCCAGCTACCATTGGGTTATTAATTAACATGATCCTGGCTAAAGAATCAGTCTCGAAGCCCCTGGCTCGGGCGGGGGGAGGACAGTTGTCTAAAAAAAAGCACCAGGCCTTTTTCAGACCTCCCGAATGTGGAGTGCCATTTTTAACACTTTCCTACTCCACTTGGTCTAATTGTCAGTGTATGAGTACTTGCTATTTACTAATATTATAGTTTGTTGCTCCGTCCCACAAAACTATTGGACTGCTTTAGGTTTGTGGATTAAGAAAACAATTATGCTTACTGACCAGCCTTTATTTTTTCCACAATAATCATTTCAATAAATAACACAGATAATAAATACATATAAAAATAACTGATACACAATTGTGATTTCAAAAAAAACCTACTAATTAAAACATAAATATTTAAATACAAATATTATGTTCAATTGGTAATAAGTTAAAATTAAAAAATACTTTCATTACTTAATTAAAAAACAAGTAATTTGTGTACATGACTAAAATTACCTGTATTATGTTGAATGTGATTTTTAAAGTCCACAATATTTTTAATTACCAAGTCATTTTTTTATTTAACACTAGCTGATAGCCGCAGGCTTCACCCCGCAAATTATTTATAAAAACTATTACAGTTGTGTGTGCTGCATTCTGTGGTTAGCCCGTGGAACTATTACGAATCAAGATCAGCTGTTTGTATTTTCATCAGCTCAAACAAAATTGAAAGTCCATAAGGAATACATGGGAACTTTGTCGGGGTCTCTGGCGGAGCCGTAAGGTCAGATCAGAATGAAAACCATTTAGTTTTCCTATTTTATGCCTAAAGAATCAGTGTACAAAATTTCAACTCTCTACCTACATAGGAAGGTGGAGAATTAGTGATGAGTGAGTCAGTCAGTCAGCCAGGGCTTTGCCTTTTATAGATATAAGATATTAAGATTAAAGTAGCCTAAACTAAACACTTCTCGCTTTTTAAGGGTATTATTACCCAAAAATTCGTTAAAATTTATTAACACAGCGTTTAGCTTGTTCCATGAACTAAACATAAACTTCTATAAACTTAAACATTAATTATTGACTAAGTTCAACGTCTATACAGGGTGAGTTTTAATTCCCTTCCCCCCTATTAGCGAATTTCCCCTATAGGGAAGAAGCTATTACCGTAGGTCTCATGGTAAGACTTAAGCCTGAGACCATGATAACTTTTTGTTTTGAGGTCCCCAGATGTCCAAAACACTATTCGTTCAAATTTATATATATGTATATATATATATATATAGATATATGTGTCCGTGAATGCGATAACTTGAGTAAAAAACGTCTGATTTCGATGAAATTTGGCTCAAATGTGTAAACTGACATTTATGACTTTAAGTTCGAAAACCAGAAAAATCGAACCATGGGAAGGGGGGTTTATGGGGGTTTTAAATTTTCCAAAAATCAGTTTTTTGCATTTTTCACCCTAAAATTTTTAAAACACTTAATTTTGGTTTTGACCATGTTATAGAGCTTAAAAAACAAATAATATGGTATTTTGAATTATTAACCTAGGTTAAGTGGTTGCGGAAAAAATCCAAAAAACATGCTCATAAAATCTCCCATGTTAATCTTATGGGAAAAGGTTTTTGACTTTTCCTCAGTTAATTTTACTTTAAACTTGACATTTATTTTACCAATCACTTCTGCTCTACAAAACAATCATTTTGGTGTTTAAATTGTGATTCTACGTCAAACCGTTGCAGAGATATTTAAAGTGCTAAACACAGTACGTTGTCCGATGTTATCCTTATGGAGAATAAATAAAATTTGATATCTTGATTATTTATGAATGTATTTTGATGAAATTTGGTATGTGGCTTCATGTTGTACTGGTATATTGATATTTGCACAAAAAATAAATTTTTTCTTGGTTGTCCCCGTAGCAGCTAACCTGCATACTCAGCCCTAATGTTATTCTTATGGAGAATAAGTAAAGTTTTATATCTCCCTTAATTATGAACATAAATTAATAAAAAATGGTAAGTAGCTTCACCTGGTTCAGTTATATTGATAATTGCATAAAAACCCATTTCTTATCTTCCTTGTTGCAGCAAACCTGCGTACTCAGTCCTAATGTTATTCTTATGGGGAACAAATAAAATGTTATAAATCACTTATTTATGAATGTATTTTTGTCAAACTTGGTGAGTGGCTTTATGTACTAGTGAGAAACATATAAATGCATTGGAAATTCGCTGAGTACGCAGGTTTGCTGTGACGGGGGGTATTTTTTTTATACGGTATAAGTTAGAAGGTTTAAACCCTGCACATCTAAATATCTTTTTATTCATGGGTTCATTGACTCTCCACCTTCATGGGGGACGGCCCACGAGGAGTAAGTCGAGATTATTAAATGTAAGCATAGGTTGATATGCACATCAAATTAAAGGTCTCTGTTAGTAGAATACAATGCCGCAAACCGGACCTCAAAAGGTTCAACCTATGGAAAATTACAGGGTTTTAAAGTTTACAAAATAGTAATGTTCTATTATCTGTGTTTTATCTGTGTGATGGTAGCTTTCTGCGCTACTGTTTTAAAAGTTCATTTCAAAACTATTTTTCTATTGCTGTTTGTTAGGAGTTCTTAAAAGAAACTTTATTTTCTTGTGTTTAATGATTGTAAGGGATCATTGGAAGTCCAATATCTAGGAGTTAACTAAAATATTTAATAACAAGACGGTCATGTGATGTGGTCGTTTAACTCTTAGTTTAACTCCTGTGTCGTTTAAACCCTAGGTCTTGGACCTCCAGTGATCTCTTAAAATCATTAAAAACAAAAAATAATGTTTCTTTTAAAAACTCGTAACAAACAGCAATAGAAAAATAGTTTTGAAATGAACTTTTAAAACAGTAGTGTGATAAAACACAGATATAATAGCATATTACTATTTTGTCAACTTTAAAACCCTGTCATTTTCCAAAGGATGAACCTTTTGAGGTCCAGTTTGTGGCATTGTATTCTATTAACAGAGACCTTTAATTTTTTGTACATATCAGAATCTATGCTTACATTTCAGAATCTCGACTTACTCCTCGTGGGCCGTCCCCCATTGGAGGTGGAGTCAATGAACCCATGAAAAACAAGATATTTAGGTCTAACATAGACGTGCGGAGTTTAAACCTTCTAACTTATACCGTATAAAAAAAAATAGGGGGGGAAGGGAATTCAAACTCACCCTGTATAAATTAATTTCTCTCATTAAAATCTTAATACAGCCCTTGTTTGTTAGCACTTTCCTTCAGAGAGGTATACTACTGGGATTAAAAATTTCTATTTTAAAAATGTATGCCCACTTGATCATAGGCTAAGAGAAAATAATATTATATTTTAAATACCACATATCTTTGGTTCTCATTCTGATTCTGACTCATAAATATTTTGGTCTTTGTAACATTTCATATGACACAGTCTTGTTAATTTTCTTAAACTCTAGTCTTAAAACTAGTGGTAGCAAAAGAATTAATATTTTATTGTTTCGGCGAGGTAGAAATAAATTCAAACATAAATGTAATTAATTATTATTATTAACATATAAGTGTAAATAATAATATTGAAAGTATAAAATTTCTCTCTATCGGTTATTTCCTTACACCGGTACTTGTCTTTTAGGAATTTAAATGACAATTATGACTGTCCGATAAACAATACATACATTGCAAGTGCCCCCTCTTAGTCAGAAAATTAAAATATTGCTTACTTAATCTAAAACTACATCCGATAAAATTTGATTTACAATTCAATCAAATTTGAAATGCAAATTATAATGAAGGAACAGATTGGATAAAATGATATAACTTTGCTCTAAATTATTTAAAATGTAATAAAACATATTTTTATATTCTCAGTTAAAAATAAAGGTTGCTGCGGAAAAAACATGATATTAAGGGTGTGAGGGAAATGTTTGTAAATAAACCTAGAGCTGCTATCACGTGGTGAAATGATCGACTTCTGCCGTTCTTTACTTGTATTCCTCCAAGAACTTGAGGTGGAACTCTCGGAACTTCTCCAACATTCCCTTCAACTTCTCAGGTTGCGGCAGGATCGTTGTCCTGAAACAAAAATTATAAATAACAATTAAAGGTTGCAACAAATCATATTAAACCGGATCTCGGAGGTTGGGAAATTCATTGAGGGCATTACAGGAATCAGAAGAGAAGATGTAAAGAAAAACATTTAGTTACATATAACCGTATAACTGGAATAACTGTATTGTCACACTTACTGATTGTTTACTGGCATTGAGGTAAATTATCCTTCCGACTGTAACGTCGCCAAGGCCAATTTGCTCATTTGCTATTGCACGCAACAACAGATTATTATCTAAAACTTTTTTATTTGCTGCTTTACCTGATTATTTGTTTATATATTTAGTATCCTTATAAAATTTAAAACAAATTGGCTATTTTGAAAATTGTATATTCTATAAATGTTTATAATTTGATGTAGCGCAAACTTTAAAATGTCTTTATTTATTTTTATTTTTACTTATTTTACATCACATAATTTTTATATTATAATTTTTATGAGATGTTATATACATAATATTGAAGCCCATGATTTTCTGAACGAGAAAAACTATACAATAATGCAGTTTGGAGTGTTTTTGAGTTTTTTACATTTATTTGAATAAAACACTGCAAAATCACCAAAAATAGGCAAACATTAAGACCATTATTAAAGACACTTGGAGGGTTAATCGGGTTGCAGTTTAACCGGGGTCAAAAAAGGTTTATTTTTATTATTTTTATTTATCCCCTTCTAAACATAAATAGAGCAATAATAACAATTTATTTTGCTAAATTATCTCCAGAATCGTATTTAATTTACTTTGTTTATCGGAATAAATACTATACAAACAATTTAGTAACTACAATATCATCTGAGAGTACAGTAGAACCTCGGTAAACCGAGCCTCGCTTATCCGAGATTCCGGGTTAACCGAGGCGGTCCTAATATGTGTACAGTATTATAAATTTCAAAGAGAAAGTAACACGCTCAAATAAACGAGCAATTGACAGCGCGCGCCTTCACTTACCGCAACCGCAATAGGCGCGCTGAACTGTATTGTGTTTGCATTCAACTACAGTAAACGTCGGCAGTTGTCGGGGTTGTTCGGCAAAGTTTGTGCGTAGCAGACAGTGCAATTCGGGACCGTCGTCGTTAGTCTGCCGAAGCCGCCATTTCGTGTTGACAGTGATTTGTTTACTCAGTTCTGTTTATCACTGTTAACTTAGCGTGTCCGTGTTAATTAGAGAGATGAGTGCTAAGCGAAAACGTGTCGTTGTGTCTTTAGACTCGAAACTAAATGCAATGTTACGATATTTCTTGTACTAATAAACTGAACAAAACTCAAATAATTGTTTTATTTCATGGTTTAAACATATCTTGAGCTATTTATAACCCTAATTACGATTTTTAGGTTACATTCCGTGTTATCTGAGATTTTACGTATCCGAGGTGGCCTCGGTCCCAATTAACTCGGTTAAGCAAGGTCCTACTGTATGTCATTTCGCTAATGAGCCGTGGGCGCGTGATGGGGAGTGATGACTTGACACTGCACGGATGGTAGGACGCGGACGTCTAGTAATAGAAACATCTCAAAACAATCACCCTTCCCGCCGCTGTTCACCCTCAGCGACGGACGGTCGGACGCGGACGTCTAAAAATAGAAACATCTCGAAACAATCACCTTTCCCGCCATTGTTTACCCTGATTGGGTTTTTCCCCTAGTGCGGAATTAATAAGCATACTGTTCGGTGTAGTTTAGAGAGTTCCGTGTTTAGAGATTTTTAACCTATTAATATCATTTCGCTATTACTATTTACTGCTATCAACCATTGCTAGTATTAACTATTATTATCTTGATTGTTTGTAGATGTTATCACAATTTAAAGATTTTCAAAAGTATTTAATCTACATAAATATATCTTAAATAACATTAAAACACAATATTGTAGTATACAAATTTTGATAAACCTTTATTATATTCGTAATATTCAATTTATTGAATCCCTTCGTTTTAACTGTGGTTTTGGGCTATCCGTGACCCTCCAACCGGTCATTAACCCGAATAATCAGGAGTTGACTGTAAATGCACTGCCAGATTCACTTTAGGCTGTAATACGCTATTTTGAGAAGTGAAAAATCGCCTCATTCTGCTTCATGTTAGTATAGCACGTGGTCTTGTGGTGGACTTGGCGACGTGACACGACCGTGCCACTAGATAAGGGAGGTTCTACTGTACAACTTTTTATAAAGAATTATTTGATAACCCTTTAAGGGAGATTTTATCAAGTGTAACAAATATATTTGAGAATATTAATGTTATGTTCCCATAAATATGTTTATATTAAATACTAGCTTTAGCATATATGTTATATATTGTATACTATATATATATATTATATTATATACTATATATTATATATTATATACTATATACCATATATTATATACTAGCTACAGCACAGCATTGACACCTTGATGATGCACCTGTTCTATATTGTAATAACACATGCTATGAATATTTTGTGCAAATAAAAATATCTAATATGTAATGTCTAACTAAGTTATATGGATACAAATTGTAAGTAATGTTAAGGCATTATTACCAGCATTATAAGTGGTACTAAAACTGACAAAACAGAACAACAAGGTTGATTTGGTTAAGGGAACTGACAAAAAGCTTTAATAACAAGATTCAGAACAGTATCCCAGCAGAGGCAATCATTTCAGTTGATCACGGTTTCAGGCAAAACAGAGGAAGAAATTGAAGTCTCTTCTTTTGCGAATCTTTCAGTCGCAAAAGATTTCTTGGATGAAAGGAATCTCTTTCTAAATACTAAAAAGTCTAATTTCATTTAATTTTCCACAAAACAAGCTAGGTCAAAAATGAGTCCTGATATACTACTAGATAGTAATAGATTAGATCAAGTAGAAAAAACTAAATTTCTTGGGCTCATAATTGATGATAATTTAAGTTGGGATGACCACATAGATTATATTAATACAAAAATGTCTTCTGGACTTTAAGCTCTGCATCAAATGGCTAACATTTCGAACATTAATTCTATTAAAACAGTTTATTTTGAATTAATTCACTCGCATCTAGGTTATGGTATAAGCGTTTATGGTGCAAAAACAAAAAGGAATTTAGACAGAATCTTGTTACTTCCAAAAAAGGCTTTGAGAATTATTTTTAAGCTTAAACGACTAGATTCAGTAAAACAGTATTTTTCAGATCTTGGGATATTAACAGTTTATGGGTTATATACCGGGTGTCCCACGAAGAGGTTTAAACGTTTGATTTTATATTACGTGCCCATTCATGCACCGAACTTGTTTAAACTTTACACAGTTTACAAAGTAGGTTCTAAAAATAATCTGGAAAATTTTCAGCTCCCTAACCTTAATAGAAACAAAATGGCGGCATATTGAAAAACAATACTTTAAAAACATTAAAAAAGGTGTTTTTGGTTTTATAAAATATTTTTATTGTTACATTCTAGGGCAATATGACTTTTAAATAAAAGAACTAGAACATAGCCTAATGGAAAACCTTAAAGTCCAAAATTATTCAAACTGTAACCCATCCACAGCAACACACTGATAACAGCGCGTAACAAATGATTCGTAAGCTCTTACAAAGAAACGTTGCCAAAAGCAATAGCCCACGCACAACACTTAACTTTTTGTTCAACGTTAAAAGCCATTTCTCGACTCCACTTTCAGTAAAACAGTACCGAAGAAAGTTAGGTTATGTTTTTATGGCTCAAGCGAAATTTTACAATCAAACAGCTGTTCTTCAACAATGAGCGTTAGAACCGTAATGTAGTAAACAAATCAGATAATAAATCATGAAAGTAGTTTTTATAGGAAGCAAATTGGTAAATTTTTCAATATGCTGCCATTTTGTTTCTATTAAGGTTAGGGAGCTGAAATTTTTCCAGATTATTTTTAGAACCTACTTTGTAAACTGTGTAAAGTTTAAAAAAGTTCGGTGCATGAATGGGCACGTAATATAAAATCAAACGTTTAAACCTCTTCGTGGGACACCCGGTATATTTGAAACCATAATGTATGTTAAAAAAAAATCAAACCCCATTTTACGCACTGAAAATCATCAATATAATACAAGATTGCACAGAGAGGTGGAGAACCAAAATTTAAAATTTGTGAAAAGAAAAATCAATTTATGGGCAGTAAATCTTATATATTTAATTCCGTAAGTGAATCGGTCCCCACAAATATCTCGAGCTACGAAGAATTAAGTTAGGTTATGACGATTCATATTAAAGCTTGAGGGCCAAGGACGGTGGGAAAAATAACAGAAATGTCAAAAATTGGGCTACGCCCCACTGGACTTCAAAGATCCAATGATTTTCTTATGGAAATATTACTACAGTGTTTTATTAATAATCAAAATGAACTAATAATCAGCTGTGATTATCCACTTAAACAAAAACCATATGTTAGGGGCTATAGCCCCTGTAAGCCACTAGTTTTTGTTTAATTTACCAAGAAAATTTTTACTTGAAGAAGATCTAATAAAATTTAGAAATCAGTTGAAAGAGTATATTTTGCAGCTTTCTTTATACTCTTTTGATGAATTTTGGGAAATTAGAGCAATAAAAATGTATAACTATTCTTTGATTATTGTATAGCAATTTATTGTTGGTTGGTAATTTAATGTTTGTATTGATGTGTATGTTTAACTGTAGGGAACACGGGGATCTCTAATCTCTATTGTCACTACTGTTTTTCATTATGTATATGACTGACTCTATTCTATGCACCATGTGCATTTGTCGAATAAAGAAATATTGATTTGATTTGATCAGTTAAGCAAAAGTTATTTCTGAATGTAATAATCGGTAGGTCACCTGAAGTGGTAAGTTCCGGGTTTCTGTCCGAAGCCAGCTCCGGGAACGATGCAGATGCCAGTGTTCTCCAGCAACTGGAAGGCGTAGAAGGTCGAGGGGCACTGGCCCAGCGTCTTGGCCTTGGCAATCGCCTTCTCGGGCAGCTTGAACTGTTCACCCACCGTTTTATTTGTTGTGTACATGTAGCAATATTTTACACACCCTTAAATGTAAAGTATACTACAGAGCGGGTCATATTTCCTGAGACATGCAACCGTTGTATCAAAATGTTCAAAACGATAGCAAGCTACTAGCTGAGGAAATCTACACCACATTATCAGCTCACACAACAAAGAATCACACACTGTATTGCCTTGCCAGGTCCTTTGGGAGGTTAACACGTTCGCGGCGGCGCGGCAACATTTGTTGCCGCTCAGGTCCTTAACGCCATCCTGACGGCAACATTTGTTGCCGTCGTGTATTGCTTTATTAAATGACCCGCCAAAAGTTCAGGATTACAGCTATAACATTGAAACTTCGCCCAGCACTAGTCAGACATGTGTGTTATTCACAGAACAGCTGGGTCCCGCCGTACAGTGCTGCCTGTAGCTCTAGCGGCCGTTTTCCGACCTACGCGTCGGACACGTCGCGCGCGGACATTGTTAGTCGTCTGTTTACGTTGTGTTTAGTATAATTTGTAGTTATTGACGTGCGAGTTGTTGTTATTTATTGCAACTATGGATCCTGACGATCCTGATTATGTATTTAGTGACATGGAAAACGATGTGTCCAGTGGTGACGAGACAGAAATAAGTGACATTGAAGTCGAGGAGGAATACATATATACGTATATACATATATACATAACATACATTTACGTCATTTTTCACCGCTCAAAAATGATTGGAAGCTGTTACAACTACACCACAGCCATTATTACACACTAAGGTAAGATTTTATGACATTTTTATATTTCAGGATGGGGAGAGGGGATCGCGAAAATGGCCGCAGCCGCGAACGCGTTAAAAGTGTTGTAATATGTTGAATGAAAAGTAATGCAGTTAGGGGACTTGTATACAAAATTTACAAAAATGTTCTTCTATGGATCGGACACTTTTAGATATTACAGTAGAATTTCCAGGATGCTAATGAACTTTATCAAAATATCTGCTAGAAATGACTTCCCATTGCCAATTATTGATGGGGCCAGTAGTTGACTGAATTACTAACGGCTGAAGTGTACCATCATTGTATGTGGTACAACGATAATTTTTGCAATAGATTGTATTAAAATGCACTTTTTATCAAATTATCAGTTTATTTTTTGCTGACTAGAAAGTTTTTGAAATTGTATTTTCAGGACCTAAAATTAAATTATAACTATTATTATATAATATTAGAGTCAATCACGCATCATACAATACTTTTAATTAATCTACAAAATACTCTACTTCTCAAACTAAAAAAATGCTTTTGAGGCTTGAAGTATAAAAAAATAGTGTGAAGTGTCAGTGCATATGAGGAGTCTCAACAAGGGTAAGTTTCCTATAAATTCTGTGTCTGTGCACACTTCCATACACACAACTCACTATATGTTATTGTTTTATACGGTTATCCACATCAACAATTTAAACAGAGTTTTGATACATAAAATACCCCCGTCGCAGCAAACCTGCGTACTCAGCGAATTTCCAATGCAAATATATGGGTATCACTACTACCTAGAGCCACTTACCAAGTTTCACAAAAATACATTCATTAATAAGTTATATATATAGCATTTTATTTATTCTACATAAGAATAACATTATAAATGAATACGCAGGTTTGCTGCAACAAGGAAGATAAGATATGTGTTTTTTTTCAATTATCAATATAAATCAACCAGGTGAAGCTACATACCAAGTTTTATTAATTTATGCTCATAATTAAGGGAGATATAAAACTTTACTTATTCTCCATAAGAATAACATTAGGGCTGAGTATGCAGGTTAGCTGCTACGGGGACAATCAACAAAACATTTATTTTTTGTGCAATTATCAATATACCAGTACAACATGAAGCCACATACCAAATTTCATCAATATACATTCATAAATAATCAACTTATCAAATTTTATTTATTCTCCATAAGGATAACATTGGACAACGTACTGTGTTTAGCACTTTGAATATCTCTGCAACGGTTTGACGTAGAATCACAATTTAAACACCAAAATTATTGTTTTGTGGAGCTGAAGTGATTGGTAAAAGAAAATGTGAAGTTTAAAGTAAAATTAACTGAGGAAAAGCCAAAAACCTTTTTCCCATAAAATTAACATGGGAGATTTTATGAGCATGTTTTTTGGATTTTTTCCGCAACCACTTAACCTAGGTTAATAATTCAAAATACCATATTATTTGTTTTTTTAAGCTCTATAACATGGTCTAAACCTAAATTAAGTGTTTTAAAAATTTTAGGGTAAAAAATGCAAAAAACTGATTTTTGGAAAATTTAAAACCCCCATAAACCCCTCTTCCCATAGTCCGATTTTTCTGGTTTTCGAACTTAAAGTCATAAATGTCAGTTTACACATTTGAGCCAAATTTCATCGAAATCGGACGTTTTTTACTCAAGTTATCGCATTCACGGACACATATATAGATATATATATATATATAGATATATATATATAGATATAGATATATATATATATATATATATATATATATATACATATATATAAATTTGAACGAATAGTGTTTTGGACATCTGGGGACCTCAAAACAAAAAGTTATCATGGTCTCGGGCTTAAGTCTTACCATGAGACCTACGGTAATAGCTTCTTCCCTATAGGGGAAATTCGCTAATTCCCTATAGGGGAAATTCGCTAAAAAGGCTTTAAGAATGGTTTGACCCCGCGAAAATATTTATTTTCCCATCCAAGCATTCCCAATTATTTTTAGTCGGTATGCTTCCAAACTGATTCTTTTGTGTAAGAGGGACACACACAGCTCTGTCACACTTGGAGTCCACTACTTTTACATAATGAATGGCAATAAATCACCTTTTCCCCCAAACAATCTAAATTTGTTAGAAGGAAAAAAGTGAAATATTCAAGTAACATTGGTTTTTTGCCCAATATAATCAGAGGTGTGGCTTAAGCCTCATGCACACTGGGAAGGTACGACACAGACGGACGATACGTACGTTCCGCACCTTTTTAGTGGGCTGCACACACTGGATCGGTCGGTGTGGGATGGACGGACAATAGGTATCACCACACCACAGTCCCCTCCTAGCTTTTGTGCTGCACGTATTGTGAAAAAAACTTTATGTTAAGTGAAGAAAAAATTATTGTAAGTCTAATGTTAGTGGCAGAAGAAGAAGAAAAGTTAAGAAGTCGAGGAAAACCCAAATTTTGGATTCACAAAATACATTGAAAGAGATTAGATCTTGGAGAGTTTCAGACTCTATTTCCTGACTTGATTTATGATGACTGCAAGTTCTTCCAATACTTTCAGATAACCCCCCAGCAATTTGAAGAACTTTTACATATTGTGAATACGATACTACTAGGAAATCTGACCAATCAGAGAACCAATAGGCCCTAGGAGAGGGATGAATCATCGGTACGGCATATCAGGATGCCCTAGAAATGTTTCTTTCGGACTTCTCACGGATAGTGGAGGTGCGGATTGTCCTATCCCGACCATGAGAGCCTAGTGCACGCATAAGTAGGTAAATCAATGTTTAACATTTTTGAAAAATCTCGTATGTACCATCTGTCCGTGCCGTCCCGACCCAGTGCGTGCTAAGCATAATTGTAATACATTTAAGAGAAAACTTAAGACTTATTTGTCTGGGTTCATAAGCTTTTATACAAGTTAAAAACATTTTTCTTTTCAATGCTAATGTGGGGAGCGTCTCAAAACTCCGAGATTTCATAATTCCGAGGTCTGTAAAAATCAACTAAATGTTTAAAATATCATAACTCCGAGGTTTCATAATTCCGAGGTCTCTAAAAGTCAACTAAGAATTAAAATTATCATAGTTCCAAGGTTTCAAAACTCCGAGGTTTTTATAAAATCAGTTAAGTATTAAAAACATCACAACTCCGAGGTTTCATAATTCCGAGGTCTGTAAAAATCTGCTAAATATTAAATTTATCATAACTCCGAGATTTCATAATTCCGAGGTCTGTTTAGTTTAATATAATATTGCACTTTATCACAATTCCGAGGTTTCAAAACTCCGAGGTCTCTAAAAATCAACTAAATGTCTAGAATATCATAACTCCGAGATTTCACAATTCCGAGGTACAGTCTGCGCCACAAGTGAGCATGCCACGCCGGCTGCCGCGCTGTGGTCGTACGGCGCTGGAGCCTGCAGCTTCGTTGTTGTGCAAACATTTACTTATCAATTGTGGGGTAGTATAAATTTAAAACCATAAAAATAAACCATTTTATCCTATACTTATATCCAATAAATGCCTTATTATTTGTCTGCAAACTGCATTTGTTCAGCCATAGATGATGTTTATTATCCCTTTAGATTCGGCATTTTTGTACTAGGCGAAATCCTAAAACCTATAAAAACTTAAATGTTGCTAAAAAATCTAAACGAAAATTTATCATTTAGCTTAACACATAAATTTATTGGTTGATAAAAAAACCGCGTATGTGGTTAAATAGTCAGTGTATTGTTTAAGGAGCAACACTCAAAAACGTTTTGAATATCAGCAAGTGATTTCACCCAAAACAAGACCTAGAACGTTTGATGGAAGTTCATACATTTAGTGGACATATACAAATTGGATAAAAATAACTTATATATGATAGCTTATATATAGGCTAATGTTAGTGAACGAGTCAGTATTGGGGGAGAATGAATATGTCACCGTATGGGTTTTATTTGGAATATATTTGGCATATACTTTTATAACTACCTATTAGAAATTAAATATATCTTTTACAGCACTTTAAGTATTAATTGTAATGTACTATTTAATTAGGTGTGGTTGTGTTTTGTTTTTGTTTCATAATAAATAAGAAACTAGTGGCTTAGGGGGATATAGCCCCTAACATATGGTTTTTGTGTAAGTGGATAATCACAGCTGATCATTAGTTTATTTTGCTTATTAATAAAAACACTGTAGTGACATTTCCATAAGAAAATCATTGGATCTTTAAAGTCCAGTGGGGCGTAGCCCACGTTATTTTTAACATTTCTGATATTTTCCCACCGTCCAAGGCCCTCAAGCTATAAAATTAATCGTGACCCCCTGAACACGTTTTGGGGGGTCGTTCAAAATTTTGTATATATATATGTGCAGGCACTTCGCATTTTTTGTCCGATTTACTTCAAATTTGGTAGGGACGTTCCTTTCTATAATCAGTTGGACAAGTTCGTTGGGCAAAACAATCGGAAAACTCTAAACCCTTTTTTGGGGATTAATCTTTCAAATTTCGAGTTTTTGGGCCCAAAAAGGGTCAGAAAAGCCCCTGATGTGAAATTAACGAATTTAAAAAGATGGGAATTAATATGGCGAAACTTAAGCCCTCTCTCGTCATTCTAGCATATATATTTACCGAGTTATTAAAGGAAATGTGTATTGAACAAACACAGTACGTTGTCTTATGGGGGTTTTACATTAGAAAAGCCTGTTAATCATTTTTTGGTGTACTTTTATCATCCCAAGAAACTCACGTCTACTTTAAGCCTGACTGGACCTTCTCCTAACCTTATAATGCGCAAAATTGTATTCTCAGCATTGCAGGTAAATAGAACCAGGAGTATCAGAACAGCCAAAAAATCAATATTTTCAGATTTGAGTAACAATTTGAATAATTGTATGTTTCTAACTGATTTTGAGTTTTTATGGTTTTTTATGTGGAAATTCACTTCCCTCACGTCAGCGTGCTGCGTGCGAACTCCTTACAAAATGCAATGAAAAAGACGAGGGCATAAACTTATATAGCTAGGTTATGAGGATTTTAAATGTCTCCATTCTATGAACTTAACAGAAGAAAGTACAAGAATGGAAGACGCTTTTAACCGTAATAGTTATTTGAAACAGTAGTTTCTACTATTATAGATTTATTTTTTACCTCAATGACAACAACTATAAAAATAAATATGTACTGATTAAAACATAATTATTCCTTAGCCTTTCATTGTCTCGTGTAACCATTTAGTTGTTGTACAGCTTTCGGATGTTCAGAAAGATTTTCAAGTGGAAGCAACACTTAAACTATACACTTACATAGGTGGCGATCTGTCGTGAACGATACAAGACAGATCGCCACCTCCAAACTAATTTGAAAAGGTGGCGATCTGTCGGGGTGGCGATCTGACGGGGTGGCGTCAAGGTAACCCGCGTTTACACCAGAGTTTCCAACAAATGTTACTTATTATGCTCTTAGACACCTAGAAAAATATGACGTTAGTCGATCCTTTGTGTGGAAAGCTGCGATCTGACGGTAGTTTTAATAGTTGTTTGTGTATTAAGGGAGTAACGTGCAACTTTGTATCCCTGATGGAAATTGTTGGAGCCCGACGCCGTAGGCGAGGCCGACAATTTTATCGAGGTTATATTACGGCCTCACGGGTAAGCAGACCGAGGCAGTTGGCCTAAGATTGGCTATGGTCTTGAATAGCATACAGGCCCAAAGTTATCCAAGGGCCGAATTTTAGTTGGTTAACCCAAGAGTAAATACGCTACGCAAAACAGAAACTGCCTTAAGGGGATTAAGATACCCGTCGATCAGCCCGGTCTGGCTCGGTTCAGCACAAGTAGCTTATTAGTGAATTTCCTATGGAAAAGTGAACTATTAGCATGACCCGCACGGTGAAACTTAAGCCCGGGACCGCCATAGAAGTTCCTAACGTGACCCCCTGAACACGTTTTGGGGAGTCGTTCAAAATTATATATATATATATAATAGGTAATATATATATATATATATAATAGGTAGGGGTGTTCCTTTCTATAATCATTTGGACAAGTTCGTTGGGAAAAACAATCGGAAAACTCTAATCCACTTTTTTTGAGATTATTCTTTCAAATTTCGCGTTTTTGGGCCCAAAAAGGGTCAGAATAGACCCGGATGTAAGATTAATGCTTATATTAGGATGGGAATTAGTGAAGCGAAAGTTTTAAGCCCTCTCTCGTCATTCTAGCATAAATATTTACCGAGTTATTAAAGAAAATGTATATCGGCTAAACACAGTACGTTGTCTTATGGGGTTTTTACATTAGAAAAGCATGTTATTAATTTGTTAGTGTATTTGTCTCATCCCCAGCTACCTTTTACCTACTTTCAAGCCTGAATGGACCCTCTCTTAACCTTAGACTATAATGTGCAAAATTGTATTCCTAGGATTGCAGGTAAATGAAACCAGGAGCATCAGAATAGCCAAAAATCAATGTTTTCAGATTTCAATAAAATTGGAATAAATGTATGTTTTTACACTGGCTTTGAGTTTTAAAAGTTTTGTATGTGGAAATTCACTTCCCTCACGTCAGCGTGCTGCGTGCGAACTCGTTTAATTTATAAGGTGTAATACATGTTAATTTTCCATGAAAAAGTGAAGCCCCCAAGTCGGAGCTATCATCCGACCGTAGGCAGCACGTGAAGTGGCGGTCGCTTTGTCCCGTACTTAGAAGAGATAGTCATCGGTACATGCCACTACAATAGATTCCTACTCGCGCCATCTGTTTAATGGTAATGAATGCATTAAATACATCTTAATATATAAATTCCAAAATCTCACTCAGTGCTAACCTAATCATTAATTCTATAATTTCCCGGCATGCTACATTGATTTTTTAAAGTCTAAAATAAAGTTAGAGTTTTTTCATACCGATTCAATGATAGGACTTTGCCCCACGGGACTTCTAAGTTACCATGTTTACCTAGTTTATGTACCAGTTACTTATTAGGTTTATGGACGTAAGCTGAATGACCTCATCTGTAATGAATATATGACTCTAAATCTGGCTTTTGCTTTGAAGAACAGGTTACTAGCGGCAAAAACCATTAAAACAATATGTCATTCACTGCATATGCGAGCGCAGAGTCTGGTCAGTGAGTGTCGGGGTCGCCGCGCCGTCTAGTCGCCACCCCGACAGATCGCCACCTTCTTTACTCCGAGGTGGCGATCTGTCGGGTACGCTACCGTCAGATCGCCACATCGCACGGCTGCGACAAATAGCCGCCCCGACAGATCGCCACCTCCCTTACATAGGTGGCGATCTGTCGTGAACGAAACAAGACAGATCGCCACCTCCAAACTAATTTGAAAAGGTGGCGATCTGTCGTGGTGGCGATCTGACGGGTTGGCGACTAGACGCGGTCCCGAGTGCCGGAACCGAAAAATGTGAATAACCATTCTTAACGGCATGTTCAGTTTGGAATATTTATTACAACATCACTATAATCAAAAATGAAATACAGTAACATAATTCAGACACATCTGAACTATTTTAGCTTTTGTATTTCACTCACTATCGATCTGGCTTTGAAAGTTCTACTAATATATAAATAAAGTTAATAATTATTTGATATTGTAGTAGTATAAAATAAATTTAAAACCTATATAATGTTTAACTAACGAAACATATTTTATTAGGAAAAAACAATCATTCTTTATCTTAAGGGTCCCATAACCCAGTCACATGTCATTGAACAAAATAACCGTGATTAACTTTTGTCTTGAACCTAAATTTGTTTTTTTTACAATACCAGTTGTTTTTTTTTATTGGTAAATAACAATCCATAAAATATTTTACGCCACAATTACAGACATTCTATGGTGTCCCTGAAATTCATAATTTGTTACATGGCATAGGCCTAATCAATACCTTTTAAGGGATTACAAACTTCAAATGTTAGTTTATGGGTGCTTTCATTTGGGTTAATTGAATACAGCTTAAGTCTATAGGCATATTTTTCTTAAGTAGAAACTTAGAGCAGGGTTTAAGCTTTCAAGACCTAAACATTATAGCACGGATAAAGTCTGCGATTACAGTTAGGCTACAGTACTGCAGTATGAGAAAATGCATGAATACAACAATACCGTTGCATGCAGTTTTGAGATTCCAATGTTTTAAATTTAGAATACTCAAATAATGTTAAGTTGTTATTAACTTCAGGGGGTTTGGTTTCTTATATTCATTTATTGAATAGGTATAAGCCTTTATCATTAATCATTCTTGTTCACGTTATTATTGTTTCCAACTTTAAACAACATGGCAAACCGTAATTGAGGTAAGGGCTTAACACGTGATTCATTTTGGAGAATGCCCAACATAAGAAATAACACCAGTTTCTCCGCTGCTAATGTGAGACCAAAGGCCTACTTCTAATAAATTTAAAGAATCACTGTAATAAAAAGAGCTCACTCAATTACCACACTTTTAAAATAAAAAAGTTGTTAATTTTAGGGAATTAAGAAGAAAGAGTTAGGGGAATAATAATAAGTAATTTTTGGGCAAAAAATGCCCTAAACTAACAGTTTCACATCACACTGAATATAATAACAATAATGAAACGTCTCTTTTAGGCATTTCTATCAGATTTTCTAAGTAATATTTTTCCCAACATAGCTACTGTTTATATTGTGTTTACGTTAATCTAACAATTAGATTAATAAAAACAGCTGATTTCTAATGCACACATGTCAGAAACTAATAACAGTGCGTCAAAAATCACCAGATTTTTTACGGCACTAGGGTAGAAAAGTGCCACGGTGGTTACGTCTCGAAATCACCAAGCCTGAAAATGGTACAAAACACATGTGTATTTCCGATATCATATTTTAGAGGATAACACTGTACTACCTTTTGGTATTTTTAGTTTTTTTTTGAACAGTTACAGTTTTGTGGGTATTACGATTTTTAAGCAAGCAATTGCTGCCATTTTGAAATGGTGCAAAGTAGAAAATTGATACTCAACATTGAAATAGTCGTCATATATGTACAAAGTTTGAAGTTGACACCTTAAGGGATTATTAACATATCATTCATTATGTAAAAAAACATATGCAGACAGACGGAAAACTAAGCGTTTTGATTTTAGGACCCATGATTACAAGATTCTTTTCTTGGCCCAAGAAACCAAAATTCGAATAAAATATTATTATTTGTGAAATGTATTGACCTGAATAGAATATATTGTTGAGATACCAATATATCATAACAAAATAAAACCACATTCCAAGTTTTATCAAAATACAGGGTGTACCTCAGTAAGTGGCCAAATCCAATAACATTGAGGAATCATCCAACAGACTGTCATTTTGTTATGTAAATCTAGAACATATCTAATCAAATTAAACTCTTTATTAAAACTTATAAGATTCAGAGATATAGCAGTCCTCCCTTTTTATTTCACTGAAGTCTATTAAAATTTATCAGTATTCACAGCCTAGTTTTGCTGGTTTCCTTTTTCTGGCCGACCTTCTTACAGGCAGCGATTCTGGTAGTTCAGGCGGAGCTGGTGGATTCTGGTAGGTCAGCGATTCTGGTATGAGTTTTAAACACATGATTACAACTCAGGGTTACACATTGTATTCAGGGGTATAAACAATAATACCCTTGTCGCAGGAAACCTGAGAAAAATTATGTATTTCAAACCAAACCCAGGTGTATAGCAGCGGGCAGGCTCGTCGCGACGCGTCGGCGACGTGGAGCGGGTCCCGAGCGCTGTGATGAGACAAATAAATCTTCCGGTTCAACCTAAATTATATCGTGAACCGTTAATCGTATTTTCCCCCAAAATCCTTCGGTGACGTATAAAATCTTTATCTAAAACTTTGTCAGTGATGAAAAGTTCTTAGCCTAAATATACAAAACATCCTCGCTTACTAACTTTGTTATGTCACGATCACGGATTTCAATAATTGGTTTTACTTTTGTTAATTATCATAACTAAAGAAATATATATTATTGATGTTTAGATTAACTATCAGTTCGGAGCACTGACCATGATTCACTGTGCAAACTTTCATAATTTCAAGTAAATTATAAGTGGGTATAATCACAGTAGAATTGAAAATAGAGCGTACAATTTTCATATTTTAATTTTAAATACGTAGATTGGTGAACTGACAATCTATTGGTTTTGTGTTTAACGTTTTTAAGCCGTTAAAGATTAATGTACAATTATATTGACACGCATATAATGTTTTACATTTCACAACTAGTAAACAAAATTGAAAGGATTGTTGAATTGTTTGCGATCTGCCATCTACTACGAGCCCGCGCGTAGTCGGCGAGCTGTTGGCGCGGACTGTACCTCGGAATTGTGAAACCTCGGAGTTATGATATTCTCAATATTTAGTTGATATTAAGAGACCTCGGAATTATGAAACCTCGGAACTGTGATAAACTGCATTTTTATATTTAAATAAACGGAACTTGGAGTTATGAAACCTCGGAACTATGATCATTTTAATTCTTAGTTGACTTTTAGAGACCTCGGAACTATGAGACCTCGGAATTATGATAAACTGCATTTTTATATTTAAATAAATGGAACTTGGAGTTTTGAAACCTCGGAACTATGATAATTTTAATTCTTAGTTGTTTTTTTAAAGACCTCGGAATTATGAAACCTCGGAGTTATGATATTTTAAACATTTAGTTGATTTTTACAGATCTCGGAATTATGAAATCTCGGAGTTTTGAAACCCACCCGCTAATGTGGTCTCTCTACTATAGTGGGAACACAAACTGCAATTAAATGGGGTTTTAAATGATAATTAGTATAAGTCTCATAATTGACATTGTACTGTCCTTGACAAATGTACTACTCTAACAAAGACACATGGACAATACGTGTGGGGTGCGCCGTACCTGAGGGAAGGCGTACATGGCGCCTTGCACGGTGTTGCAGCTCATGCCAGGGATGCTGTTGAACGTCTCGGCCACCATCTTGGCCCTCAGCGCCAGGGACTTCAGCACTCCTTCCTTCTCCCCCTTGAACTTCTCATACGAAGGCTCTCCGGGCTGCGGGGGGTTCACCACGCAGTCCATTGCGGTCTGTAACAACATTCTTTTAATGTGGTATTATGGTCTATTGGACTAAGCTTGTTGTCAATCCTCCTCTTCCATCAGCTACACAAGTTAGCACCCCTTACTTCAACTACGTGCTTTTAATTAAAAATTCTGAGTTGTGGGTAGGGCTCTGAATCCCGAGATTCGGGATCCCAGTCAATTTCGGGTATCTGAAAATCCTAGAATTTTTTACCTTAATCACGGGATTAGCGGGATTGTTAAATATAATTATTTTTATGGGTTTTGAAGATTTGTAATGCTTAACTAGAAAAAAATTGCAAACAAATGTCTTCACTAACACTTCCTAATATCCAAATGATTGGTGATTATTGTTTGGATAATAATAATTAATTGTATAACTACACTTATTGTTCGACGAACGATGAGAACCACTCAACTCAACAATGCTAACTTATTTCCTAAAGTATATGTTGTCCACATCCGAACCTGAATGATTCCTGGCGCTCAGAATATTTTTCTTATCGTGCCGAACTTCCGGTACACTTCCCACAGTTAACTTTATTTTTTAAGGATTTTTTAAAGTCTTACTGAGCTTACGACACAATATTTTCACTTGATAAGCAAATTCGATACAATGTTGACTTATTTGCAGTTTATCTGAGAAAAATTATAAAAGGCTTTCCAAGAATTGAAGACGAGTGAAGTAGGTTAAACATCGGAGGAGCGTGGGCTAACGGCAACAACAAAACTGCCGACTTTCAACCAAACGTGCATTAAAAACAAAAGCTGTCGGTCATAAAAATAAACGGTATCAGGAAACTGGCACATACTTTCTTCCTTTTAGCCCAACTTTAATGAATAAATTACTTTTTATTTACTAAATATAGAATACAAAGCACGTACAGAAAATCTTGTAAACTAGTTGTTTAAAAAAATATCCACCCAAATCCCTGTTTAGGAGGCACGACAGAATCCATTGCTACACACGTGGTTTTAAGAGGGGAAATGTCCCCTATTCCCCCCCTCAAGGTTATTTAGGGGCAACATATTTTGAATTTCCTGTTAGTCAATGCTAACTTGACAAGCATATCAAGTTTGAACGAAATTGATCAATAAATAAGAGGGAAATAGTAATTTTTGTATTCCCCATAAGAATAACATTGGACAACGTACTGCGTTTACCGCAAAATGAAAATTTAAATTTTCTCTGCAACCAGTAATCGTAGAATAGTAATTGAAGGTACTAAATTATTTAGTTTTTTCAGCTCTTTTTAATGGTGAATAGTAATATTTTTTATATTTATGTTTTTTTATGAAAAATCCTAAAAACTGAATTTTTGATATTTTAACTCTTGTAATTTCTGAACCCGAATTTTTACATAAATGCGGGTGGTGTAATTTTGTTGGAAAACTAAAGTTCCACAAACGACTAAAGTTTAATCAAAATCGTTAGAGCCGTTTTTGAGAAATCTTGATTTTTCATGTTTTTTGGTGGTTTTTGGGGCATAATTACCCTTAAAAATAAAAAATTCAAAAAAATGGAAAAACATCATATCGTGAGATATGTACCTACATACCAAATTTCATAAAAATCGGACCATTGGTTAGGGCTCAAGCTCTGTACACATCCAAACAGACAGATAGACAGACACACAGACATCACGTAACAATCACGTTTTTGGGTTCAGGGAGCACCAAAACGAATATTTCCACTAACAACTCAAATTCAAAAATTTTGACGAAAACAATACTTTCTCCATATACTATGTATAAGGGGAGAAAGTAAAAATTGTCTAGATAAGTGTAAAGTTTGCCAGAGTGTTGAGTTTGTGAGAACTTTGTGTAATTTATTATAAATTTGAGTAAAAATGTCTAGTGTTGTTATTACATATTTGAATATTCTAGATTTCTAGATTCTCAGGGTCGTCATTAATCAATCCTAAAATCCCGGCATCAGAATTTTAGTCCGGGATTGAGACCCAAAATTGTAGGTCATAATGACACTAGAAGAATGTTTTCCGAGTATAACTGTAACCAACTGCATCCAACCGATAGAGCACATTATACAAGTGGGAAAAGCTTCCAAAGAAATTATAAATGTTTGACTCTAGGATAAAAACTCAGATTTTGTAATGTCGATCTCCTGCAAAACCAACTGGATTGGTAGCGTAGTGGTCAGAGTGTTTGCCAGATTGAGTCTGATAAAAATCTGAAAATCTTGTGAAGTCATTGGGCTTTCTAAGTTGACCTTAAATAGTGCCATTATGCATATTGACCAGAATTTGGACTGTTTAATAAAAATTATTTTTGTAAACACCAACGGTTTAGATGGACCCACAAAACAAATTATGGCCATTGTAATATACAAACATCTGATTTTGACTTTTTCTAATTAAATGTAAAAAAAAACAGTTGACAGTTAAAACAGGATATTTTGATGAACCATTGACTACAAACTAGAAAATACTGTAATGAATAAACCACATGCAACTTGATGTGTATGTTTTTTACAGGATTTGCAAAAAACTAATGTATCTTATATCCAGCTTTTGCCATTCCAAACATCATTATCAAACTGTACATTAGAAGATTAAACATATGACAGTAAAACTCAAAATAGATCACATAGATCACAATAACATTTCTACTTAGTCCATTGCCTTACTTGTAAGAGCCAACTAACAACTATTACTAACTATTTTCATCATTGGTTTTTAACATGGTGGGTCAGGAATGTCCGAGTACTAGTGAGATTGACTGAGCGATTTATGATGACGTGATGTTATTCTGTGATCTCGATAATGAAATTAGTTAAGACGATTACAATGCGCAAGAGGATACGTCTAGTATAAGCCAAAGCAAGTCAGACTAAAAGCTTAAGTTGAGTTGTTACATTTGTACCTCCTCTCCCTTGTGGATTACGGTTTAGCTGAATATTTTTAACTTATCTTTTTTATTTTAAAGTCTTTCGCATCCACAAAATTTGAAGAATTATATGGAAGTAACAACTATGTATGAAAAACTGTAAAAACAAATGCATTTTCAGCAGTCATCAACGGCTGGAACCCAAGTTTTCCAACTGTAAATCCTAAAAATCCCCGCACGGCCATACCTGTCCTAGGACTGTGGGGCACAACATGGCGGAGATGCACTTGAGCAACATCGCCTTCACCTTGGGGTCCAGATTGATCACCTCCGAGTAGCCTCCGCGCAGCCCGCACTCTCCCATGTAACCTGCACAGACAGCCGTCAAACATCAACACCATAGGACGGATCTCAGTATACCCAGCAGTATTACGGTGCTAAGTGGTTGGTTATTAAATCTAATGGTACTGTTACAACATATTGAGTACGGAAAAATTATATTTTACCTTTATTTTATGAATGTTATATTTTTAATTTTTATTGATGTTGAATAATCTAATAAAAACCCTACATTGAAAAACTAATCATGGAGTTCTTAGAGCTTTATTAAAATTCTCACTTTCCTCTTGCGTCATTGCAATAATGGCAAATATTGATTAAGACTGCAACAGGTAAGATAAGAGTTGTGTATATTAAAATCAACAGTACAAATTTTGTAATGTTTCAGTTTAAAATATAGAGTTTCAGCATTGACTATAAGTGAACGTTTCACTTGAGTATGGAAAATTCAGTTTTGATTAAAAAACTAAATGCCATGAGTGTGACAAAAAATGTATTGAACTGGTTTAAATCCTTCCTACAAAATAGGTACCAGAATGTAGAAGTGACATATAAAACAGATGGAAACAGAATTTCTAAAGCCTTGTCAGATTTATTGCCAGTAAAATTTGGTGTGCCTCAGGGCTCTATATGGTCCTCTGGTTTTTATATGTTATCTAAAAGACATAAACGACACACTATTCTTTAAGTCCAAAAGTGAAATATGCTTTTCAATATGCAGACAACACAAATTTGAAAATATCAACAAAAACAATAGAAGAGGTTGAAATTTACTCTTCAGTGGAGTTAGAGAATATTGGATATTTCTTTAAAAAACCAACTTTGTCCAATTTAAAACTGTTCAATACAGAAATCAAGAAGAACCAGCAATAATCTTAAATTCAGAATTAATTTTTTTTAAACAAGCACAGGCTTCTTAGGCCTAAACGATTGATCAGGTCCTAAATTGGGATGAACATATAATCAAAGTTTTGAGTAAAACTAATGCTAGAATTTATGCTCTAAACAAAATGTCTCATTATTGCAATCTTAAAACCTTAAGAACTATTTATTTGGCTAACATATACTCCCATATTTCTTTTGGCTTATGTCTATATGGGGCTACAAAAAAATCAAATATGGAAAAGCTGAAAAACAACAAAAAAGAGCTACAAGAATCATCTTACAATTGGATCTTGATGAATCGGCTAAGAATCAATTTGTAAATTTAAAAACATTGACTGTCTTTGGGCTGTACATACTTGATACTATTTTGATAGCTAAGAGCAAATTAGTATCCAATGATACAAAATTACTTAAACTAGCTCATCCCTATGATACAAGAAACAAATTAGAAATCATTTCTGCCCATCACAATCTTAAATTTAATGAAAAAAGCCAAATTATCCAGGAAATAAATTCCTACAGCACATCCCAAAAAATATAAAATCTGAAAAAACCTTTACAAGTTCAAACAAATGTTAAGACTATCTTATTTGCAAAGAAATTTATTCATAGGATGACTTTTCCAATCCTCATAAAATGCTTGTAAAAATAGCTATATTAGAGGCTAGAATAATGTTAATAATGTTTATCAACTTAGTTTAAATAGATTATACAGTAGACTCTCACAAATCCGGATCACATTTCTCCGGACTCACGGTTATCCGGACCGATGATCTTCATATTTTTAAATATTTTTTGTTGCAAATAAAAAAGAAAAACGGAACATCACGGTTTAGCACCTTCATTTTTCTCTTGATTATCCCGCATTACACAAAACGTCATTTCATTTAATTTATTTCGACAGCAAAATTGCCAATTTGTAATGTAACTTATCATGTAGTTTGCATCATCAGGCGCTCTAACCCGACCTCGGATGGTCCGATTCCTTGCTTGTGTTTGTTATTGATTACGTTCCGCCATTCGGGTCTTCTCCTGTCGATGACTCATCACTTTCTACTGGAAGCTCACTCTTGTATTAGCACATAAACGTAAACGCATATTTTCATAATTGTTCACTATAAAGGCGGAATTGATGATTCATGGTCACCTCTGAAAAATCCGGATTTTTAAAAATCCGGACCGGCTTTCCACCACATTAGTCTTGATTTCTGAGAGTCTACATATGAATTGTTGACGCTATCAAACTGTACCACTGTAGATGAATGAATAAAGAATTATTGAGTTGAATTGAATATATAAATATATATACTCAATGGTTTTAGTTTCATTATAAATACAGTTTTCAACTTTTTTGTCAGAATCAAAAGACTTATGAACTATGAGTACAGAATAGGTGTCATAAATACAAACAAATATAAATTTACAGGCAAATAAACAAGTAAATCATAGTTTTAAAACAAACTTTCTCTGGTGTCAATTCCCGCTAGCTCTCTTACCACTCAGCTTATAGGTAGGGATGTGCGAGTACTCGAAACTTTGAGTTTTCGGCCGAGTATTTCAATACTCGAACTCGTCTCGAAGTTTTTAAAAATACTCGAAAGTTCAAGCGAGTATTTCCCTCCAATTTCCGGACGATCACTAACGATTGTGACCGGCCAAAACGTGTAGTAACGGCCACAAAATGTAAATAAACAATGTAAATCACATAAAATCAATATAATCGCATCACGTAAAATCGACCGAAATTGACGATAGAACTGCACGGCCATAACTAACAATTTCGTCATCTAATATGGATTATAAGCGATGTCTGACCAGGTGATATTGGCCAAATGACAACTGGACCGTGTTTTCGGCCAGAATGAATGTCAAACCGTGCTTTGTTTGTCAATACGTGATCCAGTTTGATTGTACTGGCCAAAACTTTGTATTGCTACTCATGTAATAGTTAGAAACCATGCTGAGATTATCAAGAGTGGTATCCAAATCCCATTACACTATTTTAAACTATCAACTGATGGCAAATACTCGCTCGAAAATACTCAAAACTTAAAAAATTGGCATTACTCGACCCGACTCGACTCAAAAAAATCACTACTCGCACACCCCTACTTATAGGATAAGGACTATGTCTCTCGGACATATTTTACATAACAGCATACATTCTTCAGTTGCGAGATGATTGTAGACACAGACCATTCTGTTAAGACCTGAAAGGCCATTCTCAATTACGATTTGGTTGTGCTAGTGACATTTAGATTTGTAACTTTTAGATTTATTTCAGATTTGTATTATTCACATAAAACTTTCTTATGCAAGACATTTTTTTATCAAAATTGACGAGTTTCACTCACAGTTAGTCTGTCGCTTAAGTTTTATAAATTTAAGAAAATAATTTGTTTACATCTTGCTATTAAACATTTACTGTTCCTACTGCTGTAACAACATTACCTTTAGAACAGGACATGAAGGAAGCCAGTTCCATCTCGCTGTACGGAGGTCCCATTTCAGTCAGAACTTTCTTGAACGAGTGGAATTTGCAACCTTCGGCGTACACGTTGTCTTGATACACCTGAAATCATGAACTTGTTAACCGAGTGACAAAATTACAGGATGAATTAGGAATTAACAATGATCACAAAGACAAACTCCTAGTACCTTGAAATATAAAAGTGTTAGCAAAACAACCATAAATTGTACTTTATTGATCCCCGGGGGACTGTATTTGTACTGTAAAAATGTAATGGGGATGTTAATTTGCTTTTACGTCATCAGTCATCTTTATTAACAGAAAAAACATTTACAATATTCTGGCAGTTTCAGATTAAAACAGTTGACCTTCTCAAGTACGATTTACTATATTTAAAACTGAATCTATGCTAACTAAATAAGTTTAATATGTTTAATAAGATTAATTCAAATCTTTCCAGTCACCACAAAAACATTATCAAATGAATAGTAAAAGTTATCAGTTTGGTATATAAAAGACTGAGGGTTTCTTGAAACCCAACTAAAGTAAATTACCTCATCAGCAAAAATAAACAAGTTGTACTTGTGGGCGAACTTAATGATCTTTTCTATGTTTTCCCTCGACAGCACTTGGCCTGAAATGAAAATAAACAACTCATTAGTAATGAAACTTATAATTGAATTATCTTTGTTATAATAATTTACTGCTATTTGAGCTATGTTTTGAGTAGTATTGTACAGTCGTCACAATATTTTAATCAATATTATGCTGACTACTGGTGACAATGTTTTGATCGATTTGTGAAGTCTGGACACAATTTTTGTATCAATATTATGTCTGATCATAGTATTTCAATAGTTTTTTGCAGGCAGGTTATGTTATTTTGTGCAATCATAATTATCACTTCATATTACAAGGTGAGTTTGGTTTCCAGTGACCAATCCAGTACCAGGTTTGGTTTCCAGTGATCTGGTCTTGTACCTGCTTTTAACTAATATCACTCAATCACATTCAAAATTCTATAGGCTACTTCTAAGAATATTACCCAAGTGGTCAGGTCACAGTTTGAAGCTAATTTTGGCAGGAGAGCTGGATAATTTGCATTCATTGCTAAATAAACATATTTTTACATCAAAACAACATTATACATTTACACATGGTGATATATTTCTACAATCTAAGCTGTCATCTTCAGACCAACTGAAATTCAAATCAAGATGGAGGACATAAACGATGTCCGACGTCTTGATTCGAGCCTCAGGTAGTCTGAAGATGGCAGCTTAGATTGTAGAAATATATCACCATTTGTAAATAATAATTGTGTTAATATACAAACAAAATTTTGTTTTGACGTCAAAATGTGTTTTATTTAGTAAATGTTCATCAACAACACTTACTCATCAAAATCATAAAGAAATTAATTTGTATTCATCCCCTAAGCAAATCCCCGATCCTCTGAGTAATTGAATTTATAATTGGCCAAAACCCTAATTATTTTGGATTATAAGCAGTCTATTGCACGAAAACTCCCCTTCATTAGTTGTCATAATCCCACCTCATCGTAAGTCACTTTGTACCACTCATGCAAGCAAATTTTAATATAACTACAGATGAAATAAGAAAGAGAGTGGCAGTTCCTTCGTTAATTACCTGTTGGGTTGCCAGGGTTGATGATGACTATGGCACGAGGTGCACAGATCTTCTTGGCCTCACTGTACGATCGTTCTAGCTCGTCTGTCTCGAGAGACCAGCCTTTCTCTTCATTCAGGAAATACCCTATCTGCAATATCGTACAAATTTATCATTATTTTTATATTTTAAACAGAAAATGTTTTGCAAAAGCTACAACAAACTTAATACAATAGAGTCACGGCCTGGTTTGACTCCTATCTCCAAGGTCGTTTCCAACAACTTGTCATCACAGATAATTCCAACTTAAAATAGTTTTCAAACTGGTGTCCTGGTGTTCATGGCGTCCCTCAAGGGTCAAAAGTTGGACCTCTTCTTTTTATTCTATACATAAATGATCTAGCAACCACAGTTACTTCCAGAATCATTAAGTTTGCCAATGATACCACATTGCTGGTCAAAGCCCCCTATGTTTCCCTCGTGGCTAATAAAGCATCTGAAGATTTAATTGCTATGGAAAATTGGTTTAAACAAGATTGCCTTAATCTCAACTGCTCAAAAACACATTTGCTTCATTTCCACAATCCACAGTTAACTACAGAAAAGGTCATCATTTAATTGGATTCCGGAGAACAAATCAATTCCTCAGAGAATACTAAATTTCTGGGTTTGCACATAAATGAAAATTTAAAATGGTCAGAACATCAACTTCAATTAACTAAATCTTTAGCCAAGGCTTTGTTTGGATTGAGAATTATCTACAAAACAAAAGGATTAAATGCAGCTCTTACAGTTTATCACTCCTATTTCATGTCTAGGGCTTGCCATGGCATTATCTCCTGGGGCAGCTCTCCAATCATTGACATTTTATTCGTTCTTCAAAAAAAAAGGCCTTAAGAATTCTAACTGACACTGCCCTTCGTACTTCTTGCCGTCCCCTTTTTGCACAGATGAAGTTGTTGACAATTCACGCAGTGTATATATATCAGTTGTTTATCTTTGTAAAACAGCATTACAATTCTTTCTGAACAAGGATATGACTTAAAATTAGTTTGTTGATCAATGCACTGTCCTACAAATCAGCCAATGATTAATTTGTGCTTTAGTTAATTTTTAGGCAGGTACAATAAACAGTTATTTACCTGATTCATGTTGAACTCGGCCAGGGAGGCGGAGTACAGGGGGTACTGGGGGATGGGGATCATCACTCCGGGCTGCTTGCCGTCAATGTTCTCGATAAGCAGCTTCAGCACCGACTGTAACAGGCACATCCCCTCATTACCATCTGAGAGTTGTAAATATGATCTTGGGCAAAACAAGACCTGAGCTGGGAAAAAAATAATTTTCAGTCAAACTGGCACTGATGCGAAAAAATTATGTACCGTAAGTAATATTTTAAACAATTTGTTTGTTACTGAGTTGTTTGATATGATCGATGTCTCAAACCAGTGTCTTCCGCCAAAGACTAAACAGGTACTTTACTTTTTGTGATTAAAACATTGTCATAGCAGTTACCACGTCAAATAAATAAACTAACATATTTGACAATGTTGTAATCACAGCAAAACATATCATCGTAAAGATTTTTCTTCTTCGTTGGACAGTGATGGCGGTAAAGTCATGATTATACAGTCCAGGGGCCGAGGCTGCTAGAATGGAGTTAAATCAAAGACTAAACATAGTAAGTAACTCACTCAGAGATAAACACAAATGGGAAAACAATTTTTTCCAAACATATGGGAATGAATAATCTAATAAAAAAAATCCCATCTTAGTTGACAGTCAACCTTGTATACTGACAAATAAGTCAATGAAATGGACCAAAAATATGAAAATCCATATTTAAGTTAGGGTTTACACCAACCATAGTTCACATTGGGCTGTTGGATTCAGGCCAAGCAATAACCGTGGTTGACTATGGTAACTGGCAGAGATTTACACGTGGGCGAGTCACTCATGTATAATGCTGGCGAGTCATAACTTTTTTATGTCTGTATTTCTTTTTCGGGTGAACTGTTAAGCAACAAGGAGTGTTGCTAGCACAAAAAATAAGTTTATAAGGCAAACCTGTTTTTATAAGATAAATCTCTTAGGATATACAAAATCAAAGGATCGAGAGAGCGATACCTTGATTCCGTCAGAAGCTCCGGCGGACAGAATAACATTCTGCCAATCGCAAGGGATGCCGCCGTCTCTCCTCTCGATGTATTGCGCGACGTGCTTGCGGATCACCTCGATACCTGGTGAGTCGGTGTACGAGCCTGACACAGAATATCTTCAAGGGTTAGCTACGGTAAAACATGTTAAATCCCAACCATTTGAAAGTGCTAATATTCAGAATAAAAATTACCAAATTGTTAATAAAATGTTTTTCAAAGATCATTTAGTTTTCTTTCAAAACAAAATGCAAATCACATCCTTCTGAAATGAATGATAGCCTTTTATCAAATCATAACTTTAAAAAATCTGTAAATTTGAAAGTGTACCTATTTAAGTTTAGCCAACGAAGAAAAACAAGGCTATGAAAAACAAGACATGTTACCCTAAAAACGCAACAACCCAGTTGTATTATTCAAATCTTTGTCTAGTCAAACCTTTATAACAGAAACATTATAAAAAATATAAATTGTAATAAAAGAATAGATCTAGTTCTTACCCACACTTCCTCCCCTACATCCAGCAAGGACATCTTTCGCTCGTTTCTTTACATCTTCGGGAAATCGCGGGTCACTTAAGAGTTCTGGCAGTGCAACCAAAGCTAGGACCTGAAAAAATATATAATTTGGTATATTGAATAAAATGTTAGAAGTGCATTTGTAGACATTTATTAACGCAAGTGGAATTCAAATAATTTAGCAATTTGTAATTTAACAGGAAAATTATTAAATTTTGTTAATTAAATGTTTATTAATCTTTGGAAATTTACATGTAGCATTATTTTGGAAGTTAGTGGCATTTAGTAACAGTAACAGTAAAATAGCTTTATTAGACTGTTTAGTGGAACCTACTAGTAAATTCTTATTTGTTTTAAAGTAGCCTACTTCAAACTTTTTTCCCTTCTCAACTTGCTTCACTGAACTTGAATTACACTCTATTGCTCTTGAATAAGGATCTGAAGCATCCTTCAAAGGATCTGACATTCTCTACCTCATCCTTCAAACAAAAAGGGAAATATTATTCAGAACTACCATCATCCCTTAAATAAATTAGGCTAGTAAACCTAGGCTAGTTCACGAAAGAATTTTGTATAAATTATGTTAAAAATATTTGAACGAGTTTTCTGTATTTTCTACTAATCTCTAAAAATTAGTTCCTTGATCAAAATATCTAAAGCACAACATACAAATTGGTACAATGCTGTTTTAATGGGTTTGCAATGTATGCATTTTGTTAGACCTCTCGCAACTTTTGTTTACAAAAGGAAGAACAGGCTTCAAAGGCCCAGGATTCCTTAAATATATATTCTCTTGAATCTATTTATTCTCAATAAGGAAAATTCACAATCACTTTAAAGATAAGTCTCAACCCTAAATATTAGCCCTAAATATTAAAGATAAGTCTCAACCCTAAATGAATTAAATGGTAACATTTTTTTACATTTAATGTTTTAACAAACCTGACACCTTCAAAATAAAGCAAAATTCCTATACCTTGACAAAAATGTTTCAACTAACCTGTCTAATAAATGTGATGGGGACCTGCCCCATGGCGTGGCAATCTCCGATGTTGGCTTTGATGACTTCATTGAAAGGCTTCTTTGCCCCCTGTAAATAATAACTAAGTGTTAATGAGCTAAATGCTGAGACTGTGTCTACATAAATATTACAAATACAAATAGTTCATGGGTTTAAGAATTGGTAAATCTCTTAATCTCTCTGTAAGACGCCGACACAACTTGGGCGTATTTTAAGGTGAATATGAATGAATCAATGATGAGTGAGGTGCCTTGTGTAGCCTGTGAATGGCTGATTCTTTAGCCAGGATCATTAATTAATAGCCTAATGACCACTGGCAGCCAGATCCATAATCGAAAGTTCACCAAATTTTCTCAGCATTAGTCTGGCGAACTTCAGATTATGAAGTGAGCAAGATAACCACTGTGCTACCCAGCCAATTATATTAGATGTTAACTTTTGCATTACAGAAACCCAGCAGAATAACTCGGCAGGAGCTAAGACAAGATGGCTTCGGAAGGAAGAGACCAGCATGGATGTAGAAATTAGAATACGACCAGGCAACCAAGTCAGCCTTTGGAGGGCAACCCACTCACTCTTGAATATCTGATTGACAGCCCTGATTGGCTTTTCTCCCCTGGGTTAACTGACTAAGTATCCCAACTCATCCAGGGTCCACAGCTATTTGTCATGATTGATAGCCAAAAGACCAAGCAAATTCTGAGACACACTGTTGTACCTAATAAATCTCAATATCTCTGTAAGACGCCGCACAACTATATACTATATATTTTGAAATCACAAATACTGTTGTATTGCTCTATGTGTGTAAACATAGAGCAATACAATGTGACTTCCACAAAAGCTTGGATTTTTCAAGATTTCAGGTATTTCAATTTATTTTTGTGAAAACAAAATTTAAGTTTCTCAAGGCTGATTTTATTATCTGAAGAGTTTTTAATTGCAGCAAGTATTCCCGTGAGTAACGTGATGTTGCTTCCTTACAACACTCTCCATTTTATCACAAGCAGTATGGTGTCGTTATGTGATCAGAGAGGAAATTTTGTTTTAGGTAAACAAATGGTTAAATTTCTCAGAACTGCACAGTTCTTAAATAATAACGATAAGTAAGTGGTATCATGAAAATAAAGAAAATTAAACTAATAATGTTCCCAACACCCTTCAGCTAATATCATGAACTTTTAATAAAGAAATAAGAAATAATTTTAGAACAACACAGCCTGGTGTGAGAGATAGATTAGATAGATAGAGGTAAGGTTTTGATGAATAAATAGCAATAGATTAATCAAGACTCCAAGAATTCAGAGGGGACAAAGGTGAATGACACTATATATGAAGTGGAAGGAATCGATCAAAAAAGTAATTCTTCGCTCAAAAGCTTCACCTGATAGTGACGGACTGGCTGCTGATAAAACAGTCCCACCTAAAACAACTTCTCAACTAAAACTTGCAGCTATCTTATCACTAATCTTTACTATGACAAAAATCAGGTGACATCTGCCGTCATGGGTGTTCCAGTCCAACTCCTGAACTCAAAAATACATTTTTTTTAACAAACAGTATATCAGATTAATTGTAAAAAAACTGTCAATAGATGTGCATACGGAAAGAAGACCAAAATAAACCAAAATAAAGTTGTTTTTTTATTTGTAATGTAGATAGGCCTACTATTCAAACTTAATTTTTTTTTAATATTGAATTTTCCTAAAAAGTTAAGTAGTGAGAGCACTGAGATGGACTAATAGGCCAACCGATAGTCATATAATAACTTGGTGTTAAGGTTCAAGGACAAAATATATCACTCGCTTAACTAAAGCCAATTGTAATCTTGTATTCTCTATTTATTATATAATAATTTTATCATTGAAACAGTCACCTTTAACTGAGATAAGAGATAAGAACTATTACACAAGACATGTTATTTTTCACAGGACAAGTTGTAATGTCAGTTTACTCTCTGATTAAAAAATCCACATGGAAACATTACTGGAAACCACTAAGATCCATGGAATTAATTTGTAGTTTTGAAAATCAAGTTTGAGTATGTATTACAAATTGTTTACTGTGCTAATGTTGCTTATGGATTTGTGTTCATTTTCATTTGAGTGTTAAGCCTATTCACAACAAAATAAATATGGTTTTATCATTTTGGAAGAAACATACAAAAAAGTGTCATTTTTTAAACATTGAGTCGTGTGATGTTTTCTTCCCACTTAAAAAATAATCGGAAGAACACAAAATGAACCAGACATTATAATTGGTTGACACGAATGACACTAATTAACACCTACTGCCCCATCAACAGAGCCGACTGTCACGGCATGTAATAGTCAGTTAACGAGTAAACAGCCGTTACAAAACTAGTTAACTGTATCACTAGTTGATTACAAGTCAAAGGTCTGGAGGTCAAGTCGGAAGCTCCGTAATAACTAGTTCCCAACCAGATTGATATTGACCTAACGACCTGAGATATCACCCTCAAGTGTTTTACAATCAACTCCCACGTGGCAATTGGACCGAAGTTCAGGGAAAGTTATGAGTAGATTATCAGTTACAACAAAATTGACTTTTCGGATATTATACAGTTACCAAATCCAATTTACTTTTTAATGCTCAAAATGCAACCCTCACTCACTACCTTTGAGACAGGAAAACATTAAAAGTGATAATATTACTCAATCATATAATTTTAGTCAAGACTACAAAGACGATTTATCTATGCATATACACTTTGTACATAAGTAGTATTATATTTCAAGTGATCTAAAACTATGCTGATCTATGTAGTAAATATTACTAATAGGCAGTTATTAATTTTGAGATGAGTAAGGACAGAATAATGACTTTATTGATCTTATTGACCAAACTGGAATATTAAAAGGTTTCCTGAATAAATAAATTATGAGAGATATTTGGACATAAATGTTTAAAAAATAAAACAAATACACGTGATGCGTTTCTTGAAGGTATAAATCAGGGGAACTCTTCTTGAAGCGTAATCAGTTTATGAAATTAATCAACTGATAAAATACAATCACTTCACAGTATTAACGTTGATGCTTTGAAAGCTTATGTGGCAGAGATTGCCACTGAAGGTTGATGATATGCAAACTGAAAAAGACAAGCCTTGTAAAAAAAAATCTCTTGTTAACAATATGTCAACATAATATGATTTTAGAGCACGAATGTTGTCATATAAAAATCAGTATATTCCTTTAAAAATGGGGTTCAGACCAGATGATGAAATTGTTTTATTTCATACCTAGCTGTTACTCGCAGGCTTCGTCCCGTGAATTATTTATAAAAACTATGATTGTTTTGTGTGCTGCATTCTGTGGTTAGCCTGTGGAACTACTACGAATCAAGATCAGCTGTTTTTATTTTCATCACCTCAAACAAAAACGAATTCGCACGCAGCACGCTGACGTTAGGGAAGTGAATTTCCACATAACAACTTTTATAACTCAAAATCAGTGTAAAACATACATTTGTCCAATTTTTATTGAAATCTTGAAACATTGATTTTTTGGCTGTTCTGATACTCCTGGTTTCATTTACTTACAAAGCTGAGAATACGATTTTGCGCATTATAAGGTTAGTAGAAGGTCCAGACAGGCTTGAAAGTCGGCATGAGGTTGCTGGGGATGATAAAAGTACTCTTAACAAAGGAATAACAGGCTTTTCTAGTGTAAAACCCCCATAAGACAACGTACTATGTTTAGTCGATACACATTTTCTTTAATAACTCGGTAAATATTTATGCTAGAACGACGAGAGAGGGGTTAAAACTTTCGGCTCTCTAATTCCCATCTTTTTATATGCATTGATTTTACATCTGGGGCTTTTATAACCCTTTTTGGGCCCAAAAACTCGAAATTTGAAAGATTAATGCCCAAAAAAGGGGTTTAGAGTTTTCCGACTGTTTTGCCCAACGAACTTGTCCAACTGATTACAGAAAGGAACGTCCCTACCAAATTTGAAGTAAATCAGACAAAAAATGTGACCGCTACAGTGCAAACACACACATATATTTATGTAAAATTTTGAACGACCCCCAAAACGAGTTCAGGGGGTCACGTTAGGAACTTCTATGGTGGTCCCGGGCTTAAGTTTCACCGTGCGGGTCATGCTAATAGTTCACTTTCCAAAGGAAATTCACTAATGAATGTCCATAATAAGGAATACATGGGAACTTTGATCTCCCGTGGAGCATAGCCCTAGTGGAGTTTCAAAATAAAACTAGACCCATGTCTATCTCTGGTATATTGGCTCTAATCCTGCAAAATTTCAGATCGGTCCAGTACCTAGTTTTTACGTGATGGAACTTCAGAGTTACGCACAAACATCCATACTTTCACATTTATAATATTAGTATGATGAGAAAAACCCAAAACCACAAATAAAAAGAATAATATTTTGTTTAGCAGTTTTATTCTTTATTAAAGGTGTTGATTTCAACTTGATTTACACTGAATCCATAATTAACATATTATCAGATTTTAAATATTAATATTTATTCTAACTGTATGATGGAAAATGTATAAACTTTACACCTCAATTTAAACCCTTTAATATATTTGGTAACTGGGTTGGATTTTTAAACACTAGGCCTAGTTATTTTAAAAATACGGAGTCAAAATGATAAACAAAAAAGCTGATCTAAAGATTATTAAATATAATTAAAGATTAACCTAAATAGTCATGATAATTGGAACTCAAGGACAAATTAAAGGGCCTGAGTTGAGATAGGTTATGGAATGCGAAGCAGAGCTAGTTGAGGGATCGGCAAGGTCATTGGTTCTGGCATACTCTGTTATACTACGACCACTTCGGTCTCAGCTAAATCTGGACTGGCCAATATCGTGACCCACGCATGGGCTGCTGTGGCTTACAACTTTACGTTAATTTATAATTGTAAGGCATATCATCGAATTATTAAGTTTAAAATACTACTTCTTTAATATGCTACATAGTTTAAACAAATTTGATCAATCTCTAAATAATAAAAATATTAAGTATGTGATTTTAAAATAAAAAAATAAATATAATTTCTTTTTCAAAAATATATTTTGAATTTTTAAATTAGAATGCTACTCCTTGAAACAGACTTAATAACAAATTTAATTCAAGGTAAATAAATTAAGACCAATAACGAACGAGGAAAATTTCTTGGTTTGCAGCATTGTAAAGCAGGTTTTTATACTTTGTGTCTAAAGTTCTTAAAATTGTCAAAAAAATCAGCATAAAAGTTGTTGTTTTTTAAAAGAACCATAAATTGAATCAAAATGCCTACAAAATTGTTCTCTAACAATTGTTTTCCCTGACAATTAATGGATCAAATTTGAAAACGTAAAAAAGATCTGTATCGGAAACTGACAAGCAATTGTCCTATTTTAAGCGGGACTCAAAATAAACTTTTGAAACTAACTCACTTTAAAATTATAGGTTGTTCAACTGTTACAAAACAAAACATTTAATTTTAGTTTTGTACTATGCCCCATGTAACCTTATACCTTATAATTGTAAATCAATCTTTTTTAAGTAGCACATTTCCAAAATTCTTAAAGTTTGCTGAAGTAACGCCATTATTTAAAAAGGATGCAAAACAAAATCCGGATAACTATCGACCTGTTTCGGTTCTCCCTTCGTTTTCCAAAATCTTTGAAAAAGCGGCTTTTAATCAGATATCTTATTTTCTTGAATTAAATAAGGTATTGGTGGATGAACAGTTTGGTTTTAGAAAGGGACGAAGTTCCATTTCCGCTGTGGCTCAATTTGTAGATACAATAACACAGGGCTTGGATGGGTCACAGAGCACTCTTGGGGTGTTCTGTGACTTGTCCAAGGCCTTTGATTGTGTAAACCATAAAATTCTTCTAAGTAAATTGTCTTTTTACAATTTTTCGGAGGCAGCTGTCTATTGGCTAGAATCTTATCTAAGTGACCGATATCAAAGAACAGTTATAACAAAAGACAACATTAAATATACTTCTGAATGGGAACAAATTATAATGGGAGTGCCCCAGGGCTCCATATTGGGGCCCTTACTTTTTTTAATCTACATTAATGATTTATCCAAAAATGTTTCACCTAGTTTATTATTGTATGCTGATGATACTACGGCTATTATTAAATCAAGAAACAGTCAGGAACTAACAGTAGCCTTAGATAATGCCCTTCATGATCTTTCAAAATGGTTCAAAATTAACGGGTTAAAAATGAATCAAATCAAAACCCAAATAGTAAAATTTCAAACTGTGCAGTCTAGAGAACATTTTGATGATTTTGTTTGTTTTGATAGTGAAAATATCACTGTAGGTAACACTGCAAAGTTTCTTGGTATTGACATGGACAGTTGTTTTAATTGGAGAAACCATATTCACAATACTTGTAAGAAATTAAATTCTGTGTGTTTCCAAATGATTGTTTTAAGGAATGTAGTAGATTTAAATACAAGACTGATGGTTTACCATGCTTTATTTTCCTCTATTTTGCAATATGGAATCGAGCTATGGGGTGTTACTTCTGATGCTCAGAAACTTTTTAAATTACAAAAAAGGATTCTTAGAATTATGACTTTTAAACCTTCAAGATATTCCTGCAAAAACATTTTTAAAGATTTAAAAATTTTAACTGTCCCTAATCTATATATACTTAAATGTTTGTTATATGTAAAATCCAATTTTCAGAAACTTTTTAGAGAAAATAATCATCACATGTATAATACTAGATTTCGTAATGATTTTCAATATCCTATTCATAGAATTAATCTCTCAGAAAAAACACCTTCTTATATGGGGAAAAAATTATTCAACAATTTGCCGGTGTACTATAAATCACTGATAGAATCAAAATCTTTCAAAGACAAAGTGACTGAATTTTTGTTGATTAAAAACTATTACAGTGTAGATGAGTTTTTGAATGATAGACCGACTTAATGTGTACTTTTGTTATAATTTAGTTTAAGTAATATTGTATCATGACAATCTCACCTGTTTTGTCTGGCATAGCCAGAAATTGTAAAATGTTATGTGACAATAAAGATGACTTATGACTTATGACTTACCATGGATAATACAGACTATATTTTGAATTAAGTATATTTTAATACAGTGGCATTCTTTAACACATTTAAAAGCTCACGACCAAGTCCGGGCTTTATCATTGTTTAACCTCAACCTGCTCTTAGAAAGCATCATTAATTAATTACCTGTTGACAAACAAATTGGCAGACTGTGCTCAAGAACTATCTGGCTAAACTAAAATTATGAGGCGAGCGCTCTAACCACTACGCTACACAGCCAGTTTATACTATGTATCTATTTACTGTACACTCAATGAATAAACCCCCCGAACCCAGTGAAATTATTCTTAGAAAAGCATTCCTCTAGACTAACTTTTGAGTTGTATCGAATCTGACTTATGACTTATCCTCGACTTTCTTCAGTTATAGCATTTAAATGATAAATTTGGTGATGGTAGAACCTCAAATCAACTTATAGCTTTCATATTTAAGGTGAAATAATTGATGAAGGCCTCATGAGGTGGACAACATATTCGAAAAAAAAACCATTTATTTTGCTAATTTTCCTACAAATGATTATTAGCCTAGTAAAAATTATACCATACTAGGTGCTAGGTTTGAGCACATTTTAGTAACCCTCACTGAAAACACAACCTCTCTGAAATGGGATTGAAGCAAGACAACACTAAAAACTCAAATTTGGAATTTTTTAATGAAAACAAACAATTACTTTCCAGACTAGGTTTCAGGCAGAGGGAAACCCAAACATGAGTGACTCAATGCCCACAAATAACTCAAGGCTACACAATGCATCTCACCCATTCTTAACTCATAATTCATTCATATACACCTTAAAACACGCCCTAGTTGTGTCAGTGTCTTACTCAGACATTAAAAGAGAGAGGGAGAGAGAGGGAAGAGATGGTTTAGCTTTTAATTTAAGCATAATGCAATATTTTAAGTTTGAAACACACAAAACTACCACAATAAGTTGTAACAACATTTAAAAGGAAGTACTTTTTAAGATGCCAATACCGGTACCTACTTTCTTTGGATACCACTAAACGATACCTTGGATACTGAAAAGAAAGTATTATCCTTTGTAAACATCCCACATTCATAGAAAAGCACAAAAGAAATAATAAGGTCAACAATTATTTCAAAACAAGTTATTGTTAAACCTTTCTAAAAAGATAATAATTTTACTTCAATAAAAAGTAAATCTATGTGAGTAAAATGGTTGCAATAGTAGGAATTGAATGAGTATTGTTATATAAGTATTTGGTTTTGTAGGAACTGACAAAATTAGGGGGCAAAGCAACTTTTAAATTATAATATTGGGCCTGGACAAAAATGTTTGAGAACTGTTGATTTAATTATTTCTAGTGAATTACTGAGTCAACTTCAATTCCAAGGATATTACCCCAGAACTGTTATGAGAGTGGTTGATAACCTTTTTGTCAGCAGATCAAATCTTCATTGTAACCTAATAATTCATACAATTGTATTTCAACGCTTGGTTATTTTATGTGTTTGGTCTCAACGCCATTATTTTATTGTTCCAATGGCAAAGCCATGATATAAAGAGAGTAAGTGATGTAAATATTGAACATTAAAATCTATGGTAATACAGATATACAGCCCGCCAAACGTAAGTTGGCACTTGGGCTTGGCGAGACGAGGCGAAGGACTAAGGGCGAGTGGAGGGTGGAGGTGCAGGTATAAATTATTTCGGAATACATATTGACCCTCTCGCGTCCGATGACTCAGGGGGATGATGGCCACACGACCACTGTTCAGACCCCCGGAGTTGATGTTTTCAGAACGACGAATACAGGTTTTCTAGCTAGGAGCCAAGTGCCAGCTTACGTTTGGTAGGCTGTAGTAATTAATATTGACATTATATTATACTAAAAAAAACAAAAACAAAATCCATAACAGCTTGGATGACGGAGTCAAAAAGAGACAGAAACAATGAACTATCTTTTTTGCTTTGTACCATCTTGTATATATATTTACCGTCTAATATGTGAATACAGTATAAGTGTAAATATATTTTTATGAGGTTTAAGACATCTTTTATTACCTCCCTTAAGAAACAAGGAATAACAAATAAAAACTGTGTGCTGCCATAAGTATTAGGCTACACAAATAAATATTAAACAAACAATAAAATAAACAACTTCAATATCTAACCAAGTATAAATAACAATTTAAAAATTAATAAGCAAAGAGGTGGTTATTGTGTTTACCAAGCAGGTTGCTAAGAGTTGGATGTAGGCTAATAATTTAGATAACAAGAACAGCAACCAGCAGTACAGAACCAGATGGCATAACTTGGCCAGTAGGTAGTGTAAACAAAACTTTAACACTAGCACCAAAAACATATCCCGAATGTGTCCCTTTAGAGGCACCAACAAGAAAAACCAACACTAGCAAATAAAACTAGAGCCTGTCAGATGCAACAGGCAATGCAAAGAATGTCACAATATCTTCACTAAACACTGACAAAAATAAATCAGTGACAACAACTGAAATGAAACAACAACAACAACCTGAACAACAGTGAACAATGAGCTGAAGAATGATCATCTACTGACGAGGATCCTTCAAAGTAAACAGCGGTTGCGGTCGAGCCTGAAAATTTAAGGGCATTTACGTAAGACCTGAAATGGGTTTCAAGGAAGAACATCTTGGACACGAATAATGTAAGGTATACTTTGTGAAACAATTTGAAGACACAACCTTATACCGTTCTCCGACAGAGATCATCACGTAAACGTCAGGAATAATCCCTGTCAATTTGGGGTTGCATTCATCAGTTAAATCAGCATTGTTTAACAGTTTTTGGGTTTTTTCTAACATACAAAAACATGGATTCAAACACTGAAGAAAAACATTTGTGCACTCGCATGGATGATCTGTTCTACTTTGTACCCAAATTTATATTTAAAATAGCCTAAACAAGAAATTACCAGAGGCTTAGAAAAAGTATACAGAAATTCATGTTTTATGTGATTTAGAGAGAGTGTCTAGTGATCAACTAAAAGAAGGGCCTTTACCTAACTTAATATCCACAAGGTTCAGTACTCAGACCAGTTCTGTTCCTTCTCTTCACCAATGACAAGCCAGATCAGTTATTTTCCTACTCCTCACCAATGACATACCAGATAAGGTGTATGACATACCACATATTACGTAATGTATTTTTTCGTCATTTAATACCCCCCTCCCCCATGTAACGCTTGAGCATACCCCCCCACCCCCTTTGTGTTATGTACCGTAACTCAATCGTAGTAAGCTTTAAAACAGCTTAAACCTTTTAAAAATCTTATATTAGCAATTTTGAGGATAGATTTCAATGAATTATTAAACTTTAAATGACTTTCTTTTAACAACATTTGTTTATAACTTAACCTATTTCAAAGCAAAATGTACACAAACAAACAAGACTGTTACTAATAATATAAGCAATAAAATAAACTATATCAGCTAAAACGTAACAAATTTAATTTATAACTAATACAAATACAAAACACCTTAAAAAACTTAAGATGTGGGTGGCATTGCTGTATCCAGTCATGATTTTACTCACTAAAATAACACAAAACATAGGTGTAAAGCAATACAGAACTTACTCAAAACATGTTATGTATTTATTTTGAGTTTAACTGTTATTAAAATAGTATTGACAGAAGTATTTTTATATAACAAACTGTAACCTTAATTTAGATATCAAATTGATTATTTTTTTAATTTTGAAAGATTTATAACAGTATATCAAAAGATATGGGAGTGCGCCAGCTCTTAGGGTTAACATGTGTGAGTTAAGTAACGCTGATCCAAACCCCCCCTCCCCCATATAACGCAGCATAATGCTACGCCCCCTCCCCCCCTTAAGTGTGTTACGTAAAATGTGTATGGCCCCTAAACTACAAGGCTCTTGTCATACAGTTATGCGGACGACACAGTTCTCACCATATCAGTCAAAACAATAGAAACACTAGAAAGAAATACAAATGCATATTTCAATGTAACTAAACAATACTGCTCAAAGAACGTTTTAGCTCTAAATGAGAAAAAAAACTGTACAAATTGATTTTTCCACCAAAAATAAGCCCACACAAAAAGTTATACTCCCAAATTTAGAAATCAAAGAAATAACAAAATACCTAGCCTAGGTATCACCATTGATTCAAAACTGTTGTGGAAACCTCATGTAGACCAGCTCTGCAAGAAGCTCTCTTCAAGAACTTATGTTATTCACCAAATTAAGCAAGTAAGTGGCCTGGACACAGCCAAAGTCATCTATTTGGTACTTTTCGAATACCATCTGAGATACGGCATAGTGTCATGGGTAGGCAACAACCAACAACAATGTGAAATGGGGTCTAATACAACAAAAAAAGCCCTAATTAGATGCCTAGCAGGACTACACACAATACCAAGAGAGTTGCAGAGGATCCTTCAAACAACTTAAAATCCTAGCAATAGTCTCACTGTACATCCGTGAAACAATTCTGCATGCAGTCATCACAAAACAGCCAAGACATCAGGACGTACACCAGTACAATACAATACATGCTTCAAATTTTGCCCTTCCACCTCACCATTTAAGCCTTTTTGGAAAGAAGCCCTTGTACAAGGAGCACTGTACTACGACCACCTGCCCGAGCTGCTGAAAAGCCAACCTTATCACACTTTAAAAAAGTTAAGAACAAACTGAAAACATGGCTCCAAGAACAACCCTACTAAAAAGAAACCGAATTCCTGAACAGTTATATTGCATAAATTCTTTTGATTAGCTCATAACTCTTTGACGCCTGTACTATTTGTCATGAATATAAAATAAAGAATATTGTCTATCGCCTATAACTGGTCTCCTTTGATACTGACTGTACGAAAAACCTCATGAGCAGTTTTGTACAAAGTTTAAAAGGTAAAAGGTGTCACTAAAAATCTCTAAAAGCTACAGTTTTAAAAATAACTGACAATCAGAATTGCTTCAATAGCAGATAAATTGCTGCCATTAGGCATTGTGCCACAGAAGTAGCACTCAGTTTAATGAGGGTCTAGATTGTTTGTGTTGAGTACGTTAGTCAAGCTGATTGTACAAGCAATACAATTTGTATCAGTTTTGTGTAGCCTACTTGGTAGTGTAAATTAGGGTAGCACTTCCGCAGACGCCTGGCGGAACATCAAATGAAAATAATCTCTATAAAATATAGATATAGGTACCGTACGTTAATGTTTTGATATTTTGATATAGCTAATTATATTGTATCAAATTGATTACATGACTTAAATTTGATTTACATTGCATTTTGTTTGGAAAATGGCAGATAATCTAAATGTATTAAATTAACTATGTATCGATTTCTTTGTGAAAATGTTACAATGAAGAAATAAAATGCAGTTTGTAACGACAATAAAAAGATGAAAATCACCCAAACCATAGAATCATCTTGGAGGTCAGTTAGAAAACCATTAAAAATTGGCTTAAAATCATCTAATATCACAGATAATTAATTAGAATACATCTATAAAAGACAATTGGTACTGTCAGAGGAAGATCCATTTCTACATTTCTTACAAGCAGCAAAAAACATATAACCGGAAAATTAAAAATGTAAATGTTTCATGTTATTCGAATTTTTGTTTGGTTTCAAGTTAAATCAATGTATGATAAATTTACTTGCAGTCATAGGGTAACGTTGATAATCGATTGAAAATAATCGATTACTTATATACCGTGCATATTAATATTTTATATGGATTATTTTTATTTGATTGTTCCACCGGGCGTCTGTGGAAGTGCAACCTAAATTTGTACGAAGTATTCTAAATATAAATTCACATTTATTTAAAAATCTATATAATTCAATTTACCATCAATTGACAATTTACAATTTTAGTCAATAGTGTTTCATGCATACTATGTAATTGTCACTTATGCCTTCATCAAGCACTAGATATAGGCTATTGCATGAAAAATAAATAGGTATAGCTAATGACAAAGATCTTTGTGTGAGTGCAATTTTGTTTATTTTCTACTAGCTTGCAGAAAAGGGCAGCATGTAGGGCAGCTGAAACAAGCACTGCTTCTAGGACTTTGAGTGAGAACGACTGTTGTTTTAAACACCTTTAGAGGAAAAAACAGAGGCTTTTCACACTATATTACAACCAAAGTTGGAACTGGAACTATCATTCATAAGCACAGATCTTTTCCGTAAGCTAAAGCAGTAGGTACCTATATCTTAGTTGCTGAAAACTGTTCACAACTGCTATATTGTACCATGAAATTATCAAATAAAAGATTATACAAAATCCTACTGCTATTCACTATACGATAGGCCTAGTAATGCAGTACATTGATTAGAAGTTTGACAATTTTGATAAATAATACACGATTTAATAGGCCTTTTAACATAGGAACCAAAATTGTGTGCATTGGCCAACAACTGTAAAATATCTAAAATCTAAAATGTAAGCATCAATTGATTGTTTTTGATAGGCTTTTGAAAGCTACCTTAGAAAAAAATGTCACTTGACAAGTTTGCAACCACAGACCTAAATTCATAGGCAAGTTAATCTATAAAAATAATATAAAAACATTTCCATTCAGTGAAATCTTAGTTTTTGTAGTTTATTTTAACGAAGATATGCCTTAATGACTTTATAATATGACTTGTTATTAATGAAATGTGTCATATTGACATAGGCCCTGTATGACTTTGAAGTCATGACATTGAACCTAACCTAAAAATGAGAGGACTTACCTGTTCTAATTCTTTCTCGATTTCTGATGCTCGTATGACAAGAGGCCCTCTGACGGCATATTCCATTACTTTTATCTGAGGATTCATATTTTCGAAAGTAACACATTTTACACACGGCGCGGCTTGAGCTGACATATTCTTGGAGTCCACTGATGTAGTCATAGTAGATTGTATAACAGACGACACTCTTGCGCTGTTGGAAAAAGGTCGCTTTTGACACGATTTAGGAATGTCAAACAAATTACACCTGTTAATTATCTTTCGAGAACTGCTGCTCGCGACCGCGACGTCCTTGGTGAATACAACTAATCTCAACGATGACATTTTTAAGCTGTCGTATTAAAAAACACGTACTATAATAAATTAATGCTCGCTGAAGCCTCTCTTGCCACTCAAAAATCAGCTGACTTTTACCAACAAAACAACCAACAGTTAATAAGCTAACATATTTCACACATATTTGACTAATAAAAGACAACAGATTGATAATCAGATTACGAAACTTCTAATTATACCAGTTCGATCGTTACACAACTAATACTGAATGTTCAGAGCTCGTAAGCTCCACTAGCTCAACTGTTTTGAAATCCGTCAATTTTGGCACTGCACTGGCGCATCTTGGCACTGTTCCGGTGTAGTGGGAGGGGGAACGAGGGCGGTCAATAGTTAGTTCAAAGTCTCGTATATAATTGAACTTAAGACTTTACGCAAATGTAATTAAATATTTTTGATTATCAACCAGGAAATGCCAATATTTTGTTAAAAAGTCGATTAATAACATCTAATAGTTTAACAAAGTATATCAGTAAATAATTAAATTGAAACTGGAATTTTATTCCTAAAAGACATTAATTGAAACTTTTACCACAAACATAAATACCCCGTCGCAGCAAACCTGCGTACTTAGTGAATTTCCAATGCATATATATATATATATATATATATATATATGTCTCACTACTACATAAAGCCACTTACCAAGTTTCATAAAAATACTTAAATAAATAACTGATATATAGCATTTTATGTATTATTCTCCATAAGAATAACATTATGGTTGAAGACGCAGGTTTGCTGCAATGAGGAAGATAAGTAATGTGTTTTTTTCAATTATCAATATAACTGAACCAGGTGAAGCTACATACCAAGTTCTATTAATTTAGGTTCATAATTAAGGGATATATACAACTTTACTTATTCTCCATATGAATAACATGGGGGCCGAGTATGCAGCAGGTTTGCTGCTACAGGGACCATTAACAAAAAACTTGTTTTTTGTGCTAATATAAATATACCACAGCTAGTTGAAGCCACATACCAAGATTCATCAATATACATTCATAAATAATCGAGATATCAAATTTTATTTATTCTCCATAAGGATAACATTGGACAACCTACTGTGTTTAGCACTTTGAATATATTATCTGCAACAATTGGATGTAGAACAACAATTAAAACACCAAAATGTTTGTTTTGTTGAGCTATAAACATATTGTTAAAAAGAAGTATGAAGTTTTTAATAAAATTATCAGAGAAAAATCTAAAAACTTTTTTCCCTTAAGATGGGACAAGTTTTTTGGATTTTCTCCACAACCACTTAACCTAGGTTAATGATTCAAAATACTACAGTATTTATCTTTTTAAGCTCTATAAAATGGCTAAAACCAAAATTGAATGTTTTTAACATTTTGGGGCAAAATTTGCAAGACTGATTTTTGGAAAATTGTAAACCCCCATAAAAATATAGGCATTTTGTCTTCCTCAAAGGCAAGTTCTTTACTCTCTGGTAATAACATAAAGCAACAGGGGACGGAGCATAGCTCAGAGAAAAATCACATATATTATGTTATCCTTAGCTCACTGACTGGTGATTTTTATCAGCTATTATGATTTTGTTGTTGAAACTCCAATAGCCCAATCTATTCTATCTTTCAGCTTTTAGCATATAAACCCCAGGAAAATTGTCAAAAATAACAATTTAAAATTTGAATTCCCTCAAAAAAATATTTTAAAATCCTTAAAAAAGGCTTATTTTAAAATTTCAGTTTTTGAGCTCTAGCGGCTGAACGGATTGTTCTATCGAAAAACGGATACCACCACGATAAGCTGATTTTGCAAGGTCTACAACTTTGTTCCTATGACTTTTTGTCGTATCTCGTCTCCTTCATCCTTGGGTAGCTCTATAGACTTGTTCATATTTCGAGATTTTGCGGTGGTTTTTTTTATTTTCTACGTTAATATACTTGATGGAGGCCTTATATTGGGCACGCAGTATGTCTACATCATACTTAGTAAATATCAACAGCCATATGACCAAATTTTATTACTTAAACCTGTCGGAAAATCAAAAACTTTATCTTTCCATTTTACCGTTTTCTTAGTAGGAAGGAAATGACGGTTCAGGAACAATTGTTATTAATTATGATGCACGTGACTCCATTTATACTTGAGATAGGAACTTTAAATTTGGCATGCAGGTAGCTTGTAGCGTATAACCCCCAGGAAAATTTATAAAAGTAAACATATTAATTTTTAACTACCTCAAAACAATATTTAAAATTCTTGCAACAAAGCCTTATTTTAAATTTATAGTTTTTGAGCTCTAGCGTCCAAACGGATGACCCTATCGAAAAACGGACACCACCATGTGCCACGGATTTTGTAATATATATAACTTTACAGTGCTCGATTTCTAGGAATTGAGGTGCCGGAACTACAACCTAATACTACCAGGAGGTACGATCCCTCCCCTCACCCTACTCCCCTTGCCGCCACCCCCTCAAAAAATGTTTGCCTGTGTAAAGTATTAGGTTAAAGAAGGAACATTTTATTGAACTCAAACTTTTGAATGACCATAATGAAAAGCAGTAAAACAACACAAAATCACTATATTTGTTTACAAATTTTTCTTAAAATAATATAGTCCAAAACTATTTCTTTTCTCTTGTAAATTATCCTCAACCTCAGTTAAAATTACCCTCGAAAAAAATTTACCGAAAACTCATTACCGTTATTTGCAACATATATTTAAATAAGAAAGTAGGCTAATATTAAAAACTATGTACGCATATTAAGTGACTTGACACGTTGACAAATCAAAAATAAAAATATTAAGATAAGAAAATTATCTAACTTACATTAGAGTCCTAACCATGCAATTATTTTGTTGGTTTTTTATCAGTAATGGAATTTTTTTCTTTTTGATAGGGAACTTCCAAACACAGTATTGTTACTATCTAACGTAACGTCAAACCTTCTGTTATAAAACATATAATAGCTTAGTGAAAAATAGCAACTGAGTCCAGTATCAAACCTTTATAACATTTTCAGAATTTTTGGTAGGATTGAACTGGCGAATTTCAAGTTATGAGGCAAGCACGATAACCAATATGTAACCCAGCCTATTTTTAATGTTGTTAGGATATAGAACATAGCACAATGAATTTGGCTATAGGCCCTACGTGTGTATGCCACCTGTTGCTTTATTTTTTGAATAGTAAATAATAGGAAAAAATATGCTAAAGTCAAAATACCCCCGTAGCAGCAAACCTGCGTACTCGGCGAATTTCCAATGCATATACATGTATCTTAACACTACATAAAGCCACATACCAAGTTTCATCAATATACATTTATAAATAAACGATTTATGACATTTTAATTATTCTCCATAAGAATAACATGGCAGCTGAATACGCAGGTTTGCTGCTACAGGAACTATCGGCTGAAAAATGTGTTTTAGTGCAAATATCAATAGACCACATCGATATGAAGCAATATACCAAGTTTCATCAGGAAAAGTTCATCAATAAGCGAGATATACAATTTTTCTTATTTTCCATAAGAATAACATTGGACAACGTACTGTGTTTAGCACTTTCAATATCTCTGTAACCACAGAGATGGTTACAGAGATGGTTACAGAGATGGCTACGTAATGGTTATTTGACGTAGAGCAATGATCAAAACACCAAATTGTGCGTCTTTCTAAGCTGATTCGAATGGGAAAAACTAAAATTTGACTTTTTCAAAAATTATATGTAAAAAGCTCAAAAAACCCCATTTTTGGGGTACAAAACCTCCCCAAAGTACCCCTTCGGATAGGTCGATCCATCTGGTTTTCGAACTTAAAGTCATAAATGCTGCTTTACACGTTTATACCAAATTTCGTCAAAATTGGATGAATTTTACGAGTTATCGTGCTCACGGACACACACACACACACATATATATATATACAGTTTCAAACGAATGGTGTTTTTGGCATCTCAAAACGAAAAGTTATCATGGTCCCGGGCCTAGGTCTTACCATGCCGACTACAGTAATAGCTTCTTCCCTATAGGGGAAATTCGCTAAAAGAAGAGAGGAAAATCAGTTTTATAACACGCGATTAAAGTGTAATAAACCCTTGAATGAAATTACCCCTTTTTACCCTCAACAGTAAATTACCTTTGAAAATACCGTCGACAGATAAAATTACCCTCGAAAAGGGTAGTCACCCTCAAATTCCCAACGCTGCGAGTGAGCGGTAGACGGCACGGCCAGACGTGCGAGTATATCTGTCACTACGGAAGTGAGGGGGCATGTCTAACGCACGGAGAAAGGCTTAGAGTTGGAGGCTTTGTATAGTCGCAGCTTACGTACGGTAGGCAATTCTAGTTAGCATTGAGCTACATTTAAATGCTTTATTAATAAATTGTGAGCTAATCTAGAGTACTAATATAGTGTGTGTCAGTTTAATACACCATGTCTTTAATCACGTTCATAGTTAACTCACTGACAAAAAATGTTTGGTGCCAATTTTTTTAAACTTTAGTGCCGATATTTTTATTTTTCAGGAAGAGAGATCCCGGAACGCCGTTCCGCCTCAAATCGAGCCCTTTACTCGATTATCCATGGTTTTAGCCCCTGAGCTGTAGGTATTATGTAAGACTTAAAAATTAATTACTTAAGTAATTTTCTTACTTACTATGACATTTGGTCTTATCTCATCTCCTTCACCCTTAGGTAGCGCTAGATCTTTCAAATTTCAACTATTTTCCAAGATTTAATCGTGGTTTTCAAGGGTTTGTCGCTCTAATATAGAACTTAGATGCCTACTATTTTGCATACAGTATTCCTACATTACAATTAGTATTTAGCAGCAAACATTTAGGTCTTTAGTAGGATTTGGCCCAAGATATATCCTTGAGACACTCCATATTTCATTTGTTGAAGAATAGATGACATTATTATTTCTGTATTAGAATTATATACAGGTTTTCCGGTTCTCGGCCACGTTATATAACACCCCTTCTACGTGAGCTAGGAACGTACAATTTGATGCCGTGTACAATTTATTATTCTTAAACATTTCCAAAACCTGCTATTTTATGTGACTATCTTTTACAAAATGACTAAATTAAAATACAATTGAACAATTTTATTATTTGAGCCCTGTGGCTTTATTTAACATGAGGCCAAACAGCGACCTGGGGGCGAAGCCCACCACAGGGGTCTGGGGGCGGAGCCCCCAGCGAGTGAAGCGAGTCTTTATATATAATTCTGTAAGCAAAATTCTTAAGTCAAAATTGTGGGAGTTTGGAAAATTGTTGGCATTTAGAGTACACAGGGTTTAACTTTGAATTTTTTTTTTTTCCATTGAGGACGAAGCTTTTTCTTCACAATATGTTATTAGGTCTAAGATAAAAATAAAAATCAACCAAAATCAACAATCTAAAATATCATTTTTGGATAAAGACATTTAAAAAATAAATTGAATTAAAGTAAAATAAAGAATAAATAAGAAGGAAGCTGATGTCCTGGTCTGCAAATTAAGCGATCACTCCAGTATGGAGCCAGATGGTTTGGAAAATATCATCAGCTGACGAACTGAAATATAACTCCACAAGAATAATTTTGGAAATATAAAAGCTCATGGAATGGAGCCCTTGGTAAATGTTTTCAAAACCCCAAAATACACTTATATAGAGGGGTAATAAGCGCTTTTGATTATGAAAAAAATTATGAATACAAAATAATAGTTTTAGAGATCTAAAATCACCAAACAAAAATCAACTCAATATGAGAATAATGATGAACACTAAAAATACACACAAATCAGTAATATTTTGTCAAGCTGTGTGCCTTTTTCAAACTTAAGAAGAGATTATCAGTTACAAATTAAGAGTTTCAGTTGATCCGTCTGTGTTCTGCACATCCCCCAGTGTTGACCGTCATTGGTTTTGATTTTGAACAAATGTTTTATTTTTACCAAGCGTTCCGTCCACACCTGGTAAAATAGTTTTTAACTAACCACGATTTACAAAATAAAAATCCATTCCCAAACTTCACATTTTGATTCAAAAAATGTTTATTATTGCTATAACTGGTTAAAAATAATATTTTCATAACACACGTTATATTACTATATTGGTCTAAATTTTAATTTTGTATCTCTTCAAAGTTCCTTAATTAATTAGTTGAAAGCAGGATTACATTATAAGGACGAAATTGATGCAATGTACATCTGTATGAAATAAAAATCTAGTGACCTTTATGATGTAAACATTAAAAAATATACAAACACGTTGACAACAAGATGAAGATGACAGATGTTTGTTTGTTGGACGACTGCCAGCTCATTTACCCCCGACGTCACTAAACCTGCCAAGAACACACCTGTGTCCGGTATTTACATCTTGAGACAAAACATAACTGGGCCTGTCATCAGTTGTCTTCTTACTTCTTAATTCTTTAAGGATTTTTTTCCGGTCAACTACGTCTTTATTCCATGAATGTTTTTATCATTATTTAGGCGATAATTTAACTAAAGAGATCCCCTCAGACCTCAGGGCTCCACCTCACTGGCTCTCAAAGTTTCCATGTTATTATTACCATGTTATCCATGTTATGTAAGAAATAATCATTGTTATTACAGACTGTCACCAAGCTGTTTACATCATAAGTTTATACTGAAGTAGCTGCCATCGTACCCAGTTTCACCCGGGAATACAACAGCTGTGTGTGCTGCATTCTGTGGTGTGCACCCATGGAACTATTACGAATCGTGATCAGCTGTCAGAATTCTCATCAGCTCAAACTAAAGTGAAATGTCCGTAAGAATAACAAAGGATTGTAAATTTGACTCCCCATGGGACGGAGCCCTATGGGAATTTCTTAAAATCCTTTCTCAATGGTTACCTATATTAGGTATTTTTTGTTAAAAAACATGAAAACTAATCTTAAAAATATACAGTTTATAATTTATACTTTCATGTACCTTTCGTAATAATTATCAACCAAAAAAAGATTGCAGTGACACCTTTTAGCGAATTTCCCCTATAGGAAAGAAGCTATTTAATCCAGTAAATGTGTATTTAAATGTACTCCTAGCGGGAAAGTTGCGTGGGGTAGTTTTGATTTTTTCCATTTGGTATGTTTTTTGGGGTGCTGAATCAAAATCTGAGGTTTGCTAACAAAAATTCTTGACGCAACATTGACAAACATGAGAAAAAAGTGAAAAAAATGGTATTTTTTGTAGTTTTTGGCTTATAACTCAGAAATTATCAACTTTTCGTAAATAACCTATATTATTAAAATTAAAGTACATACAATTTTCTACAAAATGTATCCCTTAAGTGTTAATCTCTGATGAACCGTTTAGGCTCCAGAGCTATTTGAAAATTGGAGCATTTTGTATTAATTAGTAAATTTCTAAAATTCTTGTGCCAATGTCAAATGTTAATTGTTATGCCAAGGTAAAGTTCTCATAAAAAATCCACAATGTTGAAATTGTTTAATTAAGTACTGAATCGTTCATTTTTTATTTACAAATAGGTTACATGAACCATTGCCATTAACATGAACAATTACATGAACAACATTTGACAAAGCAGGATCATTTGGACGGCTAGCAAGAACGTCTCGCGCTTTAAGGTATGTCGAAAGTAATCAAACAGGTAACTTGGTTTAATGATTTAGTTCTTTCTACTCCGGTCAATAATGCTGTGAGTATTGTGTCATAATTACTTGGAGGAGCATAAATGGCTGGAATATTACGAAGTACGTTCGTATGGTAGGTCTCTGGTAACATCTTCCATAAATCCATTCCATCCTTTGAGGCCAGGAATATCTTTACTTTTTCCATAGAGCCACAGAAGATCAGACACGGGTGGAAGTATAGTTTCATTTTGTTTATAAACATCCTTGAGGTCTAGTATCTTGATATCTGCTAAACCTTCAGGCTTTAACCTTTCAAAATGGATCACTGGAAGAGCTCCGAAACTTCCCGGAATCTCAGGAGGGGGTAGGCCTATAATTTTCAATCGTGGGATGGATTGATTAGTGACCACTGCTTTTTTTGGTGCAATACAGGAAATTCCACCCATAACATGGAAGGTGTTGTATCTGTCAATAGTATGTACATTGAAATCACCATTATCATACACCTGTTGTGAAAAGCATGGCTGGTTAACTTTCAGTGGATCACTGTTGATTGCTGATGCTTCCATACGAGTAGCTTCAGAATAAGACGAACAAAACCCCAATGAAGAAACCACGTCAACCAATTTTCTTGAGCCGTATTTCTTATACAAGAACACTGCCAGCCCTACGAGAAGTGGTGAGACAAATGATCTGGACCTCACTGCTGCTAAAATACTATGTGATAGCGCTGTACTCTTCCTCCTCCACATATCATGGTCCCCACGTTTATTGTGTAGAACAACTGTCTCCATGAATGTACCGAGAGTTTCAGGGATAAGCCCCTCATTTCCTTCCAAAAAACTGTCAGGTGGGGGGTACTGCTCTGTCTCATAAACCTGGCTACGGATATCCTTAACAATTATTGCAGCAGCCGTCTTAACAACACGGAGTCTTTCCTCTTGTTCATTTTTCGATGCCTGTTGGTACCAAACATCATTCAAAATTTTATATCCTGTGTTTGCAAAACATACTGTGGTCTTCTTATTCGGAGCATTAGAAATTATAATACCGCTTCCATATTTTTGGTTCAGATGAGCTTTTACCGTCTTATTATCAGGCAGATAACCACTCTTGATCTGGCCTACTAACTCCTCGAGAGAAAACTGGCCCTCGCCATCACTGTTTTCAAGATAGTTGTAAATATCTTCCATTGCTTCCTCCACGTCATTGGAAAATGGCCCACTTTTTCTCTTCTCTTGAGTTTTTGGACGATTGTACAGTTCTCTCAAACACAAACTATGTACTGACCACTAGAGGCCACCAAATCTGAAATAGGTAAAAGACGTTTTATTATAGATTGTCCGTATTCATCACCACGTTCTTCTGCTCTCTTTGTTATAGTTTCCTTTGCTTTTAAAACTCGAACTTTATATACTACATTGAGGTTGCCTCTCTTTTTCCTTTGTTCTTCCAAAAACTCAGGTGTAATTACGAGGCCGCACAGAAAGCAATGAGTCTTAAACTAAAATGTGCCTCAGAAGAACGCCTTTGAACATGTTCAGTACCTTGATTCGTCCTCTTTAAGTGAGAAGCAATCATTCTATCATTATTATAGTTTTTTCGACATTGCTCATGGACTTTTACTGCAGATATTTTACAAAGTTTGACATCTTTACCGTCCTTCCTCTTTTTACTTGACTCAATGAATGTTTTCAACCATTTTTCGCGCACTGTTGTCACATTCTCTACATCATTATATACAACTCTTTATCACAAATAAAACACACGTCAAAAGCCATTTTTCACACCACTAGAAAATATAACCTACTTAGCTGGTTATTTATTTATTTTAATAGCAATAATAACAACAGCTGATATTAAATTTGCAGCTGTTGAAGATGTATTGCACAGTTGCAGATGGAAAAGTGGTTTTGTATTTTATATAAAATGCTCCATTTTTCAAATAGCTCTGGAGCCTAAACGGTTCATCGGAGATTAACACTTAAGGGGTACATTTTGTAGAAAATTTTGTGTACTTTAATTTTAATAATATAGGTTATTTACGAAAAGTTGATAATTTCTGAGTTATAAGCCAAAAACTACAAAAAATACCATTTTTTTCTCATTTTTGTCAATGTTGCGTCAAGAATTTTTGTTAGCAAACCTCAGATTCTGATTCAGCACCCCAAAAAACATACCAAATAGATAAATTCAAAACTACCCCACAACTTTCCTGGTATAAACACTAATTAACTGAATTAATTACCATAGTCAGCATGGGTAGACCTAGGCCCGGGACCATGTTAACTTTTTGTTTTGAGGTCCCCAGATGCCAAAAACACCATTCTTTCAAAACTGTATATATGTGTGTGTCCGGGGGTGTAATAACTCTCGTAAAAAAGGATTTCGATGAAATTTAGTATAATCTTGTAAAACAACATTTCTAAAACCAGCCAGATCGCTTTATCCAAAGGGGTATTTTTGGGGGTTTTGTACCCCAAAAATAGGATGTTTTAGAATTGTTTACAAAATATTTGTTAAATAGCCAAATTTTAGTTTTCACCATTTAATTCAGCTTAAAAAAAACACACAACACAATTTGGTGTTTTGATAATTGCTACTATGTCAATTGGTAACCGAGATATTGAAAGTGCTAAACACCATATGTTGTCTAATGTTATTCTTACGGAGAATAAGAAAAATGTTATATCTCACTTTTGATTATGAACATATACTGACAAAACTTGGCATGCGGCTTGACTTGTGGTCTATTAAAATTTGCTAAAAAAAACATTTTTTGCCAAAAGTTCCCATAGCAGCAAACCTGCGTACAAAGCCCCCATGTTAGTATTTTCTTATGGAAAATAATTAAAACTGTATGTATCGCTTATTTGTGAATATATTTTTATGAAACTTGGAATCTGGCTTTATGTAGTATTAAGACATTTATATATGCATTGGAAATTTGCTGAGTACGCAGGTTTGCTGCGACAGGGGTATTGTAAAATGTAATCATAACCTGTTTAAATACAAAATTAATAGTTAACTCTTGAAAAAAGGGAAATCTTTGAAAGTTTCATTACTGAGAAGTGTGATAGTGATTATATAATTTGATTTTTCATGGCTAAGATTTGACAATTTCAGTCTTCAAAACAAGTGGTGGTTACAGAAACTAAGTACGCTGATAACACTATCTAGTGAATAGAGATTATCAGTACAACACAATAGTATGCATTCTTAAAGTTCGATTGTAAATAACACATCACTTCCTATTTTGTATGGTTGTTTACATATTTCAAAATATATTATATATATTATACATATTTGCAAAATTCAAAACAATATTTGATAATTCTCTAGGGCTTTGCCCCTTTGGTCTTTAAAATTTCAGGTTTAATCTGTTGCAAATGATGATTTTATTTGGTCAGGTAATTGGCACACATTTCATTTAAGGTTTTAAACCTGGGAAATCTACAATCACCGCAGCAGTATCATTCAGATAATCTATAATTGAATCAGTAGCCAAAGGCATCTGATAGTGTCAACCACTCCCAACTGATAAATAAATTCCTAATCTTAGCATAACCAAATACCCCCGTCGCAGCAAACCTGCGTACTCAACGAATTTCCAATGCATAATATTCGTCTGAATTCCAAATAAAGCCGCGTACCAAGTTTCATAAAAATATATTCACATATAAGCGATTTTAATTACTCTCCATAAGAATAACATTGGTAATGAGTACGTAGGTTTGCTGAAACAAGGAACACAAACAATTGATTTTTATGCTAATAAAAATATAATTTAACTAGGGGAAACCACATACCAAGTTTCATCAATATTCAATCATGAATAAGTGCTATATAACATTTTAGTTATTCTCCATAAGAATAACATGGGCCCGGCCGGGCTGAGTAAGCAGGTTTGCTGCAACAAGGAACAAAAATGGGTTTTTATGCAATTATTAATATAACTCAACCAAGTGAAGCTACATACCTAGTTTTATTAATTTATGTTCAAAATTAAGGGAGTCATTACATTTTACTTATCCTCCATAAGAATAACATGGGGGCTGAGTACGCAGATATGCTGCTATGGGAATAATCAACAAATACCCCCCGTCGCAGCAAACCTGCGTACTCAGCGAATTTCCAATGCATTTATATGTTTCTCACTACCTACTACATAAAGCTACTTACCAAGTTTGACAAAAATACATTCATAAATAAGTGATTTATAACATTTTATTTATTCCCCATAAGAATAAAATGAGGACTGAGTACACAGGTTTGCTGCAACGAGGAAGATAAGTAATGAGTTTTTATGCAATTATCAATATAACTGAACCAGGTGAAGCTACTTACCAAGTTTTATTAATTTATGTTCATAATTAAGGGAGATAGAAAACTTTACTCCATAAGAATAACATTAGGGCTGAGTATGCAGGTCAGTTGCTATGGGGACAACCAACAAAACGTTTATTTTTTGTACAAATATGAATATACCAGTACAACGTGAAGCCACATACCAAGTTTCATCAATATACATTCATAAATAATCGAGATATCAAATTTTATTTATTCTCCATAAGGATAACATTGGACAACGTACTGTGTTTAGCACTTTGAATATCTCTGCAACGGTTAGACGTAGAATCACAATTTAAACACCAAAATGATTGCTTTGTGGAGCTGAAGTGATTGGTAAAAGCAAATGTGAAGTTTAAAGTAAAATTAACTGAGGAAAAGCCAAAAACCTTTTTCCCACAAGATTAACATGGGAGATTTTATGAGCATGTTTTTTGGATTTTTTTCCACAACCACTTAACCTAGGTTGATAATTCAAAATACCATATTATTTGTTTTTTCAAGCTCTATAACATGGTCAAAACAAAAATTAAGTGTTTTAAAAATATTAGGGTGAAAAAAGCAAAAAACTGATTTTTGGAAAATTTAAAACCCCCCTTCCCATGGTCCGATTTTTCCGGTTTTCGAACTTAAAGTCATAAATGTCAGTTTACATATTTGAGCCAAATTTCATCGAAATCGGACGTTTTTTACTCAAGTTATCGTATTCACGGACATACACACACACACACACACACACACACACACACACACACACACACACACACACACACACACACACACACACATATATATATATACATATATATATATAGCTACAATTCAATAAGGAACTGAAAAATTCAATACATTACACTATATTTCGCATTTCGCTTCTTCAGGTGTATAAAATAAAATAAAAGTATAATAAGTATAAATAAAAACTATAACATCTAACAAAATTAAAGAACGAAAATATAAATATAAATAAAGATCACATGTAAATTGGCCATTAAATAACATCTGTGGCACAATCTATCTTAAATTCAGTCCATGGGGGGACTTAGATTTTAAAACCATTTGGTGAGCTTGTTCCATATATCTCAGCTGTTGTGTCGTGGAGTCTTTCCTTAATTGCCGAATCGGTACAATTGTATATAGTTCTTCAAAAGATTCCTTGTGATGATCGGCGTGTTTGACCAGTGGCTGCTCCATCTTCCCATGATTGAAGGCATACCTCTGACCTGTAACTCTTGTTCTCAATGTGTTTATGGTTGATCCTATATAATCCTTAGGGCACTTAATGCATTTAACTTGATACACGATGTTTGATGAGTCACAGGACATGTTATATATATATATATATATATATATATATATATATATATATATATATATATAAATTTGAACGAATAGTGTTTTTGACATCTGGGGACCTCAAAACAAAAAGTTATCATGGTCTTGGGCTTAAGTCTTACCATGAGACCTATGGTAATAGCTTCTTCCCTATAAGGGAAATTCGCTAATTCCCTATAGGGGAAATTCGCTAAAAATCAATTTTTTGTGCAAATATCAATATACCAGTACTACGTGAAGCCACATACCAAGTTTCATCAACATACATTCATAAATAATCGAGATATCAAATTTTATTTATTCTCCATAAGGATAACATTGGACAACATACTGTGATTAGCATGCACTTTGAATATCTCAGCAACGGTTGGGCGTAGAATCACAATTTAAACACCAAAGTGATTGTTTTGTGGAACTGAACAGATTTATAAAAGCAAATGTGAAGTTAACATTAAAATAAACTGAGGAAATGCCAAAAACCTTTTTCCCATAAGATTAACATTGGAGATTTTATGAGTAGGTTTTTTTGGATTTTCTCCGCAAACACTTAACTTAGGTTAATAATTGAAAATACTATATTATTTGTTTTTTTAAGCTCTATAACATTGTCAAAACTAAAATTAAGTTTTTATAAAATTGTAGGGTGAAAAATGCAAAAAACTGATTTTTGGAAAATTTAATACCCCCATAAACCCTCCTTCCCATGGTCTGATTTTTCTGGTTTTCAAACTTAAAGTCATAAATGTCAGTTTACACATTTGAGCCAAATGTCATCAAAATCGGAAGTTTTTTACTCAAGTTATCGCATTCACGGACACATATATAGATATATATATATATAAATTAGAACGAATAGTGCTTTTGTCATCTGGAGATCTCAAAACAAAAAATTATCATGGTCTCGGGCTTAAGTCTTACCATGAGACCTACAGTAATAGCTTCTTCCCTATAGGGGAAATTCGCTAAAACTCAATAAAATAGTTTCAGTCATACCTCCATAGTCAAGGTAAATTTGTAGAAATAATGTACATAACGCCTGACAACAGAATTTTAACATTTTTTTTCAGCAACTGATAATGTGAAATGTGGTATCAGGAATGATAAAAACTACAATAAATTTAAAAGAAAACTGAAAATAATTTTGATTGAAAAAGAATATTATACCTTTGATCAATTAATGTCAAATAAATTAGATTATAACCAAATAACTTATTATAAATTAGCAATGTGAATTACGTTTTGTTGTTTTTTGTTTTGGTTTGTTTTTTAGTAATAGGAAATTGAAAAGTTCTGACGCATTCATGTACATTTGCTATATGTATATTTGAATAAAGATTATTTTGAATTGAATTGAATGGTGTCTCACAGGGATCAATTTATTTTGTTTCTGTGCTGCATTAATGTTGCAGGAAACTGACTAACGTGTTTACCACAAAATAATCTTTGTTTTTATGCAACCGCAGATGATACAAACCTTAAAGTATCAGCTAATAACTGTTCAACAAGTTGAAATCCTGAATTTTTTTAAACTAAAACATTGGCAGTTTCTTGCAGCAGCATAAATTAATGCTGAATGCTCAAAAAACTAATTTCATAACGTTTAAAACACATCAAAACAAGCAGATAACTGAACCAATTATTATGGACAACTCACCAGAAATTGAAAATGAAAGTAGCACACCCGTTTCTAGATCTAACAATAGACCAAAATTGAAACTAGAATAAACATGAAGATAAATTGCTATCAACATACGGTATTCAATTTATAGAATGTCCTTTTTTGAAAACAAAAACCATTAAAAAATATATTTTGCCAATATTTACTATAATTTTTCTTTCTTATGGTCAGGCCCCGCCCAGAGGAGGGGGCAAGGGGGACAATTTCCCAGGGGCCCGGGCCCGGCGGGGGGGGGGGGTAAAACCTGTTGTATAAAATAAAGGTCACCAACTTGGATCCGGACGCAATAAGGGCCCGTGAAAGGGGGCCCGAAATTTCTCTGGGCAGGCCTGCTTATGGTATACGCCTTACTGGTTCAACAACAACGGCAAATATACTTGCAAATAACTTGTTTAACTTGCTGTATACTAAAACAGCAAAATAGAGCAATAATTAGAATCATAATGAAACTAGGTTACAATGAAATAACAAATAAATTTAACAGTATATGGGCAATATGTTTTTGAGACTATTAGCATTATAAAATATAATATAAAATACCCCCGTCGCAGCAAACCTGCTTACTCAGCGAATTTCCAATGCATAATATATGTCTTAATACCACATAAAGCCGCATACCAAGTTTCATAAAAATATATTCACATATAAGCGATATATACAATTTTAATTATTCTCAATAAGAATAATATTGGTGATGAGTACGTAGGTTTGCTGAAACAAGGACACAAACAGATGGTTTTTATGCAAATATAAATAGAATTTAACTAGGCTAAGCCACATACCAAGTTTCATCAATATTCAATCATAAATAAGCACTATATAACATTTTACTTATTCTCTATAAAAATAACATGGGGGCTGAGTTCGCAGGTTTGCTGCTACGGGATAATCAACAAAGAATAATTTTGTTGTGCAAATATCAATATACCAGTACTAATTGAATCTACATACCAAGTTTCATCAATATACATTCATAAATAATCGAGATATCAAATTTTATTTATTATCCATAAGGACAACGTACTGTGTTTACCACATTGAATATCCCTGCAACAGTTAAGGTATAGAATCACAAATTAAAAACCAAAATGATTTTTTGTGGAGCTGAACTGAATGGTAAAAGCAAAGTTTACATTAAAATGAACTGAGGAAAAGACAAAAACCTTTTTCCCATAAGGTTAACATTGGAGATTTTATGAGTAAGTTTTTTTTGATTTTCTCCGCAACCACTTAACCTAGGTTAATAATTCAAAATACTATATTATTTGTTTTTTTAAGCTCTACAACATGGTCAAAACCAAAATTAAGTTTTTTAGAATTTTTAGGGTGAAAAATGTAAAAATCTGATTTTTGGAAAATTTAAAACCCCCATAAACCCCCCTTCCCATGGTCCGATTTTTCGGGTTTTCGAAATTAAAGTCATGAATGTCACTTTACACAGTTGAGCCAAATTTCATCGAAATTGGACGTTTTTTACTCAAGTTATCGCATTCACGGACACACACACACACATATATATATATATATATATATATATATATATATATACATACATATATATATAAATTTGATCGAATAGTGTAATAGTGTTTTTGGCATCTGGGGACCTCAAAACAACAAATTATCATGGTCTCGAGCTTAAGTCTTACCATGAGACCTATGGTAATAGCTTCTTCCCTTTAGGGGAAATTCGCTAAAACGTAGTATTTAACTGTCATCCAAATAATACTAGGAATAAAAAATGTATTATCAAATCACAACATTAAGGTAATATGAAAAATATATATAATATGAGGGGTTAAAGTTCTTGAAACATCTACCCAGCAACATTACAAATTGGGAAAACCTTTGGAAATTTAAAATACCCCCGTCGCAGCAAACCTGCATACTCAGCGAATTTCCAATTAATTATAGCATAACACATTAAGCCACTTAACAAGATTCATAAGAAATATATTCAAAAACAAGCGATATTTAAAATATTAATTATTCTCCATAAGAATAACATTGGGTATGAGTACGCAGGTTTGCTGCAACAAGGAACACAAAATAATGGGTTTTTATGCAAATATCAATAGAACTCAGCTAAGTGAAGTCACATACCAAGTTTCATCCATATACATTCATAAATAAGCGATATATAACACTTTAATTATTTTCCATAAGAGTAACATGGGGACCGAATACCTAGGTTTGCTGCTATGGGAACCATAGGTGAAAAATTGTTTTTTTGTGCAAACAACAATAAACCACAACCAGATGAAGCTATATACCAAATTTCGTCAGTTTATGTTCATAAATAAGCGAGATATACAACTTTTCTTTTTCTCCATAAGAATAACATTAGACAACGTACTGTGTTTAGCACTTTCAATATCTCAGTACCCAATTGACGTAGAGCAATGATAAAGATACCAAATTTTTTGCTGAATTCAATGGTGAAAATTAAAATTTGATTTTAATAAAAATTACATGTGGAAACCCCAAAAAACCCATTTTTGGGGTACAAAACCCCCCCAAAACCCCCCTTCGGATGGTGCGATTCGTCTGGTTTTCGAACTCGTTCAAATAAATGGTACTTTACACGTTTGTACCAAATTTACGAGAGTTATCGTGCTTCCGGACACATATATATATATATATATAAATATGTATATAAATATACATATATATATATATACATATATACAAATTTGAACAAATGGTGTTTTTGGCATCTGGGGACCTCAAAATGAAAAGTTTTCATGGTCTCGGGCTTAAGTCTTACCATGAGCTTCTTCCCTATAGGGGAAATTCGCTAAAAAACAAAGTATAAAGTGTTTTGATAGTCAAAGCTTTGTATTCTCTCTAGGAGTACTTTTATTTATTTTTAGTCTAGACTCTTAAGTTCTGATGACGCCATTCAATAGACATAACATGTATTTTATAAATAAAGATTTATTTGATTTTTATTTGAATTGATTTGACTAAACATATGCATTCTTGACTTAATTAGCGAATTTCCTCTATAGGGAATTAGCGAATTTCCTCTATAGGGAAAAAGCTATTACCGTAGTCGGCATGGTAAGACCTAGGCCCGGGACCATGATAACTTTTCGTTTTAAGGACCCTAGACCCCAAAAACACCATTATTTCAAAACTGTATATATATTTTTTTTAATTTAAAAAGGGTACTTGTTAATGTTTTTAAAAATAATCTATATATATATGTCCGTGGGTGCGATAACTCTCGTAAAAAAGGTCCGATTTTGATGAAATTTGGTACAAATGTGTAAAGCAGCATTTATGACTTAAAGTTCGAAAACCAGACAGATCGACCTATCCGAAGGGGTATTTTGGGGGGGTTTTGTACCCCAAAAATGGGTTTTTCGAGTTTTTTACATGTAATTTTTCAAAAAGTAAAACTTTATTTTTTCCATTGGAATCAGCTTAAAAAGATGGACAATTTGGTGTTTTAATCATTGCTCTATGTCAATTGGTTACTGAGATATTGAAAGTGCTAAACACAGTACGTTGTCCAATGTTATTCTTATGGAGGATAAGAAAAATTGTATATCTCGCTTATTTATCAACTTATCCTGACGCAACTTGGTATATTGCTTCATTTCATTGTGGTCTATTGATATTTGCACAAAAACCCATTTTTTGGCCGATAGTTCCCGTAGCAGCAAACCTGCATACTCAGCCCCATGTTATTCTTATGGAGAATAAGTAACTTATTATCTCCTTTAACTATGAACATAAATTAATATAACTTGGTATGTGGCTTTACCTAGTTGAGTTATATTGATATTTGTATAAAAACCCATTTTTAGTGTTCCTTATTTCAGCAAACCTGCATACTCAGCCGCCATGTTATTCTTATGGAGAATAGTTAAAATGTCATAAAGTTTATTTATGAATGTATATTGATGAAACTTGGTATGTGGCTTTATGTGGTATTAAGATAAATTAATATAAATTGGAAATTCGCTGAGTATGCAGGTTTGCTGCTACGGGGGTATTTTGTTTTAGTTACATTAGACTAATTTCTATTGACAAGACTTGAGTTACTGCTGTGCGCAATTTATGTAACGCCGTTGTATTAATAAATGATTTTGTTTGACTTGTTTTTAATCTTCCCAGTGTAACTAGGACTGTCAAGCCAAGAATGTTCAAAGTCAGTTAATCCTTGTAAACTTATTTATACTCCTGGCATTTTTCCAAATTTAACTAGTAAGATTCTCATAGTTATTATTTATTATTTTGTTGTTGTATTTAATGTTTTGGAATGAGTTTATTGCTCCTGTTTCAACAAACAAATATTGCCCAGACAAGCCATTGGATTTCAGGGTAATCTAAGGAGGGGAATACACCTCAGTATCGTATACTTGGTATAAAAAATGTTTAATTTATAAATCTGACTGAACCTAAACCCAAACTTCAGTATTGAATAACTATTTGAACTTCACAACTCAGCATACTTTTAAAATCCAAAAAGCACAATCTTTTCAAGTAATGTAACATTATAAAATAATAATATAAAACCTGTAATATCACACACTGTGCCAATCAGGATAGGTTACAAATATAAAGTCAAATTTTATAAGGTAATCTTTTAGATACAGACATTATTTTTAATAAACTGCGTTTTGACACAATAGACATTGCCAATCCCGAGATATATAAAACAACATATGATTAACAAAATGTCATGGTTTGTGTGTAGGATATCTGGAACTTAATTTAAATCAAGGACGCCTTCTCTTTCCCTTGATACATTTAAGAAATGTATCTATTGCTCAGAAAATTACTCAGAATAAGCTTAGTTTCAATAGAAAATGTTTTTAAATAAACGGTATCAGGAAACTGACACATACTTTCTCCCTTTTAGCCCAATTTTAATGAATAAATTACTTTTTATTTACTAAATATAAAATACAAAGCATGGTCGAATGTACAGAAAATCTTGTAAACAAGTTGTTTTAAAAAAAACATCCACCCAAATCCCTGCTTTGGAGGCACTACAGAATCCATTGCTACACTCGTGGTTTTAAGAGGGTAAATGCCCCCTATTCCCCCCCCAGGTTATTAAGGGGCAACATATTTCGAATTTCCTCTGTTGGTCAATGCTAACTTGGCAAGCATATCAAGTTTGAATGAAACTGATCAGTAAATAAGAGAGAAATAGTAATTTTTTTATTCCCCATTGTATTTTTTTTGTGCATTGGACAACGTACTGCGTTTACCGCAAAATGAAAATTTCAATTTTCTCCGAAACCAGCAATTGTAGAATAGTATAAACAAGGGGAATTTAAATATATATAAATAATTAAAGAAATTATAGAATAAAATTTAAAACACAATTACTCCTTTACTTTAAAATAATAATTATGAAAGCAGAGACAGATCGAATCAAATCATTACGCTCCCACGGGAAGTCACGACTCCTCGGCGAACAACAGGACGTATAGAATTACGATCCTCGATAATGATCAAGCTGAAAATCAAAACCCTTGAGAACAACGTTAAGAAAATCAAACAATCCCATGATCCAAGCATGCTAAGAGAATAAAATTACTTACGGTCAGCGACACGCCCATTTCGTCGAACTAGTAGGCCGATCAGGAAAAGGATGACCAATAATATGGAGGTATCGGATGCATCGATCACCGATTGGTTAGGAGGCGTAACGATGACGGATTGGAGGGGAAGATGGCGATAGAGGGAGAAAAAGAAAAGAACAGTCTTCGGAGAGTTTTGGGAGAGTAAGGTAGACACTGGGAAGCTTCTTCTGGGCTGTTCCGGACCGAGTAGGAACAGAAAGTCTTCAGGAAAGTGAAATGCACCTGAAGGCACCCGGGAGTTCGATAACTTCTACCAGTACTTTACGACACTCTATCACTTCACTCGACGAGATTCCATCGCACCCGAGTCCATCTTCTGGGTCCATCTTCTGAGAACATCAGTGAGGACACCGACCGACGTCCACCCACCCGCCGTCAACCCCAGGGGGAGCGGAACTCCGAGGTACCGGACCTACGACGCGGCCCGGAGGGACGAGGACAGGAGGAGGACAGGACGACCGGGCGCAAGGGACGTGAGGTGTCACAGAGATCTCCAAAAATATCTGGGTATGTTCCCACTTCATTAAAAAAGGTGCACAGTTAGGATATATTAAATAAATTATTAAAAGACGAACTTAAATAAAAGGAGCCAAGAAATAATAGCTAGCAGGAGTTAAAAATAAACTATAATAATAATAAAAATTGTAAATGCAGGAGAATTATAAGATATCCCGAAGAGATAAAATATCTAACTAATATAAACAAAAGGGGTGATATCAGAATGCAAGTTAAGAACCCGCCATGCTATGTGGGGTTGAATGTATAAAGTATTAGGTTAATAATGTGTTGGATATACATAAAGGGGTTGTTAGATAATTCTGTTTAATGTATATTGATTCTTTATTCAGTATACCAAATGAATGTTGGATGTACAAAATATTAGATCATTAATATGTCAAAATATAAAGGGTTTATTACAGGATTTTAATTTTATGTCGGATATATAGAAGGGTTTTAGATAACTCCATTTAGTGTATGCTGATTCCTTATTCAGTATATCAAGTGAAAGTTGAATGTATAAAGCATTAGATATTTTATATGTCAGATATATAAAGGGTTTATTAGAAGATTTTATTTAGTGTGTTTTGCTCCTTTGTTCAGAATATCACAGGAACTATTCGTGAATATTGATAATAACTAAACAAGGGAGAGATAGAAAGCTTTATTTTATGGGGTTATTTTATGTATGTGTTTGTGAATATTCTAAGGAACCTTTATGTCATGTCCTGATTATGTTATAAATGCATAAGTCATTGTGGTTCAGGCCTTTGTCTTGAGAGACCATTATTATACTGTAAGAGTAGAGGTTAGGAGAATTAAAGTGCAAAGTGAATATTTTAAATGTATTAAATGCACATGGAGTGAGAAAGTGGAACAAACTATATGTGTTTATCAGGGATTAAGGACTCCCTAGATACATAAATTGTCCAGGAGGCTTAAGTGCACCTTTTATAGTATTCTGTTCTATCATTTATTATAGTTGGATTATATTTATCATGTATATTAAAGTGTTTTCATTCCCTTGATCTGTGTTCATTCCAATCCACGGTCCTATGAGTTACCTCTAACTAGCTAAGCGAGTATAATTTCAAATTTATTCAATTCAATCAATTTAACCCCTCAAAAGGTTTACATGGTGGAGACAGCCAGTTTGATTTAATTATCAAGGATGGAATGAACACAGTGAGAGCACATGTGTAGAATATAAGAAGGTGTTTTACATATATTTAAGTGTGACAGGGTATATTTTGGTAAAACCAGGAAAGGGAAACGAATTTTAATAGGATAATAATATAGGGATTAATAAACTAATAAACCTGTAAAAACAAAAAAAAAAACAAAATTTTAATATTAACCTAAAACCAGAAAACATAATACCCCAATTACTAGTTAGGAAAATTCCCCCAAATAAATAAACGATAATTATAAAAATAAACGCCACACGCTTAGGGAATCACGATCTTAAGAAATGAAATGCCGGAAACAGGAATAACTTTACCGACAGACATATATAGGGTGAGTAAGGAACACCTCATATATATCCTAACAAAGTTTAACATAAAGTGTAGGGAAGAAGACACCGTAGCCATTTTACGTCCCGTGGTAGCCGATCTCAAAGCGTTTCTTAAAACACCGATAACAGAGGAAAGGAAGTACATTATAAGGAAACTATTAGGCAGGAAATATCTCACAGAAATCGAATTAATTAAATATCCATCACTAACAAGAATCCAACAATTTCTACAAGATAGGGAAAACTTGTACGACAACCCGGCAAGCGACGAGAGTTCCGACACGGAATACGAGGACATAAATTTCCCCGACACACTTTCACTAAGCTCACAAACAGCAGTAGAAAGTAACGAAGGCCCTTCAAGAAACAATTTACCAAACCCCGCACAAAACATGGCAACAGTTAAGGAAAAACTACCCCTCATATCAGCGGGTACTTACCACGGCCTACCGTCCGAAAATCCTAATGAATTTATCGATAAGTATGAAATCGCGGCGCAATCTAACCACTGGCAGAACGAAACCAAACTAAACATATTCCCAGCCCACCTAACAGGAACAGCGCTTACATGGTATAGACATTATACAAAAAATGGTAGACCCGACAACTGGGAAACCCTAAAGGGAAAATTTATAACAACATTCACCCCAGCAGCCCAGGCAACCACGCTTCAGAGTATCTTAGATAAAAAGGTACAAGGTAGGGAACAACCTGTCCTTACTTACTATCTGGAAATTCTAACATTATGTAGGAGACACGAACCGGATATGTCAGAAAAAAGGGTAATACAATACATAATCCAAGGATTAAAACCGGAATTTTGTGACAAAATCTTAACTGAACCTTGCGAAACCTTAGAAGAATTAGAAAACAGCCTTAAAAACATAGAGTTACAATTGGAAATTAGGGCAGTAAACAGGGAGAAATATAACAGGATACAAATGGAAGGACAAAGCAGAGGAAACACTAGGGACAGACAGGAAATAAATCATTTAGAAGAGGAAATAAAAACCTTAACCCAAGTAATAAGTAACATGAACGTCCAGAGGTACCCACAACAACCACCGCCACCCAGCTACCCCAATTATCAACGACCACAACCACACCACCCGAGGACCGTGACCACACCACACCACACTTATCAAGCACGTGACGTCAGGGCCCCAGACATAAACAACAGGGCGTCGACCTGGAGGAGCGACGGAGCACCGACACACAACATGGCTGGCGGCAGGCGACCTTGGCCTACTGCACACCAGGCGCACTACACAGGACATCCACTCTCCGCACACGGACACCTCACCCACATGCGTAGGGGAACGGGGAACACATACTACGGGGGAAGACAACAACTAACAAATTACAGCTATAGGAATGGCGATTACCAATGTAATATATGTAAAAGGACCAACCATCGTACACAGGACTGCAAATATAAAAATGCGAGGACACAGAACACCCGAATGAGAAACACGTATTGTGATCATTGCCGAATGACAAATCATTCTAGGGAAGAGTGTTTTAAATTAGGGAAATTCCAGACAAAACAAAAAAACGCGTAATGAGGGAGCCACTTTATACTAACAGAACAAAGGGGTCTCCCACACCATTTAACATTAAATCTCAAAACAATGGCAACAACCGATTCCATATCACGGATTACAAAAAGGAATTTCCGACACTAGAAGAAGCTATAAACAAGAAGCAACCAAAGAGGAAACCCACGCAAACAGAAGAGGGAAGAAAAGAAAATATTTCCACACAATACCACGGGGGAAGAAGAGGGAACTACGAACATCAAAACAGAGCAATTACAGTCACCACCGAACAGGCCACAAATAAAAGGACAACAAAGCAGACCGATAACGGAGGGAACAAAGAAAATGAACAGATTCTAGGAGAACAGGAGAAGGAAGAAATACGGAAAATATTAGAGGAACAACACACAGTACATGCGTGCGATATCTCACAAATAGCGGAAGGAAGGATCCATAAACCGAGGAAAAGGGGAAAATTAGAGGGGAAGAAAATACACGAAACATTGTTTAAAATACAAGACAAGGAATCAAAAAAAACCCCTGTACTAACCTTAAATGCGAAGCTAGCTAACCGCCCACACGAGACCATACAGTGCATAATAGACACGGGCTCCAACATAAATTTAATAAATTCAAAGTTAGTAAGGGAGGAAAATATCAAACACAACAGGGTACCTACAGTCGTATCAGCCAATAACACCCCCATCAACATCCTAGGGACCACGGAAATAATGTTGGAGATCAGTAATATCATAGTCAAGGAAACGCTATATGTTACACCCGATACCAATAGTTCCATAATTTTAGGCAATCGATTTTTGAACAGAAACAAAATTGAATTAAATTATAACACCAAGGAAATTGTATTTAACTTAGGGGATTACAAGCATAAAATTAAAATGGATAAAAAATGGCTATTTGAAATTGAAAGCGTAAAATGTCATCAAACCACCAACAAAACAAACATTATTGACATCAGATGTGAACAGGATTTAGTCATCGCACCACATCAACATAGGAGGATACAGATACAACAGAGGATAAGCAAGGAAGCAGTTTTCGAGCAAGAAAAATCATTACAGGAAAAGAAGAGGTGCCACATATATCCCATAGAAGGAGCAGATAAAACAAGCAATTATTTAAATATTTACAATGCATCAAACACACCTAAACACATAAATGCCAACACAATATTAGGTTACTGCACGGAGCCACACAACACAAATGTAGGTCGACAGGAAAACGAACCCCATCAGATAAAATACAACAATAACCCGGGAAAACAAATCCTTAAAGATAAGGACAACATATGTTTCGACATCTCACCCCACCTCACGACAGAACAACACAACAGGGTAATCAAATTACTACAGAAATATAAGGCTATGTTTACGACAAAAATTAAGGATCTAACCCCAGCTAAACTGCCCCCAGTCTCACTAGAAACCATCCCAAACTCACAACCAGTAAATACACCGCCTTATAAACAAAGCAAACAGGAGAGGGAAGCTTTAAATAAAATATTACAAGAACTACAGGAAGCGGACATACTGGAAGAATGTCCCGAATACTGCGAATATTCAAGCCCGGTGTTTATAACACACAATAAGGATAAAACACCACGCTTGGTGGCAGATATGAGGAAAATAAATCAAATTTTAAAACCGTCCATATACCCTACTCCGTCCGTAAATCTGGTACTAAACAGCTTAAACAACGCAAACTCTTTCACAAAATTGGATTTAAAAGGGGCATATCACCAATTATTGGTACGAGAGGAAGATAGGCATTTATTAACAATCAAAACGACAGACAAGCTCATGAGATATAAAAGATTAGTAATGGGGCTAAAAACATCGTCTGCACTATTCAGTAAAGCGATATTAGCATTACTGAATAAACACCTATACAACAAAGTAGTATGTTATATAGATGACGTCATAGTATATGGCAAGAACTTTGAACAAGATCTACAAAATTTAGAAACTATTTTAAATATCTTACATGAGGCAAATTTGAAGCTCAACACAAAAAAATGTAAATTTTTATACGAACAAGTAGATATCTTGGGATACACAGTATCGACCCAAGGTATATTGCCTCAAAAGTCTACCGTAGCAGCAATACAAGAATTTAATAGGCCAAATTGCATTAGGAAAGTAAGACAGTTTTTGGGCTCTTCATCATTCTTCAGGAAACACATAAAAAACTATGCGGAAATAACACTACCCCTCACCAACTTAATAAAGGATTCAAATAAAAATATACCATTTAAATGGTCAGACGACTGCGAAAAAGCATTTATAGAAATTAAGAAAATTTTGACAAATCCACCCCTACTAAAACATTGGAACGACGACTGGGAATCAAGCATTTATGTGGATTCAAGCTTAAACGCGCTCGGGGCTTGCCTCACTCAAACGGATCCCGAAACAAACAAACAACATCCGATTGCTTATCTGTCAAAAAAATATACGGAAACACAACAACGGTACTCAAACGCCGAACGAGAGATGATGAGCTTAGTATACGCCGTAAATTACTGGCGAGAGTTTACACTAGGACGCAAGATAACTATCCACACGGACTGTCAAGCACTAGTTCATTACAAGAATTTTAAGCATACATCATCCAGATTAAACCGACTGGCGCTATCACTAGTTGATTACGATATAGATGTCAAATATAAGAAAGGAACGACGAACACGTTAGCGGACAGTCTTTCGAGGAATCCACCCCAAGACACACTCGAGGAGGACCCCTTCGAAATCACCTTAAACATACAGGAAATTAAGACAGAAAATTATGAAGAATTACAAGCTAAGGATCCATACCTAAAACTTATCAAATTAGCAAAAATTTCACCGGACACAGTCCCAAAAAAAATACGAAACCAAAGTCGAAAATACGAAGAACGAAACGGATTATTATATTTCAAGCAATTTAATGGCAGGACGAATAACTACTTACTCGCAATACCGCGGGATAAGGTACAGGATATCGTACAATCATTTCACGATAATGTATATTCCGGAGGACATTTCTCGGCATTCAAGACCACACAAAAAATTAAAGAACGTTATTATTGGCCAGATATGACAAAAGATATCCAACATTATACTAATACATGTGAACAATGCCAATTAAAACGAACTCCCACTTACAAGCAGTACGATAAATTAACTCCACAAGTACCACCCACGACGCCATTTGAAAGACTAATTATTGATTACATGGGGCCGATCACACAGAGCAGAGGATATAAATACATTTTAATGATTACTTGCCCGACAACAAGAATGATTTTCGCAAAATGCACGAGATCAGCTGATACAAAAACCACAGCGAATGTTTTACTGGATTTATTCTGTCAATATGGATGTCCCAAGGTCATCACGCACGACCAAGGCACCCACTTCATGGGCAACGTACTTAAAGAACTCTTATTAAGTTTAGGAATTCATCAACACCCGAGTCCACCTTATATGTACAGGATACAAGGCCTAACGGAAAGAATGAATCTTATTTTCAAAAAAACGATAAGTCACTATATTGAAGGCGAACCAAACAAATGGTCAGATTACGTAAAATATGTCACCTTCACTTATAATACAAGCGTTAACCGATCCACGGGGTATACGCCATTCTTTTTAATGTATGGCAGACAGGCAAACATGCCATCGGATTATTTACATATACAAAAAGACCAGGACCCTGACATAATCAGAGAAATCAAAAATATTCAAAGGGTACGACGGGAAATCCCAACGATACTTAAAAAAGCACAAGATTCCCAGAAAAAACATTTCGATTCAACAAAACGAGATCTAAATCCACAAATCGGTGACGAAGTTTTAATACAAAATCCGAAGGATTTCAAAGGAGCTTATAACAAGTTCAATAATGTTTACAGAGGGCCATACTTCATTACGGACAAAATAAATGACACTACTTATATGGTTTTACTCGAAAAGAGAGGGAGACTGATCAACGAACCAGTACATATAGCTAGAATGAAACCATTCAGCCGCAGATAAATATTTAAAAACCAAAGACTAATACCTTAACGTGTACAGGAATACCTTCAGACAACACTCAAACGACTTAAAAATAAAGCCACTCAGACACCAGCTTAAGCATAAAGCGTAAAAATTACGCCGGAATAGAATTCCTTCACTTATAATTAATATAACTTAGAAAAACCCACCGGGGGGGAATTAACCCCTAGCAACAAAAAAATTTGAAGCCACTTATATTAAGACCCGATGGGAAGGAGGTCTAGCCACCTTTTTAGCCCTAGACTTAACTATAATAACTACTAGTCAACTCATAAACACACACACAGTCAAACAAATAGGCCTATGTCTGAAAATATACCTTATACACAAGATAAGGATTAATCTATTTAAGAAGGATCGATCAAAAACAACACCATATAATATTCAAGAATTACAAAATGCCGATCCCGAATCAAAATAGACTACCGTTACATATAATTTAATGGATGGCAATACATCGAGGGAAATGAGTAACTAATGCCACCCCCGAAAAATCAAAACCCATCCTTAAAGAAAATATATCACCTCAAGAGTTACATCAACGCATCTTCAAACACGAAATCTTGGTCAAAAATCAAACAACATACAACATTGTTTAAGAGTTATCATCATACTAACGCCGCCAAGAATTATATCGGAGTATCTACAATCAATAAATAATTAAAACGAATTAACACGAATTACCTCCCAAGTATATAAAAATTAATATAATTTATAAACAACTATTGAGTCTCACAGGAATATAAAATACTAGTTAAAATGTATTTTTGTGACAGCCAATAGTAAATTCTAATCCCGACGAATAAGGTGGACTATCAACAATTACCATTAAAAAGGAAATTGGAATTCGCAAGTAAATTAAAATATACAAAATCATAGAACTAAAAATAGTATTTAGTCTCTGCTAATTTAATAAACAAAATCCAAAGGGAGTTTAGCGAGCAAAAACGAAAAAATATATACATATATCTGCAAAGGGAAAATTTCCGCTAGAACCCAGCCGCCAAGTAAAGGAGTTGGAACATTTAACATTACCCACAACTTGGAATGCTTAAACATACCCATGGGAACACACCAAGACATTTCAAGAGGGCGATCTAGTGATAGGACACATTCGACACTTGATTTACACTCAATCTACAAATAATTGAAATAAAAATACCTCGAATAAGATTATCCAAGAAAAAGGGACAACATAACACTTTTAAAATCACAAATCGATATATCACTGACAATGCACAACGCCAATCAATAGTACGAGTTACCATAAAACAGCAGTAGACACGAACGGAACCATATCTCGCAACATAATGGGCACGACACAACCGTATTAATCCGACAGGGACACAGGCGCCCACGGATTCAAAATGGCCGACTTTCCAAGACAACAAGACACAGCATTCTTGGAGATAAGACGACGCCAGGCGATCCAGGCATGTAGCACTGCTCACTACACACTGTCTAACCACGAGGAACACTCATCACTTTCAGATGACAAAATAACGTAGCCAAACCAATTACTGGCAATTAGGGATATATAACGGCCTGATCACCCGTGTTATGTCTGTAACAGCACAGCAATTGACAAGCTAAACTAATAATCGATTATCGATTAAAACTTAGGAAAAATAAAAACTTAATACAACCGTGAATATAACACTACAAACTGGACAGGGACTGAATAAACAAAATAAGACACAGATAAAACTTAGAATAACAATGAAAAATCCCTACACACAAATAAAATAATAATATTAACATAATTTTGCGGCACAGATATTGGACGAACCTCACAAGATGAAGGCGTCAACGTCGACAACACTCCTAATCACCACGACAATTATACTATACACACTCTCAGGTACATGGGCAGAAAATAAGACTAGGTACCAAATATTCTCAGGCCATCACTTTCAACAACGGACAGATTACATCCCATACGAAACAATAATCCCTTTGATATTCTCAACTCAATTTTTCCTTGAGCCCCAATCATACGACTGGACGACGGAATCGAACTGGACGAACTGCCGACAACACAAAGATGACTATTGTTTGTTTCAAAGAAACCTGATGACATTGCGTGACCTCATAAATGAACAAATTAAATCCCAATACAGCGACGCTACATTGACCAATCAAACTATCCTAAACTCAAGAAACAGAAGAGGATTATTATTCCTCCAGAATTTCTTCGAATGGTGCTGCAATGTCGCCACAAAGGGACAAATAAACAACATCTATGAAAACCAAAAGGGAATTGAAGAACATACCAACCAAATTATCGATTCCGTAGGGACCCAGTACCAAGATTTGGTAAAAACCACGAGTAACTTAAATAACTTTAGTAAAAACGTGGAACATTTAGCAACTAAGGTACATCAGGGATTCAATGCCGTAAAACAAAATCTACTGGGAATGAAATCAATAAATAATGCAGAGATTTTACATGAGATATATGCTACTATACAAGAAACATGGAACTATATTTTATACAATTACTACCAAGATACTAAAAGGGAAATACTAGAAAAATGTCACATAAACCTACTATCTGAAAAAATGGTACCTCCACAGAACTTAACTACAACGTTGCATGATTTAGCAAATAAAGCGAAAACTAAAGGCCTCACTCTAGCAATACCATTAACAGACGTATACTTATATTACAGATTGAAGATAAACCATTGCAAAATAATTCAGAACACACTAGTGGCAAGGCTGAATGTGCCCTTAATAAAATCGAACGCACAGGGCGAAGTTTACAAAACAATAAACACTCCCCTGATTTGGGAACACAAAATATGTTCCCTGCACATGGAAGAAAACATCATTTTCAAAACCAAAACATATACGAAAGTAATAACCATGACAGATAGCCATTGTAACGAAAAATCGTACCCATTATGCAAAATCCCAAGAACCACAATTATCGCAAACAAAATGCAGCTATGCCTACATTTAATTCTCAATTCCGCATCAATCGATAAACTACAAGAAAACTGTCATTTTATATGTGAAAATCAACCCCAATACCCCATAATCACCGAATTATTCCCAAATCACTACTTAATCACCAACGTCCAGCAAGACCTAGATTTAATATGCGACAACTCAACTAATACCAGGAAATTACCAAAAATGAGCACAGGAACTCTACAGGTAACAATACCGTGCGAATGTGAATTACTAATGGACAATTTATTACTATTAACAAAGATACGACCTTGTGACAGAACAGACAATGACCCACCACATTACGTAAACCTGATACCAGCAGCTTGGACAAAATTAAAAACCCTAAAATTGTTCACACTCGAATCAGGAATTCATCACGAGTTTGACAACCTAACGGAAATATTAGACACGGATTGGAACATCACGAACCCAACATTTGTTTTAACAAAAATGGAGAAAATACAGCACATATCATTGAAAAATAATGACTTCGACCTATTTAACAATACAAGACTACTATTTTACATGCTCCTAACATGGAATATTTTACTGACTATACTATGCCTCATCCTAATATATTGCCTAAACATACAAGCCATAAAACTCAGAATGTTGCTACCCACGAGGGACTACAACCAACGTCAACAATAAACAACCTCACAACACATATTACAATTTGATTAACTTGGGGACCAAGTTAAAATGGCGGCGGCGGAATATAAACAAGGGGAATTTAAATATATATAAATAATTAAAGAAATTATAGAATAAAATTTAAAACACAATTACTCCTTTACTTTAAAATAATAATTATGAAAGCAGAGACAGATCGAATCAAATCATTACGCTCCCACGGGAAGTCACGACTCCTCGGCGAACAACAGGACGTATAGAATTACGATCCTCGATAATGATCAAGCTGAAAATCAAAACCCTTGAGAACAACGTTAAGAAAATCAAACAATCCCATGATCCAAGCATGCTAAGAGAATAAAATTACTTACGGTCAGCGACACGCCCATTTCGTCGAACTAGTAGGCCGATCAGGAAAAGGATGACCAATAATATGGAGGTATCGGATGCATCGATCACCGATTGGTTAGGAGGCGTAACGATGACGGATTGGAGGGGAAGATGGCGATAGAGGGAGAAAAAGAAAAGAACAGTCTTCGGAGAGTTTTGGGAGAGTAAGGTAGACACTGGGAAGCTTCTTCTGGGCTGTTCCGGACCGAGTAGGAACAGAAAGTCTTCAGGAAAGTGAAATGCACCTGAAGGCACCCGGGAGTTCGATAACTTCTACCAGTACTTTACGACACTCTATCACTTCACTCGACGAGATTCCATCGCACCCGAGTCCATCTTCTGGGTCCATCTTCTGAGAACATCAGTGAGGACACCGACCGACGTCCACCCACCCGCCGTCAACCCCAGGGGGAGCGGAACTCCGAGGTACCGGACCTACGACGCGGCCCGGAGGGACGAGGACAGGAGGAGGACAGGACGACCGGGCGCAAGGGACGTGAGGTGTCACAGAGATCTCCAAAAATATCTGGGTATGTTCCCACTTCATTAAAAAAGGTGCACAGTTAGGATATATTAAATAAATTATTAAAAGACGAACTTAAATAAAAGGAGCCAAGAAATAATAGCTAGCAGGAGTTAAAAATAAACTATAATAATAATAAAAATTGTAAATGCAGGAGAATTATAAGATATCCCGAAGAGATAAAATATCTAACTAATATAAACAAAAGGGGTGATATCAGAATGCAAGTTAAGAACCCGCCATGCTATGTGGGGTTGAATGTATAAAGTATTAGGTTAATAATGTGTTGGATATACATAAAGGGGTTGTTAGATAATTCTGTTTAATGTATATTGATTCTTTATTCAGTATACCAAATGAATGTTGGATGTACAAAATATTAGATCATTAATATGTCAAAATATAAAGGGTTTATTACAGGATTTTAATTTTATGTCGGATATATAGAAGGGTTTTAGATAACTCCATTTAGTGTATGCTGATTCCTTATTCAGTATATCAAGTGAAAGTTGAATGTATAAAGCATTAGATATTTTATATGTCAGATATATAAAGGGTTTATTAGAAGATTTTATTTAGTGTGTTTTGCTCCTTTGTTCAGAATATCACAGGAACTATTCGTGAATATTGATAATAACTAAACAAGGGAGAGATAGAAAGCTTTATTTTATGGGGTTATTTTATGTATGTGTTTTGTGAATATTCTAAGGAACCTTTATGTCATGTCCTGATTATGTTATAAATGCATAAGTCATTGTGGTTCAGGCCTTTGTCTTGAGAGACCATTATTATACTGTAAGAGTAGAGGTTAGGAGAATTAAAGTGCAAAGTGAATATTTTAAATGTATTAAATGCACATGGAGTGAGAAAGTGGAACAAACTATATGTGTTTATCAGGGATTAAGGACTCCCTAGATACATAAATTGTCCAGGAGGCTTAAGTGCACCTTTTATAGTATTCTGTTCTATCATTTATTATAGTTGGATTATATTTATCATGTATATTAAAGTGTTTTCATTCCCTTGATCTGTGTTCATTCCAATCCACGGTCCTATGAGTTACCTCTAACTAGCTAAGCGAGTATAATTTCAAATTTATTCAATTCAATCAATTTAACCCCTCAAAAGGTTTACAATAGTAATTAAAAATACTAAATTATGTAGTTTTTTGAGCTCTTTTTAATGGTGAATCAATAGTAATATTTTTTATATTTATGTCTTTTTATGAAAAATCCAAAAAAACTGAATTTTTGATGTTTTAAGTCCTGTAATTTCTGAACCCGAATTTTTACAGGAATGCGGGTGGTGTCATTTTGTTTGAAAACTAAAGTTCTACAACGACTAAAGTTTGATCAAAATCGTTTGAGCCGTTTTTGGGAAATTTGTATTTTTCATGTTTCTTGGCGGTTTTTGGGGGATAATTACCCTTAAAAATAAAAAAATGAAAAAACGCCTGGAGATATCGTGGATTAGTACCTACATACCAAATTTCATCAAAATCAGCCCACTGGTTAAGGCTCTAGCTCTGTACACATCCACACAGAGAGAGACAGACATCACGTAAAAACCAATTTTTTGGGTTCAGGGAGCACCAAAACGAATATTTACACTAACAACTCAAATTCAAAAATTTTGACGAAAACAATACTTTCTCCATATACTATGTATAGAGGGAGAAAGTCAAAAAGGTGCATAGCCAAAAGCTAAGCTAGAGAGACATAATTCTTGCAGTTTATTATCTCAACTCATATGAGTGTTAATTGGTGTGGACTTGACACTTTAGATAACCATATGAGGTGTTACTCTTTACCAGTGAGTACGTTGAGCCAAATGTCAGAAGAGTTACATTACTTAGTTTGATAGTTTTTTTATTTTAAAATCAAATAAATAAGTTTGTATAATACTGCTTCAAAAACAGCTGTTTCCAGTACATGCGTTGAGGTGCTTAAGTTGTTCTTTATATTCCTTGGATAAAAAAGTATTGTTTTGATGACCTTTTTCGACCTAGGACAAAAAACATCCATTTGATGACACCTTTTGGTCGAGGTAATCAGCTGTTAACACGTTCACCGCGTTACAGAAAATTTGTATGTGATTATGGTGGTGCGTTACAAGACCTATGGTTAGTGATGGGAAAAGGGAAATTGTAGAAACCAAATGTAACTATTATGATAAATTATTAGAAAAATCACAAAATGTTAGTAAAAGCGCTTGGAACATCATAAAAAGAGAGGTTGGAAAGAATGATAAAATTAATGATAACAGAGTTGATAGTATACCATATATTAATGCAAATGATTGTTTAGATGTAAGGAGTGTATGCCAACTTTTTAATGATTACTACACGACTATGGTTGATAATGACATAGTGCCAAAGTTAAAATGTTCTCCTAATTCAAAACCTGTTTTATTAACATCCCAAAAAGTTTTTCCAAAGATTTAATCTTTCTTCTCTTACTTATGAACAATTAGATCAAATTTTAACTTCATTTGACAGTAAATTTTCAATAGGTTGGGATGAAATACCAATGCCAATAATTAAGCAGGCACGTATATATTTATTATTACCATTACTGCATGTCATTAATTCCTCTTTCATATCTGGTATATTTCCTGGAAAACTTAAGATATCTAAAATTAAACCTTGTTTCAAGAAAGGTGACCCAAGAGAAAAATGTAATTATAGACCAATATCTTTATCTTCTTTTTCCAAATTTTTTTTGAGAGCAAGCATATATAACTGTGTAACTTCTTAAATGAAAATAATTTATTAGATAAACAACAATTTGGTTTTAGAGCGGGAAAATCTGCAACGGATGCAGGGGTGGATTTCTGTGAGTCTGTCATTAGATCAATCAATGCAAAAGAAAAAGTAGTTGGAATTTTCCTAGATTTAACTAAAGCGTTTGATAGTGTCTCTTATGATTTAATGCTTAAAAAACTACATTGTATTGGTGTCTGAGGGAGAGCTTGGCGCTGGTTTGAATCATACCTTGTTGGAAGACAGCAGTATGTTGCAATTGAGCACATAAATAGTTTTAACCAAGTGATTACCTTTAATTCTTCAACGAATATTATAAATTATGGTGTCCCTCAAGGATCTATATTGGGACCTCTATTGTTTTTAGCGAATTTCCCCTATAGGGAAGAAGCTATTACCGTAGTCGGCATGGTAAGACCTAGGCCCGGGACCATGATAACTTTTCGTTTTGAGGTCCCCAGACCCCAAAAACACCATTCGTTCGAAACTGTATATATATATATATGTGTGTCCGTGGGTGCGATAACTCTCGTAAAAAAGGTCTGATTTTGCTGAAATTTGGTACAAACGTGTAAAGCAGCATTTATGACTTAAGTTCGAAAACCAGACGGATCGAGCTATCCGAAGGGGTATTTTGGGGGGGGTTTTGTACCCCAAAAATGGGTTGAGTTTTTTACATACAATTTTTGAAAAAGTAAAATGTAATTTTTTCCCATTGAAATCAGCTTAAAAATACGCACAATTTGATGTTTTAATCATTGCTCTACGTCAATTGGTTAGTGAGATATTGAAAGTGCTAAACACAGTACGTTGTTATTCTTATGGAGAATAAGAAAAATTGTTATCTCGCTTATTTATCAACTTATCCTGACGAAACTTGGTATATTGCTTCATTTCATTGTGGTCTATTGATATTTGCACAAAAACCCATTTTTTGGCCGATAGTTCCCGTAGCAGCAAACCTGCATACTCAGCCCCATGTTATTCTTATGGAGAATAGTTAACGTGTTATCTCCTTTAATTATGAACATAAATTAATAGAACTTGGTACATGGCTTTACCTAGTTGAGTTATATTGATATTTGTATAAAAGCCCATTTTTAGTGTTCCTTATTTCAGCAAACCTGTATACTCAGCCGCCATGTTATTCTTATGGAGAATACAGTAGAGCGTCAAAAATCCAAACCAATTGGGACCGTAGGTGGTTCTGATTACCGATTTGTTCGGATTTTCAAACATACCCTAGAAATGCCTCTTAGACACATAATTAGGCCTACACTATTAAATATGCAGTTCTAGGCTATAGTAAATGAAACAAAAACAATAGTTTTTTTGTACTTACGTATATTATGTACATTACTGCAGTTGGTTAAAAATAGACACGCCCAAGGTCATTTACCTGGCTCGGCGCACTTACTCATTCCCCCTCCAGGCGCCGGCAGTTTGGCGCGAAATTTTAAAACATGTCGTTTCCGTGCTAATTCAATACATTACAGTATTAATAACATCCTCAGGAGAGGTTCGGATTTTTGACGTTTCGGATTTTTGACGTTCGGATTTTCGACGCTCTACTGTAATTAAAATGTCATAAATCGTTTATTTATGAATGTACATTGATTAAACTTGGTATGTGGCTTTATGTGGTATTAAGATAAATTAATATGCATTGGAAATTCGCTGAGTACGCAGGTTTGCTGCTACGGGGGTATATTAATATATTTTAATGGTTTCCCATCAATAATAGAACAGCCTAACAGTGTTTGTCTCTTTGCTGATGATATAAACATAAAAATATGTGGTAAATCAAATGCTGATATGGAAATTTCATCTTTTGTTCATCTTTCTCGTGTCATTCAACATTTACATGATATGAATTTGTTACCAAATCCGGAAAAAACAAAAATTATTAATTTCTCATTTTCAAGGCAAAGCTCAGCTAACACAAATATTTTCATGAATGAAATGTTATTAACTGAAGTTAAAACAGTAAAGTTTCTTGGACTGAATATTGATGATGGATTTAATTGGGATTGTCATGTTAATTCTGTTTGTAAAAAGGTATCTTCAGGCCTGTATGCGTTGAGGCAAATGTCTAAATTTAGCAGTTTCAAAACTTTTAAAAGTAATTTACCATGCACTGATTGAACCACATATTTCTTTTGGGTTATGCCTATATGGGAGTACATCAGTTAATAATTTGAATAGTATATTTATAATGCAGAAAAAGCACATCGTATCATGTTAAAATTAAAACCAAAAGAATCTGTAAAAGAACACTTTAAAGAAACAGGAATTATGACTGTGCACAGTTTATATATTTTTCAATTAATTCTTCACGTTTAATCAAAATCAGAAACAATGCCAACATTGAATTCTTTTCATAACTATTCAACCAGGAAAGGTAATCACCTGGCTTACAATAGGCATAATTTGTCAATGTACAAGAAAATACCCTCTTATAATGGAATTCTATTTTTTAACAAATTACCTATAGATATTAAAAATATTGCTATCTTTAATTTATTTTAAAACATCTGAAAACATTCCTTATCAATAGACCATTGTATAAGACAAAAGCATTTTTTACTTATCTTTAAAAAAATATTTTTGAGGTAAAAATTATGTTTCGGTTAGTCGGGTGACTCGTGACGCCATTCTGTACTATTATGTGCATTTTTGGAATAAAGTTATTTTGATTGATTGATTGATTGATTAACAATGGAAATAACTGTAAGTTTTAAGCAATCAACTGGATAGACTAAACACAGTTAATCAGCATGCCATGTTGGCTTTGAAACGGTAACACAATATTTATACGGGAATGTCAGTATACTATTACGTTGTGATCGCGAGCGAAGCCGCGACAAGCTACTAGTATATATATATATATATATATATATATATATATAAATTTGAACGAATAGTGTTTTTGGCATCTGGAGACCTCGAAACAAAAAGTTATCATGGTCTCGGGCTTAACTCTTACCATGCCACCTACGGTAATAGCTTCTACCCTCTAGGGGAAATTCGCTAAAACCACATTCCAATGAATTGTTTAACCTGAAAATCAGTGGAATCGAGAATCGACAATTGGAATCAAATCATCCCTAAAAACCTGTATAAAAGCTGTTTATTTAGAGTAGCATGATCAAGATGGAAGAAAACTTTTAATGATAAAAAGTAAACAAAATTCAGTGTTTGTGAAATTTTCAAACTGTTAACTAATCTCAGTAAGGGGGATATATTTTTTACAAAAAGCTAGTCAAAATGCAAAATGTCAAAAGTCATCCTAATATATGGTGAAATTATCAAACTCCCTCCCAAGTAAAAAAGGAGGGAAATGAAATCGAAGTGGTAAAGTTGTTAGAAATGCCCTATAAAATCAGCAGGGAATAATACAAAATGAACAAACTTAAATAAAAAACTGCTTTATTAATACATTTGTTATAAAAGTAGAAATTTAGTTTATCACATAATAGTCTTCGGTAGGTACAACTCAAATAATCAGGCATATGTTTAGGGATAAATCTAAAAGTAGGACATAATTCAAATGCAGAAGTGTTACCTGAACATTGTAAGTTACACTTTAGGGATGGTTTCCAGAGAAATTCTCAGTTAAATAATGAGAAATTTCCAAATAAAACTTATAGCACGGCACACCTTACCTTATAAATATGTAATGGTTCTCAAGAGACTTTAGGAAAAACTATGCTGAACATATATAGAGTGAGTACAACTAGGTATAGAGTGAGCTGTGCACTAAGTCCATCTTGCAATTTAACAACATTTTAATAGAATGTTTTCTGGCTACCACTCTCCAAACATGATTCACTGCCTACGCCAAGTGACATTCTAAACCTAACTTAATATTATACACATATATACATGTTAAATTTTGAATTGACAACAACTAAGGTCAAAGTCAGATAGTAAATACTGAATAAAATATATTCAGTAAAAGTCAATTTGCTTTGGTACTCACTAAACATCATAACATCTGGTAGCTGAATACCAGGTTTTTTATTGAACAAGGAAAATGTCCAAGTACAGTAGTATAGTTTTCAAACTACGTACAACAATTACATTTAACAAATCTTCACTTTGTACAGTCTGCTCTTCCCAAAAACTTATAAGAGTAAAAATCAAAATCTAATTTGAACAATGATATTTAGACTAAAAACTGTGTTTCCATATTTCAGTTTTCAGTTTTAGCAATATAAATCTGTTTGTTCACATAAAATTGAGTTGATTTCATTTAATTTATGTGCATCTATAAAGTTAACACAAGAGAGCTATATGTTTTGTAATAATCTGTTATCACTACTTATTCAAATTCAAAATTAAATTTCTATGCATATAAAAATTTGCAATTTTCACACCTACAAATTTTTTTCTAACGAATATTGCTAGAACACTTATTACTTGTGATAACCACAAATACTAAATCATACAAACAGTAACACAAATTTAAAACATTTCAACGACTTAAGAGAGTAACTTGTTTGTTCTCTCCCTTACGCCAATCCTGAAAAGAACAGCCCTCAGAAGAATCTCTCCAGAGGTAATTTAAAATGTTTCTTGCTAAACAGTGATCAGCAAAATATTTACAATATATACAGTGGGGCGCCGAGTGCCGCACTCTAGCCGTGGACTGTCATCGTCTGTCGTTGGAACAGGTCCATGGTGAGCGCAGAGAGGAACACGGGGATGGAGTGTTGGTGGTGGAGGTGGAGGTCGATCAACTCGCCGCAGCTGCCAGAGAACGGGGTCTCTAGAAGCTCCATCCCTCCGCTGGTGGACATCTACACAGGCACAATACGTCTCTGAGTTCACCAAAAGAAATACCCACTCAAAAGATGTATTTTTGAAAAAGTGCTAAGATTGTAATTTGAACCAACGTAATAAGTTGTAGAGTAACAAGATTGACTATAAACAATAAAAAATTAACTTACATTCTATGTGGACTTAAGTTGACTAGAACATAAAATACTTTTCATTCGAAGGACAATCCTACTATTATTACCTAGTAGGGAAGAAATTATAGGGAGAGTCAAGAAACCTACCAAAAAGTGGAGAACTTGCGATGGACGAGTCACAACCCACAAAAATAAGCGAGAATTAAATACAGTGGACGCTCTTTTAATCGGCACGTTTGGGACCACGGCCATGCCGGATAACTGATTTTGCCGGATAATAGAACATACATTGTTTTTCAAGGGGATATTGAAGATAATTAACTCCATGCAAACCCAAATGAATGAAACATATTTTTATATGACAATGTTGTGAAGGAAATCACAGAATACAAAATACTATAAGGTTTACACACTGAAAATAGCATGCACAGTCCAGTGCACTGTTAGCTAATGTCAGTAGAGGTCTGTGAGCGCCCGAACATAACCTGAAAAAGCCGATTCTGAGTGGCTCGGCTGATGCCAGTTAATAGAACGTGCCGGATAAAGGAGCATATACTGTATGTGCAATTCAATTCAATTCAATTCAAACATCTTTATTCATTAACTGTACAAGTTTACAGATTGAATAGTGTCATGCAGGTACTATCACTGTACTGCAACTAAAACTAAGAAACTAATCTAAGCTACAACTTAACAGTTGAATCTACAGAACAGTTTTACTAAACAAAAGTACAAACAAAAATAAAACCTGAGAGAAAATAGAAAAAATTATTTATGTAAGCAAAACTACCCTGCTGCGTCTAGACAATAGAACTCCTCAATTGAGTAAACAGGATGACTTGTGAGGTATGCCTTTAGTGCTTTCTTGAATTTTGTATCATTTGTTATGTTCCTTATTTCTACTGGAATATATTTTAAGAGTTTAGAACCCATATGCGAAGTTTTTTTCTTAAAAAATTCTAGGTTGTGTTTCTCAATTTTGAGACGATGTCTCGTGTTGTAGTTATGACTTACTACATTTCTTAAACCCAACCGCAGGGTTAAAATAATTGTTTCAAAAATGTAAAGATTATAAATATATATATCAGCAAATATGGCCTTTACTGAGTCTTTCCATTTTAGATTTAACATTATTCTAATAGCTTTTTTTTGTAGTTTTAGAATTTTGTCCAAATTGTTTTTCTTTGTCGATCCGTAAATACTAATTCCATATGAGATATGTGAGTGGATCAGAGCAAAATATATTTGTTTCAAAGTTTCGATACTACAACTTTTAGACATTTTCCTCATCGCATACAGACCAGATGCCATTTTACTGAGTACCGAATCAACATGTAGGTCCCAACTTAAATTTTCATCAATTATTAAACCAAGAAATTTAGAGTGGCTAGATAGATTAAGTTTGTGCTCATTAATACTAATATTTGGCACAATTTTTGATTTGGATTGTTTGGTTTTAAATGAAATTAAATTTGTTTTAGTTGGATTGAGTAATAAATTTCGTGTGTCAAAAAAAAGCTGTTGATAAAATTTAAAGTGTCATTCGAAGATTGTTATTTGGAATATAAACAGTTGATTGTTTTTGTTAGTTGGTAAACAAATGAATCAAATTTGTGAGGTAGAAGCCTAGAAGTTACTTTAACCTTAAAAATATTGAGGCTGAAAGTAGAGGATTAAACACAAAACCAGAAGGGGTCTCGAGACAGATGATAAAAATGCTTATAGCTTAATTTGATTATTAAATGACCTAATACACCCCCCTACTAGTACTGGCCAACTGTTGTCCCACAATAATTTACATACAACTTATGTGATATTGTTTTAAATGGGAGCTATTATAACGGTGTGCAACAGTTGCATTGCCTTGAACTGTCGATTACCAGGCCGGATCATGGGAAAATGACAGTAACACATAGTCTATATGGCTATTGTTTCATGCATCAGGTGGCTGGTATAAGAGAGTCAAGAGAGTATAAGGTTTTAAGTTGGAACAACACTGACTTGAGGGAGAATTGGAAGCAAACTTATCATGTGGCTAGTATTTGTAATATTTAATGCTTTTTCATCCTCGTACGGTAGGACGAGTGTCTGCTTGGAAAATAAACGTAATGTTGTAAGACTATTAAATAAATATAACAGCACTAACAGCCTAACACACAACTGCGCTTGAAGCATTTTTAACATTATAATTACCCTATACGCTTTCGCACTGGGGTGGGAAGGTGCAATTATATGGGCGCGGAGCATCAAACTAAGGAGTACATAGTTAATTACTATCCTGTGTGTGCTTTCCATTAAGGGTTGTCCAGCTTGCATGGAACAAGTGAGGCTGGACCATCGATATAAATACTACTGGATCGTGCGCTGCCCGTAAGGCACGGGTGCAGCTTTCCAAGCGCACACAGTAGTTGGGGGTTGCAGTCAGGGTATCTAGCAGGCGGAATGGGCAAAAGATATGGCACGAAACCGTGTAGAGCGCCGGCTGGCCGTGTGAAAAATCTTGTGTAACATATGGTTAACAGCTGATTATCCCCTTCTTGTCAGGCACAGGTTACATTTGGCGGGTTATCGCCACCCTCATCTACTTATCATTGTTCTTCCGCGATTACTGCTGAATAATTTTGTGTTGTTGACAGTTTTTAGTTTTTAATCTTCGGTTTTGTATTATGATGTGCTTTGTTTTGTTGTACTATAAATGAATAATGGCGAGGAGTTGTACTGCTTATAACTGTACGACAAAATGGATGAAAGGGAACGGCATTTATTTTAATTTTTAATTTGAAATACATTATTTGATTATTTGTAAAATATATTCCTGTAGTCTACCACTAGGAGCACTTAACTGTATTCCCCCAACTCTTTCTATTACAGTGATTCTTTAAATTTATTAGAAGTAGACCTTTGGTCTGACATTAGCAGCTGAGAAACTGATTTTATTTCTTATGTTGGGCATTCTCTAAAATTAATCACGTGTTAAGCTCTTACCTCAATTACGGTTTGCCATGTTGTTTAAAGTTGGTCACAATAATTACGTAAATAAGAATGATTAATAAGAAAGGCTTATACCTATTAAAGAAATGAATATAAGACACCACACCCCCTGAAGTTAAGATTATTCGAGTACGGTATTCTAAATTTAAAACATTGGAATCTCAAAACTACATGCAACGGTATTGTTGTATGCATTTTCTCATACTGCAGTACTGTAGCCCAACTGTAATCGCAGACTTTATCTGTGCTATAATGTTTAGGTATTGAAAGCTTAAAACCTGCTCTAAGTTTCTACTAACGAAAAATATGCCTATAGACTTAAGCTGTATTTAATTAACCCAAATGAAAGCACCCATAAACTAACATTGGAAGTTTGTAATCCCTTCAAAGGTAGGGATTATGCCATGTAACACATTATGAATTTCAGGGACACCATACAATGTTTTTAACTGTGGCGTAAAGTATTTTAAGGATCATCATTTACTAATATAAAAAAAACTGATATTGTAAAATATAAAAAATTAGGTACAAGACAAAAGTTAATCACGGTTATTTTGTTCAATGACATGTGATTGGGTTATGGAACCCTTTAGATAAAGAATAGTTGTTTTTTCCTAATAAAACATGGTTAGTTAGTTATACAGTATATAGGTTTTAGCGAATTTCCCCTATAGGGAAGAAGCTATTACCGTAGGTCTCATGGTAAGACTTAAGCCCGAGACCATGATAACTTTTTGTTTTGAGGTCCCCAGATGCCAAAACCACCATTCGTTCAAATTTTTATATATGTATATATATATATATATATGTGTGTGTCCGTAAGCACGATAACTCTCGTAAAAAAAGTCCGATCTTAATAAAATTTGGTACAAATATGTAAAGTACCATTTATTTGAACGAGTTCGAAAACCAGACAAATTGCACCATCCGAAGGGGGGTTTTTAGGGGGTTTTGTACCCCAAAAATGGGTTTTTTGGGGTTTTCACATATAATTTTGATTTAAACCAAATTTTAATTTATACCATTAAATTCAGCTTAAAAAAACAAACAATTTGGTATTTTGATCATTGCTCTACGTCAATTGGTTACTGAGATATTACAAGTGCTAAACACAGTACGTTGTCCAATGTTATTCTTATGGAGAAATAGACAAATTTTATATCTCGGTTATTTATGAACATATACTGACGAAACTTGGAATATCACTTCATCTGGTTGTGGTTTGTTGATGTTTGAACAAAAAACCAATTTTTCGCCTATGGTTACCGAAGCAGCAAACCTAGGTACTCGGTCCCCATGTTATTCTTATGGAGAATAATAAAAATGTTATATATCGCTTATTTATGAATGTATATGGATGAAACTTGGTATGTGACTTGACTTAGATAAGTTCTATTGATATTTGTATAAAAATCCATTATTTTTTGTTCCTTTTTGCAGCAAACCTGCGTACTCATCCCTAATGTTATTCTTATGGAGAATAATGAATATTTTAAATATCGCTTATTTATGAATATATTTCTTATGAATTCTGGTAAGAGGCTTAATGTAATATTAAGACATATATATTCATTGGAAATTCGCTGAGTACGCAGGTTTGCTGCGACGGGGGTGTATTTAATTTATTTTATCCTACTACAATATCAAATATTTCATAACTTTATTTATATATCAGTAGAAATTTCAAAACCAGATAGATGGTGAGTGAAATACAAAAGCTAAACTAGTTCAGATGTATCTGAATTGTTGTATTTCATTTTTGATTTTAGTGATGTTATATATTTTGTATTAAGTATTCCAAACTGAACATGTCGTTAAGAATGATTATTCACAATAACATTGCTTTAAAATGTATTTGTAAAGCATAAAACGTCTGGGAAAGGCGCCGAGACACAATGATAGAGTATTGCGCAGAGAGGCGATTTTTTCCCGTTCCGCCTACTAAAATTCCAGATCGCAACCACCGGCAGCTGGCTCGGGTTGCGGAGCGGACCTGCCGATCCAGTAGTATTTACATCGAAGGGCTGGACTCCAATGGCTTCGCACCCTTAATTTAGCTCAAAATGTGTGATGGGAGATCCTTTATTTATTTTCTGAACTTAATTAACGAAGGTAGATCATACCAGAGTTTTTTTGTTGTTGTAAACACCGAAATACTGAAATCATAGTAATATTAGTATTAACTAACCTTGAAGAGCAGGTGATCGTCAGGAGCCTCCGCATACAGGCTGCTCAGACGGTAGATCTTGTTGGCAAGTCCGTCCACCTTGTAGCCGAACAGCTGATACACCGCCTCACGGAACTCATGGCTGGTGGTTTTAAACACTTCTCGCAGCCTTTGGTTTTGTCGTTCAAATGACTTGATCTTCTCTTTCAACTCTAGAAACAATTTATCGTTTAATAGTTACATATTGTACAGTAAAATTGTAAAATACTGATTTATAAACTATCCGATACGTACAACCACTAGCAAACCCCCCTACAGAAACCCCCTTACAATCCCATAGCCATTACAGTAAAAATGTAATACAATTTGGAGAATCGGTTAGAAGGGATTAAGTCATATTTATTTTGCAAAATGCCTTTACAAAACAATTTTGTATACATATTATCTTAAAACAATGCGCTATAGACCACTGGATGTTTTAAACAGATAAGTATAATTATTAAAGGGGTTTTACATTTGGATAACCAGCAACCTGATTGAAGTAAATTCTAATCTTTTAGTTTCAACCCAAATCCGCAAACAGAATCTTCTAGTTTAAACTGCTTATAAACAGTAGTTAATTGGTATTCAGTAGGGGTGTGCGAGTAGTGATTTTTTTAATCGAGTCGAGTCGAGTAGTGCCAATTATTTTCGAGTTTCGAGTATTTTCGAGCGAGTATTTGCCATCAATTGGTAGTTTAAAATAGTGTAATGGGATTTGGATATCACCCTAGATTTGATAATCTAAACATGGTTTCTAACTAATACATGAGTAGCAATACAAAGTTTTGGCCAGTACAATCAAACTGGATTACGTATTGACTACCAAAACCAGGTTTGATATTCGTTTCCAGCCGATGAAACAGGAACCTGTTGTCATTTGGCCAATTTCACCTGGTCTAGACATCGCTTATAGTCAATATTAAATGAAGAAATCGTTAGTCACGGCCGATTTTACGTGATGCGATCGCCTTTTACGGCCGTTACTACGCGTTTTGGCTGGTCGCAATCGTTCACGGTCGTCATTTCGGGCGATTTTACGTGATACGATTGCTTTTGCGGCCGTTACTAGGCGTTTTGGTCGGTCACAAACGTTCGCAGTTGTAATTTTTGGCCGATTTTATGTGATGCGATTGCCTTTTGCGGCCAAAATTGCGCGGTCCGATCGTCATTTTTGGCCGATTTTACGTGATGCGATCGCCTTTTACGGCCGTTACTACGCGTTTTGGCCGGTCGCAATCGTTCGCGGTCGTCATTTTCGGCCTGTTTTACGTGATGCGATCGCCTCTTGCGGCCGTTACTAGGCGTTTTGGTCGGTCACAAACGTTCGCAGTCGTAATTTTTTGCCGATTTTATGTGATGCGATTGCCTTTTGCGGCCGAAATTGCGCGGTCCGATCGTCATTTTCGGCCGATTTTACGTGATGCGATCGCCTTTTACGGCCGTTACTACGCATTTTGGCCGGTCGCTATCGTTCGCGGTCGTCATTTTCGGCCTGTTTTACGTGATACGATCGCCTCTTGCGGCCGTTACTACGCGTTTTGGCCGCTCGCAATCGTTAGCGATCGTTCGGTAATCGGCGGGAAATACTCGTTCGAACTTTCGAGTAGTTTTCAAAACTTCGAGTTGAGTTCGAGTATTAAAATACTCGGCCGAAAACTCGAAGTTTCGAGTACTCGCACACCCCTAGTATTCAGTTACTAAAATATTAGGAATAAAATGACAAGTTAACAAAATACACAAATCGCTTGAGTATTAAATTTCCAGTGATCAATTGATTTATTAATTTAGGTGAAAGGAAGCCTTTTGATGTTACATAATTGAATTTTTAAAAGCATAAATTTATATATCAGCTCAAACTTAGTTATCTTTTAAGCTATGCACTAATGATATAAAATTACTAGAAATTTAAATTTTGAGAAATATTTCCAGGGCGTTAACAGGGGTGAACAGTAGTGTTTAGTGATTAATGAGTTTAAAACCTTTTATGGCTCTGTCATTAACGGTTCGTTGACTCTGCAAGTACGGTATTGAGGCTCTTGTTACTCATCCCGCACGGTGTAATGCAAGGGTTTGCAGGATTTAACTTTACAGCGGCAACATAGACCCTTTAATTAATTAAAAGTCTCATTAAAAAGGAAGAAATTATCTACTTGTGTACTTTCAATATTTGTTGACTGAATTGTATTTAAACAAGGTTTTTATAAACTACAACAAATTCAAACAGAAAAATAATTTTGAAATTCTAAAAACTGCAAGAGTTAACAGTAATTCTTACATCAAGTGCTGTTTTTATGTTGATAGCCTATTGGTTATTGGTGATAGCCTGTTGGTTATCCTACTTGGATAAAAGCTCTTGTATTTAATCACTTAATAATGCTGTGCTTACGGCGAAACATGTTGTGAAACTCCTTCACAATTATGAACTGTTTGATGGAAGGTATGTACAACCTATTTTAGTTTAACATAATTCCAACAGGATGCAGTAGATCAGAGATACAGCACTTGCCTCGTAAGTTAGACGTGGTCAAGCATAGGTTCGATCCCGGCTGACTACTGTGATACTTTTTCACTAGCGGTCACCAATGGCTTGCCCATGTGACTAATGCAGTACGGTACCTAGCTGTCTTTAGATGGGCCGCAGAGACCTATTGGCCTGTGGCTACAGGAAGATAAGGATTTTAAAAATAAAAATAAATTATTTTAACGTTGAACTGAAATTACAGACCTCAGCATCGCTACTTTTCCCTATCTTAATGATGTTATTTTCATGTTCCGATGTAGATTTTACGTAGGGTAGTCTGGAGCCTTAATCTAGGTTTGAAAATTGGTAGAAACTAGGGATGAGTCAATACCAAAATTTATCGATTCTCGATACCGATACAGATACCAGAAAAATTGATCCTCGATACCGATACCATCGATTTTTCAGTACCTATAGTTGTTAAACCTATTGTTAAAAACAGTGAAAAATTTTTGTAATCATTTAAAATTATTTCGTAGTATTTTGTAATTAATTATTAATACAATTTGTTGACGCAATTTTTTACATAATTTATTGTTAATTTCACTAGTGTCCTATAGTAATATAGAAAAACAACAACTATTTATTATATATTTATAATGGGGAAAAATTACCCGGCGCCTCCACCACTTTGTGATGTACACAACCTCATCGATATACAATCACCAGGAGCGTAGCTTAATGAGTACCCTTTAGAGTAGGTTTCTCACAATGAGACAAGCTTCCTAAGTTTAACACTGTTTTATTTAGTCCTCACTTCTCTCTCTTTGGTAAAGTATAATTGTAATAATACCTAAGTTAATTTTAACTGAACTGGTCAACCCCAGGTAGCGTCCTGGAGGCAGCACGGTCAAAGTATCTTGATCCCCTTAATAATTTAGAGACTGTTCCTTGATTTATAGGAAAACAGACCACCCAATTTAACGTGTATTAATCCCTCGATGATATTCCCTCTTATCAAACAAACCCACACACAAAACTACTATCGAACTCAAAACCCTAAATGAATTTAGTCTTCCTAACCTGACAGGGCTCAACCCTACACAGTAACCAATACGTCTACTCACCCACCTGGACTCTCCTGGGTCCAGTGCCCCACTGACCCCGATACAAATCAAGCCACCCTATTTAACTGACCGCCTTCTACTGAGTGTCAAAGCACTCAGTGTTTACATAAACACCTCCAGCACGCTTCCTACTCGGCGAGGTCTTACTTCTCACAACAAGGGTTCAGAGACCTAGTTACAATTAGTTCTTCACAATACAAATGACTTATAAAATAACTCTAAACCTTTTAACCACCCATTACACTTGGTTGTAAGATAATGACTCAAAGAAATAATGTTGGTCAGCCGACTGATTTATTGCTTTCAACTGGACCCCACCCCTCCCTCTTCCTTCCTTATCTCCAGGGTAAAATGTTTTCCGGCGACCCAAACACTCCCCGTACCTTTTGGTGCGCGGGTAAACGGCGGAAGTATTCCTTCCCGTGCACTTTGTAGCGCTGGTAAACGGCGGGGGTATTGATGGTATCAGTATCGACATTAAACGAATGAATCTCGATATCGATACCAATGCCCAAGAATTGGTGGTATCGAGAATTGACTCATCCCTAGTAGAAACTTCACATGACCCGAGGAGAGTGTTTCCCCAGGTTCGCCACTCACCTTCCACCTCCTTGACGCCCGTGTTGGCGACCCTGTCGTTGACCGCGGCCGTGAGGTCGTGCGTCTGCCCCTCCTCCATCAGCCGCAACCTCTCCCGCAGCTTGGCCACCTCCGCCTGCGCCACCTCCAACTCTGACTGCTGCCTCTGCTCTGCCTCCGCTACCGGGTTCATCCTATTGCCACATGATCAACTTAGGACTACTCATTTCCGGTGATCCAATAAAGGCCATTTCACACCGGCATCCACGGAGTCCACGTTTGCTCGTGGAACGATCAGCTTGGAACATTCAAGTGGAAGTGCATCGCTTTACGGTAGTTTGTCATCCTTTTTTGAGATGTCTTCATTAATAATTAACAAAACTTTTTCAGACTTGTCCTTATTTAATATAAAATAGGTGTTCAACTGGTCGTTGGCCTACTTCAGATGACGTATTAAATGGTGGTACTCACCAAAGGTTTCTCGTCTTTTATTTATTGAGTGAACATATTCCAATCTACTTGTAAGACTGTACAACAGTACTGTTCCTGTCACTACTGAAACTTTCACAATCCAGCCACGGCACATCTTCACTAAACCCATCACTACACCACGGCACGTCTGAAGATATCATATTTTGATGAAGACTGACGTTTATCGGAGGAAATAGGCAGGAAAAATAACACAACACATCCACTCAGATTGTCCACATGCAGAGTGAATTGGCATGTCCATGGACGTCGCAGATTGCGGTATGAAAAGGCTTTAACCAGTACTAGAAACAGATTTCAGTAATTCCAGTCTAGTAGATAATATAAATAAATTCTCTAGTTACATCGGATCACTGTGCCTTGAGACCCCAGGTGGCCTGTAGGGCTCAGCAGCTGTTAGTTAGGCCACTTGAAAACCCACCTTTTGGTGTACTTGTTCAAGACAGTTGCAACAAACACGTCACTGTTTCAATTACTGCCCCCCCCCCCCAGTTGGTGCTTGCTGCCTAAATCAAAGCTATGGGGAACTGCCTTACTCAAAATATTTGCTTTAATTCTCTCGCATTACTTCTCCACAAGGGTAGCTTTTTAAATGGCCTAACTATAATTTGTAAGACTATACATAATTTTTTACTACAATAAAAATAAAAATACCCCCCGTCACAGCAAACCTGCATACTCAGCGAATTTCCAATTGAGATATAAATGTCTTAATACTACATAAAGCCACTGACCAAGTTTCATAAAACTTTATTCACAAATAAGCGGTATATACAATTTTAATTATTCTCCATAAGAATAACATTGGGGCTGAGTACGCAGGTTTGCTGCAACAAGGAACACAAAAAATGGGCTTTTACACTAATATCAATATAACTCAACTAGGTGAAGTCGTGTACCAGTTGTATTAATTTATGTTCATAATTAAGGGAGACATAGCATTTAATTATTCTCCATAAGAATAACATGGGGGCTGAGTACGCAGGTTTGCTGCTACGGGAGCCTTTTTCAAAAAATTTTTTTGAGCAAATATCAATAGATCACAACCAGATGAAGCCTTACATCAAGTTTCGTCAGTATATGTTCATAAATAAGCGAGATATCAAATTTTTCCTTTCCTCCATAAGAATAACATTAGACAACATTAGACTGTGTTTAGCACTTTCAATATCTCGGTAACCAATTGACGTAGAGGAATGATCAAAATACCAAATTGTATGTTTTTTAAGCTGAATCCAATGGTTAAAACAATTATTTTACTTTTTTCAAAAATTATATCTAAAAAATTCCAAAAAAAAATTTTTGGGGTACAAAACCCCCCATAATACCCCTTCGGATAGAGCGATATGGCTGGTTTTCAAACTTAGTCATAAATGTTGCTTTACAGATTTATACCAAATTTCATCAAAATCGGATCATTTTTACGAGAGTTATCGTGCTTACGGACACACATATATACAGTTTCAAACTAATGGTGTTTTTGGGGTCTGGGGACATCAAAACGAAAAGTTATCAGGGTCCCAGGCCTAGGTCTTGCCATGCCGACTACGGTAATAGCTTCTTCCCTATAGGGGAAATTCGCTAATAATTGATTTGTACTTTAAAAGTTAGTTAGTTTAGCGCTGTAAGTTAAACAGTGTGAATAAACTCTATAAATTCAAAAGGAAAAGAATATGAAAGGTAATTTTGAGATTATAGTTTTTTATATAGAAAAGATTTCCTCTTAAGTGACCCTGAAGACAGTTGCTAAGGCAATAGATGCATAGAATGCTTAGCACCTAGCTAATCGAGTTTAGTTATTTTCAACCACGTTTTATTGGCTCAAAATCTGCTTAACTGTCCTAGTTATTCTAGTGGAGGATAAAACATAATAGGGAGATTACAAACTTGTCAAAAGTGCACAGATAAAATGAGTGAAATGAAGGGCAGAGGAATGACAACAGAATAACTCTTTAAACCCGGAGTTTACGGCCTAACTAACCGCACTGTGTGTGTGCAACATGTCACATGCTTGTACCCACTTGAAGTGCAGTATCTTGCAGTCGCGCATATCAAAGTCACCCTTGAGTGAGCGATACTCCATCTGCATCTTAAGCTCCTCTATTTCCTTGACGAGCGCTTCTTTCTCTTTGGTCAGAGCCGCGTTCTCCGCCACCAACTTATCCAGGCGCTCTGAACCTGCTTTGGTGGTGAACCCTGAAACAATCCAGACTTACTTTAATTTAGGCTCACTAGAAAAACTACCCTTTGTACTTTGAGCAGAAAATACTATAGGCCCCAATAGTTTAAAATTTGAAATACCATTTGTTAAAATGCTGATATAATAGAACATTATGCATGCTTTTTGGCTGCAAAAAATAACCAGAAGTAAATAAATATTCAATAGACTCCATCTAGTCTGGCTTCTGTTGGTTCCACTGTCAGATGGTCCAGCTGGCCACTTAAAAATTAGTCAACCACTCGCGAGAGGGTTTCCCACGACAAAAAATAGTGTTGACTGTGTCGTCACTGACCGGAAATTCACTTAATCAGACTTGAAATCGACTGTTCTACTTATCTTTATATTAAAATTCATGTTATTTAGCCCCAGAGCCGATATATAACTAAATAAAGGTTTTCCTTTCGTCAACAGCTCCAACAAATTGTAACTTATGTTACAATCGTTTCGGCATTATAATGCCATCCTCAGACTCAATAAAACAAATTTCTGCTGAAGCAGCGTCATCACACTTAAAAATACACAACATGAAAATCGAACATTTAAACGAAAAGTACCACAAACAGGCCTGTCACACACACGTTCCACAGTACCGGCTGACATACCGCGATCTAAGCAAGTTGCCGACTGAGGTTATTCCTGCATTGTTCCTGGCGTGGTGGCGTTATCAGCTGAACTTTGCTCTACTGCCTTTGGTTCACTGTTCCGATTTAAAATACTATTGAATATTAAGTGGGATTTATATTGCAGTTTGCATTGAAAATTAAATTATCATGGTTATTTTTCGAGCAGGCCTTGTAAATCTCGTATTCTTCCAGGGTATCCAGCCTATTGCCTTTCTTGCAGGTGTGAAGAATTTCTAAGCCAGTATTCAGATCATTGATATCGTGGTTTTCATCAACCAGGTGTTGTGCGAAAGATGATTTTTGCTTGTCGGCTCTTGGGTTCGGATAGTGCTCTTTTTACTTAGTTCTAGATGAACGTCCTGTTTTTCCTATATAAAAGCTCGGGCAACTTACACATTTATTTTTATAAACACCTGACTTTGGACTTTTTTTAATTGTATTAATTTTAACATTTAGCTTGTTGATTGTCTTATTATTCGTCTTAAAAGCTAGTTCAATACCATTTTTTCTTAACTCTTTTGACAACCCATAATGGATTGAATGAGAATATTCTATACAGACATACCTCTTTTTTTGTTGTAGTTCAATATTTCCTGACCTTTTATTTCTCTGTTTCGTCACCGACCTGTCAATCACTTTACTATTATAACCGTTCACTACCGCAATGTGTTTGATTATATTTAGTTCTTTCTGATAGTTGGTGTCTAACATTGGCACGTTTAACAACCTATACACCATGACCATACTATTATAAGTTGAAAATTACTGTTTTGGAGGATGGTAAGATGAGCTATGAAAGCTCCCTAGGGTTGTGAGCCGACATGGATTTTTGTAATATAACTTATATCGGAATTTTATACTATTTTTGTGCCTTTTTGAACCGCAAAAAGAAAATGTACTACTTTACTTTGGAAGCTATAACCAATATAAAAGTCGGACTACAGGTCTAGCCCAAAAACACAAGTTTACTCAAATTAAAAACAAATAATATCATAATTCTTTACTCTTTTTGTACCTTTTTGTACCACCAATAAAATTGTTGTACTACCAAAATAAGTGCTCAGTAACAAAGTCGGCTCACAGGTCTACGTAAAAAACACAAGTACCTTAAAATGGAAATCAAACTATGCCACATTATTGTACTATTTTTGTACTTTTTTGTACTACAAATTAAAAATATTATACCGCTCAAATAAGAGCTCTGTGATTGATCAGAGGGATTATTAAAAAACACAAGTCCACTGAATAAAAAAACAATTATGGCTTATTTTTGCACTGTTTTTGTCTTTATTGTACCGCAAAAAAATACCCTTTTACTTTGGAAGTTATAACCAATATAAAATTCGGACTACAGGACACAAACGCAAAAACCCAAGTTCCCAAAAACGCAAGTTCACTAAAATTAAAAAGTATTATCTGAAAATGTTGTCCTCATTTTGTACCTATTTGTACCTCTAAAATAATGGCTAGGTATCAAAAACAAAGTCGGCTCACAGGCCTATGTAAATAATGCAAGTACCTTGAAATGGAAATATTGTTGTATTCTTTGGTACAAGAAATTACAATTTTTTACCGCTCAAATAAGCGCTCTGTAAACAATATACAAAGTCAGCTCACAGGTCTTCTTCAAAGTCTACTGCATTGAAAACACTTTTAGCGAATTTCCCCTATAGGGAAGAAGCTATTACCGTAGTCGCCATGGTAAGACCTAGGCCCGGAACCATGATAAATTTTCGTTTTGAGGTCCCCAGACCCCAAAAACACCATTCGTTCGAAACTGTATGTGTAGATGTGTAACTGTATATGTATATGTGTATAAATATATATATGTGTGTGTGTGTGTGTATGTTCGTGGGTGTGATAACTCTCGTAAAAATAGTCCGATTTTGATAAAATTTGGTAAAAACGTGTAAAGCATTATTTATGAATTTAAGTTTGAAAACCAGATAGATCAACCCATCCAAAGTGGTATTTTGGGGGGTTTTGTACCCCAAAAATTGGTTATTTTGAAGTTTTTACATGTAATATTTTAAAATGTCAAATTTTATCTTCGGGAATGATTGAAGGTTGAATATTGTTGACTGCAGAGAATTTTAAAGGATCTTTTACGCATGAGGTACAAATATAGTTGTCATCATTGCTGACTATGTCCAAGCGTCTGCAGACTCTGCATTTTTGATACGCGAGGGCTTCCAAATTATGCCTAAACCTCTCAGCATACTCCTCATCAGTTTCATGTGTAGTCTCCTGTCGATGGTACCGGGATGCATTTACGGTGCGTCATCCAAGATTTGCACCTCCTCTCCGTAAACGTGGCATTTCATTCACTTACAAAGGTAAACAAACCACTAAAATAAACAAAACAACAATTTCACAGAAAACTACTGTATTTACAAACAGCTGATAGTAACAGTCTGCATTTAAATTTGATCCTTATAACAGCTGTATAATCAACACACAGTAAACAAACCAAATAAAATATTTCTCCTATTAAAATAACATGGTAAATTTAAAGGGCCGTAGGGCAGAACCCTTATGTTCGATTTGGACCATTTCAGATATATACCTTCCCATAGATGGTTACTATGACCGAGCAAAATTTCGTGAGGATCACTCCAGCCATTCAGTAGGAGTATGTGTAAATAAAAAGCCAGAGTGTAGTATAGGAGCTCCGCTCAATCACAATTGTATATATCGCTGCAATGAATTTATATTGATGCAACTTGGTATGTGGCTTCACCCAGTTGAGTAATATTGATATGTACATAAAACCCCATATTTTTTGTTTCTTGTTGCAGCAAACCTGAGTACTCATCCCCAATGTTAATCTTATGGAGAATAATTCAAATTTGATATATCACTTATTTGTCAATATATTTTAATGAAACTTGGGATGCGGCTTTATGTGGTATTAAGACATATATTTTGCATTGGAAATTCGCTGAGTATCCAGGTTTGCTGCAACGGGGGTATTTTTATGTTATTCTTATGGAGGATAAGTAAAATGTAATGTAACCCTTAATTATGAACATAAATTAATAAAACTTGGTATGTTGGTTCACCTATTTGAGTTTTATTGATATTTGCATAAAAACCCATTTTTTGTGTTCCTTGTTGCAGCGAACCTGCGTACTCATCCCCCATGTTATTCTTATGGAGAATAATCAAAATTGTATATATCGCTTATTTATGAATTTATATTGATGCAACTTGGTATGTGGCTTCACCTAGTTGAGTAATATTTATATTTACATTAAACCCCATACTTGTTGTTCCTTGTTGCAGAAAACCTGAGTACTCATCCCCAATGTTATTCTTATGGAGAATAATTCAAATTTGATATATCACATATTTGTCAATATATTTTAATGAAACTTGGTATGCGGCTTTATATGGTATTTAAACATATATTTTGCTTTGGAAATTCCCTGAGTATGCAGGTTTCCTGCGACGGGGGTATTTTTTGATTTTGTTATATTTCTTTACTATTTTGTACCACAAAAAGACAATTTTACACTTTTTCTTTAGTAAGTTATAATGTAACTAATAAAAAATCGGACTACAGGTTTACTTTTTTTAGTTTACTAAAACTAAAAACTAACTATAAAATAATTTTGTACTCTTTTTGCAATTGTTTGAAACACCAAAATAAATGTTTGCATGTAAAATAATGGGTCTGTAATAAAATCAAAGTTGGCTCACAGGTCCCTGAAAAATACACAAGTACCTTGAAATGGAAGACATCCCCCCAGCAATATTTGTATACTAATTTAGATACACAGTTATTTTTGTACTGCAGATTATTATTGCTATACATCTCAATTAAAGCCCCTGCAATTTATGTAATAAAGCCAGCTCACAGGTCTACCCTAAAAACACCACAACCACACATTTCTGTACCACTTAAATAATGGCTCGTTGGAAAAAAAACTGTTTACCATTTTAATATATTTTAATAAAGAAAATGAGTATTGCACTACTCAAATACTCTCCTTGTCGTACCACAACACTGTCATGACTTACAACGTGTTGTTGTTGAACCCTTATAACGTTCATTAGATGAACCATTTAATGAAAGGTTTATAGGTATAAGAAATGAAAATAACAAATAAAAAAACCAATTCATTACTAAATTATATTTTAATTAATGTTTGTTAATTAGGAGAAACCATACATTTTTCAAGTATTTTAAATATATCATAATGATAAAAGCTATATAAATGATTTAATTATTAAAATAACTAATATTTTCCAAATGGCCATTTAAAACAGTCCGTATATTAAATTGTAACTAGGCATACATAAAGAGCCATAGGTCCCTAATACATGTTTAATCGAAAAGAAATGATATAAATTAACTATTCTTTAGACATATATAATTACAATACAAAAACATGTTTCATCTCTACATTTAACCCAAATTGTGAAATAACAAAACAAATAACTTGTATTAAAATATACATTATATTCCAGTGTTTAGGCTGGTGATTGAGCTGGCTATAGATAACCTTCACAGTTAACTATACTTTAGACTATAATTTGTATGCACATTAAAAAAGGGTTTCCGTAAAGATGTTTTAAAGAGACCATCTTTTTGCCTAAATTTACTTTGTACAAATGTGTAACTATAACACTGTCATCCTCGATGCTTTTGTTTCGTTACCTCTTGATTTTTCGTTTCAGTACCGTATATACAAAATAAATCTTGCGTACTCACTATGGAATAAAATTAGAAAAATCTCAACTGCATATAAATAATTTATTAAATAAATAAATGTCACAAAAATTATCCTATCAGTCTACTCGGTCAAATACTCATCAACTGAGTAGTAAGCCTTGACAAGATGGCGTTTTAGTGAAAATTTTAACTAATTAAGTGAATTTTGAGACTTTGGGAAGCTTACAGCTTTATGGCGGTATAACAAACTCCCGTTTCATACAGAGCAAGTCTGTGGACTGGGTACAGCAAATTCTTGTGTCTCAGGTGGTATTTGTGCTCAACTTGCTTTTCGTGGAAGGTAACAAAGGACTTCATTCATTTATAATGAAGCTAAAATTAGAATTCTAAAATTTACAAAATACCCCCGTAGCAGCAAACCTGCGTACTCAGCGAATTTCCAATGCATATATATGTGTCTTAATACCACATAAAGCCACATACCAAGTTTCATCAATATACATTCATAAATAAACGATTTGTGACATTTTAATTATTCTCCATAAGAATAACATGGCGGCTGAGTATGTAGGTTTGCTGAAGGAAGGAAAACAAAAAATGGGGTTTTATACAATTATCAATATAACTCATTTAGGTAAAGCCACATACCAAATTTCATTAATTTATTTTCATAATTAAGGGAGATAACACGTTACTTATTCTCCATAAGAATAACATGGGGCTGAGTACGCAGGTTTGCTGCTACGGGAGACTTTGGCAAAAAATTGTTTTTTTGAGCAAATATCAATGGTCCACAACCAGATGAAGCCGTATACCAAGTTTTGTCAGTATACGTTCATAAATAAGCGAGATATAAAATTTTTCTTTTCCTCCATAAGAATAACATTAGACAACGTACTGTGTTTAGCACTTTCAATATCTCGGTAACCAATTGACGTAGAGAAATGATCAAAATACCAAATTGTGTGTTTTTTTAAGCTGAATCCAATGGTAAAAACTAAAATTTGTCTTTTTCCAAAATTATACGTAAAAAATTCAAAAAACCCATTTTTGGGGTTCAAAACCCCCCCAAAATACCCCTTTGGATAAAGCGATCTGGCTGGTTTTCGAACTTAAAGTCATAAATTTTGCTTTAAACGTTTATACAAAATTTCATCAAAATCGGATAATTTTTACGAGAGTTATCGTGCTCACGGACACATATATATATATATATATATATATATATATATATATATATATATACAGTTTCGAACGAATGGTGTTTTTGGGGTCTGGGGACCTCTAAACGAAAAGTTATCATGGTCCCGGGCCTAGGTCTTACCATGCCGACTACGGTAATAGCTTCTTCCCTATAGGGGAAATTCGCTAAAAGGTTTGCATGACTGTCTGTATTCCAAATTAAACATGACTAATGATTCTTTTTTGAATTTTGAAAATATTTTCTGCGTCCACAGAATGTCCCCAAAGCATCAATTCCATATACTTCTAGTGAATAGACGATAAAAAAGAGTACAAATAAAAGTCATAATTGGTTTTAAATTTAGTGGACTTGTGTTTTTAGAGTAGTCCTGCAGTACAAAAATAAGCCATAATTGGTATTTTATTCAGTGGAATGGGTTTTTTAGTTAGACCTGAGAGCCGACTTTTTTATATCAATAAGAGGGCTCTTATTTGAGCGATACAAACATTGTAATTTGTAGTACAAAAGAGTACAAAAATAGTACAATAATATGGCATAGATTGTTTTCCATTCTAAGGTACTTGTGTTTTTTGCATATACCTGTGAGCCGACTTTGATTTTATTACAGAGCCATTATTTTGGTGGAACAAAAAGAGTACAAAATTATGATATAATTAGTTTTTAATTTGAGAAAACTTGTGTTTTTGGGCTAGACCTGTAGTCCGACATTTGTATTGGTTATAACTTCCAAAGTAAAGGGGTACAACATTTTCTTTTTGCGGGACAAAAAGGTACAAAACAGTACAAAAATAAGCCATAATTGTTTTTTTTTTTATTCAGTGGACTTGTGTTTTTTAGTTAGACCTGTGAGCCGACTTTTTTATATCAATCACAGAGCTTTTATTTGTGCGGGACAAAATTTTTTAATTTGTAGTACAAAAGAGTACAAAAAAGTACAATGATATGGTATAGTTTGATTTCCATTTTAAGGTACTTGTGTTTTTCACACCTCCGACTTTGTTTTAATTACTGAGAGGTTATTTTTATGGTACAAAAATGTATTTTCGTGGTACAAAAAGAGTACAAAATTATGATATTATTCGTTTTAAATTTCAGTAAACTTGTGTTTTTGGGCTAGACCTGTAGTCCGACTTTTATATTGGTTATAGCTTCCAAAGTAAAGTAGTAAAACATTTTCTTTTTGTGGTACAAAAAAGCACAAAAATAGTATAAAATTCCGATATAAATTTTATTACAAAAATCAATGTCGGCTCACAACCCTAGGGAGCTTTCATAGCTCATCTTACCATCCTCCAAAACAGAAATTTTCAGCTTATAATAGTATGGTCATGGTGTATAGGTTGTTAAACGTGCCAATGTTAGACACCAACTATCAGAAAGAAGTAAATATAATCTAACATATTGCGGTAACGAACGGTTATAATAGTAAAATGATTGACAGGTTGAGACGAAACAGAGAAATAAAAGGTCAGGAAATATTGAACTACAGCAAAAAAAGAGGTATGTCTGGAAAGAATATTCTCATTCAATCCATTATGGGTTGTCAAAAAAATGGTATTGAACTAGCTTTTAAGATTAATAATAAGGTAATCAACAAGCTAAATGTTAAAATTAATACAATTAAAAAAAGTCCAAAGTCAGGTGTTTATAAAAATAAATGTGTAAGTTGCCCGAGCTTTTATATAGGAAAAAGCTCATTTAGAACTAAGTAAAAAGAGCACTATCCGAACCCAAGAGCCGACAAGCAAAAATCATCTTTCGCACAACACCTGGTTGATGAAAACCACGATATCAATGATCTGAATACTGGCTTAGAAATTCTTCACACCTGCAAGAAAGGCAATAGGCTGGATACCCTGGAAGAATACGAGATTTATAAGGCCTGCTCGAAAAACATCCAATTTGTTGGAGCCGTTGACGGAAGGTAAACCCTTATTTAGCTATCTTTATATATAATTCTGTAAGCAAAATTTTCATGTTCAAATTGTGGGAATTTGGCCTATCGGAGGATGATGGGGGATGGTTCAAATTAAAGGTCTCGATCCCAGGGACTCGGAAAAAATAGCAGTATTTCTAAAAAGTTACTAGTAAACGAGAAATAATGTAAAATGTCTACCATAAGAAAAGCATGGGGATTTAAAAACGTCTGCTTTGTTTACATTAAAACATGTGATTAAGTGTTCCGAAACATGTGTTCAGACTATATCGTTCCAGCAGGTAAATAGTAAAAAAATCAGCTGAGGCAGAGTATTAGAGCAAGGTTAGGGGCTATGGCCCCTTCAAGCCACTAGTTATTTAGTATTACTATAACAGGAGTGAATTGTTTATTTAGTTTCCAGATAATATGTAAAAATGTTAATACAAAATCTCAGTTCAACTGTTGGGATTTTTGTTTCTTTGCTTGGTTGCTTGAACATCTCAAAAATCTTTGCTTAATTTTATGTACAGGTATGTTAATACAGGTCAATATTTTACATTTACAAATTACTGCCAGTTAGTTCGGCCATTTTGTAATCCGGCCAAGGGTCCGGATTATAAGGCCAGACTAGAGGGAGTCTACTGTAATTTATTCAACCTAAAGATTTCTTTTGGAACTAATATAAAATATTTTAAAATACAAAAGCCATAGCAAATATAAAAATATAAATATTAAACTATATTACACAACACCAATGTAATTTTAATAAATTTAATTACTAATACAGTTTGGGTCACAGTGCTTGGTGCCTCGTTAGCGTGTGCTCTGGAATAATGTTTTGCCTCTATTTGACTTAGTACCGTTAGTGTTACAGTATACTTTTGTCAACAGAAAACAAAATTACTTTATTCAATTTTAAAACATTGGTTTTGGTTATTTTCGTTATCGTATGCTTTTATTTACAAGAAATTTGAGTTGTTTCTCATCTTTCCCAGGCACCAAGAACCATGGTCCGAACTGTACAAACTTTCTTTTAAAAAATAACCGAGCCTTAACCCTTTTACTGCCGACGTGCGCAAATGCGCACGTCACTAATTGTGCGAGAATCGCCGACGTGCGCAATAAAGCACGTCTAATATTTCTAACATATTGGCCTTAAATGTTTACCAAATGCCACGAAACTTGAGATGCTCGATGTCAAGACTATGAGGAACATAGAAAAGTACAATTTATACTCTATGACTTGTATAACCTATAAAGTTATACTCATTGATTCCCCCTACCGTCTGTGCATAGTCGACAGTTGCTCTGTGTAGTGAGTGATGTCTGCCATCCGTCTTTCAGTTGTTGTTTATGTTTACTGGTGTTGGTTTGTTGGTTATGTTTGTGGATTTATCCGTGGTTTAGTGAGTAAAGTTTTGATGTCATTATGAAAATGGACAAGCGGAGTAGATCGCCAGTAAGTGAAAATACCATCGTAAAAAGGTGTTCACCCTACCTGTTTCGGTGAGCACAGGTGTTGAAAGGGTTTTTTGTGAAATTTTCTCAAATATTCTAAATATTTTTGTCGTTGTTAGTTTAATTATTTTAGTATGCTTTTAGTGTTATTTTATGTTCCTTACAACATTTTTCAATTTAGAGGCCAAATGTACATGTTTTTATAAAAAAATATTGTCAATTGTATATGCAACTATGTTCAATTTTGAAAATATGAATAAATTTTGAAAAAAAAACAGAATTCCTGCATTTATCAAGGTAATGGCATGAAAATTTGGGTATGTGTTTACTAATACCTGTTTTACAACATGTATAAATAAAATTGGTTGAGGTATAAGTTTTAGAGGTAGTTTTTAAAGTCCAAACTAAAAAATATATATATATTTTTTTATTTGTATATATGTATATATATATTTTAACTAAAAAACTATTACATACACCAAAGTATATATTATTTGAAACAAACAACTCAATACAAATAAAACAAGACCTAACTTATAAATTTCTGATGAAAAATAAAAAAATACATTTTTTTTAATGTGAGCGTGAAATTTGGTCTAATTGAACCTGGCAGTCTTGGCAAGTAAATCTTAATAGTGGTCTGGCATTTTTGGTGACGTCATAAAAAAAATGGTCGGCAGTAAAAGGATTAATCAAATCTCATATTTATGACATGACATATAATGGAGTAACATGCCTGTTTCTTACGCACACAATTACATAGTTTCCAGAGATCTACGATAGACAGCAACTCATTACTATACAGGTCACGTTTAGTTTACAAATTAGTAGATAAAATTGATTGATAACTTTATTAAAACTGTTGTCAAATTAATGATGAATCGCTATAAATTAATAGAGATTACACACATTATCAAGTAGGAAAATTATGTAATTTATACAATCACATTAATCCCGGGATTTTAAGGTACCAAATATTGACTGGATCACGAAACCCAGGATAAAAACCCCTACCCTCACCATTTGTTATCTACATTTGTGAATAGAGAATTATGACAAACCTGTCTGTTATTAACTTTGAACATTGCCTTTGTAACTTTGCAATCTGTGATTTTATTCGCTTTTGAAATTAATCCCATTACACCTGTACTAATTTTCGCAGACCACCAATATTGCAAAAACAATTCTGCCACACATTAATTTTAAAGATAAGTAAATCTGATCCAAAAACAGGATTAATTTTCCTCAAAAAGTTTCCCGTCCATAACATCTTTTAGGTTAGGATCAGCCAAAGGCTATTCAATTTACAAACTAAAAAAAAACTCATGACATTACAAAATTTATAAATACTCTAAAGTCTTATGTCTTGACATAAAAAACTATTCAATTGATGATGTGTGATTATGAATAAGTTCTCTTTTTTTAGTATTATTAAGTAGATTCATTTAGTTTTTAGACAAATGACAATGTTACCTGTTTTCCCAGCCTTGCTGGAAATCTGAAAATGTAATGTAGCAATACAGAGATATTTAATTTCATCGACTTGAAAATAAAATGTATGGAGTCAAACAGCTTACCATCGAGTGGAGAACTCGCTGTGGACACTACTAAAGTCACAAAACAGGAATATTTTACTGATAATTACCACGCCTAGATACAAAATAAACTTCAGCATGAGTCCCAGCAAAATCAGTTTAAAGTGAACGTGACTCACCCTCAGTGTCAACGATCGCCAGACTGGGGTCGGCCTCCAGCTGTTCCATGCGTTGCTGGTAGCCGCTGACCAGCCTCTCGAGGGCCTCCAGCCGAGCGTTGGGCTGCGACTCTAGAGAGGCCGACGTCATGGTCACCTCCTTCTGGCACGAGTCCACCAGGTTCCTCAGGTCATCCCTCTCCTGCGGCATTATCACAATGAATAAATGAATGAATGAAAACAAATAAAACTATACAGTACAACAAATACAATAAGAGAAATAAAGAACATTAAGATTCACATATTGAATGAGTGAATAATAATAAAACAAGGATGTTGTTGTAGTTACTAAAATAATATTGGTCTTAAGAAACAGGAGACATAGGCAAGTGCTGCCTGTGCGTCCAGTGAGATGCTTATAAAATATAATAAATCACCCTATATTTCAAAAGAATAAAAACAAGTTAATATACTTGAGTTGAAATTTAAGTTGCTATTTCATTTTGAATTAAGAGCAAAATGATTAAGAAAATTAACAACATTTTTAAAAATTAATTTTTTTAGATTTTGGTGGAAATAGTTTTGAGGAATGACAAACATTGGTCTGGAAGAAAAACAAAGCGCGGCCGGCAGGAGGGGGCAGTGCAAGGGTCGGGTTAAACACGCCGGTAATCGGCCGTGATGATAACGTCAGCCTCGTCTGAACCTAATCTAAGAAGCAATTCTTTGTCACGAATCTTAAATAAACCTTAATCTTAATAGTCCAGTGCAATTAGCATTTGAGTAAGGAAATTTAAAAAGTTGAAACCTGTTGTAAATCATTTATTAAGGTCTCCTGGACCAACAGAAGAAAGTCCTAGAAAATCCCCTGGGGACTTTTCCGCCATTTTGAAAAATAAGTCAGCCATGTTGGATTTGTACAAGGGGTTACGGAAGTGGGTACTGCTAGTAGGCTAATTGACTTAAAAACTCCCGTTTGCATGCAAATGTCTTGTAATAACCATGCTATATAAAAATATAAATAGATAAAAAGAACTAATAGATAAATCTAGATGCTAGATATAAAAAGATATGTATTATTTATATTGTTTACATTTAGTTACTAATTTAAAACATTTTTATTTTTACATATTGTAAATAATAGTTAGCATTTTTCACCAAGTATCCTTTTAGTTTGCATGTATAAAAAAAACTGATAATACAAACTATAGATAATAAAATCCCCCTTCAAATACAATCTAAACAGTTTTACCTTAATATTTCAAGCATCCTACTCAGGAATCAATAGAAGTGTTCGCTACATTTTCACTCAGGCGCTTGGGGCGGCGCTCGTCCACCTAGCCCAGTCAATGACGGTAAAACACGAGTACTTGACGGAAGAAATTAGTAACAGGCCGAAACACATACCGGTCGATAGCATCCACCTAGAAGAACAAATCCCCAATAATCCCCTAAATTTCCCCCCAGTAATTACCTCATAGCCCCGCACCTTTAAACCCCCCTTCCTGCAAGAATTTACAAAAATTATCATATCTCCATTAATATTGATTGTAGATTCATATTTATTTTTTTGTTTCATTGCCTAAATGACGATCTACAACACTGGTTCTGTTAATAAATTAGCTCAGAACAACGGTTCAATAGATATTTGTATTATAATAATAAACATTTGAAAAATGTAAAACATTTAAAATACTATTAACATTATTCTTCTCTGAAATACAAACACGCAATTTGTCGACTAAATACTTAAAACAAAACTTCTATTCCACGTCTAACGATATATACATTGCTGTACTTTCATTAATGGGAGCATAACGTAAGAGACTTAAACATGGAGCGTGCACTTTAGGCCGCATCGCCACAGCGGCTGCGGAATTTCGGCAATTGTTCTGCGCTACGTTCGCCACCCACCTTTGAAGGCTGAAGATCACAGACAATAATCATGTAGCCTATATTAATATTGTAAAAAGAATGTACCAATTAAGAAATTATCCAAACATTTATTATGTAGAACATTGATATTGGCTGATATCTGATTTTACATGAAAATATTTTTCCAGAAACAACCGTTGTATATTGAATAGTGTATGCATAATATACAGTGAAGTTGTAAGGTAAATAAAGTTTTAAGGTAAGGTAATAAATTTCTAGAATGAAAATCTACAAAGGTTCATGTTTGACTGTCGAAACAGGCTTTTGAAATAAAACAACAGGTGTAGAAGTTATTAACATGTTTCTCGGGTGCTATATTGATGACGTCATCACAGGGTGTTAGGGAGCTCAAAGAGAGTGTTTCATTATACACTAGTCAAATTAAGAATCAATGTGCAAAATTTGGTACCGGTAGTTAGAAGTGAAATACTTTCGATTTTCGCAAGAGACTATAAATCACAAATCGCGATGCAGCCAGCGTGCGACACTGCGCTGTTATGGTAGCTGCTGTATATAGAGCACCAAAGGTGCGTGCATTGCATTTCAGTGTTGCACACACTTTATTTCAAACTTGTTGTTACATGAACCTTAGTAATTTTTCTTTCTTAATGTAGTTGTTTATTTACCTTACAACTTCACTGTATATTATGCATACATACACTATTCAATATACAACGGTTGTTTCTGAAAAATATTTTCATGTAAAATTCAGCTAATATTTTCATATAAAATTTAGCTATCAGCCAATATCAATGTTCTACATAATAAATGTTTCGATAAGTTCTTAATTGATTGAGTCTTTTTACAATATTAATATAGGCTACATGATTATTGTCCGTGATCCTCAGCCTTAAAAAGGTGTGTGGCGAAAGTAGCGCGCCGCAAGTGCCGAAATTCCACAGCCGCTGTGGCGCTGCGGCCTAAAGTGCACGCGCTGTGTTTAAGCCTCTTACGTTATGCTCCTATTAATGAAAATACAGCAATGTACACATCATTTGACACGGAATAGAATTTACTATAAGTTTTGTTTTAAGTATTTAGTCGACAAATTGCGTGTTTGTATTTCAGAAAAGAATAATGTTAAATAGTATTTTAAATATTTTACATTTTTCAAATATTTATTATTATAATACAAATATCCGTTGTCAGGCGTTGTCCTGAGCTAATATATTGACAAAACCTTTGTTGTAGATCGTCATTTAGGCAATCAAACAAAAAAATAAATATGAAGCTAAAATCAGTATTAATGGATTTGTAAATTCTTGCAGGAAGGAGGACGGGGGGCTATGAGGTAACCACTGGGAGAAATTTAGGGGATTTTTAGGAATTTGTTCCTCTAGGTGGGTGCCATCGACCGGTATGTGTTTCGACCTGTTACTAATTTCTTCGGACATGAGCTCGTGTTTTACCTTCATTGACTGGGCTAGGTGGACGAGCGCCTCGCCAAGCGCCTGAGTGAAAATGTAGCGAACACTTCTATTGATTCCTGAGTAGGATGGTTGAAATATTCAGGTAAAACTGGTTGGAGTGTATTTGAAGGGGGATTTTATTCTCTATAACAGTTTTTTTCCTATTGATGCAAACTAAAAGGATACTTGGTGAAAAATGCTAACTATTATTTACAATATGTAAAAATACATATGTTTAAAATTAGTAACAAAAAATGTAAACAATATAAATTAACACATATCTTTTTATATAATATCTAGCATGGTTTTACATAGGGGTGTGCGAATAGTGATTTTTGACTCGAGCCGAGCCGAGCCGAGCTTTTTTTCTAAGTTCTCAAATTTCGAGCTTTCTCGAGCCGAGCTTTTTTTTGTGGAAATTTTCTCTAGGAGTGTGCAATATACCGGCAGTGATTTTATGACCTGAGCAGAATTTTGCTATGTATAATTTTATACTTTCAATATTGGTCATCTTTCATTCACTTCTTCTATATTCACTAGCCCTACTTTTAATAGGCCTAAATAAAGTTCTACAGTGCAAAAATAACAGAGTAAGTACTGAAAAGGAACAGTTATTGAGAACAATTGTTGCTAGTAATAGGCAGTTCCTTTTAATAAAGGCCTAAAGTAGAAAAATAGGAAAAAATAACAAAGGAAGAGAACTACAAATTTTAAAGTAGACCGATAAGCCCGAATGTAGTTATTACCGTTTTTATAACAGCCATAATAAACAGACTATATGTCAAGATGTACCCTCTATGTAACCAAACATTCAGGCCCTATCCTAGGAAATTACCAACAATATAGTAAGCCTATCTATTCAACTGATGGTAAATAGTAAATTTAAGGTTAGTTAAATCAGGACACTCAGCAGCTAACCATATTGTAAACTATCATTATATATTATTGTACTCACAGAAATGAATTATCCAATAATCACAGGCCTGGCTTACGTTGTATCTAACCTCTATCACCTAATAGACTTAACCTATTATATCTGCTTCTGAAACAGAAGGTTTCAGAATCAGAAGTTCCTGGTGGAAGAGGATCGTCAATGCAGTCTTCTTCCATCAATGATTTAACAACTTGATAGCCTACAATTTAAAAATGAAATGATTTCAACTGACGTTTATTCACAGATTCAAATAATCCCGCGGCGTTAACAATATATGATTTTAATCGCACAGCTGTAGCGAAACAAAACACAACGCCAATTTGATTGTGTCTTGCTCTTGGTTAGGCGAACATAGGGTATAATAAAGTATAACCTTGTAAATAATATGACCACCGATATTATAACGTGTGTGACGTAACCATTTAGAATTTTGATCAAATCCTTTGATCTTGTGAATCTCGCAATTAGTGATTTGATTTGTAAATTATTTCAACAGCGATGCGACAATATTTGTTAACTTTAATAACTACAGTATAATTACAGTTGTATTTATATTCGCTTTATTTCTTAAGAACTTTAGATTTTACATCAATTGACGATTTTTTAACAATACAATTTTTGGAAGGTAATATTTTGGCTTCACACCAAAACGCCCTCATGATTTGTTGTTCATCACCTACAACCTTGTCCCTGGTCATTGGTCACGCTAAATCATTATTACATTATAACCATCTTCCCTCAACGTCTTAAGACAGTTTTGCAATCAACAGTGTTGCCAGACGTGATTTCAGACGCCAGGAAATTATTATTGTCTAATGTACGAAGTTGTAGGTTGCAGTAAAGACTGTACCGCTGCAACAGTTAGAAAACGTGTTTTCATGGATTTTAGTTTTTTGCTGGGGTACTTTTTCTGGAGCAGTAGGGTTGTTGTATTAATTATTATTAACCGTGAAATATTGCACAACTCAACTGGGCAACGGGAACATTGTACTGCAAACAGAATTGTGTAGATGTTCACTTAATATGATTTTTGAGCGTAGAGAAAGTAGATCCATTGCATTAGTTGATCTGATCGACAGTTTAAAACATTTGTACTTTTATATTTCGTAATTTTTTTTTAAACGAAGGACCGAAAGCACAGCATTGATGGATTATGTCTGTAATGGAGCTCTACCGATGCAAATTACGAGAATTCTAACATTGATTATTGAAAGTTTTTGCTTCAAATTTACTTTTGACTCTTTTCACCAGTCGGCGATTTAAATATTCGGCTTGAACTTCAAGCTTTTTTGCAAATCTTGAGCCGAGCCGAATACTGTAATATTCGGCTCGAAAAAGCTCGAAGCTCGAATACTCGCACACCCCTAGTTTTACAAGACATTTGCATGCAAACGGGAGGTTTGTAAGTCTATTAGTCTACTAGTAGTACCCATTTCCGTAAACCCTTGCACAAATCCAACATGGCCGACTTATTTTTCAAAATGGCGGAAAAGTCCCAATGGGATTTTCTGGGACTTTCTTCTGTGGGTTCAGAATCAATACTTTGACACAAAGTTGGAAATAAAAAAGGTTCTTAGGTTTGATGACTAATAGAAAACTTTATGGAAATACTGTGTGAGCATTGTTTGGTAAAATGTAAAGATTAACTTCAACCCTTTGAGTTCACGATAAAAACAATTGTTTAAGTTATTAATTGAATCTTTATGATTCTCTTTGATTACTTTAACCTTACCAACACAATTTGTCGCCATAACACTGACTGTTCTCCTGAGATGAAGATACAGAAATTCAGATGAACAACGTTAATAGGCTACCTAGGCTATAATTAAAGTAGGATAGGGCAAGCAGGCTTACCTTGGAAAGTAAAGGCAACCTAATGCTAGCACATTAATAAACACCACAAAAAAACATGCAAAATAATATTTCAAGGCCAGCAACCCTGCTTGTCCTTTCCATTTATTTCTGCTAAATAGGTAAAAACCCTATAAAAAACTAAACTTATAATAAAAGATGTTTACATTTACAAAACATTTCATATTTATTTCAAAATAACCATAAGTTTCCAGAATACTAAAAGCATAGATACTTTATAGTTCAATTTTGTCTGATCCAAAAGTATGTACTTGACAGTTTAACTATTTATAAAATCACTAACCCAAGTAATCAATGTTATTTGTTTCCGCAGCCTTCTGACTTTAGTTGATTGCAATTCCAAATTCTTCTTTAAGGTTGACAGTTGAATATTAGCTTCCTGAAGTTCTTTTGATTTTTCGCTATGAGCATCTTTGATACTTTTCAACCTGAAAATTAAAATTATTTGTAGCTGTAGTAACAAAAATTTACCTTGAAAATAAAAGTATTTAAAATCAACGGAGAGGCTTTCTGTTGAGGGTTTACACAACATTTATTGCTGTTTAGTATGCAAAATAATACAATTATATACATTGTTTTCAATTAATCAGAATGCCTTATAACTACATAAGAGCAGTGGGTTTATATCTACTAGAGGTGACACCTTATGGGAGCCAGAGTGAGTAAAAACAGTGCTGCGATCTAGCGTCATATTAAGATAACTACGTGATCTGCAGCGTCGTTAGGCCGAGTTAACTCGTCCTCCGTACCCAACCTGTGTAAACAAAATATCACTTTGATGACCATCACAAAAAAAGGTTTATTTAAATATTTTAAAATCCCTACAAAAACATTCCTAATAAATTTGATGAACAAAACCGCAACGATCCCTGGCGGCGTAAGTAGGGAACTACGTCAACAAATCTCTCTCATTAATTTGCATTGCGTGTCCCCTCTAGTAGATATAAACCCAATTTTTAGAGTAACATGTACAAAAGGATACCAAAAATAAAGCTGAACTTTAATACAAAAACAGTTTTGTTTATTGTACTAAAGATTTTGGTGAAATGAAAGATAAACTAACTTTTGAGTGCTCTAGCAAAAACTTTACAAGGCCTAATGAAACTTGGAAACATTAAAAAATAGATAACACTGCCAACTGGATGACTCCAGTTGAGTTATGGTTGACTGTATTACCAATGTTTACAAGACACCCCCAAGGCAGAATGTTTTTATTCTTTCTGCAACGGAATATGTATAATCCCAAAACTTTCTGCAAGCCTAACCCAATTTTTCATGCGCCTGGCCGCAACCATTGGAATCATGTAAAGCCACATGTAAAAAAACTATAAACTAAGAAAATTATTTAAATAAACCAATATTTTTGGAAAACTCTCTAAATAATTATCTTTTTGGCAATCCAAAAGAAAATGGACTGAATTTGAACAATTACAACAATATACTGTTTAGCCTGAACATATTTTAAACTAATATCTACATAGTGTTGATAATAATAATAATAATAATATTAATCAGCCAGTACAGTAGTCTATAAATAACCAAAGTCTATAAATAACCAGACAAAAATAAGCACTTGCTTCTAAATTAATTTATAGACTGAGACTCAAGGACTATAGGCATAATTTGCTGTATTAGGACAAATATATTTTTTAATAACATATTTGAAAACACAGTTGGCTCTTTACAACAAACCAATCAATAATGTTTTGTTCTTGAATCGTTTTTTTTGTAAATATAGAAATGACCCAGTCACATTCCTAAGTTGCACTGATAATAAAAAATGTACCTGATTATTCCCTAACACTTAAAACCAGACAAACAAATATTTAAGTCTTCTTTTTTTTCCTAACAACTTTCGACATTACCATTTCAGACATTAATTTAGTTTACTTTTTGAAACTGGCTTGAAATGGTTGATACTGAGAGCCATATTTTTTACAAAGGACCCTGCATTAGAAATAATTTCCCAATATTTTCGCTCGTAGAAGGCTTATATTTAAAGGCTGTCCCACACTTCTTGCGAATACACCCGAACATTCGGCCGACCTCCGAATGTTCGGAGTATTCGCGAGAAGTGTGGCCTTTGTAGGAGCTGCACGAATTTTTGAATACAGGACAGAATATTCAGTGAAATTTCGGGAGAATGTTCGGCCGAATGCTCAGGTCTGTTAGCGAGAAGTGTGGGGCACCCTTAACGGACAATGCAGGGGATGCCTTGCGTAATGGGTTTTTAAATTTTGTAGAATAACCTTTCTAAACAAACTGAGCAAATAACCCGCTCACTGGATGAGGCCATTATCTCATTGTTGCTCCACAAAAATATTAACCAAACTACAGGTAATAGCGCTACACATTGCTAATGTCCATTGGTTGGTTGGTAGAAACAGAAGCACAATGCATTAACTCCACTGATTGGAGCCGTATGATCACGTGACCTATCCGAGCGATGCACAGTGGAACTATAAACATCCCGATTCTCTTTAAATATTGTATCAATTAAATATCATATTGCCGTATCGTATCAGGCGTGTGTAGTGTATGGTATAATGGTATCACTAACTAACTTTGCATCGTTTTTGACATATTGTATCGTCCACATGTTACAGGGTTCCCTTAAATACCGTGTTTTAATTCCAAAACGCACACTTGAAAAACGTTATAAGTAAGATATATCTTTTTTAAGTTCCGATGCAATTTGAAACATCGAAATGGACGATATATATCGTTTCCCATATACACCATCGAAATATTGTATTGCACTTTATGATATCGCAACATTGTGAAACGATACGATAGGTATCGGTTATCGGTCACTACAAACCGGCACAAAAAAGCTCTGAGCTCATTCAGTCAACTACGAGTATAATCGTATTTCTGCTTCTAAAAATATACTGCGCAACTTTGAGGTTACAATATTACGTTTACTTGAATTTATATGGTTCTCTACAGTTTTTATTTGCAGAATGGAGAGTTTTTTTGCAATAACTTTATTGACAAATTGTTGATTTGTCTGCAGCCGTGTACTTTAATGTGGCTGATCTTTCTGCAGCCTTCGCTTTCTTTCTGCGACAATGTCGCACTGTTACCCGTTGTTCTGTCATGGGGCAAGACACTAAGCTATACTCTAATATTAGTAAGGTTTGTTTGGTTGCTTGTATGCTTGCTTGATTGCAAATCTGGTCTCAAAAACAGCTCCAACGATTTCCTTCAAAAGTTGCAATTAACTCATTTCTGGGTTAAAAATAATTTCTAGACAGGTATCATCCCAAGGAAAAACCTAATTATGTAAAAAAATAAATATGAAAAATGAACAAATTAACTTTGGGTTTATGGAGTTTAAAACCAAAACAAAAGAAATCATAAGAGCTGTTTACAATCAATCAGTGAACTGTCTAAGTTAGTAACACTCGTGTAGTTTAAGTATTAACATGTGGACTACTGAAAGCAGAGACTAAAACCATCGAATGAAGATTACATATAGAGAGGTCATGTCACATCCAAAATTAATCAATGGGGCATTGAGATATAAATAACAACTGAAGTGACCCGAAATATGCACAAAAGAGGCAAATGAGCTAAGAAAATCCGCTTGTCAGTAGTGGAAGGTGATGAAATATTACCTTTAGTAAGTCATCTAAACTGACATACCTTCCCTGAGCATAGCTCGGCCCCCAGGGTAATACTCACAGGCTCTCCGCACTGGCCTTCTCCTGGGACAGAGTGAGCTCCCGCTGCTGCAAAGACTCGATGTAACGCCGCAGGGCTAGCGGGCCGTGGCCGGGGCCGGGGGAGTGGCCGATGACCGTGCGGTGTAGCTCCGCCCACTCGGTCAGTCGCGCCGTAGCCACGCCCAGCTCCACGCGTAGACTCACACACTCCCGCTCACGCTCCTCAGTCTGGGCCACGCGTGCCCGCAGGTCTTCCACCAGACCCTCCATGTACACGGTGTTGGAAGTCGCCTGACTGGAATCACAGAAAAACATATTGAGTCAGAATCAGAATCGGAAACACCTGATTCAATATTTATAACAAAGTAGGTCTACAAATACAGAAATGCGTCTATTATTATTATTAAGATGTATAACCGCAAACGGTAAGAATATTTAATTTAGAAAAATGCTGTTTAAGAAATTCAATTATATATAAGTTTAGCATTAATTGTATAGCTTGTTTTTCAAGGATAAAAATATTTTCCGAATTTCAGTTTTTTGTTGCACCTTTCACTCGATTCACCAGGTCACCAGGTCCGCGACAAAGTTGTCAGTGACAACAAAATGTTTAAAAGTTTGTTTTCTTGTAACTTGTCAAAAGTTGACTTCACATTTTACGGTATGCTGTACGCCCTTAACGAAGTTCTAAATAAATAATTACATTAAACTACCTTATTTGTAGTAATATTTACCATCATGCTTGTTACCTTAATAAATCCAAGCAATCATGAACAGCATGTAGTGATGTAGTGGAGCGGGAACGGTGTTCCCACACTGGTTTTTTCCACTTTAATTTAATATCACAAGACGCCTAATTTGCTTTTCTTACAATTTTAACTAGAGGTGTGCGGATAATGAATTTTTAGTTCGGATTGGTTTCGGTTCGGATAGCTTATGTTCGGATTGGATAATTTTCGGATTCGGATATTTACTTTGCCAGTATCGTACGTTACATCGATCTCTAAGAATTACTATATTTTCAGGTTGAAACTTAACATTTTCATTTCCCTTACAAGATATGAATGAATATAGCCTACTATATTTCAGTTAGGTAATTGTATTTAATAGCTACACAACTAGTGGTTATTATTTTTACAACTGTATCTTTCTGAGTACTTGAAGACTACACATGACCTCACCAGAAAACAGCATATGTCTAATTGGAGGAGCAATATACCAACCTGTGTACATTCTCAAGAATACTATTTTATCTGCAGTGAAAAATACAAGAAATATGTTTACTGGATGAGCATGTACTAAACCTATGTAATTTGGCAACATTACGTTTGTTATTAAATCAGTGAATAAAACTCACTGTCTTATGATGGTTTTTTTTTTTTTTTTTTTAATAGCCATTGTTCTTGTTATTCCAATTTAAATAGTCTTATACTAAGTAAACTGGTAGGCTAATATATACAATTCAACTGGTTGTGTGCAAATAACATTATATTATTTATTTTGGAGACTGGGTGATAAAAGAATCAAATGTTTATGAATAAACCAAATGTAAGTAATAATATTTTTGCCAATATCACAACTTCCAAACTGTGATGGAAAACTTGGTAATAAAGATCAAATAAAAACAAACTACTTGACTTTAGTGGTAACAAAATATTACAAGTTAAAAATAATAATTTTGGTAAAGTTATATAATTTAATAAAAGTAGGCCTAGATTAGGCAACTCAACTTCAATCATTTAATGTCACCACGACTCTCATCCTTGATATTATAATATAACTCCTTAACCTATCTGGATCTCATAAAAAAACAAACATATGCATATGGTCAGGCAAGAGAAAAAACAAGGAAACATTTTAATATGATGACAGCATGGTTATTAAAAGACCGGAATCGCCAATGTTAAAAAGTAGTAGACATCACATCATACTGTTAGGCCTAGCACGACTTAGGCAATGAAACAATGACTCAGTAGGCCTTCTTTGTATGAACTAACCAAAAACATCCATGACCAAAGAATTCCCTTTGTTTTATAAATGTACCAACTAGTTTAAACTTTTGTTGTTTACTAAAAAATAGAAACTTTGTTTAGTTTGTCACCAGAATGTAAACATACAACATAACCTTAAGCTTGCATTTCAGACATTCAGGGACTTCACTATCGGCTTCGTTCTTTTTAAAGAATTCCCATATAATGCTACTCTTTTTCGGTTCCATTTTAAACAAATTAATTTAACAAAATCAAATAATACACGAACGATAAAACCTGTGTAAATAAATAATAGATAACTAAGCGATAGTTTCGTGAATCCGCTGTCGCTGCTTCCCGTCGTCGTAATACACAAAGAGCTAAATATATCTAGAGGTCTCGTCCAGGGGTATGAAAGTGAAATCTTTTCTTGGAGTAAGAAAGCGCTAGATAGATTAAGCTCGTTTGTCATACCGGGAAACTTCCCCATATAGAAAGCTATGTAACTCGTTTTGCTCAAGTCAGCAATATTTTACTCAGTGTCTTAAAGATATTGAATGGAAAAAAATATCAGTAGCAGCAATTTTAAATTTCATACACTAACATTTCTGTTTGCATAATGGAACTTTGCAATAACGACTTAATCTATGGGAGCTTGCTCCTTGAATCGTGAGATGTTGATACAATCGGATATTGAATATCGACTGTAAATTATCGACTTATTCGCCACTTCGCCAGTAATCCACTACTGTTGTCTAGTTGTTTGCGTCCATCCCGAGAATCATCAAGTTGCAATGTTGTTTAAATTTGCGATTGTTTACATCAGAAACGTTTGCTATCGCGCATTTCTCTTTAACGACCGTAGTCATTCTTTTTTGCTACAATGATGTACAATTCGGCCGTGTATCGCGATACGATACATCATCAATCTACACAAATATCGTATCGATGCACTGATACATACCGATTACTGAAACTGAAAAACAAAGCGACGGACAAGCATTGCGTCAAGTTATCTTGAACGACGTCGTCAGAGTCAAAACGTTTAGTAATTGTTCAAACGTATTTATTGTTTAGTTTCTGACTTTTTAACCCCAGATATATCCGAATAATTCGGATTTATCTTGGACCTTATCAAATATCGAAAAAATCTAAAGAACTTTGATTAAAATTCACTGACGGTGATGGTGAGTTTATGTAATTTAAGAAATTACTGAGGACATTTGCCTTCACTGAATGATAAAAACAAGTTCATTTGCTTTTCACTAGTATCAAAAATGCTTGAGTGAAACTTGTGTTTCTTTTCAGTGATGGGGATGGCAAATGTTCACGATAATTTAGCGCTATCCAGAATAATAGATTGAACCATCTGACAATGTTTAAGTTTTAGAATTACTAACATGTGGACTCAGGTTTTAAAATCTAAAAAGAGACAAGAGGGAAATCTCACCGTTAGCATCTTGTACTTTGGTTTTAAGGATCACAGGTTTGATCGTCAACGTGTCCACAACTCACCTGAGTTGATCTTTTTCAATGTTTCATAAACAAATGTCACCGGCATATGTACAAGACCAACAATATTTCACCACTTCTGCTACTGCACGCAGCTCGTGAGAGTTATGTTGCATACCGCAAGTTCTTGTTCTCCTCCTTGAGCAAGGCGAGTTCTCTCTCAAGCTCCGTGACCCGCAGCAACTTGGTCTGTTGAGCCTGAGCGAGGTTGTAGGCTTCCAGGTGAGTCTCTCGCTCATACTCCAGCTCCTGCCAATCACAACACGACTTCAGCACTTCTTGCAAGTTAAAAATCCCACTTTATCAAACCTAGACTGGCACCACTCATTTCTATGATTGATATTACAATTAGACCGGAGGAATTGGAAAGTTCTACGACAGGTAAGCAATAGATGCATCAGTAGGAAAAATCAATGTCGGCACAAGCTTTAAATAAATAAATTTATAACTCGACAAAAAGCAAAAAGTGGGAATACAGGCCTATTGTTAAAAAAGTTAATAGATCTTCTTAAAAACAACTGGTCAAGACAATATATATGTTGACAAAATCATTTTAAATATTTTGATTATTTTAAAAGTTTTCAGAGTTCAATTATTATCAAGAAGGGAGAGGGTTGTATTGGTTGTGTGAGAGTATAACACACGATTTAAACTCATGCTGATCTCCTTCATTTTAGGCAAGATAAACTAACAATATTCTGAGACATATAGCAACAGATATAACCACTACCTAGGGTGCGCTTAGGGTTGTTCTATGATCTCCTTGTTTTATCAGCTAACAAGCAATAATACAACAGATACACCTGCTCGATTGTTCAAGGAAGAAATTATAGAGGGAGAGTGTCATCAAGCTGTCCAAGAACTGGAGAATTTTCTGTGAACTCAAAAAAGTCACAACACAGGAAAATTTTTGATATTTCGACACTATGTCTTGATCACACTAAAGGATGCGTGTTCATTGAAGCTTGGACAACACTCAGTCCCCTAAATGTGAGCAGGTGAGCAAGTGAGTACCTTGATCCGCTGCTGAGCCACCAGCAACTTGCTCTTGTCAGTCTCTAGCTGCCGAAGTTCGCGTCGCCGCTCGCGCAGATCGAAAGTCAGTTCCTCGACCAGCCTCTTGGCATCGACCAGTTCGGTCTTCACGTTGGCCGCTTCGGCCTCCACACGAGACAGGTGGCGTTCCACGGCTTCGCACTTGTCCCTGCTTGTCGCCTCCAGCTGTGAACATGGTTGGGCTATTACTATGTCTGTATAGCTTTATACGCATCAATATAACTGCGAACATTCCGTTGGAAAATATTTCTCCCTAAGTGATCTAAGCTTAACTTGTGATTTTTACATTTTGCCTTAATCCCGAACTCAAACAGTGAGGAGCTTGAACTGTGCAGTAGTCAGAATATGGCAAAAATTTAGTAGTGGTAAATTTATAAGCAGAAGTATTTTACAGAAATAGATTAAACAGGATAAATAGATTAAACAAACATTATTATAACTGCCACAACTTTCTCCTATAAATTGTTTGCTTGGTATGATTAAATCAAATGTTTAACTCCAGGTAAAACATACAAAATCCCAGGGAGATGAAGATTTAAAATTTTTTAAGGTTCAGAGATTTGCAAGATGAATCAAACCAACACAAATATAACCGCTCCATTCACAAGCCCAGCAGTTGAATAGTTCAAAAATAGTGTGGTAGGTAGAAGATATATATTTGCATATAACCTTGTTAGGATAGTATTGTTTTTATAGTAATTGTAATAATTGACATGATAATTGTATTTTTGGTAACTGGCATATCATGTCATATAGGGGTACTTATACACATATTACGTAACACATTTTTTTGAAATTTCGGACCCCCCTCCCCCATGTAACGCACCATAACACTTGACCAAACAAACCCCACCCCCAATGTGTTGCGTTACTCAATTGTAGTAGGCTTTAAAACAGCTTAAAGCTGTTAAGAATGATTAAACTTAAAATTACTTTCTTTAACATTTTTTAATAACTTATTTCAAAGTAAAATGTACTTATACAAACAAACAAGACTGTTACTAACAATATAAACAACAAAATATACAAACAATCAAAACTGTTACTAACAATATAAACAATAAAATAAACTATCTCAGCTAAAACGTAACAAATTTAATTTATAACTAATACAAATAAAAAACAACTTAACAAACTAACGATGTGGGTGGCATTGCGCAATACTGTATCACGTCATGATTTTACACTCTAAATCAATACAAAACAGGTGTAAAAGCAATACAGAACTTACTCAAAACAAGTTATGTATTTATTTCTAATTTAACTGATATTAAAATAGTATGACAGAAGTATTTTTATATAAGTAACTGTAACCTTGATTTAGATTTCAATTTTATTATTTCTTAATTTCGAAATATTTACAATAGTATCAATAGATACGGGAGTGCGCCAGCTCTTGGGGTTAATACTTGTGAGTTATGTAATGTTGATCCAAACCCCCCCCCCTTAAGTGCGTTAGGGGCCTACGTAATATGTGTATGGCCCCATATTTACTTGTTTAAATTTTATTTGATGCAATAAATTAATCTGAATTTTCAGATGCCATAAAATATATTTTGAAACCATATAGGCCTAAGGCCTACCATTATTATCTTCCACATGGTGCGATAGTAACACTATTATTTTGATTTCACATTTTGTAACACTACAAACCTCGGCTAGCTGATCCTTCAGCTGAGCATTGTCAAGTTGTAGTTTCTCGCAGCGGTCATCTAAAGTGTACTTCTCTTGTTTCTGCGAGATTCTAAACTTCTCTAACTCATCGCGAGCCTCGGCCTCTCTCTTCCGCACAGTTTTCAGACGTTGCTCTAATTCTTGGATCTGAAAAAGTGCCATGAATATTGGTTTAGTTGTTTTAATGTGCATAAACTATCAGATCCCAACATTAAAAGTTGTATATAATTGGTCTGTAAGAGTTTTTATCTCCTATGTATCTTATTTTCTAGTAAAACATAAATCAGATTGTTTTATTCAAATACAACAGAAATATAATAAATATTTGTTTAGGGTATGTATTTCAAAGCCAATTTATGTGGCAATGCCACCAAAGGTTCTTTGTTTATACAGAAATATTTTTAAGGAAACCAGTCCAAACTCCAACACTTCCAAGAACCTAACCTAGTAACTGGCGCTCGTTTTGCTCTGGCCAGTCTCACCAGTCTGCAGTCGAGTGGTGCACTGTGCAGTCTTTGTGTTGTGCGTTCTACTTGAGTGCCTAACTTATCTATTTGGAAGGCCTATTGTTTTTGTTTTTATTTTGACTGCTTTTCCAGTAGTCTGTTTTAACTTTTTTGGTATTTTTTATACCTTTACGTGGAATGTGCCACTAATTCTTTTATGTTCTAAGTATTCTTCTCACCTGAAGACGGGATCAGATTCCAGGTCCCGAAACTTCATACTTGTTTTTCTCATTTAGTGATGGCAAATACCCACAGTCACTTCTTAAATAACACACCATTACCTACTAACAATGAATTTTAACCTAAGCCGTGGCCATCCGACCAATTTGATCGGATTTTGATGTCGCCTAGATCGGCCACCGACCAAATTGGTCGGATATGACTGAAAATTTTGTAACGTTAAAAAACCAATAATAATAAACTCAAAAGTGGTCAGTATGTATATCATTCGAAAGATCACATTCTGAACTTAAATTTCATTACATAAATGAACCGTGTAGCAGCTGTATAACGATGTTACGACGGTTAGAAATCAAATGAATTTTTGGTGCAACGCAATTGCTGCAGCCGATGCTCTGACAGTGACAAAACACGATATTTTTGAAATTACCCAGCTCGGATTTTCTCGCTGGAAGATGCAGTTGGTACCAAAGTACAGCTAAAGACTAGCGCTTTATGTTGGTATTGATTTATAGAATGAAATATTGATTGGACTGGTTACATGATTTTATGAAAACAGGTGTTTCTGGTTTTTTGGTGGAATGGCAATTCCGACCAAATTGGTCGGATCAGAAAATCGTGTTTATATGCAGTGTATATTATAGTTACTAGTCAAATAAAATGTTATTTTTAAGAGGAAGAAATGTAGAGTAATTTAGTTTTGCCGTTGGCAGCACTTTTTGCCCTTGGCTTCATCACCAAGGAAATGTTTCATTACGTCATATTTTTGCCTAATCAGCAACTGCGCAGCTGTTTACGAAGTCTCAGTCAGTTTGTTTGGCTCGCTCCACACTGTATTGTATTTGGTATCACTGTAATCAGCAGATTTCAGGCTTTCTTCCTGTGTCTGTCTCGATGTTTTGTATTATTCTGTGGTGGTGTTATTGACATCTGAAATATGCAATGTCCAGTCCAAAATGGCACGCTATGTTATTGTTTGACCGTTATCAGTTATGTAAGAGTGTTTTAGTTATTTATTTAGCCGAAATTACGCAAAAATGGATAGTAGTGACATTCGGGGTGCTCTGAAGAAAGTATTAGTGACACTGATGAAGATTTAGAGGGTGATATAGGCAGTGATATCTAGGTGAACGACTTTCCTGATGATGTGTCATAGGTGTCGTAGGCTAATTGGATTATTTATCTGGTAGGCCTAGTGGTGAGTTATATATTTATATGTATATTTCTATGTAATCTATGTATAACATGTTATATATTTCTAAGTATGGAATTGAATGTAATACAACATGTTTATATTGATTTGGGTATAAAACATTTGGCAACAAAGTTATATAGGCTACTAAATACTGTGAAAACTTTTTTTTCCAAATACGCAAAAATAGCAAAACATTCTTTAATTTACATTTATTTATAAGTGATACAAATTTTTTACCATCAACGTTATGACTTTTTTGGATTCCTTACTTCATTATCTTTACAAATATGTATATATCATTATTAGTATATACATATATTACATGACTTATTTAGAACACAAACTAACATTGTACAGTTTACACATATTTCGGGTTTCCGATTATTATTATATTATGCCCCTAAAACTTACAAAAAATTCTTCCCCCAATATGTTATATATTTATATGTAGGGAATTAGATTGTTTACAAAATGTAGATAATGGATTTTCCATAAAAAATCTGTACAAAAAATTTCCCCGAGGCTGTTTTTGAAATTTCTAAAACAAATTATATTTTTTATTTTTTACTTTACCGAAAGAATATTTTCCTAGATCTTTTTAATTTTAGTATTTCTAGATTCTCCAGTTCTTTCCGACCAAAATGAATATGAGGTTGGCTAGGTTTACTTCTACGGTTGAATTTATACAAATTTTCAAAAAAAGGTCTGCAAAATCGCAAAATCTGCTTAGCCATTTCCTTCTTCAACATTAGGCCACTGCCTATGGTTAAACAAAGAAGACGTGTTAGTTGTCCACTCACCTTGTTTCTATCTCTTTCAATTTGTCTCTGTAATTCATTCTTTTCCTGTTCAAAGACAAGTTCTGTTTCGCGCCGAAGGGCATATACTTTATTGCATCTTGTCTCCAGGGAGGCTATTTGAGCTCTAGCCTCAGCCAATTCAGCTTTCAGGCGTCGTGCTTCCCAGGGTGAGGCTGGAAATATATATAGCATATTACTTAAACAAATAGGGCATCGTAATGAAATACTGAGGACTTGATAAAACTACAATATGCCTACATTCAAAATTATTTACTCCATGCTCACACAACATAGTAAATAAAAATATAGTAGCTACAGAAACAACATAGTAACTACAGTAAATAAAAATATTACAACTTTATTCTCAAAATTCCATCCTCACACTTAGGGACCATAATCCCCTATAAATGTAAGAAAGATGTAGTTTATAAATTCAAGATAACTTAAATATGCTAAATGTAATGCAGATTACAAAAATATTGCCTATACTTTTTGGGATTAAAAAAATTGTTTGACAAAACTTTTGTAAAAATAACGACTAGAATTTTTTTTTATCAGTGAAATTAATTCAGAAACACACCAAAAGTGTTCTCAATTACATTATTCTACTGCGAATTCCATTTTTAATCATCAATTTAATTTATTTTCAGAATTAAGCGGAGCTTGTCCCTACGCACATCAGTCACTTGGACTTTTGGCTCTTCCCTTGAATCCACCAAGCGCCAAGGAACCTGTTGAACTGCTATAACTTGCTGATGTGCTCCAAGCTCCACCTCGGTCAGGTGTACCTCTCGCCCTTAGTGTCAAAGGAGGAATTTCCACTCCAATCAGTAGAAGTACAAACACTCAAACATTTATGCAGAACCTATGTCATATATTGACTAAGCAAAATTTACTTTTTCTTACTGTCCAATACGGGTTTCTTTACCATCTCTAGCGGTGATAATGCCTTGTCTAAACGAAGGCTACCTTTAGCACTTCAAGTGTTAAGGACCAATGTAGGCCTAACTTATCGGCTTTTAAATCAATCTTACCATCTAAACACATCAATTTTTGCTGTAAAAGCAATTGTACCATTTACAAGCTCTGTCCGCGATCTGCGTCTGAAACATGGTGCAACCTGGAAAATAAATAAAAACTGAACTAATTCTTCAGCGTGTACACTGTTATACCACATGGTGGGATACAGCTGGTAGTCTGATAAAGTGACTACACAGTCTGAAGTGCTGTCCCCTGGCTAGGGGGTAGTGCTTGGATCAAGGGTTTGAATCACAACTTAGTCAGCAATTTTATGTGCAGCTCTTGGGAGTGTTTAAGTGCCTGAGGTAGACTTGAAGAGAAGGGCAGACGTTAAGAAAACGGTGGGCGGAAAGGTCCAAGATGACAGGATAATATAGATGAATTCTTAGTGAGTTGCATATATCTGATCAGGTGTTTCACTACTTTTCACCTAGGCTATCTTTACTGTGTGTCCACCAAACGCATGTTTTTTTTATAATTCTATTCTAAATGTTAAGGCATTCTATATAGGCCCTACACAAAAATTAACAAAACAACACAGATTTAACCACTCCTTTCATAAGCCCAAGTATGGAACCGGAGCTCTAGTGGCCCAAAACAGACCTTAAATATTATTCTAGCAAGGTGCCTAGGCCTATTATATTATAAGCTACCGATCACAAAATCTTCCAATTATTACTGATTGGACTAGGAGGGTCTGAAATTCCTCTATGCCTCTACTGACTTACCCATAACAGAAGATTCGCTGATTTTTGATGAGTCGATGGATGAATCTCCAGAATCATCTCCAAGTTTAAGCCTTTTGGAAGGTACACTTTCATTCTGACTATGTGACGAGTCGTCAAAATTCAGTTTGGTGGGTTTCGTTGTACTGGGAGGTTGAAACCCAAATGGAAACATTGGTTTAGCACCCAACAATGTCCTTCGATTAGCAGAGGATGATCGAAAATCGTCAAGCATTTTTATGACACATGTTGGATCTTTATCGTCACTACGATTCATATTAGTTAAATAGTTTATTAATTGGTTAAAATGTTTTAATAATAAGTTATAGAGGCAACGGCCCCCTTAACCCGTTCTCTTAAAATTTACTAACCTCAACTCAACTCAACAGTAGACTGTGACTCAACCATAAACTTTAAACTAACTCCGGCTCACGTCGGACGTGTACGCAGCCACTGCCTAACTAACGGCTGCGGACTGCGGCTGCGGCTGCGCTAACAGTGTTGCCACACTGATATTAGTGAATTACTCCAACGCCGGACTAAAAACCCCTCATTTTACACCCACCCGGACATGAAAAACCTCCAAGAATCCGCCAAGGCAGATTAATTAAAAAATCCCCATTCAACCCCAGACATCTTGAAAATCCGCCAATAATCCCCCAAAGTTGATTAATCTAAATTAATATTTTATCCTCTAGCGTAATTAAAAGCTTATTATAGTCAAAGTATATTTATTATAGCTGACAAAACAAATGTGCTTTTCAAACATTATTTGTCATTGTTCATAAAAAAACTGTTTCAGCGATTCTATCATCATAAACGCGTCACCAATTGTGTGTGCCTAAACTCTATGATCTTTTGTATAAACAACTGAACTATAATGGTATAACCATAACTTATTAGTGAGTGTGATGAAGTAAAAACTGGCGAAAGATAACACCAACGAAGCTACTATATCTTATCTATAGAGCTCTCGTCTGGAGTAAAAAAGCAAAGCCTACAGAAGGACCACCATCTTGCCCCTCTGCTCCCATGGTAATAATTTAAATCCTCCCTTCACTAGTTCTATGTTTGTCAGCTGACTAACACATAGCTTGTGGATAGAGTATTTGATTGGTTACCTGAGGAAAATTGCGGTCAGCTTGTAGGCTTCACTTTTTCATCCCAGACAAGAGCTCTAAATAGATTAACCTCGTTGGATAACACCCAACAATTCCAGCAATTTTTGTATTACTGTGCTAATTTTGAAACTACTGTATTGTCTCCATGAACATGATTGTTTAGCTTTTTATTACGCAGTATTCTTACAACGGCGATCACTTAGGAGCAACAAGATGAGTAAATCATCAAGACAGCAAACGAACTAACTATTTCATAAACGAATAAAACAAACGTACAAGCAATAAGTGGAACGCCACCCCAAGACGGCACCGACGACGCGACGGACGGAACGGATTCCCATGAATAAAAAATAACATAGTGCATAGTGACTTATGGACATAGTTTAATTGTACGAAAACATGTTTGTAGGATTTCTGGCCTGTATATATTTGTTTGCTTCGTTTAGTACAGATACCATGAATGAAGGAGGTGCCATGTTTAGTGCCCACAGATCCCAAATCAGGCAGATATAGTTGAAAATACAGCATAAATCACACATTTATGAAATACCCCAAAAAGATGAAAATTCCCCCATGTCTTTCGGTAAAATCCGCCAAAAACTTAATCCGCCAAAAAATACCCCAAGACCAAACAAATCCGCCAATTGGCGTGATTACGCGGACAAAGGCAACACTGTGCACTAAAAAGAGTTAAGCAGTGTTATCACCCTGATCGTGTATAGTAAATTACTCCTACGCCGTTCTCAAAATTCCCCATTATCACCGATCCAGTCACAAAAAATCTGCCAGTTATCCGCCATTGTGTTCATAAATTATATTGTCGCATTCTATATTTATCTATATTTTCTATAATTTGTATTAAAATACAGTAATATACATGTGCTACTGTCATACCTTTACCTTATTTACCTCCGTTGTCCGTCCCGTTGACCAGAGAGGCATGGGACCCGTCAACGGGTATATCTTATGACTACTTAAAAAGATGCTGCCGTCGATGAACGTTGTCCAATCAGGTGTAAAGGTTGTTGGTTATGGCAGTGTTCTTAAGCGGACCATAGGAATGGTTAGGAAAGTTCAGGTAGTAACATATTGTTCTAAAATATGCGATTTCAGGGTGTTCTTAAACTTATTTAAATCAGCTATTTCTCTAATTTCTGCTGGTAGCTTGAAAAAAAATATACACCAGCATAGCTGGGTTTTGATTCAAAAATTCTTATGTTATGTTGAATGGAGCGATTGACATTTATATTTCTTGTGAAGTAAGTGTATGTTGATGAGCCTCTATCAGATTATTTTCTTTAACATATAAAATTGTTTCGAACATGAACAGAGATGGAACAGTTAAAATGTGTGCTGTAATTCTTTGAACTTGTCCCTACAAGAATCTCTGGGCCGAAGCATCTTCTTTTTTCTGAATAATGAAAATTCGGTTTAATTCTTTTGACTAAACAGACCCCAAAGCACTATGGAATACCTTAATTAACTTTCCATTAGACTGTAATAAACTAATTTACTTAGAGCTAAATTATTAAAAACTGCTAAATTTCTGAGAACAAAAACATTTGAAGTGAGAGTGGAAACTAATTTTTCCACCTGATCAGAGACCATCGTCCAATCTCACTCCCAATTAATCTACATGAGTTGATTCATCAAGAATCTCCTCATTTAAAACTATAGAAGGTAATGAGACGCCAGCCCTCTCAAGCCTTTTTTCTTTTGAGTTGTTGTTATGAACATGTCATTGTGTTTTGATTGAATTAATATCTGAAAAATATTGAGAAATGGCATTGAGCTGGCTAAAAGTCTCCCTTTCAAGTTCAGGAATGCTGTAGTTTCATGTAAAAAGGGAGGTGTCGTCTGCAACAACTGTTAGAGATCTTTCAGGAGAGGAAATAGATGTTGAAATATCGTTAATATAAACCAGAAATAAGATCGGGCCTAATATGGATCCTTGCGGAACTCATCCTAATGTGTTTGGGGCTATTTCAGAAAAAAATCTTTTACTTAAACCAGACTGGAAAGTGTGATTAACAGTTTGTTGTCTTCTATTTCTTAGGTAAGACCTCAGCCAGCCTAACGCCACACCCTTTATTCCCAAGTGCTCCAGTTTCTTTAACAGGATTTGTTGATCAATACAATGGAACGCCTTGGAAAGGTCGATAAAGCAGCCATAACCGCTGTATCTCCCCTCTCCAAGGTGTCGATGCTTTTACTGATAGTAATAGGTCTATGAGGGCTAGCTTCGTTGATTTGTTGCTTTGATAACCAAACTGTTTTGAAAATAAATGATTGTTTTCTTGTAAATATTGCATTAATTTCTGACAAACTGCTTTCTCCAGTATTTGGAAACTGTTGGAAGGAGTGAGATTGGGCGATAGTTCTGGGGTAGAGATTTACTGTCCTTCTTTTAAAGTGGTTTGACTATTGCTAATTTTCCTCCGTCTGGAAAAACACCCTGCCGGAGAGAGCCGTTGACCAGGTGGAACAGGGGTTTTTCAATCTCCTGAGAGCAAGCCCTAGTGGAAGTGATCAATAGAAATCAATAGAAATATTTTTAGTGATACGTAGTGATATCAATACGTGATTGGATCAATACGTATCACTAGACATCAATAGAAAATTGTTTCTATTGATGTCTAGTGTCAATACGTATGTATTGATCTCTATTGATACGTACACGTAATTGGGTCACTAGACATCAATACGTATCAATAGACATCAATAAGAAAATCAATTGAGTCTTTAACTGGTATTTTGTAATTAAAACACAACAAATTAATGTACTAACAGGTATATTCCAAAAAATTAAAAAAATTAAACAATAAATTTATGACCTAGGTGTAATGTTTACCTACTTACTTGTTAAAACCATTTTTTTAAATGCACCAAAAAACACTAAAATCAGGGCCTATTTTAATTTACTTGTTCACATAAGTAAAATACACAGCCAACACTTAAATTTGGGCCTCTATACTATTCACTGATTTCCTTGATCTTCTTGTTTAGTGTGGCAATTTTCTGAGTGATGTTCTGGCTGATACTCCCACTTCCAAGCTCAATTTCTTTCTTTGATGTATTAGGATTTTCCTCCAGGATTCATTCTTTGACAATTTCTGTGAACTAATAAACATGCAATAAGGTTATGTGGTAGTAAAAACGTGAAATTAATGTTTAAAATTATTAATTTTACATCACTACTATATTTTTACTATTTTAACACATTATTATCACATTTTTTTCATGAAGCAATCGTCAAGATGTCACAACTTTTCACATGATAAAACGTTAAATAAATACCAGTACATGAAAAATCACATTTTGACATCACCATATTTCATAATTTTTGAACATTTTGTTACGTTGTGAAAAACTTACAATGATTTTCGTGTTAATCAATCATAAAAACGCTAGGGCCTACTGTAAAATTTGTTGTATGAAATAAATATTTGAAAATAATTTGTTGTACAACTCTATATTATTACCTTTTTTACATTTTATGCTAATTTTGTAAGTAGGCCCAGCCATCAGGGTCTTGACAGATCGTGACTGGTTTGGCAAGTGTTGGGTATGGCGAAGGAAGGATATATGGGATTATTAATTTTTAATTTATTTTTCCTACATACAGTAAGTTCAACTGATTAAGTTTAACTGATTCAACCTTACAATCATACACATGCATCTGTGAGTGATATATTCAGGGAGACATCGAAACAGTCTTGTTTTCTATATGGCCAGTATTCATATCCGTCAAGATATATGGCGACCATTAGAATAATAATTTTGATAGGTGTCAAAGGCTGTTTAAAATCTTATAACTTGGATAATATTGATTGTGAAGCCTACTGTACTCAATCATAGTATTTTACCTTTATTCTTTAACATATTAACAGAACAAGTTTAAAAATAATGTCACCTGGTTAGTACCATTGGTTTGTTGTGTTTTAATTACAAAATACAAGTTAAAGACTCAATAGAATTTCTTATTGATGTCTATTGATACGTATTGATGTCTAGTGTGATCCAATTACTAGTGATATCACTACGTATCAATAGAGATCAATACGTATCACTAGACATCAATAGAAACCATTTTCTATTGATCTCTAGTGATAAGTATTGATCCAATTACGTATTGATATCACTAAAAATATTTCTATTGATCATTTCCAATAGGGATATGGCCACAATCTGGTTGTGGTTTTTTGTTGTTTGTATAAAAAACAAAATGTTCACTTATGGTTTCCGTAGCAGCAAACCTAGGTACTCGGTCCCCATCTTATTCTTATAGAGAATAATTAAAATGTTATATAACCTTAGTAGTGAATTTCCTTTGGAAAGTGAACTATTAGCATGACCCGCACGGTGAAACTTAAGCCCGGGACCACCATAGAAGTTCCTAACGAGACCCCCTGAACACGTTTTGGGGGGTCGTTCAAAATTTTATATATATTTATTATATATATATGTGTTTGCACTCTAGCGGTCACAATTTTTGTCCGATTTACTTCAAATTTGGTAGGAACGTTCCTTTCTGTAATCAGTTGGACAAGTTTGTTGGGCAAAACAATCTGAAAACTCTAAACCCCTTTTTTGGGGATTAATCTTTCAAATTTCGAGTATTTGGGCCCAAAAAGGGTCATAAAAGCCCCATATGTAAAATAAGTGGATGTAAAAAGATGGGAATTAGAGAGGTGTAAGTTTTAAGCCCTCTCTCGTCATTCTAGCATAAATATTTACCGATTATTAAAGAAAATGTGTATCGACCAAACACAGTACGTTGTCTTATGGGGGTTTTACATTAGAAAAGCCTGTTATTCATTTGTTGGTGTACTTTTACCATCCCCAACAACCTCACGCCTACTTTAATGCCTGACTGGACCTTCTCCTAACCTTATAATGCACAAAATTGTATTCCCAGCATTGCAGGTAAATAGAACCAGGAGCATCAGAACAGCCAAAAAATCAATGTTTTTAGATTTCTATAAATATTAGACAAATGTATGATTTTACACTGATTTTGAGTTTTAAAAGTTTTTATGTGGAAATTAGAATGGCTTATAAATACGGTTTCTCGGTTTCTCTAAGCCATTATAATAAGCTTAGAATGGCTAACCTTGGATAAACCCACGACCTCCCCAAAGTGAGGTGCAATAATCGCTACCTCTCTCGGTTGCAATTTTGTTCAAGAGTTTACATTACATTTTAATATTGAAAATGAGTAGATTAAGTAAACAATATAACTTACCAGAAGATAAATGAAATACTACTATCTGGCACATATATTTCAGGGTTTAAGTTATTTTGCGAACCTTGGTGAGGTAGCGAATAAAGCCAGCACTCTTTGGGACATTCCTAACATTTTGGATTGTACTACTGAAAACAAAATTAATTTTTAATTCACGGCAGATCCAGGATATTTTAATAAACCCCCTTAAACCCCACTAATCCCTATAGTTTAAATCACTCCTTTTATAATACCCCTGTCGCAGTAAACCTGCATACTCGGTGAATTTCCAATGTATATATATATATACACATGTGCCTCGCTACTACTTAGAGCCACTTACCAAGTTTCACAAAAATACATTTATAAATAAGTGTATTATATAGCATTTTATTTATTCTCCATAAGAATAACATTAGGGCTGATTACACAGGTTTGCTGCAACGAGGAAAATAAGAAATGTGTATCTTTGCAATTATCAATATAACTCGACCAGGTGAAGCTACATACCAAATTTTATTAATTTAGGTTCATAACTAAGGGAGATATAAAACTTTACTTATTCTCCACATGAATAACATGGGGGCCGAGTATGCGGGTTTGCTGCTACGGGGAAAATCAACAAAAACTCTTTTTGTGTAAATATCAATACACCACAACTAGTTGAAGCCGCAAACCATTTTCATCAACTTACATTCATAAATAAGCAAAATATCAGATTTTAATTATGCTCCATAAAGATAACATTGGACAACGTACTGTGTTTAGCACTTTGAATATCTCTGCAACGGTTGGACATAGAACAACAGCTGTTATAAGGATTATATCCGCAAATTTTTAAGGGGGAGGAGCTCGTAATTATAATGTCCAAGTTACCAAACAGAAACCCTATATTGCCAAGGTCAAAGTCATCTGCAACGTATTGTGAGCGGAATACTGATGTGGGCGCCCTCCTGCTATATCGCAACACTTTCACCACGCTTATCAGCTGAGCCGAGACTTGACCCCCTCCCCACTGAATTAAACCTCAAATTAACCATCAAATCAAAATTTGGCAACGAACCTTTTCCCGACATTTTTGCTTATTACTTATTATCCAATAATTTTGGCAAATGCTCCGAGTGTAAACAGAGGACATTTAATAAATACTTCAAAATCACTAATGGCTAATTTTGCAGCTTTCCTGAAAATGTTGATCCCAACTTAACTTTGGTGTTAATAAGAACTCTAATATTTGTAAGAGTTTACCGTTTCGGTTGGCTTACCTTTATACCACCATCTATCGTTTTTTGGCAGTTTTCTACCTTCCCAAAAACCATAATTTGTTATCTATTAATATTTACTTGAACACCCAATAATACCACATTAACTCAACTTTGAAAACATTTGTTATAGTACAGTCAGCAGCGGTTGGGGCTAACAAAACTTCATCGTACACATACATTAAAATATTGAACTTCTTCCCCCCAAAAAAGCAGCTCCCCACTAAATATACTGGTAAATCATTTATAAGTATAAGGACAATAGATTAGGACCCAACACACAGACCTGTTTTAAACCTATTTTGGATTAAAAGCTATTTGTAATCCTGTTTTTACGCCATATGAATACATTAGTCCCGTCATACAAATTTATTTTTATTTACTGTTATTCGACATCGAATATCGGTCGGACAGGCACGCTGTGCTGTGTATTCAATATTCAACACACTAACACACTGTTCTCTGATGTACAACCCCATGGCTGTACTTCAAAATATTGCCGAGTGATATCACAGCACCACCCAAAAAGAGCTGCAACCTATACTCTCTACACAACATTCACCGTGCAGTTCAGAGTGCCCATAAAACATGCATTTCAAATGGCGGGTCGAGAGGTACTAGCTATTCTGAAAACATTAACTTACCTGACTTTGTTTCAATTAATTAAGTCTTATTACTCTGTAAATCAGTCGCTTTCTCTTTCATAACATGTTTTCACGAGAAAGGCACAACAGATAACACACATTTGACCTTACTTAATATAAATTAGAAAAAGTTATAAAATGTACATAACGCCATCACGGAGGTCGTAAGGACAGTTGACGCAACCCGCATGGCAACAAACATGATGATTACTTCTATGTAGCAACATGGCTATCTACCATAAGACCTCTACTGCAAGATGAACGGGGAATAGAGCACTACACTGTACTCTATTAAGTTTGGAACAGTCGTTTCCGTTTCTCCACAATTTACAAACTGATTACTGTAGTAAGAATCCTGATGATGTAGTTTCAGAAAGACCCCACTGTTCCAAACTCTACAGAACACCGTTTCATCATTTTCCTCAGTTGACATGATTGTTAAAATGTTATTATATGAGGTAAACTGTTTAAATTGATAATGTATCTTTTCTGTTTTACAACAAAAATAGTGATTACACTCTGCATTTCCTTTTCTATTGATGTGAGGGTTTTCAATTTTATACTCTATTCCACGCTCACTGTGCAGTAAGAGTGTCCATAAGCCAAATACTTCAAACGGCAGTTGGAGGTATTAGCTGTCCTGAAAACTTTAACTTGTGTGCCTTCTCAGGTCACTAATTATTAGTTGACACAACCTGCATGGCAAAATAATGTACTCAGCTCAAGTAGCAGCAAAGGCTACTTCCCATTAGACTTGCACTGTGCAGTAAACGTCCAGCCACAGCAATACCCCGTCGCAGCAAAACTGCGTACTCAGCGAATTTCTAATGCATTTATATGTTTCTCACTACCACATAAAGCCACTTACCAATTTCATAAAAATACATTTATAAATAAATGATACATATCAATTTATTTATTCTCTATAAGAATAACATTAGGGCTGAGTACGCAGGTTTGCTGAATCAAGAAAGAAATGTGTTTTTAAGCAATTATCAATATAGCTCAACCAGGTGAAGCTAAATACCAAGTTTTAATAATTTATGTTCATAATTAAAGGAGATATACAACTTTACTTATTCTCTATAAGAATAACATTATGGCAGAGTATGCAGGTTTGCTGCTACGAGGATAATCAAGGTTTGCTGCTACGAGGATAATCAACAAAAAATCAATTTGTTGTGCAGATCCACATACCAAGTTTCATCAATATACATTCATAAATAATCGAGATATCAAATTTTATTTATTCGGCAAAAGGATAACATTGGACAACGTACTGTGTTTAGCACTTTGAATATCTCCATAACGGTTGGACATAGAATCACAATTTAAACACCAAAATGATTTTTTTTTAGAGCTAAATTGATTGGTAAAAGCAAATGTAAAGTGTACAGTAAAATTAACTGAGGAAAAGCTAAAAAATTGTTCCCTTAACATGGGAGATTTTATGAACACTTTCTTTGGATTTTCTCCGGAACCGCTTAACCTAGGTTAATGATTAAAAATACTACATTATTAGTTGTTTAAGCTCTATAAAAATTGTCAAAACTAAAATTGAGTGTTTTAAAAATTGCAGGGTAAAAAATGCAAAAAACTGATTTTTGGAAAATTTTGAAACCCCATAAACCCCCTTTTCCCATGGTCCGATTTTTCTGGTTTTTGAACTTAGTCATGAATGTCATTTCAAACATTTGAGCGAAATTTTATCGAAATCAGATGTTTTTTACTCAAGTTATCGCATTCACGGACACACACACACACCCATATATATATAAATTTGAACGAATGGTGTTTTTGGCATCTGGGGACCTCAAAACAACAAGTTATCATGGTCTCGCGCTTGTTACATGCAAGACATTGCCAAACACGAAAACGCAAGAAACAAACAACAATGTAATCTCGACCGAGAGAATAAGCCAGGCAACCGGCGCAGTCACGTGACAGCCCGACCAACAAAACTCCTGGAAACCGCGAAATCGCCCCATTCCTCGTAACTTGACCGCGTGCTTCACTTCGTTCTTCAAAATTAAATCGCTACTTTAAACTCTCTCAAAATTCGTCGATTTGTTTGCGGGTGCACCCCACCAACGTAATTCTATTTCGCGAATTATTAACGGGAAAGTATAAACGCGCGATTTGAATTTAATTCAATTCGGTAACTTTAAACAAATTTTGTGAGCACATTTCTTTTCAAAATTCAGGTCGAGTCAGGCAGAAGTTGGGCAAAGGTAACAATTAAAGGGGATTAGTAATTTATTTGAAGTGCAAAATCATTTATCGTTATTTAGTTTATGGTGTGTTATTATTGTACTTCAAATGTTTACGTAAGTAACTAGATTTAATATTGTAATTTTAGTACTTGGTCACAGTTTCTATAACATTGTAGTATATCATTGTTGACGGATATTGTATTTAAATCTTATTTGTTATATTGTTAATTCTCATATCTTTATTCACTGTTAATTCTTGAAATTTTATTGTTATATTTTTAAAACACTGTGAAATAATCTGGTGTGAACTCATCCCTTAGGAATCATATTGAAACATACAGGAAATTCAGTATTTAAAATTAAAATTGTTTAAATTGAGTATATTGTAAAGAATTATTGTAAGAGCTGTAAATCGTGCCAGTAAATTAAATCAAATCTGAATATCAAAGGATTCATGAGTTTGGTTGATTTTACAAAATAAATAATATGCACAAATAAGCAGATAGTAGGACACTCTTATGTCATCCTCGATCTAGTCAATGCTGTGAGTACATCAAATGGATTAGTGGCAATTGTTGAAGGCTAGAGTACTGGAGGTTAGGTGGAGATAGTGTACATTATATTAAATTCCCAGGAACTCGCTTGCGGCAGTGCCACGTGCCAGTAAATATTATTCTATACCCTGTTATGTCCATATCTCACTGCTGACTCACATTGTGTAATTTACTAAAGTGCAATTAAACTCTTCAATAATAAGTAAATAGTAAGGCCTTAAAATCCGCCAAACGATTGAATAACCTAACTTAAAGTAATTATAATTCAAGATCACCCTTTATGGCTCTTTGTTCCTCCAAAGGACATGTGACAAACTTATACTTAATAAACTGATTTCCTTCAACCATTATTCTCATTGAAAGCAACCCACACATATTCAGAGATCCACGAAGGTTTCCCGGGCCCAGCAGCCTTCCACATCTCTGTATTAGATTTTAAGTAAGTGAGTTAATTAAGATAAAGAGTTACATTTTAGTAGTTGTCAGCTAAAGAGGAAATATACAAGGTATTTTTCATAACAAGTGGTAGCGAGCTATCAACTGAATTGTGGGTTGCCAGAAACAGAAACGTGACCAAGTTATTGTTATTTAGTTTTAATCTATTTTTCTGTGATTCTTAAACATATTTAATTTAATTTATTTAAGTTGAACTATTTGATTTATAATGCTTCATGGACGTCAATATATCACAACAGCTAGGGATCGGGCAACGAGAATTCAATCACGTAATCTAAGAATTCCAAATGTAGATGGATCCACCCCAGTTGTGATTAATATTGAACCCCAGTCGCAGGCCGTAAATAATGTAGATATACCACAATCTCCCGCAGCGCCACGTGGTAGTTTAGAAGACAGGTTACACAGCGCGAACTTAATGCCTCGCCAATTTGCACCGCGCGGGAATTCAACGCATCTAAGGCAAACTCTGTCGAACGAACCGGAATCAGATCTTCTTATCACGCGTGATTTTACAGGCCAACACTTGGACACACTTTCAACAACTGATCGCACCGTGGTAATAGAATTAGTTCGTAAATTACAGCCTTGTTCGGGAGAGGATGAAGCCCATCTGATACATTTTTTGAAGCAAGTTAACACAATTTTTCAAATAGTTCGTTTTGGGCACTATGACGTCATGAAGTTAATTTTGCCACAAACTCAAGCACTTCTTTTCGAGATTTGGTCACAGGGATTAGAATTAAATTACACATGGGACAATTTGCACTTTTCAATATTAACAGCCTTTTTTCCTGGCTTACAGTTAGAACGAGTGACAAACAGGTTTGTAAAGCGACTACAGGGACCTCAGGAATCTTTTTCGAGTTTTGTTAATGATATTATCTCCTCCGCTACAGCATTACAGTGTAATTTCCAGGATAGTTATTTAATAGAGGTAATACTTTCAAACATGAATCCGCGCATGCGCAGTAGCTTCACATTCCAGAACAAGCCCCAAACAATTTGGGAATTGAGATCTTTGGCGAACTCAGTGAATGCGTCGATTCAAGCGGACAGATTTTATTTTCACACCTTCCCTGAGAATCAACAAGCGACCGCTGTCACTTCAGGAAGTCAACAGCAGTTTGCGCAGCGACCCCCTATCAAATGTTTCACATGTGGGGAACTTGGACACATCGCACGCAATTGTAGACAGGGAAACGCGAGAGGCAATTTGGCCTGGAGGTAGTTGAATTGCCGCAGATTAACACCTCTATTTCTGCTACTCCTTTGAATTTCTCCTTGCAGCTACCGACAGTCAAGTTTTTTATTCCACAATGTTTAATGACAGATGCACTCATAGATTCAGGATCGACAAACTGTTTTATAGACCAGAATTTTTTTCAAAATATCAAGTCATCACCAGGTGTCAAGGAAATTATTAAAACAAGTATGTCAGTTAAATCAATAAATGGACAAAGCGCTACAGTTAGGAAAATAGTTAAGCTTCACTTCAAGATAGGTCATTTCTCTTGGACATTTGATTTTTTTGTAGTAAATTCGCTACCTTTCCCGATTATTTTAGGGGTTAACTTCATGCAGAAATCACAAATGAACTTAGATTTTTCCAGTAATACCATAAGATTTAACTTCAATAGTAATGTCAATCTTCCAATGAAAGATATTTTTGTCAAGCAATCACAACCCAGTAATTCTTTATTTTTGGAGTTATCGGAAGCAAATAAAGCACATTCACATCAAACAGAAGAATTTTTACAGAAATTAAAAAGTGATTTTCCCTCTGTTATAACTAAGCGCATCGGTCAAGCGAAGGTTGCTCCTTATCATATCAGCTGTTTACCAACCAAACCAGTTTGTTCCCCTCCCTACCCCTTGCCCCCGGACAGATTAGCGGCGATGAGACAGATCACAGACGACTTACTGAATAATAAGGTTATTAGGAAATCAACAAGTATGCACTGTGCCCCAGCATTTCTCGTTTCTAAAGCTGATAAAAATAAATACCGACTTGTTTGTAATTATAAGAGAATAAATGAATTTATTTCCTATGATGCTCACCCGCTACCTACCTTAAATTCAGCATTTGAATTTTTAAGTAAAGCCAAGTACTTCACATCACTGGACATGAATAATGCCTTTTTTCAAATCCCATTAGATTCTCAATCAAGACAGTATACAGCATTTTGTACTCCGTATGGTTTATTTGAATTCAACACAGTTCCACAAGGTTTAAAAATAGGATCCCAAGCCCTTACTAGAGTCATGGATGAAATATTAGGAGATTTTAAATTCAAGTTTGTCTTCAATTTTTTAGATGACTGTTTAATTTATAGTGAAGATTGGGAAACTCATAAACAGCATGTAACACAAGTTTTAAATAAATTCAAGGAGTACAACATTACCATAAATCCCGAGAAAATAAAGCTAGGCCACACTTCAATTAAATATTTGGGACACATTATTTCAAACCGGACACTTTCCTTAGATCCCGACCGCATAGCACCTATCCTGCAATATCCTAGACCACGTAATTTGAAACAGCTTCAAAGATTTTTAGGATGCGTCAATTTTTATTCCCGTTTTATTAAGAATTTTTCTAAGATCGCACTACCATTAAATAACCTCAGGAAGAAGAACGTAAAATTTCAATGGACAACAGTACACCAGGAAGCTTTTGACAAACTAAAAAATTCTCTAGCAACATCGACAACGCTTGCATTGCCGGATTTTGAGCGAAAATATGTTATAACGTGCGATGCTTGTGATGAGGCAATCTCGGCAGTCTTACAAATGCGAGACGGGGACAATCTTTTACCAGTTCACTTCGCTTCACGCACCTTAAGCGAAACAGAACGCAAGTACCCGATGCACAAAAAAGAATTTTTAGCTTGTTTGTATGGAGTAGAGAAGTTTAGGCCATATTTAAATAGCAAATTTACATTACAAACCGACAACTCAGCAGTAATGTATATTTTGAAGGCTAATAAACAAGTTAGTAGTCAGTTATCCAGGTGGCAACTAAGGTTATCAGAATTTGATTTTGAAATAGAGAATATTAGGGGCAAGTTAAATGTTGTAGCAGATGCACTATGTAGGGTCTTCAAGGGTGATACGGACAAAAACGTTAAAATCACCGAAGATTCCGCATGTTGTACTCTGCAATTATTTCCAGAATTATTCACTTCAATTAGGGAGAAACAGGCTCAGGACACAGAACTTAGTTTAATTATTTCAGACTTGAGAAATAGAATTCCAGTTAAGGACTATTCATTGCGCAACAATATTTTATACTTTGGTAAACAGGGCAGAAAGAGTAAAATTGTAGTACCACAGTCCATGCACACTTTTATTGTTAAATATTTTCATGAGAACCCTATGTTTGCACATGCGGGCATAGCCAAAACAATCAATCACATACAGAAGCAATTTATTTGGAAAGGCATGATACAGTTTATTAGGAATTTTGTTAGGCAGTGTGAACAATGTCAACTCTCAAAACCGGCACAAAATCAGAAAATAGGTCAGTTAAGTTCCTACATTCCCACAAATTGTAACGAGCAATGGTTTTGCGACTTTGTTGGACCATTACAACGGACGCAGCGAGGTAACGAATCAATTTTTGTTTTGGTAGATAATTTCTCAAAATATTGTTTTTTATACCCAGTTAGGAGACAAACGTCAGACTCCGCTATAAATATTCTTCGAAACAACATTTTTGCTCAACATGGCCTTCCGCAACGATTAATTACAGATAACGCCTCCATTTTCAGATCACAGAAATTTTTTTCATTTCTTTTTGGTTTAGGAATTAAGCATATCACAACCTCCCCATATAGACCTCAGGCTAATGTCGCGGAACGAGTCAACAGGAACTTAGTCACAGCTTTAAGAATTTTTCACAACCAGAACCACAAATCTTGGGATATTTATTTGCCATATTTAATGCTTGCCTTTAATTCCGCTGCTCATGAAGCAACAAAGTTCACTCCAGCAAGTATTTTCTTGGGCAGAGAGCTAACACATCCGTTACAATTTCTTTGGAACTTGGAAGCCGGAAACACAAATAAGCCGAATTTAGACACAGTATTTCAGAATCTCACTAGGGCACATAATAGGACAAAATTGCGATACGACAGAAATCGAACTCCATCTACCTTCGTAATAGGCGATAAAGTCGTGTTGTATAAGCATTCCCTTAGTAACAAAGACAAGAAGATAACAGCGAAACTTAATCACAAGTGGAAGGGTCCTTATACAATAACTCGACTTACTTCACCAGTTAATGTTGAGATAAGCTTGGACAGTGGTCCAACTCACAAACAGATTGTAAATGTTGATCAAATAAAAAAGTTTTTTTCCTTCAACGTAATTAATTGATTTCATTTTTAGCACTTAAACTGTTGTGATCAATTGACCTTATATTTAAGCTTCATTTTGTAAACCCATATTATAACAGATTCTCATGTGTGGGAGACTCTCATCTGAGCAGAGCAGCGAGACATTGGCACCTGTCACCCTCAACCATCATCACTATCTCTGGGGCGACGACACATACAATAGTCACGGAGGTGCGCAGATCCACTGCACATCTACAACCAACTTGTATCCTGCTCATCGGCACGAATGACGTGAAACGCAACATCCCTCACACAGTCTCCACGCACAACATCAAGACAATATGCAACATCTTAACTTATTCAGGGAGGACAGTTTTTATTTTGACAGTGCCACAAACTCTTTTCAACAGTGAATCTAACAAGAAAATTAAGAAATTAAACCACTTCATTCAATCTTTAAACTCAAAATCGAATGTTTTTATCCTCAACCTACAAACAATTTTTTCTGGTCACAACATCACAACATTGATTGAACATTTTTTTTCGCAACGGCAGGAAAGATGGAATTGACCTAAATCACAAAGCATTTTTTCTAATTATGAACGAAGTACAGTTTAAGTTAAGTGCAACGCAACACAATGGACTTAGTTACAACATCGCTCTGGACAGTTAGGTTTCACCAAGTTTTGGGGGTGAGTCTTCGACCGAAGTGGAACTTACAGGTATCATCGCCGTAAGAGTCCACCACCTCTACTGCTATTGAAATTGAATTGTCAAATGTACCTTTAGTATTAAGCGCTCCTCATTTTCTGGAATTTTTAATTTTTGTGGTAGGAAATTTTTTTTAGATCAGGGTTGGACAAAAATTAAAAAGCTTTTAGGGGGGGAAAATTGTTACATGCAAGACATTGCCAAACACGAAAACGCAAGAAACAAACAACAATGTAATCTCGACCGAGAGAATAAGCCAGGCAACCGGCGCAGTCACGTGACAGCCCGACCAACAAAACTCCTGGAAACCGCGAAATCGCCCCATTCCTCGTAACTTGACCGCGTGCTTCACTTCGTTCTTCAAAATTAAATCGCTACTTTAAACTCTCTCAAAATTCGTCGATTTGTTTGCGGGTGCACCCCACCAACGTAATTCTATTTCGCGAATTATTAACGGGAAAGTATAAACGCGCGATTTGAATTTAATTCAATTCGGTAACTTTAAACAAATTTTGTGAGCACATTTCTTTTCAAAATTCAGGTCGAGTCAGGCAGAAGTTGGGCAAAGGTAACAATTAAAGGGGATTAGTAATTTATTTGAAGTGCAAAATCATTTATCGTTATTTAGTTTATGGTGTGTTATTATTGTACTTCAAATGTTTACGTAAGTAACTAGATTTAATATTGTAATTTTAGTACTTGGTCACAGTTTCTATAACATTGTAGTATATCATTGTTGACGGATATTGTATTTAAATCTTATTTGTTATATTGTTAATTCTCATATCTTTATTCACTGTTAATTCTTGAAATTTTATTGTTATATTTTTAAAACACTGTGAAATAATCTGGTGTGAACTCATCCCTTAGGAATCATATTGAAACATACAGGAAATTCAGTATTTAAAATTAAAATTGTTTAAATTGAGTATATTGTAAAGAATTATTGTAAGAGCTGTAAATCGTGCCAGTAAATTAAATCAAATCTGAATATCAAAGGATTCATGAGTTTGGTTGATTTTACAAAATAAATAATATGCACAAATAAGCAGATAGTAGGACACTCTTATGTCATCCTCGATCTAGTCAATGCTGTGAGTACATCAAATGGATTAGTGGCAATTGTTGAAGGCTAGAGTACTGGAGGTTAGGTGGAGATAGTGTACATTATATTAAATTCCCAGGAACTCGCTTGCGGCAGTGCCACGTGCCAGTAAATATTATTCTATACCCTGTTATGTCCATATCTCACTGCTGACTCACATTGTGTAATTTACTAAAGTGCAATTAAACTCTTCAATAATAAGTAAATAGTAAGGCCTTAAAATCCGCCAAACGATTGAATAACCTAACTTAAAGTAATTATAATTCAAGATCACCCTTTATGGCTCTTTGTTCCTCCAAAGGACATGTGACAAACTTATACTTAATAAACTGATTTCCTTCAACCATTATTCTCATTGAAAGCAACCCACACATATTCAGAGATCCACGAAGGTTTCCCGGGCCCAGCAGCCTTCCACATCTCTGTATTAGATTTTAAGTAAGTGAGTTAATTAAGATAAAGAGTTACATTTTAGTAGTTGTCAGCTAAAGAGGAAATATACAAGGTATTTTTCATAACACGCTTAAGTCTTACCATGAGACCTACGGTAATAGCTTCTTCCTTATAGAGGAAACTCGCTAAAAACGAATATCATTACAAGTTTGTTTAGATTAGTAGTTAGATTGAGAAACATAAATTGTATTGCTCTGCATTAGAACTGCTGACCATTTTGGTCCAAAATGACATTCTATAACTTCTCATTCTGAATTTTATTCAAATAAAAAAAAACTAAAATCAACCTATGTTAATCAACTTATATCACAAAATAAGGAAAAACTGACAGTATAATTTACTACAAAACACGCTTCCATAACGCTGCCATCAAAAATGTAACTGCCAAATTTTGCAACTATACTTAGGTACCTTAACCGGTAGCACTGAAGACTATGAAACACTACAGAAGGCTGACAACTTGTTTAGGGCAGTTGCGCTTAAAACGGTTAGTTCGGTCACTGCTCGCTTTGAACGCTAGTGGTGCTAGGTCGCTCGGAAGGGATGCATTTGGGTACGTTCGCCCCTCCCCAATGGCAACCCAACTTATTCCCCACTTCACCCGCTACTTCCCTCACGGTGACCCGATTCGTGAAGCTGCCAGGAGATAGCACAACCCTTCTTATATTCCACCCAGCCTTATGTAATGTTTTATAGTAGTTCGCGCCTGTTGTCAAAATTGTTCAGTTTGCAATTTATAGATATCCTAAACACGCAAAATATAGAGCAGATTAGGAAAACATACTTTGTTACAGTTAAAAAATAATGATTTAGATAGAAAGGTAGCGAAAAACCATTACATCAAAATGACCTTTATAACAGTCTACGACTAAATTTTGTACTTGTTAAAGTCAGAAGTAAACACTGAAAGACCACCCGACTACTTCATGCAATTACACATTCTATTGAGAAGCATATGGGAAAAGAATCAGAATGAATCAAGTATCGATGTGCTGAATAAACTAGTTTTCTTGTACAGTTAATTTATGTTTAACCAATTCATCACACCATGTCATATTACAGGCTACTCAAGAGTATACATAAATATATAAAAAATACTTTTATGTTGAAGCTTAAAACTTTAATAGGACCAGTCGAAACCAGACACTGAAATTAAATTTCCATCAAAAACCGTAACAAAAACAAAAAGGTAAACTGGAACTGAGATCTCCATACTAACAGCTAACAAGTTGTGTTGTAATTTGTATGCCTGCAGTAATTTTGATCTTTTTCTGAAAATCAAAAGAGTTGTTTTCAAATTAAAATAAACCACCATACTCTTTTTTAAGCTTAACTTTTCCAGAGAACACTTTATTTTTAGAGAAAAATTAAAACAGCCTTACTGATCTTAAATTATGGGTTTATATTTTTTGAAATCTTAGGAAAGCAAATTATTTTCTTAACATTGTGGTAAATCAACTTGTTACTCATCAAAGGCATCCTATAGATTGCCCAAAACAAGACTATAATTTCAAGTGGCTTTCCACGCCCGCCGCTTCACCCGCACCAAAAGAGATCCCATTTCCCTTAACAACGTCCGTCTCCCCCTCAAAACATCCTGCACCTACCTGGGTGTCACCCTTGACTCCCGACTTTCCTTCGTCCCTCATCTCCGTGAATCCAAAAAGAGAGCTACCACCCGCCTCCGTGCCCTCCGTATCCTCAACCACCGCAGCCGTGGCTGCTCCAAACCCACTCTTGCCCGCCTGTACACCTCAGTCATCCGCCCTGTTTTAACATACGCCCACCCGCTCCTTCTATCCGCCCCGAACAGCTTCCTTTCCAGCTTCGAGGCCACTGAGAGACGCGCCCTCCGCCTTGCCTCCCACCTCCCACCCTGGGCCCGTAACCACACGGCTTACGAGGCCCACTCAATCCCCAGACTCAAAGACTTCCTCCACCACCTCAACATCACCTACCTTGACAAAGCCCGCACCTCCGACATCCTCCAACCTTACTTCCAACCCTACTTTACTGACCGCCCCAGCCTCACTATCCACCACCTTGCCGACCTAGACCAGCAGCCCGAACCATAACCCCCACCACTAAACCCCATGCAAACCTAGCCTAGCTCCCACTCCTGACCACTGTGACAGGCACTCGTTATAAAACAAAAACAAAAAAAAAGTCCTGTCGCGGTTGGTTCATCTCTCCTCCCCCCAAACCTTCCCCTGGCCACTGTAGCAGGCAAAAAAAAAAAAAAAGTCCTGTTGCAGTGTGTTCACCTCTAACCATTCCCTGGCCACTGTAGCAGGCAACGAAAAAAAAAATAATAAAAAAAGTCCTGTTGCAGTGTGCTCACCTCCAAACCCAAACCATTCCCTGGCGACTGTAGCAGGCAACGAAAAAAAAAAATAATAAAAAAAGTCCTGTTGCAGTGCGTCAATCTCCCCCTCACCAATCAACCCTATCCAACGGCTGAAGAGGGCCCAAGCGCCCTAAAGCAGCCTCAGTGGGCCAGGGACTTTCCCGCCCACTGGAACCTCACAAAACAACAACAACAACGACTATAATTTGATTTCATACTGCACAGAAACAAATTAAAATTTGGTCCATAGTTAACAATTACTCTTGTTATTTTTTATGATTATTTTTTTCATTAGAAATGCATTCATCATTGTTAAAATACTTAGAAATGGTACATCTATTTTGTGAATTTCCTTCGTTAACACGCTTGGCATTTAAAATAGTATTTATTATAAAACAACATTATAAACTTTAGTGAAACAGAGACAATGAAATATAGTGAAATCAGTATAGTAAAGTGAAGGGAACAAATGCGATTCTCTATGAAAGTGGTAGCCACAAAAAAAATAGATTGGACAGTAGTTAAATGCCCGAAAAAATACTAAAAATTAAATTTTATTAATAGAGGCTAGGCAAGTTTTCGTTTGGAACCCACATGACAAATAAAAGGCGCATGGGCCTACACTAGACACCTCTTCCTAATTTCACAAGATGGAGAAAGAATACGCTAACTAATTAAATGTTGTCTTTATTCAAATAACAGTTGAAGTACAAAAACATTGTTTTATCAACGTCTAAAAAGTAAAAAATAGGAATAAAAGCAGTCAGTCATGCACATCTAATCTTTATATTTGTACAGGTATAATAATGACAAACATGTGGAAATTGAAGTTTTAAATTAAAATTTATTTCTTATAAATACAAAAATAAATATAGTTGTACTTTACTTGCAATAATCAAATAAAATTAACCGTACGACCACTATATGAATCAGTTCGTTGAAGATTAAAATTTATAGGAAAATTTAATCTAAAAAAATAAAACATAAAACTTCATTCAGCACCTGAATTGAGATTTAAATTATATCAAATCAGTATGAATAAAACAAAAATACATATTCCTCTCAGCCTTAAACTATCCACAATACCTAACATAAATGTTCCTGCTCTTCGAGAACCTTTCCTTCACTTCCGATACGGATCCAACCCAGCACACCGCACCTCATCCTCCCTACCGCTTCCTAGGTCCCATCAAGCACAAAACACAAAATCTCTCCTGGAGTAACTCTTTTGTCACTTGTAATAAAATTCATCCAGCCATTTATGCACAGTCTATCACATCACATTAATATTTTTTTTCTTTTCCATGTACTATTTGGCTGTGAACAGAAACAAGAATATATTAGACACAAGCTCTTATACTCATTTAGAATCAAACTTTAAAACTTATTTCATATTTTTGTGGTATTATCTAGAACTATGCAAATTACGAAATAAACATACAAGGAATAAAACTAACTCACCAACACACTCTTAGTCATTGGTTAAGAATTTCTTGATTTTTGACCTTTGAAATTATATTGAGTACCGTAAAACGTGCTAAACCCTGACACCCGGCTAAGCCAGAGGTGACCACTTGTGAAAAAATATCATAGCAGTCAGCCAAGATCGAACCTAAGCTTGACAACAACTGACATGCCAGGCCAGGTATCGCTCTACCTCTTGAGATGTTCAGATTCTTTATCAGTTTGAAGTAAAAACTAATTATGATCACAAATATACAGATATAACCATAAAAACCTAAAAAAAGAATCATCTTCACATACTATGAATATGCAGAGAAAGCAAACGGCTGATAGTAATGAATAAACAACCCCACGAAGAGTACACTTAGTACACTTGTTACTAGGGGTGTGCGAGTAGTGATTTTTTTGATCGAATCGAGTAGTGCCAATTATTTTCGAGTTTCGAGTATTTTCGAGCGAGTATTTGCCATCAGTAGGTAGTTTAAAATAGGTTAATGGGATTTGGATACCACCCTAGATTTTATCATTATAACATGGTTTCTAACTAATACATGAGTAGCAATACAACGTTTTGGCCAGTGCAGTCAAACTAGATTATGTATTGACAAACAAAACATGGTTTGACATTCATTTCCGGCCGATGAAACAGGGCCCGGTTGTCATTTGGCCAATTTCACCTGGTCCAGACATCACTTATAATCAATATTAAATGACGAAATCGTTAAGTTACGGCCGAAATTACACGGTCCGATCGTCATTTTCGGCCGATTTTACGTGATAAGATTGCCGTTTGCGGTTGCTACTACGCGTTTTGGCCGGTCGCAATTGTTCGCGGTCGTCATTTTCGGCCGATTTTACATGATGCGATTGCCTTTTGCGGCCGTTACTTCGTGTTTTGGCCGGTCGCAATCATTCGCGGTCGTCATGTTTGGCCGATTTTACGTGATGTGATTGCTTTTTGCGGCCGTTACTACGCATTTTGCGCGCTCGCGATCGTCCGGAAATCAGCGGGAAATACTCGCTCGAACTTTCGAGTAGTTTTCAAAACTTCGAGTCGAGTTCGAGTATTAAAATAAAATACTCAGCCGAAAACTCGAAGTTTCGAGTACTCGCACACCCCTACTTGTTACCAACATGTTAAAAACCAGTCACATAATATGTGTCAAACATAGGTGGCACACCAATCTTTGCTAGAGTCCAGCTTCAGCTGTAGTTCACACACAGGCTGAATCCAGCAGGACTGATGTCAACAATGGTTGACACAAACATGCAACTTAAAATCGAGTTTCTTCTGACTTAGGTCTACTTTTTTTTAAGCTCAAATTGAAATTATTCATTCCACAAACCTTTTCTAAGCAGAAAGCCCTAATCCATTACAACAACTTATTTTTAGGTTTGTGCCAAACAATGATGTTTTGAAATATTTATTTTTCTTTTAATTTGATAATTAAAGTAAAATATTTTAACTGTCATTGTAAAAATAAACATTTTAAATAACATTCACATCTGAAGAAGTCTCAAATGGAGGCAAAATATTAGGTAATATGTGCGTAAAATCCTTTCTTTGTTGCTGTGCTCATCTGAACCAGTTTCTTCAGGTGAGTTAGCTGTGTATTTTTTTCAATGACACTAGGTTTCATTTTTGTAAGCTTTCAAATGAGCCGTAAATCAAAATTCAGTTGCTTGTTAAAAACAACCCTACTTCAATCTTAAAATTAACATCGAACCTAAGAGAGAATCACGCTACATGTATACCAGTTTCCAGGTGGTATCAAGATAGCAGTGATGCAACGAGAGCATTCTACTGATCGACTGCCAATTTTATTCTGATATTCCAGCGAGGCTAATTTCCGGCTCCGGTATACATGTAACCTGAAACTACAAAGAGCCTTCTCTTAATAAACTGACGACAAATCTTTGCGTTTCAGATCAGGATAGGAGAATCAACAAGGAATGTTAGTCACAAGTACACAATGTGAGTTATGAAGCGTACCTGCCAAGTTTTAAACCGCAGCCTAATCCCACCTTTCTTCTGTTAAAAATAACATCAAGCAAATTAAGATGCAACGGTAATACTAGTGGGGGTGGGGGTGGTTTTCATAACTGTAACAAAAAAAATAAAAACTATGAAAATTCCATACACCGATTTGTTCTACAGATTTCAATATTGAACACATGCAATAAATAATCGTTCTCAAATCTAGTTTGAATATTGTCAGTTGCTTTTTAGAAAAAAACAAAAAAAACAACTGAAAATCAAAGTATGAATAGTGTTGGTAGAATATACATCCATCACTCGATACTTTTAACATTATGGTTATCTTTTGATGCTATTTTTTGTACGACAAATGTCCTAATAAAGAAGAAGGTTTAGATTTGATTTGGTTTATGGCTCATTTCAAAGAAAAAAACCTGGGGATTCCAGTGTACAGATGTTAATATTGCAAGTAACAGTTATTCAATAACTGTAAAACATTAATTATATCAACTTTTAATGGGTTAATTATTTGTGATATTAAAAGTTTGCTTACTGGAATAGCTGATAACTAGTTTGTCCACTAAAATCAGTATTGAACTAACAAATTCAAAAGATCCACTATGAAGGTGTAGGAGTTATACATTAACATTGGTCTTACTAGAAAAGCAATAAGAAACACAAAATCTTTTGTCTCTGGAACCCTTTACTTCAATCTACAAGTTTGCACTGTCAAATTATAATTTTCCTCTTCACTCTTAACCAGCAGGCTGGGTGACAACTACACTAGTCTCTTTATTCTGAACCCCACTAGTACTAAAAACAAAGCAATTTACAAAGCAAAGTTATAAAATAGCTTGTAGCCGACACTGTTGCAGAGTTAGATCTAATAGGAAAAACTTATATACCTGTCAACATTTGTCACACAATTCCTATAAGAATTAGAATTACAGGACTGCCTTTTATTCACAAGGATAATGGGTGACAATATCCTGGAGAAGTTTTGAAAAAAGTCCATGTCTTTGAAGAGTAACGCCACATAAACTCATACAAAGTACTAATTATGGTTAGCTACCTCAAATGATTTTTCTTTATATATTTCCAGTCTACCAACTTATACAGCGATTGCTAGATTACGTTATTGATGAAAAAATGAGCATAACTTAACTCAACCCAACAACTGGCGCTCTCTATTTAACATTGGAGGTCACTTCCAGTATAAGAGGCCTACCACGGGTTAAATTAAGATAACCTTACATTATCATCTCTGTGAAAAGGTAACTGATCTTTATAACGCGAAATATGTGTTTTGTATCAGGTCCGTTCAAATTCACCGAGTTCAAATTAATCTCTTCTCATTATGTTGTAACATAGTTGTATAACATAAATGCTGACAGATATGCATGGTTAACACTTTTGTTTAGTCAAGATTTCCCCGATATTCCCGGACCAAAAAAGTTAATTTTCCCCGACTCGTGATTCGGAATGCACACTTTTTTATAATAGTTTTTGATTTTCACACAGTAGTTTTTAATTAAAATCAACATTTTTCCCTGATTTGTTTAAAATAGTAAGCATTTTCCCTGACTTTCTGCGTTTTTCCAACTTTTTCCCTGATTTTGCAGAAAGTGTGAACCATTCTGCTATGTTTCTAAACATTGTTAGCTTTCTTGTGTCACAAGATGGACATCTCACCTTGGGGTGGCTGGTGCAGGGGCCTAGGCTGGCCAGTGTTGGTGTTGGGGTTGCGGCCGCCTCGCTGGTTGTTGTACCCTCGGTTGTTGTAGCCACGGTAGCCGCCGCGACCTCCGTAGTAACCGCCTCGGCCTCGGTAGCCCCCGCGCCGCGCCAACGCCACACCAAACGTCTCCGAGTTAAGTTTCCGCTCCGTTCTCCAATCAGTCCTCTGAGATCGTCTGTGGAAAAAAGACAGCAAGTTGGCATTCAATTTGAAATACTAGAACATAATCTGACTAATACCATTGTGTGATAAGAGACATTACAATATAAGTGAACTTTTGATTTACATTACAACCATTATTTTAACACTGCAATTGCTGTGGTGGCAGAACATCAGTTTTGGGTTGGGCCAATAGATGCAAGAAGTCCAAAACCTGTTAAAATCTGTCATCCTGCAAGCACCCGTGATTTGGACCCATAGAGGTATCATTACTGGAGAAGGCATGCCAATACTTTTTACACACATGCCAATGAGGTATCATTACTGGAGAAGGCATGCCAATACTTTTTACACACATGCCAATAGAATTGGGGATTTCCCAAGTTAACATAGAGCCAACTAGGATGAAATGTAGAGGGCATTTAAATGAGTGAAAGATTGGTTTCCCACCACACTTGCCCTCCAGGGATTAGGCCTGAGGAACGCCTTCACTGTATGCAGTCGAATCCGTGGGGAGGTTAGTGGGAGGCCCTAAGTACTTCTTCCTACATTAAATAATCTGTACAGGCTTTCAAGACCTTGATGGTTTGGTAACCATTTTGATTTTGCCAGCAGCCTCTGCACAAAAATCACACACTATAATTGATAATGTAATAATTGCCTTGACTAATCCATAAATTTTCTCACTACTCCATAACTAAAATTTAAAAAATTGCATACAATAATCTGGCAGGTTGCGCCTTGCTTTCAAACTTAACTTGTAACGTCAACCAATCCCTTGGTCCAAAACCTTGGTCTGCCCTAATTAACGCTATATAATCTAGATAGAGCTTGCTCTTATATCTCCTAAGCAGAACAAAATGCATTTCAAACTGCAAACATTTCCATGTACTATTTCTACTTTGGGATGACTCATACATGATTGGTCACACACGTGATGTTAGACAACTAGTGTGGGAGATTAACAGTTTACAACTACCTTTTCAAAAGTACCGGATGAGAAATTCACTGGATAAACAACTCGTTAATTTTCAGCAAATACTCCATAGCACGTTAAAAGTAAGAAGTAAAGAGGGCAATCCAGTACAATATATCTATATTGCTCAAACTTACTTTAGACCCTACTCTTCAAACTACGAGAAACAATAATTATTCATTCCATATAATATAACAGTTTAAGGTAGGCCTAATGAAAGTGTATCCTGTGTATGCCACAAAAACCCATGATACGTTCATTACAGTAATCACATCAGGCTAAAAATTGGAATTTTTAAATCAATGTCTTCTAAATACTCCAACTAGCAATCACCAACACATCCGGTGCATTAGACGCAGGTGCAATTGATCGCAGGTACACAACACAATTGACTCCACTCGAAAAGAGATAAACTCAACAAAATTTACAAAACCTAAATATAAAAACTGACATAATTATTGAACATTTGCAAGACTTGACAAAAGGCGTTTTGACTAGACAAGGGTCGCCGCCAGAAGGGTTGGTTAGGCAATAAAGGGTGGGTTTATGTTCAGCAATAAAAGTAACAATATACAGATACAGATCTAACATTTTACAATGTGTACAATATAAAAGAAAAACGTGTTGGTATAAAAATGGAGAACAAAATGTAAAAAAGTTCACAATCATGCTGGCACTTGGGTATTCGTATGAGGTTCTTTTGTTTATAGTTGGTGGAAATCATCATCAACGTAATAGACGGGGTTTTCAAGCAAATTTTTTTTTAAATTTATTTAAATCTTTTCTTGATTCCATTGCTAATTTGTATTTTTTTATGTGATTAATCAATTTTCCAAATGTATATATAATTGATCTTTCGTACAAAGTTGTTCTATGAATATGATGTAATATTAAAGATTTTGTCTTGTATCATATTTGTTTACTTGTTGAGATTCAGTAAAAATTGGCTTTTATTTTTTAAGAAAAATTTTGCTAAATCAAATATATACAGGCCGAATACAGTTAATATTTTTGAATCTTTAAAATAGTTGTGACATGATTCAGTCCGTGGTTAGAATTATTTACTACAATTTTCAGAAATTTTAAATTTCAGTAAGTGACAGCTGCTTGCATATCCAATTTTGCGGTCCGTGTTATTTTGTTAGAACTAAATTAGCAACAGGCCGATGTAGGCACAACACATACCCTTTGCTCCTCTCCACGGCCTCACAGCTGATATTGTCAAAGAAGCTCTTGGCCTTGTCGTAGTAGATGGTGGACTCCTGCTCCACCTCCTCCTCCGGCTCCCCCTCTCCCAGTCCCGTCTCGTTGCCTGAGTCATCCTTCTTGTCCTCTCCGTTCACCTTGGGCTTCTCCGCTTCTCCATCTAGTACCACCAATAGTTTATTTCACCATAGGAAACAGCGGAGATTTAATGAAAGTAGGGATGAGTCGATTCCAATTTTTTTCGATTCTGATTCCGGTTCCGATTCTGACAAATCGATTCTCGATTCCGATTCCATTAATTCCTAATAATAGGTGAAATAGCAAAGTAATGTTTTAAAAATAATTAAATACAATAAGTTAGTCAGTAATTGATTTTTATTTAATAAATTGAGACAATAAGTTGATTGGTGATTATTTTTCATTACCTAATACAATAAATTTACAAAAATAAATAAAAAAATAAGTTGAATTACATGTTTATTTTTCATATAATTGTTATGCTTTAAGTAACATAAATCTCCCATGATATTTTTTGAAATTGGTTTTCTTTTTTGACATTGGTTTTCTTGTGTTTAAAACAATCACTTTTAACTATTCTTGACCGACAAAAATACATTTGTAATGTTAAATTTAGGGTTTTAATTTTTGTATAAAAGATAAAAAGCAATTTTTTAAAATAATTTAATGATTGTAGATCAAAGTTTTTAAATAAACTCTGTCATGTTATTTAGCAGATTTTTGTAGTTAATTATCAAACTACTTTTTAATGTAATTTTTAGATAATTTAATGTTTATTGTACTAGTGTTCACTGTAGTAATATAGAAAAAGAAAATCTGTTTAATATTTAATATAAATTCACAATTCATGGGGAAAAACGTGGTTGTAAGATAATGACTCAAAGAAAAATTGTTGGTCAGCCGACTGATTTATTGCTTTCAACCGGACCCCACTCCTCCCCTCCTGCCACGTCTTCCTTCCTTATCCCAAAGGTCAGATTGTTTGCCCCCGACCCAAACACTCCCCGTGCCCTTGTCTTACTACTCTTACTCCACAGGTATCCATAAATAACTCCTGTCATTGTCTCCTTTCATATAAGCTAAAAACAGATTTTAGGCTTACATTTATTTATTTCAGTAAGATATTTTGTTAAACATTAGTTAGCGGTGTAAATCTGGGTAAACGGTGGGAGTAGACAGACAATTTTCAACTTCTCTTATCAAATTTGTCGATGGTTAGCGGCGTAAATTTGAGTAAACGGCGGGTAATCGGCGGGAGTATCGACAACCTGGAATCGATAGAATCGGAATCGACTTTGGGCCATCGATTCTCGATTCCGATTCTAAGCCTGAGAATCGGTGGAATCGAGAATCGTCATTGGAATCAACTCATCCCTAAATGAAAGGATATACTTCTCCTAAATATATAAAAAGCAAGACTTTTTCAATACTCTGAACTATTTGCAGGACCGGCACATAATTATATGCTTATTCCTTAAAAATAACCAGTTTTGAAGAAAAAATATAATTATCAACAAAACCACAAAAAGTATAGAGAAACAAATACCGTACCAGGTTGCTTGGGTGCTGTGTTGTCTTGGGGGACAACAATCAACACCCAAATGCACTGCTTCTTGTCCCTGACTTGTGCAAGCAAACCTTAAGTACATTTTCTTGCCAACGCATTGACGGATTGCATTGAATAAAGTGGCATTAGATTTGAGATAGGAATAAAAGCTACCGACTACACCAACACAGCTGACTAAATACTAATAGCTAATACTAATGGTTGTCTTTGTTTTGTATCTTTTATTTTTTAGTGAATTTCCTATGGACAAGTGAACTATTAGCATGACCCGCACAGTGAAACTTAGCCCAGGACCACCATAGAAGTTCCTAACATGACCCCCTGAACTCGTTTTGGGGTGTCGTTCAAAATTATATATATATATATATATATATATATATGTGTGTGTGTGTGTGTGTGTGTGTGTGTGTGTGTGTGTGTGTGTATGCACTCTGGTGGTCCCATTTTTGTCCGATTTACTTCAAATTTGGTAGGGATGTTCCTTTCTTTAATCAGTTGGACAAGTTCGTTGGGCAAAACAATCGGAAAACTCTAACCACCTTTTTAGGGGATTATTCTTTCAAATTTCGAGTTTTTGGGCCCAAAAAGAGTCAGAAAAGCCCCGGACGTAAAATTAATGCTTATTTTAAGATGGGAATTAGAGAAGCAAAAGTTTAAACCCTCTCTCGTCATTCTAGCATAAATATTTACCGAGTTATTGAAGAAAATATATATCGGCCAGACACAGTACGTTGTCTTATGGGGTTTTTACATTAGAAAAGCTTGTTATTCATTTGTTGGTGTATTTGTATCATCCCCAGCAACCTCGCGCCTACTTTCAAGCCTGACTGGACCTTCTCCTAACCATATAATGTGCAACATTTTATTTCTAGCATTACAAGTAAATGAAACCAGGAGCATCAGAACAGCCAAAAAATCAATGTTTTTAGATTTCAATAAAATTGGAAAAATGCATGTTTTTACACTGGTTTTGAGTTTTAAAAGTTTTGTATGTGGAAATTCACTTCCCTCACGTCAGTATGCTGCATGCGAACTCGTTTTAAATTAAAGGTTTGTTTACTGTTTGACTTTAAAATATTGAAATGGGTGCCATTTTTAAAATATTTAAGCCAACTTAATAATAATTTTTGATTATTTGCTCCTTTGGGTATTTAACATACGTGCAAAGTTTAGTTTCTGTTGCTTAAATAGTTCTCGAGATATTAATTATTTTGTTAAAAATACAAAATGGCGGCTAGCGGCTAAACGGAAAATTGTTCAACCTTTGTTTACATCAAATTGTTTGTTTAAATTAATTAGTACTACTAGCCCCCGAAGTTTGTAATGACCCTTTCTGAAAACCCTGTAAAATCTCAAGCTTTACCGTTTCAAAATGGCGGCCATTTCAATTTTTTGAAGTTTAAAGTCTTTAAAACATTTTAAAGGTCACTCAACCATAGCTGAGCGGTTGGCACTTTATTAAGAAAATTTGTAATCCCCCAAGTGCAAGCCCATTGAAGAAAACACACCTTCTCCTACTGTAAAACATTAAAATTTATAATTCCAAAGGGACATGAATAGTTCTTAAAAAGTATGCTTCATTGCATAACTTAGGGGGTTTCCAGATGAGTCCTAAACAAAATCATATAAGCTCCCTCAATTAACCAGTCATTTGACAGTCACAATAAATTAATTTTTAAAAAACCTGGTGAGACGTAAATACAAAATATTCTGACCAGCAATTTTCAGTTTAGCTGTTTTGTTTTTAAGTTCTTCAAACTCGGAGTTGGCCTTGTCAAAGTCGTATTCCTCTTCAAACTTTAGTGTGTTCTGTTTGCCTGTGTTGTTCTTCTGGTTTGCCTGTCCCGAACCTGGTGCTCTGTTGAAGTTTCCTGGCATACCGCCACGACCTGTCAACACAAAAACAGACTCAATTGCAAGATAATAACACCAAGAAATATAAAAAATACACCTGTCTTTCAAAAGAACCTAAGCGAGTAATGATATTTGTATATAATAATATTTTTGTAGATGACAAGACCGAACCATAATATGGCTATAGATATTTTAGGAAAACAAGCACAAATTTGCATATCATATTGACCGTAAATTAATCAGGATTGTGTCGAATAAATTCACTTTATAAGGCAGACAAACATACTCTACTCTTTTGCTTTTCCTTCAAATAGAGGACTGACAGATAAGAATTATTGTGTTATATTAATTTAAAAAATAATAATAATACTGTTTAATCACTTAAAAAAAAAAAAAATTTAATACTGTTTAATCACAGTAATTCTTAAGCTGACTTTTTTCAAGATTAAAGATCATTAGCAAAGTATTGTTTCTTCAACACTTTTTGCAGCAAAATATCAATGTTTTAATTCAAATAGTGGCCATGCTACAACGTCATCATATGATAAGATAGATTACCTCGGCCCCTCATCCCTGGGCCACCTCCTCGGCCTCCTCGGTTCACCCAGCCTCCTCGGTTCTGCTGGCCACGGATTGCTTGTTGTTGACCCTACAAGAAACAACAGGTTTAAATCCTCACTCTAGAACCTGTATCAACCATTCTTACAACAATACCAGCTTGGATGTTAAATTATAGCAAACAATGAGAAAGAACAAGCAAAGTGAGTTTACTCTCGCAAAAAAATACTGAGACCGATGTAAAAGACCATAGTCGTGGACATTACACCTAGCAGACGATTCGATTCTACACCTTAACAGTAAAAATAATGACTCTTCCCTAGAAAAATAATTAACAAAAATAACAAAAAATTCCTGGTATTTTTTATGAAGGTTTTTAACATCTAAAACTATTAATTAATTGTGTATAGGCCTACTTGTTTGGTATCAATAAAAAGCTCTTACTCTCCAAATATACATTTTTGGGTTTTGGAATCCATTTGCCCTGAGAGCTCCACTTGTTTAATTTTGTATTGTATTTGGAATAATGATAACCTAATATCTGTCAGCTAGTGATGGTCAAAACCAGAAATTTCGAATCTCGAAACCGAAACCGAAACTTACAAAATCGAATCTCGAAACTCAAATCGCGAAACCCTATTTACTTGCCTGGGTATGGTTATGAAAAATAAATCCAGAAAAATTAATTAAAACTAATTATATATTTTGGTTAGAGTTGTTCTTTCAGAAATAAAAAATCAATAATCCAAAAAAGGTGAAGGTAGACGACCGATTACAGTAGGCTTTTGACCTTTGCATTATTGATCGAAACACGGGCGTGATTTCTGTTAAAAAACAACAATAAAGACACAAAAAATCTCAGCAGTTTCGAGTTTTGATTCTCGAAACTCACCGATCGAATCTCGAAACCGAAACTTTTCCAAAGTTTTGGTGGTTTTGAGATTCAAGTTTTGGTTTTGACACATCACTACTGTCAGAAAATACTAACTGGGAAGGACTCCCTCCTGTTGTCTTGCTCCCTACGATCATGCGAGACATGATGCTGGACCCTGTGATCCTCTTTCTGTCCGTTGTTCTGTCCGCGATCCCTGAAGTCTCCATCTCTCTGGTTCCGGTCCCTGAAGTCTCCATCTCTCTGGTTCCTGTCCCTGAAGTCTCCATCTCTCTGGTTCCTGTCCCTGAAGTCTCCATCTCTCTGGTTCCTGTCCCTGAAGTCCCCATCTCTCTGGTTCCTATCCCTGAAGTCCCCATCTCTCTGGCCTCGGTAATCCCTCCTCTGGTACGTCTCTTGGTACCGATCATTCCTATTTTGACGACTGGAAATAAAATTATGATTAAATTATGATTGTTTAAGAGATTATTGCGGACATTTTTCATCACTGATATACAAGTTTCACGACATTTTGGGAAACAATACCCCATAACTTAACCTTTCTTAAAACTAACACTGAATAAGAAACAAGATTTATAACTGCTTTAAATTCTTGAGAAGCATTTTAACCCATTGGCGTGGACATATGAGCTGGTCTCGTTCCTTACTTGTATTTTTTAAACCTATGAATTGGAATAGAAATTAGTGTTTTTAAATGGATTAATGGTTTATTTTCATTAAAATACTGTTTTCATTCAGTTATTAGAGCCGCATTGGCACACACACAGTAGACATAAGTTAAAAGTAGCAAAATCAGTGTTGACCATGTGCAACTCACAAAGAATTAACTGATCCCTTCAACTTCCAAGCAAGCCTGCCACCATTGGTTTTACTTGGGCCCTGCCACCAACGTTGCCACGGACCGGTTAACTTATTATGAGTTGCATGATTGGTCAGTTTTGGTCGTGTGCGGGAATTGAACCCACGAACATCGTATCCTCACCTGGCCCCAAGGTGTTTCCACGACGTAGCCAACTCAGCTAACACGACCAAGGGCCTAGCAGCAATATTAAGGTTTTTCAGTCAGTCCGCGCTCCTTGCGTCGCCTGCGGTCATTAGTTACATATTTTGCTACTAGCCTGCAGTACCAATCAAATCCCGTTATAGGCTATTGCGCATAGAATAAAATTACTAACTTAATGGGTTAATAAACGGTATCAGGAATCTGACACATACTTTCTCCCTTTTAGCCAAACTTTAATGACAAAAATATTTGTTATTTACTAAATATAGAATATGAAGTATAGATAAATGTACAGAAAATTGTCTAAAATAGTTTTTTTCAGAAATATCCACCCAAATTGCTTTTTTGGAGGCACTATAGAGTCCGTTGCTACACACAGTAGTTTTGAGAGGGGAAATGCCCCCTTGCCCCCCCCAGGGTTAAATAGCAACACATTTCGAACATCATCTGTTGGTCAATGCTAACTTGACCTGCATATCAAATGAAATTGATCAGTAAATAAGAGAGAAATAGTTATTTTTGTATTCCCCATAAGAATAACATTGGACAACGTACTGTGTTTACCGCTAAATGAAAATTTCAATTTTCTCCGCAACTAGCAATCGTAGAATAGTAATTTAAAATACTAATTTATTTAGTTTTTTGAGCTCTTTTTAATGGTGAATAGTAATCTTTTTTAACATTTATGATTTTTTATGAAAAATCCAAAAAACTGAATTTTTGATGTTTTAAGTCCTGTAATTTCTGAACCCGCATTTTTCCAGAAATGCGGGTGGTGTCATTTTGTTGGAAACCTAAAGTTCTACAAACCACGAAAGTTTAATCAAAATCGTTAGAGCCGTTTTTGAGAAATTTGGATTTTTCATGTTTTTTGGCGGTTTTTGGGGGATAATTACCCTTAAAAATCAAAAATTCAAAAAAATGAAAAAAACGCCTGGAGATATCGTGGATTAGTACCTACACGCCAAATTTCATAAAAATCGGCCCATAGGTTAGGGCTCTAGCTCTGTACACATCCACACAGACACACACACACAGACACACACACACACACACACACACACACACACACACACACACGGACCCACACACACACACACAGACAGACATCACGTAAAAACCACTTTTTTGGGTTCAGGGAGCACCAAAACGAATATTTCCACTGACAACTCAAATTCGAAAATTTTTACGAAAACAATACTTTCTCCATATACTATGTATAGAGGGAGAAAGTAAAAAGGAATTGTGTTAATTTACAGGCTGTTAATATCGTCTGAAATAAAATGTGAATAACAAACCACAAATATTATTATAAGATTTCTTAATTTTGTTAATTTTTTTGTGAGAATATGCTTATTTTTGACAAATTTTGACTAAAAATGGACAGTAGACATAGAAAGAGTTGCCATATCACAAGATTTTTCAGAGATTACTGGATTATAAGGTAAAAATTTAGGAATGAGTCGATTCCAATTCTAAGCCTGAGAATCGATAGCCAAAAGTCGATTGTTATTGTATCGATTCTAGGCCAACAGTTTACATAACCAAAACAAAATTAGATAAATATTTGAGACATAGTCTGGTAGTTTATCGAAACTATTTGTAAATAAAATGTATAAAAACTTCAGTATTTTGTGGTTTTATTTCAAAACATAACCAGTGAAGTTGGTGGGATTGGGCTGCTTTCCCTTAAAAGTGTTTATGTGCTCTTAACAAAATACCTCTGGCATTGAACTACGAAATAAAAAAAATAGTAATACTAATAAGAATATCCCCCTCGCAGCAAACCTGCATACTCAGCGAATTTCCAATGAATATATAACATAACACATTAAAACACTTAACAGGATTCATAAGAAATATATTCACAAACAAGCGATATTTAAAATATTAATTATTCTCTATAAGAATAACATTGGGGATGACTACGCAGGTTTGCTGCAACAAGGAACACAAAATAATGGGTTTTTATGCAAATACCAATAGAACTCATCTTAGTGAAGTCACATACCAAGTTTCATAAATGATATATAACATTTTAATTATCTTCCATAAGAATAACATGGAGACCAAGTACCTACGATTGCTGCAACGGGAACCATAGGCGAAAATTTTTTTGTACAAACAACAATAAACCACAACCAGATGAAGCCTTGTACCAAATTTCGTCAGTTTATCTTCATAAATAAGCGAGATATACAATTTTCTTTTTCTCCATAAGAATAACATTAGACAACGTACTGTGTTTAGCACTTTCAATATCTCAATAACCAATTGACGTAGAACAATGATCAAAATACCAAATTGTTTTATTTTTTATGCTAAATTCAATGGTAAAAATTAAAATTTGATTAAAATAAAAATTACATGAGGAAACCCAAAAGAAACCCATTTTTGGGGTACAAAACCCCCCTTCAGAGGGTGCGATTCGTCTGGTTTTTGAACTCGTTCAAATAAATGGTACTTTACACATTTTTACCAAATTTAATTAAGATCAGACCTTTTTTATGAGAGTTATCATGCTTATGGACACATACATATATTATATATATACATATACAAATTTGAACGAGTGGTGTTTTTGTCATCTGGGGATCTCAAAATGAAAAGTTATCATGATCTCGGGCTTAAGTCTTACCATGAGACCTACGGTATTAGCTTCTTCACTACAAGGGAAATTCGCTAATAAAGCCCACCACACGGATAAACAGAACCCTAAACTTAACGACTTTTGAAATTAAACTAGCGCTGATCCGAACCATTTACAAACCACAACACTGTGTCACAGGACTGTTTGAGGCAGTGCCATATCAAAACACTAACATCACTGCAAGGACTTCTTCGATCGCGTTTCCCTCAAAAATTACTAAATTTTTGTTTGTTTCGCGTTTGGTTCAGAATTCACATTCACTACCTAACATTCTTACTTGTGCGAAAATAGTTTGGCTGCACACAGTTTCTGTTAGGGTGGGATTCATTTTAAAGCTGTGAAACGTCGTAGACAAACAAAATTGTGACTCACCCCTCGCGAGGCACCGGGGGTTGGATCGGCTTCTTGTCCTTGTTGGGCGAAACTTGCACGGCCTGGTCGATAGTGGGAGACTTGCGGGCCAGTGATGGTGTGGACGATCGGGAACCGGACAGTAGCTCTAGAACAGACACTGACACTGGAACCTCTAGCCGTACTACACCCTCATCCTCACACTGCATCCCCACCCTCTGAGAGAGAAGGGATATTCTGATTTGTTGACCTACCTTTGGGGCCCTTGATGTGTTAACAGGTATAGGTTACGAGGCCATCTCGCATATTATTATTTCACCACTTTCCAAACAGATAGCAGTACTAAGCAGACAAAACGCTGTAACGAGCCTCTACAAACTAGTGGATTTAATTTTTTAACTAGTAAAACTTTTGATTCAATTGGTGAAATTTGTTTTCATCAGAACTAGCAAGTTTCTGTCTGGAGCTTGATGTGATTCATAATATTAGCCAGTTCATAAATGATTGAGTAATAATTAACATTAACTTAGCTAGGTTAATAGTATTAATTATAATCCATTAAAATTGATGTAGCCTATTTTAAAATACACATGTGAACTCCTCTTATAAGGGAAAAACAAAAATATTCCAGGCCCTACATAGAAAAGGTGAATGTATTTAAAGGTATTAAGGTGTATTTAAAAAAAAGTTAAATTTGTTGCAAACCATATAAAGTTACACTGATTATTAAAATATTTCTGTTTATGGCGCTTAATTTGGACAAGTACTTTGTTACACGCTTTAAACCAAAATCAAATTACTTTTTTTAACTTTTTGAAAAGTTAATGTAGCCTATCATTTGTACCACTTTGAATTCTATTTATTTTCTGAACAAAAAGTATACCTACCTAGTAGTTTCAATGAGCAGAGTTTTGTTATTACAAATAGTTGATGACGAAATGAAGTGAAGGAATCTATGTACTAGCAGAGACAATGATTCATTGTCCGTCAGTGTGTGGGTGTGTATGTTCATAATGGAATAACGTGAAAACGGCTGCACGGATCATTTACAGATTTTACAAAAATGTTTTCCAGTACACTTCACGCTTCCAGTTCAAAAATGGAACACATTCGTTAAACCGTTTTTAATTAATTAACATTTAAAATTTGTAATATTTCCATAAGGTGAAGCATTGGATACAAAATACTGCTTGTAAAGTACGAGATACTAATAAAATATTATTTCATAATTACAAGAAACTACTAGAAAATGGTCCTATATATGTTTTATGATTAAATAAATACAATAGAACCTCGCTAATCCGACCTCGGATGGTCCGATTCCTCGCTTGGTCCGACCATGCCGCCGACACGATAGGCTTCCGCTAGTCCGACCTTGGCGGGGTTCCCTCCTCGCCTAGTCCGACCATGCTATCAGAAATTGATCTCTGTTTAGATTTCCTGTGAATCACTCCGTTCAGGTTGGCTCATGTCGATGACGCATTGTATATTGTCAGTGCATATTTCAGTCAGGAGAGCGATGACCCTTGGTGTGGTACTGCGAGTTTGCGTTCGTTTACAGTGATTTTCTTTAATATAGTTTGTGAAACGTTTGTTACAGTACACGTGTGTTTTTAGGACGTACTTAAATCATGTCTGCTAAAAAACAGAAGCATGTTACCCTATCTCTAGCCGAGAAACTAAATGTGCTAGAGAGGTTAGACAACAGCGAATCTGTTCAAGAAAATCTCTAGTGAGTTGGGGGTGGGTATTACAACCATTAAGGACTGGCGGAAAAATAAAAAGCAGCTTGAAAGTCACGCTATGTTAGTAAATGATGAAAAAGGATTAAAAGCTTGAAAAACTTTGAAAAAGCCAAAGTGTGAAGTTTTAGACAATGCTTTGTGGGTATGGTTCAAGCAAGAGAAAAGAAAGGGAACTCTGTTGTCTGGGCCTATCATAAAAGAGAAAGCACATATTTTGTTTACCAAAATAGGAGGGGACAACGAAAATGAAAAGTTCACAGCTAGTGAAGGTTGGCTGCACCGTTGGAAAAAACGACATGGGATCCGTGAGGTTATAATATCTGGGGGAAAACTCTCAGCTGACGTCACAGCCTCTAATGGATTTATACCAAAATTTGAAAACCTAGTAAAAGAACATGATTTGAAACCCGACCAAGTCTACAACATTGATGAATCCGGGTTGAATTTCAAAATGCTCCCAGAACGAACTCTTGCTGCCCAAAATGAGGCTGTAGAGGGAACAAAGCTAGCCAAAGAGAGGATAACAATTGCTCTGTATAGTAATGCTAATGGTAGCCATAAAATACCTCTTGTTTGTTATCGGAAAAGCAAAAAAACCAAGGGCGTTTAAAAATATCAACATGGCCTCCTTACCAGTTTTTTATCGGAACCAAAAATCAGCGTGGATGAAATCTGCCCTATTTAAGGAATGGTTTTTCGAATAATTCGTCCCCGCTGTCACCAAACACCTCAAGGAAAAAAAAACTTCCTGTGCGTGCAGTATTGTTGCTTGACAATGCAAGATCTCACCCTGGCGAAGAGGAATTGAAAAAGGGTCAAATAAAAGCTTTATTTCTTCCTACAAACGTGACCTCTTTGATCCAACCTATGGACCAGGGGGTGATTGAGTGGCTGAAGAGGAGATATCGCCGAAAATATATTGGATCCCTCCTAGAAAAAACAGAGGAAGGCAGCAGCTTACTTGATGCTATAAAATCCATCAACATAAAAGATGTAATTTACACTGTTGCTGAGGCTTGGGAAGAACTACCTGCATCTACACTTGAAAAATCTTGGCGGAAGTTGTGGCCAAAAATGAACGAAAAAGATGAAAGTGAAACAGAAGCAGCACCAGAAGAAATTGGCAGAAATCAAGAAAACACAACCACAGAAACAAGTGGTCATGATCAATATGTAGATACGCCAGCAATGTTAAGAGATTTACGTTCGTTGCAACCAGAAATCGAGGCCGGCGAGGTTACCGATTGGATTAGAACAGCAGTGACGATTGCACGGAAGAAGAACTAACTGACGATCAAATCATTGAAAATATAATCCGCACAGAAAATGAGCAAGAGCAAGAAGACGTTGAAGATGAAGATTTTTAACCCACGACACACGCACATGCAGGTGCAAAAAATGCTTTTGACTTGGCCCTTCAGTACATCGAAGAGAGTTCAATGTCCAACCCAATGGATATTTTGTGGATACGAAAATGGAGGAATAATGCAGCAAAGGCGAGGCTGTCGTCTGCCAAGCAGAAGAACATTACAGACTTTTTTCAGCCAGTGCAAGACCATCAGACAGTGATTTCAAACATTCAGTTTTTTTTGTGCTTTCTTTTAAACAATTGTGTTGGCAGAGTCTTTGATAGTGTTAAAAATATATTTTACTCAACTGAAATATTACTAAACAGTGTTTTATGATATTCACTTTTATATATCAAGTGTACGGTATAGTGAAAAGATTAATGTACTACGTCTGAGCTACATGATGCATCGATAGGCCAAGTGTTTTATCGTGCTTTATAACCTTAAAACTTAAACAGTCTGCTCTCAGTACAGAACATACTGTAAGTATTTATATATTTTTTGTGAATTACTGTGATTAATTAATTATGTTTTCAATTATTTAGGCCCTTCTTTAGTTTTCTAGATTGGTGAACAATTTTAGTGCAATATTTTATGTTCGAAATACAGTTTTACTATGTTTTTATGTCAATAAACGCGTTCCTCTAATAATCCGACCTTTTTGCTGTTCCGACCATGCTCCCGGTCCCGTAGGTGACGCATTAGCGAGGTTCTACTGTAAAGTACTGTCCGTTTAACATGAGTTCATTAAATTTATCAGAGGTTTTTGATGTTTTTAGATGAAAAACTAATACCAGTTTTTATAAATAAAGATAACGTTCTCCTATAATGTGAGTAATTTGAGTAAGTTAATAGTTTATCCGCTAGATTGCAGCAGCCATTTATTTCCTATTTACTTCTTTAAGCTGTCTTCTTTTGTCAGTTTATGATATTTAAATACTTACCCCCGTCATAGCAAACCTGCGTACTCCGCTAATTTCCAATTTTAAAATATATACCTCACTACATAGGTAAATTAACTTACTGTGTTATTTTTCTTGAAGAATTAGCACCTCTAATATAATTTAATTTAATATAATTAAGAAAGATTTGTCCTTTGACCCAAAATAAAAGTAGATATTTTCCTACAGTGTCCCTAGGATCAAGGCTAATTATTTAATATTTTGTCATGAAATTTTAGTTAGAACTTGACAGCATTTTTTTATCTACCATTTCTGAGTTCGGTCATCCCATTACGCGAATGTTTGAGTGTACTCCTAGTTATATCAAATCATACAAAATTTTAAATATTAAAATGTTTAGAATTGTATTTGCTATGTCAAATTCTGTCACACTGAATACTCTATTTTTTCACTTAAAAATTGAGTCATAAATTAATTATATGTGAAACATTTTGGAGGAGGGACAGGGTTTAAAGTTATCTTAGGTATTATTGGAGAAGAAGGTAAACATTTTAACCCTTTCATGGCTGAAATTCCTCTTAGGTTATTATTTCAAAATATATTTCCTCTTTTCAATTAATTCTTTTAATGGTTAAATAAAAGAAGTAACTGCTTGTCAAACCTTGATAACACCATGTATATTGATGATTGTATTGACGATTCAAATACAGGATGACAATTAAGTCTTAAGACGACTTTATAACATTTAAACGAAAAGAGATATCACAACCAAATTTGGCAGACCGTTACTGGTAATAGTAAGCTACTTTTCTGTACATGGTGATCGGATGTCACCTTTGGGGTACGGCCTGTTGGGAGTAAGAAGAAAATCTTTAATGTAAGCATACGTTGATATGTACATCAAATTAAAGGTCTAGTTGAACTAAAAACAATGCCGCAAACTGGACCTTAAAAGGTTGATTCAGTCGGAAGTAATTGCTGTTTAAAGTACTGTTAAGTGAAAGTAGTGGGCCTGTTGGGGTTTTCCATCCACTGGACTTCCCCACAATGGCTATTATCTTTCCTTATCAGTTACATTCAAGCTACCATAGTCATATCCTGTCACTGTAAGTTACAAGTTTTAAAAGATAATTTTCTAGGTTCTTTATTCAGATATGTCGCTTAGTGAGTGTGAACGAATTACACTGTAATGATGTGCGGGTGGGGTGATAATTTAAGACCGTATGCAGAAGTTATACATTTATTCAACGACACATTCCCTGATAGGAATCCTGTTTCTGCAGTCTTTCATTGAAAATCCAAATACATCAGTTAGATCTGTATCACAAACTCATGGAATATCTCATGAATCAGTTCGCAAAGTTTTAAAGAAGTTTGGTTTTAAAGCATACCGTGTTATCCTGTTGCAGGAACTGAGCGAAGAAGATTTTGATCGTCGGGTGGAATTCTGTGACATTGTTATGAATAGAACTGATAAACGCCACATACTTTTGGACAATATTGTGTTCTCAGATGAGTCGACTTTTATGTTTTAATGGCCATGTTAACAGGTATAACTGCCGGTATTGGAATGATGTTAACCCGCACTGGATATTACAGTGTCACACACAACGTCCTCAAAAAGTTAACGTGTGGGCAGGTATAGTACGTAATACAATTATAGGACCATTTTTCATTGATGGAAATTTTAATGCCATCAAGTATCAAGCTATGTTCCAAAATGAGATAGTTCCGCTCTACAAGCTAGTTTTGGCGCCGACTTCCAAACATTTTTTTTTCAACAAGACCACACTATGGTGTTGATGTTAGGCAATACTTAGATACAGTATTCCCTCACCAGTGGATTTGAAGACGTGGAGCTATTGAGTGGCCAGCTTGTTCCCCACTTAACTCAGCTGGACTACTTTTTATGGGGCTACCTCAAAGACAAAGTTTATGAAACTCAGCCTACAGATCTGAATGATCTGAGACACAGGATAGCACAGGAAGCTCAAACTATTGCACGAGAATACATACAAAATGCAGTAGGCAGCTTTTATAACCGGTTAGAATATTGCCAGGAGACCAACGGGGAACATTTTGAACACCTACTTTGAATGGAGTTCAGTAAGTATTGCCTTCAATTTGTAACTTTCTGTTATTCATAAGTACAATGTGTTAAATATTTTTAAAACTTTGAACAGCAATTACTTTTGACTGAATCAACCTTTTGAGGTCTGGTTTGTGGCATTGTTTTTAGTTCAACTAGACCTTTAATTTGATGTACATATCAACGTATGCTTACATTTAAGATTTTCTTCTTACTCCCAATGGGCCGTACCCCAAAGGTGACATCCGATCACCATGTACACAGAAAAGTAGCTTACTATTACCAGTAACAGTCTGCCAAATTTGGTTGTGATCTCTCTTTTCGTTTAAATGTTATAAAGTCGTCCTAAGACTTGACTGTCACCCTGTGTATATTGGTGAGGCAATATAATAAATAATACCATTCTTATATTCTACTATGTTTTCTTAACTTGACTCCAGAAATGAACTTAATGTTAACAAAAATCTTATCTAAGCTAGTGAACAATAGACTATTTAATTATATTAGCTGCACATTTAAAATATAGCTGAGCAGCCAGGTAAATAAGGTTTAAATTTTAATTAGCCAATTTCTATAAAGCCTTAGAGGTATGGCCTATGTTCTAAAATAAAAATACTCAAGCAAACAAAATCTAACCTTTTTCAAGCATATGATATAAAGCAAGACAAACAGGACATAATACAGGGTACAAGATAAGATATTCAAGCAACTACAATTACAAAAGCAACAACATGCAAAGCAACTACATATCAACTAGCCCTAATTGAAGTAAAACTGTCAAAAAGTTGTCCTGATCTCTTAAACATATTTTAAGAGTTTTCAGATACCAAATAGATGTCATTTTCTAAAAAACCTTACCTACCCAAGGATTAAAATATTATTAAAAGCAACAAGGAATTCCATATCAGGTTACTGAAATTGTACTCTATAAGTCAGGTCAATACTTGAAAGACATTCTACTAAAATTTGTGCTCATTGACATAGCTGAAAAATACACAACCTACAACACAAACAAGTCATCAGGAGATAAATTAGCTTATATTATGACGAGAGGGAGACTCTAACAAATTATGACATTATTATTATTATTATTATGATTATTATTAGAAAGACGAGCGAGTGTGTTAAATCAAGTTCATCAACCTGTAAGGACAAGGTGATTTTTTGTTGCACAGAAAACAAAATTACCGTAATTATGTAAAAAGTAAATTATAGGACTACTGAACAAGTAATTTGGTCTTCTCCAATCAGAAAAGCTCAACTCTCTTAACGATCAACAATTCGCCCACCTTAGGCTTTAAGGGGATCTTAAAAAAGCCTAAAATTCAAATATTTCAGATTAAAACTCGAGATTCACTTAATTTTCCAAAATTTATGTAGGCCCTAGAATATACACCCTAAAACAAAACCCTAAATCCAAACGTTAATAATAAAAACTCATTCGGCACTCACAAAGCAACCAATACACTAAGCAGATGCACAACTTTGAAATCCAACAGCTCTAAAACATGCACAAGGCGAAGCAGCAGGTGACTTGCAGTGAAGCGGGGGACAATCCATGCTCGCGTCCATGATCTTACTGTAATGGTAACGTGTAACGTACCGCTGTTTGGCTCTTTAACGATAGGGATGACCGGCACCTGGACCTGGACCTGAGGGGGCGGCTGGTGCGTCGGCGGCTGGTGGGGGGGTGGGTGGTGGTGGAGGCTGTCTGGCAACTCACTTGACAACGGCTGCTGGCCAAGCGTGCGACCCACGCCCGGGGCTCGGTAGCCGCTGTACTGCGGAGGCATCGGCGGCATCCCCGGGTGGTTGTAGCCAGGCTGACCCGGGTAACTGCCACTGCCGCTGGACATGCCTCCCGGGCCCATCCCCATCACCTAAGACACGAGCATGTGCTAATCACTAAGCCAATTTTATCCAAATTCAAACAAATCCGCTGAATTGCGTTGACATCGATAAAATGAACTGAAAGACGTCCAGGCCAAATAAACTGAATCCATTAATTTTATGCTGCTAAAGTTTATAGTTTTACATAATTAACTAACTGTTAACAGTAATTTAAAGTGTAGTTTTTATTTATACCGAGTGTTTTTATATGACCCGAACCGCAGCAAAAAGGCAAATACAGTGTACTCTTGATTAACATAGCCCTGTTATCCCAAGACTCTGTCATATTGAATTTCAGAGTTCATAATCACTCCGACGTGGTTATTCTTTAGATTATGTAGTTTTATTTCAGACTAGCTGTTACCCGCAGGCTTTGCTCTGCAAATGATTACAAAAACTATGACAATTAACAGACTATGACATTATTTATGTGTGTGCTGCTACCTGTGGTTATCCCATGGAACTACTACGAATCAAGATTAGCTGTTTGTATTTTAATCAGCTCAAACAAAAATATATGTCCATAAGGAATGCATGGGAACTTACTCTGGGTTTCGGTTTTTGGCGGAGCCCTAAGGTCAGTCAGGATGAAAACCATTTAGTTTTCCTATTTTATGCCTAAAGAATCAGTGTAAAAAATGTCAACTCTCTAGGTAAATGGGTAGTAGGAGAATTTGTGATGAGTGAGTGAGTGAGGGCTTTGCATTTTATAGGTAAAGACTGAATGTAATAGCTTAGTGTGAAATTCTGTTTTCAGAGTTTAATTAAAGTGAATAATCTGAATGTTATAATTTGATGAAAGTAATCAGTACCTACTATATATAGGCCTAAAATAATAAAATGTGTAGGTGTTATTGAGGGCATTGTATAAAGTTTAGACAAAAAAATAAGAAAGTGGAATTTTATTCTTCTTCACATATAACTCCAAAACACCCCTCAATAGTGAGTACTAGATCAATTTTCCAACCTATAAGCTATATAATTCAAGCTTTATAATTATAAGCTATATAATTTCAAATCTTTTAGTCAACTCTTATCGGCACTACCTAAATGTAACGAAGCTATTTCAAGTAGATTCAAGCTTTGCCAGCGAATTCTACATCAAATCTAGGGGGAAAAAATACTATGGCAAAATACATTACAACAGTGAATACTTGATACTCACAATAGCAGGGTCATCAGGCAGCTGCTGCGTATTGACGATGCTGATGTCCTTGATGTCCGATCCACGGAACAGGATGTACTCATAGATCTGGCTCTGCGCAGGCACATGGTACGATGCCTGTCTATCCTCCGTCCCGAACGAGCGCACTGCATACAACAATACAGGTGATGGAGGTTGCATAAGTCGGAAGGCGCGTTAAGCCGTTGGTCTCGGCTACATAGGTAATCGACAGGTCATCTCAGAGGCACTAGTGCGACCCTGACAACAGACCTTGACTAGAAGGTTACATGAACTTTACTTTATAAAGTACCTACTTATTTTACTTGCCCAAACCAGTAGGATTTAAATAAATAAATAATAGATGCACATTTTAAATAAATAAATTATAAATGCTTAGGTTGCACAAGTGCTTCAGTTGTGAGATGTAATAAATTATTTTAACTTCAAGAGAGCATAATTAGCAGCTGTAACTTAATTGAGTAATAAAATTATACTCTTTCGCTCAACTAACCTCCTCTGGACTAATCAAGGGTATAACTAAAAATTAAATATTAGTGTGGGTGGATTGAAGGTGTCGCTCTAGACCTAACTTAGTGGTTTCAAGTCCCTGGGGCTTAATACTTGGGGTAAAAACAAACCTTAGTCCTTAAACAAGCAGGAATACAATGGTTCCAGTTTTAACAGTTGGATACCAAACTTAAAGATCTGGGTTTCTATGCCTGATTTAGCTGATCCTTGTAATGTCACAACAACAAAAATCATTGCGGTTTATTTGGATGATCTCTAAGATGAAAAGGCTTTTCACAAAATAAGAAATGAGTTAATAAAATAATTTTAAATGTGATATCTAGGCAAGTTAAATGACTGCCTAAGAATTTTTAGTTTCATTATAAAGATAGAAAACTTACTCCAAATGAATCAAAATAGGCTATATTCAATATGAATTAAACAAATTCAATATGATGGACTAAACCTATTGGCACACCTATGGACCCAAAGATGAAACTTGAAAAAAATATCAAATAACGAACAAGTTACTTTAACTTATCAAAGCTTAAATGAAAGTTTAATGTTTCTAATAGTTTATACAGTACAAACCTTCAAATCCGACACAATGTGGACTTCAAAGGTTGTCGAGTTTTAAGGAACTTTACCAAGTAATAAAATCGGGTGTGACATTAAAACGCTCATAATACTATGCTTACTTTGTACATTTATTGATTTCACATTTATGTAAAAGTTAGTGTAGTGAAAGTAAGAATGACCTACTTGGGAATCCCAATCTAAAGTCTTGTGATAAGGAAAGAAGTGACACAAATTCCAGAAGCAACCCATACGTAAACAATAGCAGACCCCAGAACAGCAAAACAATTCAGTGGAGAACCTTGGAAAACCCAGTAACCTAGTCTAAAGTCTCTGGCGCACTAGGGCGGTTCAGCACTGACAGACGGTACGTCATGGGCGGCATTTTTAATTAAATACATCACTAGCCCAGTCAAGTTTTACAGGATGTCGAGTTTTTGATTGTCGGTTTTGAGAGTTTCTACTGTAGCCCGACTCAGAAACACGGGCACGGGCACGGGTTTACGGTTGGTATTGTACCGTAAATCGTTTTCACCTGGACACTTTTTATAGTTTTTGGGTCTTAGGTAGGTTAACATGTTTGCTAAGGGCCACGCACAGGGGCGTTTCCGCCACGCTGCAACTGTTCCGATAGGCGCGGTCACATTTTGAATTCCCAGCTAACCAATAGCAAAAACACTCAAAATGGCGTGTATTGCGTTACAACACTGAACGTAGTTCTACAAAGCGCCAACAGATAGCAGCACAATCCGGATAGCTGAAGTCAACCAGGGTTGCCATTTAGAGGGACTATGTTGGACGAAAATGAATGCGGGGAAGTCCCGTGACGGCTGGGATATTGGGGAAATTTATTAACAACCTACACCACAATAAAGCTCGCATTCCTAGCTAAACATTGATATAAAAATACCCGTTCTTCTCGGTGTGCTGCTGCACAGAAACTGAATGGAAAGTATGCGAGGCTGGCACTCACTGGTGAGGGTTCAGCGTGGCGGAAAGGAACTAGAGCACTCACCGGTGAGTGCCCCGCAGTCAATGTGTTAAGAGACATTTTAAATGTAATTACGTTTAGGTACTGGTATTAAAATATAAGCCATTGAGTGTGTTTCATTTATGTCATCCCACCCTTATTTACCCTCTTTAAATGTTAGGTATGAGAAAATAGTAGTGGCCTGCCCCATGGCAAAACAACGGGCAACAGTTGTATATTGTAGCAGAAAGAAAAGAAGGGATGCAGAAAGATCAGCCACATAAAATTGTAAAGTTGCAGATAATCGACAACATATAGGCCTAAATGAAGTTATTGCTGCAGAAAAATTCTCCTTTCTCCAAACAAAAATGGCTGAGAGAATTAGGAAACATCATAATCAAACACCAAATTCGTGCAGCCTAGTTTCAGGGGCAGAGGTCAATGACTCAAATTACGATTCCCAGTGTTGACTAAAATTATGAAGTGTGTATAACTGCAGTTGGGTATACTTTGTTCCAACGCTCCGGGAGCAGAAACAGTTCCAATGTAAACAAGAATTCAATTCCGGCTGGAACTACTTTTCAAATACGCTAGTTGTCACGACCCGTTCAATTTGAACGGAAAATTGAAATGAACGACTGATTCGGATCGCACTGTTTCAAAAGACCCGTTCAGTTCCAATTTCGTTCACCAATGAATTGACTGTTTGATTTTTAAAAGTAAGTCATATATTTAAAACTCTTAAATTTATTTAATCTTTGTACGTTAAAAAAATAATTCATACCGGTAATATTCAACACGGATACAATGGATTAATTATAACCAAGACAGCAACACAGAGGAAGAAAGCTGCTCAGTTGACTCACGTTGTCCATGTTTACTTTCGTTCGGTCATTTCGATCGCAACTGTGCAACTGACCGAGATCCGAGGAAGTCCGAAAGACAACCAAGGCTTTGAACGGACCGAAACAAGCGGAAACAAAAACTTGTGGGAACTTAATTATACAGTTTATTTGAGTTGTTGTTAAAAAGTACTTAAGAATACAAACATACTATGTACTTATAATTTGTTTTTTTATTTGGAAAAAACAAGCTTACAATTATGTTAAATAAATATTAAAACAATCTAGATCTAACGAGTTTCCGTTAATCTCTTACATGAGTTAGTTGTAAAAATGTGAGTGAACGTATTAAATTTATACACTATTATTAATTGTAAATGTAAAAATGGATACCCCGTTGCAGCAAACCTGCTTACTCAGCGAATTTCCAATGCATATATATGTCTCACTACTACATAGAGCTATTTACCAAGTTTCACAAAAATACATCCATAAATAAATATAGCATTTCATTTATTCTTCATAAGAATAACATTAGGGTTGAGGACGCAGGTTTGCTGCAACGAGGAAGATAAGTAATGTGTTTTTTTTTGCAATTATCAATACAACTGAACCAGGTGAAGGTACATACCAAGTTCTCTTAGTGTAGGTTCATAATTAAGGGAGATATACAACTTTACTTATTCTCCATATGAATAACATGGGGGCCGAGTATGCAGGTTTGCTGCTACGGGGGCTATCAACAAAAAACTTGTTGTGTGTTATTTATTCTCCATAAGGATAACATTGAACAACGTACTGTGTTTAGCACTTTGAATATCTCTGCAACGGTTGAACGTAGAACAACGTTTAAAACACCAAAATGTTTGTTGAGCTAAACACATTAATAAACAGAAATGTGTTTATTAATGTTTAGTAAAACTATCTGAGAAAAATCTAAAAACCTTTTTCACATAAGATTAACATGGCATATATATATGTGTCCGTTACCGCAATAACTTTTGAAAGAAGCACCCGATTTTGATGAAATTTGGCACAAATGTGGAGAGTAGCATTTATGACTCTAAGTTCGAAAACCAGATCGATTGCACTATGGGAAGGGGGTTTTATGGGGGTTTACAATTTTCCAAAAATTGTTTTTTTGCAAATTTGACCCCAAAATGTTAAAAACACTCAATTTTGGTTATAGCCATTTTATAGAGCTTAAAAAACAAATAATTTAGTATTTTGAATCATTAACCTAGGTTAACGCATTCGCTGCGGGTGCCCCGAAATCGGGACATCGCTCAACATTGAAATATATGAGATTTTCATGTTTAAACATAACAAACGCAGCAAAGCTGTTAAGTGGTTGTGGAGAAAATCCAAAAAAACGTGTCCCATGTTAATCTTATGGGGAAAAAGGTTTTTAGATTTTTCTCAGATAGTTTTACTAAAAACTTCACATTTCTGTTTATTAATGTGTTTAGCTCAACAAACATTTTGGTGTTTTAATCGTTGTTCTACGTCCAACCGTTGCAGAGATATTCAAAGTGCTAAACACAGTACACGTTGTTCAATGTTATCCTTATGGAGAATAAATAAAATTCTATATCTCGATTATGTATGAATGAATATTGATGAAACTTGGTATGAGGCTATGGCGGTCGCATTTGTCGCAAAATGCGACATGCACCACGAAAATGCGACAATATTTGGGCAGGCTGTCGCTTTTTTGCTACAAAGAAAAGTATAAGAAATTGTTTTAAATTTTATTGCAGAAAATCTGGTTTTAACAATACAAATTGCATTAAAAGTCCATGATCACGATCCACAACCAAAAAGATTAGAAGAGTAGTTGGGATGTTGTAGAGGCTTAACGTTGCGTTGGTTGCACTAAGTCACTTTACCGATCGCCTCTGAGCGAGTGGTAGAGGAGACGAGCCTACATTACGTAAACAGTGTCTGTCGATTTCAACTGCGTACCTTGTAAACAGAACGGGCGAGTTACTGATATGACAGTTGTAGTGACAGTAGCTAACCCCCTAGCAGACGTCATGCGCTGTGACTCAAGTTTGGCGCGCACTCTGTAGTAGCCGAGTCTAGCCGAGCGAATCGGCGAATGCGAGAATGTCGAGGGCTAGTTCGCCACCGAAGGAATGATTGCGCTCGCCTCGCAATCACACCGATTCTTGTCGGTTTTTGTGACCGAGTCAAAGGAGACGAGCGGCAGGTCCTCCATACTTAGTGCCGCTCGCGGTCTCGACTCGCTGCAGAATGTGGACGGTTACATGAGCACGAGTCGCTCGAAATCGCAATGATCGGGCCAAAGTGTTGAGGTACCTTAGCGAAAACAGACAACTCAAAATCGCTGATGCGCAAATGCGATCGCGATATGCTTTGAGGTTATGTTTCAGGTAATGTTCGGGGTGTGTGAGTTTTAGTTGTTCTGGTGCCATATTAGGCCTATTCTATTAGAATGTTTAGTATATTTCCATTACCGATTTTAATGGTTAAAATGGATAAGATAAGTTTCCAAGAAAAGTAGACTCTGCTGAATTATATATTATTAAAATGTTAAACCTTAAAAACAAATACAAGCAAAAGACAACTTAAGACCAAAAAATAGTATAATGACACGCGATAAAAATGCGAAAAGGAAAATATTTTTGCTACAAGTCTCTAAGAGCTTGTAGCATTTTTGCTCAAAGAATTTTTATCCCAGCTGAATCCCTGCTATGGTATATATATATATATACATATATATAAATTTGAACGAATAGTGTTTTTGGCATCTGGGGACCTCAAAACGAAAAGTTATCATGGTCTCGGGCTCAAGTCTTGCCATACCACCTACGGTAATAGCATTGTAATAGCTTCTTCCCTATAGGGAAAATTCGCTAATACAATAAGTACCACTTGAAGTTAAACCATTGAATTAACCCACTGAAGTTTAAATGGATTACCGTACTGCAACATAAACGTTGACTATGGTGCATCTATTTATTACTCTATTCGTTCACTGGAGTCTGAAGTCCGATTAGAAGTTTTGTTCATTTCTCGGTCCAGTACTCTGGCGGCTGGCTCTGTAAGCTCCACTCAGTCCGCTCTGACGAGGTCAATTGAAAGCGTCTTTTGATCGGGACGTGGCAGTGAACGAGACCGATTGACAGGGATCCTTAAAGTGATCCGAACGTCGCATCACTAGCTAGTTGTGGCTACAGTTAGCGCTGCAGCTATTTGTTCCAAAAACAGCTGCAGTGTCTGATTTCTTCAGTGCCAAGTAGAGATGTCAGTAGCCAGTGACAGTTGCTGGCAGTTTCTACTATGCACCGTGCAAATGAAACATGCGTGATACTGATGTGGAAATTGTTTAGTGATAGTAGTTGGCCAACTATATCAATTAGCTATCTCCTAATGCTTTTTTCACACCACCGATCAATACAAACTGCATGTAACAATAAGGCCGGGTCACTAATTAATAGTGATGTGACGAGTTGAGTTAATCCGAGTCAAGGCCGGGCTCGAGTCAAATTCTTTTTTAACTCGGAGTAAAAAAGAATAGTTTACTGTTGAATAGAAACGTGAACGGAGCGAAACGAGTGAGTAAGGCACACTCATACAGAGAATGCCGAACCTACACGGACTGGGAACGAGTCTATTTGTCTACTCGCAAAAATTTAACGCCATTGGCTGAAAGCGAGTCGACTCGAACTCATACGGAGAATGGCAATGCTGAAAGCGAGTCGACTCAAACTCATACGGAGAATGCCAAGGCTGAAAGCGAGTCGACTCGAACTCAGACGGAGAATGCCAAACCTACACAAACTCGGAACGATTCGACTCGCAAAACTTCAATGCTAATGGCTGGAAGGGAGTAAGAGTCGACACAAACTCTTTGGAGAATGCAGAACCTACACGAACAAGGAACAGAAGTTCCGGCCACGCAGCATGCACAGCTATGGATTGAGTCAAGTCTGAATCAACTCGCAAATCGAGTTGGCGGCAGTTCACAAGTCGAGTCATTTGAGTCACGAAAGTACTAGATTCGTCACATCACTGCTAATTATAGACCAAAACGTGTATAATCAGCATAAACACAATTTATCGCGTTTTATCGAACAAGATCAGTGGCCACGATTTAGACTGCATATTGTAGTATTTGACTTTCACACTAACATTGCAGCAGGTTGCCAACAAGCAAGGCTGCATCAGTAATAAGATCGACGAATGGGACAGTATCAACTGATAGAGCAAGCATTGCTACATAAAATTCCCGGTAGGCTACCCGAGATTACCGCATAATTAACTGTACAAACATCAAACTTAGCCTGCTCCCTCTTGCTTTTAAAATAAATCTTTGAAAAATAAGTAGGGCGTACATATTGTAGACTGCTAACCATAACGAAATACAGGATATAAAATTAAGCAAAACTAGGGCCCAACTTATGTCTTAATGATTATTTATTGGCAGTGGACTCTTATTCTGTTACCAAAATCTGTAGCAAGATTTCTCCGTTCTTCCAACCTCCAATATTCCGTACTAGTTGTGTCATTCAATGATTTGATAGTCATCAAGTATGAAGTTAGATTGTTAAGTTAGGTTATCATCAATAGACTAAATGTTTATTTCAAAGTGTCATAAAATTAGACTAAGCATATAGACCTACTACATATCAACTATTTTGGCCAAATCCAACCTAACCAAGATTTGGATTTTGTTAAGGGTTCAAACTGGATCCACATAACTGTCATTTTTCATTGGGCAATTAAAGATTGATACGATCAATCTTCTCTTTTGAGAGTTTGACTGTTGTCCAATGTTAAATACAAAATGCTGCTGGCTTAGACAAGTAAGTTAGAAAATATTCAACTCTAAACAAGAACAGCGTTTCGTAGACCGTTCTTACCACAGGTAGTGAATCTCATCCGAGAGTTTCCCCAAGGCCTATTTTAAACTATTGTGGCTCTGGTATTGACTCAATAAAATGTGTAGGGCCTATTTTGTTTCAGAGACATTTTAATCTCTAATGTCCTATTAATGTGTTAAAATTTCAGCAGCAATGACAGTTCTCGGATATAAGCTACTTTTATAAGCGGAACGATATAAAGAACATAATAAAATTGTAGGATACAATATTTTGATCAGGTATAACTTATATTTTTATTGATTGAAAAATATTTTATCATCTGTAGGCCCTATGTAACTACCTACCTATGTTAGTTATAATGTCATGTTTGTTTTTCAACTTAAAATAAAAATTATATAAAGAAACATGACAATGACAACATGAGATGGCAATGTTGTTCCTGGCAATATATGTTCAGTGGAATCAGCGTTTGTTATCTGGACAAATTTCAAGACGACAGGCATATCTTCCACCTCTTTGACCGAACATATCCAAACTATAACAAATAACCTAAATAGACCTTATTTATACCATATCAAACAATTTCATTCGGTTCTTTATATCGTTCCGCTTATGAAAGTGCACCCAGTTCAACAGAAATATAATATAAAATAAAAGTGTTGCATTAAAGGTGAAGGGCTGAATTCCTCAGATACCTACGAATACTTTGTGTGAGTTAACGACAAGCTTTCGAAGCCTATTATCATACTGAGGAAAATAATCATGGAAACTGCCCAGTGGCAGAAAAATTGCATTGCTGCCACAGTGTTGCAGGAATACCATCGATAAAACACCAACTAGCCAACACTTCAGGTACCGGTACCTAAACTAAAAATATAGGCTAGGCCTAAGAAATAAGTCAACAAAGAAATATGACAATATTATAGTAGTAAGCTACACTATCCAACCACAACTAATCAGAAGCCTACCTACCATAAATAAAAATGTTGAATCAAATTAAGAACTGTGAATACGGTAAGTCTTCAATGTGCTGTTCAGTGGTCATTTTCAAAGTAACCTATTAAATTTTAAATAGGAACTTTTGTATCCGTAACATAGGCTATTAAGTTAACTTTCTAAATAGGCTTCACTCAAAATTGTTACATTTACAGCATCCTTCGTGATGGGCTTGCTCCATTAGAAGCTACCATTACCATTACATATCAAGATTAGGAGAACATATAAAACCAAGTTCTGAAATGAAGGCCTAAATGATCACTAAAGCTTAAAACTACCAAAGCTTTAAATGAGGGAGCTTTAATCTTGATGTCATTAGTATCTCTTCTAAATAAAAAAGTTGGCTAGCATTAACAAACACCACATGAGTTTTGAGTTTGGCATGTTACAACAAAATATCTGGTTCATACATGAAATTTCATGATAACTTGGCATTTCTTAGGCATACATCAATTGAAGTTTTTAGAGAAGTAAATACATAATTTAGTTTTAAAAACTCGATGGGACTATGAGAATAATATGAAATTTAATTATTTCTGGTAGAAGTGGTAACTAAAGTATACAAAATTAAATCAGTTTCGTAAACTTCGGGCCGAAGAAAGAAAATCAATGTAGGCCTACGCAGTACTCACCATGAGAAAGTGCGATGGTACATTCGTTTGGATCGACCGTGAAAAGTTTCCCCTCATACCTAATATCAGCTTTTGATATTAAGCTGATTTTGCTACCGATTTCAGGCATAGATGAAGACATGATGGTCTGATGAGATGGTGAAAGTTCGAAATTCAAGCGATCACTACCACATCACAGAACAAAATGACACGGTCAGAAGAAGACAAGGGAGAAATGGCGGCTTGATGTTGGCTCTTGGTTGGTTGGTTAACTGTAAAATGTGTGACCAACACAACAAATTAAAAGTTCATTCTGCTTGATACATATTTATTATAGAAGGTGTGTGATTTATTATAATGGCATTCTAAAACACTATTGTCATTGAATACAATTTATATTACCGACTGGAGGAAGACAAAATAACATTATTTAAAACAGTGTAGAAATACTTAAAAGTTATACTGTACTACCTAGCAATATTACGGATTGTCAACCAGATAAAAATTCTAAAAACTGTAGTTTTGTAAATAAAACTGAATATCTAATTTTATGAATTGTCAAGCAAGCGGATGAACTCATATTTTTATAGTGGAAATGGTTGAGTTGGCCATCAAAATTACACATCTGCTCATTGTTTCAGGTGCCAATAATGAATGCCGAGTTCAGCCAGAATAGCGCTGATTATCTGGTGGATCGAACCAAGTAGGTGGATTATGGATTAAGTAACAACTATTTTTCTTGGATTTCGCCCCCCCTCACCAAAAGTCCAGTGTAAAAATTAACGCTGATTGTGTCTGCATTTGCTACTTATTCTCCCGATTTGCGAGCTACTGTTTATAATCAGGAGCAGGAAAGATGACAGTTGGGCTCCAGCCAATAATATGCCCAGATAGCAAGGAATATTTGCAGAACACTTGCAAAACATTTCCAACCGCAAACCAAAATGTTTGCAGAAAATATGCATTGCAAACATGTTTGTTTGCGAAGAACTTTCCGCAAGTATGGAAGTCTACACTTGTCATATTTGCAGAAAGTTTTCACTGAATGTTTGCGGAAAACTTGCATTGAGTATTTGAGAATTATTATGCTTGTCTGTTTATGGATTGGTTTATTTGAATTGAGAGGAAAATTTCAGATATGTAATTTTTAATATTTCAAACCTTCTCTGTGCCAAAGACATCACTCTCCTCAGAAGACATGAATTGCTTAAGAATGCATTTGAATTCAGAAAACTTATAATTGGCTTCTATTTGATAATAATTTAATTTCTTCCACAGTGTGGTTCTATCTAGGCCCGTAGGACCAAATGTTCTTTCTGTATGTTAATGGTGTTCAATTACCTGGAGGACCAGAGAGGGGTTTATCTTTCCCCAGCTAATTCAGTAGAGAAGGCACGTTTACTACTACTACACAATTAATTAAAAGAGGAGAGATTTTCTTATAACATCACATTTTATTAAGAGCTTCAGGAGTAAAAACAAAACAATAACAAACATTGAATTCTATATACATAAACAAAAACATGTGGTAAGGTAAAAATGTAAAACAGATGATTGACCCAGCAGAAGTTGGAAATATAGTATAAACATAACAATGTATATACGGAAGTTATGTTTGCTATTCCATAAAATAACCTTATTATTTTCAATATTCCAGTATTTAATAGATATACACCAAATATACAAAAATAAATAATAAATTTTAATTTATTATCAAAATTTTATATACCCCGACGCAGCAAACCTGCGTACTCAGCGAATTTCCAATGCATATATTTGTGACTCACTACTACATAGAGCTACTTACCAAGTTTCACAAAAATACATCCATAAATAAGTGATGTATAGCATTTTATTTATTCTCCATAAGAATAACATTAGGGTTGAGGATGCAGGTTTGCTGCAACGAGAAAGATAAGTAATATTTTGTTTGCAATTATCAATATAACTGAACCAGGTGAAGCTATATACCAAGTTTTATTAGTTTAGGTTCATAATTAAGGGAGATATACAACTTTACTTATTCTCCACATGAATAACATGGGGCCGAGTATGCAGGTTTGCTGCTACGGGGACTATCAACAAAAACTTGTTTTTTGTGCTAATATCAATATACCACAACTAGTTGAAGCCACATACTAAGTTTCATCAATATACATTCAAAAATAATCGAGATATAGAATTTTATTTATTCTCCATAAGGATAACATTGGACAATGTACTGTGTTTAGCACTTTCAATATCTCTGCAACGGTTGGACGTAGAACAACGATTAAAACACCAAAATGTTTGTTTTGTTGAGCTAAACACATTAATAAACAGAAATGTGAAGTTTTTAGTAAAACTATCTGAGAAAAATCTAAAAACCTTTTTCCCATAAGATTAACATGGGACACTTTTTTTGGATTTTCTCCACAACTACTTAACCTAGGTTAATGATTAAAAATACTAAATTATTTGTTTTTTTACGCTCTATAAAATGGCTATAACCAAATTTGAGTGTTTTTTAACATTTTGGGGTCAAATTTGCAAAAAACAGATTTTTGGAAAATTGTAAACCCCCATAAAACCCCCTTAGTTGCCATAGTGCGATCGATCTGGTTTTCGAAATTAAAGTCATAAATGCTACTCTCCACATTTGTGCCAAATTTCATAAAAATCTGGTGTTTCTTTCAAAAGTTATCTCGGTAACGGACACACATATATATATATATATATATATATATATATATATATATATATATATATATATATATATATATATATCTATATATATATATAAATTTGAACGAATAGTGTTTTTGACATCTGGGGACCTCAAAACGAAAAGTTATCATGGTCTCGGGCTTAAGTCTTACCATGCCACCTACGGTAATAGCTTCTTCCCTATAGGGGAAATTCGCTAAAACTAATAAAATAACATTTTTTTATTTAATTCTCCATACAAGAACCTTAGTATGGTTTTATCCCTCTTAAGCCTATATCCAATAATAATGATACATTCAGTTAAAATACAATGAAAAACATTATGACTATTTACAATAACAACACAAATTTATAAATTAAAAATTAATCTTGTGTAATTGCATTACCACAAACATTATTGTACTAAGATAATTAAAAACAAAGAAACATAGCATATATGAAAGAAATATGTTTGAATTTGATACACATTGACTAGGAACTCTTTGAAAGTTTATTTATCAACATACTGCTGGATGGACTAAATAGTATTTCATGCAGTAGTATAGACAGTAAAAACTCATTTTTTCTGCATTTCTTGGCTGACAAATCATTAATTGGGAGGTAATCCGAACTCACCTGATTTAATACTTTAAAACTATTGAAAATTGTCAAACAATTAGCGGACACTGTTATCAAATCCATAACGGAACAACCCATATAGAACACAAAAGTAAACTCACCCTTGCCATCCTCACATCTGCCATTCAAAATTATCAACCCCGTGAGTTCCATCAACTCTAAAATACGCCTGCCTCTATTGTTTACAACTTTGTCTTTTGATTTTCTGTAATCTCTAAAACAATCATTTATTTTACTTAAAAATCCTTCTGCAAAAGCCTGTTCGATCCCAATTCTCCCGTTTAAATCACTTATTATTACTAAATTTTCGTAATTATGAACTCTCAAAAATTCCGAAAAGTATTCAAAATCCCTGCCCCAAAAAACTATAATTTAAATAAACCAGTAGAAAAACAATCTTATTCTCATCATCACTATTCTCCGTAGCCTGAAGCCCATGAGTTGAAGGGATGGCGTTCCCTCCTCAGCCCTGCCGGGGTGGTGGACGCTGTTGCTGTTGCCCGCACCATCGTCGCCTCCGCCGTCACCTCGCCGATGTCCGTGTGAGTTTCCGCCGCTGTTGTGGTCTTCCTCGTCCTGCCAGAGTTGGTTGCCGCCACCGCCGCCCATGACCGCTGGGATTGTGCAGCTCCGCCGTCGTCGCTACTCTTTCTCGCCCTCCTCGTAGGCTGCTGGGACAATTCAGCCATAAAATCCGAAAAACCGTGTTTGAACATTGAGTTCAGCTGCTGCACACCGTCCTGTTGTCCCGCCATAACTCGACCACCCTCCCATGTAAACCTGCAGCGGTTTATAGTTAGATGGTTGAACACTAAGGGCATTTTGCTCCGGGCGTAGTGAAACTGCCCCGACATTCTGGGTACTTTTGAAACGATGAAACTGCCCCGCTCATTAAAGAGGATTAGGAAGGGTCGCCTCGCAAGACTAGAAATGCTGAAATTGCCCCGAGCGCCCGGCCAGGTAGTCGCTATGGGACTAGGGAAAAAAGGGAATTATTTTTGTCCCTGATGCGTCCTGTCGGTGACTGCAGTCATCTAAAACTGCCGTCGACTGCTTTTCCTGTCAAACCCATTAACATGCGGTAACATCCTTAACATGTTTTCAAAATTATTTTCTTAAGTAAATGCCAGTCGGACATAATTTGTCTTCTCTTATTTGTTTAGTCAAATTATTATACAGTCTTGGCCCTTAATATTCGGTGTTTTTTAAACGAGTTATATTAGGTTTCGAAACAAAAACATTTAAATTTGAGCTAAGTTTATTTCTGTAAGCGAAAACTAGCAGCCAGCGTCACTTCGTGACTTATCTTTTTCAACTTTTGAGGAACCATACTTGGTTGAACCTAAAAGTAGTAAATCAATCATGTGTCCCAAAAATAGCACATAAACGCTCTGAATATAGTTCAATACATATTAGATACAAAATGATCATTATATATTGATGTGAAACCAGAAAAACACTGATGTCGAAATATATAATTCATGATCAAATATTTGAAAAGTTAGAACACACAAATTGTTGAATACTTCACTCATTCTCTTCACTTCATTGTCTTATATGCATAATAAAATATGCAATGTCTAAAATTTGCATAATAAACTGATAAATGACGGAAAATCACTGATGTTAAAGTATTTAATACATGGTAAAACGTATAAAAATTATTACAAAAATGACTGTCGTTTCATAGATTGTATTTATTTCATAAATAAAACTTAAACACATTCTATTTTAGTTTCAAGTTTAAAAATATATTAAAATTTTCTAGATAAACTATGAACAAATAAAATTAAAACTTTTACTTTACATTTTATTGTAAATTCTGTAACCTATGTATTCGGGGGAGAACTCTTCCATCTGATTATAAAATAACAGCTTTCAACATCTACCATATAAGAGACACTAAATTAGTTGAAATCAAACTGGCTATGTCCCAGATTTACATGAGTGGTACTTTTCTTCGTGGTCAAAATTGAATTCTTTTTCCTCCAAAAAAATCTATATTTCAAGAAATTAAATGAATTAGCCTATTTTAAAATCAACTTACATATAAATTTAAAGAAAACACCAGTTTATTCAAATAAATAAATGCAAGTGCTGTATTCTGTGGTCAAACTTAATAACTCGATCAAATCATCACCATATGTTTTGTTATAAACAAATGTGAATTGGAAAAAGTTCACAGGTTTAACAACAGATAGTAGCACATTCGCTGAAATTTCAAAAGCCTCCTGGACGAAAGCTTTTCATGGGATATTTTCCAAACCCGAAAAAGGCACATCTAGAGAGAAATAGCTTTAATTTGATACCAAATATGTATAGACAAATATATTTCTAGGGGTCGATATGCTGCAAAGAAAAATCGAGAAATTCTTTTAATAATATAGAATAGATATGGTTCGGTTTGCGACTTTCTTTTTTATTTGACAATTGCTCCTGAGTTCCTAAGTTTATAAACAGATTGCGATTTATTGCCGTGCACTACGTTACATTTGTTTTCATAATGAGTGACGTTCTTTTGGTGTGGGATTTACCTCGAAATGAAGAGGAAACCGTACGTATTTTTATGATAACCCATCCTAACATAACTGCCGCAGCGCGCTGTATATTTGGCGGAGTACCTGTGGCGATCGGGTCTGGCTGCTAGCGGCGGCGACGCATTCAACACGATCCTAGCGGACATCGCTGCCTTTTGGGAGGCACAACACAAAGACCGCTCATCAGAATGATGTAAAATTTGTACAGTAAGTCAATAAAAGTACGTTTTTTCGAATTATGTAGTTATCCTTTGTATCCGGTAAAAATTTAACCTCCAAAAATAGTGGCATCCGTATAATACCAAAGTACCAAAATAATTCCCTTTTTCCCCAGACCCGTAGCGGCTACCTGGACGGGCGCTCGGGGCAATTTCAGCATTTCTGGTCTGGCGAGGCGACCCTTCTCGATCCTCTTTAATGAGCGGGACAGTTTCATCATTTCAAACGTACCTAAAATATCGGGGCAGTTTCATTGTCCCCTTTTGCTCCGACCCGCCACTCTTATTTCCACTTCGGCCCTTACAGCTGCCAACCGCGACCGTTTAATTCGTACTTTCTGAGGGAGATCACGGATCACAGAAAATCCCGTACCTTTTAAGTCCTTAACCCGGCTCCTTATGTAGTCGATGTCCGCATCATTCGGGATATGGGCTATTATTGGGTCGCGCTGATTGCCAAGGGGGTGCGCTCGGTTTATCCAAACTTGGTCACTGCCGAACTTTTCTCTTATGAACTGGCCCACAGTAAAATTGTAATCTTTACTGCTGCTCCTGAACTTTAGCCCCTTAAAAATCAAATTATTTCTTCGTGATCTGCTTTCCAAACCTAACAGCTTATTTAAAATCACCTTGTTCTGACATTTGAGGTTATGTATTTCCGCCTTTTGTGCTTCATTTTCGACATTAATTTTTGACACCTTTTCAGTTAGTGTAGTAAGATCACTTTTAGTAGCAACATTCGAAAGTTTATCATCCAGCAAAGTACTAATTACTGTCGTTAGTTCGGCCATCAGTTGAAACTTTGTGAGCTCACCCACCTTCTCGTGTTCGTTGGCTATGATGCTGTTTCCGTCGAGCTGAGGGGCTACACTTTCCGGCGATGAATTCTGCCTAGGTCGCTTCGTGGTACGAGACACTGTTGAAAAATACTTCTCAATCGTTGCTTCACTCATTCGCACTGTCACTTTGCGGCGATTTCAGAATAAAACGCAATCAATATCCGACGACACACGTGCACAAGCGTACCTAGATTGTTTCCTTTCGTTCCCACGTTCACAACTGCGAGAGAAGCGGCGGATACAAATTATTTTTACACCATTGTTCCCACGTAATACATCTATAATCTGTTAATCTATAAAAGACACACGCATGTTTCATTATTCAATCATATTAATTTAATGGTTCAGTATTTTGCATTTAAATTCGCTTTTAATTACTGTAATTCGTAAATTGTTTCCTATTACAGTACGACCTTTACTGAAATTACTTTTTATCACGTTTTATTTATTTACCCTTTTGTAATAAGCTGTATTTTAAAAATACCAATCTATCGTGATAAAAAGCAACCCAGATAACTCAAACACACATATGATCTGTACAGAAAGAAGTCAAATCTACCTTAGCGCCTTCACGAGGGTCGCGAGTACAGTTGACGCTACCCGCATTGCAATTACGATGTTCCTAAACCTAAAATGGTAGTAGCATGCTACTCCCGTAGACCTGTACTGTACGGTGAACGTGGAATTGAGTATAGTTCCCGAAACGTAGTGTAGTTTTTAACACTTGAAGCTATAGGTAAAGTCCAAATAAATGAAGAATAAAGATCGGAAATCTAAAATAAGAGGGTGAGTTTTTGTTATTCGTGTTATATAAATTCATATACAGGGAGTCTCGCAACCATTTGATCAAATTTTGGCAGGTTATTCAGCAGGTAAAAACAAGCATAAAATGCACTATAACATAATTATGTCCTATCTCTTTCAGTTTTCCGTCTGTCGGTCTGTTTTTTACTAAAACCGTAATATCTTTGAAGTGGTTTGAGAAAATTAGATAAAATTAGGTATGGATACTAACCTAGGTAGTGTACAGATTCCATACCATTTTAATTTTGATACATTTCAAAATGGCGGCGGTTTCAAACTTTCCAAAACATTTTAGTTTTTTAGATATTTAACTTTGAACATTTGAAACCACCGCCATATTAAAATGAAAATTGTATGGCATCTGTAAACTACCTAGGGTAGTAATTATACAAAATTTTATGGTTTTATCTCAAAAACCATTTCAAAGATATTGCGGTTTATATAAAAACACATACAGATCGACAGACAGAAAACGAAAAGAGAAAGGACATATATTGTATTTTACGCTTATTTTTTTCCTGTTGAACAACCTGGTCAAATTTGATCACATGGTTGCGAGACACCCTGTATATTATATATAAACCGTGTATTACAAACATTCATATAACAATTTGGCTTGAAGGGGCCATATAGCCTCTAACCCTATTCCAATACTCTGTCTCAAACTGATTTTTCCCTCTTTACTTACCGAGGAAAATAAAATGTTATACGTAGGATCAAATGTCAGTTCGTAAACAAAGTAGGCACGTAAACACGTGTTTTAATGCAAACAATGCAGACGTTTTTAAATAACCATGCATTTTTTAGTTTGCTGGTAACATTTTATAAATACTGATATTTTTCCCCCGAGTCCCTGGGATCAAGACCTTTAGTTTGAGCCGTTTCCCACCATCCTGCGATTTGCCATACGCCCACAATTTGGAATTAAAAATTTCGCTTACAGGATTATATATCAAGAATATGTTGTTTTAAGGGAAATTTGATAGGTAGTTTAAAAAAAGTTCTTATAGACGAATAAGTCCGCCAGATCGATTTTCATCGAAATTCGGAAATTATGTGTGAATTTTTGATATTGGACTAGGATAATAAGGATAACTAGTTATCCTGTTGCTCGAATCCGAGCAAGTTTGTACTCGACAACGAAAGGTTTTTCAGTTGTAAACAAACATAACAAAACATCTGATAATAAAACGGATGATAACAACGCATTTTCAATCAACACGTAGTTTAGACTTCCACCGTCGGATAGCGCCACTGTTCCGAAAATTCAGTCCTTTACTGTATTTAAGTGATGCCCTTTCTTAAAATTCTGAGACGTAGTGGCAAATCTTCGTAAAAATACCTTTAATTTGGCACCTCAAACGTTGAAATCCGCCCAACCGTTATCGAGTTATGACTGAATAAAAAAACCCTCGCGTATTAATATATAGATTATTGTGTCATTTGTCACCGGGCTATTAATTGTTACTAAGAACCGGTTGACCTTAGATACAAGACCAGGGTTTCGGTCGATCCCCTACAAAACGATAAAGGCGTAGAACGACACAAAACAGAACTAAGAAAGCTCTTTAGCGTCCTCATAACTCAATGTGCACTGTGCAGCTTGTTTCATCCTGGGATATTCAAGGGAGAAACCGCCTATGAAGTCAACAACTCTCTTGACGAGGCCATAAACATGTCATCCCCTTAAAAACGAGGGTTGTTTTGGCCCATGTGCGTCAATCAAAGTTTGGACCCTTTCCGACTTCTTCGAACGGGCAAAACACCCTCCGACGGCGACTCAAGGGCATTGGCTTTGTGGAGAAACCAGCAAGCACAGAATAGAAATAGAGGGGCTACGTATACCCAACAAGCATTATGGGCAGTGAAGCCAATCCCCACCGCTCTTGTGGGCAAGTCCCGGTAACTGCTGCACACAGCCACAGAAAACCGTTTCAAATATACAATGATTAGACACACTTGTAGTAGACTTAAAATTACCAAACTTGGCACAGAGAAAATTTGTTAGTGCTCCTCACTTGTGGTAAGCTTACAAATTTTAAATATATTCTACTGTATTTTTAATAACTAATAATATTTGTAGAAATTATTAAATTAAGTATGAAAACATGGAAAAGTGAGTAATTGAGGAATATTTTTATCGTTTGGTCAGGAAAGTTTTGTCAGTGACAAACTTTTAGAGCTTGAGTTAAAACATAACATATATTTTTTCGAAAAATTTACTATCAATGGTCATAGAAAAAATCAGGTTGAAGAGGTAGCAAAATTTGTGTTGCGGCGACGCTCGGGTGCTGCCACTACGAGCTGCCGCGTGTCGCCTCGGCCCGTGCTTCTCGACGTAAACACAACCAATGGCAATGTGCTATCTCTGTCATTCATTAGTAAGTGGATGATAAGGAGAGTTGTATGAATGAGTGACGTTGACATAATGTTTATAATATATCAATTCAAATTTTCTCTAAGTATTTTTAAATACATGTAAACTGTTGAAATCATTAGTATTTGTACTCGTACATTCACACATTTGTAATCTTTCTCTGCGTCAGATTACAATATAAACAAATTATAATTATTTAGATATGTTGCATATGGTCTAGATATTTGTTTACCTATTGTAAAAGTGTAGTTAACAAAAGCTAAATACGTAACATGTCTATTCAAATATATATCTATAAAAATTCAGTCTTCGTTCGTCCTCTTACGGGAAGAATGAGCGTACACCTAGTTGTATTTGCTGGTAACAATATGTTCAGAAGATACAGTAATTAGAACTGTTTGTTGTGTATTTCTTAATTAGTAGAAGTAGCATTAATAATAATTGTTAATAGAACATGTAAATAGACTTTAAGAAGATAAGCTGCTTGCTTAGTTATTATAAGCATAAACTGTTTACCACTGCATAGCCCTAATTACATAAGTTCCCAGAGCCTTCTTATCAATGTCCAGTGTACCATTCTATTTGTTGTAAACAACCTCCATATAAAAACCTCTGACACGTACTCCGACGGCATTTTCAATCATCCACCTCTCACGGTCCTAGTGTGTTGGTCTTTACGCCGTCTCTATCTCTATCTCAGTCTTTAACTCTATCTCTGCTTCGGCGTAACTTAAACATATTCGTGTCAGACTTTTATTCGGAGGCTGTATCTTCCAATCGTTATGATCGTGTAATGAACTTTACTCGTTAATAAATTAACTTTTGTGTTAAATCAAGATCAAGTTATTATTTCAACTCAACCCTCAACAAACGGCGATTTATATTATAATAACAATACCAGTGATCTGCAGTTTATTTTGTCGGTTGGAAAACTAATTTATTGAAATACTTTAATACTTACTTGCTTAAATACTTGGGGTTTCCAACTGGTATTGGCAATATTTGGGTAGGACATTGGTTAACGAGTTTTAAAACATGTTTCTTTAATAGTACAAGTCTTAATTGCCATAATTTTAACTTATGGTTAGGAATTGGATTAGACTGTAAGCTAATAACATTAGATTATACAAGCTTGATCCGGACAATCAACTTTGTATTGTATGCTCAAGACGCGCGAGACTAGGATGACTCACCGCCCTCCCCTCTACTTATGGGGGCACCACCGATATTCGCGTGGCTTCACCTGCCGCGCACGCTGTCCTTTCTAGAGAAACCTGGAAACCGTCGAAGGAAATGAAGCCATTCGAGTACAGTTTTCAGAAAGTGATTTTGAGCCATCGTAAAAATATGGAATTATTTGAGGTCGGTATAACTTTTCTTCAGGAGCTATATATAATTCACTGTTGCCGCGGTATATGCGACCGACATATTGCCATTAGACTAACCTGTTATAGCTTGATATACCAAGCAAGGTAATCGTAAAACATATGTCAGTATACTTAAACAGTTTCTTACATATAATTACTTCATAATGCAGCGGCCATTCGTCCCAGCCTATTTTTACGGCGCGTAATCAAAATACTTGTCGCAATAGAAGAACAAAGAAAAGGTTTTACAATCCTCGCGGCTGTTGGGACCGGCTGCAGGAGTGGCGGCTACAGGACGGCGTGGGAGCGAGCAAGATTCGGATGTCTCCAATAAAGAATTAAATTCAAGTTGAAAAGCAACGTTTATTAAATTAAAAGCAACATGTATTACAAGTCCGTATTAATACAATATACCGTGAACGCGGGAGGCGGATTACTATTACGAGCGAGAAGCTACTGAGAGTGAAAGTGACAGTGTGTCACCTAGGTTTGAACGCGCGAAGGCAGTCCACTGGGACTGGTGTCTAAACATCTGGCGGAAGGCCCATTTATACTAATGAATCCGCCTCAAGCGCTCACGTTCACAACAACTCCAGGATGCTACACTTCCTGGGTGTGGATTCCCTAACACCTCCCTCCTTAAAATAAATGATTACACCTACATGGTTGATCATTTTACATAAAAGAAATACAATTTTACATATGCGCAATTCAGATGGCAATGAAAACATTCTTAGCTTCTAAGTTTCATCAATCTGTTACTTCTTCTTGGATTTTTGCTGTTTTGAGCAGCATCAATTACTAATGAGGTTTCTACTGATGAGGGTTCCTCCTCAGGGGTGTTTACATCATTTAAAGCATAAATAACATTTGACCTCTTAGGTGCTAACAATTTTCGTATGAGTTTAAATAAACCACATTTGTTACAAAAGTAAATTATCAATAAAGTTACAATGAGTGTCCACATTCCTACAAAGTGGTAATGGTTACTGTTCACATCAAAAGTGGTTGGTTCATACTGTTTCATTAAATCTCTTAACTTAGAAATTCGTATGCTAGCGACATTGAAATCATTTAGGTTGTGCGTAATGTGTTTTAATACAAGTTCCTTTTGTAGAAAACAAGCAAATTGTTTTAAGATCTCTTTTTCATGGAAATTGAAAGTAACATTAATATTAGGAATAATTAGTGATAATTCGGATCGAGAAATGGTTTCGCTTTTTGCTTTAGATCTTGCTAGAAGCGTAAAACTAGATCCTACTGCTGCGCAATCAGGATGCAACATTAGTTTACCCTTAGTACCTAACTTGATATCTTTTACATATTGCATAACGTTGTTGTTATTCTTGCATGTAATTGTAACAATCTCATTGTTTGGCATAGCGGAAAATATCCACGTATTGCTAAATGGTATTTTCTCCCAGATTGGGTTAATGATTTTAGTAAATTTAAAATTGCAATTCGGAGTGGATACATTCTTAAATATTTCTACTTCACATCTAGCGTGTGAATGGACAATTTCATCAACTGGATAAATAACTGGCACATTGTTACAAATTATTAAGGGAGAGCTGGTACATTCTTTCATTTGGTTTTCTTTTAACGTTACATAATACTGCATGTCTTCAGAAAACCCTATATATTCAGAACTAGATTCAGGAATTGCGTAAGTTTGTTCATCAAGGGTGAAATTAGACAAAGGCTGTGGCAATGGGATCACTTTGAATAAGTGAAACATTCTTGACAAGTGTTTTAAAGGGACCTTAATTATATACCTTAAACTATTATTTGAAAAGTACACAGTAATTTTCACAATATCATAATATTTATATATAGTTTCTGCCGAGACTGGTATTGGTAAAGCATCTCCTACATGAAGGTGACCTTGTACATTCAATAAAATATGTATTAATTCTAATGGTTTGATTAGGTATGAACTAATTTTACCTTGACGTGCTTCGTCTACAGCATTATACAATATTTCTAAAGAATTAAAAGTCTCTGAAATTAAGTCTTGTAGTAAAGACAGTTGTTGAATTATTTCTACGTGTTTGTTGTATTTAAGTGTAGCGTTTAAAATCTGTTCCCTATTATTTTTACTGAGGGTTTCTAGATAAGCATAGGCTTTTGTTATTACATCTTGATTGTCCTTCATTTCTAAAGTAGTCTTGTTGACTCCCCATAGCGTAGACTGCATAATTGTGATCTGATCTTTTTCCAATTGGTATATTCTCTTGTTGTCGAGTGCCACTGTGTTTATTTTCTCATTGTAGTAATCTTCATCATCCGCATCCAAGGTTCCCGTAATTAATTTCAAAGCTCTTCCTATACTATTGAAAACTCCTCTCTTCTTTCGTATTGCCGCCTCTGAGTGTAGTAACAGGCTGTCGAACTGGTGATATGTGTCTTTTAAACTTTCGATTTCCCGTTCTAAAAATTCCATTTTTGGGTTAGCCCAAAATAGTGTGATATTTTGTTTATGAATTAATAATTCTTTCCAAATGGATTCAATTAGATTGATTCGATTCATTAGTGGTTCTAGAGGGACAGTATACAGTACTTCCCATGATTCGCTGCTTACTAAAAACCAGAACTGTGGGACGAAATATAATCCTGGATAGTTTGGGATGTCTTCAAGTCGTACCAAAGTGTGGCTTTTATTTGTATGTCCATAGGCGATCATCATCAGTAGTATAGTGGTTATAGTTAGGTTTGCCATCTGAAACAAACACCTTTATTTAGGTGGTTGCCCTTAACCTAAATGGTTTTAATCTATTTATATGTACAAGTACTTCTCTTTTTCCTTTCTTGATCACGTAATTTACGTTACTCATTCGTTTCGTGACCTTGTAGGGTCCAATCCAAGGTCTTTTTAACTTTTTTGATCTTCCTCTTTTTACACTATCGTCGTGTAAAAGTACCAATTCATTTGGCTCGAAACTCCGTTCGATACTCCTTTTGTCATAGTAAGATTTAGATTTTTCTTTATTGTTGGCTATTTTTGATTTGGCTGTTTCAAATACTGAGGTCAATCTTTTGACAACTTCCTGTACATAGTCATCTTCACTATATTCTATGGAGTTATTTTCTCCTAATACTAACTCACTAGGGATTTTTGGTTCCCTCCCATGTACCATTAAAAACGGGCTAAATCCAGTGGTAGAGTGTGGTGTAGCTCTGTATGCAAATAGTGCGTAGGGTACCCACAAGTCCCAATCTGTTTGTTCTTTATTTATATAGTGGCACAAATAGTTCATTAGTGTTCTGTGTGATCTTTCGACGATCCCGTTACTCTGAGGGTGATAAGCAGTTGTTTGTAATTTTTTAATGTGTAATAGCTTGCAAATTTCAGAAAATAGTTCACTCAAGAAATTAGTTCCTTGGTCCGTGATAAGTTTGTTTGGCGCTCCATGTTTACAAATAATTTCTGTGACAAATTTATCTGCAATAGTTTTAGCTGTTTGGTCAGGGATCGGTATGGCTTCCGGGTATTTTGAAAACGAGTCTTGAAAAGTTAAGAGGTATTTATTTTTTTTGTCTGTTAAAGGAAGTGGACCGGTAATATCCATATGTACCACATCGAATACTTTACTAGGCGTTTCGGTAATCTCCATTGGAGCTTTAAGTAGTTGAGAAGTTTTCCTCTCATTACAGGATTTGCAGGTGTTAATATACTCATTTATATCTTCCTTGAGATGTGGCCAATAAAATTTTAACTTCATGGCGTCATACGTCCTCCGTTGTCCTCGGTGTCCTCCAATTGGGCAACATTATTGTTGAAAACATAATGTTATTACTAAATTCACCAGTTCATTATTAGAGAATGCGTTTAAATAAATTTAGAAGAGTTACTTGTATCTTTGGGTTTATCCAGATTTTCCACTGCACAGACACTTCACTTAAATTCGAATTGCCCATTTTTGGCACAAGGCCATCACTCCCGCACTACTCCGTCACTGAAACTTTCTAATACATTGTTCTAGGATGATGTTGGCAGACTAAATTAATTTTCTTCATCTTCCTTCAATCCCCTTCTACCCCAAAGCTGTGGATCGTTGTCACTGGCTCTCTAAGTATAATTTTTCATGGAGAGGAAGAAGGCTATTGGTTCAATATGTTATGGGGAGGTCTTTAGTTGGAGTTAGTATTGTATCAGCATTTCTCACGGGTACTGTGCAATGTGGATGGATCTCATGGTGATAGGGTTCAGGGTCAAAAGGGATAGGTTTACTGGCTCTTTTGTCTGAGAAAGGAATTTGTTCTTAGAAAGGTTTAATGTCCGAGGAAGGAAAGATTCATTAGTTTGGTTAGAAATTGTAAGGGAAATGATTTTAGGAAAATTTAAAGTCTCTTACACGACCAACTACAAACGTCAAACGTCCTAGACATATTACAACTTTGGGTCTATTAAAAAATCTGTTTATAATAGTAAAGTTAGTATTTTTATTTTCTGCAAAAATAAATTTTTTCCAATTTTACACGCGCCGGCGCGGCGCCCGGGGGGCCGTCATTGCCTAGGCATTGCCAGGCGCCCCTCAGTCCCTGGCGCCCTAAGCGGTTGCCTAGTTCGCCTATATGGTAGCGCCGGCCCTGGCCTAAATGAGGATCTACAACAAAGGTCCTGTCAGTAAATTAACTCAAAACAACGGTTCAATAGATATTTGTATTATAATAATAAATATTTGAAAGATGTAAAATATTTAAAATACTATCATTATTCTTCTCTTAAATACAAACACGCAATTTGTCGAGAAAATACTTGAAACAAAAGTTGTAGTAAATTTTATTCAGCGTAAAACGATATAGGCATAGGATATGCCACACACATAGTAAAAAATACAAACAAACAATTATGTGGTTGTTTTATAGGTATAGGCAACTAGGCATAGGCATAGGTTTATAGACATTGCTATACTTCAACAATGGAAACGTAACGCAAGAGGCTCAGCGCGACTCCTCAGCGGCTGCGGAATTTCGGCATTTGCGCCGCACCACGTTTGCCACCCATCTGGCGAATATTTTTTTCACTACACTACTTTGATATCATCAGCTGTTTTCGTTATGTGTTTATCACCTGCGAAACTTCATATTTACATATAGATGGATCCGGATCTACACACTACGTTCCAAACGTATTTGTTTAAGATTGACCAAGGATCCACGCTGCATTTGAACACTAAGGTGGGTTTTGCCCAAATAACTATAACAATAAGTATAAACTTACCCCGCCAAAGAAATAGTCATGTCATTTCGATCATCGTAACTTCTAAATGTGTTTAAGTTCAAACTAGCAGCCAGCGTCACTTCGTGACTTCAAAATGATATTTATTGTTTAATTTATGTTATTCTTTGACTAAAAATGTTTACACAATATTCGTAAGACTCTAATTGACTTTGAAATTGTTTAAACAAACTCTATTTTAGTTAACCATAATTCTATTACTCCCTATTTAACTTTTTTCACTAAAAATGAAATATGCATATGGCCATGGCTGCGTTATTAGACCTTATGTTTGATCTGTAGTTTTTAGATATTTTGTCTTATTCAGTTAAACGTGAGATAACTGTATTAGGCAGTTCTGGAACCGTTAGTTGTGCCTTGCCATTATGGCAACATTTTGTAAATGTTCCTGTAGTTGTTTTTTTCATATCGGAAGTAACGACAACGACAGAATCTACATACTTCATTCATTGGCCCTGTATCAAAACCAGTGGGATTGACCGAATTGTCTATGGCCATGGATAGGGGCAAAAACGATTAGCTATATGAATGTCTCTAGCCCTAGCATTTACATTGCGGACGCGGTCTCTTCTAGGCATCTGAGAAAACAAATAAATACAAATGAAGCACACTATAAACAAACAAAACCTAAAGGAAGACATTATCTTTTTTGAACTTTTGAGGAACCATACTTGGTTGAACCTAAAAGTAGTAAATCAATCATGTGTCCCAAAAATAGCACGACAACGCTCTGCTATGTAAATCAATAAATATTAGATACAAAATGATTATTATATATTGATGTGAAACCAGAAAAACACTGATGTCGAAGTATATAATAAGTATATTATAAGTATATAATTCACGATAAAATATTTGAAAAGTTTTAATCATTGACTATAGTCAATGGTTTCAACACACAAATTGTTGAACACTTCACTCATTCACTTAACTTCATTGTCTCATATGAAATATCTAAAATTTGCATAATAAACTGATAAATGACGGAAAATCACTGATGTCAAGGTATTTAATACATGGTAACCCATACAAATTATTACAAAAATGACTGTCGTTTCAAATATTATGAAATAAGACTTAAACACAGTCTATTTTAGTTTCAAGTTTAAAAACGTATTAAAATGTTCTAGATGAACATGAATGTTCTATGAACAAATAAAATTACAACTTTTTACTTTACATTTTATTGTAAAATATGTAACCTATATCTGGGGAAAAAATCTTCCATCTGATTATAAAATAACAGCTTTCTTTCAACATCTACCACATAAGAGACATGAAATTAGTTGAAATCAAACTGGCTATGTCCCAGATTTACATGAGTGGTACTTTACTTCGCGATCGTGGTCAAAATTGAATTATTTTTTCCTTAAAAAAATCTATATTTTAAGAAATCAAATGAATTAGCCTATGTGAAAATCAACTTACTTATAACTTTAAAGAATACACCAGTTTCATAAAATATATAAATGCAAGTGCTGTATTCTGTGGTCAAACTTAAGAGCTCGATCAAATCATCACCATATGTTTTGTTATAAACAAATGTGAATTGGAAAAAGTTCAAAGGTTTAACAACAGATAGTAGCACATTCGCTGAAATTTCAAAAGCCTCCTGGACGAAGGTTTTTCATGGGATATTTTCCAAACCCAAAAAAGGCACATCTAGAGAGAAGTAGCTTTAATTTGATACCAAATATGTATAGAAAAATAAATTTCTAGGGGTCGATTTGCTGCGAAGAAAAATCGAGAAATTCTTTTAATAATAAAGATAATTGTGAACATCAGACATTCTATATATAATTTATGCAGAAAACATAACGTGTTACTCCATAAGAAACAAATCGCTACAAGTTCGTACTAATACTTCGCTATACTAATCTTTCTAGAGACCATTTATTTTTAGCTACAGTGGCCTTTGTTGCTAGCTATGAATAAAGAACAGTGAACATTTTGGATACTGTTACATTTTTTCTAATTCGATACAAGGTTAGAGCTTCGTTTTGCACGTCCACAAAGAATACAGATCTGAGCATGGAACTTGGAACACAAAGGCGGGGGGTAACCGTTAATTGTGCATTACTGATAACATTTACTTCCACGTCCACGACAGGGATTCGAGCCCACGAGAAGGCCGCTGACATGGCTCCGGCCATGACTACATAAACCACAATAATTGTGGTATCAGACACTGTCACTGATACCGATACTTTCTCTTTCTTTTTCTTCTGACTTCCGGTATCCGTTATTCTGCCCCCACTCTTGCTACCTGACCTGCGCACCACTCCGTGGGTGAAGCCTAGCGCATGCGCAAGAGACGTGCAACGGCAACGCCGTGCAAAGCAACCTAACGCTCACCCACAACCACGGAACCACCACTAGTTCCTAGAAAAGAGCTCTTCCTCTCTAATGCGCGCGAGCCGAGCGACTCAGTCTCAGTCGAGGAGTCGAGTCTCGACCTTCGACTGACTCAAGTCGTCCTGTTGTCGTTGCCCGTTGTCCGCTCAGATCGGAGCTCAGTTGCTCAGTGTCAGTGTGTCAGTCAGTTCAGTTCCTTCACTTCCTTCGCGTCGTTCAGTTGCCGATGCGCTCGTCGTCGTCGTCGTCGTGTCAGTACTGACGTTGACTTTGCTTTCGCTTCCTTTCACTCTATACTTTGTGAATTATAATTTCTTCTTCAGTTGTAAAGTCGAATTTAAATGAGTACTTAAATTCTTTCTCTACGTTTAATCTTCATTTCTAACAGGTAAGAATAGTGAATTCTCAAGTTGGTTTTATTATTAAGAAAATTGCAAAGTGTCACACTCTATACTTTTTGAATTATAATTTCCTCTTAAATTGAAAACAATTTAAATGAGTGCTTAAATTCTTGATCTTAGTTTAATCTTCATTTCCAACAGATAAGAATAGTGAATTCCAAAGTTGGTTTTATTATTAAGAAAATTGCAAAGAGTCACGTTACTGAAGTATCTATAGTAAATGGTATTGCCCTCTGGGAGTGTTTGTAGTTGTAAAAATATGTTATATTACAGAATAAACGGTGTCAGGAAACTGACACATACTTTCTCACTTTGAACCCATTTTAATGAATAAATCATTATTTATTTACTATGTATAGAATATAAAAGACGGTAGAGAATGTACAAAAATCTTCTAAAAATTTGTTTTTCGAAATGTCCGCCCAAATCCCAATTTTGGAGGTACTACAGAATCCTCTGCTAAATACAGTGGTTTTAGCATTCCTACGGAATGTAGGATGTATAAACAATGCTAGAGCGCTAATAGTTTTTCAAATAATTCTTCCTTACCGACCGGCAGCGTGCGTAGACCAAAGCGTAGACTCGGCCTTCAGTCAACGGATCGGTATTGTCTAGTGTGATATATACAACGCCTAGAATGACTGGTTCGCTGTCACTGGCGCGGCTTCTCGAACGTCCTGCAATTACGGGACTAAACCCAAAATTCTTGTCAAGATTGTTTGGTGTAAAGGCTGATCAAATATGTTGCAACTTCGTCTAAATCTTATGTCTGGTAATATTCACTAGCAAAAACATTATGTTTTAAGAAATGCGTTAGACATTTATTAATTTCTCCGGTCAACATTTGTCTTTGCAGTATCAGTTTTTTTAGCTGCCGCCTTATATCGATTTAATGCAAATTTCATAAGCTTTAAGAATATAACTTTTCACTATTATAGTAGAGTATAGCAATTTTCATTAACATAATATGTGATATATTTTCTAGAGAAAGTTGTATTTTTTCAGATCAGGTCACAGTGCATGCATCTGGTTAGCGTATGCTCTGGAATGAATTTTCGCCTCTATTTGGCTTAGTACCGTTAGTGTTACAGTCTAGTTTTGCCAACAGAAAGCAAAAATCACTTATTTAATTTTAAAACATTTGTTTTGGTTGTTTTTGTTAATGTCTACTTTTATTTACGAGAAATGTTAGTATGTAGTTTCTCGCCTTTCCCAGGTACCAAGCACCGTGAACCGAACTGTACAACGGACTTAGTTGCTAGTTAGGATATATAAAACACTAGTGGCTTGTAGAGGCTATAAACTTCTAACCTTCTGTTTAGCCTGAATTTTATCGACGGTTAACTGGAAAATTAATTAAATAATGACTCCTTTTGCTACAAACCGAGTTAAGTTATTGCTCATAAGCTCTACGATTATCGAAAGAAAGTGACTGGCAGAGCGGCCGCGCGGCAACCGAACATGCCATTTCATAACCTCGTGGAAACATAACCTTCCAATAAACGTTATTTAACATGTCAGTTAAATTTTGGCTTTAACTGTTCATTAGATCATTAAAAAACTACGCTAAGCCGATTTTAGTTAAGAAAATTACTCTGTTACTTCTGATCCAATTTTTATGCCTGAGGTATCAAAATATTTGTCCTGATTCGTAGCTGTGCATCAAGGTTTTTCCAACATTTTCATTCAATATACACGGGCCGCCCTCAAAGTGCTTTGCGCGTATGATTAACATGTCGAATAATTTTGTTTCAATTGCAGCTGTTAAACACTATGGACAGGTAATTAGCAATAACAGATGCCACAAACAATGAATTTATCTATCTACATAAATCAGTAATATGAATTTTAAACTGTGAAATGAAATCATCAAAATTCCAATAATAATACATTTTTATTGACTAGGCCTTTCGATATCAAAGATACCATCGTCAGGTCAAATCAACAACATAAACAAAAATTTAATTTTGACATAACAAATCGGCTGTAAAGAAGAAAATATGGTAATTTAGTTAAATACTGTAAATATAAATTAAAATGAAGTTCTTAATACTATATAAAAATATTTTCACAAAAACGGAGAGTTTTAAATTAATTTTCAGTAATGTAAGTTTTGTTTCTACATCGCTTTGAGAGTTGAAATATGTTACGCATCGGACGCAGCGAAGACATTGAAATTGTTGTTACAATTTGTTAAAAAACTAAAGAAATATTCTTTAATAAGGAGCCATAATATTGGTTATAAACTAATTTGCAAATAAAACCTTCACCAATATTTTTAAAATTTGTAGTATTTCATGAGGCCTTTCGCTGGCATCGTCAGACGAACTCGCAAACTGAAATAATATATATTTAGAATAATAATTTAAATATAAACAACATAAACATATGATTTGAAGAACATCGAAGTGCTATCAGTTTTAGGTAGGCTTATATAAACAAATACTTATGAAATCAAATGTATAATAGTACAATTTTAAAATATATTCTACACAAACTTCTTATAATCTTGCATACACAATTTAATAACGGGGAATTTGGCTTTAGTCCATAGTCATTATGTACTAAATTACTCGTTTTATTTATGATTAAATATTCCCACGTATGCGGTTTAGTTATGAAATAAATTTAGTGGCTTCAAATTGCTCTTTAAAAGTTTATATTTAGAACGCTAATTTTGAATTGCTTGTAATAAAATGGGAATCCGCCGTGAAAAATGTAAAGGTATTATTATAATAAAGCCCCAAATACTGCATATTAATATATTCACTAAAACGTGTCAATATTATTCGAGTTATTATGTTAAAGCACTAGCTATTTTTACTGCTTGGTGGTACGTAGAAACGCTACCACCAAGTAAAATAATAACTCTGAGTATTCTTCATGCCAAATCTGCATACATCGAGTATGAAATCAGACTACAGTTTACAAAATTATTAAATTTGAAGTACAAAGTAATTTTGTTCAGGATAACTTCCCGCATTGGCATAAAAGGGAACGAGTTACCGGATTCTTTTGATAAGGATGCTTTAAATTTAAACAATATTAATAATTCGTTTCTACCTTGTTTCAATTACACGAATTCGTTCATCACCAAGAAAGCTAATGTACAATAGCAAGAGGATTGGCAGGCTGCATCAGTTAGGCCTACAGAGGGTATCAGAGTTTTTGGACTGAAGTCTCAAATTACGACTTCGACTTGGTTTTCAAAATTCAAGACATCAAGATAAAACATCCAAATCATTTCACGTCTTTGAATAGGTTAATGCATTGTTCCGGAACATCTACACATACTCAAAATTATAAATTACCCTCTTTGTGAAGGTGTCGGGGGAAAAAGCGGCAAGCCAAATAAGCGACCATCGCGAAATGTTATCTGCACCTGTGAGGTCAACACTTCTCAGTGAAGTTAGTGACCAGCGAAATAAGCGACCATCACGGAATTTTACCTGCGCCTAAGAGGGCAAAACTTCCTCAAATATACTGATTTCAATCCCACTTTATCCATGTTTGGACTGGATAAAATGATTGACAGACATTTATGATAGAAATTTGTTTATATTTTATGAACAGTAGCAGAGGTTTCCGGCGCGTGTTTGAAAATCAGCTGGAAGCACAATATCTCCCCTCTACAATACCAGCATATCAAAACGAACACCATGTTCAAGGTGCCATTATCGTTTTGTAAAAAAAAAACAGCATAGCAGCAAGGACAGCTAGATGTTACAGTCATTAAATAATTAATGCCTAAACAAATTACCATGTTGGGCTATGTAAATTCAAAAATATGAGGAGAAAATTTACTCGATTTCGAGCAGTAGGTACTACTAGTGATAATGGTTTCAAAAGGAGAATCAAATCTGCCGCGCGAAATCGGTTGCGGAAGCGGGATCTTTGGTCGGTAAGCGACGTTGCTGCCTTCTATCGGGGCGACAGTGAAACAGTTGCAGTCTGTGGGCCTACTCGTTTTGTAAGACTAAATACCCCCGTTGCAGCAAACCTGCATACTCAGCGAATTTCCAATGAATATATAACATAACATTAAAACACTTAATTCATAAGAAATATATTCACAAACAAGCAATATTTAAAATATTAATTATTCTCTATAAGAATAACATTGGGGATGAGTATGCAGGTTTGCTGCAACAAGGAACACAAAATAATGGGTTTTTATGCAATTATCAATAGAACTCAGCTAAGTGAAGTCACATACCAAGTTTCATCCATATACATTCATAAATAAGCGATATATAACATTTTAGTTATTTTCCATAAGAATAACATGGGGACCGAGTACCTAGGTTTGCAGCTACGGGAACCATAGGCAAAAAATTGTTTTTTTGTACAAACAACAATAAACCACAACCAGATGAAACCATATACCAAATTTTGTCAGTTTATGTTCATAAATAAGCGAGATATACAATTTTTCTTTTTCTCCATAAGAATAACATTAGACAACGTACTGTGTTTAGCACTTTCAATATCTCAGTAACCAATTGACGTAGAGCAATGATCAAGATACCAAATTGTTTTTTTTTTATGCTGAAGTCAATGGTGCAAATTAAAATTTGATTTTAATAAAAGTTACATGTGAAAACCCCAAAAAACCCATTTTTGGGGTACAAAACCCCCCCAAAACCCCCCTTTGGATGTTGCGATTCGTCTGGTTTTCGAACTTGTTCAAATAAATGGTACTTTACACGTTTGTACCAAATTTCATTAAGATCGGACCTTTTTTACGAGAGTTATCGTGCTTACGGACACACACACACACATACATATATATATATATATATATATATATATATATATATACATATATACATATATAAAAATTTGAACGAATGGTGTTTTTGGCATCTGGGGACCTCAAAATGAAAAGTTATCATGGTCTCGGGCTTAAGTCTTACCATGAGACCTACGGTAATAGCTTCTTCCCTATAGGGGAAATTCGCTAAAAGGCAAAGCCCTGGCTGACTGACTGACTGACTCACTGACTCACTCATCACTTCCCATGTAGGTAGAGAGCTGAAATGTACACTGATTCTTTAGGCATAAAATAAAAAAAAAACAAATGGTTTTCATCCTGATCTGACCTTACGGCTGCCAGAGACCCCGACAAAGATCCCATGTATTCCTTATGGACATTCAATTTTGTTTGTAACCACAGAATGCAGCACACACAACTGTAATAGTTTTTATAAATCATTTGCGGGGCGAAGCCTGCGGCTATCAGCTAGTACATATATATATATATATATACATGCATTTTAAATTTACTGAGTACCCAAGTTGGCTGGACAGGGTATTTTTAATCATGGATTTTAATCCAGACACTAATTCTGACAATGAATGCAGTAAAAATCAATTTAAGAAAAAATTGTTGTTTTTCATTGAGTAAATTTTTTAAATTAAACTCTCCAAAAACATTCATCCTTCGATTTTGCTCATTGAAAGATGGCGATCCTGATGATAGGCTGTGTTCCGAAGTACCTTTCTTATGTATTACTTTATAATAAAGGGTTGTTTGTGTGTTATGTGAGACAACAATTTATGATTATTTTTCTCACTCTAATAAAATGTAGGTACCTGTGTTGTTTATTATGCCGTCTCAGTGATCAGTCAACACAAAATCGTTGTCTTAATAGTACGTAATTTTTTTAAGACATGAAACTTGTCTATTATTACCATTGAGACACTGAAAAATGTACTAATTCACTACTGTTAATGGAGTTTGAGCTGTGGTTGCAATGGTCCGAGAAACTAGCAGAAATTACGGTACACACAGCTTTCTTTTGGAAAATAATTAGTTTTTGAGTACCAAATGCTTAGCCCCACTAAGTTTCGTAGTCTAAGAATGATTGGGAAAAGGCAAAGTAGGCTTGTTTCAATACATTATGTGGGTCAAATGTTGGTGCCTTAGCAAATAAAGTCTACTTTGCCTAATACATAAGAAATCAATTTGGTCCTCCCTGACCAATTTGTGGTCAAATACAAAACCTTAGTCTCTCTCATTGAATATAAAATTACCAATAAGATGATCTATGACACTAGATCTGTAACTGTGACTGAATTGGTATTGCTATGAAGATATTTTTATTTTAGATCCTAATTAGAAATTTCATTTAGGTAACATATTCAAGCTTTGCACCACGCTGTCCTTTCTGATATGTTAAGCTTCATAACATCACTATTGATTTGAAATATCGTAGTATTTATAGAAATAAACCACAGGTGAAAAATATTTGTTTATTTGACTGAACATATATTAATATTTTATTTTTTTACTGAATTTACAATAAAATATTTATTTATTTCATTCAGCTTGTATTAAAATATTTATTTACAATGTATTTTTTTAACACAGTTATTTTTATCCCCTTATTTTCATTACCGTATGTATTACACCTGTAAGATAACAAATTGTACAGCCTTCCCTAACACGTTCGCTACAGAGCGTCATGTATGTGTGACGGATTGGTGTTAGTAGCGGACCAATTAAAAAAGTTTAACATTAGTATAAACCAATGCAAATAAGAAGAGACATACCCCTAGGCCAAACAATTTTTTAAAAGTGTGAATATTAATTATATTCAAATACCAATAAAAAAAATCCTAACTCACTTTGTAAGTAACAGTTTCACATATTTGTGGATTTTTAGCGTCACACATAAATGACGTCGGAGCAGAGTTTTTTTTTTATATATATAATTATAATATTCTGCCGACCTACTGTCATACATAAGTGACTAAAAAGAATGCATCATCATTCAACAATATTTACTAAATAGTTTCAAGTGACTGATAAAGTTACTTTCAAAATGATACAGTTGGTGTCTGGGAAAGGCGAGAAACTACCCAAAATTCTCGTAAATAAAAGCAGATAACAAAAATAAACAAAACAAATGTTTTAAAATTAAATAAATGAATTTGGCTTTCTGTTAACAAAAGTATTCTGTAACACTAACGTTACTAAGCCAAATAGAGGCGAAAAGTCATTCCAGAGCATAACCAGCCGCCAAGCACTGTGCCCCGAACTGTGTGAAAGGATATGCACGATTTTGTTATTTGTCTAACTATTATTGAGATGCAAAGTCTATTGCACAGTTGTATTTTGCTCACTGACCAATAATGGATCTGATTTCTGATTACCAATTAAAAAATTATTAAAACGCTAAGAATATTTTAGATTTGGTTTTATATTACCGGTACCTACCTTACTTTGAACTAAAAACACAACCAAGGTATGACAATTCTATTTTTGTTAATCCAAGCAAAGTCTGGGTGTAAATCAGATTTCGGAATAACACTGAAGGATTCTACGTTAAACTTTGAAAATTGGGGTTTTCGGGCCCCAGAAATCGATTGGTGAAATCCTTAACCCCAGGAGAAATCCAATTTTTGCTAGAAACCCATTTGAAATTGACAATTTAAATAATTGGGTTTATGGAGTTTCAAATCGTAATAAAATAATCATAATAGCTGATCAAAATTAACCAGTGATCCGGCAAAGTAACTCTTATGCTGTAAATAAGAACAAAAGAAGTTATTTTAAATAGTTTATTTCAATAGACAAACTATATCCTATTGGTAAACACAAATCTCACATCGCTAGGAATTGTCCACGTGGGAGTCACTTTTCCACCATGCTAGGGGTCGTGGGGCTTCTTGGCTTCTTGACGCCTTAGCTCTGACTGGTTTTCAAGAATTGGCTTCACTGTTTTTTTTACAGGCTGCTGGATTTCGGCAGAGGGTTGCCGCAAACAGTTCGTCCTCTTCCAGCACCTCTATTTTTGGACTAAATTCATTTTCCCCCATTTTTCAGTATTGGGTGACAGCCACCTTCCCTTCTCTGCTGGCTCTATTCTTATCTGCTGGCTCACTTCTTCTGCTAGAGGCTGCTGGATTTCGGCAGAGGGTTGCCGCAAACATTTCGTCCTCTTCCAGCAGTTTTGTATTCACCTCAATGTTTTCTTCTTAATTGTCTAAGGCATCCACCTCCACCTCCTCCGCTGACACGTTGTCCGACCTGTCCAACGCAGTCACCCACGACTCACTGCTCCCCGCAGTCACCCACGACTCACTGCTCCCCGCAGACTCCACCTCCTCCACTGCCTCTCCTCCCGACGGTCGCCTCCTCCACCACCATGCTCCCACAATGGCAGCTCCTCCCAGCAGAACAGCAGCTCCGAGCAGAAACTTGTTATCACTGATAACACTCATGGCTAGTAGGAGAGATGAATTATATGTCTTTACTGAAAGTAATCAACAAATTCATCAAAATAGTTTCCTAGGTTTTTAAAAAACATTTTGTAATTGTTACCATGGCAATTACTTCATTGTAGTAGATTTTTAAATATTTAATTTAACCGTTTGTTCTTGGCTGGGGTCTTTTAAAATGTTCCTCTGGGGTTGTCTGGCCACTGTCAGTGGCTGCCGCCATTTCCCTATCAGCGCGGGTTTGTTTCTGCTACATTATTCCTCACAGCTCTTATGGCCACTCATGGTGGCCAGTATGAAATTCCTCGAACGCATGGCCACTATGAGTGGCCACAGTAACATAGGACTTAAAATCGATTTTACCTTGTCTGTTTGCTGCTGTAATCTGGTGGCGAACTAAATAAACTTATGTAATGTCCCAGCATGCAATTATGAACTGTGTTTACGTTTTTCTGCTTCTGTCAAATCCTAACAAATAACCTCTTTCGTTATGCTGTTTTTTCATGTGGTGATTCTTTGTTTTTATAAATGTTAATTGTGATTATTAGTTAGTTCTTGCTACCCCATTGTTTTTCTTATCTGCGTTTTTCATCATTCTCAGCACCCTCTCAGTTGTAGCCTGAAAGTGCTTTTCGCTTTTCTCTTTTTCTTCCTCGGCCACATTCAAGACCCAGTCATCATTTCCAGCCGCTGGGAATGTTTTTCTTCTTCACTTAGCTGATGTTTGTTCCCAACGAAGTGATCATTTTCACGACCCACGTTTAAAATTCTATCACTAGTCCCTTCAAAGTATCGCGAAATTGTTTCCCATTTAGTGTCTTTTACAATTTTGTGAGGTTTATTCTTTAGGCTTTTATGTTTGCCACCTAATTTAGCTTTATATTTTCCACCTTTTTTTATCTAATTTCACTCTCTTGCCTCCATTCTTCATTTTCTATTTTCAGTTGTGTCTTCTTTCCCAATTTTACTGACTGAGGATTTCGACTTGGAGGTTTCTTTAGACTTTGACGCAGATTTAGAAGTCTGAAAACATGAAAAGGTTTGTGTTAAATAACAGGAGTAATAACACAGCAATCCGACCTATTTTTCTGTCTTAATTTTAGTGGCAGTATAGATATTTTACAGTAATGTTAATTAACTCTACGTAAAGTACACTAAACAAAAGTTTGTCTGCATAAGATAAAATACCCCCGTAGCAGCAAACCTGCATACTAAGAAAATTTCCAATAAACATTAATTTATATTAGGTCTAATACCACATAAAGCCACATACCAAGTTTCAACAATATACATTCATAAATAAACGATTTATGCCATTTTAATTATTCTCCATAAGAATAACATAGCGGCTGAGTATGCAGGTTTGCTGAAATAAGGAACACTAAAAATGGGCTTTTGTACAAATATCAATATAAATCAACTAGGCAAAGCCACATACTAAGTTCTATTAATTTATGTTCATAATTAAAGGAGATAACACGTTAATTATTCTCCATAAGAATAACATGGGGCTGAGTATGCAGGTTTGCTGCTACGGGAACTATCGGCCAAAAAATGGGTTTTTGTGCAAATATCAATAGACCACAATGAAATGAAGCATTATACCAAGTTTCGTCAGGATAAGTTGATAAATAAGCGAGATATACAATTTTTCTTATCCTCCAAAACAATAACATTGGACAACGTACTGTGTTTAGCACTTTCAATATCTCAGTAACCAATTGACGTAGAGCAATGATTAAAACATAAAATTGTGCGTCTTTTTAAGCTGATTCCAATGGGAAAAATAAAATTTTATTTTTTCAAAAATTGTATGTCCAAAACTCAAAAAATCCATTTTTGGGGTACAAAACCCCCCCAAAATGCCCCTTCAGATAGCTCGATCCGTCTGGTTTGCGAACTTAGTCATAAATGCTGCTTTACACGTTTGTACCAAATTTCATCAAAATCGGACCTTTTTTACGAGAGTTATCGCACCCACGGACACACACACACATATATATATATATATATATATATATATATAAATCTCCTACGGTATTTGGCTGCCTTTCATGGTGAAAACCGCATTTAACATGGCGGCCGGTGCACTTGGCTGCCGTATCCGGCCGCCAAATGCACATCACATGTTAAATCAACTGAGGAAGCCGGCAGGAAGAAAATCTGAACATTTGAAGAGGCAGCCAAATAACGTATTTTTGATAGGTGTATGACAAAATGTAGTTCGCCATTCTACCACATGGAACGCTGCTGCTTTTAAAGAATACACCACGAGTATGTTCCTATAAATAATTGCAGTGGACTCGGCAGCCTAAAAGTGGCAACATTGTTAAGATGAATGTGCATCCCGACTATAAATTTTTGCCGTGCAAGTGGCAGCCAAAACACATCTGGCCTGACTCACTTGCAGATGTTCAAAGATTGTTATCTTCCATCATAATTTTCTGTACTCACTCGAGGCCCGCGATATTTCCGAGCCTGCATGCTTCACGCCCGCAGTGAATTGGTTAGACGACCAAATAAATCATACATTATCAATCCGAATAAATCATACATTTGCATGTTCTTATTGCTCACATAGTGGGACTCAAAATAATTCGAGCAGTTTGGTTATTTTCCTTGACTATGGCCTGATGAAATATGTTAACATATAAGTTTAACGTATTTGCTCCGAATCGTTGGAGTTTCCAACTAAACCTGCTTCATTTATATCGGTAATGTAGTTTCACCGATCACATTTTTAGATACGATACCGTTTACTTCAATTTGTAATAACTTTATTACTCTAGGCGATTTATACACGAACATTCTACAATAATATAACGATTTCTGTTCTGTTGAAATTTATAATAACCTTGGAACTAATTAGATATACGAGGTGTAACTAAAATGTAGCACTGGCTATATGTTTTAAGATTCTACACCCAAATATAATAAATGTAGAGGATAATAAAATGTATTTGAAAATATTCTACATGATAATACATAATCAAAAAACCTATCAAATAATTGATATGTTGAGGGTCAATCCTTTACTCTGATATGAGCAATGTCGGTCTCTCTGCAAAATTTATCTCGGAATTCAGCGGACCAATTTTGTTCAAACTTTGGATTTAGGTTCGTTTGGACCTAAAAGTACGATTGGTAAAAACCTCAGCCACAGGGAAATTTCAGGGAAATTTATATTTGGTTAAAAATCTCATTTGAAAATGGAAATTTTAACATTGGAATTATGGAGTTTGAAATAAAAAGAAAAGAATCATAAAAGCCGGGAATAGATTAACCAGTAAACTGTCAAAGTAGCAGTTAAATAAGGTGAAGTATCAACACACGATTTCTTGAAGCCAGTGACCAGAACCATTGAATAAAGATTGTTTATAGACATATGTTTCAGCTACAAAACTAATCCAATATCAACGAGCATGGCTCGGTGTCCCCGGTCCTAAATTGTCTCTGTTTATACGTATAATCAGCAGGCCTGTTCAATAGTTACTGCGTAGAAATACTTACTTCGATTTGGGATAGCACACGTTTTTGTTATTGTGAAAATATAAAATTAAACCAAATTTTGAAATAATGGTAATAAAAACTTGATTGTCTAAGGGGAAACTAATAAGTTTAGGTATAACATTTACAGGACATCTTAACTATTCAGTATAGTTGTACTCGAAAATGTATTTGAGTTTTTTTCTTATTTTCCCTATAGGGCTTTGTCCTACGAGCTTACGAAGTTGTTTACATTCCACTAACTAAACTAATGATGGTAATATTTTTCATTCGAGTTAATGATATAGTAATCAGTACGTTTTGCATTTACATACCACGGCTGCAAATTGTAAGCAAGTGCAGTGAGAAAAGTCAAATTCCCGGACAAGGCAAATGGCCGAGATTTAGTCGCCATCACCACCACCATAAACTACCTTCGAGTATCAAAGATGAGAGAGAAGTTTATGGTCTTAAAAGAAACCACTGAAGTGTGACAAACTCGGTCGACCGGACTCAGGTAGGTGCCCGTTTGTACACGGAGGGGGCATGTGCCACTGAGACCTGGGACCTGACCGACGTCTTCGCCTACACTCAACATTGTGCAGACTGCATACTTAACCTGCACAGGTGTATGGTGTCAACTTGAAGAGGGTTTTGCTCTTGAGGTGTAAATGGTTAGAACAACTTTTTCAATTGTTTAATAACTCTGTTTCATTACCTTAGTACGTGTTGTTATTACTAAGGGATGTGTGATAAGATTGCTTACAGGAAATTCCATAACGGTAAATGTATATACAAGGTAATACGAGGCAATCAATCGACTTCAATAAAGCATGAGAAAGTTTTCAGGCGCAATTTAAAATCCTAGATAAAATGGGATTCTCACATTTGGCCTCTTTAATAGTCTATAAACGTTCCGAATAAACATACAGCGAAGAATAAGCACAAATAGGCCTATGTATTTATTTAGTTTTAAGACTTTTTTCATGAAATCCCGTCAATTTTAAAGTCCTAGTAATGTTTGTTTTTGTTTTAACGACAATCATAGACCGTACAGCCACAGAGAAGTAACATATTACTTCTCTGCGGTATAGCAAATTTTTCAATAGCTATATTTAGGCTATTTTAAATCATTAACCTTATTTTGTTGTCTTTTGTAATTCGAATTTTGCCCCATTGTTGTTCATAGTTCCAATGTTAACCTTATGGGAAGTATATAAATGATACAGTGATATAATTATATTAAATATAGTGTGCGATTAACATGGTAATGGTAAGTAAAATGTAAAATGGTTTTATAACTGCACTACAACACCCTTCGGAGGAAGGGATAACAGCTAGTAAATAATAGAATAAGCAAATTACTATATTATAAGTGGCTTAAAGGGCCATCGTAGGTCCCGGCCATGGCCCCTAACCTTGCTCTAATATTCTGCCTTGTCTGATTTGTTTACTTTTTACATGCTGATGAAAGTAAAACAATATAAGTAGGAATACGTGTCAGTTCGTAACCTTAGTCGGACTTAGTCACATGTTTTAATATAAACAAAGCAGACGTTTTTAAATCCCCATGCTTCTCTTATGGGGGATGGCTTACATTATTTCTCGTTTGATAATAACTGTTTAGAAATACTGCTATTTTTCCCAAGTCCCTGGGGATCGATATCTTTAATTTGCGCCATCTTCCATCACCCTGCAATTAGCAAAACTCCCACAATTTTGACCTACAAGTTTCGCTTATAGAATTACATATACAGATTACTTTTAATATACATTGTCGATAAGACTATCTAGGTTAGGTGCTACAAACCTTGCCAGATAATATCTACTTTGAAAACTTTGAAGTCACTTGATTGCTTATTGGTTCAAGAGGAACAATCCCAAGTTTTGTTCACGATTTTTGGAAAAAATTCAAACTAGAGTAATCAAATTTATATACCACTCCCTAAAAATACTAAGAAATAATTTACAACAACAGTTAAAATTATTTGTTTGATATTCTTTGTGCTAGCGCAACCTACATTGGTAATATGATTATAGGTAATATGATATTCTTTTTGGGGGGGTTTTGTACCCCAAAAATTGGTTTTTTGAGTTTTTAACATACAATTTTTGAAAAAGTCAAATTTTACTTTTTCCCATTGGAATCAACTTAAAAAGAAGCACAATTTGGTGGATCATTGCTCTACGTCAAATGGTTACAGAGATATTGAAAGTGCTAAACACAGTACGTTGTCCAGTGTTATTCTTATGGAGGATGAGAAAAATTATATATCTCGCTGATTTATCAACTTATCCTGATGAAAAATGGTATATTGCTTCATATAGTTGTGGTCTATTGATATTTACACTAAACAACTTTTTTTGGCCGATAGTTCCTGTAGCAGAAAACCTGCGTACTCATTTCCCAGCATGTTATTCTTATGGAGAATAAGTAATGTGTTATCTCCCTCAATTATAAACATAAATTAATAAAATTTGGTATGTGGATTTACCTTCTAGAGTTATGTTGATATTTGTGTAAAATCCAATTTTTGTGTTCCTTGCTTCAGCAACCCTGCATACTCAGCCGCCATGTTATTCTTACGGAGAATAATTAAAATGTCATAAATCGTTTATTTATGAATGTATATTGATGAAACTTAGTATGTGGCTTTATGTAGTATTAAGATACATATATATGCATTGGAAATTCGCTGAGTACGCAGGTTTGCTGCTACGGGGTTATCAAGTTTGTAATAGTTATTAATAATTTGTTAAATTTTATTTGGGATATTAAATTTTCTTGTTTTAGCCTCGAAAATGCAACTTAAAAAAATATGGTGTAAATGTTCCTGCTCAAGTGTTGTGGTGTGTTGTATGGTAGAGAGGGGGTTCTATATTACAAAAAAATGCGTTATGCAATAATATATATGTAATATGGCCCCCAAGGGGAGCTTAAACTAAAAGTAAGACACTCTTTAAACATAGACCTGGCGTTTGCGCCAACTGTGCTTGATGAAATCCAAATTAATTAACAAGTGTTTAGTTGTTGCAATAAGTTTAGTAATTTATTTATAAGAAATTAAAAATGCGAGAATTATATCTTTGAAAAAACTTGACAAGTTTTGAATTGAGATAATAATCACTATAGTCTATATCAGAACCACTTAATTCAACGCTCGGCGCTGCCACCACGAGCTGCCGCGTATCGCCTCGACCCGTGCTTCTCGTCGTAAACACAACACAACGACATGTGCTGTCTCTGTAATTCATTAGTGTAAGTGGATGATAAGGAGTGTTATATGAATGATTATGAATGATATGAAATGATGTTTATTCCTTACGAATGGGATTATTTATCCCTATTGTACTGGTCTGTAGGACAAGAAAATGTCTGTAGGAAATATTGTCCAGCCAAAAATAGCATTAGTGTTAGAACTGTCAAGCAAAATTACAGAATTGAATACTTACTTGCTTCAATATTTGGGGTTTCCAACTGGTATTAGCAATATTTTGGCAGGCCATTAGTCAACGAGTTTTAAAACATGTGTCTTTAATAGTACAAGCCTTAATTGCCATAATTTTAATTTATGGTTAATAATTAGATTAGACTGTAAGCGAATAGCATTAGATTATACAAGCTTGATTCAGACCGTCAACATTGTATTGTATGCAATTATACGCTCAAGACGCGCGGGACTAGGATGACTCACCGCTCTCCCCTCCACTGAAGGGGGAACACCACCGATATTCGCGTGGCTTAACCTGCCGCACCCGCTGTCCTCTCTATTTCTATTCTGTGGGCCACAATATGTTCAATATGTTTAGGTTTGCATAAGTTCTTATAACATTTCTCATGGTACCGGGCTTAGCCGCAACTAAATCAATTACATCTAAAAGCCTGGACTTAACTTTACAGGCCCAATCATAATTTCTATCATCACAAGCATTAAGGAACGTTCGCTTTATTTAAATTGTTGAAAGCTCATGAATTTGGGTTGGTATCTAGAAGGAAGTTTTGGATAAGACACCGCTTTTTATCCACATAACAAACAGTCATGCTTGACATCAAAAGTGGATCCTAATTCTCTGAGAAAGTGCTATGATGTAGAAGATTCTGAATTTTTCGCATTAAAAGCTGCTTTAATATTGCTAGGTCTGGTATAATTTTGCCTGCATACAAAATGTACTTTTACTACAACGACGTTAGCAAGTAACTTATGGATTTCGTATTTTCTATCTATACTCCGGCAACTTAGACTTCCTTATTACATATTATGCATATACTGTTCAAATCAGTCATTGTTAATAGCTTTTGATTATAAGGAGTGCCTGACTGTAAAGTTTGTAGATAATAGTTCAGATTAAAAATATGTTTACCATTGTTAAGGGTTTCCTTCCATTTTATTTCCCTTGTTCAACAATCCATGACATTAGCTCAACTATCAGCATTTCAATGCACTTGGCACAACACAACCGAATTACTGTTAAAAAAATAAAACTTTATAACGAAACACAAAATGCCAACGAACCGCACAAAGCAATGGTTAACTGAACACTAAATTGACAAGGCCCACTATTAACGATGAATACAAACCTTATAAGATGATATTATTAATGAACAAAGACAGTATTCAACAAGCAACGTAGAGAGGACAGTAAACAAACAATAGTATAAATGTGCAGTCCGAGTGATGCTAACAGCTAGAAGTGCCTGAGTCACGACGCAACGCGGCGCTGCTAGGCCCGGCACGGTGTCCGGTACGTTAATCGCTCTTTATGAACCCATCATGTTAACCAATATCTTTACTAGGCCCATCATTTTAAAGCTAATTAAATTATTTATAAGTTTTGGTGTTAACATTTAATCCCATTAAGCAAGGATAAAAATGCAAAATTAGTTTAAGTTACCTTTTGTATATATTTAAGAATTACGGTGAAATTAAACTGTCTACATAAAAAGGGTATGTGACATATTTTTTAAAGAATATTGTTAAACGTACATTAAAACATTAATTTTTTCACATTTTTGGCGCGAATATCGGCTATTTTGTATAAACAAATTTAACAAATGAGGCTTCTATTATTGTTTTATAACAAGAGTATAAAAATGTAAATCCCTGGGCGAATCAGACCATAGATCAACGAAGGTTAAAAATTAGCATCAATCAAATTATTTCTGAACACTTTTCCTAACATTATAAATATGTACGAGCTTATTTGTACCATTCTCACTAGTCTCACTATTCAGTCTTGAGACGAGATCATATATTTTACTTATCTGTTAAAAATATACAGGATGTTAAAAAAAAACTTTCAGTACTTTGGGATATGATTCCTCATACAAAAATAAAGTAAAAAGTTCATATAAAGGTATGTCCTAAAACGTTTAGTTTTCCGTCTATCTGGCTGTTATGTGTTTTCCATTTAATACGGCAAATTTTGGGAAAATCTGAGGATATAAAATTCAAACTTGGTATAATATTTACTTATACATTACATATATTACTTTACTATAGTACTTTACATATACACTATAACATATAATACGATCCATTTTGGCATGGAATATTAAGTTTCTACTTTGTACCATTTTAAAATGGCGGCTATTTTTGTTTTTTCAAAGCTAAATATCTTTAAAACTGTAATATTTAGGGAAAAAAAAGAATAAAAGAGATATGTTCTATTGTCCTAAAACAATGGTATGAAGATATTAGCTATAGAATTATAAATAACTGAGGAATTGTGATTGTTATAAGTTAAACTTGATTTTTTGAGCGAAGAAATGGCAAAAATGCATGTTTTAAATTATAAAAATCACGATTTCTCAGTTATTTATTACCGTCCACCTAATATATTCCATTGTTTTTATGACAGAATGACCCAAGTTTTTTTTACAGTTTTTTTCCTAAATACTACCGTTCTTAAGATATTTAGCCTTCCAAACAAAATGGCCGCCATACGAGCACTAAATTAAATTGCGTCAAAATTTAAAACCAACTTCTATACTATCAAAACGAACACACAAATTTATATGGATTCCATGGAATTGCGATATTAATGCAGGTACAAAAATCGATGTGCCTAAAGGGTCATCACTGTTTGAGGAAAAAATTTGTTATTCCGTTCCCCTGAAATATAAATTATATATCATATTGATTTTGTTTCAACATTGGTTGGGATAAATAAGCAAAGCCTACCTACAACAAAATAGCACTGAAGGGCCTTATGTTTCCGTAATTATTAGGTTTATTATTTCCGGACATTCTTACCCCTTTATATATGATTTATATGTAGATTAGTTTTATAAGTAGAGAATATAATTATATTAGAACTACACTAATCCGACTTTAGATGGTCCGACTCCTCGCTTACAGACCGTGCCGTCATCGGTGTTAGACGTAAACACATCACGTAAACAAGCAACTCACTTTCTAGTTATGATGTATATAATTTAAAATGTTAAACAAGTCAATATAAAATTACAAACAAAATGTTATATATTTTTATTTGACCTGAGATTGTTCATGATGCAATGAAATATGTCAGTATCTAACTGCTTTGATAACGACAGACGATATTTTGCTGCCATTCCAGAGCTTTGGACAAAGCTAACAGTTAGGAGATTTAAGATATGAAATAATACATTAATACAAGTTAAAGCAGCGAGGGGAGAGCTAATTTTTACCACTATCCTTATACTACGGTACGTTTCTATGAAGATCGTAAGACGAATTGGCAACAGTGGTGGCAGCGAAATAGCGTGAAATATTTATGAAGTATCAGAGCTGGCAGTCATTTAACAGCTAGACATACATGGAGCGCCGAATCAAATGTAAACTTAGGGCAGTCAAATTACATGAGTTTTGATACACATAGTTACAATAAAAAAATTATGAAAATAAGTTAATAGTTATATTAATAACGTAATTTTGAGTAACAATACACGTTAAAACTTAAATATACTCTAAACTTTGAGGTGGCAGCTACTTAACCGAAATTCGTACGGCAGCTGAATAGATAGTGAGATTTATATATATACAGTTTCGAACGAATGGTGTTTTTGGGGTCTGGGGACCTCAAAACGAAAAGTTACCATGGTCCCGGGTCTAGGTCTTACCATGTCGACTACGGTAATAGCTTCTTCCCTATAGGGGAAATTCGCTAAAAAAGGCTTATTTTGGAACAGTTTCAAATTTAATTTATATAAAAAGTGTCTTTTTAAAAACTTTTCCAAAAGTACACATCTTCTTATGGGAAAAAAGAAGTTTATTTTAATATTTTAGGTATTATTAAAAAAATTTTGATTGTAAGATCATACGGCTAACAACTATTAGATTGTTTGTCCTGCGATCATTTTTGAATTTAAAGGCGGGCAGACAATAAAATAAAACTTTTATAGTAGCGCCTCATGTTAAAAGACGACCGGAGCCGGCGGCTGGTGGAGTTAGGTCCGGCCCCCTCTTAAGGGGCAACATATTTCAAATATCCTCTGTTGTTCAATGCTAACTAGACCTGGATATCAGTAAATAAGAGAGAAATGGTAATTTTTGTATCCCCCATAAGAATAACATTGGACAATGTACTGCGTTTACCGCTAAATGAAAATTTAAATTTTCTTCGTAACCTGTACTCGAGAATAATAATTCAAGATACTGAATTAATTAGTTGTTTTAAGCTCTTTTAGCAAATTTCCCCGATAGGGACGAAGCTATTACCGTAGGTCTAATGGTAAGACTTAAGCCCGAGACCGTGATAACTTTTTGTTTTGAGGTCCCCAGATGCAAAAACACTGTTCGTTCAAAAAAAAAAAAAATATATATATATATATATATATGTGCCCGTTAACTCGATAAATTTTGAAAATAACTTCCGATTTCGACGAAATTTGGCACGAACATATTTTGAATTATTAACCTAGGTTAAGTGGTTGCAGAGAAAATCCAAAAACGTGTTCATAAAATCTCCCATGTTAATTTTATGGGAAAAAGGTTTTGTAATATGCGGCCGGGGGGGGGGGGGGTATAAGCCCGACCCCTGCGGCGCTCTAAGGGTGGCTGGGTTTGAACCCTCACAACAGTTTTTAGCTTTTCCACAGTTAATTTTACTCTAAACTTCACATTTGCTTTTACCAATCGGTTCAGCTCTACAAAACAATCATTTTGGTGTTTAAATTGTGATTCTACGTCCATTCGTTGTAGAGATATTCAAAGTGATAAACACAGTACGTTGTCCAATGTTATCCTTATGGAGAATAATTAAAATCTGATTTGTCAATTATTTATGAATGTATATCTAAGAAACTTGGTATGTGACTTCATCTAGTACTGGTATGTTGATATTTGCGCAGCACAAATATTTTCTGTTGATTATCCCCGTAGCAGCAAACCTAAATACTCAGCCCTAATGTTATTTTTATGGAAAATAAGTCAAGTTTTATATTTCCCTTGATAAATGATTAAAACTTGGTACATAGCTTCACCTGGTTGAGTTATATTGATAATTGCATAAAACACATTTCTGATATTTCTTGTTGCAGCAAACCTGCATACTCAACCCTAATGTTATTCTTATGGAGAATAAATCAATTGCTATAATCACTTATTTATAAATATATTTTTATAAAACTTAGTAAATGGTTCTATGTGGTAGTGAGAAACATATAGGCTACATACATAGGCGTAATTCAGGGGGGCACGGGGGGCCCCCAATAATTTAGAAGAAGTTAAAAATACCCCCGTAGCAGCAAACCTGCGTACTCAGCGAATTTCCAATGCATATATATGTATCTTAATACCAAATAAAGCCACATACCAAGTTTCATCAATATACATTCATAAATAAACGATTTATGACATTTTAATTATTCTCCATAAGAATAACATGGCAACTGAGTATGCAGGTTTGCTGAAGTAAGGAACACAAAAAATGGGGTTTTATACAAATATCAATATAACTCATGTAGGTAAAGCCACATACCAAATTTCATTAATTCATTTTCATAATGAAGGCAGATAACACGTTACTTATTCTCCATAAGAATAACATGGGGCTGAGTACGCAGGTTTGCTGCTACGGGAGCCTTGGGTAAAAAATTGTTTTTTTGAGCAAATATCAATGGTCCACAACCAGATGAAGCCGTATACCAAGTTTCATCAGTATACGTTCATAAATAAGCGAGATATAACATTTTTATTTTCCTCCATAAGAATAACATTAGACAACGTACTGTGTTTAGCACTTTTAATATCTCGGTAACTAATCGACGTAGAGAAATGATCAAAATACCAAATTGTGTGTTTTTTAAAGCTGAATCCAATGGGAAAAAATAAAATTTGTTTATTTCCAAAATTATATGAAAAAAATTCGAAAAACCAATTTTTGGGGTACAAAACCCCCCCAAAATACCTCTTCGGATAGAGCGATCTGGCTGGTTTTCGAACTTAAAGTCATAAATGTTGCTTTACACGTTTATACCAAATTTCATCAAAATCGGATAATTTTTACGAGAGTTATCGTGCTCACGGACACATATATATATACAGTTTCGAACGAATGGTGTTTTTGGGGTCTGGGGACCTCAAAACGAAAAGTTATCATGGTCCCGGGCCTAGGTCTTACCATGCCGACTACGGTAATAGCTTCTTCCCTATAGGGGAAATTCGCTAATTCCCTATAGGGGAAATTCGCTAAAAGTAAAAGTATATGAAAAAATACGATTTCAAATAAATTTTCTGTAACAAATAAGACATAGTTTTTAACTATTTTTAGAAATAAGTTTTAGTTTTTATAATTTTGCAACGGGAAAATTATTTATTGTAACTCAGTTATTGTAGTAGTTAAATAATTGATAGTTAGTAGTAGTGATAATTTGATACAAATCGACGGAATCATAACTGTAGTCTGACTTTTTCCCGTGGCGATCGACAGATTATTTCTTGGTAACGGGTCGCCGCGAGTAGGCGTTGTGCAGACAACACAATTATAACCTTCTGGTCTCCTCTTGTTTATTGCTAGATGGAGATATTAATCCAAATTTGACTGATATTGTTACTTCTCGACTTACCAGACAAAAATAAATACTTCTACTTTCATTTTAGCGAATTTCCCCTATAGGGAAGAAGCTATTACCGTAGGTCTCATGGTAAGACTTAAGCCCGAGACCATGATAACTTTTCATTTTGAGGTCCCCAGATGCCAAAAACACCATTCGTTCAAATTTTTATATATGTATATATATATATATATATAATGTGTCCGTAAGCACGATAACTCTCGTAAAAAAGGTCCGATCTTAATGAAATTTGGTACAAATGTGCAAAGTACCATTTATTTGAACGAGTTCGAAAACCAGATGAATCGCACCATCCGAAGGGGGGTTTTTGGGGGGTTTTGTACCCCAAAAATGAGATTTTTGGGGTTTTCACATTTAATTTTAATTTATATCAAATTTTAATTTATACCATTGAATTCAGCTTAAAAAAACAAACAATTTGGTATTTTGATCATTGCTCTACGTCAATTGGTTACCGAGATATTGAAAGTGCTAAACACAGTACGTTGTCTAATGTTATTCTTATGGAGAAAAAGGAAAATTGTATATCTCGCTTATTTATGAACATAAACTGGCGAAATTTGGTATATGCCTTGATCTGGTTATGGTTTATTGTTGTTTGCACAAAAAAACAATTTTTCACCTATGGCTCCTGTAGCAGCAAACCTAGGTACTCGGTCCCCATGTTATTCTTATGGAAAATACTTAAAATGTTATATATCGCTTATTTATGAATGTATATGGATGAAACTTGGTATGTGACTTTACTAAGATGAGTTCTATTGATATTTGCATAAAAACCCATTATTTTGTGTGCCTTGTTGCAGCAAACCTTCGTACTCATCCCCAATGTTATTCTTATGGAGAATAATTAATATTTTAAATATCGCTTGTTTGTGAATACATTTCTTATGAATCCTGTTAAGTGTTATAATGTGTTATGTTATATATTCATTGGAAATTCTCTGAGTATGCAGGTTTGCTGCGACGGGGGTATTTACTCTTATCAATCTCGCCCTCGGATTCAAATCAGTCGTTTCTTTTTGTTTGGAGAGAACACTTCTAGCATAGAAAAACGAGTTCGCACGCAGCACGCTGACGCGAGGGAAGTGAATTTCCACATAAAAACTTGTAAAACTCAAAATAAGTGTAAAAACATACATTTTTCCAATTTTTATTGAAATCTGAAAACATTGATTTTTTGGCTGTTCTGATAATCCTGCTTTCATTTACTTGCAAAGCTGGGAATACAATTTTGCGCATTATAAGGTTAGGAGAAGGTCCAGACAGGCTTGAAAGTAGGCATGAGGTTGCTGAGGATGATAAAAGTACTCTAACAAAGGAATAACAAGCTTTTCTAGCGTAAAACCCCCATAAGACAACGTAGGCCCTACTGTGTTTAGTCGATACACATTTTCTTTAATAACTCGGTAAATATTTATGCTAGAATGACGAGAGAGGGCTTAAAACTTTCGCCTCACTAATTTACATCTTTTTACATGCATTGATTTTATATCTGGGGCTTTTATGACCCTTTTTGGGCCCAAAAACTTGAAATTTGAAAGATTAATCCCCCAAAAAAGGGGTTTGGAGTTTTTCGATTCTTTTGCCCAACGAACTTGTCCAGCTGATTTCAGAAAGGAACGTCCCTACCAAATTTGAAGTAAATCGGACAAAAAATGCGACCGCTAGAGTGCAAACACACATATATATGTATATATATATATATATATATATATATATATATATATAAAATATAAAATTTTGAACGACCCCCCAAAACGTGTTTAGGGGCTCACGTTAGGAACTTCTATGGTGGTCCCGGGCTTAAGTTTCACCGTGCGGGTCATGCTAATAGTTCACTTTCCTAAGGAAATTCACTGATACCTGGTTTATTAGTGAATTTCCTTAGGAAAGTGAACTATTAGCATGACCCGCACGGTGAAACTTAAGCCCGGGACCACCATAGAAGTTCCTAACGTGACCCCCTGAACACGTTTTGGGGGGTCGTTCAACATTTTATATTTTATATATATATATATATACATATATATGTGTGTTTGCACTCTAGCGGTCGCATTTTTTGTCCGATTAACTTCAAATTTGGTAGGGACGTTCCTTTCTGAAATCAGCTGGACAAGTTCGTTGGGCAAAAGAATCGTAAAACTCCAAACCCCTTTTTTGGGGGTTAATTTTCCAAATTTCGAGTTTTTGGGCCCAAAAAGGGTCTAAAAAGCCCCAAATGTAAAATTAATGCATGGAAAAAGATGGGAATTAGTGAGACGAAAGTTTGAAGCCCTCTTTCGTCATTCTAGCATAAATATTTACCGAGTTATTAAAGAAAATGTGTTTCGACTCAACACAGTACGTTGTCTTAATGGGGGTTTTACACTAGAAAAGCCTGCTACTCCTTTGTTAGGGTACTTTTATCATCCCCAGCAACCTCACGCCTACTTTCAAGCCTGACTGGACCTTCTCCTAACATTATAATACGCAAAATTGTATTCCCAGCTTTGCAGGTAAATGAAACCAGGAGCATCAGAACAGCCAAAAAATCAATGTTTTCAGATTTCAATAAAAATTGGAATTCAAGTATGTTTTTACACTAATTTTAAGTTTTAAAAGTTTTTATGTGGAAATTCACTTCCCTCACGTCAGCGTGCTGCGTGCGAACTCGTTTTTCTATGCTTCTAGTTATTATTGTTTACATATTTTAATTGTGAAATTGATTGTGAATTCATGTAATAAGATCCCAAAGGTAACTTAGTAAACATTAATATTTAGTAATAATTAAACTATTTTAGATAGTAATATTAGTATTTCAAAGGCAATTAGATAAACTGAAAACTTTTGCAGTTCTTTTAATATGTCGGTGATTATAGTTATTTTTCTGTAATTGCTTTTCGTATGCAAATAACAAGCCTACAAAAGAATTATTTTGCAAAACAAAATTCTTAATTGAACGGGTTTCAAGATTAGTTTGCCATTCAAAATATAATAAATAATACTTATAGCTGAATTTACTATTTCCATAAGTAAACTTATTTATTTTAGAGTTACAACAAATCGCCTACAGTACAGGGGCGGATCCAAGGGGGAGGGGCGATAGGGCGAAGAATTTTTGTATTTTATTAGTGAATTTCCTTTGGAAAGTGAACTATTAGCATGACCCGCACGGTGAAACTTAAGCCCGGGACCACCATAGATGTTCCTAACGTGACCCCCTGAACACGTTTTGGGGGGTCGTTCAAAATGTGTGTGTGTGTGTGTGTGTGTGTGTGTGTGTGTGTGTGTGTGTGTGTGTGTGCGCGCGCGCACACGATAACTCTTGTAAAAATTGTCCGATTTTGACGAAATTTGGTATAAACGAGTAAAGCAGCATTTATGACTAAGTTCGAAAACCAGACATATCGACCTATCCGAAGGGGTATTTTGATGGGGGTTTTGTATCCCAAACATGGTTTTTTTTGAGTTTTTTACATATAATTTTTGAAAAAGTCAAATTTTAGTTTTTTTCATTGGAATTAACTTAAAAAGACGCAAAATTTGGTGTTTTGATCATTGCTCCACATCAAATTGTTACAGAGATATTGACAGTGCTAAACACAGTACGTTGTCTAATGTTATTCTTATGGAGAATAAGAAAAATTGTATATCTCGCTTATTTATCAACTTATCCTGATGAAACTTGGTATATTGCTTCATATCGTTGCGGTCTATTGATATTTGCACTAAAAACATTTTTTAGCTGATAGTTCCCGTAGCAGCAAACCTGCATACTCAGCTCCCATGTTATTCTTATGGAGAATAATTAAAATGTCATAAATAGTTTATTTATCAATTTATATTGATGAAACTTGGTATGAGGCTTTATGTGGTATTAAGATACATATAAATGCATTGGAAAGTCGTTGAGTACGCAGATTTTCTGCTACGGGGTATTATATTTTACAATCATAGTATATGCCTATTTTGTGTTTACTTAATTAACTGCCCTGATAAACGTATCACTAAAACACGCGCAACAAATCCAAAGAACGATAAGTTTTAATTTGTATGTAAGCGGGAATCTTTATTTTTTTTTAGATACATCCATTTCACGTTTGTTAATTTGCTATGTCAACGCTGTCCGCCTGGATCTAGAATCTCTGACCCGAAGTCTCATGTTTAAATCTCGCATATTGGAATGAAGACGGTGGCGAACGCTGTGGGAATCCTCGCCCATCTCAAGCTCCGACTGTCTTTTGCTGACGTGGTGGCGAAGAGGAGAAGTAGAGTCATCGGAGCTCAAACCCATGAAACATGAAGAAAATTTCGGAATTAGTTATAGTGTCAGATGGTGCTAGAGATCAGAAATGTTGGAATTATCACTGCTTTACAATTATGAACATTAAATGCGAAAAGAGATTGTTTTGAATTTTCTATAAGATTTTAGACTTCGTTCTTGTTTTTCAGGTTTAATAGAAACCCCGTAAAAACCTATTTTTTACTAACTGCTATAGCCTAATGAAATTAAATATTTCAATAAAGTTCCACTTATTTCTCGAGACATGCTTTAGTACATGCAACTTTAGGTTTAGCATTGTTCTTATGGAGGGACTAAGGTAACTTGGAAATTCTTTGGTAAACTAATTATAGAGATCGTGCAACATGTCCAGTCGCCCCGTGCAGCCGATTAGACTCAACTGCATTAGACACATAATTAACTCTACCAATCTAAACTTTGTCACCTTAATCAAAAGCACATTCTTTATATTCATGCCAATTAATACACTCAAGAAATCTATTACCGTTTTGATAATAAATCTTTGATAAATACCATGTATTCAGGGGACGTAATACCATTATCGTTTAGGTATCAATGTATTGCTTCCAGTCAATAAATATGATTGTGTGTTCATTTTGCCAATTAAATATTCTCGATATGGGCCGACTTCTGTTGTCGTGTTTTGCCTTTTTCATCATTCAAAGACATTTACTACTTGTATTGCTAAATATGTAGTTAACCCCATTTATTAAATATTATTCTACTTTTATTTCCAGTAAAGTATTATCTACAAGGGCGATCTCTGTTGGTAGCTGCATAAAATACCTGTTTAATGTTATTTGACAGATGGTTGTTTTAGTTAAGTTACAGTCAATATTTCACTTCATAATATCCATAAAAAAACGTTAACATTTTAAGGATGAAAAATCATTGTAATAAATGAAAAAGTACTACAATACATTAGATTTCTATTTATTTTAAACATAATATATTCAATATGAACCACGAATACCATGAAATTGCCTTGAGTCTCGTACACAAAGCAATTATTTCTTGAACTTATTATGACATTTGTAATTAGTGAACTTTGCGAATCGTCATCACCGAAGTCATCAAAACAATCTTTAATCCTCATCCCAACTCCTTTGGGATCCGAGAGGATATCTCACAGTTGCAACCAACAAATTCCTCAGAGGCGAGACTCGCTCCGCCGCGCTGTTGTTTTTATATCATTTGGCAGAATCATAATTTTCGTCACAATATTATGGTCAATAAACAGTTAACTGCTTCTTAATAATAAAATAATTTGCATTACCTCCTTCCACAAGAGCCGACGGAACTGCCGCTGGCGGTAACTGTGAGCTGTATATCCGCTGCGGTGCAGACGACGGTTGAAGCGCGGAGTTTCGGCTTCAAAAGTCGTCTGTTTGGTGGGGACTGTTTGAGATGTCTGGTGCACTGTAGTAGTCACTGTGTAATGTACATAAGACGTTTAGTCTCACACAACTCAGAGGCGAGACCAAGCGTTCCTTATGTTTGGGTTTATAGTTCCTAAATGTCCTCAATTATTCTTGCGTTAGTGAATTTAAGATGGAATGGAAGTTAGTATTAGGAAGAATACTCACGTGACATCCATACTACGTACTGCTAATTGTACATACCAGACACACTAGCGGGGAGCTGCCGGACACTGTTGCTCAGCGGTAGAACTGTGGTATCACTAGTCAGACGTGATGGGGCGCAGGTTGAGTTCCGGGTGACAGCCAAGATATCCCTCACGAGCAGTCACAACTGGCTGACTATAGCCGTACCAATCACACTAGCAGGGAGCTGCCGGACACTGTTGCTCGGCGGTAGAACTGTGGTATCACTAGTCAGACGTGATGGGGCGCAGGTTGAGTTCCGGGTGACAGCCAAGATATCCCTCACGAGCAGTCACAACTGGCTGACTATAGCCGTACCAATCACACTAGCGGGGAGCTGCCGGACACTGTTGTTCAGCGGTAGAACTGTGGTATCACTAGTCAGACGTGATGGGGCGCAGGTTGAGTTCCGGGTGACAGCCAAGATATCCCTCACGAGCAGTCACAACTGGCTGACTATAGCCATACCAATCACACTAGCAGGGAGCTGCCGGACACTGTTGCTCGGCGGTAGAACTGTGGTATCACTAGTCAGACGTGATGGGGCGCAGGTTGAGTTCCGGGTGACAGCCAAGATATCCCTCACGAGCAGTCACAACTGGCTGACTATAGCCATACCAATCACACTAGCAGGGAGCTGCCGGACACTGTTGCTCGGCGGTAGAACTGTGGTATCACTAGTCAGACGTGATGGGGCGCAGGTTGAGTTCCGGGTGACAGCCAAGATATCCCTCACGAGCAGTCACAACTGGCTGACTATAGCCGTACCAATCACACTAGCGGGGAGCTGCCGGACACTGTTGCTCGGCGGTAGAACTGTGGTATCACTAGTCAGACGTGATGGGGCGCAGGTTGAGTTCCGGGTGACAGCCAAGATATCCCTCACGAGCAGTCACAACTGGCTGACTATAGCCGTACCAATCACACTAGCGGGGAGCTGCCGGACACTGTTGCTCAGCGGTAGAACTGTGGTATCACTAGTCAGACGTGATGGGGCGCAGGTTGAGTTCCGGGTGACAGCCAAGATATCCCTCACGAGCAGTCACAACTGGCTGACTATAGCCGTACCAATCACACTAGCGGAGAGCTGCCGGACACTGTTGCTCGGCGGTAGAACTGTGGTATCACTAGTCAGACGTGATGGGGCGCAGGTTGAGTTCCGGGTGACAGCCAAGATATCCCTCACGAGCAGTCACAACTGGCTGACTATAGCCATACCAATCACACTAGCAGGGAGCTGCCGGACACTGTTGCTCGGCGGTAGAACTGTGGTATCACTAGTCAGACGTGATGGGGCGCAGGTTGAGTTCCGGGTGACAGCCAAGATATCCCTCACGAGCAGTCACAACTGGCTGACTATAGCCGTACCAATCACACTAGCGGGGAGCTGCCGGACACTGTTGCTCGGCGGTAGAACTGTGGTATCACTAGTCAGACGTGATGGGGCGCAGGTTGAGTTCCGGGTGACAGCCAAGATATCCCTCACGAGCAGTCACAACTGGCTGACTATAGCCGTACCAATCACACTAGCGGGGAGCTGCCGGACACTGTTGCTCGGCGGTAGAACTGTGGTATCACTAGTCAGACGTGATGGGGCGCAGGTTGAGTTCCGGGTGACAGCCAAGATATCCCTCACGAGCAGTCACAACTGGCTGACTATAGCCGTACCAATCACACTAGCGGGGAGCTGCCGGACACTGTTGCTCGGCGGTAGAACTGTGGTATCACTAGTCAGACGTGATGGGGCGCAGGTTGAGTTCCGGGTGACAGCCAAGATATCCCTCACGAGCAGTCACAACTGGCTGACTATAGCCGTACCAATCACACTAGCGGGGAGCTCCCGGACACTGTTGCTCGGCGGTAGAACTGTGGTATCACTAGTCAGACGTGATGGGGCGCAGGTTGAGTTCCGGGTGACAGCCAAGATATCCCTCACGAGCAGTCACAACTGGCTGACTATAGCCGTACCAATCACACTAGCGGGGAGCTGCCGGACACTGACACTGTTGCTCAGCGGTAGAACGGTGGTCTCACTAGTCAGACGTGGTCGGGGGCAGGTTGAGTCCCGGGTGACAGCTAAGATATCCCTCACGAGCAGTCACAACTGGCTTCCACGGTTTATATTCTGCTTTTGTATAATTTCATATTCCTATTGGGGTAAGGCCACAAGCAAAAGAGAGTTTAGAAAAATATACATATATCGAGCAATTCAAACTTATACATATATCGAGCAATTCAAACTTGTAAATACTTGAATTTATGGCTTAAAATTTCGTTTCCTAGCAACTTATTATAATTGTTTTACTAATCTATATATCTATATAAATAAAATTTGAGTTTTGTCTGTACATTGCTTGGCATTATGAAATTTGTTTGCATATTTTCACGTTTTACACCCTAGGGAAGCCAAAACAAGTCTTACGTAAATTTCTGTTTGTCTGTCTATCTGTCGGTAACGCTAAAGGACGGGGTTTTGTTCACCTTTCACGGGAAAACGGGATCACTGACTTTGATTAAACTTTGTTTCTTTGTTCTATACATGCGTGAGGAGGTTTTAAGTCACTTTAAACTGCCATACGTATTTTGGAAAAATAATGACGGCCGTTCAAAAAGTGATTTCGTGCGGGTTTGGTCGTGTTTTGTACGCTTTTCAAAGGTAATTGGGTGCACTGACTTCGATGAAACTTTTTTTCAAAGTTCTATATATTTACGTTAGAAAGTTGTAAGCTAAATGGATTTTTAAAATCACCTTAGGACTCCTCCCCATGGAGTTGTAAATATATATTTTTATTCTTATGGACAAAGCCTTCATTTATATGTCTTAAGAATATTTATTCCATAAACATATGTTGTAGTTCTTATTTAAAACGTTGAGTGAAGATTGGAAATAAATAACATAAGTATACAGAGTGGTTATATTATCTAAATCTATATATTTGTCAGTCTCATTCACTCACTAACGTAGTGATCACTTTCATGATGTAGAATCACTTTATCTAAAAAACGACAATGTCTATGAAGATGAAATTTTGCATGGCGATTCTCTTAATGCTACAGATGTACAATAACAATCCGTTAAAAAATCCTATAAGGTTCTGCCCTAATTTAATTTTACGTTAATCTTATAAGTATTAGTATTTACTGGACCTTTTAAGATGAATTTCGGTAGGAACATAACTAATACACCAGAAAAAACGCAAGCCAGTTCCTGTTACGAAAGTGTGTAAGGGCTTCGCCCCCCCGGAATTTCAAAATATGCACATACAATATTTTAACAATATAGCACCTATTACTGGACTGATGGAGCTGAAATTCGCTAGGAATGTAGCTGATGGCTCAATGCAGACATATACCTTCTCCAGATACAAATATGTTCAAGGGCTCTGCTCCACTGGCCGTAATATAAGCTTCAAACTACTCAACCAATAGAGCTGAAATTTGGTACTGTAAAGGATATAAGAAACAACATCATGACTATAATGTAGAGTCACGGTGTAGTTCTCTGGAGATTTCACACAGACCCTTTGTCGTGTGTGAGACATGGGTGGAAGAGATCTACGCCTCTCTAAACAGATCTTTTATGAAGCTGACCACTGAGCGTCTCAACTTTACAGTAAATATGAAAATGTATTTTGGAGAAGATGAAGGGGTTGATGAGATTTCTTATGCCCTTTTAAAAGTTGAGAACGGGTCATTGAAAACCAAACGTGGTGTCATATCTATCTCTCCTTCACTCGGCACAACCGTTGAATCCAAGAATTTGCTGATATACAGTTTTTCCCCGTGGTTCATAAACAGGTTAATTTGGAAAGTACCTGGCTCTGTGATTGTGCCATCCTTGCACTAATGAACAAGCAACGGAAATCAACACAAAGGTAGGTCCCTTCTTAAAGCGAGGAACGAGCATATAAATTTGTTAACACCGTTCTTTTAACCATGACTACGCCGTTCACTACCCGAGAGACTTCATCGACTTTGCAATAGTACCCGAACTACTATCTGCCAGTATATTTTGTTACCTTTTATTTGATTGCACAAAATATGTACAGTAATAAATTGAATATTTAATTGTACAGTAAAAATGTAAAATATAATTTAAAGATTAAATAAATTTAAATTAAATTAATTGGGTTATCTATATTTTATTTTTTTAGCGAATTTCCCCTATAGGGAAGAAGCTATTACCGTAGTCAGCATGATAAGACCTAGGCCCGGGACCATAACTTTTCGTTTTGAGGTCCCCAGATGCCCGAAACACCATTTGTTCAAAACTGTATATATATAAATATATATGTATATATATATATATATATATATATATATATATATATATATGTCCGTGAGCACGATAACTCTCGTAAAAATAATCCGATTTTGACGAATTTTGGTATAAATGTGTAAAGCAGCATTTATGACTTAAGTTCGAAAACCAGACAGATCGATCTATCCGAAGGGGTATTTTTTTGGGGGGGGGGGGGGGTTAATATACCCCAACAATGGCTTTTGTGAGTTTTTGCATATAATTTTTGAAAAAGTCAAATTTTAGTTTTTTTCCATTGGAATCAGCTTAAAAAGACGCACAGTTTTGTGTTTTGATCATTTCTCTATGTCAAATGGTTACAGAGATATTGAAAGTGCTAAACACAGTACGTTGTCCAATGTTATTCTTATGGGGAATAAGAAAAATTGTATATTCGCTTATTTATCAACTTTTCTTGATGAAACTTCGTATATTGCTTCATATCGTTGTGGTCTATTGATATTTGCCCTAAAAAACATGTTTTGGCCAATAGTTCCCGTAGCAGCAAACCTGCGTACTCAGCCCCCATGTTATTCTTATGGAGAATAAGTAACGTGTTATCTCCCTTAATTATGAACATAAATTAATAAAATTTTTTATATGGCTTTACCTAGTAATAAATAGTATCATGTTCAGTAGTAATGCACTTCACACTCTAGCCAAATGTGTTAGGTGAGCGACTCGCATTGTAATTTAACATGGTAAATTATTAGTTGGAATAACGTGCGTTATTACGTGCGGAGGCGAACTAAGTTAGGCCTACACATCCACTGACTCCCGTTCGTCTTTGCTCGCCTAGACTCGGCCAAAGTGTGAACATGGAAAAAAAATTTTGAATACCCATTAACTAAATATAATTATATCTTATTGATTTTCAGGTTATTTTAGGTGTTTTTAGCAAAATACAACTATTAATAATACCCCCGTCGCAGCAAACCTGCGTACTCAGCGAATTTCCAATGCAAAATATATGTCTCAATACCACATAAAGCCGAAGAAAAACTACTACTAATACCAAGATTCATAAAAATATATTCACAAATAAGCGATACATCAAATTTTAATTATTATCCATGAGAATAACATTGGGAATGAGTACGCAGGTTTGCTGCAACAAGGAATACAAAAAATGGGTTTTTATGCTAATATCAATATAACTCAACTAGGTGAAGTCGTATACCAGTTTTTATTCATTAATGTTCATAATTAAGGGAGACAGAGCATTTAATTATTCTCCATAAGAATAACATGGGGGCTGAGTACGCAGGTTTGCTGCTACGGGAGCCTTTGGTAAAAAATGTTTGTTGAACAATTATTAATAGACCACAACGAGATGAAGGTGTATACTAAGTTTCGTCAGTATAAGTTCACAATTAAGCGAGATATAAAAATTTTCTTTTCCTCCATAAGAATAACATTAGACAACGTACTGTGTTTAGCACTTTCAATATCTCGGTAACCAATTGACGTAAAGGAATGATCAAAATACAAAAATGTGTGTTTTTTTAAGCTGAATCCAATGGTTAAAACTAAAATTTTACTATTTCAAAAATTATGTGTAAAAAATTCAAAAAACCCATTTTTGGGGTACAAAACTCCCGAAAAATACCCCTTAAGGTAGAGCGATATGGCTGGTTTTCGAAATTAAAGTCATAAATGTTACTTTACACGTTTATACCAAATTTCATCAAAATCGGACCTTTTTTACGAGAGTTATCGCACCCACGGACACACACACACACACACACACACACACACACACACACACACACACACACATATATATATATATATATATATATATATATATATATATATATATATATATATATATACAGTTTCGAACGAATGGTGTTTTTGGGGTCCGGGGACCTCAAAACGAAAAGTTATCATGGTCCCGGGCCTAGGTCTTACCATGCCAACTACGGTAATAGCTTCTTCCCTATAGGGGAAATTCGCTAAAACGTAGTATGCAGCTTCACCTGGTTGAGTTATATTGATAACTGCACGAAAACATATTATTTCTTCTCTTTTTTTGCAGCAAACCTGCGTACTCAGCCCTAATGTTATTCTTATGGTGAATAAATAAAATGCTATAGAGGTCACTTATTTATTGAAGTATTTTTATGAAACTTGGTAAGTGGCTTTATGTGATAGTTAGAAACATATGCATGCATTGGAAATTCGCTGAGTACGCAGGTTTGCTGCGACGGGGGTTTATAATGTTAACCACGCTACCACAATCATATTGGTCGAAGTGGGTGTGGCTAGCACCCAATTGGTGCTATGTAGCTGTAGGAGGTACCCTTTGAGGCTGCCTCCCCAAGATTCGTAGAGCTTTCAGACCAGGTGTGCTGAGTCTATCTATTTAAGGTTTTCTATTTAACCGGAAGAGACCTCGTAAAACAGCTGGAAGGTCACGTGATCACCAATCCCATCTGCAGTGTTGCTGGAAACACGATATTTATCGTACGAGTACCATATTTTCCTCATCTCTTGTAATTATAATTAACATGGTTTAACTGCTTAAATTCTATGATAAGCTGTTATTCTATGAAACTAATATATTATTTTGATTTACTTGTATCATTAGATTAATCGATTAAGGGTTTAAATGTTCTTTCTGCATGTCCAGTGACAATTTAAAAATAGCTGTACCATTATTATACAGTTAAGGTTGGCAACACTTTATGGTATGTTGTTGATTTATGAACCAGCTGGACGCCCTCGTAAGACATCTTTGCTGCGAACATTACTCTTATGAAAGTAAGCACACCTGGTCTGAAAGCTCTACGAACCTTGCTGCGTCCCCACTACCTTTAACTAGATATTTAAACTAAACTTAGGAGTGGACAATCAGATTAGTTAGCCTGATACTGAAGGGTGTTCTCATCAGAGAGCCCAACAGTTCAGTTAGCGCGTCTCCGCGAGTTTTTGGAACATTGTATTACTTTAAATAGTTTTTGGGACTCTGTCTTGTTTTTGCATTTGATTCATTTATTGGACTTGTGTTATTTGTGCGGGTTGTGACATTGTATTGCTTGAGCTTATATGACTTTTTGAGCTGTCTCGGTTGATTTTAATCATTAAAATTACCAGTGAACCCTCCACGCAGTTATACTCCGGCAGCCACTCGACGGGATATAACACAGTAAAATTAACTGAGGAAAAGCTAAATACCCACGTCGCAGCAAACCTGCGTACTCAGCGAATTTCCAATGCATATATATGGGTATCACTACTACCTAGAGCCACTTACCAAGTTTCATAAAAATACATTAATTAATAAGTGATATATAGCATTTTATTTACTATCCATAAGAATAACATTATAATTGTGTACGCAGGTTTTCTGCAACAAGGAAGATAAGAAATGTGTTTTTTTTGCAATTATCAATATAACTCCACCAGGTGAAGCTACATACCAAGTTTTATTAATTTAGGTTCACAACTAAGGGAGATATAAAACGTTACTTATTCTCCATATGAATAACATGGGGGCCGAGTATGCAGGTTTGCAGCTACCGGTAAAAATTAAAATACCCCCCGTCGCAGCAAACCTGCCTACTCAGCGAATTTCGAATGCATTTACATGTTTCTCACTACTACATAAAGCCACTTACCAAGTCTGACAAAAATACATTCATAAATAAGTGATTTATAAGATTTTATTTATTCCCCATAAGAATAACATCGGACTGAGTACGCAGGTTTGCTGCAACAAGGAAAGAAATGAGTTTTTATGCAATTATCAATATAACTGAACCAGGTGAAGCTACTTACCAAGTTTTATTAATTTATGTTCATAATTAAGGAAGATATAAAACTTACTTATTCTCCATAAGAATAACATTAGGGCTGAGTATGCAGGTTAGCTGCTACGGGGACAAACAACAAAACATTTATTTTTTGTGCAAATATCAATATACCAGTACAACGTGAAGCCACATACAGTACCAAGTTTCATCAATATACATTCATAAATAATCGAGATATCAAATTTTATTTATTCTCCATAAGGATAACATTGGACAACGTACTGTATTTAGCACTTTGAATATCTCTGCAACGGTTGGACATAGAATCACAATTTAAACACCAAAATGATTGTTTTGAGGAGCTGAAATGATTGGTAAAAGCAAATGTGAAGTTTAAAGTAAAATTAACTGAGGAAAAGCCAAAAACCTTTTTCCCATAAGATTAACATGGGAGATTTTATGAGCATGTTTTTTGGATTTTTTCCGCAACTACTTAACCTAGGTTAATAATTCAAAATACCATATTATTTGTTTTTTTAAGCTCTATAACATGGTCAAAACCAAAATTAAGTGTTTTAAAAATTTTAGGGTGAAAAATACCCTTCCCATAGACCGATCGATGTGGTTTCGAACTTAAGTCATAAATGTTACTCTCCACATTTGTGCCAAATTTCATCAAAATCGGGTGCTTTTTTCAAAAGTTATCGCGGTAACGGACACACACACACGCACACACACACACACACACACATATATATATATATACATATATATATATATATATATATATATATATATATATATATATACACATATATATAAATTTGAACGAATATTGTTTTTGGCACCTAGGGACCTCAAAACAAAAAGTTATCATGGTCTCGGGCTTAAGTCTTACCATGCCACCTACGGTAATAGCTTCTTCCCTATAGGGGAAATTCGCTAAAACCATTTTCCCATAAGATTACCATATATATCTCAAGTTATCGCATTCACAGTCACATATATAGATATATATAAATGTGAACGAATAGTGTTTTTGGTATTTGAGGACCTCAAAACAAAAAATTATCATGGTCTCAGGCTTGAGTCTTACCATGAGACCTACGGTAAGAGCTTCTTCCCTATAGGGAAAATTCGCTAACATAAAAACAAATACCCCCGTCGCAGAAAACCTGCGTACTCAGCGAATGTCCAGTGCATATATATGTGACTCACTACTACATAGAGCTACTTACCAATTTTCACAAAAGTACATCCATAAATAAGTGATATATAGCATTTTATTTATTGTCCATAAGAACAACATTAGGGTTGAGGACGCAGGTTTGCTGCAACGAGAAAGATAAGTATATGTTTTTTTTTCAATTATCAATATAACTGAAGGAGGTGAAGCTGTATACCAAGTTTTATTAATTTAGGTTCATAATTAAGGGAGATATACAACTTTACTTATTCTCCATATGAATAACATGGGGACCAAGCATGCAGGTTTGCTGCTACGGGGACTATCAACAAAAAACTTGTTTTTTGTGCTAATATCAATATACCACAACTAGTTGAAGTCACATACCAAGTTTCAACAATATACATTCAAAAATAATCGAGATACAGTATTCAATTTTATTTATTCTCCATAAGGATAACATTAGACAACGTACTGTGTTTAGCACTTTGAATATCTCTGCAACGGTTGGACGTAGAACAACGATTAAAACACCAAAATGTTTGTTTTGTTGAGCTAAATACATTAATAAATAGAAATGTGAAGTTTTTAGTAAAACTATCTGAGAAAAATCTAAAAACCTTTTTCCCTCAAGTTTAACATGGGACACGTTTTTTTTGGATTTTCTCCGCAACCACTTAACCTAGGATAATGATTCAAAATACTAAATTATTTGTTTTTTTAAGTTCTACAAAATGGCTATAACCAAAATTGAGTGTTCTTAACATTTTGGGATCAAATTTGTAAAAAACCGATTTTTGGAAAATTGTAAACCCCCATAAAACCCCCTTCCCATAGTGCGATCGACCTGGTTTTCGAACTTAAAGTCATAAATGCTACTCTCCACATTTGTGCCAAATTTCATCAAAATCGGGTGTTTCTTTCAAAAGTTATCGCGGGAACGGACACACACATATATGTGATGTACACGACCTCGTCGATATACAATCACCAGGAGCGTAGCTTAATGAGTACCCTTTAGTGTAGGTTTCTCACAATGAGACAAGTTTCCTTGGTTTAACACTGTTTTATTTAGGCCTCACTTCTCTCTCTCTCTGGTAAAGTACAATTGGTAATAATACCTAAGTTAAGTATAATCAAATTGGTTAACCCCAGGTAGCGTCCTGGAGGCAGCACGGTCAAACTATCTTGATCCCCTTAATAATTTAGAGACTGTACCTTGATTTATAGGAAATCAGACCACCCAATTTAATGTGTATAAATCCCTCGATAATATTCCCTCTTATCAAATAATCCCACACACAAAACTACTATCGAACTCAAAACCCCAAATGAATTTAGTCTTCCTATTCTGACAGGGCTCAACCCTACACAGTAACCAATACGTCTACTCACCCACCTGGACTCTCCTGGGCCCAGTGCCCCACTGACCCCGATACAAAACAAGCCACCCTATTTAACTGACCGCCTTCTACTGAGTGTCAAAGCACTGAGTGTTTACATAAACACCTCCAGAACGCTTCCTACTCGGCGAGGTCTTAGGTACTTCTCACAACAAGGGTTCAGAGACCTAGTTACAATTAGTTGTTTACAATACAAATGACTTATAAAATAACTCTAAAACTTTAACCCCCCATTACATATATATAAATTTGAACGAATAGTGTTTTTGGCATCTAGGGACCTCAAAACGAAAAGTTATCATGGTCTCGGGCTTAAGTCTTACCATACCACCTACGGTAATAGCTTCTTCCCTATAGGGGAGATTCGCTAAAAACCTGGAGATATTTTTTGGATTAGTACCTACATGCCAAATTTAATCAAAATCGGATCATGGGTGCGGTCTACAGCTCTATACACATCCAGACAGACACACAGACATCACTCCGAAAACCATTTTTTTAGAATCTAGGACCAATACTATCTTTATATACCACGTATACCTATCCTAAATAGTATTAAAAGAAAGATGCATGATGCATGTTAGTAATCACGAATTACACCAAATTTCAATTTTGGACACATACAATTGAGACACATATGTATGTGTCCAAAATTGGGCTGATCATATTGAGAAAAGATGGGAAACATATTCTAATGGCATTATTATTTAGAAATAATAACATTAACACATTATTTTGTAAACCGAAAATAACATTATAAAACAATAAAATACTCTTAATAAAACTATTAATAACATGAACCAGCAAATTTATATTACCTACGAAACCAGCACATTAGTATAGGGCTGAATACAAATATTACAGAGGATTATTTATTTTTAATTTGTTAATACATAATATCACGTTTTATGTGTGAAATAAGACCAAAGGAGCATAAGTATTAAATGCTCTGATACCTTATTTCTTATGCCTTAATTTTGTTTCAAAAACAATTTCGTGTATATTTTGAGGTTTTATATAAGAAAATGAACTTTTTAAGAGTAATTTACACAGGTTTAGGGTAATTTCACCGCTCGTTTAGGGTAAAATCTCATCTACCTGGTGGCAACACTGAAGTGGAAGCGGCAACACTGTATTGTAAATCAGTCTGTGATTTGCATGTTTGCAATTTGCATGAGTAGGTAGTGGTAGGGGTAGGAAGTACATGAAGCGCAAGTGCAGAAGTGCAGTTGCTGTTTCAGTTTTCCAGTTTCAGTCAGTTCAGCTCTCTCTCGCTCTCCCTCTCTCTCTCTACACGTCATAGGCGACTGTTGACGTTTCCGATCCAGATAAAAAGCTTGTGCGTCACACATCACGTAATATAGTAGCATACTACAAACTGCTTTGCCCCATATGTTTTGAAAGTGTGAAGGTTTTAATAATGTTAGTTAGCCCTCTGTATTTAAATTTACTTTGGTAATGGTAGACGTAGTTAGTAAGCCTAGGTTATGAGTTGTGCAATCCAATAGGCCTACTCATTTAGTCTCAGGTTTAACGAGATCTGATCTCAACCTTGACATAATATGGATATATTATATTGTTCAGTTATTTAAAATTGACCAAACAAGTTATTTTAATATAAGTTAGGCCTAGGCTACCACAATTAAGTAGCCTACTATACCTTCATAGGCTACTTAATTGGGCTGCATAGTTTACGGCCCACATTTATCCTTTTGAAATTTTCGATTAAAAATATCGATGTATCGAATGAGGTACCACTGGCGATTGAAAATATCGATATTTAGAAGTATCGGTTATTATCAGCTGTTTTTATATCACACAAGTTATATTTTTTAGTAAAAATTTCAGGACTAATAAAAGATAAAAGAATATTTAATAAAATTAAACTAAATTAAACAAAACTGAGGTGAATAAAAAAACAATTTAATGAGAACTGAAGTAAACCTTTTTCTTATATCCATATGAAGCAAATTTCAGTATTTATTAATACTGATTTACAAATTTCACAGTAGTTCATATTGCAATAAGCTAAGTTTACCGTACCGTACTTAACTTTTGGCAAAAAAATCTTAATGTAGGCCTAAACAAAAACAAAGAATAAGGTAACAATGTAATTGATAATCAATTTTCTTGAACAATCGGATGAAATAATCTAAACGATATATTGATATTTTTAATGAAAAATTTCAATCAAACGAATGTGGGCTGTAAACTAAACTGCAGCCAATTACAATATTTATCTTCAATTTGATGGTACAATTTCAACTTATGTAAGTTAGGTATTTAGGTTATTCATTTGTTGGTGTAATGGCTACTGCTTAGTGCTGCTCTTCAGTGGCTAAACCTAGTAGGGTACTTATCTTCATTTAAGTTAGGCCTATATTAAATATAATATTAACTAAATAATGGGTTTCTATGAATTTTTTAGTAAGTTAACCTAACCAAACTCCGCAAAAATCTGGATGACGATAACTCGTGTACAAACAAAAATCACATGATGTAGGCCAACGGAGGAAGAGTTTTCAATAGGGTCAATATCTTAATAAAAGCAAGAGGCCTATTCCTAGTAACTTAGCCCTACGGTACTAGCAAAACTTAATAGGCCCTAGGTGCAGTTTTAGGATGGTAGGTTAATGGGTCTTTAACTTAGCTAAGTTTAAGTCAATTCTAGTTTTAATAATAAAATATTAAAATAATAAAAAACTAAAATATTAAAAACTTGTTGATGCAATTGTTAAGACCTTGGATGAAGGATGACAAGCTTTAGGTATATTTCTGGATCTTAGCAAGGCATTTGATGTTGTAAACTACAATCTTCTCATTCGGAAAATGTTTAACCTTGGGGTAAGAGGTGTGGCCTTGGACTGGTTTAGATCATACCTTGAGAACCGGAAACAAAGTGTGGAGATGCCATACTGTGACCAAAGGAAGTGCATTAGGAAGCTCTATTCAAATAAATTGGCAGTAGCTATGGGATTTCCTTAAGGGTCAGTATTAGGCTGTTCTTTTTCTTCTATTTATTAACAATATTGACAGTAGTATAATAATGGTAAATTATGTTTCTTCACTGACAACACATCTCTAGTTGTTACTGGTCATAAAACGAAGGATTTAGAGGTGGCTGCATTTGTTCAGTCAAATTCCTTTCTTCAATGGTTAAATGAGAATGGTCTTTATGTAAATACTGACAAGACAGGGATGATTGATTTTCAAATTCGTAATCGGACAGACAGCGTTTCAAATCTGCTAATTTCCGAAAATGCTGTTTCATCTACTGATACAGTAAATTTTCCTGGTCTTTTGATTGATTCGAGATTAAGTTTTTCTGACCACATCAGTAAATTGGCTGGTAAACTCAGTTTGATAATTTATGGAATACGTAAATTATCATTTTACACTAATTCTGATGTACTGCTCACATCTAATCTTGTAAGGAGACTTTTCGTCAGTGTGGCCTGTTGACATTTCCTTCCATATATATATTTTTGAAACGCTAATATTTTTTAGGAAAAACCATGGGCTTTTTGAGTCCAGGATCTCGACAGTATATTCTCTTCGCCAAAGTTTAAATCTCCCAATTCCAAAACATAAAACTACATTTTTTAAAAACAATGTTTATTATTGCTCTGTCAAACTTTTTAATGCGTTGCCTGATTGCCTCAAGGTGGAGATGCCACATGATGAATTTAGGAGGAATCTTAAGACCAATTTGTTGAGAGGAGCGTTTTATAGTGTCCATGACTACATAAGGAATTTATAATTTAAAAGTGTTGACTATTTTGTTGTTGTTAGAGGTACATTTTGTAAATGACTCATGCCAATGCTTGTACAAGTTTTAAGGCAATAAAGGAATTATTGATTGATTGATTAATTAAAATTGATTGCAAATGAAAACAGAAATCTTATGATTATATTTATTTGATAAATAATATAAATTGGTTTTTTATGTCACAAATGACAAATACACGACACTGATTATATACAATTGATTAGCTTAAGTTACATCTTGTAATAACTTGGCCTTTATTATACTAAAATGAACAATTCCATATTATCGAATGAAATTTTCAATGTGGTAAGTTAGCTAAGTAAACTGTTAATGGAATATAGGTTACATTATCATAGGGTAGAATGAAATACTCCTGAGTTTTTGAACCTAAAAAAAAAACTTGTGTAACATGTTACAGGCCTATAACCTTCAATCTAGTTTGTATTATAATAAACTTAGGTCTAATTAGTGATGTGCAATATGATTACCGTACCTACCGAATTTCACAAAGTAGCCGTCCATACAAAATTTATAATAACTTATGATATATCAGTTATATCAGTTTGTAGTCATATGTGTAAGTTATAAGTTAAAACATAAAAAAGTAATAACATTAAATAATTAACACATTGGGTGCTTGAGGGAATTACCCACTGATGACGGGGATTTTAAGGTGTTCTGGAGGGCTCTAATTTTGTTTTCATCGCTGTGGCCGAGCCACTTAATATTTCTAGCCTGAGTTGATATTGCAGAAGTTCCTGGGTGACCTTAGCTCCTATTTTGGTTTAAGCTAGTTTGGGGAAGTGCATGGTATAAAACATAAGTGTAGAGCGCACCAGTGGTTCTATTTATATTTGGTATTTTTACTGATCATGGACACAACAGTTCTTGTTTAGGTTGCTCATTTTACTGTTATAGTTGTTGTTTATGATATTCCCTAAGATGGTTATTCTAAGTGTTTTAGTTATTTAAGTTAGATGGAGTTTTAGGATAAGTATTCATGCTATTGCGTAACCTAAACCCTTTAGCATGTGCACTGCGATGCAATTTTTCAGCCTCTGGATAATGTACCTGATATTTTAAACTCTGTTTCAATATTATTGTGAAGTGTTGTGCACGTCAATATGACTGAAAAACTCGCTAAAAGAGCAGAAGCAGTGCTACTGGCTGACCTTGAGTTTGTAGTAACCTCTTCTGTATCATGTCAGAATTATCTAATATTTGATAAGTATATATTATGATAGTGCTGGAAGATTGATTAGATGAGTCAAACACGGTAACAAATTTTTAAACAGCTGATACAACGAATGAAGTGATAATGTCCAGTTTAGGCAGCTTCAAACACATCCGGAACAACAGATGGAACATGTTTTATTGGGTGACAATAACTGGGTGACAAAACAATGGCTAAAATGGGGATGAGTATGCAGTATTCTCGGCTGTAACCTCAAGTAGAACAAAGACCAGATTTTTATATTTTTGGGAGTAAATCTAATCCAAATTAAAATCAGTATTAAAGGCTCTAAATAAATATTGCAGGAGTTCACAAACTGTAGGGGAAACTCCAAAGGGGGCCTTGAGAGTTTTGCAAATCATATATTTGCTTTAGAATGAGCCAATATTCTTTGCCTGAGCTCTTTGAAATAGGCCTAGTCTATTTTGTCTACAACTAAATACATGAAATTTCCCTATGTTAATCTGCTGTCTATGTGTTTCAGGATGGCGTGTGCAAATAGGAAACAGCAGCCTTCCAGTTTAATTGAGGATTTTAACTCACTGAACCTTTTTGGCAAATGCCAGCCGGAAGATCTCATATTTTGTAATGATGAAGAAAAGAAAAGAGAGAGAAAGTTCATTGAAGCTCAGAAGAAGAGGGAAAACGAGTTAAAAAGACAAGAACTAAAACGGAAAGAAGAAGAAAAGGAATACAGAGATTTTATGAAAGAGTTTGAGAAAAAAGAACTACGAAAAAGAAATGGAGTCTCTAATGTGAGTTGTGTTCAAATTAGTAAGGATAAATAGTCACCAACATGAACATTTTTCACTTTTTATTAATTGCACAATGACTTAACGTCATTAACAGTTGTGAGTATACTTTCCAAACTAAGAAAATCACCATCCACTTTGGCCAATTTACCCCACAGTTTTTGAGTTGCAGATAAAAAAAAAAAAAAACTAAAATACCTCTAGGCTAATTCTGTGGTTACATATTTTTTATGTATAGTTAATTTAGATAAGGGTCTATCATTTTTACAACTTAATCTTGAATTCTACCAGACGGATTTTTATATTCAACCCCTCACTGGAAATCCTTAATTAGTCCTTAGTAGATTGTAAAAAACTAAGAAACTATGAATTATTTTTAAATTTATGGAGGATAATCGTAAAATGTTACATTATAATATATACATTTGAAATTTATTTTAACAAATGAATCATTTTTTGCAGTCCACCTTTCCCTTTGTTGTATCAGTTAAATGTGAACGAAGGCTTTATATAAATTTTTAGGAAACTGCATACCTACGGTATGTTTAAAGAATATTAGGCTTCATCCATTGTGTTGTCGATCTGCCCCCCGTTCTTTAATTGTTATAGATCAAAAATCAAAACAACCTCTAACAAACAATTTGTTATAACTTGAAGAAATAAACTGACTGAACTCAAAAAATATCTACACATTAAAGTGTTATTTACCTCAACGTAAAGTAATAATTTAATAATATTTTATTGATATAAAACAACCACAAAGTTGTGGATTAATGTAATAAATACATACATTTTAATATTAACTAATGATTATAACTACTATATGCAATATTTAGGCCTATAATAGTTTCAACTAACACGTCCTAGGTGTAAAAAAATTAAGAACAAATTAAAAAAAAAACATTTTTGATAGTTTTAAAAATAAATAAATTTTCTCCCTAAGTGGTCCATAGACTCATCTACGTAATAAAACACACTATAATGATATTTCAATAAAATTTTTATTTGAATAAATTTCTATTGGTTGTGACTTTAATATAATTTGTTGGTTTATTTCTAAACTGACACCTACATAATGTGAGTAATATCTCCGCGCTCGCAGCGATCTCACCAAGAATGGATCGCCTGTGTAAATTGTTGGTCTGCAAGTATGCAACGGGCTCGCCGCGTTATCGCTCTCCTTCGAGAGTGTGAAGATTGAATGCAACACATCTTGTTGATAACTACAGAAACGATTTGGATGACGATTTTGTCAACGAGTTTAGCAATTTTAAGCATACTGTGAAGCTACAGTTGAAATATTCTAAGACGGTTTGTTGATATGCATTTTAAATTACCTGAGGTATCATTAGCTTCAGGGTGTATATCCAAATATATACATAGCACTGAGAATTTGCTTATCAATTCCAGCTGCTAATTGCTCTGGTAGTTTTTCCTGCCTGAAAAGGATGATAAATACTTGAAATCTACGCTAAGAGAAGATAAAATAAATAGCACTTGTTGTGAGCCTAGAACACTCTCTCGGCCACCGCCGACCTGCTTTCAACGCGGTACCTTTGCGACAACTGCACTTCGACTTCTTCCCTTATCCCTAGTTGGGGGGAGGGGGCAGCAAGCTTCATAAGGCCTAGGGGTGGCACGTAGCTAAAATAGGCCCTGCATAAACTTCAGAAATGAATAGCATTAATCCAAATGACCAATCTTAATTATTATCGTCAATAATTGTTCATTTATAATAGGACGAACGGCTTATTATTTCATACAACTGGTTTAAAATGTAAACCAAGCTGAGTGTATATAAACATAGCAGAAGTCAATAAAAATAAAAAATCAGTCAATGAAAAATCTTTAGTTGATTGTACGCCACCGTTAGTGGTGGGAGGTATTTACTTTCTCTCTTGCATTACCTCCCCTGCGCGCCAAGCACTGTGAACAGATCTGTATCAACAAGTGATTTCTTGAAAAAAGTGACTAGGTCCATTGAATAAAGATTGTATACAGGCATCCTTTTTACCCATGAATCTAATCAAATATCACCTAGCGTGGCTCAGTCTCCCCGGTACTACCAGTTATGTAAGTAGATGAAATATAACTAAACAAACAAGTTCTCATCAGACATTTTGAAAGTGTAGGCTATATTAAAATTTTGAGGATAGTATATAGGCATATTTTATAGTATCCTAATAAACAAATACCCCCGTCGTAGCAAACCTGTGTACTCACCGAATTTCCAATGAATATATAACATAACACATTAAAACACTTAACAGGATTCATAATAAATATATTCACAAACAAGCGACATTTAAAATATTAATTACTCTCCATAAAAAAAACATTAGTGATGAGTACGCAGGTTTGCTGCAACAAGGAACACAAAATAATGGTTTTTTATGCAAATAGAACTCATATACCTAGTTTCATCCTTATACATTCATAAATAAGCGATATATAACATTTTAATTATTTTCTATAAGAATAACATGGGGACTGAGTACCTAGGTTTGCTGCTACAGGAACCATAGGCGAACAATTTTTTGTGTGCAAACAACAATAAACCACAATCAGATGAAACCATATACCAAATTTCGTAATTTTATGTTCATAAATAAGCGAGATATGCAATTTTCCTTTTCCTCCATAAGAATAACATTAGACAACGTACTGTGTGTAGCACTTTCAATATCTCAGTAACCAATAGACGTAGAGCAATGATCAAAATACCAAATCATTCTTTTTTTTTATGCTGAATTCAATGGTAAAAATTGAAATTTGATTTAAATCCAAACTAGTTGTGGAAACCCCAAAAAACCCATTTTTGGGGTACAAAACCCCCCAAAAGCCCCCCTTCGGATAGTGGTATTCGTCTGGTTTTCGAACTCGTTCAAACAAATGGTACTTTACACATTTGTACCAAATTTCATTAAGATCGGACCGTTTTTACGAGAGTTATCGTGCTTACGGACACATATATATACTTATATAAAAATTTGGACGATTGGTGTTTTTGGCATCTGGGGACCTCAAAATGAAAAGTTATTATGGTCCCAGGCTTCAGTCTTACCATGAGACCTATGGTAATAGCTTATTCCCTATAGGGGAAATTCGCTAAAATAAATGGTTCAGACAAAGAGTCAGCTCTTAAATTACATTAATGGCTATTTGAATAGTTTATATATAAACAAACTTATTTAAACTATACATTTCTCATTTCAATATTTGTTCTAATAATAAAGACAGTTTTTTATTTATACATCAGGCCCGTGCTGGACCCCTTCTTAGGGCGGTGGACAGTCATGACCAGAGGGCGCCAGCTCGCCAGCACTATGCAGGGGAAGGACTACCGGGGGATGGGGGGCATGGAAATATAATAAATACCCCCGTAGCAGCAAACCTGCGTACTCAGCAAATTTTGAATTCATATATATGTATCTTAATACCACATAAAACCAAATACCAAGTTTCAACAATATATATATATATATATATATATATATACAGTTTCGAACGAATGGTGTTTTTGGGGTCTGGGGGCCTCAAAACGAAAAGTTATCATGGGCCCGGGCCTAGGTCTTACCATGCCGACTACGGTAAAAGCTTCTTCCCTATAGCGGAAATTCGCTAATAAATTTTGAAACTTTAATCTCTAAATACACATTTTAAACGATTTGATAGCTCCAAATCCACTTTATCTACATGCAAATATTGATGCTTTTTCACTCATTTTATGCTTCAGGAAACATCAAAAATTGTATTTTAAATTTTAATAATAATAGTAAATAAATAAATTACTGTCCTATACTTTGCGTGGCCAGTCAAGATCACTACTTCACACTACCCTAACCATTGCTTTTTTAGCACTGTTAATTGCACATGACGCTGGGTTCAATATGCTTTTCTGTCAGCTGGTCACGGTACGAACGGACTATCACACTTACGCATATCGTACCGGTATTTGTCAAACAAAATGACCATTTATTGTTTGCTAAATCCTAATGTTCATTTGATCCATTTCAAATATTTGCAATGCCATAGGGCCAAATAAAATACAAATTAGTAGTTGAAACAAAATTAGTCTAATCTTGGTAAACTAACACACATAGAAAATTAAGACGAGACAGTTTTATATTACATACATTTAAAAAAAAGTTACCACCATTTACTACTTAATTTATTAAGGAAAGAAACAAAAACAAATATGTTCTTTGAGTGAATTTACAAACTGAACCTGAAGAACTCTTTAATTCGGAGCTGGAGTGGCAAATATAATCAATAACGGTATCTGAATTTATGGAGTTTAAAATATCAGCTTCTTAGTGCATTGACAATAAAGATTCTAAATTTTCATTTGTCAAAGATGACCTCAATCTGGTTTTGATAAGTTTCAATTTAGAAAATTGACTTCTGGCATGACAATGTTTGCTCAAGACGGTGTTGATTATGCTGTTAAATGAGAAATCATTGAAATCAAGTTAACTGCTTAATGTTGGTATTCTGACTGTAAAATTTGTCAGTTTCGAAACAGGAGGGCGCCAAAAATTTCCAGGCTGGAGGGCGCACCAGGATACGTCCCAGTGTCCCGGCGGCCCAGCACGGGCTTGTTATACAATACATTTATTTAATAGAGAACCTTGTTGCTTTTGTAGCTATACAATTTTATTGAAATATCATTTGTGTAGCTGTTAAAATGAGTACTTCGGGAAATATACATAAAATTTGGTTGAAAGGTGTGTGGTAAAATCAGTTTCAATAAAGTTATGTAATACTATAACTTTTATAAAAAAAATAAACTGTAACAGCAATGAATGTTCTAATCAGCAATGTTATATTATCAAAACAGGAAAATAAATAAATATACATCAAGGAGGGCCCACCAGTTGATTGACATGTTAGTTGCTCGCAGGGACAGTTGGTAGGGTTTTATAAAATAAGTATAAATCTATAATATTATAAAGAGGTGGTTTCTGTCTGTCTGTCTATCTGTCTGATGTTCCGGGCGAACACAAAAACTACTGAACCGACTGGGCTGAAACTTTACACATAGGTAGATCTTGAACCCATGCAACACATAGGCCTATTCACTTCCTTAAAATCCCTTCGGGCTACACCCCGTGGACGTCCTAAGTTTCAATGTTTACATTTCAGAATAAAGTAAACATTCAGAAACTGTAATGCGAACAGTTGTGGACACTTCCATTTGACAGCTTAAAGAGCAGGAGCAGAAGCAAGAATAGCTGTTTCAAGCTAACTAAAATGCAAATTGCATTGAATAAAGAAGGGGTAGAGAAAACCCCTGTGCAAAGAACGGGTATGTCAGCTAGCTATTAATTAATAATGAACAAATATTAATGTGGCTTCATCTGGTAGTGGTCTATTCTTATTTACACAAAAAACAATTTTTACCGATACCTCCTGTACCCCCCCAGATTTTATATTTTTGCTCCCCCCTCCCGATTTTTGTTTTTGCCCCACCCCCGATTTTATATTTTGCTCCCCCCCTCTTCGATTTTATTTTTTTAGTATATGTCCCACCCAAATTACATTTTTGCCCCCCACCCATTTTATATTTTTGCTCCTCCCCCTGATTTTTATTTTTGCCCCCCCCCATTTTAGCGAATTTCCCCTATAGGGAAGAAGCTATTACCCTAAGTCTCATGGTAAAACTTAAGCCCGAGACCATGATAACTTTTCGTTTTGAGGTCTCAGATGCCAAAAACGCTATTCGTTCAAATTTATATATATATATATATATATATACACACACACATATATAAATATAAGTATATGTAGATACTCTCCACAGTTGTGCCAAATTTCATCAAAATCAGGTGTTTCTTTCAAAAGTTATCGCGGTAACGGACACACACACACACACACACATATATATATATATATATATAACTATCTATATATACCGGGTGTCCCAAACCACCCGTCCACCCCATTTAATTTGTTAATGGTTTGATCTAGAATTACCAGAAAAAATCTTAACCACTAAATCGCATATGGAGAATCCAATAAAAGAAGTTTCATTATGAAATATCTACAGGGTGTTCCAGAACTGATGGTCACAAGCTCAAATCTCTTAAGATTTGTTATGTAAACATATACCACATTTCATGTCGTTTTAAAGGTTTTGTCAAAAGAAACACTTTGGTGAAAACAAAAATAAATTATCTCAATCCGTTCCAAAATGGCGGCCATTTAAACATTTTTGTAGAGGTATTTTTGACACCTGTATCTCGTAATCCACTGAATATATTTTGTTCTGATTCAAAACATAAATTCCTCTTACACTTAGCAATACTACGACATGTTACATAGCAACACTTCAAAATGTCAATTTCTTCAAAAAACCAAATGTATGTATAAATATATATGTACGTAAATATGTCCGTTACCGCGATAACTTTTGAAAGAAACACCCGATTTTGATGAAATTTGATACTACTGTGGAGAGTAGCATTTATGACTTAAGTTCGAAAACCAGATCGATCGCACTATGGGAAGTGGGGGTTTTATGGGGGTTTACAATTTTCCAAAAATCGGTTTTTTGCAAATTTGACCCCAAAATGTTAAAAACACTCAATTTTGGTTATAGCCATTTTATAGAGCTTAAAAAAAAATTTAGTATTTTGAATCATAACCTAAGTTTAGTGGTTGCGGAGAAAATCCAAAAAAACGTGTCCTATGTTAATCTTATGGGAAAAAGGTTTTTAGATTTTTCTCAGATAGTTTTACTAAAAACTTCACATTTCTGTTTATTAATGTGTTTAGCTCAACAAAACAAACATTTTGGTGTTTTAATCGTTGTTCTACGTCCAACCGTTGCAGAGATATTCAAAGTGCTAAACACAGTACGTTGTCCAATGTTATCCTTATGGAGAATAAATAAAATTGTATATCTCAATTATTTATGAATGTATATTGATGAAACTTGGTATGTGGCTTCAACTAGTTGTGGTATATTGATATTAGCACAAAAAACAAGTTTTTTGTTGATAGTCCCCGTAGCAGCAAACCTGCATACTCGGCCCCCATGTTATTCATATGGAGAATAAGTAAAGTTGTATATCTCCCTTAATTATGAACCTAGAATAAGAGAACTTGGTTTGTAGCTTCACCTGGTTCAGTTGTATTGATAATTACAAAAAAAAAACACATTACTTATCTTCCTCGTTGCAGCAAACCTGCGTCCTCAACCCTAATGTTATTCTTATGGAGAATAAATAAAATGCTATATATCACTTATTTATGGATGTATTTTTGTGAAACTTGGTAAATAGCTCTATGTAGTAGTGAGTCACATATATATACATTGGAAATTCGCTGAGTACGCAGGTTGGCTGCGACGGGGGTATTATATTTTTGTGTCTCCCGATTTTGTATTTTTGCTCCCCCCCCGATTTTATATTTTTTGCCTCCCCAATTTTATATTTTTGCTCCCCCCCGATTTTTATTTTTGCCCCATCCCCGATATTATATTTTGCTCCCCCCTCTTCGATTTTATATTTTTATTTTATGTCCCACCTCAAATTATATTTTTGCCCCCATTTTATATTTTTGCTCTCTTCGATTTTATATCTTTATTTTATGTTGGGCCCCCCAATTATATATCTTTGCCCCCCTCGATTTTATATTTTTGCCCCCTCCCAATTTTTATTTTTTTGGTCTCCCTCAATCTTATATTTTTCCCCCAATATATTTCCCCCCCAATTTTACATTTTGCTCCGCCGCCTCTGCGATTTTATATTTTTATTTTATGTCCCCCTCCATTTTCTATTTTTGCCCCCTCTTCGATTTTATATTTTTATGTCCCCCTCATTTTATATTTTTGCCCCCTCCAATTTTACATTTATGTTCCCCCCAATTTTAATTTTTGCTCCCACCCCGATTTTATATTTTGTTGCCCCCCCGATTTTGTTTTCTTGCTCCCCCATTTTTAATTTTGCCCCACCCCCAATTTTATATTTTGCTCCCCTTCCCCGATTTTATATTTTTTGCCCCCCCCCGATTTTGTATTCTTGCTCTCCCATTTTTATTTTTGCCCCACTCCAAATTTTATATTTTGCTCCCTCCCTCTTCGATTTTATACCTTTATTTTATGTTGTGCACCCTCAATTTTATATCTTTGCCCCCCTGCGATTTTATATTTTTGCCCCCTTCCGATTTGATTTTTTTTGCCCCCCCCCTCCCGATCTTATATTTTTGCTCCCCATTTTTATTTTTTCTCCACCCCCAATTTTACATTTTTCTCCGCCCCCACTTCGATTTTATATTTTTATTTTATGTCCCCCTCCATTTTATATTTTTGCGCCCTCCCCAATTTTATATTTGTACTCTCCCCCCCCCGATTTTATATTTTTCTCCCCCCTACCGATTTTATATTTATGCTCCCCTCCCCCCCTCCCCAATATTGTTTTATTTTTTTGACGAGTTTTTTTATTTCTAAAAGCAAATCCAAAGTGTTACGTGTACCGATTTGGAGACGCAAACCTCACGCCGTTTACTACCCGACAAAGTTCCTCGACTTAGCAACAGGACCCGAACTATCTGCCAGTATATTTCGTTAACTTTGATTTAATTGTACATTAAACGTGTAAAATGTAATTTTTTGTACATTAAACGTGTAAAATATAATTTTAATATTGTAAAATAATGTGGATTGTTATTTGCTTTAGTTAATACCATTTATCTACCATTTATATACAACCCGTACGAAGGACGGGTACACAGCTAGTAATTAAATTAAGTCCTGAAACCCACTGATCGACATGTTAGTTGCTCGCATGGACAGTTGGTCGACTTTTAAATAAACAAATGTAATAACAGATTTGCTACTTGCTGGATGTACCAGTTGCTCGCGCCCCCACTCTGTCTTCCAAGGAAGAGGGGTGAGGCGGAGTTTCTAGCGGAAGCGCATAGCCCCACCACCAACCCAATGTTTGACCGGCTGCATGCGGGACTACACAGGACGCAGGTGCGGCAAGAAATTTGCTGAACCTTGTAACCAAATTTTCCTGATGGGTTGTGCTCCTACATTTTGGCGCTTTGGAGAACTACGTCCAACTAACTTGTTACACAGTACAACACCATATAGCATAATTTGTATTGGTTAGTTGTGATTTCAAAATCTGACCGTGCCCATTGAACCGTTTGCTGCACACACTAGCACTAAAAAGCGACACGCACTTTCTGAAGAGGAGACTTTATAGATGTGGTGGGAGGAAAATATCAATGTTTTGATACCCAACTGGAATATCAATATCATTTAGATATCATACGAACTCTGTATATTGGATATCCACATCGGCCAATCGGTACCCGATGTTGTTCTTATTAGAGTAAATATTAGTTTTTTGTCTCACTTATTTTCCATTTTCTTATTTTCTAGGCTTGGGTTTTTTTCTTCACAGACCTAACTTGATAACGGCTGGACAGATTTTAACGTTTGAGGTGTCAAATTAAAGGTATTTTTACGTAGATTTGCCAATACGTCTACGAATTTTAAGAAAGGACATCACTTAATACAGTAATGGGCTAAATTTTCTTAACTGTGGCGCTATCCGATGGTGGAAATATAAATTATATGTTGATTGATATTATATTATTTGAATTATTACCAGATGTTATCATCCGTTATCACATGTTTCGTTATGTTTGTTTACAACTGAAGTAAATTTTCGTTGGGTACAAACTTGCTCAGAACAGGACAGCTAGAATATTTTAATACTATTTGGCAAGTCCCTTAATTTGGTTTTGGCCAAGGTGATAATGGAGACAGCTATTGGTTTAAATGGATTACCGTTTGAAAAAATAAACACTTATAAACTAAATTTAAATATGTTACCAAATCTGCTGTGTTTTGTAGCGTCGTCTGCTCGGTTATAAAAGTAATGAATTATGTTTATGAAAGAGCTCCAAAAACAATATGACTTGAAATGTGGTTTTACAATACTTGTTCTGTCCAGTTCATATGAATAATCATAAGATTAGCCTACTGCAGTTTCGACATTAATATGAAAACCATAAAAAAACATAAACCATAACCACAATAAACCTTAAACCATACCATAACCATATATTAAACCATATTAAGTTAAATTCCAGTTCAGGGGCTAAACACCAAGATGTTTAAATAAGACTTGCTTGCAATAAATATAAATAGTTTTGATTTATCACATTCCCTTTCAATATTGAATCGCGTTACTACATGGACAGGTCGATTTTTGTCGAATATCATTTTTTCTCCCCCACTACATCTGCAAAGTCCCCACTTCACGAGGTGTGTGTCTCTTTTTAGTTGCTAGTTGCTGCATACAGATACAGTTAAGTCAGTGTTATTTTTGTATTTGCGCCCCTTATAATTTGGTGCTCTCAGTACCTGCCTATTATTTGGCCTAGTGGAAAATGGAGTACTGGATGAAATAGTAGTAATATGCTTCAAGTTGGGGAAGTCTTATTATCTTATACATAGGTTTTTCTTATCTGTATTGACCGGTGGGAATAACTAAAATATTCAAACTTATATTTGGTTTATACCGCTGCGTGGGAATTATTATGCTCAATAAGGTCAGAGCCTAAAAAGATTCTCGCAATAAGAAAAGTCATATGTTAAATTATAGTGTTCCAGTGTCTAAGATCTTCTCATGATATTTCTGGTTCATTTGAGAATTACTTAATTAAGAATTTTATGGCTATTGAGTCAGTGCCCTATTGGGTTTGTCTTTTTTTTGCGTGATGGTAAACATGATAAATTTGATGACTAGTGGGGTGGAATCTAAAAGTTTTCCCAAAAAGCAGTAGGCCATATTTGGAAGAGGTACATTACCAAACGTCCTACAGAATTTCAGCACAATCAGTTAAGCGATGAACAGGGCCGCCTCAAGGGAGGACATCAGGGGCCCTCGATTTTCAGTAAATTCATAAAATTTACCAATATATTTAAATAAGAGTGTCTGGGACCCCCGCAGAATTGTTTACCCAGTCCCCTAATTGTCTTGTGGAAGCCCTCACCACGATGAAATGAAATCACCCAGAAGATTCTCTTACCTCCACATGGCAAAAGGAAAAAGCATTTTCTAATTACAGTACAGCCGTTTTTTGTTTATTTTTAGGTGCGGACAGCTGGCCCATCAGAGTAAAAGTCACACAGGCTCACATTGTTTAATACCATTTCCAGTTTTCACATGAATAACACAAAAAAAACTCCAAATTTCATGGCTCTATAAGCGGCGTTCAGAAAGATTGACAGATTTTAGGTATAATCTTTGTATGTAACCTAAAACACAGACACTACTGTATTAACAGCTTCAATTATAATTCAAATATTACCATATTAGTCTAGGTCACTGGGAGACCGAGCTTTGCTCGGTCCATGTCAGACAGTTTGTTTATATGAATGGAGTAATTTTACACCACGTTCCACACACACATATATATATATATATATATATATATATATATATATGGATATTATGGTATATGGTAATGGATATTATATATATATATATATATATGTGTGTGTCCGTGAGCACGATAACTCTCGTAAAAATCATCTGATTTTGATGGAATTTGGTATAAAAGTGTAAAGCAACATTTATGACTTAAAGTTCGAAAACCAGCCAGATCGCTCCATCCGAAGGGGTATTTTGGGGGAGTTTTGTACCCAAAAAATGGGGTTTTTGCATTTTTTATATATAATTTTTGAAATAGTCAAATTTTAGTTTTTACCATTGTATTCAGCTTAAAAAGACACACAATTTTGTATTTTTATTTGTACCCAAAAAATGGGGTTTTTGCATTTTTTATATATAATTTTTGAAATAGTCAAATTTTAGTTTTTACCATTGTATTCAGCTTAAAAAGACACACAATTTTGTATTTTTATCATTTCTCTACATCAATTGGTTACCGAAATATTGAAAGTGCTAAACACAGTACGTTGTCTAATGTTATTCTTATGGAGGAAAAGACAAATTTTATATCTCGCTTATTTATGAACGTATACTGACGAAACTTGGTATACGGCTTCATCTGGTTGTGGTCTATTGATATTTGCTAAAAAAAAAAACTTTTTGCCAAAGGCTCTCGTAGCAGCAAACCTGCGTACTCAGCCCCATGTTATTCTTATGGTTAATAATTAAATGCTATGTCTCCCTTAATTATGAACAAACATTAATAAAACTGGTATATGACTTCACCTAGTTCAGTTATAATATTAGCATAAAAACCCATTTTTGTGGTTCCTTGTTGCAGCAAACCTGCGTATTCAGCCCCAATGTTATTCTTATGGAGAATAATTAAAATTGTATATATCGCTTATTTGTGAATATATTTTTATGAAACTTGGTAAGTGGATTTATGTAGTATTAAGGCATTTATATCTCCATTGGAAATTCGCTGAGTATGCAGGTTTGCTGCGACGGGGGTATTGAGTTTTTTACATATAATTTTTGAAAAAGTCACATTTTTCCCATTGAAATCAGCTTAAAAATATATAAAATTTGGTGTTTTGATCATCTCTATGTCAAATGGTTACAGAGATATTGAAAGTGTACGTTCTCCAGGGTTATTCTTATGGAGAATAAGAAAAATTGTAGGTCTCGCTTATTTATCAACTTATCCTGATGAAACTTGGTATATTGCTTCATATCATTGTGGTCTATTGATATTTGCACCAAAAAACATGTTTTGGCAGATAGTTCCTGTAGCAGCAAACCTGCGTACTCAGCCCCCATGTTATTCTTATGGAGAATAAGTAACATGTTGTCTCCCTTAATTATGAACATAAATTAATAAAATTTGGTATGTGGCTTTACCTACTTGAGTTATATTGATATTTGTATAAACCCCCATTTTTTGTGTTCCTTGCTTCAGCAAACCTGCATACTCAGCCGCCATGTTATTCTTATAGAGAATAATTATTCAAATGTCATAAATTGTTTATTTATGAATGTATAGTGATGAAACTTGGTGTGTGGCTTTATGTGGTATTAATATACGTATATATGCATCGGAAATTCGCTGAGTACGCAGGTTTGCTGCTACGGGGGTATTTTTATTTATCAAGAAAAATATAATTGTTTGTCTTAAACGTAATAACCAGCTCTCAGAAAACTGAGTCTAATAGGGTAGGGGTCTATGTGTTAAAAGAGGAGAGTGAATATTTCAGTTTTCCGATAATGTTAATTTTCTCCTTAGGCTCCATCAATGTCGCGAGGCAGAGGCAGCCTCCTGAATGGCGGGGTCAATGAGACGTGGCCACGAGGCCGTGGTCGCCTGTCGCCTCAGGAGTTGGGGCGTCTCTCTCTCTTTGACAGGGCGCAGAAAGTGCAGAAAAATCTTCAACAGGTAAATTTATTCAAACCTGATCTTATTGTCTTAGCAGGATATCAGGTTATGTTAAAGAACTTTATAAATTACAAACACTTTTTGGCTGTTACAACTTACTATTGCATTTGTCTATCAACACAGTCGCTGCGGAAAATTGTATATTAAGACGACTCACAGATGCTAAACATTTTTATTTCATAAAATCTTTCCTTTTATTTTAAAAAGTCGGGAATAAGTGTTATAATCTATATTCAAGACTCCGATCGACAGCTTTTGGGCATAAATATTTATTGGTCGCCGGCGGATCCTCAGCACTGTGCACAAAAACTATCGCACACCTTCGCAGCACTGCAGTCCCGCGATGTTTGCAAATGACACTGTTTAGTTTTATTTATAATCTATTGACTAAAAATTAACTATTTACACCTTAATACGTGAACCACATTGAGTACATACTATATACATAAACACGTAATAGGTCGCTGCCCCGCCGGCGACCAAGCCGTAACTAAGCGGCAACTCCTGTAGTCCGCCGGTGGACCAGCCGCAGTGAATGGGTTAATAGGCACTAGTGAAAGTAAGCTTATTTTAAGTATTTGCTGTGTTAGTATTCTACTATTATACTCGAGTGTTTCCAAACCCTCCCAAGTCTTTAGGTATTTTTTCATGTTTGATTTTCAAGTGGCTAAAGAATCAGTCAGTCTTAGCCAGTAACAAGGCTACAAAAGGCATCTCACCCATTCTACCCTCATTATTCATTCACCTTAAAATATGCCATAGTTGCATTGGCGTCTTATACAGCGATTAAGTGATTAAACTATCCTCCCAAAACCACAAAAAATCTAACAAATTCAAATACATCCAAAACGTGTTTAATGTTTTTGATTAATATTTGGTGGTTTATTAGTGCGGTTTGAATTAAAATATATGCTGTGATAAACAATCCTGCCAAATGTGAAGTGTAGGCTGCTGTAAGATTTCTCACTGGGCAGGAGCTGTTCATCAGAAATTTAGTTCTGTGTATGGATCGAGAATTATGAGGGAAGGAGTTGTTCGTGGATGGGTTCGTTCATTTAAAAATGGATGAAAAAATATACATGACGAAGAGAGGAGTGGCTGGCCATCAGTGGTCAGTGATAAACTCTTCAAGAGAACTGATGAAAAAGTTAGTGAAATACGACATTTCATAATCCCTAAGCTATCTTATGAATTTTTGGAAACAACTTCAAAGCCCATACACAGAACAAAGTGTCCGATAAATAGCTGTTGCCAAATATTGTTTTGCTGCAAGAAATCTTATAACAGCTTTCAACTATGTATTTGGTGTGGTTTTTCGATCGCAGCTTTAAAATACTACAGGCACAAAACTAGCGGCCGCACGACCTTCGTCTTACCAAGGTTGGATGGCGATGTCTGCACCCTCCTACTTCCCGCACAGTAATCAAACGGAAGTTACTTTCTACGGCCCTCGTAACTAGGCAGAAAGCCCTAACCAAAACTGACCTACGGTATGTCGTAAGGGTGTGCATCTGTTAAGTCAGTGAGTATCATGGGCCCATAAGGAGCACTGCAGCATTTTGGCCGAGCTCCTAACTACTAATCGCCGTATCATTTGGTCACTTTTCTGGGTTGTATATAATAAATTATAGGTCTGGAAGCACTTGCATGCAGCACTTTATAATGTATAGGAAATACCGGCAGTCTGACGAAACTTATAATTACTGCACTACATTGGAGGAAGACTAAAACCCTCTATATCTTTGTGAGGAATAGGTTCCTGCCTGTGTCATAATTTCTCTATATTTCCACCAAGCCACTTTGATGGATCCCAAACCACATCGCCAGGGAGTGTAAAATGCAGACTTAACTGAAGCTCTATGGGACAAGATCCACCTAATTGCAGGAGTAGACATTACTACAGTAATATCGTTAATCTGCATTATTTTTAATTGTATAATTATGAAATCAGAAATATAAATCATTATTAACCATTGATCACCTCGAATTAAATGTGTTGTCACATTTAGCCTAGACATGAAAAACCTAAATGATCTAAATGAAAACATAACCCTGTAACAGTAATTATGTATATAACTAACTTAAAGCAAACAACATTGAATTGAAAGAAAATTCATGAATACAAGACCTGTACATAATTAATGAACATCTCTACAATGCATTAATTCATTAACCCTTCAGAGTGCTAATCTTCTGAATGGAGTAGTTGAATCTGTGATGTTTTGTTGTTTTTTTAAGTAACTGGAATGCCTGACTAGTGATCAGTTAAAATTTTTTAAACACGCTTCCGGTGGTCACAATTAGTAAAGGATAGGTAAAAAGTAGCACAACACCTGATCAGATGTGCAACTCACAAAGAATCCACCCATCCCGTTAGCATGGACCCGAGCCATCCACCGTTTGCTTAAGACTCTCCCCTTCAACTCTGCCACAGGCAGGTGAACTCTCCCTGAGTTGCACATAAAAACCACCGACTGTGATGGAATTTGAACCCTCGATCCAACTGTTATTCCCGGCCGGGAAGTTAGCGCCTTAGACCACACAGCCATTGATCAGACTAGCAGCTGTAGCACACCAGGTGGTATTAGAGCCTAGGCGCTGGACGAGGTAGTTCAGTTTGTGTCTACCAGGTTTCACCACTTGTCAGACATAAACTGCAGACTGAGCTTGTAACGGTACAATCGCTTATGCAGCAGTTACAAATGTTTGTTGGTGCAGATTCAAAAGCCTCTATATCGGTCAATAGCACTGAAAGGTTTAAAATGGAAATTCCAAACAACCAGCAGTACAATCGTGTTTTAAAAATATTTATAGGCGCAGTTCAAGCAGGCAGTGGAAACTTATACAATAATTTATGCATTTTGATTTGCTCGTTTTGTTTGGTCTGTGTTGTAAAATATAAAGTCTCATTTTACCTCTTATATTGTTTGTGTATATTTATCCAATAACAAATTCTTGTAAGTTGCATTAAATATACAATAATGAACAAACATCATATATAGAGTTACTACAGTTTTAAGGGGCGACAGTGTTCCGCAGGGTAGGTCCTACACAAGTTGTGAATTACTTTCTTTCGAATCGATGAAATATTAACTAAAGGAGAATGACCCGATATAAGCAAGCCATTTGTTACATGTGACTCAAAAAGCCCAAAATACTAAATTCTAAAATATTCCCTAGACTCAACATGCCTTAATTTCCATATAATTTAGATATTTGCTTACAAGCATGATTTAAATGGGTTTCCACATTTAATTTTGAACCATTATTAATTCCTAATACTTTAACCGTTTCATTTTTGGTGTTTAGTGCATTTGATTTCATTTTTGGTGTTTAGTGCATTTGATTTTTGCACGCGTGTGGAAACTTAATACAGTAGACTCTCAGAAATCCAGATCGCATTTATCCGGACTCCCGGTTATCCGGACCGTTGATCTTTACTTTTTTTTTGTTGCAAATAAAATGAAAAAGACGGAACTTCACGGTTTAGCGACTTCAGTTTTCAGTTCTATTGTATTACAGACTGTTTATAACTTTCTTCTGGAAGCTCATTCTTTTATTAGCACATAAACATAAACACATATAGCCATAATTGTTCATTAGAAAGGTGGCATTGATAATTCATGCTGAGCTTAAAAAAATCTGGATTTTTCGAAATCCGGACCGGCCGTCCGCCACAATAGTCCGGATTTTTGAGAGTCTATTGTAATATCTCATTCAAAATTTGTTGTTGTTAACAAGATCTATCTATTTTAATTTTTCAGTTTAGTGAGTCTAGTCTTCACAACAACGCAGTCCAAAAGTTATATTGGACTGGCTTGGCACAATACAAGGAAGAAGAGGAGTACGATCATTACACAACAGACAGTTATAATACCAGTTACACTGATTGTAAGTTAAGTTTTGAACATGTGAATCAGTTTGTGGTAGTAATATTTAGTGATCTTATGCTAGTTTAATTAATTCAATGGAAATATGGTGGGAAACATTTGATTTACGACTATATTTAATTCTTAACAACCAATGAAAAGATTCTAACGATTTTTTATTACTCGGACATTTTTAAGATTTGCTTGATCTATTACTTACATTATAAAAATAAAAATGGAAGGTGTCTATCTGTGTGTCTATTGTTCCATCGCGCTAAAACCACTGGACCAATTTGGCTGAAGTTTTTCACAAGTATAGTCTATGTACCCAGAAGTGTCATAGGATTCAATAAATTAGCAACTTATTTTTCTGCTAGTGTAAGTATTTTATATGACAGGAATTTAAAATATAAAAACTCTTGTTCACTGGAGTTGCCTCTGTATTTTCAATATCTATAATCTAAGACTGGGGAGGGCCAATAAAGTAGTTTAAATACCCCCATCGCAGCAAACTGCGTACTCAGGGAATTTCCAACACATATATATTTGTCTCACTACTACATAGTCACTTACAGTGTCTTACTACTACATAGAGGCACTTACAAAGTTTCACAAAAATACATAAGTAAGTAATAAATAAGTGATAAATAGCATTTCATTTATTTTCCATAAGAATAACATTAGGGCTGAGTACCCAGGTTTGCTGCAACATGGAAGATAAGGAATGTGTTTTATTGCAATGATCCCACCAGGTGAAGCTACATACCAAGTTTTATTATATTAGGTTAATAATTAAGGGAGATATAAAGCTTTATTTATTTTCCATATGAATAACATGGGAGCAGAGTATGCAGGTTTGCTGCTTCGGGGAAATATCTAGAAAAAACTTTTATTTTCGTGCAAATATCAAATAGCCTACCATAACTAGTTGAAGCCACGTATAAAGTGTCATCAATATACATTCATAAATAATCGAGATATCAAATTTGATTTATACTCTATAAGGATTACATTAGACAACATACTGTGTTTAGCACTTTGAATATCTCTGGAACGGTTGGACGTAGAACAACAATTAAAACACCAAAATAATTGTTTTGTAGAGCTAAACTTATTGGTGAAAAGAAATGTGAAGCTTTTAGTAAAATTATCTGAGGAAAATCCAAAAACCTTTTTCCCATAAGATTTATATAGGAAATTTTATGGTCGGGTTTATTGAATTTTATCCACAACCACTTAACCTAGGTTAATGATTCAAAATATTAAATTATTTGTTTTTTTAGCTCTATCAGATGGCTATAACCAAAATTGAGTGTTTTAAACATTTTAGGGTAAAAAATTCAAAAAACAGATTTTGGGAAAATTTTAAATTTCTATCCCGTAGCCCGATCGATCTGGTTTTTGAACTTAAAGTCATAAATAATACTCTCCACATTTGTGCAAAATTTCATCAGAATCGGGCATTTCTTTCAAAAGTTATTGAGGTATATATATTAGGGGTGTGCGAGTAGTGATTTTTTAAATCGAGTCGAGTCGTGCCAATTATTTTTGAGTTTCGAGTATTTTCGAGCGAGTATTTGCCATCAGTTGGTAATTTAACATAGTGTAATAGAATTTGGATACCACCCTAGATTTGATAATCTAAACATGGTTTCTAACTAATACATGAGTAGCAATACAAAGTTTTGGCAAGTACTATCAAACTGGATTACATATTGACAAACAAAACACGGTTTGACATTCGTTTCCGGCTGATGAAACAGGGCCCGGTTGTCATTTGGCTAATTTCACCTGGTCCAGACATCGTTTATAATCAATATTATATGACGAAATCGTTAGTCACGGCCGAAATTACGCGGTCCGATCGTCATCTTCGGCCAATTTCACGTGATGCGATCGCCTTTTGCGGCCGTTAATACGTGTTTTGGCCGGTCGCAATCGTTCGCGGTCGTCACATTCGGCCGATTGTACGTGATACGATTGCCTTCACGGCCGTCACTATGCGTTTTGGCCGGTTCAAATCGTTCACGGTCGTCATTTTCGGCCGATTTAACATCATGCGATCGCCTTCTGCGGCCGTTACTACGCGTTTTGGCCGGTCACAGTCATTTGCGTTTGTCATATTCGGCCGATTTTACGTGATACGATTGCGTTTGCGGCCGTTACTGTGCGTTTTGGCCGGTTCCAATCGTTCGCGGTCGTCATTTTCGGTCGATTTTACATGATGCGATCGCCTTTTGCGGCCGTTACTACGCGTTTTGGCCGGTCGCAGTCGTTCGCGGTCGTCATTTTCGGCCTATTTTACGTGATGTGATTGCCTTTTGTGGCCGTTACTACGCGTTTTGGCCGGTCGCAATCGTTAGCGATCGTCCGGAAATCGGCGGGAAATACTCGCTCTAACTTTTGATTAGTTTTAAAAACTTCGAGTCGAGTTCAAGTATTAAAATACTCGGCCGAAAACTCGAAGTTTTGAGTACTCGCACACCCCTAATATATATACATTTTAACGAATAGTGTTTTTAGCATCTGGGGACCTCAAAACAAAAAGTTTCAAAAGTTATCTCGGTAACGGACACACACACACACACACACACACATATATATATATATATATATATATATATACATATATATAAATTTGAACAAATAGTGTTTTTGGCATCTGGGGACCTCAAAACGAAAAGTTATCATGGTCTCAGGCTTAAGTCTTACCATGCCACCTACGGTAATACGCTTCTTCCCTATAGGGGAAATTCGCTAAAACTAACGTTTGCTTGTAAGGTTACGTTGCCGTAATCAGTTAGAAAATTAATATTTTCTTGAGACGGGAGCCTTTTTACCAGGGCTCTTGAGTCTTTTTACACTCTACAGTGAAAAAATATGAGCGATTCCTAGTTTTGATCTAACATTGAGATTAGGAAGCTTAACATCAGTTACCAGGTTAGCCAACCCACCAAATGCTATAGAGGTAAGGGCAACGTATATTGCTGGAAAACCTAATATTTGCCCAGTGTTTCAATCTAGAGAAAAACCAAAAAAATACTAGCAATGATGCATGGCAAGACAGTAGGCTTACTGTTAAAGATTTTGATTGTGCCCTAGAGACATGAATGTTTTGTGAAATAATCCAATGCGTTAATTAATAATAAGATGCAACCCAGTACTTTTATTTGGGTTTATCAATTTTTATCTCTCTTATCTCTGGTTTCAGCTTCCTCCACTTCGGATCAGTACGAGGATGCGGATGTTTCTCCGTACACGTCTTCCCCGCAGTCTTTCATCAGTGTTCCGAGCCGCTCTTCCGGCAGCCCCGCCTCAGCTGCCTCCCCAGGCCCGGAGCCTGCTGCCTCCAGCAACTTCTCCAGCCTCGCCTCAGCTGCCTCCCCAGGCCCGGAGCCTGCTGCCTCCAGCAACTTCTCCTTGCAACCTCTAACTCACCCTGAGGTCGCTGCGTCCTCTCCTCGTACCCGCAAGCCGAGGGCAAGCCGACTAGCAGCTAAGTTCTCTAATAACGTAGAAAAAGAAGACGTAAAAGAAGAAACCCCTTATAACGAAATTGAACAAAAGTATACTTCAGAAGGAGAAGCAGTAGTAGCGAGTGGGACAAATGAAGACTGTGAAGACCCCTTGGCAATTTTGGGCTCTTCCCGTGCTTCTACTGCTCCGTTCAAGTTCAGGATGGGTCACCGAAGCGCAGGGATATCATTCAACAGTTTGAATCCATCGCAACGTGTGTTGTCTAACAACGTGCTGCGGCCAGAAGAGCTGTTCTACGCTAAGGCTGGTGCGAGTAATGAGTTTACCTTGGACATGAACGATTTTCCAGCCCTATGATGTGTATTGATAGTTTTACTTATACTTTTACAGTACAATTTATTTATGTACGGCTATTGCAATAGATATTTATGACGAAAACCAGTTAAGTTATATACGCTTGAACTTAAGTTACCATGATCTGACAATGTTGTGTTCATGATGAACATGAGAAATATATAATTTTTTTTACTAAATGAGGTTTTTTTACTGTGGTAGGACTTGGTAACTAAAAAAGAAAACAATTACGATAATAAAATAATTGATTTATTACTGTTACTTATTTTGGATTTATTTTAGTATATTAAAACAAATGCATTCAGATTGTAAATTTTAAATTTTACACAATAGATTTATCATGTGTAGACTGTGATTCAAACTCATGTAACATTGCCCATATTTGCACGTATTCTATTAACTAGAACTTAAGATTTTAATTTACTTATTATGGTTAAAATTTGTCTAATGTGGGAAATAAGTAATTAGTAGTAAATAGATATTACCTATCACTTGTGGCAAATGTTCGAAATAAATTTTTACCCTGGAAAGGTATTGTAAGTAAGTTTTATTTAAAATCAATTTGCTTGCACTACCTAATGTTATATCCAAAAAATGAAAACAAATTATTGTTTTCAATATGTTAGTTATACTTTGGCATGGTTGTTGCACATGTGTTGACCATAGGTGTAATGTTATTAAATAAAATAATTTAAATACACAATCCATACACACGTAGGTTAAGGTAAGTTTACCTTGGTTTAGATAATAGTAGCCTAATAGTAATGTTTCAACGCTTGCAGATAAGACAGTGACAATCGAGTGTGACGATTTTAATATCTCTGTTGCAGCATTGCATTGTGTTATGCAATTGCATCATAACCCCTTGGCGGCCTAGTGACGTTGTCATTCAGAATGGTATTTTGCTGGAGATTGCAGATCATACAACATTTTAATGGATAAAACCAAACCTCAAATGAAGACTGCTGATTAACTAATCATAAAATGAAGAGGCTTAAACTTGATGTCCATCAGTATGCAACCAGCCAATCAATATGCAATCAGCCAATAGCAAAGAATGTCCATAAAATGTTTATCTAGCTGTCCCTTAAGTTTACAACTCCTCTTAGGACTGTGATCGTAGTGGTAAATCCCTCACTGCCATCCACAATGGTTATAGCTTAACCCTTTATGTCAAAAGTCTTGTGGCCACAGCGAAGACTTATTTTGAAGATGTATTTTGTTGCTGGAGTTTTAATGGAAGAAAAATTCTGCCTGGAGGTGCTGCAGTGAACTTGTTAAAATGGACATTAGTGATATGTAATGCTTTAGATGATAATAAGAAAATGGGACACTTGGAGGGGCACTAGGGGCAGTAAATAAATCTGACAGTGATTTTAAAAATGTTAAAAACAGATGACTTGTGACTTTACAAATAGGTTTAGTCAAGTAAAAGTGTGTTTTTACTAGGGGTGGTGCTGAGGTTTGTGATTTATGGATCAGTAGAGTTTTGCTAGTTATTCTGAAGCAAGTTTTTACAATCAGCATTAATCATTACAGGAAAACCTCTATTAACTGCCACAGTAGGGATCAGGTGACGGTTAACTGAATAGATGGATAACAAAAATTTCACAATAAATGTGTATCAAACGGTAACAAAATTTCAATGCTGGTTTGGGGCAAAAAGACGTTAAAATTGTGGTTTATAAATTTTCCTGATAAAGGCCCTATGCTGAGAGGACTAAAAGGTAATTTTACACTTATCGAGTTATAATTTAAATGAGTTAAAAACAAACATTAAAACGACTCACAATGCCTTTCTAGGCTTGACTGCATAACATGTATCAGTTGTTATTTTACTGCATAACATGTATCAGTTGTTAATTTACTGCATAACATGTATCAGTTGTTAATTTAAAAACTGATGAATAGCCATCAGTACTTAAGAATAGAACAAGAGTAGGGTCAGTAAATATTCTCTATTTTTGTTTTTCTAATAAGTGAATGTTTTGAATTGTTATACATGTTTTTCACATCATGATAACTAAAGAGACATAATACTCTTTAGGCATTAGGAATAAGGTTATTCTGTTTGCCCACCCACATATTTGTTGAATATTCAGAGATCTCCTTCCATGAGTTTTTATCATATTTGGTGTACTCATTTTTTGTATTGTCTATATACTCGTAAGGCTCAAAACCAGGTGTTTTAATAATTCAAAACTTTTAAAAGAGGTCTTTAACCTTGATAAAGAGCTAAAGTTTTAAACAAAGGATAGTTTTTGAACATGAGATAGAACTGTGTTTTTCTTTGGATGTTGGGGTTATGAAAGAATACAATTTTATTTTTGTACCAATACACTGATAGTACAATTTAAACACAAGTAATTTTTAATACTGGATACCTTGACTCCAGTCAATTTTACATTTTATTTGATTGAATTACCAATGTGCATAGTTATTTTATTTTATTTATGTTGCTCTTAAAAAAGGAACTTACAGATAGATCTGTTCTGAAAAGCATATTCAGGAGAAATGAACAACTGAAATCTGAGGGGTCATATTAATATTTGTTTGACAGTGGCCTAAACCCAATGGTGGCTAAAAGCCTGAAATCTCGAACTGAAGTTAAAATGCAATTTCTAAATCAGCAAGAAGTCGAAGGCCCGGTGCACAAGAGCGTTGGAAATTCCCACGCAAACATAGTGCTAGTTGGGTGGATGTGGCGTTTGTTCATGTTGACCATTCTGTACAGAAGGAATCGTATGGTTTTTGCCTTCTTTGTGTATACTTGCACCATAAAGCCCAGAGAAAAGAAGTACTAGGTTTATCAGCTGGCCAGTGCTAGACATTAAAAGAGAGCGTTAGTGGACTGTTGATACTGAAAAACTGTTGATACTGAACAAAAGGCAATTTTTCAACAGCTTTTTCCAAGTCTTCACTTATTGTGGTACTAGTCACAAAAAGGGTTCCATATTGCAAGATTTTTCCTAAGCTCTAAAAGAGTTCCTTCTAAATTAACCATTGCTTTTGGAGTAGGCGTGAAACTGCTATCACAAAAATGCAAGCAGTCGTGTGAATGGACTGATGCCAAATAACACTACGCTTTTTACTGTGCGGCTGCGTTGACGCGGTGATGTGCCCTGCCAATCCCACAGCCGTGTCGACGTAGCTGCACTGACATTGTAATGCCACACGTGTGCATTATTCCTCACGCTTGTGTGCAACGAGCCTTAAAAGTTGTAAAAATATCCTGGGTAAATAATTTTAGTTTTACTATCTGATATAGCGTAGAAAGAGACATTAAAGCTCTCAGTTGATTTTAACATTTTTGATCATGTCTGACCAAAATAAATTTTTAACAATATTGTCTTAAAGGAACACAACCATTTTTTTGTTTTCAGTCTGAAATAAATAGTATTGAAACAGAGTGATTTAAATAACTGCTCTCTGTAGATGTTTTTGGCTTCCTAAATCTAACAAGTTATTGTGGGATAAACAAAGTTTATCTTAAGTGGTTGTGATGTAATAAAGTAATTAAATTATTAATTAGAGAAATAATATATGTTAAGTAAGAGGAAGTAGAGGATAATATATTTTTGTTAGGTTAATTTTATTAAAATATACATGTTTTTGATACTTGTGTTTTCATTATTCTATTAGGGAGATTTTCTTTTCCTTTTTTGATTACTTTGGACTGTCTTTAGTAAGTCTCCTCTCATTGCCCTGATCACTTTAATTCCTAAGTTACAGTTTATATCATAATGATAAACAATCTGTTATAAATATTAATTTACCTGAAACATAACAAGTTTTCAAAGTGAGTGTGTAGTGACAAGTATCCACACACATTTATAGCTGATATTCATCCACTACGTCGAGAATTTATATTTTTAAATGTTGGTTTTTAAATATATCAATTTTAAACAATGAAATTGTTGGAGGAAAAAGGTTAAAGAGTTATTGTAAGAAATCTTTATCATATATCACTTTATCATATGTTTGTTATATAACAAATTATATCCTAATTAATCAAACCTAGCTGGTGTCCTGTCCCCCCTCAGGGATCTCGCAGGCCTTAGACTTCCTGTAATGAACCATCCTTAATGTGTATGTTTTAAGATAGACATACCTCAAATCATATATAATTTTAAAGGTCTTGAATAGCATTACCATTACACAATGCTAAAATCTGGACCTAAAAAGCTTAACGTAAATAATTAAATGAATGTTTTGAAAACGGCTCTTGGCCCTCAAACTGCTCACTATATTTATCCATACTGCTGAGTGTAGTATCCTCTATGCTACCATGTGAACAATATCATATGTGTATTAATTATTATTTTGTAAACAAACAAATAAAGTGTTGTGGTTTTGATTTCTAGCAATTCAATGTGTGTTGTTTCTTATAAGTAGTTAAAAACATTATATTGTCGTTCGAAGATGGGATTTAATAGAAAAAAAGTAATCCAAAGTGATTTCCAAAGTATCCCAGATAAGTAAATACTTTCTTTTATTTTGAAATATCATGTTATATTGATAATTATCAAGAGATGTCAGTAACAGGCAAATTCAATGAATTTTCAGAGGATCTAGAGGATCTTTCTAGTTATTTAGAGCGGTTTGATCTTTATTGTACTGCTAATAGTATCAAAGATGTCAAAAAAGTCCCTCTATTTTTAACTGTGATAGGCGGTAGGACTTATGGTATTTTAAGAAACCTTTTAACACCTGAAAAACCTGCTGAGAAAACCTATGACGATCTAGTTGAAATTCTGAAGTCCCATTTCAGTCCAATCAAGTCTGTTATAGCTGAAAGGTGTAGGTTTTACAAACGATTTAAAAAGGAAGGTGAAACTCTAGCCCAATATGCCGTTCAAATTAAACAACTTTCTGCAACTTGCAGTTTTGGAACTTTCTTGGATGAGGCTATCAGGGACTGTTTTGTCAGTGGGATTAAGGACGAAGATATCCAACAAAGGTTAATGGTTGAGCAGGATGAAAGTTTTGCCAAAATATTTCAATTAGCTTGTAACCTTGAAGCAGCCAAAAAGGAAACACGTGGTTTTCACACACAGAGTGATGTAGTTATAAATATGGTCAGAAATAAGTCAAAGCAAAGTCAAAATTTTAACAAATCAGTTAGAGCTAAGTCTTTTTCATCCAGTAATACATTAGAAAATTCGAATAAGCTTAGTAAATGTTACCGATGTGGTAAATCAGGACACACTAATGCTTCGTGTTTTCATAAGAATGCTAAATGTTACAATTGTGGCAAAATTGGTCACATAACTTCTGTTTGTAAATCAAACTCTAATAAGACTAATATAGGTCACAAGAGTAAGAATAAAGTTAATTTAGTCGAAGACACTGACGAGTGTTATGATTTGAATTCATTATTTGTCGTGAATGAAGTTTCAACGGGGCCTATTAGTAGTTATCAAATCACACTAGATGTTGAGGGTCAACCGTTGAATATGATTATTGATACAGGTGCTGTCTTTTCGGTAATACCAGAACATGTTTATAATAGTAAATTCAGCCACATAGATTTGTGCCCTTCTCAGCTACAGTTAAAGTCATATACGGGTCATGAATTAAATGTCTTGGGAAAGATACAAGTTAATGTAAAGCATCAGAATCAAAATTTGACTTTACCTATAGTTGTTGTGGGAGGAACCGAAGTAAAACAACCTACTTTATTAGGTAGGAATTGGCTTCAAAGGTTGAAACTTGATTGGTCTTCTATATTTCTGTTGTCTGACAATAAATCAGGTAAGCAAATAGTTCATGAAGATGAACATACGTTCAATGATTTGGAACAAAAGTTAAAAAGTAAGTACAGTAATGTTTTTGAAGGAAATGTTGGTACAATAAAAGGGATCACAACCGAAGTAAATGTAGACGAAGATGCTACTCCAATCTTCTGTAAGGCACGTCCAGTTCCATATGCTCTAAGGGAAGCTGTGGAGAAGGAACTTGAAAATTTAGTAAAATCTGATATTATTTATCCGGTACAGGAATCAGACTGGGCCACACCTTTAGTTTGTGTGCCAAAACCAGATGGGAAATCAGTACGGTTGTGTGGTGACTTTAAAGTGACCATTAACAGAGTAAGCAAAAATGAATTTTACAGCCTTCCAACATCGGAAGATATCTTTGCTAATCTGTCAGGGGGGAGAGTATTTTCAAAAGTTGATCTCAAAAGTGCGTATTTGCAGCTAGGAGTTAGTGAAAAATCTCAGCCCTTACTGACCATTAACAGTCATAAAGGACTTTTCAGATTCAAGAAATTACCTTTTGGTATCAAGAGCGCCCCTTTTCAATTTCAAGCTGCAATGGATAAAATCCTACATGGTTTACCAGATACACATTGTTATCTAGATGATATTCTGGTTGTTGGTTTTTCTTTAAATGATGCTAGAATAAAAACTGAAGCTCTTTTAGACCGTCTATCGAAATACGGGATCAAGGCCAACGCACAAAAGAGTGAGTTATTGCGGAAAAGTATAATCTACATGGGTCACAAGGTTGATTCTAATGGTATTCACCCCACTGATCAGTTAGTCAAAGCTGTTCTAGATGCCCCATCTCCTGAAAATGTTTCACAACTAAGAACCTATTTAGGACTTCTAAATTTTTATGGTAAATTTATTCCTAACTTAGCCACAATCTTACACCCACTGCACCAACTGTTGCAAAAGGATGTTGCTCGGGTCTGGGACAAGAAATGTATTCAATCATTTGAGAAAAGTAAACGTCTTCTTACTGAAAGTCAAGCTTTAGTGCCATATGATGCGAAGAAACCAATTGAGATTTCCTCCGATGCGAGCAGCTACGGTGTAGGTTGTGTAATGAACCATGTTATGCCTGATGGGTCTGTTAGACCTGTAGCGTTTGCTTCTAGAACGTTGACAAAGTCAGAAAAAAATTATGCTCAGTTGGACAAAGAGGCACTTGCTATAATTTACGCAATAAAGAAATTTCATAAGTACATCTATGGACATAAGTTTACTTTGATTACTGACCATGCCCCTTTAGTAGCTTTGTTTGGAGAGAAGAAAGGCGTTCCAGTAATGGCTGCTGCCAGGATGCAACGCTGGGCACTAATGTTGTCCGCTTATGACTATCACATAGTCTACCGCAAGGGTTCTGAATTGATTGAAGCAGATGCATTGAGTAGATTACCTAGAGCATTAGATGATGAAACTCATGATATCAATGTGAATTTCTTTGCACCCTTCCCAGAACTTCCAGTTACAGCAGCAGAAGTTGAAAAAGCAACTAAACGTGATTCAATCCTGTCGAAAGTGATGGACTTAACATCCAATGGCTGGCCTGTGAGTTTGAACAAGGAAGCTACCTTACAACCATACGTGAGTAGGAAAAATGAGATTTCCATTGAAGCTGGTTGTCTCTTATGGGGTAATAGAGTCATTATTCCTACAACTCTCCGGAAATCAATTGTAAATCTACATGAAGAACATCCGGGAATATGTAGAATGAAATCTTTGGCCAGAAGCTTTGTTTGGTGGCCTAAGCTAGACGAAGACATTGAACTGTTAGTAAAGAACTGTTCAGTATGTCAAATGACTCGTAACGCAGCTCCCAAAGTTCCTTTACAACCTTGGACTTGGCCTGAGAGAAAGTGGTACCGAGTTCATGCGGATTTTGCTGAAAAGAATGGACATAAGTTTCTTATTTTGATTGATAGTTTTTCGAAGTGGGTAGAAGTGTTTAAAATGCATAATATAACAGCAGAATTGACGATAGCAAAATTAAGGACCTGTTTTTCAGCTTACGGAATACCAAACAACTTGGTTACAGATGGTGGATCTCCTTTTAAATCAGCGGAGATTGAATCTTTTCTATCTTCCAATGGAGTGAATCATATATTTACACCTCCATACCACCCAGCAAGCAATGGGCAAGTTGAAAACATGGTGGCTACTTTCAAATCTTCCCTACTTCGACAAGTTTTGCAGGACAGATTTGTTGGTCCTAAGAGAAGTATACAACATCGACTTGACTGTTTCCTGTTTGCATATAGGAATACACCTCATTCTGTGACGGGAAAGACACCTTCTGAACTATTCCTAAATTTTCAGCCAAGAACCAGGTTAACTCTTTTAAAGTCTCACTTAAGAGATTCGGTTGAAAAGAAGAAGGTGAAAAGTAAAGAGAGCAGTGACCGAACACGTGGACCTTCGAGAAACTTTACTATCGGACAAAAGGTATTGGTCCGCAGTGTAAGAGGGGAGGAAGTCAAGTGGATGCCGGGTATCATAACAAAATGTGTGAGTCCAGTGACATATGTTGTAGAAGTTCTTGGACAAAAACGTTTTGTGCATGCTGATCACTTGAAACAAAGTGAGTTATCTGTATTTTCGAAAGCTGAACTCACAACTGACAACACATCGACCAACACTACCAGTAGTAATAATGAAATACAAACATCTTCACATCGGCCATCTCCTTCACCATCAACAACATGTTTGAGGAGATCATCAAGAAATATCCAAACCCCTGCAAGACTAAATTTATAAAAGGAAGAAGTTTAAGTTAAGAGTGGAAGAGTGTAGTATCCTCTATGCTACCATGTGAACAATATCATATGTGTATTAATTATTATTTTGTAAACAAACAAATAAAGTGTTGTGGTTTTGATTTCTAGCAATTCAATGTGTGTTGTTTCTTATAAGTAGTTAAAAACATTATACTGAGGTATTTTTCACTATCTTGCATGACTTTTTTGAAAATGTATAACAAATATAAACAATGGTTCTATTTATATCAACCATATATTGATTTTGATCAGCAAGAAAAGGAGAATCTGAAAGAACTAACTTGTTAAAGAGTACATAAGACATGCTTACACAACAGGGAAACTAAAGAAAACATATAAAAACATCTTTTTGTGCCATGGTGATTACAAAATAGACATGTAGTTTACAATTTAAAGGTAGCCAAAATGAGCTAACTAATTCACAGATTGCAAAAATACATGCTTTGTTAGGCTTAAAATAATTATTTTCATGAGAAACCGCACAAACCACAACGCGACACTATAAATGGCATCAGCAATGGAAAGATGCAAAATTACGTAATTGGTTTCAACAATTGCAAAAAACAGAGACTACTTCCGATATATAATTTGATTATAAATCTATGTAGAATCATATGGTGCTGATACAAGTATCGATGTATCACACTGTGAAGAAAAGGGTGGCAATTGCAACTTGAGCAACTGGGAGGGAAGCAAAGTTGGCCGACTGCCGTTTTTGTCTGTTTGAAGTCGGGTTTGCGGAATTTTGTTAACTAATTAATTTTGATCTTCGGTTTGACTTTTTATTAAAGGGTTTCTTCCTACTCCTTGTTGGACCATCATCAAATAAATATTGACTACATATTTTTGACTATGGCTAGTATTAAAATCAGGTGGGTTTTTAACAAAATGGTATTAACAAAACAGACAAACCCGTATTTTTTATGACAAATAGACCTGCACTACAACTGCTGAGAAATTAATTTAAAAGGCATGCTGTTTACAGTTTTATTTATGGTATTTGCACTATATTATTTTATTTGGCTTTTCTTTGATAAGTTTTAAATAATTTACAGTAAAACAATTGAGTTATTAAAAAAAGTACGATGTTCAAAAGTGAGTATCCGCTATTTGAGTCTAACAGTATGTACCTAAGGAACTTAAGTTCATAAACAAAAGCTGTTTACTGGCAAAATTCCAAGCAAGATATGAAATGCAAACTGAAGCAACCCCTGTTTCTCTGAGTGAGGAGTAAATAATAATGCTGATCTTTTGTAGAAAGAGAGAATAAAGCTCACCTTTTACCCAAATTGAGAAGCAAGTCCTTCAATCTTAATTATTTCAGTCAGCAGAAAAAAATACCCCCGTCACAGCAAACCTGCGTACTCAGCGAATTTCCTATGAATGAATATATTTCTTACTACCACATAAAGACACTTACCAAGTTTCATAAAAGTACTTAAATAAATAAGTGATATATAGCATTTTATTTATTCTCTATAAGAATAACATTAGGGCTGAGAACGCAGGTTTGCTGCAACGAGGAAGATAAAAATGCGGGTTTTTTGCAATTATCAATATAACTCAACCAGGTGAAGCTATATACCAAGTTTTAATGATTTATGTTCATAATTAAGGGAGATATAAAGCTTTCCGTATTCTCCATAAGAATAACATTAGGGATGAAAATGCAGGTTTGCTGCTAAGAGGATAATCAACAAAAAATCAATTTTTTGTGGAAATATCAATATACCAGTACTAGGTGAAGCCACCTACCAAGTTTCATAAATATACGTTCATAAATAATCGAGATATCAAATTTTAAATATTCTCCGTAAGGATAACATTGGACAACATACTGTATTTAGCACTTTGAATATCACGGCAACGGTTGGACGTAGAATCACAATTTAAACACCAAAATGATTGTTTTGTAGAGCTAAACTGATTGGTAAAAGCAAATGTGAAGTTTACATAGAAATGAACTGAGGAAAAGCCAAAAACCTTTTTCCCATAAGATTAACATAAGAGATTTTATGAGCAGGTTTTTTTGGATTTTCTCCGCAACCACTTAACCTAGGTTAATAATTCAAAATACCATATTATTTGTTTTTTAAGCTCTATAACATAGTCAAAACCAAAATTTAGTTTTTTAAAAATTTTAGGGTGAAAAATGCAAAACCTGTTTTTTTGAAAATTTAAAACCCCCATAAACCCCCCTTCCCGTGGTCCGATATTTCTGGTTTTCGAACTTAAAGTCATGAATGTCACTTTACACATTTGAGCCAAATTTCATCGAAATCGGACGTTTTTTACTCAAGTTATCGCGGTAACGGACACACACACACACACACACACATATATATATATATATATATATATATATATATACATATATATAAATTTGAACGAATAGTGTTTTTGGCACCTGGGGACCTCAAAACAAAAAGTTATCATGGTCTCGGGCTTAAGTCTTACCATGAGACCTACGGTAATAGCTTCTTCCCTATAGGGGAAATTCGCTAAAACTAGAAGGAAAATACTAATACGGGATAAAAAGAGAAAAGTTAAAAACACAACAATATTTATTTTCAAATATAATACTGAAATATACATTAAGTACATAAAATGGAATAAAAAATAGTTCTTGCACTATTATACAGATCATAATTATAGTATTTTAAGGTGCCATCTTTAATAAAAATTATAGCATTTTAAATATGATTTTTCTCAACAAGAAAATAAAGGATGCAAAGAATTTTACAGAAGAAACTTACTCCTATACCACTTATATACAATTATTTATATAGTAACAAATATAGATTTTTTATATAAAAATATAGTGAACTATAATAGAAATAAAGAATTAAGAGTAAAATAGCATCATACTACATTAAAAATAAACATATTCTCCAGTATTCAAAAACAGATATATAAAATATAAAGAAGCCCCTGGAAACAAGACTTGGTTGCGGATTTACTTTTAAGATTTCATATAGGACTAGCCCTGCAACATATACTAATAAATTCAAATGAAACAAAATAAGGCCATAAAGTAAAAGATTACATTTTCAAATTTCCTAACCAATACTTAAAACTCCAATACTTAAATTGCAAATTTAGAGTTGAGTAATTTGGTCATTTTAATCTATTGTGGTCACTTTGCAGTTGTCCTAATCAAGCAAAATTACATAAATTGTAGAATATTTACAAGCACTGTTTTTTAAAACCTAGGACATTTTCTTTACAAGGGCAACCAAAAATGAGAAACATTGTCGAATGTTTACCAGTACTGTTTTTAAATATAGATACATTTATTTAAATTAGGGCGCCATCTAAATTCAAATGAACCCTTCTAATTTTCAAAATGTTAGCACCACTAATACTGTTTTCCCCATAAAAAACTCACTATGCTATTAATCCTCTCCTCTCAAATGAATCATGCAATATGTGAATGGCTCCTAAAGTATTGGTTAATCCCTTAGTGGATTGCTGAATGAGTTTCGGAAATCATTACTGAACTCATACAACTGAATATTTTTGAAGGCAACCCTTGTGGGATATAAACACAGACTTCCCCCACTCGACAGTTGATGGTAGTTTCTCATGGAGAAAGGGTGTCACGGAGACGTGTAGGGCAAGTTAACTCCACTACAATTCTTTGTTTACTTGCAACTGCATAAAGTATTTAACCGTTTGAGCCCTAAGCATGTGAATGGAGTGGTTCAATCTGCTGCTTTTGTTACTTAACACATTATTTTCCAACACTGAACAACTCGTGTGGCTGGAGTGAGGCGTGGAGGGGGCTCCCTCCCCCTCTTATAAGCGCTAGATTTTTCATCCATAACTCCATCAAGAAAATTCAGTTATAGATCATACTGACAAGTGACAGTGCAGAATTGAATAAAACCACACATGGTCTTTGGTTTCTTCACTACATAGTGTAGTCTGTATAGTACAACATTTTACTATGTAAACTCTGTAGTTTCTTTCGATCTTGAAAGAACTTATAAAAAGCCTAACTAGAAATCAATAATTATCATTTAATTTCAATAATTATGTTTTTACAGGTAACTATGGTATTATATCCGCATAAATATTATCTGTGCAAATTGTTTACCAGTGATTATACTAACTTGAGACTTAAAACATTCAGTGATTGGATTTAATAAATCTGGAGGTTGAAAACTGCAATTTGTTTGCCCAAAGGATACCGACGGGCTCCTCAGAAGACTGGCTCTTTAGAACAGCTATTTGACAGTTCCTAGTATGGCATGGATACCAGAAAGTGCTATTGACAAATGCTCTAATGGATGAAATATGTGTTGAGAATTTAAGCAACACCTTAGAATTTAGCAATACTTTTAGTTAAAATCCATCATTAATAAGCGATGATAATATAACTTAATCTAACCTAATTCTCCCGGAAAAAGGCCAAAATAAGTAAATTTTGGTGTTTTGTCGGTGGGATTAACATAATTTATGTAGGGCCTATACCCCATTGATCAATCAAATCTTTAAATTGCTCTTGACAAATTATAACTCCAGAGCTAACAATCAAAATGTAAATTGTTTGACACAGAATACAGTGGAACATTGATAACTCGAACCTCAGGGGTGACGGAAAAAATTTGAGTTTGAAATTTCAAGGTTCGACTTATCAAGGTGAACTTCCAACACCTTAGAATTTAGCAATACTTTTAGTTAAAATCCATCATTAATAAGCGATGATAATATAACTTAATCTAACCTAATTCTCCCGGAAAAAGGCCAAAATAAGTAAATTTTGGTGTTTTGTCGGTGGGATTAACATAATTTATGTAGGGCCTATACCCCATTGATCAATCAAATCTTTAAATTGCTCTTGACAAATTATAACTCCGGAGCTAACAATCAAAATGTAAATTGTTTGACACAGAATACAGTGGAACATTGATAACTCGAACCTCAGGGGTGACGGAAAAAATTTGAGTTTGAAATTTCAAGGTTCGACTTATCAAGGTGAACTTCCACAGACTTTGACTTATTGAGGGTCACGGTAACACAATTAATGAGTCATGGAAAAGTAGAATTCTTAGCCTACATCATTTTGTTTTGTACGCAGTTTATCATAATTAATCATAACATTTATAATTTCAATTAAAAATAAATTTAACAATTGAAAATGTCTAAAATGAGCCTGGAACAGCTTCTTTGGAGGATGAAAATCCTCCTCCAGAGAACAGTGAACATGTCGTCGAGTATAAAGTAAACAAACAATGACAAAGTAGTACAGTTCGGCAACTTGGCGATGTTTTCCCCGAATGATCACTTCCTGTCTCTTATTAGACGTTTTTTCGGATTGCAACATGACTGATAGACGCTCAAATACAGTAACTGGGGTTTTACATCTGAACCAATAATGTACAATTTAGACTTATAGAGGCATGTAAGTAGGCTAAGTAGACCACATAACTTTTGAGTTATCAATATGTTTTCCGCCAACCCTTCGACTTATAGAGGCATAAGAGCATAACATTATGTAAGCAAGTTCAAGGGGAATAACAAAACCTCGACTTATCAAGGAATTTGATTTATTGAGGTACGAGTTATTGAGGTTCCACTGTAATTTATGGCAGAACTATGCCAGATTAACACAATCAAAATTAAAACGGTACTTTGGTATAATACGGATGCCACCCTTATACAGCGCGCTGCGGCAGTTATGTTAGGATGGGTTATCATAAAAATGATTGTAGGACTTTCCTTGTTTCGTTACAAATCGAATGATACCTTATGAGTCATACTTCCGGCCGCCAAACCCCCTCCAAATAGGCCAAGGTCAGGTCGTTAACCGGAGCGCGCGCATCACCTGTCACCGCCTGTATCTGGGTCAGTGTCATGAGTGATTTATTGTCGTGCACTACGTTACATTTGTTTTCATAATGAGTGACGTTCTTTTGGTGTGGGATTTACCTCGAAATGAAGAGGAAACCGTACGTATTTTTATGATAACCCATCCTAACATAACTGCCGCAGCGCGCTGTATATTTGGCGGAATACATGTGGCGATCGGGTGTGGCTGCTAGCGGCGGCGATGCATTCAACACGATCCTAGCGGACATCGCTGCCTTTTGGGAGGCACAACACAAAGACCGCTCATCAGAATGATGTAAATTTTTTACAGTAATCAATAAAAGTACGTTTTTTCGAATTATGTAGTTATCCTTTGTATCCGGTAAAAATTAACCTCCAAAAATAGTGGCATCCGTATAATACCAAAGTACCATTAAAACTATAATTCGAGTTCGAACTCCAAACCTTCACTAAACCAGGCTGATATGATTGCCACTGGATAAAAGATAAGAAATGTTAAGGGGGCACTCCACCCAAAATTAAAAAATCTTTATTTATGTATGTAACATTTTATTTTTTACACATTAGTTTTAAGCTATCAAAATGTAAATAAAATATGGGGTTTCCCCTTTTTAGCCCCCCCCCCCCTCCACAGGGGGGGGGATTTTATTGAAAAAATGTATGTTTACGGGAACGGATGTATCTTAAGGTAGGTTTGAGATATCTTGATTTTGTAAATTTTATTTTGTAGAGTACATGTGTGTGCACAAACTGTAGCATGGTCATTTTAATGCACTAGTTATAAATGTAAAAATTTTATCAAACAATTTGAAAAACAAATCTTTTTTGAAAATATTGTTTTATAATTAAATGACAAATATTTAAAAACTTAATTTATGTAAATCCATGCTACAGTTTGTAGAGTACATTATAACCTTCAAAATAAAAAAAAAATTATTAAGTTATCTCACATAGAACTTGAGTTACATCCGTTCCCGTATTTTAAAATATGTGAAAATCAAACTTTCGGTAATCGCCCCGGAAACGAACGGAAACACAATTCTGTTGGTTTAAAAAATCCTGAATCTGCAAGTGCGAGCGTTCAGATTATAACTAAATAAAATCACTTACAACACTAAAACTAACACATATTGCACACCAATATGTTCGGGATAAACCAGAGAACAAAATAAAACAATAAAAATTTTTTTTTTTTAATTTTGCCTTGAAGCCAGTTTTTGGGTGGAGTGCCCCCTTAAAACCTTCGTCATTTTACTCTGTCAAACAGCTGATAACGTTATTGCACATGCGCCAGATGAGGACTCCGTGGGTATACAATGCCAACAACAATGACAACGTCATAAGGATAACATGGAGATCAATTTGAAATAAATTATGCATTCTAGAATAGCATTTAATGGAAATCGAAAACGTTGATCCAACCCAGTTTTGCGGCCTTAACAAAATCAAATGCTTTAATTAATTAAATGCTGTTAAACATAAAAATCAATTTACTTCTGTTTTTACGTAGTTCTGAAGGCCTGTGGGACAGGGCCTTAAAGACAAATTAAATTACAATGAATTTCGTAGAATCAACAGCTCAAACTCTTTTAATTAACATATCAAGTATAAAAATTGGTTTATTAGTTCCTTATGTCTCTTATAAAAAACCTCTTGTATATTAAATTAAGACAAATTATAAAAACACAGGGACTATTTTTGAGGATAAAATTGGAAAATATTATGCTTTATGAGATTGCTGGAGCGCATAATTTATAATAATAATTGTGGAATAAATAAGATCAAATTAGTCAACTAACTTGCAAATATAACCATTAATTATACTTAAATAAGCTAACAATCTATATAAATAATACATTGTATTACAACAAAATTATGTAAATGGAAAGTATATTTACGATTACAAATTAAAAACTTATAGCCTATAACTCGAATAATGACTAAAACAAAAGTTATGGATGGAACTCACGATTTCCACAATCCTACTCCAACACCTTTATCCACATCTACTCTTTAAAATACCATTCATAAAAAACTTACTACCACTTGTTTTGTTTTGAGTTAGTAGAACTTGCCGCGGAAAGGTGGTACTATCAGTAAATTGTAAACAAATAAATTAGAATCACTCATTAAAATATTTTTTTAAAAAATAACTTGTAATTATAATTTATCACTAGTAAAGGATCAAAGCTTTGAATTGTACCTTATTTCCTGAATTTTGTTAGGTAAGAAGGGAGAAAATGGTACCTAAATGAAGGCTGATTCTATTTAAAAAGTAGCCTCTACTGTAGCTAATCTCCAACACTGCATCTTTGCTGATGTTTATGGTTTGAGTTTGAAATTCCAAGTACTAAGTTTGAATTTGAAAATACATATTGATATTTAGACAAAAAATAAGCATTCATAAAAAAGTTTTAAAATCTTTTGCAGTACCTGCCAGTAAACCACAGTTTCAACGGAAATTAATCTCAGAAACTAAATGAAACTGTATTTTGTCATAACAAAATATAAAAAAAGGTAATTAGTAAATTATTTTAGTTGTGAGAGACAACCAAACTATGTCATATTGTGGCTCACCTCCACTATTAGACCCTATAAAACCTCCCAAAAATATAACAAGACCTAATAAGATCACCCTGACAGCTATGATAAACCCTGTGGCATTTCTAAAGGAAACCTGTGACCAAAGAAAACTACGAAACACTGCAGAAGATTGACTACCTGTCAACGGCAGTTACGTTTGAAACGGTTAGTTCACTCACAGGCCGTTTTGAACGCTAGTGGTGCTAGGTCGCTCAGAGGAGGAGCATTCGGATACACCTGCTGCCAACCCTATTTCCCCACTCTACCCTCTGCTTCCCCTCATGGCGACCCGACCACAGGAGCGCAACCCTTCTCCTATTCCAGTCAACCTTCTGTATTTGTTTATGACCAACAATGTTTCTGTTGCTGACTAACAACCACGGTAAGACCGCTTAACACTTCTTGATAACAAACTTTGTCAGTTAGCTTGACAATCAAGGCAAACCTAATTAACATAATAAATAAACTGCAGTCAATAATTAATTGAGATAAGACTAAATAATTATTGAACCTTAAAACATCGCAAGCAAATTGTGGAAATCCATCGTACAAAAAAATACAATGAGAACACGACAGTTTTTACCCAACAACTACAGTAACATTTTAGACAAGCCTGGAACAGTGCAAACAATTAAGTTCTCAAAAAATACGGCCAAACCTACAACAATATGACATGATAGCTATAGCAAAAAAATAATATTAGCTAAAGATAACATTTGTAGCAATTCAAAAAGCCTAAAATCTGCATTCATTCTTCATGTAAAGCCAAATATAAAGAGAATTCAACAATAATTGACTATTTCCTATTTTTGTCTTAAATTTCCGTATGATCCTCATAACAAATCTTATTTGCTTTGAAAATGTTGCAAAACTCCCAGTCTGTGGACGTGGACACCCTGAATTTTGTTTGAGAACTCCTAATCAAACATGGGAAAAGTAAAAATGCAAACATGGAAGCATTTCAAGTCAGTAATGAGAATTACAATGCCACAGAGGAGATCCTTATGTATATTCTGTGATTGTAGCTCAATTTTATAAAAAATATATCATATACAAAAGCATACAAAAATAAGTCATCTTATTACCTTCAATCTGCCTAACACAACCGACCATCACAACAATAGAATGTCTTTTTATTTCTTCCAAAGGTAAGGTTACTTCTTGCGGAAGATGTTGATACTTTGTAGGTTTGGAAGGTTGGTAGGCCTGCTGATCGGAGTCTGGAACATTTTGGTAACCCTGTTCTTCATATCTTCAACATTGGAGGTGGCCATTGCCAGTGTGATCGAGCTGCTCGATCTAAATACACATTAAACTGTATTGTTTTTTCACAGTCAGATCACTCTCAAACATTTTAAAATTCAAGTAAATTAATTTTTGAGCTGTTATAATTGTAAATATTTTCACAGGAAAGTCAACAAATTATTTCGAAATATACCACCAGTGGATTGGAAATTGAGAACTCAAGAGGAAATTGTTAATGTTCCTACATGACATCTTTGTAGGTGAGGCTTCTTTATTGTTGAATGCATTTTTTGGCTTCACTCATCTTAGTTTTACTCCGGGACTAATAAAAGACGGAACATTAAAACATGCTGAACACGTACATACACCAACAAATCATCCCAAACAATAAACCGATGTTTCAGGGTACCGGTGAATAATCGCACCACTTCATCAGGGTGTAGTCTGTGTTATTTATTAACAAGTCCCGGAATAAACCATGGTAAGTGAAGCCCAAAAAGTGCATGCAGCATTGGTAAAGTCAGCAATTTTATTTGCAAACCGCTGAAGAATTAGGCAGAACAACTAGCTCTTCGTTTTCATTCGGCTATTGGTTAATGATCCAGACTAAATAATCAATCGGTTTTGGTCAGTAACAAGAATATACAAGACATCTCACCCAACGCCTTAAAATTTGCCCTAGTTGCATCGGTGTCTTAAACATTCAGCAGTGGCTAGGTCTCACATATTTCAGGACTACTCTGAGCAAGTAGTATTCTCAGGGGTTCTCCCAGAAAAAAACACCAGCCAAGCCAATAGTATCTAATAAACTATTTTTCATTAAATTTTTTTTCAAATCCAAGCAACCCTTACTCAGGGTGTCTACCAAATTTTTCAAATAAAATTCCCCCCTTTTTCCCGACCATTTTGTTCCAAATTTCCGACTCAGCGTTATGTTTACACAGATACTTGTTGCTTTCCCTGTGAGAATATGAGTCATAACACTTGGTATCTTGCAAGTTTACATACATATTACTTTTTACGTAATTTTATTTCAATTAATATTTTCCCTTTTGTTCGCTCTTCAGGACATTTTACGATAAGCTCATGTCCTCATTGGAATTGGTAAATACATAGAAAATTTCACCATAATCAAGTCAAAAGTTTTTATACGATTAAATACATAAACAAGTTAAATAATTCAGATAACTGATAGAACACTTGGTTGCATCACTGGAAATTAATATTTTTAAGAACATACACAACATTACGGGTTAAATGTATTTTTTCACTACCAAAACTTTATAAGCATTTGTTTCAAACCATAAGTTATGAAGACAATGGGTAATGTGAATAAAAAATAGCAATTGCTCTCATTTAGTTAGCATTGAGTAAAAGTATTTGCTAGGCTTCTTTCACATTACCCAATCATTATTTAAGGTAGATTAATTAAACTCTAAGGATTTGATAAACATTGGGAATTAATAAATTGAATATCACAAATAAATGTATTAAAGGTTTATACAGATTTTTCTGTCACAGTAAGTTACTGTGTTTTAATATAATTTAAGACATAGTTTTGATGTAAATTAAATACTTCTGAAAATTGAAAATGTAATGAAATCTACAAAAAGCAAGGTAATAATAGTTAATACTAGCGATGGCTGATAGGTCAAAGTTTAACTCATTTACATTTCCGAACACCAATAAACGGGGACACCGAACTACACCGAGCAGTATGCTAATTAATTCCAACTGAGGGCAAAAACGTGTGAGGGTGAACAACGCTGAAAGGGTGATTGTTTTGATCGGTTTCTATATTTAGACGTCAACTTCCGTCCGTTTGCACCCAGTGCAGGTGGCCTGGAGCAGTGCCAAGGTCATCGCTACCATGGCTCATTAGCGAGATGACAGAAAAACAATAATCACCGGTTGTTTATGTCAGGCGAGCGACATAATCTGAGAAGATTATGTTGTACTTACTAAATTGCTTGTAAAGTATTTATTCTGATAAATAAAGTAAATTTCATCGAAAAGAAACTAGTTGTATCTGGAGTAGCATAACCTCCTTCACAGTACGCGACAACGAGCAAGCGCGGTCAGACCAACTCTGGTCTAAATTTAGACACTGACAAACAGGCGGAGCGATCTGCGTAGTAGCAGGCGCGACAGCCTTTCCATAGCAACGCACTCGTTTCCATGGAAACAAAAACCTACCCTTCCTACTGATTCGTTCTTCTTTGCCATGAAACTGTGACACTTAGGAAGAAACTCTCGACGGATTGAAGGAGAATAATTATTTTGATCGGATGACTTCTTGTTGAGTTCTAAGCGGTAATGAACTCCGCTGTATTTTATTTTTAGAGTTCGTACGTTTTTCCCGTCTAAGATTCAAAATCACGATTTTTTCATGACTTTTCCTGACCCTATAAAACCCCCCCCTTTTCCCAACTTCCCGACTTTTCCCGACTGGTAGACACCCTGTTACTAGATAAACATATTTATAAAATAAATCAAACTGCGTTGTCAAAAAGGGAAATTAATGTTTTGCCTCTTTTGTTTTTTAAATCAATTACATCAGTGCCGGATTTCTAAATGGCTTATTAGGCTGTAGTTTCAAGACTAGTAAGTTAAATTTTAATTATTAACAGAAGAATGAATTCCTCTGTTACAAATTTTAAATTTTAAACAAACATTCCTTAATTTATTAAGTGTGATAAAATCCTGCTGTGTGGTCTTTTTGGGCTACAAATTGACCCTAAATAAAACATAAATCTGGCTGTGATCATATCGTTCACAGTTATACAAATGTTGGGCGTTGTTAATGGTGCTCAAATTTGTATAGTGTAATCCGAGCAATTTTTGCACTATTATGTACATCACATTCCATCTTCAAAGCAGTGTCTTACACAAAAGAGGCACAAATCAATCTCAATAAGTCTTGAGTTTCCACTGGTTTCATTATCATTAAATCACACTTGTGACTTACCTCTCGAGAGGTTTGGCTGGATCTGTTCTGCTTTCGGCCTCCTGTATCATGCTGATGACGGTCTGGTGGTGGCTCGGCAGCGACTGGCTGCAAACCTGCTCCAGGTACCTACACCCGCAGTCAATGTTAGGCAGTTACAAGTTGTGCTTGAAAAGGTTTGAGTGACTGATGCTTTTTAGCTGTTATGGTAACTGGGTCAGTAACTTTCTCGCAAAATTTTCAAACAGAGCTCAACCAAGAACATTGAAAATCAACTAGGGTGTTACTAAACTGATGGTGATTGTGGCCAAATTGAAAACAATTGTGACTGAAAGACGAAAATAGCAGCCGAAACGACAATAATAACAGTCTTTATAAAATTAGTTAGTTATAAAATTACGACTAAACCACAAAATTGGATAAGTAAGGTTACCCAAGGTAACAGGTAATTGAGTCGCTTATTCCAGAAACCCCCCAAATGACAAATTTGGCCAAATTGACTTTTTTATGGAAAACTAATTATCGAAGTGAAACTCATCGTTTAGTGCAGAAACCACTCATCTACCATGCCCTCATGCCATGCCACTCATCTACTCAATACCTATGCCAGTAAAAATGAGCCCAGACATGTTCGTTTATTTTAGAAACACCTTATCTGAAAGGGAGTTGAGGGGTTTCTGCAATAAACATTTTGGAATTTTATGTTGCAAAGAAAGATGGGTTGGCAGTAATGACTGGTATTTATGACATTTGTGTTATTTTGTTGGAATGCTGTTATTTCGTAATTTCAGCCTAACTAATAAAGGTGTGTTTTGTGCCAGTCTGAAGTTTGTTTTAGTTTTTGTAGTAACAATTTTATTTTAAGAAGAATTTTGTGATTATTGGTGTTAATGTTAATTTACATACCAAAAAGCCTCAAAGATGTTCACAAGAAAACAATGAGTTATAACTATTTTAAGGTTTTAATAAATGTCTTTATTGTAGAAACCCCCAAAATACACCGTTTATAGCAGAAACCCCCAAAATACACCGTTATCCCAAAGTACACGGCTGCAGACAAATCAAAAATTTGTCAACAAAGTTATTGCTGCAGAAAATTCTCCATTCTGCAAACAAAAACTTTAGAAAATCATACAAATTCAAGTAAAAGTAATATTGTAACCTCAAAGTTGCATAGTCTATTTTTAGAAGCAGAAATACGATTATACTCGTAGTCGTAGTAGACAGGATGAGCTCAGAGCTTGTGCTTAAGGTAGTGAGCGATATCCGATACCTATCGTATCGTTTCACAATGTTGCGATATGACAAGGTGCGATACAGTATTTCGATGGTGTATAAGGGAAGCGATATATATCGTCCATTTCGATATATCAAATTTCATCGGCACATAAAAAAAGATAAATCTTATTATGTTTTTGAAGAGCTCGTTTTAGAATTAAGACACGGTATTATAAGGGAATATTATAAGGAAACCCTGTAATATGTGAACGACATAATATGTCAAAAACAATGCAATGTTAGTGATGCCATTATACCGTACACTACACAAGCGTGATACGTTACGGTAGTACGATATTTAAAGAGAGTGGGGATGTTTATAGTGCCACTTTGCATCGCTCGGATGTGTTTCTGATCCTACCAACCAACCAATGGACGTTAGCAATGTGTAACGCTATTACCTGCAGTTTGGTTGATATTTTTGTGGAGCACCAATGAGATAATGGCCTCATCCAGTGAGCAGGTTATTTGCTCAGTTTGTTTAGAAAGTTTAGTTTATCCTACAAAATTTAAAAACCCATTACGCAAGGCATCCCCGGCATTGCCCGTTAAGGGTGTCTCACACTTCTCGCGAACAGGCCTGCACATTCGGCCGAACATTCTCCCAAAAGTTCACTGAATTCCATCCTGCAATCAAAAGTTCGTGCAGCTCCCACAATGACCACACTTCTCGTGAATACTCGGAACATTCGGAGATCGGCCGAATGTTCAGGTGTATTCGCAAGAAGTGTGGGACAGCCTTTAAATATACGTCTGCTACGAGCGAAAATATTGGGGAATTATTTCCAATGAGGGTCCTTTGTCAAAAATATGGCTCTCGGTACCACAACCATTTCAAGCCAGTTTCAAAAAGTAAACTAAATTAATGTCTGAAATGGTAAAATCAAAAGTTGTTAGGAGAAAACAAGAAGACCTAAATATTTGTTTGCCTTGTTTTAGGTGTTAGAGAATAATCAAGTACATTTTTTATTATCAGTGCAACTTAGGGATATGACTGGGTAATTTCTATATTTATAAAAAAATCTACTCAAGAACAAAACATTATAGATTGGTTTGTTGTAAAGAGCTAACTTTGGTTCCAAATATGTTATTAAAAAATATATTTGTGCTAATTATATAGAAAATTATGCCTTTAGTCCTTGAGTCTCAGTCTGTAAATTAATTTAGAAGCAAGTGCTCATTTTAGACTTTGGTTATTTATACTGTATAGCTGATTAATATTATTATTATTAACACTACGTAGATATTAGTTTAATATGTTCAGGCTATACAGAATATTGTTGTAATTGTTGCAGTTCAATTAATTTTCTTTTGGATTGCCAAAAAGGTAATTATTTGGAGAATTTTCCAAAAAAGTGGTTTATTTAAATAATTTTCTTAGTGTTTTCTATTTTTTTTACAAGTGGCTTTATGATTCCAATGGTTGTGGTTGGTGCAAAATCACATTAGGCTTGCATAAAGTTTTGGGATTTTACATGTTTCGTTGCAGAAAGAATGAAAACATTCTGCCTTGGGGCTTTCCATCAAACGCTTCAATGTTGTTATATATATATATATATATATATGTCCGTAGGTGCGATAACTCTCGTAAAAATTGTCCTATTTTGATGAAATTTGGTACAAACATGTAAAGCAACATTTATGACTTTAAGTTCGAAAACCAGCCACATCGCTTCACCCAAAGGGATATTTTTGGAGGGGTTTTGTACCCTAAAAATGTTTTTTTTGGAGTGTTTTACATATAATATTTTAGTAAATCAAATTTTAATTTTCACAATTGAATTCAGTAAAAAAAAAACAATTTCGTGTTTTGATAATTGCTCTACGTCAATTGGTTACAGAGATAATGAAAGTGCTAAACACAGTACGTTGTCCAACGTTATTCTAATGGAGAATAAGAACAAATGTATACCTCGCTTATTTATCAAATTATCCTGATGAAACTTGGTATAGTGATTCATATCGTTGTGGTCTATTCATATTTGCACAAAAAAAAAAATTATTTGCCGATAGTTTTCGTAGCAGCAAACCTGCGTGCTCAGCCCCATGTTATTCTTATGGAGAATAAGTAAAATGTTATCTCCGTTAACTATGAACATAAATTAATAAAACTTGGTATGGGGCTTTACCTAGTTGACTTATACTGATATTCATATAAAAACCTATTTCTTGTGTTCCTTGTTTAAGCAAACCTGCATGTTTAAGGTCTGTCATGTTATTCTTATAGAGAATAATTAAAATGTCATAGGCCCTAAATTGTGTATTTATGAATTTATATTGATGAAACTTGGTATGTGGCTTTATGTGGTGTTAAGATATGTATATATGCATTGGAAATTCGCTGAGTACGCAGTTTGATGCTACAGGGGTTTTATCTTTTCACATAGAATACCCTTTGATTATAGTAAAACTAAAACTTCTTTTCTGTTAAAACACAACCATAACCTTCAAAGATTGTCCCTGTGTGGATCGTCAACATCATTTGTTAACAAAGGTAAATCTCATCATTGTCCAATGAAACCTATTGAAATTTCTGTTCCAATGAGAAAGGTAGACAAGAACCCCAACTCTTACAACTCTAATTTTGTTTAACCAACGAAGCGTACAATAATTTCTAACCTGATTTCAAAACTGAAACGATACGTTTTGGATACAAATCAGCTTTGCAAACAGAACAAATATCAAGTTCTTTTGGAACATTTGTATGCATCCAATGGTAGCATTGTCGATACATCAGACGAAATGGACGATAGTCCTTCCAATGAACAATTAGTAGATCAGAAAGTTAAATTTCCTCCTATCTTCCTTCACGATGTTAATAATTACCAGGATATTGTGAAAAACATCAAAACTGTAGATAAGGCAGGGTTCACAACTAGTGATGGGATAATCGAATGAAAAAAATAATCGAATGAACCGATGGTGATTATACCAATAATCGAATGATCACTCGGTTGATTTTAATCGAATGATTTTTATCCTTATACCAACTACATCAAAAGTATGCTGTTATATAGTATTACAGTATATATTATGCTTTTCAAAGTTGGTATTTAAACGCAATTACACATTTACATTTTCCCCCATTTTCTTGACATTTACAACTTCTCATTGCATTATATTAGAAAACGAATAACTAATAATTCTTGGAAAACGTTTTGAAACGTTTCTCCCCAAATACCTTTTATAAGTTCGTATTTCGTAATGTCACATATATTATAATTTGTGTTTATGTTACACATACGTTTTTATATACCGGTAGCATTAACAGTCTGGTAATGATTCTCATTCTCATCAAATAACTGTTTAATCTTAAGCTTTTAATAACGTTTAAGGTTATCTAGCGGTTAAAAAATATGTATAGGTTTGATTTTATAGTTTAATTTTCTTTCGTATATTTTTATTGAATGGACCAATTTTTAAATTGTATTTCTTACATTTTTACTTTGCTAACATAAATGTTTAACAATCAATAGTTATAAAAGTTCATTTGGTTTTTATTTTTCCAGGATTTTCACAATCAGATTTTGTACCGATTATTTAAAGACAATAATCGATTATTTTTAAAATAATCGAATACTCGATTATTTTCCAATAATCGAATAATCGATGAGTTTTCATTCGATTATCCCATCACTATTCACAACCCAAGTTTGTGGTCAGTCCCTAACTACCATTGACAACTTGCGTATAAGAAATGTTCCATTTCTCTGACAGAAAATGAGATTAAGTCAGAACAGTTAGATCTTAGCTATCCCGCACTTAGAGTAACAAGGTTGCTAAATAGAAATAAGACAATAGTATAGGACGGTAGGAAATTGGACGATTTTAATTGGGAAATATTTTATCCCGAATTAGACAACAATCTGGAAATACAAGAAGACCTGTCATCTGCCATTGAAACTGACAACGCTATAGAGAAATTTACAAAATATATTACCAAATAAAATTACTTTCTTTTTCCACCATTGAGAATATTAAATCTTAAAAGAACAAGTACGACAAATTTGGTAGAGATTTAGACTACCCTTTCTTAAAAGACAAATGAACAAACTTACCAGGCGACTAAAACATGAGTTAGGGGATTAAAGAATAGAGACACACAAAACTGAAATTCACCCAAATGACTCGAATATGTGGAAGGCTACAAAACATCTACTGTGCAGTCAACCTCTTATCCCTTCTTTAACTCAGAATAATTTTTTCATTACATGAAAGTGACTCCCAGAAGTGCAATGTATTTGCTGACCATTTTGAGTCTTCTTTCACGCTAAATCCTATTATACATGATGATTGTTCAAGGTACTGTCAACTCAACTTGGTTTACTGTTGAACTGCTGGTAAGGTTTGCTGCAAAATCTGAATTAAAAATCTACCGCAACGCAAAACACAAGGCCATGATGTCATTCCTAATTTGGTCTTAAAAGATCTTATAGGCAAGGCTTTATCAATTTTGACACACCAAATAAATGCATGTTTTTTTAAGTCCTATTTTCCATCTACATGGAAGCATGCTGAGATTTTTGTCATTCATAAACCTAATTAACCACAAGCATCTCCAGCCAGTTACACACTGATAAGTATCTTGCCTACATTATCAAACGTTTCTGAAAAAGTAATTTTGAAAAGAATTTTAAGCCGTGTGAAAACTTAGGAGGCATCCCTCCTCATCAGCTTGGGTACCGCTCAAAACATTCGACGGTTTATCATCCCTCCTCATCAGCTTGGGTTCCGCTCAAAACATTCGACGGTTCATCATCCCTCATCAGCTTGGGTTCCGCTCAAAACATTCGACGGTTTATCATCCCTCCTCATCAGCTTGGGTTCCGCTCAAAACATTCGACGGTTCATCATCCCTCCTCATCAGCTTGGGTTCCGCTCGAAACATTCGACGGTTCATCATCCCTCCTCATCAGCTTGGGTTCCACTCAAAACATTCGACGGTTCATCATCCCTCCTCATCAGCTTGGGTTCCGCTCAAAACATTCGACGGTTCATCATCCCTCCTCATCAGCTTGGGTTCCGCTCAAAACATTCGACGGTTCATCATCCCTCCTCATCAGCTTGGGTTCCGCTCAAAACATTCGACAGTTTATCATCCCTCCTCATCAGCTTGGGTTCCGCTCAAAACATTCGACAGTTCATCAACTCTTGCGTATATCAGAAACCATAGTACGAGGAAGGAAACAACATTCGGCTGCTGCTTTCCTACATATAGCAGAGGCATTTGACACTGCCTGGCATGAAGGTCTCATTTATAAAATGATAAATCATAGTTTCCCTTTGTACTTGTTGAATATCATTAAATCATTCATAGACAAAAGGACTTTTTCTGTTAAAATAAACGCAACCTTTTCTTCCATTCAACTTATCAAAGCCGGGGTTCTTCATGGGTCCATGGGTTCTTCATGGGACTTGGGCCTGTCCTATTCAACATATATGTCAGATATTCCGGATCTGCAATACTCATTATGGCTGATTATGCTGATGAAACTGCTGTTATTTGTCAAAACTTCAATACTGATGAAGCTGTAGACTCATTAAAATCGTCTATTGATACATTAGTTAATTGGTTTTTGCAGTGGCAATTTAAATTGAATCCAAGTAAATGTGAGTCCAAAATATTTTCCTTAATGAAATATGTACCACCTCATGAAATTCATATACATGGAAAATTGTTACCGTGGAATGAAGCTGACCAAGGTAATAAATATTTAGGTGTATGGCTTGATAAGAAATTGAACTGGAATATTCATGTAAACAACAAACTGACTCAAGGCTGTGCTCGCCCAAGATGAGTAGAGTAAGGAGGTGGGCCAGACTGAGCAGGGACGCAGCCGTGATGTTATCCGATACCTCAGCCGCCACGACCGCGGCGCACGGCACTGTGTCGCTAGCGACATGTACTGTTATGTCAATTTTCAAGTTGATCATTGCATATGCCTCAGTCAGTGTAAGGTATTGAGACGTGGCAGATGTGTTTAGCTTGTTTTCCCATGTAATGTATTTTTATTTTCACAAGTTTTATTAGAGTTGTGAGTATATTTTCATGAATTTCTCAAGAGATTTCATTTCACAGTCACGATTTGCTTAAGTTACGTTAGTGTGTAATAACTTTAAGCACAGCAGTATATTGTTTCCCATTTATGGTTATAGTGAAAGACATAGTCAAAAGATTACTGTTACAAATATATTGTTTGGTACTATTTAAATACTGTATTCACACAAAGTTTAAACTACCTTTTGGATGAATATTAGTTTTTTATAAGAAAAAAGAAAACTGAAAATTGCTTTTTCCTTACTTTACAGTTGGAGGAGTCATACACATCAGACATTTACGCATTTTTCGTCATTTCAGATCCGCCCCCCTCCCCATATAGCCTGACACACTGTAACGCTTGAGCATACACATTATCCCTCTTTCTTGTGTTAGGTAAATCAATCATAAAAGACTTGCTTAATTTGCCCCAGATCAATAGTTTTTTTAAATTTGCGTTAGTTTCTTTTACAAAATTGACACTGAAAAAGACAGTTTATGACACAAGCAATAATATAAACTATTTCAGCCAAAGCTTAAATTAAGGTTATAAATAATACAAAAGTTCAGCATTTTCTAGGTCATTCAATTGTTAATTCCCTCAAATTTATACATCTGTTAATTTTTATGTTTCTTTGAGTAGTAGTATTATGTCGGTTCCAGGCCACTAAATACAACACCACTTCTACTTGAGCTAGGAACATGAGATTTGCCATCGTCATCCTGAGGCCAAACAGTGACCTGGGGGCAGAGCCCCCAGCGAGCGAAGCGAGTTACGGTATACAACTGCATGATAAATTGCAATGCATTACTAAAATGAGAACATAAAACTTGAAAATAACTTTATTTTCAAGGAAAATGAAACATTCAAGCTTAAGTTTAATGGACTAATATGAATAGTAGATGGGAAACAACCATTTGGTACAAAATAATGCTACAGAATAATAAATAAATACATATTAAATTATACACAAATAGATAAGTGTCGTTGTAGTGGTTTTACGATCCAAACAACACAAAACAAAGCTGTAAAGTAATAAAGAACATACCCAAAACCAGCTCTTATTTTATTTGTATTTCAGTTTTACTGTTACAGAATAACGTATGGTAATTAATTATTATATAATTAAAACTGCAATCTTAATTTAGACATCAGTTGAAATATTTTCCAACTGTTTTTTTTTTTTTAAATTACTAACCGAAGACGCGCGTGAGCCAGATATAATGTTAAAATGTGTGAGCTACGTAACGCAGACACAGTCACCCTTCTTCCCCAAATAACGCAGCATAACGCTATGCTGAACCCCCTCCTCCCTCTCGTACGTTACGTAATATGAGTATGACCCCTTATTAAAATCTTATACGACTGTTTTGATGCATTATTAAAGAGTAATTCTGAGATGTTTTAAGTGTGTGTGTGTGTGTGTGTGTGTGTGTGTGTGTGTGTGTGTGTATTATGCCTGGAACACGTTGTGCTGTTGCTGGATGCAATAACAGTCATTTAAAAACTAAACACCAGAATGATGTTGTGACAATTTTAGTTTTCCTAAATGCGGTAATATTAAAAAGATATGGGTGAAAAGGTGTAAACGGAAAGACTCATGGAATCCTGACACGTCACATGTATGCTCGGATCATTTCTTGGAAACTGATTTTATTAGAAATTTTAGTTAGAAATAAAATATTAAGCCCTACGCATTGAAGCAGCGGCCGGCCGGGTATGTGGTGACGTCATCCCGCTCGGCGATGGGTGCGGGGGGAGTGGAGTCTGGCCCACCTCCTTACTCCACTCATCTTTTTGCTCGCCTAGCAAAACTATTTCCATTAATAGGAAATCGACGCTAAAACCTGAATGTACGGTTTTAATGTACAAAACTATAATTCGCCCTTTGGTTATGTATGTTTCTCCTGTTTGGGTCCAAGATTAAACTAAAAAGAATTCAAGTGTGTCAAAACAAAATTCTGATTGCTGTTAACGTTAACCCTCCGAGTGACCTTCTTCCTCGGTCACTCGGAGGTGATTTTATGTCTATATCATTGTTATTTAGATTAAAATTAATTCATTTTTATCCACTCTTTTCTGCTAAAATCATGTTCCCGGGTGACCCATATTAGGGCAAACCCACTGGTGTCAATACTGTAATGTTAATACTGTTCTCAATTCTGTGTATAATGTTAACATTGATCCAGAAAACAAATTTGTAAAAAAAAGTATTTTGATTAGGGGTGTACGAGTAGTGATTTTTTTAATCGAGTAGAGTCGAGTCGATTAGTGCCAATTATTTTTGAGTTTCGAGTATTTTCGAGCGAGTATTTGCCATCAGTTGGTAGTTTAAAATAGTGTTATGGGATTTTGATACCACCCTAGATTTGATTATCTAAACATGGTTCTAACTAATACATGAGTAGCAATACAAAGTTTTGGCCAGTACAATCAACCTGGATTACACATTGACAAACAAAACACTGTTTGACATTCGTTTCCGGCCGATCAATATTAAATTAAGAAATCGTTAGTTCCGGCCGAAATTATGCGGTCCGATCGTCATTTTCGGCCGATTTTACGTGATGCGATCGCCTTTTGCGGCTGTTACTACGCGTTTTGGCCGGTCGCACTCGTTCACAGTTGTCATTTTCGGCCGATTTTACGTGATCCGATTGCCTTTTGCGGCCGTTACTACGCGTTTTAGCCGGTCACAATCGTTCGCGGTCGTGATTTTTGGCCGATTTTACGTGATGCGATCGTCTGGAAATCGGCGAGAAATACTCCCTCGAACTTTCGAGTAGTTTTCAAAACTTCGACTCGACTCGCACACCCCTAATTTTGATTTGTATATTCTTAGTTGGTTTATTTTGGAAATGTTCGCAAACTTCAATATGTCAAATTGTGAATATAGATATATTGAAGTATCGATATGATGTTGACATTCTTAATTATTGGATAAAGTGTTACCATTTTGTATAATTCCATGTTTATCTCTAATGTTGTGCTTTATACACACATTGACAAATAATCAAAGGATGTATAGAGCAACGATAATTAATCAACACAGTTTTAAACTTAAGATGGTAAAGTTGAGGAAATCCGGGTTTTAGCAAGTTTCCTAAAGATGGCGGATTACAAAAACCACGGTGTTGGATACTAATGAAACCACAACTGATAATGTGGTTACTTTAAAAAGGTAAAAACTTGTCCAAGAAGTGTTAATAACTTAAAAATAAACTAGTAAGTAAAAAGGATATAATGTAGTTGGACAATCAATTATATCATGGGCTTCTATGTGAAGCCCTTTTTTAATTGGTTGGTGTTAAAACTAGGAATAATGAGTTTAATCTTTGATTTAAGATAATTGTGTTTATATTATTTTTTACAAAATGTTATTCTTGACGATATTAATAGACACATTTATCACCCTCACCTGGTGATCAAGGCACCTCGGGGTCAAGCAGGGTGCTTCTGTACATCTTTGCCTTGACTGGATTCCATGAATCAGCAAGTATTACTCACCCTTCTTCTCTTTGAGGCTGCTGGATTTCGGCAAAGGGTTGCCATAGGGGTTCATCCTTCGTTCTCTTCCAGCGCCACAATTTTTTCTTTAATCCCTATTGTTTTTCATTATTTGGTATCAGCTGCAAGTTGCTGCTTTTTCTTCTTCTGCTGGAGGCTGCTGGATTGTGGCAGAGGGTTGCCGTAAGTTTTCATCATTCATCCTCTTCCAGCGCTTCCAATTTTTCCTCAATCGTTTTATTTTTCAGTATACGGTGATAGTTGAAACCACTTCCTTTTCTGTCGTATAAAGCTCTCCCTTCTTCTGCTAGAGGCTGCTGGATTTCGGCAGAGGGTTGCCGTAGGGTTGCATCCTTCATCCTCTTCCAGCGCCTCCAATTCCGTCCTCAATTACCCTATAGTTTTTCTGTATTCAGTGACAGCAGCCATGTCCTGTTATTTTGAATGTTCTATACTCTTCTGTTGGAAGCTGCTGGATAACGGCAAAGGGTTGCCGTACTTTTCATCCTTCATCAACTTCCAGCACCTCCAAATCTTTCCTCAATTCTCGTAGCATGATTCAATTTTTAGTATCGGTGAAAACCACCACGTTCTCCTTCTCTGATGCGTATCAGATGATGCATATTTCATGACTATTGTCACCCAGGATCAATTCTCTGTTTACCTTGACAGACGATTCCGCACTTCCCTCACACTCCCCTTCCGACTGTGTCCATAAGCAAACCTCCCACTAATAGCTCTCCTGAATCAATGAATTACATGACGAATAAGCGAGTTGAATAAAATGATTAGTCATAGAATCTGATAAAAAAATTAATCAACATTGTTTCCTAGGTTTTTAATAATAATGTATAAATCGTTACTATGGAAATATTTTGATTGTAGTAGATTTTTAAAGACTAGATACCGCCCAATGGTCAAAATTCAACCAAATATTATTTGACGAATTTTTGAAAAAAGAATGAATTAAATAATCTAGTGGGTTCTGTTGCGCTTATCTATCTCTCTCTCTCTCCCTCCCTCCCCCGCCCCCAACCCTCACACCCAGATAATTCGTTTCATGTGGAGTTAACACGTTCGCTACCGAGCTACGCATATTTGCGTGGGTCCGGTCACTCCCACAGACCAAAAGAAATAATCTGAACGTTGCAAACAGACCGGGAAGTACAGGAGGAACATTAACAACAGACCACGAGAGAAATTGAGTTTAAATGGACTAATTCACTTCATAATAACCTAAAATTCATTTGTAAACAACAACAATTATTTTTTATTTTACTTTGAGCAATTTTAAAAACGTTGCATATATGCATCGGTCAGTCTATACAATGCAAAATAGTAAAAACGATGTAGTAAAAGATGTATTTTTGTTCAATAGACCGAGCGACGCACATTTGCATCATTGTAAATTTGGTCATTTGTAGGCCTATTCCGTTTCATTGTTAATGTTCTGTATAATAATCAAAAACACCACTAAAGCACGTCCAAAAACTGTAAGGTTAGCCACGTGGACAGTTGTACAGTGATGCATCAATAATGACAATGTAAACAACAGTTCTGCCAATTGTAATGTGACGTCACCAATCGTCATACCCACATACCAAGCAGTGCGCATGTGCGTCAGATATCCATAGAAAGAGATCAGGGCTTTAAAATAGACTGTTGCTGAGAAATACACGTTTGAATAACAATGGGACACTGACACAAATTCGCGTCATCAGTTTATTTCAATGTGACCATCCGACGCAAATATGCGTCAATGGTCTATCGGGAGAAACCACTTGACGCGCAGCTGCGTCGCTGGTCTATGTGAATGACAAATACCATTTAATTGCGGTAGCGAATGTGTTAAAACAGTTAGCAGAATGGCGTTACCATTCCAGTATACAGTAGCCTTTTTATTTATGCCTGAAACCTCTCCACCTCATCCTCCCCCCTTACGAACAGGTTTAATTATTTTTAATGTGGAGTGAAAACGGAAAAGAGGAGGGTGTTACCATTCCAATTGTTGATAATATATTTTATTTTCATTAGTCCTGAACTGTCTGTTTTTACTGTTGTGGAATTAAAACAGATAAGTGATGGGTGTTACCATTCCAGTAGTCAGTCATCTTTTTTATTTATGAGTCATCTGTTCTTGATGTTGTGCTACATATTTATTTGAATAACGCAGCTGTTTATTAATATAAATAAATGAAAAGCAGAACGAAAAGCAGAACGCATGTCCCCATAAAGATAACATGTAAACTTTTAAAGCCAAAACGGCATAGCCCTACACACCCAAACACAAAATTATTTACATTAGACAAATCTCCTAATAGTACTAAACAAGTGTTCCAAATTCCATAACTCTACGACGCCACATATCTGAGGAATCAGTACCACAAAAATGTTCTTAGCTGATTGATATAAATTGGTTAGACTGGTCATTGTGCTCCAGTGAGTCACAGGTTAGGTTGGGCTAATTGAACCATTACAGGTAGCAGGGTTGTAATAACTACTGTAGGCCAATATAACTAGTGTAGGTATAAAATATAAAGCGTGTTGAAGTAGAAAACTGTGGATAAATTTGTAATTTGCAAAAATCTAGGATTGATGAAATATTTGTTGTCCTTTTAACCGCTTACTGTGGTTTTCTCTAATAAGTAGACTACAAAATAAGCCTTTGGTATTAATGAAAAATAATTTTCCCTTCTTGTGTTATAACTGTTTTTTACTCTTAATAATTAGGTCCATGCTGTCCCCTTGAACTGCAGCGTATCACCCCCCCCCCACCCCAAACGACCAACTTTTTTCCAGTATACTGGCGCCCTCATCTGACCTATTCCACCGCCCTTTTCACACCGTCAGTCCACCTCTGGGTTTAGGGGGAGAAAGTAAAAACTATAAATACACTTTCACAAATACTTTAAAAATTGTTTACAAATACTCTTTATACACTTTTTAACAAATACTTTTTAAATTTTTTAGTAATTAAACAATTTCAAATAAGATTTTTAAAACAAGTAGTCTATACACCATGATAAGGCACACACAAAGTTTATCTCCTGGAGTCTCTCTCACATTTCTTTCCAAATACATGTAAAACCTCTTGTTTTAAAATCAGAACCTTATAAAATCAGAATCAACAAAAGTTCTCACTGTCAAGTGCCCAAGCTCAAGGAACATGTTGCCCCTGGATTTTATTACTAAAATGACACTCGCATCAGCGCACAGAGTAAGGTGAAGGATACAAATTAGGTATTCTAGAGTTTGAACATTACCTGAGGCCGGGCACGAGTGCGGTGGTGATGGTGTTACGGCTGAGCGAGCAGTAGACGGCATTGTTGAACGCTTGGACCAACGCAGACGCTAGATCCAGCTTGCGACTCTGGTTGGTCAGCTGTAGCGTGTATGCTGCAGTGGCCGCCAGCTGGGGCACTACCACTGCAATCACCACTGAGAAGGTAAGTAATGACTAAGGTATGGCTTACAGTGGAGGGATATATCTAACCCTTATTTATTTCAACATCTCATACGTCCTTACATGCAATACTTGCCTGGGAAGTAGACTTTTCATAACACAATCAAGGTCTACATTTCTAAACAAAAGCTAAAATGTCAGAAAATATAATAAAAATAATACCTTTTGTAATTATGTGAAAAATATAAGAAAATTCAAGCTACCAACTGAGAAAACTACCCACACAAATCTAAGTGAAGACAATGTGAAAATTGCAATTAAGATGCTTAGACTGTTGTAGTTGCAGTTAAGAAATACAAATTCAATAGCCAGCTTTAGAAACTTTTTGAATATAAATTTGTATGCATAGGTATGGTAATTTTTCTAGGACAACTGTTCTTTGAATGGGGTTCTGGACAATCTGGTTCGGATTATCAAACGAAAATTTCAAAATTAAATTAGTTTTTGGTTGAACAACTTTTTTACTATCAACTACAGAAAATGGCAGCTGACACGGTGGTGGTGCGATTTCCTTGATCAGTGTTATCCTCCAGTATTTAAAAGTTCAGTGTTTGCAACCTACCTCGCATCACTCAATATAAGAAAGTGTTTGTAAATGAGTAAATCAACCAATTTTATAATACAATAAGTGCAAGAATCAAGAATTTATTTTCAAAGGATTACAAATTTGTACATCTTGTGTAGTAAATGTACAATATTACACAAGCATTATCGTAACTTGCTACTGGCCACTAGTAACTGGAAACCACATGTTGACATGCTCTAGTTACCATGGTGAAAGTTGAAGAGCTCCAACTAGCCGTTCCCTTTAAAGCGGAAAAAATATTGGTACCGGTAATTATAGAAAAGTTTTGTCTCAATCACAACCAACTAACTCAAGCGGCATTACAGAAAAAAACAAAAAAAAACACGTGTCTCTTGTTATTCTAAATGGAGAATATGTACCTTTAATCAATTATTTATTGTGTGGGGCCTTTGATACTAAACTTGAAAATATATTCCTGCACTCCTATGACCTACAAACTATTCAGGATTTAAATATTGTAATTTGAGTACTTCTTATTTGTGGGAAATTTTGTTTAACATCAAACATTTTTCAAACTTGTTATTATTTAATAAGATTTATATTTGTTTTGAGAAGAGGCAAAGAATGCATACTAAGAAGAGTATTAGAGGGCAATGCTGTTGGAAGGTGACCTCGAGGAAGACCAAAACAGAGATGGTGGAAACAAGTGAAAGTAGACATGGAGAGAATCGGAGCAGTAGAGGAAGATGCAGAGGACCGGATAACGTGGCGAAGATTTGTTGGTGCGGCTAAATATCACCTCCGATATAAATGGCCCTGGGAGTAAGTAAGTAAGTATATCATTATTTATTATTTACAGAGACCTATGATAACTAACAGGTCTGAACATTTCCCTCTTCATTGAAGGAATGCGACAGGGAACCAACACATGAGCATAACAAAATATGTCATTAAATAGCAGAAAGAGAACTTGTAATTATTACAAACTTTATGAATACGGTACTTAATTGGACAACACTTTACAAAATATTGACTTACCAGGGCTGGGATATGAACCCATGTTAGGGTTGCTGACATGATTTATTAATGTGGTTTATTGCTTTGACCATTTAATAAAAAGAGGTTGGAAGCCTATTTTTGCCTTACTTTGCCCACCCACATGGACTATAGGTCTGTCCGAGGAATGTATCCAGCAAAGCAAGGGTTGAGCTTTTACAGTACGAGTTGTACACTATTGATAAAATTTACTTGCCAGGACTGGGATTCGAACCCACGACATGGTTCTGGAGTCTGGTGCCTTGACCTACCCCATTGACTCACCATTGTGCTAACATTCACGATATTTTATGCCCTATGACCCTGGATTTGGCCCTATGATTTGTTATTTGACAAACCCAGGATAACTGAGCATAAAACATTAATTTCTTTAAATGAGCCAATGATGCGGTCTCACTAAAAGCTGTGAAACATACAACCAACAAACAAGACGGCGGCGAGTTTCTCCTACTATCGTATTACTCAGCATCTCTCACTCACCATCGTCCCTGAACCAAGGTTCACACTTGGCCACGACGTTGCCCAGGGTGGTGACCAGTTGCAGCAGCGTCTGGTGACTGTCCCTGGCTGCTGGGTCACTCAGCAGTGTCTGCAGCTGGAAATACGTCTTGTCCTCCACCTGCACATCGGAGGACCAGAGATCGTAAGCATAGATTAAGCATACTCCTTAGGAGATCACCCATCGTAACGGGACAAGCGTACACGGTCTGCTTGTACGTCCAAGGCGACGGCGGAGCTAGTTCGGAACGTCTACGCTGCCGCGCTGCTGTCGCTGCCCTTCCCCTCTCCCCCTTCGGCCGCGCGCCCATCTAAACAGCCCCTCCGCTAACCCCTCTTATATCTCCCATCTCCCAACCCCCAACACACTAGAGATGTACTAAACGATTACTTTGCCGTACCGGTTACAACGGATACGAGTACAGCTTGGTACCGAGTACCGAGTAGCGACTACTTTGTAATCGCGATTACTTGTGCGACGACTCCTATCGAGTTCTGGTACTTCCTACACTCGGCTTTCCTACCTGTATCCCATGCACACTAACGACTCCTGATTACAATTAAACAACACGAATATTTATACTTTTTAATGGCACTACTGAGTAAATTGCATAGCAAGGAGTACATCATATTTCTACTCAGTCCTAACAATCAGCATTTAAATAAACATTTCAGACATAGTATTATCTCTCCTTTCCAACAATGCTAAAATATTAAAACAAATATGTAATCATGACAGAGTTAAATTTAAGTTTATAATCAGGTATCTAAAAGTAATGATTCATCATATTACTGAACTTATTGAATGGTGAACAAAACATATGGGTTTTCAATTAATGCTACTTACAGAACGTAACAGCCCGCTAAGCAAAATCCCAATTTAATTTGTAATAATTCACCACTGCCACTCTGATTACTTTACACTGTGTTTGTAACGATTTAGTAGTCTCACTTTCCTACGTTATGGGTCGTTTGTATACTTCGGCTTGATTACAAGTACCACGAATAATAGAACAATTCTAGTACCTGTGAGAAGTATCCCGTCCCGACCGAACACGACTACTGAAAGTAGCCGCGATTACTTTGTATCTGGTACTCGACAACTACAGTATCCGGATACTTTTTGTGAGGCAAGTAACAAGTACAAAGTAGCGATTACAGATACTTGGACCCACCTCTACAACACACACACTCCGCTGAGTGCACCGACCGAAGCCTGTTACCACGTCCCGCCACCGCCAACGGCCGAGGCGCCTCGCCGAGGTGGTGTACTGCCTGAAACTGCCGCAAGCGTCTTTCGATTTTCATAGGAATGTCATGACCCATTCACATTACAATGTTATATTATTATACGCTAGTTATTAACAGGTGAAGACTGAGAAAGAATATGTTCGACCTTGCCTTATAAATCTGATTAATGATTATATTAATTGTTTTTGAGTTTTCCCAATAAATTTAATTCATTTTTTATATTTTGCGAACCATAAATTTGAACTTTGGTAGTTATTTCGGATAAAAATGACAATTTGACCGCATTTCATGGTCGCCGTAACTTTTAGACCAAAAACGACCAATGAACGTAGTTTATCGGGCAAAAATACCGCAATAGTTTATACTCAAACCGCAATTCAAAGGCCAACCGCCAGCGGAAGTATCAAAGTATGTTATCGTCGAAAACAAAGATTTTACCGAGACTAACATCGAAACAAATTTTATCAGCCGAGATACGGCGATTTTAAAAGACACCCGAGATACGTATTATTGGCCTAAAATAGCAATATATTCTAATTTAGCCGTCTAAAACGTCAATCGCACCACATTTTTTAGCCTGAAAACGGTCAAACTGTGTTATTAGAAAAATTTACCGATCGGGTGTGTGTTATCAACCAAAATCGATAATGTTATCGGCAATTTTACAGCAAAATTGCTAGCCAAAATGCGACCGCAAAGTTTGTTATCGGCTGAAAATTGAGTACCAACCTTATTTAATGCCGGAAATGTACTTAATCGCTAAAAAACGGCAATCGGACCGCAATTTCTCGGTAAAAAAACAAAGCTGGGTCGTGTTTTATATACAAAAGCGAAGTACGAAACGCATTTTACCGGGCAAAATCAGATATTTGGCCGTGTTTTATCGGTAAAAACATAAATTTTGCCACAACTTGGTGGTCAAAAACACCAAAATGAGTGAATTTTTTAAGTATAATGGGATGGACCACGTTTTATTGGCCTCAAGTGGCAAGCGAGCCGCATATTATCCACGGAAATAGCAATATAGTCTTGTTTTAGCGCCCGAAAAAAGCAATTGACCGACAAACCCCTTTTGCGATTTGTAGGGCAAAAACATTGACCTCAAAAAATTTAAGGGCCGCATTTTATCGGCCGAAAAAGTCTGCGTTTTACAGAAAAAAATTGTTTAAACAAAATAGGCAATTCCACTTCATTCTATTTGCCGAAAACAACAGTTTTCCTAGCATTTTAAAGTCCGAAATCGACGGTCGCAACTTGTTTATTGACCGAAAATGACGACCGAGCTTCAATATATGCCAAAAATCACAATCTAACCGTGATTTATCATAAAAATTGACAATCGGACCACATTTCCCCAACGTAAAATAAAGCCGGATTCCGTTTTATAGGCCCGAATGACAACCGGAACGTATTTTTTACGAATACAGTCGGCAATTCGACCCCGATCTATCACCAAAGAACGCCTATTTTTCCGCATCGGATGGATCAAAAACAGGAATTTACTTGCATTTAATGGCCCGAAATGACGATCGGCAACGTTTTTTATTGTCTGAAAATGACAACCAAAACTTTTCTTATTGACTGGGAACGACAGCGAGGTAGAAAACATGTCGGGATAGACCATGCTCGCGCCCATAGTCGGGATAGACCAAAATTCGGTACGGCTGGGCTCAAGGTCACATCTCAAAGTGTAGGATTCGGCGGTCGCAGCCGCAGCGCTCAGTACAGCGTCTTATGGGTTATTGGCGACGCGTCCTCAGTTAAATGAGGTTTACTGCGCAAGGGATTTTTTTATAGTAAAATGGTTTTTGGAATCGAATTACTGAATAAATTATTTATCTTTTGGTACTAAATTAAAATGTATTTAACCTCTAATTATGACGTAAAAACACGTGTAAGTTACAATATTAGCATACAAATCTCGATTTTCACGTACTCAACCTGGATTTTCATCGAAATTAATTAATTAACGACTCAATGACTCCCATATTTTATTTACTCGATACATGAGTCAACTCTTTTCGTGAAAATAACTATATAATAACAATTGTACGGCTTTTAAAGAGGCTTAGTTTTGAATTTTGACACAACAAATTTGATTCCATACCATCGCCTTTATAGCTTTGGTAGAAAAGTTTATTCAAAATTAAGTATCTTTCGTATTCGAGTTCCTTGACATGTTCCTCAACTTTTAACGCCAATATGATTTTTAAAGGATTGGTTATTACAGTATTGGCTGATGTAGAGGCTTAGTTCTGAGTTTCGACGTAAAACCATAAGTTCATTCATAATTTCGATTAAATATTTAGCTACACATATTTACTTACGACTTTGTATTTCATTTCTCCGATCTATTCCTTATTTATTCACACAAAATCAAATTATAAGTCTATTTGAATAGTTGTTAGGGAGGTATAACTTAAGTTTCTGTAAACAGATGTTGATTCTCTTCTATTTCAATGTTCACAATTAAAATCATAAAATGTGACCATAAAATTAAGGATGATAAACCTGAAAACATTTAAAATTTAAATACATTCTAATTTAACGATGTAATAAATAACTGCTAGAACTAGAAGGAAAAATTTTTAAGTGATACCAATTTTAAAGAGAGAAGGGTTTAAATAAAAGGCAAAATTATGTTTAGATAAAATCCAATACATATCGAGGTTATGACTCCTGTATTTTAACTTAGAAAATGGACAAATAAAGTATTTATTAAGGAATTTTTGCTTCACAACCACGTTATAACAAAACAAATATGTTTATTCTTGCATAACATTTTACTATGTACAACAAATAAGTCTCATATTATTTTTCATTTAATTTAATTACATATTCATTTATAATATTTAATATGCAATTTTTAATCATGATTTAGATTAGATCTCGATAAATGTTTTTTTTATCATAATTGAAAGCTGTGTTAAGTAACAATACCCCCGTAGCAGCAAACCTGCGTACTCAGCGAATTTCCAATGCATATATATGAATCTTAATACCACATAAAGCCACATACCAAGTTTCATCAATATACATTCATAAATAAAAGATTTATGACATTTTAATTATTCTCCATAAGAATAACATGGCGGCTGAGTATGTAGGTTTGCTGAAGGAAGGAACACAAAAAATGGGGTTTTATACAAATATCAATATAACTCATTTAGGTAAAGCCACATACCAAATTTCATTAATTTATTTTCATAATTAAGGGAGATAACACGTTACTTATTCTCCATAAGAATAACATGGGGCTGAGTACGCAGGTTTGCTGCTAAGGGAGCCTTTGGCAAAAATTGTTTTTTTTGAGCAAATATCAATGGTCCACAACCAGATGAAGCCGTATACCAAGTTTCGTCAGTATACGTTCATAAATAAGCGAGATATAAAATTTTTCTTTTCCTCCATAAGAATAACATTAGACAAAGTACTGTGTTTAGCACTTTTAATATCTCGGTAACCAATTGGCGTAGAGAAATGATCAAAATACCAAATTGTGTGTTTTTGTAAGCTGAATCCAATGGTGAAAACTAAAATTTGACTATTTCCAAAATTATATGTAAACAATTCAAAAAACCCATTTTTGGGGTACAAAACCCCCCCAAAATACCCCTTCGGATAGAGCAATCTGGCTGGTTTTCGAACTTAAAGTCATAAATGTTGCTTTACACGTTTATACCAAATTTCATCAAAATCGGATAATTTTTACGAGAGTTATCGTGCTCACGGACACACACACACACACATATATATATATATATATATATATATATATATACATATATACAGTTTTGAACGAATGGTGTTTTTGGGGTCTGGGGACCTCAAAACGAAAAGTTATCATGGTCCCGGGCCTAGGTCTTACCATGCCGACTACGGTAATAGCTTCTTCCCTATAGGGGATATTCGCTAATAACCTCAATATGATATGGAGTCAAATATATATTTATATAATTACTTTTTATAAAAATCTAAGTAAAATGAGAAGCGATTATTCTGATGTGGTAGTACGGCGCGGCGTGGGGCCGTGGTCGACGACGACGGCGGCGCGCGTAGAACTGAACATAGCCGTAATTTATATCGGATTATTGAAGAAACTAGAAGCTCTATCGAAAATTTTTTCGAATAATTTTTGAAGATCAACTAATTAGCTACAACTTTCCTGCTGGAAGTTTAATTTTACCTCAGGAATAAAAAACGTTCTCGCTTACTTACTTTTTTAAGTCATGTTCTTACAACCTTCTAATATTTTAATTATTACAAATTACACATAATTTTAAACTAAACTATATTGATACCGTTAGATGGGGACATTCATGCAGAAAAGAAATATATAAGTTTCATTGTAGTTGAGTTATTATTAAGAGGTATAGGAGCGTGTAAACGACAACGGGCTCACCGCTCGGGATTACTCAGATTTGCCGTGTCCTGCACTTTGGGTCTAGCCTGACAATGCGCGGACCGTTTTCTGTCCATTTGACGGGCTCTCCAGGGTTTTTACCTCCCTGGGGAACGACAACCGAGCCGCATGAACGAGAATGGCCGAAAAAGACGTTTTAAAACTAAATTAACGAATTTTCACCGAAATGCCTGTGAACTCTCTGTAGTAGTATTACAGAAGGCATATGAATCTGACTGACGACGCATCAATCAGACAAGTCGAGATGATGCTGCCGGGCAGACGTAGCACTGAAATTGAACCAATTGTAGATAATTTTGACTTATTTTCATATGTGGAATCAAATTCTGCGAATCACACCACGCTTTTTTGTGACACCCTGTATATATTTTTTGAATTACACATATTTGCCTGATTAAAATTAAGTTTATTTTTATCATATAGGTAGTCATGAATTCCTTTCATGAAACGTGACAAAAGTGTTTTTAAATAACCCTTAGGCCTATATACGCCATAACAATTTTAAGCAGATACGTTTACTTGATATTTTGTAATAATCGTTTAAATTTGAGATTTACTCACACATTGTAAAATACCCCCGTCGCAGCAAACCTACATACTCAGCGAATTTCCAATGGAGATATAAATGTCTTAATACTACATAAAGCCACTTACCAAGTTTCATAAAAATATATTCACAAATAAGCGTTATATACAATTGTAATTATTCTCCATAAGAATAACATTGGGGCTGAGTACGCAGGTTTGCTGCAACAAGGAACACAAAAAATTGTTTTTTATGCTAATATCAATATAACTCAACTAGGTGAAGTCGTATACCAGTTTTTATTAATTTATGATCATAATTAAGGGTGTCAGAGCATTTAATTATTATCCATAAGAATAACATGGGGCCTGAGTATGCAGGTTTGCTGCTACGGGAGAATTATGCGAAAACAATTTTTTGGAGCAAATATCAATAGACCTCAACGAGATGAAGCTGTATACCAAGTTTCGTCAGTATACGTTCATAAATAAGCAAGATAAATAAATTTGTTTTCTCCATAAGAATAACATTAGACAACGTACTGTGTTTAGCACTTTCAATATCTCGGTACCCAATTGACGTAGAGGAATGATCGAAATACCAAATTGTGTGTTTTTTTAAGCTGAATCGAATGGTCAAAACTAAAATTTGACTTTTTCAAAAATTATGTGTAAAAAATTCAAAAAACCCATTTTTGGGGTACAAAACGCCCCCAAAATACCCCTTCGGATAGGTCGATCTGTCTGGTTTTCGAACTTAAAGTCATAAATGCTGCTTTACATGTTTATACCAAATTTCGTCAAAATCGGATAATTTTTACGAGAGTTATCGTGCTCACGGACACACATATATATATATATATATATATATATATATATATATATATATATATACCCCCGTCGCAGCAAACCTGCATACTCAGCGAATTTCCAATGGAGATATAAATGTCTTAATACTACATAAAGCCACTTACCAAGTTTCATAAAAATATATTCACAAATAAGCGATATATACAATTTTAATTATTCTCCATAAGAATAACATTGGGGCTGAGTACGCAGGTTTGCTGCAACAAGGAACACAAAAAATGGGTTTTTATGCTAATATCAATATAACTCAACTAGGTGAAGTCGTATACCAGTTTTAGCGAATTTCCCCTATAGGGAAGAAGCTATTACCGTAGTCGGCATGGTAAGACCTAGGCCCGGGACCATGATAACTTTTCGTTTTGAGGTCCCCAGACCCCAAAAACACCATTTGTTTGAAACTGTATATATATATATATATATATATATATATAAATATATATATATATATATATATCTATATATATATATGTGTCCGTGAGCACGATAACTCTCGTAAAAATTATCCGATTTTGATGAAATTTGGTATAAACGTGTAAAGCAACATTTATGACTTTAAGTTCGAAAACCAGCCAGATCGCTCTATCCGAAGGGGTATTTTGGGGGGGTTTTGTACCCCAAAAATGGGTTTTTTGAATTTTTTACATAATTTTGAATTTTGAATTTTTTATAATTTTGGAAATAGTCAAATTTTAGATTTTACCATTGGATTCAGCTTAAAAACACACACAATTTGGTATTTTGATCATTTCTCTACGTCAATTGGTTACCGAGATATTGAAAGTGCTAAACACAGTACGTTGTCTAATGTTATTCTTATGGAGGAAAAGACAAATTTTATATCTCGCTTATTTATGAGCGTATACTGACGAAACTTGGTATACGGCTTCATCTGGTTGTGGACCATTGATATTTGCTCAAAAAACAATTTTTTCCCAAAGGCTCCCGTAGCAGCAAACCTGCGTACTCAGCCCCATGTTATTCTTATGGAGAATAAGTAACGTGTTATCTCCCTTAATTATGAAAATAAATTAATGAAATTTGGTATGTGGGCTTTACCTCAATGAGTTATATTGATATTTGTATAAAACCCCGTTTTTTGTGTTCCTTCCTTCAGCAAACCTGTATACTCAGCCGCCATGTTATTCTTATGGAGAATAATTAAAATGTCATAAATCGTTTATTTATGAATGTATATTGATGAAACTTGGTATGTGGCTTTATGTGGTATTAAGATACATATATATGCATTGGAAATTCGCTGAGTACGCAGGTTTGCTGCTACGGGGGTATTTATTCATTTATGTTCATAATTAAGGGAGACAGAGCATTTAATTATTATCCATAAGAATAACATGGGGGCTAAGTACGCAGGTTTGCTGCTACGGGAGAATTATGCAAAAACAATTTTTTGGAGCAAATATCAATAGCCCTCAATGAGATGAAGCTGTATACCAAGTTTCGTCAGTATACGTTCATAAATAAGCGAGATAAAAAAATTTCTTTTCCTCCATTAGAATAACATTAGACAACGTACTGTGTTTAGCACTTTCAATATCTCGGTAACCAATTGACGTAGAGGAATGATCGAAATACCAAATTGTGTGTTTTTTTAAGCTGAATCGAATGGTCAAAACTAAAATTTGACTTTTTCAAAAATTATATGTAAAAAATTCAAAAAACCCATTTTTGGGGTACAAAACCCCCCCCAAAATACCCCTTCGGATAGGTCGATCTGTCTGGTTTTCGAACTTAAAGTCATAAATGCTGCTTTACATGTTTATACCAAATTTCGTCAAAATCGGATCATTTTTACGAGAGTTATTGTGCTCACGGACACACACATATATATATATATATATATATATACAGTATCGAACGGATGGTGTTTTTGGGGTCTGGGGACCTCAAAACGAAAAGTTATCATGGTCCCGGGCCTAGGTCTTACCATGCCGACTACGGTAATAGCTTCTTCCCTATAGGGGAAATTCGCTAATATATATATATATACAGTATCGAACGAATGGTGTTTTTGGGGTCTGGGGACCTCAAAACGAAAAGTTATCATGGTCCCGGGCCTAGGTCTTACCATGCCGACTACGGTAATAGCTTCTTCCCTATATGGGAAATTCGCTAAAAACACCAATATTTTACACTGTTTTTCCTTATATAAATTTAAAATACCCCCGTCGCAGCAAACCTGCATACTCAGCGAATTTCCAATGGAGATATAAATGTCTTAATACTACATAAAGCCACTTACCAAGTTTCATAAAAATATATTCACAAATAAGCGATATATACAATTTTAATTATTCTCCATAAGAATAACATTGGGGCTGAGTACGCAGGTTTGGTGCAACAAGGAACACAAAAAATGGGTTTTTATGCTAATGTCAATGTAACTCAACTAGGTGAAGTCGTATACCAGTTTTTATTCATTTAAGTTCATAATTAAGGGAGACAGAGCATTTAATTATTATCCATAAGAATAACATGGGGGCTGAGTACGCAGGTTTGCTGCTACAGGAGAATCATGCAAAAACAATTTTTTGGAGCAAATATCAATAGACCTCAACGAGATGAAGCTGTATACCAAGTTTCGTCAATATACGTTCATAAATAAGCGAGATAAAAAAATTTTCTTTTCCTCCATAAGAATAACATTAGACAACGTACTGTGTTTAGCACTTTCAATATCTCGGTAACCAATTGACGTAGAGCAATGATCGAAATACCAAATTGTGTGTTTTTTGAAGCTGAATCGAATGGTCAAAACTAAAATTTGACTTTTTCAAAAATTATATGTAAAAATTCAAAAAACCCATTTTTGGGGTACAAAACCCCCCCAAAATATCCCTTCGGATAGGTCGATCTGTCTGGTTTTCGAACTTAAAGTCATAAATGCTGCTTTACATATTCATACCAAATTTCGTTAAAATCGGATCATTTTTACGAGAGTTATCGTGCTCACGGACACACATATATATACAGTATCGAACGAATGGTGTTTTTGGGGTCTGGGGACCTCAAAACGAAAAGTTATCATGGTCCCGGGCCTAGGTCTTACCATGCCGACTACGGTAATAGCTTCTTCCCTATAGGGGAAATTCGCTAAAAGCAATGGAAAGATTTGAAACTCCGTAATATAAAATTTGACAATATTTCCGTTCATTTGATAGGTCTCTCGTTAAAATCGGACTGGCCGTTTCGTAGGTGTTTCAAACCTGTATAATTTCTTAATGTTTCTCAATTTTTCAAAAAGAACATAAATTTTATTTGAACTTAATAAAGGTTTTCAAAGTTAATTACTCAAATCACAGAAATTACTTTATTTATTTTAATAATTTTAAATTTTTCGCGGAGTTTTTTTAGCCGGTAAAAGTCCGGCAATACTCTTGACTACGGATTTTTGAGTGTCCATGAGGATTTACTCTCCGTCCCGACGAAATTAAAAGGAAAAAAATAATAAATTGTGAAAAAGAATTAAGTGGGATTTTAATAAGGAAATATTGTATGTTATGAATTCACTGAATCATTGGTAATGAAATATCGGTTATACATACTATACACCTATTGCACTAATTTGTAATTATAACTGTAAGAGTATTTTCACAAGCGAACGTAGAACATTTATCAAGGAAGAAGCCGCTTTACGATTTGACGAAAGGAAGGCACGAAGGCACTGTGGCTGGTGGCTGGCAGACGCCCTGTGAGTGCGAGCGAGCCACGGCACTACGGCAGTGTCGCGTCGGCGGCGCCTTTCTCACTCCCTCTCTCTCTATCGCACAAGTACTCCCGCTCTCTCTCGCACACCGATGTCGTTTCCCCTCCTAGCCCGCGGATCGTTGGTTCCTCACGTGGCCACGAGCTGCGCCACTGCGCTGATGCCGTCGGCACTAATTCTATGCTAGTACTAGAAAATCCCGCAGGAGCACGCCACTGTTCACCCGTCTTCGTCTGACAACCTGCCCATGCAATATCTCCTAAGGAGTATGCTTAATCTATGTCGTAAGTCAGATTGGGCTTGTAATGGTTGCTAACACTACCTAAAGTATATTCGTTTATTTGTACAAACAAATACTAAAGGGGGGGTAAGGACTTTTTTACACTTGGCATATGTCAGTTGAAAAGAGACTGAGCCGGCATTGTTTCCAATTTAACAAATATTTTCACTATGTGATTTGATGGGGGGAGTGTGCAAATATGCAATACTGTTTCATTAAATACGACAGAAAATCAATGGCATCTGTTTAAGAAAGATGTTGTACAGAGTTGACTATTTCCCTAATAATTTGTATTTGTGTTAAATGGAAAGTATTTCCCTAATTTAACTACCAATTAATATCCGTTTTGTTGTTGTTGTAATTCCTAAATATGTTCGGTGAATTAGAGTTTTAAAAAATGGTTAAAGCGTAGGATCGTCTAAGCAAAAAATTAGGAAGCTTTACTCACCTCTTTCGTAGTGGAGTGTTCAATTAGTTTTCCAAACACAGGAATGGTGGCAGTTTTCACTGTACTGAAAATCAAATGTTGACTTTACAAAACAGATACAGTATGCTCCCAGCTATCCGAGGTGATGAGGGCTAGGCTTCCTCGGATACCAAAAATCTCTAATAATACAGAGGTAACTGATAATTTGAGGACATTTTATAAATGTTTAATGCCTAATTAGACTCTTTTAAATGAGCATATTATTGTAAAACATCTTTATTATCAATAAATCGAGAGGCTATATAATACAAAAACTTTCAATGCACAATTTTTAATTTAAGTACAGTATTTTTCAATAACCCTTTGTTTTCTTTTCCAATCCCCAACTGTCACTTCTCTCTTTCCTAATTCACGAGTTACTTTTCTAATTGACTCTCCCAAATATAGTCTTTGTAAGGCTTTGTTCTGTTTCATTCAAAATGTAAACAAATGCACACATCAAGTAATTATCTTTGACAGGTCACAAACTACAAGGTAGGATTGTTCTATGGTCCCGATGAGAGGGCTCGAGTTAATCGGAAAAGGCTGAGGGAGAATGAAAATGATTGATGAAACACAAACAATCATGTTATTTTCTCGCAGCCTAGCGGTCGGCAGACAACTCATGCAGACCAAGAAAACTCTACTTGGACTATACTTTGTTACTGAATAGTTGTAACGAGCCAAAATTTGAGGGGGGTTTAAATTCGCTACACAGTGAATATAAGCTATCTAACTAGGCCTAGAATTAACTGTTAAGATTAACTGGCTTAGCCTTGTAGGTCCTTACCAGTAGGCTTAGGCCTAGCACAGCCGCAATCCTGTTACTAACATAGCCTAGGCTTCAAAACTCACTTTGGCTATCACTTCACTTAGTTATGGAGCACCAAAGGGGGTGAAATAATTAACTAGTGGTTCGGCAATAGGGCACTAGTCGACTAAATAACCTCTTGGCTAGGTCAACCTTGGGCATTCACCGGCGACCCGAGGAACACTAGTGTTGAATAGGTTGACGGATACAACTTTACTAAACACTAGTGTAAACTCCAATAAGCGAATTTATCACCCCTAACACGGTTACATAATACGTAGCACGGTATCAAGAGTTTTATGAACATTGAAAACGTATGTTTGTAAACAGAAAACATAACCTCCCCAATCGCCGTTGCAGACAGCCACCTGTGGTGTTGTGTTTTAAACGCCACCCAGACAGCTGATCCGCGGTGTCGTTGATTCCTCCAAACGAACCCAAACCGCTGGAAATGATGATCAGCTGTTTACCCCTTCCCCTTGGAGGGGGAGGAATAGAGGGGTGGGTGATAAGGTAACGGCGAGGAGATCACTCGTTCTCTACGTTTTGTGCGGACAGGTCAGGTATTTTCGTGCTCTACGTTTTGTCCGGACCGGTGATTTGAGTACCCGGTTCCTCGGGTAGTGGGTACTACTGCGAGCTGTGATTACAGGTACGACCTGCGTTTCTTATATTTAATTAAGTTTAATTGCAGGACTTTTTTTTTATTCGTAAATATTTGTTTTAGCCAAATTATCAGTGCTGTATCGCACTTGGCATTAATCAGTAGTTTAACCTTGTGCCGTATTGCACGTTTTAAATTACGTTAACTCCCGATACAGATCACGAGTCTGTACGGGGTGTTTCAAGCATAGAATTGGATTAGATGACTTTCGATACTTTTAGCCTTTTAAACGATTTGGATTGGTGTTGTTAAAACCGCCAGTTGTGAGCCGACGAGGTGACCTTTCTGCTTGGGTGTCACAGGCACGTCACAACAGGTCTGAACAAACCCATTCCTGCAGAATTAGTTGTTGAACTAGAGTTGATAATTAAAAACCTTAGTGGGGATTGGGAGTTGTAACGCGTGAATACGTTAATTGAGTTAAACTTCCACCTTCTAAATTATTTTCTTTATAAATTTCAACTTGTTTTATTTTAATTGGCATTACCTGCAGGTGTGAGCGATGATGATGGTACAGTATCGTTGTGTCTGCCGGTACTGAGTTCACACCTGACTTTGTTATATTTTAATTTTTTTTTTTATTAATCTAAATCTGTACCATAACTAAATTTAATTTTAAAGAACCCTGGACAGACACAGCACGCCAGACTTGAGCGAATCCGCTGGCTAGGTCTGAGACGGCTTTCTCCCGGCTTAAAGAAAAAATAATTTTGTTTCTTTTTCGAGAAAGTCGTCACATAGTTTTGTATTAATGAATGACATTAGTACGTTTATATCTTCTCTCGGCAGTAATGAATTTTAAAATTATGAATTCTTTTACTATTAGTTTGAATTAAAACACAGGTTCAACACAAAACTATTATTATAACAATGAGAAAAATGTATTTTTTAAATAATAGCCACCTCAGATAACCTATGTTACTACCTGGCTCCATACAGTCAATTTACGGTCTCCAACTTATGGAAAGTATTTTTACTGGTTGAACTATTTAGGCATAATAAGTGTTTTACATACAAATAATTGAATTTGATAAATTTACTCATTTTGGAAATATCTCCAAGACGGCCTAGAGACATTTACCAACAATATTATAAGTTCCCTTCCACTGGGTATGTTCCTGGCTCTCCTCACTATTCCTACATAATACACTATACAGAACTCACATCTCCGGATCGCTGGCTAGTGTGATGAGTGCGGGCACGATGCGGTTGGTAACCATGGACTCTCCCATGTGAGCCACCGTGTGCCCGAACATGGCGGCCGTCAATGCCCTCACTACTGCTCGCGGGTGCACCACTCCTGCTCACAATGCACTACTCGTTAATACCGTAGAACCTCAGGGGGAGTGACAAAGATTTGACTTATCATATATAGCTATTCTTTATTTACAATCATAAAGACAGAAAATAAGAAATAAAAGTCATAACAAAAGTGATATTAACAATGTTTTTCATTCCAGCAACTCTATCAAGATATGAAATAGAAATTAACAAATTATCAGTTACATTAGTTGTTGTTTTGAGCTTGCCTGGTGTATTATGGGCATATGTGAGTGAAATAGGGACAATCACTTGGTTGTATAGTAGCTGGTTTGTTTCATCACTGATTTTTTTCTCTTATAACTAATGTGCATCATGGTCAAAAATAGGTTTCAAAATCAGGTTCTTAAATGTAATAAACCGGGCCTCAAGTTGCTTGGACCTAAACAGAACAGTTGTGTAAAAGGTACTTACTCGCTGACACAGCCTCACTGTATGTCTTTAGAGATTAGAACCCATCACATGGTTCAAAAAGTCTATACAAATTATGTAGCCTAGTCATTATTTTAGGATAAAAACATTTTTTAACAGATTATTTATTTTTGACTACAACAATTTAGTTATTTCTACTATAACAATGTAGTTATTTTTATAATTTTAATTATTATGATGACAATCGGGATACCAAGTAAAAACCAAACGAGGTCTACACAAAGAAAATCAGTCTTGCTTCCAATTAATTATTCTCAGTTAATAAATAATTCAAATAAATCTTCATCACCGCTGTTTGGAAACAAATAGATCCATTAACAATTAGTGTTTGAAAACTACCATTTCAATGATGATAACAGATATTTGCTCGTACCTTCCCACAGTGCCGCCATAACTGTGTCGTGCAGTGTTGCCACCTTACACAGCTGGGAGACACTGACTTGCAGACAGTCCGTGGGTGCGCCACACAGAGACAGCGCAAACAGGAATCTCTGCACCACCGCACCCACTTCTGCCCCTTCACTCTGTACAGAAAACATTCTTGGATGTCACCAGGTTTTGGATGTTAACTTGATATTGTTATGTTGTTTACCTATTTATTAAGTGATTACGATCAAGAAAAATCACAATCATATTTTATTACTTAAGATTTCATTACTCAACTAAAAAACAAACACATAAACCATAACAAATAAATGACAGATAAATTTAAAACAACCGATTATTATAAAGATGTCATAATGATGATTACTAAATGTTTGAGTAAGGTTGAGACTGCTTCCAGTATTGAAACACAGATTCTACATTTTTGAAAAACACAGGTCATTGCCGTGCAAAAACCATCTGTTTCGTAAAGATAAAAGAAAACGACTCCTCCTTTATGGATTTTGAAATGATCAGAGTTAAACCTTAGAAGCAGTGATCTTATAAGTTTTCATGGTGAACAATATTTTCACCACCAGGAAAATCAACATGAATCAATGGGGATCAAGAAATACCACAAAAACAAAGTCGCAGGTACCAGCTAGTTTTATAATAAATTTGAGTGTCAATTCAAAATAAAGTGTAGCGTTATTATTTTCCTATCAAACCTAATAAATAGAGAATGAAAAATAAAGCTATACCTGTATGGGGGCCACAATAGCCAGCAGATAAACAGGAATAAGTGAAAGGTTTGGCCAATCGTGGTCCAGGGTTACGAGGCGACTCTCCAGTCCGTTCAGCCTCTCCGCAAACACTGGTTTTATCTGTTAAACACATGTCACATTGAAATTAAATGAAATAACATAATGAAGGGGGAATAGTTGGACAGTTTATTAAAATACTTGAATATTTCTCTAGTTAATTGACCCACCCAGTGCTTAAAGAAAGATTACAACTGGATTATAGAATCACTTGACAACCAGATAATTGAACTTTTTTCAAAAGGTTATATTCTTGATTAATGGTTATGCCTAAATTGACTTAAAAATTAAATTAATTAGTAAACAAACAGCAAAAACAAAACATAAAAAACTGTAAATTATCAAAAATAAAAGTCAAATGTTTTAATTAAACACTGATTACTTTTATAACGTCTCCTCCTCTAGTCATACTCATGCCACACCGTTCACTGGCTTCACTAATCTTCAACGGCCAATGCCAAGTGCAGTCATCAACAAGGCCTGGAACAGGGAGTACCAAGTAACTTACATGGCAGTTGTTTTGAGTAGTTGATGCCGGCAGTTGGCTTCTGACTTGCGCTTATCTAGGGTCATTTATAGTGTGTTCTACTGCAAGTCAGTTGCCAATAGTTTTGCCTAGGTTGATGTGGTGGGGAAATGTCATATTCGCCAGCGACTTTGCTCAGGGGGTCAGCTACTGTCAATGAACCGCATCAGTAAATTCCAAGTTCTGTTTATATGGTCTATCGTAGCAACTATCACTGGATACCAATATCTCTCCTTGGCACCATGGAAAGGGAAACTGGACCTTAGTTCTGTGTCCTGAAATATTTTCATTATGCCTTATGTTTCTTTGAAGTATGTTAGTTTCTTCTGAGCCGATTTGCCTATTTGAGCTAGTGAACGACCTTGATCTGTACACGCATTGGTCACTGTCTCTATGAGTCTGATGATCTTAAGTTTCCTCCTTTCTTCTCAGATTAGATGATCTTCAGCTGACTTCTGATCAACTAGGAGTCTGTAATGTTAAGTTATTAGTTTAAATAACTTAAACTTAAAATTAAATTAAAAAATCGAAACCCACCATATTAATAGTAACTGTCTTTCCGAAGCCAGCTGCCAGGGATTTGAAGAACGCGATGAATGAATTAAGTAGTTCTTCGTTGGTGACGTCCACTGACTCCAAACAACCCAGGACTTTTGGAACTCTGAAATTACAATATACATGACCAACGTTGTAGACCTTAATAATTATTTATTTTAAATAGAACAACATATTTACATAAACTCCAAGAATGGGTGGTGAGGAGTGGTAGGAACCAGAGTGGTTATTACAGAATTAAACATTTAACTGCATCACACGTTTTTCCTGGGACAGTCCTCAAACAATGGCAACACAAAGAATACCCACCTTTACCTCAATGAGCATTAATATTTTAAATATTTAAAAATTCCAAACATGGCTTGTAGAAACTTTGGGGAAATTTTCTTTAAACCGGAGACTCCTGGATACCTGGTTAAATGGCCTGGCTACCCAGTAAAGGGTGAGCCCATTTGGGGAGTATAATGGATTTTCCCTGTCAGTCTATGCCACTTAGGGGGTGTCGGGGAGAAAGGGATTTTACCCAAGAAACTTTTGAAAATTTTTAGGCTTCAGGGCGAACCGACCTAGGGGAGATATCCTCTAATAGACTCTGAAAGCCAAATAAACTGGAGGGCTCTCTAGGAAAGATGGTCCTTATCTGTTACATCCAAGAGGACCTCTTGGTAAGAGGGAATATATCTGGGGTTGCTAAGTCTAAGCCAAGGTGCAGGTTAAGTTGAGGAGTGAATTTTTTCTTTTGAGGTGACTTTCTGTCCTATCTTTCCCACCCGTGCACATTCCTTCCTTCTCGTGGCTCTACAATATGCCCAACGAAGACATTTTCAGTCAGATTACACTTTCCCTCAAATTTAATATCACAAGTTTTAGAATACAACTAATAATAAACTGACAGAAATACTTACAAGGTATCTGCAATCCAGTCAAGTTCAGGCCAGCGGTTGTCTTTGACTACAACATCGAATGCACTCATGACCGAACCAACAGTGAACTCCCCTTCATAGAACATGGCTGGATTGGCCAGTCCGTGGCACACGTCCGCAAACCCACTCCCTCAAACACAGACATAAATCGATTGGCTAACACACAAACACTAACACACACACAAACACACACACACACACACACACACACACACACACACACACACACACACACACACACACACACACACACACACACACAGTAATGTAAACGTACAACTAAATGGCTTAAAAGAATAAATTGTATTATTATTGTATTTATATACACTGGTGATCAAAAAGGGTCTAGTTTGTAAGCAATTTTATGAGGTCGAATATAAGCTTATGTCACAAAGAATTTGTCATTAAGTCCTACAAAGTATACTGATTTTGCTTTCACATTTGTGCCGATATGTTTACTTTGACCATAATTATGTCCAAAAATGCATGTAGTTCATTAATATATATGGAGGCATTTTCTGATCACTCAGTGTCTAATCCACCCTCCAGGCTGTTTTATAAGTGTGGAATTCATAACCGGACAATATTAAAATTTATAATAGTTTCTTAAAATGTAACACTTTGGCTTGTAATTAATTAGTTGGCTCTATAATTAAATCTATAGGCATAAAGCCAATTGGTTGAGCTTCTTGCGACCAACAAAAGCCCAACTTGGGAAACTAGTTTAACCACTAACTTTCCCTTGCAAACCAGGCTTATGTGTGATGAAATATACGAGTTTAACAATTAAAAATACCTACCAATGCCTACAATCATTTTCAAACTTAACCCTTCATTTAACTAACCGTAACTACTTCTTAATTACATTTCTGACTTACTGGGTTCGGCGAGAGGCAGTCCAGGCTGTATGTGGTCCGTGACAGTCGGCACTGTGGAGACGGACATCACCAAGAAAGGCAACAGAGAGCGAAGCGCTTGTAGCAAGACGACAGCTCGGCTAGTGACTGTGGCGCGGCTGTGTGAAGGACTAGAAGACTGCGACCTGCCCTGCACAGAGCACGGCATTGTTTCATGTTACGCACAGCACACACTAGATGGAATCAGAAGGCCACCAATCCAGCCTGGATGTTAGCAAGTTTGTTAGTTTATGAAAAGCCTATGTTTCTCTGCACCGGTCTAGTGTACAGGCTCCCATAAGATAACAAGCAATCGGATTTTTAAATTTCGGCTGGCCTGGTCTGGGGCTGATCTTCTCTGGTCTAGTGTTTTCCTTGCCTTAGGCATGTTTATGATTATTTTGGCAAGCTGGTGAATATTTACTTATTAATTCCCTAAGGAACTTTCAATGAGTAAACTATGATCAATTTGAAAATTAACAATTTTGACGATTAAGGAGTCGCAAGTTAAAAGCAATCCCCTTTAGCTGTCACAACTGTGTTTCATTGAGAGCTTCTTGCATGGCAGGTGAGAAAATACAATAATATAAATATTACTTTGTGACTGAGTTATATGAACATAACTCAGGTAAAGTAATAAAGATGATTCTGCAGACACTCAACATAAAAACAAATTGTCCACTGTACATGAGAACTCCAGTTACAAAAATGTTCTTGAACATACCGGAGTACTTCCTGTTCCTACCTTTGAACTCTCGTAGCTCATCAATGGATACTTTGAAATTGTTCAAACACAGTCAGAATAGTTGGCATAAAAATAGTTACAAAAATTGAATATCTTGTGATTTCACTGTTTAGCCTATGTCTTCCAAACTTCCACTGAATGGGAGCACAAATTCTAGACTAACACTTGTAAGCAACAGAAAGCAAAATTGTGTCATCATTCACGACTGGAGTCCCTGTTGACGAGTACCTTGAGCACAGTGGCGAGAGCCGCCGTCAGCCGGGGCAGCAGCCGCTCTTGCAGCCAGCCCACGCTGAGCGCCCACTGCGCCACAACCATCAGCAGCGTGTTGGTGGCGCACTCTGCCACCGCGGCCGAGCCGTCCTGTAGCGCCGTCTGCGTCAGCTCCTCACTCTGCCCATCATCGGAAACAATTACAGCCGAGATCACTGACGGTACTGGTAATATCTCAACTACTCTTACCACGGATACACCTACTTACCTTTAGATCCCTAGCCCTTATCTTAGGCTCCTAGTTAGGCCTAGGAAGTAACATGTAGTTGTTTTGGAATCTGCCTTTTAATTTATTATTAATAATTTATTATTAATATGTATTCAACTAAACATATATCATAACAAGGAAGTATAAGATTACAAGAAAGAATATCGTTAAACTATGTTTTGATATTGAAGACCTATTATAAAGACCTTCCTCTCAACCTGTTGTTCGCTAAACATTTGGTTAGTTTAACTGAATAAGCAAAAGTCTAGGTGTGACTTTTAGCGAATTTCCCCTATAGGGAAGAAGCTATTACTGTAGGTGGCATGGGTAAGACTTAAGCCCGAGACCATAATAACTTTTTGTTTTGAGGTCCCCAAATGCCAAAAACACTATTCGTTCAAATTTATATATATATATATATATATATATATATATATGTGTGTCCGTTACCTCAATAATTAAAACAAAATTTGGCACAAATATGGAGAGTAACATTCATGACTCTAAGTTTGAAAACCAGATCGATCGGATAATGTGAAGGGGGTTTCACAGGGGTTTTAAATTTTCACAAAATCAGATTTTGCATTTTTGACCCTAAAATGTTAAAAACACTCAATTTTGGTTAAATCATTTTATAAAAAGGTTAAAAAGACAAATAATTTAGTATTTTGAATCATTAACCTAAGTTAAGTGGTTGTATAGAAAATAAAAAAAACGTGTCCATACAATTTCCCATGTTAATCTTAAGGGAAAACGGTTTTTGGATTTTACTCAGATAATTTTGCTAAAAACTTCACATTTCTTTTTACCAATAAGTTTAGCTCTACAAAACAATCATTTTGGTGTTTTCATTGTTGTTCTACGTCCCCAACCATTGCAGAGATATTTAAAGTGCTAAACAAAGTATTGTTGTCCAATGTTATCCTTATAGAGAATAAATACAATTTTATATATCGATTATTTACGAATGTATACGGATGAAATTTGGTATGTGGCTTCACCTAGTTGCGGTAAATTGATATTTCCACAAAAAATATTTTTTGTTGATTTTCCTTGAAACAGCAAACCTGCATACTCGGATCCCATGTTATTCACATGGAGAGTAAGTATGGGTTCATATCTCCTTTAGTTATGAACCTAAATTAATAGAACTTGGTATGTAGCTTCACCTGGTTAAGTTACATTGATAATTGAAAAAAAACACATTTCTTATCTTCCTAATTTTATTCTTATGGGGAATAAATAAAATGTTATAAATCACTTATTTATGAATGTCTTTTTGTAAAACTTGGAAAGTGGCTTTATGGGGTAGTAAGAAATATATAAATGCATTGGAGATTAGCTGAGTACGCAGTTTTGATGCGACGAGGGTATTTTATTGTTTGCTCATAAAATGTTATTACTTCAGGTTAAAATAAATAAAAGCAAGTTTATTCCTTGTACTAATGCAACAAAAAAACTCCTTTAGTTTGGACCACGTGAGAGAATGAGAGTAGTCATTACTTAAAAACAATAAACTCTATCAACGATTCTTGGGAAAAATAGTTTTAACTAGAGATGTGCGAGTACTCCAAAGTTTGAGTTCGAGGCGAGTTCGGCACTAAAACTTGAGGTTTTACTGAAACTCAAAAGTTTTGAGCGAGTTTAGTGTCAAAATTGCAACAACTCATAAATATTTGTAAATTGTTGTACAAGTATTTTAATTTGCTTTATAAACTGAAATGTACTGCATTAAACTTGTAGTGTAGCACTAATACGAGGAAGGAAGTTGTCCTAACTATTTTACAGTCTCTAAATCGTCCACAGAGTAACAATAAGTGACTCTGTGACTCGTTATGACAGACGACAATGATGACTCAGCATCCAAGAAGAAATCCAGTTCATCATAGAGTAAAATGTTTGACAAAAATCGTGTTTTATTAATGAATTCCTTCCCCATGACATAATTATTGCCTAATAAATTGATGTATTTACTGTGAAACTTACGGTTTAGTTTTGTACGTAATGATAATTTTTCCATCTTCTAAGATGCCATAGGTCCAATTAAGTAGTTAAGTGTTTTAAAATATTGAGTTAATACATATAATTTTGCCATTAAAATTGTAAATAAACGATTTATCTTACAACTTTATAATTCTTAAACATATGCTTAAAATGTCTCATATTGTAATGGCATGGATCATATAATGAGTATTACTGAATGATTATTTTTCAAGATCAATGATTTTGGTTACAGCAGACGATTAAAATACTGTATTTAGTGTTTATCAGAATTGAGAATAACAAAATAATTGGTGTCTTATGTAGATTTTTAAAACCTTTGAGGATTACATGATCAATTTAATGAATGGAAGTACGAAGATAAAACCAAAAACATGATTCAAAAAATATTAATAAATGTAATAATCTGTAGCTTACTCTATAGTCAAATATACTGCTAAATTGGTTTGCGTCGTCTGCAGCATCGCATCTTCTGTAAATTCAAATTGAGTGTGGACGCATTTGACGTGTTAAGAGTTGTGATGTGGATTCTAGTGTTTTATTAATAAATAAGAATGTTGTGGCTTATAAGCTTGTGTTACTCTTTACATCAAAACAGAGGATTTACCAGGACCTTTAGATTGTGTTGTATGAACACTGTCTGTATAGTCCACTTTTAGGTTAACCTAACCTTGTCATTTTTTAAAGTAAAATATCAAAAACGTGTCTGTAATAAAATATAATAGGTACAGTTAATCTAAGAAGTTTGTGTTTGTTTTTTGTCCCATAATTATTGAAATTGAGTCAATCCATTAATTTTAGGCTCAACTGTTCTTTGGCATTGAGCGGTTTTTAAAGACAAGTGATTTGGTTTTGGCCATGTTTAAGTTTCATTACTTATTTTGTAAATAATTCGTAATATTTGAAAACTCTATTTAAGACATGGCTTAAATTGATTTGCCAGGCACTTTCAAACATATCTTCATGTTGTTACTAACGGATTGTTATTATTAGGACTATTAGTGTTAAAAATAATGCTAAGATATGTTAGTAAATACATTTTGTGTGGTAAGTAAGTAGGCTAATGTTTTTACCATGTAATAGGCCTTTTAAATATTAAATTAAAGTTTATTTTAACTTGAAGCCCGAAATGTAATTTTATTTTCTTCAATCGGAGATAGATGTAGCCTAGGCCACAAGTGTTTATTTTTTATGTGCCCAGGCCCAAACATAATATAATACAGGTATGTGTCAAGCTTTCTACAGTTTTATACTGTTTAGGAAACTCAAGACCAAAATTCCTCGCCATCACTTGGTCTCCGTCTACCACACACTTCTTCACAGCCATCTAATGTACGGTCTGGTGCTGTGGGGTCACTCTCCTGTAGCTCATGATGTGCTGCTCCTCCAAAAGAAGGCACTAAGAACTATAACGTCTTCTGGGCACCTGGACCACTGCAGGCCCATCTTTAAGGAACTGAGAGTAATCACAGTTTTCAGTCAGTACATTTTTTTCCACACTCGTCATACTCAAGCAGAGCCTTGAAACATTCATCAGAAGAGTTGATGAGCACCCCCACGGGACTCGACGAGCGAAAGACATCGATATGCCGCGTTGCCGCCTTAGCAGCACGCTCAGAAGTTATCCACGGTATACCATTAAGATCTTCAACTCATTACCAGTGGAAGTGCGTGAGTTGAACTTGCCTGCTTTCAAAACATTGATTCGTGGGAAACTAATAAGTAGGCCCTTGTATTCTCGGGCTGAACTTGAGAAAGAGTCACTATTCAGCCCAAGCAAAACTTTGACGTCCTGCCATGCCACATAAGTTTCAGTACAAAAGTATTAAATGTATGTTTTATGTTTTATGTTTGATGTATAATTTGACGCAATCTATCCGACCTAGGTCGGTCAACGATGGAGAAATCAAGTATTCAAGTAAGTAAGTATTCAAGTAATACAAAACATAGGATAAATAAAAAGGAGGAAATAAAATAATAAACTGAGATTATTTGTTAATGAAACTGTTAACTAATACCATGTAGGCTATAACAACCTTAATAAAAAAAGATTAAAAGTATTTAATCTTCATGGCTAAATTTTATGCAATAACTTTGGGTATGATTTATTTTCAGATAAATGTACCCACCCCAAAGAAGCAGAGATCCATTTATTTTACTTACTATTGTTATTTTCTGGTCATATTGTCTAGAAAAGTATATTTTAATAACAAAATTTATAAATGGACCCCTATACCACTGTTTTGACCCAATCCCATCTAACTCGACCTGTTTTTTTTTTTTTTATTTGTATAGCGACTCAAACTCGAGATTAAAATCTTTTGCGATTTACTCGACTCAAACTCGACTTGACTTAAAAAACCTGTACTTGCACATCTCTAGTTTTAACCGATTAGATCCAAATTGTAACAACCACAAATTTCACCCCTAATGAGGCACTCCAGAGCTGATTAATCATGTCCTATAATTGTTTGTTATTCAGTCCTTTCAACGAACAATGTATACAAATCAAACAAACTTACATGAGTGGACATGTGATGCCAAAAATTTTAAAATGTGTATCCGTCACACTAAGCATGCACGGATTAATTTTCTCTTAGATGCAATAAAATATAAAATAAACACGTGTGACACTAAGCATGCAAGGATTAATTTTCTCTTAGATGCAACAAAATAAAAAACGAGTTTGCATGCAGCACCCTGACGTGAGGGAAGTGAATTTCCACATAAAAACTTTTAAAACTAAAAATCAGTGTAAAAACATACGTTTGTCCAAATTTTATCGAAATCTGAAACCTTTGATTTTTTGGCTGTTCTGATACTCCTGGTTTCATTTACTTGCAAAGCTGGGAATACAATTTTGCGCATTTTAAGGTTAGGAGAAGGTTCAGACAGGCTTGAAAGTAGGTGTGAGGTTGCTGGGGGTAATAAAAGTACTCTAACAAAGGAATAACAGGCTTTTCTAGTGGTAAACCCCCATAAGACAACGTACTGTGTTTAGCCGATACACATTTTCTTTAATAACTCGGTAAATATTTATGCTAGAATGACGAGAGAGGGCTTAAAACTTTCGCCTTTCTAATTCCCATCGTTTTACATGCATTAATTTTACATCTGGGGCTTTTCTGACCCTTTTTGGGCCCAAAAACTCGAAATTTGAAAGATTAATCCCCAAAAAATGGGTTTAGAGTTTTCCGATTGTTTTGCCCAACGAACTTGTCTAACAGATTATAGAAAGGAAGGTCCCTACCAAAATTGAAGTAAATCGGACAAAAAATGTGACCGCTAGAGTGCATACACATATACATAACATTTTGAACGACCCCCCAAAACGTGTTCAGGGGGTCACGTTAGGAACTTCTATGGTGGTCCCGGGCTTAAGTTTCACCGTGCGGGTCATGCTAATAGTTCACTTTCAAAAGGAAATTCACTAATAAACACTTGTGAAAGTTACCTGAGAGTATTTGTCAGTATCGACCATGAACGCTATGATCAGGGCCAGACTCTTGACGCATGACACTCGCACTGCCTCCTCCCGATCCTCTGACAACAGCTGTTGTAGGATCGACAGCACCAGAGAGTTCCTCAGCCCTGCCTGCCAAACAACAAACTGCTTTATCCACTTTCGGTATTGTTAAGTACAACAATAAAATAACACTAAAGAGTCACTTTCTCCAACAACATTTTAATTTTAGGTGTGGTTTAAACTTACGTGCACGAGGAATAGTCAGTAATGAAATATCAGTATTCCTTTGCACAGTGAAAGGGAGTAGTGCGCTACAAGAGCGACGCTACAGTAGCGCGCTACTTTTTTAGTAGCCTCAGCTGTAGCTCCGCTACTTTAGAAAAAAGTAGCTTTAGCTGTAGCGCGCTACATTTTTAGAGTAGATGTAGCGGATTATGTAGCTACTTTTTACGCAACTTTTACAGTTTTCATGTAATTACGTTTACATACTTGACTTCAATTAATTAATCATAACATAACCTCAATCTCTGACCTTGATGTTTTGCAAAGTAAAATATTTCAATAAAATAACATGTAGATGTAGGTTACATTTAATGTGCGTACATCATACCACAAGGTACTTTGATTCTATTTTTATTTTGCTAACCACTTTTTATCATGGAACCAGAAGCAAAAATTGACGATGACATTAATGTTATTGATAAAGAAGCTGGTACTTCTATAGGGCGGTGAACATAAAAAAAGCCCTACCATTACCGACCAAGAACATTTTTCAAACTTCTAAAGAAAAGTTATTTTGTAGTAACATGTAAGTTATGGTGGAATTGTGGCCTAACTGTTTCTAGAAATTCAAAACTTAATATGAAGCTACATATTAAGGTTAGTTCTTTTAAAATTTGTATGTAGGCCACGTCTATTAATGCTATGAGTTACTTTACAAATAAATTATTGCAAAGACCAACGTTTTTTCAATACCACATAATTTATGAAAAGTATGCCTGTGGGCCTAGTATTTGTCAATTGTGAAACCAGTCAAATGTAACTTAAGTATGCCTATGTTATTTGTCATGGATTGTTGAATATATTATGATTGAAAATTGTTTGGTTCCTCAGCTGTTTCTTTGATGTAGGCCTATATATTTGAATTAATTTTAAGACGTTATTTTGTCATGTTGCTAATCTGTTTACACCAACCATAGATTTAAAAATAAATTTGATTACATAGAAAACTAGGACTGAAAACAATAAAATAAGGCAACTTATGTATTTGTGAAAATTCATAACTAAAACACTATTAGATAGAGTGTGTGGGGCAGTAAAATTTGTTAACGTTATTAAAAAAAGTAATGACCAGACTGTGAAAGTAGCTAAAATTGTAGCTATCTACTTTTTACTGGTAGCTGTAGCCAGCTACTTAAAAAAAGTAGCTTACCCAATACTGCCTTTGCATGCACATAAGTGGTACAAAGATCAGCGTTTTCAAAATTCGTAATAGACAGTTGACGTTGGCCCGTGGGAGACTAAAAACGTGGGAAATTAAACTCAAACTAACTTTTGGTACTTTTGAAACCAAAAATTTTACCTAGTTTTAGTTAGTGGGAACACAGTTTATCCATTTATTTGGTAGAAAAATAATCTTAAAATCGGAGTATTAGTTTTTTGTTTTAAAATGTATTTCAATTAGTGAATGAAGAAAATCATACAACCATTTTACTGAATTTAATGTTTTAGTAGAGGGATGGTAAGGTAAATTATGGAAGGAAGCATTGATATTTCACATGAAATTGATAATAGTGGTTATAATATATCAGGGCTCAGGATCAAGAGGACTCATGACAATTTGGAAGAGGTAGAGTTAATTATTTAAAAAATGGGAATAAACCCAAATTGTTTTAACAATTTTTTGAAATAGCAAACATTGTTCTAAGACTTATTCAATATTCTATTTCATCCATAACAAAGAAAGACCGTGCAATACCTAAAGTCAAATAAATGGGTAAAGTTTCCAACATCAACAGTCTTGTCAACTAAACCGACTAGATCAAGTTGTCGGAAAATCAAGTTGTAGCTTAACCTCAAGATAAAATAATCTCAGACTTAATTTACACTTGAGGAGGGGGAGAAATGGTCCAAAGGAAAATAATAATATAGATATATTTTGGTCATGTGAAACGAATTGAAGATACAGAATCTATCAAGAGGAGCACTTGTTCCACAAACTAGTGATTTGCATGAATACTTAATTCTCTAAAATAGCAGCAAAGAGTGACAAACTATTTTTTACATTAGTAAACAATAAGGATGATGAGTATATGATGACAACAGTACAATTAATTACTACAACAGTACAACAGTATTACTAATAAATGTTAATAACTAAACCTTAACAAACATTCTGGTAGGCCATCATAATGTTTACAGATCATACAGATAAGATCATATCAAATAAACCCTTAGATTTAAGGGGCATTGAACTCAGTGCAAAAATTAACACCCATTAAATCTCAGCATTATTTTAATAGCACAAGATAACATTACTCCAAGCACTTGCGACTATTATATTCACATCACTGAAAATGTGACACATATAAATTGTGTCTCAAATTATAAAATACTAAATGTTATTGATAAAAAAGTCATTTGTATAAAAAAAACAACTAAAAATGAGCTCACTATTTAAATTTCAAGACGAAAGTTGGTTCTTCACTTACAACAGAACTACAGTACTTCTCTGGCCTCTAGGAAAGCTTCCAGTATCTATTCTCGAGAGGACTACTCTCATAACCTAGGGTTTCATTCATCTGTAACCTGACTAACCTGATCTGCCTGAAATGCTATAATTTTATTTGTAAAAAGTGTACGGATATTTGAAGGGTAAAAACAAGTATCGATGTTAGACATAACCGTTCCGTTTGTCCACTCGACTCACCGAGATGTATGGGGACAGCGCACTGCAGGCTTCCGCGACCAGCAGCCGTCGCTCCGTGTGCTTGTGACTCATCTGCTCCCAGCAGTGAGACAGCAGCTCTGACTCTATGACCGCCTGACTGCTCACCCGGGCCAGGGCTACCAACCCTGCGACATCAAACACTAACGTTAACTGTTGCTGAGGAGCAAAGACTCGTATCCACAGGTTTTACAGTTTACAGATTCATATTAGGAACAACTCATTCATAACAACTAATTAACTTATTCCAGCCTACTAGGTTAAACCTGCAATTTCTTTGATGGAGGAAATAATAAAGTCATCAAATAAATTTAAAAAATCAAATATTAAGGTATTAAGGCTTTAAAAATATAAATTAAATAATTTTTGAGTAACCTTGTAATTTGTTTATAATATCAATTTTGCTCAGCTGGTGCCTCACACGGAAATCACTCGCATACCAGAGAAAAGAGCACTTTTGGTACGAGGGATGAAATATACTATTGTAAGTCCAAGAATGGGTAATAAACAACCTTATATTCATTTACATAGAATAACGACCTGCAAGAATGCAACGTCTCTCATCATCTTGTGGTCGTTTCTTGAGGTTGAACAGCCCCTGGAGCAGACTGTCTCTCTGGGCCGAGTCACTGTGAAGGTGGATGGTCCAGATAAGTAGTGGAATCAGTTCCTGAAAACAAGATAGTAAGTAGTGGTATCTTAAAAAAACAATTTATTTATATATTTATTCAGAATCGGGTGATTAGAAATATGATAAGACTATCATAACAGCGCATCCATTTAATCATAAATATATGAGATTTTATAAATAATGTTTTTTTTAGTAAGAACAGAGCAAGTAGGTTAAAGTTGTGTGCAATATTCATGTAGAACATCACAGTATAGGGGAAAACCACCTCCGCCGTGACTTGCCCACTATGTTCTGCCACGTATATTAAAATCTTTATTATATATAATTCTGTAAGCAAAATTTTTAAGCCAAAATTGTGGGAGTTTGGCAAAACGCAGGATGATGGGAGACGGCTCAAATTAAAGGTCTCGATCCCAGGGACTCGGGAAAAATAGCAGCATCTCCATAACCAGCAAACGAGAAATAACGTAAAACATCCCCCATAAGAAAAGCAAAGGAAATTAAAGACGTCTGCTTTGTTTACACTAAAACATGTGATTAAGAATCTATTTTATTTACGAACTGACGTGTTCTAATCAGATTAGGCAGAGAATTGGAGTAAGGTTAGGGGCAATGGCCCCTTCAAGCCACTAGTATGATTAATTTACATAGATGGTAACTGCAACCACAACTTACTTTTTCAACCACACCACCTCACACTGTTTTAACCCTTAGAATTCTTCATTCTGTATTAAACCTTAATCTGTATTAAATCTCCACATAACCCTGTCATGAGTAAGAGTGGCTTTTAGAGTATTATATGTGGATGAACTTAGCCGTCTAGCCTAAATAGTAAAGTGTCGCTTTTGAACTAAAATATAATTTTAGATCTTCATTTTCATAAAACATTTATCTTTCTCTCAATGTCATCAGTCATAAAAGGCTTCAGTATCAATAACCTACTACTGGACAGTAACAATTAAAAATCCAGTTATAAATAACATTTTAAATAATATTTTTGAACAATTTAGTTTTCCTTAAACTTTAATACAACTTCATAAATAAATTAATAATTATATATATTTAGTGTAATCAGACACTATAATACATTTTACAATTCAATAGAAAAATACCTATGTAAGATTTAGAGAAACTGATAGCCCTAGTTAAGATCGGAAAATAGTTACGAGGCATCTAGCTATCCTACCGGTTAGCGTCTTGGACTTTGGTAAAAGGGATCAGGGGTTTGATTCCCAGGATGGCCACACAATCTGATGTCCACACAATTTGGTCTACTTTACCTTTAAAGTGTTTATGTGCCCTTATCAAAATGCCTCTGGTGTTGAAATAAAAAGTAAAAAATAAATTAGCAAGTATACAGGGTAGTTATATGTTTCTCTTTACCTTGTCAGGATGATTTTTTAGAAAAACTCGCTCAGTTATTTCCGAGCTTTTAATGTACTCTTTTTCCAAAACCAACAACACACACCTCCCGTTTATTGACAGCCACGTGGGGCACGAGCCTAGGCAGCGCGGTCGCCACGAGGTGCGGCAGTCTCGGCAGACTCATGTCGTCAGTGAGCAACGGCGGCTCTGTGACTCTGGACGTGTTGACGAAACATCGGCACAATATCTCCCGCTGGAACCCAGCTGGTAACGTCCTACAACAGAGAGTCGCACTTTGTTACCTGATGCCAGAACTACGGCATGGAGACTACTTGACGGCAAGTGAGGGGGCGGGGGAAGTTACACTACTAATGATGTGGCCCACTAAGAAACAATATGATCAAATGTATTGATGTATAGGAATAAAAGCTGTGATAAATTCTTAAAATAAATTAAAAACACAAACACACATAACAAATTCCTCTGCCCAATGGCAAAAGTTAATAAGGTAACTTCCCCTTACTTCCTTTTCCCCTAATTGGGTAGAAGTAATCTATGTACAGGACTAGATTTGTGTAGATGTTGCTGCACATTTATGGTTATACTGTGACCAGCAAGTCTTTAGGGTTATATTGGAAACTACACAATCACCAGGACCATACGTTTTTTCAAGTAAATCACAGGCTTCATTGCCGTGGTCTTACTACCTTTTTATCTACATCCTCTTCGGATTCTTCATGAAAAGGGTGTGTAAAATGTAGTGTTCCAAGTTAAAGCTGTAGACTAATTACTAATTAGACATGAAATGTTTTCATGTAAATGAAAATCGCTCGAACAAGTTCTAACCCCCAAAATAAAAGAAATTAAGTTTATTTTAACACTAAATAAACGGTATCAGGAAACTGACACATACTTTCTCCCGTTTAGCCCAACTTTAATGAATAAATTACTTTTTATTTACTAAAGATAGAATACAAAGCACGGTCGAATGTACAGGAAATCTTGTAAACAAGTTGTTTTATAAAACATCCACCCAAATCCCTGCTTGGAGGCACTACAGAATCCATTGCTACACTCGTGGTTTTAAGAGGGGAAATGCCCCCCCCCCCCAGGGTTATTAAGGGGCAACATATTTCGAATTACCTCTGTTGGTCAATGCTAAATTGACAAGCATATCAAGTTTGAATGAAATTGATCAGTAAATTCGAGAGAAATAGTAATTTTTGTATCCCCCATAAGAATAACATTGGACAACGTACTGTGTTTACCGCTAAATGAAAATTTAAATTTTCTCCGAAACCAGCAATCGTAGGATAGTAATTCAAGATACTAAATTATTTAGTTTTTTGAGCTCTTTTTAATGGTGAATACTAACATTTTTTATATTTATGTCTTTTTATGAAAAATCCAAAAAACTGAATTTTGGATGTTTTAAGTCCTGTAATTTCTGAACCCAAATTTTTACATGAATGCGGGTGGTGTCATTTTGTTGGAAAACTAAAGTTCTACAAACGACTAAAGTTTAATCAAAATCGTTAGCCGTTTTTGAGAAATTTTGATTTTCCATGTTTTTTGGTGGTTTTGGGGGGATAATTACACTTAAAAATAAAAATTCAAAAAATGAAAAAAACACCTGGAGATATCGTGGATTAGTACCTACATACCAAATTTCATAAAAATCGGCCCATTGGTTAGGGTTCTAGCTCTGTACACATCCACACAGACAGACATCACGTAAAAACCACTTTTTTGGGTTCAGGGAGCACCAAAACGAATATTTCCACTAACAACTAAAATTCAAAAATTTTAACGAAAACAATACTTTCTCCATATACTATGTATAGAGGGAGAAAGTAAAATGGAAGGAAAAGTCTAAATTAATATCTACAACAAGACCCTTCAACAAGGAACATGTAAATTAACTAAACCTACGATAAGCAGCATAATTTTAATTTATATTCAGGATAAACAGAAACACATTTTCTACACAGCTGATGAGCCCCACCCACCTGTTAGGTGTGACAGAGTGAGACAGCAGGTCTGCTGGTAGTGGCTCCGCCTCCGCCCCCGCTGGCTCCGTCCGCTCCTCGCACGCTCCGTCCGTGTCCCCCCGCCCGCTTCCTGTCTCCGAGTCGTTAAACGCATTCACGCGCATCCACTCCGTCTCGTTCAGACTCGATGTCTCCCCCCCTCCACTGCCGCTCTCTGAGCCTTGCTGCGCTGACGGTTCAATCATCTCAAACCTCTCGGGCGTCGCACTGTGGGTCGATACCGTCTCGACGACCGGTTCGATTACTGATAACCTAGAAAACATATTTTAGATTTGTTTACTACTAATATGATAGTTTTGTTTGGTAATTATATTACCTATTATTCCAATTACAGTACATAACTTTGTTGTGACTGTGAGACAGGTATGGTTCCATCCTATGTGATCTGTATTAAAGTACTGCTGCCAATTCCCTAATAATATTGATTGTCCAGACTTAAACTAATAAAAAACGGTTCTTAAATTCTTGTGGAAAAAATGTTCTGCTGTAATGGTCATGATGTGTTTGGTTAGTTTCAGTTCCAAAAGGGGTCAGTTATAATCTGACCACCCGTATTTCACCCCTTGGTTTCCTATTTGAATCCAAAACAAAAGGTTTAGCCCTAACATTAACCCATTGAGGTAGTAATTTTATCCTATTTGCAGTAGCCTATAGCGGGAATTGATTGGTGCTGCACTCTAGTAGCAAAATATGTAACTAATGACTGCGGGCGTCTACGGTTCTATTCGCTAGGGGCGCGGCCTGACTGAAAAACCTTAATATCGCCGCCAGGCCTTTGGTCGTGTTAGCTGAGTTGGCTACGTCGTGGAAACACCTTGGCCAGGTGGTGATACGATGTTCGTGGGTTCGAATCCCGCACACGACCAAAACTGACCAGTTGTACAACTCTCAATGAGTTAACTGGTCCGTGGCAACGTTGGTGGGAGGGCCCAAGTAAAACAAACGGTGGCAGGCTTGCTTGGAAGTTGACGGGATCGGTCAATTTTTTGAGACTTGCACATGGTCAACACTGATTTTGCTAATTTTAGCGAATTTCCCCTATAGGGAAGAAGCTATTACCGTAGTCGGCATGGTAAGACCTAGGCCCGGGACCATGATAACTTTTCGTTTTGAGGTCCCCAGACCCCAAAAACACCATTCGTTCGATACTGTATATATATATATATATATATATCTATATATATATATGTGTCCGTGAGCACGATAACTCTCGTAAAAATTAACCAATTTTGACGAAATTTGGTATAAATGTGTAAAGCAGCTTTTATGACTTTAAGTTCGAAAACCAGACAGATCGACCTATCCGGAGGGGTATTTTGGGGGGGTTTTGTACCCCAAAAATGGGTTTTTTGAATTTTTTACATATAATTTTTGAAAAAGTCAAATTTTAGTATTGACCATTCGATTCAGCTTAAAAAAACACACAATTTGGTATTTCGATCATTCCTCTACGTCAATTGGTTACCGAGATATTGAAAGTGCTAAACACAGTACGTTGTCTAATGTTATTCTTATGGAGGAAAAGAAAATTTTTTTATCTCGCTTATTTATGAACGTATACTGACGAAACTTGGTATACAGCTTCATCTCGTTAAAGTCTACTGATATTTGCTCCAAAAAATTGTTTTTGCATAATTCTCCCGTAGCAGCAAACCTGCGTACTCAGCCCCCATGTTATTCTTATGGATAATAATTAAATGCTCTGTCTCCCTTAATTATGAACATAAATGAATAAAAACTGGTATACGACTTAACCTAGTTGACTTATATTGACATTAGCATAAAAACCCATTTTTTGTGTTCCTTGTTGCAGCAAACCTGCGTACTCAGCCCCAATGTTATTCTTATGGAGAATAATTAAAATTGAATATATCGCTTATTTGTGAATATATTTTTATGAAACTTGGTAAGTGGCTTTAAGTAGTATTAAGACATTTATATCTCCATTAGAAATTCGCTGAGTATGCAGGTTTGCTGCGACGGGGGTATTTACTTATGTCTACTGTGTGTGTGCCAATGTGACTCTCTAAACTGAAAGAAAACAATATTTTAATTAAAATACACCATTAATCCATTTAAAAACACCAATTTTATACTCCAATTCACAGGTTAATAAAATTACAAGTAAGGAACGAGACCAGCTCGTATGTCTACGCTAATGGGTTAAGTCATAAGTAGTTACAGTAAGTAAGTACATAAGTAATTTTTCCTTTAATCGAGACTCTCTAATCACTATGAGCTATCAACAGAACTAAAAATGAGTAAATGAGATAAAAGCAGGAAAATTTACCTCAGGGCAACTTTAAACTTGGTAATTTCTCACTGGCTGATGAAGCTATTCAATACAGTGTTCAACCATTTTACTTAACAATTATCACACATTCCTATCCATGTTTATTAATTGAGAATACCAATTTTTCTCAACTTCCTAAGCTTGCAGCTTAATTGAACTGAAATGTTTCGCAGGTTACTTAAACTGAAAGCTTAACAATAACATAAGATTAAGCACATTCAACGTGTTTTTACTTATACCACTTAGTTTATATTTTTCCCTGCATTGTGCAGGATGTTATACAGTAAATCATTTACTAGCAAATTTGAATATTCAAATGAAACAAATGGAATATGTCAAGGGGTTTAAGTAGTAATCCGCCAATCAATCTGTGATTAACATGCTAATAAACCAACTAAAGTCAGGTATCTTACCTTTCCACGTTGGCCATGAGATCAGCCTTTTCTCTCTCCAAAATGCTCACTTTCTCTTTAAACTGCTCCAATTCTACAGTCTGTCAACAGAAAGTAAAGTCTAAAATTCGTTGATGAAAATGAAAGTATAAATCAAACATTATTTCGAAGTAATAGAACTCTCATAGTAATTTCAAATTTTAATTTTCCTGTCTCTCGCTGGCCTAGACATGTCAGGGACACTTCCTTACAAAAGTGATTATTGAATCAGCAATCGAAAAGAATATTTTGTTTAAATTATGTAGCGGGTCACATATATATATATGGCCTAATAAAAAGGATTTCATATAAAATATAAATAAAATGGTCAAAATAGGCTATAGGCCTATTTAGTGAAATTAAAAGATTAGCCTATTAAAAACTTTTTACATACCGGTAAGTCCAAATTGTAGTAAAGAAATGATTTAGTTTAGGAAATATAGGTAGGAAGAGAAGTAATGGATAAAATTTACAATGTAATTGCAAACCTATTGAGCAACAATTGATCAATAACAAATGACGTGATTAAGGATAAACTAACGGATAAAATCAAAATTGTTAAAGGATAAAAGAATCTCAAAATTACATCTATAATAATAAAATATACTGTTGACGAGTAAATTGTAAATAATTTAATAAATTAAATTACATAACCTTAAATTGTTAAATGCAAGAATTGAAGTTTAGATGAGTGTCAGATGAGTGAAGGAGGTTATAAGTTGAAAATAGGGATACAGAAATTATAGTTTCGGACAAAATATAGATGAGTGAGGGAGGTTATTAGTTGGAAATAAGGATAAAAATAAGAGAAATCTTGAAATATAGTGGTAAAAATCATAGTAACTCGAGTCTCTGTGCATTCCAAAAAGGTGAGTCTCTTTGGAGTCAAGTGACAGACTCAACCAATGGGATTGCGAGGATTCATTAGATGCCTAGAGGGGTCTTATTTATTAATACAAATCACGAGGCAAAGGGACATTTCTTTGATGACTAAGGCTTTTAGACAAAGGATTAAGTAGTTTCGTCATTTTTCTTGATACGAGACTCATGAGCGTGAAGGAAGCTTTGTCTTGCTTCCACTGCCATGAAGTGAGGACATACGTCCTAGCTTTTGAGCAGGCTGAATTGTTTCACAACATAATGTGACTTTTTAATTATTGGTTTTCTTAAAACATATCAACCAGTGAGTTAGTGATGAATAATATTAAATAAAGAAAAGAAGAAAAATTGGCGTAAGTAGGAAACCGGATCAGGAGACTTATTGCGCAATGTCTCAATAATCATTATGAACCGATAAACGTTTAGTAACATTCTAAATTGAATTAAAAAGAAAAGGATAAACTTCAAAGTAAGAACTAATATTGATTTGTATCAAAATAACATTTTCTGATAGTTACGACATAACTTCTTTGTTTCCTTTCCTATAGCCTAAAAATAGGAGTAGGATAATTTCTATGTTCCTTTCCCTCTTTTTTAATAAGTAAGTTTGTATTTTATTATTTTCTAACTTGAAATCATTATAGAATTTTGATTATTGAAATGACTTTCATTCATCTTACATAGCTCCCACCACGCACCCATAAAAAAACGACCCTGAGATAAGAAGAAAATAGGCCTATCAAATTTTTAATTGTAGAATAAGATATGAATTAAAAAATATTAATTAATAAAAAGAGGTACAAGTTACAAATTGGCGGCCAGCAACGTGGGGCTATGTGAGTTGAGTTGAAATAGGCCTAGGACTAAAATAAGAGATGGCAGCTGTGGCAGAAAATAAAAGGGGGACAGAGTCCAATCAAGATGAGGATAGCTTGTTAGGAACTGAGAGTTTTCGAGGTTGGGGTTCCTCACCTTTGCCAAGTTTGAATGATCAGGGAAATAACAGCCTAGTAAATGGTAGTCAGGAAGTTGTAGATGTAGTGAGTGAAAGTGAGTCGAGTGTAGAGGGGAGTAGGACTAGTTCGCCAACAGTAGAGCACATACACGCACACATAAATTCTAACACTGACACAAACATGATGGATATGTTCAGCGCCATAATGAAACAAATAAAAGAAAGTAACACTGCTATAACACAACAAATAACACAAGTAAATGACAAGTTGGATCAACTTAGTGTGGAAATGAGAGAACGAACTGAAAAAGTGGAGGTTAAGTTGGACAAGGTTAGTAACAAGGTTGAGGAATTAGAGATAGAGGTTCAGAGTAAACATGAGTTAAGCGTAAAGCTAGTAAACGACAAATGTAGCGTAATAACTAATGAAGTTAAGAAGAATAGGGACAAGACAGGTGAGTTGCAAGAAAGGGTTGAAGGTATTGAGAGTAACTTGAGAGTAATAGATAGTGAAAGTAGGGAGAGTGTAGTAATGAACAGGAAGTTGATTGATAAATGTATGTCGAAGGGAAAACAGTTAGAGGAGAGGTACGATAATGAGGCTATAGTGGTAACTAACAGAATTGAGTCGCTAGAAAAGGATAGGCCTAACATAGCTAAGCAAATTGAACAATTGTCTAAAAAATTTGAAGGTAAGATAACGAACATGGGGATAGTTAATTATGAAGCAAAATCTTTGAGCACCATAAGTGCAAATGCTGAACTTTTCTTAGTGAAGTTTGAAAATGAGCAATTGGGAATTCATCCCATGACATTTTTGAAGTTTACTGAAAAGTTTGTAGAAGTGTCAGGGGACAATTGGGAAATACAGTTGTTGAACATCATTAAATACCTTAAAGGGGAACCAGAAAGCTGGGCTAGGCAACATTTAGATAAGTTAAAAAACTTTGACAGTTTCAAGGGAGAATTTAAGAAGAAATATTGGGGGGTGATAAGACAACGTCAGTTTGAGCATGAGTTAATGGGACAGGGAGATTTCAACAATGGAAGGTTAGATTTGGCGACATATGTTCTCAAGTACTATGAGATCAATAAGATGTTGGATAAGCCAATGCCTATTGACATGTTCTTAAACTACATCTGTAAGCATGTGCCTGAGAGCTTAGGGGCGTCGATTCAGTCGGTAATGACAGTAAAAGATATTACAAATGAACAGGAAATGGAGGTTATGTGTAGGAATATTGGTTTAGTAAGAGAAAAAGAAAGTTTGCCAAGCAATGCTAACCGGTATAACTACAATAAAGGAGGTAAGGAGCCGTACAGTAGATATAACAATGACCAGTCTTACAAAAAAGAAACTTTCAAAACAAACCAAGGTATTGAGAGGGAAGTAAAAGCGCAGGTGGTAGATGTGGTAGAGTCAAATGAAGATGAGGGTGGTAAAGATCAGGAAAGACGGAATGAAGATAGGGAACGGGGTAACCAGAACTTTCGGGGAAACTCAAGGGGAAGAGGTAGTTTTAGGGGTCAGAATAACTATTTCAGAAGGAATCAGTACTGACAAAACGCGCCACATACTGAGACTAGCCAGGGAGAGAATAATGAGTTGAGGAAATTGGGGGGTTATGAGTTATTGGGGGATTCACAAATGGTGAGGTTTTATAGACAAATATTAAATGTAGAAGCAAAATCAGTATGTGGACGTTGGTGTGTTGGCCTATGTGTAGGAGGTCAAACAGTTAGGGACTTAAAAGGTTTAGTACAAGATAATAAGTTGACACTGGGCAAAAAAGTAATAGTATTAATAGGTACCAATGATCTTTTGAGAAAAAAGGGGGTAGAGGAAATAGTTAAAGATTTAAATGAGTTAACTGAAATCTTAGAAGAGAATAGTGAGGAGATAGTAGTTTGTACTCTGCCACCTATACCTAAACTAGCCTTGAATGACCCGTACCATTTTGACAAGTTAGAATCAATTAACAATTCTATTAAAAGATTGAGTGAAAAAGAAAAAGTTGAGATTCTAGACATAAGTAGTGATTTCATAGATAAGAATGAAAAGACGGGAAGTAAGATGGAGTATTATGAAAGAACTATTTATAGTAAGGGAAATAGGAGAGATGATTTTGTCCATTTAAATATCGAGGGATTTAAAGTGATTAAAGGGAAAGTAGAAGCGTTAATAAAAGAAAGAAAAGAAAAGAATCTAAAAAGTATGGTAGGGCTTAAACAAACAAATAACATATTTTGTGAAGAAGATCTAAGTGAAGAACTGTTGAACGAAAATAATTTCAGTACTGGACCTAGGGAAGAAATTAATCAATTTTTGCCGGAAGTAGAAATGAAAATAGGATCACTGACAGGTGGCGGGATAGTCGATACTGGGTCACAGGCCACTATCCTGTCAGAGGAATTTTATTTTCAAGTAAAAAAGAGTGTAGATTATGAAATACCGGAATTGAGAGTATCAAATACTTCGATAGTGGGAATAACCGGAGCTAGGAGTCGAAAGGTGGAGAAACAGGTTCAAGTAGAAGTACAGTTTGGAAATTTAATCGTACCAGTAGACTGTCTAGTAGTAAAAGGAATACATGTTAATTTCTTGATAGGTTGTGACTTTTTAATGAAGCACAATGCTGTCATTGACTTTAAAGAAAGAAAACTAAACATGGTATATGAAAGCAAATACTACAGAATTAACCTAAGAGAAAGTAATGATAGTCAAGTTGTAGGGAGTATAAACATTGTTAGGGTAAATTTCCTAAACCAGATAGCCTATGATAGGGAAGATGAGTTTCAGAATCAGTTAAATGAAGTAGAGTCAGTAATTTCTTATGAAAATAAGATAAATACACTTAATAGGGACCCAGTAGATTTTACTATTGAACAAAAAATAGAGCAAAAAATCAAGGAAATGGGACAACAATGTGAAAATCTAGATAGGTTACGAGAAGTATTATTAAAAAATAAAAAAGTTTTTTCTGATAAGCCTGGGTGTATTAAAGATTATGTAGCAAAATTAAATTTGAAAGTTGAGACGCCATTCATAGGTAAATCATATCCAGTACCATTTCATAAGAGAAAAGCAGTTGAAGAAGAATTAAAACTATTAAAAGAAATGGATATAATAGAAACATCTAATAGTAGCTTTTCAAATCCATTAGTTTGTGTAGTAAAAAAGGACTTAACAATACGGACTTGTTTAGATTCAAGAAAATTAAATGCATTTCTTACTCCGGATAGGCAATCAACAGAGACAACAGAGGAAATATTGCAAAAGTTTATGAATGTAAAATATTTTACTGCTCTTGACTTAACAATGGGTTTTCACCAAGTATTACTTGATGAAGAATCCAGAAAATACGTGGCTTTCACATTTGCGGGAAAAAATTATCAGTATAAGCGACTCCCTTTTGGATTAAATGTTAGTACAGCTCTTTTCACTAAAGCCATGGATAGTATTTTTGGATCTGAGTTTTCTGATTTTTTAACTTGCTATGTAGATGATATATTAATTACCTCAGATACATTTGAAGAACATTTAGGTCATATTGATAAAGTTTTGACTAGGCTGGCGGAATATGGTGCAACAGTAAAGTTAAAGAAAACAGAGTTTTTCAAGGACGAAGTAAATTTTTTGGGTTTTGTGTTAAGTAGGGAAGGAGTTAGAATGGATCCTGAAAAGATAAGAAAAATCCAGAATTTTCCGGAACCAGATTGTCTAAAGAAGTTGCAAGGGTTTCTAGGCCTATGTAACTACTACAGAATCTTTCAAAACAATTACTCGTTTCTTACAGCTCAGTTTAACCATATTTTAGGCAGTAAAAGTAAGTGGGTCTGGGGTGATAAGGAAAGAAACATTTTTCAACAGATTAAAGATAAATTCATAGAATCAGTAATTCTACAACATCCTAATTGGAATAAAGCTTTTTATATCAATACAGATGCATCAGATATAAATGTAGCAGCGATCTTGTATCAGTACAATGAAAAGGGAGAAGAAGAAGTAGTTTGTTTTGCTAGTAGGGCGCTAATGAATGCAGAAAAAGGTTATACAACTACGGAAAAAGAACTGTTAGCTGTAGTTTTTGCATGTAAAAAATTTAGATCATATATCATAGGGCATTTTAAGGTTGTAGTAAGGTCAGACCACAGAAGTTTATCTTTTTTAAAGACGTGTCGATTAACTCATGCAAGACTTTTGAGATGGAGCTTAGTGCTACAAGAGTATAACCTTGAAATTGAATATGTGAAGGGAAAAGAAAATGTTCCGGCTGATGTGTTATCTAGAGTTACCGATGGTGAATTTGTTAGCAAAGCAGACATGAATACAGTTCATATATACAAGACCAATCTGAAGTTAGGAGTAGAAAACAGGGAAGTAAATAAGTTGTTAAAAAACATAGCCGAGAAACAAAAACAAGATGAAAAAATGAGAGATATAATTGATAAACTAGATGCTAATGATAATGATAAAATTAAACAGAATTTTGTAATTCACAATGGTATTTTGTTTCAAAAAAGTAAGAATAAAGAACAATATAGAGTTTGTATACCAGAGAACTTAAGGTCAAAATTAGTAGAGTTAGCGCACATTAAGTATGGCCATTTGGGGGGTGGGAAAATATATCTATGTTTGAAGGAATTTTGCGTGTTTCCAGCAATGGAAAAGAGCATTAAAAAACAGTTACAAACATGTATACTATGTCAAAAAGCAAAGCAAGTTAATGTAAAGCAAATAGGGAGCCTAAAGCCTATAATCCCGGAAAGACCAAAGCAGTTAATAGCAGTAGATTTAATAGGAGAATTGCCCACTGGTCCAGGTGGAGTGAAGTACATTTTTGTATTAATAGATGTATTTTCAAAATATGTTAAGATGTACGCTATAAAACGAGCAAATAGTAGAACTTTGTTGACTAAGATTTTTAACAAATATATCCCTGAAGTAGGAGAGATCGAGTCAATTTTGAGTGATCACGGTAGTCAATTCACGAGTGAACTATGGTATACAACTTTACAAAATGCTAGAATAAAACCACTACATACATCAGTATATCATCCTCAATCAAATCCGACGGAAAGAATTAATAAAGAAATAAACAAGATGATCCGTATTTATTGTTATAATAAGCATACTAATTGGCCGAATGTACTAGAATTTATAGAAGGTTGTCTAAATCACTCAGTTCATGGAGTTACGGAACATGTACCTGCAGAGGTCATGTTAGGTAAAGCTAACACCCATTTTCTTGAAGAAATAATAGAATTTCCTAGTGAGAGGAACTTTAGTCATGTACAGTGTGTGACATTAGTAAGGGAAAAGTTGTTGAATAAAGCACAAAAGAGAAAGGCAAAGTTTGATAGGAAAATCAGGGCAGTAAAATTTGCAATAGGTGATAAAGTATTAGTTAAAACTCATAATTTATCAAATAAGTTTAATAAAAAGATAAAGAAGTTTTTTCTGCTTTTTACCGGACCATATGTAATAGTTGAGATTAAAATGGAAAATGCCTATAGATTGAAGGAGATAGATTCAGATAAGATAATAGGAACTTATAATGTCACACAGCTAAAAAAGTTTTTTGAGTAATTTAACGGTAGGCCAATATAATTAAACATCAGTGAGGGGTTTTGTCGCTGGTGGTACGAGCCTGTCCGTCCCCACTAAAACGGAACAGTGGTCAAGTTACAAGCCTATTCTGGGTACTTAATATCCAGGTAGGAGGACACAAAACACCGGACTAGATATTAAAAGTATGTGACATGGATGATGGTGAATGAGATGACGCGTGCATTGATCACTCAACGAAAGGCTTAGCATGAATGCATTTTTTATATATTTTAAGTTAGGTATCCGCCATGTTCTTATGCATACAGCATGTATAAGACATGAGCAAACAACAATTGTTGACAATGATGATTAATGATGATTAATGAAAAGTGAAGCGCAGGGGCTGGTGATGCAACGGTGGTATTAGGGCCTCATAAAGGTGACCTATTGCTTGCCAGCAGGAGTGATCAATGAGTCCCCAAAATTAAGCATGTCTCATGTCCCGTCCCCAATGTAAATTTCAAAAGACGAGGCATGGAAAGGTTTTGAAATTATTCATACCAAATATTAATAGAGTCACAACTTCACCTCTGAGTCTGTTAGGAAAGTGGGGGCTCATGTTAAAAAATTAGCCACAACCCCTTAGATAATAAGTGTTTTTAAATAAAGTAGAGAAGAATTTTGAGACATTGTTAGTATTCGGGTAGAAAAATTGAATGATTAAAATAACATGATATCAGGATTTTTTTAAATTTAACACACACACGCTGCCACTCTCTTACCAACCTGCCTCTCTAAATATGATCTGTCATATTAATATAAAAAAATGAGTATTTTGTATTTAATTATAGTTAACATTTTGAATTGTATAATGTATTTTTAGAGGGTCAAAGTCTTGAATTGTAAAGTAGGTAGTGTCAAATGTGCGCGAAGAAGGAGTGCTGTGATAAATTAGTACAAAGTAAGGAGTAAAAAGTGAGCAATAAGAAGAATAATGATGAATACAAAAATACTGATTAGATCAAATATGAGAAGATGAAAAATGCTGGCGCAAATACTACACCTGGGAGAAGAAAGGAGAGCTTAATGAGATTCCAAATGAATGAACAATAATAAAGTAAGGAGACACCAACTATGAAGGTATGTTTTCTATCACCTAAGTTACTACATGTGAATATGTCTTCAAAAAACTTCAAAAAATTTGGTCTCTATTTTAATAATGTGCTCTCTAAAAATATTTGAACAATAACTTTAAAGTGCAGTATTCAAATGCCAGTAAATCTGTAAAATGTTTATTCTCCTAATAAATTAATCAGTAACATCATTATAAAGACATTGCAAAATCACTTTCATAGTAACTGGAGTAAGTGAAACTATAATCCTGAAAAGCACCAAAACATTGAACACTCAAGTGAAAAAGTGAGCGTGAAGTGAGATGGACAAGAGGACTTAATCTAAAATTAAGAATTTCATTTTGTTAAATTATAAGATTCATGATGTGCTTTGTAGATCTAAGAGTGTGTAAAATTTATGATGGTGTGTAAATTGATGTACAATGTATTGGTTATAAGTTGTTTATATATAATACAAGGGTTTAGTGTTAGGCAGGATGTTTAGATGAGAAATGTATAAATAAGGCGGGAAAATCCTTTTAAAATGTATAATTTATAAAAAATTGAAAAAATTGTGTATAATATTTTAAAATTTGTTTACAAATTATGGGGGGTATTGTAGCGGGTCACATATATATATATGGCCTAATAAAAAGGATTTCATATAAAATATAAATAAAATGGTCAAAATAGGCTATAGGCCTATTTAGTGAAATTAAAAGATTAGCCTATTAAAAACTTTTTACATACCGGTAAGTCCAAATTGTAGTAAAGAAATGATTTAGTTTAGGAAATATAGGTAGGAAGAGAAGTAATGGATAAAATTTACAATGTAATTGCAAACCTATTGAGCAACAATTGATCAATAACAAATGACGTGATTAAGGATAAACTAACGGATAAAATCAAAATTGTTAAAGGATAAAAGAATCTCAAAATTACATCTATAATAATAAAATATACTGTTGACGAGTAAATTGTAAATAATTTAATAAATTAAATTACATAACCTTAAATTGTTAAATGCAAGAATTGAAGTTTAGATGAGTGTCAGATGAGTGAAGGAGGTTATAAGTTGAAAATAGGGATACAGAAATTATAGTTTCGGACAAAATATAGATGAGTGAGGGAGGTTATTAGTTGGAAATAAGGATAAAAATAAGAGAAATCTTGAAATATAGTGGTAAAAATCATAGTAACTCGAGTCTCTGTGCATTCCAAAAAGGTGAGTCTCTTTGGAGTCAAGTGACAGACTCAACCAATGGGATTGCGAGGATTCATTAGATGCCTAGAGGGGTCTTATTTATTAATACAAATCACGAGGCAAAGGGACATTTCTTTGATGACTAAGGCTTTTAGACAAAGGATTAAGTAGTTTCGTCATTTTTCTTGATACGAGACTCATGAGCGTGAAGGAAGCTTTGTCTTGCTTCCACTGCCATGAAGTGAGGACATACGTCCTAGCTTTTGAGCAGGCTGAATTGTTTCACAACATAATGTGACTTTTTAATTATTGGTTTTCTTAAAACATATCAACCAGTGAGTTAGTGATGAATAATATTAAATAAAGAAAAGAAGAAAAATTGGCGTAAGTAGGAAACCGGATCAGGAGACTTATTGCGCAATGTCTCAATAATCATTATGAACCGATAAACGTTTAGTAACATTCTAAATTGAATTAAAAAGAAAAGGATAAACTTCAAAGTAAGAACTAATATTGATTTGTATCAAAATAACATTTTCTGATAGTTACGACATAACTTCTTTGTTTCCTTTCCTATAGCCTAAAAATAGGAGTAGGATAATTTCTATGTTCCTTTCCCTCTTTTTTAATAAGTAAGTTTGTATTTTATTATTTTCTAACTTGAAATCATTATAGAATTTTGATTATTGAAATGACTTTCATTCATCTTACATAGCTCCCACCACGCACCCATAAAAAAACGACCCTGAGATAAGAAGAAAATAGGCCTATCAAATTTTTAATTGTAGAATAAGATATGAATTAAAAAATATTAATTAATAAAAAGAGGTACAAGTTACAATTAAAAAGGCCTCTACTACTCCATAACCATTCCTAATGTTAATTAATACAGTAAAACCTCAGACAATTTGAACGTTACACAAATTGTTCCGAAAATATGTAGCTGGACAAAGGAGTCTGGGTATAATGGGTACAGGAGGTAGGGATTTGAAAAAAAACAGCTGAAAGGACTCAGCTCATTTTCTCCCAGTCCGGCAATACATGCGGGATAAACCTTGGAACACTATTTGTTGTCACTCTACATCTTGTCACAAATGTCTCAATCTCTTTATCGTTACAACATTACAAATGCTCCAAGAAGACTTGACACCTGCCCCATAAGAGATTTTGTATGTTTTATTTGATAAAAAAACCTTTATACCCGACTGAAACCTGTCAAGTACCACAAATTGCTCCGTCACTTCAACCAGATTCAGAAATAATTTATTTTGTGAATTACAAATTATTATATGAAAAAAGTCAGTTTTAGAACTAATACCATTGACTATACACCTGTTCTAGACAGTAAATGCAATGCTAAATTTGGTTAACCAAGAAACAGCACAATCAATTGAGTGCGGACGGCAACAGGGGCTTCCTCCTAGTAGGCATTACGCGAACTACTTGGAATCGCATAGGCAAACAAACAGACAGAGTACGCTTGATTGACGCTGGTGAAAGACGGTTATGACGTCGACACCAGTTTTATCACAAGTTTTTATCAGTTATTACAATATTATTTTTATTTCACACAACCTTTGTTATTACAGCCTTTGTTAAGTCGTATATTAAAACTTAGGAGTTGCGAGGAAAGCGAGACCGTTGTTTTATCAGCAAAATGAGATTTTTAAAACCCGCCACGCCCGAGCTGAGCGTGCCAAGGTGCATGAGCCAGAGTTACGTCCGCCATTGCGTGCGATGGTAGCGATTTCTATCCAGTGCTGTCAGAACTACGTGGAGAATCCCGCCTCTTTTGTTATCAGAAGGGCCCATAAGGTTTTCAGTCTAGTACAAGTGTATAGTCAATACTAATACTACCTACTAAATTGAACATTTTAAAATCTTCTCGAGCATAAAGGTGCACATTTACCTTACATATTTCTGCAGTCTGACAGGAATTCATCCACCAAAACACCTTTCAAGCAGAATGGTTTTCACCATTTTAAGAAAAATTCTCGCACTGGCAGTCAATGTTTCACTACTGAGTCGAAAGTTAAGAACTAATATATTTTGGGGTTTTCCTTTCGTAACCGGGCATTTTCTAGTAGAATGTGTCGGAGTAAAAGTCTCCGAAAACTTTAGACCACTACTTTCAGTACCGATAATTCAAAAGTAAGATATCAAACGGAGAGTGTGACCTACCAGAGCGCTGATGTGAGCGGTGATATTGATGTTGGGCAGGTCTGCCTGGCAGCCATAGTCCCGCGTGATAAACCCGTGGGCCGGCTGCCGCATGGCGTCGCGGTACAGCTGCAGCAGCTCTGAGGGCTTGGGGATGTTGAGGCCCACGTCGTCCCAGTCCTCGAAATCCTGCGATTTTAATTACGATTTAGACTCATCAAAGTCCTCCAATCAGAATGCAAATCCATTCTCCGTTGTTAAGTTATGACTTGGAAAAACATTAATACTCGTGATGTATATGTATAAACCTGATATAATGCCCAAGAGACAATCACTTTTATTTAAAACATATTTTAGCTCTCGTCTCAAGTATATTATAACATAAAACGATTCCAGTAATGATCTTGAGCACAAGTACTAAGTTTAGAATATGTCGATTTATTACAGTAATAACAGTAAACCAAGAAAAATCTCAGAGCAACTCAGGGGAGAAACGATGGACGAGAATATTTTCTTAGATCGCCGCTAGAATGCGCTTCTCAGTTGTTAATTGCTTATGGACTTGTAACTCTCAGCTATTACGATACGTTATGATAGCTCAGTGGATATGGGTTTAAACTTCTGACCATGAGGTACTGGGTTCAAAACTCATTATGGTGATTTTATTTTTTATGTTTGAAAAATATTTTGTAAATGTTACTTTGATATTTGTACACAAACCCCATACCTCTAATTAGGTTAGGTTTGGTTGGGTTATCATAACTAAATATGACTATTCTGGTGGGGTATTTGTCGCTTAATTCATAGAAACCCACTTATTTTGTTTATGTTGGCGATATGTCAGCGCTTTCTGGCGTTGGTTTAAGAAACTACTCTCGTCCATTGTTTCTCCGCTAAGATGCACACGAAAAATCTTAACTATTTACAGAGCTAGGAACGAAAGGGTAAAAAACACTTCTTAATTATTTAGGATTAATGAATTTTCTCTCAAACTTATGCAATCACATCTGCTGAACAAGACATTAGCAAATAACCACTTCGATAATTTTGAATTAAAAAAAGAGAACTAAGTATTTTAAGAGGCAAGTGTTTAACTTACAAATTCTCATTGATAAAATGTAATAGCTTATCAATATAACTTCAATAATATGTAGCGGTAAGAATGGGAGCTACTTCTGGGAAAGTTTTGGTGGTAAGGTGTAATTACCAAGTTGGCTGGTTGACTATGGTTGGTGAGCTAAAGGAAGTACTCATCAAATATTACTATTTCATATAGAAATATTTCATAAACCAAAAGATGAAATAGTAAGGAGATTTCAAACTCTAAGCTCAGTGAGAAGAAGGGGAATTGGCTATTGGTTTTACGTGGCCAGCGGAATCGGATGATTTACCGCATATATGTATGAAAGTGCAAAACGGGTCATGATGGCGATAAAATTTTGAAAATTTGTATAGTTAAAAAGTGAAAATATCAAAAAATAGTAGATTACATTGTTAAAGAATTGTTTACAAATTTCCCTCACAATTTTAATGTTTATATTCAATCATTTTTAACTACTACACAATTTTGCCATTGTCCGCTGATGTCATTTTGATCTGTGCAGTAACGATTTCTGTAACTTATTTTGTCATAAACAATTTTGGTTTTAATCCCAAAAAAGTATAATTTTGTAATCTGCACTGAATGTAACATATTTTCGCTGCAATAATGAAATTATAATTTTAGTGTTTGTTTTTACTAGCGAATTTCCGCTATAGGGAAGAAGCTATTACCGTAGTCAGCATGGTAAGACCGAGGCCCGGGACCATGATAACTTTTCGTTTTGAGGTCCCCAGATGCCAAAAAAAATCCGTTCAAAACTATATATATATATGTTGTCTGTGGGTATGATAACTCTCGTAAAAATTTTCCAATTTTGATGAAATTTTGTACAAATATCCAAGGCAACATTTATGACTTTAGTTCGAAAACCAGCCAGATCGCTCTATCCAAAGAGGTGTTTTGCGGGGGTTTTGTACCCCAAAAATGGGTTTTTGAGTTTTTTACATGTAAATCAAATTTTATTTGACACCACTTAAATACATTAAAGGGCTGAATTTTCATAACATTGTCGCTATTTGACGGCGAAAGTCTAAACTATGTGATGATTGAAAGTACGTTATCCGCATTATTCTCAAATGTTATCATCCATTTTAATATCAGATGTTTTGTTATTTTTGTTTACAACTGAAGTAACCTTTTGTTAGGTACAAACTTGCTTGGATTCGAACAACAGGACAACTGGTATTTATTATTAAGCTGACACATGACACATGCCAACTGATTGAATTGATTGGTTAAATTTTTAAACCCTCTCAGCCTCTCATGAAAAGCAGGAAAACCACCTAGCAGTAAGAATTAATGATAAAACGTGAGCACTCGGTGGGTAGCAACATTGACAGACCTGGTCCTCGTTTTCGTCGGCAAAGGTGATGGAGGTGAGCTTGTAGTTGTGTAGCAGCAGGTACTCGTTGATGAGGAAGTTGAGCGCTCGCTGCTCATGGGGCTTGATCGGCTCCACCTGCAGTGCGTTCACGTTCTCAGCCGTGGGGGTCTCGCACTCTGGACAGTCACAAACACTACACCACCCGCCAGTAGTTAGCATGCCACAGCAACTTGCCCCACTCCTACCTCAGAGATACTTGCAGAAGCTCAGAGGTAAGAGCATTGGCCTAGCAAATCAGACCTGGTCAGGCATAGCATCAATCCCGGCTCACTGTTATGATCATTTTTCATGAGTGGTCACCACTGGCTTGCCCATGTGACTAATGTCATTACAGTACCTTGTTGTCTTTAGACCACCGCACAGGCCTTATTGGCATATGGTTACCGGCAGTTGAGGTTAAACCAATTGCAAAAAACTGTTTAAGGACCTGTTGTTAGAACTGTTAGTACTTTCAACACCTATTTGAAATAACTCTGGGAACTGCAAGAAAAAATTGATAAACATCTAATTATTTTACATAGCCTATTTTAAATAGATAGTTTTTCAAACCTTTTTTCCGACCTATCCTGACCAAATTTGAATTTCCCCCTGAACATTTGAATGGCAGATTTTACAAAACAAAAAACACGGTATTTTTACCTTTCTCTTCTATCCCCATTATTACCCACAGTTAATCTTTTATTTAAATAAAAAAGGTTTGCGAAGAGATTTTGTCAAAAGTACTCTGTTTAAATCATCAAACTGAAAACAACGAAAGTGCTTAATCCCTTTTGAAATAAGAACCAACTGTTTTTAAGAACTTATATTACATAAGTTAGTTTTTAACTTTTTACTACATAGAAAAAATCCTGAATGTTGTATGAAAAACCTAATGAAGTCTGTCTGGTTATTTTTCTAGGATCTTGGCAACAGAAAACCAAAACTATATTTTCATGGCCGATCCAAAAAAAAAACATAAAAAGGATAATAAAATAAAATAAAACAGTTTTTTATAACCCATCAATGATGTGATGGGTTGAAAACCCTAAAAGCAATTAATTAATTTATAACAATAATTCAATTCATTTAAACTAAATGCGAGAAATAATAATAAAACGTAGAATGAGAAAGTCGAGTAAGAATTATTAGTTGCTACGCGGATGGAAGGAACATTTTCGAGTTACAACATGATCGAGGGGGAATCCCGCAAGCTCGGAGTGATAACAGTGCAGCAACGGTGGTAAAGTACGCGAACCAGGCTGCATGGATAAGGTTTAGCAAAGTAGTCTGCGAGGGACACGCCTCATTGGTCGCCGCACATTTTTGTTACAAATTTCGAACCCGGGAAACTATTACGAGGGGGAAGGCTACCCAAGCCAAGCCGAAGGGAGGCATCACTCTTGAGCGGGATACGATGGTGCTTGGTGGTTAGTCATAGTCTTTATTATCATTCTCGGTCGGGACCCCAGAGTATCGGGTCGACAGTTTTTAATTCTTTCATCCTTAGTTGGTTGAGCATGAGATACATTTAAACTAAAAGAGCTCTGCTACAAAATTTACCATACTTGTGGATATATAAAAAGTGTAAAGCATTCTGCTCACACTGAGACCCAAGTAAAATTAAAATGCAATTAATAAAAATAAAAAAAACAGAGAGAGCTAGCGCAATGAACAAATATTCTTAAAATAAAGAGGAGACTAGTAAATGTTAAGTGATGATTTTTATAAGTTTAGTACTGAAGGGATATTTACCACCCATGAGATACTTAAACAAATATAATTAGAGACAGCTGTTTTTCATTGCTTTAATACAAATTATTTGCAGAATATGATATTTTTAAATTTGTAATACAACTTTATAGGGCAATTCAAATTGGAAAATTAAATAATCTTAACTTCAGAACACAGAGGGTTAAAAAAGACTTGTAAATAAATATGTGAGGTGGAAAGCGAAAAGGGACCTCTTGTCGGCAATTTCCGATTTTGAGTTATTGATATTTTTATTATCACCTTAAAATTCCTAACAGTTTGGTGCAAATTTCATGTCTCTACGATTTTTTTTGTTTGAGTTATGGACGTTTGAACTTTCTCGAAGGGTGAAGGGCATTTTCAGGAAAACGCCCTCAAAAAGTTTAAATAAACTCAGAATCTATATTTTTCATATTTAAGCGATGCTTTTGGTATCAATGCAAAGCTTATAATGTCCTCTTTAGGAAGAACACTAGTAGTTTCCTTAACTAACGCTAGAATTTAGGCTTATACTGTGTTTATTGCAACATGTAGTACACAAGGGTATTTTCTGAAAAGGGACCTCTTGTCGGCCCCGTGTTATATCTCCATAACGACAAGAGATACCTTTTCAAGGCTGAACATTTACTGCTGCCACATTGTTGTTTAAGTGTTTTATCCAATAATTAGTTTAATATAGTCAAAATGAAGTATAATTAACATCCTAATTAGAAAATAATATCGATAGTTTGAACGTTGACCATTGAAAAGACAAGTGGGACCTCGGTTATAGAAAAGGTACCTCTTGTCGGGGCCGTATTAAAATAATCAGACGATGTTCTGCTTTTACTAGAACTTCGTCCTAGTTCTCTAAGTGTCCGCTAGAATTCAGGAGAGACTACTTTTTGAACCAATGTTTCTTTACGAAGTGTGTTGTGGAAAAGGGACCTCTTGTCGGCCATGTTATTTTCCCATAAGCGACAAGAGGTACCTTTTCTCAGGGCATGCAGTGACTAACAAAATGATTTATATCGACTTGTTTAAGCTTTGATTCAACTTTTTAACCGATACACGCCTTTTCTACTCAAAATATCGAATAATAATCGATAAAAAACCGAAAATCGATGATTTGGACCGAAATTGCTGTATTTAGCTGTACTGAAAATTTTACTTTGCCGACAAGAGGTCCCTTTTCGCTTTCCACCTCACATATAGAAACAAGTTTTAGTTTTAAAAATACCATATGTAACAAAATTATTCAGGAACACAGCGTGTACCTGTAGCAACTGTCAGGTTGGCTCGGAGAGCGCTGATAGTTTCTTTGGCTTTTCTCAGTTCAAACTCGAGCACTGCCACTCTCTCGTCCACTCCCCGTTCTCCATCTTCCGAGAATCTTGATATGTCCAACGAGTCCAAGGTGGCTTGGCTTGACGAACGAGCTAAGAGGGACAAAAAGAGTACAGCATTACCATTATAGAGAGCTACATGACATCTTTGTAATATTTACTTTTTTAATTGGACCTACAATTTTGAACAAAGTCAAAATTGATTATTTCATCAAAGTCAAAATACCGTGGAAAAGTTTTAACTATTCACTTAAAATTATCTTTACTCTTACGAGTAACGGAATAAGTTGGTGATAACCCTCTTCTTCAAATTTGTTTGTTTGTAATAATTTATGTTATCAACACAAATTTTCCTATCCAAAACAATAGTAGGTAAAGATCAGAGAAGGCTGGTATCATTTTGGTCTTGGCAATATTCCCTCTCCATGCCGCAGTACAGCACTAAACCAGGTCCACAGCTATTCAAATTTTGCTTTACATCCTTTGCCCTTTTTAAATTTGTTTATACAAACTAACTTAGGCCTACCGTTATTATTTATTGTGTTTTTGGTAAATTAAATCAAATCATCTTTTTTCACAATATTGTTTACATATTGAGAAAAAAAAAAACTATTCTTCTACTGGCGATTGAAAATATTGATATTAAGAAGTATCGGTTATTAACAGCTGTTTTTATACGGTATCACACAAGTTATAGGTCCTATTTATAAATAAAAATATCATGACTAACAGAAGATAAAAGAATATTTAATAAAATTAAACAATATTAAACAAAACAGAGATGATACCAACCAATTTAACGAGACGTAAACCTTTTCCTTGCATCCATTTGAAGCAAGTTTCAGTATTTATTAATACACTAGTGGCTTGAAAGGGGCCATAGCTCCTAACCTTGCTCCAATTCTCTTCCTCGAGTGATTTCCTTTACTCTTTATAGTACAAGTAGGAACACATGTCAGTTCATAAACAAAGTAGACACTTAATCACATGTTTTAATGTAAACATAGCAGACGTTTTTAAATTCCCATGCTTTTCTTATAGGGAATGTTTTACGTCATTTCTTGTTTGCTGGTAAGTTTTTGGAAATACCGTACTGATATTTTTCCCGAGTCCCTGGGATCGAGATTTTTAATTTGAGCCGTCTCCCATCATCCTGCGATTTGCCAACATCCCACAATTTTGAGTTAAAGATTTCACTTTCCGAATTATATATAAAGTTTAGACAAATTTCACAGTAGTTCATATTGCAATAAGCTACTTAACTTTTGCCAAAAAAATTAATGTAAACAAAAACAATAAAGAATAACAATGTAACTGATAATCAATTTTCTCGAACAATCTAATGAAATACTGGTAATCTAATCGTTATATCGATATTTTCAATTGAATGATTGTGAGCCATAAACTGCAGCCAGGCCTAGCTGCAATTAAGTTAAGTACCGGTATGCATCTCACATTCATGTGATTGAAAAATCGACCCTAAACATTTATTTTAAGAACCACTGGAGGTTGATAATATCGATATTATGAACTATCATACTCAGTAATGGCATATTAAAAATGTTATGTGATTCTTTTACATTTTCTAAACCGAATATACAAAATATCATGTGAACAACAGAAACAAGGATTAGCCTATATTAGAAACTTACCATTTATTGGTAGAGGTAGCCCTATAGGTGTCAACTTTTCATTTTTGCGAGACCGGTTCAGATTAATTACAATCCATCTTCAGTCGCAATCTTCCTAATCTAGTACACTATATTAATCCGAAACCGGTCTCGCAAAAATCAAAAGTTGACACCTATAGGCTACCTCTACCAATAAATGGCAAGTTTCTAATATATGTAATTAAAAAGGTACCATGGCTTCAGCAAATGTAAATAGAAACAAGGATATTTATTAAAATTCCAAAAACTAAATAAACTAAACATTGAAGTAGGGGCCTAACTTATTCAGTTTGATTTTATTTCTTAAAAAACTTCACATTTTGGAGTTTTGGGAATCAAGCCTTGAACATTAATTTAGGCCTACTTGAAACACTTTTCTGTATTAATTAATGTGATTTGACAAAGTTCACGGTAGTTTAAGCTGCAATTCATTGCATTTCCAGGAGCTACTAGTGAAATGTGATGTGACAATATTCTGTTTCAGCTATCTACATCCAAATATCCAGTAGAGTGAAGTTTCGGGTACAGTAAGTACTTACGATAAGCATCCACCAAAATAATCTAAAATATCTTATTAATCTTTCTATCTCTCTATATATTCTTTTCTTACTTATGATTCTAATTTATTAAATCTCAATTAATTATTTGTTCGGATGTGATCGGGAAATGTGGATATAAAAGTGACGCTATCTGATCTGTGGGCAATGGCTACCATGTGCTGAGCCTAGCTTGTCTTCACAATAATTAGTGTTACTACCTACAAAATTTACTAGGCTATTTAAATATAGCTCACAAATACTCTTACTTGACTTATAAATAAATATATTTCTACCTATGGTCTTCTTTGGTTTATTGTTGTGAGTAGAATGTGTTCTATAATTAATCTGGATATCAACAGAAGGTAGGTATACAATTTTCTAAAATGTCTTTTAACTATTTAATGAAATACAAAGTACAGAGGAATAATATAATATTTATTTATCTAATAATAACAATTATGTTTTAAAAAGTTATCAATCAAAGGGGATTCACAAATAATCTACAATTCAGGGGAAAGTTATAATGAGTGGCCTAGGCTATAAGATGGATGGCAATAATAGGTACTTTGGTATTATACGGATGCCACCCTTATACAGCGCGCTGCGGCAGTTATGTTAGGATGGGTTATCATAAAAATGATTGTAGGACTTTCCTTGTTTCGTTACGAATCGAATGATACCTGATGAGTCATACTTCCGGCCGCCAAACCCCCTCCAAATAGGCCAAGGTCAGGTCGTTGACCGGAGCGCGCGCATCACCTGTCACCGCCTGTATCTGGGTCAGTGTCATTAGTGATTTATTGCCGTGCACTACGTTACATTTGTTTTCATAATGAGTGACGTTCTTTTGGTGTGGGATTTTCCTCGAAATGAAGAGGAAACCGTACGTATTTTTATGATAACCCATCCTAACATAACTGCCACAGCGCGCTGTATATTTGGCGGAGTACCTGTGGCAATCGGGTCTGGCTGCTAGCGGCGGCGACGCATTCAACACGATCCTAGCGGACATCGCTGCCTTTTGGGAGGCACAACACAAAGACCGCTCATCAGAATGATGTAAAATTTGTACAGTAAGTCAATAAAAGTACGTTTTTTCGAATTATGTAGTTATCCTTTGTATCCGGTAAAAATTTAACCTCCAAAAATAGTGGCATCCGTATAATACCAAAGTACCCAATAATACATATAGGCTTAAGACTAAAATGTTCATATTTCTATTAAATGGGTTTCCTTTATAAATGAGGGCTCTTTTTCTCAGGGGGGGAGTATCATGCTGACTTGAATAACGTTGAATTTATGTGTGAAAGAATATTTAGTCCAATTAGGCTTATGTTGTTTACAAATTGCAACAATGATAAATTTTGGTGTTGTCCAAAAGGAAAGTCCAATGGTTTTCACTGAATTTACTGATGATTAAAATACTCAAATTAGATTTAGAAAAGATAGTTCAATGTAATAATATACTCTTGATGTTAATTTAAATTTCAGAACATTAGACTTGTTCTATTAAATGTCTGTATTCTTTCAAGTCCCTAATAGAATACACAATGGAAGTGGTTTACCAATCAGCTTACAAAGTCCTTCGCTCAATACCAATTTTGGAGATGAAACAAAGAAAAGGGAGTGAATTTAAAATGATATTATACTGAGCAATGAGTCCCTAATTAATGAGCACTAAGCAATTCAAAACTTAGGCCATACTGGGTGACTTTAAATAGGAACAATGTCCTGCACAAAATTTTATGTCTTAACACTATGGCATCTGGAACAAGAAGGAAGATCTAGCAGAGATGAGGTCTGGAAGCATGGTCCATTGTTGAAAGCACATGGTACACACATATGTTAACACTGGTCACTGTAATTTAGGTTCCTTAAGGACTATTTTTGAAAAGTATATTATATTAAATCTTAATTCTATTGCAATCCTCTCACATAAATTATATCTAAAATATTATTATTAGCAAACATATTAAATTAAGTGAGTAGGCTATTAGATGAGGATAGGCTGTGAATAAGTATTGTTGATTAACTAATGAAATACAATTGCACAGATAAATAAACATTAGATACAAAGAGGGGAATGATTTTCTGAGGAGTGGTGATAATGATGATTATTATTGGGCATGAACATAGGGCAACTAATATAATCAACACATTTATGGGAAATTAATTAACATATTGATAGGGAAACTTATCACTAAATAATGAATGGATGACATGTAATATTATAAATAAAATATCGGATTACTATGACTGACACCGATAACCATATTCCCATTCGATTGTTTTTGAGTTTAACCCTAGGACTGCCCTGGCCTGATTAATACTAAATTGCTCGGTGCTCTAGCAATTTTTGCCATTTTGCAGAAGTTTTTTTAACAATTTGCAGTGCCTAAACTACTTTTGATAACCTAGTCATATGCATACTCGTTTTGTTCAGAAAAAGAAAGAGATTTTGAATAAAATATAATAATACGAATCCCGGTTGGTGGATATTTTGCAAAATGTGAAAATAAACCAAAATTTTATAAACATTTTTGAAGTAATTTTCAAAAGTAGAGTCCTAGCAATTTGACACCACTTTTTTACAATCAAATATATAAAAAATGTAGGCCATTAATTTCCCTACGTGGAAATTTGTTTGATTAATTTGAAAACATTTTGATACCCGAATTACAGAAAGAAATACGGAAACCGGGGAAAATTGATAAACTTATGCTGACGCTGTACGTTTGAAGAATAAAAATAAGATAAAAAGTTTAAAAGTAATATACTAAAACTGTTATATTACTAAAGGTAACAATACAGTTATTGGAAATAATGCACTTGTGTACAAAGTAATAACTGTTTTTATGACTTTATATGAGTTGAAAAACTAAATTTGAGTTTTGCCGAAAGCCAAAATTAGGGTTTCGAAGCTAGATCTAATTTTTGTACTTTATTATAATATAATAAATGGTACATATGTTTATAGTATATACACTTTTGAACAGGAATATATATATATATATGTATAGAGAAATATGAACTAATATATAAAGGTTCCATAACTTAAGCACATATTGATTTTTGATCATAAATTTGTAACATAGGCCTAGCCGTATTTGAGCAAAATCTACAGAGGTCACTACAAACCATAAAAGAAAACCTTATCATATGCATACTCTTTTTGTTCACAAAAGAACAAGAATTTGAATGGAGTACAATAAATAAAACGTGGGAAGATTTTTAGATAAAGTAAAATAAGTTAAAATTTCTAAATTCACTGTACAAGCCTAACTTGGAAAACACTCACATTTTCAATTACACACATTTGAACACAAATAATAATATTTACCCATAGTAGATAAATATTACTACTAACTCACACACTACACGACAATACACTTGTTTATCACTAAAACACTAACATGTGACGGTAAAATACGGACCTACTCGCACTAAAAAATCTCACTTTGACTTTGGCTTGGCTAGGCTAGCAGAAAGAATCTCTGATTTGTTATTATTTACACGAGTCACCTGACGCTCCATACAGGAAGGCACCGCTACAAAGAGGAGGAACTATTGGGTAGACTTTCATAAGTGGGGCCAAAAACAACCGAATGAAAAAATCGAAAATTGTAATATCGATATTTTATACCGATATATATATATATATATATATATCGATACGATACGATATTAAATAACATTCAATTTTAAACAGAAACAAAACAAATAACTTTATTTAAAAAAATAAGAATATAAGAACATGGTTCAAAGAAAAAAACTATATCTACTGGAAGCGTCACATTTTTCATCACTACATTCGATCATAAGAATCTCATAATTGGTGACATTTCTTGAGAAATAGTACATAATCGATATGATATTTCTTAGACAGAATTTGGAATTAGCAAAGAATGTTTTTTCAAGCGCATTAATTCTTCTGCAATGCTCGTCATTTTTTGTTCGGCGTCGACATTCAAATTGTACACTTGTGGGTCCTTTGACATAAATTTTCATTTGTCTTCCGCATATGTCACAATCGGGAGTTTTAGGCATCAATTCTACCTCTTGCAAATATGAAAAACATTGGAAATCATCCTTTAAAGCTAAATTAGAAAGCTTACGAAAACTGAACGTCATTTGTATAAATATTTACAATTTTTGTTAAAATATCATATATTTTAAAATTATTATTCAAAATCGATTATTAATATCAATATATCGATATTACAAATTTCGATTTCTTGGCTTCAAAGCGAATGTGATTTACGTCACACTAAATCAACTAGGCTATAGATATATTTATTAGTGATTTGTAATTAGCCAAATTTTCAGCTAATGGGGCAAATATGACAGCTGATTTCAAAAATTATTTCTCAGACATTCTGAAGTTGTATGACAAAGTTCTCATTACGAAAAGAAAGATTAACTAATGCTGTTTCCAATGGTACCAACCGCCTCCTGTTTGGGCCAAAATACAGACACTACGGTACGATTTTTGAACAGCACGTGGTTTACGAGATTTCGCCGCGCGAGTCAAAAATGTTCCACACGTTAATTTTTGTTCAAATTATAATAGCAATTATATTGATCTTTTACTGCTACGAGGTTCGTTTATATATGAAAATTAAAAATTAGAATCTCCTATTTTAAATGGTATCAATATTATTACGTTTCTGGATCATTTTCAATGCGTTATAAGCAGTTGAAAAAAATGACCCAATTAGCCGAATGTCGTCTATAGTACATCCATCTCACACATGCGATAGATGAATATTTGGCTAAGAGCAGTCCTAGGGTTATAAACACATGATTACAAAGTGTTTTACTTCCCCCTAACCTAACTCCGCAGAGTACTGTTTTTGTCACGGTTTGGTTGTTTTCATTTTGTTTTCGATATTCTCATCTGCAATATGGATGTATCATAGTGGTTCGATATTAAATATTTAATTGTTGTGGTGAACACTTATCGTACTGCACCCAATGTTACCCTGTAGCCTACTTAGATTCTATCGTTTCTGGATGATGTTCACTGGGGACAAATGAAGTGTCAAGAGTACTTACATTTTGGGTAAACAATTAGCCTTAGGATTTGTTACACAGTTCTGAAGAACATAATAATATGTGTGTCATTTAATCCATGGGATGCCTTAAAACTTACTAGTCTAGGCCTATACTAAAAATAAATTACAATATACTTACGTATTGCACAATAATCTGGTTTGGAAAATTGATTTTCAAAATTACCAGGATTAGAAAAAAATTCTTTAAGTTTAGGAATTTCTTTACCACATTCAACTAACTCTGAATGTAATTCTAAGGCCGTCAATAGAAACCTATCTTTTATAAGTTTACTTGCAATTTCGCTATAAGAAATTCCATGTTCATTCGATTTTGTTTGGTTATCCACGTCCCCCATTGTTTCTGTTTCGCTCATTTCGCTAACACTACTCGTTTCTAAAGAGAAGTAATATTTACAACACTAGTACCATATCTGATTCTATTTAAGGAATTATAAAAGCCTTTCCTTGGTATTTGATTTTAACGTAAGAAACATTAACTTCAAAGAATACAATTGCATCTCGAATATAACATAACAATTACAGCAATGCAGTTTTTTTATTAGTAGAATCAGCTGTTATTTTGACGTTTATTATTTTCTCACTGCACTCTATGTTTTCCTCACAATAAAATTTTGAAGTCAGCTGACAAGACAAGTTGATAAACACAACGAACACTTAAATGTTTATTTTTCATACATATTATTGTGTATATTCAGTCGGGATTAACCGTTGCTTCGATCCGGACTAAGTTTTCTGATTCTCTAATTTCAATCAATAGCTCTGCATGATTTAAATGCCAGACTGGGAATAAAACATGTTGTTTGTGTAAAAATACGGTATTAAATAAACGATACCCCCGTTTCAGCAAACTTGCATACTCAGCGAATTTCAAATAGTACTTCACTAAGTCATGAAGCCACTTACCAACTTTAATCAAAGCATATTAATAAATAAGCGAGATATGACATTTTAATTATTCCCCATAAGAAAAACATTAGCACTGAGTATGCAGGTTTGCTGCATCAAGGACCACAAAATCTGGGTTATATGCAAATACCAATGGTCACCTCCAGATGAAGCAACATACCAAGTTGTATCAATTTATGTTCATAAACATGCAAAATATCACATGTCTATTATTCTCCATAAGAATAACATTATAGCTGCTGAGTCCGCAGGTTTGCTGCCATGGGGACCACAAAAATGAGTTTTGTATGCAAATAGCATTAAAACCCAACTATATAAAGCCACAAACCAAGTTTCATTAATATATGTTCATTAATAAGCGAGATATACAATTTTACTTAACATAAGATTAACATTGGACAAAGTGTACTGTCATAGATTAAGCATACTCCTGTACGATTAATCTATGGCACTGTGTTTAGCACTCTCAATATCTTGGTAACCAATTGACGTTGAGCGATGATCAAGATACCAAATTGATTGTTTTTTAAGCTGAATTTAATGGTGTAAAAAAATTTGGGTTTAAAAAGGAATTATATGTAAAAAATTCAAAAAGCCCATTTTATTGGTACAAAACCCCCCCAAAACTCCCCTTATAGTAGAGCGACCTGACTGGTCCTCAAACTCATGAAACTAGATGCTGCCTTACACGTTTATACCATATTTCATCAAGATCGGACCATTTTTACGAAAGTTATCGTGCCTACACACACACACACACACACACACACAAATATATGAATTTGAACGAATGGTATATTTTTGGCAACTGGGGACCTCAAAACGAAAAGTTATCATGATGGCCCCGGGCCTAGGTCTTACCATGCCACTTTACGGTAATAGCTTCTTCCCTATAGGGGAAATTCGCTAAATGGGTAGTAATTAAACAAACACTTGACTGTTGATATATTTGTACAGCAAAAGTCAAGCAGTTAGTTAAAATTGTATATCCATATACGGTTAGTCTATGGTATATCATTGTGTAATCATAGTATAACAGTTTAGCTAAAACTGTATTAATATTATTGGAAAATATAACAATAATTATTGTAAAATGATAGTGAATAATACTATAGTGACTTACAGGGGCTATAGCCCCTAACATATAGTTTTTGTGTAGTGGATAATTACAGCTGATCATTAGTTCGACATAAAAACACTGTAGTGATAATTCCATAAGAAAATCATTGGATCTTTGAAGTCCACGGGGCGTAGCCCACATAATTTTTGACATTGCTGATATTTTTCCCACCGTCCTTGGACCTCAAGCTTTAAAATGAATCGTCATGACCTATAACTTAACTTCTTCCTAGCTCGAGATATTTCGTGGGACCGATTCGCTTACGGAATTAAATATATAGATTAAACATCGGTAGCGGTATCAGAAACTCATTACATATACCAAAGATTACACATGTGTAATCTTTGCACATACTAATAACTTAGATACAGGAATTTATCGTTAAGTATTCCAGCAATAAGTTGTCAGGTAAAAAGATCAACAACAAATCTAAGACAAATACTAAATTAATCAGTTCTTTACTTGATACTATACTTTATTATTCAATTCATAATGTCTCCATCATCTCCTTTTTCATGCAGGACGTAGGCCTTAGACAGATCAAAAATTGTCTGTCCAATTACTGCCGATCGTCAGAAAGGGGGTGAAAGTTTGTTGCTAACATCTAAAACGCTCGTTAGCATTTTTGTTGCTAACAAAATTTTATGAACATTTAAATATATTAAAGAATGTTACCAGATTTTACCGACACTCGCGGCGGATAACAAAATTCGTGTTGCTGATATGAAATGTTACCAAAAAATTCAGAGGTGTTTTCTTAAACGTTATTCATTGTTATTGTTATTTTTTATAGGCTATATATTTTTATTTTATTAAAATGCTTTGTCATTTTATGTTCATGTTATTCAGTCTTCAGAGTTTATATCTGTTTTATTACTGATCTAGTCATTGTTGAAATGTTAATTATTATTAAGTTATTCATGCATATCTCTATGATTTTTTTATTGTCACACATATATTTTATTTATTAGTTAGATTTTTTCACAGTTTTACAGATTTATGTATGTTTTAGTTTAGATAACTGGATTTTCCTCATTCTGCCTGTTTATGCCCTGCCTGTTACTTATTTTCTAAAGTCTGTTTAAACCGTAGGCTAAGCGTTATTGTTACGTTATTTACTTGACCGTAACGAATCAGCTACTGTAGTTATGTAATTTAGACAATTGCTAATACATGTAAAATGACGATGGCAAATAAATTATTTGATTCTTGATTTGATTCTCGACTCTTGATTAACAAATGTTAGCAACACGTATTGTTAACTCCGGTGTAAATGCGGCTTTATATCCAACTTAATTGGGCTTCATTTCGGGCCTTGGGAAATAGACGATTTTGTCTTGAAGAATATGGTTACGTTAATTGACAGTGTTTTTGATATAATAGAGTAAAAAATCATTAAACCCTACCATATCGTACCAGCGTTTATACAATATCCTCTTTCAAAACTGCCATTGGCGTTGAAATATATATAAATTGCTGTTAACTATTTTGCTAAAATGATTTCAGTACCAACATTAATTTATTCTATATAGCTGTTACCCGCAGATTCCCTTGCGACAGATTAAAACACATAACTAATAACCATAACTATCAAATCTTTGTTTAGTTGTTAATGCACCGTACAATAGACTAACTACAGTACTGAAGTTAGTCTATGACCATATTAACACTTCTTTCGCCCTAACTGACAAACAACTACAGCTAGTAATTTTTTAAATGATCCCCCCCATAAGATTTGCATTAAAACTTACATGACCCGTGGGGAGGAGCCCTAAGGTTGGATGCGGTAATTCAGGTCTATATGTTAATGTGATATGTACGCTATGTTCATGCAGAATTTTAGCTTAACCCGGTCAGTTGTTTATCCGCGATGTAACTCCAAATATCCATACATACATCCAAATTTTCACATTTATAATATTAGTAGGATGTTAAGAGTAGATTGTAATCATGTTGTCAAGGAATATATAAAATCATTATTTATTTTGTTATTCAAATTACAATGGACCTCAAGCTCATGCCGTTGAATGCCTAAAATATATGGGTTTTAATTCAATACATTAATAATAACATAACCCAATCCGAAATATGATTAATCTTGCAGCAACAAGTTATGTATTTAAATTTAATAGATACTATCTTATTATACATATATCACAAAACTTGTTAATAAACTTAAAATTTCTCTTTAGTCTGTCTGAGTTTAGTGTCATCATCAGTGCTCAGGTAATTCAACGCCTGCGCACAACTATCAACTATCAAGAAAAAAGTTTATAAAGTGGTGAGCTGAGGGAGAAGGTTTCGTTGATTAACTTTGTGGCTTATTTTAATTTTTGTTTCTTGTTATTGAATATCTATTGTTGAACGTTCGATACGTTTATAAAATATTCGATTAAACTAATTGTATGAGGTAAGTTTATTCGTATCCGTTACGTATGGAAATAATGACAAAAATGCACCTTTTTAGTGATAATCGGTTTCTCGTCCGTGCTACCATGTCATTTTGTTTGCCAAAAATCATCTTCTAGGTTTAGTTACTGAAAGAAGAAATCGGTAAACATTATTTGAAGGTTATTACGGCTACCTGTTTAGCAGTTAACGTTGAAACAACATTCGTTACAATTGCATTCTTTACCTTCTTGAATGAGAATTTTGGTTTGTTTATTTTTGAGAGTACCTATTTATCCTAGGCTCACTTGATTTGTGGGGCATCATGAACTAGAGCTAGGACCCACAGTAAAGTTATTATTCTTGAGTTTTGGTTATAAATTAGTGTACAGATTACTTTTTTAACTTGTTTGGTTCCAGACCACTTTAGGCATTAGGCCTTGATTAGGGCATCCTAGCCTATCAGTTGACATTACAACCTCTCTTGGCCTAATAACCTAAAGGTGCCCTCAAGTTCACTGGCCTGGAGGTTCAGCTAGGCTGTTGGTGTTTTAGATTGGTACTATTAAGAATAACCAATAGAGGAGTGAAATAATTTTATAATGAAACGTAGATGTGGATTTACCTTAGGACTGATGAGGTATTTAGAGATTAAGTTTATGGTATGTAAATTATCTAGGTAGTTAGTCTATGTTAGCACTGAACGAAGTAACTTCAGGAAGCCATCATGCCTAATTCGCCTATACAGTAATATGATCTTGGTTCACGGGAATTTAATGGTAGTTTGTTGACTTAAATTTCTATATCTTGGGGTGCAATACTACCTTAATTACCCTCCCCTTCATCATTTAGATCTTGGGGTGCAATACTACCTTAATTACCTTCCCCTTCATCATTTACCCACATGAGGGACTGATTCTGTCAATGAGAAATACACTTTAAAATCAAAATAAAACTCATGCAACAAACACAATAAAATCAATACTAGGTACTTGCAATTTTATTTCTGGTTTTTGAAGGATGGCTGCTTTATAAATTTCCAAAGTTATCATCCATTAAATCATTCAAATTATAAAAAGCCATAGCCGTCAAGAAGGTAGTTGGGCAGGCCTTAAAGTGAGACCGATTCAGCATCTTTTCTTCTTCTGGCAGATAGCCAAAGAAACGTAGAACCGACATTTTATAACTTACAGTTTTATGACTTCATTATAATGAAATATGATTAATAAACTTACGTATACTAATTATTGTACTAACAATAATCCAAACCCACTGAAATTCTAGCCAAGCGGACACACGGTACAACCAGTCTATTCCGCTGCCCGGTGTTGTGGTAATGGACCATGTTTCGGGTTGTAGCATCATGGAGTTTTGATTTTATACTATGCATCAGGCACAGAAGAATATATAACGACCAAAGACATTGGGTATTCCCAGTTGAGCAACCAGAGGCTGGCAGTATTGAATTGAATTGAATTGAAAACATCTTTGTTCATAAAGTATACAATGGTATACTTCGAATGGCGTCATTATGCTAACTATCACTAACACCAGTTTTTTACAATGTCAATAAGTTTAATCCTAAAAGGCTCTCTTCTGAAGCTTTAGGACCTCCCCCATTCTTGTAGAGTGGCCCCACAGAAGGAGTGACATGGCAGTGAAACAGGACGAAATAAGCTTACACTATGACGAGCTAGGCCTCAGTTACACACGTTCTTTGCTTCGGGAGCAAAAAACATACTGGATAGCCTATTCGTCACCTGGTCAATGTGTTAGTCCCAGTTTACCTTGCTATTTATTACTACTCTAGGTACTTTGGTGTTATACGGATGCCACTATTTTTGGAGGTTAATTTTTACCAGATACAAAGGATAACTACATAATTCGAAAAAACGTACTTTTATTGACTTACTGTACAAATTTTACATCATTCTGATGAGCGGTCTTTGTGTTGTGCCTCCCAAAAGACAGCGATGTCCGCTAGGATCGTGATGAATGCGTCGCCGCCGCTAGCAGCTACACCCGATTGCCACTTGTACTCCGCCAAATATACAGCGCGCTGCGGCAGTTATGTTAGGATGGGTTATCATAAAAATACGTACGGTTTCCTCTTCATTTCGAGGTAAATCCCACACCAAAAGAACGTCACTCATTATGAAAACAAATGTAACGTAGTGGACGGCAATAAATCACTCATGACACTGGCCCAGATACAGGCGGTGACAGGTGATGCGCGCGCTCCGGTCAACGACCTGACCTTGGCCTATTTGGAGGGGGTTTGGCGGCCGGAAGTATGACTCATCAGGTATCATTCGATTTGTAACGAAACAAGGAAAGCCCTACTATCATTTTTATGATAACCCATCCTAACATAACTGCCGCAGCGCGCTGTATAAGGGTGGCATCCGTATAATACCAAAGTACCCTACTCTATGTGTCCACCAACCAATTAGATGCAATATCGATCTTTAGCTCTCCTGTGTTTTCCGTCTATATATGTAGACACGATTTACCTACACTTTTTTGGATGCTCATCTGCCAGTAGACGATGTGGAAAATGTATAGTGTATTACGATATAGTAGGATGTGATGGAATATTTGAATATGCTACTGTATACCTACTTAAATTTGTATCGGTACATAGAATTAATATTTATTGGGAGACAAAAAATTGTACTTTGTTTCATAAGCAATAAATCCTACTGTAAGTTATATGTTTATTTGTGAGGGCTATTTTTGGAAGCAAGGCAATATTAAATAAGGGCAATCTGTGAAATTTGAGTGGCATGATATGTCATAAAACTACGTACCGGTACGGTATGCAATGCTAACAAATTACGCATCGTGATAATCAAGCCTGATAGGATTCAAATGTAGGCTAAATAATTTAGGCTATCATCCTTTATCAGCTGATTTAGCTCAATATTAAACCATGCATTTAGCCTAAGACCATGTATAATATGATAGGCCAATTCCTCAAGATTCACTTTCCTTTCAAGGGTGTATTTTAGTGATGTGACTAGCAGTGATTTTACACTCACAGGTCAAACTGTGATTGCTACTAAGAAATCACTGTGATTTATAACTGTGATTGTGATTTTCATTAGGTGTTGTGTGGGGTGGGAGCTGGCGAAGTGATTTGTGAACTGTGAACGGGTGGTTGCTCAGGTTGTTGTGCTACCCGTATCATTATAAGGAGTTTTTTAGTAGATTGATTAGGCTATTGCGATCCTACAGCTTAGAGAGAAGTGAATACGTTTCTGTAATAATTGAGTTACGGTTTTATATTGTTTTCTTAGCAAAGTATTAATATTCGTAACTACTTATGAAGGGTTTGAGAAAATAACACTTAGTCAAATAAAAAATAGTTATTTATCTGATGTAACTTGTGAACAAAAATAGCTACAGGTTAGATTACATATATATTGATATTTAAAATTAAAAATCCAACCATAATACCAACATAAAATGAAAATAACATACAAAACATAGGCCTGATTAACAATAAACTTGTCGACCCGCTCTCGCTAGAGGCTCGGACTCTCGACTGTGACTGTGATAATCACAGTCCGCCTGAGAGCAGTCCGCTTACAACGGATCGAATCACAGTTAAGACCCGCTAGTCCGGCTCAGTCAATAACAGGTCGACCTGTGATTTCAGAATCACAGTGATTAAATCACAGTTTCGCAAATCACGCCCCATCACTAGTGTATTTTTGTTTAAAATTCATGTAACGTATAGTAGGAGCATGATTCAAAGGTTCAATGGGTATTAAAACATTTGAGTTTACCGCTTATTGAATATAATAACTCATTAAAATGCCCGTTTTTAAATACATTTAACCCTAGAACTGCCATTTTCCGAGTTCTCAGCCATTACATGTGTGCGCCAGATGGCCTATGGCCGATACTCGGACAATTGGGTCCTTTTTTCAACTTCTTATAAGTTAATGCTTTGAAAATGATCCAAAGACGTAATAATATTGATACCATTTTGAAGAGGAGATTCTAAACTTGAATTTTCATGTATAAACGAACCTCGGAGCAGTAACAGATCAATATAATTGCTATTATAATTTGAACTAAATATTTTAGCGCGCGAAAAATTTTCGACTCATGAGCGGCGAAATCTTGTGAAACACGCATTCTTTAAAAAAATCTTAGTGTCTGTATTTTGGCGCAAACAGGAAGTGGTTGGTACCATTGGGAACAGCATTAGTTGTTCTTTCTTTTCTTAAAGATAAATTTGTCATATGACATCATAAAGTCTGAGAAATAATTTTTGAAATCAGCTCTTATGTCAGGCCCGTCATTTTTCCCACTGCCCGACATTCGGACAATAATTATAAATCACTGAATAAATAGATTGATAATTTATTTAGCGTGATCATACCTCTTTGAAGCCAGGAAAAGTTCTTCCCTTTGTAAGTTAGTACTGCCTTCCACTATTTAGCATCACGTGACTCGTAGAAATACGTTTAAATAGTATAGTAAATATTCGTGATCCTTTCTGCTAGGTTATAATCCGTAGGCCTGTTGAATTTTTGAATCTTAGTGTTTTAGTGATGATCAAGTCTTTTTTCGTGTAGTGTGTCTAGTTATTAGTAATATTTATCCATATTACTACTGGTAAATATTATTTATGTTCAAATCTGCGTTAATGAAAATGTTGAGTGTTTTTCAGTTCACAATGAAAACCCGCCTCGGGATCGAAATGATCACTTTTTTACTTTATCTACAAATTACCCAATTGTGTTTTATTTATTTTATTTTACCCTATTTCTCTGTTCCTTTGCGGACAAAGAGAGTACGCATATGATAAGGTTATCTTTTATGGTTTGGACACAGCGACAGTTTGAAGTAACCTCAGCAGATTTTGCTGAATTTACGGCTATGCTGTAAATTTATGTTCAAAAACAATTTTTTCATATTTCTGTATACATACATAGGTATACGGTATATATATATATATATATATATATATATATATATATTCTTGTTCGGAAATATATTTGCTATAGATATATGTACCATTTATTATATTATAATAGAGTTAAAAAATTATAAATAGCTTCGAATCACTAATTTTGGCTTTAAGCGAAACTCAAATTTTGTTTTTCAACTCATATAAAGTCATAAAAACAGTTATTACTTTTTACAAAAGTATATTACAGTAGAGCGTCGAAAATCCGAACGTCAAAAATCCGAAACGTCAAAAATCCGAACCTCTCCTGAGGATGTTATTAATACTGTACTGTATTGAATTAGCACGGAAATGACATATGTTTTAAAATTTCGCGCCAAACTGCCGGCGCCCGGCGGGGGAATGAGTGAGCGCGCCGAGCCAGGTAAATGACCTTGGGCGTGTCTATTTTTAACCAACTACAGTAATGTACATAATATACGTAAATACAAAAAAACTATTGTTTTTGTTTCATTTACTATAGCCTAGAACTGCATATTTAATAGTGTAGGCCTAATTATGTGTCTAGGAGGCATTTCTAGGTTATGTTTGAAAATCCGAACAAATCGGTAATCTGAACCACCTACGGTCCCAATTGGTTCGGATTTTTGACTCTCTACTGTATTTCCAATAAGGGGCCATACACATATTATGTAACACACTTAAGGGGGGAGGGGGTTTAGCGCATCGTTATGCTGCGTTATATGGGGGGGGGGGGTTTGGATCAATAATATGTTACGTAAATCACACATATTATACACAAGAGCTGGCGCACTCCCGTATCTATTGATTCTGTTATAAATCTTTCAAAATTAAAAATAATCAAATTGATATCTAAATTAAGGTTGCAGTTAGTTTTACAAAAAATACTTCCGTCATACTATTTTAATAACAGTCAATTAAAAAAAATATACATAAAGTGTTTTGAGTAAGTTCTGTATTGCTTTTACACCTATGTTTTGTGTTGTTTTAGAGTGTAAAATCATGACTTGATAGAGTATTGCGCAATGCCACCCACATCTTTAGTTTTTTTTTTTTATTTGTTACAAAATTGTTACGTTTTGGCTGAGATGGTTTATTTTGTTGTTTATATTATTAGTAACTGTCTTGTTTGTTTATACATTTTGCTTGAAATAAGTTTAAAAATTGTTGTTTAAAGAAAGCCATTTAAAGTTTAATGATTCATTGAAATCCATATTCCAAATTGCTATTAAAAAGAAGATGTTTAAAAGGTTTTAGCTGTTTTAAGTCCACCACGATTGAGTTACGTAACACATTGGGGTGGTGGGGGGGTATGGTCAAGCGTTATGGTGCGTTACATGGTGGAGGGGGGTCTAAAATGTCGAAAAAGTGTGTTACATAATATTTGTATGGCCTCTAACTTTATTGTCCCCATAGTAATATAACAGTTTTAGTACCTATATTACTTTTATACGATTTTATTTTTATTTTTCAAATGTACAGCGTAAGTTTGTCGATTTTCCCCGGTTTCCGTAATTCTCTCCGTAAAATTATTTTTCAAATAAATCAAACACTGTCCACGTAGAGAAATAAATTGCCTACATTTTTTATCTTCGACTGTCTGTAAAAAAATTAGTGTAAAAATGCTAGGACTCTACTTTTGAAAATTATTTCAAAAATGTTTATGAAATTTTAGTTTTTCAAATTTTGCAAAAAACCACCATCAGGGATTCGTTTTATTTTATTTTATTCAAAATCTTCTTCTTTTTCTGAACAAAACAAATATGAAAATGACTAGATTATCAAAAGTAGTTTAGTCACTGCGAATTGTTAAAAAAACCTCTGCAAAATGGCATAAATTGCTAGGGCACTGAGCAATTTAGCATTAGTTAATTAATTTAGCATTTAGGAGGCAAGGGCAGTCCTAGGTTTAACTACCACCTAAGTATAGGAAAAGCACACTTCAAAAGTTTATTGGAAATTACAGGATTTAAGGTTACCGTAAAACCTGCTAGGCCCAGACGGGGGGTTGTCCCGGACACGGTTTACATATTTGTAAATATAAATATTTCTAAACTAACCTGCAAAGTTGAGAAGTCGATCGCTATACATTCGTTTAGAGCAGAAGACACTCTACACAGCTGTATAGGTTACACCTGCGTACCGGTACGATGTGTTTTTTGTTTGTTTTAATTTGCTTGTTTACCAACTTACGAATTTTCGGAATAAAAATGTATGTCTAACTAAGACATGTAATTTTTATCACGTTTGTCCGATTGTTTTCATGAAGGCATATTTTTATTCAAAATTTAAGCGTGCATAGTGTCATACTATTTAAAACTATACCTGCCCGTCCGTCCAGTGGGGGGGGGGGAATTGCCCAGAGGCTCTTCAGGAGGAGGGCCCCGGGCAAAACCTGTTGTCTAAAAAAAGGACGGCAACCAGGGCCCACACCACCAGGTCCCACACCACCAGGTCTGCCTTGGGGCCCATGAAAGAGTACGGCCCGAAATATGTATGTTGGGAGGGGTAAGGGGCCAATACTCTAATTTGCCCAGGGGTCCGAAATTTCTCCGGGCAGGCCTGAAGCTACAAACAGAAACATTATAAACAATTGTCACATTTATAAAATAAAAAATACAAAAGTGGTGAAACTTACATAAAGTCTATATGTGTATATGTGTTGGAGGTACTGTGATAACATTTCATTGCTTCTTAAAATTTCATCTTCGGACAGGACATAAATTCTTCCTGTTGGAGTTGTTGGATTCACAGTACATAATACATCAGTGAATGGTAGCCATAATACATCTGGTCTTCTAGGGTAGCTAAATGAAGGAGAAGGTCCTTTTGGATGAAGGAAGGTAACTTTAACTTCATCTTCGTCTTCATTTTTGTCCATTATATAAGCAAGCCACCAGGTAGAGTCATAGACGATACTTACGTAACCGTTACAGTCTGCAAAGATCACTTTGCCCATTGACCTTGATACTGATACTTGAGAAGAAGTTGTTGATTCTGAAAAGATTTTCACAGATAACTTATTTAGACTTGAGGTAACATGCGTAAAGGCGTGGTATTGTTGAGTCCCCTTTATTGTGAGTGCTTCACTAAACCGATCTTTCAAAAATATTTCTGCCGAAACATAATCTTCTTGTGTTCCAAAATCAAAACTAATCCCAGGAATATTTTCAACTGACCATTCGGACAGTTCACGTGGAGTCAAGATTTGATTTTCAAAGGGTCGTTGCAAACTAGCTTTTGCAGCTAATCATTTGACCGTGCCTCCGAGTCCATCACTTGGTCCCTTATCATGAGCTGTGGCAAAAAAAAAATGCCACTCAGCCTCTACGTCAAAGTCTTCACTGTGGTGACAAAGGTTTATAAAATTCTTCTTGTTCTTATATTGGGCTGCACACCCATCAGAAAAATATATGATGGGAACTTCTTTTGCGGAACTTCTCCAAACTTCACAGTCAAAAAATGAATAAGCTTCTTTTGAACTGTACACAGCTACCGTGTGGTGTTGAAGACATTCTGAAATTATGACATAGTTTAAATGTTTGAGTTTTTCCTCTTCTCTGTAATAAATCACAAAAGGATGAACTGTAGCCTGGTCACTAACCCAGTGATAACTTTGGGCCTCGTTTTGCACTACCATACTGTAGTTTTCTGCAAAATCTAAAGTCATAACAAATTCACCTGCATTTAAGTTTTCCTTTACCTTTTTCACGTAGGAAGTTTGTTGTTTTGCAACAAAGTCATGTCGTGTTAAAACCTCCAATTTAACCTCCATAACCTCCAATAAAACCTCCATCGTTGCAAAACATGTCGATGAATTCGTCCGATGGTTTCTCTAAAGTTTCTAAAGAACATCGGTCAACTGAAATCCATTGCCTGAATGTAAATTTTTCAATGAGGTTTTCTTCAAATGATGTGTCTAGAATTTGCCTAACTTCTTCCTTTCCTGGACATGACGAGCATTCATTAAATAAGCAGTCTATTGCTGGTGGATTACATAACATCTTTGCCATGCAGTGCTTGTACGTTTGTAATTCATTGTTAGTTACTGTCCCTAATTTAGCGTTTTCAAACATTAATTTGACATTTTGGTGTGTAGTACACACACATACTGCATGGGTGCCAGTTGACCCAGCTAAAACACAGTGCTTGGGTCGTAGCTCGGCGAATTTCGAAAAACCTATCTTGGTAGTTGGATATTCACCTTTGAATAGAGCGTACGCCTCTTTGAGGTTACACAAAATAAGTCTCTTTGAAACGTTTGTCTTTTTCCCACTTTCATCAATTACGGTGACACAGTCTACCTGGCATAGCTCTACTGAGCTCATCGCTATCGTAAAAGTTACGGACATTTTGAATTACTTCTTTTGGCAAACTTTACCAGGTTTTGGATTCGGTCTTTCCAAAATTCCTTTTTCTGCCAGTATTTTTTTTGATTGTCGCACCATGTAGTTCGGAGCGTTAAACTCACGCATAATCTATCTAATGCCCCAATCATTCGGAATGCATGTTAAAATCATTAACTTCTTCTTCCTACTAGATGCGTTCGAAAACTGGGTCTTAAGATTTTGTAAAACAGAATTATTCAAACAATCGTGGTTGTCGTCGTCTGACTCAGAATCTTTTACAGAAACAAAAATTTTTTTTCGTTGCGGATCTATTTTTGACCTTATTAGCTGAGTAAGATTTTAATTTAATTTTTCTGTAATCAATGGGAGACTCACCAAGCTCTTTTAGTGAAGTGTTAAGTGTCTCAACAACATGTGTGTCTGCCTCAAAACTGGGATCTTCATCTTCAGATTTTTTATACGATCCTCCTTGAATTTCATCATCAAAATCTTGTGGTGTGTCTTCAGCGTCTTGGCAATTGTTAGAAGCATTTTTTTCATTTTTAGCGAATTTCCCCTATAGGGAAGAAGCTATTACCGTAGGTCTCATGGTAAGACTTAAGCCCGAGACCATGATAACTTTTTGTTTTGAGGTCCCCAGATGCCAAAAACACTATTCGTTCAAATTTATATATATGTATATATATATCTATATATATATATATATATATATATATCTATATGTGTCTGTGAATTCGATAACTTGAGTAAAAAACGTCCGATTTCGATGAAATTTGGCTCAAATGTGTAAAATGACATTCATGACTTTAAGTTCGAAAACCAGAAAAATCGGATCATGGGAAGGGGGGTTTATGAGGGTTTTAAATTTTACAAAACTCAGTTTTTTGCATTTTTCACCCTAAAAATTTTAAAAAACTTAATTTTGGTTCTGACCTTGTTATAGAGCTTAAAAAAATCAAATAATATGGTATTTTGAATTATTAACCTAGGTTAAGTGGTTGCGGAGAAATTCCAAAAAACCTACTCATAAAATCTCCCATGTTAATCTTATGGGAAAAAGGTTTTTTGCTTTTCCTCAGTTTATTTTAATGTAAACTTCACATTTGCTTTTACCCAATCTGTTCAGTTCAACAAAACAATCATTTTGGTGTTTAAATTGTGATTCTACGCCCAACCGTTGCAGAGATATTCAAAGTGCTAAATACAGTACGTTGTCCAATGTTAACCTTATGGAGAATAAATAATACCCCCGTCGCAGCAAACCTGCGTACTCAGCGAATTTCCAATGCATAATATATGTCTTAATACCACATAAAGCCGCATACCAAGTTTCATAAAAATATATTCACATATAAGCGATTTTAATTATTTTCTATAAGAATAACATTGGTAATGAGTACGTAGGTTTGCTGAAACAAGGAACACAAACAATTGGTTTTTATACAAATATAAATAGAATTTAACTAGGAGAAGCCACATACCAAGTTCCATCAATATTCAATCATAAATAAGCGCTTTATAACATTCTAGTTATTCTCTATAAGAATAACATGGAGTTGAGAAAGCAGGTTTGCTGCAACGAGGAACAAAAAAAAGGGTTTTTATACAAGGTGTACATAAAGTCCCGCACGGGTTTAATATTTTTTGAGTGATAAGAGATAAATCAATAAGATTTGATACATCAAGACTATACCTAAAAATCTCATTTTTGAAGGAACTATCAGTTTTCTGTCATATCATGGGGATGTCCCGCAAGGAGTCAGAAGGAAATTTTAAATAGGAGCATAGGTCAATATGCACATCACTTTAAAGGGCTTATCTAGTAGAGTTTAATGCCGCAAACCGCACTAAAAAAGGTTGATCCAGTAAAAATTGGCGGCTGTTCAAAGGTTTTACTTGGTTACATTTTATTAGTGGCCACAACCCCATTAAAGCAAAACTGCAACTAAATGAATACTTCAGCTAAATACTGCAGCTAAATACTACATTATGCCTGTCAATACAGAAGTGAATTATGACGTTAGTTATCCTCAAGGGTTACAAATTTGGTCCTAATCTATTGATAACGGGGAAAAACTGGTAACAGTAACAATTAGAAAGATCTTATCTTTTTTTAAATAAAACCTTTGAACAGCCGCCATTTTTTACTGGATCAACCTTTTTTAGTGCGGTTTGCGGCATTCAACTTTGCTAGATAAGCCCTTTAAAGTGATGTGCATATTGACCTATGCTCCTATTTTAGATTTCCTTCTGACTCCTTGCGGGACGTCCCCATGATATTACAGAAAACTGATAGTTCCTTCAAAAAGTAGATTTTTAGGTATAGTGTTGATGTATCAAATCTTATTGATTTATCTGTTATCGTTCAGAAAATATTAAACCCGTGCGGGACTTTATGTACACCTTGTATAATTATCAATATAACTCAACCAAGTGAAGCTACATACCAAGTTTTATTAATTTATGTTCATAATTAAGGGAGTCATTACATTTTACTTATTCTCTATAAGAATAACATGGGGGCTGAGTACGCAGGTTTGCTGCTACGGGAATAATCAACGTAAAATCTTGTTGTTGTATAAATATCAATATACCAGTACTACGTGAAGCCACATACCAAATTTCATCAACATACATTCATAAATAATCAAGATATCAAATTTTATTTATCCTCCATAAGGATAACATTGGACAACGTACTGTGTTTAGCACTTTGAATATCTCGGCAACGGTTGGACGTAGAATCACAATTTAAACATCAAAATGATTGATTTGTAGAGCTAAACTGATTGATATAAGCAAATGTGAAGTTTATAATAAAATTAATTGGGGAAAAGCTAAAACCCATTTTCCCATAAGATTAACATGGGAGATTTTATGAACACGTTTTTTGGATTTTCTCCGCAATCATATAACCTAGCTTAATGATTCAAAATACCATATTATTTGTTTTTTTAAGCTCTATAACATGGTCAAAACCAAAGTTAAGTTTTTTAAAAATTGTTGGGTGAAAAATGCAAAATCTTATTTTTGGAAAATTTAAAACCCCCATAAACCCCCCTTCCCATAGTCCGATTTTTCTGATTTTCGAACTTAAAGTCATGAATGTCATTTTACATGTTTGAGCCAAATTTCATCAACATCGGACGTTTTTTACTCAAGTTATCGTGTTAACGGACACACATATATATATATATATAAATTTGAACGAATAGTGTTTTTGGCATCCGGGGACCTCAAAAGAAAAATTTATCATGGTCTCGGGCTTAAGTCTTACCATGAGACCTACGGTAATAGCTTCTTCCCTATAGGGGAAATTCGCTAAAATTTGATATCTCGATTATTTATGAATATATGTTGATGAAACTTGGTATGTGGCTTCACGTAGTTCTGATATATTGATATTTGCACAAAAAATTGATTTTTTGTTGATTATTCCCGTAGCAGCAAACCTCAGCCCCCATGTTATTCTTATGGAGAATAAGTAAAATGTAATTACTCCCTTAATTATGAACATAAATTAATAAAACTTGGTATGTATCTTCACTTGGTTAAGTTATATTGATAATTGCCTAAAAACCCATTTTTTTGGTTCCTTGTTGCAGCAAACCTGCTTACTCAGCCCCTATGATATTCTTATGGAGAATACCTAAAATGTTATATAGCGCTTATTCATGATTGAATATTAATGAAACTTGGTATGTGACTTCGCCTAATTAAATTCTATTTATATTTGCATAACCAGTCGTTTGTGTTCCTTGTTTCAGCAAACCTATGTACTCATTACCAGTGTTATTCTTATAGAGAATAATTAAAATCTCTTATATTTGAATATATTTGTATGAAACTTGGTATGTGGCTTTATGTGGTATTAAGACATATATTATGCATTGGAAATTCGCTGAGTACGCAGGTTTGCTGCGACGGGGGTATTAATTGCTGTAACATCTTTCCTGCATGTATCACAAATCTTGGCTATCTCTGAAATATCTGGATAAAAACTGCACATCCAGTCAGTTACGGTTCTTAACTTTTTTTTTGTCCCTAACACAGTTTTGTGGTTTTTTTGATGGGTTACAACATTGAACATTTGAAAACTTGCTAGTGTCTGCCATTTTTCCAACCCATAAAAACTACCTTTTCCAATTATGTTTTTAATAATCTAATAATAATTAACTAATAAATAATCTTCACACACACTTCACATTGTATTATGTAAACCACTAATTCACACTTCAATTAATACAACTTAATGAAAAAAACTAGGGAAGTACACTATTAAAAGTATGTAAAGAAGTTGAACTGATGATGTGTGCACCACTAACTCCAACTGCAAACTGAACAATAACTGGCACTGGCACTTGTCTGTGGACATGGACTTGTCTCAACTTGAAAGGCAAGTACAGACATGATTGCCTGTGGTGGGAACTAGAAATGATTAACAAGCTAAAAATTGTACTCTTTATCTGGCAATACATTTTTGAAAATAAAAATATAGAAAATGCATTTTAAGAATACATTATAACAAATTTTCATTTTTTCTTTGTTATAGGCCTACCTCAATTGTTTTTCGAAATAAAGCAAATGTACTAAAATACTTTTTTAAATTAATACAGCATGTTTAAAATTTACAAAGGATAGGTTTTGTAGGTTCTTTTAAATTACTAATAAGGTATCAAAATCATTGTCATATTATTACATTTTAGATTTTATCCACCCAGGTTTTTTATTGAGCTTAACGCTAAAACCAACAGATATTTCAGAAACTACATCTGATTAAACACTATTTTGACTATGTACCCATTGCAATCCCATAATCAAACTTGGTATACAAATTACTGATAGTATAACCTATTATATATATTTTTTTGAAAATTTTTTAAAATGCGTTTTTCAAAATATTTAAAATTAAAATTTGATTTTGGATTTTGAAAAATAAATTTCCCTAATAACCTATAATGTGTTATATATCATTGGAAAGAGCATAAAAAGAGCAAAACAATGACACCTTCCCCATGTTTCTAACTCAAAAAGAAAAGGAGTTATGACCATTTAAACATTTGGCCGCAGCGAGATTTTGGCCGTTTTTTGAAAACTTACACGGTCATATTTTGGAAACCGTTTGAGATATAAAGCTAAAATTTGGTATTTTTTTTAGTCTTCATAAAGGTAACCCATATACCAAATTTTATCAAAATCTGAGATGGTGAAGGAAAAAATGTGTTAAAAGTGTGTTGATTGGAATGACTTGGAATGACCCTAAACAATTAATAGCTTTAGATGTTGAACTACTTTTAAAGCTTTTAGGTTTGTGAAATTAATATCTCGATTTTGTTTCAGGAACGATTGATGAAAACAAATGACATAGTGAAGTCAATGAAGTCTTTTTGACATTGGTGAAGTTTGTTTTTATGTTTGCATTCCTATTCAGTTTTTAAGTTCATGAACAAGAGCAATAGAAAAATGTTGGTCTGGTTGGGTGGAATTTTTGTGTTAGTACATTTCTGCTAATTTGATAAAAATTATGGTGTCTGTGGGGGAAACTGTGGTTGAATTGAGTGTTACAAAATGGATGATGGGGAAGTTATTTTGATTGCTCCAGATAAAAAAAATCAAGATGGTTCTCAGACATATTTCATTTTAGACCCTTGTCCTTCAGAGGATTGTGTTGACGGCCCCCAAGGAATAGAACTTATTGATTTAACAGACGAGTATCAAGTTGAGAATACCGGTGCAATCGCAGTAGTATCTACAAACAGTACAGGTGCTTTAGAGATAACGCTTAAGAAACCAGAAGAAGAAATGGATTCTAAAAATGTACCTGGAATAACAAAATTGAGTGGGGACCTTGCTAGCAGTAGTGATAGCATTGCCATCATAGATATGATTGATGATGATGATACAGTCCGTCCAGTCAAGGATGAAGATGAGGATGTCGATGTAGAAGAAATTAGTATTCATGATATCAGTGTTGAAAGCAGTGGTCCTGAACAGAAAAGTGAACCAGAATTGGTTGACATCAGTGAAGGAGGAGAGGAACATCAGCAAAGCCAGAACGATCAAGACGATGACACTGAAGAAGGTACTCTCTATATTGATGATGCCAAATATACTGAACTTAAAGAAGAACTTGCTCAAGAAAGTTTACAAGATCTCAACAATTTGAAAGAGAACGTAATGCGGCAGATAGATGGTGATGACCAAGAAATTACTGCAGACCCTGTTAATGCACCTGAAGTAACAGAAAATTTTGTTTCAGATCAATCTGATGATATAGAAATTATAGAATTGGTTGAGAACAAAGAAGAAAAAGAAGTAATTAGTTTGAATTTTGATCTTGTTTCTTGCCCAGCCTTTGCACAAGCATCAAACAAAAAGAAAGTATCCCAAGAAGCTTTCATTCATGGGCAATTGATAGAAATACCAACAGGTCAACAAACTGCAACAGAAAAAAATGAAGAGGAATTGACAGAGAGTACAAATACAGCCTTAACACTTTTGGAATTAGCTGGAAGTACTGGCGCATCTCTGAAGAACGTAGATGTTAAAGGAACTGAAGGAGAAATAAACTCAGTTCATGAATCAGATAAAACAGATAATTTTGAAGAAACTGCACCGGTGCATGAAGAACCAACTTTAGCAACACTTCAACCTGTTCAACTTGATCCTCCAGTACCAAGTCTCCCTGTTTCTCAAAATGCTATTCCTAAAGCAGCTAATCTCGAACAAGCAGTTGCTGACCCTGCTCGAAAGGTTAAAACAGATATCTCTTCCACACCAAAAACTCCAGTTATAAGGATGACACCGGAGGAATTAGTCCAACGGTTAAAAGATGGAGACACTCCTAGACAGTTAATGGGAAAGGACCATGGAAGACGAGGTAGAGATGCTCTTTACATGAGTCCTTTAGTGACACGTGCCGAAATTGCTCAAGAATTCATGGATAGACAGTTACAGAAAAATCCTTATACTGAACCGAGTGGTGGCGACTATATTTTTGCCATGAAACTAGCTCATAGGCTAGCCACTAAGATTGTACCACCTGAGACAGCTGCCTCACAGCCTGAAGAGGCGAAAAGTGAAACAAAAGTAGATGGAAGTATTAGTAGTAGGCCACAAAACAGTCTACATTCATTAGAAAATGATTCACTTTCAAAAACAAGTACAGAAAGTGAGAAAGGACCTAAGAAGAACTATGCAATATCTGACAAAATTGAACTCCTGAAAATCCTGGAGGATGACCCAGATGATATTTCTTCAGATGCGAGTCAGATTATTTTGGAACAGAAAGTTAAGTCGGATAGAAAGAAATCAACACATGCTCCTTTGATAAAAATGCACCCAGAACTGGAAAAAGAGTTGGCACTGAAGCAATTGCAAGATTTTAATCAAGGAGGTGGACGTGGTAAAAAAAGAGTTAGTTTTACTCAGGATAAAAAAATTAAACTGGATAAAGATCATGAACGTAACAATAATTTGAATTCAGCTCAAAAACAGACAAACGGCACTAAAAAAAGAGCAAGTGAGATGGTAGGAAAACCTTCCAAAAAAATCAAGAAAGAAGATGTTAAGGCAGTAACAGCAGATCCGAGCCAAATAACAGAGACACTTACTGTTGAAGGTCAGACTCTAATCGATGATCCTTCCACTAAAGATGGCAAATCATTAAAACAGTATTCTAATAAAAGACTCTCAAGAAGCTCAGAAACCCCGCCTCGTCATTTGCCAATGGATATAGTGCTGAATGGAATAGATGATTCACCAACAGGAAGCTCTTCAAAAAATAAAATTTTCAAAGCAACCAACCCAAGGAAAAGGAAAGAAGAATTGCAGGAGAAGAGACAAAAACACATAACTAATGTATTCCAAAGAAACAAACCTCAAAAAAAGAGAGGAAGGCCACCAAAGAAGAAATCATACCCAACAAATGATGAATTAAATAAGGAATTTCTTCTGAAGGCAAGCTTAGAGTCTAATAACGGTGTAGATGAGAATCATCAAGAGAGTTCCGATCAGGGAACCACCTCACCAGCTAAAGGGGAGAAACCTATAAAAACAAAAAAGATGAGAGAGATTGAACGACTTCTCGGTGATGAAGGAGCTATAAATATGCTTTACTCTGTAGAACAGAAGAGGGCATCTGGTGGTGAATCGAAAAGAGGAATGCTACCCTCATATCGCAGGAAAAAGAAAGACTTGATACTTAAAACTAAGCTTGTTAAATCTGCTGTGCTGCGACTGACAACAAATCCACCTCTAACAACTGGGAGGATTTCTCTGCGGGTCCAAGCACCAAAAGAAGGCGAGAGTGAAGAAAGTGAGAAAAATCCTGTTCGGAAAATGTCTGTTGACTCTCACGATTCCCATCATTCACTTTCATCTCCACCCCCTGAGCCCTTTCAATTCCCTGCCAAAATTGTGCCAGCAGAAGCTTCAAAAATCATTAGACGACATTCATCCAGCAGTAACTACTCAAGTCGCAGTAACAGCCCCCGGAGACCGAGTGTTGACGGGGAACGAATCAATTTACTCTCTCCTGAAGTGAAAACAACTGAAGTCGAGCAGAGTGATCCTTCAACAGTTAGTAGCAGTAAGCAAAAACATGTTAAAACACCTCAGCTATCTTCTGTAGAATCTGTGAAGAAATCACATGACAAATCCGAGAGATTATCAGCAGACAAATCTAAAGAAAGTATAAGTAAAGACCCTCCTCCCCAACCTAAACCTACTTCAGATTCTAATAAGCTCCCTACTTCACAAAAGAGTAAATCTAAACTACCTGTTAAAATTGAATCTCCCAGATTGAGAGGGAGAAAAAGAATCTTTGTGAATGAAGAATCAAAGAACAGCACAGAGTTAAACACATCATTGGCTGCCGCCGTAGAAGATTTTGCTAAAGAAAATAGAAGCGGTGGCAAAAACATTCCAGCAGAGACACCAAAGAAGTTGAACACACTTGCAGTTCCTAGTCCAAGAGCAGGTACATTATTATTTAGACTTTCTACTCTGTAATTTTCAATAGCAAATATTAAGAGAAAAACGCCTAAAAAAGTTTAAGTGGTAAGCCTTTAATGTAGAATTTTGTTTCCTGCTTTTACCACGATATTAATCCAACTATATATATATCAAGCATGCTTGAAATTAAATATAAATTGGTTAATGTTAGGCTTTTACCATGTTATCATAATGGTGTTTCAGCATATTATTAGTTTATACCATAAACAAGTGTATCTGTACATTTTTTTAAATCACATCAAACTATACAAATCATCATCTTGAATTTAAATTGAGTACGGTAACTAACTAACTACAGTAATTAAATTTAAATCTGTTCTAGCGAATAAAAGTGGCTGTTACTTCTGTGCATAAGTTGACAATCTGATTACAGTCTACAGGAAGACAACAGACACCCCTCGCACCAGGACTCCCAAGCCCTCGAAGGTGTACAAGGAGTTGACGTTAAAGAGGCACGACCAAGTGGTTGAGATCAGTCTCACTCCTGTTTCGACCACACTGCACAATGCTTTCAACACCAATGTAAGTTTTGTGATTTCCTGTGACTGTTTTTTCTTTGTTGACAGATTAAATAGAGCTTAACCGCTTTGATTAGATCTTGCGAGGAAATTTGTGCACTTTCATTTTAAATTATGGCCTTTGTTTATGTAACGTAATGGAGCAATTAAAAAGGTGTAAGGAAGATGATGCTAAAACTGTTTATTTAAGTGCAATATTATTTCAGTGCCTTCATTCAAATGTGTTGAGAGTCATTTATTAATTATGTCAAAGTAGGCTAATGAAATCTTAACAGCCAAGCTAACAATTCTCGGTTTTAAATTCACATCTCACACTCATTTCAATGTGTTGTAAACACGAGGTAGTGATGCTGTTTTCTATGGTTGCAGGTGCTGCAAGAGCTAACCTCGGTGTTGTCAGGGTTGTCTAAAGACGACAACTGTCACGTGGTTCTCCTCACCTCACAGGGTGCCGTGTTCTGTCAGGGGGTGGATTTCCCCACCCTGGTCAAACCCACCCCGGACCAAAGAAAGGTTGCTGCTCTTGAGATGGTGGTTGCTATCAAGTAAGTTTGTTCCGCTGTTATATTCTTAGTTCATCCAAGGTGTAAGGGTCAGTTGCCTAGTACATTTGTTTTGTCATTGCCTCTCAAGTCTTTCTTTTATCGGTGGTACCGGTAGCCAGTTACCATGTTAGAGAAATCTATTGATGGATCTCTAACAAAATTATGTCACCCTCTGGTTACAAGAAATAAGATGTCTCATTTTTGTTGTTGAAGTAAAGTTTACTGTGTTACTAAAGGGTATATATTATTTGTACAGAGGTAGAACTGAGCTGTGTAAAATTGTTTTGACTTAATTAGTAAATATTTTTGATGTTAGCTAATTTCCCCTCTAGAGATGAAGCTATTAACGTATGTGGCATGGTACCATAAGCTTGTTACCATATCACTTTTTGTTTTGAGGCCTCTAGATGCCTAGAAAACTATTTGTTCAAATTTGTATATATGAAGTAGCTTCATGTAGTAAGGTACCATTTGAAATTCGTCGAGTATGCAGGTTTGCTGCAATGGGGGCATTATAGTTAAATTGCAATACATCTGTTAGTACTCAACAAAATCAGTTGTATACAAAAGGCCAACTCTTGCTTACAGCTTCTCTCTTCTCCCTGTTCCTGTCATCTAGATATTTTGTCATTAACCCAGATCTATTTATCGTAACAAATAGGATGTCTTCAATCTGGTAATATTTCAGACTACTTAGATGACCAGTTAGTCATCGGTCAAAGTGGTAATATTTAAATCTGGTTGTGTCAACCACACCCCATAACGGCTATAATACTATTGGTTGTGTAAAAGAGTACATTTTAGGACAGGACAAGCGGAAGTTGCAAAAGACAGGTGTGTCACTCCAAATAAATGTTAACAATATCATGTCCAAGGGTCTTTTACACTATCAGGACAACCTAACGCAACTGCTGCAGGATGCTGTACAAGTTCATGGTCTGTTATACAACTGTAATATTATGTATTTTTTGTTTCCTCTGTACGGGGGTTGTAGGGTGGAGGGACCGAGTGTTGTTAATGGAGGGAACACGGTTTTATTATTATGCTGAACAAATCTTTGCATTAATATTCATTCATCTTACTACCATATGATAACATTGAATAAAAAATAGGAAAAATCAAAATAGCCCTCACTTTGTTCTGAGATAGTGGAATGTGTATGGGTAGTTCCTGGTAGGGGAAGGGGGTTTTATTCACCAGATTGAGCTAGAAAGTGGTCAGGGAAACTGGGTATTAATTTACTTCCCCGGGTTACCATGCCTAAAACTCATACTCTGAAGGAAGGAAATCTCGATGCATCTAGGCTTAATAGGCGGCTTCCATACCAGCAATTCGGTTTCTTCCCAGGGTAAAATCTTGCCAAATGTGTGACTATTTTAAAATCTCACTGGTTCGATAAAATAACTGGAATCCCATAAAATTTTGCATTTTTTCATTACGCTAATAAAATAAAAGTGTTACAGCATTTCGTTGAAGTAAGTGAGTGATGCTGTGTTGTGTTTCAGGGACTTTGTCAAGAGTGTGGCCATGCTGGCTCGCCCCGTGGTAGTGGCTGTGCACGCCCCCGCCGCGGGTCTGGGCGTGACGATACTGCCGCTGTGCGACATGGTCCTGGCAACTGAGCCCGCCACCTTCCACACCCCGTACACCCGCCTGGGGCATGTTCCCGAGGGTGCGGCTACTCTCACTTTTCCTTCCCTCCTCGGGCCATCCGTGGTATGTTGTTTTGGTGTGATACTTATTAAGATAATTATAGTCACTGCGTTTTGCAATGGGAACAAATTAAAAAAACCGGGAACAGTTTTTCTTTGTTAAGTAGTTTCAGTTCGTGTCTTAACGAAAAAAAAAAACGAAAGAAACTTGGTTCTGAATAGGACTTTTTGCGAGGTTAGCAGGAATAGGATAAGCACGCTTTTAAAAGTTTAATAAAAATTAAGGCTTTTGAAAAATAATCCTTGTGTCGATATTAAGAATACTCAAATACTCTGTTCAGCATGCTGTGACTGAGTATAGCAGGAATATATGGGTGGGTAGGACAAGCAAGCAGGCTTTGGAAAGTGCAGGCATCCCACTAATAGAACACTAATAACATGACCTACATTATAAACACACAAACGACTACTTCAAGGCCAGTGGATTGAGTTGACAAAGAGGTCAGTGGCCTTGAAATAATCGTTTGTGTGTTTATAATGTAGGGTTATTAGTGTTCTATCAGTGGGATACTTGCACGTTCCAAAGCCTGCTTGTCTTATCCATCCATACATTCTTGTTATATTTTATTCAGTCACAGGTTGCCGAACCGAGTATTTTTAGTATTCTTAACATTGACACAAAGATTATTTTGCAAAAGCCTTAATTTTTTATTAAAGTTTTGCAGTCATATTTAGGCCTTGGATCAATCTAATAGTAATGTAACCAGATATGATAATTATTTTTATTTGGTAATTATATTTTTTTAAATTTCCTTAGGGACCTGTGTGGGAATTCTCCATATGAGAAAAATGGAAAACTCAAGGTCTTTAAATTTGGTGTATATGATAGATACTTTACTACCACAGAAAGTACAAAATCACATGAGTGGAAATACTCTTTCGAAAATATAATGAAATTTTAATGTTCAAAGTAGGCTAGGCTAGTAAGGTTGAAATTATGTTTAATGTGTCCATTTGGATTTTTGCAGACGAGTGAACTCCTGTTTGCATGTCGCAAGTTTACGGCGTCAGAAGCTCAGAAGGCTGGTCTCGTAACGAGAGTGCTGCCTGCGGAGAACTTCCAAGATGAGGTTCTCTCCGTTGCCAAAGCCATGTCCTCGCATTCTTCTCAGGTATATATATTAATGTTGTTATTAACTTTTTTTGGATGCTTAATGTATGCAGAGCAATTATAATTCCATATTTATTTAATTTAAATATATATTTAGTATATTCTTAGAAGCATTTTAGAATGTAAAGGCTGAGGCTAAACCCCACAAAGACTGAAGTAGCCAGTTTTCTTACGACACCATGATATGTGTCTCTGAAAAATATCAAGTGGTCTTTATGCTATAAGGATAATGGTATGATCGTGTCTCTTTGAAACATTAAACGCTATTTACTATGCCTTAATTCATTCACGTATCTCCTACGGTGTTTGTACCTGCTGCACATATCTGAGCAAAGATGGCAAAGCTAGACCCCCACTATGTCCCGCACAGTAATCAAACAAAGGTTGTTTTCCGAACGAAAAATTTTGTTAAATAACACGAGCCGCTATTTTGACTAGGTCACCGTTGGAAAAAGTACCAGTTGTGGACATGACACCCAAGTATATTAGGCACTTTTAATTTAATGTGTTATAAAAAAGAAACAATATTCTGTATACGCAACATGCACATAGAACCTAATCAGATTCTTGGATACCTACATACTGAAGTACAGTACTGTATCTTTGTTGGGAAAAGTTAGGTTGGTATCATTGCACAATAAAGTGGTCGGGGTGGTGGAGGGGGGAACATGAGACATCAGGGATCATAGATCAAAATTCATACAAAGGAGGGTTTCACTAGTAACCACCACGGGATGTAATAACAACACGTAATATGCTAATCAAGAAGTTGTTTAGTAACCACCACTCCAATCAGCGAATCGAAACTAACTTTTTTGTTTCAAAGATATTTTTACATGCTTTCTTTATTGTATTCAAGGGGATAAATGGTATCAGGAAACTGACAAAAACTTTGTCCCTTTCAGACCAATTCTAATCGATAAATCACTTTATATTTAATAAATTTAGAATATAAAGTATTAAATAATTAGCCTTTTTCAGAATTATCTATCCAAGTCCATTTTTTTGAGGCACTACAAAAATCATTTGCCACCCCTCCAGGTTTAGGTGGCAACAACCATTCTGAATATTCTCTACTGGTCAGTGCTAACTTGACTTACATACCAAGTATGAATGAAAAATATCAATAAATAAGAGAGATATGGTAATTGTTTTAACCCCCATAATAATATAACACTGTACCGTTTTTGTTGTTGTTTTAGCGAATTTCCCCTATAGGGAAGAAGCTATTACCGTAGTCGGCATGGTAAGACCTAGGCCTGGGACCATGATGACTTTTCGTTTTGAAGTCCCCAGATGCCAAAAATATTATTTGTTCAAAACTATATGTGTGTGTGTGTGTGTGTGTGTGTGTGTGTGTGTGCGCGCGCGCGCGTGCGCATGCGTGCGTGCGTGCGTGTGTGTGTCCGTGGGTGCGATAACTCTCGTAAAAATGGTCCGATTTTGATGGAATTTGGTTACAACATGTAAAGCAACATTTATGACTTTTAAGTTCGAAAACCAGCCAGATCGCTCCATCCAAAAGGGTATTTTGGGGGGGGGGGGGTTTGTACCCCAAAAATAGGTTATTGAAAGTGCTAAACACAGTACGTTGTCCAATGTTATTCTTATGGAGGATAAGAACAATTGTATATCTCGCTTATTTATCAACTTATCCTGGTAAAATTTGGTATATTGCTTTATATAGTTGTGGTCTATTGATATTTGCACAAAAAACAATTTTTTTGCCGATAGTTCCCGTAGCAGCAAACCTGCGTACTCTGCCCCATGTTATTCTTATGGAGCATAAGAAAAATGTTATCTCCCTTAATTATGAACATAAATTAGTAAAACTTTTATTGGTGTAAGTAACCTATATGTGTCGATTTTGTCGTATTTTCATCTATAGGCAATACTGGGTATGTGGCTCTACCTAATTGAGTTACATTGATATTTGTATAAAAACCTATTTTTTGTGTCCCTTGCTTCAGCAGACCTGCATCCCCAGACACCATGTTGTTCGTATGGAGAATAATTAAAATGTCATAAATCATTTATTTATGAATGTATATTGATGAAACTAGGTGTGTGGCTTTAAGTGGTATTAGGATACATATATTTGCATTGGAAATTCGCTGAGTACGCAGGTTTGCTGCTACGGGGGTATTTTTTTATTTTGATGTGCCACTGGATCCCTAATCAAAATTTATCAAGAGGATAAATTATCTTTAACTGTCGAGTAATCCAAAACTCTGCTCTTGTAGGCAACTGGTTTCGACCCAGCTGGGGGTCATTATCAAGCCAGGCGTAAAATTGTCACTCACAAAGACAATTTGACCATCTGTGTTTAAAGACTTTTGACGTCTTCTTTGTGAGTGACAATTGATGCCTGGCTTTATAATGACCCCCTAGCTGGGTCGAAACCAGTCGCCCACAAGCGCGACATTTTGGCTCACTCGACAAGTTATTTTCTATGCAACCATTAGGGGCCATGCATGAATTATGTCACGCTATATTCAGCCCTTTTTTTCCCCCCCCCCCGTGTCACACTCTGTACGCTGCTCATTACGCCCCCCCTCCCCCGTCACGTCACACTTATTAAGTATTGGATCGTGGCGTACGTTATTTCGTCACTGTAACTGACGATTTCGCAGGATTTAACGCCATTAATCGAGACGTCACGCAACCCCCCTCCCCCGTGTCACGGTATGTCACTATGTGCCACACCCCTTCCCCTCCTGGGGAGGCGTGACGTAATATATGCACGGCCCCTTAGTCGTAGAATAATTATATAACAAATGTATTTAGTTTGTTGAGTTCTTTTAATGGTGATATGTACATTTTATTACAAGTTTAAAATTTGATGAAAAATTCAAAATAAAATGTTCTGGACCTTTTAAGCCCTACAATTTCTGAACCCAAATTTTTCCAGAAGCGTGGATGGTGTCATTTTATTAGAGAACTAACGCATGTCAAATACCAAGATTATAATGAAAATGTTTTGGGTCGTTTTTGAGACCTTCTGATTTATTATGCGTTTTAGCGGTTTTTGGGGTATCCTTTCTAAATAAAAAAATACCCCCGTCGCAGCAAACCTGCATACTCAGCGAATTTCCAATAAATATATAACATAACACATTAAGCCACTTAACAGGATTTAAAAGAAATATATTCACAAACATGTGATATTTAAAATATTAATTATTCTCCATAAGAATAACATTGGGGGTACGCAGGTTTGCTGCAACAAGGAATATAAAATAATGGGTTTTTATGCAAATATCAATAGATTTCATATAAGTGAAGTCACATACCAAGTTTCATCCATGTACATTCATAAATATATAACATTTTAATTATTTTCTATAAGAATAACATGGGGACCGAGTACCTAGGTTTGCTGCAACGGGAACCATAGGCGATAAATGTTTTTTAGTGCAAACAACAATAAATCACAACCAGATGAAGCTATATGCCAAATTGTGTCAGTTTATGTTTATAAATAAGCGAGATTTAAAATTTTTCTTGTTCTCCTTAAGAATAACATTAGACAAGGTACTGTGTTTAGCACTTAATATCTCAGTAACCAATTGACGTAGAGCAATGGTAAAAATACCAAATTGTTTGTTTTATAAGCTGAATTCAATGGTGAAAATTAAAATTTGTTTTAAATACTAATTACACTTGAAAACCCCCCAAAAACCCATTTTTGGGGTACAAAACCCCCCAAAAACCCCATTTGGATCGTGCGATTTGTCTGGTTTTCGAACTCGTTCAAATAAATGGTACATACATACATACATTTGTGCCAAATTTCATTTAGATCGGACCTTTTTTACGAGAGTTATCGTGCATACAGACATATATATAAAAATATATGCAAATTTGAATGAATGGTGTTTTTGACATCTGGGGAACTCAAAATGAAAAGTTATCCTGGTCTTGGGCTTAAGTCTTACCATGAGACATACGGTAATAGCTTTTTCCCTAAAGGGGAAATTCGCTAATTGTAAAACATGAAAAAACTCTTAGGGATACATGGATTACTACCTATCAGGTTACCATATGGTTTCTGACTGCACCAGGGCCGTACTCGGAAGGGGGGGGGGCAGGGGGGACAACTGCCCTGGGGCCCGGGTCTGTCAGGGGGGGCCTGGGCGGCCGGGCCGGCGTTTTATTTAGGACATGTTGTCTAAACAAAAGGTCACCAACTTGGATCCGGATGGCAACAAGGGCCCACACCACCTTGGAGATAAGGAAGGAAGAGTGACGGGAGGAGAGGGGTGGGGTCCAGTTGAAAGCAATAAATCAGTCGGCTGACCAACATTATTTCTTTGAGTCATTGTCTTATAACCACGTTTTTCCCCATTATGAATCTATAATAAACAATGAGTTATTTGAACAACGTTATACCTTCACAAAAATATTCCTAGTGTGAGTAAAATAATAATTATTTGTTAACAATATGGTAGTTTTACTGGCATGGTACCGATAGTGGTCTACATCGTCACTTGTTATTTAACTTTGGTGCTTGTTTGTACTCGTGCGTCCTTTGAAACTTAAGTAAATACAATTAAGTGTAGGTTTTGCGTTTTTATTGCAAAAGTTTTTTAAATGATGGATCAAGATAGGATGGAAGAAGAATTAATTGATCAAATCAGAAGATTATAACTAGACTTTGGCCAAGGTGGTAGATCATCAATATTGGTCATAAAAATTTGTTTATAGGCTGAGTTTTAATCATTGAAACAGGTCGCATTTCATCGAATCGAATTGCATCGATTCGAATCTAAATTCTTTGAATCGCATCGTTGCATCAAATCAAAATAAAATCACTCTACTGATTTTTTAAGGACATTTGTGTTAAAGTGAATTACTATTTAATATTTAGTGGTGGGGGGGGGGGGGGATAAGTGATCAAAACTTGACGCAAAATAACAAATAAACAGGTAGTTTCCAATATTTTTAAAGAAATTGTTTTTATGTTTGCAAACATTAATACACATTTCTACCTGTTTCCATAGCTTAATAATAATAGTAGCATTAAGTTCAAGTGATTGGATTTATCCCCTATTTTTTATCACCAAGCCAAAGTTATGATTACTTGTGATACATCTAGTTAAAGAGTAAGTTTTAGGAGCTTAAAAAGCAGCTATATTGAAATACCTCATCTCATCTTTTATTTGATGACATAACATCAATACTTAGCTTGTTAGGCACTCACAAAAGTTGACGAATAAATCCATTATATAGCCCTCAATATGTTGAGTTATCAATTTAGATAATTGATATCGGTTCATGCAGTATGTCTTAACACTCATACAAAGTAATAATTTATGCATTTTACCACTGCGTTACTGTGGGCAGAAAAAGATAAAAAATCACTTAAACATAACTTGTTGAAAAGTTTTTGAATTTTATGAATTTTAATACCTCCAATCAACTCAAAATGTTGTTTTGAATATGATGCTCTTTAATTGTACTACAGTTTAATTATTTTTGCTATGCTGGTTAGTAATAAAAAAATGAAAATAAAACTTCTATGTAAGTGATTAAACCAATAGAGGCCTGCCAATACTGTTTACTCTGGGAAAATCCATGACGATTAATAATCATTTAATAGTGGTTTATATACTTGCTTGGTAATCACAATATCTGATTGGTAATCCAAATTGTTGCAATGACAACTAGTTTCGACTTCCTATGAAGTCATCATCAAGCCGTCCAAGGATGTGGTTATCTTCCTAAGAAGAATGTTGAATAAATAAAAAATGGGAACATTAAAGTACATAACACAGACACAACAGACACGAACATTACACTAACACGAAACCATATATGGCCGATTTTTTATCAACGGCGACGCAATCCCGCTGTTGCATACATTCATTCAAGTTGTATGTACGATGCCGTCGTGTCTGTGTTATGTACTTTAATGTTTCCGTTTTGTATTTATTCGAAGTTCTTCTTATGAAGATAATCATGTGATTATCTTCAAGGATGTCATTGCAACAATATGGATAACCAATAAGCAGGTATTTAAACCACTATTAGTATTTCTTGGTAATCCGGAGGCTAGCAATAAAAAAATAAATAAATCATTTGTTTAGCATTCAGTGAAGAAACTGATGAACTTTTTCGTCTAAGCTACACATGTTTATAATAACCACATAAAATAATCACCTGCTATATTATGTAGGGATTTTGTAAATTTTTGAATTTTGACACATGTGGGAATTCTTAACGTACATTTTGATATGCAATATGTTCGGACTTTTTCACGATATCTTAACACCTTCAAATTTGGCAAGGTGGATTTTCCATTTTATTTACATACATTTAAAAATTAGTGTTTTAAATATAAATAAGTGATTTAATTTTTTGATCAGCAAATACATAGTTGGCTACAATTAAAATAATAATAATAACGTTTACTAAAAGCAGTTTTATTTTCCAGTTCATAGCAATGTAGTTAGTTCAAAATTAGTTAAATTTAAAGTTCTTAATACATTTTATTGACAGTTTATTTCTTACTAATAAGGAGTACTTATCTATTTGCTATAGTTTTAAGACAATGTTGAGTATACATTTATTTTGAGTAGCTAATAAACCTCCTATTTTCTAAATACTTACACTACCAAACAAAGACGTATTAGAAAAACTATTTGTAGGCCCTATTACATTCTTAATCTCTAGTTTAAATAAATAAAGCAGCTTAAAAACTATTGATATAACTAACATTTTAATAAATAAATAACAAAACATCTAGTTTGAATATATCAGTGTTTCTTTGAAGCCTAAATGCAAAATCATCTTTAAATTCCCTATAAGGTGTATCTTTAGCTTATACAGTAGACTCACAGAAATCTGGACTAATGTGGTGGACAATAGGTTCGGATTAAAAAAAAACGAATTTCTCGGAGGTGGGCATGTGTTTGGCTTTATGGTGAACAATTATAATAATATGAGTTTACGTTTACATGCTAATGCAAGAGTAGGCTTCTGAAAGATGATGTAAAATACATCACATTTGTGCGATGTGGAGTAATAACATGAAAACTGAAGGCGCTAAAACGTGAAATTTTTTGTTGTTTTTATTTGCAACAAGTTTTCCAAAAAAGTTCAAGATCGTCGGTCTGGATTGGGCCGATCCGGATTTCTGAGAGTCGACTGTATTTATTATTTTGACTTTCTGGTCATAAGTTTTTTTTTTTTTTAATTCCAAAGTTTTTTGGAACATACTAATCATTCGCTACTTTCAAACAAACCATAACATCATCGAGTGTGTTAAGCCACTCGCTACACAGGAATGGTCTCTGGAAACCCAGGGAAACATGGAAAATTATCAAGAGTAAAACTACTGTAGTAGAAAAGGATAGTGGAAATTCAGGGGCTGGGCTTGTCAGATTGCCTGACACTGTAGGAACTGTGGAGGTAGCGGGCGCAGCGAGTGTCAGGGGTCGAGGGGCAGACAGTACGCGCGGTACGTGGGCCCGGAGTGGAGGAGCTCGGTGGCGTTACGCTGCATGCGGTCGCGGTTGAGGCACAGAGACCCGACGGGGCACGAGCACCGCTGGTAGGTGGAGAACGTGTCGACCATCACGTGGCCGCAGAACTCGTGGATGCGACACTTGCCCAGCTGGAACAGTAAAGGGCGATACCGTTATATAGCATTGTCTGCGCGATGGGGTGAATAAAATACTGCAAAAACCTAAAACCTCGATGTACTGCCTAGTTAGCCGCGATCAGTTTCATCATGTAATGTAGGCGCTTTCCTATTTGCAATGGTTAACAACTATTCAATGGGTCATCTCCTGCCTCAGCCAGTGGTTTGCGTGCAATCCATAGAGAATCACCTGGGGACAGGGCAGATCCAAGTTGACAGGATGTGCACATTTTTTCAAGTTTAATACTTAACAGCTTGTTTTATTTGGTTACGTTTTAACCTTACTACTTTTAATTACAATAATGCAAAATAATTTAAAAAATGTATGGTTCAATATAAAAAATGTGCAAATAAAAATAGAACAATTTTATAATACACTTTATGCTAATGAACATGAACTTAATACCTTAAAATTATAAAACAAAATCAATGAATAACATCAAGATTTTATTTTGAAGTTCAAAAGTGTTGATGTATTTGAAATTTTAAGTTCTAAAGTAATAAAAAGAGCTAAAGAAAATGAAATATTGGCTCTTCTTTAGGATTATAAATCAAGTTTAACGATAATATCCATCACTCGGTAAATACAATAAAAGATACGAAGTGACTGCGTACACGTCCAATTTAAGGGCAAATTCACTTCGCTACCGCTTAGGTTAGGTTGGGTTAGGTTACATTACGTTATGTTACGTTAGTTTAGGATAGGTTAGGTTAGGTTAGGAGGTTTTCTGGCTCTCAGTTTGTTTTAAAAATCACAGTAAAAGTAACGCACGGTGCATAATTGGGAACGGACGTGAACAGTAGCGGCTCACGTCGGACGTGTACATAGCCACTGCCTAAAAGATAAAGAAAATAGGTTTGCCAAAAACGAGAGAAAACTTTTTAAATATAAATATAGGAAAACAAGCATTGAATTTACGGTAAATCAGTAACGGTAACAAACTGCTTAGCTGATGATCTGGCCTCTTAATCGTGTGATTTCGGACCAAAATATGATCAAACCTCATAAAATGGTAGTAGAATCACATCATCAGCTCTAAATGGTGATTTAACAGCGTTGTAGAGGCTTTAAACAATGATCGATTACTTAGTAGCCGCGGTAAATTACAATTCAACTGCGTAATATCGGTTGTAAACGATGAACATACTATGTAATAAAGGAACGTAAATTATGACGGGACCAAGGGATTCAGCCGAACGGCAACTTAACAGGAACTTCTTGAAAGTTGGGGAAAGCCCGTGCCCCCGGACGTGACGTCTATGCTTTTTAAACAATGTATTTGATTATCAACAAGAAAACTGTCAAGCCCAACTATCTTCCTTGATTTACAAAGTTCAGACTTAGTCATAACAACTGTTAGAAATTTACAACCTTTGCATTATTTAAACATAAGTTCTGTTTAGTTGTTGATATCCTTGTATACACATTCATCTCTTAGTTGTAAGAGGTTGCTTGAATTTTTAAAAATGATTATAACTATGTATATCATATTTAGACAAATGAACATATGATGCGTTACCTTGGCGCAGCGGAAGTAGTTGTCATTTTCTATAGTGCCGTTATGGTGGTTACGGTAGTAGTGGCGGTGTAGTTGCCAGTAGGCGGGCCAGTGACAGTGACAGAGCGCCTCAGTAGTTAGGTTGACCGAGTCTCCATCGTGGCGTGTCAACTCCACCAGCCCGCTGCGCACATCCGAACATTCCCGAAGCTCGGTCACTCGCTGACAGAACTGTCACAGAGAATCTAGTTATAGTTTTCTCACTTGTATGTACAATTTAAATGTTATTTCTTGGAATGTGTCCTTTATGAATAAACAATTGGCAAACATTAAAAATAGTCATTAATTGGATATTTTTAAGAAAAAACTAACATTTGATTTAATTTGAAAAGCAAAACAAAAGTTCTTTACAAGGCAATGCTAGAGATTTAGGCAGTGGCGGATCTAGGAGGGAGGTGCGATCGCCAGAAATGTTTGTAATATACTGTATAAAAATAGTGCAGTTATTTAATTTGCACCTGGTTAAATGTGTTGCGATTAATTCTTTATCGACAATCCAATTTATGGATTGCCTACCATAGGTTATTTTTTAAACGGTATGTATGCATACTAAAGTTGTGGAATCAACATTAATAGTTAGTGGGAGTGATCATTCGTTCTAATGACGCCTGACAGTTGGCTGCACTGATGTGACGACGTGACTGCCCTTATTCTGCCTCCTTTTTTTCCCACGAAACCAGTCGCGTTACTTGGGCGTGGGAGCCGGCAAACGTCAAGAATAATTTTGTGTAGCGTGCATTCTATTGTGAGTGTCAATTTGTCAGTCAGATCTCAGATTCAACAGCGGTAGCTCGAATGAGCGGGGCGGCGAGGTGCAGACTGAGTAGTCCGCACGCGACGTTACCATGGCAACGGGAGTTTGACCGCGCATCACTGTGTCCATGTGATATTATTAGTCATCACACCCTTACACTGCGCATGAACGCTGTTCTGTCTTTTCTTAGTTCAGTTCACTTTAGTACGTGTTGGGTTTAACTATTATTTTTTTTATTTTACAATTATTATCCATAACAATAAAAATCGGGGGGCGGTTATTCAACCACTAAGTTAGCCCCTCCTGACTAATGCTGGAACCACCTCTGGATATAGGTTGTAATGCTCCCCAACAAATATTTCCTTACAAGAGGCGGTGGTAAGTGTTTATGATCAGCTGTTTGTTTGTCTCAGCTGACCTCTAAACTATCACTGCTGCCATATCAAATTGATGACTTAGCATTACTAGTCATGGATGCTATGGATTTGTACTACATTTTATGAAGCTAGGAAAGGAAAAAAGGTTGCAGGGAGTAAATTACTGAGTTAGGAAAGTTTATTAGTTACAATGGCAAGTCTGCTAAATTATTTAAGTAAATGAAAACCTGACAATTTGTATGATTAACTACGTCTTCGTATTATCTATATCATTCCAGATCATTTGACTTTGGGAGTAAACTGACCACTCAGCTAACTTTCCATCACATAACATACATCCATGTTAAGACTTGAGACTATAATCCCAAACCAATGTTATTGGGTTCATTATTCAACTATAGTTGGTGGGTGGTGGTTGGCTATTGACCTTGAGTAGTTGTCCCTGGCATCTTCTGCTGGTCCATAATGTTGCCCCAGCACCAGGGATATCCGTCAACCTGGCCACAGATATTCAAGACTGGATAGTGGGTGGATACTGACATTGAGTTTTGAGTAGCTGTCCCTAGCATGCTTTGTTGATCCATGAGGTTGCCCCAGCACCAGGGATATCCGTCATCAATGTGTCTGGCCACTGAGACTCAAGACTGGATAGTGGGTTGCTACTGACCTTGATCTGTGAGCGGTTGTCCAATGGCATGCTCTGCTGATCTGTGGTGTTGCCCCAGCGCCAGGGACATTCGTCACCCTGGACACAGCGACACAGTCGGTGGATGGTTGGTGGTTGCCAGAACCTGAGCCTCATCACCCCACACACACTGTACGTCCCGCACTCTGGCAACTCCCAGTCCCCTCGTACCTGACAATCAGATATGAGTATTCAGCTGTATTTAGGCGTTTTACTATATTTATCATGGTCGGTGTTTCACTAGCGAATTTTTAACATGCTGATGTGCTAATCCTGACTTATACGTGGCGTTGTGGCACTTGCCCTCGGACTTGCATAACTTATTGCAAAATAAATTTATATTTTGCACAGTGCTACAGCAACTTGTGGTGTAAAAAATTGCTTTATTCTAAAGTGTTGTCATCACTTTTATGCCTTTTCTAACTACATTTGTTACATGTTTTATTACATCATTTACCCCAGCTTTGATGTTTGGCCTTTGGCCTAGATCTTTATTAATAGACACAGTAGGTAGGTTTCACTCTCAAAATTGTACAGACTTGTTTACAGTTCAATGCTAACTCCATTCTTTTAAGGGATCAATATCATGATAATTATTGTATCTACTGAGCTACCATGACATACCGTAACCGCTAAAAGTTACAAGTCAAGAAGCAAAGAATAAGCAGCGCAGCGCATTCTGGCTGTGATTTAAGAACCTAATCTCACACATCGTTTCTCCCCCAAGTTGCTCCCGCAACAAAGTGCTTAGTTTAAAGGTGCTACACAGTAAACCATTTCCTCAGTTTCTATGAGTAAAGCTCCTTACTTGTGAAATGAGACAAGTTTGTGATTAAGACATGTCGTAAATCTTTTGAATGTCAAACTGGAGGCTTCAACAATAACATATTTAATCTTTTGAAGCATATGTTGTATCAACATATTTCACTTCATTCATGATTAATAATGCCTCCAGAATCGAGATGATCAATAAAACAGGTTACTAACCCGTATATGGTAAACAGGTATATGGTGACCCGAGTTTCGGTCTCACCGGACCATTTTCAAACCTTAGTCAAACCTCTTAATTACTTCATGCGAAGGTCGTCATACTCTAAAATATTTTCCACAAACGAACAACATTTATACACACACGGGTCACAAACACACATGTACAGTTTGGCCGGCCGCTCATTACCAAACTGGTTCATTTGCAACAGTATCGACGATAAGAAGTTTGATTAAGGTTTGAAAATGGTCCGGTGAGACCGAAACTCGAGTCACCATATCAGTGATTCACATAAGAATCGAAGACGGATAAAGGTTAGTAACCAGTTTTATATTTCACTTCACTGTAGTCAACTCATATTTGTGTAGTCTTTAAAAAGCCTTTAAATCGCTTAATTGTCTCCTATGCTAAGATACTGAAATATAAACATCTTTTTATTTCATGCAGTGTTACCAAAAACGACTATTAAAATAAATAATTAAGAGGTCAAAGTAAAATGACCAATTATTCAACTCGCATATAAGAGATAAGAAATACGGTAACAAAAGTAAAACGAGTTCGCATGCAGCACGCTGAGGTGAGGGAAGTGAATTTCCGCATTAAAACCTTTAAAAAATCTAATAAAGGGTTTAAAATAACACTGGTAACTTTTTTTGGACAATTTAACATTTTTATTTTTTGGCTTTTCTGATGCTCCTGGTTATACTTAAATTCACTATTAGATTTGTAATGTTGTACATTATAAGGTTAGGAAGAGGTATAGTCAGGATAACAAGTTGGTATAAGGCAATTGGGGTGATAAAACTACATCATTTTTGAAAAACAGCCTTTTCCAGTATAAAATCCCTATAAGACAACGTACTGTATTAATACAATTAACACTTTCTTTAATAACTCGGTAAATATGTGTGCTAGAATGACGAGAGAGGGCTTAAAAGTTTTGCCCCACTAATTCCCATCATTTTACATGCGGGGCTTTTTTACCCTTTTTGGGCCCAAAAACTCGAAATTTGAAAGATTAATCCCCTAAAAAGAGGTTTAGAGTTTTCCGATTATTTTGCTCAACGAACTTGTCCAACTGATTATAGAAAGGAATGTCCCTACCAAATTTGAAGTAAATCAGACAAAAAATGTGACCGCTAGAGTGCAAACACACAAACATATATATATATATATATATATATGTATAACATTTTGAACGACCCCCCAAAACGTGTTCAGGGGGTCACGTTAGGAACTTCTATGGTGGTCCCGGGCTTAAGTTGCACCATGCGGGTCATGCTAATAGTTCACTTTCCATAGGAAATTCACTAATAACGCTTGTGGCCCTTTAAAATCATTTTATTTTGTATCCAAGCTATAACCTAGGTTAGAGAAACATTATCCTTGGTCAAATAGTGGCCTTGAGTTTGTAGAAACAATTATTATTATAATCCCGAAGTTGCATGATCTGGCAGCCACACCTTTGCCTTGATGCTCTCATTACCATCATAACCACACTTATCATATCATAATTTAAAGCAATAGACCGACTATAATTTTATTCACCTCTTTGTCGTTTCTTTAATTTTATTGTGCTTTTATTCTTTGTTGTAAAGTATGCTATTGCACTCTACTGGCTCGCCCTGAAAGTCAAATAATTCCTGACATTATCAACCTTAGTAAAAGTTTGTGGCAAAGAACTATTATTATCTAGTCAGATACTTCTTGACACTTAAGTATCAGCGTTGAGTAAAAAATATGTAATAATATTAATTCTTTATTGTCATTCAGCAATATATAATTACAATAGACAATGTTATGATCTGATGATCATACTCGTACAGAGCAAAAACAATACAACACAACTGTATAACTGAATATAAAACAAATATCATCAAACTCAAAATTACATTATTTGCTTCGGCAAAAGAAAAAAGAAAAGGTTTTGTAATTTGATAATGTCTAACAATCAGAACGAAACTAGTTAAGTTAAACAGGTATTACCATGCCGACTAAGTGGTAGGCTTCAAAGTATAGCAAAGAGAAGTCTGAGTTATTAGTGAATTTCCTTTGGAAAGTGAACTATTAGCATAACCCGCACGGTGAAACTTAAGCCCGGGACCACCATAGAAGTTCCTAATGTGACCCCCTGAACACGTTTTGGGGGGTCGTTCAAAATTTTATAGATATATTTATGTATCTAGATTTATGTATAGATGTATTTATTGTATATATATAAATGTGTATGCACTCTAGCGGTCACATTTTTTGTCTGATTTACTTCAAATTTGGTAGGGACCTTCCTTTCTATAATCTGTTGGACAAGTTCGTTGGGCAAAACAATCGGAAAACTCTGAACCCATTTTTTGGGGATTAATCTTTCAAATTTCGAGTTTTTGGGCCCAAAAAGGGTCAGAAAAGCCCCAGATGTAAAATTAATGCATGTAAAAAGATGGGAATTAGAAAGGCGAAAGTTTTAAGCACTCTCTCGTCATTCTAGCATAAATATTTACCGAGTTATTAAAGAAAATGTGTATCGGCTAAACACAGTACGTTGTCTTATGGAGGTTTTACACTAGAAAAGCCTGTTATTCCTTTGTTAGAGTACTTTTATTACCCCCAGCAACCTCACGCCTACTTTCAAGCCTGTCTGAACCTTCTCCTAACCTTAAAATGCGCAAAATTGTATTCCCAGCTTTGCAAGTAAATGAAACCAGGAGTATCAGAACAGCCAAAAAATCAAAGTTTTCAGATTTCGATAAAATTTGGACAAATGTATGTTTTTACACTGATTTTTAGTTTTAAAAGTTTTTATGTGGAAATTCACTTCCCTCACGTCAGCGTGCTGCGTGCAAACTTGTTTAAACATTTGACTGAGACTAAGTAAAAATGCCTGACAGATTAGCCATTTTGACCACCTTACTTAAGTACAGTATAATGAATTCTGAATTTTGAATTGAGGAGGAAGTTTATTAAATAGTTTTACCTGCCAATATAAACATTAGCTTTAGCTTTAGCTTTCCAAACATTAGGCAGCCTAGCTTGTGGGATATACAAATTATTTGCATTTCTCGTTATGTCACTGTGAAATGAGTTGCTTGTAGCAAAATTTTTTATTAAACATTAAATAAAAATATGTGAAAGTGTAATAATTTTATTTTCTATAAAGAAAGATGTACAGCTAACATTGTGTAAAGCTTCATGTATATATTTGCAGTTTTTTTGTATGAGTTCTTTGGGATTTAAACACCGACAACATTTGAAAAGTCCTCAATGGACTAGGTTTCTGTGCTTTTTATCCCATCTTGTGAAAAATAGGAATTCATGCTAACATCAGTTCAATAAGCTCATATATAAATCCATAAAATATATATTATAGAGGATTAATGTTTTTACATTTAAGGCACATGCCTGCATCGCTACAAATATTATGCGTAGGTAAGATAATATTTATTTGATAGTATAATTAAGGATATTGATCTAACTTGAGAAATCTTAGTTGCCATCATGTGTTACATAAAACAAATGTATAACACAATTTAATAAACATGAATAAACTATTGTATTTGATTTTAAAGTTGTTTTAATATGTTTTACAGAATTAATCTTTTATCAGCAACTAATTAAATAAAAAAAATCTTTTTAGGTTTAGAATTAATAACAATTACAACACGTATATGAACATGCTATATTATCCTCGTCCTATTAATTAATAATAATAAACTAAAATAAAAACTACAGTTTGTCCCTGAATATTTATAATTGATACTAATAAATAATCAATATAAAATTAATTTGAAATGTTATACAACATTTCTTGTGCTGTGGAAATTAAAAACATGTCTTAGTCCATTAAAAATAATTTTTAAAGGTTTTTTAATTTAAATTTTCAGTAGGAAATATTAAATTTATTAGTTTATTAATAAGTTTATCCACGTATCACTTACTTTTCCCGGGTATTTATAAACAACTTTCTCCACAACACTGTGATACTCTGAGCCGTAAACATAAACCACGACTAGAGGCAACAGAAACCATCGGGGCCCAAGACAGGCCATCTTGACACTGGTCTATTCTAGGATATCACAACACAGACTGCCTACACTACACTGGGAGTATTAATAACTGGAGTGTTGGGAGTTGAATGGGCCCAACTGGAAGGGGGGGGGGGTTACCTGCTGGAGCGGTGGTGATGGGAGACGCACACACATACCTGCTGACATCTGCTGCATTATATTTAAATCAACCTGTCAGTTGACCATCTGGCTGCGCGCCCTCCATTCACCCATCCCGCTTTTCACAATGTTAATTGCCTTCTGCCTTTTGTGGTCAGTGATTGTTGTTTATCTGTCCTTTTAGCCGCCTCTTTGATTGTCAGTTCACATCGCCATTAATGTTTTATGATCCGGTTTTTTTTATTGGTCGTCCGTGGATTAGTGGTTGTCTCCTTTTCCACTGTGGTTTTAAAGTTATAATTTAATTTTGTTTTCTACGATTATCAATCGTTATGAAACACTAGGAGTGGCCTCAATTTTAAATTTAAATCTATTGAATGAGGATAATTTTGATCCTACTTATTTCTTGGCATTTGGTTAAATATTTCTGAAATTTGGCAATAACCTCTTGGAGTTTTATTTTTAGCCAAACCAATTGAAATGTTATTCAGGATGAATTGAAACTCCTTAGTCCTGATTTGTAAAAAAAACCTCCTATATTTCTTACATTGTAAGACCACCCAAGAGTCATTTTGAAATGCATGTATATAAGAAGTCAAAACCATTCTGCTGCAATATTTCAAGTTATTCTCTTTATCAAGCACAAACTGGTTTAGTAAATAAATTGCTGACTGGTTTTTAGAGTAAAACAAAATTTTGTACATGACATATAGGCTACATGTAAAAACCTTCAATAATAGATATTTTGAGACCATTTGGTGAAATAGCTTTTTTACATAATAAAAAATTTGAATTTGATTTTTTTACTTAAAAAATAGCAAATGTTGCTGTAATACATTACAAATGTGTGTTATTAAAGTGCATGCTATGCTGAACAAAACTGTACTTAAGGCCTTATGGTGTTTTAAAATATGAATTTTTAAAATGTTCCAAAATACGAGTAAAATCAACTGCAAAGGGCTTGTTGAAAAATATAAGAAAATTATTATTTTAGTTTCAGGTTTGACTTAAGTGTAAATACCCCCGTCGCAGCAAACCTACGTACTTAGCGAATTTCCAATGAATGTATATGTTTCTCACTACCACATAAAGCCACTCGCCAAGTTTTATAAAAATACACGAATAAATATTAGTGATATATAGCATTTTATTTATTCTCTATAAGAATGACATTGAAAGATGAGTACGTAGGTTTGATGCAATGAGGAAGATAAGAAATGTAATTTTATGCAATTATCATTATAACATAACCAGTCGAAGCAACATACCAAGTTTTATTAATTTATTAGCTGGCCCGACAGACGTTGTCCTGTTCTAATTTTATTGAATTTGTTTTATGTCAAATATTTTTTCATTTTCAATATGAGCTCGTTTGCTTCGCTCACTCACCTATAAAAAACAGAGTTTGTGTTACCATTCAAGTAGTTTTTTTTTAATTTCCATTGTGATAGTTGCCATTCAAGTAGGTTTTTTATTTCCATAATGAACTATATTTATGTATTTCAAGTATTTTTAGATATACACCTAATATAAAACTATGATAGTGTAATTTTTTTTAATGCCATGTTTGGACAAATACACTGTTTACAAAAACATCTGTTGTATCAAAAAATGATCTGTTTATTCGCTAACCCATTGAATACTTTTCACGGAACGGTTCCGTGATAGCCGTTTTGGCCCAAAATCTGTGTCACGGAGTGGTTCTGTAATAATGTAATATCATATGTTTTATTTCAAAATTTTTTTATTTTTTTATTTTTTTTGTAATTTATTTTCTTTAAGCTTACCTATATCCATGAATGATTTTTATTGGTAAAATATTGTATTGTGGTCCATTTTTGGTAAACGGGTAAAAATATAAATTATTCAAGAAAAAAGTGGTTTTGCAAAAAAAATCATAACAAATTTGTTCTTTTTTCAGGGTGTCTAGCAGTCGGGAAAGTCGGGGAAGTCGGGAATTTGTATAGAAATTAATAAAATGTCGGGAAAGGCGGGAATTAATATATAAAATTGTTATTAAGTCGGGAAAATGGATAAAACTTATAAACAGTGATATCAAGGTATTTATAATCAATGGCAATTGCAACAAGATGTACGTTGTGGAATAACCCAAGCAAGCGCTTGGCCCATAGTTTTTCGGAGAAATTAAGAAAGCCAGTCAAGTACATGCCGTTACTATGGCAACGCGAAAAGGAAGATGAGTCACGAGGGGGAGGAGGGAGAGCGGTGACCTTGAAGGTACCTCTACACTCGCCCGCGTCGTTCGCCATCCCTCGGCTAGTGGACTCTGATAGACAAGGTCCGATACATCCGATCCGAGTAGGTATCGAAACTTTGTTTTCGGAACTCTGGGCATCGGTTAACCGATATTATCGTGGTATCGAAAGAAAAGTTGGAGTATCGGTATCGGAAAAATAGTAAATTTTTACGTTGTTAAAACATATAGATTAGTTTTTGTTTAATATACTTTCTAGCAAAATAAACACAAATAATAACTTCAAATAAAGTTCTTGTAACTTATGATAGAGAGAATCGACTCCAAGCTATCTCCCGCGTTCCTCTTAGAGTACTGTAATGGGTATCAATACTTTGGTTTCGATTCGTAGCGATACCAAATATCGGGTCCAAGCCAGTAGCCCAGTAGTATCGTATCGGAACGTCCCTAGACTCCGACTCTTGATTCTCACACGCACACGTCGCGTCGTCGTAGTACCTGCGAACCTGCGCAGTTGCGCGCATTGACGCATAGTGGAGCAATTAAACCTGTAGGTTAAGATTATATTGACGAGTGAAGTGAGTTTAAACCGAGATTTGTCCGTAAATATTGAATAATGCCTGCAGATTATTGGCGGTACAGGTTAACAACTTAACTATGATCTATTCTTATTTCCCTTTACATTCCAACAATGCTTCAAATTTTGTTCAACGGTGAGCGTGAGCAATACACACTTAAGTTAATATTTTACGTGTTAAAACTTTTAAGTTTACGTTGCAATTTACTTCGAACACGGCCGAATTTCGTCGTCTGCACCGCTTGCACTGTGGCCTGGTTTCCACGGAACGGGGCGAAGTAACTCGCCCGACAGTTGTTAAGTAGTATTAAGTTATACAATTTTATAGTTTTAATTGCAGTTGTTAACTATTTCTCAGATCATCAGAAGACCATTAAACAGTGGCTTAGTGACATTTGAACAATGTCGTAAATAATATAGCCTACTCACTAAACTAATGTGAAGGTATTTGTAGCAATCGAAGCTCCTATAAAATGGGCATTTATATCTTGGAACACCTATATTTTCGCGAATAATAAGTTATGTTTTACCCTCTACTAATATTATTTCAAATTACAACATTTTTTAAATCTGTAAAACAGTTACCCTAGGCTCTATAACGTATTATGCCTATATTTTAACAAAATTTAGTGAACTTTTTCCGAAGTTTGATAATAGGCCTATGCCCATGTTAGGCTGTTAAGCTGGACTAATTAAGTTACTTTACTTCTACCCTTGGAAATATTAAACTGTGGTCTGAACATGTTTACTAATTAACTGTTTATAACATTTAATAAAGTGGTTCTCTGTACAGATAGGCTATATAGGCCTAAATATCAAATAAGCCTAGTCAGTGTAATGTTTTAACTTACCTTTGAAAACATTTTAACTAGGCCAAAGCTTACTATCGTCTGGGTAATTTTAAACTTTGATTTAATCGCCAAATTATGTCAACAAGGGAGAAATTGTAAAAATTTAAGTTAGGCCTAGTTTTTTAAAACTGAACTTAATTAAAATTAATTTAGGTACTGATATAAAAAAATATATAAGTTAGGTGACTTCTTAAATATTTTTTTGGCCAGTGATGAGATCGACAGGCCTAGATTTATGCCTAAATATGTTTTCTAAGTTATGAGTAAAAATTAGTTTTACTTTAGCCTTTTATTTTCATATGCCAACCTATTCGAAATTTTGTATTTGTTGCTGTACATGAACAGGCTACTAAATTACCGGTACTGTATTTTATTTTAATCTTCATTGCTTTCCAATGTATAAAGAGAGTACACTTTCATAAGCGGAACGATGTAAAAAACCAAAAGTAATTGTTCATACGGATTATTTAGGTTACAGTTACGTTCAGTCTAAAGAGGTGGAAGATACTTATCGTCTTGAAATTTGTCCAGATAACAAACTTTTTAGGAATACGTTCCGAGCACATGGCCAACCATCTCTATGTGAATACTTATTTAGAATTGGGGTGAAAAACTCTGGAAAATATCCTTTTATGTTCTTTTAACATGCTGATATTTTATGCCCTTTTAAATTTGTTGATGTTTTTAGTTTCGTTTTTTTAATTAAATTATTTTGTATATAGCTAACCGGTAACGTTTATTTCATTTGTATTTTAAGTTTAATTGGAAAAATATATAAGTATATTTATATATATAAATATTTATGTTCATATATTATGCAGTATTTGAGTTTTTAATAAAAAATATTATATTGAGTTTTGGTTTTGTTAGTGATTTTTCTTCTAAGTGTCATTCTTTTTCACTATTTAAATTTGTTTACCATAGTTTAAATAAACGGTATCAGAAGACTGACACATACTTTCTCCCTTTTAGCCCATCGTTAATGAATAAATTACTTTTTATTTACTAAATATAAAATACAAAGCACGGTTGAATGTACAGAAAATATTGTAAACAAGTTGTTTTCAAAAATATCTACCGAAATCCCTGTTGAGGAGGCACTACAGAATCCATCGCTACACACGTGGTTTTAAGAGGGGAAATGCCCTCTATTACCCCCCCCCCCTCAGAGTTATTAAGGGGCAACATATTTCAATTTCTTCTGATGGTCAATGCTAACTTGACAAGCATATCAAGTTTGAACGAAATTTATCAACAAATAAGAGAGAAATAGTAATTTTTGTATTCCCCATAAGAATAACATTGGACATCGTACTGTGTTTACTGAAAAATGGAAATTTAAATTTTCTCCGCAACCAGTAATCGTAGAATAGTAATTCAAGATACCAAATTATTTAGTTTTTTGAGCTTTTTTTAATGGTGAATAGTAATATTTTTCACATTTATGTTTTTTTTTATGAAAAATCAAAAAAACTTAATTTTTGATATTTTAAGTCTTGTAATTTCTGAACCCGAATTTTTACAGAAATGCGGGTGATCTCATTTTGTTGGAAAATTAAAGTTCTACTAACGACTAAAGTTTAATCAAAACGTTAGAGCCGTTTTTGATAAATCTAGGTTTTTCATGTTTTTTGGTGGTTTTTTATGGGATAATTACCCTTAAAAATCAAAAATTAAAAAAATGAAAAAATACCTGCAGATATCGTGTATTAGTACCTACATACCAAATTTCATAAAAATCAAACCATTGGTTAGGGATCTAGCTCTGTACACATACATACAGACAGACAGACACACAGACATCACGTAAAAATCACTTTTTTGGGTTCAGGGAGCACCAAAACAAATATTTCCACTATCAACTAAATTCAAAAATTTTGACGAAAACAATACTTTCTCCTTATACTATGTATAAGGGGGAGAAAGTAAAAATCCAAAAAGTGGTAAAAACATGATATTTTTACTCTTATGACGTTTGTAGTATATTTGTACTATCTTGCGAAAGTCTGGAAAATTTTGGAAAAAGTCTTAAAAAGTCTGGAAAAAGTCTTGAATTTTGAGATCAAATATCACTAGACACCCTGTTTTTTAGATAAAGTAAAAACCCAAAAAGTTTTATGTAAGGAAATAGTTTTGCATTTTACTAGACAACTGATAGACATTTATTTTAATTTTTTTATTTTTACTATATTCTTAAAAAATATATATATATTTTTTTATAACAAAATATTTTAAATATGATTATTTTATTTTTTGTTTTCTATTAACATATTAAAAAGAAAATATATCCAGCTTCAAGAAAAACATTATGTTTGCCCAATTAGTAGCAAAAGTAAATTGTTTACAGTTTATTTACTGAAACACTGCAAAATATTGAAATTTAATTGGGTTTCTGGGGCTATGCAATCATTAAAAAACTAAATATCCAATGGGTTAAAAGCAGAAAATGATAAACACATGTTCCCATAAGGAATAACATGTAAACTTTAAAAGCCAAAGGGGCAGAGCCTTTCCACATTTTCTGGGGTAAAAAGTATCCTAGGTAATAAACTATCCATGTGCAAAATTTCATTTAAAATCCGTTCAGCCGTTCTTGAGTTATAAAGTTTGTAACTAACATCACTTTGTTTTATACATTAAGAAGATGTTCATAATCAAGGGAGATATAAAATTTTACTTATTATCCTTAAGAATAACATTAGGTATGAGTATGCAGGTTTGCTGCTACAGGGAAAATCAACAACAATTATTTTTGTGCAAATATCAATATACCAATACTAGGTGAAGCCACATGCCAAGTTACATCAATATTCACTTATAAATAATCGAGATATCAAATTTTATTTATCCTCCATAAGGATAACATTGGACAACATACTGTCTTAAGCACTTTGAATATCTCTGCAACGGTTGGAAGTAGAATCATAATTTAATTACCAATATGAATGTTTTGTAATGTTGAACTGATTGGTAAAAACAAATATAAAGTTTTCAGTAAAATTAACTGAGGAAAAACTAAAAACCTTTTTCCCATAAGATTAAAGTGGGAGATTTTATGTACAAGTTTTTTAGATTTTCTCTGCAACCACTTAATCATGGTCTCAGGCTTAACTCTTCCCATGCCATCTACGGTAATAGCTTCTTCCCTATAGGGAAATTCACTAAAACCTGATACTTAGTTATAAGTTATGATAACCATTTTAGTGATTTTGGTAGTGACTCTCCTTATGTTATAATGAATGGATGTGTGCACAACTAAGCAAACCCTAACACATCAAGAACAAAGTTAAATAACCAATGTACTAATGATTAAATATTCTATTTATTTAACGAGTCATAGCGATGTCATACATTTATTATATCATCCTTCTCCTAGAAATGTTGGGACACAAATAGCCAACAGTATGCTCAATTTAGTTTTAATTAGATAGTTATTTCATTAGTTATTTTGCCTGAAACTATATTGTGAAAACCGTATTGGAATTCATTGTAATTTAGACACATATTATAATTTGAAGTTTTTGAAACATCTGAGGAGTATTGAAATTTAATACTCGAAACCCAGGTTAACTATCTGATTCTTCGACTCCTAGACGTTACCCACATTGATTTTGACTGGACGCAGTAGTATTGTCAAATATGTTACCGTGTGAGCACAGCTAGGAAACGTGTCATTTCCTTTTGTTATTGTAACGTAACGTCACCATTATCTCAAACATGTAAGGTCATCCATCACATTTCCAAATGCAAAATTTGAGACTTACATATTTGGGTTACAATTATATAAATTTAAACGAGTTCGCACGCAGCACGCTGACGTGAGGGAAGTGAATTTCCACGAACAAACTTTTAAAACTCAAAATCTGTGTAAAAACATACATTTATACCAATTTTCATTGAAATCTGAAAACATTGATTTTTTTGCTGTTCTGATGCTCCTGGTTTCATTTACCTGCAAAGCTGGGAATACAATTTTGCGCATTATAATGTCAGGAGAAGGTCCAGGCAGGCTTGAAAGTAGGCGTGAGTTTCTTGGGATGATAAAAGTACTCTAACAAAGGAATAACAGGCTTTTCTAGTGTAAAACCCCCATAAGACAACGTACTGTGTTTAGTCAAAACACATTTTCTTTAATAACTCGGTAAATATTTATGCTAGAATGACGAGAGAGGGCTTAAAACTTTCGCCTTACTAATTCCCATGTTTTTACACACATTCATTTTACATCCGGGGCTTCTCTGACCCTTTTTGGGCCCAAAAACTCAAAATTTGAAAGATTAATCCCCAAAAAAGGGGTTTAGCGTTTTCCGATTGTTTTGCCCAACGAACTTGTCCAACTGATTACCGAAAGGAACGTCCCTACCAAATTTGAAGTAAATCGGACAAAAAATGCGACCGCTAGAGTGCATACACACACACATATATATATATATATATATATATATATATATGTGTCTATCTATATATATATATATATATATATGTGTCTATATATATATATATGTGTCTATATATATATATATAAAATTTTGAACGACCCCCCAAAACGTGTTCAGGGGGTCACGTTAGGAACTTCTATGGTGGTCCCGGGCTTAAGTTTCACCGTGCGGGTCATGCTAATAGTTCACTTTCCAAAGGAAATTCACTAAAAATGGCTAACTTAAAATGTAAAATATCTAGCATGTACTTTGAAAGTCTAAGAAAGAGAAATTTAATAACTTTACAAAAAAAATTATAAAAACACAAGGATTTAAAAAAATAAAATAAAAATAAACATGAAATTCAAAGTGATTGAACTCCTGATTGCTTTGATAACTGTGCATAAGTTTGTTCATTCAGGTTTTAGCGAATTTCCCCTATAGGGAAGAAGCTATTACCGTAGGTCTCATGGTAAGACTTAAGCCCGAGACCATGATAACTTTTTGTTTTGAGGTCCCCAGATGTCCAAAACACTATTCGTTCAAATTTATATATATGTATATATATATATATATATATATATGTGTCCGTGAATGCAATAACTTGAGTAAAAAACGTCCGATTTCGATGAAATTTGGCTCAAATGTGTAAACTGACATTTATGACTTTAAGTTCGAAAACCAGAAAAATCGGACTATGGGAAGGGGGATTTATGGGGGTTTTAAATTTTCAAAAAATCAGTTTTTTGCATTTTTTACCCTAAAATTTTTAAAACACTTAATTTAGGTTTAGACCATGTTATAGAGCTTAAAAAAACAAATAATATGGTATTTTGAATTATTAACCTAGGTTAAGTGGTTGCGGAAAAAATCCAAAAAACATGCTCATAAAATCTCCCATGTTAATCTTATGGGAAAAAGGTTTTTGGCTTTTCCTCAGTTAATTTTACTTTAAACTTCACATTTTCTTTTACCAATCACTTCAGCTCCACAAAACAATCATTTTGGTGTTTAAATTGTGATTCTACGTCAAACCGTTGCAGAGATATTCAAAGTGCTAAACACAGTACGTTGTCCAATGTTATCCTTATGGAGAATAAATAAAATTTGATATCTTGATTATTTATGAATGTATATTGATGAAATTTGGTATGTGGCTTCATGTTGTACTGGTATATTGATAATTGCACAAAAAATAAATGTTTTGTTGATTGTCCCCGTAGCAGCTAACCTCCATACTCAGCCCTAATGTTATTCTTATGGAGAATAAGTAAAGTTTTATATCTCCCTTAATTATGAACATAAATTAATAAAACATGGTAAGTAGCTTCACCTGGTTCAGTTACATTGATAATTGCATAAAAACTCATTTCTTATCTTCCTCGTTGCAGCAAACCTGCGTACTCAGTCCTAATGTTATTCTTATGGGGAATAAATAAAATGTAATAAATCACTTATTTATGAATGTATTTTTGTCAAACTTGGTGAGTGGCTTTATGTACTAGTGAGAAACATATCAATGCATTGGAAATTCGCTGAGTACGCAGGTTTGCTGCGACGGGGGGTATTGTAACCATTTCCCAAGAGTTTTCTGTAATATATCCTTATAACTAATGTAGTAGTTTATAAATACATTGTGTCTCGAAACCATTTGATCAAATTTTACTAGGTTGTTCAGCAAATAAAAACAAACATAAAATGCAATATAACATATGTCCTATCTCTATTTGTTTTCTGTCTGTCAGTCTGTATGTGTTTTTTACATAACTGAGCATAACTTTTCAACCACTTAATGCATCAACTTCAAACCTGGTACATGTATGATGACTAATAAGACCTAATTCGGTATGGAGTATCAAGTTTCTAATTTGTACCAATTCAAAATGGCAGCCATTTTACTATTCAAATCTTATTAGTTTAAAAACCGTAATATTTAACAAAAAACTGTAAAAATCAAAAAAGTTGTGTAATTTTGTTCCAAAAAATAATGATATGAAGACTTTAACTAAAGGATTTTAAATAACTGAGAGATTGTGATTTTTATAAGTTTAAACATTATGTTTTAGACCAGAAATGGCCAAAAAGCATGTTTTAACTTATAAAAATCACAACTATTCAGTTATTTATGATTCTATAGTTAAATACTTCATATCAATGTTTTTAGGACAAAATTACAGAACATTTTGATTCCTACAGTTTTTTATTAAATATTACGATTTTTGAGATAATTAGATTTGAAAAATAAAAATTACTGCCATAATTGGTACAAATTAGAAAATTGATACTCCGTACCCAATTAGGTCCTATTAGTCATCATACATGTACCAAGCTTGAATTTGATACCTTAAGTGCTTAAAAAAAGTTATCTTCATTTATGTGAAAATCACATACAGACCGACAGACGGAAAACGACAAGTGATAGGACGTACTTTATATTGCATTGTAAGCTTGTTTTACCTGCTGAACAACCTGGTAAAATTTGATCAAATGGTTGCGAGACACCCTGTATATCCCCAGAGAATTTGTTGTTTCGGTTTTGGTATCGCATCATCATCTGGAACGTATAAAGTGATCACAGGAACAAGTGCAAAACTTGAGAATCCTAATTTAATCAGATAAATGGAAAAAAATTACTCTGGCTAAAGCTATCATATTTTTTTAAATACACTTTTTCTAATTTTTTTGATACCTTAACATTACGAACCTGTACATAAGGATGTTCATCTGGGTTTTGAAACCATTTCCCGTGGGATTTCTGTATAATATACTTTTAAAAACACTTTTTGGTCCTAATTAAATTTACGTTTGTGTGCAATTAGCCTCAGTCTGGATTTAAGCGGTGTTGTGTTCATATAAGTTAATGAATCCAACCGTACATGACATCTATGTGTGACCTTGTGTGTGTGGCAGGCAATGAACGCCACCAAGGTGTTGCTGAGGCACGGGCTGCTGACGGGTCTGGAGACCACGCTGGTGTCGGAGAGTCACCTGCTGACCAAGCACTGGGTCTCGGCCGAGTGTCAGGCCAACTTCGCGGCCGCGGTGGAGAAAGGGGAGTACGTCCTAGCCGCACCCCCCACCACCGAGCCCGCACCCGCCGGCAGCAGCGGTAGCAGCCAGTCCACAGTCGAGGTCAGTGTGGGTTAGTTATCTTTTATTCATAACTAGCTGCTTACCCGTCCTTCGTTCGGACATAAACTTTATCCCGAGCTCAAAAATGCTTGTTCATTTTCAAGATGATCTCTTTCGCTGGGTTCACTCGCCTATTTTTCCTATTTTTGGCTTACTAGAGTTAAAAAAAAAAAATGAGCCAGCGTCCTACCATGGAAACCTTAGTGGGACTATTTGTATATATGAATAGAGCTAACTTAGGCAACAAAAAAAGAGTGAGTTGCCATTTAAGTAGATTTGTTATTTCTATTCTGAACGTATGTTCATACCTTTCAAACATACTCGTTACTTCCATTCTGAACATGTGTTTAATTAAACAAAATGTTTTGTCCATAAGAATAGCATGGGAACTTTGAAGACCTCTGAGGCAAAGCCCTGAGGACCTTTCTTATTTTTGTCTCCCTAAAAACCTTTGAATTATTACGTACATTATAATACAATAAGTAGTAAAATCGGCCCAGCCGTTCTCATGTGATGCGTTTAATTCAACAATTAGCATTTAATTTTAGCGAATTTCCCTTATAGGGAAGAAGCTATTACGGTAGTCGGCATGGTAAGACCATAATAACCGGGTTACCATAATAACCGGGAGTTAATATGGCCGGGACCATGATAACTTTTCGTTTTGAGGTCTCCAGATGCCAAAAAACTTGTTGAAAACTGTAATATATAGATGTGTCCATAAGCATGATAACTGTTGGTCCGATTTTAACAAAATTTGGTGCAAACGTGTAAAGCAGCATTTATGACTTGAAGTTCGAAAACCAGACAGATCGTCCTATCCGAACGGGTATTTTGGGGGGTTTTGTAAAGTCAAATTTTATTTTTTCCATTGGAATTTGCCCAAGAAGAAGCACAATTTGGTGTTTTGATCATTGCTCTACGTCAATTGGTTACAGAGATATTGAAAGTGCTAAATACAGTACGTTGTCCAATGTTATTCTTATGGAGAATAAGACAAATTTTATATCTTGATTATTTATGAATACAAGACAAAACTTGGTATATGGCTTCATCTGGTTGTGATCTATTGTTATTTGCTCCAAAACCCATTTTTTACCGATGGTTCCTGTTGCAGCAAACCTGCATACTCAGCCCCCATGTTATTCTTATGGAGAATAAGTAAAATATTATTTAAAACCAGGTTTACATACCTTTTCCTTCCAAACAGTTCAAAAATGGATGTTGCCACCTACTATGACGACATGTTTCGGAATCTAGAATTCCATCTTCCGGCCATACAAAAACGTCCGTAATTCATTACATATTTTCCTCAAAATTAAAAAAATGTTTAAACATTAATAAAGTTCAACATAAACAAAAATTGTGTGTTTTAAAAATTTCAGGGTTAAAAGTGAAAACTGATTTTTGGAAAATTTTGAAACTCCATAAACCCCCTTTCCCATGTTCCGATTTTTCTGGTTTTCGAACTTAGTCATGAATGTCACTTTACACATTTGAGCCAAATTTCATCGAATTCGGACTTTTTTACTCAAGTTATCGCATTCACGGACACATATATACATATAAATTTGAACGAATAGTGTTTTTGGCATCTGGGGACCTCAAAACAAAAAGTTATCATGGTCTCGGGCTTAAGTCTTACCATGAGACCTACGGTAATATCTTCTTCCCTATAGGGGAAATTTGCTAGAAAGAACTGAGTAAACAAAACGTCAAAGTTTCATGTAAAACTTCAAATAAATTAAGTAAAACACCTAAGTGTCACCAGGCAACGAAATACAAAGGACATGAACACAGGTGTTTATAAACTTAGCTGTTCCGACTGCCCAAAGTTTTATAGAATAGGCCAAACAGATATAGGCCTTTAAGAAACTATTTTCATTACACCTCCCAAGACTGTCATTCAAGAACCAAAAGTCGAAGCTGAACACCTGGTCGATAAAAAACATAGTGTTAATAGCCTAGAAAGTAATCTAAAAATACTCTTAAAATGAAAAAAAAAAAATCCCACATCATGACAACTATTGAAGGATTACATATTTATAATGCTTTTAAAAACGACCCCAGTAACGTTCTGAATGACAAGATAAAATATAATTCAAACGTATTATTTAACCACATAGCAGAGATCGAGACCAACAGTGGACATATGATAAGAGGTCAAGGTCAACAGGTGGGGATAGGATAAACGCCCGTGTCCCTTCTCAGTCCGAGTCTTAATCGCCGGCCGGCTTGTGCGTGGATGTAATTTATGTGAAGTATGTGTTTAATGTCGTGTTCTATTATTTTGAACTGTATTAATGTTTAAGCATTTTTTAAATTTTGACGAAAATCTGTAATGAATTACTGACGTTTTTGTATGACCGGAAGATGGAATTCTAGATTCCGAAACATGTTGTCATAGTAGGTGGCAACATCCATTTTTGAACAGTTTGGATGGAAAAGGTATGTAAACCTGGTTTTTAACCCATTGGCTTACCTGAAATTTGCCACCTGACAAACCATTCAGTTTCCTAAGAAAAATTATATAAATGTAGACTTTTCCTAAAACTGTCACTATAGCAAAAATTATTATTTAGAGAAATAAATTATATACAAGAAGAAAGTACTTTTGACAGCATTTATGTATGGTAAATATTATATATAAATCATATACCGGTATATATATATATAGTTTATAAAAAAATTTGTAAAAGGAGTTAGATGTAAAAAAACAAAAAAAATAATGTTTCAGCCCAAAAACTATAATGTACTTGTAGGTTATTTATTTTTTACATGAAAATAAAAAAATTTTAGTGATACATTTACATTTTCACTACATTTTCATTAACATATTTTCCAAAATCATATTTTTCCGAAATTTGACTAAGTTTCCCCAAGTATGGGCATATGTATATAAAAAATACATACAAACAAAAAATGGAAACAAATGAAAAAAAAATAAAAAAAAAAAATTAAAAAATAGTGTGCAGTCCCGAGTATACTCGGGGTTGTGAGCCAATGGGTTAATTCCTAAACAACAGTTCAGGAGGCATTTTCAAATGAATAAAATATTATGTCTCCGTTTATTATGAACATAAATTAATAAAACTTGGTATGTGGATTCACCCAGTGAAGTTCTAAAATAATGTGCATAAAACCCATTTTTAGTTGTTCCTTGTTGCAGCAAATCTGCGTACTCAGCTCCCATGTTATTCTCATGTGTTTGTATAGAAGATAACTTCTGAACCGAGTCGATTGAATGTAACAGGTTAATAACTTAACTGTCGCCGATTCCAAGTTTCACTCAATGATGGCTGGAGTGTCGACCTTAAAAATCCATTGATGAAACTCCATTATGAAACTCATCATTGCCTTAACCCTAGCAGTGGCCAATGGTGTAAGTGGGAAATGGCAGAGCAAATTTGGCGAATATGCAGGGGCCTTTTTTTGAAAATTCCTATAAATTCAGCCGTAGAAGTAAACCTAGCCAACCTCTTATTTATTTTGATTGGAAAGAATAGCAGAATCTTAAAATAGTAAAGTAACAAAGATCTAGAAAGGTTATTCTTTTGGTAAAGTGTAAAGAATAAAAAAATATAATATAAATTATTTTTTGAAATTTCAAAAGTCGCCTCAGTAAAATTTTTTCTACAGATTTTTTTAGGAAAATTCATTATATCATTTTGTAGACAATTCAATTCCCTATATAGAAATATATAACATGTTGGGGAAAGAATTTTGTTGTGTTAGAGGCAAAATATAATAATAAACAGAAAACTGAAAAAAGTGTAAACTGTACAGTGTTTGTTTGTGTTGTAAATAAAATGTTAATGAAACATATGTATATACTAGAGATGTGGGAGTACTCGAAATTTCGAGTTCGAGCCGAGTTCGGCTCTGAAACTCGAAGATTACGAGCGAGTTTACTCCCGCCGTTTACCCGCGCTAACACGGGTCGTCCGCGGCCGCGCGTCGTCCGCGGCTGCGCGTCGTCCGCGGCTGCGCGTCGTCTGTAAATTCAAATTGAATGTCAACGCATTTGAGGTGTTAAGAGTTAGTTGTGATATGAATTTTAGTGTTTTATTAATAAATAAGTAAGTTGTGGCTTATAAATTTGTGTTAACCTACTCTTTACACCAAAAAGGAAGATTTACCAGGACCTTCAGATTGAGTTGTATGAACACTGCCTGTATAGTCATAGTCCACTTTTAGGTTAACCTAACTTTGTAAAAAAAAAAAAATATCAAAAACAAATCTGTAATGAAATCTAATAGTAAGTATAAGAAGTTTGTGCTTGTTTTTTGTTCCATAGTAATTGAAATTGAGTCAAAAGAGACTCGACAAAATTCCATCCATTAATTTTAGGCTAAACTATTGTCCTTTGGCATTGAGCTGATTTTAAAGACAAGTGATTTGTTTAGGCTTTGTTTAAGTTTCATTAATGATTTTTTTAAATCATTCTTAATATTTTGAAACTCTATTTAAGACATGGCTTCAATTTTATCAATTGATTTGCCGGGCACTTTCAAACATAGTATCTTCATGTTTTTATTAACTTGATTGTTCTTATTAGGACTATTAGTGTTAAAATTAATGCTAAGATATGTTAGTAAATATATTTTGTGTGCTAAGTAAGTAGGTTAATGCTTTACCATGTAATAGGCCTTTTAAATATTAACATAAAGTTTATTTTAACTTTTAGGCCTAAGTGTAATTTTATTTCCTCCATTCGTAGAAAGATGTAGCTTAGGCCTAAACATAATATACAATAAAACGTAGGATAAATAAAAAATAGGAAATAAAATAAAAAAACTTAAATAATTTTTTAATGAAACTGTTAATTAATACCATATAGGTTAAACCTTAATACCAAAATATTAAAAGTATTTGACCTTCATGGCAAAATGTTAGGCAATAAGTTAACTTTGGTATGATTTATTTTCAGATAAATGTACTTATCTTTTTCCAATGAAGCAGGAATCCATTTATTTGACTTACTATTGTTATTTTCAGGGCATAGTGACTAGAAAAGTATAATTTAATAACAACATTTATAAATGGAACCCTATACACTGTTTTGATCCAATTTAACTCGACCTATGTGTTTTTTATTTGTATACTCGACTCGAACTCGAGATCCGAATCTTTTGCCATTTACTCGACTCGACTTAAAAAACCTGTACTCGCACATCTCTAGTATATACTAATAATGATACCGGTATATACATATTTGTAAAGCTAATGAAGTAAGAAATCTAAAAAGTCATAAAAAGTCATAGTATTTAGTAAATAACTTTTTCACCACATTCCCCCCCTAAACCAATATAAACATATTGTAGTATATTCAGTTACCTACATAAAAATATATAACACCTAGGGTAAATTATTTTATTTACATGTGTTATGTCACAATGTTATATAAACATTGTTATGTAAACAAAACACTGTATAAACACTATTTCTCACACTTCAGAAATATTGATGCATAATATAATGCATAAAGATTACTGTTATATACACACAAACACTTCAATAACACTTAAACTCTGAAATAATGAAGGATGTAGTAAAAATTCACCGATAAAAAATTGCAAATACGAACCAAGATATTCCAAGATGGCCTAGCGCAAACGATTGGAAAAATGTGACAAATATGTTCGTGCAGGCACACGTTATACTGCAAGCAGTGCTGCCAACAGCAAAACTAAATTCCTCTACAGTTATTCCTCTTCAAAATGACATATTACTTGACTAGTAACTATAACTTTCACTACATATAAATCCGATTTTTAAATTTGTCCAATTGCGTCGATTGGCCATTCGTTAAAGAAACAAAATACACCTGTTTTCATAAAATCATATTATCTGTCCAATCAATATTTCGTTCTAAAAATCAATATCAAAATTAAGCACAACTGTTTAGCAGTGCAGTGATACCGACCGCAACTTCCCGCGACTAAAATTACCCGAGCTGGGTAATTTCAAAAAAGTTGTATTTTGATGTTTTCGGAGCATTGGCTGCAGGAATCGCGTCATGCCAATAAAAATCATTCGATTTATAATTGTCGTGACATTGTTACACAGCTGCTACACGGTTCATTTATGTAATAAAATAAAAGTTCAGAATACGATCTTTCGATATATATATATATATATAGTTCACTTTTTAGCTGATTATTAGTGGTTTTTTAACGTTACAAAATTTTTGGTCCCAAGGTTCATTTATGTAATAAAATAAAAGTTCAGAATACGATCTTTCGAGATATATATATATATATATATATACTGTTCACTTTTTAGCTGATTATTAGTGGTTTTTTAACGTTACAAAATTTTTGGTCCCAAACCGACGTATTGCGCCGGCTGCTACTGTAAGGCGACATGACAATCCGACGTAATACGTCGGTTGTCCACTGCTAGGGTTAAACTATGGAGTAAAACGAAGGAACTATGAAGTTTGATGTCTTGGGTTTAATAATGATCTTTTAGATTCTTTGTTTGAAATTTCGTTGTTGGTATGGTGAAATTATGTTATTTAAGACATTTATTTGTTTATGTTATTTTTAATTGCAGATATTTTCTATGACTTATTGGTAAAACAATGTTTTACTTGTGAGACCTTATATGTTCGAAACTCGAGTCACCATTGTGTGAAATTAGGAATCTGTGACGGATTTAGCTTATTAACTAACCTGTCATGTTATCTAATTGATGATTAACACTTAAAACAACAAATTATATTTATAATATTTAGAGAAACATTCGGTCCGTCAGACTCTTAAAGTGAAGAGTTAATAAATTCAAAGTCAATCAAGTGTGTAAACAAATCAAATTCTAAAAATAAAGTAAAGAAATAATATTTTTAGAATTTGATTTTTTTAGCCTAACATATTGTTTTTGTGTGTGTTTGATTTTGTATGTATATTTCCAGGATGGACCAAAGTAACCAGTGGAGACTGAATTGTAAGCTGTATATAACGATTATAAGTGCATTTTAATTGTTAATTATAATATTTAGTAAGGAATTTTTCTAATTTTACCGTGTAAGTGTTTTGTTTTTATAGAATTTTATCTATTATTGTTTAAAAGATCAGCAAATTAAGTGTTTTGTAATATTAGTTATGAAGATTACATGAGTTCGGAGGATTACTTAAGTTCATACTAAAACATCAGGAGTTATATTTTTATAGTTGTAAAAGCATATTATTTTTTTATTTAATAATGCAAAATTCACAAATTCCTTCCCTGTGATAGAATAAATTCCTTAAAAAAGAGTGAATCCAAATAAAGCCTTATAAAAAGTTACCTATAAGCCTAAAACATATTTTTAATGCAGGCTCAAAATTAAAAATGCTATATTGAATGAAATATTTATACTTAATGATCACTAAATTGACAAAGGTATAGACGTTTATTTAGCTCAACCTAACAGACCCTGTGGTTTTCCCAATGATTCTTTTGGGAAGTAAAATAGATGACCGTACATTTCACTTTCACGCTAACTGCATTTTTACTTAATATCATCAGTAGGTTTGAAAACTGTATTGCCATTTCTCACTTATTATTTTATATGATTGCTTTTAATTGATTGGGAATAGATCAGTGAAGAACTTTCTAACCTCTCTTGGCCCTCTGAAAGTAGTGCTTTATTTCATTGTTTCATTACAGTTGAAAATAAAAATACCCTAGAAACTTTTCAAGTAGGGTACTAATTTTTAACTCAAACTTAACTATATTATTTGTGTAATTCAAAGTATTTGGATACATTTATTGTTCTTTTAAATACTAGTTTCGTAACTTAACTAGTTTTGTTTTACGATGATGTTGTTGTTGACAGCTGTACTAATAGTTCTAACTGTAGATGAAATCTGTCAAGTGGATTATACTGTTGAGAATATTGTGAGTTCCAAAATATGCAGAAGGTTTTAAGTTTGACAACTAACACGGTTGAAACATTCTTTAATTTCTTATTACATCCAATTACATTTCTTGAACACATTTTCTATTTGAAACGATGAATGATTCAGACATCAATGACATCATGTTCAGTTTGACATTTTAATTAAACTAATAATTATATTAACATAGTGCTGTTTTATTACCGACTTAAAAACAATAATAAGTCAAGGTTATATTTATCTTGAATTTCTTAGAAATTTATAATTACTTCCATATTTGTCATCACTGAAGAATTGTGATTTTGAAAATATATGTGGTAGTATTTTCTTTTGTGTAATGATATACAGCATTGAAAAGGTGTTTCAAAAATATAATTTGAACATTATAAAATATGCTAAAAATTGTTCAATTGATTGTTGTAGTCAGTTAAATTTTATACTTCACCTTCTGGTTTAATGTGAATCGCATAACATTTAGTCTGGAAAATGTGGAAACATTAGGGAATTTTAATTCCATGTTCGATTAATTTACCTCAAAGGTCTGTACCTCTTAACAACATTCCTCTGGGCATCATAGAGTATAGAATTTGAAGTTGAAGTTACTTAAATAGATCATGTGATTTTCCCTTTAAGAATTAGCTAGATACTAGTCAATCTGAAATTAAGTGTAACAAATGCATTGTGTAAAATTTGAACAGGATATAGCAAAATGTCTCCCACAACACTACAAAATGTATTTGCATTTATATTGTACTTACATGCAATACTGTATTGCATATATGTATATATATATATATATATATATATATATATACATGTATATATAAAAGATGGTGCAAGGCAACCGATTTCGAGCAGTCACACTTGGTCATCATCAGACTTAATCGTTCTCTCTGATTGAGCCTGAAGATGGTGTGACTGGTCAAATTTGATTGCCTTGTACCATTTTGTATGTACATTTACCGTCTTATATGTAAGTATAAGCGTAAATATATTTTGTGCAGTGTTGTGAGACGCAACTTATTGTATCCGGTTTAATTTTAACAACAGTATCAAGCTACTCAGAAATTGTTTAAAATTTGAAATACCTTAACTAACATTTTACAATCATCTTCTAATTTTTGTAGTTACTCTAATGGTAGTCAGAGTGAAAACTGTTGTTAAACAAAAAATTACCGTTAAAAATCCTCAAATAACATGTACGGAAAAAATACTTTCTAGCTTTTAGTAAATTTTCTTTAAATTTGATAACAGTCATTTTACGTTAAATTTGTAATAAATACTTTGGTATTTATTTGCCTTAATTTCTCACAAATGTTTTCTGTAAGTTATTACTTGGGCTAAACTTGTATACATTATTTATATAGATATTAATTTGTGTTTTTGTGCTTTTAAAGTTTTCTTTGTATAAATCAAATAATGCAATCATTTTTTGTCATTGAGCTTTAAATCATTTCAGTAAGTTTTAACAAATATAAAGACATTTGTTGTTGGAGAGTATTTTTAGTTACTTTTAACATATCTTTTGTTTATATTCCTATGTCTTATCTCAATTTTACTGTCGTAGAAGTACTACTTTTGTTATGAAACCAAAGTAAAAACTCTTGGTTCCATTTTGACCAAAAGTTATTTATTATGAATTGTATTATATTTAACAAATAAATAATAATTGGTTCAGTACCTTTTAAATAATTTAAAAATACTGTTATTGTTTCTTTCCTGTGAGAACATTAAAATTTGTGTTTATTAATTATTGTCAAGTCTTGTTTATCTATGTTGTCCCAAATATCGACATGATATACATTGTTTTGGAAATGTGGCTGTTCAGGTAATTAAATGTATTTGTTGTTAAATTGTGGTTTCTGGTACAACCACAGAACTTAGCCTTACCAATTAATTATCTCATGCTAATTGTGTTTATCATCATTGCTGTTACGTTTGTTAATGTAGCAACGTTCTTTTGTTAGGTATTTTATACTGATGTTTGCAAAGTTTGAATAGTTTTATCAACATGTTGTTGGGTGTTTAGCACCATGTTCCACTCATAATAGTTGGAGTTGTTTGGGTTTTTAAAGTAAGCACTATTTATACTTAGGTACCATTTCCATAAGTTTGTTCTCTCCTGTACTCCAGTAAACATCCCAGTCACAGAAATTGTCATTCATAATTTAAATTCCGTAGTTAGCAAATCGTAACATCTATCTTTTCAAACCCGTTTTTGTGATATACGCAAATATTTTTATACACTTTGGGAGGTTAAATCGGAGAATAGTTTAATTTTAAATTGCAAAATTTGGAAGCCGTTTTACTACTTTGTATCTATAGATATGTACATATTATATGATGATAATTTGTAAAATAGTCCTTTAAGTATTAATTATTTTAGATAAAAGGAAATGTCTTGGAGGTCTAGTATGCATTGATCATGAGCAATACGACCTGAACAATCAGACTAGTACAATGCGTTTGGAGTTTTTTGGACCAAATGCGGTTTGTATATACAATTTATTCATATTAGAGATGCACATTATATGTACTGTTTTGGTTAGTAAAGATTACTATTTCACTATTGTTTTATTTGTTTTTTTTCAATTTATCCACTTTTAGTGTAAGTATCTGACACATTCACTGTGTTTAATCATGTTTCCTTGTCAAGCAACTGCTAGAAATCCTGCGCGCCACACTGAATGCTTTCAAGTTTGATGCAGAGGCATTTTTTGAAATTCTTTGCTTTAATTCATATACCTTTAGCATTCCTTGGTTAAAGAAATGCCCCCATTGCAGCAAACCTGTGTACTTATCAAATTTGTAATGACAATATGTATGCCTAACCTCACTATCACATGATGCCTTTCACCAAATTTCATAGAAACGTATTAGATAACAAGTGAGATTTGTTTAATTCCTCATAAAAATAACATTAGGCAGAGTGCACAGGTTTTCTGCAATGGGGACCAAGAAAAGACCCTTATAAGAATCACATTGGGCTGTTTAACACCTTGAATATCTCAATAACCAATTAACAATTAATAACTGGCTGGGTAGCGTAATGGTTATCGTGCTTGCCTCGTAATCTGAGGTTCGCCAGATCGATCCTGACCAAAATCGCAACATTTTGAGAAGGTTCGAAACTGGACCTAGCTGCCATTTGTCATTGGGCTATTAATTAATTATGCTTTCTAAAAACAGGTTGACCTTATGTAATAACAAGGCCAGGGTTTGGACCGTTCCCTATCAAAACGTTAAAAAAATGCCACTGGCGTAGATAGACACAAAAACAAAACACAGAACAGTAATCAAAAATACTAAATTTGTTTTAAAGCTTAATCCAACACAATGGTGCAAACTAAATACAACTAAAGAAAAATATATCTTAAAAATCAATAAACCTATTTTTAATACAAAATCCATTACTGAAAACCCCTTTTCAGATAATGCGATTGCCTGATTTTCATAACAGGTACTTTACACGTTTCACATTAACGTAACAGAGCACCCATATTTTAAAAACAGAGCACCCTTTTATGATGTAGATCTTTAATTTCTTATTATTTTTCTGACTGACATGTTTCAGCAATTATGCTATTTTCAAAGTCAATATAACCTCACAAAATCTATACTATTATAAGGAAGAGGTGGTTTCTGTCTGTCTGTGTGATGTTCTGGATAAATGCAAAAACTACTGAACCGACTGCGCTGAAACTTTGCAGAAAGGTAGATCTTGAACCTGTGCAACACACAGGCCTATTCACTTCCTTAAAATCCCCTTGGGCTACAGCCCGTTTACATTTCAGAAGAAAGTAAACATTCAGAAATTGTAATATGAACAGCTGTGGATACTTCCATTTGACAGCTTAAAGAGCAGAAGCAAGAATAGCTGTTTCAAGCTAACTAAATTGCAAATTGCATTGCCAATAGAACGGGTGAAGCAAAAACCTGTGCGAAGAACGGGTACATCAGCCAGTATCATATAAATAAGAAAAATCATCTGTGTAAAATAAATTAAACTGATAATATGGTCCTAAATCTAATTAATTTGTTTCATGCACATTTATATATACTATATCAAACATATATATTTATTTTACCCTCTTATTTGATTTATTTTACTACATAACACGTGTTGTTTTATTTGTATACTGTTTAGTATGTTTGATGCATCTTTTTTGTTGTTTCAGCATACTAAATTGTTTATCAGATTGATTAAATTAAATTATAAAAAATTAAAGTTATAATAAATATGTAAGTACCTGGGGGACTGAGCTTTGCTCGGGAGAAGGCCAGTCCGTTTGTTTAGATGACTTGGAGTATATTTCACCACTTCCCCCTACTGATAATCAGATTTGTATAACTCATTTGCCTCTTTTCTACATTTTTAAGGTCACTCCAGTTGTTATTTATAGCTCAATGTCCCTTTGATTTATTTTACTACTCTATTTAAGTAATCTTCACTCAAATCTTTTAATCTCTGCTCTCAGGAAACCACATTTTAATAATCATAAACAACATGAGTATTACTTTGAAGTTCCCTGGTTGATTATTAACAGCTGTTACAATTCTTTTGATTTGAAACTCCATAAGCCCAATGTTAATTTTTTAACTTTTCATGTTAGTTGTTTTACATTTTTTGATTTTTTCTGGGGGTGAGACCTGTCTAGATCTTATTTTTATCCCATTGATTTTTTTCTGGGGATGAGACCTGTCTAGATCTTATTTTTATCCCAGAAATTAGTTATTTCGAACATTTGAAGGAGATCGTTGGAGCCGTTTTTGAGATCAGTGTCGCAAGCAAGCAAACCTTACTCATATTAGAGTATAGGATAGGATAACTGTGAATACAGTAACACAAATGCTTGCCACATACTGCAAATGTTTTTCTTACTTACTGGACGACAACAAGATGGCGTCGGCGTCTTATAAAGTGATTAAGTGAAGGTGTTAAAATCATCAGGTTAATGACATCTCATTTTATCATTTAAACAACTATAGTTAGAACAAATACATCTTGACACAAATATATACATACATATCTACTTAAACCCTGAAATATCGCTTGTCTAAGTAACAATAAACTGTTTAACTCTAGGGACCTAAAATGTGAAAGGTAAATACAAAATAAAAACCTAAATTAAGTTGTAGGAACTTATTATATAATCGAATAAATTATAGAAGAAAAAACCTTTCCCCAAAATTGTAAAAGGTTTTATTGAACTTCCTTCTTCTAGTGAATCTCACCTATAGGGAAGAAGCTATTACCGTAGTCGGCATGGTAAGACCTAGGCCCGGGACCATGATAACTTTTCGTTTAGAGGTCCCCAGACCCCAAAAACACCATTCGTTCGAAACTGTATATATATATATATATATATATATATATATATGTGTGTGTCCGTATATGTATCCGGAGCATACATATATGGTCCACGGAGTATATGTGTCCATGGGTGCGATAACTCTCGTAAAAAAGGTCCGATTTTGATGAAATTTGGTATGAACGTGTAAATCAACATTTATGACTTAAAGTTCGAAAACCAGCCATATCGCTCTACCTTAAGGGGTATTTTGGGGGGGGGGGTTTTGTACCCCAAAAATGGATTTTTGAGCTTTTTACATATAATTTTTGAAATGGTCAAATTTTAGTTTTCACAATTGGATTAAGCTTTAAAAAACACACAATTTGGTCTTTTGATCATTATTCCTCTACATCAATCGGTTACCGAGATATTGAAAGTGCTAATCACAGTACGTTGTCTAATGTTATTCTTATGGAGAATAAGAAGAAAAAAATCTATGAACGTATACTGACAAAACTTGGTATACCGCTTTATCTGGTTGTGGTCTATTGATATTTGCTCAACAAAATGAACGTATACTGACAAAACTTGGTATACCGCTTTATCTGGTTGTGGTCTATTGATATTTGCTCAACAAAATTTTGTTGCTAAAGGTTCCCGTAGTAGCTAACCTGCGTACTCAGCCCCCATGTTATTCTTGTGGAGAAAAATTAAAATACTATGTCTCACTTAATTATGAACATAAATTAATAAAACCTCTTATATGACTTCACCTAGTTGAATTATATTGACATTTGCCTAAATACCCATTTTTTTCGTTCCTTGTAGCAAACCTGCGTACTCATCCCCCATGTATATTCAAAATGGAATATATCGCTTATTTATGAATGAATATTGATGAAACTAGGTATGTAGCTTCACCTAGTTGAGTTGTATTGATATTTGCATAGAAACCAATTGTTTATGTTCCTTGTTTCAGCAAACCTACGTACTCATCACCAATGTTATTCTTATGGAGAATAATTAAAATTGTATATATCGCTTATTTGTGAATATATTTTTATGAAACTTGGTATGCGGCTTTATGTGGTATTAAGTCATATATTATGCATTGGAAATTCGCTGAGTACGCAGGTTTGCTACGACGGGGGTATTTACTTTTAGAAGTACACATTTGATGTAAGGCAGGAAATTAGGTCTTCGACTTCTGTCTGGTGAAAGTGGGATTCAGTAATTATTGAAACACATTGGTTAACGTCATCAACTAACTTTGGAAGTTATTCCGAATAAGAAATATTTTTATAAATAGATGTTCCATCAGCTTCCTTATTTTTATTTTAACATATAATATGTATCTTTAAAACCTATCAAGTTGTTACAAAAAGGGATGAAAAAGAGTAAACAATAATACCCGACGAATGTAAGTTAATGTTACTCCCAGAACACTCAGTGTACACAAGCTGACTGCAGGTGTAACGAGCTCAATAATCGGCAGCATTGCTGGCGAGGTAGTCTCGGCGGCCGATGTTGGACGCCTGTTTGTTCTGGATCGCCTCCAGTTTGGGACAATCGGTGATCCTATGTCCCAGACCACCGCAGTAACTGCAGCCTCGCTCGTCTGTTACATACAGCAAGTATAAGTATGTTTCTCTTAAAATTGTATTTTGTTTGGTAAATACTTTTTGTGGCTGTCATGATAAACGTAAATTTTATTGGGATAAATAATATGATTTTACTCTTAAGTAAAAATAAATTGTGTAAGAATTTACTTCATGGTAGCAGGTAAAAAAATAAAGAAATATACAAGTACTCAAAAAGTTAAATTTTCTGCAGGCTTTTCAATATTCAAACATGACTAAATGCTCAGTAAAATCATGCGAGTTTATCATGCTGATTGGCAGAAGATCCCTGAAATATCAAACTGCTGAATATTGTTGATAAAAAGTGGATCATATTATACAAACTGAAAACAATTATGTGTAATGGCCCCGCATTTCAAGGTTCTGGATTATATGACGATAGGTAAACCAGTATTATAAACATTGTTGGGGTGAAAACTCGAAAGGTTGAGATTTTATGGGAAAAGTAATCATTTGAATGAAGGCAAGAGAATCTGTTTATAAGTAGCCTGCATAGATTTGAATAGACAGATGTTTTTTGAAATAATTCAACATACAAATGTTAAATAGACATGAAATTGAAATAAAATTAAATTCTTTATTGACACATTACAAGATTTTCAAAAAAAAGCGGTAACAGGTGTCTTGTCCTTACAATAAGTCAGTGAATACCTTAACAGTAAACATCTTAACTTTATCAACGTAAATTACATGTATTTAAGTATGTCACATGTAAACAAAAAAACAATACTTCAAGACACAACAATTTGACAATCCGTCTTTTTCTTAAATATTTTAAACTAGAAACAGTTGTCATTTAAAAACTCAGTTGAGGAGTAGTAACATTTAGTCAATAGAGCATCTTTTATTTTAGTTTTGAAACATTAGTTGCTGAGACATTTATACGTTTCAGGGAATTTGTTGTAAAACTAAACAAGTGTAACATGGGTTTATTTCTAATGTTGATTTTCTATGTATGGGATAATTTAACATTGTTCTGTCCTTGTATGGTAATTGTGATGAGGGAGAAATGCTGAAAATTCTTTGTAGATATCGAGGATGTAGATCAAAGTCTCGAGAATGTATAGTGAAGGAAAAGTTAAGATACCGAGATTTTTGAAATGGGACTTGCAAGATTTTCTGAATGATACATTACTTAGGGTTCTGATGATCCTTTTTGAATTATAAAAACTTAATTATTTTTTGAGCCACTACCCCACAGTGTCATGCCATTGCGGAGAACAGATTCAACAAATGCAAAATACACAATTTTACATGTCTCAAGAGATGCGCAATGGGATAATATCGATAAGGCATACGAAAATAATCTAAGCCTTTTCGATACAAATTCAATGCGATCATTCCAATTTAACTTATAAAAACGCCCAGGAATTTGTGGTCTGTAGTAACACAGCAATCTAGTAATGTTTTAAAAAAGATAGATTTCGTTTTTGAGCTGTTCAAAAGACGAACATTCACAGAAAATCATGTCTCCAGTTGCCTGAGCATCTCGGTAACTGAATTTTGTAAGTTTGCTAGTGTCCGAGCCTTCACTAGGGCAGTAGTCTCATCTGCAAAAATAACTAACTCATTTTGAACACTATTTGGTAGGTCATTAATATAGACTAAGAAAAATACCGGTCCCAAGATTGATCCTTGAGGGATACCGTAACCTACGTTCTTCCATTCAGAGTGATATTTCAAACCATTTCCTAAGATAAGTGTTTCTTGTTTACGATTTGTTAAATATTATTTAATAAATTTGAGATAGTTTCCTCCAATGCCAATTTTACCCAGTTTAGCGACCAACAAATCATGATTAATACATTCAGATGTCTTGGATAGATCACAGAATACTCCAGCAGTACTCTTGAGATCCATCCAAGGCAACTAGGTTACTGTTCACAAAATTTGTCAACGCTGTCTTGGTGTTCATGTTTTTTCTAAAGCCAAATTGTGATCTATGGAAACATTTGTTTACTTCAAGAATAGTTAACATTGAAACACACTTTAACTGTAATTTGTCATATCGAAATAACGTTATCCCCACAACAGTGATCTGACACTTGCCACAATAACCAAACCTACCTCCGAGTTCGAGGTATTTCTCGTTCTCACTCTGCAGCTCAGCAAGGAACGGAGGCACCTTCTGCTTTGCCTCGATGAGAAGGTGTTTGAGGTCAAGAAGTACAGATTCGTCATTGGCCTTGTTGATAAAAGTGGTAGCGATGCCCGTCCGTCCTGACCTTCCTGTTCGGCCAATACGATGCACTGGGAACAAATATCGGTATTTATAACATCATTGCTTTGAATGTAGGGAGTGAGAATATTTGAGGCTTGGGAAAATTCTATGGCTCAAGTAAACCAAAGATGTTTCATTAGAATGGGCGTCACACTAGCTGCAATTTTGCTAGTCAGTAGTTATAATACTTATTGAATTTATCACTACTTTTGGAAAGTGTGCTTACCGTAGTTTTCAACATCATCGGGCATGTCATAGTTTATGACGTGTTGTACATCGGCAAAGTCAAGACCTTTTGATGCGACATCGGTAGCGACTAATACATCTTTGCGGCCGGCGCGGAACGCCTCTACACTGCGCGAACGCTCCTCCTGATCTGTACACACAACAGCTCATACAGTCATACAGAAAAATAAAATTGTTAAGTAGCATTTACAACTAGCTGAAAAATTCTGCATGATTTCACTTTTACAAAAGAAAGAAAAAGACGATTTAAACTGTTGATAAGTAACGGTTCATACGTAACAAGATGTTAAAAATGTTTAACAGCATTTAAAAAACATTTTGTAATTGATCAACACATGAAAGACAAATTAAAAACAAAGTAATCATATCAACAAATTTCCTTTACCTTTTTTTATCAAACTGACAATTTATTACAAGTTTCAACAGTATGTAATACAATTAGCGTGAGGAAAAAACAAAAATGACATTTATTTCAATCGAAAAACAGGTGGTTATTAATTTCAAAATTTGTTAGAATTGTTGGCAATTAAAAGTTAATTTATTTTATGTTTAACGTTTCATGGATTTAACACAATGAAATTTAATTGCAAAATTGTTACATGACACAATAAAGAGAACAAAAAGAATAATCAGTAAGGGTTATCAGTGTTTAAAAACAAAATACATTTTCCAGTCTCATCTCTTAACACATTCCTCCCAAGGCCCAATGCCAACACATGTTAACTATGTGGCACCTGAGTATGTTGAAAGTCAAGAGTGGCGGTGTTAACAACCCTTTGAACAAAGTTCAAAGTAATGTTCAATGCAACAGACTCCAGAACAATGACAACGGCCTTGTCATTGGCTCAATCCTAGTCCTGGTATGTAAATGTTATCAGTACTGTCCAAATTGTACTGTAACAGCTCCCCCCTTTGATGGACACATTTTACACCCAGGCCTATATAGTCTGTTGACAGGCAACAAAAGGTTACAAAGAGGCTGCCAACCTCGTAAAAAAACAGAAAGGTTCGAAAGGTGTGCGAGTATTCGAGCTTCGAGCCAAATTTTGCAGCATTCGGCTCGGCTTGAGTTTAGCAAAAAAGCTCGAAGTTCGAGCCGAATATTTAAAACGCCGACTAGTGAAAAGAGTTGTTTACAAAAGTAAATTTAAAGCAAAATCTTTCCAAAATAAATGTTAGAATTCTCGTAGTTTGCAACGGTAGAGCTCCATAACAGGTATAATTCAGCAATGCTAATGCTTTCAGCCCTTCGTTTAAACAAAAATAACGAAATATAAAAGTACAAATATGTTAAACTGTCGACCTGATCAACCAATGTAATGGACCTACTTTCTCTCCGCTCAATCACATCAAGTGGACATCTACACAATTCTGTTTGCAGTTCAGTGTTGCCGTTGCCCAGTTGAGTTTGAGTTCCGCAATATTTCACGGTTAATAATAATAATAATACAACAATCCTAGTGCTCCAGAAAAAGTACCCCAGCAAAATACTAAAATCCATGAAAACATATTTTCTAACTGTTGCAGCGGTACAGTCTTTATTGCAACTTACAATTTCGACCATTTCGTACATTACAAAATAATAATTCCCTGGCAGCGGAGATTACGTCTGGCAACACTGTTGATTGCGAAATGTATGTTAAAATGTCTATTAAATAATATTAAGACGTTGAATGAAGATGGTTATAATGTAATAATGATTTAGTGTGACCAATGACGAGGGACAAGGTTGTAGGTCATGAACGCCAAATGATTATCGGCGTTTTGGTGTGCAGCCGAAATAGTACTTTCCAAAAATTGTATTGTTAAAAAATCGTCAATTGACGTAGAATCTAAAGTTCTTAAAGAGATAAAGCGACTAGAAACACAACTGTAATTATACTGTAGTTGTTAAAGTTAACAATTATTGTCGCATCGTTGTTGTCATGCTTTACAAAATCACTAATTGCGAGATTCACAAGATCAAAGAATTTTATGAACATTCTAAATGGTTACGTCACGCTTGTTATAATACCAGTGGTCATATTATTTAAAAGGTTATACTTGATTATATTCTATAAACGCCAACCAAGAGCAAGATATGATCAAGTTGGCGCAGTATTTTGTTTTAGTTTCGCTACAGCTGGGCGATTAAAATCATATTGTTAACGTCGCAGGATTGTTTGTGAGAAAGCATTTCATTTTTCAATTGTAGGCTATCAACAAGTTGTTAAATAAGTGATGGAAGAAGAATGCATTGACGATCTTCTTCCACCAGGAACTTCTGCTTCTGAAACCTTCTGTTTCGGAAGCATATATAATAGGTTAAGTCTATTAGGTAATAGGTTAGATACAACATAAGCCAGGCATACGATTATTGGATAATTTATTTATGTGACTACAATAAGATATAATGATAGTTTACAGTGATTATATTTACAATATGGTTAGCTGCTGAGTGTCCTGGTTTAACTAACTTATATTTATATTAAAAGGATAAACTGAAATTTACTGTCTACCATCAGTTGAATGAAGGGTAGGCTTACTGGGTTTTGGCAATTCCCTAGGCTAGGGCCTAAATGTTTGCTTACAAGGAGGGTACATCTTGACATATAGTCTGTTTATTATGGTTGATATAAAAACGGTAATAACTATACATTAGGGCTTATCAGTCTAGTTTAAAATTTGGTAGTTCTCTTCCTTTATGTTATTATTTTCCTATGTTCCTACTTTATATTAAAAGAAAACTGTATATTACTTTCAACAATTACCAATAAATGTTCCTTTTCAGTACTTATTTTGTTATTTTTGCACTGTAAGTCTTTATTTAGGCCTATTGAAAGTAGGGCTATAATGAATATAGAAGAAGTGAAAGATGACCAATACTGAAAGTATAAAATTATGCGTACAAAAATTTGGCTCGGGTCATAAAATCACTACCGGTATATTGCACACCCCTAGAGAAAATTCCTATGAAAAAAGCTCGGCTCGAGAAAGCTCGAAGCTCCCTCAAGAACTTAGTAAAAAGCTCGGCTCGAGTCAGAAATCACTATTCGCACATTCCTACAGAAAGGCCAACCTTTTCCTCCATGAATGGCCACAGCTTCGACCCCTTTAAGCAGCAGGTACTCGTGGATTGCATCAACGTCTTGTTTCTTCTCCGCGAATATGAGGACTGGCGGGGTTGTCTTCTGCAAACACTCGAGCAGGTACACGATCTTGGCCTCCTGCTTCACATACTCCACTTCCTGCCGACAAACCATTATCATGCAGCGGTTAAGAAAACTGGCACATTGGTAATGCAGTTAAGATTTATAGCTTAGTGGTATCCAAAGGTGAACAAGAATACTCTTAATAATAAATTTGTTATCTTTGCAATCATCCAGCTGAAGATTTCAATTTTCTTCACTTAAAAGAACTTCTCCTTACTAATGGATTGAACTAGAATACAATCTATAATGGCGGGCAATTAAGTTGAATGTTGGGCTGTAGCCAATAGCATGATTATTTTTTGTTGCCATTTTACCATTGAAAAAAAAATCACTTTAATGTTATTCCCATCAGTTGGTGTGCAGTTTTGGCAATGCAGCACGCCTACTTATGGCTGATCTAGGTTGATAGCTCGGCAAACCACGCCCTCAATTCTCAACTTTATTGTCCGCGATTATAGTGCTTAGTATTAGGCACAGTATAATTTTCCTTTAGTAATGCCAAGTACTGCTAGGTGTGTTGGAAAAAATTTATGCAAGGGAATTTATGCAAAGCTACTGAATAGGAAAATACCCCCGTAGCAGCAAACCTGCGTACTCAGCGAATTTCCAAGAAAGCTAAGCTCAAGATACTAAAAGATATGCTCTTAACTTGGACTGTGTTGGAAGAAAACAAATTGTCTACTTCTGAACAGATAGAAGTGTTCATAAGCTTTGACAGCTTGACTTAGGTACTTATGAAGAAGGCTAAGCTCTCATTTTCGAATACTACAGCAAAACACACCTGAATGACATCTCATTTTCGAATACTACAGCAAAACACACCTGAATGACATTCATAGAAGCTGCACCGGCTCTTCCCACATTGATAGTTACTGGCTTGACCAAAGCCGAGCGAGCAAAATTCTGGATCTTCTTGGGCATAGTTGCGGAAAACAGCAGAGTTTGCCTTTGACCCTGAAAACATGTGATATACCATAAACAAGTGATAGGTAAAAACATTTAGAAGAAAACCTGAAGAGACTGGTTCAAATGAGCACAGCAACAATAAGAAAGTATTTTACACACATATTAAATAATATTTCATCTCCATCTGAGACTTCTTCAGAGAGAGTAGAGGGGGGTAGAGGGATGTCTCAGTGAGATTAGGTGTTTTGTATATAACACAAACAGACTCACAGTCCGTAAATAAAACAAAATAGGACATAAGAATAGTATTTGCTAATTTTGATCTGTTGACTAACATTTTAACGTTTGATCGAAATGGTTGTGAGTCAGGTTGTCATGCAACCATTATATACAATAGACTGTACATGATTACAATAACATCCTAACCTAAACGTATTAAGTAAGAGATGGAGAATTGTCTTTATAGTAATTAAATCAACTTTATTTTTCATTCTTAATCAAATGGTATCATATTAACACAATAATACTAATTAGTAAGGGTGTGCGAGTACTCGAAACTTCGAGTTTTCGGCCGAGTATTTTAATACTCAAACTCGACTCAAAGTTTTGGAAAATACAAGAAAGTTCGAGCGAGTATTTCCCGCCGATTTCCGGATGATCGCTAACGATTGCGACCGGCCAAAACGCGTAGTAACGGCCGCAAAAGTCAATCGCATCACGTAAAATCGGCCGAAAATGATGACCGCGAACAACTGCGACCGGCCAAAACGCGTGGTAACGGCCGCAAAAGGCGATCGCATCACGTACAATCGGCCAAAAATTACGATTGCGACCGGCCAAAACGCGTAGTAACGGCCGCAAAAGGCAATCATATCACGTAAAATCGGCCGATAATGACGACTGCGAACGATTGCGACCGGCCAAAACGCGTATTATCGGCCGCAAAAGGCGATCGCATCACGTAAAATCGGCCGAAATGACGATCGGACCGCGTAATTTTTGCCGTGACTAACGATTTCGTTATTTAACATTGATTATAAGCGATGTCTGGACCAGGTGATTTTGACCAAATGACAACCAAGCCCTGTTTCATCGGCCGGAAACGAATGTCAAACCATGTTTTGTTTGTCAATACGTAATCCAGTTTGATTGTACTGGCCAAAACTTTGTATAGCTACTCATGTATTAGTTAGAAACCATGTTTAGATTATCAAATCGAGGGTGGTATCCAAATTCCATTACACTATTTTAAACTACCAACTGATGGCAAATACTCGCTCGAAAATAATTGGCACTACTCGACTCGATCAAAAAAAATCACTACTCGCACACCCCTACTAATTAGGGCATATAAGTATCTAGCATTGAGAAATAATTTGTAATTTGTTGTTTTATTAGAAATGTATAATATAGTCCAGTCAACAAATGGTCCAAAATGGGGTGTAGAGTGTGTGAGCAGGTACCAAACAAAACTTCAGAAACTGGTTCAGGGTGCTTAGGATGGAACATACCCAAAATCTACAAGGTGAGCCCTCCCCCCTGGAGAGGGGGGGAGAAACGTCAAAATTTATACGATGAATCGTAGAGAAAACTTTTCCCGTAATAAATTAGAGCTCATGTAATTATCCACAACATTTGTTCTATACCGTTTTCTCAAATTCCTAATCTTTATTGAGCTACACACTCGCAAAAGGTAAAATCTTTTGAAAAAAAATTACCTTTTTCACAAAACATTCCTTCATATCGTCTAACCTAATCATCAGGGAAGAAAGTTATCTGGAAAAGTTGTAGAAAGTTGTGTACCCTTTAATAATAATAGAATATACATCATGTGCCAGTTAATCTCAAATCAGTCTACAGTTACCAAAATTTTACGTTTTTTAAAATTTTGTCTTTTTCTAAAAAAACCTGTTTTTATCATATTTCTAACTCACAACCTTGTTTGTTTTGTTTGTTTCTCTAATAATGTGTGTTTCCACACTTTAAACAGACTTATTAAATGAAGTAGATAAAATACATATACCTATGAAAATTTAGTATTGTATTTTAAAGATAATAAAAATCCCATCATAATTTTGTTCTATTTTGTTAAATTAAATCTGTACTATTATACATCTCATTGTTATCACTGTTAACAATAACGTCCTAATGTTACACTCTCAACTTAATCAGGATTCACTTTTTCATCCTCTTTGGACATGAGGGTCCTGGCAAGAGTTCTTTGCCCATGGCGTCTTCACCCTCGGCAGTAGAGGTTCTTGCTCAATGGGCTCTTCGTTGTCTTCCTTGGCAACAGGCACACTGTTGAGGCATTTCCCTTGGCAATGAGGCTCGCTGCAGAACAGGCCATCTGGTGGTGGATCTTCTGTTGTAAGTGGCACCAGGGCGTCTCCTTCATGTTTCCACCCCCATTCTTGAGGGGGTAGCTCAATCCTGAGCCACTGCTGCACTTGGTGGTGGGTGCGCCGGGATGCTGTTTAGCTACGCTCTCTGTTGGAGGGAGGGAGCTGGTGTCAGGCTTCATATTTGCTACCGACCTCATGAATGACTGGAAACGGCACTAGTCGAGGGAGCTCTGTCTTTTTGGCGCCGCATGCCATCTCAGGAAGCACATCTTCCCAGCCTCTTCATCCTCATTGTGAACTCAGGAGGGGTTGTAAAAGATCGTCGCTGCACCCTTGATGATTTTTGACTTCAAGTACAATTTTGAGAATCCCACCTTGCTCCACCTGAAGGTTAAGATGTTATGTCACAGCTGGTAAATGAATGTAAGAACCGGATGTGTCCAAATCCAAGGTGTAGAATCTCTTGTGTAGACTGTGCCACTGTTTTGGTTTTCCCTTAGCCAGGTTTTAGCAGGAGGATGTCTTGGGTAGAAGGAGTGGAAGCAATCATAAGGGCAGTGGCATAATCAAAACATTGACACTATCCACACAAGAGATGCAGCACCTTGGATTTGAACATAATCTGTTCTTACATGTGGCTCGGGATTAAGCTGCCCTCTCAAGAATGGGGGTGGAAACATGAAGGAGATGCCCTGATGCCACTTACAACAGAAGATCCACCACCATGGGGAGATCGTTCTGAAAACGATATTTTGTCGCTGCGCCAAGATTGTGTAACTGGCAAATGGATGCCGAAAAGCTATATACCTGTTCTGCAGCGAGCCTCACTGCCAAGGGAAATGCCTCAACAGTGTGCCTGTTGCCAAGGAAGACGACGAAGAGCCCATTGAGCAAGAACCTTCATCTGCCGAGGGTGAAGATGCCATGGACAAAGAACCCTTGCCATGTCCAAAGAGGATGAAAAAGTGATTCCTGATTAAGAATTGAGAGTGTAACATTAGGATGTTATTGAGAACAGTGAACAATGAGATGTATAATTGTACAGATTTAATTTAATGAAATAGAACACACATTATTAGAGAAACAAACAAAACAAACAAGGTTGTGAGTTAGAAATATGATAAAAAAATGTTTTAAAAAAAAAGACAAAATTGTATGTAAAACAAGTAAAATTTCGGTAACTGTTGACCGATTTGAGATTAACTGGAATATGGTGTTCTGTATATTCTATTATTCTTAAAATTAATTCAATTGTCTACAACTTTTTCCAAACAAATTTCTTTCCCTCATGATTAGGTTAGACAATATAAACAAATATTTCTTGAAAAATGTGAGGTAAATGATTTTTTTGAAAATTTCTACCTTTGGCATGTAGCTCAATAACGATTAGGAATTTGAGAAAAAGGTATTGAACAAAAGTTGTAGATAATTATATGAGCTTTAATTTATCATAGGAAACGTTTTCTCTTTGACGCACTGTTGTCGAGATATAAGCGGAAAACCCAAAATTTGGATGTTTCTCCCCCCCTCCCAGGGGTGGCTCACCTCGTAGACGTCAGGACTTTTTGTATGTTCCATCCTAAGCACCCTGAACCAGTTTTTGAAGTTTCGCTTAGGTACTTGCTCACCCACTCTACACCTGCTTCCTTGACTGGGACTAAATAGGCCTAGTTTAATAAACTATGTAACTGTAATCAAATTACAAGAATAAACAAATCCTGTATTTTGGAAACATATTTATATATTGTGATTACAACCTACCTTAAAGAACGAGAAAATAGTCCTCACATCTTCTTCAAAACCCATGTCAATCATTCTGTCAGCCTCGTCCATACACAGGTACCTAAGCAAAGACAAACTTATGTTTCATGTAAATTTTCCAAGAGTAAAAACTACAATAATTAAATTTTAGCCAAAAATATATTTATAATTTAACATGAGTCCTTCCTTTAGATGTTACACAAGTGTTATGACACAATATTTATGTTATTGAATAAATACTAAAATCCGACTACAAGGTTTTGACCACTCCTTACTAAAAATTCCACTAAAACGTAACTTAGTATAATCAAACACATTGTTGTCTATGTCTATTTATTTACCTCATGCACATTCTTACTGAAGAGAATAAACCCTCACTTAATCGCCTAATTGAGGCAAGATTGCTTACTAGCCATTACCAACATGATAACAAATAATCAAGGGATAACAAGGGGAAAAAATCACCAAGCAAAATAGATTTACAGTAGACTTCCTCTAGTCCGGCCACCTCGGGACTGGGCCCTTGGATTACAAAATGGCCGAACCAGCCGGCGTTAAATGTAAATGTAAAGAAATACTAATCTATAATAACATACCAGTTCATAAAAATCTGCTTTTAAGATGGTCTAAGCAATTAAAAAATAAACAAATTTGCCCGTCAGCTGAACTAAGATGTTTTGCTTATATTTTGGCTTGCAACTAAACAAAAAAAATTACTTATGTCGACATCTGCTAAGGGAAACTCTTCAGCGGGTGGTTATCTCATTTCTATGAGGCCGGCCGAACCAACCAAGGCCAGACTAGAGGGCGTCTACTGTACTGTGTTTGGTGAATAATTTAAGCAAAATATCAAGGAGACTGTTGCAAAGCACTTACCTACAGACATCCAATCTGACCATTTTCTTATCCAGCATATCCATCAGCCTGCCTGGAGTAGCCACCATGACGTGCACTCCCCTGTAAAAGGAAAAACATTACTGACACATATCAACACTTTACGATTACATCAGTAAATTTCCTAAATGTCCAAAATATAGTAACATTTTTATACGGATTACAGTATCTTTAATGATAAAGTAACTTCTGACTATGGCTTAGTTGCCCTATGTATCAGGCATGTTTTTAAAGTAAGTACTGTTTTTAAATTAGACCTTTGTAATGCTGCTTCCTGCATCTATTGTTTGATTTTTCTCAAGCGGTACGAGGCACAAGGTAATGATTTTTTAAACCTCTTTGTCACAGGCAATGAAACACTTGCTAGAGGTGTCGAACAGACCATATACTTTGCTAATGTACCGATGAGTTTCAGCCGTTTCCACATAGTTAACACTTAAAAATGAATCATAGCGTGTAACCTCACAAATGGCGGCATGCTCAATCGGCGGCACCATTTTGAATGCTCACAAACAAACGTAAACATGGTCAATTTTTGCCGTTGTGGTGTCCCCAGCCGTGCCAATCAATGTAGCAATACAGCATCTATGGCGAGATTTAAAAACAAAACCTACTTTAAAAACACGCCTTGCAGATGATTTATCCACGGAAGTAATGTTAATAGTGAATATGTGGTTCAAACAAATATATTACACATCAACTCCAATTTCCTCTGCTCTAGAGCATTTTGAACATAATAAAAGAATGGTAAAAAATTATGTAAAAAGCTACACTATAGATATCAGCGAATTATTCTCTGTCAACCATGATAGACTTTTGGTCTTTCAATAAGACCACAAAAAAGTGAACAGATATTCCTCAGTCCATCACGATTGGTGTTGATTCCTTTATCTTTCATGTATAACCAGTACAAACAGTACAATGTACAAACTTGAAAGTGGATCAATTTTAGTCAGAAGTCAAAACTATATTGAAAAAGTGAAGCTTTGGGTTTGCCAGGACAGACACATACAGAACGCTTACCTATTGATGATCTCCAGGGACTCTGACACAGGTACTCCTCCTATGGCGAGACAGGCCCTCAACTGAGGCATCCCATTCTGACGTAGGCTCTCACTGTAGTGGTTCACTATGTCGTACGTCTGCTTAGCCAACTCCCGAGAGGGGCAGATGATCAGGCCTGCGATGGATACAGGTGATTTTGTTGTATAATATACACCATTAATCAATATTTTCCCAATTTTTAATTATTTTGATTGTGATAAGAACAGAAAAGATGACGACAGTCAGAGAGCCTCTGAAACCACTAAAATTAAACTGGCATTTAATTAAATTCCTAGTAGCCTATTTATATATCTCTAGTGGACCTGTTGTAACTAAAGTTTGTACCGGTTATTGATCATAAGCACTACACACAGGTTGTACCAAGATGTATAAAAGAGAGGTGTGAGCATGATCAGCTGATATGACGTAGATGGGCTCGCAATAATAGTAAACAAACTCTAACTTTTGGATCATATGATAGAACACAAAACTGACATTTCAGCAGACTAAATAAGTAAGTATGTCAGTAGGTAAGTAAGTATGGCTGCGCTAGCGAGCGAGCCCATCAATGTCACATCAGCTGATCATGAAACACCTCTCTTTTAAACATCTTGAGGTTGCACTAACATTTCAGAAGTGTACTATTTATATTCAGCTCATAACGTACGCTAATAACCTGCGTTTATTGAATAATCAGCTGTTTTAGAATGCAATTGAACTAAATTATCTCCTTACGGGCAAAAAACGAGCTTTGAGAAAAATGTCCCATTCCCATTTGTCATCAAAAAGTGTATAACTGTGTTGCACAACTATGACTTTAGACACTTAGAAAATATATTTTATACTTCAATCATCAACATTGATTTAGAAATAAGAGGAGTAACAGTAAAAATATTTCTGTTTAGAAAAATGCCTTAGCGCTGTAAGCTTTTGCTTTCTTTTTATTAATTAATTATAATCCAAAATTTCTACTGACAGATTTTTGTCAGGGTCACCCGTATCGGTGCAATTTGTTACCTTTGACTTCTTTAAATTTAAATTGTTTTAATTAAAGTTTTAAAAATAAATACTAGGTAATTATTATAATCTCAGGGTTTGTTACTTTTCTTTAGTTCAGCCGGCAGAGTATGAGAAATTATCTTAATGTCAGGGAAGACCCATACTGAAATTTTATCAACATGTTGAAGTCTTGTGGGTTCCTGTGAGGCTTGCTGAAATTAGCTTATGACGCAGAGAACGTATAGACAGAGGTATGATGGGATAGGGCAATAGGGTACGCCCCGCAGTAGTTCCAAACTGGGCCACCAGTGTGCGCAGGCGACGCTACACGCAGCTTCGGCGATGCCTCTCGCTCCTCCTACCCACCCCTCCTACGCGTGCGTTCGTCTGCCGCTTGCTTGTAGACGGTACAAGGGACGGGATACGGAACTGGTCTCTGACTCTGTGTTGCTTCGTTCCTACACCTTAACGCGTTGCTGCCCTGATCAGCTCTCTAATATTTTCGTTGACATTTGAATGTATGGTGTATTTTTTTACTTGATGTATTAAACACTCTGTTCCTGTTGCAAGTGTTTAATACAATTTTTCCAAGAAAAAGTTTAATGTATTACTGTTTACTAAAAAATCTTTATTATGTTGAATAAAGAAGAATATGGAAAAAATTGTATATAGAATTTTTATTTTATGGATTTTATACTGTAGAAAAATATTTGAACTTTTTACTAACCAAAATAATCATATAGGCCTAATTGTTGATAATATGTAAACAGTAAGATTGGCGTTAAGTGATCATTAGAGGCCTTCTGGCATTATTGATTTCTTAACTCAATTTTATTTTTTATCCCTTACAATGTAACTATTAATGTAATTTAAACGTACATTTTAAAATATACCGTAAACAAGTTATTGCTTTGTGAAAATTCCATAGTAATAATTTAATGTAAATGTTTTTTTTGATTTTAAAATTTCGAGCTAAATATGTTGCTTTCTTTTTATTCATAACTGTTAAAACAAAAAGTATTGCAGCTATTACAATACTGAAATTACTATTAAAATAAACAGCGTGCCAATAACACAGTATCTTTAACCTTATTAATGTTCTCTTACACAAAAATGAAAAAATAATTACTGTAGCATTGACATAAGACATAGGGACAAATGTAAAATAATATTTTCGCAAATAACTTAAAATTTTAAAAATACAAATTATTATAGTTGCTATGTTCCAAATATTTTATATATGTTACAACTCTGAAATATCTGCATCACTGTTTAATACAAATAATAAATATGAGAGCTAACTAAAACTTTAATGATGATTAATTAACAACAATTTAATATTAATCAGTTTACCTGTAAAAATGTTGCTAACATAAATAGCTTAAACTACTCGTTGTGAAGGATACGGATGTAGTTTAAACTACAACACGTGAAGTATACGGATCTTGCTCATTGAAATCCTGATCTATTTACACTATTTGTACAGTAGCACGCGGAAGAGTATTTCTGGATGTATTTCTCATGTTCTTCACATCCATTATCAGCAGTATATTTAAGCCCTAACTGCTCAACGTCCTTAGTGGCTTTCAGAAAACTTGATAATAGACTTGATAATAGGCCGGTTTGTGGCATATTTAAAAAATATTCATAAACTGTCATTGCTACTTTAGCAAATTCAAGAGAGAGGGGATCTGGAGCTTTTAAACCTGACGTTGTGCCAATCTTGATGTTTGAAAAGGTATTTTATAAAATTAGTATGTCATAAGTATTGTTTAGAGGAGAGTTTACATCACAATGACGATTTATGCATTTTTCACATTTGAACTTCCTGTACGTAAGATTTGCTAGGTATCCAGCATAATAGGCTTGGGAGCAAGGCTCCAATGAAACGGGTTCGGGAATATGTTTGTCCTCTAATTGGTCGTCCTCATTCTTCTCCTCAATTTCCTCATCCGTCGACTAGTGATGCCATTCAACCTCCATTGGATCTTGCACAGCAGGTTCAGTCACATCTGGGTCTCTGGGTTGTAAATATAAAATGGTGTCATAGTCTGCGTCGTAAGATGAAATTGCAGGGGGTTCAATGATGTACTTCAGTCTGTACAGCCTCAGGGCGTTGCGGAAGGTCCTTACTGTAGGGTTTCTGTTCCAACCTCCTCTTTGCCGAATACTTGAAAATAGATTTTCTATTGGGTCTTGATTTAATCGTGTAGTTATCATGTATTTGCCCTTTTCCTGGCCCACTGTGAAGTGACTGCGGCGATCGTTAGTCGTACTCCATCAAAACACAGAGGCTTCTTGACACCTCGCTGAACAACATTGAGGCTTCTTCTAAACAGTTATGACATGCGGATGATCTCTAGACAGTACACACTTATCCGGATTTGGACTTTTCTTGCATCTACTGTTAAGGACGTCAAATAGTGAGTTTATTTTGTCCAAAAATTCAGCAGTGGTCAAAGCGGTGACACTGACGATCTGCCCAGTCGCTGCTGCCGTCCTCAGTCCAGCTGCAATGCTGTGGCTCAAAACCTGAGCTGCCAGAGCAACATTCATTTTTTGGAAGCTGTTTGGCTTTATATGGGTTGAACTAAGTTTTGGAACTGCGCGAGTTGAAATAAGTAGAAATACTTAAGCTAATGAGTTTTAAAATCTCTAAGCGCTAGGCTGGAGGTCCCTTTACTCTCGCACGCGCACTCAGGAGCCCAACTCCTATGACCCGTGCGGTGCAAGTGTACAGCTTCATGATTCAAGTCATAGCTCTAATATTTATGAATGTAGTCATAACTTCAAATAAGTTATAATTTCTTCAATTTTCTTCTCTATTATTTCTTCAATCTTCATTTGATTCCAAGAAAAAAAGAGTCCACACAACAAATAGTTGTAATCAAATATCTGTGATATAACTGTGACAATATAATGTCAACGATCACGCTTATGCTAAAAGTAGAAGTTGTTTTACTTATATTTTGACCAGAATAGCTCGGAAACACCCAGGGAACCAGCGCCAGGAGCGGATACAGACTATCATTTTGGGGGGGGGGGGGCATGAGGTCGTGAGTGAAAATCATAGTATCGAGCAACTAGCTTAAAACATCTAGTGCTATCATACAAATATTTATCTCCAAAAAAAATTAAAGCCTACATGGTGACGCCATTTTCCCCTCTGCAATCTCCGTTCATACGGCAAAACAACTAATCACAGACCATAAAATAATGTAATCTGCAATGTATGACAAAACCGTTTCCCATCAAGCAATAACAAGGTTTTCCTGAACACCATATTTAGGGAGGTTTATTGTATAACTGGAGGTAACACTACTTAACGATTTTGGTCAAAAAAGCGAGCCCGTGATTTTGACAGGTTGGTACACTGATGAGGAAAACTGATCGTTCTTTGAACTATCCGGATTGGCTGTTTTATTCCTATACGTGGATCTACTAATGAAAATCACTGGAATAAAAGTCATTAAAATTGGATTAAATTCATTTTTTCGTTTGATTTATGTACCTAATCTTTCCACCGTGAAACAGGATTAATTATGAGGAAATAAATAAATAAATAAAAGTTTATTGAGTTTCAGATCATGGATATAGGTACTTATTTGGTTCACTTTGTCGACGTCATTATATTTGTCTCCGATCGGAGACAGCAGCACTTGGGAATCCCATGCCATGTCTTATGGCAGCGTGGGGCAGCGGCACTGCGACAGTGGTGGTCAGCGACGGCGCCAGCGGCACTACGATGTCTGACCTTGAGAACGCTGGGCATCCCCAAATTGAGGATGCCACGCAGGTATTCCCAGGATTTTTGTTTGGATAAACGCGAAAATAAGTGTCTACGATACTACGATAGACGCGAAAATGAACAACGCCAAGTAACGCAAAATAAATCCCTGTAGAAAATATAGAAATTGCCGGTAACCTTAACCAACGCGAAGTGAAAACCCCACCACTACTCTAACATACACGCTAAGGCACAATAAGCGTTTCCTTCTCATGTGCTAGACGAAAAATTATTGCATATCCTTGACTATGAAAAATTTCTCCGATCGGAGACATACACACCCGGGAGAGGATGCTTGTGTCTCTGAACTGAGACATTCTGCACTCAACGTGTTAATGTCTTATAGATCCAAAGTATAACGCCAAATTTATTTGTATTATGTTAGTAAACCGGTATCGTTTGAATTACAATAATAATGAAAAACATACTTTTTATTTCAGTTATCAGATGATTAATTAATCTTAGTCACTCACTATATTTTACACGTGGGCAACTGTTTTCACATGTTAGGACTTTGAATTTACAAGAGTTAAATGTATCAGACTATGCTCGAAAACCAGACACTTAGCAAAATCAAAATTTAGGATTTAGGGTGTAGTAAGTAAAGCCATAAATATATTAATCAATTAAAAAGTTATTGCAATGGGCCTATAAATAACAAAAATATGTATAATTTATACTTCAGACAAATGAGCAAACAAAACCAAAATTTGTGTAACTCATAAATTGTGTACTATGTATTTTGTGTTTCTTAACAAATTATGTTAAAGTGATGTACATATTTTTAAAAATAAACGATTCATCATCAGTTGTAAAAATAATAAGATTAATATCTCAAACACAATTAATCACACAAACAATGTACCCATCTTCGATACATATCCCGGGGAAATCTAAACATTTTAAGTCCTTTGACTTTATTACGGCTTTTAGAACAGCCATAATATGAACACACAGTTTTTGACATGGCCGCAACTAGCACTACTACACTATTACATGTGAAAAAAGTAAAACGAGTTCGCACGCAGCACGCTGACGTGAGGGAAGAGAATTTCCACATAAAAAAACTATAAAAACTAAAAATCAGTTTAAAACATCCATTTATTCCAATTTTTATGCAAATCTGAAAATATTGATTTTTTGGCTGTTCTGATGCTCCTGGTTCTATTTACATGCAATGCTGGGACTAACATATTGTGCATTATAAGGTTAGGAGAAGGTCTAGTCAGGCTTTAAAGTAGGCGTGAGGTTGTTGGGGATGATAAAAGTACACCAACAAATGAACAATAGGCTTTTCTAATGTAAAACCCCCATAAGACAACGTACCGTGTTTGGTCGAAACACATTTTCTTTAATAACTCGGTAAATACTCATGCTAGAATGACGAGAGAGGGCTTAAAAGTTTCGCCACACAAATTCCCATCTTTTTACATGTGTTAATTTTACATCCGGGGCTTTTCTGACCCTTTTTGGGTCCAAAAACTCGAAATTTGAAAGATTAATCCCCAAAAAAGGGGATTAGAGTTTTCCGATTGTTTTGCCCAACGAACTTGTCCAACAGATTATAGAAAGGAACGTCCCTACCAAATTTGAAGTAAATCGGAAAAAAAATGCGACCGCTAGGGTGCATATATATATATATATAAAATTTTGAACGACCCCCCAAAACGTGTTCAGGGGGTCACGTTAGGAACTTCTATGGTGGTCCCGGGCTTAAGTTTCACCGTGTGGGTCATGCTAATAGTTCACTTTCCATAGGAAATTCACTAAAAATGTTACTAAACACAAATGCTAGAATAAAAATAGCTTTCACACGCTTTAAAACTGTCTAGACTCAGATTGGTGCGGCGCGGTGTGCCGGGGTGAGCGGGGAGTGGAGAGGGATCTGGCGTTCGGGTACAGTATGGTGGAGGGGCGCCGAGAGGGGAACTTCCGGCATTGGAAGTTCCACTGGAACTTCCAGCCGCGACACTAGCGGCACGAAGTGGCTGGTGTACCAACTACGACAAATCTGCGTACCCCCTTATTGCACAGCGTCAGATCTCTGTCTATACGTTCTCTGTGGTTATGACAATAAAAAGGCCTGACAATTGTGATGAATACATCTATTTATTCATTCAGGCACATCTTATAACTAATTACAAGATATACCATAGTCTCTGAGTCCATACATTTTTCACTACCAATAAGCCCTAAGTCACATCTGATAGATTTTTAAATTTATCTTGTACCTGTAAGCTTATAGGTTAACTGAAATAATGTCACTGGGATAAAATTAATTTAGTTTAGTTGTACCCAATTAAAGAATAGTTCTGGTTGAATGCTATTTAGTTATACTTTAGATAAGTTAATACAATTTCACTGTCACTGATGTAAATTTAATTTAATTAGGTCAAGTTATACCCAATTGAAAAAATAGTTCTGGTTGAATTGCTCCTACTGAGGGTAAGCTATGCCAAGTTACAACCTCGGATAGGTTATGCCTAATTCCTGTTAATTTACTGAAAGTCCATTTGATTTGTGCATGATCAAGAATATCCTAGGGTAGGCTATGTCTAATTCCTGTTAGATGCCAAGTTACAACCTAGGATAGGTTATGCCTAATTCCTGTTAATTTACTGAAAGGCCATTTGATTTGTGCTTGATGAAGAATATCCTAGGGTAGGCTAGGCCTAGTTCCTGTTAATTTATTAGAAGTCCGTTCATTTAGATATTTAAAAAATATTAAGTAGGGGGTATATCTTATTAGACTATATACTCATCAATTCTGATGGAACTCCCATAAGGCCTAGTCACTATTTTTCACGGACACCTAACTCCGACACCTCACATTATCTACTAATCACCACTAACATTTCAGTAAGAGTCATTTTAATAAATAAGACTTTAACAAAACTACCCTACAAATGTGATGTACGGAGCCTCACTCGCAGTACATCCCCTATGGCATCTGACTACGCAATGAATCTCGGGCTCTCTCAACCGCACATGCACTAGCTCGACTAGGTTCCCGCCAAGCGCTCTGATTGGTCCATGAGATCGCGCCATTATTTCTGAGCGAACCTCCTGTTCCCTTTAAAACGGGAGTACCTGGGTGCCGAGCTTAGCTCTGGGGAAGGCCACTATTTCACAATATTGTTCGTTAAAAATCAACTCTTTTATTTATTGATGGATTTTTCTGATTTTCACAGACAAGTTAAAGAATTTTATATGGTTTACTCCTATGCAATTTTCATTTCAATCGGACTTATAGTTTTTAATATATTCCACTTTTTCTAACGGTAATTTTCGATGAGTGTTAATTATATTATAATATATTATTTTAAATTGTTTTTATTTAGGAATTAATTAGGATACCCGTTACAGCGAATAGACATTTTCTTTAAATACTGTCACATATTTGTCAACATATAAAAACATATAACCCTTTCGATTTTAGGGTTATTCAAGAAGAAAAAATGTAATCTTAAGAGCTAATGTAGTGTTTAAAAAAGTCATACAAATAACAAAAGTAAAGTTACAATTAACAATTGGAAGAAATGATTATACGGCATTTAACAAGATCAAATTTGTTAAGGGTGAGCGATCAATTGTAAAATGTAATACATTTTTATAACTGTATATTCTGTAGTACTTTAATATGGTAAATAGGTGAGAGCTTGCATTGTTACAACTAGGTCGTAAAAGTGTCAACAGCAACCACCTAAGGGTTGAAGGATGACTTTTTTTACCATGTAAGTACTACAACCGACCTAAACAAACTTGCAATACTCTTAAGTAAGTTGTAGCTCTAACAGTGGATAAGTTACCACAGCTGACAGTAATGTTAAAATGTGATAGCGCCTGTAGAAAAACATAATGATAAACTCCTTCCATTACTCACCGTACGGGCCCTCATTGGCGATGAATGGTAATCGGACTTCCTGTTCTACGCAGAACATGAGCAGAGGCAACACAAACACTAGAGTCTTGCCACTGCCTGTGAAAGCGATTCCGATCATGTCTCTCCCAGACAACCTGAAAATAAACATGAAGTTAGGTAAACAAAATACTATCATCAGAATACAATAGAATACTACCAGCATGTACTAGAATATACTAGCAATAGAATACTACTGTAGTAGCAATAGAATAGAATAGAATAGAACACTGTTACATCCAAGAACTGCAACTATTAACAACTGATTTTATTTTAGTTTTTACTTGTCAGTTGTTTTGAGATTGTTTTTGTTATTGTTTATCTTGTGTTTTTATGCATTTCATTAAAACCATGTTTTGTTTTACACTTTCTTACTTATTTTCTAAGATTCTTTATTGGCGACGAGTGTTATGGATCAAGAACTTTTACAATATCTAAAACAATGTTTAAATAATCAGAACAGAATAATTGAGACACTTATAAATGAAAAACATAATAGCAATAAATATCAAGATAATAAACATGAGTCAGCTTTGCAAATGGTCCCATCTTTTCAACCCTTCCCACCAAATGAAGATTGGGAATCGTACTATCTACGTCTTGACCAACATTTTAAAGCATACAATGTGGAAAATAAACGTGCTCTTCCTGAACGCAACAAGGCTTGTTCCATATAATAGTGATTTTCCAGCAGTATTGGCTACGGATGCATCTTCTTATGGCGTGGGAGCTGTTCTGTCATTAAGATACCCAGATGGTTAAGAACCTCTATAGCATTTGCATCTAAGACCCTAAACGATGCAGAGAAAGAGTATAGCCAGTTCGAAAAAGAAGCTCTGTAAATTATTTTTGAGATGAAGAAGTTCCAGCAGTACTTATGTGGAAGATCTTTCGAACTAATCACAGACCATAAACCTCTTGTGTCACTTTTTCATCCTGACAAGCAATTACCTGTGTATACATTAGCAAGACTTCAGAGATTGGCAATCACATTAATGAGCTACCGTTTCACCATTCATTACAGATCAACAGACAAACATAAAAATGCTGATGCTTTGTCCCGCCTTCATGCGGCCCTGCTAAGACTTTTGACAAATTAGAAGTGTTGCAGTTGGATCACAGAAGATTTCAGAATATTGCTAGTTTTCCAATAAGCTATAAACAAGTAGCTCGAGAGACACATAAAGACCCAATCCTACAACAAGTTCATTTCTACAATGCACACGGATGGCCTGATTCTTCCCAAAACAATGAATTAAAACCATATTTTGATCGTAGGTACTCTCTAACTGAACAATCTGGTGTACTAGTACTTCAGTGTGAATATCCTCGAGGTGTAGTTCCATCAACACTTCAACCTTCTGTTCTTCAGTTACTGCATACAGCTCACTGGGGAATTGTTCATATGAAACAAATGGCAAGACGTCACTGTTGGTGGTTTCACATGGATCAAGACATAGAAAGTCTCTCGAAATCTTGTGTACATTGTCAGCAGTTACAGCCCAATCCTAAACAAGAATTCCGAAGCTGGCCTACTACAAATAAACCTTGGGAAAGGGTGCATATTGATTTTGCCGGCCCATTCTGGAATAGTATGTGGTTGATCGCTGTGGATGCATTTTCTAAATTTCCTTTTGTTATCAATATGAATAACATTACAGCTGAAACTACAATCAATACACTTCGTCAAATATTCTTGTTGGAAGGACCACCTGATATCCTTGTGTCTAACAACGGAGCACAATTTACATCTACCGCTTTTAAGGATTTCTGTGCTGAAGCAGGAATATCACATTTGACAACAGCCCCATTTCACCCCTCTTCTAATGGAGAAGCAGAGCGTTTTGTGAGAACTTTTAAAGTTGCAATGAAGAAATCCTGGCTAGACAAGAAAAATAAACAAGATGCCCTGAACTCTGTCTTGTTTACTTATCGTACAACACCGAACCCAAGTAAGGGCAAATCTCCAGCAGAATTACTCCGTGGTCGTTAACCTAAAACTTTACTGGCTTTCCTCCAACCACCCTCTCCTACTAGTTTTGACCTCAATGACAACCAAAATAGAAAATTTCAAGTTGGTGATAATGTTCTGGCCAAGTTCTTTAGTGGACCGAAACAGTGGATAAAAGGTACTATCACTGTTTTGGGGTGAATGATGTACAAAATAAATACAGAGAAGGGAATAGTTAGAAGACATCAAAACCAAATTCAGCCTCTACAGACGTTTTCAAAATCCTATAACAGCAAGGAGTATTCAAATAACAAAGGTACCAAAGTCATAACTGCACCAATGACAATTGAAGTTCAGGACACTTCACAGCTGCAGCTTGTAACAACACCAGTGCATACAGAATATTATCAAGAAGCACCTTCTGATGTCAGTTTTGCAAACAGTGATATGTCGACTAGTGACCCCTTAGGAGCAGAAGAATTACAAGATAACACTCTCTCAAGTCTAGATAGAACTGGGAGTCCAGGGAGAACCCCACCTCCAGTTGAACAATGTAGGCAACGCCAAGTGACATTTCAGCTACCAACACCTGTAGTAGATCTAGAGGAGAGGATAGTACCCCGGCGTTCAGGAAGAGCACGTAACATACCCCAGCGATATTCTCCCAAAAAAAGGGGAGGAAATGTTACATCCAAGAACTGCAACTATTAACAGCTGATATTATTTTAGTTTTTACTTGCCAGTTGTTTTGAGATTGTTTTTGTTATTGTTTATCTTGTGTCTTTATGCATTTCATTAAAACCATGTTTTACACTTTCTTACTTATTTTCTAGGATTCTTTAAAGTTATTTTAAAGTTTGAGTGCATCGTTTAATCAGTTGACTTTTATTATTTCATGCTTTTAATGAAATAACGGAGAGAATTGTGTTGAGATAAATAGACAGTGCATCAAACTTTTCACAGTGTAGAGTTTGTTACTCATTTGGAATCGCTAAATAAAGTTACCAATTGTCTAGTTTCCTTCAACACATTTTGCAACAGTATAAACAGTTCTTATGATCAAAATGTTAAATATTACTATCTTATACATACAGCAAGGCAAATACACAGCCCCCAGGCAACAGTGAACAAAAAAACAAACAGTAATAGGCAAATAATTAATACTTACAGTTATATTATTTACTTATTAAATACTATATTCAGGATGCTGTTAATTTGTCACTGTTACTTTAAGAAAATCTAGATGGCAAAATATTGACGTTATTTCTATGTTTTGTTCCAATGAATAAGAGTTTCTAAAATTAACTAGGTGCAGGTAGTTTTTTTTAGAAATATTCAACACACTCACACAGTCGGGATGCCCTGGACCTGGATGGGGGTGGGTTTGGTGATTCCTCGGGCCTCTAGCCCCGCTATAATGCCCCGTGGGAACTTCATTTCTTTGAATGAGCGGCACGGCGGGGGCACGTCCTCCCCCTCCACCAGGATCCGCAGCTTGTGTCGCACCCGCTCGTGCCTATGAGGCGGCAGGTTGAGCACACAGCGGGGTGGCCTCCAGCTGTCACAGTGAGACATCAACTTAACATATGCTTGGGAAATAGTATATTATATGCAGGTGACCAGCGATCTAGTGCAAACGGAAATTTTCACCATGAGGTTCTGTAAAATTCTTTTGGGATGCCAGATCATCCCGTTTTTTTTACTAAAGAACTTGACCAAACCTTTTTTAAGGCCACCACTGAACCACTTGTAAAGTTTATTTTCTACAATCTAATCTTAAAATTCATATAACTACCAAATCATTACGTAAGACGCTTACACTCACTTGTACATATTTTAAGGACAATGTGAATTGATTATTAATGTGGAACGAGTGAGACAACTTATATAGCCTTGATCCTGACTTAAAGACTGACTGACTTTTTGGCCAGGGGCATTAAATGGTCCAATGAGCAATAGCTTAAATATCACAATAAGAAAGTAAGTTTTGGAAATTTATTAGGACCAGAGAATAACTATTTAAAAAGAACAAGCCGTCTTCTTGTGGAGTAGCTGCCGGTGAACTACTATGTCTTAATAAATTATGAGTTATGTGTTATTTTGAAACCCCTAACGTCTAGAAGCCTCCGACTGTCTCAAGCTAACACAAGGGCTCAAAATTTACAAATCACTCAGGTGTATATATAAACGATTGGTGTCTACTGAAAGGGCTTGGTTTCCAGATGTGCCTTTTGAAGGTTTCACTTTTTAAATTGCCCCTAAAACTCATAGAAAGCCTTTAAAGGACCAATGATCTTATGGAAACCTTCAGTACAGATGTTTTTTTTATTCAAGCTTACTGTACCCATTATCCTGGAAGTTTAACTGGTTTGCTAGTAATCAGAACCAAAGAGGCATATTATGCAAACAACCTTTTATATTTAAGTAGTGAGTATGACATTAGGAACAGTGGCTGACCTGGTTTTGATGGGATCTTCGTATTGAATGCCCTTAGCCAACTCAGCCACTCCCATGAGGGCTTTCTTCTCTGCAACACTTTCCAAGATTTTCTCCTCCTCCTTTAACTGTCTCTCCATTGCGCTTTCCTTCTTAGCTAGAATCAAACATCGACACTTGTGAAATATGTCAGACCTCAAATATCGAGAACTATAGTAGCAGCAGTGAGTTCAAATATTCAAAATGCCATGCCATGAACTCTAAATAGAAACACTTTTTAAATTGTAATTTAATCAAACAGCTTAGTACTAAGTCATTGGTGGTTTCCAGAGAATAGCAGGCATTCTAAAAATAACATCATGGTTGCAAAATTGGTTTCTAACCAACCAGTGGCTTCAAATGGTTATTTTATTACCCACAGGCCAGTCTTTGTGATGCAGATTATCTTGTAGGCCTAATGTAAACAATGCAGAAAACAACATGTTTCCTTCATCCATATTTTCCCTAAAAATCCCTATGGTTTCCTAGTGCGATGCTTGGTTTTAATCATTCACTAGATAAACATAATTTATGCAAACTATTATTTTTCTTCTATTACCCTACTTTTGGGCCTTCTCCCATTATTTTACAACTAGGCCTAACTTATTTTACAAAAAGTCCGTAACTCATCTTCAAATTCTGTGCTCACAAAATTTGTGTGTACATAAGGTGGATCCCCATAATGTGTGTGTAGGTTTATGGGGTAGAAAGTTGTAGAAGCAGTTTTTGATATCTTGATGTGTTTTTGCTAAAAAAAAAAACAAATTAAAAAGCAAACTCACCTTCTGCCATTTTCTTGAGCTCAGTGTGCTGATCAAGCAAGCTGATGTTGGACTTACGACCCCACACCTGGCCGTCCTCATCGTCATCATCATGTTCGTTCTCACTTGACGACTTGCCCCTCCCGCTTGACTCTTCCTTTAACTAAAAAAAGAACACAACAAGTACTTAAAATTTGGTTCTTATAACCAGAGTAACTTTTTTACAGTGCGCCAAGATGGCATAGCTAGTTTGTTCTATGATAATTGTACTTTCGTTGTTTTAGTTCAGCCTATCTCCAACCCTTAAATTATAATTCTAGCTGCCAAATCCCCTGCCAACCAGTCAGCAAAAGGTGTTCAATGCTTGGCAGTTATATAATTGAATTTTTTTATTGAAGGCAGTTCAAACATAGAATTCAAAACTTTTCACTGTATGGTTGACTAACAAACACTAGTAAACCATAGGTTTACTAAAATCAAAAAAAACAGTGTAACCCCATCTGTAATCTCTTGAAAGAAGCCATTACCTAACCTTATACCAAAAGTGCAACCACCGTCTCTCTCCAAGGAGCCTCTTCCAACGTAGGCTATATTGCTCACGGCGTCCCGCAGGGCTCGATACTTGGCTCTATTCTGTTTACCATTATGATAAACGACCTGTTTATGGGCGGATGCACGCTGTTGTTTGCTGACGACACCACACTGCTGACTCGGGGAGGCGACTTGGAGCAATTGCAGGCGGAGGCGGACAACCTGCTCACCCAGGCCAAGGACTGGTTTGTCCAAAACAGGCTCAAAATAAATAAAGAGAAAACCCAGTCGTTGGTCTGCTCACTCAGGAATCGGGCAGACAGAGAGGGCGGAGTGAAACTATTAGGCTTCTGGTTAGATGCGAGACTAAGTTGGAACCAGCATATTGCTCAGGTATGTGCCAAGCTTTCTGAAGTTTTATAACTGTTTAAGAAACTCAAGACCGAAATTCCTCGCCATCACTTGGTCTCCGTCTACCACACACTTTTTCACAGCCATCTAATGTATGGTCTGGTGCTGTGGGGTCATTCTCCTATAGCTCATGATGTGCTGCTCCTCCAAAAGAAGGCACTAAGAACTATAACGTCTTCTGGGCACCTGGACCACTGCAGGCCCATCTTTAAGGAACTGGGAGTAATCACAGTTTTCAGTCAGTGCATTTTTTCCACACTCCTCATACTCAAGCAGAGCCTTGAAACATTCATCAGAAGAGTTGATGAGCACCCCCACGGGACTCGACGAGCGCAAGACATCGATATGCCGCATTACCGCCTTAGCAGCACGCTCAGAAGTTATCCACGGTATGCCATTAAGATCTTCAACTCATTACCAGTGGAAGTGCGTGAGTTGAACTTGCCTGCTTTCAAAACATTGATTCGTGGGAAACTAATAAGTAGGCCCTTGTATTCTCGGGCTGAACTTGACAAAGAGTCACTATTCAGCCCAAGCAAAACTTTGACGTCCTGCCATGCCACATAAGTTTCAGTACAAAATTATTAAATGTATGTTTTATGTTTTACGTTTTATGTATAATTTGACGCAATCTATTCGACCTAAGTCGGTCAACGATGGAGAAATCAAGTATTCAAATAAGTAAATTCACCATAACCTAACCAACAACCTTTAAGTGGCCAACGATTGTGATTGACACTTTGACCTGTCCATCACCTTGGATGACAAGGCCTACACGGATGGAGAAACCAAGTATGCAAGTATGTAAAACTGACTAACTGACAGTGATGCACCTATAATAAAAAAGTAAACAACATTCTAACCGGCTCATAATCATCAGACACACTCATCAAGCACCATACATGTAGCCAACACGTGTGGCAGACATCCATGTAGACTGGAACGTAGAGATCAGGCCTTTAAAGTAGACCAGTAGTGCGGCAGTAGTCTGTGGATAGAAAACCAGTCACCACATATTCGGCGCACTAGGCCTAGTTTACATAATTGACTTGAAATGTTATGTAAGCTAATGGTGGTATAATTGTGATAAATAGACTGATTATAATAAATAGCTTTAGGCTAATTTGATACAAAACTAAATGCAATAACCATATATTGGACCATATTTTATTTTTTTTACTAGCCATATTTTTATTAGCTATGCCTATTTGAACTGCCTGATAACCATTTTGCATATATAATCTCTGCATAAAAATTTCCGCACAAGCTTTGTAAGCTCTTGGAGTGAGAATGAAAAATGTAATTGTTTCGGAATAAAGTTTGTCTATTGTCTAATAACGGTACAAAAATTATAAAATTGATTTTTTGGACAGTAGAACCCCTAATTTCCGACCCCGGCATAACCTACTCCAAGGGATAACTGATTGTGTGTTAGATCATTCATTGCATTATCAACGCAGCCGAGCCAAACCTGACTTGACAAACTCCGTTTTCCATCACAATAACATTTGAGCTTCTGATTGAGGTTGGGGAGTTATGATTGGTTGAGTTTTGAAAAAATAGGTAGTTTATTTGTTCCACTATTACTCCTCTGATTACCTCTACCTGGGGCCATACACATATTACATAACACATTTTTTCGACATTTCAGACCCCCCTTCCCCATGTAACGCACCATAACAGTTGACCACTTCCCCCCCACCCCCCTAATGTGTTACGTATCTCAATTTGTTTTATTAGCAATTTGGAATATGGATTTCAATCAATCATTAAACTTGAAATAACTTTCTTTTAACAACATTTTTTAACAGGGCTAACTTATTTCAAAGTAAAATGTAGGCCTATACAAACAAACAAGACTGCTACTAATAATATAAACAACAAAATAAACCATCTCAGCTAAAACATAACAAATTTAATTTATCACTAATACAATTACAAAACAACTTAAAAAACTAAAGATGTGGGTGGCATTGCTCAATACTAGGGGTGTGCATGTACTCGAAACTTTGAGTTTTCAGCCGAGTATTTTAATAGTCGAACTCTACTCAAAGTTTTGAAAAATACTCGAAAGTTCGAGCAAGTATTTCCCGCCGATTTCCGGACGATCGCTAACAATTGCGACCGGCCCAAACGCGTAGTAATGGCCGCAAAAGGCAATTGCATCATGTAAAATCGGCCAAAAATGACGATCGGACAGCGTAATTTTGGTTGAAATGACGACAGAAAACATAATATCGGCAAAAGTGGTGACCGGGCCACTTAGTATAGGCCGTAACTAATGATTTCTTCATCTAACATTGATTATAAGTGATGTCTGGACCAGGTGATATTGGCCAAATGACATCCGGACCGTGTTTTATCGGCTGGAAACGAATGACAAACCATGTTTTCTGTCAATACTTAATCCAGTTTGATTGTGCTGGCCAAAACTAAGAACTGCTATTCATGTATTAGTTAGAAACCATGTTTAGATTATCAAATCTAGGGTGGTATCCAAATCCCATTACACTATTTTAAACTACCAACTGATGGCAAATACTCTATCAAAAATACTCGAAACTCTAAAATAATTGGCACTGCTCAATACTGTATCAAGTTATGATTTTACACTCTAAAACAACACAAAATATAGCCTAAGTTAGGTTAAACCAATACAGAACTTACCGTACTCTAAACAAGTTATGTACCGTATTTACTTTTAGTTTAACTGTTATTAAAATAGTATGACGAAGTATTTTTTATATAACTAACTGTGGCCTTGATTTAGATATAAATTTGATGATTTTTTAATTCTGAAAGATTTAAAACAGTATAAATAAAAACGGGAGTGCGCCAGGTCTTAGGATTAATATGTGTGAGTTACGTTACATTAATCCAAACCCCCCTCCCTCACATAACGCTACGCCATACCCCCTCCCCCTCCTTAAGTGTGTTACGTAATATGTGAATGGCCCCCCTGACCTTCCCCATGTGTCAACCATGACTTAGACCTATAGTTGGAGGATGTGAGAGGTTCTACTGTAGGCTAAGAAATTAGTAGGGTACCTAACTTTTGTAAAAGTAAAATTATAACCAAGCAAGCGTTTGGTTTTCTAAGGAATTGAGGGACTTGAGGAACAAAGTCTCTAGTTATTACTACAAACAGCACCAGCAATCTAGCATACAATCGTAACTAGTTACTGTGTAATGAAAGTTATGTAGATATGCAATTTTACATGAAATAAGTATAGATTACTATTTACTACTGGAACTTTTGAGGATACCTGCGTGAGTCGTCCTAGCTTCATGAATTGATGTTTTTTTCTTTCCTTGACCGGTACATAAGGCACATAGTTGTCATCGTCCGATGCTGAACTGGCAGATCCTTCATCTCGTCTGTAACGCTGAAAACACAAAGATTATTTTAGTTGCACCTATTGTTTTATTCATAAGTAAATACCAGTTCAATAAAGAATTATCCTTCAAGGCATAAAAAGTGTTTCTGGAGTTAATCTTATGCATTAAGTTACACTACTGTACGGTATGTCACAACAGGGTGAGGAAATGAAGCCTAATTTTTAAAAGTTTATATAATTATTGTATGATGTAGAAATGGTGGTAACAAAAATAACAAATAATATATTCGCACAGATGAATTAATTTTTACATTTAAAAAATAAAGGCTAGTCGTATGGCTTCTCATGGAGGGAGTCCGCCAATTAAGCGGAAGTTTTCCTCGCCTTAAGACTCCTGCACTTCTTTTGATTTTGTTCCTGTGTAGGTGGACCAATGGCTTAACGTGACTTCCGAACCACGGGAGCGGCTGGCCGAGCTTTTTATCACGAGCCAGGAGTTGGCTTTATGATGCCTTTTTCTACTTTGGTTCAGAGATATAGGTATCCTGTCCATGATTACAGTCTCTAGCTCTGTCTGCACAAATCTGATGTGAATAGGCCCTAATTGTCAGACGAGGACCCGTACCTATTGTACTACTTTGGAATTTGAATACCTAATATATTCAGGCTTATTTTAATGTGATCTATTTATATTGTTCTTGATTGTTTTGTTTTCGGAATGGGATTTTTCTGTAGCAATATATAGGCCTAGGCCTAAGCTATTTATTCTTTTAGGCATTTTGCCGTTTTTCAAGTTCCTTTTTGTCCTTAGTTGCATTGAATGCTAGTTATTTGTATTTACTGTATATTGATTTAATTTTACGATGGTTAGGATAAGTGGTTTGAGTATTTTATTATAATATTTTTACACCCTATCGGTATTACAGTTGATCTACAAGGTGGACTTTGATAAGTAGTGCCTCTGAACTATCAAATTTTTCATTCAACAAATCAAATTTTTCATTCAACAAATCAACTATCAATCGTCACTGCAGGAAGGATAGGTATTTTTATGGCCAGTGTGTTAGCTAAAGATACAAGCTTTTTTTGGGGTATTTGATACAGGATTACCCGCTATTTCCCAGCTGTTGTGGGTCTTCCCCATATACAGCCTTGTTCCAATTCATGTCCCTCTATATGACAATTCTAGTTGACTACTACTATCTGGATTGTCCTACTACCTATTGCCGCCTTGTAGAACTAACCTACATCCAGTTGTGTTGTAACACAAAACAGCGCCTTAGTGTGGTGCTGCCATTCGTTAGCCAAGAATTTAAAACGTGACCATGCCCATCGAATAGCTTGCTTCTGCACAAGGGAAATACCTGGCCCTTACAGCATCGCAGTGTGTTAATATTTTAGAGAGGCAATAAATAGGCCTACCTTCCTTGGGGGTTCTGGAAGATTTTGAGTTTCCTCTTTTTTCTCACCATCTTGTTCACTCATCTTCAAGAATTATTGAAATAATAAAATTAGGGGTTCTAATATTGTTGATACTCAAAACCCAAGTTTTACTTCAAGAAATATATATCAGTGACTTACAGACCACAAACATGGCAATCAAAATATAAAAATGAGATAATCCAAGCCCAGAAACCGAGTGCTCTAAAATTGTACAGCAAAGTTACATAGCTAACGGCAAAACATAACCTTGTCTTAAAAGAACAAGTAAGACAGTTTGTTTATTTGTTAGGGATTTGGTTGATGTCAGGTTCAGGTTATCTTTGCCTTTTTGTTTTTACTTTTGAAGTTTCGTTTCGTGTTGTGTTTAGAAATCAGTGCTTCCACTTTGCAGTAAAAAATTTCCCAAATTAATTAGCTAAAAATCTACTATTTGCCAAGAAATATTTCCCCAAATACCTTCATTTACCCTTGAGTAAACCACTGTTTATAATTATAATTGAATCTATAATATGTCTATTTTTAGCCTGAACACTTTTCTCCTTAGTGTTACAGCAAAGAAATTACAAAATTCAACTATCATCTGTTGAAAGGATGTATATGGTCGTAATTATGTGCGCCCACTCATAATTATCCCACTAGATCGGTTGTGAATACGGGAATTCAATTTCCAAAAATCTTCAAAACTATTAGGTAACAAAACCTCCTCTCATTATATCGCAAGCATTATATTTTCAAAATTGCTACATAATCTAAAACACCCTGAGCCGTGTAGTTTTTACAGATATAAGACAATTGTAAATAGATGGTTGTTAAGTGAAACGGGCCGTGGCCAGATTGATAGCTGTATCACGTCGTTATACTCCTAACCAGTGGTTTTTTGAGATTGTGATTGAGGGTGAGTGTATGTGTTGTTCTTGTGCGCGCGCGTATGTTGTCCGGGTCTCTTGTTATAGAATGTTTTTTAATGTAACCACTTAAGTTGTGGATCATTGTGCACGCATGCATTTGGCATTTTTTCTCTACATTTTATTTTAGCGAATTTCCCCTATAGGGAAGAAGATATTACCGTAGTCGGCATGGTAAGACCTAAGCCCAGGACCATGATAACTTTTCATTTTGAGGTCCCCAGACCCCAAAAACACCATTCGTTCGAAAATATATATATGTATATATGTGTGTGTGTGTTTGTGTGTGTCCGTGAGCACGATAACTCTCGTAAAAATTATCCGATTTTGATTAAATTTTGTATAAACGTGTAAAGCATCATTTATGACTTTAAGTTCAAAAACCAGACAGATCGACCTACCCAAAGGGACATTTTGGGGGGGTTTTGTACCCCAAAAATGGTTTTTTTACATATAATTTTTGAAAAAGTCAAATGTTAGTTTTTTCTATTGGAATCAGCTTAAAAAGACGCACAATTTGGTTTTTTGATCATTGCTCTACGTCAAATGGTTACAGAGATATTGAAAGTGCTAAACAAAGTACGTTGTCCAATGTTATTCTTATGGAGAATAAGTAACGTGTTATCTCCCTTAATTATGAACATAAATTAATAAAATTTGGTATGTTGCTTTACCTTCTTGAGTTATATTGATATTTGTATAAAACCCCATTTTTTGTGTTCCTTGCTTCAGCAACACTGCATAATCAGCTGCCATGTTGTTTTTATGGAGAATAATTAAAATGTGATTAATCGTTTATTTATGAACGTATGTTGATGAAACTTGGTATGTCGCTTTATGTGGTATCAAAGATTACACATGCTACGCAAAATAGATATTGCACCTTACGGCAATTTTGTGCCAAGTCGTTTTTGGATGTAGTTCACGTAGTTGGGTGGTCCCTCAACAGAGGCACTGTGTCAAGTCTCGATCTGCATTACCTATTCAAGTTCGGGTGAGTACGGTAATGTTCGGTCGTGCTCGGGATTAACTCAACTGTACGCAACTACTGCACCGCGCTGGCCGGCCCGTCGCCGTCGTCGTATTTCAAGTTTGAAAGCGCAGAGCTGTCATTAATGTACCATAACTTTATCTTTTTACTACAATTACTATTACTTATTTTAAAATAACAGTGCCTCAGTTAAGCTAAAGGAGCACAGTGTAGAAAAAGTTTTATTGATGTAAACATGTGTGAATAAAAATCGTCAAACATTAGTGATATAAGCTTACAACGTTATAATAATTTTTCTGCATTGAATTTTAACGTATATTAGAGAACCTTTAACAATTTTACAATATAACAATCTTACAAGTTTTGAAAATTCGAGACTTTTTGTGATGTTGACTTTTCTGATTTCGGAATTCTCATCACTTTTGTTAACCACAAAGTTTCTTTCTGGATTTTTAGTTTCATGCAATATCTTATTATGAACTCACGATGAGGACTGCATGGTTGGTCAACTGCTAACCATTCACTGCATGGCTACTTGAGTTATTTTTGACCTAGCAATATCCACAAGAGTATTCATTACTTCATGTCTACTTTTAATAATGTCAAAGTTTTGTTGAAACAAGGTCAAAATTAGGTCAGTGACTTGGACCATAAGGGAGGAGGGTGCGGTTAGATGGCTCATATCATCTTTAGTTCATTCTCAGCTCATTCGGTTCATCAAACCGCATGTATTGCATTAGCTCCGAGCGGCGCAGCGTTGGCAAGGACATTTCTTATTGAGGACGTACACTAGATATCCAGCAACGTTCCTGAAATGATCAGAGAGATTTAAATGTTGTTGATGGCCGTGTTTTGGCTAAAGTAAAGCTAGTTTTTTATTTGTCTTCAAATGAATCGTGGTTATTAATTTATTATTGTGTGAATAAATAATAATTTTGAACTATACTTTGCCTTCAAAACAATATGAACGAATAATGTTAATCTTTAAACATTTTTAGTTTTGTGTGATTTAACAGTCAACAGGGTTTTTTCATCCCTTGCTTTTAAAGCAGTGAGTTTTCTTCCCTTAGCGCACTTATTTTCTATAGCAGAGAGTGTGATATGTACCACATCTGGGCAAATGTTAGTTTTCAATAAAAACCAGCATGAGTCTATTAACAAAAAATATACGCTGAGTTCATTAAAAGTGCTTTTCCAATGTGAGCATTAGGGATGTGTCCTTGTGTCGGTTCTTAAAGTCAGTTGTCGGTTTTACCGGTTTTTTACAAAAAAACTGAAACCGAGAACCGAAAGAGGTCAACCGAGAACCAGGTAAAATGTCGGTTTCGGTTTTTCACTATCAGTAAATGCTCGTATTGGAAATAAGCATTATAATTTGTAATGTTGTACAAATATCGAATGACAATCTAAACAACATTTAACAAAATAATTGGTCGAAATAAGACACCTCCCGACAACTAATCACTTCCTTTCCAGACTAAAATAACTCTCAACTAACACGAAAGGAGAATTGACAGGAGCTAGTTCTACTCATGGATGTACGTGAATAAAAACAACAGATAAGGAAGCAAGGCAAGGGGGGTGGGGAGGGTTTGGTTGCGACAAAACATTTGACCTTGACTAAACGTGAATGTAAAGCATAGTCAGGAAGGCCTTTCAGTGTTTCGTTTGCTGTTTGTTGTTACCCATTACACTCTCATACACTCTTATTTTCCAAAGGAAATTTGAAAAATCTCAAACTTGGACTGTTAATGCGTGTAGACAGACAACCAATAAAATATCACGTCTTAATACCTGGTATTGTTCAAGAAAAAATACACAACATAATACAATTATAATTCACTACAAACGTTCTTCACTCTTGCTAATCCATATTTAATTCTAAACCTCTAGTTACTTACATAAGTAAACAAACACAAGTCAAGGTTAACCATAACAAAATAAACAACAACGAACCAATACGTAAATATATAACAGCTGATCCATGTCGGCAATGAAGTCTTAGCTGTTGTCAAAACATTCGCTAGGCCTCGCATGGAAATTGATATCAAAAAAATGGCTTGGCTTTAATATCTATTTTGCGTAGCATGTGTAATCTTTGGTGGTATTAAGAAACATATATGTGCATCGGAATTTCTCTGAGTACGCAGGTTTGCTGCTACGGGGTTATTTAAATGAACATTTTCAGCGTTTTTTATTTGTACTCTATATTTTATATGTGTACATATGTATATATATTTAAAAAGAAATGTTACTCCATTATTAGTCATAAGTGACAGTAACAGTGTGCTTCAAAGAAGATATATGGACTTACTGTTTTGTACTCATCCCCAGCACGCACAGGCCACGCATGCTATTTGGGGAATATTTCCAAGAAAATTATTAGATGTTTTTACTACCCATATATATATTCTTTGTTTGTTTGTTTTTAATGTAAATAAAGATATTGATTGATTGATGACCTCGGATGAAATATAAATGGATAGCAGTAGTAGGGAAAGGGGACTTTTGGCTCACTTGATTGATGGCTTCCGGTCACATGACCGGAAGCGCTGCGTCATGAAAGACGTCATCTGAGGCTGAGCCAGTGACGTAGGCGGTTTTGTGACGAAATGAGTAAAAGTTCAAAGTTCAAGGTCACGGTGAAGTTTTTTAAAAAAAAATCTACCTCGCACTCGTAAAACGATTGTGATTCGATAGTTAATCGATAATAAATATCGAATGAAACAATCGAATGAAGCAATCGAATGATACGAGTGCGAGGTAGTACAATTACAAATATTACTTTATTTTATTTACAATAAGTTATGTTTACAATAATTCATGTTTACAATAGTTTCCCGTTGTTGGTTGTCATCGATGTTGTTGATCCGGACGAGTTGCGGCCATCACTTTGCTTTCTGATGAAAGACGGTAGATACTTCGATCCCTGCGCAGAGTCCATGTTGTGTTTTTGACACCTATCTGTTCTGTTAGGTGTTTGCATTTCATTGCTGTCAGGAGGAAAGAATACGTGACGGCAATGAAATAGAAACATCTATCAGACCTTGAGTGAAATGATATTGTTATTTTGTGAAGAGCGTCTCGGAGAGCTCGATGTTCACCGGTCGAGAGCCGGAGGTGTACTGACTATTCGCTAGCTAGCGTTTTTGGTATCAAAAAAAATGGTGGGGGTAAAAGTGTAGTAGAACGAAGCAGATGGTGGACAGCAGATGGGCGGCGGCAGGTGGCAGGTGGCAGGTGGCAAGTGTGCGGCAGATGGTAGTCCCCCACTACACCAGTCCCCCACTACACCAGTCTCCCCACCAAGTTTTACATCGCACAATAACTAGTTTACATGTGTTAGTTAGGGTTTAGCTCTTAGACTGTCAAGACCTTACCTCCGTAACTAAAAACCTCAATAATGTTTGCGCTTCAACGCTGTATAAGTATAACAGCTACTATGATCTAAACCGGTGCATGTATTCATATGGTTCTTTTTGCGTAGCAAACAACTGATTAAAAGTGTTTCAACCTCAATTATTCTTCGACGAAACCGCTCATTGTCCACTAAAAGTGTAGACCTTCTGTCTTCATCGTCAGGGAAGTAGAAAGTAGTGTCAAGGGGACTACTGAAGGTCACCTTCCTCATGTTCCTGTAAAACTGCGACATTTTTCAGACCGTCTAGGTAGATGTTCATACGACAAGAGCTGGAAGAATAATGATGTAGCGTTATCGTGTATAATAGGCATCTACCCCCACCACAACGTTACCTTGTCCTTCAAACCATCGTTTTTACGCCACGGATGCTATACTGTTGGTTAGATTTAAATTTAAATTGCACCTACTTGTTCGCCTTGTCAAGCTGCGTAATTGAAGTACCCACATGTTAGACCTTGAACCAAAAACAAAGAAGTTATTTAGGTTTGTCCTTGAAAATAGTTGTTTTTTCGCTGTTGCTGCTATACCCTTTGTTGGATCTGAATTCTGTTTGCACCAACTTGTTCGTCTGATCAATCCGCGTAATTTGAGTACCCACTTAATATATTTTAAACCGTAAATAAAGAAGTTATTTAGGCTTGCCCTTGAAAATAGTTGTTTTTCGCTGTTGCTGCTATACCCTTTGTCGGATCTGAATTCTGTTTGCGCCAACTTGTTCGTCTGATCAATCCGCGTAATTTGAGTACCCACATGACATACTTTGCACAAACTGTGTACCCCCCCCCTTTTTTGGGTCATGTTCAAGGTCAAGGTCAAGGTCAAGGACCTTGGGACTTCGAAATTTTCACAAAGTGGGCTGCACACAAACATAAGACTAATAGTCTCCTGCCTATGTACAGGCCAAGTCCCTAACTTGAAATGCTTAGGGTGGTCCTGAAAAGGACCGTTTGTGGAGGGAGGGTGGGATGGTAAGGGATTTTACTTTACAGTCCACTTCACTCTACTCTCTTCTTTTACCAAGGACAAGGTCTGTTTGTATGACACTTCTGGTGGTGCCGGAATTGATCGTGGCAATTCCACCTCAAAGAGAACTTCACCGGCAGTTAAGTAGTAGGTGCTTCCGTTCTTCAGCACCGCTCTGTACGGGAAGTTTCTTCTCAAATGTTTGAATTTTGTTTTGGTAACTGCAATGGGAGATACCAATTCGTCTTCCGTCAAGGTCTTCATCTTCTGCAACACGTCCAGATGATCCCGTGTGGCAGAGTGTCGTTCCGTTGTTGATGAAGAAGTCGAACCAGAAGAACCTTGTTTGTAGTAAAGAGGGTGGTTTTTAAAATCCCTCTTTAGCCTCATTCTGAGGGAAGAAGGTTGTTTAAATCCGCTTGTCTTTGGAGCTGTCTTCTTCAAGGATTCCTTAATCCTTTTCAGTTTCTCGTTGGTTATCGGCGAAGTCATTTTGTAAGAAGAGAGAGAGCGAGAGCTGTGAAGTGTACCAGTCAATGGTTGAAGCTGGAATGAGGTGGCGGAAGGAGTAAATCGAGTCGCAAGGTAAAACCTTGCCCTATCCATATATGGTTAGAAAGCTGAGACAGGTTCTAGAACCGGTCCCCCCCTTCCTCAAGGTCTCCCCCCTCAAGGTCTCCCCCCCCTTTGGGTCATGTTCAAGGTCCCCCCCCCAAGGTCCCCCCCCTTTTTTGGGTCATGTTCAAGGTCGCCCCCCCCCCCTGACGTCACGGGGCGGAGTCACCTCCCACCACTGACCGCCGCCTTTATAAGCGGAGCAGTCCGCGGTCTCTTCGCAGTAGCTTGCCGCCCTTTACTGACCAACGTCCGACTGGGTTGCATTCTGCTGCAGCGTAGGTCTGTTAAGTGTGCGTTGGGCCCGACGCGCAATTAACAGATCCGCGCCCTTGCATGTGTTTGTTAGTTTGTTATGCATGGTAGATTGTTAGATTAACGCTTGTAGTTTGCTAGTAAATGTAGTTAGTGTTTGTAATTAATGTTTGTGTTGGTGTTGGTGTTTGAAGTGTTTTATTTACTAATATGTACCTTCCCTACAGCTCCCTTTTCTTATGGATATTGATCCAAACTGGGTAAAGTGTCCCTATTTTTATCCGTGGGGTTTAACTTGTAAATATAAAATCGGTCCTTGTAATCCTACCTTGGTCGAAACTTGGGTTCGCAGTAGATTGGCGCCCGTTACTGACCCACGTCCGACTGGGTTCCAGTGTGCTGTTGACCTTTGTACAACCGACCTTGGTTTGATCCTTGAAAAATAACTTGTAAATATAAAATCGGTCCTTGTAATTCTACCTTGGTCAAAACTTGGGTTCGCAGTAGATTGGCGCCCGTTACTGACCCACGTCCGACTGGGTTCCAGTTTGCTGTTGACCTTTGTACAACCGACCTTGGTTGATCTTTGAAAAATAAACTTTAACTTTAACTGTTCAATTTGTTTAAATATTTGCGGGTAAAGTCTTTATTTTTGTTTCAAAGTAACATGTTTCTCCTCCTTTCCTAACCCCTGACAAATAGGTTCGGCCCTGAAAACCGGACTTGTCAATACGGCCATGTAAACCGGTTGACATTACCTTTCTTAGCCTGAGAAACTGTTGTGATTTTTTCTTTTTTGGGTTTTTCTTTATTTTTCGTTATTAAAATCATTGCTTGTAATTCCCTGTCCCCTAATACAGAGCGGGGAATAGAGCACCAATTTGTGCTCTATTCCCCGCTTTGGCAACAAGTTCAGATGACCTTGACCCACTGACAGGACTTATAAACTTTTGTCTGGTCACATATAGAAAGATTAATATTTTAAACCATAGCCTATCTCCATCCCCCCCCCTTCCACTTATATTGGGTATAAAAGAGGCTTCCCATCACTGGTAAGATCATTCTGCTGCTTGTGCTTGCTCACACTCAGAACTATGGAGTCACACCCGATATCACTGCCGACTTCTGCATCACCCTCGACTTCTGCATCACCCTCGACTTCTGCATCACCCTCGACTTCGGCTGCTGGTTCAATTCTTCGTCAGGCTCTTTTAATGGCCCTGATCATCCCTGAAAAGACAACTTCACCACCCATCATGGATCGTTCAACATCTCGCTCACGTTCAACTTCTCCTTCACCATCATCCTCAAGATCAAGGTCTTCGTCGAGCTCCTCCTCGTCATCCACCTCGAGATCAAGGCCTTCGTCGAGCTCCTCCTCCTCATCATCTACCTCGAGATCAAGGTCTTCTTCGAGCTCCTCCTTATCACCCACCTCAAGATCAAGCTCCACCTCAAGCTCTAAAATATTTACAAGACCCCCAATTGAAATTCCACCTTCCACTAGTTCAACCAGACCTTCAGTAATTTGCACAAATATTCAATCTCCTTCAGAGAAATTCAATCAATTAAAGTCATTGCATAGGAGGTGCATACGTCCTGCACAACTATGTAATTATGTGTTCAAAAAAGGTGCAAAGAAAGGCGAACGCTGTGCAAAACAGTGTACTTTAAATGAAGAACTTTGCAATCTTCATTTAAAAAATACCGCTTCTCCTTCTTCACCACATCCGACAGTGAAACCAGCTAAGACTCGGATTAATAGGCTAGCTAAAAACAAACAATACGTCTTTGTAAAAATAATGGGATTCCTGAAGGTCATGTTAAAATGTGGAGACCGTCTTTACATTTTAAGATTACCTAAAGGCATGCGTCATCCCAAAAACCCTACGAAAAAGCACTATCTAATCCGAGGCGATTGAGGAACCACTGTGTGGAGAAAATTGTAAAAAAAAAAAAAAACATTCTTTCCAAATTAAATAAAGTTTTTTTCCAAATTAAAAAAAAAGTGTGGACAACCTATTTACAATTTGTAGCATATGCTGCAGAGTGTAAATAGGTTGTCCACACCTTTTTTTACAATGTTACAACGACCTTGACCTAGATAACGGACTTAGATATTTTACACTAAGTCAAAGATAAAACTTAAAAGGAAAAAAAGGAGAAATATTATACTGGAGGGGGAAATGTTTTATATACTGCAACAGCGTGGTAAAAATCATCACATCGCTATGGAAGCTGTAGGTGTAAACACTTGGCTTGTTCCTTCTGAGCTTGCTTTGTCAGAAGCATTTCTCACTATCCTTGCTTTTGAGTATCGAGGGATTAACTTAAAAGTAGAGATGGAGCTTAGACCGTTACACAGAAATGATGTGTATTGTGTTTTGATGATATGGCAATCACCTTCCAACATGGAAATTTTCCATTTTATCAAATCATTGTACAATGAATGTTGTGTAAAACGGATAACTATAACCCTTGTTTGATCTTAGAGCTATCTTGCGTTTCTTAAAAAGTAAAATAGCAAAGGTAAATCCTTTGCTATTTTACAAAACAGTTTACTTGACCTTGACCCAGTTAACGAACTTGGAATATATCAATGTGCACTTTATATCGTCGCGACAATAGTGTACCCCCCCCCTTCCCCCCACCTCCCTTTACCTCCCACCAAGGATCGTCGGCTATAAAAGCGGGGGCTGACCGCAGAGGTCTCACAGTCTCAGGCTGACAGCCTAGCTAGCTGTTCGCCTTAGCTGTCTGTAATAGCATCTTTAGTATATAGGTGGTACCCCTGTATACTAAAGATTCTACCTTAGCATATTAGTATGTTATGCATGTTAGTTTGTTAGATTATAGCTTGTAGTTTGCTGCTAGAAAATGTAGTTAGTGTTGGTGTTTGTAATTATTTGTGGTGTTGGTCTTTGAAGTGTTTTATTTACTAATGAAATATGTACTTTTCTTTCACGCTTTAAAACTGATCTTGGTCAAAACTTTGGTTCGCAGTTGCCTGGCGCCCGTTACTGACCAACGTCCGACTGGGTTTCAGGATGTTGTTGACCTTTGTAAAACCGACCTTGGTTGGTATGTCCTTTTCTTACACGCTATAACTAACCTTGGTCAAAACTTTGGTTCACAGTTGCCTGACGCCCGTTACTGACCAACGTCCGACTGGGTTTCAGGATGCTGTTGACCTTTGTAAAACCGACCTTGGTTGGTCTTTGTAAAATTAACTTTAACTGATCAGTATGTTTCTCATCCTTTTCCTAACCCCTTACAAAAAGGTATGGCACGAAAACCGACCTTTGTCAATACGGCCATGCAAACCGGTTGACATTACCCATCTTACCCTCGAGAAACTTTTGCAAATACTCCCTGCAAACTATCTGTAACTTCCTTTTGTTTGGATAAATTAATAAAAGGTTCTGTTATCAGGTTTATTGCCTATAACTGTGACCTTTCTTCAAAATTCACTTCCCTAATACAGAGCGGGGAATAGAGCAGTTTGTGGTCCAAGTGAGAATCACTTACTGCTCTATTCCCCGTTTTGGCAACATGTTCAGATGACCTTGACCCACTTCGGGACTTAGAAAATCTTTGTTTGGTAAGATATTGGAAAATGTATTTATTTCTTGCGGTCAAAGTGAAACCGCTTACTGCTCTATTCCCCGTTTTGGCAATATGTTTAAGTGACCGTGACCCACTGACGAGACTTGGAAAAAATTTGCGGATAGTAATTGTTAAATAACATATCCTTTCCCTATCACTTACACCCCCCCCCACCCCCCCCACCCCCCCCACCCCCACCATCTAAATCCTTTGACTTTAATAGTGGGGGTAAACATATATAAGGCGTACAGCTTTAGAGTATAGTTATTCAGCTATGAATAGCCCAGCAGAGTTGATGCAGCCTACAACATCGACGCAGCCTACAACATCGATGCAGCCTACAACAAATAACAAGGAAAAGAATGATGAGGCAAGAAGAAGGAATGCTAGAGAAAGAGGAAGGATTAAAAAAATAAATCAAACATATAAGTTATTACAATCAAAATTACCGTTTATGGATAAAAAAAGTTCAAGGCATGCCATTTTGATACAGGCGATAAAATACATTAATGCGTTAGAAACGTTGTTAGAAGGTGCATCACTTCAACAAGATCTTCCTGAAGACCTTCTAGCATTCGTAATTGACTAAAGATGTTTTGGAAATACTGAACGGGGGAAAACAGAACGGGGAATAGATCAGTTTGCGGTCAAAGTGAGAATCGCTTACTGCTCTATTCCCCGTTCTGGTAATAAGTTAAAACGACCTTGACCTACTTACAGGACTTAAACATCCTTGTTTCATAAACATTGTTACATATATTTGATACAATAATACCCATTTCTTATCACTAGTTACCCCCACCACTTAAATCGGGGAATATAAAAAGAGATTTCTCATCAGTGCTTATCTCATTCTGCTACTTGTGTTAGCACTAGAATATATAGCAGCTATGTCACCAAAGGATAATATATTTCCTTCTGCAAAATCAATCGTAGGAATTATAAAACATATTGTGATTGAAAGTGAGGATGAAAATGAAGACGAATTGGAAGATTTTGAATTATTAAGTGATATGGATGCAATGGAAGATTTTGAATTATTAAGTGATATAAACAGTGATGATCTTGAAGCAGGATATATGGAACAAATTGAACCGTTAAGTGACGGGGCATCTGAAACCTATAGAATCTATCAGCATCTTCTCTGTTCTGAAGAAATACATGATGAAACTCCAACCACTAGTAGTAGTAGTTTGGATGGGTTATTTTTAGATAGTGCACGAGGGGTATATCATATTCGTCGACGACTATTTCTTTCCGATGCTTCTGATACAACTGATTCCGATTCATCAAATAAGTCTGATTAAGTGTTGTCTTTTTCTTGTCAACTGACAAACTTTAAATACAGAGCGGGGAATAGATCAGTTTGTAGTCAAAGTGAGAACTACTTACTGCTCTATTCCCCGTTTTGGTAATATCGTTGTATAACCTTGACCCAGTTACAAGACAGAAAATATTTACCAGCTTTCAATTTTTTTTTTTTTTTTTGCTTTTTTTTTGTTTAGAAAAAGTGGGGGTAACTTATAAATTTAATGGTGGGGGAACGTCTATTTAATGTCGATGCAACAGTGTATATTTATCATATCGGCATGATGAACCCACCAGGAAACTCCGTTTGCTACAGCTTTCCCCTCATCGATATCGATGATGTGATAAAACTTACATCAATAACAAAACGGTTTGAACTCGAAAGGCGACTCATAAAAGTCGACGTAATTCCACAAGATCTTCGTTCTGCAATGTTGACCATCGAATATGTTAAAGATGAATCTACAACTGAAGATCCCTATTGTTTTATGAAATTTTTAGTTGATCGAGATGCAATGTGTACAATCCGACTTCACATCCGAGTTTAAAATCTATCAAATGTTCCTGTTGGAGAAAATTGTCTTAGTTAAATACAGAGCGGGGAATAGATCAGTTTATGGTTTGATATGAAATCATTTACTGCTCTATTCCCCGTTTTGGCAAATATGTTCAATGACCTTGACCTAAATACAGAACTTTGTAGCCTTCAGCTACAATAGTAAATATAAAATGCAAAAAAAAATAGTAAACTTAACGTAATACGTACCCCCACCACTTTTGCTAGGGTATAAATAGAGGGGCATTTGCAGTGTTGTTCATTATTGCCTTGACCTTTGTGGAGATCGCACCTACATTATGCATCGCTGCGATATTTGCAAGTCTTCATTTAAAGATGAATTTCTTTTAATGATTCATAATGAACTGAAACATAACAACAACCAAGATGAAAAATATGAAGAAGAAGAATTGAAAGAAATAGATCAAATGTTAGCTCAACACCAACATTCCAGACCAACTGTAATTCAATATGCACCATCAACATCGACTTCTACCTCTGCTCTGTCTACACTTCACCTTCCTTCAACATCATCAGCTGCATCGACTTCTACGCCTGCTCTGTCTACATTTCATCGTCCTTCAACATCATCAGCTGCATCGAGTTCTACGCATGCTCTGTCTACACTTCACCGTCCTTCAGCATCAACAGCAGTAAATGTAGAACTACATGCCCGAGCACTTCCGGGTAATGTAGTAACCCACTTTAAAATTGACAATGCAAAATTACAACTCGAAGAATTTTTAAATAACGCAAAAGGATTGGTAAGTAAAACTCTGCAAAATGAATTAAAAAGATTAAATTTTATCAAATTTGGACTATTAATGGATGCTTTATTTACAAACATTCAAAATGAAACTTCACCGAGAGGGTTTTTAACAAAAAACCGTACCATTATGTTTTCGTCAGATATTGATTCAATCGTATCTGAATGTTTTGAAGAGCTCAAGACAAAAATACAAGAACATGAAGGAAGAGGCTCTGGATGGAGTTTGTTAAGCATCACAGGGCTAGACTTAAGAGTACACAAACACGGCTATGGAATTCGAGGAAGTAGCTACATCCCTCTACCAACAAAGATTAGAAATACCTTATCCTGCGTCAACGTACAAAATCAAGATACTGAATGTTTTAAATATGCCATGTTGGTCAAATATGTAACAGACAATCCGATAAGACCAAGTCACAAATATGAAGAAATACAACATAAGTATAATTTCCAGGGAATGAATTACCCTATTGCAATTACTGATATATCAAAATTTGAAAAGCAAAATCCTTCAGCTTCTGTCAACATTTTTGGCTTAGATTCGTCAAACAATGCGTACCCCTTGCGCATAACACCTATTGAGCGCAGAGATCATACGGATTTGCTATTGATCACTAAAGGGGACATATCCCACTATGTCTACATAAAAAACTTTGCAGCTCTTGTATCTAAACAAATATCAAAAAAACACGGAGAGAAAACCATTTGTAAAAGATGTTTTTGTCATGTAGGCAAACCATTAAGAAGGGGAGGTTCAGAATGGTTAGTAGAACATCAAAGGTTATGTAATGGAAACTATGAGGTTAGAATTAAATTGCCACATTCCAGCAGAGCGCAGATAAAATTTGACAAAATAATACAACAATACCGTGTACCTGTTGCTGTTTACGCTGATTTCGAGTCTTCTTTACATCCACTTGAACAACAAGAAGAGGACGTTACAAGAAGAAGCAAATACCAACTTCATTCACCAAACAGTTATTGCATACTAATTAAATCCACGTTGACTGAAGACCATCTTCAAAAATATGGACTATCATCTTCTCCAAAGATTTATCGCGGTGAAGAAGCAGCCAAATACTTTGTCGATGATCTGTATGAAATAGCTGCAAAGGTAGAAGAACTGTATGGAACAAAGGTACCCATGTCACCTATGGAAGAAGAAGAGCTTCAACATTATTATTCAACAACAACGTGTTATTTGTGTAATAACACCTTTACACTGGATAACGTTAAAGTTCGTGACCACGATCATCTTACGGGAGCGTATAGAGGTGCAGCCTGTAACGCTTGCAACTTGAACTACAAACTACCATATTTCATCCCCGTAGTTCTGCACAATCTGAGTGGTTATGATTCGCACTTCATAATCCCCGAACTAGGAAGAGATAATGGAGCAATAGACGTTTTGGCTACTACAATGGAAAAATTTATAAGCTTTTCAAAAAAGGTGGGTAAAATTAAATTAAGGTTTGTTGATTCATTTAGATTTATGCCTTCAAGCCTCATAAAATTATCTGAAAATCTAAGAAGAACAGATTTGATAGAAACAAGCAAAATTGTACCCAATAGTAAAATGGATTTGGTTCTTCGAAAAGGAGTCTTCCCCTATGATTACATCGATGGACTGCATAGATTTGATGAAACATCACTACCTCCACCAGAACACTTCAAAAACAAACTTAATGATTCGGAAATATCACTTGAGGACTATCAACACGCACGTCGAGTATGGAACGAGTTAGATATGAAGACCTTAGGAGATTACTCGGACTTTTATGTCAAACTAGATGTAACTCTTCTTTGTGATGTAATGGAAGAATTCCGAAACACTTGTTTTGCTGCCTACGGTTTGGACCCTCTACATTCGTATACTTCACCAGGATTAGCTTGGCAAGCCATGTTAAAAGAAACAAAATGCAAACTCCAACTTTTAACAGACATTGACATGGTTTTAATGGTTGAAGCTGGAGTAAGAGGCGGATTGACCCAAAGTGTTACCAGACATGTCAAAGCCAACAACAAATACCTACCCGATTATGATGAAACCAAACCGTCAACCTATTTAGGATATTTCGATGCAAATAACCTGTACGGTTGGGCAATGTCAAACCCACTTCCTTTTGATAACTTTAAATGGATTAATCCCGACTTTATTGGCGATATTTTACAAATTCCGAAACATGGTGACACTGGATATATTTTGGATTGCGATTTTGAATACCCAGAAAATTTACATGATCTTCATTATGACCTACCGCTTCTTGCTAAAACAGAAATTTCACCAATTGGAAAACACCCCAAATTAATGATGACATTAAATAATAAACAACGCTACGTGGCTCACTTTTGGGTGGTTCAACAAGCTATCGAATTAGGACTACGTTTAACAAAAATTAATAGAGTTTTGGAATTTTCTCAATCATGCTGGTTGAAACCCTACATTGATTCAAATACCATCATAAGAGCAGCAGCTACATCAGACTTTCAAAAAGATTTCTTTAAATTAATGAATAATGCGATATTTGGAAAAACATTGGAAAACAAAAGAAGACATAAAAATGTTAAACTTGTTACCGACGCAAAAAAATTACAGAAACTAGTACAGCAGCCAAATTTTGGAACATCGATAATTATTAATGAAAAACTTGTAGCAGTGTCCATGAAGAAGACGAGTGTGAAGATGGATCGTCCTTTGTATATAGGCATGTCAATCTTGGACATCTCAAAAACACACATGTACGATTTTCACTACAACAAAATGGTGGCGTTCTACGGAAGAGAAAATATATCTATTACATATATGGACACTGACGCTTTTATATATCGCATAGTAACATTGGATATGTATAAAGATTTACGTACATTTATTTACAAGAACGACTTTGATTTCTCCGATTATCCAAAAGATCATCCAAACTACGACAATGACAGACACAAAAAAGTACTAGGCAAATTCAAGGATGAGGCTAATGGTGTTCTACTTGAAGAGATTGTTGCACTGATGTCTAAACTATATTCTTTGAAACTCTATAATGAAAAAGAAGAAGAAGAAGAAAAGAAGAATAGCTATATTAAGAAAGCTAAAGGTGTAAAGAGTTTATATTTAAAGAAGAAAGTGCATTTTGAACACTACAAGCAATGCTTATTTGAGGATAACATCATTACAGCTAAATTCAACACCATCAGAAGTTTTAACCATCAGCTGTACAGCGTGACTGAAGTTAAAAAGGCGCTATCCTGTAATGACGACAAAAGACAAACCCTTCCAGACAACATCCACACTTTACCATTCGGTCACTATTCCCTCAACCCTATTGACTAATAACCCTTTCATCGTCCTAGATCCTCTATCCTTTTCCTTTCCGTAAAAAAAGGGGAAACACAGCAATGTTAAGCTGTGTTTCCCCTTTTTTTACACAAGTTTTGAATGACCTTGAACTATATGTATATATATATAAGCAGATTTATACAAAAGAATATTTAATACCATATCAGCTGCCTTCGTGAAACCATCATGTCAGACCTGAAGGAGAAGATTATTAATGAACTACACAAACCTGCAAGAATAAAGTTTCCAAGAAGAAATACTGTTATAAAAGGGATAAATGATCTATATCAAGCGGATTTAATTGAAATGCGACCGCATAGCAGAATAAACAAAGGATTTAAATATATACTCACAATTATTAATTGTTTTACAAAAGTTGCAGACGCTTTGCCTCTAAAGGACAAGACTGGTAAAAGCGTAACAGAAGCCATGGAAATAGCCATAAAAAGAGATAAAAACAAAATTAAACATTTACAAACTGATGATGGAACAGAATACTTTAATACAAACTTTGCACAGTTAATGAATAAATATAAAATAAATCATTATTCTACAAATTCAGAGAAAAAAGCTGCTATTGTAGAAAGATTTAATAGAACCTTAAAAGGAGCACTGTATAAACAATTTTCAAAAAGAGGTTCTTACGTATGGTATGATGTTTTACCACAATTAATAAATGATTATAACAACAGGTTTCATAGAACTATTGGTATGAAACCTAACAAAGTAAATAGAAGAAATGCAAAAGATGTATTAAAACGCATAAAGAAAAATACAAAGCCTAAAGTAGAAAAAATGCAGCCAAGAAAATTTAATGTAAGTGATAAAGTACGGATTAGTAAATATAAGGGAGTGTTTACCAAAAAATACCTTCCCAATTGGACGAATGAAGTTTTTACAGTGTATAAAGTGCAACCGACTGTACCTGAAACGTATATCCTAAAAGATAACAAAGGATATTTGTTGCAAGGTGCATTTTATGGACATGAAATGTTAAAGTCAACAGTAGGTGATGTATATCTTGTTGAAAAAGTGTTACAAAGAAAAAAGGACGCAGTTAAAGTGCGGTGGTTAGGGTTTAACAAAACTGAGGATTCATGGATACCTATAAAGGACTTGGTTTAATACAAGCAACTCATTTCATCGTTAACCTTTGAGCAGGATGGAGATTATTCACCATAAAGATCGATTCAATATTAATAACATAGATGATTTAACTGTGGATAACGTTAAAATCAACAATGGTAAACACGGTAGTTTACTTCCAAACACTGTTCGATGTATAGTAAGTGGCCCCTCAAACTGTGGAAAGACCAATGTTGTCTTTAATTTGATCACTAATCCGCAGGGATTAAGGTTTAGTAACCTATATATTTTTTCAAAGTCTCTACATCAACCAAAGTATCAATTGCTGGATAAAATCCTATCTGATGTGTCTGATGTTAATTTTTACAAATTTAACGCTAGTGATAGCATTATGCAACCAAACGAAGCGAAACCGTATTCTGTATTTATATTTGACGATGTATCTTGTGAAAATCAGGATACTATTAGAAACTACTTTGCCATGGGAAGACATAATAACATCGACAGCATATATATAGGACAAACTTATAGCAAAATCCCAAAACAACTTATCAGAGATAATGCAAATATTCTAATTGTATTCAAACAAGATGATACTAACCTAAAACATATATATAACGATCATGTGAATGCGGATATGCCATTTGAAAAGTTTAAAGAGCTTTGCGGAAAAGCATGGGCGGAAAAGTATGGATTTTTGGTTATTATGAAAGATCAAGCTATAAAAGATGGTCGTTATAGAATAGGTTTTGATAAATTCGTTTTAATACACTGATTAGCGGTATTACTGTACAAGTCGTCAAGGTGTGAAGATGGTTAACCAGGAAAAGCTATTAAAGGAAATAAAATCACTTAGTGATTCTATTAGACAAAAAAACCGAGCTTTAAAATCAGGTATAAATGAAAGAGAGCAATTTTTAGAAACAACATTCAAACCTGTTACTGAACCTTTAAAGCGATTAGCACAAAATATGGAAAGACCTTCAATTCGCTTCGAAGGAGACAAAATGCTACCAATTTCCAAATATGAAGAAGAATTTCAGAATGATGAAAGTTCTGACCAGTTACAAACATCTGAAGAAAGCGACGAGTATGAAGAAAGCGGAGATATAGGAGATTTAAGGGAAAAGAACATTGCAGGAGATACAAGTACAGAAGATACAAGTGCGGAAGATACAAGAGCAGAAGAAGAGGATATCAACCCATCCAACTTAAGCAAATTAGGCACAGATATTATGTTTAAAGGAACACTTGGAAGAAAATATACATTAAAAATGTTACATGGCACACATGCTAATCGAAATTATCATACATATGGAGCTAGAATAGAGGATAAAGGATTAATGATTGGAGATAGAAAGTTAGATATAAACGAAAATGATGATATAGTTATTGGTGATAAGAAATATAAAGGTACAACAGGTTTGTTTGAACTCATCTTTAAAAATAATCCTGGTAAATATACTAAAAAGGATTTACAATTGTTTAAAAATATACTAGAGTATACAAATGCACATAGAAAAAAATATTCCAAAGAACTACCTATTCATAGAAACAGGTCAATAAAATACACAAACATTATATCTAGTCTTTTCCCCTCGAAATCAAATAAAGCTCCAATTAAAAGAAGAGCTTTATCTTCTGCTGAATTAAATGTTTTGCATAAAAAAAGAAAAACAACTGATCCTACTACATCTGGAAGGGGATTATTAAAAAATTTGTATAAAACCAATATAATATATTACAACGATATAAATAAGTTAGTTGATCGAATGAGGTTATTACATGAAGCTATGGAAGCCGGGCACACTGGTTTAGAAAACGAATGGGTAGCTTTGGTTGATGAACTGCGAAAACGAGAAATAATTGTTCAGTAGACGTATATATATATATATATATATATATATATATATATATATATATATATATATATATATATATATAGTAAGAACCTAAACGATAGCGATTCAGTTACATCATGAGTGTGGACAAGTTTGGACGGTATTCCGAGTTTGGAGTAAAATCTGGATATAGTGAAAAAAGAGCTGGGTTTCCGTTAACACCTGATGGTAATTATAATTTTGAAGGAAAAGTAATTCAAAATGTTGGTGATCCGCTTTTGTCTTCTGATGCGGTTACGGTACAATACATGGATAAAAGAACCCCGATTGTACACGAAGACCATTGGGGATTTTCCGGTAAAAGGTTAAGCAATATAAAACATCCCATTTATGATGGTGAAGCAGTAAATTTAGCGACTTTAAAATTGTTAACGATTTACAAAAAGAATGAAACTGATACAAGCTATGATGTAAAAAAATTAAAATTGTCAAATGTAGGTGATTGTGAGCAGGATGGAGACGCTGTAAATAAGAAAATATTTGATATAGTACACAAGAAATGGACTACAGAATATGAAAAACATATGGAAAGGTTTGGTGCAGCTTTATTTAATTATATCCATCGGGCTTCAGGAAGAGCTGTAGCTTCAGATGTTGACAGCCACAATTATTTAGACTGGAAAAAGATACACAATCCAGAAAAACCTAATCAATTAGATAAACCGTCTGAGCCTTCTAAAGTCAAGACATTAGGAAAGGGGGATAAAGTGAATGTGATTAATGAACCAACAGAAAACGATGAAGATTATATAAGAGAAAAAAGAATTTAAATACCCATGATAAGGGATAAAGCATCAGTTATATTCGAGAGATGATACAGAGAGGATGATGGAATCCAATATTACTGCGTGGAGTTTAATATCTCAAGAGCCGAGATTTCCCCAAGGAGTGCTGACAGATGGTTTTGTTCAACGGTTTGATAGATATATGGATTGGGAACAACTTTCCATACACTACCTCTTCACAATGACTATGTTAAGAATTTATTTTCACAGAGTTAACTGGATTCATATTTTACAAAGACAACAGTTTTCAGAAAACTTCCTTGTAGAGATGACATCAAATTTTAATAACTGTTGGGAAGTAATAAGTAAATATCAAAATCTCTCTGAAAATTACATTGACAATTTTAAAGATAAACTAGACTGGAATGTGTTATTTAATTACCAACGATTAAGTGGCAAGTTTCTAAGGGAACATGACAACTATTTAGATTTTATTCATTTTACCGAAAACAACGATACCATCACCAGCGGAGAAACATTTGAAACATCTTCAATTACACCTTATTTCTATTTTTACTACTTTTATTTATTATGTCTACATTTAATTAATTAATCCATTTCTATATAATAAATGGATTTTAAACAGTATATATAATACAAGAAGCCAAGACTAATATTACATTCATTGTAAAACATTTATAGAGTGCACCTACTGATTGTAAGTTTGGCTATAAATAGTCATGCCGAGGGCTAAACGCATCAGTCATAATCGAGAGAGATTACAGAGAGGAAGGGGAATAGCATCAACAGCATTTTCTCTATTAAGTAAACCGGTTGGAGCTATAGTTAACAAGGCGATTGATTTATTACCTGTGGAATTACATTTACCTGGAGGATATCAATATTGTGGTCCTGGAACCAAATTAGAGAAACGGCTTGCTAGAGGAGATCCTGGAATAAATAAGCTTGATCAGGCTTGTAAACAGCACGATATAGCGTATTCCAAATTTGGTGATACAAAAAATAGATCAATAGCAGATAGAGCACTTTCTGAGAAAGCTTGGCAAAGAGTAAAATCTAGTGACGCGAGTATTGGTGAAAAAGCAGCGTCTTTAGCAGTAACAGCAGCAATGAAAGCAAAAACTACGTTTGGAGGAGGAAAGAGAAGAAGGCGTGGGAAAAGACCCGCTAAGAAACAAGGAGGTAATATCAGAAGAAAACGTCGATCTACTAGTGGTAAAGGTAAAAAGAAACCAACAATATGGTCAATGATAAAAAAGGGAGGAGGACTATACCTAAGACCGTATCGTGTGTATTAAATAAGAAAGAGCAATTAATAATTAAAAACAAAGAATTAACCAATGAAGAACTGATTACATATGCTTCTTGTTTGAAAATCCCATTTTTTAGAGGAGTATTTATGAAAGATGAATTACCGGTTAAAATGTGGAAAAATGAGACTGGTATAGTAAATTTGGATAATAGTGAAGGATTAGGCACTCATTGGGTGTGTTACAAGAAACTTGGTGAAACGATTTATTATTTCGACAGTTTTGGAAACCTTCCACCACCGAAAGAACTTCAACAATACTTTCGTGCGGCAGAAAATGTGTTTTACAATTATACAAGAAAACAACCTGATGATACATCCATTTGCGGTCATTTATGTTTAGACTTTTTAGCTAAAAGTGTTAGTCAACTTTAAGATGTCTTCGTATACAATGTCATTAACCGGTAACTCATGTACTTTGCGCAGTATTCTGTTTCCAGCGCTACGTTTGCAAAAAGGAAGACTATGGGAAGCCGCATTATTGGATTTAACAACATATAACTCTATTCCAAACGTTAGTGAAGGAATTAATAACAAAATACATTATTACAAGACAAAAGATAATAAAGGAAAATATTCAGCTTTGGAAGAATTCAGTTTACCAACAGGAGCTTATGAAATTGATAATATAAATGAAGTTATACAAAAACATATGGGAAAAGAAAATATAACGATAAAAGGCAATAACAATACAATGAAAGCCGAAATTACTTCTAAGTATTATATTGATTTTGGCCAAGAACGTTCAATTGGTAGTTTATTGGGGTTTTCTAAGGAAACAAAGGTATTAGAACCTAATACAACTCATTCTGGGAATAGAACTGTGACGATCATCAAAGTAAACAGCATAGACATTACATGTAACATTATACAAGGATCCTACAGAGATGGAGAAAATCGGCATATATTACACACATTCTACCCATCAGTCGCACCGGGTTTCAAGATAGTAGAAAAGCCTCAAAACCTTGTGTACCTACCGTTAAACACCAGTTTCATTTCAGACATCGTGCTGAACATAGTGGATCAAGACGGAAACCTTATTGACTTTCGAGGAGAAGCTATTACTGTAAGAATACATATAAAATCATCCGCTTAGATAATGGGGTTATCATTTAAAAAGAGAGAGCCAACCAGCAAAGAGGTCAGTAGCTCATCAGCTGTAGAAGGATTAACAAGTGACAACATTCGTTTTCTAGAAGAAATTGGATTAAAGGTCATTAACAATGGATATACTGGATATAGCGCAGGGCCCAACATTCGACGAGACCTTATGGGAAAAGGAATATCACACGCACAACCCTTACGCTTCGTCCAAATTAAACAATAACGATGAAATTAGGATTCCTATACAACAACAAGACATTTATACTCTTCCATGCGAAAGTTATTTATATATTGAAGGAAAAGTAACAAAAGCTGACGGTACTGTTGGAACCACTGTTCCGTTCATAAATAATCCTATGGCATTTTTGTTTGACGAGATTAGATATGAAATTTCAGGAGTTACAGTCGATTCAACAAAAAAGGTTGGAATTTCCAGTACATTAAAAGGATTAGCGTCTTTAACACCAAATGAGAAGAATCTGTTAGCTGTTGCAGGATGGGTTGCACCAGACAAAAGTATAATTACTCCTGACGCTTCGGGAAACTTTGATTTTTACGTACCTTTAAGATTACTTTTAGGATTTGCTGAAGATTACAGAAGAATAATAATAAATGTAAAACAAGAACTAGTTTTATTAAGGTCATCAAACGATAATGATATTATTAAAGCATCTGCTGGAACAACTGAAGCCAATTTAGACTGGAAACTAACATTAGACAAGATTGTTTGGAGAGTACCACATGTGCGACTAAATGATGAACACAGGATTACATTATTAAGAAAGTTAAAATCAGATCGAGACATTGTAATGCCATTCAGAAGCTGGGAGTTTCATGAATACCCCGTTTTACCTTCAACACAACGGCATACATGGACTGTAAAAACTTCTACTCATTTGGAAAAAGCGAGATATGTAATCTTTGGATTACAAACAAAGAAAAAAAGTATATTAACTGAAAATGCTGGTGAATTTGACCATTGTAAATTAACAAACTGTAAAGTGTTCCTGAATTCACAATTCTTTCCCTACGACAACTTTAATATCTCTTTTGATAAAAAAAGGTACAGTGTTTTATACGATATGTACGCTAGGTTCCAAAATTCATATTACGGCAAAACAAACACACCTCTACTATCTCCCGTACAGTTTGAATCGAAAGCTCCGATTGTTGTAATTGATTGCTCCAAACAAAACGAATCTGTAAAATAGTCTAGTGTTGATATAAAAATAGAAATGGAATTTCAAGAAAACGTACCTGCAAATACATCTGCGTATTGTTTAATTTTGCACGATAAAATTGTTACATACACACCGTTGACTGGTATCGTAAAGACGGTATTGTAAAACGTTGTACCACCACCGGCACCGCCACTGTCGCTAACCTATAAATAGCGGAGCAACAATGCAGGTCTTCAGTTGATCGTCTATCGTCGCATGGGCAACATCTTCTACAAAATGAGTTCTCCATCTGTTGTACAAGGTGATGCAGAGGTAGCACCGTTATTGGAACGTGATAATACTAGTGAAGAAGAAATCATCAAGGAAATAACTGCATTTTTAAAGTTTGGTAAAAGAGATAGAGAGGAGGAAAGTAATGCAGACCCATCAAAGGTAGTACCAAAGAGGAAGAAGAAAGTTGAAGAAAATATTCCTCCTCACATTTTAACTGAAGTTTTTTTGCGAATCTTTTACCCCATCTCAGCATGCATCAGTAAAAGTGTATCAGTTGGATTGATTAAGTCATTGGATTATTCCCCTACAGTAATACTACACCATGGAACAAAAAAGGTTTTATTTTCGCAAAATGCTTGGGAGTCATTTTTGAAACATGTACATTTAATAGAATGTTATTTAACTAACAGTTTGTGTGGAAGGAAAACACATATTCGACTTTTGGATTGTGACAATGAAATCGATATTGTTAAACATCGTGGACAACTACAAGTGCGAATTAGAGACTTGACTCAACATGAAAATAAGATTCTACTGTCACGTGAAGAATTCTACGTTTTAAACTACGCAACAGAACCTATTACAAGGTACATGAGACAGTTGGTATTTGCAAGCGCTATTATTAAAGAATATTTGGTCGATACTTTGGAAAAACAACCTGATAGCACCATCGTGTACGGACCTGTGGATACATCTATTTTTAATAGAATACCTCATGAAGTTTGCATGTGGAGAAAGTTAAAGGATTTTGAACCACTTGTAGAAATCGCTACAGAAGCTACAGAAGAAACAACACAGGAAGAAGAAACGGAGAAACAAGAAGAAGAAGAAAACGAAACACAAGAAGAAGAAGTTAAAAAAGACTAAAGTTTGACTTAGTAAAGAAGAACACACGTGGGGTAGGCCTATTGGGGACGGTGCCCACGTTAAATATACACCAACGCGCCTGCAACTGTACGGCCTGGTATTTAACCTACCGTGGTGTGGAAAACAGTTTAGTTGATCGCTAGGTGCCATGATGAGCGGAGGGGATGAAGAAGTGAGTGTAAAGCCTTGTGTAATAGAATTTCAAGCATTTCGAAATAATGATGATAGGTTTATTATCAAGGAATTAGTAATTTTAGACTTGCTTACATTTGTAGTTTACCCATTCACGTTTGAAGCTCCTTTTTCTTTTAACAACCTTAACGCCAAAGCAAAAAGTACAAACAAATGGATAACAAACTACTTTCATCACATACATTGGTATGAAGGATTTATAAGCTACAGTAATCTGCACAGTATTATGTTTAACTTTTGCAAACAATATTCACATATATACACAAGAGGATTAGAAAAAAGGAACTGGATACAAAAGTACACGCACGGTGATGTTTTCGATATAACCATCGGTAAGGACTTTAACATTAATCTCGGTAATATTTGTGTTGCTGCAAAAGATCCTAAACACGGACAATTAAACTGCGCATTGCACAACGCATATCGTTTGGCTGCTTACTTGGAACAAACGCAGAAATGTGGTGGGGGTAGCAAAGAACCGGAATGTGGTGGGGGTAGCGGGGCCTATAAATACGAGGAGCCAACACCGCTCCGGCACGAGTATTATTCGAGACTCCGAAGAGGCAACATCACAGAAGACATCGCAACCACCACTGACGAAGATGGCATCACAACAGTTTCTACAAACACTGGTTGATCAATTCAACACTCATTCAAAATCCGACCTTCTGCTAACTAAAAAGTGTTCAGAATTAAAAGAACAAAAACACTACATTATTCATAACATCAAGAAAGTGGAAACCACACATGGAGAAGCAATTCTAGTTTCATTGAGCGAAGCACCTTTAACTTCAGGAGATGAGCCGAAGTTTCAAGTATTTCTTCCAAAACGATTTGTTCAACTGCTACAGAATGAAGATTTGCGAGATATTCAACCGGGGACGTTGTATTTGGTATCACACGGTGTAAGCGGCAACAACTCAACGGAACTCACTCTGCACATCATGCATCCTTGTACATAATGTCTCTGTTTGTATTTCTCTGTTTGTATTTTATTGTTTGTATTTCTAGTCATCAATGTTAAACTTAAGTTTATTTTATTGTAAGATGTTTGTTTAATAAAGAAAAGAAAAATATAAAAAAATAATATAAAGAAAATAAAGAAAACAGCAACACAGCAGTATATTATTTTATATACTGCTGTGTTGCTTTTTTTTTAAATTCAAATGGATGACCTTGAACTTTCATTCAGGGTTAACTTATGAAGAGGTATAAAAGAGAGGGAGCAGTGAAGTTAGTCTCAGTCTTGTCTAACACACGCTGCAGCTAACATGTCGGTGCCACCTATGAACAATTTATTTTTCGATAACAATTTGAAGACATATTGTTGCGAGTTACAATGTTTTAAAATACCAGGCGATCAAGTTGACGGGAAAGCTTGTCGTAAGTGCAAGTGTTTCAGCTATTGCATATGTAGATGTAAAACGTATCAAATGAACCGACAAGATAAAATACAAGAATTACGCCGAAGGATTGCATTACTGTGGCGGCGAATGTAGTAGCAACGATCTGCCTCGCACCAGCTGCCACCTGCCACCTGCCGCCTGCCATCTGCTGTCCGCCATCTTCTCCGCCCCACCACACTTTTACCCCCACCATTTCGTTTCATATCAGAACGTTAGCTAGCGAATAGTCAGTACACCTCCGGCTCTCGACTGGTGAACATCGAGTGCTCTCCACAAACGTAAAACATTATATTAAAATGTCCATTAAAATTAGGTGTATTCATTATGACTCTATTCATCTTGCGACTTTCCAAGACCTCGAGGTGTTTAGTGAAGAGTTAAGACTTCTTATTGCGTCCGGTTACGATTTATCTTTGGAACTTTACGCATCAAAAAACAACATGGACTCTGCGCAGGGATCGAAGTATCTACCGTCTTTCATCAGAAAGCAAAGTGATGGCCGCAACTCGTCCGGATCAACAACATCGATGACAACCAACAACGATGACGGAAACCTTATTGACTTTCGAGGAGAAGCTATTACTGTAAGAATACATATAAAATCATCCGCTTAGATAATGGGGTTATCATTTAAAAAGAGAGAGCCAACCAGCAAAGAGGTCAGTAGCTCATCAGCTGTAGAAGGATTAACAAGTGACAACATTCGTTTTCTAGAAGAAATTGGATTAAAGGTCATTAACAATGGATATACTGGATATAGCGCAGGGCCCAACATTCGACGAGACCTTATGGGAAAAGGAATATCACACGCACAACCCTTACGCTTCGTCCAAATTAAACAATAACGATGAAATTAGGATTCCTATACAACAACAAGACATTTATACTCTTCCATGCGAAAGTTATTTATATATTGAAGGAAAAGTAACAAAAGCTGACGGTACTGTTGGAACCACTGTTCCGTTCATAAATAATCCTATGGCATTTTTGTTTGACGAGATTAGATATGAAATTTCAGGAGTTACAGTCGATTCAACAAAAAAGGTTGGAATTTCCAGTACATTAAAAGGATTAGCGTCTTTAACACCAAATGAGAAGAATCTGTTAGCTGTTGCAGGATGGGTTGCACCAGACAAAAGTATAATTACTCCTGACGCTTCGGGAAACTTTGATTTTTACGTACCTTTAAGATTACTTTTAGGATTTGCTGAAGATTACAGAAGAATAATAATAAATGTAAAACAAGAACTAGTTTTATTAAGGTCATCAAACGATAATGATATTATTAAAGCATCTGCTGGAACAACTGAAGCCAATTTAGACTGGAAACTAACATTAGACAAGATTGTTTGGAGAGTACCACATGTGCGACTAAATGATGAACACAGGATTACATTATTAAGAAAGTTAAAATCAGATCGAGACATTGTAATGCCATTCAGAAGCTGGGAGTTTCATGAATACCCCGTTTTACCTTCAACACAACGGCATACATGGACTGTAAAAACTTCTACTCATTTGGAAAAAGCGAGATATGTAATCTTTGGATTACAAACAAAGAAAAAAAGTATATTAACTGAAAATGCTGGTGAATTTGACCATTGTAAATTAACAAACTGTAAAGTGTTCCTGAATTCACAATTCTTTCCCTACGACAACTTTAATATCTCTTTTGATAAAAAAAGGTACAGTGTTTTATACGATATGTACGCTAGGTTCCAAAATTCATATTACGGCAAAACAAACACACCTCTACTATCTCCCGTACAGTTTGAATCGAAAGCTCCGATTGTTGTAATTGATTGCTCCAAACAAAACGAATCTGTAAAATAGTCTAGTGTTGATATAAAAATAGAAATGGAATTTCAAGAAAACGTACCTGCAAATACATCTGCGTATTGTTTAATTTTGCACGATAAAATTGTTACATACACACCGTTGACTGGTATCGTAAAGACGGTATTGTAAAACGTTGTACCACCACCGGCACCGCCACTGTCGCTAACCTATAAATAGCGGAGCAACAATGCAGGTCTTCAGTTGATCGTCTATCGTCGCATGGGCAACATCTTCTACAAAATGAGTTCTCCATCTGTTGTACAAGGTGATGCAGAGGTAGCACCGTTATTGGAACGTGATAATACTAGTGAAGAAGAAATCATCAAGGAAATAACTGCATTTTTAAAGTTTGGTAAAAGAGATAGAGAGGAGGAAAGTAATGCAGACCCATCAAAGGTAGTACCAAAGAGGAAGAAGAAAGTTGAAGAAAATATTCCTCCTCACATTTTAACTGAAGTTTTTTTGCGAATCTTTTACCCCATCTCAGCATGCATCAGTAAAAGTGTATCAGTTGGATTGATTAAGTCATTGGATTATTCCCCTACAGTAATACTACACCATGGAACAAAAAAGGTTTTATTTTCGCAAAATGCTTGGGAGTCATTTTTGAAACATGTACATTTAATAGAATGTTATTTAACTAACAGTTTGTGTGGAAGGAAAACACATATTCGACTTTTGGATTGTGACAATGAAATCGATATTGTTAAACATCGTGGACAACTACAAGTGCGAATTAGAGACTTGACTCAACATGAAAATAAGATTCTACTGTCACGTGAAGAATTCTACGTTTTAAACTACGCAACAGAACCTATTACAAGGTACATGAGACAGTTGGTATTTGCAAGCGCTATTATTAAAGAATATTTGGTCGATACTTTGGAAAAACAACCTGATAGCACCATCGTGTACGGACCTGTGGATACATCTATTTTTAATAGAATACCTCATGAAGTTTGCATGTGGAGAAAGTTAAAGGATTTTGAACCACTTGTAGAAATCGCTACAGAAGCTACAGAAGAAACAACACAGGAAGAAGAAACGGAGAAACAAGAAGAAGAAGAAAACGAAACACAAGAAGAAGAAGTTAAAAAAGACTAAAGTTTGACTTAGTAAAGAAGAACACACGTGGGGTAGGCCTATTGGGGACGGTGCCCACGTTAAATATACACCAACGCGCCTGCAACTGTACGGCCTGGTATTTAACCTACCGTGGTGTGGAAAACAGTTTAGTTGATCGCTAGGTGCCATGATGAGCGGAGGGGATGAAGAAGTGAGTGTAAAGCCTTGTGTAATAGAATTTCAAGCATTTCGAAATAATGATGATAGGTTTATTATCAAGGAATTAGTAATTTTAGACTTGCTTACATTTGTAGTTTACCCATTCACGTTTGAAGCTCCTTTTTCTTTTAACAACCTTAACGCCAAAGCAAAAAGTACAAACAAATGGATAACAAACTACTTTCATCACATACATTGGTATGAAGGATTTATAAGCTACAGTAATCTGCACAGTATTATGTTTAACTTTTGCAAACAATATTCACATATATACACAAGAGGATTAGAAAAAAGGAACTGGATACAAAAGTACACGCACGGTGATGTTTTCGATATAACCATCGGTAAGGACTTTAACATTAATCTCGGTAATATTTGTGTTGCTGCAAAAGATCCTAAACACGGACAATTAAACTGCGCATTGCACAACGCATATCGTTTGGCTGCTTACTTGGAACAAACGCAGAAATGTGGTGGGGGTAGCAAAGAACCGGAATGTGGTGGGGGTAGCGGGGCCTATAAATACGAGGAGCCAACACCGCTCCGGCACGAGTATTATTCGAGACTCCGAAGAGGCAACATCACAGAAGACATCGCAACCACCACTGACGAAGATGGCATCACAACAGTTTCTACAAACACTGGTTGATCAATTCAACACTCATTCAAAATCCGACCTTCTGCTAACTAAAAAGTGTTCAGAATTAAAAGAACAAAAACACTACATTATTCATAACATCAAGAAAGTGGAAACCACACATGGAGAAGCAATTCTAGTTTCATTGAGCGAAGCACCTTTAACTTCAGGAGATGAGCCGAAGTTTCAAGTATTTCTTCCAAAACGATTTGTTCAACTGCTACAGAATGAAGATTTGCGAGATATTCAACCGGGGACGTTGTATTTGGTATCACACGGTGTAAGCGGCAACAACTCAACGGAACTCACTCTGCACATCATGCATCCTTGTACATAATGTCTCTGTTTGTATTTCTCTGTTTGTATTTTATTGTTTGTATTTCTAGTCATCAATGTTAAACTTAAGTTTATTGTATTGTAAGATGTTTGTTTAATAAAGAAAAGAAAAATATAAAAAAATAATATAAAGAAAATAAAGAAAACAGCAACACAGCAGTATATTATTTTATATACTGCTGTGTTGCTTTTTTTTTAAATTCAAATGGATGACCTTGAACTTTCATTCAGGGTTAACTTATGAAGAGGTATAAAAGAGAGGGAGCAGTGAAGTTAGTCTCAGTCTTGTCTAACACACGCTGCAGCTAACATGTCGGTGCCACCTATGAACAATTTATTTTTCGATAACAATTTGAAGACATATTGTTGCGAGTTACAATGTTTTAAAATACCAGGCGATCAAGTTGACGGGAAAGCTTGTCGTAAGTGCAAGTGTTTCAGCTATTGCATATGTAGATGTAAAACGTATCAAATGAACCGACAAGATAAAATACAAGAATTACGCCGAAGGATTGCATTACTGTGGCGGCGAATGTAGTAGCAACGATCTGCCTCGCACCAGCTGCCACCTGCCACCTGCCGCCTGCCATCTGCTGTCCGCCATCTTCTCCGCCCCACCACACTTTTACCCCCACCATTTCGTTTCATATCAGAACGTTAGCTAGCGAATAGTCAGTACACCTCCGGCTCTCGACTGGTGAACATCGAGTGCTCTCCACAAACGTAAAACATTATATTAAAATGTCCATTAAAATTAGGTGTATTCATTATGACTCTATTCATCTTGCGACTTTCCAAGACCTCGAGGTGTTTAGTGAAGAGTTAAGACTTCTTATTGCGTCCGGTTACGATTTATCTTTGGAACTTTACGCATCAAAAAACAACATGGACTCTGCGCAGGGATCGAAGTATCTACCGTCTTTCATCAGAAAGCAAAGTGATGGCCGCAACTCGTCCGGATCAACAACATCGATGACAACCAACAACGGGGAACTATTGTAAACATGAATTATTGTAAACATAACTTATTGTAAATAAAATAAAGTAATATTTGTAATTGTACTACCTCGCACTCGTATCATTCGATTGCTTCATTCGATTGTTTCATTCGATATTTATTATCGATTAACTATCGAATCACAATCGTTTTACGAGTGCGAGGTAGATTTTTTTTAAAAAAACTTCACCGTGACCTTGAACTTTGAACTTTTACTCATTTCGTCACAAAACCGCCTACGTCACTGGCTCAGCCTCAGATGACGTCTTTCATGACGCAGCGCTTCCGGTCATGTGACCGGAAGCCATCAATCAAGTGAGCCAAAAGTCCCCTTTCCCTACTACTGATAGCATCCCATTAGGAGCCGAAAACCGTGCCGTCATTAATGCCACTGGGTGGCAAAATAAGAGTCAATACCCGCGAGACCCCGATTTTAGACGACAAAACAGCACTACATTCAAACTAACATTTATACCACAAGAAATTAGATAATTATTATTTATTTACATTGGATTTGACAGCTTTAAATGGTGAATCGAACAACATACATTACAACTGTAAAAAGTAATGGAACTAATTTTAATAATCATATAAACACAGAACGTTTTTTAGTTGAATATAGAATGAGGTAAAAAAGTAGTAAGTGAGGAACTATTTTATTTTTTGGTCTGGTAAAAACTGTCAGCGGGAAAGTTGTAGATAACATTCTAAAGATTATTTTTGATTTGAACAATTTTTTTGTAAGACTAGCCGTTATCTGTACAATCTTGTTTTAATAGCGGATTTCGTGGAAGAGCGAAGAGCGCGTCAAACCGAATTCAAGTAGCGGCAGAATACTCGGAAAGATAGAACGATCTGGAATCTAGACTATGGAATTATTTAAGGGATTTGGAATAATTCTCTGCCAAATATTAATTAAATCCTCTGACATGTGTTTCTTCTTTTATTGTTTTATTTTCCTCAGCATGAAAAGAGTATAATGACAGACGAGCAGGCAGAATATTGGAGCAAAGTTCCATGACCCACCCACCCACCATTTGAAACCCTTCCCTAACGATTATGATTTTTATACCAACGTTTAATCTATTGGTTGATAGATAAATAGTTTATTTGCTAATTAGTCCTAATATATGAAATATATCATGTCACAATAGATTATAATACATTTTAAGCCTAAACTTCCATCATAGGTGTATTGTACGAAACATAAATTTAACCATTAACTGTTCAAAAACTGTATTAGTAATTTGAATAAAGAAAACAATTGTGCATAGCTGAGGCATTAGGGCATGTAAGATTAATGTATTTTGTTATAGTGTGTAAGAAGGGCTCTTATGCATTAATATTCCAAAGTCATGATAAAAACACATGGTTGCTTTTCAACATTTATAATTATAACCAATTTATTTTCTTATTCTTTACTTAATTTTTTATTATTATCATTATCAGATTGATGAAGTAAAGTTTGGTTATAAACATTATATTCCAGGTTTTGGTTATTTAAATTTTCTCATGCAATAATTTAAAATCAAATACTTTTAATGTTTTTTCGCTGCAGCTCCAGCTAGTAATCCCATTTTTAGGGTATGTTTCTTCTCAAGTGATCATTCTTTTAGGTTATAATCTAATCTTTTGCGTCATGTCTATGTGCATTGGTATTTTCAAAATGGTGGTGTTTTAGATTCAGATTAATTAGGTAGGATTTAACTTACTTTGCAATTTTGTAATATGCCTAATACTCTCAGCAACGTTCAGTAGCTTTATGTAGTTTTGGTGTAATTGTGTTCAATATGTTTAACCTTCAATGAAGAATGGAATTTATTTTGGCAATTGTCTCATTTTTATCATCTTTTATTGTTGTAATAGCCATTGTTTGTCTTGGTAAGTTAAAGTAACTTATCCTCATGATTCACTTCATTATCTTTAAGACCACAATTAATATTGTTGTGTTAGGGTCAGAAAGACATAAACACAAATCAAATTTGCGGGAAGGTTTCCAAGCATAACACCAGGTTTACCATATATAACTAAAGAGTTAATTCCAGGTTTTTCAAACCTAGATAGTTAACCCTCACCTGTCAGCCAAATTTTGTGCAGTATTTTCGGGAGTGGCAGGACCATTTTGGCGATTTTGCATGCTATTTTTTAAACATTTGGGTAAATGTTACCACGTATTAAACAAATACCCGGTAACCTCTTGGATTTTTATGAAAGTGGTTTTAAATTGTTCCTTTCATTTTTATAAGCGGAACGATATAAAAAACCGAATGAAATTGTTCGATATGGTATAACGATTATTCAGTTTATTCGGTTATGGTTTATGTTGTGTTTCAGTTAAGGTGTGTTGACAATTTTGTCCAGATAATAAACGTTGATTCCACTATTACCTAAGCAGACATGTAAGTTATTGCCAGAAACAAATTATCATGTGTCATTGTCATGTTTATTTATTTTTTAGTTTGAATGAAAAACAAACTAATCAAAACAAACATGACGAAATAACTAATATACAAACGAGAAAATATGTCGCAATCCATAAAAATATTGACCTAATCGATATAACTTACCATACGGTATCGAACAATTGAATTTTGTTTTACATGTCGTTCCGCTTATGAAAGTATACCCCTTACTGGAATTTAGCTGCGGAAAAGCCATTCTCTGCCATTTCCGATGACTTTAATATGTACATGTACCAGCTATTTTATCTAGGGGACACGGTGGGATCGCGGGGTAATGGGTGGGGAGTTTTCCCGTGAGCAGGGTAAAAAGGGTAATTGATGGGAAGCTGGATTAATTCGAGGTTATGGTGGGTAATATCATATTACTGTCTGTCATACAATAATTATTGTACCTTTATCACATTTTCAGCATGATATTATTCGATAGTTTTTCTGGCATAATGTGAAATGTTGTATGTATAGCCTACAATAGTTTTGTTTTGATATCAGCAGCACTGGTGACCTAAACATATATGATTGCTATTTTAAAACCTCAATCCTCCCTAAACAAGTCGGCTAAGGACGTGTGCTATTTATTTGATATACATTTAAATCATAATTTAGTTTCATATTACAATATTGTTTATGTAAAGTTATTAATTTGATTGTTATTCCTTTTATTTCTCGACACTTTTGAACGTAGTCTAAATTAAATACCTATTACGTATGGGGTAAATTAATTAGAACAGGCCCTTAATTCCTTGTTCAAGCAAAGCCGGTATGGCCATTACTGTTCTGTTTGGCGCTTCTACTTAAATTTAACAGGTGACATTTTAATTTGATTATTTATTCTTTTCGTTCTTTTTGTTGATAAAACCTTTTATTTATTCTGGTTAGTAATTCAAATTATCATGATTTTTAGTGTTTATTTGTATTATTGTGTATATTTGTTGTGATAATTTAGTTCGTTGCTGGGATCATTATTCTTATTCAACAGCATGACCTGTCTTGTTTGTGCCAAGGCAACATTTGAAGAACGAATAGTTTTACTACCGATAGTATATATAAAGTATTTATTGGCATGGTTGGTTGTTGGGGTCAGTGGCGGCCTGTTAGGTTAGGTAGCTTGGGTTAGGTTGGGTTTTCAAGTTTCATAATGGTCTTCTGGATTTGTTTAGTTTGTTTAATGGTCCATGTTTGGTTTGCCGGCTAGGTTGCCCGAAGTTGTCCCCTCATATAAACTCTTGAGCACCGTTAACACTTTTGAAGAAACTCCCAAGCAAGATAATTTAAAATCAGGGCATTACTGTCTATGGTGTCGAAAGCGGCTGAAAAGTCTACAAAAAACGAATATTTTTGTTTAGTAATACTAAGCCAAAATAATATAATTTTTTATTATTATTTTTTTAATTTTTTTTATATTTTTTTGTTTGGTTTTTTTGTTTAGTAATAATTGAATGTAAATTAAATATATTGTTCTCAGTAAAATAAAACTGTCAAAATCCAGCTTGAAATTCTGTAATTATTTTATGGTCACAAATCCACTGACTTAGTCTGTTATTTATTAAGCTAGAACATAATTTGCTTATACACTATAAAAGATAAACCCCTATCTTTTTCTGATTTATTATAGATATAACATGTTATTATTAATACGTACTCGTTTTGTCTTGTACTTTTTAAAACTATTTATATAATCTTTTAATGAAAATAAATTATGAAAAATAAAATTTTAGTAGCGTAATTGAATTGCGGAAAGTGGAGTCTAAGAACTCTTCTAAAAATATGTGGCTTTTAGACTTCCCAAAATAGTTTCTCACAGTGGGAATAGTTTCAACACAATGGTAACGAAAAATAACATTTCCAGTTTGCGGGTTGTCTGGACCATTCTGTGCGGGACGCACTCATTTAAGTTTAAGCACAGAGAACATATAGATATACTATACGTTCTCTGTGGTTTAAGTGATTGGTAAGTGATTATATGAACACAGAACCAATCTGATGAAGGAATATCTTATTTATTTACTTGTGTAAACATAATTGAAAAACATTACTCAAACACAGGCTGTAAACAAAAATGCCAAACCAAAACTGTTGGTTGATAAAAAACTATTAAATCCAGAAGCATTTGTAATACAGAGTTTATAACAAATGTCTCAAATCATAACATTAAATTACTTTGTTTTTGGATTAACGGTTTTACAGTTCTTATGTACAGTAATAATATTTAAATTTGTATATAGGCCTACATATTTCAACTTTATTTTCTTCATAGTTGATCATACTTTTACGTTTTTAACAAAAACAGTTAATGTATTATATATACGTTACACCATTTGATCGTAGGTAATCTATACAGTCACCGGTGTATCGGTGTATATAGTCACCGTGGTTGGGAAGCGTTCTCCCAACCGGGTTGGATCGTGTATGGCGAAGGACTCTTCCCAACATTTGTCCGTCCCAACTTGGTTCGGAAGCGTTCTCTCAACCGGGTTGGACATGTATGGTGAAGCACACTTCCCAACATTTGTCTGCCCCAACATCTGTCCAACATTTGTCCGCCCCAACATCCTCCCAACTTGGTTGGGAAGCGTTTTCCCAACTGGGTTGGATCGTGTATGGGCCCTTTGAGCTGTTGTCGTTGAAATTCGTAGTGGTTGAGCGTATTAGCGTATTTACTGTTGGTTGTATTTGAGTTGAGTCCTCTATTTAACTATCAATTTGTGAATATAACTATTTGTTATATTGTTAAATTATTATTTTGTGAGGTGATGGAACCTAAACCTAAACAAAAAACTATAACGTCATTTTGTAGTGTTCCTAATAAGATTGTCACAAACCCAGTTCCTGGAACATCGATAATATAATATGTCACACAAAGTATGTAAAAATATTACCTCTACAATATTTTATAATTTTTATAATGCATTTTTACAGAATTAAGTATTAATCTTTTAGGCTAAAATAATAAATTAGATTACCTCTACAATATTTTATAATTTTTATAATGCATTTTTACAGAATTAAGTATTAATCTTTTAGGCTAAAATAATAAATTAGCACAATGGTAAGTGGTAATGTTACAAAGTACGACTAAAATAGGGTGACCAAACGTCCTGTAAAAAAGGGATCGTCCAGTTTTTTCACGATCGTACCCAGAGTCCCCAAAAAGACTCCCGGGATGTCTAAATGTCCCGTATTTACGTCGGGTACTAATAAACACATTTTAAAATCACTAAAATTTCCTAATTAATGATATGTCAAGTCATATTTTTAATTTTTTCTAGTTATGGAGTCGTGTATTGTAGGTAGCCAGCGCCAGGAGCCGAGCAGCCAGAAGCTAGTTCTCTAAAATTACAAAATGGACGATTCTAGTTTTTGCAAGTTTATAGTGGATAAGACTGAGGTTTTAAAAATGGCTAGAACGACAGCAGAATATCCCCAATTAAAATCATTTAATTTTTAACATAAAGTTTAACTAAGATAACTATTTCAGTTATCTCGTTTAATTAGGTTTTGAAGTACGGGATGTATTAATAAATAAGTACTCACTACAAAATTATTGTTTTAATTTATTATATGCCTCAGAATTTAAATTAAATAACAAAAGAAAAGGTAAATTGAAAAAGAATTTTAGTTCTCAAAATAGCTAAAAAGAGCAAGTTTCAATGATTATGTCCCGAGGGAGGCCCCTCTGACCCCCCTTAAGCTGGAGGATACCGCCCCAAGCCCTCCTCGGGTGTGTTTTCCCCTTTTTTTAAGTTTATGATTTGGTCACCCTAGGCTAAAATCACAGTTTATTTGTTTGTCATTAACAACTTGTGATGCCCTAATTTACAAAATAAAGTTTCCATTTATTTATATTCAAAGAATTTTTTTTGCTACCCAAAACTCGCCTCCAATTAACAAATTTAGCTGTCATTTTAAAGATTCATAATTTTAAAATGTGCTATATAAGATAATAATATACAATGTTATTAAGAACGACCTTATTGTCACCTTTCCCTCAAGCGCTATGCTCGGTCTGGTTCCTAAGCTACAGTAGACTCCTAGTCTGGCCTCGGTTGGTTCGGCCGACGGATGGTCCAGCCGTCTCACAAAAATGAGATAACCACCTGTGGGAAGGTTTCCCATGGCAGATATCGAACTAAGTTAATTTGTTTGTTTATTTTCAAGGCAAAATATGAACAAAACATCTCAGTTCAGCTCACGGGCGAATTTTGTTTCTTTAATTAATTGCTTAGACCATCTTAAATACATTTGTTATGAAGTGGTAGTTATTAAAGATCGGTATTTTACATTTACGATTAACACCGGCTGGTTCGGTCATTTTGTAATCCGGCCGAGGGTCCCGTTCCGAGGTGGTCCAGACTAGTGGGAGTCTACTATAATTTATTACAGTTGGTAATTGTCTATAATTAGCGTTTGTTAAACTAATAGTTTGTGGTTTGGATTATTTAGTTTTGACAAATTAAGAAGATTTACCGCTAGTCGTCATCAAGTTATACAAATTTCGTAGGTTACGTTAAATGTCAAACATCCCCCCCTCCCTTAAACTAAGTGATCCCTGGAATGGGCCGCTTTGCCGCTAGTCACTGCTCCGGCACAGCTAATTTTAGCACTACACCACTGTAGAGGATTGTCATGATTTTCCTGTGTAAAATCGGGACACTAACTTCCCGCGCCGGTTGGGGGGGGATTCAATGGCGACGAAAGGTCCCAGGGTGTTTTTTAAGCTTTAAGCCTAGAAATAACTTGTATCGGTACTTAAATTTTGGAATTTGAAACAAAAATGTTCATGCTTTTTACATTCATGCAACATTTTAAATTACCTAGGTACATTTTAGTCCATAAAAACGGCCTCTTATGAAACTGTACCCCACAAATTCTATAATGACCATTTTGCAGCAACGTGCATCTCAAGCGATTTGCACGGTGTATCTCGAAGTGAGATGCATGGCACACTCAAAGGGGTTTGACTAAATGTGTACTGGTATGCATAGGTTACGTTTAAAGAATACTTATATAATATACATATCGGATCGTTGTTTCATGAATCACAATACTTGGTTGCAGCTCACATAACCAGGATGGACTCGTGACTCATGTCGACAGTGCTAAGCAAAAATTTGAATAGCCTACATTTGATATTATAAATTCCCAAACAGTTTATATTTTAAGTGTTGATAAAAATCTATTTTAGATTAGAATTATTATTTTATGTTATGCTGTTCTTTGTATGTCATTGAAAATGTGGCACTGTCAAACAGGGCTTCTTTGGAACAAAAATTTTTAATTTTTGCTCTAACTATTTTATCTTTCAAGATATATCGATAATAAAATATGTCAATGGTCCTACTATTTAAGCACTGTAAACGTGTCCTTTAACAAAATTAGACATTTCGTGTAAAAAAAACAAAAAAAACGCCTGCCCAAAATTACCCTGCTATGGGGTTCATTGTAACAGTGTATTGAAATGTGCTTCAAAACAGTGTGTAATGAGGCTACATTGGAACAGACACTAGAAAGCAGGGGTTATTCCAGAAATTTTGGTGCAAATTCCATGTTTGTATCATGAATGATATAGGAGAGACAACCTTTTTTAAAAAAAAACCTACCACCAGATTTCGGAACTTTACTAGAGTTTAAAGAAAAATCATATCCTTGTGAAGGTAATGAATTAGGCAGTTAATAAAACATGCACTGTGTACCCAAAGAGTTAGAAAACTAGAAAAATATATAACAATAGTTTATGTTACCTGGTTTTTTTTGTCACATCCGAGAAATGTTGGCTCCAGAAGCAAGGGTCGCTGCACCCTTTCAGATATCAGTCTGCTGCAGCTGTAGTATGTCACATTATTGAATGTTCAAACCATCAAACTTGTAGTACTGGAATACCAGTAAACCTCTCCTGTTTAATTTGGGTTCATCTAGCACTGCTACCACATCCGAAAAAGGGACATTAAGGTCTTCGCCACTGAAAAACTTTAGCGACTGACCTTGTACCGAATTTTTATTTATTTTTTTATATTTTTTGGATTCATATTATGTTAACATTATATTGATATTTTCTGAACCGAAAAAAGTGCAGCTCCAACATATGTAAACTTAAGCATTTAAGTACTTATACAAGTCCACTTTACACAACAAAGTGTGGGTGACTTTTTTTTAAAAGTACCTTAGGTTTGTTTTATTTTTAGGTATAGCCAAAATTATTGTTTATGATTTTTTTCCTTAAAGTTCCAAGAGTTTCCAAGAGTTAAACTATAATTTGATATGTAATAGTTATGAAAATGACATGTTATATGGCATTTATGATTTTTTAAAGACATTTTTAAAAGTTTGTCCAAAGTAGCCTCCACGCCCATAGTAGCCCCGTTTGACGGCACTAAGAAGGCCCATAGAACATTTAGCTCTGATTGACCTTGTAATACACAACAGCAAGGCTTCTTGGCTTGCAAATCAATAACAAAAGCTCTGATTAGCCTGGCAGAATTCCTAACTGACCTATTGGAAGAAGGTAACACAGCATCAATCACCCTCCTAGACTACGACAAGGCCTTCGCATTCCTAACTGACCTATTGGAAGAAGGCAACACAGCATCAATCACCCTCCTAGACTACGACAAGGCCTTCGAATTCCTAACTGACCTATTGGAAGAAGGCAACGCAGCATCAATCACCCTCCTAGACTACGACAAGGCCTTCGAATTCCTAACTGACCTATTGGAAGAAGGCAACATAGCATCAATCACCCTCCTAGACTACGACAAGGCCTTCGACTTCCTTAGTCATAACCAGCTTCTACCTAAACAACCCTATCAAGGATTGCTATTTAAGGAATTAATAGCAGACATTTTCCACCACTGACTAGCAAAACAAATTTTCATGTTATTTCGGAACCTGGAATCTGATAACGTTGAAACGTCATGAAAATTGTTCTTGTCTTATCAGTGATGGAAAATGTACGCAATAATTTCTTAAATAACATAAAATTTACATCACTCAAAATGAATTTCAAACAAAGGATATCCTAGGAGTATAAGGAATGGGGTAAGAGCTACTTAACGGAGAGGAGCCAACTTATAGAAATTAACAGTAGTAGGCTATAATCAGTAGTGGAAAGAAAAAACAGGTGAGTTACTTCCAAAAATCATCCTAAGGGGAATACCTCATGAATTTGTAGGACCAGCCCTGTTTATTCTGTTTACAAATTGACTTTCCTAAGCATTTTCAAAACTACAGCAACACACTGATACTGTTTCTGAGTATAAAAACCCTGACCAGCTTGAGGTGGCAGCTCATTCAACTGTCAGTATGACAGTACAGTCTGCCAATGTCACAATTATTACCACTATAATTACAATATTACCACAATACCGAGGCAGCTATTGTGGAGCACCATTAGAATGTAAGAAGTTGCTGTTGACTGGAGATTCTGAATGAAAATATGAGTATTACAACTCAGATATAAGAATGTAAACAAGTTGTTATTTTTGTTGCAGGGTGGTATCTTGTTTGGAAAGTATTCCTGTCCAACTTCAGGTTTGTACGGGAGCTGTTAGGAGGAATGTCTGACGCCCCCCCGGCTGAAGAGGAGACTCGTAAAACTCGAATCAAGAGAACTCGCCGGGAGTAACTAGTGAATTTATAAAGTCAGGGTAAAACTTATCCAAGATGAACATCCGTTGTGCCAAACCAGACGATCTTATGAATATGCAGCACTGCAATTTGCTGTGTTTACCAGAAAACTATCAGATGAAATATTACTTCTACCACGGGTTGTCTTGGCCGCAACTCAGTTATGTGGCAGAGGACGAGAAGGGCCAGATTGTCGGCTACGTGCTTGCCAAAATGGAGGAGGACAGTGAAGACAACCCTCACGGTCACATAACGTCACTGGCCGTCAAACGCTCACATCGAAGGCTCGGCCTCGCCCAGAAGCTGATGGATCAGGCAGCGCATGCCATGGTGGAGTGCTTCAACGCCAAGTATGTTTCACTTCATGTCCGCAAGAGCAACCGCGCTGCGCTGAATCTGTACACTAATACATTGAAGTTTAAGATATCCGAAATAGAACCCAAGTATTATGCTGACGGCGAGGATGCTTACGCCATGAAGCGTGACTTGCAGAAAGCCCACCCTTCGTTGATGAATTCTGCCAAAGGAGATTCCGGTGAACAAGATGAAAATAAGGGGATTGTGTCTGAGAGACTTTGAAGAAACTTTTCAATAAAGTGTAATGATTAGACGATCATTGTTAATAAAATTGTGTTCATAAAAATATTGCATTTTTTATTTAGGAGCAGTGTTTTAGTATTGCCTGTTTGTGATTAAACCCAACTTTTTTCTTGATTGTAATAAACAACACTGATTAGTATCTGTCTTGAGCTTCCGTTGAAGGCTGTGAGAACAGCTGTTTCATGATCAAGAATAGTTATCATCAAATCAGGAAGACCACAAAAATACCATTAGTAAATGAGGCAGTAGGGTACAAGTAAATTCATTAAAGAAAATTTGTTTGTTTACTATTTATTTGAAATTGTGTGGTTTAAAGCTTGTTCATGAGAAAGTATCAAGAACTTAACTGGCTTCACTCCAAGAAACGGTTAAGATAGGTAGCCTTAAAGAATATGTTATAAATAATCACTTTTTTACACTTAAATAAATTAACTATAATGAATAAATCTTATGTTGCTAATTATAACTCAATATGTTCCTTATTTAACTTGAACTTAAAACCAATGATGATTTTTGTAGAAAATTACTTTTAACTTCATATGGAGGAAAAACTCTAGTGATTCTAATTTTGAAATGCTAAAACTATTGGAAGGAAAATATTGTGATCACAAGGTTTGGAAGTTCTCGGGTTAGTATCTATAATTGAGTATGAAGTTTACTGTTTTCCATTACATTTGATATTATATAGGTAACTAGGACAAGAGTCATTTTACTGAACTCATAGTATGATGTAACCTACTCATTAAGTTTCAAATAAAGATTTATGGCAGAAGGTTTGATGCTGATTGGTCAGGTTACCTTCCATTATGTAAGTATTCTAGTCTTGGTATTAACCCCTGACTATGGTACCATTAAATAACTTGAGCAAATAAAGCTTAGATTAATGTTTGTATCATTATTTTATTAGACATTGTGATTTACATTAAAAATGCCAGTATTCATTTTTGAACCTATACCAGACGGTTCATTATTAGAAATCAACAGTATTAGTTTTAATATGTTAGCCGCCGAGCCCAAAATTACACATTCCTCCCGTATTGCCACACGGAACTAATGGACTAATTCCCAAAATCTTTTCAAAAATATTTAAAATATAGTCCATATGTACCATTTCAACAGATTTTATATATAAATAATCATTAAAAAGTCTTAGGTCCGTTCGGATCAAAATACAAATTTACGGTGTTTTTCCCCTTGTATGTTTGCACTTAGGTCCGTACGGACCGAAGGTACTTTTACACCAATTATTGTAAATTTAATGACTTTTTCCTTCGATTATACAACAACGGAGTTGCATAAACAATTTACAATAAAATATAACTCCGTAGTCGTGGTCAAGTCAAATAATAGACCACAGCGTATTATCCAGTTTTAAAAATATCCAAATAATGTTGATGGTCTCACGGTTACATTAACAACAGTTGTTTACTTAAAAGTCAGTCGACGAGTGATCCTGTACTTTTTGTCTCATTATTAATTGCTAGTCTATTGTTTGGCATCTGGTTGAGGGTTGATGTCATGTATTCAAGAGATAAGATACGTCCTACTATAAAATGCTAAAACTGAAACTAATGGTCGTAAAAAGACAAGTAATGGATAACTTTTTCATCTAACCATCACAAAATTAAATAAAATGTCAATCAAAGTTGTGTGACGTTCCGTTCAAGAGATAAAAATAATACAATCACTTCAATTCTTAAACTTAAGTAAGCCATTGTTATAATTACTAGTAATAACGCTTTTGGCAGTTTCATTCTTACTTTTATTTTTTATTTTTACCTAAAAACATAAGTAAGAATGAAACTGCCAAAAGCGTTATTATTAGTAATACAATCACTGTTTATCAGTTTTAGGAATTTTCCCGACTATTCAAAATTTGCAATGTTGATTTCTTCCTTTCTCGACATTTTAATAATTTCTATTCAAATTCCCGACTTCCAAACTTTTTGACTGCTTGACATCCTACAATTTATTTGCAATCAATTTCGCAAGATCTACACAAATAACATTACGAACACGTGAGGAGCTTTGACTTGTTCATCAATTTTTTAAATAAGGCAATATTCCTTACAATTACTTATGTATAATCTTTTTGTTATCGTAATTACTCATTTACTTCTCTTTTCTTTTAATTTATTTAATATATTTATCTTTTTTATAATTTTTTGTACTTTCACCTATTACAGGTATTTTTAACCATTCTAACTCAAAATTTATATCAAGGCTTGCAATTTTATACTATATGGTTTTATAATTAAAAAAAATGTATAACATTATTACTTAAATGCAGAGTTAAGTATTTACACACCATTCCTTATAATTTGAAAACTACTCATTAGGTCCGAACGGACCTAATAAATTGTAAATATTTTGTTCTACTATGAGTCGACAATTCGCAGCCCTGGTTGAAGCAACGAACCAAACCAATTAACGGCCAGTAGGCGTGGTCTATCTAGTATGCTAGAAGTTCTATGTTTTGCCGCTAGGTCGCTCTGGTGACTAACTTGAACCAGTTTAGTAAAACCTTGCATTTGCAACTTCTCAGGTCCGAACGGACCTAAGTGTCACTCGAAACGTACCCCATGTTTGGGTCCGATCGGACCTACATCGCAGCTAACGTGTTAAACCATTACCGGTATGCCTCTTGGTCCAGAGGGGGTAGCGCCTTAATTCGCTTAGACATTGATAAGACTAGCAGCTGTATTGGATCGGGTGGCTATTGATTAAATCCAACTAATGCGATTGAAGAATTCTTGCTGAGAAACTGAATTTTAACCTCATGAAATTACTGATTTAAATTTATATTATACCTAAAAAGAGAAGCTGATTATCTAAATGTCTTGAACATAACAATATTTTCCTTTAGTCTGTAGTTACATTCTCTTCTGCAAATCTGTTTTTTTTTTTAACTTTTTGTAATTATTTGTTAAGAAGTAAAATTGTGACAATGCCTATTTCATTTGTAAGGTGATCAAGGCAGTAAAGAATTTGATTTTATATACCCAATGATAGACACAGACCGCAGACAGAGCTCGCAGTGGTACAATTACAAATACAGTAATTAACAATGTTTTGGCAGATTCAAAAGCCAATATATTGGCCATTGGCGCTCAAAGAGTTAAAATACCAGGCACTTTCAGTTATACTGTTATTCCTTTTCAATTGTATACACATAGAATGCATACACATGCTTATGTTAGATATGGTATTAGTTGCAAGTAATGCCTGTGAAAACTATTCGACTACTTAGTTGAACAATACCATTCATCAGTTAGTGCACGCAGCACTCATTGGTCAATCACTAGTGAAGTTCCATTTTTATCATTGTCCCAGTTTATCCGGAATTTTAGCTATCCGGATCAGGACACTGCCACATTAGTCTGGATATACTGTACTGGACTTTACAGTATCGAATCAAGTGGCATTCACAGGTTAGGCTACTAATTGAAACTACAAGCACACTCATAGTTAAAAGGCTTTATGTTTTTAAATCAAAGCATAAATATATGAGACTACTTAATTGGTTTCTTAGATTAAAAGAAGGAATTTTTGGTAGAAAGTGTAAATTTAAACAAAAATTACATTTTACCAAACGTGATTCCAAAGCGGTTTTAAGTTTTTTTAAATGCAATTATGTAGTCTTTTAGCAATTTCTAAAACCTATGGTACGTCTTGTTTTTTAAAGAGTATCTTTAATATATATTAAGTTTCACCATCACTCTTCATCAGTGTTTAGATCAAATTCTTCCAAGTAGGAAGTATTGACATTTGTGCAGGATGCTGTTAGGCCAGGTTCTGAGCTAATGTCTTGTGTTTGTTCAATGTTAGTATCGACAAGGAATTGAACTGCAGGTAAGATTTCACCTTGCATTGATTTTTTTAGTATTGCAGTTCTTTTAATAATAGATAATTTCTGCAACACTTGATTAGCAGCTGACATTTTTGCTCCTTTTTTAGTTGTATCCCTCCCCTCCCCTGATATTCTTCCAACTATGCAGACAATCACAAATAAGTTCATGACTGATGGTTTCGTTTCATACACTGCTTTTAATGATGTAAATGCTAACATTTCATTTAAAGCGATTACAGCATTTTTTTCTACTTGAAAATCATCCTTTTCCCTTGGCAGGACTTGTTCTGCCTTGAATCTCAAGTTTAGCTTTTTGCACATTTCAAATGCTGCTTTAGTCTTTGCTGATTTTTTAGTACTGGCGTAACTATGAGTTTCTTCCCCTTCAAAATTGCATTGAAATACAAACCCACTCCCTGCAATGTGAGCTTCAGTGTAGACTGGGAATTCCGACCGTTTCGACTGGCAGTATTCGTTCAATACAGAAATCGGATTGCTGGTTCGAGAACAAAGTGGGGAATTATGAGTTTCATTACCAGTTTTGCTCAAAATACTGTCTGATGAAATGGAATTTAATCTGAACTTTTCAAAATAGTTTTCTTTATTCAGTAAAGTAATCATAGCTTCGGCCGCATTCCTTTTAGCTTCCTTCTTAGTATGAGCAGAGCGGACCACTTGATAGTGACCAAATATGCATTTGATACTGAACGAACCGAGCACCGAGGAAGTACACTCGGCATAACTCGTTACTGGTTCATCCTTGTGTTTCTGACTGAACTCATTTAGAAATCCAATGGGGTTATAGCACTGCTCAGTCATAACTTTGTAGTTAATTTAAAAAGCTTTAACTAATTTCCGTAATTAGAAAATGTTTAAGGAGTAAATTAAAATAACTAAATAGAAAAAATTAATTAAAAACTATGACACAGATAACTATTATTAAGTAATTTGTAAATTATTTACAAACAATATTTGACAGCTGCAGAATCAGCTGTCCAATCATTGGTCTAGTAAATATGGTTATAAACATAAGCATATAGACCGCGTGCGGATCTTCGTGAAGCCTGAGTGGGGGGGGGGGGTAGCAGAAAAATGGGGGGATCAGCGTTGGAGTGGAAGTTCACAATACCATGTGTCATAGTACTATCCCTGCGGAAAACATTTGGCTACTCTGTATATTAAATATATTTTACTGGGTGAACGTAAGGTAATTAAGTTTTTATGGGAGTCCTTATAAACACAAGGATGGTATTCAAACCATAATTGACAATATACTTTTATGTTTTTGAGTATTGTATTTTAAATTATGTCTCAACAAATTCTAAATTATTACATTAGGTATCTTCATTTTCTTTTCAAATGGAATGGTCAACACAAGCTGTTTCACTGCTGTAAGCAGTATATTTGGAAAATTTGTTCCTGTACGATCAGCTGTTTTTTGCTCTTAAAAAAGTTTATTTGCTTTTGCTGATTTGTAATTTAAATAGTTGTTTCCTATACAACTAATGTTTAAACATATGGGCGCAGCTAAATCGCTAGGTTGAAGGTAAATTAAAATAATTTGTGTTCAATAATCAATAAATCAATAAAGACTGTCCCACACTTCTCACGAATACGCCTGATCATTCGGCCGAACTCCAAATGTTTGGAGTAATCGCGAGAAGTGTGGGAGCTGCCTGAACTTTTTCGTACCAGTACACTATCGCCGAATGATTCTCTCGAATGTCCCGCCGAATGTTCGGAATGAGGCTTGCACCAAATCAACCGAATGTGTACAACGAACTAATCAAGTACACACTCGCCCAATACCATCCATGCTCGCCCATTCACTTCCGCTCGTCTCCTTTGATTAGTGCCAAAAACCCGACAAAAAATGGAGGACGAATCATAGTGAGGCGAGCTATCCCGAACATACACGAGCAGACTGAGTGTACACTATCGCGCTCGCCTTAGTTCGCCTTTGTTGGGCCATAGTGTACTGGTAGCAAGAATACGGGACGAAATGGTCAGTGAACATTCCGGAGGATGTTCGGCCGAATGTTCAGTGAACATTCCGGAGGATGTTCGGCCGAATTTTCAGTGAACATTCCGGAGGATGTTCGGCCGAATGTTCAGGCCTGTTCGCAAGATGTATGGGACAGTCTTAACCTAAGATTTGCGCATAACAATCACTTCGTGGTTGCAATGTTTTTGGTTTGACACGTAACAGATGATCACACAAGTGATTTTTAGTCAACAGACTAAGAACAGATGACTATCGCTCATCCCCACTCTAAAAAAACCGGTTTAAACCACTTTTACCAATAACACCCAGGCTTCACGAAGATCCGCACGAGGTCTAAAGGATGTTATATAAAAAGTGTACTGACTCGGAGTCTCTGAGGTCTAACAGGCCTGCATACTTCCTCTTTCACTAAAGTCACATGGAACTCCATGTGACCGGCCGGCCAGAAGCCGAATATCCCAGTAAATAACATTGAAAGAACAAACCCTCCTCATTATTTTTGATCACCTCTGAATTGAATTATAAACCAGTAATTTTGAGACACATGAAATATTAATATGGATAAAACATCAAAATTATTACAATATTACCCAATCCCAAATGATTTTTTAACATTTTTGTACAGGTTAAAGTGAAATTTGTTTTGAGTTTTGAAAGTTATAATTTGTTTTTCAGAATGTCATAAAATTAAAATCAGCTAATTTAATGTTTTTTTATGTGAAAGGTTAAGCTTTGAAAAAAAACTTTGAGGCTGACCTGTGACCTTCAGAATTTAAATCAAAAATTGAAAACTACCTATGGATTGAGTCAATTGTTTTGATATCTCAATCATCAAAATCGGTTCTGAAATGTTGGAGAAAGTACTCATAAAGCATCTCCTTAAGCTATGGTTCCACAGACTGCAGAATTTACGGCAGGAAGTCTGAAATTTTCTGCTGCGGAGATTCCGCTACGTAAAATCCGGAGAGGTGGTTCCTGTGACTCCGTAAATATCGGTGCGGAAATTCAGTTGTGTCCAAACTAGTGACGAGCATGGATAGGAAGAGGAAAGCCCTCGTGGCTTTGATGCTTTATGATGACATTGATGATGATGTTGTCGATCTTTTGTATTTGTTAGTGCCAACTCATAGTGATCAAAGTGATATTTTTAAGAATAGCCAGTGAAGGAGCTTACAACATACTCGTTCGTAGACATTTGGTAGACAATGAAACTAAATTTAAGCGCTACTTCTTCGTGTCGAAAGACCAATTTTTATTTTTGGTTAAACTCGTTAAAGATTACTACTATTGTCATTATTATTTGTTTAATAAAACTACCAGAATACCCTTAAAAGTCCATTTTGTTTATTCACTGGCATGTGTTGTTAAACGGTAATTTTATTTTAAAGATACATATTTTATAGGTATATTCCACACATATTTGTTTTGTTAAAAGCATCTATTTTCAATAAAAAGGTGTAAGCTTGATTTCAGAAGAATAGACATTTAAATTGTTCCATGTTACAAGGGGAAATACCCCCCTGATCCCTATCGAATCTAGGCCACTGGAACTTATAACAACTAATGATAAATTAAGATTATCTGTTTCTCAAGTTTTTCTCCTATTGTATTCCAAATTGCGTATTTTTTATACTCCAGAAAACATCATGGCCTGACACCAACTCAACGTGTTCCTCCTCTTCGGTCGATGAAAAACGTTCATCAACAATACACAATATTACAACAATACCCCCGTCGCAGCAAACCTGCGTCCTCAACGAATTTCCAATGCACTTATATATATGTTTTACTACTACATTAAGCCAATTACCAAATTTCACAAAAATACATTCATAAACAAGTGATTTATAACATTTTATTTATTCTCCATAAGAATAATTAGGGTTAAGGACGCAGGTTTGCTGCAACGAGGAAGATAAGTAATGTGTTTGTTTGCAATTATTAATATAACTGAACCAGGTGAAGCTACATTTTAGCGAATTTCTTCTATAGGGAAGAAGCTATTAGCGTATGGCATGGTAAGACCTAGGACCGGGACCACGATAACTTTTCTTTTTGAGGTCCCCAGACCCAAAAACACCATCCGTTAGAAACTGTATATATATATATATATATATATATGTCCGTGGGTACGATATCTCTCATAAAAAAGGTCCGATTTTGATGAACTTAGGCACAATCGTGTAAAGCAGCATTTATGACTTCAAGTTCGAAAACCAGGCAGATCGCCCCATCCGAAGTGGTATTTTGGGGGGGTTTTGTACCCCAAAAATTGGATTTTTGAAGTTTCTACATGTAATATTTATTGAAATCAAATTTTAGTTTTCACCACTGGATTTAGCTTTAAAAAACACACAATTTGGTGTTTTGATTATTTCTCTACGTCAATTGGTTACAGAGATATTGAAAGTGCTAAACACAGTACGTTGTCCAATGTTATTCTTATGGAGAATAAGACAAAATTTATATCTCGCTTATTTATGAACGTATACTGACGAAACTTGGTTTACAGCTTCATCTGGTTGTGGTTATTTGCACAAAAAAAGCAATGTTTAAGGATTATTCCCGTAGCAGCAAACCTGTGTATTCAGCCCCCATGTTATTCTTATAGAAAATAAGTAAAATGTAATATCTCCCTTAATTATGAACATAAATTAATTAAACTTGGTATGTGGCTTCACCTAGTTGAGTTATATTGATGTTCACATAAAAACCCATTTTTTGTATGCCTTTTTGCAGCAAACCTGCGTACTCATCCCCCGTGTTATTCTTATGGAGAATAATTAAAATTGCATGAATCGCTTATTTATGAATGAATATTGATCAAACTTGGTAATGTGGCTTCACTTAGTTGAATTATATTTATATTTGCATAAACACCAATTGTTTGTGATCCTTGTTTCAGCAAACCTATGTAATCATCATCTAAGATCTAAGAACCTTTATGTCTGTAATGTCGGAAACCGTCTGACGTTCGTTACACGAAATCGAAGTGAGGTTATTGACATTAATTTTTGTTCAGAAGCAGTCCTTAGGGTCATTGACAATTGGCACGTAAGCCACGAGGCCTCCTTGTCTGACCACAGGTACATCTGTTTTAACCTGCAAAGTTAAAAGGACTCGCCCTGCTATCGAGATCCCAGGAAAACAAATTGGTCAATCTATAAGTCTGACCTTCTGTCTCAACTGGGATCATTAGGTAGGAGGGTCAGCTGCTTTGCAGACATGGACCAGATTGCTTCTGATCTTCAGAACGCAATCGTAAGCTGCTTCCAGGACAATTGTCCATTGCGGCGGGGAAAGAGTCACACTAATACTAAGTGGTGGACTGCTGACCTTGAACGCAAAAGGACGGTTGTCAGGAAGCTTTATAACCATTGCAAACGGAGCTGTATCTGGGAGCCATACTATAAGGCACTGACAGAATATAGCCTTGCAATCAAAAAAGCCAAAGAGAACTCTTGGAGATGGTTTACACAGGAGGTAGCAGACTCAGCGCAGCAGCAAGACTGCAGCGTGTTTTAGCTCCAAGCCCTATTGGCCTCCTGGGATCCCTGAGGTCACCAGGGGATATACCACTGGAATTGATGGAAGTCTCAAACTTCTCCTTGAGACTCACTTTCCGGATTGCATTTTTGAGAGTGACTGTTTAGGCATGTCCGGCAACAGCGAAAGGGGCTCATGGCCAAGAGCTGATCGCGGAAGCTGGACTTTAGCCTGACGAATAAATATATTCACATATAAGCGATTTTAATTATTCACCATAAGAATAACGTTGGTAATGAGTACGTAGGTTTGCTGAAACAAGGAACACAAACAATTGGTTTTTATGTAGGACATGTTTTTGTAAACCTAAAAAGTCCATTTTATATTTTGAAAATGAGCACAATTTCGGTGTCACTGCATTCGTATTTTAATGCAGAATGATATGCAAAACTTTTATATTTTGCAATTTCTGTGTTGACGAGGTGGGAATTACTGGCGGTTGGTCAGATTTTCACCACGCTTTTAAATGGGATTAACAGCTGCAAGTCGGCCGCAGAGTCACGTGACCAAAATTTATGCAGGCCCGTTACTGTAGTTGTCGTAGATCCCGGGTGAAACCAGGAACGATGGCAGCTAATCTACCATATTTTCTTCTATTCCTAGAATATATTTTTTATGACATTCTTCAGTCATTTGCCTGCATTCCTTTCTTAATTTTCAAAAATAAAATTGAAACTTTTTATACTTGTACTGATTAAAACTGTATTAAACCTTTGTTTATATGTATTTAAATAAGAAAGTCAGTTATCAAAATGTTTTCCAGATAGTAGACATTTTCAGATCTTATTTATCGCACCATCCAAGTTTTACTGAAGGTTAAGAAAATGTATGAACGTGAGTTGCTTGGTTCAAGTAATTGGAAAACAAATTCCAACAGAACTCAAAAATGTTTTCCGTAAAGCAAACTATTATCTTGATTTTATCAACTCTCTAATGAGATTGAACGAAAATTGAGTTATTATTGCTTGTTTGTAGTGAAAAAATTAACTCATAAGTTTAAAGTTATATTTATGCATATGAAGTTAATTTAGGGTGATAAGGAGGGGAAACGTTGCAACAAACATCAGTTAACAATATTTTTCATACAACAAATTCTATCTTGTTTGTAATATACGCAAACAAATCAGATTTTAACTTTCCATATTGTGTATAGTAAAAAAATAGGTATTTTTTAAATAAATAAATTGTATAAGTAAATAAACAACAATACAAATTGTCTTAAGTGTAATATCAAATAATGTTCATAAAGTAGCCAATAGCTTCACAAACTGATGTCATAATGTAACTTTGAGCATGTAGTGTAATCAGTTTCTATTCCTTTCACAACCCGAGAAAGTTGCACAAGTTGTAGTATTTCCTTTGAGAGTGTTTGGACTTCTCCAAGCATCCGTAAAGTTCATTAACCTTTAGACAGTCCGTCTTACTCAGCATCTTCCGTTGCCCCAGCTTGGCTCCTGGGTACTTGGCCGTGATTGTTGGCTTCCCTTTGCCTTTACTGAAACAAAAAAGTTTAGCAAGTCGGTTGACCTACAATTTTACATATGAACAACTTAATCTGTCCTTTACTTTTTCTGAGAACTTTAAGTTAAAGAAACTTTACAAATCACAGTGAGTTTTTAAGTGAAAGAGATTACAGTAGAGCAATGATATACATAGCAATGATGACATAGTGTCACTTAACCAAACATTCTGAAATAAATTGAAACCCACGAAGGATTCTTCATGCTGACCAGTGAATTTTGGATATGATTTATAATAAATATATGGCATTAATATAGAACTGAATAAATAGCATCAATATGGATTTTGACTGGTAATTTGAATAATGAGTGGCTGGCCACTCCTAGATTTTTATCAATGAATACGTTTTTTTTTTTTTTAACACCGGAAAAATATTTGTATGGCTTACCTGAAGAAGTACCTTCCATAATGCATTATACTGTCGTAATCGTACTCAAACTTGTAAGTTGTGTTATCCAAACTTTGCTTGTCAAAATTGGTCTTAAAACCTAGGAAATAAATGGGTTATTTCTTAAAACTTTTGTTATAGCACATTACCTAAAATTAGTAAATACATAATAAATATTTATTGCTCGAGTGATCAACAAATGTATGGCAATACTACATAAATAGTTAGATGCAATAACATACAGACAGTTCAGAAATTAACACTAAACAATTATACCAACCACTTTTAGTATTCAATTTGACTTGTTATATGATTTTACTCCTAATGCTTATTGCACTCCACACTTCTACACTCTATTCCACATACACCGTGCAGTACAGAGTGCCTATAAGCCATTTTCAAATGGGTTGACGCAACTCGCATGACGACATAGACATAATGAACACAGCCAGTGGCGTACCGACGGGGAAGGTCCGCGCCCAGGCCCCGCTTTGGCATGGGCCCCCAAATTTTGAAAAATGTTTGAAAGTCTGAACGAGTTTTCCCGCCGATATCTGGAGAATCGCTACCGATTCACTGTCATATTTTCGGCCGTTATTACACGTAGTAAAGTAGTAAAGTAAAGTAGTAAATTTTGGACAGTATTTTGTTTTCCTTTGACGTTTACAGCCAACGTTTACGATGTTAATTTCAGATTACATAAATGTGTAGCGTCTTAATTACGGCCGATAATATGCGGTTCGGTCGCCATTTACTCAGTTAGGTTTTTTTTATGACCGATTCATGTCATGCCACGTAATTTTCGGCTGTTTGTACGTGGTGCGATCGTCTTTGGCAGCCGTTACTACGCGATTTGGCAAGTCCCGATCGTCTGAAGAAAGGCGGGAAATACTCGCTTGAACTTTCGAATATTTTTCAAAACGTTGAGTCCAGTTCAACACTACTTTAGGTCTTAAATGCTCCAATTTTTGAGTACTCGCATGCCCCTATATATACCGTACATATATATGTATAGGTCCCCCTCATCAACCAGTATATATAGGCCCATACAAATATATCAAGTGCCGCCCCAGGCCCCAAACTATGAAAGTAGTATAATACACTGATATAATATAAGTACTATAATACACCCCAGGCACTGAACAAAGCTCAAGTAGTATATCATGGCTAAATTCCATAAGACTTGTACTGCATGGTGGATTATAGTATCCTTAATACTTCCGGATTAATCAGTCAATCAAAAATTCTTTATTTATAAATCATGTACATCAGTACAAAAAAATAGTGTCAATGGATAGTTATGAAAAGAAAAATGCCATATCTTTATATCTTGAGTACAAATCCAAACTATTACAGATATTTACGAAAAGAGGCAAAAAAACTAAATAAAAAGAATCACATGGTTTCGACCTTAATTAAAATTACATCCAGTAAACCAAGATACCTACATTATATGAATTCCTCCAGTGAATAAGGTGATTTTCCCATTAGATTTTTTTTTAGTTTTGTTTGGAATGATTTGCAGCTGGATTCATTTTTTATAGAGATAGGTAATTTTTATGAAATAATGATCCAGCATAAGTTGGCTTTTTCTTGAAGAATTCCAACTCGTGGGATGAGGTCACAATATCTCTTTTATATCTTGTGTTATATTTATGAGAAATCATTGGATCTTTTTTCCTACTTATTTCCTTGCCAAACATGTGGTTTCAAAAATGTTTATTACATGAACAGTTAAAATATTTAAATCTTTAAAGTATAATTTTACTGAATCGTCATTTTTGAGATGTAGCATGAGTCTTAATGCTTATTTTTAACAATAAAATTTTGTTTAAATTTTGCTTTGAGGTGGCACCATACAGTGAAATACCATAACATTTATGGGAATGAATACGGGCAAAGTATATTTTTTTTAAGTGGATCTAAATGACATAAATAAGACAATCTTTTTAACACGAACAATCCGGAATGAAGCATTTTTAACAGTTTTTCAATGTGAAAATTCCAATTTAAATTTTCATCTATATGCAATCCCAAAAATGTTGTCTCTGAGATTTGTTCTAATGATGTAAAATCAATCATTAAATTTGGTGGTTTAATTCTATCTTTTCTTTTTTAGTTGAAAATGTCATAAAATTTGTTGTTTTTGAGATATTGAGATAAAGTTTATTTGTCTTAAGATATTGATGAATATTATTTAATTCCAAAAACACAGCTATTTCTAAGCTCTATATATTTTACCCTGATACTTTAAGATTTGAATCATCGGCATAGAGACATAGTTTATTGTTTTTGGGATTTTCAATAATTTTAGGCATCTCTTTTATGTAGCACAAAAATAAAATTGGGCCCAGTATTGAGCCTTGAGGGACTCCCCATTTTATAATGCGTTTTGATGAATTTACTGTGTACAGTTGTTACTTTTAAATTTTACTTCAGCAAATTGACTACGGCTATCCAAATAAAACTGAAACCATTTTAGGGGTGCTCCTCGTATGCCAAAGTTTTTCAGTTTATTTAGCAAAATTTTGTGGCATACACTAGCAAAGGCCTTTGAAATATCCAAATAAATACCCAAAACACTTTCACCATTATCAATAAATTCTATTATTGATTCAATAAATAACTGCTGCTCTGAAACCATGCTGAGAGTTATGACACAAATTATATTTTTCCAGAAAATCTACAGACCTTGTGTGCATTGCTTTCTCAAATACCTTTGATATTGGAAGGGAGCAGCGACACAGGCCTACAGTTTGAGACATCTGTAACCTCACCCTTTTTATGCAGAGGAACTACTTCGGCTAGTTTTAATTGTTGTAGAAGTAGGCCAGTTACAAAAGAGGAATTCACTAAATGTGTTAGTGGCTTTAATAAAAGGTTACCTATATATTTTAGGATTTTAGTTGGAAATTCATCATAGCCACTTGACATTTTATTCTTAAGTGAATTAATAATATCCTGAATCTCATTTTCGTTCACAGGAGTATGTCGAATGTAAGGACATTCAAAAAATCTAAATTCAGTTAAACTGTTAAATTCTACATCGGTATTACCTATTTTCTGAGTTTTATTTAAATTGTCTACTATATCTAAAAAATAATTGTTAAAAATATTTGCAATATGATTAGGATTACTAATAATTTTTTTATTTAACTGAAGTTGAATGTTGTCAGCTGCCTTTTTTATTTTTATTTGATACCTCACTGTTAATTATTTGCCAAGTGTTTAAAACGTGTTTAAACCTACTGGTGCACTTTTGGACGAAAATGATTACAATTTCTCAGCACAAAAGGAGTTAATAAGACCCTAAATAGAGTCTGAAAAAATATGGAGCTAATATTGTGCTTACCGGGAACAACATTGTCAAGGTGTACTTTTACGAACTTATCCCTGTCGGCTCTCGACTGCTCGTGGAAGAGGCCGAGAGCGTGAAGCAGCTCGTGGATGGCTCGACCTTCACTGCCGAGGCAGTTGGGACCCTTCTCATCCGGGGCCTGTAATGACACAATCTGCGCCCCTCCGAACCGGCCCACGTATGACCAGCACCTGTCAAACAATTACACACAGATCTGTTAAAATGCCCACTTTGATCTTCCCCATCAAACAATTTTCTTCAATTCAATTCAAACTTTCTTTATTCGTTATACACTAATATACATGAATGGTGTCGTAATAAAATGAATCTTATTACTATTCATAGTTAAAATTTAAAATAATACAATTACATGGCTACTTATTCCAATTATCAAATCAAATTTAATCAAAAGAATACAAAGCCTTAGTGAAGAGAAAATATTTGAGTTTTTTCTTGAATTGAGATGAAGTAGCTGCAGATGTAATATCTTTTGGGATTTTATTATACAATTTTGAACCTCTATATGTTGGCTTCTTTTTATAAAGTTCTAATCTGTGAGAATTTAGATACAATTTGTTCCTGTTTCTTGTCATATAATTATGGTTATCTCCCATTAATTTTAAATGTTCTGATCTGAATTTTACTGACAAAATAGTTTCAAAATCATAAATCCCGTAAAATTTAATCATATTCAGAGATATAAAATGTTCTTTTACTGAAGTTTTCGGCTTAAGGTTAAGGAATTATACGTATGGCTTTCTTTTGTAATTTTAAAATAGAGTTTAGGTTGCTCATAGATGTAGCCCCACGTGGGATATGCCAAAATAAATAACTGAAAGACTGTATGAGTAATAAATTGTTTCTAACGAATCAATATAAACAAAAAATTAATCTTGATAATGCATATATTCCGGAAAATACTTTGGAGATAACTTTTTCAGCATGTAAGTTCCACGAAAGGTTTCTGTCTATTTAGAGTCCCAAAAATTGTATGTAATCTACTTTATTTATTGTTTTATTACTAATCTCAATTGTTGGATTGATGGGAATTTTTGTTCGGCGAGTCCTGAATGTGATGAAATTGGTCTTGTCAGGATTCAGTAACAGCTGTCGGTCATTAAAATATTTTTCGAAAGCATTCAAATCAACTTCAGATGCCAATTCTAATTATTTTTCTGAAGGAGCTGCTATTTTGAGATTCGCGTCATTGACATAGAGATATAATTGGCTACTGCTAGACAGTTTTAGTAAATTCCTTGAGTAGCAAATAAACATTATTATATTATTTTTAGGTGTCTTATTACTTGAAACTGTTTTTGTTTATAGCCAGTGTTGCAAAGAGATGCAAATTTAACGGTTAAAAGTGAAGGAAAATGAAGAATTTTAAAACTCTTTATGGGAATCAGTAATTTTGTGAAGTTTTTCAATGTCGATTGTGTGGTATTCAAAGAGATTATGAATTCCCTTAGGAAACTTCTGAAAATGTTTGCAATGGTAAACTAAATAAAAAACGTCATACATTAGTATTGATTTAACTTTTCAGTCTAAACCCATACAGACTAATTGATTTAAATCAAGTTTGGTTTGATGTTAAGGATACCTTATCACTGACAACATCTGTGCAAGGATTTGCAAATTGGTTACTGATATAAGGTGTAGTTTTGATTTGTTATTTTCTGCCAAAGGCATTTTTTATAGTAACAAATACCTCACATTTGTCTGAATAGGGGTTTAAATTAGGGTTTGTCTTGCCTCTACCAGAGTAAATTGTAAATTATAATTAGCAGTTATCTCAGCAGTAACGTCCAAAGATTAGACTGTCATAAAAAATCTGCAGATACAAAAACTGATGTACCGGGTACTTACCCTTTTGGGTACTTGATTGGCCATATGAGAAGGAAGTCTTTAGCTTTCCCATTCCAAGGTACAAACTTGATACAGGTCATGAAGTTTATTGTTGTTATAGCTTTATAAATGGTTACATAATTGTCTGGCTCTGAAACAAAATAAATTGTTTTGTATAATTTTTGTTCTATAATGCAATACAGATATACAAATATAACTTTTGTTCGGATATGTGGATTTATATTTACTATAACATCACTGCAGCAATGCTGAGTGGGTTGAGTCCTGGCCTACTTCACAAAAGACCTGGGTTCAATTTCCGGTGAAATCCATATGACTTTTGAAATTCATGCTGCCAAAGGCACGCTTCAGAAGGCACGTTAAGCCATTTGTTCCGGCTACATAAGTAGCTGACAGGTCATGTCAGAGGCACTAGAGTGACTTGAAAACTCTGACATTGGACCTTGGCCAGAAGATTATACAAACTTTAATTTTATTGCAGCAAAACCCGGATAAACAAAATGTGAACACTGGGGAAAAACTAAAGTTCTCTAACTTTCCAATATGCTTGAGAGGTGAAATTTGGTAAACTGATTCTTTAGGTAAAGGGTTTTCATCACGATCTGACCTGAGGGCTCCACCCCGTGAGTCGCCAAAGTTTTAATGCTATTCTTTGGTGTTCAATTTATTTGACCAGATGATAGCATAAACAGATATTATTTATTTGGTTAATCACAGAATGCAACACACACATAGACATTCAACTGTTGTATTTCCGGGTGAAACCAGGTTATATAAAGCAGCTTTTCTAAAATGAAATAAAAGAGTTAAGTTAAATGCCTGAAGAGGACAACCAAAACTAAGTTTCGCTTCATCAATTTGTTTGAGATATTAGAATCTGCCACCTTGTCTTAATTTGTACATTCATACATGGTGTAACATTCGTACAAGGTGATTAATCAGTTTAGAATTTGAACAGTAACAAAAATCATGTTATTGTTTAACACTCACCGTACAGAGGGCTAATTACATAAGGTACTGTTCTGTTTTGCCAAAGTTTCTCAGGAAAAACATCCCAACGTAAACCGACTCGCCAGTGCTCATAGGCCTGTGAAAATTAGAATGTCTCTTTAGTACAACCACAGACAATGAAACAGATACAGGCAACTCACCGACCTGTGCTTGGCCTGCGTTGACCACAGGGCGTGCCACTGTGTTGCAAGTTAACATTGGCGCAGCACCTGAGCCGACGTGGAAATGCGGAAAACTCTCCTCAAAGCACCTATCGCTATCAGATCCTTTTGTGTGGTACAAACTTAGCCTTAATTACTCATCATCCAATATATTATTATTATTTTTTGTTCTTTATGCCTTCATTGGACCACTTTAGTCATCTTCTTCTGAGGTTTTCTTGACAATAGACAGTAGACAATTTATTTCTTTCTTTCAACAATACCCACATATTGTAATAGACATCGTCAATACAACAATTAAAAGTACAGTGAACAGTGCAGTCAAAAAACCTTGTTACATTAACTGACAAATTTATCAGATTTTCTGTTCTCTCTCAGCCCAGTATTTCTTCATTCGCTCAGATCGTAATTTCCTTTATCTGTCTTTTAATCTTGTTTTGTTGTCTAGTCTGTTTGTCGTTTAATATCTTGATTTTGTTTGTTTGTTTATATCCAACACACACACATAAATATATATATATACATATGTATATATATATATATATATATGCATATATATATAAAATATATATAAAGTTGTGAACACATTATGAAGGCATTCTTATACATGTGGTTTTTTTCAGGTTTTTCTACACCCAAGGTTGTAATTCAATAAGTGTTACAACACTTCAAAATATATTCAATTTTACGCTGTAATCACATAACAAAATTGTAAAACGTATGAAAACATTTTTATATTTTTCCAAACAAAACTAAAGAGGACAAAGAATACACAATCAAATTTCTATTCAACTACTAAAATAAAAATTCTAAGATATGAAATAATTCAAGTTACTGAAAAAAGTTTTGAGGTCTATTAGTTTATGTTTTTACTAAACCTTTTCCCTTTAAAAGAAAATTGGTAAAAGGAAGAAGGAATAATTTAAGTTGCAGAAGCAGTTATTACTTTTATCGAAAAACAACTACATGAGCTAGAATTTTTCAAGCTGATCACCGTCGAAAAAAGAAAATTTATTCATGTTATTTGCCTTTTTTATTGATATATGATTTTGAAAATAAGATTACATATATTGCCGTCGTCAGTCCACTAGTTTTATTAGATTACTAGCTGACAGCTAGCTGTTTCAAATCTTCATATCAACAAAATTTAGAACACTGTCATCATCTTGAAGTCTAAAAAATTGTCATCGATATACAGTTTGCTTGGCCATCCAAACATAGGGAGTATATGTTACACATATTGTGAATTGAATGTTTATAAGCGTCAAGTAAATGTTTGGGTTTATTGTTTAAAATGTTGCAAACTTCACGTTGATGACACTGGCGTAACTTATTTTGATATGAAGATTTGATAATGGGGCAGCACTAGTCACAAAACGAGTAATAAAATAAAACTAGTGGATTGGCATCTGCACCCTAATGGATACGTAACCTTATTTTCTAAGAAAATGTAGTAAATATGTTATTGCTAACTGTGTGATTGTAACATATCTAATGTACCACTCAATGAATTATTTTAAATAAATAATATAACATTTAGTATTCAGCTGCTGTATACCTCGTCCGTGATGGCCATATCTCCCTGGAACAGTGCCGGAGTGACCTCTGGGTCCTCATCATCCTCCAGTCCATCGTCTCCCACTGGGAAGTGTGCTGGAACAGAAAAAATCATACCTTTGGGTACAAATCAAAAGATTTACTGCAATAAAAAAAACTGTGAAATGTCTATGGGTGGATTTCAATCTTAGGAGACCAGAGATACAGAGAGATACTTTTGTGGTAGTTGGCGCCTGCGGTTTGTGCATGTGCAGGTCACTTTCCCCTTCATGCCTCTTAGTATGGTCAACTGACCAATCTAAATTTATTTTAACATATGTTTTATTTTGGTCAAGTGATTACCTTAGACAGATAGCACACACCTGACAAGATACATTTTTGGAAGTGAATCCAGTTTTTGAGCAATGAACCTACTATTAAATGGCGGCAGCCAAAGATGAAAGATGGTGGCACTCCTGTTTATCATGAGAAATATAAATAAAAACGTGACAAGAGCTCAGTTTCATTAGAATGCTCTTCAAGGTAATTGGTTTATATTCCTAAATAAATTGTTGATATTTTATTACTAAATTACCATATTTGTCCCGTTTATTTTTAATGTTCAGAAAAGTAGAGCAGAAGTAATACTACTTCTATATAGAAAGCTCTCGACGCGAGCTCACTTTAATTACACTCCTTTACAGTATAAGACATTTTTACCCAAAAAAACTATTGGTTGATGTTGCCGATTAGATGCTTGAATTTTTAATACCAAATTTAACTATATTCAGAGGTTGTTTTTTTAATAAAAGTAATAATCACAAAATAATTAAAGAAAACTCTCAACCCACACTCATTTAAATTATGTTCCTGGCCAATAGAAAATGTTTGTTACCAAAAAAACTAAATAATTTTGTTATACTTATAAGTGCTCAAACTTTATATCTTAGTTTAATATTGCTATACAGGTGATTTATCTTAATTATTATAAAATTGTTAGAAACTATTGTTTGGCTTCATACAAGAAGATATCCTTGATTTAATTTAAACTAATGTGAATTCGAAAGACAAAAGTGCCATACAACGTTTTTTTTTTATTACTCATAAGAGTTTTACATGGATGGACTTTAAATTAAAGCAGAAACATTGACAAATAAACAATGCACAACTGAGTCTGGTCGTGCTTTCTGAATTTATTATTCATAAGTTTCTACACCCTACACCACTACTTATTTAGAAGCTACATCAGGTTATAGACCTTTAAAGCTTATTAGTTAAAAATATACATATAATAAACGGTATCAGGAAACTGACACATACTTTCTCCTTTTTAGCCCAATTTTAATGAATAAATTACTTTTTATTTACTAAATATAGAATACAAAGCACGGTCGAATGTACAGAAAATCTTGTAAACAAGTTGTTTTAAAAAACATCCACCCAAATCCCTGCTTTGGAGGCACTACAGAATCCATTGCTACACTCGTGGTTTTAAGAGGGGAAATGCCCCCTATTCCCCCCCAGGGTTATTAAGGGGCAACATATTTCTAATTTACTCTGTTGGTCAATGCTAACTTGACAAGCATATCAAGTTTGAATGAAATTTATCAGTAAATAAGAGAGAAATAGTAATTTTTGTATTCCCCATAAGAATAACATTGGACAACGTACTGCGTTTACCGCAAAATGGAAATTCCAATTTTCTCCGCAACCAGCAATCGTAGAATAGTAATTAAAAAAACTAAATTATTTAGTTTTTTGAGCTCTTTTTAATGGTGAGTAGTAATATTTGTTTATGTTTATGTTTTTTTATGAAAAATCCAATAAACTGAATTTTTGATGTTTTAAGTCCTGTAATTTTTGAACCCGAATTTTTATAGACATGCGGGTGGTGTCATTTTGTTGGAAAACTAAAGTTCTACAAATGACTAAAGTTTAATCAAAATCATTAGAGCCGTTTTTGAGAAATTTGGATTTTTCATGTTTTTTGGCGGTTTTGGGGGGATAATTACCCTTAAAAATCAAAAATTCAAAAAAATGAAAAAAACGCCTGGAGATATCGTGGATTAGTACCTACATGCCAAATTTTATAAAAATCGGCCCATTGGTTAAGGCTCTAGCTCTGTACACATCCACACAGACACACACACACACACACACACACGGACACACACACACACACACAGACAGACATCACGTAAAAACCACTTTTTTGGGTTCAGGGAGCACCAAAACGAATATTTCCACTAACAACTCAAATTCGAAAATTTTTACGAAAACAATACTTTCTCCATATACTATGTATAAGGGGAGAAAGTAAAAGCACTAATTTATAGAAATTTTTTATGAAATATTTAAAACGTAATGTAGTTGATATGACAATTAATTTCTTTAAGCTTTTTATAAAAACGTCTTTGATGCAACAAAAAGGTTTATTTAACATATTGTGGCCGACAGACAAAGTTATAACGTGGAAGACAGAAATAAATAATAGCTAAAATGTTACTATTTGAACTCCTTTCTGTGCCCTTTTACTAGGTTATGTTTTAAGCAACAGGTCCCTTTTACTTTACAGTAGTTTAATCATCAAATAAACTTTTTAAACCATAAATATTTTACGCAACAGTTCTCTACCATTTTACATAATCATTATGTTTTTGAGAAGTATTAAAAAAATATAGTTATACAGCACACAAGCTCTAAGTTAAATCTATATTTCTTTTGATTGTTCAAATGATTTATTTCATGCTAAATTACTCAGATGGATTAATAAATTAATATTGTCTTAATTTAAAGTTGATTTGAAGTTCATACATGCATGAATAAAATTTGTTAATATATAGTTGTCATTTTTTAAATATATACAAAAAATAAAAATACCAAATATTACTTAAAAATATATTAACTACAATTTAATTAATAACAATTTGTATTAGTATTTATGCTTCCAAAAACCTCACAGCAGATTGACACAAACCTGATTCAGGTATCGGCGGTTTCACGGTGTCAGAAAACGCAGGGATATTGAGAGCGACAGTTCTTGCATAGATGAAGCCGAGTAGTCCTAGAAATGCTGTGGTGGTGAACACGACAATATGAGCCCGCAGACAGATCATTCCAGTGGCACGGAAACATCACACAGGTTAGGTTAGGAGCGGCACAGCTGGCGGGTCAATGACCCCGCCTCCTCAAACCTGTTGGAATCCTAATCAGAGTTTATCTCATTTCCATACAGAGGATCGGTTTGCCCACTCATACACACACACACACATGGACACAAACACCGTTATGACAGTGCTGAATTACTGTCATAAACAACAATCTTCCAGATTACACTCACAGTTTTAATTTGTGATTGCATTTTAAGTATCAGGTACAGAAGAATTTGTCACTTCTATAAATAAAAATTACTAGTGGCTTGAAGGGGCCATAGCCCCTAACCTTGCTCCAATACTCTGTCCTATCTTATTTGTAGGAACACATGTCAGTTTGTAAAATACAGTAGACACTTACTTAATCACTGACATGTTTTAATGTAAACAAAACAGACGTTTTTAAATCACCATGCTTTTCTTATGGGAGATTTTTTATGTCATTTCTCGTTTGCCGGTAACTTTTTAGAAAAACTGATATTTTTCCCGAGTCCCTGAGATCGAGACCTTTAATTTGAGCCGTCTCCCATTATCCTGCGATTTGCCAAACTCCCATTATTTTGAGTTAAAAATTCCACTTACAGAATTATATATAAAGATATATATACTCAAACATATATAGATATCTTTATTATGTTATAATTTATATATAAAGATAGTAATTATTTTACCACTTGAGATACCCAAACTCATATGTCATGATTCATAAGAGTATTGATTGAAAGAATTTTTTTTTCAGAAATCTACAAACATTTATAAAGTTTATTTTATATTCAGAAATGTTTTTTATAACTCTAAGCTCTCAATATTTAAATATATACTTCCAAGGATGCAAAATTTCATAGACAAGGTATCTAAAGATATGGCAGAGACTACTAAAGTGTCTGTTTTAGAAATTTGATTTTAATCTTTTTTTACCTAGTCTTATATATTAATTGACTAAGGAATTTTGTTTTCGGCTTACTACATTGTTATTTTTCAATCTATTTGGACAAACGATACCCTAAGTCATTTTGAAGTGTTGGGGAAAAATAAATAACTAAAATAAATAGTTGACAACAGCACAATCTGTCGGTGATCTAATAAAAGTATGTCCACTTCAAATTCTGGATAACACTAAAAGTGGGACAGCTGGGCCATATAGATGGGATGTCTCCTTCAGTACCCCAGCAGCACACATCATTGGGCCAACGTTGGGCCATCGTCGGCATTGTAGGATATGGTAGGGAAGTGGTCGGTTGGCATTAACGCGGTTGGGCCAACGAACCAATAGTTGGCTAGCCCACGTTGGCAAATCCAAACATAGCCGACGTTGGGCCATCAAACGCTATTGTTGGCAATTCCTACCAACAATAGCATATATTTTTTATAGTAAGACAATTATAAAAAATATGCTTCCTAATGTCAATTCTCGATTCCACCGATTCTTGGGCTTAGAATCGGGATCGGTACTCGTCTGACCTAAAGTCGATTCCGATTCCATCGATTCCACGAATTCTAAAATAATACCTATATAACGTTAAGTTACATATACAGGGTGAATCTCGTAAGTTGTCCAGTATTGATTTCAGACAAACCGTTGGTCCTACGATGATGAAATAAAATTATTTCCCACTAAACCAACCCCAAGGAATAACGTAAAAATATTTTTAACGATTTTTAAATACAGGGTGTACCAGAAACTGAGGGTCACTAGTCCGAATCTACGAAATATCAAATACAAACGTATATCATGTTATACATCAAATTAAAGCTCTTTTCAATCCAAACCATTTGGCGGAATCGGATTTTGATTATTATTGATTCATTTCAAAATGGCGGCTGTTTTTGTGAAAAAATTAGTATTTTTTTGAATACCCTGTATTTTTCTTAAAAATGCAGATATCTTGATTCTGATTCAAATATCGCATTCCTTATGAGCTAAGCTTTATTTTGATATGCAACAATTCAATATTATCTCAAAAACAAAAAGTTTCAAAAATATCAGTTTTTGAAAATATGTACATAGCCAAAACTCAAAAATTTCAAATAGCACCATATGTCAAATAGCATATCATTTTAAAGGTATTGCAATTCTAAGAAACTTTCAAATTTAAACCTTATGCGTATCTATTTTGGTTTTCGAGTTATCAACAAAAAACATGTTTTTCCACATTAAAACGCATGTTATTTGTTAAACATGGTGGTAAAGGCTGGACCATAGTTCTTCTTTAATTTGATGTATAACATGATATACGTTTGTATTTGATATTTCGTAGATTCGGACTAGTGACCCTCAGTTTCTGGTACACCCTGTATTTAAAAATCGTTAAAAATATTTTTACGTTATTCCTTGGGGTTGGTTTAGTGGGAAATAATTTTATTTCATCATCGTAGGACCAACGGTTTGTCTGAAATCAATACTGGACAACTTACGAGATTCACCCTGTATATGGTATACTATTTTTATATATAACGTTTGGTTATGAATATATAATTAATAATAATATAATGGTAGGATTTGCCAACAATAGCGTTTGATGGCCCAACATCGGCTATGGTTGGATTTGCCAACGTTGGCTAGCCAACTATTGGTTCATTGGCCCAACCGCGTTAATGCCAACCGACCATTTCCCTACCATATCCTACAATGCCGACAATGGCCCAACGATTTATGCTGATGGGCTAACCTCGTGCCAACCGTTGGCCTACCATTTTCCTACGTTGGCCCAACGATTTGTGCTGATGGGGTATAAATTAACATTATATTTTTATTATTATAATTATATTCAATATATATTAATTTGCTAGTAGTTTTTCATATTTCATAGATATATAAACCAAATTAACTTGTTCCTACTTTTATTACAGTGATTTTTGCACGAGTAGATTCACGTAGAAGAATAAAACGAGTACTAACCAATCTTAGAAGAATAAACCATAATAGTATATAGGCTAGTAAGTCGTGCAGGTACAGACTATTGGTAATTTATATATATCAGTCCATCCTTCAATTCTCGTAAGTCAGCTTGGCCGTGGGGGTTAAGGCGAGTGTTCAGTAACTCAAAGGTTGAATGTTCGAGACCCGACCGTGACTCGATATTTTTGCAACTTAATTCCTTTTTTAAAATTTCTATAATTGGTTTACTAAACAATTCAATTAGATAAGTCATGATTTTTTAAATTAAAATATGCATTTAAATAAAAAATTATAAACCGTTGGCATTTGGTTGGGTATTGGTTGTCATTGTTGGATAATGGTTGGTTAATCCATTGATGGGCCATCCTCGTGCCTCACAACATGCCCACCGTTGGCCAACCATTTCCGCCGACCATTTGCCAACGTTGGCCCAACGATTTGTGCTGATGGGGTAGTCAATAGTTTTATCGTCCCCAGGTGCCCAAATCACGAGTCGTTCTAAAATGTGTATGTATTTCTATTTTTGAAAACATTTTATCAATAGCGTAACCACATTTGTCTTATAAACATACTCTATTAAAAAAATAAGAGTACTCTGTTGATCAAATTTTTTTAAGTAATCTTAATATTAGCCCGCCATTGGTCAGGCATAACCACTTAATTCTTCAATAGCTGCGTAGTATGTGAATGGCAATAGTATTGGCATTCTATGTGCCCATTAACACTATAACTTTTGAATAAAACTTCTGATTTTGATTAAATTTGGCACACACATGTAGAGTGATACACATTACTTCATAGGTTTGAAACCCAGAAAGTTTGGACCATGGGGTTATTTTATGGGGTTTTAGAATTGTTCAAAAATCAGTTTTTTTACCCCTAAATTGTAAAAGAACACAATTTCAGTTTAAACAATTTTATAGAGCTTAAAAACAAATGTTTAATATTTTTAACCATTAAATCTATTTTAAGTGGTTGCGTAGAAAATCCAAAAAACGCATTAAAATGTCTCATGATAATTTTACAGTTTTTTCACTGTTAATTTTATTGAAAACTTCACTTTTGTTTTACCACGTAGTTCAGCTCTATAGTCAACGGCGTTAGGACGAAAATATTTCACTTCCGGTCCAAAATTTTGTATGGTGTTTCTCCATCTAACTAGCTCTCAAAATCCGCCGGGAGACACTCTCTCAGAGCTTCCTAACCCCCTGTGATGACGTCATCAAGATGGTGGATTGGAAAAATTATAGTGCTTGCTTGAAACGCTAATTAATTTCATACCTGATGCTTGGTTTTGACTTTTAAAGTTTCGTTTTTAAGGTAATGAACTATTAAACCAACACCATCAATATAAAAGTCTTAAACTTTCTGCATGTTTATATGTTCAACCTCATATTTTATAAATGCCAATTTTTTCGTTTTACTTTCTCCCCTTATACATAGTATATGGAGAAAGTATTGTTTTCGTAAAAATTTTCGAATTTGAGTTGTTAGTGGAAATATTCGTTTTGGTGCTCCTTGAACCCAAAAAAGTGGTTTTTACGTGATGTCTGTCTGTGTGTGTGTGTGTGTGTGTGTGTGTGTGTGTGTGTGTGTGTGTGTGTCCGTGTGTCTGTGTGTGTGTGTGTGTGTGTGTGTGTGTCTGTGTGGATGTGTACAGAGCTAGAGCCTTAACCAATCGGCCGATTTTTATGAAATTTGGCATGTAGGTACGAATCCACGATATCTCCAGGCATTTTTTTCATTTTTTGAATTTTTGATTTTTAAGGGTAATTTCCCCCCCAAAACCTCCAAAAAACATGAAAAATCCAAATTTCTCAAAAACGGCTCTAACGATTTTGATTAAACTTTAGTCGTTTGTAGAACTTTAGTTTTCCAACAAAATGGCACCACCCGAATTCCTGTAAAAATTCGGGTTCAGAAATTACAGGACTTAAAACATAAAAAATTCTGTTTTTTTTTGGATTTTTCATAAAAAGACATAAATATAAAAAAATATTACTATTCACCATTAAAAAGAGCTCAAAAAACTAAATAATTTAGTACTTTGAATTACTATTCTACGATTGCTGGTTTCGGAGAAAATTGAAATTTTCATTTTGCGGTAAACTCAGTACGTTGTACCCATGTTATTCTTACGGGGAATAAAAAAATTACTATTTCTCTCTTATTTACTGATCAATTTCATTAAAACTTGATATGCTTGTCAAGTTAGTATTGACCAACAGAGGAAATTCGAAATATGTTGCCCCTTAATAACCCTGGGGGGGAATAGGGGGCATTTCCCCTCTTAAAAGCACGAGTGCAGCAATGGATTCTGTACTGCCTCCAAAGCAGGGATTTGGGTGGATGTTTTTTAAAACAACTTGTTTACAAGATTTTCTGTACATTCGACCGTGCTTTGTATTCTATATCTAGTAAATAAAAAGTAATTTATTCATTAAAGTTGGGCTAAAAGGGAGAAAGTATGTGTCAGTTTCCTGATACCGTTTATTTTTCCTGCATATAATGCGCTATTACTATAGTCTGCATGGTAAGAAATAGGCCTTGGGCCATAACAACTTTTTACTTTAATCTTCCTATTTACAATAAACACCATTTGTGTAAATTTACATGTGTTTATTTTGGTATATGTAACATTTGGTATATGTAAGTAAATTTACATTTCAGACCTTTTACACTGTGCATTTTCAAGGAAAGCACATACATATTTTTATTAATATTGGTATGAACACGTAGGACAGCGTATACTATCATGAACTTTGGAAACAATATGGATTGGATTATGGGAAAGAGGCTTTATGGTGTTTTATGAGGTTTTATGGGGTTTACTGATTAAATCAGATTCATGCAATTTTAACCCGGTAATTAAAAAATACACCTGCATACTCAGCGAATTCCGAATGCTTGCATATATTTCTTACTACCACATAAAGCCACGTACCAAGTTTCATAAAAATAGATAAATAAATAAGTTTTATATAACATTTTATTTATTCTCCATAAGAATAACGTTAGGGCTGAGGACGCTGGTTTGCTGCAACGAGGAAGATAAAAATGTGTGTTTTTTTGCAATTAACAATATAACTTAACCAGGTGATGCTACATACCAAGTTTTAATTTATGTTCATAATTTAACAAGATATAAAACTTTACTTATTCTCCATAAGAATAAGAATAATAATAATAATATTTATTCCGTGACAATGTTTAACAATGTGTTGGAATTTACAAAACAAAATATTAAATTTATGGGGAAAACTTTAAACCAGGTAAGGTAGGCCTGAGTCCTATCTTTCCCTTCCTGGCGGGGTACGGCCCTTTTCTGGGAACCATTCCGGCATTTGCCTAAATGAGATGAGAAACCGTACAAACTCTTCTCAGAATGGCCGGCCTGGGATGAAACCCAAGGCCTCCCGAATGTGAGGTGCAATAATCGCTACCTCACTCGGTTGCATTTTTTTACATTTTTTTTTACATTTATACATTATATTTTTATACACTTTAATATTGAAAATAAGAAGATTACATAAACAACATATTATTATATTGTTTATGTAAACTTTTGTAGTTAGTCAGTAGTTTTATTTGACTTCTTTTCACAAAATGTTTTTCTTGAATAGACTGGGATATAGATTAATAGTTTCTTCTACAAAATGATTTGAATAACAGTAATACCCACTAAGAGAGTTTTAATTAATTGAAATATTTTGTTAATTTGCACTCAAAAACACGTTTTTATAGTTTGTTGTAAATCTTCCAAGTTCTTTTTAATTTTTTTCTAAAAGATTTTTTAAATTTTGATTTTTAATTTTCAGACTTGTTATTTTTTTGTTTTTTTTATCTTCTTTTTTGGTATATTGTAATTTTTCTTCATCTTTTTATTAACTTGCCTATTTTATTTTGTATTATTCCATCTTTTCTTTTTATCATTTCTTCATTTTCATATTCTTCATACTCCATTAATTAAAAAATATTGGAGTAAAATTTTATGATCTGACTATTGATTTGTTATCTTGTTTATTAATTATAGTGTCTTTCTTTCTTTATTTGTTTGTTAACTTTGTTTTTTTATTGTTTGTAATGATTGTTGTTGTTTTTTTATTTTTTATTATTGTTAAATCATAACATAATAAACATTTTTTTACAACTGCATGTGAACAAAATAACTATGTATAGTTTTAAGGAATAAAATGACATCTGAAATGTCATATTTAAATTGGTAATAAAATTAAAAAATCAAAAATCAAATTATTATTTTTTATCAACAATCATTACAATAATGTACCGTCTACTATCTACACCCAAAGGTTGTAGAGTTTCGAGTCTGATATACCGTCCGCATCACTACAGCCCGGATGCTTGGATGCTTCGAGTACTATTGACCTATGTATATTAAATCAAACTTAATTAAGTAATATATATTTTAATAGTTTATTTTAAAATTTAATATTCTATATGCATTGTTGATTAGTTGTCAGAAGTTGTATGATCATTTTGTGTAACATTTTCTTTTTATAGTCTATATAATTTTTAATTGTATCTTTACTTACATGTTTAATTTATTAAGGTTGGTTGTAATAGAATTCATTAAATTCATTTACGGAATAGAATGATCCTTCTATTAAGAATGTTTTAAGTTTGACTTTAAATTTTGTTTTATCTTCAATATTTTTTAAGTTATAAGGTAATTTATTGAAGAATGAAGCACCAATATTTTGGGCCAAGTGACAGTTTAATAAAAGTCTATGGGATTCTTGTCTTAGATTGGATTTCCCTCTGATATTATACATATGATTTCCTTCATCTGGTTTATCGTTACTGTTGAATCTAGCAAACATTATAACCTCATAAATATACAATGAATATAAAGGTAAAATATGGAGGAATTTAAAAGTTTCATCAATATACGATCATAAATAATCAAGATATCAAATTTTAAATATTCTCCGTAAGGATAATATTGAATAACGTACTGTTTTTAGCACTTTAAATATCTCGGCAACGGTTGGATGTAGAATCAGAATTTAATCACCAAAATGATTGTTTTGTAGAGCTAAACTGATTGGTAAACGCAAATGTGAAGTTTACTGTAAAATTAATTGAGGAAAAGCTAAAAACCATTTTTCCATAAGATTAACATGGGAGTTTTTATGAACACGTTTTTTGGATTTTTGCTGCAACCACTTAACTACTGAAGGTTAATGATCAAAGTACTACATTAGTTGTTTTTTTAAGCTCTATAAAATGGTCAAAACAAAAATTGTGTGTTTTAAAAATTTGATGGTGAAAAGTCCAAAAAAATATTTTTGGAAAATTTTGAAACCCCACAAACCCTCTTTCCCAATTTCCGATTTTTCTGGTTTTCAAACTTAAAGTCATGACACTTTACACATTTCAAAAAAATTTCATCGAAATCAGACTTTTTTTACTCTAGTTATCGCATTCACGGACACATATATATAAATTTTAACGAATAGTGTTTTTGTCATCTGGGTTCCTGAAAATGAAAAGTTAACTTGGTCTTGGGCTTAAATCTTACCATGCCACCTACGGTAATAGCTTCTTCCCTATAGGGGAAATTCGCTAAAAAATATGAATTCCCCCACCTACTGTTTTAGGAGAAAACAAATATTTGGCTTAATTTTAAGTTAATTAGTTTTATTTTGGTATCAATTAAGTCAATCAGGGTTATTAATAGGATAGCTGGTAAGAACTGATTACATGTAAATGCAATCATAATTGCACAAGATGTAGATGTGTAACGAAAGGCAGGTCTCAGGTGTACCTTACTCTGTAGCGGTGAAGGACATTATGCAAATGTAGATTAATGTACATCACTAGTTTTAGAACTATTTTAATACTAATAAACGGTATCAGGAAACTGACACATACTTTCTCCCTTTTAGCCAAACTTTAATGACAAAAATATTTGTTATTTACTAAATATAGAATATGAAGTATAGATAAATGTACAGAAAATTGTCTAAAATAGTTGTTTTCAGAAATATCCACCCAAATTGCTTTTTTGGAGGCACTATAGAGTCCGTTGCTACACACAGTAGTTTTGAGAGGGGAAATGCCCCCTTGCCCCCCCCTGGGTTAGATAGCAACACATTTCGAACATCATCTGTTGGTCAATGCTAACTTGACCTGCATATCAAATGAAATTGATCAGTAAATAAGAGAGAAATAGTTATTTTAGCGAATTTCCCCTATAGGGAAGAAGCTATTACCGTAGGTCTCATGGTAAGACTTAAGCCCGAGACCATGATAACTTTTTGTTTTGAGGTCCCCAGATGTCCAAAACACTATTCGTTCAAATTTATATATATGTATATATATATCTATATATATATATATATATATATATATATATATATATATATATATATATATATATATATATATATATATATCTATATATGTGTCCGTGAATGCGATAACTTGAGTAAAAAACTTCCGATTTTGATGAAATTTGGCTCAAATGTGTAAACTGACATTTATGACTTTAAGTTCGAAAACCAGAAAAATCGGACTATGGGAAGGGGAGTTTATGGGGGTTTTAAATTTTCCAAAAATCAGTTTTTTGCTTTTTTTACCCTAAAATTTTTAAAACACTTAATTTAGGTTTAGACCATGTTATAGAGCTTAAAAAAACAAATAATATGGTATTTTGAATTATTAACCTAGGTTAAGTGGTTGCGGAAAAAGTCCAAAAAACATGCTCATAAAATCTCCCATGTTAATCTTATGGGAAAAAGGTTTTTGGCTTTTCCTCAGTTAATTTTACTTTAAACTTCACATTTTCTTTTACCAATCACTTCAGCTCCACAAAACAATCATTTTGGTGTTTAAATTGTGATTCTACGTCAAACCGTTGCAGAGATATTCAAAGTGCTAAACACAGTACGTTGTCCAATGTTATCCTTATGGAGAATAAATAAAATTTGATATCTTGATTATTTATGAATGTATATTGATGAAATTTGGTATGTGGCTTCATGTTGTACTGGTATATTGATAATTGCACAAAAAATAAATGTTTTGTTGATTGTCCCCGTAGCAGCTAACCTGCATACTCAGCCCTAATGTTATTCTTATGGAGAATAAGTAAAGTTTTATATCTCCCTTAATTATGAACATAAATTAATAAAACATGGTAAGTAGCTTCACCTGGTTCAGTTACACTGATAATTGCATAAAAACTCATTTCTTATCTTCCTCGTTGCAGCAAACCTGCGTACTCAGTCCTAATGTTATTCTTATGGGGAATAAATAAAATGTAATAAATCACTTATTTATGAATGTATTTTTGTCAAACTTGGTGAGTGGCTTTATGTACTAGTGAGAAACATATCAATGCATTGGAAATTCGCTGAGTACGCAGGTTTGCTGCGACGGGGGGTATTTGTATTCCCCATAAGAATAACATTGGACAACGTACTGTGTTTACCGCTAAATGAAAATTTCAATTTTCTCCGCAACTAGCAATCGTAGAATAGTAATTTAAAATACTAATTTATTTAGTTTTTGAGCTCTTTTTAATGGTGAATAGTAATCTTTTTTAACATTTATGATTTTTTATGAAAAATCCAAAAAACTGAATTTTTGATGTTTTAAGTCCTGTAATTTCTGAACCCGCATTTTTCCAGAAATGCGGGTGGTGTCATTTTGTTGGAAACCTAAAGTTCTACAAACCACGAAAGTTTAATCAAAATCGTTAGAGCCGTTTTTGAGAAATTTGGATTTTTCATGTTTTTTGGCGGTTTTTGGGGGATAATTACCCTTAAAAATCAAAAATTCAAAAAAATGAAAAAAACGCCTGGAGATATCGTGGATTAGTACCTAAACGCCAAATTTCATAAAAATCGGCCCATAGGTTAGGGCTCTAGCTCTGTACACATCCACACAGACACACACACACACACACACACACACACACACACACACACACACACACAGACAGACATCACGTAAAAACCACTTTTTTGGGTTCAGGGAGCACCAAAACGAATATTTCCACTGACAACTCAAATTCGAAAATTTTTACGAAAACAATACTTTCTCCATATACTATGTATAGGGGGAGAAAGTAAAAATACTCACAATTATATCGCAAGGTAATAAACACAATATTTTAGGATAACCATAGCAGAACTAATCTTAAAATGATTTAATATTCTAAAATTCACCAAAATACTTTGGTCTTAGCTTTAAGGTGTCAGTGTTTTGATAATATGAGAGTCCGGTTTCGGGTCAGTCACACTTACTTCTTTAAAATTATGGAGAAAAAGAACAATTTTATATCTCGCTTATTTATGAACATAAACTGACGAAACTTGGTATGTGGTTGTGGTATATTATTGTTTGCACAAAAAACCAATGTTTCGCCTATGGCAAAGCTAGGTACTCGTTCCTCATGTTATTCTTATGAAGAATAATTAAAATTTTATATATCGCTTAGTCATGATTGTATATGGATTAAACTTTGTATGTGACTTCACTTAGATGAGTTCTATTAATATTTTTATAAAAACCCATAATTTTGTGTTTTTTTTGCAGCAAACCTGCATACTCATCCCCAATGTTATTCTTATGGAGAATAATTAATATTTTAAATATATCTTATTTGTGAATTTATTTCTTATAAATCCTGGAAAGTGGCTTAATAAGTTATTAAGACATATTCATTATAAATTCGCTGATACATAGCTTTGCTGCGTCGGGGGTATTTTTCTAATTACCGGGTTAAAATTGCATGAATCTGATTTAATCAATAAAACCCCATGAAACCTCATAAAACACCATAAAGCCTCTCTCCCATAATCCAATTGGTATTGTTTCTAAAGTTCATGATAGTATACGTTGTCCTACATGTTAATACCAATTTTAATCAAAATATGTGCTTTCCTTGAAAATGCACAGGGTAAAAGGTCTGAAATGTAAATTTATTTACATACACAAAATTTTACATATACCAAATTAAACACATGTAAATTTACGAAAATGGAGTTTATTGTAAAAATTAAAACAACAATTTATTATGGCCCAAGGCATATTTCTTACCATGCAGACTACAGTAATTGCGCATTATATGCAGCAAAAAAACGAAAAAATTGGCATTTTTAAAATTCACGGTTGAACATATAAACATACAGACAGTTTAGGACTTTTATATTGACAGTTTTGGTTTAATAGTTTATTACTTTTTAAACGACACCTTAAAAGTCAAAATCAAGCAACAGGTATGCGAGTTATTAGCGTTTCAAGCAAGCACTGTAATTTGGCCAATCTGCCATCTTGATGACGTCATCACAGGGGGTTAGGAAGCTCTGAGAGAGTGTCTCCCGGCGGATTTTGAGAGCTAGTTAGATGGAGAAACACCATACAAAATGCTGGACCGGTAGCCAGAAGTGAAATATTATGTCGATTTTAGAGCCTAACACCACGGAATACTATAAACAATCATTTTGGTGCTTAAATTGTCCATCTGTAACACATTGTCTAGTGTCATTCAAATGGAGAATAGATCAAATTTTACATTTCACCTATTCATGAATATATTTGTATGAAACTTGGTATCCGCACATTGATTTTTGCCTAAAAACACTACTTTGGGGGGTTTTTGTTGCATCAAATATGTATAGTCAACCTGATCCTATTCTTATGGAGAGTTGATAAAAAATAATATTTTACTTATTATGGATTATATTTTTATAAAATTTAGGGTGTGTGGCGCTTCATGTGTGGTGGTTACATATATATTGCTGCACTTGCACTTTAAGTTTGCTGAGGATGCAGGTTTTCTGCGACGGGAGTATTTTTATCCCAGCCACCAGAGGAAAATACTCGTCAATAAAGAAATGTATTCCAATTAATGGTAACTACTGTAAACTATTTTACCAATAATCCAATAGACATTTCCCTCCGACTCTGTTAATAGAAAAAAAATTCTGAATGCCAAAACATCCACAGGTAACCCAAAAATAAAAATAAAGTAGTTCAAAATTTTGTAAAACAATAAATAAAATGAAACAATCTGATAAGTATCACGGCTAAAAGAGGAAGTTAGAATTTAGCATGAATATTTAAAAGTAATCAGCCAAACCTGAGTGAGAGTGAACTGTAAAAGTGTACATGTACTGTACATATACTGTAAAAGTATATATGTTGGAAGTCTTGATTCATGGTTTAACCGGGTGTATGTCAATGTGAAAGCCTGGCATGGGAGGTGGGTTTTGTGGGAAGGGCTTTGGGAGTCCCATACTTTGTCCGTAAAAGTATCCCCACCTCTTTTAGAAAAAATTTAAAAGGAGTTAAACCTTTTTCAAAGACAGTAAAGCCTCGCTTTTATAAACTGCTGAATGCAGCTGCTTTGTTTGAAAGGTTAAACGCGGGTTTTAAGGGACCATTGCCAACAAACTCGAATGACTATATAGTTGAATTCCCACACTCAAATTTTGGTTATCTCTGCTCTGTCATGACAACAAGCACAGTAATATAAAAACTGTGCATTTTGTTTTGTTTATATTTGGACTGCCGTCACATATGCATACTGACAAAAGGGATTTTTTCTTGTTAGAGATTTCCTCAACTCAAGGGATTGCGATGAGCAGAACTAGAACTCCAATAATCCCCTGTACAGCTTCAATCATGACGTCTCATGAACCTTCAAGACATTTTCAAATTGTCAATTTTACAAGCTTGGCTAATAGAAACTTGGTAAAGTGTTCTTAAAAAGAAAGGTAAGACAGATCAATTGTGATCCAATGGAAAGGAGGAAGAAGCCGTAAAATTGCTTCATACTATATCAGGAGTTATAAACTTATACATATTTTCTAAACTGGCCTTTTAACTACTAAACTGGACCATACTTGCTAAAAAAGGAGTAATCACAAAACTTGTTTTTTATAAAAGTTTATTAAAAATTGTATTATACAAGTCTAGTTGTCTAGGGCTAAAATACAAAGCGTAACTAAATAAGACATTATCACTTTGGTAGTATTTTTTCAACTAAAAAGTGAAACTCTTATTGACAATAATTAATGCCTTATTTATGTTTAAACACAACTAAAATTATTTATTATATAAAGTAAGAACGATAAAGTTCATAAACTTCATACCATTGAAACATCTGTTGTGAGTTAGTTCAACTTAAAGTAGTAAACTAAAGATAACTAATAAATAACGATTTTTAAATTTGTGTGTAAACATAAACATGGCATTTTACCAGATTCCATAATCTATTGTAGCATGTTATTTCACAGAGCAAATAATACAAAGACAGGAATGTGGTAATGAAGTTATAGATTATGGAAGTGGTTCTCAAACTTGTCAATCGTTAATATACAGTAAAGGCTCGCTAATCCGGCACATTCGGGACTTTGGCAGTGCTGGATTACTGAGCACCGTCTAAAAATAACCGTTATTGAGAAAATAGCAGAAATACCGCTAAAAAAAGAGAGTCAAAAGGACATCATTGGTATGGTAAGCGGGCCGTTATTCCGTGTTTCCATGCTTTCTCTGATTTTGGTAGTGATGGAAAATGTTAAAATAAAACCACATTACAACCAGCAGAAAATAGATTTACAGTATTGTATTTCAATACATAGAGTATAGTTACTTCTGCTGATTGCCCGTTAACTCTACTGATCGCTCCGAAACTCCGCCGAATGCGTCCAAAAGGCTTATATAGTGTCCAACAAAATTTTTTTTGGACCCTTAGACCGATGCCGGATTATTGAAAGTGCCAGACCATCGGATGCCGGATTAGCGGGCTTTTACTGCACAAGAACTGTTACTGTCATGGATATAAACAGTGTGAGATCCACTCTGGATTAGGTCTGACTTTAGCTCCATTTGTAGTTATAAATTAAATGATCATTACAAATTTTTAACTGGCTTAATTAATTACTTTTTTTAATTTTAAGTTAGTGCAAGTCCTTAATATTTATATTATGAATTTTCAAGTCTAAAATTAACAGTTCAAATGAGCAGAGCTAAAAGTTAATAATTTGAATTAGTTAAAAGTTGGTCATTTTCTTGACACTGAGGACTTGCTAATAGTAATTATGAAAACTAAAAATATTTGTTCTAATTTACAAATCACATTGTGAGTCCTTTGTAGATTCAACTTTATCAACAAAATTAAGTTAACACTACTATTTATGGTGCACCAATAAATATTTACACAGAAATAAATATTCTTCAAACTAAGAATACATTGAAGGCCTCAAGTTTGTTAAACATGGTGGTTTCGCATAATTATATTAAATTCAATTTGAATTGCATAAAATATGTCAATGTTGTGTTTGACATATATAAAATTATAAAATATGTTGTTTGTCGTTTTTTTTTGTGGAATTATACAGTGTGAGGCAAAAGTCAGTTAACCACTGCAGACCAGGCAAATGACATTGTTTATCTATTGCTTATCTTATCTGGTATTGCTCAAATAGCATAAGTCTATTTTTCGAGTTGGCGAGTATTGTATGTATTGTGTATTGACAGGCCTGCTAGGTTATTAATAGATTAAAAGACAGAGGAAAGAGCCCAAAACCTGACCCCCATTTTGTTTTTTATAACTAAACATTTAAATGTGTAATAAAATCTGTTTTATAAGCATTAGCGATTTACTTTACTATGTTCGGGTAATTTAAATCTAAATCTCAGAAAATATCATAAAAAAATTATTGATAAAAAATAGTTTTCCAAAACGTTACACATTTCTGGTTTGAAAAATTGTTGCCTAAACTGGACCCCTCATCATAATTATATTAAAAAAATACTTAGGAAAAAGTAAAAGAAATCAGAGATTAGATTTCAAATATGCATGTAATATAACAATTATAGGTTTTAGTTTAAAAAAATTAAAGAATATAGTCTACAATAGTACATATAGTAAGAAAGTACATAAAAAGGGTAAATTATTTAATTAAAAAAATCGCAAATGTACTCGTTATTTTCCTCCGAAGTACAGTCCATATGGGCCCACAGTGTACACATTACATACATCAAATTCAAATATAATAAGAGTGTGTACAACTACAGGCAAGCTTAAGCATGACAACCAAAGGCGTCCAGTTTTGGAAACTGATGGGGGTCCGGTTTGCGCGACTATAGGCTATATTTTTTTAGCCCAATAGATTTGTAACCAAAAATCTAAATGAAACAGTTAAGCAATAAACATAAGGCTAACACCTTCTTATTTAATAATATGTATATGTCGGAAGGCTTACTTGGCAGTATCCAGGAGTAACACAGCAAAAATGTTACGATGTAAAAACTAATTTCACCGGAAAAACACGTAATGGCGAAATGTCAGTCATCAAGTGAAGCGGGTGAAGCGAACGCTCTACTACACAGTGGTAGAAGGCTAAACTACTATTTACACTTAATTCCGCTAAAATTCAGGAGAATGCAGAAGCAGGAGAGCAGGGGTCCACTTTAGGGGGAGGGGTCCGGGTTTGGGCAATTTCCTCTAGTAATATAGTTTTCTGTGAAACCTCGAAGTTTGGATCATTTGAGAGAACTAATAGCGGATGATTTCAAAACTTTATTTACACCATAGTTGTGTAACAAAATGTATAAACCTGTGATAAAAATGCACTATAAGTATATAAAAGCGTATGCAAACGAAGGTGGAAACTTCGAGCATCTTTTCTAACAATGAAATTACAATTATACTGTTATAATTTAGAAACTTATTAAATTTTATCAATAATCCAAACAATGAAGGAAAAGAAAACTGTAGATTTGCAATATATATCAACATGGCTAAATAAATAATGTTCTGACTACATTGTTGAGCTTTTATCTAAATTAGTAAATTTATCCTTTGAAGCTGTCTTTCCAGATCTATTAAAGTGTGCAAGAGTGGTCCCTGTCTTCAAGAAAGGTGATCAGTCTCAAACAAACAACTACAGACCGGTATCTATTTTACTGGTTTTTAGCAAAATATATGAAAAATTATTCCTTAACACGTCGGGTGCGGAGGACGTTAATTAACATCTTCTAATTAATATTGAAACATATGTGATTTTAATGTTTAAACGTGTTTGTCAGCATTGAACGTGTTAACAGATTAATTGATTTTCTAAATTATTCAAATGTCATATCAAACAATCAATTTGGTTTTGTTCAAGGGAAATCTACAACTGATGCAATTGGGCATCTGATAAATTGTATCGTTAATGGTCTAGAAAACCAAAACCTCTCTGTTGGCGTTTTTCTGGTCTTGTCAAAAGCATTTGATTGTGGAAATCATGAAATCCTGTTAAATAAACTATATGACTATGGGATAAGAGGTATACCCTTTATGTGGCTTGAATCTTATCTCAGAAATAGAAAGCAACAAGTTGACATTGATAATCAACTGTCTGATTCTATTGATCTTAAATTTGGTGATTCTCAGAGATCTATTCTTGGCCCAGTACTATTTTTACTCCACGTGAATTACTGTGATTCATCTATAAAATGTTGTAATTTGACACAATATGCTGATGATACAACCTTATATATTTCTCGTAAAGATAAACATTGTCTTGAAGAGGAACCAAGATTTCAATTCTTGTATTCAATTCTTTTCTAATATTAATCTATACTTATTTAATAGACGAGCAGGTTTTTTGTGACAATCACTCCTTCTAAACTACTGAACCGATTTTCATGTTTTTGGTGTCATTGGAAAGAGCCTAACGTGAAGTTGTGCACAAAACTTTTTTTACAGAGAAATAATTTGTGAGTGAGGCCCTGGGACCCCTTAAAGTTCAGTTTAACTATAAGTTTTAAGCAATCAGCTGGATAGAGTAAACACAGTTAATCAGCAGGCCACGTTGGCTTTGGAACGGTAACACAATATTTATACGGGAATGTCAGTATTATAGTATAATATTAAGTTGTGATCGCGAGCGAAGCCGCGACAGGCTACTAGTTTAAAATTAAACCTAGAAAAACTAACTATATTAATTTCAATGCAGGTTCAAAATTTGAATGTGGTCCAAATGTGATGATAGGAGATACTCCAGTTAATAAGGTCGACTGTATTAAATGCCTCGGAATACACTTTGATAGAGGGTTGACTTGGAACTATCACATCGACTATGTTTGTTCCAAAGTGTCATCCAACATTTATGTTCTTAGACACCTGGCAAAGTACTGTAATGAGAAAACATTAGTAACCACGTACTAATATGATCTAGTATTTTCTCACTTGTCATATGGCATCATAGTTTGGGGACAATGCACAGAAACATAATTTAAAAGGTAATTTATTTTACAAAAGAAGGCTTTGCGGGTAGTATTCATATGAAAAAGGACTCAATCTTGCAGAGACATCTTCAAAAGGAAAGATTTACTTACTCTTCCTTCTATTTACATTGTTGAAACCTCGATTATTGCAGGTTATAAATTTAAATTAAAAAAAGGATGTGATTTACATAATTATAATACAAGATACAATCAATATTTCAGGCCAACACAACATAGACTAAATATATTTCAAAATTTACTGTCCGAGTATGGGTCTAAATTCCTCAACAGATTACCGCCAATTTTAAAAACTGAACAAAATTTACGACCTTTCAAAAATAAATTAAGGCAATTTTTAACATCAAATGCTTTTTACAGTGTTGATGAATTTATAGACCTTTGTCAAAATTATAGGGAAATAAATAGTTCAATTTATATTAATTTAAAATTTACCAATAACAATAGAAGTTAAACTAGGTTATTATTATCTTTATTATTCTTTTAATTATTTTAAATTTAATTCAGTAACTGTAATATTTGTAAAAAAATATCTTACAAATTGTATTTTATATTTAATTTAGTTGCTACCGACTGTAAAAATTTTAATGGCAATAAAATGAATTAGAATTTGAGAAAAATACATGTTACATGTAACTAGCATTTTCGGTTAACTGAATTTTGCCAAACCCTGTATACAATTTGACAGGTTAATATTTGTTATAAGAGTTTACTGTTTGAATAGTTTATAAACAAAACTAGTTATTCCTTTGAAAACATTTGAACTTCAAAACAATTGGAACATCAGTTTTTGTTTTGATTACAAATATACATAAGAGGTTTTGAGTCACAGGTACGCTGGTCAAGCGTGTGTAGAGGCAAAACTCTGAACCAACAAAAAAATATATTACACCACCGATGATGTTACACATTACTGTACTAAAACAGTAGTGTTTAAATATGTACTAATAAATAACTCCTACCACGGTCGAGCTTGGATTTTAATTTTAAATTACCCCTTAAAACCCCTAAGGGCAAAATTGCATTTAGACTCTACAAAGTCTGTTAGAAAAACCGCAAAATATTAATAACAAATTCTTGATTATTGATTTATTTAAATTAAAAATTAGCTCAAAAACAAAATTTCCCTTTAAAAGACCTTTAATTTAAGATGTAGTTAATAATTTTCTGTCGGTAAATGAATGAGATGTTGTGTTTTCCGTTTAAAATTGGTTCGTATATAGTATGAATCCAATGTCGCTTTAGTCTCCAACGTCTCTTAACTCACACAGTGATTGCATAAATTAATTTTGGAATTGAAAGAGATTTGGAACAGTATTATTTTATAGGGGGGAATTCTTTGACGTGTTGTTTTGGTAAAACCCCGGGCCCGGATGGATTTTTGATTTTTCTAATTATCTCCCGTAAGAGACGCTGTAGCCCATGTTGACCATGAGAGTGTCCCTCAATGCAGGATGAAGTTGTTTTTCCAAATACGTTGTCAGCAATGGTTGGATACCTCGCAAGAATACATCCTCCATCTCCCTTCCCATGTCTAACTCATCATCATCCTGGAAAAAATAAAATAAGGAGATGATACAATTTTCGATTTCTAAGCCCTGGAGGAAATGGTACAGTTTAGGCTTTATGGTTTAGCTATCAGCTAAATTCAGTCTCACCCTTCTTGTCTTCATTGGCTGTTTATCAGAATTCAACAAAACAGCGGGTAGGATCACCTTTAGCATAATTGTTTTGTTTAGGTTTTCTGGGTGGGGGGGAGGGGTTGTAATATCAAAATTGACTGAAACATGCCAAAATCCCAATCAGGGGATAAATTACATTGAAAGGTAAAACATAATGAATCGTCCATCGTCTTTTGTGATGAGTTTAGACTGTTGCTTATTAGATTTTGGTTGGATACCAACAATTACTTCAAGGTCAACTGTATTATTTCTTGTTTCTTTAAAGATGTTTAATCAGTGGATACCTGTCTTTTACCCTCACAACTTCAGTCAAATATAAGTTATAAAAGCCTAAGCTCTGGGACTTACGTGTAACCTTCGCTCGATGAGGTCTGGGTTGTCACATCCGTAGGCATGAACACTGACAAACTGTGGGTCCAGAAACGTAGCTGTTGTACTAACAGCCAGACCCCCAGTTTCTCTCCGCTGCGGGACCTAAACAATTAGTTTTAAAATCGACATTAGTAAATTGCACATTTTTTATTTGGAAAATTGTTTTATAAAACTTCTTGGATGCGAAATAGCCAACCTTTTTCAGCTCTATGCTTTCCAATATACTGCCATTACTACATCACTAGCCTATTCCAGATGCTAACACAAATTAGTGTGTATTTTAAGGAGAAGATGAATTAATTATGAGTGTAGAATGAGCGAGATGCCCTGTGATCCCCTTGTAGCAGTGTGCTACATTCTGTGACTAACCTTTTAAACTGTTTTAAATAAGTAACACCTGTTTAAACTATCATACGTTAAAATAAATTGAATGACCATAAGAATAACATTTGATTCTTTGGAACAATTGAGGAACTTTGATGACCAGTAGGGCGGAGGCCTACTAATAAATCAGTATTAAACCCTTTAATTTTCATATTTTAGACTCCGAAGTAATATCAGTGTATTCAGTGAAATAAATTTTTCCTCTCCAGCATACCCGGAAGTTGGATAACTTTTGATGAACACCACAGGGTTTTTTATATTTCAATCCTATACTTTAATATGAGTAGTAAGGTTTGCTTGTATGTTTGCTTGCTTGCGACACTGATCTCAAAAACAGCTCCAACGATTTCCTTCAAATGTTCAAAATAACTAATTTCTAGGATAAAAATAAGTTCTAGACAGGCCTCATCCCCAGGAAAAATTCAATAATGTAAACAACTAAAATGAAAAGTTAAAAAAATTAACATTGGGCTTATGGAGTTTCAAATCAAAACAAAAGAATTGTAACAGCTGTTCATAATCAACCAGGGAACTGTCAAAGTAATACTCATGTTGTTTATGATTATTAACATGTGGTTTCCTGAGAGCAGAGATTAAAAGATTTGAGTGAAGATTACAAATATAGAGTAGTAGAATAAATCAAAGGGACATTGAGCTATAAATAACAACTGGAGTAACCTTAAAAATGTAGAAAAGAGGCAAATGAGTTGTCCAAATCTGATTATCAGTAGGGGGAAGTGGTGAGATATTGCTCCAAGTCATCTAAACAAACTTACTTCCCCGAGCAAATCTCGGCCCCCCAGGTACTAATAATAATAAGATTTGATATATCATTTATATTTTTTTTAATCCAATCAAAGTTAGGGTGAAAATTACCACGGTGAAGCCGATGCCAGCCTTGCGCAGTCGAACCATCATCCGGCACCTCTCGGCTGGAGTGGTGATCTTAGGGTTGTGGAGAGCGTTGGCCTCATTGTACAGCTTCACAGCCCCTGACGACACAAACGATGCGGTAACAACATTTAAATGACCCCGTAACAAACAACAAAAACGAATATAAACAAATTAAAAGTTGTTATTGTGTTTTCGTTAATAAAGTAGACAGTATGTAAAACATAGCAGAATTAATAAAATAACATGACTGTCCATTTGGAATGTTGAGTTGATTATATGCAACTGATGATGAAGAGCAATCAGAATGGACTACCCTGACATTCCAATCTCCTTATGGTCCTGACAAGGCCACAGCTAGGACATACTTTGGGGGGAAGATAAGGGTTAGAATTAGATTAAAGGGAGGGAGTGTCGGGGTCAGAGGAATTAGGATTATAATTTTTTCCATGTAAGATTGGACAAGAAAAATTTAAAATCCAAATTTCAAGGAGGCCAAAATTTTGTCACCCCTCTTCCCTCCTGTAGGCACTGCATTGAATCCAGAATATTTTACCTGTTACAGACAAGTCCTTGAAGACGAGTCTGGCCTGCAGCACCGCTTGGTTTGGATCGTAGCGGCAGTTGTCGATGCGGGCCCAGTGGCTTGGATGGGTTGGCATCCGCACCTTCATGTCAGTCACATACATCTCGTACGGAGCTGTTCGCAGAGGTTGGTGCAGGGCATAACCTATAAATCGATATCTGATGTATATGTGGGGCGGATGAAAGTGGACATGTGGTGAGAAAAAGAAACACTGAACTTGTTTTACATGGTCTGTTATGTGATATCTTTATTTGTATGCATAAGCGTAGTTTCAGTATTTTTATTGGAGGGGCAAAAATGGTCGTGATCATGATTATTGTACTTTTCCTATATTAACAACATTTCCTCCAAATTATTGGGGGGGGGGGCAACTGCCCCTCCCCCTTGCCACTCCTGAATTACGCCTATGTTTGTAGGTGACTGGCTAATCACTGATTGTTAACAGTAATATTGTAAAAACTATGTCAAGAGCTAGTGTTCCTAGTTCATAATTGCTTTTCCCTTTTACCCCAGGGGACACTATCAACATGGGGTATTGGAGGTTAAACTCAATGCATTTCACGTTCTCGACAAATATAACAACCAAAACCTATATGAAACACTAAAACAGCATTGAACCATTGGTCATTGGGCTATTAGTTAATGATCCTGGCTAAAGAATCAGCTGGTCTTAGTCGGCGACAAGGCTACACAAGGCATCTCACTCATTTTATTATCATCATTCATTCATATTCTCCTTAAAATACACCTTAGTTGCTTCGGTGTCTGACAGAGTTATTAGGGTATTAAGTTATTTGAATGAAATTGAGAAACAATTAATTACAATTTCACATTATTTCATGGTGTTGGTGTTTCGATTGTGTGGTTTTGTTGTTATATGTCCATTTAACTTTTCATAAGATCATTAAGTTCACATTTATGTTATAGGTCTGTTCATATTGCTTGGCATGTAGGGGAGGTAGGGAGAGAGAGATAGTGGATACCTCCCACCCCTATTCCCCTAGAATGGTTGTGTACAATCAACTAAAAACTGTGCATAGGCAATAATGACTTATGATATGTTTACATACTCTGATTTGTTTACATTTTAACCCAGCTCTATGAAATAATATAAAGTTGTTATGAATGAATTGATGATAATAGCTAAGATTGGTAATTTGTATTAATGCTATTCAAAAAACGAATTACACAAATGCTATTCACATTTGACGTTTATGCCGAGTCCAGGCTAGCAAAGACGATCACAAGAGTTTAGATGCGTATATCACTTCCGCTCGTGTTCTTCCAGCTGATTATTTAGCCTACACTGTTAAACGACTTGCCGTTTTGCCGCATATCACTCTCCTGCGTCCCGAGCTCGACGAGCACAAATGTAAACAGTGACCAAAATAGTCAAAACTTATGTTTTGACAGAAAGACGCATATTGGTAGACTTACTGTACAAAGACTCATGGAGGGGGAAAGGCATTACTGTGTATGTGCAAACCAGGTGCCAACCAACGTGAACAGAGCTGTAACCTGGATGTCTCCCTGCTGGTAATGGCTCTTAGGACATAGGGACAAAACTATTGTTCACACTATGAACCAATAGGATATCTCTGAAGTTGTTATGCCTACTGTAAAAAGTATAAATACACATTGCTATGGGCCAATAAACCTAAGCAATATAAAGATTATTGAAATACTACAGAAGATCATTAGTCTCTCGAATAAGCTATTGATGGTGACTTAGTTAGTATTGAAGAGTAAAGCAAGAATTTATTAAACCTTTTCCCATCTACATGACTATATCTGGGAAAAGGTTTAAATGGCTTTAAAAGGTATGTTATTGCTCAGCAATTATACAATACTAGTAGCTTACAGAGGCTATAGCCCCTAACATATGGTTTTTGTGTAAGTAGTAATCACAGCTGATCATTAGTTCATTTTGCTTATTAGTAAAAACACTGTAGTGATATTTCCATAAGCAAATCATTGGGTCTTTGAAGTCCAGTCTTTGGCCCACGTAATTTTTGACATTTCTGATATTTGAAACAATTATCCTTGGCCCTTGGTCCTTGGCCCTCAAGCTTTAAAATGAATCGTTATAACTAACTTAACTTCTTCCTAGCTCGAGATATTTTGTGGGGACCGATTCACTTGCGGAATTAAATATGTAGATAATGTTAAATTGACTATTTACCCTAAAAAAAGCATTATCAAGCTTACTTTACACATTATGTGAAAAAAGGTTTAACTTATTGACATAAACTAATAGTATATATAATAATAGTATATATAGTAATAGTGTATATAGTTCTAGCATGCACACTTTTCTATATCACTCAACTGTCTGAGCAGGAAGCAAACTTATTCTCATAATTTGATGTACAGTATTTTGAATCCACTTGATAATACTGTTTTTATAGAGAAACTCTTAGTGTTTCATGAGCTGTGTAAGATTTTCTCCAGGATAATGATCACTTGATCACACAGAATGTAGACATCTGACAGTTGAAGGGTATTTGACAATTTTTGTGAGGGAAGGAGTCAATTCACACCTGAGAGGTCGAGAGTGTGTGAGGAGCCGGAGGAGGATCTTCGAGTGGAGATTCCTCCGAGGGCAGACTCGAGGCGGAACGCGCAAGCGTCGTGGTGACTCACCAGCTTGGTCAACGGCTCGCTCACGATACGCTCTTCTGGAAACACAACTGCTCAAGCTGTAGAAATCATGTTTCGTTAGTTTATTAACACTTATCAATTCTAATTAAGTTTAGCTCACTCCAAAATACCTTCCGATATAGAGTTCAGAACAATAGAAGCTTCAAAGTTATTCATAGAAGACAGTTTTCCAAAAACAGATGATTTATATTGACTGAAGTAATGTAAACCATGTGTTCATATGGGTCGTATGACATAGTTAACCCTTGACCATGAAGTTTTATTGTTGTTGAATCTACTGCATGGAGATGACATGATGGCCAGCTAGGAAACAAAGGGTGAGGGGAACGTTACCACCTCTACTGTTCATACACTGTTCATTGACAAAGATAACCAAGAAACTATCGCGGAAACAAAATGGTGTTTTACGATCTGTGATGCAATAAAAATATACCAAATTACATTGCTCAGTAGCATAAGAAAGGAAAGATTGTGGGGTAACTTAATTCCCCTCACCTTCTTGTTTACTAGTAACTTGTGTTAAGGAGCAGCTACTTGATTTCTTGGAAAGGTAAAAAATTCTGTCAGGGTATTCTACAGTTAAGGCTTTATACAATACTGTTACACAAATTTTAAATAGTTTTGAGGCCAATGAGTTTGTGGGAATGACTTTGTTGGACCTCAGATAATATTGCCTTCGATAGTATTTCTCATGAAATTTTGTTAAATAAACTAATTTTTTATGGAATCAGCAAAACTTTGTTAACATTTTAGCGAATTTCCCCTATAGGGAAGAAGCTATTACCGTAGTCGGCATGGTAAGACCTAGGCCCGGGACCATGATAACTTTTCGTTTTGAGGTCCCCAGACCCCAAAAACACCGTTCGTTCGAAACTGTATATATTTATATATATATATATATATATATATATATGTGTCCGTGAGCACGATAACTCTCGTAAAAATTATCCGATTTTGATGAAATGTGGTATAAACGTGTAAAGCAACATTTATGACTTTAAGTTCGAAAACCAGCCAGATCGCTCTATCCGAAGGGGTATTTTCGGGGGGTTTTGTACCCCAAAACAGGGTTTTTTGAATTTGTTACATATAATTTTGGAAATAGTCAAATTTTAGTTTTCCCATTGGATTCAGCTTAAAAAAACACACAATTTGGTATTTTGATCATTTCTCTACGTCAATCGGTTACCGAGATATTGAAAGTGCTAAACACAGTACGTTGTCTAATGTTATTCTTATGGAGGAAAATAAAACTTTTATATCTCGCTTATTTATGAGCATATACTGACGAAACTTGGTATACGGCTTCATCTGGTTGTGGACCATTGATATTTGCTCAAAAAAACAATTTTTTGCCAAGGGCTCCCGTAGCAGCAAACCTGCGTTCTCAGCCCCATGTTATTCTTATGGATAATAAGTAACGTGTTATCTCCATTAATTATGAAAATAAATTAATGAAATTTGGTATGTGACTTTACCTAGTTGAGTTATATTGATATTAGCATAAAACCCCATTTTTTGTGTTTCTTGCTTCAGCAAACCTGCATACTCAGCCGCCATGTTATTCTTATGGAGAATAATTAAAATGTCATTAATCGTTTATTTATGAATGTATATTGATGAAACTTGGTATGTAGCTTTATGTGGTATTAAGATAAATATATATGCATTGGAAATTCGCTGAGTACGCAGGTTTGCTGCTACGGGGGTATTTTCAATCATACTTGTGTGGTAGGTTACATATGGTCAGTGTAAATAATCAATATTCATCTTTTCAGGAGGTTCTTGTCCCACAGGTTCAGTCATGGGCCCTCTTCTTTTTAGCGAATTTCCCCTATAGGGAAGAAGCTATTACCGTAGTCGGCATGGTAATACCTAGGCCCGGGACCATGATAACTTTTCGTTTTGAGGTCCCCAGACCCCAAAAACACCATTCATTCGAAACTGTATATATATATACATATATATATATGTGTCAGTGAGCACGATAACTCTCGTAAAAATTATCCGATTTTGATGAAATTTGGTATAAATGTGTAAAGCAACATTTATGACTTTAAGTTCGAAAACCAGCCAGATCGCTTTATCCAAAGGCGTATTTTGAGGGGGTTTTGTACCCCAAAAATGGGTTTTTCAAATTTTTTACATATAATTTTGGAAATAGTCAAATTTTAATTTTCATCATTGGATTCAGCTTAAAAAACACACAATTTGGTATTTTGATCATTTCTCTACGTCAATTGGTTACGTCAATGTTATTCTTATAGAGGAAAATAAAAATTTTATATCTCGCTTATTTATAAACGTATACTAACGAAACTTGGTATACGACTTCATCTGGTTGTGGACCATTGCTATTTGCTCAAAAAAAATTTTTTTACCAATGGCTCCCGTAGCAGCAATCCTGCGTACTCAGCCCCATGTTATTCTTATGGAGAATAAGTAACGTGTTATCTCCCTTCATTATGAAAATAAATCAATGAAATTTGGTATATGGCTTTACCTACATGAGTTATATTGATATTTGTATAAAACCCCATTTTTTGTGCTCCTTGCTTCAGCAAACCTGCATACTCAGCCGCCATGTTATTCTTATGGAGAATAATTAAAATGTCATAAATCGTTTATTTATGAATGTATATTGATGAAACTTGGTATGTGGCTTTATGTAGTATTAATATACATATATATGCATTGGAAATTCGCTGAGTACGCAGGTTTGCTGCTAAGGGGGTATTATTTTCTGTGTCAATAACTTGCCTTATGACTTAGATTGTAACACCATACTTTATGCTGATGATACCTCTGTTTTAGTAGATGACAATTGCTTGAATAATGTTATAAGTAATATTAATATATCAGTTGATACAGCTCATTGCTGGTTCGAATCTAACTCTCTAAAAATTAATGAAAACAAAACTGAACATATTATTTTCTCTTTAAGAAATATAGAAATTGAAAATGGAATTGTAAAAGCAGTAAAACTATTGGGTGTTACTCTTGATCAAAAACTTATCTGGGAGGAACACACTAATAACATCATTTCAAAGCTTTCAAGGGTGTGCTATTGAGAAAATTAAATAGCTGTGTCAGTAATAGTTTGATGAGAATGGCCTATTTCAGATTTTTAAATTCCCATTTATTATATGCAAATATACTATGGGGTAATAGTGTGGGTGCAGAGAGAGTTTTCTTGTGGCAGAAAGAAAAGAAAGAAAGAAAGTATTTATTTCTATTCAAGTACATAACATAACATTGAATTCACTTGGGGTGCAGGGTGTGGATCCCGCCCGCGGCGTCCTTGTCGCGCACCCTGGGCAACGGGGCGTCACAAGCCAGTGGCGTCACGGCTAGCGCGGGTAAAATCCACTTGGCTGTGAGACTCTTCTTCTCACAGTTTCTTCCAGGGCCAAGGCCTTTCTTCTCACCTTTTGGGCCTTGGCTCGCCTTCTTTCTTCTGTCCTGGGCAAGCCTTGCTCATCTTCTTCTTTTCTTCGACCCCGCATCATGGGTGTCTTTCCGCCTTCTTTCGACCGGTGTCCACTGGGGGGTCCCTGGGAGTGTCCCTGGTGTCGCAGGGGCTGATGTGTGCTTGCACTGCCGATGGGTTCTCTTCAGTGGGTGTCAGGAGCCAGCCCCTTCGGGCCCTGGTCAGGGAGTGCGGCGTGGGTGCAGAGGTCGGGCTCTGCACTGCCACGGTGAACCCCGGCACGTCTGGAATCCGGTGCCGGCAAACGGAGGTCGGGTCCCCGGGGAACTGGGGTGGGGGCATCGTCCCCCTGGGTATACCCTCGCCTGGCCAATTCCGGGTTCACCCTCGTCGTGCGATGCGCTGGTTAAACTAAAGTATGGCAACCCCTAAAAACAACGACAACATCAACATTGGCAACGATATGAGGGAGTTTCCAGAACTCCCTCCTCCTAGCGCCAGTACTGCCTCCATTTTTCGGAGGAGTAGCTTAGTAGCGAGGTCCCCACCCCCGGCCTCTTCTCCTGTGGTCGCGCTGGCTTCCACGGATTCAGCCAGCTCGAGGAATACCCCAAAGCCAAGAACGGTTCGAGCTCCGTCTCCGGTAGTTTCACCGGATGAAAGGAACGTGGCTATTGCTCAGGAAAAGGTCGAGGAGGAACTGCAGAGGATGCGGGATACTCTCCTCGACATGTCCGCCGCGGTCGCGAAGCAGAAGACCGTGTCGATGGGCATCAAGAACGGGATAGTGACCCTGGATGCATCCCTTGATGTCTTCGACTCGATGCTCGGTCTCTGGAAGGCATCGCTAAGGCGGCTCAGGCTTCTGGAGGAGAAGCAGGGGCAAGCTCCACTTCCATCTTCGGAGTCTGGGGCGCCTGGGGGTGGTGCCAAGAGATCGGCGACTAGCCCTCCTGCGGAACAGCAAACGGAGAAGAGACCGGACGTCAAGAACAGGACCGTCCACGTGGAGAGGAACGGAGAAGAAGCCACCACTGCGTCTGCGGACAGGGAGGGTTTTAATCAGGTCCTCTCCAAGAAACAGAGGAGGATGCTTCGGGCGGAGGCGAAAGCCCAGAAGAATCGGGAAGAGGCGGAAAACGTGCCTTCCCAAGCACCCAGCCAAAAGAAGGAGAAGCCAAAGAAGACTCGGCCTAGGAAGACCAGGAACCAGGTGGTCCTGATCAATCCGTCCACCGGCAAGACTTACTCGGAGATCCTCGGATTGTTGAAGAGTGAGGTGACGCCAGAGGACTCCGGAACTGTGGTTCGGCAGATCCGGAAGACGGAGGCCGGGGGGGTTCTCCTTGAGCTCTCGAAGTGTGACGACCGGGGGAAACTCCAGGAAGCACTTCAGAGAGCTATAGGGGACAAGGGCGAGGTCCGCTCCATCATCCCGAAGCTGAGGGTAGAGATCTTGGATCTAGACGCCCTGGCTTCGGAGGCCGATGTCATTGTGGCTATCACAAGAGACCTTCCGACAATCTCCGGTGTGCCTAAGGTCACCCTGTTCTCGCCAAACAAGCGGGAGCAGAGAAAGGCTGTCGTTGAGATGGAAGAGAAAGACGGTCTTCTCTTTCTTCGGTCTGGGAAGATCAAGATTGGCTGGGTCGTCTGCCGAGTTCGGCAGCGCCTTGAGGTAGAACGCTGTTTTCGGTGCCTCGGGTACGGCCACACGCGTCGGAGTTGCTCCGGTCCCGACCGCGGCAACAATTGTTGGAAGTGCGGTAGCGGCGAACATAAGGCCGCTGCTTGCACAGCGGCCGCTTCTTGAGTTCTTTGCACCGGTACACCTGGAGCGTCCGCGGATCACATTCCGGGCTCAGGGGCGTGCAGGGCTTTCAGGAAAGCCCTAGACGCTAAGAGGGTTCGATCTGCCACGAAATGATCCGTTTCGTCCAGGCAAACCTGCAGCGGAGTCGAGCAGCTGACGCCATTCTTGAGCAGCTTGCTTGTGAGGTCAAAGCCCAGATCGTGATCGTCAGCGAGCCCTACCGGATCAAAACCAGTCCATCTTGGTTTTATGACCGGCTTGGCACCGCGGCTCTCTGGATTTCGGACAGTTGGGGGATTCAGGTGTTGGGTCACGGATCCGGTGACGGTTACGTCTGGGTGAGACTTCGGCGAGTCAACGTATACAGTGTCTACCTCTCTCCCAACTATTCCGCCGAGGAGTACCGGGAGAGGCTGGAGGCGCTGGAAGACAGTCTTCAGGGTGTCTCGGGGGGCGTAATAGTTGCTGGGGACTTCAACGCGCGTGCCGTTGAGTGGGGCATGCCAGTCACTAACGCCCGGGGGAGACGAATCTTGGAGATGGCCTCGAGGCTCGACCTGGAAGTGGCGAACAGAGGGGACACGCCGACATACCGAAGACCTGGTTTTGGTGACTCCATACCAGATGTCACGCTGGTATCGGCAGGGTTGTTTCCTCTGGTAGCGGGGTGGGGGGTGATGGACGTGTACACGGCCAGTGACCACGAATTCATCTCCTTCAATCTGGAAGAAAACGAGTTGTTGTGCTTTCGGAAGGGCCACTCAACCTTGAATGCCGTGGCTGAAGTCCTGGGCGCCGTCCAGCGGGCTGACACGGCCTGCCATCAGGCCAGGCCGATCGTGCTGCTGGTCACCCTGGACGTTAAAAACGCTTTTAACTCGGCCCGTTGGGTGGACATGCTCGAGGCGTTGCAGCGGGACTTCAGGGTACCCGACTATCTCTTGGTCGTGGTACAGGACTACCTGAAGGAGCGCAGGCTGCTATATAGCACAGAAGCAGGGGTCCGTTCCAAAGTGGTCACCGCCGGCGCGGCGCAAGGGTCGATCCTTGGCCCTGACCTTTGGAACGTGGCATATGACGGAGTGCTTCGCCTCGAGATGCCACCACAAGCCTATCTCCTGGGCTACGCAGATGATGTAGCCGCAGTCATCACGGCTCGGAATCCGGAGTTAGCCCAGCTTCGCCTCAACCAGGTGATGTTTCGGGTCAACAGATGGATGAGCGGTCATGGACTTGAGCTGGCGGTCGCCAAGACCGAGATCGTCATGCTCACGCGACGGAGGATCCAAACAGTAATCCCTATGACTGTTGGTGACGTGGAGGTCCAGACGAAGACTGCGGCGAAGTATCTGGGAGTGGTGCTTGACCGCCGCCTCACATGGTGGGAGCACATCCAGGCGGTTTGCAACAAGGCGACGAGGGTCGTTCTGTCGCTCAGCAGATTGATGGGGAATGTCGGAGGCCCGAGGTCCAGCAAGAGGCGACTTCTCATGTCCACCGTCAACGCCACTCTCCTGTACGGCGCAGAAGTGTGGGCGGGTGCCATGAGAGTCAAAAAACACAGCAAGAGAATTCTCTCCGTTCAGCGCAGGGCGGCTCTTAGGGTTGCCTGTGCGTATCGCACTGTGTCTGGACTGGCTGTAATGGTTGTGGCTGGAGTGTTTCCCCTTGATCTGCTCGCCGCTGAGAGGCAGAACATCTTTCACCGTGCTCCTGATCTCGGAAGAGACCAAGCTGCTGTGGAAGCCAGACTCGAAACTCTGCGAGTTTGGCAAGAGCGTTGGAACGGTGGACTGGAAGGGCGATGGACGTTTCGTCTCATCAGAGACATAAGCCCGTGGTTGAGCCGTGCATTTGGGGAAATTGACTTTTTCTTGTGTCAATTCCTGACGGGCCACGGGTACTTCAGGGAATACCTTTTCCGCATGGGGAAGGTGAGGTCACCTCAGTGTAGTTACTGCCCGGAGGAGGTGGATGATGCTCATAATACTTTCTTCCGGTGCAGTCGTTTCGCTGAAGACAGGAGGAGGCTCGTCTCTGCTGTCGGCGATCTGTCCCCGGACGTCGTGGTGGGGGCGATGCTTCGAAATGAAGACTCCTGGAGAGCGGTTGCGCTCTTCGTGCAATCCGTTCTTCGGGGAAAGCGAGACGAGGGATGCTTAGGTGACCTCTAAGTTTCCCGAAACGGTGACGTGCCCGTCTGGGCGCAAGACACGCGGGCCAGTGCCGAAGTTGTCCGATAAGGGTTCCGGCCTGGTTTTTCCCCCGCGGCTCCGTAGGAGGTTTAGTGGGTATACCTCGTAAGAGGGAGTCCCACACTGTTCCTTTGGGTTCGCGCATTAAGCGTTCCTCCTACGTAAAAAAAAAAAAAAAAAAAAAAAAACATTGAATTCACTTATTACATAAATAAATAACAAATCAATAAACAACAAAATGATTCAACATAGAGTCTTAACCTAACAAAACAAAAGATAATTAAGTGCTAGTTAATAAGTAAACAAAGGAAGAAGGCAGTAAGAATTTTATTTAGTTTGAGGTAAAGGGACAGTTGCAGGGCCTATTTTACTAATTACAACATAATGACTGTTCCTAGTATTTTCATTTTTCAGAATTTAATGTATGTAAGAGAAAATATTACAACATTTGTTAACTTTGCTAACATTTGTTAGCTTTAGTAATATACATAACTATCAAACAAGACATGCCAAAAATTTAGTTTTACTCACTATAAGATTGGAGAAGTATGCTAAGAGCCATAAATATTCACAAATTAAACAGACTTACAGTTCCAAAACAAATTAAAAATTAAACAGTTCAACAGACTTCCCGTATTATGGAGATTATTAGACTTAGAAACATATAGGAAACAAATTTCTAAATGTCTTATTGTTAATGCTTTTTACTCTCTAAATGAATTGTTAATTAAACTCAGAGCAAGATATTTATTGTTAATTTTATACTGTGTATTATGTGTTGCAATGTATTATATTTATGATTTGTATTATGTTGATCTTACTGACATTATTACTGAATATTTTCTTCTTATGATATTGTATTTGACCTTTTGTCCATTCTGTATAAGAAAATTACAATAAATCAAATGATTCTTGATTCTTGATACTAGCATCTCTGTGCCATCAAACCATCTCTGTGCAGTATTTTAAAACTCTTCTTTTAAGCAGCGTCATAAATTTATGTTAATTGCCTCGAGTAGGTTTTTATTAAAACACTTTTTTTACTACCGATCTGAGAGACCAATTCTTCTGTCAGTGATGGGGAAGGTCTTAGAGACCAGTGTTTAGTTTGAATAATCATTTAACCTTTCTCAAATCAAAGTAAATCAGTACAGATACTGTTACACTAGGAATGCTTTTTTAGAAGGATTTATTTTCCAAAAGTAGTTGAATAAAGAGAAGAAATAATAAGTGTCTGACAGACTATAATAAGTTTCTGTTTACATTATACTAAAAATAATGTTTTCAATAACAATATATTTAATTTTTTTTTAATAATAAAGCTCATAGGATATTTTAAATTGTTAAGATTTTGTTATATACTAAATTATCTAAAGAGAAGAAAATTATAGTTTAGGTCCATTCAAATAATAATTGTCACAAATAAATTAAACAACTTTTTTATTAGCAAATTACATGTGGTTATTATTTAATATTCTTCAGTGTTGTAAGGCGTATTTTACTATAGTCTATTTAAAGTAGCTTTAGGATTGACTGTAGCACCCAAGTGACAGCTATCGGAGCCTTTTTTGGTGAAATGTTGCCAGATCTACAAGCAACAGGAGACGACGCTACTTTCATACTATGGGAACCACTTTCCTCAGTTTACCAAAACAACGGGAAATAAACATTAAATACCTCAGATATTTTATCAAAACATTGTAAGGATAAAAAATCAAAACAAATAAAATTTACATTTTAACTGGTATTTGCAAATTAACTATTATTCCCGTGAGTGAATAAAAAAACATGCAGACGCCTCAAATATGGAGACCAGTAAACAAAAAACAATCTGGCACTGCAGGACACATGTGTTTGGTTGCTATGGTTTTGTTCGGTCAAAGCTGACCCTTCATTGGCCGGGTGAGAAGCTACTGCTTTATAGTTTACACTAGCCCCAACAGGTGTCACTAGAGTCAATCCTAAAGCTACTTTAAATATACTATATAACCCGTAACAAATAAATTAAAAATAAATGCTACTTTGTACTAGAAAAAACTACTTTCACAAGTGATGGAAAATGTCTGCAATAATTTCTTAAACAACATAAACACACCATCACCAAAAATGAATTTTAAACAAAGGAAGGATTTTGTATTACTGTAATTGAAACACTGTGTATGAAATTACTCATTGAAGAATTAACCTACTAAATAATATATTATTTTCTATAAAAAATTGTTTAAATTTATTTTTAAAGCTGTTGTACTAACTATATTTGTTGGTTGTTCGACAGTTTAATATAAAATTTTCTTTCAATATATTGAGTCTTTTATGTTGGGTTAATTAAAATGAGGTAATTATGCTGAGTGTTTTGAACTAATGTCAAGCAGTGTTTTGGGTATTGAAAATATTTATTTTTGTTTTGTTCTGATATCCCAGTTGTATTTTTGTTAAACTCTCAATTTATAAGTGTTCGCACAGAAAACTAAAACACTACAGAAGGCGAACTGGAATAAGAGAAGGGTCGCGCTCCCGTGGCAGCGCCATGAGTCCGGGTTGCCTTTAGGGGAGCGTGCGGATGGAATGGGGAATAAGTCGAGTCGCTGATAGGAAAGGCAGCGGATGTGTACGAATACACCCCCTTTGAGCGACCCAGCACCACTAGCGTTCGAAGCGACCGGTGACCAAACTAACCGTTTTAACATGGTCGTTAGCGTTCTGTAGTGTTAATAAAGGGTGTATTGGTTGTTAGTAAAGGGTGTTTTGGTTACTGTCTAACTTTTAAAAATTTGTCTGAACCAAGCCGCCTCTTAAACATTACCTGGAGGTTGTTCAGAAGAAGCCGAATTGTTCTGGCCATGAGAGCGAGCCAACGAAACAAGGAACAACAGTAGCAGAAACCACTCTGAGCCGTCCATCTAAAATATAATAAACTATGAATTAGGCTATATATATTTTGTATCCTTAAACAATTTATATGTAATAATGTTTAAATTTGAAAATAATACATTTTTTTTAAACTAGCAAGTAATATAAGGTAAACCAACATTTAGAAAATATTAAAAATTGTATAAAAACCATAAGGACATAAAACCAAACAAAATTTCACCAATATTTACACACTGTAGGGTAAAACTTACACATAAACTTGAATTTGGGTAAGCAGCTATATGAATGAATACACAAATACCCCCGTCGCAGCAAACCTGCGTACTCAGCGAATTTCCAATGCATAATATATGTCTTAATACCACATTAAGCCACATACCAAGTTTCATACAAATATATTCAAATATAAGCAATTTTAATTATTCTCTATAAGAATAACACGGGTAATGAGTACGTAGGGGTTGCTGAAACAAGGAACACAAATGATTGGTTATTATGCAAATATAAATAGAATTTAACTAGGCTAAGTCACATACCAAGTTTGATCAATATTCAATCATGAATAAGCGCTATATAACATTTGAGTTATTCTCCATAAGAATATCATGGGGGCTGAGTAAGCAGGTTTGCTGCAACAAGGAACCAAAAAAATGGGTTTTTATGCAATTATCAATATAACCTAACCAAGTGAAGCTACATACCAAGTTGTATTAATTTATGTTCATAATTAAGGGAGTCATTACATTTTACTTATTCTCCATAAGAATAACATGGGGGCTGAGTACGCAGGTTTGCTGCTACGGGAATAATCAACAAAAAATCAATTTTTTGCGCAAATATCAATATACCAGTACTACGTGAAGCCACATACCAAATTTCATCAACATACATTCATAAATAATCCAGATATCAAATTTTATTTATTCTCCATAAGGATAACATTGGACAACGTACTGTATTTAGCACTTTGAATATCTCTGCAACGGTTGGGCGTAGAATCACAATTTAAACACCAAAATGATTGTTTTGTTGAACTGAACAGATTGGTAAAAGCAAATGTGAAGTATACATCAAAATAAACTGAGGAAAAGCAAAAAACCTTTTTCCCATAAGATTAACATTGGAGATTTTATGAGAAGGTTTTTTTGGATTTTCTCCGCAACCACTTAACCTAGGTTAATAATTCAAGATATCATATTATTTGCTTTTTTAAGCTCTATAACATGGTCAAAACCAAAATTAAGTTTTTTAAAATTGTTAGGGTGAAAAATGCAAAAAACTGATTTTTGGAAAATTTAAAACCCCCATAAACCCCCCTTCCCATGGTCCGATTTTTCTGGTTTTCGAACTTAAAGTCATGAATGTCATTATACACATTTGAGCCAAATTTCATCGAAATCGGACTTTTTTACTCAAGTTATCGCATTCACGGACACATATATAGATATATATATATATATATAGATATATATATATAGATATATATATATACATATATATAAATTTGAACGAATAGTGTTTTTGGCATCTGGGGACCTCAAAACAAAAAGTTATCATGGTCTCGGGCTTAAGTCTTACCATGAGACCTACGGTAATAGCTTCTTCCCTATAGGGGAAATTCGCTAATAGCAATTGGTTTCACAAGCACATTATTTCTCTATCACTCTCCAGTTTCAAAAAGGTAGGAAGGGATGTGATCAGGTGGATGCATGTGGTGCAGTGTTATTGTGGTGGATTGTGGTCCTAGATCTCAATATTCTCTTTTGATCGACTATGTAAAATTTAGTAAACTTAAAAAAAACTACTTTACCCATGCCTTTGAGGCTGCAGGCTAGAGTTTCGCTTGACAGACCAGAACAATGACTGTTGGCCCCTTCATTCAGTAGGATTACATCACAATTTAATTGCGTCTTCCTAGTCCAGAGAGAGAGCTGTTCTTTGTGTTCCCCAGGAGCAGGGAAGTAGCCTGGCTCCATATTCCCATAGACCATTGAACAATTCCAGTTCCCACACATTTATGTGTAAAGAATTTAAAAAACTTTCTCTACTATCATTTAAATAAGTAAGCCTTGGAGTAGGGAATACAATATTTCATACATACCTACTCAACAATACTGCTAGTATGATGGTTATCTTTACGTTATTTCTCCTTAACATTTCATCAAAACTAATAATAATTGAGCTACATCATTTTTAAGATTGCCTTTAAACCGCTAAATTCAAAAAATAAACAAACAGTTTAAAACCTTAAAAATTATATTTTAATGGGTGAGTCTTGTGTTTTTTTCAATGTACTGGTGGCAAGATCTTACAGCGACAATTTCAAATAACTCAAAAAGGCGTTTTAACATGCAAGCTGCATATGGGCAATCCTAGTCTAAATATGCAGGGTGTTCCATGAGAGTATGGCACAAATGCAGGATTTGGAAGAACTCATTAACAGGAGCAAACAACTTTGTATACATTTTTTTCTACATTGCTTTGTTTTCCGTCTGTCTGCCTGTGTGTGATTTCTAATCAATCGGCCCTACAGCATATTTTATGAACCACTTGAGGTACTGACTTGAAACTTGGCATGTGTATTGTAATAGTTTAGGGTTAATTTGGTATTGAATTTGGTGTTTCTAGCTTTAACCGTTTAAAAATGGTGGCCATTTCAATTTTGTAAAGCTTAATTTCTTGAAGGCTTAATTATTGAGTATTTGATCTGCACACTAAAAACATATGAAATTTTATTCCAAAAAGGGTGGTATAAAGATTTTAAAGATCACAAGATGAATCAATTTATAAGACTTATAATATTATAAAAGGCAGTCAAATACAAATGTATATATTTTTTAAATGAAATACTTAAAATCTGTATGTTCAAAAAGCTAAGTTTTAATGTAATAGGAAATCCGCCGACCTAATTTGTAAGGGTCACAAAACATGATGTAAAGAAAATTAAAATATTCATTAGGATGCCTAGTCAAAATAGAGAAAGTATTTTAAATACCGCTAGGCTAGGATTTAAATCCTTTGGCTTTTTAAGTTGTCATGTCTATCTCTTGCAGACATTTTTTGGGCCAGGTCATTGACACAAACAATAAAAAAGATTTGTTTATACCTTCCCGGTAGTAACTGGGAATTAACAGGCCGACAGGCCTTGTAATATCTGTCTAATATAAAGCTGAATATAATAAGGAATTTGTTTGTACAACTAAAACTATGGTTCCGCTAGGCTGATTTTCATAAATCAGTGCAGATGGTTAAAAAGTTATGAAAGTTTTACAATTTGTATTGCATATTGGGTGAAAAACATAACATGTTTTCCATGGGAAATTCGTTATAAATGCATTTTTAGCCCCCCTGAGAAGGCAGAAATATCATTTAAAAACTAAATCTAGAGTTTGACTGCACCAATTTTAATATTTGACATTGTAACCTTTGATTACACAAATTTGCAAAATACAGTACCGTATCACGAAAGTTTGATAAAGTTATCTTATGTCTACATTTGTATTGTTGTTTTATTTATTTTAAGAGTTACTATGTATATACTAAAAATACATACTGCTACTACTACTGTTACTATGTATGTTTAAGATATTTATATACTAAATCATTAGTTAGTGTAAATATTTAATATATATATATACGTCTATTAATAATTCCTTCTTTCTAAGATTAGAAAAGAAAGAAGGAATTATATTAATTATAGTTATTATTAAGTTATTATTAGTTATTATATGTATATTAATAGTTAAGCTATATATTTAATATTTTAAATATGATGTATTAATATTTATAGGTATTACCCATTAATTCATTGGAAAAAGACTGAAGTAATATAATTTATACATTGAGAAATAAGTTAACCCCAATTAATTTACACTTGCTGTTTTAATAGCAATTGGTCCAGTTCCCCAAAGCTGGATATGATCATTAGTATAAGTTTTAGTTCAATATTAAAATCATATAATTGACTTTACTGAGAGTTTAGTATTAGGTTTGACATTTATGGGAGATAATAAAATATAAGCCATAAAATAAGTTAAAATACAGGTAGAATAGTGTCTTATAGTATAAATCCCTTAATAAAAAAAAGTGGGAGCTACATCACACCAATCAATGGCCATTGATGGGCATCAATGGTGTAGCTAGTGGGAGTTCACTTTCATTGATCCCTTCTATATTGTACAAATTCTTCTGCATACAATTGATGATAAATATTATAAAATGGTTGTACTGTAAATAAATAGATTGAATTTGTTTAAGCTATATACATAAAAAATTAAAAAATAGAATTTTTACTAAGTGCTTTTTTAAGATACTGTTTTTCATTTAACTTTGGAGTGAGTTGTAGGCTGTATCACTTTCCGAGTATGACAATTTTGTTGGTGAAAGACATACATAATCAATATTGAACTAGGTGGTTTTACTTGAAATTAACACAGACGATTTTATTATTTAATCTAATAAAAAAGGGCTTTCCTATATTAGCTATTTGTACAAATCCTACATCGCTTATTTAAAGAATGAAATTTTATAATTCCCATCAATAATCCCTCTCCAACAAACTAAATGTTTCTGCTGTGAAAATATTCCTCCCAAAATTAACGCTATACCCCTAGCCCCTTACCGCATCTATTGTAAGATTCATGACATCAAATAATTTCTTTGTGAGTAAAATCATAAAACACTCTAGGTCTTCTAGTTTTTACATCTCGCTGCAAATGATCCGTGGCCAATCGATTGCTACTTCCTACACACAGTCGCCAAGGCACCAAGGTCATTGTCAACACCGCCGCTTTCGACCAACCGAGAGACACGTCCGCCATCATCTTGACGTTTACTTTCTACATCAGGGATTCGTTATGCTTGATGCGCGAACGCTTCCTTTCTATGAGCCTGATGTGCGAAGAGTGAGCAACGTGATTACTACCGCTCACATTGTAATATATGCTGAACCACGTGATGAAACGTTCAGAGTAGAGTTCTGCGGTTATACTCGTTTATAAAGACAATAGTCTGTTATTATATAGTAACAAATATTATACTCGAACTTTTTGATTAAAATTAATCTCGTTACTGAAAACCCCCTAATTTTTAAATAACAACTTTAGAAACAAGAAATTGACCAGCATTTGGATTTGAGGTTTTAAATTGTGCGCCAGGATAGAAGGCAAATTACACCCTTACAGTAGCAATGTGTTAATGGTGAAATCTGTTTGTTTCTAAACCCTGGTTAGTTCTAAACTATAGCGTCAATTAAGCGAAATTTGACTCAATTGTTGATGAAACACAGTTTACTTTGAATGCCATTAAACGTCATGCAGGTTGTATGTTTGGGTTTGCAAGTAAATAAACAAATAAATGTAGTTTGCTCAGCTAAGTAATAATGCGGGTTTCTCGTAATTAAGCATAAACGTGACGTTATAACGCGGCGCTAACAGTTCGAAGTGAAATCAAATTTTGCCGATTAGGCCTACATCTGAACTAATGTAGGACTCATTTTACTTAAAATGACTTTAACGAGATTTGAAGTTTTGGTGAAACTTGCATAGAACAAAATATAAAACGACAGACGTGACGTTCAAAAATCTTGATTCGTTTCAACCACGTTTCAACGTAGACAGGAGAGCTACGGAGTGCAGCTAGCACTTTTATTCATCTTTTTTCTTAACTAATATGTCTTTATTCTTAAAATATGCCTACACCTACGTATTTCTAGCTTATTTCTGAATAGATTAAGACAATTTTGGCGTAAAAAATCGTTTTACTTCGTTGGTCAAGCAATGTTTTCTGACCATCAATATTTTCTGATGAGGTCGCTCTCAAAATTGTTCACTGTTTCTAAATTAACATTAAGAATTTGAATTGAATTGCGCATTCAAACGGCTATTGGTTTAAGTAAGATACTGTACCTGCAATAGCAATAAAACATTTATATGGAGAAATCTAAATAAATTAAAAAAGAATTGGTAACACATGTTCTATTACTTTGCCGAATATCGAGGTAATGAATGGTCTAAGGAAGTTTATTTTTTAAATATAAAAGTCGATCTCGTAAGCCAAATATTCCCATTACTACCTACAGAGGAAATACGAGTCATAGTCATGGGAATGATTAGTGAATTTCCTATGGAAAAGTGAACCTGCACGGTGAAACTGAAGCGCGGGACCACCATAGAAGTTCCTAACGTCACCCCCTGAACACGTTTGGGGGGGGGGGCGTTCAAAATGTTATATCTATATATATAAAACATATATATATAACATATATATATAACATATATATATAACATATATATATAACATATATATATATATATATGTGTGTGTGTGTGTGTGTGTGTGTGTGTGTGTGTGTGTGTGTGTGTGTGTGTGTGTGTGTGTGTGTGTGTGTGTTTGCACTCTAGCGGTCGCATTTTTTGTTCGATTTACTTCGAATTTGGTAGGGACGTCCCTTTCTATAATCAATTGGACAAGTTTGTTGGGCAAAACAATCAGAAAACGATAACCCCCATTTTTGGGGATTAATATTTCAAATTTCGAGTTTTTGGGCCCAAGAAGGGTCAAAAAGCTCCGGATATAATTTATATATGTAAAAAGATGTAAATTAGTGAGACGAAAGTTTTAAGCCCTCTCTCGTCATTCTAGCTTAAATATTCACCAAGTTATTAAATAAAATGTATATTGACTAAACACAGTATACGTTGTCTTATGGGGGTTTTGCATTGGAAAAGCCTGCTAGACATTTCTTGGTTTATTTTTATCATCCCCAGCAACCTCACGCCTGCTTTCAAGCCTGACTGGACCTTCTCATATCCTTATAATGCGCAAAATTGTATCCCCAGCATTGCAGGTAAATGGAACCAGGAGCATCATAACAGCCAAAAAATCAATGTTTTTAGATTTCGATAAAAATTGGAATAAATGTATGATTTTACCTTGATTTTGATTTTTAATAGTTTTTTATTTGGAAATTCACTTCTCTCACGTCAGCGCGCTGCATGTGAACTCGTTTAAACTATTGTAACTTAAATAGTATACATACTATTCCCATTACCACATACATACTCAGACACATTACATATTTGTTCAGACTCGGACTACGATATCGGTAATGTGTTTTGATTGGTTCTAGCTCGCCTGGTTATCAATAAATTTCAAAGTATACATTATTATTCATACAGTTTGCATAGGATAAAATTCAACCTTTTTCAGGAGATGTGTTTTTAACAGTTTCATATTCCTAATTTATTTAATTTTACGCAAATTCACACAATTATTTAAATAATTTAATTAAATTTAAAAGGACATTTAATATCCTTAATATTTTCAAAAAATAACATTTGTAACCAATTAATAAACTTATTGTTAAATAAAAGCAAAGTATTACATTATTTTTAAGATATTCAGTAAATATAACGTACTACATTATGTTGAAATTTGGGTGAAATATCCAAGGCATAACGCATTTTTACTATACTTTAAGTCTTGCGCAAAGAAAGTAAAATTCTCCTGCATTCCTTCATAAATAGAAGTAATTATATAAATATAATCTTCTATTTAGAAGGAACCGAAACGATATTTCTTAATACAACAGTTCCCGCTGTTAAAAAGATCCTTCAGTTAGCAATAAATAGTATTTAATTTTAATTGTAAACATTCCCTCAACCTATTACATTTTGTAGTCTTTTTATAAATCATAAAATACATCGGTTATTTTCGTAGTATTCCGATTTATAAAGTAAAATATCTGATATTTTATAAATTTATAAAATATCAGATATCAAGCAAGTGTTTATACTTGCAGTTTTCCTTACCTTTCCTGTGAAGGAGTATTGTGTCGAAAGGCTCGAGATGTTTCTATGGTCACTGCTTGAACGCACACCACCGACTGAGAAGTAAGAAGACAGGACGGCAGAAAACCATTGTTGTCTCAGGTTCCCCCGCTCCCCACAGATAGCGTTAGTTTCCCCAACAATACCAACTTAGTGAAAATTAGTGTTGAGAATTTGATATTCAGAGTTTTCCAAGTTTATTTTACTTTATGGTACTCTGGTTTTATATAGGATTTAAATATTATCAGGATAAAGTTTGGAATTTAAGTATAACAGTTCAGAAGGCTGAAAAATATTTCAAGTGTTTTTTGCTGAATGTGTTTTCCCAAAATTCAAATAGAAAAATAAATTAAATGTATCGTTTATTATAGTCAACATTAATTAGTGTGGAAAGGTGAAAATGAAATAAAATAGCAGCAAACGGTTAACGGTAAGCGGTAAACGGATTAAAGCAGTAAATAATAATAATTTGTATGATTTTAACGGGAAATATGTTTTCTATTGATTAAGTTAAACTAAATGGGAATTATTTCTTATTATTGTAATTAATTATTATTGGGAAATATATTAAAGGAGAAATCCTTAAACAAATGTTTACCTTATAGAATTTGTTTAGTATATAAAACATGTGTTCCTCTTATTATACAAACAATTCACATTTTAGGTAATCAATCCCTTTAAATCTGTGTTATAATTACAGCAGTTTGAAAATGACATCCTCAATATTTTTAAATATTTTAAAGGAGGATTTTGTTCGGAGTCCCTCTCAAATTTAGAAAAATATCTTTTGCAGTAAATGTTGTTATTTTCCCTTTATAGGTGAGAAATTTCCTGTACATGTGTACAATTTAAATTGTAACACTTGGGGTATTATCTGAAAACTTAAGATCGTAACTTTTAAACCATGATAAAAAAAACTACACTTGTAAGCTTAATACACAGAGAGTATTAAACGTTAAAATGTAGAAGTACAGGTAACGTTACCTACATTTCCTGGCGGGAAGCAGACAAAGCAGAGGCTACTTTTTCTTATAAAACGAAAGTAAATAATTCTCTGGTAGCGTAGGTCTAAAGGATGTTTTATATTTGTACATTTGGTTAACCCAAAGTCTGTTCTTTTCGGTTTATTTGTCTTCAATAATTCAATATTTCCATTAAGGTACAAACTATAGCGATATCTATTTTTTATGTATTTGTCACTAAAACTTCTCCTTTTTGGTGAATTAACTTGGTGTATATGGGAGTATTAACATAATAATTCATACTGCGGCCCGGTGGTTTGGTTAAGTTGGGTTACTGATGAAACCTAAACTAATTTAATTGCCGCATCGCGCTATAGGTCGTTATATAGCGCATTTTCGTAAGAACTGTACGAAATTCGTGAACTAATGACTACGATAGAACAAGAGTACGCAATCTTACATAACTGAACTGAAAACTGAAATCGCCAGCTGATCGGTCGCATTTAGGAAGCCATGATCTTATCTGCCCTTCAAAAAAGTGTTTTAGGTGTTTTGTGAGTATAATGAGTTCAATTTAATTATTTAAATAACTTTTTCTGAAGTTCATTGTAACATCAAGTGTTTAAACATGTTGACGGCTAACAGAAAAGTATCTAAAAAATGCAACGTCATCTAAAATCTATTTAAAGTAGGTTTAGGAGTGACTCTAGAGACACCTGTTGGGACTGGTGGTAACTTTTGAGCAGCAGCGTCTCGCCCGGCCAATGACGGGGCAGCTTTGACCGAACATGACCATAGCAACCAAAACCATGTGTCCTGCAGTGCCAGATTGATTTTTAGCGAATTTCCCCTATAGGGAAGAAGCTATTACCGTAGTCGGCATGGTAAGACCTAGGCCCGGGACCATGATAACTTTTCGTTTTGAGGTCCCCAGACCCCAAAAACACCATTCGTTCGATACTGTATTAGCGAATTTCCCCTATAGGGAAGAAGCTATTACCGTAGTCGGCATGGTGAGACCTAGGCCCGGGACCATGATAACTTTTCGTTTTGAGGTCCCCAGACCCCAAAAACACCATTCGTTCGAAACTGTATATATATATATATATATATATATATATATATATATATATATATATATATGTGTCCGTGAGCACGATAACTCTCGTAAGAATTATCCGATTTTGATGAAATTTGGTATAAACGTGTAAAGCAACATTTATGACTTTAAGTTCGAAAACCAGCCAGATCGCTCTATCCGAAGGGGTATTTTGGGGGGGTTTTGTACCCCAAAAATGGGTTTTTCAAATTTTTTACATGTAATTTTGGAAATAGTCAAATTTTAGTTTTTTCCATTCGATTCAGCTTAAAAAAACACACAATTTGGTATTTTGATCATTTCTCTACGTCAATTGGTTACCGAGATATTGAAAGTGCTAAACACAGTACGTTGTCTAATGTTATTCTTATGGAGGAAAAGAAAAATTTTATATCTCGCTTATTTATGAACGTATACTGACGAAACTTGGTATACGACTTCATCTGGTTGTGGACCATTGATATTTGCTCAAAAAAACAATTTTTTACCAATGGCTCCCGTAGCAGCAAACCTGCGTACTCAGCCCCATGTTATTCTTATGGAGAATAAGTAACGTGTTATCTCCCTTCATTATGAAAATAAATTAATGAAATTTGGTATGTGGCTTTACCTACATGAGTTATATTGATATTTGTATAAAACCCCGTTTGTTGTGCTCCTTGCTTCAGCAAACCTGCATACTCAGCCGCCATGTTATTCTTATGGAGAATAATTAAAATGTCATAAATCGTTTATTTATGAATGTATATTGATGAAACTTGGTATATGGCTTTATGTGGTAGTAAGATACATATATATGCATTGGAAATTCGCTGAGTACGCAGGTTTGCTGCTACGGGGGTATATATATATATATATATATATATATATATGTATATATATATATATGTGTCCGTGAGCACGATAACTCTCGTAAAAATGATCCGATTTTGACGAAATTTGTTATAAATATGTAAAGCAGCATTTATGACTTTAAGTTCGAAAACCAGACAGATCGACCTATCGGAAGGGGTATTTTGGGGGGGTTTTGTACCCCAAAAATGGGTTTTTTGAATTTTTTACATATAATTTTTGAAAAAGTCAAATTTTAGTTTTGACCATTCGATTCAGCTTAAAGAAACACACAATTTGGTATTTCGATCATTCCTCTAGGTCAATTGGTTACCGAGATATTGAAAGTGCTAAACACAGTACGTTGTCTAATGTTATTCTTATGGAGGAAAAGAAATTTTTTTTATCTCGCTTATTTATGAACGTATACTGACGAAATTTGGTATACAGCTTCATCTCGTTGAGGTCTATTGATATTTGCTCCAAAAAATTGTTTTTGCATAATTCTCCCGTAGCAGCAAACCTGCGTACTCAGCCCCCATGTTATTCTTATGGATAATAATTAAATGCTCCGACTCCCTTAATTATGAACATAAATGAATAAAAACTGGTATACGACTTCACCTAGTTGAGTTATATTGACATTAGCATAAAAACCCATTTTTTGTGTTCCTTGTTGCAGCAAACCTACGTACTCAGCCCCAATGTTATTCTTATGGAGAATAATTAAAATTGTATATATCGCTTATTTGTGAATATATTTTTATGAAACTTGGTAAGTGGCTTTATGTAGTATTAAGACATTTATATTTACATTGGAAATTCGCTGAGTATGCAGATTTGCTGCGACGGGGGTATTTTTACTGGTAACCATCTGCGGCGTCTGCTTGGAATAAATAAATGTTTGTTTTTATCCGCTCATAGAAACTATAATAAATGTGCAAATGCCAGTTGAAATGTAAACGTTATTTTGTTTATTTTGATAATTTCAATGTTTTGTTAAGCTATCTGAGGTATTTAAGTGTAGTTACATATTGATGTTCGTATATTTTATATTATACATAAAGAGATCTTTGATTATTTTTCCAAAAACAGTTTAGATCAATCTCGCACGAAAAGAGAACGTCCCCAAACTCGACCAATACCAAATTTTCCTTATCTTAAACTACTCTTTTTAATTGTATTTTTGAGTTATACCCCAATGGTCTTGAAAGTGTATGTATATTATCCATTACGCACCGAGTCCAACACGTATTGAGATGATTTCTCGGAGAAAGTTAGGTGAAACACGTCATAGGCTTGCACATGTTCCGATAATTCTTTCTTATTAATCAGTCGACTGACTTAAAATTTCATACAATGAAGTCATAATCCTGAGTCAATAGTTTTAGTAAGTCACAGTACCTTATGAACAAAAATATTTAAAATATATTCTACTAACGTCAATTATCCTATAATTTATTTAACATAATATTGTGATCGCGGGTGAAGCCGCGACGGGTAACAGAATAAGGTAAAACTTAATCCTTCTAGCCCTTGCCTTGCATCGATTAGCAAGGGTAAACATTTGTGTACATTCGCAAGAAAAATTTATATCATTCACATTGTTTTGGCAAGCTGAGGAAAGTGATTCCATAATGTGATCTAACACATGTATAGCGTCGTCTTCTGTTGGTTGTAGATTTGGCATCATTGCACCTTCAAAACTTCCGAAAGCTGTCACTTTGGCGCTACAGTCAATTCTAAAGCTACTTTAAATAGACTATAATTGTTTTTTGATTGAATATGCCCAAAACACTTTGCTATATTGTTTAGCCATGTTTGGGTTTGTTTGCTTCGTAAATAAAAAAAACTGTAGGTTAGTTACTTCCGATTAAAAATTTGTTTCGTCACGAATGGAAAAAATAACGCAACATATTTGTTCAGACTCGGACTACGATATCGGTAATGTGTTTTCCACCTTTGATTCTATATACATTTCCGATGGATCCCGCGAACCATGACAGGAAGGTGCCCTTTGACCTGGATCCGGAGTTGACGAAGAAGAAGAAAGTGAAGAGGTTCCAGCCTGATTGGCGCTAACGCGGGAAACTGACGACAAGACTCTAGCGTGATGGATGGACATGGCATATTACTCGTATTTTAAGAGACGCTGGTTAGGTTTAGAGTTTATTAGGCCTGACGATCTCAGTTACACCTAGATTCATTGAGAGCAAATTAAAACATCTGCTTGGGCTACATTCTGAGGAGAAGCTGAACTGAACTTTTACGACTAGCGTACAGTTCGCTACACAGTAGCCAAAGTTGTGTCACGGTGCTTGGCGCCTGGGAAACGCGGAAAACAACTCAGATTGCTCGTAAATAAAAGCAGGCAATGACGAAAATAACCAAAACCAATGTTTTAAAATTAAATAAATAAATTTTGCTTTCTACTGACAAAAGTATACTGAAACACTAACGATACTAAGCCAAATAGAGGCGAAAGGTCATTCCAGAGCATACGCTAACCAGACGCCAAGCACTGTGACCCGAACTGTACACATGATTATATAATCACTTGATCAAATTAAGTCACCGTCTGTCATAGATTGAAATTCTTAAGGTCAATGTGGTGAATGGTGAAACCCTGCGGGAGTTTTGGAAATGTTCTGAATTGTGACACATTAAGGTGTACCAACAATCGTTTTGATATGCAATATGTTAGGTATTTGTCACGATTACAACTTCGAATTCGGCACAGTTGGTTTCCCATTTGACGGCGGTCTTAAAATGCTAATTTTGAGATGTAGTCTATGTGCATTTCATAATCAGCATTTTAAGTGCAGAAGTTATTAGGGCTGGTATTCAAAATCAATGGTATTAGCATTGATTATGTATGCTGAAGGAGACGTACCATCTATATGGCCCAGCTGTCCCTGTTTTAGTGTTAGCCAGACTTTTAAGTGGACGTAGTTCGATTAGGTCACCGACAGAGTGTGCTGCTGTAAACTACTTATTTTAGTTATTTACGTTAACTTGTAAAAGATCTTCACCCCAGAAAGCAGGTGATAATCAACTTATTTTTGCTTCCTGATTCACAAACTGTTGTATTTTCCCCTCCTTGAGAGGGTAAGTAATAGTTGACAGAAGTGTACTCTGTTGGTGATTAGTGTGACTACGTCTTTTTTTATCCTGGCACACACAAAAGTAGGGGCAGCTTTTAAAATGACGATGAGAAGTTATATATAGAATCAGTATATATATAGTCAATGGTATTAGTAACTAGTATATTTGGGAAAATATCGGGTTTGCCTTTTTTCACCATGATGTGTCAGTGTCTCAAACAGATTACAGACTACCTGCTTCACCATGATGTGTCAGTGTCTCAAACAGATTACAGACTACCTGCTTCACCTAGAAGGTTGAAATAAAACTATTCCCCACTTAATCGATCCCAAGGACTAAGGTAAAAGTAGTTTTAACTTAAACAAATACAAAGTAATCTAAAAACTAGTATGATTATCTGAATTAGAAAAATAAACATTAGCGTGTCATCATGTAGGCTACCCAATTTTAAAGTCCTATAAAAGACAACAAGTTTGGCAGAAACAGAACTCAATTAATTATGTTTATCCGTTCCAAAATGGCGACCATGTTTGTAAAAAATATCGCGATTAATAGAATACCCTGTATTTTCTAAACTATTAGACATATATTTTTCCGATTCAAATTTTCTAACCAGAATACTTTACTCTAATATGCAACATAAAAGTATTTAACAAATAAATAAACTTATAAACATTTTTTCTGTTTATACGCCCAAAATACTAAGTCAAACAGTAATATTTCTCAAAAAATTTGAAAGGGTCTCGTAAATCCTAACAACTTTCTATGGTAAAGCATTCGTCGGGTCCTAGTTCTGCTGTCCGACACGATTGAGCCGCTATTCAACACCATAATATCGAAATATTTAATGCTCCACAGCTGCCCTCAGATATGCGATCGAAGCGGGGGAGATTGTTTGGGCGTGTCTTGTCTTGTACATCTTTGTGCCGTGATGACACACATAATTAGGGATGTGTGTCATACATTTACATTTCCGTAACGAATTCAGAGATTGACATCTCCCACAATACCTCGCGAAGGAGGGAAAGTAAGGCTCGGAAACGTTGTCGACGCTGCACTGGTTGCGTGACTATCTCGCTAATTTCCGTTCTTGTTCTGGTTTCTCTTTCCATTTTAAGGTCAGAGTAAAAAACAATCGCTCGGTCATTAGCACATTATTGCTGGTGAAGCAGATTATAAGCCAATCAGAAATCATGTGAAATATTACTTTATAGTGCAAGTAAAATAAGGGTTTGACCAAAAAAATTAGCACAACCTAGGAATTTTTTCCAGATGTTGTCTCTACCTTCCTGTTTAACATACTAAAAGTCCCCTAAAATTAAAGCTGTGCAACAGCCGCCATATTGGAAAATGGCGGCCAATTTTCACTTTTTTGCTTATAACTCTGTTATTATTGATGATAGAGAGAAATGCTTCAAATAAAAAATGTTGGAAATTACAATATGCACAATTTTGTTATTATCATGTTTGCTCTAAATCTAACGGTTTTCGAGTTATCAATGATTTAAAGTTATAAATATATATTGAGTGAGTCCGACCACACTTCCAGCATGTGTAAGGGGAGAACGGTTTAGTATAAAAACATCAAACAAAATTATCTGTACTAAATCGCATATGGAAAATCTATAAAAAATATTTTTATCGAAATATATATACAGGGTGCTCGAAAACGAAAGTCATGAGTTTGAATCCCTAAATGTTATTATATGAACCTAAGGCAAAATTATACATAAATTTAAAGGTCTCGTCAAAATTTTGGCGAAAACAGAATTCACTTATCTTTAAACATTTCAAAAAGGCGGCTATTTTTTGTAAAAAATAGTGACACTTATGGAACACTGTATTTTCTAGACCAATGAATGATTCTTGATTCCGATTGAAATTTCTTACTTGAGGCAAGCTCAGGTTTTCTCTTATACAACTTTTATAAACTAGCTGTTCCCGCAGGCTTCACCCCGCAAATAATTTATACAAACTATGACAGTTTTGTGTGCTGCATTCTGTAGTTAGCCCGTGGAACTACTACGAACGAACCAAGATCAGCTGTTTGTATTTTCATTAGCTCAAACAAAAATTAATGTCTATAAGAAATACATGGGAACTTTGTCGGGATCTCTGGCGGAGCCCTAAGGTCAGATCAGGATGAAAACCATTTAGTTTTCCTATTTCATGCCTAAAGTGTTCAAAATTTCACCCCTCTACCTACATGGGAATGTGGAGAATTATTGATGAGTGAGTCAGTCAGTCAGTCCGTCATTGAGTCAGTCAGCCAGGGCTTTGGCTTTTATAGAGATAGTTAGTTTAGAACAAAATAACCATTTGAATAAAATATTTTATTTATTTTTATAAGGCCAACATTTAAAAAAGTAAAAATAGTAGCATAACTACAACTATTACTACAACTAGTACAACTATTACTTCAGTTCCATGAAAACTAATTGAATTGATTCTGAATGTACAACTTCGATCACTCGAAATGTTTTCTTATTTAGTTTTGCAAAGAATATTTCATGTTTGGTGACATACATTTTCTATGTATAGTAATTTGATTTTGACTAAGTGTAGGCCTATTAATTTTAAATTCTCTATATATAAAATTTCTCTATTACGATGTAAAGCAGATGCTAAATATATATATATAATAATATTTTATTGTAACCTATTAAACTAATGGGGTTCAACTGGACACAATTGGACACTCAGTTGTCAGCCACTGTCGCCCTCGCGGAGCAAAAGAGGTGTTTCCAGCGGCCCCGATTTTTACGTGCTCTACCCCAGGAGCAAAATATGTGTTTTGAAATTACCCTAAACCGCGGGGCAAAAAGCGCACACGCTATTATTATGGTACTTTTTATACTTTTTTAAATGTTTGCCTTATAAAAATAAAATAAAATATTTTATTCAAATGGTTATTTTGTTCTAAACTAACTGACATTTATCATATAAGAGTAAACCTGAGCTTACCACGAGTAAGAAATTTCAATCGGAAACAAGAAACATTTATTGGTCTATAAAATACAGATTGTTACGTAAATGTCACTATTTTTCACAAAAATAGCCGCCTTTTTAAAATGGTTAAAGATAAGTGAATTCTGTTTTCGCCAAAATGTTTGTTTTGCTGAGACTTTTAAATTTATGTATAATTTTCCTTAAGTTCATATAATATCATTTTGAGATCATGACCTTCGTTTTCAAGCACCCTGTATATAGATTTTGATAAACATATTTTTAATAGATTTCCCATATGCGACTTAGAACAGATAATTTTGTTTGATGCCTTTATGCTAAACCGTTCTCCCCTTATACATGCTGGAAGTGTGGTCGGACTCACTCTATATATATTTATAACTTTAAATCATTGATAACTCGAAACCGTTAGATTTAGAGCAAACATGATTATAACAAAACTTGTGCATATTGTAATTCCCAAAATTTTTTATTTTTAAAATCTCTATCATCAATAATAACAGAGTTATAAGCAAAAAAAGTGAAAATTGGCCACCATTTTCCAATATTAATTATATTTTCCAGCTTTAATTTTAGGGGACTTTTAGTATGTTAAACAGGAAGGTAGAGACAAACATCTGGACAAAAGTCCTAGATCGTGCTAATTTTGTTTAGGTTTGGGTTATTTTTTACTTATCTTTACTGCACTATTATGGTTTAGTAAATACAAAGAAACACGGAAGTGTAGAGAGGTAATGGTTGGTTAAAATATAAACGCAATTGCTAATTTTGAGAAGATTTATTTATGAAGTAAAATACATAAATTGAAAATAGGACAGTTATGAAAATGTTTACTAAACTTTGAATAGTTACAGAAACTAATAGGTGTAGCTTTATTCTAACAAATGTTACACTATTTTAACCCCGTGTGTTACAATACTGTTAAGTGTTGATCAGATCATAAAGTTAGACAATTTGATTTTTACTAACATTCATTTTGCAATTTGTACAAACTAAAACAACGAATTCACCAAACAGAATTTACACCGATTACAACAAGAAATAAAACAAACTAAACCGCCCTAGGAATATAAATGTGATAATGTGATTAATGCAGATATTGCCGTATCTCTGATCATCAAAAATGTTGCCTGATTAATAAATAACTATTGTAATCATACGTAAGTACCGGTAAACAATAAATAATTGATTTAAAACAGAGAAGTAGTTGTAACAAAAATAACGTTTATATATTTACAGTTTTATTTAGTTGTATGTTTTTTTTTTGGTTTATTTGTATTCTTTAGACTTTAAAATTATCAGGACTGAAGATCCCAGTTACACCGGAACATCGCAGTTTGCGTGGACATCGCAAAAAAAATTAATTATGCTCGATTCTGTTGAGAAACTAATGCTCTTTTACGACTAGCATACACATAATTATTTAACCTGACCTGAATCATGTTTTAATCACTTGACCAAAATCATCGCCTGCCATATAAAAACACTGCATATTTTAAGGCGAAAGTGGTGAAGCCCTGAGAGAATTTCGGACATTTTAGGAATCCTTACACAATTTTAAATCTTAACAAACATTTTTATAAGCAATATATAATAATTAAGTGCTCATGAAAACATCTTAAAATTTGGTTCGGCGGATAAAAATTCACATTTTAAATATAGATAATTTACAAAAATGTTTGACCTATTTGATAAATTGGTTGTATTAGTGTATAACATATATTTTGCACAATATTCGACAAAATTACTATATTGTGGCAAAAAAGTAAAACAAATATATTTACATCAACAGCTTTTTTAGGCCAATATTTGAGATCTCAGGTTGTGTGCTATATTATATCTTTCAATATACAATAGTCTAAACAAAAAACAAAAAAAACACAGTCTCTCATTATATATAAGTTATCCTGCTATTATTCATTGTGTAGGCATTTAGCCTATTTATTCATGATTAAGTCTTCCGGAATTGATTATCAATACAAACAGGTACGTTAACCTGTTTGTATTTAATTATTGTACAAGACAATAACACATTGTACGCGAAATATGGTGAATAAATTAGTATAATTTAAATAGTTTTAGCTTTATGAACTTAAACAAATGAACTTGGTAAACAGAATAAATAACTCCCATGATAAAAACATACTGTTTATTGATATTGAGCAAATGCAAATTTATGCGAACGTTAAAAAATTAAATTATGAACGTTACCCGTCCCGGCTTCGTCTGCGATCACTACATAGCGTTAGTAAGATAGATTGTACAGTTTTATAACCCTTCAACTAAGTGACCAGCAAAGAGCATGAAGAAATAGGATGGACTTTTTGGTACTTTGGTATTATACGGATGCCACCCTTATGCAGCGCGCTGCAGCAGTTATGTTAGGATGGGTTATCATAAAAATGATTGTAGGACTTTCCTTGTTTCGTTATCGAATGATACCTGATGAGTCATACTTCCAGCCGCCAAACCCCCTCCAAATAGGCCAAGGTCAGGTCGTTGACCGGAGCGCGCGCATCACCTGTCACCGCCTGTATCTGGGTCAGTGTCATGAGTGATTTATTGCCGTGCACTACGTTACATTTGTTTTCATAATGAGTGACGTTCTTTTGGTGTGGGATTTACCTCGAAATGAAGAGGAAACCGTACGTACTTTATCCCATGATAACCCATCCTAACATAACTGCCGCAGCGCGCTGTATATTAGGCGGAGTACCTGTGGCGATCGGGTCTGGCTGCTAGCGGCGGCGACGCATTCAACACGATCCTAGCGGACATCGCTGCCTTTTGGGAGGCACAACACAAAGACCGCTCATCAGAATGATGTAAAATTTGTACAGTAAGTCAATAAAAGTACGTTTTTTTCGAATTATGTAGTTATCCTTTGTATCCGGTAAAAAGTTAACCTCCTCAAATAGTGGCACCCGTATAATACCAAAGTACCGACTTTTTATTGACTCAAGTGACAATTGCGTTTTGCATGAACCCAAACTGGCCATATCACATACATGTAAAAAATGGCAATTGAACTTGATTTCTAATTTATCTTAACTGACCAAGAGCCGCGACGTATTCCAAGGCAGCAGACGTCCCACATATTTCTGGCGAACGTTTGCCGCCGCTGGGCAGGCCCCCGAAATTTCTGTAGGCAGGCCTGCCGCTGGGCAGCCCTTACAGCAACAGCTCGTATGCGAGCTTCAGCTTCCTCAACAGTTTCTGTAGATCACTGCTCTGCCAGTGTCATTTCACTTGCTCTCAAACTGGCCTGCTGCTGAGCTTGCTCATCACGTTGAAGTTGCTGTTCTTCTGAAGTTTCTTCTACTCTGTGCGTGTTGCCTGTCGTAGAGCTTGTTGAAGCTTTCTAATTTCCATTTGAGATGAAGTTTCCTGACTTCTATCCACATTATTATAAATCGGGCTTTTTCGAACTTTGAGACAAGTTGGATTTCCGTTCCCCCGGCATTATTGTGATACAGGCCTTCGTAATTAAACGTGCATCAAAAGTGAAAACAATAATTATAAACAAATAAATAAACTCAAATCTGAAAAGCAGGACACCTGCTTTAGTTATCATCTGATCCAGTAAATGTTGATGCCCATACGATTAACAGGGAATTTTAGATGCCACTGGGGCTAAGGCTTAAAGGAATTTTAAAACGTGAATAGGCCTATATGTTACTTTAGTATATTTGCTATCTTCCTATCAAATATCAGCTCAAACGGTTCAGTACACAGTAGTTGAAGCGTGATTGAGCCAACTCACAAACAAACCCACAAACTTTCAGCTTTAATATCAGTATGATATGAGAGTTAAAGGATATAAAAAGGATGAATAATATACGTCTTACAATACTATAAAGTATATTTATACTTATATTGTACTTACATACAAGACGGTAAAATATACACAAAAGATGGTACAAGGAGATCGATTTCAACCAGTTACACCGGTCATCATCAGGCCCAATCAGAGAATGACAGAAACAAGATGGCGAACAGCTTATATACTATTGGCATTGATTATACATCCTACGGAAGGATTCCGTAGGATGTATAATCAATGCTATTGGCTACCGGAAGTTCCGGAAACAAGTTGCGATAAGTACCACCAGAGTCAAAGTTGACCTGTTCATTGATCAATTTATCCCTATCCTTACATTTTTCCTTAAAAATAAACAATTCTTCCCAAGCATTCATTAAATTTTCTTTCTTACAAATATGAAAAAAACGAAATATGAATATGAATTTTTCTTTATAGGGATAAATTGATCAATGAACAGGTCAACTTTGACTCTGGTGGTACTTATCGCAACTTGTTTCCGGAACTTCCGGTAGCCAATAGTATATAAGCTGTTCGCCATCTTGTTTCTGTCATTCTCTGATTGGGCCTGATGATGACCGGTGTAACTGGTTGAAATCGATCGCCTTGTACCATATCTTTTGTGTACATTTTACCGTCTTGTATGTAAGTACAATATAAGTGTAAATATACTTATAGTGTTGTAAGACTATTTTTAGTTATTTTATTTACTTGTAACAACACGTATCATGCTGATAAAGAAATTATTTAAAGGATATGTACACTTCACGCGGAATATCTTGGCATGTGGCTTACTCTACTGCCGGAGTGATTGAGATAACCAGCTGGGCCATATCGAGCACCAGTTTGACTGAATTGGAAACAACAGATGACAATTTCCCTCTACTTCAACTGTTTGAACAGAAAACAGTTCCTACAGGTCAAGATATTCTGCGTCAAGTGTAAATTGCAAATGGGAAAAAGTCAAATATGCGATTGGTATATGAACTTCGCAGTTGATCTGTTGGGTCACAATTGGTTTGTGTCCCTTCCACCCCATCAATCCTGGGGTGGGGGTTGACATTTGCTTAGGCACCAACACATACGTTGTTTTCTTACCGATTTCCCTTTGTACTTGAAGCCTAAATTACTATAATAGTTCTAGAGTATGCTAATTTCCTCTGCTGCTTTCAAACAAACACAGAAAAATATTTCCTAAAAGTAGCTAAGTTTAGGTGGATGTTGCGATATTCACTACAAACCAGTTTGCAGATTCCCTTATTTTTTAATTCCTATAACTTTCTTATATCTTGTATTAACTATATTACAAATAAATTTCTAAGTTAAATACCACTCTTCTCAATCAAAACTTCCATCCATAGTGTCTAATGATTACATTGAGAACGGAATTTGGTTGCAACCTTATTTGTTCAAAGGCAGGATCTTCTAAACACAATACTGTACAGTGAATCTATTTAACAGTAGAGGCTTGAGTTAAGAAGTCAAATATATAATTTTTATAATCCTATGTTAATTTTAATGGTGTTTTCAGCGTGGGAATGTCATTAATGTTTTCACAATCCTGCTTGACAGATGGACATTATGACAGTTACAGATAACCTACCATGATGATAACCTACTCATGACACACTTATTATATAGGAATTTTATGTACTAACTGATTTTGCTACTAAACCAAAATAATACAAAAACCATGATTTTGTTCAAGTTTAATTTTTCTTCTGTTATGCTAGTTTTTTTTTTCTGAATATAGCTCTATATCAGATGGGGTTCTTCAAATAGCATTAGTGTTATTGTACGTTGTACGATTTAATTAATCGTCCATATAGGCGAACTAGGCAAAAATTTAATTTTGCTGCCCGTGGTAGCATTTTTTAAAAGACATTTTTAACGACGATAATCTTTATATGTTTATTAGGTGGATTTAGTCAATTATTTAGGCGGATTAATGGAGGAAAACTCTTTTATGCCTTAGGCCACAAAATACAATACATTTGTTGGGTTGAGTTATGCTCTGTTCCATGTTCACCATACAGTACAGGGCTTTTGAAAGATGGCCATGATGTACTAGCTGTGCTGATTACATTGTTGGTGTTGCTACGCAGGTTGCATCAACTTTCCCCGTGACCTGCATGGAGCGCTCAAGTATGTTTTCAGGACGCTAGTACAATTTCTATTGCCATCTGAAAAACATTGCTTATAAGCGCTCCATACTGCATGGTGAACGTGGAACAGAGTTTAATATAAATAACATTATCTTTGTTTCAGCTTTTAAAACCTAATTTTCAAAAGTATATAGTCAGAGATGTATTTTACATATTTTAATTTGAAAATTGATCAAAACACGTTTTTACCCAGATTTGGCGGCCCTTCCCTTTTTCGCTTCTGGTAAGACACCCCCCTCCCCTGTACATGTCCCATTTTAGACCAAAACATTTATGGCTACTTGCAGGCTCTTTTTAATATATTGTAATGACCTTCCTGAGGTGGCTTCAGATGTCAGAATTGTCATATATGCAGAATTGTCTGAATTATCATCCATAAATATTGCCTCAAAAATCAATAAAGAGGATAACCCTCAACCTCACTGATAACATTTTAAAAATTTGTAAATTGTTTGAAGCAAAGTAGCCCAAGGCTTAACCTTACAAGACCCAGTTTATTAACTTTAATTTAAATCATATAATATCCCTCAACTTAATTCTTCATGCATACCTCTGAAGTTACTGCCCCCTCAATTAATTTGTTTGGTCTTGAAATAGATTAAACATTTTCTTTGCAACAACAGATAAATGCTCTTCTGCCTAAACCAAACAAAGCTTTATCTTTCAGTAACACTATCACATTCATTAACTGGTAAGATCCTTAGAAGAGTCTATTTTGCTTACTTTTTTCATTACTTTCTTCTATCTAATTTTTCTGGGGCAACTCATGTAAATCTTCTAGGGTTTTATTGGGACATAAAAGGATCATTAGGTTGCTTTCAGGTTCAGGCACTGGGAGAACCTTACTAATGGCATTTTCAAAGACTGAGGATTCTCCCATTTTACCTCCAATGTTTCATGTTTTTTAAATCAAATTAGGATGGATTTTTTATTAGAATTAAACAATCGGCACAACTAATTCAAAAGAAATTCTTCGTGCTACAATATCTCATATTCAGAACCTCTTTTCTTGAATCAATCCCACCATACACTTGTTTAGAAGTATACGCAGGGTGTTAAAAAAATACCCCCGTCGCAGCAAACCTGCATACTCAGTGAATTTCCAATGGAGATATAAATGCCTTAATACTTCATAAAGCCACTTACCAAGTTTCATAAAAATATATTCACAAATAAACAATATATACAATTTTAATTATTCTCCATAAGAAAAACATTGGAGCTGAGTTTGCTGCATCAAGGTACAAAAAAATGGGTTTTTATAAAATATCAATATAACTCAACTAGGTGAAGTCATATACCAGTTTTTATTCATTTATGTTTATAATTAAGGGAAACATAGCATTTAGTCATTATCCATAAGAATAACATGGGGCTGAGTATGCAGATTTGCTGCTACGGGAGCCTTTGGCAAAAAATTATTATTTTGAGCAAATATCAACAGACCACAACCAGATGAAGCCGTATACCAAGTTTCGTCAGTATACGTTCATAAATAGGCAAGATATAAAATTGTTCTTTTCCTCCATAAGAATAACATTAGACAACGTACTGTGTTTAGCACTTTCAATATCTCGGGAACCAATTTATGTAGTGGAATGATCAAAATACCAAATTGGTGTTTTTAAAGCTAAATCCAATGGTAAAAACTAAAATTTGACAATTTCCAAAATTATATGTAAAAAATAAAAAAAAAAAAAAAAACATTTTTTGGGTACAAACCCCCCCCCCCAAAATACCCCTTCAGATAGAGCAATCTGGCTGGTTTTCGAACTTGAAGTCATAAATGTTGCTTTACACGTTTATACCAAATTTCATCAAAATCGGATCAATTTTACGAGAGTTATCGTGCTCACGGACACACACACACACACACACACACACACACACACACACACATATATATATTGTATATATATATATATATATATATACAGTTTCGAACGAATGGTGTTTTTGGGGTCTGGGGACCTCAAAACGAAAAGTTATCATGGTCCCAGGCCTAGGTCTTACCATGCCGACTTCAGTAATAGCTTCTTCCCTATAGGGGAAATTCGCTAAAAACATTCCAATAATTATCAATATTATTGTAAATATAAATACTCACGTCGCAGCAAACCTGCGTACTCAGCGAATTTCCAATGCATAATAATGTCTTAATACCACATAAAGCCGTATAGCAAGTTTCATAAACATATTTCACAAATAAGCGATATATACAATTTTAATTATTCTCTATAAGATTAACATTGGGGATGAGTACGTAGGTTTGCTGCAACAAGGAACACAAAATATGGATTTTCATGCAAATATCAATATAAATCACCTAGGTGAAACCACATAACAAGTTTCATCAATATACATTCATAAATAAGCGATATATACCATTTTGATTTTCCTCTATAAGAATAATATGGGGGATGAGTACGCAGGTTTTCTGCAACAAGGAACACAAAAAATGGTCGTTTATGCAAATATTAATATAACTCAACAAGGTGAAGCCACATACCAAGTTTTATAAAATTATGTTCATATTTAAGGGAGACATTACATTTTACTTATACTCCATAAGAATAACATGCGGGCTTATAATATATAATATATATACAGTTTCTAACGAATGGTGTTTTTGGGGTCTGGGGACCTCAAAACGAAAAGTTACCATGGTCCCGGGCCTAGGTCTTACCATGCCGACTACTTCCCTTCTTCCCTATAGGGGAAATTCGCTAAAATAAGTAAAAACGTTCCTATACATATGTCCTAAAATGTATGGTTTTCCGTCCATCTGCCTGTATTCGTTTTTTACATAACATAACTTTTTAACCACTTAAGGTATCTTCAAACTTGGTACATGCATTACATCTTATAAGACCCATTTTTATATGTAATACCAAGTTTCTACTTTGTACCATTTCAAAATGGCGGCAATTTTGTTTTTTTAAAGCTAAATGTCTTAAAAAGCGTAATACTTATAGAAAAAACTGAAAGATTAAAAAGAAGTAATTTTGTCCTAAAAATAATAACATGAAGATTTTAACTATATGGCTTTAAATAACTGAGAAATTATAATTTTTAAAAGTTAATACATGATGTTTTAGTTCAGAAAAAGCATGTTTTAACTTGTAAAAATTACAATTTCTCAGTTATTTAAAATCATATAGCAAATATCTTAAGGTTATTAATTTTAAGACAAAATTACATAACTTTTTTGTAGAGGTGTGCAAGTGGTGATACTTTTAATCGAGTCGAGTAGTGCTAATTACTTTCGAGTTTCGAGTATTTTCGAGCAAGTATTTGACATCAGTTGGTAGTTTCAAATAGTTAGGGTTACCTTACGTCCTCTTTTTCTCTGGACATGTCCTCTTTTTGGATCATTCGAAAACGTCCGGGCGGATTTTTGAGAAACCCACTATTTGTCCGGGTTTTAACAAGCGGCAAACTGATTATCGGGAATTACGTTGTTATCGAGATATATTTAAGTTGATATTCCGTCAAGGTAGTCATAACATCGTCAGTTTTTCACCCAAAAGTCATTACGTTGTTACACAAAATTTAATTTTTAGTTCTTACTCAATGAAATCAGGTGGAATTCTTTGTTTACGTTATGAATTGACTATAAATTTATTGTTGATATCATTTGCATGTCATCTAGCTGAGTCCTGAGTGAGTTTATGCGGTTACCTGGGAAGTTAGACAGTCGGCAGCAAAATTATAATTATAATTTTTTGTTTGATATTCGCAAAATTATGTTAATTAGTTGCAATGCCTAGAAGAAAATGATTGTATATGAAATTGACAGCTTATATAAAGCCCCCAAAGATTAATTTTATGATTTGAAAAGATATCAAAATACATAATTTTCAATTTAAGAACATCTAGTTATTTTAAATACCGTACCCGACTTTCAACATTAACTGGGGGGGGGGGGGGGGGGTTATATATTCCTTATTTATTAATCTGCCTGTCAACGGATACGGGTGTCCTCTTTTTTAGCCCAGAGAATATGGTAACCCTACAAATAGTGTAATGGGATTTGGATACCACTACATATTTAATAATCTAAACATGGTTTCTAACAAGTACATGAGTATCAATACAAAGTTTTGGCCAGTACAATCAAACTGGATTACGTATTGACAAACAAAACACGGTTGACATTTGTTTCCGGCCGATAAAACACAGTCCGGTTGTCATTTGGCCATTATCACCTGGTCAGACATCGCTTATAATCAATTTTAGATCGGAAATCGTTAGTTATGGCCAATATTAAGTGGCCCAGTCGCCACTTTTGCCGATATTATGTACGGGATGTAATAAAAGACGTCTTACAACACTTAAGATATATTTACACTTGTACTGATTCACATACAGACGGTAAACATATATAAAAGAAAGTACCATCTTTTATATATGTTTACCGTCTGTATGTTAATCAGTATAAGTGTAAATATATCTTAAGTGTTGTAAGACGTCTTTTATTACATCCCGTTAGTAATAAAAACACATAATATGCTAATAAAAAAGATATTATGTATACCGTTGTCATTTTCAGCCCTTATTACGCAATCATTAGTGATCGCTGGAAATTGGCGGGAGATACTCGCTCGAATTTTCGAGTATTTTTCAAAACTTGAGAGTCGAGTTTGAGTATTAAAATACTCGGCCAAAAACTCAAAGTTTCGAGTACTTGCACATCCCTACTTATTTTATTCTTACAGCTTTTTAATAAATATTACGGTTTTTAAAATATTTAGCTTTAAAAAACAAAAATGAAATGGTATATAGAAGAAACTTGATATTCCATACTAAAATGGGTCTTCCTAGATGTAATACATGTACCAAGTTTGAAGTTGATACCTTAAGTGGTTAAAAAGTTATATTAAATTATGTAAATAACACATACAGATAGGTAGGCGAAAAACTATGTTTTAGGACATATGTATAGGAACTTTTTTGCTTATTTTGATGTGTAAAATAAATCCTAAATTATTGGAACGTTTTTTTCAAACACCCTGTAAAACAATTTTGCCACTAAGATAAACTACTAACCAAGCCTGAAAAAAATTAAAACTGAGGCTTTTAAATTCCTCACTGTCATTCTTTCGACAGTGTTATAGTATATTTTGCACCAAGGGCCGAAAGTGGGGTTTTGCTGGCCCGAGATTGTTAAGGGCTATGCAAAACCCTTTTGGCAGAGGTGCGAATGCTATTTGTCACCATACTACAATTATTAACGGTTTAAATGTGATCGGTCATAAAACACGAGCGGCCTCATGCAATCTCGGACTAAAAACAGTTAACCAATAAACAAAACATCAATAGTGGAATGTTTTGAATTTTGTTGTTATTTTTTCCAGTGTTCCAACCAAAGAACAAAAAATAGTATGCACGTATTAACCAGGTAACTACGCTTGAAAACAAGTTGGCAACACTGGCTAAATAAAACAGCTGACTTTCGGCAAATTTTCGGTCCTTGGGCGGAAAAACTCTACTTTCGGTATTCAAATGACTTTCCGAAAACAGGTGATTACAGCGTAGTGTGGTGAAAAAGGAATTTTGATTCCCATCCACAAATCCTACTATATGACTGGTTCACAGCTCGAATTGTGGTATCTTAAATTCTTCTTCTTTTTGGGAAGCTTGCTTTGAGTTAAACTTTGTATCACATCCTAATCATCAGTTGTTTAGTATTTAGACTCATGAATGTAAATATTTATATTTATATTACCTGTTATGTAAATATAAGTTATTGGTAAGTCTTCTTACTTATTAAACCCTAAACCCAAACCCAGATATGGCCCCATAATTTTCCCCTGCCAAAGCTTTGAGTAAGTACATGCCTCTTCCCTAGATATGTTCCCTCTCAGTTTATGCTATAGTTCGTTCTCTGGATTCATATCCAGGGACTATTGGTCCCAATTATAAATCAACCCTGGAAGTACACAAATAAGAAAATGGGTAACCAACAAACAACACATCACAAAAATATTTTTATTTAATCTTTGTAAAGTATAAATATTATTTAAGTTAATGTACATTGCATAGTTTTATTTACAAATATATAATCTCCTTTACATGAAGATGATTAATCTGTTTCTGTTTCCGTGTCTATCTAGGCCAGAGGCATTTTTTAACGTTTTGATAGGAAACGGTCTAAACCCTGGTCTTCTTACTATTTAAGGTCGACCTGTTCTTAGAAAGCATAATTAATTAATCTGTTATTTACTGTGCAAGTTTTTTTATAATTTTACTATATAATACAGTTAGTTACTATAAATGAACAGTCTGATGACCTCTTGATATGAGTGATATTAACAAAAGATCATACATCTGTTTTATGATGGTTGTTAATGGAAGTAACTAGTACTATGTACAGCATAATGCTTGGTGGGTATGGGAGAGTACACTGTGTGGTGGATACCCCCACCACTATTCCCCTACAACGACACGATCAGTTGACTCAAAACTTCATTTGGATGGTAGTGGATGAGCAAGTGAATCGTGATAGACACTTGCACCAGTCAGCTGCTAATTAGAGGTAAGCTTATGGCGCATAATTTAATTTATTAAGCCGAGGTATGTATAACCATTGATTTTTAATACAGAATAGATATCCCAAGACTGGTTAATTTTTGAAGCCAGCTGGTTCACTAATCAGACAACTATATCAGCTGTGTATGAAACAAAAATAACAAACCTGTTTTTTATAGAAAAAGAATCCCGTGTTCTCACTTTGAACCACCTTAAAAAATCTCTTTTCATCCCACTTTTAATCTGAGATCATTCATATGTTTTATGTTCTAGATTTCAGAATCAAATAGTTTTCTATTTACTTTTAACAGCTACTCTCTTTTAATTGTGCAATATATGTTTATATTTTTAAATACAGGAAATGTTTCTAACCTGTAATGTGGAACAAACGAGGAAGGTTATATTGGTGTTTTTATCCCGCTTCCCGTTTTAATCACGGATCAAAAATCCCGGAAACGGGATAAAATTCCTGCAAATTGAAACATTGGTTGCCAGCGCCTCCTTTGAGATAGTGTAGCACTAGTTTCATGGTGTATTTTTTAGGTTATAGATGGGCCATAAGCTCTGTTAATCTATTCTGTATTCAAAATCAATGGTATAACTGTGCAGTTAATTGGGATAATAGAGATCATAATTACATATAGGCTTACAAAGTCAGCACCAAATTATTGCAAAATTGATTCTGAATTGGCTAAAATCCTAAGCTGTACTTAAATATCAGATAAAATTTAAGCACTAAAAAAGAAACACAATTTTTAGTACAATAACAAAAAAATATAGTTATTATGACTGGCATCCCATCTAATTGATTTAGCATTGTACCATTCTTGCTATGTTAAACATCCTGCAATCATTTTGACTGCCTTAGCAATACTCTACACTAGCTACACTGAACAAAACACAGTCATTCTGACTTACTCGCTTTAAAAAAATATATAGCCTTTTTATAGGCTTGTGTAGCCTTTTTACTGACCAAGACCAACTGATTCCTTAACGAGGGTCATTAATTTACAGTCCATGACCAATGGCAGCTGGATCATTAATTTACAGTCCATGACCAATGGCAGCTGGATCCTGTTTCAACCCTTTATAGTGATTTTTCAATTTTATTTGGGATTATTTTGGCAAACCTCAAATTTTTAATTAAAGGGAGGTGCTTTGAAGACTATCTACCGAAATCAAAGGCTTTATTAATTATCAAAACAATCAAAGCCGTGATTGCATGTTTGAAATGATAGTTGATTCCTGAAATTGTTATTTTGTATATGAACATTGAATCTTTATATACAGAATTTTTAAACTATACTAATCTAATGTGTTCAGTATAAATAACAAATATACATTCAAGACTATAAACCTAGTACATCAATATCTACAAATTCCAACTACATACAACTGATTGTAAGGTTCTAGGAATAGATCACAGATGTTCAGAGCACCAAAAATCAGCAGTTTAACCCTTTAAAAGAGGTTGATTAGTGTAATAACACTTGACGTGTTTTAGACAAGTGGTATTTTAAAAATAAAGTACAAGGGATTAATAAATGCTCCCAAAAATGTCTAAGCTATTCAATCGTTAAGTTAGTTTGAACATACTATGTTAAAACTTATAAAATGTAGGGGTTTAAATAATGTTTCCAATAGGAACCTCTTAAAATAGTCTAGCAGTTGTATGTTGAGTTTAGAAGCATATCTGAAACTAGACTTATAAGTGCTAAATCGCTTAGATTTGATTGCAAGCAGATTTGATTCCATCTCTTGCCCTCTTCTTATTGTTGGAAAAAACCCTAATAAGTATCGCCTTTCATTCAATCCTACATTAAATATTTACTAAGGAAAAGAAAGTTTCATTTTGAAGGTAACTTTACAGCTGTACAATTCAATAGCTCCCTTGGACAGCTATTAACCATACAACAAATCACACACTTATAAAACTTCAATAACTTAAATTCTGCCTATGACTACCAGTAAGCTATTTAAAAAATAATAATTTCAAAGTTAATTTTTTAAACTAAAATGTTTATAGATTATTCAACCAAAAAAAGGAAGTATATACATATATAAATCATGTCTTCATTTAAATAATACAATATTTTAAAATAACAATTAGTGACAGTAAATTGTTAATACTATGAAGTAGTGACATTGTGAAGTGACATTAATAATGTTTAGTAATGCAAAATTGTATACTGCACTGAACTTGATACAAGAGGAGTATGAAAGAATAACAATAAACAAATATATCATTTGAATTATCCAGCTGGTTATCTTGTACAAGCAGTGATTTACACCCTACAACATACATGAACATAGTCAAAGACGTACACAAATGTGATATGTTCCTACGAGCATAGTTGTACCATATGATTCATTGACAAATTTAACTTCCAAAAATTGTGTTCAGATAATTTATTTTGGTTTGTAACCCTTCCATTTCTCCATGGTGAGCACGTTTTCGCCTCCGCCGAGATGAGGTTATCGTTTGTTACGATATCGACCAATTTCATCAACCGGTTGCTTGTTCGTGTTTTCGAATGAACTTTCGATTACGATAGTTGTTTTGTAGTGGTGATTCGACTCAAAAGTCAAGCAGATATAAGTTAAATCAAAAGTTGTGGATACAATGTTAAATTGGATCAACAAATGGATTTGCGTGAACAAAATAACAAACAACTAGGTTACAGTTCACGACATAATATAGTAACCTAACCTAACTCCACAGAGCGCTGTATGGTGGCTGTTTGTTGTGCAACATAATTACAAATAAATTAATTAGTATAAATAAACTAAAGTCAAATTAAACAGGAATTTCAGACCTGAAAAAGTAAACAACGAAAGTATGATTTAACACCGAACAAATTAAAGTAAAATTTAAAAGACAATTTCAGATCTCAAAAAGTATACATAAAAAAGGAAATTTTAACATGGGTCCGCCCAATTGTGGATCTAATACCATACCACTGGGCCACCGAGGCTTTTCAACTCCTTTGAAAGTTACAATTGATCAAGCAGTGAGCAATGATTATAAATTAATTTGATAAACAAACAAACAATCGGTTGATGAAATTGTTTGACATCATAATAAACGATAACCTCATCTCGTCGGAGGCGAAAACGTGCTCACCTTTCTCCATTGCCACTTGTTATTGACCTACTGCCAAGGACAATTTTGTCCTCTTCAGTTTAGCTGTGTTGTTCACAGCTGTGTTGATTACGTCAATCAGAATGGTTCGGACACAGTCGAGCGATGACCAACAACAGTTTACAGCGTCTAGTATCTGTCGCTGAACTTATCATCAGCCCGGTAGTGTATCTCGGGCGGGGCTCCGATGTTCTTAGACCAGTGCCTCGTCCAGTAGTGGTCCTCGGCAGCCACTTGCGCCGGTGTCTTGGCGTCCCGACATATGGCTACACAGTAAATCAGACTCCCCACTAGTGTCAGGAACCCGAAGATCAGGAACACGATTCCTAGGATCCTGCAACATCCAATCAAGATGTTACTGCCTTAATTGTTGGTGAAGTTATACATTTATTGAAGTTGAGGAGTAACTAAGTATTTGCTAAATAATCTTGTAGTATCACGTAAAAGTGCCTGATGGTCAAATCAAATCAAACATTTCTTTATTTCTCAATAGACATCATGCACATAAATAATGTCAGATAAATTACATACTAAATACAAAATACACAAAACAACACCAGTACCTAAAATACCTATTCTTTGGCTGAAATCATTTCATGCTAACAAGAAATTTTAAAAAATGCATTAAAGGAGTAATGAGTGTCATTGATCAACAGTTGTTTTAAACTTGATTTGATTCGGTTCTTCTTTTATGTCAGTAGGCAGGGAATTCCAAAATGTTGTACCCTGGGAGCGGTTATAACCGTTATAAAAAATAGCATATTGGTTCATCACTAAGTTTTTCTTACTAAAGCCTCGCGCATTGGGTCGGGACGGCATATTTGGACGGTACGTACGTTCCGCACTGGATCGGTCGGTACGGGATGGATGGACAATATGTACCACCTTAGTCTCCTCCTAGCTTTTATTCTGTGTGTATTATGAAAAAAACTTTACGTTAAGTGAAGATAAAAATGTTGAAAGTCTAATGTTAGTGGCAGAAGAATAAAAAAAGTCAAGAAGTCGAGGAAAACCCAGATTTTGGATTCACAAAATAAATCGAGAGAGATTAGAACTTGGATAGTTTTACACTCTGTTTTCTGACTTGATTGAAGATGACTGCAAGTTCCTCCAATACTTTTGGACGACCCACCAACAATTTAAAGAACTCTTACATGTTGTGAATACGGAACTACTATGAAGACCGACGAATATCAGAGAATCAATAGGCCCTTGAGAGAGTTCAATCATCAATACCGCACGTCGGCATGTCCTAGAAATGTTTCTTTCGGACTTTAGGAGGATGGCAGAAGGTGCAGATTGCCCTGTCCCGACCGTGACGGCCTAGTGTGCACATAAATAGGCAACTCAATGATAAACATTTTTGATAAATCACGTACGTCCCGTCCGTCCGTGCCGTCCCGACCCAACGTAAACTGGGTCCAACATAAAAGTATTAAATTTATGTTTTACAGCTGATTCATGGAGAAATCAGCTGTCTAACAATGTAATAAAATAATTTTTTTGTAAAAGCTTGTTATTACAAAAATTAAATCTTAAACATTTTCTTAAATTTTAAAACAGCTGATTTCTCCCGGAATTAGCTGTTTAATGTAAATCAGCTGTAAAACAAATTTAATACTTTTATGTTGAAGTCAGTACAAAATATCCAACAGATGGTTCCTAAAAAAACTGTTTCTGTTCAATTATGGACTGTTTTATCAGCTTGTTTTAATATGAATAGTAAGTATTCATATTATGTGGTAATAAGGGAAAATATATATTTCAAATAAAAATATTAAAATGCTATACTTGCATTAAAGATGTTGGACTTGACCATTTTATATCAGTACCCAAGTAGCATTTGTAATGGCCAAATCAATTTTAAAATAATTTTAACATTTTTTTTATGATTTCAAAATTATTATAAAATGATTTTTTTACAAACAAATTTCCTATCTGATCTATTTTATCATTTTCAAATCATTTTAAAATTGATTTTACAATAATTTTGAAATAACTTATAAATCAGTTTTAAATTGATTTGAAATGATTTCAAAATCTTTTTAAAAATTACAAAATTAATATTTACTGAAAAAATACTGTTTATATTTATTTTCATAATCTGACTAATGCAATACACATGAAAATCACTGAACAAAAATATGAAATATATTTTACGTTTCAAAAATATAGATCAGTATAAACATGCCTTAACCCTCTTAGCCACTTCGCCCCTAGATAATTAAAGGTCGGGCTAGCAACATAAAATAACCAATTGACTACACCCTACGGGGTGAAACTATAGCATTCCTTGTTTGCTTTTACTGTTGATGATAAACACTGTAATTTGTGTACATCTTGTAAGGTTGTTGAAACAAAACTTATAGGCCTAATATTCTTTTGATAATATATATAAAATTGTTTAGCAATATGGTACCCAAAACCGATTTTACACATATGCTTTGCATGCCACAAATATAAATACCCCCGTCGCAGCAAACCTGCGTACTCAGCGAATTTCCAATGCATAATATATGTCTTAATACCATATAAAGCCGCATACCAAGTTTCATAAAAATATATTCATATATAAGCGATATATACAATTTTAATTATTCTCCATAAGAATAACATTGGGGCTGAGTACGCAGGTTTGCTGCAACAAGGAACACAAAAATGGGCTTTTATTCTAATATCAATATAACTCAACTAGGTCAAGTCGTATACCAGTTTTTATTAATTTATGTTCATAATTAAGGGAGTCATTACATACAACTGCACATCAAGATGGAATACAGGAGGCAATATTTCTTTCCATAGTAAGTAAATGCTTGCTTGATATCTTATACAGGGTGTCTCAAAGGTCGACGACCAAACTTCACAGGCATCATATTCTTCATAGTTTACGAGCTATTGATGTTTTTAATATTTTGAATAATGTATCTTGCAATCTCATAAATAATTTGTAGGCGAGAAAATATGCATGTCGGATTATAAAACTCTTACACTGTATACAAAGTAACAGTAATTATAAAAATGCAATATTTAGGTGTTTAATAAAATAAAACAACACAAATTAACTCAATTTTAATTTAAATTTTACATTTCAAACAAACTTGTTATGTTCTAACGGTGTTTCCGTCTAGAGTTTCTGCCTTAGAGAGTGATCCTATATCTTAACACTTTCTCATTTTATTGCAGAATAGTATTAAGATATTAAAACATTTATTTCGCTAATTTCAGTAGTGGCGTATTTTTTTTTAATTAATAGACTTTTACTGAAATTAGCCATTAATTTCAAGCAACAAAAAAATGGGAATTAAAATTAAAACTGCGTTAATTTATTTTATTTAAATAAACACCTAAAACCTGCATTTCTTTATAATGACTACTTATTTTATCCGCTGTACAAGTTTTATGGTCCTACGTTCATATTTCCTTGCCTAAATCTATTTATGAGATTGCAATACACAAATTATAAAATATATTAAAAATGTCAATTGCTCGTAAAGTATGAAGAATATGATACAAAAAACGTGTAATTTTTTGTTGGAAATAATCCATATAACAAGCCTGCGAAGTTGGTCGTCGACTTTCGAGACATCGTGTCTATTAATTCGCTAAGGAATCTCGGTTTCAGCCCACTACGTCGTTATTTCTCAACTGACTCAGACAATCGATGAGTCATTTTAAAGTTTTTACACTGCAGATTAACATACAAATGTAAAACCCAAAAATCCTGTTTTAGTTTTTAAAATATTGCTCCATGTGAATGGGAGAATACTCCTTGAAAGAACTCACCCTTAGTTTGAGAATACCAGGTAATGTGAGGTCATGGAACTAATTTAAGCTTAAACATTCTGATACCCCACAAAATTATTGTCAGATTTATTATTCTATGCTTGAATGCATTTTTGAGGAACCCTGTTCAGAAAACATACTTCAAACTTGGAATTTTCTGATGACGGCCACGAGTTAAGATTAATTAAAATGATAGAAACCTTGTTTTATAAAATAGTTTGTTTTTCGTATGATAAGATAAAAATGAACTTGTAGCCTATAATTAAATCAAGTTAGATATCAGACAGTAGCTGAACAATTTTTTTGTTCCAAATATTTAATTTCTTTCATGTACAGTAATATGTTTTGATAAATTTTATGAATGAAACAAAAATTATTTGTTTCAATAATATTGTTGTTTTCATTTGTCTTTCATTAAAAATAGTAAAAAGTGTTAGTCTTCAAAGACATTTAAATAAGGCGAACATAACACAGTCGCTTACAGGGTACATAGCATATTATACCAAACAAGTTGAATCAATCACCTTAATTGTAAACAATTGTAATTGTACACAATTGTAATTAATGTATCGAAATTGATTTTTATTCAACAATTACATCTTCAGAATGATAATTCACTATGTGTTATGTCTTAAAAGCAAATTGATACACTTAAAGGGGATGAAAAGGTGCCATTGCAATGTTATAGTAAAGCGCGGCTGGAGGCTTCTGCCACCTCTGCGCCTTCAAATTCAAAAACGTAACCAGCAGCGGACGGCCCGGCTCTTGAAACTGCAGCTGCCAATCCAGTAGTATTATTAACATCGCTACTAGTAACTCACCAGACAAAGACGGGTTGGAAGAACTGCACGACGATGACAATGCCCAGAGTGACGAGGATAAGGCCCAGGTTGAGCAGCAACATGAGGCAGCACATGCCTCGGGTGTGGGGGCAGAACGGGTTGGGCGCTGACATCGTCTCTATCACCAGCCCCCGCTTGTGGTCAACCTACAGTAATAATTCACATTGTTGGCTACAAATAATATAAGAAACATGTTTGACTTTAAAAGTTACAAACAATAAAACTAATAACGTACATTAACATAATGCCCAAAATAAACATGAAACCCAAATAAAGTATTTTTAATCATAGTAGTGTTTTTAATCTTTCAAGTGCCTGAGTCATATCGGCCTTTGTATCGGCTACCCAAAAATATTAATAACAGGGAATCATACCACTATAAACTTAGTCTCTGGTTTGTATCTGACTTGTGATGTACATGGTCAAATAGGAACTACTTCATCCAATATTTTAGAAAATCAAAAAAATATTAGATGTTTTAAAGGCAATACACTGCTTAAGGGGGAGCTACAGTCGCTTAACATTTGGTGTTTCTACTTGCTTCTCCCATAAGGGCAATGTTGACTTTCAAATCCCGTCCCTCCTCAACGGATTATTCTATGGTTGATTCATTTGGTTCATTTTAAAGAGCAAAATACCTAGCGGTTTCAATGAACAGAATTTTGATATCAAAAATGTCAGTACAGTAGAACTCCGATTATCCGAATTAATTGGGGATCGGGCCGATTCGGATATGCAGAAATTCGGATAGTCAGGTATACCTCGGGAATTAAGCAAAAAACATCACCATATATTCAAGAACGGTGAAAGAACAGTAGCGACTGATGATGAGCAGGGTGGGAAGGGGGTATGACTCATTGTTCCCTGCGAAAATATCGCGCTGGAAGGTAACAGTGCGGGCTTTTATTTTAGCGCTCACGAAGCCATAGTAACGGAACGGCGCATTATCGCTACACGCGCTCCCGCGTATTTCTATTATTTCACTCAAAATCAATTCGGATAATTGGAGATTCGGATAATTGGGGTTCGGATAATTGGATTTCTACTGTAAAATTCCAAAATAATAAGGATTTGCGATTTCGTAGTGGGTCAACTACATGTGTATCAAAATTTTGCTCATTGAAATCGCTAGGTGAATTTTCGCTCAGTAAAATGAGCCAAAAATTAACAATAACAATTCAGATAATCTGTTAAGGAGGGACGGAATTTGAAAGTTAACATTGGTCTTATCGGGAAGCAGGTAAAAGCAGGTGATTGAAGCTCCCTCTTAATCATTTCATAAAATCACCACGGCTATCTCAAATCAATACATGTTTCAGAAAGAAGAATGTGTAAATACCTTAGTTTTGACGGTTGAGACTTCCGAAGGGGCTCTGTAAGAATAGTGACTGGGAGCATGGCGGCTGTAGCGGCTGTGACGGGAACCCCGACTGAAAGAGACACTGACAGCGTAATTATTTATTTATTTACATGCTATAATACAGGAAAATACCCCCGTCGCAGCAAACCTGCATACTCAGCGAATTTCCAATGGAGATATAAATGTCTTAATACTACATCAAGCCACTTACCAAGTTTCATAAAAATATATTCACAAGTAAGCGATATATACAATTTTAATTATTCTCCATAAGAATAACATTGGGGCTGAGTACGCAGGTTTGCTGCAACAAGGAACACAAAAAATGGGTTTTTATGCTAATATCAATATAACTGAAGTAGGTAAAGTCATATACTAGTTTTTATTAATTTATGTTCATAATTAAGGGAGACATAGCATTTAATTATTATCCATAAGTAAATGGGGATGAGTACGCAGGTTTGCTGCTACGGGATCCTTTGGCAAAAAAATTTTTTTTGAGCAAATATCAATAGACCACAACCATATAAAGCCACATACCAAGTTTCGTCATTATATGTTCATAAATAAGCGAGATATAAAATTTTTCTTTTCCTCCATAAGAATAATATTAGACAACGTACTGTGTTTAGCACTTTCAATATCTCGGTAACCAATTGACGTAGAGAAATTATCAAAATACCAAATTGTGTGTTTTTTTAAGCTGAATCCAATGGTGAAAACTAAAATTTGAATATTTCAAAAATTATATGTGAACAATTCAAAAAACCCATTTTTGGGGTACAAAACCCCCCCAAAATACCCTTTCGGGTAAGCGATCTGGCTGGTTTTCGAACTTAAAGTCATAAATGTTGTTTTACACGTTTATACCAAATTTCATCAAGATCAGATCATTTTTACGAGAGTTATCATGCTCACAGACACACACACACACACACATATATATATATATATATATATATATATATATATATACAGTTTTAAACGAATGGTGTTTTTGGGGTCTGGGGACCTCAAAACGAAAAGTTATCATGGCCCCGGGCCTAGGTCTTACCATGCCGACTACGGTAATAGCTTCTTCCCTATAGGGGAAATTCGCTAAAACCATTTAAATTATAACAATAGTTATAATTATACAATAATCACATGAGTATTGTTTTATAAGTCTAAAGTCCAACATCTTCAATAATCAAGATCAAGACTGAAAATGGGAAAGAATCAGTCATTGTGACTGATATAACCAGTATAATTTGTGAAAGAGAATCAGTTTAGAATTTAATCCATGATAAAACATTAAAACTCCCTTTAACGCATTCACTGCGTTAATCGTGCATATTCATGATACAGTGGAACCTTGATAACTCGAACCTCAGGGGGAACGGGAAAAATTTGAGTTATCAAATACTTCGAAATATCCAGGTTCGACTTATCAAGGTCGCTCCACAGACTTCAACTTATTGAGGGTCACGGTAACGCAATAGATGGATCATGGAAGGGTAGAATCCTTACATCACTTTGTGCTTTTTATCATAAACAATAATACCGGATAATAATAATTATTAAAATAAAAAAGGATTTTAACAATTTTAATATATTAAATAAGCTCGGAAATATTTTGTAAAGCTTCTTTGGTTAATGTAGTAGAGGATGAAATACTTCAAAACACTTCCTTCAGTGAAAATACTGTAGAGTAGGAAAGTAAACAAATAATGACTCGTAGTTCGGTATTTTGGTGATGTTTTTCCCATTCGACCACTTATTGTCTATTTATAGACTTTTTTTGCTCACTTCTTATCACCTGCCCCAAACAAATCCCTCCCCGTTACGGAAGTCAGTTCTGACCAATTACACATCAATTTCAATTTAGCTGAACATCAATGTACTGTAGGCTATTAAAATCCATTGTTGGTGATGGTGATTGTTTAAGAGATTATTGCATACATTTTCCATCACTGATTAGTAGTGAAACTTGTTTTGACTAATCAGTGATGAAAAATGTCCACAATAATCTCTAAAAACTACGTTTCACGCACTACATCCAGAACCTCTAAAACTGGCACTGACTAACGACACACTGGACACAAATCTAATAAAATCAAAACCATTTTTTTAAAGAATAATACATAATTTACAACAATATGAGACGGTTTCTTATTTAAGAGATGAAATACTCACATAGGTGTAACCCGTGCGTTTGTTTGATATGCGCGTTGCTCATCAACATAAATTTGTCGGTTGTTTTACCGACACCAGGAACACTCAGGAAAGAGGAGGGAGGAGGGAGGGTTGGTATTTCCGGCTGAAAAGTCACTGGAGGTTTGTTGAATGAAAAACTTCGACTTATAGAGGTTCTCTAGTCAATACTTCGACTTATAAAGGTATGGCGATTGTACATATTCGAGTTATGGAGGTTCTAAAACTAAAACTTCGACTTATAGAGGTGCGGTGACAGGCTAAGAATACTGAACAAATTTGAGTTATCGAGGAATTTCCTGCTAGCCCTTCGAGTTATAGGGGTAAAATAATATAGCATTAGGTAGGCAAGTTCAAGGGGAATAACAAAAATTTGAGTTATCAAGGAATTTGACTTACTGAGGTTCGAGTTATCAAGGTTCCACTGTAATTGCATTCGTTTCCTTGTCAGGCAACTGCCGGAAATCCGACGCGCCACACTCAATGTGTTAATTTAAGGCTCTCTGACAGAGTTTTTGGTACTAATAATATGTATTGATAAAATATCAACATCTTCAGACAATATCATCAATCAACCTTGTATAATCTCATCACTGTGTTGTAAGGTGATGATATAGTTATCGGTTAGACTGAAGGTGAAGCATTATTATAACAAAAGGGAACTATATGCTTATATCAAGTTGAATGACTTTCAAAAAAATAAATAATGATTTACTTGATAATGCTATTATACAAGAAACGGTATCACTTACAAAACAAAAAAATTTTACCTAATATAAAGGTTAAATTAAAACTCTTGTACCTCCTCAGCAGAAGGTGGAAATGTCAGAGGTTACAGCTAGAGTCAACTGGGATGAAGTGCCTGGAGAACAGTGAGGCAAGTCTGAGATTCGTCTGCTACTTTCCTCCTCCATGGATCCGATTGAACGCTGTCTGACTAGACTTTTCCAGTAGCGGTTGCCTTGACGGTGTTCAACTGTATGTTTTATCAATAGTTTTGTACTGGTCTAGAGTGTATTTTAACATGTCAATTGATACGTCTTGGAGCACTACGACAAAAAGTGCTGGGCTCTTAACAGCCAGACGCTTGGGATTTTAAACAAAATTAAAATACCGAGCAACTGTGCTATCCTTCTGATGACATCCTAATTTTTAGACTTTTTGATGCAGATGGTCAGGCATTTCAAAATATTTTTTCCCTGTGGAAAAATGTTGGGGCGTCCCAAACGACATAAGTGGTATGCCGGCTAAGAATGCTACTCCCCAGATGGAGTCCTTAAGTGCTGTGCCACACATGACTACTAAGTGCATGTGGGGCTTATTATGGGCGCTCCGGCATTTTTGGAGAAGGCAGAAGTATAGTAGAACTCCATTCTGAAGCGCCCAAAAAGTGTGGATGTGACATAGGGTGGTTGACACGGGCGCTCGGCACTTATATTTGATTACAACTCCAGGACTCTTTAAAAAGGTTAATAAAGATATCTTTACAATCTTATATCATGCTCTTCTTTGAGGAGCCAACGAAGATATTGCAAAATTGTATTCTGTCATGTTATAAATGTACATTAAAAATGTAGTTACTGGGAATTTGGAGATTGAGACACAGAAAAATATAAAACACTACTGCAAAAGGCCAAGTGGAATAGGAGAAGAGTTACCCTCTTGTGACAACGCCACGAGTGGGGCCCCAATGAGGGGAGGCAGCAGGTGGGAAGGGGAATAAGTCAAGTTGCCGATAGGGATGGCAGCAGGTTTACCAAATACCTAATGCAATCCCTTTGAGCAACCTAGCGCCACTAACGTTCTAAGTCGCCGGTGACCGAACTAACCGTTTTGAATGCAACTGCCATTAAAATGGGGTTAGCCTCCTGTAGTGTTTTAAAGTTTTCAATGATTGAAATTATGTTTCATGTCAGTTAGTATTTTAGGTGTCGTAAACAGAGAAGGATTTAGTTTTACAAGAACCAATGTCTGATAAATGACTATAGGGAAAGTCAAAATTATAATTTTGATTAATCAGGGTTTTCAATATTGTTCTAATTGCCATTTTCCTTAACAAGAATATAGTTTTTACCCAAAATGAAGAGTTCCTATCACAGCATATTTCAAATGGGGTTTAGTAGTTTTAACTGCAACAGTTGGAATATTCTGGCTACCTGATCTCAGAGGGTGGCCGGTACGCAGCGCTGGTGACGTAGATGTCAGAGCCCTCTGGGTCGGTGTAGTTGCGCTCCTCACTACGCGCTCGCCTCTCCCGCTCCCTGTCTCTAGAGCGTGAGCGTGGCCTGTGCTTGCGCGGCGGAGGCACCACGTGAGCTCTCTCATTGGTCACCGTGTACTCGGACATTGTACGGTCCGATGCAGCTCTCTGACTGTCTTCTCCTGAAAATAAACAAGTCAGAAGTACAGGCTTATGATCCTGATACTGTGTGGTAAATTGCCCATAATATGTTTCCAAGAAGAAAAATAATATGCTACAATCTGCTGTAAACTGAATGAAATTTTACTGGTAATAAATGGTGGGAGGCCCTGAGAGATATTTCAATACTATATGCATTTTTATGAAAAATAAGAAACACAACAAACAAATTGATAAATTACATAGTAGGGCTTTTGTCATGATAACACGCTCAAATTGGAAGTGACAGATTCCCCACTAGATGACGTGCATTCCAAAATTGGTGTTTGAAAAATAAAAGATATTATTCATCCAAAAAATTATAAAACAATAGAAAAAATAAATAAAATTGTAACATATATCATCATCCTTATTTAGTGGGATTTTTGTTAAGTTAACTCCACTGTTAAGTTTTAAGCTGATTTTTTTGTATTCTAACACCAATGGCATTCTTTGAAAAGAGTATCATAAAAACTCTTCCCCTCAATGTGTTTTTGGCACCCCAGAAATCAAAACCGTGACCCCTTGAACCAAAGTTCAAGATGCTAACCGCTATGCTAGAGATGCGCACACATATTTTGGCAAATGATATATTAAATCCTGACTTGGATTTGTGGTTGTGCTTGAAGATTTTATTTATTTTTATCACAGAGGCCTTAAGTATAGGTGCAATTTGAGTATTGCGATGGAGAGGGGGGGCAAAATTATTGTGATCATAATTATTGAGAATTTTCATATATTATATCAGGGATCATCAGGCCTATACGTGTAATGAGGTCTGATGATCCTGTTATACCGGGGATAATCATGGAGAGCAAAATGTTGTTTGTACTGCATTCTGGGGAGAACTGATGAACTTTTATGAGTAATATATACATGTTTAAAATAATCTCCTGACCAAATAAATTCATCGTCTGCCAATGATAAACGATAGAATTTTTAAGGCCAACAGGGCGAAGCCCCGAGATAATGTTTACATTTTCTGAATTTTGATACAAGTAGGAATCCTAGCAAACATTTTTATACATAATATGTTGGAGATTTGTTATTCCTTCAATATACACCAAATTTAGTAGGCGGAATTTCCTATTTGATTTTTCCAAATACATCCTAAAATAAGCGTTTTATACATAGCTCTATAAAAAGTTACAATCATTTTGAGAACATATTACTGCAGCAATAAGTTCTGATAACTATTGGGGGGGGGGGGAGCGACTAACCCATTCCCATGCTCAAATTATGTCTGTACAAGGTCTCCAGGCTGTCCTAAAAGTTTGTATTTTGCCCACAAGATTATCATGGGGAGTAATTATAATTAAATTACAAACTAAAACTACTACTGATAACACTAATTAACAGTGAGAAAAATGTCACAAGCAGAATATAATCAAAGAACTACTGAAATATAAATACATTCAAATAAGTCAAAGTGACAAATGCTTGGTGTTCATAACAGATATTGTGACTTGAACTAATATATTTTTACAATTAGAGGATTTTGTGAGTACCTATAATGAAGAGGAAACCCAGAAAGTAACAGGCAAGTGAAAAGAGTTTACAGCCACAAAAACTGGGAGGCTGAAGGCCGGGCTAAGGATATTAATTTACTTTGCCTAAACAAAATCACCAGTATTAAGGCTATCTTATACACTGTGTGAAACTGTCGGCTGAGTCTTAATGATATATATTTACTTGGTTTTGAGCATCAGACACCCTTGCTTAAAATAAAAGGAAAAGGAAATTTGTATCTAAAGACTATTGTTGAAACTATTGTGTTTTATAGCCATTCAAATTGTATCATTGGGAGTGATCCCTTATATTAATACGCTGGGAGTTTTTTCTTCACAGTCATAACTTGATAATGGATGGATGGATTTTAACGTTTGAAGTATCAAATTAAAAGTATTTTTACGTAGATTTGCCAAAGTGTCTCAAAATTTTATGAAAGGCCATCACTTAAATACAGTAAAGGCCTGGATTTTTAGGAACAGTGGCACTATCTGACGGCGGGCAGGACAACTAGTTTAAATTAACCCTCAAGTAAAAATCTGTCCCATTTAAATACTTTTGTCTGCCAGGCATTTTGATCAAATCAAATCAAAATCATTTATTGCCATACAAATACAATGACTAGGTTGATGGAATGTATCAATGACTATATTGAATAGTCAATTACATGTGGTTGGATGTAGTGATTGAAATCAACCCTCACGTACAAATTCGTCCAATTGAAATCCCTTTGTCTGCCAGGCATTTGGATGTAGTCATTGAAATCAACCCTCACGTACAAATTCGTCCAATTGAAATCCCTTTGTCTGCCAGGCATTTGGATGTAGTCATTGAAATCAACCCTCACGTACAAATTTGTCCCATTTAAATCCCTTTGTCTGCCAGGCATTTGGATGGAGTGATGGTCTTTTTGGTGGTTCATTGAGCTTTTAAATGTTCTGAACACTTGAATATTTCAAGCTCCAAAAAACTACCTTATGGTGGACACTCACACTAAGGATAGAAAATGCAGTAATAAACCTGATAAGATATGTAATTCACAAAGAGGCCACCCATCCTGTCGGCTTCCACCCTTGTCATTCATTGTTTTTCTTAAAGTGAGCCTTCCACTTTAACTCTACGGCCAAGTGAACTCTCCATGAGTTGCACACAGAAACAACAAACTTAGACGGGATTTCGACCATTGATCCTGTCCAGGAGGAGAGCGCCTTACACCAACCCGATCAGTCCAAAAGCCTTGACATAACAGACGGTTAAAGGGCAGACTTGCTGGACGAGTTAGTTCTGGTTTTGTGCACCATGTTACATCACATGTCAGACACACACTGCAGACTTTGATCACAACAGTACTGCTGATATATTAACAATGGTTTATGTAGAAATACATAATGTTGATAATATTGGCCCTTGGCAGTCAAAGAGTTAAACCCTAAAAGCCTAAAAAATAAACTAACCTTTTACAAAAACCGTCACCCAAACTATCACACAAACCCTTTTATACAGAGTGGTCTAGAACTGTCTACCGATACTTCAGGAAGTTGTTTTTATGTCAAAACAGACCAAAAGAGTAATTTGAACATATGTTCTAACCTCACTCTGTTTTCTGTTTGTGTCTCCATATACTACTTTTGAAATAATTTCATCATATGTTAGAAACTATACTTGAGACACTGACTTGAAACTTTGCACTTGCATTATTCTGGTTAAGGCTAATTTTGTATGATATTTCCCATTTCCGCCTTTTGCCGTTTATTTTTTTGTAAACCCTAGTACTGTATCTTAAAGCGGTGAATTTTAAAAATATGTAACATTTTGTGACTAAAAAGATGACATAAAGATGTTATTGTTCATTTAAAAACAAACTGAATATTTGTTTTATTTTAAAAATGCTTATTTTTTTAGGTTACTCCTAATTTGCATGATTCTCTTCTTAAACTATTACTAATTACCTAAAACTGCAATTACTAAATTTTTAGAGGAGTGATCATTAAAAACGCCTTTTACCATCCTTTACTGGCAAAACATTGTACATCTTTTGTATATTTAAATAATTACAAAGTTGCCATTTTAAAGAGACGCTTTAAAAGTTTAAATGGACACCATTTTTAAATGGAAAAAGTTTAAAATGTCTAATTAAATACCGAATTAGCCGTAAACAAGAATAAAACACATACACCCAGTTTGATGTTGTTATCTCAAGTGGTTTCTAAAATATGATGTATTTATTGAGAAATTCATGGAGAAGTACAGAGGACAGAACGAGATAGCTAGACTAAATGTTTACATGATTTTTTGGTTTGTTTTGACCCCAGGAACAATTTATTAAAATAATAATTTTCTACAATAAAAACGGGGAATTTAAAAACCAGATTATCTATCTTTTTACCTTTTTTAAATAAACAACTAATTTTTTACAAAAATATTTTTTTAAACAACAAACATTATTTAATTTATTGTTGACCCAGAGTTAGGGTTTTCATGCAGTTTTTATATTAAATGTATAAGCATGTAAAAAATAACTTTTTTTATAGAGAATTTTAGATTTTTTTATAATTATGTTTCCTGTTGGTATTAACTTTATTTATTTTTGTTGACTATCAAAAATAAAAATGGGTAGTTAATTAAGGAACAATTTTTTTGTACGACTGATTTTAATAATTTACAAGCTGCTACCCCGCAATATTAATCGGATATATAACAGCTGTTTTTTAATTAAAAAAAAAACATACTGATGAGATTTTTAAATTTGGGATGTAACCAAAATAAAAGTGTAAATCAAATATTTAGCTTCACAGTGCTAAGGTGCAAAGAAAGGTGTTTAAATTATTTAATGAAGTTTTAGCTGAAGGAATAAGGACTCTGCATAAAAGAAGGTGGATACAGTTAATTCAAAAGAATTATATAAATCTCAAAGGGCTATTATTAAATTGTGGAAAAATATGATTAAGAGTGGTAGTGTAGATAGTTTTGTATAACGTTTATTTGTACATTAAATTTGCATATTAAAGAACACTTGATGTTGAAGTTTACTCAACAAAATAAAAGAACCCTATCAAAATTATATTTTGTGAAATAACATACTGAAATAAAAAAACTAAGACAACTCTTACAGTGTATTAAATACCCCCCTCACAGCAAACCTGCGTACTCAGCGAATTTCCAATGCATTATATTTGTCTTAATACCACATAAAGCCGCATACCAAGTTTCATCAAAATATATTCACATATAAGCGATTTTAATTATTCTCCATAAGAATAACATTGGTAATGAGCACGTAGGTTTTCTAAAACAAGGAACACAAACAATTGGTTTTTATGCAAATATAAATAGAGTTTAACCAGGCGAAGCCACATACCAAGTTTCATCAATATTCAATCATAAATAAGCGCTATATAACATTTTACTTATTCTCCATAAGAATAACATGGGGGCTGAGTAAGCAGGTTTGCTGCTACGGGAATAATCAACAAAAAATCAATTTTTTGTGCAAATATCAATATACCAGTACTACGTGAAGCCAGATACCAAGTTTCATCAACATACATTCATAAATAATCGAGATATCAAATTTGATTTATTCTCCTAAGGATAACATTGGACAACGTACTGTGTTTAGCACTTTGAATATCTCTGCAACGGTTGGATAATTTAAACACCAAAATGATTGTTTTGTGGAACTGAACAGATTGGTAAAAGCAAATGTGAAGTTTACATTAAAATAAACTGAGGAAAAACCAAAAACCTTTTTCCCATAAGATTAACATTTTAGTCGGTTTTTTGGATTTTCTCCGCAACCACTTAACCCAGGTTAATAATTCAAAATACTATATTATTTGTTTTGTTAAGCTCTATACCATAGTCAAAACTAAAATCAAGTATTTTACAAATTGTAGGGTGAAAAATACAAAAAACTGATTTTTGGAAAATTTAAAACCCCCATAAACCCTCCTTCCCATGGTCCGAATTTTATTAATTTAGGTTCATAACTAAGGGAGGTATAAAACTTTACTTATTCTCCATATGAATAACATGGGGCCGAGTATGCAGGTTTGCTGCTACCAGGAAAAACAACAAAAACCATTTTCTTGTACTAATATCAATATACCACAACTAGTTGAAGCCACATACCAAGTTTCATCAATATACATACATAAATAATCAAAATATAACATTTTATTCATTCTCCATAAGGATAACATTGGACAACGTACTGTGTTTAGCACTTTTAATATAACAGCAACGGTTGGACGTAAAACAACAATTAAAACGCCAAAATGATTGTTTTGTAGAGCTAAAGTGATTGGTAGAAAGAAATTATCTGAGGAAAATCTAAAAACCGTATTCCCATAAGATTAACATGGGAAATTTTATGGACACATTTTTTGACTTTTCTCCACAACCACTAAACCTAGCTTAATGATTAAAAATACTAAATTGTTTGTTTTTTAAAGCTCTATAAAATGGCTATAACCAAAATCTAGGGTTTTTAAAATTTTAGGGTAAAAAGTTCAAAAAACTTATTTTTGGAAAATTTTAAACCCCCATAAAACCCCCTTCCCATAGACCGATCGATCTTGTTTTCGAACTTAAAGTCATAAATGTTACTCTCCACATTTGTACCAAATTCCATCAAAATCGGGCGCTTCTTTCAAAATTTATCGCGGTAACGGACACACATATATACATATCATTATATATATACCCCTGTCGCAGCAAACCTGCGTACTCAGCGAATTTCCAATGCATATATATGGGTATCATTACTACTTAGAGCCACTCACCAAGTTTCACAAAAATACATTCATTAATAAGTGATATATAGTATATTTTATTTATTCTCCATAAGAATAACATTATAATTGAGTACGCAGGTTTGCTGCAACAAGGAAGATAAGAAATATTTTTTTTGCAATTATCAATATAACTCAACCAGGTGAAGCTACATACCAAGTGTTATTAATTTTGGTTCATAACTAAGGGAGATATAAAACTTTACTTATTATCCATATGAATAACATGGAGCGCGAGTATGCAGGTTTGCTGCTACTGGGAAAAATCAAGAAAAACCTTTTTTTGTGCTAATATCAATATACCACAACTAGTTGGAGCCGCATACCAAGTTTCATCAATATACATACATAAATAATCGAAATATAACATTTTATTTATTCTTCATAAGGATAACATTGGACAACGTGTTGTGTTTAGCACTTTGAATATCACTGCAATGGTTGGACGTAAAACAACAATTAAAACGCCAAAATTATTGTTTTGTAGAGCTAAACTGATTGGTAGAAAGAAATGTGGAGTTTTTAAAAAATTATCTAAGGAAAATCTAAAAACCGTATTCCCATAAGATTAACATGGGAAATTTTATGGACACATTTTTTTACTTTTCTCCACAACCACTAAACCTAGCTTAATAATTCAAAATACTAAATTGTTTGTTTTTTTAAGTTCTATAAAATGGCTATAACCAAAATCTATTGTTTTTAAAATTTTATGGTGAAAAGTTCAAAAAACTGATTTTTGGAAAATTTGAAACCCCCATAAAACCCCTTTTCCATAGACCGATCGATCTGGTTTTCGAACTTAAAGTCATAAATGTTACTCTCCACATTTTTGCCAAATTTCATCAAAATCGGGTGCTTCTTTCAAAAGTTATCGCGGTAACGGACACATATATATATATATATATATATATATACATATATATAAATTTGAACGAATAGTGTTTTTTGGCATCTGGGGACCTCAAAAGAAAAAGTTATCATGGTCTTGGGCTTAAGTCTTACCATGCCACCTACGGTAATAGCTTCTTCCCTATAGGGGAAATTCGCTAAAACATCTGTATAAAATAAATTAATCTAATCATATCCTAAATCAAAATTAATTTGTTTAATATAGATGTATATACTATATTAAATATATCTATTTCTTTTGTCCTCTTATTTGGTTGATTTTATCATAAATCTGAACGAATAGTGTTTTTGGCATCTGGGGACCTCAAAACAAAAAGTTATCATGGTCTCGGGCTTAGTCTTACCATGATACCTACGGTAATAGCTTCTTCCCTATAGGGGAAATTCGCTAAAAAGCAGGATTTAAAAAAATATATATAATTCAATATACCAGTAATTTGCCATGTTAAAATCAATTTTTGTATCTCTTTATCTGTAAGAGTACACAAAATTAGCATGTTAATGTTGGTCACCATTGTCCTTAGATTTGTTCACAGTACAAAATATTTATTTTCTTGAGAGGTATAGTTGAAATGTATTTATTTTAAATTTCTTAAGAAGTTATGTTTTTGCACTTTAGCATCGTGATGATTTGCAACCAGGAGTGGCCATACAAACAGACCATTGTGTAATTAATCAAGTGTAAGTGTTTGTGTTCTCTCCCAATTGTGTGGTCAACACAAACACTTAGGGCCGCTTTCCCCCAACTCAAATTTAAACGAAACCTGAGGTTATTTTGGCACAATTCATTTTTTCAAACATGTGATCTTGCCAGTTTAATTTAATCCATAAAATATCAAGTTAATATCCTTTTTTAAATGATTTGGTTTGTTTGTTTATCACCAGTTAAACTAAAGTCAAATGTTTATTATGCAGGATTCAAGGTTATGTTATCATAGAATAAAACGAGATCGCACGCAGCGTGAGGGAAGTGAATTTCGGCATTAAAACCTTAAAAAGATCAAATAAAGGGATTAAACCAATGCTGGTTACATTTTTGAAAATTGAAAAATTTTGTTTTTTGACCGTTTTGATGCTCCTGGTTATGTTTAAATTCACTAATAGGATGCCAATGTTGTACATTATAAATTTAGAAGGAGGTATTGTTGGGATAACAAGTTAGTATACAGGTATGGGGGGTAATAAATCGATATTAAGATAAGAAAAGCAGCCTTTTCCAGTGTAAAATCCCCATAAGACAACATACTGTATTTTGACAATTAACATTTTCTTTAATAACTCGGTCAGTACTTGTGCTAGAATGATGAGGGAGGGCTTAAAATCTTTGGCTTTTTATGTACAATAAGTTATTGTGCAATAAGAGTATATTTGGGGCATTTCTGACCCTTTTCGGGCCCAAAAACTCAAAATTTGAAAACTTAAAATCTCCAAAAAAGGAGGTTAGACTTTTTGATTGTTTTGCCAAACGAACTTGTCCAACTGATTATAAAAAGCAATGCCTCTACCAAATTTGAAGTAAATCGGATAAAAATTGTGACCGCTAGAGTGTGAATACATATATATATATATATAAAGTTTTTAGAGACCCCTCAAAACGTGTTCAAGGGGTCACGTTAGGAACTTCTATGGTGGTCCCGGGCTTAAGTCTCACCGTGCGGGTCATGCTAATAGTTCACTTTTCCATAGGAAATTCACTAATAACTAAACTGTGTACTCTATAGAGTTAACATAAACCAGGTTTAAACTACACTTAACACATTGGGAAAGCGGAATTTCTCATAAACTTAAGTTTAAACCAAAGTTAAGTTAAACTGTACTTGGGAAAGCAGCCCTTACTTAAACAATTAATTAATAGATTGTCATTTTACAATAAACACACCTCTTGTAAACACAACTGGGCATTCAAAGTCTTCCTGTCTCCTAGATCTTATTTATAAACACATATAGTTTATTGTAAAATAAAGCAATTTATTAATTCAATTTCTTAAAATATCGATAGAGAATTTTGGAACATCTGTACTCTCTCACACTTTCACAGCACTTCAACAACATTTCTGGCTAACCCTAATTCCCTTACAACAACCATGTTAATTATGATCTCGAATGACTCGGGTTAGTGTCCAACGTAATACATCGTAGTAACCTACAGAGATGCACGTGCAGCAGAGGAGGTGCAGAAGGAAAGCTAAAAGAGAGAGATGGTACCATCGGTGTAGTATCCCCTCTCTTGGTAGTGGGGCGAGGGTATGTGAGTAGCCAGGTAGTGGTGCTTGCCGACCTTTCGGACCATGGCATCCTGAAACAAGTATTTCAAGTTCTAGAGTTGAACAAATATTTATTAAATAACAGAATACCAAATTGTACACATTTCATACCCTTAATACTGTGTAGCAAATGCAAAATGAGAACAAAATACAATTTCCCTTGAACCTTCTCATAGTTTTTTGTTGATACACAAATGAGCACAACGAGTACACTACCGCGCTCGCCTTAGTTCACCTATGTTGGACCATAGTGTACTGGTAGCAAGAGTACGGGACGGAATGTTCATTGAACATTCAGGAGAATGTTCGGCCGAATGTTCATGCCGGTTTGCAAGATCTGTGAGACAGTCTTAACCTAAGTTCTTTCTTTGCATAACAATCATTTCGCGGTTGCAATGTTTTTGGTTTGGCACGTAACAGATGAATCTCACAAGCGATTTTTAGTCAACAGACTTAGAACAGATGTCAATCGCTTACCCCCACCTTAAAAAACCCGGTTTAAACCACTTTCAATAATAACACCCAGGCTTCACGAAGATCCGCACGAGGTCTAATTTTGTAAACTATTTTGTATTTCAGCAATTATGTATCTTTTTCAATATCTCTCTAAAAGCAACAAGGTCAAGCTTTAACTTTGTCAGTATGGTTCGTATGAACATATGGCATGCCTTATATGGAACTAAGTTAAGCGTTGACACTGAAAGAAATTGAAGGACACTGATTGTGAGGAAATAATGGTCTACCTCTAAAATATTAATTAATGTGCTACCTACCTGAGATTCATTGTGGTGCCTTGATTTAAAAAATATGTAATCAGGATAGCATCCAGTTTGTATGTTTTCAGTTACTAATATAAATTAAAAGTCAACAGCTATTTTTTCATAGTCGTGTTAGTTTATAATTATTATTCAAATTCAATTTATTCAATAAAGTAGATATGCACAATTGATGGTGTCAATAGCTTACCTAGCTGACTACCTTAGATGTTTACCTCACTAACTACTACTCTACCCAATGCTATAATGGCTAATGGCTAAAGGAAGGAGTTGGGACAAAAATACTGCCCTGTACATTGGCCCAAGAGCCTGGAGGAAATAAGTATAAAAAATACCATGGTGGAAAAAGTTTATCAGCCCTGATTAAACTTTATACCCACCAAATAGCAAATGTGTAATATTTTTAATTTTTCATTTACAATACACATAAGCAATACACGATATTTAATTTAATTTAAATTGCTAACTTACACTTGGCAGCTACAAAATGATGATGGTGAATTTTTAAGTACAAATTGTATAAGTAGAAGTGCAGCAGGGCATTCAGGGCCCTATCAAGTCAACCTTTTTATGAAGAATACTCTTATATCTATATGAACTGATATTTATTGAAAAATATGTAAACTGTACAGAGACGTATTGATAGCCAGCTCGTAGGTAAACAAAGGGATGAGATGAACGTTAACCCCTCACCTGTCCATACACTGTTGACACAGCCAATCACGAAACTATCAATGACATTTATAATGGTGATAAACGATCATATGCACATACAAATGTTAAAGCTTGCAATACAAACCTAATCAAATTACTCTGTCCAATGGCATGAGCAAAAGGATTGAGGTGGGGATAACTTTCACCTCTTGTTTACTAGTTGGCCATCAAGTTTTCTCCACACAGTACGCTGCGTTAACAGTATTGTTAAGATTCCCATTATACTGTAATAGCGACCAAATAAACTGCCAGTTGAGGGCGTGGTTTGCTGGGCTATCAACCAAGATCAGCCAATAGGAGACGTGCTGCATTCCCAAAGCTCCACACCAGCTGATTGGAATAACATTGGAGTGAGATTTTTCTATGGAAAAATGGCAACCGTGACAGGGTACAGCCATGCTACTTGCTACAGCCCAACTGTCAATTTATTTGTGGACTATTATAGTTTAGTCTCAATCATGTATACTGCCATAACTGATCAACATTGCATGGGCTCTTAACAATTTTTTATAAAATATTTTGTCATTATGTAATTGCTACTCATAAATGTATGGGTTGCCTTTGGAAATAAATAAATAAATTATTATGGGTGAAACTTTGTAACATCTGAATTTGTATTCCCTACGAGTAGTCTCTAAAATAAATGGTAAACAAAGTACTGTAGAGCTAAATAGAATGCAAATGCTCAAGCTCAAGCACATATTTTTCAAGAACATAAACTTCAGGTACATGATTTTTTGAATTTCTTAACAAATATATTACTCTATAAAGTTTAATAAATTAATGGGCATTAGCAAACATCCACCCTCTTTATCTATTTATAGATAGACAGGTATATGCATACAAGTTGGTCCTATAGGAATAAATGGGAGAAAGTGCTTGTTTTTTGATACTATTAATTTTGTTTCGTTTATCTCCTTCATAACAACAACACCACAACTATATTTTTGACTTGTGTAAAATTTTAGCATTGTCGCGTTGCAATCAGCTGGTTCATAGAGCTTTCAGCACAGGTATGATAATTTGCATAAGAGTAATGTTCCAGGAAAGATGTCTTACGAGGGCGTCCAGCTGATGCATATATCAACAACATACTATAAAGTGTTGCCAACCTTACAGGGTATAATAATGGTACAGCTATTTTTAAATTGTCACTGGACATGCAGAAAGAAAATTTAAACCCTTAATCCATTAATCTAATAATTACAAATAAATAAAAACAGTATATCAGTTTCATAAAATAACGGCTGATCATAGAATGTAAGCAGTTAAACAATGTTATTTTGAATTACAATGATGAGGAAAAAATGATACGCGTTTGATAAACATCAACATCGTGACCTTACAGCTGTTTTTATGAGGTATCTTTCGGTTAAATAGACATCCTTAAATATACCGACTGCTCAGACCTTACAAAGTATCTATGGACCTTGATCAGCGATGATGATGTCACTGTCTACTATGCACGCTGTCAGTAATACCAACTGTACAAGTTAACCTAAATCAGTGGCAACGCTGAAAAGACAAATCTTTCGTTGGCGGACGGTGACAGACAGATGCTGTGACACCCGGTGACTGGTGACCCGTGTTGTCACACCTCGCCGCGTCCTCCCCTCCCAGTCAGAACCATCACCATTTCTCACACCTTTAACCCTAAACCCTTACCCTTTATTGTTGTCATTGTTGATATTGCCCCTCTAGAGCAAGATGCGTGTCACAGGCGCGCTACCCGCCACTCTCTGATGTTACTTGTCGCTTTTTGGGGTTAAGAGGGGGCTCCAGTAACGAAACTTTTGGCATTTATACCTGCTCCTCCTGTAAGGCCAATGTTAACTTTGCCCGTACCTCCTCAACAATATTCGATTCCGTTAATTTATGGCTCATTTTAAAGAGCAAAAAATACCTAGCGATTTCAGTCAGTGAGCGAATGTTGATATCAAAGGTGGTACAGACAGGGCCGTATTTAGGACCTCTCGGGCCCCGGGCGTATAGGAAAATGGGGCCCCCTAACATAAATACAAGCATGTGTGTAGATATAGGTACATACAACGTTATTTTTTCTATTCCGTAATATTACTCGATTATTTTTGATACTCCAGTATTTAGTAAATACAACAAATATACAAATAAATAACAAATTGTAATTTATTATAACACGTTGAAAACCCACAAAATAAGAATGTTGGAGAGTATATAATTTTCCTTGATGCAATATTTATTATGGTTTTAGCTCTCTTAAGCATATATCCAATAACCTAATAATTATTCAGTTAATATACAATAAAATACCCCCGTCGCAGCAAACCTGCGTACTCAGCGAATTCCCAATGTAAGCATATGTTTCTCACTACCACATAAAGCCACTTACCAAGTTTCGTAAAATACATAAATAAATAAGTGATCTATAGCATTTTATTTATTCCCCATAAGAATAAAATTAGGGCTGAGTATGCAGGTTTGCTGCACAAAAAGAGAAGAAATATTTTTCTGGGCAATTATCAATATAACTCAACCAGGTGAAGCTACAAACTAAGTTTTATTAATTTATGTTCATAATTAAGGGATATATAAAAATTTATTTATTCTCCATAAGAATAACATTAGGGCTGAGTGTGAAGGTATGCTGCTACGGGGATTATCAACAAAAAATAAATTTGTTGTGCAAATATCAATATACCAATACTATGTGAAGCCACATACCAAGTTACATCAATATAAGTTTCATATAAATAATGGAGATATATCAAATTTTATTTATTCTCCTTAAGGATAACATTGGACAACGTACTGTGTTTAGCACTCTGAATATCTTTGCAACGGTTGGACGTAGAATCACAATTTAAACACCAAAATGATTATTTTGTGGAGTTGAGTTTATTGGTAAAAGCAAATGTGAAGTTTACATAAAAATTAACTGAGGAAAAGCCAAAAACCTTTTTCCCATAAGATTAAGATTGGGAGATGTTATGATCAAATTCTTTTGGATTTTCTCCGCAACCAATTAACCTAGGTTAATAATTCAAAATACCATATTATTTTCTTTTTTAAGCTCTATAACGTGGTCCAAAAATTATTGTACAAAGATAATTAAAAACACAAAACATAGAATATACGAAAGAAATGTGTTTACATTCGATAGACACGGATTAGGAACTCTTTGAACGTTTTTTTATCAACATACTGCTAGATAGACTTTATTAAATAATATTTCATGCAGTATAGGCAGTAAAACTCCTTCTTTCTGCATTTCTTGGCTGACAAATCATTAATTATATGTTCAAAGTCAAACAACGCAGAGTCGTTTTCTACACTCAGGATCCTAAAGCTTTTAATGACTCTGGTTTAATTCTAATTAAAGAGTAAATTTTTACGTTTAGACTATTTTTAAATTTTCTTTTTGCGGATGAATTTGATGTTATCACACACAAAAATGTTCTTAATGAGATTTAAATATTTTGAAATATAGTAAAAAGTCAGTTAAATTGTAGACGTTTGTACATTATTTTCATTTAAAGTTTATGTGATGATTATCTATGGCACAATGAAATGTTATCTTAATCATTTGTTCTCGTCTCTTCCTACGTTATTTTAAACAGGGTGTGGGTGGTAATCGGAGAACTCAGCGTTGGCAACAACAATGATACGTATACAGCCCGTAACCCTCACCGAGACCGAGACAGTGTTGACCGTATTGAGTATAAATTGGTTCAAAACAAACATCTTTACCTTCAACTATTATAAAATCCAGAAAAATAATACGGAAAAACAAAATAACAACAAAGAGGCTACAAGCTATCCTATCATTATTATTATCATCTTTATTATTAAAATCTTTATTATTATCTTTATTATCAAATCTAGGATAACCTCAAACACTTAAAGACTACTCACTGTTCTTCACGTAACTGATTTTCGTAACCAATTATAATTTTGATAGGCCTATTATTATTTAATTAATTTTTGTTTGGCTGTTTGTTCCGTATTTTATACTATACAGTATCATATTGAGTTCTGTGCAACGATGACTACAAAATTAACGTACGCTGGCTTGAACGGAATCTACAGCTTCCAAGGACGGCAATACATGGCGGATATTGAACTTATGGGATTAGGGGAGAGGCTCAAAAACTATTGCTCAAGGACAAGATAAACTATTGCAAATATATACAAGATCTACAACTTATACTCAGCAAAATAAGATGCTCTACAACAGCGTCAGTAGAGCGTCGGGGCGCTCGCCCCGTGCGCCCTGAGGGAAATACGGCTCTGGGTACAGACACATTTCAAAAACCACAAATATTGAATACTTTGGATTTTTTTCTATAAAATGAGCCGTGAATCAACAATTCTCAGAAGACTGGAGCTCCCTCTTAAACTAAAACCTGTCCCCCCCAAAAAAAGAACCCCAATTTTGTGAACAACCTTATTCATAACGACCAAGCCACCGCAAATCGATACAACTAGAAAATAGCTGCGGGCGTAGGTCGACCGCAAATAACGAAGCTGGTCCGAAATACCCGCAAATCGGGTAATTGGTTGTAGATTGGCAACACAGGTCTGCGCGTCGGTTAGTCACGCAGGCGCAGTCGGCCTTGACCGCGCGGCGCAGGCGCTACGGGCGCACAGCCCGGGTCTATATAGGATACTGAGTCTGCATCGTCCAGTTGGCAATGAAAAACGCACGCGATCGGTCGATGAAAAGAGGGAATAACCTAGAGTTTGAATGTTTGGTGTCAACAGTTAAGCCTACTAACATTCTAACAACTGCACCACCCAGTTTAAATAAAGCAAAGGGTTAACAACGTAAAAGAAAGTAATCCATAATGCACATTATGAACCGTTATACTTTTAAGAATTGCTTTGCTGCAGCTGGATTTTACCTGCTGAAATGCATGTAAATTTATCAACAAAGTAAGTTTAAAAGGCCTTAACGGTACAAGTGTCGAGGAGAAGGGTGCTAAATATGCCACTTCAGCACTATCCACTATTTATCATAGCGATAAATGTGATGGACTTTATGGACTCAGGCACACGATCATGGCACAAGTGTTTTAGGCTAACCATAGAGGCCTAAAACATATCCACAACTATAGAGAACGTAACGCTAGAGCGACGTCGTAGTCCATCTTACAATAAGATAATTCTTATTTGCCTGTTCCACAAGGAAGCAATAAACAACAATCAAATAACGTTCAGAAGCGATTATACGAACTAGAAATACGACATGAAAGAAAATTGCGTTTTGTACTTTGTTCACCTACAATTAAAAGCTTCTAAATTATCTTTAAATTATACCATAGTTCTCAATAAATATGAAATTTTTCTCTCACAGACTGTTAGTACTCGATCAAAAATTAACTATGAATACATACAACTATAAAACTAAATACAACAAATGTAGAGTAATTTTAGATTCAGAGTACAATGACCTTATACACCTGCACTTTGAAATGAGGACAATTGCAGATTCTCCATGTTTTATTCACGCCGGCCTCGAGTTCTGGACATTAACACAGTTCTTTCCCACCTCAGAAAACCTTGTACACCTTATCATCATCTGGCGACCTTGTAACCTTATCGTGTGCTTCCACTGACACTGACATACGATAAGGCTCTTCTGTGTTGTTTGTTATTCATATAGAATCACCGTTTGATTATAAACAATTAGTTTCAGGGTGATTTATTACCAATAACCTTTACAAGGGATTATACAAAAAATAAACCTCCGCAAATCAAATAAAAATACAAGATTGCAATTAAGTTTTTCCAACAGTATCTAATTGGCACTTTATATGTTCAAACATAAATGCTGTACATACGCAAGCGATTATTACATTCACGAATAAGAACACTTTTTTGTTAAATAATATCGGTAAAAACGTGTGTGTTGATTCATAAACATAGTCCTAACGAAGCAACTGCATATTGACCCACCGTTCAGGTCTCTGGTCTCTTCCTTGTTTTATACTCCGAAGTTGGTTCATGTAAGTGTAATACAATTAATCAGGTGTACCTATTGCTCGAAACCGAGACAATTTGGCCATATACGCACTATACATATTGTGTTGCCATTTCAGAAGTTTGCGTATTTTATAATCAGCTTATTAATTAAGGAAAAAATAACAGTTTTAGATAGTAATCAAATCAAATTTTATCTGCGTGTTATCCTTTTCCTTATCGATCCTTATGGGCGAAAATTAACTTTTGAACTTTTGTGGCGGTCTGTGAAAAATACAGAGTATCCTCCTTTATGAAATGATATTTATTGTTACCATTTACTATATAGATCTGAATTAAATACGCCTAATGGGGATAATTTATAACAAACGTTAAGTTTAAAGTTAAAAAGCTCTCAGAACTACTGTTGCTCGGAACGCAATCAGTCTGGACCACTTCAAAAATTTTGTTCGTAGGTTAAAACATGAGTTATTAATTTTAGGCTACTCCGGTTATACAGTCAACGATGTTACTCTGTCTCTTACCTATTAACAAAACATACTCGCTGGCGTAGCCGTTAGTACAAAACATATAGTTCAAGTTATAGAGAACCCATATTCAATACGTAAGCTGATGCTCAACAAAGTCAAAAGGAATGTCAGATTATGATGGAAAACTACTGTATTCAAACCCCGAATAAAATCATTTTCCCTTCATAGTTTACAGTAAACGATAATTTGTAAGACGTTAACTCAAAAGTCTTGAATGCAGTTTAGCCGATCTTGTTTTTGTACTCATTAGGGTTCGTAAAATAAAATTGACTTCTACTGAAGCAATATGCACCGCTTGGCAGGATACGGATTGCTCCCCCCTAGTTGGCCGCACCAGCTACATACGAATTGCTCCCCCCTGGCCCTGCTGGAATGCTTGCCAATATTTTCTGGATCTGACTGAACCTTATATTTAAAGTATGTACCTATACCAATGTACGAATAAATGCCGTAGCGTTTAAAAATTAGTAAACAAATATTTCAAACGTAAGTATTATAAGTGGAATAACAATGTTCATGTTTGATCTAGAACTTTGATCTCTAAAGAAAACAAAAGTAAATACTGTACATTCTGTTATTTCCATAGTGGTTAAATTATTTTATTAGATCAAGTTTGAACCTCATATATTGTTACGTGAATAAAAATAAAATGTATGCAGCACAAATTACAGTCAGGGAAAATATTGACCTTAGTTATTTCGCCACTAGAGGGGGAGCAATACGTATGACGCTAGCGCTATTAGCCAGGGGCAGTAATCCATATGCAGCCGCACCGCTTAGATATAAAAAATTAAAAGTTTATTTCGCTTCTAAATATACTGAAATACAAACTGAAAGCTCTATGTGTTCCGTAAAAGTTATACTAATATATGATTTACACGTAGGTATTATGTCAGGATTATAAAAAAACTTTTTTAGTTTTCATCAAATCACCTTGTTCTACAGACCATACTTCTTAAAGTAGTGTACGATTCGAACGAAGAAAATATAATCGATTGTTTAGTTCATCGGATCGTCCCAAACCCCCGTTAATCCGGTTGGAACAATATCGGATGTGACGCACGCGCAGTCCGTTCACCGCGGTGTTGGCTGCGGCAGCGGCAGCGCGGACGGTCAGAAGAAAGTGTTTTCCGTCGTCGCAGTGAAAGCAACCACGGGTCGTCGACCCAAGACAAAGACCACTAAAATACCACACACACGAACGGTACATATCCAGGACTCCTACAGTCGTGCATCATGGGGATCAGAACAAAACCCTCTAAAATATCATACATATACAAGGAACATACCGATGACCATCACAGGCCTATAGTAAGCATCAGAGCAAAGACCACCAAAACGCTCCAAGTACTCATAGGGGCCATACACATATTACGTAACGCACTTAGGGGGGAGGGGGTATGGCGTATCGTTATGTTGCGTTATGTGGGGGAAAGGGGGGTTTGGATCAACGTTACGTAACTCACACATATTAACCCCGAGAGCTGGCGCTCTCCCATATTTATTGATAACGTTGTAAATCTTTCAATATTAAAAATTAATCAAATTGATATCTAAATCAAGGTTACAGTTAGTTAAATAAAAAATACTTCCGTCATACTATTTTAATAACAGTTAAACTAAAAATAAATACATAACATGTTTTGAGTATGTTCTGTATTACTTTACACATATGTTTTGTGTTGATTTAGATTGCAAAATCATGACTTGATACAGTATTAAGCAATGTCATCCACATCTTTAGTCACATCTTTAGTTTTTTAAGTTGTTTTGTATTTGTATTAGTTATAAATTAAATTTCTTACGATTTAGCTAAGATAGTTTATTTTTTTGTTTATATTATAAGTAACAGTCTTGTTTGTTTGTACAGTATATATTTTGCTTTGAAATAAGTTATTACAAATTGTTGTTAAAAGAAAGTCATTTAAAGTGTATTGATTCAGTTAAATTCATATTCCAAATTGCTAATAAACGATGTTTAAAAGTTTTAAGTTGTTTAAAAGCCTACTTCGATTGAGTTACGTAACACATTGGGGGGTATGGTCAAGCGTTATGTTGCGTTACATAGGGGAGGGGGGGTCTGAAATGACGAAAACATGTGTTACGTAACATGTGCATGGCCCCGTAGAACAACATGTCCAAGACCCTCACAGACGTAAAGTGCTATAATTGTGATCAGAAAAAAACCCTCTTAAAATATTTCAGAAACATAACGCACGTTATCAGTGATGACATCATTCAATAGAAATTAGACTAAATAAACAGTCCATACGTATTTTTGTCAATAAATTTCCAATATACGGCAAGGTTTCTCCCAGTAATTACTTTAGTCTAATCTTTCGGACTTGTTGAACATTTAACGATCCTAAAAGTAATGTATATTTGAAAAAATAACTTAAATTAAACGTGTTTCTGTTTGTAAACAACATAAGTAAAATCCGGTACTGAAAAACTGCCGCCCATTCAAAATTTATATTTTTCTATGAGAAGCAGGGTTTAACACCGGTTTAAAATTATCAGTAAGAACAAGCTAATAATGCTTTTACTAGATCGTGAATGAAGTAACTGTAGTACAGTATTTATTTCTGTTTTGGACGCATAAAACTAAATTTTGAAATTAACCACAATTCTGATAGACACACTCGGGATCAGTAACAACTAAACAGCAAAGCTAAATCTAAAGTAAAGTAGCGTATCATCCAATTTCACAGTAGTTGTGCTGTGTGAAATTCACACAGAACCCACCTAGACACCAACTAGCTTGGTTCCGCTCCGTCCACCCTCCCCTTTAACTCTGAGATTAAGACGTTTAAAATAATCAATGAGAATAACGTTATTAAACACGTCTGAAGACTAATTACAACACATGTCGTGCTTTGGACATGCAGTGTGCATGGACCACTATTAATTGATCGTCGCATTTCCAGTAATGTAAATAAGAGGCAATATTATAATCTTATTGACTACTTAAGGGTGCGCCCTACCCCAGATTTAATGGTCCCTACTGTGTTGTTTAACGCCGCTCCGCCACCAAGCAGGGCCATGCATATTTACGCTTGAAGTCCTTTTTGTTCCCCTCAATCGCACTGTTATTATACAGATTTCTACCAAACTATTTGCAGTTTCACGCTTTTCAGATTCCAATCTAGGTACAGTACGGTTCCTTTTTTCCAAAATAATTTCTGTCCTTACGTTAGGAAACTTTAGAAAAATGCTTAATTTTAAAACTTTACAAATGGCCTACCACTTATTTTGAATTAAAATCACGATTTTAAAATCGTATGATATATAGATAAACATTTCGCGAATGAAATAACAACAAATTATTCTTATTTTGGTTAACAATTGAGCCTACGATGTGGGAGATGCAAACCCCTTACTTTAGCGTGCGGAAGGCAGGTAGGGTGCACCCTTAATAGTCTAAGCGAAGTTTCAACCAGGAGATTTTAAAATTTGTTGATGCTGCAAAAACCGTTATTGTTTTTAATTGTACGGCGATTTGGATAAGTTAAAATAAAATTGTCAAATCAAATGATTTTGGAAACACGCAACGGAACTGTTTTCAAAACGAATAAGTTCATGTATGTGATTGGAAAACCATTTTTATAACACCACCACATAAGTCCGCGAGGGTTTAAGTTTGTCCCGGTGGCTCAGACTGTTACAGTGAGTTTCTACTCATAAGGTGGCCAGTTCGATCCTGGCTGCGTCGCCACATATGGTTCTGAAAGCACGCATTCGTGGCTACAAAAAAGGTCGATATGGGGACGAACATCCCCAATTGATATACTATCTAAACACTACACGATCTGCCACAAAGACGATATCATTCTCAGTCTGGAGGAGTCAGTAAGCATGTGGGGTCCGTGGGCAAGGCGGCCTCGAGCCAAGGATGTGTGACGTCAGGTTTGCTCAACCCGCGCCCGGTGACGTCACTCATTGTGGAGCCGCGCCTCACCTTGGGTCATCGTGCGCTCGCGTCCGCGGCTACGAACTGGAATAGTGCAATATAACTGGCCAAAGAAAGGTGGTAGTTGATTTCTGTTAACATTCTATACTGATCTAAGATGTTGTTACAAGAAATACTACACCGTCCAACATAACAATAGAACGCTGAAACCCCTATAGATTTAATTTAATAAGTTACATACTTCCCTCCTTTATTGAGAAAATATGCCCGTAAAATAAATCTAAATATAAATTATTATTTAACTTATAGGATAGTCGCAAATCTTTAGTATAGAATCTTTGGTAAGATTTTGAAAATTGACGACTATTAATCGACCCCTCCGCTACCCAAACAGAAAAAGTTAAAAGAAATTCAAGTTTATCAAAAGCTCTTTCCTAATTATTTTTCGTATTGATGACTAATAATTAATCCCACTCTTTTGATAGTTGTACAGTATTAATTTATAAATACTGTATTCTTGGAAATGACTTTAGACTACATCCTCCAACGGATGTGGGATATTTGTTTGAAATTTTTGTCGTAAAATAATATGTTATATACTTAAGCACACAACTAGTTTTATGGACCGCTATTTACTCTTCAATTCTCATGTAAAATCTGTTGAGAGTATTACTTCGAGTGTACCCTGGTTCACTGGCTGCCACTGTGCATTATACCTACAGTACTTCATAAGTATAATTCTAAGGCATCTGGGCACGGTGTCCTACAAGCGCGCCGCTGCAGTAAGCAATCTTCTCTTTATCACGGAACAAAAACGTCCAAAATGTTCATAGCAGCGTCCCAGCTGGTGACAAGAGTGACGAATTACTGACTAAACGACCAAGACAATCGGAGGAGCGGTCCGCCGCGTCGCGCAGTATGGCGGTATGGCGGCGTCGGTTGCCGAATGTGGGGCGCGTCAGCGTGATGAGCGATGAGCGGTCGCCTGTGACCGTCGAAAAATGGAGCACACAAACACGAGTACCGGTTAACGGGAACGGAGGAACGGTATGGCACCGGAGCTGAAACACTGGAATTGGAACCGGGGTTGACGACGTTCTCACGCAAAGGCAAAGACGTCGCGCGTCGTCGGGATCGGAGAGAATCGATCACATTCTCGCACACTGCAGTACTGCAGTGCGTGTGACTGATGAACGGTGATCTAGTTTACCCGCAAGAAAGGGAATTAACGACCGTTAACTGGAAAAGGCTTGCCTAGTGAGTTGGCGGATTCTGAGAGAAAGAGATTGTAGTCTTCTTTAACGGGTTAGCCAATTGGAGTAACCAGGGCAAAATGCGTAGCATACTGAGAGCGTACTTAAATACCCCCGTCGCAGCAAACCTGCATACTTAGCGAATTTCCAATGCATAATATATGTTTTAATACCACATAAAGCCGCATACCAAGTTTCATAAAAATATATTCACATATAAGCGATTTTAATTATTCTCCATAAGAATAACATTGGTAATGAGTACGTAGGTTTGCTGAAACAAGGAACACAAACAATTGGTTTTTATGCAAATATAAATAGAATTTAACTAGGAGAAGCCACATACCAAGTTCCATCAATATTCAATCATAAATAAGCGCTTTATAACATTCTAGTTATTCTCCATAAGAATAACATGGGGCTGAGAAAGCAGGTTTGCTGCAACGAGGAACAAAAAATGGGGTTTTTATATAATTATCAATATAACTCAACCAAGTGAAGCTACATACCAAGTTTTATTAATTTATGTTTATAATTAAGGGAATCATTAAATTTTACTTATTCTCCATAAGAATAACATGGGGGCTGAGTACGCAGGTTTGCTGTTACGGGAATAATCAACGAAAAATCAATTTTTTGTACAAATATCAATATACCAGTACTACGTGAAGCCACATACCAAATTTCATCAATATACATTCATAAATAATCGAGATATCAAATTTTATTTATCCTCCATAAGGATAACATTGGACAACGTACTGTGTTCAGCACTTTGAATATCTCGGCAACGGTTGGACGTAGAATCACAATTTAAACACCAAAATGATTGATTTGTAGAGCTAAACTGATTGGTATAAGCAAATGTGAAGTTTATAGTAAAATTAATTGGGGAAAAGCTAAAAACTATTTTCCCATAAGATTAACATGGGAGATTTTATGAACACGTTTTTTTTTTGATTTTCTCCGCAACCATATAACCTAGCTTAATGATTCAAAATACCATATTATTTGTTTTTTAAGCTCTATAACATGGTCAAAACCAAAATTAAGTTTTTTTAAAATTTTTGTGTGAAAAATGCAAAAAACTGATTTTTGGAAAATTTAAAACCCCCATAAACCCCCCCTTCCCATGGTCCGATTTTTCTGGTTTTCGAAATTAAAGTCATGAATGTCATTTTACACGTTTGAGCCAAATTTCATCAAAATCGGACGTTTTTTACTCAAGTTATCGTGTTACATATATATATATATATATATATATATATAATATATATATATTCATACATATATATAAATTTGAACGAATAGTGTTTTTGGCATCTGGGGACCTCAAAAGAAAAAGTTATCATGGTCTCGGGCTTAAGTCTTACCATGAGACCTACGGTAATAGCTTCTTCCCTATAGGGGAAATTCGCTAAAAACAACGCAGATTTACGAACATGTCCATCAAGGCTTATTCTTCAACAAATCACAAACTATGTAATTATTGAATGCTCTTTTAACTTATTAAATGAACTGTTTAGATTGTAAATAATCAATCAATGCATTTAGTTTCATTAAAAACTTGGTGACAACACAAGCGCGATGATGAAAACCGAAATGTTGCTGTCGGCAAACTTACATAAACTTTCTAATGAAATCGCAGACTGCGCAATGTTTCGTAGGTTTAATTAAAACGGATTATTACTCTATGGCTTCGACAGCGCCAGTGGTGGCGACATTCATTACTTGGTGCAGTCTCACGATGTTGTCTAACGGTTGCCACACGAGAGGAGTACAGCAATTAGAATACGTAACAGGAACGGACTGGGAAACGTTGTCGAACGAATGTGAATACACTGTCAGAATTTCGGAACACCGTCGCAGCAATGTTTCCAGGACTTCAAAGGATCGGGTAACAACAAAATGAAAGTAAAATAAGGTAAAATAAAAGTTATTTGTTTTAATAAATGTCTCATACTACGTAGGCCCTACTCTAAATTCATGGTTTTTGTTTTCAGTGGCTTATATGCTGAATATGGAAACAATATAATTTGACACTAGATTTACATAACTAAATAACCCAAACACTAAACACCTTCTCTGTGGCCGAATCTTCGTCACCGGAAGCTGCCAGACACCATATTGGAGTTTTGTTCCATAAAGACCAATGTTAAGTGTTTTCATTACGGACGTTGACGGACGCTATCTCAGAGCCTTGTTCCTTAAGACCAGTGATAACTTTGTGCCTCCGTTACTCCTCGCCTGACCGTCACATTCAATTCATTTTTGTGTCAAATTAAAGTTTCGACGTCCTCCAGGGAAAAACAATTTAGAATTTAGATTTTTTTTACAAATTAATGAGAAACTGTACAAAAATACAATTAAAAATGAAACAATTTATTATGAAACCATAATGCCCAAAACTAAATAAACCGCTAATGTACTGTAATTCCTACGCCTTTATTTTGATACCTAATCAAAAATGTTTTGTGATTGGGTGAGGAGTACCGGAGGCACAGAGTTAACATTGGCCTTATAGAACAACACTCCAAGATGGCGTCTCTGGTGATGAATGCTCTTACTCCGAAGCTCCTTACCCGATTGTCACAAAATATTCGTTTGGATGTCAGAATAAAAGTTTAGTGATTCTGATCGGAGTTAAATTTTTCGTTATTAATTTCGGCACTCTGATTTTACAATAAATTGTTTTGTTCTCTGTTTATTACTGTAAAATTTCTCATTCATTTGTGGAAACATTCTAAATTATTGTAAAATGTAATTAATTCACTAGAGGACAACGGAACCTATAATTTGACACCAAAACAAATGGTACGTGACGATCGGCTGAGGGGTAACGGAGGCACAAAGTTAACATCGGTTTTATGGGTCAAAACCCTAAAATGGTGTCCGGCAACTTCCGGCAATGCAGAGTCATAAACTCATAAAGTAGGAAGAGCAGAATGCCTAAACAGGTGCGGTTGGGACTGGTCGTCCTAGTAACCTACTGGAATCACAACACTATTTATTCCTTGAAATAATGGAAAACGTGTGTACTACTCAGTTGAATGTTGTCATGTTGAAGCTATAAGCGTTCACTTACTGGGTTGTAGAACTAACCCTGGACAACAGCGAGAGCGCAGTTGCATGTTTCCATGAAACATGTTTCCATGTTTCCATGTTTGCAAACTGTCAAATGATATTGAAACTGTAATTTACCACAGCACGTTTTATAAAATTATAAAATCAAATCAAGCGTCCTTGGAGTAAGGATTGCCGACATAATAACATCGGTCGTGGTCGACGTTCGTGATAATATAGCCGTGGAGTGGCCATCTCTTTAACATTGCAAGCATAAAAATCAATGGAGCGGAGATCTGAGTTTTTCAGATAGCTCCTAAATTACACATCAAGCCATTGGCTAAAGAAAGGCTGACTCCAGAAAGAAACAAGACTAGAGTTTAGACCATTATCTACAAAAACGTAAAAACCCCACGATTGTAGAAACACAATAAAATATAATCATTTACAACGAAAATATAGCTTTGACAAACCACCCATCAATTAGTTTCTGGATATACGTTAAAATCTTGATGAATAAAAACTATATGCAATTAGTTGTTACTTAAGTAACATTTAAGGATGATATTGGGCAAAGCACTTCCAGTCAGCGTACTGAAGATCAACATGTATAGATATTCAAACTCTAAAGTCAAAGGGTTTTCTTCTTTCTGACCAACTTCTTTCTTCTGATTCAAGCAATTCCGTGCAGTGAAATCCTTGGCGTGACGATGATAGTCAACAGATCTGCCCCAGTCATCGTGGTCACTGGAGCAAACTGCGATCCAATTTTCATAAATTATGTTGACGTTTCATTGTCTGGACTCAAAGTTCAGAGTTTAGCCTAGATAATGGCTATAATAGAGAATAACTAAATCAGTTTTTTTTTTAACATGGCAACATGTCTGCAAGACTGCACGAGCAATACTCATCGACGACGTCGAGGTATATTGAAATAATTATGCAAAGTTACGTACTTACGGTTATCATAAAGAGTAAAACAATACCACCGCTGAATTCTTTGAAAGGATAAGTAGGAGTATTTGAGGAACACATTCGTAAGTTTATCTTTGAGGAATCAGTTGGGTAGCGAGGAGGCTAGAGTGCTCGCCACACAATCTGAGGTTCGCCCAGAGAATTCTAAGAAGAGTTTTGTGAGGGTTTGAAACTGGACCCTGCTGCTGTTGGTTATTATACTATTAATTAATTATCCTGGCTGAAGAATCAGTTTGTCGTAGTCAGTAACGAGGCTACGCACAAGGCACCTCACTCATTCTACACTCATATTCGCCTTAAAATACGCACAAGCTTGCGTCGGCGTCAGTGACATTAGGAATCTGTCTTGAAACAGTCAAAGTTGGATGTATCAGCCATCTAGGTAAAGTTGTGGTTATGGAGAGTTGAAATCACCGGACAGACGGAAATACTTGTATTATATGCTAAATGTTCCACCTTGCTTAACGGAGGGTTAAGACCTCGTCTGCCCGATAGGAAAGCGCTATGCACAGTTAGACCGTTATAACTAGATTCTAAAGCCAGGATGAAAGCTCTATTGCTCGGTAAATAGGCCAGCACCTTCGGTCGACAGACTAGCCTGGGTGAAAGACAATTTCCATTTTACTTTCACAACACAGAACGCGCGTAGTGGAACGTGTTGTTTTAACTGAAACACACATTTACTGCAGTCTTCTTTAAAATAGGCAAAGTAGCACAGTGCAAAATTAGCAGTGTTATAGTTTAAAAATTCCAAATCTTTCACTTCCTTTTTAAATCGTAATTAATTGAACCAGTTGCCCTGTTGCTCGAATCCGAGCAAGTTTGTACCCAACGAAAGGTTACTTCAGTTTTAAACAAACATAGCAAAAAATCTCATATTATTAAAACTGATAATAACATCTGAAAAATCAACACATAGTTTAGACTTCCGCCGTCGGGTAGCGCTACTGTTCCGAAAATTCAGCATTTTCAGAATTTATGTGATGCCCTTGCTTAACATTCTGAGACGTATTGGCAAATCTACGTAAAAATACCTTTATGTGATGCTCTTTCTTAACATTCTGAGACGTATTGGGAAATCTACGTAAAAATACCTTTAATTTGACACCTTAAACTAGGGTGACCAAACGTCCCGTAAAAACGGGATTGTCCAGTTTTTTCAAGATCGTACCCGGAGTCCCAAAAAATATCTCCCGGGACGTCTAAATGTCCCGTATTAACGTTGGGAACGAATAAACGCATTTTAAAATGACTAAACTTCCTAATTTATAATATGACTTCAAGTAATATATTTCGTTTTTGCTAGTTATGTAGTCGTGTATCGTAGGTAGCTCAGAATTTAAGTAAAATTATTACAAAAGCAAAGGTAAATTGAAAAATATTTATAGGTCTCAAAATATATAAAAGAGCATGTTTCAATGATTACGTCCCAAGAGAGGCACCTTGGACCTTGGACTGGAGGGTATCCCCCCAAGCTCTCCTTGTTTGTGTCCCGTTTTTCAAGTTTATGATTTGGTCACCCTACCTTAAACGTTATAATCCGTCCAGTCGTTATCAAGTTATGATTGTGAAGAAAACCCCCCTAGCGTATTTAATAGGATAATTTAATAATTTAGCGCGTTAGCAAAAAAAGATAGACGACTCAATTGTAACAATCTCTTAAACAAATATTCACAGCTTGTTATGTATTTTGTTTACTACAGTAATGTTTATCAATAACATCAGATTTACATTTGTTCTCACCTGCGTTACGGATCTAACTTGAATGTTGTTCCTGTCACCTTTTAAACTCAGAAGTAATCGTATTCGCAAACTAACAAACTAATTATTTTTTTATTACCAGTTGTGGCTTCAAATTTTTTTAATCAAGTCGTATTAATTTTTCGATTCTAATGAACAATAGCATAAGTGAGTGAGAATCACAAACGATTCGAATATGATCAACACTTGATCCCTTTACATTGGGTTTGTTGTTCAGGTATCACAGGAAAATAGACTCTGTGGTGTCAGAATGACACAACAGCCAGGTTCATAATCGCTCGCCAGCGAAAGGAAAAGTCACGACCCAAAAGTAAGTTATTGCGACAGGCCCTTGGGCACGACCTGTCTATTTTGGGCGTGTCGAGTCGTTCCACCTCCTAAATATTCAAACGTTGCTCTGTATCTCTTTGTGTAAAAGTTGGGTGATTTATACCTTGTCTTCTATGCTCTACGTGTATTATCAATTTCAAGATAACGAGTGAGACTTCGAATAATAATAAACACGAAGGGAGCTTTTGCTTGTGAATCGAGCAACACTGTAACTATATTTGTTGCCGGTATATTATTGTTTCCACAAACCACCAAAAGAGTTAGCTATCATAGTCATTATAAATTTAATTTGCTGAATGGGCAAAATATATTTGACCACTTCAAGCCACGCCCTCGGGTATTCGCCTCGGCTTTAGCTTTGGAACTGAATCAATGAATCACTGTGTCAGACGCCGACGCAACTAGGGCGTATTCTAAGGCGAATATGAATGTATGATGAGTATAGAATGGGCGAGATGTGAGATGCGTTGTGTAGCCTTGTTACTGACTACGACCGACTGATTCTTAAGCCAGGATCATTAACTAATAGCCCAATGACCAGCTGCTTCCAGTATCGAACCTTGACAACACTTTCTCAGAATCGATCTGGCAAACTTCAGATTATGAAGCGAGCACGCTAACCACTCTTGCCACCATCGTACAATTTTCAGTTATACCATTGATTTTTAACCATTAATTTTTATTACAAAAGTTTGCGTACAGTGTATTACTTCATTAACTGATGATTTATTTTCAATCTAATTTAAACTATTTCCCATATTCATCTTGAATTAGCAAATCACGAACTTTAAGAGTATGGTTCTACCTAAGCAAGGAAGCCCAGTCTGTCCCTTCAAAATGTAAATTGAAACCCGTTATACATTGTTTACCATCGGAGTGCGGCTGGCGAAGGGTCTATACCTGCCCCGTGCCCCATTCCCTCACGGGCTGCGTGTGTGCGAGAGCACCCGATTCTTCGCCAGCCGCACTCCGAGAGGAAACAAGGTATTAAGGTTTTCAATTTTCTACATCTATGAACTAATACATTTATTTGTTGTATCTGAACTGTCGAAGTTGGGTCAGTAACTAAACAGACATACTATTAACAAAGATATTTGCTAACTGTATTCGTTTATACATTCGCATAATTATTAGGAAACCCAACAAATCTGCTAATACCACTGGCTATGGACAGTCAAGATGCCAATGACAATACGTTTTAATCTTGGTCTATGCTAGTATTATTAATAATTTTGATTCAATGGTAACATTTTTTCCAATCCAAAATCTACGTAGATCATACATTTTTCTAGAACTGATTTTTCTGGCATTTTTATTACTACGGATATTTCAGACTTTTTAATGGTCGTTACAGGCTGTTTCACGATACCACTTCGTATAGTGCCTTTCTTAGTATGTCTCGACATTCTTCAATGTAACCTATAAGTCACATTTCGCCTGAGCCCGCAACTCTCTATCATATTCCAACAGTTGCCCAACATCTGTTATTGTTTTTCGCAGCCCGCCGCTGGAGGTGGCTGTGGTGTCGGGCGCGGACAAGGCCGGCCGGTTGGTCAATCTCCGCTCCTCTGCCCACTTTCGCGCTCAATCGTCGCCTAATATGTCACTGGTTTCTGTTTCCGCTGTCGCTGTACTGTCGAAAGCGCAGGCACACCAGACACCAGTTGACCGGTCTGAAAAACGAGTTCCCTTTCCAGTAGTTCAGGAAGAGAGACAGAGAGACATACAGACAGAACTCATATTTATTAAAACTAGATTTGCCCAATAGAGCTTCGCTTGTTCATCGATTTCAGTTTTAGAATCAAATCAAATCACACTGCAGATAAAAATCCAGTATTTAAAAATATGTTTTTACTTGACACTTATACTTATAATATTAGGAGGGGTTGAATAAAACGAATGCAATTCCTCCGATTTTCTCACCGAGATCTTTCATTCAAGTATAGTATGTGTAGGTGATTAATGGGTGTTAGTTCGACTTATGATTTTTCAAAAGTTCCTGGTACGGTTTGGCTTTACATCAAGATAAACTGATAACAGCCTGTAAATACAGGAGAGCTCATAGATTGCACACATAAAATAATTTCGTTGCAATTTATAACATAAATGACTATTTAAAATATGAATCTAGTATTTTAAAACCCTAATAACAATTGTCTCGATACTTTTCAGATGTCTACCGTACGTTTTCAGAAATATTACTAGAAATTTATAAATGACGTAGTTTCTTTGTTGCCGATAAAGACGCAAATTACTTAGCATTCAGTTGAGTGAAATCAGTTTAAATTCGAATGGTTGATGTGTTACCACGCCTTGTATTTTTTCTTGATTGCAACAGTATCAGCTATCCTGTTCTATCCATTATTCAGTTTTAGAGTAGTGCTAATTATATCCGGATAACCAAAGATGGATTTAAAAGGTGAGTTGATTATTCATTACACATTTTAGGAGGTTGAACGTGCTCCTCCGTGGTTTGTTTAGGCCGGGTTCATGCCAGTGTCGCAGTCTCCCCTTCGTTTCACCTCACCAATCGCCCTTCGCTGGCCATCTGTCTTCCGAACTGTTTCCGCACTCCGTGAACCACTCAGTAACCTACTCCAAAGTCATCACAGTGAACCATGGATTTGTTGTGTGTTGGGGGATTGTTTGAATGTATCAACAGACTAGGCTTACCTTTACAATCTAAAACATGTTTTCTTCCAACTCAATTTCAAGTCCGAATACTTATCTCGTCAGTGGGGGTGTACAGGAATCAATTGGAATAAAACAGTTTTCTGCTTGGTCTTTTAAGTTGTTTTTCAGGCTTAGAAAATTAGTTAAAACTCAACCAGAAGCTTTTAATAGTGAATTTCCTTTGGAAAGTGAACTATTAGCATGACCCGCACGGTGAAACTTAAGCCCGGGACCACCATAGAAGTTCCTAACGTGACCCTGAACACGTTTTGGGGGGTCGTTCAAAATTGTGTATGTACATACACAACAACAATAATACAAAACAGAATATATATATATATATATGTTGTTCTTGTATATATATATATATGTGTGTGTGTGTGTGTGTGTGTGTGTGTGTGTGTGTGTGTGTGTGTGTGTGTTTGTGTTTGCACTCTAGCGGTCGCATTTTTTGTCCGATTTACTTCAAATTTGGTAGGGACGTTCCTTTCTGTAATCAGTTGGACAAGTTCGTTGGGCAAAACAATCGTAAAACTCCAAACTACTTTTTTGGGATTAATCTTTCAAATTTCGATTTTTTGGGCCCAAAAAGGGTCTAAAAATCCCCAAATGTAAAACTAATGCATGTAAAAAGATGGTAATTAGTGAGACGAAAGTTTTAAGCCCTCTCTCGTCATTCTAGCATAAGTATTTACCGAGTTATTAAAGAAAATGTGTTTCGACTAAACACAGTACGTTGTCTTATGGAGGTTTTACACTAGAAAAGCCTGCTGCTCCTTTGTTAGAGTACTTTTATCATCCCCAGCATCCTCACGCCTACTTTCAAGCCTGACTGGACCTTCTCCTAACATTATAATGCGCAAATTGTATTCCCAGCTTTGCAGGTAAAGGAAACCAGGAGCATCAGAACAGCCAAAAAATCAATGTTTTCAGATTTCAATAAAAATTGGAATACAAGTATGATTTTACCCTAATTTTGAGTTTTAAAAGTTTTTATGTGGAAATTCACTCCCTCACGTCAGCGTGCTGCGTGCGAACTCGTTATTTAAAGTTATTGTTGGGCGAGTTATAGTTTTATTTCACTACAAGACTGCTATAATGGAAATCCTATATATCAAAATAATCGGTTCATTTAGTTTACGCAGATTACGAGACAACCACTTGACGGATTTCGATGATTCTGTTATGATGTTATGATGAAGGTAATTTTGCGTAGAAAGTCGTAACGGAGGCAGAATTTCGATTTAGGCCTCATAGGACTGTGCCCCACACGGGACTTGCAAGTTACTATGTTATTCATATTAGAGTTTGATTTGGTTTATATCACATGTGTCAATATGTTGGCATTTTCCGTACAGGTGTCGATATACCAAGATTACTTCTCTTGATTCTTTTATATTAAAACTGAATAAGCAATTAAGTATTTAACGTAAGATGGCTAATTTAGTAAAAGAGCGATCTTCAGTAATGCAAGTTGCAAGATGCAAGATTAACGTAAGATGGCTAATTTAGTAAAAGAGCGATCTTCAGTAATGCAAGATGCAAGATCTCAACAGCATGAAATCAATACACGATCAGTTTATTTGCGGGACTGTTCTGTACTTTGAGGATTTACTGATACCGTTTAGCTATAAACGTCGCAACTTAAGATTGCCGAAAGTACAAACTTAAATTTAAACGCTTACAAACACATGGCTGAATAATAGTTGTATCCACTGTCCATTATTATCTTAATACATAATTTCTCAAGGGCGTGTCTGTCGCTAGGCCATATCTCCTTTATTACTTCGTCAAAACAAATAACTGAGCCATCATTTTAAAGAGTTCCTTATCAGCTAAATGCGAAAAATAAGTAAACAATTCAAAACCATAATAATTATAATTTAATGGGAAGTTCTGACGTATTTATTTGACAACGTACTAGTGGCACCATTTTCCAGGGACAAGTTAAAAATAACTCAAAACAGGTGTTCCAATGCGGAAGCTGGCATAGGAAATTCTAGCATCACTATATCATATACCATGCATCATTCACGTGAATACATTTTAACCTATGTAGAATTGAAATTTATTTTTAAATACACAAGCCACCCATCAACAAGTCTTGTAAATTATGACGCATATTTAGAAATTACTCCTAAAAAACACTTGCCGTGTGGTTTTGGCCAATCTTTTAAGGGTGTTTTCGAGTTATTCTGCTTTTGTGGGTTTGAGCATTTCCTAAATCTTTTTCTAAAACCGCTCGTATTTACATTAAAGTGATTCCGATACAAGTCCGTTGATGTGGTGTGGATATGTAACCTATATCCTCAAGGGAAAGAACAGTAATGTTGAATGTCCCCTGCATTCGCGGGTTCGTCGCGGGTTTTCCAATTTAAATTAGTCAGAAATAGGCTACTGATGTGCAAATGAAATGGGCATCTATCAGAAAAAGTGAAAACTCATTCAGTGTTATTTTTTTAAGTTTATATACTGTGGGACCGTTTAAGGGTGCAATTTGAGTCTTAATGCTAAACAGTTTATATTTTATCAGCGCTCGCAACTAACTACTTTATCTTTAACAATTTATTTAAATTATAGGCTAAATTTTAACATGAGAAAACAGTTGATCTACGGTACTTCAGTTTGTTTAACTTAAAACTACGAAAACACTCATTATTTTGATGCCAACAAAATGAAATTTAATTTCGTTAAACGATTGTATGACTATCTTCACCTTCATAGTTGTATAATATTTTTGAGTAGAGTACTCTTAAAACTATCAAATTCGATTCCCTATCACAAATAAGGTAGGCTATATATATTAAATTAACGTCCAAACTAAATTCTTAAATATTCAAAAACTAATATTTAATATTTTCAGAAAACGTTATAAAACAATGATTCCGTAAAGAGATTATTATATGAGGTCAAACTTTACCTCTATAATTAATAACTGTTATTAACTCAGCAGTGTTTTAATATATGATCTGTCGTACTAAAACTATTTTCGGAGACTCTTGGATACGTTTTAGCGAATTTCCCCCATAGGGAAGAAGCTATTACCGTAGGTGGAATGGTAAGACCTAGGTCCGGGACCATGATAACTTTTCGTTTTGAGGCCCCCAGATGCCAAAAAACACCATTAGGCACGATAACTTTCGTAAAAATGGTCCGATCTTGACTAAATTCGGTATAAACGTGTAAGGCAGCATCTATTTTCATAGGTTCGAAAACCAGACAGATCGCACCATTATAAGGGGGGTTTTGTACCCCAAAATGGGCTTTTTTGAACTTTTTACATATAATTATTTGCAAAGCCAAACTTTAGTTTACACTGTTGGATTCAACTTTTTAAAAATTTGGTATTTTGATCATCGCTCTACGTCAATTGGTTACCGAGATATTGTAAGTGCTAAACACAGTACGTTATCCAATGTTAATCTTATGAAGAATAAGTAACATTTTATATCTTGCTTATTGATGAACATATAGTATATGAAACTTAGTATGTGGCTTCATATGGTTGGGGTTTACTGATATTTGCATATAAACCCCATTTTTGTGGTCCCCATGGCAGTAAACCTGCGTACTCAGCGGCTATAATATTATTGTTATGGAGAATAATAAACATGTGATATCTTGATTGTTTATGAACATAAATTGATAAAACTTGGTATGATGCTTCATCTAGTGATGATCCATTGGTATTTGCATAAAACCCAGATTTTTGTGGCCCTTGATACAGCAAACCTGCATTACTCAGGATATTTTTCTTATGAAGAATAAATAAAATGTCAAATCTCGCTTATTTATGAATATGCTTGGATGGAAGTTGGCAAGTGGCTTCATTTAGTTGAAGCGACTTAGTGAAGTACCATTTAAAATTCGCTGAGTACACAGGTTTGCTGCAAAGGGGGTATTTATTTACCTATCGTTTCTTGTTAATTGGAAAATACTCACACTCATTTTAAACACAATAATGACAATAATTAGACTTTCTTATTTGTGTTACAAAGTTACGATAGACCCCATTTTTGATTCTATTCTTACTCCACGTGCAGGTGTGGCGTTTAATAATAAATTACCAACTTGTTATGATTTTAAAGCGACTCAAGTAAATTTAAAAAATAACTAAGGAATGTTTAATAAAAAATGAATTGTATCAGGTGTCTGAGTACATGGATCCTTTTTGACTCTGAAATAATTAAAGGTATAACTGGTTTACCCTGATTAAAATTAACATTTATTGTATTCCAGACTCTCGAGGTTTTCTGATATTATACTACTACTACTTGAGGTTTTTGATATATTTGTTATAATATTTATATTGTTTGTTATTAGTATTACTGTATACAGTAGTTGAACAAATCTAAATTTCTGTTTTTCATCATTGATAGGTACACACAACATATGTTGTTGTTGTTAAAACATTTTCCCGTTCTAATATGCGCTAGAAAGAGTCAACTTTGAGTAATTTGTTCCACACGATCTCAAGATTTGAAATCTTAATAAACTAGTATACAATTATGAGAAACAATTCACAACTAACAATAAATTCATTGGCTTTAAATTATGCTGTTCACGCTTTGTTTTACACGTTTGACAAATAAGTTAAATTATGAAGTAAGTTTTAAATTATACTACGGTATTAAGAATTTTGAATTTGTTGCAAGAAAAATTCAGGTATTTCATACTGCAATGTAAAAAATTGGGATACATCTTCATCTCAAATACTGCTGGAGTAGGTGCTACTGTATAGCAGTGAACCTTGTGGCACTGAGCTGTAATAAACAATGAGCAACAATGAGTAAATGGGAATATCTCCTACTTCGACCTAAAATTGTAAAGTTAAAACAACAGATGTAAGTTTATAGTACCGGTACCGGAAGTTAACTTACCGGAAACGGCACGGGAAGTAAAAGGATCGTATTAATCCATGTAGGTTATGGTGTAGGAACTCTGAGTCACTTGTCACCTTTCACTTCACAACAACGACAACGACTGCGCACCGTGTACGTTCGGGTAAAGGTGAATGCCGGAGCGATTTGAGCTTTTCCCGCCATTCAATAGAGAGCAGCACCGTGCAGCGACGGAGGTTCATGGTTCATCGCTTGTTGGAACTTTTTGAACCCTGGAAATCTCAATTAGACTAAAGGACGTTCGAGCGTAGTAGGAGTACATGTCTCAAGTTCAATTGTAGAGAAGATTCCAGCCAGGAAAGATTTTGCTGTTTTCTATGTTTCTTCTATGAGACAATTATCTCACGTAGCTCCAAAGTCTTTGTTTTATGGCCCACATTAAAGATACTATGACAATTATTTTACTATAATTAAATTAATTTTTTGAATAATGGTTTTAATTAGTGTTTGGTTAACATATAAAAAAAACCATCTACTTGGAATATAGAATCATTTCTGTTTGTAAGGATGTATCAGGGGTTAATTAAAATATCAGAATGGAAAATATATATTTTAATTGTCTCTGAAACGTTACAAACTTCTATTACACATTAAAACACATACAATTGGAAAGTTTACATACAGAAAATTTTCAAATTACAATCGAATTAAAATAAATTAGGAACTCCAGCTCCTTAACAAATCATGCTGCAAGAGTGGAATTTTCAATAACATTTTACTCAGTTTAATGTGCTTTGGGCATTACCTTATAATATTTTAAATGTGAATGTTGAATGGGTTGCCTCAAGAGTTATTGTTTCTTATAAAATTATGATTTAAATTATAAATGCTTCAGTTGTAACCTTAAAGTGAGTCCTTTATATTTACAGGGTTGGGCTATTAATTAATGATCCTGGCTAAAGAATCAGTCGATCTTAGTCAGTAACAAGGCTACACAAGGCATCTCACCCATTCTACACTCATCATTCATTCATATTTGCCTTAAAATACGCCCTAGTTGCGTCGGCGTCTTGCACAGTGATTCAGTGATTATTTATGTACTTACCTATATTATATTCCTGAACAAGAAGAGGACCTCCTGTGATTCTACTACCAACAAACAGTACCTGCAGATTTGACAAAAAGTAAATAATCTAATTTCTAAGTTATTTTTAGACTAGAGGAGCCTTGCGATCAATGCAAAAAACCTTACGGCTTTCGAAATCACATGAAGTTGACGACTGACACGGCCAGGTTCAACGCAAGTCGTGAATGAGTCTCAGAATACGTGTTAGCTTGCCGAGCTGTCAAAATAACGACACCTCTCGCTTTCAATGCTGCACTACATGTTCTCGTGCAACATCACTACTCTAAACTGCACCCCTGCATGGTCCGCATTCTGACATCGATCTGTTTAATTGTTAAATGTACAAATTTTATATCGAATAAATGTGTAGCTCACTTTGAATGAGAAATTATCTGTCTAAAAAAATGCGCAAAAATAAGAATGATTCTGAAGATTTGTTCTAAATATTTTGTATGGTTCAATTTATGAATAATTTTGCTGTGATTTCCGAGTGTACTGTATGTTTCTTGAAACTGCTTTAATGGTAAGACTTAATCCCGACAGCATTATAACTTCTTTTTTTTGAGGTCCCCAGATGCCAAAAACACTATTCATTCAAATTTATATATATATATATGTGTGTGTGTGTGTGTGTGTGTGTGTGTGTGTGTGTGTGTGTGTGTGTGTGTGTGTGTGTGTGTCCGTTACCGCGATAACTTTTGAAAGAAGCGCCCGATTTTGATGAAATTTGGCACAAATGTGGAGAGTAACATTTATGAATAAGTTTGAAAACCAGATCGATCGGTCTATGGGAAGGGGGTTTTATGGGGGTTTAACATTTTCCAAAAATCAGTTTTTTGAACCTTTTACCCTAAAATTTTAAAAACACTAGATTTTGGTTATAGCCATTTTATAGAGCTTAAAAAATCAAACAATTTAGTATTTTGAATCATTAAGCTAGGTTTAGTGGTTGTGGAGAAAAGTAACAAAATGTGTCTATAAAATTTCCCACGTTAATCTTATGGGAATACGGTTTTTAGATTTTCCTCAGATAATTTCATTAAAAACTCCACATTTCTTTCTACAAATCAGTTTAGCTCTACAAAACAATCATTTTGGCGTTTTAATTGTTGTTTTACGTCCAACCATTGCAGCGATATTCAAAGTGCTGAACACAGTACGTTGTCCAATGTTATCCTTATGGAGAATAAATAAAATGTTATATTTCGATTATGTATACAGTATATGTATATTGATGAAACTTGGTATTTGGCTTCAACTAGTTGTGGTATATTGATATTAGCACAAAAAAAGTTTTTTGTTGATTTTTCTCGGTAGCAGCAAACCTGTATATTTAAAATTTAATATGAATGACTTGAACTAGTGTAAGAAATGCTTGTAATATCTGTTTTTTATTGTATTAGATAAGTCTGTTTATGCTCTTTTGCTATTGTTAGGTTTATTGATTTTAATGTACTCTGACGATGCCTATTGTAAAGATGTTTTATTTAATAGCAAATGAAATTCTTGATTCTTGATTCTGCATACTCGGCCCCCATGTTATTCATATGGATAATAAGTAAAGTTTTATATCTCCCTTAGTTGCGAACCTAAATTAATAAAACTTGGTATGTAGCTTCACCTGGTTGATTTATATTGATAATTGCAAAAAAACACATTTCTTATCTTCCTTGTTGCAGCAAACCTACGTACTCAGCCCTAATGTTATTCTTATAGAGAATAAATAAAATACTATGTATCACTTATTTATTAATGTATTTTTGTGAAACTTGGTAAGTGGCTCTAGCTAGTAGTGATACCCATATATATGCACTGAAAATTCGCTGAGTATGCAGGTTTACTGCGACGGGGGAATTTTTAATTTGATTACCTAAAACAATCAAGAAAAACAAAAGTGTAATATTCAGTCCATGTACTTCATGTAAATATCTATAGTGTAGCAGATATCTATAGAGTTTTAAAGTTTAAAACATTATGAATATTTCTCGGTAGTTGTCAAAATAAATCGTACTTTATCATTGTTTTTAAATGTATTGTTGTTGAGAGAAGAGAGGCGTTGTTGTTTTGGACAGGCCGGCAACAGCATGGGGCGGCAGGAGAACTCTGGTGTACAAATATTCTCTATCTGGTAAAGCACACTGCTGTCGACATCGGGGCGGTCAGTGTAGTAGGCAATTCAGCTGAGTCCTTATACTCTCACTTTATCCTCTCCTGATATTTCTATGCATTTTAAATTCCATATTTGATATTATGAAACAACCAAACTTTATGGAAAACACAGTGTAATGTGGTTACTTGTTAAAAATACTATCTCAAACAGTTTGCTGAATTGTTGCTTTGTATTATCTTGTTATATTTGTACGTTTAGACTAGACAAAACAGTCTGTTATTTGTACCTTGTTTGCTATCTTGGTTGCTATCTACCTTGTTAGCCCAATTGGTTTCAGTTTATCTAAAATTAATTTTGTATACATTATTTATGTAAAAAAGATATATACTTTTGTAAATTATTTAATATCTCATATTGGATTATTTGCAATGGCTTGAACTTTAGTTCCATGTTTAATTTTTTTAGTAAATATTTTTTAATTGAATGTAGTAATAACTTTCTGTTGTTCGATTTTGTGTGTAAATGTTAAATGTATACTTGTGTAAATATTTTCTTGTGTTTTTTACACCCTCATGTTGCCACTCAACTTTTATTGCCTACAAAAATGGGGGAAAATGTTACCTCTAAGTTAAGACTTGTGGAATATATCATTATTTGTCTTTATAGGTGTGTATACAGGGTGTTCTGCGATGGTATGGCATATCTTCAGGATTTTATAGAACTCTGAGCCAAAAACTTGTTCTAAACTTTTTTTCTAACTTGCTTTGTCTCTTTGGTCCATATGTGATTTTACCAAATTTGGTTTCCATCAACACAACTGAAGAGTTGGTTGTTGTGTCGAGTAGTTTATTTAATATTAATTTCTTCGATGGATCAAAATATTCTAAAACTCAACAAACCTACACATATATAAATATAGAAATGCATAACAAATTACCAATAGAAAAGGTCAAGAAATAAAGAGGCTTTCAGGAGAAAACAGTATTTATGAAACGAAAGAATTTTTCAGAACTAAAATTCTGAACTATGTATAGGCTATAAAAATGTATATTTTACTTTTATGCACTGCATATCAAATGATGCTTTATATAATAAAGTTTATTTATTTGAAGAATCACATATGAGGACCGCCTAACAAAAAGTTAGAAAAAAGTTAATATGAAGTTTTTTTACTCCTGTTAATGAGTTCAATAAAATACTGATGTTACGCCATACTCTTGTGGGACACCCTGTAGGTTTAAAAATTATTTCAATAGCCCACGCGTTCTAAAGGTGTTTGAGTGGCAGCAGAATAAAGAGGAAGTGTTCATAGTTGTGGAATATTGTTGACACTGCCCATGTGCCTAGGGGGAGGTCCACAACGCGGCAGTGTCAGGTAACCTGGATGCCCCGGAGGGAGGGTTTGACGCGATCATGCAGGCGATTGTTTGCCATGAACAGATCGGCTGGAGGGAGAAAGCTCGAAAACTCCTTGTCTTTTCTACGGATGCAGGTTTCCACTATACGCCGGTGATTGCTAATATTCTGAATTTGTTTATACTGATAGTTGCATAACATGGCAAAATATTGTCTTCGGCTAACTGGTTATATATTTGAAAACCTCATACTTGACCTCGATAGCCTAACGATTAGTATCTTGGATTTTGGTGCAAGAGATCAAGGGTTTGATCCCTGGGGTGCCTGCATCACTTTAAGAGGTTTGGACAATTGTCTTCTAATAACAATAAATACAAAATGCCATTGGTATAGACAAGAAAAAAAGAAAAGAAAAGAGTTTTCAAAAACTTTAAAATAGTATACAGGTTACAAATTATCTCTTAAAAAGTAAAAACATTTTTGTCATTGAAAGAAATTACTAAAACGTACACACTGATTCTTTTGATTAAAAACTAAATATAAATCTAGTATTTAAAAATAAATATTGTTTCAATGTGTTTCCATTGGGATTCATAAAAGGGGCCATGTGACATTTCATACCGAAAGGTGTTGTAGTTCTAATGTGACCGAGTAGCATCATAACAAGCAGACATACAGACTCCACCATAATGTAGTGGTTGTGAATCTTAACGTACTATAGCTGCTTGAATACAAAATAAGTTTAGTTTCAAATTCAAATTCAATAATCTTTATTGATCAAATATACATAGTATACAATTGAATGGTGTCAATACAATTTTTGTAACTTATTAGGCTAAGAATCTTTGCAATTTTGTGAACAACTAATATAAGTACTAGAAATATCTATTATACTAATTCCCTAAGGAATTTCTTGTGTACAGCAAAACTCTTATTTATGAACCGATTTTGATGATTGAGGTGTCAAATTAAAGGGATTTCTCTGTAGAAGTCATGGAATAACTTTTGTCTCCCTCAGTTCAATGTGCTTCGCCCCATTGGACTATAAATTTTCCAAGTTTTTTTTGTGTCTTTTATTGTAAGAGTGGGATTTTTCATTTAAATCAAAGATGGTTTCATTATGTTTTACCGTGAGAATTGTATTAAAAAATGTATTGGCTATATACTGTTAAAATGCGCAGATTTTGAAAGTGCTCCTTTGCAGATTTATCATATTTTAATTTCATTATAATTCTGATTGCTCTTTTTTCTTGTTTTTGAATACTATCCATGTTAATTTTTGATGTTGCACCATAAAGACATAGACCAAACGAAATATAAGAATGAACATTTACAAAATAAATGTTTCTTAATGTTTTTGTATTGCAAAAGAAAGACATATTCTATAGAGTGAATAAATTCCAGAGCTTACTTTTGATAAAACCTTATCAATGTGAAAGTCCCATCTCAGGTGTTGGTCTAGGGTTAACCCTAAGAATTATGTGTTGGTCCTATAATCAATTTCTTTCGAATTACATATAACTTTTGGTTCAGTCAACTGTTTATTCTGATGTGTTTTAAATCTGATAACGTTATTTTTTTAAATATTTAATGCCAAATTATTTTGTACCAGAAAATCTCCTACACTTTCAAATTGAATAAAGCTCAATATTTCTACCTGTTCTACCTGTTCCAGGTTGCTGTTGTACCTGTAGCTTGCAGATACTTTTATATTTCCATAATCCGTATAGAGGCATAGATTATTTTGTGGTATATAAGTTACCGAATTTGAAATGTCATTAATATAGCATAGGAAAAGGAGAGGGCCCATAATTGATCCCTGAGGGACACCAAGTTTAATGATGTGAGATTTTGAACAAACTTTTGAGACACGGTTGTCTTTTGATATGTGGGTAATTTCAACAAATTGGAGTCCTTTGTCCAAATATGATGCAAACCACTTAATTGCAGTTTTTGATAAGCTTAATGATGTTAATTTTTTAACTAAAAGAGAATGATTCACGCTATCGAACGCTTTAGATAAATCCATAAAAATTCCTGTGATATATTCACCTTTATCTACTGAATCAATGACAGTGTCATAATACAAGAAATAGCAGCTGTTATTTGTTATAAAATTGCCAATACATATGACTCAACAAATGGAGAAAGTAGTTTTCAGAAAGAAAAAGTTGAAAAATCAAACAACTACCTTTACACAGTTTAAAACTATATTTGGCTTTATCTGGGTGGGAAATATAACAAATTTATTGACTTTTAATAAAGATTAGTTGTGTAAATAGTTTTAATTTTTATTTAACAATTCGAAAAAAAGCTTTTTATATTTCTACACCCGTTTCTTTGAGGTGTGTGGAAATATTACCATGTAGTTGATGAAGTATATAAAATATTTTTTCCCACACTATTTGTATTTTGTTAATGGTCCTAACGATAAAAGAAGTAATGAGTGTAAATGTGTTGGTCAAGCGTTCAATATGGAACCTGTTGTTTTCAATAATGCACAGTTTTTGTTATTTCTTGCCCAATTCAAGCATATATGATAAGGATTTTTGTAAGTATATGACCCCTGGTTTTGTGAACTATCCTACTGAACTGAGTTTTAAACTGTTATGAATGTGAACTTGACAAATCCAAAGCATGCAGTATTGTTTTGTTGAGTAATCCTCATAGCAATTTTTTTACTTCAAAAAATATCATTGAAAATAAGTGTTTTCCCAGTCCCCCTTCTACATGAATTTGTAGCGATTTAGTCGCATGTCAAAGCATTGAATGTAATCCCCTTTTGTTTTGTTTTTTACTGTTTACATATCTCTAGCTGTTTTGATCAATGTTTAGTTTTTCCCTTAGAGCATTATATGAATTAACATTTAGCATGGTCCAAAGAACTCTGTAAAAACAGTTTATAATTTTTTCTCTTATTATGTTAGCCATATAGGTTATATGTATAGGTTGCATATAGGATTGCAACTTAATCAAAGCTGATCGGAGTTTTCCACCGCTGCACCACTCGAGGGAATTCTAATGTTTAAAGAGCTTTACCTCCTTTAATTAAAATGAAATAAAATTTAGATCTATATTTGTTTGCTATAAAAAGTAAGAAAAATGGTTATGGAGTAACCTATTCTGTTCCCCTTTCAAAAGATTTTGATCGCTTCAAGTGGAATGGTAAGATTCTTTCATCAACTTAGTAGCTATTTATCCGTGCTGTCCTTAAATTACATCATCTGTTTTTTTACCAATTTTTGATGCCCCCCACGCTCTAAAAATAACTCTAAAAATCATCTTTGGCCAAATTTCAAAATATTTATAAAAAATATTCAACTTTTTATCAATTAAGAACTCTGCTCTCTGGGCTGGAACTAATTTTTAGTGAATAACGTATTTTGTATCATACAGCTCGTCAAGAGGAGACACAGAAGATCAAAGATCAGATAAAGCGGATTTTTATAAAATGTGTAAGATTAGCTAAAGTAACTCAATATAGTTTAATGATAGTTAAATCTGAAAATAGTACCAAAACAGCTTGGAAAATCATAAAAAATGAAACTGGAATGATGACTAATAAATCTACTATCAATGAAATTTGTGATTCTGGTAAATCTTAAATTTCTGAGTTATTTTCTAAATACTTGTAACAAACTAAATATTTCTCCGAATTTCACTGCTGCTCATGATCTTTTTCCAAGACAAGATGTGCCCAGATCAATTCTCTTTTCACTAGGTTCCATTTCTGAAAACTATGAAATAAAATCAATAAAAAAATTAAAACCTCAAAAGCTGCTGGTTATGACAAAATTCCTACATTTCTGAGTAAAGAATGTGCAACTCTTTTTTCATGGCCCTTAACACATGTGATTAATGTTTCATTGCTTACTGGAGTTTTTCCTGACATTTTAAAATGCAGCAATGTTTATCCTATTTTTAAAAAAAGGAGACCCCTCTTTAATGAATAATTACTGACCTATTTCTATTCTCCCTGGGTTTTCAAAAATATATGAATCAGTTGTTCTTAATAAATTGACTGATTACATTGAAAAATAACTTGTTTTATGATTTACAGTTTGGTTTCAGACAACTGGCTAGCGGACTCAATTGTGAGTTAAGTAGGTATCCCTCTATTTACCAAGTATAAATTTGTTTTTCCCCTTAAGTCTATCTGATGATACATTTAATAGTTAGTTCCCTTTGTATAAAAAGCAAACAATGGCTTTTGCACCTGAATGATTCAAGAGTACTGGGAACTGACTGCGGACATGTTGTTTCGCAGGGCTACAAGGAGAAGGCAGAGGAGTGTTCCGATGTGGGGACCTACACGAGTGGGATCTGTGAGTGCGACGTGTCTCACTTCGGCCGCACCTGCAAGTGCAGCAGTGACAATGTCAAGGGCAGTGATCAGGTAAAGGCTAGTCCTAGATGTGGTGCGTGCCTGTTTTAGACCAATACTATTAGTAGCAGTATACATTTTTCGTCAGTATAAGTGTTTTTGATCAATAAAACATGGTTTGGTAATTGTTTTTATGGTTGATAAAACACAATCTGGAAGCCATTTACCACTATTGTGTGTTATGGTGTGTTATCGTCACGTATGAAAGAAAGAAAGAAAGAAAGAAAGTATTTATTTCTATTCAAGTACATAACATAACATTGAATTCACTTATTACATAAATAAATAAAAAATCAATAAACAACAAATGATTCAACATAGAGTCGTAACCTAACAAAACAAAGATAATTAAGTGCAAGTTAATAAGTAAACAAAGTACCTAAACAGAAATTAGGTCCCCCAAAGGCGAACCTGTGTCGGGGTGACCATCATTTTAATAAGAAAGGGATGCAGGCCGGTGCATTATAAAAACTGAATTAACAAAGTGACAGTAATGACAATAAATAAAAAGTGCTAACTATCGTAATAAAGAAACATATATCATACAAATAATAAACAGTATCAGGCATAATGACATAATACCGAACAATTTTAACAAACTAACTTTACTTGGCCAAAGCGCTATACTCAAACATTGAATTCAAAAAGAATATTTATATTTGGAATATCAAATAGCCAAATAATTATTAATTTTTGAAACTTCTTTAAACTAAAACAATTCCTTATGTGATTTGGTATTTTACTGAACAAAGTTGGACCAATGTATTCAAAAGAATGTCTAGAAAATTCTAACCTAGGCAATGGTATAAAGAATGAGTTCGATCGTTGGTGCCTTAATTCATAACCTCTTTCAATTGAAATCCATTTTTGAGATTTAATAAAAAAAGTGCTTACTATTCTAAAAACGTATAAGTGTTTTAAGGGGAGTATGTTTAACGATTTAAAAAGAGGAAAAGAAGGTTCCATCATAGTTTTTTTTAGCATGCAACGAACAATTCTCTTTTTTATATTTAAAACCGGTTTTAATAAATTTGAATAAGTATAGGCCCAGCACACTATTCCATATTGAATTTTAGAAGCTATTAGACCAAAATACACATTTTTTTTAAATGGTATGGTATGGCCAATATACCTTCCAGTCATTTCCGTGGTCCAGTTGTCATTTGTGGCCGGTGTTATAAAGCTGATATCATTAAGGATGATGTTATGTGCTCCGGTTTTCATTTACTGACAATATTACGCAATCCAGTTATCATTTTTGGCTGATGTTATGTTTCCTAAAGTTATTTACGGCCAATGTGTAGTGTTGTCATTTGGGCCGATACTACATGATTTAGCTGTTTGCATTCTTTTGCACGGTTATTTTTTGAGTCTAGTATTAATAAACTCAACCAAAAAACTTAAATTTTTCAATATTCACGAACCCCTATTTTCACACTAAACAAATTTCTTTTGGCTATTACAAGGTACCAACCCTGAACTTGCAAAGTCCTTCTACCAACTCACAGGTGCTTACCAACCAATACCCTAATTTCTGGGGGGGGCTCACCAAGCAGCCCCCAGAAATATAATTACCTAACTCTCTTTAGAATAAGTGTTTTAATTGAAATATACATTTAAATTAACCACTTCCATTGAGACATTATTTTAATAATATTTTTTTCAATTTTCTTTCGTCGTCCATATGTGTAGCTTAAATTGACGTTTCATTGAAAAATATATTTTATAATTAACTGTCTGAGGCGTGGGGGCTTTTATACAAACGGCTAATCTGGTTACTTAAGATTATGTTCTCATAAGGTTCCTTTTAAGATACAACTCATGACTATAGTTTTTAAATTTCATTCTACAAAATCTGTGCTTTACTGAATTTGTAATTGCCAACAAGTTTGGCCACTAGTTTACTAACTTGGTAAGTGGTGTTTACAGTTTTACCATCACATTTAGCCTTAATTGATACGTATATTTCACTGTATTGATCAATAGTTAAGCACCACAGAAATGTTTGTAACGTATTTCCCGTGATGACAGGACCTGACGGCTGGCTGTCGCCCGGACAACACCACCATGGTAGACTGTTCCGGCCGGGGCTCCTGTATATGCGGCCAGTGCTACTGCGACGCCAGACAGAACGAGGGCGAGGTAGGTGATAGACAACCCCAGAATGTAAGTGACTTTTCAGCCACATACAGATTATGATCAGGCATTAATGTGTGATAGTGATCGTACTGTGGACTTTTTTTTGATGATGTAATTATTTATGCTAGCGAATTCACTCCCAAGTTAAACTTAATTGTTAATAATACTTAGGTTTTGAGGCACTACTTTCCTTTTCTCACTCCCCTGCCAATGTTTCCCCAGTATTACCAATTGTAACCTCTTCTTGCAGAAAATCACCGGTCAGTTTTGCGAGTGCGACAACTTCTCGTGCGACCGCCACAACGGAGTGTTGTGTTCGGGGCCGGACCATGGGACGTGCGAGTGCGGCAAGTGCATCTGTAACCCGGGCTGGACGGGCAGTGCATGTGACTGTCGCGCAACCAACGACACCTGCATTCCTCCAGGTGGGCGATATCAACCACGACAGTTGTCGGGGAAAATTTTAGCTGTGCGATGGGACATTACACAACATTAAAAAAAGCTGCTATCTTATGTTAATTTGGGACTCTTAAATGATTACATGTCTTTAAAGCTTTGCGGCAAAGAAGTTGAAGTTAAAAATCACATTGTTTAATCAATATATATGTATTTTATAACACTGTAAGAGACAATATACTAAGGCTAGTATCTCTGTTGTCCGGGCGATAGCCAGCTGTCAGGTCCTGTCATCACGAGAAATACGTTATACACATTTCTGTGGTGCTTATCTATTGATCAATATCAATACAGTGAAATATACGTATCAATTAAGGCTAAGTCCTAGGATGTCAATAACTACATATATATTAAGGTAGGTATTGATAAGTCAAATATGGGACTAGATTAATCAGTAGTTAAAAGAGAAAAGCTGAAATAAAGTAGGTCAATCTTATGGAGCACATTTTTATACGAAAGTATGCACTGGATGTTTTGGTAATGTATTTTACTTCAGAATTATAGTTATAATCATGCAAAAGCTAATATAATATCCCCGTCGCAGCAAACCTGCGGACTCAGTGAATTTCCAATGCATAATATATGTCTTAATACCACATAAAGCCGCATACCAATTTTCATAAAAATATATTCACAAATAAGCTATACATACTATTTGAGTTATTCTCCATAAGAATAAAATTTGGGATGAGTACACAGGTTTGCTGCAACAAGGAACAAATACCCCCGTCGCAGCAAACCTGCGTACTCAGCGAATTTCCAATGCATTGATATGTTTCTCACTAGTACATAAAGCCACTCACCAAGTTTGACAAAAATACATTCATAAATAAGTGATTTATTACATTTTATTTATTCCCCATAAGAATAACATTAGGACTGAGTACGCAGGTTTGCTGCAACGAGGAAGATAAGAAATGATTTTTTATGCAATTATCAATGTAACTGAACCAGGTGAAGCTACTTACCATGTTTTATTAATTTATGTTCATAATTAAGGGAGATATAAAACTTTACTTATTCTCCATAAGAATAACATTAGGGCTGAGTATGCAGGTTAGCTGCTACGGGGACAATCAAAAAAACATTTATTTTTTGTGCAATTATCAATATACCAGTACAACATGAAGCCACATACCAAATTTCATCAATATACATTCATAAATAATCAAGATATCAAATTTTATTTATTCTCCATAAGGATAACATTGGACAACGTACTGTGTTTAGCACTTTGAATATCTCTGCAACGGTTTGACGTAGAATCACAATTTAAACACCAAATTGATTGTTTTGTGGAGCTGAAGTGATTGGTAAAAGAAAATGTGAAGTTTAAAGTAAAATTAACTGAGGAAAAGCCAAAAACCTTTTTCCCATAAGATTAACATGGGAGATTTTATGAGCATGTTTTTTGGATTTTTTCCGCAACCACTTAACCTAGGTTAATAATTCAAAATACCATATTATTTGTTTTTTTAAGCTCTATAACATGGTCTAAATCTGAATTAAGTGTTTTAAAAATTATAGGGTAAAAAATGCAAAAAACAGATTTTTGGAAAATTTAAAACCCCCATAAACCCCCCTTCCCATAGTCAGATTTTTCTGGTTTTCGAACTTAAAGTCATAAATGTCAGTTTACACATTTGAGCCAAATTTCATCGAAATCGTACGTTTTTTACTCAAGTTATCGCATTCACGGACACATATATAGATATATATATAGATATATATATATATATATATATAGATATATATATATATATAGATATATATATACATATATATAAATTTGAACGAATAGTGTTTTGGACATCTGGGGACCTCAAAACAAAAAGTTATCATGGTCTCGGGCTTAAGTCTTACCATGAGACCTACGGTAATAGCTTCTTCCCTATAGGGGAAATTCGCTAAAAACACGGGTTTTCATTTCAATATCAATATTACTTAACTAGGTGAAGTCACATATCGTACCAAGTTTCATCAATATACATTCATAAATAAGCAATATATACAATTTTGATTATTCTCTATTAGAATAACATGGGGGGTGAGTATGAAGATTTGCTGCAAAAAGGAACACAATAAGTGGGGTTTTATGCAAATATTAATATACCTCAACAAGGTGAAACCACATAACAAGTTTTATTAATTTATGTTCATAATTAAGGGAGACATTACATTTGACTTATTCTCCATAAGAATAACATGGGGGCTGAGTACACGGGTTTGCTGCTATGGGAATTATCAGTAAAAACTGCTGTTTTTGTGCAAATAACAATAGACCACAACCAGATGATGTCGTATACCAAGTTTCGTTAGTATACGTTCATAAATAATCGAGATATAATTTTTTTCTTTTCCTCCATAAGAATGGCATTGGACAACGTACTGTGTTTAGCACTTTCAATATCTCTGTAACAAATTGACGTAGAGAAATGATCAAAACACCAAATTGTGTGTTTTTTAAAGCTGAATCCCATTCTGAAAACTAAAATTTGTCTTTTAAAAATATTAAATGTCAAAACTTCAAAATACCTCCGTAGCAGCAGACCTGCGTACTCAGCAAATTTCCAATTCAAATATGTGTATCTTAATACCACATAAAGCCAAATACCAAGTTTCATCAACATACATTCATAAATAAACGATATATGACATTTTAATTATTCTCCTTAAGAATAACATGGCGGCTGAGGATGCAGGGTTGCTGAAGCAAGGAACACAAAAAATTGGGTTTTATACAAATATCAATATAACTCAAGAAGGTAAAGCCTTATACAAAATTTTATTAATTTATGTTCATAATTAAGGGAGATAACACATTACTTATTCTATATAAGAATAACATGAGAGCTGAGTACACAGGTTTGCTGCTACGGGAACTATTGGCCAAAAATGGTTTTTAGTGCAAATATCAATAGACCACAACTATATGAAGCAATATGCCAAGTTGCATCAGGATAAGTTGATAAATAAGCGAGATATACAACTTTTCTTATTCTCCATAAGAATAACATTGGACAACGTACCGTATTTATCACTTTCAAAATCTCTGTATCTCTGGGGGTATATATATATATATATATATATATATACCCCCATCGCAGCAAACCTGCGTCCTCAGCGAATTTCCAATGCATGCATATTTGCTCACTACCACATAAAGCCACTTACTAAGTTTCATAAAAATACATAAATAATTAAGTGATCTACAGCATTTTATTTATTCTCCATAAGAATAACATAGGGCTGAGTACGCAGGTTTGCTGCAACGAGGAAGATAAAAATCACCTCACCATGAGACCTACGGTAATAGCTTCTTCCCTATAAGGGAAATTCGTCAAAATGTTAAAAATTATCTTATAAACATAGCATTATATTCTTTTGATGAGCTTTCCACCCCTCTCTAATCTTAGTGAGTAATCATAAATGTATTCTTGTTTAGTTTAATAAAATGTATTCTTTTGATGATGCATATCAAGTCACTATTTATTGTACAGCTTGTGCATAATGTAAATAAAGATTTGTGACTATGACTATGACTAATATTGTTTTCAGTATGACGAAAAATATATTTCATCACAAGGGCCAAATAAGGTGGTGTTTCAATCCTCGCTCATTTTCCAGCCTCAGCCCAGGGCCTTAGCCGGCCGTTAAAACTTGAAGCTCGATTGAAAAGTATCACTTTTGGTTCTTCTTTTTTCATGCCCAAAAACACAGTGTTGACGGGTTGCCAAGACCTAAAAAGATATAATATCAAAACGTATTCTAAGTCAAGTATAGCATCGTTGATCTGACATCGTTTACCATAGCAAAGTCCTTAAAGATGTTAAAATAAAATAAACGAAAAAAAATTACATGACGGTTAACGGCTAGTTAGATTGTAAGCAGATGTTTTATTTTATTGTACAAATACAAATACCCCGTTGCAGCAAACCTGCGTACTCAGCGAATTTCCAATGCATGAATAGGCTACATTTCTTACTACCACATAAAGCCACTTACCAAGTTTCATAAAAATACATAAATAAATAAGTGATATATAGCATTTTATTTAATCACTATAAGAATAACATTAGGGCTGAGAATGCAGGTTTGCTGCAACGAGGAAGATAAAAATGTGTTTTTTCAATTACCAATATAACTCAACCAGATGAAGCTACATACCAAGTTTTAATAATTTATGTTCTTAATTAAGGGAGATATAAAACTTTACGTATTATCCATAAGAATAAACATTAGGGATGAGTATGCAGGTTTGCTGCTAAGAGGTAATTAACAACATATTAATTTTTTGTTCAAATGTCAATATACCAGTACTAGGTGAAGCCACATACCAAGTTTCATCAATAGTCGTTCATAAATAATCGAGATATCAAATTTGATTTATTCTCCATAAGGATAACATTGGACAACGTACTGTGTTTAGCACTTTGAATATCTCGGCAACGGTTGGACGTAGAATTACAATTTAAACACCAAAATGATTGTTTTGTAGAGCTAAACTGATTGGTAAAAACAAATGTGAAGTTTACAGTAAAATTAATTGAGGAAAAGCTAAAAACCATTTCCCCACAAGATTAACATGGGAGATTTTATGAACACGTTTTTTTATTTTTTCCGCAACCACTTAACCTAGGTTAAAGATTCAAAATACTATATTATTTGTGTTTTTTTAAGCTATATAAAATGGTTAAAACAAAAATTGTGTGTTTTAAAAATTGCAGGGTAAAAAGTGCAAAAAACTGATTTTTGGAAAATTTTGAAACCCCATAAACCTCCTTTCCCATGGTCCGATTTTTTTGGATTTCAAACTTAAAGTCATGAATGTCACTTTACACATTTGAGCCACATTTCATCGAAATCGGATGTTTTTTACTCAAGTTATCGCATTAACGGACACACACACACACACACACAAGTAGGAGTCCCAGTGTTTCGGCCGTAACATTGCGCTTATGGGCTTAAAATCTGGCATATGATTGGTCTAATTAGGTCACATGACCTAATTAAGCCCCACCCCTTTTCCAAGATGGCTGCGCCCATGGTCCCGCCAAAAAGAGGAGGCCATGATGGAAATTATTGCCAACTTAAGAAAATTCCCAGAGTGTAGTAATAATATATGCATAGTAATAATATATACATGGTAATTATATATAGAGTGAGTGACTGCGCAGACCTGCGCGTCACGCCTCAGCGCCCGCGCGTCACACCTCAGAGCCCACCCCAGGTAATCAAGACACAGAGTGTGGTGAATAATTAATTTATTGACTTCACAAGACTTTAAAATATCTGACACACCAAACAGTTCAATACTTTAAACATTTGTAATACAGTTCAAGACTTTAAAACTTTATACACCCAAACTACACAAGTCAAAGCAGAGCTACAAGTTATGATGAAGGTAATAGAGGTAGCAAACAATACTCTAACTGTATTAAAGAACAAGACTAGAGAGTGAGATTAATGGTGTAAGGATATGTTAGCCTGGTAAAACAATTAAATACATGAGAATTAAAACTAACACTTTTAAATAATTTACACTTGAACACAAACATCACTGATCAAAAAATAGTCTTGTGCGGCCGCTCACGACACTTCGACAGAAGGGGCAACACGTCACCCGACGACTGCAGGCCGGGCATAATGTATGCCCACAAGATAGCGCCATTGTCGGTAACGCATCAAGGCAAATATGACACACGACGTACCTCGGCTGTTCTGTGGGTGGTGGCATGCCTCGTGTGATTAAGTTGTCCATCCGCCGGTCGTTGTAAGCGAGGATCCTCTCCATAGTGGCGCGGATATCCTCCCAGACGGCTGGAGCAACCTCTCGCACTTGGTGGTCTGCGGTGTCTTCGAGGACATTCCTCGCCAAAGCCAGCGCCTCGCCCAGCTCTGTTCTCACCGTAGCCAGACGAGCCACCATTACATGAACCTCCGAGGTAGTGTTTGATCCTCTCTGCTGTAAAACCACACCAGGTAAGTATTAATAATACAGTAAGATAAGCCTGTAAAAACACACAGTGTAAGCTAAGTCTGTAAAAACACAATACCCTCAGTTATCTTACCATCTCAAACATTCGCCTCCTCAGCCGCATAATGCCTTCCTCTCTATGGCAGACACTGCACGCTGGGGGATCGGCCGCGGGCATCCGCTCCTCACACCGTAAATTCTGAAACATTACAAATTAAATATAACACAAGTTCACAAAACAAAATTAAACCCTGCTCCTCACACCGTAAATTCTGAAACATTACAAATTAAATATAATACAAGTTCACAAAACAAAATTAAACCCTATCCCCGATAGAGATACTTACAACAGGTTCAACTCGTCTAGATGGTGGTCGTGTGGGCGCAGAACTTTCGGCGCGGTTCATACGCTCTTCCAAGGCGGCAATGCGGACCTCTGGTATTGACTGTAAAAACAAACAATCAATTACACAGTAAGATATAATTCAGTAAAAAAAAAACAACATACAACAAAATATATCAAAAATAAAATTACCGAATGTCTGGAGGCTCTTGAAGCTCTAATCCGTGCCTCAACGGTCGGGTGAAACGCAAACACGTCTTCCTCCTCCTCCTCTCGCTCCTGATAAGAGCATTAAGGTGTAACCAACAGTAGTTTACATATGACATAAAAATAAAAGATAGAAACAAAAAGACATAAACTTTTACCTGTAGACGGAAACCACGCCCGATGCGAGGGTCTCCATCCGGGTATATTCCGCATTCATCCACACCCGCATCTCTAGCATTGGTTAAAACCCGCCTCTGAAAAAAAACAAGATAGAATTAACATCACTACTAAAAGCACTACTAAAAGCACGACTAAACAAAAACTATCATTACGGCTAATCGTACTAACCGTTTGATCGGCAAACGGTAAGACAGGAGCTGGCGTATCGGGCCGAATCGTAGCACTTGAACTACAAGCTGCTGCTGCCTCCCTCACCTGTAAATAATTAAAATATTATTAAAACCTAAAAATCAATGAAATATACAAGTCAACTCAACCAAGATGGGTCCCACCTATCTAATAACGATTCTAAAGTAGTTACTTACAATATTATTCTGTGGAGGTTCACTACTCCTGACAGTCATCCAGCAGGGGAGTACTCTTGTAGTGTTTGGTAGAGATTGTGTCTCCCTGGTACGTCTCAGAATGTTAGGCATGGTCCGCCTGATTGGAGACGCAGGCCTCTCCCACTGAAAAAAAATATTAGAGTTTGAGAAAACAATGCCTGAAGAAGGTAGGAACGAAACGTTCCTACCTTTGAATTATCAATCTCATACAGTTTACATTAATGAACCCGGTCTATATCAATTAATTATGAAATACAAGTTAAAACTTACAGTTCCCAATGCTCGCATGCTAGCCTCTACAAGCTCAGGACTTACACCAAGATCATACTGCAACAGACAAATAAAAATAAAATTTAGACTTACATTTTCTAGCCCGCGAGAGATGGACTCCCTAGCTTCAGGACTCAGACCGGCAATATCGTCCTGTAACAAAATTATTAAAATTACGACAAATAGAAAAAAATCACAAGTGAGCAAAATACAGATAATAACCCAATACTAACCATAAACCTATTTCTGGTCAATAAACTGCCATCATCGAGGAAGGTCCGCGAGGTCTCGATATAAATCCCAGACTCGCCAGACAATCTTAACATCTGTATTATTCTTCCGTTATATTCTTCCTAGAATATAGAGAAAAACATGTATAAACAACACTCTTAAAAGATAGATATAATAATAATAAAGCATAAATAAAAAACACACCTGAGTGATAGATCGCAACCCAGATGACCCGCTCGAACCGCTCTGTAAAGAAGACAATAATTGTTAATCCCGTATCAAATTATAAAAAATTACTAAAAAACATTTAAAAGAATTACTCGATAATTCCTACCTGTTGTGACACACGCTGAGATATGTCGCTCAAGGATATGTGAGACCCGCTCAAGGATATGTGAGACCCGCTCTGAAAACAAAAAAACAAACGCGTTAAATATACTCTCCAAAGGGGGATCTATCGTTAAACCCCCCTTTGAACTATCGCTATATATGAGACTACCTATAAATAAAAATAAAAAACTCACTGCACGAATAGATAGCACGTCGAGATCATCCGCAAAAAACATATCTTGACTAAGTGTTTGTTCATCTCGTGAGGTAGTAGCCGGTAGATCCTGAAAACAATTAATAACTAAGTAAACTACTAAATCTATAGTGGGTAAATCTATAGTGAAATTGCAAGAGACTTTGATTACCTGATTATTGGGCGGGATGTTCTCATCCTGGTCGAAACCAATCACCAAGCGAAGACACACGAGAGCTAAAACTTGTAACAACATCACTACTGTTATAAACACTGTAATGTGCATAGTACAATGATACCAGGTCAGAGACCCGTATTTATACGCAAAATCCCTTCCAGCACTGCTTTAATCAACCAACCAATCAGCGCCCGCATATTCTGTGCTCCCCGCCCACAAACTATGTACTCCCGCCCCCACACTGTGCTCCTCTCTCACTTCATGATGAACACTCTGCCTAGCCTAACTCAGCTTTGCTGTCAGCAAATCTGTTTAGATAACCCTAGACTTTTCCAAATTCAAAATTTAGACGTACCATTTTTAATCAAACAATTACTAATATCAGAACACCACAACCATTGCTGGATTTTAAAACAGCATTTTCATTATTTTGAATACAACTTATTAGAGACTTGTTCAGAGTGCTACTGGGTAAGTTTAAAGTAATGAAAGGTAAGCAAATCCTTTATTAGTTATTATTGTTGTTTTATTCTTATTTTATGTTACAGGGAGACGAGTTGGTAAATCAGAAGAGGTACACGAAGGTGGAGTCGGTAGGTTATTCTCTTGCTGAGCCTCGACCTCCGCTCCAAAGGTGTATTGCCTGCTGGAAGCGAAAGAGAATAAATCCAATCCTCATCCGCTGCTACTGCCTCGACTTTGAGGCAAACGTAACGGAAGAGGCTTGGACTGCGAAGGTCCTCAGATCCATTGAAGATTACTACGACTAGGTGAGTACAATTACATCAAAAGCGTTTTACTGTAAAAACCCGTTTTTTAATCCACCTGTCGTTATGCGGGCTAGCGCCGGGTTCCTAGAGTCGGTTAGTTAGTCTTCAGTTAGCCGCGATGGTTGAAGTTTATAGTCTGTGCGAGTCGTGTGAGAAATTGTGCTCGTGCACGATGTTGGTAATTTTTGAGGGTCGGGGGTGGGATTTGTGCTGCCGGTGTATTTACTTGGACCCGGAGGATTACAACACCCAACCGCCTCCGGAACCGTGCGAGCACGAGGATTACTGTAAGTTGAAAACCGTCACGGTAAAATGGCTAATGTAGTTTTTACGTAACCCGCATGAGCTATGCTTGACTTAACACCCCCGGTAGTTTTACTGGCAAAACGGCCAGTCTTCACCATGTCATCACACTGCGCGGACTTCACGTTAATGTGCTCCTCTTTTGAGCCGTTTTGGAGGTACGGGTGGTGCGATGACGAGCACTGCGTGGAAGTGACGCCACATTTAAAAGTGTGGTATCACTATCCACGCAACTCCATCCTTCAGGTCCAGCTCCGCTACTCGTGGAAGCTGGACTACCGCTGTTTGGATTGTGATTGTGTGTTCTCCACCGGTTGGATGGATTTCTCTTTATGAGGTATGTAACACTATGTTTTTTAATCACTGCCCCAACCAACGCAGTGATTCGTGACAGCCAATCCATTAAAAATGCTGCCTCCGATTTTTATATTTTTTTTGTTCTCTGTTTATTCCGTTAGGCTATTTACTGAGACTGTGTCCGTTCATTTTAGCCTAGAAAATAGACAGAGAATTTTTACTTTTTATATTTTTTTTTGTTGCGCTTTTCCATCCGTTTTTCCCTGACAGTCGGAGGAAAGCACAATGCTTTATAGGGTTTAACCAGACCTCCCCACATCCCTGGAATTACGGGTTTTACGCCGACCTGTTAGATGAGCGACTGCCGGGCCTTATTTTTATTAGGCCCCACTCGAAAATATTTCTCGAGCGTAGTACTTTGCGGACTTTAAAGCGCAGTTTTCATTTTTATTTCCATGTACAATACAATCTACAAGTTCATAACTATCGCTACTATTTACAATATTTATTTCTTTAACATTAGGGTGAAATTCCCGAAGGAATTGAGCCTTTTCCAAACCTTTTGTATAAATAGTTTCAAAAGGTTTACAGAGTGAGCATAAAAGCTCTTCGCTGTAATGTACCTCACCTTCATTCCATTTTATGTGGTGATAATGACGAGTCAGCCAGCGAGCTGTTCTCTGCATTTTACTATTCAACAAATTAAAACAGTATGGAGGTCGGAACACAATCTGTGTTCTATACGACCTCCCAACTATAGCAAATTCTTTAATAATAAATCTATTAGAATTGTCTTTAAACGCGTGAAACTCCACTATTGCTTCCATAATAAAATTTCCTGATAAAGTCGCTCGGCTATGTGAGGTGGCAATTGATCTGTACAGGTTTCAGCACCGGTTGAAACCTGATTAAAAAAAACTTGTATAATATCCTCAATATAAAATAATTGCAAAACCTCGCGACCGATTAAAGGAATATTTTTCACAAGTTGATCCCATTCATTAAAGTTTAGTGCTAAGGAGTGTACTCCATCAGAGACACAGACATACTGAAGTCCAAAAATATGTGTCAGTTTAATATTAGCTCCAGACTCTATAGATATTAAACACTGATTTTTACTCAAGAGAGCTAACGTCACTTCGTTAAACCTGTCAATTAGCTGGCAAAACGAGTCGTAACTCCAAAATACAATACCTTTTCTCCCTTTAATTAATACACCCAGACTATTGTCCCTGTTTTTAAAAATACCCGATACTACGCACTTGGTGAGCTCAGGGTCCAAGAAATGGACTGACTTTAAAAATACACCAGTCATTAAATCTATAGGTTCTTTACCTTTGGGAATGACTATAAATTCTTCCATAGTTTCAGTCAGATTCCTCTGAATTTTCATAATCACTGTAGTTTAATTCTGTACGCCATTTAACTATAATGCTATCAGCCCCCGTGGGCAATTGAAATTTTTCCTCGACGCTATTAAATTTATAACTGTCTAAAATATCCTTTTTAATTAAAACTCCTTCTTTGTAATATTCAATTTTAATCCAACCAAAATAATTCATGTTTACTCGCTGAACGCTAACTACAGACTGATTAGATATCTCTTTTATTTATATAAATGTACTTTTTTACCCCTTCCCCACCCCGCCCCAAGGGAGTCCCGATTCGGGACTCCCTTTGTATTCATTCCAAGTGTCTGACCCTGAGGGTCCACTTTTTAAAAATTACATTGGAGATTTTCTCTTGTGTCAGTTTAATACGTCTTAAAAATCTGGTTCTGTCCCTTGCTAACTGTTCCCAATCTGATTTCCTGTCTTCTTCTGTGGGTAGAATGTATATTTTTGTAACTACCGGGTCGGAGAAACTAACTCGAGATTTTCCTGACATCTCCCGTGATTGGTGTGTATGTGTAGTGACAGTCGTGGATTATGAGGCAGTATGCCCAAGTATTAGCTGGAATTACTGTTTTAGCTTGAATCTCAAGCCTTACATCTACGGGGCCAGTCTTAATAGTATCGTCCTGCTTTGAACAATCAATTACGTACAGAGGGCATTTTGTTTTAAAATCATCAAAGTTTAATATCGGTGACCCGATTCGTCCGTAATACGAATTTTGGAATGTAGCATACATGTCATAGAACAAGGCTGTGTTCCCACGAATATTATCATAAGGATAAAAGTTTGAATTTAAATAAAGCTTTACATCAGTTATTTCGCAGGCATCAAATAGTGACATATCTTTTGTTAAATCATTCTTTCTGTCTGTCTGAAAGGCGAGAACAACATACCGGGGTTTTTCTGTTTGGTTAGATGTTTTTAGTGTCCAAGATAATGTGTCTGTTCTTGGTAGGTTCGGGTATTCAATCATGTCCCACTGACGGAAGGGAACATGTATTGCGGGGTCTTTCTCAATAAACTTGTACAATTTTAGTTTACAGGCGTCGTTGACTGTAATATGAGGTATACGCCAGTAGATTTTGTCAATTGTTAATGTTAAAGTACCAGCCTCTGTAGTTTTTACAGCGTTAATATCTGAAGCCGAGCGTAAAAATATTAATTCTTGTTTGACGTTTACTAAAACCTTTCTATAATCTTCGGCAGACCCTAACCAGAGTTTTAGCGGGATCGAATATATAAAATCTGTCACCTGTTCAGATACCCCGGGGCTTTTCCAACACGCGTTTTTCAATATATTTGTTTCTTCCGAGCGAATGGATAAAATATTTTTTAAAGTAGTACTAATGCCGACATTTCTCGTCCTATCAATTTCCTTGCCACAAATCTCGTAGCGGATTTCTTCAAACATAAAAGCCACTGCGTTATTTACAAAGGATACATTCAGAGCAGTATCGTTCGCTTTTTTAGCGCTAACTTTACCGTGAATCACAATAAAGCTTTCAAAAGGCGCAGTTATAATGTCCTGTTGTAATATCGGTATTCTTATTTCATCATTATTATTATAAGTTGTATTAGCGTATGGTAGATGAGCATGGAATTCCATTCCTGTTATCAAATCATCGTAATTAGCGTGATTGTCAATTTCTAAAAGAGCCATTTTTTACAACTTTAAAACCGAGGGAACGGAGAAACTTTATATTCTTACAAGTTAACACCTTTGCTTTCTGAAGACTACTGGCTTGTTGAACTGTTGGGCTGGAATTAAATAGTAGCCCCATTGCTTTGCCTTAGATGTAATCTAACCGAGATTCTTTCTCCGCGAAAATTAACAAGATTTCCGTCTTGATCTTTGAGAGAGATTGTTAAGGTATTGATCCTTTGACTTATTACCGGTAAATAAATCACGTTTCTCGGGAGCTCAACTATTTTATAGCCCGGTGGTTCGGCCGGGTAGAATTCGTGTATCACATGACCCTCAACTCCATTTAGGTACGACCCGCGTGTGATATTACATTCTACCCGTATAGAATTAACTTTAATTATATCTACAGGCAGTTCGGAAACATGTTGTTTATTAGCCTCGTATATTTGTTTTTTGTAACCCAAGAGTGTTCCCAATGAATGTTCTTTAGTAAAATCAATTTTTTGAGAACAACATATCGTAGCCTTTAAAGTGTTGTTATTTGGTTTTAATGTAAACTTGGTTTCTTTTGGCAGTTGAGATTGTATATATGTCTGTATATCTTCAATCTCGTAAGATCCTTCAGGGATTGTAATGCTGTTATTTTCACCGTAGTAAAACTTATCATTATTGTCTTTTTCAATGTTTGGAATAGAATTATAAGTTGTCAGTTCAATTAAACCTAGCTCCCATTCACCCTTGCTAACATCTATGGGAAATGCTAGCTCGTGGGATAGTATACTAGTTGTTCCCGTGAGGCAGAACATTACTGCAGAGAAAATGTAAGCACAAATGACCACACACCACTGTATCAAAATTCTGTTGTCTCTCGTAATTATAGTAGAGTTCACATCCCGCCAAATATCGTGTTATTTCTGGTGGTGGCCTTAAATTGCCAAAACTGTCATAATAATAGGCTTTCTTATTAATCTTCCTGTAACATACCCAGTGCGTGCCTGAGCCGGTTGTACTGTCCAAGTTAACTATAGCAGATTCACACTTTCTCGAGCGTTTTGGTAAACTATCCCTCATGTAAACTCCTCTAAAGTTTGGAATTTTTAATAATCTCGCGTATTTGATTATATCGTAATTTGTCAGTGGTTTTATTGGTATCGAGATGCTTTTTTTTTCGTTTGCCTTTTCTTCCTCTTGCCGGCCCCTTGCTTTTTATAGGGTCTAAGATATAAACCTCTACCTTTAGGACGTTTAGTGGGTCGTTTCTTTTTACGACCTCCCCCCAATTTAGTCTTGGCCTTCATTGCTGTAGTGACTAACCAGGATGCTGCTTTTTCGCCCAAAGATGCGTCTGATGCTTTAAACCTCTGCCAAGCGCGCTCTGCCAACTCTTTGTCAGCTTGCCTTCGCCGCTCGTTGTCGGAGTACCGCGAGTATGCTATATCGTGTTGTTTACAAGCTTCGTCTAGCCCGTTTATTCCTTTGTCACCTCTAGCTAATCTCTCTTTTAATTTCGTGCCGGGCCCGCAATACCGATATGGTTTTAAGGTTGGTGTTCTTAAATGTAATTCGATAGGTAGGAGGTCTATAGCCTTATTAATAACAGATGAAACAATACCTCCGCCTCGCACAACCGCTTGCTTACATCTGAGAGGTTTCCTTCTTGTGTTAGCCATTTTATTGTAAATATTTAATCACTTCGTAAAGTTTAGTTAATAGAGTCTCGCGTATACACGGTATTTTTAAAGCTTCAAACACGTCAGGCAACGTGCGAGATACCGAGTTAGTAAAATCGCTGTACTCCAAGACCCCACTGTCAGTTATAAAGTAAATCATCCCGTTTATATACCTAAAAGCACCGTGACTGTGGGCAGGGATACCGTAAAGCGTAGACGAGACCATTCCCATAAATGTACCAGTAAAGTCGCACTCGTTAATTTCAATCAGATACCAATCATCAATAATCATGTAGCTCTTTCCCGTGTTAGTTGCAAAGGCCGCGTTTACTTTATGTACCATTCTACCAGCTATGTTATTGACATTATACACTGTAATCAAGGACAGTGAAGGGTATCTGAATAAAAATACATCATTGCCAAAAAAAAGAGCAATTTCCCCGTTAGGCCTCTGGTAAATGGCAGATATTTCAGTAAAGTTTTGCGGTAAAAATTTAAGCCAGTGTGATATTCTTCTTGGCCGTGTTAAGTCCTCAGGAATTCTCTCTGTAGGATTTAAACTAATAATCCATACATAGTCTCTAAAGAAAGCAAATATCCTTTTGTTTACAATAACAAACATATCAATCTGATCTTTTAATTCGCAAATATCGCGTTTTTCAAATATCTCGGGTGGTGTCTCAGGTGCTGTACTGCTTGGTGTGGTAGTGGTTGTTGTTGTAGTTGTTGTGGATGTTGTTGTATTCATTTTTGGAATGGTTGCAAATGTCTTAGTGGGCCTGCCGTACAGAAACTCCATAGCGAGTCTGTCATCATTACCAAGCTCGTATTCGTTAAAGTCAACAATCCCTGTAGGGTCCCTGTTGAAAGGGAACATTACTGATTTATCATCACCTGAATGATCCAAACCAAGGGCATGTCCAATTTCATGAATCAATGTTAAATAAAATGAAATTTTTCCATTTCGTGGTAAATTCATAGTAAAATCCCAGTTTTCTTCCGAATCAAAGTGTATGTCCGTTTGGTTATAGCCGATATGAGGTAAATACCCGTGAGCCAAAACTAAGCCTGGACCATCAAAATCATAGGGACAATTGTCCTGTCTCGAGTAGAATACATGTTTTCTAGATGTTGAAAATGATATGATTATTGTGGGATTATTTATGTTTTTTTTAAATGTTAAATTCGCGTGTTTAGCCCATACGTCAAAAGCTTTCTGTATCAGGTCGGGGTGTTGAGAAGGGCCGTATTGATACCAGGTTATTTCTGTAGTGTTCCACTTTCTATTGGGTAAAGCTGAGAATGGTAATATATTGTCGCGATGGCCGCATCTAGGCGTTCCCATGAGGGCTAATGTATCGTTATCAAACACTCCCGTTGGTTCAAGACGAAAGTACTCTTGAAATTGCCTTACTGCAGAAGTAATGTTTTGTGTCAAAGCGTTTTTCTCCAAATACCCGTAATAAGTTAGAAAATCTACCGACTTGTTGCACGAGGCAAGAGGTAGAAAAATCAATAAAACAACCCGCATGTTGAGTGGATCGGTGTAGACTAATTAGTGTTTGCCAGTTAATGTGTTTTTAAACCGGATCCCGTCCTCAGGAAACTGGGGAAAGGGTCCGTGTCTATAATTTCTTCTTCATCATCTTTATTACGGAATTGTCGTGTATTTTCGTCTAAAAAGTATTTATTAATAACATTTAATCTTACCCACGTGTCCTTGTCTGTCTGTATTGGAGCTCCTAAGGTATTGTAAATGTCAAATAAAACTTTACTCAATAGTCTTACAATATAATTTAAGTTTAATACGTCTTGAAAATCTGTAGGATCCGCGCAATTTTTTATTTGTTTTGACTGACAATCATAAAAAGTGTTATCTACCAGCATTAATGATTTTTTTAACATCCTTAAGTTTACAGCGTCATATTCTTGTTCACCGTCTCGCACGTCTCTTAGTATTTTGTTTCCTAAGATATAATGTTCTCCTGTAAAAGGAATACATTTGTAGTCTACGTAAAATTTTGTGGCAGCATCATCAGAATTTTGTGGTGATTTTACATGTCGAATAACACATTTATTAGCGTCAAAATACTCTTTTTTTTCATCTAAAATTAAGGTATTGTCACACATAAATCTTTTAGTCACCGCGTCGTTATCCTCTGCAGGTCTTTTTAAATTACATAATCGCTTATTTTGTATATCGTAATCACCGTCGGGCGTTAAATTGAAACCCTCTCCCTTGGGACCTTTGACGGCCTCACCTCGGGATTTTCGGCTACTACGTCCAAACTTGTCAATAGTCATTATAATAATGCCTTAAACCTGCTGTTCCCAGATCCTTTTATGTAACCAGCCTCTCTCAGTTCCTCCACGATACTTAGTATTTCATTGCTATGGACTCTGTTTCCAGTCTCTGTTGACATGGCAATGTGTCGTAATCTGTCCACCAATTCATTGGCGTCATCCCAATGTATAATGTCACGAGATCGTGCATTCTTCCACGCTAAACCTTTGCCCGCTTTAACCGGGAATAGGTCTTTAATAATTCTTCTGTACTTTAGATTTTTGTCCCTTCTAATTACATTGTGGAATTTGTATCCTTTCTTGTGTGCGTTGGTGGCAACAATAATACTCTTATAGGTCTTTAGGTCTTCTTCGTTGTATATTTCCTCGTCAGGGGTTCTTTTAAATATTAGCTCATACAAGCCTTCGCTTGGACTATACCTTGTGTTGTTTATTAGTATAGTTCCATCGTTGTCAAAGTCTAACACCTTATCTCCCATCATTAAAGTACTGCCTTCGTATCTAGGGCCATAGTCATGATCAATTACTCGGACCTTACCGCTAGCATCCTTTAAAAGCATTGTCATATATCTCACCGTAATGGGGTTACTAAACTGACTTTCAATATATCGCGACGCTGTTTCCAGTCCCGAAGGAGTCGATACAATTTGTTTTAACCCACTGCTTTCAGGCGTAGATACACTCTGCGGTATAAATTCAGCTTCATCATCTGTCGTACTATAGTCCATTGGCTCTTCTTTAAAGGTTTCAGGTTCTGTTTTTATGTCTGCTGTGTTTGTTTTTCTAAGTTCTTGAATAATTGGTTTATACTGTTTCTCAAGCATAATATCACTTTCCTCGGACCCTTCCTTAAACATTTTATACTTTCTCTTAATAGCATTACGCAGCTGTATCAGTCGATTAGTCAGTTGCTTACTGTTTCGCTTCATAGTCGCAAATGATATATTTAAACCAACACGTTTAAATTTAAGGCATTTCGACTTGCCTGAAAAACAAGGCACGCATTTTGCATCTTTTCATGTAACGCGTAACATCTAGAAGCGAAATACCGGCGCTCAAGTCTAATCCTTTATAATACCTAGCTTCCTCCCTTACAAGACTGTGTCTCGGTATTATATAACGATTTGTGTAACTTTTAAAAACAAAGGCTCGCTTTATATTGTCCCTCCATTGTGAGACATGTGTTACTATGTACTTGTCGTTCTCAATGGTTTTTTGCATATATTTGCTCAACATTCTCAATGGTTTGTCATGATGTCTGTTGTACATTAAATACGAGTTAAGAAGCCAAAATTCGCACGGGTTGGTTCCAGTAAATTTTTTCCACTGTTCAAATAATGTTTGATTTGTCACTCTATATACACCGTTTTTTAAACTAATACCAAATCTCTCACACTGTGAGGCCACTGTGGGCAGGGCTGCTCTTAAAAACTCTGTAGTATATAATCCTTGGCAGTAGTTATTTACAGCAGCAAAAGGTTTACCCCTCGGCCCTTTGGGAGTATCGTCAGGAATTGGCCCCCAGGCTGTATTATAACTAATGTCAATATAACATTTGAGGGATAAAGCCATTTTATAAATTTTGACAGGGGACCTGATGGGTATAGTTCTCTCTGTCAAAACTATACATCTGGCCGCGTGAGGTATTTTGCAACCATACTCTAACATTTTTAAAACAATCTGAGCAAAATTAATACTACCATGCAGGTTTCTTAAAGGCAATACTTTACCAAATATATCCGGAAAGGGTCTAAATCTAGATATTAAATTTTGGGGGTCTCTCACTGTTGAATTTCTCATATCTTCATGATAAATCACTAGTTCTAAGGGTACACTCTGTTCTTCACACTTTTGTAAAAAGTTTAACCAAGTATCTCTATTATAAGTTCTCTCACTCGCAGATATCATTAATAAAACTACAGGTGGTAGCCTCGCAGTGCTTGGAGGTTTTTTATGTCTCCAGCATCTGTTATTGAAGGGATGGCCGTGTTTACCCTTTCTACTGCAATAATTACTACAGAATTTATTTTTGTCCTTGTAATAAAAAGAACACAGGTTAGACCTTACGTTATGAAGTTTCTTATCAAATCCCCTTAAATCATTATAATAGTAGATGCGTACCATTATACCTCTGCTATAAAAGTGTCCATTCCCACTCTGTACCTTCCCTTAAATGGATCTAGAGTCTTGTCAATAACTAGAAATCCAAAATTGTCACGCCACGCCTGAGCGCATATTTCTCTAAATTTTTCAAATGACATGTCTGTGGTGATATGATCGGTGTATACATGTCTTAGGTTCTTCTCGTCTTGTTTGAATAAAATAATAAAGTTACAATTGTCCCTCACCAGCTGCTTGGGAATAGCACTATATGTCTGTCCCAGATAGAATGAATCTAAATTGTTGTGTCTCCCCATAGTAAAAAAGTTGCGTATATTATTATGTTTTTCTGCCGATATATCATCAAAAATCATTATAGAGTTTGGTTTAGCTTGATTTGGGTGTATAACTAAACTATTATCGTCAAATTCATGATACCCAACCTCTTTAGGCATAACCTGTTTAAGTAATTTGTATTTAGGTTGATAGAGGGATTTTGAAAAAACATAGATATTCTCAAATCTTAGACCGTTTGGGTCAAATAATAAATTAAATAAAACATTGGTCTTCCCACAGGAACTCGGCCCCGCGATTATACAACGTATTGAATCTGGCAGTAAAGCGCCATGTTTGTTCTGTTTAACCATTCCGGCCCCCGAGAAATAATTGTCAAAGTTTTTTACAGAGAACTTGACTTTCTGCTTAATAACCCGCATTGTGACTGGTTACATACTACTAATTGCTCTGCTTTTTAAGTAATCACTTCACGGTAGAGTGACATGCGGGCTTTTATGCGGGTTTCACATGAAACTTTTTCCCATTTAGCGGCACACGTGCAGGATTTACGCTTTGTTGGACATTAGTGCGATGACCCAGGAGTTAGTGCATTCACCTTTATCCAAGAATTATGAGAAGAAGGAAAACCAGACCATTTAACAAGTGCTAAATTACCCTTCCGCTTTAAGATTTTTTCAATCAAGTAAACATTACCTGTTTTTGACTTGCTAAGTTCTTCAGCGTAAAACCCTCCTTTAAGTATCTCTCCTCTGTTGTCTTGTAATATGTATGTTGCTGGTCTTGTTGGTTTAATCGCGTATACTGTAAACGTCTCATTTGACCAATTTTGTAAATAGCTTTTTTTGAACACTCGCTTGGTTTTACTGATTCTAACAATGTCGCCTACCTTAAATTTGTGTTTAAGATTTTTTGCGTTGCCAACTCTATTTATTCTATTCAGAATATCTTGAAAGTGCTTTTTTTTTACATCCCGTGGTTTCATACCTATAGTCTTGTGCTTTGTATTGTTGTAAGAATTTAAAATTTTTGGTAAAATACTTAACCATTCGTAACTTCCACGGGCAGTAAATAACTTGTACATTTTTGTCTTGATAGTTCTGTTTAATCTTTCCACTATACTAGCTTTAAGTTCAGAAAATGTATGATAATGGTTGATTTTGTATTTTTTCATTAAAGCATTTACGTGTTTATTGAAAAAGTCTGTTCCCTGATCTGTTTGGAAATGCGTCATTTTATATTTAGCTAAAATAGGAGCGAGTGCCTTTGCCACTTCTGGCCCTGACTTGTTTTTTAACGGAACGGCAAAAGCTAGTTTGGATAAACAGTTAATCATTGTCAATATGTACTTGAACCCTTTATTGACTCTGGAATAAGGCTTCATTTCAACTAGGTCAGCCTGGTATAGTCCGGGAAGAGTAACTTTACGCCTGGGATAATTTCTCCTGGCAGGCCGGTGTAGTTCGTTAGCTATAGCGTCCATTGTCAAAATAACTTATTTATTCGGTAAACATTAGTTTTATACCAGTGTCTGTTTGAATGGGGTTTGAGACCATTCGTGCAGTTAGCACCCAGGTTCAACCTTTATTTCGTGCGTGAGCCAATCCAGATTATTACTGGTTGACGCCCAGTACAAAATAAAAGTCCTCTCCCTTTGAACAGACAAGTGGGAAGAGTTTTTTATTTGCTTTATATTTATTTGCTTTTTTTTTGCCCACCGGATTGTTTTAAGGAGTAGCCTGGGTATTAGCCAGGCTTCTCAATGTACAAATCCTTCATTCACCCGAGGTCGGTTCGATTGAGTAGTCTGGTGTTGGCCAGACGCCTCTAATCTACTGGACCCCTCATTCACACATGAGCTATTCAAAGGAGCAGTCAAGCGATTAACTTGACTGTTCAATCTACTAGGCTCCCTTTCAGGTTTACGGGGTTTTTAGTCACCCGCGCCAGTGACCTTAATTCACACACACACACATACAGTGGGACTTAGGCATTATCTAACACATGTTCAACAATATTTACAAAGTTATGTGAGGTGAGGATGTTATTATGAGCAGAATCAAAGTGCATGCCATAACTCCTCATCAACTCTTTAGCTTTATTTACAACATTTATCCCGTTAGGGACAGATGATTTTACAAAGCAAGGTACAAAACCTTCCTCCTTTGCTTTATTTAAAGCCTTGTGAAAACTCACTTTTTGAGTACGAATACACTTGTATTCGCAGACTCCGTACAACTGCAACATTGTGTCTTTAATAAGAATACACAATACGTGGCTAAGGTCTTCCTCTTTAGGAAAAACTGCCAGTTTAGGTGCTTGGTCAGTTAACATTTTATTTATAGATTCTTTTTCTTTTTCCAGTTGTTTGTTAATTTCCAGTGATTTTGTAAGTGATTTTAACAACTGATTATTCTCCTGTTTGATTTTATACATTCCATATTTTCTTATGGAAGGCAAGACATCTTCAAAAACCCAGTCTTGGAATTTCTCAGCAATGGGCAATTTGGATTTCATAATTAATGAATATAGACCGGGTTCATTGATGTAAACTGTATGAGATTGATAATTCAAAGGGAGTCCCGAATCGGGACTCCCTTGGGGCGGGGTGGGGAAGGGGGGTTCACCTAGTACTTCTGGTGTTGTTTTGCGATATTTTTCTCTAACATGATCGTATATAGCTTTTCGTGGTCTAATATAACCCAAGATGTTAGCAACATCTTTTCCTTTAAACCAAGGATCATCACTGCTGTCAAACAGTACAGCAACGGGTTGATCATTAAATATATAAGAGGTTAAGTGAGACATTTTTATTTGTATCGCTGGAAGCTCTTACCTGTGCAGCTGCAAGGGGCAGAGTGAAGTTAACTCTTGAGAATAAAGAGCGCTAAAAGTATCGACCAATCAGGGCACAGAACGCTAATTACAACCAATAGAATGCATTTTTATTACAACCAATTACAGAGCAGTATTTTAACAGGTTACAACTAGTTTTCAGGTTTTTTAAATTTAATTAACACGTGGTGCACGTGTTCTTTATTAAATTCATCATAAATTGTAAGGTCAATGCATGGGCGATCTTCCGGTTCGCCCCACTCGTCATTTAACACAAATGAGTCAGTCAGACATCCTAGTTTTTTTGCACCGCTGTCAAAATAAATGTTATATTCTAATTCATCGTACTTGGAAAATTTAGCTACTTTTTTCATAACCCTTTCTTTAGAGAATCCGCTATTTAGCATCGCCTTACCACTCAAAAATTCAACTTCTATCCTGTCAAAGTCTGCATTTGATAACAATTTTAATGGTTTTCCTTCAAATTTTATTTTTCGTACAGGTCTTCCGTCACAAAATATATTTATAAAGATCCAACCAACATTTTGTTCCCAATCCTCCTCCTCACACATTGTACAGCAAACTGACACACGTCTGATCGCAACGAAAGCTGGATATTATATGTACAAAGGGGGGTCAGTCGACTGACCCCCCTTGGGGCGGGGTGGGGGTTACTCCAATCTTTGACTCTTTTGATATCCGTAAGGTAAAGTTTCATACTCGCTCTCGAGCCTCCTTTTTGGTCCTGTAATTCTAAACTTTTTAATTTCACTCACTGTTACTATATTTTTGTCTTTAGTTCTCCTGATTCTATTCTCTTCAATTTCTAGTATCTCTTTTGTTTCACTGAGGACCATCTTTTTTAGAGCTTCAAAGTTTAAAGTTTCGGAGGTTTTCATATTTAATGTTAAACCCTTGATTTTACAAACTGATTCTAACTTTTGCTTCTTGGTTGACCAGACAAGGTAAGCGTAGGTCTTTGGTCCCCCAGAAACAAACTCTACAATATAAGAGCCGGGCCCGTACTCGCTTGCCAATTCGTCCGTCATTTCCCCGAGGTAATCCCCCGTAGGGACTCTGTACAAACCACCACGGTATACGTACAAGGTCGAGTCGGTATCATAATAAATTACTTGGCCTCCTAAAGCATCTAGATGTTCATACAACTTTAATCTAGCCTGGGCTGTAGTGTAGGCTGCAATTACAACATTTACATTTCTCAAAGGTTCCCCAACCTCTTCGAGATACTCCCAACTAACAACCACTACCGTCTCATTAATTATCTGAATCCTGTTGACTTTTACTTCTGGGTTTGTCATCATTTCAAAGAGTGTTTTGGGATCTCTTACAATCATTGCCTTAGTTTGGTTCTCCCTCTGTCCGAATTTTCCCCAAAATGAATTTAACATTAATTTTGCCAATTGCCTCAAACCCCCGTTTTTAGCAATTTTGTCTTTGTCTAATTTAACTCCCTCGTGTTGGAAATAGTCTGAAATGTACTTTTCTTTATCATGTTCAGTCTTACACCAAGAGGGATAGCCTGAGGCTTCCTGCTTGATTTTTAAAAATTGATTTATAAAATTTGTAAACAAACCTCCATTTTCATAAGTGGCTACCTCGTACTCCCACAACTCGTACATGTCCAGCACAACGTAACCTTTCTCTATAGCTTTCCTTATCTCATCCATGGTCCATGTTCCTACCATTGCCCTTTCCTCACTCTCATGTTCACAATCTTCTTGGTTTAATGTTTCCCCACAAGTTTTACACAAAACAAACATTAATTTATTATTCATTTTAGCGGGGAGTACGGGGTGGTAGAGATCTCGAGGTGGCAGAATCTTGCATTTTAACAAACCATCTACCTGCATACCTCTCTGCCTGCACTCCCTATCTCCCACATAGATTGTAGGGTGGCCCAAAGGATATTTTCCATATTTATTTACATATGGGTAGAGGGAACATACATCAACATACTGGATTGTTTCTCCCTCTTTACATTTATGATATGTTTTTGTATTGCCCGTTCTGCCTCCAAAGAACGCTTGCCTAGGGTCAAGGGGAAGATTGTTGAGAATCGGGAGGTTATTTAAATGTTTAAGTTTGTTATCTTTTTTTAATGCTCTAAATTCACACTCCCACATTTCTATAGTTTTGTAGTCACTCATTTTTGCCATTTTTTTCAAAGTTCTTTCATACCTTAAGTCGAGTGAATCAGAGGGATCCTCCTTCAGAGGAGCCTCTCTGTTATAAGGAAAACATTTCGGGCACCCGTGCCAGTAACACCCGTGAAACTCGTAAATTCTCTCACCGTCAAACCCGTCTACTTTCATTCCATTAATTTTAGCTTCTCTGCCCCGGCCCGCATGTTGAATCTTTACTCCGTGTTTCTCCTCCTCCCATGTTAACCATTGTAAAGCAACGGCTGACTGATTGTCAGTCAGTCTGTACCCGTTTTTAGGAATCAAACCTATTGTGTTTGGTTTTAGAAAGTTACGCCGAAAAGCTAAGTTACAGGCGCTGGCAATAGTTACAGCCTCGAGGAAAGGATCTACGTTACATTGTTCAAGAAGCAAGGCTCTAAATTTTATACACGCTTGGGCTAGGATTTCAACGTCAGAGATACAATACTCCAAGATTTCCTTTTTAAAATCAAACACGTAGTTACTCGCCACTTGCTCGTCGTACCAAATCTCGAAAGCTTCGTGAGGTTTCTCAAACATTGATTCCGGGCAGTAATACTTTTTGTCGGGTATCGGGCCTACATAATTTTGATTTGCCACAGTGTTAAAAAGATGCGGGAAATAACCTTTCTTTTTCTCGGGAGGCAGATCAAAAGCTTTAGGGAGCGCTGCGAGGGCCATAGGAAAATAACTAAGTGAGTCAACAAATCTCAAATTGTCCAATTCCATAAGAATGATTTTAGTTCCCCTCATTACCAGCTCCGGCGTGAATTTTGTTTCTTCCATGATGTACTTTAACAAAAACTGAAAATCAAATCCTTGCCCGTTGTGAGCAATCACACAAACATTTTTAAACTGCTTTCTAACACTCATTACATAGTCTATAAAATCTTTAACCGGGTCAGAGTTGAAGACTCTTGTACGGTTGTTACACATCGTACAAATTTTACCATCGATACACTGATTGCAAAACTGCTGGGAAACACACAAGTTTACTTTATGTACTTTTTTATCTGGATCTGAGGGGAGTGACTCGTCCTGCCTTGTTTCAAAGTCAAAGAAAATAAACAGGAAGTCTTTAGATTTAGGTTTTCCTTTATTGGGTTGCATGTAGCATTTATGATTGGGATCTTTGAACGCTTCACAAGGTTTACAATAAACTTCTCCGCATACGTGAGCTGTCTTACGTTTTTCTGCATAAATAATTTTGTTACAGTCAAGACACTTTTTTATTGTTTTACATTTGTCAACCTGATGGGCAATAAAACAGTGCTGGTTTCTCAAAGTCATGTTACAGTCCGGGCAAATTATTCCCCCATGTTCAAGTTTACAGGGTGGAGAGATAGTTTGGCATTGAGGACAAATATTAGTACATCTGTGCTCAGCTTTGTGATCATAGGGGACATGACAGGCTTCGCAAAAGTAGTTGCAGACAAACGCAGCGGTCAAACTGTTGATTACGTTATAGTGCCGATTGTGAAAGAGCAAGTTAATTTTAAATTTAGGATTTTCAACACGGCCTTCAAAGTAGACATCTCGGCCTTTTCTATCATAATTATAAACTGTGATTTTGTAATCTTTTAACAAGTCTTGAATTTTTTCCAATTCGGGGATTCCTGCACCTTCCTCAGAGATCTCTACCCTAGCCCGCCGAATAAGTTCCTTGGCCCTGAAAGTTTGTCTTTTGCCCATGTCCTGGCGAATAGCTTTATACTGAGGATCATTAGTCACTTTAGCCATAGCCACTACCAAAGCCCGAGGAAGACACAAGTTGTCTTTATTATTAATTACAACAATACCCCGTCTCGATTTACATTCCTCGACAAAGGTGTTGTAAAAGCCAGGTCTTACTCTCCCAGGACGGCCGGAACCCACAGGGAGATTAACTCGGGTACATTCCACTTTAAATGTGTCGGTAGATTTAATAGTTTCGGAATTTGATTGAACAATTCCCCCGAAAATTTGCCAAAGGATATCTTCATTAATTTCACCTGCGGGCCGAAAAGCAATATACCCGGGCTCTGTACTTTTTAAGTTTAGAGATTGTAGTGTAAATCCAAGCTGATCATTTTCATAGGCTTGGCCCTTCATCTCATTTACAATTTTGGCAAAACCTTGTCTGAGCCAATCAATTTCGTTTGTTTTTGCAGGAGGTTTGGTGAATTTGAAAATAGTTTTTGTTCCGTAAAGTCTAAAATGTCTAATATATGTATCATCGGTACTTATAATTTCAACAGGGTTTCCTGCCATTTTCCAATGGCGAAGGTAATCTCAACACATACAAAATAAGCCAACAGATACGCCGATAGCAACAATCAGTAATGGCTCTTACCTGCACGAAGGCCAGAGGCAGAGTGATGGAGTAACAATGTTAATTTTTGTTCTCTGTATTTGTGTAAGCCAATCAGAGCGCAGAACGCTAATTATAACCATTAGCATATATCCTTATTCCGACCAATCACGTAGAGATTGCTGATCACATTATTTGTTATGTTACAGGACCCCACCGCACCCCCGGCCCCCCCCGCTCACCGACTCCACCAGTACCGCGCCGCCCCCCGCTCACCGACTCCACACACCCACGGCTCCACCGCACCAGCGATGGCGCACACCTGCACCACCTGCCACCTGCACCACCTGCCACCTGCACCACCTGCACCACTCACCGATATGTACATCACTTTGATATAAAACTGTAATTATTCACCACACTCTGTGTCTTGATTACCTGGGGTGGGCTCTGAGGTGTGACGCGCGGGCGCTGAGGCGTGACGCGCAGGTCTGCGCAGTCACTCACTCTATATATAATTACTATGTATATATTATTACTATGCATATATTATTACTACACTCTGGGAATTTTCTTAAGTTGGCAATAATTTCCATCATGGCCTCCTCTTTTTGGCGGGACCATGGGCGCAGCCATCTTGGAAAAGGGGTGGGGCTTAATTAGGTCATGTGACCTAATTAGACCAATCATATGCCAGATTTTAAGCCCATAAGCGCAATGTTACGGCCGAAACACTGGGACTCCTACTCACACACATACGTGTAATCCATATATTATTTGATCCTTTGAAATATCCATCAGCTATTTGATCCACCTGAAGGAATTACAGTGGGTGGAAGAAAAATATCACTTTTTCTTTAAAAAATGTCCTGATCACAGTGATGTAAATATTATGGTATAAATACATACAAATAAAACATAGCTAAATACTATCATGATTTGCTCCGGTATGTAAAAACATAATCCATATGTTATTTGATCTGCCATACACATAAAACTAGTAATCCTACCTTTATTTGGTCTGCTGTGTAAAATCATAGTTTGACACTATTTTATCCTCCCCCTCCAAGATTTAAGCCAGATATGTTCTATCGGAGGAGCCTTGGGATGTTGAATCAGAGTATGTCACCAAATGTTTTCAGCTATCATTATTTGATCCAGATTTGTTATTTACCGAATATTAATGAGAAACAGAGCCAACCATAACTCAGCATAGAGCATTGTTGTCCTTCACAGATTTAACTTTAAAATATATTTAATAAATTTAAATTAAGTTATTTGAAAGTTAAAAAAGAAAATACCCAACACTCAACTTTTGTAAAGTACAATAAAAGCAGGGGGACAATCTGATAGTTTTTCATCATCTGTACAAAGCCTTGGTTTGCCACCCATTTGATTCCTATATTTTCCCGCTCCCGACCACAGGGCTGTGCAGTTCCATGACATGGTGTGCCTTTATTTACATTTACCACAGATATGACAGAACCGGAGGTTGCTTCTAATGGTACGCATAATGGGTATTTATTTAGAGTTTTTGATATCCATATTTTCTCTAGTGTTCAACTTAAGTGGCTCTTAGGTGACACTAATACCTCAATAAAGCGACATTTGATCCTTTCTTCTCCATAGTTTTACTACGACTTCCAGAGCCGTTTTTTTTTTTTTTTTTATCCCCGGGCGTATTCAAAAATGGGCCCCTAACATAAATACAAGCATGCATGTAAATATTTTTCACCACACTACGCTGTAATCACCTGTTTTCCGAACGTCATTTGAATACTGAAAGTAGAGTTTTTCCGCCCAAGCGCCGAAAGTCAGCTGATATATTTAGCCAGTGTTGCCAACTTGTTTTTCAAGCGTACACAATGTGACCTGGTTAATACGTGCATACTATTTTGCGTTCTTTGGTTGAAATGCTGGAACAAATAATAATAAAATTCAAAACATTGTATTATTGATGATTTGTTTATTAGTTAACTGTTTCGAAGTGACTACGTACACGTCCGACGTAAGCCGCTACCGTTTAGGTTAGGTTAGTTTAGGTTAGGAGGTTATCGTTATGTGTCACTGGTTCTCACTCTGTATTAAAAATCACAGGAAAAGTAACGTACAGTGCATCATTTGGAACGCCGTGAACAGTAGTGACTCACGTCGGATGTGTACGTAGCCTCTGCCTAACTGTTTTTAGTCCGAGATTGCATGAGGCCGCTGTGTTTTATGACCGATCACATTTAACCCGTTAATAATTGTAGTATGGTGAAAAATAGCGTTCACACCTCTGCTGAAAGGGTTTTGCATAGCCCTCAAATGATTTATGACCGACTTCGTCTCGATCATAAAACACGATCTCGGGCCAGCAAAACCCCACTTTCGGCCCTTGGTGCGAAATATACTATTGAATTCAATATACATTGATTGGGAACTATATTTAACAGTTTTTTCATTAACATACTGCTGGATATACGTTATTAAATCGTATTTCACGCAGTATAGAGAGTAAAAACTCCTTCGTTCTGCATATCTTGGCAACAAATCAATAACTATATGATCATAGTCTATTCTCAGGATGCTTAAAGCTTTTAATCGCTCTGGTTAAATGCTGATTCAAAGATAACTTTTTACTCAAAACGTTTGATATGGTGAGCCATAAACTGCTCATAGAGATATACTTAAACCATCTTGGCATTAGAGAAAGAGCAATTGATTGGGTGTCTTCGTTTCTCATTGGAAGATCACAGACTGTGGAGATCTCTTACATTGATAAGGGTGATTGTCTTAGTAAACATCAGTCAGAGGAAATTATCGTCAGCTCCGGGGTTCCGCAAAGATCGGTCCTTGAACCAATCCTTTTTTACGTTTCATTAATGATATTATCAGCAGTGTCCCTGGAGTTGATTTATGTTTGTTCACTGACAACATTTCCCTTAGTATTTCTACCAAACGTCTAAGCTTTCTTGAGGTAGATTCTTTCATTAAGTGTAGTCAACTGTTACAGTGGTTCAGCGAAAATAACCTTCTTGTAAATACCGATAAAACACAGTTTATCGATTTTAAATTGAAAGACCTTCATGGAATATTTATTAAATTCACTGTGACGATTGGTGATACTGAAATTGAATCTAGTCAGCAAACAAACATTTTGGGGCTTGTCATTGACTCCCGTCTTAATTTTTCTTTTCACATTGCTAAGGTTTGTAGTAAGCTGAGCAGTTGTTTATCATCCATCGTTTGGCCTTTTTTCAGATAGAAAATTTCTTTTGCCACTTTATTATGGTTGTCTTTGGATTGAGGGAACGTATATTTTGATTCTGTTGTATTTTCCTACCAAATTTCAGTTCCATCGGTTTACTTTATTTTTTATTTGTTTTTTATCACTTTATTCATAAAGTGCACATTTGTATACATTGAATGGTGTCAGGCAACCAAACTATGGATAATGCTGCTTAATTACACAATAGAATACTAAACTATTATAAATCTTCAAAATTGTACAATGTTTTACTAGTTAAAAATTATGTTAATCTTATCTTAAACTTTTTAAATTCATCAATATTGCATCATTGTTCCAATGCGCAGAATAAGACTGTTGATATGTATTTTTTTAATTTGTTTGAAACGTAATAGTGTGTGTTTCAATGAAGTGAATTATAATTTCAAAGTAAGTTTTAGCAAAACGTTTCTTTTTCTTAATTCTGATAATAAATGTCAGATATTGCTAGTTTTGTAAAAGTTAGTCAACAATTTGTAACGAAAAATATTTCAAATGATGTCCTATTATGTACCTATAGTGTGAATTAAAAAAAAATCCATCCATTTTTGAAAATAGACATTTATAAAAAATACAATTTTTCGTAACTATACAATAATTTACATACAAACCCAAAATAGACCCAGTTCTCATATACATCAAAGGTGTTCATGGACTTATTTTCCAAAAACAAATGTTATTATTTATAAGAAATTACCATTAACACAACAATTTAAAACTAACGAAATTAATAAAAAATACTTCTTAACAGTTTCATTCTGTGCATCGGAACAATGGTACGAACCCCTAAGCAACAGCTCAGCGCTTATGCGATTTTAAAAGAAAAATTCCGTACCGTTGCAAGTTATTGTGTTTTTCCAATTTTAAAATGAATTATTCCTTATAAACCAATGATAAAGTTTGTCCTCCATAAAAAAAGGAAACTTTTGGTAAAATTGCAGCATGATTGTCGGATTATAATTGTCGGTTGACAGCGATTACAAAATTAAATTAACTTGAAAATTGACTTTCTTTGGAAAACCAATTCCATTTAAAGTGAGACCAACGTGCACTTATTACTGTTGTAGAAACTATAACTATTGGCCTCTGCTCTACTGCCAATCACTTATATTTTCATGTAAGAATAATGAATGTAATGCTATAGAATCTGTGTCTTTTGTCCAAAACAAAAATAAAGTACACTAAAAATCGTAAAAACCCGAATTTTGTCCGTAACTCTGAAACAAACAGTTCCAGACCCATGTTAATAGGACATATTTTTCTTGTATTGATGTAAGGAATCATTTGGCAAAGTTAGTTACACCCATCTCGAAACACCCTATTTAAGGAAAATTCACCAACAACCCTTCCAAATCAGTGTACAATTGTGAATATGAATTTTTACCCTATAGGTTAAAAGTCATTAGATAGTTAATTAAGTTCTTGTTATAAACAAGTTTTTGTAATAAAATGCAATTACTATCAAAACCCTCTATGAATAGGAACATTTATCTTTTATTTGGAATAAACAGCGTGTAAATCGGTCCCGTGGAAGACTTAGACAAACTGCCCAAAGAATTGCAAAATATATTAAATTCAACAAACTGCCCAAAGAATTGCAAAATATATTAAATTCAATCCTGGTTTCAAACGTCATAATATAATTATTCTTATTATTGTTTTAAACTCTTTAATAACAAATTTGAAATACAAGTAAAACCTGCAAATATAAGAACATTTATTTTTCATTTGGTACACACCGCATGTAAATCGGTCCACTAAGTCTTAGACAAACTGTTCAAAGAATTCATTTTGCTTTTTAAATATAAGGATTTTACAAAACATATGAAGTTAATTTTGAGTTCTACAATTATAAAAAAATCTAATATTTACTAATTTCAAAAGCTTGAAAAATATATAACTATAAATTGAACAGAAACAAGATATAAAGGTCATAAATACAATTCTAAAGACCAAATTCATAAGTATACTAGAGGACCCCTGCCGTTCCGCAGCATTGAAATTAATAATAAATAGCCCCGTAGTAGCAAACCTGCATACTCAGCGAATTTCCAATTTAAATATATGTATATCTTAATACCACTTAAAGCCACATACCAAGTGTCATCAATATACATTCATAAATAAATGATTTATGACATTTTAATTGTTCTCTATAAGAATAACATGGCGTCTGAGGATGCAGGTTTTCTGAAAAAGGTACACACAAAATGGGTTTTTATGCAAATTTGTTTATAACTCAACTAAGTGAAGCCACATACCAAATTTATTAATCTATATTCATAATTAAGGGAGATAACATTTGGCTTATTATTATCTATAAGAATAACATGGGGGCTGAGTACGCAGACTTGCTGCTACGGGTGTTTGGGCTATCCCTTATTCCTTTCCAACCCCTCCCTGCAATCTAGTGGACACTGAGTGAACTACATGAGTTAGATTGGTGCTGCAGTCTGGTGGCTGCCCTCAGAACTACTTAAGCTGGGGTGATATTTCCACTTTCACTCTCTTTCTTTTCATGATGACTTGAAGGAAGCAACATGTCTCTTTCCTAGCTGAGTTTTTAAGTGTCTTATTTTGGTTTTGAATTGAATATAGCGAAAATGTAGTGTTTCTAGTTAACTGTCTAAAGTAATTGTTTTGATAAAGTCATAAAAATGTAAATTTCTCTGCGAAAGTGGGTAAGATCTCTCCAGTTCTTTACAAGTGTGTATATATATATGTGTGTGTGTCCGTGAATGCGATAACTTGAGTAAAAAACATCCGATTTCGATGAAATTTGGCTCAAATGTGTAAACTGACATTTATGACTTTAAGTTTGAAAACCAGAAAAATCGGACCATCGGAAGGGGGGTTTATGGGGGTTTTAAAATTTCCAAAAATCAGTTTTTTGCATTTTTCACCCTAAAATTTTTAAAACACTTAATTTTGGTTTTGATCATGTTATAGAGCTTAAAAAAACAAATAATATGGTATTTTGAATTATTAACCTAGGTTAACTGGTTGCGGAAAAAATTCAAAAAACATGCTCATAAAATCTCCCATGTTAATCTTATGGGAAAAAGGTTTTTGGCTTTTCTTCAGTTAATTTTATTTTAAACTTCACATTTTCTTTTACCAATCACTTCAGCTCCACAAAACAATCATTTTGGTGTTTAAATTGTGATTCTACGTCAAACCGTTGCAGAGATATTCAAAGTGCTAAACACAGTACGTTGTCTAATGTTAACCTTATGGAGAATAAATAAAATTTGATATCTTGATTATTTATGAATGTATATTGATGAAATTTGGTATGTGGCTTCATGTTGTACTGGTATATTGATATTTGCACAAAAAATAAATGTTTTGTTGGTTGTCCCCGTAGCAGCTAACCTGCATACTCAGCCCTAATGTTATTATTATGGAGAATAATTAAAGTTTTATATCTCCCTTAATTATGAATATAAATTAATAAAACATGGTAAGTAGCTTCACCTGGTTCAGTTATATTGATAATTGCATAAAAACTCATTTCTTATCTTCCTTGTTGCAGCAAACCTGCGTACTCAGTCCTAATGTTATTCTTATGGGGAATAAATAAAATGTTATAAATCACTTATTTATGAATGTATTTTTGTCAAACTGGGTGAGTGGCTTTATGAACTAGTGAGAAACATATAAATGCATTGGAAATTCGCTGAGTACGCAGGTTTGCTGCGACGGGGGGTATTTTTATATTTTAACCCTAACACATGATTTTGTACTTCCCACAAAACTGATTTATGAACAAAACATTAGTTTTAAATCGAGCTCCATGGAATAAAACCTCACGCAGTTTTGAATATAATAATTATGAAGTTAGGATAGATATCTCCCAAAACAACTATATCTTAAATCCTCAAAACAAATTCATTATGATTCTTCAATAATCCTTTTCTGACATGACTTTTTCTACATGTCTTCATAATTTAAACAAGACAACAGAGAACTTAAAAATTTAGACTCTAACTGTAGCTAAACATTAGGATATATATCCACCTGACATTTTATTGAGATTAGTTTGAGGTTAGGAGGGAATACAGAAGACGGATAAAATATTGGCAGTGGCTACATACACGTCCGACGTGAGCCGCTACTGTTCACGTCCGTTCCAAATTATGCACCGCACGTTACTTTTCCTGTGATTTTTAAAACAAATTGAGAGCCATAAAACCTCCTAACCTAACCTAACGTAACCTAACCTATCCTAACCTAACGTAATATAACGTAACGTAACCTAACCCAACCTAACCTAAGCGGTAGCGAAGTGAATTTGCCCTTACATTGGACGTGTACGCAGTCACTTCGTAAAATATTAGTGGTCTGTTAGCAACATTGCAGTGTGTGATGAGGATCAAATATAGGTTTGCATGAGATGAGTGTATATAATGTTAGATTCGGGCCTATTGGGAGAGGTGTCAGGATAATAAAAACTCACAGTCCACAAGTGGGCGATGAAAGGTCGAACTTTATTAATTGAAACACTAACTTTATTAATTACATTTTTGGCAGGGGGCTAAAGGCCCTTTAGGTTACGAACTGAACCAATTAAATCAATAAAACAATCTTATTAATTAACATCAGGTGAATTGAGTTCCCAAAACAATTCTAGTTACTTGTGCTACACTTCAAATACTAAAGAGCCAGATATGGGTACCCTAAGGAAGCTAACACAGTTTCCAACTTACAGTACAAGACCGAGATGAGTGACATCGTAGTGGCAGAGGGACGACCCGGCGCGCGACCTGGTGATGGACTATCGCTGATATCAACTCCCTCCTATCTCTCTGACTCTACTCTGACTCTGAATCTGCCGCGCTTCCCCGATACCAAGGTTTTATACTCGGCATATCGTCACCGCTTCCTGGCCTAATCCAGCCAATAGGAGAGCTGAATCCGTACCTATTAACAAATATGGTATCATGACGCTGATCAGCCAGCTCCCTCTACCTCTGGGTTCATTGCCAAACACTTGGGCGTTACCGGCCCCAGGAACTAACGTCCTAAACTCAATAATAAATTTTGTCTTACCATAAATAACAATTCCCACGGTCTGCTGACAACCTTCCTAAGGTGGGTGCCAGCTCCTGCCTCTATAATTTAGACTTAAAACCTCTATAATTTAGAATTAACACTTCTTTTAAACTTCATCCGATTTCCTTTTGAGAACTGGCCCCGTGGGCCAATAAATACGTTTATGCCAACGCTCTTCTGGCTTACAACAATCGCCCCTTTTTAAATAGAAGATTGGTTGCTTAGAATAAGCTACCACTCTTCTACACACAACCAAAATTGTATATAAACAAATAAACTCGCACGCGATATCTGGCTCTTCACAGTTTCAATACATTCAGATTTAAGTTATCTTAATTCTAAATTCCTGACTTAACTTAACACCGTCTCTTAGTGTTAACATATTTTGATTCCAAGCTTGTTACTGAAGTTTTTACTCGGGTATTTAGTCTACATCAATTTTGCACCAAGCAGCCTCTTTGCGCTATCAAGTTCCGGTGATTAGGACAAGCGTGGGTGTTCGCTAGCCCGCGTCGCCAGTGCCAGCCACTTGTAAAGTGCTTTCCAAGACGCCGGCCACTGTCCCGCTGGGTACGACACCTCATCACCTAATCTCAGGTATCCCTGCACCGTCCTATTACCCTTTGATCTCATGTTTATTCGTTAGTTGACTTTGTTCTCTATTGTTCTGGCTATTAACAGCAACAATTAAATCAAACGGTTCGATTGATAGGCAATTACAGGCTACTTCGAATCACAAATTAGTTAATCTAGGCACATCTTATATTCTAACAATTTTACAAGAATTTAATCCAAGTCCCTATTACACTTTAGAATTTTTTTTCCTTTTCTTAGTAAGGTGTTTACAAACAACCAGTACCTGTTCCCCTGCCGGTTTTCCAACAAATTACCTGCTAAATTTCATTACAACAACTTAGGTAATGACCAATTATTGTCTGTAAGTGGTTAACCAATTTTTTATTCGAGAATAGAATTCGAGCAGCTGGATTTGCCAGTATTAACAAAATGGAAATATAGATTAAACATACTCCTTAGGATTATGTTAAATCTTAATGTATGATTGAAACAACGACAACTCAGTGAACTGCACAATTGCATGGTCTAGATATTTCAGCCAGCCTTTGACAAAAAGAAGAAAAGTCATACCATTAAAGCAAAACAGCTGACTTGCCATCTTTTCCATTATTAATTAGTTTGTAGGTAAGGTAAGAGGTAAGTGTTGTTGTGTATATATGTATGTATGTGTACAGTGTACGCAAGGTTCGTAGATCTTTCAGACAAAGCTGTGTACGTACGACGTACGTGCTGTTTGTTGTTATTATTATGATGTGATGACTGATGATTTTGATGGAGTAGTAGTAGTAGCGGTCCCGTTTCCTGTCTTATGGCTATGCGTATTTTGGTCCTTATCTCTACTCTCTGTCTCTAAACTAGACTAGTGTGACTTGTGTGTCTATAATAGTGTTAATCGGTGAATCGAATTAGAAGAGAACTCCAGAAAAGTTTCAATATTGGAACATACCTAATCAGATTTTATTCTTTCGTTTGTTGACGAGGTTTCTAACGGGAAGAGCGGCCTTTTATTCTTTGGCGTGCAGTAAAGGTAATTCACACCAAGAATTCAGTTTGGTTATAATAAAGGTAGGCCTACATCACTAAGCATTTTTACAGTGACATTTACCATGCAACTACAAAAGGCTTCAGTTTAGTTTATGTCACACATTCATTCGATTGAAAACATTGATAACAATATAGATATATCTATCTGTCTATAACATTATAAAGAAGAGGAGGTTTCTATAACATTATAAAGAAGAGGAGGTTTCTGTCTGTCTGTCTCTCTGATGTTCCGGGTAAACGCAAAAACTACTGAACCAACTAGGCTGTTATTTTACACAAAGGTAGATGTTGAACCCATGCAACACATAGGCCTATTCACTTCCTTAAAATCCCCTTGGGCTACGCCCCGTGAACATCCTAAATTTCAATATTTACATTACAGAAGAAATTAAACATTCAGAAACTGTATTGCGAACAGCTGTGGATACTTCCATTTGACAGCTTAAAGAGCAGAAGCAAGATTAGCTGTTTCAAGCTAACTTATAACACAGTTATTAGTACCGGTAGTTGTTCTTTTGTCTATCCCGTGCGAAGAACGGGTACATCAGCTAGTATATATCTATTGGCGATTGAAAATATCAATATTAAGAACTATTGTTTAGTATCAGCTGTTTGTATTACACAAATTATAAACACAAGTTAGGCCTACTAGGCTATACTCAGAACTAGAATTGTCACGTTAGTATTGTATTATTAATTCCCAAAAAGATTATTCTTACCCATTACAATTTATGTAAAAAGATTGAAAGTGAGAACCTTATACTATAGTTTTACCGTTTTTTGAGATTTAGCTTAACCCTTTGAGTGCCAGAGTTTTTCGGTCGTCATATCCCTAGAGTGCCAGAGTTTTTAACACAGTATATCCCAAAAGTGCCAGGCACAAAATCAACATTTTGCAAGGGTTTGCAAAAAAATTAATAACTTTTTTATTTGGTAAGATATTATTATGAAACTTTTTTTGTTTTGTAAGTTTAAAGTTTAGCTATAATATTATGCACATATATAATATTTAAAAAATAAAAAATAAACAATTTGAATAAATATATGTATGTGGGAAATTTCTTTTAATTTTTTTTATTTGTTCCAGGTAAAATAAACATTGTTCAAATATAAGATTTTCACCAAATAACTACTAGATTTATAGAGGACATGTTTCCCAAAATATTTCCTGAAAGTTTCATTAAATTTGGGCTTTAGGCGGACAAGTTATTTCCATAAATGTAAAAAAATATAAAAACGGCAAATTAGTACACAAGACAGTAGCCTAACTTTATTCAAGGGTTTAAGTTTTATTACAATTTTATTTCATAAAGCAGACTAACTAGGCCTCGTATATTTATGGAGTATATGTTTACCTGAACATATCCTGGAAATGTCCTGTAAGAAATAATAAAAAGTAATGGCGTAAGACAAATTTTCTATAACAACGATTCACAAAATCAACATTTTGCAAGGGTTTTGTACATAAAATCAATAACTTTTTTATTTGGTAAGATATTATTATGAAACCTTTTTTGTTTTGTCAGTTTAAAGTTTAGCTATAATATTATGCACATATATAATATCTAAAAAATACAAAATAAAAAATTTGAATAGGTACATAATATTATACATGCGGGAAATTTGTTATATTTTTTCAGATAAATAAACATTGTTCAAATATAAGATTTTCACCAAATAACTACTAGATTTATAGAGCTAGAAACTATCCTGGAAATCACCTGTAAGAAATAATAAAAAGTAATGACGTAAGAAAAATTTTCCATAACAACGATATATCGTTGCAATGTATTTTTCGGTAAGACCACCGACGACGATATATCGTTGTGAAGTATTTTTCGGATGTTCCGTGCACAACGATATATCGTTGCGTGGCACTCAAAGGGTTAAATAAACTTTATTTTTTTATGAAATCGGCAAAATAATCGCAGCAATCCTGGTATTTATTCAAGTAATTTTTATTCACTCAGATCTATAGCATTGATTTTATGTAATCATCCACTTGCAACAAGTTTATGTGTTTATTAATACAGTTTGACAAAGTTCACGGTAAAACTTAGTTCATTGGAATATTTACTTACACTAGCTAAATTTAATTTTTACATTTGCCAAAAAAATTAATGTGCAGTAATCAAAAATAAAAAAAGAATAACAATGTTATCTAGAAATAAATCAATATTTTTGATAAATTTGTCCCTATCAAATGAAACACTCTTCTTGATATAAGTTAGGCCTAAGTTATCAATATTTTAATTGATTTTTTGAATCAAATGAATAGGGAACGTAAACTAAACTGCAGCTCTACACAAGTACCCATATCGGTACTTTGGTATTATACAGATGCCACCCTTATACAGCGCGCTGCGGCAGTTATGTTAGGATGGGTTATCATAAAAATGATTGTAGGACTTTCCTTGTTTCGTTACGAATCGAACAATACCTGATGAGTCATACTTACGGCCGCCAAACCCCCTCCAAATAGGCCAAGGTTGGGTCGTTGACCGGAGCGCGCGCATCACCTGTCACCGCCTGTATCTGGGTCAGTGTCATGAGTGATTTATTGCCGTGCACTACGTTACATTTGTTTTCATAATGAGTGACGTTCTTTTGGTACCTCGAAATGAAGAGGAAACTGTACATATTTTTATGATAACCCTTCCTAACATAACTGCCGCAGCGCGCTGTAAAACCCCTTGAGTGCCGTCGCTTCTCGCTCCGAGATGCGCCGTAATAGTAGCTTGAGTGCCGAGCGTCTCGTAGCGAGAATTGCCAGCGTCTCGTATTGAGACGGTCATGAAATAATTTCTTAATAGTAATACAATTCGTCGAAACTGGCTGCAAATTGCACTAAAAGCGACAGAGAGAAGTGGGCAACCATTTATGCCGCTTACTCTATGCTGTGGACATCGTCAACCAATCAGAAATGATCACACGACGACCAATAACAGACGACGTCAGTCACCTGATTTGCCCGCTATTTCGAGTTTGTTTACATGTTACGAAGTGAGTCCGGTGAGTGTTTACTGGTGTTAGTGGTGTTGTGGATTGTTGGTTATTGTGTCAAAAAGTTGTGTCTTTGTTCAATACATGTCATTATGAATGACAGTGACATTAGAAACGTATTATAAAACGAAAGTTTGATAAGTTCCGGTGTTAGTTTTAATCAATCTGTTTGTCAACCTAATGCCTCCTTAGGACAACAGGAAGGCCTAAGGCCTAAATGTATCTAATTATCTATCTAGTTAGTGTAAAGGCCTATATTAAATGTGTTAGGACCTATATTAGTGAAAATAGTGCTGTAAATAGTGTGAAAACTATTGAAAGTGTTTTATGAAATCGAACTTCGATAAACATCGACTTGTCGGACAAGGACGACAAACTTATTTTTGGAAAGGTAAAATTTTACATATTTTTGTAATAGGCCTATTTATATTTGTAGTACATATTACAGTTAGTATCCAACTAATCATTTTATCATTATGAGTACCGGTAGCTTGGTTGCTAGGTAGTAGTAACAATGGCCTAAAAATCAATTTGGCTGATTAATATTTATAATTTTTTTCTTAGTAACTGTAAAGGACAAATGAATGTTTTATATATGATTTCTACTCAGTTTTTAATTAGGTCTACCTTTAACATAAAAATACAGTTAACATCAACAAGTCAATTTTAAATAATGTTATCTTTATTCAAACTACAAAAATCAAAAAAAAATATAAAAAAATTATTTAAATTTTTTATTTGTTTTTATTTACAGTACCGGTACTAAATGTCTATATAAATGTATTTTATGATGAGGAGTTTATTACTCTATAATAAAAAAAAAACAGAACACAAAAGTATTGTAAAATAACTTTTTTATGATTTTTTTATTATACCCTTATGATTTTGCTAAAAAATGACTGGCATTTCTTGCATATATACCAAATTTATACCTGGCAAATCTTAAATATAATTTGTTTTTACCCCAGCGGCACTAAAAGGGATAAGGGTGGCATCCGTATAATACCAAAGTACCCCCATATCTATAAAAAAATGTAATGCAGAACAAACTGACGCCCCTAAGTTCCACATGGAAATTGCTCTGCAACTAAGTTGTAACGGTTTCAACCCCGGGATATCAAATGCCAGGATCCTGGTAAATTTTGTTGTATCCAAAATTCCGGTATAATATGCCTGATATATTGATGGGATTGTAAAAACGGTAACTTAATTCTTTAGGTATAGTCTATATTAATTTATAGTTATTAATTAGTCAGGTATCCTACAAATCGTTAGTTTATAATCGTTATTAGCCTTCTTTTACCTACTTGGGTTACCAAGTACCGTAACGTTTTGTTAGGAAGAAAACCTGTGATCTCAAATGATTAGTTTTTTGGTACTGATCCACTGTATATGGTAACATTAGATTCGTTATTTTTTGGAATAACTTTATCAATTTGACCCTCTTGAACACAAGATAATCACATTTGTTTTATCGGAAAGAACAATAAAGTGGTAAAATTAGAAATTAAAAACTTGAGTTTTGTTTTAAATACAGACAATTCCTTAGTTATCTGTGGAACTGTTTGACGTCTTGAAAACAAGGTGTCATTCTTGCAGTTAGCCATATATGTATTTTATATTTTCTTAAAGATTGTTTAGTGTAGAATTCATAAATAATATCAGTTTTTATCGTAAACTTAATGTTCTCAGGTAATTTTAAAGTTTCTACCACCCTACATAGGTAAACAAAATTCTCCTACCTTTCTGTTATGTATCTGTGATGGGTAATGTTAACAGTTTGACCAAAACCTCAATATTTTCAAAATCTGATGTAAGCAAATATTCATTCAATAGTGATATCGTGGTAGGCCTATGGCGATTTGAGATGTTTCAACATCAAAAACCATATTGCCGTTGTGTACTATGAGTTGTAAGATGCGTATCAGAAAATATACTTACAGGCATGGTTGGTTGTTGAGGTTGATATGGGTGCTTATTAACTTATGTTAAATAGGGTTGTGTTAGGTAAGGTTTATAAGACGGTGTGGTCTGGTAGATTGATTTTATTTTGTTTGGACATTTCAATTACATTTGCCATCAAGCACGAGGTGGAAGTTTTCAAAAGCTTTTTGTCATCCAGCCTTTTAAGATTTTGAAGACAAACATTCCTTCGGCTCATTTTGCCTCAATTTTTTCTAACTGCCTCACTCCAGCCCAATTCAACTCCCAACTTGACTCCTAGAAAATAAACCACCATTGTTAGTTATGCATACCTGTTGGCTTTACAATACAGAGACTAGGTACAAATTAGCCTAAACAATTTTGATTTTGTATGGTTTGGAAAAAACTCATTGAGTTTTGTTGGGGTTCAAAATGAGGCTGTTCTTGGACAAGTATTGGGTTAGGTAGGCTGTTTCTGACTACAAAGGATACTTCTTAGCCCTCGATGGCTCCCTGACTGGTCTGTACTAGTACAGAGGTCGACATTGGGTACAGCAAAATTAAGCCGTCACAGTATTGGTAAGTCTTTTGGCTATCCAGTGTGATCAACATCCCTTCCTTGGTTCCTCCTCGTGACTGCTGGGGGCTTGACTCCCAGTTGAGCCTGGATACCCAGTCTAGTCCAAGTCCTTGGAGGGAGTAGTGGATCTTCCTTGCAGCCTGGGACAGATGCCTGGGAAGAAGGGCCCTTACCCGACGGTCTCCGGTCTGCTGGGCTGGGGGACGAACCTTCCTGGGGCCACCCGACCCCTGAGAGGTTGGAGGCTCTGTGCGATGGCGGTCCCTGTCTGGTGGACTTAGGGGGACGTCGGGTTAGAGGGAGAATCGTCCTGGGGTTATGTCACCCACAGAGCTCGGGAGTTAGGTAGGGTTCTCTCTCCCTTTCTGGAGCGAGGCAGACTGACCCCGTCCTACCACCTTTCCCATACCTTTTTCCCTCTTTCCGGTGGCTGTACAATATCCCAAGAGAGACGTGCCTTGCCTGCTATGCCGGGGCCTCCTAAACCCCCTCAAAACAAACAAACAAACAAAACAAGGATACTTCTTCCAAAGTCTCTAGGTCCTTGTATTTGGTGATCAAGGTTATAGCATCTGCAAAAACAAATATTTTTTCCAGGGTTACCGGTATGGTACCTATTTGTTGTCATATACAGGGTGAATCTCGTAAGTTGTCCAGTATTGATTTCAGACAAACCGTTGGTCCTACGATGATGAAATAAAATTATTTCCCACTAAACCAACCCCAAGGAATAACGTAAAAATATTTTTAACGATTTTTAAATACAGGGTGTACCAGAAACTGAGGGTCACTAGTCCGAATCTACGAAATATCAAATACAAACGTATATCATGTTATACATCAAATTAAAGCTCTTTTCAATCCAAACCATTTGGCGGAATCGGATTTTGATTATTATTGATTCATTTCAAAATGGCGGCTGTTTTTGTGAAAAAATTAGTATTTTTTTGAATACCCTGTATTTTTCTTAAAAATGCAGATATCTTGATTCTGATTCAAATATCGCATTCCTTATGAGCTAAGCTTTATTTTGATATGCAACACTTCAATATTATCTCAAAAACAAAAAGTTTCAAAAATATCAGTTTTTGAAAATATGTACATAGCCAAAACTCAAAAATTTCAAATAGCACCATATGTCAAATAGCATATCATTTTAAAGGTATTGCAATTCTAAGAAACTTTCAAATTTAAACCTTATGCGTATCTATTTTGGTTTTCGAGTTATCAACAAAAAACATGTTTTCCCACATTAAAACACATGTTATTTGTTAAACATGGTGGTAAAGGCTGGACCATAGTTCTAGGCGTCTGGCTGACGCATGCACATTAATTTGCTGTGTTAATTCCCCATCTGTTAAAACTTGGGCTAACATATGATTAAATGCAAATTCGTTATTACGCATGCGTCAGCCAGACACCTAGAACTATGGTCCGGCCTTTAATAGTCCCATGCATAGAGTAAATCTTATTTTATAAAAACTACAATAATAAAGAACTTGTCTTAAAAAAATATTCTTTATGTTACATTTGTTACAAAACCACTATAAACAAACTTTTTGTGTATAAAATATTTCAAAAGTTACCATTATTTTTAGGTGCTACTGGATAAACTATTTACAGATGCTCAAAATGCCTTCCCCCTACTTCTAAAACCATTTCAAGTCTTTTAGGAAGGTTGTTTACAGCACGACGTACTTCTTCTTCATTTATTTGCCTACACGCCAACCGTATCCTTTCTTTCATCTCATCTCGAGTGGTAGGAGCTGTTCCATACACCATGTCTTTCAGTCTCCCCCAGAGGTAAAAGTCCATGACCAGAGGTTAAATCAGGGGACCTAGCCGGCCAAGGGATGGGACCTCCTCTCGCAATCCAATTATCACCAAACATCGCTGTTAGAGTTTGACGAACGTCAGTAGCGTAATGCGCTGGACAACCGTCTTGCATGAACCACATTTCTCTTTGTACGTTGATGGGAATGGGCCTTAACAGCTCGAGAAATTCTTCATTTAAGAATTTATTGTACATTACACCATTTAGATTCGTTTCGAAGAAATGAGGACCAATTATTTACCCATTAAACACCGCACACCACACATTGAGGGTCCACTGTCTTTGATTGTTCACTTCCCGTAGCCAATGTGGATTCTCCCTGCTCCAATACCGCATATTGTGTCTATTAACGTCACCGTTGTTTTTGAAGGTCGCTTCATCGCTCCACATGACGTTGTGAGCAAAGTTAGGATCATTAGAAATTTCATTTTGAGCCCAAATAGCAAAATTAATGCGGTGTAGATAATCATCTGCTTCCAATTCTTGATGCAGCGAAATGTGGTATGGATGGAAATCATTAGCCTTAAGGATCCTACAGACTGACATCTGGCTAATACCGGATTCCCTAGAGAGAACTCTGGTAGACACATGAGGATTAAGTTCTACTGCAGCTAAAATATCCGGTGCTCTTGTCTGTCTTACTGGCATAGCTTTTAGTCTTTTTTTGAATGGCTGAACTTTTCCAGTCGTTCTTACTCGTTGAGCTAAACGTACAAAATCTTTACGGCACTGGCGTTGCAAATCAGGAAACCGCTCTGCATACAGTCTTTCGGCAGCACTAAAGTTCTGGAAACACTCACCTAAAACCATTAACATTTTAAAAGCTTCTTCGTTACTGTATACCATAATTAACAACCAACTAGTTAACACAATAAGAAAAACTAATTACTGTTTGAAATAAAATAAAACTAATAACCGCTCAGACATGCATTGTGTTAACTTAAGATGGAAACATCTAATAAATGTAAACAACTCAACAATACTAAATAACAGCTGACTATTACCACCATGTTTAACAAATAACATGCGTTTTAATGTGGAAAAACATGTTTTTTGTTGATAACTCGAAAACCAAAATAGATACGCATAAGGTTTAAATTTGAAAGTTTCTTAGAATTGCAATACCTTTAAAATGATATGCTATTTGACATATGGTGCTATTTGAAATTTTTGAGTTTTGGCTATGTACATATTTTCAAAAACTGATATTTTTGAAACTTTTTGTTTTTGAGATAATATTGAAGTGTTGCATATCAAAATAAAGCTTAGCTCATAAGGAATGCGATATTTGAATCAGAATCAAGATATCTGCATTTTTAAGAAAAATACAGGGTATTCAAAAAAATACTAATTTTTTCACAAAAACAGCCGCCATTTTGAAATGAATCAATAATAATCAAAATCCGATTCCGCCAAATGGTTTGGATTGAAAAGAGCTTTAATTTGATGTATATCATGATATACGTTTGTATTTGATATTTCGTAGATTCGGACTAGTGACCCTCAGTTTCTGGTACACCCTGTATTTAAAAATCGTTAAAAATATTTTTACGTTATTCCTTGGGGTTGGTTTAGTGGGAAATAATTTTATTTCATCATCGTAGGACCAACGGTTTGTCTGAAATCAATACTGGACAACTTACGAGATTCACCCTGTATATAAATCAAAAATAGAAGAGGGCCCAAAACAGATCCCTATGGAACTCCACTACTGTTGTGACCCTTTTTGACTGAACAGTTTTAATTTTGAATTTTATTTGATGATCAGTCTCGGTAACCTGGTACCTTTCTGTCGTGTAGGACTAAACCCACTTAAAGTCCTTATCCTTTTCGCCAGATTCGGAGATTTTTTCATGAGGTTCTCTGCATTGACACAGTAAAAAGCCGTGCTTAAATCTGCAAAGATAACTATTACAGACTCTCCAGCATCGATAGCATCAATGCAGTTATTTATGATGCAGATTTCAGGTGTAGAATCTAAAAATGTATAAGCCAGTACACCTTAATAACAAGTGTTTTGGGAACCCATTACACTGCTTTATCCATCTGATTGGCATGATTTATTTTTAAATAAGGGGCATCTAGATCCAAACTGTCATAGTTCAAAACAATAAAGATGCTCCAAGGTCAAACGCATACCGAGTTTTTACCATACCATATAATATTGTTTGCATAAGCAAGGCATACGCTATTTTATAGCAACATAACCCATTGGCGTAGACATACGAGCTGGTCTCGTTCCTTACTTGTAATTTTTTAAACCTATGAATTGGAATAGAAATTTGTGTTTTTAAATGGATTAATAGTTTATGTTCATTAAAATACTGTTTTCATTCAGTTTTTAGAGTCGCTTTGGCACACACACAGTAGACATAAATAAAAAGTAGCAAAATCAGTATTGACCATGTGCATCTCACAAAGAATTAACCGATCCCGTCAACTTCCAAGCAAGCCTGCCACCGTTTGTTTTACTTGGGCCCTCCCACCAATGTTGCCACAGACCGGTTAACTCATTGTGAGTTGCATTGTGAGTTGGTCAGTTTTGGTCGTGTGCGGGAATCGAACCCACGAACATCGTATCCACACCTGGCCAAGGTGTTTCCACGACGTAGCCAACTCAGCTAACACGTCCAAGGGCCTAACGGTGATATTAAGGTTTTTCAGTCAGTCCGCGCCCCTAGCGGATAGAACCGTAGTCACCCGCGGTCATTAGTTACATATTTTGCTACTAGAGTGCAGCACCAATCAAATCCCGTTATAGGCTATTGCGAGTAGAATAAAATTATTTCCTTAATGGGTTAATCACCCGTTTTTCTATTTTTAAATATGAAATGGTGTTTTATGAATAACCTGGAAGCTTCTATTGTTTTCATCTCTATTACTTAAGCCCTCAATGTTCCAAGATGTTAATTATCATGGAACCTTTGGTTGGGTAGCACAGTGGTTAGCGTGCTCTCTTCAAAATCTGAAGTTTGCCAGTTCAATCCTGAGAAAATATTGTGAAGTTTCGATTCTGGATCCACCTGCCATTGGCCTTTAGGCTATTAATTAATTATCCTTGCTAAAGAATCAGTGGGTTGTAGGTAGTAACAAGGCTACACAAGGCATCTCACCCATTCTACACTCATCATTCATCACTCACCATTCTATATTCATTCATATTCGCCTTAAAATATGCCCAGGCTGCGTCGGCGTTTTAAAGAGATATTAAGATATTGGATGATTAAAATCCTAAGTTACTTCAGCTGTTATGATAAAATAGTTCCGTAACTTCAAATTAATTTTAACAAACTGGAGTCTAAAGCGTTAGAATAAAGCGTAGTGTATAGCAGAGCCTGTAACTCGACACTATACAAAATTAACTTATTTGGTGATAGATTATTTCCTTGTCGCCGTAACTCTTAAAAATATTTTTGTCTGTTACAGTACATTTTACCAAGTTAGATTCTAATCTCAGAAATTACAATCATGATTGAAGTTAAAAATGAAGATGTTGAAAGTGGAGAAGAAACCAAAGGAGAAGACGTTGTCTTCAAAAATTTGGATTTCACAGAGAACACCATCCGTCGGGGATTTATTAGGTGAGTAAAACTATCAAAATGACTATTCCTAGGTAAGCCAAATTGTAATGTGTGTTTTCTACAAATGTTTGAAATTAAATTTTTAGTGAAATTTCCCTGATTTCTAACTTAGTTCTTAAAAAAGTTTACTAGTTTACCGTACACAATTTTATTTTAAGTGGGCACACATCAGCATGGCACAAACGGAGAGAAGCTGTTTTTTGCAGCGAAGAGCAAAGAGCTCTTCGGATAGAGCCAGTAGGTGGATGCTGCCTCTTCCATCAAATGTACCTACCAACTTTGTGTTAAGCTTGTTACTTTAGTGGGCCACCAGGGTCCTGTAGTCAGCTCTGCTGCTCCCAGAAAAGCGATGAAAATTATCACATCTTATGTAACCAAAGCATTAAAAGGGAACATCACGTTTAAACTTTTCCCTCGTACTGGATATCACTGCAAACAAATGTATTCCTATTGAAGAAGAAAATATCTTATTTTAGTGTCCAAAATAATATTCTTTTTATATTTTTTTATATTTCTAATGCAATTGCACCTGGATAGTAATTCACAGAAATATTTAACTAGCTTATAGTATAAGCCTTATATACAGTTAATTAATATTAAAAAATGTCTAATAACAATTCATAGAATAGGCCTACCCACCTCTTAACTACCCTCCATAGAACCGATCTCTGAGTCAGATAACTAAAAGGGCGGTTAAAAAAATCAAAAATCAAACCAATACAAAACATTTGACAGTACATCACAAGGGTAGGGCAAGCAGGTAACACCTATTAAAACTAATAACACCTGGTTATTGTCATATTAAGTATTACAAATAATAAAACTTGTATGACATTTAAAAAATAAATACCAAGATGCAAGACTATGGAAACATAAGATTGACTTGTTGTGACCTGAACATTTTTTACGATAAAGTATTGGGACGTTGGCTGCAGCGATGGGCGTGAGTCATGTCCTGGAAAGAGGGCAGTTGATGCAAGGGTGTTTAAGAGGGCGTCTACTGTACTTTCCTTTCAATATTATATTTTTACTATATGGAATTTATTAATAACAGTATAGTGTATACTAACATGATTATGATTCTAGGTTTTCAAACTTAAAATTTTCATGTACATGTGCATTATTTTTCATGGAACTTTTCTTTGAACTCATCATATTTTACAAATTCAATAAAAGTTACATTGAATTCCCTTAAACTCCGACCTTCCAAAACATATTTGACAGCTACTGTATGACTGTATTGTTGTTTAAGCATGTATTGTTGTATATGTGTATTGAATAAAATCACTCTTGAATGGCCGATTTAAGTGGTTCATTCAAGGCGGTTGAGCTACCTTATAATACTAGGCAATCGCAAATCGAAACACCACTGATAGACATAAACTGTCTTGACACATTAGGTGCCAATGTGGCCAGGCTAGCATAACTAGGTACTGTACTGCTGAACCAGTTGGGCAGGCACATTTGTACCGTAATTACCATTGGTACATTAATTTAGTTATTATAAAATATAGAGTTTTAATTTAATTTTTGCCAATATTTTAAAAGTTCAAGTAAAACTCGGTAAGCCAAAGGATGACTCACTATACCAGTATATACAGGATACTAGATAATCGGATTAGTCATGTTTAAATCTTGCTGAAACTAGTATAAGACAGGATTAAGTTATATAAGACAGCAAGAGGGGGTAACCCTACCAGGACGGGACTCCTCATTCAGAAGGCGGTGTTGGTGTGCATCTGGTCGGCGGACTTCGTCGTTGGCTGAATCGCTGGTCTTCTCTATTTTCACCCTTTTTGAAGGTATTCACAACATTTTGTATCTATTATAGTAGCAGGAGTGTATAAATTATGTACTGTCTTTTCAGGTGATTTTAATGGATAATTTGTACATTTTTGATTTCTTTTATAATAACTTTGAGTCTGGCTACCGAGTATTTTGTACAGTAAAGTAAAAATGCAGTAAAAATTGGGGAAATTAACTTTATCAATAACTAAAAATTGAGTTAATAGTTCGAAGCAATTTCTATAGCGCGGACTGCGCTTATTTTATGTTAAAGGGTTCAAGAGTATGGGGAATGAGCTTCAGAACGAGCAATCCTTTCTATTCCCTACCTAAACCAAATTAATGAAATATTGTATAAGTAAAAGGGGTAGCAATAATGAAAATGATATAAAATTTTAATAGAAAAAGATGTTTTATTTTATAGTAATATTATAAAAAGGTAAATTGGAATAAGTTTAGTTCAATTATTTTTCACATAAATAAACAAAAGGCATTTGTAACAGCATAAATGTATTTTGATTTTAATTTTAAAAACCTCACGAATTGTCTCTACCTGCCAGTGTTCCAAATTATATTTAAGATGTCAAGGTAATCAAAAGCACTGGAGTACTGAAATGTGGTTTCAGAGAATTTATGTGATAGTTTTCGAAATGTAGAGGGCAATTACCATAAATTAAGGTAGGGTACACATTGAGTATTTAAAAGGTTTTCCTTTTTTTCTAGACGGCCTCCCGTTGACTTCTAATTGGCAGTCAAATTTATTATTTCAGTAAGACTGATTCCAAGCTTATAATAATGATACAATTAATCAGTTAAGTTAAAAAAACATAAAAATGTGTGCAAGATTAAAAAGAGATGCATGATAGTTCGGTTGACTTCCTCATCATATTTGATTGAAGTCGTGATCAAGTTGATTTATAAAGTATTTTCTAGATAGCATAGTTTTACTTTTTTACGTCTCCGGTTGAATTAATCAAAATATTGTGATTTTCTTTTAGTTTATACTATTTTGTCAATTGCTTGGTAAATAGTTTTTTCCATACATTGTACTGTAAGGAGATGACTTGATGGTCTGCTAGTAAATAAAGGGTTGAGGGAGAGTTACTGTTTATTGACAAAGCCAACCAAGAAACTACACATGACACGAAATATCTTGAGCTCTGGCAACCGTTTACAGTTCAAGTAATTGGAGTGGAGCAACTGGCAAGGAATGCCACAGCACATGCGCAGCATCGTATGGACACGATAGAAATGGAACAGTCAGGACCGCCCGCAGGCCGTCCTCGCGCAGTAAAAATGTTTGGTGTGGAACTGGCGCTGTCCCCCCACCCGCCGCTACGAGTACTACACCAGGAAGCCACACCTTCGTTCCCACTCCATACATAACAGCAGTTCTGCCAACTTCCAGCATCCAGCGTAAAATTATTGGACCCTCAGAAACAATCGTGTTGTGTACGGAAATGATAGCAACCTAACTGTCGCAGCGTGCTGTTTAAGTTTTTAGCCTAAACGTTTCCTCCCCCACACGAAAATGTTTTATTTCATTCTGAATAAAGTCTCTTTTTGTGAAATGCGGAACAAATCTGGCTTATAAATAGACAGACAGATAAACAAATGTTAACACAAACGTCTGGCTCTATACCTGCTAAATCCCCGTGCGGAGAACGGGACTTCTGCTAGTTTAAATTATTGTGACTTTTGTTTGAATAGGGGCCTACAGATTATTGTATGTTTTTTATTATATTTTAAAGACAATTTGAATATCTTAGGTACCTCATCGTTTAAATTGGTTCAGAGATAATGGAGGAGTTCTCCTAACAAAAATCACCTTTGCGTATTAATATATAAGATTCTGGAAATGACAGGATTTGTGGTTTGAAATTGTCGTATTTTGGGAGTATATGACAATTCTGATGTTTATATCAATTGGCAGAACTTCTGTTGTTATGTACGGAGTGGGAACGAGGGCGTGGCTCCCTGGTGTAGTACTCGTGGCTACGGGATGGGGAGACAGTGCCAGTTCCCCGCCAAACATTTTTACTGCGCGAGGACGGCACTGCAGCAGGTCCTGAATGTTCCAATTCTGCGCTCCCCATCGTACTAGTCTGACTCGATAACATTTGTTATACATCATCTGTTTGTTGTCTATCACCTGTTGCTAAGTTAAAACTTAAAAAATAAGGTTACATACCTTGTCGTCATCAATCCACTAAGTACCCCAGTACTAAGAGAAAACCTCAAATCTTCACATTCGCATCATCTGTTCAGTCAATTTATTATGATGTTTTTTATTGTTAGGCTAGGTATGTTGTTTACCAATGTTACTGTGTTTTGACATTTGAATTGCCAATGATGTTTGTACCAAGCGTAGTATCATGTCGCAGGCTGTTAATTTGCCCAGATGGATAATCCTGTGACACCTATAGTGGGGTGGGCCACAGCTCAAGATATTCTGCGAGTAGTGTATCAATGAAACGTAATGTTGTTTATCGATTCAGCTATGATACAATATTCTTCGAGTAGTGTATCAATGAAACATAATGTTGTTTATCGATTCAGCTATGATACAATTTTGAAGTAAAAAAATTGAATCAAATTACTTGTCCAATTGAATTACTAAACGAGTTCGCACGCAGCACGCTGACGTGAGGGAAGTGAATTTCCACATTAAAATCTTTAAACAATCTAATAAAGGGTTTAAAACAACACTGGTTTTTGGCTGTTCTGATGCTCCTGGTTATACTTAAATTCACTATTAGGATGACAATGTTGTACATTATAAGATTAAAAGAAGGTATAGTCAGGATAACAAATTGGTATAGTGGGGGTGATAAACTACATCAATATATGAAAAACAGTCTTTTCCAGTGTAAAATCCCTATAAGACAACCTATTGTGTTAAGACAATTAACATTTTCTTTAATAACTCGGTAAATATTTATGCTAGAATGATGAGAGACTAGGCCTAAACTGGAAACTGTTAAATAGTATTGGAGATTTTACATTTTATTTTAAAAATTAATAACTATAACTGAACTGTTCACATGACTGAACAAATAATCACCCTAAGTTAAATATATTGTTTAATAACTACTCAGCCCCAGTTTGTCGAGACTTGGATTATCCAAAATTATAAACATATCATTTTATCTTCAGCAAATTTAAATATTTAGGATTCAGCTCTATTTTTAAGAGTTTAAATTAGGTAATGATTAATCTTTTGACTTTTTAAATAAGTTTAACTTAATATAGATCTGTGTAGTTACTGTATGTAAACATATAATGATTGAATATCAAATTTTATTCAGTAAAACTAAATTCAGTGTGATTCCTCAGCATTGCTAGAGTTGTCTGCCAACTGCCTCGTCACGAGGAACAAAACTCGAATAATGTTCTGATATTCATCGGTCCCGTTGATACCAAGAGTACTGTTTACAAAATTGATGAAGTATTCCAATATGTTTAGACTAAACCTTAACTAACCAAATTTAAGCACTACTTTGAACTGTACAAGAACATGCTACGGTAACACAAAGGTTATCCATCCATACACAAAGGTAGGGTGATGTTTTATCCATCCATTGAGCTGCATTGTTGGTCTTGATTATACAAATTATAGCATTATTATTATTTGATTATAACATTATACAATTGACTTGTGAGTTGTATTACAAAAAATACAAACAACTAAATATATATATTAATTCTAAAGATATGTTGATTTGAGTAAAAACTGTCATTAGGCGTTGGTTGCTTGGCAAAAGCTAAAATTATGTAAACTATGTTACGTGCATAGCTAAGGTTGAAATGGTGTAGTTATTATGTTTGTGCTTAAAAAATAGGCTACTACATGCTTGTAATGGTTTTACTTGCATTCAACGGAGGTAAAATATTAAATATAAACCCAATTATTTACTTATATGATGGGCAATCTTGAGCAAACTGTCTGCCTAGTTCACTTTCTTTAGGGGGGCAAATTCGCTATTTTTATTCAGCAATTCGTACCATTATATCACATGTCTCAAAGCTCAAACAAAGTAAATTAATATCTATTTTTATTTCAGTTCCTATTGCATAAATACTTATATTTGATCTGCTGACAAATTTGTCTGTTGTGAGTAAATCTAATTTTTTATATCAGCTTTAAGAAGTTTGCCTAGACAATTTTTTGATCCATAAATTGTTAATCGCATTTTAATAAAAATTTGTTTATTTTTCAGAAAAGTGTATGGGATTCTGATGGTCCAACTCCTAATAACTCTCGGTTTTGTGTCTGTGTTCATGTTCGTCGAACCGGTGAAGCTGTTTATCTACCAAAATGGAGGCCCATTGTAAGTTTATAACAGTATCAGTAGCAAAGCCTGTGTTCTTCTCTAAATTTGGCAATGACTGAAACAAATTAATTGATTTTATGAATCATTTCACATATCGGACATGCTCGGCTGAGCTCAGAATTGGTTGGCAGCACTCATGTACGGCTGACCAAGGACAAAGCAAGCAATTTTTTCACTATTTGGACCTATCATTGCCGAAAGAAAGTGTTTTTGAAACAAAAAAAGTAGTCAAATTACATTGTAATTTGATACTTGATATTTACTGTACTATGTTTTATAAGTGATATCTCTTCAATTGGTGCATGACAATGGTGACTAAGTTAATGACAAACAGAAACAAAAGAAATGTAGTTCCTTACTTTTTTCTAGAAGGAAATCTCATAATTACTACTTTTAAAACTGAGTTTTATTTTAAAAAGGTTGAGTTCTCAATTAATGAACACCACGATTGTATATAATTTTTTGTTTCCATAACCTCCAACCCATTTTGGTTATGTCATTGTGAACTCACCACAGAACTTTATAATGTTATAATGTGATTGTAGTTTTATTGTGTTGTTGTAGGTGAAAACAAGTTCTACGTAAACTAGTTAAATTAATCAGATCTACATATTTTATTGCTCAGCCTGTTGGCTGTTGTAATTAAATCCTACTTTTTAAATCAGCTTTAAGAATTGTACCTTTACAATTTGTTTTTTAAGTTCTATAAAATAGTCAAAACCAAAATTGGGTGTTCTTAAAAATTTTGAGTGGAAAATGCAAAAAAAACTTATTTTTGGAAAATTTGAAACCCCCATAAACCACCCTTCATATAGTCTGATATTTCTGGTTTTCAAAATTAGTCATGAATGTCACTTTACACATTTGAGCCAAATTACATCAAAATCAGACATGTTTTACTAAAGTTGTCGTATTCACGAACACCCTTTTTGGGACTTATATAATATATTAACACATATTAAGCACATACATTAAGTGATGTTCTATTTTGTGCATAAGATAGCCTACCATTTTTAATTATTTTCTTGTGGATTAGTTGGCATATTGAGCCCCGTAATTCAATGACATATTGTATAACCAATATAAAATTACTTAAGCCTATATTGCTTAATAAACCATAAGTTTGGGATTTCAATCATTTTGATTTTTTACTTTCTCCCCCTATACATAGTATATGGAGAAAGTATTGTTTTCGTAAAAATTTTCGAATTTGAGTTGTCAGTGGAAATATTCGTTTTGGTGCTCCCTGAACCCAAAAAAGTGGTTTTTACGTGATGTCTGTCTGTGTGTGTGTGTGTGTGTGTGTGTGTGTGTGTGTGTGTGTCCGTGTGTGTGTGTGTGTGTGTGTGTGTGTGTGTGTGTGTGTGTGGATGTGTACAGAGCTAGAGCCCTAACCTATGGGCCGATTTTTATGAAATTTGGCGTGTAGGTACTAATCCACGATATCTCCAGGCGTTTTTTTCATTTTTTTGAATTTTTGATTTTTAAGGGTAATTATCCCCCAAAAACCGCCAAAAAACATGAAAAATCCAAATTTCTCAAAAACGGCTCTAACGATTTTGATTAAACTTTCGTGGTTTGTAGAACTTTAGGTTTCCAACAAAATGACACCACCCGCATTTCTGGAAAAATGCGGGTTCAGAAATTACAGGACTTAAAACATCAAAAATTCAGTTTTTTGGATTTTTCATAAAAAATCATAAATGTTAAAAAAGATTACTATTCACCATTAAAAAGAGCTCAAAAAACTAAATAAATTAGTATTTTAAATTACTATTCTACAATTGCTAGTTGCGGAGAAAATTGAAATTTTCATTTAGCGGTAAACACAGTACGTTGTCCAATGTTATTCTTATGGGGAATACAAAAATAACTATTTCTCTCTTATTTACTGATCAATTTCATTTGATATGCAGGTCAAGTTAGCATTGACCAACAGATGATGTTCAAAATGTGTTGCTATTTAACCCTGGGGGGGGGGGCAAGGGGGCATTTCCCCTCTCAAAACTACTGTGTGTAGCAACGGACTCTATAGTGCCTCCAAAAAAGCAATTTGGATGGATATTTCTGAAAACAACTATTTTAGACAATTTTCTGTACATTTATCTATACTTCATATTCTATATTTAGTAAATAACAAATATTTTTGTCATTAAAGTTTGGCTAAAAGGGAGAAAGTATGTGTCAGTTTCCTGATACCGTTTATTTAAACATAAATTCTGAAACAAGCAGTATTTAATTTCTTAGTTACCATTTGAATATGAGGTTATCATGTCAAATTTTGATCAATGTTCAAACCTAATAACTTTGTACTTTTTGCAGTATACTGGCTGGAGCTATAGTCGCCATTGTAACGGTGATCGTCTTATTTTGCTCAACCAATGTTCGACGCCGCGCTCCTGCCAATTTCATCTTCCTCGGAGTTTTTACTTTGGCTTTCAGTTTTCTTCTGGGAGTTGTGTGCGCCGCTTCCCAAAAAGAACAGGTTTGATATACAGTCTTAAATTATTTTAGAAATTAATCAAATCAATACTATTCAATCTTTGAGTGTACATTCGAGTACAAACTGTAAGAGATAAGACATAAGACATTCTTTATTTGCACAAAACATTCATGACATGTGTTATTACAATATTGAACAGGTGCATCGTCAAGGTTTCATTTCCATACTATAACTAATAAAAAATAAAAAATAGAAATACACAATTAGAACGTAACAAACCTAAACACTCTCATATAGTCTAGATACAAAGGATATAAATCTTCTTTAAAGATTTATCAAACAGTTCTTTAATTGAATAGAAAGCCTTATCAAGCAGATCATATTTAAGCTCTTCTTTGAATTTTTTAAGCTACATTGATTTGTAATGAGTTGGTAGCCAATTATACAATTTTAAACCGGAATACAGGGGACTTTTTTTCATAACAAATTGATCGGTGGTTTGGGAATCTATAAAGTGCACCATTTCATGTGCTATAATTATGAACAAATTTTAATTCGTTTGGTAAAGTGTTTTTTACTGAATTAATGTAAATTAAAGATTAGTAAGCATATAAGCCTCTTAACGTAAAAATATTTAAATTTTTGAAAAGTGATTTGCAAGAACTTTTTGGGTGTGAGTTAGTCATGATGCGAATAATTCTTTTTTGCAGTCTAAAGACTGCTTTTATTACTGAGGCTAGTCCCCAAAGAATTATTCCCTATCTCAAAATGGATTCGACATATGCGTGATACACTATTTTGCAGGTTTCAAATGACACACTTTCCCTCAAATGTAAAAAAACAAAAGTAATGGATCTTAATTTATTTTGAATGTAGTTTAGGTGCTCTTTACATTTTAAGTTTTCATCAAACTGCAAACCCAAAAATTTATGTGACTCAGTTAAGCTCGGGAAATTATATGCTACGCTGTTGGTTCTAATTGAAAATTTGATTACTTGGGTTTTGTCAATAATAATCTTCAAACCATTTGAACTAAACCAGGTTTCTAGATCTTTCATTACCGCAGTGAGGCATGTGAATAAATCGGTATTGTTCTGACTTTTAATGATTGCTGGCGTGTCATCAGCAAACAGGATCAATTCTTTATTAATGGCTTTGGGGAGGTCATTTATGTAGATTAAAAAGAAAAGGGGACCCAGAATAGAACCTTGTGGTACACCCACACAAGTATTTGTCCATTCCGAAAAATGCTTATTTTGATCTATAGAGATGATAGTTCTTTGTTTTCTATTACAAAAGTAAGATTTTATTAAATTGAGGCAATTTCCACCAATCCCATAATCATTAAGTTTTGACATTAGCACCGGATGATCAACACAATTGAAAGCCTTGGACAAGTCGCAAAACACACCAGCTGCAGTCTGCGACCTGTCTAGAGCAACCATGATTTGATTGGTGAACTCTGTAAGAGCTGTAAGAGTACCGACATTTTTTCTAAAACCAAACTGCTTGGTGTAAAATAAATTGTTTTAATTATCTTTTCAAATATTTTGGAAAAGTTACTTAGAATTGAAATTGGTGGATAGTTATTTATGTCTGACCTTGAGCCTTTTTTGAAAATTGGCAAGATATGAGAGTACTTAAGTTTATCCGGGAAGTTTCCTTCATTAAAACAATGATTTATAATTAAAGATAGTGGCTCAGCAATCTCATCAGCAGCAGCCTTTAACAATTGTATTGGGACCTCATCCCATCCAACTGAATTTTTATTTTTAAGTGAGAGAATAATTTTTGTAACTTCGGCTGTACTACTAGGTTTTAAATTGGTTAGAGAAACTCTCCTTTCATCACAGGTCTTTTTAATTGAGTCATGAATACCTTTAACTGTGGCTTGTGATACGTTGATTCTTTGAATTAAGTTAGGAAAGAACTCGTTGAACATTTTTACCAGAGCATTTGGGTTTCTAATTTCTTTTTCATTGTTATCTTTTAGCGAGTATAAGATTGGTATTGCAACTACTTTTTCCGAGTTCCTTATTAACAATTTGCCAAGCTGCCTTTGATTTATTTTCAGATTTTTTAATATAAGAAGTATTTGCCATTTTTGTTGCATTCATAACTACATTTTTGAAAACCTTTTTATACTTTTTGACATAATCTAAAAATTGTTTGTTCTTGTTAAATTTGGATTCCCAATGTAGTGCACGTTTCCTACTGCTGGAAATTTGTATCCCCTGTGTAACCCAATTAGACACAACTGGTTTTCTTTTTGACTTATGTTTTGTTGTTTTGAGGGGAAAAACAGAGACACCCGCTGTATAATGCTGGTTGGTGGTTAAGCTAGATTAGATTAGGTCGGTTTGTAAACCAACCTAACACTTTACCATACTGATATAATTCCGCTTCCCATGCCCTCGAAATTTCATCGTCGAGATCGGGTGTCAATATGTAGTAACCTGTCACCCCAGATCTCCTAGTTTTGTTTAATGCGTGCTGTGTTGTTAAGTTTTTTTGTTTGATTGTCATACCAGTTATTGTAATTTACAACGTGAAAATAACCTAACCTAGTCCAACTGTTATTTAAGAAATTATTGCAGACATTTTCCACCAAGGCTGTGTAAAACAATTTACTGATGGCAAATGTCCCCTGTAATTTCTTAAATAACATAAAATCACCATCAACGACAATGAATTTCTAGCAACTGTTGCAGCTTGCTGTATAGTTGGTACTCTGAATAATGCACATATATCAGAGTGAGGTAGCACAGTGGTAACTCTTGCACCTCACAATTGGGAAAGTTCCGTCTTCCAATCCTGGATCGGCCATTCTTATTTTAGTTTCTATAGTTTCACTTCTCACCAATGCAAATGCAGTGTTGCTGGAATGCATTGCAAACGCTGCAAGTGGCTTAGAAAAAAGGACAAGTTCACAGCATTTTGTTTTTTTTTTTGTAAAAAAAGTTTGATGTTTCCCACTCCAGAATAACTGCCATCAAATATCACAAAAAGGTAAAAAAAACACATGCAGTTTGTTTCTAATATACACAGTGGTAATCAGTTGACCTTGCATGCATTCAACCTAGAAGTTCCTTCTACCTCAGCACAAATAGACATGCAATACAGCAGCCAACATTTAAATGTAGGCCTATGTCAAAGTTCTAGTTCAATGCAAGTAGGCCAAGTCCTACCATCCAGCAGCCAGGACTGCAGTATGCCTATAGTAGAATCTACAAATAGGCCTATGTCAGGGATTGAAAGTTTTTTAGTAAAAGACAACATAACCAAGAGTGAAATTTTGTGGTCAGCTTTTTGTGTGACTAATCATGTGTCAGCTCGTGCTGGTGCAAGTGCAATAGGGCTTTTTCCAGGCATGTTTCGGGATAGTTCTGTGGCCGAGAAAATCCAGATGGGCAAGGACAAGTTAGCCTATGGGTTAACATATGCCCATATTTTGCAAACCAAGTCTTGGATAAGGTACGGTCAAGTCTATTTTATGCGCTGTCAACAGATTAATCGTTGAATGACATTTGTCAAAAACAACAACTAGACATGGTGACTGATTATTGGAATGTTGTTGAAAATAGAGCTGATACCCGCTACCTGACATCTCTATTCCTACAAGGGGCAACGGCAGTAGACTTGTTAGACAAAGTTACTGCGTGTATTTCAGACTCAAAGTTAACAGTAGAAAACTTGATACAGTTCTCAACCGACAGGCCTAATGTAAACCTTAAACTTATTTTTGACCTGAAAACCCATATGAAAATTCACAATAAAAATAATCAAGAGATATTAGATGTTGGAACATGCTCATTACATGTACCTAGTAAATAATGCTTATAAAACGGCTCATGCAAAGGTTAATTTGAAATTGAACCAATTTTTAAGAGATTTATATCGTCTATTTAAAAACTATCCGAGTCGACGAGCATCATATAACAAAATCTACTTTGTTTCCCAAAAAGTTTAGTCCCATCCAGTGGACTGAAAATTCAGGAGTAATCAGAAGGGCTTTAGAAATGTTGCCTCACTTACTAGTGTATTTTATGGAAATTAAAGACAAACCAAGCACAGACAATTTCAATACAGTGAAAAGCTTTGTTCAAGATCCATTTTAGCGGCGAAATTGCATTTTTCTGCCATGGTCTCTGAAGAATTAGAAGAGTTATTGACTAGGTTTCAGTGCAATTCTCCTTTAACTAAAAAGGGACTGTTATAAATAAAATCATACAATTTACAGGCAACAATTTATTGTTTAGAAAACTAATACTTAGCCTATTGAATAAATAATGCATCTTTTTATAGGCCTAATTTGGCTATAACTAGGTGTACGCTCATTCCTCGCGTATAAGGATAATTGAAACACATGATCAAACTTAAATCGAGTCTCATAAAAAATTCAATATCTGATTTAAGTAACATCATCAGAATACATTCCGTTATCATTTAACTGCCGCCAGAATCCGAATTTTTTGTCTATACAGTATAGCTATAGTTTTATTCACTTCTCTAAGAATCAATTATCGCAGTAGCTGAGGGGTATAGCACTGGCTCTTGGAATGTAATGTCGCAGGTTCGGATCCCGCCGCCGACCTAACATTTTATCCGTAGAAAAACATACATACATTTATCACTTGTTTTTATCAAAATAAATGTTGTATAAATACGTAAATTTATTTATTTTTAAAATAAATTGAAGATTTCAGGCACGGTTTGTTGTTAGGATCGGCATGGGTGCGTTATCTTAGAACAAACAGAGCATTTTGGGCTAAGCAGTGACTTTAGCAGTGTGGTTAATTTAACTTTTAAGAGAACAGCGAGTTTCCTATATGAACTAATGTTAACAATTTCTATAGGCCAAGTCAAAATATCCTTAAGGATTAACAATAAATCGTCAGGCCCAGTTATATAGATGAAAAAATGAGATTTCAATATATTGTTTCAATAGCCTAGGCTATCATGAAATTAAATGCTATAAACATGGGTTGGCCCAAGTCCGTACATGAAACTTCTAAAATGACAAGTAGCCTAAGTGTATAGGCCTACATTTTATAGCCATAGGGCCAAGTTTATGATGAAAACAGCTCAGTATAATCCAAACCTAGGATATGTCAAATCATTTCAGATAACCTGTAAAAAAGGCTTAGTTTGGTTAGAATAGTTTAAAGCTTTTCTTTTGGTTCGCTACAACCATTGACTATAAATACTGAAGTAGACTTCTCATTGCCATTGTAAAATGTGTCCCTAGTTTTGAGTATGCCAGGATTGAAAGAGGTCGTAGTTTACACCAATCACCAACAGAGTGTACTGCTGTCAACTATTACTTATCCTCTCAAGGAGGGGATATACAATAGTTGGTGTGTCAGGAAGCAAACATAAGTTGATTATTACTTGCTTTCTGGGGTGTAGATATTTTAAAAGTTAACATAAATAACTAAAATAAAAAGTTGACAGCAGCACACACAATCTGTCGGTGACCCAATCAAACTACTTCAATTTTAAATTCTAGCATACACTAAGAGTGGGACAGCTGGGCCATATGGATGGGATGTCTTCTTCAGTATTTATAGCAGGGTTTAAGCTGCGGTCGCATTTGTCGCAAAATGCGACATGCACCACGAAAATGCGACAATATTTGGGCAGGCTGTCGCTTTTTTGCTACAAAGAAAAGTATAAGAAATTGTTTTAAATTTTATTGCAGAAAATCTGGTTTTAACAATACAAATTGCATTAAAAGTCCATGATCACGATCCACAACCAAAAAGATTAGAAGAGTAGTTGGGATGTTGTAGAGGCTTAACGTTGCGTTGGTTGCACTAAGTCACTTTACCGATCGCCTCTGAGCGAGTGGTAGAGGAGACGAGCCTATATTACATAAACAGTGTCTGTCGATTTCAACTGCGTACCTTGTAAACAGAACGGGCGAGTTACTGAGAACGGGCGAGTTACTGATATGACAGTTGTAGTGACAGTAGCTAACCCCCTAGCAGACGTCATGCGCTGTGACTCAAGTTTGGCGCGCACTCTGTAGTAGCCGAGTCTAGCCGAGCGAATCGGCGAATGCGAGAATGTCGAGGGCTAGTTCGCCACCGAAGGGATGATTGCGCTCGCCTCGCAATCACACCGATTCTTGTCGGTTTTTGTGACCGAGTCAAAGGAGACGAGCGGCAGGTCCTCCATACTTAGTGCCGCTCGCGGTCTCGACTCGCTGCAGAATGTGGGCGGTTACACGAGCACGAGTCGCTCGAAATCGCAATGATCGGGCCAAAGTGTTGAGGTACCTTAGCGAAAACAGACAACTCAAAATCGCTGATGCGCAAATGCGATCGCGATATGCTTTGAGGTTATGTTTCAGGTAATGTTCGGGGTGTGTGAGTTTTAGTTGTTCTGGTGCCATATTAGGCCTATTCTATTAGAATGTTTAGTATATTTCCATTACCGACTTTAATGGTTAAAATGGATAAGATAAGTTTCCAAGAAAAGTAGACTCTGCTGAATTATATATTATTAAAATGTTAAACCTTAAAACAAATACAAGCAAAAACAACTTAAGACCAAAAAATAGTATAATGACACGCGATAAAAATGCGAAAAGGAAAATATTTTTGCTACAAGTCTCTAAGAGCTTGTAGCATTTTTGCTCAAAGAATTTTTATCCCAGCTGAATAGTTTTTTTGTCCCTGATTTATAGTCAATGCTACAACATTTCTGGTAATGTGTTTAAAGTATTTTACAACAGTTGTATTTACAAAATGATATTTCAATATATTGTTTCAATAGCCTAGGCTATCATGAAATTAAATTCTATAAACATGGGTTGGTCCAAGACCGTACATGAAACTTCTAAAATGGCAAGTAGCCTAAGTGTATAGGCCTACATTTTATAGCCATAGGTCCAAGTTTATGAAGAAAACAGCTCAGTATAATCCAAACCTAGGATATATCAAATCATTTCAGATAACCTGTATAAAAGGCTTAGTTTGGTTAGAATAGTTTAAAGCTTTTGTTTTGGTTCGCTACAACATTCCTGGTAATGTTTAAAGTATTTTACAAAATGATATTTCAATATATTGTTTCAATAGCCTAGGCTATCATGAAATTAAATTCTATAAACATGGGTTGGTCCAAGACCGTACATGAAACTTCTAAAATGGCAAGTAGCCTAAGTGTATAGACCTACATTTTATAACCATAGGTCCAAGTTTATGATGAAAACAGCTCAGTATAATCCAAACCTAGGATTTGTCAAATCATTTCAGATAACCTGTATAAAAGGCTTAGTTTGGTTAGAATAGTTTAAAGCTTTTATTTTGGTTCACTACAACATTCCTGGTAATGTGTTTAAAGTATTTTACAATAGTTGTATTGCCAGGTTAATGTCGGCTTAGTCTTACTGTAATCCAATCCTAAGCTATGTCAAATCATTCAAGATAACCTTCCGAAAGAGACTGTTTGGTTAGAATAATCTATAGCTTTTATTGTGGTTACCTACTACATTACTGGTAATGTATTTTAGGTAATATAGACAATTTTTATTATTAATTTAGTGAAAATTTTGTGAAAATATAACCTAGCAAATAATTGTCCTACAAAATAAATTTTATGGTTGTTCCCTTACTGTGACTAACTTCATCAACGCTTTCTAGACAAATTGAGGCTTTGTATACTTTTTTCACATGACAATCACAATATTACCAATTGTCTAAGAAAAAGTAATTATTCAAACTATTTTATAAGTTAAGTTAATATCTTAGTATCTACAGTCATCAAAAAGTTATTTTTAGTTTTTCGATCTGCCACACGCGTCGTCTGTCATCTGCCACTGTTAAAATCGTCGCCTCCGACGACTGACAATATTACACAGAGTAGGCGTACTAAGGGAATATTAACTGTATGGATATTTTTTTTAAACATACACTTAATAATTTATAAAATAATAAATATGCTCACAAATTAAAAATATACTTCGATTTATCTCTCTCGTGTGATTTTTGTTGGTAAAAAAACTGTTGTTATCCAGTATAACAAAGTATACTCTAGTAAACTAACTATTGTTACTCTGTTGTTGAAACATAGACGTCGGCTAAATTTTAACGATTCAAGTACCACTAAAATGGCTTCCAATGTTATTCTTATGGAGAAAAAATTAATTTGATTTTAAGATAATTTGATTAATACTGAACGAAATTATCTGAATAACGAACTTGACCGAGATTTTGACCTGTTAAGTTCTTCTGGAAAATTTTAAGTTAACTGTGGAGGCATTCTCGAGTTATTGTGGTCACAGACACGCCAGTTGAGTTGATTCTCTTACCAGTCTAAGCAGTAAAGTTGTGTATAAGGATACTTTCACTTCGTTCAATTATCCAATAAGTAATGTTATTCCCCTTACAGTCAAAAGCTGTTAAATATGTTTGCAAATTTATTTATTAATTCTTGCGCAAGTCAATTAGGCCTACAAGTGGTAATGTTCATGTGGCAATATTATGAACTTACCTTCACTGATATTAAATATTCTTAGTTGTTAGGCCTACACAATACTTTACCTTATTATTTGCCAAGGGTCTTAGAGGTGATTTTGAATGTTTTGGTGTCATAAACATTGTTATTGGTAGAAGAAACCTGGTACAGTCAACTCCCGATTATCCAGGAGTGGGTTAATCGGGTTGCGGTTTAACCGGGGTCATGAAAAGTATATTTTATTTTTTTATATCCCCTTCCAAACATAAATAGAGCAATAATAACAATTTATTTTGCTAAATTATCCCCAGAATCGTATTTAATTTACTTTGTTTATCAGAATAAATACTACATAAACAATTTAGTAAACACATCATAATTTGAGAGTCTGCCATCTCGCTAATGAGCCATGGGCGCGTGATGGTGAGCGATGACCTTGATACTGCTCTAGACACTGCACCTGGCTGGGCAGAACCAAAGATGGACAGTTGGTCGCGGACATCTAAAAATAGAAACATCTCAAAAAAATCACCCTTCCCACCGTTGTCCACCTTCATGGGGTTTTTCCCACAGTGCGGAATTAATTAACATACTGTTCAGTGTAGTTTAGAGAGTTCGGTATTTAGAAATTTTTAACCTATTAAATATTATTCGGCGTTTTGGATAGTATTTACTGCTATCAACCATTATTAACTATTATTATCTTGATTATTTGTAGATGTTATAATAAATATATCTTAAATGACATTAAAACACAATATTGTTGTATAAAAATGTTGATAAACATTTATTATATTCGTAATATTCAATTTATTCAATCCCTTTGTTTTAACCGTGGTTTTGGGTTATCCGTGAACCTCCAATCGGTCATTACCCCGGATAATCGGGAGTTGACTGTATATGGTGAAGAAACTTGGTATTAGTTATAACAGTTGTTATATCTTACTTAGTTTAGTGATGTGCTTAGTTAATATTATAATCATCAATCAAACTCGTAAAAATGCAATTTTTAGGTGAGAGAAGGAAAGTCACCAAAGTCATTGATGTGGTTGAAATTTCAACCTTCTTCCACTAACCTATTTTTAGCGAATTTCCCTTATAGGGAAGAAGCTATTACCGTAATCGGCATGGTAAGACCTAGGCCCGGGACCATGATAACTTTTCGTTTTGAGGTCCTCAGACCCCTAAAACACCATTCGTTCGAAACTATATATACGTGTGTGTGTGTGTGTGTGTGTGTGTGTGTGTGTGTGTGTGTGCGCACGCGCGCGCGTGGGTGCGATAACTCTCGTAAAAATGATCCGATTTTGATCAAATTTGGTAAAAACGTGTAAAGCATTATTTATGACTTTAAGTTCGAAAACCAGACAGATCGACCCATCCGAAGTGGTATTTTGGGGGGGTTTTGTACCCCAAAAATGGGTTTTAGCGAATTTCCCCTATAGGGATTAGCGAATTTCCCCTATAGGGAAGAAGCTATTACCGTAGGTCTCATGGTAAGACTTAAGCCCGAGACCATGATAACTTTTTGTTTTGAGGTCCCCAGATGTCCAAAACACTATTCGTTCAAATTTATATATATGTATATATATATATATATATATATATATATATATATATATATATATATATATATATAGATATATCTATATATGTGTCCGTGAATGCGATAACTTGAGTAAAAAACGTCCGATTTCGATGAAATTTGGCTCAAATGTGTAAACTGACATTTATGACTTTAAGTTTGAAAACCAGAAAAATCGGACTATGGGAAGGGGGGTTTATGGGGATTTTAAATTTTCTAAAAATCAGTTTTTTGCATTTTTTACCCTAAAATTTTTAAAACACTTAATTTAGGTTTAGACCATGTTATAGAGCTTAAAAAAACAAATAATATGGTATTTTGAATTATTAACCTAGGTTAAGTGGTTGCGGAAAAAATAAAAAAAACCTGCTCATAAAATCTCCCATGTTAATCTTATGGGAAAAAGGTTTTTGGCTTTTCCTCAGTTAATTTTACTTTAAACTTCACATTTTCTTTTACCTATCACTTCAGCTCCACAAAACAATCATTTTGGTGTTTAAATTGTGATTCTACGTCAAACCGTTGCAGAGATATTCAAAGTGCTAAACACAGTACGTTGTCCAATGTTATCCTTATGGAGAATAAATAAAATTTGATATCTTGATTATTTATGAATGTATATTGATGAAATTTGGTATGTGGCTTCATGTTGTACTGGTATATTGATAATTGCACAAAAAATAAATGTTTTGTTGATTGTCCCCGTAGCAGCTAACCTGCATACTCAGCCCTAATGTTATTCTTATGGAGAATAATAAGTAAAGTTTTATATCTCCCTTAATTATGAACATAAATTAATAAAACATGGTAAGTAGCTTCACCTGGTTCAGTTATATTGATAATTGCATAAAAACTCATTTCTTATCTTCCTCGTTGCAGCAAACCTGCGTACTCAGTCCTAATGTTATTCTTATGGGGAATAAATAAAATGTAATAAATCACTTATTTATGAATGTATTTTTGTCAAACTTGGTGAGTGGCTTTATGTACTAGTGAGAAACATATCAATGCATTGTAAATTCGCTGAGTACGCAGGTTTGCTGCGACGGGGGGTATTTTGAAGTTTTTACATGTAATATTTAAAAAAGTCAAATTTTAGTTTTTACCATTGGATTCAGCTTAAAAAAACACACAATTTGGTGTTTTGATCATTTTCCTACGTCAATTGGTTACAGAGATATTGAAAGTACTAAACACAGTACGTTGTCCAATGTTATTCTTATGGAGAATAAGAAAAAAAAATTATATCTCGCTTATTTATGAACGTATACTAACGAAACTTGGTATACGGCTTCATCTGGTTGTGGTCTATTGTTATTTGTACAAAAAACGCAATTTTTACCAATAATTACCGTAGCAGCAAACCTGCGTCCTCAGCCCCCATGTTATTCTTATGGAGAATAATTCAAATTTGATATATCAGTTATTTGTCAATTTATTTTAATGAAACCTGGTATGCAGCTTTATGTGGTATTAAGACATATAGTTTGCAATGGAAATTCGCTGAGTACGCAGGTTTGCTGCGACGGGGGTATTAATGCTTAGCATACAAAAATGAAATTTACATATTGTTAGCGAATTTCCCCTATAGGGAAGAAGCTCTTACCGTAGTCGGCATGGTAAGACCTAGGCCCGGGACCATGATAACTTTTCTTTTTGAGGTCCCCAGACCCCAAAAACACGATTCGTTCGAAACTGTATATATATATATATATATATATATATATGTGTGTCCGTGGGTGCGATAACTCTCGTAAAAACGGTCCGATTTTGATGAAATTTGGTACAAATGTGTAAAGCAGCATTTATGACTTTAAGTTCGAAAACCAGACAGATCGACCTATCCGAAGGGGTATTTTGGGGGGGTTTTGTACCCCAAAAATGGTTTTTTGAGTTTTTTACATATAATTTTTGAAAAATTACAATTTTATTTTTTTCCGTTGGAATCAGCTTAAAAAGACGCACAATTTGGTGTTTTAATCATTGCTCTACGTTAATTTGTTACTGAGATATTGAAAGTGATAACACAGTACGTTGTCCAATGTTATTCTTATGGAGGATAAGAAAAATTATATATCTCGCTTATTTATGAACTTATCCTGACAAAACTTGGTATATTGCTTATTTTCATTGTGGTCTATTGATATTTGCACAAAAACCCATTTTTTGCCGATAGTTCCCGTAGCAGCAAACCTGCATACTCAGCCCCATGTTTTCTTATAGAGAATAAGTAACGTGTTATCTCCTTTAATTACGAACATGAATTAATAGAACTTGGTACGTGGCTTTACCTAGTCGAGTTATATTGATATTTGTATAAAAACCCATTTTTAGTGTTCCTTATTTCAGCAAACCTGCATACTCATCCGCTATGTTATTCTTATGGAGAATAATTAAAATGTTATAAATCGTTTATTTATGAATGTATATTGATGAAACTTGGTATGTGGCTTTATGTGGTATTAAGATAAATTAATATGCATTTGAAATTCTCTGAGTATGCAGGTTTGCTGCTACGGGGGTATTTTATATTTGCAAGGAAAGTTTTGCACCAAAAATTGGCTGGGTGATTGCCTGAAGTTCGATCATGTAGAAAATCCTGAGAAAATTTGATAGGTTCGATTCTGGATCCAGCTGCCATTGGTCATTGGGCTGTTAATTAATGATCCTGGCTAAAGAATCAGTCGGTCTTAGTCAATAACAAGGTTACAGAAGACCCTCATCCATTCTAAACTCATAATTCTTTCTTATTCGCCTTAAAATACACCCTAGTTGCGTCGGCGTCTTGTAGAGATATTGAGATCATTTACTGACTTGGAGGAGAATTTGCAGGGGCTCCTTCCCTGAGTAGGTTTTTGGTTTTTAAAGGTTTTTTTTTCGTGTTAACTAATTTATATTGCATTGGAATTTGCTTTAAATATCTAACAATTAACTTTATAAAATAACTTGCTTTGCTTGCTGGGGGTCGCTGAGGTTGATTCATTTGGGATATATCCACTCTAGATGTTATCTTTATTCGACGGTTCTATCATTTGTTTATACTCTTCATAAGCGTAATTTCAGTATTTTAATTGAAGGGGCAAACAGTCGTGATCGTGATTATTGTGACATTTCATTTACTATAATAATTTGTTCTCCAAATTATTGGGGGGGGGGGGCAACTACCCCCTCATGCCACCCCCGAATTACACCTATGATACTCTACAATGTGAAAGTTACTTTAACCGGAAAGTTTACCGGATATTTTTTAGTGAATTTCCTGTGGAAAAGTGAACTATTAGCATGACTCGCACGTGAAACTTAAGCCTGTGACCACCATAGAAGTTCCTAAAGTGACCCCCTGAACACTTTTGGGGGGTCGTTCAAAATGATATATATATATATATATATATATATATATTTGTTTGTACTGTAGCTGTCATATTTTTTGTCTGAGTTACTTCAAATTTGGTAGGGATATTGGTTTCTATAATCAGTTTGACAAGTTTTTTGGGCAAAACAATCGGAAAAGTCTAACCCCCTTTTTTGGGGATTAATCTTTCAAATTTTGAGTTTTTGGGCCCAAAAAGGGTCAGAAAAGCCCCTGATCTAAAATTAATACATGTACAAAGATGGAGATTAGTAAGGCCTCTCTTATCATTCTAGCACAAATATTTACCGAGTTATTAAAGAGAATATATATTGACAAAAAACATTACGTTGTCTTATGGGGGTTTTACATTAGAAAAGCCTGGTTATTCATTTGTTGGTGTATTTTTATCATCCCCAGCAACCTCATACCTACTTTCAATCCTGACTGGACCTTCTCCTTACCTTATAAAGTGCAATATTGTATTACCAGCAATGCAGGTAAATGGAACCAGGAGCAGAAGAGCAGCAAAAAAATAAATGTTTCAGTTTTCGATAAAAATTGGAATAAATGTATGTTTGAACACTAATTTTTATTTTTTAAAGTTTTTTATGTGGTAATTCACTTCCCTCTCGTCAGCGTGCTGCGTGCGAATTTGTTTACAGTTGTGTGATGATTTATTTCGTTTTAATTTTAAACTCCATAAGCCCAATATTAATACTTCCAATTTTGAAGATACAAATTAGAGGTTTTAAAACTGAAAACTATAACCTTTGAATATCTTCCTGAGAGTTTCTAGGTACAATCTACGTGCATGCCAAATTTCACGTTTCTAGCTCGTGTAGAAGTGGTTTAGAAATTGTATACGTGAGTAAGTGAGTGAGTCTGTTACACATCGGGCCGTATAGTTATTTAGATTAGATTTCTCGTGCCAATGTGTTGAAAAGTAAACCAAAAGTGCACCATAACATTAGGATACATGAAAAACAGTAATATCAAACAAGTGCATTGTCCAGTAAAAACAAAAATTAAACCAGTAAAGGAGTAACAGTTTAAAATTTACTGGGAGTCAAAAAGCGTAATGAAAGATCTGTTTAGAGGTCAAACAGACCTGTGAACAAATGTTGTTATCTTTCAAAATTCATTTTTATTGTAATAAGCATTTAAAATGAAATATTCACTTCGTAAATTTATATGGTGTTAAGGATTTAAATGAATATAGAATTTGATTATAGTGCAATGCACCCAGATGCGGTATTTGTCCCAACATTATTTTTACGAATAAAACATAATTTTATAATTCAATTCTTTGATTCTTTTGCACTGATTATGATTTGATGCACTGATTTTTTCCAGACATCATTTTTTTGTAGTATCATATGTTTGGCGAACTCCTTATATTGATTTAAAGAAATTTCATAATCTTCAAGATTATATCATCTGTTGTGGTCAAATTTTTCACTGGAAATTAAAACCACTTCCAAATTTGTAATCTATTTTTGGCAATAATATGGTGAATTTATGGGAATGGAAAGTTCCACAAAGCGGATTTTAATACTTAACCTCTTCATTGGAAACCTTTAGTTGTGGAGATTGTAAATTAATTATGAAAGTCTGACATTTTTCATAATTAATGGGGTATAAAAGTACAATTTTCCCATTTTAAGAAATTAAATTGGTACAAATTTTATTATCTGGTTATTTTTATCCAGCTTTTGCTTTATTAGTATTTGCTATAAATAAATACTGGTATTTTGTAGGACACTTCTATTAGCAATTTTCATTAAAATAATATGTAAATTTGTGATATATTTTTCTAGAGACCGTTGTAGTTTTTGTGACAACGGGCTTTGTTGCTAGTTTTTCATAAGAGATTAAATACATTTCAAATCTTAAACTGCTCTTTTTTTGTTATATGTGTTCTATAACTTTAAAATTAACAAATGTTGACCAAGGGTGAGTGTGCGATGGGTGACACTCGGTCCTCTCAAGAGGTTGTGGTACGGCTTAACGTTGTTGACTGTCGGCAGGTATACATGGCCTTGGTGATCTGCACTGTGGTGACAGTGGGGCTCACTATTTTCGCCTGGCAGACCAAGATAGACTTCACCATGTGTCACGGAGGTATATTCGTTCTACTGTTGATCCTGGTCACCGTCGGAATATCCTCGTGGTTTCTCCCCTTCAACCGCACGATGCATCTCGCGGTCGCTGGGTTCGGAGCGTTTGTCTACTCTCTGTTGCTGATTCACGACACGCAACTCATCATCGGAGGAAAGCACAAGCTTTCTATCTCCCCAGAGGAATACGTTTTTGCTGCGCTCAGCCTTTATCTGGACATTATATCTCTGTTTCTGAGAATCCTGCGGATTATTCGACTCGCATAGGTGGAGCCTATGTTACTCGTATTGTTTGTATGTGCATTTTTAGCAAGTTTGTTTAAAATCAACGTTTGCTTTGTTATATCACAAGGTGTAAGAACCCAGTTTAATTTCGCAATCATGATATTTAACTTAGTACTGTGTGGGTATGAGGTGGTATCTGTAAGAGTGATTTTTGTTTAAAGTTATCTTGTAAACTTATTTTACATTATAACAATACAATACTTATTACTTTTACTAATTATACAATATACATGTCATATTTTATGAACAACCTGGATTCTGTTAGTTATGTAGATTTGATGATGTAGCCTATTAGTTATTTTATTAGTTTTCACTGGCCACACGACTGGTTTAAAGTGGTCAGCTTATTTTTATCTACTCATATAAAAAGTTTGTATAGTTTTATGTTAAGTAAGTAGCATTTTTAATTAAGTGTCATAATTATATCAACGCTTATACCATGCCAATCAAAAAGTGGTTTTCTTACTTTAATGGGAAAACAAAATAATTACTTTAAAAATAACCATTCTCAATTATTGCACTATAACTGATCATTTATCATACGTAAAATATTATATTTATTCGAGTTGATTTTTTTTCATTGGAAGTAAAAATTAAAATACATTATTTTTTACATCCTCAAAATCATTCTGTTTTGTTTGAATTTAAATAATACTCAAGTTACTTAGTATTTTAAATTGTTTTGCCAATTTTGAAAGATCTAGTCTATAAGAAGGCATTTGGAATCTGTTATCAGCAGTTCGCCAACTAGACTTAAATCTAAAGAGAATCGTCTTGAACTAGCTGTGATATGTGGTGATAAGTAGTTTTAGATAGGAAATGATTCATGAGTTTTATCTATTACATTGTTTTAATGACGGTGAGTCATACACCATCTGAACAAATCTTGCCAGCTCATTATAAGATAAATGCAATGTTGATTGTATTATGGTGTCAGGCTTCTCTTCTGACAATTTATTATTTGAGGAGTAGTTTATGACACAAATTCAAATCTTGAATATTAGTTTATTTTCTATATAAGTATTGTGTATGTGAACTGAATAAACAAAAGCTTTAACATTTGCCAAAATCAATTTTCCTTAAGGTAATTTATTTTTAGGCCTACCAAAATTTATTTGTGGGTTTTGATGGTTTCATTGTCAGAAAATTTGATCTGACATTTTTATAGGAACTATAATAAGATCTCGTGTTCCTTCATATAAATTTAATTAATTGGAACATTTTTGTTATCCTTACATTTTTATACTTTAATCTTGATAGATAGTTTATGTTTTCTGGGAAAGTGTTTAAATATTATAAAGCATGAATTGCAATGTAACTATAGGTTGATTTTGGTTTCACCCAAGTTCTTTTAACAAATATGGTCTATTCTTACAACCGACAACCGAATCCACTGCTTAAATAGGTTATCTTACCTCCGTCATTAGTCACAATGTGTCAAACAAAATTATGCTGTCATGTTTCGTTGCAAGCGCAACATTATCAAAGCTTGCAACTTGTCAAAACATAAAATTTAAAACTGTCACAAGACAAACACGAACACCGAAACGAAAAAACAAATAAATCATTTCCGATAGCGCCAGCGACATGATGTGACGGAATGTTCCAGTCTGCTACCAGTGTCGTGTCCGTCACGTCGATAGCGCTATCGGAAATGTTTTTATTTGTTTTTTCGTTTCGGTGTTCGTGTTTGTGTTGTGACAGTTTTTAATTTTATGTTTTGACGAGTTGCAAGCTTTGATAATGTTGCGCTTGCAACGAAACATGTCAGCATAAATTTGTTTGACACATTGTGACTATTGACGGAGGTAAGATAACCTATTGAAGACTTGAATATAGTCCGGAGGCCTCAACATGAATTTTGATTCCACTGCCATCATTCTCCTGTCCATAACAGCTGTAAATTCTTACTAATTTTGTGTTCTAGTAATGAACTAAAGAAAACATTTGTTTTAGATTGACTTTGAGAATATGGATAATTCTATTAAGCTATTGCTCACAGTGCTAGCATAGTTTCTCGAGCACTTTGCGCACGAATTACATATTACATCTTTCCTACAGTTACAGCCCTGTTCGCAGTGGTTGGCAACTGATTTGCACATGCGCAGTAATGCCTTTCCTCCTCTGCGCGTCTTAGTACAGTCAGCCTACCAATATGCATCTTTCTGTCAAACGTATGTTTTGATTATTTTGGCCACCGTTTACATTTGTGTTGTTCGTTCGGGACTCGGGAGAGCGATATGCGTCAAAGCGGCAAGTCATTGAACAAAGTTGGCTAAATAATCAGCTGGAATAACACGAGCTGAAGCAAACTACGCATCTAAACTCTCGTGATCGTCTTCCCTCGCCTGGACTCGGCATAAACGTCAAACATTAATAGCATTAATCCAAATGTCCAATCTTAGTTATTATCGTCAATAAACGTTCATTTATAACGGCTTCATATTATTTCATACAGCTAGTTTAAAATGTAAACAAAGTAGAGTGTATGTAAACATCAGAAGTCATTATAGTCCATGAGAAATGTTTAGTTGATTGTACACAACTTTTTGAGGGGAATAGTGGTGGGAGGTAGTCACTATCTCTCTCGCACTACCTCCCCTACATGCCAAGCACTGTGAACAGACCTGTAGTATAGATCCTAGGTAATAATAACGTAAGTGGTTCTGGTATTACCGCATAACCACTTGATTTAATTAATATGACAGTAACCTTCGGATTTATAATATTTTAGGCCTTGTTAGGTCCCCCTTCGTAGCCCAGGGCCCCCCTTTGTAGCCCAGGGTCCCCCTTTGTAGCCCAGGGGCCCCCTTTGTAGTCCAGGGTCCCCCTTTGTAGCCCAGGATCCCCCTTCGAGGCCCAGGATTCCCCATTACTACCTCGTGCAACCTTTGGGAAAACTGGCCCTGCAACTATTGACTCCCTTTTTAGAAACCTTTCTCTCAAAGTTTGACCCATAACAATAAAATATTATTCTAGAAAAGCTTATCTATAAGTTTAGCTTCTTAAGGGTAAAATAACCTTCCTTCTAGTATGGCTTTCTTAAACTAAAGATCAACCTACTTACAAAAAATTACTTTTTATAACAAAGCTTGATACCCTAGTTAATGAGCTCTTCTTCATGGAAACTCGAGCCTCTTTATAAACCCTTCCTCTGACGAATGCAGACATGCTTCTGATGAGCTAGTTCTACAGACAGAACCACCATTCCACCCCTGTTAATGGTTTAACCCTTTAATCGCCAAAAGTCGATATATGGGCTTTGCAATACGTTTCATAAACAGCCACGAGCTGATATATCAGTGTGAGTAGTGTGACACGTTCACCGCTATGAGCGATATATCGGCGTGAGTGCTGTGGAATGTTCGCCGCCGCAAGCCGATATATCGGCGTCCTGCAGTTTTGTAATTTTTATGATTATTTACTACTTGATTCTAAAAAAATTAGCACCATTAAATGCGAAATGAAATGACGTTTAAAAGTATTTATGTTCCTTTTTATTGATGAATATTTTATATAGTATATGCTTTCAAACAAAAGTCGTAATATTTAGATGACCATGGCTCCAGCTGATATTTAGAGGCGCTTCTTTGTTATTCTCTGTGTCTGTTTATGTGTCAGACTAATGAAAATAACAGTGTCCCTATACTTAAGTAATCTGTAACTTTACATTTTATTTTATAAAAAAGAAAGAGTTTGAGGCCTGAGTTTGTATTTTTAGACAGTAATATCACCACTTTATAATTTGTGGTAGACATTTATTGAATTTTATATATTTTATATTATTATTCTTCAATATGTTTGTTTAATTTATTTTCCTATCCATATTACTTACATATTTGATCACTTCCCCTAAAATAATGTTTCAACTCGGCCTTTCTACATGGTGGGTGAGTTTACTTAGCTCATTCGCCTTTTCCAGTTTTGTTGTGAATTACAAAACAATCATAGCACTGTTATTTGTTACAGAAAATTAATCAGATTTTTAGATAATAACCATGGTAAAATAAACTTTTAAAATATATAAAGGTGATACATAACAATGTGTACATATTTACATGTATAATATGTAGAAATTACAAAAATAAAACATACTTGTTATTAATTTTTTTTAGTAAATAATAATTTTATGTACAAAAAACATATAATCATTTGCAGTGTTTAAAAGCATAACCAATAACAAACAAAACAAAAAATATAATTAATTTTGCATAATAAATAACTGAGCTATAAATTTTGTTTGTATTCTTACAAAGAGGGCCTTTTTTGCTCAGCGGTGAAGCGAATTGCGATGCCGGCGCCGCCGGGCGGCGGCGGCCAAGGTCACACAGGCCCCGCAGTGCCTGGTGCTCTAGAGTAGGTAGGCGGCAACCGCCTGGCGGCCAAAGGGTTAAGCCCTTTTTACAGTAATGAATAACCCATTTATATATAATCCTAGTTTTAGAAGGCTTTGACTCCCTACTATGTCAAATAAATAGTAATAATTATTGTAATTATTATTATTATAAGCTTTTCTTCTGGCAGAGCTCAAGCCTGCCAGATTCGCCGTTTCGGCAATTGTAGGTCATTATGTTTTAAAAATCACCAAACCATTCAGTCACCCCCTCATAATATTACACAAATTGTGATGCTATTTCACTAAACATTTTATTTAATTGACACTCCTTTGACATCTGCCAGGATTGGGTTTCAAATCCATGACGGTAGATATGCCATGGTTCCGGAGTCCATCACCTTGATCACTACGTCAGTTACTCACAAAATGTTGGTAATAAACTTGATTTTTGATAATAAATCGTACTTAAATAATTTGAACACTTTAATGACGATGTACAATGTATGATGTTCTGCTCCTTTCCTGAAAAACACTGTACATAAATTAAGGCCTTCATTGTCGTTTTTAATAGTTCTGTAGCTCCATAGGTAGTGATTACTATTCACAACAACAAACAGTTAGTGACCATACAGGCCATGAATAAACTTTCTTTACAATCAGGGGAGTGGCACTCTTCTACGGATTGTCTAAAGTCTAGTTTGTTTATTAAAAGAAAAAAAGAACGTTAGTGAAGAAATTCGTTTAGAAGAAAATCTTTTTCCAGTAAATAATTGTCAATAGGCAAATCAAAAGGAAGACCAGGATAACACACTCCCACGGTGACCACAGGGTGGAGAAGAATCTGATAAATACTTGGCCGAACCGTCAGGACTTGACGAATCCACATGACCATAATGAACATTACGACAAACACAACTTCAATATAAGTTAAAATACCGATCAAATGTAAAAACTCAAAATACAGTTGCAACTCACTTTCTGTGTATTCTTTCACATTATGAAAATTTTTTGTGTACAAAACATCGCAATAAATGTTTTAAAAAACAATCATAATTTCAAACTATTCCAAAAATCAAAGAGTAAATGTCGGATTCCCCTCCTATTGCGAACAAGAATGAGCCTTACAATAAATGCACACATACTGATGAAAACCACAATGTCTATCAGAAAGACATTGTACTGCTGGTCAGTTGTCTAGACGCAAATTTAGTTTAATAGTAATCCAATATGTAATCTTTCAGTAATAGCTATCAACCAGCTGATCGTCCCTGCATTTGGGTTGTAAATAGTAATTTCAAATATTACTGCGGCTGTCCGCTTGTCCAGCCACTTTTTTATTTCCAAATAATTGATATGTTCAGATCGGTCCTGGGTGTGGCCGGATCCACCGGCACCATGTTCTAAACTAGCCTAACACCACTTCATCAAACGTGTCACTGGCGTTGCGGTAGTCCCACACTGACGACGTGTAGATTGAATCAAAGCTGCGATTGAACTCCAGCCTTCCTTATAAATGGCAGTGTCTTGTGTTTCTTCGGTTATGATACTGGGACAAACATGGCAGACCGTTATACTCGTAAATTGGTTTTCTACACAAACCAGGCTTAAGGCTCAGCGCTCAGCTGACGACTGCGAGGGACGCCGAAGAGTGTGCCCACGCCATCAAAGGTATATGATAATGTTCTGCGGTAGATTCCTTTAATGACTATCCGTTGTACCACTGTGTCTGATGTATCAAGGGAAATACATTCTTCCGAAGAGTTGGCAAATAATGAGCAACATTATTTATTTCACTTTGTTGGTAGCCTTCGCCCTTATAACCTCGCTTCAAGAGAGATTTAAGTTCATAATTGTTCCAATAGAACTTTGTTGTCCACAGAGTATTACTCTGTATTATCAACATAATCGCAAGTAGCATTATTACTAGTATGTCCAGCAATAGCCAGATGTTATCAAACAAATCTTCTCTGGTTTGTTTTATGATCAACTCATTATAGCTAAGTGGGACATAAACCTTTTGCTCCTGGCAGTGACCAGTTTTACTTCTATCTCAGGATCAGTGTTTAACAAATGTTTTTTGTGAATCTTGACTCTTCCAGTCAATATCGTAATTAATAACATCATAAATTGTAAAATACATAATTAAAATTATGTTTGAAACTATATAAGAAAGAAAGGACAACGTCCTTTCTATTGCAATGGTGATACAGTAATGAATGCTATCTGTTACAGCCCAAGGGGAATGAGTAACATATTATCCTTTGCCCTCTTCTGTTTTTGCTACACAAGGAATTTACCAAAACTGTCTAGCGGTAGCCCATTATATCTCTATGCCGATGATGCGAATCTCAAAATAGCAGCTCCTTCAGAAAAAGAATTAGAATTGGCATCTGAAGTTGATTTGAATGCTTTATCAGAATATTTCAATGACCGGCAGCTGTTACTGAATCCTGTCAAGACCAATTTAATCACATTCAGGACTCACCAGACAAAAATTCCCATCAATCCAACAATTGAGATTAGTAATAAAAAATAAATAAAGTAGATTACATCAAATTTTTGGGACTCGAAATAGATAGAAACCTTTCATGGAACTTACATGCTGGAAAAGTTATCTCCAAAATATCGTCCGGAATATATGCACTATCAAGATTAAAATTTTTTTTATATTAATTCTTTAAAAACAATTAATTATTCATATATTCATTCAATTATTTATTTTGGCATATCCCTCTATGGGGCTACATCTAAACACTATTTTAAAATTACAAAAAAAAGCCATACATATAATTCTTAACCTTAAGCCGAAAACTTCAGTAAAAGAACATTTTAGATCTCTGAATATAAGGACAGTTTATGGGATGTATGTTTTTGAAACTATTTTGTCAGTAAAATCTAGATCAGAACATTTAAAACTAGGTGTACGCTCATTCTTCCCGTAAGAGGATGAACGAAGACTGAATTTTTAAAGATATGTAGGCAGGTACTGGATTGGTAACACTCTTCTGTTATCCGTTTTAATTCCATAACAGCAAGAACAGATAATTAATAAACCAAACATTTTACTAATGGAATGGTAACACCATTCCCATATCCGTTTTAACTTCACAACGGCAAGAACAGATAATTTAGGACTAATGTAAATAAAAAATACTACTGACTACTGGAGTGGTAACACCCTTCTCATATCCGTTTTAACACGAAAGTACCTGGGGGGCCGAGCTTTGCTATGAGGAAGGCCAGTCAGTCAGTTAAGATGACTTGGAGTAATATTTCATCACTTTCTCCTACTGATAATCAGATTTGTATAACTCATTTGCCTCTTTTCTACCATTTTTAATGTCCCTCCAGTTGTTATTTATAGCTCAATGTCCCTTTAATTTATTTTACTACTCTATATATGTAATCTTCACTCAAATCTTTTAATCTCTGTTCTCAGGAAACCACGTGTTAATAATCATAAAAAAACATGAGTATTACTTTGACAGTTCCCTGGCTGATTATGAATAGCTGATAACATTCTTTTGTGTTGATTTAAAACTCCATAAGCCCAATGTTAATTTTTTTTAACTTATCATTTTAGTTTTTTTTTTACTTTATTTGATTTTTCCTGGGGATGAGGCCTATCTAGAACTTATTTTTATCACAGAAATTAGTTATTTTGAACATTTGAAGGAAATCGTTGGAGCCGTTTTTGAGATCAGTGTCGCAAGCAAGCAAGCAAACATACAAGCAAACCTTACTCATATTAGAGTATATGATACCTGGGGGCCGAGCTTTGCTCGGGAGAAGGCCAGTCAGTTTTTTTTTTAGATCAATTGGAGCATATTTCACCACTTCCCCCTACTGATAATCCGATTTGTATAACTCATTTGCCTCTTTTCTACATTTTTAAGGTCACTCCAGTTGTTATTTATAGCTCAATATCCCTTTGATTTATTTTACTACTCTATATGTAATCTTCTCTCAAATCTTTTAATCTCTGCTCTCAGTAAACCACATGTTAATAATCATAAACAACATGAGTTCCATGTGGTTCCATAAAATCAGATAATAAAACCTTTAAATGAAGATTACATGTAGAGTGGTCATATCCAGAATGACTCAAAGGTGCATTATAATAACAACTGTTGTGACCTCAAAAATGCTCGTTAGTAGGGTACATGGTGAAAAACTACTCCAATTCATGAACAAGATTGACCTTTTCCTAGCAAAGCTCAGCCCCAGGTAGTACTTAAACTATATGAGTATAACTTTGAGAGTTCGCTGAAAGATTTTGAACAGCTGTTATGACTCTTTTGCTTTTATTTTAATCTCCAAAAGCCCAATGTGATTTTTTTAATTTTCCATAGCGGCTTTTTCAATGATTTGATTTTTTGGGGGATGGGACATGTCTAGAACTTATATTTAATCCAGATATTAGGTTTTACAACACAAGTAGTTGAAAGGACACATTAGTTATTTTTCAAGAAAATCGTTGGAGCCGTTTTTGAGATCAGAGTTGCAAGCAATCAACCAAGCAAGCGAGCATGCAAACCTTACTCATATTATAGTGTAGGATAGGATTGAGTCAAAATAATTCAGCATTTGTATTGATTGACTATAACATATTTTTACTCTTAGGCACATAGAATGTACACGAGACAGGGACAATGATTCTGGATTCTAGCATGTTTGAAGTTCTGCATACAGACGGCCAGGGCTGAATTTAGGGTCTGTACAGGCTCTGGTCTACACCCTAAATGCAAGTGCGGGCCCTTACCAGCCCGGCCAACTTTCCTGTTTGATTTATATAATATAACCTACGCTTATATCAGGTATATAATATAACCTACGCTTATATCAGGCTCTACAGATGGCGTTGTGCAATTACTTAAATTTCAAATTGCCAAAATCCGTATTGCTGCCTAGTGTATATTAACGTTGTCATGGCAAGATATTATTAAGTGATTTTCATTATTTAAATACATAAAACAAAGTCGGGATTGTATGTTAGTTATTTAGTTTCATCAAACAGCTGTTATAAGGATGATATTTAAACATACTTGAAAAGCATATAAACATATGTTTATTATAGAAATAATAAATCTATTTGAATAGCAATAGCAACTCATTTTCAATACCGAAGCAAGCTCTATATAAACATAGGCAAGTGAGCGTAGTTAACGAGCTCATCTTGAAAAAGAACGAGAATCTTTGACATAAAACAAATTCAGTGACATTAGGACAGAGTAATGTCTGTCTGACCAGCTAGTAGTACTCAACCCGAACGCTGACCCGAACTCCCGAACGCTTACTCAAGGATCATCTTTCCTCCATAAATTTAACAAGGCAACTTTTAAAGCCAGCGAGGCGGAGCTCTAAGGTCGGGGTTAAAAAAAATAACAACAATTTTTTGTATGATTGAAAATTTTCTAAAATTACTAAAAAAGGCGTAAATAATAACATAGAAAATTGTCCTGTGCGGTGGAGGTCTATGGTTGAGTAGGGCGGCGTATCAAACGTGGGGACATCTTTCAGGAGATGCTGCTTTAACAAAATAAATCCAACGAATCATATGTTAAAATTAAACGTTGGGAGTGATAGTAAAGGCAGAGCCCTGAGGTAAGAACAAAGAGGTATCCATAATATTTTGGTACCCAACCACGTAGTATATAGGTCTGGAGCAGTTTTGAGGAGCCGCTTTCGAAATATTTGGATTTTTTATTTGGTGGTTTATATTAGGTTTAAAATAAAATATACCACCTGATTTTTTAGAAAATTTTGGGTTCAGAAATTACAGGGCTTAAGAGATCCCAAACTTCAGTTTTTTACCTTTCTTTGTACCATAAACTTTAAATATTTTTAGCAGGTTTCAACAGTTTTATCTCATTGCCATAAAAAGCTCTAAAAGATGAAAAATTAGTACTCCAATACAAACACGGTTAAATTAGTATTTTGTTAGTAGGCTATTCGGCTGATGGTTGTGGAGAATATTTATATTTCCATTCAGCAGTAAACTAAGTATATTGTCCGATGTTATTCTTATAAGAAATAAAAACTCTTGTATCTCTTGTATACTGATTAATTTTATTAAAACTTGGTGTGTTAGCATTGACCAATAGAGAATATTCGTCCTAGGACAACCTTAAAACTGGTCTATACCAGTTTGGATGCTGACATTGGGTACAGCAAATGAAATTGTCATTACATATAAAGTTTTTTGGATGTCCATTATGACAAACTTCCCTTTCTCCTTTGGTCCCTCCATTTGCAGCGGCTCGGGGCGGAAACTCAGGGGTTGGTCCCCAACCTGAGAATGTATGGTCCATGGCTGTTGTAAATGGATACCCGATACCCCATCCGTTGAGTTGGCCAGTTGGAGGGCAGAGCGGGTCCACATTGAGTCTGATCACAGCTGTCACAAGGCATGGGAGTTGGTACTCTGAAAGGCCAATTTGGCTGCCTGTCCCATCCCACCATTTCCTTTCCTGCTATATCCTAACCTTCTAGTAACCTGCGCAAAATTCCCGCTTGTGGAAAACGTGCCTATAGCAGCTATGCTGGGGTTTCCTAATCCAGCAACAATGAATAGAGAATATGCGGAATACGTTTCCATCTAACCCTGGAGGGTGAGGTGGAGCAATTAACCTCTTAAAACCACTGTGTGTACCTAGCAAATTAGATTAAACTGATTTCGTTTATTTGATCACAGGTCCTAGCTATGGCCATCAGGCCTGTTCACGCTTTTTTATGACTCGGCCAATGACTTAATATTTTTTGACTAATATGGTTTTCGACGAGTTTTAAATATATCACCTGAGGGAAAAGTTGCCAATTATTATTAGACCTATTAATTTCCAGCTCCAAAATCAGGGGGTTAAACATACAGAAATATACTTGTTTTAAACCCATTTAATGTAAAAAAAGGTATTCAATGATTTATTTATATAACAGTATCTTATCAAATTCCTACCTTAAATTTTAAAATGTTTACATCATTAATATATGTTAGTTTGAATTTAAATACACAAGCTACTGAAATCGCAGCACGAGAGGTTTAAAAGCAAAAACCAACATCTACATTAATGACAATTTTTCAGGCGGGCAATCTGTCTACAACGTAATTAGTTGAACAATGTAGACGGTTGGGATTACGGAGTTTTGGACATCTTGATTGTTTATGAAAATCAATATTAACCACAGAAAATGCAAACAAATATAAACTGTAACCAGACTATTTTACTGACCGGTAGATTACAAAACTTTAATCCCATGTCATTAGGTGACAGTGAGGCTTATTTGGTACATTACATGTAATAAAGATAGTTTGCACGTATGATCGTTTAGTAAGTCTGCCATCAAGTAATTTGTTCACAATGTAAAGAAACTACTATAGGTCTACAACACGCTTGATTATCAATCACAGTCAGTCGTGTTACAGAGTTATACTGTCCCAGTAATTCAAAAATTCCAAAACCTATTGTATTAATTTATCATCACTAGTCCAAACACTTAGCTTTTACATCGAAGTTTTCCAGTAAAAAATAAACTGATAATAAATCTAAATAGATACAAGCATAGTTTTAAACACGACAAAACACCATTAATTTACATAACACTCACATTTTAAACTATTTCGAAATAAAAAATTGATGGAACAAAACATAACCAAATCCATAGTTGAAATATGTTTACATTTGACCATTTGAGTGATTTATAAACAAATATGCAGTGTTTCCACTCTACGGTAAAAATATGCCACGCACTGATACAAAAAATCCCACTTTATCCCAGACTCTCCCTTATAGTATCCCTCGTCATATTCCACACTTTCCCACTGATTTGTTAAATATTGCAACACAATTAATGTTAAATATTATATGATTATTGAATAATGTATTAGTAAAATATGTATACCGTTAGATAGAGCTTATTTATATCTACTAATTACCTATAGGTATTTTACATTTTAGTACCTCAAAGGATTTTGAGCAATGCGACATAGGTTAGTTGATACGGTGACTTAACTAAACTAGGTGTACGCTCATTCTTCCCGTAAGAGGATGAACGAAGACTGAATTTTTAAAGATATGTAGGCAGGTACTGGATTGGTAACACTCTTCTATTATCCGTTTTAACTCCACAACAGCAAGGGCAGATAATTAATAAACCAAACATTTTACTAATGGAATGGTAACACCATTCCCTTATCCGTTATAACTCCACAACGGCAAGAACAGATAATTTAGGACTAATGTAAATAAAAAATACTACTGACTACTGGAGTGGTAACACCCTTCTCATATCCGTTTTTAACACTACAGTACCTGGGGGCCGAGCTTTGCTCGGGGGGAGGCCAGTCAGTCAGTTTAGATGACTTGGAGTAATATTTCATAACTTTCCCCTACTGATAATCAGATTTGTATAACTCATTTGCCTCTTTTCTACATTTTTAAGGTCCCTCCAGTTGTTATTTAAAACTCAATGCCCCTTTGATTTATTTTACTACTCTATATATGTAATCTTCACTCAAATCTTTTAATCTCTGTTCTCAGGAAACCACATGTTAATAATCATAAACAACATGAGTTCCATGTGGTTCCATAAAATCAGATAATAAAACCTTTGAATGAAGATTACATGTAGAGTAGTCATATCCAGAATGACTCAAAGGTACATTATAATAACAACTGTTGTGACCTCAAAAATGCTCGTTAGTAGGGTACATGGTGAAAAACTACTCCAAGTCATAAACAAGATTGACCTTTCCCTAGCAAAACTCAGCCCCAGGTAGTACTTAAACTATATGAGTATAACTTTGAGAGTTCGCTGAAAGATTTTGAACAGCTGTTATGACTCTTTTGCTTTTATTTTAATCTAAAAAAGCCCAATGTGATTTTTTTAATTTTCCATAGTGGCTTTTTACATTATTTGATTTTTTTGGGGATGGGACATGTCTAGAACTTATTTTTAACCCAGATATCAGGTTTTACAACACAAGTAGTTGGAAGGACACATTAGTTATTTTTCAAGAAAATCGTTGGAGCCGTTTTTGAAATCAGAGTTGCAAGCAATCAACCAAGCAAGCGAGCATGCAAACCTTACTCATATTATAGTGTAGGATAGGATTGAGTCAAAATAATTCAGCATTTGTATTAATTGACTATAATATATTTTTACTCTTAGGCACATAGAATGTACACGAGACAGTGACAATGATTCTGGATTTCTAGCATGTTTGAAGTTCTGCATACAGACGGCCAGGGCTGAATTTAGGGTCTGTACAGGCTCTGGTCTACACCCTAAATGCAAGTTCGGGCCCTTACCAGCCCGGCCAACTTTCCTGTTTGATTTATAGAATATAACCTACGCTTATATCAGGCTCTACAGATGGCGTTGTGCAATTACTTAAATTTCAAATTGCCAAAATCCGTATTGCTGCCTAGTGTATATTAATTAACGTTGTCATGGCAAGATATTATTAAGTGATTTTCATTATCTAAATACATAAAACAAAGTCGGGATTGTATGTTAGTTATTTAGTTTCATCAAACAGCTGTTATAAAGATGATATCTAAACATACTTGAAAAGCATACAAACATATGTTTATTATAGAAATAATAAATCTATTTGAATAGCAACTCATTTTCAATACCGAAGCAAGCTCTATATAAAAATAGGAAAGTGAGCGTAGCTAACGAGCTCATCCTGGAGGCGAGTGAGTGAAGCGAACGAGCTCATCTTGAAAAAGAACGAGAATCTTTGACATAAAACAAATTCAGTGACATTAGGACAGAGTAATGTCTGTCTGACCAGTTAGTAGTACTCAACCCGAACAATGACCCGAACTCCCGAACGCTTACCCAAGGATCATCTTTCCTCCATAAATTTAACAAGGCAACTTTTAAAGCCAGTGAGGCGGAGCTCTAAGGTCGGGGTTAAAAAAATAACAATTTGTTGTATGATTGAAAATTTTCTAAAATTACTAAAAAAGGCGTAAATAATAACATAGAAAATTTTCCTGTGCGGTGGAGGTCTATGGTTGAGTAGGGCGGTGTATCAAACGTGGGGACATCTTTCAGGAGATGCTGCTTTAACAAAATAAATCCAACAAATCATACGTTAAAATTAAACATTGGGAGTGATAGTAAAGGCAGAGCCCTGAAGTAAGAACAAAGAGGTATCCATAATATTTTGGTACCCAACAACGTAGTATATAGGTCTGGAGCAGTTTTGAGGAGCCGCTTTCGAAATCTTTGGATTTTTTATTTGGTGGTTTATATTAGGTTTCTAATAAAATATACCACCTGATTTTTTTGAAAAATTTGGGTTCAGAAATTACAGGGCTTAAGAGATCCCAAACTTCAGTTTTTTTACCTTTCTTAGTACCATAAACTTTAAATATTTTTAGCAGGTTTCAACAGTTTAATCTCATTGCCATAAAAAGCTCTAAAAGATGAACAATTAGTACTCCAATCCACACACGGTTAAATTAGTATGGCGATAGTAGGCTATTCGGCTAATGGTTGTGGAGAATATTTCAATTTCCATTCAGCAGTAAACTAAGTATATTGTCCGATGTTATTCTTATAAGAAATAAAAAACATATATCTCTTGTATACTGATTAATTTTATTAAAACTTGGTGTGTTAGCATTGACCAATAGAGAATATTCGTCCTAGGACAACCTTAAAACTGGTCTATACCAGTTTGGATGCTGACATTGGGTATAGCAAATGAAATTGTCATTACATATGAAGTTTTTTGGCTGTCCATTATGACAAACTTCCCTTTCACCTTTGGTCCCTTCACTTGCAGCGGCTCATGGCGGAAACTCAGGGGTTGGTCCCCAACCTGAGAATGTATGGTCCCTGGCTGTTGTACATGGATACCCCATCCGTTGAGTTGGCCAGTTGGAGGGCAGAGCGGGTCCACCTGTTTGAGCCTGATCTCAGCTGTCACAGGAGCACGGGAGTTGGTACTCTGAAAGGCCAATTTGGCTGCCTGTCCCATCCCACGCTTTCCTTTCCTGCTATATCCTAACCTTCAGGTAACCTGCGCAAAATTCCCGCTTGTAGAAAATGTGCCTATAGCAGCGATGCTGGGGTTTCCTAATCCAGCAACAATGAATAGAGAATATGCGGAATACGTTTCCATCTAACCCTGGAGGGTGAGGTGGAGCAATTAACCTCTTAAAACCACTGTGTGTACCTAGAAAATTAGATTAAACTGATTGTGTTTATTTGGTCACAGGTCCTAGCTATGGCCATCAGGCCTGGTCACGCTTTTTTACGACTCGGCCAATGACTTTAATATATTTTTGGCACCGCATGGTTTTCGACGAGTTTTAAATATATCACCTGAGGGAAAAGTTGCCAATTATTATTAGGCTTATTAATTTCCAGCTCCAAAATCAGGGGGTTAAACATACAGAAATATACTTGTTTTAAACCCATTGAATGTAAAAAAAGGTATTCAATGATTTATTTATAAAACAGTATCTTATATCCTATCTTCATACCTTAAATTTAAAAATGTTTACATCATTAATATGTAGTTTGAATTTAAACACACAAGCTACTGAAATCGCAGTACGAGAGGTTTAAAAGCAAAACCATCATCTACATTAATGACAATTTTTCAGGAGGGCAATCTGTCTACAACGTAACTAGTTGAACAATGTAGACGGTTGGGATTACGGAGTTATAGACATCTTGATTGTTTATGAAAATCAATATTATTTACAGAAAATAGAAAATGCGGTACTTTGGTATTATACGGATGCCACCCTTATACAGCGCGCTGCGGCAGTTATGTTAGGATGGGTTATCATAAAAATGATAGTAGGACTTTCCTTGTTTTGTTGCAAATCGAATGATACCTGATGAGTCATACTTCAGGCCGCCAAACCCCCTCCAAATAGGCCAAGGTCAGGTCGTTGACCGGAGCGCGCGCATCACCTGTCACCGCCTGTATCTGGGCCAGTGTCATGAGTGATTTATTGCCGTCTACTACGTTACATTTGTTTTCATAATGAGTGACGTTCTTTTGGTGTGGGATTTACCTCGAAATGAAGAGGAAACCGTACGTATTTTTATGATAACCCATCCTAACATAACTGCCGCAGCGCGCTGTATATTTGCCGGAGTACATGTGGCGATCGGGTGTAGCTGCTAGCGGCGGCGACGCATTCAATACGATCCTAGCGGACATCGCTGTCTTTTGGGAGGCACAACACAAAGACCGCTCATCAGAATGATGTAAAATTTGTACAGTAAGTCAATAAAAGTACGTTTTTTCGAATTATGCAGTTATCCTTTGTATCCGGTAAAAATTAACCTCCAAAAATAGTGGCATCCGTATAATACCAAAGTACCGAAAATGCCCACAAATATAAACTGTAACCAGACTATTTTACTGACCGGTAGATTACAAAACTTTAATTCCATGTCATAAGGTGACAGTGGGGCTTATTTGGCACATTACATGTAATAAAGATAGTTTGCACGTATGATCGTTTAGTAAGTCTACTATCGAGTAATTTATTCTTCACAATGAAAAGAAACTACTATAGGTCTACAACACTCTTGATTAACAATCCCAGTCAGCCGTGTTACGGAGTTATACTGTCCCAGTAATTCAAAAATTCCAAAACTTATTGTATTAATTTATCATCACTAGTCCAAACACTTAGCTTTTACATCGAAGTTTTCCAGTAAAAAATAAACTACTAATAAATCTAAATAGATATAGGCTAAGTATTGTTTTAAACACGACAAAACACTATCAATTTACATAACACTCACATTTTAAACTATTTCAAAATAACAAAATTGATGGAACAAAACATAACCTAACTTCATAGTTGAAAACATGTTTACATTTTTTGTGATTTGTAAACAAAGATTCAGTGTTTCCACGCAGCAGTAAAAATATCCCACGTGCTGATACAAAAAATCTCGCTTTATCCCACACTCTCCCCTATAATATCCCTTGTCATATCCCACACTTTCCCGCTGATTTGTTAAACAATGCATCACAATTAATGTTAAATATTATATGGTTATTGAATAATGTATTAGTACAATAGTTATACCGTTAGATAGAGCTTATTTAGATCTACTAATTACCTTTAGGTATTTTACATTTTAGTACCTCAAAGGTTTTGAGCAATGCGACATAGGTTAAATGATACGGTGAATTAACTAAATTAAATAATTTATTTACGTGAGAAGTACTAATATTTTTAATGGTAGTACTAAAGAGTACGAAGTAGGTACTAAATAATGGCAAATAGTTTGCTTGTTAATTCCAACATGGCTCGGCCAGCGAAATTGACATGATTCAGTGTTCGTTCTGTGACGTTTATAAAATCATAATAGGTGCGGACAGCGAGGTTAAAAAATGGAAAACCCCGCAACTGCCAGTACGGCGAGAAAATCCACTAGAAGTGCTACTGCTAAGGTGCTCTGGTCGTAAGTTGTAAGCAAACTAGCAGACGTAATGACGATTTCAAAAAAATCCCACTTTATCCCACAATCCCATTTTATCCCACAAGCAGTCAAAATATCCCATATAGGGGATAAAAATCCCTCAAGTGAAACACAGATAAATCCCAGCTGACATTTTAAAGACAACCATAGTCAATAGCTTACTACGAAAACCAATTCAACTACTGAATATCAAACATTAAAATTAGTTTTAATAATTATTATTAATCCAACATAAAATACAAATGCTGTGTTAAAACATCCCTTTGGTATCCCAAATGACTCCTTCAAAATTTCATTAAGAAATGTTGTACAGTTATTTAGTATTTCGATAACACACCCACACACACACACACCCACACACGGCCACTGAAACTTCTTCATCAATACAGTGATTCACTTCGTTCATCAATTAAATAATTTATTTACGTGAGAGGTACTAATATTTTTAATGGTAGTACTAAAGAGTACGAAGTAGGTACTAAATAATGACAAATAGTTTGCTTGTTAATTCCAACATGGCTCGGCCAGCGAAATTGACATGATTCAGTGTTCGTTCTGTGACGTTTATAAAATCATAATAGGTGCGGACAGTGAGGTTAAAAAATGGGAAACCCCGCAACTGCCAGTACGGCGAGAAAATCCACTAGAAGTGCTACTGCTAAGGTGCTCTGGTCGTAAGTTGTAAGCAAACTAGCAGACGTAAGACGTAATGACGATTAAAAAAAACCCACGTTATCCCACAATCCCATTTTATCCTACAAGCAGTCAAAATATCCCTTATATGGGATAAAAATCCCTCAAGTTAAACACAGATAAATCCCAGCTGACATTTTAAAGACAACCATAGTCAATAGCTTACTACGAAAACCAATTCAACTACTGAATATCAAACATTAAAATTAGTTTTAATAATTATTTATAATCCAAAATAAAATACAAATGCTGTGTTAAAACATCCCTTTGGTATCCCAAATGACTCCTTCAAAATGTCATTAAGAAATGTTTTACAGTTATTTAGTATTTCGATAACACACCCACACACCCACACACACACACCCACACACGGCCACTGAAACTTCTTCATCAATACAGTGATTCACTTCGTTCATCAATTAATGGGAGATAACCATAATTATAATACAAGAAATAGGAACAAATTTTGTCTAAATTCTCACGGATTAGAACTTTATAAAAAGAAGCCAACATTCATAGGTTCAAAATTTTATAATAAAATCCCAAAAGATATTAGATCTGCAGCTACTTCATCTGAATTCAAGAAAAAGCTCAAATGTTTTCTCCTCAATAAGGCTTTGTATTCTTTTGACGAAATTTGATTTGATTACTAGAATAAGTAGCCATATAATTGTATTATTTTTAATGTTTAGTTATGAATAATAATAAGATTTGTTTTGTTATGACGCCATTCATGTATATTTGTGTATATAACGAATAAAGAAAGTTTGAATTGAATTGAATTGAATTAAACTATGGGAAACAAAAACAATTTACTGATATATTTGTTATAAAATGTTAAATAACTAAATACTAGAGTACCCCCATGCAGCGCAAAGCGCCACTTTCTTGCTTTGCTCATAATAAGGAGGACTTCATATTGAATTCATTAGTTTTGAATAAATCTGAAGATTATAAAAGATTAGGGAAGGGAGAGCGGGATAAAAATATTTGTTAGTATGGCTAAATCCTTCAAAAAAGTAAAAATGTATGCCATAGTAACCTTCAAAACAAATAATAATCAGCTGATAATAATTATCAGGCGGTTTAAATATCATTTTATGAAAACACTTATGTTAATTTCTATAATTTGATTACACTATACAAAATAAAAATTTTAATGATAGTATTTCTAACATTTTAGAATTTAATCGAAAAGAGAAAATCAGATATTACATTTTTTTCCAATGACTGATGACATATATAGAAGTAGTTACAAATAAAATAAGACATGTATAAGCTAAATCGGTCCATTAATATGGTCAGGCTCGCTGTCATACAATTTTGGCCCGTGAGTACTTAGGTCATTGTAATAAGTATATCCCTAAGTCACCCCCAAATAAGTTGCCAATAATTGCCTAGAAATGAATCTACACATATTTCTGAACAAAATGAGCCATGTGAGAATAAAATCTGTTGGGTAAATCGGCCAGAATTACTGTTTTGTTCTCTTTCTAAAATGTGCAAAAACAATAAAATAAGCGTAACGAAAAGCCCAGTGAACAAAATCTTTTTTCAATGTCTGATGACACATTTATAGGTAGTTACAAAAAAAGATACATATATCAAGTAAATCGGTCCAGTAGAACGGTCAGCGTCGCTGTCTTTAGTTTTGGCAAAAGTTTTTTAATATATAATAAAGATGATACTAAGAAAAATATAAACACCAGTAGATAGGAGAAAATGAAAGGAGTTGTATGTTTTGCTACATTATTATTTGGCAAGCCAAATGAACCCTCTTACTTAACGAACATATGTTTTAAGTAATCATCTGATCTAAACAAACTTCCTCCATAAGATTAACACATGGGAACTTTAAAAGCACTGGGACAAAGCCCATTGACGATATATGTTAGTTTGGATGGGTGATGACATATCTAGGCATAATTACCTGTGATTTAAAAAAAAGAATCATGCAAATCAATCCAGTAGAGCGGTCAGAGTCGCTGTCTTTAATTTTGACAAAAGTTTGTTAATATATAGGATATTTATGGGCCTAACATCTCTACAAAATTAATGCTTTAGTTATCAGTTTGTAGTCTTTAATAAATATGATTAAATCTCCATGGTTAATATTTTAGCATTTTTATAAAATGTTGGACCACCAAGATGGTGGACATGCCAAAAATGGGCTTCACCAGCTGCGATGCTAAAGTAATAGGGATGCCCAGCCTATTTTTGTCTATGGTCTGTGATTATTGGTAATAATAAACTATACAAGATTTTATAGGTAATAAGGAATCTATTTATCTATGTAAAAAATAAGTTATTTTTCTACATCGCTTTGAGCAGGGAAATATTGTATGCAACGGAGTTATTTCAATTCTTGTTAAAATGTGTTTATCCATCTGTCTGTTTATAAGCCAGATCTGTTCTGCGTTTCATAACTAAAGACTGTACAGAATAAAACCAAATATTTTGCCCATTTTCATGTGGAGGAGGTACAGTTCGGGCCACGGTGCTTGGCACATGGGAAAGGCGAGAAACAACTCAAACTTCTTGTAAATAAAAGCAGACAATAACAAAAAAAACAATAACCAAAACCAATGTTTTAAAATTTAATTAATTAATTTTGCTCTCTGTTTACAAAATTATACTGTAACACTAACGGTACTAGGCCAAATAGGGGCGAAAAGTCATTCCAGAGCATACGCTAACCAGACGCCAAGCACTGCGACCCAAACTGTATCCTTTTGGCTGTTTTAAATTAAGGTACGTCATTAGGGCTATGCCACTTTGTCCGGCACTGCTAAAAAGTCAATCTTAAGGGTACAGGTTACTCAACCTTTCACTACAGAATGCACCATATTTGTTCTAATGAGCATGTAGTCAGCTAATGATATTTTATAACAGAATGGAGGAAGCACGTCTACTGTACTACTTGCAAAGGTATGATAAACCATATAAAATAACGGCACGGCAATGAATCATTAGCTACAGAACACGTAAAAGCCCTTGCAACATGGTATTTAAAGTTTAGTTTGTCTAGGAAGGTATGTGATTATACTGAATATTTTATATTTTTTTAAGTCCACTTTCAATAAGCCCAACAAACTACAGGAGTTATTGAGCAGATATTTGGAAGAAGATGGGTCCATCCCAAAAAAATAGTTATGGGCTTATTCCCGTTTCAATGAGGCTCGGCCGTAACGTCCTTCAACTTCAACATTTCCATGTTAATTGTATACTTACTAGACCGATTGAGCAAATATTTATTAGAAAGACAGCAAGCAATGCACTATAGTCAAAAACAGGCCTAAGCTTTCCATCCTGTTTTTGAGACTTATCTGCTCTGTCGGCCTTTACAATTTTAATTTATTCATCACTGACATTAGTATTCATCACTGACATTAGTATTCATCACTGACATTAGTATTCATCACTGAACCGATTTAGCATACATTTGTTAGGAGTATAGTAAGTACATCAGAATAAAACCTTTGCCTATTCCTGCTCAAAAAATGCTTAACCAAATGTTGGAGCTATCAAATTTATGGGTTAATAAATGTGTTCTAATCAGGCCTCATCCATGGAAAAATATAGTATTGTATAGAAAGGTATTCGAAAAAAAAACTAACATTAGGGTTAACATTAAGATTTATAAATAAGAACAAAATAATCAACAGCTGTTCAAAACCAACCATTCAATTGTAAAAATAACACTCACTTGGTAATGTATCATGTGATTTTTGTGAGAAAAGTGATTAGAATCAATCTGAACATAACTTTAAATATAAATGATTAGGTTATGTAAAAAATGCGAGAACCATTCAGACTGAAGATTGAATATATAAACAGACTTGAACAAGAAACGAACAAATAAGCAAAGCAAATACTGTACGCTCGCCTTGGAGAGGAACCGTGAATATAAGTACTCTAGGCATTTTTAACAAATTGACTGGCTTTTTGAGTGATCTCGGTCCCCCAGGTGCTTTAACAAATGTAACTAACTTCTCGCAAACATAAGATTGTACTGTGATCGCAAGTGAAGCCGCAACGGGCTACTAGTACTGTATTAAATAGATTAGCAGAGATTTTAAGGGGCCATACACATATTATGTAACACATTTTTTGTCATTTCAAACCTTCCCCTCCTCCAAGTAACACACCGTAATGCTTAAACATACCCCCCTCTCACCCGATGTGTTACGTTACTCAATCTTAGTAGGCTTTAAAACAGCTTAAACCTTTTAAATATCGTTTTATTAACAATTTGGAATATAGATTTAAATAATCATAAATAAATAAATCATTAAACTTTTAATGGCATTCTTTTAGTACCATTTTTTAATAACTTGTTTCAAAGCAAAATTAATGCAAACAAACAAGACTGTTACTTAAAATATAAACAACAAAATAAACTATCTCAGCTAAAACTTAACAAATTTAATTAATAACTAATACAAATACAAAACAATGTTATGGTAACAGTTGTCGAGTGTTAAACAAAATAAATGTGTTGTTACTACAGTATTACAAAAAATTACTTTTGAGAGACATAAAACTAAAGTCGTCAGATAAATATAAAATGTTATATTTATAAGAACCAAACAGTGCAATTAAAATCTGTATAAGTTAAAAGTTAACCAAACATTGAAGTAAAAACTGTGGTAAATGTTATTGATAAAAAAATAAATACATGATTAATATAAAAAGTACTTTTGAAATATCACAAAACTAAATTTATCAGATAAATAAAAAAGTTTTTTTAAAGATTTATAACATTATTAACAGATACGGGAGTGTGTCAGTTCTTAAGGTTAAAATATGTGAGTTACGTAATGTTGATCCAACCCCCCCACTCTAAGAACTGGCATGAATCAATTCTTAATCACCACATAACACTTCTAAGCACCACATAACTCTTAAGTGCGTTACGTAATATGTGTATGGCTCTTAAGATACTAACTGCTTTACATAAACTTTGTGGAGATTGTGGTGATTTGTGGTTCCAAAATCTTCCAGTTCTCTTTAAAATAAATAGACTGAGATCAAGATTCAAGAGATGGATTTCCTTGGAAATGAAAAGAAAAATTGTGTTCTGCAGCCAATCAGTTAAATTATTTGGTCACCAATTTCAGGCTAAGAAAAAACTGCATTTTGCTTGTTGATATGCTTTTATAAATATGTATGTGAGCAGTTAGTTGCTCAATGACATGATTAACGTGGATTAAACTGCTTCTTGTTTTGTATGTTTATGCTGTGGGATTTAGTCTAGGTTCCTGGGGTTTTACAGACTATTCTAGCTTGCATGTCTGTTATGAACTTGCCATTATGAAATATGTATACCAATCTATTTAGTGTTTTGTAATAACTATTTGTTAGTTTTGTCCATTGTAATTCTGTTATGGGCTTTAATGGTATTATGCCAAAGTCGAAAAAATAAATAAAAAAAACAACTTGCATGTTTTTTAGTTCAGTTAACATATGATATGTTGTGGCTCTAATTATCCTTGTAAACAAGCAGTCTTAATTTTATTTATTCAATAATCATTTTAGCCAATAAATAACTAAACTTTTAGTTTGTTTATATTATAAAAGTTAAGTTTAATTCTGAAGAGTAGTTACATAAGTGATTAGTTTAAAGATGAACCATATATGTTTGTGGGGTACAGTTTTGCTTTTCCTGCTATTTTCAGCCATGCTGAGAGCTGAAGCTGAAATGTCTTTTGAATATTGTTATAAAAAATACGCAGATGCTCACTTCTGGACTCTTTGTGGGGGATGTGCCGTGTGCCAATCGATACCAGATAGGCCTATGTACTGTGATTATTCATTCCTTCAACACATTTTTCAAGAGGGAAGCTGTAAAATTACTAACAACTGTAATGCCATATCAAATGGTGAAAACGTCTCTACAGGTTATTGCAAGAAATTTCCTTGTGTTCCGTTGTTGGGAACATTTAAGTGCCAGTGTGATTCTACCAAATTTGGTCGACTTTGTCAGTATGATATCAGTCAAGGGCTGAAGTTTGAAGAGATTTCTGTTGTGGAAAATATACTGTATAGTCCAATTTTTTATGTAACTGGATATTTAACCATTTCTGTTTTCTTTAGTCATTTAGGCAGAGGTTTGGAAATAGCCATCGAGACCCTAACAGAAAAGCTTGTGTACAATTCAGATTCAAAGATGTGTCAAGAGTTTCACTTTACCCAATTAGACCGATACTGCACTGACTATTATCCTCATTACAAACAATTGTGTATCGAAGGTTGGATCAATAATGTATCTAAGTTGGAAAAAGTTAAATGGGTAATTACCATCAGAATTCCTTTCCCAGACCGTTCATTCAATGTTCCAGAAAGAAAACGTTTACGAATAGGCAAAGGCCCTCACTATCAATTCACTGTGATGGGCATGATTGAATCTGTGAAGTTAATTGTGCATCACAACAAAGATAATTTTTCTGTTTTTGACACTAACTTTACTGCTGTGAATTTGTTTTTTAGTCCAGATTTTTCATTTTGTAAACCCATACTCTATATCACAGAAGGAAGTCAAACTTTATTGGACCCAGTTAAAATTGCTACAAAAACAGAAATTACCATCAGTAGTATGTATATAGTAGATGAAGATAGATGTTATATCGAAAATCTTCAGGACTTGAACATTAAGTGGCGGTTTTGGAAGTACGATATCAATCATTGCGAGGTGAGTGGAGAATACCTAATGGACAGATTGCAAGTGGAATATTTAGAATTCAAACCCTTTTCCTTAGATGTTGGTCAATACAAGATAAGGACCAATGTCACATTGTGGTACAAACTCAAAGAAGGATTTTCAATTGCATATTCATACTTTGAGGTTGTAAAAGTCGATCTCGAGGCAATAATTCAAGGTGGAGATACTCGAAATGTATATTACAATACTGATAAATTGGTACTAAATGGGAGTATGTCGAAAAACCCAAATTTAAATATTGCAGAATGGTCACATGATTTAACCTTTTATTGGGAATGTGATAAGGGTGGAGTAGGCCTTTGTGGTGGAGTATTTTCAAATCAACCTTATATGATTTATCGGGGCCCTTTCATAATAAATGAAACATATATGTTTGCACTAACAGTAAGATCAAAAAAATTTCATATTTACAAAAAAGTAACTCAAAAAATAATTATGGTGCCCATGAAAGTTCCTACTCTAGAAATTATTTGCAGAAAAAATTGTGTCGGATCAAATTTTGAATCAAATCCAGAGGAGTCTTTATATCTTGAAGTTGTAATTGCTGATTCACCTCCGGGATTGTATATAAATTACAACTTTACTTGGACTTACACAGTGATGAACAAGGAAAACTCAAAGTCTGTAGATGAGATTGCACAACTAAATACTCCAAGCAATGTGTTGATTGTGTTTGGAAATACTCTTACGCAAGGGCAAACATACACATTCGTAGTTGAAGGAGGGGCAGACATTCCTGGGCATGCGTCATTCCATACAGTTACGTCCACAACACCAAGACCTTTTTCTTGTAAACTAAAAACAACAAAAGTTACGAAAGGATATTTTGAGAATCAGATCACATGTGATAAGTTATTATTTGATAATTTATCACCAAATTATGAGTATTATGACAGATATCCAGACTCTGATGAAAAAGGTCGACTACTAGGGCGTAAAAAGGCAAACATTTTCAGCCATGTAGCCTTTTCACGAGGTCAGTTAGTAGTAGAGGTTTCTAATCGACAGGGAATGGTAAGCATTGCCAAAGTTGATGTCGATATAGTAGCATTAAAAAGGCCTGATAGGATGGTTAAACATTTACTTTATTATTTTGAAAGATACCAGCAGACCACTGATCCAGCTTTTAAAGCAAATTCTTTATCAGTCATAGTCGATATAATTGGCAGTCAAAGAGAAGAGTTTCCAGAGGCATCTGGTATTGTTGGAAGTTTATTAGAAGCGGCAAGTATTGAAAAAATAACTGATTTTTCAAGCATGAAAATCTGGCTTTTTGCTTTAGACATCCTCGCCATGCAGGGGAGAAACTTTGGACTGCAACCTAAAAGTTTGGAACACCTAAGTCAGATTCTAAGAAAACTTTCTTTCAGGTTAAAGCAGTCTATGGTAAACGTCTACGATATTGTTAATGATTTTACTACTACTGAAATCGTTCAACTGTCCCAAGCTTTCATAAATGTCTGTAACTTCTTATATGAAAGTAGACCCTATCCAATTACCATTGAAACAAGTAAAGAAGAAAAAATTGACACAGTTCATTCTAATTACAGGGAAACTACTTATAACATGATGATGTCCATAGACAATGTGATGTCGACAATCATTCTGAACACATTACCTCATATGTCACCGACAGTAATTAGAGCGTCAAATTTTACAATTTGGATAAAAGAAGATTCACCTAAATACTTTTATAAGGTATCATCAAACCAAATTAAAAATGAATCATTATTAGGAGTTGAAGTATCTTGGGGCTTGTCTAATTATCTTACAAAGCTGGCAAAAACTGTTGTGCTAGAGTTAGTTGTCTTTAACGGAAACCCTTTTTGGTGGCAAAAGAACCTAGCGATAACAACAAATGCTATCGATTTAAAAATTCGTAGGTCAAAAGCTGACCCAGGAGAATATATTTCAAAATTACCTTATTCGATCGGTATTTTACTCGATTACTTTGATAGCAAAGAGACAATTGTCACAGGAACAGTCCAACAACCTGACCCAGGCAAGTCACTAGAAACTGCTGATTTACAAGTAGCTATTCACAAAATCAGGGCAGAAAGATGTGGTCAGTTAAAAATTAAATTCGTTAACTTGAATCAAGGTGAAATAATTAAAGTTTTGATGTTTTACAACTTGCGTCCGGATTATGAACAGGTTAAGAACTTGGGACAGAATATTACAAGTTTGTCACCAGACTTTGTAAAACAACTTGTTGCCCCGACTTCAGAAGATATTTATGATCTTTATTTCGTAGGAATTCTTCCGGGACCACATTTACCAGTTGGGCAGTGGATGAATTATAGTTTTGAACTGAAAAATATACACTGTGTCAGTTGGTATTACAATGGCTGGAGGACAGATGGTTGTGAAACCAAAGATCTCCTTGTTGAATCACAAAAGTTACATTGTGAATGTTCTCATCTATCTACTTTTGCTGGTTATTCGAATTTGCCTATTAATTCTGTGAATCCATTTGATGACTACAAACTATTAGTACATGTCTTTGAAAACCCTTTTGTTTTTGTGCTTGTGGCCTGTCTTTTGGTATTATACTTTTTCCTTTTATTTTGGGCTGCACGTAAAGATTGCAGAGACAGAGTTAAACAGTGTGCAATTTATCTCGAAGATAACTTACCTTATGACAAATTTCCATATCTAGTGGCAGTTTACACAGGTACCCGTTTATTTTCTGGTACGACATCAAATGTGGGTATTGTTATCGAAGGAGAAAATGCTATCAGCAGACCTCACATCCTTAATAGTACAATGTTTAGAACACTACAAAGAACAGATGATAATTGGTTTATATTGTTCACTCCAATATATTTAGGAAAAATTAAGTTGATACAACTGTGGACAGACTATTCTGGTAGGAGACCAGAATGGTATTGTAATAAAGTTGTGGTTATTGATGTGACGGAGAAGATAAATTATACATTTTTAGTAAACTCTTGGATATCCTTGAGATTCGGGGAACACATTGTAAGATTTGTAAAAGCAGATACAATAGAAAATAAACAAAAGAGAGATTTAGCCAGTGATAATTTAATATTTGGGTTTCGCGAAGGACATTTATGGTTTAGTGTTTTTTCAAATCATCCTCGAAGTGGTCTCAGAACATCTCAACGACTCTCTGTTGCATTTTGTGGGTTCTTTGTCGCTTTGCTGGTCAGCTGCATGTTTTATGGAGTGTTAAAACACAGGATAGAAGAAAATTCTTCATTTACCCTCACTGAAGAGCAGGTTTTTGTTGGTGCTTGTAGTTTTCTATTGTCTGCAGTTCTAGATGGTACAGTTTTAAGTTTTTTTATGAAAAGTGCAGCTTTACAGGAAATGGAAGATTATTCTTCCTCGGAAGGTAATATAGATGGTAAAAAGGGCCCTGGAATTTGTGAAAGAATGAGGAGAGCAAGAGTAAAAGCAGAGAAAACACATGGTCCGTTCTTCACAAGATTTAGTAAAGTTATTTTGAAAACGATAATGAAAAAAAAACAGTTTTTACCGGTCCATCTGGACATAGATGTTATTCAGACAAAGAAGAAAAAAAGTTGTAAAAGGATTTTTTGGACAGTAGTCTCTTGGTTTACTTGTATAAATATTATTATTGCATGTTCGTACTTCATAATATTATATGGCCTTAAGTTCGGGAAAGTAAAAAGCCTAGAATGGCTCAGCTCAGCATTTCTGGGATTGGGAGAAGGAGTGTTCCTGGCATCACCTACTAAAATTGTGTTTCTTGCAGTAATATCAGGCATAACATTTACTCGAGAGTATGAAGTTGTAAAGTATGACATAGATTGGAAAAAATTACGCCTGTATAAAAAATGCCTAATGAAAAGACATTCTGATATGGGTAAAAAACTTATAGCTGTGAGAAGTCAACAAAAGTACATTCCTGTTAGTCATGAGGGCCTTAAGCAAAAAATGGAAAAACAAAATAAACTGGACGCAGGTTGGATGTTATTAGATAATGTCATCATAGGAATCCTTGCGGTTTTGTTGATTATCCAGAGCAGCACGTTGTGGACAACCAAATACTTCTGGAACAACTACCAAATTAGATATCTCTTAAAATCGGCCTATAAAGAGGAAGGGTTCAAAACCAGTGAAATAAAAAATATCACATTCTACCTACCATTTTTGAAGGATCATGTATTTCCATTGATATATAAGTCAGAATGGTATAATGGACTACTATTTGAAGCAGTAAATGATTCTTTAGGCAACAATATCAAATATACTATTAGTGGAACCAGCGCTCTCTTTGGCCTTCCTCGTTTATCTCAGGTTCGACAAAAACCCAATTTGTGTGAAAAAAATATTTATGATGGATTGCCAGCATCTTGCCCAAGCGGATTAACTGAAAATACTGAAGACACTGATGTATATCAAGAAGGATGGACGAGTGGAGGTCGGTATGAATTGTTTATAACATCATCACCTTGGAACTATATTCATTCAGATGAATCTTGTAATGCAATTGCTTTCAGCTATCCAAATTTGAAATATGACTGCGGAGGATATATCGTTGATCTCGGGTTGTCACAAATGTTGTCAGAAGATACGGTCGTGTATCTCAGCGAAAATGATTGGCTAGATAAAAGAACTTCAGTTGTTCTGTTTGATCTGAGTCTATACAATGTGAATACGGGAACGCTAAGTTGGCTGATGTCAATTACGGAGCGATTGTACATAGGCCTCCTGATAAACAAGCTTTTTGTTTTCACGGTAAATCAAGGATACAAATTCTCTCTGATAGACTGCATTCTCCTCATCAGTCTGTGCTCTTTCGTCATCAGAGTTTTGCTTTTCGTCAATAGGAGAGGAGTTGTACATGCTCTGACAGATTTTTGGACACTTGTTGAAATAACAATTGTTTGGTTGAGTCTATATTGTGCTTTCTTATATATAAAAAGCGTTCAGCTTACATCAAACCACCTGAAGGATTTTCAAAATCGATATCGTGAAAAACATTTTCAATTCTTACCCCTGCTTCCAAATTTGATTGAGATCAGGTTAATTATAATGATACTTGTTGTCATAGTGCCCTGCAGATTTATGAAGTCGTGGAAGTTCGGAAGGACGTTTGACGTCTTCTTCTACACGCTCATCTCCGCTTGGCAAAGTTTAATGTGGATTCTGATAATATTAATCATAATGATATTATCATATTGGAAGGCTATTACACATATTTTAAACAATTTGATACTTTTACAGCCTAGTTCCATTCTCTTACATAAATCAGATTTTAAATTAACGGTGAAAAGTTGTGTGGATTACAAATGCAAAATTAGTCCATTTATGTTAAGTGTTGTTTCTCTTGTGTTTTTACAGTTTATAGTTTCACACTATTTAAATGATTACAGGATCATCAAGAACAAAATGACTAAAGTAGTTCCTAATATTTGGACAGTACTATTTAAAGGTCAAGAAAAAATTGCTTTACATTATAGTTAATACCAATTACAATTAAAATCATTTGTAATAAGTACATGTGCCATTAAAGTTTGAAGTAAGGTTGACATAACATTGAAGATCGAGGGTTCTCACTAAGGGTTCGATATTTAATCTTATATGTAATCTTGTATTTAAGGATATAGTGTGAGCAGAGGGTCTATGAGGTGACTGTTGTTGGCCTTAACTGATAAAAACATCTTAGGTTTAAATCAAACAAAAAATTAATTTAAACCTAACATTACACAAAGTTTTAATTTTGTTTCTATAAAATTGATGATTTAAATGAAGCTGAACCTTCAACACATAATTTAAAGGTTTACTAAACTTTTGTTTAATATGAGGTGACAATAATCTACCAACACGAGTTACATCCAAACCAGCGACTGCTTTGACATAGGCCTAACTTAGTAGTTTCCAATATTATTGAACTTAAAATCTTCATATTGGACACTGCAATTTCTATTCATTGTGATTATCAACTCATCACTTATCACAATGGAAGCCTAAAACAGCATAATATAATTACAACTTACCGTAACAGTTTTAAAGTGTCCAACGGTACTAATTTTAATAATTGTATTGAACTGCAGAATTGGAATATTTAGACTATAAGAGAAGTCCAGTTGAAAAGTATAAATATTTTGATACTTGTTGGCGAATTTCCCCAACAGAGAAGAAGCTATTACCGTAGTCGGCATGGTAAGACCTAGGCCCGGGACGATGATAACTTTTCGTTTTGAGGTCCCCAGATGCCAAAAACACCATTTGTATACACACACACACACACACACACATATATATATATATATATATATATATATATATATATGTCTGTGAGCATGATAACTGATCTGGTAAAAATGATCCGATTTTTTTGAAATTTGGTATAAAAGTGTAAAGCAAAATTTATGACTTTAATGTTCGAAAACCAGCCAGATTGCTCCAACCGAATGAGTATTTTGGGAGGGGTTTTGTACCCCAAAAATGGGGTTTTTGAAGTTTTTACATGTAATATTTTAAAAAGTAAAATTTTAATTTTCACCATTGAATTCAACTTTAAAAAACACACAGTTTGGTGTTTTGATCATTCCTCTATGTCATTTGGTTACAGAGATATTGAAAGTGCTAAACACAGTACGTTGTCCAATGTTATTCTTACGGAGAATAAGAAAAATGTATATCTTGATTATTTATGAACGTATACTAACGAAACTTGGTATACGGCTTCATCTGGTTGTGATCTATCGTTATTTGTACAAATAAAGCAATTTTTACCAATTATTCCCATAGCAGCAAACCTGCATACTCAGTCCCCATGTTAACAAATGATCAAAATACCAAATTGTGTGTTTTTTAAGCTGAATCCAGTGGTAAAAACTAATATTTGACTATTTCAAAAATGATATGTACAAATTCTTAAAAAACATTTTTGGGGTACAAAACCCCCCAAAATACCCCTTCGGATAGAGCGATCTGGCTGGTTTTTGAACTTAAAGTCATAAATGTTGCTTTACATGTTTATACCAAATTTCATCAAAATCGGATAATTTTTACGAGAGTTATCGTGCTCACGGACATATAGAATAATAAACAGTCTGTCATATGACGAATCATGCTTTGAACATTTCAAAGAAGACAAAATATTTACTATATTTGGATTATATGTTGTAGAATTACTAAAATACTACTTAAAAAACAAATACCCCCGTAGCAGCAAACCTGCGTACTCAGCGAATTTCCAATGCATATATATGTTTCTTAATACCACATAAAGCCAAATACCAAGTTTCATCAATATACATTCATAAATAAACGATTTATGACATTTTAATTATTCTCCATAACAAGAACATGGCGGCTGAGTATGCAGGTTTGCTGAAGCAAGGAACACAAAAAATGGGGTTTTAAACAAATATCAATACAACTCATGTAGGTAAAGCCACATACCAAATTTCATTAATTTATTTTCATAATGAAGGCAGATAACACGTTACTTATTCTCCATAAGAACAACATGGGGCTGAGTACGCAGGTTTGCTGCTACAGGAGTCTTTGGTAGAAAATTGTTTTTTTAAGCAGATATCAATGGTCCACAACCAGATGAAGCCGTATACCAAGTTTCATCAGTATACGTTCATAAAGAAGCGAGATATAAAATTTGTATTTTCCTCCATAAGAATAACATTAGACAACGTACTGTGTTTAGCACTTTCAATATCTCGGTAACCAATTGACGTAGAGAAATGATCAAAATACCAAATTGTGTGTTTTTTTAAGCTGAATCCAATGGGAAAAACTAAAATTTGACTATTTCCAAAATTATGTGTAAAAAATTCGAAAAACCCATTTTTGGGGTACAAAACCCCCCCAAAATACCCTTTCGGATAGAGCGATCTGGCTGGTTTTCGAACTTAAAGTCATAAATGTTGCTTTACACGTTTATACCAAATTTAATCAAAATCGGATAATTTTTACGAGAGTTATCGTGCTCACGGACACATATATATATATATATATATATATATACACAGTTTCGAACGAATGGTGTTTTTGGGGTCTGGGGACCTCAAAACGAAAAGTTATCATGGTCCCGGGCCTAGGTCTTACCATGCCGACTACGGTAATAGCTTCTTCCCTATAGGGGAAATTCGCTAAAACAAATTTACTAGCAAGCAATGCCACAGCAATATGACACAAGAAAAAAAAAAAAATCCAACATCCAATACATCGAACAACAATATATGAAAAAACTATTTATTATGCAATTGGCAAATTATTAAACAAATTAAAGGAAAATCACAACAAATTAATTCAAGCAGGGACATCAAAAAAGTAAAACTATATTATTTAGAAAATCCTTTATATGTACTCGATCATGAATTCAACGAAATACAGAAGACAAAGACAACAAACTGATCTCTATCATTCCTTTTTATTTGAAATTTTGCACACATTTTTGTAATGTTATAGGTATGCAATAAATTATTATTATTATATATATATATATATATATATATATATACAGTTTCAAACAAATGGTGTTTTTGGGGTCTGGGGACCTCAAAACGAAAAGTTATCATGGTCCCGGGCCTAGCCGACTACCATGCCGACTATGGTAATAGCTTCTTCCCTATAGGGGAAATCGCTAAAAATTAACTACCTTAATAAAAATAATATAAAACAACAATCAAATCCCATTTATGAAAGGTATTTATGATTTATTTAATTGAGAAAGTCAATCAAGTTTTACTTAAACCATTATTATTATGTTATCAGTGTTACCTTTTATCACAGATATTTCCCCTTTCCAAGAGTAAAAATTTTGTTAAATTATCCCTCCCTAGAAAAAAATTATGAATCCAGTAATCCTATAAATTATCAATAGATGTGTACAACCGTCTTTATTCAACATTTTTGAAAAAAGTTTATTCAGCCAATTAATAAATTATTTATAAAGTACTTACAATTAACAATTGCTCACAAGTTAATTAATAATAATTAACCTGAAAACTAACAAACTTATCTAAAAGCCAAATATGCCTATAATAAATCAAACAACCAACAATGACATTCATTTTCCCAATACAATCGAGATAACAACTAATACCCCCATCGCAGCAAACCTGCGTACTCAGCGAATTTCCAATGCATATATATGGGTATCACTACTACCTATACCCACTTACCAAGTTTCACAAAAATACATTCAATTAATAAGTGATATATAGCATTTGATTTATTCTCTATAAGAATAACATTATAATTGAGTACGCAGGTTTGCTGCAACAAGGAAGATAAGAAATGTGTTTTTTTGCAATTGTCAATATAACTCAACCAGGTGAAGCTACATACCAAGTTTTATTGATTTAGGTTCATAACTAAGGGAGATATAAAACTTTACTTATTCTCCATATGAATAACATGGGGCCGAGTATACAGGTTTGCTAATAACAGGAAAAATCAACAAAAACCATTTTTTTTGTACTAATATCAATATACCACAACTAGTTGAAGCCACATACCAAGTTTCATCAATATACATACATAAATAATCAAAATATAACATTTTTATTCATTCTTCATAAGGATAACATTGGACAACGTACTGTGTTTAGCACTTTTAATACCACAGCAACGGTTGGACGTAAAACAACTATTAAAACACCAAAATGATTGTTTTGTAGAGCTAAAGTGATTGGTAGAAAGAAATGTGGAGTTTTTAGTGAAATTATCTGAGGAAAATCTAAAAACCATATTCCCATAAGATTAACAAGGGAAATTTTATGGACACATTTTTTGACTTTTCTCCACAACCACTAAACTTAGCTTAATGATTCACAATACTAAATTATTTGTTTTTTAAATCTCTATAAAATGGATATAACCAAAATCTAGTGTTTTTAAAATTGTAGGGTAAAAAGTTCAAAAAACTGTTTTTTGGAAAATTTTAAACCTCCATAAAACCCCCTTCCCATAGACCGATCAATCTGGTTTTCGAACTTAGTCATAAATGTTATTCTCCACATTTGTGCCAAATTTTATCAAAATCGGGTGGTTATTTAAAAAGTTATCGCGTTAACGGACACATGTATATATATATATACATATATATAAATTTGAACGAATAGTGTTTTTGGCATCTGGGGACCTCAAAACAAAAAGTTATCATGGACTTGGGCTTAAGTCTTACCATGAGACCTACGGTAATAGCTTTCCTATAGGGGAAATTCGCTAATACAATGCATATGACAAGTAACAATGAAAGATGTATATATAACTCTTTGGAAAAATATGGAGTTATGAATCTATATTATTAATATACTACATGCAAACTTTGTAAACAATAAGGTTTTTTGTTTCAAGATTTACCCCCACATATTGTACACTGAAGCGTGCATCTAGGTGTGGAGATGTGCAAACTGGCTTTAGATTTTTTATATAGGCCTTAGGGCTCTGCCCCACGGGACTTCTAAGTCCCCATGTTTTTCAAATGGAGGAGAGTTTTATTTGGTTTATTTCACAGTACCTGGGGGGCCGAGCTTTGCTCGGGAGAAGGCAGTCAGTTTGTTTAGATGACTTGGAACATATTTCACCTCTTCCCCCTACTAATAATCAGATTTGTTGAACTCATTTGCCTCTTTTCTACATTTTAAGGTCACTCCAGTTGTTATTTATAGCTCAATGTCCCATTGATTTATTTTATTACTCTATATGTAATATTCACTCAAATCTTTTAATCTTTTTTTTTTGTACATAATTTATTTCTGGTTCAACGTATTCACATTATACACAGAATTATTAATTAAGAAGGATGGAAAACATTAATAATAACATAGTAGGTTCGCCCTAATCAGAGACACCTTGAGACTATTTTGAAAACTAAAATGAACTTAATAAAATGTTTCTTTTGAAAAAAAGAGAAGAAAGGGGTTTAAACTAAAACAAACTAAATAAAAACAAGGTTTACATGTTTGGCAAAATATCTTGGTACAATCGAGGTTTCAGTCTTCTGTTTAATAGTTGCAATCCAAGTCCAAAATGTCTAGCTCCCGGTACATTAGGCAGACGGTGTGAAATCTTTGTTGTAACTTTCTTGACGTATTCCGTTATAAAGTCAACTCCAAGTTCCCGGTGTAATTGAATGTTTCGGATGTACCAAGGCGAATTTACAGCAATTCTTCGCACTTTGTTTTGAAATACTTGAATTTTTGAAAGTTTGCTTGTAGAAATAGTGAGTCCCCATAGTTAGAGTTTGATATTTCTAGTAATAAATGTTCACCATTACAATGAAATTATTTAATTACAAAAATAAATAATACATAATACAAAAACTGACAAAACCAAACATTTAAGGAAGTGAGAATAAACAAATCACATATCAGCTGATTTGTAACATATTTCACAAATTAACTTTTCTTTGATACTCCCTCAGAGTTAATTTGGGCAATATCGGTAGCACTCCTGGCAAGAGTCCCAAACCAAGGATTGGGCAGACTTTTCGTGAGAATATCAGCGAGCTGCCTTTCCCCTTCAATGTGTTTTACTTCAAGTTCTCCTAGGTTCACTTTCTCCCTCACAAAATGATGTCTTACATCGATGTGCTTGCTCTTGAAGTGAAATACAGGGTTTTTCGCAAGATGTACTGCACTTAGATTGTCGATATACAGTTTAGGTTGACCTATACCCATCGATATCTCTTGCAATAGTCTTTTCAGCCATACAAGTTGCTTGGCTGCTTCACTTGCTGCCACATATTCGGCTTCCATTGTAGAGACAGAGATACATTTCTGCTTTTGGCTTAGCCACGTAAGCGTACACCCAGCGTAAGCACAAATTACACCTGTACGAGAGTGTCTGGATTTGTCGGCGGCATAATCTGCATCACTGAATCCCACAAGCTCCCTCTTCTGACCACTTCTGTATGTTAAACTGAAGTCCATGGTCCCCTTCAGGTATCGAAAGATCCTCTTTACTTTCCTCCAAGAACGGTCAGTTGGATGCTCAACATCCTGTGCTGCCATGCTTACTGCGTATGAAATGTCAGGTCTGGTACCGGAAGACAGGTAGATTAAACTTCCAACTGCTTCACAATAAGGCACCTCCTTATCCAATGGCTTTTCAGGGTCATCGATTACACCAATTACTTCGATTGGAGTTTTAACAGGGTTGGCATCAGTCATACGAAACTTTGATAGCAATTTCTCAACATAGGCTCGTTGACTGAGAACTATGTTTCCGTTTTCTTTTTGTTCTATTTTGATGCCAAGGTAGCAGTCTGGATCGGAAACTTTTATCTTAAATTTGGTTTCTAAGTTCCTTAGAAAATCCATTACATCCTTCAAGTTTGTCCCGGCGATAAGTCCTTCATCAACATAACAAACTACTATTAACTTGTTTTCATTTTTATTTCGTACGTATAAACAGGGATCTGATTTACTCTGCTGTAATCCTTGCTTTTTAATGAAATCGTCGAGTCTCTTGTTCCAACACCTAGGGCTTTGTTTCAACCCACAGAGACTTCTGTTTAGTTTCCATACACGATCGGTACCATCCTCAAAGCCTTTAGGTTGACTCACGTACACCTCTTCCTTAATGTTACCATATAGGAAGGCTGTTTTGACATCAAACTGCCGCATCTGAAGTTTTTCGTTAGCTGCAACACTTAGAACTGTGCGAACAGTTTCAAGCCTATTATAAATTATTATTATTATTATTATTATTTTATTCATAATAAATAAAATAGTTCTATGAGAGAAATAAAGAACAGCTGTTAGTTACAATGAACAAAGAAAAATCAATTTACTCACTTATGAAAAACTATACATCAGTTAAAAAAAAAAAAACATATCAATAGTATTCACAGAAAAATGTTCAAAATGTCTCTATAACTCAGGGTATTATATATTCATGGGTTCAAATGCTTCTGGCTTGTTAACAAAAGTTATCATAAAGATCAAATTAGAATATTCAATGCAAAATATTATGTAGAGATATTAAATTTTGAAAAAGAATAATGTTCAAAGGCTTTTCGAAAAACTTGCTGAGATTGTATTACACTTGTCCTTTCTTGAAGTTAAAATAGTTGACAAAATAATTAATTAGTAGTTTAGATGAGTCCAAAAGTTCCTATTAAAATCAATAAAGTTCTTCCAAATGGAGCTGAAAAAGGTTAGTTCTGAAAAATGGAGTGATCTCACCAAAGTCCTGTTAATGGCCTATGATAAACGATAAAAGATAAAAAAGGATTCAGGTGGGCTAATACAGCTGGGGGAAACTTTATTAAATTTGTTAAACCGCACTAAATAATAAAAACTGGACAAATTCTCTTCTTCTAAATTTCTGGATTAGAGCAACATGCTCCTTGCCCTAAGACTTCCCAAAGGCAACTCCTCTCACTTCTTGTTCAAATTGTAGAAGAAGGTCTATTATCCAATAGCGTCGCTTGCCAATAATCCAGGATCTGTCTAATTTTTCTATTGGCTAACAGCTGAAAATTACACTTTTAATTGGTTGTACACTTCACTGAATTTATAAAATCATTCTCTACATAATTGAATTTGGAAAAACATGAATTTAGGTCTTCAAAACTAGAAAATATGATTAAGAATCGAAATAGTTACTAAAATATATTAAATTCAACTTAAAATACTCATAATTGCATTTCTACAATGACCATGTCAAAAAACAGCTGTTTAGGGAAATCATACAAGTTTCACAATATTTGCAATGTTTGGTTAAATATTTAATTTCTGCACATATTTAGGTTATTTCTCCTATACCCTAAGTTTACAATTAATTTTAGTTCAATTGTTAAAATATTTACTTTTCATTATAATGTACACTTGAATTTAAAAAATGTAAAATAATGTCTTAAAAATAGCGGTAGGATACAATGTGCTGTGTGGACAATTATACGGTAGTAGTTCAGAGTTTATCCACTAGGTGTCGGCACTGAATGGACCGGCTGGGTGGTAAGTGACAGACGACCTCGTTCAACAAGATGGCTTCCGTGGATCAAAAGAATGGTGTTGTATGTTTACCTATTTACATTTATTTCGTTTTCAATTACATTTGTGTGTAAATCTTATAGTTAAAATGGATAGGAGAAGTGTCCTACTTACTCTTAAATTCCAATCATTATGGTTATATAGTTCGAAATAGTGCTAATCTTCTCAGAAAGGTGCAGTGTTAGAAAGGTTATTTCCGTTGTGAAAAATAGTCGTACATAAGGAATTTAAATCTTTCTACGATACTATTTACAAATGACATGGGTTACTTAAATCCTATTACAAAATTCTTTTGTTCTGGTATAAAAATAAATAAACGTACCGGAACCAATTTGTCACATTTAACCTTGTCATGGTTATTAAATTTGGTATCCTGGGATAGGCCGGTGGATGATTTGGATTAACATTATTCTGTGAGTACATCGATTAATATAATGCTTATTATCTAAAGGTTATTACTTCTTTGTAAAATATACTTGTTGGGAATTATCCTTAATATCTAAAAAATTGATTACTTAATACTAAAACAGGATTTACAAAATTGACTTGTAGGCTATGGTCATACTTGTCTAGGTATTCTGTGAACTTAGGCATTGTCTATGGGATTTATTTATGGGAAAAAGTCTTTGTATTAAGCTGATTATTGTTATCATTAGAAAATACTGTAATAAAGCCCCTTTTTGTTTGGCGAATGGTTCAGTTCAAAATGAGTCCAAACAAAAATTACAGTTAACATTTCAATACATATACTGTATATGACTTACCTTAACATTAAATACAATGGTAACAAGACATTTAAATGGAATATATGGGAATAAGGGATGAACATTTAAAACGTAACCTAACTAAATTGTTTAACTAAATATGACATGAAATTAATAAAAGATCAGGTCGCTTATCTAATATTTACAGGGTCATTATATTTGCGTAGCAGTTGGGTGTGGAAGGGTCCTTCATACAATTCTAGTTGATTTAAGAAAATGGGTTGCGAATTTATTTATTAACTGTTTTAATTGCCCCTTTTGTACTGGGTTTAATGTATCGGTGTAGTGAGTGATCTTGTTGATTTCCTTCTGGATCAGGTGTGGTCTTATGTTTAGTTTGAACTGGTTCTCATTGACTTTGTTCGACAACTTCGACAGTCTGTCATTCCTGTCTGACATTTGCTCTCCTATTTTAAAGGTAGTGGGCTCCTGCTCGTTTTTTCGCTTTAGGGTAGTCTTCTGTAGCTTTGTCTGACTGTGTGGCCTAGTTAGGGTGAAGTTTTCTAGATGAGCTGTGTGGTTAGGTTTGGTTTCTGGTTGAAATTTGGTCCAGTTTTGTTGGTGGTTAGGAAGCAATATTTTCATGGTTCTTTTGATGTTTTGGATGTAGAGTTCTGACATGGTCCTTGGTGGTTGACTGTTAGGTTGTGTTTGGTTGGTTTGTCGTTCGATTTGTTTTTGAATTTGATTAGGTAGCTGATCTTCAAGTGCTTGAATACGAGTTTCCTGTTTGATGTTTTTATCTTCAAAATTAATATTAACTTGTTTTAAGATTTCGTTTTTCATTTGTAGGTTTTGTGTGTGAGTTTTAAGTTCCAATTTAGAGATTTTATCATTCATCCTATCTTCAAGCATGTTTAGATTTTCAGTCATTTTTTGAGTTAGGCTACTTTCTAGGTTTATATTTTGTTGAGTTAGGTCTGTTTGTAATGTCTCTACTTTGGAATGGACGGAGTTGATTTGGGATTTCAACTCGGTATTGGAATTTTCGATTTTAGAATTGACTGTACCAATTTGAGTTTCGATTTTAGAATTGATTGTACCAATTTGAGTTTCGATTTTAGAATTGACTGTATCAATTTGAGTTTCGATTTTAGAATTGATTGTACCAATTTGAGTGTTTAGGTTTGTCAGTTGGGTAGTCATTTGTAAGATTAAGTGCTTGAGCTCTGTTTGTTCGGTTTCTATAGGGTTTATTTTGGAAGGGTCTAGATTTTCTGTAGTTTTGTATTTGTCTAGGCTAGGTATTAATGGTTCTCCTCCTACAGCTATGTCGTGTCTATTCTCTTCTGTTTGAGTGTTTGTGGTGTCTATAGTGTTTGTGTTCATGTTGGGAGTTGTGTAGTCTTCTAATAACTGTAAGTGTTGCAGTTCTTCTATAGGATATGTAAGGTCTTCGTCTTCGCCGCCTTCCGCTAACTTGGCACTTTTACGGGGATTTTTTCTAAGGTTATAAGGAGATGTCATTTTCTTAGGGAACACACAAAAAATAGGGATAGGTCCTAGATAAATAATGGGGATACAAAAAAATGGGGAATTCCTACTGGGGTTTCCTACTGGGGTTTCCTACTGGGGTTTCCTACTGGGGATATTCTTATCTTAGGTACAAGTAATCTAATATTCTTATTCTAATTAAATATCTTAACTAAGATGCAATTATGAGTTTTGAGTTTGTTTTTTGTATGATAACTTTTGTTTCATAAAGCCACCACGTTGTTGCGCCATTTTATTATAAATTTTTATTATTATTATTATTATTTTATTCATAATAAATAAAATAGTTCTATGAGAGAAATAAAGAACAGCTGTTAGTTACAATGAACAAAGAAAAATCAATTTACTCACTTATGAAAAACTATACATCAGTTAAAAAAAAAAAAACATATCAATAGTATTCACAGAAAAATGTTCAAAATGTCTCTATAACTCAGGGTATTATATATTCATGGGTTCAAATGCTTCTGGCTTGTTAACAAAAGTTATCATAAAGATCAAATTAGAATATTCAATGCAAAATATTATGTAGAGATATTAAATTTTGAAAAAGAATAATGTTCAAAGGCTTTTCGAAAAACTTGCTGAGATTGTATTACACTTGTCCTTTCTTGAAGTTAAAATAGTTGACAAAATAATTAATTAGTAGTTTAGATGAGTCCAAAAGTTCCTATTAAAATCAATAAAGTTCTTCCAAATGGAGCTGAAAAAGGTTAGTTCTGAAAAATGGAGTGATCTCACCAAAGTCCTGTTAATGGCCTATGATAAACGATAAAAGATAAAAAAGGATTCAGGTGGGCTAATACAGCTGGGGGAAACTTTATTAAATTTGTTAAACCGCACTAAATAATAAAAACTGGACAAATTCTCTTCTTCTAAATTTCTGGATTAGAGCAACATGCTCCTTGCCCTAAGACTTCCCAAAGGCAACTCCTCTCACTTCTTGTTCAAATTGTAGAAGAAGGTCTATTATCCAATAGCGTCGCTTGCCAATAATCCAGGATCTGTCTAATTTTTCTATTGGCTAACAGCTGAAAATTACACTTTTAATTGGTTGTACACTTCACTGAATTTATAAAATCATTCTCTACATAATTGAATTTGGAAAAACATGAATTTAGGTCTTCAAAACTAGAAAATATGATTAAGAATCGAAATAGTTACTAAAATATATTAAATTCAACTTAAAATACTCATAATTGCATTTCTACAATGACCATGTCAAAAAACAGCTGTTTAGGGAAATCATACAAGTTTCACAATATTTGCAATGTTTGGTTAAATATTTAATTTCTGCACATATTTAGGTTATTTCTCCTATACCCTAAGTTTACAATTAATTTTAGTTCAATTGTTAAAATATTTACTTTTCATTATAATGTACACTTGAATTTAAAAAATGTAAAATAATGTCTTAAAAATAGCGGTAGGATACAATGTGCTGTGTGGACAATTATACGGTAGTAGTTCAGAGTTTATCCACTAGGTGTCGGCACTGAATGGACCGGCTGGGTGGTAAGTGACAGACGACCTCGTTCAACAAGATGGCTTCCGTGGATCAAAAGAATGGTGTTGTATGTTTACCTATTTACATTTATTTCGTTTTCAATTACATTTGTGTGTAAATCTTATAGTTAAAATGGATAGGAGAAGTGTCCTACTTACTCTTAAATTCCAATCATTATGGTTATATAGTGTAACACCGCCCACGAGGTACTTCTCAAACAATCAAAACTAACACTTTTTCAACAAATTTACTTTATTCAACACACATGATTTTAGGTTTACAATATCGCAGTTTGAAATTGAAGTTAAATTACTAAGGTTTAACAGTTAAAATTTAGAAAACGCCAATTAATAAAATGAAACAGGGAGAGAGAGACACGACACGTCTTAATTAATCATCAACAACTCAGCGACTGGGGTGAGGTCCCGGCTTTGTTCCTCGTTGATGGAGGGCCCTCGACCAATCATAGCCGTCCTCAACGCGTGACGTCACGGGGCTCACAACGCAGTGCGCTTGTCTAGTGCTGCGACCAAACGATTCATGTTGTCATTACACAAACTAAGTGGTCATAGAAGCGAGCCAGAGACGGCCGTGGAGATGTGACAACTGCTGACGCTATCACATTCCACGCCTCGACGGCTCCGCTCCGAGCCGTGGTCGGATTGAAGTTAGCTCGAGACAAAATATTCTGTCTTCTAAAAGTTGATCCCATATACTTCTTTTGTACCAGCCAACTCTTCAAAATGAAATAATGAAATTAATGTTAAGAGCACCGTTCCTCCTTTTAATTATGGATTTTAGTGACGGTAGAAATTTATTTATTAGGAGCGGCAAATCGTATTATTTAATTACAGTGTCGTATTAATGGCTTTTAACAGTCTAGGGATTTTGGGCCGTCACACCCCCCTCACCCTTAGACCATGCTGCCCCCAGCATGAGGTTACAGCAGATTGCCAAGTCTATCCCCTCACAACTCCTTAGGGGTACGCATTTGTCTACGGTTGGCTGGTCGTTGTTCAACAGAATTTTGCTCCCGGACAGCCAACCCCAATCCTTCCTGCTTAATTCACTGCGTTGTTTTTTTTTTTTTTTTTTTTTTTTTTTTTTTTTTTTTTTTTTTTTTTTTTTCAAATAAAATCATATTGTCACTGGTCCGCGTGTGTCTCTCCCTTTACAAGATATATCTCAAAAATATCTCAATCAAAACATCTCAAAAGTTAAAGTTAAACAAACAAGACTACGCACAACAAAAAAAACTAAAACATCTCATTTAACAAGGGCAAAAGTTACCTAAAACAACAAACACAAGTCCCTTCCTCTTAATTAAATACATCCCAAGGGTTACTGAAGGTAATCACCTTGGGCACACATATCCTCATGGACTATCAACAAAGCAACACGGAAAATGTTTGGAGACATGAACTGCTGCCAATACGGACTATTGGACCTGAACTCAATTACTCAAAATGGCTCTTCAACTCATCCGAGCAAAACATAGACATAACTAACAGTAGGACAAAAGATTGCTGAACCGTTCCACCACCTACAAGTATAACCTTTACCTAGGCTATAGATCACTTAGGAATAACAGAAGTATTCCTCCCAGAAAAAAGACGAACCGGCAAGAAAACAGAAAGAGGGGGCAAAGCTCCCAGCCCAGCAGGTTACTGTAGGACACCCTAGGGTGTTACTGCCTGGGGATCAATGTTACAATGGAGAAGAAGAGAAGATAACTGGCAGTGCGCACTGCTGCGACTGCGGGGAAGGGGCTGGGGCCAAATCCAGGTGTTCCCCTTCCCGAGTCGGGGGGGCTGGTGTCAAAATCCAGTCGTTCCCCCCCTTCCACTCGCTCCACCACCGCGAGGGCAAGCGTGATGGCCTTCTCCAAACAATACGAGTTGCCACCCCCGCGTTCTAGACCCCTTTAGTGTGTCGAGGAGCTGGTGTTCAGCTCCGATACCCCTTTTGGAAGAATCAAAACAAAATCCCCATGAACATAATTTACATGGTAGTGCGACTGCCAGTAATCTCGGTGACGGTTCAGCAAACTTATACAGACTAGTAGACCCGCCGTTGAGTGTATGAGGTTGAGTTTGGATTGGTTTCGAATATTATTCTTTACACACCGACTTTGAATGGGGCCGGAAAAGTGCAAGACAATGATTTACGGTGTAAAGATATTAATTTGGAGCGCTACTCGCTTGCTATGGTGAAGCCGCACAAGCTTTCACTCGGGGCCGGTCATCACTCTGTCACCCCTACGGCTCGGCTGGTCTACCTGTCTTCCACACTACTTTTATATTTCACAATAATTCTTATCATTCTTAGAATCTTACGTTCCCAACTAAACCCTACTACTACTTCACTGGAACTCATATTAACTAAACGGAGAAAACAGTACATGACAATTCGTAACATTATTCTATGTTGAGACTGAGGTGCTGCTTACAACCTAGAATATACACTAGTATATCCACAAACACATGTATGATACATACTCATAAAAAAAATAAAAAAAAGTTGCTCCGTGCTAGTAATTAAACATCCATAAATTTGGGGGTTGGATAGCCCGCCCACTACTAGAAGCTCAGACATCGTGAGACCCGTGCCCTAGCAATGCTTGGGAGCCGTTATACTGTAAACGCGGTGGCCTCTTCGTCGCATCACTATCCACAAACCGTCCTGAGACTTGCTCAACAGGCACGGGGGATTTCTTTTACATTGTTATACAAGGTTATTCGCTTCACCACTGCGGGTGTTTGTCACTCGGACTCAGAACCTTAAATCTACTCACAACCTTCGACTAAAACTAATGCTACGGCCACCGCTTGGTTTTAATGGAGCGTGCGTTAAATTCGCCTCGTCTACCTCTGGTTGCGAGGCAGACCCACCGTTCAATCAATAAAAAAAATAAAAAAACAGAATTGGCACCTCAGCCCAACCATCCTACGATAACCATCTCACATTGAGGCCATCCGGGCCCTCGTTCAGTAGGTCTGGTAAGGAAACATCTCTGTCTTGCTGATGGGGTCCGGAAAATCCCTCAGCAAGGCATTTTGCAGTACTCTTGACTGATTATACACTAACTATACGTAAATTTTTCTTTTATTTAAATTTTGAAAACTCATTCTGGCTGGATCCCAGGTGCCCACAGTCCAGTCAGGGAGTTGAAGGGAAGGGGGTATTAAGGGGGTGGGGAGTGCTAGCATTACCTTCCTGTGGACACCGAGTTGGGCCAGTGAATCCTTTACCCTTCTTGGGATATACTACTACCGTTAGTTGGATCGCTTCGAATAATAATAAAAAAAGTTACCATTACCAGCCCACAAATATTACACCATTATTAGAAACACACAACAAAACATACCGGTATGCAAGATCATTAGCGCTACACATACATATACAAATTCATAATACACAAATAGGCGTTCGCACAACAATCAGAGGGGGATCCCCAGTCCTTTCGCCATCGCGTCCTCGCGGAGTCAAGTCCAGAGGTACTCGCTTCTTCACAGCGTAGTACGCGACTTCTTGATCGCGGTCGAAAGTCTATGTTCCTTAATTATACATCACTTACTCAAAGCGTCCCGGGCCCGTAACTCACTCCTCATCACAGTTTACCGCGCAGTCAGCTCGACACTAGCTGTGCTCGTGGAATTGTGTCCTGTGTCCCGCGTAGACTCTGTTACTGGCTCAGCACGAGGTGCTATCTCCCCGTGACTCTGGAGCGGAGACCCTGTCTGCGCAGCCTGCGGGCGCTGATCGCGGCTTCCCAGGGCGGCACGGAGCAGGTCAGCAACTCGAACTCTCCACCTTAACATGAGAACGACAACAATTATCGTCACGACCAAGGACGTACCTCCAATTACTGTATTCTTAATCAGTGTGCGCCGATGATAGTGGGACCTAAGCAAGTGGATTGATTCCTCCAAGGAATATTCCTTGACACTTAGGGTGCCCAGCTGATCATCTAGTCCCTGCAGGACCTTCAGGGTTTCGTTCATGTCTTGGGCCAACAAGTTTTGTTCGTCACGACTGTATATCTCGTCTACCTCGGGGAAAACTATCTTTCCAAAGTTTCGGGAGTACAGGGAGCTGCCGATAAATCGGGCAGGCACCCTATACCCATCAGCGATCACGTCACATCGATCCCGGTTGGGAATCTCGCCCACTCCTCTCAAAGTGAGTGTGCTAATGTTCAGACCGGATTTAGGCCCGAAGCAATTAAGCACCACTTTAGCCTCTTCGGAAGTAGTGTAAAGCCAGCGGGTTGGGGTTCTGATCAGCACTGGGGATTTTAGACCTGTTATTAATTTTCGAGTGCACAAAGTTATTTCTTCCTTCAACAAAAGTTCAACTGCGCAGTTAGGCCGCTTGTGCACGTTCCAGAGCACGTCGGACAACGGGCACACTGCTAGTTGGCCAAATTTACATTCTCTAATGTAGTGTTCGGGTTCGTATGCTGAGTAAGTCTGTCTGTCTTGGCTAACCATTAATTTCTGTTCCTCTACTTCCCATTTTACCCATTTTTTTAGAGAGATGTCAAAAACGGGATAAGCTACTACATTGTAAATTTCATACACTTGATTATCACTTTTCAGGGGTAGCTTGATCAGCACCCTCAACTGTGTTGTTGTAGCATAGGATTTAACTATTGCAAATTCATAAAAGCTATGAAGGTTTTCTAATTTTACATCGAGAAACAATTTTGCGGGAGGGGGCACTACTCTTTCCACAGATTTCAGAATTTCTAAGTATTGGTGGGGAGGTAAAAGGTTACTAGTCATTCTTTTGGCAGCAAGATCTTCTACTGCCTGGTGGAGCCTGGTCATTCTTTGCACGGCCAAATTAATTGCATCCTTAACTTCTGATAGAGCTGAGTTTAATTTCAAGTATTGAAAAAGAGTTTTAAGCTGGTTAGTGTAAATTAATTCTCTTATGTAGTTTCGGGCCATATTTTCGTGCATCACTTGATGGTATTCTTTCAAGGTGGAAATGATTTTATTTATTGTCTTTGAATGATTGGCAATTTCGGTTTGCATGTTCCCTAAAACAGTTAACTGTTCTTGGGTATCATGGAAAGTATCCTCTGTCATACTGGTTACCGTATCTATTTTTTCGTTAATTATCTCTAGATCACTGCTAGTTAAGGTCCCAAAGAGAAACTTTAGAACGTGACCACCGGCGTCCACCAGACCACGCTTTTGCCGGGTACGAGGCAACAGAGTGATTAAGTCACTCGTCTTACCCACATAGTCGGCCACCATCTGCTGCAACCCAGTGTACTCGTACCGAAAACCCACTTCCAGTCCGTGAACCGGAGAGTGCACGCTGATGTTCTGCGTCAAGAGATCCTGGAAAAACTCGTTATACTGACCTCTCACCTTCTCTAACAGTATACTTAGGTTCCGATTTTCCTCTTCCACTTCGGTCAGGTTGTACTGGAGCGCCACGGTCCAGTAGCTGTCTGTGAGTAGCACTTCTCCCTCCTTCTCAAAGATGACGCCTTGGCGGAAGCTTAGGGCACCACCCAGGATCAATAAAATGCCTAAAGGGCCTATAACAGATAAATCCACGCATAAATTAACAGAACAGAATTTATTAACTCACCATCCCCAGGCTACATAGCGTCTAACCGCTAACCGCTCTCTACAACGAAGCTCTTCAAAAATCTAACGAAATCCCCAAACCTCGCGGGTTCTCGCCTATTTCGTTTCGGTCGTTCGCAAGCTGAGGGTCCGGCTGCCACCTCTGCAGTATTCGGAGCTCCTTCCGGCTTATCCTCTACAATTTCCCCCGGTACACTTTCCACTACTTCTTTGTCACAGGGGCGCTGTTCTCCCTTTTTCTTTGTCGGCTCGGCCGGAAGTCGCGGACGTTCCCTACATGGTTTGATCCGATTCACGTGCACTACGACTTCGCGTTTCCGAATTCTCAACATCACGTTTTGGGGAGAGATTACCTTCACGATCTGATATGGTCCCTTCCACAACTTAGACAATTTCTTCACGCGGTGACGACCTATACTCGGTACGTGCAGCAGAACATACTGCCCTTCGCGGAATTCTGTAACCTTGGCCTTCTCGTTGTATCGACGTTCATTTCGGCCTCTGGCCGTGGCTTTTCTCTGTGCGGTTACCTCGTAAGCTTCCGTGAGCTTTTCCCGGAGGGCTTCGATGTGGTTGTCAAAAATGTCCGTCTCCTCCGTGATGGCCAGGTCCGCTTCCATAGGAACCTCCATCTTCCGCCCGAAGACCAGCTCATAAGGGGAGTAGCCCGTACTCTCGTGACTCTGTGAGTTGTAAGCCATCGTAACATAGGGCAAGTATTCGTCCCAATTGGTTTGATTCCGGTTGACGAAATGGCTCAGCATTCTCACCACGGTAGCATGGACCCTTTCCAGCCTGCCATTGCTCTGAGGGTGAAACCCGGTAGTTTGGATTTTCCTAACGTGCAGAAATTTGCACAAGTGCTTAATTAAGTCAGATGTAAAGTTGGCCCCTTGATCGGTTACCAACGACTTAGGCACGCCAAACTTAGTTATCACTCTCTGGACCAACGCTCGAGCAACGCTCTCTGCGGTCTGGTCCGGCAATGGAATGAACTCACAGTATCTCGAAAAATGGTCCATAACGCTCAAGATGTAGACGTTGCGGGATTCGCTAAGGGGCAGAGGTCCTACTATATCCGCTGCGATTACCTCAAAGGGCTCTCGGGGTTCATTAAAGATTTCCCCTAGAGGCGCTTTGACTCTCCCGTGATTGGTTCGCTGACTACAACTGCGACACGTCCTAACATAGTCCATCACGTCCTTTTCCATGCCTTTCCACCAAAATTTCTGTTTTACCCGATCTAACGTCTTTGCTACCCCGGCGTGTCCGGTGGTAGGCAAATCGTGATTCAGCCTAATTATCTCTGGCACGAGGGAAGTCGGTACTACAATTTTCTTTTCGCCTGAACTTAATCGGTACAAAATCTTTTCGGGGCTCATCCGGAAGCTCTTTGCCTGCTTCAAGCCTTGAACAACAGGGTCTTCGCGTTGACGCGTCCTGAGCACTTCGAGATCGACGACAGGGAGCACGTCCTTCTTAACTGCCTGCACGGCTCGACTCAGCCCATCTGCGTTGGTGTGTCTCTTTCCGGCTTTGTGTTCCACCGTGAAATCAAACTCAGCTAATCGCAGTGACCACCTCATCAGCCTGCTGCTAGGATCTTTAAGAGAAAGCATCCATTTCAGAGCAGCGTGATCGGTGATGACTTTAAAAGGGCGTCCCAACAAGTAGCATCTAAAGTACTTAGTGCTCCAGACCAAACTAAGCAGTTCACGCTCAGTTGTCGAGTAATTTTTCTCGGCTGGAAAAAGGGTTCTGGAACAGTACGCTACAGGGTGTTCTTGACCATCTATCTCTTGCGAAAGGACCGCACCAAGGGCAAAGGTGCTCGCGTCAGTGGCCAGGATAAATGGCTTACTGAAGTCAGGATATACTAACACAGGTGCCGAGATTAATTTCTGTTTCAGTTGGTCGAAAGCTTCTTGACACTCCGGCGTCCATGCAAACTCGCGTCCCTGTTTCGTTGCCTCGAAAAGTGGCTGACCAATCGTGGCGTAACCATCGATGAAACGTCGATAGTAGCCAGATAGTCCCAGGAACGACCTGACGTCCGTCACGGTCTGCGGCACCGGAAAATCTCGCACTGCTTTGATCTTTCCCGGGTCAGGTTCCACTCCCTTTTTGTTGATCACGTGGCCGAGATAGTTTACTTCGTCGACCACAAAGTTGCACTTACTAAGCTGTACCGTCAAATTTACGCTCTTGAGCTTGGTGAATACCTCCCGGATGGCCTCAATGTGAGAGGGTAGATCTTTAGAAAACAGTATTATGTCGTCGAGATAAACGAGGCACTTCTCTCCCTTAAGGCCCATCAGGACTGAGTCCATCAGTCGCTGAAACGTGGCGGGAGCAGTGCTCAGGCCAAAAGGCATGCGCTGGTATTCGTAGTGCCCACCAGGCACGTTAAAAGCAGTTTTTGACCGACTTCCTTCGTCCACTTGGATCTGATGATATCCCGATCGGAGGTCTAGGGTTGTGAACATCTGGCAGCCTCCCAGCGAATCTAGGGTTTCCGTGATATTGGGGAGGGGGTACACGTCAGGGGTGGTTACGGCGTTCAACCCTCTATAATCTACACAAAACCTTAATTTAGGGGTACCATCAGGGGATTTTTTTGGCACCAGCACCACAGGAGAGGCCCACTCACTCTGACTTGGGACAATGATGCCCTTGTCCAGCTGATCTTGGATCAGACCGTCAAGTACTGCCTTCTGGTGGTACGGCACACGGTAAGCTTTCTTATAAATGGGCGCGGCGTCTCCAGTACGAATAACATGCTTGACTGCTGAAGTGCAGCCTAAGGGTTGATCTTCACTATGAGCGAGCACACTACTGAATTCCATGAGAGTGGTCTTCACGAGGTCTCGCTCTTGACTTGGAAGATGCTGGAGCTTCTCGCTTAAGCACGCCTCAAGAATAGCTTCATCAGCTCGGCCTACCATCCCTACCCTTGCTTGTGGCTTCCGGTAATTCTGAAGTGCGATTTTGCGTATGATGGAGGCTAATTTTAATTTTCCTTGTTCGTTAAGGTGCAGCCCGTGTCTCGTGTACAATTTCCGGTTCAGTTCCCCCTTTAGATCTAGAAATTGGATTTCCCCCTCTTTTTGCTTGGTCACCTTTTCGACGATGGCTTTGAGTAAACCATTCGCGTCGCTCAGTTCGGACTTAAGGTCCTGATCAAAACGATCAAAAATTGACAAAACTGATATCCTTGCCTTCCATTCCCGCGGTAGGGCGACAAAAGCCTGCTGCAAGGTTAATGGGTAGGGCGCGGATTTATCAACGTCATTTGTCCCTCCTATAATAATCACGGAATCGTCCTCGTTCAGGCGGTTGACTACACTCCCCAGTTTCGATGTTACTTGTTTTAACCTTCCATTAGGCATGAAAAAGACTTCTACTTCGATGTTTCCGGGCAACCTTTCCGATAGTATTTCTTGCAAACCACGACCGTGGCTATCAGCCAAAATCAACAGCTTTTGACGCTCGGGACCCACCTCCTTGAATGAGGCAAGGTCGCTGTCGAGCGTCCCTAACTTCAGGTTCTTAGGCAAAGTTAGCTCTTCGGCACTTACGTTTACAGTCTTAACCCAACAACGATTTTTTTCTACCCTTGTCAGCGTCCGAGCAAGATAAACGCCGTGCATGATGAATTCGCATGGTTCGATCACTACTTCGAGGCCCTCTAATTCGTCAGATCCGGTGGTCAAGTGACTAGTTTTGACTTGAATAATCTTTTCGCAGCGTGGCGGAATTTTGACTCCATTGCAGCAATAGACATAGCGTTGTGTCGTGGTCTGTACAGCGCTAGTAGAAGGGCGGTTTGGGTCCGGCACGGTTTCCCCTTTCCTAATGCGGTTTAACCAAATTTCTTTTCCGAATAACCGGAGCACACCCCGTTCTACGCTTATTTCCCCATTACCTTGTCCGAAAATATCACAACCTAACACGGCTAGATAACCCTTAGGAAGATTCCCCACTACGAAATTTCCTGGTACCTCAATCCCTGGTTTTAGATTCAGAGAAACCCGCTGTCGACCGTATGTTTTGAGTGTTTTTCCTGAAATGCCCTTTAGCACCACGTCTGATTTTACAAGGGGAGAGGAGGATGCTCCGCGTTTCAATAGGGAAACCTGCGCTCCTGTATCAATTAGGACTTTTCCCTCGGCATTCTCGATCTGGCCTATTGCTACTAATTCGTCGACAAGTTCCCGGACTACTGGTACCGTTCGTATTTCTCGCTGTGCAGTGATGTTCTCTTTTGCGTTGTTCGTTCTGATCGTCGCCTGTCTAGGTCGCTGTGGAGCAGCTCCCTCTACTGTCGGGGTGTCGTGGCGGCGGCCCCACTTACCCCGGCCTCGTTTCCCGAACGAGGGCCGCTTGGGTTTAGCCTAACCCGACAGTCGCGCTGTATGTGCCCTGCTTTTCCGCATCGCCAGCATGATATCCGGTTAGAGGGTGCTTCTCGCTTACTCCTGCAATCCCGAGACACGTGTCCTTTCGCGTGGCAATTGAAACAAGTGATATCAGGGGTATCGGCTGTCTGGAATACCCTACGTTCCGGTGGTGCTCTGGTGTTCCCCTGGTTTGTTGCGCGGCGCGGAGCGGTGTAGGCTAAGTCAGGTTCAAGTACTGCCACGTTGCTTGTGGCACCGCGCGTAGCAGCGGACCGAAGGCGTCCCGCTTCCGCCTTTCTGCCCATTGCTCGCAGGTGTTCAATGGATTGTACGTCAAACATAGCTAACCGATCTTGCAACTGAGGGTGGATGTTGTGAAGCATTTGTTTCAATTTTACTTCTTCGGATACAACCGATGAGAGACGACCGTACAGTCCCTCCATGGCGGCGATGAACAGGTCGATGGGTTCTGTTTCGGCTTGGACTCGGTTAAAAATCTCTTGCTGCAAGTATATGTCATGGTCGGGATGTTGGAAGACCAGTTCCATATCCTTGCACAGCTGTTCCCAGTTACTGAGACGGCCTATCGTGGATCGATACCACGTCAGGGCAGGCCCAGTGAACAAATCCACTGCCGAATCGTAGAGTTCCGCAGTAGTGACTCCTCGGGCCCTACGTAACTCTTCTACTCTCTGCAAAAACGCTCCTACACTCTGCGATTGACCGTCGAACTGAAGTCCCCACTTATAGACCGGTACGCTCCTACTGTGCGATGGTGATGCTTGCGACGAATGCGACATTGGTACGGCGTTGACGTTCAAATTCGGCGCGGGCGGAGCAAGCCGAAACGCGGGTGGCGCTACTACACTGGCTTGGCTGGCTGCTACAACAGGGGGACTACTAGGTGGCGGCGCCTGTGCTTCTCCCAGGTTCACATTGGGCCGGTTAGTCTCCGGAGTTGGAGGGTTACTACTTGGATTACTACTTACTGCGGCCAACGCTAAATCTTTTTTTTCTTTGGCCGTTTCACACAAAGCCTTAGCCCTATCCAATAGTGCGTCGTGACGTCGTGCGACCGAGGCGTCGCCTGTCGCCCCTACTGGGATTCTTTGCACCCGCAGATAGTTGTGCCAGAATCGCGTTTGAAGGCGCTGGCCTTCGGTATCTGTATAGTCCCCGTCGTATTCATTCGCGGCTGTAGCGAACGCGTCTAGTTTTTCTTCACAGGCCTGCAGTTCCGTCTCGATATCAAGGGAAGCTAGCACAGTCTGATCGATCGGTGTGTTTGATTTGAAACATTTTGTTAACCGTTTCCTCAAGTCATCTGCACTACCGGCTGTCGATTGCCCGCGGATTTTCAATTCATATTGGTTCTCTTCCTTATTTAAGAAGTAGGCACTCATGTTGTAGGCCGAAACTAGATTCCAAAGAGCAAACGAACAGTGCATCCACTAAAGTATTTTCTTAATTTCGTCAATCACTGGTATAAAATTCGCAAAGTCCCACTTATTATGCTCAACAGTTTACCGAAGTGATTACTGCCCATTAATTCTCTCAAATTTAAAATTACTGGATCCACCGGTGTAGAACCCTCAATAACCCCCTACTGATGAGAGCTTCTGAAATAAATAAAATTCACCCAGTCCCATTTATAATTTCCAATACTTTACTGAAGCAGTCATCAGAGGCTCACACGCCTAAGTCCACACGTTGTTTTGTTTCTAAAAAAAAATTTGAAAAAAGGTTCAAAGTCCCAACTTGAAGTTCAATAAAGTACACTTAAGTCCCAGAGTACGATTACTCTAAGTCCCAACACGGTGAATTATTCCATTAAAATCACCAATTTAATTTCAAAAATATCACAAGTCGTTTGTAGTATTCAGTGAAATTTTGAAAAATTCGGCTAAGTCCTTAGCTCAAAATACACAATAAATTTCGAAAATTACTGTCGAACGCCCATTTCCTCACTACTATGATGGTTCACGTCGATTATTTCTAAGTCCCGATTTATTTCAATGAAATGTCACAAAACTCCTATTTCACCCCTACTAATGCTTTGTTTCGTCGAAAATCCAAAAATTGTTTTATCCTTTATTATTACCTTTAAACCATTATTCTATAGTGAAACTATGCGATCCTTCCTTGATTTGAACTCGTAACTACGGCACAGAGGAAATATCCATCAGTGGATAGTGAAACGAAAAAATATAATCTAAGTTGAAGTTTAATAAATTTTATATAAATATTTTTCAAAAGTGATTACTATTTCTAAGTTATTTACTTTATTACTATATTTTAATTTCCTCTTACAGCCACGCAGTTACGGCCCCTCAAGTTACCGGTACCTTTAGGATCGCATGTAAGGTTCACAAGTGTTAATTTCATGCAAATAAACTTAGGTTAATTTAGAAAGCATTTATTCTAAGGTTAGTATAATTAATAAATCCTACAAACACCCGTTCTTGAACAAACAATGTCAAATCACTAAATAAAAATATAACTTGCTTCAGGAATGACTATCTCATCTATAAACAACAACAAGTGTGGGACTCTGTTTAGATTAATCTATACAGACATCTGTTTACAAACACAGGCAAACACCACTGCCTTGTGCATCACGGCGTCACTGCCTCGTTACGATAATCGTCGCCCAAGTCGCACTTCGGACAATTCGGATTAATTTACAATATAATATTTCTTCAATTTAATTCCCAGATAATTTATAGTTTCACTTTAATATCGTCCTCCTCCCTGTTTCAGGATGAGTTGCAATTACTAACTCATTTATGCTTCAGTTAAGCAGAAGCCAAGATGGCGGATTAGTCTACACAAAGAGACGCTTTGTTAATTGCAAATGGCGGCTCTGAGCTCTTTGTAACAATTAATATTCTGAAAATGAAGTTTTTATAAAATGAAAATTACTTTACTGTGAGATTTAACAAGATTGTTGGATTGAAAATTACGAAAAAAATGCTTATTATTTTTTTTAAACTGAATTAGATTGCTGTAATTATTCTATGCATTGAACAAATTCCACTTACCTTGAAAATGCATTTCGGCTGGTCGATCGATGTTGGCCCGTGGAGAATTTGGAAGCGTGGGAAATTTAAACTCAACAAGCTTTCGGTATTTTCGAAACCGACCCCACACCTGACACCAATTTGTAACACCGCCCACGAGGTACTTCTCAAACAATCAAAACTAACACTTTTTCAACAAATTTACTTTATTCAACACACATGATTTTAGGTTTACAATATCGCAGTTTGAAATTGAAGTTAAATTACTAAGGTTTAACAGTTAAAATTTAGAAAACGCCAATTAATAAAATGAAACAGGGAGAGAGAGACACGACACGTCTTAATTAATCATCAACAACTCAGCGACTGGGGTGAGGTCCCGGCTTTGTTCCTCGTTGATGGAGGGCCCTCGACCAATCATAGCCGTCCTCAACGCGTGACGTCACGGGGCTCACAACGCAGTGCGCTTGTCTAGTGCTGCGACCAAACGATTCATGTTGTCATTACACAAACTAAGTGGTCATAGAAGCGAGCCAGAGACGGCCGTGGAGATGTGACAACTGCTGACGCTATCACATTCCACGCCTCGACGGCTCCGCTCCGAGCCGTGGTCGGATTGAAGTTAGCTCGAGACAAAATATTCTGTCTTCTAAAAGTTGATCCCATATACTTCTTTTGTACCAGCCAACTCTTCAAAATGAAATAATGAAATTAATGTTAAGAGCACCGTTCCTCCTTTTAATTATGGATTTTAGTGACGGTAGAAATTTATTTATTAGGAGCGGCAAATCGTATTATTTAATTACAGTGTCGTATTAATGGCTTTTAACAGTCTAGGGATTTTGGGCCGTCACAATAGTTCGAAATAGTGCTAATCTTCTCAGAAAGGTGCAGTGTTAGAAAGGTTATTTCCGTTGTGAAAAATAGTCGTACATAAGGAATTTAAATCTTTCTACGATACTATTTACAAATGACATGGGTTACTTAAATCCTATTACAAAATTCTTTTGTTCTGGTATAAAAATAAATAAACGTACCGGAACCAATTTGTCACATTTAACCTTGTCATGGTTATTAAATTTGGTATCCTGGGATAGGCCAGTGGATGATTTGGATTAACATTATTCTGTGAGTACATCGATTAATATAATGCTTATTATCTAAAGGTTATTACTTCTTTGTAAAATATACTTGTTGGGAATTATCCTTAATATCTAAAAAATTGATTACTTAATACTAAAACAGGATTTACAAAATTGACTTGTAGGCTATGGTCATACTTGTCTAGGTATTCTGTGAACTTAGGCATTGTCTATGGGATTTATTTATGGGAAAAAGTCTTTGTATTAAGCTGATTATTGTTATCATTAGAAAATACTGTAATAAGCCTTGCAACAGGACTGAAAATTTCATCGTAGTCTCCTTCTCTCTGTGAGAATCCTTTGGCTACTAGTCTAGCCTTTAGACGGTCGAGTGTACCATCTGATCGCAGCTTTTCCTTTAGAACCCACTTCATACCTATAATTTTCTTCCCCACTGGACGATCTACAACTTCAAAAACATTGTTTTCACGAAGAGCTTCCATTTCTTCCTTCATAGCATGACTCCAGTCAATGTTATCAGAGACACTGCATACATAATGCTTCAAATACTCTGGAGCATTAATGTTTCGTCCAGATCGTGTAGTGACCATTTCTTTTCTATTTTCACCATTTCCTGGTTCTTGGACATCATCTTCAAGATTATCACTGTTGTCTACGTCAGAGTCGTCATTTTCTCCCTTATTCTGTGCTTCAGGACCATCTGTTTCAGATCCAGGATTTTCTCCCTCTGAATCAGATTCCTGTGGAGATCGCAAAATCCAATGAACAGGATTTTCTTTGATACTCCCAACAGGTTTTTCCTTGGTTTCACTCAAAGTTCCTTTCTTATCCTTTACAAAAACTACATCAGCTGAGGTAAGTACGATTCGCCCGTTGTAAATACGATATCCATCTCGTTCGCTGCAATACCCAACCAAGATTCCTTCCTCGGCCTTAGCAGACCACTTCTTCCTTTTTGCTTTAGGTACATGTACATAACACCTTTCACCAAAAGCTTGAAAGTGATTGATAGGAGATGGACTTGTGCTAAGCCATAACTCTATTGGAGCTTTACCAGCAACAACTGATGGACCAGTACGATTTATAATGTGACAAGCAGTATTTATTGCCTCTGCCCACAGACTCTTAGGCAGATTATTAGCATGAATCATAGTACGGGCACTTTCAACTAAAGTCCGCATTTCACGCTCAATTCCCCCATTCTGCTCCGGTGTGTAGGGCATGACTGTTCTTTGCGTGATACCTCTCTTAGTGAGAATATCTGTGATTTTGTGACTTACAAACTCAGATCCTCCGTCGGTCATAAACGTTTTAACTATATTACCTGCAGTTGTGGCTTCAGCTAGGAACGTCTCAATGCATCCAGGCACCTCTGTTTTCTCTTTCAGGAAGAAAACACGTCTGAAACGGCTGTAGTCGTCCTTCATTACAAGACAGTATTTGGATCCTCCAACTGATTTTACTTCCATAGGACCACATAAATCGGCAAGGATAATTTCTCCAGGAGATGTCGCTCTCACAACCCTCGGCTTGTAAGACTTTCTGTGCTGCTTTCCAAGTGGACAGCCAGTACAAAACGTATTGTCATTTTGCACACGAATGTCTCTATTCTGTAGCACTTGCTTCACATTCCTTTTGTCCTGGTGTACCAGCCGTTCATGCCATTGTTGAAGGGTGTCTAATTTAGTACTCACATGTACCTTACCTTTATCGCAGGGTCTGATGACATCCATCGCTAACTCAAATAGTCCATTTTTACGTATACCAAATAATATCGGCTTACCTGACTGCAAAAAGACACATTTATCACTCTTTGCCTTGAAGATGAACCCTTTACTCACAGTTTGACCGACTGACAGTAAATTCTTCCCAAGTTCAGGAACATACCATACTTTTTCTATGGTTCTGACTCGCTTCCGATGTCCTATAGTAATTTCTACGCGAACAGTTCCCTCACCATAAGCTTTAATATTAGCATTGTTACCTACTGTTACCTCAAGTGGCTTCGTAAATTCTTCAAAAGTCTCGAACCAGTCCTTACAGAACGTCATATGATGAGAAGCTCCACTGTCTGCAATCCACGTAGTATCACGGAAATTACTCTTGGCCGTGTAAGACAGCAGACTTAAATCAGCCTTTGCAGCAACGGATCTTTTCATGGAACATTTCGAAGCAAAATGACCTATTTGATTGCATGTAAAACACTTGATTGTTTTACTGACCGTATCTTTCTTCTTCATCCTCCTGGTCTTATTAGGACCATTTGATGACTTATTGGTTCTAGAAGAAACATCCAGTGCAGATCCATTTGCACCACTTGGCTGTTGTGATGGTAATCTCATTTCTATAAGCCTAAGCTGTTCAAGTAGGCTAACACACTTATGGTTCTGTCGGACATTGGTATGCTCTCCCACACATTTTTAAACTCAAAATATTCTGAAGGTAGCGTACTCATTATTCGACTCATCAGTAAAAGTTCGGGTACCTAATTTAACTTTTGACAGTTTTTCGAGCTCATCATTAATTTCAGAGAAAACTCTCTTCAGGCGTGAAATATAGGTTGCAATATCTTCCTCTTCAAGTTTTACAGCCGAGAAAAATGATTCAAGCAGCCTATCAAGTCGTTGACCAGAGGATTGCTCGTAGACTGAGAGTAATTGGCTCCAGATTTCAAATGCTGATTTGCAAGTGGCTGTAATATCTACATTGGAATCATTCATATTACTAACAAGTATCACTTGAGCCAAGGCATCAGCTTTCTTCCACTTTTTTACTTCTGTCTCATCCCCTGTTGGACATTTGACCTCGCCTGTTGTTGTATCGTAGACCTCATGATGTTTTAAAAGTAGTTCAATTTGCCTCAATAGGCCAGTTAGGTCCTTCTAACTTTTCTAAACTGACTTTAACATCCATTATTATACTGATACAATATCTTTACAGGTTTCCTGGGCCCATAACCAGTTAGAGTTTGATATTTCTAGTAATAAATGTTCACCATTACAATGAAATTATTTAATTACAAAAATAAATAATACATAATACAAAAACTGACAAAACCAAACATTTAAGGAAGTGAGGATAAACAAATCACATATCAGCTGATTTGTAACATATTTCACAAATTAACTTTTCTTTGATACCCATACCTGACAGGCGTACAGTATAAGGGGCCGAAGAATGCTCTTGTATATTAAAATGGTACAGGAAGGTTTAAGAGAAGATCTTCTGTTAATGAGAGGGTAAAGGATGGATAGTCGAGAATATGCTTGGTTTAATTTTGAATTTACATGAAGGTTGAAATTTAGTTTTTGGTCCAAAAGAACTCCCAAGTATTTTACTGCCCGGTCTGAAGGGTTCCAATTTATTGTACTGTTATTAATAACAATTCCCGGTGGCATTTGAAATTTTATTAATGAGAAGATTTTTGCTTCGGATTTTGTTGGATTCAAGCATAGATTCCACCTGTTGAACCATTGAACAAAACCATCAGTTGAAGCTTGAAGTTGTTGTTGTGCTTCGATAATGTCCTTGCTCTGAGTGATAATCGCAGTGTCGTCTGCGTACATGGCCACAGTGGCGTCTAGTGGAATAGGAATATCATACATGAAGATGTTAAAAAGTAATGGTCCCAAAATTGATCCTTGGGGCACCCCTGCAGAAATTCGGCGATATGCAGACGACGAGGAATTAATTTTTACACAAAATTGTCTGTTAAACAGAAATGATTTTAGTAAACGTTTCAAATACAATGGGAATCCTAAGCAATCAAGTTTGTAAATTAGACCTGCATGCCATACCTTGTCGAAGGCTTGTGAGACGTCAAGGAAAATTGCAGCAGAGTGTTCTCTTTTTTCGAATCCTTGTACAATAGTTTCTGTTATACGCTGGATTTGGTGAGTGGTTGAATGTTGGGGTCTAAATCCGAACTGATGCGGAGGGATTGCATCAGTGGCTTCAATGAATTTGTTTAATCTCCTCTGGATAACCTTCTCGAACAGTTTTGATAGACAGGATAGAAGACTTATTGGTCTGTAACTGGATGTAGAAAATTTTGGTTTGTTTGGTTTGTGAAAAACAATAATTTCTGCCTTTTTCCAAGAGTCTGGGAAATATCCTTTATGTATACAAGAATTAAAAATAGAGGTTAAAACCGATATTGCTTTTGAAGTGAGGTTTTTTAGAACAATATTTGGGATAAAGTCAGGTCCAGGTGATTTTCACAAGGGAAGCTTCTTTATTAGCTCCTTTATCTCGGATGGGTAGCTCAACTGTTAAGGTTTCATTTGTAAAGTTGTCGTTGACGAGGGCTTCAGTATCATCATCACTTACGTTATTAGGAGAGAATGCTTCTTCGAAGAAATCAGCAAGGACGTTACACTTCTCAAGATCACTTTCATAAACATTGTTGTTATGTCTTAGTGGTGGGATTGCGGTGGAATTGCGTAGTATCCGTTTAGTAGCTTGCCAGAGACTAGAATCACTTGGATTGATATCACTGACATAAGCTTTGTAAGACATAATTTTGTACTCGTCGATTTCCCGTTTTACTTGTCGAATAAGTTGGTTAAGTCTCCTCCGCATGTGAGGTTGCCTTTATCTCATCCATTGACGTCGAACTTCATGCTTAGATTTAATTAAATTAATAATACGTACAGGAGGGGTTAGAAAATTATTATTTTTCTTGGTAAACTGCTTATAAGTAGCCAGTTGCGTTGCTTTTTGGAGACATTTTGTAAAATTTTGGATAGCCGTGTCAATACCAGCAAAAGAATCAAGGTTTTGAGGCAACTGAAGACATTTGTCTAGTTTTACACCAAAGGTTTCCCAGTTCACACTCCCTGTTATTAGCCTACTGGCAGGTGTACTATTTTGAGGTTGGAAAAGAAAACTAATTATAACGGGTAGGTGATCAGAGTCCAGTTCAGGAACAACATTTTGTAGAATGGGGGATGTAAAATTTTGAAACAAAACAATATCCAGAATGTCAGGTTCACAGTTTAATTGAAATGGATAAAAAGTGGGCTCATCAGGAGCAGACACATTCATAATTTCATCCGTGATAAATTGGAAGAGACGTGCGCCATTTGGGTTAGTGGTTCTACAACCCCAATTTTGGTGTTTACAGTTTATATCACCAATAAGTAATGTAGGAGATTGCGCAGTGAATAGATTTGCCATATCATTTAAATTAAGTCTTCGATTCGGCGATTTATAAGCAGATATAATATTTACAAAACTACCACCATCCAAGTACAATTTTATAGCAGTGGCTTCAATAGATACAAGGTTGGGTAAAAATAAACTGCAGTGATTAATGGATGTTTTGATTAAAATAGCAACGCCCCCTGAGGCAAAAGGTGCCACTCTGTCTTCCCTATAAACAAACATTATAGCCGCTCACCTTAAATGCCTCATTATTTATTAAGTGAGTTTCTGTGACACAAGCAATGTCAATACTATGACGAACCAAAAAGGCAGAAAATATTGATTTTTGCTTCTTTAAACCATTTGCGTTCCAGTTGAGGATTTTGAAATTTTGAAAAATTAATCCTATTAGATTGAGCCATTTTTAATAAAAGACGAGATTACGTTGGTCAGAATAGTTTTGATCATTGGGATTAAGGATTTAACAAGTTCTACTACAAGAGTTTCCAGATTATTTGTGCTTGACTGTTCGATATTACCAGACTTATTTGAATCATCTTCTAATTTATTAATTTATTTGAAGAGGGAGAGCGGGTTCTCAGGGGTATTTTATATGAATTATGTTTACCATTTACGACGTCAGCGTAGGAGGCTTCGTGAATTTGAGGTCGGGCTTTCTCAGTTGATTGGGGATTCATTTTAGTCCCGGAACTATTTCTTATGACCTCTATGGATGGCTTAGAGTTTAGTTGTTTAGGTTTTGGTTGTTTTGAATTTTTGTTTTGAGACAAGAGGCTTTGATAATGTGTACAACCTTTGAAATTGGCGGTGTGATTTTCACCAAAATTGACACATTTCGGTGTCACATCTTTAGAGAGGGAACATTCAGAGTAGTGATGATTTTCGGTGCAGCGGACACACCTGGGGTCGAGGTGACAAAAGTTTTTGGAATGGCCATATCGTTAGCAGCGTGTACATTGGGGAATGTCCTTATGTTTTCGCTTTGGCTCAACAGATACTAGAGCGTGACATAACTTGTCAAGTTTAAAGATTTCTTGTCCGTCGTCGTTATGCTCTAGCTCGATAATGCACAAGGGTATAACATATTTCTGTTTATTAAGCAGCCTAACTACTCTATATACCGGGAACTTCATACTGAGAAGATCAGATTTGATTTCATCCTCAGTTAATGAGCAAAGAACGTTTCTGATTACAACTTCTAGTTTTTTATCAAGAACAGATTGAAATGTATGAAATTTAACATGAGACTGTTCGTAAAAGGATGTCAAGGTCCAAAAATCTGTGATATCTGTCAGGTTTATTTTAAGAGACTTTCCTTTAACCGCAGTTGAAAACTCGTGAGACACGTTATTTTTAATGTCCTTAACAATTTCTTGATGATTATTTACTTCATGAAGAAAAATAGGTGGAATTTTATTATGAAAGCTACTCTGTTGTTCAGGACTATTTTCGGATGAATCAATTTTACTAGTTGAAGCATAACTATGATCGGAAAGTACATTGAACTGATTTTGTTTGCATAGTTGCGAGGGATCTAAAACGTACCTTTGGTGTGTAGAAATTAAAGCGCTACCTTTGGCTACTTTCCGTTTTGGAGAGACGAATGGTTCGCCCTCTTCATGCTGTTGCTCCATATTACTTGGATTTTCATCAAAGAGATCTTCGTTGGTAAATAACATGGCTGAACTACTATCGTTAGGTTTAACGGGTGAACATATTGTAAACTTCTGATTCAATGTTGTTTTGAAGTTAGATTTCTGTTTGAACAAAGAAAGTTTTTTATTTAATGGAGCAATTACTCAAAGTTGATGTTAAAAATTAACTTTAACACGTTAGAAAAGTGTCGGTGACAAGTTCAAAAGAAAAAAAAACTCAAACAACTAATAATTATTTAAAAAATATCACTAGCAAAAATGACGACAAACTTTGCTCTTTTAATCTCTGCTCTCAGGAAACCACATGTTAATAATCATAAACAACATGAGTATTACTTTGACAGTTCCCTGGTTGATTATTAACAGCTGTTACAATTCTTTTGTTTTGATTTGAAACTCCATAAGCCCAATGTTAATTTGATGAACTTTTCATTTTAGTTTTTTAAATTATTTGATTTTCCTGGGGATGAGGCCTGTCTAGAACTTATTTTTATCTCAGAAATTAGTTATTTCCAACATTTGAAGGAAATAATTGGAGCCGTTTTTGAGATCAGTCTCGCAAGCAAGCAAGCAAACCTTACTCATATTAGAGTATAGGATGTGTCTTTTATTAATTAAATTCAATTAAATTAAATACACAGCTGTTATAAGGATTATATCTAACTACAGACTGGACAGTTTTGTTTACTGTTTAACTATTTACGGGATGCACAATCTGCGCATAGGTAATTCTAGTAAGAGTTAACCCTTTCAGTGCTATGGACAGATGTATCATCTTTTGAATATGTTATCAATAACCACTGTTAATGCTTTATAAGCGATTGTACTGTTAGGCGCTCAGTCTGCAGTCTGAGTCCGACATATGGTGAAACCTAGTACACAAACTGAACAACCTCGACCAGCGCCTAGGCTCTAATATCACCTGGTGCGCTACAGCTGCTAGTCTGAACAGTGGCTGTGCGGTCTAAAGCGTGACCTTCCCGGCCGGGGGTTACACTAGGATCGTGGGTTCGAATCCCGTCACATTCGTTAGTTTTTATGTGCAACTCATAGAGAGTTCACCTGTCTGTGGCAGAGTTGAAGGGGAGGGCGGACCTTAAACAAAAGGTGGACGGCTCGGGTCCAAGCTGACGGGATGGGTGGTTAATTTGTGAGTTGCACATCTGATCAGGGTTTTGCTACTTTTTACCTATCCTTTACTGTGTGTGTCCAGCGGAAGCACGCTTTTATTAATTTTAACTGTTCAGGCGTTCAAGACATTTAAAAAATCAACAAAACATCACAGATTCAACTACTCTTTTCAGAAGCTTAGCACTCAAAGGGTTAATGTGGTTCAGGTCTAATCTTGAGCGGCGGCGACCGTATGTAGAAATAATTAGAGATTGCAGTGGAAATGCTAACAAATTCAAGTTTATCAATCAGATCTTAAAGGTGTAAAATGTTCAGCACCTCAAGGATCTGTATTTAAAGTCTATCTTATATTCTTATGCTATTTAAATTACCTGCCCAATTTAATGAGGACATTTTTTTAATCAGGAACATTGTAACGCGGATGACATAAGTCCGTCTATTTCTGGTGATACTCCAGAAACAATTGTATACTCAATACATAACTTGTTTCAAAACTATCAAGCTTTTCATCAAAATACCGGGTGATACTGCTCCTCTGATTCTGGTCTTCAGCTCGTACATATCAGGGACAGGTGTAGCATACAGGGTCATTGGAAAAGAATGCCCATATTTAGAAAAATTGACTACTTCGGTTAGGATGAACATATTGAGGCGAATATTGTCTCGAAATAAAGAGGAAAGTTTGGAGTTTTTACGTACCCTAATAAAGTTCGATATGTGCCCCAATAGTAGCATGACAGACGTCAAAACGATATTCGACTTCTTGCCTTGTATGCTGGAGCGACAGTAGCGATGGCAGCCAATAAGAATGGATTTATTGTCAGGTGCATCGCAACAACCACAAGTTTGTCTAAAATTTCTTTTAATACACACAATTGATTTCAGCTCCGCAAACCAAAGCACACACTGGGCTTTCTGCTGCGCGGTCCACATCGTACCTGGCTAGACGAAAATGCTCAACGCTATTTTTGGCAAAAAGGTCGACGACCCATCAACACTACGCAAAAACTATTACCAATTGTAAAAACAAAAACTCCTAATCCTCCTCTTCAATTTGATACCATATTGACCTTGATATGTTCATCCTACTCGAAATAGTCAATTTTTAAAATATGGGTATTCTTTTTCGATGACCCTGTATACAACGTTTTAACATCGTCCAGAAAAAAGGCCAGTTGGAATTGTTTTACATTTTGATTTTTGTTATGTCCTCCCCGAGATCTTATGCAAGAAAATAACAACTCCAATTGGCCTTGAGAAAACTTATGTTTAGGAATAGTGTTAAGTCGTCAAATAAGGGAAACTGTTTGCAATATGGCAGTGTTATACAAAGTTCTATTATGAGCTTTGCTGGTGCAGATGAAGACGTTGACCTGAATATTGAGGAAAGTGAAAACCAAGAAATGCGAGCAAGTTTCAAAGTATGGTGATTGCGGGATCTTACTACAAAGATAATGTATTAAAGGTATTGACAGCTGATGAATGTAATTTAAGTAGCTACACACATTTTACTGATTTTATTTCCAAATGGAAGTTAGTTCGAGCTTCCTCAGATGTATTGTATGTTGTAAAGATTATGAACAACAAATATAGTTTAAATAACAATTATTCTGGCAGTAAACTCAACTCTCAGAAAATCATTGTTGAAGCTTGTAGAGCATTAGTGGGAAATGTTTGTAACTAACGTCGAACCACGTGGTACTTTTTAGTAAATCACAGACACTTTTCCGATAAACATACTTTTATTCAACACATAAGATTTCAATTTACAAAAGATGGCAGTTTAAAATTAAGTTAAATTATTAAAGGTTAACAGTTAAAATTTGGAAAATGCCAATTAATAAAATGAACAGGGAGAGAGAGATACGACGCGTCCTAATTAATCATCAACAACTCAGCGACTGGGGCGAGGCTCCCGTCTCCTTCTTCAATCCTCAAGCCCCCTCAGCCAATCAGCAGCGCCCTCGGCACGTGACGTCACGGGAATAGTGGCGCATCTCTACCGTGTAGTGCTGCAGCCAAACACGGCTGTCATTACTCAAACTAAGAGGCACTGAGAACATACTTTTACGCTGCTTTCACACACACCGGTTTTGGACGGCCGGTAAAATATCGGCCGTCCAAATTCCAATAGTCGCACGAAGAAGGCTACGGTCTCTTTCACATTGGCCGGCAATAGCACAGGCCGTGTCCGGCACCGGAGTGCTGCCGGAGATTGCCACTGGAGTGCTCCGGTGCCGGTCCGGATCGAGAAGGCAGTGGCGCACGTGACTTTGTGCACGCTTTCAGACAGAGCGACTTTTCGCCGGACGCCGCCGCGCCGGTAGTTCACTGCCGTATTGCTCGCTGTCCAGTCTAGTCTAGTTGTGAGTTGTGTTTCTTCTTATAAATTGACATCTTCTATTAAAATGACAGAAGAAATTGACAGTGAAGTGTTGATATCCCTGGTGTTGACTAGGCCAGTTTTGTGGTATAAAACCCTTGAAATATTCAAAGACAGGTTAGAAACAAGAAACGCCTGGCGAGAAGTTTGCGTAGAGCTGAATACGGCGAGAATTTGTGTACGATTCATTCCCTTCCCTTGTATGCTTGCCTCCCAGATGACTAAAACATGCGGAGTCCAAGTGACAACTGACGAGAACCTCCGGGTTTAAATCGGTGTGTGTGAAGTGTCGACGCTCCGGCAGAAAATCGGCCGATAATTTACCAGCCGTCCGAAACCGGTGTGTGTGAAAGCAGCGTTAGGCCGGCGTTGAGAGTTGAAATGCTGACGCCATGCATTCCTTGGTCGTCGCCTCGGCCGATCTGGCGCCAAGGTGTGGTCGAATTGAAGTTAGCTCGAGATGAAATATTCTGGCTTCTGGATGTTGATTCTATATTTTATACCAGCCAACTCTTCAGAATGGAATAATAAATGAGTTAATAGAAATAAAGTTACGAGCACCGTTCCTCTTTCTAATTATAGATTTTAGTGACGGTTTGAAATTTAATTATTAGGAACGGTAAACTATAATTATTTAATTACAGTGTTGTAATGATGGCTTTTATCAGTCTAGGGATTTTGGGCCGTCACACCCCCCTCACCCTTAGACCATGCTGCCCCCAGCATGAGGAAACAGCAGATTGCCAAGTCTAACTTCTCACAGCTTCTTAAGGGTACACATCTGTCTATGGTTGGCTATTCGTGGATCGATGGACTTTTGACCCTGGACAGTTAACCTCAATTCTTCCCGCTGAATTTACCAAAGAAAATTTTTTTTATGACAAGAAAAAGAAAAGAAAAAACTCAAATTGTCGCCGGTCCGCGTGTGTCTCTCCCTTTACAAAGACTCCGAAGACGATTCAAAACGTCTGCAGGCTGTTATTAAATCACTCACAACAAACAACCATGGATTCTTTTCTTCAAAACGAAATACAAACCAAGAATTACTGAAGGTAATCACCATAAGCACACATGTTCTTATGGGCGAACCGCAAAGCAAAACACAAAGGAAAAGGTTGAAAAGAAAACCTACTACCAATTAGACTACTATTAATTTCAAGCTACAGTGCCTGAAATTACTTAACCCATACTGGCTAGTCAAGTTACTAGAGCAACACATAATCCTACAATAGAACAAACGATTGCTGAACTGTATAGCAATCTTTCCCACCACCTCCAGGTATAGCCTTCACAGAGGCCATAGATTACTTAAGAATAACCTGCCGAGAGCACTGAGGTACTCCTCTGGGGAAGAAGACAAAGTTGCCAGAGACAAGAAAACAAAAAGGAAAGAGGGCAAAGTCCCCTGGACAGGTTCCTGAAGGACATCCCAGGATGTCGTCTGGTAATATCTACCTTGGGATCAACTGAAGAATGGAGAGGACCTGGCAGCACGCACTGCTGCGACTGCGGGGAAGGGGCTGGGGCCAAATCCAGGTGTTCCCCTTCCCGAGTCGGGGGGGGCTGGTGTCAAAATCCAGTCGTTCCCCCCCTTCAACTCGCTCCACCACCGCGAGGGCAAACGTGATGGCCTTCTCCAAACAGTGTGAGTTGCCACCCCCGCATTCTATGCCCCTTTAGTGTGTCAAGGAGCTGGGGTTCAGCTCCGATACCCCTTTTGTAAGAAAAAAAACAGAATCCCCGTGAACAGAATTTACATGGTAGTGCGCACTGCCACTAGTCTTGGTGGCGGTTCAGCAAACTTATACAGACTAGTAGACCCGCCACTGAATTTATGCGGTTGAGTTTTGATTGGTTTCAGATACTAGTTCACTGCACACCGAACTTTGCGAATAAGGCCGGATAAGTACAAAACAATTATTTCAGTGTAAAGATATTAATTTGGAACGCTACTCGCTTGCTCTGGTGAAGCCGCATAAGCTTTCACTTGGGGCCGGTTGTCACTCTGTCACCCCTACGGTGTGGCTGGTCTACCTGTCTCCCACAATACTTTATATTCACAACAATACTCCTCACTCTTTAGTGGTACGGTTACAATTTTGTGCACTCAACGAAATTCCACAACTACCCAGTACTACTATCATAGTGAGGTGGTACTAAAATGGAGAGCGCAATACGTGACAACATGTATCGTAATTCTACGCTGGGACTGAGGCACGGCTTAAAACGTAAAATATACACCAGTATATCCGCAAACACATGTATGATATAAAAAATAAAATAAAAAAAGTTGCTCCGTGGTTAGTAATTAAACATCCATAACTTTTGGGGGTGGATAGCCCGCCCACCACTAGAAGCTCAGACGTCATGAGACACGCTGTTGACACGTCATGACACGGGTCACGCTGTGACACGGGTCTCATGACGTCTGAGCTTCTAGTGGTGGGCACGGGCCCTAGCAATGCTTGGGAGCCGTTATACTGTAAACGCGGTGGCCACTTCGTCTCATCAATATCCACAAACCGTCCTGAGACTTACTCAACAGGCACGGGGGATTTCCTTTACATTATTATGCAAAATCTTACTTCACCTCTGCGGGTGTTTGTCGCTTGGACCCAAAATTTTAAAACTACTCACAACCTTTGACTAAAACTAATCCTACGGCCACCGCTTGGTTCTTAATGGAGCGTGCGTTAAATTCGCCTCGTCTACCCCTGGTTGTGAGGTAGACCCACCGTACAACAAAAAAAAAAATAAAAAACAGAATTGGCACCTCAGCCCAACTATTCTACAATAAACTCTCGTTCAGTAGGCCTGGTAACGAAACATCACTGTCTTGCTGACGGGGTCCGGAAAATCCCTCAGCAAGACATCTTCTGCAGTACTCTTGACTGACTTTACACTAACTATACGTAAATTCTGCGTTTCTTTAAATTTTGAAAACTAATTCAGGCTGGCTTCCAGGTGCCTACAGTCCAGTCAGGGAGTTGAAGGGAAGGGGGTTATTAGGGGTGGGAAGTGTGCACATTACCTTCCTGTGGAAACCAGTTGGGCCAGTGAATCCTTTACCCTTCTTGGGATATACTACTAGCGTTAGTTGGATCGCGTCAAATAATAATTCAAAAAAAGTCGCCATTACCAGCCTACTTCTATTACACAAATTATTAGAAACACACAAAAATACATACCGGTACACAATGCTAACATAATACCACAAAAAACCGGAGCGGGATCCCCAGTCCTTTCGCCATCGCGTCCTCGCGGAGACAAGTCCAGAGGTACTCGCTTCTTTGCAGCGTAGTACGCGACTTCTTGATCGCGGTAGAAAGTCTATGTTTCTTAAGTCTATGTTTCTTCACTTACTTAAAGTGTCCCGGGCCCGTAATTCTCTCCTCGTCACATTTTATCACACGGTCAGCTTGACATTAGCTGCGCTCGTGGAGTTGTGTCCTGTTTCCTGCGTAAATTCTACTACTGGCTCAGCATGAGGTACCATCTCTCCATGACTCTGGAGTGGCGACTCTGTCTGCGCAGCCTGCGGGCGCTGTTCGCGGCCTCCCAGGGCGGCACGGAGCAGGTCAGCAACTCGAACTCTCCACCTTAACATAAGAATGACAACGATTATCGTCACGACCAGAGACATACCTCCAAATGCTGTATACCTAATCAGTGTGCGCCGATGATAGTGGGACCTAAGCAGGTGGATCGATTCCTCCAAGGAATATTCCTTGACACTTAGGGTGCCCAGCTGATCATCTAGTCTCTGCAGGACCTTCAGAGTTTAGTTCATATCTTGAGCCAACAAGCTCTGCTCGTCGCGACTGTATATTCGGTCTACCTCGGGGAAAACTATCTTTCCAAAGTCACTGGAGCACAAGGAGCTGCCGATAAATCGGGCAGGCACCCTATACCCGTCAGCGATCAAGTCACATCGATCTCGGTTAGGAATCTCGCCCACTCCTTTCAAGGTGAGTGTACTAACGTTCAGACCAGATTCACGCCCGAAGCAATTAAGCACCACTTTAGCCGCTTCGGAAGTGGTGTAGAGCCAGCGGGTTGGGGTTCTGACCAGCACTGGGCATTTTAGACCTGATATTAATTTTCGAGTGCACAAAGTTATTTTTTCCTTCAACAAAAGCTCAACTGCGCAGTTCGGCCGTTTGTGCACGTTCCATAACACGTCGGACAGCGGGCACATTGCTAGTTGGCCAAATTTGCATTCCCTAATGTAATGTTCGGGTGAATATACTGAATAAGTTTGTCTGTCTTGGCTAACCATCAATTTCTGCTCCTCTACTTCCCATTTTACCCATCTTTTAAGTGAGATGTCAAAGACGGGATAAGCTATTACATTGTAAATTTCATATACTTAATTGTCACTTTTCAGGGGTAGCTTGATCAGCACCCTCAACTGAGTTGTCGTGGCATACGATTAACTATTGCAAATTCATAAAAGCTATGAAGGTTTTCTAATTTAAATCAAGAACAACTTTGCAGGAGGGGGTTCTACACTTTCCACAGATTTCAGGATTTCTAGGTACTGGTGGGGAGGTAAAAGGTTACTAGTCATCCTTTTAGCGGCAAGATTTTCTACTGCCTGGTGGGGCCTGGTCATTCTTTGCACGGCCAAATTAATTGCATCCTTAACCTCTGATAGAGCTGAGTTTAATTTCAAGTATTGAAAAAGAGTTTTAAGTTGATTCGTGTAAATTAATTCTCTTACGTAATTTCGGGCCATATTTTCATGCATTACCTGATGGTAATCTTTTAAGGTGAAAATGATTTTATTTATAGTCTTTGAATGATTTGTAATTTCGGACTGCATACTCCCTAAAACAGTTAACTGATCTTTGGTTTCATGGAAGATATCCTCCGTCATTTTAGTTACCGCATCTACTTTTTCGTCAATGACCTCTAAATCACTGCTGGTTAAGGTTCCAAAAAGAAACTTCAGAACGTGACCTCCGGCGTCTACCAGACCACGCTTTTGCCGGTTACGAGGCAACAGAGTGACTAAGTCACTTGTCTTACCTACATAGTCAGCCACCATCTGTTGCAAACCAGTGTACTCGTACCGAAAGCTTACTTCCAGTCCGTGCACTGGAGAGTGCATGCTGATGTTCTTCATAATGAGATCCTGGAAAAACTCGTTATACTGACCTCTCACCCTTTCTAACAGTATACTTAGGTTCTGATTCTCCTCCTCCACTTCGGTCAGGTTGTACTGGAGCGCCACGGTCCAGTAGCTGTCCATGAGTAGCACTTCTCCCTCCTTCTCGAAGATGACGCCCTGGTGGAAGCTTAAGGCACCACCTAGGATAAACAAAATGCCTAAAGGGCCTATAACAGAGAAATTCATGGATAATTTAACATGACAAAATTTAATACCTCACTATCCCCAGGCTACATAGCGACTAACCGCTAACCGCTCTCTACTACGAAGCTTTTTAAAAATCGGACAAAGTCCCCAAACCTCGCGGGTTCTCGCCTATTTTGTTTCGGAAGTTGGTCAGCTGAGGGTCCGGCTGCCACATCTGGGGTGTTTGGAGCACCTCCCCACCTATCCTCTACAATTTCCTCTGGGCCCTTCGGGCCACTTTTCACCACTTCCGTGTCACAGGGGCGCTGTTCGCCCTGTTTATTTGGCGGCTCGGCCGGAAGTCGCGGACGTTCCCTGCACGGTTTGATCCGATTCACGTGCACTACGACTTCGCGTTTCCGAATTCTTAACATTACGTTTTGGGGCGAGATTACCTTCACAATTTAATATGGTCCCTTCCACAACTTCGACAATTTCTTCACGCGATGACGACCTATACTCGGTACGTGCAACAGAACAAATTGTCCTTCGCGGAAGTCTGTGGTCTTGGCCTTCTCGTTATATTGACGTTCGTTTCGGCCTCGGGCCGCGGCTTTCCGCTGTGCGGTTACTTCGTAAGCTTCCGTAAGCTTTTCCCGGAGGGCTTCAATATGATTGTCAAAAATGTCCGTATCCTCCGTGATGGCCAGGTCTGCTTCCATAGGGACCTCCATCTTCCATCTGAAGACCAGCTCATAAGGGGAATACCCGTACTCTCGTGACCCTGTGAGTTGTAAGCCATCTTAACATAGGGTAAATATTCATCCCAATTGGTTTGATTCCGGTTAACGAAATGGCTCAGCATTCTCACCACAGTAGCATGAACCCTTTGCAACGCCATTGCTCTGAGGGTGAAACCCGGTAGTTCGGATTTTCCTAACGTGCAGGAACTTGCACAAGTGCTTAATCAAGTCAGATGTAAAGTTGGCCCCTTGATCGGTTACCAACGACTTAGGCACGCCAAACTTGGTTATCACTCTCTGGACCAACGCTCTCAGCGGTCTGGTCCGGCAAGGGAATGAACTCACAGTATCGTGAAAAATGGTCCATGACGCTGTAGTGAGAATGCTGAGCCATTTCGTTAACCGGAATCAAACGAATTGGGATGAATATTTACCCTATGTTACGATGGCTTACAACTCACAGGGTCACGAGAGTACGGGTCGAGTTCCTTGGTCGTCGCCTCGGCCGATCTGGCGCCAAGGTGTGGTCGAATTAAAGTTAGCTCGAGATGAAATATTCTGGCTTTTGGATGTTGATTTTATATTTTATATCAGCCAACTCTTCAGAATGGAATAATAAAGAGTTAATGGAAATAAAGTTAAGAGCACCGTTCCTCTTTCTAATTATAGATTTTAGTGACGGTTTAAAATTTAATTATTAGGAACGGTAAACTGTAATTATTTAATTACAGTGTCGTAATGATGGCTTTTATCAGTCTAGGGATTTTGGGCCGTCACATGTTTTTAAAGACTACGTATCTAACGTGGCCTTTGGGGAAGATACCCACAAAATGAAATTAGTAAAATCAATAGGTAGTTCTTTTTTATTATTTTTTTAGTAGGGCAAAAGAAGAAACATTAGCAGCTGTAAATTCAAAAGTTGGCATTCGACAAAAGTTAACATAACTGGTTTTGTTAGTAAGTTTTAAAGCAATTTTGTTTATAACGTATTTTTCCTGAATTAAGGTAAGCAAATTAAATTTTCATTAGATACTCTTGTATTATATACTTTTTCCTGTGTTTTTCATGCTTTAGTTATAGCCAAGTTGTTCGAAAAATAACTGTTTTTTGTAAAAGGGTTTTTAATTCAAATATGTTTTGTTTCACCACCAACTAATCTAATTCAACCTACAAAATAAACGTATATGCTGTTTAAAAATATGCAACGTGAGTAAAACAATGTGATCACAGGAGGTGTTTGTGCTCTTTAAGCTTGCAACAACATTGTGTTAAATGGCGGCGCGGCAGAAGTGCCTGGAAAGTGGTGGGGGGAGCTGTCTGCGGCCGGACTGCACTACACAGCTATCCATAGTTGTTTATATCGATATTCCATCTTGGCAATCCCTTAGGGCTCCGCCCCAGTGGCCCATAAAGTTACAGTGTTATTCTTATGGGCAGTAGGTTTAATGGATCAGAAACAGATGTAGTCGCAGTAGGAATTTTAATCAGCTGTTCCTTTCTGATCAGCTAGTTGTAATAAGGGCGTGCGTGCGTGGTGTGTGTGTGTGTGTGTGTGTGTGTGTGTGTGTGTGTGTGTGTGTGTGTGTGTGTGTGTGTGTGTGTGTGTGTGTGTGTGTGTGTGTGTGGGTGGGTGGGTGGGTGTGGGTGTGTGTGTGTGTGTGTGTGTGTGTGTGTGTGTCGTTGTGTGTGTGTCGGGGTGTGTGTGTTGCTGTCTGTGTTGGTGTGTGTGTTGGTGTGTGTGTTGGGGTGTGAGGGCGTGCGTGCGTGCGTGCGTACCTGTGTGTGTGTGTGTGTGTGTGTGTGTGTGTGTGTGTGTGTGTGTGTGTGTGTGTCCGTGAGCACTATAACTCTCGTAAAAATAGTCCGATTTTGACGAAATTTAGTATAAACGTGTAAAGCAGCATTTATGACTTTAAGTTCGAAAACCAGACAGATCGACCTATCCGAAGGGGTATTTCGGGGGGGTTTTGTACCCCAAAAATTTTTTTTTTAGTTTTTTACATAACATTTTTGAAAAGTCAAATTTTAGTTTTTTCCATTGGAATCAACATAAAAAGGAGCACAATTTGGTGTTTTGATCATTGATCTTTGTCGAGATATTGAAAGTGCTAAAGACATTACGTTGTCCAATGTTATTCTTATGGAGGATAAGAAAAATTGTATATCTCGCTTATTTATCAACTTATCCTGATGAAACTTGGTTTATTGCTTCATATCGTTGTGGTCTATTGATATTTGCACTAAAAAACATTTTTTGGCCGAAGCAAACCTACGTACTCAGCTCCCATGTTATTCTTATGGAGAATAAGTAATGTGTTAGCTCCTTTAATTATGAACATAAATTAATAAAACTTGGTATGTGGCTTTACCTTCTTGAGATATATTGATATTTGTATAAAACCCCATTTTTTGTGTTCCTTGCTTCAGCAACCCTGCATACTCAGCCGCCATGTTATTCTTATGGAGAATAATTAAAATGTCATAAATCGTTTATTTATGAATGTATATTGATGACACTTGGTATGTGGCTTTATGTGGTATTAAGATACATATATATGCATTGTAAATTCGCTTAGTACGCAGGTTGCTGCTACAGGGGTATTCTGTATATGCTATCGTTTTAATAAGTATACAGTAGGTAATTGATTACAGTTGGAGTAAAAGGGAGAAAGTATGTGTCAGTTTCCTGATACCGATAATTTATCGATATAGTCACTTTCCATGCTATTCATTTATTCATACTTACATATTCATAATTTTTCATAAAAATATAATAAAAAAATAACTCAAATGAGTATTTCTTTTAGTGATGTGCAAGATCCGTTTCTTGATTTTATCAGTTTTTGGATAAAACCCCGAAGCCGACAACCGTTCGTCCGTAATTGACGATCACGTAATATTTGCCGTTAATGATGACCGCACCATGTGTTATCGGCCATTAACGACAATGGTAGGTTACTGCTGAATTTAGGCCTAACTTACGATCGCATTGCACTAAATCGGAAAAGTGATGACGATCTCGCCGTACTTTTCCATAAAAGGCGACCAAACCATGCATTATCACAATGAGTGACAACTGAACCACGTAATATCGCACCGCAATCGGCCGTAATATCCCCATCTCGAAATAATCCATAAGTGAATTATATCTTGCACAAAATACCGAAAATTATTTTTTACCGAAAATATTTTAAAACTTCTGGTCCTGGCCAGCCCTATTAGTGAATTTCCCCTAAAGGGAAGAAGCTATTAGGCCTACCGTAGGTGGCATGATAAGAGTTAAGCACGAGACAATGTTTTGAGGTCCCCAGAATCCAAAAAGACTAGATATGTATATATGTATCCGTAAACACGATAACTTTTGAAAAAATTTTGATGAAATTAGGCAAAAATGTGTAAAGTGTAATTTGTTACTTTAAATTCGAAAACCAGAAATATCAGACCACGAAAAGACAGTTTTATGGGGGTAAAGACTTTTCCAAAAAACAGTTTTATTTCATTTTTCATTCTAAAATATAAAAATACACATATTTTATTTAAGACCATTTTATGAAGCTTAAAAAAATGTTGTATTTTGAATCATGAACCTAGGTTAAGTGGTAGCAGAGAAAATAAAAAAAGTGTTCATAACATTTCCTATATTTTATTGAAACCAGTTTTTGGCTAGTCCTCAGTTAATTTTATTAAAACTTCACATTTATTTTGACTAATAAGTTTAGCTCTATACAACAATAATTTTGGTGTTTAATGTTTATTATACGTTCAACTGTTGCAGATATAATCTAAGTGCTAAACACAGTACGTTGTCCAATGTTATTTTTATGGAGAATAAACTAAAATTTATATATTGATTATTTATTAATGTATATTGATCAAACTTGGTATGTGGATTCACCTAGTTGGGGTCTATTGATATTAGCCCAAACAATTTTTTGATGACCGCTTGCAGCAGCAAACCTGCATACTTAGCCCTAATAAATATTATTCTTAGGGAGAATAAGTAAAGTTTGATATATCCCTTAATTATGAACCGAAATTATTAAATCTTAGTATGAAGCTCACCTGGTTATTACATTTCAATCCGGTAAATACTTGTAGTGAACGAATGATTAACAAGGGAACTTTAATAACCTGCAGGCCCTTAAAAATGAACTCTTAATTTAAAAAAATCCATTATGGTCTCGCCTGTCATTTAAGGGCGAGATCCTAAAGGAAATTTGAAATTGAGAATAGGTATACACATGTCACAAACCTTTAATCAACTTTTTCCCCAATTTGAACTAAATCGGACACGTCCAAAATTAAGGCCAAAATTACAAAAATAAAAATGTGACACCAGTAGGGCGGAGCCCCAAACGGTTGTTAGTCCAGAAGTAGGTTTCTGTTTGATTTTGTTGTAATACCTAGCTCCTTAGTGAATTTTAGCTTCATCCATCCAATGGTAAGTGCATGATGTTTAAAAAAAAACTTTGAATGCTACTGGGGCGGAGTCACACAGGATATTTGGGATGGGGGAGCAAAAACCCCAAACAGGATGGGGGAGGCATAAACAAATTTTAGGGGCTATCCCTATACAAGTCACTAGTACTATTGTAGTTTAAGTATTAACATAGGATTTCCTGAGAGCAGTAACTAAAACCACTGAATGAAGATTACATATAGAGTTATATATAAAGTTAATCAAAAGTACATTGAGCTGTAATAAAAATTGGAGTGACCTTAACTTGCAGAAAATAGGCAATAATAAGGGAAATTTAAAGACCTGAAGGGTGGCCCCAACGGATTGTTTTTGAATTAAAAGTAGGCCTACGCATGCCATCAACATTTATCAATTATTTTCCAATTTAAACTAAATTGAACACGTTAGTCGAAAATGGCAAAAATAAAAACGCTGTACAATAGTAGGGCTGAGCCCCAAACTGTTTCCGGTACAGGAGTAGGTTTCTGTTTGATTTTGATGTATAGTAATACCTATTTTAGCTCCTTAGTGAATTTTAGCTTCATCCGTTCAGTGGTAAATGCATGATGGCGAAAATAAAAAAAAATTGAATGCCATTGAGGCGGAATCCCAAAGGTCAGAACTATCAGAAATTACAACACAACTGCGGTAGTGCAAAAAAAATTGTGTCATGCTGAAGTTAACAAAAATAAAAATCACCCTGACTATACTGGTTATTTATTATGTTCACCTGATTGTACCATATTTATAAATGTTTTGCGTGTCCTACCCCTCTCCCCGTTTGTATGATATATTTATTTTATTTATTTATTTATTTATTTTATTTTATTTTACGTTTATTTGATTTTATGTGAAACTCCATACAACCAATGTTAAAATTTACAATTTTCAATATAAAAACTAGAGGTATTTAAAAGTAAAAACTGTAACTTTTGACAATTTTCCTGGGAGTTTATACTATATTATTATTATAATTTATTACAAAATCAACACAATACAAGCATTGATTTTGAATACAGAATAGATACCCCAAGACTGGTTAATTTTTTAAGCCAGGAAAATGGACCAGCTTGTCCACTAATCAGACAACTATATCAGCTGCGTACGAAATAAAAATAACAAACCTTTTTTCATACAAAAAATCCTTTTTATCCCTTTCAATCATCTTAAAAAATCTCTTTTCATCCCACTTTTAATCTGAAGTCATTGATATGTTTTCCGCCCGATTGCAGAATCAATTAGTTTTCTATTTACTTTTACCAGCTGCTCTCTTTTAATTGAACTGTATGTGTTCATATTTTTTTTAAATACAGGAAATATTTCTAACTTGTGATGCGGGACGAACGAGGAAGGTAATATTGGTGTTTTTATCCCGCATCCCTTTTTAATACCGTGGAGGGCTCGAAAATCCAGCAAATTGAAACATTGGTTGCCAGCGCCTCTTCTGCGAGATGGTGTAGCACTTTCATGGTGTACGGTATTTTCGGGATACAAATGAGCCATATGCTCGGTTCATCCATTCTGTATTGAAAATCAATGATACAAGCTACGGCATACCAAAAATGTCACATTTTTAGCTCGTCTAGAAGTTAGTCAATTACCCATCCGGCTGGATAGGTATTTAGATGAAGTGAGTGAAATACAACAGTGGAGAAATAATTTTGGAGCATCTCTAGACTAAAATCTTTTTTACATAATTTTAAAAACCTAACAAAAATTAATAAATCGTATGTGTTAAAGTGATGTCAGTGACTATCCCTTATACAAATATAAGGCATATAATATTAAAATACTATTTCAATTCAAATAATTGAATTTCAAAATTATTATAATATTAGAAACAAAAAATACTTTAGTTCAATACAAGAAATACCTTATAGCACAGAGAAACGAATCTATAGATTCCTTTGTCTGTGCTTATACGAGGTATTATCAATTTGGATTGAATGATATACATATAAGAGGAATCAATGGTGCTTTAACAAAACCAAGTACTGTAATATGATTGAATACATCTGAGGTTTCTGTGGTGCAAGCTAAGGAAATTTACAAAATATAATCACATAATGTATGGTATGCATTTTAGGCAAGTATAACAAATTAAGATCATATCCAACTGTAGATGATTCAAGTTTGAAACCCATAAAATAACTTGAACAACCTAGTTGAATCTACCAATTTAAAAACAAAAACAAACAAAAACAGGAAACAACTGTAGGTCTAAGACTAAATAAAACTCAAAAATGTTTAGTAACAAACCAAAAATCACATACTACAACGATGAACATTAATGAGCTGTAAGCCTTTGTGTCAATAAAAGGTAATTTTATTAAATACCGGTATTTTATATTTTTATCCAACTATGAATTATCATAAAATATTAATTATGATTTAAGCCATTACTTCAATGTAAGAAACAAAAGTCTAATATATTTATGGCCGCATGTGTCATTTATATATTACAAACGCAATATATGATCCACATAATCTACATTAAATTAGCGGTGTTAAAAACCCCTAAAAATGCAGTTTGAATAACTTGAGAAATTATTGATTTTAAAATATACATAATACTTGTACATAAGTGTAATTTTTATTTATTTTTAAATCATGGAAATTTATTTCAATATTTAATTTACCCGAAATTTCAGATTATTATAGCTTATTACAATAAACACAAGGTTAAAATTGTTTTTATTAAAATATAAGTTCAAGAACAGTACTGTTATATGTAGGCCTACTAGCATAAAGGAAATGTTATAAGGTTACCAAAAATATATATATTTAATATAGTATAATATTAAATTAATATAACAGTTACAGTATTCTAAAACGTGAGAAGATGCACGGTTGCCGACAAAACGTGCGAAATCCCGCCGCCACCACCGGGGTTCAGTGTAGTGTCAATCCACGTCGCTACACCAGTCCAGTTGTGTTAGTTTTGCGCCAGCGCCACAGGGTTGAACAACGTTCTGAAAAAGAGCGCGAAACGCGAAACCATAGGCAAGCAGCCCGTCGAGCCGCCACGCCCACAACTACCCAGACCTGGCAACAGCGCAGATAGTTGGGGGATTCGCCGCTCCGAGCGCTAGCTTGCGGCACATGTGTCAGGGTGTATCAGTGCCACAACCAAGCATTTTCAAACCATACAAATTACTCTGTAGTGGCAACCCAAAAAAAGTTGCTCTCAAAATTCATCATATGCCACAACTGACCAAATAAAGCACAAAATATTGTAGCAACATGTGTATGTTGCCACAGTATTTGAGGTTGCTACAACAAGGCAAGATATTCGATGAAGGAATCCACAATCGACTGTTTACAAGAACACACACACACACACACACACACACACACACACACACACACACACACACACACACACACACACACATTAAACCCCATTTATAGTCGGCCTCATTACAGCAAACCTGCGTAATCAATCAGTCATCCTCCATAATCTTATCGGAATCATAATCTGTATCACGGATGAGGTGGAGTTTTCAACTTCCACAACAAGCATCACTATGCTGATGAGAAATGATACCTGGTTCCTGAATCCCGCAGGCAAACAAGATTCAAAATAAATGTATTGATTGGACTGATTGGGGATTGAACAAGATTCAAAATAAATGTATTGATTGGACTGATTGGGGATTGGTTCGTAGGCCCTATCTTGACATTCCTATATCACTGAATGGTGTTCGGTATATAATTTCTAGCTTAAGTTCTACTAGGGATCATCAAAGACTTTCCATTGAATTTACGTCAACGCATTATTTACCAAGCAGATGGTGCACCCCACACTTCATCAACGAAGTGCGTGATCATATAAACAACAATTTATTCATGTAGATCGGAAGAGGAGGAACGGTTAGTAGGGGGCAATAGCCGATTCAACCCCAGCACAGAAGTGAGGATGCGAGGAATCCCCCCCCCCCCGGATGACCTTGACCTTGACCCCCAAGGTCACCCCCGAGGGCACGCCCGAGGGCATCCCCCCCCCACCGGATGACCTTGACCCCCGAGGTCACCCCCGAGGTCACCCCCGAGGGCACGCCCGAGGTCACCCCCGAGGGCACGCCCGAGGGCACCCCCCCCCCCGTCACGTGACCCATGAACCTAACTTAAACCTGGCACCTGGCGTGAGGATGCGAGGAATCCCCCCCCCCCGTCACGTGACCCATTAACCTAACTTAAACCTGGCACCTGACGTGAGGATGCGAAGACCCCCCCCCCCCGTCACGTGACCCATTAACCTAACTTAAACCTGGCACCTGACGTGAGGATGCGAGGAAGCCCCCCCCCCCCCGGTCGTCTGCAGCACTTTTCGTGATGAGGAAAAAACTTTCGAAAATTAATAACTAGCCTATTTACTCACCGATTCCCACGGGACTTTTTCCAGAGTGTAGACCTATCCCAGAGGAAGCGAATGACGAAAGAACCCCATAGATCCGCCATCAAACAAGGCCGCTATTAATTTATAACCGCGTTTTCCTTATGGGATCTCAGCTGTTTACCGACCGATTTTGACGAAACCTCACCACATGTCGGGCGACGGCCTAAGTAAACCATCCCTTAAAGAAAATTGAAAATCAACCGTTAAACGGGCCCGCTATTAATTTTTAAACGTGTTTTCCTTATGGGATCTTAGCTATTTACCGACCGATTTTGATGAAATTTCACCACATGTCAGGCGGCAGCCTAAGTAAACCATCCCTTAAAGAAAATTGAGAATCCACTGTTAAACAGGCCCGCTATTAATTTTTAAACGCGTTTTCCTCATGGGATCTTGGCTGTTTTTCCAGACCCCTCGCGATGGTTCAAAACTAGCAAAGGCGTGGTGAGGATGCAAGTCCCCCCCCCCCCAGTGAGCGGCTCCGCGGAGTCACGTGTCGAGGCGCGTGCTAGGGCCTACGTGACCGCCCGGGGCTCTTTACTCATCAGCGGTTCCGGGAACTGTTTACCGCTTACTCCTCCCGACTGGAGTGCTATTTATGAGCGCGTCCTCAAGGGTTTCGTCAGTTTGTCTTTGGAGCTCTTACTGTGCGGACGAAGTATTGCTGTCTCTGCGATACACCTACACAACCTGCTGTTCATTGCCTTTGGATTCCCATAAAAGTCAACGTAAGTAACAACATATTTATTAATTAGCGTTTCTATTTTAATTATTCGTTATTTTTAATTTTCGTTACTATCGCGGTGATTAATTATGCGACTGTTACGACTTTCTCTTTGAATATCTTAAAATGTAAGTAACATATAATTTACTTTTTCATCAGCAAGTTTATCAATGCTCTAAAATCTTATTAGCTAACATTAATAATTAATCTTTTACATATCCCAGTACACTGAGCCTTGTCGTTGTTTCTTTTTCCGATGGAGATGAGTGGAATTGTAATGACCTTGAAACAGTTGTGTTTTATAACGATTAAAATTAATGAATCAAACTTAAAAAAAACAAAATAGATTCACTACCACTCTTTTTTAAAAAATGTTTAAGCGAAATGAAATTAGGTTTCGCTTTTCAATCAGATGGCTGTTCCTCGTATGTGTGAGGTCTGCGGTCGCGTCTTCGCGAACGCTGGAAACCTGACTCGTCACACGGCAGCCGCTCACAGGGACCGCCATTTCGACTGCAACGTCTGCGGGAGACGCTTCGGGCGAAGCGACAACCTGCGACGTCACCTCATAGCAGTTCATCCTCCCACTCCTCACGACCAAGCGCCAGGTACGGTTTTAAGTTAAATAGGAAACCACCAGTAGATTTGTTAAGCACGCCTTCTTCTCCGATATCCTCATCCAAAGTTCCTCACCCTTGTATTTACTGGGCCCAAACTGGCGATTGAGATGAGGAAGAGGTCGCCAGTCCTCTGTGCAGTTCCTCACGATCAAGCGCCAGGCACGGTTTTTACGTTAAACAAGAAACCGTCAGTACTAATGACTTGTTTTCGAGAGAGTAAACGGCTTTAGCCGAGTAAACAGATTCAAGTAGTAAACAAGGGGCTGCCAGCCTCTGTTCAGTTCCTCACCCTTGTATTACTGGGCTCAAACTGACGATCGAGATGAGGAAGAGGTCGCCAGGCCTCTGTGCAATTCCTCACCCTTGTATTTACTAGCCTCAAACTGGCGAACGAGATGAGGAACGTCAGGCACGGTTTTTACGTTAAACAAGAAACCGTCAGTACTAATGACTTGTTTTCGAGAGAGTAAACGGCTTTAGCCGAGTAAACAGATTCAAGTAGTAAACAAGGAGCTGCCAGCCTCTGTTCAGTTCCTCACCCTTGTATTACTGGGCTCAAACTGGCGATCGAGATGAGGAAGAGGTCGTCAGACCTCTGTGCAATTCCTCACCCTTGTATTTACTGGGCTTAAACTGGCGAATGAGATGAGGAAGAGGCCGCCAGTTCCTCACCCTCGTGTTTATCGAGGTAACTAATAGGACTTGTTTTCCTGTTCGCAGGCCGTCCGTGCCCGTTGTGCTCCATCGCCCTGGCGAGCCCTGAGGATCTGCGCCATCACATGGAAGCGGTCCACGGTGCGATCCCGTCGGCTTCAACCTCCTCCTCCGCCGCAACGCCACCCGTCAGAGACCCACGGCCCGAGTGCGACGCGTGCGGGCGGCGATTCGCCCGCGAGGATCTGCTCCAGCGCCACGTGCAGCTGGTGCACGCCAACGGGGTCCGCTGTCCCGAGTGCGGCGCCCTTTTCCGCAGGGTCGCTTATCTTCAGCAGCACGTGGCGAGTGCCCACCGCGGCATGAGGTTCGCGTGCGCGTACTGCGACCGAGGCTTCACCCGGCGCTACAACCGGGACCAGCACGAGGCCAAAAACTGCCCCGTCGTGAGGAACCTCGTTGTGGACGAGATGCCGCACCTGCCCGTCCTGTCACCCGAGCACCGACCCGACCGTGAGCCCCAGCCCGGACCCAGCCACGAGCCCCAGCCCGGACCCAGCCACGAGCCCCAGCCCGGACCCAGCCACGAGCCCCAGCCCGGACCCAGCCACGAGCCCCAGCCCGGACCCAGCCGCGAGCCTCGACCCAGCCGCGAGCCTCAGCCCGGACCGAGCGAGGCACCCGATGGGATGGTGGGTGGTGGTGGTGGACTGCCCGCGTTCCGCACCATCCAACGGGGGTTCCGCGGACGCCTCCTGACCTTCGGCCTGTCTCGACCCATGGAGGACTTCTTGTCCGTGGAGGACGCGCTGGTGCTGCTGTTTGACAGCGTCCTGAACCTGTTGACTGACGTCAGGTCCCGGCACCCAAACACCAAGGTCAACATGTTCCTGGAGTGCGAATTCGCCAACGTCCACGGAGCCACCTGTCTGCGGGCCTTCAAGACGAAGAACGTGCCTCTCACCGCCGCGTCCAACTTGGAGGACTTCCTGTCAGCGTCCTTCCACAAGCTGGAGGAAGAGAAGGAGCAGTGCCTGCTAGTAGGCAGCGGGTGGAGCTATCTCCAGATACGCGACCTGGAGATCCGCGTCAATCTCTACACCCCGTTGGGAGAACGCGGAGCCCGGTTCGTCCAGCTTCCCAAGACCATCTGCGAGACGCGCGCTGTCATCAACGTGCACAACCTCGATGACATGTGCTTCGCGTATGCCGTCCTGACCAAGTTCGTCGCGCGACACCCGGAGAGGCCCGCATCGTACACACCGGACGTCATGGCTCGCTACGATTGGACCGGCCTACGCTTCCCCGTGGCTGTGAAGGACATCAAGGTCTTTGAGAGGAAGAACGCCATCAGCGTCAACGTGTACGGGATCGAGCGCGCCATAGTGGGGAGACGCCCCGACGGATCGCCAAAGTTCCAGGACCGCGTGTTCCCGCTGAAGATCTGCAAGCGGGAGTTGGAGGATCACCGGGACCTGCTGTATGTGACCACCGGTGGGAACAGTCACTACGTCTACATCGCAAACATGAGTAGGCTAGTGCGTCCTCAGCTTACGTCTCACGGCCACACCATCCACGTGTGTAAGCGATGCTTCGCTTACTTTGACAACCAGCCCAACAAGCTGCAACTGTCCGGTGCCGAGCGTCTGGAGGAGCACATGCGATACTGCACCGCCAAGGCTCCCCTCCGCTTGGACATGTCGAAGAAGCAGCAGATCCGCTTCACCCACCCCGAGTACACTAGGCGGGAGAGGTTCTGCATCTACGCGGACTTTGAGTGTGCTCTGCAGCCCGTCGCTGCCGACCCTGCGGAAGCGCCACCCGGCACGAGGCCCCTGCAACTGCACGTCCCGTACGCCTTCGCCTACCAGATCGTGGACTCGCTCGGCCTGGAGGAGTTTGAGCCCCGCGTCTACTTCGGGGCTGACGCGTCCAAGGTCTTCATGGAGAGGCTCAAGATGGACGTGTTGATGCTGTGGGAGTTCCTGTTCAGCTCGAGAGCTCTGCACCCTTCTCTGACCCAGCAGGAGATGGACGAGTACCTGGTGGCGACTCACTGCTACCTTTGTGGGAAGGAGTTCACGGACCAGGACGTTAAGGTGCGGGACCACAACCACGCCCCGCCTTACGAGTTCCGAGGAGCCGCTCACCGCTCGTGCAACCTCAGGTACCGGGAGCAGCGACACATCAACTGCTACTTCCACAACCTGTCCAACTACGACGCCCACTTCGTAGTGCGGGAGCTGGCCATCGACCCTGGTGATGTGGACGTGCTGGCGCACACTGAAGAGCGCTACATCGCCTTTACCAAGCGGTTTCACTTTGGCCAGCCCGGGAACAACCAACGTCAGAGCAGTTTCGCGGTGCGGTTCCTCGACACCTACAGGTTCTTGTCCATGAGCCTGGCCAGCTTGGCAGCGGGACTGCCCACTGACAAGATGCGCGAGACGAGGAAGCGCTTCCCCGACAACCGGCTGTTCGACCTGGTGCGCAGGAAGGGCGTGTTCCCCTACGACTTTGTCACGTCGTACGACACGTTGTACTCCACCAGGGAGCTGCCTCCCAAGGAGGCGTTCAGAAACTCCATGACCCTGGAGGATATCAAGGAGGAGGAGTACGAGCACGCCCTCAACGTGTGGCGAGCCTTTGACTGCAACCACCTCAAGGACTACGCGGACAAGTACCTGCGATGTGACATCGCCCTGCTCACCGATGTCTTTGAGCAGTTCCGTGATACGTCGCTAGCAGAGTACGGGCTGGATCCCGCCCACTACTACACCCTGCCGTCCTACGCCTGGGACGTGATGCTCAAGACCTGCGGTGTGGAGCTGGACACGCTGCAGGACTTTGACATGTACCTGTTCGTGGAGCAGGGGATCCGGGGAGGCATCTCTCAGGCCATCACCCGCTACGCCAAGGCCAACCACGACAGGTGCCCGGACTACCGCCCGGACGAGCCCACGCGCTTCCTCCTGTACCTGGACGCAAACAACTTGTACGGCTGGGCCATGTCCCAGTGCCTGCCGACCGGAAACTTCCAGTGGCTCAGCCGTGAGGAAATCCAGGCGTTGGACGTCGCGGCACTGGACGCGGAGGCCGATCGAGGCTACATCTTGGAGGTGGACCTCCACTACCCCGCGCGCCTACACGACCTGCACAAGGACCTTCCCTACTGCTGCGAGACGAAGCGCCCGCCAACAGGGAAGTTCCCCAAACTGTTGACGACCCTAGACGACAAGACGCACTACATCTGTCACTACAGGGTCTTACAGCAGGCGCTGCAAAACGGATTGGAGCTGGTCGCGGTGCATCGGGCGATCTCGTTTCACCAGTCGCGGTGGTTGGAACCGTACATCCTAATGAACACGGAGCTGCGGAAGAAGGCCAAAACGAAGTTTGAACAGGACTTCTTCAAGCTCATGAACAACGCGGTCTTTGGCAAGACCATCGAGAATGTACGGAAGCGCCTCAACGTGAAGCTGGTGTGCACCCCGGAGAAGTTTTCCAAGTACGTCGCCAGATCCAACTTCCTGGACCGGACGTACTATACGGAGGACGTGGCCCTGGTGCATTTGTCCAAGATCAACATTGTGTTGGATAAGCCAATCTACGTAGGCATGTCAGTCCTGGAGCTGAGCAAGTGGCTCATGTACGAGTTCCTGCGCAAGATGAAGGAGCGCTACGGTGACCGCCTCACCGTGGACTACATGGACACGGACAGCTTCGTCTTTGACATCGTGTCCCAGGACGTCTACGCCGAGATGAAGGAACACCTGGACGACTTCGACACCAGCGGCTATCCAAGGTCTCACCCCTGCTACAACCCCGTCAACGCCAAGGTCATCGGAAAGTTTAAGGACGAGTGCAACGGCCTGTCCTTATACGAGTACCTCGGCCTGCGGTCCAAGCTGTACTTCATGGACATCGAGGACGCAGCGACAGGCGGCAGCAAGGCTCTCAAGCGAGCCAAGGGGGTTGCGAAGGGCGTTGTCAAGAACGTCCTCACCCCCGACGACTACAGAGAGTGTCTGTTTGACGGGGTCCAGAAACACACCACCAACGTCCGGTTCCAGTCCCACTTGCACCGGGTCTACACCGTGGAAGTGAACAAGCTGAGCCTCAGTCCAGCTGACGACAAGCGGTGCGTCCTCCCCGACGGCATCCACACTCTGCCATGGGGACACAAGGACGTCCCACCGCTACCGCCAGCCAGGAGGAGAGGAGATCAACCACAGCGGATGGAAGTGGACGGCGAGGAGGAGGGACAGCGCCAGGACGAAGACGAGGAAGAAGAGGAATTCCCCGTCTAGTTGTATATATTAGTTATAAGAGAAAAAAATTGTAAATAGTATTTGTAAGAAAATATAATAGCTTTATGTACAGCATGAACCCGAGTTGTTTATTTCCTCCCTTTGCTCACTCAAAAGTCACAAGCCGTTAGGCTCGGAAAGGCGTTATGGGCCGTTTGGCCCGAGCCGTGCAGCTTAAAAAGCCCCCGCCAACCGGGAGCGGTTGGCGGCGCGTGTCGGGGACGACCCTGAAGGAGTTGCCCAGGAAGGAGTTGCTAAGTGGTTTGCTGATGTCCGAGGGGTCACCCTCGAATTACTCAGCGGTTTGCTGATGTCCGAGGGGTCTCGTGGCGCGCCCTCTTTGGCGGCCTTCACTGCCGCTTGGCGGGGGCTCAGCCAGTGACACGCGCCGCTGGTATATAAACCTGAGGTCCAGCCCCGCTGCCTCAGTTTTGCTAATTTTTTTAAAATTTAGTAAGGAGAAAGGAGAAATGAAAACACAAGCTTTATCATTATGAGGCATGTATTGTACAGTAATAAGGTTACATACACATACTACAAAAACCTTACAAACTAGTTTTAAGCGAATATGGAGTGGAAGAGCCTGCGGACGAGAGCGTCGTTGGCGGCGGGAGCGGCAGGGTCGAAGAGCTGGACGTAGTCGCTGAGTGACGTGCGGAGAACAGCCCGGCAGTACAGGTAAGTGAGACAGTAGTAACCGCAAACAGAGGTATCGTAGCCCTGGAGTCGATACCTATTGTAGACGTAGTGGCGGTGATGAGGATTGCGCCTCAGGAACATTTGAAAGTCGGCCTGGTATGGCGGCCTTCCGTAGCTGTCCAGGTACTCGAGTCTGTCCTCTTCCGAGCAGTAAAACGCCACCCAGTGTTCGCCTCCCTCGGTGTGTGCTACCGTGTTGGACACGATGGCGGTGAGAGGCTTGACCGGCACGTCCGGTAGTTGGTCAGAGGCGTAGACCGCAACGTTCCTCAGTCCGGGGATCCTCGCCAGGCATTCTGTGATCTGAACGGTATTCATCGTGGACGGAAGCAGCACAGGCAGCTTGAGACGGACGGGTCTGGACTGTCGTTAGACACGAGCCAGTCCCGCAATACTATGCAGTTATGAAGGGCGCAACGGTTGTGAGAGCTCTTATGGTGACGACAGCGCAGGGTCCGGTAGGTGGGCGGACCGTTGAGCGACCCGCAGCCCAGATCCTCCATGTCCTGAGCGGTGGTGGCGGCGGGCTCGGTTATGAGGTGGCGTTGTCCAAAGTCCCTCTTCTGCGAACCTTTGACGTAGACCAAGGGGTGGTGGATGAGGCAGGAGCGCAGCTTGTCCAGCAGGGCGATGTATGCGATGTCCCCCTGGTCCCACTCCAAGCCGTGGCAGTGGCGAGTGATCCAGACGCTCTCGCGCTGTTTCTCGGGAGTCAGGAGGTCCTTACTGAAGGGTGGGCGGGCGATGTGATGTAGGAGCAGCGTGCCGGTAGTCACGTCCACCACGCAAACCTCTTTCAGTAGAAAGTCATTATCACTGTCTTTAAAACACTGCATATCCATCACCACGCTTCCGTGATGACAGCGCGCTGGTGGCGGCTCGTTATAGATCGGTGGCGGCACGTCCATCCCGTACGGCTGACTGAACTCGACTGAGCGCTGGCGGGAGCGCGCCTAGCGGGATAACCTTGGGTGCGCGCGCCGCCATCACGGTCCGCGGTGACCTTGAGCGCGCGGCAACTCGTTTACCCGCCAAAGTCGACTGTGACGTTGCGATGACGGTCCACCTCCACGACGTTGTCCAACTCGGCGTACACTATGCAGTTGAACGCCTCCGCCAAGGCTTCGGAGAACCCAATCTCTATGCGCAGGTTACCGTTACGCACCAGGTTCCAGTGGCTGGATTGAGAGGCTGCCATATCGGGCGTCAGATCAAACGCCATCAGGCAGTATCTGTAGGGGTATTCGTTGCGACTGACTTCGTTACCACAGTCTGAGAAATTGATGCCGGTGCCGGTGTACAGCGTGTGGTAGGCGAGCACGCACAACTCCTGACCGAACGTGTAATCCGGTTGAAGCGGCTTACATGGCACTTGCTCACCGTCTATGTACAGCGCGAAGAAGTTCACGTGACTGTGGGTGAAGTTGAACGGGTTCTTCTTGTAGTCCCCGTTGAACGCCTGATTGCTGACTAGGCCAACTATAATGCGTTTTGGCAGTTGACCCAGAAACACACTGTCCAGAGTCTTGCTGCTGATACCGGAGGGTAGTGTGAAGGATTTCACTTCCACGCACGTAATGGGATATTTGGCTGTGCCCGACTCCAGCGTCCTGCTGTGAGCCAACAGCACGCTCGGGTTGATCTTACAGCGGCGCATAAACAGGTTGACTTCGGCGATGTCCACTTTATAGTCTGTCACGGTTTTGGACATGATGGAGAATGAGTTCTTTGACCTGATCAGGCGAAAGCGCATCTCCACGCCGTTTAACATGAACTTCTCCTGGTTGCACAGGTCAACGTGCAGATGTCCGACCATGTCCGCGTACCGGCTGGCCTTGACAAACTCCCTCCGGTTCTTGAGCCCGGCATTATCCTCCTCAGTATTGTCCATGTACCCGGCATAGTCCTCGTAGAACAACTCCGCGGTGAGGTGCGATGTCTTGGCATCACCGCCATAGGACAACAGGTTCTCCAGGTAGGCTCGATAGGCGTACGTGTTGTTCTGAGGAGACACCAGTTTGTTGTTCAGATACAGGTCCACTTGACTGAACAGCGAGTGCAGCCAGTTGTTAATCGGACCCACCTCTTTTATCGCTTGATCACCCGTTACAGCGCCTCCATTAGCCGTTCTAATGGTAGCCTTCACATGCAGTAGCGTCTGTGACAGATCCGTGTACTCGTCCCCATGACCTGGAACTATGAACTCAACGGGTGAGTCGTCTGTCAGGGAGGAGATGGGCTTGTACTGCACCCATTTACCACTCTCTATACTGGTCTGCGTGGGCGGTAGCGAGAACAGGTCCAACTCGGTCTTGACACACTCGCACGACTTCTGATGTAGAAACGCCATTATCCAAAAATGTCCTTCACGGTACTCTTGCTCTTCTTGCTTCTCCTCTTCTTAGCGACACGTTTTGCGGGCTTCCTCTTGGGCGCAGCGCTCTTCTTCCTCGCTCCGAGGAGTTTCGCTAGAGACTGAGGAGTAACCTGCTGTACACGCCTCCTCTTATAGGCACCACCACCGCTCAGCACGCGATCCAGTTTTTCATCGGCCTTACGTTTCAGCGACCCGGTAAACTGTCTGAGTCGGGTGTTGGCCGCGACTCGGGGGTCGGCTGTGCCCGCCGCCACGTCGCCCAAGAAGCCCACACCGGACCTCAGCGCCTCCTTGCCCAGCGCCGATGCGCCGGATCTGATCAAAGGGACCACTGTACGCATCAGCCCGCCTAGGAAACTGCCGATACCGTGTCCGCGTTGGAAAGCGGCTCCTCTGAATACGGATGATACGCCATGGCCCGCCTGCTGGTGGCGGTAATACGCCAGATAGGGATCGCTCGGATTCATTGCCGCTGCCTCTCTTTCCTGAAATGAAGCTTCATGCACGTGGTCCCGAAGTGGAATGGCAAGTGTCGCCCTTGGTTGTCCCTTAAATCGATTTCCACGCTCTCGAATGAGGTTTTAATCACCGGCACGTAGTGCGGGTCTATTATATACACTGTCGTGTTGGCACCGTACGTGTAATTCCTGATGTCGATGTTGAGGATCTTCAGTAGTGGCGCCACAGCGTCGCCCACCAGTTGGGGTTCCACCAGGTCGCAATACACGTACATGTGTGATGGCAGACCGGCGAAGAGGTTAGCCGGCCTCACGGACCTGTGACGCTTGACGATATCCGTATCCACCTCGTAGCCAAACTGTAGCGCCAAACTGGGGCTCAGTTTGAGGCTCTGAACGGCTGAAGACGTCGACATCAATTCCACCCTGGAGGACCTCTCGTCATACGAGAAGGTGCACAGGTTACTTTTCATTTGAGGGTGGTTGTTGATTGCGTGCACGAGTTCCTCGGTACTACTGTAATTGCCCGGCTCCACTTTGATTAACAACTTGTCCACCACGGCCAACCCGCCTTTCGAGTCCCTCATTCCCAGCACTAGTTTGATGTAGGTTCCCTCACCAACGGTCAGAAAAGAGAAGGGGTAGTGCGCCTCCGCCAGAGCGACCTCCCACTCGCCGTCTGACAGATCAACGGTCGAGGGTAGATGGGTCGTGTAGTTTGTCACCATGTTGTTGGGATAGTACTTCATTGAACTGTTACTGGGCAACGTCAGGTAAAACTGGTTGTGCCTCGTCATCGCAGCTGTTGCACGTCCGCTGCGGGTACCCAAGAGTTGAAGTCCTCTCCGTAACCGGCCCACTTGACTAGGTAGCGCTTACTGGAGCCTCGCCCTTTAGTGTCCAGTATTTTATGTATTTGGTACAGGCGGTCCGGGGCCATCGTTACCTTTTGCATCTCATGCTCGTAGAAGCGCCCTTCCAGCGGCGTCCCGTTCAGGTCTCGCAGCACGTACAATGGTAGAGGATGCGACCCGTATACGTGGTCCACCACAAACAGCTCCTTACTCCAGTTGGTCTCATAACCTTTGGCGAACGTGCCCTTCTCCTTGGCTATGCGCACCGTGTCACCAGGCTCGAACCTGGGCTTGTGTCGCCGGATCGCCTTTCCATACATGTGACGCCACCCCTTGTACACCGTTTGACCATCGCCGCTGTCCGCGTCCACGGGTCGTAGGCCACCCAGGCTCTTGTGCGGGCTGCGGTTGTAGGCGTCCACAAGCCTGTCCAACACGTCCACGTAGCGATACGTGTTTTTGTAGGTCAGGTAGCGCCACATGCGGTTCTTGAGCGTGCGGTTGACTCGCTCCACCACCGCCGCCTTCACGTCGGGGTTCTGCGTGGTGAAGTAGTTGACACCGTGACTCTTGAACACTCGCTTGGTCGCGGCCCCGGTGAACTCCGTCCCCTTGTCGGTCTGTAGGCAGCGGGGAGTCGCCTCAGCGAATATTCCCTCGAACGCAGCAGCCACCTCAGGCCCGCTTTTCCTCTTCAGTGATACCGCGAACAGCCGCTTACTGAATACGTCTATCACAGTCAGCAGGTAGTTGACTCCGTCGTTGTACCGGCTCAGGCCGCGCATGTCGTTCAGGTCCGCCTGCCACAGCTCCCGGGGCCCGAACACGACGTAGCGGTTGCGAGGAAACCGCTTGCGCGCTGGCTTGTGCAGCGTGTAGGTGTCCTGGGCGCGCAGCCAGTCGGCTACCCGACGTTTCGGTAGGCGCGCGGCTCTGGCCAGGGCGGCCACCCCGCCGAGGGAACCGGGCTGGCTCGGGTCGTAGTACAACTTCTCCATTACGGTGTGAACGGCTCCCAGTTGTCCAATGACGATTCCCGGTCGGGTTCCTCGGTTATTATCCTTCTCCTGGCCGCTGGGGGTCGCGGTCTCAGGCGGTCTAGCATCGGTGTCAACCTCGGTGAGAGGGGTGTCGACGAGGCTGTCGTGTCTCCCCAGGGGCTCGATGCCGAGTCCAGCCCCATGCCTAGGTAACGCAACGCCGTGGGATTGCTCACGTATTCTTTGGGCACGTTCATGTCCTTCAAGGCGGTCATCACTTGATGCCAGCCGGTAGGCAATCGGTCCGCCCTTCGCGCTCTCACTATGCTGTGCGCGATGTCCACTATATTGGAATCGGGGATCTTCACCTTGTTCACGTACACCGCCCCACTGGCGTCCCAGGAGATGGGGCTGCCTTGCCGGGTCATGAATCGCAACAAGTTGCGCGCCACCGACCTGTAGATTTTTGAGAACGATTCCACAATGTCCTCCTCCGCCGAGGCGCTAGACTCGCGCTTCATCTGACTCGGACCCCCCACCGCTTCCTCCTCCCTCTCCTCACCCTCGATGATTGACAGACCTATGGGTTGACGTTTAGCCGCGGAAAAGTGCAGGAACCGCTGTAACACCTGCTGATATTGTTTCCATTTCTCCGTATCGTCCAGCCGCTTGTCGCTCAATATGCGATGCATCTCAGCGTCCAGGCTGGCTGGCTTATTGGCGCTACCTGCTCCTCCTCTTGGCTCGGGCCCTGGTCCCGGTCCTTCTCGCAATCTCTCGATGAGCTCCTGCGGTACAACCACCATTTTCCTAGCGTACTCCATGTCCGATTAGCTTCTGCGCTAGAACGGGCAGAACAGCGTTCAACAGCAGAGGTAGGAGGATCCCTCCGCCCCGTTGGACGAGGTAGTGTCGCTTCTTGGTCCAACCCTCGCCGCGTTTCACTAGCCGTCTGAGCGCCTGTTTGTGTTTGCTCAATTTGCGTTTGAGACAGGGGGAAAGCGGTACGTTTCCGCGTAGCACGTTATACGCGCACTCGCACAATGACTTGATGCGACTCTTGTCGCACGCTTTTAACAGGGCCTTGCGTTCTTTGGGCGTAGCGTGTATTAGGGCCCTCAGCAGTGCCGCGTCCTTCTTCACACGGTGTGACATGATGACTGACGCTGGCACGCGCTCGGCCTATTTATCACTTCTTCTTAGGCAGGTACACGTAGTTCACCGGGTCGTCTGGGAAAATGGCTGAACGTACGCGCATCTCTTCAGGCGTGGACTGTTTCAAGTCTATGAGCAGGTAGGCGTGCGGATCACGCGTGGCGTCCGCATAAGCCTCCTCCACGAATTTGGGGTTCTCCGGGTATACTTGACGGGCCAGGTGTTTGATCTGAGCGCGATCCCTGGGATTCTTGAAGCACACTATGTAGTGGGCGTTCAGCGATATGTCGCGCTGGCCCCTGCCCTGGTGAAACAGGTTTTGCGTGATGAAGAACACGCTCATGTTGCGGTGGTGCGAGCCCTTGGTGAACAGGTCCGCCACGCCGGGGCCGGCCTCGCGCATCATGTCATCGACGATGACCAGGGCGGGCTCGCTTCCGTCGTAGTCGTCCAGGTCTGGCAGGCCGGCTACGTAGCGCACGGCAGAGTCCGCACGGCTCTTACCACCGCCGCCACCACTGCCATAGTGCCAAGTGATATGGGTGAACCGCGTATCGCACATGCGGTCGGCGTGCTCTATGAAGCGAGCCACGAAGTGCGACTTGCCGCTGCCCGAAGGCCCGGCCACGATGGCGGTGAACGGGTGTTTCCACCTCAAGTCCATGGCGTCTACTGACTGCCATGCACCGCCACCTCGGCTCTTAAAACTAAATTCTTTTCTCGCTTTTTTTTTATTTTTTTATTTTTTTTTTTAATATTGAAGGGACTCGGTTATCAACTGCTTAGTGGAAGTTTCCACGCTCTCTCTCGTTTACTGGGTAGCGCGCTTGGAGTGTACACTCCTCTTTGTTTTCCCTGAGATGACGCAATCGGTCTTTCGCCAGGTAGGTAGAGGAGTAGCGGTTCTAGTGATGCCGTCGTATCTTGACTCTCCCGTCTCGCTATTTGCCAGCCATAGGTTTTGCAATCTGGATAGCAGGTCCTCTAGGTATATGCAGATTTCATCGTTTCGCTCCTCGTCCAAGTACAATCCACAACTGAACGTGGGGCGACCTCCTTTGAACACGTTCATCTTTAACAGTACATTACCGCTGTTGGTAGGGTTCTTCACAGTGTACTGATATCTGCCAGCGGACCAGCACAGTGTCGGGGAATCGATAGGCACTTCCTTCCTCTTTACAGTCCACCCATCGAGCTTTTTCTTCTTTGACACACATCCCTGCTGTACTGGCGGTGCGTTGGCGTTCTCATCATTCATTGCGTTCAGCTCCTCTAGGAAGGAGCGGATCGTTTGGTCCACTTCAGCTGCACTGACTCCGTTTCCGTTCATGGTGACGTCTCAAACAACACTGAGGTCGCGCGCGCGGCTCTGCCTCGGTTTTATACCCAGGTTGCACGCTTCAGCGAACCTTCTAGAAGCTTCCAGAAACGTGAGAGGTAGTCTATCGCTGACGGGGGGGGGGATCAGGTATATCCTCACCAGGCAATGTTGCGAGGCAGGTATATCCTCACACCAGTTGATGTCGGGGGGGGGGGGTCAGGTAAATCCTCACGCCAGGCTATGTTGTGAGGCAGGTATATCCTCACACCAGTTGATGTCGGGGGGGGGGTCATGTTCAAGTCAGTTGAATCCTCACGCCAGGCTATGTCGCGGGGCAGGTATATCCTCACTGCAGGTGATGTCGGGGGGGGGGGGTGGGGGGGCTTCCTCGCATCCTCACGCCAGGTGCCAGGTTTAAGTTAGGTTCGCAGTGGAATGTAAGCGGTAAACAGTTCCCGGAACCGCTGATGAGTAAACAGCCCCGGGTGGTCACGTAGGCCCTAGCACGCGCCTCGACACGTGACTCTGCGAAGCCGCTCACGGGGGGGGGGGGCTTGCATCCTCACCGCGCCTTTGCTAGTTTTGAACCATCGTGAGGGGTCTGGAAAACAGCCAAGATCCCATGAGGAAAACGCGTTTAAAAATTAATAGCGGTCTTGTTTAACGGTGGATTCTCAATTTTCTTTAAGGGATGGTTTACTTAAGCTGCCGCCTGACATGTGGTGAAATTTCATCAAAATCGGCCGGTAAACAGCTGAGATCCCATAAGGAAAACGCGTTTAAAAATTAATAGCGGGCCCGTTTAACGGTTGATTTTCAATCTTCTTTAAGGGATGGTTTACTTAGGCCGTCGCCCGACATGTGGTGAAGTTTCGTCAAAATCGGCCAGTAAACAGCTGAGATCCCATAAGGAAAACGCGTTTAGAAATTAATAGCGGCCTTGTTTAATGGCGGATCTATGGGGTTCTTACGTCATTCGCTTCCTCTGGGATAGGCCTACACTCTGGAAAAAGTCCCGTGGGAATCGGTGGGTAAATAGGCTAGTTATTAATTTTCGAAAGTTTTTTCCTCATCACGAAAAGTGCTGCAGACGACCGGGGGGGGGGGTGATTCCTCGCATCCTCACGCCAGGTGCCAGGTTTAAGTTAGGTTAATGGGTCACGTGACGGGGGGGGGGTCCTCGCATCCTCACGCCATGTGCCAGGTTTAAGTTAGGTTAATGGATCATGTGACGGGGGGGGGGGATTCCTCGCATCCTCACGCCAGGTGCCAGGTTTAAGTTAGGTTCATGGGTCACGTGACGGGGGGGGGGGTGCCCTCGGGCGTGCCCTCGGGGGTGACCTTGGGGGTAACCTCGGGGGTCAAGGTCATCGGGGGGGGGGATGCCCTCGGGCGTGCCCTCGGGGGTGACCTTGGGGGTCAAGGCCAAGGTCATCGGGGGGGGGGGGGATTCCTCGCATCCTCACTTCTGTGCTGGGGTTGAATCGGCTATTGCCCCCTACTACGGTTGCTTGGACACCACGGTCACTAGACCTGACTCCTATTGAATACTACATCTGGGGGTTCCTCAAACAAGAAGTCTATCGCACCACAGTACACACAGCTGAAGAAGTGAGGACTGCTGAACGTCTCTACAATGACATACACTTGAAGTGTGATAAAACTGAGGAAAAGAGTTCATACCTGCACCAGAGCTAATGGTGAACATTTTGAAAACTTACTTAAGTAACATTTTTTGTAACCCCCTATTAGATATCTTAACATTTTTGGTTAAATCCAAACAAATAAACCGTGAACAGAATTTTGGTTGTATTTTTTTTGTCTGTCTGTCAAAAAATAAACATACTAAATTTCAAAACAGTTTAAGACAATGATCGAAGCGATTATTCGTCTTCATAGGTTTAATTTAAGGCAAATCTAATAGTCTATCTTATAATATTCATTATAAAATTATAAATAATTAACTCTTGTTACAAATCACAAATAACCTTGGTTTTATTCAGTGAGTATTAATGACATCTAGATGGAAAAGTTATCAAAGTTACAGTATTGAGCAAAATGAGTTCTCTTTATCTCAGGGCTTACAATTCATAGGTTCATAAGCGTCTGGCTCGATCGATAATAATAAATTTTCTTCAATTAATATTTAAAAAATTAACAGATAATTAAATAGAGAGTGACATTTGAAAGAAAGTTCAAAATCTTCAAAATCATAAATAAAACCCTATCAATCTTCTTCAATTAATTTTACAATTTCTTACTCTTGAGGTTAATTCAGAATATTATTGATACTAAACGTCCCTGAATAACAATATAATATCAGAGTCTTCAATATATAAATGCTGAAATGGGTCAGCGTGAGAAAAGGATGGATCTCACCAGGTTTTCCTCAAATATGCCTAAATACGGTAAAAATATTTTATTTATGGGAATCTGCTGGGCTTTAGAGCTGGGGGAATTGATAAAAATACTTATGTGACGGCCCAAAATCCCTAGACTGTTAAAAGCCATTAATACAACACTGTAATTAAATAATTACAGTTTACCGTTCCTAATAATTGAATTTCTACCGTCACTAAAATCTATAATTAGAAAGAGGAACGGTACTATTAGAATTATTCCCAATAATTAATTTATTATTCCTTTCCAAAGAGTCGGCTGGTACAAAATATAAAACCGACCACCAGACGCTGGGATATTTGCTCCAAGCTAATCTCAGCTTAGATGCTCCCACGGGCCCGGCCGGGCGTTGATATCAGCAGGAATGTGTGACGTCAGCAACTTGACGCTCTGCATTGGCTTTAAGTGCACGATTCCTGTGCCTCTTAGTTTGAGTAATGGCGTGAGTGATCGTGAGGGGCAGGACTGAACAACGGAGTGTTCCCGTGACCTCACGTGCTGAGGCCGCCACTCATTGGATGGGCAGCTTCAGCATTGGGGAAGAGGACACGAGCTTCGCCCCAGTCCCTAGGAAGTCACGATGTAATTAGCACGCGTCGCGCTGCCTCTCCCAGCTAAATTATTAATTGGTGTTTTCTTTCTAAATTTAATGTAACCTTAATTATTGTATTTTAACCGCGGATATACCTATTGATAACGACGTTTAAATTGTTCTAGATCAGTTGTTATAAAGTTGATTGTGCGATTGAATAAATAGTAATTTTGTTTCCCAACCGGCATTATTATTATTGACTCCCGAAATCGGCCTGCGTGACAAATTGGTGTCAGGTGTGGAGTGTGTTGCAAGAAAACACCACTTGAAGAATCCCACGGACGAAGAATGGATTTTGGTAGGTAATAAATTTATTTTAATTAATTGGTGCAATCTTGTTTTATATGTGTCGTTTTAGCAGTAGGTAACCGCTTAATTCTGTAGAGCAATAAATTAAACTCATTTTAGCGCAACTCCCGTAAAGAAATATGCATTTTTCGAATTATTAGAGAATTTCAAAGTAATTAGATTAATTTGAATAAATCTTCAAGTCGCCATTAGCCTCACTGCGAGAGAAATATATAGCGTCGGTTCCCCCCTCCATCGTCACTTTGCATTCATTGTGTGTGACGCGTGATCGAGATAGCAAGGCGGTGTTATGAGAATGTCTGAGAATGTCATTGTTTGAGAAGACATATTAAATCGAAATTATTAGGCCATCAGAGTTTCTGTTGAGCTCTAGCGGTAATAGATATTGATAAATAATAAAGGTAGAGTTGATTTTAAGTATTACCTGTGACTAAGGAGGTTTATTTTACAGGTAAAGTGACTTGGAATATTAATTGTGGAAGGAAGCTTGGAGCCGCCATTTGCAATCTTGGCAAAGCGTCTCTATTGCGTTCGGATTAATCCACCATCTTTGATTTGCCAATTCAGTTTGATTGAAGCATAAATAAGTGAGTTTAATTGCAACTCATCGTTGAACAGGGGGAGGACGACATTAAAGTGAAATTATAAATTATCTGGGAATTAAATTGAATAAATATTATATTTGAATTAATCCAAATTGTCTGAAGCAGGGACTTAGGCAACAATTATTGTAACTGTGTTGTGAAGTCACAACAAGGCTGTGGCGTATAGAGTCGCGTCGCCGCACCGTGATTCACAAGGCAGTAGTGTTTGCCTGTGTTTGTAAACAGATGTCTGTATAGATTAATCTAAACAGAGTCCCACACTTGTTGCTGTTAGTAGATGACATAGTCATTTCTGAAGCAAGTTATATTTTTATTTAGTTGACTTAACATTATTTTATTTAAGAACGAGTGTTTGTAGGGTTTATTAATTATATTAACCTTAGAATAAATGCTTTCTAAATTAACCTAAGTTTATTTGCATGTGTGATTAACTCTGAGTTGTATATTTAAGTGGTGAATCTATAAATGCATTGGAACAAATCTGGGCGTCATTGGAAATAGGCCAATAATTTAAAATCAAGTGATTGACTTTATTGTTACAAATTAATAAAATAAATAAATAATGCCTTTATTTACAAGTGTTCTTCAGTACAAACTGTTTTTCAAGACAACTCAAGTCAACACAACAAAAGAGAAAAATAAAACAGACATTACAGCAAAATAAAAAAATACAGGTCAAATTATAAAAATAAACAAAATGCTCTTAACCTTATGACTTCAACCTGGCCTTGAACGAGTTATAATTTAACGATTTCATGCATGGAGGAAGGGTATTGTATCCTTGGGGTCCAAAGTACGAGAACCCTTTCTTCCCTAACTCAAGCCGCACTCTTGGCATTACAAGCAAATCATCCTGCCTGGTACAACGTTTCCTAACCAATGCATGAGGCACAAGCTTCCTCTTCAGATAAGGAGGTACATTTGAAGACAGTACCTTATGTACAACTGATACAGTCTGAAGGAAAGACTGCTTCCCCAAGGTGAGAACCTTAGCCTGTTCACGATATGCAGATATATGATCAAACTTCCTAAGATTATAAACAAACCTTAGGGCTCTATTCTGCAACCTCATCAGAAGCACTCTACTATCCAGGGTCAGACATTCGCCAAAGGACGGAAGGGCATAATGAATTATTGGGAAGACCATAGATCTTATCAACTCCAGCTTAGCAGTTCAGTCAGCACAAACTTCAGTCGATATAACATTCTTAACCTATTTAAAACTTTCTGACAAATATAACTAACATGTGAGCGAAAATTCAACTGAGAATCAATGTTGACGCCCAGAACTTTGACAGAGTCAGAAACAGAGAGAGCCCTGCCATCCAGCTCCACCTTACCAAGAAGACTATTTGCAGGTTTCAAGTAAGAGGAATCAAAATGAAGCACGACACACTTTTCCGGATTAAGAACCAGACCATGACCACTGCTTCAACCTGAACAAATCAGAGTTCATGAGCTTAACTGCTTCATGAAATCCAGAAGGATCATAAGACAGGACTAGTTGACAATCATCAGCATAGGAATGTAAACTGGAGAATTCTAGCACACTGTGGAGGTTCTGTGTATACAAGATGAATAGAACAGGTCCCAGACAAGTTCCCTGCGGAACTCCTACGTCCCTATGAAGTACATCAGAGTAACTCCCACTCACCTTAGTTACCTGCGATCTGTGACCTAGATAAGAAGAAAACCATCTGAGAGAATCCTCGTCGAATTTGAGAAACCTGAGTTTTGACATGAGCATGTCATGGTTCACAGAGTCGAACACCTGGGAATAGTCAAGTGACGCCATAATACTGCGTCGCCCTTGGTCTTTACTTGAAGTAGCTCATCAGTCATATTAAGAAGAGCAGTACAAGTGCTGAACCCCCTACGAAAACCTGACTGCGTCTCTGACAACACATCTGACACCTCTAGGTAATTCACCAACTGTTCCACAACAATTTTCTCCAAAATTTTGGAGCAAGCAGGTAAAATCGATATATTGGACGGAAATGGCAATTCAATGTTGGGTTCGAGCACTTCTGAAGCGGGATCACAATGCTACGCTTCCAACTGTCTGGGAAAACACCAGTAGTCAGTGACACATTAATCAGATGCGTAATGGCTGGCAGACAATATGGGCTCACACTCTTTATCATGTCTAACCATCTATACCAAACGCTTTTGATGTTATTTTGTTCATAGTGTCCATAACCTCCTTGCCAACGGTGCTAAATCTGAAACATTCCCTAAACCGCTTCACAGTAGTTTCCCTTATAAAAGGCCAGTTTCTCTTGATCAACTTTATTACCAACTCCCATGCTAGGAAAATAGACATTTAACTCACTAGGAGAGAGTGGGCAAGAGTAGTCGTTGTCGTTTTTTTTAAAGCTCCACTTTATAAATATGTTTTGACACTTATAAACTGTGTCAATTTTCTGGCCTATCTCCTTTGTCAGGGCAAAAGATACCACTGCATTTGATTTACCAAAGAAATTAAGTAAATCAGAACTTTGAAAATTGTCGACGAAACAAAGCGTTAGTAGTGTAAGATTAGGGGTTCTGGGACATTTTAAAGAAATAAATTGGGACTTAGGAATAATCGACGTGTACCATCATAGTAGTGGGGAAATGGGAGTTCGAGAATAATTTTCGGAATTTATTGTGTATTTTGAGCTAAGGACTTAGCCCGATTGTCAAAATTTCACTGAATACTACAAACGACTTGTGGTATTTTGGAAATTAATTTGGTGATTTTAATTGATTAATTCACCGTGTTGGGACTTAAGAGTAACTGCATTCCGGGGCTTTAGTGTACTTTATTGAACTTTAAGTTGGGACTTTGGATTTTTCTAAAAAACTTCTTAAAAACAAAACAACATGTGGACTTAGGAGTGTGAGACTCTGATGATTGCTTCAGTTAAGTATTGAAAATTCTGAATGGGACTGGGCGAATTTTAATTATTTCAGAAGCTCTCATCAGTAGGGGGTTATTATGGGTTCTATACCGGTGGATCCAGTAATTTTAATGTTGAGAGAATTAATGGGTAACTAAGACGGCTATATATGAAGGAATGGGTGATTAACCTTAGGTAACGGTTGTGAAGGGATAATAAATCAATTATTTAACCTTTTGTTTGCAGTTTTGGAAAAAAAGGCTGTTTTGCTCTCCCTCTAAATTATGTGAGACAAAATAGTATGGAGGAGAAAATCAAATCGCAGTTTAATTGCTGTATTGATTTTTGGGAACTGAGCTATACTGTGCTCATTGTTTAGTTCTGGTTCCTGGTTTTGGGCCAACTGAACATGACAGTCAATAGAGCAGTGGTACTGTTTGTTTGTGGTACCGGACTTTGTTTTTTTATGTAAGTTAATCAGCAATGTGAAGATATTTAGTATATCTCTTTGTGTTTGTGTGTGTGTGAATTTAGTTAATATCCATTAAAGGAGTATGTGGAAAAATGAGTAATTCAAATTGGAACTAATAAAGCTTTGAGTTGAATCCAGTAAATTGTGATGCGTATTTTTGTTCAGTTTTAGGATCTGCAGATAACTTTAAATACTGTTGCAGATCGGTGCTTCGTAAACAATGATCGCATTTATTTTTACAGTTTGAAATCGTGAGTGTCAAATTGCCTAGTTTGATAGGTTGAGAAATTTATTTTTGTTTGCATGCGGGCTGTCACTTAACTTGAATGGCCGCATCTCTTTTATTATCAGTACTCTGAACAAGGACAGAAATTATTTGCCGATGTATTATTTAAAGTGTCTAATACTTTACCCCCTCATCTGGGACTGAGCATTATGAAGCCAGAGCTCCCATTTGCGGTGTGATGAATTAGATAATGAACCAGAGATTAGGAGTGAATTCGATGATTTATGATTTAGTCCATTTACACTTAGTTCAAAATTTACATAAAGAGTCCAGTTAGCTTCCCTTATACTTAAAATATAAGGCTGATGAAGTTAGTGATAAGTGATTCTTCGTAGGAAGTTTGTTATTTTTAATGGTTTGTGCTCTAACTTGTGATGCTCTAACTTGTGATAACATGTGTTCACTGGATAACCTGTTCCGTTTGTTATACAGGAAAGTTCTAATTCTAGGCCATTCTTGTGCTGTCCCTGTGGATTGGGATACCGGAGGGTCTTCCTCGCTGTGGAGTTGCTGAGGGAGTGCATTCGTATCACCTAAGTATACTGATGTACTAGTGTTTAGGAATCACATTATGGTTATTTGTTTTTAAATGGAATTTTAAAATGTGTGCTCTGCTCCAGGAATATGCTTGCTAACTCATGCTATTCTTGGCCAGACCGTGAAGAGAACGAAAAATTAATCAAAGCAAACGGGAATGGGGAGTAAATTATGTTTTGCTTGTGCTAAAGCAAGCTGTTCTGTAGAAAGCCCAGCCTGTGCAGCGCAATTCGCCTGTATTTTCATTAATAATTTTGTATGGTTCTTTCTTTAATTCTATAAAATAACTATCTGTATCCATATATAACAATTTTAAATTCTGATCATATTTTTCCAATTTATTGTAATAAAATTCATACATTAATAATTTTGATAATTCTAATACTGAAAATCCTATATAAATCGGTTTATCAAATTTAACTTTTTCTTTAATCATATGAGATGCAATACAATCTTTATCAAAAATACTAAATGTTTTAAAATTTGGTTTTTAGCTTGTTTTGATGACTATTCTTCATTTCCCAATTTTATATCACATCTATTTCTAACATGTTCCTTTGTTTTACCAAACACGGAATTATTCATTAATTTGAAGAAATCTTTTTCATCATCTGAATTCGATTTAGCTCTTAGTTTTGTATTAAGTTCGATATATTTTTTCATAAAATCGTCTTGATCGAATGCAATTACTCTTTTAAATTTTGTCAATTTTAATCCTTCTTTTAAATGATATTTTAAATTTCTGGAATGTACAACGTAATTTTTTTTATCAAATAATGTCGTGCATAATTTATTATTATAATGTTCCGGAGCTAATGGTAAATCTTTATGTTTATCATGTAATTCCTTCGAATATTCTAAATCAACCTCCAATATATATCCATAATCAGCATTTTCATCCAATTCTAATATTGTTTCTTCCCATTCTTTTAATGCATATGTTTCATCAATTTTATATCTTTATATGGTAATTTTTGTGATAATGCCCATCCATACAAATTATTTGCATCGGTATACATCATATAATTTTCTGGTTTTGTTTTATCATAATTTTTCATATATTTATTATTTGCTTTACAATATCTTGTAACACATTGAGAACTCTTATCCCTTTTTCAATCATTAAATACATATTATAATCACTTATCAATTCTAACTCAATTTTTGTTAATTTCAACATCGAATCCCATGCAATGATGGTTAAGTTAAATAATGAGCCGGATCTAATTGATAATTTTTCAACTAAACAGATATAAAATTTTCAAAAATATCAGCTAATAATAACACATCTTGAATATTATACAAATCGGAATAATTTCCCAATGTTTTTAGTTTTAATTTATCCCAAACTTTTAAATAATGTTTACAATCATCATCACTCATATTTTCATCAAAACATTCATCTTTATAACATTTGATCATAATTTAATTTTTCAACATCATCTATAAATTCATAAGGAAATATGCCTTTAGAACTTAATATATCAAATATATCCTCATCTATATTAATTATGTTATCACATTTATTTTTAATAAATTCATTTAAATGTTTAGATTATTTTAAATTTTTAGCTAATTTATCAATTGATGATGGCATTAATCTGAATGTATCTACGAAAGAGAGTTTTATGAATTTTCTTGGTTTATTACCTTCAAATTCGTATCCATACCCAGAATTAACTGTAATATTTTTCATCTATGTTTGCAATTAAATCAATTTTACCATATTTTTTCGCCAATTCTTTTATAAATAAATGTGTATCATAATTTCCAATATTATGACAAAATACAGGAATATTTTGAGGAAATTTAAAATTTAAATTACAACTCGAGTGCGCTGCTCCTCTATATTTCCTTGTTAAATGACAGTGATCTCTCACTTTTTCTGTTAAATCACCTTTTTCACAAATATGACAAATTTCAGCATTTTCGAATTAAATTTCTTCCTTTTCAGTTAAATTCATCGGTTTCTTATTTTTAGAATTATATTTCTTTGCTATATATTTTGAGATTTGATCTAAATATTCAAATAATACATTTGGAACGTTTTCCAATTCTTTTTCGGTTTTGCTCAGTAATACATTTTATTTGTAACTCGCGATACCAAATAAATTGTAAACGAATATAGAAAATGTTTATGAATTTTATTTATTTTAAATGGGTTTTTTGGATTATTATCACACGAATCATTTTTTTTTCAAAATAATTTCAAAATCTAAATAAATTACATATGGATGTTCAAACTTCTTAAAATAATTTTGAAAATTTACTGTTTGACCTGGAGGTGGCATAATTGGTCTACACGGTTCTAATGATTTACAAATTATTAAATGATTATTCAAATCTTCATTTTTATAAAATGTGCTCAAACATCTTCTACAAATAAATCTATGACCATGTTTTGATAATTGTGATGAAACTAATTTAATTAAATCTGTTATTAATATATAATGTGAATTATAACCATTTTTATGATATAATAAATCAATATATAATTCTGCTTCATAATTTTCAGAAATTTGTAATGTAGCCATTTTCATTCCTTCATCAATTCTATATACATTTATTGACATTTTAGGATAGTTATATTTCGAATCATATGATCTTTTTTCGAATAATTTGATATTTTTTAAGTTCATTGGGTAATCAAACCCATTAAATATTTCATCATTTATATAATTTTGAAATTGTTTAACTCTGTGTGGATGATCTAATTTTTTATTTTCAAAACTATCTATAACACACCTAATTGCATAAATAAAACAACATTCATCTTTATTTATAAAGTTTATTATACAACATTTTTTATTTTTTATTTCATTCGGTAATTCAACATATGAACTGGCATATGAATTATTTTTCGTTAATTTTAATTCTAATTGAACACAACTTTTCAATGACCAAACACTACCTTTAGAAGGTTGATTTACCTGTTCTCTTAATATTAATTTATTAAACTGATCATCTATAAAATCATCAATATTTAAAATATCAATACTTCTTAAAGCAAAATACATGTTTGTTGTTTGATATTCTTCATTTACCATTTTTCTTTCATATTGACATGTTAAAGACATTTGTCCTTTAATATTTTTGAATGTTTGTTTTTCGATTAATTTTTTAATTTCACTTCTTTGCAATTCTAAATATTTAGAAATATCCAATTCATCTTTTGAATTTTGAACTATATAATCTTGAAAATATCCTTTTAGTGATGATGCTTCTTGAATATCAACTATATTTTCTTGAGGTAATGGTTGGCCGATAGTTCTTGTAGCAGCTAACCTGCATACTCAGCCCCCATGTTATTCCTATGGAGAATAAGAAAAATGTTACCTCCCTTAGTTATGAACATAAATTAATAAAACTTGGTATGTGGCTTTACCTAGTTGAGTTATATTGATATTTGTATAAAACCCCATTTTTAGTGTTCCTTGTTTCAGCAAACCTGTATCCTCAGCCGCCATGTTATTCTTATGGAGAAAAATTAAAAATGTGATAAATAGTTTATTTATGAATGTATTTCGATGAAACTTGGTATGTGGCTTTATGTGACATTAAGATACATGTATATGCATTGGAAATTCGCTAAGTATGCAGGTTTGCTGCTGCTGGGGTATTTTTTATTTTAGACCTCTAGGTCATTTTTGAAAGAACAGGTCTAAACTCTGTTCCCATCTCAGGTTGATCTTTTAGCCCAATGACAAGTGGCAGCTAACAGTATCGAGCCATCAACAAATGTTCAGATTTTTCTCAGGCTCTTTGACCTTGATTCAGCTTAATCCACATTTGATACATAGCACTGAAAATCCAAGCATACATACATGCCTTGGGACTAGGGACCTTCCCATTGGAAATTTTAAAAAATTAATGTTTTTATTCTTTTCTCGCTACTAAGGTACTTATGCTGGCGCCTCCCCAATGCTACTTGTGTTTACCAGGTCTAGGAGTTTTCCAATTATTTAGAGATAATTTAATCGTTTGTGGGGGAGGTAAATGTATGTAGTGAGTAGGAGGTGAAAGGGCCAGTAGCAATAATACGCCAGCTGTCCCTCCCACCTTCTCCTCACAATGTGCAGCCAAGGGGCCATACACATATTACGTAACACACTAAAGGGGGGGGAGGGGGTATGGCATAGCATTATGCTTCGTTATGTGGGGGAGGGGGGCATTTGGATCAATGTTACGTACTCACACATATTAACCCTAAGAGCTGGCGCACTCCCGTACCTATTGATACCGTTATAAATATTTCAAAATTAAAAAAATAATCAAATTGATATCTAAATCAAAGTTACAGTTTGTTATATAAAAATACTTCCGTCAAACTATGTTAATTACAGTTAAACTCAAAATAAATACATAACGTGTTTTGAGTAAGTTCTGTATTGCTTTACACCTATTTTTTGTGTTGTTTTAGAGTATAAGTTAAGTATAAGAGTAAGTTCGAAAACCAGACAGATTGACCTATCCGAAGGGGTATTTTGGGGTTTTGTACCCAAAAAATGGGTTTTTTGATTTTTTGCAAATAATTTTTGAAAAAGTTCAAATTTATTCTTTTCATTGGAATCAGCTTAAAAAGACGCACAATTTGGTGTTTTAATCATTGCTTTTTTTGTTGTTTTAGAGTATAAAATCATGACTTGACCCAGCAATACCGCCCACATCTTTAGTTTTTACTTTCTCCCTCTATACATAGTATATGGAGAAAGTATTGTTTTCGTCCAAATTTTTGAATTTGAGTTATTAGTGGAAATATTCGTTTTGGTGCTCCCTGAACCCAAAAAAGTGGTTTTTACGTGTGTGTGTGTGTGTGTATGCGTGCGTGCGTGGGTGTGTGTGTGTGTGTGTGTGTGTGTGTGGATGTGTACAGAGCTAGCCTTAACCAATGGGCTGATTTTTATGAAATTTGGTATGTACTAATCCACGATATCTCCAAGTGTTTTTTTCATTTTTTTGAATTATTGATTTTTAAGGGTAATTATCACCCAAAAACCGCCAAAAAACATGAAAAATCCAAATTTCTCAAAAACGGCTCTAACGATTTTGATTAAACTTTAGTCGTTTGTAGGACTTTAGTTTTCCAACAAAATGACACCACCTTCATTCCTGAAAAAATTCGGGTTCAGAAATTACAGAACTTAAAACATCAAAAATTCAGTTTTTTGGATTTTTCATAAAAAAACATAAATATAAAAAAATTACTATTCACCATTAAAAAGAGCTCAAAAAACTAAATAATTTAGTATTTTGAATTACTATTCTACGATTGCTGGTTTCAGAGAAAATTTAAATTTTCATTTTGCGGTAAACGCAGTACGTTGTACCCATGTTATCCTTATGGGGAATAAAAAAAATACTATTTCTCTCTTATTTATAGATCAATTTCATTCAAACTTGATATGCTTGTCAAGTTAGCATTGACCAACAGAGGAAATTTGAAATATGTTGCCCCTTAATAACCCTGGGGGGGAATAGGGGGCATTTCCCCTCTTAAAACCACGAGTGTAGCAATGGATTCTGTAGTGCCTCCAAAGCAGGGATTTGGGTGGATGTTTTTTAAAACAACTTGTTTACAAGGTTTTCTGTACATTCGACCGTGCTTTGTATTCTATATTTAGTAAATCAAAATAATTTATTCATTAAAGTTGGGCTAAAAGGGAGAAAGTATGTGTCAGTTTCCTGATACCGTTTATTTAAGTTGTTTTGTATTTGTATTAGTTATATATTAAATGTGTTATGTTTTAGCTGAGATAGTTTATTTTGTTGTTTATATTATTAATCTTGTTTTTTTATATACATTTTGCTTTGAAATAAGTATCAACAAAAATGTTGTTAAAAGAAAGTCATCTAAAGTTTAATGATTTATTGAAATCCATACTCCAAATTGCTAATAAAACGATGTTTAACGATTGTTAAGCTGCTCTAAAGCCTATTACGATTGAGTTACGTAACACATAGGGGGTAGGGGGGGATGATCAAGCGTTATGGTGCGTTACATGGGGGAGGCGGGGGTCTGATATGAGGAAAAAAGGCGTTACGTAATTTGTGTATGGCCCCCAATATATTCAGTTCCTTCCTCTTCCTTCCCCTCACACTGGGGATCACAATATTAAATTATCTCTTGTATACCAATAGTATTGGTAATGGTATTTGGTATAGTCCTCTGGTACAACGATACCAATTAATTCGTAAGATAAACCTTCAAAATATGTAATGTGTGTCTGGTATCTTGACAGTCGTGCAACTAGTCACAATTCACTCATTAAGAGGGCGAACCAGTAAATCCAGGTAGATTTCTAAACCAATAAGACCAATGTTATCTTTAAAGTTTCATCCAGCCTAAACGGGAGGTCGGATATTGTTGAATTATAAGACTTGTTTTAAAAGGCAAAAAATGAAATGATTTCAGTGAGCAAATGTTCAAATTGATTTTTATTTATTGATGACTCAAAATACTAAAAAATAAATAATTTTATTATTGAATTTTAAAACGTAAATCAAAATGTTTCCACTGAAACCGCTAGATAATCACCAATACAACATTCCTACCAAATTAAACAAATTTCACAAATAGCTACTTGACGGAACTTGAAAGTTAACATTGGCCTTATGGAGAAAGCAGGTAGAAACACCAAAGTCTCATGGCTGGTTGTTCCAACTTATCCATTTGATTTGTATTTATTAATTTAAATCAGATGGTTTATATTTTGTTTCTGTTTACATATGTGATATAGATTGTATGAATTAAAAATTCAGTTCTTTGTTTACCTTTCTAAAAATAAAATATAATTTTTGGTTTACTACAAAACTCATGATTTATATTATTTACTCACCGTGTTCCTCCATCATTTAATTGAATCTTTATTATGTCCTGCACTGGTATGGAAGTGGTGCAGGACAAACAGTGTATTGAGGGTGGTGGGGACACTGGTAGTAACATTGGTCTTCCGGGGAAAGAAGATCCAAGACCTATGGAGGGTTTACATACGCTGAGTCTGAGGAATAGAGATGTGGAAAAACCTCCAAACAGAATAATTAATGGAAACCAAAGGTCAATAAGGAATAAATCAACTAATTCATCAACGAGAACAGAAGCCGAAGTTGAATTAGAAGAACTGATTGCTACACAGGAAATTGAAAGGGAAAAAGAGCGATTAGAACAAGAATTTAAGTTGAAAGAAATGGAAAGAGAAAGAGCGCTTCAAAAAATTGAACTTGAGAGAAAACTTAAGGAACTCGAAAGAAAACAAGCTTTAAAATCAAAAGAAAACGAAGTAAGAAAATCAAGATCACCAAATAATGCATCCATTCTGTCAAATTTGAGCACCGCTTCATCACATCGAAGAACTATAGATTGGGTTTCAAATCAAGGGCTCTACAAAGAAACCATCGTCTCTGCTCTACACGGAAATATGGACATGAACGAACCTCAGGAACCTAATAGCGAACGACCTCTGCGAGAAGAAAGATGCTGTCACGCCCAACAACCGTTAGAAGTCAGGACTGCAAACGTTGGAGAGAAGGGAGTTCGCCACCACAATGCTTGTAAGGAAGTACATTCAGGAGAAGTAAGTTCACAAATATCGCGTATTCTAAGTTGTAAAAAAGCCAGGATTTAAATTTAAAAACCTTGTTTTCTAGGCAATTTCTAACACAAGAAGTACCTACTTTTGATGGAAATCGACTAGAATGGCCACATTTTATATTGGAATTTAAACGCACTTCCTCATTATGTGAATTTACTGATGATGAAAATTTGATTAGGTTGCGTCATGCATTAAGAGGTAGGGCAAAAGAATGTGTAGAGTCACTTTTGTTATTGCCTGGAAACTTAAATGTAGTTATGTCTCGGTTAGAGAACAAGTTTGGAAGGTCAGACTTGATAGTAAGTAATTTAATTCAAAGATTGGAATCAGTTGTGGGACAGTTAAATGAAACCAATGAATACAACCTAGAAAAGTTAGCTGATCACCTTGAAAATCTTGTTAGTACAGTAGAACTAGTTGGTAGGCCAGAATATATATTTAATCCTATATTACTGAATCAGATGACAAGTAAACTCAATAGTCATATGAGGTTACAATGGGGAGAGTATTTATCTGAACTGGGAAACAATCCTGTTGATTTAAAGACATTTAGTGATTGGTTGCGTAGGAAGTCAGATGCACTGCTACGAGTAAATACTAGATTAACTCAGTACAGTACAGGTGAAACGACATTTATCAAGAAAGCTGATGTAAGTAATGTAGGTAGAAACTATGAGCAGAAAGTAAACACCAAGGATAAGTGTTTATTATGTAAAGCTAAACATTCATTGTTTTACTGTAACGTTTTCAAAGAAAAAACAGTAGAACAAAGAGTTAAGTGGGCACTAACTGAGGGTATTTGTTTCCTTGTCTCAAAAAAGGCCATACTGTACCTAGTTGTAAGTCTAAAGAAGTTTGTAGGAAATGTAAAAAAAGGCATAATACGTTTCTACATCTTCCTAATACAATTTATTCTGGAACTAGTAACCTTATCAACACATTGTATAGTCATAAGGACAAGATTTTCTTGCGAATTCTCCCAGTAAAATTACATGGACCAAAAGGAGATCTGGAAACGTTCGCGTTTTTAGATGACGGTTCAACTTTGACACTATTAGAAGAGGAAATCGCTACTAAATTGGGTATTGAGGGTCCAGCTTCAGAATTAGTTATGCAGTGGTCAAACGATGTCTCAAGGTCGGAAGAGAACTCGCAAACAATCTCACTCAATATTTCCAGAACGGAGAATAATGCAAAGAAATATTATCTAAACAATGTACGTACAATAAAGAACTTGTCACTCCCTATCCAATCAATCGATATGGGGCAACTTTCAGAGAAATGGAAACATTTGAAGAAAATTAAAGTTTCATCATTTGATAATGCGAAACCAACTATTTTGATCGGGCAAGACAATTGGCCTCTGATTGTATCAAGAAACGTCATACATGGGCCATGGAAAGGTCCAGCAGTCAGTAAGACTCTCCTAGGGTGGGTTGTTCATGGCACTACGTTTGACAAAAAGGAGAATAAAGAGGACAATGCACAATATCAACAGCATGTTTTACACCACCAAAATATCATAGAAACAAATGAGTTAGAACTTGTTGTACCAAGAGACTGCTGTAAAGAACTTAGAAACTTAGTGGGAAAAGCTATGGGAGAAAATTGGAAAGATGATGTGACAGAAAATGAAATTCAATCCGAAGAAGAGAAAAGGGCAGAAGATATTTTTAAGGCAACTACTAGAAAGATAGGAGATCGCTGGGAAACTGGTTTGGTTTGGAAAGAAAACTTTGATTTGCCAGTTAACTACAATTTGGCAAAACAGAGGTTATACACACTGGAAAAGAGAATGGATAAAGACAAAGACTTTGGGGAAAAATATGTACAAAAGGTGGAAGAATACATATCTAAAGGATATGCCACAAAAAGAACATCAGACGAAACTAATGAGTGCCGACTATCAAAAAAGGTTTGGTACCTACCTCATCTTGGTGTCGTCAACCCAAAGAAACCTGGTAAGTTTCGAATTTGTTTTGATGCCGCTGCACAGTTCAAAGGAGTGAATCTAAATGATAACTTACTTAAAGGTCCTGATTTATTTGTTGATATTTTAGGACTGATCTTTAGATTCCGCCAACATAAGGTAGCAATGACAGCAGACATAAAGGAGATGTTCCCACAGATCGTCATAAGACATGAAGATCAGTTAGCACAACAGTTTTTGTGGAGAGGCTTTGAAAGAGAAAAAGAACCTGAAGTATATGTTATGAGGAGAATGATATTTGGTGCGGTTTGCTCTCCTTTTTCAGCTCAAAAAGTTAAAAATCTAAATGCTTTGGAACAGACTAATTCCCACCCAGAAGTTTGCAAAGCTATTTTGAAAGATCATTACATGGATGATTATGTTGGAAGCTGTCCATTGATAGAAGAAGCTAAGAATTTAGTAGCAGGAATAATAAATGTACATTCTAAAGGAGGTTTTGTGATCTGTGGATGGGTTAGTAACAGCAATGAACTTATAGATAGTATTCCAGACAGCTTGAGATTGATGCCGGGAAAAGAGACAAAAGTTTTAGGACTGGTATGGGAACCAAATGAAGACACGCTTATGTTTGAAACAAAGACAAACTTGGATGCAAAACTAATGAAAACTGAATTACTACCAACAAAAAGAGAAGCTTTGAAGTTAGTGCTACAAATATTCGACCCTCTGGGATGGGCTGCAATTTATTTAGCAGAAGGGAAAAGAATTATGCAGGACATTTGGAGATGTGGAATTGGATGGGATGAAATGATACCGGAGAGTTTGAGACCGGCGTGGAAAACTTGGTTAATTAATCTTCAAAGGGTTGCTGATTTGAAAATAGCCCGTTGTTATGGAAGTGGACTTCATGAATGTGATGAAATTCAATTACATATCTTGTGTGATGCTAGCGAAACGACTTACGCAGCTGTAGCTTATGTCAAGTAAAGGAAACAATATTGAAGTAAGTTTAATAGCAAGCAGACACAGAGCACCTCTTAAAGCTATTACAATTCCCAGGCTTGAAATAATGGCTGCTGTATTGGGATACAAACTTCGTAACGTTATTCTCAGAGAACACTCGGTAAAATTTGATCGAGTTGTAATGTGGTCTGACTTAAAAACTGTAATCCTATGGATAAGGGATGACGAAAGAAAGTTTAAAACATTTGTAGCTAATAGAATAGCCAAAATAAAGGAAGACACTCAAGCCAAAGAATGGAAATGGATTCCTTCAGAGAAAAACACTGCTGATTATGCCACCCGAACCAAGGATATCAAGGAAGAAGTAGAAGATCAATGGTTCAACGGCTTCACATTTTTAAGGAAACAAGAAAATTACTGGCCTAAAGAGGATTTCAACACAAAATATCAGTCACTTCCGGAGACTAAAAAGAAATATGTTGGATTGACAACGGAATCTGAAAAATCAACACTCCTACCTGATATAGAACGTTTTTCATGATTAAAGAAACTTTTGAATGTTACCGCAGCTGTTTTTAGATTTGCTAAAATCTGGAAGAAACTAATTCCTAAAGACACTAAAGTTATAGCCTCTGAATTAGAAGAAGCTGAAAACCTGTGGATTAAAAGGAGCCAAAATGACAGTTTTGAAAAAGAAATATCAACTATTAAAGCAGGTTTTAAATTAGAAAATTCATCTAAATTCGACAAAGTGACACCTTTCATCGATGAGAAGGGAATACTTAGAGTTCAAGGGCGTCTTAAAAATGCAGAATGTATGACATACGAGGCAAAACATCCAATTATTATGGACCCAGAACATCGCTTTACCAAACTGTTGATTGACCAATATCATAAGAAATTTTTCCATCAAGGTCAAGAAACCGTTGTAAATGAACTTCGACAACGTTATTGGATTTTTCGTCTGAGAAAGGCAGTAAGAAGCAGTTGGAATCGGTGTAAGTTATGTGCTTTACGAAGAGCTCAACCCCTACAACCCAAAATGGGAGATTTACCAAAAGCAAGACTTACCGCACAAGTAACTCCATTCTGTAATACAGGAGTAGATTATTTTGGACCAATAACCATCAAAGTGGGAAGAAGACAAGAGAAGCGATACGGTGTATTATTCACATGTCTGAGTATTCGAGCCATACATCTTGAAATCGCTCATTCTTTGTCTAGTGACTCGACAATAATGGCATTAAGAAGATTTATTGCACGAAGGGGATCACCTAAAGTTATCTATTCTGATAATGGGACAAATCTGAAAAAAGCAAGTAAGGAACTGAAAGATGCGTTTAAGGAATTTTACCAATCTGAAATAGCATCCAAATTAGCTTCTGAAGGTATTGAGTGGCACTTTATTCCACCAGCAGCTCCTCATATGGGTGGATCATGGGAACGTCTGATTAGAACAGTGAAAATAGCATTACAAACTTGCTTACACAAAAGATATCCAAAAGAAGAAGTATTACAAACGGTGTTTGCCGAAGTTGAAAATGTTGTTAATAGCAGACCACTAACTCGAGTATCAACTGATCCAAATGACCAAGAGAGCATATCTCCAAACCACTTTCTTATTGGAAGATCAGGATCAAAAACACCTTATATTCCAGTACCCGAAAATGTGTGTCTCCGCAAGGCTTGGAGAATTGGACAGCAAATAACAGAAATGTTTTGGCAAAGATGGATTAAAGAATATTTACCACAAATTAATAATAGATCAAAATGGACAAAAGAAGTGAAACCTATCGAAGAAGGAGAACTGGTAATCATTGCAGATCCCAATGGGCCAAGGTCAAACTGGAAGAAGGGACTGATTGTTCGAACATATCCCGGAAATGACAATCAAGTACGAGTTGTGGATGTTAAGACGGACAGTGGAGTTTTCAAACGACCAGCAACCAAAATATGCAGGATAACGCATAGAGACAACTTGTAATATCATGATGTACTTGTCTGAGGTGGAAGGATGTTACAACTTATCCATTTGATTTGTATTTATTAATTTAAATCAGATGGTTTATATTTTGTTTCTGTTTACATATGTGATATAGATTGTATGAATTAAAAATTCAGTTCTTTGTTTACCTTTCTAAAAATAAAATATAATTTTTGGTTTACTACAAAACTCATGATTTATATTATTTACTCACCGTGTTCCTCCATCATTTAATTGAATCTTTATTATGTCCTGCACTGGTATGGAAGTGGTGCAGGACAAACAGTGTATTGAGGGTGGTGGGGACACTGGTAGTAACACTGGTGTTGGTACTTAACTAAAATTAACAACAAAAATCATGGTATATATTTATTCATCTGACCAAACTTCTTGGGAGTTTACAAATTTAATCACACACAAGTGTGTACAAATATTTGTTTACACGAGTCTGTACACACAAAATCTACACATAAAGTTCCAAGGCACTGGCTTTGTCACAACTTAAAAGCCCTAAATAACTAACAGCAAAATATTAACAGTTTTACCTTAATGACAAAAATAACAAACTTAACACTGGAATAAAAATGGAATGAATATAATACAGAGGTCAAGATCAGATGTGAAGAGCCTAGGATCCCTAAAATCTAACAGAAGAAATTGGTTCTGGCTTATTTTATAAGAAACGAAAATTAAATTCATATCACAAAATATGTCTGTTCCGAATAGTCTTAAAGTCCACGTCTTAAAGGACATTGATGATAAAAAACTACAATTTAAAATGATACAGCTAATAGACTGTTTATAAATGGAAATGAACTAAAATAATGGTAAAAGTTCATGAAGAAATATCACCAAGCTCTTCTTTGGCAGTGATAAAGCATAGCTCAGCGTCTGAAACGAAAACAAAACATATACTCAAGTATAGACTATTTAAAGTAGCTTTTGGATTGACTCTAGTGACACCTGTTGGGGCTAGTGGAAACTATAAAGCAGTAGCGTCTTGCCCAGCCAATGTGGGGGGGGGGGGGGCAGCTTTGACCGAACATAACCGTAGCAACCAAAAACGTGTATCCTGCTGCAGTGCCAGATTGCTTTTTGTTTACTGGTCACCATATTTGAGGTGCCCTGCTTGGAGTAAATGATTTTATTCACTCATGGAAATCATTATATTAATAGGCAAGCACAAAACTGTTCCGCCTTTTTTCTCAGCATGTGGGTATCCTTGGAAAAATTCACTCATACTGTTAGAAAAGTATTGTCATGTAGATGTGCAAAAAACCCCTTATAATTTATATCGGCCCTCAGGGCTACGCCCAACCGACTTTCAAAGTTTCAATGTTAATCTTATGGAAGAACAGTAATTGATTGAATTGTACATTTGACAACTTTTATACAAGGTTCCCACAAAATTTCTCTTATAAATTCCCTGACCTTTTTCTGTAAATTTCCCTGACCACGGCAAAATTAATCGGTATATTTAATTTAAGTATTTATATACGGTAAGAAAAACAAAAACTTGTTATTATTTAATACGGAGCTTGAGTGGATTTCATGATTATATATTAAAGGTAATTTATTAAAAAGCGTTTTCCTCATGTATGTTGGTGTTTTCTCTACCAGCTTCAGACGGTGTCTTGGATATTGGAAGTTATTTTTAAACTTTGTGTTATGGGTGTGCTCAAAATTTGCATTAATAGTCATCATCATCATTGTTGTAGATTAGGAAACCCCAGCATTGCTGCTAGGCACGTCTTCCACAAGCGAGAATATTGGGCAGGTTACCGGAAGGATAGGATATAGCAGGAAAGGAAAGGGTGGGATGGGACGGCAGACAAATCGACCCTTCAGAGGGCAAACTCCTGTGCCCCTGTGCCAGCTGGGATGAGGCTCTCAAACAGGGGACCCACATTCTGCCCTCCAACTGGTTAACTCAACTGTCAGGACATCCATGTATAACTCAACTGACAGGACATCCATGTATAACAGCCAGGGACCATCCATTCTCAGGATTGGGGACCAAACACGGAGGTCCTGTCCCTAGCTGCTGCAAATGGAGGGACCAAAGGTGAAAGGGAAGTTTGTCATAATGGACAGCCAAAAGACTTACCATATGTAATGACAACTTCATTTGCTGAACCCAATGTCAGACTCAAAACTGTATAGACCAGTTTTAAGGTAGACCTGGGACTGCATTAATAGTCTTAGTTTCACAAAAGATTAGCAGGTCATTCAATTAACTATCGTATTATTATCGTAGATGTTTAGGTGGTCGTAGTCGATTAGCATCTAGAGAATCCTCAGCATTCACTGCTTGACGAATTATAACTTTCACATTGTTTGAAATGCTACGGTAGACCAGTGGATACAGTGTCGGATTCACAATTATGTGGTCCCAGGTTCAAAACTTATTTTTGTTTATTACTTTTTGAGATCTGAATGTCTTTTTTAATTTTACTTGATTTTGTTTGGGTTAAAATCTTACTTTTGTTGTTTATTTTTTGAGGTGTAGATTTGTTTTTAAAGTTTAATTTATTTTTCAAAATACAAATCCATTTATTTGTAACATGTTGCACAAAGAAGAGCCACCATACAGCGCTCTGCTGAGTTAGGTTTAAGTTACTATTTTGTTGTGAACTGCAGCCAAATTTTTTACTATTATCGATGTAGTTCATAATATGATAGTCGATAGTTAACCGAATGCAGGATATGTAAAAAAAATAGCTCTGTCTTTATGCTCTAAGGCAATGTCACGTGTTAGTTCTTTAAAAACATTAATTATTGTTTATTTTTCTTTAATCCATTCTCATATAAGCTTATGGAATTATTTTGTATGGTGCCACATCTCTTAAAAATATGAATGAAATTTTACTATTGCAAAAAGAAGCAACTAGAATTATTTTAAAATTGAACTGGCTAGATTTCTGTGAAACAATACTTCACCAGAATTGAGTATTATAGGCTAACTGTTTTTTTAAAATAATTTTTTGAATAGGAAAAGAAGTGAATGATTTTGTTTGTATTAAGGGTGTTTGACCGTGAGTCAAGCGGCAGAGAACGGTAGTTCCGCATATTCCCGCGCACACCGCTCGGACCTCAATTCGGCTGATGTGGGCATGAGTGTGCTTGTGTGTGTTGGCTGGGGGGAGAGAGAGAGGCACTGGTTCCTTATCTCTCTCTCTCTCCCCCTCTCACCATGTTTCTCATCGAGGCCGGGCCTACCTTGCATTGGCCGGCTGGGGCTGGGCTGGGATGACTCCGCTCATTGCAAGATATCGGTTTTCGCCTTTGATTTAAATATTTTACTTATGGTTACTAATCTTAGTGCTATTATTATAAAGCCCTTTCATTAATACCAAATGTATTACCAACACCAAATATAATGATTGATAAACGGTATGTGTGAACTACTTTAAAAATAAATAAAGATTTTGCTATAAAAACTTCCAAATGTATAAAATTGTTTGACTAATAATTAAATCTGATTATGTATACAAATATTAATAATTAGAATAAATTATTCTTACAAATAATAGTGATGATTCAATTTTTAGGGAATTGAATTTGATATTTGGACTAAAATGGGTTTTAGTCCAAATATCACTATTACTCAACTAGGTAAAGCCAAATACCAAGTTCTATTAATTTATGTTCATAATTAAAGGAGATAACACGTTACTTATTCTCCATAAGAATAACATGGGGCTGAGTATGCAGGTTTGCTGCTACGGGAACTATCGGCCAAAAAATGGGTTTTTGTGCAAATATCAATAGACCACAATGAAATGAAGCAATATACCAAGTTTTGCCAGGATAAGTTGATAAATAAGCGAGATATACAATTTTTCTTATCCTCCATAAGAATAACATTGGACAACGTACTGTGTTTAGTATTTTCAATATCCCAGTAACCAATTGACATAGAGCAATGATTAAAACACCAAATTGTGCGTCTTTTTAAGCTGATTCCAATGAAAACAAATAAAATTTTACTTTTTCAAAAACTATAAGTAAAAACTCAAAAAAAATTGTTGAGGTACAAAACCCCCCCAAAAATACCCCTTCGGATAGTCTGTCTGGTTTTCGAACTTAAAAGTCATAAACGCTGCTTTACACGTTTGTAAAATTGTATTAATTTACCTTCATAGTTAACAGAGATAACATTTTACTTATTCTCCTTAAGAATAACATGGGGGCTGAGTCACAGGTTTGTTGCTACGGGAACTATCGAGAAAAAATTTTTTTTGTGGGCAAATATCAATAGACCACAACAATATGAAGCAATATACCAAGTTTCGTCAGGATAAGTTGATAAATAAGCGGGATATACAATTTGTCTTATTCTCCATAAGAATAACATTGGACAGACAACGTACTGTGTTTGGCACTTTCAATAGCTCTGTAACCAACTGACGTAGAATAATGATCAAAACACCAAATTGTTTGTTTTTAAGCTGAATTCAATGGTGAAAAACAAAATTTGATTTACTAAAATATTATATGTAAAAACTCAAAAAACCCATTTTTGGGGTACAAAACCCCCCAAAATACCTCTTTGGATAGAGCGATCTGGCTGGTTTTCGATTGGATAGAGCGATCTGGCTGGTTTTCGAACTTAAGTCATAAATGTTGCTACACATGTTTGTACCAAATTTTATCAAAACCGGAACATTTTTACGAGAGTTATCGCACCCACGGACACATATATAAAGTTACCATGGTCCCGGGCCTAGGTCTTTCCATGCCGACTACGGTAATAGCTTCTTTCCTATAGGGGAAATTCGCTAAAAGGAGGAAATAAAATAAAAAACTGAGATTATTTTTTAATGAAACTGTTAATTAATACCATTTAGGCTACAACCTTAATACCAAAAGATTAAAAGTATTTGATCTTCATGGTAAAATGTTATGCAATTACTTTGGTATGATTTATTTTCAGATAAATGTATTTACCTTTTTCCAATGAAGCAGGAATCCATTTATTTTACTTACTATTGTAATTTTCAAGTCATAGTGACTAGAAAAGTATATTTTAATAACAACATTTGTAAATGGAACTCTATACACTGTTTTGATCCAATTTAACTCGACCTATGGGTTTTTTTTTATTTGAATACTCGACTCAAACTCGAGATTTGAATCTTTTGCCATTTTCTCGATGAGAACTCGACTCGAGTTAAAAAACCTGTACTCACACATCTCTAGTTGTCAGTATTATTTTTGTTAAATTTACGACCTATTTTGTTTAATTCCCCATTCAAATTTGAACTTTTTTGTTTACTTATATACATTATTTCAAACAATTCACTGTCATGGTCTGAAAGAGCTGTTATTAGACCTGATGCACTGAAACGATTTTGGTCTAGGTTAATTAGAAAATTGTCAATTCCAGATTCTGAATAAGCTGTGACCCTAGTTGGAATTTTTATCATATAACACATACCGTACATACTTAATATATTCTTAAGTTCTTGCTCATTCCTCCCACCTTCATCCAAAACATTTATATTAATATCCCCCCCTATGATGATATCTTCACCCAACCTAAGCAGCTCCTCAGTAAGAAGCGATAACTTATTAATAAAAATATTAGCAAATAACAAAGGTGTTCTATAAACTCCAGCTAAAATAAATTTTATGCTCTCTACTTTAATTTCAATTATACATGATTCAAAGATTTTTTCTTCATTCAACTTTTTTTTCAAATTAATATTCTTAATTTGTATGATATGGTAAGCAGCAAAAATTGGTACTCTACCACCTCGGTACCTACTTTCCCCACAATAATAAGCTACAATTCTATATCCATTTATTTTTATTTTTTCTACTTCATAGCTAAATAACTTGTGTTCAGTCAAAACTACAAGATCAGGCTTTAATTCTTCCAAAGTAATAATTAATGGGTCAAGCCTAGTTTTTAAATCTTGAATATTTTATTGAAAAATACTACATTTTTTTATTTTTTATTCCTAAAAAATTTAATTGATCAACTAAATACTGAGAGTTGGCAGATACATGATCCTTGTCAATATGGTCTAGTTTAAATTTACATATGGACTATAAGCTAGAGACGAACTCAATTCACAAATAGGTAAATTTTAATTATTCTTGAGGTTAGACACTTTGCTCTGCTTTTCCACTAAAACCACTGGCGCTGATTTCACCACCATAGTTGAGACAACCAGGAACCACCACGGGGCTCACTGTACTAGTAGGAATTGTAGAGCTGGTCTCCTGCAGTTTCTCTTCCGAGCATTGATTCTTAGAACTCTCGGCCAGTGATGGAGACGTAGAATGATGGTCGAGAATGATGGTCGTTGCTTGTAGAAACCTTGACAGCAGCATGCTCAGTAGTGGTCCAGAGTTGTATCAGAAATTCAGGAAAAATAGAGACCATTCCACAGTAGTAGGGGGCAATGGATTATTCAAAACCAGCACAGGGCGAGTGAGGAGCCCCCCCCCCCCCCCCCGGTGAGGATCCACCTGCCGCCCCAATCCCCCACCCCGGTGAGTATCCACCTGCCCCAACCCCCACTGGTAGTTTGGGGAACTTTTTGTGATGACCTTGAACATGAGGAAAAACTTTCGAAAATTAATAACTAGCCTATTTACCCACCGATTCCCACGGTACTTTTTCCAGAGTGTAGGCCTATGCCCGAGGAAGCGAATTACGAAAGAACCCCATAGATCCACCATCAAACAAGCTCGCTATTAATTTTTAAACGTGTTTTCCTTATGGGATCTCGGCTGTTTACCAACCGATTTTGACGAAACCTCTCCACATGTCAGGCGGCAGTCTAAGTAAACAAGCCCATTATTAATTTTTAAACGCGTTTTCCTTATGGGATCTCAGCTGTTTACCGACCGATTTTGATGTAACTTCGCCGCATGTTGTATGTCGACCTGAGCAAACCATCGCTGAAGGAAACCCTAAAAGCCACCATCAAACAAGCCCGCGTGCTAGGGCCTACGTGACTGCCCCAGCCTGTTTACTCATCAGCGGTTCCGGGAACTGTTTACCGCTTACATTACACTGCGAAGCTCATCTGGCGGGTGATGCAGTGGAAAGTTCCACGGCGTCAACAACTGGCTTATTTAAGCGCGCTATCTTCCCGGGCTACATCAGTATCTAGTGGCAGTTCGTACTGTGAGGAGCTAGGTGCCTACGCTGTGATTACTTGTGCGACTGTGTGGAGCCTTCTCTTTGGATATCCTAAAATGTAAGTAACATGTAATTTACTTTTTCATCAGTCAGTTTACCAATGCTTTAAAACCTAATTAGCTAACATTAATATTTAAACTTTTACATATCCCAGTACACGGAGCCTTGTCGCTGTTTCTTTTCAGATGGAGATGAGTGGAATTGTAATGAGCTTGGAACAGTTGTGTTTTATAACGATTAAAATTAATGAGTCAAACTTAAAAAGCAAAATAGATTCACTACCACTCTTTTTTAAAACATTAATATTTAAACTTTTACATATCCCAGTACACGGAGCCTGGTTGTTTCTTTTCAGATGGAGATGAGTGGAATTGTAATGACCTTGGAACAATTGTGTTTTATAACGATTAAAATTAATGAGTCAAACCTAAAACGCAAAATAGATTCACTACCACTCTTTTTAAAAAAATGTTTGAGCGAAATAAAATTTGGTTTTGCTTTTCAATTGAAATTTTGAGTTCCTAGAGGAATTACAGACAAGGGTGAAATCGTCATGTGCGAGCGTAACAAAGACAAAGACGTGTACTAGTGTTATGAATGTCATAGGACCGATTCTTGTCATTTAGTTCCGTCTACTATTAGAAGGGTTAGATTCACCTTGTTCTCAGGGGTACCGTTACCAAAGTGCTTTTGCTGTGATAACTGCGCCTTTGTGGCGGACGGAGAGTACAGATACCTGATGTTGCAGATGGCTGTTCCTCATCTGTGTGAGGTTTGCGGGCGCACTTTCGGGGTTGCTAGAAACCTGGTCCGTCACGCAGCATCTGCCCACAACGACCGCCATTCAATTCAATTCAATTCAAAATATCTTTATTCATCTTTTATGTACATAAATACATTGAATAGCGTCAGTACAGTATATTATGTAGGTCCTATAACAAGTATTGTTTAAAATAAAATAGACAAGGGACATTACGATTGTCATGTCTGCGGCAGACGCTTCGGGCGAACTGACAACATGCGACGCCACCTCACCGCAGTTCATCCTCCTACTCCTCACGATCAAGCGCCAGGTACAGTTTTATATTAGATAAGAAACCGCCAGTAGATTTGTTAAGTATGCTTTCTTCTCTGGTGTCCTCACCCATGACGTCACGGTGCGCCCGTGGACTTTGGTAACTAAAGATTTATGTTTATGAGAGTAAAACGGCCTTGGATGAGGGTAAAAAGAGGTTGCCAGCCCTCTGTGTAGTTCCTCACCGCCACCTCCTCACCCTTGTATTTATCGGGCTCGGGTAAACTGGCGATTGAGATGAGGAGAAAGACTCAAGGGGTAAATAAGAGGTCGCTAGTCCTCTGTGTAGTTCCTCACTGCCATCTCCTCACCCTCGTGTTTATCGGGTTCGGGTAACTAATAGGACTTGTTTTCCTGTTCGCAGGCTGTCCATGCCCGTTGTGCGCTGTCGCCCTGGCGAGCCCCGAGGATCTACGCCACCACATGGAAGCGGTCCACGGTGCGAGCCCGTCAGCTTCGACCTCCTCCTCTTCCTCTTCCTCCGCTGCAACGCCACCCACCAGAGACCTGCGGCCCGAATGCAACGCGTGCGGGCGACGATTCTCCCGCGAGAACCTGCTCCGACGCCACGTGCAGCTGGTGCATGCCAACGAGGTCCGCTGCCCCGAGTGCGGCGCTCTTTTCCGCAAGGCCACGTACCTCCAGCGACACGTGGCAAGCGCTCACCACGGCAGGAGGTTCGAGTGTGCCTACTGCGACCGAGGCTTCACTCGGCGTTACAACCGAGATCAGCACGAGGCTCACAATTGTCCCGTCATGGGAACCTCATTTTGGATGAGATGCCGCGACTGCCCGTCCTGTCACTCGAGCCTCGGCCCGGACCCAGCTCCGAGCCCCAGCCCCGCCCAGGACCCAGCCACGAGCCTCAGCCCGGACCTAGCCACGAGCCTCAGCCCGGACCCAGCACGACGCCTGACGGGATGGTGGGTGGGGGACTGCCCGTGTTCCGTACCATCCAACGGGCGTTCCGCGGACGGCTCATGACCTTCGGTCCGTCCCGGCCCATGGAGGACTTCCTGACTGTGGACGACGCGCTGGTGCTGCTGTTTGACAGCGTCTTGGAACTGCTGGCCGACGTCAGGACCCGACATCCGAACACCATGGTCAACATGCGCGCGCGACGTTTATGCATCCTCAAACCTAACTTAAACCTAACTTAAACCTAACTTAAACCTAACTTAAACCTGCGTCTGTAAACCTAACTTAAACCTGCGTCTATAAACCTAACATAAACCTGCGTCTATAAACCTAACTTAAACCTGCGTCTGTAAACCTAACTTAAACCTGCGTCAGTAAACCTAACTTAAACCTGCGTCTGTAAACCTAACTTAAACCTGCGTCTTTAAACCTAACTTAAACCTGCGTCTGAAAACCTAACTAAAACCTGCATCAGTAAACCTAACTTAAACCTGCGTGCACTTGTCTGCAGACTCCTGGCTTGCACCTGACACACACGCACACGCACGCACGCACACTCACACATGCACGCTCACACACAAGCACGCACGCATTGGCCTAACTTAAACCTGCATCGATAAACCTAAGTGAAACCAGCATCGATAAACCTAACTTAAATCTGCGTCAATAAACCTAACTGTAACCGTCATTAATAAACCTAACTGTACATACCGTAACGAAAACACACTATGATCTAGTCCGCAGGCTGTTCGACTCAATCTTCTCATCCTGATTTACTATTCTTGTATTTTGTAAAATTGTAACTGGGTGGCGTTCTACTGCTCCGAGGACCGGCTAGAATACTTAATAATACGGGAGGCCGCCATACCAAGCTGACTTTCAAAGGTTCCTGAGGCGCAACCCTCATCGCCGTCACTACATCTACAACAGGTATCGGCTCCAGGACTACGATACTTCTGTTTTGCGGCTACTACTGCCTCACCTACCTGTACTGCTGGGCTGCTCTCCGCATGACACTCGGCGACTACGTCCAGCTCTTATCATAGTGTGTTTTCGTTATGGTACGTACAGTTAGGTTTATTAATGACGGTTACAGTTAGGTTTATTAATGACGGTTACAGTTAGGTTTATTGACATCATAACGCGATTGGAAAACCACACTTAAAAGTCATAAGCCGTTAGGCTCAGAAAAACTCAAGTGTGTGAGAGAGAAAGGCGTTATGGGCCGTTTGACCCGAGCCGTGCAGCTTAAAAAGCCCCTGCTAACCGGGAGCGATTGGCGGCGCGTGTCGGGGATGACCCTGAAGGAGCTCCCCAGCGGCTCTCTGACGCTCGAGGGTGCACCCTCGAATTACTCAGCGGCTTGCTGATGTCTGAGTGATGTCATGCCGCACCCTCTTTGGCGGCCTTCACTGCCGCTTGGCGGGGGCTCAGCCAGTAGCACGCGCCGCTGGTATATAAACCTGAGGTCCAGCCCTGCTGCCTCGGTTTTATTAATTTCTTATTTTTTTCCAAATTTAGTAGTGTGTGTGTGTGTATATTCTTATTATGTTTCAATAAATGTTTTGTTTCTCGTTAACTGTTGTTTTCACTTGTCCTTCTCTTTAGTATTTAAGAAAGAATATCAAATTGTGAACAATTTTGAAAAGTTTTGAAAACATGATAATTTTGCAATTTCATAAAAGGTTAATTTTGAAAGTAGTTTCGATAAATTTGATTTGCATTAGAACAATCTTTTGAAAATAGATTTTAGTACATTTGGAAAGTTAATGTCGGGGAATGCAAGGGGTAGTAACAACGCAGATGTATGCTGTAAATTAATCCGTTTGAATATATTTGCTTACGAATACTATTTACAAAATATACTTAATTATATTTACAAAATTAACCTAGTTCTATTTACACTTAAATCTACACCGGGAACTCTTCGTCCATGTCCTCCTCGTTCACCTCCTCGGGATTGCCTCGCCTTCTTGCTGCGGACAGTGATGGGATATCCTTATGTCCCCAAGGTAAGGTGTGGATACCATCGGCCAAGATGCCACTTGCTCAGCTCCAGGACAGACATGCCGATGTAGATGGGCTTTTCCAGGACGATGTTGACCCTAGCAAGGTGCACAAGAGCTACGTCCTCTGTGTAGTACGTGCGGTCCAGGAAGTTGGACTTGGCCACGTACTTGGAGAACTTCTCTGGAGTGCAAACCAGCTTGACGTTCAGGCGCTTGCGGACGTTCTCGATGGTTTTGCCAAGGACCGCAGTTATTCATGAGCTTGAAAAAGTCCTGCTCGAACTTGGTCTTGGCCTTCTTCCTCAGCTCGGTGTTCATCAGGATGTAGGGCTCTAGCCACCGAGACTGGCGAAACGAGATCGCCCTGTGCACAGCCGCAAGCTCCAGTCCGTTGTTCAGCGCCTGCTGCAAGATCCTGTAATGGCAGATGTAATGCATCTTGTCATCCAGGGTGGTCATCAGCTTGGGGTATTTCCCTGTCGGCGGACGCTTGGTCTCGCAGCAGTAAGGGAGGTCCTTGTGCAGGTCGTGCAGGTGAGCGGGGTAGCGGAGGACCACTTCGAGGATGTAACCCCGCTCCGCTTCGGCATCCAGCGCACCAATGTCCAAGGAGTCGATCTCCTTACGGCTGAGCCACTGAAAGTCTCCGGTGGGCAGGTACTGGGACATGGCCCAGCCGTAGAGGTTATTGGCGTCCAGGTACAGTAGGTGGCGTGTCGGCTCGTCTGGGCGGTAGTCCGGGCACCGATCGTGGTTGGCCTTGGCGTAGCGGGTGATGGCTTGGGAGATGCCTCCTCGGATGCCTTGCTCCACGAAGAAGTACATGTCGAAATCCTGCAGCGTGTCCAGCTCCACGTCGCAGGTCTTGAGCATGACGTCCCAAGCGTAGGATGGCAGGGTGTAGTAGTGGGCGGGGTCCAGTCCAAAGAGGTGTCACGGAACTGCTCGAACACGTCGGTGAGGAGGGCGATGTCGCAGCGCAGGTACTTGTCGGCGTAGTCCTTGAGGTTGCGACACTCGAAGGCTCGCCACACGGTGAGGGCGTGCTCATACTCCTCGTCCTTAATGCCTTACAAGGTCATGGTGTTGTAGAACGCCGCCTGGGGAGGTAGCTCCCTGGTGGAGTACAGCATGTCGTAGGATGTGACAAAGTCGTAGGGGAACACGCCCTTCCTGCGCACCAGGTCGAAGAGCCGGTCGTCAGGGAACCGTTTCCTGGTCTGAAGCATCTTGTCAGTGGGCAGTCCCGCTGCCAGGCTGGCCAGGCTCATGGACAAGAACCTGTAGGTGTCGAGGAACCGCACCGCGAAACTGCTCTGTCGTTGGTTGTCCCCGGGCTGGCCAAAGTGAAACCGCTTGGTGAAGGCAATGTAGCGCTCTTCGGTGTGCGCCAGCACGTCCACATCGCCGGGGTCGATGGCCAGCTCCCGCACTATGAAGTGGGCGTCGTAGTTGGACAGGTTATGGAAGTAGCAGTTGATGACCCGCTGCACCCTGTACCGCAGATTGCACGAGCGGTGTGCCACCCCGCGGTACTCGTAAGGCGGGGCGTGGTTGTGGTTCCGCACCTTGATGTCCAGCTCGGTGAACTCCTTGCTGCAGAGTTAGCAGCGGGTCGCTGCGAGGTACTCGTCCATTTCCTGCCGGGTCAGAGAAGGGTGGAGAGCTCTCATGCTGAACAGGAACTCCCACAGGCTCAACACGTCCATCTTGAGCCGTTCCATGAAGACCTTGGACGCATCGGCTCCGAAGTAGACGCGGGGTTCAAACTCCTCCAGCCCCAACGAGTCCACGATCTGGTAGGCGAAGGCGTACGGGAAGTGCATGCGCAGGGGTCTGGTGCCACGCGGTGCTTCCCCCGGGTCGTCGGGCACAGGCTGCAGAGCACACTCGAAGTCCGCGTAGATGCAGAACCTCTCCCGCCTAGTGTACTCGGGGTGGGCGAGCGGATCTGCTGCTTCTTGGGCATGTCCAAGCGGAGGGGGGCCTTGGCGGTGCAGTACCGCATATGCTCCTCCAGACGCTCGGCACCGGACAGTTCCAGTTTGTTGGGCCGATTATCGAAGTAAGCGAAGCATCGCTTACACACGTGGATAGTGCTGACGTGGGACGTCAGCTGAGGACGCACTAGCCTACTCATGTTTGCGATGTAGGCGTAGTGACTGTCCCCGCCGGTAGTCACGTACAACAGGTCCCGGTGATCCTCCAACTCCCGCTTACATATCTTCAGCGGGAATACGCGGTCCTGGAACTTTGGGGATCCGTCAGGGCGTCTCAGCACCATGGTGCGCTCGATACCGTAAACGTTAACGCTGATAGCGTTCTTCCTCTTGAAGGCTTTGATGGCATTCACAGCCACGGGGAAGCGTAGGCCGGTCCAGTCGTAGCGCGCCGTGATGTACGGTGTATATGCCGCAGGCCTCTCCACGTGTTGCGCGACGAACTTGGCCAGGATAGCGTACTTGAAGCACATGTTATCGTCGTTGTGCACGTTGATGACAGCGCGCGTCTTGCAGATGGTCCTGGGAAGTTGGATGAACCGGGCTCCGCGTTCTCCCAACGGAGTGTAGAGATTGACGCGGATCTCCAGGTCGCGTATTCGTTGGTAAGATCACCCGCTGCCCACTAGCAAGCACTGCTCCTTCTCTTCCACCAGCTCGTTGAAGGAAGCCGACAGGAATGCCTCCAGGTCCGACGTGGCAGTGAGAGGCACGTTCTTCGTCTTGAAGGCTCGTAGGCAAGTGGCCCCGTGGACGTTGGCGAATTCACACTCCAGGATCATGTTGACCTTGGTGTTCGGGTGTTGGGTCCTGACGTCGGCCAGCAGTTCTAAGACGCTGTTAAACAGCAGCACCAGCACGTCGTCCACAGTCAGGAAGTCCTCCATGGGCCGCGACAGACCGAAGGTCATGAGCCGTCCGCGGAACGCCCGTTGGATGGTACGGAACACGGGCAGTCCCCCACCCACCATCCCGTCAGGCGCCGTGCTGGGTCCGGGCTGAGGCTCGTGGCTAGGTCCGGGCTGAGGCTCGTGGCTGGGTCCTGGGCGGGGCTGGGGTTCGGAGCTGGGTCCGGGCCGAGGCTCGAGTGACAGGACGGGCAGTAGTGGCATCTCATCCAAAACGAGGTTCCTCATGACGGGACAATTGTGAGCCTCGTGCTGATTTCGGTTGTAACGCCGAGTGAAGCCTCGGTCGCAGTAGGCACACTCGAACCTCCTGCCGCGGTGAGCGCTCGCCACGTGTCGCTGGAGGTATGTGGCCTTGCGGAAAAGAGCGCCGCACTCGGGGCAGCGGACCTCGTTGGCATGCACCAGCTGCACGTGGCGTCGGAGCAAGTTCTCGCGGGAGAATCGTCGCCCGCACGGGTTGAATTCGGGCTGCAGGTCTCTGGTGGGTGGCGTCGCAGCGGAGGAAGAGGAAGAGGAGGAGGTCCAAGCTGACGGGCTCGCACCGTGGACCGCTTCCATGTGGTGGCGTAGACCCTCGGGGCTCGCCAGGGCGACAGCGCACAACGGGCATGGACAGCCTGCGAACAGGAAAACAAGTCCTATTAGTTACCCGAACCCGATAAACACGAGGGTGAGGAGATGGCAGTGAGGAACTACACAGAGGACTGGCGACCTCTTATTTACCCCTTGAGTCTTTCTCCTCATCTCAATCGCCAGTATACCCGAGCCCGATAAATACAAGGGTGAGGAGGTGGCGGTGAGGAACTACACAGAGGGCTGGCAACCTCTTTTTACCCTCATCCAAGGCCGTTTTACTCTCATAAACATAAATCTTTAGTTACCAAAGTCCACGGGCGCACCGTGATGTCATGGGTGAGGACACCGGAGAAGAAAGCATACTTAACAAATCTACTGGCGGTTTCTTATCTAATATAAAACTGTACCTGGCGCCTGATCGTGAGGAGTAGGAGGATGAACTGCGGTGAGGTGGTGTCGCAAGTTGTCAGTTCGCCCGAAGCGTCTGCCGCAGACATGACAATCGTAATGGCGGTCGTTGTGGGCAGATGCTGCGTGACGGACCAGGTTTCTAGCAACCCCGAAAGTGCGCCCGCAAACCTCATATAGATGAGGAACAGCCATCTGCAACATCGGGTATCTGTACTCTCCGTCCGCCACAAAGGCGCAGTTATCACAGCAAAAGCACTTTGGTAACGGTACCCCTGAGAACAAGGTGAATCTAACCCTTCTAATAGTAGACGGAACTAAATGATAAGAATCGGTCCTATGACATTCATAACACTAGTACACGTCTTTGTCTTTGTTACGCTCGCACATGACAATTTCACCCTCGTCTGTAATTCCACTAGGAACTCAAAATTTCAATTGAAAAGCAAAACCGAATTTTATTTCGCTCAAACATTTTTTTAAAAGAGTGGTAGTGAATCTATTTAGCTTTGACTCATTAATTTAAATCGTTATAAAACACAGTTGTTCCAAGGTCATTACAATTCCACTCATCTCCATCTGAAAAGAAACAACAAGGCTCCGTGAACTGGGATATGTAAAAGTTTAAATATTAATGTTTTAAAAAAGAGTGGTAGTGAATCTATTTTGCTTTTTAAGTTTGACTCATTAATTTTAATCGTTATAAAACACAACTGTTCCAAGCTCATTACAATTCCACTCATCTCCATCTGAAAAGAAACAGCGACAAGGCTCCGTGTACTGGGATATGTAAAAGTTTAAATATTAATGTTAGCTAATTAGGTTTTAAAGCATTGGTAAACTGACTGATGAAAAAGTAAATTACATGTTACTTACATTTTAGGATATCCAAAGAGAAGGCTCCACACAGTCGCACAACTAATCACAGCGTAGGCACCTAGCTCCTCACAGTACGAACTGCCACTAGATACTGATGTAGCCCGGGAAGATAGCGCGCTTAAATAAGCCAGTTGTTGACGCCGTGGAACTTTCCACTGCATCACCTGCCAGATGAGCTTCGCAGTGTAATGTAAGCGGTAAACAGTTCCCGGAACCGCTGATGAGTAAACAGGCTGGGGCAGTCACGTAGGCCCTAGCACGCGCCTCGACACGTGACATCGCGGAGCCGCTCGCAGTTTGGTTTTGGCCAAGCCGGCACACAACAGGTAGTGAAGTCACATCGCGTTCGGTCGGCGAACAACCGAGATCCCATAAGGAAAACGCGTTAAAAAATTAATAACGGGCTTGTTTGATGGTGGCTTTTAGGGTTTCCTTCAGCGATAGTTTGCTCAGGTCGACATACAACATGCGGCGAAGTTACATCAAAATCGGTTGGTAAACAGCTGAGATCCCATAAGGAAAACGCGTTTAAAAATTAATAACGGGCTTGTTAGATGGTGGATTTTAGAGTTTCCTTCAGCGATGGTTTGCTCAGGTTGACATCCAAGATGTGGCGAAGTTACATCAAAATCGGTCGGTAAACAGCTGAGATCCCATAAGGAAAACGCGGTTAAAAATTGATGGCAGGCCCGTTTAACGGCGGATTTTCAATTTTCTTTAAGCGGCGGTTTACTTATACCGCCGCCCGACATGTGGAGAGGTTTCGTCAAAATCGGTCGGTAAACAGCCAAGATCCCATAAGGAAAACGCGTTTAAAAATTAATAGCGAGCTTGTTTGATGGTGGATCTATGGGGTTCTTTCGTCATTCGCTTCCTCGGGGATAGGCCCACACTCTGGAAAAAGTCCTGTGGGAATCGGTGGGTAAATAGGCTAGTTATTAATTTTCGAAAGTTTTTTCCTCATGTTCAAGGTGATCACAAAAAGTGCCGCAGACGACCGGGGGGGGGGGGGAGGGCAGGTGGCACCTCACCGGGGTGGGGGATTGGGGAGGCAGGTGGATCCTCACCGGGGGGGGGGCAGGTGGATCCTCACTGGGGGGGGGGGCTCCTCACTGTTCCTCACTCGCCCTGTGCTGGTTTTGAATAATCCATTGCCCCCTACTCACAGTTTTCTTCTTGCAAAAGGTTGGTCTTGCGCTATTACATAAATGATTGCCTGTCTCCTGCTGCAGTTTTGTGATATTCCTTGCAAAATGTTGCAGTTCTACGTGGTCACGAGCACAACCCCAAAGGAGAGCAAACTAAAATGTAAAGCTTTTTCTTCTTGAAATCTTTTCTAAGCTGTTCAAAAGCTTCATCATACCTTTCTGTGGTTGGTTTCTCATAATAATGATCTTTAGTAATGAGGCTGTAGATTTTTGAACCATTATTCAGTGCCTGATGAGCCAATCTGGTATCAATCAAATCAGAAGTTTTTGGTCAGCCAAATTTTTTCGAAACACGATCGCAACACCCGCTGTCATGTTCCGTTCATGGTTAAGGTCATTTGAAATGGTGTGAGCAAAGGCAAGAGCTGGATTATCCTTATTGCTATTAATGACTCCCCACATATTGGCTTCTATCACACTTACTGAGCTCTGAGTGCTGGATGGGGGAAGCCACAGTTGTGCACTAATAATAGATTTGATATGGCAAGTAGTGTGTTCTCTGTGCCCCTTCTTCACTATCAGCTGTTCAATCAATTTTGCCACATGCTTTTTCCCTCTTCTGCTTCTGTTGATGTGAAGCCCATGGTTTGTGTGGTAATTGTGCTGTAAAGTCCATAACTCTAGTAATTTTACATGCGAATTCGAATAGGCCAGACCTCGGAATAAAATCATTTATTTGCCAAATCAATTTGCTATTTGCACTATTCTCAAACAAATCATACCGGTAGGGTACAGTAGCTAAAATTACATTAGTGTATTTCATCTTAGCGACATGGGCCCTGTCAAAGTTTCTTTGAGCCTCTCTAACTGCTCTGTATAACCTACCTCTTAACATGTTATCTGAAATATTGTTCCCACCAGCAATTATTACAACATAGTCATTATTTGAGAACTGATGAATATCTTTCAAATTTTCAATCTTTTTAGCGAATTTCCCCTATAGGAAAGAAGCTATTACCGTAGTCGGCATGGTAAGACCTAGGCCCTGGACCATGATAACTTTTCGTTTTGAGGTCCCCAGACTCCAAAAACAGTGTATATATAGATGTGTCCGTGAACACGATAACTCTCGTGAAAATTATCCGATTTTGATAAAATTTGGTATAAATGTGTAAAGCAACATTTATGACTTAAAGTTCGAAAACCAGCCATATCGCTCTGTCCGAAAGGGTATTTTGGTGGGGGGGGGTGTTGTACCCCAAAACTGGGTTTTTTGAATTTTTTACATATAATTTTTGAAATAGTGAAATTTTAGTTTTTACCATTGGATTGTGTGTTAAAAACACACAATTTGGTATTTTGATCATTCCTCTACATCAATTGGTTACCGAGATATTGAAAGTGCTAAACACAGTATGTTGTCTAATGTTATTCTTATGGAGGAAAAGAACAATTTTATATCTCGCTTATTTATGAACATATACTGACAAAACTTGGTATACGGCTTCATTTGGTTGTGGTCCAGTGATATTAGCTAAAAAAAATTTGTGTCAAAGGCTCCCGTAGCAGCAAACCTGCGTACTCAGCCCCATGTTATTTTTATGGATAATAATGAAATGCTATATCTCCCTTAATTATGAACATAAATGAATAAAAACTGGTATATGACTTCACCTAGTTGAGTTGTATTGATATTAGCATAATAACCCATTTTTTGTGTTCCTTGATGCAGCAAACCAGCGTACTCAGCCCCAATGTTATTCTTATGGAGAATAATTAAAATTGTATGTATCGCTTATTTGTGAATATATTTTTATGAAACTTGGAAATGGCTTTATGTTGTATTAAGACATGTATATCTCCAATGGAAATTTGCTGAGTATGCAGGTTTGCTGCAATGGGGGTATTTATAGCTTCTTCTACAGGAGCTCCTGGTTGGACATAGCTTGAGACACTATGACTTTCATCAATTAGGTTAGACAGATAAAAACCGAGGTCCCGACCCTGGCTGTCAGAACTCAATATAACTCTTGGTATTATTATGATCTCCCATAGTTTTTTCCGAGCAATATTTGTCTTCAGGTTTTTTAAGTTCAAACTCATAAATAGCATAATTCTTCAACTTAAGACCATTTTCAAGATCTGTAATCTAACATATATACAGCCGCATGTGTAACTCACTGACTGACTGACTGACTGACTGACTGACTGACTGACTGACTGAGATATACGAATTCTAGACCCTTTCTAGAAGAGCTAGAAACCTGAAATTTGGCACGGATGTAGCTTGTACCTTGTAACCCCCAGGAAAATCCCAAAAAGTTACAATTTTTTACTTTAACCTCCTCAAAAAAATTCCAAATGGAGGAAATTTTGAACATGTCCAAAATAGTGCCTTTTTATTTGAGCTGTAGCGGCCGAACGGTTGGTCCTATCGAGAAACGGAGACCACCACGTGCCACGGATTTTAGACGATCTACAACTTTGGTCCTGTGACTTTTTGTCGTATCTCGTCTCCTTCACCCTTAGGTAGCGCTAGATTTTTCAAATTTCGGCATATTTTCAAAATATTTTGGCCGTTTTTTATTTCCTATCACGTTAATATACTTGATGGAGGCCTAATATTGGGCACGCAGTATGTCTACATCACACTTAGTAAATATCAGCAGAAATATGACCAGTTTTATTGATTAAACCTGTCGAAAAATGAAAAACTCTAAAAATTTTTAGATATGACCGTTTTCTTAGTATAAGTAGTGGTGTATTGGGGGTTCTGTGCCAATTTATATTATTAAACATACACGTGACACCAATTATACTTGAGCTAGAGACGTGAGATTTGGCATGCATGTGCCTTGAACCTTTTCTTCCCAAATCCTACCATTTTTAGTTTGAACTATCTCAACAAAATAAATAATTTTGAATACAAAAATCAAAATGTAGTATTTTTTTATTTGAGCTCTAGCGGCCGAACGGGTTGACCTATCAAAAAACGAAGACCACCACGTGCCACGAATTTTAGACGAACTACAACTTTAGTCCTGTGACATTTTGCCGTATCTCACCCCTTCACCCTTAGATAGCGCTAGTTTTTTAAATTTAAACATTTTTCATAGATTTGTTCGTGGTTTTTAATGGTTTGCCGCTCTAATATAGAACTTAGAGGCCTGATACTTATCACACAGTATTCCTACATTACAATTAGTACCAAGCAATACTCCCACGCCCAGATTAAGTATCTTAAACACCCAAAAATCAAAGTTTTTGAGCTCTTATAGACTTTTCGTGTTTTTTGGGTACATTTTTTTGTTGCGCTCTGTCGAGGGTAAAATCTCTTATAAATCATGTCATATTTGTTGCAGAAGGCTTGTAGTTAGCCAAATTCATGGTATTTCAAGTTGTTAACGGTGGTCGTATCTCTTATAAGGTTCAAAATACGCCTTTATAAGGCTACATCAGTTAAGGGTATAATTTTTTCAAGCACTTAGGTAATACATGGAGGCTTAAAATTTAACATACTACGTCTCCATACTAATTAGTATTCATCAACAGGCATATGGCCACATTTTATAGGTTAAACCCTTAAAAATGATCAAAGCCTTGGAACAGTTGTAGAAGTTAGGTCTTAAATAGAATTTGGACCAATTTACATTAAACTGTGGCCAAACAGCGACCTGGGGGCGAAGCCCCCCACAGGGGCCTAGGGGGGAGGCGGAGCGATTTTTAAATTGTTGTATACTCTAATTTTGTACTGCTAGGCCTAAATTTGTTCACTCAATAAGTCTACTTTACATTTTGAGTTTACTTAGGACCTCGGATTATTAGCGTAATTAAACCATGTGTCATAGGTACTACGACAAGGACTTGGGGGCGAAGCCCCAAACAGGGGCCTGGGGGGGAGGCGGAGCGATTTTTAAATTGTTTTATACTCTAATTTTGTATTTCTAGGCCTAAATTTGTTCACTCAATAAGTCTACTTTACATTTTGAGTTTACTTAGGACCTCGGATTATTAGCGTAATTAAACCATGTGCCATAGATACTACGACATGGACTTGGGGGCGAAGCCCCCCATAGGGGTCTGGGGGCGGAGCCCCCAGCGAGCGAAGCGAGTCTAACATATATACAGCCGCTTGTGTAACTGACTGACTCACTGAGGTATACGAATTCTAGACCACTTCTAGATGAGCTATCGACGTGAAATTTTGCATGCAGGTAGATTTAACCTTGTAACCCCCAGAAAAATTGCCAAAAGTTACAGTTTTACATTTTAAAACCACTAATTTTTATGTTGAAAATTGAAAATTTTAACATTGGGCTTATGGAGTTTGAAATAAAAACAAAAGAAATCATAACATCTGTAAAAAAATATCCAGTAAACTGTCAATAAAACTTTCACATGGTAAAGTGTAAAGAAATGATAGGTCCAATGAAAAAAGATGCCATCTAGATTGGCTATTTCCCAAACGAATCAAAATAGTATACTATATAAAAAATACTTGAGAGGGACATTGAGTTTTAATAACAAAATGGAGCGACCCCTAACGGGGGTCTGGGGGCGGAGCCCCCAGCGAGCGAAGCGAGTCTAATATATATACAGCCGCATGTGTAACTGACTCACTGAGGTATACAAATTCTAGACCACTTCTAGACGAGCTAGAAACCTGAAATTTTGCACGCAGGTAGCTTTTACCTTGTAACCCCCAGGAAAATTGCCAAATTTGACAATTTTTTTAATTTTAACCCCCCTAAAAAAAATATTTAAATTCCCCCCAAAAAGGCTTATTTTAAAATTACAGTTTATGAGCTCTAGCGGCCGAACGGATGGTCCTATCAAAAAACGGACACCACCACGTGCCACGTAGTTTGCAAGATCTACAACTTTGTTCCTATGACTTTTTGTCGTATCTCGTCTCATTCACCCTTAGATAGCTCTAGATTTTTTTCAAATTTTGAGATTTTATGGAGGGTTTTTATTTCCCATCACGTTAATATACTTGATGGAGGCCTAATATTGGGCACGCAGTATGTCTACATCACACTTAGTAAATAGTAGCAGAAATATGACCAGTTTTTATGAATTAAACCTGTCGAAAAATGGAAAACTCTAAATATCTTTAGATATGACTGTTTTCTCAGTATAAGTAGTGGTGTATTAGGGGTTCTGGGCCAATTTATATTATTGGACATACACGTGACACCAATAATACTTGAGCTAGAGACGTGAGATTTGGCGTGCATGTGCCTTGCACCTTTTCTTCCCAAATCCTACTATTTTTATTTTGAACTATCTCAACAAAATAAATAATTGTGAATAAAAAACAAAATGTAGTATTTATTTATTTGAGCTCTAGCGGCCGAACGGGTCGTCCTATCGAAAAACGAAGACCACCATGTGCCACGGATTTTAAACTCTCTACAACTTTAATCCTATGACATTTTGCCGTATCTCACCCCCTTCACCCTTAGGAAGCGCTAGATTTTTTAAATTCTAACTTCTTTCTAAGATTTGTTCGTGGTTTTTAATGGTTTGTCGCTCTAATATGGAACTTGGAGGCCTAATATTTATCACACAGTATTTCTACATTACAATTAGTACTAAACAACACTCACACGCTCAGATTAAATATCTTAAACACCCAAAAAAATCAAAGTTTTTGAGATTTTGTAGACTTTTCGTGTTTTTCGGGTACATTTTTTATGTTGCCCTCTGTCGAGGGTAAAATCCCTTATAAATCATGTCGTATTTGTTGCAGAAGGCTTTTGGTTACCCAAAGTCATAGTATTTCAGGTTGTTAACGGTCGTCGTATTCCTTATAAGGTTCAAAAGACGCCTTATAAAGGCTACATTATACATCAGTTAAGGGTATAATTTTTATCAAGAACTTAGTTAATACATGGAGGCTTAAAACTTAACATACTACGTCTCCATGCCAAGTAGTATTCATCAACAGGAATACGACCGGATTTTATAGGTTAAACCCTTAAAAATAATCATAGCCTTGGAATAGTTGTAGAATTTAGGTCTTAAATAGAATTTGGACCAATTTACATTAAACTGTGGCCAAACAGCGACCTGGGGGCGAAGCCCCCCACAGAGGCCTGGGGGCGGAGGCGGAGCGATTTTTAAATTGTTATATACTCTAATATTGTACTGCTAGGCCTAAATTTGTTCGCTCAATAAGTCTACTTTTTATTTTGAGTATACATAGGACCTCGGATTATTAGCGTAATTAAACCATGTGCCATAGGTACTACGACAGGGGTCTGGGGGCGGAGCCCCCAGCGAGCGAAGCGAGTTTTATTTAGATACAATGCAATGTTGCTCTCAAGAACCATAATCCTTTTTTGTAGCTCTTCATTAATTGTATATAATTCTTCACTTTTAAGTTGTAACTCTGCTGCTCTTTCTTCAATAGTCTTCTGACTTTCTTTACTGTTGTAGTTATTCAGCTTAATCAGACCAACCATTAGCTCTTCAGTTATTGTCGTTCTATTATTGAGAATGTAAGCGATACAAGACCGTTTTCTAACTAGATCTAACTAGTTAGTTTAATATTTTCAAGCTTATCAATACCAATAGTGTTACTGTCCATAATGTCCTGCAATAAACTTTCAATTGCAAATATAACATAGACTCCACAATCATATAAGTTAATTTGCTTTTCACAGTTCAGCACTTTGAGTTCGGGTGGGTTTTGATCGAGGTGTAAATAAGTTGAAAGTTTACTTAAAATTACTTTAGCATGTGGAAGGTTAATGTTTTCAAAAGAGTCGTAACAGTAAAAGCAATTTCTTTCTTTGTTATAGTACAACATGCTCCAATGAGTTCCCTCGGTGTTGGTCAATGTGTCAGCATTACTTATTGGTATAATCAAGTGATTTATGTTTGATGGATCTAGTTTAAGGTAATCTCTATAGCTATCAACAGTCTTCACAGCATGACTGATCAAAGGCTCAATAATTAAAAAGGAGGACTTTGTGGCTAGATATCTATTTAATACCTCAAAATATTGGTGCAGACTTTCATCTGATAACCACTCTTTGCTTAAAATTTCAACACAAATACCTATGACATTAGTGTCTATAAGTGTCTTATACAACAAATGCTAACACAACAGCAAGAACAGATGTTTCAGGCATAATAATGTAAATAGAAAGGCTGATTAGGCCTACTAGAATGGTAGTGCCCTCCTGTTATCCATTTTAACTCCACATTAATAAAATTAAACCTGGGGAGGCAGAGAGTGTGTCTGTGCAACAGGACACACTAGATATCTATATATCTAATTCCATAAGCCCAAATTTGACAATGAAATTGTGAGCGAACGGGAGGTCATAGAAAGCTGGGAAAGGTCTCATCTTAAAGGTCTGAGCATGACATTTTGGGGAAATTATTTATTTCTCTTAAGTATGTACTGAAAATGTGTTATGGAATAAAATAATTCCCATTTAAATAACATAGGGATTTTAAAACGTCTGCTTTGTTTGCATTAAAACATATGATTAAGGGTCTACTTTGTTTGTGAACTGTCATGTCTTCCTACTTACATTGTTTTAATTTCCTCAGCATGTCAAGAGTAAAAAAACCAGATGAGGCAGAGTATTGCAGCAAGGTTAGGGGCTATGGCCACTAGTTGTATTTATTTATTTAGTTATTTGTGAAGTTAAGCATCATGACACATGTTCAAATGATTTTGTTTAACTGCTATTGCAGGCAAAACAGGTCAAAAAATGCAGGTAAAACATTCACGCAAACAGCCATTATTCGTCAAATAATATTTGGTCAAATTTTGATTATTGAGCGGTTGCTAATTATAATAAATGTGCAAATGCCAATTAAAATGTAAACTTTTTTGAATCTGATCTTTTCAATCAGGGATGTGTCGGTTGTTAAAGTCAGTTGTCGGTTTTACCCGTTTTTTACAAAAAAACCTAAACCGAGATCTAATGTCGGTTTTGGGTTTTCACTGTCAGTAAGTGCTCGTATTGGATATAAGCATTATAATGTTGTACAAAAATATCGAATGACAAGCTAAACAACGTTTAACAAAATAAGTGGTTGAAATAAGACCCCTCCCGACAACTAATCACTTCCTTTCCAGTCCCAAAATAACTCTCAACTAACACGAAAAGTCCAGGTAATTTATTCAAGAGGTAACACTTCCTAGTCCAAAATGCTAAAACCGAAACTAATTGTTGTTCAAAGACAAATCACGGCTAATTTTTTTCGTCTGATTACCACAAATAAAATAAAATGTAAATCAAAGTTGTGTGACTTTCAGTTCAAGAGATATGGATAATACAATCGCTTTTTATCAGTTTTATTACTTTCCCGACTATTCAAACGTTTCTATATTGATTTTATTCTTTCTCGACATTTTATTCCTTTCTTCTTTCTATTCAAATCCTCCAATTTCCCAAATTTTTTCGACTGCTAGACATCTTAAAATGTATTGTTATTCAATTTATTTAAAGTAGGAATTTAAAATTACAGTATATTTAAAAACGTTGATCTACAATCATTAAAAAATATTTATTTAAAAAATTTTGCTTTCTAATTTGTATACAAAATTTAAAATCCTAAATTTAACATTACAAAATAATTTTTATCGGTCAAGTATAGTAAACATCCAAAGTGATTGATTGTCTTATAACACAACAAACCAATTTTAAAAAATATCATGGGAGATTTATGTAACTTAAAGCATAAGAATTATATAAACATGCATAAGAATTATATAAGAATTATAAACATGCAATTCAACTTATTTTGTTGTTATTATTTACTTTTATAAGTTTATTTTATTTTATTAATGAAAAATAATCACCAACCGATTGTATCTAAACTATTAAATGAAAACCAATTACTGACTAACTTATTGTCTTTAAATAACTTATTACTTTGCTATTTAAACTGTTATTAGGAATCGATGGAATCGGAATTGAGAATCGATTCGTAAGAAACGGAACCGGAATTAGAATACAAAAAATTGGAATCGACTCATCCCTAACTTAAATCTTAACATCTTAACAAAGTTTAAGTTAAAAATTATTTAGACTACGTTATTGCCCTAGGCTAACTTTGTTATTATTTGGCTAAACAAGATTTTAAACCTAGGTGATTAATTAATTTTGTAATGGCTCATAATATTTAACTAGTTGTCCTGTTGCTCGAATCCGAGCAATAAATATTGTGTTACCATTCAAAAGCCAACATGGCCTGCTGATTAACTGTGTTTACTCTATCCAGCTGATTGCTTAACACTTATAGTTATTTCCCAATTTAAGCTTATGGGAAAAAACTCAACTTTAAGGGGCCCCAGGGCCTCACTCACAAATTATTTCTCCATAAAAAAAGTTTCCTGCACAACATCACGTTCGGTTTTTTCCAATGACACCAAAAACATGAAAATCGGTTCAGTAGTTTAGGATGAGTGATTGTCACAAAAAACCTGCTCGCCTATTAAATAAGTATAGATTTAAATTCATTTGATTTGTCTTTGATTGATTACTTGTGAATTTTTAACCAACTCTCCTGCATAGCGTCTCTGCAGCAGTATTTATGTAAACCAGTGAAACAAACTATGAAATAGGGATTTATAGGTACCGGTATATAATCAATTAAAGTTTTCTTTTTAGGTAGAATTTCAGAATCTAGGTAGAAACTTAATTTAAAGAATGGACGAGACAGGTATTAGGTAAGTTCTTTGAAAAATAACCGAAACCGACATCAGTTTTTTGTAAAAAACCGAACCGAAACCGAACCAATAAAAAATGCAACCGACCCACCCCTATTTTCAATGTTTTGTTAAAATATCTGAGGTATTTAATGTGTATTTCCCGTTGTTTTAACAAACTGAGGAAAGTTATTTCCACAATATGTTTTCACCATATGTAGCGTCGTCACCTGTTGTTCGTAGATTTGGAAACATTGCACCACGAAAGCTTACGACAGCTATCACTTGGGCGCTACAGTCAATCCTAAAGCTACTTTAAATAGACTATAGCAGTTGCAAACATTCATAGCCTATAACAAAATGTTAGATAACAGATGCTTGAATCCTAAACTCTAATACAAGCAATGTTGTTTGTTAGTTTGCAAGATCTTTCTCGGAATAAGGGGGTTTTGGACCTCAAAAACTGACTGGTAAAAACCTCAACCCCAGGAAAACTCATTTTTAAATTGAAAATTGTAACATTAGGCTTATGGAGTTTCAAATAAAAACAAAAGAATGATAACAGCTGAGAAAAGGCTAAACAACCAGTGTGAACTGGTCTTCAAACAGGTTTATTACACACATTACTGTTGTAGTCAGTATTCAAGTAGATGGATAGATATTTTTTCCATTTACAAGTGCTTACAAATACCGATAATATAATAGATCATGAAGAGTCTATATTAAAATCACTTGGTGTCAAATGTCCAGTCAGAAATTCTTCAAGTAAAAAAGCTTCCTTGGTACTGGTACGAGTTACCATGTGTTTAATCAAGGTTCGTAGAGCTTTCAGACCAGGTGTGCTTACTTACCTAAGAGTAATGTTCGCAGGAAAGATGTCTTACGAGGGCGTCCAGCTGATTCATAAATCAACAACATACCATAAAGTGTTGCCAACCTTAAGGGTATAATAATGGTACAGCTATTTTAAATTGTCACTGGACATGCAGAAAGAACAATCGATTAATCTAATAATACAAATAAATCAAAACAATATATTAGTTTCATAAAATAACAGCTCATCACAGAATGTAAGCAGTTAAATAATGTTAATTCTAATTACACTGATGAGGAAAATATGGTACTTGTACGATAAATATTGTGTTTCCAGCAACACTGAAGATTGGATTGGTGATCACGTGACCTTCGAGCTGTTTTAAGAGGTCTTTTCCGGTTAAGTAGAAAACCTTAAATAGATCGACTCAGCACACCTGGTCTGAAAGCTCTACGAACCTTGGTGTTTAATGACCAAGGTTTTGCTATTGATAATGTGAGGGGCCATACACATATTACGTAACACACTTAAGAGGGGGGGAGGGGGTATGGCGTAGTGTTATGCTGCGTTATATGGGGGAGGGGGGGTTTGGATCAGCGTTACTTAACTCACACATACTAACCCTAAGAGCTGGCACACTCCCGTATCTTTTGATACTGTTATAAATCTTTCAAAATTAAAAAATATTCAAATTGATATCTAAATTAAGGTTACAGTTTGTTATATAAAAATACTTCTGTCAATACTATTTTAATAACAGTTAAACTAAACATAAATACACAATGTGTTTTGAGTAAGTTCAGTATTGCTTTACACCTTTGTCTTGTGTTGTTTTAGAGTGTAAAATCATGACTGGATACAGCAATGCCGTCCACATCTTAAGTTTTTAAGTTGTTCTGTATTTGTATTAGTTATAAATTAAATTTGTAAAGTTTTAGCTGAGATATTTTATTTTGTTGCTTATATTATTAGTAACAGTCTTGTTTGTTTGTATACATTTTGCTTTGAAATAAGTTATAAAAAATTTTGTTAAAAGAAAGTAATTTAATGTTTAATAATTCATAGAAGTGCATTCTCCAAATTGCTAATATTACGATGTTTCAAAGGTTTAAGCTTTTTTAAGCCTACTACGATTGAGTTACGTAACACATAGGGGGGGATGCTCAAGCGTTATGGTGCGTTACATGGGGGAGGGGGGGTCTGGAATGACGAAAAAATGTGTTACGTAATGTGTATGGCCCCTGATGCCTTTTTCACCAGGTTTTCTGACTTTGTAAAGACGCTATTTTGTGGTGGATAGTATAAACTATATAAATAAATCAAATTTATACGGTATTAATATTTTTATATCTATTTAAACAAAAACAGAGATACAAATTAATAAAATAGGCAATGTAATATATTTTAACTAACAATTTTAGATACATAAAATTTTCAAAATTATAATAAAATGTTTTGTATATTTATTTAGTATGGAGGTTTTATATTTATTAATGTTATCATATTTTGAAATTCTTAAACATATTTTTGTAATAAAGATTTATTAAATTATAAATTTCACTTTAATTTTCCAACCCTAACAAGAAATAGCCCCCCGATTTCAATACTTATATCAAGCAAAAATAAACAAAAAGTTTAATAAGAACAAGAATGCATATCTCCAATTGCATTATAATTACTTACCGTATTACTTTATACTCTCTTCGTTATTCTATTGGTTATTTTCAGGTGGTAAAATTGAAATAATTTAATTACTTTAATTAATTAATCAATTGTAATATTTTAAAAGTCAATCATTACATTAAAACACCATTAGTTTTAGCGAATTTCCCCTGTAGGGAAGAAGCTATTACTGTAGGTCTCATGGTAATACTTAAGCCCGAGACCATGAACCATGATAACTTTTTGTTTTGAGGTCCCCAGATGCCAAAAACACTATTTGTTCAAATTTATATATATTTAAATAGAACAAAAACAAAACTGTGTACCCTTTGTTGTAAGATTTATTCTTAAACCAACATATGTTTCGGCACCTAAGGCCATTTTCAAGGTTGAAACATTTATTACATAGATTGGTTAAGAAAGATAAAAGAAATTATAGTAAAATGTAAACAAATTAAAATCAGAATAAAATTAAATAATACACCCGTCGCAGCAAACCTGCATACTCAGCGAATTTCCAATGAATATATAACATAACACTTAACAGGATTCATAAGAAATGTATTCACAAACAAGCGATATTTAAAATATGAATTATTCTCCATAAGAATAACATTGGGGATGAGTACGCAGGTTTGCTGCAACAAGGCACACAAAATAATGGGTTTTTATGCAAATATCAATAGAACTCATCTTAGTGAAGTCACATACCAAGTTTCATCCATATACATTCATAAATAAGCGATATATAACATTTTAAGTATTTTCCATAAGAATAACATGGAGACCAAGTACCTAGGTTTGCTGCTACAGGAACCATAGGCGAAAAATTGTTTTTTTGTGCAAACAACAATAAACCATAACCAGATCAAGCCATATACCAAATTTTGCCAGTTTATGTTCATAAATAAGCGAGATACAATTTTTCTTTTTCTCCATAAGAATAACTTTAGACAACGTACTGTGTTTAGCACTTTCAATATCTCGGTAACCAATTGACATAGAGCAATGATCAAAATACTAAATTGTTTGTTTTTTTAAGCTGAATTCAATGGTGTAAATTAAAATTTGATTTAAATTAAAATTACATGTGAAAACCCCAAAAAACACATTTTTGGGGTACAAAACCCCCCAAAAACCCCCCTTCGGATGGTGCGATTCATCTGGTTTTCGAACTTGTTCAAATAAATGGTACTTTACACATTTGTACCAAATTTCATTAAGATCGGACCTTTTTTACGAGAGTTATCGTGCTTACGGACACATATATATATATAAATATATATATATATACATATATATATATATATATATATATATATACATATATAAAAATTTGAACGAATGGTGTTTTTGGCATCTGGGGACCTCAAAATGAAAAGTTATCATGGTCTCGGGCTTAAGTCTTACCATGAGACCTACGGTAATAGCTTCTTCCCTATAGGGGAAATTCGCTAAAAAACATCCTTAGGTGCCAAAACATGTTGGTTTAAGAATAAATCTTACAACAAAGGGTACACAGTTTTTATTTTGTTCTGTTTAAATATAATAGTAGCCCTAAACAGTGAATCTCACAATCTCATGTATATACATATATGTGTGTGTGTGTGTGTGTGTGTGTGTGTGTGTGTGTGTGTGTCCGTGAATGCGTTAACTTGAGTAAAAAAAGTCCGATTTCGATGAAATTTGGCTCAAATGTGTAAAATGACATTCATGACTTTTAAGTTCAAAAACCAGAAAAATCGGACCATGGGAAGGGGGGTTTTAAATTTTCCAAAAATTAGTTTTTGCTTTTTTCACCCTAACATTTTTTTAAAACATAATTGTGGTTTTGACCATGTTATAGAGCTTAAAAAAACAAATAATGTAGTATTTTGAATTATTAACCTATGTTAAGTGGTTGCGGAGAAAATCCAAAAACCCTACTCATAAATTCTCCCATGTTAATCTTATGGGAAAAAGGTTTTTGGCTTTTCCTCAGTTTATTTTAATGTAAACATCACATTTGCTTTTACCAATCTGTTCAGTTCCACAAAACAATCATTTTGGTGTTTGTTTAAATTGTGATTCTACGCCCAACCATTGCAGAGATATTCAAAGTGCTAAACACAGTATGTTGTCCAATGTTATCCTTATGGAGAATAAATAAAATTTGATATCTCGATTATTTGTGAATGTATGTTGATGAAACTTGGTATGTGGCTTCACGTAGTACTAGTATATTGATATTTGCACAAAAATTGATTTTTTGTTGATTATTCCCTTAGCAGCAAACTTGTGTACTCAGCCCTCATGTTATTCTTATAGAGAATAAGTAAAATGTAATGACTCCCTTAATTATGAACATAAATTAATAAAACTTGGTATGTAGCTTCACTTGGTTGAGTTATATTGATATTTTCATAAAAACCCATTTCTTTTGTTTCTTGTTGCAGGAAAACCTGCTTACTCAGCCCCCATGTTATTCTTATGGAGAATAACTAAAATGTTATACAGCGCTTATTTATGATTGAATATTGATGAATCTTGGTATGTGGCTTCGCCTAGTTAAATTCTATTTATATTTGCATAAAAACCAATTGTTTGTGTTCCTTGTTTCAGCAAACCTACATACTCATTACCAATGTTATTCTTATAGAGAACAATTAAAATCGCTTATATGTGAATATATTTTTATGAAACTTGGTATGCGGCTTTTTTGTGGTATTAAGACATATATTATGCATTGGAAATTCGCTGAGTCCGCAGGTTTGCTGCGACGGGGGTATTTACATTAACAGTAAGCCTACTAAAATTTACTTATCATAAACTGATCTATAAATATCCTTTGACCAACCTTAATCGGCATCAGCTGGTTTTCTTGGGATCGGTTTAAACTCCAAACTGGGCTTTACCAACTCCACTTGGTCAAAGTAAGCCATCTTGAGAGCCTCCATGGCCGATATCCTCTTGTGTGGATTATAGACAACCATTTTCTATAAGAAGCATACAAGGCAATAAGTATATTACAGTGTAAACGTATAAACGGTGTAAAAAATGCTATAATATATATATATTACATTATATGAAGCATTTAAAAATTAAATTATTGGAATGTAAGAATGAAGTCTAATTTATGAGAATTATACAATAACAACTTGGTAACGTTTTATGGTGATATGTTAAAATGATGCACCATAACAAATGTGAAATAAAGCCTGGGATCACAAAAGCTTTTGGATACCCTAATACATAATTGCATAAGGAAAACAAATTGTAAATATATGTTGTAATTATGTAGGAAGCTGGAACTTTGGACGTTCATAGAAAAATGGATGAGGAAGAACCTAATGGAACCCAATTTTTACTGCCCCTCTTTTCCTTTAAGTATATATATAACAAATGTAAAACTTTAAAATTAACTGATGATCAGATGTAATTATTTATAATATATTTCTGAATTGTAAAGTAAAGTAAAGTTGTATCATTGTATTGATTTATTTTGTAGTAAATGTTATAACCAATTACGGATGAGCGACAAATCACTGTGAATTTTGTCACAGGTATTTTAAAGTCGCAGTCACAACCTGTGACACATTCTGAAAAGTAGCAACTACAAGATGGCGGCAATAACACAACAAGCACAGTCGCAGGCTAGCCGGCCGGGCTGTAGCAGTCGCAGCAGTTCGTCACAGTTTGTGCCTGCGCCTGCGACTGAGAACCGCTCTGAACGAACGATCATGGAGATTGCCGACGAGGCACGAATTGTCCCTCCCTCTTGCGACCTTCTCTGTTCACAACCAGACTAGCAAGACTGTCAGAGTCACAGAAAGTGTATATCTAGTTTACGTAGATTAAATGTTAATTATAACGATTATTTCTATAATACAAACTTTGGAGAAATAATCAAAATTCTATCAGTATACCTTATACCATAATATTCGTACAAACAAAATATGCAGCACTAAAATAAGATTGTTATAATTTATGTTTATATATAATATGATCTATAAAGTATGAAGGAAATATTTTGAATACTGAATGCAAAACCTGAATCAAATAAATTTACATTCATAACTTTATAAACCAGTGATGAAGGTGATGGCGCATAAGGTTGGAATACATTCGTTAATTCCCGCCTGCCTTCAGGCTCCGTTACAGTATTGTAGTTTAAAAGTATCACCGCAGAAGCGCTGCAGTAGTAGGATGAAAAGCCACTGTGACTGGTCAACGATATTTTTGACCGATATTTTCTTTTCACAGTCACAGTTCCAACCGATGTTTTAGAGTCACTGATATTCTCATCCCTATAACCAATATAACTTAAACAGAAGGTAAGAGGCTGCAGCCTATACAATCCACTAGTTTTATATGAGACGTGTTTTTTAAGAAAGTACTGTTTTTAAATTCCGCCACTGCAGCACTTCGGTTGGCATTCCTGCATCCTAAGCTGCATCCATTGGCAAGGCTGGGGACACCATTATGGAAAAATTGACTATGTTCACGTTTTATGGGCATTCACAATGGCGCCACCAATTGAGGACCCAGCCAACTGTGAAGCAAGTGCTGCGATCTAATTTATAACTGTTAATGGTGTGAAAGCGGCTGAAATTCATTGGCAGATTAGCGAAGTGTATGGCAAAAACATGAGCAAAATATTAGCAATGGAATGTCAACGCAAATGGGTTAGAACATTTAAAGATTACCAATCAAATGTTCATGAGATCTTCTAACTTTACTGAAGATTTGATACATGAACTTAATCAAAACCTGAGAGAGAACAAACGGTTTACGATTTCGTCATAATCTCATGAGTTTCCTATAGTTTTAAGAAGTGTTCTTTGTCCAATTGAGACCAAACGATAAAATTATCGAAAGTTGTGCTCACTCTTCAAACTTGTTGACTTAGGTGCACAGAACTAAGCATTTTGGGAGTGTGTTGACTTTTCTTGAGTGGTACGAGGTAGGAGATGATGATTTTTAATACCAATTTGTCACAGATGGTGAAAGACTTACAAACACTAGAGGTGTCGAACACTTTTCCATACAATTTGATAATCTGCTGATGGATTTCACCTGTTTTCACACCGTTAACACTTAGAAATTAATTACAATCCGTAACTAACAATTTTTCAACTTCAAAATAACACCATAATGGCTAGAACTGGACCGTTCATTGTATCAAACTCACGTCTTAACAGCTGAGCCATTTCTCCATGTCTGCTAATATTAAATTGATAACAAATGAAGCGATAGCGCTGACTCTAAACCAACATCTGTTTTTATGACGTCACTAGTCGAGAGTCGGGATTTCCAGTTGAGAGTGTATTTCCCGTCTGTATAGTCTTTTCGATAAAACACATGCGAGCCAAATTAAATATTTTTCTTCCATAAAAATAATATAGAAACTTTTACAGCCAGTAGTACAATAACTACACCCCGGGGACCTGAATGCAGTACATGACAATAAAATAATTCATAAATATTGTAAATTTTAGTTTTAAGTATTACTGTAGTAATATTTGTTGGGTAGTTTTTAATTCAAAATGTCTTACTAGGCTTATCACCATTAGCGGCTTCACCCCGAAACCCCCTTTTGGAGTTTGCTTCACTCATTTGCATTCCTCAGTTAACACGAGTTTAAATCAATTCAACTATTGTAGTTTGTTAACCAAAGAAAAACTACAACAATGATCATTATGTAAATTAGCTGTTACAAAAATTAGCCAAAGGTAATGTGCTTTTAAAAAACATCCAAAACTTTGTACACATTTCAATGGGCCAAAACACTCAAAATTACTCCTTCTCGGATGAATAGAGGCAAAATGGATGATCGTATTTTAAATCTGACGAAAAATCGTAAATTAAATTTCCTACAACTTAATGTATTTACAATTTGTTGCCATTTCTTACCATTTTATTAAAAAACGTGCTGACAGTAGCAAAATTCAAAATTTGGAATTTTACCGCCCAAAAAGCCTGCATGACTGAAATTTTTCTAAGTTTCTCTTTAAGAGTTTTAACCCATTGGATACTTCGATTTTTAATGACTGTACGGCCAATTATGACTAGAAATGACTAATGAATAGAAACCCAATTAAATTTCAATATTTTGCATTGTTTTAGAAAATGAACTGTAAAGAATTTGCTTTTGCTACTAATTGGGCAAACAGTGTTTTTCTTGAAGCTGGATAAGTACATTTTCTTTTTAATATATTAATAGAAAATAGAAAAAATTCATATTTTATATATTTTTTTTAGGTAAAAATTAAAATTTGAGATTTTTGAAAAGCAAGTGTATGGTAAAAACTCGCTTCGCTCACTGGGGGCTCTGCCCCCAGACCCCTGTGGGGGGCTTCGCCCCCAGGTCGTTATTTGGCCTCAGGTTAAAGTGTTACGTACCTAGCTCAAGTAATAATAGAGTACGTGCAGGCCAATTAATATCACTTGGTCCAGAAGCGTTATATCATTGCTACTACTTATTCTGACAAAATGATCTTGGAATGTATTTAATGTATTTGATTTTCTGAAGGTTTAAGTTACTAAACCTAGTCATATGAGTGCTGCTTTATAAAAAATGTAATGCAGGCATATTGCGTGCCAAATATTAGATCCATAACAAGTATATTAAAGTGACAGGAAATATAAAACATGGAAAGAATCTCCGAAAATAACCTAAAATCTAAGAATCTAGCTCAATCTGAGGGTGAAGGGGGTGAAAACAACAAAAGGTCATAGGACCTAAGTTGTAGATCGTCTAAAATCAGTCGCACGTGGTGTCCTCTGTTTTAGCGAATTTCCCCTATAGGGAAGAAGCTATTACCGTAGTCGGCATGGTAAGACCTAGGCCCGGGACCATGATAACTTTTCGTTTTGAGGTCCCCAGACCCCAAAAACACCATTCGTTCGAAACTGTATATATATATATATATATATATATATCTATATATATATATATGTGTCCGTGAGCACGATAACTCTCGTAAAAATTATCCGATTTTGATGAAATTTGGTATAAACGTGTAAAGTAACATTTATGACTTTAAGTTCGAAAACCAGCCAGATCGCTTTATCCGAAAGGGTATTTTGGGGGGGTTTTGTACCCCAAAAATGGGTTTTTTGAATTTTGTACATATAATTTTGGAAATAGTCAAATTTTAGTTTTTACCATTGGATTCAGCTTAAAAAAACACACAATTTGGTATTTTGATCATTTCTCTACGTCAATTGGTTACCGAGATATTGAAAGTGCTAAACACAGTACGTTGTCTAATGTTATTCTTATGGAGGAAAAGAAAAATTTTATATCTCGCTTATTTATGAACGTATACTGACAAAACTTGGTATACGGCTTCATCTGGTTGTGGACCATTGATATTTGCTCAAAAAAACAATTTTTTGCCAAAGGCTCCCGTAGCAGCAAACCTGCATACTCAGCCCCATGTTATTCTTATGGAGAATAAGTAACGTGTTATCTCCCTTAATTATGAAAATAAATTAATGAAATTTGGTACGTGGCTTTACCTAAAGGAGTTATATTGATATCTGTATAAAACCCCATTTTTTGTTTTCCTTCCTTCAGCAAACCTGCATACTCAGCCGCCATGTTATTCTTATGGAGAATAATTAAAATGTCATAAATCGTTTATTTATGAATGTATATTGATGAAACTTGGTATGTGGCTTTATGTGGTATTAAGATACATATATATGCATTGGAAATTCGCTGAGTACGCAGGTTTGCTGCTACGGGGGTATTTTGTTATAGGATAATCCGTTTGGCCACTGGAGATTAAACAAAAAAACACTTCATTTTCATTTTTTTATTCGCAATTAGTAATGTTTTCGAGTTAGTTACAAACTAGGATTTGGGAATCCCCAGGGGTTAAAAGGTGCAAGGCACATGCATGCCAAATCTCACGATCATAGCTCAAGTATGAATGGTGTCACGATCATACTAATTAATAACAATTAGCCTAGAACCGGCATTTCCTACCTACTTATACCACGAAAACGGTATAATAAAAAAACCCACAATATCTCCAAATTCAAAAAATCTAAATTTTCTGGGTTTTATATGCTAAAAGCTACCTGCATGCCAAATTTCAGATTTCTAGCTCATATATAAGTGGTCTAGAATTCGTATACCTGAGTGAGTGTGTTACACATCGGGCTGTATATATATTAGACTCGCTTCGCTCGCTGGGGGCTCTGCCCCCGGGTCGCTGTTTAGCCACAGTTTAATGTAAATTGGTCCAAATTCTGTTTAGCCACAGTTTAATGTAAATTGGTCCAAATTCTACAAATATTCCAAGGCTTTGGTTATTTTTAAGGGTTTACCCATCAAATCTGGTCATATGCCTGTTATTGAATACTACTTGGCATGGAGTCATATTGTATGTTAAATGTTAAGCCTCTCTTTATTACCTAACAACAAGACAAGTGATTGGAAAATAATTGAAACCCTACCCTGGATTTCGTAAAATAGCCTTTATAGAACGTCTTTTAAATCTGATAAGGAGAAAAAAAATTAACAACCTAAATTGCTATGTATTTGGTCAACTACAAGCCTTCTGCAACAAATATAGCATTATTTACAAGGGTTTTTACCCTTGGCGGAGCGCTACATAAAAGATATACCCCAAAAAACACAAATAAATTTACTAAAGTTCAAAGTCTTTGATTTGTTTCGGGTGTTTAAGTGATATAATCTGGGTGTATGACTACTGCTAAATACTAACTGTAATGTAGAAATACTGTGTGCCAAATATTAGGCCTCGAAGTTCTAAATTAGAGCAGGAAACCATTGAAAAGCACAAATAAATCTTGAAAAGTATCTGAAATTTTAAAAATCTAGGGTTTTTAAGATATTATAATCTGGGCGTATGACTGCTGCTAAAAACTAATTGTAATGTACTGTGTGTAATACTGTGTGCCAAATATTAGGTCTCTAAGTACAATATGAGAGCGACAAACCATTGAAAACCAAGTATAAATCTTGAAAAACAGCTGAAATTTAACAAATCTAGCACTATCGAAGAGTGAAGGGGTTGAGATGCGGCAAAAGGTCATAAGAACAAAGTTGTAGATATTCCAAAATCCTTGGCACGTGGTGGTCTCCGTTGTTTTATTGGACAATCTGTTCGGCCACTAGGAAAAAACACTACATTTTGATTTTTTTTATTAGCAATTATTTTTTGTTGTTATTGAGATAGTTAAAACTAAAACTAGTAGGATTTGGGAACTGTGCCAGGGGTTAAAAGGTACAAGACAAATAAATCCATGCAAAATCTCACGTTCATAGCTCAAGTATAAATGGTGTCACGATCATTCTAATTAATAACAATTAGCCTAGCACCAGCGTTTCTCACCTACTTATACCACGAAAACGGTCAAATTTAAAGATATTTAAAGTTTTTGATTTTGCGACAGGTTTCAGTAATCAAATCTGGTCATATGACTGCTGATATTTACTAACTGTGATGTAGACATACTGCGTGCCCAATAGTATGCCTCCACCAAGTATGCTAACGTGATAGGAAATAAAAAACCACCACAAAATCTCGAGATTTAAAAAAATCTAGAGCTACCTAACAGGGAAGGAGACAAGATACGACAAAAATTCATAGGAACAAAGTTGTAGATCTTGCAAAATCAGCAGGTCGTGGTGGTCTCCGTTTTTTGGCAGGACCATCCGTTCGGCCGCTAGAGCTCAAAAACTATAAATTTCAAATAAGCCTTTTTTAAGTGTTTTTAATTATTTTTTTGAGGGAGTTAAAATTTAAAATTGTTACTTTTGGCAATTTTTCTGGGGGTTGTATGCCAAAAGCTACCTAAATGCCAAATTTCAAGTTTCTATCTCATCTAGAAGTGGGTTTGAATTCGTATACCTGAGTGAGTGAGTTACACATCGGGTTGTATATACAGGGTGTCACAAAAAAGTGTGATGGGCTATACAGGACCTAATTCTACATGCAAAAATAAGTCAAAAATGAAGAATAAAATTTTTTGGATTTCGGCTTAGTTTAGCCGTAATCCGCCATTTTGTTTTTTTGGGAAAATATTTATTATTTCAAAAATCCAATGAGATATTTTTACGAAACTTGGCAAAAGTGTTTACACTAAAGTAACATTTGAAAAAAAAAAATATTTTTTTACCTTTCCAAATTTCAAAATGGCGGCCATTTGAATTTTTGTATGCCAAATTTCATGAAAACCGGTACCTAAATCAAAATTTTTCAAGACACAATGTCTTTTATATTTATTATAACAAATCCAACAAAACAAAAATGAATAAAATCGGTTCATAAATAAAGAAGTTACGTTTATTTTAATAATTTAGACTGAAATTACTTAATTACATTACATAAATAATTATTACATAAATTTCAGTCTAAATTACTAAAATAAACACAGCTTCTTTATTTATGAACCGATTTTATTCATTTTTGTTTTGTTGGATTTGTTATAATAAATACAAACAATTTTGTGTCTTGAAAAATTTTGATTTTGATGCCGGTTTTCATGAAATTTGGCATACAACAATTCAAATGGCCGCCATTTTGAAATTTGGAAAGGTAAAAAAATATATTTTTTTACAAATGTTACTTACTTTAGTGTAAACACTTTTGCCAAGTTTCGTAAAAATATCTCATTGGGTTTTTGAAATAATAAATATTTTCCCAAAAAAACAAAATGGCGGATTACGGCTAAACTAAGCCGAAATCCAAAAAATGTTATTCTTCATTTTTGACTTATTTTTGCATGTAAAATTAGGTCCTGTATAGCCCATCACACTTTTTTTGTGACACCCTGTATATTAGATAAAAAATCAAAATAAATGTTTAAAGTATAGTAAAGTTAAAAAAATATTTTCTTACATAAAACTTTTTGATTGTTTACTTTATCTTAAAAATTATTTTTTTATGATTTTTTTAGTAAAACCACTTTTTTTTTGAATAATTTGGATTTTTACTTGTTTGCTAGACATTGTATTTCAATGCAATATTTTACCGATACAAATCATTCATGGGAATAATCCTAAAGTAAATGCAAGTTTAAAAAAAATCAAAACAAATTAAAAAATGCAAAAAACTTGGTATTACGTCATCACAGAACCACTCCGTGATAAAGATTTCGGACCAAAACAGCTGTCACGAAACCTTTCCATGAAAAGTATTCAATGGGTTAATTCAAAAACGTGTTTGAGGAGGGTCCAACTACGGGAAGTGCCTCATTATTTATGTAGGGCAGAAACGTAGCTCAAGGAGCAATCCAATGGTACCACTTTAGTACTCATCAGTGAAATACTGAAATACACACATACGTAGACTGAACACTGTAGCCTATTCCGGAATTAGATGCAAAATCATATTTCAGACGGATACAAGAGGGTTTTTCGACCTTCTCGACAACCAGTTTACCTCAAACAGGTGGTGTGCAGCAGGTTCAAGTCCCGGGGCAATGTCCGCGAGGTCCTGCTTCTCCCAGCGGGGGAACATGGGCTTGTAGTCGGGCAGCTTGGTGACTCCCGGCCACACCTTCTCGTCGGGCGTGCCGAGCGTGCGGAATATCCTGAACAGCTGGTCGATCTCCGAGTCCCCGGGGAACAGTGACTTCCGAGATGCCTGCAACACAGTCCAAGTAATCCATCATTTACATAGAAACTTGATTTTTAATGTTTTCAAACTTACTCTTCCTAACCTTATATTTCAACTGAGTTTATTGCACTAGTGTAACTGCTATCTGTTTAAAATTCATTGTTGGTGATGGTGAGTTTATGTTATTTAAGAAATTATTGAGGACATTTTCCATCACTGATTAGTAAAAACAAGTTTCACAACGTTTCGGGATCTGAAATCTGATCCAGTCTTCAGGTAACAAAAAACCTAAAACATAACAAAATTACACAAAATATTAGCGGCACAAACCAGGCATAGTTTAACTGTATTGAGAAATGTTTAAATGCAAAGGCAATTAAACTAGGTTACTTTATCTATAGATAGGTATTGGTATTTGATACAGTTGTGTGAGTACTCGAAACTTTTAGTTTTCAGCCGAGTATTTTAATACTCTAACTCAACTCGAAGTTTTGAAAATACACAAAAGTTCGAGCGAGTATTTCCCACCGATTTCTGGACGATCGCTAAAGATTGGGACCAGCCAAAACGCGTAGTAATGGCTGCAAAAGGCAATCACATCACGTAAAATCGGCCGAAAATGACGATCGGGCCGCGTAATTTTGGCCGTAAATGACGACGGAAAACATAATATCAGCCAAAAATTACGACTGAACCACGTAATAAAGGTCAAAAATGACGACGGTATACATATTATAGGCAAAAGTGGCGACCGGGCCACTTAATACCGGCTGCAACTAACAATATCGTAATCTAATATTGATCATAAGCGATGTCTAGACCAGGTGATATTGACCAAATGAAAACCAGACGGTTTTTTATCGGCCAGAAACAAATGTCAAAACGTGTTTTGTTTGTCAATATGTAATCTAGTTTGATTGTACTGGCCAAAACTTTGTATTGCTACTCATGTATTAGTTAGGAATCATGTTTAGATTATCAAATCTAGGGTGGTATCCAAATCCCATTAACTATTTTAAACTACCAACAACTGATGGCAAATACTTGCTCGAAAATACTCGAAACTTGAAAATAATAGGCACTACTTGACACGATTCAAAAAATCACTACTCGCACACCCCTAGTATTTGACGATATACCCATTTACACAGTGGGTAAAAATATCAATCGACATAGCATATTAATCATAATTCAAATCAATTATGGCCAACCAGAAAAATAAATACAACAGTTAGTAAGAAATTTTATTAGTTATATTGTACATGCCATTAAAAACTTGGGTCCATATAAACCCACTGAAAATTAAGCTTGACCACTGATTTACTTATTTATAAAAAATAAATTGAAATAACCATAAGATTTAAAAATCCAACCAAAAAAATGAAGACTAAAGCACTGCTGCCTGCACAAGTATCAGGCAAATTAAACAACCATTTCAGACAAAAAAATTCTTAGATGTCAAGTTTACGTACAATTTATCTAGGGTTAAAATAAACTAAGCCTATTGATCCCCATTGCAGCAAGAAAGTTCTTGCTAATTTGCTAAGTTTTTCATAAGAAAAACACAGTTGTTTGCTGTGTATTCCGTGTTAACCTAGTAGTCCCTAGTTCCCGGCTAATGAACATATACCGTAATTAGTCTTTAGATCAAGTAAAAAGTCATCATAACCATTAGGCAAACCTTCAACTTCAAAGGTGGAGAGGCAAGTTGTAAGAATTTTCCAATATTCTCTTAATTTGAATATAATATTAACAATATTATAAAACACTAATATGTTTTGTCACAATAATAAATACACATTTTGTTCTTCGGAGACCCGATTTTAATCAATAATTTAAAAAATAAGCATTTACAAACATTTTTGTTAGAGTGGTGTTTGTCGCTTAAAATATTAACTATACTGGCAACACTGTTGACTCACATGGACAGTCTCCCTCATGCTGTAATAAGCTAGTTAAAGCAAAAAATGTACAACACATGTACCAAACAGAAGAACACCTTAAATTATTTTATTTAGTAGGACTGTTTTGTATGGATCTAAATTATTTGTTATTTTAATTAATTTTGACTGTCATATCAGCACTGTAGAATGCCTAGTCTCACCGTTAGACACGGTCATTCGAGAGTTTTATTCAGGCTGAAAATGACAATTCACAAGCAGAACCACTGGTTTCCCCATGTTACTTATTCCATTGCAGTATCTACCTTTTTTGTAGTAAAAAAAGATACTACGCCTCATAAATACGAGTAAAGGACAGGCTCACCATCTCTGCAAAAATGCAACCGAGACTCCAAATGTCGACAGTGGTGGTGTACAGTTTAGCACCTAGCAGTATCTCAGGGGCTCGGTACCACAGCGTGACCACCTCGTGGGTGTACGTTCTGATCGGGAGCGCCACTGCTCGAGCTAGGCCAAAGTCAGCCAGCTTGATATGGCCTGCAAATATCAGAGAACATTTTAAAGCTGTACCCAATAAAACCGACTACTGTGTTATGATTGCTCAGACAAATCTCTTCTTTAATATTTACATAAACTTAACAAATGTATTTTAAACGTGTTCCTTTGGACTTTTTAACTCGTCTGCTACCCAGTGTCAACTAAGGCACAAACTAAGTTAGTATCCATGCGACATATATTAAACCTGTATTTGACCAAGTACTAAAAATACTGCACTCCAACTTGCCCATTTACTTGCATTAAAAAAAAAACAAAAACACAAATTTTCTCCAACATGTGAGAGTATGTGATCCCACTTGTCCCAAATGATTGACCAAAAATTAATTTGAGAAATAAAACACAATTTATTTGTGAGATACTATATTTAAGTTAGGTATTAATTTAAATTGTGTTTGACTTAGCTCAGCAGGCGGCAGGATTTAGTTCATGCATACACTGTAGTGATAGTTATTTTTTTATTGATTTTAGGAAGAAATTAATAACTTTTCATAACATAGTTATCTTCATTAGTACAGAAGACTTAATTGGGATCTTTTTCTTTACAAAAATCTAAAATGATAAACGACGTGAAAGTTTTCTTTTTAAACATAGTTAGCCTTAGTATATAATAGAGCTTTGCTGAGCCAACATTAGTTTACCTTCTAAGTCGAGGAGAAGATTCTGAGGTTTCAAGTCCCGATGTGAAACTCGTCGAGTGTGGCAATAGTGGAGACCATTTAACAGTTGGTACATGTAACTCTAAACACAGAAGAAGACAGAATGAATGCTTTTGATTAATTATAGTTTATTTAATTAAGGCTTACGTGCTCCTCCTCTTCCCGTTGACTCCCTCTTGTGAGCATGGGATGCGTCATACAGTGACAAATTCTGCATATAATAGACTAATTAGTCTATACTTAAAACTAAGTTAAGATTTTCTCCACCTCAAACAATGCTCTGTTGATGAGATATTCCTCGAGTTTGATTTTGAATTTGCTTAAGTTTCAATGGTTTTAATTTCAAGGGGAAGTTTTTGTAGGATTTTTTCCTATGTAATTAGGTTGGTGTTCAAACAACTTTAGGTTATGGGCCACTACAAACCTAAAGCAAGGCCACGAAATCATAGGCCACTAGGGTGCATGGGTGTTGTACCCATGCACCCTAGTAGCAGGATGCCCAATGCCCACCCACATTTCTCGGCAAACAATGTTGTTTCCAAGGCATGGGTCGGGTAGTGTCAAAATTTTGAGTGTTGTTGACTGCCTCAGCAAAGTGGACGTGAAATTCCACCGTGTTCAAGCAGCTTTGATCTTCCTCCCCAATCGTCAGGTTAGGATGGAACACCTTGCCTCAGGCGATTATTTGTGATGTTTGCATGTCCATGAAACTTGTCTTGGTAGGGTTGACTTTTAGATTATTTTCCAAAAAATATTGTGCAAGACAGTTTATCCTTTTGTTTGAATGATTTCTGCTACGCAGCCATTTTAGGCCTGAATCAGAATGGTAGTGTCATCTGCAAACAGGATTATCTCACTGTCCAGCACAACACTGTTGATGTCATTGACATAAATGAGAAAAATGCAAACCTAAGTATCAATCCCTGCAGAACGCCATACCTGACCTTGCACTTCTTTGATTGGACTGTGTTCATTTTTGAGGTGCTGACCTTGCACTTCTCTGATTGGACTGTGTTCATTTTTGAGGTGGTCTCACTCAATTGATACCTGTTCTCCAGGTATGATTTCAGCCACTACAAAACTTTGCCGGAAATTCCAATTTTTCTGATTTTGTCAAGCAAAATTTTGATGTCCACATAGTCAAACGCTTTGGACAAGTCGGCGAAGCATGCGATGGCACAATCACTTCCATCCAATGCCTTGATGCATTCTGAGACAAAGTCGACCAGAGTTGTTGATTTGGCTCTTCTTAAACCATTGTTTTAGGTTAAATAATTTGTTCGTTTCAAGGAAATCGAATAGCTGATTGTTCACAACTTTTTCGAAGAATTTTGAAAGTGCTGGGAGTAGTGAAACCGGCATGTAATTGTTCATGTCTGTTTGAGCCCCTTTTTTGAAGAGGGGTTTGATCTTTGACATTTTGAAAGAGTCAGAGAATGTTTTTCGGTTAATGATTATCCAGCGAGTCAATCATTAACACTAACCTTACCAATGGAACAATCGGCTCTTCCCTATATTGCTTCAATATTTTCATTGGGGCTATCATTTAAAATCTCATGGGATGCTTATAATTTATTACAAGTTTACTGCAATAGAGGATTGTTTACTCAAAAAATGCACAGCTAATACAGCTTTGTAGCAGAGCAGGTCCTCAAGAAAACTAATGACAGCTGCAAACTCATAATTTCCTTAACGATTTCAGCTCAACTACTATGTGGTATAAATGTAATCAATACTCCAAGGAACGTTTTTTTCAGACATTTGAGTCATATTGGTAAGTATTTTGATTTAAAGTTAGCATTTTGAAACAATATTGCATCTCATCATTGATGATTATAGTCATTACCTTGAACAAGAGTGAAAATGAGTTTACTAATACATAACAAGAGTGAAAATGAGTTTACTAATACATTTTTCTGGATAAAACTATTTTACTGCAGTGAAATTTAACTCATACAAGAAATCTAGTAATAATGCTGCTACAAGCTTGCAAATTTCATCAGCTGGTCGATTACTCAATTAATCCTAATATAACAGAACAGAATTTTCAGGAATGACATTAAACATCACCATAGAAACTTGGAATTGGTCTGGCAAATACGTAACAGCAACTCCCGGGATTTTACCATGGAAACTTGATATGGTACTGGCATAAACGTAGCGACTACTGGAACTTCATCATGAGGCCTTTGACTGCAAACGAAATTGTTTAATTTGTGTTGTTTCATCCATTTTTAGATCGTTATATATATATATATGTTCATTAATGCGATACAGGGTAACCTTTGAAAGAAATATTAGCTTTTGATGAAATGTTGCATTTAAATACGTAAAACTTATATTCATGAGTTTATGTTGGAAAGCTATAAGAAACATTGGATCACAGGAATAAAGTTTTATAGGGTTTAACATGTTTCAAACAAATTTCAAAAACGTTTAATCTTAGTTTTGATCATTTTACAGAGCTTAAACAAATAATTATCAACCTAGATTAAGAGTTTGCGGAAAAATTAAAAAAACACACTCAAAAACTGTCTGATTATAAACTTATGGGAAAAAGGATTTTTTATTTTTCACTGTTGAGGTTGTACTAAAACTCTTTTGTTTTTACTTATAAATTAGCTCCAAAATTGCAGTGGTTTTGGTGTTTAAACATATGTCCTATATCAATATGTTACAAAGTTATTAAAAGTGTTGAACACAGCTCGTTGTTCAGTGTTTTTATTCTTAATTCTTATCTGGATTACTTGGATTAAGTAATGTTTAAAATATCTCGCTTAATTATGTACATAAATTGATAAATTTGGTATGTGGCTTCTTATGTTAGTGGTCTATTGACATTTGCATAACAAATCATTTTTTTGTCCCTGAGGCAGCAAAGTACCGGGTACTTATGCATTATACCGACTACCACCTGTATTGGCATGCTGTGGCGGTTATGATACGTGAGGTTACTGTATATGTGTAGAGTACTCTTTTGTCGTCAGAATTTATCATTTGTCGCGTCGAGAAACTCCTCCTCTCCCTCACTCAGACAAGGTCAGTTAAAAGGTCATTCATCGGCCGGCGCGACGACAATGTCTCGACTAGTCCATCTCGTCACGTATCATACGTATATGAGGCTCAGGTAAATAGCGCAACAAGAAACGAAATTCTGGGGTACAAGTCGCCTTTATTTAGATTCTTACCTCCCAGAATACATGTGGCAATCAAGATTAACAGTTGATGGCGGAAACCCATTTCAATCCCTCCTCGAAGATGTTGCTGCCTTCTGGGAGTCTCATAAATTTTACGAGTCATGCAAAATGCTTATATAGTTATAGGCTATAGTTGAAGCACTATAGCATGTCTATCAAATACTGTGGCATTAGGGTTATCTTAATATGGGCTAGCTAGAAACCAGTTCACTATTGCCTGGGGCATAAATATAACATAAAAAGGGCTAATCATTATAGTAATATAAAATGCTGATGTATTAATCAAGGGTATATTAGTCAAGCAAATATAGTTAGATTCAAATTAAACTAAATACAATAAATTGGGATTTTAAAGTATAACAGTATAAAATTAATAAATACTGTAACTTAATCAACTGAGAGATATCATAGATAGAGATTGATCAAGGGCTTAACGCAACCATAGTAGTTTGACTGGGTTGTTATTGGTCAAAAGATTAGCTAAATTCAAAGCCGCTAAATCTACTATTTTCAATTTAATGCAATTAAGTTCATTCTAATTGGAACACCTTGTCAACAAATCTTGTAAGAGCCTTATTACAAATAACATTATACGAATTGTTGAAGTACCTGAGTTTTCCGGGTCAATATAAAATTGAACAGCAACGCCGCTGATGTACGGACACATGTTTAACTACAAATGACCACACCCTGACCGCGTGAAAAGTTAGTGTCTTGAGAACGCTCCCACGCGGTACCGTTATCACCGGAAGTGATAGCGCAGACGGCCAAGCTACTTGGTACAAAATCTGCTCCTTGCAAATAATAATAAGAAAGTCCTTTTTGTCAACTGCGTTGACAGACTGATATAATTATTGGTATATTGAAATTTCAGTTATTAGAATATTGAAATTTTACCTGTTGTACTGCAAGAAACTATGTATTGTGGAGAAGTGAGGAGAACACAACTGATCGGGAAATCCTAAGAATTTTGCGGATTAAGGGTGAAAGACTGGATGTTTCTTCAAACCCCCTTTCTTTCACTTAAGCTGGGGCGAATGTTATGAGGGGTCTTGAGGTTTCAAAATTCTTATCCTTTGAGAAAATCTTCTGGCTCGTGTAGCGAGAGTCTAAATTATCTGATTTTCCTTGAAACTAAAATACAATCCCGGCTGAAAGTCTAATTCAGCGAGACCATTGTTAACCTCAAGATAAGGCCGGATTTCCCGTAGAAATTTACAGACCGAGAGATGACCATGAATACCTCCATATATGGTCTGTTGCCAAAACTATCTTTCTGATTGGTCGGGAACTGGGAGGAGTCCAAGTATATAAGCCGGTAACCGCAGGTTACTGGCATAAAGCGTTGGAGATAGTCGAGAGAGTAGAGTCAGCCAGATAGGCAGAGTGAGGGTCATCCGCGCCTGTCACCATGATCGGCGACATTCTCCTGCTTTGTAAGTTGGCTACTAATACTCAGGTCTAGGACTGTCCCTGTCTCTCCTCTCCCTTGACCTTGATCACTTGTATGATATGTTCTGAAACTGTATTATGTCATGTTAACTTAAGGGAACTGTAAATTGTACTTGAGGGTTTTTGCTAAATTAAAGAATACTCACCCCACGGACCTTCAGTTGTGACAGGTGCATAAATCAATTATTAATAATTTTGTTAAAATAAAAGATAAATAACAATGATCGGTCATTTAGAATATATTTTGTCAGTGAGATTCAAGTAAAAATTATATTCCTGTGGGATATGAAGCAAGCTAAGACAGTATTTAAGACGCAGATGGGCAAACAACGCGTTCAGTCACAACCTGACAACTTATCGCTGTGAGTATGTTCTGTAGTTGCACAAACAAATGGAGAGAACTCGTGTTCTTCTTAGAAAGATTAATAAAGGAGGTATTCATGGGGGACTTGTCCACAAGGCAGAAAAAGCGTATGGTACCGGGGTGGTGGTAAATTTGATCATAGTAACAGGCAGTCGGAGTTTGCTCGTCAACCTAATTGGTGTCGCTGATCGCCTCCGCGGCAAAGTGGTCGTTGTGCAATCGTATGAGTGGTTTTGGGACTTAAAGGAATCTCGCCTTGCCATCATGTGCCAGTAGTTGAATCTTAATCATTCAAATGTGAACTGTAAATATAAATAACAATATAAACGTTCCGGTGCGTAATTCGTCTGAGTGACATTTGCCGATCAGTAATTAGAAGCTTATTTTATGGCGTAGAACTTAATCACTGTTTTTAATCAATCGAACATTTAGAATGAACTATTCGTGTGTTTATCATTGAAACAGACATAAACGTTCGCGGTAAATCTGTAGACAGTTTTGTGTTACTAAGCACGAATTGTTAACGTCTGTTGGGCTCCGAGAAAACATCGAAACTCCAGACCACCACAGCCTGCTAGTGTCTTCAAGATGCAAATCACTGTCAATTCGGTGCACCACACAATGTTTCCTTTGGACTGTCCTGATTTGATAAGTAGTAGAAACTAAATATATATAGGCTAGATCTTTTCTTTGTTAAAATTCACATCACCACATTTTAAATTCAGGATTACAAATGTAGTTTCCTGTGAAGTTGTGTTGATTTAATAAAGTACTTGTAGTTCTGAGTACTTATTTTCGTAATGTAGTGATTCCAAAGGTGATTCAGTAGAGTTGGATTTAGTCAATGTGAGCATTAAAAAATAATTTCATTAAGAAATAATATATTGTAAACTTTAATTTTACTAGAGATCAATTCAAATTTAGTCAATTATTAATGGGATTACCTGTGATATGTCAATTCAACTTGTATTAATTAGTCAAATTAATTTCAACAGTTAAATGAGTTTAAACTATAACAGATTAAATGCTTACAATATTATGAATATCTGAACTGTGGGCAATAATCTTGTTGGAATTTGTATATTACCAACTAGTCAACTGTATGAGGATATTTTGTAAGAAGGTTTATTACAATTAGTAAAAGTTTATGTTCAGAGTATTGTAATTTCCTCATTGAGTTGAAATGAGCATTAATATTTATAAAATAAGTTGCTGGTCATAATAAATAAAATAATTATAATTAAACACGCAGAGGCACAGTCCTGTGCGCATAGTACACAGTCCTGTGGCTGGGTAGTTTACCATCCTGGCACTGTGATGGTTTAAGAATGTTCAATAAAGTTCACTATACTTGGTACGCCCACACCACTCACGTTATCATTTGAACCCAGCCACCCTTAGAAGCACCGCAGGGGTTGGGTCTATACCCAACTTCTTCTGTGCGTGTCATTGAGGGGGATATGAGAAATGTCATTGAAGAGTTTCAACATGACCCATCAGTTGCCTTTTCCCATTGTGTATCTGCAGATTTTGAGGCAGAGAGGCACATGAGTGCTGGAGTTGCTACTATTTTTAAGCAACAGTTTGGAAGGCCTAAAGCTTCAGATTATGTGAGGGATCACTTAGCTTTCCAACAAATCGATGGAGGCGCTGCTATATGTAGCCTAGTGACAAAGTCAACTTTCAACTCCAAACCATCAAAATATGATTATGATTCAGCGTTTCAGCAGCTCACTGAAGAATTCCAAAAAAGAAAATTAAAACACCTTGTTTGCTCTCCGATGGGGTGTGTTCGTGATAATGTTTCACTACAACATTTCACAAAGAACATTAAATATCTCCGCCAACATACCAGAGCATCTGTGACAGTTGTAGTTTACAATGAAAAATCACAAAGACGTCTGAGAAGTGGCTTGAATTATGAAACATTTCTACAAAAACTGAAAGAAATGTTACTTGAAGAAACTGAATTCATTCAAGAACAGCAGTCTAAAAATGAATTTATAGCACAAACACAAATTCAAGAACATCGCGAAACTCTGACGGCAGCATCAATGAGAACAGAACAACAGTCGACACGTCAAGCAGATGTTCTCGCACAATGTGAAAGCCTGAACTCTACAACTTTGTCTACACAGAGCATGGAGTCATTCCCACCACTACCTCCTGTGAGATGCAATAAACTGACTGTAGTCGACAGCTCAATTTCACCACGACAGGGAGTCTTACCGAAGGAAGCTGAGGATCTAGCAACCAACAACAGACACTCGTCTTTGGACTCTTTTGACTCTAATATTGAACTGGAACCATGTAATGAAATGTATGTTTTGCCTTTAAACTCCCTTCAGGATTTTCCTCAGCCTCCAATTTAAATACAGCATCTTGTGTCAAAACTTTAACAAAATCAGCTTTACAATCTTCCAAATATAACCAATTAAAAGTTTTTCATCAAAATATTCAAGATTTAAACAGTCGTAAAGAATCTCTAGAAATAGTCTTAGACGAGATAAATCCCAATGTTTTAATTTTAACTGAACATAATATGACTGAACCGGAGTTAAATAAATTCCACCTTACTAATTACTCAATCATAAGTCAATATTCTAGAACAACAACTTCTGGGGGAGGTGTTGTGATTCTTGTGGAGGGAGGTTTGAAGGCAAAGCAATTACTCTGTAATGAGGTTGAATTTTTGTGTCAAGATAAGCTCTTTGATTGCTGTATAGCTAAATTAACAATTAACAACAGGAAAATTATTTTGGCAGGAGTTTATAGAAAGCCAACACCTGCAAAATTGTGAATTTTTGAATAGGCTAAATTTATTATTTGATTTTTTGATAGAAAAGAAGGAATATATAATTGTTGGAGGAGATTTCAATATTAATATACTTAATCCATTTTTACCTGAAGTAGAGATCCTGAAAAACACTCTAAAAAGTCAAGGGATGTATTATCTGGTGGATTTTCCGACGAGAGTGACAGCTACAACATCAACCTGCATCGATAATTTTTTTACCAATATAGACAGATCTGAAATAGGAGTATTTGGGTTGATTACTGCCCTATCGGACCATGATGCACAGGTACTGGAGCTCATGTTGGATAATCCAGTAGATCGTAGAAAAACAAATAATAAGAGTTTATCTTTCAAATGTATAAACTTTTCAAAAAATAATATGGAAACTTTTGTAGAGTTATTGGAAAATGAAACCTGGTTAAATGTGTTTGATGCAACAGTGGATTTAAAGTATCCAACATTCTGTCAAATCTTTATGTATTATTTTGACCTTTCATTTCCGAATCAAACCAGAAAGAGGTATCAATCAAAAAAACAATGGATTACTGAAGATTTAAAAAAATAAAAACATGATATAATTAGTCTAAGTAAGATTGCTAGAATCAGTAAAAATAAGGAACTGCACAGAGTTGTAACATTAAGAAATAAGCAATTTAAACTTGATTTGATTAAGCATAAGAAAGAGCATTTTGACAATCAAATTAGAAATTCCACCAATGTTGGGAAGACCACTTGGAATATCATAAATTTGGAAGCAGGAAATTCCAAAGTCAGTTTTGTGGACAATATTGTTTTGCAAGAGGGTGATGAGCAAATTTCTGATCCAAATAAAATAAGTAATTTATTTAATTGGCAATTTACTAACACAGTACAAAATCTACTAAAAAATAGTACTAAATCAGATGTTGAACAAAATCAAATGGAGTTTAAAATCAAAGAAAACCAGTTGTTTATGAAAAATTTTATATGCGTTCCCACAGATGAAAAAGAGGTAATGCAAATTGTCCAAAATTTTAAAAATAAATTGTCAAGCGGGTACGATGAAGTTCCAATCAAACTAATAAAGTTTTCTATAAAACCACTTCTGAAACCATTAGTTCACTTAATCAATTCATCTTTTGTAACTGGTGTCTTTCCTTCAGAACTGAAAATTTCTAAAGTAGTGCCAGTTTATAAAAAAGGAAACAAAGTTGAAATAAATAACTATCGGCCAGTATCAGTGTTTCCTTCCATATCAAAAGTTTTTGAGAAAGTCATGTTAAGGGTGTTTGGTCAAAAAATAAATTTCAGATTTTTATGTATGAATGTGTTTGTTACAATGTACTAAACACGAAAATGAGGTTTAAACAATTTTTAAAAAATTCAGGGGTATATTACAAGGGACTAAAGGGGCGATTTTTGGGTGTTTTGTTACCAATAAGCAAAGCAACCCGTTGATATTTTTTTAAATAAAAATACATTTTTTGCTTTCTGATTGTTTCCTTTATGCGTTAAAATAAAAATAATAAAAATCTGAAAAACAATTTTTAATTTTTTTTGTTTTACACCTTATTTTAAAATTAAGATTTAAAAAATAAAAAACGAGTTTTGTTTTAATAGATGTGGGTTTTATCTGATATTGTATAGGCGTTTTTAAATCTTTTCTATGTATAACAGTTCTGCTTCCTTATTGGTAAAAGTAGCACCATGTAGGGTCGGCACGCTGCACTGCAAGTGTAGTGGTGATCACCTACAGTGCCCGCACGCGTCGAGGGGCGAGGTGCGTCGCCGCTCAAGGTCATACCGTACTCCGCGCGCTTTCTGTGTTACTCTCTCTCTCTCTTTCTGTCTCTCTCCTCTGCACTCCCACCACTTCTTCAGTTTCGCGCGTAAAATTCCGGTAAAACGGATTCTGCGGCCCTGCGGCAAATTGACAGATTCACCTGTTTTCGTTTTGAGGTCCCCAGACCCCAAAAACACCATTCGTTCGAAACTGTATATATATATATATATATATATATATGTGTGTGTGTGTGTGTGTGTGTGTGTGTGTGTGTGTGTGTGTGTGTGTGTGTGTGTGTGTGAGCACGATAACTCTCGTAAAAATAATCCGATTTTGATGAAATTTGGTATAAAAGTGTAAAGTAACATTTATGACTTTAAGTTTGAAAACCAGCCAGATCGCTCTATCCGAAGGGGTATTTTGGGGGGGTTTTGTACCCCAAAAATGGGTTTTTAGAATTTTTTACATATAATTTTGGAAAGAGTCAAATTTTAGTTTTTACCATTAGATTCAGCTTAAAAAACACACAATTTGGTATTTTGATCATTCCTCTACGTCAATCAGTTACCGAGATATTGAAAGTGCTGAACACAGTACGTTGTCTAATGTTATTCTTATGGAAAATTATAAAACAAATTATATCTCGCTTGTTTTTGAACGTATACTGACGAAACTTGGTATACGGCTTTATCTGGTTGTGGTCTATTGATATTAGCTCAAAAAAAATTTCTTGCTAAAGGTTCCCATAGCAGCAAACCTGCGGACTCAGCCCCCATGTTATTCTTACTGAGAAAGATTTAATGCTATGTCTCCCTTAAATATGAACATAAATTAATTAAACCTTAGACATGACTTCACCTAGTTGAGTTATATTGATATTTGCCTAAACACCCATTTTTTCGTTCCTTGTTGCAGCAAACCTGCGTACTCATCCCCCATGTTATTCTTATGGAGATTAATCGAAATGGGATATATTGCTTATTTATGAATGTATATTGATGAAACTAGGTATGTGGCTTCACCTAGTTGAGATATATTGATGTTTGCTTACAAACCAATTGTTTATGTTCCTAGTTTCAGCAAACCTACGTACTTATCCCCAATGTTATTCTTATGGAAAATAATTACAAATGTATATTTGTGAATATATTTTTATGAAATTTGGTATGCGGCTTTATGTGGTATTAAGACATATATTATGCATTGGAAATTTGCTGAGTACGCAGGTTTGCTGTGACGGGGGCATTTGATATTAATTAAATGTAACCTCAGTAATATACCTCTGGGATTGAGTTTCTTATGCCTTCAGACGGTCTCGGTGGCGCGGTTTTCGCTCATTTAGAGCGCGGTCCATTTATAATTAAAGAAAAATTATAGGTTCAAGAAAATATTACGTTTTTAACATTTTAAATATTGGTGTAGTTTCAATTTTATTATTGAACGTTATTTTACATTTATGTTAGCCGCTTTATAACCTCCTTATTTATTATAAAAGGGGGCTGTTACGTATAAAATCGGGACTAGAAAAAGTAATAAAGCGTAAACTTTTTTAATTTTTAGGGTAGAAAGAAACTTCCAGCGGCAAAGTTGTAGCAAATTAGTTGATCTACATGTTTTACTTCAAACATTTTTCAGTCAGACGTTCGGTTTGTTCAAAAATGTCTTTCAAACAAACGCAACAGTAGGTGCTACGCTTGTACACAGTCGCACTGCGTAGCTCTGTATGTTCGTCATTCAAACTAAACAAGAACTGTGACAGCAATGTATTTATTTACACCTTCCACGAATCTCGCCACTCGCACACTACGAGCACCGCGTGTCCGCGTTTTTCAGTTTTCAGAGTATTATGGTATTACTGCAACCGTAGCAATAAATGCCTTGTAAGAAATATAGGCATACAAGAAATAGAAAATCAGTTGCCAGTAAAACATTGTTGTGTGAAACAAGTTATAGAATACCTGTCATGTAACTAAAGATCCAGCTTCTTCTGAAGATGTATATAACTGATATAACTAAGTGATAGGAAAGTGTAAATTTACGATTTACTTCATATTTCGAGAAGACATTCCTTTCTATAATCAGTTGGACAAGTTCATTTTGCAAAGCAATCAGAAAGACCCTAACTTCCTTTTTTTGGGGATTTAAAAATTATGAATGTTGTGTTTTTGGCTCCCAAAACCGGTAAAAAGAGATCGGGATGTAAAATTAATGCATATTACATTATATGACATAAAAAGGCAGAAAATGTAGGCCTAAACACTCTCCCATAACTTTGGCACAAATATTTATAGCCAGATAAGGTATTCAGCTGAAGTGTAAATTCTGATATTTAATTTAATACATAATTCTAATAATTTAATATTTTAATTTAAAATTTTCTAAATTTTAAATATTCTAATTTAAAATTTTTTATATTTTTTGTAAATAAATAAAGAGAACCATAAAATCCAATTATTTTCCAAGCAGTGTATATTTTTTATTTGAGTGTATATGTTTTATAAATCAGTAAATAGTAAAAATAGGCGTTCATTGGTGATAGTACGGGGTCGAATCGCCGATTGTATTCGTAAAATATACGTTCCGGTAGTCGTTCGGGCCTATACAACGGAATCCGGCTTCATTTTTCGCTGGGAAAATGTGGTCCGATTGCCGTTTTTGAGCGAATAAGTACATTTCCGGCATAAAATACGGTGTGTACTAAATTTTCAGCCGATAACAAAGTTTGCGGTCGTATTTATGACTCATGTATATAGTCAATGGTAATATGCTGTAAAATTAATTTAGCTACCTTCGTGCCCTGCTCCCTGCTCGATCCGATGTCTTGTTCGGGCAAAAGTCCGATAGTGAAAACTATTGCGGTTTTCTTTGGCCGATTAACTAAGTTTAGGCGTACTTGTCGTTTTTGGTTTAAAAGTTACGGCGACCATGAATTGCGGCGACCACGATTTTGGTCCATGAATTCAAGACAGTCGTCTTTTTAGGCCGATAACACAAGTATTGGTCAATAAAGCGCGTTCGGCTATTCTTTACAGCCGATCAAATTATTATTGATATGGAATGTTTATCAAATTTCCGGGGAGGACTCCCGGACCCCCCACCCCTGAGGGGTATTCTATACCCCCCCCAAAAAAAAACCGGGTATTTCCCCCACCCAATGTGACTCCCTGGATCCGCCCCTGATCGTGCCTGAATTTTACTTTGTAACAATAAATAACAAATTCTTCTTTAGCTTTAACAACAAACGGATACTAAACTCCAACAATAGCGGTAAAAAATACATCTAACAAAGGTTAGTATGTTGGTGATGGAGTAAAATATTCCACAATTGTATATTTATGGAAAAAGATTTTATGGAATAGTTCCGGGACACCCTATACATTTATTTAATACAGTATTTGTAGAAATTAATAAGATCAATGTATTATGATTAAATATATTTGCAAAATTGTAATTCATAAAATTAAAAACCATTTTAGCGAATTTCCCCTATAGGGAAGAAGCTATTACCGTAGGTCTCATGGTGAGACCATAATAACTTTTTGTTTTGATATACCCAGATGTCAAAAACACTATTCGTTCAAATTTATATATATATATATATATATATATATATATATATACATATATATGTGTGTCCGTTAAGACGATAACTTGAGTAAAAAACGTCCGATTTCGATGAAATTTGCAAAAGTGACAAAATTTCGAAAACCAGAAAAATCGGACCATGGGAAGGAGGGTTTATGGGGGTTTTAAATTTTCCAAAAATCAGTTTTTTGCACTTTTCACCCTAAAATTTTTAAAACACTCAATTTTGGTTTTGAGCATTTTATAGAGCTTAAAAAAAATAATAAAGTATTTTGAATTATTAACCTAAGTTAAGTGGTTGCGGAGAAAATCCAAAAAACGTGCTCATAAAATCTCTCATGTTAATCTTATGGGAAAAAGGTTTTTGGCTTTTCCTCAGTTCATTTTAACGTAAACTTCACATTTGCTTTTACAAATCGATTCAGCTCTACAAAACAATCATTTTGGTGTTTAAATTGTGATTCTGTGTCCAACCGTTGCAGAGATATTCAAAGTGCTAAACACAGTACGTTGTCCAATGTTATTCTTATGGAGAATAAATAAAATTTGATATCTCGATTATTTATGAATGTATATTGATGAAACTTGGTATGTGACTTCTCGTAGTACTGGTATATTGATATTTGCACAAACAATTGATTTTTTGTTGATTATCCCAGGAGCAGCAAACCTGCATACTCAGCCCTAATGTTATTCTTATGGAGAATAAGTAAAGTTTTATATCTCCCTTAACTATGAGCATAAATTAATAAAACTTAGTATGTAGCTTCACCTGGTTGAGTTATGTTGATAATTGCATAAAAACACATATTTTGTGTTCCTTGTTGCAGCAAATCTGCGTACTCAGCCCTATTCTTATGGAGAATAAAAAAATGCTATAGATCACTTATTTATTTATATTTTTATGAAACTTGGTAAGTGGCTTTATGTGGTAGTGAAACACATATGCATGCATTGGAAATTCGCTGAGTACGCAGGTTTGCTGCGACGGGGGTATTATATTTATAATTAATGTTTATTATAATAAATAATGTTATTTGTTTTTAATACAGTAAAGCTAGGATAATTCGAAACTCTATAATTAAAATTCAATTTGTTGGATAGTTCGAATTTTATTACTGCGGTACTTTGAGATTCGAACGATCCGAGTTCCACTGTAATTAAATGTGCTCACAACCTTGTCAAACATTTTTTATGATAAAATCTGTACAGGCTACAAGAAATGTACTCATCAAAACTATAAAGCGAACGCTCAAAATAAAAATATATTTAAGATTAGTTGTCGGCGACATTGAAAGGCATATCAGTGGAAAATAGTAAGCAACCCAACCCTACTACTGTTTACTACTGTACCAGTCGAGCCGCGGGCCGGGGCCGGGGCTGTGCACCGTGTGCCTCGGACTGACGAAGAAGCGAGTAGACGGAAAGACAGTGCTGCGTGGGGGAGGGGGAGAAATGAGGAGAACGCGCTCCTCTCTCCCCCCAGCCAGATCACACACACTCACAGCACTGCCCGAGTTGTCTTCCTAGCGGCGCGCGGTGGCGACTTGTAGAACTACTGCTCCTCACCGCCAGACTAGCCTAGCGGCCAAACACCCTTAAATAGGTTGGTAAATTTCTTAGGGGATAACAAACTTTTTGATAAGGAGCAACACGGTTTTAGAAAAGGTAAATCAGTGACCTCTGCTCTGGTTAGCTTTACTGAATCAATAATTGACTCAATAGATCAGGGTGAACGACCCATAGGCATTTTCATGGATCTTTCTAAGGCGTTTGATACCATCTCTCATAGTATTTTACTCCAAAAACTAGAATCAATTGGTATTTCAGGAAGACATTTAAATTGGTTTGATTCTTATCTTTCGAACAGGTTTCAGTATGTGGAAATTCCATTTTTATTAAATAATCAAGTTACTAAGGTCAAATCTGAGAAATTAAAGGTGTTGCAGGGAGTCCCCCAAGGTTCAGTCCTTGGGCCTGTATTGTTTCTTTGCTATATTCAGGGGTTTCCTAAAATCTTGGATAAAATCACAGGAATTAAAAGTGAGCTCATTCTTTATGCAGACGACGCTAACTTAATTATTTCAACAAAGAATCCAAATGACGTAGAAAAAATAAGCCAAACTCAATTATCAAACATTCAAGAATTTTTAAAAAATAATCATTTGTTTTTGGATTTAAATAAAACCAATTTTGTTGGTTTTGAAACAAAACAAAATAGAAGTATAATTGCGCCTAGTATTGCTATTGAAGATCGCTGCCTGGAAAAAATCAACAATACAAAATTTTTGGGTCTAGAATTAGATAGTAACTTTAGTTGGGATTTACATATTCAAAGTGTGTCAAAAAAAATTCATTCTGGAATCTATATATTAAAAAGAATGTCACAGCTATGCAGCTTATCTGTATTAAAAATGATCTACCATGCTCACATTCACAGTCATATTGCTTATGGTCTTTGTGTGTATGGGGGAACCAATATCTCTAACTTACATAAAATTCTTTTACTTCAAAAACGGGCAATAAGAGTAATGTTAAAACTAAAGTATGATGATCATGTAAGAAACCATTTTAAAAACTTAGAAATACTGACAATCTACGATCAATATATTTTTGATTGTGTTTTGTATTTAAGAAATAATTCCCAAAATCAGAGTTTGCGCTCTGAAATTCATTCGCATAACACAAGAAATAAAAATGATGTCAACATTAAAAAACACAGACTTTCATTTTTTACTAAAAAAACAACTTATATGGGGGCAAAATTTTGGAATTTTCTGCCTACTGACATAAAATAGGAACCGGATCATGTAAAGTTTGAAAGGAGTCTAAAAACAATGTTAATCAATGACCCCCATTACTCATTTAATGAATTTTTAAAAATCTCTTTTTAGCATGTAATGATGTCAATCAAAGAAGTAGGTATTTTGGGTACTGGTATACTTTGTGTATTTTGTATTTAGTATGTAAGATATCTGACACTATTTATGTACATGATAAGTATTGAGCAAATAAAGAGTTATTTGATTTGATTTGACCCCCTCTGGCCGCATACTACATAAGAAAACTACTCTACTTTTTTTCAATATAGATTGTTTGGTTTGTTCCACCAAACCTAAAAACCTAAATTATCCTAAAAATTGGTGGTCGGTATAATGTATACGTACCGTATACTTTGGCATATTTTTTTTAAAATTTTGTTATATGTTATTGATAATAAGTAGTTCTTTTAGCTTTATTTGGTTGTAGTCCACTGATATTTACATAGACCTAATTTTTTAGTCCCATTGCGGCAAACCTATGTACTCAGTACTAAAGCCAATCTGAAGGACCTCACTTATGAATCTTATGAATATTTTAATGAACCTTCGAGACTTTAAGTGGTGGTTTTATACAGTACTAGCCGACCCGTTGCAGATTCACCCGCATAAACTGTGATAGTTGTGTGTGCTTCAATCTGTGGTTAGCCCGTAGATCCAATAGGAATCAAGATCAGCTGTTTTAGCGAATTTCCCATATAGGGAAGAAGCTATTACCGTAAGTGGCATGGTAAGACTTAAGCCCGAGACCATGATAACTTTTTGTTTTGGGGTCCCCAGATGTCAAAAACACTATTCGTTCAAATTAATATATATATATATGTGTGTGTGTGTGTGTGTGTGTGTCCGTTACCGCGATAACTTTTGAAAGAAGCGCCCGATTTTGATTAAATTAAACAAAAATGTGGAGAGTAACATTTATGACTTTAAGTTCGAAAACCAGATCGATCGGTCTATGGAAAGGGGGTTTTATGGGGGTTTAAAATTTTCCAAAAATCAGTTTTTTGAACTTTTTACCCCAAAATTTTAAAAACGTTATATTTTGGTTATAGCCATTTCATAGAGCTTGAAAAAACAAACAATTTAGTATTTTTAATCATTAAGCTAGGTTTAGTGGTTGTGGAGACAAGTCAAAACATGTGTCGATAAAATTTCCCATGTTAATCTTATGGGAATACGGTTTTTAGATTTTCCTAATATAATTTCATTAAAAACTCCACATTTCTTTCTACCAATCAGTTTAGCTCTACAAAACAATCATTTTGGCGTTTTAATTGTTGTTTTACGTCCAACCGTTGCAGAGATATTCAAAGTGCTAAACACAGTACGTTGTCCAATTTTATCCTTATGGAGAATAAATCAAATGTTATATTTTGATTATTTATGTATGTATATTGATGAAACTTGGTATGTGGCTTCAAATCGTTGTGGTATATTGATATTAGCACAAAAAAAGGATTTTGTTGATTTTTCCCGGTAGTAGCAAATCTGCATACTCGACCCCATGTTATTCATATGGAGAATAAGTAAAGTTTTATATCTCCCTTAGTTATGAACCTAAATTAATAAAACTTGGTATGTAGCTTCACCTTGTTGAGTTATATTGATAATTGAAAAAAAAAACACATTTCTTATCTTCCTTGTTGCAGCAAACCTGCGTACTCAATTATAATGTTATTCTTATAGAGAATAAATAAAATGCTATAATATCACTTATTAATGAATGCATTTTTGTGAATGTTTAAGTGGCTGTAGGTAGTAGTGATACCCATGTATATGCATTGGAAATAAGCCGAGTACGCAGGTTTGCTGCGACGGGAGTATTAATTTTCATCAGCTCAAACCAAAGTGAGTGTCCATAAAGAATATATAGTAACTGTGGGACGCAGCGGGGCAGAACACAGGGAATTTCGTAATACTGTTTATTAGCAAGCACCTAGGGCCAAAGAGGAGCCTATATGTCAAATTTCAACTCTGTAGGCCTTGTAGCTATGGAGATTTCGTGATAGGTCAGTCAGTGGTCTTTGGATTTTATATATTAAGATTGGAAATTCGCTGAGTATGCAGGTTTGCTGAGGTAGGTATGTTTAATATTTTGAGTGCCTGGACATTACAAATTCTGGACACACACATGTAAGGATAGGTAAAAAGTAGCAAACTATCTCTGATCAGATGTGCAACTAACAAATAAACTATCTATCCCGTTTGCCCAAGCACTGTCTCCTTAAACTGTATCATAGACAATTCAAACACTGCAAGAGTTACACTAAAAATTACTGACTGAGGTGTGATTCAAGCCCACAATCGAAGTATTACCTCCGGGAGGATAGTTAGCATCAGACTGCTCAACAGGCTTTATCAGACCTAGTATAAGAGCCAGACGAGATTACAGCGGGATGAGAAGTTCCATTTTTGTCCACCAAATGTCAAATGCAGACCCTAAACAGTGCTTATCACCTTTACAGTAAGCAGTAATGTTTTTGGGTACAAGATGCAAATGCCGTCAAATTAGCCCTCGGTGCTCAAACGGTAAAATTTAAAATACATTGCATTAGCAAGCAGCAAAACCGTGAGATTACAGATGTATACTAATGTATGAATATGCTGTGTTTTAATCACCTTGATCAGTGCAGGGCTCAAGTCAAACATAACTTGGTCCAAGTATCTCTTGAGATCCATAAAGAGAAACTCAAAAACGAGGAACAGTTTCTTCTCCTGCGCAATGACATCGTGGAGCTCTACGATGTTGACGTGGCGCAGCTCCTTCAACAGTGAGACCTCTCTTATAGCTGTCGAAGGTATTCCATCTCCGTCTCTGGGATACAAACACATCTAGGTGAACACTTGAAGCTAGACTACTTTACAATATTATGACTTCAGCTTTAGCACCTAGCTACTTTTTTTCTTGTATGCTTACAATTTGATATTGTTTAATTTTTATTATATTTTAAGATAGACAAAATATTCCTGGTAAGTAATTAACACTTAGTGTATATATAGTAATAAATATCCATACTTCCTGATAATCCCAACAACAAAGGTTTTGCATGATTTTATCAGTCCATAAATGTTGTATTATGTCATATTACAGTTTTAAAAACTTATTTTGTTGACTGAGGTCAAGAGAAAAATATATTCTACATAATCTCCATTATAGATCAAATCAAGACATTTATTTGCTACTGATCATCACACTGTCACATCTTGTATAACTGAGTCCAGCCCCTCACCTCCTGAGAATACGAGAAGGGTTGCGCTTACATGGCAGCGCCATGAGTCAGGACACCGTGAGGGGAGGCACCAGTGGAGTGGGGAATAAATCGGGTCGCCAATACAGATCGCAACGGATGTACCTGAATGCACCCCCTCTGGGCGACCTAGCGCCACTAGTGTTCAAAGCAGCCAGGGACCAAACCAACTGTTCAACCCTGCCATTAGCATGGTAGTGTTTTATAATTTTTTGTGACATCAAGAAAGTAAAGTTATAGTAATTTAAGAAAATAACTTCATGGGGTCATGGCTTCAACTAAGTAAGTTATAGACGACGTAAACAAAACAATCTATCGTTCATTTATTTTAACTTTGTATACATTTTTATAGCCTAACGTTAGCCTATATTTTTGCGACTAAACTGATTATTATTATAATTAACAATTTTTGAATTCAATAAAACTTTGATGTTGTTTTAATAAGTACTTTAAATTAAGAAGTTTGCTACCCCACAACAATCAGATGGCTCTAGTAAACTTTTACTACCTTCTTAAATCTTAATCCTTTTAAGTGGCAGGCAATCATTACAATTTTCATCCACTGAATTGAAAGTTTAAGATTGCAGTTTATATTCTAATTTAGCACAACTTAAAAACAAAATCTCCAACCAACAAGAACTGCCCATGTCGGATCATTTTAAAACTACAAGAAACGCAGGTCTAAACTGCGGTCAATCCTGACACTCAGTTCCTGTGGGCTACCCGAAGCAGTTGTAAACAACCATGATGCAACGAACAAGCTAAATTAAATGTTTGCAATAACTAGGCTACCTAGACCTCAAAGTTAGGATTTGGCATTAGCTAATTTTACAATAGCTTAAAATACTGCTTATTCCTGGGGCTACGGTTTGACTAATAACTTAGGCTTGCAACTTGTTGTATCTGGTCCAGAGTTGTCACTTTTTACCCCCCCCCCCCCCATGACCTACGCCAAGACTACATTTACAGTGTCATTGAAACAATGCAATTAATCATCAGAATAATACGTTTACGAATGAATACGGTACCCACCTACAACACTGCAGGTTACCGTTTATTACAACACAAATTAGTTATAGGCCTATTTTTTCATACATAACAATGTGTGTGTAAAAAATAAGTTAGGCCTATTCCTTTGCAAAAATGGCCCAATCGAGTATTCATTTTATTACAAAATCAATAAATCGGGACAATATCAGTCCTGATGAGTGGCCGCCTAGGACGTGGGTCAAAAGAGTGGGGTCAGTCCGGCAGAATCGGGACGGGTGGCAACCCTGGTCTGGTCCTCTATAGGTTATATAGGGTAAATAGGACCAAGTTAATTTTTATGACCAATTTTTGATAGGCTTATACACACGAAACCTAAGCTAAGGTCTACTTAAAATAGGGGCAAGTGGTGTGTGAGAGTATATCTAATGTTTTAGGTAACAACGTCATTTCATAGAAACTTACGTATCAATTCTAATTTTTTTGACCGCAAACTGTTTTCCATCACGGTCCTTGGCTTTGTATACAACCCCATAAGTTCCCTCCCCTATTTTTTCACACTTTAGATAACTACCAAAATGTTTTTCATCTGAGCCCATATCGCAACAAATTACAAAGTACCAGAATTACACAGACAAAACTTGCAGATTCAGGACACTTATTATGATATACTACAATAACTTCAACATTTTACTTTTTGACGGAGCGATCTATTTTATTTACTTTCCAAACACAACAGCAACAAACGTTTGGCAGAGTTGACGTGATAGCAGAAAGAAATGCCCTACCTTGAAAATGACTGCTGCTGCTGCTCTGCTGTCTCAAGTTTTCCCGCTTAAACGACGTAGTCAAAGTCTAAAATTCAGCTTAGTCAAAGGCAGCTGCTTTTAAAACTCGCAACACTTTTAAGATGTATGTAAGCGAATGTATTTCCGAATAACCGTTAAATAAATTAAGGCAACAAACTTAATAGGCCACGTCTGAACAGAAGCAAAAACTATAACAGTTTTATCAAGTTTTGAACTTGAAACACATACCATTTGTTATTGAAGTATCATTTCGTGTAGAGGGTAAAAGAATAATCGTTCCTCAGGGTCTGAGGAAAATCTTGTAAATGGAGTGGTGCCCCAAGGAGTGATTTACTTATTAACACAACTTGTACACTTTTAATCACCCAACCTTATCTATTAACTGTGTATCACGGCTCTCTTCCACACTCACGTAATGTACTCTCTGGTAATGTAACGTGGGGGCACTCCCCCGCGCGGTGCGGCACACGGGAGACATTTCAGGAGCTGTGTGACGTCACTAAAACGCGTCATCGGTGAGGTTCCCTTATCGCCCGCCGCTAGCGCCAGAAAAGCTTTTGCCGACATCTAAGTTATTCAAGATCCAAGATCAACATCATCTCATCATATGTTCAATATTTGTACTTGTAACCGCATTCTTATTGCTGTCCTAAGTATTACATCACCCGATTGTCAGCGCTCTGCGGGGCAGCAGGTGATACGGTTTTTTCACTAATTTTACAATCAAAACAACACTAAGTTACCGTACTCATTACTGAAATCAATCCTTTAGCATTAACAGATTAACGTGGTACCACTTTTGCTTTTTGCACAGTCGAACATGTTACTTTCATCCTCAGCGCTATCCAGTCTAATGGACAATAATCCAACCTGGCCAGCAACCATATCTAGTTTAACCAAATTAATTAATAAAGTCCTAGTAAAATTATGTTCGGCAGGTTTTCCATAGTTATTAACATATTGCGTGATATGTTTCACCATTTATTCGTCTTTTATAATTAAGTCAACCAATCGAGGACAACTTTAGTGTCCAATTAAGGAGAAAGTTTATTAAAATTTCTTAGTAGTAAAATTTACATTTTCAAATTGTGATCTCTTATTTATAGCTACAAGCAAACAATCAGCTTAATATAACCAAATGTTTTTACTCATTACGCCAAACTGAAAGGCAGTGGCTACGTACACGTCCGACGTGAGCCGCTACTGTTCACGTCCGTTCCAAATTATGCACCGTACGATACTTTTCCTGTGATTTTTAAAACAAATTGAGAGCCAGAAAACCTCCTAACCCAACCTAACCTAAGTGGTAGCGAAGTGAATTTGCCATTACATTGGACGTGTATGCAAGTAGTGTGGGTTTGCCGGTTTTGCGCCGGAAGTGACGTCACATCCGGTCAGTGACCGGATGCGCTGAGTGAAAAAATACGTCATCTGAGGCTGAGCCAGTGACGTAGGCGGTTTTGTGACGAAATGAGTAAAAGTTCAAAGTTCAAGGTCACGGTGAAGTTTTTTTAAAAAAATCTACCTCGCACTCGTAAAACGATTGTGATTCGATAGTTAATCGATAATAAATATCGAATGAAACAATCGAATGAAGCAATCGAATGATACGAGTGCGAGGTAGTACAATTACAAATATTACTTTATTTTATTAACAATAAGTCATATTACAAATATTACTTTATTTTATTTACAATAATTCATGTTTACAATAGTTCCCCGTTGTTGGTTGTCATCGATGTTGTTGATCCGGACGAGTTGCGGCCATCACTTTGCTTTTTGAAGAAAGACGGTAGATACTTCGTTCCCTGCGCAGAGTCCATGTTGTTTTTTGATGCGTAAAGTTCCAAAGATAAATCGTAACCGGACGCAATAAGAAGTCTTAACTCTTCACTAAACACCTCGAGGTCTTGGTAAGTCGCAAGATGAATAGAGTCATAATGAATACACCTAATTTTAATGGACATTTTAATATAATGTTTTACGTTTGTGAAGAGCACTCGATGTTCACCAGTCGAGAGCCGGAGGTGTACTGACTATTCGCTAGCTAGCGTTCTGGTATGAAACGAAATGGTGGGGGTAAAAGTGTGGTGGGGCGGAGAAGATGGCGGACAGCAGATGGCAGGCGGCAGGTGGTGCGAGGCAGATGGTTGCTACTACATTCGCCGCCACAGTAATGCAATCCTTCGGCGTAATTCTTGTATTTTATCTTGTCGGTTCATTTGATACGTTTTACATCTACATATGCAATAGCTGAAACACTTGCACTTACGACAAGCTTTCCCGTCAACTTGATCGCCTGGTATTTTAAAACATTGTAACTCGCAACAATATGTCTTCAAATTGTTATCGAAAAATAAATTGTTCATAGGTGGCACCGACATGTTAGCTGCAGCGTGTGTTAGACAAGACTGAGACTAACTTCACTGCTCCCTCTCTTTTATACCTCTTCATAAGTTAACCCTGAATGAAAGTTCAAGGTCATCCATTTGAAATTTTAAAAAAAGCAACACAGCAGTATATAAAATAATATACTGCTGTGTTGCTGTTTTATTTATTTTTTTTTATATTTTCTTTATTAAACAAACATCTTACAATACAATAAGCTTAAGTCTAATATTGATGACTAGAAATACAAACAAAAAAAATACAAACAGAGACATTATGTACAAGGATGCGTGAGGTGCAGAGTGAGTTCCGTAGAGTTGTTGCCGCTTACACCGTGTGATACCAAATACAACGTCCCCGGTTGAATATCTCGCAAATCTTCATTTTGTAGCAGTTGAACAAATCGTTTTGGAAGAAATACTTGAAACTTCGGCTCATCTCCTGGAGTGAAAGGTCCTTCGCTCAATGAAACTAGAATTGCTTCTCCATGTGTGGTTTCCACTTTCTTGATGTTATGAATAATGTAGTGTTTTTGTTCTTTTAATTCTGAACACTTTTTAGTTAGCAGAAGGTCGGATTTTGAATAAGTGTTGAATTGATCAACCAGTGTTTGTAGAAACTGTTGTGATGCCATCTTCGTCAGTGGTGGTTGCGATGTCTTCTGTGATGTTGCCTCTTCGGAGTCTCGAATAATACTCGTGCCGGAGCGGTGTTGGCTCCTCGTATTTATAGGCCCTGCTACCCCCACCACATTCCGGTTCTTCGCTACCCCCACCACATTTCTGCGTTTGTTCCAAGTAAGCAGCCAAACGATATGCGTTGTGCAATGCGCAGTTTGATTGTCCGTGTTTAGGATCTTTTGCAGCAACACAAATATTACCGAGATTAATGTTAAAGTCCTTACCGATAGTTATATCGAAAACATCACCGTGCGTGTACTTTTTTATCCAGTTCTTTTTTTCTAATCCTCTTGTGTATATATGTGAATATTGTTTGCAAAAGTTAAACATAATACTGTGCAGATTACTGTAGCTTATAAACCCTTCATACCAATGTATGTGATGAAAGTAGTTTGTTATCCATTTGTTTGTACTTTTTGCTTTGGCGTTAAGGTTGTTAAAAGAAAAAGGAGCTTCAAACGTGAATGGGTAAACTACAAATGTAAGCAAGTCTAAAATTACTAATTCCTTGATAATAAACCTATCATCATTATTTCGAAATGCTTGAAATTCTATTACACAAGGCTTTACACTCACTTCTTCATCCCCTCCGCTCATCATGACACCTAACGATCAACTAAACTGTTTTCCACACCACGGTAGGTTAAATACCAGGCCGTACAGTTGCAGGCGCGTTGGTGTATATTTAACGTGGGCACCGTCCCCAATAGGCCTACCCCACGTGTGTTCTTCTTTACTAAGTCAAACTTTAGTCTTTTTTAACTTCTTCTTCTTCTTGTGTTTCGTTTTCTTCTTCTTCTTGTTTCTTCGTTTCTTCTTCCTGTGTTGTTTCTTCTGTAGCTTCTGTAGCGATTTCTACAAGTGGTTCAAAATCCTTTAACTTTCTCCACATGCAAACTTCATGAGGTATTCTATTAAAAATAGATGTATCCACAGGTCCGTACACGATGGTGCTATCAGGTTGTTTTTCCAAGGTATCGACCAAATATTCTTTAATAATAGCGTTTGCAAATACCAACTGTCTCATGTACCTTGTAATAGGTTCCGTTGCGTAGTTTAAAACGTAGAATTCTTCACGTGATAGTAGAATCTTATTTTCATGTTGAGTCAAGTCTCTAATTCGCACTTGTAGTTGTCCGCGATGTTTAACAATATCAATTTCATTGTCACAATCCAAAAGTCGAATATGTGTTTTCCTTCCACACAAACTGTTAGTTAAATAACATTCTATTAAATGCACATGTTTCAAAAATGACTCCCAAGCATTTTGCGAAAATAAAACCTTTTTTGTTCCGTGGTGTAGTATTACTGTAGGGGAATAATCCAATGATTTCATCAATCCAACTGATACACTTTTACTGATGCATGCTGAGATGGGGTAAAAGATTCGCAAAAAAACTTCAGTTAAAATGTGAGGAGGAATATTTTCTTCAACTTTCTTCTTCCTTTTTGGTACTACCTTTGATGGGTCTGCATTACTTTCCTCCTCTCTATCTCTTTTACCAAACTTTAAAAATGCAGTTATTTCCTTGATAATTTCTGCTTCGCTGGTATTATCACGTTCCAATAACGGTGCTATTTCTGCATCACCTTGTACAACAGATGGAGAACTCATTTTGTAGAAGATGTTGCCCATGCGACGATAGACGATCAACTGAAGACCTGCATTGTTGCTCCGCTATTTATAGGTTAGCGACAGTGGCGGTGCCGGTGGTGGTACAACGTTTTACAATACCGTCTTTACGATACCAGTCAACGGTGTGTATGTAACAATTTTATCGTGCAAAATTAAACAATACGCAGATGTATTTGCAGGTACGTTTTCTTGAAATTCCATTTCTATATTTATATCAACACTAGACGATTTTACAGATTCGTTTTGTTTGGAGCAATCAATTACAACAATCGGAGCTTTCGATTCAAACTGTACGGGAGATAGTAGAGGTGTGTTTGTTTTGCCGTAATATGAATTTTGGAACCTAGCGTACATATCGTATAAAACACTGTACCTTTTTTTATCAAAAGAGATATTAAAGTTGTCGTAGGGAAAGAATTGTGAATTCAGGAACACTTTACAGTTTGTTAATTTACAATGGTCAAATTCACCAGCATTTTCAGTTAATATACTTTTTTTCTTTGTTTGTAATCCAAAGATTACATATCTCGCTTTTTCCAAATGAGTAGAAGTTTTTACAGTCCATGTATGCCGTTGTGTTGAAGGTAAAACGGGGTATTCATGAAACTCCCAGCTTCTGAATGGCATTACAATGTCTCGATCTGATTTTAACTTTCTTAATAATGTAATCCTGTGTTCATCATTTAGTCGCACATGTGGTACTCTCCAAACAATCTTGTCTAATGTTAGTTTCCAGTCTAAATTGGTTTCAGTTGTTCCAGCAGATGCTTTAATAATATCATTATCGTTTGATGACCTTAATAAAACTAGTTCTTGTTTTACATTTATTATTATTCTTCTGTAATCTTCAGCAAATCCTAAAAGTAATCTTAAAGGTACGTAAAAATCAAAGTTTCCCGACGCGTCAGGAGTAATTATACTTTTGTCTGGTGCAACCCATCCTGCAACAGCTAACAGATTCTTCTCATTTGGTGTTAAAGACGCTAATCCTTTTAATGTACTGGAAATTCCAACCTTTTTTGTTGAATCGACTGTAACTCCTGAAATTTCATATCTAATCTCGTCAAACAAAAATGCCATAGGATTATTTATGAACGGAACAGTGGTTCCAACAGTACCGTCAGCTTTTGTTACTTTTCCTTCAATATATAAATAACTTTCGCATGGAAGAGTATAAATGTCTTGTTGTTGTATAGGAATCCTAATTTCATCGTTATTGTTTAATTTGGACGAAGCGTAAGGGTTGTGCGTGTGATATTCCTTTTCCCATAAGGTCTCGTCGAATGTTGGGCCCTGCGCTATATCCAGTATATCCATTGTTAATGACCTTTAATCCAATTTCTTCTAGAAAACGAATGTTGTCACTTGTTAATCCTTCTACAGCTGATGAGCTACTGACCTCTTTGCTGGTTGGCTCTCTCTTTTTAAATGATAACCCCATTATCTAAGCGGATGATTTTATATGTATTCTTACAGTAATAGCTTCTCCTCGAAAGTCAATAAGGTTTCCGTCTTGATCCACTATGTTCAGCACGATGTCTGAAATGAAACTGGTGTTTAACGGTAGGTACACAAGGTTTTGAGGCTTTTCTACTATCTTGAAACCCGGTGCGACTGATGGGTAGAATGTGTGTAATATATGCCGATTTTCTCCATCTCTGTAGGATCCTTGTATAATGTTACATGTAATGTCTATGCTGTTTACTTTGATGATCGTCACAGTTCTATTCCCAGAATGAGTTGTATTAGGTTCTAATACCTTTGTTTCCTTAGAAAACCCCAATAAACTACCAATTGAACGTTCTTGGCCAAAATCAATATAATACTTAGAAGTAATTTCGGCTTTCATTGTATTGTTATTGCCTTTTATCGTTATATTTTCTTTTCCCATATGTTTTTGTATAACTTCATTTATATTATCAATTTCATAAGCTCCTGTTGGTAAACTGAATTCTTCCAAAGCTGAATATTTTCCTTTATTATCTTTTGCCTTGTAATAATGTATTTTGTTATTAATTCCTTCACTAACGTTTGGAATAGAGTTATATGTTGTTAAATCCAATAATGCGGCTTCCCATAGTCTTCCTTTTTGCAAACGTAGCGCTGGAAACAGAATACTGCGCAAAGTACATGAGTTACCGGTTAATGACACTGTATACGAAGACATCTTAAAGTTGACTTTTAGCTAAAAAGTCTAAACATAAATGACCGCAAATGGATGTATCATCAGGTTGTTTTCTTGTATAATTGTAAAAAACATTTTCTGCCGCACGAAAGTATTGTTGAAGTTCTTTCGGTGGTGGAAGGTTTCCAAAACTGTCGAAATAATAAATCGTTTCACCAAGTTTCTTGTAACACACCCAATGAGTGCCTAATCCTTCACTATTATCCAAATTTACTATACCAGTCTCATTTTTCCACATTTTAACCGGTAATTCATCTTTCATAAATACTCCTCTAAAAAATTGGATTTTCAAACAAGAAGCGTATGTAATCAGTTCTTCATTGGTTAATTCTTTGTTTTTAATTATTAATTGCTCTTTCTTATTTAATACACACGATACGGTCTTAGGTATAGTCCTCCTCCCTTTTTTATCATTGACCATATTGTTGGTTTCTTTTTACCTTTACCACTAGTAGATCGACGTTTTCTTCTGATATTACCTCCTTGTTTCTTAGCGGGTCTTTTCCCACGCCTTCTTCTCTTTCCTCCTCCAAACGTAGTTTTTGCTTTCATTGCTGCTGTTACTGCTAAAGACGCTGCTTTTTCACCAATACTCGCGTCACTAGATTTTACTCTTTGCCAAGCTTTCTCAGAAAGTGCTCTATCTGCTATTGATCTATTTTTTGTATCACCAAATTTGGAATACGCTATATCGTGCTGTTTACAGGCCTGATCAAGCTTATTTATTCCAGGATCTCCTCTAGCAAGCCGTTTCTCTAATTTGGTTCCAGGACCACAATATTGATATCCTCCAGGTAAATGTAATTCCACAGGTAATAAATCAATCGCCTTGTTAACTAAAGCTCCAACCGGTTTACTTAATAGAGAAAATGCTATTGATGCTATTCCCCTTCCTCTCTGTAATCTCTCTCGATTATGACTGATGCGTTTAGCCCTCGGCATGACTATTTATAGCCAAACTTACGATCAGTAGGTGCACTCTATAAATGTTTTACAATGAATGTAATATTAGTCTTGGCTTCTTGTATTATATATACTGTTTAAAATCCATTTATTATATAGAAATGGATTAATTAATTAAATGTAGACATAATAAATAAAAGTAGTAAAAATAGAAATAAGGTGTAATTGAAGATGTTTCAAATGTTTCTCCGCTGGTGATGGTATCGTTGTTTTCGGTAAAATGAATAAAATCTAAATAGTTGTCATGTTCCCTTAGAAACTTGCCACTTAATCGTTGGTAATTAAATAACACATTCCAGTCTAGTTTATCTTTAAAATTGTCAATGTAATTTTCAGAGAGATTTTGATATTTACTTATTACTTCCCAACAGTTATTAAAATTTGATGTCATCTCTACAAGGAAGTCTTCTGAAAACTGTTGTCTTTGTAAAATATGAATCCAGTTAACTCTGTGAAAATAAATTCTTAACATAGTCATTGTGAAGAGGTAGTGTATGGAAAGTTGTTCCCAATCCATATATCTATCAAACCGTTGAACAAAACCATCTGTCAGCACTCCTTGGGGAAATCTCGGCTCTTGAGATATTAAACTCCACGCAGTAATATTGGATTCCATCATCCTCTCTGTATCATCTCTCGAATATGACTGATGCTTTATCCCTTATCATGGGTATTTAAATTCTTTTTCTCTTATATAATCTTCAACGTTTTCTGTTGGTTCATTAATCACATTCACTTTAGAAGGCTCAAACCTATCTAATTGATTAGGTTTTTCTGGATTGTGTATTTTTTTCCAGTCTAAATAGTTGTGGCTGTCAACATCTGAAGCTACAGCTCTTCCTGAAGCCCGATGGATATAATTAAATAAAGCTGCACCAAACCTTTCCATATGTTTTTCATATTCTGTAGTCCATTTCTTGTGTACTATATCAAATATTTTCTTATTTACAGCGTCTCCATCCTGCTCACAATCACCTACATTTGACAATTTTAATTTTTTTACATCATAGCTTGTATCAGTTTCATTCTTTTTGTAAATCGTTAACAATTTTAAAGTCGCTAAATTTACTGCTTCACCATCATAAATGGGATGTTTTATATTGCTTAACCTTTTACCGGAAAATCCCCAATGGTCTTCGTGTACAATCGGGGTTCTTTTATCCATGTATTGTACCGTAACCGCATCAGAAGACAAAAGCGGATCACCAACATTTTGAATTACTTTTCCTTCAAAATTATAATTACCATCAGGTGTTAACGGAAACCCAGCTCTTTTTTCACTATATCCAGATTTTACTCCAAACTCGGAATACCGTCCAAACTTGTCCACACTCATGATGTAACTGAATCGCTATCGTTTAGGTTCTTACTATATATATATATATATATACGTCTACTGAACAATTATTTCTCGTTTTCGCAGTTCATCAACCAAAGCTACCCATTCGTTTTCTAAACCAGTGTGCCCGGCTTCCATAGCTTCATGTAATAACCTCATTCGATCAACTAACTTATTTATATCGTTGTAATATATTATATTGGTTTTATACAAATTTTTTAATAATCCCCTTCCAAATGTAGTAGGATCAGTTGTTTTTCTTTTTTTATGCAAAACATTTAATTCAGCAGAAGATAAAGCTCTTCTTTTAATTGGAGCTTTATTTGATTTCGAGGGGAAAAGACTAGATATAATGTTTGTGTATTTTATTGACCTGTTTCTATGAATAGGTAGGTCTTTGGAATATTTTTTTCTATGTGCATTTGTATACTCTAGTATATTTTTAAACAATTGTAAATCCTTTTTAGTATATTTACCAGGATTATTTTTAAAGATGAGTTCAAACAAACCTGTTGTACCTTTATATTTCTTATCACCAATAACTATATCATCATTTTCGTTTATATCTAACTTTCTATCTCCAATCATTAATCCTTTATCCTCTATTCTAGCTCCATATGTATGATAATTTCGATTAGCATGTGTGCCATGTAACATTTTTAATGTATATTTTCTTCCAAGTGTTCCTTTAAACATAATATCTGTGCCTAATTTGCTTAAGTTGGATGGGTTGATATCCTCTTCTTCTGCTCTTGTATCTTCCGCACTTGTATCTTCTGTACTTGTATCTCCTGCAATGTTCTTTTCCCTTAAATCTCCTATATCTCCGCTTTCTTCATACTCGTCGCTTTCTTCAGATGTTTGTAACTGGTCAGAACTTTCATCATTCTGAAATTCTTCTTCATATTTGGAAATTGGTAGCATTTTGTCTCCTTCGAAGCGAATTGAAGGTTTTTCCATATTTTGTGCTAATCGCTTTAAAGGTTCAGTAACAGGTTTGAATGTTGTTTCTAAAAATTGTTCTCTTTCATTTATACCTGATTTTAAAGCTCGGTTTTTTTGTCTAATAGAATCACTAAGTGATTTTATTTCCTTTAATAGCTTTTCCTGGTTAACCATCTTCACGCCTTGACGACTTGTACAGTAATACCGCTAATCAGTGTATTAAAACGAATTTATCAAAACCTATTCTATAACGACCATCTTTTATAGCTTGATCTTTCATAATAACCAAAAATCCATACTTTTCCGCCCATGCTTTTCCGCAAAGCTCTTTAAACTTTTCAAATGGCATATCCGCATTCACATGATCGTTATATATATGTTTTAGGTTAGTATCATCTTGTTTGAATACAATTAGAATATTTGCATTATCTCTGATAAGTTGTTTTGGGATTTTGCTATAAGTTTGTCCTATATATATGCTGTCGATGTTATTATGTCTTCCCATGGCAAAGTAGTTTCTAATAGTATCCTGATTTTCACAAGATACATCGTCAAATATAAATACAGAATACGGTTTCGCTTCGTTTGGTTGCATAATGCTATCACTAGCGTTAAATTTGTAAAAATTAACATCAGACACATCAGATAGGATTTTATCCAGCAATTGATACTTTGGTTGATGTAGAGACTTTGAAAAAATATATAGGTTACTAAACCTTAATCCCTGCGGATTAGTGATCAAATTAAAGACAACATTGGTCTTTCCACAGTTTGAGGGGCCACTTACTATACATCGAACAGTGTTTGGAAGTAAACTACCGTGTTTACCATTGTTGATTTTAACGTTATCCACAGTTAAATCATCTATGTTATTAATATTGAATCGATCTTTATGGTGAATAATCTCCATCCTGCTCAAAGGTTAACGATGAAATGAGTTGCTTGTATTAAACCAAGTCCTTTATAGGTATCCATGAATCCTCGGTTTTGTTAAACCCTAACCACCGCACTTTAACTGCGTCCTTTTTTCTTTGTAACACTTTTTCAACAAGATATACATCACCTACTGTTGACTTTAACATTTCATGTCCATAAAATGCACCTTGCAACAAATCTCCTTTGTTATCTTTTAGGATATACGTTTCAGGTACAGTCGGTTGCACTTTATACACTGTAAAAACTTCATTCGTCCAATTGGGAAGGTATTTCTTGGTAAACACTCCCTTATATTTACTAATCCGTACTTTATCACTTACATTAAATTTTCTTGGCTGCATTTTTTCTACTTTAGGCTTTGTATTTTTCTTTATGCGTTTTAATACATCTTTTGCATTTCTTCTATTTACTTTGTTAGGTTTCATACCAATAGTTCTATGAAACCTGTTGTTATAATCATTTATTAATTGTGGTAAAACATCATACCATACGTAAGAACCTCTTTTTGAAAATTGTTTATACAGTGCTCCTTTTAAGGTTCTATTAAATCTTTCTACAATAGCAGCTTTTTTCTCTGAATTTGTAGAATAATGATTTATTTTATATTTATTCATTAACTGTGCAAAGTTTGTATTAAAGTATTCTGTTCCATCATCAGTTTGTAAATGTTTAATTTTGTTTTTATCTCTTTTTATGGCTATTTCCATGGCTTCTGTTACGCTTTTACCAGTCTTGTCCTTTAGAGGCAAAGCGTCTGCAACTTTTGTAAAACAATTAATAATTGTGAGTATATATTTAAATTCTTTGTTTATTCTGCTATGCGGTCGCATTTCAATTAGATCCGCTTGATATAGATCATTTATCCCTTTTATAACAGTATTTCTTCTTGGAAACTTTATTCTTGCAGGTTTGTGTAGTTCATTAATAATCTTCTCCTTCAGGTCTGACATGATGGTTTCACGAAGGCAGCTGATATGGTATTAAATATTCTTTGGTATAAATCTGCTTATATATACATATAGTTCAAGGTCATTCAAAACTTGTGTAAAAAAAGGGGAAACACAGCTTAACATTGCTGTGTTTCCCCTTTTTTTACGGAAAGGAAAAGGATCAAGGATCTAGGACGATGAAAAGGTTACTCGTCAATAGGGTTGAGGGAGTAGTGGCCGAATGGCAATGTGTTGATTTTGTCTGGAAGGGTTTGTCTTTTGTCGTCATTACAGGATAGCGCCTTTTTAACTTCAGTTACGCTGTACAGCTGATGGTTAAAACTTCTGATGGTGTTGAATTTAGCTGTAATGATGTTATCTTCAAATAAGCATTGCTTGTAGTGTTCAAAATGCACTTTCTTTTTTAAATATAAACTCTTTACACCTTTAGCTTTCTTAATATAGCTATTCTTCTTTTCTTCTTCTTTTTCATTATAGAGTTTCAAAGAATATAGTTTAGACATCAGTGCAACAATCTCTTCAAGCAGAACACCATTAGCCTCATCCTTGAATTTGCCTAGTACTTTTTTGTGTCTGTCATTGTCGTAGTTTGGATGATCTTTTGGATAATCGGAGAAATCAAAATCGTTCTTGTAAATAAATGTACGTAAATCTTTATACATGTCCAATGTTACTATGCGATATATGAAAGCGTCAGTGTCCATATATGTAATAGATATATTTTCTCTTCCGTAGAACGCCACCATTTTGTTGTAGTGAAAATCGTACATGTGTGTTTTTGAGATGTCCAAGATTGACATGCCTATATACAAAGGACGATCCATCTTTACACTCGTCTTCTTCATGGACACTGCTACAAGTTTTTCATTAATAATTATAGATGTTCCAAAATTTGGCTGCTGTACTAGTTTCTGTAATTTTTTTGCGTCGGTAACAAGTTTAACATTTTTGTGTCTTCTTTTGTTTTCCAATGTTTTTCCAAATATCGCATTATTCATTAATTTAAAAAAATCTTTTTGAAAGTCTGATGTAGCTGCTGCTCTTCTGATGGTATTTGAATCAATGTAGGGTTTCAACCAGCATGATTGAGAAAATTCCAAAACTCTATTAATTTTTGTTAGACGTAGTCCTAATTCGATAGCTTGTTGAACCACCCAAAAGTGAGCCACGTAGCGTTGTTTATTATTTAATGTCATCATTAATTTGGGGTGTTTTCCAATTGGTGAAATTTCTGTTTTAGCAAGAAGTGGAAGGTCATAATGAAGATCATGTAAATTTTCTGGGTATTCAAAATCGCAATCCAAAATATATCCAGTGTCACCATGTTTCGGAATTTGTAAAATATCGCCAATAGAGTCGGGATTAATCCATTTAAAGTTATCAAAAGGAAGTGGGTTTGACATTGCCCATCCGTACAAATTATTTGCATCGAAATATCCTAAATAGGTTGACGGTTTGGTTTCATCGTAATCGGGAAGGTATTTGTTGTTGGCTTTGACATGTCTGGTAACACTTTGGGTCAATCCGCCTCTTACTCCAGCTTCAACCACTAAAACCATGTCAATGTCTGTTAAAAGTTGGAGTTTGCATTTTGTTTCTTTTAACATGGCTTGCCAAGCTAATCCTGGTGAAGTATACGAATGTAGAGGGTCCAAACCGTATGCAGCAAAACAGGTGTTTCGGAATTCTTCCATTACATCACAAAGAAGAGTTACATCTAGTTTGACATAAAAGTCCGAGTAATCTCCTAAGGTCTTCATATCTAACTCGTTCCATACTCGACGTGCGTGTTGATAGTCCTCAAGTGATATTTCCGAATCATTAAGTTTGTTTTTGAAGTGTTCTGGTGGAGGTAGTGATGTTTCATCAAATCTATGCAGTCCATCTATGTAATCATATGGGAATACTCCTTTTCGAAGAACCAAATTCATTTTACTGTTTGGTACAATTTTGCTTGTTTCGATCAAATCTTCTCTTCTTAAATTTTCTGATAATTTCATAAGGCTGAAAGGCATAAATCTATAGGAATCAATGAATCTAAGTTTTATATTGCCGATTTTTTTAGAAAAGCTAATAAATTTTTCCATGGTTGTTGCCAAGACATCTATTGCTCCATTATCTCTCCCTAATTCCGGGATTATAAAGTGAGAGTCGTATCCACTAAGATTATGTAAAACAACGGGGATAAAATTTGGAAGTTTGTAGTTTAAGTTGCAAGAGTTACAGGCTGCACCTCTGTAAGCTCCTGTAAGATGATCATGGTCTCGCACTTTAACATTATCCGGTGTAAAGGTGTTAGTACACAGATAACATGTTGTTGCTGAATCATGTTGTTGAAGTTCACCTTCAGTCATAGGTGTCATCGGTAACACATTTCTATACATTTCTTCCACCTTTTCAGCTATGTTATATAAATCATCGACAAAGTGTCGAGCTGCTTCTTCACCACGATAAATTTTCGGCGTAGACGACAGTTCATATTTACAAAGATTATCTTCAGAAAGCGTGGACTTTACTATTAAACAATAGCTGTTTGGTGTGTGCTGCTGGTATTTGCTCCTTCTTGTTACGTTCTCTTCTTGATGTTCGAGCGGAAGTAAAGACGCTTCAAAATCAGCGTATACAGCAACAGGTACACGGTATTGTTGTATTACTTTATCAAATTTTATCTGCGCTCTGCTGGGATGTGGCAATTTAACTCTAACCTCATAGTTTCCATTACATAACCTTTGATGTTCTACTAACCATTCTGAACCTCCCCTTTTTAATGGTTTGCCTACATGACAAAAACATCTTTTGCAAATTGTCATCTTTTTTTCATGCTTAGATAATTGTTTAGAAACAAGACTTTCAAATTTTTTGATATACACAAAGTGTGAAATATCGCCTTTAGTAATCAATAACAAATCGGTATGATCTCTGCGCTCATTTGGTGTTATACGCAAGGGGTACACATTGTTTGACGAATCCAATCCGAATAGGTTGACAGAAGCTGAAGGATTTTGTTTTTCAAATTTTGAAACGTCTGTTATAGCAACAGGGTAAGTCATCCCTTGAAAATTATATCTATGTTGTACTTCTTCATAATAGTGACTTGGTCTTTCCGGATGAATTGTTACATATTTGGCCAACATGGCATATTTAAAACACTCAGTATCTTGATTTTGTACGTTGACGCAGGATAAGGTATTTCTAATCTTTGTTGGTAGAGGGATGTAGCTACTTCCTCGAATTCCATAGCCGTGTTTGTGTACTCTTAAGTCTAGCCCTGTGATGCTTAACAAACTCCATCCAGAGCCTCTTCCTTCATGTTCTTGTATTTTTGTCATTAGCTCTTCAAAACATTCAGATACGATTGAATCAATATCTGACGAAAACATAATAGTTCGGTTTTTTGTTAAAAACCCTCTCGGTGAAGTTTCATTCTGAATGTTTGTAAATAAACCATCTAGTAATAGGCCAAATTTAATAAAATTTAATCTTTTTAATTCATTTTGCAGAGTTTTACTTACCAATCCTTTTGCGTTATTTAAAAATTCTTCGAGTTGTAATTTTGCATTGTCAATTTTAAAGTGGGTTACTACATTACCCGGAAGTGCTCGGGCATGTAGTTCTACATTTACTGCTGTTGATGCTGAAGGACGGTGAAGTGTAGACAGAGCATGCGTAGAACTCGATGCAGCTGATGATGTTGAAGGACGATGAAGTGTAGACAGAGCAGGCGTAGAAGTCGATGCAGCTGATGATGTTGAAGGAAGGTGAAGTGTAGACAGAGCAGAGGTAGAAGTCGATGTTGATGGTGCATATTGAATTACAGTTGGTCTGGAATGTTGGTGTTGAGCTAACATTTGATCTATTTCTTTCAATTCTTCTTCTTCATATTTTTCATCTTGGTTGTTGTTATGTTTTAGTTCATTATGAATCATTAAAAGAAATTCATCCTTAAATAAAGACTTGCAAATATCGCAGCGATGCATAATGTAGGTGCGATCTCCGCAAGGGTCAAAGCAATAATGAAAAACACTGCAAATACCCCTCTATTTATACCCTAGCAAAAGTGGTGGGGGTACGTATTACGTTAAGTTTACTATTTTTTGCATTTTATATTTACTATTGTAGCTGAAGGGTACAAAGTTCTGTATTTAGGTCAAGGTCATTGAACATATTTGCCAAAACGGGGAATAGAGCAGTAAATGATTTCATATCAAACCATAAACTGATCTATTCCCCGCTCTGTATTTAACTAAGACAATTTTCTCCAACAGGAACATTTGATAGATTTTAAACTCGGATGTGAAGTCGGATTGTACACATTGCATCTCGATCAACTAAAAATTTCATAAAACAATAGGGATCTTCAGTTGTAGATTCATCTTTAACATATTCGATGGTCAACATTGCCGAACGAAGATCTTGTGGAATTACGTCGACTTTTATGAGTCGCCTTTCGAGTTCAAACCGTTTTGTTATTGATGTAAGTTTTATCACATCATCGATATCGATGAGGGGAAAGCTGTAGCAAACGGAGTTTCCTGGTGGGTTCATCATGCCGATATGATAAATATACACTGTTGCATCGTCTTTAAATAGACGTCCCCCCACCATTAAATTTATAAGTTACCCCACTTTTTCAATCTTGTAAATGGGTCAAGGTCATACAACGATATTACCAAAACGGGGAATAGAGCAGTAAGTGATTCTCACTATAACCACAAACTGATCTATTCCCCGCTTTGTATTTAAAGTAAACTATTTGAAGACAACAAAGACTTATTCAGATTCTTCCGATGATGATGATGATGATGAGCTCATATCACTAAATAAGCGACGACGAACACAAAAGTTCCCTGTGACTGGATCTAGAACTACATCATCGATATTAATACTGCTTGGAGGGGTTTCACTATCAACAAGGTCCATTTCCTCCAAGCAAAGCAACTGATGATGAAATTCCGGTTCATTATCATCGACATCGTCGTCGTCAGTCAACAGCTCCAACAGCTCCATCTCTCCAAGATATGGTTCACTGCTATCAAACTCACTCAGTAGTTCAAGATCACTAAATAGTTCACCTTCCATCTCTGAATCGTCTTCGTCTTCATCTTCGTTTAAATTTAATGGAATATTTTGAATTAATTCCAGTATAGTCTTCTTAGAAGGGAAAATGTTATCTCTGGGCGACATGATTCCAAATAGCAGACTGATTTACCACTAATACGAAACCACCTTTTATACCTGATTTCGGTGGTGGTGGGGGTAAGTGTTGAAAGTGCAAGTGGTAGGGAAAAGTGATAGGGAAGAGGTATTATTGTAACACAAATGATTAAGTCCTGTAAGTGGGTCAAGGTCACCTTATCCTATTACCAAAACGGGGAATAGAGCAGTAAGAGATTCTTATTCAAACCTCAAACTGATCTATTCCCCGTTCTGTATTCTTCCGTTCAGTATTTCCAAACCATCTTTAGTCAGTTGAAACAAATTGATCAATTTCGAATGTTACAATTTCATTAAGAATTTTTTCTATTGCAACATCACCATCATCAAGAAAAACTTCTTTAAGAGTTGAGTTGGAGATTGGTTGATCAGGCAGTTGAGGCGAAGTCAATGGTTTTTCCAACTCCATTTGTAAAGTTTTAATGTATTTTGTCGCGTGTTGTATAATTGATAATCTTGACATTTTTGGACTAGTAAATGGGAATTTTGACTGTAGTATCTTGTATGCTTTATTTACTTTTAGCACCCTTTTCTGCTCTCGAACATTTCTAGGCTCTCTATGTAAGTTGGATGATCCAGCTTGACTGTCCATAGCTGACTAATTACTAAGTTCTGGAGCGGCCGCTTAAATACCCCGCTTACTTATACCATTAGAGTGGGGGTAGGTAGTAGAGTGGGGGGTAGGTAGTAGAGTGGGGGTAGGTAGTAGAGAAGGAAAGTTTTATTTAACAGTTTTATTTTTCTATCCTATCCGCAGATTTTCTAAGTCTGTGAGTGGGTCAAGGTCGTCTGAACATATTGCCAAAACGGGGAATAGAGCAGTAAGAGGTTCTCACTTTGACCTCAAACTGATCTATTCCCCGCTTTGTATTTCAAAGGACTTTAGTTTTAAGATAGTTACTCGTCCTGATCTTCATCCATAAGGAAGATTTGTTTGTAAGCTGAAGGTTCTTCAGCGAAAAAATGTTGGTCCGCTAACTCATCCTCTTTAAGAAAAACGGATTCAAAAGGTGGAGGGTTGTGTAAAACTTCTTTGTGAATTGAGGACGGTTCTTGAAGCTGCGATTGTAGGTTTGCAATGTATTTTATTGTCTTTTGTATAGTGGTTAATTTAGAATCATACGGATTGGAGGATGGTAATATGCTTCTTAATACTTTATAACGGTCAGCGATCTTTGTTCTCATTTTCCGAGAACTAGCATTGTTTCTCTCGGTTTTGAAAGATCTCGAGTTTAAGTTTGGCGAAGTATTACTAGTCTCTGGAAAAATGTTGGATAGAATCATAGCCTGGACAAGTATCGATGGGGCAGCAGAAGATGAAACAGTGATGTGCTCCATGGTGTCTGAGGTGGGCGAATACAAGCAGCAGACTAATTTTACCATCGATAAGGTGTCTCTTTTATACCCAATGGAAGTGGGGGGGGGAATATATGTTGAAAAACAACATATATTTCAATGTTGTTTTTTACCAAACGAAAATTGTCTAAGTCCCAAGGTCATCTGAACATGTTGCCAAAACGGGGAATAGAGCAGTAAGTGATTCTCACTTGAACCACAAACTGCTCTATTCCCCGCTCTGTATTAGGGAAGTGAATTTTGAAGAAAGGTCACAGTTATAGGCAATAAACCTGATAACAGAACCTTTTATTAATTTATCCAAACAAAAGGAAGTTACAGATAGTTTGCAGGGAGTATTTGCAAAAGTTTCTCGAGGGTAAGATGGGTAATGTCAACCGGTTTGCATGGCCGTATTGACAAAGGTCGGTTTTCGTGCCATACCTTTTTGTAAGGGGTTAGGAAAAGGATGAGAAACATACTGATCAGTTAAAGTTAATTTTACAAAGACCAACCAAGGTCGGTTTTACAAAGGTCAACAGCATCCTGAAACCCAGTCGGACGTTGGTCAGTAACGGGCGTCAGGCAACTGTGAACCAAAGTTTTGACCAAGGTTAGTTATAGCGTGTAAGAAAAGGACATACCAACCAAGGTCGGTTTTACAAAGGTCAACAACATCCTGAAACCCAGTCGGACGTTGGTCAGTAACGGGCGCCAGGCAACTGCGAACCAAAGTTTTGACCAAGATCAGTTTTAAAGCGTGAAAGAAAAGTACATATTTCATTAGTAAATAAAACACTTCAAAGACCAACACCACAAATAATTACAAACACCAACACTAACTACATTTTCTAGCAGCAAACTACAAGCTATAATCTAACAAACTAACATGCATAACATACTAATATGCTAAGGTAGAATCTTTAGTATACAGGGGTACCACCTATATACTAAAGATGCTATTACAGACAGCTAAGGCGAACAGCTAGCTAGGCTGTCAGCCTGAGACTGTGAGACCTCTGCGGTCAGCCCCCGCTTTTATAGCCGACGATCCGTGGTGGGAGGTAAAGGGAGGTGGGGGGGGGTACACTATTGTCGCGACGATATAAAGTGCACATTGATATATTCCAAGTTCGTTAACTGGGTCAAGGTCAAGTAAACTGTTTTGTAAAATAGCAAAGGATTTACCTTTGCTATTTTACTTTTTAAGAAACGCAAGATAGCTCTAAGATCAAACAAGGGTTATAGTTATCCGTTTTACACAACATTCATTGTACAATGATTTGATAAAATGGAAAATTTCCATGTTGGAAGGTGATTGCCATATCATCAAAACACAATACACATCATTTCTGTGTAACGGTCTAAGCTCCATCTCTACTTTTAAGTTAATCCCTCGATACTCAAAAGCAAGGATAGTGAGAAATGCTTCTGACAAAGCAAGCTCAGAAGGAACAAGCCAAGTGTTTACACCTACAGCTTCCATAGCGATGTGATGATTTTTACCACGCTGTTGCAGTATATAAAACATTTCCCCCTCCAGTATAATATTTCTCCTTTTTTTCCTTTTAAGTTTTATCTTTGACTTAGTGTAAAATATCTAAGTCCGTTATCTAGGTCAAGGTCGTTGTAACATTGTAAAAAAAGGTGTGGACAACCTATTTACACTCTGCAGCATATGCTACAAATTGTAAATAGGTTGTCCACACTTTTTTTTTTAATTTGGAAAAAAACTTTATTTAATTTGGAAAGAATGTTTTTTTTTTTTTTTTTTTTTTTTTTTTTTTTTTTTTTTTTTTACAATTTTCTCCACACAGTGGTTCCTGAATCGCCTCGGATTAGATAGTGCTTTTTCGTAGGGTTTTTGGGATGACGCATGCCTTTAGGTAATCTTAAAATGTAAAGACGGTCTCCACATTTTAACATGACCTTCAGGAATCCCATTATTTTTACAAAGACGTATTGTTTGTTTTTAGCTAGCCTATTAATCCGAGTCTTAGCTGGTTTCACTGTCGGATGTGGTGAAGAAGGAGAAGCGGTATTTTTTAAATGAAGATTGCACAGTTCTTCATTTAAAGTACACTGTTTTGCACAGCGTTCGCCTTTCTTTGCACCTTTTTTGAACACATAATTACATAGTTGTGCAGGACGTATGCACCTCCTATGCAATGACTTTAATTGATTGAATTTCTCTGAAGGAGATTGAATATTTGTGCAAATTACTGAAGGTCTGGTTGAACTAGTGGAAGGTGGAATTTCAATTGGGGGTCTTGTAAATATTTTAGAGCTTGAGGTGGAGCTTGATCTTGAGGTGGGTGATAAGGAGGAGCTCGAAGAAGACCTTGATCTCGAGGTAGATGATGAGGAGGAGGAGCTCGACGAAGGCCTTGATCTCGAGGTGGATGACGAGGAGGAGCTCGACGAAGACCTTGATCTTGAGGATGATGGTGAAGGAGAAGTTGAACGTGAGCGAGATGTTGAACGATCCATGATGGGTGGTGAAGTTGTCTTTTCAGGGATGATCAGGGCCATTAAAAGAGCCTGACGAAGGATTGAACCAGCAGCCGAAGTCGAGGGTGATGCAGAAGTCGAGGGTGATGCAGAAGTCGGCAGTGATATCGGGTGTGACTCCATAGTTCTGAGTGTGAGCAAGCACAAGCAGCAGAATGATCTTACCAGTGATGGGAAGCCTCTTTTATACCCAATATAAGTGGAAGGGGGGGGGGATGGAGATAGGCTATGGTTTAAAATATTAATCTTTCTATATGTGACCAGACAAAAGTTTATAAGTCCTGTCAGTGGGTCAAGGTCATCTGAACTTGTTGCCAAAGCGGGGAATAGAGCACAAATTGGTGCTCTATTCCCCGCTCTGTATTAGGGGACAGGGAATTACAAGCAATGATTTTAATAACGAAAAATAAAGAAAAACCCAAAAAAGAAAAAATCACAACAGTTTCTCAGGCTAAGAAAGGTAATGTCAACCGGTTTACATGGCCGTATTGACAAGTCCGGTTTTCAGGGCCGAACCTATTTGTCAGGGGTTAGGAAAGGAGGAGAAACATGTTACTTTGAAACAAAAATAAAGACTTTACCCGCAAATATTTAAACAAATTGAACAGTTAAAGTTAAAGTTTATTTTTCAAAGATCAACCAAGGTCGGTTGTACAAAGGTCAACAGCAAACTGGAACCCAGTCGGACGTGGGTCAGTAACGGGCGCCAATCTACTGCGAACCCAAGTTTTGACCAAGGTAGAATTACAAGGACCGATTTTATATTTACAAGTTATTTTTTCAAAGATCAACCAAGGTCGGTTGTACAAAGGTCAACAGCATACTGGAACCCAGTCGGACGTGGGTCAGTAACGGGCGCCAATCTACTGCGAACCCAAGTTTTGACCAAGGTAGAATTACAAGGACCGATTTTATATTTACAAGTTAAACCCCACGGATAAAAATAGGGACACTTTACCCAGTTTGGATCAATGTCCATAAGAAAAGGGAGCTGTAGGGAAGGTACATATTAGTAAATAAAACACTTCAAAAACCAACACCAAAACATTAATTACAAACACTAACTACATTTACTAGCAAACTACAAGCGTTAATCTAACAATCTACCATGCATAACAAACTAACAAACACATGCAAGGGCGCGAATCTGTTAATTGCGCGTCGGGCCCAACGCACACTTAACAGACCTACGCTGCAGCAGAATGCAACCCAGTCGGACGTTGGTCCGTAAAGGGCGGCAAGCTACTGCGAAGAGACCGCGGACTGCTCCCGCTTATAAAGGCAAAGTGACGTCACCGAAGCGGAAGGGGGGATGTTACGTCACGGGGGGGGGGATGTTACGTCACAGGGGGGGGGGTGACCTTGAACATGACCCAAAAAGGGGGGGGGGTGACCTTGAACATGACCCAAAGGGGGGGGGGAGACCTTGAGGGGGGAGACCTTGAGGAAGGGGGGGACCGGTTCTAGAACCTGTCTCAGCTTTCTAACCATATATGGATAGGGCAAGGTTTTACCTTGCGACTCGATTTACTCCTTCCGCCACCTCATTCCAGCTTCAACCATTGACTGGTACACTTCACAGCTCTCGCTCTCTCTCTTCTTACAAAATGACTTCGCCGATAACCAACGAGAAACTGAAAAGGATTAAGGAATCCTTGAAGAAGACAGCTCCGAAGACAAGCGGATTTAAACAACCTTCTTCCCTCAGAATGAGGCTAAAGAGGGATTTTAAAAACCACCCTCTTTACTACAAACAAGGTTCTTCTGGTTCGACTTCTTCATCAACAACGGAACGACACTCTGCCACACGGGATCATCTGGACGTGTTGCAGAAGATGAAGACCTTGACGGAAGACGAATTGGTATCTCCCATTGCAGTTACCAAAACAAAATTCAAACATTTGAGAAGAAACTTCCCGTACAGAGCGGTGCTGAAGAACGGAAGCACCTACTACTTAACTGCCGGTGAAGTTCTCTTTGAGGTGGAATTGCCACGATCAATTCCGGCACCACCAGAAGTGTCATACAAACAGACCTTGTCCTTGGTAAAAGAAGAGAGTAGAGTGAAGTGGACTGTAAAGTAAAATCCCTTACCATCCCACCCTCCCTCCACAAACGGTCCTTTTCAGGACCACCCTAAGCATTTCAAGTTAGGGACTTGGCCTGTACATAGGCAGGAGACTATTAGTCTTATGTTTGTGTGCAGCCCACTTTGTGAAAATTTCTAAGTCCCAAGGTCCTTGACCTTGACCTTGACCTTGAACATGACCCAAAAAAGGGGGGGGGTACACAGTTTGTGCAAAGTATGTCATGTGGGTACTCAAATTACGCGGATTGATCAGACGAACAAGTTGGCGCAAACAGAATTCAGATCCGACAAAGGGTATAGCAGCAACAGCGAAAAACAACTATTTTCAAGGGCAAGCCTAAATAACTTCTTTATTTACGGTTTAAAATATATTAAGTGGGTACTCAAATTACGCGGATTGATCAGACGAACAAGGTGGTGCAAACAGAATTCAGATCCAACAAAGGGTATAGCAGCAACAGCGAAAAAACAACTATTTTCAAGGACAAACCTAAATAACTTCTTTGTTTTTGGTTCAAGGTCTAACATGTGGGTACTTCAATTACGCAGCTTGACAAGGCGAACAAGTAGGTGCAATTTAAATTTAAATCTAACCAACAGTATAGCATCCGTGGCGTAAAAACGATGGTTTGAAGGACAAGGTAACGTTGTGGTGGGGGTAGATGCCTATTATACACGATAACGCTACATCATTATTCTTCCAGCTCTTGTCGTATGAACATCTACCTAGACGGTCTGAAAAATGTCGCAGTTTTACAGGAACATGAGGAAGGTGACCTTCAGTAGTCCCCTTGACACTACTTTCTACTTCCCTGACGATGAAGACAGAAGGTCTACACTTTTAGTGGACAATGAGCGGTTTCGTCGAAGAATAATTGAGGTTGAAACACTTTTAACCAGTTGTTTGCTACGCAAAAAGAACCATATGAATACATGCACCGGTTTAGATCATAGTAGCTGTTATACTTATACAGCGTTGAAGCGCAAACATTATTGAGGTTTTTAGTTACGGAGGTAAGGTCTTGACAGTCTAAGAGCTAAACCCTAACTAACACATGTAAACTAGTTATTGTGCGATGTAAAACTTGGTGGGGAGACTGGTGTAGTGGGGGACTACCATCTGCCGCACACTTGCCACCTGCCGCCTGCCACCTGCCGCCGCCCATCTGCTGTCCACCATCTGCTTCGTTCTACTACACTTTTACCCCCACCATTTTGTTTGATACCAAAAACGCTAGCTAGCGAATAGTCAGTACACCTCCGGCTCTCGACCGGTGAACATCGAGCTCTCCGAGACGCTCTTCACAAAATAACAATATCATTTCACTCAAGGTCTGATAGATGTTTCTATTTCATTGACGTCACGTATTCTTTCCTCCTGACAGCAATGAAATGCAAACACCTAACAGAACAGATAGGTGTCAAAAACACAACATGGACTCTGCGCAGGGAACGAAGTATCTACCGTCTTTCTTCAGAAAGCAAAGTGATGGCCGCAACTCGTCCGGATCAACAACATCGATGACAACCAACAACGGGGAACTATTGTAAACATGAATTATTGTAAACATAACTTATTGTAAATAAAATAAAGTAATATTTGTAATTGTACTACCTCGCACTCGTATCATTCGATTGCTTCATTCGATTGTTTCATTCGATATTTATTATCGATTAACTATCGAATCACAATCGTTTTACGAGTGCGAGGTAGATTTTTTTTAAAAAACTTCACCGTGACCTTGAACTTTGAACTTTTACTCATTTCGTCACAAAACCGCCTACGTCACTGGCTCAGCCTCAGATGACGTATTTTTTCACTCAGCGCATCCGGTCACTGACCGGATGTGACGTCACTTCCGGCGCAAAACCGGCAAACCCACACTACTTATGCAGTCACTTCGAAACTGAAAAGGAACTTGCTTTATTCATATAGGCTATACTATGTTTGGCCTATCTACTTAAAATTCTTTAGAATTTGTGTAATTACACACAACAAATAAAAATGAGTGAACCTAATCGACCACATCTAGTAAAAATAGAATTATAATGTTTACAATTATTTGTAAGTAGAAGAAAAATGACTGTTTCCGAATAGGTTGAAACATTATGTAAATGTGCAGTAGCTTACGTTTTTAAAATATAGATAGGCCTATATAATTTGTTTTCAAAGCCCAAAGAAACAAATGCTTTTTGTTCTCATTTATTTGACGGACAAAATTATTATTAGTATGTAAATTCGTATTTAAGTAGTGTGGGTTTGCCGGTTTTGGACCGGAAGTGACGTCATCCGGTCACGTGACCGGATGCGCTGAGTCATGAAAGACGTCATCTGAGGCTGAGCCAGTGACGTAGGCGGTTTTGTGACGTAATGAGGCAAAGTTCAAGGTCACGGGGAGGGTGTTTTAAAAAAGTACTACCTCGCACGCGTAAAATCCGATTGTGATTCGATAGTTAATCGATAATAAATATCGAATGAAAATAATCGAATGAAACAATCGAATGATACGAATGCGACGTAGTACTATTACAAATATTACTTTATTCTATTTACAATAATTCATATTACAAATATTACTTTATTTTATTTACAATAATTCATATTACAAATATTACTTTATTTTATTTACAATAATTCATGTTTACAATAGTTCCCCGTTGTTCGTTGTCATCGATGTTGTTGATCCGGACGAGTTGCGACCATCACTTCGCTTTCTGATGAAAGACGGCAGATACTTTGATTCCTGCGCAGAGTCCATGTTGTTTTTTGATGCGTAAAGTTCCAAAGATAAATCGTAACCGGACGCAATAAGAAGTCTTAACTCTTCATTAAAAACCTCGAGGTCTTGGAAAGTCGTCAGATGAATAGAGTCATAATGAATACACCTAATTTTGATGGACATTTCAACAGAGAGCTCGATGTACACTGGTCAAGAGCTGGAGGTGTACTGACTATTCGCTAGCTAGCGTTTTGGTATCAAACAAAATGGTAGGGGTAAAAGTGTGGTGGGGCGGAGCAGATGGCGGACGGCAGATGGCAGGCAGCTGGTGCAAGGCAGATGGTTGCTACTACATTCGCCGCCACAGTAATGCAATCCGTCGGCGTAATTCTTGTAATTTATCTTGTCGGTTCATTTGATACGTTTTACATCTACATATGCAATAGCTGAAACACCTGCACTTACGACAAGCTTTCCCGTCAACTTGATCGCCTGGTATTTTAAAACATTGTAACTCGCAACAATATGTATTCAAATTGTTATCGAATGATAAATTGTTCATCGGTGGCACCGACATGTTAGCTGCAGCGTGTGTTAGACAAGACTGAGACTAACTTCACTGCTCCCCTCTCTTTTATACCTCTTCATAAGTTAACCCTGAATAAAAGTTCAAGGTCATCCGTTTGAATTTTTAAAAAAAGCAACACAGCAGTATATAAAATAATATACTGCTGTGTTGCTGTTTTTCTTTTTTTTTCTTTTCTTTATTAAACAAACATCTTACAATACAATAAGCTTAAGTCTAACATTAATGACTAGAAATAGAAACAGAGACATTATGTACAAGGATGCGTGATGTGCAGAGTGAGTTCCGTAGAGTTGTTGCCGCTTACACCGTGTGATACCAAATACAACGTCCCCGGTTGAATATCTCGCAAATCTTCATTTTGTAGCAGTTGAACAAATCGTTTTGGAAGAAATACTTGAAACTTCGGCTCATCTCCTGGAGTGAAAGGTCCTTCGCTCAATGAAACTAGAATTGCTTCTCCATGTGTGGTTTCCACTTTCTTGATGTTATGAATAATGTAGTGTTTTTGTTCTTTTAGTTCTGAACACTTTTTAGTTAGCAGAAGGTCGGATTTTGAATGAGTGTTGAATTGATCAACCAGTGTTTGTAGAAACTGTTGTGATGCCATCTTCGTCAGTGGTGGTTGTGGTGTCTTCTGTGATGTTGCCTCTTTGGAGTCTCGAATAATACTCGTGCTGGAGCGGTGCTGTCTCCTCGTATTTATAGGCCCCGCTACCCCCACCACATTTCTGTTCTCCGCTACCCCCACCACATTCCTGCGTTTGTTTCAAGTAAGCAGCCAAACGATATGCGTTGTACAATGCACAGTTTGTTTGGCCGTGTTTAAGATCTTTTGCAGCGACGCAAATATTACCGAGATTAATGTTAAAGTCCTTACTGATAGTTATATCGAAAACATCACCGTGCGTGTACTTTTGTATCCAGTTCTTTTTTTCTAATCCTCTTGTGTATATATGTGAATATTGTTTGCAAAAGTTAAACATAATACTGTGCAGATTACTGTAGCTTATAAATCCTTCATACCAATGTATGTGATGAAAGTAGTTTGTTATCCATTTGTTTGTACTTTTTGCTTTGGTGTTAAGTTTGTTAAAAGAAAAAGGAGCTTCAAACGTGAATGGGTAGGCTACAAATGTAAGCAAGTCTAAAATTACTAATTCCTTGATAATAAACCTATCATCATTATTTCGAAATGCTTGAAATTCTATTACACAAGGCTTTACACTCACTTCTTCATCCCCTCCGCTCATCATGGCACCTAGCGATCAACTAAACTGTTTTCCACACCACGGTAGGTTAAATACCAGGCCGTACAGTTGCAGGCGCGTTGGTGTATATTTAACGTGGGCACCGTCCCCAATAGGCCTACCCCACGTGTGTTCTTCTTTACTAAGTCAAACTTTAGTCTTTTTTAACTTCTTCTTCTTGTGTTTCGTTTTCTTCTTCTTCTTGTTTCTCCGTTTCTTCTTCCTGTGTTGTTTCTTCTGTAGCTTCTGTAGCGATTTCTACAAGTGGTTCAAAATCCTTTAACTTTCTCCACATGCAAACTTCATGAGGTATTCTATTAAAAATAGATGTATCCACAGGTCCGTACACGATGGTGCTATCAGGTTGTTTTTCCAAAGTATCGACCAAATATTCTTTAATAATAGCGCTTGCAAATACCAACTGTCTCATGTACCTTGTAATAGGTTCTGTTGCGTAGTTTAAAACGTAGAATTCTTCACGTGACAGTAGAATCTTATTTTCATGTTGAGTCAAGTCTCTAATTCGCACTTGTAGTTGCCCGCGATGTTTAACAATATCGATTTCATTGTCACAATCCAAAAGTCGAATATGTGTTTTCCTTCCACACAAACTGTTAGTTAAATAACATTCTATTAAATGTACATGTTTCAAAAATGACTCCCAAGCATTTTGCGAAAATAAAACCTTTTTTGTTCCATGGTGTAGTATTACTGTAGGGGAATAATCCAATGACTTCATCAATCCAACTGATACACTTTTACTGATGCATGCTGAGATGGGGTAAAAGATTCGCAAAAAAACTTCAGTTAAAATGTGAGGAGGAATATTTTCTTCAACTTTCTTCTTCCTCTTTGGTACTACCTTTGATGGGTCTGCATTACTTTCCTCCTCTCTATCTCTTTTACCAAACTTTAAAAATGCAGTTATTTCCTTGATGATTTCTTCTTCACTAGTATTATCACGTTCCAATAACGGTGCTACCTCTGCATCACCTTGTACAACAGATGGAGAACTCATTTTGTAGAAGATGTTACCCATGCGACGATAGACGATCAACTGAAGACCTGCATTGTTGCTCCGCTATTTATAGGTTAGCGACAGTGGCGGTGCCGGTGGTAGTACAACGTTTTACAATACTGTCTTTACAATACCGGTCAACGGTGTGTATGTAACAATTTTATCGTGCAAAATTAAACAATACGCAGATGTATTTGCAGGTACGTTTTCTTGAAATTCCATTTCTATTTTTATATCAACACTAGACGATTTTACAGATTCATTTTGTTTGGAACAATCAATTACAACAATCGGAGCTTTCGATTCAAACTGTACGGGAGATAGTAGAGGTGTATTTGTTTTGCCGTAATATGAATTTTGGAACCTAGCGTACATATCGTATAAAACACTGTACCTTTTTTTATCAAAAGAAATATTAAAGTTGTCGTAGGGAAAGAATTGTGAATTCAGGAACACTTTACAGTTTGTTAATTTACAATGGTCAAATTCACCAGCATTTTCAGTTATTATACTTTTCTTCTTCGTTTGTAATCCAAATATTACATATCTCGCTTTTTCCAAATGAGTAGAAGTTTTTACAGTCCATGTATGCCGTTGTGTTGTAGGTAAAACGGGGTATTCATGAAACTCCCAGCTTCTGAATGGCATTACAATGTCTCGATCTGATTTTAACTTTCTTAATAATGTAATCCTGTGTTCATCATTTAGTCGCACATGTGGTACTCTCCAAACAATCTTGTCTAATGTTAATTTCCAGTCTAAATTGGCATCAGTTGTTCCAGTAGCTGCTTTAATAATATCTTTATCGTTTGATGATCTTAATAAAACTAGTTCTTGTTTTACATTTATTATTATTCTTCTGTAGTCTTCAGCAAATCCTAGGAGTAATCTTAAAGGTACGTAGAAATCAAAGTTTCCCGAAGAGTCAGGAGCGAATGTACTTTTGTCTGGTGCAACCCATCCTGCAACAGCTAACAAATTCTTCTCATTTGGTGTTAAAGACGCTAATCCTTTCAATGTACTGGAAATTCCAACCTTTTTTGTTGAATCGACTGTAACTCCTGAAATTTCATATCTAATCTCGTCAAACAAAAATGCCATAGGATTATTTATGAACGGAACAGTGGTTCCAGCAGTACCATCATTTTTTGTTACTTTTCCTTCAATATATAAATAACTTTCGCATGGAAGAGTATAAATGTCTTGTTGTTGTATAGGAATCCTAATTTCATCGTTATTGTTTAATTTGGACGAAGCGTAAGGGTTGTGCGTGTGATATTCCTTTTCCCATAAGGTCTCGTCGAATGTTGGACCCTGCGCTATATCCAGTATATCCATTGTTAATGACCTTTAATCCAATTTCTTCTAGAAAACGAATGTTGTCACTTGTTAATCCTTCTACAGCTGATGAGCTACTGACCTCTTTGCTTGTTGGCTCTCTCTTTTTAAATGATAACCCCATTGTCTAAGCGGATGATTTTATATGTATTCTTACAGTAATAGCTTCTCCTCTAAAGTCAATAAGGTTTCCGTCTTGATCCACTATGTTCAGCACGATGTCTGAAATGAAACTGGTGTTTAACGGTAGGTACACAAGGTTTTGAGGCTTTTCTACTATCTTGAAACCCGGTGCAACTGATGGGTAGAATGTGTGTAATATATGACGATTCTCTCCATCTCTGTAGGATCCTTGTATAATGTTACATGTAATGTCTATGCTATTAACTTTGATGATCGTCACAGTTTTATTCCCAGAATGAGTTTTATTAGGTTCTAATACTTTTGTTTCCTTAGAAAACCCCAATAAACTACCAATTGAATGTTCTTGACTAAAATCAATATAATACTTAGACGTAATTTCGGCTTTCATTGTATTGTTATTGCCTTTTATCGTTATATTTTGTTTTCCCATATGTTTTTGTATAACTTCATTTATATTATCAATTTCATAAGCTCCTGTTGGTAAACTGAATTCTTCCAAAGCTGAATACTTTCCTTTATCATCTTTTGTCTTGTAATAATGTATTTTGTTATTAATTCCTTCACTAACGTTTGGAATAGAGTTATATGTTGTTAAATCCAATAATGCGGCTTCCCATAGTCTTCCTTTTTGCAAACGTAGCGCTGGAAACAGAATACTGCGCAAAGTACATGAGTTACCGGTTAATGACACTGTATACGAGGACATCTTAAAGTTGACTAACACTTTTAGCTAAAAAGTCTAAACATAAATGACCGCAAATGGATGTATCATCAGGTTGTTTTCTTGTATGATTGTAAAAAACATTTTCTGCCGCACGAAAGTATCGTTGAAGTTCTTTCGGTGGTGGAAGGTCTCCAAAACTGTCGAAATAATAAACGGTTTTACCAAGTTTCTTGTAACACACCCAATGAGTGCCTAATCCTTCACTATTATCCAAATTTACAATACCAGCCTCATTTTTCCACATTTTAACCGGTAATTCATCTTTCATAAATACTCCTCTAAAAAATGGGATTTTCAAACAAGAAGCATATGTAATCAGTTCTTCATTGGTTAATTCTTTGTTTTTAATTATTAATTGCTCTTTCTTATTTAATACACACGATACGGTCTTAGGTATAATCCTCCTCCCTTTTTTATCATTGACCATATTGTTGGTTTCTTTTTAGCTTTACCACTGGTAGATCGACGTTTTCTTCTGATATTACCTCCTTGTTTCTTAGCGGGTTTTTTCCCACGCCTTCTTCTCTTTCCTCCTCCAAACGTAGTTTTTGCTTTCATTGCCGCTGTTACTGCTAAAGACGCTGCTTTTTCACCAATACTCGCGTCACTAGATTTTACTCTTTGCCAAGCTTTCTCAGCAAGTGCTCTATCTGCTATTGATCTATTTTTAGTATCACCAAATTTGGAATACGCTATATCGTGCTGTTTACAAGCCTGATCGAGCTTATTTATTCCAGGATCTCCTTTAGCAAGACGTTTCTCTAATTTGGTTCCAGGACCACAATATTGATATCCTCCAGGTAAATGTAATTCCACAGGTAATAAATCAATCGCCTTGTTAACTATAGCTCCAACCGGTTTACTTAATAGAGAAAATGCTGTTGATGCTATTCCCCTTCCTCTCTGTAATCTCTCTCGATTATGACTGATGCGTTTAACCCTCGACATGACTATTTATAGCAAAACCTACAATCAGTAGGTGCACTCTATAAATGTTTTACAATGAATGTTATATCAGTTTTGGTTTCTTGTATTATATACTGTTTAAAATCTATTTATTATATAGAAATGGATTTATTAATTAAATGTAGACATATTAAATAGAAGTAGTAAAAATTGAAATAAGGTGTAATTGAAGATGTTCCAGATGTTTCTCCGCTGGTGATGGTATTGTTGTCTTCGGTAAAATGAATAAACTTTAAATAGTTGTCATGTTTCCTTAGAAACTTGCCACTAAATCGTTGGTAATTGAATAACACATCCCAGTCTAGTTTATCTTTAAAATTGTCAATGTAATTCTCAGAGAGATTTTGATATTTACTTATTACTTCCCAACAGTTATTAAAATTTGATGTCATCTCTACGAGGAAGTCTTCTGAAAACTGTTGTCTTTGTAAAATATGGATCCAGTTAACTCTGTGAAAATAAATTCTTAACATAGTCATTGTGAAGAGATAATGTATGGAAAGTTGTTCCCAATCCATATATCTATCAAACCGTTGAACAAAACCATCTGTCAACACTCCTTGGGGAAATCTCGGCTCTTGAGATATTAAACTCCACGCAGTAATATTGGATTCCATCATCCTCTCTGTATCGTCTCTCGAAGATGACTGAAGATTTATCCCTTATCATGGGGGTATTTTAAATTCTTTTTTCTCTTATGTAATCTTCATTGTTTTCTGTTGGTTCATTAATCACATTCACTTTATCTCCCTTTCCTAACGTCTTGACTTTAGAAGGCTCAGACGGTTTATCTCGTTGATTAGGTTTCTCTGGATTGTGTATATTTTTCCAGTCTAAATAATTGTGACTGTCAACATCTGAAGCTGCATCTCTTCCTGAAGCCCGATGGATATAATGGAATAGAGCTGCACCAAACCTTTCCAAATGTTTTTCATATTCCGTAGTCCATTTCTTGTGTACAATATCAAACATTTTCTTATTTACAGCGTCTCCATCCTGCTCACAATCACCTACATTTGATAATTTTAATTTTTTTACATCATAGCTTGTGTCGGTTTCATTCCTTTTGTAAATCGTTAACAATTTTAGAGTAGCTAAATTTACTGCTTCACCATCATAAACGGGATATTGTATATTGCTTAACCTTTTACCGGAAAACCCCCAATGATCTTCGTGTACAGTTGGGGTTCTTTTTTCCATGTACTGTACCGTAACCGCATCAGACGACATAAGCGGATCACCAACATTTTGAATTACTTTTCCTTCAAAATTATAGTTGCCGTCAGGTGTTAACGGAAACCCAGCTCTTTTTTCACTATATCCAGATTTTACTCCAAACTCGGAGTACCGTCCAAACTTGTCCACACTCATGATGTAACTGAATCGCTATCGTTTAGGTTCTTATTATATATGTACGTCTACTGAACAATTATTCCTTGTTTTCGCAGTTCATCAACCAAAGCTACCCATTCGTTTTCTAAACCAGTGTGCCCGGCTTCCATAGCTTCATGTAATAACCTCATTCGATCAACTAACTTATTTATATCGTTGTAATATATTATATTAGTTTTATACAAATTTTTCAATAATCCCCTTCCAGATGTGGTAGGATCAGTTGTTTTTCTCTTTTTATGCAAAACATTTAATTCAGCAGAAGATAAAGCTCTTCTTTTAATTTGAGCTTTTTTTGATTTCGAGGGGAAAAGACTAGATATAATACTTGTATATTTTACTGACCGATTTCTATGAATAGGTAGGTCTTTGGAATACTTCTTTCTATGTGCATTTGTATACTCTAATATATTTTTAAACAATTGTAAATCCCTTTTAGTATATTTACCAGGATTATTTTTAAAGATGAGTTCAAACAAACCTTTAGTACCTTTATATTTCTTATCTCCAATAACTATATCATCATTTTCGTTTATATCTAACTTGCTATCTCCAATCATTAATCCTTTATCCTCAATTCTAGCTCCATAGGTATGATAATTTCGATTAGCATGTGCGGCGTGTAACATTTTTAACGTATATGTTCTTCCAAGTGTTCCTTTAAACATAATATCAGTGCCTAATTTGCTTAAGTTGGATGGGTTAATATCCTCTTCTTCTGCTCTTGTATCTTCTACACTTGTATCTTCTGTACTTGTATCTTCTGCAATGTCCTTTTCCTTTAAATCGTCTATATCTCCGCTTTCTTCATACTCGTCGCTTTCTTCAGATGTTTGTAACTGACCAAAACTTTCATCATTCTGAAATTCTTCTTCATATTTTGAAATTGGTAGCATTTTGTCTCCTTCGAAGCGAATTGAAGGTTTTTCCATATTTTGTGCTAATCGCTTTAAAGGTTCAGTAACAGGTTTGAATGTTGTTTCTAAAAATTGCTCTCTTTCATTTATACCTGATTTTAAAGCTCGGTTCTTTTGTCTAATAGAATCACTAAGTGATTTTATTTCCTTTAATAGCTTTTCCTGGTTAACCATCTTCACACCTTGACGACTTGTACAGTAATACCGCTAATCAGTGAATTAAAACAAATTTATCAAAACCTATTCTATAACGACCATCTTTTATAGCTTGATCTTTCATAATAACCAAAAATCCATACTTTTCCGCCCATGCTTTTCCACAAAGCTCTTTAAACTTTTCAAATGGCATATCCGCATTCACATGATCGTTATATATATGTTTTAGGTTAGTATCATCTTGTTTGAATACAATTAGAATATTTGCATTATCTCTGATAAGTTGTTTTGGGATTTTGCTATAAGTTTGTCCTATATATATGCTGTCGATGTTATTATGTCTTCCCATGGCAAAGTAGTTTCTAATAGTATCCTGATTTTCACAAGATACATCGTCAAATATAAATACAGAATACGGTTTCGCTTCGTTTGGTTGCATAATACTATCACTAGCGTTAAATTTGTAAAAATTAACATCAGACACATCAGATAGGATTTTATCCAGCAATTGATACTTTGGTTGATGTAGAGACTTTGAAAAAATATATAGGTTATTAAACCTTAATCCCTGCGGATTAGTGATCAAATTAAAGACAACATTGGTCTTTCCGCAGTTTGAGGGGCCACTTACTATACATCGAACAGTGTTTGGAAGTAAACTACCGTGTTTACCATTGTTGATTTTAACGTTATCCACAGTTAAATCATCTATGTTATTAATATTAAATCGATCTTTATGGTGAATAATCTCCATCCTGCTCAAAGGTTAACGATGAAATGAGTTGCTTGCATTAAACCAAGTCCTTTATAGGTATCCATGAATCCTCAGTTTTGTTAAACCCTAACCACCGCACTTTAACTGCGTCCTTTTTTCTTTGTAACACTTTTTCAACAAGATATACATCACCTACTGTTGACTTTAACATTTCATGTCCATAAAATGCACCTTGCAACAAATCTCCTTTGTTATCTTTTAAGATATACGTTTCAGGTACAGTCGGTTGCACTTTATACACTGTAAAAACTTCATTCGTCCAATTGGGAAGGTATTTCTTGGTAAACACTCCCTTATATTTACTAATCCGTACTTTATCACTTACATTAAATTTTCTTGGCTGCATTTTTTCTACTTTAGGCTTTGTATTTTTCTTTATGCGTTTTAATACATCTTTTGCATTTCTTCTATTTACTTTGTTAGGTTTCATACCGATAGTTCTATGAAACCTGTTGTTATAATCATTTATTAATTGTGGTAAAACATCATACCATACGTAAGAACCTCTTTTTGAAAATTGTTTATACAGTGCTCCTTTTAAAGTTCTATTGAATCTTTCTACAATAGCTGCTTTTTTCTCTGAATTTGTAGAATAATGATTTATTTTATATTTATTCATTAACTGTGCAAAGTTTGTATTAAAGTATTCTGTTCCATCATCAGTTTGTAAATGTTTAATTTTGTTTTTATCTCTTTTTATGGCTATTTCCATAGCTTCTGTTACGCTTTTACCAGTCTTGTCCTTTAGAGGCAAAGCGTCTGCAACTTTTGTAAAACAATTAATAATTGTGAGTATATATTTGAATCCTTTGTTTATTCTGCTATGCGGTCGCATTTCAATTAAATCCGCTTGATATAGATCATTTATCCCTTTTATAACAGTATTTCTTCTTGGAAACTTTATTCTTGCAGGTTTGTGTAGTTCATTAATAATCTTCTCCTTCAGGTCTGACATGATGGTTTCACGAAGGCAGCTGATATGGTATTAAATATTCTTTGGTATAAATCTGCTTATATATATATATAGTTCAAGGTCATTCAAAACTTGTGTAAAAAAAGGGGAAACACAGCTTAACATTGCTGTGTTTCCCCTTTTTTTACGGAAAGGAAAAGGATAAAGGATCTAGGACGATGAAAAGGTTACTCGTCAATAGGGTTGAGGGAGTAGTGGCCGAATGGCAATGTGTTGATTTTGTCTGGAAGGGTTTGTCTTTTGTCGTCATTACAGGATAGCGCCTTTTTAACTTCAGTCACGCTGTACAGCTGATGGTTAAAACTTCTGATGGTGTTGAATTTAGCTGTAATGATGTTATCCTCAAATAAGCATTGCTTGTAGTGTTCAAAATGCACTTTCTTCTTTAAATATAAACTCTTTACACCTTTAGCTTTCTTAATATAGCTATTCTTCTTTTCTTCTTCTTCTTCTTTTTCATTATAGAGTTTCAAAGAATATAGTTTAGACATCAGTGCAACAATCTCTTCAAGTAGAACACCATTAGCCTCATCCTTGAATTTGCCTAGTACTTTTTTGTGTCTGCCATTGTCGTAGTTTGGATGATCTTTTGGATAATCGGAGAAATCAAAGTCGTTCTTGTAAATAAATGTACGTAAGTCTTTATACATGTCCAATGTTACTATGCGATATATGAAAGCGTCAGTGTCCATATATGTAATAGATATATTTTCTCTTCCGTAGAACGCCACCATTTTGTTGTAGTGAAAGTCGTACATGTGTGTTTTTGAGATGTCCAAGATTGACATGCCTATATACAAAGGACGATCCATCGTCACACTCGTCTTCTTCATGGACACTGCTACAAGTTCTTCATTAATAATTATAGATGTTCCAAAATTTGGCTGCTGTACTAGTTTCTGTAATTTTTTTGCGTCGGTAACAAGTTTAACATTTTTATGTCTTCTTTTGTTTTCCAATGTTTTTCCAAATATCGCATTATTCATTAATTTAAAGAAATCTTTTTGAAAGTCTGATGTAGCTGCTGCTCTTCTGATGGTATTTGAATCAATGTAGGGTTTCAACCAGCATGATTGAGAAAATTCCAAAACTCTATTAATTTTTGTTAGACGCAGTCCTAATTCGATAGCTTGTTGAACCACCCAAAAGTGAGCCACGTAGCGTTGTTTATTATTTAATGTCATCATTAATTTGGGGTGTTTTCCAATTGGTGAAATTTCTGTTTTAGCAAGAAGTGGAAGGTCATAATGAAGATCATGTAAATTTTCTGGGTATTCAAAATCGCAATCCAAAATATATCCAGTGTCACCATGTTTCGGAATTTGTAAAATATCACCAATAGAGTCGGGATTAATCCATTTAAAGTTATCAAAAGGAAGTGGGTTTGACATTGCCCATCCGTACAGGTTATTTGCATCGAAATATCCTAAATAGGTTGACGGTTTGGTTTCATCGTAATCGGGAAGGTATTTGTTGTTGGCTTTAACATGTCTGGTAACACTTTGGGTCAATCCGCCTCTTACTCCAGCTTCAACCATTAAAACCATGTCAATGTCTGTTAAAAGTTGGAGTTTGCATTTTGTTTCTTTTAACATGGCTTGCCAAGCTAATCCTGGTGAAGTATACGAATGTAGAGGGTCCAAACCGTATGCAGCAAAACAGGTGTTTCGGAATTCTTCCATTACATCACAAAGAAGAGTTACATCTAGTTTGACATAAAAGTCCGAGTAATCTCCTAAGGTCTTCATATCTAACTCGTTCCATACTCGACGTGCGTGTTGATAGTCCTCAAGTGATATTTCCGAATCATTAAGTTTGTTTTTGAAGTGTTCTGGTGGAGGTAGCGATGTTTCATCAAATCTATGCAGTCCATCGATGTAATCATAGGGGAAGACTCCTTTTCGAAGAACCAAATCCATTTTACTATTGGGTACGATTTTGCTTGTTTCTATCAAATCTGTTCTTCTTAGATTTTCAGATAATTTCATGAGGCTTGAAGGCATAAATCTAAATGAATCAACAAACCTTAATTTAATTTTACCCACCTTTTTTGAAAAGCTTATAAATTTTTCCATTGTCGTAGCCAAAACGTCTATTGCTCCATTATCTCTTCCTAGTTCGGGGATTATAAAGTGCGAATCATAACCACTCAGATTGTGCAGAACTACGGGGATGAAATATGGCAGTTTGTAGTTCAAGTTGCAAGCGTTACAGGCTGCACCTCTGTACGCTCCCGTAAGATGATCGTGGTCACGAACTTTAACGTTATCCAGTGTAAAGGTGTTATTACACAGATAACACGTTGTTGTTGAATCATAATGTTGAAGCTCTTCTTCTTCCATAGGTGACATGGGTACCTTTGTTCCATACAGTTCTTCTACCTTTGCAGCTATGTCATACAGATCATCGACAAAGTATTTGGCTGCTTCTTCACCGCGATAAATCTTTGGAGAAGATGATAGTCCATATTTTTGAAGATGGTCTTCAGTCAACGTGGATTTAATTAGTATGCAATAACTGTTTGGTGAATGAAGTTGGTATTTGCTTCTTCTTGTAACGTCCTCTTCTTGTTGTTCAAGTGGATGTAAAGAAGACTCGAAATCAGCGTAAACAGCAACAGGTACACGGTATTGTTGTATTACTTTGTCAAATTTTATCTGCGCTCTGCTAGGATGCGGCAATTTAATTCTTACTTCATAGTTTCCATTACATAATCGCTGGTGTTCTACTAGCCAATCTGACCCTCCCCTTCTTAGTTCTTTGTTCACGTGACAAAAACATCTTTTGCATATTGTCATTTTTTTTTCATGATTGGATAATTGTTTAGAAACAAGACTTTCAAATTTTTTGATATACACAAAGTGTGAAATATCGCCTTTAGTAATCAATAACAAATCGGTATGATCTCTGCGCTCATTTGGTGTTATACGTAAGGGGTACACATTGTTTGACGAATCCAATCCGAATAGGTTGACAGAAGCTGAAGGATTTTGTTTTTCAAATTTTGAAACGTCTGTTATAACAACAGGGTAAGTTATCCCTTGAAAATTATATCTATGTTGTACTTCTTCATAATGGTGACTTGGTCTTACCGGATGGTCTGTTACATATTTGGCCAACATAGCATACTTAAAACACTCAGTATCTTGATTTTGTACGTTGACGCAGGATAAGGTATTTCTAATCTTTGTTGGTAGAGGGATGTAGCTACTTCCTCGAATTCCATAGCCGTGTTTGTGTACTCTTAAGTCTAGCCCTGTGATGCTTAACAAACTCCATCCAGAGCCTCTTCCTTCATGTTCTTGTATTTTCACAATAAGCTCATCAAAACATTCAGATACAGTTGAATCAATATCTGACGAGAACATAATAGTTCGGTTTTTTGTTAAGAAACCTCTCGGTGAGGTTTCATTTTGAATGTTTGTAAATAAAGTATCCAGTAATAGTCCAAATTTAATAAAATTTAATCTTTTTAATTCATTTTTCAGAGTTTTACTAACCAATCCTTTTGCGTTATTTAAAAATTCTTCAAGTTTCAATTTTGTATTGTCAATTTTAAAGTGGGTTACAACATTACCCGAAAGTGCTCGGGCGTGTAGTTCCACATTTACTGATGGTCCAGGCGCATAATGAATGACACTTGGTCTTGAAACTTCATTTTCTTCTTTTTCTTCATTTTCTTCTTTTTCTTCGTTGTGTTCTTCTTCATTTCTTCCTTCTTCATTTTGTTCTTCTTGATGTTTTGCTAATTGTTGGTCGATTGAATCTAATTCTTCTTCATTTGGTTCTTCTTCTTCTGTATTTGTATTGGTGTTATGTTTCAATTCTTTATGAATGGTTAAAAGCCATTCATCTCTGAAAGAAGCTTTACAAATATTGCAGCGATTCATAATGTAGGTGTGCTCTCCACAAGGGTCAACGCAATAATAAAAAACACTGCAAATGCACCTCTATTTATACCCTAGAAGAAGTGGTGGGGGTAAGTATTAGGTTAGGTTTACTATATTTTACATTTTCTGTTTACTATTGTAGTTGGAGGCTACAAAATCTTTGTATTTAGTTCAAGGTCATTGAACATATTTGCCAAAACGGGGAATAAAGCAGTAAATGATTTCATTTTAAACCATAAATTGATCTATTCCCCGCTCTGTATTTAACAAGGACAATTTTCTTCAACAGGAACATTTGATAGATTTTTAAACTTGGATGTGAAGTCGGATTGTACACATTGCATCTCGATCAACTAAAAATTTCATAAAATAATAGGGATCTTCAGTTGTAGATTCATCTTTAACATATTCAATAGTCAACATTGCCTTTAACATCTAAGTTAGACGATCCTCCTGGGCTATCCATAGCTGAACAATAACTATACTCCGAAGCCGACTGCCTTATATATGTTTACCACCACCCTTTTACAATGAATATAGCTGGTTCAATGTCTTGTTCGGGAAAAAGTCGCTAACCTAACGTGTAGTGTAATAAAGACACAAAACAAACCCCTCTTGTAATAATCGGTAAATTTCTCTCTTCAAAGGAATTGGTTCCACATATATTTTTACCTCTTCAGTTTTACGAATACCCAATCCTTTGACCTTAACATCATGATACTCCATAAGCAGTTGGTATACACGCTGGGTAAAGATATCCGCTTTAGTAGTAAAGTTAATATAGTGGAGGTATACCATGGTAGATGCTCTATTGATGCAGTTCATAACCAAAGTGATTATTGACTCTGCAACATCGCGCTTTAATACCCATCATGCAAGTGGGTCAAGCCGTCTGATTATATTACCAAAACGGGGAATAGAGCAGTAAGTGATTCTCACTATAACCACAAACTGATATATTCCCCGCCTGTGATCACCCCTTCTACCACATCTTATAACTGGGTCAAGGTCGTTTCTGAACAAAATGGGGGGTGGGGTGTGAGATTTGACAGAATCTCACACCCCGGAAACCTAAAGGGAAGTAGATATAATTTACAGTAAAGTCTGGCTAAAGTTCAAGTCACAATGAAGAGTTATTATTTTACAAATATAAAGTCAAACAAATATGTAAATTGTACGAATCTAAAATAAAGGAGTCGGTGAGGAGCCTTAGGACCCCTCTCACCGAGGTCTAGCGAAAACCGGGGAAATGCGAAACCCCATCCGGTATGCAAAGAAGGTGCAGTGATCGGTTTGCGGGCCGTAAACACTGCAAAGCAAGAGCCGGTTTGCTGGCCGTACTCCTAAAAGCTAAGGAGAGCCGGTTTTCTTGCCGTACTCGCAAGGAAAGGAGATGGAGTTAAAGGGTATCTTACATATTTGTATGATGAATAATTAATTTCAATTAACAAGAGTTATAAATGTAAATTGTACTAATCTAAAATAAAGGAGTCAGTGAGGAGCCTTAGGACCCCTCTCACTGAGGTCTAGCGAAAACCGGGGAAATGCGAAACCCCATCCGGTATGCAAAGAAGGTGCAGTGATCGGTTTGCGGGCCGTAAACACTGCAAAGCAAGAGCCGGTTTGCTGGCCGTACTCTTAAAAGCTAAGGAGAGCCGGTTTTCTTGCCGTACTCGCAAGGAAAGGAGATGGAGTTGAAGGGTGTCATTAATATGTGTGTGTGTGTGTGTGTGTGTGTGTGTGTGTGTGTGTGTGTGTGTGTGTGTGTGTGTGTGTGTGTGTGTGTAAGATGTTAATAAATTTAAAAAATGTATAAATAACCTAGCCAAACTTTAAAGTAATTTAAAGAAAGGAGTTAGTACTATCTACAATACAAAATAAGCAAACAAGCAAGCAAAGTTCAACCAAACATACAACATGCAACATGCACAAGTATAAGGGATTAATAAAAAGTGTGCGCATACTTAGTATTAACCCCTTATTTCTCCAGTTGTTCTTATAAAAAGAACAACTAGACAGTTGCACTGAACAGTGGAGATGGTACCATGTTAACACTCCACTGTACAGCAAGCAACTGATGTCAGTTACTGCATGGTTCGCTTATATAGGAGACGCGAAATTACCTCGGCTGAGTTTGATGAGGTTTTAATTTCGCTTTTATCAGCATACTACAATACAGTTAAGAAAAGCAAAGACATGCGGAAGATTTTAAATACAAAAGTTGAAAGCAAAAGCAACGACCCTAGCATGCAAGAAACTAACTACTATAGCCGGACTAATAAAGCAGCAATATAACATGCAGGAAAAGACAGAGTGAAAGAGAAGGAGAAGAGAGAGAAAGAGAACCCAGGTAGCGAGATCTTACGAGGGGGGCGCCCTCCCCCCGCATTACCCCGCTACTGCAATTGTCCTCGCACTTTAATACGCAGGTCACTTGCATGGGAGCAGTCTCGACTTAGATCGACGACTGGTAAGGAACTGTCCGGAGCACTCGCTTATATGGCCGCGGGAGGGCGCGGGTAATTTTCCCGACACAGGGTAATTTGGTTGTGTAATGCAGCTCTAGACATAAAAACAAAATTCGGCTGATTTAGTGAGGTTTTTTAATTTCGCGTGTAACAGCTGGCGCGGGGCGTTCCCTTGACAGCTTGATTTAATGGGTTGCGCACCGGTTGCATTCTACTAGGTAATTAACTTTCCCACTCGTTTTGTTGAACGCTAGTACAGGTTGGGATTCTCTATCTCTATTCATATTTAATTTAGGTACCTTTTGTTGTAACTAAAAATAATTATGTTGTGTAGCTAGTTGAGGTATTTTGCATTTACGTATTCGTATTATTACTTTAGTGTGAGCTGCCCCCATTATATATCATTGTGAAATACGGCCAAGACGTCGAACGTTGCATAGTGGGGCAATTTTAATAATCTAACTCCATGTATAAATGAATAGTGATTACTTTACATATAACAGATTTAGATTATTATTGTATTATTTTATGATTTTAAAAAATTTGTATCTTTCAATTACATTACATAATTATCTTCAAAGATATTCTCCTGTTGTATCAGTAATGTTTTTCCCCCTTTTTTATTTAGTGGAATTAAATTAAAGATAATGCGAATTTCTCTAAACTCACACTAGAAGCGCGTTTCACTTATCACTCAGACATTATCACATCATAAACAAATGAATAAATTTATGTATTTACCTAAAGGTGCTTTCCACTATTTCTAAAATTACGCTATACATTTATTCTGTTGCATAGTAGCATCCGTGTGTGGTTTTACTTGATATCAAGAATTGTAATGGCTTATTAGTTGATTTCACGTGTTTAAATGCTTTCTATACGTAAGATTTAATTCGCTTTAAAGGATAGGTTTCTGTTGAATTTCGCAAAGGCCTAACTGTAGCTCTGAATGCATGCAAATGTTACTGATTTATGCGTCTTGCTTCTTTTAAGCTCTCGAATAAAAACACTTTAATTTTGCTGGCGAAAAACTAATAATTGTAACTTTGGTCTGCATATTGTATTTGTATTCAGGAACTAGCAATGACTAGACCTACAAATGAAATTATACTGCATGGGAAGTGATTCATTTTACCGAACAACATTTGTTTAACTTTTTTTAATCCATGACCGACCAATTGGATTGGTGTTATATTGAAAAGGCTCTTTATAAACCATCAGGAAACATATTTTGTTGTATTTGTCACGGAAAAGTGAATAGTTGGTAACACTTAACGTTTAAAAAATTACCTTTTCTCTAGATTTTCCGTGTTACTGTTGTGCAGTATGCATTTAATTCGTGGGATTTTTATCAGGGATATTTTGTAAATTCAGATTGCTGCATGTGAAGCTCAGGTCTCAAAGAGTCCTTCTTAAACTGCGTTTTCCTAGGCACGGAACTTTTCGGCAGCGGAGCGCGGAACGCGGAGATTCTCCGCTCGTAGTTTCAGATCAGCGGAATTCTATTTTCCTAGACGCGGAATTTTTTCAGCGACCGACTGCGGAATAACCTAGATCTGTTGGTTATTATACCTATCGTACTTCAGATAATTGGATAGCCTTATATTCATTCAACAAGCTTATCGTCAACTGGCGCACTAAATTTACCCGAACTTATTCTGTAACAACACAAAATCACAGGACACCAGTATAACCTCTACAGACTTCTGCGGCGGAAAGCGGACTCCTCTGCTCCAGAAGCGGACAAAGTTAATCCGCGGCGCGGCGCGTTACAATTCCGCTGTCTATGAAAACAGCGCCATTTAACTCCGCTCTCCGCGTTTCGCGCTCCGCTGCCGAAAAGTTCCGCGCCTAGGAAAACCCAGCTTTAAGTGATTCAAGCGTTGAGTAGGCTGTAATTCAGGATTTACTATTGATGCACTCGCTGTATAAGTCATCACGTTCTCGATTCGGTCAAATATACTAATTTTGTAATCAATTGTATATGAAGAGTTTTGCAAACAACGAGATTAGTTTTGTGGGACGTTAGAAATATAAACTTTAAATACCCCCGTTGCAGAAAACCTGCACACTCAACTAGTTTCAAATGGTACTTTACTACCTCATGAAGTCACTTACCAACTTTCATCAAAGCACCTTCATAAACTAGCGAGATATTAATTTTTATTTATTCTCCATAACAAAAACATTAAGACTGAGGATGCTGGTTTGCTGCATCAAGGACCATAAAAATCAGATATTTATTTAAATACCAATGGATTACCATTAGATAAAGTAACATACCAAATTTTACCAATTTATGTTTATAAACAAGCAAGACATCACGTTTCTTATTCCCCATAAGAATAACAATATAGCTGCTGATTACGCAGGTTTGCTTCCATGGGGACCACAAAAATGGGGTTTTCATGCAAATATCAGTAAATCCCAACCACATGAAGCCACATACTAAGTTTCATTAGATTCGATTTGTTCATTAATAATAGAGATATAAAATTTTACTTATTCTCCATATCTCCATAAACTAACTATGCCAGGCGCGGCGCCGGCGCGGCGGCGCGCCGCGGGACATAGCGCCTTTGGCCATCCGAAGCCCAGTAAACTGATTAGAACAGTGTATCGGAGGGTTGTGAGGTTTTTATATATTCATATTGTAATCAAAATTAGCTATCCGATACGCCGACTCAGGATGTTTTTTTATTAAACAAGTTGAGGTATTTTGCATTTACGTATTCGTATTATTACTTTAGTGTGAGCTGCCCCCATTATATATCATTGTGAAATACGGCCAAGACGTCGAACGTCGCATAGTGGGGCAATTTTAATAATCTAGCTGGACAAAAATACCTATCAGAAATATTGTTATTTAACCAAAGGACATAAAATATAAATAAACAAATAGTCAAAAGAGTCAAAACAATGATTATTATAATTGCATTGTCATTGGGCAGAGTGCAGATAAGACCAAATACTCAGATAATGCGGGAGCCGGTCAGTAGTTAAAGTTGTCGCTGTCAATTAGTCGCTGTGTAGGACCCCAGTATGTGATGTTCTTCAAATAGGTTATTATTTTATTATTAATACAATGGATAAGAAACACAAAGGTAAGTCAGTGTTCCTGTTTTGATTATTTTTTTTTTTAATGTGAAGATTTTTTTTGCTTAATCTTTAAAAATAAATGTGTTACAAAGTGTTTTAGAGTAAAGGTTTCAAGGAACCTACCAGAACCTTGAATATTATATATTTCCATGAAGGGCGGATTGTACACAATCCAAAAATTCGTGTTTTAGCTGCTACTTTTTGCAACTTTAAATTTGTAAAGAAGAAATACTATAGGATTACCCTGCAATACTAAATTTTGGAGTAGTTGTACGTACATTTGTTGGCGTACAAACTTTAATAGCAAACTTGATTTTCAAAATATTTGTTAGTTTCATTAAAGAACAATCGATATCAAATGTTTTTTCATTTGCACTTATTCAAAATCGTGGCCTCCAATGATATTTCAATAACAAAAAATGTTAGATTACATTAATTTACTCATTAAATTCATACACGGTTTTATTTACATATATGACAGATTATATGATCAGAACCTTATAAAAATCTGGTGTATTAAAGTTTTTAAAATGTTTAATTTATTTATAATCCCAATAGTAAACTATTAATGGTTGATTTTCGCTACAGTGCAATACAAGTATCAGGATATTTTTTTATTAAACAAGTTGATTGTTATCTTTAACAGTTAACTATATAGGATTTTAAGGTAGGTAAACTTAATAAATTTATAGCTTTTCCTAAAAACCTCTATGAGGTTATGTCAAATTAAACTTGCATAGGCCTACATCACCTTTTGTAAAAAAATTCATTATACAATGATTTTAGTTTTACTCTTCTTAATTGAATATATTTTTACAATTGATGGAAATAACCTCTCCAAAGTTAACAGCATCAACAATGGGTTTAATTCAAGTAGTAAGCACCCAGAACCACCGGGATGACTTCTCCTCTGGTGACCCGAAGTTATGGTTTAACATATACCAAATGGATACTCAACTTGCGGATTGATCAGACGAACAATTAGTTGTTTGTACGCAAGAAGCAGCACATGAATACATGCACTGGTTTAGATCATAGTAGCTGTTATAATTATACAGCGTTGAGCAAACATTATTGAAGTTTTCAGTTACGAAGCTGAGGTCTAAGGATGTGAGTAATGTACAGTGCCCTGCGGCAGAGAACTCTGTTAGAGGCGGAGCCTGCAGTCGGCGTGACCTTGAATAAACCAATAAGCATCACGCGTAGTTGACAAGCTGTTTGCCCGCTCTAACAGCGCTTGACGTCGAATCATTGTACTAGTTACATTAAATTGTCGGCGCTCGGGTAAAACATGTAAAACTGCAATAAATCTTGTAACACTGTGTTAAAGAAAAATAAATTACGAACATTTTTAAAAAAGGTGTAGGGCGATAGCTTTTTTCCTGTTATATTAAAAACTAATTTGATTAGATTCTTTGATTGTAAGGCTAGCAAATGGAGTTCTTGGATGTTATTTTGATTTTGTTTGATGTACTAAACGTCTGAACTCTAAAATATCTACAAATCTAGTAAAGTTCAAATAATCAGCGATATAAAAGTACTATTTCTCGTTATAATCCAAATTTAAACCATTGAGGCAATTACTTTCCCTATAAATCTCTGAACAATGAATAAAAGTAGGGCGACGGGGTATTGTACTTATATCCGACACTCGGTTTCCAAGAAATCTACCGTAGAATACTCCAGGCTGAAACATTCTTAGCAAGTTGTCTGCTACGCAAGATGCATCATATGAGTACATGCAATAAATTAGATCACAGTGACTGTTATGATTGCGTAAAAACAGTGTCGAGCAAGAATTGTTAATGTTTTTAGTTACGGAGCTCCGATCCTCACAGAGTCAGAGCTAGACTCTAACTAATGCATGTCCCGTAGTTATTGTGCGATGTGACAACTTGGTGGGGGAAACTGGTGTGGTGGGGGGTAAAGACGAGTGTCTATCCTACATGCTTGTATCACTTCAGTATACCTGCGGCTCTTGCATAGTTCACATGGATTCGCCAATACAAGGCACTACGGTTTCTTCCACATGTTCTTCTTTTAATATTGAGCAAGCTGACAATACAAATGATGAAATACAAGTACATGAAGTTTATAGCACAATATCTTCTGATGCAGAAGCAATAATGTCATCTCTAATAGGGTTTGACTAATGATGGTGGATGTAGTAGCAACCATCTGCCTCGCACCACCTGTCGCCTGCCATCTGCTCCGCCCCACCACACTTTTACCCCCACAATTTGGTTTGATACCAAAACGCTAGCTAGCGAATATTCAGTACACCTCCAGCTCTTGACCAGTGTACATCGAGCTCTCTGTTGAAATGTCCATCAAAATTAGGTGTATTCATTATGACTCTATTCATCTGGCGACTTTCCAAGACCTCGAGGTTTTTAATGAAGAGTTAAGACTTCTCATTGCGTCCGGTTACGATTTATCTTTGGAACTTTACGCAACAAAAAACAACATGGACTCTGCACAGGGATCGAAGTATCTACCTTCTTTCATCAGGAAAAAACACGATGATCGCGACTCGTCGGCATCATCAACTTCGATTTTAACCAACATCGGCGGAAGCTTCGTATTGTAATTAAGAACAAACATTGTTAATAAAATAAAGTTGTTTTTGTAATAGTACTACGTCGCATTCGTATCATTCGATTGTTTCATTCGATTATTTTCATTCGATATTTATTATCGATTAACTATCGAATCACAATCGGATTTTACGCGTGCGAGGTAGTACTTTTTTAAAACACCCTCCCCGTGACCTTGAACTTTGCCTCATTACGTCACAAAACCGCCTACGTCACTGGCTCAGCCTCAGATGACGTCTTTCATGACTCAGCGCATCCGGTCACGTGACCGGATGACGTCACTTCCGGTCCAAAACCGGCAAACCCACACTACTTATTTAAGGCCAGTTACTAGCATATTGTTTAGGTTAATTTATGATAGTCAATACATAAACATTCCCGTAAGTCGATTTATAGACGTAAAGTTGTTAACATAACAGAGCAGACGACTCTTCAACTGACAGATGGAGATGAGCAGGAGACTCTAGCTACAGTACGTGTGATGTCATAGGGCTTCGCTTCATCTGTTTTTGTGTTCATCGGCGACGTCACACGGCTCCTGAAATGTCTCCCGTGTGCCGAACCGGGCACTCCCCTGCTGCGGTGAGCACTTTTTCGCCTACAAAATTTAGAGGTTGTTTGGTCGATATCGAACAGACGATACCGCAACGTTTCATCAACCGATTGTTCGTTCATTCTACTGGATGATTTGAGATTGCCGACTGCCGAGAAGTTAAACTTGGAATGTGGAAGTTCTAAGCTGACTCGACTAGGGCCTGTTGAAGTTTGGCCATTGGACAATTTGAAATTGAAATACCTTACATCCACTTAATATGGCAAAAGATATACCCAATTTAAATAAACTTTGTAATGCTAAGTTAATTAAGTAATGTATATAAGATCTTAAACAGATAAGATGCCTTTAAATTTACAAATTGGTTGCAATCATAAATACAAAGACCCCGAGGTAGGGTTAAGATAATTAATCGGTCTCTCTAAATTACTTGTGATAAGAGAAAAATTGTTCATAAATTAAACTAGTATGAAATAAAACCCATTCCTTGCCCAAATAATAGGCTTAATTATAGCTAAGGACTTGAAAGGCACAGTTATTATGATGAGTTATATTAACTTTCCATATCCATAATTTAAAGTACCTATAAACTCTTAAACTTCTATAAAATCTTCGAACGTTTCAGCTTCATAAAATCTACTAGCGCTACTAATTTTGTATTCCAACAACCACCATTTTCCTTCCAACTTCGAAAACATCTATCTACTATCGTAGTCAACATTCAATCGATAAAACAACTGGTTGGTAAAATTGTTCGATATCGACCAAACAACCTCTAAATTTTGTAGTCGAAAAAGTGCTCACCATTCGGCCTAAGAATTAATTGTGGATAGAGTATATGGAGAAAGTATTGTTTTCGTCAACATTTTCGAATTTGAGTTGTTAGTGGAAATATTCGTTTTGGTGCTCCCTGAACCCAAAAAAGGGATTTTTACATGCTGTCTGTGTGTCTGTCTATCTCTCTGTATGGATATGTGTACAGAGCTAGAGCCCTAACCAATGGTCCGATTTTTATGAAATTTGGTATGTAGGTACTAATCCACGATATCTCCAGGTGTTTTTTCATTCTTGGAATTTTTTTATTTTTAAGGGTAATTATCCCCCAAAACCGCCAAAAAAACATGAAAAATCAATATTCTTATCAAAAACGGCTCTAACGATTTTGAATAAACATTAGTCGTTTGTAGAACTTTAGTTTTACAACAATATGACACTACCTGCATTTCTGTGAAAAATCGGGTTCAGAAATTACAAGACTTAAAATAACAAAAATTCAGTTTTTTGGATGTTTCATAAAAAAACATGAATATAAAAATATTACTATTCACCAATAAAAAGAGCTCGAAAAACTAAATAATTTAGTAGTTTGAATTACTATTCTACGATTACTGGTTGCGGAAAAATTTAAATTTTCATTTTGCGGTAAACGCAGTACGTTGCCCAATGTTATTCTTATGGGGGATAGAAAAATTACTATTTCTCTCTTATTTATTGATCAATTTCGTTCAAACTTGATATGCTTGTCAAGTTAGCATTGACCAACAGAGGAAATTCGAAATATATGTTGCCCCTTAATGAGGAATAGGGGGAATTTCCCCTCTTAAAACCACGTGTGTAACGATGGATTCTGTAGTGCCTTCTAAACAGGGATTTGGGTGGATATTTTTGAAAACAACTCATTTATAATATTTTCTGTATATTCGACCGTACTTTGTATTCTATATTTAGTAAATAAAAAGTAATTTATTCATTAAAAGTTGGGCTAAAAGGGAGAAAGTATGCGTCAGTTTCCTCATACCAATTATTTATACTGGTTTAAATGTAGTATGTTTATTAGTGAATTTCCTTTGGAAAGTGAACTATTAGCACGACCCGCACGGTGAAACTTAAGCCCGGGACCACCATAGAAGTTCCTAACGTGACCCCCTGAACACGTTTTGGGGGTCGTTCAAAATGTTATATATATATATATATATATATAGACATATATATATGTGTGTGTGTTTGCACTCTCGCGGTCGCATTATTTGTCCAATTTACTTCAAATTTGGTAGGGACATTCTTTTCTGTAATCAGTTGGACAAGTTCTTTGGACAAAACAATTGGAAAACTCTTTCAAATTTTGAGTTTTTGGGCCCAAAAAGGGTCAGAAATGCCCCGTATGTAAAATTAATGCATGTAAAAAGATAGAAATTAGTGAGGCAAAAGTTTTAAAGCCCTCTCTCGTCATTCTAGCATACCTATTTACTGAGTTATTAAAGAAAATGTGTATCAACTAAACACAGTACGTTTGTCTTATGGGGATTTTACACTAGAAAAGCCTGTTATTCCTTCGTTAGAGTACTTTTATCATCCCCAGCAACCTCACGCCTACTTTCAAGCCTGTCTGGACCTTCTCCTAACATTATAATGCACAAAATTGTATTCCCAGGTTTGCAGGTAAAAGAAACCAGGACCATCAGAACAGCCAAAAAATCACTGCTTTCAGATTTCAATAAAAATAGGAATAAATGTATGTTATTACATTGATTTGGAGTTTTAAAAGTTTTTATGTGGAAATTCACTTCCCTCACATCAGCGTGCTGCGTGCGAACTCGTTTTTAAAAATATCGTCAAAGACGTAATCTATGCGACAGAACAGATATGTTCTTGGGCCATAGTTATCCTCCTTTTCAATAGTGACTAGGTGTAGTCATTTTGTTTTGCAGCAGCTTTAGCATATGTAGCTTTAGCTACAGTACTGTAGTTATAGTCTATGCTTCAAGTTTTCAACCCTTACCGTTCCCATCAGGGGTGGGGTGTACGGGTGCAGCATAGGCTTAATAGGTGCCCGCTAAGATGCCTGCACAACGCAACAAATCTAACAATTAATAAAACTATTTCTAATATATAAGACAAATTGGAAGTGCAGATGACCAAAGACCAGTGTCATGTCTTTTTTCACATTGTCTATTATGTCATGACTTACAACTTTCATATAGGCTGAGTGAGTTGACTTATTGAACATACTTAATCTTGTTTTTAAAATATTGTTTTGGCATGTTTTTTTTCCTATGGTAAGTGAACTATTAGCATGACCCGCACGGTGAAACTTAAGCCCGGGACCACCATAGAAGTTCCTAACGTGACCCCCTGAACACGTTTTGGGGGTTCGCTCAAAATTTTATATATATATATATGTGCAGGCACTCTAGTGGTCACATTTTTTGTCCGATTGACTTCAAATTTGGTAGGAACGTTCCTTTCTATAATCAGTTGGACAAGTTCGTTGGGCAAAACAATCGGAAAAACTCTAAACTCCTTTTTTGGGGATTAATCTTTCAAATTTTGAGTTTTTGGGCCCAAAAACCCCTGATGAGAAAAGCCCCTGATGTGAAATTAACGAATGTAAAAAGATGGGAATTAGTGTGGCGAAACTTTTAAGCCCTCTCTCGTCATTCTAGCATATATATTTACCGAGTTATTAAAGGAAATGTGTATTGACCAAACACAGTACGTTGTCTTATGGGGGTTCTAATTAACATTAGAAAAGCCTGTTAATCATTTTTTGGTGTACTTTTATCATCCCCAACAACCTCACGCCTACTTTAAAGCCTGACTGTACCTTCTCCTAACCTTATAATGCTCAAAATTGTATTCCCAGCATTACAGGTAAATAGAACCAGGAGTATCAGAACAGCAAAAAAATCAATATTTTCAGATTTGAATAAAAATTGGAATAATTGTATATTTTTAACTGATTTTGAGTTTTTATAGTTTTTTATATGGAAATTCACTTCCCTCACGTCAGCGTGCTGCGTGCGAACTCGTTTTAAATTTCAATTAAAAATAATTAATGTTGTAGGTCTATTTTAGTTTTTAAAATACCAAATGCTGAAATGTTCTTGTACATTTATATACTCATCTGTTTCCTTTATGGTATTTACAGTTTGTTTCCATGAATATCATTAAATTTCATTTGTTATTAAGTTTCTTATTTAAGTGATAATACTTTTTTGAGTAATATTACTTGAAAATGTACTACTAACGGCATACTTCTGAGGCAAACAAAATGGTCCAGTGGTTTGAGGATAACTTGCTAAAAACGAACACAGAAAAAATCATCTCATTAAATTATAAATTTCAAACAGAATAACTTACTCGGATTCAAATTGTTCAATCCTTTTATACCAAACCATATTAGATATATCTAATTCAGTGGCTGTAATTTGAACAAACTTGCATTGAACATGACATGTTACCAACAAATCGAATGAGTTTTGACTTTCACACAGTAGTGCCTTACACTTACGATTAAATCAAAATTTGTCCTTGGCTCGTATAAAATATTAAGCATATTCCCTGACTTAAGGCTTTTTCAAATTCCCCGACTTTCCAGAAAGTGTGAACCATGATATACCAGAGAATAACCCAGGGCCAGGTAAGAACGGCCGTAAAATTTCGCATGTGAGCGGACCCCCCGTCACATGACCCGCTACGTCACCGCGCTGACAGCCGGCTCGAAGCACCGCGCTACCAGTGCTTTATCCCTACAACGTGCACGGCTGAAATTTGTGTTCTATTAGACACCGTGATTATACAACTTAACCCTTATTTTGTAGATGAATCAGGCTTTATTGTGATATAATTTTCAAAAGGATTGGCAGCTGAACTATTTATAAAACAATTTAGTAAGAAATAGAGGTTTGTATTAAGTTAAATGGAATCACGTTGAAACACCATTAGTTTTTTATCAGTATATAAAAATAAAACTTAGATACTATATCAGAAGAATGATTTTCATCAATTTAAAAATAAAGGAAGGTAGTTTAAGTCACATTATGTTTTTAAAAACAACAAAAATCCTCCTTTAGCGGCATTGGAGTCATGCGAGAATTTAAGAAACAACTTTGCTACAGAAAAATAAACCGCTTAGATAATGAAAAAGAAACACTCACCTGTTGTAGTTTATTTTATATTTATATAGATACAGATCATACTCATTATAAAATATTTCTAAATGTTGACATACAACTATTTACAAATTAATTTGATTTTCCACTCTTCATCAATCTTTCTTATGCAACAGCCAGATTTCACTGAAAACAGCAAACCTGCTTATTCCACGAATTTCTAATGCAAAGATAAGTATATTACCTCACCAACAAATAAACTATATTATCTAATTTAATCATAATGTAAATTAGCGAGATCAAGTTTTACTCATCCTCCATAAGAATATGGAGGGTAACTGATTTATTAAATATGTTTGCTGTAATGAGGCCGACTAGAAATGGGGTTTAATGTAAATATAGATAGACCACAACCGGAACATTTCTACTGTAAATTATGTCACAAAGAAGCTTATACAATATTAGTACTGTACACTTTAAAACACCCTGTATTTGATGTGATGTCTGAAAACACGATATAGGCACGGTGACCATACCTCCCACAGTCACGCATTTTCCCACAAGAATAGTTTTATGTATGATTAAACTTGATCAAAGTACTGTTCGTAAAAACTTTTGAGATGTTTATCACTTTAACTGCTATAAAACAGACTTATATCAAATACACATTAAGTGAAAACAAAAATAAACATAGGTAAATATTAATTTAAAATGAATTATTTCATAAGAAAGTTTTATTGTATGTATCAGTTATGAGTCCTATGTCCCATATTTAGATGCTCGTCATAGCTAGTATGTACAAATAATATTTGTTAATTATACATAAATATTTAATAAAATAATTGCAGAATTCAATAATAATTTCCAGGGCTTTAAACTAATCTTACAAACAATTGTGGTGAAAACTAAATCAATAACAACAAATAATTAACCTCACGGCAATCACAAGTACATGCATAACACTACAACACTACAAGCAAAACAAGAAGTAGCCTAAATAAACTGATCAAGCTCACTGTGCTTAGTTAAGCAAACACTTCCTACTTTCTGAACCAAATACCAAGATTATATTTGAGGATATTCAAAAATAGATCAGGACACGTGTACGAGAGGAAACGAGTGAACGGAAGGGCCCTTGGACAATAGATTTAGACGTACAGACTCATAGAAATCTGTTGAGAAAAGGTATTCATTTAGCATTTGCGCCAAGCGCGTGGTGAGCGGCTGTCAGCGCAGTGACGTCACAGCGCTGTCCGGTGGGGCAGGAGGGGGTCAGGGCGACGTGCCGCGAATAAAGAAAAGGTTTAGCCCTTGCTATAGGGCCCTGGAATAACCTTTCACAACAAAAATTTGTACCTGGAAAATGTATATATAGGCTAGAAGTTAGCATAAGCGTAATTTCAGTATTTTGATTGGAGGGGCAAACATGGCCGTGATCATGATTATTATGACTTTTCATATTATACAATAATATGTTCTCCAAATTATTGGGGGGGGGAGACTGCCCTCCATGCCACCCCCGAATTACGCCTAAGGCAGTTAGGTAATCAAAACAAAATAAGGTTTATCAGTATCTACTGGAATATGGTAAATAATTTTATCTTGTTTCAAAAAATAACTTTGTCCAAGAGAAAGTTCAACGCAGGTTTTTAATGACAACTTTAAAACTAAGAGTCTTACAAGTATGATGAGATAAAAAAATACTCTGAAAATTTAATAGCCTATCCTAATTAAAATTTGACTAACTGGTAAAACTATAAAGGGAAAATAAATTGTATTACCTTAGGTGCAATTGAACAAGCTATAAGCACTCTACAGACGAGTCTGATTGCCCGCCTTATAGACACTTGAGCACTAGTGTTGACTTGTTTTTGCATTTAATTTTTGCGTTTTAGTTTTATTCTTTGACTGTTTTCAAAGATCTCTAATATAGCTTTTCTATTAATTGTTCCAGCTTTGCCTGGATTGCCACCAATTTTGTTATATATTGCATATCAGGTATTCTTTTCACCTTAAGACAGGATCTGATTCTAGATCCCGAAACTTTGTTTTACTATTAAGCATCATACAACACACTCCATAAGAGAGTAAACAGGCAATCAGGTTATAAAAAACAGTTTTAAAATATCACTTATTTAATTAAATACAAAATAACTTAAACAATAAGACATAATCATACACTCCAGGTTTCACCTTAGAAACACTTGTGACGAGAGTCAACCACGATAAGTTGGTCCGGTAACACATATTTGTCGACCGACTACTCCCTCATCTCGCCTTCCTCATCGTCCTCCTCCGCGCCCCGGATGTACAGCACGTTGTTGCAGCGGATAAGTATCTCGCCCAGTTCCCCGAACAACTTGCCATCCACCCACTCCTCACTGCCAGCCAGCTGTAGGTTCATGTACGTGTCCACCGACACCAGAAACCCCTTATACTCCTGGCCCCACTTGAGCTTCACAATCACAGACTTCCCCGTCAAACTGTTCAAGAAAGGCTTCGGGTTTATGGGCATAGTAGTCGCCATCTTATTGGTCGTTGGTACTTCTTGGTGGGCTGTAACAAACATTTGGAAAGATTAACTTTAGTAATTTTATGACTCTGAACTAACCCTTCCGGATCCAAATTAATTAACATCCACAATCGTAATTTGAGATGACAATTTGTTTTGTTTCGGTGATTGTCAAAAGATTGAATTTATATAATCATTTTAGAAATAGCTTTTTGGATATATATATAACAACTTTTCCACTTTCAAGGAAAGCCAAACACCGTCATATACCGTATATGACACTACATATAAGGAATAGTATTAACACGTTCAGTGTGACGTGAGGGATTTCTGGCAGTTGCTTGACAAGGAAACAAATAGTTATCATGATTAACGCAGTGAACAAGTTAATAAGCCTGTTAGCAATCGTTTAACACTATACAAAACTTCACCCCAATATATTGGGCCAAAAACCAGTTCCTATGTATAAAAATGAATGTATGTATGTATGCATATATGTTCCCTATGGACTCATAACCGCTTAACCGAAGGTAACGAAACTAATTCTGGTTAACTCTCGAAAGGTTTAAATCAAGGTCCTAAGACTTTAGGGCTTCACCCCTCTGGCCTTCAAAGTTGTAATGTTACTCACGTGAAGTAAAGATTGGTTTTGATTTTATCGATGGAAAGATTAACTTAGTTCTGATTTAAATGATAGTAAACAGCTGTTTATTTATTTTATTTATTTATGTGGTGAGTTAAAATGTAAATATACCGAGTGAAGATTGTTCGGTGATGTGTTCTTTTTTTGGGCACAGCAACCATATGCCACGTACCGCTAGTAGGCCTATTTAATAAAATTTGAAAAGATTTTAAAAATTTCTGTGCATTAAAAACTTAAAGAATGGTTGTTAACGTTGGTTGTCTTAAGTATTTTTAATAAAGACAAATGTCCTGTCCACGTGTGATGTAATGACATCTGTAAAAAAATAAATATATGATGGTAATCATAAACTAAATAAAATGTCTATAAATATATAATAGTATAAATGCTTTTCGCGATTGCACAAGATAATGGGAAAAAAATTCCTCTTGTTTGGGAAAATTTTCATTTAGGTTAGGGCCTACCGGTAGTTGTTTACCATAAATAAATAAAAATTAATTAAAACCAGATACAGATATCTGTTATTATTTATAACTAGATGCCACGCTTCAGTTCAGAGATGGAATGTAGGCAACAGTTTCTCTTAAACATCTTGTGCTCCCACTGAAAATAAAGAATCTCTCTCGAATCACCTAGATTTATCTGAAGGTGAGCAATTCAACGACAAAGAGCCCTGTGGTTTACTTGATGATAGTAATGTCACAGGGAAAGGAACACCTATCATGCAAGAGCCTAAATCATCAACAGATCTTGTTAACACAGCCGATATGAACATAAATGATTTTCCAATAAAATCAGACCGATTACGAAAGCAACCTCGTTATTTATCGGACTAAACTGAAGTGGTGGAAAATGCTGTGAATTAAAAAAAAGTACTAGATGTTACCCGCCGGCTTCGCCCCGAAAATGATTTATAAAACTATGACAGTTGTATGTGCTGCATTCTGTGGTTAACCCGTGGAACTACTACAAATCAAGATCAGCAGTTTGTATTTTCATCAGCTCAAAAAAAATTAGTGTCTATAAGAAATACATGGGAAATGTTAACCCCCGTGGAGCAAAGCTCTATAGGATTTTCGTAACTTGAATATGCCTATATGTTACTCAGGACTATCAAGCTCATTCAGGTTAGAGCATGATTGAGCCACAATCTAAACAAACATCCAAACCAGGGGCGGATCCAAGGGGGGTGGTAGGGGTAGTCGCACCCCCCCTAAGAATTTTTGTGTTTTATTTTATTATTCAGGCATACGATGAAAGTTTGAATAAATCCGAGTTGAAAATGTAAGAATCAAAAGCCTCCCGAAACCCCGTTTTTCGGTTCCGAGTCAAATTTTGCCATTCCAGGCTTCAAGGTTACATTAAAATTCAAACTAACAAACCTAAACGTTTCTTTAAATGAAATAAAATACACACCATTAGACAAGTGAAATTTTAAACTTCCATTTTTGTATATAACACAATACTTAGATCCATGTATTTAACCTAAAAGCGTCTTACAAAAACATGGATATTCCCGAGTATCGCAAAGTTGTTGCAGTTTTGCCAATTGACAGATCGAAAAGGCACTGTTTTCAACATGGTCTTGGAGGTAAATTTTAGCAGCAAAGGTTGCTACAATTGTATTCGGTGATTATTTTTTTACTGGATTTCGCCTGCCTACCATCGTTTGCTATCAGCGGTGTTTTGTTTACAGGTTAGGTTTGATTTTTGTTTAAAACCGTGTAATCCGTTGCTAGGCAATAAATATCCAGTGGCTAGGCTAGAAGCAAAAAGTTCCTCGAATTATATGTAATAAAATTAGAGGAAACAAAGATTAAATTGCATGGAAACAGAAGCTCATACGCCAAGTAATTTATTTTGTAAAAATTTGGTACAACATTTTCATTTTTCCAGTGGTTGACCTTGGCTGTCAGCCTCATTCCTAATTGTATCTTCGCGTAGTAAAGTTCAGTATTGCGGATTTCAAATACGTTTTGTAAATAGTTTTCACGTGGGTAAATACTATCACCCCCCCAAACATGACCTTTGGATCCGCCCCTGATCCAAACAAACTTACAAACTTTCACTTTTATAACATTAGTAGGATAAACTAACCTAACCTAACTCCCTAGAGTGCTGTATGGCAGTAAATCACAATTTATTAATTTACCAGCCTAATTTTTATTTATCAAACATTTTACAGATATAAAATTGTGGAAAGATTTGGGTATTTTAATGAATGAATGGGCGTGAGTTGGCACTCCAGATTCTTATGAGTCCGGATTATGTTTATGTTTGTGTTGTTGAAGCAACATATTCAGAGATCCTCACACGTCAACTGAAGCTTATTGTGTGTCCCTAGTACGTTAGTTGGGTGAACCAATATCCGTACCCTTTACAAGATCCAAGAGTTCCCAATACTAATGCCTCATTCGTCACTTGGTTGCTTGCAACCAAACAGAACCCTTCTACTTGTCACGAGTCTCTCGCAGTCCACTATTCAAACTGACTAGTCTGCTTAGCAGACTATTCAAACTGATTGCAAAGTTTTTACTCCTGACTGATAATCGTTTTTTTCACAAAAGACAGGGGAATTTTAAAAAGGTAAAATAAGTGAAATTTAGAAAGGTGTCAATAAAAAATTATAAAATTGAAAAAATTGGAATTTTTTTTATAAATCTCGAAAGTAAAACCTTACTGTAAGAGCAAACCAAATGATTTAGATGTGTGTGAAACTGGCAAGGAAATATCCATAACTCCAGAAACAGGGTATTTAAACTGTGACATCACATCTCCTCTATTGTTCAGGGTATTTAAACATTGACGTCACATTACCAGCTGACAGAAAAACAAGATGGCTGCCGCATCACTATGCAACATAACCTCAAAACCGACCGTTCCCGCCTTTTAGCAGACAACAGATTCCCGACAATATGTAGGCCTAAATCTAATATTATTAGGCCTAATTTGTGAATAAATTATAAAAATCTTATCTATTGTGTTTTATTTAACCATTATATGTATTACAAACATTCCACTTATAAATAAAAATCAACAATGAAAATGTCTACAGACATGGTACATCTCATCAAAAACTCATAACTACTAAACCATTAAGAGAAATACATTTTGTTATGGTATTTAATTCAAGCTAATTAGTCTATTTATGGGCGTATCGCTCAATATACCGTATATAAGTAAATATAATCTCAACTTGGGCGTTATGAAAGGTGTTTTCATCCTCAGACTACGATATGATTTGATGATACCTTTCAGCAATAACTCATTAATCAAAAACGAACTCATATTTTTTTTAATATTTATTATTTATAAAGTTTAAGTGGTTATCTAACACCCTATTACAGTGTCATACCGTTTCGATCTTCTGAACTTGGTTAAAATGTCATTGGAAAACTGCCATTTCGAACGTATTTTTAGTCACGAGCAATAACTTATAAATCGAAAACGGTTTATTATATATTTTTTATATTTATTATTTATAAAGTCTATGCGTTTATCTAACGCCCTATTACTATGTCATACCATTTCGGGGTTCTGAACATGTTTAAAATGTGATGTGAAAACTGACATATCGAACTTTGTTAGTCCGACACCTTTCAGCAATAACTCATTAATCAAAAACGATCTCATATTTTTTGTTAATATTTATTATTTATAAAGTTTAAGTGGTTATCTAACACCCTATTACAGTGTCATACCGTTTCGATCTTCTGAACTTGGTTAAAATGTCATTGGAAAACTGCCATTTGGAACGTATTTTTAGCCACAAGCAATAACTTATAAATCGAAACCGGTTTATTATATATTTTTTATATTTATTATTTATAAAGTCTATGCGTTTATCTAACGCCCTATTACTATGTCATACCATTTCGGGGTTCTGAACATGTTTAAAATGTGATGTGAAAACTGACATATCGAACTTTGTTAGTCCGACACCTTTCAGCAATAACTCATTAATCAAAAACGATCTCATATTTTTTTTTAATATTTATTATTTATAAAGTTTAAGTGGTTATCTAACACCCTATTACAGTGTCATACCGTTTCGATCTTCTGAACTTGGTTAAAATGTCATTGGAAAACTGCCATTTCGAACGTTTTTTAGTCACGAGCAATAACTTATAAATCGAAAACGGTTTATTATATATTTTTTATATTTATTATTTATAAAGTCTATGCGTTTATCTAACGCCCTATTACTATGTCATACCATTTCGGGGTTCTGAACATGTTTAAAATGTGATGTGAAAACTGACATATCGAACTTTGTTAGTCCGACACCTTTCAGCAATAACTCATTAATCAAAAACGATCTCATATTTTCTTTAATATTTATTATTTATAAAGTTTAAGTGGTTATCTAACACCCTATTACAGTGTCATACCGTTTCGATCTTCTGAACTTGGTTAAAATGTCATTGGAAAACTGCCATTTCGAACGTTTTTTAGTCACGAGCAATAACTTATAAATCGAAAACGGTTTATTATATATTTTTTATATTTATTATTTATAAAGTCTATGCGTTTATCTAACGCCCTATTACTATGTCATACCATTTCGGGGTTCTGAACATGTTTAAAATGTGATGTGAAAACTGACATATCGAAATTTGTTAGTCCGACACCTTTCAGCAATAACTCATTAATCAAAAACGATCTCATATTTTTGTTTAATATTTATTATTTATAAAGTTTAAGTGGTTATCTAACACCCTATTACAGTGTCATACCGTTTCGATCTTCTGAACTTGGTTAAAATGTCATTGGAAAACTGCCATTTCGAACGTTTTTTAGTCACGAGCAATAACTTAGAAATCAAAAACGGTTTATTATATATTTTTTATATTTATTATTTATAAAGTCTATGCGTTTATCTAACGCCCTATTACTATGTCATACCATTTCGGGGTTCTGAACATGTTTAAAATGTGATGTGAAAACTGACATATCGAACTTTGTTAGTCCGACACTTTTCAGCAATAACTCATTAATCAAAAACGATCTCATATTTTTTTTAAATATTTATTATTTATAAAGTTTAAGTGGTTATCTAACACCCTATTACAGTGTCATACCGTTTCGATCTTCTGAACTTGGTTAAAATGTCATTGGAAAACTGCCATTTGGAACGTATTTTTAGCCACGAGCAATAACTTATAAATCGAAAAAGGTTTATTATATATTTTTTATATTTATTATTTATAAAGTCTATGCGTTTATCTAACGCCCTATTACTATGTCATACCATTTCGGGGTTCTGAACATGTTTAAAATGTGATGTGAAAACTGACATATCGAACTTTGTTAGTCCGACACCTTTCAGCAATAACTCATTAATCAAAAACGATCTCATATTTTTTGTTAATATTTATTATTTATAAAGTTTAAGTGGTTATCTAACACCCTATTACAGTGTAATACCGTTTCGATCTTCTGAACTTGGTTAAAATGTCATTGGAAAACTGCCATTTGGAACGTATTTTTAGCCACGAGCAATAACTTATAAATCGAAAACGGTTTATTATATATTTTTTATATTTATTATTTATAAAGTCTATGCGTTAGATACCACATGTTAGATAACCATGTTAGATAACCACTTAAACTTTATAAATAATAAATATTAAAAAAAAATATGAGATCATTTTGATTAATGAGTTATTGCTAAAAGGTGTCGGACTAACAAAGTTCGATATGTCAGTTTTCACATCACATTTTAAACATGTTCAGAACCCCGAAATGGTATGACATAGTAATAGGGCGTTAGATAAACGCATAGACTTTATAAATAATAAATATAAAAAATATATAATAAACCTTTTTCGATTTATAAGTTATTGCTCGTGACTAAAAATACGTTCCAAATGGCAGTTTTCCAATGACATTTTAACCAAGTTCAGAAGATCGAAACGGTATGAAACTGTAATAGGGTGTTAGATAACCACTTAAACTTTATAAATAATAAATATTAACAAAAAATATGAGATCGTTTTTGATTAATGAGTTATTGCTGAAAGGTGTCGGACTAACAAAGTTCGATATGTCAGTTTTCACATCACATTTTAAACATGTTCAGAACCCCGAAATGGTATGACATAGTAATAGGGCGTTAGATAAACGCATAGACTTTATAAATAATAAATATAAAAAATATATATTAAACCGTTTTCGATTTATAAGTTATTGCTCGTGACTAAAAATACGTTCCAAATGGCAGTTTTCCAATGACATTTTAACCAAGTTCAGAAGATCGAAATGGTATGACATAGTAATAGGGCGTTAGATAAACGCATAGACTTTATAAATAATAAATATAAAAAATATATAATAAACCGTTTTCGATTTATAAGTTATTGCTCGTGGCTAAAAATACGTTCCAAATGGCAGTTTTCCAATGACATTTTAACCAAGTTCAGAAGATCGAAACGGTATGACACTGTAATAGGGTGTTAGATAACCACTTAAACTTTATAAATAATAAATATAAAAAAAAATATGAGATCGTTATTGATTAATGAGTTATTGCTGAAAGGTGTCGGACTAACAAAGTTCGATATGTCAGTTTTCACATCACATTTTAAACATGTTCAGAACCCCGAAATGGTATGACATAGTAATAGGGCGTTAGATAAACGCATAGACTTTATAAATAATAAATATAAAAAATATATAATAAACCGTTTTCGATTTATAAGTTATTGCTCGTGACTAAAAAACGTTCGAAATGGCAGTTTTCCAATGACATTTTAACCAAGTTCAGAAGATCGAAACGGTATGACACTGTAATAGGGTGTTAGATAACCACTTAAACTTTATAAATAATTAATATTAAAAAAAATATGAGATCGTTTTTGATTAATGAGTTATTGCTGAAAGGTGTCGGACTAACAAAGTTCGATATGTCAGTTTTCACATCACATTTTAAACATGTTCAGAACCCCGAAATGGTATGACATAGTAATAGGGCGTTAGATAAACGCATAGACTTTATAAATAATAAATATAAAAAATATATAATAAACCGTTTTCGATTTATAAGTTATTGCTCGTGACTAAAAATACGTTCGAAATGGCAGTTTTCCAATGACATTTTAACCAAGTTCAGAAGATCGAAACGGTATGACACTGTAATAGGGTGTTAGATAACCACTTAAACTTTATAAATAATAAATATTAAAAAAAAATATGAGATCGTTTTTGATTAATGAGTTATTGCTGAAAGGTATCATCAAATCATATCGGAGTCTGAGGATGAAAACACCTTTCATAACGCCCAAGTTGAGATTATATTTACTTATATACGGTATATTGAGTGATACGCCCATAAATAGACTAATTAGCTTGAATTAAATACCATAACAAAATGTATTTCTCTTAATGGTTTAGTAGTTATGAGTTTTTGATGAGATGTACCATGTCTGTAGACATTTTCATTGTTGATTTTTATTTATAAGTGGAATGTTTGTAATACATATAATGGTTAAATAAAACACAATAGATAAGATTTTTATAATTTATTCACAAATTAGGCCTAATAATATTAGATTTAGGCCTACATATTGTCGGGAATCTGTTGTCTGCTAAAAGGCGGGAACGGTCGGTTTTGAGGTTATGTTGCATAGTGATGCGGCAGCCATCTTGTTTTTCTGTCAGCTGGTAATGTGACGTCAATGTTTAAATACCCTGAACAATAGAGGAGATGTGATGTCACAGTTTAAATACCCTGTTTCTGGAGTTATGGATATTTCCTTGCCAGTTTCACACACATATGATTTAGGTAAGAATGATGAATGTACCAAATGTTGCTTTTATCTAATTCCCTACATATAAATATATATATATGTAATAGAAAAACAGATTTATATATGAATTGCATTGAACAGTTTGAGCAAATTGCAAAACGGCTATTTGTACCTGACCAGTTTTGTTTGCAAAAAAAACCTCTAACAATATATAAATATAATAAAACCTTATTTTATTTGAAGGTTATAAAGTTATAAAGACAATAATATAAGAATGAATAGTCTAAAAGTTGTTTTTCAAAACATTACTATACCTACCGGTACATAAAATTGCAACATTATTTTTTTTTAAACAAAATTTTGTTATTCAAAGTGAGATAATATTTGTTAACACCTAACGCTTTCAATTGAGCTATGTAATATGATTCAGTAGTTATTTCCGTACAAGAATATATATAGTTATGGATAAAAAGGTATAAAATAAAATTGTTACTGTAAAACAGGCTTCACCCGGACACTTATTACTATTTTTAGGTTATAGTGCCTTCCCATCAACTATGTCACCAATAAAAACGGTACTTTGGTATTATACGGATGCTACTATTTTTGGAGGTTACATTTTTACCGGATACAAAGGATAACTACATAATTCGATAAAACGTACTTTTATTGACTTACTGTACAAATTTTACATCATTCTGATGAGCGGTCTTTGTGTTGTGCCTCCCAAAAGACAGCGATGTCCGCTAGGATCGTGTTGAATGCGTCGCCGCCGCTAGCAGCCACACCCGATCGCCACATGTACTCCGCCAAATATACAGCGCGCTGCAGCAGTTATGTTAGGATGGGTTATCATAAAAATACGTACGGTTTCCTCTTCATTTCGAGGTAAATCTCACACCAAAAGAACGTCACTCATTATGAAAACAAATGTAACGTAGTGACGGCAATAAATCACTCATGACACTGACCCAGATACAGGCGGTGACAGGTGATGCGCGCGCTCCGGTCAACGACCTGACCTTGGCCTATTTGGAGGGGGTTTGGCGGCCTGAAGTATGACTCATCAGGTATCATTCGATTCGTAAGGAAACAAGGAAAGTACTACAATCATTTTTATGATAACCCATCCTAACTTAACTGCCGCAGCGCGCTGTAAAAGGGTGGCATCCGTATAATACCAAAGTACCATAAAAACATTACCATTGTAAAGTGTGTGTATCATTTACTATATCCCTGTACCTTTATATATGTTGAAAGTTATTATAACATAAATAAATACCCCCGTCGCAGCAAACCTGCATAGTCAGCGAATTTCAAATTCACGTATATATATATGTCTTAATACTACATACAGCCACTTACCAAGTTTCATAAAAATATATTCACAAATAAGCGATATATACAATTTTAATTATTCTCTATAAGATTAACGTTGGTGATAAGTATGTAGGTTTGCTGAAACAACGAACACAAACAATTGGTTTTTATGCAAATATAAATAGAATTTAACTAGGCGAAGCCACATACCAAGTTTCATCAATATTCAATCATAAATAAGCGCTACATAACATTTTACTTATTCTCCATAAGAATAACATGGGGGCTGAGTACACAGGTTTGCTGCGACGGGGATAATCGACAAAAAATCCATTTTTTGTGCAAATATTGTATACCAGTACTACGTGAAGCCACATACCAAGTTTCATCAATATACAACCATAAATAATCGAGATATAAAATTGTATTTATTCTCCATAAGGATAACATTGGACAATGTACTGTGTTAGCACTTTGAATATCTCTGCAACGGTTGGGCTTAGAACCACAGTTTAAACACCAAAATGATTGTTTTGTGGAGCTGAAGTTATTGGTAAACACAAATGTAAAGTTTACATAACAATTAACTGAGGAAAAGTCAAAAACCTTTTTCCCATAAGATTAACATAGGAAATTTTATGAATAGGTTTTTTGGATTTTCTCCGCAACCACTTAACCTAAGTTAATAATTCAAAATACTACATTATTTGTTTTTAAAGCTCTATAGCATGGTCAAAACCAAAATTAAGTTTTTTTTATTTTAGGGTGAAAAATCAATAAAAACTGATTTTTGGAAAATTTAAAACCCCCATAAACCCTCCTTCTTCCCATGGTATGATTTTTCTGGTTTTCAAACTTAAAGTCATGTCGCTTTACACATTTGAGCCAAATTTCATCGAAATCAGACTTTTTTACTCAAGTTATCGCAGTAACGGACACACACATATATATATATATATATATATATATATATATACTAGTGGATTGCACGGGCTCTAGCCCCTAACATATGGTTTTTGTGTAAGTGGATAATCACAGCTGATTATTAGTTCATTTTTCTTATTTATAAAAACACTGTAGTGACATTTCCATAAGAAAATCATTGGATCTTTGAAATCCAGTGGGGCGTAGCCCAAGTAATTTTTGACATTTATTTCTGATATTTTTCCCACCGTCCTTGGCCCTCAAGCTTTAAAATGAATCATGATAACCTAGCTTAACTTCTTTCTAGCTCGAGGTATTTTGTGGGGAACGCTTCAATTATGGAATTATAAAGATATATATATATATATATATATATATATATATATAAATTTGAACGAATAATGTTTTTGGCATCTGGGGACCTCAAAACAAAAAGTTATCATGGTCTCGGGCTTAAGTCTTACCATGAGACCTACGGTAATAGCTTCTTCCCTATAGAGGAAATTCGCTAAAAATAAATAAAAGTGTCCGGGTCAACCTTCACAAACAGTCTTGACCCGGATACAAACCTAAATAACGTTAAAACGCATAAACTAACCTCTCCTGTCCGTAGTCGGACGGTGTTTTGAGGTCTGCAGATGCCTTTGTACCAGTCAAAGGCTTAAAAATAAAATAAATAACAAATTTGAATGGGTTGGGGATGAATAAAGAGCATTCTTACGTCATGTTTTCAGCTGAATATTCTTTGCAACTAAAATTAAACTAAACAAAGAACCGTAAGGGGAAAAGGCGTTTAAAATAGAGTTTGAAACGAAGAATAATACGACTATATATGTTTGTTCAACATGACCAGCGATGAGATTTTCTTCCTGGGGGCTGAAAACTGTCTATTTTCATGAGGCCCATTATATTTTCTACAGATATGATCACTTATCGTAGATTTGGGCAAAGGGTACTTTGGTATTATACGGATGCCACTATATTTGGAGGTTAAATTTTTACCGGATACAAAGGATAACTACATAATTCGAAAAAACGTACTTTTATTGACTTACTGTAAAAATTTTACATCATTCTGATGAGCGGTCTTTGTGTTGTGCCTACCAAAAGGCAGCGATGTCCGCTAGGATCGTGTTGAATGCGTCGCCGCCGCTAGCAGCCACACCTGATCGCCACATGTACTGCACCAAATAAACAGCGCGCTGCGGCAGTTATGTTAGGATGGGTTATCATAAAAATACGTACGGTTTCCTCTTAATTTCGAGGTAAATCCCACAACAAAAGAACGTCACTCATTATGAAAACAAATGTAACGTAGTGCACGGCAATAAATCACTCATGACACTGACCAAGATACAGGCAGTGACAGGTGATGCGCGCGCTCCGGTCAACGACCTGACCTTGGCCTATTTGGAGGGGGTTTGGCGGCCGGAAGTATGACTCATCAGGTATCATTCGATTTGTAACGAAACAAGGAAAGTCCTACAATAATTTTTATGATAACCCATCCTGACATAACTGCCGCAGCGCGCTGTATAAGGGTGGCATCCGTATAATACCAAAGTACCGGGCAAAGACTACTTTTTCGCCACTGCCCTTGCACTTCCTTCCTTTACTTAATCACTGCCTGCTCTAACACCTTGGCTTTCGAGTTATTTTTGTTCATCTTGGAGACTGTACCGTACCTCACAAAACAATGTTTCATAAATTAAAAGTACAAATTTTAATGTTAATCACAGATAGGTACCGTATCAGGGCTAAATACCACAATGTTATTATTAGTTACGTCAGTAACAGATGGCGCGAGTCACATCCACGGAGTATAATTAATGTGTCCGGGTCAAAACTGGAATACGTAAATGTGAAATATTTTTTACATACATGTTGTAAATAGCTTTAGATAGCATGGCATTATGCACGCTTAAATTTAGAATAAAAATGTACCTTCACGAAATCAATCGGACGAACGTGACAAAAATTACATTTCTTAATTAGGCCTAGACATATATTTTATTTTTGCGAAAAGTTGTCAGTTGGTAAACTTGCAAAATAAAACCAATAAAACCATCGTACGCAATTATAACCTATACAGCTATGTAGAGCGTGTTCTGCTCTTAACAAATGTATAATGAACGACTGCACAATTTTGCAGGTTATTTTAAAAATATTTATGTTGACAAATATGTACGTGTCTGGGTCAAGATCCCCGTCCGGGTCTAGCTGGTATTACGGTATCACGTTTTTGAGACAAATTGTATTTGAGAGACAGCAATTACAGGCCTAGGCCTATACTTTACACAATTTATCACTTTTAGTAATTTTTACGAATAAATACTACTATTCAGTCACACATTACACTTCACTACGCTTATTTCACAGAAACATCGTGGATATACAACGAAAACAAGTATTATAAATTCACTTACAACAAATAAACAAACCCATCGTATAATAGCTGTTGGGAGTCAAACAATAACAGGCATCTTTCATCATGCAATTTTTCCGATTGGTGAGACAGGCTACCAATCTTATAGAAAATATTCAGTGTTCTTTCCTCTTCAAATTGATATAAGAACATATCGTACATGTAATATGAATTTACACTACGTATTGGCCTAGGCTAATATGTGTTCTGCATATCGTCTCGAAGAGATGATGCTGCCAGTTGTCGAAGACGTAAAATATGAAGATTTTATAATTTTGCAAAGTCTGTCTGAATATAACTCGGCATTATACTGAATACCACCAGAACAGGAATTCCCCCGTTTCCAGGTGTACCACTCGTTTCTGGCTAGAAACAAAATTAACTTTGCTATGATTTTTGGAAACTTACTGTGTTCATTAATTTCTCAACACATACAATCGACTTCGCGCAAAATGTTCATTCAAATTTTTCTCGATTACATTGATCTACTGCTGCTATAAGGTTCATTTATGTAGTGAAATGAATGTTCAGAATGTTATATTTCGATTTGTATAACAATTATCCTATTCAAGGCGCTTTTCCAATGCATTTTGAACAGTTGAAAAAATAATGACTCATTTTGTCTCCAGGAGACGATTGCCAGTACGGAAAACACTTTGCATTCATCTCTCAGAGACGAATGCCAGGCAGAGGGTTAAGTTATCTTGTTTAACCATAGCAGTGGCCTAATGTTGAAGTGGGAAATGGCCAAGCAGATTTGGTGATTTTGCAGACTTTTTTTGAAAATTCGTATAAATTCAACCTTAGAAGTAAACCTAGCCAACCTTGTATTCATTTTGATCAGAAAGAACAGGAGAATCTAAAAATACTAAAATAACAAAGATCTAGGAAAATATTTTTTGGTAACGTGAAAAAAATAAAAAAAAATTTATTTTTAGAAATTTCAAAAACAGCCTAGGTAAAGTTTTTTCTACAGATTTTTATGGAAAATTCATTATAAACATTTTGTAAACAATCTAATTCCTTATTTAGAAATATATAACATGTTGTGGAAAGAATTTTTTTGTAAGTTTTAGGGGCGTAATATAATAATAAACGGAAACCCGAAATACGCGTAAACTGTACAGTGTTAGTTTGTGTTGTAAATAACTCATGTAATAAATGTATATACTAATAATGATATATACATATTTTTAGTAAAGCTAATGAAGTAAGGAATCCAAAAAAGTCATAAAGTTGATGATAACAAATTTGTATCACTTATAAATAAATGTAAATAAAAGAATGGTTGTTTTGCTATTTTTGCGTATTTGGAAAAAAAAGATTTCACAGTATTTAGTATATAACTTTTTTGCCAAATTTTGTATCCCCAAATCAATATATTGTAGTACATTCAATTCCCTACATAGAAATATATAAAATGTGATACATAGAATACATAGAAATATACATACCTATAAATATATATAACTCACTACTAGGCCTACCAGATAAATAATCCAATTAGCCTACGACGCCTATTACACATCATCAGAAAGTCGTTCACCTCAATATCACTACCTATATCACCCGCTAAATCGTCATCTATGTCACTAATACTTTCTTCAAGAGCACCCCAAATGTCACTACAATCCATTTTTGCGTAAATTCGGCTAAATAAATAACTAAAACACTCTTACACAACTGACAACGATCAAATAATAACATAGCACACCATTTTGGACTGACTGGACATTGCATGTTTCAGATGTCATGTCATATTGTCAACAAAAACACAACAAATCAAGACAGACATAGGAAGAAAGCCTGAAATCTGTTGTTTACTGTGATACCAAATACAATACAGTTTGGAGCGAGCCAAACAAACTGACTGAGACTTCGTAAACAGCTCCGCAGTTTATTATTAGGCAAAAATGTAACGTAATGAAACATTTCCTTGGTGATGAAGCCAAGGGCAAACAGTGCTGCCAACGGCAAATCTCAATTACTCTACATTTCTTCCTCTTCAATATAACATATTATTTAACTAGTAACTATAACATACACTGCATATAAACACGATTTTCTGATCCGATCAATTTGGTCGGATTGGCCATTCCAAAAAAAAACCCAGAAACACCTGTTTTCATAAAATCATATAAACTGTCCAATCAATGTTTCATTCTAAAAATCAATACCAATGTAAAACGCTACTCCTTAGCTGTGCATTGGTACCAACCGCATCTTCCTGCGAGAAAAATTACCCGAGCTGGGTAATTTCAAAAATATTGTGTTTTACCATTGTCAGAGCGTCGGCTGCAGCAATTGCGTTGCGCCAAAAATTCATTTGATTTCTAATCGTCGTGTAACATTTTTATACAGCTGCTACACGGTTCATTTATGTAATACCCCCGTCGCAGCAAACCTGCATACTCAGCGAATTTCCAATGAATTATAACATAACACATTAAGCCACTTAACAGGGATTCATAAGAAATATATTCACAAACAAGCGATATTTAAAATATTAATTATTCTCCATAAGAATAACATTGGGGATGAGTACGCAGGTTTGCTGCAACAAGGAACACAAAATAATGGATTTTTATGCAAATATCAATAGAACTCATCTTAGTGAAGTCACATACCAAGTTTCATCCATATACATTCATAAATAAGCGATATATAACATTTAAATTAATTTCCATAAGAATAACATATGGACCGAGTACCTAGGTTTGCTGCTACGGGACCCATAGGCGAAAAATTGTTTTTTTGTGCAAACAACAATAAACCACATACCAAATTTTGTCAGTTTATGTTCATAAATAAGCGAGATATACAATTTTTCTTTTCCTCCATAAGAATAACATTAGACAACGTACTGTGTTTAGCACTTTCAATATCTCAGTAACCAATTGACGTAGAGCAATGATCAAGATACCAAATTGTTTGTTTTTTTTATGCTGAATTCAATGGTGAAAATTAAAATTTGATTTTAATAAAAATTACATGTGGAAACTCCAAAAAACCCATTTTAGGGTACAAAACCCCCCCAAAACCCCCCTTCGGATGGTGCGATTTGTCTGGTTTTCGAACTCGTTCAAATAAATGGTACTTTACACGTTTGTACCAAATTTCATTAAGATCGGACCTCTTTTAAGAGAGTTATCGTGCTTACGGACACATATATATAAATATATATAAATATATATATACATAAATAAAAATTTGAACGAATGTTGTTTTTGGCATCTGGGGACCTCAAAATGAAAAGTTATCATGGTCTCGGGCTTAAGTCTTACCATGAGACCTACGGTAATAGCTTCTTCCCTATAGGGGAAATTCACTAATAAAATGAAAGTTCAGAATGTTATCTTTCGAATGATATACAGGTATATATTGATCACTTTTGAGTTTATTATTACTGGTTTTTTAATGTTACAAAATTTTCAGCCATATCCGATAAATTTTGTGGTAGCCACTCTGGGCGATATAAAAATCCCACCAAATTGGTCGGATGGCCACGGCTAGAGTTAATATGCACAACCTTCTAAGTTTGTCCACCTTTGCTATAAATATTAGTTAAATAAGTTTAGATAGTAATTTTGACATTTCAATCAACATTTGACACAGACTATCCAACAAGTGTTAGTCAACAACGAAGGAGCTGGTAATGGTTTCCACATCATTCATTCTTTTTTGCTGCTGCAAAACCTATTTATCATCTTAACATGAATAAGTAGGTATATGTTTATGATTGGAACAGGTTAGGATAGGTAATGTAAAGTTATATTTGGTTAGGTTGTTTTATGTGGGGGTATATTAAGGTAGGTTAGGTCAGGGCCTAGGATGTTTTAGGTCCAAGGGTACATTAAGTTAGGTTTGGTCAAGACTTGAGCACAATTTGAATAACAAGAACCTTATTTTTTTAAACAAAATATTTTGCCCATTTTCCCATTCAAACATCATCTGTTACTGTAATTCCTTTGTTGTGAGTAAATCAAGGTCCAGGAATGTAAATGATAAAATCTCACCAATTATAAGAAATGTAAGGTTTACTTAGTTTATGGCTAATTAGCTAGATATATAGTTGCAGACCAGGTGGCTAAAATCTAACCTTGCACACAAACCTTAAACGAGTGCCTAGGCTTAGGAAAAGTTTAAGAACAAATGAAGAATCTTACCAAATCTCGTAGAGGTTAAGCACAACTATTTCACAATTCTGTCGGCAAAAAAATATCACTGAGTAATTGAATAAATTCGAAATATCAACAAACAGACAATCGATTTTTCAATATTTTGCATTAGCATCAGTTAATCGGTAACCGAGTAATCAGAAATCACAATCAGAAGAGAGTACTAAGTAGTATAAAAGCAAAAGCCGGCAAGCCGCCGAAGCCGGAAAAAAACAGTGGGGCAGTGTTGCCACCAAGACCAAGTAGGTAAAATTTTAACCTCTACGAGAGGTGACTTTACCCCAAACTTATTGTAAATTACCATAAAAGTTAGTTTTCTTCTATAAAAATAAACCCCCACAACAATTTAAAATATACTAAAATATATTTCGAATAAGATTACCCTTATTAATTTCTACGCCCTCGATCTTGTTTTTAATATATTTTAGTATATTTTCAGTTGGTTTTGGGGTTTAATTTTTAAAGAAGTAAATTAACCAATTAATTTAATTAAGTAGTTTGAATAGGTTAAAATTATATGAAGGCATTCTCTATAGAGTCCCCGGAAGACAGTATTGAGCCCTTTACCCTTAAGGCGGAGCGGGATATGGTGCAGCTTTCCTGTTCGGGATAGTTAAGGCCGCGGAAAGCCCCAGGGCATAGTCTAATATAACAGACAGTTACAGTATAGAAACTCAGCTGTCTACTTGTTACTTACTTACTTGTTACTTGTTGTTTCCGTTCATAGGCCGATGGCGTTGAACAGGTCAAAGTGCTGAATAAGTTTCAGCCACTACAGAATGTGATTGGTAGGGAGGGGAGGGGTCAGAGAGTCACACAGGGAGAGTCACCTCATTGCCTGAGGTGTTCAATACTACTTTCCACAGAATAAAAACAGTGCACAATCAAATAATTCTTAAGTGTTACTTTAAATTTGTTGTCGTCAGCAATGGATGAAATGAAGTTAGGCAACATCTGATAAAATTTTAAACCGGCGTAAAGAGGTTTTTTTTTCAAAGACCAACAGTTGTCTAACCGACACTTTTCTAAGTTGTCGAACGGAAGTGGAGCGACTCACAAGCGCACGTAGCGGTTGGTGGTGTGACTACAACCACAACCAGTTACTTCTACCATAGATTAAACATACTCCTTAGTAGATAGTTCATCGACAAGCTATCAGATGAAGACGGCCAAAATGGCTGAACGGTGGCGCGCTCTATCGGGGTTTTCTAGTACTAGCGCTCCGGCGGCATCAGTGCAGTGGCGCTACCTCGTGGCCAACGATAAGCGGGGGGAAGGGGGGAGAAAGCATTCGTGTGCGAGAGAGAGCGGGAGTAATTATGGGAGAGAGAGCAGTGGCGGATTTAAGCAATTGCCGCCTAAGGGCTATTAGGAAATCTGCCGCCCTCCCCCCCCCCCCGCCCTTTGACCTTTTCGCCGCCCAGGTTTACCCACATGTTATATATATCTTGTTTGGTTATTTTGTGACAATATCTAAGGAAGTTACGATTTAACTGAATTTAAGAAATTTCTATTATTTCCTAGTTGAAAAAACAGTAAAAAAACGTATAATTGACTTGATTCACATATTAACACAGTTTAATATTCAATATAGCCTACTCAAAGACAATCAGCCCTAGAGACAAATGTTGGTGTTAAAAACAGTGAACCAGAGCTACTTTTAATAACAAGAAAATCCTTTAACAAAGGCCTAAAAATCCCTTCTTATACTCTTATACTTCGTCAAAACATTAATTTTTACACCAACGCATTGACTACTAAAAATTATAATAAATAACCTATAGTAAGATATGATTACACTGTAGCCTTAAAATTCGTAATTCAGACCATTAGCCTCAAAATCCATATTTTAATCCTGAATTAGCGCTTTTCAATACAGTTTTTCAGTCATTTTGCAATTTATACTTTTATACGTTTAATTTTAATTGTTTATATGTTTTAGACGATCAAAATATAAAATTAATTGATGTAGGCCTAATTCATAAAACTCTACACACTTTCAAACACTTCTTCTAGTTTCACCTCCATGATGTTGTAGATCCAAAGAATTGAAATATAATACCTTCAGGATGGAGTCACTACTCTCTGACAAATAACCTTCAAAAAGCGTGCCGTCATATTTGGTATTTTGTCCTGTTGTGGTATCAACTTGTTGGTTGGATGGTGTCATTCGATGTACAAGGCGGCTTGTTATCAACACTATTTCCAAATCCATATTAAAATGGTGTTTTGATTTAACTCAAATCATAACTTTGCTTCGAAATAAACAATAAAATTACATATAAAATATGTCTTAAGATTATAAAATTAAGTTTAACATCATCATGATTCGCCTAAAATGTGACAAGATATTAATTTAAAGACTTCAAATATCACAGTTTTTCATTTAATGAAATGGGAGATTTTGACACCGTCCCACCCAAAAAATATATATAGAGGTCTTGCCTGGAGTAAAAAACTGCAGCCTACATGCTGACCACCATTTTGACCCTCTGTCAACTATGCTCCCATGGTAACAGCCAATCAAATGATATCTTCACAAATTATGTTAGTCTTTATTTGTCTTTGGTCAGATGTTTTGTTTTAAAAAATATCATCCAGGATGAACGATTGTGTTTGGTAGTCTTTGATGGTAAGTATAAAACGGCTGAAATAACTTTCTTTGTTAACTTGAGTTTGGAAATGAATCGACAATATCATTGTAATCTAAATTTTGTTATTGCCATCTCAAATTCGATTGTTGCTACATTTATCAGCAGTGTGCCTTAGTCATTATTGATATTGTGTAAAAAATAATTTTAATGGTATGCAATACGGGTAAACTTGGAAGTCCGTGAGTTGGACGTAGTCATAGTGGCGCAGTGCCTGATGTAGTTCGTGGCTTGCCGCCCTTTCTCCTGTAACGTAATCGTCTTGTCGCTAGTACGGATGAATGACAAATGCATTATGAATGTTTTGAGGAACTACAGTGCAAAGGACAGCAAGTGTAATACATTAGTCTCTGATTGCTACCTTTATCTTTAAAAGGGCGGCACACCGTCATTGTTATCCGTTTTTGTCAAAATGTTCCCCGTTTCAACATTTCTTATGTAAACAACTTTTTAATTTTCTGTAAATTTGCCGCCCCTAAAAACTTGGCGCCCTGGGCTACAGCCTCTTTAGCCCCCCCCCTAAATCCGCCACTGAGAGAGAGGGCGTGAGAGAGAACGGCCGGGGCCAAAGTAGGCCCCGGAAAGGCACTGCCGACACCGCCGGCGCCGGTGCTCGCAGCGCGTCTGCCAGCCCAGCTTTGCCTTCCCATCGTCATCGTCGAATTAAAGCGGCTTCTCCCTTGTTATTTTTTTGTTATTTGTTTTATAACAAACAATATTTCCTTATTAAAATCCTATTTCATACTTTTTCCCAATTTATATTTTTTTCTTTTAGCGAATTTCCCCTATCGGGAAGAAGCTATTACTGTAGGTCTCATGGAAAGACTTAAGCCCGAGACCATGATAACTTTTTGCTCTGAGGTCCCCAGAAGCCATAGTTGGGAGCGTCAAATTAGGCAGGTGGGGGATTTCGCAATGTTACCAGTTTGAGCAAAACATTTTAGTAAAACAGATTGGATTTCCCCAAAACACATGTTTACAGAATCCTATTTTGTCTTCTATTTCAGAAAGTCAGCTGACATTTATTATAAAACTACAAACTGGAATTCCATATCAGTGGTTCTGTAAATTTAACAAATTCATTTAGTACCAAAAGGAGTAATCAGATCGCGTAGAGGTTCACCACACAGTGTAACCCCACTTCCGATACCGTTTCCAGTCCAGTGAAGCAGGCTTTATGACCGATGTCTACCACCATCGTTAACAAGCATTGTCAGATTAAATAAATCTTGATTTAAATTAGAATTGAACTTATCGGTGTCTGTATTTAGGAAAAGAAATAGACTTCTTTGATAAGAAATGTTCAGGATAATTATTCTCTCCTCTTCAAACAGAAAAATATTACGTAACGAATTAGAGTATTTGATGTTGGGAATAAGAAATGAAAATGTTTATGGCTCTTACGCAGTTATCTTAAAATAATTAGGTCATTATAAGTCTTAGAAAATTGATTCTAATATTTTTTGCATACAATATATGAATTAGTATATCTTATATTGTAAGAGCATAAAAGTACCTTACATAATAGAGGACAGCTGTTTAATTTTATTTGATTTTACGCTGGATTTCAAACTAAGCTTAAATTGACACGTTCACGTAAAGGTCGCTGAATCCTGAAAGGTCGCTTGATCCTTGGACCGATGTGGCTGCATCTCACAGCACGAAGACGATGAGGACAAAAGTCATCTTGTTATTTGACTGTTCACCCTTGTATGATGAATGCTTCAGAAGCGTGGTGGTTTGTCTTGCCAGCAAGACAAACAGGAAACACCTGGAAGCTAATCCAATAATCGAGGCTCAGAAAGATCACCTGCCAGCTCTGGTTTGTCTGGAATTCTACCATCCACAACTCGAATGGAGGCCCGAACCCCACGAGGACTTCACGGAAATAAAAACTTGCCTCCTTTTTCTGAGAGCAGCGGTTGAGTCGCATCTCGACTACATCAGGGAGCTCTACAGGTGATTTGGCATCACAGATACTGGGTCTTAGTAAAGCGTTTGATATGGTGAACCATAAACTGCTCATAGAGAAACTTAACCATCTTGGCATTACAGGAAGAGCAATTGATTAGGTGTCTTCAATTCTCAATGGAAGATCACAGACTTACATTGATACGGGTGGTTGTCTTAGTAAACATCAGTCAGAGGAAATTATCGTCAGCTCCGGGGTTCTGCAAGGATAGATCCTTGGACCAATCCTTTTTTTATGTTTCATTAATGATATTGCCAGCAGTGTCCCTGGCGTTGATTTATGTTTGTTCGGTGACGACACTTCCCTTAGTATTTCTAACAATAAATGTAGAAGCTTTCTTGAGGTCGATTCTTTCATTAAGTGTAGTCAACTGTTACAGTGGTTCAGCGAAAATAACCTTCTAGTAAATACAGATAAAACCCAGTTTATCGATTTTAAATTGAAAGACCTTCATGGAATATTTACTAAATCCATTGTGACGATTGGTGATGCTGAAATTGAGTCAAGTCAGCAAACAAACTTTTTGGGGTTTGTAATTGACTCCCGTCTTAATTTTTCTTTTCACATTGCTAAGGTTTGTAGTAAGCTGAGCAGTTGATTGTTTATCCTCCGTCGTTAGGCCTTTTTTTTCAAATAGAGAAGTTTTGTTGTCACTTTATTATGGTTGTTTTTCCCCCATATGGCCTACGGGGTGGCTATTTGGGGATTCGAAACGGAGAAGCATAAGCAAGTGTTTCGTTGCCAAAAGAAGGCGCTTCAGTAGATTTTTGAAATGAAAATGTCTGAATCATGCTTGGGAATTTTTTCTTATAACAATATGCTGACATTCCCTTGTTTTAGCGAATTTCCCCTTTAGGGAAGAAGCTATTACCGTAGGTCTCATGGTAAGATTTAAGCCCGAGACCATGACAAATTTTTTTTAGGTACCCAGATGACTAAAACACTATTCGTTCAAATTTATATATATGTTATATATATATATATATATATATATATATATATATATATATATATATATATATATATATGTGTGTGTGTGTGTCCGTGAATGCGATAACTTGAGTAAAAAACGTCCGATTTCGATTAAATTTGGGTCAAATGTGTAAAGTGACATTTATGACTTTAAGTTCGAAAACCAGAAAAATCGGGCCATGGGAAGAAAGGTTTATGGGGATTTTAAATTTTCCAAAAATCAGTTTTTTGCATTTTTACCCTAAAATTTTTAAAACACATAATGTTGGTTTAGACCTTGTTATAGAGCTTAAAAAAACAAATAATATGGTATTTTGAATTATTAAGCTAGGTTAAGTGGTTGCGGAGAAAATCCAAAAAAACCTGCTCATAAAATCTGCTATGTTAATCTTGGGAAAAAGGTTTTTGGCTTTTCCTAAGTTAATTTTAATGTAAACTTCACATTTGCTTTTACCAATCAACTCAGCTCCACAAAACAATCATTTTGGTGTTTAAATTGTGATTCTACGTCCAACCGTTGCAGAGATATTCAAAGTGCTAAACACAGTACGTTGTCCAATGTTATCCTTATGGAGAATAAATAAAATTTGATATCTCCATTATTAATGAATGTATATTGATGAAACTTGGCACGTGGGGTCACATAGTACTGGTATATTGATATTTGCACAAAAAATTGATTTTTTGTTGATTATCCCCGTAGCAGCGAACCTGCGTACTCAGCCCCCATGTTATTCTTATGGAGAATAAGTAAAATGTAATGGCTCCCTTAATTATGAACATAAATTAATAAAACTTGGAATGTGGCTTCACCTTGTTGAGTTATATTGATATTTGCATAAAAACCCATTTTTTTAGTTCCTTGTTGCAGCAAACCTGCTTACTCATCTCCCATGTTATTCTTATGGAGAATAACTAAAATGTTATATAGTGCTTACTTATGATTGAATATTGATTAAACTTGGTATGTGGCTTCACCTAGTTAAATTATATTTATATTTGCATAAAAACCAATTGTTTGTGTTCCTTGTTTCAGCAAACCTATGTACTCATTACCAATGCTATTCTTATGGAGAATAATTAAAATTGTATATATCGCTTATATATGAATATATTTTTATTAAACTTTGGTATGCGGATTTATATGGTATTAAGACATATATTATGCATTGGAAATTCGTTGAGTACGCAGGTTTGCTGCGACGGGGGTATTTTGTATTCCTTGTTTCAGCAAACCTGCATACACAGCCGCCATGTTATTCTTATGGAGAAAAATGTGATAAATTGTTTATTAGTTAGTTAATTTGCTAAGTATGCAGGTTTGCTGCAACCAGGGCCGTATTTCCCTACCGGCAGACACGGCGGCTGCCGGGGGCCTCGGCCTGGGAAGGGGCCTCACTTGGGGCCCCTTGATATCTTTTTCGCTTTAAAAACATGTTATTATGACAACATTTTTATTAATACCCGGTACATTACTTATGCTTCCCGATTTTTACCTCATAAATTAATTTTTAAATTATGATTGAGATGGAATTATTTATTAACTAGTAGTGGTGTGTACTCGAAAATTCGTTTGAAAAACTCTAAACGTTTTTCAAAATACTCGGAAAGTTCAAGCGAGGGTTTTCCGATGATCTCCGGACGATCGCGACCCCCAAATCGGGTAGTAACGACCACAAAAGATGACAGCGTAAACAGACATGTTTTTGGTCATAAAAAACAACCAAACGTGTGAAAATGACGACCGGACCGCGTAATATCGGTTAAAAACTATTACGGAAAACTTAATGTCGGCCAAAATAAAGTCTGGACCACATAATAACGGCCGATAATGACGACGTTAAAGATAATATCGGCCAAAAACGGCGTCCGGGCCACTTAATGCCGGCCGAAATTGACTTCGCGACACATGACGGCCAGAGATGATAGCATCTGGATCGCGTAATATCGGCCTTAAATTATGGCGGAAAACACAATGTCGGTCAAAAAGTGGTTATAAGCGAAGTCCTGACCAAGTGATATTGGGACTATGTATTTTTGGCCTAAAAAAACGGTCAGACCATGTTTTCTTTGTCAATACATATTCTATATTGATTGTACTGGCCAATCTTGTGTGTTGTTATAATTAGTTAGAAACCAAGTTATTTAGACTATCAAATATTGAATGTGTTGTCCAAATCCCATTACAATCCCATCTGAAACTACAAACAAACAACAATATATTTCTGATGGCAAATACTCGCTCGAAAATACTCTAAACTCAAGAATAATTGGCACTACTCGAATCGATCCAAAAAATTAGCTAGCCGCTTGGTTTACTCGCCGATCGGACAAAAAAAATCAACAAAGTTCTGAAAATCAGTATTGAAAATCAACAAAGTTTTGCAAAAACCCTCCATAGCACTTTTAGTGTTGGTTAAAGTGTTAGATTCTCTTGTAAACTATGTTGAGAAAAATATTTGACATATTTATGAAAGCTGCGGAAGAAATGAGAAGAGCTAAGCATTTTATGAAACTCCATGAAAACAGTCTAAAAACAATTTTAATCAAATTGTAATTGTAACAAATTAATCTTAAAACAAATAAACAAATAGTAGAGTAGAGGGGCCTTACTGGAGTGAGCCGCCGGGGGCCACAACAATCCTGAACACGGCCATGGCTGCAAAGGTGGAATTTTATTACTTTTGTGTATTTTTTGTGAATTTCCCCTATAGGGAAGTTTGCGAATTTCCCCTATAGGGAAGAAGCTATTACCGTAGTCGGCATGGTAAGACCTAGGCCCGGGACCATGATAACTTTTCGTTTTGAGGTCCCCAGACCCCAAAAAACACCATTCGTTCGAAACTGTATATATATATATATATATATATATATATATATATATATTATGTTATAATGATTGAGTAGGGCTACTAATATATATATATATATATATATATGTGTGTGTGTGTGTCTGTGAGCACGATAACTCTCGTAAAAATTATCCGATTTTGATGAAATTTGGTATAAACGTGTAAAGCAACATTTATGACAATAAGTTCGAAAACCAGCCAGATCGCTTTATCCGAAGGGGTATTTTGGGGGGGTTTTGTACCCCAAAAATGGGTTTTTCGAATTTTTTACATATCATTTTGGAAATAGTCAAATTTTAGTTTTTACCATTGGATTCAGCTTAAAAAAACACACAATTTGGTATTTTGATCATTTCTCTACGTCAATTGATTACCGAGATATTGAAAGTGCTAAACACAGTACATTGTCTTATGTTTTTCTTATGGAGGAAAATAAAAATTTTATATATCGCTTATTTATGAACGTATACTGACGAAACTTGGTATACGGCTTCATATGGTTGTGGACCATTGATATTTGCTCAAAAAAACAATTTTTTACCAAAGTCTCCCGTAGCAGCAAACCTGCGTACTCAGCCCCATGTTATTCTTATGGAGAATAAGTAACGTGTTATCTCCCTTCATTATGAAAATAAATTAATGAAATTTGGTATGTGGCTTTACCTACATGAGTTATATTGATATTTGTATAAAACCCCATTTTTTGTGTTCCTTGCTTCAGCAAACCTGCATACTCAGCCGCCATGTTATTCTTATGGAGAATAATTAAAATGTCATAAATAGTTTATTTATGAATGTATATTGATGAAACTTGGTATGTGGCTTTATGTGGGATTAAGATACATATATATGCATTGGAATATCGCAAGAGTACGCAGGTTTGCTGCTACGGGGGTATTATTGATAACATTATGATGGCGATTTCATCTTTAATCTTTCAATATATGCAAATACTTTATATCATTTGTATTTACACAAGTAAAATTTGATAATTTTTAAAATGTCTACATTCCACTCACTTTGAAAGAAAACCTGAACACATTTACAATACAATAAAATTATGTACAATACTAAATGAATAATTTTAACTGGTTATCAAATTTTAGCAATTCAATCAGTGCAAACACATGTTGTGATGGTAGTATTATTAAAATGGTAGTCACAACAAAATTGTTAAATTTAAATTACTAAACTGAATTTTACTCAAAATACTAGATTTATTAGTGATTTTATTTGTTTGTTTTAGTATTTGTTTACAGGAAGACATGATATCAGTGTTTTGATTCAGCAGAGTGATCCTGCCGTCATCGCAAGGCAGATGATATGAAAGCTCAGAGCTGTATATCGAGGTCAACACATCACCATAAAGAAATCATTTCCTCTCTTGGATTCACTTTGCAAACACTGCTTTGACAAAATGCTCAGCTTATGTTATCGCTGGCCTGAATTAAGTTTCCTCTATACATACCTACTAGAAGAATTTGTAGTGTATTTGTGAACAAATATTTTCCGATCATGAAATGTAATGTAATTGAGTAGTATAATTGTAAAATTCAATTTATTGAGTAATATCTATAGTTATTATTAATTAATTTTATTAATTCTATTCTATCTTGCAAATAGCGAATCAAAACCTATAGGGATTTGTCAACATCTATTTTATAACTGAATTATTTTGACAGTGTCCTCCATGGGAAAATGTGTACATGTAGGGGAGGAAAAGGTAGACCTATTGACCATGACAATAGAAAATACCCCCGTCGCAGCAAACCTGCGGAGAAAATTTAAATTTTCATTTTGCGGTAAACACAGTACATTGTTCAATGTTATTCTTATGGAGAATACAAAAATTACCATTTCTCTCTTATTAGATCAATTTCGTTCAAACTTGATATGCGTGTCAAGTTAGCATTGGCCAACAGAGGAAATTCAAAATATTTTGCCCCTAATTATCCTGAGGAGGGGAATAGGGGGTATTTCCCCTCTTAAAACCACGTGTGCAGCGGTGGAATCTGTAGTGCCTCCTAAACAGGGATTTGGGTGGATATTTTTGAAAAAAACTTGTTTAGAAGATTTTCTGTACATTCGACCGTGCTTTGTATTCTATATTTAGTAAATCAAAACTAATTTATTCATTAAAGTTGGGCTAAAAGGGAGAAAGTATATGTCAGTTTCCTGATACCGTTTATTTTTGGAGGCACTACAGAAACCTTTGCTATGTGCATTGGTTTTAAGGTGGGAAATGCCCCTCATCCCCCCCCCCCTGGGTTAAGAGGCAACATGTTTTGAATATCCTCTGTTGGTCAATGTCAACTTGATGTGCATATCAATTTGTAACAAAATTGATCAGTAAATAAAAGATAAGTGGTAATTTTTGTATTCTCCATAAGAAAAACATTGGACAACATATACTGCGTTTAACGCAAAATGAAAATTTCAATTTTATCCACAACCATAGTAATCGTAGAATAATAGTTCAAAATACTAAATTGTACAGTTTTTTTTAGCTTCTTTTACTGTTGATAAGTAATACTGTATTTGTTAACATTTATGGTTTTAAATAGAAAATAAAAAATACCAAATTTTGGATGATACGGCCTGTAATTTCTAAACTCAAATTTTTCCAGAATGTCATTTTGTTGGAAACCTTAAGCTCAACAAACCCCTAAATTTTAATCAAAATCGTTAGAGCTGTTTTTTAGAAGTTAGGATTTTCCATGATTTTAACGATGTTTGGGGGATAATTACCCTTAAAAATCAGAAATGAAAAAAAGTCTGGAGATGTTGTGCATTAGTAGTACCTACATACAAAATTTCATGAAAATCGGACTACTGGCGTCTTCTCTAGCTCTGTACACATCCACACAGACACACACACACACACACACGAATATTTCCGCTAACAACTCAAATTCGAAAATGTTGACGAAAACAATACTTTCTCCTTATACTATGCAAAGGGGGAGAAAGTAAAATCTATCTCAATCCAATATCTGATTATTTATTCAAGTGAAAACCTACCTGGAATTGAGAGTTACCGTTATGAAATGACTTGATTCGGATAAATTGATAAGGTCTTTTCTCAATAGCAATGACTTTCAAGTAACTCATTTAAAATCCTACCCAACAAAACAAGTTCTTTCATAAACAAATGTTATGCAATTTATGCAGAAATGTAAGAGTTATATTGGTGTGGTACCTATTTATGAAATAGTTCATCAAAGAACTCATAAAATTCACCATCAAGTTTAGGAGTTATTTTAGGGTAATAATCCTTGTTAATTGTGTGTCAAACAAAATAACTCATACTTGTTTGCTTGCTTGCAACTTTTGATCTCAAAAACAGCTCCGACTTCCTTCAAAAGTTGTCCTAAACATCAACATGGGTTCCCAAGATCAGTGATTAAAACTATTTCATATAAATTGAGCATATAAAAAATTAATTTAATTTGTTTATATAAAAAATATACTTTAAAGCTTAAAGGGAAAAGTTACAATAACAACTGGTTAATTTACCTCAAAAACCAATGTTTAGGTTCAGGGAGCAAAAAAACACACAATTCTCCAGATACCTCAAATTTGAAAATATTGGCAAAAAATTATGTTCTTCATGTACTATTTATAGCGAGGAAAAGTAAAAACTGTAATGAAATTTTAAGTACATTATAATGTGTTTAGTATAATTAATCTTGCAAAGATATATGAAAATATATGTGGATGAAAAATAAATCATTAACATTGTTAAAGATTTTAAAAACAAATCATCTAGTGGTTACGATGAAATTCCTGTGAAATTAATTATGTTTGCTATCAAACCTCTTCTTAAACCTTTAGTACATTTAGTAAATTCTTCCTTTGTGTCTGGTATTTTCCATTCACAGCTCAAAATTTCTAAAATTGTGCCTATTCATAAAAAAAGGAAGCAAACAGGATCCAGATAATTACCTCCCAGTCTCAGTTCTCCCATCATTATCAAAGATTTATGAAAAAGCTATGCATAATAGATTGGTAAATTTTCTGGAAAAAAGCAAACTGTTTGATGTAGAGCAACATGGTTTCAGAAGAGGAAAATCTGTTGTCTCTGCTTTAGCTGAATTTTCTGAATGTATAATTGACTCGGTAGACCGGGGAGAGAGACCAATTGGAATATTTATGGATCTCTCTAAAGCATTTGACTCTATTTCTCATACTATTGCACCTAAAAAATTAGAGTCCTTTGGAATCACAGGCATTGCTTTAAATTGGTTTTGTTCTTACCTTTCTAATCAGTTCTAATTTGTAGAAATATCAAATGTATTAGGTAGTAAAATCACTAAATTTCAATCAAATAAATTAAAAACAAAAACTGGGGTTCCCCAGGGTTCAATTCTTGACCCTTGATAACAAGGGTCAAGAATTGAACCCTGGGGAACCCCAGTTTTTAGATAACAAAGAAATAATTCTTTGTTATCTACAAGGCTTTCTAGAAACACTTGAAAATATCGACAATATTAAAAGCCAACTCATCCTCTATGCCGATGATGTAAATTTAATTTTATCAACTAAAAGGGGGAAGCTCGATTACACATCATATAGGTGGTCCATCGACCCTCTGATCAATTGAAAGAAATATTAAATATCTAAGGAAGGGTCTATGGCCCATCGAACCATTTGTACAAATTTTGTTTTATTTATAAAAGGGGTCGATGGACCATCGACCCAGTTTGTATATTTCTCTAATTACAGTAAATTAAATAAGGCTCAATGTACCATTGGCCCCAAAATTAAAAGTATTAAGATTATATTAAATAAATAAGTAAAGGGTCGGTTACACATCAAATAGATGGTCCAGCGACCTTTTAAAACTTTAATCTAAATATGTTTTGTTTGGGGGTCGATGCACCATCTATATGACGTGTAATCAAACCATGCGTTTGAAAATCTGACATTGTAAAGTGTAGGGTCGATTACACATCAAAAAGATGGTCCATCGACCCATTAAAACTTTATTCTAAACATGTTAGTTTTGGGGGCCGATAGTCCATCTATTTGATACGTAATTGACCCTACGTCTTTATAATATGTTATTTTATGGATAGAGGGTCGATGGTCTATCAGACCAAAATATAATATTTTATCTTAATTTATAAAATGGTCTGATGGCCCATAGACCCGTTTATATTTTAAATTAAATTAAATTTCCTAAACTACTGATGGCCCATCGATCGTTTATATTATTTCATTTATTTTATTCAAGGGTCGATGGACCATCTATTTGATGTGTAATCGGCCCAGCCCTAACTAACAATGTAAATGATCTAGAAAAAGCAAGTCAAACGCAGCTCGCAAACATACAAAACTCTTTTAAAACTAATTCTTTGTTTTTAAATATCAGTAAAACTAATTTCATATGTTTTGAAACCAAACAAAATAGAAATCGAATTGAACCGAATGTTTGTATTGAAAATGAACAATTGGACCAAATTTATAGCACCAAATTCCTAGGTTTAGCAGTCGATATAATAACTTAACATGGAACTACCATGTACAAGATGTAGTAAACAAAATTAATGTCTGGATTTACGTTTTGAAGAGAATGGTGAAGTTATGTAGCTTACCAGTGTTGAAAATGATATATCATGCTAACATACACTCTCACATTGCCTATGGTTTAAGTGTTTATGGAAGCACAAGTAATAATAATTTAAATAGAATTTTATTACTACAAAAAAGAGCAATTAGAGTTATGTTGAAGCTTAAATATAATGATCATGTTAGAGATTATTTTAGGAGTTTGGCAATATTCACTGTTCATGACCAGTATATATTTGATTGTGTAATATACTTAAAAAACAATCCGCAGAAAATTACATTGCGCTCTGAAATTCATTCTTTTAATACCAGGAATAAAAATGATAATGAAATTCAGAAACACAAACTATCCCTATTCAACAGTAAGCCTGCAAACATGGGAGCCAAATTTTTTAAACTATTACCACTAGAAATTAAAAATGAAACCAATCATCAAGTAAAATTTAAGACCCGATTAAAAACATTTCTAATATATAATCCAGTGGCGGATTTAGGGGGGGGCCAAAGGGGCTGTAGCCCAGGGCGGCAAGTTTTTAGGGGCGGCAAATTTACAGAAAATTAAAAAGTTGTTTACATAAGAAATGTTGAAACGGGGAACATTTTGACAAAAACGGATAACAATGACGGTGTGCCGCCCTTTTAAAGATAAAGGTAGCAATCAGAGACTAATGTATTACACTTGCTGTCCTTTGCACTGTAGTTCCTCAAAACATTCATAATGCATTTGTCATTCATCCGTACTAGCGACAAGACGATTACGTTACAGGAGAAAGGGCGGCAAGCCACGAACTACATCAGGCACTGCGCCACTATGACTACGTCCAACTCACGGACTTCCAAGTTTACCCGTATTGCATACCATTAAAATTATTTTTTACACAATATCAATAATGACTAAGGCACACTGCTGATAAATGTAGCAACAATCGAATTTGAGATGGCAATAACAAAATTTAGATTACAATGATATTGTCGATTCATTTCCAAACTCAAGTTAACAAAGAAAGTTATTTCAGCCGTTTTATACTTACCATCAAAGACTACCAAACACAATCGTTCATCCTGGATGATATTTTTTAAAACAAAACATCTGACCAAAGACAAATAAAGACTAACATAATTTGTGAAGATATCATTTGATTGGCTGTTACCATGGGAGCATAGTTGACAGAGGGTCAAAATGGTGGTCAGCATGTAGGCTGCAGTTTTTTACTCCAGGCAAGACCTCTATATATATTTTTTGGGTGGGACGGTGTCAAAATCTCCCATTTCATTAAATGAAAAACTGTGATATTTGAAGTCTTTAAATTAATATCTTGTCACATTTTAGGCGAATCATGATGATGTTAAACTTAATTTTATAATCTTAAGACATATTTTATATGTAATTTTATTGTTTATTTCGAAGCAAAGTTATGATTTGAGTTAAATCAAAACACCATTTTAATATGGATTTGGAAATAGTGTTGATAACAAGCCGCCTTGTACATCGAATGACACCATCCAACCAACAAGTTGATACCACAACAGGACAAAATACCAAATATGACGGCACGCTTTTTGAAGGTTATTTGTCAGAGAGTAGTGACTCCATCCTGAAGGTATTATATTTCAATTCTTTGGATCTACAACATCATGGAGGTGAAACTAGAAGAAGTGTTTGAAAGTGTGTAGAGTTTTATGAATTAGGCCTACATCAATTAATTTTATATTTTGATCGTCTAAAACATATAAACAATTAAAATTAAACGTATAAAAGTATAAATTGCAAAATGACTGAAAAACTGTATTGAAAAGCGCTAATTCAGGATTAAAATATGGATTTTGAGGCTAATGGTCTGAATTACGAATTTTAAGGCTACAGTGTAATCATATCTTACTATAGGTTATTTATTATAATTTTTAGTAGTCAATGCGTTGGTGTAAAAATTAATTTTTTGACGAAGTATAAGAGTATAAGAAGGGATTTTTAGGCCTTTGTTAAAGGATTTTCTTGTTATTAAAAGTAGCTCTGGTTCACTGTTTTTAACACCAACATTTGTCTCTAGGGCTGATTGTCTTTGAGTAGGCTATATTGAATATTAAACTGTGTTAATATGTGAATCAAGTCAATTATACGTTTTTTTACTGTTTTTTTCAACTAGGAAATAATAGAAATTTCTTAAATTCAGTTAAATCGTAACTTCCTTAGATATTGTCACAAAATAACCAAACAAGATATATATAACATGTGGGTAAACCTGGGCGGCGAAAAGGTCAAAGGGCGGGGGGGGGAGGGCGGCAGATTTCCTAATAGCCCTTAGGCGGCAATTGCTTAAATCTGCCACTGATATAATCCACATCCTTAACTGAATTTTTCTCTGCTGGTCTGTGAATGTGCAATTATTGTAATTCAAATTGATTTTAATCATATACTTTTCTCTGTATTAGAGTTTTAGACTATAAGCTGACTATAATAAGAATATTGTGACACAATTTATGTACAGGTTTTGTACTCACAAATAAAGCATTTTTGATTTGATTTTATTTGATATCTATAATTCTCAACACCTAGAATGATGAACCTTATGAATAATGTTAGTAACAGTATATGGGTTATCAGTATTTCACACTATGTACAAGCACAGCCAAGTTAAAAGGTTTGCCCTACTTGTTCACTGTTGCAGCGATATCCAGCATGCTATATTCGCTCCTCACAACTGAACAAACATTTGCTCCAACCTGCATCTCAAAGCCACCAGGATGGTAAATGTGTACAAAGCCACTCTCCTATATATTCCTGCAGTCTATTAGGAAATTCATACATTTTAATTTGTATTAAACTATGTAATAAAATACCCCCGTCGTAGCAAAACTGCGTACTCAGCGAATTTCCAGTGCATGTATGTTTCTCACTTCCATTTTACTATTGTTTTTACTATTTTCTATTTTACTGTTCCATTTTTTATTTACTAGTGTAAATAACAATAAATAAAGACGTTGGCAATTGGCACTACAGTAATTTACAAAATATTTTTAAATTACATTTGGAAATTATAGGTTGTACTTACTCGTGCAATAGCCTAGACAGTAACATATCCAAGTTACAAACAAATCGGATAAAAAATACCAAAGTTAATTTTGTAATTAATATATTTATATACATATATAGAGTATCGAATTTGGAAATGATGTAATTTTATGTGTAATTGTTGAGGGTTATAACATATCTAAAAATAAATCAAATCGAATGGTAAATAAAGAAGTTGGCATTTGGCAGTAATTTACTAAATATTGTTAAATAAATTGACAGTAATATTGAATTTGGAAATGATTGGTGGAATTTACTAATGAGGAGAATAACATATCCAAATTGCAGACAGATCCATAAACACCAAAGTTAGTTTTTGCGTGCGGCAAAATAAACAAACAAAATATAAACTGTATTATATAGGGCTATTGGAAATAATATATGGTAATTTTACATATAATAGTTAGGGACATATCCAAAAGAAGTCAAATCGAACAGTACACAAAGAAGTTGGCAATTGGCAGTAATTTACAAAATATTGTTTAAATTGACAGTAATATTGAATTTGGAAATTGTTGGCAGTATTTACTTAAGCATTAGCTTAGGACAATAACATATCCAAATTGCAGACAAATCGGACTATAAACACCAAAGTTAGTTTTTACAGCAAAATAAACAAAATACCGTCTGTATAGTGGGTAGCAGAAAGTATAGTAGTATGGTTATGTTACCTGTGAGAGACAAGGGGGGTAGCTCAGGGGGGGCAGGGGGGACAACTGCCCTGGGGCCAAATCGGACAGTAAATAAATAATTTGGCAATTGGCAGTATTTTTAAATTTGACCGTTATAGTGAATTTGGGAAATGTAGGTGGTGTGTACATGTACACCGGCCTAGAACAATAACATATCCAAATTTTAAACAAATCGGATCATAAAGACCAAAGTTAGTTTTTAGACTGATTTTGACAGTTAATTTTAAAAAATATAGGGGACGAGTTGGGATTGGAACAACATTATTTAATATAGGCAAGGGTCGGACATTAGTATAGGCTAAAAAGTAAATTTGTGTAGTCCGGGAGCCGGCAAGTGTGCAAAAACAGCTCCCCATGTTATTCTTAAAGGGAAAACATTAAAAAATACGTTTCTTTATGGGATTTCCTCTACTGATGGGATTTTTTCTAATTAATAAAACTATATAGAAACATCAATAAACATATAAAATTACCTATATTTTGAAGAAGTACCCTCTAAAAGTAAACAAAAATGTAAAGAAAAAATGCTATTAAGTTAGCATAACTTGGAATAAAGATACAACTGAATTTATTGATTAGTTCTTAGGACACAATACATTTTAGAACATTAGGCACAAGAACAGTAATATAGGTGTATGTTTTATTGAATTTAGTTTTTGTGATATAAACACCATCTATATTATTTATTTACCCAGACAAACAGCCATAAACCTACTAAAGTGCAACTTTCTTAAACCAAACTGTAGCATTAAAGCTCTGTAGACTTTTTCAGAGTTAATATTCACCCTGATTTGAATATGCATAAACATACTGAAATTAAATACCCCCGTCGCAGCAAACCTGTGGACTCAGCGAATTTACAATGCATAATATTTGTCTGAATTCCACATAAAGCCGCAAACCAAGTTTCATAAAAATATATTCACATATAAGCGTTTTTAATTATTCTCCATAAGAATAACATTGGTAATGAGTATGTAGGTTTGCTGAAACAAGGAATAGAAACAATTGGTTTTTATGCAAATATAAATAGAATTTAACTAGGCGAAGCCACAAACTAAGTTTCATCGATATTCAATCATAAATAAGCGATATATGACATTCTAGTTATTCTTCTTAAGAATAACATGGGGGCTGAGAAAGCAGGTTTGCTGCAACAAGGAACAGAAAAATGGGTTTTTATATAATTATCAATATAACTCAACCAAGTGAAGCTATATACCAAGTTTTATTAATTTATGTTCATAATTAAGGGAGTCAGTACATTTTACTTATTCTCCATAAGAATAACATGGGGGCGAGTACGCAGGTTTGCTGCTATGGCAATAATCAACAAAAATTCAATTTTTTGTGCAAATATCAATATACCAGTACTACTTGAAGCCACATACCAAGTTTCATCAACATACATTAATAAATAATCGAGATATCAAATTTTATTTATTCTCCATAAGGATAACATTGGACAACGTACTGTGTTTAGCACTTTGATTATCTCTGCAACAGTTGGGCGTAGAATCACAATTTAAACACCAAAATGATTGTTTTGTGGAACTGAACAGATTGGTAAAAGCAAATGTGAAGTTTACATTAAAATAAAATGAGCAAAAGCCAAAAACCTTTTTCCCATAAGATTAACATGGGGGATTTTATGAGCAGGTTTTTTTTGGATTTTCTCCGCAACCACTTAACCTAGGTTAATAATTGAAAATACTAAATTATTTGTTTTTTTAAGCTCTATAACATGGTCAAAACCAAAATTAAGTTTTTAAAAATTTTAGGGTGAAAATGCAAACAACTGATTTTTGGAAAATTTAAAACCCCCATAAACCCCCCTTCCCATGGTCCGATTTTTTTGGTTTTCGAACTTAAAGTCATGAATGTCATTTTACACATTTTAGCCTAATTTCACCAAAATCGGACGCTTTTTACTCAAGTTATCGTGTTAACGGACACATATATAGATATATATTCTTATTTCTAGTTTAGCCTATACGTTGGTCGTCAATTCTTATTTGATTTTCTTTTAACTGTTACTTACTTAATTATAATTCTAAATTGTTTACCCTTAACTAATAGTTTGCTCGGATGTGCTCAGTAAAAGTGGATATAAACAGTGATGCTATCGGGATCTGAGGGCAATGGCTGCCACGTGCTAAGCCTAGCTTCTCTTTGCAAAAATCAGTGTTGTTGCTTACAAAATTCCCTAGGCTATTTAAATATAGCTCACAAATGATCTTCTTTGTTTTGATAATAAATATACTTATACTTGTGGTCTCCTTTACTTTATTGTAGTGAGTAGAATGTATTTTGGTATTTATTCTGGATGTCAACAAAAGGTAGGTGTATAATTTCTAAGATTTCTTTAACTATTTGAATAAAATACAGAGTTACAGAGGAACAATACAATATTTATTTATCTATTCGTACAATTAGGTTTCAAAAGGTTCTCAATTAAAGGGATTTACAATAATATACAACTCAGGGGGAACAGCTAAAATGTGTGGCCTAGCCTAGAAGGTAAATGACAAATAAACTGGTAGGCCTACAACTAAATATTCATATTTTGGGTTCTAGATGGGGTTTCTTTACAAATGAGGGCTCTTTTTCTCAGGGGGGAAGTATCGTGCTGACTTGAATAACGTTTGTATGATATTTGAAAGAATATTAAGTCCAAATTAAGCTGATGTGTTGAAAATTTACAACAATGGAAATTTTGGTTGTTGTCCAAAAGGAGAGTCCAATGGTTTCACTGACTTTATGAATGGTTAAAATACTCAAAATTAAATTTGGAAAGATAGTTCAATATAAAAAATACTCTCTTGAGGTTACTTTAACTTTCAGAACATTAGGCTTGTTCTATTTAAATGTCTGTATTCTTTCCAGTCCCTAAATAGAATACAATGGAAGGAGTTTACCAATCTGCTTACAAATGTTCTTCGCTCAAATACCAGTTTTTGGGGGGAAATCAAATAAAAAGAAGTGAATTTAAAGATGGTATTAATTGAGCAGTAAGTCCCTAATAAAATGAGCACCAAGCAATGCAAAACTTAGGCCATACTGGGAAATTTAAAATAGGAACTGTGTCCTTCACAGATTCTAGGTCCTAACACTAGGGCATCTGGAGCAAGAAGAAAGATCTAGGAGAGATGAGGTCTGGATGCATGGTCCATTGTTGAGAAGCACATGTTCACACAATTGTTGACACTGGTCACTGTAATTTAGATTCCTTAAGGACTATTTTTGAAAAGTATATTATATTAAATTTTAATTTTATTGCAATCCTCTCACATAAATTATATCTAAAATATTATTATTAACAAACATATTAAATTAAGTGAGTAGGCTATTATATGAGGATAGGCTATGAATAATTATTGGTGATTAAATTAATGAAATACATATTATTATACAATTGCACAGACAAATAAACATTAAATACATAGAGGGGAATATTTTCTGAGGAGTGATGATAATGATGATTATTATTAGGCACAAACATGGGACAATTAACACAAATAACACATTTAGGGGGAATTAATTAATTAGTACATTTATATGGAAACTTAAATATAAAATAACACATAACAGGAAAATTATTACTAAATGATGAATGAATGGACATGTAATACTATAATTATCTCCTCAGAAATCTGTATGATATGAAATTAAAGACAGATTTCGATCAAGTATGAAATGGAATACATGAATTATTTAGTATGAAATATATTTACAGCTAGTTATGAGGTACATTAAATGATTGATGTTGGTTGGTGATAATACACTTCTTATTCTAAATTTACATAAACATAGGAACAATACATAAATGGGGAATATGGGATGAGGGATTAAGATAGTTCATGACCGCACAGGGGGAATTGGGATTAAGGGAACATTTAATATAATAATTGTTCATTGGCATGGGGATGAAGTTCTTCACTCGCATAAAAACACTTTGGTTTGTACACTGTTTGTTACAAGGGCAAAATTAACTGTTTATAATCATCGCATTTATAAATAAGTTGGTATTTAACACTGTTTTTGGGGAATAATCACACTGTTCACACTTGGGGAATAGGGAAGGGGTACGCACTCGCGGTTAAGGTTCATGACGATCTCCTCATTTAAAATTATTACACTTGATGGATGATGATGATGATGATGTACTATATACACTGTTTTAAGAGTTTATGTTGTCAGGGTCTTCTTCATTATTTACATTATCCTCTTCTATTATCGGTTCTATGTATCTTTTTAATGCAGATATGTGATATGGTCCAAATAATATGTCTTCGTTTTCTCTGGTTACATGAAAAGTAGATTTTCCTAATATTTGCTTGATGACGAATGGTCCTTCGTAAACCTCGAAAAGCTTTGCAGTTTCTCCATAAATAGCTCGGGAGAGGGGATGTGATTTTATTAGCACTTTATCGTTTATCTTTAATGTTTGTGGTTTTCGATTCTGATTTAACTTTGCTGATCTTTTAATTCGTTTGGCATCTAACCTGCGTTTAGCGATGAGTAACTTCTGTTCTATTGGAGTATCAATTGTGAATGGATTTTCAGACAAGTATTTTTCCCAAAAGCGGTGGTCTCGAACGCCGAATTGTAGTTCGTTAGGAGTGAATCCGGTCGATTCATGATATAATTCATTGAGGCATGCATTAATATCAGGAATATATTTCGCCCACTTCTTGTGTTGACGGGAGCAATAGGTGCGTAGACATCTCTTGACTTCTCGAATAGGTCTCTCGGCAAGGTTGTAGCATGGGTGGTACACTGGATTGAAGATTAATTCGATATTATTCTGCTCCATCTTCTGGATGTATTCTCCGCTCTTGAATTGTGTTCCATTATCAGACTGGATTCTTTTAGGGTATCCATAATTTGGGAAGTGTTGAGTGAATAATTTATTTAATATTGTTTTAGTGGTGGCTTTTTGCATAGGGTATAACTTGATGAATTTGGTGAATATATCGATGACAATAAGTATATATTTAACGTTTGACACACTGGTAGGAAGAGGTCCGATGATATCAACGGCTAACTGTTCATTCTTTCCTGTACATAGCACTCCTTTCGCTGTGGCCACTAGCGGTCGGTTGCTGATCTTACATTTCTGGCAGGTATCGCACGTAGATAAATATTTCCTTATGGTTCGATTCATGTTTCGAAATATGAAGGTTTCTTGTAATAATTGAAAGCATTTCTTGGCTCCGCAATGTAGGTAGAATAAGTGACATTCCCAAATGAGGTCTTGAATCATGCAGTGAGGTACAGCAATTAACCATTTATTTTTCAATTTTTGATAAAGGGTATTGTTATGGATGCGGAAATTATATGATAATTTTTGTGCGACTTCTGAATCTGGTTGTTCTTCTAATGTTTCAATTATGGGTTGGAGTTTGGTGTCTTCTCGCTGGAGTTGGGGTAAGTTTCTTAATGCGCTCTTCAGATTTTGATCGGGGATATTCTCAATGTAATGGATAGTTAATTCTCTTGGATTGTTGTATGAAATAGCGGATTGATCGATGGAGATGCGACTTAGCGTGCCTGCAGTGATGTTATCTGTACCTTTACAGTGGACAATTTTGAAGTTATATTCCTGTATGGTGAGTATCCATCTCGCCAAGCGATTATTCAATAATCGGCACGTTTTTAAGAAAGTAAGTGCGTGGTTATCTGTTATTATGGTTAGTTTTGTTCCCAGGACAATGTATCGAGACTTTTGTAGACAATAAATGATGGCAAGGAGTTCCTTTTCAGTGGTGGTATACCTTTGTTCGACTGGTTGTAACGTTCTCGACATAAACATTATGGCAGCTTTCTCACCATTTTCTCGTAATTGATACAAATGTCCGCCTATAGCATAGTCAGAAGCGTCAGTTTGTAAGAAGAATTCTTTAGATGGGTCTGGGTGTTTTAAGACGTTGGTTTCCAGAAATAGTTGTTTAATCTTCCTAAAGGTGACATCATCTTCTTTAGTCCAGATAAATTTGTTCTTCTTTGAAGTTAATCGCATTAATGGTTGTGTGGTTGCAGAGAATTTATCTATGAATTTATTATAATAATTTATGCTGCCAAGGAAAGCTTTAAGTTGAGTTCTGTTTTTTGGTGTAGGGAAATTTAGTATTGGTTCTACTTTGCTCTGGTCCATGTGGAGTCCATCGTTAGTTAAGGTGTATCCCAGAAATGGTACAGAATTTTGGCAAAACTTTGATTTATTAAATCGAATGGTCATGTTGGCTTCTTCTAATTTGCTGAATATGTACTCTAGATGTTTCATGTGAGACTCGAAATCGGGTGAAATTATGCAGATGTCGTCAACGTAGATTGCAGTAAAATTCTCAGCTTCAGAATCGAATACATTGTCTAGCGCTCGAACTAAAGCAGCTTGTGATGTAGAGATACCAAATGGTGTCACAGTGTACTGGTATATCTTGCCTTTGAATTGGAATGCCGTATACTGTTTGGAATTTTCTGTTAATGGTATTTGCCAATATGATGCGGTCAGGTCGATACTACTTATAAATTTTGCATTTTTGCATTTTCCAAGGATTTCATTTACACTTCTGTTACATTCAAAATCAGGTATTATAATTTCGTTTGCTTTTCGGGCGTCAAGGCATAGTCGTATTTCTCCCGTCTTCTTAATGACTGGAATTATCGGGTTGATAAAAGTGCTTTTACTCCTCTCAATTACCCCTAAGGATTCCATTCTGTCGATCTCTTGTTGTACAGCATCTTGATATTGTTGAGGTACAGGATAAGTAGTGCTTTTAAAATGTTGCGGATTATCTACTCGTAACTCATGAGAATATTTGTTGCATATGCCTGGTTGTTCGGAGAAAACATGTTTATACTTATTTAATAACTGACTTAAAATTATTTGTTCTTCTTTCTTGATATAATCATTTGATGCTAAAGATGCATTAATTTCTTCTTGTGTCAATGTGCTGTCGTTTATTGGATTTATTTGTAATTCGTTGAAGTTGTATGCTGTGCTATCATATTTATCGTATATTAAATCATCATTGTACTCATCGTACATCATATTATCAAAGTTATTATTCATATTATTATTTGGCCTATGGCTATTATTAATTATTATTTGACATAACTGTCCTTCATGATGACACATATTAAACTTCATTGTAACATTATCATTATTGATTTTCATATTTATTTCGTTTGTGTTGAAATTTAAATCCATTTTGAGGGCAGATAGAACATCGACTCCGAGAATTATGGGTTTTATTAAATGTGGCACTATCAAATATTCAATTAGCATCGTATGTTTATCAATGGTGGTGGGAACATATATTGTGTGGGAAACACGTTTAGACTTTTCTCCAACAGCTGTTTTGATAACGGTGTTGTTCACTGGCAATTCTTCAAATGGTTGTAGCTTCATTTTGTTTTCGTTGAACCAAGCTTCGGCTATACAAGTTACAGAAGAACCGGAATCAATTAAGGCATTAGTGCTGATATTGTTTAATATTATATTGATTTCTGGACAGTTAATTTGTGTATAATTTGAATTGACATCATTTTCGTACTCATCTTCTAAAAGGAAATTTTTATCACATATTATGTTGTTGGACTGCATAAGATTTATAGAGTGATTGATGGTTTGACCGAGGATAGTGTAAGTAGGCGCTGTATTTAATGGGTAATCGCATGACAACATAACCCTTTCTCGGCCGTGGTCTACAGCGCCGAGTCGTTTCCCTGTCTCGTTTGAGACGGTGAGGAACGTGGACTAGCAGTATTGTTGTTACTTGAATGAGGGCTCATTGGAGATACAGTTGGAGCATTAGGTGGATTGGGATTCTGTCTAAATATGGCGCAGAGTTGATTCTGTTCGTTGGTAGGGTGTTGACGATCATTTTTGTAGTTTTGTTCATAGTTTCGGGAATGATATTGCTCACGTTGATACGGCTTGTTGTCATGATGACTTCGATGGTATTGCTGGTTGTTGTTACCATTATTCCTGTAATTTTGTTGATTTCGATACGAAGAGTTGTTTGAAGGGTATTTATTCTGTTGATAATTGTGGTAGTTGTTCATCTTTGGTTGGTAGGCCCGTTGGTTAGCATATCGATCGTTGTAATTCTGTTGGTTTGACGTGGTTGGACTGGCTGGTCGGTTGCTTTGCTGGTTGTTGTGGTTCCTGGCTTTCTTAGGTCCATCTTTTATGTCTTCTTTCTGCAGTAGTCTTTCCATCGCTCGGATCGTGGTGATGTTCTGTACGCTTATGCTGTCTTGGATTATTGCGTCAAATCGCTCCGCCATAAGAGTCACTATCTCCTCTTCACTTAGGCTAGGTGTCATTGATTGTAGTAGCAATACTCTTTCTGTCAAGTACTCCGTCCGGCTTAACGTTCCGTTGGCTCTATATTTCTCCGACTCGATTTTTGCTTTAATTCCTCGTTGGACTGCCTGGCTCCAGTATTTGAGTTCGAATTCTCTGGCAAAATGTTCCCAATCAATAATTTCACTCTTTATCAGCTGTAGCCATCGTGATGCTGGTCCTTCGAATGATGTCTCAAGCAGGTCTTTCAGGTACTCAGTTGAGTCGCAACATTGATTCCTTTCGATTCCTCGTTCGTAATACCTTCTCAATTTGTATAAATATTCATTTGGATTGCCGCTCCGTCCATTAAATTTCGGCATTAGACGATCATTGGCTTCGCTTCCACTGCATATTACTTTGATTTGTCCGGCCATTCCGTTTAGTTGATTTGCTTGCTTCAGATTGGTTACTTCAGTTTCACATTTGTTTAAATTTTGATTCAAGGTTTGGATTTCAATTTGTTGTGCCTCAATTAGTTTTGTTTGCAAGCTAATTTTGGGGATAACTTCGTTTTTCAGTGCCGTTAGGTTTGCTTTTGAATTACGTTCATTATCCAATTGGGTTTTGACGGTTAATTCTTCTATTTTTAGATCAAAATTTTGCTTGTGCTCTTCCAGATGAGTTTTGACAGTAGATATAATATTTTCCTGATATTGTTTATTTTCAAATTCGGCAGCGGTTTGTTGTTGTGAGATACTGTCCAACACGAATTGTCTCATTTGAGTTTGTGAATTTTCAATTCTAAGTATTAATTTGTCAGTTAATTTTGCAGTTTCTTCAGATTGGGCATTTTGGGTCATTTTGATGGCATTAATTTCTGATCGAATTTCGATTTGGTTTTCTCTTGTTTCTTGTATCTGGGATTCGAAAGCGTTTCGACAGGCTTGTATTTCCTGTTGAGTTTCATTGGTCTTATCGTGGATAATTTTGGTCAATTCGGTCTTGGTTTGATTTATTTGTTGTTGGAAATTTGCATTAATCGTCTGGATTCCAGATTTAGTTTCTTGTATTTCGGATTTTAATTCAAATTTTAATTCAGCATTATTCTGTTCGATTTTAGCGCTGGTCTGTTCAATTTTCGTATTCAAATCGATACTGGTTTGTTCAAATTTGTTATTTAAATCAAGACTAGTTTGTTCAATTTTCGTATTTAAATCGATACTGGTTTGTTCAAATTTGTTTCCCAAATTAGTCATAAGGGTGACTAGCATATGTATATCGATTACAGGTGTCGGTGTAGTCGGGTTTGTAACGTTTAATCTGCTAGTTGCGTCGTCTGTGTGTGCCTCAGTCAGCGGGCGCGAGGAATGAATGAGCGTCGACTTGTTCAATGAGCTAGCGATATGTCCTCGTTCATTCTGATCAATGAATCCAGTTCGGGAACCTTCGGGTGTGTCCGTCAGCGTTCGGGTCGGTCGGCTGGCGATTTTTCGTTCTGCTGTTGAGAAAGCAGAGTTAGCGTCTAAGGGCAGGCTGAGAGAGAAATCTCGCGTAGAGGTTACGAAATCGACGTTCTCTGATTGGCTGATGGGGTCAGTGTAAATTTGGTGGTCTTTGCTTTTGACAGTTTCGTCTTCGTTCTGCGCAACATGGCGGCTGCTGGTTTCATCGTCGCTCGAATCGGCGTCTGCTGCGGGGTAGTTTCGTGTTTTCCGTAGATTGTACTTGTTTTCGGCCATCGTGTGTTCGTTTTATTATAATATGCGAGATAGTTAAATATGCGGTACCTTTATACACTGTTATTATTGGTGGGGAGGGAAACAATTACGGGAACTTAATATTAAATATGGTCTTATTCTAGGCTTACTCTAGTTGAGGATTGCAATGTTTATCAACTGTTATTCAAGCCAGTACGTTGGGTCGCCAATTCTTATTTCTAGTTTAGCCTATACGTTGGTCGTCAATTCTTATTTGATTTTCTTTTAACTGTTACTTACTTAATTATAATTCTAAATTGTTTACCCTTAACTAATAGTTTGCTCGGATGTGCTCAGTAAAAGTGGATATAAACAGTGATGCTATCGGGATCTGAGGGCAATGGCTGCCACGTGCTAAGCCTAGCTTCTCTTTGCAAAAATCAGTGTTGTTGCTTACAAAATTCCCTAGGCTATTTAAATATAGCTCACAAATGATCTTCTTTGTTTTGATAATAAATATACTTATACTTGTGGTCTCCTTTACTTTATTGTAGTGAGTAGAATGTATTTTGGTATTTATTCTGGATGTCAACAAAAGGTAGGTGTATAATTTCTAAGATTTCTTTAACTATTTGAATAAAATACAGAGTTACAGAGGAACAATACAATATTTATTTATCTATTCGTACAATTAGGTTTCAAAAGGTTCTCAATTAAAGGGATTTACAATAATATACAACTCAGGGGGAACAGCTAAAATGTGTGGCCTAGCCTAGAAGGTAAATGACAAATAAACTGGTAGGCCTACAACTAAATATTCATATTTTGGGTTCTAGATGGGGTTTCTTTACAAATGAGGGCTCTTTTTCTCAGGGGGGAAGTATCGTGCTGACTTGAATAACGTTTGTATGATATTTGAAAGAATATTAAGTCCAAATTAAGCTGATGTGTTGAAAATTTACAACAATGGAAATTTTGGTTGTTGTCCAAAAGGAGAGTCCAATGGTTTCACTGACTTTATGAATGGTTAAAATACTCAAAATTAAATTTGGAAAGATAGTTCAATATAAAAAATACTCTCTTGAGGTTACTTTAACTTTCAGAACATTAGGCTTGTTCTATTTAAATGTCTGTATTCTTTCCAGTCCCTAAATAGAATACAATGGAAGGAGTTTACCAATCTGCTTACAAATGTTCTTCGCTCAAATACCAGTTTTTGGGGGGAAATCAAATAAAAAGGAGTGAATTTAAAGATGGTATTAATTGAGCAGTAAGTCCCTAATAAAATGAGCACCAAGCAATGCAAAACTTAGGCCATACTGGGAAATTTAAAATAGGAACTGTGTCCTTCACAGATTCTAGGTCCTAACACTAGGGCATCTGGAGCAAGAAGAAAGATCTAGGAGAGATGAGGTCTGGATGCATGGTCCATTGTTGAGAAGCACATGTTCACACAATTGTTGACACTGGTCACTGTAATTTAGATTCCTTAAGGACTATTTTTGAAAAGTATATTATATTAAATTTTAATTTTATTGCAATCCTCTCACATAAATTATATCTAAAATATTATTATTAACAAACATATTAAATTAAGTGAGTAGGCTATTATATGAGGATAGGCTATGAATAATTATTGGTGATTAAATTAATGAAATACATATTATTATACAATTGCACAGACAAATAAACATTAAATACATAGAGGGGAATATTTTCTGAGGAGTGATGATAATGATGATTATTATTAGGCACAAACATGGGACAATTAACACAAATAACACATTTAGGGGGAATTAATTAATTAGTACATTTATATGGAAACTTAAATATAAAATAACACATAACAGGAAAATTATTACTAAATGATGAATGAATGGACATGTAATACTATAATTATCTCCTCAGAAATCTGTATGATATGAAATTAAAGACAGATTTCGATCAAGTATGAAATGGAATACATGAATTATTTAGTATGAAATATATTTACAGCTAGTTATGAGGTACATTAAATGATTGATGTTGGTTGTAATATGTAATGAGGTTGTTGACATGTAATACTATAATATATATTTATATACATATATATAAATTTGAACGAATAGTATTTTTGGCATCTGGGGACCTCAAAACAAAAAGTTATCATGGTCTCGGGCTTAAGTCTTACCATGAGACCTACGGTAATAGCTTCTTCCCTATAGGGGAAATTCGCTAAAATGGGGTTTAAAAAATGTTTTAAAATTAAATCGTGGTACACTATCCAAGTTATGTCAAAATTGTGTAATAGCTTGGTTATAAAATATGAATTTTTTACAAAGCATAAGTTATTTGAATTCTTACATATACAGGGTGTCCCATAAGTAAAGTGCCAAACTCTGGAAAAAGGTTATATGGGTCAAAATAAAGAAAAAATCAGGTATACATTTTTTTCCAAAAACGCTTCGTTTACCAGATATCCGCCATTTTGGATTTTTTACATAATAATTGTTTTATTCAAAATGTCTAAACCGATCTTTATAAAACTCGGTAAATGTGTTTAAATAAATGAAACCTACTGTAGAACAAAAATTAAACTTGGTCCAATTTAAAATTTCAAAATGGCGGCCATTTTAAACTTTTAATCTAAAATGGTGGGAAAACGGTAAAAAATAAAAATACCCCAGTCGCAGCAAACCTGCGTACTCAGCGAATTTCCAATGCATAATATTTGTCTTAATACCACATAAAGCCGCATACCAAGTTTCATAAAAATATATTCACATATAAGCGATTTTAATTATTATCCATAAGAATAACATTGGTAATGAGTACATAGGTTTGGTGAAACAAGGAACACAAACAATTGGTTTTTATGCAAATGTAAATATAATTTAACTAGTCGAAGCCATATATCAATTTTCATCAATATTCAATCATAAATAAGCCCTATATAACATTTTAGTTGTTCTCCATAAGAATAACATGGGGGCTGAGTAAGCAGGTTTGCTGCAACAAGGGAAAAATGGGTTTTTATGTCATTATCAAGATAACTCAACCAAGTGAAGCTACATACCAAGTTTTATTAATTTATGTTCATAATTAAGGGAGTCATTACATTTTACTTATTCTCCATAAGAATAACATGGGGGCTGAGTACGCAGGTTTGCTGCTACGGGAATAATCAAGAAATTTGTTGTGCAAATATCAATATACCAATACTAGGTGAAGCCACATAACAAGTTTCATCAACATACATTCATAAATAATCAAGATATCAAATTTTATTTATTCTCCATAAGGATAACATTGGACAACGTACTGTGTTTAGCACTTTGAATATCTCAGCAACGGTTGGGCGTAGAATCACAATTTAAAAACCAAAATCATTGTTTTGTGGAACTGAACAGATTAGTAAAAGCAAATGTGAAGTTTACATTGAAATAACCTTAGGAAAAGCCAAAAACCTTTTTCCCATAAGATTAACATGGAAGATTTTATGAGTAGGTTTTTTGGATTTTCTCCACAACCACTTAACCTAGGTTAATAATTCAGAATACTGTATTATTTGTTTTTTTAAGCTCTACAACATTGTCACAACCAAAATTAAGCTTTTAAAAAATTTTAGGGTGAAAAATGCAAAAAACTGATTTTTGGAAAATTTAAAACCCTCATAAACCCCCTTTCCCATGGTCCGATTTTTCTGGTCTTCGAACTTAAAGTCATGAATGTCATTTTACACTTTTGAGCCAAATTTCATCGAAATCGGACGTTTTTACTCAAGTTATCGCATTTACAGACACACACACACATATATAAATTTGAACGAACAGTGTTTTTGTCATCTGGGGACCTCAAAACAAAAAATTGTCATGGTCTCGGGCTTAAGTCTTACCATGAGACCTACTGTAATAGCTTCTTCCCTATAGGGGAAATTCGCTAAAATGTACTAAGAGCAATTTTTTTGGAAAATTTTATTTCCAATCTATCAACACCAAAAACATGAGAATCGAACAAAACATAACCGAGATACATTGAAATGTGTGTTAAGAGGCAGCAAAAAATCTATTTTTACTTTCTCCCCCTATACGTATTGTTTTGTATATGTATTACTCTATTAATATGGAGAAAGTATTGTTTTCGTCAGAATTTTCAAATTTGAGTTGTTAGTGGAAATATTCGTTTTGGTGCTGTGGATGTGTACAGAGCTAGAGCCCTAACCAATGGGCCGATTTTTATGAAATTTGGTATGTAGGTACTAATCCACGATATCTCCAGGTGTTTTTTTCATTTTTTTGAATTTTTTATTTTTAAGGGTAATTATCCCCCAAAAAACATGTAAAATCCTAATTTCTCAAAAACGGCTCTAACGATTTTGATTAAACTTCAGTCGTTTGTAGAGCTTTAGGTTTACAACAAAATGACACCACCCGCATTTCTGTAAAAATTCGGGTTCAGAAATTACAGGACTTAAAACATCCAAAATTCAGTTTTTTTGGATTTTTCATAAAAAGAAATAAATATAAAAAAATATTACTATTCACCATTAAAAAGAGCTCAAAAAACTAAATAATTTAGTATTTTGAATTACTATTCTACGACTGCTGGTTTCGGAGAAAATTGAAATTTTCATTTAGCGGTAAACGCAGTACGTTGTCCAATGTTATTCTTATGGGGAATACAAAAATTACTATTTCTCTCTTATTTACTGATCAATTTCATTCAAACTTGATGTGCTTGTCAATTTAGCATTGACGAACAGAGTTAATTTGAAATATGTTGCCCCTTAATAACCCTGGGGGGAAATAGGGGGCATTTCCCCTCTTAAAACCACGAGTGTAGCAATGGATTCTGTAGGGCCTCCAAAGCAGGAATTTGGGTGGATGTTTTGTAAAACAACTTGTTTACAAGATTTTCTGTACATTCGACCGTGCTTTGTATTTAGGTAATTATATTTAGGTAATAAAAAGTAATTTATTCATTACAGTTGGGCTAAAAGGGAGAAATTATGTGTCAGTTTCCTGATACCGATTATTTAATCCCATTATGTGTTGTCACTCAATAAATGGTTTCAATGTATCTCGGTTATGTTTTGTTCGATTCTCATGTTTTTGGTGTTGACAGATTGGAGATAAAATTTTCTAAAAAAAATTGGTCTTAGTACATTTTTGTATTTTTTACCGTTTTCCCGCCATTTTAGATTAAAAGTTTAAAATGGCCGCCATTTTGAAATTTTAAATTGGACCAAGTTGAATTTTTTTCTACAGTAGGTCTCTTTTATTTAAACATACTTACCGAGTTTTATAAAGATCGGTTAAACAATTTTGAAGATAACAATTATATTTTGTAAAAAATCCAAAATGGTGGATATCTGGTAAACGAAGCGATTTCAGAAACAAAAATATTCTTAATTTTCTCTTTATTTTGACCCATATAACCTTTTACCAGAGTTTGGCACTTTACTTATGGGACACCCTGTATACATTCCCATAGAGTAGATCCTTCATTATTATATATGGGTTACAAAAAAACTAATATATCTCACAAGAACAATTTTGTTGATGTTACTGAAAAAAAACGCTTCATCTCTTGAATTTTCTAAAACCAAGAGTCAGCTTTTATGAATTGACTCGATTTGGATAACTGCATAAAAGCTCTTTCACATCAATGGCTTTAAGGTAACTTCATTTGCAATGTTGCCAATGAAACCATTTCTTTCACAATGTCAAACATTTCTTTCCAACGCATTTAAAATTCATATAATATGCTTAAGAATTGAACTTTGAAAAACCCTTCAATTATATTAAATAATTAAAGGTCTCAGGATCAAAATCGTATGAAAGTGCTTGTGTAAAGCCCTTTGATTAGAAAATCCAATCCCGGGATCCCGGCCGAATCTCGTCCCTTAACAATCTCGGGATTTCAGGTTCTAATCCCGGGATTTTCGGGATTATGAAAATATGTTTAAATGGTAATAAAAAAGAGGGTTTTTGAATATTATAACACAATAAATCATATAAATTCATTATAAAACAGTTCAAGAAATTAAAAAGCTGTAATTAATTTAATTTACATCAGTTTAAAAAAATAAATATTTGTTATAATTATTGTTTAACTAGCAGTTACCCGCGGGCTTCGCCCCGTTTTAATTTACTGTGAGTCTGTTTGTCCAAATAGTGTTAATTTTGTATCCATATCAAAAATTAAAAAAAAATATATATAAAAGAAACCAATAAAAATAAAAATATTACTAAAATTGTGTATTCATGACAAAAACAAAAAAAAACTAAAATATCATAAAATTCAAAAATTAGCTTTTAACCTGTCACACCACAACACAAAATAAAGATCATAAACATAAACAAATTCAATAAATTAGCTTTTTAACCTGTCACACCACAACACAAAATAAAGATCATAAACATAAACAAACCAATGAATAATAACAGCTGTTTGTAAAAAATTTTAAAGAAACAGGTGGTAATGTAGAGTTTGCATGACATTAAAACATTAAACCATTTTTAACATTATTGGTTTACTCCAGTTCAAAAGAATTATAAATCAACGTTCTACCATGGTTTTACTGTTTGTGTAGAATAGCAACAGCTGTTTACAATATTTTAAATTAGTCATTTGATATCATCAAAACAAATCTTTCTTCCATAAGAATAACATGGTAACTTTTAAGGTCTGTGGGGCGGAGCCCTATGGAGATACCGGCGTGTAAACTGCTTAGTTGTCCTATTTAAGACCTAAAGAATCAGTGTACAAAATTTCAGCTCTCTACCTACATGGGAAGGTGGAGAATTCTTGATGAGTGAGTCAGTGAGGGCTTTGCCTTTTATAGGTATAGATAATACGGTACATTTTTATTTATAAATTTAAAGCGATATTGTCATCTACTTTTTTTAGTGAAAGAATAAACTCAATCATATACAAAAGAACACGACATCAATGTACAAGTATTTAAAGTGAATTTCACAACAACAAAAATACTCAATTCCATTTGTTATATTGCAAGTTGCATGAGGATTATGTTTTTGTTCATATTCATAATACTATTCATTTTAGAATACAGGTTAAGTTTACTTAGTTATATTATAGAAGCCATACTATTATTAGAGGATAATGTTAAATATAATTTATTTTAATAACCCAGTTCTATTATTAGATTAGATAGAACCAAGACTGTCGGTCCAATAGTTGTGTACATAAATATATACTGAGCAATAGTATAGTATTGTATTAAGAGCTAAGGTGTGGAAACCATTGTTTTAAAAAAGTCACCAAGTTAGATCCGACTTGGATAAGGCTGTTGTGGAGAAATGAGGTTAAAAAACCAAATAACCACATGTCACATGTCAAAATCGGAGGTAGGGAAGTTATAGGAGAAGAAAAGGTTATCCGAAGTCTTACCATCTTCCATCTAGGTGACATAGACATAATATAAACGGATGTTTACTACGCATAATAGTTCAAACTGTTTACCGTAGCATGCAGTTCACACAAATTCTGATTCCCCGGGTGAAACTGGGTACTATAAAGTAAAATAAATATAAAGTTGATATTTAAATATCTGGAGTTATGACTGTGAGAACCCGTGTGGAGAATAAGTAATCAGCTACATAGTTTATTGATACATAAAAATAAGCTATACGAACTTACGAACTTTGCCCTCTTCAATTAAAAAGGTACCGCCATAAATTTCTTAATGCAATATTACAAATCAAATATGTTAAAAATACATTTCAGGTGTAGGAGGAGTGGGGTACGATTTAGGCGTTGGAGGGATGGGGTGCTGTTCATGCTTGGGAGGAGTGTGTTGAAATAACATTACAAATGTCTTTATTAAAAGGTGTTTATTAGGAATAGCAAGTCCACACTTTTCCACTTAACCTCTAACAAATACAGTAATTATTGAAATCGTAATAATAAATCTTTTTTTAATCAATATTTAACAAAAATACACAGTCAGAAACATAATTCTAATGGGCTGATAAAAATAAATATTTGTAGAATACACGTTGCATTTAACATGTGTGTTGTAAGAGGGAAGGGGTAGGTTTCAGTATAGTATTACATGTCATCCATTCATTATTTAGTGATAATTTTCCCATTATGTGCTATTTTATATTTAATTTTCCCTTATCAATGTGTTAATTAATTAATTTCCCATAAATGTGTTAATTGTATTAATTGCCCTATGTTCATGCCCAATCATCCTTATCACCACTCCTCAGAAAATCATTCCCCTCCTATGTATTTAATGTTTATTTATCTGTGTAATTGTAAAATAATATGTATTTCATTAATTAATCACCAATCATTATTCACAGCCTATCCACATCTAATAGCCTACTCACTTAATTTAATATGTTTGCTAATAATAATATTTTAGGTATAATTTATGTTAAGAGGATTGCAATAGAATTAAAATTTAATATAATATACTTTCCAAAATTAGTCCTTAAGGAATCTAAATTAAAGTGACCAGTGTTAACATATGTGTATACCATGTGCTTTCAACAATGGACCATGCTTCCAGACCTCATCTCTGCTAGATCTTCCTTCTTGTTCCAGATGCCATAGTGTTAAGACCTAAATTTTTGTGCAGGACATTGTTCCTATTAAATTCACCCAGTATGGCTTAAGTTTTGAATCGCTTAGTGTCCATTAGTTAGGGACTTATTGCTCATTATAATACCACTTTAACTTCACTCCCTTTCCTTTGTTTTATCACCAAAATTGGTATTGAGTGAAGAACTTTGTAAGCTGATTGGTAAACCATTTCCATTGTGTATTCTATTAGGGACTTTGAAAGAATACAGACATTTTATAGAACAAGCCTAACGTTCTGAGATTTTAACTAACATCAAGAGTATATTACAATATTGAACTACCTTTTCTAAATTTAATTTGAGTATTTTACTTTAATCATCAGTAAATTCAGTGAAAACCATTGGACTTTCCTTTTGAACAACATCAAAATTTGTCATTGTTGCAATTTGTAAACAACATAATTGGACTAAATATTCTTTCACACATAATTCAACGTTATTCAAGTCAGCACGATACTTCCCCCTGAGAAAAGAGCCCTCATTTATTCAAGAACCCCATTTATAACAGAAATATGAACATTTTTAGTAATAAGCCTATATGTATTGTTGTCACCCATTTGATAGCCTAGGCCACTGTAACATTCTCCTGAACTGTAAACTATTTGTAAATCCCCTTTGATTAGTAACTTTTGAAACACAATTATTGTCCTTAGATAAATAAATATTATATTGTTCCCCTGTACATTGCATTTCATTTAATTAGGTAAAAGGTATTCTAGAAAATTGTACACCTACCTTCTGTTGGTATCCAAACTAACTACAGAACACAGTCTACTCACTACAAGAAACAAAGAAAGACAATAGGTAATGATATATTTATTTGTAAGTCAAGCAAGAGTATTTGTGAGCTATATTTAAATAGCCTAGTCAATTTTGTAGGGAATAACACCATTTCTTGTGAAGACAAAGCTAGGCTCATTATATGGTAGCCATTGCCCATAGACCAGATAGCGTCCCTTTTTGTATCCACATTTCCCGATCACATCCGAGCAAATATTGAATTAAGAATTAATAAACTAGAATTATAAGTAAGTAAGAAAAGATCATATATAATATGTGTGTGTGTGTGTGTGTGTGTGTGTGTGTGTGTGTGTGTGTGTGTGTGTGTGTGTGTGTGTGTGTGTGTGTGTGTGTGTGTGTGTGTGTGTGTGTGTGTGTGTGTGTGTGTGTGTGTGTGTGTGTGTGTGTGTGTGTGTGTGTGTGTGTGTGTGTGTGTGTGTGTGTGTGTGTGTGTGTGTGTGTGTGTGTGTGTGTGTGTGTGTGTGTGTGTGTGTGTGTGTGTGTGTGTGTGTGTGTGTGTGTGTGTGTGTGTGTGTGTGTGTGTGTGTGTGTGTGTGTGTGTGTGTGTGTGTGTGTGGAGAGTAACATCAGGCATAGTACAGGGTGAGTTGTTGAAGGAGTGGGGATTAATTCAGGGGAAGGTGGTGTTGAAGGGGGTAGGAGTTGTATTTATGCATCTGCCTCTTCATGTCCCAAGGCTGACTTTGATCTGCCAAACTGTTTGTCCTAGTTTGAACTATCGGTTATACCTTCAGTTATGATCCTGCGCTGATCCCGCGACTGCAAAGCAAACAAGCTTTGCAGTTTCCTTCCAAACAAGATTTATAGCGAAAAATTGATTGGAACAATGTAAGTCACGAAGATAAGAGTGGATTTTCCACTAAGAGTATCTTTGGAATATCTGGAGATAGTCAACAGTATTTGTATTATATTTCATTATCATTTCTGAACGTTTAAAATACTGGTTCATTAGCTAGTATATTTTGTAGGGTCTAAATTACTTCAATTAAAACCTAAATAAAGTCTTCATGATTTACGTTTTTATGGAAATAGAGATTTTCTTTCCTTTCCGTTTTATGTTTGAAATATTTCGACCATAGAATGTTTTATGTACCAATTTTGTTTACACTTTTAAAACTCATCATCATAATAAGTCATTGGCTTAAATTAAATATTTTCTTCTTATAATCATGCTGGATTTGATATGTATTCTCTGGCATGTTCCATGAAGGATTTTAAGAACACCCTCATACCAAGTAGAAATATATAGTTAGGCGCAATTCAGGGCCAAAACTTGGGACATAAAAGTGGCAAACTAGATGTTTCAGGAGTTGTAAAAATAATAGCGAAATTTGAAGAGGGAATTTTTGCAACGATAAAGCTGATATATGAGTAACAGAAGAGTTCCCTAAGTGAAATTTTGAATATAAAGTATGATAGGGAAGACACCTCACTCTTCACAAGTGAGTAAAAAAGTTATAAGTATGAGGAAAAAAAAAAACCTACAACAAATATAAATATATCAATATTATTATTGGACCGTCATGGTATTGAATTATGTAGGCATATCAACATTATGTGAAGGTTTTTAAAACAAATCTAGTTTTTTTCTTTAAAAGAATATGTTTCACTTTTGGCCATGAAAATTTTCATCAAAATATATAAAAAAATTGCCTATATGATAAACTTACAATTTTAAAGTAATCTTACATGTTCTAATCACTTTACGTTGCACACGAAGATAACATTTTATTTCAAATGAATTTGTATATACATTTTCTTGATATAAATGTGCAGTTGTCAGAATCCCTTAACACATGATCCCATTAAGTGGAAGACGTATGTTTACAAAGTATACATTGGCAAAAAATATAAATTGTATCCATATATATCTTTTTATTATAAACCAGAGACCAAGAGATAGTAAAAATTAACTAGGCATGTAACTCAAAATAACTATAATTAATTTAGCAGTAATAATGGCACTTAATATTTCTCATTGGAAAATTGGTTCAGGAAATATTCAAAAATATACTCCGCCTCCGCCCCACTAGCTCTTAAACTCCTGATGTTTTCGATTTTGTCTTGCTTTATAGATTCTAAAATTATAAATCCATTATAAAGATGTAATTATAAAGATTATGTTTAGCCATTAAAACATGAACAGTCTAAACTTTACAAAACAAAGGTATTTACAGAGATGACTGGTTGTTTTTGGATGAACAGATTTTGTCTGATAAATGATTATTTTGAGATTATTGCGTCCACCGCAAAATGCAACATAAACAACTGATTTAAATTTTTATGAAAAAATCAGTGAGTAATGAGAATCTCCCCTTCCTCCCAAGCCCTCCTAAATCTATTTCCTAAATATCTAGAAAATGGAAATTTTAGGGGGTGTAAAGGATAAAAACCCTCTAGTTCCTTTAAAGTGTATCATTCAAGCAACACAGCTAGGGTCATGTAATGTAATTTCCTCATAACTTAAAATTACATAAAGACTATAAGTCTGTACCAAAATCAGATTTAAACATAGGCAGGAACTGATTCAAAATGCAACCTTTCATTCCTGACCAACAACTACCCCCAAACTACAACCTAAAGTGACATATGGGGAGGCCTTCTCACAGGTATCCTTAGTAGTACTGCTGGGAGTCTGGCACAAATTGACCTTGAAAAGATGACGTCATCGGCGTCCACGTGCTGATCACGTGTCCTAACCTAACTTTAGACCACGTGAGTTAACCACGTGTTTTTTCCCGCGCTTTTTCAAGATGGCGGCGCCCATGTGGTCGACCACGTGTTCTAACCTCACTTTTGACCACGTGGACTAACCTTACTTATGACCACGTGTTTTTCCCCGCCTTTTTCCAAGATGGCGGTGCCCATGTGGCCGACCACGTGTTCTAACCTCACTTTTGACCACGTGGGCTAACCTTACTTATGACCACGTGTTTTTTCCCGCGCTTTTTCCAAGATGGCGGTGCCCATGTGGCCGACCACGTGTTCTAACCTCACTTTTGACCACGTGGGCTAACCTTACTTATGACCACGTGTTTTTTCCCGCGCTTTTTCAAGATGGCGGCACCCATGTGGCCGACCACATGTTCTAACCTCACTTTTGACCACGTGGACTAACCTTACTTAAGACCACGTGTTTTTCCCCGACTTTTTCCAAGATGGCGACCCAGATGACTGAAAAAAATAAATTGTATAGATAATTAGCCAACCACGTTACCCACCCACGTGATCTAGTGTTGCCAACCCAAGGAACAAAATACCTGCAGTGTATATATAAAGATGTATAGACTATGTTATAGAGTAAGAAAAAGAATGACCTACCAACCTACGCAAAATTAGTATATAACACCTAACCAAGTTACGTCACGCTACGTGCCTCGTATAGATATATCGCCAGCAAGTGCTGCCAACCCACTTTATATACATACACAGTTATACGTATATATCGCAAGAAAGTGTTGCCAAAAAACTCAAAAATCGCTAATAACTCGAAAACGGAATGTCCTAGGGTCGTTTTGACCCCGGAAAACTGCCTACTACGTAGTGTAGGCACTTCAGAGGGGTATCCACCTATATGAAAAATCTTAACTAAAATGTTGCGGGTTGCATCTCAAAAAATGAAGGGGCAAAATTTCAAAATTAAATATCTTGAGAACGGGTCAGTCGATTTACATGAAACTTGGTCTACAGGTATTTGTTATCATCCTCTACATCTTACAAAAACCTAAACTCTGTGCTGCAGGTAGTATCAAAACAATTGAAGGAGCTATAATTTGAAATGTAATATCTTAAGAAAGACTGAGCCTTTTTGAATGAAACTTGGTGTACAGGTATTTGTTAACCTCCACTACATCTTTCAAAAACCTAAACTCTGTAATGCAGGTAGTATAAAAACAATTGAAGGAGCTATAATTTGAAATGTAATATCTTGAGAACGGCTCAGCCGATTTACATTAAACTTGGTGTACAGATATTTGTTAACCTCCACTACATCTCTAAAACAACCTAAACTCTGTAATGCAGGTAGTATCAAAACAATTGAAGGAGCTATACTTTGAAATATAATATCTCAAGAAAGACGGGGCCTTTGTGAATGAAACTTGGTGTACAGGTATTTGTTAACCTCCACTAAATTTTTCAAAAACCTAAACTCTGTACTGAATGTAGTATCAAAACAATTGAAGGAACTATACTCTGAAATGTAGTATCTTAAGAACGGCTAGATCGATTTAAACTAAACTTGGTATATATGTACCTGTAAACACCCTCTACATCTTACAAAAAAACCTAAACTATGTACTGCAAGTAAGTATCAAAACAATTGAAGGAGCTATACTTTGAAATGTAACTTATTTAGAACGCATTGGTTTGTGTGGGTCCCTCAATTGTCATTGGTTTGTGTAGGTCCCTCTATTTTCATTGGTTTGTGAAGATCCCCCAATTGCCAATTGGTTTATGAAGGTCCGTCAATTGTCTTTGGTTTGTGTAGGTCCCTCAATTGTCATTGGTTTGTGTAGGTCCCTCTATTTTCATTGGTTTGTGAAGATCCCCAATTGCCAATTGGTTTATGAAGGTCCGTCAATTGTCTTTGGTTTGTGTAGGTCCCTCAATTGTCATTGGTTTTTGGAGGTCCCTCAATTGCCATTGGTTTGTGTAGGTTCCTCTATTGTCATTAGTTTGTGTAGGTACCTAACATTGTCATTGTTTTGTGTAGGTTCCAACAATTGTCTACGGATTGTGTAGGTCCCTAAATTGTTATTGGTTTGTGTAGGTCCCTCAATTGTCATTGGTTTGGGTTGGTCCCTCAATCGTCATTGGTTTGTGTAGGTACCCAAATTTTCATTGGTATGTGTAGGTCCCTCAATTTTCATTGGTTTGTGTAGGTCCCTCAATTGTAATTGGTTTGTGCAGGTACCTAGCATTGACATTGTTTTGTGTGGGTCCCTACAATTGTATACGGTTTGTGTAGGTCCCTCCATTGTCATTGGTTTGTGTTGGTCCATCAAATGTCATTGGTTTGTGTAGATCCCCCAATTTACATCGGTATGTGTAGGTCTCTCAATTGTCAATGGTTTGTGTAGGTCTCTCATATGTTATTGGTATGTGTAGGTCCCTCATATGTTATTGGTTTGGTTTGTGTAGGTCTCTCAATTGTCATCGGCATGTGGATGTCACTCAATCGCAATTGGTTAGTGTGATTCCCTCAATTTTCAATGGTTTGTGTAGGTCTCTCAATTGTCATTGTTTTGTGTTGGTCCCTCAATTGTCATTGGTTGGTGTAGGTCCCCCAATTTGCATTGGTATGTGTAGGTCCCTCAATTGTCATTGGTTTGTGTAGGTCCCTAAATTGTCGTTGGTTTGTGTAGGTACCTAACATTGTCACATTTTTGTGTAGGTCCCTACAGTTGTCATTGGTTTGTCTAGGTCAGTCAATTGCCATTTTTTAGTGTAGGTCTCTCAATTGTAAATGGTTTGTGTCGGTCTCTCATATGTTATTGGTTTGTGTAGGTCCCTCAATTATCATTGGTATGTGTAGGTCCCTCAATTGTCGTTGGTTTGTGTAGGTACCTAACATCGTCATTGTTTTGTGTAGGTCCCTACAGTTGTCATTGGTTTGTGTAGGTCCGTCAGTTGTCATTGGTTAGTGTAGGTCTCTCAAGTGTAAATGGTTTGTGTCGGTCTCTCATATGTTGTTGGTTTGTGTAGGTCCCTCAATTGTCTTTGGTATGTGGAGGTCTCTCAATTGCAATTGGCTTGAATAAGTCCCTCAATTGTCATTGGCATATGCAGGTCCCTCAATTGTCATTTGTATGTGTAGGTCCCTCAATGTTCATCGGTATGTGTAGGTCCCTTAACTGCCATTGGTTAGTGTAGGTCCCACAATTGTCATTGGTATGTGTAGGTCCTTCAACAGTCATTGGTATGTGTGTGTCCCTCAATTTTCATTGGTTTGTGTAGGTCCGTCAGTTGTCATTGGTTAGTGTAGGTATCTCAAGTGTCAATGGTTTGTGTCGGTCTCTCATATGTTGTTGGTTTGTGTAGGTCCCTCAATTGTCTTTGGTATGTGGAGGTCTCTCAATTGCAATTGGCTTGAATAAGTCCCTCAATTGTCATTGGCATATGCAGGTCCCTCAATCGTCATTTGTATGTGTAGGTCCCTCAATGGTCATCGGTATGTGTAGGTCCCTTAACTGCCATTGGTTAGTGTAGGTCCCACAATTGTCATTGGTATGTGTAGGTCCCACAATTGTCATTGGTTTGTGTAAGTCCCTCAAATGTCATTGGCTTACGTAGGATCCTTAATTGTCATTAATATGTGAGGGTCCCACAACTGCAATTGGTTTGTGTAGGCCAATCAATTGTCAATGGTTTTTGGAGTTCCATCAATTGCCATTGGTTTTTCTAGGTCCCTCAATTGTCATTGTTTTGTGTTGGTCCCTATATTGTCATTGGATTGTCTACGTTCCTAAAATTTTCATTGGTTTGTGTAGGTCCCTCAAATGCCATTGGTTAGCGTAAGTCCCTCAATTGCCACTGGTTTTTGTAGTTTGTGTAGATCCCTCAATTGTCATTGGTTTGTGTTGGTCCTTATATTGTAATTGGTTTTGTAGGGTCCTCAATTGTCATTGGTTTGTGTTAGTCTCTCAATTGTCATTGGTATGTGTTGGTCTCTCAATTGTCATTGGGTTGTGTAGGTCCCACAATTTCCATTGGTTTGTGTAGGTCTATCTATCAATAGTCATTGTTTTGTATAGGTCTCCCAATTGTTATTGGTTTTTATAGGTCTCCCAATTGTCATTGGTTTACGTAGGACCCTAAATTGTCATTAGTATGTGAAGGTCCCAGAATTGCAATTGGTTTGTGTAGGTCCGTCATTTGTCGTTGGTGTTTGGAGGTCCCTCAATTGCCATTGGTTTGTGTAGGTCCCTCAATTGTCATTGGTTTGTGTAGGTCCCTAAAATTGTCATTGGTTTGTGTAGGTCCCTAAAATTATCATTTGTTTGTGTAGGTCCCTCAATTGCCATTGGTAAGTGTAGGTCTCTCAATTGTCAATGATCTGTGAAGGTCCCTTATATGTCATTGGTTTGTGTAGGTCTCTAAATTGTCACTGGTATGTGTTGGTCCCTCAATTGCAATTGGGTTGTTTAGGTCCCTCAATTGTCATTGGTTTGTGCTCCTCAATTGTCATGTGGTTGTCCCTCAATTTAAATTGGTTTGTGTAGGTCCCTCAATTGTCATTGGTTTGTGCCCCTCAATTGTCATGTGGTTGTCCCTCAATTTAAATTGGTTTGTGTAGGTCCCTCAGCTGTCATTTCTATGTGTAGGTCCCTCAATTGTCATTGGTTTTTGTAGGTCCGTTAATTGTCATTGGTTTGTGTAGGTCCGTCAATTGTCATAGGTGTTTGGAGGTCCCTCAATTGCCATTGGTCTTTGTAGGTCCCTTAATTCTCATTGGTTTGTGTAGATCCCCCAAGCTTCATTGGCTTGTGTAGATCCCTCAATTGTCATTGGTTTGTGTAGGTCCCTCAATTGTCATTGGTTTGTGTAGGTCGCTCAATTTCCATCGGTTTGTGTAGGTCCCTCAATTTTCATTGGTATGTGTAGGTACCTCAATTGTCATGGTATGTATTGGTCTCCCTCAATTGTAATTGGTTTGTGTTGGTCCCTCAATAGTCATTGGTATGTGCAGGTCCCTCTTTTGACATAGGTTTGTTTAGGTCCCTCAATTGGCATTGGTATTTTTAGGTCCCTCAATTGCCATAGATTTGTGTAGGTCCCTCAATTGGCATTGGTATGTGTTGGTTCCTCAATAGTCATTGGTATGTGTAGGTCATTCAATTGTTATTGGTTGGTTTTGGTTCCTCAATATCCATTGGTATGTGTAAGTCTCTCAATTTTCCTTGGTTTGTGTAGGTCCCACAATTGTCATTGGTTTTGCGTGGGTCCCTCAATAGTCATCGGCTTGTATAGGACCCCCAATCGTCATTGGTCTGTGTAGGTCCCTCAATTGTCATTTGTTTATGTTGGGTTCTCAATTGTCATTAGTATGTGAAGGTCCCACAACTAAAATTGGTTTGTGTAGGTCCGTTAATTGTCATTGGTGTTTGGAGGTCCCTCAATTGCCGTTGGTTTGTGTAGGTCCCTCAATTGTCATTGGTTTGTGTAGGTCCCTCAAATTTCATTGGTTTGTGTAGGTCCCTAAAATTGTCATTGGCTTGTTTAGGTCCCTCAATTGTCATTGGTTCGTGTAGGTCCCTTACTTGGCAAAAGTTTGTGTAGGTCCATCAATTGTCATTGGTTTGTGTAGGTCTTTAGATTGACATTGGTTTGCATAGGTCCTTCAATTGTCATTGGTTTGTGTAGGTCCCTCAATTGTCATCTGTTAGTATGAGCTACTAACTTGTTAGTCTCCAGCATTTTAATTTTATTTGTTATGTTGAATTAAGTGAGTGAAGACTTGGTTTATTAATAAAACCTGTAGTTTTCCATTATAAAATAGGTGGGAACGAATAGCTCCCCCGTTCTTCCGGTATTGTTTTCTCCACATCATCCAAGACCTCAGATACTCTTAAATCACTCCAATGACATGGTTGAGCATTTTAAACAAACACACATACAAGTAAACTAGAGAGGAGTAGGTCTTCTTACTAGCTTTCCAGAATATTTTCAGATTTTATCTTCTGTGTTAGTTTGAGCTATTGGTTTGTTAGTCTCCAGGGTATTTGCTTCTATTTGTTATGTAAAATTAAGTGAGTAAATACTTGGTTTATTCATTATAAGATAGGGCGAACGTTTTTTCCCCATCCTTCTGGCATTGTTTTCTCTACATCATCCAAAATCTCAGCTACATATTTTCTCTTAAATCATGCCACTGGCAGATACATGTAATTTAAACATATTAAACAGCACACATACAGGTACACTGGTTACAAACCAACACAAAATGTATTATACTTTGACTGACTGTTTAACGTGAGTATATATGTTGAAGGTACTGAAGAGGACGGGGTCAATACACCCCTCTTCGCTTAAATGGCTCTCTGACTATTTTTAGCTGTATGCATGAAGAAAAGTAATTGTTAGTAAAGTATGTTGACTTTTTAGCTGTTAGTTTGGAGCATGAAGCTTTATCTGATTTTTAGCTAATATATTGGGATGTGTCTCTGTCTTTTTATTAGATCATTAGATCAATAACTGGGTTTTAGCTTCATGAGTGAATAATTGTACTTCTTGTGTATGCCTGTAAATTTGGGCAACCTTCTATACATTGAACTTTTTATAAACCTCAAGGTACTATTAACAGTAACCTAAAGGAGAGAAAAGGCTTGTAAAAACTAACAGAAATTAACAGGCAAGAAAAGCTATACCCCCACTCAATTGATCTGGAATTGGGACTCTCTTTTTAATCAAATAAACTGAAGGTAGTTTGATCACGTTTTGTGTCCCAACATATGAGATCCAGCAAAGGGTGAGCGATTCCCGCACCCCTTCGATAACATTAATATGATATGGTATTGGTACGGCATGGTATGGTATTGGAATTGGTATTTGTATGATGGTAGTGGTATGTTATGTTATTGTATGGTATTGGGGTGGGGTGTTAGGGTAGGGTATGGGATGGTATTGGTATTGTATGGTATTGAGATTGTATGGTATAGTTTGGTATAGTGTGGTATGGTATCGTTTAGTACGGTGTGGGTATGGTATGTTTTGGTATTTGTGGGTATGAAATGGTGACTTTGGTGGGGGTATCGGTATTGTGGCTTTGGTATAGGATGTTATGGTTTTGGCGTGGTATTGACATGGTGCGGTATGGTTGGGTTTGGTATTGGGATGGTTTTGTAGGGTATGGTGTGGTAAGGGTATGGTACGGAATGTTATGGTATTACTTTCAAACCCCACCGTGATGGTGGAGTTTTTTCCTATTAATTTGGTCAGTATCACTACTTTGCCCACACCCCTTTAATGAAATTACATTTGAAGATGGTAGGACACAAAATGTGTCCCACCTGATTAGAATTAGGATTCCAAGTGTTAGACCCTCCGGTTCCACTGTTTATGAATTAAAACTAGTGTGTAAGAAAGATACAATTGACAGTAGGGTATTTTGTAAAGTTAAACACTTTAGAGTTCAGATGTGACTTTTGGTTGTATTCATTAAATTAGTTTTACTGCAAAACTCTGTTACAATATACCAACAAACAGAGTCAAAGTATATAATATAATTCTACTGCATCTACTAGTCAAATTTTGTTATCAACACTAACATGGGGGAGTTGACCACGAATGATACATCATGGATGGCATATCAAAAGACAATTAAAACAAACATGAAATACATTCTTTAGAAGGACAATAATGATACAGTATTTTGTTCTGAATCCTTAAACTTGGTTGGTTATTTGTGTCTGTGTTCTGTAAAACAGTTTGTCTGACTGTAGTTCCACGGTGCAATTTATTGGATGAATATTCTCAGGTTCGCTTTAAGCTACTTTTAACCGGGAACTGTGGTGTACTTTGACGGTGTAATATCTCGGTCAATTATTGCCGAGTCCACTGACAATACTTTACCGGGGGTTGCATTTAACATGACCGTAATGTTTTAAATTTCTCGGTCAATAGTGTCCAGGTCCGCTGAAGTTACTTTATTAAGGGTTACATTTAACTCGATCGTAACTTTATAAAATGTCTCGGTCAAACGTTTTCGAGGCCGCTGAAACTTTTTACCGGGGTCTACATTTAACTTGACTGTAACTTATTAAATCCCTCGGTCATTTACTCTTGCCTCCACTGAAAGTACTTGGCCGGGAACTACATTAAACTCTCCGGTCAATTGTGTCCATACTAGTCAAGTATTGTTATCAAAACCAACATCGGGGAGTTGACAACGAATGATACATCATGGGTACATATCAAAAGACAATTAAAACAAACATAAAATGCATTCTTTAGAAGGACAATAATGATACAGTATTTTTTTCTGAATCTTTAAACTTGACTGGTTATTTCTGTCTGAGTTCTGCAAAACAGCTTGTCTGACTGTAGTTCAACGGTGCAATTTATTGGTTGAATATTCTCAAGTTCGCTTCAAGGTACTTTTAACCTGCAACTGTGGTGTACTTTGACGGTGTAATATCTCGGTCAATTATGACCGAGTCCACTGAAAATACTTTACCGGGGGTTACATTTAACATGACCGTAATGTTTTAAATTTCTCGGTCAATAGTGTCCAGGTCCGCTGAAGATACTTTATTAAGGGTTACATTTAACTCGATCATAACTTTATAAATTGTCTCGGTCAAACGTTTCCGAGTCCGCTAAAACTGTTTACCGGGGTCTACATTTAACTTGACCGTAACTTATTAAATACTAGTCAAATATTTTTATCAACACCAACATTGGGGAGTTGACTACGAATGATACATCATGGGTACATATAAAAAAACAATCAAAACAAACATGAAATACATTCTTTAGAAGGACAATAATGATACAGTATTTTGTTCTGAATCCTTAAACTTAGTTGGTTATTTGTGTCTGTGTTCTGTAAAACAGTTTGTCTGACTGTAGTTCCACGGTGCAATTTATTGGATGAATATTCTCAGGTTCGCTTTAAGCTACTTTTAACCGGGAACTGTGGTGTACTTTGACGGTGTAATATCTCGGTCAGTTATGACCGAGTCCACTGAAAATACTTTCCCGGGGGTTACATTTAACATGACCGTAATATTCTTAATTTCTCGGTCAATAGTGTCCAGGTCCGCTGAAGATACTCTATTAAGGGTTACATTTAACTCGATCGTAACTTTATAAAATGTCTCGGTCAAACGTTTCCGAGTCCGCTAAAACTGTTTACCGGGGTCTACATTTAACTTGACTGTAACTCGTTAAATCCCTCGGCCATTTACTCCTGCCTCCACTGAAAGTACTTGGCCGGGAATTACATTAACTCTCCGGTCAATTGTGTTCATGTCCGATGAAAATTGTCTACCGGGGGTTGTGATGTATCTTGACGTTGTTATTTCTTGGCCAAACATTTCCAAAACCATTAGAACGTGACGTTTACCTGCGGTCAATGTTCCAACCTCGACTTCTTTACCCCGGCTAGCATGTTGAATCTTTACTCCACGTTTCTCCTCCTCCCATGTTAACCACTGACATACCAAACCCTACCAAACCATACCAATACCATACCATACCACACCATACCAATACCACACCAAAACCATAACAGCGTTAAGCAACTCTTTTTTTAACCGATAGGCAGGGTGTCGTGATCATCATTCAATTTTCTCTTGGGCCCTGTAATTGTAAACTTTTTAACTTCACTTACTGTAACGACTTATCAATGTCTAGTATTTCAGCAGCTTCGTTAAGCACCATCCTTTTCAGAGCTTTAAAGTTTAATGTTTTGGAGGTTTTAAGGTTGAGGGTGAGGCCTTTGATTTTACACACAGTTAGTAGTTTTTTTGGTTGACCAGACAAGGTAAGCGTAAGTCTTAGGTCCCCCAGAAACAAATTCTACGATATAAGAGCCATAAACAGCCAATTATACCATCCTTGGTCTCTTTATGATAACTTTTCAGGAGTTCCCGGAAATATTCGTAAATTCCGTTATTATTCGGGTGTTTTCGGCGTCTTTTTACAACTCTTGTCCGGTAAATTTGGTCAGTCTTGTGTTTTTCCTCAGATAGGTTTCTGACTTAAAACTGCTTGGACATAAAAATGAGCACTCCTCTGTCAATACTAAGCACTTCTAAGACTGTTTTAGTATGTTCTTTTTCAAAGACTCTTTGCCTCTCAGAAAAAGTTTCACACTCACCCCCATTAATACATTTAAAACAGCATTTTTCCGATACGCACAAGTTAACTTTATGAACTTTTTATCAGAGTCTGAGGGAAGCGACTCGTCCTGCCTTGTTTCAAAGTCAAAAATATGAAAAGAAAGTATCGGTCTTTAGGGTCCTAAAAATGAGCACTCCTCTGTCAATACTAAGCACTTCTAAGACTGTTTTAGTAGGTTCTTTTTCAAAGACTCTTTGCCTCTCAGAAAAAGTTTCACACTCACCCCCATTAATACATTTAAAACAGCATTTTTCCGATACGCACAAGTTAACTTTATGAACTTTTTATCAGAGTCTGAGGGAAGCGACTCGTCCTGCCTTGTTTCCAAGTCAAAAATATGAAAAGAAAGTATCGGTCTTTAGGACCCTAAAGACCGATACTTTCTTTTCATATTTTTGACTTGGAAACAAGGCAGGACGAGTCGCTTCCCTCAGACTCTGATAAAAAGTTCATAAAGTTAACTTGTGCGTATCGGAAAAATGCTGTTTTAAATGTATTAATGGGGGTGAGTGTGAAACTTTTTCTGAGAGGCAAAGAGTCTTTGAAAAAGAACCTACTAAAACAGTCTTAGAAGTGCTTAGTATTGACAGAGGAGTGCTCATTTTTAGGACCCTAAAGACCGATACTTTCTTTTCATATTTTTGACTTGGAAACAAGGCAGGACGAGTCGCTTCCCGCAGACTCTGATAAAAAGTTCATAAAGTTAACTTGTGCGTATCGGAAAAATGCTGTTTTAAATGTATTAATGGGGGTGAGTGTGAAACTTTTTCTGAGAGGCAAAGAGTCTTTGAAAAAGAACCTACTAAAACAGTCTTAGAAGTGCTTAGTATTGACAGAGGAGTGCTCATTTTTATGTCCAAGCAGTTTTAAGTCAGAAACCTATCTGAGGAAAAACACAAGACTGACCAAATTTACCGGACAAGAGTTGTAAAAAGACGCCGAAAACACCCGAATAATAACGGAATTTACGAATATTTCCGGGAACTCCTGAAAAGTTATCATAAAGAGACCAAGGATGGTATAATTGGCTGTTTATGGCTCTTATATCGTAGAATTTGTTTCTGGGGGACCTAAGACTTACGCTTACCTTGTCTGGTCAACCAAAAAAACTACTAACTGTGTGTAAAATCAAAGGCCTCACCCTCAACCTTAAAACCTCCAAAACATTAAACTTTAAAGCTCTGAAAAGGATGGTGCTTAACGAAGCTGCTGAAATACTAGACATTGATAAGTCGTTACAGTAAGTGAAGTTAAAAAGTTTACAATTACAGGGCCCAAGAGAAAATTGAATGATGATCACGACACCCTGCCTATCGGTTAAAAAAAGAGTTGCTTAACGCTGTTATGGTTTTGGTGTGGTATTGGTATGGTGTGGTATGGTATGGTATTGGTATGGTTTGGTAGGGTTTGGTATGTCAGTGGTTAACATGGGAGGAGGAGAAACGTGGAGTAAAGATTCAACATGCTAGCCGGGGTAAAGAAGTCGAGGTTGGAACATTGACCGCAGGTAAACGTCACGTTCTAATGGTTTTGGAAATGTTTGGCCAAGAAATAACAACGTCAAGATACATCACAACCCCCGGTAGACAATTTTCATCGGACATGAACACAATTGACCGGAGAGTTAATGTAATTCCCGGCCAAGTACTTTCAGTGGAGGCAGGAGTAAATGGCCGAGGGATTTAACGAGTTACAGTCAAGTTAAATGTAGACCCCGGTAAACAGTTTTAGCGGACTCGGAAACGTTTGACCGAGACATTTTATAAAGTTACGATCGAGTTAAATGTAACCCTTAATAGAGTATCTTCAGCGGACCTGGACACTATTGACCGAGAAATTAAGAATATTACGGTCATGTTAAATGTAACCCCCGGGAAAGTATTTTCAGTGGACTCGGTCATAACTGACCGAGATATTACACCGTCAAAGTACACCACAGTTCCCGGTTAAAAGTAGCTTAAAGCGAACCTGAGAATATTCATCCAATAAATTGCACCGTGGAACTACAGTCAGACAAACTGTTTTACAGAACACAGACACAAATAACCAACTAAGTTTAAGGATTCAGAACAAAATACTGTATCATTATTGTCCTTCTAAAGAATGTATTTCATGTTTGTTTTGATTGTTTTTTTATATGTACCCATGATGTATCATTCGTAGTCAACTCCCCAATGTTGGTGTTGATAAAAATATTTGACTAGTATTTAATAAGTTACGGTCAAGTTAAATGTAGACCCCGGTAAACAGTTTTAGCGGACTCGGAAACGTTTGACCGAGACAATTTATAAAGTTATGATCGAGTTAAATGTAACCCTTAATAAAGTATCTTCAGCGGACCTGGACACTATTGACCGAGAAATTTAAAACATTACGGTCATGTTAAATGTAACCCCCGGTAAAGTATTTTCAGTGGACTCGGTCATAATTGACCGAGATATTACACCGTCAAAGTACACCACAGTTGCAGGTTAAAAGTACCTTGAAGCGAACTTGAGAATATTCAACCAATAAATTGCACCGTTGAACTACAGTCAGACAAGCTGTTTTGCAGAACTCAGACAGAAATAACCAGTCAAGTTTAAAGATTCAGAAAAAAATACTGTATCATTATTGTCCTTCTAAAGAATGCATTTTATGTTTGTTTTAATTGTCTTTTGATATGTACCCATGATGTATCATTCGTTGTCAACTCCCCGATGTTGGTTTTGATAACAATACTTGACTAGTATGGACACAATTGACCGGAGAGTTTAATGTAGTTCCCGGCCAAGTACTTTCAGTGGAGGCAAGAGTAAATGACCGAGGGATTTAATAAGTTACAGTCAAGTTAAATGTAGACCCCGGTAAAAAGTTTCAGCGGCCTCGAAAACGTTTGACCGAGACATTTTATAAAGTTACGATCGAGTTAAATGTAACCCTTAATAAAGTAACTTCAGCGGACCTGGACACTATTGACCGAGAAATTTAAAACATTACGGTCATGTTAAATGCAACCCCCGGTAAAGTATTGTCAGTGGACTCGGCAATAATTGACCGAGATATTACACCGTCAAAGTACACCACAGTTCCCGGTTAAAAGTAGCTTAAAGCGAACCTGAGAATATTCATCCAATAAATTGCACCGTGGAACTACAGTCAGACAAACTGTTTTACAGAACACAGACACAAATAACCAACCAAGTTTAAGGATTCAGAACAAAATACTGTATCATTATTGTCCTTCTAAAGAATGTATTTCATGTTTGTTTTAATTGTCTTTTGATATGCCATCCATGATGTATCATTCGTGGTCAACTCCCCCATGTTAGTGTTGATAACAAAATTTGACTAGTAGATGCAGTAGAATTATATTATATACTTTGACTCTGTTTGTTGGTATATTGTAACAGAGTTTTGCAGTAAAACTAATTTAATGAATACAACCAAAAGTCACATCTGAACTCTAAAGTGTTTAACTTTACAAAATACCCTACTGTCAATTGTATCTTTCTTACACACTAGTTTTAATTCATAAACAGTGGAACCGGAGGGTCTAACACTTGGAATCCTAATTCTAATCAGCTGGGACACATTTTGTGTCCTACCATCTTCAAATGTAATTTCATTAAAGGGGTGTGGGCAAAGTAGTGATACTGACCAAATTAATAGGAAAAAACTCCACCATCACGGTGGGGTTTGAAAGTAATACCATAACATTCCGTACCATACCCTTACCACACCATACCCTACAAAACCATCCCAATACCAAACCCAACCATACCGCACCATGTCAATACCACGCCAAAACCATAACATCCTATACCAAAGCCACAATACCGATACCCCCACCAAAGTCACCATTTCATACCCACAAATACCAAAACATACCATACCCACACCGTACTAAACGATACCATACCACACTATACCAAACTATACCATACAATCTCAATACCATACAATACCAATACCATCCCATACCCTACCCTAACACCCCACCCCAATACCATACAATAACATAACATACCACTACCATCATACAAATACCAATTCCAATACCATACCATGCCGTACCAATACCATATCATATTAATGTTATCGAAGGGGTGCGGGAATCGCTCACCCTTTGCTGGATCTCATATGTTGGGACACAAAACGTGATCAAACTACCTTCAGTTTATTTGATTAAAAAGAGAGTCCCAATTCCAGATCAATTGAGTGGGGGTATAGCTTTTCTTGCCTGTTAATTTCTGTTAGTTTTTACAAGCCTTTTCTCTCCTTTAGGTTACTGTTAATAGTACCTTGAGGTTTATAAAAAGTTCAATGTATAGAAGGTTGCCCAAATTTACAGGCATACACAAGAAGTACAATTATTCACTCATGAAGCTAAAACCCAGTTATTGATCTAATGATCTAATAAAAAGACAGAGACACATCCCAATATATTAGCTAAAAATCAGATAAAGCTTCATGCTCCAAACTAACAGCTAAAAAGTCAACATACTTTACTAACAATTACTTTTCTTCATGCATACAGCTAAAAATAGTCAGAGAGCCATTTAAGCGAAGAGGGGTGTATTGACCCCGTCCTCTTCAGTACCTTCAACATATATACTCACGTTAAACAGTCAGTCAAAGTATAATACATTTTGTGTTGGTTTGTAACCAGTGTACCTGTATGTGTGCTGTTTAATATGTTTAAATTACATGTATCTGCCAGTGGCATGATTTAAGAGAAAATATGTAGCTGAGATTTTGGATGATGTAGAGAAAACAATGCCAGAAGGATGGGGAAAAAACGTTCGCCCTATCTTATAATGAATAAACCAAGTATTTACTCACTTAATTTTACATAACAAATAGAAGCAAATACCCTGGAGACTAACAAACCAATAGCTCAAACTAACACAGAAGATAAAATCTGAAAATATTCTGGAAAGCTAGTAAGAAGACCTACTCCTCTCTAGTTTACTTGTATGTGTGTTTGTTTAAAATGCTCAACCATGTCATTGGAGTGATTTAAGAGTATCTGAGGTCTTGGATGATGTGGAGAAAACAATACCGGAAGAACGGGGGAGCTATTCGTTCCCACCTATTTTATAATGGAAAACTACAGGTTTTATTAATAAACCAAGTCTTCACTCACTTAATTCAACATAACAAATAAAATTAAAATGCTGGAGACTAACAAGTTAGTAGCTCATACTAACAGATGACAATTGAGGGACCTACACAAACCAATGACAATTGAAGGACCTATGCAAACCAATGTCAATCTAAAGACCTACACAAACCAATGACAATTGATGGACCTACACAAACTTTTGCCAAGTAAGGGACCTACACGAACCAATGACAATTGAGGGACCTAAACAAGCCAATGACAATTTTAGGGACCTACACAAACCAATGAAATTTGAGGGACCTACACAAACCAATGACAATTGAGGGACCTACACAAACCAACGGCAATTGAGGGACCTCCAAACACCAATGACAATTAACGGACCTACACAAACCAATTTTAGTTGTGGGACCTTCACATACTAATGACAATTGAGAACCCAACATAAACAAATGACAATTGAGGGACCTACACAGACCAATGACGATTGGGGGTCCTATACAAGCCGATGACTATTGAGGGACCCACGCAAAACCAATGACAATTGTGGGACCTACACAAACCAAGGAAAATTGAGAGACTTACACATACCAATGGATATTGAGGAACCAAAACCAACCAATAACAATTGAATGACCTACACATACCAATGACTATTGAGGAACCAACACATACCAATGCCAATTGAGGGACCTACACAAATCTATGGCAATTGAGGGACCTAAAAATACCAATGCCAATTGAGGGACCTAAACAAACCTATGTCAAAAGAGGGACCTGCACATACCAATGACTATTGAGGGACCAACACAAACCAATTACAATTGAGGGAGACCAATACATACCATGACAATTGAGGTACCTACACATACCAATGAAAATTGAGGGACCTACACAAACCGATGGAAATTGAGCGACCTACACAAACCAATGACAATTGAGGGACCTACACAAACCAATGACAATTGAGGGATCTACACAAGCCAATGAAGCTTGGGGGATCTACACAAACCAATGAGAATTAAGGGACCTACAAAGACCAATGGCAATTGAGGGACCTCCAAACACCTATGACAATTGACGGACCTACACAAACCAATGACAATTAACGGACCTACAAAAACCAATGACAATTGAGGGACCTACACATAGAAATGACAGCTGAGGGACCTACACAAACCAATTTAAATTGAGGGACAACCACATGACAATTGAGGGGCACAAACCAATGACAATTGAGGGACCTACACAAACCAATTTAAATTGAGGGACAACCACATGACAATTGAGGAGCACAAACCAATGACAATTGAGGGACCTAAACAACCCAATTGCAATTGAGGGACCAACACATACCAGTGACAATTTAGAGACCTACACAAACCAATGACATATAAGGGACCTTCACAGATCATTGACAATTGAGAGACCTACACTTACCAATGGCAATTGAGGGACCTACACAAACAAATGATAATTTTAGGGACCTACACAAACCAATGACAATTTTAGGGACCTACACAAACCAATGACAATTGAGGGACCTACACAAACCAATGGCAATTGAGGGACCTCCAAACACCAACGACAAATGACGGACCTACACAAACCAATTGCAATTCTGGGACCTTCACATACTAATGACAATTTAGGGTCCTACGTAAACCAATGACAATTGGGAGACCTATAAAAACCAATAACAATTGGGAGACCTATACAAAACAATGACTATTGATAGATAGACCTACACAAACCAATGGAAATTGTGGGACCTACACAACCCAATGACAATTGAGAGACCAACACATACCAATGACAATTGAGAGACTAACACAAACCAATGACAATTGAGGACCCTACAAAACCAATTACAATATAAGGACCAACACAAACCAATGACAATTGAGGGATCTACACAAACTACAAAAACCAGTGGCAATTGAGGGACTTACGCTAACCAATGGCATTTGAGGGACCTACACAAACCAATGAAAATTTTAGGAACGTAGACAATCCAATGACAATATAGGGACCAACACAAAACAATGACAATTGAGGGACCTAGAAAAACCAATGGCAATTGATGGAACTCCAAAAACCATTGACAATTGATTGGCCTACACAAACCAATTGCAGTTGTGGGACCCTCACATATTAATGACAATTAAGGATCCTACGTAAGCCAATGACATTTGAGGGACTTACACAAACCAATGACAATTGTGGGACCTACACATACCAATGACAATTGTGGGACCTACACTAACCAATGGCAGTTAAGGGACCTACACATACCGATGACCATTGAGGGACCTACACATACAAATGACGATTGAGGGACCTGCATATGCCAATGACAATTGAGGGACTTATTCAAGCCAATTGCAATTGAGAGACCTCCACATACCAAAGACAATTGAGGGACCTACACAAACCAACAACATATGAGAGACCGACACAAACCATTGACACTTGAGATACCTACACTAACCAATGACAACTGACGGACCTACACAAACCAATGAAAATTGAGGGACACACACATACCAATGACTGTTGAAGGACCTACACATACCAATGACAATTGTGGGACCTACACTAACCAATGGCAGTTAAGGGACCTACACATACCGATGACCATTGAGGGACCTACACATACAAATGACAATTGAGGGACCTGCATATGCCAATGACAATTGAGGGACATATTCAAGCCAATTGCAATTGAGAGACCTCCACATACCAAAGACAATTGAGGGACCTACACAAACCAACAACATATGAGAGACCGACACAAACCATTTACACTTGAGAGACCTACACTAACCAATGACAACTGACGGACCTACACAAACCAATGACAACTGTAGGGACCTACACAAAACAATGACGATGTTAGGTACCTACACAAACCAACGACAATTGAGGGACCTACACATACCAATGATAATTGAGGGACCTACACAAACCAATAACATATGAGAGACCGACACAAACCATTTACAATTGAGAGACCTACACTAAAAAATGGCAATTGACTGACCTAGACAAACCAATGACAACTGTAGGGACCTACACAAAAATGTGACAATGTTAGGTACCTACACAAACCAACGACAATTTAGGGACCTACACAAACCAATGACAATTGAGGGACCTACACATACCAATGCAAATTGGGGGACCTACACCAACCAATGACAATTGAGGGACCAACACAAAACAATGACAATTGAGAGACCTACACAAACCATTGAAAATTGAGGGAATCACACTAACCAATTGCGATTGAGTGACATCCACATACCGATGACAATTGAGAGACCTACACAAACCAAACCAATAACATATGAGGGACCTACACATACCAATAACATATGAGAGACCTACACAAACCATTGACAATTGAGAGACCTACACATACCGATGTAAATTGGGGGATCTACACAAACCAATGACATTTGATGGACCAACACAAACCAATGACAATGGAGGGACCTACACAAACCGTATACAATTGTAGGGACCCACACAAAACAATGTCAATGCTAGGTACCTGCACAAACCAATTACAATTGAGGGACCTACACAAACCAATGAAAATTGAGGGACCTACACATACCAATGAAAATTTGGGTACCTACACAAACCAATGACGATTGAGGGACCAACCCAAACCAATGACAATTGAGGGACCTACACAAACCAATAACAATTTAGGGACCTACACAATCCGTAGACAATTGTTGGAACCTACACAAAACAATGACAATGTTAGGTACCTACACAAACTAATGACAATAGAGGAACCTACACAAACCAATGGCAATTGAGGGACCTCCAAAAACCAATGACAATTGAGGGACCTACACAAACCAAAGACAATTGACGGACCTTCATAAACCAATTGGCAATTGGGGATCTTCACAAACCAATGAAAATAGAGGGACCTACACAAACCAATGACAATTGAGGGACCTACACAAACCAAAGACAATTGACGGACCTTCATAAACCAATTGGCAATTGGGGGATCTTCACAAACCAATGAAAATAGAGGGACCTACACAAACCAATGACAATTGAGGGACCCACACAAACCAATGCGTTCTAAATAAGTTACATTTCAAAGTATAGCTCCTTCAATTGTTTTGATACTTACTTGCAGTACATAGTTTAGGTTTTTTTGTAAGATGTAGAGGGTGTTTACAGGTACATATATACCAAGTTTAGTTTAAATCGATCTAGCCGTTCTTAAGATACTACATTTCAGAGTATAGTTCCTTCAATTGTTTTGATACTACATTCAGTACAGAGTTTAGGTTTTTGAAAAATTTAGTGGAGGTTAACAAATACCTGTACACCAAGTTTCATTCACAAAGGCCCCGTCTTTCTTGAGATATTATATTTCAAAGTATAGCTCCTTCAATTGTTTTGATACTACCTGCATTACAGAGTTTAGGTTGTTTTAGAGATGTAGTGGAGGTTAACAAATATCTGTACACCAAGTTTAATGTAAATCGGCTGAGCCGTTCTCAAGATATTACATTTCAAATTATAGCTCCTTCAATTGTTTTTATACTACCTGCATTACAGAGTTTAGGTTTTTGAAAGATGTAGTGGAGGTTAACAAATACCTGTACACCAAGTTTCATTCAAAAAGGCTCAGTCTTTCTTAAGATATTACATTTCAAATTATAGCTCCTTCAATTGTTTTGATACTACCTGCAGCACAGAGTTTAGGTTTTTGTAAGATGTAGAGGATGATAACAAATACCTGTAGACCAAGTTTCATGTAAATCGACTGACCCGTTCTCAAGATATTTAATTTTGAAATTTTGCCCCTTCATTTTTTGAGATGCAACCCGCAACATTTTAGTTAAGATTTTTCATATAGGTGAATACCCCTCTGAAGTGCCTACACGACGTAGTAGGCAGTTTTCCGGGGTCAAAACGACCCTAGGACATTCCGTTTTCGAGTTATTAGCGATTTTTGAGTTTTTTGGCAACACTTTCTTGCGATATATACGTATAACTGTGTATGTATATAAAGTGGGTTGGCAGCACTTGCTGGCGATATATCTATACGAGGCACGTAGCGTGACGTAACTTGGTTAGGTGTTATATACTAATTTTGCGTAGGTTGGTAGGTCATTCTTTTTCTTACTCTATAACATAGTCTATACATCTTTATATATACACTGCAGGTATTTTGTTCCTTGGGTTGGCAACACTAGATCACGTGGGTGGGTAACGTGGTTGGCTAATTATCTATACAATTTATTTTTTTCAGTCATCTGGGTCGCCATCTTGGAAAAAGTCGGGGAAAAACACGTGGTCTTAAGTAAGGTTAGTCCACGTGGTCAAAAGTGAGGTTAGAACATGTGGTCGGCCACATGGGTGCCGCCATCTTGAAAAAGCGCGGGAAAAAACACGTGGTCATAAGTAAGGTTAGCCCACGTGGTCAAAAGTGAGGTTAGAACACGTGGTCGGCCACATGGGCACCGCCATCTTGGAAAAAGCGCGGGAAAAAACACGTGGTCATAAGTAAGGTTAGCCCACGTGGTCAAAAGTGAGGTTAGAACACGTGGTCGGCCACATGGGCACCGCCATCTTGGAAAAAGGCGGGGAAAAACACGTGGTCATAAGTAAGGTTAGTCCACGTGGTCAAAAGTGAGGTTAGAACACGTGGTCGACCACATGGGCGCCGCCATCTTGAAAAAGCGCGGGAAAAAACACGTGGTTAACACACGTGGTCTAAAGTTAGGTTAGGACACGTGATCAGCACGTGGACGCCGATGACGTCATCTTTTCAAGGTCAATTTGTGCCAGACTCCCAGCAGTACTACTATCCTTTGTACTGGTAATGTTTGTGGCAGGGTACCAGTACCACGGATTTGAGAATGTGTGGCAGGTAATGTTAGGACCTCCCATTTCTTCACTTCTATGGCATTTCTCTCTCTAGTACTGCTGTTTCCTGTCTTCCCCCATCAGACTCAGGGAAGTAGGCGGGGTCTACCGGGGAAGTACAGTATCACTATTCCTGGCTTTAGTGGTCACAATCATCAATTCCGACAACATATATTACGAATGGTCTAAAAATGTTACTGAGATTTGTACAAATAACATTTTTGGTGTCTATAGACACATTATAAGTATTTTGTTATATGGGCTATACCTTACTTATTTTTAGACACCCTATTAATAATTTAAATTGTTAATTCGCTAAAATTAACTACTTAGTCCAATTCAATTAAAAAATATCTATTTCATGGGGCGAACTTAATATCTCAAGAAGATTTACAAACAACTGGCGAGTGGTTTCAACTTTTACTCCAGAATCACAGGTATTGACAACAATACCTGTGATTCGTGGCAGTAAACTCAACAAGCCAACAGATGCAAACAACGTGCCACTTTAGATGCAGCAGCACGCAGACTTCATACACATGTCTGAGTGATGTCTTCCCTCTGGATTGCTGTTTCAATTAAGATAACTCTATTTATCGATAAGAGAAATTCTGTACCATTCAGTAATATAAATTTTGCACGATGATGAGTGTCAGCTAAAATTAAAGACCTGAGGGACTCAAAAAAAAACTTTTTAAAACTGTTGTTAGCCAGAAATAAGGACAAGTTGTCTTCATAAGAAAACACTGAAAAATGTCTCCGTCCACTACATTTATACATGTGATTTAACGATTTGATTTATTTACGAATCTTAAACATAATGTTAGGGGCTAAAGACTAGTTTTGGTTCTTTGTCTCACAGAGCTTACGGCATTATCACTATTATATTATTAAAATTATTATTTACTTTGTTTTTTACAACTTTTTGCCTGAAAAGTAAATATTTTGTAAATATAAATGGTATCAATTAAAAGATATTACTCTCTAGATGTGCCTTTTGTGGGTTATAAAAAAACATTTATCTTCAGGGATCCGCCCTTTATATACTTTCAAAGCTCCATCGTTAATATCATGGAATTATTTTATTTAGGTAGTTCGCTGATTATAATATAACAATTTTAAAACATCTGACCTTAACCTATGCCTGCGAGATTACTGTGTGGAGAACGGGACACCGTCTGCTAAGTATTTATGAAAATACAGTTAAGAAAGACATGGACGGAATTTTAATACAAAGAGCTCTTAAAATCGATATTTAAAACGATAATTTTGGAATGCATGTAATTAAATGGGAAATCAGCTGTGGAATATTTGAAGGTGTTTTAGTAACTAAATCCCAACATAATCTATAGGCCTATCAAAATATTCCTTGGGATTCCTTACATGGGATTAATAAAAAGCCCAGATTCATTGTCTATATACACGAGTATATGCCAGAATTATGCCAGAATTCCATAACGCCTTCGTCTTCTTGTCTTTACAATTTTTAGTCCATGACAGACGATGTTCTTATAGTTGAAAAAGCTCATACGTTCCTCCATAGAATGCAGCTTAAACAACACTATTTTCACCCTCTATGAGCCATGCCGGGATCATAGGTATAGCAATAAAAGTGAAAAGTAAATAAAATACCCCCGTCGCAGCAAACATGCTTACACAGCGAATTTCCAATGAATACATGACATAACACATTAAATCACTTAACAGGAATCATAAGAAATATATTCACAAACAAGCGATGTTTGAAATATTAATTATTCTTCATAAGAATAACATTGGGGATGAGTACGCAGATTTGTTGCAACAAGGAACACAAAATAATGGGTTTTTATGCAAATATCAATAGAACTCATCTTAGGGAAGTCACATTCCAAATTTCATCCATATCTATATCTATAATATTATAAAGAAGAGGTGGTTTCTGTCTGTCTGTCTGTCTGTCTGTCTGATGTTCCGGGTGAACGCAAAAATTACTTAACCGACTGGGCTGAAACTTTACACAAAGGTAGATCTTGAACCCATGCAACACATAGGCCTATTCACTTCCTTAAAATCCCCTCGGGCTACGCCCCGTGAACGTTCTCAGTTTCAATGTTTACATTTCATAAGAAAGTAAACATTCAGAAACTGTAATCCGAACAGCTGAGGGCACTTACATTTGACAGCTTAAAGAGCAGAAGCAAGAACAACAGCTGTTTCAAGCTAACTAAAATGAAATTTGCATTGACTATAGAACGGGTAAGGAAACCCCCTGTGCGAAGAACGTGTACATCAAGTATATATATATTTATTTCAATATACCGTATAATTAATCTATATAAATAAAATTAGAGTTGCGTCTGTACATTGCTTGGAATTATGAAATTTTTGCATATTTTCACGATTTACACCCTAGGGAAACCAAAACAAATCTTATCTCAATTTATGTCTGTCTGTCTGCCGGTAACGCTCAAGGACGGGTTTTTGTTCGCGTTTCACTGGAAAACGGGTGCAGTGACATTAATTAAACCTTGTTTCTTTGTTCTATATATGCGTGAGAAGGTTTTAGGGCACTATAAACTGGCATATTCCTTTTTAAAAAATAATGGTGGCCGCTCAAAAACGTGATTTTGTGCGGTTTTGGTCATGTTTTGTTCGCTTTTCACAGGAAAACGGGTGCACCGATTTTTATGAAACTTTTTTATAGAAGGTTTTAGGCTAATTGGATTGTTTTAAATTACCTTAGGACACTGCCCCATAGGGTTTTTAAGATCCTATGCTATTCTTATGGACAAAGCATTTATTTATATTGAACCAGATGTTGGCATAGTTATTCTATAAATAGGTTTTTTAGTTCTTTTTTAAAACGTTGAGTGAAGATTGGTTATAAATAACATAAGTGGATATATGATCTAAATCTATATTTGTCAGACTCATGCACTCACTGACATAGTGATCACTTTATCTAAGAAACGACAATGTCTATTGAAGATAAAATTTTGGATGGTGGTTCCCCTTATGCTGCAGATTCACAATAAGAATACGTTTAAAAAAAATCCTAATTTACTTTTCTTCGCTAATTTACTTTTATGGCAATTGTATGAGTATTAGTACTTTCTGGACCTTTGTAAGTTACATTTCGGTAGGAACATAACTAATCATCAGAAAAAAATGCAACCTATTCCTGTTACGAAAATGTTTATGTGCTTCGCCCCCCGGAATTTCAAAATACAATATTTTAACAATCTTGCACATACTCTTGGACTGATGGATCTGAAATTTGGTAGGAATGTAGCTGATAGGTCAGTGTAGACATTTACCTACTCCAGACACAAATATACTCAAGGACTCTGGCCCAATAGCCTTTAATATAAGCGCGTTAGTCATAACACACAAACTACTCAACCAGTAGAGCTGAAATTTGATGCCTTAAAGGAAATAAGAAACAACGTCATGGGGAGTCACGGTGTTGTTCTCTGGAGATCTCACACAGACCCTTTGTCGTAAGTGAGACATGAGTGGACGAGTCTACTCCTCTCTAAAAATATATTTTATGTAGCCGACCACTGAGCGTCTGAACTTAACAGTAAATATGAAAATGTATTTTTGAGAAGATTAAGGGGTTGATCAGTTTTCTTATGCGCTTTTAAAAGTTGAGATTGGGACGTTGAAAAACAAATTAAGGTCTCAGAAACATCTATCCTTCACTCGGCACTATCGATGAATCACAGGATATATTGATTAACAGTTTGTTACACCGAGGTTCATAAACAGTTTAATCTGGAAAGTGCCTGGCTCTGTGTAGGATTGTGCCATCCTCACGTCCACCAATGAACAAGCAACGGAGATCAACACAAATGAAGGTCTATTCCAAAGGGAGGAACGAACATATACAATATTTAATACCGTTCATTTAACCATGACCACTGTTAGAACAGTTCATATATATTGATTTAAATTTATTTAAATAAAATCAAGTAGTCATATGTTTTTAAAACATATGATTTTTCCAAGTTTAAATTGTTTATTTACAATTATATTGAAAACAGGACCTGGCAAGAATGGTGATTTTAAAAGTGGTTTGTCAATGTTTTTAAAGTTAAATGTTTCGTTACATTACTATTAATTTATTGGAATGTAAAGATTAATGTATCAAAGTATTTAAAATGTTAAATTAAACAGGGTTAATATTTTGTTGTACTTGAGTTCTTTTATTTCTAAAATCGAATCCAAAGTGTTACGTGTACCGATTTGGAGTAGCAAAAACCACACCGTTCACTACCCGACAGAGTTCCTCGACTTGGCAGCAGTACCCGAACTATCTGCCATCGTATATTTCGTTAACTTTAATTTAATTCTACTTTAAAAGTGTAAAATGTAATTTTAATATTGTAAAATTATGTGGGTTGTTAATATTTTTAGTTAATCTGCCATTTATGTACAACCCGTACGAAGGACGGGTACATCAGCTAGTCTATCTATAATATTATAAAGAAGAGGTGGTGTCTGTCTGTCTGTCTGTCTGTCTGATGTTCCGGGTGAACGCAAAAACTACTGAACCGACTGGGCTGAAACTTTACACAAAGGTAGATCTTGAACCCATGCAACATATAGGCCTATTCACTTCCTTAAAATCCCCTCGGGCTACGCCCCGTGAACGTCCTAAGTTTCAATGTTTACATTTCAGAAGAAAGTAAACATTCAGAAACTGTAATGTAAACAGCTGAGGATACATAAATCTTTTAGTTAGCTTGAAACAGCTGTTCTTGCTTCTGCTCTATAAGCAGAAGCAAGAAAAGCTGTTTCAAGCTAACTAAAATGCAAATTGCATTGACTAAAGAACAGGTAGAGAAAACCCCTGTGCGAAGAACGGGTACGTCAGCAAGCTATTAATTAATATGAACGAACAAATATTATTCAAGTGGCTTCATCTGGATGTGGTCTATTCTAATTTGTACTGATACTTGCTGTACCCCCCCCCCCCGATTTTATATTTTTGACCCCCCCGATTTTTGTTTTTGCCCCACCCCCGATTTTATATTCTGCTCCCCCCTCTTCGATTTTATATTTTTATTCTATGTCCCCCCAGTTTATATTTTTGCCCCCCATTTTATATCTTTGCCCCCCAAATTTTATATATTTTGCTTCCCCCAATTTTATATTTCCCCCCACCGATTTTTATTTTTGCCCCCTCCCGATTTTATATTTTGCTCCCCCCCCGATTTTATATTTTTACCCCCCCTCTTCGATTTTATATTTTTATTTTATGTCCCCCCCATTTTATATTTCCCCTCCCGATTTATATATTTTCTGCCCCCCCCGATTTTATATTCTTGCTCCCCACCGATTTTATATTTGTTGCCCCCCCAGGTTTTTATATCTTTGCACCCTCCCCCCGATTTTTTTGTTGCCCCAACCCCGATTTTATATTTTTGCCCCCCCCCCCCGGTTTTATATTTTTACTCCATCCCAATTTTTATTTTTGCCCCCCCCGATTTTATATTGTTGCCCACCCTCTCTTCCATTTTTTATTTTTATTTTATGTCCCCCCATTTTATATTTTAGCCCCCGCGATTTTACATTGTTTTCCCCCCCATTTTATATTCTTGCTCCCCCGATTTTATATTTTTTGCCCCCCCCCGTTTTTAAATTTTTACTCCCTCCCCCCGATTTTTATTTTCACCCCACCCCCATCGGTTTTATATTTATATTTTTGCCCCCCTCACGATTTTATATTTTTTTGCCCCCCCCCGGATTTATATTTTTGCTCCCTCCCGATTTTTTTTTTGCCCCCCGATTTTATATTTTTGACAACCCCCTCTTCGATTTTATATTTTTATATTATGTTGCCCCCCTTCATTTTATATTTTTGCTCCCCCACTTTTATTTTTGCCCCACCCCAATTATATATTTTGCTGCCCCCCTCTTCGATTTTATTTGTTTGTTTTATGTTCCCCCTCCATTTTATATTTTTGCCCTCCTCCCCGGTTTTATATATTTACTCTCCCCCCGATTTTTATTTTTGCCCTCCCCACCGATTTTATATTCATGCTCCTCCCCGATATTTTTTTATTTGTTTGTACTAGAGTTATTTTATTTCTAAAAGCGAATCCAAAGTGTTACGTTTACCGATTTGGAGTCACAAACCACACGCCGTTTACTACCCGACAGAGTTCCTCGACTTAGCAACAGGACTCGAAATATCTGCCAGTATATTTCGTTAACTTTGATTTAATTAATTGTACATTAAACGTGTAAAATGTAATTTCAATATTGTAAAATAATATGGATTGTTATTTCCTTTAGTTAATCTACCATTTGTATACAACCCGTACGAAGGACGGGTATACAGCTAGTACATTCATAAATAAGCGATATATAACATTTTAATTATTTTCCATAAGAATAACATGGGGACCAAATACCTAGATTTGCTGCTACTGGAACTATAGGCAAAAAATTGTTTTTTTCGTGCAAACAACAATAAACCACAACTAGTTGAAGCCATATACCAAATTTCGTCAGTTTATGTTCATAAATAAGCGAGATATGCAATTTTTCTTTTTCTCCATAAGAATAACATTAGACAACGTACTGTGTTTAGCACTTTCAATATATCAGTAACCAATTGACGTAGATCAATGATCAAAATACCAAATTGTTTGTTTTTTTTATGCTGAATTCAATGGTGAAAATTAAAATTTGATTTAAATACAAATTACATGTGGAAACCCCAAAAAAAAACAATTTTTGGGGTACAAAACCCCCTAAAACCCTCCTTCGGATAGTGCAATTTGTCTGGTTTTCAAACTCATTCAAATAAATGGTACTTTACACATTTGTACCAAGTTTCATTAAGATCGGGCTTTTTTACGAGAGTTATCATGCTTACGGACACACACACACACACATACACACATATATATATATATACACATATGTATATATATATATATAAATATATAACAATTTGAATGAATGGTGATTTTGGCATGTGAGCACCTCAAAATGAAAAGTTATCATGGTCTTGGGCTTAAGTCTTATCATGAGACCTACGGTAATAGCTTCTTCCCTATAGGGGGAATTTGCTAAAATGGTGGCTGTTTAACATTTTTAAACTTAGCTTTCTCAAAAACGGTAAATTAAAACGAAAAATTATGAAGAGGCATAGGCCTAACAATGTAGATTTTTAAGCCAAACCCAACTTGACCTGAATACAAACAAAACAAAATTATAAATGAGTTCGCGCGCAGCACGCTGACATGAGGGAAGTGAATTTCCACATAAAAACTTGTAAAACACAAAATCAGTGTAAAATATATACATATATTCCAATTTTGATTGAAATATGAAAACATTGATTTTTTGGCTGTTCTGATACTCCTGGTTTCATTTACCTGCAAAGCTGGGAATACAATTTTGCGCATTATAATGTTAGGAGAAGGTCCAGACAGGCTCGTAAAACCATAGATTAATGCTTAATCTATGGTAAAACCCCCATAAGTTAACGTACTGTGTTTAGTCGATACACATTTTCTTTAATAACTCGGTAAATATATATGCTAGAATAACGAGAGAGGGCTTAAAACTCTCGCCTTTCTAATTACCATCTTTTTAAATGCATTAATTTTACATACGGGTCTTTTCTGACCCTTTTTGGGTCCAAAAGCTCAAAATTTGAAAGATTAATCCCCCAAAAAAGGGGTTTAGAGTTTTCTGATTGTTTTTCCCACCGAACTAGTCCAACTGATTACAGAAAGGAACGTCCCTACCAAATTTGAAGTAAATCGGATAAAAAATGCGACCGCTAGAGTGCAAACACACACACACACACACACACACACACACACACACACACACACACACACACACACACACACACACACACACACACACACACATATATATATATATACAATTTTGAACGACCCCCCAAAACGTGTTCAGGGGGTCACGTTAGGAACTTCTATGGTGGTCCCGGGCTTAAGTTTCACCGTGCGGGTCATGCTAATAGTTCACTTTCCATAGGAAATTCAGTAATAAACACACCTATAACGATTTTTGCAAATAAAAGTAATTTAAATCACAGTTAATACATTGCATGATTTAAATTGTATTTATTTATAAAAATCGTCATGCGTTTATTTATTATTTTATCTTTATAAATCGTGGTGTTGTAGGATTTGACTTAAAAATCTATGTGACTTCATAATTTGTCTTTATAATTCCTATTTTTTTTTAAATTGACATTATTAACATTATTAAATAGGTAGCCACCATTTTTAATGGTATTTTTTAACTTTTGATTTTGTACCAATTTTTGGAAAGTATATTTGTATATATCTACCATTCATTTTAAACATATTCAATTTTAAGTTTCTATCTTAAAGCGTTTTTTATGTATGAAGGATTAAACAAAACAAAAACACACCAACCGACCTAGGTACCGGATACCCATGTTTGTGTTTATTTTTGCCTCCACCTAAGGAACCATTTTTACTGATAAATCCCTGTGAGTTCCGGGATACCCTGTATATTTAGTGATTTTTAGCACTTTGACTACGGAGACAGCAAACCACTTTTCTGATAGTGTTTATTTTGAAGATAGGCTATATCAGTTTTGTAAAGAGAGGACATTCAATTTATGTGTGTAGCCTACCTTAGTGTAAATTCAAATAATATACTTAAATATCAGTGTCCAAACTTGTCTGTATATATATTGTAAACTTTGTGACACTTTCAACACAAACTCTGCAAAAGCGGTACTTCAAAGTAAGAATAATAAAGAAGTATGGACTTGAAAATTGAGAAAAACGAGCAACGAACTTGGTGCTGCAGGCGGAGTAAAAATAATGACGAAAGTTACGGAAAGGACGTTTCTTGGAAAGTAGCAGTTGCAATAAATAAAAAGGATTATATATAATCTCGTAAACGTAGTCGTTTGGTTGTGAAAAAGGATAAAATACAGTTATTTTACTGTTTTAGATCAATAAATGGTTGATAGTCTAACCTCATTATCCCTCGGATGCCTACGGGTAGAAATCGACACTGATTATTTTGTATTTGTTTTCGATTAAGTAGTAATTCAACCTATCTAGACCTAGACTCTTGCAGGATTCAGGTAATATGAATATTTATGTACATAGGGTATTTCAGAACTCTTTCAGGACCTTCAAGAAGTGGTTTTAGGGGTCAAAACAAAAACAAAATTCATGTGACATAAAGGCCTACCTATCTCGTGCCATTTATCTCTGGCTGTCTGCGTTTTTTAATTAACTCGCCAATCTTGGGAATCACATACAATGTTTACTTGAAACTTAGCCTTTGTATTAGTTATCTTTAACAACTATTTAGTATTTACTTACCTACACTATCTTATAAACGAATTACAAAACGCAATACAAATGTAAAATTTAGTCACAAAGACTGTCACTTTAAGATCGTAAAAGACAAAACATATGCGCCATCTTAGTTTTGGCGATTTACAATATATAGGTTTTTTAGAGAAAAGTGATGCAATTAGTCAGTTTTCGTTTTTATAATATTTAAAATCTATATTTAATTAACCATTATGGCGCAGTATTTTACATACATGTTATATATTTCAATGTTTCAAAAACTTGCAATTTTAAAGATACTATTTTTCTTTTAAAAATTGAAAATAACTGACATTAGAAACGGTAAATACCCCCGTCGCAGCAAACCTCTGCGTCCTCAGCGAATTTCCAATGCATAATATTTGTCTTAATACCACATAAAGCCGCATACCAAGTTTCATAAAAATATATTCACATATTAAGCGATTTTAATTATTATTCATAAGAATAACATTGGTAATGAGTACGTAGGTTTGCTGAAACAAGGAACAGAAACAATTGGTTTTTATGCAAGTATAAATGTAATTTAACTAGGTGAAGCCACATACCAAGTTTCATCAATATTAAATCATAAATAAGCGCCATATAACATTTTAGTTATTCTTCATAAGAATAACATGGGGGCTGAGTAAGCAGGTTTGCTGCAACAAGGAACAAAAAAATGGGTTTTTATGCAATTATAAATATAACTCAACCAAGTTAAGCTACATATCAAGTTTTATTAATTTATGTTCATAATTAAGGGAGTCATTACATTTTACTTATTCTCCATAAGAATAACATGGGGGCTGTGTATGCAGGTTTGCTGCTACGGGAATAATCAAGAAAAAATCGATTTTTTGTGCAAATATCAAAATACCATTACTACGTGAAACCACATACCAAGTTTCATCAACATACATTCATAAATAATCGAGATATCAAATTTTATTTATTCTCCATAAGGATAACATTGGACAACGTACTGTGTTTAGCACTTTGAATATCTCAGCAACGGTTGGGCATAGAATCACAATTTAAACACCAAAATGATCGTTTTGTGGAACTGAACAGATTGGTAAAAGCAAATGTGAAGTTTACATTAAAATAAACTGAGGAAAAGCCAAAAACCTTTTTCCCATAAGAATAACATGGGAGATTCAATGAGTAGGTTTTTTGGATTTTCTCCGCAACCATTTAACCTAGGTTAATAATTAAAAATACTATATTGTTTGTTTTTTTATGCTCTATAACATGGTTAAAACCAAAATTAATTTGTTCAAAAATTCTAGGGTGAAAAATGCAAAAAACTGATTTTTGAAAAATTTAAACGGAGAAGGAATTGTAACCATAGGAAGGGAGTTCCCATGGTCCGATTTTTCTGGTTTTCGAACATAAAAGTCATGAATGTCATTTTACACATTTGAGCCAAATTTCATCGAAATCGGACGTATTTTACTCAAGTTATCGCATTTCACGGACACACATATATAAAATTTGAACGAATAGTGTTTTAGTCATCTGGGGACCTTAAAACAAATAAACGGTATCAGGATACTGACACATACTTTCTCCCTTTTTGCCAAACTTTAATGAAAAAAATATGTTTTATTTACTAAATATAGAATATGAAGTACAGATAAATGTGCAGAAAATTGTCTGAAGTAGTTGTTTTCAGAAATATCCACCCAAATCCCTTTTTGGGAGGCACTATAGAATCCATTGCTACACACAGTGGTTTTGAGAGGGGAAATGCCCCCTTGTCCGCCCCCCCAGACTTAAATGGCAACATATTTCGAAAATCCTCTGTTGGTCAATGCTAACTTGACCTGCATGTCAAGTTTTAATGAAATTGATCAGTAAATAAGAGAGAAATAGTTTTTTTTTGTATTCCCCATAAGAATAACATTGGACAACGTACTGCGTTTACCGCTAAATGAAAATTTCAATTTTATCCGCAACTAGCAATCGTAGAATAGTAATTCAAATTACTAATTTATTTAGTTTTTTAGCTATTTTGAATGGTGAATAGTAATATTTTTTAACATTTATGTTTTTTTATGAAAAATCCAAAAAACTGTTTTTTTATGTTTTAAGTCCTGTAACTTCTGAACCTAAAGTTTTACAGAAATGCGGGTGGTGTCATTTTGTTGTAAACCTAAAGCTCTACAAACCACCAAATTTTAATCAAAATCGTTAGAGCCGTTTTTGATAAATTTGGATTTTTCATGTTTTTTGGAGATTTTTGGGGGATAATTACCCTTAAAAATCAAAAATTCAAAAAAATGAAAAAAACTCCGGGAGATATCGAGGATTAGTACCAACATACAAAATTTCATTAAAATCTGTCCATTGGTTAGGGCTCTGTACACATCCACACACACACACACACACACACACACACACACACACACACACACACACACACACACACACACACACACACACACACACACACACACACACACACACACACACACACACACACACACACACACACACACACACACACACACACGCACAGACAGACTGACATCACGTAAAAACCACTTTTTTGGGTTTCAGGGAGCACCAAAACTAATATTTCCACTAACAACTCAAATTCAAAAATGTTGACGAAAACTATACTTTCTCCATATACTATGTATAAGGGAGAAAGTAAAAATTACCATGGTCTCGGGCTTAAGTCTTACGATGAGACCTACGGTAATAGCTTCTTCCCTATAGGGGAAATTCGCTAAAACTAGGAAAATAAAATAAAATTCCTAATTGACTTGAAATATGAATTTAATGTGCAATTTTCAACATGTATTGCATTTATTTTTAAACGCATGCACAGACACAGACGGAAATAGCAGCTAGGTAGAAAATATGTTTACTTGTCTTTTATGCCATAACAAACTATTTGAAGATTCCGTAGGGATTGCATAATTTCTCTTAAGCACTGATGACTAAGCATTATTGTCAAATACCATAATGGTGAAATACACCTGTTTGAGATGGACCAATGCACCACTTAAGATGCAACTGCACGCGTCCTCTATATACTAAAGCATGTGAATGACGCCATCTTGGCCCGTGTACGTGGTGGTTGCTACAGGTGTGTTCACATGACATATTTCGTTGATACACCTGGATAACTAACTCTCACCCTCAGAGCAGAAAACGTGCAGAAGCGTACCATAAATTTTTGAATTTTTTACTCATCACAATTAACAAAATATTTTAAGAATTATTTTGTACAATTATTTTAAAACTAACTTTAAGCAGGAATTTATTGTTTATTTTACGGCAAATACTCTTCTAACTCATTTTGTACGTACCGTGTTTGACTCCAATCAAAAACCCTTCCTTTATAGACGTGCCTTTCAGGAATTTCCAAAATACCCATGGGTCTTTAATATTATACCATGTTAGTATTGCGGAGCTTTATTGAAATTAAGCCAAGTTACATATAAAAACTTGTTGATAAATTTTATTCATACTGTAATACAATTTTTTTAAGTGACAGTGGCATAAATTAGCATAGGCGACCCCAATTAGAGTTGGGTTTAATCAATTCTCGAATACATTCCAGCACTTTATCAGTGTGTATGCAAAAAGTTCCATGTTTATGATGTTTTAATGCAATAAATAATTTTATTTCTGCAATAAACACAACATAGAACCAAACCTTTTTAGTTTTATTAAAATTTGTGTTTGTTTCGAGACAAGTACTAAATTTGTTTATACCCAATAAGATGTTTCTATCTCTCAACAATTGTGTGTTTATAGGTGATCAAGCGAATGTATTCAGCTCATTTTAGCCGTAATATCCTCAAAGTTTAATGAGCCGTTAGTCACACTTTTTGGAATATCTTTATGGGGTGAACCTAAAAACAATTTGAATCACATACAATATACAATTTAGGGTGAATTTTATTTTATATCAAAAAACGTTAGACAGAATTGCAACGATAACAGTATACAACGTTATTGTCACTATACAGAGTTGTTAGGGTACGTGCATACCGGAGCCGGGATTGGACCAGGGATGGTACCCGGGATGGTAGCTTTGATCCTGGATCTGACCCTAGATCTATGCTGGTATACAAGAGGGAATATCAGCCGATATACTCACCTGTTACTATTTTAGTCAGCTGATTGGAAATATTTGTTTCAAATAAAATACAAAATAAGTAAACTCATTGGTTCTAAAAAATTGTTTGAACAATTTTGCAAAAATTTCAAAAGTTGTATAATTTACTGTAAGCTTTCCATTTTGTAATATGTTAAACTTATTTTGTTTTGTCAATATAACAAATTATCGAATATTGTGATGAAGACGAACTATTTTCACGAGAAATATTTTAAGAACTATTTGTTGATGAACATGAAAAGTACGTGTGGCGGCGCAACTATGTAGCGCACTTTTTACGCAAATTAGGTTCTGTAAATTAAACACTTGTTTGAAGAACACTGAATTTATTGTCACTTGGCAAATGAAAAGGTGAAACAATATCTAAAACTGGACGTACATAAATGGACCGAATCTTAATAAAATGAATCTAGCCAAAGGGAATGAATCTAGTTTAATATGGATCAAAACGTGAGCCTCCGAGGTGTCACTAGGTTGACGTTAGACGGACGACGGACGACTGAAAGGTTGAGGGTTGAGGGCAAGGGCCTAAACAATAACCCCCTCCAAAACCCCCGCAATCGGCGTCAACAGTAAAGTTATGGGTTCTGTTAAGATACGTTGGACGGGTTTTACCTTCTGTTGATTGTTAGTTTACTCACCATAAAATAAATTTATAACATAATAATGAGAATATGTAAAATGTATTGGCCTGATAAAGGCCTAATAACCTATACACAGTTTTCACATAGAAAAATATGTTTAAACTCTAAAGAATATCATGTTTTAAAAGATAATCTTATAACCTTCAAATAAGCATTCCATTAAGAAATAAAGTCAAATAAAAACAAAACCTTTACAACCATGTAATAACATTTGTATAATTTCCTCGTGAATTTTACTTTCGTCGAAGGTCATTCCCCAATTTACATGAAACATTAAATTATAGTTACAAAACATATACATAAACTAGGCTTTTAGCGAATGTCCCCTATAGGGAAGAAGCTATTACCGTAGGTCTCATGGTAAGACTTAAGCCCAAGACCATGAAAACTTTTCATTTTGAGGTCCCCAGATGCCAAAAACACCATTCGTTCAAATTTATATATATATATATGTGTGTCCGTAAGCACGATAACTCACGTAAAAAAGGTCCGACTTAATGAAATTTGGTACAAATTTGTAAAGTACCATTTATTTGAACGAGTTCGAAAACGAGATGAATCGCACCATCCGAAGGGGGGTTTTGGGGGGGTTTTGTACCCCAAAAATGTGTTTTTTTGGGGTTTTCACATGTAATTTTAATTTAAATCAAATTTTAATTCATACCATTGAATTCAACTTAAAAAACAAACAATTTGGTATTTTGATAACTGCTCTACGTCAATTGGCTACCGAGATATTGAAAGTGCTAAACACAGTACGTTGTCTAATGTTATTCTTATGGAGAAAAAGAAAAATTGTATATCTCGCTTATTTATGAAGATGGCGAAATTTGGTGTATGGCTTGATCTGGTTGTGGTTTATTTTATTTGCACAAAAACACAATTTTTCGCCTATGGTTCCTGTAGCAGCAAACCTAGGTACTTGGTCTCAATGTTATTCTTATGGAAAATACTTAAAATGTTATATATCGCTTATTTATGAATGTATATGGATGAAACTTGGTATGTGACTTCACTAAGATGAGGTCTATTGATATTTGCATAAAAACCATTATTTCTTGTGCCTTTTTGCAGCAAACCTGCGTACTTATTCCCAATGTTATTCTTATGGAGAATAATTAATATTTTAAATATCGCTTGTTTGTGAATACATTTCTTATGAATCCTGTTAAGTGTTGTAATGTGTTATGTTATATATTCATTGGAACTTCGCTTAGTATGCAGGTTTGCTGCGACGGGTGTATTTAAGTTGTTGTGCTATTCTCGACCAAAGTACATTATTCAGGTAAAACTGTCTTTACAACATTTCATTAATGTGTAGACTGTAAGTATTTTTGTAAATCCATTATTCAGTAAATACTTCAATGTAAATAGAAAAAAAGTCTAGATGGTTCTAAACACGATTCGTTTTTTGTTTAATTAGATGACGAATGGTCATAGCAACCTCCTTTGTTTACATCAAGAAACAATCCTGGATCTGATCCTAGATCTGACCCTTGCTCACTGCTTCTATCCCGGCTACCATCCTAGTTCCGAGCTTCTGATTGGCTGAAATAAACCGTCTTGTATGCCTTAATGCGAGTATGCTTGTATCCCGGCTCCGGGGTACACGTACCCTTAGAAACAGAGATGTACAACAAACTGAATAAATATAGAATATCGAGTTATTCTTTGATAATTTATTTGATTTGATTTATTTACCATCGGATATTTCCATCAACATTTTGTTTCCTGAAAGTGAACAATTACTATAGAATTAAAAATAATAGTGATCATAATAAGTAACATAACGAAATCTTCTAATAAGTAATGTGATTCAGTAACAATGGATAATTTTATAAATATTGAACTATTAAACTTAGAACCCAAACATGGCCAGTTTAGTTAAAGCCAAAACATGAACAAAATGCTCATTATAAAAAACTTGTGCTTTAAGTTTGAATCTGAGGAATAAAAGTACGATACTGAGGGAATAAAACATGCTAATGTGAAAACGAGTTCGCACGCAGCCCGCTGACGTGAGGGAAGGGAATTTGCACATAAAAAACAGTAAAACCTGTATGGAAAAACATACATGCATTCCAATTTTTATTGAAATCTGAAAACATTGATTTTTTGGCTGTTTTGATGCTCCTTGTTTCATTTACCTGCAATGCTGGGAATACAATTTTGCGCATTATAAGGTTAAGAGAAGGTCCAGTCAGGTTTGAAAGTAGGCGAAAGGTTGCTGGGGATGATACAAATACACCAACAAATGAATAACATGCTTTTCTAATGTAAAACCCCCATAAGACAACGTACTGTGTTTGCTCGAAACACATTTTCTTCAATAACTCTGTAGATATTTATGCTAGAATGATTATTATAGAGGGCTGAAAGGTTTCGCCTTACTAATTCACATCTTTTTACATTAATTTTACATCTGGGGCTTTTATGACCCCTTTTGGTCCCAAAAACTCGAACTTTGAAAGATTAATCCCCATTAAAAAAGGGGTTTAGAGTTTTCCGATTGTTTTGCCCAACGAACTTGTCCAACTGATTATAGAAAGAAACATCCCTACCAAATATGAAGTAAATCGGATAGAAGATGCGACCGCTATATTGCAAACACACACATATACAAATACATATACAGTGTGAAAAAAAAGTCCGTCGCTCCCCCCCTTTAATTTTTTTGTTTGTTAAAACAAACAAATAACCTTCGGGGAAGGATACTAACTTAACCCAAAGTATCTATTGACGTTATCGGAAATTTTTAGTGTCCCCCAAAAATGGGGGATTTTGGGAGCAACTCAAAATTTTCATATGTAAACCCCTATTGAGTGACCCCTCATTTTAAAGAACTTTAAAAAATAGGCGAATGGTGGAGGTTGGAGGTCTGTAACATGATTCTATCCAAAATGGCAGCTTGTCAAAGTTTTGAATACAACTCATTCTTGAAACCTGGCGTCTAAGACTTTTGGAATTTTAATTTCACCTTTGGTGGTGACTTAAAACTGGAACGACTCTTGAAGAAATGCTATTAAATGAAAAAGTGGTCTCTTTTGGTGATATTTAAAATTTTGAGTGTGACGCAAAAATGGGGGATTTCGGGGGCAACTCAAAATTGTCTGATGTAAACCCCTTTTGAGTGACCCCTCATTTTAAAAAGATTTTTAAACCTAGGCGAAGGGTGACAGTTAAAAGTAAATTTAACCCCTTAAAAAGGGGTTTATATTTATATCGAAATGTTTACATTAGGAAATTTTGAGTTGCCCCCAAAATCCCCCATTTTTGCGGGTTCTCAAAATTTTAAATATTACCAAAAGAGACCAGTTCTTCATTTAATAGCATTTCTTCAAGAGTAGTTTCAGTTTTTTATGTCACCAAAGGTGAAATTAAAACTCCAAAAGTCTTAGACGCCAGGTTTCAAAAATGAGTTGTATTCAAAACTGTGACAAGCTGCCATTTTGGATAGAAACACGTTACAGACCTCCAACCTCCACCATTCGCCTATTTTTTTAAAGCTCTATAAAATGAGGGGTCACTCAAAAGGGGTTATATTTGAACATTTTGAGTTTCCCCCAAAATCCCCCATTTTTGGGGGACACTCAAAACTTCTGATGACGTCAAAAGATACTTCTGGTTAAGTTATTATCGTTCCCCAAAGGTGATTTGTTTGTTTTAACAACGGAAAAATTAAAGGTGGGGCCGGCCTTTTTTTACACCTGTATATAAATTATGAAACTAAATAAGGGTACTTTGTTCTCAAAATGATAGTAAAATATATATATATATATATATATATATTTATTTATATTGAACGACCCCCCCCCCAAACGTGTTCAGGGGGTCGCGTTAGTAACTTCTATGGTGGTCCCGCGCTTAAGTTTCACCGTGCGAGTCATGCTAATAGTTCACTTTCCATAGGAAATTCACTAATAAAATGGGGATGAAATTCATGCGGTTTTTATTAAGTAGTCTTGGTGTTTCATTTAGTAAAAGGCATTCTGGGTCCAGTTGGTTAACAAACAAACCCATGAATAATATAAATACACTACGCAATCTAAATGCCAATGTCAATTTTGGAAGTGAAAAGATCGAAATATCAAATGTTAACCGTCAAAGGATGCATGACATAAACTAGTAATAAGCAACTTAATAGGTTTTTTACAAATTCTGTACAAACATTAGGATATTGCCCTTGAGTCAACAGAAACAAGAAATGACATATAAACTTAGGTATATCTCTTTCCATTTTCGTACATTTGTCTGTTATATATTTGCAATGCATATATCATATCTTGGGGAAAATTTGCGATAGTAGCTTAGCAATATTATTCTTATTTGGCTAATTTTATTAGTTTTAAAGTTTCCAGCTTTTGCTATTTAATAATGACTTGTCTTGTATTTTAACTTGAACTTACATATCTTAAAACCGGAAAATTTTAGAAAAGATTTGTCAGAGAAAAATAAAAAGTTGTACCATAAAATATGTTAAGGATTTAAATCTATATACCTATATTATTAAAAGAATTTCTGTCGTTCGGCTTCTTATATTACTACTACTTATATTATTACTGTACTACTGTGCAGCCTATACATATTTGGTATCAATCAAAAGCTCATATTCTCTATATGTGCCTTTTGTGGGTTTGAACAATGTTTACAGTCTGGGCTGCATCAAAGCCTTTTAAAGTTCCAATTTTAACATTATGGAGCTATTTTATTTAGGTACCAGCTGATTATAATGTAATCATTTCAAACCATCTGACCCTATTGCCTGTGAGATCCCCACGCGGAAACGGGACAGCGGTTAGTATCACTAGGTGTACGCTCATTCTTCCCGTAAGAGGATGAACGAAGACTGAATTTTTAAAGATATGTAGGCAGGTACTGGATTGGTAACACTCTTATATTATCCGTTTTAACTCCACAACAGCAAGAACAGATAATTAATAAACCAAACATTTTACTAATGGAATGGTAACACCATTCCCTTATCTGTTATAACTCCACAACGGCAAGAACAGATAATTTAGGACTAATGTAAATAAAAAATACTACTGACTACTGGAGTGGTAACACCCTTCTCATATCCGTTTTAACACTACAGTACCTGGGGGCCGAGCTTTGCTCGGGGGGAGGCCAGTCAGTCAGTTTAGATGACTTGGAGTAATATTTCATAACTTTCCCCTACTGATAATCAGATTTGTATAACTCATTTGCCTCTTTTCTACATTTTTAAGGTCCCTCCAGTTGTTATTTAAAGCTCAATGCCCCTTTGATTTATTTTACTACTCTATACAGGGTGTTTCGGGATAAGTGTAAACAACTTTACCAGGAGATTCCTTACATCCAAACAAGAAAAAAATCTTATATGAACATGGGTCCGTAAACCAGTCGTTGTCGAGTTACAGCCAAAAATCGATTTTTTTCAATTTCAAGTGTAGTTATTGCACCTTTTGGCCTCTAGATTGAAAAATTATAAAGATAATTTGATTAAATTTCCACAGTTAGATAGATTATGAAATTCCAAAGAGATATTATTGATGTTTTATACTGTAAAGTTGAGTAACGCTGAGAAAACATAGTTGAAAAATCAAATTCTTCCAAAAATTCAAGGCCTCAAAAATATTTGTTGTTTTTTACTGGCTAATAATATCATAACCGTTAAAGTATTTGGGCTGCAACTTTATAAAAAGTTGTAGAATTTAATGGAGAACAAAATAATAACAATTTATGTATGCATTCGATCATGATTATTTATGTAAAAACCCAAAATCTGTAGGATAACAAAATTTAGAAAGGAAAACCTCAATTATCCAGCCAGTCAAGCAAATGCATAAAACCAAAGAAAATCTTTCAGCACGAGTTTTTTTTTTATAAAATCTTCAAAAATTTTTAAATTTAAAATATCCTAAATCCTTAAAAATTCCACCACAGGATCCCACTAAAACAATTTTTGTTAACGGACTTTTCCTACACAGGACGGCTACACAAGTAAACGTTGTCAACTAACAGTTTTAAAAAAATTACCAAAATGTTATTATAAGTTTCTGTTTTGTTTAAGAACAAATACTGTAATCTTCTTAAGACATAAATTAATTTAGTAGTTATCGGAAGAATACAACAGAATTGGGTTTATTTTGGTTTAATCTCATTCAATAATTTTATCATCGTTCCGTCTTGTATGTTGTTGTTTTCATTGGTGAGTTGGCAGCACTGTTTCCGTAAGCCATATCTGTTTAATTGCATTGTTGAGTAATAATGTGGTTTCCTGTTCTTTAAAACAAGTTTCCTCTCAGTAAATGCTGGTGGTTTTAACTCCAAAGTGAAAATGTATTCAAACAGTGAGTATACTGACATGCATTTTATCTATGGGTATTGCAATGGAAATGCAAAGGCAGCTTCGGTTGAGTGCGGGAGAAGATATCCAAACAGAAGTATTCCAAACCCGAGAGTTTTTACCGACCTGCACAACCGACTTAAAAGAGACAGGATCTGTTAGTAGGAGAAAGCGAGAGGGATTCAATGAAGTTGATGTGCACACTGAAGAATCTGAAGAAGGAAAAAATGCACCCCTATCACTTTCAAAAGGTGCAAGCCCTTCACCCTGGGGACAACGATAATAGGCTGGCATTTTGCAATTGGGTAGTGGCTAACCGGAGGGTTGTTAAGTGGATTTTGTTTACTGATGAAGCCCAGTTCACGAGAAATGGAATAAATAACTTAAAAAACCTACACAACTGGGCTACAGAAAATCCCCACAAAGTAATAGAAAATCATTTTCAACAAAGGTTTTCTGTAAATGTGTGGTGTGGCCTTGTTAATGATAAGCTGATTGGACCTTTTATCATCGAGGGGAATCTAAACAGAGTCACTTATCATGCATTCCTGCTCAATGAGTTACAAAGACTCCTAGAGGAAGTCCCTCTTGGAACCAGAGTAAATCTCTGGTTTCAACACGACGGCGCACCGCCTCACTCTTCAAGAGAAGTTGTAGAACTACTGCGTCAGAAATTTGGGCAAAGGGTAATAGCTAACAACGGTCCAGTACATTGGCCCGCAAGGTCTCCTGACCTTACACCCATGGACAATTTTTTATGGGGATGGATAAAATCACAAGTCTACACAACAAAGCCTAGAACAAGAGAAGAATTATTGCAAAGGATAATGAATGTAGCTGAGTCCATTAAGAACAACCCAGCAGTCGTCCGAGCTGCAACAAACTCATTGATTTCACGAGCAAGGTTGTGCAGGCAGAGAGATGGTGGTCACTTTGAAAACTTTTTGTAAGGTGCACCCATGGTACCCACGTGGTTTTGTAAATAACAGTATTATTTAACTCTAGATCTTTAATTTGTACGTGTATTTCCACAAAACATTGTGATTTGTAATTTTAGAATGATTTAAATTTTGTTAAATAAATTTCTATGTAAAATTTAGTATTACCTTTTTTGCATTATAATTAGTGGCCTCTATTCTACATTTATAAAAAATAAGATGAATTTTCTTTATTTTGAGATCAGCTTAATATTAAAAAATGGATTACGGCATAGTATTCATCGTAAAGATTTAGTTTTCAATGCTGGTTCACAACACTACCTTTATGATGGAAGTAGCCTATTTTATAAAATAATTGCGCATCCAAGATGGCGGTTGCAATTTAGTAATCAATAAAAATAAAGTATTACCAGCCACAAGTTATTTGTAATAGCCCCAAGTTGATAAATCGATAAATGTATTAATAAAATGTGGAGGAGTGTTTCTTTTCACAGCTTATCCTGTGTAGGAAAAGGCTGCTATTTCGAAAAATGGCCTCAGTGGGGTCCTGTGGTGGAATTTTTAAGGATTTAGGATATTTAAAATTTTAAAAATTTAAAAATTTTTGAAGATTTTATAAAAAAAAAACTCGTGCTGAAAGATTTTCTTTGGTTTTATGCATTTGCTTGACTGGCTGGATAATTGAGGTTTTCCTTTCTAAATTTTGTTATCCTACAGATTTTGGGTTTTTACATAAATAATCATGATCGAATGCATACATAAATTGTTATTATTTTGTTCTCCATTAAATTCTACAACTTTTTATAAAGTTGCAGCCCAAATACTTCAACGGTTGTGATATTATTAGCCAGTCAAAAACAAAAAATATTTTTGAGGCCTTGAATTTTTGGAAGAATTTAATTTTTCAACTATTTTTTCTCAGCGTTACTCAACTTTGCAGTATAAAACATCAATAATATCTCTTTGGAATTTCATAATCTATCTAACTGTGGAAATGTAATCAAATTATCCTTAGAATTTTTCAATCTAGATGCCAAAAGGTGCAATAACTACACTTGAAATTGAAAAAAATCGATTTTTGGCTGTAACTCGACAACGACTGGTTTACGGACCCATGTTCATATAAGATTTTTTTCTTGTTTTGATGTAAGGAATCTCCTGGTAAAGTTGTTTACACTTATCCCGAAACACCCTGTATATGTAATTTTCACTCAAATCTTTTAATCTCTGTTATCAGGAAACCACATGTTAATAATCATAAAAAACATGAGTATTACTTTGACAGTTCCCTGGTTGATTATGAACAGCTGTTAAAATTCTTTTGTGTTGATTTAAAACTCCTTAAGCCCAATGTTAATTTTTTTAACTTTTCATTTTAGTTTTTTACATTATTTGATTTTTGCTGGGAATGAGGCCTGTCTAGAACTTATTTTTATCCCACAAATTAGTTATTTTGAACGTTTGAAGGAAATCGTTGGAGCCGTTTTTGAGATCAGTGTCGCAAGCAAGCAAGCAAACATACAAGCAAACCTTACTCATATTAGAGTATATGATACCTGGGGGCCGGGCTTTGCTAGGGGGAAGGCCAGTCAGTTTGTTTAGATGACTTGGAGCATATTTCACCACTTCCCCCTACTGATAATCAGAATTGTATAACTCATTTGCCTCTGTTCTACATTTTTAAGGTCACTCCAGTTGTTATTTATAGCTCAATATCCCTTTGATTTATTTTACTACTCTATATATGTAATCTTCTCTCAAATCTTTTAATCTCTGCTCTCAGGAAACCACATGTTAATAATCATAAACAACATGAGTTCCATGTGGTTCCATAAAATCAGATAATAAAACCTTTGAATGAAGATTACATGTAGAGTGGTCATATCCAGAATGACTCAAAGGTACATTATAATAACAACTGTTGTGACCTCAAAAATGCTCGTTAGTAGGGTACATGGTGAAAAACTACTCCAAGTCATAAACAAGATTGACCTTTCCCTAGCAAAGCTCAGCCCCAGGTAGTACTTAAACTATATGAGTATAACTTTGAGAGTTCGCTGAAAGATTTTGAACAGCTGTTATGACTCTTTTGCTTTTATTTTAATCTCCAAAAGCCCAATGTGATTTTTTTAATTTTCCATAGTGGCTTTTTACATTATTTGGTTTTTTGGGGATGGGACATGTCTAGAACTTATTTTTAACCCAGATATCAGGTTTTACAACACAAGTAGTTGGAAGGACACATTAGTTATTTTTCAAGAAAATCGTTGGAGCGGTTTTTGAAATCAGAGTTGCAAGCAATCAACCAAGCAAGCGAGCATGCATACCTTACTCTTATTATAGTGTAGGATAGGATTGAGTCAAAATAATTCAGCATTTGTATTAATTGACTATAACATATTTTTACTCTTAGGCACATAGAATGTACACGAGACAGGGACAATTATTCTGGATTTCTAGCATGTTTGAAGTTCTGCATACAGACGGCCAGGGCTGAATTTAGGGTCTGTACAGGCTCTGGTCTACACCCTAAATGCAAGTTCGGGCCCTTACCAGCCCGGCCAACTTTCCTGTTTGATTTATATAATAGTACCTGGGGGCCGAGCTTTGCTCGGGGGAAGGCAATCAGTTTGTTTAGATGACTCGGAGTAATATTTCACCACTTCCCCCTACTGATAATCAGATTTGTATTATTCATTTGCCTCTTTTCTACATGTTTAAGGTCCCTCCAGTTGTTATTTATAGCTCAATGTCCCTTTGATTTATTTTACTACTCTATATATATAATCTTAACTCAAACATTTTAATCTCTGCTCTCAGGAAACCACATGTTAATAATCATAAACAACATGAGTATTACTTTGACAGTTCTCTGGTTGATTATTAACAGCTGTTACAATTCTTTTGTTTTGATTTGAAACTCCATAAGCCCAATGTTAATTTTTTTAACTTTTAATTTTAGTTTTTTACATTATTTGATTTTTCCTAGGTGTGAGGCCTGTCTAGAACTTATTTTTATCCCAGAAATTAGTTATTTCTAACATTTGAAGGAAATCGTTAGAGCCGTTTTTGAGATCCGTGTCGCAAGCAAGCACGCAAGCAAGCAAGCAAGCAAGCAAGCAAGCAAGCAAGCAAACCTTACTCATATTAGAGTATAGGATAGGATAACCTACGCTTATATCAGGCTCTACAGATGGCGTTGTGCAATTACTTAAATTTCAAATTGCCAAAATCCGTATTGCTGCCTAGTGTATATTAATTAACGTTGTCATGGCAAGATATTATTAAGTGATTTTCATTATCTAAATACATAAAACAAAGTCGGGATTGTATGTTAGTTATTTAGTTTCATCAAACAGCTGTTATAAGGATGATATCTAAACATACTTGAAAAGCATACAAACATATGTTTATTATAGAAATAATAAATCTATTCGAATAGCAACTCATTTTCAATACCGAAGCAAGCTCTATATAAAAATAGGAAAGTGAGCGTAGCTAACGAGCTCATCCTGGAGGCGAGTGAGTGAAGCGAACGAGCTCATCTTGAAAAAGAACGAGAATCTTTGACATAAAACAAATTCAGTGACATTAGGACAGAATAATGTCTGTCTGACCAGCTAGTAGTACTCAACCCGAACGCTGACCCGAACTCCCGAACCCAAAGATCATCTTTCCTCCATAAATTTAACAAGGCAACTTTTAAAGCCAGTGAGTCGGAGCTCTAAGGTCGGGGTTAAAAAAATAACAATTTGTTGTATGATTGAAAATTTTCTAAAATTACTAAAAAAGGCGTAAATAATAGCATAGAAAATTTTCCTGTGCGGTGGAGGTCTATGGTTGAGTAGGGCGGCATATCAAACGTGGGGACATCTTTCAGGAGATGCTGCTTTAACAAAATAAATCCAACGAATCATACGTTAAAGTTAAACGTTGGGAGTGATAGTAAAGGCAGAGCCCTGAGGTAAGAACAAAGAGGTATCCATAATATTTTGGTACCCAACAACGTAGTATATAGGTCTGGAGCAGTTTTGAGGAGCCGCTTTCGAAATCTTTGGATTTTTTATTTGGTGGTTTATATTAGGTTTCTAATAAAATATACCACCTGACTTTTTTGAAAAATTTGGGTTCAGAAATTACAGGGCTTAAGAGATCCCAAACTTCAGTTTTTTTACCTTTCTTAGTACCATAAACTTTAAATATTTTTAGCAGGTTTCAACAGTTTTATCTCATTGCCATAAAAAGCTCAAAAAGATGAACAATTAGTAATCCAATCCACACACGGTTAAATTAGTATGGCGATAGTAGGCTGTTCGGCTAATGGTTGTGGAGAATATTTCAATTTCCGATGTATCTCTATATTGTCCGATGTTATTCTTTTAAGAAATAAAAAACATATATCTCTTGTATACTGATTAATTTTATTAAAACTTGGTGTGTTAGCATTGACCAATAGAGAATATTCGTCCTAGGACAACCTTAAAACTGGTCTATACCAGTTTGGATGCTGACATTGGGTACAGCAAATGAAATTGTCATTACATATGAAGTTTTTTGGCTGTCCATTATGACAAACTTCCCTTTCACCTTTGGTCCCTTCACTTGCAGCGGCTCGTGGCGGAAACTCAGGGGTTGGTCCCCAACCTGAGAATGTATGGTCCCTGGCTGTTGTACATGGATACCCCATCCGTTGAGTTGGCCAGTTGGAGGGCAGAGCGGGTCCACCTGTTTGAGCCTGATCTCAGCTGTCACAGGAGCACGGGAGGTGGTACTCTGAAAGGCCAATTTGGCTGCCTGCCCCATCCCACCCTTTCCTTTCCTGCTATATCCTAACCTTCAGGTAACCTGCGCAAAATTCCCGCTTGTAGAAAATGTGCCTATAGCAGCTATGCTGGGGTTTCCTAATCCAGCAACAATGAATAGAGAATATGCGGAATACGATTCCATCTAACCCTGGAGGGTGAGGTGGAGCAATTAACCTCTTAAAACCACTGTGTGTACCTAGAAAATTAGATTAAACTGATTGCGTTTATTTGGTCACAGGTCCTAGCTATGGCCATCAGGCCTGGTCACGCTTTTTTACGACTCCTCGGCCAATGACTTTAATATATTTTTGGCACCGGATGGTTTTCGACGAGTTTTAAATATATCACCTGAGGGAAAAGTTGCCAATTATTATTAGGCCTATTAATTTCCAGCTCCAAAATCAGGGGGTTAAACATACAGAAATATACTTGTTTTAAACCCATTGAATGTAAAAAAAGGTATTCAATGATTTATTTATAAAACAGTATCTTATATCCTATCTTCATACCTTAAATTTAAAAATGTTTACATCATTAATATGTAGTTTGAATTTAAACACACAAGCTACTGAAATCGCAGTACGAGAGGTTTAAAAGCAAAAACATCATCTACATTAATGACAATTTTTCAGGAGGGCAATCTGTCTACAACGTAACTAGTTGAACAATGTAGACGGTTGGGATTACGGAGTTTTAGACATCTTGATTGTTTATGAAAATCAATATTATTTACAGAAAATGCCCACAAATATAAACTGTAACCAGACTATTTTACTGACCGGTAGATTACAAAACTTTAATTCCATGTAATTAGGTGACAGTGGGGCTTATTTGGCACATTACATGTAATAAAGATAGTTTGCACGTATGATCGTTTAGTAAGTCTACTATCGAGTAATTTATTCACAATGAAAAGAAACTACTATAGGTCTACAACACTCTTGATTATCAATCACAGTCAGCCGTGTTACGGAGTTATACTGTCCCAGTAATTCAAAAATTCCAAAACTTATTGTATTAATTTATCATCACTAGTCCAAACACTTAGCTTTTACATCGAAGTTTTCCAGTAAAAAATAAACTACTAATAAATCTAAATAGATATAGGATAAATATTGTTTTAAACACGACAAAACACTATTAATTTACATAACACTCACATTTTAAACTATTTCAAAATAACAAAATTGATGGAACAAAACATAACCTAACTTCATAGTTGAAAACCTGTTTACATTTTTTGTGATTTGTAAACAAAGATTCAGTGTTTCCACGCAGCAGTAAAAATATCCCACGTGCTGATACAAAAAATCTCGCTCTATCCCACACTCTCCCTTATAATATCCCTCTTCATATCCCACACTTTCCCACTGATTTGTTAAACAATGCATAACAATTAATGTTAAATATTATATGGTTATTGAATAATGTATTGGTACAATATTTATACCGTTAGATAGAGCTTATTTAGATCTACTAATTACCTTTAGGTATTTTACATTTTAGTACCTCAAAGGTTTTGAGCAATGCGACATAGGTTAAATGATACGGTGAATTAACTAAATTAAATAATTTATTTACGTGAGAAGTACTAATATTTTTAATGGTAGTACTAAAGAGTACGAAGTAGGTACTAAATAATGGCAAATAGTTTGCTTGTTAATTCCAACATGGCTCGGCCAGCGAAATTTACATGATTCAGTGTTCGTTCTGTGACGTTTATAAAATCATAATAGGTGCGGACAGCGAGGTTAAAAAATGGGAAACCCCGCAACTGCCAGTACGGCGAGAAAATCCACTAGAAGTGCTACTGCTAAGGTGCTCTGGTCGTAAGTTGTAAGCAAACTAGCAGACGTAATGACGATTTCAAAAAAATCCAACTTTATCCCACAATCCCATTTTATCCCACAAGCAGTCAAAATATCCCATATAGGGGATAAAAATCCCTCAAGTGAAACACAGATAAATCCCAGCTGACATTTGAAGGACAACCATAGTCAATAGCTTACTACGAAAACCAATTCAACTACTGAATATCAAACATTAAAATTAATTTTAATAATTATTATTAATCCAAAATAAAATACAAATGCTGTGTTAAAACATCCCTTTGGTATCCCAAATGACTCCTTCCAAATTTCATTAAGAAATGTTGTACAGTTATTTAGTATTTCGATAACACACCCACACACACACACACCCACACACGGCCACTGAAACTTCTTCATCAATACAGTGATTCACTTCGTTCATCAATTAGTGAGTTTCCTATGGAAAAGTGAACTAACTGTGAAACTTAAGCCCGGGACCACCATAGAAGTTCCTAACGTGACCCCCTGAACACGTTTTGGGGGTCGTTCAAAATTATATATATGTGTATGAACTCTGGCGGTCGCATTTTTGGTCCGATTTACTTCAAATTTGGTAGGGGTGTTCCTTTTTATAATCGGTTGGACAAGTTCGTTGGGCAAAACAATCTGAAAACTCTAACCCAATTTTTTGGGGATTATTCTTTCAAATTTAGAGTTTTTGGGCCCAAAAAGTGTCAGAAAAGCCCCGGACGTAAAATTAATGTTTATATTAAGATGGGAATTAGTGTAGCGAAAGTTTTAAGCCCTCTCTCAACATTCTACCATAAATATTTACCGAGTTATTAAAGAAAATGTATATCGGCTAGATGCAGTACGTTTTCTTATGGGGTTTTTACATTATAAAAGCATGTTATTCATTTGTTGGTGTATTTGTATCATCCCCAGCAACCTTTCGCCTACTTTCAAGCCTGACTGGACATTCTCTTAACCTTATAATGCGCAACATTGTATTCCTAGCATTGCAGGCAAATGAAACCAGGAGCATCAGAACAGCCAACAAATCAATGTTTTCAGATTTAAATAAAATTGTAATAAATGTATGTTTTTACACTGGTTTTGAGTTTTAAAAGTTTTGTATGTGGAAATTCACTTTCCTCACGTCAGCGTGCTGCGTGCGAACTCGTTTAATTTATGAAGGAGTAATCTCAGATTCTAGGCACACATCTTCCAAATAGTATGACAACCACCAACAATGGGGACCTCCATTGCTTAAATTGCATTTATCAACAAATTAGTTGTTGATTTATAAATTCTTACACCATGTATTAAAAGAAAATACTCTAAACTTTTTTAAGTATCCTGTGAAACATTAAAAATTTCAAAAATAGTTTATTTACACATTTAAAATGACCACCATTTTTAAACTGTAAATGTTGGAAAAGCCATATTGAACTACAATTTGGGCTTAAAAAAGTTGTCACAAGTTAGTAGCACAAGTGGTTCCTAAGATATGATGCTGTCATTAAAACCACATAAAGACAGAAACGAGCAATATATATATAGCGTATGTCTGTGCAACATTTCTCGTTTCATTGACCTAAGGAACATCCTGAAGTTTGTATACAGAGATTTTAAACGTCCTGTGTAAATAGACTAGGATGGCCTGTCGTTACACTTTAGACGCATAAATGAGCGAAGCAACAGTTACAACGTTAAAGCGCGGGGAAGAAGCCATATTTAGTAAATAAACTTAAAATAATGTAAACAAAACAGTGACAGTTTTTAACAGCTGTTTATTTAATTTAAATGAAGTCAGTTAAAAACATGTGTTATAAACCCAATAAAATATCTCTTCCATTACAATTACATGTGAATTTTAAGACCCAGTGGGCGAACCCTAGGAATTTTGCAAATCTCGCTTAAGAAAAACCTTCTCCTCGGTATTACTTAGCTACTGGCCCATTTCATATCAATCGGTAAAGCCATTACTCTGTGATGGCGTTACAAAGAAATGACAAAGTGAGGGAAAGAGAGCTTCGCTCAAAAATACCAAATGCCATCCTCGCCACACTCACGTATTCCACGGTCTCAACTGGAACGGCGATATATCCTGAGGGGGCGAGGAGCGAAGCACCAGCTGCCAGCCAGTTTGGGGCTTTGCTCTCTTTATGATGGACGTAAAACAGACTTAAGGCATTTTCATTAAAGTATATCCGCTCTCAAAATCTCTTTTGCTTATAGTTTATGCTTTTTGATACTTATATGTTGTCTTCAAAGTATTCTAAATTAGTGGAGATCGATTTCGGAATCATATTTTATTTTTAGGAAAGTTGAATGAGCTAAACAGGAGCACAAGCGGAATGTATTTAAGCAAACAATTAAGATCATCAAATACATAATACTTGGTTCAAACCTGCGCTGAGATTGCAATAGTCTATGCTACTTAATACCTGATCCATTCGATAGTCATACGAGTGTCGAATCTTGTTTGAGTCCTAGTTTACGGTCCCACATTGACCTTGATCTTCATCACCGGAGGTTTCCAGACGCCATCTTGGAGTTTTGTTCCATAAGGCCAATGTTAACTTTGTGCCTCCGTTACTCCTCGCCCGGTCGTCACAAATCATTAGTAGTGTCAAAGTAAATGTGTAGTGGATCTCAAGGGAATTACATTTTTGATTTCCTTAATTTGAGAATTGTGATTTCATAATATATTGTTTCATTTTTAATTGTACTACTGTACAGTTGCTTATTCATTTGTAAACAAAATCTAAATTCAAAATTGTATTTCACTAGAGGACGAATTGTCAGTAGGTCAAATATAAAACTTCGATCTTGATGATAGTCATCTTTCCTGTTAGTTAAATCATTGTAAATAGCATAACAATCTTAAAAAACTGAATTTATATTAAATTGTACCTAGTATATCCCATTATCGTATACCGCCATTAGATCAAACACACTGTAATGCAAAATATAATAAATTAGATACAGCCAATAATTAATTAATAATACCATTTATTGTTAAAACAATAAAACCCTTTAAAAATAAATAAGCCACCCATTTCGCTCACTCAAAAATCCGCAGCAAAATATTAGACTATGGCAAAATTACTATGGGTCATATTATAAACATTTTCATAATTATTATACCAACATAGTACATACTCGCAAATTATACAAATTTAATTCACAAACTACTTCATGAAAGGTAAATGAATCCAAAACATAATCTTAATAACACGTTTTTTTCATTTATAATTTATTTTCATTATCACACTACTCCGGTAACTGAAGGAATGCCTGAAGTAATAAATAATAAAAATAGCGCGCCAGGTGTTCGGGGGGATTTACTCTGTTTATGAGAGACATAAAATAGACTTAACGGTAATATTTAAGAGATGAATTCAGCGTTACGTTCCCCCTATACATATTCATTATAAGCCCCGACTCGGTTCATAATTCTAATATAGTTTTATGATAATCCCTTCATGACTGCGAGATCTTTATTATATTATACACTTTAGAAATTCCATTGACTCGAGGTTCAGATTGAATTCTCAAGGCGCGTTTACACCAGAGCCGACGACAAAGGATGTCAACTATTGTTATCACAGGCGGCTCTATGGTGGACGATATTTCCGTTCCAGTCACTGGTGTAAAAGGTGTTCATTTTTATTATAAATGTTCACAATATTTGTTTGCCAACAGATTTTCAGTGATAAATTTAGTTCCCCACGAGAAGTGAGTTAGGTCAAAGGTGTTCACAAATTAATCCCACTACCATTGTTACCAAATTGAAAGTATAATTCATGTCAGAGTTGCCTACATGTTGTCAATCTTTAGTGACAGTTTAAATCATTAGTTGAACTATCAAAAATAATTCTGTTGTAAAAGAATAATTATTGAGTAAACGCGCTTTTAGACGTTGTTCAGTACACGTGAAAAATAACAATCTTTAACAATCTCGGGCGTCCTTAACAATATTTTTGATATCGCTCTGAATAATTTTTGCGCAATACACTCTACCAAATCGAACTCTCAGTTAATTGTGCGTTGTTAAGCATCACAAACAACAAACAACTTGTTTCAGTTTCAAGTCAAAATATTGAAACTGAAACAAGTTGTTTGTTGTTTGTGATGCTTAACAACGCACAATTAACTGAGAGTTCGATTTGGTAGAGTGTATTGCGCAAAAATTAACAGAAGTCTACCATTGACGCATATGTCATTTGTGCATTTATCAGGGTTCAACTTAAGAGGGTGTTGGAGAGCGGCCATGTTGGATTTTACCTCCATAAGAACAATGTTAAACTTAAAACCATATATCTCGCTTATTTATCAACATACGATTATGAAAGATGTCTCAAATTAAAGGTATTTTTAAGACGCAGCGGGTTTGCTCGCTATTCTCTAAATAAAATAATACATTTCCAAAAACATAGTAATTTAAAGACTATATTTTTATACATATTTTGTAGTTTTTTCTAGTCATTAAAAAATAAAACTCCCAGCAAACACAAATCAAAACTTTATAAAGATTCAAACAAAATTTATTCCAAATCAATAGGTCAAACAGTAACAAAAATATGCTTTTCAGTAAAGACATGTTTTGTGCGTTTTAACATTGAATTAGCCCGTAGCGCTAGGGTCAGCGACGATATTTCTTCTGACTCCAACGTCCTCTTAAGAAGTTGTTACTCGGCCATTGACCTTGAAATGTTTAAACTGATCAAATTTAAGGAGTAATCTCAGTTGACTGGTGTATTTTTATAAAGGAATTTATTATTTTTGAGTCGTTTTAAATGAACGCACATATTCTCTCTCCTTCGCGAGAAGGTTTTTAAAATACGGAGTATGTTAGAGTGGAGTAAAATCTAAAAAAAAAACAAAAGGAACTTTGACGCCAGTTGTTGCAAACGGAAAAGTCGTCATTCCATTCTTTAAAAATGTTCCATCCGAACAAATTGATAAGTTTACTCAGTAAGTAATAAGTTCACTGTTCCAACAGTCCCACGAAGACGATCTTTGCAGATAAATGCTGACGCAAATAGTCGACTTTTTCTTGCTCTTGTCTCACACCGTAACATTTTCACAGTTCCCTGTTAAGTTCACGTTTTCTTGCTCTAAGCTGATTTAATACGGACATTAAACCTCCATATCTAGTGCCTGAATAAAATACTCGACATTGCCAATGAATACAATGAATCCCTAGTCTTATAAGAAGAACAGGTCCCGTGTTAAAAACTGTCGCTTATTAGAGAATTTCCTTTGGACAGTGAAGTATTAGCATGACCCGCACGGTGAAACTTAAGCGCGGGACCACTATAGAAGTTCCTAACGTGACCCCCTGAACACGTTTTGGGGGTCGTTCAAAATTTTATATATATATATATATATATATATGTGTGTTTGCACTCTAGCGGTCGCACTTTTTTGTCCGATTTACTTCAAATTCGGTAGGGACGTTCCTTTCTGTCATCAGTTGGACAAGTTCGTTGGGCAAAACAATCGGAAAACTCTAAACCCCTTTTTTTGGGGATTAATCTTTCAAATTTCGGGTTTTTGGACCCAAAAAGGGTCATAAAAGCCCCAAATGTAAAATCAATGCATTTAAAAAGATGGGAATTAGAGAGGCGAAAGTTTTAAGCCCTCTCTCGTCATTCTAGCGTAAATATATACCGAGTTATTTAAGAAAATGTGTATCGACCAAACACAGTACGTTGTCTTATGGGGGTTTTACACTAGAAAAGCCTGTTATTCCTTTGTTAGAGTACTTTTATCATCCCCAGCAACCTCAAGCCTACTTTCAAGCCTGTCTGGACCTTCTCCTAACCTTATAATGCGCAAAATTGTATTCCCAGCTTTGCAAGTAAATGAAACCAGAGGTATCAAAACAGCCAAAAATCAGTGTTTTCAGATTTCAATAAAAATTGGACAGATGTATGTTTTTACACTGATTTTGAGTTTTAAAAGTTTTTATGTGGAAATTCACTTCCCTCACGTCAGCGAGCTGCGTGCGAACTCGTTTGAAGTTGGCGCGCTGGAAATCCGTATTTTTGCGCCTCGCCGCTGTGAAGCGCCTCTATCACTGCAGACCGGTCCCGAAAACACGAGGTGTCGCCGTGGCCAGTTTCAAATACTGACAGACTCTGGCCCATAAGACGTGTTCTTCTTATAAGACTCTGTATTCATTGACTGATTTTTCTCGTAGCAGGAGGAAAACAGACTGCAGTGAGCTGACTGTACACCCATCAAGGAAAACAGTTAAACTAGTTTAATTTCATTTGTATTAAATTCGTTGCATGTTACTATAATTACCTCCCCCTTTCCAAAAAGTGGCAAATTTAAAATTACATAGAATAATATTGAAATTAACCACTGCTTAAATCTCTCTAAATTCTATGAATTTAGAAAACCTAGACAGATATTTATTAATCTTCAAAAATTTGGCATTGACCTTATTTAAAATTGTTAAGGCCAATGGGAAGAACAAACCCTAGGGGATTTTCTAATATTATCTGCATTTTTGAATCATGACAATTTTTATATGCTAAATAATGGTTTTGATCACACCCTAAAATGCGACAAGGCTGATTTATCTTTTCACTAAATGTATTCCAAAATTAGCGTTTTAAATATAGATACCACTGCAACAATATTTCATTCTTCCAACGATTATTAGTAATTCATCAATCCAACAACGGTTATAACTTAAAAACAATTTAATTCACAATCGATTCTGCGTCATCATAACATGTCTCGAGTAACATCCCTTTGAAATTTAATCGTGGTGTGTGGCTGATAAATAATCCAATACCATTCCTGCCCGTAACTAGCAGGATGTTCAGATTCCCCTGAGCTTGTCTTCGTGGTGTTCCTCCAACTCCGGCAGTTGACACGGCGCTCGTGGCGGTTGGACGACCAGGCGGTTCAGTTGCCTCAGGGAGAGCAACAATCCTCGCAGACTCTTTAGGATCACCAGGTCCCTCCTCATGTCCTGCAGGACGTGGGAGACCACCGGGGGGAGCGACTGGGAGTCGGAGTCCCCCGCCTGCGTCTGGAGTCCAGGGGAAGCAGGAGTCTCTCCTGAAACTGACCACCGCTCAGACTCAAATCGAAGGGTTTAATTTGATTTACGTGTAAGGTTTTTGCATTGTTTTGATTAGGCTTACAACTAAGGTAAAACTATAATATAATTTTTGGTGGTGAAAAGTAACCTTACAAACTCGATTATTAGTATCAAAGTTCAATTTATTGGTTTTGGTATTAAGCGAGATATGGCCTCTAATCAAAAATACTCCTTACTCACCCTTGAGAAATCAACATCATCATCTTATTAAAATAATAAGGCGATTTTTGCGAACGGGCTACCGAAGAATTTATTATGTTTAAAATCATGGTTGGGGTGTTACTTGAAAGCCCTTGGCGCCCTAGGTGGATTTCAATAAGGTGTGCTATTGCGCATCGTAGCGTGACGTCATCTGGAGGCAGAAGCGCGTCACCAATGTATTATGACTATCCTATGTGAAGGAGTGGGGGACATGGGATAGTCAGAATACTTCGGTGACGCGCTTTTATAGGAACGAGTTTGCAACAATGAGAAACTTCAGCGGCGGCTATAGCCTATCCAAAAAATCAGGTCGGGATCAGAACGTCTACCCTTCCTCACCACCACACCGATCCCGATCTGGGTTTTTGGATAGGCTCTTGCCGAGAGTAACATCAGTGTCACTGTAAACCAGCTGATCAAATAAACACCGTGACGTCACCTGGAGGCTGCGCAGAACATGCTCAAATTCGTCCTTCTGAATAGCACACCTTTTAATTAAATCCACCCTAGTTGGCGCTTAGATGTGCCTTTTGCAAGGGAGTTTGGAAAACGTGCACTTTCAGGGCTCTGCTTCCAGGGCTTTAAAAGTTCCAATGTTAATCTTATGAAAGAACAGAAATAAATGTAATTGAACATTTAACAACAGCTGTTGATACTAACAAACAGAACAGAAGCATAAGATCAGCTGTTTTAAGAAAACTTCTGGAATTTCTGTTATTTCAATGTAAACTAACAAGACGGTAACTACCCGGATGTTCCCAAAAGAACAAATAAAATAAATTTACTCCAATTGGAGCAGCTGGATTTGCTAGTAACAATAAAGATTATTGAGATTATACAATGAATATGCAATTGGTGTCAATTATAATCTATAACATATAGTAAATACATAATAAGTCCGTTTTAAGGGATATTGCGGAATAATTATTTACTGTCATCATCATTGATATCATCTATCGTTCATCGAACGGTTGTTGGCAGCAATGTCTTTAATATTTACTCTTCAATACAATTTATGATTTCGTCAATTGTGTTTCTTTATTCGTGTTCTACATACTGCATTGTGCTAATTCAGGTGCTATACCCGCATGTCATAAACTCCTTCAAAAGTCTGTACGTTGTTTGTAACACATCTTGGCACCATGTCTTGCATCAACATAATGCAGGCTCTGTGTAAAATTCTGTTGGATTGAACCCTCCTAGGTAACATCATGAATTTAACATATTCCTATGGTAACATTTTTAAATAATAGAATGGCAATTAGATCGGCTTCGTCCACAAGTAAGTTTTTTGTCACTCGGTTCCCCATACCAATTTGTCCCATTTATTGGTCAGTTTTAAACACGAAGGTCGAATTCGCTTAACTGATTCTCTTCTTTCTAGGTTACAACAGTTGCTCGTGCTACATTCTGTGATTAATAATAGACACATCGTGAGATGACGGCTCCGATCTGCCCCTTCCGCGCAGCGCTAGGAAAGGGTTTGTAGGATTACTCTTTACAGCTTGTACATAAACCCTTTAAATCAAGTTAAAGTATAATATTAAAGAGGAAAATATTATCAACAAATAACATTTATTTAGCTGAATTGCATTCACAAGCCCTTTTTAAATAAAAATACCCCCCGTCGCAGCAAACCTGCGTACTCAGCGAATTTCCAATGCATTGATATGTTTCTCACTAGTACATAAAGCCACTCACCAATTTTGACAAAAATACATTCATAAATAAGTTATTTATTACATTTTATTTATTCCCCATAAGAATAACATTAGGACTGAGTACGCAGGTTTGCTGCAACGAGGAAAATAAGAAATGATTTTTTATGCAATTATCAATATAACTGAACCAGGTGAAGCTACTTACCATGTTTTATTAATTTGTGTTCATAATTAAGGGAGATATAAAACGTTACTTATTCTCCATAAGAATAACATTAGGGCTGAGTATGCAGGTTAGCTGCTACGGGGACAATCAACAAAACATTTATTTTTTGTGCAATTATCAATATACCAGTACAACATGAAGCCACATACCAAATTTCATCAATATACATTAATAAATAATCAAGATATCCAATTTTATTTATTCTCCATAAGGATAACATTGGACAACGTACTGTGTTTAGCACTTTGAATATCTCTGCAACGGTTTGACGTAGAATCACAATTTAAACACCAAAATGATTGTTTTGTGGAGCTGAAGTGATTGGTAAAAGAAAATGTGAAGTTTAAAGTAAAATTAACTGAGGAAAAGCCAAAAACCTTTTTCCCATAAGATTAACATGGGAGATTTTATGAGCATGTTTTTTGGATTTTTTCCGCAACCACTTAACCTAGGTTAATAATTCAAAATACCATATTATTTGTTTTTTTAAGCTCTATAACATGGTCTAAACCAAAATTAAGTGTTTTAAAAATTTTAGGGTAAAAAATGCAAAAAACTGATTTTTGGAAAATTTAAAACCCCCATAAACCCCCCTTCCCATGGTCCGATTTTTCTGGTTTTCGAACTTAAAGTCATAAATGTCAGTTTACACATTTGAGCCAAATTTCATCGAAATCGGACGTTTTTTACTCAAGTTATCGCATTCACGGACACATATATAGATATATATATATATATATAGATATATATATATATATATATAGATATATATATATATATATAGATATATATATACATATATATAAATTTGAACGAATAGTGTTTTGGACATCTGGGGACATCAAAACAAAAAGTTATCATGGTCTCGGGCTTAAGTCTTACCATGAGACCTACGGTAATAGCTTCTTCCCTATAGGGGAAATTCGCTAAAAAAATAGCTTTTTCAAACTACAGCAACTTAAGAAACATTATTTTGAAATTAAAAAAAGAGCATCATTAGAATTAAATTTCTTCCATCTAATCCCGTTTATAGCGTGTCGATAACATAATTATCATAGCCGCAAACAGTAAACCTGCAAACCTTCGCACCGCTCCTTTTCCTTATCCAGATCTCTCTATTTCAGCAATTCGTTTTTGAGAAGCTCAAAATAAACTAAAAGTATAACGTAAACAATCTTGTTCCTTTTTTCGACTGTGTGTGTCCTTATGTATGTTTAAAAAAATAAATGCATAATATTTTAGGAACAACTTGGGATATTCTCTTGAAGCTTGGCCAATATATTATTCTTTTAGGGCATTATTATTTTTGAATTCGACATTTTCAGCTTTCACCGTCTCAAAATGGCGGTCGTATCAATTTGTAAAGCTTAGGGTTTCAAGAATTTTAGTTTTGTAGCTTGAAGTTTAATATGTTTAGAAAAAAAAACTTTTTTAGAAACATAAATTATGTAGACCTACCATTTGACACCAGAAAAGGTGGTACATATAAAGATGTTAATGATCACTCAACTAATAGCTGATGAGTAGCGCGAATTATAACAATTCTTAAGAAGAAAATTTGCAGATTGGGTATTGTCATGTTTTAATTATAATTTTTTTTAATTTCTCAGCTACATCTTTAGTAGTTAATAACAAGATAATACAGTTCGGGCCACGGTGTGTGGCGTCTGGGAAAGGCGAGAAACACTAAAATTTATTGTAAATAAAAGCAGGCAATGACGAAACTCCAAAACAAATGTTTTAAAATTAAAGAAATTAATTTTTCTTTCTGTTGAAAAAAATACTGTACGGTAAATTAACGGTACTAAGCCAAATAGAGGTGAAAACCCTTTTCTTTCATATCATTGTACATTTATTGTGTATATAAATAAATAAATCTTTCTTAACATTGCCGCTTTGAATATAGTAAGTCTAGCCATTTGAAACAGCCGCAATTTAGAACCGGTCAATTCTGAAAACTAAAATCTTATATCTATAAAAGGCAAAGCCCTGGCTGACTGATTGACTGACTCACTCATCACTAATTCTCCACATTCCCATGTACAAAAGAGCTGAAATTTTGTACACTAATTCTTTAGGCATAAAATAGGAAAACTAAATGGTTTTCATCCTGATCTGACCTTAGGGCTCCGCCAGAGACCCCGACAAAGTTCCCATGTATTCCTTATGGACATTCAATTTTGTTTGAGGTGATGAAAATACAAACAGCGAAGCCTGCGGCTATCAGCTAGTCCAATATAAACTTAACATTAACACTGCAATGAATAATGCATGTGCCAAGTTGCAAGCCAATATCTTAAGTGGTTCCTAAGATATGATGTATTTATTAATTCTATATGAACACACAGATAGAAAACGAAACGAGATAGACCGTAATATGTTTGCATACATTTTTTATTTGTTTCGAACTCAGGAACAATTTCCTGTAGTTCTTAAAAACTCTGTATAAGTGGCTCTAAAGAAAAATACCAAAATATATTTGTGTACTTGATATAGTGAACTGAATCGCGAATTCTTGAACGTTCTGGAGATATCAAAAGTCATAAGCTTAATTGAATTTTCACTTTTACAATAGCTTAATTTACCATCAATAAACAGTTTGGGGCACTTACTGATGTTTTGTAAGACCCCGTCTACGCGAACGATGTCAACGTAGTTTTGAATTAGTCTCGTTCTTCTCCTGTGTAAGTTTTCCATCGAATCTATCAAATCAGACATTTTTATCATACAATCCATCGTTCCGTCGTTTTACCATACACCACGAAAATATGTCTTGTAAAAATGTATAAATTGACAAGATAACTTAGATTTGTTTTTGTTATGCATCAGTTCAGCTGGTAAAGAGAGAACCTTGATTGTGGATTGTGCAGTTGCCGTTTATATTTCAGTGGAAAGTATTTAACTTAAAATTAACACTATGTAAAAACTCCTACTTGTCTCAAGATTAACAGGCAGCTAATTAAACGAGAAGCTAAGTTCATAGACGAGAAGAAAGTGTTCGCCTGAGGAGGAGATAAGAAGAGGTGTCAAAGAGGGAGTTATCTCAAAAATCTGCCAGATAATTTAAATTATCTCACTTGGACCTCACTTATATTGTTTATTATATGCTTGGATTATGATAACAGAAATTATTTGAGGAAGAGTCCTTTGTAGAGATATCAATATCTAATTCAATACAGACTATAGTGAACGTTTGATACTGGACCTAACCGCCATTTTTCATTGGGCAATTTTTTTGGTCGTTGGCAGTGTAGTAAAAACGATTACGTGATTGTTTGTCAAAATATGTCAAAGCTTCACAATCTCAGGTTCGCTGGCTCTATCTTGAGCACAATTGAAAAATCTTGAGAATTTTCGGAACCAGAACTAGATGCCATTGGCATATATATTGGCTGTAAGTTATTGATCTTGGCTAAACTAGGGATTCGCTCAAATGGATGAGTGAACTCAGAAAATGTAAATTAAAGTTACTGACAATAACGTATACACTTGGCTCAATCAGTATATTGCTATATTCCGCTAGTTAAAAAAAGTATTATGATGTAAACTCACCTTATTACATTAGAGGTGCCCGAGGTGCGAATGCTTTAACAACAAATAATATAATAAGTTGCTTATGAAGTGAGGTGTATACTTTTAAATTGTAAATTCGCTGAGTATGCAGGTTTGTCATAAACTGCCGAAAGATCACAGCTGGCAGAAGTAAATAGAAAATAAATGGCTGCTGCAATCTAGCGGATAAACTATTAACTTACTCACATTACTAACGTTATAGGAGAATGTTATAATGACCCCCCCCAAAACCCCCCGAAGGGGGGGTTTTGTAATCCAAAAATGTTTTTTTTGGAGTTTTCACATGTAATGGTTATTTAAATCAAATTTTAATTCATACCATTGAATTCAGATTAAAAAACAAACAATTTGGTATTTAGATCATTGCTCTACGTCAATTGGTTACTGAGATATTGAAAGTGCTAAACACAGTACGTTGTCCAATGTTATTCTTATGGAGAAAAAGGCAAATTTTATATCTCGGTTATTTATACTGACTAAATTAAACTGACATAAACTGACTAAATTTGGTATATAGCTTCATCTGCTTGTGGTTTGTTGTTGTTTGAACAAAAAAACAATTTTTCGCCTATGGTTCCCGTAGCAGCAAACCTAGGTACTCGGTCCCCATGTTATTCTTATGGAGAATAATAAACATGTATATCGCTTATTTATGAATGAATATGGATGAAACTTGGTATATGGCTTCACTTAGAGTTCACTTATGAGTTCTGTTGATATTTGCATAAAAACCCATTATTTTGTGTTCCTTGTTGCAGCAAACCTGCGTACTCATCCCTAGTGTTATTCTTATGAATAATAATGAATATTTTAAATATCGCTTATTAATGAATATATTTCTTATGAATTCTGGTAAGAGGCTTAATGTGTTATTAAGACATGTATATTCATTGGAAATTCGCTGAGTACGCAGGTTTGCTGCGACGGGGGTATTATAAATAAACGTTATCAGGAAACTGACACATACTTTCTCCCTGCCCATTTTATTTAATAAATTATTATTTATAGAATATAAAGTACGGTAGAATGTACATAACATCTTCTAAAAAAATTGTTTTCAGAAATGTCCGCCCAAATCCCATTTTTGGAGGCACTACAGAATCCTCTACTACATACAGTGGTTTTAAGAGGGGAAATGCCCCCACCTCCCCCCCCAGGGTTAAGAGGCAACGTAGTTCAAATATCCTCTGTTGGTCAATACTAACTTGACCTGGATATCAGTTTTTAACAAAATTGATCAGTAAATAAGAGAGAAATGGTAATTGTTGTATTCCCCATAGGAATAACATTGGACAACATACTGCGTTTACCGCTAATGAAAATTTCAATTTTCTCCGCAACCAGTAATCGTAGAATAATAATTCAAGCTATTAGATTAAGCTATTTAGTTTTTTAATATATTTTTAATGGTGATAAGTAATCTTTTTTAACGTTTATGGTTTGTTATAAAAAAAATCAAAAAACGGAATTTTTGATGTCACAAGTTCTGTAATTTTTGAACCCGAATTTTTTTAGAAATGCGGGTAATGCCTTAACGATTTGCCGTGTTTGTGTCGGCACCGTGTCGTTGTCGTGCCGGTGTCGTGTCGCTTAGTGTGAAAACGCCCATTATCGGTGGTGCCCCCATCAGTGGAGGGGAGGGCGGTGAGTCATCCTAGTCCCGGGCGTCTTGGGCATACAATTGCTAACAGTACAATGTTGATTGTCCGGATCAAGCTTGTATAATCTAATGCCAATTAGAGCTCACAGTATTATCCATAAATTAAAATTATTGCAATTAAGACTTGTACCATTAAAGAAACATGTTTTATAACTCGTTAACCAATGTCCTGCCCAAATATTGCCAATACCAGTTGGAAACTCTAAGTATCTAAGTAAGTAAGTATTAAAGTATTTCAAGAAATTAGTTTTCCAACCGACAGAATAAACTGCTGATCATTGGTATTGTTATTATTATTATTGCTACTTCTACTAGGCTAATTATGAAATACACAAAAATAATTATCTTCTGAGCATATTGTTACTAGCAAATAAAATTATCTATTATACTAATTCCCTAAGGAATTTCTTGTGTACAGCAAAACTCTTTTATTTATGAACCGATTTTGATGATCGAGGTGTCAAATTAAAGGGATTTCTCTGTAGACGTCATGGAATAACTTGTCTCCCTCAGTTCAATATGCTTCATCCCATTGGACTTTAAAGTTTCCATGTTATTCTTATGAGCAATATTTATAATAAAGTATCAGAAACAGATGTAGTTACAGCAACAATTTTAATCAGATGTTCGTTCCTGAATTATTTGTGCGAAGCATGGGTAATCAGTTAGTTGTTAAACAATTATCTTTGTCTTCAAACGTATAATTCTATAATGTTGCTTAACAATTCTAACACTATATAATGTTCTTTTCGGATGGACAATATTTTCTAAGTCATTTTCTTGTCCTACAGACCAGTACAACAGGGATAAATAAACCCATTCGTAAAAAATAAACATTACGTCAACATCAATCATTCATACAACACTCCTTATCATCTACTTACACTAATGAATGATAGAGATAGCACATTGTCATTTGTTTGTTGTGTTTACGTCGAGAAGCACGGGCCGAGGCGACACGCGGCAGGCAGCTCGTAGTGGCAGCGCCCAAGCGTCGCCGCAACACAAATTTTGCTACCTCTTCAACTTAAATTTTTTCTATGACCATTGATCGTACATTTTTAGAAAAAATATATGTTATGATTTAACTTAAGCTCTCAAACTTTGCCGCTGACAAAACTTTCCTGACCAAACAATAAAAATATTCCTGGATTACTCACTTTTTCATGTTTTCATACTTAATTTAATAATTTCTTAAAATATTATTAGTTATTAAAAATACAATATAATATATTTAAAATTTGTAAGCTTACCACAAGTGAGGAGCGCTAACAAGTTTTCTCTGTGCCAAGTTTGGTAATTTTAAGTCTACTACAAGTGTATCTAATCATCGTATATTTGAAAAAGGTTTTCTGCGGCTGTGTGCAGCAGTTACGTCCACCAGTTACTTGCCTACAAGAGCGGTGGGGATTACTGCTTCACTGCCCGTAATGCTTGTTGGGTATACGTAGCCCCTTATTTCTATTCTGTGCTCGCTGTGTATATCCGACGTGATGCAGGCGACAGTTGAAGCGCGGAGTTTCGGCATCAAATGTCGTATGTTTGATTCTGACTGCGATATCTGGTGCACTGTCATGGTCATTTAAAATGTACAGAAGTACGTTTAGTCTCGCGCAACACAGAGGCGAGACGAAACGTTTCTTATATTGTTTATACTTTCTAAAAGTCCTAAATTATTATTGTAATAGTGCGTAGGATAATTTACAATGAAAGTAGAAGGAAAAATACTCAAGTGCCATCCGTACTACGTGGTGCTAATGACACGTGGTGTAACAGCCACTTAGGGGGAGCTGCCGGACACTGTTGCTCATCGGTATAGCGGAGGTCTCGCAAGTCAGACGTGGTAGGGTGTAGGTTGAACTGCAGTTCAGATACTTTTACAGAACAGTCAAAACTGGCTTGCAAGTTACCAAAGCAGTTACAGTATCTATTCAGTATGATTAGTGTTGCATACGGATCACAGCTCCTTGCAAAGCCGCTAGAACGCCCCGTGGCTTCAGGGACAGCTGTTGACAGTATAAAGACGAAATTGAGTTTTTTAACTGACTTCAAAAAAGGAGGAGGTTATAGATTCGACCCGTCGGCGTCGGCGTCGTCGGGATGTTTTTTCGTGTATGTTCACCCATAACTCTGTTGTTTTTCAACGGATTTTGATGATTTTAAGTTTGTTAACGGAGAGAAGATAAACAATTGATAACTAAGTTCAAATACTTTATAGATAGTCAAAAATCCAGTGTTTTTCTGAGCCTTAACAATTTCTGAGAGCGAAAGGATGAGGTTAGTCACCGTCAGGCTTATCAATAAATATAATAATGCATAATTAAAGATAATACTAATCACTACTATTATAAAAATGAGGCGTTGTCCGTCTGTCTGTCTATCTGTCTGAATGGTGACCATCCTGCCAAAACCACTGGACCAATTCTGTTGAAGTTTTGCACAAATAGTATATACCCAGGAGTGTCATTTAGCATTTAGTCCTCAGGTAAACTAAATGACTAAATGAATTTAATAATTCATTAATGTAATGCTATTCATATGGAGGAGAGTTTTATTTGGTTTATGTCACATGTGTTTTTCTTAATTCAATTAATTTAAAGTACCTAGGGGCCGAGCTTAACTCGGGGAAGGCCAGTCAGTTTGTTGAGATGACTTGGAGTAATATTTTACCACTTCCCCCGCTGATCGGATATTTATAGCTCATTTGCCTCTTTTCTACATTTTTAAGGTCACTCAAGTTGTTATTTATAGCTCAATGTCCCTTTCATTTATTTTACCACTCTATATTTGCAATCTTCACTCAAAGCTTTTAGTCTCAGTACTCAGAAAACCGCATGTTAACAATTATAAACAACACGAGTATTACTTTGACAGTTCTCTGGTTGATTATGAACAGCTGTTACAATTATTTTGTTTTGATTTTAAACTCCATTAGCCCAATGTTAATTTATTAACTTTTAATTTTCGTTTTGTTACATTATTTGACTTTTCCTGGGGATGAGACCTGTCTAGAACTTATTTGTATCCCAGAAATTAGTATTTCCAACATTTGAAGGAAATCGTTTGAGCCGTTTTTGAGATTTGAGTTGCAAGCAAGCTAGCAAACCTTACTCATAATAGAGTATAGGATAACCAGCAATTTAAAGGAATATAAAGGATTCTAATTAAATACACTTGAAATTAGGTATTATTTTATCCTGGAGTAGAACTTAGCCTATTCATTTCTGGGACTGACCTGTTGTCATGCGACTTGCTGAGAAGGTCTCACAGTTAACTTACATTTGTTACCCTACTCAGAGCTACATACGCTTGGTCTTTAGCAAAGTTACCAGGTCTATAACAACCCTGGTCAATGTGCGGTACCCTGCAGATCGTGGACTATTTCAGCCAAGGTTAGGATTAAGGGCAGTGGCATGATTATGTACCTCAAGCGACGTATCGTATCTTTTGGACGCCTGGAACATGGCACTAACAGGGACGATGACAACAAATAAGTATACGTTCTTGAATCTGATTCTTATGATTAAATCATACAATATGTCTAAAACTGCCTTAAGCAGCTTCCTATTCCCCTAGTTCGATGTAGGGCTTGTCATTTCAATTATTCTTTATTCCCGTAGCTATTATTTGTTTCGTCCCTCCATCCAATCCGCTCCCACCCTCCCATTTGTTACGGCGCAGCATGTCCCTTGTCCCTAAGCGAGGCCAATGTTGTTAAATATGCCGCCACAGTAATTGGAATGACTAGGTACGACGTTTACCGGAAGTGTTTTTGCTATAGTTCATCAAACGACGTTGATAATAATATGTTAGGCTGCATACGGATTGCTGCCCCCTAGCCAGTAGCGTCAGCGACATACGGATTGCTCCCCTGCCAACCCAGTTTCATTTAACCGAGCGGCAACATATTATATTGCTTTCCCTCGTCCCGGTGAAATAACCAAGCCCAATTCTTGCCCTAGCTGTACTTAAAGCCACGGCACTTGAAATATTACATTCATCATTTCATATCAATCTCAGTTTGTGATTGTTCTCTTGCCGTGAACGAAGCTGTTGATGAATTTGAATTTGACAATTATGGTATTTACAGTGTTAAATGAGGCACATGTTTTTAAAAAGTCTCGATGGGAATTCTCGAAATAGTCGTTATTCTTATGGAGTAACTATTCTTTAAATATTGTAAATATGATCTATCTATGATATCTATCTATCTATCTATAATATTATAAAGAAGAGGTGGTTTATGTCTGTCTGTCTGTCTGTCTGTCTGTCTGATGTTCCGGGTGAACGCAAAAACTACTTAACCGACTGGGCTGAAACATTACACAAAGGTAGATCTTGAATCCATGCAACACATAGGCCTATTCACTTCCTTAAAATCCCCTCGGGATACGCCCCGTGAACGTTCTAAGTTTCAATGTTTACATTTCATAAGAAAGTAAACATTCAGAAACTGTAATCCGAACAGCTGAGGGCACTTACATTTGACAGCTTAAAGAGCAGAAGCAAGAACAACAGCGGTTTCAAGCCAACTAAAATGAAATTTGCATTGACTATAGAACGGGTAAGGAAAACCCCTGTGCGAAGAACGTGCACATCAAGTATATATATATTTATTTCAATATACCGTATAATTAATCTATATCAATAAAATTAGAGTTTTGTCTGTACATTGCTTGGAATAATGAAATTTTTGCATATTTTCACGTTTTACACCCTAGGGAAACCAAAACAAATCTTATCTCAATTTATGTCTGTCTGTCTGCCGGTAACGCTCAAGGACGGGTTTTTGTTCGCTTTTCACTGGAAAACGGGTGCAGTGACATTAATGAAACTTTGTTTCTTTGTTCTATATATGCGTGAGAAGGTTTTAGGGCACTATAAACTGGCATATGCCTTTTTAAAAAATAATGGCGGCCGCTCAAAAACGTGATTTTCTGCGGTTTTGGTAATGTTTTCTTCGCTTTTCACAGGAAAACGGGTGCACCGATTTTGATGCAACTTTTTTCTATGTTCTATATGTGCGTTAGAAGGTTTTAGGCTCATTGGATTGTTTTAAATTACCTTAAGACACTGCCCCATAGGGTTTTTAAGATCCTATGCTATTCTTATGGACAAAGCATTTATTTATATTGAACCAGATGATAGCATAGTTATTCTATAAATAGGTTTTTTAGTTCTTTTTTAAAACGTTGAGTGAAGATTGTTAGTAAATAACATAAGTGGATATATGATCTAAATCTATATTTGTCAGACTCATGCACTCACTGACATAGTGATCACTTAATCTAAGAAACGACAATGTCTATTGAAGATGAAATTTTGGATTGTGGTTCCCCTTATGCTGCAGATTCACTATAAGAATACGTTTAAAAAAGTCCTATAGGGTTCTTCGCTAATTTACTTTTATGGCAATTGTATGAGTATTAGTACTTTCTGGACCTTTGTAAGTTACATTTCGGTAGGAACATAACTAATTCATCAGAAAAAAACTCAGCCTATTCCTGTTACGAAAATGTTTATGTGCTTCGCCCCCCGGAATTTCAAAATACAATATTTTAACAATCTTGCACATACTCTTGGACTGATGGATCTGAAATTTGGTAGGAATGTAGCTGATAGGTCAGTGCAGACATTTACCTACTCCAGACACAAATATACTCAAGGACTCTGGCCCAATGGCCTTTAATATAAGCGCGTTAGTCATAACACTCAAACTACTCAACCAGTAGAGCTGAAATTTGATGCCTTAAAGGAAATAAGAAACAACATCATGGGGAGTCACGGTGTTGTTCTCTGGAGATCTCACACAGACCCTTTGTCGTAAGTGAGACATGAGTGGACGAGTCTACGCCTCTCTAAAAATATATTTTATGTAGCCGACCAGTGAGCGTCTGAACTTAACAGTAAATATGAAAATGTATTTTTGAGAAGATTAAGGGGTTGATCAGTTTTCTTATGCGCTTTTAAAAGTTGAGATTGGGACATTGAAAAACAAATTAAGGTCTCAGAAACATCTATCCTTCACTCGGCACTATCGATGAATCACAGGATTTATTGATTAACAGTTTGTTACACCGAGGTTCATAAACAGTTTAATCTGGAAAGTGCCTGGCTCTGTGATTGTGCCATCCTCACGTCCACCAATGAACAAGCAACGGAGATCAACACAAATGTAGGTCTATTCCAAAGGGAGGAACGAACATATACAATATTTAATACCGTTCATTTAACCATGACCACTGTTAGATTGATTTACATTTATTTAAATAAAATCAAGTAGTCATACGTTTTTAAAACATATGATTTTTCCAAGTTTAAATTGTTTATTTACAATTATAATGAAAACAGGACCTGGCAAGAATGGTGATTTTAAAAGTGGTTTGTCAATGTTTTTAAAGTTTAATGTTTCGTTACATTACTATTAATTTATTGTAATGTAAAGATTAATGTATCAAAGTATTTAAAATGTTAAATTAAACAGGGTTAATATGTTGTTGTACTTGAGTTCTTTTATTTCTAAAATCGAATCCAAAGTGTTACGTGTACCGATTTGGAGTAGCAAAAACCACACCGTTCACTACCCGACAGAGTTCCTCGACTTGGCAGCAGTACCCGAACTATCTGCTATAGTATATTTCGTTAACTTTAATTTAATTCTACTTTAAAAGTGTAAAATGTAATTTTAATATTGTAAAATTATGTGGGTTGTTAATATTTTTAGTTAATCTGCCATTTATGTACAACCCGTACGAAGGACGGGTACATCAGCTAGTAATATTATAAAGAAGAAGTGGTTTCTGTCTGTCTGTCTGATGTTCCGGGTGAACACAAAAACTACTGAACCGACTGGGCTGAAACTACACAAAGGTAGATCTTGAACCCATGCAACACATAGGCCTATTCACATTTCAGAAGAAAGTAAACATTCAGGAACTGTAATGCGAACAGCTGTGGATACTTTCGTTTGACAGCTTAAAGAGCAGAAGCAAGAACAGCTGTTTCATGCTAACTAAAATGCAAAATGCATTGACTATAGAACGGGTAAGGAAAACCCCTGTGCGAAGAACGTGTACATCAAGTATATATATATTTATTTCAATATACCGTATAATTAATCTATATAATTAAAATTAGAGTTTTGTCTGTACATTGCTTGGAATTATGAAATTTTTGCATATTTTCACGTTTTACACCCTAGGGAAACCAAAACAAATCTTATCTCAATTTATGTCTGTCTGTCTACCGGTAACGCTCAAGGACGGGTTTTTGTTCGCTTTTCACTGGAAAACGGGTGCAGTGACAAAAGATTAACAAAACGATCTAGATAGTTTTCAAGTATATTTTCGAAATTGGCGCTGCTGGTGTTAAGCTAGCAACGCCCACTTTATATATGTATGTATATATATGTGTATGCACTCTAGCGGTCGCATTTTTTGTCCGATTTACTTCAAATTTGGTAGGGACATTCCTTTTTGTAATCAGTTGGACAAGTTCGTTGGGAAAAACAATCCAAAAACTCTAACCCCCCTTTTTGGGGATTTTAAATTTAGAAATTTGGGTTTTTGGGCCCAAAAAGGATCAGAAAAGCCCCGGATGTAAAATTAACGAATGAAAAACGGTGGGAATTAGTGTAGCGAAACTTTTAAGATCTCTCTCGTCATTCTAGCATATATATTTACCGAGTTATTAAAGAAAATGTGTATTGACCAAACACAGTACGTTGTCTTATGGGGGTTTTACTTCAGAAAAGCCTGTTATTCATTTATTGGTGTACTTTTATCATCCCCAACAACCTCACGCCTACTTTAAAGCCTGACTGGCCCTTATCCTAACCTTATAATGCACAAAATTGTATTCCCATCATTGCAGGTAAATAGAACCAGGAGCATCAAAACAGCCAAAAAATCAATATTTTCAGATTTGAATAAAAATTGGAATAATTGTATGTTTTAAACTGATTTTGAGTTTTTATATTTTTTTATGTGGAAATTCACTTCCCTCACGTCAGCGTCCTGCGTGCGAACTCGTTTTCAATATGGTCGCTGCCAGCTTCACATAGCCCAATTTTTCGACATGCTGTAGTGGACCAATGGATACAGTATCGGACCCACGATCATGCGGTCCCGTGTTCAAAGACTTCTTTTGCTGATTACTTTTGTGGTCAGCATTTTTTTAATTTTACATTATTTCGTTAGGGATCAAGACTTATTTTTGTCATTTGCTTTTTAAGTTCTAGATTTTGTTATTAAAGTTTACTTTATATTTTTTAGATCAAAATTAATTTAATTGTAATAGACTATGTTGCAAAACGAAAAGCTACCATAAAAGCGCTCTGCGGAGTTAGGTTAGGTTGGTATAATTTTGTCGTGAATTGCAGCAAAAGTTGTTATTTTTTAAACGTAAATCCATTTGTATTATGTTTCAAAACAAAGAGCTAGAATCGTAGTCTATAATACGATAGTCAATATTTAATCTAATGACCTATACCCATCTGTTGTGAACTTTTTTTGTTTTACAACATTTATTTCCGGCTCAACAACTCATGTTATACACAGAATTATTAACAATAAATAAGTTATAAGTAACATTAAAAAAAAAACATATCGGGCTCGCTCTAATCAGAGTCACCCATTAGCTGAATTGCGTTACAGTTCACAGCGAAAAAAAAACGAATAAAAACCATGTAAATAAAATTTAGAATCTGGCTAGAAAAATATTCAATTTTCAATGTTTGGCAAAATGTCTTGAAAAAGTCTTGCTTTTAATCGTCTATCTTGTAGCGGCAGTCCAATTCCAAAATGTTCTGCTCCAGGTACAAATATTAACCTATGAGAAAACTTCAGTGTCGTTTTTCTGATGTATTCACTGATTGTTTCTATTCCAAGTTCCCTATGTATTTGCGAATTTCGTACGTACCATGGTGAGTTTACAGCAATTCTTAAGACCTTGTTTTGAAATATTTGAATTTTCGAAAGCTTTTTACATGAAATTGAAAGCCCCCACACTTGACAGGCATACAGAACAAGAGGTCGGAGAATAGTTTTATAAATGAGAATAGTGTATGAAGACTTTAGAGTCGACTTTCTATTGACAATAGGAAATAGGATGGACAGTCGAGAGTACGCTTGATTTAATTTTGAATTTACATGTACATTGAAATTTAACTTTTTGTCTAATAACACACCTAAATACTTAACTGCTTGATCTGGTGGATTCCAATTGATATTTGAATTGTTAATGACGATTTCAGGGGGAATTTGCGGTCTTCTTAAGGTGAATATCTTAGCTTCCGATTTATTTGGATTTAAGCATAAATTCCATTTGTTGAACCATTGCACCACTTCATCAGCCGCATTTTGAAGTTGTTGGTAAGCTTGCAGAATTTCGGTGCTTTGAGTGATGATTGTGGTGTCGTCTGCATATAGCGCTAAAGTGGAATCTTGCGGAATTGGAATGTTGTGAACTGAAGGCTATCCAACAAAACATATCATAGCATAGCAATAGTTAACAGCTGATTACATTTCATTTGCAGTCATAAGAACCATATAAAACAACTAACATTGTCTATTTTTCAACCTACCTATTTACGCTCAGATTTGGCAGTCCTTCTATTTACGTTCTTTATTTTAGGTTTATTGTAACGATTCATCTTTAGATCCGTTCTAGACCACACTTTTCTAGTATCCGTGGTAGGCGTTTTGTTAAAACAAAAAATTTAAACGTCAATTATAAATTACTATTTAGCTGATGCAGTAACCGGGTTTACTCGGGCAATAGGCTACACCACTTGCGACCATTTAGAATAATACAAAAGTGTTGATTGACCAATGCAACAAACGGAACTGGACCACAATACTTATTTTTCAATTGGTAAACATCAAACAAGACGTCTCCATAAAGAAGTGAAAAACTATAGTATTCATAAAGAAAGAAATTGATACGACAAAATATAATTAGACGTTGTGACGGCCTATAAATCTCAGTGGATCGGAGCAGTAAGTAACTCAGGCAACGCGACGGACAGATTTAGGGCCCCGGGGGGCAATTGTTTGGCGCTCGACACCTCGCTCTGATAGATGTCAAGCTGTTTATAATTACGGCTAAGTTAGGGCCGTTATTTGGGGAGGATCGCACGGTATGGCACCCGAGGACTCTTTTATGTAGGGAAATATTTAGAAGTGCATCGACCACGAGTCTGTTTGTGCAACGGATTTACTGCGGAATCGGGCGATAAATTCTAAGATGTGTAAACGACTGTTTACATTCCTTCCACGATGTCGAGCGAGGACTGTTCAGGATTAATGTGGGGCTAAAATTATTTTAGTTTTAATTCTAAGCGGTTCCCTCAGTTGTGTGTGCTGCATTCTGTGGCTAGCCCGAGGAACTACTACGAATCAAGATCACCTGTTTGAATTTTCGAATGTCTATAGGGAATGCATGATAACTTTGAAGCCCCGTAGGGAAAAGCCCTATGGATGAATCGGTATGAAATCACTTTTACTTTCCTATTTGAGACATAAAGAATTAATGTACCAAATTGCACCACTCTAGCAAGCCGGGAAGTTGAAGAATTAGTGATGAGTGAGTGAGGGTTTTGCCTTTTATATATTAAGAAGAGGATATAACATTTTATTTTATAAAACTAGTAGCCCGTCGCGGCTTCGCTCGCGATAACAGTACAATGTTATGTTTTAGAAGTTAGTTCCATTTGCTAAAGCACCTGGGTGACTGGTATTGCTCGAAAAGCCAGTCAGATTGTTAAAAATGCCGAGAGTATACACTATATTCACGATTCCTCTCCAAGGCGGGCGTATTTGCTTTGCTTATTGCGTATTACTCGTTTCTTTTCATTTTGGGCATGCCCGTTTTATATTCAATCTTCAGTTTGAATATTTCTGGCAATTTATACATAACCTAATCATATTTAAGGTATGTACACATTGGTTTTAATCACTATTCTCACAAAAATCATATGATAGCCAAGTGATACCAAGTGAGTGATATTGAATGAAAATTGAATGGTTGCTTTTGAACAGCTGTTATGGTTATTTTCTTTTTATTTACAAATCTTAACCATAACCCCAATGTTTGTTGTTTTGAATATCTTTATATACAATACTACATTTTTCTATGGATGAGATCTGATTAGAACACATTTAAACCCATAAATTCGATGGTTCCAACATCTGGTAAAGCATTTTTGGAGCAGGAGTAGGCAAAGTTTTGATCCTGATGTATTAGCTATCATCCTGACAAATGTATGATACAGTAGATTATTATAATCTGTCTGATAATAATGTGCGGTCGAAAGACGAGTTCGCACGCAGCACGCGGACGTGAGGGAAGTGAATTTCCACAAACAAAACTTTTAAAATTCAAAATCAGTATAAAAACATACATTTTTTCCAATTTTTATTGAAATCTGAAAACAGTGATTTTTTGGCTGTTCTGATGCTCCTGGTTTCATTTACCTGCAAAGCTAAGAATACAATTTTGTTCATTATAATGTTAGGAGGAGGTACAGACAGGCTTGAAAGTAGGCGTGAGGTTGCTGGGGATAATAAAAGGACTCTAACAAAGGAATGACAGGCTTTTCTTTTGTGAAACCCCCATAAGACAACGTACTGTGTTTAGTCGATACACATTTTCTTTAATAACTCGGTAAATATGTATGCTAGAATGATGAGAGAAGGCTTCAAACGTTTGCCTTATTAATTCCCATCTTGTTACATGCATTAATTTTACATACGGGGCTTTTCTGACCCTTTTTGGGTTCAAAAACCCGAAATTTGAAAGATTAATCCCCAAAAAAGGGGTTTAGAGTTTTTCGATTGTTTTTCCCAACGAACTTATCCAACCGACTATAGAAAGGAATGACCCTACCAAATTTTAAGTAAATCGGACAAAAAATGCGACTGCTAGAGTGCAAACACACATATATATATATATATAGAACATTTTGAACGACCCCCCCCCAAAACGTGTTCAGGGGGTCACGTTAGGAACTTTTATGGTGGTCCCGGGCTTAAGTTTCACCGTGCGGATCATGCTAATAGTTCACTTCCCAAAGGAAATTCACTAACAAAACTGTGGCGTGTGTATTGCCATTATAGATTAGATGTTGATTCGTGCTTTTTATGTTTAGCCTACTCGTTTTTTGCTATTTTACAATTAGTTAACACAAAAATTAGTACAAAATATGCATAAACTGAATCTATTTTTATTTGACCTTTAGCATAAACTTTTTATTAAAACCCCTAAATACCCCCGTAGCAGCAAACCTGCGTACTCAGAGAATTTCCAATGCATATATATATATATATATATATATATATATATATATATATATATATATATATATATAGTATATATATGTATATCTTTATACCACATAAAGTCACATACCAAGTTTCATCAATTTGCATTCATAAATAAACGATTTATGACATTTTAATTATTCTCCATAAGAATAACATGGCGGCTGAGAATGCAGGTTTACTGAAGCAAGGAACACAAAAAATGGGAGTTTGTACAAATATCAATATAACTCAACTAGGTAAAGCCACATACCAAATTTTATTTCATAATTAAGGGAGATAACACGTTACTTATGCTCCTTAAGAATAACATGGGGGCTGAGTACGCAGGTTTGCTGCTACGGGAACTATCTGCCAAAAAATATTTTTTAGCCACAATTTCAATAGACCACAACGATATGAAGCAATATACCAAGTTTCATCAGGATAAGTTTATAAATAAGCAAGAGTACCTGGGGGGCCGAGCTTTGCTCGGGGGAAGGCCAGTCAGTTTGTTTAGATGACTTGTAGTAATATTTCACCACTTCCCCCTGCTGATAATCTGATTTCTATAACTCATTTGCCTCTTTTCTACATTTTTAAGGTCCCTCCAGTTGTTATTTATAGCTCAATGTCCCTTTGATTTATTTTACTACTCTATATATGTAATCTTAACTCAAATCTTTTAATCTCTGCTCTCAGGAAACCACATGTTAATAATCATAAACACCATGAGTATTACTTTGACAGTTCCCTGGTTGATTATGAACAGCTGTTACAATTCTTTTGTTTTGATTTGAAACTCCATAAGCCCAATGTTAATTTTTTTAACTTTTCATTTTAGTTTTTTTACATAATTTGATTTTTCCTAGGGATGAGGCCTGTCTAGAACTTATTTTTATCCCAGAAATTAGTTATTTTGAACATTTGAAGGAAATCGTTGGAGCCGTTTTTGAGATCCGTGTCGCAAGCAAGCAAACCTTACTCATATTAGAGTATAGGAGTACCTGGGGGCCGAGCTTTGCTCGGGGAAGGTCAGTCAGTTTGTTTAGATGACTCGGAGTAATATTTCACCACCTCCCCCTACTGATAATCAGATTTGTATTATTCATTAGCCTCTTTTCTACATTTTTAAGGTCCCTCCAGTTGTTATTTATCGCTCAATGTCCCTTTGATTTATTTTACTACTCTATATATGTAATATTTACTCAAATCTGTTTATCTCTGCTCTCAGGAAACCACATGTTAATAATCATAAACAACATGAGTATTACTTTGACAGTTCCCTGGTTAATTATGAACAACTGTTACAATACTTTTGTTTTGATTTGAAACTCCATAAGCCCAATGTTAATTTTTTTAACTTTTCATTTTAGTTTTTTTACATTATTTGATTTTTCCTATGGATGAGGCCTGTCTAGAACTTATTTTTATCCCAGAAATTAGTTTTTTTGAACATTTGAAGGAAATCGTTGGAGCCGTTTTTGAGATCCGCAAGCAAGCAAACCTTACTCATATTAGAGTATAGGAGATATACAATTTTTCTTATTCTCCATAAGAATAACATTGGACAACGTACTGTGTTTAGCACTTTCAATATCTCTGTAAACATTTATCGTAAAGCAATGATCAAAACACCAAATTGTGCGTCTTTTTAAGCTGATTCCAATGGAAAAAAACTAAAATTTTACTTTTTCAAAAATTATATGTAAAGAACTCAAAAAACCCATGTTTGGGTTCAAAACCTCCCCAAAAACCCCTTCGGATAGGTCGATCTGTCTGGTTTTCGAACTAAAGTGATAAATGCTGCTTTACACGTTTATACCAAATTTCGTCAAAATCGGATTATTTTTACGAGAGTTATCGTGGTCTCGGGGACACACACACACACACACACACACACACACACACACACACACACACACACACACACATGTATATATATACAGTTTTGAACGAATGGTGTTTTTGGCATCTCAGGACCTCAAAACGAAAAGTTATCATGGTCCCGGGCCTAGGTCTTACCATGCCGACTACGGTAGTAGCTTTTTCCCTATGGGTGATATTCGCTAAAAGCTTAAAAATATAAGAATAAAGGTCTGCTAGCCAAAACAGCTGGCTGACGTGGGTAATGCAGAGCAAATTAGAGGAATTCGGGACAGTAAGTACCCGTGGTGGGAAATCAGATGTTTACTTTCAACCGCACATCCATTTCGGATAGCCTTCAGTTCACAACAGATGGGTTGGTCATTCGGTTGAATATCGACTATCGAATTATGAACTATCGATTCTAGCTCTTTATTTTGCAGCTAACATAATAAATACCCCCGTCGCAGCAAACCTGCATACTCAGCGAATTTCCAATGGAGATATAAATGTCTTAATACTACATAAAGTCACTTGCCAAGTTTCATAAAAATATATTTACAAATAAGCGATATAAACAATTTTAATTATTCTCCATAAGAATAACATTGGGGCTGAGTACGCAGGTTTGCTGCAACAAGGAACACAAAAAATGGGGTTTTAAGCAAATATCAATATAACTGAACTAGGTGAAGTCTTATACCAGTTTTTATTCATTTATGTTCATAATTAAGGGAGACATAGCATTTAATTATTCTCCATAAGAATAACATGGGGGCTGAGTACGCAGGTTTGCTGCTACGGGAGCCTTTGGCAAAAAATTGTTTTTTTGAGCAAATATCAATAGAACACAACGAGATGAAGCCGTATACCAAGTTTCGTACGTATACGTTCATAAATAAGCGAGATATATCATTTTTATTTTCCTCCATAAGAATAACATTAGACAACGGACTGTGTTTAGCACTTTCAATATCTCGGTAACCAATTGACGTAGAGAAATGATTAAAATACCAAATTGTGTGTTTTTTTAAGCTGAATCGAATGGTGAAAACTAAAATTTGACTATTTCAAAAATTATATGTAAAAAATTCAAAAAAAAAACATTTTTGGGGTACAAAACCCCCCCAAAATACCCCTTTGAATGAAGCGATCTGGCTGGTTTTCGAACTTAAAGTCATAAATGTTGCTTTACACGTTTATACCAAATTTCATCAGAATCGGATCATTTTTACGAGAGTTATCGTGCTCACGGACACACACACACACACACACACACACACACATATATATATATATATATATATACATATATATATATATATATATATACAGTTTCGAACGAATGGTGTTTTTGGGGTCTGGGGACCTCAAAACGAAAAGTTATCATGGTCCCGGGCCTAGGTCTTACCATGCCGACTACGGTAATAGCTTTTTCCCTATAGGGGAAATTCGCTAAAATGGATTTACGTATAACAAATTAACAAATAACATCTTTTGCTGCAGTTCACGACAAAATTATAGTAACCTAACCTAACCTAACTCCGCAGAGCGCTGTGTGGGGCTCTTCGTTGTTGTGGAACATATTACAAATAAATGAATTTGTATAACACAACAAAGACAATTTTAACAAAAATCTTGATCTTAAAAAGTAAACGACAAAAATAAGACTTGAATCCGAACAAATTAACGTAAAATAAAAAAAATGCAGACCTCAAAAAGTATTCAACAAAAGCAAGATTAGAACCCGGGACAGCTAGATCGTGGGTCCGACACTGTATCCACTGGTATACCGTAATATGTGGGACATTAGGAAAGTTACATTTTAACAAGCTGTAGAACGCTGTGGATCCCGCAATCGACGCTAGTTGAGTAGTCGACTAAGATAATCGATAGTTCATAATTCGATAGTCAATATTCAACCGAATGACCTACCCATCTGATGTGAACTGAAGGCTATCCATTAATTCCAGACCGATTATAACATCTGTGATGAATAAACTAAATGTTAAGAGCAGATAAGTTCCATTTATGGCATACAGGATGGAAATTAAAGGCCTGTTTCTGACTATAGTACATTGCCTGCTGTCTTTCTACCAAATATATGCTCAATCGGTCTAGTAAGTATATAATTAACGTGGAAATGTTGAAGGGCGTTAGGGCCTAGCCTCATTGGAGTGGGAATAAGCCCATAACTGATTTTTTTCGGGATGGACCTACCTTCATCCAAATATCTGCTCAATAACTCATGTAGTTTGTTGGACTTATTGAAGGTGGACTTAAAAACATATAAAATATTCGGTATTAAATCACAATGGCTATTTAGACAAACTGAGCTTATAATACGATGTTGCTAGGGCTTACGTGTTCTGTATAGCCAATGATTTATTACCGTGCCGTTATTTTAAATGGTTTAGTATACCTTTGTAGATTAGTAAAGCAGTATGTGTTTCCTCCGTTCTGTGATAAAATATAATTAGCTGACTAAATGCTCATTAGAACAAATATGGTGCATGCTGTAGTATACCCTTCAGATCGACTTTGTAGCAGTGCCAGACAAAGGGGCATAACTCTAATGACGTACTATGATTTAAAATAACCAAAAGATTCCTCCTCCACACGAAAATAGGCAAAATATTTAATTTCATTCAGTACACTCTTTTTTTGTGAAGCACATAACAAATCTGGCTTGTAAACAGACAGACGGATAAACAAATGTTTATGTCTACTCAAATTTATATCTCCGTTTCATACATTTCACTGCTCAAAGCGATGTAGAAAAATAACTTATTTTATTTATACAGAGAAACAGATTCCTTACCTGTAAAATCTGAAATTGCTAATAACCTGTCCATAATGTATTAACAGCTGCAATTTAAATCTACTTATTTCCTATCTTATGGGCTAAAAACGAACTTTGAGAGATCGTGGGGCTAAGCCCCGTGGTCGAGAGTGTATGGAAACCCCAAAAGGCACATCTAGAGACCAAGAGCTTTCAATTGATCCCAAAAATCTGTATATAAAATAATATTTTTAAGGGAACAAAAATCAAGAAATTCTTTTAATAATATAGAAGATGCCATGAAGCTTCTGTTGATTTGAACTGTATTGTACCATAGATTAAACATACTCCATGTTTTATCTATGATTACAGACCAATATACCTGTTTGGTATCAACATGCAATTTCCCGAGAACAGTAAGAACCACTGAATGAAGACTGCTTATATTGTAATCGTACACTATACCCAAAATAAATAAAACATCTATGAACATAACAAAAATACCACCTGAAAGGCCACTGAGTTACAATAACAACTGGAGCGACCCTAACATGCAGAAAAGAGGCAAATAAGCGAAACAAATGTGCTCGTAATGGAGGGGGGCGTTGTAAATAAAGTACTATTGTGAACACAATATAGTAGGCCTACTCTAAAGAAAAGGGCCTATATTGAACAAAAAGGCTGGTCGTCTGTGAGCTCAGCCCCCTCTCCCCCAGTTACTAATCTATAATCATAATCATTTACCATATAGGCTACAAATTTATTTTTGGATCATCAACACTTGAAATCCGTCAACTATCACCGCTGTAATATTACAGTCGCCCTCTATAAGCCCTAGCCACCAAGCGGCACCAATTTGTTTGAGAAATCTGGAATTGGGCGTGAAAGCATAATTATTTAACGGAGCCACCCACAGCGACGATATGTCACGAGCAGGTAACGAGCAGAAGCCATGAATGAGTCTGATTCATCTGTTACGAAACTCGGTTTACCCCGTCGCGACGTGGACAAGTGGGTGTTATAAGAAATAAGTCCAAATGATGCTAGGGTATTTTTAAACCCTGTGTGATATCCCCTAAAAGAGGTTTCAGTCCTATGAAAGGACGTGCGTAATTATTTTTGAAGATATGTCAAGCTAGCAGTCCACCGCTCCCGTTGCGGTGGAGCGCCCTGGTGGTAGGTAGATGTGACTGTCCGAAGATCGCGGGTTCCCGGGCTTGTCAATCATCAATGACTATTAGATGCTATTAACTATGTGATAATGCCGCATCCAGGTGGTTCGGAACCTGTCGTAGGAGAAGGTTCCAGTCACGAAACCTTTCGATTGTTTACCTGGTCCTCCTATAATGCCAGATTTGTGAATTTTTAAGTCTAATCCTCCCAATAGATTATCAAAATGTGTTGGTTTATAATTCATTTTAAAGAGCAAAACAATCTAGCGATTTCAATTATCATAAGTGGGATGATATCACAAATATTAACCCATGTACAATCGCAAATATTGACTATTTTTGAGCTTTTTGAACGATTATTATTTGTAACATTTTTGGACAGTCCGTTTAGGAGGAACGGGATTTAAAAGTTAGCATTGGTCTTATGGGAGAAGCAAGTGGGAGGGCGAATTGTTTCGTGACTGGAGCCCCCCTTTTAAGCTGATCCTAAAAACCGAAGCACCTATATGAAAATTTTAATTACTTTGAGGCGATAATAACTGTAATATTAAAAGCCATACAATAAATCGTTAAGAAGTTAGTCCACGATACGACATGTAATATGAACATAGTGAAATGTATACAAAATTGTAATGGGTAACCTTATACACCAAATGGGCTAAATTGTTTTACTTTTTCACCTCTTTGAAATCTACAACACACACCGATACCAAACTACCGTGCACTCTTGACGAACATGATAGGATATTGATTAATAATTATTACATTTCAAGTAGTTATCTCGCAATAAAACCTAATGTTTATCAGATAAAGATTGAATTGAAAACGTAAATTCATTTGCGGCGAAGCTTTATGGCCAGAGAACGCGGGCATTATACTTTATATCTACGTACAAGTAAAGTGTAAAGTGTAATACTCATGTCAAATTTTAAATTTGTTAATGTAATATGTGATGTGAATTGGGAGAGCTTAATTGAGTCAATAAGTGGTACCATGTTTGTAATAATTAACTTTGTCTAACACCTTGGCTTGTTCACCTGATCTCAGTTTTACATTCAGATAAAATCACTCAGCATATAAAATTCCAATTTAAAAAATATGTTTTAATTTTTATTTAATTGATGGCCTTAGGAGAGGTTGTATACAATATCTAATACTTTTCCGCCGATCTTTTCACCGAGACATTTCGTTTAAGTAAATGGTTCTTGGGTGTCGGACTTGTGGTTTTCTCAAAAGTTCCTGGGATAGCAAGGTTTTATGGATGCATAGCTTAACATATTAAGGCTCCGGTCTACCCTACAGGAAACTCTGATGCGCCGCCGCGTAAAAATATATAGTTAAGATATGGAAAAGGAGTGGTGCGGAGGTCCGCAGCATTCCTGTTTGTGGCTGGGATGATTAAGTTATCAATATACTATAAACGGGATTCGATAGAAGAAAGCTAATTCTATTCATGCTCCTTTTGAGAACTGGACGCCCTCGTAAGACATCTTTGCTGCGAACATTACTCTTATGGAAATTATCAAACCTGTGTTGAAAGCTCTACGAACCTTGGTGTGTAAGTGTGTTTAGGTGTACTTGGTGGTACGGGACGTAATTATACTGTATATGTCTGCAACAATTAAAATAAATGTACACCTACTGTGAATACAGTATACAGGTTTATGGGCCTCGTCAGCCATAAATCAGCTAAAATCATCCTATATAACATACTATCATCTCACTAAAACCATTTTGTTGCTACAAGTATAAACGTCACTTGTAAAATATAAGGTTCCAAGAAATCTTGAGTGGTGGTTTAATCCGTTTAATCTCACCAGAATTAAAACTTTGTCGAGAAACATTAAAATAGTATAAACTACATTAGTCAAATCTCCACTCAGCAAACTTTAATTTCTTATCAAAGCAATTTCATATCTCTGTAGCAACTGGAAACTAGTCCAGTTAAAACTTTACGTTGCTCTGATAAATTAATACTTTTAATCTGTAGTTTATCCATTTTACTGAGCAGTATTTCAATTATAACTAATCCATGTATTTAATATTTTCTACGTTTGACATTTGTGTAACCTATTCAGCTGTACAATAACACTGTAAAATCATTATAAAACTTACGCAGTTTTTAGCGAACGCAGGTTGCCAAATTAAGCACAGGTATTTAGGCATTTCAGTAATAAACATAGTTGAACAGTAAATATATTAATTTGAGGTATTTATCATGTTGTATTAATTCTGATAGGATTAAGAAAATCTCATAGTAAATAAATATGATTTTAAATGGTGTTAAAAACTGTATTATAGCCTGTATAATGTATTAAAGTTGTAGATAACATTCTAAAGATTATTTTTTATGGTGGACCAGTTGAAGTATTAATGTGGGCCTCGGTGAGGTTTGGTAAGTTACTTTGGTCAATTAATCTGCGACACGTTACAAATATGATAATGTTTGTTTAGATTTCAACCAACGAGAATACTTTCACATTTGGCCTAGGTCTTACCAGATACTGTACCGGTACTAGCTTTTTCCCTGGCAATAATTTGACCCATAATTATTGCCTGATTCTCAAAAGTGGCATTGACTGAAGTTGTGCATTAGTTGGCCAGAAGTAAGTGGGCTTTAAAGACTTGTTCAAATATATGCCTATTGTCTATAGCCTATTTATATACACTTAAAATTAACAATACAGAATTCAAAGAAAAATTGTTTACACAATGACTATTCTGAGAGGAATTTTTATGTGGTAAGTGGTTCTTTTTTAGGGCGAATAAATTTTGGTTTTTCACCTAAATAGGCCTACTAGATTCAACAATAAACTGGAATGTGGTATGCTAGTCGATGTATTAATTTGGGCCTAGGTGAGGTTAGGCAAGTTACTTTTAATTAATTAATCCGGAACCTATATTCCTATTATGATGGTATTACAAATCTTCGCTTCATCATATTACGGGACATAGGAGCGTATACCTAGTATTTAATAGAAACCAAATATTTTTGGTGATAATAGAAACCAAATATTTTTGGTGACCACTTGTAATGTGACACTAACTAAAAATCTTAAGGCCGCTACACACTAGGACACCCGGTCGCTTATCAACCGGAGATCTGTGGTTGAAGAGCGTCCAAATTGCACAGATATCGCCCCCCCTTTCAATAAGATTGAAGGCGATTTTTAGGTTGCCAGGCGACATTTTGGTTTCCAATGTAACACCGAAAATCTGTTGATTTCCGATCAATCAATTTATCGCCAGGCGATGAGATTTCTCGATAAACTAGGGTTTGTAGAGGGTTCAGCGACTAAGTTGATCAACTAAAGACGGCTTGGGTATGTGCAGTATTACTAAAAGTGAACTGTCAAAACAGTGTTATACGTGGTCTCTTGCGAGCTGGTGGATTTTCTCTGTTGTATAATTTTAGTTGAGTATATTTGTTAGACTGCTCGTGTGCGAGCGCCTTTTGATGAATATATACCATGAACATGTACCATGAGTGAGTATAGTACACGCTTCTTCTTTATACAAATCTTTTTCTCCTCCGCTTGCCATAATTTATCAGAATTATAACTGCGGCATCTATTTATTCTTCGTAGGTGGGCATGGTGTTGTCACTACACACAGGTAAATGCAACTAATATTGAACCAGATCCAAACACATTGTCTATCCCCACCAAATTTGTGTCGATTTCCTGATTGATTGAAAGTGCTAGGTATCCTAGTCTGTGGCCCCCAGCAATAAAAATTCAATTATCAACTTAGTCGCTCGTCAACCAGGTCGCCGGTTGATAAGCGACCGGGTGTCCTAGTGTGTAGCGGCCTTTAAAACGGAAGTGGCAAAGTAAAGAGCCGGAAGCCGTTCCGTGTTCCGGAAGTTCACTTGACAAGTGTGTTGCACGCGTGACGTAGAACGGATGTGTTTTATCTGCACGAAACCGATGGTTCATCGGCGATCTGGTAATTAGACTGGTGAGGTATTGTGTGTCCCGTCGAAGAAGAGGTTCTGTAACTTGAACTGGGCGTAACGCGTCACGCGTTACGGTCTTCGTGAGACCGAGTGGTGGAGGGGAACCTGCGCCGCTGTGACTGTGAACAGATCCCATCAGCACGCTGAGTGTTGTGCATGCATGGTGGAAGATGGAAGCTAGACTGTAGATGTAGCAGCGCGGCTCTGTCGCAGACCGGTGAAGGCAAGGCAAGGGAGAGAATAAACGATCAGAGGTAGCCCCTAATGTTCCACGTCATTGATCTCTAGAGATTCCGGACTTCCGGAGGGAGGGAGGGAAGATGATACTGTACTGTACTATCGTTTGGCCATACACTTTTATATCAAGTTGTTTAGTTGCAATGTCCGTCACTAGTCATCGAAATCAAATCCATGTTTATGAAGAAGAGTTCTCTAAAAAAGATTGACAAACTACTCGAGCTAGTAACATAACGATTTTTTACTAGTTTTACCACAGGACAAATTAGCCCTCTGGTAACATAGGTATTGACATATTAGCAATATTTCAAACAACGTCCATCATGCGGTGAACAGTTATGAACGAGGCGGATTCGCGGGTTCGTCTCTTTTGTCAGAGAGCCAAACCGCCGGCGCCGGTATCTCAAAAATCTAACTCACCTTTTCTAAGCAAAGCTCGGAACCCTGGGACGTTTTTCTGACATTTAAAAGTAGATTTCCTACCGTTGCGTTTCTTTGTCACCTAAAAACAATAGTAAAACCGCTTTTTTCTGTTTAGCGAGTGTACAAGTTTTACAATTCCTGGAGATTTCCGCCTTACTGTACCGTTCGCTGAAGTAATCGGCAGCTGCTGGTTGGTTGTTGCTCTGGACCAAGCTAACTGACTGTTGTTATAAAACCTCAATATGGTGAATTCAGCGGAAGTTTCTTTTCCCTAAACCGATAAAGACCTTCTTTTCGCTCTTAATTGATATTTTACTATACACTGCACACTCAAATTACATACACAATTTGTCCTTCAACTGCAATTCTGGATACCACACAAAGTAAAAATTTCACTCGTCCATCTTGGCTGAACTCACGAGAGTGAGGTTATAAACACCGAGTCTGTTAACTTGGTCCAAAGCAATAATCAGCTATTTATTACTTCAGCGAGCCGAAAAGTAAGGCGCATAAAACAGATGTTTTACAATGTGTTTTTAGATAGTCTAAATAAACATTTTAGACGTGGTTGTAGGAAAATAACTATTCTGTTATATACAGTATACCTCTCTCTTTGCTTTGGAATGGCACATTCCAACATCAGTTCGTTTCCTTTATTGTGCCTCAGATTCCGTTTTGTTCATTTGATGATGATCAAAATAAATAAAAACGTTATTGCAAGCAAAATTTTAACAAATGGGTCCAATATTTAGAGAGCTAAAGTTTTCTCGAAATCACTGAAAATATACAACGACTCTTTTGTTGAATCTTTTTTAATTTTGCATGTATCCTTGTTGATAACAAATATGTTATATTTTTGCATAATGTAAAGATGGTTCGTATGGTATTGTTATAGGAATTTTATATTGATAATCTATCTATATTATTAATACGCTATATGCAAACTTTGTAAACAATAAGGCTTTTTTGTTTTAAGATTTACCCCCACATATTATACACTAAAACGCGCGTTTAGGTGTGCAGATGTGCAAACTGGCTTTAGATTTTTGATTTAGGCCATAGAGCTCGAAACAATTACAAAAAACTGAAAGTGTGTAACATTTACAATTTACAATTAAAAAACCCCAGATGTTTCGTTTGTTTTCCACCAAAATAATTGCAGATGTTAATACATTATGGACAAGGTAATCGGCAAGAATACCTCTATCTATATAAATAAAATAAGTTGTTCTTCGAATTTTAGCCGAAATGTTTCTTTTGTTTTCCACCAAATGAATTGCAGCTAATTCATTATAGACAGATAATCAGCAAGAATATATCAATCTATCCTATCCTATCCTATCCTATACTCTAATATGAGTAAGGTTTGCTTGCTTCTTGCTTGCTTGCAACACGGATCTCAAAAACGGCTCCAACGATTTCCTTCAAATGTTCGAAATAACTAATTTCTGGGATAAAAATAAGTTCTAGACAGGCCTCATCCCCAGGAAAAATCAAATTATGTAAAAAAAACTAAAATGAAAAGTTAAAAAAATTAACATTGGGCTTATGGAGTTTCAAATCAAAACAAAAGAATTGTAACAGCTGTTCATAATCAACCAGGGACTGTCAAAGGGACTCATGTTGTTTATGATTATTAACATGTGGTTTCCTGAGAACAGAGATTAAAAGATTTGAGTGAAGATTACATATATACGGGTAGTAAAGTAAATCAAAGCGACATTGACTTATAAATAACAACTGGAGTGACCTTAAAAATGCAGGAAAGAGGCAAATGAGCTATAAAAATATGGTAATAAGTTGGGGGAAGTGGTGAAATATTACTCCCAGTCATCTAAACAAACTGACTGGCCTTCCCCGAGCAAAGCTCGGCCCCCAGGTACTATGAGTAAACTTTATACTTCAAATTTGATCTTATACCGCCCTGCAAGTTTGTTTTTTGGAAATAACTTTATTTGAATCGCAGCTGTTAATACATTATGGGCAGGTAATCAGCAAGCATAGGTTTACACCTATCCATATAAATAAAATCAATTTCTTTTTTCTACTACACAAATATTATATTTTAAAATCTATACATATATTATTAATACGCTACATGCAAACTTTGTAACCAATAAGGCTTTTTTGTTTTAAGATTTACCCACACATATTATACAGTAAAACGCGCGTGTATAGGTGTGTAAATGTGCAAACTGGCTTTAGATTTTCGATTTAGGCCCCAGAACTCTAAAACAGTGCAACAAATTAAATCGTGATTAAGCTAAGGTGATTTTTGTTAGGAGAACTCCTCTGTTATTTCTGAACCGATTTTGCCGGTTGAGGTATAAACATATTCGTCCTCGATAATCGAATTGCCCTACCCTTTAATACTAAATCACGAATTTTAGTTTCATCGTATGATGTTATTCACTAGTTGATTCGTAGTTGTGCATGAAGGTTTTTTTGTTACATATTTTCATTCTAAATGGCACGGGCCGCCCTGAGAGTTTCTTTATTACCCATAAGGTTTACATGGGGAATAATTGTATTTGAATTTCAGCTGTTAATACGTTATTGACAGGTAATCAGCAAAAATACATCAACCTATATAAATAAAATAATTTGTCTTTTTACTTAAATTTTACATTTTAGCGAATTTCCCCTACAGGGAAGAAGCTATTACCGTAGGTCTCATGGTAAGACTTAAGCCCGAGACCATGATAACTTTTCATTTTGAGGTCCCCAGAAGCCAAAAACACCATTCGTTCAAATTTTTATATATGTATATATATATATATATATATATATATATATATATATATATATATATATATATGTGTGTGTGTGTGTGTGTGTGTGTCCGTAAGCACGATAACTCTCGTAATAAAGGTCCGATCTTAATGAAATTTGGTACAAATGTGTAAAGTACCATTTATTTGAACGAGTTCGAAAATCAGATGAATCGCACCATCCGAAGGGGGGTTTTTGGGGGGTTTTGTACCCCAAAAATATGTGTTTTTTGGGGTTTTTACATGTAATTTTAATTTAAATCAAATTTTAATTTATACCATTGAATTCAGCTTAAAAAAACAAACAATTTGGTATTTTGATCATTGCTCTACGTCAATTGGTTACCGAGATATTGAAAGTGCTAAACACAGTACGTTGTCTAATGTTATTCTTATGGAGAAAAAGAAAAATTGTATATCTCGCTTATTTATGAACATAAACTGGCGAAATTTGGTATATGAATTGATCTGGTTGTGGTTTATTGTTGTTTGCACAAAAAAACAATTTTTCGCCTATGGTTCCTGTAGCAGCAAACCTAGGTACTCGGTCCCCATGTTATTCTTATGGAAAATACTTAAAATGTTATATATCGCTTATTTATGAATGTATATGGATGAAACTTGGTATGTGACTTCACTAAGTTGAGTTCTATTGATATTTGCATAAAAACCCATTATTTTGTATGCCTTGTTGCAGCAAACCTGCGTACTCATCCCCAATGTTATTCTTATGGAGAATAATTAATATTTTAAATATCGCTTGTTTGTGAATACATTTTTTATGAGTCCTGTTAAGTGTTTTAATGTGCTGTGTTATATATTCATTGGAAATTCGCTGAGTATGAAGGTTTGCTGCGACGGGGACTATCAACAAAAAACTTGTTTTTGTGATAATATCAATGTACCACAACTAGTTGAAGCCACATACCAAGTTTCATCAATATACATTCAAAAATAATTGAGATATAGAATTTTATTTATTCTCCATAAGGATAACATTGGACAACGTACTGTGTTTAGCACTTTGAATATCTCTGCAACGGTTGGACGTTGAACAACGATTAAAACACCAAAATGTTTGTTTTGTTGAGCTAAACACATTAATAAACAGAAATGTGAAGTTTTTAGTAAAACTATCTGAGAAAAATCTAAAAACCTTTTTCCCATAAGATTAACATGGGACACGTTTTTTTAGATTTTCTCCGCAACCACTTAACCTAGGTTAATGATTTAAAATACTAAATTATTTGTTTTTTGTAAACTCTATAAAATGGCTATAACCAAAATTGAGTGTTTTTAACATTTTGGGGTCAAATTGCAAAAAAACTATTTTTGGAAAATTGTAAACCCCCATAAAACCCCCTTCCCATAGTGCGATCTATCTGGTTTTCGAACTTAAAGTCATAAATGCTACTCTCCACATTTTTGCCAAATTTCATCAAAATCGGGTGTTTCTTTCAAAAGTTATCGCGGTAACGGACATATATACATATATATATGTATATATAAATTTGAGCGAATAGTGTTTTTGGCATCTGGGGACCTCAAAACGAAAAGTTATCATGGTCTCGGGCTTAAGTCTTACTATGCCACCTACGCTAATAGCTTCTTCCCTATAGGGGAAATTCGCCAAAAAAAAACTTAAAATTAAGTTTCAGCTGGTAAGATTAAAATATAAAACTACAGTAATTTTTAAAGACAGTGAATAAGTAAACTTAATATATTTATTTAAAATGAAACTTCATTAAAATACCCCCGTCGCAGCAAACCTGCGGACTCAGCGAATTTCCAATGTCTTAATACTACAAAAAGCCGCATACCAAGTTTCACAAAAATAAGCGATACATACAATTTTAATTATTCTCCATAAGAATAACATTGGAGATGAGTACGCAGGTTTTCTGCAACGAGGAACAAAAATAATGGGTTTTTTGCAAATATCAATACAACTCATCTAAGTAAAGTCACACACCAAGTTTCATTCATATACATTTATAAATAAGCGATATATAACATTTTAATTATTCTCCATAAGAATAACATGGGGACTGAGTACCTAGTTTGCTGCTACGGGAACCATACGTGACCATAGGCACCAAAGGTCTTATTTATTTTTTAAAGAGTCTTCTTATCAAACATTTAAAAAATAGTTTGCCAACTAAGACCCATATACTGTAAATTTCAACCTTTCTTCACTGCTTCTGTTCCCTTATCCTGAGGTTAGTTTAATTCCTTAGCCCTATTTCGCCTACCCTGCGTCGCTGGTGATCCTCAGAAACTCCTGAAGGATATCTCGGTCGGGACCACCCGGGAGGAACCGAATGTACGAATTTGCGTCTAGACGGATGGACGCTGTCGTGCCGTGTAATTTTAGAAAGACTGACAGTTTCCTGGGAATGTTCGTGAGGAGGTCACTGGCGGAACACGCAACATGCAACATGGGCGACCGGGGATCCACTGGGGGAACCGGGGAACAAGAGGGAGTAGACTGTTCCCCTCATGTTGCTTGAACTATTTACCTCGTTAATTATATAAATAAACATACTTTTGAAATATATTATAAATATATCATTGTACCTTTCTTAACGCTGGCTGCTGGTAGTCCGTTGGGCATCTCGCTAACCTAACGGTTAGCGTCTTGGACTTCGATTCTAGGTGTCACGGGTTCAAATCCCGGGGTGTCCACAACAATTTGAGGGTTCCCTAAAAGCGTTTGTGTTATCTCAAAACAAAAATGCCGTTGGTGTTGAAAAATATAAATACTCCCGTCGCAGCAAACCTGCCTACTCAGCGAATTTCCGATTCATAATATATGTCTTAGTATCACATAAAGCCGCATACCAAGTTTCATAAAAATATATTCACAAATAAGCGATATATACAATTTTAATTATTCTCCCTAAGAATAACGTTGGGAATGAGTACGTAGGTTTGCTGAAACAAGGAAACAAAAAATTGGTTGTTATGCAAATATACATAGAATTCAACTAAGTGAAACCACATACCTAGTTTTAACAATATTCATTCATAAATAAGCGATATATAACATACTAATTTTTGCATGAGAATAACATGGGGCTGAATAAGCAGGTTTGCTGGAACAAGGAACACAAAATATGGGATTGCATGCAAATATCAATATAACTCAAGTACATGAAGCCACATATACAAAGTTGCACAAATATAACTAAGCGATAAGCCATATAATAAAATTATATATGCGAATAAGCGATATATACTATTTTGATTTTCCTCCATATGAATAACATGGAGGAAATGCTTAGATATGCTTAGAAATGCTTAGATATGACTATGCGGGTTTGCTGCAAAAAGGAACACAAAAAATGGGTTTTTAGCGAATTTCCCCTATAGGGAAGAAGCTATTACCGTAGTCGGCATGGTAAGACCTAGGCCCGGGACCATGATAACTTTTCGTTTTGAGGTCCCCAGATCCCAAAAACACCATTCGTTCGAAACTGTATATATATATAGCTATATATATATATATATATATATATATATATATATATATATATGTGTGTGTGTGTGTGTGTGTGTCCGTGGGTGCGATAACTCTCTTAAAAAAGTCCGATTTTGATGAAATTTGGTAAAAACGTGTAAAGCAGCATTTATGACTTTAAGTTCGAAAACCAGACGGATCGACCTATCCGAAGGGGTATTTTGGGGGGGTATTGTACCCCAAAAATGGGTTTTTTGAGTTTTTTACATACAATTTTTGAAAAAGTGAAATTTTATTTTTGCCCATAGGAATCAGCTTAAAAAGACGCACAATTTGATGTTTTAATCATTGCTTTACGTCAATTGGTTACTGAGATATTGAAAGTGCTAAACACAGTACGTTGTCCAATGTTATTCTTATGGAGGATAAGAAAAATTGTATATCTGGCTTATTTATCAACTTATCCTGGCGAAACTTGGTATATTGCTTCATTTCATTGTGGTCTATTGATATTTGCACAAAAACCGTATTTTTTCCCGATAGTTCCCGTAGCAGCAAACCTGCATACTCAGCCCCATGTTATTCTTATGGAGAATAATTAACGTGTTATCTCCTTTAATTATGATCATAAATTAATAGAACTTGGTATGTGGCTTTACCTAGTTGAGTTACATTGATATTTGTATAAAAGCCCATTTTTAGTGTTCCTTATTTCAGCAAACTTGCATACTCAGCCGCAATGTTATTCTTATGGAGAATAATTAAAATGTAATAAATCGTTTATTTATGAATGTATATTGATGAAACTTTGTATGTGGCTTTATGTGGTATTAAGATAAATTAATATGCATTGGAAATTCGCTGAGTATGCAGGTTTGCTGCGATGGGGGTTTTATTTTAATGGCAATATAACTCAACAAGGTGAAGCCACATACCAAGTTTTATTAATTTATATTCATAATTAAGAGAGTCGTTCTATTTTACTAATTCTCCCTTAAGAATAACATGGGACTGAGTACGCAGGTTTGCTGCTACGGGAATCATCAGTGAAAATTGCTTTTTTGTGCAAATTACAATAGACTACAACCTGATGAAGCCGTATACCAAGTTTCGTTAGGATTCGTTCACAAATAAGCGAGATATAAAATTGTTCTTATTCTCCTTTAGAATAACACTGTACAACGTACTGTGTTTAGCACTTTCAATATCTCTGTATCCAGATGACGTAGAGAAATGGTCAAAACACCAAATTGTGTGTTTTTTAAGCTGAATCAAATGGTGAAAACCAAAATTTGACTTTTTTAAATATTAGATGAAAAAACTTCAAAAACCCATTTTTTGGGTACTAAACCCCCCCAAAATACCACTTTGGATGCATCGATCTGTCTGGTTTTCGAACTTAAAGTCATAAATGTTGTTGTACACGTTTGTACCAAATTATCCCCGTGTAGGCGATACTAATTTGCTCACATGAGGTTTACATAAATCAGCTGTTACGAAACAAGGTGAACACATTATCGCCTACACGGGAGGTTCGTGAATATCGTTTGTTACGCTATTGGAAAATATAATTAACCGATTGTTTGTTCTATCGAATTAATTTTGCCCATTAGCCCAGTGGATATGTTGTCAGATGATTCAAGATCATGTGGTCACGGGTTTGAATCCTAGTTTGGATGCTTACTTTTTGAGGTCTGCAATTTATGTTTAATTTGACTTTATTTTGTTTTTAAAAATTCATTTATTTGTAATTATGTTGCACAACGAACAGCCACCATACAGCGCTCTGCGGAGTTAAGTTAGGTGAGGTTACTATAATTTTGTCGTAAACTGAAGTCTAATTTGTTATTACTTTTTACACGTAAATCCATTTGTAAAGAACTCCAATTTAACATTGTAACCACAACTTTTTATTTTTATCTGATTGACTTTGATTAAGAGAGCACTTTATTTTTTACTTTTATACACCTCGAAACAACCATAGTAGTCGAGAGTTCATTCGATAAAACTAACAAGCAGCCGGTAGGTAAAATGTTTCAATATCGAACCGATATGGGACCACCTGCGCGCCTGTGTAGGTGTTAATGTGCTAACCTAAAAGGTAATTGTTGTGTAGTTTCTCTTTGGTTAATGAACTACAATAGTTGAGTTTGATTTAAACTTAAGTTGACTGAGGAATGCAAGTGAGCGAAGCGAACTCCAAAAAGGAGTTTGGGGGCGAAGCCTCCAACGGTGATAAGCCTAGTATATATATATATATACAATTTCGAACGAATGCTGTTTTTTGGGGTTTGGGGACCTAAAAATACTAAGACTACGGTAATAGCTTCTTCCCTATAAGGGAATTTCGCTAAAACAAATAAAATTAAATATGCTTATTTAAATAAATGTTGTATGAGTTATATAACACATTAAGCTACAAGTGAATGGCCTCTATACAACTTCGTACATTTGTTGAAGAGAATGTTTATAAATTCCAATTAAGTTCGTACTAGCTGAAGTTCCTGATGGGGCTCCGGTCTACCCTTGCCGCGCAGCGCTAGGAAAGGGTTTGCAGGATTACTCTTTACAACTGCTACATAAACCCTTTAATTAAAGTTAAAGTATAATATGAAATAATAAACAATACAAAGGGGGTGAGACAACTGACTGTGTTACTCAAATACCTTTTCCTCTTATGTTCTGTTCGCTGTCATACAACTACTTAACTTAGGTAAAGAAAACAGCTGTTAACAATGGGTAGATAGATTGTTTATTAAAGGAATTTACATATGTTTGGACTATTAATTATGTGAAAGGGACTAACAATTATATATTACAATCATAGGGACTTTCTAAAATTTGAATTACAATAATGGTGGCTTAGCTCAATTGGTATGCACAAGGGGTTCTGTCTCAGGGTGTAGTTGATCGTGCCGGCAAAATTACATAAAACTCTTGATAATTGAGTAAATAAATATTATAAAATAAATTATAATTGATCTACAAGCCAATGAAAAACGAATTTATATTAATAAAAGTCTAATTAGTGATCTCTAATGAATTTAATGAAAGTCACTGTTGGTGTAGTCTTTGAGATGCTATAGAATTCAAAATGGTTGCCAATAAACAAAAGTTCTCTAGGCTAAAGTCCTGATATTCCCTCAAAGTTTATATATGGTAATTTTGATGTGCTGTAAAAGTAATAGCCAATTTCGGATTAAGAGTTTATGACTAAATATTTTAGTAATTCTTGAAGTAATTTATATTGGTGAAGTCTTGAAGTTTGTAGTTAGGCCTACTAAATGAAACAATCTCACCAATTCAGCAACATATTTCTTCGCCCAGATATTATTAATTATTCTTAAGGTGGCCAAATAAGGGAAGTAACTGATCTGGGCTCCGTTGACTATAAAATATTAGACTGCTGGTGTCTAAATACTATTTTTAATGGGAAATTTAAATGAAATTTGGGACAGTGTCCACCAAACATCTAACACATGCCATGTCTTCTCCAGGAGTCCTCATCACCAGGTGCTTTCTCTGTTGATTGTTATAGGGTTCACAAAACTAAACACAAAACACTAATCTTGAGCCCTAAGTTACTTCCTCTGGAGGAAACACATGTTCACTTCTGGTTATAAAATGAGATCAATTTTGAATTTTAAATACTTAGGCTATATATAAAATGTGATCTGAGGTAATTGTACAGGATGAATCTTTAAATTAATTAAATGTTAAGTAGGCTATTGTGACTTATAATGAAATATCTATTCATGGGATTAAATGGTTAATAACTAAAGTGAAATATTCAGAGGGATGAAATAAATTTAAAAAATACATAATTATTATATTAAACTATATTAATACATCATTGGGAAAAAGTAACGCATAGGGACAAACAGGTATCTTAACATATTGAATTATTGGACAGGGCACATATGCAAAATATGATTATTAATTATTTATAAATGTATGAAAATGTGATGAAAATGTTTACATAAAAAGTGAATCATTACAAATATTAAAGAGGACAATATTATCTACAAATACAGTATTTTACTTTGTAAATTTATTTAGCTGAGCTGCATATACAAGCCCGTCTAAATGTACAAAAAATAGCTTTTTCAAACTACAAAAACTTAAGACAGAAACATTATTTTGAAATACACAAATAAATAAGCCTTCAGCTTTATAAATTTAGCCTGGCATATTTAGATTGCATCAACATCAACTAATATTTTTGTGACTTTTTTGAAGTTTCCTCAATTAACTATTTTGGTCTCAAACCACAGTATAACAGTCTATAAAAGACAAGTGTAGACTGTTACGTTAGCTATACTAAGAACTACCCGTTGTCTTGGGTACGTGTAATTTGACCAAACTTTGATGCAATTTGTCTTTGAATGTTTCTTGTTCGTAAATCATCGATTAATTTTGTTCTTTGTTCTAAAGTGACGTGCCCAACGAGAAAAAAGAGGCTCTTTGTGAATCTTGGCGGTATTAAGATATAATGCCCTTAAGTTTTCCGGTGTAGTGTCTACACACTAAGTTTTCCGGTCCGGCCGCCGGACGCATTGCTAGGTCGGACTGGAAAACGTATAGTGTGGAGGCAAAAATTTCTGACCGGACGAGCGGCCGGATAAGTATGATCTTGCAATAAGTTTTCAGCCAGTTTTTGACTAAATGGTAGTATAGTGTGGAGGCAACGTACGATCGCTCGTCAACCTCGGTATTTTCTTGCGTTTCATCTCCCCACGCAGGATGCTTTTCATCACTTTTCCCTTATCTTCAATACTTTTCCATGCATGTAAACATTTTTCCGATCTTTGTGATGTTGCATTTGTTACGTTTAACAAACTATTTGACACTATGTGCGTTTTAAGATAAAAATAGTTTCACTTCTTATGTGATTTATTTTATGATTAACATAACCCAGTATGGATTACATGAATACAAATATAGTTTATTATTAAAATGCTCCATAAAAATTACCATTAGCCCTACACATTTACAATGTACAAATTTAAGAGGGGGGTTGAAGCGCTATCATCTTTGGGAAGTAGGAGAGGTTTAATTTAAATTGTCTATTAAAAAAATCATAAATAGCGAATTAATGCTATGAACCTACAACGTAAAAGTGCCGCGTGATTATTGTCGTCCAGATATACTTGTGCAACAGGTTTTTTTGTGGAAATATTTTTAAATTTTTAGCGTGGAATTAATACAGCACTGTATTTTAAAAATACCCCCGTAGCAGCAAACCTGCGTACTCAGCAAATTTCCAATGCATATAAATGTATCTTAATGCCACATAAAGCCACTTACCAAGTTTCATCAATGTACATTCATAAATAAACTATTTACCACATTTTAAATGTTTCTCCATAAGAATAACATGGCGGCTGAGTATGCAGGATTGCTGAAACAAGGAACACAAAAAATGGGGTTTTATACAAATATAAATACAACTCAACTAGGTAAAGCCACATAACAAGTTGTATTAATTTATGTTCATAATTAAGGGAGATAACATTTTTCTTATTCTCCATAAGAATAACATGGGGGCTGAGTACGCAGGTTTGCTGCTACGGGAACTATCGGCAAACAAATTGTTTTTTTGTGCAAATATTAATAGACCACAACGATATAAAGCAATATACCAAGTTTTGTCAGGATAAGTTGATATGGAGATATGAAATTTTTCTTATTCTCCACAAGAATAACATTGGACATCGTACTGTGTTTAGCACTTTCAATATTTCTGTAGTCAATTGACGTAGATAAATGATAACAACGCCAAATTGTTCATCTTTTTTAGCCAAACCCAATGGTGAAAAGTAAAATTTGATTCAATCAAGTATTATATGTACAAACAAAAAAACATGTTTGGGGTACAAACCCCCCCCCAAAATACCCCTTTGGATAAAGTGATCTGGCTGGTTTTCCAAATTAAAGTCATAAATGTTGCTTTACATGTTTTTACCAAATTTTATCAAAATCGGACCATTTTTACTAGATTTATCGCACCCACGGACACACATAAAAATGTACATACAGATTTGAACGAGTGATGTTTTTGGCATCTGGGGACCTCAAAACTAAAAGTTATCATGGTGTCGGGCCTAGGTCTTACCATGCCGACTACGGTAATAGCTTCTTCCCTATAGGGGAAATTCGCTAATACAATTGTTATACTTATTCTACGATTTAGCGAATTTCCCCTAAGGGGAAGAAGCTATTACCGTAATCGGCATGGTAAGACCTAGGCCCGGGACCATGATAACTTATCGTTTTGAGGTCCCCAGATGCCAAAAACACCATTAGATCAAAACTGTATACATGTATATATATATGTATTACATGTGTATATATATATAAATGTGTGTGTCCGTGGGTGCGATAACAATCGTAAAAATGGTCCGATTTTGATGAAATTTAGTAAAAACATGTAAAGCAACATTTATGACTAAGTTTGAAAACCAGCCAGATTGCTCTATCCAAAGGGTTGGGGGGGGTTGTGTACCTCAATAATGTTTTTTTTTAGTTTTCTACATATCATATTTTAGTAAATAAAATTTTACTTTTCACGATTGGATTTGGCTTAAAAAGACGAACAATTTGGTGTTGTTATCATTTCTCTACGTCAATTGGTTACAGAGCTAATGAAAGGGCTCAACACAGGACGTTGTCCAATGTTATTTTTATGGAGGATAAGAAAAATTGTATACCTCGCTTATTTATCAATTTATCCTGACAAAACTTGGTATATTGCTTTATATCGTTGTGTTCTATTGATATTTGCACAAAACAAACACAAATGTTTTGCCAATAGTTCCCGTAGCAGCAAACCTGCGTACTCAGCCCCCATTTTATTCTTATGGAGGATAAGAAAAATATAATCTCCCTTTATTATGAACATAAATTAATAAAACTTGTTATGTGGCTTTACTTAGAGTTGTATTGATATTTGTATAAAAACCCATTTTTTGTGTTCCTTGTTTCAGCAAACCTGCTTTCTCAGCCGCCATGTTATTTGCCGTATATGTGCATTTGGCTTTATGTGACATTAAGATACATATATATATGCATTGGAAATTCGCTGAGCAGGTTTGCTGTTACGGGGGTATTTAGTATTAAATTTTGTTTACTTAGTTAATCATGGTGAATTTTAAAGAAATGGAACACGTGTCAACGCTCTAGAGCCAGATGACAACTGAAAATTAAGATATTAAAAATAAATGCAAAGCTAGCAGGTGGCGGGAAAATCACGAGGCCGGACGCTTGGCCGAATAGTCTGGAGGCACCGTCCGATCTAGTACGTACGATCACCCATACGACCGACGTCCGGACCGGAAAACGTATAGTGTTTAGGGGCCTTTAATTACGATTCATGTGCTAAATAGTCCAAATAAAATGTCTGCATATCCATATCTGTTCAACCTGACAATCAATTCGTATAGTTGTAGATTCTCTGTTACTGCCGTGACAGGATGCAAGCTGTCTGTCTCGGTTAGACGACGCGACGCTGGCTAGACGATCGCAACCGAGGCCGCGGCGAGGTCACTCGTCTATTAAACTGTTATCACGGTCTAGACGAAGTTTTAGTTTTGTTGCCCCCCCCCCATCTGGACATCGTGCGGTAGTTTTATTACAGCTGAAACTATCGTACCGCTCCACGCCATCGCCGCGCCACGTCTACTTCGCGCGCCACCTTGGAGGGAAATCAAACTAAAACTATTTTCGGTCTTTCAGAATTGTTTAGTTTCGAAACTGGTAAAAAATAGAATTTTACATGTAACATTTAAGTCCCCGTGTTCAGTGGTCAGGGCATTTACACACATACGAACATTTTACGTTGCTTTTGGATCTACTAAATTCGAAATGTACAGATGAAACTATTCATACATAAAATAGCAAAATAGTGACTTTTAAATCTGAAATTTCTGAATTATTCAACAATTATCTTTATATATAATTCTGTAAGCGAAATTGTTAAGTCAAAATTGGGAGAGTTTGGCAAAACGCAGGATGGTGGGAGACGTATCAAATTATAGGTCTCAATCCCAGGTACTCGGTAAAAATAGCAGTATTTACAAAAAGTTACCAGCAAACAGGAAATAACGTAAAACATCCCCCATAAGTAAAGCATGGGAATTTAAAACGTCTGCATTGTTTACATTAAAACATGTGATCCTACTTATAATGTTCTATTTTCCTCAGCATGAAAATCAGATGAGGCAGAGTATTGGAGCCAGGTTAGGGCATTGACTATAAGCCACTAGTTTTCTAAATACTTGTATTTATTCTAATTGCACTGCTGCTCATGGTCTTTTACTAACACAAGACATGCCCAGATCAATTTTATTTTCACTAGGTTCCATTTCTGAAAGCGATGTCAATAAAAAATACTAAAATTTCAAAAGCTGCTGGTTATGACGAAATTCCTACATTTCTGAAAAGAGAATGTGCGACTCTTTTTTTATGGATGTGATCAATGTTTCATTGCTAACTGGGGTTTTCCTGACCTTTTAAAATGCAGCAATGTTTATTTTTATTTTTTTAAAAAGGAGACCCTTCTTTAATGAATAATTATAGACCTATTTCTATTCTCCTTGGGTTTCAAAAATATATGAATCAGTTGTTCTTAATAAATTGACTGATTACTTTGAAAACAAAAACTTATTTTATGATTTACAGTTTAGTTTCAGACAAGGGAAATGTACAAGTGATGCAATAAATTGATTAATTACTTCTATCTTGCATTCAATTGACAAGGCTCAACACGCTGTTGGCGTCTTTTGTGACTTGTCTAAAGCATTTGACTGTGTAAATCATAAAATTCTACTACAACAACTTAAATTTTATCGAATTCAAGGAACTGCTTTTGATTGGTTTACCTCTTACCTTTCAAGTCGTAAACAAAAACTAGTTTTGGAAATTAATTCCTCGTCTAATTATTGTCAAAATATCAACTCTGGAGTTCTAAAAGGGTCTATTATTGGATCTTTGTTTTTCATAATTTATGTAAATGATTTGTCATCGATAGTAAAGAAATATAAACTAATTATGTTTTCAGATGATACTACTGCTGTAATCACTAACCCTAATAAATATAATTTAAATCAATGATTAAAAAAAGACTTGTCTTATATGGATGAGTGGTGAATGTGGCTAATGGTATTTTACTCAATAACAACAAGACAGAATTGCTGTTTTTCATTCAAATTCAAACCATAGTAACAGCTCTAGGGATTCATCACTTAACTTGACTCAACATATACTAAATTTCTTGGTATAATTATTGATAACAATTTGACTCGGAAAGATCAAATTTCATCAGTTGCCACTAAATTATGCAGAGCATATTATATGATTTGTATTCTCCCTAAATTAATAAACACACTTTTAACAGTTTATTACGCACATGCATATTCAAATTTAACTTAAGGTGTTATTTTCTGTGGGAATTCAGTTAATTGTAGAATATTATTTATCTTACAAAAAAGATTGTTAGCAAAATCAATAATGTTCCTTTTAGCGAATTTCCCCTATAGGGAAGAAGCTATTACCGTTGTAGGCATGGTAAGACCTAGGTCCGGGACCATGATAACTTTTCGTTTTGAGATCCCCAGATGACAAAAACACCATCCGTTCAAAACTGTATATACACATATATATATATATATAATATATACATATATATATATATATATATATATATATATATATATATATATAATAAACACAAAGTACAAAACTTGAGTACCCTGGTAAAATAATTTGAATTACACTTTCCTTGTTTCAGCAAACCTGCATACTCAGCCCCCATGTTATTCTTATGGAGAATAATTAAAATGTGGCTTTATGTAGTATTAAGATAAATATATATTCATTGGAAATTCGCTGAGTACGCAGTTTTGCTGCTACGGGGGTATTTTATCATCAACCAAGTCCGGTTTAAATTCATTAGAAATTCTCACATTAGCATGTATTTATATGCTTTATGTTATTATATTTACGAGCTTTAATTCAAGTATAGGGTCGAGGGGGGTTTGATTAGGGGAAATGCCTCATAGTTTATGCATTGACTTCAGTATCTAATAGTCAATGGTTTATGTCAGTGAATCAGTGAGTGAGTGAGTGTACCCGTCTAACTTTTTATAGCTAGATAAATATATATGCACTTACAACATTTTCCAACAGAGAAACAACCTGTCATAATTATACTGCATAACAATTCTAAAATAACTCCGCATTTCGCACCAAATCTTTTACCGACAAAACAGCAACGTTCTGTCGGTCTCAAGTAGTTCGATGCTTCCCCGCAAGACTTCGCTAGGGGTTTCACCTACGACAGTACATTGTCGAGACTAATCCCACATCTTTCATTGCCGTAATTGCATTAGTCTGGCCTGTAAATGCAATGCGGTGCAATAATCGCAGGCATTCCTGGCCCTACTGGTACTTTAAATAATTATCAGATATACCTTATAGTTACTGGAATCTTCAAATGCAACTTTGTTGCGAACCAGTTGTTGCTGTCGATAGACATCTTCGCCCTGTTACCGCCAGTAACCACCACTTTACCTCAGCTCATCTTGTCAAGATTGAGGGTAATTTTCCATAATCTTCGTCTGATAAAGGTCTGTTAGCTGTGTATGATTATTGTTTACTCTCGACCCTCGACTAACAACACACTTTTCATATTATTATGATTTTTGATATTGAACAAACTTTCCTTTAAGTTGTACTAGTTGAAGTCCTGCTGCTCGAGCTCCAGCAAATGTTCTTCTCGTTCTTCTGATGATAGGATCTATCAACACAAAAGTTATGGCGTACAACTATCTCGGACAGTTTCCAGATTGCTGCCATTTTAATTTGTCTACCTTAAATGGCTCAAAAACCAGCAATTTTACGAAATACTTACATGGATAATTTAATTTAGGAAACCTCATGACAAATCTAACCAAACTTAAATTATTGAAATCGAGTAATAAATAACCGAGCTTATACATTTTACGTGTGACCGAGAATAGCCAATCTTTGGTTTCTCCACAAAACAAAAAATTGAATCAATAAAAATAACTGCAACACTCATTTAACAAAAGTGCCAGTTTAAAACTTATTTTTAAATGTTGGCAGATTTGTTAAATTCCTTATTACGGCTTTAAGCATGTGGCATTCCAAGCCGTAACAAATATACCGTTTTAAATTAAGTATAATGAGTTATTTATTTGAGATGTATTAATAATTGTAGTGTTACTAAATAGCAGTACTTCCTGCAACTTCCAGAATATTGTCAATTAATACAGAGTCTTATAAGAAGAACAGGTCCCGTGTTAAACATTCTGTTGCTTATTTGAAGTTGGCGCGCTGGAAATCCGTAGTTTTGCACCCCACCGCTGTGAAGCGCCTCTAGCACTGCAGACCGGTACCGAAAACACGAAGAGTTTCCGTGGCCTAGGCCCCTTCGCTCTTGTAGTAGGGCGGGGTTGGCTGTAGCGTTGTCGGGGGGGGGGGAGGAGTGGCTGGTTAGACAGCGCGCGCTGCCTCGTGGCCGGGCGCAAAACTAGCAAGGCAAGTTTCAAATACTGACAGACACTGGCCCATAAGATGTGTTCTTCTTAAAAGACTCTGCATTCATTGATATTGTTTAATCCCAAAGTCCGCAAGCATCCTACAGAATTCATCTTAGAAAGCAATATATACACAAACGTTGTTAGTAGGAATACATGCCAATTAACCAAGGAATACGACATTTGTGTGTGCTGCATTCAGTGGCATGCCTTTTGAACTATTTTGAATAAGTAATTTATATTTATGCTATCATCTGATCAAATAAACTGAATGTCTATAAGAATAGCATTGGAACTTTGATGACCCGGGGATGGAAGCCTATGACAATGTATACATAACCCTTACATTGCCTACGGTCAATCGGAAAATCCTTTCTTTGTACTCACCTCCGTTATATAATGAACTCCTGTGCAAAAGTTAATGTTTTTTTTACCCACCCTCTGGTTTAGGCCACATTGTCTGCCAGTCATTGTTTAGAAGTTTATTAATTCGATTTTTAAAGTTTCTGACAGCTAAAACTGTTCAATACTGACTTCCATACTAAATATACCTATTAAATTTCATATCTTGTCACAACTATTTACTCCTGAATTGAGGTATCATACAACCTCCAATAACAACAAACCATCGAAAAACGAACAAACCGAACCTTTTTGACATACTGCAAAAACATTTTCGTATCTAATCTGCATGCCGAATGTGCTGAGTCCTAAAAAGGATAATAAAAATACTATACGGCCATTAACTTGAAGAATTCCATTTGCAAAGATTTGAGTGATGAAGTAAGTGGTTTTGGAGATAGCTAAAAGCGACGCTTCGCGGCGTGCACAACCATTAGCAAGAGGCAATAAAGATATTTTGGCAATCCCATAAAGCTGATGAAAACTTAACACGGGGATGAGAAATTTCCAAATAATGCGTACGAAAACTTTAGCAGATATGTAAATGTACAATGTACATGTTTGTATTACCCATAACGACTACTGAACTGTGTTTAGCACTTTGAATACCTCTGCAATCGATTGACGTAGGACAAACACTAAAGATATCATATTGGAGTAAATCGTATGTGTGAGAGTAAAATGTAAGGGAACATATCCTAAAGACAATTCATTTAATAATTATTAACAAAAATACACCCCATGATTGTAACAAAGCGAACCAATTTGTGTATGTATTATTGTCTTTTTATTATATTACATTTATTATTATAATTTTGAATTACTAAGGAATGTTCTAAGGGACAAAGTTTAAATCGGTTTTATTTGGTATAATATCTGTCCAATAGTTAGTTCGTGGAAAATTTACTAGCCTAAGAAATTTGACTGTTGAACTTTCGTTTCTATAAACAAATTGCAAACATATATTTTAGCCTACATTATAATGCACTCGTACTAAGTTATTTCTGGTTTAGAAGTTAGAGAACATCGTATAATAACTGGAACAATTAGAAATTAATTTGTGATTCCAATACACATTCTAAGAATCGTATTCTAATTTAATAGAGGGCTCCAGTCACGGAATATTTGACACTGTTACCTCCGACATGACCATCCAAAATCACTGACGTGATCAAATTACACGAGTAATTAAGAGAAGGAAATAGTATTTACCGTGTTTTCTCCAGCTTGGATAAAATATGAAGTGTACATAAATGAAAAAATATATTATACATTAACATGTATTATAACATACATTAACTTACGTTTATCCCACTATAAATGTTCATTAATATACTTTCCTCCAGTGTTTTATACTCTTTACAATCGAAGTTTGTACAACTGCACCGGTGGCGGCTATTATTTAAATAAACCATTCAACGCTGTGGAAACAGAAGCGAGTTCCATTTCGACTTCGACGTAATCCTCACAGGTGAAGTTCCATTTCAACTTTAAATTGCTTCACCTCTTAAGTGCTTCTTCTATTTTCTTCACAGTTTTGTTTCCAAGTTCGACAAGAAAAACTGTATTAAGAAGTTTAATTTCGCTCGGTTGTCATCTTGTATTGTAGTTTGAAAATAATTATCGCTATTTGGCTTAGGGTTACTGATGTGAGGACTTGGATCCTTGGAAGATGTAAATCGATCATTCTAATTGATGTATAGGTTTCGAGTACATTTAGTACTGGAAATAAAAACGTCAAATTACGATATATCAATTCTAATTGATATATAGGTTTCGAGTAAATTTGGTAATTACGTTATAGTAATCAAATGTTCTTGACTTTTAAAATTAGATTGAACATTTTGTAGAGTCTCACTAATGAATTTTAATGAACACATAGTAGTCCAGTCAAGTTAGACATTAAAAAGGGTCCTTGTATGCAAAAGGTCTTGCAGTTTTTTAGTATGTTGTTAGGACCTATACCATAAGTAAGAAACCAAGTTTGCAGCTTCGAAAGACCTGTGCCACTGGCGTAGTAGTAAATACCCCCCGTCGCAGCAAACCTGCGTACTCAGCGAATTTCCAATGCATTGATATGTTTCTCACTAGTACATAAAGCCACTCACCAATTTTGACAAAAATACATTCATAAATAAGTGATTTATTACATTTTATTTATTCCCCATAAGAATAACATTAGGACTGAGTACGCAGGTTTGCTGCAACGAGGAAGATAAGAAATGAGTTTTTATGCAATTATCAATATAACTGAACCAGGTGAAGCTACTTACCATGTTTTATTAATTTATGTTCATAATTAAGGGAGATATAAAACTTTACTTATTCTCCATAAGAATAACATTAGGGCTGAGTATGCAGGTTAGCTGCTACGGGGACAATCAACAAAACATTTATTTTTTGTGCAATTATCAATATACCAGTACAACATGAAGCCACATACCAAATTTCATCAATATACATTCATAAATAATCAAGATATCAAATTTTATTTATTCTCCATAAGGATAACATTGGACAACGTACTGTGTTTAGCACTATGAATATCTCTGCAACGGTTTGACGTAGAATCACAATTTAAACACCAAAATGATTGTTTTGTGGAGCTGAAGTGATTGGTAAAAGAAAATGTGAAGTTTAAAGTAAAATTAACTGAGGAAAAGCCAAAAACCTTTTTCCCATAAGATTAACATGGGAGATTTTATGAGCATGTTTTTTGGATTTTTTCCGCAACCACTTAACCTAGGTTAATAATTCAAAATACCATATTATTTGTTTTTTTAAGCTCTATAACATGGTCTAAACCAAAATTAAGTGTTTTAAAAATTTTAGGGTAAAAAATGCAAAAAACTTATTTTTGGAAAATTTAAAACCCCCATAAACCCCCCTTCCCATGGTCCGATTTTTCTGGTTTTCGAACTTAAAGTCATAAATGTCAGTTTACACATTTGAGCCAAATTTCATCGAAATCGGACGTTTTTTACTCAAGTTATCGCATTCACGGACACATATATAGATATATATATATATATATATATATATATATATATATATATATAGATATATATATATATATAGATATATATATACATATATATAAATTTGAACGAATAGTGTTTTGGACATCTGGGGACATCAAAACAAAAAGTTATCATGGTCTCGGGCTTAAGTCTTACCATGAGACCTACGGTAATAGCTTCTTCCCTATAGGGGAAATTCGCTAAAATAGAGTAACATGTTAGTTTCAGAAATTTGACGAAGTATTAAAGAGGTGTCCGATTCAAAGGAATGAGCGAGCCTCAGCCCAATGACCTAAATGACCTACTGTCTTGTGACCGGCGAAGGAACCTATCAGAACCCACCTCTCACAGATAGGCAGCTCGATCTTATTGCGATTCGTGAAAACAACCAGCTTTTCAAAAAACGCTAAGTGAGACATTCTGTATGTCGATCGCATGGAGCGATTGCGCAGACCTCGCCTGTTCTCCTGTCGTGCCGGCGTGTCGTGCGGAGTGTGGGAGTGGCTGTGAACGTCAGTGGACAGACAGAAGAGTCCGAATTGCTGCAACACGGCCTTGGCTGAACGTGGTCTGCGGCATCACCTCTGGAACATTCGCTCTATCCAGCAGCGGCTCCCCGCGCGGCTAACTGTAAACGCTGACAATTATCACGACCCTCTCAACTGACTGTGCTAACTCATTAAAATACCGCAGCTTTTAATAAATAAAATAAATCATAGTACTCTCGTAACGCTAAATGGCTTGAAGTAATAGGTCCCTTATCCGTCGTCAATCCTGTTCTGGTAGATGACTAGTTTCGACTGATGCCCCATTTTAAAATCTAAACGTCGAGTAATTTAAAACAAGTAATCATTGTTAAATCGATATAAATACACATGTCACACGTAATTTTTATCAATTTTAACAACGACAACGTGTTCTTAAATTAAATTTGACGTGCAGATTTGAATTTGGTACAGCGCATTCCTGAAACTAGTCATCTACTGTACAGGATTGACGACTTATACAGGATAAGGTGCGTAACTTATTTCTTCAAGTCGATTTTCAATCCAGGAGGCACGTTATGGATAAGCTAAATGTCTGTTCCACTTTCCACTACAGGTTTTCTGTTTGCAGCTCATTCGCTACAGTCTGAAATATAATTGGAAGATAGCTAACAAACCAGTATTAAACATAGGTATACTCCCGCTTTTAAAATCCTGAAAATAATTCGGACCTCCTGTTTTAAAGCCTCAGGATCACCTCAATGTTGATATTGTACTAATTATGAATATTCGTTTTGTTGTGAACTGAAGGTGAATGATTTTAGGTGTCAGGTAAGTAAACCGAGAATGAGCTTTTCCACGGATATACTGTTTGTTCTTACCAAAATATATTTTTCCCTTATGTAAGTCCAGTTTATAATTTGTTATAGCCTATAGTATATTACGAGTTTATACAATTATTTTAACAAAGACTCAGTAAACGAAGCTTCGAGACATTTGGTTCGTTTGATTTCAACGTTTTTGAGAGTGAGTTATTACTAAAGCTGTTGAAAAACCTCATCGATGCACTATATTATAGACTGATAGTGACTAAGGTAAAGTGTACAAAACCGAATGTGTTGGGTTTCAGGTTAATCTCATCTGTTAAATATTTATGGCGGTTACTGTTGGCTCGTTTTACGGAAACAAATGGGCTGTAATTGTATGCCGCTTCTCTTAAACATTAAATGAAGATTAACAATAATTCTAATTTTACGTCAAAGTACATGTTCCAATTTGTGTGTATTTTGTTATTGAGAGTGTGAGGGGAGGGGGCTGGAAGCGAGCCAAGTATGTTTGCAGCTGCATTGTCGGTTGCATAGCTGCAGACTGTACGCTGCAAACATCTGGTATTAGACTGCACTTTACTACTCTCTTTCTTGTGGAATCTGCAACCCTGACTTGTTTATACCACACACCAAAGCTAAATTTAGATAATATATACACGCTAGTTGTCGCTCATTCGCATATTTTGTTCCATATTATTTCATTCCAACGGCAATACCTTTGGTCAAAAGATATACAAATCAGAGTAACAAAACGAAAAGAGTAAGTACAAACTTAGAAAAATTAAAGGAACATCTCATTTGATGAACTCCTCGGCAGCGTCTCACGATCTTCTGGCTGTCGAAGAGGTCGACCTCCTTAGCCACCGGATAACATACGTGTGAAGGGACGATGAAAATTACAGGAAGCGGCAAACCGGTGGCGACCGAAGGTGTCCCGGGACCTTGAACGTGCGGGTGTGCGGTTGGCAGTCCTTGCGAGGACTTCAGCGCAGTCATCTTCCCGATTCATATGCAACAACACGACGTCTAGCAACCCTCCTCCGAACAGCAAGTGGTTGAAGACTCAATTTTAATTCAATATGAATGTAAACAAATTATATTTTTCTCTTTTATAGTATTCTTTTGCACTAACCCCGTTTTAAACTTTTTATTGGAGTGTCAATTACAAACCATAACATATTACTTAATTCTAGAAGAACGAAACAAAACAATAGAATTTAGGTCTTAGATCAAATTTACTGAACTGATGCACTTATATCGTGTCAGCTGATGATCTACTTATTGACGATTATTAAATTGTTGGGTACTTACGTAGTTGGCGGAGTACTTCTACAGTATGATTTTTTCGGTATTTTTTACCGATGTATAGATATACCTTTTTACGATATGTCGATTGTAAATACATATCGATAGTTAAATATAAACCTGTTATGTTAGGGTAGGAAATAAGACAAACAATTGAAGAGTTTTTCAACAGTTAAATTATAAAATTATTGGTGGATTTATCCAAAATTCCAAGGTTTTTTGTAAAATTTGATCGAGGTTTTACTTTTCGCATCAACAATAAATAGATTTCAATGTTGCAAGAACGGGAAGCTTAGTATGTTCAAAGTTCAAACCAGTTCCCATCGCATAATCTCACCTATTTACAGCAAGTACGGACCATACCAGTTTGATATAGGAGGATACAAAAACTTTTAATTTTATTCCCGACCACAGGGCTCCACCCCACTGGTTTCTTCTATCACTTCCCGACCTCCGATTTTGAAATATGGTGGTTTTTTGGATTTGTTTTAAAAACTACATTTCTTGAATGAAGCCCCAACGTGGATACGTCCCGCCCAGCAACCTTTGGGCTCCGTCCCTTTGGCAAAGTTGCTATGTTATGTTTCTCAAATTTGTTGCCGATTTTAGCCAGTTGATATTGATCTATAACGTTTGGTTTGGATTCCTTTTTTCGAACCCCGAACTTAGGGCTCCGTCCAACTGGCTAAAACGTTTCTATGTTATTCTTATGGAGAAAATATCTATACTAATAAAGTAGTAGGGTTGTACTCCAAAAAAAGGCTCCTCAAAAATACTTAAAACCATGTTGTAGGGGACTGAACGAACCGTACTGAGTTCCTGTCCCATCTATTGCGGGCATGAATCTTTCTTGGCGTTAATCAACGACAAGTAATAAATAGTCCCACAGAATTTTAGGGAGTAAAACAAGACTCATAAGTGACAGAACCATGATTTTATTACTAAACAGGACCAACAATATTTTAAATACTTTTCTCCCTCCCTGAGTCTCAGGGCCCAGTTCCAATGGCCTCAAAAGTCGCCATGTTATACTTATGAAGAAAATGCAAAATCTAAGAGGCTCGAAAAAGGCCCCTAAAATCTGCTCCTGGACCATACCACGTTGTTAGTATGAATACGTTTTTATAAACTCAGGACTCCACCCCAGTGGCCTGAAAAGTTGTTATGTCATGGTGAAAATATTGTTCTTGGAGCGACGAAAGGCGCTCGGTCTAGGTAAGGGCATACTAATATTTAAATATATTTTACTGTCTTACCTTAGCAATCAGTTTTATTTTCTATTCTAAAATCGATTTTAACAACTGTGGAGCTCCAGTTGTTGACAACGTGCACAGGTAAAAGTGAGGTTAACCCGAAGGCCTAAAATCTCAAACCATGGTTTGTGTTTTAAATGTATATTTTAAGTTTGTGTTAAGTGTTTTAAGTGTCATGTGAGCCAATTTTATGTTTCTACATTATCGACGAAATCCCCTGGATGAATACTTCAGTTAAGTGTCATGTGCGCCAATTTTATGTTTCTACATTATCGACGAAATCCCCTGGATACTTCAGATAAACTTGGTCTCTTGGATTTCTAACTGATGATGGATCTTAGGATCCGAAATTGATTTTAGAATAGAGAAGAAAACGGATTGCTAAGGTAAGACAGTAAAATATATCAATTTAAGCAATCCAGAGGCTAAAATGAAATGTAATATTTAAAAATGTATCATCACGAATGAAACAATTGAATTTAGATATATCGTTAGTCACTATTATTCATGATTTACATTTCTAATCTTCCATACGTAAAAGCAATCCAAACTGTCCAACTGCTGACGAGAGTAACTGTGTGGGAGGAAAGCTTTGTACTGTAGCTCTACAAAGTGGATTACATAATGAAAGTCAATCCTTGAAATATATGCAGCTGCACTGGTTTAATGCAAATATTCAGAAGTTTAATTTCGTATGGCAATGAATAAGTCTCACTAATAATTTTTTCCTTAGCTTACTTTATATAAACTATGTTTATTATGATCAAGAAAATACCACCGCGGTTCGTTTATCTAGTATTTCAAAATAATCACGTTGTTCAATATAACCTTACGTGAGACGAATCGATACACCGTTAAAAACGTCCTCAGCACTCAGATCTGACGCGAAAGAAGAGGGGGGAGAAAGAGAGTGTGAGAGCGTGAGATGGGGGAGAGAGAGCGTCTCGAGTCTAGACGGCAGGCAGACGGTATCAAATGCGGCCACAAGGTTGGTCCTCCACCTTCGACTACTGTGCGGCATTGCTGTTCGCACCCCTTCCAACGCGGCAGCGGCGGCGTCTCTAGGCGGAAATACTTACACTAGTCGACTTAATAGCATTCTGAGAAATAGTTACGCGTATAATAAGCGCTTAAAAACCGCACATCAGTCATATGTGAAGGTCACGTGTGTTTTCGAAAGAAATAGATCAGATCCGCCTCTTGCCTCCTGCCGTAATTCCTCCGTGCTCCTGGAGGTCAACAGTTGAAGGTAGAAACCTGCAACAGACTGCAAGTGTGCGAATAAAATACGTCAATCCCGTGTTAGCCGTTTAAAAGCTCTTAGGCCTGTGTGATTTTCTGCCATATTTTGGGCGAATTTCCGCTATAGGGAAAAAGCTACTGCCGTAGGTGGCCCGAGACCACGGTACCTTTTCGTTTTGAGAGTTTTGCCCTAGATGAAAAAATCACACATTCATTCAAACTTGTACAGTAAAAGTCACTCAAAAGAAAGATATGAGTCCGTTGGCGTGATAACTTTTAAAAAAGTCCAATAATAATGAAGATTGGTAAAGGGTCTAAATCAGGAGTTATTACTTTTAAGTTCGAAAACCAGGAAGCTCATATCATATGAGGAGTGAGGAATTTGGGAGGAATTGGGTATTTTAAAATTTGTGTACACACAATTTGTTAACTATTAAATTTGCATATGCCTGATTATGTATTTAGCATAAAAACAAACCCGTCCATTGGTTATTGAGGAATTTCAGATACCAATTACAGTACTGTGTCCAATGTTATTATTATGGAGAATAAGTACAGTATTATGCCTTGTTATGGATATTATACATAAAACTATAAAAAAAATCATCTGGTTATAATCTTTTAATAATAGCATACTACATCCTCGTAGCAATAAACTTGTACACTCAGTCCTGTATAATCGTATGGACAACAATATATTGTCCAGTGTTAATTTTATGGGGAATAAATACAGTTTCTCCACTTTGGAATATATTTTTATGAAGCTGTACATATGGCTTCAATGTGGATGGGCTCTCTCAGTATTTTTATTAAAGCTCTACTTCTGCAGTCCCCATCGTCGCAAACTGAGTCTATTATTTTTTACTGAGTATATCAGTATGTTAATCTAGCTTATTTAAAAAAATATATTTTGTTGAATCTTGTTAAGAAGTTTCAAGTGGTAGTTAGTTAGCTACGAGTATGCATTGTAAATTTGCTGAGTACGCAGATTTGCTGCGACGGGTATTTACTGTTTGTAGCACGTTACACAGAGTGAGTAATGTATTACTCCTTTGAGCCAAGGCCGTAGCCAATGGGGGGGTCAGGGGGTCGAAACCCCCCCCCCCGAAATTTTGAGATAAATAATAAAAAAACAGACCAACAAAAAATGTGAAGAATTTTATAATAACAAATTGTTTGAAAATTTAATGATGATAAGGAATAAACTTAAAAACAAAGGAAATACAAGTTTACTTATTTTTTTAGTTAATTTTGTTCGTTCAAGTCATAACGAAAGTCGTAGCGGTCGTAGTTAGTCAGCTGTGCGGACGCCACGTCGCGTCGTAGGGATCGCGGGGGAGTGTGAACGAATGAGCGGGAATTGACATAACCTGTCAATTCACTCATCAGGACGTATTCGGCTGATCGTGTGTGCACTGTGCAGTTTACAGTTTTTCATAGTGACAGTTAGTCTTCCTAAAGCGTTGTGTCGTCTGCTTAATTGACTTATACGACGATATAAATGCTCAGTATATAAGGTAAGTAAAACCAAACAAAACAGTGAAAATCAAACGATCCCGAAAAGTATTTTAGGATCGCAGTAGCCATTCCTCTTCTTGATGACTTTGTTTGCCAGCTAGATTCAAGATTTCTGGAATACAAAGACGTATTTGCAGGTCTTAATTCTTTGTTGCCATCTGTCTGTTGTACGATCCAGTCTTTAGACCTTGACAGTTTCAAGATTTACCAAAATAAATTTGACTTGGAGTTGGAAATGTTACCAGCTGAATTCGATTTATGGAAAATCTACTGGGGGAAGAAAAAGGAAATTGACCGGCCTACGTGTGCCATTCATTGAAAGCTTAGGAGAATGCAACAAAGATTTATACCCCAATATATTTATTATGCTTAATATTTTCTCCACACTTCTAGTGACCACCTGCACTCCCGAACGTAGCTTTTCGACCCTCAGAAGGCTGAAAACTTATTTAAGAAACTCTTGTGGTCAAAGCCGTCTGAGTGGCTTAGCACTGATGTCCGTTCACAGGGAGAGAGAAATTCCGACGGAAGATGTAATTAATAGTTTTTCCAAAAAAAGAACTGGAGGCTTAACTTTGTTTTGTAAATGAAGTATCTTTCTTACAAGAACGTGTTTAGTTCATCTGTAATCATTAAAACTTGATTTTTCAATTTCCATATACCTTAGTTTTTTTCTTGTACCAACCACTTACTATCATTATAGACTGAGGACTGAGTGAAAATATGCCGACAACGAAACTCTGGTATTTATTGTGTTGAAAAATATCCGTTTTATGTTGTTATATCTTGTTAGTAGTGACATTGAAGGACGTTCAAAAGTATGTTTTTTAAGTTGGCAAGCTTGAAATAAAAAGAAGAAAGAAGAATTTAGTTGATACGGTTACTGCTGTGTTTTTTGGGTTATTTAATAATAATAATAATAATATATAATATATAAGTACTATTTAAATATTTAAAACTTCAAAAATCTTACTTTAACATTAGATTATATTAAGAATTGCGTTAAAATGAAAGTTTGGAAGTTACTTCCTGTAACCGCGGAGCCCAAACCCCCCCCAAAAAATTTTCCTGGCTACGGCTTTGCTTTGAGCGTCTTGTTTTCAAATTACCACCCTATCCTACATGTTATGAAATTCCCTGTATTCTTACAACCACACCTATTTTTTAATTATATTCATTTAAGAACTAGTTGCGAAAATTTTCAAGACGCTTTAAAGGAAACGTTTGACATTTTGCAAGTTCAAAGATGCATTATGATTCACAGATGACGTAATGCAAATAACCTTTCTTGTAACTGATCGTTTTTCACGTTATATTTCCGCATGAACTTGTTTATAGTATACTTCCAGCACTGCATTCTCGTCAGAGAACGCTCATTACACAGATTTATAACCTCGCTTTTGCTTTCTAACGAGTCTGTACTAGACTATACAGACATTTGCATATTGCGTTTGACGCAGGTATACACGAGTATGACAGCGGCCGTCGGGGATATGACCTTGTCAGACAGACAGACATGTTTGCTCATTGTATTCAAATAGCGAGCCAAGGCCACAGCTTGGTAATTATCAAGTCTAGACTGGCTTATCATCCCGCCCTCCTGACCTTATCAAAGTCGCGGTGCAGCGTTGGCAGTGTTGCCGCCATAATGTTGCAACTACACAGAATTGCCAACTGTATTAATGTTAAAATCTAATCGCTAATATCGAATGTGCTATGGATGAATAGATTTTTTAACAACAAAATTCAATAAACATCAAATGATAAACAATTGTAATTTATAAACCATGATGCATTTACCAAACATTGCAGTGATAAGTTCTCGGGGCCGAACCTTCCTCGGAGGTAAGGCACATATTGAAACTTTGTCAACTTGACAACTCACTGGTTGATTTTGATTAGCTATCATGATTATTCAGTTAATATTTGTAATATTCGAATATCCTCAAGTCCAATGTTAACATTTTAAATTTTCAAATGAGTTTACAATGAAATTTGAGTTATCTTGGGGTTAATGATTTTGCCAATCGATTTTTGAGGCTGTAAACCTTCTATTTTCAAAGTTTAAGCAAAATATATGAGCGGGGTTTTAAGAATTGACATATATTACACACACATTACTCGCTTAGGAGTACAGGATTTACGTATGACATCAAATAAAACAAAAAGATAGGTCGATTTAAATAATCAAAAGGAAAATAAAACTATCGGTAATACTATTTTATTCTTTGTTAAGTTACGACGTTGATTGTGTACATGAATTACAATCATCATGATCTGAACCACAGAATTTGTAATTTTAATTTTAGTTTTACTGTGTGGACGACCACAAAGTATAAATTGCAAAGTGTGAAATTAATAGGAATTGAGCTCTGGTTTGATGTATATTATATTTTATGAAACAAATACAGTTGCGGGAAAAAGGTAGAAACTGTGCAAATGGTTGCATTAGGGGGCCTACTAAAATATGGAAAATTTTGCATCGGAATCAAGTATTTGTTGGACTTTTTAACTCTTTAAATTTACGGTAAAAAAATAATAATTACATGTTATTTATTGGTTCATAATATTCTTTAAATTCATTAAACCTTTATTTGAATATGTTCAGAGGAGCTTTTATCCTGGATCAATAACCTCTCTTCGTTCGCTTTATCTCGGAATAGATAAAGTAACAAACGTCTGCTACCATAAGTACCACAGTACAAATTTATCAAACATATAAATAATCCTGAAAATAAACAGTCTTATTTTCAGTATTTTCCATTAACGATCAATATTTCCCGGAATAATTCGTTTCGGGGAAGAGTTCAGTGCCCTGAAAAGGGTTTGCTAACGTGTCAAACAAAAGACTGGCTGGAAACGTATTGACATAGGATTGCTAAAAGTCTTATGCTCAAGACGACTAAAGAGTTAATCAAACAACATAGCATAAAGATAATAGAGGAATATGCATTTTTAATTTACATCTTTAACATGTGAAAAAGGAAACAAAGGAATCCAGTTTTTCCAAAATCTTTAACACAATATTCTATGTTAGGCCTAAACAACACTGGTAACAATGAATATTTTTCATCAAACAAGATGTTATGTAGACCATGCGCTGTATAAAACTTTATACTGCAGAAAAAAGTTTCAGCATAAAGCTAGTTAAACATTCGAGTTATTTGAACGTTAGTTTTGCAAATGGTAATTCTAAATTAAATTTACATGAACGCAAAGAGCCATATAAGTAAATGAATTAAAGATGTTTTACAGAAATCTCATATGGATAGTACTCATAAAAAATGTATTTCATGTTGTAATTTAAAACAGAACACTTTGTTAAAACCATCCACCATGAAATAACGTATAAATTTAACTTGATGGCGTCTCGTTTTGCATAATATAGAGATGGGATTTTAACACGCGATCTCGTCGCAGATTGGTCAAATAAAATCTGCCCATAAAAGTAACTTTGTTCGGAAATAATGGATTCAGCGAGGTTTTGAATGCTCAATAGAGTACAGAGCGGCAGTGCTTTTGACGTGCAATCTCTATGGAAATTGGGGTCATTGACCTTGTCTGTGTCTATATCAGGTGATCGTACCAGGTGTGCCAACCACGTAAATGTAAATTACCACAGGACTTTCTACACAATAGTATGCTTAAACAAAAATCTTATATGTTTATATATTACCACTTTTTAAAATTGGCTGCATAGATTATTTAAAAAATATTTACTTGCTAATTGGTTGTGACTAGAAACACAGAACAACATTGCATGCTCAAGCAACGATTAGAGTAATACTCCTGTGATCGGATAATGAAATTGAACCCATAACGTTTAAACAATTGTTACGAGTACTTATAACTCATATCACGGATTATAAAAATAATTACAGAGATACTCAGGCTTACAAATCAGATTATCAGCAAAATTGCTGGAAATTGAAACAACAGTTTTAAAGTTGGTGTATTTTACTTGGAACCATCGTAGTAAAGGTTGTATTTGCACCTAAAGCCAAGATCATACACCAAAAAAAGTAAGGCTCACTTGTAGCCTGCACAGGCACAGAGTCATAAATAATGACAACTAGTGAGTAGGTGTGGTACAAATTAGATACAGAGCGTAACGTCAGGCAGGTGTGTCGAGACCGCAGACACAACATCCACCACAGCAACCTCCACCGACAAAGAATAATGAGTGATTCCACCTAGCTTGTAACTGTGGTTCAGACTAGGTACAGAGCGTAACGTCAGGCAGGTGTGTCGAGGCCGCAGACACAACATCCACCACAGCAACCTCCACCGACAAAGAATAATGAGTGATTCCACCTAGCTTGTAACTGTGGTTCAGACTAGGTACAGAGCGTAACGTCAGGCAGGTGTGTCGAGGCCGCAGACACAACATCCACCACAGCAACCTCCACCGACAAAGAATAATGAGTGATTCCACCTAGCGAGTAGCTGTGGTACAGACTAGGTACAGAGCGTAACCTCAGGCAGGTGTGTCGAGGCCGCAGACACAACATCCACCACAGCAACCTCCACCGACAAAGAATAATGAGTGATTACACCTAGTTTGTAGCTGTGGTACAGACTAGGTACAGAGCGTAACGTCAGGCAGGTGTGTCGAGGCCGCAGACACAACATCCACCACAGCAACCTCCACCGACAAAGAATAATGAGTGATTCCACCTAGCTTGTAGCTGTGGTACAGACTAGGTACAGAGTGTAACGTCAGGCAGGTGTGTCGAGGCCGTAGACACAACATCCACCACAGCAACCTCCACCGACAGAGAATAATGAGTGATTCCACCTACCTTGTAGCTGTGGTACAGACTAGGTACAGAGCGTAACGTCAGGCAGGTGTGTCGAGCCCGCAGACACAACATCCACCACAGCAACCTCCACCGACAGAGAATAATGAGTGATTCCACCTAGCTTGTAGCTGTGGTTCAGACTAGGTACAGAGCGTAACGTCAGGCAGGTGTGTCGAGGTCGCAGACACAATATCCATATCAGCAACCTCAACCGACAAAGAATAATGAGTGATTCCACCTAGCTTGTAGCTGTGGTACAGACTAGGTACAGAGTGTAACGTCAGGCAGGTGTGTCGAGACGCCGACACAATAACCACCACAGCAACCTCCACCGACAGAGAATAATGAGTAATTCCACCTAGCGAGTAGCTGTGGTACAGACTAGGTACAGAGCGTAATGTCAGGCAAGTGTGTCGAGCCGCAAAAATACAAAATACCCGGCTCTGCAGCCTACAACGACACAGAAATGAGTAATGACAATTAATGAGTAGTTGTGCCGCTGTGGTATAAACTAAGTACATAGTTTAATGTCACGGCAGGGGTGTCAAGCCTGCAGACACAATACTCACCATTACAACCATCACCGACACAAAGTAATGAGTAATGACAACTAGTGAGTAGCTGTGACTCTGTGGTACAAACTAGGTACAGAGCGTTACGTCCTGCAGGTGTGTCGAGCCGCAGACACAATACTCGCCACAGCAACCTCCACCGACTCAGAGTAATTACAACTAGCGAGTAGCTGTGGTACAGACTAGCTACAGAGCGTGACGTCAGGCAGGTGTGTCGAGCCGCAGACACAATACCGGCCGTAGCAACCTCCACCGACACAGATTAATGACAACCAGTAAGTAGACGTACCGAAGTGGTATAAACTAGGTTTAGAGTAACGTCAGGCAGGTGTGTCGAGCCGCAGACACAATTCCCGCCACAGCAACCTCCACCGACTCAGAGTAATGACAACTAGTAAGTAGATGTGCCGAAGTGGTATAAACTAGGTTTAGAGTAACGTCAGGCAGGTGTGTCGAGCCGCAGACACAATTCCCGCCACAGAAACCTCCACCGACATAGAGTAATGACAACTAGTGAGTAGATGTGCCGAAGTGGTATAAACTAGGTTTAGAGTAACGTCAGGCAGGTGTGTCGAGGCCGCAGACACAATACCCGTCATTGCAGACTACACTGACACAAGAGTAATAAGTAATGAGTAATGACAATGATAACCAGTGAGTAGCTGCGCCGCTGTGGGACAAAATAGGTACACAGTGTGACGTCAGACAGGGATGTCAAGGCTGCAGACACAATACCCGTCATCGCAGCCTACACCGACACAGAGTAATAAGTAATGGCAACCAGCGAGTAGCTGTGATACAGACTAGGTACAGAGTGTAACGTCACGGCAGGTGTGTCGAGGCCGCAGACACAATACCCACCACAGCAACCTCCACCGATACAGAGTAATGACAACTAGTGAGTAGATGTGCCGAAGTGGTATAAACTAGGTTTAAAGTAACGTCAGGCAGGTGTGTCGAGCCGCAGACATAATACCCGCCACAGCAACCTCCACCGACACAGAGTAATGACAACTAGTGAGCAGATGTGCCGAAGTGGTATAAACTAGGTTTAGAGTAACGTCAGGCAGGTGTGTCGAGCCGCAGACACAATACTCGCCACAGCAACCTCCACCGACTCAGAGTAATTACAACTAGCGAGTAGCTGTGGTACAGACTAGCTACAGAGCGTGACGTCAGGCAGGTGTGTCGAGCCGCAGACACAATACCGGCCGTAGCAACCTCCACCGACACAGATTAATGACAACCAGTAAGTAGACGTGCCGAAGTGGTATAAACTAGGTTTAGAGTAACGTCAGGCAGGTGTGTCGAGCCGCAGACACAATTCCCGCCACAGCAACCTCCACCGACTCAGAGTAATGACAACTAGTAAGTAGATGTGCCGAAGTGGTATAAACTAGGTTTAGAGTAACGTCAGGCAGGTGTGTCGAGGCCGCAGACACAATACCCGTCATTGCAGACTACACTGACACAAGAGTAATAAGTAATGAGTAATGACAATGATAACCAGTGAGTAGCTGCGCCGCTGTGGGACAAAATAGGTACACAGTGTGACGTCAGACAGGGATGTCAAGGCTGCAGACACAATACCCGTCATTGCAGCCTACACCGACACAGAGTAATAAGTAATGGAAACCAGTGAGTAGCTGTGATACAGACTAGGTACAGAGTGTAACGTCACGGCAGGTGTGTCGAGGCCGCAGACACAATACCCACCACAGCAACCTCCACCGACACAGAGTAATGACAACTAGTGAGTAGATGTGCCGAAGTGGTATAAACTAGGTTTAAAGTAACGTCAGGCAGGTGTGTCGAGCCGCAGACATAATACCCACCACAGCAACCTCCACCGACACAGAGTAATGACAACTAGTGAGCAGATGTGCCGAAGTGGTATAAACTAGGTTTAGAGTAACGTCAGGCACGTGTGTCGAGCCGCAGACACAATACTCGCCACAGCAACCTCCACCGACTCAGAGTAATTACAACTAGCGAGTAGCTGTGGTACGGACTAGCTACAGAGCGTGACGTCAGGCAGGTGTGTCGAGCCGCAGACACAATACCGGCCGTAGCAACCTCCACCGACACAGAGTAATGACAACTAGTAAGTAGATGTGCCGAAGTGGTATAAACTAGGTTTAGAGTAACGTCAGGCAGGTGTGTCGAGCCGCAGACACAATACCCGCCGTAGCAACCTCCACCGACACAGAGTAATGGCAACTAGTAAGTATATGTGCCGAAGTGGTATAAACTAGGTTTAGAGTAACGTCAGGCAGGTGTGTCGAGCCGCAGACACAATACCCGCCACAGCAACCTCCACCGACACAGAGTAATGACAACTAGTGAGTAGATGTGCCGAAGTGGTATAAACTAGGTTTAGAGTAACGTCAGGCAGGTGTGTCGAGGCCGCAGACACAATACCCGTCATTGCAGACTACACTGACACAAGAGTAATAAGTAATGAGTAATGACAATGATAACCAGTGAGTAGCTGCGCCGCTGTGGGACAAAATAGGTACACAGTGTGACGTCAGACAGGGATGTCAAGGCTGCAGACACAATACCCGTCATCGCAGCCTACACTGACACAGAGTAATAAGTAATGGCAACCAGTGAGTAGCTGTGATACAGACTAGGTACAGAGTGTAACGTCACGGCAGGTGTGTCGAGGCTGCAGACACAATACCCACCACAGCAACCTCCACCGACACAGAGTAATGACAACTAGTGAGTAGATGTGCCGAAGTGGTATAAACTAGGTTTAAAGTAACGTCAGGCAGGTGTGTCGAGCCGCAGACACAATACTCGCCACAGCAACCTCCACCGACTCAGAGTAATTACAACTAGCGAGTAGCTGTGGTACAGACTAGATACAGAGCGTAACGTCAGGCAGGTGTGTCGAGCCGCAGACACAATACCCACCGTAGCAACCTCCACCGACACAGAGTAATGACAACTAGTAAGTAGATGTGCCGAAGTGGTATAAACTATGTTTAGAGTAACGTCAGGCAGGTGTGTCGAGCCGTAGACACAATACCCGCCACAGAAACCTCCACCGACACAGAGTAATGACAACTAGTGAGTAGATGTGGTACAGACTAGGTACCGAGTGTAACGTCAGGCAGGTGTGTCGAGGCCGCAGACACAATACCCGTCATTGCAGACTACACTGACACAAGAGTAATAAGTAATGAGTAATGACAATGATAACCAGTGAGTAGCTGCACCGCTGTGGGACAAAATAGGTATACAGTGTGACGTCAGACAGGTATGTCAAGGCTGCAGACACAATACCCGCCATCGCAGCCTACACCGACACAGAGTAATAAGTAATGGCAACCAGCGAGTAGCTGTGATACAGACTAGGTACAGAGTGTAACATCACGGCAGGTGTGTCGAGGCCGCAGACACAATACCCGCCACAGCAACCTCCACCGACACAGAGTAATGAAAACTAGTGAGTAAATGAGCGGAAGTGGTACAAACTAGGTTTAGAGTAACGTCACGGCAGGTGTGTTGAGGCCGCAGACACAATACCCGTCATTGCAGACTACACTGACACAAGAGTAATAAGTAATGAGTAATGACAATGATAACCAGTGAGTAGCTGCGCCGCTGTGGGACAAAATAGGTACACAGTGTGACGTCAGACAGGTATGTCAAGGCTGCAGACACAATACCGGCCATCGCAGCCTACACCGACGCAGAGTAATAAGTAATGGCAACTAGCGAGTAGCTGTGATACAGACTAATTAGGTACAGAGTGTAACGTCACGGCAGGTGTGTCGAGGCCGCAGACACAATACCCGTCATCACAACCTACACCGACACAGAGTAATAAGTAATGGCAACTAGCGAGTAGCTGTGATACAGACTAGGTACAGAGTGTAACGTCACGGCAGGTGTGTCGAGGCCGCAGACACAATACCCGCCATCTCAACCTACACCGACACAGAGTAATAAGTAATGGCAACTAGCGAGTAGCTGTGATACAGACTAGGTACACAGTGTAACGTCACGGCAGGTGTGTCGAGGCCGCAGACACAATACCCGGAGCAATAGCCTGCACCGACACAGAGTAATGAGGAGTGTCATCTATTAGGTAACTGAGCTACCAATGTTACTTGTCGAAATGCTTTTGTCGCTTGAATTATACGAGTTGTTCACTGGATTTATCACTTATTGAGGTAAGGAAGAAAGAAATAACATCTTTATTTCTATTAAAGCACATAACAGGAAACAATAGTTACATAAATATTGAATAAATGTCATTGTTTTGTCATAATGCAATGAGGTTTTTCATAACTAATAAAACAGGGTTTTTTAATAATTCTACAAACTTATAATACTGTACTCTTAAAAAATAAATCGAAGTATTTGAAAAATGTGAATGAAACTGCAAACTATTCCGCGGGTCTTGCGCCAATTTATTTATATTATAAAGCCAACTCGTATCCCAGGAACTTTTGAGAAACCCGTTAGTCTGGCACCCGTCAACCACAAAGTTTTATGACTGATCTCGGTGAGGAAATCTGAGGGAAATATTGGTTTTTCGGTAAATAGTTCTCTCCTTAAGCTATAAATTAAATATGTATACGTTTAAAATCAGGATACATTCGTGATTGTTTATTTAAATTTGGTCAGCGGTGTAATTTGACTTTAAAACTGTAACCAGGTGAACAAGTGAAGCCGTTGGGAAAAACTAATCTGTATAATATATTTAGCCAGACAAATTATGCAACTACTGTACATATATCGTCCCAGCGTTGGCACACCTGATACGATCAGCTGATAGTGACACAGACAAGGTCAATGACCCCACATTTCCATAGATTGCCCGTCAATAGAACCCCGGTTCTGTACTCTATTGCACATTTATAAAGCTCTACGCATCAGTTTTTCTCAGTTGACATTGTTAATTGTTGCAGTTTTCCAGAGTTTTCGAGTTTTCCCTTTTAATTTTACAATCTGTAGCGAGTTGGCGAGTGCAGTTCACTCTCAGATCTATGTTATATTGTTATGCAAACGTATTGGTATCAAGTTAAATCCATTCACATACTGTAGTTTCATCTTAATAGGGTTTACATTAGATTGCAACTAATAAAACTCTAATGATAACCTCCTAAACCAACAAAACCTAAAAAAACATAACATTTCTTTTTTAATCTAGTTATGTAACAGCGAATAGTGTAAATTATGTAAAAACTTGTTTTTTTTACCATGCACATAAACCGTGCTGTCTTAAAAAATTGAAAATAGCCCACATAATTCAATGTTTATTGTCCAAAAAAAGTTAACTTCTTTCCACCTTTGATTAACTTTAAACACTTTATATTTATTGCTATATGCAAGATATTCAAAGAGAAGATAAATTTATCTTTTTATATGCTATAAGTACACATTCCAACTTTTAACATCGACCCAAGCGGTTAAGAAACGAAAATATACGTATAAAAGAATCAATTCTGTGACGGGTCATTAAAATAGCATTAAGAACGGACCAAACCGCATACAAAGAGAGTTATGTCCTTAATTTGACGTCCCCACTCCTCCCCCGCCATGAATCAGCTGATGTCCGTCTATCCTTCCGTCTGCCATATGAGATAGCGACAGTAAAATATAGCTTATCTTTCCTGTAAATTTAGGAAGCTTATTTATTCGAAGTGACTGCGTACACGTCCAATATAAGGGCAAATTCACTTCGCTACCGCTTAGGTTATGTTGGGTTAGGTTACGTTACGTTATGTTTCGTTAGGTTAGGATAGGTTAGATTACGTTAGGTTAGGTTAGGAGGTTTTCTGGCTCTCAATTTGTTTTAAAAATCACAGGAAAAGTAACGTACGGTGCATAATTTGGAACGGACGTGAACAGTAGCGGCTCACGTCGGACGTGTACGTAGCCACTGCCTTATTTTTTACATTCTCCGTTATACGAAACAGAGGGTTGTGATTAAAGCATTTCTACCAACATGGACATATATATTATTCTTTTTGTACGCTGAGTTTAGTAAGGTGAATTTGGAAATTACTAAAGGACAATGTTTTAACCAGCAACTGTTGTTGTTCTAAATGTTGAGTAATTTATAAAAACGAATTTATTCAAACCGCAGGTTAAATGGTTTAGTTTTGCTGTATTTATGTGATGAAAAATAAAGAAGATGAGTTTTATCTTAATTAAGACCATTAATAGTGCATCATTTTTATTAATTATTAATTCCATTCCAAAATGTTTTTCAAAGTTAAATTATCAGGAGCTGTACATAACATATAGGTATCATCACCATATTGCAGGATTTTACAATGTCTTGTTACTTTTTGTAAGTCATTTACATAAATTTAAAATAATAATGGACCTAAGGCAGAAATTTTAAGTACACCATTTTCTATTTCACGTTGTAAATCTATAAAATTGTTATAATTTACAGAATTACAACTTGATTCAATTCTGTAAGATACGATTTCATTAAGTTTAGATCGTTTAGATATACAATATAAAGATCTCCGAAAACTTGCTCAGTATTCTATCTCTAGAGTTATAGTCGAATCTTTAAGAAAGCGATAAAACCGGAAACGTAAAGGCTGAGAGTGGATAAAACGGAAACTAACATAGCCTACTTCTGGTTATAGCTTTCCACATGCATAAAATTAAAAGTACAAATTGGATGTGTAGGGTACGAAAAGTTGTTTTATTTATCTAGATTGGTTTTCATTTCGCACGAGTGCTCAGAAACGCTAATAAAAAGGTTACGTTCACATTTCTGATTAGCTGTCATGTTTGCATGATCAAACCGTCCATTTACCGGAATCAAAGACATAAACTAGCCGGAAGTGGTCAGTTAGCCCGGGACGTCGCCGTCGCGTCGCGCCAGTGTCGAGCTAGGGAGGTCTAGGACAGCGTCATCCTCGGTTACCCGGGCGAGACGATTCCGACTGAAACATCGCCAAAATTCCGACCCTCGGATTGGTCGGTTCCGCGAACTTATGTGTGTGCTCGTATGTTCGCGTGTGTTGACGCAACACTGTGTCCAAATCCGCCTACTCACTCACTGCAGTTCCGGGGAATTATCAGTCTGTCTGCCGTCTGCCGGTCTGCCGAGATGCAGTCATGCTAGACCGCCAACTGATGGCACGCACACGCTCACACGCTTGACGTCTATTAACTTTAGTTAGCGTTTGAATCAGCAGGGACATTGATAAGAGACAGAACACAGAAGGATTCAGGAGTGTGCTAGAGTGTTGCTGGTAATAGTGCTACTGGAATTGCGTAATGCTTTACTAGTGGGCTGATTTATTAGTGAATTTCCTTTGGAAAGTGAACTATTAGCATGACCCGCACGGTGAAACTTAAGCCCGGGACCACCATAGAAGTTCCTAACGTGACCCCCTGAACACGTTTTGGGGGGGTCGTTCAAAATTGTATATATATAGATATGTATATATATATATATATATAGACATATATATATAGACACACACACATATATATATATATATATATATATATATATACACATATTTATGTGTTTGCACTCTAGCGGTCGCATTTTTTGTCCGATTTTCTTCAAATTTGGTAGGGACGTTCCTTTCTGTAATCATTTGGACAAGTTCGTTGGGCAAAACAATCGGAAACTCTAAACCCCTTTTTTTGGGGATTAATCTTTCAAATTTTGAGTTTTTGGGCCCAAAAAGGGTCAGAAAAGCCCCGTATGTAAAATGAATGCATGTAAAAAGATGGGAATTGGAGAGGGGAAAGTTTTAAGCCCTCTCTCGTCATTCTAGCATAAATATTTACCGAGTTAATAAAGAAAATGTGTATCGACCAAACACTGTACGTTGTCTTATGGGGATTTTACATTAGAAAAGCCTGTTATTCATTTGTTGGTGTACTTTTATCACCCCCAACAACCTCACACCTACTTTAAAGCCTGACTGGACCTTCTCCTAACCTTATAATGCGCAAAATTGTATTCCCAGCATTGCAGGTAAATAGAACCAGGAGCATCAGAACAGCCAAAAAATCAATGTTTTTAGATTTGAATAAAAGTTGGAATAAATGTATGTTTTTAACTGATTTTGAGTTTTTATATTTTTTAAAGTGGAAATTCACTTCCCTCACGTCAGCGTGCTGCGTGCGAACTCGTTTTAACTCTGCGCCTACTTTGGCTTCTTATGGTAGGTCGGGTATTCACAGTTGGAGGTAAATCAATGTCATCATCCTGCTGCTGAACAACGCAGAGCATTTCAAAAGGATTATTACTTATGAAAGTTTGATGTTCCAGGACTTGGGGAGGTCTGTCGTTAGAACCTTTACTCCTTTTAACTACCTTCCAAGCTCCATTGTTGACTTTCTCAATATTAAGAGGGGACACAGTCTTACATTTAGTGGTAGTGGGGCCTTTCACTTCATGACTTGAAACCAGAGTTACTGCCTGAGAGTCACTACTTAATTGAGAAACACTAGTTTCAAGTACAAGGTCACTTTTAGATTTTATATTTACAGTGTCCACTGGCATAAAACTATAAGTTTCACCGTTGTAACATTCTTCAAAAGGTAGTAAATAAGGACCCTCACTTTGTTTTTACCCGCAAGTTTTTATTCATACTAGTGGCTTCAAAAGACTATAGTCTATTCTAACCTTTTAATAAGTTTTATTGGATTCTCAATGAGGTAATATATAGAGGTTTCGTCTGGGGTAAAAAATCATACATGCTATCCGCAATTTACCTCAGTAACCAATCAAATCCTCCCTTCGCATGTTTGTCAGCTGACTGGCATGTAACTTGTGAAGAGAGAATGTGACTGGTTACCATGCTGGTTGCCATGGAAGCAGAGTGGTCAGTGGGGTAAAATGGCTGTAGACCATGTAGACTACACTTTTTTACCCCAGACTACAGCTCTAGATATTCTAACCTCGTTGGATATATTGTTGACTGGAAAATTAATCAATACTAATGTTTATATTTCACAACTTATTATATTTCAAACATCTCAGTAAAATATGTACATTAGCCTAAATTACAACTATCATAGTTAATTTTAATATTTTGACTTTGTACTTAAGAACATTTTAAAAGAAAAACAATGGGAAAAACGGTTCCATTATGTAGATTCTTCCCCATCTAGTTAACTAAGAATTATCCAAGTTTCAGCCTTGGTACGACAGGTACTACAGCTTCAGAAACCTGAGTAATGAGACGGATTTGCCATTTTTCCTTCCGCAGTTGTATATATTAAGATCTCGAGAACTCCGATAGCGTGTTATTGTAAAGGAAAACAAAACTGAATTGTTAACACTCCTGCGAAATAAAAGTTCTGTTCGCATTAATTAGCATTTATAGTAAAAACATTTATTGCATGAATACGTGCTTGAATACGAGTAGAATTGGGGTTTATTGCTTACCGGTATCGAATAAGTACGATCATAAAGTTATGTAGAGTTTGACTAATATAAAATTTCATTCAATTAAAAACTGAATACAAATTAAAGCATTGCGTCGTTTTAACTCCCAACGACTTTTACCTACTAATTTAGTATGGAAAATGTATAAAAGTTATTTCCAATGAATAATTCCCAAAGCTCATAAAATCCCAAACAAAAGCGGTACTGTACTGAATTGTTAAACGACAAAACAAACACTTCCGAGCTTTTACTCCGAACAAGGAAGCGGACACAATGCACATAGTTTTACATCCGTTGTCTTGTTTTGCAGTAATTAGTAACGACGAGCTCGTGTCGTATTTTAGTTTTCAAGAGGGTGTAAAAGACAGGGACGTAAAATAAAAAGGAACAGCTGTTTTAAAGCACATTCATTTGCAGTTTGGCGTATTGAGGGCACGCTTTAGTCCTTTACTGCTACTTTATCTTCTCGTTACTCGGCGCTGGTTGTTGGCTTGTCAGTATTTTGTTCTAGCAATTTATATTACCCGACCTTCTTTACATGGGAAGGGATGTTTTTTATACCGCTATGAAACTTCAACGGATTTTCTTTCTGGGATAGAGAAATAATGCAGTTTATGTTCAGTCTGTGCAATTTAAGAGGAACTGCTTTATATTTTATAGTTTCATGTACATAGTTATTAAATAATTACAGAAAAGTAATTTATTTCGTGTTATTTTAAATTTAAAAATGGGTTTGTACATTTAATATTACAGTACTGATAGTGTTAATTTTTCAATGAGCTTGTCTCTTTCAAACGGATCCATGCAATTTATTAATTCTTGTCTCTAATCTATAATCTAACCCATACCGTCTGCAACTCCCCCCTTTCCACCCACAAATTCCCACGGACCTAAACCAAGCTACTGTACTACTGTTTCTTGAGCCACTCGCCTGGTCAAGTTTCTGACTGATGGCGGTTTGTTGCAGCGTGCAGCTGTTTTACGAAAAATATAATCCCTAAACAGTTAACAGTATGCTATGGTATCTGGAGTTTCCACGCATTTGTATATCAATTACAATGGGCGTTTGGAAACGTACATTGGATTTACGGGAACCAAACAGTTCAGCTATTATTGGGACATATTGTTAACAGTAGTATGTATGGAAGTCGTTTAACTCTCGAGAAATTATGCGAGTACTTGAAGGGATTTATGACAGATATGAGGGAATATAAAGGAATAGCTGATATGAGCGGTGGGTGAAAAAGATAAAAAAGACACGTTGGAGAATTTGACGAATTCGACAGTTAAGCGAAATTTCGATACTAGAACTTATCTTACAATTTTGACTCTAGACTCGGAATTTCGCTAAACTGTCGAATTCGTAAAATTCTTCAACGTGTCTTGTTATCTTTTCATCCACACTTCATCCACCATCAGCTATTCCTCTGTCATTCCCTTCAAGTACTCATAAATACTCGAGAGTTCAACGACTTCTATGCATAAAACTCACCATAAAACCACAAAGGTCGATTACTACACAAAAGGTATCGAAGTGGATTAGGTCAGAGAGTGAAGGGGGGGGGAGTACAGACACATAAAACGATCCAGAAGTGGGCAAGTGTGTATAGAATACACGGGCCGTAAAAGAGTCATAAACCGGGCCAACGGTACTGGCCGTAAAGTGGAGGGCATATTTAATGTATACATAGCAGATGAAGTTGTAAATCATCTGTTGGCTTCCGTAGCCGGGGCATCTCGTCCGCTAGCCGCCGACGCTACAGCTGATTTGAACATTACAACAATAATGATTGTTTTTACGTCGCGAGAGAAGAGAAAGGAGCGGACGGAGAGGGGCGGAGGGGAGGGCAAGTCTAGACGCTACGTCATGAGGCTTGCCCCCTCCCACTACTATACCGGCTGAAAACATCGACTCGGTCGTCGGGTGCTCTACTGTACGGGCTGGAAACATTCGCCGTCCTTTGGAAGAATTAAAATGCCGCGCATAATCTGCCGCCTCGTATACTACAAGGCTTTTACCTCACGTGATTCCTCGCCTTTCATTCTTCCTCAAGGTAGTAGCGAGTGTTGTTTGGAGATTCACTTTCTCCGACTTCTCATATTGATTATTTGTAAATCTTAAATAATTTACTTATTTCAATTGTTTAAATTACATTCATATTAATTAAGATACTTATTGTTGATTTTACTAAGTTTAATAAGATACTTATTGTTGATTTTACTAAGTTTAAACTTTGGTAGGAAAAACATAAATCTTAATTATGTCGTTCTATAGGCCTACCCAAAGCCGACATGCGAGAAAGCTTTGGGAAGACAAGTCAATTGAGCAAACGTAAAAGGAATCCAATAAACTAACTTATTTTTTATCTCGCACACATTCATTCTGTATGGGTTTTGACCGATTTCTCTAAAAGGCGTTATAGTAATGTCTACAAAAACATTCCTCTAGTGTTGTTATTTTTTTATAATGTCTTGGCAATTCAATTAGCAGGTATTCAAGTGCCTATCACTGCAACCCTAGTTTTTTCCTGTGAGTTCACTTCAATGGTGAATTGTAATGAATCCTTATGATGATAACCAGTTGTAAGAGGGGATTATTAAGTTGCCCAATCTTTCAATGATCATTTTTAATCCATCAACTTATATTCAAATTTTACCTTACACATTCATATACAATAGAAACAATTTAAATTAATAGCTAAATAGATTAATTAGGTGCATAACAATATATACGAAATTTAGGATTTCTTAAGAAAAATAAACTTTATTGAATAATTTTTATCCTACCATGATTTAGTTAATGTTTTAATTTTTAGTGGCGAGTTTCAGAGACAGATTTTAAAAAGCTATTTTAAATTTGCATTGTTAATTATAGCTCTTTTGATTTGAAGCCATAAAGGAGGATTTCGGTTATTGACCCTTTAGCAACTTCTTATTTTAAAATAAGTCTTCATTAAAATTATAAATCGTTATTTATTGTATTGTAACTGTAATGACCCATAAACAAATTATGTTTACAAGTCCGGCCGACGGGTCGTGTCGCATGGATAGTACGTACAGATCTGACGGTGCCTCCAAACACACGCAGTGTGAGTGTGTACACACTGATCCGGCAAGGCGTGTGGCCTCGGAGTTTCCCGCCCGCTCTGACCTTTACGCCATTCATCGACAACTGTTTTTACACACAATAACTTACTCAATAACCGACACCGTAACGCCACATCTACAACACAAGAGGCACGATGGTGAACTGAATTTTACACAGGTTGCGGGTATGGAGTAATATAAATGGTACTAAATCGTACAGTGTGGGTGGCTACGAACGATCGCTCGTCCGGCCCCGGGTTTTTCTAGTGGTTCATCTATACTCGAGATCCTCTTCACCACCGTTAAATTTTCTTCAATACCTTACCGTGGATGTAAATATTCTTCGATCATTTGAGTTGTCGCAATTTGACACTGTGAACGTCAAAGATGACAGAAAAAGAGTTCCAATAGTTAGGCCTACATGATTTCTTTTTTGACATATCTCAGTTTTGATTACGCGAATGAAAATGGATTTAATTAGTAAAGTGCTCCAAAACATTACCCAACAGCTATCAATTTGAAGATTAACAATTATTTTACAAGCAGATTCAACAGTTACCGGTAACTATTTAACTGTCATTGTCTACTGAACTTAGTTAAAGTTGTGAATTTTTTGAAAAAAGAAAATATTCTCATTTAATACTCTATTAAACAAATACTATTGAGATATAATGCAGAAAATGAAGCTCCAGAGTTGTTGATTTCAATCAAAGTTTTAAGATTGTCAGAATATAAAAAACAGAAAGCATTCTGATTTATGCTTTGCATATTTTTATTTAGAGGTTACCGAAAATAACCTCCCTTCGCTCCCCTACTATCTTTTCCCGCCAACTGTAACTACAAGCGACTGGTATTTTTATTTTTAATTCCCTACAAGTTTTTTTAAGAACTTCTCAATTACTTTGACAAAAAACTTCAATACTACTGTTTAAACCAAGAACGCAGGTGTAGGCAGAAAGTAAAATAATCAAACCACATCATTTAACACTAATGAATAAATCATGTTTATTAGCCTCTATATTCAACACTGTGGAAGCTAGACTACAACTGAAGATGAATGCCTTACAAATAAATGCAGAGCGGACGGGAAAACCTCGAGGCCGGCCGGACACTTTGCCATAACAGTGTTGAGGTACACCGTCCGATTAGTAGGTACGATCGCCCATACGACGGCCGGACACTTTGCCATAACAGTGTTGAGGTACACCGTCCGATTAGTAGGTACGATCGCCCATACGACGGCCGGACACTTTGCCATAACAGTGTTGAGGTACACCGTCCGATTAGTAGGTACGATCGCCCATACGACGGCCGGACACTTTGCCATAACAGTGTTGAGGTACACCGTCCGATTAGTAGGTACGATCGCCCATACGACGGCCGGACACTTTGCCGTAACAGTGTTGAGGTACACCGTCCGATTAGTAGGTACGATCGCCCATACGACGGCCGGACACTTTGCCGTAACAGTGTTGAGGTACACCGTCCGATTAGTAGGTACGATCGCCCATACGACGGCCGGACACTTTGCCATAACAGTGTTGAGGTACACCGTCCGATTAGTAGGTACGATCGCCCATACGACGGCCGGACACTTTGCCATAACAGTGTTGAGGTACACCGTCCGATTAGTAGGTACGATCGCCCATACGACGGCCGGACACTTTGCCGTAACAGTGTTGAGGTACACCGTCCGATTAGTAGGTACGATCGCCCATACGACGGCCGGACACTTTGCCGTAACAGTGTTGAGGTACACCGTCCGATTAGTAGGTACGATCGCCCATACGACGGCCGGACACTTTGCCGTAACAGTGTTGAGGTACACCGTCCGATTAGTAGGTACGATCGCCCATACGACGGCCGGACACTTTGCCGTAACAGTGTTGAGGTACACCGTCCGATTAGTAGGTACGATCGCCCATACGACGGCCGGACACTTTGCCGTAACAGTGTTGAGGTACACCGTCCGATTAGTAGGTACGATCGCCCATACGACGGCCGGACACTTTGCCATAACAGTGTTGAGGTACACCGTCCGATTAGTAGGTACGATCGCCCATACGACGGCCGGACACTTTGCCATAACAGTGTTGAGGTACACCGTCCGATTAGTAGGTACGATCGCCCATACGACGGCCGGACACTTTGCCATAACAGTGTTGAGGTACACCGTCCGATTAGTAGGTACGATCGCCCATACGACGGCCGGACACTTTGCCATAACAGTGTTGAGGTACACCGTCCGATTAGTAGGTACGATCGCCCATACGACGGCCGGACACTTTGCCATAACAGTGTTGAGGTACACCGTCCGATTAGTAGGTACGATCGCCCATACGACGGCCGGACACTTTGCCATAACAGTGTTGAGGTACACCGTCCGATTAGTAGGTACGATCGCCCATACGACGGCCGGACACTTTGCCATAACAGTGTTGAGGTACACCGTCCGATTAGTAGGTACGATCGCCCATACGACGGCCGGACACTTTGCCATAACAGTGTTGAGGTACACCGTCCGATTAGTAGGTACGATCGCCCATACGACGGCCGGACACTTTGCCATAACAGTGTTGAGGTACACCGTCCGATTAGTAGGTACGATCGCCCATACGACGGCCGAACACTTTGCCGTAACAGTGTTGAGGTACACCGTCCGATTAGTAGGTACGATCGCCCATACGACGGCCGGACACTTTGCCATAACAGTGTTGAGGTACACCGTCCGATTAGTAGGTACGATCGCCCATACGACGGCCGGACACTTTGCCGTAACAGTGTTGAGGTACACCGTCCGATTAGTAGGTACGATCGCCCATACGACGGCCGGACACTTTGCCATAACAGTGTTGAGGTACACCGTCCGATTAGTAGGTACGATCGCCCATACGACGGCCGGACACTTTGCCGTAACAGTGTTGAGGTACACCGTCCGATTAGTAGGTACGATCGCCCATACGACGGCCGGACACTTTGCCATAACAGTGTTGAGGTACACCGTCCGATTAGTAGGTACGATCGCCCATACGACGGCCGGACACTTTGCCATAACAGTGTTGAGGTACACCGTCCGATTAGTAGGTACGATCGCCCATACGACGGCCGGACACTTTGCCATAACAGTGTTGAGGTACACCGTCCGATTAGTAGGTACGATCGCCCATACGACGGCCGAACCAGAAACGTTCAGTGAGCCTTCGTAAGAGAAGTCTTACCACGGTATTGCCTCTAAATATGCATATAATACATGTATACAGTATTATTATTATCCCTGTAAAACTTAAATAATGTTTTAATTTAAATTAATTTTAAATATCAGTGTTACTTTTGGCTTCACCCTATTTGTTTTCAATGTTCCCTTGTTAATCCGTGTTTAAATCGGATGATTACTTAAAACACAGCATATGTTCATTTAAGAGAGTTCATTTGGTTTGCCAAAGGCAGCTAGTGTTACGTGTTTACATAGATGTATGCATTTACAAGCAATTCAGTGACTTTTATACGGCGATAGATTGATAAAATAGCTGCTACTTGAGCAAAATATACATAAGCCCGCTATATGTATGTAATTGGAGCAACTTTATATTTTGAAGGTTCTCTGTAAAGTTTACAGTGTAAAGTTGCATGGCAGTGAGAGTTGTCAGGTCTCGCCGCGGCTGCAGTATTGATCCCAGCACTTTCACTGTCTAGCCCGGCGATACCCCCCCACCACCTCCCTCGACTGGCATACCTTTTGGTAATTACTGTAAAGTATACAGTGTGTTCAGAACCCTCTTCTCGAAACTTCAGGAATACGTTCCTGAGGTCAAAACAAACTAAAAGCGGTATTTTAAAATCTCTTCTATCTCTCTCCGTGTCTGGGATGTGTATTATATTTGTTTAAAGCTGTGACGGTACAGAATGTGATGCTTTCCGCTCTAACAGTTTAAAAATAGTAATAGCTTTATCTTAAAACTGGCAACTTAGTAAAAAACGTTGTTTAGTTTAAAACATTATATGGAGATTTTAAGGATATTCTTAATGTCATAAATTCATAATCACTCCCGCTCAATCCTCAATCCATAATTTGATTTTGTTATGAAGCAAGTTAATTTCTTTTTTATTTGCATCCAATTAGCGGTTTATCCTCGACAAATTTGAATTACTGTATTCACTTATTAGTTGCTTGATCTAAAATGTGTTTTGGCATAATATTGAGTATATTTTGTGAAACTAAATTTTGTTATCGATTTGCCATTTTAAGATTTCGAACTTTTAAAAATTTAATGGGCGCCATTTTTAAATGGCAAAAGCTTGAAACGTCAAGTTCAATACCAAATTAGCCTTTTACAAGATTACTACATCTGCCAAGATCCAAGTTACCATGAATTATTTATTAAAAAATACGTCCGGACAGAAAAGGAAAACGGAGCGAAATATACCATATGTGTACTTGACATTTTTTGTTTTTTTGTTAACCACAACTTCCAGAAGTTTTGGGGAAAAGCTCTGATGAAACGTCCTGAATATTATCACTTTACTTAAGTCGATTTCTAATCGAGTTCATACGTACTGTAAAAATAATAATTAATCGTTGTTCACCGTCCAATAATAGAAGTGTTTGCTAATTTATCTCCAAAGAACCAATAAGCGTCGGTCACTTGCCTTTGTATGGTTTTTGCGGGTTTAGGGGAACATCGATCAGAATCAACAATTTTTGTAATGGCAAAAACAACTGAAGCAATTGCAAGGTTGCGCCTACATGACAATCTGGGACAATTGATGTCTCGTGCAAGCCCACAACAAATCGACACACACATAAAGTACAAACATCACCCTGAAACTCACTTTTCGGATTCGGGAATTATCAACAATTTCAAGTGAAGATTCAAATTCTGAGAATTTTACGAAAGCAATACTTTTCCATTTAGGTCACTAATATACAGGGGGAGAAAGTAAAAGATGAATTAACAGAAACCTAATAAATTAAAGTAGTTACCGTTTGCAAAAAGAATTATTTTGTTTTGTATTGTGTATTTTACCTTAAAAAGCTTGAAAAAATTGTCATACAGTAGACAATTTTCAGTTATTTAATAATTACTTTATTACTTTATGTTTTACACCCGTTAAAAATCCACCAACATAATTAAATTTACGAATTTTTTATTGAACAATAAAATATTGATTTTGAATAACTGTTTCTTAAGGAAAATAAAGTACTTAATGAACAAAGCTAACTAAAGCCCATAGCACAGACGGAAACGTACAATAATAATGATTACAGATGATAAGAAAATTGTAATGATGTTCAAATTTGGAAAATAAACTAAACAAATGTGTATATCAAACATTTCCTTGTATTTGATTTGATTTCACACTTTTTTGTAAAATAATTATTTTTTAATAAATGTTTAATAACTTTTATTTTTGTGGACCTAATTTATAAATTTTATTTTATTTTAGACCGGGATAGAGTAATAATAAGTTAAAAACCATGTATGATTATTGTTAACATTTTTATTAGTTTTCCGCTTGTAATATGCTATAAGTAGTCTACAATTTGCTATCAATCGACTAATTTAACAATGGAATAATGAAAACGAAACAACCGGAACCAATCCGGTTTAAAATTTTGCTGACTCAAAATCATCGAACAATCCTTCATCTACGGATCTAAAAAAATAATAATAATAATTTGCAGCTGCAGACCGCTCTGCGGACTTAATGAATATTGCTGAGTCACCTAATTCATCGCCGACCTTTCGGAATGATTCATTCGCCGTCATCAAGGCGTCTGACCTTGGATCGCAGAAGAACCGCAGACTGGTGAAGGGAGCAGTGCCCAGCTGAGTGGACGTGATGGAAGTGCATTCTATAACTTCTGGTCCATCGTCGGCGGACAAATCGGGAACACCCGTCACGGCCTCGACCGTGTAAACTGTTATGCGACAGTATTTAACATATACTGTACCAACTTACTGTAGGAAGAGGATCTGCGATGAGCTACCTCGCCTATACCTCCTCCCCTCATCGAATTTTATGCGGGGAGAAAATAGGCTTCCTTATTTGCTTTTAGTACAAAGCGAAAGCACAATTACCAGTCAAATCTTTCTTCTTTGTGGACATACCTGTCTATACTCCTTTACTTTCTCTTCGTGGTGTGAAAATGTTTTGTATAGATTACTCTATACACCTTCCTCCCACACTCGAAGAAATTAGTTAATTTTCATCTTTAGCAATATACGGGGTAATTTAAACGGGTTGATTACAAATAAATTACAGTTATCTCAAGAAATCTATTGTCAGTGCATTATAGCCTACCCCCAAAAGTAAATGCAACTTGTATAGACTTTGGATTCAATTGAATTTGGAAAAATCATTATGTCAAATCCAGTGCAGTAAACAAAAACGGTGAAATTATGATTTCAATGATAAGATATACCGGTATATCCACGCTTTGAAATATGTTTACTGAGGCACTGCCCATAGCATAGAACTCAGTCCTCTAGTTTATTGATGCCTCCGATTCAAACATACCCTGATGCTTGGCGGACCAGGGTAAAACAAATTGTAAATATTGTACATTTTGAAATTTTATTGATCGATTATTACTTGCGATATCGAAATTCTGCTTACTGAAATCGCTAGGTATATTTTTGTTCTTTAAAATGAGCCATAAATCAACGATATCGAATAATCCATTGAGGAGGAACGGACTTTGAAAGTTAGCATTGGCCTTAAGAGTGAAGCAGGTAGAAACGTGAAAAGTTTCGTGACCAGTGCTTTTGGACTGCTTTGGATTGCTTTTGGACCAGTGTAGTCTATTTCAGAAGACACTAGAACCGCGCCATAGAACCGCACCATAAAACATATACAACAGTGTAAAACCAGTCTTTACCCAAGTTCAATTTAAACCAATCCTCTTAAATCGCCCTGCACTCCTCTTCCTCTTTCACCCCCTCCGAACATACAGGTGGTAATAAGCAGCTCTTTTTATTCCCTCGTGATTTTCAGGAGTTCATTTCGTTTATCTCTTTTGAAATGAAACCCGCGCCTGCATTGTGTTTGTAATGAGATTTTTGGAAATGAAATCCAATAACAATAAACATAAATACTGAGAATGTTTGGAATAGCTTTTGAAGTTTTTTGTTTTGTTTGTTTTGAAGTTGTACGTGGACAGCAATTTTCAGTTTAATGTCCCCAACGCGACGGCGTAAAGATAATGTTGAAGGGAAAATGAGATTTCGTAATGCATTGCGACGGTTTCCAAGCAATTTTATCACAAAGCTGCTTGGTAATTATATGTTTAATAATTTAATTGTATTTACTACTTTTATAGTAAACTATAAAAATCAATAATTGTATAATTAACATTGAAACCTTAACGGGAAACGGGGTAGAGCCATAACGACGGACAATAGTTTAAAATAATCTTCACCACACTCTCTAAAAATAGGGATGGTCTAATTCAGAAACTAAATCCGTTGACAGTGATCGGATTTGGATAACTGATAATATATCTAAGACCTACGATCCAGTAAAACTCCATAAACCTTAAAATAAAACCCCCAGTTTTTAGTAAAATACAATGCAAACGTTACAGTCTTAATACTTTTTTAGTATACGATATCTTATATGTAGAAGTAAACCTTAAAAACTTTAAAATAAAAACCGACAATAATATAAAACAAAAAATATATTTTTAATAGCCAGAAAGGCAGACGACATGCAGTATTTACAAACAGGTATGTGATGATGTTGCGAAACAGTATTCAAGGTCTAGGAGTATAAAAACAAACGTTTCCTCAGATAAATCTAAAATGATTGAATACTGTATAACAAGTATAGCTGTTCTGTTAATCGCACAAAAATATTGCTGTTATTGAGATAGTTTATTAAGATCTGTAAATATGTAAGCTTAAAGTTAAATGTAACAAGCTTATGTAGGAATACTACATACTACATACCATTTACATTTGCCATAGTAACCATAAGAGTAAAATGGTACTTTGAAGACCCTGAAGCATTGGCCTAATTAAGGGTATGTAATCGCGAGTAGGTCTTTATGTATCAGATAAATTATTAGTCTATCTTCATAAAAACTTAAGGTCAATCTGATAATTATTTTGTTTTTGTAGCTACCAACATGTCTGACATTTTAGGCAAATTCGCGATTAAAAATCCTTTACGGATCATTAAAGATGACTCAAAAAGCTATTAAAGAGATGATAAAAAGCTATTTATCTGTAGATGAGTTTAATGGTTACAAAGGCCAAGAAAGATAGTGACGGGTCTATTATATCGATCATGCCGCCCTCGTTTTATATATATACTGTTATAAAATTGTAATTGCTACCAACATAGATAGTATCAAAAAAGGTGACGAATAACAGAATGACGTGCAAGGTCTGTATCGATCCTGCCATGTCTAGGCAGTGTGCTCGGTGATACTTGTACTGCTGTAACATTGTAACTGCTGCAACATAGGTAGTAACAAAATACCCCAGTCGCAGCAAACCTGCATACTCAGCGAATTTCCAAGTTCCTTTAATATACATTCATAAATAAGCAATATATAACATTTTCATTATTCTCCATAAGGATAACATGGGGGCTGAGTACGCAGGTTTGCTGCAACAAGGAACACAAAATATGGGGTTTTATGCAAATATGAATAAAAACTCAACTAAGTCGAGCTTCATACCAAGTTTCATCAATATACAATCATAAATAAGCGATAAATGCCATTTTAATTATTCTCCATAAGAATAACATAGGAGCTGAGTAAACAGGTTTGCTGTAACAAGGAACACAAAAAAGGGGTTTTATGCAAATATCAATAGAACTCAACTAGGGGAAGGCACATACCAAGTTTTATTAATCTATGTTCATAATTAAGGGATATATAATAGTTTACTTTTCTCCATAAGAAAAACATGGGGGCAGAGTACGCAGGTTTGCTGCTACGGGAACCAACGGTAAAAATTGTGTTTTTGTGCAAATAATAATAGACCACAACCAGATGAAGCCATATACCAAGTTTTGTCGGGATACGTTAATAAATAAGCGGGACAAAACATTTATTATATTCTCCATAAGAATAACATAGAACAACGTACTGTGTTTATCACTTTTAATATCTCTGTAACCAATTGACTTAGAGAAATGATCAAAACACCAAATTGTGTGTTTTTAAAGCTGAATTGAATGGTGAAAACTAAAATTTGACTTTTTAAAATATTATATGTAAAAACTTCAAAAAACCCATTTTTGGGGTACAAACCCCCCCCCAAAATACCACTTCGGATGGGTCGATCTGTCTGGTTTTCGAACTTAAAATCATAAATGTTGCTTTACACGTTTGTACCAAATTTCATCAAAATCGGACTTTTTTACGTGAGTTATCGTGTTCACGGACACATATCACGGATACATACAGTTTTGAACGAATGGTGTTTTTGGGGTCTGGGGACCTCGAAACGAAACGTTATCATGGTCCCGGGCCTAGGTCTTACCATGCCGATTACGGTAATAGCTTCTTCCCTAGAGGGGAAATTCGCTAAAATGTGACGACCAACAGAATGACGAGTGTAATGAAAATAAAGACACATAAGCAAATTACCTAAAGATAGGTTTTAATAAACTCTATAATAAACTCTTATTTGTAAGTAGATTAATCTTGTCTTGTGCAAATGAGCATTTTTCCATGTTTAATGTTAAACTGGTCTTCTTAACAGCGTCAGAAAACCTTTTCAAGTTATTATCATGTTCAGTCTTATCCTTTCCTCCAATAGTCCCATCGTCCAAGTATGCCACAGTACACTCAAGTCAAAAAGACACCAGATATCCTTGTATTATACAGTAAATTTTTTGTTGGAAACAAGAGACACTATTCGTAACTCCAAAAGGTATTCTACAAAATTGATAAAGACGTCCGCAAGCCTCAAAAGCAGTATAAACTCGCTCTTCATTCTCAATGGGTATTTTATGGTAAGCACTCTTGAGGTCTATTGTGCTAAAAATGTTTTAGTTGGAAACCTTATTAACAACATCCTCAACCCTAGGTAGTGGGTAAGCGTCAAGTTGGGTGAATCGATTAATTGTCTGTGAGTAATCTATGCACACGTTTATTCTTTGTTTCACCTTTCCTAAAATTAAACGAGAGCTTGGAAGAGCTTGGTTCAATGACTCCTTCTTTCAGTAGTCGGTAATTTTTTTCTCTTATGAACATGGAGTCTTCTTCTGAGTAACGTTGCGATTTTACAGCGATTTTTAAGTCTGCAGTCGAGTGTCAGACTTGAAAACAAGCGGACTGGAACACTTTAGCTGCTGAAAGCCCACACACTTCCACAGTGGTGGTTTCTTACCCCCAAAAGAAACTTCAACACTTGAATGTTCTTTGAAAATATCGTGCCCCAAAACGACATCAGCACATAACCCATCTAAAACAAGAATTTTAGTTGTGTTGTATATATGGCCCTGAATTGTCATATCAACTAGACAAAAACCTGTAGAGATGGGCTGATAAGAAGTGGATGTCATTGCAACACTTATGTTTGATGGGAAAACTGTTATCCCTCTCTTTTCTACAAGTGTTTTACTAATAAATGTTTCAAAACTGCCAGTATCATCTTGTGCATCAGTTTTAATTCCATTAACTTCAATTATTATGGTTGATTTAGATAAAGATTTAGGAGAAGCTGCACAAGGAGCTGATGTTTTACTTGGAGACTTTTGAAAGTTTAATTTTGTAGAAGGTAATGATATATTTCCTGATCTACAAAACTTCATAAAATGTCCCTTTTTACCACAAGTATGGCAGCACGTATTGGATGCTGAACATTCAATCCGAGTATAGTTTTTACTAGAACCACAGAAATAGCATTTCCAGGACGTAGCAGATATCACGGTTTCCTCGCCATTATTTGAGGAATGATCACTCCTGGCTGATTCTGAGTCAGTGTTTTTAGAATATTGTATGAATTTAATACAGAATGTTTCTTAGTATAGGATTCTGATTGATAATGAGCTAATTCCATAACTCGAGCTTTCTCAAAAGCCTCATTCAAAGATAATGTTTTATTTTCTAAAAGTCTTTGCCGAATTATAGGAGATAGTAAGCACCGGATAAACGCATCACGAATGTAATCGTTTTTATTTTGTTCAGCAGTTACTTGAGAAATATTACAAGGTTTGCTTAAATCTTTTAAAGCTTGTAAATACTGATCCACTGATTCTTCTGGTTTCTGACAGCGAGTGGCTAGAATATGTCTAGAATATATTTCATTTTTTGGTCGGACATGTTCTTTTAGTGTGATAATAGCTTCATCAAATGTTGTAGCCTCAGAAATGTATTTGTAGACAGACGGACTGACATGATTAACAAGTAAACGAAGTTTTACCTTCTCATTTATTGAATGAGAATCACATTCCTCCAACCATTTTGTAAATGTCTGATGCCAATGCAACCATTGGTCGGCTGTACAATCATGTTCAGGATCTATATCAAATCTGTCTGGTATTAGATGTTTGTTCATGACTTGTTAGAGAGTTTATTAAATTGTAATGAAAATAAAGCCACATAAGCAAATTACCTAAAGATAGGATTTAATAAACTCTGAAGTCAGCCAAATTACAAAATAAACAAAAACAAATACAAGGTTATACAGGCGATGGATAATTTAGCTATTAACAGTACTTTTTAAAACATGTGGTATATAAATACCATATCAACGTGCAAGGTATGTATCGATCCTGTCATGTCTAGACAGTGTGCTCGGTGATACTTACTTGTACTGCTATAACATTGTAACTGCTGAAACATAGATAGTAACAAAAAAAGGTGACGAATAACAGAATGACGTGCAAGGTCTGTATCGATCCTGCCATGTCTAGACAGTGTGCTCGGTGATACTTGTACTGCTGTAACATTGTAACTGCTGCAACATAGATAGTAACAAAAAAGGTGACGAATAACAGAATGAAGTGCAAGGTCTGTATCGATCCTGCCATGTCTAGACAGTGTGCTCGGTGATACTTGTACTGCTGTAACATTATAAATGTTGCAACATAGATAGTAACAAAAACGTGACGGCTAACAGAGTGACGTGCAAGGTCTGTATCGATACTACCATGATCCTGCCACGTCTAGACATTGTGCGCTTTGATACCCTTACTGCTATAACTGCTCTAAAAACAAAGGTAACACCAACAGGATGACCCGCAAGGTCTGTATTGATCCTGAAATGTCCAGACAGGGTGCCCTCATTATACATGCACTGCTGTACATTGTAACTGCTACTAAATAGATGGTTACAACTAATAATGGTAGCAAATGCTAACAGAATGATGTACAATATCTTCATCGATCCTGCCATATCTAGACAGTGTGTTCGGTGGTACTTGTACTGCTGTGGCATTGTAACTGTTGTAAACATAGGCCGTAACAAAAAGGTAACGCCAACAGGGTGACCTGCAAGGTCTGTATTGATCCAGACAGTGTGCCCTCATTATACATGTACTGCTGTACAGTGTACATTGTAACTGATGCAAAATAGATCGTTACAACTAACAAAGGTGGCAAATGCTAACAGAATGATGTGCAATATTATTAAATTCACAAATAAAAGTAAACATTATTAACAAGAATTAGGAGTAGGTTTTTATTCATTCTTAGTTCAGCTATATAAACCAAAATAAAAACAATTTCTTATTGGAAAAATAATGACAACTCGAAAAACACATGATTGAGAAAACACATGATTAAAACAAAGTCAAGTCATATGTTAACACCTCCTCCTCTATTTATTGGGGTTGCGGTACTTTACATCTTATCAGCTGGTCAACATGTCTTTGGATGATGCGTCCATCATCGAGATGAACTGTGTACATCACATGTCCATGTGTTGAAGTTATGTGGCCTACGTACCACTTTGTTGATCCATTGACGTAATCACGAGCTTGTACTTTATCTCCAGCCTTAAACTTCCTATTGATTCCGACCTGGAGTCCTTTTTCTTGGCGTTTCTTTGCTTCTAATTCTGGGACAATTATGGAGAGGTTCGTTCTGATATTCCTTACTAACATTAGATGGTATGCTGATGTTCCAGTGGCATTGGGTGATTGTCTGAGTTGCATAAGGAGTTTTTGTATTTTATTTAGAAGAGTTCCTTTTTCCCCCTCCATAGATTTTAACGCTTTCTTGACAGTCTGTACGTATCGCTCAGCCTGGCCATTTGAATTGGGATGGTATGGCGCAGTTGTTCTGTGAATAATTCCACATTCATTCATGAAGTTTTCGAACTCTCTGGAAACAAACTGTCTTCCATTATCGAATACCAATATGTGAGGAAAACCAAATGTTGAAAATATTCTTCTTAACTCTTGGATTGTCCATGTATTTGTGGTTGTTCTCGTCTGCATTACTTCCACCCACTTACTGAAAGCATCCACTAATATGAGGTACTGTTGCCCATCTGTTGGACATAAGAAATCAATGTGCACCCTCTCCCATGGACTGCAAGGTGGTTTCCATGGATGGATAGTTTTTCTTGGGTTGTTACGTTTTTCAATGCATTGACGACATTCAGCAACTATCCCTTCGATGTCCTTAGCCATGCTTTTCCACCAGCAAAAGCTGCGAGCTAAAGCCTTCATTTTTATTTCTCCTAAATGAGCAACATGAAGTTCTCGAAGTACACGAGATCTGAGAGAATGTGGTGTCATAACTCTCCACGCCTTCATTACACAGTCATCTTGAATAGAAAGATCGTTATCGTGAAATCCATATTGTTCAACAGATTGTCCTGATTTTAAAGCCTGTAAGATTGGCTCAAAACTGAATCTTAAGAGTTTCCTTAGCCACTATGGTACTGCTGATATTCAGTGTTTCCAGTTGGTTTATTTGGTACATAGAGAGGTCATCTACAACATTTTCTTGGATTACTTCAGTCGGAAAACGAGAGAGATAGTCAGCATTGCTATGATGAGCGGTTTACCTGTATTTTGTGTCATAGTCGAACCCGGAGAGAAAGTGAGCATAATTAAATATTCGTGTTGCTGAGGTTGCTGGTAATGTCTTTGCTGGATTGAAAATTGATACTAATGGCTTGTGATCTGTGATCAATGTAAATTTGCGTCCATAACAAAACGGGAAAAACTTCTTCAGACCCCAATATATTCCTAAGGCTTCCTTATCAATTTGAGAGTACCTTTGTTCAGATTTTGTCAACGACCGTGAGGCGAAGGCAATTGGCCTGTCTGTTCCATCACCATAGCGGTGAGATAAAACCGCTCCCATTCCAACCGGTGATGCATCAGTAACCAAGACTAGAGGCAAGCTAGGATCACAGTGCACCAAAACATCGTCACTTGTGATAATTTCCTTAATTTTCTGAAAACTTCTCTCACAAGATGGGCTCCAGATAAACGTGTTTCCTTTTTACAGAAGCTGATTCAAAGGATGTAGTAGTGTAGCCAAATTCCTTATAAATCTGTTGTAATAGTTTGCTAAGCCTAGAAATGTTCGAAGTTCAGATACATTTTCCGGTATTTTACATTTTAAAATACTCTATACCTTATTATCTGACTTGTGTAGTCCTTTGATACCGATCACGTTGACCTAAGTATTCAATTTTGGACTGGAAAAACTTGCACTTGTCTCTATTTAGTCTCAAACCATTTACCTTAAGTCGTTCAAACACCTGTTCCAGTCGGCGTAGAAGCTGTTCTCTGGTAGACCCCTGCAAAATAACGTCATCGAAGAAACATTGTACACCTTCTAAATTGTTTAATGTTTTGTCCATGAATCGTTGCCATATCAATGGAGCCACTTTCACTCCAAACATTAATCTGTTCACCTTAAATAATCCTCAATGAGAACTAATTGTTTGCATTCTAGCACTGTGTTCGTCCATCTCCAAGTGCAAGTATGCGTTACTGATATCAAGAGTACAAAATATTTTGCTACCGTGCATCTTGGACAATATATCATAAATTCTGGGAATGGGGTAGTGTTCGTCTTTGGTTACTTTATCCAGGGTTACTTTGTAATCAGTGCAAATTCTAACTGAACTATTTGGTTTGACGACCGGCACTATTGGTGTTCCCCAATCTGACGATTCGACTCGGGTGATTATACCCTAAATTTCCAGTCGTCCAAGTTCTTTCTCTACTCTTTCCTTTAATGCATATGGCATGTGTCTAGGCTTGATGTAAATTGGTTGAGTCTTGTCATCTAAAGTTAAATGGCCTTTTTCATTTAGTATTCTTCCAATTCCTTCTTTAAAAATGTCTTCGTAACGAATTATCAGTGTATCTAGTTCTGGAATATTTTCCTTTTCTTCACTTGAGGTGGTCAATGTACGTATGTCAGCTGGATCGAGTTGAATCTCTCTTATCCATTCTCTTCCAAAGATAGAGTCTACATTCTTGTTTACTATATACAGTTTTCCGACAAACCCTTGATCTTTGTAGTGAACATCAACAAACACAACTCCTTTTGGATGGATAATTTCGCCAGTATATATCCGGAGTTGAACATTTGTTTTGAAAATCCTCTTTGATGAATTTAAAAGTTTGAACGTATCGTAAGATATAATACTTAGTGCTGCCCCGGTATCTAATTCCATTGCCATGAGTCGCCCTTCCAATTTCACTTCAATCATAAACTTGTCATTCGATTTCGAATGAATTTGGTAAATTTATTGAGCACCATCATCTATTACTTCGACAGTTTCTTCTGATTGTTTTACTTCTTTCCCGGTTTTGTTAGGCATACTCGTGATAAGTGACCAACACGTTTGCAAAAGTTGCATTCAGTGTTTTTAAACTTACATTGATGTGCTCTATGTGAATCTTCGCCACATCTATAGCATTTGTTTCTTAGTTTCTCAAAACGAAATTTATGCTCAGAAATTTGTGTATTTAAGGACTTACTTGACTTATTATCATTCTTGGGCTGTTTGTACTTGCTATATACTTGGTGGACGTTATCATGATTATCTTGTGTCTTTATTATTCTACTCTCATCTTTTGCTAGTTCAAATGTAGCTGCCTTTTCGACTACATCTTTAAACGGTTGTAATAGTTTATCTTGAAGTAGTTGAAGGCGTATATCAGAGTCTTTAAGTCCTCTGACAAACTGCATGCGAAGTAGAATTTCAGATACTGATTCATTACATTTTGCACAAGTAAACTGGCATTCCACACTAAGTTTTCTTAGTGCATTTGCGTAATCTTGTATAGATTCATCACTTAGTTGGGTACGTGTAGTAAATTTGTGCTGACGAGCCCAAATACTAGGTTTTGGTTCTAGTTGAGCCATTAATAAGTGAATCAACTCCTCATATGTTTTGTTATGTGGATCGTCTGGTATGCAAATATCGTAAAGCTGTTCATGTATTTGAGGGGTGATTGCTTGTAAGAATAAATCCACTTTAACTTTTGGACTTAAATTTCCACGTAAATGGGTGTAGTTTTCAAAGCGTCGAGTGAAGTTTTGAAAACTTTCCTCCTGTGTATATGGTTGAAAAGGAATATTATTTGCATGTTGAGATAGGGAAGAAACAGCCATCGTAGTGCATGTATTTGTACTTTTTCTTTTCTGCTTCAAAGAATATTCGTATCTCTTCATATATTTCTTCTAAGTGCCATCTGACTTCTAGTTCATTTTGTATTTAATTAGTGCAAAGTTCAATATTTGATTGTGTATCTTCGATTTCTGCCCATATTTTCGAAAGTTTGTCAGTGTAGTACGTACACGTCTCTTGAGAATTTTCTTTTTTTTAGGTAAATCATCCTTCAGTTTGTTCAAGCGTAATTCTAATAACCTTCTCTTCTTTATATACTGGTCAAAATCTTTTTGTCTTATCCCATCCTCGTCGCCATTATTAAATTCACAAATAAAAGTAAACATTATTAGCAAGAATTAGGAGCAGGTTTTTATTCATTCTTAGTTCAGCTATATAAACCAAAACAAAAACAATTTCTTATTGGAAATATAATGAAAACTCGAAAAACACATGATTGAGAAAACACATGATTAAAACAAAGTCAAGTCATATGTTAACAAATATCTTCATCGATCCTGCCATCTGGATAGTGTGTTCGGTGATACTTGTACTGTTGTAACATTGTAACTGTTGTAAACATAGGCCGTAACAAAAAGGTAACGCCAACAGGGTGACCTGCAAGATCTGTATTGATCCAGACAGTGTGCCCTCATTATACATGTACTGCTGTACAGTGTACATTGTAACTGATACCAAATAGATCGTTACAACTAACAAAGGTGGCAAATGCTAACAGAATACGTGCAACGTCTATTCCGATCCTGCCATGTGTGGACAGTGTGCCCTGGTAACATTGGCCCTGCTGTAACATTGTAACTGCTGCCAGCACAGATTGTAACAAAAAAGGTAACGACTAACAGAATGGCATGCAAGGTCTGTATCGATCCTGCCTTGTCTAGACAGTGTGACCTCGTTTTACCTTTACTGCTATAACGTAGTAATTGATGCCTACATAGATCACTATAAAATTGATACATATACGTCCTTAATCATTATGCACATATTTCTTTGTATGGTGTTTGTTGCGGTACTATTTCTCCCTTTAAATTTAACTAAATTTAATTAATAAGTTACCATTTTGAAAGCTTATATCCTTTATTTTCCACGAATTGTGAATTACAAATTATCTTTCTATTAAATTGTATTTAAGTGAAATGATTATTCTACTTTTTTTAGATGTACTAGTGGTGCCATGTTACAAGTTAGAATACCTCAAAACTGGTGACAATTATTTTATGAATAGTATTTTAAAGAATGGATGTGAGGGCAGGTGTTGAAGTGTGATACAGTTCGGTTCACGGTGCTTGGCAGCTGGGAAAGGCGAGCAACTACTGAAATTTCTCGTAAATAAATGTATACATTAACAAATACCCCCGTAGCAGCAAACCTCCGTACTCAGCGAATTTCCAATGCATATTTATGATATCATATGTATACGTATCTTAATACCACATAAAGCCGCATACCAAGTTTCATCAATATACATTCATAAATAAACGATTTATGACATTTTAATTATTCTCCATAAGAATAACGTGGCGGCTTAGTATGCAGGTTTGCTGATATAAGGAACACTAAAAATGGGCTTTTGTACAAATATCAATATAACTCAAGTAGGTAAAGCCACATACCAAATTTTATTAATTTAAGTTCATAATTAAGGGAGATAACACGTTACTTATTCTCCATAAGAATATCATGGGGGCTGAGTACGCAGGTTTGCTGCTACGGGAACTATCGGCCAATAAATGTTTTTTAGTGCAAATATCAATAGACGACAACAATATGAAGCAATATACCAAGTTTAATCAGACAAGTTTCATAAATAAGTGAGATATACATTTTTTCTTATCCCCCTTAAGAATAACATTAGACAACGTACTGTTTTTAGCACTTTCAATATCTTTGTAACCATTTGACGTGGAGCAATGATCAAAACACCAAATTGTGCATCTTTTTAAGCTGATTCCAATGGAAAAAACTAAAATTTGACTTTTCAAAAATTATATGAAAAAACTCAAAAAAAACCATTTTCGGGGTACAAAACCCCCCCAAAACACCCATTCGGATAAGTCGATCTGTCTGGTTTTCGAACTTTGTCATAAATGCTGCTTTACACGTTCACATCCCAAATTTCGTCAAAATCGGATTATTTTTTCGAGAGTTATCGTGCTCACGGACACACACACACACACACACACACACACACACACACACACACACACACACACACACACACACACACACACACACACACACACACACACACACACACACCTATATATATATATACATATACATACATACATATATATATATATATGTATACATATATGTATATATATATATATATATATATACAGTTTTGAACGAATGGTGTTTTTGGCATCTGGGGACCTCAAAACGAAATTTATCACTGTCCCGGGCCTTGGTCTTACTATGCCGACTACGGTAATAGCTTCTTCCCTATAGGGAAAATTCGCTAAAACAACCAAAAGAAATGTTTTAAAATTAAACGAGTTCGCACGCAGCACGCTGACGTGAGGGAAGTGAATTTCCACATAAAAACTTGTAAAACTCAAAATCCAATACATACATACATTTATTCCAATTTTTTTTGAAATCTGACAAAATTGATTTTTTGGCTGTTCTGATACTCCTGGTTTCATTTACATGCAAAGCTGGGAATACAATGTTGCGCATTATAAAGTTAGGAGAAGGTACAGACAGGCTTGAAAGTACGCGTGAGGTTGCTGGGGATGATAAAAGTACTCTAACAAAGGAATAACAGGCTTTTATAGTGTAAAACCCCCATAAGACAACGTACTGTGTTTAGTCGATACACATTTTCTTTAATAACTCGGTAAAAACTTATGATAGAATGACACGAGAGGGCTTAAAACTTTCGCCTCTCTAAGTACCATCTTTTTACATGCATTAATGTTACATCCGGGGCTTTTATAACCCTTTTTGGGCCCAAAAACTCAAAATTTGAAAGATTAATCCCTCCAAAAAGGGGTTTTGAGTTTTCCGATTGTTTTGCCCAACGAACTTGTCCAACTGATTACAGAAAGGAATGTCCCTACCAAATTTGAAGTAAATCGGACAAAAAACGCGACCGCTAGAGTGCAAACACACACACATATATATATATATATATATATATGTCTATATATATATGTCTATATATATATATATACATACATATATATATATAAAATTTTGTACGATCCCCCAAAACGTGTTCAGGGGTTCACGTTAGGAACTTCTATGGTGTTCCCGGGCTTAAGTTTCACCGTGCGGGTCATGCTAATAGTTCACTTTTCCAAAGGAAATTCACTAATAATTGATTGTTGCTTTCTGTTGACAAAAATAGACTGAAACGCACAAACGGTACTAAGTCAAATAGAGACGAAAAGTCATTCCAGAATATACGCTAACCAGACCAAGCACCGTGACCCGAACTGTAGTGGAAACTTGTATTCCGACAGCAAGAACATTTAATCAGATTGTTAAACCTCAAATATTTTGTATAAAGAATTGCTGTAAGAACAATCTACACATCTTTTACACTTTTGATTCTTAGCTGACCTTTAACTTTTGTTCACAGATGTATTCTTGATAGCGAATTTCCCCTATAGGGAAGAAGCTATTGCAGTAGGTGGCATGATAATACTTAAGCCCGAGACCACAATAACTTTTCATTTTGAGGCCTCCAGATGCCAAAAACATCATTCGTTCAAATTTTGTATATATTTTGTATATATATATATATATATATATATATATATAGTTATATATTTATTTATGTGTCCGTAAGCACGATAACTCTCGAAAAAAGTCCGATCTTGATGAAATTTGGTACTGACAAGTAAAGTAGCATTTATTTGAACGAGTTCGAAATCCAGACGGATCAGACCATCCGAACGAGTATTTTGGGGGGGTTTTGTACTCATAAAACTTTTTTTGCGTCTTTCACCATGTCATTTTTATTGAAATCAAATGTTAATTTATACCATTGAATTAAAAATAAAAGGTATCAGGAAACTGACACATACTTTCTCCCTTTTAGCCAGACTTTAATGACAAAAATATTTGTTATTTACTAAATATAGAATATGAAGTATAGATAAATGTACAGAAAATTGTCTAAAATAGTTGTTTTCAGAAATATCCACCCAAATTGCTTTTTTGGAGGCACTATAGAGTCCGTTGCTACACACAGTAGTTTTGAGAGGGGAAATGCTCCCTTGCCCCCCCCCAGGGTTAAATAGCAACACATTTCGAACATCATCTGTTGGTCAATGCTAACTTGACCTGCATATCAAATGAAATTGATCAGTAAATAAGAGAGAAATAGTTATTTTTGTATTCCCCATAAGAATAACATTGGACAACGTACTGTGTTTACCGCTAAATGAAAATTTCTATTTTCTCCGCAACTAGCAATCGTAGAATAGTAATTTAAAATACTAATTTATTTAGTTTTTTGAGCTCTTTTTAATGGTGAATAGTAATCTTTTTTAACATTTATGATTTTTTATGAAAAATCCAAAAAACAGAATTTTGGATGTTTTAAGTTCTGTAACTTCTGAACCCGAATTTTCCCAGAAATGCAGGTGATGTCATTTTGTTGGAAACCTAAAGCTCTACAAACCACTAAAGTTTAATCAAAATCGTTAGAGCCGTTTTTGAGAAATTTGGAGTTTTCATGTTTTTTGGGGGGTTTTGGGGGATTTTTGCCCTTAAAAATCAAAAATTCAAAAAAATGAAAAAAACGCCTGGAGATATCGTGGATTAGTACCTACATACCAAATTTCATAAAAATCGGTCCATTGGTTAGGGCTCTAGCTCTGTACACATCCACACAGACACACACACACACACACGGACACACACACACACACACAGACAGACATCACGTAAAAACCACTTTTTTGGGTTCAGCGAGCACCAAAACGAATATTTCCACTAACAACTCAAATTCGAAAATTTTGACGAAAACAATACTTTCTCCATATACTATGTATAAGGGGAGAAAGTAAAAATTGGTGTTTTTCTCATTGCTCTACGTCAATTGGTTACCGAGAAATTGAAAGTGCTAAACTCAGTACGTTGTCTAATGTAATACTTATGGAGAAAAAGAAAAATTTTATATCTCGCTTGTTTATGAACATACACTGACGAAACTTGGTATATGGCTTCATCTGATTGTGGTCTATTGTAATTACCACAAAAACATAAATTTGTACCGATGATTCCCGTAGCAACAACCTGCTTACTCAGTCCCCATGTTATTCTTAAGGAAAAAAGTCAAATATCATATCTCCCTTAAGTCTGAACATAAATTAATAAAACTTGGTATATGGCTTCACTTAGTTGAGTTCCATTGATATTTGCATAAAAACTCATTTTTTGCTGTTGAATCTCGTAGCAGCAAACCTGGGTACTTAGCCCCTATGTTATTCTTATGGGGGATAACTAAAATCTTAGACATCGCTTATTTATGAATGAATATGGATGAAACTTAATGTGTGACTTCACTTAGTTGGTTTATATTGATATTTGCATGAAAACCCATTATTTTGGGTTCCTTGTTGCAGACACAACAAAACCCAAAGGTAATCATCCCCAATGTTATTCATAAGGATAATAATTATTATTTTACTATCGCTTATTTATGAATATATTTTTTAGGAATCTTTATAAGTGGCTTTAAGTGTTATTAAGACATATATGTGCAATTGAAATTCGCTGAGTACGTAGGTTTGCTGCGACGGGGGTATTTTGATTTGATTTTGATTTTGTTAGCATTTTATTATAAACCAATGACTTATACGAACTAACCTACTATGCATTAATTCGCCAATAACCAAACCTTAGGTTAGATATTAAATCTCAATCCTCAATCGGGGTTAAATGCGCAAGCTGCGCACAGGTTATACAAATACCCCCGTCGCAGCAAACCTGCATACTCAGCGAATTGCAAGTTCACATATATATATATATATGTCTTAATACTACATACAGCCACAATAACATAAGAATAACATGGGAGCTGAGTACGCAGGTTGGCTGTTTATTTGAGCAAATATCAATAGACCACAACGAGATGAAGCCGTATATGAAGTTTCGTCAGTATACTTTCATAAATAAGCGAGATATAATTGTTTTTATTTTCCTCCATAAGAATAACATTAGACAACGTACTATGTTTAGCACTTTCAATATCTCGGTAAGCAATTGACGTAGAGTAATGATCAAAATACCAAATTGTGTGTTTTTTAAGCTGGATCCAATAGTAGAAATTAAAATTTGGCTATTTAAAAAATTATATGTAAAAAATTCAAATAACTGATTTTTGGGGTAAAACCCCCCTCCCAAAATACCCCTTTGGATGGAGCGATCTGGCTGGTTTTCGAACTTAAAGTCATAAATACTGCTTTACATGTTTATACCAAATTTAATTAAAATCGGATCATTTTTACGGGAGTTATCGTGCTCACGGACACATATATATATACAGTTTCGAACGAATGGTGTTTTTGGGGTCTGGGGACCTCAAAACGAAAAGTTATCATGGTCCCGGGCCTAGGTCTTACCATGCCGACTACGGTAATAGCTTCTTCCCTATAGGGGAAATTCGCTAAAACCACAGCAACCAACCTTGATTGGTGTCCTTATATTCGAATTAGTTTATATTAAAGTACAAATAAAATCAACACAAACAATTTCAAAACGTTCGAGGTTTAGACGTTAGAACGGTTCTAAAAACTTGAGTTGAACTGTTAATGTCAGCACTATGGGTATTTGCTATTGGTTGCTCTACGCCTTAAATGCAGTTTGCTAATCAATAATGCTAATTAAGTTAGCATTTGGTGGCAATAAAAATATATTTGATCTGATTTGATAATATCAGATCTTACCAATGATTCTTATGCCGATGAACAATAAACTTAACACATTTTCCTTTCTACCTAGTTAGAATATACATTATTTATTTTAACCAAAGTACTGAATAGTCAATTCCAACATAGCTACAGTATTGATGTTTAAGGGCTACCGTTATTGAATTGCATTTTCAAAGGTCAAATTACAAACTCGTGCCTAGTTTCAAACGCGATGGACAAAATGAACCTCTTTTAGCAAAGAGAGTATATGTAACAGCACTGGCGCTGATGGCATAGGTGTGGGAGTTGGGGGAGAGAGAAGGGGCACTCCTCTCAATTGAGTGGATTTGTTTAAATTGACCTTGGCCTCCGTTGGTAATTTGAACTTTTGATACAATTTGCCTAAATCGCGTTGTACCTCGCCACATTACTGTGTACTATAAACCAGTGGGAAGAATTTACAGGTAAATAGTTTAAAACGAGTGAAGAAACAAACGTAGCCACTTCATTACCGAGTTGATGTAGAGCTACAATTCTAATTACTCACCACTCACCAAGCTAAAACCAAATTTACCTCCTATTTTAGCGAATTTCCCCTATAGGTAAGAACCTATTACCGTAGGTCTCATGGTAAGACGTAAGCCCGAGACCATGATAACCTTTCATTTTGAGGTCCCCAGACGCCAAAAACACTATTCGTTCAAATTCATATATATATATATATATATATATATATATATATATATATATATATATATATATATATATATGTGTGTGTGTGTGTGTGTGTGTGTGTGTGTGTCCGCTAACTCGATAACTTGAGTAAAAAACATCCGATTTCGATGGAACTTGGCACAAATGTGTAAAGCGACATTCATGACTAAGTTCGAAAACCAGAAAGATCGGACCATGGGAAGGGGGTTTTAAATTTTCAAAAAAACTGTTTTTTTTAATTTTTTACCCTAAAATTTTTAAAACACTCAATTTTGGTTTTGGCCATTTTATAGAGCTTAAAAAACAAATAATATTGTATTTTTAATTATTATCCTGGGTTAAGTGGTTGCTGAGAAAATCCAAAAAACGTGTTCATAAAATCTCCTATGTTAATCTTATGAGAAAAAGCTTTTTAGCATTTCTACAGTTAATTTTACTGTAAACTTGACGTTTGCTAATACCAATCGGTTCAGCTCTACAAAACAATTATTTTGGTGTTTAAATTGTGATTCTACGTCCATTCGTTGCAGAGATATTCAAAGTGCTAAAAACAGTACGTTGTCCAATATTATCCTTGTGGAGAATAATTAAAATTTGATATCTCGATTATTTATGAATGTATATTGATGAAACTTGGTATGTGGCTTCAACTAGTACTGGTATATTGATATTTGCACAAACAATGATTTTTTGTTAATTGTCCCCATAGCAGCAAACCTGCATCCTCAGCCCTAATGTTATTCTTATGGACGTTAAGTAAAGTGTTATATCTCCATTGATTATGAACATAAATGATTAAAACTTGGCACGTAGCTTCACCTGCTTGAGTTATACTGATAATTGCATAAAAACACATTTCTTATATTTCTTGTTGCAGCAAACCTGCATACTCAGCTCTAATGTTATTCTTATGGAGAATAAATAAATTGCTATGTATCACTTATTTATAAATGTATTTTTATGAAACTTGGTAAATGGATTTATGTAGTAGTAAGAAACAAATGCATGCATTGTAAATTCGCTTAGGATGCAGGTTTGCTGTGACGGGGGTATTTTAAGGCATAATAAGGGAGAACTTACTTAAGGGGGCATAATACTCATGGCTAGTATTGAATTCAGGTGAGTTTTTGTCATCAAAAATTACACGAAATCACAATGAACCTACACTAAATAGTTTTATCCAGAAAGGAAAACAAGGCCAGTTCTTGGATGCTGTATTCTGTATTTGGAAATAGTCACTTTAATTTTATAGGGGTAATACAGCCCCTAGCAGTGAAATGTCTATATAAAGATATGAACACATACTGGCAAAGAGCAGAAGCTTAAATCACGTGGGACAACTTAATCATGGCAACGGAAAATACCCCCGTCGTAGCAAACCTGCATACTCAGCGAATGTCCAATGGAGATATAAATGTCTTAATACTGCATAAAGCCAATTACCAAGTTTCATAAAAATATTCACAAATAAGCGATATATACCATTTCAATTATTCCCCATAAGAATAACATTGGGGCTGAGTACGCAGGTTTGCTGCAACAAGGAACACAAAAATGGGTTGTTAAGCTAATATCAATATAACTCAACTAGGTGAAGTCGTATACCTGTTTTTAATAATTTATGTTCATAATTAAGGGAGACAGAGCATTTAATTATTCTCCATAAGAATATCATGGGGGCTGAGTACGCAGGTTGGCTGTTTTTTTGAGCAATTATCAATAGACCACAAGGAGATGAAGCCGCATACGAAGTTTCGTCAGTATACTTTCATAAATAAGCAAGATATACAATTTTTCTTTTCCTCCATAAGAATAACATTAGACAACGTACTGTGTTTAGCACTTTTAATATCTCAGTAACCAATTGACGTAGAGGAATGATCAAAACACCAAATTGTGCGTTTTTTAAGCTGAATCCAATGGTAAAATCTAAAATTTGACTACTGTATTTCAAAAATGATATGTACAAAATTCAAAAAACCCATTTTTTGGGTTCAAAACCCCCCAAAACACCCCTCCGGATGGAGCGATCTGGCTCCACTATTACCTCAAATAATACCTATTAATAACTATTACCTCAAAACGAAAAGTTATCATGATTCCGGGCCTAGGTCCTACCATGCCGACTACGGTAATAGCTTCTTCCCTATAGGGGAAATTCGCTAAAACTTCTGTTCCTCCCAAATACCTAGGGCCAATACCTTCGATTTGAGCTATACAGGGTTAATAAAAAGTATGGAGACCCCCTATTAACATTTGAACGAGTGAAAGTGTAAAAACTAAACTTAGCACACCTTCCTGGGATAGAGATAGTATATTTCACTACTAGTCACGAAAGTGACCTATTTTGGGGCAAGATGGCATTTTACGCGCGAGGCGAAGCCGAGCGTGGAAAGTGCTCTCGAGCCCCAAAATAGGACTTTTGTGACGAGTAGGGATCGATTATTTTCATCACGATGCAAATAACCACCCTAAACTTTAAACAAAATTATCTGATATTAATTTTCTATTAGTAAACACAACACGGTTTTAAACTCATTTTAGTGTTAAAGTCAGCAGGGGGGAACATAGATTTGACAAAACTAATGAAATCACACTGGTACTGTACTCCTGATGAGCAAAACGGGAACTTCAGTTGTTTCGGACAGGAAAAGTTTTATTTGGGACATATCATGGCAAAGAGATCGTAGGCAAAATCGCTGACCAAATTAAGGCAGAGTATTGCTTGGGACCGGAAAAGTAATGTTTAGGACAGGCAAAGTAATGTTTAGGACAGGCAAAGTCAGCTGATATTTTTTTATTTTGTTGCAAGGAAATAGATATTTTTTTTAGATCTCAGCTGCATGGTAATGGGCTATTTTCGAACACAGAGTGATGAAAATGTATTTTTTGGTCAGTATCTCTACTTTGCCCATGACCCCAAAATGACGTATTTTGGGGGCAACTTAAAAATATTTACTGTGAAGCCCCATTGAGGACCCCTAATTTTAAAGGTCCTTATCAAAGAAAACAAACAAGACAAACTGGAGGTATTTCAAGCCAGTAAACAAATGGCGGCCGATTGAAATTTCCATAAGTCAGAGGAAATTACTCACAATTTAGACATAAATAATTTTTTATAAAATTAAAAATGCATAATTTAGGTCTCCTTTATAGGCCTAATATAGGACTAATTAGCTTTTACTTTCATGGAAAGCATACATTTTTTCATGAGGCCTATCAGAAATATTACTAGTTGCCCCCCCAAATACCCCACTTTGGGGTCGTGGCAAAGTTTTTCTGAAAACAAAAATGTATGCTTCCCATAAAAGTAAAAGCTAATTAATAACTATTACCTGTAAAGGAGTAATAATTTATGAATTTCAATCATATGACACAAATATTTATGCCCGAATTATAAGTAGTTTTCTCTAACTCATGGATATTTCAATCGACCGCCATTATTTACTGGGTTTAGATAGTTTAGATAGTTTGTGTTGTACGTTTTATATGATAAGGACCTTCAAAATGAGGGGCCACTTAAATTTCGGTTTAAGTGAGGGGCCTTAAAGATTTTTGACCCGATTTTGGGGTCGGGGGCGAAATAGTGATTCTGACCAAAAAGTATATTTGTATATCCTACTAGCTGGCCCGACAGACGTTGTCCTGTTCTAATGTCATTGAATTTGTTTAATGTCAAATACTCATTCATTTTCAAGATGAACTCGTTCGCTTCGCTCACTCTCCTTCCGGATTACCTCGTTCGCTACGCTCACTCGCCTATCGAAAAAAAGAGTTAGAGTTGTTAATCAAGTAGTTTTTTATTTCCATAATGAACATATGTTTATGCCTTTCAAGTAAGTTTAGATATAATCCTTGTTATCAGCAGTTTGGTGTAACTAACTGAACTTTGATCAAATCAATGGGAACTTTGAAGACCATTGGGATAGAGCCCTTAGGCCGGATTAAATATTTTCTTTTATAAGAACCTTGTCCTGACATTAACGAACACAACAGAAACAAAATTATTCAATTTGAAGAACTCATTCTCAAGTGACGGCGTGACCAAGGGAAATAGGGATTCATATTTATATATTATATATATATATATATATATATATATATATATATATATATATAAGATAAAGATGTCGTAAGTTTATTTTTTCTAGTGTGACCCGTTCAAAAGTTAAGAGGGGTCTCCAGATGTTCTATTAACCCTGTATATCTCCCATTATCCTGTAGATTTACCAAACTTCAAAAAATTATCTTCATGTATTATCTTATATAAATAGTAATATAGACATGAAAGTATAAAGTTGTATTTTTGTTAATTTATTCTTTTGCAACCAATTAAAGTGTTTTATACGTCAATATATTAAGGAAAATAAGAGTATATATTGGTAATTAAGTCTAGGATTTAGTTACTGTTATTTTCGTAGATACAAATGTGATTGCTTTTCAGTCACAATAAACCGCCTAGACTGCACCCAAGGGAGCAATACGTTTGGATGTAGTGGAACTCACTGAATGTTCAAATTACATTTAAATAGCTCTAAAATGTCACAGTTATAAGGACATATTACAGTACTGCTATTTTCAGTTTAGAAAATCTCAACTTCAAATAACGTTTTGATTAGTTAATTTGTTACTAAGAACCTCACTGTAGATTACAATTATGATACATGTAGTGTAAAAACAAGCGGATTTTTTAGTGTTCGGGGGTAATATGAAGAATTGCATTTGCAATTTTATTTATTTATAATAACTACATTTTTTGTGTGAAATGTTTAGTTGCTCAGTTAGTGAAAATTCTAATAGTATTACTACTACTATTAGAATTTTCACTAACTAAAATATAGTTATTATAAATAAATAAAATTGCAGATGCAACCTTAAGCTTAAGACCAGCGAGCACCTTAAGACCCATCCCCAAACACTACTTACACTAGTATAAAACATCACTTGGAAATAAACTCAGTGTAAACTGGTTTATTTAATCATCCCCCCCCACCACCAACTATATCTCTCTCTGACAAGGAACCTTTTTACCTCAGAAAATATACATGAGAACCGGGGTTGTTGGCATGTTCTCTGTTTGCCACGGATATGACTTTAAAGTAGAGTTAAATTACATTTTTCAGATGATTGTCAGTGATCTGTCCTTGTAACACTTACAACATAATGTAATAACGTAACTAGAGCTGATGTTCTACGCACGGGTATCTAGCAGGCATACAGCCAGACGTTTTAAAAGTGTATTTACATTGTAATCAGCTGACTATTAACTAAGGAAAATATTACTCCATAAGATTAACATTGCAATTTTGAAAGCCTATTCGGCTCTGAGAGTGGAGGTTTTTCAAAACCTCAAAAGGCACATCTAGAGAGTAAGAGTTGTCATTGATACCAAATATGTATTTAAAATAATCGCTGAACAAAAATCAAGAAATTCTTTTAATAAAATAGATATTATCATTCATACCTAGGTATATTTCAAAGTGCAAATATTCTCCATTATTACTTGGAAATTGCCGGGATGCGTGCAAGAAAATAAGGTTTTCAAACGTAAGTGATTAACAATACAATACAATATCATTACTCCCAGTAATTTAAAAAATTATATAAACCATTATCCGGGCGAGACTATTAATTAAAAAACTAAACTAAACTGGAAATGATGACTGGTTGACAGCTTTAGGGGTAACTTGGGTGAAACTGGCATTTTGACGTAATTCAAACTTTGATTCTATGGTGCAAATTCGTACAGAGCCCAAGGGCTCGGTTGTAATGCAGGGTTATTTATATAGCTGTAACTACATTATCAAACATTTATAAATATTCCCCTCCCCATCCTATCAAATACCCTCTACATTTTTTTAGGAAAACTGTCCCGAAAGACCCTCAGATAAATTCGAGGTACGACCTTGAATATCGGGGCGGATGGGTGCCGTGTAACCATGCGGGTTGATTATCTGCCGACGCGAGAATTAGCTCAGGTTATACTTACCCAACGCCGCGCCGCATCGGAATTTTACCGACGGATAAAACGCCTAAGGCCATCTCCTATAAAAGGAATCGAAGAAAGATATCATTACCGGTTGTTTCCCGGATGTGCAATGCAGGTGGCAACGGTGGGACAGGTGACCGGATATGCACCTCGCCGGATGTAATCGGGAGGCACCGGTCAAACATGGGTCCTGCATCAGCATCGACACAACCTGACCGCACAAAGAACCGCGAACCGGGAACCACAACCAGTTACGTTGACCTTTGGTCACCCGCGCCCCCGCGGCCCCTAGGCTCCGGCTCAGCAGCGAACGGGACACCGGGTCTCCCATGTAGGATAGGGTGATCAAACGTCTCGTAACTCGGGATTGTCACGTTTTTTGACGATCGTACCCGGAGTGCTGAAAAAGTCTCCCGGGGCGCTTAAATATCCCGTATTTACGTTGGATACTAATAAACACATTTTAAATCACTAAAACTTCATAATTTATAATATGACTTGAAGTAACATTTTAAATGTTTATAGTTATGTGTTTTGTAGGTAGCCAGCGCCAGTAGCCGAGTAGCCAGTAGCCAGAATTATATGTCTCAGAATTTAAATTAAATTACAAAAGCAAAGGTAAATTTTAAAAGATTTATAGGTCTCAAAATAACTCAAAAGAGCATGTTTCAATGATTACGTCCCGAGAGAGGCCCCTCGGACCCCCCTTTAGCTGGAGGGTATCGCCCCAAGCTCTTCTTTAGTGTGTCCCGTTTTTTCAAGTTAATGATTTGGTCATCCTAATGTAGGAGGATGGAACGTTGCGTCGCGTCGGGCCGTCTGCGTCTGCCTAAATAAATCAATCATTCCAGCATTATTAGAACAATACACGTCCTACAAATCATGGTTTTCCCCCATGATATTCAACTGGTGTGCGATCATTTATAATATATTGGCTCCAAATTAAATTGTTTTTGTAAGAAAAAGTCGTGAAGCAATTATAACCCGCCGCCCCCCATCTTTGCCACCCCATATGATAATTTTTAAATCCCCTCCCCCCCAACTTTTGATCTAGATTTTTTTATTTCAATCCCGGACAGAAGAAAAAAGTAAAAAAAGGAAGGTGCATTTTAAACTCACTCTGTATTAGTAATTAACTGAATCCACATACACGTGTATAAACGTTCAGCATAAACACTTCCCATTCATTTTCCGATACATTTTTAACTGTAACCATTGGAAAGAAAGTTTTGAATAGTTGGAAATTTACGGTTATTTTTCCAAAGTTTAAGAAAACTATGACCAGGGTGGTTTTTAACCAGGTTTTCAAGTTATGAAAAAATACATCAAAACATGTTCGTGTTATATTTATTGTAGCAAGGTAAAATTTCATGAACGTTAGTATTATAATAAATATAAAAGAAGAATACCACGAAATGAAGAAAAGAAGACAATTAAATTAGGTATGTTCACTTGTATGTATGTTAAAATTAATTAATATCTAGTGGCCTAATGGTTTGAAATGCTGATACAACAGTTTGCCAAAATGAGCAAAAGCCACAAATTGATTTATTAAATATTTCTTATATTTTACTCAATTACTTAGCAGTAACATACAAAATGTATTGCCTGTAATTTTGGGACATAAACATTTAAAATATTTCAAAATAATTTTAACATTTATTTAAGCGTTTTTTTAAAAGAATTGCAGTAGTTAAATATGTTTGTATTACCTTACAAGAGAGGGTTTTTAAGTCCTAATTTTGTACCTAATAAAATAAAACGTGTTTGTGTGCAATTTATAAAATATTAACCTTTAAATCTGTTAAAAATATTTAAGAAGCGGATTTGTAAGTACCTAAGAACGTGCAAGTATTTCCGAAGGACCGCGTTGTCTAGGAGGAAGTAGGAAGAGGAGGCGAGTTGAGTTTTTGCAGCCATATTTAAGCCACCTCGTTAACCACGGCGAGTGCTTTTTACAGCCGCTATTCGAGCGAGTTTTAACTGCTAAACTTTTCGTCCCTGGAGGGAAAGTTCAACAGTCCTACCTCCCACACGATGGGGCTCGTGAGTTTAACATGCACGAATTTGGGAATCATGTTAAACAAACTTGCAGAAAATATACTAAGGGAGAAATTCAGTTTACTGTCTAACTAAATTTAGTTACCTATTATAAATATGCACATTAGAAGTATGCACATTGGAGCTATTTATACTTTTAGGAATATCAATGTGTACAATGGGAAAATCTAATATATGAAAACCTTGAAGTACACTTTGAAATTTATTTCAAAGTAAAATACAACGTTTCTGTGAAATGTTAAGCAAGAAAACAATTCGCAAAGTGCATTGACATTTGATAATTTTCTAAAAGAAAAAACTAACGCGCTAGAATTTGAGTACAGTGTTACTGTCACAGCGTAGTGCGTCATCCTGATTTGTATTTTCGTTATCACGACTTTTTGAAAAATCTCTAGGGTCTTAAAAGAGGTCTTAAAAGAATGGTCTTAAAACACATACACCTTGTAATTGTTAAAAAAGTACAGACTTTTTTATTGAAATATTGTTATCGCATTGATCCATGCAGTAAATAGTCCCATCAGCTGATTGCAAGAGTTTGCCTCGAGAGTTTCCTTAACAAAACAAAATACCCCCGTAGCAGCAAACCTGCATACTTAGCGAATTTCCAATGATATAAATTTATCTTAATACCACATAAAGCCACATACTAAGTTTCATTAATATATATTCATAAATAAACGATTTATGACATTTTAATTATTCTCCATAAGAATAACATGGCGGCTGAGTATGCAGGTTTGCTGAAATAAGGAACACTAAAAATGGGTTTTTATACAAACACTAATATAACTCAACTAGGTAAAGCCACATACCAAGTTCTATTAATTTATGTTCATATTTAAAGGAGATAACACGTTACTAATTCTCCATAAGAATAACATGGGGCTGAAGAATTTATTTGGGGGGGGGGGGTTTTGTACCCCAAAAATGGGTTTTTTGAGTTTTTTACATACAATTTTTGAAAAAGTAAAATTTTATTTTTTCCAATTGGAATCAGCTTAAAAATACGCACAATTTGATGTTTTAATCATTGCTCTACGTCAATTTGTTACTGAGATATTGAAAGTGCTAAACACAGTACGTTGTCCAATGTTATTCTTAAGGAGGATAAGAAAAATTGTATATCTCGCTTATTTATCAACTTATCCTGACGAAACTTGGTATATTGTTTCATTTCATTGTGGTCTATTGATATTTGCATAAAAATCAATTTTTTGCCTGATAGTTTCCGTAGCTGCATACTCAGCCCCATGTTATTCTTATGGAGAATAATTAACGTGTTATCTCCATTAATTATGAACATAAATTAATAGAACTTGGTATGTGGCTTTACCTAGTTGAGTTACAATGATATTTGTTTAAAAGCCCATTTTTAGTGTTCCTTATTTCAGCAAACCTGCATACTCAGCCGCCATGTTATTCTTATGGAGAATAATTAAAATGTCATAAATCGTTTATTTATGAATGTATAAATACCAAAAAATAAAATATGATTCCAATGGACAAAAATAAAATTTTACTTTTTCAAAAATTATGTGTAAAAAATTAAAAAAAAAACATTTTTGGGATACAAAACCCCCCCAAAATACCCCTTCTGATAAGTCGATCTGTCTGGTTTTCGAACTTAAAGTAATAAATGCTGCTTTACACGTTTGTACCAAATTTAATCGAAATCGGACCCTTTTTACGAGAGTTTTCGCACCCACGGACACACACACACACACACACACACACACACACACACACACACATATATATATATATATATATATATATATATATATATACAGTTTCGAACGAATGGTGTTTTTGGGGTCTGGGGACCTCATAACGAAAAGTTATCATGGTCCGGGGCCTAGGTCTTACCATGCCGACTACGGTAATAGCTTCTTCCCTATAGGGGAAATTCGCTAAAATAAAAATTAGAAATTTTTCACAGCTGATTCGAAGTAAATTCAATGAAAGAAAGTGTGTGTTGGCCTTTTAATAGTTTTTAAGATTAATTACTTTTTTATATACCAATTAACTGTTTAAATAATTTGTGTTTACATAAGTTATATGTATAGGCTATTAAAATATTTCCTTAGCGTTTTTCATAAAGAATTATTATAGTAATTAAATAATGTAATTTTGTAGAACAGCATCACCAGGTCTAAAATATTACGTCCGAATGTAAAGTGAAATAGCAGTTAAATGTAACGCTAGTAGGATCTAATTGTTTTGTCTATTTATAGATTCAAAATCAGAATAAAACAAGAGTTACTGTGAAAGAGGAGTCACAGGTTATTCTGCTAGGTCATGAAAGTTGGTCTATCTTGATTAAAGACCCAAAACAATTTTATATTTAGGATAGCAATAAACCGTTACCACCCGGTGCGGAGGTGACTTTAATTTGGCTTGCCGACGCAACACTTTGCATCGGACTTTATTTTACGACCTATCTACATTTAAGTTTAATTAAAACCGATAAGTTTTACTATAGGGTAAAATGACACTTTATGTACTATACTTGTATTGGTCAATGAAGAATTTGTGTATTTGTACACCCAAAACTTTAATAAAAACAAATGTATTCGCGTGTATTTTTAATTATACTTTCAATTTTGGAGGATGAATAAGTTATCATCTTTAGAGAATTATTCAAAAGATGAACGTTATTGGTTTATTACATTTGGATCAAAATCGTTGCGTGATATAGAAATTTAAGCGATTTAAAAATAATAAATAGAGTTAAAAATTGAATTTGAATTTGTTAGAAACCTAAAGACACAAATGCGTTGGAAATATTCAAGAAATCCTCTTTCTTGTAAGAAATACAAAAAAAAGGCATCGATTTGTATCGATATGTATCGATGTGTGGGTTATTTGGTTGGTGGATGGATGGGTTATTTATCCATCTTTATATTTATGTACTAAATTTTGTATTATCGAATTTCCCCTATAGGGAAGAAGCTATTACCGTAGTTGGCATGGTAAGACCTAGGCCCGGGACCATGATAACTTTTCGTTTTGAGGTCCCCAGACCCCAAAAACACATTATGAATTTATGAATATTTACCCCCTTAAATTTATGAATTTATTGATGAAACTTGGTATGTGGCTTTATGTGGTATTAAGATTATATTATATACATTGGAAATTCGCTGAGTATGCAGGTTTGCTGCTACGGGGGTATTTTATATACAAACTTTCTCCTTTCCAGTCAAACTGCAATATGATTCTACATTGTTGCTACTTCGTTCCATTTTAAGAATGGCTAAATCCATCGTCTCGCTCACTGTAGCAGTAGCTACACTTAGCAAATTAAAGGCCATGGGGAGTAGAAAGATTGAAAAGCCACCACAATTGTCTGAATGCAAATGGATTCTGCAGATCCGGCTTCATTAAAAGTTGAAATATCAAGATTCCAGGATTTCTCTTATTATACCACCCCACAAAGCAGGGAATTAATTTAATAATCAATCAGCAACCAAGCTGGCTGCAGGCATCTCAACTAGTTTATCTCCTAGTTGATTTATTTATAAACACAATATCTTTTTCGTTTTGCATTTTCCGATTTACATTTAAGTAGTATTTGTCAATTCAATCTGTATAAATTATGTTATTGCTCTATATATGCGTTTTTTTACCTGGCATTATCAAGAGGTTCGCCCTCAAACATCAAATGTTGAACATTTTTTTGTTGCAACGGATGTTAAATACTAGTATATAAATGAAAAACTAGCTTGGTATTTTTAAAAGTTCAATAACGGAATCTGTGTAGTGTAGATACCAACAGTTAATATTAAATCAAGTCCGTTATCAATTTCCTGCAGAAGCACCTGAGCTCTTCAGATTTCTGTGATTTCTGTTTAGTTTTCATTATCTATTAGACTGAAACATCATGAATAGGACTCAAATAGAACTAAAACAAGAACTTCACCATTTATTAGCGAATTTCCCCTATAGAGAATAAGCTATTACCGTAGTCGGCATGGTAAGACCTAGCCCCGGGACCATGATATATTTTCGTTTTGAGGTCCCCAGACCTCAAAAACACCATTCGTTCGAAACTGTATAAATCACTGTATAAATATATATATATATATATATATATATATATTCACCTCCACGTGCGAACGAGATAAATAACCATTACATTAGTCTTTCCGGTACATTTTTAACTGTAACCATTGGAAAGATAGTTTTGAATAGTTGGAAATTTACGGTTATTTTTCCAAAGTTTAAAACTATGATTTTTAACCAGGTTTTCAAGTTATGAAAAAATACATCAAAACATGTTCGTGTTATATAAAAACGTTCTCCTTTCCAGTCCAACTGCAATATGATTCTACATTGTTGCTACTAAGAAACAACAAGGAAGAGGAGAACCAAATTGCAGCTTTGAAACCACTGGAGCAATTCTGCTACATTTTGCACAAATATAGCCTGTGTACCCAGGAATGTCATAGGTCTATTGCCGTTTAGAAAGGTCCTCTGGGTTCTGGTTCTTATTATATAATCACCAGTTTTGAAAAATGTCCGATGTTCGGATTAAATTTTCTAAGAAACCAACAGTGAAAATACCTCCTATTAATTTAACCTAAATAGTTTGTAGGTCGTAGAGATGCGGGAATATATTTTAAAATTCAAAATCAAAGACCCCGCACAACAAATAGTTGATTTAAGTTACGAGATTTGCTAGTTACATAACAAGCCATAAATTTATTAAAGTTTAACAAAATATTATATTCATTAAGTATAACATCAGTCCTGTGAAAATCAATATAAAAACAACATCACCGCTGGGACATGTTAGCAAAATCAAACGATTATTACTGAACAGAACGATACGTAATCATCACTGAAGTACCAGCCTTACAGTCAACGGCCCGGCATTCCAACGTAAGTCATTCTGAAGTTTTGCCGAGTTTAATCCAGTATTTAGTTAGATCTCAGTTGTTGCAAAGAAATAAATATTAAGAAAACAAATGATTTATTTCACATTTGCTGTAGAATTTATCAGCTGATCAGATCAATAACAAGGGAGTTAATCAACCATGGCTTAAGCGATCTATAAGATCGTTCTTTGTATTTTTGAAGTTTTTACGAAATAACAAAGAGATATCAATTTTACAACGTACTTTACCCTATAACTGGTAACATGTTTGTAGAAGAAAACAGTTATTTCCTGTCTGCTTGAAATTGCAAGTACCTTTTGATAGTCTTTCGTTGTTCAGAGTTTTTTTCTATAATGTCCAATCAAATGCTTAGGCCTACAGTGTGAGTAAAGTGGTCATTTCAAATACGGTACCTTAACCTATTAAAGGTCGTGGAACGCCTTTCGTGGAAAGTAAATTGCACATCTTATTCGAAATAATTTTGATGAAGACCCCGAGTCATCAATTAGGTCTACACATGTATTTATCAAACTGCCGTTCAAAATCGGGGCTGCATCTGAGAGAAAAAGTGTTTCCAAATTCTACGATTTCAGGCTCTACCATATAAACTATTCTGCAAAATCATGGGTTCTTTTGGACCTATTGACCCACTTGTGCATTGTGATTTTCAATTTTAGAGTAGACATAGTTATGATTTCGGTGATCCTATATTATATGATATGTTTGTTATTTATGGTTTGTTGTTTTTAAGAAATGGCATTCCAATTTGGGGTGCTGAATCAACTCGTACAAAGAAACTGTTTCGGTTACAAAAGAAAGCAATACGACTGATTTTTGGAATGGCAAGGCTTGGGTCGTGCAGAGGTGTTTTTTTCTGAAAATAACTTACTGACTTTTCCCTGTCAGTGATTTTTGAAACTCTTTAATTTTTTGTTAAAAACAAACACTTTTTTCAGATGGGCCACATTTCTAGGTTTCATTTTCGTAATGCTGGATCCCTGGCAATTCCCGATCACAACACTACCTTTTTCAAAAACTAGACTTTGTATGCAGGCATTAAACTATACAATTCCCTCCCATCCGACCTCATGGCAGTAACTGAGTGGCAGTGGGTAATTTTAGGAGGAGGCTAAGATTCTTTTTGGTTGCTAAGGAATACTACTACCTTACAGTTTGTGTGGAAGAAAAACACATATTCGACTTTTGGATTGTGACAATGAAATCGATATTGTTAAACATCGCGGTATGTATTATGTGGGTAATGTGGGTATGTGGGAGATTATAAACATAAGTCAGACACTGAATACTCAGTGTGTCTGAGTATTTTATTGACAAGAAGTAATTATTGTTTTTTACCGTTGACATATATAATTTTGTAATGTTTTGAACATTGTGCTATGAATTAGTTATATTTTCTACGTCACTTTTTTTTCTAAATGACGTTTGTCAATGCCTGTAAAAGTCGAATGACAATAAATATCTGATTTCTAATTTCTGAAGAGAAAAAATAACACCACGCTTCCAAACTTGAATGTGTGATTATTATAGAAGGCTATAAAAACTCTCCTTAAGTAGGTACTCGCGGAAGATTAAATCACTCTACAAACGATGTTCTTCACATTTGTTTTGACTGTGTTCAACTGTAAATTAACAGTCATGGCTAAATTAAAACAAATATGTTTACATATGTTTATATGGGCAACATATCCCGTTATCATTTTCAGAACGGTCGATAGTCACAATCATTGCCGTTGATTTTTCAACGGGTGTTACGCTAGTTACTGTATATTGAACAGCCAAATGTCGAAGGAAATGTAAAATAACTGCATTCGCAAGTTCCTCAGTGGCAGTCATTCGTAGAGAACTTTAAGATGACATTCGATATTGATACACTCAACACTGAAAATTGTAGGTTTGAAAATATTTCACACACATGCACACTTACGCACTTTCTTGCACTTTAGGCAATATTTAACAAACAACCAGTTTCTGAAATTTTAATGTATACAAATTGTAATTCAATAATAAAAACTGAAATAAAAAAGTTGCATTCACCTTTAATTTAACTAAAAATAGATACAGACTGGTCGTAAAACCAAGCCGGAACGAAGTGATGTGTCGGCAAGCTGAATTAAAGTTACTCCGGTCCCGGCAGTCAACGTTTATTGCTACCATAAATATAAAATTGTTTCGGCAGTCTTTAATCAAGATAGATCAACTTTCGTGATCTTTTAGGTTAACCTGAGACTCCTCTTTCAACATATCTCTGGTTTTATTAGTGTTTGAAATAGTACCTGGGGGGCGAGCTATGCTAGGAAGTAGTGGTGAAATGGCGGTTTAACCCCACAATCGGCGCTTTTTTCCCATGTTATTCTTATGGGGATCAGTTTTTGCACCGACGCCCGATCCTACCCTACACAAATTTTCTTTTTGGCCCCTGCCTTATTTTCCCCCATTTTAAAATTTGCATTAATTTTAATACATCCTTTGCAGAAATCCACGAGTTCAAAAATAACTCCAGACTAAATAAACAACACATGTAAACAACTTAGAAGTTATTGTGTAGTAGTGGAGAAACACCGGTTTAACCCCACAATCGGCGCTTTTTCCCCATGTTATTCTTATGGGGAGCCGTTTTTGCGCCGACGCCAGCTCCCGCCTATAGAGCTCCCGCGCATTGGCCTGTACTAATGTCCAACCCTTGCCTATATTAAATATATTGTCCCCATCCCCATCCCTCCTCTATATTTTTTAAAATTAATTTTCAAATTCTAAAAAACTATCTTTGGTGTTTACTGTCCGATTTGTCTGCAATTTGGATATGTTATTGTCCTAGGCAAGTGTTTTAATAAATTTCACTTACATTTCCCAAATTCACTATTACGGTCAAAAATATTTTTGAAAAATACTACCAATTGCCAACTTCTTTATTTACTGTCCGATTTGTCTTCAATTTGGATGTGTTATTTTCCTAGGCAAGTGTTTTAATAAATTCCACATACATATCCCAAATTCACTATTACGGTCAAATTAAAAAATATTTTTTGAAAAATACTGCCAATTGCCACCTTCTTTATTAACTGTCTGATTTGTCTGCAATTTGGATATGTTATTGTCCTAGGAAAGTGTTTTAATAAATTTCACTTACATTTCCCAAATTCACTATAACGGTCAAATTAAAAAATATTTTTTGAAAAATACTGCCAATTGCCACCTTCTTTATTAACTGTCTGATTTGTCTTCAATTTGGATATGTTATTGTCCTAGGCAAGTTGTTTAATAAATTACACTTACATATCCCAAATTCACTATTACAGTCAAATTAAAAATTATTTTTGAAAAATACTGCCAATTGCCAACTTCTTTATTAAATGTCCGATTTGTCTGCAATTTGGATGTGTTATTGTCCTAGGCAAGTGTTTTAATAAATTTCACTTACATATCCCAAATTCACTATTACGGTCAAATTAAAAAATATTTTTTGAAAAATACTGCCAATTGCCAACTTCTTTATTTACTGTCTGATTTATTTAAAATTTGGATATGCTATTGACCTAGGCAAGTGTTTTAATCAATTTCACTTACATATCCCAAATTCACTATTACGGTCAAATTAAAAAATATGTTTGAAAAATACTGCCAATTGCCAACTTCTTTATTTACTGTCTGATTTATTTAAAATTTGGATATGCTATTGACCTAGGCAAGTGTTTTAATAAATTCCACTTACATATCCCAAATTCACTATTACGGTCAAATTAAAAAATATTTTTGAAAAATACTGCCAATTGCCAACTTCTTTATTTACTGTCCCATTTGTTTAAAACTTGGATATGTTATTGTCGTAGGCAATTGTTTTAATAAATTACACTTACATTTCCCAAATTCACTATTACAGCCAAATTAAAAATTATTTTTGAAAAATACTGCCAATTGCCAACTTCTTTATTTACTGTCCGATTTGTTTAAAATTTGGATATGTTATTGTTGTAGGCCAGTGTATATGCACCATCCACATTTTACAAATATTGCGGTTAAATGTTAAAAAATTTTGGAAAAATACCGCCAATCGGCAACTTCTTTATGGTCTGATTTGTTTAAAATTTATGTCATTATTCTAGGCTAGTGTATATGTACCATCCACATTTGACAAATTAACTATAATGGTCAAATTTAAAAAATATACTAACAATTTCAAACTTCTTTATTTATGGATATGTTATAGCTCTTATATAGGTAACAAGACCACACTACCACACGCCCCACTACCCCCATACAATACAGTATTTTGCTGTAATCCCAAAACTGACTGTTTATTGTCCGATTTGCCTACACTTTGGATATTGTCCTAAGCATTTATTGTCTGATTTATTTTTTGGATATGTTATAGCCCCCAACTATTATATCTAAAATTACAATATTATTTCCACCTATAATACTGTTGTTTGTTTTGCTGCAACCTAAAAACTAACATTGGTATTTGTGTTTTTACAAAACTATATTTTTTAAATTACTACCAACAACTCCTTTATTTACATTTCGACTTGTTATATCACCCTATATCTAAATTTACCATATATTTTTTTCCCTTTAGCGCTGTTTTGTCGTAACCAAACTTTGAATATGACTGCAATATATTACTGGCCATTGCATAAGTAAATACCCCATTTCCAAATTCAATATTACGGTTCGATTAAAAAAATAAATGCAAGCTTATTATATTTGCCACAAGCTTATTATATACATCCAGCTGTTATATTTGCCACATTTCCAATATTGTTGTGACCCTCTCAACTACCTCTCATTGTAATATAATAAGTAATCCACAAAATATTTATGGAACTGCCTAAACTTTGGATATGTTTTAAGCCAATGCAAAAATAAATTTTTAAAACCCAAAACAACTAATCTTTCTTTGTGCTTGTTTGGAGTAGTCTTTATTTTATCCAACTTAATTTTGTAGTTAAAATCAAACTTCCCACATTCTAGCTCCCTTTCCAGCCAGGGAGACATAAAGGTTACGAATATTTTCAAACAATATATCTTTTTCTACCCCTATGTTGGACTTGTTTAATAGCGCACCATATTCCAAATCCTCCAGTCTACTACATTCTTTAAATTTAACATTGCCTTTAATATCTTGCATCTCTATGTCTTCTTGTCCATTGTTACGGAAACTTTCTATTTTTGGAATTGCCATAAAATGTTGCGGTTCCGTTAGTGTTAAAGCTTGCAAGTGGCTCGTTGGTAGGTAGATAAATAATGTCCAAATCACCACTGCACGGCAACACGCCTTCCCTATTCTTATTTATCTCTATAAATACAGTTTTACAGACACCTTTAACATAGTATACACCCCTCCTTTTCTGCCAACACTCCCACAAACTTGTTTACTACAAACGCATACACATAATGCTCGCAGGAAGTAATCTTTTAATTTATCCTCTCTTTCCCTTATTTCTTTAGCCAACTGTACATTCCTCTGCAACAGTATTTTCCACATATTCCAATGTCTTCTAATTCCAGTTTCCTCTCTAAGAAAGGCTTGGAAAGTGGCTCTATTTCTTTAATAGTGTATGGGTACAGTTTATTGGTCCGGCTTCTTAAAACGTAGGGAGTAAGGTTAGGACTTTCCACTAAGAGGTATAGTGGAGAAAGGTGTATTTGATGTGCCCCCAGATTTGATGTAACACTTATGCTTTACACATACGGCATCCTCCTCTATTACCTCTACATAGTTGGTAAACAGTTAAAGCTAAATGCAGATAGAGCATACTTTATTAACTTTTCCCTTTGATCTTTTGGCAGTTTTAGTTGTACTCCAGTTATCTTCCCCCAACATGCATCGTTAAACACTAAACAACAACTGTTTTGTAATTGGCAACTTTCACCCACATGCAGAGGTACAGCATAGAATGGAGCATTTTGAAAGTACCGTTTGTTGTCTTCTATTAGTCAAACCCTTTACCAAAACCTCCACAATAGATTGTTGCCTCTAACCTTGTTATTCCATTCTCTCTAGCTAGTTTAGACGAGAACGTTTCTTTTAGTCTCGCATCTGGACAGTTTACAAAGTTTATTATATGGTTTCCTATACTTTTAATTACTCCAGGACTTGTAATCTGGCATATAAATTTATTATATATTTTTACCCTGCTATTTACATTAAACCATGTTAAACAGTCTTTACTAACATTATCTACAATAACATTATGGGGGTCCATTCGCCCCCCTGGTAGCAAAAGTTTTCTGTAAGATATTGGCACATTTCCAGCCAAATCTGGTGTTATATCGAAATCCATAAGATAGTACATTTCTTTTTCCAGATCTTGCAGTATCTTTGGAAGATCTTCCAACAAATCCTTAATTTTAACATTTGCAAGCTCTATTTTATAGGGAATTGCTATAGGATCATCATACTTTTGTTTAATTTGGTCAATATCTTTCTTTATTATTTGTAACACACCCTCGCTTTGGGGGAATGGCAGTTTGGCCACAACACCATGTCGAGCTAAAGAGAACTTTTTAAATATTCCTCGTAAGTAGCTATTAAACGAGCCACATATTTCCTTCTTAACTTTTAAATTTATTCCGAACATCCCCATCACAATCCGCAACATTGGTTATCTAACATTATGTTATCATAAAACGCATCCGTTATAGATGTTATTTAATTTTGGTTCGCCCTCGCAATAGTTTATATTACCTATGTCTGTAAGAAGGTTATTATTACGTAGATTTTCTAATAAAAACCACATACCAAATCTTTCGTTAGTAGGTTTAATACAATTCCCCAATAAATGGCTAACAGAGTACATTTCTTTTATACAAAAAGTAGCGGAAACATGTAAACAGGACAGATATATAGGCATATATGTGTTGTAAATATATATTGTATATAAACATAGGCGAGCGGCAAGTGTAACATGTAAGTGGACACCCACATGCAAATATGGAATACCCACAAATTCGACTAAATAAGTTTATAGTCTCAATATAATTAACATATTAACTAACGGCGCCATCCCGCATTAGTACCCAAATTGTCGAAATTCTATAATTCTATTCTTAGTCCTTGTATTAGGTTTTGTACTATTAAACCCAACACCCCATGCAGTAGAGTAATATATGTATTTAATATGCACATTCTACAAGACCTGTACATCTGTTGTATAAGCAGCAGAATAGACATCTCATTGTGTTGTTGTAAAGTAAAACATAAATTGTGCTGGATACAACCGGCCAGATATTAGACAGGAAATGTGTTGGAAGTGTATTGCCAAAGACAAACACCACATAGTGCAGCATGTAATCAATCCATTACTATTTAGACAGCATTGGTACAACATCCGATATATTAGCCAAACCCACAATCAAACTTGGAAAACAAACAGTAAAAGATAAATATTATAGTAACAGAAATAGTAAGAGTATAAGGACATAGTAATATTTAAAGTTTATAAAACAACACAAATGCAGAGACACAATAACACACCCCAACACATTTGGACACAGGCACAGATACTGGTTTACATCCATTTAACACAACTTTACACGTTCTGTCAACCGACACAAAAATAGTTTGTAAATTGTGTAAGAAATATATGTAATATAAACAAATTTAACACAATCATAACATTGTCCCAATGTTATGATTGTGTTAAATTTGTTTATATTACATATATTTCTTACACAATTTACAAACTATTTTTGTGTCGGTTGACAGAACGTGTAAAGTTGTGTTAAATGGATGTAAACCAGTATCTGTGCCTGTGTCCAAATGTGTTGGGGTGTGTTATTGTGTCTCTGCATTTGTGTTGTTTTATAAACTTTAAATATTACTATGTCCTTATACTCTTACTATTTCTGTTACTATAATATTTATCTTTTACTGTTTGTTTTCCAAGTTTGATTGTGGGTTTGGCTAATATATCGGATGTTGTACCAATGCTGTCTAAATAGTAATGGATTGATTACATGCTGCACTATGTGGTGTTTGTCTTTGGCAATACACTTCCAACACATTTCCTGTCTAATATCTGGCCGGTTGTATCCAGCACAATTTATGTTTTACTTTACAACAACACAATGAGATGTCTATTCTGCTGCTTATACAACAGATGTACAGGTCTTGTAGAATGTGCATATTAAATACATATATTACTCTACTGCATGGGGTGTTGGGTTTAATAGTACAAAACCTAATACAAGGACTAAGAATAGAATTATAGAATTTCGACAATTTGGGTACTAATGCGGGATGGCGCCGTTAGTTAATATGTTAATTATATTGAGACTATAAACTTATTTAGTCGAATTTGTGGGTATTCCATATTTGCATGTGGGTGTCCACTTACATGTTACACTTGCCGCTCGCCTATGTTTATATACAATATATATTTACAACACATATATGCCTATATATCTGTCCTGTTTACATGTTTCCGCTACTTTTTGTATAAAAGAAATGTACTCTGTTAGCCATTTATTGGGGAATTGTATTAAACCTACTAACGAAAGATTTGGTATGTGGTTTTTATTAGAAAATCTACGTAATAATAACCTTCTTACAGACATAGGTAATATAAACTATTGCGAGGGCGAACCAAAATTAAATAACATCTATAACGGATGCGTTTTATGATAACATAATGTTAGATAACCAATGTTGCGGATTGTGATGGGGATGTTCGGAATAAATTTAAAAGTTAAGAAGGAAATATGTGGCTCGTTTAATAGCTACTTACGAGGAATATTTAAAAAGTTCTCTTTAGCTCGACATGGTGTTGTGGCCAAACTGCCATTCCCCCAAAGCGAGGGTGTGTTACAAATAATAAAGAAAGATATTGACCAAATTAAACAAAAGTATGATGATCCTATAGCAATTCCCTATAAAATAGAGCTTGCAAATGTTAAAATTAAGGATTTGTTGGAAGATCTTCCAAAGATACTGCAAGATCTGGAAAAAGAAATGTACTATCTTATGGATTTCGATATAACACCAGATTTGGCTGGAAATGTGCCAATATCTTACAGAAAACTTTTGCTACCAGGGGGGCGAATGGACCCCCATAATGTTATTGTAGATAATGTTAGTAAAGACTGTTTAACATGGTTTAATGTAAATAGCAGGGTAAAAATATATAATAAATTTATATGCCAGATTACAAGTCCTGGAGTAATTAAAAGTATAGGAAACCATATAATAAACTTTGTAAACTGTCCAGATGCGAGACTAAAAGAAACGTTCTCGTCTAAACTAGCTAGAGAGAATGGAATAACAAGGTTAGAGGCAACAATCTATTGTGGAGGTTTTGGTAAAGGGTTTGACTAATAGAAGACAACAAACGGTACTTTCAAAATGCTCCATTCTATGCTGTACCTCTGCATGTGGGTGAAAGTTGCCAATTACAAAACAGTTGTTGTTTAGTGTTTAACGATGCATGTTGGGGGAAGATAACTGGAGTACAACTAAAACTGCCAAAAGATCAAAGGGAAAAGTTAATAAAGTATGCTCTATCTGCATTTAGCTTTAACTGTTTACCAACTATGTAGAGGTAATAGAGGAGGATGCCGTATGTGTAAAGCATAAGTGTTACATCAAATCTGGGGGCACATCAAATACACCTTTCTCCACTATACCTCTTAGTGGAAAGTCCTAACCTTACTCCCTACGTTTTAAGAAGCCGGACCAATAAACTGTACCCATACACTATTAAAGAAATAGAGCCACTTTCCAAGCCTTTCTTAGAGAGGAAACTGGAATTAGAAGACATTGGAATATGTGGAAAATACTGTTGCAGAGGAATGTACAGTTGGCTAAAGAAATAAGGGAAAGAGAGGATAAATTAAAAGATTACTTCCTGCGAGCATTATGTGTATGCGTTTGTAGTAAACAAGTTTGTGGGAGTGTTGGCAGAAAAGGAGGGGTGTATACTATGTTAAAGGTGTCTGTAAAACTGTATTTATAGAGATAAATAAGAATAGGGAAGGCGTGTTGCCGTGCAGTGGTGATTTGGACATTATTTATCTACCTACCAACGAGCCACTTGCAAGCTTTAACACTAACGGAACCGCAACATTTTATGGCAATTCCAAAAATAGAAAGTTTCCGTAACAATGGACAAGAAGACATAGAGATGCAAGATATTAAAGGCAATGTTAAATTTAAAGAATGTAGTAGACTGGAGGATTTGGAATATGGTGCGCTATTAAACAAGTCCAACATAGGGGTAGAAAAAGATATATTGTTTGAAAATATTCGTAACCTTTATGTCTCCCTGGCTGGAAAGGGAGCTAGAATGTGGGAAGTTTGATTTTAACTACAAAATTAAGTTGGATAAAATAAAGACTACTCCAAACAAGCACAAAGAAAGATTAGTTGTTTTGGGTTTTAAAAATTTATTTTTGCATTGGCTTAAAACATATCCAAAGTTTAGGCAGTTCCATAAATATTTTGTGGATTACTTATTATATTACAATGAGAGGTAGTTGAGAGGGTCACAACAATATTGGAAATGTGGCAAATATAACAGCTGGATGTATATAATAAGCTTGTGGCAAATATAATAAGCTTGCATTTATTTTTTTAATCGAACCGTAATATTGAATTTGGAAATGGGGTATTTACTTATGCAATGGCCAGTAATATATTGCAGTCATATTCAAAGTTTGGTTACGACAAAACAGCGCTAAAGGGAAAAAAATATATGGTAAATTTAGATATAGGGTGATATAACAAGTCGAAATGTAAATAAAGGAGTTGTTGGTAGTAATTTAAAAAATATAGTTTTGTAAAAACACAAATACCAATGTTAGTTTTTAGGTTGCAGCAAAACAAACAACAGTATTATAGGTGGAAATAATATTGTAATTTTAGATATAATAGTTGGGGGCTATAACATATCCAAAAAATAAATCAGACAATAAATGCTTAGGACAATATCCAAAGTGTAGGCAAATCGGACAATAAACAGTCAGTTTTGGGATTACAGCAAAATACTGTATTGTATGGGGGTAGTGGGGCGTGTGGTAGTGTGGTCTTGTTACCTATATAAGAGCTATAACATATCCATAAATAAAGAAGTTTGAAATTGTTAGTATATTTTTTAAATTTGACCATTATAGTTAATTTGTCAAATGTGGATGGTACATATACACTAGCCTAGAATAATGACATAAATTTTAAACAAATCAGACCATAAAGAAGTTGCCGATTGGCGGTATTTTTCCAAAATTTTTTAACATTTAACCGCAATATTTGTAAAATGTGGATGGTGCATATACACTGGCCTACAACAATAACATATCCAAATTTTAAACAAATCGGACAGTAAATAAAGAAGTTGGCAATTGGCAGTATTTTTCAAAAATAATTTTTAATTTGGCTGTAATAGTGAATTTGGGAAATGTAAGTGTAATTTATTAAAACAATTGCCTACGACAATAACATATCCAAGTTTTAAACAAATGGGACAGTAAATAAAGAAGTTGGCAATTGGCAGTATTTTTCAAAAATATTTTTTAATTTGACCGTAATAGTGAATTTGGGATATGTAAGTGGAATTTATTAAAACACTTGCCTAGGTCAATAGCATATCCAAATTTTAAATAAATCAGACAGTAAATAAAGAAGTTGGCAATTGGCAGTATTTTTCAAACATATTTTTTAATTTGACCGTAATAGTGAATTTGGGATATGTAAGTGAAATTGATTAAAACACTTGCCTAGGTCAATAGCATATCCAAATTTTAAATAAATCAGACAGTAAATAAAGAAGTTGGCAATTGGCAGTATTTTTCAAAAAATATTTTTTAATTTGACCGTAATAGTGAATTTGGGATATGTAAGTGAAATTTATTAAAACACTTGCCTAGGACAATAACACATCCAAATTGCAGACAAATCGGACATTTAATAAAGAAGTTGGCAATTGGCAGTATTTTTCAAAAATAATTTTTAATTTGACTGTAATAGTGAATTTGGGATATGTAAGTGTAATTTATTAAACAACTTGCCTAGGACAATAACATATCCAAATTGAAGACAAATCAGACAGTTAATAAAGAAGGTGGCAATTGGCAGTATTTTTCAAAAAATATTTTTTAATTTGACCGTTATAGTGAATTTGGGAAATGTAAGTGAAATTTATTAAAACACTTTCCTAGGACAATAACATATCCAAATTGCAGACAAATCAGACAGTTAATAAAGAAGGTGGCAATTGGCAGTATTTTTCAAAAAATATTTTTTAATTTGACCGTAATAGTGAATTTGGGATATGTATGTGGAATTTATTAAAACACTTGCCTAGGAAAATAACACATCCAAATTGAAGACAAATCGGACAGTAAATAAAGAAGTTGGCAATTGGTAGTATTTTTCAAAAATATTTTTGACCGTAATAGTGAATTTGGGAAATGTAAGTGAAATTTATTAAAACACTTGCCTAGGACAATAACATATCCAAATTGCAGACAAATCGGACAGTAAACACCAAAGATAGTTTTTTAGAATTTGAAAATTAATTTTAAAAAATATAGAGGAGGGATGGGGATGGGGACAATATATTTAATATAGGCAAGGGTTGGACATTAGTACAGGCCAATGCGCGGGAGCTCTATAGGCGGGAGCTGGCGTCGGCGCAAAAACGGCTCCCCATAAGAATAACATGGGGAAAAAGCGCCGATTGTGGGGTTAAACCGGTGTTTCTCCACTACTACACAATAACTTCTAAGTTGTTTACATGTGTTGTTTATTTAGTCTGGAGTTATTTTTGAACTCGTGGATTTCTGCAAAGGATGTATTAAAATTAATGCAAATTTTAAAATGGGGGAAAATAAGGCAGGGGCCAAAAAGAAAATTTGTGTAGGGTAGGATCGGGCGTCGGTGCAAAAACTGATCCCCATAAGAATAACATGGGAAAAAAGCGCCGATTGTGGGGTTAAACCGCCATTTCACCACTACTCTAGGAAAAAATACCCTTGCTCTTGAGCCAATTGATAGTTTTCGTTTTAGTAGTAGTAATAAGCACAATTTAAACTTTTCAACTGCACATTTATGGCCGATAGTCACAGCCGCAGACTTAGGCAGAAATTAGAGGATAAGTTGACTAAGGACGGGGTTGGGGTCTCATCGGAAATTTTCCCAGGGGCACCTATGCATCACTATACTAAGAAGATGGACACGGGACGAAACAAGCTCGATAAAGAAAAGGGAAGATTAAACATAATGTTTGGTGGAGTCAATGATACCTCTAAGGAGTCTGTGGACAGTATGTTTGGCGATGTATGTGTGGCCTTTAGATATAACAACAGTGAGTCATGCGACAGAGACTTTTTAGTGATAGTTGAAACGCCTTACAGACATGATGACATTAGTTATAACGAATCAATTCGTTATCAAAATTCTAAACTTAAGGAACTGTATATTAGGTTAGGTTGGTTTTATATCCCAATGAATTTCTCGCTGTCCCGCAACACTACACTAGGCAGGGCCTACATTTAAATGGCAAAGGCAAAGAAATATTGAACAAAGGCTACTCTTTGTTCAATAGTAGCTGATTCATTAAAAAAAACAAATCTAGTTTTTTAGTATGGACAATGGCCTAATACTACCTAGGCCTAATACAGACACATTTTGTGATCCGGAACCTCGAATTAATACCACAAAGTCCACCAATTTTTTAAAGTTTGCACATCTGAATGTTCAAAGAGGCCTACTTTCAAAGAGGGATCAGATAGAAATTTTCCTTGAAGATGAGTGACCTCATGTGTTTCTTGTAACTGAACACGGACAAAAAAATCTCTCAAACTTGGAAAATATCTCTCTCACAAACTATAGGTTATGCAGCTCCTTTTGTCGTGAGGACAGGTTGGGTGGTGGTACAGCCATTTACATTAGACTGGGTTTTGATATTTCTCAAGGCATCCCTGACACTAGAAAGTTCTCACATTCTTTTATCTTTGAAATTGCAGAAATTATATTATCCATCAACGAACATTTAACTCCTTGTGCAGTAATTTACAGGCCTCCCATTAATGACAGCACTAGTTTTAACTTGTTTTTTGAATCGTTAGATAATTATGTGTTCTCAAGAGCCAAAAATACCCGACAATTAGTGATTGCGGGTGACTTCAACATCGACCCAGTGCAACATGAAAATGAAATTAAATATTTTCGTGATATTTTAACTAGTTATGGCTTGAACATTTTTGTAGACTTCCCAACTAGGATCAGTGAGCATTCAGATAGCTGTTTAGATACTTTTATTTCCAATATTAGTGGCAATATTCTTTCAACAAAACCTTTTATATCTGATCATTCAGCCTTGTTATTCGAGGTTCCGGTTTTAGGCCAACCTAGAAATAACGTAAATTATAGTTTAAGCAGAGATTTCCTGATAATAGTATTAAGGAACTTAGGTTAAGATTAGGCAGAGAGGACTGGAGGGATTTTTATAACGCCCATTCTGTTAATTGTCAATATGAGGAATTTGTTGAGACTTTCTCTTATCATATGGAGATAGCCTGTCCTCTACGGAAATTTAAAGCAGTACACTCTAGAAAAAATAATTGGATCACTGATGAAATCAGAACTATGAAAAAAGGGTTGTTAGATATTTATTCAAAGATGGGTCGCAACAAAGGATAGCACTGTCAAACATCATTACAACGTACAAAAGCTCAATTATAGGAAGAAAATCACCACAGAAAAATACAATTTTGTTCAAAATAAAATGAAAACCTCAAATAATCCAAACAAAACATCTTGGCAGTTCGTTAACTCTCTTAGAAACAAGCCCCATAGTTCACAAAAAATATCACTTCAGAAATAAATGACAGAGTTGAAATTAATCCTGACATGGTTTGCGACATTTTTAATGACTTCTTTTCTGATGTTCAACAGGTTTACTCTCTTTCAAATACAACAAAGTTAGTTTAAGGTTAAGATTAGTTTTTTCTGCGATGGTAGAAATCAAACAAACTCCCAGCTTACAAGTTTTCCATTAATTAACAAAAAATCACTTGTCAAAATAATAACTTCACTACCAAATAAAAAGTCAACTGGCTATGACGGCATTTCAATAAATTTAGTCAAAAAGTGCTATCCCGAGTTGATTGATTCTTTACTGGTTCTGATAAACAATTCCGTAGAGAAGGGCGAGTTTCCGGACGCAGCTAAGCTGGCTCTAATCAAGCCAATTTTTAAAAAGATGATCCACGTTTGCCTGGGAACTATAGCCCAATCTCGCTCCTACCATCCATCTCCAAGATACTGGAAAGAGTAGTATGCGAGGCCTTGGTCAACTATCTTAGCAACCACTCAATTATTTTTAAAAACCAATTCGGTTACCAAAAGCAGAAGTCCACAAAGTTAGCTCTGGTTAGTTTCATCAATTCCTGCATCGACTCCTTGGATGGTGGTGGCACAGCCATGGGCTGCTTCATCGACCTGTCCAAGGCGTTTGATTGCGTTTCCCACCCAGTTCTTATAAATAAGTTAGCAGCAATAGGCATCAAAGATAAAGCACTAAATTGGATTAGTTCATAACTCTCAAATAGATCTCACAAAACAAAAATTGACTTTCTTGACCAAGATGGCATCAGAAAATGTTCTTACTCAAACTCAAAATCAGTATACTTTGGAGTTCCGCAAGGATCCATATTAGGGCCTATCTTATTTCTTCTATACATCAACGACATCTCTGACTATCTACCCGGTAATATTCTCACAGCTTTCGCAGATGACACTTCAATTTTAACTTCAAGCAAACATTTCAGTGTTTTAGAGCAGCAGACTTTTTTCAACCTTAACATAATCTCACAAATTTCTCAGGTATAAATCTTCATATCAATCCCAAAAAAGCACAGTTCATACATTTCATGACCGACCAGAAAAGGAACCGTTTAACTAAAGCAGGTACAACTTTTCCTTCGGTTGTACTTGATGAGATGATCACTGAGGAAGCTCAATCTGTCGAGGAGTCAGATTGGACGGTGGCCTTAGGTGGAACGAACATGTAGATAAACTTGCCAAACAACTCGCTTCAAATATTTTTGTTTTGACAAATATTTCTCTTTGAACAATATTGCACAATCTAAATTGGTATATTTTGGCTTGATTGAGAGTCTGATTAGGTACTCTATTATATACTTTGGGGATTTTACAGTAATATTAATCTAAATAGAATTTTTGTACTCCAGGAAAGAGTGATAAGGTGCATTTTTAAACTTAAGCCTACAAAATCATGTTTTGACCACTTCAAAGAACTGCAAATTTTGAAAGTGCCTAGTATGTTTGAAGTAACTAGTTATGTTAAAGAACACAACCTTGTTAAAGCTCATCAGCATTCTTACAGTACCAGAAATAGAAACATCAATCCTTCTGTGTCTCACAACTTAAAGCTTTTTGAGAAAAAGCCGGATTACATTGGTGTTAAGCTATTTAATCAACTTCCTTCTCACATAGCCCAGATTAGTAACTTAAACAAATTTAAATACGAGCTCAAAAAGTACCTCTTAGATCAATGTCTTTACCAACTTCCATCATACCTAACCTGACTCTCTAACCTGTCAAGATTCTTTTTACAACCCCGCCCCTCTCCATTTGCGTCTCTGCCTATCATGATTATGACAGCATTATGAAGATGTGCCAAATGAAACCTGAAGAAGCTGACTGGTCCTATGCCACAAATGGTCAATCGGAACGACGTGGGATATAACTATAATATATATATATATATATATATATATATATATATATATATATATATATATAAACCCCTATTGATCGATACTTTATCATGTGAGTCTTACCATTGGGATTTAGATATAAACCCAACGTCTTACTTAATAGCTCTCTGGTAGTTTTTCACCAGCTGTATTGATTTTTTTGTTACGATTTGGAACTCTATAATCCAACGAGGTTAAATATATCTAGAGATCTCGTGTAAAAAATGTGTAACTTACATGGTCGACCGCCATATGCCTCTCTGTGAACTCTGCTCCGTTGGCAACCATCATAGTAACCAATCAAATACTCTCTTCACGACAGTCAGCTGACATTTGACTTGTTAAGAGAGGATTTGATTGGATACCTGGGGAAAATGGCGATTGACCGTGTGGGTTTTTTACACGAGACGATACCTTTAGATGTATTAACCTCGTTGCTAAAATGCCAGTGTCAAAATGTAATTCCTAGAAACTTGAAACTTCAATGCATACGGTAGGTCACAAACAAGATGCGCAGTAGATCAGAGGTGTAACCGATGCTGACCAGTAGGTCCCAAGACAACAAAGCTCGCATTTGTAAAAAATATAAACTATAATCTTCATGTTATGATTTAAATTCGGATATTTAATTGGAATAACACGATAACAAATCACTTTAAAATTAAAACACTTTTAATTGCGTGAAAACCTAATTATTAAGCATGCATTTTCTCAGGCCATTTTCAGAAAAACTATAATGGACGCGATTAAAAAGGCAACTATTGAATTAATAACCTTTGTTTATTTTAGAATCTAATTACATTCCATTCATGGAAACCCCAAAGTTTTCAGAGCTCTCAAAATTTAAAGTTATCAAGTCTAATAACAACGAGTATTTAATCTCAAGCAAGACACAAATTAAAGAATAAAAAATCATCGTTTGCCAAACCGAAAAAATAAACTATGATCCTCTGTGAATATTGTAAAACTCCTTCCCCGGGGTTCAGAGATCCTTTTTCACACAGAAACTACTCGATTAAGAGTGTAGGTTACATTTCGATTCAAATAAATTTTGTTTTTATAAAAGCGTTACCAAGTAAACGTGCTGAGATTGTTTCATGAAGTTTTTATGTAACGTGAATTCAATTAGATTTATTCCAAATTATATATTGATGTTTGTTTGTTCGGGAACTTAACACCAGGATGCCAGGAATATTTTATACCGGTTTTAAATGCTCCTTTAAATAATTTAAAGGATTAATGTTTAAATAAAAACTCCAAAAAGTTTCATAGTTTGAAATATAATTTCGTTTAAAATTGAAGTAAAAGATTTGTGGTTTGAGTTGAGAGTTTATGTTCAAAGATAATTTTTAACAGACCCACTACGATAACGTCATTTTAAGGATATCCTATGTCAGGCTATCCTATGACATTGCGCAATATACTTTGTAGATTTCAATTAATTCATATCCAGATTAGCCAGTACCCCAATTTATTAAGACAACGGTAACAATAAAACTGCTGCACCAAATGGTTGAATGACATAGTAATGGGCAGAGACAACGGATTTTGAAAGTAATTACCTTGCATTAGAGTGCAATTAACAAAACCCAAACGCCCTACCATGTCCATCAAGTTGAACGTTGTTCACGTGTCCATATAGGAGTACTAAACTAACTTGCCCCAACATTGTTTTATACCTCAATTCCTTTATCGTAAGATTCGTATGTGTGTTTTGATGAGTCGAAAGTTAGAAGGCGAAGCGAGGTCTCATTTGATGAAAAGTCCGAAACAGTTTTACATTTACAGCGCCCATAAAGCGTTTATTGCAGAACAGGAAAGTGGGTCCTGAATTCGCCTCCAAATTCGTCTTACCTTGGGCTTTTACTTTACGATCGCAACAAATCTCTCATTTTATTTTCTTTGATTACTATTAACAAAAGTAAGGTATATTTTATTTGGGTACATATTTTTTGAAGGTTAATATCGATTTTAAAGACAAATGTTGGCAACGTATACAAAAATTAACTTATATCCAAGGAAAAACAGTCGTTTTTACTTTTTACTGTTCTACGAAGAAGTAAAAATTCCTTTAGGAGTAATCGATTTCGACATTATTTATTTTACAACATATGGAACTCTATTAATAAAGTCCTATGTCTCACTACCAGTCTTTAAATAGTCATTGTATTGGCATATGACAAAATGTATATTGAAACAGAGTCTTTAAAATGGTTTCAGTTTGTTGAATAATTACTTTACTGCCTTATATTATGATATTTTTTCGAACAGAATTAAAATTAAATAAATTGAGAATTTGCCAATTTCTAGCAAAATTGTTTTAAACCTGCAAGATTGGGCAAGTAGGATTTTTAAAACTAGTCATTACATTTTTTTAAACTATAATGTTTTAGTTCATTTGTAAAACCCATGTTAAATTTTAATTATATAGTGTTTAGGAAAACTAATATTAGTTGATTGACATCTAGTTTTATCAAGTAATTAGTGAATTTCCTATGGAAAGTGAACTATTAGCATGACCCGCACGGTGAAACTTAAGCCCGGGACCACCATAGAAGTTCCTAACGTGACCCCTGAACACGTTTTAGGGGGTCGATCAAAATTATATATATACACTTGCATTCCTCAGTCAACTCAAGTTTAAATCAACCTCGTAGTTCATCAACCAACGAAAACTACACAATAATGACCTTTGGTGAGCACATTAACACCTACACAGGCGGTCCCATATCGGTTCGATATCGAAACATTTGACCAACCGGTTGCTTGTTCGTTTTATCGAATTAACTTCCGACTATGATGGTTGTTTCGAAGTGTATAAAAGCAACAAATAAAGTGCTCACTCAATCAAAGACAATCGGATAAAAATAAAACGCGTTGGTTACAATGTTAAATTGGAGTTCTAAAAATTTATTTACGTGTAAAAAATAACAACAAATTAGACTTCAGTTCACGACAAAATTATATTAACCTAACCTAAGCTAACTCCGCAGAGCGCTGTATGGTGGCTGATCGTTGAAGAACACAATTACAAATAAATGAATTTGTAAAAACAAAATAAAGTCAAATTAAACATAAATTGCAGACCCCAAAAAGTAAGCATCGAAAGTAGGATTCAAGCCCGTGACCACATGATCTTGAATCATCACCAGCATATCCACTGGGCTAATGGGCTAAATCATTCGACAGAACAAACAATCGGTTTGATTACATTTTCCAATCTCGTTACAAACGATATTCGCGTTACTGAACCTCCCGTGTAGGCGATAATGTGCTCACCTTGTTTTGTAACAGCTGATTAATATTCACTTCATGTGAGCAAATTAGTATCGCCTACACTACTAAATAAATCAGCTATTGTTTATTTAAATCAGCTGATACTAACATGTGTTATTAGCCAAAGATAGTATGTGCATTCGTTTAAACGGCTTTCCAAAACTCATTCAGAACAGTCAAAATATCGATGTTTTCAGATTTCAATAAAATTGGAATAAATGTATGTTTTTACACTAGTTTTGAGTTTTAAAAGTTTTGTTTGTGGAAATTCACTTCCCTCACATCAGAGTGCTGCGTGCGAACTCGTTATTTTATTTGATTAGAAAAACTAACAACAGATTTGGTCACATAAGATCTTCAAAATTTAGCTTACTTGGCCTTCAACATCAGTCATATGACAAAATATTCATAACGTTTATTAGTTATGCTTAACACAAAGCAATGGAAAACAGTCAAGGACGGTTAAACGAATGTGTGGAGAAAATTGGAAAATTACAATCGTGCAATGCATTTAAACTTGAATATGAAGAGTTGCAATTTATTACTTCACAACCATACTTGCATAATGATGGCTTTAGTCAAAGAGATCAGCTGCTTGTTGACGCTTTGAGGCGGAATCAGGTCCACCACGAGTTGAACAGGAATCAGGGCAGCCAACACTTGGCAATAAATAACAAAACGCATCAAACTATTTCATTCAAATTATTTATTTAAAGATATTCGTACTTGCATTACATTTGCTTGTATGTATAATTCGAGTCAGCGATGTGTCAGGGGGTTCTGTTTGGTTGAGTTTTCATTTAGATTAAATTCTATACTCAAACAGAGGTAAAAATAAAAATTTATTCGGAGTAATCCTTTATTGGTCAGGGTAACGTTTATAATTAAGTAATGTTAGCTCATACGATATACCTTAGAATGACTTCTGTCGCGCCGCATAATGAAAAATGTACATAATTTTATAATATGCGTCAGTGCCTCAACAAAAAGTTAATGTGTCTTGTACTCAATTTTTGTTTAATTTGTACACAATTTTGTTGTTATAACAAACGAAAAAATACTTCCTTTAAGGAATTTCCCCTATTAGGAAGAAGCTATTACCGTGGTTGACATGGTTGGCATGGAAGACCTAGGTCCGGGACCAAGATAACTTTTTTTGAGGTTCCCAATTACCAAAAACACCATTCGTTCAAATTTTGATATATGTATATAAATACATATATATATATATATATATATATGTGTGTGTGTGTGTGTGTGTGTGTGTGTGTGTGTGTGTGTGTGTGTGTGTGTGTGTGTGTGTCCGTAAGCACGATAACTCTCGTAAAAAAGGTCCGATCTTAATGAAATTTGGTACAAATTTGTAAAGTACCATTTATTTGAACGAGTTAGAATACCCCCGTCGCAGCAAACCTGCGTAATCAGCGAATTTCCAATGCATGCAAATGTTTCTCACTACCACATAAAGCCACTTACCAAGTTTCATAAAAATACATAAATAAATAAGTTATCTATAGCTTCAATTCTTAAACTTAAGTAAGCCATTGTTATAATTACTAATAATAACGCTTTTGGCAGTTTCATTCTTACTTATGTTTTTTATTTTTACCTAGACGTTTCATATGTTTTATACACACACATATATATATAAATTTGAAAGAATAGTGTTTTTGGCATCTGGGGTCCTCAAAAAAAGTTATTATGGTCTCGGGCTTAAGACTTACCATGAGACCTACGGTAATAGATTCTTCCCTATAGGGGAAATTCGCTAAAACCAGATGAATCGCAACGTCCGAAGGGGGGTTTTGGGGGGGAGTTTCGTAGCCCACAAATGGTTTTTTTTGGGGTTACATGTAACTTTTATTTAAATTAAATTTTATTGTGTATCGAATTCAGCTTAAAAACGAGTTCGCACGCTGACGTGAGGGAAGTGAATTTACGCATAAAAAACTTTTAAAACTCAAAATAATTATAAAACATACATTTATTCCAATTTTTATTGAAATCTGAAAACATTGATTTTTTGGCTGTTCTGAAGCTGCTGGTTTCATTAACCTGCAATGCTGGGAATACAATTTTGCACATTATAAGGTTAGGAGAAGGTACAGTCAGGCTTTAAAGTAGGCGTGAGGTTGCTGGGGATGATAAAAGTACTCTAACAAAGGAATAACAAGTTTTTCTAGTGTAAAACCCCCATAAGACAACGTAGGTACTGTGTTTAGTCGAAGCATTTTCTTTAATAACTCGGTAAATATTTATGCTAGAATGACGAGAGAGGGCTTAAAACTTTCGGTTCACTTATTACCAACTTTTTACTTGCATTAATTTTACATACAGGGCTTTTTTAACCCTTTTTGGGCCCAAAAACTCGAAATTTTAAAGATTAATCCCCAAAAAGGGGTTTAGAGTTTTCCGATTGTTTTGCCCAACGAACTTGTCCAACTGATTACAGAAAGGTACGTCCCTACCAAATTTGAAGTAAATCGGACCAAAAATGCGACCACTAGAGCGCATATATATATATATATATATATATATATATATATATATATATATTATTACTTTTAAAAGAAAATTACTAGAGTACCCTTTAAAATTCATTTTTAATTCACTGACACGTGTTTCAGGTTTACCTCATGATCACAGTGCAGCTAATTAGGTGCACTGTGATCATGAGGTAAACCTCGAAACACGTGTCAGTAAATTAAAAATGAATTTTAAAGGGTACGCTGGTAATTTTCTTTTAAAAGTAATAATAATAACAGTATCCCTATGCAGTGAACTAAATAATACAATATATATGTCTATATATATATATAAAATTTTGAACGACCCCCAAAACGTGTTCAGGGGGTCAAGTTAGGAACTTCTATGGTGGTCCGGGGCTTAAGTTTCACCGTGCGGGTCATGCTAATAGTTCACTTTCCATAGGAAATTCACTAATAAAACCAATTTGGTGTTTTGATCATTTCTCTACGTCAATCGGTTACTGAGATATTGAAAGTTCTAAACACAGTACGTAGCATAATTTTATTCTTAAGGAGGAAAAGAAACATTTTATATCTCACTTATTTATGAACATAAACTAACGAAACTTGGTATACGGCTTCATCTGGTTGTGGTTTATTGTGTTTGTACAAAAAAACATTTTTCGCCGATGGTTCCCGTAGCAGCAAACCTGGGGAGAATAATTTAAATGTTGTATATCGCTCATTTATAAATGTAAATGGACGAAACTTAGTATGCGACATCTAGATAAGTTCTATTGGTATTTTCATTAAAACCCATTATTTTGTGTTCCTTGTTGCAGCAAACCTGCGTACTCATCCCCAATGTTATTCTTATGGAGAATAATTCACATTTTAAATCTCGCTTATTTGTGAATATATTTCTTCTGAATCCTTGGAAGTGGCTTAATGTGTTATTAAGACATATATATTCATTGGAAATTCACTGAGTACGCAGGTTTGCTGCGACGGGGGTATTTATTGAATACATCATTCTTAGTGTATAGTTTCTGTGGACTGTGTTATCCGCAACGCTCTATTTCACTACGTAGAAATGTACTTACAGATGTTTCCGAGGATCCGATAATCTGTTCAAAAATACCGATCAAAGATACCATTTTGAGCAACAGTTGTGCTGATCTTAAATCAAACGAAAATGCGCCATCGTACTATTAGTACCATAATAGTAATGATTAAAAATACCCCCGTAGCAGCAAACCTGCATACTCAGCGAATTTCCAATGCATATATATGTATCTTAATACCACATAAAGCCACATACCAAGTTTCATCAATATACATTCATAAATAAACGATTTATGACATTTTAATTATTCTCCATAAGAATAACATGGCGGCTGAGTATGCAGGTTTGCTGAAGGAAGGAAAACAAAAAATGGGGTTTTATACAGATATCAATATAACTCATTTAGGTAAAGCCACGTACCAAATTTCGGTACATTGGTATTATACGGATGCCACTATTTTTGGAGGTTAAATTTTTACCGGATACAAAGGATAACTACATAATTCGAAAAAACGTACTTTTATTGACTTACTGTACAAATTTTACATCATTCTGATGAGCGGTCTTTGTGTTGTGCCTCCCAAAAGACAGCGATGTCCGCTAGGAACGTGTTGAATGCGTCGCTGCCGCTAGCAGCCACACCCGATCGCCACATGTACTCCGCCAAATATACAGCGCGCTGCGGCAGTTATGTTAGGATGGGTTACCATAAAAATACGTACGGTTTCCTCTTCATTTCGAGGTAAATCCCACACCAGATGAACGTCACTCATTATGAAAACAAATGTAACGTAGTGACGGCAACAAATCACTCATGACACTGACCCAGATACAGGTGGTGACAGGTGATGCGCGCGCTCCGGTCAACGACCTGACCTTGGCCTATTTGGAGGGAGTTTGGCGGCCTGAAGTATGACTCATCAGGTATCATTCGATTCGTAACAAAACAAGGAAAGTTCTACAATCATTTTTATGATAACCCATCCTAACATAACTGCCGCAGCGCGCTGTATAAGGGTGGCATCCGTATAATACCAAAGTACCCAAATTTCATTAATTTATTTTCATAATTAAGGGAGATAACACGTTACTTATTCTCCATGAGAATAACATGGGGCTGAGTATGCAGGTTTGCTGCTACGGGAGCCTTTGGCAAAAAATTGTTTTTTTGAGCAAATATCAATGGTCCACAACCAGATGAAGCCGTATACCTAGTTTTGTCAGTATACGTTCATAAATAAGCGAGATATAAAATTTTTCTTTTCCTCCATAAGAATAACATTAGACAACGTACTGTGTTTAGCACTTTCAATATCTCGGTAACCAATTGACGTAGAGAAATGATCAAAATACCAAATTGTGTGTTTTTTTAAGCTGAATCCAATAGTAAAAACTAAAATTTGACTTTTTCCAAAATTATATGTAAAAAATTCAAAAAACCCATTTTTGGGGTACAAAACCCCCCCAAAATACCCCTTCGGATAAAGCGATCTGGCTGGTTTTCGAACTTAAAGTCATAAATGTTACTTTACACGTTTATACCAAATTTCATCAAAATCGGATAATTTTTACGAGAGTTATCGTGCTCACGGACACACATATATATATACAGTTTCGAACGAATGGTGTTTTTGGGGTCTGGGGACCTCAAAACCAAAAGTTATCATGGTCCCGGGCCTAGGTCTTACCATGCCGACTACGGTAATAGCTTCTTCCCTATAGGGGAAATTCGCTAAAATGAATAGGTGACGTGGATTGAAAACAAAATTCGTCGACAGTTTCCCCTGGTAAATTCATTATAACCACAGTGACTACACTGTCTAGCTAATGATTAATGTGCATCTTCTCGAATCTATTCCCGACCAGTTACTGTCAGTTCGGAGCCAGTTTTGTCTCCATAAACACCGCGATAGCGCCTCGTGGGACCAGACCAGACCGAGATGGCGGGCGTCCGATTGATATGCGACGGTTAGAGGCCCAGCGAGGAACTATATCAAGATAATGGAGGCAGATGCGCTTCTACGGTTTGGGTTTCAAAGTGTTAGTTTGTTTTATTGTAATTTACTGTTCAGTTTGTTTGTCTGCGGTTAATGATCGCAGCGTGTGGCTAGACGGAACTGGAAATAGTTATTCCGAATAAATATCTCAGTGAATGTGTCAGATATACGGTCAGAAATGTATTACGATGTTGAAATTAACAGAATTTATTTATCGTATGGTTGTTCGTGGATAGTTGGAAATCTCTATGCAGAGAGAGACAGTTAACCTCGCTTCAGAGAACTAGTTTTTTGTTGTTTTCTAGACAGGTGGACCTATAGCTTAGCTGGTAAAGTAGGCTAACACAAGAGAGATAACCCACTCTAGATAATTTGATTAAGATTTCTCCAACGTTATTCTATCTCTTTTAACAACTGTGATGTCTTTATCGCCTCGGTCTCCCTTTATAGGTAAGGTTGTCATACTAATAAATTGACGGTTAGTATGGCACAATTGATAGTACAATTATTACTAAAACTTCCGTCAATTTCACTGTCCAGCCCACATGCACACATACTCTCCCAGCGCTTTGACATACAACCAGCGCCCGCCCCCAGCTGCGAAAAGAGTATGAACTCCTCAGACTTTGATTTTTGTATAGACTTACAGTACCTTAATCCCAGCTTCTGTGGGTTTTCCGAGATTTTTATAGTGTACTCAATAGCTTCAATAGCTTTAAAGCCGTTGCAAGAGTACGACTTCATTGTCCTCCGATTTAAGTCAACATATTTTATAAAATAGATCGGTAAAAATTCCAACTTGAGTTCATTGAGAAAACTGGGGACAGTAAAAATCTATTAATCTTTAAAGAAAAACTGCGTCCAAGAAAAAACTAGTTGCAGTAACTGCGTTCGGCAAAACTAATTTCTGAATATTAATTCGAGTTGTTATTAGATTCAACTTGTTTAAAAACAAAACTCTATTATTATTTTACTCGTATTAGAGGTGTTAGTATTACTTTAGTTAATACTTTAGATTTAGATTTAGATTTAGTATTACTTTAGATTAATACTTTACTCAGCTGTGGAATTGTTTAGATGTGGAAATTATGAATCTTTACTTTAAATTAATTCAATCTACTTTTAGTTATTGTTTTCAAGTTTACATATTTAGATTTGATCAGTTATTCTGTTTTATGTGTTTAATGACACAAATTGCTTTTAGCGAATTTCCCCTATAGGAAAGAAGCTATTACCGTAGTCGGCATGGTAAGACCTAAGCCCGAGACCATGATAACTTTTCGTTTTGAGGTCCCAGACCCCAAAAACACCATTCGTTCGAAACTGTGTATATATATATATATATATATATATATATACAGTATATATATGTGTGTGTGTGTGTGTGTGTGTGTGTGTGTGTGTGTGTGTGTGTGTGTGTGTATGTGTCCGTGAGCACGATAACTCTCGTAAAAATGATCCGATTTTGATGAAACTTGGTATAAACGTGTAAAGCAACATTTATTACTTTAAGTTCGAAAACCAGCCAGATCGCTCTATCCGAAGGGGTATTTTGGGGGGTTTTTGTACCCCAAAAACGGTTTTTTTTAAATTTGTTACATCTAATTTTTGAAATAGTCAAATTCTAGTTTTCACCATTGGATTCAGCTTAAAAAAACACACAATTTGGTATTTTGATCATTCTTCTACGTCCGAGATATTGAAAGTGCTAAACACAGTACGTTGTCTAATGTTATGGAGGAAAAGAAAATGTTTATATCTCGCTTATTTATGAACGTATACTGACGAAACTTGGTATACAGCTTCATCTCATTATGGTCTATTGATATTTGTTCAAAACAAATTTTTATCAAAGGTTCCCGTAGCAGCAAACCTGCGTACTCAGCCCCCATGTTATCATTATGTAGAGTAATGAAATGCTCTGTCTCCCTTAATATAAACATAAATTAATAAAAAATTGTATACGACTTCACCTCGTTGAGTTATATTGATATTAGCATAAAAACCCATTTTTTGTGTTCCTTGTTGCAGCAAACCTACGTACTCAGCCCCAATGTTAATCTTATGGAGAATAATTAAAATTGTATATATCGCTTATTTTTTAATATATTTTTATGAAACTTGGTACCGTAAGTGGCTTTATGTGGCATTAAGAAATTTATATCTCCATTGGAAATTCGCTGAGTATGCAAGTTTGCTGGGACGGGGGTATTATTTTATTCTTATTATTATTCCATGATGAATCAGTCAAAGTGTATAATTTAAACATAACATTAACATCTTTAAAAGCTCTCTCAATTACAGTTCCATTTTGATCATATTTAAAACACGAAAAGTTATTCACTTACAAAATTAACAGTTACGTAAGTAAAATTTTAATTTCTTAACAAACAAAATACCCATAAATACAAACAAATTTTAAAAAATACTGCGAAATAGAAACATATATTTACTTACTGTAACGCATTTGCGAATCGGACCTAGATCTTATTAGACTAGCTTCCGGTGGTTTACAGAGACTCTGGAATCAGGTCAGCCAATAACGAAGTCATAAAGGGTGCTGCATAGGCGAGTTGTCCAACAAATAATTAGTAGTTAGCGATTGTTTAGTTAACTACGACGAGTTTCCAATGGATATGTTTACTTAGAAACGAAGTATTCCATCCAAACTTAGATGGTGATTAATTTTATTGTAATTTGTACAAAGCTGCATTTTTTACGGTTTGAGATGACATCAGAGTAAACCATTCAAACCAAGCTGTTCAATATTCACACCAGTTTCTCCATGACTGAAATGAGCTAGTTAAATTGTAAATATAAAAATTTAATTTTTATATTTCAATGTTTATTTTATACCTTTTACGAACATAAGGCTTCTGAAAAGCACAACTTTATTTAGGCCTAAATGGCTCACAGTAAACCACCTATGAATGGTTGTTAATACATTTGACAGTGGCTTTTACAAAAATAACTGCCATATACTTTTTCAAATTTGAGTCGACCTACCGAAAACAGCTTTTCGATACCGAAAAAAGATTATATGCCTGAGTATGTTAGATTAATTTAAAAAAATCCATAACCAAATCGTTAATTGCCATAAGAATTATTCATTCATGTTGTTACAATACAACCCTGCCCTAACTTAAAATTGTAAGATAACACAGCAAAAGATATTATGTGAGCAAATTCAATGTAAAAATAATCATAGGCCTAAAATTTAACTTGAGCTAAACCCACCTGCACGTAGGATATTCATTTTAAAATAATTTTATTTACATTTAGGGGAGCTAACTTGAAGAATTTAAGTTTATTTGTATTATAAAAAATGAAAGAATTAGCCTATAGAAAGTTAAATACTTCAGTGCAAGCAGTAAGATAACATTAGCATTTAACCTCAATCCTCCATGAACCGCTAAGTCGGATGTTTTCATCAACCTAACAGTTATAATGAAGAATTGAAGCGCACTGTTATACAAAATTCAAATCTAGATATATCAAGGATGAATTTAATAACCAAAATTAAATTAAAATTAATTAATAAGGGGGCAATTAATTAAATTAAATTAATTAATTAAATTAATTAATTAATGAATTAATTAAAATTAATTAATTAACCAAAATTAATTGTATAAGGGGGCCTAAATTATAATACTTGCAAAGAAATAAATTTATCTAAAGGGATCAGCTCGTTGACTGTTGAAAATGTAAACACTGTACTAGGACCCACAGCAGAAGGCAGAAGTCCAGCCAAGAGTTCAACTGAGCAACTAAAACTATGGTGTAGTTAGAGTCAAATCAGCTGTTAAAGCAAACTAATGTTATGAACCTTATTGCTAACTTATGGTCAAATGGGATATTTTTATTTTTAATGCATCTTGTATATTTAATTTAGATAATTATTATTGATTATTTGATAAAAGGGAAACTGATTTTAATATTATTTGTAACATGGCCAAAGGATGATTGTTTGTAACATATTAGTTTTAAGAATAATGTTAGAAAGTTATTTTCTCTCATAGGGCGAAATTCATATATTTAAATTTAATTTAAGTTTATATTTTATTCTAAATTAACTTATTTCGAAATAAAGGTAATAACATTTAACGTGAATCACGGTTATCAGATGTACTGCTTATAGTATCCAAACCCAAGTTGTGAAAGTGAATCTAAAGTGTTTTGCTCAATAATACACCAACATCTGAAAGACAAAGATAAACAACAAGGCTATTGTTGAGGAAATTTGAAGCAAGATGGATATTTAACTCAGAGATCCACATTTTTATATTTTTTTTTCCAATCGCATCCATTAAATTATTCAATTAACATATTAAAAAGTACTAAATTTATGGTTTATGGGGTTTTTCTAAATGATTAAATTCAAGAAGACTCCAGAGGCATTTTTTTTTATTAAGTAATTAATCAACCTCATGGACATTGATAAGAGACGCCTACATCAGATATAAAAATGTATTAACTTTTCAGTTTTTAAAAAAAGAATAGAAGAATTGGAAAAATTGAATTTAATTAATTTTTGAAATCTAAATTAACATTTTTGTTGAACTTTTAACTTAACAGAACAATTATCTATTTAATTTTACTCATCAAAATTTGCTTTGTTTAACATTTTTCAGCACATATCTTGATAACCGACGCTGGAGGGGATTTACCGTAATAATATATTGAAGTTCCTTACAGTAACTAAATTCATTTTTTTAATTTACCGAATTTGAATAACGGGGTTAATAAACTAGTATGCCTTGGCAAAGAACCCCTCCCTGAATAAGAACCTCATTAAGTAGCTACGTAATTTTGTTGAGCACCGGAGCAATATTTATATATTGTTTTTTTTTATTTGATCATTGATTTGTCTTTGTTGTTTGTTTTTAATTGTACTTAAATTGAATAAAATTTGTTAATTATATTTCTGTGTTGTACTTAAAATATATCCTTCAAGGACATATAACTTAATTTATTAATAGAAGTTTGTATGGTAATAAAAACATTTCAACGGCCGTAATAAATAATTCAACTAAGCAAATAGTATGACATTATCCCAACAAAATATTGAGGATAAGAGGAGAAATTATATGGTTTTTTGAACAAAAAGAAAAATATGTTCCCAAAAATATGCAATTTACATCTTATTACATTAAAATATTACACAGCAATATTTAATTTTATTACATGTAATAATGAACATTTCACTTTTCGATTGGAAAATGTACCCACATGGGCGGATGGATGCCTATGCCTATGCCCAAGTACGAGCTGTTGTTCATTTCATTGTAATGAATTATAGTTTTGTAAAATTTACTTGAATTAGAACACGTATTGAATTTGTTTTCTTTGTAATGGAAAATATGCTACACAGTTTTATAAGTAAATAGGTCCAACAATAGATAAAACAATTAAGAATACTAGTGAGATGGACCTACATGCAAGTTTTCCCGCCTGATCTAGTACATTACCTGAATGTTATTTGTGTGGACCACCATTAACAACAGTGGACACTAGACGCTATATGATGTATAGTCTCGTAATACCCGAATTAATCGGATTCCCTATATTCGAACCCGTTCTCTACCTAAATTACTCTAATGGAGTTTACTTTAGTGCTGCTGTTGCCCCCAACCGAGTTATAATTATTTACCTTTTCTTTTTATTAGTGAATTTCCTTTGGAAAGTGAACTATTAGCATGACCCGCATGGTGAAACTTAAGCCTAGGACCACCATAGAAGTTCCTAACGTGACCCCCTGAACACGTTTTGGGGGGTCGTTCAAAATTATATATATATATATATATATATGTGAGTGTGTGTGTGTGTGTGTGTGTGTGTGTTTCCACTCTAGCGGTCGCATTTGTAGTCCGATTTAATTCAAATTTGGGTAGGGACGTTCCTTTCTATAATCAGTTGGGCAAGGTCGTTGGGCAAAACAATCGGAAAACTCTAAACCCCTTTTATGGGGCTTAGTATTTCAAATTTAGAGTTTTTGGGGCCAAAAAGAATCAGAAAAGCCCCGTATATAAAATTAATGCATTTGGAAATTAGTGAGACGAAAGTCTTAAGCCCTCTCTCGTCATTCTAGCATACATATTTACCAAGTTATTAAAGAAAATGTGTATCGACTAAACACAGTACGTTGTCTTATGGGGGTTTTACACTAGAAAAGCCTGTTATTCCTTTGTTAGAGTACTTTTATCATCCCCAGCAACCTCACGCCTACTTTCAAGCCTGTCTAGACCTTCTCCTAACATTATAATGCGCAAAATTGTATTCTCAACTTTGCAGGTAAATTAAACCAGGAGCATCAGATCAGCCAAAAATCACTGTTTTCAGATTTCAATACAAATTGGAATAAATGTATGTTTTTACACTGATTTTGAGTTTTAAAAGTTTTTATGTGGAAATTCACTTCCCTCATGTCAGCGTGCTGCGTGCGAACTCGTTTAGATAGATACAAATTCTTAATATTTGTGAGCATTTCAATATTTTATGACGAAAATATATTAAAAATTGTAAAAATTCCTAAAAACATTATTTCTGCATTGTACCAAACTTAATTAAAAGTTAATACGAGAAATTACATATTAGTTCCCGTAATAATAGGTAACAAATTCCAAAGGAGTATCTACATATAAATAACCAAGCATTATAAAAACCTCCATTATCATATATGCATAATGCAGCTAAGTACGTACTTTGTTGAGCTTCGTTATTTATTGCCAAGGGTTGGCTGTCCTGATTCCTATTCACCTCGTGGCTAACCTGAATCCGCCTCAAAGCGTCTATAATCAGCTGATCTCTTTGACTGAGGGAAGATTTATTCCGCACTGAATCATATTCGACACTATTTGTAATAATAATCTTGTGTGCACGTTCTCATATAACAGCGTTGGACAATAAACCAGAATTAATGTACAACTATTTTATCCGACTGTAACACACATATACTACGAACCAAGCTGGAAAAGGTCAGACTACTTATAGCCCTTAGGGATTTTTCAACATAAGTGGAAGTTATGAATATTTAGTTTCAAAATGCATTCAATGTACTTGTAGTTATTGTTCTCAAGTTTTCATACTTTGATTTTATCCTGTTTTATGTTTTTAATGACACAAATTGCTTCCTTATTCTTATTATCATTCCATGATGAATCAGTCAAAGAGTATAATTTAAACATAACATTAAAATCTTTAAAAGCTCTCTCATTACATAATATTCTCCATTTTTATCATATTTAAAACGCCAAAAGTTATTCACTTACAAAATTATCAGTTACGTAAGTAAACAAACCTATATGATTTAACCTACATGCATATTTTAGCTTCACGGGTGTTAGCTGATTAAATCATCAATCGTTTTTTTCACGGTGGGTAAACTGACACCCTCATTGGCTCGCTTTCTTCATGGCGGAGGAGTTTAAACGCTGGTTTAAACACTGAATACTAATACTATAGATTTATATTCAATGGTTTAAACCGGCCTTTGACTCGCTTTACGTTATGGTTGATGAGTTTAATGAGTTTACGCCGCGGGGGGTAAATTATTATAGTTAATTTACAGTTCATCCCATAACCAATCAAGGACCCGCGGTTCACATCATTTGCTACAAGGGTCACTCCAGTTGCGATATAACTTGACGGTCTGTCCAGGTCTGTCCAAATAGTCCGTTGAAAGTTAGGTAGCATGTAGTAGGTAGCATCCCCATGTAGTTGGGGTTGATTATTATTGCTTTATGCTGCGATACCTATATTTATTTCTAATACACGAGAGCTTTTATTGTCATAAATTAATCTCCGCAACAGTACATCTTTCACAATTTGTTGTTTAATACCTATATTTCTTAAGAAATATTAAATGGGTTTCTCTCGTATATAAAACTGTAATAACAATATACAGTGTTAAAAATAACAACACTTGTTTTGCTATCCAGGTCACCTCATATTGGCACGGAACGCGACAGCGGGCAATATAATGATAACAACATCATTTACACCGAACTATGTCACTGAGATTACAGTGCTGTAAAGTATAAATTAAAAAGTAAATACCCCCGTTGCAGCAAACCTGCGTACTCAGCGAATTTCCAACGCATATTACAACCATATACAGCCACTTACCAAGTTTCATAGATACATATTCAAATACCCCCGTCGCAGCAAACCTGCACACTCAGCGAATTTCCAATGAATATATAACATAACACATTAACACTTAACAGGATTCATAAGAAATATATTCACAAACAAGCGATATTAAAAATATTAATTATTCTCCATAAGAATTAAATTAGGGATGAGTACGCAGGTTTGCTGCAACAAGGAACACAAAATAATGGGTTTTTATATAAATATCATTAGAACTCATCTAAGTAAAGTCAGATACCAAGTTTCATGCATATACATATATAAGCAAGCGATATATAACATTTTAATTATTCTCCATAAGAATAACATGGGGACCGATTACCTAGGTTTGCTGCTACGGGAACCATACGTGACAATTTTGTATTTTGTGCAAACAACGATAAATCCCAACCAGATGAAGCCAAATTTTGTCAGTTTATGTTCATAAATAAGCGAGATATACAATTTTTCTTTTTCTCCATAAGAATAACATTAGACAACGTACTGTGTTTAGCACTTTCAATATCTCAGGAACCAATTGACGTAGAGCAATGATAAAAATATCAAATTGTTTGTTTTTTTATGCTGAATTAAATGGTAAAATATAAAATTTGATTTAAATAAAATGACATGTGGAAATTCCAAAAAAACATTTTTGGGGTACAAACCCCCCAAAATCCCCCCTTTGGATGATGCGATTCGTCTGGTTTTCGAACTTGTTCATATAAATGGTGCTTTACACATTTGTACCAAGTTTAATTAAGATCGGACTTTTTTTACGAGAGTTATCGTGCTTACGGTCACACACACACACAAACACACACATATATATATATATATATATGTGTGTGTGTGTGTGTGTGTGTCCGTAAGCACACACGGACCTATAGTATTACTTATGTATTTTTATATATGTCCACATATATAAATATTTGAACGAATGGTGTTTTTGGCATCTGGGGACCTCAAAATGAAAAGTTATCATGGTCTCGGGCTTAAGTCTTACCATGAGACCTACGGTAGTAGCTTCTTCCCTATGGGGGAAATTCGCTCAAACGAGCCGTATATTAAATTTAAATTTTTCTCCATAAGAATAACATGGGGATTGAGTACTCAGGTTTGCTGCAACAAGGAAAAGAAAATATTAGGCTTTAATTAAAATATCAACAAACCAAAACCAGGTGAAGCCATATACCAAGTTCCATCCGTATCCATATTAATAAGCAATTTATACTATCTTAATTATTCTCCATAAGAATAACATGGGGGGCTGAGTACGCAGGTTTGCTGCAACAAGGAACACAAATTGTGTCTTTTTATACAAATATCAATGTAACTCAACTAGATGAAGCTACACCAAGTTATATTAATTTATGTTCATAATTAAGTGAGGCATAACATATTTCTTATTCTCCATAAGAATAACATGGACGCTGAGTAGGGCCTACGCAGATTTGCTGCTACGGGAACCATCAGCAAAACATTGGTTTTTTGGACAGTTATCAATAGACCACAACGAAATGAAGCCATATACCAAGTTTCGTCCGATAAGCGATATATAACATTTGTCTTATTCTGCATAAGAATAACATTAGACAACGTACTGTGTTTAGCACTTTCAATATCTCGGTAACCAATTGACGTAGAGAAATGATCAAAACACCAAATTGTACATTTTTTCAAGCCAAATACAATCGTGAAAAATTAGATTTCTTAAAACATTATATCTAAAAAAACTCAAAAAACCCTTTTTTAGGGTACAAAACCCTCCTAAAATACCCCTTCGGATAGTAATATTATACTATTAGTATATTAGTATTATTATATATTAGTATATATAATATATATACTAATATATATATAATATATTATAATATAATATATATAATATATATATAATATTAGTATATATAATATATACTAATATATATTATATATATATATATATATATATATATATATATATATATATATAAAACTAATGGAACTATATCAAAGTGTTTTAACATAAACTTATTCTTGTTGTTATTAATAGTTGTGAACAGTTGTTTATTAGTTTTTCCATTCTGAAGAGCATCCTCAAAGTTAGTTTTTCTGTAGCAATAACATGGCTATAAATTTTAATTAAATTACTTGCATTCTAAAACAGCTGTTCATGCAATGAAACATTCGTACAAAAACATAAATTATAAAAACATAAAATACATTTAGATAAAAATAGTTTAAAATTCCGCCATAAGAGTGGTTTAACTACGAATAAAACAAAAACCCAGAGGGTTACAAGTGCGTCAGTGCTAGTGATGTACAAGAATACTTGGTACTAGAGCTAGAGCTAGAGCTAGAGCGGCTAGAGCTGAGTGCTGCTCTATAATGACGTCCGCATTGTCTAGTTCTAGGAGAACACTAGCACTAGTACACTTACCCCCCACTTCACTAGGCTTTGTTACTTAGCATTACTCAGCGAGGAAATGATGAGGAGGGGGGAGTTCCATCATCTTAACGCACTGAGGCGGGATTATATTCTTCTACATTCTGGGGTGAGATTTTGTATTCGTTACGGGCGTTTTTCAGCGTATTTGTTAACGATTTATTAATTTTTCAAAAAGATTCGTTTATTTCTTCGAAGTACTTGAGTTGGTTTTGTTATTTCTAATATCAGGTAAATTTCTATAAATCGTTATAAGTCGTATTTACTCATTTAAGTTGGTAGTAAAACATTTGGCATTCGTTTTTTTTTAGTAAAACCAGTAATAGTAGATAAATCAAATAGCGGCCCCATGAGTGAAGTAGGCTTCCTAATGTTATTTTATTTATAAAATTTATACTTTAAAGGATTGCCGTTAATACTTCACGGCTTTATACAAACTTAAGGTGATAAAGTCATAACTTCACTTTAACGCTTTCAAATAAGACAATCGTAATTAATAGTTCCGCGAATATCAATTGCCTTATAGTTTTACAATATTAACAATAATTATGAATCCGATAGATATTCAATCTGGCTAATTTCCAGATCTCGCATTTTTACAGTATTTTTTAACTTTACCTCGTTGGGTTTTAAGGTAGCCATTTTAATGTTTTGGAAAATATTGTACTTAATCAGATTATTACAATAAAAAGTTCATTACCAGAGGGAGATTATCAGGTCAACCCAGAATGTAGAACAAACACATGTTTTATTTCCGGCTGCTTGTTTACGTAGGTTTTCTCCTAGGATACTCTCGTAAAAAATAAATAAATGATTTCTCAACTTATAAACAGTTTCAAGGACATACCATATTTAAGATTCTTACTTAACACGTTGAGTGCGGACAAACATGTTCAAACATGAAAACACATATGTTTCAATGTTAAAAAAAATCATCAATTGATGATGTCAGCACCCAATGTGTTAAATATATGTTCGGATTTATCTTTCTCCTTCATCGACTGCCGCCATTGCAATACCAAATATTTTCTTCAAGTAAATTTATAGCTATCCAATATATTAAAAGAAACATTTTTTTATTCAAGGATTCTGAATCAACCACTCGACGGAGTTTCATGATTTTTTGTATGAAAGTTAATTTTATGTAGAAGGGACTGTCGAATCCTCAATTTCCATTTACAGATTTAAACCTTTTAAAAATTTGATTTTAATTTTGAAAAGCCAAATAGCATACAAGTAGCATCCGACGATAAAATTTAAGTTTGTTTTCAAAGAACTTTAAAATCAAATAGTGGATTCCATTAGCTGCGAAAAGTCGGATCTATAAAATATCAATTGTAGAGTGAGAATAGTTTGTAAAAATTAAGGATATAGTAAACATTACGTGTTTAATAATCCCAAGTTTTGGTTTATGCAGGCAAGTTCGTGCCAGTATAACTTTAAATACACATTTTCCTAATTTCTCGGGTCTAAGATGTGTATCGACCGGACATGCACATGCACACGAGCCACATTGTCGATGCGACCGCGACGACCCGGCGATGTACATTGTCAGTATATAGGTCGGACTGCACCGCGACAAAAGACGTCTAGGCCCGCAGACATCCTTGGACGTCGACCTCATCCTTGCAGTCACGTGTATTGAATTAACTTGCGATTGGATTCTTTACGGTCAGAAAAAGAGGTATTGGTCACGGCGCGGTGTCTGGGCGACGACGGCGACGCGACACGGCGTCTGAGGGGCAACGCTCCCCTTGTTGACATTGGGACTCGTGCACGCGCTGGAGTAACTGTTCATCTTTTATCAAGAAAACCTATTAAATGACTTAATAAAATCTGTGTCTGACTATTTAAGATCCGCCGGCTGGATATAAAACTATGTTTAAATAATTAGCTGACCAAATAAAATCATCGCCTGTAAAGGTGCACCTGAACCTATAAAAGCTGTAATCCCTATTATAGCTTTTATAGGTTCCCCCCCTATAGGTCCCTGCTTTGCCATGGGTCAAAGCTCTATTATAAGACCTTCACGATATTCATTCATTTAATGATATGCTAGAAAGTTCTGTAGATGGACCAGTATATCTGGATGTAGGACATGGTTCAAAACCGGGGTTCTCGTTCATGGAATAGAAGCAAGATTTGTAATTTGATAATTTGTCTCAAAAGGTCGTTTACGGTCATTTTAAGTGCGAGTTGATTTATAGTCTATGTTATTAGTGAATAGTGATAAGTTACATACAGCCTTAAATTAGGTTAGACATATACATCACAAAATGCTTAATTGTTATGAAATTGACTATAAGCCCAATACAGATCCACCCAAATAATAACAAACCGTTAGCTATTTTATTTTACTCATGATTTTTTGTTGTTGGAAAACCGAAACATTCGGCTGACCAGTTTCGGAGGAAATGTTTAATGGTGTAATTATAATCAAGTTTTTTTAGGGGGGGGGGGCAAAACTGCAAAAACAGATATTCCTTGCATTCCGAAGAAATTATATGTAATAGACGTAAAGTAGTCAAAAAGACTATATACGTTAATATAGCGTTACAGTGCATAAATTAATACAATTCCTACAACAGAATGTAAATGCACAATATGATATAAAATACCCCCGTAGCAGCAAACCTGCGTACTCAGCGAATTTCCAATGCATATATATGTATCTTAATACCACATAAAGCCGCATACCAAGTTTCATCAATATACATTCATAAATAAACCATTTATGACATTTTAATTATTCTCCGTAAGAATATAATGGCGGCTGAGTATGCAGGTTTGCTGAAGGAAGGAAATCAAAAAATGGGGTTTTATACAAATATCAATATAACTCATTTAGGTAAAGCCACATACCAAATTTCATTAATTTATTTTCATAATTAAGGGAGATAACACGTTACTTATTCTCCATAAGAATAACATGGGGCTGAGTACGCAGGTTTGCTGCTATGGGAGCCTTTGGCAAAAAATAGTTTTTTGAGCAAATATCAATGGTCTACAACCAGATGAAGCCGTATACCAAGTTTTGTCAGTATACGTTCATAAATAAGCGAGATATACAATTTTTCTTTTCCTCCATAAGAATAACATTAGACAACGTACTGTGTTTAGCACTTTCAATATCTCGGTAACCAATTGACGTAGAGAAATTATCAAAATACCAAATTATGTGGTTTTTTAAGCTAAATCCAATGGTAAAAACTAAAATTTGACTATTTCCAAAATTATATGTAAAAAATTCAAAAAACCCATTTTTGGGGTACAAAACCCCCCAAAATACCCCTTCGGATAAATCAATCTGGCTGGTTTTCGAACTTAAAGTCATAAATGTTACTTTACACGTTTATACCAAATTTCATCAAAATCGGATAATTTTTACGAGAGTTATCGTGCTCACGGACACACACACACACACACACACACACACACACACACACACACACACACAAATATATATATATATATATATATATATATATTTATATACAGTTTCGAACGAATGGTGTTTTTGGGGTCTGGGGACCTCAAAACGAAAAGTTATCATGGTCCCGGGCCTAGGTCTTACCATGCTGACTACGGTAATAGCTTCTTCCCTATAGGGGAAATTTGCTAAAAGAGGAAAAAGGAAAATCCAGTGGAAGGGGGAAGGAAAAGAGGAAACAAGATGGGAAGGGTAGGATGGATAGGCAAAAATTTATATAGCAATTATTGTAGAAATATTCATTGATACGTATTTACATTAATAGTCAAAAAATGCGTGATAAATAATAGTCAGAAGGAGTCAATTACAAAGCAGAAAATTCTTTCTTTGTTACGGCCACTATACCTTTTTTACTATGACAATTGAGAAAGCCGAAATAATACCATTTCCATTTATTCCAATTGCCTCGTTGACTGTTTCTGCCGAGGAAATCAGACAGGATGCTGACTACGAGGACCAGTGAAGTCGATAATCCAATCCGAAAGAAGAGCTGCGTCTGAGGGAACCGGAATGAAAAGTGGAAAAGTGGCAGTAAAGTTAGATAGATCACCTCCCCAGACTAGGGCGGTGAAACTCAACCCCCGACCTGCTGAGACCAGCGAAACCCGAGTTTGACTGAATTAAATTAAGTGGTGCTGTTTTGATTTGGTTACATAGTACCCTCAACAACAATGTAAAATTGGATATACCTGGCAGACGTGACATAAGCTAACAACGCTGGTCGTAGCTGAACCGAAACAAACTACGGTCTTCTATAAAGAGAAGATACAATAGAATATATCAAAATAATGTAAAAGGAATCGGAGACTTAAAATTGAATGAATGAGTTGTATCAATGTGAACTTAAAATTAATGACATTCATCTTCACTTGAATGTCTAAGGACGAAAATGTATTGATGTGATACGCCATAGGGGTTTTGTTGGGCTCAGCCATTTTTAAAATTTTAATCACATGTAGTTTTGGGTTGTATTTGTATTTTTTAACAAAATAAAATACAAGTTTCGTGATTGTAATAACTATAAAGTATAGATACGTATTCTAGATGAAATTTCGATTTATTATACTGTACGGCAAGCGTAGGAGGTGAGTGACGCGAATTCGTTTGTTATCGAGGCAATGCTGTGTAACAAAAGTGAACACGCTATGTCACGAAATAATTTATAAGTTTTGTTAACGTTATTACTGTAACAACATGTCAAAATTCTATAAATATCTTAATAATCACGCAGGTTTTTTTGGAAGAGCGGGATTTAAGGTACTACTGAACCGATGTTTGATGTGCAAATTTGAAGAGGTCGAGAAGTATATTATACTAATACACTTAAGATTTATATTCGTTCGTCTTTTGCGTTCTGCCCCACAGGTCTTCAAGTTGCATGATAATCGTATTGAATAATACGATTCGTTCGATTTCAACGAGAAGTTCTTTGCATCACCAAAATTTGCAAAGAACGGCTCGCAATTTTGTTCAGCAGTGTTGCCTCCAGTATTACCAATAGAACTCCTTGGTTGCAAGCATAAAGAGAAAACAGTTTAAAAGTATATTTTTTAGGTTAATGTTTGAATCCAATCCGATCCTATAATCAGAAGCATAAATGCATTTTTTATTGTGTATATTTATATTGTTTTGTAAACAGTAAACCAGAATGTTTTAAATGGATTAGTACAGGAACACCTGACATCTCTCAAAGGAACGTTTTTTGTTTGTGCGCTTACTGCACATAATATATAATAGATGGTCTGTTTACCGGTATATTTGTCGTCTGTTATGTGAGTACAGTATAAGTGTAAATATATTTTTAAGTGTTGTAAGACGTCTTTTATTACACCCCGTAAGAAATAACAATACGTGATATAATAATTAAAATTTTGTTGACACTATCCTGCATGTGGATTTAAAACAGATAACATAAGGGTATTACCATTCCAGTATTCAGTAGTATTTTTTATTTACATTATGCCTGAAACAGCTGATCTTGCTATTGTGTTACCATCAATGGCGTACCGACGGGGGGGCGGTCCGCCCCAGGCCCCGCTTTGGCATAGGCCCCCAAAATTTGAAAAATGTTCGAAAGTCTAAGCGAGTATTTCCCGCCGATCTCCGGAGAATCGCTACCGATTTACTGTCGTATTTGCGGCCGTTATTACGTAGTAAAGTCGTCATTTTTGGACAGTATTTTATTTTCCGTTGACATTTATAGCCGATATTACGTGGCAAGGACGTTAATCATAGGTGTGGGCACGGTGGGTGCCGTGGGAGCCGCGGCACCCACGGTAGCCACAAAGAGGGCTTGAGAGGGGCGCCAAAATAGATAACAAAATAAATGTTTAGATTAAGGTATTTTCAAAAAATTAAGTTTAATATAAGAAATAAGTACAAAATAGTATGTTAGTTTTTGCTTAAATAGTAAGTAATTCTGGGACTGGGACTATTATTGTAACACAGTTAGGTAATATTTACAAATGCAAATTCAATTAAAACCAACGTATAAGACATGAACTGTCGTCTTTCTTTTCCCGTCACGATCAACAGATTTCTTGGAAACCGAGTGCCGGATGTAAGTTCAATACCAATACCAATACCCCTTCGCCGTCCTTTTATTCATTAATAGGCGGAGATTTATAGGAAAAGTAAATGCCAAAATGGTTTAAATTTGGAGTATATATAGCAATAGTACTTTTATATCGCTCTTTATTTGAACTTTACTTTACACTTTGAGTGAAATGGGAAAATTAAAAAAACAATATAAAAATATCAATATCATATTAATATTATAAATGTGAAAGTATGGATGTTTGTGCGTAACTCTGAAGTTCCATTACGTGAAAACTACTGGACTGATTCAGCTGAAAATTTTCAGAGAGGTACTTGATAGTCTTGAGAGTAGAGGCAATATGGGGAGTCTGGGACAGCTGAAAAATAATTGTTTTTTAATCAGAAGTGACGTTTGAGTGACGTGGTGATGACGTATGTGTGACGAGAGGGTGTGATGACGTCACGGCGATGACGTATTGGTGTGATGATACACATACGTCATTGGATGTGAGGTAATGTGAAAGCGGGTGGATTTATATTCGTTAAGAAACTGTTTAAAGTCGAGAGGGAGGTTTGAAAATGAATTTGGTGGTTGCTGAGTGTCAAACGATTGAACAAACTGGTGGCCTGTAAAAAGGCCGTTTGTTACATGTATGTAAAATCTTTTGGTGTGACGAACGACATACGTTATTGGATGTGGGGTAAAGTGAAAACGGATGGATTAATATTTGTTCCGAAACTGATAGAAGTCGTGGGAGTGATTTGAAAATGAATTTGGCGGTTGCTGAGTGTCAAACGAATGAAACATCTGGTGGCCTTGAAAAAGGCCGTTTGTCACATGTCCTTAAAATCTGTAATTTACACAAATATTGCATAAATCCCAGTTGATAGACCTCTTCTGTTGATCTCAGCCTTCAGCGCAGCGAGATATTCCATCCGCCGAGATATCGCCGGCCACTGCTCTGGAAGCATCGTCGGTTGGGCAATGTATGACATGATCGCCTTTATCTCATTGAAGTGATTTTCTTGTAGTTCGTCCTCAGACATAGTTGAAATTGCTCTCATTCTCTCCCCATGCTCCGCAATCAGGGTGATCTCCACCAACTCTTCGTCGCCGATGTCTTTGGACCACAGAGTAGAAGCAGACATGTTGGCGGATCGGTGTCAGACGAGAGGATGGTAGTGAGGATCAGACAGACATGATTTTATTACTTGTTTATGCTTAGTCATCACGAAACACTGACAAGTAATTGGCTAAAAATTATCCAATTAAATGTAACCATTTTATAGAAAAAACCTAGAGTCATTGTTACTCTCAAGTGGGTGGGTGGTTACGGACATGTAGAAACAAGTTCAAGGTCATCAAAAGTGGTTTTTAAAAAAAGATTTGATAATTTATTTGTCAAAAATTACAAAGATTTAATCAAGGTTTACATAACTTATCTTTACAGCAAACTAGGTATATTGTATTAAACATTATTTCCTTCTTTGTACTTTGGAGGTTCTTGTGGTTGGCTTTCTTCTTCGTACTTTGGAGGTTCTTGTAGTTTGGTTTCTTCTGTATTTTCGGATGTGGCATTCGGAGACCATTCAGTGGGTGATTCAGTCGTCTCCGAATCGCAGAAGGTTGTGCTGTCGAATTCAACAGTAATCTTCATTACCATCGGAGGATGTTCCGTCATCAAATGCAGGAGTGTTTCGTGAAGTATTCCCAAATCCACTTCGTCTTGCATCACCAGATGAAACTTCATTATGTTGATGGGTTAAGTTCGTTCTTGACGGTACGAGAGCTGATGGAGAAATGATAGCTGACCACTAGTACGGGTTCTATTTATGTCAGAATAAAATGGTGGGGGTAAGTCCGACACTTTCAAAACTATGTCAAGGTCACAGTGATGAGTTTTATTTAAAATATAATTACATAATACCTAAGTAAAAATAATACATAATTAAAAAGGTAAAATAATCAGAGATTACAATGGAATTTTACGCTATGTACAAAACTATTTTACCAAGTATTGTTAACATGGATTGTTATTTCTGTAGAGTTGTTTCCAGAAGGTCCATGGGAAACTAAATACAATACGCCGGGCTTGACAGAATCCAAATCTTCGTTCATAAGAACATTAACAAATCTTTTCGGGAGGTAAACTTGGAATTTAGGTTTATCTTCTTCTTTGTAGGGTGAATCTCCAAGAACAGCTATAACTGCTTCACCAACTGATGTATCCAACTTTTTCATCGAATGCACAGCATAATGTTTTTTCTCTTGAAGTTCGCTACATCTTTTTGTTGCTAGGAGATCGGATTTTGAATGTTGGTTGAATTTTTCTGCAAGAGATTGTAGTGGAGAAGGTGATGCCATTGTGGAGAAGCTGATATGATTCTTCTGCTAGGTGTTGTATTCTGTAAGAGATCTTGTGTCCAACTGATATTACGGAGGTACGTGCATGGGTATATGTGGATTTCCCCCTCCACCGGATATAAATCGGCCTACTCTGTATGCTCGTGACAATGCACAATTTGCAGTTTTATGCTGAGGGCTTTTTACTCCGATGCAAAGACCATTTAATTCCGTTGCAAATTCCTTATCCAACACAATATCCGTCACATTTGAAGTACTGTACATTCTGATCCACTTTGATTTTTCATCCCCAGTAGTGTAGATTTCGTCATACTGTTGACAATAATGGTACATTATGCTATCCAGCTCTTTGTATTGTGTAAATCCTTCGTCCCAGGTGATGAGATGAAGATACTTCATTAAACATTTATTGGTTCTAGAGCTTTTGCTATTTAACTTCTTAAAAGGAAAAGGCGGCTTAAAAAGAAAATAGTTAATGACATTAGTAGATATGTCAAAAAAAGCTAGTTCTTTTATGATATATTTGTCTTGGTTGTTCCTGAAAGCTTGAAATTCTACTACGCACTTTTTGGACATTCTAATATTATAATTAAAACAAATTGGTTTGTCCATTCCGTATCAATGTAATTTTGGTTCTATGAAACATTTCTCACTGCAGCAGTATGTATTTATTTTTGCAACTGTTAACTGATGGGAAGCTTGCAATCAACTGCACTCATATAGCCCCAATATTGTCATATATATATACGGTGAAAATAAGAATAACATGTGGAAACCTGAATTGTTTCAAGGTCACGTAAATTAGTTTTTAAAAATGTTTAAGTGCTCCCAGCATGAGCACTTTGTTGATGCAATCTACCGTATAAACAGTCAGAGTTTGCTAACATTCATTCGCATTTAGTGTATCTCTCTTCTACACATGTACCGTTACATTTCATACATTGATATTTCAATTGTAGTGTTGACGTGTTGACTTGAAAAGATTCATGTAGAACTTTTTGTTCGTAGTCCGCAAATTCATTTTTGTTATCCTCGTAACACTTTCGACAAATCCTAAGACTATCTTTTTCATAGAAACATATTAAAGCCGTCGCACAGTTTTTATAATGTTCATTCATAATTTCTTCAGCTATACTTTTTGGTAGTTGGCTTACAATTTTTTTTAAATCATTCGTATCCTGATATTCTTTGAGTAACGCTTGTTTCCACAGGTTATACTCCTCCATTTTGTGTTGAATCTACGAGAGCGCATGAAGTTGGTTTTCACTGGGCAAGAGCTGGAGTTGTTCTGAGATGGGGTGGGTGGTGTGACAGCTATTTATACTAATGCAAACCTTCATTTCCTAAAAATTAACACTCTATTGCAGTAACCATAGCATTCACATATTCTACATGCTATTCCGTCTTGTTATTACTTTTGACTCTACTTCTATATCCACATCCCAACTCTTCCTGTTTGCACAATATTGTAGTAGACATTCACAAAGACCTTTGCGACATTTGTTACAATATTTTATTATATCGCTATACAGTCCAAATTTCACACACATTTTAGGACAACATGTATAACAGTGTTGGGATTTGTACAATGTGAACGTTTCTCGTGTTGGAGTTGGAAGTTTATATGTTTTACATCGACATTTACAAATACCATAACTTTCACATATTTCACAGGCTAATCCGTCTACCTCTAGTTTCGGTCGCACAAAACACTTGTTTTCACAACAGTATCTTTCCATTTTATGAAGTTTACTTAAGCATGTAATAAACAAGACTGAGTAGGATAGGTACTGTTTGGAAGCTTGGAATCAACTGCACTCACACAGCGTGAGTATTTTCATATGTATATAGTCAGCGAAAAGAAGAATAACATATGCAAACCTGAACTGTTTCAAGGTCACGTAAATCTTTTTTTTTTTAAAGTTTTAGTGCTCCCAACATGAGCACTTGCTTGACGCAATCATTCAAATAATTTTACACTTTTTGTTTATTTGAAATATTCTCCGGCAATTCCTTTGTTGGAGAAACTTTAATTTTGGTTCCTTCACTTCGAAGTTTATTAAAAAAGAATCCGGTCCTTCTGTAGAACGACACCTCTTGAGGCAATCTGTTGTATATAGAATGATCTATCGGGCCATAGATCAGTGGTAAAACTGGACGTGTGTTCACCGAACTGTTGAGGTAATCAAAAATAAGTGGAGCATATGTGACGAGTTGCTGAATGTATCTGATTATTACTGGTGTTAGATTCGACAGGACTTGAAATTCTTCCAAAGTTAAAAGGATTTTCTTATTGTGTTTAGAAAGGTCTCTAAATCTCACAAATTGAGTACCTCGAAGTCTGATGTTGTCGATTTCTAAATCGGATTCGTTTAATCCAATTGCAGTTTTTCGTCCTGTCAAGTTGTTGTATAAGTAGGCTTCAATGATACATACGTGTTTAGTAAATTTATCCCACATGTCTATCGTAAGCAGCAATGAGGCTTTCCCGCAATGGTTAATTAGCACAGCAGGATTAAAGTTCAAAGATTTGAAAACACCAACAGTAACAGTTTTATCCATGTTTAAATTCAATGGATACATTGCGCGTAAAAATACATCAAATATCACATCCATATTTTGTTCATCATATTCATTTTCACATCTTTTCCTTTTCCTCTGATCATTTCCTTCGAAAGTTAGAAATCCTGAGAGTCCAGCCTTAATCTCCTCAGTAGTTGTTGTGTCCTTTTCTGCGGACTCTTCTACATTTTCAGCTGGTGTTGTATTAGTTTTAACATCATCATTATTATTATTATAAGGTGGAATTGTGTCTTTGACAATTGGAAAAGAAGTGGTTTCCGTTGTTTTTACAGAGTCCTCACTAGGATTACCAGGTGGAATTGTGTCTTTGTCAATTGGAAAAGAAGTAGTTTCCGTTGTTTTTGCAGAGTCCTCACTAGGTTTTGTGTTTTCAGGTAAGTCTTGATTCGACATTTTAGATGCAGCTGTCACCTCTGTTGATGCAGACTCGAGCGTTACATCTTCAAGAAAATTAGATGGCATACTGTCCATTTTAACTATCAATGTTGTCTTTCTGTCTGCAGGTGGTATACTGATGTCCTCTCGCAGAAGAATCTCCCTTTTATAAACTTGTGGCGGGGGTAAATATATGTAGGTGCTGAATAATGTGGTAAAAACATCTATATTATTCTTCTAACCACGCCTGTTAGAGGGGTGTACGTTACGATTGTATCATGTAGTATCAAACAATACGCTGTTGTTTGGTCTGGAATATTCTCTTCCAACTCAAACTCGATGCGAATATCTACTGTTGATGATTTAATTGATTCGTTTTGTTTTGAACAGTCTATGACTGCAATTGGTGCGAGACTCTTGAATGTTTCAGGGTTGAGGAGAGGCGAGTTCGTCCTTCCATAGTATGACGATTGAAACCTAGCATACATATCGTATAAAATACCATATCTGTCCTTAGAAAACATTACATTAAGACTGTCATAGGGAAAGAATTGTGAGTTTAAAAACAACTTAATATTTGAAAGTTTACAATGATCAAAGCTACTGGCATTAGCAGTAATATTAGATCTTTTATTTGTTTGCAGAGCAAAAATAACATATCTAGGCTTTTCTAAATTACTCGAAGTCTTCACAGCCCACGTTTGACGTTGAGTTTTAGGCAAGACAGGCCATTCATGCATTTCCCAGCTTCTAAAAGGAACCACAATATCCCTATCAGAGTCCAGAATCCGTAATAGACTTACTCGTCGTTCATCGGCTAACCGTACATGAGGTACTCTCCAAACTATTTTATCTAACTTCAATTTCCATTCAAGTGTTGTGGGAGTTGTTCCGCTATCAGCTTGTATAATATCCACATCAGAGGATGATCGCAGTAAAACCAATTCTTGTTTGACATTAATTATTATTCTTCTGTAGTCTTCAGCGAATCCTAGTAAGAGCCGCAACGGAACGCAAAAGTCGAAATAACCACTTGAATTAGGTACTATTTTGGTCGTAGTTGGTAATATCCATCCGGCTGTTTTTAAAGCGTTCGTTTCATTAGGTGATAAAGAAACCAACCCTTTAAGCGTACTGCTTATACCGACTTTTTTAGTCGAATCTACTACAATGCCAGATATTTCGTACCGGATTTCTTCAAACAAAAAGGCCATTGAATTATTTATGAATGGTACTTTTGATGTTGTATTTTCATCTTTTTCCAAAACCCTTCCTTCAATATAAATATAGCTTTCAGACGGTAAAGTATATGCATCTTGATGTTGTATTGGAATTCGGATCTCATCATTATTTCCTAATTTCGATGAAGCGTAAGGGTTGTGAGTGTGAAGCTCCTTCTCCCACAACGTTTCGTCGAAAACCGGTCCATGTTTTATATCCAGTATGTCCATTATCATTGACTCTGAAACCAAGTCCTTCTAAAAATTTAATGTTCTCTCTAGTTAAACTCTCTACGTTAGGAGATATACTAGAATTGTCTGATGTTTGTTTAGTGTTATATGTAAATTCAAGTCCCATCGTTCTTTTACGGTGCCTGTCTAATGTGTAAACGTACAGTAATAATTTCTCCTCTGAAATCCACGATGTCACCGTCTTGATCTAGTACGTTCAATACGATGTCTGAAATATGAGTGGAGTTTAATGGAATATATATCAGATTATGAGGTTTTTCAATTATCTTAAATCCAGGTGGAACGGTTGGATAAAACGAATGTAAAATATGTTGGTTCGATCCATCTTTATAAGCCCCTTGAACTATGTTACACGTGATATTTATGGTATTAACTTTAATTATGTTCACAGTTTTTGGACTTGTATGGTAGATATTTGGTTCAAGAACCGACTTGTATAATGGGAAACCAAGTAAAGGACCAATCGATGCTGGTAGAGTGAAATCCATATAAAACTTGCATTTTATTTCACGTCTTAAATTGTTATTATTCGCTCTTAGTTCAATTACATCCTTTCCTAACTTATTTTGAAGTTCTCTGTTTATGTCAGCTATTTCATAAGCACCAGTTTTAATCTCAACAAATTCACGTACATCAGCCAGACCTTCAGTATTTTTCTTTCTCACGTAGTGAAATTTATTATTAACACCTTCTATTATGTTTGGGATTGAGTTGTAAGTAGTAAAATCCAAAAGTGCAATTTCCACTGTCTATCATCTCTCAGGTGTAATGGTGGAAATAATGTACTTCGTAAAGTTGATGTTGAACCACTAACTGTTACAGTACAAGACGACATCTTACAGTTGACTGACACTTGTGGCTAGAAATTCCAAACATAAATGTCCACATACTGACGTGTCTTCTCTTTGTTTTCTATCATAATTGAAAACTACGATAGGTACTGCACCGAAATACACTTGTAACTCTTTAGGAGGTGGAAGATTCCCAAAACTGTCGAAATAAAAAACAGAATCAAATATTTTCTTATAACAAACCCAATGTGTCCCAGCACCATTAGCATAATCAAGGTTTACAATTGCGGCTTCATTTTTCCAGATTTTTCTTGGCAATCCGTTTCGCATGAACACCCCTCTGAAAAAAGGGATTTTTAAACATGATGCATACCGTTCAAGTTCCTCGTTGTTCAAAGGTTTATTCGGCAAAATTAATTTGTTTTTATTTAATATGCACGGTATGGTCTTAGGTATAATCCTCTTCCGTTTACCTTTTTTTTTGAACATTTTGAACACTTTTTTTGCTTACGATTAACTCTCTTATTAGTATTCCTTCTTTTACTAGTGCCCCCACCGGAAATATTTCTTCTGCGACGTGTGTTTGTTTTTCTTCTCCTCGATCCTCCTCCAACTGCTGTTTTGGCTTTCATGGCTGCAGTTACTGCTAATGCAGCTGCTCGTTCACCAACACTTGCGTCACTTGATTTTACTCTCTGCCAAGCTTTTTCAGCAAGAGCTCTATCTGCAATTGATCTTCTTTCCGAATCTGAGTAATTTGAATATGCAATATCGTGTGCTCTGCAAGCTTCGTCCAATTTGTTTATTCCAGGATCTCCTCGTACCAAACGCTTTCGCAATTTCGTACCTGGACCACAATATTGATAACCTCCAGGCAAGTGTAGCTCAATTGGAAGTGCGTCAACAGCTGTGTTTATTAATGCACCTGTAGGTAAAGTGGAAAATGCTTTTTTAAAAAGAGACACTGCGCTACTAGTGAGTCCTCGTCCTCTTTTCATGAGTGATAGTTCACTACTGAACGTCTTCCTTCCATGTATGATAATTTATTTTTGTTTTAACACCTTACTACATTAGATTACTCTAACGTCTGGCAGTGATAATGACTCTTCTGCATCACTGTTTGTATCATATATTGCGTTTACACTGTTTGAAGGTGTTCCCCGACTTTCCTTCTTCGAAGAGGTGAAAAGAATCACCATAGACTGTACTTTGTCGATTGTTTGGTAAATATCTTGTTTTAATTGCTTTATTTCTTCCAAAACAAATCGCCTATTCACAGCATCTGTATCTTTTTCTGCAATTGCCACATGTATAATTCTTTTATATTTAGCATCAAACATGGTGTCATTTGTCTCGCAATTTAATGTAAATGTACGAATTGTTCCAAGGTTTACTGCTTCATCTTTGTTAATAGGATCTGCAATATTGCACAAACGTTTCCTTCTTAGATCATAGTTTCCGTCTCGAGTCAACTGAAAACCTTCTCCAGGTGGACCTTTCAAAACCTCTCGAACCAAAGAGCTCTCATGACGACCGAACTTATCAACACTCATCTTTAGACTGAATACTTAAGCTATGTATCCCCGACCTTTTAACTCTTCCGTTAAAGCAATCATTTCGTTATCCAATCCGTTATGCCCAGCCTGTATAGATTCATATATTAATCGCATTCTGTCAACCAGCTTATTCACATTATTATAGTATATAATATTTGTATCATACACCGATTTCATCGACATTCCTTTACCCTTAGCCTTCGGACGTTTTCCTCTAATACTAGAAAACAGCTTTGAAATAACTTCTCTATACTTCTCCGATCTATTTCTATGAATAGGTGTATTATGTGAATAACCTTTTCTATGGGAATTGGTTAAAATACATATGTTTTTAAAATCATTCAAATCCTTCTTAGTATATTTTTTTGGAGAGGGTTTAAAGATCAATTCAAACAGTCCAGCGGTACCCTTAAAAGTTTGGTCTTTAACTGTTATATTATCTTTGTCATCTATCTCTAGCATACTATCCCCCATACGAAGACCGTCTTTTTCCAAGCGTGCTCCATACACGTGGTATTTACTCGATTTATGTGCACCATGTAGCATTTTTAGTATATAATTTCGTGAAAGAGGTCCTTTTTTGCCAATTTCTTTACTTAAAATACTAATATTTGTGGGGGATTCTGTTGGTTCTAAAGGATCTGTTTCACCTTCAATGTCGGATTTACTTTCTTCTTCATCTTCTTTATCTTCTTATTCTTCTTCTTCTTCTTCTTCTTCTTCTTCTTCTTCTTCTTCTTCTTCTTCTTCTTCTTCTTCTTCTTCTTCTTTTTCTTCTTCTTCTTCTCCTGAACGACTCGTTCTGCTAAATGATTCTGACCCAGATTCTGATCCGTATGTTCCTGAAGTTTCATCTTGTTTAACGATCTTTTTATCTCGTTCTTTTACTTCTTGATCTAGTAGAGTCGATTTGGTCATTTTATCATTTATTTTATTCAGGGGTTCGACAATGGGCTTGAAGGTTTCCTCCAAATATTTATTTCTAGCCATCAATCCTTCTTTTAGTAGCAGGTTTTTCTTCCGTATTGAGTCACTTAGGACTTTTATTTCACTAAGCAACTCCTCCTGGTTCGACATTATTAGTTCCGACTGTTCTCAACGCCTTCACCACAAATACTGAATTTGTTATAGGCAGAAGTCAATGTAATAAAACAAATCCATCGAACCCTATTCTGTAACGACCATTTGTCATAGATCTTTCTTTATCTATAACTAAAAACCCATATTTTTCTTTCCAAGCTTTCCCACACACATCTCGAAATTTTTCAAATGACATATCTGCACCAACATGATCGTTGTATATATGTTTGAGATTTTTTCCATCCTGCTTGAAAACAATTAAAAAGTTTACGTTGTCTCTAATTAATTGTTTCGGGATTTTACTATATGTTTGACCTATGTAAATAGAGTCAATATGATTATGTCTACCCATAGAGAAGTATGTTCTTATCCTATCATGATTTTCAGAGGAAACATCGTCAAAAATAAAAACTGAATACGGTTCAGCATTGTTAGGCTCTATAATCTCACTACTTGCGTCAAATTTATGCAATAAAACATCGGGTACATCATGCAAAATCTTTTCCAATAATAAATATTTTGGTTGATTCAGAGATTTGGAAAAAATATAAACATTATTGAAGCTTAAGCCGTTTGGTTTTGTTATTAAATTAAAAACAACGTTGGTTTTTCCACAGTTTGAAGGCCCAATAATAATACACCTCATTGTGTTAGGCAATAAACAGCCATGTTTACTTACCTCATTATCAAAAATATCCGGTGTCAAACAATCAATATTGTTAATATCAAGTCTTTCATTCTGGCAGATAATTTCCATAATTTATTTACTGCATAAACAGTCTTCTCAAATGCTGTCCCGTTACTGATTTTTTATTTCAAAGTAGGTCCTTTTTGTCTATCCAAGTATCTTCGCTCTTGTCAAATCCCAACCATCTCACTAAAAGTTTATTACCTCTTTTTCTTAATATCTTTTCAACCAAATAAACATTGCCAGTCTTGGATTTTAACAACTCATGTCCGTAAAACCCTCCCTGCAGTATCTCTCCTTTAACATCCTTTAAAATATAAGTTTCAGGAATAGTAGGCTGTACTCGATGCACTGTGAAAACCTCGTTTGTCCAATTCGGAAGGTAACCTTTGGTAAAGATCTGTTTATATTTAAATATCCTCACATTGTCTCCTATTGCAAATTTTTTGGGTGGTTTCTTATCTAATATTGGTTTGGTACTTTTCTTTATGCGTTTCAAAACTTTAGATTCATTTGCTTTATTCACCTGATTTGGTTTCATACCTATTGTACGATGTTTTTTATCATTGTAATCTTTTATTAAAGTAGGAAGAATATCATACCATACATAGGTGCCTCTTTCTGAAAATTTCTTGTACATTGAAGTTTTCAAAGTGCGATTGAAACGTTCTACATTAGCGGCTTTCTTTTCACTATAAGTTGAATAATGATTTATTTTATTTTTCCTCATTAGATCAGAAAAATCTTTGTTAAAAAATTCTGTACCATCGTCTGTCTGCAGATTTTTTATACGTTTCCCTATCGCCTGAAGTACTTCTTTCATTGCTTCTGTAATAGACGATCCACTTTTGTTTTTCAGTGGAATTGCACTGGCTACTTTTGTAAAACAATCAATAACCGTTAAAATGTACCTAAAACCTTTATTAATCCTACTGTACGGTTTCATTTCTACAAGGTCCGCTTGATATAGGTCATGAATGCCTTTCACGACCGTTGATCTTCTAGGAAAATTTCTTCGAACTGGTTTGTGAAGTTCTTCAACGATGGATTTTCTCTCGTCCATCGGTTCGCTTTATCCTCCAATCGTTTAGTAACTGAACTATAAAACTGTTTCATTTATTAAAAAAGGCTAAATGTTAAATAAGTAATGTAGTTTTTGCTAATTTAAAAAATTGCTTATTCTGAACACACGAAAACTGGGTCAAGGCCACTGAAGTGGCTTTTTAAAAACTTTATTTAACATATACTTAATTAATTAGCATTTTATAGATCTTCCACCAGTTTACTTCTCAGGATGATGATGCACTTAATCAATTTATGCTAATGAATAATGTCCATAAGGAAGTGTGTGGATGTTGTTTTGAAGGATCACACGTTTGTCGTCTTTGTCTGCCAATGACTTCTTTTTCACAGTTATACTATATAAATTATGATTGAAGCTCCGGATTGTGTTAAAAGATGCACTGTACCCAACTCTTCTGAATAAACAGTTGTAGTAATGTTCAAATTTCATTTTTTTCATTATGTACATCTTTTTTATTCCTTTTGCCTTCTTGATAATCCCTGCTTCATCCTCATCCGCTGCAACTGTTGATGTGACATTCGCTGTTCTATCTGTCATTAATTTTAACGCGTACATCTTCGACATGAGGGCGACAATTTCTTCAAGTGGTACTCCGCAAGTTTCATCCTTGAACTTTCCTAAAACCTTCTTGTTAACAGAGTTGTCGTATGTCGGGTGGTTGACTGGGTAGTCGGAGAAGTCAAAATCATTCCTGTGAGGAAACACTCTAAGGTCATCATACATGTCAAGTGTCTTGATCCAATATACGATCCCGTCAGTGTCCATGTAGCTAATTCCAATTCGATCTCTTCCATAAAAGGCAACCATCTTGTTGTAGTGGAAGTCGTACATATGGGTCTTTGAAATATCAAGTATACACATTCCTACATAAAGAGGTCGATCCATGACAACATTTGTTTTGTTCATGCATACAGCTACAAGATTTTCGTTTATTATGATAGATGTTTTGAAGTTAGGCTTTTGAACTAATTTTAACATTTTCTTTTCATCAGAAACAAGTTTCAAATTCATGTGATTCCTTTTGTTTTCAAGACATTTCCCATAGACGGCGTTATTCATCAGTTTGTAAAATTCTTTGTGAAAACTTGATGTGGAAGCTGCTCTTCTTGAAGTATTCGATTCTATATACGGTTTTAGCCAGGTCTTTTGTGTAAATTGAAGCACTCGGTTGATTTTAACAATTTTGATTCCTAGTTCAATTGCTTGTTGTACAATCCAATAATGTGCAATGTAATTAGATTTATTTTCAAGTGTTGTCATCAACTTTGAATATTTGCCTCCTGGAGTAACCTCGGACCTTGGTAATAGAGGAAGGTCATAATGATGGTCGTGAAGGTGCTGAGGATACTCGAAGTCAAAGTCCAATATGTATCCGATATCGCTGAACTTCGGGATGCTCATAATGTCTCCTAAAACATTAGAATCAACCCAGCAAAATCCGCCAAAAGGTAATGGCATTGACATGGCGTATCCATAAAGGTTATTGGCGTCGAAGTAGCCTAGGTAGACTGATTCTTTAGTGGAGTTATAATTTTGAAGATGTTTGTTATTGGCTTTGACATATCGTGTGACCGATTGTGTGAGCCCTCCTCTAACACCAGCTTCAACCATAAGAACCATGTCAATATCAGTTAAAAGTTGGAGTTCGCATTTAGTTTCCTTCATCATAGCTTGCCAAGCCAGCCCCGGAGATGTGAAGTAATAGAAACAATCCAGTCCGTAAGCTAACAAACAGGAATTTCTAAATTCCTCCATTACATCACAAAGGAGAGTTACATCAAGTTTCACATAAAAATCATTATAATCTCCGAGCGTCGACATATTAAGTTCCTTCCATACCTTGACAGCATGCTCATAATCTTCTGGATCTACTGGAGATTCATTGAGTTTACTGTAAAACATTTCTGGTGGAGGTAACGCAGTCTCGTCAAATCGAGCAAGGGAATCTATGTAGTCGTACGGGAACACTCCTTTTCTTAATACGAGCTCCATCTTATCTTCTGGAACCAGCTTCCTCGTTTCAATTAAGTCATCTCTTTCCAGATTCTTAGAGAGTGTCATCAAACTGAATGGCATAAACCTTAAGGAATCTATAAACCTTAATTTTATATTTTTTACTTTCTTTGAAAAACTAATAAATTTTTCTGTCGTTTGAGCCAATACGTCAATTTGTCCTTTGTCTCGTCCAAGTTCTGGAATAATAAAGTGTGCGTCGTATCCACTTAAATTGTGTAATACAACCGGTATAAAGTTAGGTAGCTTAAAGTTGATATTGCAGGCGTTACAAGCTGCTCCTCTATAGGCTCCTGTCAAATGATCATGGTCACGCACTTTGATGTTGTCCTCAGAAAACTCCTGTTTACACAAGTAACAAATGTCCTCCATTTGATGACATAGTTCTTGAAGGTCAGTGAGATTTTTCATAGGAACAATGTAACTGTAGAGGGTAGATACTTTTTCAGCAATATCATATAGATCATCAACAAATCGTGTTGCAGCTTGCTCCCCACGGTAAAGCTTTGGCTCCGTTGGAATATCGTAGTGCCGAAGATGCTCGTATGAAAGTGTTGATTTTACCAAAAGACAATAGCTGTTTGGCTCGTGTTTTTGGTATTTCCTACTGTCTGCTGCGTCAGGATCCACATTTTCCACTGGTATCAATGACGATTCAAAATCTGCGTAAATTACAATTGGGATGTGATACTGGTGATGGATATTTCTAAACTTTAGAATAGAACTATTCAGAGTTGGAAGGATAACTTTTGCTGCTGCATGATCTCCACAAAGTTTAGAGTGTTCCGTCAGCCAACTACGACCTCCTCTATTTATAGAGATATTTTTAAAACAGAAACATCTTTTACACACTGTTATTGGTGACTTTCTTTTGGTGAGCTGATAGTGAATGAGCTTAGTGAAATCTTTTATGTACACATAATGTGAAACAGTTTCATCTTTTAGTAACAGTAAATCAGTATGGTCAGTCAATTCACGTAGTACCACTTTTAACGGGTACACATTGTTTCTTCTGTCCAGTCCAAACACGTTAACAGATACACCTGCATTACGTTTTTCAAAACTTCCTATATCAGACAATGACACTGGGTAGTTTAATCCATTAAATTTATATCTACCATTTAGTTCTTGATATCTTCTATTCGGTCGTTCAGGATGTTGGACACCTTCATGAACAAGAAATTTCGCCAACATGGAATATCTGAAACATTCATTGTCATTGTTTTGAACATTAATACATGATTTATTATCTTTAATCTTTGCTGGCAATGGAATAAAACTGCTGCCACGTTCACCGTATCCACGTTTATGAACTCGTAAATCCAGGTTGTTTACATTGAGCAAGGACCATCCGGATCCACGAGCTTCATGTTCAGTTATTTTAAGCACCAATTCTTGTAAACATTCATCAACTATTTCATCTAAATTTGACGTCTCCATGATAGTTCGGTTTCTAGAAAGAAACCCTCTGTTGGATATTTCTCCTTCTACATTATTAAATGTTGTGTCCAATAGTAATCCAAATTTAATGAAATTCAAACGGTTAAGTTCATAATTTAATTTTGCAATTATAACATCTTTAACGAGGGTCAGAAATATTTGTAGTTCAAGTGTATCGATGTTATTTATTCTGTAATGTCGAACGACAGATCTGTCAAACGCCTCCACTAAAATGTTGACTCCCAACGTTGCATCTTCGTTCGCAGTCCCTCTAGAAGTAGAGGGTGAGGATTCATCTTCAGGATCCACTGAGTTTTGTTTGCTAGGAGGTGCATATGCAATTACGCTTGGTCTGCTCTGCCGTGTAGAGTGTTCAGTGTCAGCAAGGAAGTGTAAGATATCGGGATGGTCTTCACAATCGGATAATGCATTATTAGTAGCATTATGGTAAATTTCACAGTGATATATATATAAATCCTCATTTATGAAATCTTCATTACAACATTGACAATAGTACATTGTGATTGAATAAATTTCTCAGTGTGTTATAGACTGCTCCAAAAGTAGTATTGAGAGCCATTTTTCACATGTTCTAGTTTTATAGCAAATGCTGACCTCAGCATTGAATTACTATTGGTTTATATTTTTGCTAACATCATCACTTTCATTGCCATTGGTTCATTCATTTAAAAAGTAAACATAAATGAAATTATAAATTAGTATTGCTATAAGCTTACTAACCACAACATAATTATGGAGCAGCCTATACAGGTCCCAGATATATCCTCCACAACACCACCTTTTCAATTATCATTAACACCCACGGAAAGACAAGAAAGTGATGATCAACCAGTACAGGTTAACGTTGTATCAAGCAGAACAACTATCCAATCCAGAGAAGTAATGGCTGCATTAGAAAGATTAGTAGGGGCAGATTATCTATCAGATGATGACATCATTGTTGAACAATAAACCCTTTATACAGTTGAAAAACACATCCAAACAGCCGTTTTAACGGCTACCATTTTTTCATTCGTTTATTATACTCTGCTTGTGGCTTTTTTAGTTCAAGGAAAAAAAAACATTGCGAATTCGGCTGAGTTTTAAAACGATTGAAACAATTGGTGGCCTTGAAAAAGGCCGTTTGAAACAGACTTCTCTAATTAGTCGCTCAGGTATGCAACGCCATCATCGTCTTCCTCACCACTGGAACTATCGAATAGTCTCCGCCTTGCATCGGGAACATCACGTAGGACAGGAGTCCTGTTGTCATCCTCATCTTCGGACAGGAGATAAAATTCAATACTGTCGGCGACTGACTCCGGATAATCCTCGTGAAGAACAAATGCTATTGCATCTTCTATGTCAGAGACATCTAGTGATGATGTGTTGTCATCGGAGTTGGTCAGGTCTTCGGAGTCGCTAGTATCTTCAATCTCCTCCACATCTTCCTGTAAGACATTTTCAATTATTTCTCCAATTTGCTTCGAGTGGTGAGGGATGTCTAGTGGTGCCATGATGGTAGATAGGATATGAATGACCGGTGACTACTATTTACCTTTATTTATAGGGGAATTTTGTGATGAGCAAGCAAAAATAAACAACGAATAAGAGCATTAGGTTTTAGTCAGTAAAAAAGTGCTAAGTTATGGTAGAAAAACCGTAAACATAGGTTTTGATCTCAAAAAATGTATATATATATATATATATATATATATATATAGAGAGAGAGAGAGAGAGAGAGAGAGAGAAAGAGATACACTTGTGCATACTTAATATCATAAATGTCAATTGTTAGTTGAGGTAAAATTAAGAAACCACCATGTGTTTTGTACAACTAAAAATTTTAAAACCATGTGTTGGTAATTATTAATTTCATTATTAGTAGAAACATTAATAATCGAAAAGATAAATAATTGGTATGGTTCAAATAAGACGCTTAGCTTAGTTAAAACGAGTGAAATTCATGGTGGCCTTGAAAAAGGCCGTTTGTAGTTGCCCTCAGAAGGTGGAGTTTGAGATGGCGTTGTGGGTCTGCAGGATACGTCCTCAAGAAACGATGACGGTGAGAGTCACCCTTTGGCCAAGCCGCAGCAAACGCTTCAGGTCTTTGATGACGTTGGTCTTGAAGGGTAAGTCATCTTCCAGAGGAGTAGGCGCCATCCAGAACCCTACGTCGGACGTTGTCAATTTAATAGTAGTCGCTCGGCAGTCGGCCCTGATACTGTCTAGAGCCTCAGAAACTCTCCACAAGTCGCATTCTTGAGTTATCTCCGTCGTCCAATAAATCGGAACACGGAGGTAGAAAGTTTTCAGCCACAGAGGAGAGCGTTTAACCCTTCTCGCTGTTTGGTGGTGAACAATCTCGTAGACCATGTTGTCAGGTAAACGTCGCAGATGGATGTGATCAACTCTACAGAACGCCTCTATTTATAGTAATAACTACTGCATATTCAGCAGTATCTTATCTTAACTGCTGACAATGCTTTTCAGCAGTCTCTTATCTTAACTGCTGACAATGCTTTTATTATTTTCAAGGTCAACCTAACAAACAAACAAACAAAATCTTGTTTTGAATGCAAAGAATCGATGAAACTAGAGTTGTAAATATTAATTCAGGCTGCAGCTTGTATTATCGGTTCATTTCATCTTATAATATAATTCGTTTGTGAAAGGCAACACAGTTAGCTCAATTTGAGTACTAAAACGAGAGATGTAAATATTAATTCAGTCTGCAGCTTGCATTATCAGTTGATTTCATCTCATAATATACTTTGTTTGTGAAAAACAACAGAGTTAGCACACTGTGAGTACTATAACGAGTGAATCAATTGCTGGCCTTTAACAAGGCCGTATTTGAATTCTCCGCCAAGGTTTACGACTGGTCTCGACCGTTGTTGACTGTAAGAAAAGCTACGCAATGTAGGTTAATTATGCTGTAGGATTGTGCATAATATACTTTGTTTGTGAAATACAACAGAGTTAGCACACTGTGAGTACTATAACGAGTTAATAATTTGCTGGCCTTTAAAAAGGCCGTTTTTGAATTCTCCACCAAGGTTTACGACTGGTCTCGACCGTTGTTGACTGTAAGGAAAGCTACGCAATGTAGGTTAATTATGTTTTAGGATTGTGCATAATATACTATGTTTGTGAAATACAACAGAGTTAGCACACTGTGAGTACTATAACGAGTTAATCAATTTTTGGCCTTTAAAAAGGCCGTTTTGAATTCTCCACCAAGGTTTACGACTGGTCTCGACCATTGTTGACTGGAAGGAAAGCTACGCAATGTAGGTTAATTATGTTGTAGGATTTTACATAATATACTTTGTTTGTGAAAGACAACAGAGTTAGCACACTGTGAGTACTATAACGAGTGAAACAATTGGTGGCCTTGAAAAAGGCCGTTTCTGAGCTGCTGATCCAATCTAGACGCACTCCCACATCGCCTTTGCCAGTTCGCCTTTGCCCGCCCTTTGAAATACTAAGTATGACCCAGTCTTGGGTATTGGTTGCAAATATCCAGGCAGTCTTACCTTTAGGATTCTTCCGCTGTTTTCCAAAATTACTTTGCGCTCTTTAATTTGTAGGAGTTTATATTTTTTGGAAACTTTCAATCTTCGGAATTTTCCCTCCTGAGCTATAGTTTCAAAGTCAAAACTAGATGCTGGCGGCTTTTTCTCTGCAGGTTTGTGTTTAGCGCAGAACTTTTCTCCTATTTTGCAGAAGACTGCACACACTTCACCCTTCTTCGGCCCTCTCTTAAATTGGTGGGTACACTTGGGCGCATTTCTTACCCGTGGTGTCTTCTTCAATGATATTCTTGGTGTGCTGGAGGATGAAGTTGCCTTCGGTACGAAGGGGTCATGTTTTAAAATGAATTTCCTATTATCTTCATCCGATGACTCTGCTGTCGGTGCTCCAAAGTGCAGGGGACTTGGCGGCGAAACCACGCTTGTGGATGTAGAAGGTGCGTCCGGCGGATCGAAGATAGACTTCACCTTGTTCTCAGCCAGGATGGATTCTACAGCTGCAGAAGTCTCAGAAGAGTCCATGACTTGGAGATCAGATCAGCAATCAGCTCAGTGGAGGAATGAGGAAACATCGCACTACTCTCTCATTATATAGGCGTTGCTGACACAGCACTCTTCTCCTATTGGTCAGTTGAATTTAAGTACTAAAAATGGTGGCCTTGATAAAGGCCGTTTTTATGTTCCAATCTTGGACCGACTGTGCCTCTACGTTAGAAACTTGCAAATATTTGTGTTTGAAAGCAATTTTATGTTTTACTCAAAGCTATGACTCTTAAGCACCATAACATTTGTTTTTAGGTACATTAAACAAACTGTGTTGACTGAATAACGAACAAAATTCTCGGTCAAAATATATTATTTAGAGTCGGCAACTACGTATCTCCAATTTTAGCCCGACTGTAACTCTATGTTAGAAACGTGGAATTGTTTGTGTTTGCAAACATAACTCATTTTATTCTTTACTCCAAGCTATGGCTGTTAAGCCCCATAACATTTATTTTAAGCGCACTAAATAAACTGTGTTGACCGAATAATGAACAAAGTTCTCGGTCAAAATATATTATTTAGAGTCGGCAACTACGTACCGTACAGATTACCAACACCCAGTATGTCATGGGACTTATAATAAAACTTTGCAAATGCATGAGTTCAAAAACGATTGAAAAATCTGGTGGCCTTTAAAAAGGCCGTTTTTTGAGATGATCTAGCGACGGACCCATTCGGCCTTCCCTCTGGGATACGAAGGGTCCTCCCCCGGCCCGTGAATCTTCAGATGCGTCGACTTCCACGGCCACTCCATTCTCCTTGGCAGGCGAACTCTCGTCAGCTCCAAGGAACCAACCTCCCGCAGAGTAGCCTCACCATCCTGGCGTACGAAAAATAGCAATTCGTACAGGCCGGGTTTCATCCGCCACAACCGTCGATTCTGTTCGCCATGGCGTAGTTGCCCAAGTGGAGTGTAGAAGCGCCGCTCCAGCCTCTGAAGCTTTCGCCGTGGAGTAGCCGCAACACAATCCATTACAGTGACAGGATTGCTCCTTGCCACTGGTCTCGGAGCTGGACAGTCCAAAGCGAAGTGAACACGCCTCTGCGAGGCTCCTGGACGTTGACGAGGCGGCCGGAGTGAGGATATCGGTGCTAGTGGAGCCCGTCACTCAATCATCTCAGCGAAGATTTCTTCCACCGTAGTTTCCATCTTCTCTCCTCAGCGCAAGCAGGATGTCCTGAGCCCCACTAATCATTGGTCTCTAAGGTGCGACGCTACGTACCGTATAGGATACGCTGCAGGTCTCCTGTTGGTGCGCACTAATAACACTGACTCAGCGTTTTATTTAGTGTCCTTGAGAAAGGCCATTTTAATTATTTAATGTCCCAGTCCAAGCGCTTACCCATTTGAACAAACTATGTTGACAGAGGAACGATTAAAATTCTCGGTCAAACCATATTTGTTGAAGTCGGTAACTAAGTACCGTACCGTACAAAATACCAACAAACTTTATTGAAACCTCATGGGACTTATAATAAAACTTCATTACAGCATGAGTAAGACTGGGGGTAAAACAAAATATATGTTTTACGCTACTGAGTGTCAAACGATTGAAATTTTTGGTGGCCTTTAAAAAGGCCGTTTTTATCAGTGTCATTGTTAACAGTGACACCCATTGGACGGTGACACGCCGACGTCGTTGCCCATCTTCCGGCTTCCCGACCTCCAAGTAGGTCTTTAATGTCTCGTACGGTGGCTCAATCACTCCATTCGGCAGGTAACTTCTAAAGACAAAGTTGCGGTGGCGCAACAAAAGCTCCCGCGAAGGCTTGTCCCATCCGAGCAGACAATAAAGTCCCGGCTGCAGTTTCCACAGGCGGTGGAGCTTGAACCCAGGGAATGCCGGTTCGAAGCTCGGCCGACGAATCTCCCTCGGCTCATCGATAACAGGGATCTGGGCCGTATAGTTCTTCTCAGGTTCCAGATCCCTCGTCTTGTCCGAGAGAATTTCTCTAAGTAAAGAGAACGGTTCCCGGGCACAAGTCGATATGTTTACCCGTCGAGGCATTACATCGACGGGTCTACTCTTTGACGCTGGTGTTGGAGCCGGGCGTTGACGAGGCTGCCCTGTCACGGACTCGCTCTTTGGGGCTGGGATTGGAGCTGGACGTTGACGAGGCTGCCGGAGTGATGACCGAGGTGTGACACTGTGGGGCCTGGAGCTGGAAAGCTGGAACGATGGTTCCCGACGAGGCATGTCAACCATCGTAGGCCGGGTCTGCTTCCTGAACATGATGCAGTTGCGTCCGTAACGAAAGGGTGAGCAAAAGTGATTCGCTTAAGAACAGCGGTATACTCACTAGCACAAGCCGGCTTCTCATTGGTCAAACAGTTCAACCAATGAGGTGAGGTTATTTTCTGCTGAATCAGCGGAAAAGTTCATAAAACCGGGACGCTCGTTCCACTCGAATCATTCGGCATGCAGACACGGGACCAGTCCAGAGCAGCTCCAGGGAAGCGGGGCACAGCGGAGATCATCGGAGAGAAGCTGAACATCCACGGAGGTCTCCTAGTACCGCAATCCCTGCAGTGGTACCCCGGGCTTGGAACTTCTGTGATATAGCGAGCACCACATATGTAGGTCTCACTTGCTATCGGCCGGCATCTCTACGCTGATCTCCGCCGGGTCCCGAGGCGGAGTCAACACCTTCTGCGTCGCACAATGCCTGAGACAAGTCCCCCTGTGTGGTCAGCACTGCTCCGGGCGTTGGGTGAACAGTGCGGTGGGCAATGGATCTGGATCGTTAAACTCAGCGCCGATCTCTTATTCTTCTCTGTACAATCCTTTTCTGTCTTGCATGGCTTCGCTGGTTTTCCACTAACACTAACACAATTTGTTGATTTGTACAAGTTAAACTCTGTCCCTTACCCTATTCCCATCACAACCCCAAAAACAAACCCGGGTGGTTCGCGCAGTGTGGAGTTCTGCGGTCCACCCATACCCTAAGCAGTTCAATCGGTCGGCATGGGCAAACCGCCACGAATGAACTGACCCTTCTTGACTGGTCGGCAGGGCAATCCGCCACAGTCAAGATTCTTTTTTTTAAAGTATTGAAATGACCTTGAACACGTTTGAACATGTTTGGAGAATATAAATTATAATTATTTAAAGTCCCCTAAAACATTCATAGCGACAACTGAATAACTATTCTTTGTTACCGCGAAAGTTGTAAAATTGAGACTTATTAAAACGGCCTTTATAAAGGCCACTAAACTGAAGTTTGATAAATGACAAAGTCCAGAAAATGTTGAATACTCCTCCTGTAAAAGAAGTAACAAGATGTGAGGCTGAGACTTGTAAAGGAATCGTCTAAGACTGTGAAAGTAAAAATAATTGAGTCTTGTAAAAATGGCCTTTGTAAAGGCCACCAAAATGATTGATGTTAAATGACTAAGTCCTGAGAATCTGGATTGAAATGTACGCAATGTAGGTTTAGTATGATGTATGGTTGCTAGGCTGATTCACAACGAATGATATAAGTGGTGGCCTTGATAAAGGCCGTTTGTAGAAGGAGTGGAGTCCTGGATTTAGTGTGGGGGGATGGAAGCGACGACCCGAAGATTTTGTCGTAGTTGTAGTTGTCGGCGTAGGCTAGCGTCGACTGTGTCCAAGTGTTGATGTTGGAGGATGAGGTGGAAGTGATCTCCACTACTAACTTCGATAATCATCTGATCGGCAAGGTGTCGGTAGCGGTCCAAGATGTCCATGAGTTGGATGATCTGTCGGTAAGTGAAGATGTCTCGCTTTATTTGAATCGTCGCTCTGCCCACAGGAGTAGTTGCAGCCGTCGGTCTAGTTTGGCAGAACTTGAACTCTTTCCTGCGACGTCTGTGATCCTCTTGGTCCGAATAGTCCTCGTCAGAAGAGTCAGCAGGGCGTTTGATCGGTTGTAAGTTGCGAGCCATGGTTGCGTTGCGGCTAAGATCAGGAGTGTGAATGGATCGTAACGCGCGATTCTGTGCTAAGCTGTAAATGTGGCGAGGGTTAATAGTGGAGGGGGACTCCATGGCGTGGGATGGGGAGCGAAGCAAGGGGGGGTCTGGGGGCGGAGCCCCCAGAAAAAATGTTTATCTTATCTAAGATCTAGATCTAAGATAAGATAAGATAAGATAAGATAAGATAAGATAAGATAAGATAACACAAACCGACTTAAATGGACGGTTGGCCATTTCAAGTCGAAACCGACTTAAATGGATGGTTGGCCATTTCAAGTCGCAAACCGACTTAAATGGACGGTTGGCCATTTCAAGTCGCAAACCGACGTAACTAAACCGTTTCTTAACGAATATAAATCCACCCGCTTTCACATTACCTCACATCCAATGACGTATGTGTATCATCACACCAATACGTCATCGCCGTGACGTCATCACACCCTCTCGTCACACATACGTCATCACCACGTCACTCAAACGTCACTTCTGATTAAAAAACAATTATTTTTCAGCTGTCCCAGACTCCCCATATTGCCTCTACTCTTGAGTAACATATAGGCATATTAAAGTTGTGAAAATCCTATAGGATGCCCCACGGAGGTTCAAAGTTCTCATGTTCTTATGGGCATACACTTTTTTTGAGCTGATGAAAATACAAACAGCTGATCTTGATTCGTAGTAGTTTCAAAGGCTAACCACAGAATGCAGCACACAAAACTATCATAGTTTTTAGCAAATTTCCCCTATAGGGAAGAAGCTATTACCGTAGGTCTCATGGTAAGACTTAAGCCCGAGACCATGATAACTTTTCATTTTGAGGTCCCCAGATGCCAAAAACACCATTCGTTCAAATTTATATATATATATATATATATATATATATGTGTGTGTGTCCGTAAGCACGATGACTACGTAAAAAAGGTCCGATCTTAATGAAATTTGGTACAAATGTGTAAAGTACCATTTATTTGAACGAGTTCGAAAACCAGATGAATCGCACCATCCAAAGGGTGGTTTTGGGGGGGTTTTGTACCCCAAAAATGGGATTTTGGGGTTTTTCATGTAATTTTAATTTAAATCAAATTTTATACCATTGAATTTAGCTTAAAAAAAACAAACAATTTGGTATTTTGATCATTCTCTACGTCAATTGGTTACCGATATATTGAAAGTGCTAAACACAGTACGTTGTCTAATGTTATTCTTATGGAGAAAAAGAAAAATTGTATATCTCGCTTATTTATGAACATAAACTGGCGAAATTTGGTATATGGCTTGATCTGGTTGTGGTTTATTGTTGTTTGCACAAAAAAACAATTTTTCGCCTATGGTTCCTGTAGCAGCAAACCTTAACCATAAACCTTATTCCATAAGAATAACTTGGTCCCCATGTTATTCTTATGGAAAATACTTAAAATGTTATATATCGCTTATTTATGAATGTATATGGATGAAACTTGGTATGTGACTTCACTAAGATGAGTTCTATTGATATTTGCATAAAAACCCATTATTTTGTGTGCCTTGTTGCAGCAAACCTGCGTACTCATCCCCAATGTTATTCTTGTGGAGAATAGTTAATATTTTAAATATCGCCTGTTTGTGAATACATTTCTTATGAATCCTGTTAAGTTTTTTAATGTGTTATGTTATATATTCATTAGAAATTCGCTGAGTATGCAGGTTTGCTGCGACGGGGGTATTATAAATAATTAGCGGGGCGAAGCCTGCGGGTAACAGCTAGTAAATAATAATTTCATCGCTATCATCAGTTAGATTTAGTACAACTAAGTGTATTTTTCTGAGAAAAGATCAATTATGTGATGACATCTTCTTGTATTTTAGTTTTTTTTTTGTAATGCTTAGTACCATATTTAAGTTGATTACTAATTGTTATATTGTTTTAAAAACCTGTAAGATACACTCTTTTACAGAGCAATCGGAGTGACGTGCTGCAGCCCGGCCTGAGCGTAATCTAGATTTTTTTAGAAGATAATACAAAACCAGTAACATTATGATATTTTGTAAACAAAATATACCTATGCAGATACAATATTTATTGCATCGAATATAAGATTAGCACATATTTGTGTCAAGGAAGAGTAAACTATTGATTACATACAAAAATTGACATATTTCAATTATTTGGCAGTTAGTTATGTATGTTCTTTGAGCAGCAAGAATGGGGGGGTGTGCATTTGGGGTTCCGGCACCCACGCTGACCGAACTCTGTGCACGCCTATGACGTTAATTCCAGATTATATCATCTATGTCATTTTCAATTACTGCCGATAATACGCGGTTCGGTCGCCATTTACACAGTTTTGTTTTTTTTATGATCGATTCATATGACATAATGTTATGTCTCGTAATTTTCGGCCGATTTTTCGCTGTGCGATAGTCTTTGGCGGCCGTTTATTACGTGATTTGGCAGGTCGCGATCATCCAAAGATTGGCGGAAAATACTCGCTCGAACTTTCGAGTATTTTTCAAAATTTTGAGTTTAGTTGACTATTTAAATACTCAAATGATGAGGACTCGCACGCCCCTAATACATAGCCATTATACACATATATATACATAGGCCCATATATGCTCATATGGTCATAACCTATGTATACATATACACATATATACATACATATACATACATATATATATATCTCCGGCGTACAATAGGCCCCCCTTTTCAACCTCTAATGTATATATAGGCCCCTAAAAATATATCCGCCGCCCCAGGTCCCCAACTACGAAAGTACGCCATTGGTTACCATTTTTTATTACAATAGCTGTCAAATATACAATTTATTTGATAAGTTTAACACACAAACTCTGAAAGCTTATTAGGCGTAGCCCTGAGGGCCGATGTAAGTTATAAGGGGGTTCTGCTCATCTACATCTCGACAATACCTTTCTAACGGTATGCTTGAATTTCTCCTTAGATGCATACACCCTGAGAAAAAAAGGAGGGATAGTTTTTGTGCTCGCCTATTAATATAATGATGATAATCTATAATAATGTATACAGAAATAGGGCCTAACATTTCTAAAAGGATGATTAAAACATTAATAAATCTAGGTCATGAAACTAGATAAGTAACAATGTTAATTTAGTTAAGTGCACTTGGATAAGTCGATCCGTACCCGTACTGCCCCGAGCAGTTCGCGGCAGCTTCATCTAGTTGTGTTGGAACTTTAGAGGTTCTGAAATATAAATTAGGGCAACCAATTTTATTCGAGTCTATAGTTTCAGATTATTCGATTATGGTTTCCGATCCAATTTAAAAAAAGGAAATCATTATATGCCCCCAAAAGGAGAATTTGTTTGAATTGAAAAAAGGATAGAAGTTGGCAAATTATTTTTGTATTAAATCTTAAGAACTTATATGAACTGATAACAATAAACCACCAAAACTCTTCTTCTGGTTCTTGAGACTAAACTGATGTATGGGTGGGATTACGATCGTGTATGTTGTTATATCAGTACAAATTATCTACTTTTGAACGTGATTTTATTCTGAGATAACATTTGTGAGTGCATGATTAAATATTTGTACTTTTCCCCCTTCCACAGGTACTCTAATAGTTTACGTATTTAAAATAATGGGAAAAGTAACTTATTTTATAAATTAGTCATAGTTAAAAATTATAAATAATTTTATCCGTCAATCTTTCTAGTGAAGACACGTAATAATTCTATAGTGTTATCTTAACCTAAGACGATAAACTGTAACTTGTGTCTCGTTTACGAATTCGGTCAGTGTCAGTAAGGTATGGGCATTTCTTACCCCAAATATGCCCAAATGTGCGGTCACACCGTTTGTACTACAAACCACCAGAACTTCAATCAAAATCGAAGAGTTTTTGAGAAATTTGAATTTTTTGATTTTGGGAGGATAATTTGCCTTAAAAATAAAAAAAGGATTAAAACAGCTGGTATTTAGGTTTGTTGAATTGTCATATAATCATCAAAATCGGGTAGTTCGTTGTGTGTTCTTTAAGAATGTACTCCTCCAGACAGTCAGACAACACTTCGAAAACCACTTTTTTGGGTTAAGCAAACACCAGAACAGATATTTTCCCCAATAACTCAAATTCAAAAATTTTTACGAAAACAATAATTTCTCCAAACAATATGCAAGGGGAGAGAGATAACAATTATAAGACGACTACTCTTACGGTTAGTAAAATGGCTTGTAAATGAAAGTCGGTGTTTGCTAAAAGAAGAGCTAACAGAGCTTTGATGGTTGAAATTTCTTATAAGGGGTAAGATTGACTATGCTGTAGGAAGAACTTATCATGAAAAGTAGGATATGTCCTTATTTTAAGGTAGAAAACAAGGAAGCTTACAGCTGGAGAAGGCTTTCTTTTGTTACCCAACGATTTCATTTAACCGTCTCTTAGTTCTCAATACAATTGTTTACAGTAGAATCAAGTCTTATGAAAAAGGTGGTTAGCAAAATTGTTTAAACTAACAATACTCAGTAACGGGTTGTCGTTAAGAGGGGGCTACAGTCACAAACCATATCACTGTCTATCTGTTTCTCCCTTAAGAAAAATCTTAAATTTAAAATGCCAACCCTTAACAATAGATAATCAGATATCCTTTGATTATGGTTTATTTTTAAGAAAAAAATACTTAGCGATTTTTGTGAGCACAACTTTAATATCTTCTTCTTATTATATAATCACCAGTATTTTTTTGTCCGATGTCCGGATGAAAATTGTTTAGTAACTAGAAGTGCCCTAAGTACAAGATTTGAAACATAAATAGTTTGTAGGTCGCAGGGGTGCAGGATAATATTTTAAAGTTCATTATCTAAGGCCCCGTAAGGTAAAATATTAATTAATCATTAGTTGGTTGTAATAAACAAATACGTCTATCTATATTTACGAATATATTTTCCCTTTAAAGGAAGCAGCTGATTTATGTAATAACAAGTCCATAGCAGTAATTTACATCAACCATATGGTTTTAGTTTTATACTGGTCAGTTTAAAATTTCAAAATTTACTATATGATGTATGATGATTCTGTAATATTGAAGCGTATTTAAAAACAATATGCTTCACTTAGTTGGTTGTTGTAAGTAAAAAGTAGACTATTTAACATATATAACATTAACAAACATTATTAAATCAACAACGATAAAATCATTTATCTAGTTCCGAAAAAAATAACCACGGTGTCGCAATAATCAAAGGAGGTTTTATGGTGGATTTATATTGCCTTCACAATCGTTTTTGGAAGCGAGGATCTTTTTAATTTTAAAATGACAAACCATACGTAGAAAATAACATATTGTAACTATAATTATGTCCATTCTAATATATAAGATCAAAATTCAAGTATTCATAATTCATTCTAAAGTAAATCATTCTGAAGTTTTGCCGTATTGCATTCAGTATTTAGTTAGATCTCAGTGGTTGAAAATAAATAAATATTAAGTAAACAAATGATTTTACTTTTTTTGTAGAATTAGTCAGCTGATCAGAGCAATAACAAGGGAATTAATCAACCATGGTTTTAGCGATACATTAAGATCTTTCTTTGTATTTTTGAAGTTTTCTAAAGAACAAAGAGGTTTCGGTGCTTAAATCATGATAACTCTTTTGGATTTGTAATTTACCAATTTGACCCTATAAATGGTAACATTATTGTAGAAGAAAACGCCATTTTCTGCCTGTTTGAAATTGCAAGTAACCCTTGGTAGTCTTTCGTTGCTCGGAGTTATTTCCTTAAAATTCTAATCGAACGTGTATATAGTGTGAGTAAAGTGGTAGTTTCAAATGGTACCTTAACCATTAAGAGGGCGTTGGAGAGCGACCATGTTGGATTTTACCTCCATAAGTACAATGTTAAACTAAAAACCATATATCTTGCTTATTTATCAACACACGATTATGAAAGATGTCTCAAATTAAAGGTATTTTGATGGCGCAGGTGGTTTGCTCGCTATTTTATAAATAAAATAATATATTTCCAAAAATATAGTAATTTAAAGTCTATATTTTGATACATATTTTGTAGTTTTTCCTAGTAATTAAAAAATAAAACTCCCAGCAAACACTAATCAAAACTTGATAAAGATTTAAACAAAATTTATTCCAAATCAGCACTAGGTCAAACAGTAACAAAAAAATATGCTCTTCAGTAAAGACATGTTTTGTGCGTTTTAACATTGAAATAGCCCGTAGCGCTAGGGTCAGCGACGATGTTTCTTCTGACTCCAACGTCCTCTTAAAGGTCGTGTAAAGACTGTTCTATAACCAAGGTAAATTTCACTTCTTTTACGGAACAATTTGGATGAAGTCACCGCCCAGTTCATCACTTAGGTCTACACATGTATTTATAAAACTGCCGTGCAAAATCGGGGCTGTTGTGTGAGAAAGAGTATTTCCAAATCTAAGATTTTAAGCTCTTCCAAATATAAACTATTCTGCTAAATCAGGGTGTTATTTGTATCTATTAGCCCATTTTTGAAACTTGGATTATGATTTTCAATTTTAGAATGGACATTATTATTATTTCAGTGAGCCTATATGTTTAGGCTTGCCATAATTTCCAAGGGTCAAACCAGGACAACGATCATACTGGGGGGTCTGGTTTTGGGGGTATGGATCCCCCCTTCCAATAACGAGAGGTCCGGTGGTCTACATTTTAAAATATAGGCTTTTAAAAAGGGTTTGGACTAGTTTTTAGTTATTTTAAGTATTTTCTTTATTTAGTAAAGTAAATCCTGTGTATATTTAACGGCGTTTTGCTCGTATTTAAAAACTTTTAAAAGGAACGGCCTTTGATTCGTAAAATCTAGCCAGGCCCAGTACTATTTTTTAGTTTGAAAATGTTAAAGATATATCTACTTCGAACAAGGAGAATTAATGAAATCAAATTTTAAAAAATACAACAAATTCAGTTTTATTGTTTGTACGATATGCGATATACTGTTCTTACAATTTCAATTGCTGTTCCCAAACTATTCATACTTTTGACTGGAATGAACTTTTTTTAAATGCCCTTATTCTTGAACAATAAGTCAAATTTACGCAGTTTTATTCTCTGACCGGAACATAAACGAAACCGGCCGGGACACCGGGACAAGAGAAAAATACCGAGACTGTCCCGGTTAAACCGGGACGGATGGCAAGCCTATATATGTTATATCATATTTAAGGTTTATGGTTATCTAGGGAAAAAATAACCCCTCCCTTCCAAACTCGAATTATTATAGAAGGCAAAAAAATCTTTTTTAAGGACTCGTGTGAGATTACAACATTATAAAAACCAAGCTCTTCATATTTGTTTTGACTGTGTTCAGCTGGAAATTAACAGTCACGGCTAAATTAAAATAAATATTCATATGTTAACAGGCAACGTCCGTGATAATTTTTCAGAAAGGTCGAAATCATAATAATTTACTGGTGTTACGCTAGTAAAATAATAGTAGCTCAGTAAATAACAAAATGTTTACTATTTGCATTTTTGTCGTTGATTAATACTATTTTTAGCGAATTTCCCCTATAGGGAAGAAGCTATTACCTTAGTCGGCATGGTAAGACCTAAGCCCGGGACCATGATAACTTTTCGTTTTGAGGTCCCCAGACCCAAAAACACCATTCGTTCGGAACTGTATAAATATAAGACGCTGTGAACATGGCATTATAGCCGAAACACGTATCAGCAAAATAAAATAAATTTAAAAGTGTACTCAGGTATTTTAAATCTATTTAGAATTATATATATATATATATATATGTCCGTGAGCACGATAAATCTCGTAAAAATTATCCGATTTTGATGAAATTTGGTTTAAACGTGTAAAGCAAAATTTATGACTTTAAGTTCGAAAACCAGCCAGATCGCTCTATCCGAAGTGGTATTTGGGGGGGGGTTTGTGCCCCAAAAATGGGTTTTTTGAATTTTCTACATATGATTTTGAAAATAGTCAAACTTTAGTTTTTACCATTTGATTCCACTTAAAAAACACACAATTTGGTATTTAGATCATTCCTCTACGTCAATTGGTTACCGAGACATTGAAAGTGCTAAACACAGTACGTTGTCTAATGTTATTCTTATGGAGGAAAATAAAAAAAATATATATCTCGCTTATTTATGAACGTATACTGACGAAACTTGGTATACAGCTTCATCTGGTTGTGGTTCATTGATATTTGATAAAAAAACTTTTTGCTAAAGGCTCCCGTGGCAGCAAACCTGCGTTCTCAGCCCCATGTTATTGTTATGGATAATAATTAAATGCTATGTCTCCCCTAATTATGAACATAAATGAATAAAAACTGGTATAAGACTTCACCTAGATAAGTTATATTGATATTAGCATAAAAACACATTTTTGTGTTCCTTGATACAGCAAACCTGCGTACTCAGCCCCAATGTTATTCTTATGGAGAATAATTAAAATTGTACATATTGCTTATTCGTCAATATATTTTTATGAAACTTTGTAAATGGTTTTATGTAGTATTAAGACAGTTATATCTCCATTGTAAATTCGCTAGTATGCAGGTTTGCTACGACGGGGGTATTAAATCAAAATGTGTTCACAGAAATCGCTGCGTATTGTTGTTCTCTTTAAAATGGCTATAAATCAACGATTTCGAAAGATTATCTGAGGAGGGACGGAGTTTTAAAGTCAGCATTGGTCTCAGGGGAAAGCATAGAAACGCGCTGTTTCGTGACTGGAGCCTAGAGCCCACTCCAAATGATATTACACACATCAAAACAATGTGATATTTCATTCTACAAGGTGCAGTTCATTTGGCCATAATGTAGGTGAAAACTAAATTTACATTTGAAATAGAACCTTGATAACAGATTTAGTAGGGATCTCCATTCGAAGGATATTCCTCGCTGTTGCTTATTCAGTGTTTCATCGGCGGTAGTGCTCTCATCACCTCGTGTTTTATACCTTCACTTTAAACTGGTCCATCCCACTTTACAACCACTTTCCAATTCTGCTTAGTTTTATTTTCGAGGGTTCACAACTTTGTTTTCCATCCCGTCCAAACAAATTTGTTCGATCCCTTTTATTGAAGATCTTTCCATCTACATCATCATACTTTACTTACACTCTTCTTTAATAAAAAGTTTGATTTCATTTGATGTTATTTTACTTTTGTTGATTTGATTATAAAAGTAGAATTAAGCTTTTTGTTGTTATAGCTCCAGTTGTTATAGCTTCACTTTTGTTTCTTACTTCACCGGGCTGTATGAGGTGGTGAGACGGCTATAGAGACTTTTGAGAATACTGTTTGAACACAGTTGTTACCTTATCGCCACAGCCTTTAGGGTAGAAGGAAGGCCCTCCAGGAATGGTTGGCTCGAACAGGGCGAAGTGTCTGAATCGCCAATATCTCTCGTCCAGGTCAGGGTTACCTGTAGCTCTGCGTCCAGATGGTTATGAAAATGGAAGTCTCAAGTTATAATTCTGCATTATAATTCCGAGTTTTTTGCTTCAAAACCATACAAAGGTTATTACATTTTTTGTAAAGTTATTACAGTTATAAAGTTAATAATGGTTTCATGCGACTTTTACAACTGTTTACAGTTTTACGATACAAGTAATGTATACGTTTGTTTTTCAAAACCACTTTCCACTATGAGAAAAATAGCGAGGAAACAATCGAATACAACAATGACAGATCTGAAAACGTTGCACCAAAACCTGTAACTGAAATGAAATGAAAAAAACTGAAATGTAGTCGCACTTAAAATGGTTGCTTAACACAACTTGCACGAGTGTATATCCTTCATAAGCGTCTACTGCACACTTTATAAGTATAATACCCCCGTAGCAGCAAACCTGCGTACTCAGCGAATTTCCATTGCATATATATGTATCTTAATACCACATAAAGCCACATATCAAGTTTCATCAATATACATTCATAAATAAACGATTTATGACATTTTAATTATTATCCATAAGAATAACATGGCGGCTGAGTATGCAGGTTTGCTGAAGGAAGGAAAACAAAAAATTGGGTTTTATACAAATATCAATATAACTCATTTAGGTAAAGCCACATACCAAATTTCATTAATTTATTTTCATAATTAAGGGAGATAACACGTTACTTATTCTCCATAAGAATAACATGGGGCTGAGTACGCAGGTTTGCTGCTACGGGAGCCTTTGGCAAAAAAATGTTTTTTTGAGCAAATATCAATGGTCCACAACCAGATGAAGCCGTATACCAAGTTTTGTCAGTATACGTTCATAAATAAGCGAGAAATAAAATTTTTCTTTTCCTCCATAAGAATAACATTAGACAACGTACTGTGTTTAGCACTTTCAATATCTTGGTAACCAATTGACGTAGAGAAATAATAAAAATACCAAATTGTGTGTTTTTTAAAGCTGAATCCAATGGTGAAAACTAAAATTTGACTATTTCCAAAATTATATGTAAAAAATTCAAAAAACCCATTTTGGGGGTACAAAACCCCCCCAAAATACCCCTTTGGATAAAGCGATCTGGCTGGTTTTCGAACTTAAAGTCATAAATGTTGATTTACACGTTTATACCAAATTTCATCAAAATCAGATAATTTTTACGAGAGTTATCGTGCTCACGGACACATATATATATATATATATATATATATATATATATATATATATATATATATATATATATATATATATATATATACAGTTTTGAACGAATGGTGTTTTTGGGGTCTGGGGACCTCAAAACGAAAAGTTATCATGGTCCCGGGCCTAGGTCTTACCATGCCGACTACGGTAATAGCTTCTTCCCTATAGGGGAAATTCGCTAAAACAAACATTAAGCAAAGTGACTAACTACTTTTTGTGAAAAGAAGTTTACCCGGATACAACTAGGCCACATTAAACATCGCTCTGATTAGATTATCGACACTTAACTATTTCTCTAAACCGTCCTACTTTATGAATTCTGCATCGCACAACAGTACTGTAACAATATTGCAGCGCATCGCACTGCATTCCAGATCGCAGCTGACCTTGTTTTCCACTAGACTGCAAGACTGTAGACAACAAAGGATGTGCAACAGTGAGAGAGGAATTCCGGGAAGTTTGGTTTTGCTTTAATTGAATAACTTGACTGTTCCGCAGAGACTAGAATCCAAAGAGGTTTCATTCGTGTAATTAAGTTCAAACGTATCTTTGCGAGAGTTTTATTGAAAGAAGAAGTTTATCTTGCATTACTTAATAAACTGCTGTTTTGATTTATTTAGCGTTCGGCCAAATTAAATCTGAGGGAAAAATAAACGTGATGGTTCTTGTATTTTAGGTTATATGTTTTAAATATTTTTGTTTATTAGGCAATTGTTTTTCAGCGAGGTTATGGATAAATCGATCTCCCTGCCTACCTCCTAACCTGGCGGGGTACTGCCCTTACTCCGGCATTGGCCTACGTGAGATGAGAAACCTTACAAACTCAGTTGAATGATTAACATCGCTGGTTGAATGTTGCCGGTCTAGGATTGTGATTGTACTATATCATTCGCTGGAAAATTAGGGCGTTAATATGATGCACTTCTTACCAACTTCGTACAGCTGCTAAGCGTACAGCAAAACATTAACCAGGTGGTTCCACATGGGTCCACGACGACTGAAAGAGGCAGCGGACGGGTTTTAAGCGTGTACAGTGTGACAGTGGCTCTTTATACTGATGACTTTAGCCTGGCAAATGAGAGATCTAAACTCGGATACATGATTTAGTGATGTTGCAATTCAGTTATGTTATTACCTTTTTTAACATACCACTCGAGGAAAAGGAACTGGTGGTTGAGACACGTTTAATGCCAATGGTAGAATATCCATGTGTTTAACTAGACATTAACGTCCTATTCCACAACTTCCCCACTGTGATTTCCGTTTTACTAATTCTTGTAATTTAATCGCACATAAATCCACTTTTTTCACCTAGTTCTTGATCCATCCATCCAGCTTGTGCGTAAGATTCGTAAGATTGTTAATGTCTTCAACTAATCTATATTGAGATAATTTAACCTTGTCCTTGGTAGGGAAGGAAGGGGAAGAAACTGAATGTATTAATTTTCTCTATATTGTGAATAAGAGGAGGGGACCAGCTGGCCACATTGTTTCCACTAACCCCCCCCCCACCTCTTACTCAGAACGACACTTCCTCTCGACACTCACAAGGTAAAATTATCTATCTGCTTTATAATACACATGGTTCCATTTACCTCTTTTTCGTTTGATGAAAAAGAAAGGTAATAAATGGGGAAATGGGGGAAACTAGTTGTGTAACACTTTAAAAAGTAATAAATAAGTAAATAATACCTATAGCAAAGATAAATAAGAGGGGAAAACACTGAAATATTTTAATGAAACCCACTATAGCATCATTGGTTTGCATTGATATTGGGAAAATACTTTTAATTTCAGTTTTACATGTGAAAGTCTTAGTTTTAAAATGGAATCCTCTTTAAATACCAAAAAAATCTGCAATTCCGCAAGTCTAGGAAAGATGAAGAAGCGTCAAAAACCTCTCTCAACTCCGAACATGAAATCTGACTTAAAATATCATAAAATTGAAATCAACATAAAACAAAACTTGTTTAAATAAGCTTGTTACTGAGACAGAAAATAAACAAAAGTCAAGAACTGAAAAGGAAAACACCGGATATAACAAACCTCTAATATCTGTAATTTTAACTAAAATAAATGAGGAAAACGCGATATTTCCACTAAACATTATTCTTTTAACTTCTTTGAATACTTCATCCTAGATTATGATATAAAACGTAGAAAAATACAACTGAAGTAACAATATATAATAACCAATTAATTAAAAACATGGTTTTACTTTGATATTAATTTTAATGACTTTTTGGTGGGGGGCTGTTAAGAAAGATTTTTTGTATTTTTCTTCTTACTAATATATTCAAGTTATTAGATGTATTACAAAACATCACAAGACGCTTTATAGGATAAAACTAATAAATTTTCAAGAAAGTTTTAATAAAGAAATCTCGGAATAAGGGAACCCCTCGTCATCTTAAGCCACTTCAGGGTAATAAATCAGTTGCGGAATCCACAACTAAGAATAACTGTGAGGTTTTGGGCGAATTCATAACAATTATTTCAAAGATAAACTTCTCCAAACTTATCTAAGACTTCTCCCAAGTTTGTGATTGTAATTATAACTGTTATTTACTACCTCGAGTTATTAAAATGTTTGGAAACTTGAAATAAAACATTATAATAAAGACTAGAATTAGTTTTCGGTACTAAAATAGTATAATTGTCAAAACTCAATGTCACCATGCCAAACAATTGCCTACAATTATACTTCTGTTATGTACTTTATTTAACTGGATTTGGAATACAAACTGTAAATATAATTTCGGTTAATAATTTGGTTAGGAAAATTTGTCTACAGATTGTACGGTAAATTATCTTAATTATAATGAGTACAATTTGGTTGAAATAAATGTCGTATATAGTTGCAAAGGTGTACATAGACAAGAGCAGAAATTAAAAACTTTAGCTACAGCTCCAATTTATAGTGCAGATTGATCTTAATGGGCTTTTAAAATGTGCATTGCAGTGACTTTGCACCGCAGAAAGAGTAGGATTTTAAATATTGTAAACCAGTTTATTTGTCAAACAGGCCCTTCAAATGTAGATTGTTATATCAACAAACTATTTTACTATAATCTTTCCTTTATTATCATAAAGCATATTTATTAAACGCCAGTTATTACATCAGCATTTATGTAAATACGTCAATAAATTCACAAAACCGTGATGAAAATGTTATACATTACTTCTTCAAACGTAAAACAACAAATAAAAGTTGTTTTTACGAAGTATAATGAATTGCATACTAAACAACCGTTAAGAAATACATATTTGGTGAATCATTCCAAGTTGATTTACATGTAGTTTTACAAATTAAAGTGGTTTCATAAATAACAACTTTGTGAGGATTGTTCTATGTTAAAGTAAATACATCTTAGAGCAACTATTTTAATTTACTTGATCAATATTGAATTTGGATGGACCATAATATTTATAATATATTGAATATATTAAACTTTTATTTATACCACATGTATTATCTTTTAGCGAATTTCCCCTATAGGGAAGAAGCTATTACCGTAGGTCTCATGGTAAGACTTAAGCCCAAGACTATGATAACTTTTCGTTTTGAGGTCCCCAGATATCATAAACACCATTCGTTCAAATTTATATATATATATATATGTGTGTGTCTGTAAGCACGATAACTCTCGTAAAAAAGGTCCGATCTTAATGAAATTTGGTACAAATGTGTAAAGTACCATTTATTTGAACGAGTTCGAAAACCAGATGAATCGCACCATCCGAAGGGGTGTTTTTGAGGGGTTTTGTACCCCAAAAATGTGTTTTTTGGGGTTTTCACATGTAATTTTAATTTAAATCAAATTTTAATTTATACCATTGAATTTAGTTTAAAAAAAAAAAAAACAATTTGGTATTTTGATCATTGCTCTACGTCAATTGGTTACCGAGATATTGAAAGTGCTAAACACAGTACGTTGTCTAATGTTATTCTTATGGAGAAAAAGAAAAATTGTATATCTCGCTTATTTATGAACATAAACTGGCAAAATTTGGTATATGGCTTGATCTGGTTGTGGTTTATTGTTGTTTGCACAAAAAACAATTTTTCGCCTATGGTTCCTGTAGCAGCAAACCTAGGTACTTGGTTCCCATGTTATTCTTATGGAAAATACTTAAAATGTTATATATCGCTTATTTATGAATGTATATGGATGAAACTTGGTATGTGACTTCACTAAGATGAGTTCTATTGATATTTGCATTAAAACCCATTATTTTGTGTGCCTTGTTGCAGCAAACCTGCGTTCTCATCCCCAATGTTATTCTTATGGAGAATAATTAATATTTTAAATATCGCTTGTTTGTGAATACATTTCTTATGAATCCTGTTAAGTGTTTCAATGTGTTATGTTTCAATGTTATTCATTGGAAATTCGCTGAGTTTGCAGTTTTGCTGCGACGGGGGTATTTTTGTTTTCAATAATATTAGCAGTTTCGGGATTCATTCTATTGTTGTTTTGAATTAATATTCACATTTGTATCTTGTAACTGATATTTTCATCGCGGTTTTGTGGGAGTTTCTTTTTAAGTTCACTGGTCACTGTGACCAACGTAAGAATTCGTAATCCCGCAATTTACTGTTTAAAACTGAATTTATAAGCAAAAATTTGTTTTAATTAGATATTTTATCCGAAACCAGGATTATCATCTTTTGCAGGTTTGGCATGTGGAATATGCAATGGGGCATTTTCAACAACACGAGTTGTCAGTAGTCGACACGACCGACGTAACACGCGTGTTGCCGTGTCACTGGCAGACTCAACACGACGCGTGCCGCGTGTTATGTCTGGCAGTAGCAGAGTCTGAGTCTAAACATGATTCAACCCAAAAATATATCTCTCCTCTGCAATTGGTCCAGAGGGTCTGAAGTAAAGAAATTAAATCTACAATTCATTCTTATTGGTGCAGTATGCTTGTTTTGTTCATCTTAGTCAAGGCTGCTAAGGTAACAACTACGCACACAAACAATATTTTGTTTATTAGTGAATTTTCTTTGGAAAGTGAACTATTAGCATGACCCGCACGGTGAAACTTAAGCCCGGGACCACCATAGAAGTTCATAACGTGACCTCCTGAACACGTTTTGGGGGTCGTTCAAAATTTTATATATATATATATGTGTGTGTGTGTGTGTGTGTGTGTGTGTGTGTGTGTGTTTGCACTCTAGCGATCGCATTTTTTGTCCGATTAACTTCAAATTTGGTAGGGACGTTCCTTTCTGAAATCAGTTGGACAACCTCGTTGGGCAAAAGAATCGTAAAACTCCAAATCCATTTTTTGGGGATTAATCTTTCAAATTTTGAGTCTTTGGGCCCAAAAAGGGTCTAAAAAGCCTCAAATGTAACATTAATGCATGTACAAAGATGGGAATTAGTAAGGCGAAAGTTTTAAGCCCTCTCTCGTCATTCTAGCATAAATATTTACCGAGTTATTAAAGAAAATGTGTTTCGACTAAACACAGTACGTTGTCTTATGGGGGTTTTACACTAGAAAAGCCTGCTACTCCTTTGTTAGAGTACTTTTCATCCCCAGCAACCTCACGCCTACTTTCAAGCCTGACTGGACCTTCTCCTAACATTATAATGCGCAAAATTGTATTCCCAGCTTTGCAGGTAAATGAAACCAGGAGCATCAGAACAGCCAAAAAAATCAATGTTTTCAGATTTCAATAAAAATTGGAATACTAGTATGTTTTTACACTAATTTTAAGTTTTAAAAGTTTTTATGTGGAAATTCACTTCCCTCACGTCAGCGTGCTGCGTGCGAACTCGTTTTACCTTATAAGCGTAATAGATTCACAAATGTAGCTGGTGCATTCACAAAACAACTAACCTCTTACAAGGTTTTCTAAAGGTTGTCAACGACAAGGGTCAACGTTTACATGACCTTGTTAATGAAACTTGATGGAAAGGTTGGCGATAGAAGGTTATGAATACGATGTTTTAATGACAAGATTTAAACAAGGTTTTTATTAGGGTTTGCTTGTCATTGTAATTAGTACATTGTTAAGAGGGGTTTCCGTTGTGTAGTTTGTTTTCCTAGACGTGCACCTAAGGTTGGTGAAAACGATATGAATATGATTGTGTAAACCTTTTCTAAACCTTACTTACTAGCTAAAAGAATAGCTGACATGTATAATGTAGGCCTTAATTTACGTTTTACAACAACTGAGCACACGTTTCGATGGAGGAAACACCTTCTTTACTTGGGCATTCGTCAATTTTAGAATCTAAGCTAAACTAGATTTCAAGTCAGTTTTACATTTTTCCCAAAATGGCAACCGCCCAAGCTTTTGTTTAAAACTGTTTTGGATTAAAAACTAAAACATACGAGTCTGTTTACATGCTAGTTTAAAGCAAACTCCAAAGAGTAATAAAAAATAATAAATCTTCAACTTTTTAGCATATATAGTTCTATATGATGGTTAATTAATTGTTTCATGCTAAGTACAAATGGTAAGTTCTTTAATAATAGTTGAACTGGAATAAACACGGTGGGGAAACTAATTAAAAATAAATGCTTATTAAATACGTTTATCGCCAATTAATTATGATATCATATGTATTAATCACTCCCTTGTAAATAGTTGTGGATTCCGGTAGCTAATTTGTGGAGTAAAACTTGAACTACATTTTGAAACATACATAATAATAACACAAATAAAACTAATCGACTAACTTAGAACAACAATAACTTGCAAATGCAATTACGTTATTACGTTTCAATAGTTTCCTCAGTTTAAATCCCACTCCACTGTTAAATTATACATTATACATTTAGCTTTTCAAAACAAACTATAGGAATGAAATTCGATTTATACGAAATTCCTAGAATACCGCTGCACATATAATAAACAACTAATTGATTGGCATAAAAGCGTTATATCAACGAACCATACTCCATCAGGAGGGTAATACAAATCAAACATTGTTTCTAATTTATAATATAGAAAATTATAGCATAAAAACTCTATTCACGTACAGTTTTGACCATTAATAACTGAACTTTATAGAACAATATTAGTAAGACTTAGTTCAGGCATTTTTCTGTTTTAGTTTGTACGGCTAATATACACAGAATTATTGGATTGATCCTAATATTTATAAACATTATTTTGCATTAATATTTGTTTTGTATTGGTAACTCTCAGATTAATTATGATAATATAATTTAATTAATTTATCTTCTTTAATTTCCAGTTATTCTTATAAGAAAGTTAAACTAACTCAATTCATATAATATGGCAATAGATTGCAAGCATTCTATACTTGGCTTCAATTTTTAGGAAAACACATTTATTTTTCAATTATTATTCGAAAAACCTACAGGTTATTTTACAAACTACATTGTAAACTTGATAATCAAGGCCCAATGTAAACAAATAATTGCAGTTATCAGTTTTACGAATAACAAACGTAGTCTAATATATTGTTAAAATCAATTTACCGATGTGATGTTGTACTGTAGAAAATACAGTTCGAGCTAAACTACATTTTTCATTGGATTATAAAAGGTGGAAATGTATGATTCTATATTAATATACAGTAATTTAATTTTAAAAACGTCCATAATCAATTTTTTGTTACTTTCTGGTCCAGTTTAATATTTATTTTGCTTTTAAACATATTTATCCTAATTTCGAAATTTATAAAAAATCTGTGTGTTCCAATTATCAAAACCACCTGGTTAATCTGGTCAACAGTTTATATTTTTACTCCATTATTCATAAATTATTTTTATTTGCAAGCGAAATATAAATTACCGTAACTAAATGAATTTGAAAAACAGGATTCAGTTGGAGCTGCAAATTTTACAGTTCAATTCAACTAAAAGTGCACACGAACCGATAAAACCAATTAAGGAAGAGAAGTGAGAAGGATTTCATACAGTGGAGAGTCTCGTTGTAAAAGGTAACTTTCCTATTCAGCGATTTCCAAATGAATTTGTATCATTCCGTCACTACTAACAACCTTATTCTATTGATTCATTGTAATTTTATTGAGATTGAACTTTTATAACTTCCACACTTTTCTTGTATAACGAAATATAGTGTTGATAAACTGAATTAATTTTCTAGCATTAGAGTGTCTTGACGCGTTTATACTGTGAGTACAAAGTTTTTAAGTGATTGCTCAGAAGTACCACTGTTAAATTCAAGCCCTTTTTTATTTGACATCACCCCAAGATCTACATTTCATCCCATTAATTATTTATTGTTAATTTCCCTCATATGTTATTTATTCCCACATGATTACTAATACTTTCCCCATAATATGTTATTTAATATTCAATTTCCTTGTTAAATGTGCCATATAATATATCTGTCCCCATAAAATGTCTTTCTTGTATTTCAATATGTTATGTTGATTTATGCTAATTGCCCAATTTAAATCATCCATTTCACCATTCCTCAGAAAAATCATCCCTCTCTATGTATAGTATGGTTATTTATCTGTGTGTTTTAAATCATATTTATTTTCATTATTAATAACCAATAATCTTCCACAGCCTATTCACATTTAATAGCCTAATTAATGTAATATATTCACCAATAACTTATTTTAAATATAATTAATTTAACAGAGTTGCAATATAATTAAAATTTAATATAATATCATTTTTTAAATTAGTCCTTAAGAAATCAAAATTACAGTGACCAGTGTTTTAACATGTGTTTGTGAACCCCTGTGCCAGCTAACAATAAGATTCTTTCCGAGACCATCACCTTCATCTAGACTCCTTGGTGATACAACTGCCTATGTGTTAACATCTAAAATTTGTTAGCAAGACATTGTCCCTCCTAATTTACCCAGTATGGCCTAAGTTTGCATTGCTTGAAGTTCATTAAGTAGGGGCTTATTGCTCAGAAGTACGACTGTTAAATTCAACCCCTTTTTATTTGATTCCACCCCAAGATTTGGTACTGAGTGAAGAATTTTGTATCAGACTGGTAGGGACATTATTGGAAGAATACAGACACTTATAGAACAAGTCCAATGTTCTGAAATATTTTAAATTCAAGAGTTATGTATTTAATTTGAACTATATTTTCCAAATTTAATTGAATGTATTCGAATAATTATTAACTTCAATGAAAACAATCATTGGATTTTATTTTTGCACACACCAAAATTTTCATTGTTGCAAATTTTGTAAACAAACCAATTTGGCTCATATATATTCTTTCTTTTCAACAAACATTATTCAAGTCAACACGAAATCAACCCAATGTGATTAAGAATCCCAACTTCATTAGGAAATCTTGAACATTTCAAGCTTAGTTGTAAGCTTTCATTTATTGTTGTAAGCCTATTAAACCTAGGTCAGAGTCACTGTCCCTCGTCACTGTAATATATTTTGTATTCCCCTTTTTGTAAAATGTTACGAGAACTTCATCTTTTGTTCACAATGATGAATAAATATTATATGGTCACCTTGTAAATAAAATTTGTCATTGAGTTAGGTAAACATATAAAAGAAAACCTACCTTCTGTGGTGATCAATACAACTAACTACATCAATACTACACTGCAAGCTACTCACTAAAAAGAAGGAAGAAATCAGAGTACAAATGTATTTCTTTGGTAAGAACAAGGTAACTGTGAGCTATTCTGCATAGCCTAAAGGAATTTTGTGTGGTATTTCACCATTGGTAATAATTGTATTATAGGGTTGTTTCATGGAAACCAATGTCCACCAACGCAAGTAGCGTTACCCAACAATCACTTTTCCCCGACCCCAATAGAGAATTAGTAGTTAAGATTATTCTTATTCTTATTATACTTAATATACCATAAAAGAGAGTTTTTAATTTTAGTGAACAGATACTGCAATTCACTTTTCTAAATCCAGTAGGATATTGTCTACGGCAGTTGGTAATGGGAGATCACAATAGGAAACTTGTTCTAGAGAGATAGTCATTCAACTCCTGTTGCGCAATGAGAAATGTCAGCAATACTCAAAGAAACTTAGACTGTAGACTTCACCTCTGAATTGCAGCAGACATACGTAATATTTTACTCAATTTTTTTCTTTCAATAGTAATAGACGGAAGAAAAATAATTTAAATTTCAGAAGTGACATTTCCGCTTGCATCTTTGGGGTTGTGGCTTGCTCGTTGATTTCGTGAGAGTTTTGTATGTAGATATACTTTAGCATTGTCTAGCAAATTTTACAAAAACGTTTCCCAGTGTGATCGCCTGGAGTCCGAAGTCCAAATGTTGGATCCACTATTTGTAAATGTAAACTCTTTGGAATTTGTATGATAAATTATTTTGAGACAAAATATATTTTTAAGCTTTTCTTTTTTAAGTTTTATTCTAAAAATGTATTTTGTGGTTATATGCTATAAGATCGAAACCAATAACTACGTCTTGCGTATGTAAATTCATTTTACATTTGTTCCAAGAACTATTTAAATTTATAATAAAAAACGTAAAAATGCGTGATTGGAAAATTAAGTTCCGATAACAATTTAAATCATAATCCATGATAAAGAATAGTACCGGGTGTCCCACGAAGAGGTTTAAACGTTTGATTTTATATTACGTGCCCATTCATGCACCGAACTTTTTTAAACTTTACACAGTTTACAGAATAGGTTCTAAAAATAATCTGGAAAAATTTCAGCTCCCTAACCTTAATATAAACAAAATGGCGGCATATTGAAAAACGATACTTTACAAACATTAAAAAAGGTGTTTTTGGTTTTATAAAATATTTTCATTGTTACATTCTAGGGCAATATGACTTTTAAATAAAATAACTAGAACATAGCCTAATGGAAAACCTTAAAGTCCAAAATTATTCAAACTGTAACCCATCCACAGCAACACACTGATAACAGCGCGTAACAAATGATTCGTAAGCTCTTACAAAGAAACTCCGCGGTATCCGGAGAAGTTCCTCTTCTATTGATCGTTTTAGTTCCTCATCATTATTGAAGCTATGGGTATAAACTTGTTCCTTCAAATAACCCCATAAAAAAAGTCACAAACAGTTAAATCAGGTGATCGGGGTGGCCAATCTAAAAAATCACTTCCACGACCAATCCAACGGCCATGAAGTTTGCCATTTAGTAATTGCTTGACAGGATTTGCAAAATGAGGTGGAGCACCATCTTGTTGAAAGATTGCTTGATTCATTTCTGGTACCGTCAAAAGGGGCAAGACCTGTTCATTTAAAACTCGTGCATACCTAATCCCAGTCATTGTATTGTCTGAAATGTCGTAAGATAACACGCCGTTACAACTGACACTCGCCCAAACAGTAATTCCTTTTGATTTAATTGGAGTCTCTTCAAGAATGTGGGGATTGACGGTATTATAATAACTACAATTATGCCTATTTACAACACCATTGCGGTAGAAAGTGGACTCGTCTGAGAAAATGATTTGAGTATGCCAATCAGGATCTGACTCATGGTATTCAATGATACGAGAACAAAATTCCACTCTCCTGTCCGGATCATCTTCAGATAATAAATCATGAAAGTAGTTTTTATAGGAAGCAAATTGGTAAATTTTTCAATATGCCGCCATTTTGTTTCTATTAAGGTTAGGGAGCTGAAATTTTTCCAGATTATTTTTAGAACCTACTTTGTAAACTGTGTAAAGTTTAAAAAAGTTCGGTGCATGAATGGGCACGTAATATAAAATCAAACGTTTAAACCTCTTCGTGGGACACCCGGTATATAAAAAGTATAAACATGTTTTTCAAGTTCTTATAGCTACAGTTCTTTAACTGCAAAACTCCCCAAAACAATGTTACAAAATTGTTCTTAGTATAATGGATTTAATTTTAAGAACACATTTTTAAAATTAAATCAATTACTTAATGTTATTATTAATTTATTAAAACACTTGTTTATTATCTTTGCTGAGAGATGTTAACTCAAAAAACATTTCGCCGATATAAAATTTAAAATATAAGACCGTTTTTATATTGTAGGCATTTCCAAATACTTTGTAAACTAAATAAAGTGAAAAATAAACACGGATCGCATTGGCATAAAACGTGAACATGCCGTTTTGCAATATAAAGTTTAAAAATCCATAAAACATCCAGTAGGGGCAAACTGGTGACTGAAATACTCCGTTTAGACAAAGCAGAATCAATGCCGGCCTAGACAAAACAATCCTAGACAATGTGTGCAGGTGCGTAGACTTCCACCAGAGGAGGACTATTGCTGGTACTATTCGCGAGTTCTCTAACATGCCGGCCTAGACCAAACAATCCTAGACAATGTGTGCAGGTGCGTAGACTTCCACCAGAGGAAGGACTATTGCTGGTACTATTCGCGAGTTCTCTAACATGCCGGCCTAGACAAAACAATCCTAGACAATGTGTGCAGGTGCGTAGACTTTCACCAGAGGAGGACTATTGCTGGTACTATTCGCGAGTTCTCTAACATGCCGGCCTAGACCAAACAATCCTAGACAATGTGTGCAGGTGCGTAGACTTCCACCAGAGGAAGGACTATTGCTGGTACTATTCGCGAGTTCTCTAACATGCCGGCCTAGACCAAACAATCCTAGACAATTTGTGCAGGTGCGTAGACTTCCACCAGAGGAAGGACTATTGCTGGTACTATTCGCGAGTTCTCTAACATGCCGGCCTAGACCAAACAATCCTAGACAATGTGTGCAGGTGCGTAGACTTCCACCAGAGGAAGGACTATTGCTGGTACTATTCGCGAGTTCTCTAACATGCCGGCCTAGACCAAACAATCCTAGACAATGTGTGCAGGTGCGTAGACTTCCACCAGAGGAAGGACTATTGCTGGTACTATTCGCGAGTTCTCTAACATGCCGGCCTAGACAAAACAATCCTAGACAATGTGTGCAGGTGCGTAGACTTTCACCAGAGGAGGACTATTGCTGGTACTATTCGCGAGTTCTCTAACATGCCGGCCTAGACCAAACAATCCTAGACAATGTGTGCAGGTGCGTAGACTTCCACCAGAGGAAGGACTATTGCTGGTACTATTCGCGAGTTCTCTAACATGCCGGCCTAGACCAAACAATCCTAGACAATTTGTGCAGGTGCGTAGACTTCCACCAGAGGAAGGACTATTGCTGGTACTATTCGCGAGTTCTCTAACATGCCGGCCTAGACCAAACAATCCTAGACAATGTGTGCAGGTGCGTAGACTTCCACCAGAGGAAGGACTATTGCTGGTACTATTCGCGCGTTCTCTAACATGCCGGCCTAGACCAAACAATCCTAGACAATGTGTGCAGGTGCGTGGACTTCCACCAGAGGAAGGAAAATTGCTGGTACTATTCGCGAGTTCTCTAACATGCCGGCCAAGACCAAACAATCCTAGACAATGTGTGCAGGTGCGTGGACTTCCACCAGAGGAAGGACTATTGCTGGTACTATTCGCGAGTTCTCTAACATGCCGGCCTAGACCAAACAATCCTAGACAATGTGTGCAGGTGCGTGGACTTCCACCAGAGGAAGGACTATTGCTGGTACTATTCGCGAGTTCTCTAACATGCCGGCCTAGACAAAACAATCCTAGACAATGTGTGCAGGTGCGTAGACTTCCACCAGAGGAAGGACTATTGCTGGTACTATTCGCGAGTTCTCTAACATGCCGGCCTAGACAAAACAATCCTAGACAATGTGTGCAGGTGCGTAGACTTCCACCAGAGGAAGGACTATTGCTGGTACTATTCGCGAGTTCTCTAACATACCGGCCTAGACCAAACAATCCTATACAATGTGTGCAGGTGCGTAGACTTCCACCAGAGGAAGGACTATTGCTGGTACTATTCGCGAGTTCTCTAACATGCCGGCCTAGACCAAACAATCCTAGACAATGTGTGCAGGTGCGTAGACTTCCACCAGAGGAGGACTATTGCTGGTACTATTCGCGAGTTCTCTAACATGCCGGCCTAGACAAAACAATCCTAGACAATGTATGCAGGTGCGTAGACTTCCACCAGAGGAAGGACTATTGCTGGTACTATTCGCGAGTTCTCTAACATGCCGGCCTAGACCAAACAATCCTAGACAATGTGTGCAGGTGCGTAGACTTCCACCAGAGGAAGGACTATTGCTGGTACTATTCGCGAGTTCTCTAACATGCCGGCCTAGACGAAACAATCCTAGACAATGTGCAGGTGCGTAGACTTCCACCAGAGGAAGGACTATTGCTGGTACTATTCGCGAGTTCTCTAACATGCCGGCCTAGACCAAACAATCCTAGACAATGTGTGCAGGTGCGTAGACTTCCACCAGAGGAAGGACTATTGCTGGTACTATTCGCGAGTTCTCTAACATGCCGGCCTAGACAAAACAATCCTAGACAATGTGTGCAGGTGCGTAGACTTCCCCAGAGGAAGGACTATTGCTGGTACTATTCGCAAGTTCTCTAACATGCCGGCCTAGACAAAACAATCCTAGACAATGTGTGCAGGTGCGTAGACTTCCACCAGAGGAAGGACTATTGCTGGTACTATTCGCGAGTTCTCTAACATGCCGGCCTAGACAAAACAATCCTAGACAATGTGTGCAGGTGCGTAGACTTCCACCAGAGGAAGGACTATTGCTGGTACTATTCGCGAGTTCTCTAACATGCCGGCCTAGACCAAACAATCCTAGACAATGTGTGCAGGTGCGTAGACTTCCACCAGAGGAAGGACTATTGCTGGTACTATTCGCGAGTTCTCTAACATGCCGGCCTAGACAAACCAATCCTAGACAATGTGTGCAGGTGCGTAGACTTCCACCAGAGGAAGGACTATTGCTGGTACTATTCGCGAGTTCTCTAACATGCCGGCCTAGACAAAACAATCCTAGACAATGTGTGCAGGTGCGTAGACTTCCACCAGAGGAAGGACTATTGCTGGTACTATTCGCGAGTTCTCTAACATGCCGGCCTAGACCAAACAATCCTAGACAATGTGTGCAGGTGCGTAGACTTCCACCAGAGGAGGACTATTGCTGGTACTATTCGCGAGTTCTCTAACATGTGCAGTACGTTTGAACTTGTGTTTAAAATCTGCCGAATAACTGTTGTACAATAAAGGCAGCCCAACCTATTTTTTCAAGGAGACATATACGTTTAGTGCACTAATGTCAAGAAGCTTTTGATAAATTGAACTCCTCCTGTTTATAACAAGATACCCGTTCGTTATAACCCGACCATAACATTCTCTTATCGATGGTTTCATGGCTAGATGCATACATAATCGTATACGTAATATGGTCGTTTAATGTATTCCATTTTTATAGCCCTTGTCTACTAAAACTTGATTTTACACGTTTGGTGTTACAGATATAATACAGGGTGCTTCCCTTCCCCTCTATTTTTTTCTCTAAATTTATTAAAGAAGCCGGACCAATGCCGATCATTGTTGGGTGGTAAGTACTTTATTTTGACTATATTATGCTTTTCGGACGCCACATTGGATCAGCCGTATTGGATTTAAAACTTGTTTCTAATTGTAAAGATGGGGTTGTGATTCATTTAGGTTTTTTTGTGCTGAATACAATGCCACAGCCCGTTTTTGGAAATCTTTATTCGTTCTAAATATACTATATATATGTACTTTTTAATCACTTTGAAGTAAGTTTTAAATGCTCCAACCTTAAAACTTGCCCCTTTTCTCGTAATTACACCATATAATGACCATAAATCACCACCGATCCTTGTGGAGTTGTAGTTGCTTCATTTTGAAAGATTAAACATTTTCGGCCACCATCTTGAATTCGCCATTTATTAATGATATTTTATTTAAATGTAAAGGTGGTGTTGAACCATCATTTTCAACTATTTTTCTACATTAAAACCAATCCCGCAATCCGCTTCTAAAAGATGGTTATTTATAGTTAATATCTGATGTAATTACAAGGAATAGGGAGAATAGGGGTTTTAAGGTTGGTATATTTAATACCCCCGTAGCAGCAAACCTGCGTACTCTGCGAATTTCCAAAGCATAAATATGTATCTTAATAAATATGTATCTTAACTTGGTGTGTAAAGCCACACACAAAGTTTCATCGATATACATTCATAAACAGCATTTAAATTATTTATGACATTTTAATTATTCTCCATAAGAATAACATGTCGTCTGAGGGTGCAGGTTTGCTGAAACAAGGTACACAAATATTGGTTTTTATGCAAATTTGTTTATAACTCAACTAGGTGAAGCCACATACCAAATTTCATTAATTTATGTTCATAATTAAGGGAGATAACATTTTACTTATCCTATACTCTTATGTGAGCAATGTTTGCTTGATTGGTTGGTTGCACAATTATCTCGAAAACGGCTCCGAGGATTTCCTTCAAATTTTGGAAATATCTAAAGTTCTGGTATAAAAAAATGTTGTCATCCCCATTATAAATCAAATAATGTTAAAAAAACTAAATTGAAAAGTAAAAAAAATTAACATTGGGCTTATGGAGTTTCAAATCGAAACAAAAGAATTGTAACAGCTGTTCATAATCAACCAGTTGCTTATAATTATTAACATGTGGTTTCCTGAGGGCAGAGATTAAAATATTTGAGTGAAGATTACATATATAGAGTACTAAAATAAATCAAAGGGACATTGAGCTATAAATAACAACTGGAGTGACCTTAAAAATGTAGAAAATAGGCAAATGAGATGTACAAATCTATTATCAGTAGGGGGAAGTGGTGAAATATTACTCCAAGTCATCTAAACAAACTGTCTGGTCTTCCCCCGAGCAAAGCTCGCCCCCCCAGGTACTTCTCCATAAGAATAACATGGGGGCTGAGTACGCAGGGTTGCTGCTACGGGAACTATCGGCAAAAGAATAGTTTTTCGTGCAAATATCAATAGACCACTACGGTATGAAGCAATATACCAAGTTTCATCAGGATAAGTTAATAAATAAGCAAGATATACAAATTTTCTTATTCTCCATAAGGATAACATTGGACAACGTTCTGTGTATAGCACTTTCAATATCTCTGTAACCAATTGGCGTAGAGCAACAATCAAAACACCAAATTGTTTGTTTTTTAAGCTGTATTTAGTGGTGAAAACTAAAATTGGATTTAATGAAATATTATATGTAAAAAACTCAAAAAAAACATATTTTTGGGGTACAAAACCCCCCATGATACCCCTTGGGTTAGAGCGATCTGGCTGGTTTTCGAACTTAAAGTCAAAGATGTTCTTTACATGTTTGTACCAAATTTCATCAAAATCGGACCATTTTTACAAGACTTATCCCACGGACACACACACACACACACACACACACACACACACACACACACACACACACACACACACACACACACACACACACACACACACACACACACACACACACACACACACACACACACACACACACACACACACACACATATATATATATATAGTTTTGAGCGAATGGTGTTTTTGGCAACTGGGGACCTCAAAACGAAAAGTTATGACGGTTCCGGGCCTAGGTCTTACGGACTACGGTAATAGCTTCTTCCCTATGGGGAAATTCGCTAAAACTTGCTTCAACATTATTTTTTAAAGGACCATTACCTTTAGAAGAACTGAAGATTTCCAAATACCGATTGCGGCATTGTATTCAGCGCGAAAAAGTAGTTCTAAATACCGCGTGTTTTTCACGCGTCAATCGCTCTCGCCTAGGGAGTGTGGCGCCACTTAGGCCTACACCATATGCCGTTTTTATCGCCCACTGATTTTTCAGTCCCCCTCAAAGCCAACTGGATTGCCACCGCGTACAATAGCTTCCTGTCTTAGTCCGTTTCCCCCTTTCCACCCTTATGCACTTTTCCACTCGGCAGTGCATTAAACCAGTGTTTGAGGGGTTAAGTAGCACGCCCTCGTAATACTGCGTTCACGGTTTCGAATGTGCATACGTGAATTATACGTGTGAAGCGATGCATTTAACACGTGGAAAATAAAGTCTAGCTTACTCAATAGCGGTAGTTAATCGATAACTAGCACCTCACAGAGGGTTAATTATCCTTGCTCCGATGCCTGTGTGGGTAATGAATGAATTCAGCCAGCACATTCGCGCTTTTGGTTGAGTGACCTGAGTAAACAATTTGAACTAACCGTAATTGTCATTGATAAATGGTTCTCCCACTTCAACTGCTAAACAAATATTATTAAAATATGTTTAATAAAACCTCTAGTAGCTATACCGAGTGAGAAAAACCTGTACGGAGACGACTTGATAGCTAGTAAGTAAACATAAGTTATCGACCCAGACTGTTTATTCACACAACTAACCAAGATACCCTCGGTTATAAAGTGTATTAGCGTAGAAGGATCAGCTGTGAACAAATCTTAAAATAAAAAAAAAAACTAAATCATTAAGTCTAGGCTTAAAGGCAAGCAAAGTCTGTGGTGGGGGTAAATCCCCCTGAACCCGTCTGTTAACTTACTGGCCACCAAGCCATCTCCGTACAGTACAACGATGTTAAACAATTGTGAATACTAACTAAAACAATGGAAATAATTATATTTTGTTTCCCCATCTAAAGCATATATCTATTATTAACCATTTAATTGTCTCACTAACCATTTAAGGATGTGTTAAAATTAATCGTACGAATATTAATATATGAACGCGAGAGAACAGTTTCCCTATTTAACTGTCAGCTTAGAGCCAACGACGCAGGTAATGTATTATGGCAGTTTTCCATTTGTTCGTGTATATACATGTTGTATTAGTGTATTGTATTTGTTTTTTTCTGTATTTGTTAGTTTTGTGTTTGTTTAAATTAAAATGTAAAGAAAAATGGAAGAAAATCAAAAAAATATTTAGGTTAGTTAGGCATAAGGGGCCATACACATATTACATAACGCATTTCTTCGTCATTTCAGACCCCCTCCCCCATGTAACGCTCCATAACGCTTGAACAACCCCCACCCCCCACCCATATATGTTACGTAACTCAATCGCAGTAGGCTTTAAAACAGCTTAAACCTTTTAAACATCGTTTTATTAGCAATTTGGAATATGGATTTCAATGAATCCTCAAACTTTAAATTACTTTCTATTAACAACATTTTGTAATAACTTATTTCGAAGCAAAATGTATAAAACAAACAAGACTGTTACTAATAATATCTCAGCTAAAACGTAAAAAATTTAATTTGTAACTAATTCAAATACAAAACAACTTAAAAAACTAAATATGTGGGTAGCATTGCGCAATACTGTATCAATCACATTACACTCTAAAACAACACAAAACATAGGTGTAAAGCAATACATAACTTACTCAAAACACGTTATGTAATTATTTTTGGTTTAACTGTTATTAAAAAAGTATGACGGAAGTATTTTTCATATAACTAACTATAACGTTGATTTAGTCATCAATTTGATTATTTTTTTAATTTTGAAAGATTTATAATAGTAAAAATAGAGACGGGGGTACGCCAGCTATTAGGGTTAATATATGTGAGTTACGTAACGTTGATCCACCCCCTCTCCCACATAACGCAGCATAACGCTACTTCATACCCCCTCCCCCTCAAGTGCGTTACGTAATATGTGTATGGCCCCTAAGAACTTGATATTTAGATGTAAGTAGGGTTTAGTTGATAACGGGAGGAGTTTCCTTACCTCCCGAAACGTAGTGAAGTTTTATACATTAGAAGCGATAGGTAAAGTCCAAATAAATCAATAATAAATTGTTGATTATGTATGAATTATGATTATGTATGATTATGTATTACACGAATAAATGTATAATACGAATGCATTGATTTTATAACTGTACAGAGTTTTAAAAAGATTATTATATGCATATTTCTCTACCACTGCACCTTTATACTGCATACAGTGTAAAGTTTTACCTATGTATTGTAACATCATGTTGAAATATCTAATTTTAATAACCAACTAACCAATTTATGATACTTACCTCATTAAGAGATTTCTTAGAAGTTACAATTTTCATGTGACAGGCGAGATGAGGAAATGTAATATCCTGGGTCATCCGAAAGGCATTATAGCCGCATCGTGTCAGCGCTAATGGCCTGGATATACGGCTGGATACTGTCTGGTATCCTGGGATACTCGCTCCGATGGTGCTCGGATGTTTTCCATCCCAGTCCATCGAAAGACGAATTTGTAACACCTACTGGTTGGAGAGCAATTCCATATTGCAATTATTGATACAGTTCAGTAAGTTTAATTAATCGGATCGTTTATGATTATGTTAAAATTGAGGTAATTTTTTATAAATGTCGGATTGGCGCCATGGGGTGAGTATTGTTCAGAAAATGTCGGCTGCTATGTTTATGAGGACTAAGAAAGTGACAACGGAATTAACGTTGACACTTTGTTTATATTATTTTATCAATTAATGAAAATTTCCTGCTCTAATTCAATATTACAACCTAGATAGGTTAATGTCCTATGATTATTCGCCCCATGGTCACTCCAGTTGAGTAGTAACTACAATTGTAGTTTATGTAGTCATTGGTAGTATACTTTCGGGAGAGTGCCACTGGGTTCCAGTTTTTGTGTAATTTTAGAGACTTTTGGAGATTTTAGATATTTTTTGAGATAGTTGTACATTCCACTATTGCGGAAAGCAGCGAGCAAAATAAAAACAAACACAATAGTGTAAAGTTGTATGAAAACAATTGCAAAGTTACTAATAATTATGTTTTCAGGCGAAATTGTTACTAGACAATAACAATTGGACATAGTAACAATACCAACAATTGGATATGGATGTTAAACCGTTCATTACCACTCCCTATGCCTTTACACAATATTACAAATATGTTAACCGGCTTTGATACCCAGTGGGAACAAAACAGGCCAATGGATAGGCGTCTATGCAACTCAAAAATTTGTTATTCACTATTACCTCCTTTTTCCAAAAGTATACCTTTTTAATTGGTATACACAAGATTTTACTGTATGCATGCAGCCTGCACGTTTTATTTTTATTTATGGTGAATCTGTGCGTTAAATCTACTAGTTATCTTCTTAACTTAAAAAGTGGCTTTGCCCAACAGAAATGTATACATTGCCATCAGCTTCGCTTGCTCAACTGACATTTGTTTTACAGTCAAATCAAATAACGCATCTGATCAAATGAAAGGTCACATTCAAGTATGGTCTGTCGAATTACTTTCTCAAAGGATCCCGGCATGGTTTCGCTTTATATGATGATAATGATACTAAGGATATACTAAGGATATACTATGATGATACTAAGGATGATACTAAGGATATACTAAGGACGATACTAAGGATATACTAAGGATGATACTAAGGATGGTACTAAGGATATACTAAGGATATACTAAGGATGATACTAAGGATATACTAAGGATGATACTAAGGATGATACTAAGGATGATACTAAGGATGATACGTGTATCCTTACTTACTTAGAGAAGCTTATATTTATTTTATTTTAAACTCTATTTTAGTTGCAACATTAATTCTATTGAGCATAGGTTTTAAATCGTCTAGATCCTAACATAATATATAATATAATAACATAATAAATACCCCGTCACAGCGAACCTGCGTACTCAGTGAATTTACAATGCATATATATATATATATGTCTCACTACTACATAAAGCCAATTACAAAGTTTCACAAAAATTCATTCATAAACAATTGATATATAAAATTTTATTTATTCTCCATAAGAATAACATTAGGGTTGAGGACGCAGGTTTGGTGCAACGAGGAAGATAAGTGATGTGTTTTTTTGCAATTATCAATATAACTGAACCAGGTGAAGCTACATACCAAGTTATAAATTTAGATTCATAATTAAGGGAGGTATACAACTTAAATTATTCTCCATATGAATAACATGGAGGCCGAGTATGCAGGTTTGCTGCTGCGGGGACTTTCAACTAAAAACTTGTTTTTTGTGCTAATATAAATATACCACAAATTTTTGTGCTTATATCAATAGACCACAACTAGTTGAAGCCACATACCAAGTTTCATCAATATACGTTCATAAATAATCGAGGTATCAATTTTGATTTACTCTCCATAAGGATAACATTGGACAACGTACTGTTTATCGCTTTGAATATCTATGCAACAGTCTGACGTAGAACAACAATTAAAACATCAAAATGTTTGTTTTGTTGAGCTTAACGTATTGATCAAAAGAAATGTGAAGTTTTTGGTAAAATTATCTGAGAAAAATCTAAAAACCTTTTTCCCATAAGATTAACATGGGACACGTCTTTTTTATTTTCTCCGCAACCACGTAACCTAGGTTAATGATTCAAAATACTACATTATTTGTTTTATTAAGCTCTATAAAATTGCCAAAATTCAGTGTTTTTAACATTTTGGGGTAAAAATGGCAAAAAACTGATTTTTGGACAATTGTAAATCCCCATAAAACCCCCTTCCCATAGTCCGATCGATCTGGTTTTCGAATTTAAAGTCATAAATGCTACTCTCTACGTTTGTGCCAAATTTAATCGAAATCGGATGTTTCTTTCAAAAGTTATGGAGGTAACGGACACACATACATCACACACACACACACACACACACACACACACACACACACACACACACACACACACACACACACACACACACACACACACACAACTGTTATATTATATTACGTTATGTTATATTATACATTTGAACGAATAGTGTTTTTGGTATCTGGGGACCTCAAAAAGAAAAGTTATCATGGTCTCAGGTTTAAGTCTTATCATACCACCTACGGTAATAGCTTCTTCCCTATAGGGGAAATTCGCTAAAACTGCATTCACGATTTAATTTTGGCAAAGGTCCAAGTATGCTGAAACTATAATATAGGCTAAGGTGAAATTTAATGCACTTATGCGCTAGATGCACTTAATGTGTTATTCATTTACACCTTGTGAGAAAGTTGAAATATTTTAAAGTGGAAATAAACATAAACGTAATATTACTTTGTTAAAATTGTATTAAAATTGACATTAGTGTTATTTAAAAAGGAACTTATGCTGTATAAGACCTCCCATGATAATTTACCAACGGGGTTTAAGCAGCATGGGGTCAAGTAATCGGTGTTGAAAGACCCGTTAACACCGCTCGATAGAAGGAAGCAGTGGTGCAATGATCTTTAACACTGCAGACCAAATAATTGGCGGCCATCTTGTGGATACGATTGCCAACATTGCACCCGTTGGTCTATAACATTATTACTTTATTATCGATATTATATAAACTTGCAATGTGGCTTAGATGTTAGTCTGCTAACATACGGTTTACGTACAGCGCCTTTGACTAATTTAACTTACTTACATTTAATCTAAATCATTCTCAAAATAACACGGATAATTATTATACGTATTACTAGCTGTTACCCAGCAGACGTTGCCATGCCTTTGATTATTACCAACTAAAACTAATATCACCAAGATCACCTGTTCAAGTAAACATGTCATTAGCTTTTATGTAAACAACAATATATTTCCATAATATGGGAACCTTTTTGGGCCTCTTGGGAGGAACCTAATTGAGTTAGGACGAAATGGATGGCTTAAAAACCTTCTCCGTTAAATTTTACATACATATACCAAGTTTCATGGCAAACGGTCCAACGATGTCCGAGTCCATAAAATTCAAATATATACACAAACAAACAATTATCCTTTTTTATAAATATAGTTATAGATATCAAAATATTACTATCAAATATTATAAACTTTAACAAATTCCTCTTCCCAAGAAGATGAAAAATATTCATCGTTAGTGCTATGACATATGGAGCGTTCGTCCGGTATGTAAATAAAGAGATAGACAATAAGTGAAAGGGATTTTTAAAACTTGAGAGAGTGCCGAATGGGAACTGCAATATTTATGACAAGAAAAGGTCCTGCCATAAAAACTGTAAGATGGATAGAGTGGAGAAGGTAAATTGAGTAAAGAAGTAAAGAATAAAACGTGCACACCGATGTCTTGAGGAAACTCAATAACAAGAGTTTTTCCTAGACTTGCAGTCAAACACCTTTTCCAATCAGTAAAGTACTTGACCACGTTTACCTAAGTCTGGGTCTTCTTTTCTTTGAATCTGCTACAATTTAATGATACTTCACGAAGTTTTGACCTCTCATTTGATTAGGTGTTTGAAACAAAACTAACACTAATACAGCTCTCTTGAATAATTTTTGGTTAATAACAATCGACTGTTCGACTAAGAGTTTATTGTAAATACAGTAATAATTCCCTTTCAACTATTCGTAACTTGATCCTTGATTAGATGACTAAATTCACAGGTTTACTATTTAGGCCTAACAGCTGTTTTATCTAAATTAAAATGAAAACTCATAAATACAATTAACAAAGTAATGGTGGACATTTATTCATTATTTTACATTTATAGATTGCAGACAAATTATGGTTAAATGAATAAGGGTTACAATAGATGTACAATGTTGGGGAGAGAAAATAAGATTATAAGAATGTAATTTTCAATTTAGATGATATCAAAGTCCAAAGTATTATACACAGCTATATTTCATAAAGATGATAATTTATAACATGAGTCATTTATAATACAGGGTCGGGGTGATCGTGCTGAGGCTTAAAGGTCAGAATAACTTTGTTTCATATGAATAAAAATCATTAGAAATTTAAAAAAAGTCCAATTTATGTGAATTTAAACTATTCGATAAAAATTTACTATTGATCTATAATTATGGTTATGGGATCTTGAGATGTATAATTTAAAGTTCAAAATGGCAGCTTCTTCTTGAAATTTAGGCTGAGGGCCTAGTTAAGTTTTTGAAGTTATTTTTGTCCAAATAAATAAAGTATCTTCTTGATTAACTTAGGTTGAGAACTTGTATTAAATTTTGATTAAACAAATCGTTGATAAAGAGGAATTGATTTTTTTTTGTTTAAAGTCCTAGGGATTGTAAGTTGCTATATAGGTTGTAAGTGGTTCCAGATAGGTAGTTTAAAAAAATGGAAAGATCTCACCACACAGACAATTTCTTCACTCAAGAGTTATACGAATCTTGATGGGCTAAATAAGGGTTGCTCTGAGTTTCGCAGGTTACAAAAAAAAAACTTTTTAAAAGGGGAAATTCATTTGCATGAGACAATGCTCAATCAAAACATCTAACACCAGCCATTTTTTTATCAGCAGACCTCTTCTTTCTTCAGAAAACTCCAGATGATGCTATGGGGTTCACATAATCACTTTCAAAACACAATTTTCCAATAATCTTGGAACCAAAATACATTAGTCACAAAACACTTCAGCTGGGGGAAAGTTTGAGATCAATTTTGAATTTAGTTATATTATATTAAGTTAATTATGAGGTAATTTTGTACATGTAGGCTTAAATTATGAAATATGACTTTAAATATTTTATTAAATCACAAAATAATGAATAATTATTTAAAATTTAAATTTTCTGAGGGGTGATAATGAAATAAATAACTAAAATAAGCAAAATAATAACATTTAATTAAAGGGGAAAACATATGTGACAAAATATTTGATAGGCCTATATGCTTGAAACTTTAATTATTCTATTTATGCTATATCATATTGCGTGAAATGAATGAGTGATTATTGTTGAATGTTTATGAGTTGTCTCAATATCCCCTCAGAAATAATGATGGAATGAATGAAAATCATTATTTCGGTATGACAGTGAATAAACATGAAACACAAATATATGAATATTTATTAAATCTAAATGAATACAAACATATGGAATGAAACTTAGAATGAAACATAACAAAACATGGGAAGAGAACACACAAGTAAACAATTAATTAAGACAACACATATTGAATAAGTAAGGGAATATTGGTCATTTATATTTGTGATGGTTGGGGTCCGAAATGTTTTGCACTGTTCAAAATTCGCGGCACTGCACTGAGAAAAGAGGAAAAAGTGTTCATGCGTGACACCTTGCTGTACAATTTTCACAGTCATTTTATCCCCTCCTATCGTCTAATATCACTGAAGATTAAAATTCACTTAAAAGTTTATCTAGCAGTTTATTTAAGGGTATAAATCATATATTTATGTATTTTATGGGGAATATTTTACAAGGGATTAAACTTACTATGGAGTATTTACACTGATGTGATGATGTTACTGAAGTCGGTTCTTTTAATGATGTAAAGTTAATAGATGATGTGGATGTCCTCAGGGGTTCAAAGGTTGTATGTATCTTTTCATAGACGAAACGTGGAATGGGCCGAAAGTATGCCGGTCGTTTAAACTGTTGATGTGATAAGTGGACAGGACATGTATTGTGTTTAAAATTGTGTGGGTTCTCAGAGAATGTTGATATACATTAAACAAGCCAGGTTTATCAGAAAATAAATAGCTATATTTTAACAATAAATCACTTAATTGTTGCTTCTGTTCATCATTAATAATACCATTATTATTATTTAAGGATTCCATTACTATGTTTGGAGAAATTTCACTAACCACTCGATTTATACTATTGGTAGACCCGTATTGATTACTATTATTTATATTATCATGATTATTATTTTGCCTATGGCCATTATTAGTCATTAAATAACATAAAATTCCAACTTCGTTTACCTTGCCGAACTTCAATATGACATTATTGTTATTAATGTTTAATTTAATTTGTTCATTATTAAAGTCCATAACCATTTCCCATTCGCTAAGCACATCTGTTCCGAGTATTAGAGGTCTAATTAAATTCGGTATTAATAAAATTTGAACATGAGTAGTGTAGTCTTGTATAGTTAGAGGAATCATTACTATGTGTAATATTCTTCGTGATTTATCATTGGTGGCTGTCTTGATATATGTGTTAGTTACTGGCAATTGTTCATGTTTACCTATTTTGATTTGATTTTCCATATACCATTGCTCTGACATACATGATACGTTGGATCCTGTGTCAACTAAAGCTTTTAAATGTATTTGATTAATTTGGATGGGAATTTCTGGGCATGCTATGAATTGCTTCTCTTCTTGATTTGGGGTAGTTTCAGTTTCCTCAGATAATAAAAATTCATGATCACAATAAATATTACTAACGATTAATTCATTTGTTAATGGTGGGGAAATGTTTTTGTTATTACTATTATTATTATTCTGATTCATATGATTATTAATGCCGTTTTGGTTAGGCCTTTGACATCCGAGATTCGTAGGTAGCACTGAAAATACTGAATTTAAATCACTATTTACATCCTTAAAAGAAGGCCTCTGAGTAAGTCCAGTGCTTACGGGTTTAAAGATGGTTTTGATTGGTCTGGCAGATATTGACTTAAAGGCATGCTGCGCTCTGCGAGTGTGCTACACACTTGAGCCTGATCTCGAGTCGGATATTTTTTCTCTGCTGAATTAGGGTTATTATGGGGGTAATTCTTATTAGGGAATGGTGGGCTGTTTCTTTCGTTCCTGTAATTGTTGTTTTGGTTGTGGTTATTGTTGTTGTTGGTTAGTTGATCTATTATTTGTGTATGAGTTTTGGTTTCCGGAGTTGTTGTGGTATTGGTGTGGGTTATTTCCTGGTTGGTATGCCCGATAGTCGAAATTGTGTCTCGGATTGTATGAGTTAAATCCTTGGTGCTGGTGATTGTTACGGTGGTCATAGTTTTGTGAACTATCACGGCTAAAGTGTCGTTTATCCCGGTTTGACGAGTTTGGGACATTTTGATGGGAATTTTCTTTTGGTTTCCTCAGGTCTTCTCGTTGGAGTAACTCCGCAAAATCACCGATTGTGGTTATGTTCTGAACTCTACGAGCATCTTGTATAAGATCATTGAAATGTTCCGCGAGACATGTGACTATTTCTTCTTCGCTTAGTGAGGGTGTGAAGGATTGTAAAGTAATAACACGTTCGATAAAATATTCTGAACGAGTCAGTGTCCCATTAGGTCGGTATTTTTCACTTTCAAGGCTTTGCCTAATGTGTTTCTGAACTTCCCGATTCCAATACTTATTTTCGAACGCGATTTGAAAATCCTCCCAAGACTTAATGTCGTCCTTGATAAGGCAAAACCAACGTGAAGCGTGTTGTTCTAAGCTGTTACCAATTAGATCGATTAGATACTCGTGTTTACTTTGTTGGGGTGGGAGTTGTAGCGATCCTCGGTCATAATATTTTCTTAGTTTAGCTAAATATTCTTTCGGGTTGTGTGATCTACCATGAAATTTAGGTAATGTCATGTCCGGTACAAGGCCAGAGTTCCCATTGCAAGTAATATAAATGTTTGACGGGTATGTGGCATGATGTGTGCTAATACGGTGTTCTAAATCTTCGATCTTTGATTCATGAGTTTGTATTGATTGATTTAATTCATGAAGTTTAGATGTGTTCTCATTAATTAGGGCCTGGTTTGCTTTTATGTTAGGCATTAGGGCTTCTTGTACTTTATTTGTTTGGGATTGAACGCTGTGATTAATGTATTTTATGTTTTCATTTTGAATTTGTTTGATTTGGGTGCTGGTATTGTAGCAGTGTTCTTGTAATTTAGATGTGAGTTGATTTTCGATTTTACATGTTTTATGATTAATTTGTTCTGTTAGGGATTTTTCTTGTTTAGTTAAATCGAGAATTAAGTGTTGTCGAATTTCAGTTTCACAGTTTTCAAACTTAGTTTCGATTTCTTGTTTAATTTTCTTGAGCTTGTTAGTATGTTCTTGTTGAGTGTCACGGATCTGTGTTAATTCTGTTTGAACAGTTTCTTGATTGTGGCGTAAATTTTTAATTTGGTCTTCAAAGATGTGGATTATTTCAGATTTTAATTCCGTTTTGAGGGATTCACAATGTGAGTTTAGTTCAGATTTAAATAAGGCACTGTTAGTTTCTATTTTGATTTCAAGGGCAGATTTTAGCGATGCGTTGTTATTTTCTATTTTAGCCTCAAGGGACGCACTGTTAATTTCTAAAAGCGCAGCAATTTGTCGTAATAGGTCATTATTTTGTCTGTTTTGAGACGTTCCGTGTTCCGAGGCGGCCGTGGAAATGGGCGATTCTGGTGTATGTGTTGTGTTGTCGGTAGTTCCGTTGTCCACCGTTAAGTGTTGTGCAGCGCTAGTTGCTGGGAGAGAGGGATCTGAGCGAATGTGTGAGTCAGCCGAATCCGAGATGTTTACGTTTTCGCTAATGTCAGTGCTGTCTGCTAAAGGGCCTACTCGTGTTATTAACATCACAAAATCATTTGGGGTTTCATCGTCACTTAGGGGCTCATTAAATAACGCAAAACTGTCGTGGGAGCTATTGTCCGAAGTATCATTGGTTGATGAATGTTCGATATGTGGTATGGGTGTTGTGTTGTCAGATTTAAGGTTAAGTTCACTTTCACCGCCTACACTTTGAGATTCTAATGTTACATTTGCTCGTCGTAGGGACCTAACATTTGGGTTATTTTCTAAGTTCTTTGCTGATGGTTTGGGGTTGGGACGTAAATTATAACCTTCAGACATGGTGGATAACTTAGCTTAACAAGGTAGGTAAACAAATATAGGTTAAATCTATACTATTTCTAGTTAAAATTACCTCATCAAAGTTATTCTGATTACTTTAAGCCTCACGAATTGGGCGCCATTGAAACAATGCTAACACTAATACAGCTCTCTTGAATAATTTTTGGTTAATAACAATCGACTGTTCGACTAAGAGTTTATTGTAAATACAGTAATAATTCCCTTTCAACTATTCGTAACTTGATCCTTGATTAGATGACTAAATTCACAGGTTTACTATTTAGGCCTAACAGCTGTTTTATCTAAATTAAAATGAAAACTCATAAATACAATTAACAAAGTAATGGTGGACATTTATTCATTATTTTACATTTATAGATTGCAGACAAATTATGGTTAAATGAATAAGGGTTACAATAGATGTACAATGTTGGGGAGAGAAAATAAGATTATAAGAATGTAATTTTCAATTTAGATGATATCAAAGTCCAAAGTATTATACACAGCTATATTTCATAAAGATGATAATTTATAACATGAGTCATTTATAATACAGGGTCGGGGTGATCGTGCTGAGGCTTAAAGGTCAGAATAACTTTGTTTCATATGAATAAAAATCATTAGAAATTTAAAAAAAGTCCAATTTATGTGAATTTAAACTATTCGATAAAAATTTACTATTGATCTATAATTATGGTTATGGGATCTTGAGATGTATAATTTAAAGTTCAAAATGGCAGCTTCTTCTTGAAATTTAGGCTGAGGGCCTAGTTAAGTTTTTGAAGTTATTTTTGTCCAAATAAATAAAGTATCTTCTTGATTAACTTAGGTTGAGAACTTGTATTAAATTTTGATTAAACAAATCGTTGATAAAGAGGAATTGATTTTTTTTTGTTTAAAGTCCTAGGGATTGTAAGTTGCTATATAGGTTGTAAGTGGTTCCAGATAGGTAGTTTAAAAAAATGGAAAGATCTCACCACACAGACAATTTCTTCACTCAAGAGTTATACGAATCTTGATGGGCTAAATAAGGGTTGCTCTGAGTTTCGCAGGTTACAAAAAAAAAACTTTTTAAAAGGGGAAATTCATTTGCATGAGACAATGCTCAATCAAAACATCTAACACCAGCCATTTTTTTATCAGCAGACCTCTTCTTTCTTCAGAAAACTCCAGATGATGCTATGGGGTTCACATAATCACTTTCAAAACACAATTTTCCAATAATCTTGGAACCAAAATACATTAGTCACAAAACACTTCAGCTGGGGGAAAGTTTGAGATCAATTTTGAATTTAGTTATATTATATTAAGTTAATTATGAGGTAATTTTGTACATGTAGGCTTAAATTATGAAATATGACTTTAAATATTTTATTAAATCACAAAATAATGAATAATTATTTAAAATTTAAATTTTCTGAGGGGTGATAATGAAATAAATAACTAAAATAAGCAAAATAATAACATTTAATTAAAGGGGAAAACATATGTGACAAAATATTTGATAGGCCTATATGCTTGAAACTTTAATTATTCTATTTATGCTATATCATATTGCGTGAAATGAATGAGTGATTATTGTTGAATGTTTATGAGTTGTCTCATGTTCTCTAAATCTACTGTTAAGTCAACAGTTTTTTGTATTGTTATATTGATTTTTAAATACTCATTAATTAATCTGCATACTCATTTTAACCCCCTAAGCTTCCCAGTGCCCGCTTACCGTTTGATATTAGTTTTCGCACCAGCACAGAATAATGAAACTCTGTTATGAAGCGAGTGATTTAAATCATTTATGCCATATTAAATGCGCCCATTAGGTCCTTACCCCGTTCTCAAGACATTTTAAGGGATGAAATAACTATTATAACTTTTTTTTACAAAAATATTTCTCATGTGGAAACAAATATAAAACATTCGAAGTCATTAACAGAAACATCCTAATTGTTATTGCTGCCTTCAGTTATATGAATCATTACATCATTTTTTAGTTTTTTAAAGATAACAAAACAATTTTTACTCGGTGAAATAATTTTAACGAAGCATCTAACAAATTTTGCCTGTAGTGGGTAACCGTAGTTTATAATGATACAGACGTAACGAACAAGGATACACACCCGATGTTTATCCAAAGCCATAACATATCGTGTTGGCCGCTGCGGGCGGGTTGCACATTTATGCATGATATTGGCAAGGGCCGGGAAATGCAACGGTTCGTGTCAGAAAAGTATCTAGCCCGGATATATCCAGATATCCAGGTCATTAAAGCTGGCTAATGTCTTTCGGATGACTGTTAGTTGCACCGCCCTAGATAACACTTGGAACCTGCATAACTTTGCCGGCGATGGGCGAATAAATTTATAATACTCACCATACTTGGAACTGCTCACTTTAAACAATATATATGATATTTATAGTGCCAATCAGACCGTGAATGTTAAAATGCGAATCTATCACTTCTATGTTTCAGATATAAACACGTTAAGTCCCAACATTATGTTTGTTATTTATAGGACATTTAGTTCACAAAAATTAGTAATAACTAATACAATCTCAAAATCAATCAAAAGTTTGATAATTTTTCGACCAAATTTGTCGTTTTAGACCATTACATTCCAAAGTAACTTTAAAATGTCAAAACCTACTTCTTTCATTGTAAACTTCTTTCCTATTGTAATTTAATTATAAATTATATAAAGAAGTTGTATATTAGACCCTTTACACGTATTAAACCAAGTGATACTTGTTTTTTTTATATAACTATTTTAACAATTTAAAACAGGTAAACACGAGTTGGTGAAACAAACAAAATAAAACACAGTGTTCCCAAACTATTATACAACTACCGTAGTGCATGGCATATTAATGACTAATCATTAATGCCATGACTCATTAGCTTTTACTATAATTTTTCAGTAATCTATCTACATATATTTATTTCTATATAAAACATCCGATTTCGATGAATCTTTCCAAGGTTAGCCCACAGAGGGGTTAAAGCCATTAATAAAAGTCCTAGGCTTTGACCAAATGGACTTCAAAGTTACCATGTTACTCTTATGGAGGAAAGATTTGAAATGATTGTATCAGATGATTAGTTACAAATATTATAAACATTATTATTATTGTGGTTCATTGTATAGAGCAAAACCATAACTAGTGATTTCAGTGAGTCGAATTCCGATACCACAAATAGTACTCACATATAAAAATCGTAAAAGTTGAGTATTGTGTAATTCTTTTCATTGATTAGATTATTTGTGACATTAAAGTTTTGGTGTCAATTTTTCTATAAAATAGTAATTTTTTAAGAGAAAATCATAGGTAACATGTATGAAAGTTTTGCGCTTTTATATTATTTATTATTTACTTTATTATTATAATTTTGTCAATATTTAATAAACAAATTTTGTAAAAGAAAAAAAAAGAAAAGTCGGAAACCTAAGTTTGGGTTAATAGTTTTTAAACTGATATTTAAGGAATTCAAAAGAATTCAAAATCCGTATATAAAACTAAACAAGTTTTATTTAGTTTAATATATATGACATTTTGGTTAGCTATTGTTTCTATTTAAATATATTCCTAATTTATTGTTTTCATTGGTGTATTTTATAAACATTAAATATGACTGCCGTTGAACAGATAAATCCTAACTTCACTCAATTGATATATATCCGTTTAAAAGGTATGTTCATATATAAACCTTTTTGCATGTACAATTTTTTTGAAAACAAATATTAGTTTTCCAGAAATTTTTAGATTATGGAATATTTAGCAAAATTTGTTTATGAAATATAATTGCTAAGAACGATTTATACATTCACTCCAATAAAGTTTGTTTTTGTACGATGATTTTTTATGTTTTTGTTTTAAGTTAAATGTATAAATAAATCTTCAATCCGAAAGTCCCATTCTCCAATCAAAAAGTTTCACTTTTTGGCTGTACTGTATAATTAGTCTAACATATTTAGTTAAAATGAAAAGGATTGACCAATAATAAGTTACATATTAAAATTTTAAAATCACACTTGAACTGAGTAACACCAAATCAGGGTGGCAAGATTTGGTAGGATAAAATCAATCATTTTAATAGAAAATGTTAGTGTAAGTTTTTGTTTTACTGTCCCTAAAGATAGTTTAAATTGATCTTCAGTAGTAAAATTCGTGCAGTATAACCAGAATCACGTTGTATGATAAAGAATACATCATAAAAAATACTAATTATAAATATTAATCTTATTTGATGAAATCGGGTTTAAAATATAACTAGTGGGACTCATGTCGCTGTAAAACAATGAATGGTAATTGGAAAAGTCACTCGTAAACTTTCGTTACAACGGAGAGGTCTTTCTCTAACCAAGATTGGTCTGTAAATTCGTCACTCCTTTCTAATTAGTCTGATCAGCACGTAGCACTTTCAGTGGAGTTGTGCAGAGTAATTTGCTACTCGCAACTCATAGAAAACCTTCGTGCAATTTATTAAAATGTAAAGACCTATTAGCGAATTAAATGACAAAGAAAATTGATTTATTAAAACCCAAAATGAACCCTATGTATGTATGTAATTTAATTTTAGCGAATTTCCCCTATAGGGAAGAAGCTATTACCGTAGTCGGCATGGTAAGACCTAGGCCCGGGACCATGATAACTTTTCGTTTTGAGGTCCCCAGACCCCAAAAACACCATTCGTTCGAAACTGTATATATATATATATATATATATATATATATATATATATATGTGTGTGTGTGTGTGTGTGTGTGTGTCCGTGAGCACGATAACTCTCGTAAAAATTATCTGATTTTGATGAAATTTGGTATAAACGTGTAAAGCAACATTTATGACTTTAAGTTCGAAAACCAGCCAGATCGCTCTATCCGAAAGAGTATTTTGGGGAGAATTTGTACCCCAAAAATGGGTTTTTCGAATTTTTTGTATATAATTTTGGAAATAGTCAAATTTTAGTTTTCCCAGCAAATTTTTAGATTCAGCTTAAAAAAGCACACAATTTGGTATTTTGAACATTTCTCTACGTCAATTGGTTACCGAGATATTGAAAGTGCTAAACACAGTACGTTGTCTAATGTTATTCTTATGGAGGAAAATAAAAATTTTATATCTCGCTTATTTATGAACGTATACTGACGAAACTTGGTATACGGCTTCATCTGGTTGTGGACCATTGATCAAAAAAACAATTTTTTACCCAAGGCTCCCGTAGTAGCAAACCTGCGTACTCAGCCCCATGTTATTCTTATGGAGAATAAGTAACGTGTTATCTGCCTTCATTATGAAAATAAATTAATGAAATTTGAAATGTGGCTTTACCTACATGAGTTATATTGATATTTGTATAAAACCCCATTTTTTGTGTTTCTTGTTTCAGCAAACCTGCATACTCAGCCGCCATGTTATTCTTATGGAGAATAATTAAAATGTCATAAATCGTTTATTTATGAATGTATATTGATGAAACTTGGTATGTGGCTTTATGTGGTATTAAGATACAATATATGCATTGGAAATTTGCTGAGTACGCAGGTTTGCTGCTACGGGGGTATTTAAATATTTCATAGTCTTAAAATGTATTACATTTTTGATAGTATGAATTTATATAAAATTTTGTGTTTTTAGTTTAGTGGTTTAGTGTTACACAAGTATTTAAAAGCCGCAATCGAAACAACAAAAACGCAACTTCATTAGTTATCGGACTATTTGAGATAATATTTCTTTAATTTGATTAACTGGTTGAACTTGAATTTACAATATACATATTTCCATACTTATTAATGCAGTCACTTTACTTATGTATTTTATTATAGATATTTACGATCCTTAAAAACAGCCAGTCTTAACTAGTCTATCCGGCTATTTGCTTGATGCTAGATACTTCAAGTTTACTTTCAATCCTACACGAACGTATGATTTTTGTATCGAACGATTACTTAAACAAGTGTTCAATAACTAAACAACGTTCACCAGATTCCTCGTCGGGGCATACAGCACATTTAGTTTTTAATTTCAGTTTACGTACAAGTGTATCTAGACATATATTCTGCTGCGGAACTCCTAAAACGTTTTGTATGAATGTAATAGCACAATTTGTAAATTACTGTTTATCTAAGTAAAAATTCACGATAATAAATGTGGTACAGATTAAAATATTGAAACATTCTTATATTCCATATTAAAAGAGACAATGTGAATTACATTGAGCATGTAATTTCATGTACATACGTAAAAAAAGGTTTAATTTCTTTGTGAATAAATTGTAAACAATTATAGGTTTTTCATCCTATAAAGGCCTTTCGGATGACATATTTTGCTTTGATTATCACAAAATATTTGTAACGGTATTATACGCAATGGTGATATTCATATTTCATTGTAATTTAATTAGCTAACTCCAGCTTTGGCGATTAGAAAATTAACAAGCACGAAGTTATAATTAAATAACAGTATGGAATGTTGGACTCTCATATTTACCTTTCTAATCACTGAAACTAGAATTACATTCGCGCATCGTTGTAATTTACCAACTAATTTCACAGTGGTTTTTGTTTAACTCAAGTATCAAGTTTACAAATTATTTGGTTTGAATTTACTTTTACAAAATTAACAATCGATAAGAAATAGTTGTACATGTTTGTTAGCGAATTCCCCCTATAGGGAAGAAGCTATTATCGTATAGGTCTCATGGTAAGACTTAAGCCTGAGACCATAATAACTTTTTGTTTTGCGGTCCCAAGATGCCAAAAACACTATTCGTTCAAATTTATAGATATATGGATATCTTAATATATTAAATCCATATATATATACCGGGTGTCCACAAAGTGTTGCCCTGATAAAGAAACTGAATAATTCGAAAACAAATGATAGTAGGATAAAGTTTTATTTACAGATATAAGTAACTTCTTAAGTTTTGTATAACTATATACAAACTCAATACACCTCTATTAGATCTTCTAGGCGACTTTTTAGCTCGTCCCAGGTTTTGGTTAGCATTTCCTGGGTCACGGACGTCACAGCATTTCTTATTCTCTCCCTAAGTGTTTCCAGATTAAGAACAGGGGAAGAATAATCAATGTCTTTGATGAATCCCCACAAAAGAAGGGTGGAAGAGGGGGGGAATCTGGTGTACGACGTAGCCATTTTGTTGGGCCATTTTGTAGCGGCCTGGGAAGGTGAGATTTAAACAATCTCTCACACATGAAGCCCAATGAGGTGGGGGCGCCATCTTGCTGAACAATTATCATAGGTTGCCTTATTCTAATTGATGGACTTCATACAACTCCAACATATCTAAGTAAACAGACCTAGTCACATTTGCTTCCGCAAACAAAAAGGGTCCAATGATTCTATCTGTCATTAAACCGCACAAAACATCCAGTTGTGGGCTGCCTCTTTCGTGTTCTATCACGGGCCTGGGGTTTTCACTCCCCAAATTCTTCAATTGTTCGGTTCACCTTCCCACTGGTGAGAGTCTTCCAAATGTTCATACAGCAAGTCTGTGAACTGTAATTAGGGAGTGAGTTTCATGGAACCATAGAATACACTGCGACTTCTCTTGTAAACTCACAAGTTTTGTTTATAGTAACTGCATTGTTATCAAGCAGTTGGGTTTAGGTGTTACCAACTTAAGAAACATAACTTGATTACAATACATGAAATTTAAGTTGTGTGTGATTCCAATGGTTTCTATACAGCAAAGCCATAAAATCAGGGTAAGACTTTGTGGACACCCGGAAGTCCGTTAACACGATAACTTTAAAAAAAAAACTCCGATTTCCACTAAATTTGGCTCACACGTGTAAAGCAACATTCATGACTTCTATGTTCTAAATTAAGAAAAATCGGACCATGGGAAGGAGGTTTTGTAGGGATTTAAAATTTCCAAAAAACAGTTTTTTGCATTTTTCTCCATAAACATTTTAAAACATCCAATTTTGGTTCCGACTATTTTATAGAGCTTAAAAAACAAATGATATAGTATTTTGAATCATTAACCTGGGTTAAGTGGTTGCGGAGAAAATCCAAAAAAGAAACGTGATCATAAAATCTCCCACGTTAAGATTATGAAAAAATAGTTTTTAGCTTTTCATCAGTTAATTTTACTGTAAACTTCACGTTTGCTTTTACCAACCAGTTCAGCTCTGCAAAAAAATTATTTTGGTGTTTGAATTGAATTCTACGACCAATCGTTGCAGAGATATCAAAGTGCTAAACACAGTACGTTGTCCAATTTTATCTTTAAGGAGAAAAATTAAAATTTAATATCTCGGTTATTTATGAATGTACTGTATAGTGATGAAACTTGGCATGTGGCTCCACCTAGTACTGGTATATTGATATTTTTCAACAAAAAAAAAAAAAAAATTTCGATTGTCCCCGTAGCAGCAAACCTGCATACTCAGACCTAATGTTAATCTATCTGTACATTTATTTATCTGTCACTACAAACCACAAAGATTGTGTATTCTTCACAATAAACAGGGGGTTTAATATGGTTCCTTGGATATCCCTTTTTAGCGAATTCCCTCATGGGAAAGAAGCTACTGTATTACCGTGGAAGGGTAAAAGTGCAGTATAGCGTACCGTTGGCAAACATATTACTGTATAGTGAATTTCCTTTGGAAAGTGAACTATTAGCATGACCCGCACGGTGAAACTTAAGCCCGGGACCACCATAGAAGTTCCTAACGTGACCCCCTGAAAAAGTTTTGGGGGGTCGTTCAAAATGTTATATATATATGTATATATATATATATATATATATATATATATATGTATATATACATATACATATAGACATATATATATATATATAAATGTATGTGTTTGCACTCTAGTGGTTGTATTTTTTGTCCGATTAACTTAAAATTTGGTAGGGACGTTTCTTTCTGTAATCAGTTGGACAAGTTCGTTGGGCAAAACAATCGGAAAACTCCAAACCCCTTTTTTGGAGATTAATCTTTCAAATTTCGAGTTTTTGGGCCCAAAAAGGGTCAGAAGAGCCCCGTATGTACAATTAATGCATGTAATAAGATTGAAATTAGTGAGGCGAAAGTTTTAAGCCCTCTCTCGTCATTCTAGCATAAATAATTACTGAGTTATTAAAGAAAATGTGTTTCGACCAAACACAGTACGTTGTCTTATGGGGGGTTTACACTAGAAAACCCTGCTACTCCTTTGTTAGAGTACTTTTATCATCCCCAGCAAACTCACGCCTACTTTCAAGCCTGGCTGGACCTTCTCCTACCATTATAATGCGCAAAATTGTATTCCCAGCTTTTCAGGTAAATGAAACCAGGAGCATCAGAACAACCAAAAATCAATGTTTTCAGATTTCAATAAAAATAGGAATACATGTATGTTTTAACATATATTTTGAGTTTTAAAAGTTTTTATTTGGAAATTCACTTCCCTCACGTCAGCGTGCTGCGTGCGAACTCGTCTTTTGATTGTAACTGAAATATTTTTATCTTTAAATTCCATATATAAACCATTGATTGACGGAAATTCATTTGTAACTACATTAAACACTACTTGTTCCAATGTTTTACATGTGTTGATATGGGAAAGAGATATTTCAGGTTTTATGGGGTTTGCGGGTACGAAAACCTTTGTGAAAATGGTCCGATTTCTATGAAACTTGGCATAAAAGTTTAAAGTGACATTCATGACTTTAATTTCGAAAACTAGACAGTTCGGGCCATGGGAAGGGGGTGTAATGTGGGTTTATAGTTGTCCACAAATAAGTTTTTATATTTATCACTCTACAATTTTAAAAACACAATTTTGGTTTTGACCATTTTCGAGAGCTTGAAAAAACAATAAATTAGTATCTTAAATCATTGACCTTAGGTTAAGTGGTTGCGGGGAAAATCAAAATAATGTAATAATCAAATTTCCCATATTAATCTTATGGGAATTTTTTTTAGATTTTCTTCAGTTCGTTTTACATTAGAACTTAACTTTTAATACCTATAGATTCAGCTCTAAAAATCAATCATTATGGTGTTTAAATATGTGTTCTTCGTCCAACCATAGCAGAGATATCCAAAATGCTAAACACAGTACATTGTTGAATGCTATTCCTCTGGGGAATAAACACAATTTTATATTTTTCATATTTATGAATGCATATTGAATAAAACTTGGTGTGCATATAACTATTACCTGGTGGTGGCCTATTGATATTTAAATAAAAACAATGTTTTGTTGATTGTAACCGTTGCAGCAACCCTGCATAGTCAGCCCTAATGTTAATCTTACGGAGAATAAGTCAAGTTTTATATTTCCCCTAATTATGAAACCAAATTAATAAAACTTGGTTGAGTTATCTTGATAATTGCATAAAAACACGTTTTTTTTCTTTGTTGCAGCAAATTGCGTACTCATCCGAAATTTTATTCTTATGGAAAATAAATAAAATAGTATATATCATTTTATGAATGTATTTCTATGAAACTTCGTTAGTCACTTTATGTGGTAGTGAAGCAATATATGAATTGGAAATTCGCTAAATACACAGGTTTTCTGAGACGGGAGTATTTTAATGTATGTTTTGACAACTTTTTTAAATTTCATATTTATCCAGTCCTTCACTCAATGGTGCAAACGCCCTGATGAATACTTGTCTGCTCTATATTTACAGGCACGATTCCCAGGTGGGTGCGTTACATGCACCTGCACCAACAACAGCATCACACCAGATGTTATGTCTGAGCCGGCCCGATAGCCCTCAGTCTAAACATACTATTTTAGTCACCGTTTCTCTTTTATCCTCACTCCTTTTCCGATTTATGAACTCTTTTCCCGTGCTCCATATGTTTCTGATAAGATACACTATAGAAGTACTATAGAAGAAGCCGTAATCTCGGAGAGTGCGATAACAGCCGAAGGAAATAACTATTTTATACGTTATTTAAATTTAAAGTAATGTACCAACCGCACAAGGGGCGCGGCCTGGTGTGGGTTAGGGCTCGTTATTTTGATGGCGAGGTCCGCGGGTTTGATAACCGGGGATGGTACCAACTTCCTATTTACCTAGGTAGTAATCCCTCGTACTATACGTATCTTGAGGGGGCTCAAGTCCCCGGTTTACATATACTTCTCCCATAAATCCAATGTTAAATTTCAAAGTCCGCCCCTTCTTCCGTAATTGTTGATTTATGGTTCATTTTAAAGAGCCAACAAATACCTAGCGATTTCTGTGAGCAGATTTTTTATACCACAAATAGCTCACCCATAAAAATCATAGATATGGCCTATATAGACTATTTTGGAATTTTATTGAACTAGAACTGGGGACCGAGCGCACAACTATGCTCAAGAGGAACCTACTCACTGTTTTCAAGAAATACAATAAGTTGTTGATATTTTATCATGTGTAAGTGTAATTTTTCAGTCCACTTTTTTGTTCTCAGGTTTTATGATTCTTTTGTTTTGATTTGAAACCCCATAAGCCCAATTTTAAGATAAAACCTTTTTTAAATGAGTCTAATTAATGTTTGACTTTAATAACCTCATTAGCGGCTCATTTGGGCTCATTAGTGAATTTCATATGGAAAGTGAACTATTAGAATTACTCGCACGGTAAGTTCCTAACGTGACCCCCTGAACACTTTTTGGGGGGTCGTTCAAAATTTGAGATATATATAATATATAAGTGTCCATTACGTCGATAATTTTTGAAAGAAACGCCCGATTTTGATGAAATTTGGCACAAATTTGGAGAGTAGCATTTATGAATTTAAGTTCAAAATCCAGAAAAATCGGATAATGGGGGTTTAAAATTGTTCAAAAATTATTTTTTTTTTTTACTTTTTACCCTAAAATTAAAAGAAACCACTCGATTTTAGTTAAAGCCATTTTATAGAGCTTAAAAAACAAATAATTTAGTATTTTGAATCATTAAGCTAGGTTGAGTGGTTGTGGAGAAAAGTCAAAAAACGCGTCCATAAAATTTCCCATGTTAATCTTATGGGAATAAGGTGTTTAGATTTTCCTCAGATAATTTTACTAAAAACCTTACATTTATTCCTACCAATAAGTTTAGCTCTACTAAAAATCATTTTGGTGTTTTAATTGTTGTTATACGTCCAACCGTTGCAGAGATATTCAAAGTGCTAAACACAGTACGTTGTCCAATGTTATCCTTATGGAGATTAAATAAAATTTGATATCTTGATTATTTATGAATGTATTTTGATAAAACTTGGTATGTGGCTTCAAATAGTTGTGGTATATTGATATTTGCACAAAAAAAATAACTTTTTGCTGATTTTACCCGCAGCAGCAAACCTGCAAACTCGGCGCCCCATGTTATTCATATGGAGGATAAGTAAAGTTTTATATCTCTCTTAGTTATGAACCTAAATCAATAAAACTTGGTATGTAGCTTCACCTGATTGAGTTATCTTGATAATTGAAAAGAATTCTTATTTCCCTCGTTCCAGCAAACCTGCGTACTGAGTTTAATGTTATTCTTATGGAGAATAAATAAAATGCTATATATCACTTATTAATGAATGTATTTTTGTGAAACTTGGTAAGTGGTGGTAGCTAGTAGTGAGACCCATATATATGCATTGGAAATTCGCTGAGTAGGTAGGTTTGCTGTGACGGGGGTATTCTTCTCTCACCATCCCCTACACGGTGACATTGTCCTTATCTAGGTTTAAGATTATAATTTATGAAATTGAAGTTTATTCACTGTAATTGCTAGGTATGTTTTTCCTCTTTAAATTGAGGCCTCAATCAACGATATCGGATGATCCAGCGAGGAAGGACGGGCTATGAATGTTAACATTGGCCTTTAGGGAGAATCAGGGAGAAACGCCCAAAGTTTCGTGACAGCAACCCCTCTTAAGGGGTTCTTTAGCTTAAGATCTATAAAAAGGCAGATGTTTCTCAGGCTTTGAGGACTGTCTCAGAGATATATCTTTTCTAAAATCCATTAAATGTTAATTTACATTCTCGTGATCATATTTTTGAACTATTTTTGTTCAAACTTCCTGTAGGGTTCCACCTCGTTAGTGCTCACACTTTCAATGTTAACGTGAGGTTTCATGAAAATAATAAATTTATTTACCGCGAGGTTTACAAAATTTCTCTGCAATTTATTAAAAAAACAGGCTTTAATAATATGAAAATAAAGATCAATAGGCTCACCGCGTGATGCTTTCTCCGAAAAATAAGATAAGCGAGTTAAGCGAGTGAATTATTCCGCCTTGAAGACAAATAACCTAAGAATGTCGCTTTTTGTATCTGCAGATATGACAAATAAGACTAGCAAGATATTCTGTCCCTGTCTCTCTCTGTGGTTAACTACAGAATGCTGAAGAAATTGCATTTCGTCATAGTCAAGCAAAGGGGGAACAGAATTACCGTATAATATGAAAGTAATACTTTATTATACATCTCTCAACAGAGTTTATTTAATCCTTTACACGGATATTACATAAACAAATAGATGAATTTAATAATTTGTTTCTAGTATAGGTAGTTTACTGGCTGATGCGATTGATTCAAGCGGGGACCCAGGACCTAGTTTTGAAATGACACTGACTATCGACTGGACTGCGATTTTCCGCTTCAACCGGTCACTGAACTTGAGTTACGGTGCGGCGTTACGTCTGTAGTTCCGCGCTGGGCTACGGTGGTGTCTCGGCGGACGTCCTTAAATAATCAATAATGTTCCGACAGATTTAATATTTTGCGTATACAAATGTTGCATATTGTTCATCTCAGCTTCAGGCTCTTTCCCAGCCTGTTTTTAAGTAGCAAAAGTGTTTTCTTTACATAAATCTAATGATATTTCCAACAAAAACTATTTCCGACCAATATCGTTGTTGCTCAATGTGTTTACTAAAATCGAGACGGTTGAGAAAGGTCAATTAGTTTTTTATCTTCAACAAATAATATTCTCAGCCAGAGTCCGTATCGGTTTCGTCAAAAATATATCAGGTACTTTGTTTGGTATAAATGAGGAGTTAAAAAACGCGGTTCCTGATAAAAAACAAATATCGAATCTAGAAAGAGAAAATATACTTTCCAAAGCAACTATTTGTTTTACTCACCTCAGAGGGCAAGGATTCAGAAAAAATCTTAAATAATAACGAGTTCGCATGCAGCACGCTGACGTGAGTGAAGTGAATTTCCACTTTCAACTTTTAAAACTCAAAATCAGTGTAAAAACATACATTTAGTCCAATTTTTATTGAAATCTGAAAACATTTATTTTTTGATACTCTGGTTTAATTTACTTGCAAAGCTGGGAATGCATAGGTCTAATGAGAGAAATACGTACCATCTCGAAATGTTTCGTGAAGGAGCCCCTTCTTAAATGGACGAAATCAGATTTGGCAAGACTTAGCTAATATAGCATGTCAAGGCACAAAGGCAGCTGCCCTTTCCGAATAACTCGTCCGCTTTAGATTTTTACATAGGCTATTCTCATATATAATTCAATTTGAAAAACAATTTGGACATGCTACTCTAATCTTGCTTTGATTTTACTTATTTTGATTTGCCCTTGAACTGGTATGACTAAACACAGTGGTCAACATTTACCTTTTTGGTCTCCAGTTCGATTTTTTGTTGTAAAACCACAGCCAGGTTTCAACGCCGTGTTGCGGTATATCAAGTTTGTAGTCTGACATCAAGCTGAAATCATATTCACCAGCCGAATCGATGTCGTTAATAATTTAAAAGTACATGAACACAAACTCACGTACTCACAAATCTTAACATTTAAACCAAAACTGGCATTCGTACAAACAGCCAGAATGTATTTTTTTACTTCCTCCTCCTATACCATTTAGAGTAAGTCTAAATTTTCTAACTTGAGTGATTGGTGGAAATATTTGTTTTGAAGCTCCCTGAACCCAACAAATTTGTTTTTGAGGTGATGTCTATCTGGTCAAGTGTCTGTGTCAAACCAATAGTCCGATTTGTATTAAACTTGATATATAGGTACTAGTGATGTGTCAAAACCAAAACTTGAATCTCAAAACCACCAAAACTTTGGAAAAGTTTCGGTTTCGAGATTCGATCGGTGAGTTTCGAGAATCAAAACTCGAAACTGCTGAGATTTTTTGTGTCTTTATTGTTGTTTTTTTAACAGAAATCACGCCCGTGTTTCGATCAATAATGCAAAGGTCAAAAGCCTACTGTCATCGGTCGTCTACCTTCACCTTTTTTGGATTATTGATTTTTTATTTCTGAAAGAACAACTCTAACCAAAATATGTAATTAGTTTTAATTAATTTTTCTGGATTTATTTTTCATAACCATACCCAGGCAAGTAAATAGGGTTTCGCGATTTGAGTTTCGAGATTCGAGATTCGATTTTGTAAGTTTCGGTTTCGGTTTCGAGATTCGAAATTTCTGGTTTTGACCATCACTAATAGGTACTAACCCACGGTGTCTCCATGTAATCTTTTATTTCTGAAGTTTTTTAATTTTGTTTAAACGATTCAAAGTATTTAGAATAAAATTTGCTAGTTCATAGAGATTTAGGCGCGAAACAAAAATACGGCATTTCTAGAAAAATTTGTGGTATGGCATTTAGGGCTTATAAGGTTCCAAAATTAAATTTTTGCACTCAGCAAAAATAATGATTTCTTAATGAAGAGTACATATCACAATTCAAAACAAGATTAAAGACTATACATTTTAGGATTTTGAGCTTTTATTCTACATCTAATAAATGATGCGGAGAAATGTCGAATAAAATTTGTCAACTAACAGTAAACGCAGTTCGTTGTCCATAATGTTATCCTTACGAAGAATAAATAAATTGTATTTTATCTCTTAATTTAGATCAATTTAATTAAAAATTGTTATGTATGTTGGGAAAACTTTGATAAATACTAGATATTCGGAATATCTTATATCTTCTAGATATTAGGAATATCTACCTAATCTTGGTGAGGCGGAGGCGGGATTTCCCCTTTTAAAACTTCTATGTGTGTAGTGAATGAGTCTGTAATTCATAAAAAAAGGATTTGGGGTGAACATCTCTGAAAAATAGAACAAATTCTACAAATAGCATAAATATAGAGTAATTTATTGATTATAAGAGGGATAACATGGAGGGGCAGTAATATGTGCCAGTTTTATGATACCATTTATGTGTTATTGCATACTTCAACCACCTCTATATTATTTTGAATTTTACCGAGGCTGTGATCCTCATCTAAGATGCTGTGGATAGCTGATTTTCTGAGGATTCATTCGGAGTTCGTGTTCATTTATTCTTTTAACGATAACATTTCCTTTTGGTTAAAATAACAATTTGCATTCATTTGTTTTTTCCGTGCCGCAACCGCGGAGGATCTATTAAGTAGTGAAAAGTTTTACAACCAAAACTAGAACGGGATACTAAACGGTAATTTAAAATCACTGTATTTAATCTTATTTTGACTTGACTGATGGAAAACTGTTAGGTTACTTTGAAAAGCCCGTCTTGGGTACGGTGTTTTATCTTTGTTACCATTCCCTGGTCTCAAAATAATACATTATTTTTCTGTTTTAAACTGCATCTAACAGAGTTATTAACTAAGTGATTAGGCGGCGTAGTGGTTAGAGTGCCCGCCTCATATTTACCTGAGGTTACCATTCGATTCTGAGCATTATCTTAAACCTGAAGCTTTTGCTGCTTCGATAGCGCATCCAGCTGGGAATTGTCATTGTTAATTGATGATAATTTCCAAGAACAGATCTATCATAGATATAACAAGACCAGGGTGTAGTATTTTCGCTATTTCATAACGAAAGAAAATGCTTCTAGCATTTATACACTGAGCAAATTATGTTTGAAAATTTTTTAATGTCTGCAACCGACAAGAAAAATGCAGAATATTATTCCCTTCCAAAAAACGTTCGAAAGTGTTTAACCAGCTCCGTCTCGCCCCAGACGGCTGCAGCCTCGTGGCAATGCACTCCCGGCCCCGGCACCCGGTGCATCCGGGCGCCGAAATACGACCTTGACTGGAGTACCGAGCACGCCCAGACGCATAAAAAGCCTCCTACTGAGAGCCAAAATAAATGCAAAACAATAAAAATTCGGCGACGGGCCGGCGGTGGAGGGTGGGGGGCAATTCCGACAAAGCGAGGTGCAAGGCGCAAGGTGCAGCCTAAATCCGACGCAGCAAACCGGTCGGTGCAACAGGCGCGTCAAAACACCACCAGACAGGCAAAAACCGGGCGGAGCCCCACGGGAGGCGAGGGGTAACGGATCCGGTCCGGGGTGGGACAGCGGCGCCTCCCCACCGCCCCAGACCCCCGGATGATGGGCTGTGGTAAATCTGGTGAGGGAATAAATTAAATTTTCGTTTAAAATAATGAAAGATATGCGCAATAACCGGATGCAGTCGAGAGTTGTGATGCAAAATGCGATCCCTAGAGATTTTATAAATTTTACAAATTAAAGGAACCGGTACTGGTTTCACATGCTAACTGATGTGAACTTACTGAATTGTAAAATGTAAAAGAAAAAGGCGAAATATTTAAATGAGGCTATTGGTTTATTTTATATTAATCAATACTTTTTACTAAGTCATGCTTATTAATTATATATATATATATATATATATATATATATATATATATATAGGCCCCTTAAATATTTATTTAACATATATAACTAAACCTTTGGTAGAGAATTACCCTACTTTATAAAAATATGTGAAAAGTTGTAGTGCAACGATGGGATTGTGTATTATTTTTCAATTTTAAGCATTCCTTACTTTTGATTACCTTGAATTACAATTTGGTAATGTAGTTTGATATTTAATAAGTGATTAATATGTCAATGTTAGTAGAGTTTTCAGTTGATTTTATCCCTAATTAATTTTAATTAGCATTATGTTATCTATCCCAATATGCAAGGCTTACATTTGCTTTATAATCGTTTCCTTCTGATTGGGTTTTAAATAAATTATTGTTTATATAATTATTGATTAAAATTGGCTTGTTAGTTTGGAATTTATTATAGTAATTGATTTTCCTTGAATTTTACGTTTTCTTGCGTTTATATTAGTTACCTGGGATGTCCGGAGAATGCCTGTCGCCTGTCAGTTTGTTCAATAGGCCCAGAGTAATTTACCACAACCATTCAGTATTTGCTGCATGTTTGTTGGAGTTACTAACATAAAAATAAAATAAATAGCCAACTGTCAAAGTACCACTCATTTGGAAACCGTGAGTTGGTTACCAGTAAACATTTGTTATTGTAACTCCATGTTCTTTCCGGTAGTTTTGATTTTAATCTTTGTTTTTGTTTTTAATGTTCGCTCAATATACCTACTTTACTCACAGTTTCAAAATGCATGTTACTTTGAGAGTTTTTTCACTTTTTTAACTCCAATGATTATTTTTTTAGATTTGAATCTATATTAGGTTAATGTTATTTTGCTATCTACTAAATTATCCTATATTTTCTAAGGATAAGACCTGACTGTACTAATTTTTTATACTAGTTTTTCCAACATTTGAAGGAGACTGTTGGTACGACATAGTGTCGGTAAGTTTTATGAGATAATATTTGCAAGTAATCAATCAAACCTTACACATATTAGAATATAGAACTTACCCATTATAAGGATTAACTTCAGTAACATTTTCCTGCAATACGAACTAAACCGACTCCGGGGTATCGAGTCTAGAGGTTATTAGCAGACTTATCATTACCATTGTAAAAGCTGTCCCTGGTCCCAGGACTTCCTTAAAACTAGTCTATAACAGTTTTGATGCTGACATTGGGTACAGCAAAAGAAGTTGTCATTACATATGGTAAGTCTTTTGGCTGTCCATTATGACAAACTTCCGTTTCACCTTTGGTCCCTACATTTGCAGCGGCTAGGGACAGAATCTCCGGGTTTGGTCCCCACCTGCCAACCTGAGAATGGATGGTCCCTTGCTGTTGCATATGGATACAGTACAGACCAGTTGAGTTGACCAGTTGGAGGGCAGAACGCGGGTCCCCTGTATGAGAGCCTCATCCCAGCTGTCACAGGAGCACGGGAGTTGGCCCTCTGAAGGGTCGATTTGGCTGCCGTCCCAACCCACCCTTTCATTTCCTGCTATATCCTGCAGGGTCCATTTTCTAAATAGGCCAAGTAGGCCGCAGCCTAGGGCGGCAAATTTCTAGGAGCATATTTTTAGTGAATATCCTTTGGAAAGTGAACTATTAGCATGACCCGCACGGTGAAACTTAAGCCCGGGACCACCATAGAAGTTCCTAACGTGACCCCCTGAACACGTTTTGGGGGGTCGTTCAAAATTTTATATATATATATATATATATATATATATAGACATACATATATATATATATATATGTGTTTGCACTCTAGCGGTCGCATTTTTTGTCCGATTTACTTCAAATTTGGTAGGGACATTCCTTTCTGTAATCAGTTGGACAAGTTCGTTGGGCAAAACAATCGGAAAACTCTAAACCCATTTTTTGGGGATTAATCTTTAAAATTTTGGGTTTTTGGGCCAAAAAAGGGTCATAAAAGCCCCAGATGTAAAATCAATGCATGTATAAAGATGGGAATTAGTGAGGCGAAAGTTTTGAGCCCTCTCTCGTCATTCTAGCGTACATATTTACCGAGTTATTAAATAAAATGTGTATCGACTAAACACAGTACGTTGTCTTATGGGGATTTTACACTAGAAAAGCCTGTTATTCCTTTGTTAGAGTACTTTTATCATCCCTAGCAACCTCACGCCTACTTTAAAGCCTGACTGGACCTTTGCCTAACCTTATAATGCGCAAAATTGTATTCCCAGAATTTCAGGTAAATAGAACCAGGAGCATCAGAACAGCCAAAAAATCAATGTTTCCAGATTTCAATAAAAATTGGAATAATTGTATATTTTTAACTGATTTTGAGTTGTTATAGTTTTTTACGTGGAAATTCACTTCCCTCACGTCAGCGTGCTGCGGGCGAACTCGTTTAAATATAAATTTGTCTACAGATTAGATGGATTTAAAATGTTGTGAGCCTACTTGCAGTAATAGTTTTACTTTTGTAAACATTGTAAATCATCTTTAATATCACGTAAAAATAACTAGTTGATATGTTATGCCGAAGGCAGGAAGGGCGCGGAGATCAAAGTATTTAATTTGTTTATTCGTCTTTGCGTGTCAAGCAGGGCGGCGCGGCGCCGGCGTCACCGCGCGTGTTCACACGGCCGATGTTCACCGGCGAGATCGCGGCGAGTATTTCTCGCGCGAAGCAGCGGACAAAAGAAACTTTTTGTATATTTTTTTACCCAAACACACTGAATAAAATTACGTTAATGAGGTATTCGGTTATATGATATAAGCTATATGATTTGAAGGGTATTTGACATTGTTGTTTATAGGTTCCAACATGAACATTTCACACTTCTTAAGAATTGCATGATGACTGTTGGTGGTATTACTTTCCAAACTTTAAGAAAATCATCATCAATTTGGTCAATTTACCCCTCAGTTTTTGATTTGCAGATAAAAATAAAGAAATAAAATACCTCTAATTCTGCCGTTACATATTTTGAAAAAATATCATTAGTGTAAGGGTATCTTTGCACAGCTTAATCTTGAGTTCCACCAGACGGATGTTTATATTCAACCCCTCGCTGGAAATCCTTAATTAGATTGGAGAAAAACTATGTAAGTCTGAATTATTCTAAAATGTATGGAGTATAAACGTAAAATATTACATTATAAGATATACAATACAAATTTATTAAAAAATTAATTATTTTTACAGTCGACCTTTGTCTTAGTTTTATCAGTTGTGTCAACTAGTGCTTTATATTGATTTTTAGGAAACTGCATAAGCTTAAAGAGTATTACCGTACATCAATTTTTTTGTGGTCGATCTGCCCCCCGTTTTAGCGAATTTCCCCTGTAGGGAAGAAGCTATTACCGTAGGTGGCATGGTAAAACTTAAGCCCGAGACCATGATAACTTTTTGTTTTGAGGTCCCCAGATGCCAAAAACACTATTCGTTCAAATTTATATATATATATATATATATATATATATATATGTCCGTTACCGCGATAACTTTTGAAACAAACACCCGATTTTGATTAAATTTAGCACAAATGTGGAGAGTAGCATTTATGACTTTAAGTTCGAAAACCAGATTGATCGAACTATGGGAAGGGGTTTTTACGGGGGTTTACAATTTTCCAAAAATCGTTTTTTTGCAAATTTGACCCAAAAATGTTAAAAACACTCAATTTTGGTTATAGCCATTTTATAGAGCTTTAAAAAACAAATAATGTAGCATTTTGAATCATTAACCTAGGTTAAGTGGTTGCGGAGAAAATCCAAAAAAACGTGTCCCATGTTAATCTTATGGGAAAAAGGTTTTTAGATTTTTCTCAGATAGTTTTACTAAAAACTTCACATTTCTGTTTATTAATGTGTTTAGTTCAACAAAACAAACATTTTGGTGTTTTAATCGTTCTTCTACGTCCAACCGTTGCAGAGATATTCAAAGTGCTAAACACAGTACGTTGTCCAATGTTATCCTTATGGAGAATAAATAAAATTCTATATCTCGATTATTTATGAATGTATATTGATGAAACTTGGTATGTGGCTTCAACTAGTTATGGTATATTGATATTAGTACAAAAAACAAGTTTTTTGTTGATAGTCCCCGTAGCAGCAAACCTGCATACTCGGCCCCCATGTTATTCATATGGAGAATAAGTAAAGTTGTATATCTCCCTTAATTATGAACCTACATTAAGAGAACTTGGTATATAGCTTCACCTGGTTCAGTTGTATATTGATAATTGCAAATACCCCCGTCGCAGCAAACCTGCGTACTCAGCGAATTTCCAATGCATTTATAAGTTTCTCACTCCTACATAAAGCCACTTACAAAGTTTCACAAAAATACATTTATAAATAAGTGATTTATAACATTTTATTTATTCTCCATAAGAATAACATTAGGACTGAGTACGCAGGTTTGCTGCAACGAGGAAGAAATAAATGAGTTTTTATGCAATTATCAATATAGCTGAACCAGGTGAAGCTTCATTACAAGTTTTATTAATTTATGTTCATAATTAAGGAAGATATAAAACTTTACATATTCTCCATAAGAATAACATTAGGGCTGGGTATGCAGGTTAGCTGCTACGGGGACAATCAACAACACATTTTATTTTTTGTGCAAATATCAATATACCAGTACAACATGAAGCACATACCTAGTTTCATCAATATACATTCATAAATAATCGAGATATCAAATTTTATTTATTCTCCATAAGGATAACATTGGACAACGTACTGTGTTTAGCACTTTGAATATCTCTGCAACGGTTGGACGTAGAATCACAATTTAAACACCAAAATGATTGTTTTGTGGAGCTGAAGTAATTGGTAAAAGCAAATGTTAAGATTAAAGTATAATTAACTGAGGAAAAGCCTAAAACCCTTTTCCCATAAGATTAACATGGGATATTTTATGAGCAGGTTTTTTTTGGATTTTTTCCGCAACCACTTAACCTAGGTTAATAATTCAAAATACTATATTATTTGTTTTTTTAAGCTCTATAACATGGTCAAAACCAAAATTAAGTGTTTTAAAATTTTTTGGGTGAAAAATGCAAAAAACTGATTTTTAGAAAATTTAAAATCCCCATAAACCCCCTTTCCCATGGTCCGATTTTTTCTGGTTTTCGAACTTAAAGTCATAAATGTCACTTTACACATTAGAGTCAAATTTCATCAAAATCGGACGTTTTTTACTCAAGTTATCGCATTCACGGACACATATATAGATATATATATATACATATATAAATTTGAACGAATAGTGTTTTTAGCTTCTGGGGACCTCAAATAAAAAGTTATCATGGTCTCGGGCTTAAGTCTTACCATGAGACCTTCGGTAATAGCTTCTTCCCTACAGGGGAAATTCGCTAAAAAACACTTTACTTATTTTCCTCGTTGCAGCAAACCTGCGTCCTCAAACCTAATGTTATTCTTATGGAGGATAAATAAAATGCTATATATCACTTACTTATGGATGTATTTTTGTGAAACTTGGTAAATAGCTCTATGTAGTAGTGAGTTACATATATATGCATTGGAAATTCGCTGAGTACGCAGGTTTGCTGCGACGGGGGTATTTTTTATTATTATAGATAAAAAATCAAAACAACCGTCAACAAAGAATTTGTTATAACTTGAAGGAATCAACTGACTGAACAATGTCTACGCATTAACGTGTTAATTACCTTAACGTAAGGTAATAATAATAATAATAATAATAATAATTTATTCATATAAAACAAACACAAAGTTGTGGATCAATGTAATAAATATTTACATTTTGATATTAAATAATCTATATATTTAATTCCGAAAGCTAATCGGTCCCCACGAAATATCTCGAGCTAGGAAGAAGTTAAATTAGGTTATGACGTTAATTTTAAAGCTTGAGGGCCAAGGACGGTGGGAAAAACATCAGAAATGTCAAAAATTATGTGGGCTAAGCCTCACTGGTCTTCAAAGATCCAATGGTTTTCTAGCAAAATGAACTAATGTTCAGCTGTGATTATCCACTTACACAAAAACCATATGTTAGGGGCTATAGCCTCTGTTAGCCACTAGTTATTTGATTAATTCATTACTTGATATTTAATTATAACTATGAAATATTTACAATAGTTTCAACCTAACACATCCTAGATGTACGGTATAAACAAATTAAGACAAAGTTTAAAACAAACCCAATTTTTGATACCTAGTTATAATTCGATTTTTTTTCAAAATTGATCCATAAACTCATATACTAAGAAGGTTTTTAACATTTTGATTTCAATAAATTCCGATTGGTTTCGACTTTAATATAATTTGTTAGTTTATTTCTAAACCGACACCTGCATAATGTAGGTAATATCTCCGCGCTCGCTGCGATCTCGCCGAGAATGGATTTCCAGTGTGACTTGTAGGTTTGAGAGTACGCAGCGGGCTCGCCGCGTTATTTCGGCGATCCCTCTCGCACGTGTGAATCGAGCCTCGTGTGAAGATTGAATGCAACGCATCTTGTCGTTATCTACAGAAACGATCTTGATGGCGATTTTTTCTATGAGTTTAGCAATTTTTTAATCATTCTGTGAAGCTACAGTTGATAAATTCGAATACCGTTCGTTGATAGGCATTTTAAATTACCTGTGGTATTATTAGCTTCAGGGTGTATATCCAAATATATGCATAGCACTGAGAATTTACTTATAAATTCCAGCTGCTAATTACTCTGATGAGAGGCGTATTCCTGCCTGAAGAGTGTGAAAAATTAGTTAAAATCGATCCCAAGATAAGATAAATAGCACTTATTGCGGGCCTAGAACACTCTCGACCACCGCCGCGCCGGCCGGCCACGCGGTCCCTTTGCGACAACTCTACAGATACTTCGACTTCTTTCCTTATCCCCAGTTGAGGGATAGGGGGCGGCAAGCTTCATACGGCCTAGGGGCGGCAAGCACACGAAGCTAAAACGGGCCCTGTATATCCTATCTTTCCGGTAACCTGCGCAATATTCCCGCTTGTGGATGATGTGACTAGTCCCTCGTTTTGTGTGTGCCAGGATTCAAAGAGAACGTAGTTACACTAATCACCAACAGAGTATACTTCTGTCAACTATGATTTATTCCTTTAAGGAGGGGTTAATACAACAGTTGGTGTGTCAGGTAGGAAATATAAGCTGATTATTACTTGCTTTCTGGGGGTAGAGATATTTTACAAGTTAATGTAAATAGCTAAAATAAATAGTTTACAGAAGCACAATCTGTCGATGACCTCATCAAATTACGTCCCCTTCAAATTCTGGCTAACACTAAAAGGGACAGCTGGATCATATGATGGAATATCATAAAGAAGTTGGCAATTGGCAGTATTTTTCCAATTTTTTTTAATTTTACCATTAAAGTGAATTTGGGAAACGTAGGTGGTCTGTACATAAACACTAGCCTAGAACAATAACATATCTGAAAATCAATCAAATCGGTCAGTAAATAAAGAAGTTGGTAATTTAGTATTTTAACCATTTTTTTATATTTTGACCGTAATAGTGAATATGTCAAATGTAGGTGGTGCGTACGTATACACTAGCCTACAGCAATAACACATCCAAATTTTAAAAAAATCGGACCATAAACACCAAAGTTAGTTTTTTGTTTTGTTTTGACAATTCATTTTAAAAAATATAGGGGACGGGTTTGGAACATTTTATTTAATATAGGCAAGGGTCGGACATTAGAATAGGCCAAAAAGTAAATTTGTATGGGCCGGGATCGGGCAAGTGTCCAAAAACTGATCCCCATAAGAATAACATGGGAAAAAAGTGGCGAATCATATGTCATTTTCTGGGTTAGCCACTACTTATTTCAATTTAATGTTACCTGTTTTGAGTTCGTTGAAATTGGTGCTGTAAGATGGTGCCACCAGTGCGATAAAAAATAAATTAATGAGAATGACTAATTAAAACGCAATTGTTACGGTATATAATTTTTGAATTAAAATGAGATAATAATGGAAGATCAAGGCTTTAAAATGGTACCTTATTAATTGGATTACGAATTAGGAAGAAAGTTTTACCGACAAAAATAATTTAGAAATAACGTACACTATGATAATAATTTGGTTATTGAACTAAACACTATACCTGCGGCTTCGCTCGTGACAAAAAATAAAATAAATAAAAAATCTTAAACTGACGAGCACTATCAAATCTTTGTTTAGTTTTACCATATGACTTCCTTTTCCCTAACTGACGAACAATTATAACTGGAAATAAGCAAAATTGTAACTCAATCGGTCCAGTAGTTTATTCGTGATGTAACTCTAAATATCCATAAATCCAAACTTTCACATTTATAATATTGGTATAGGATTAAACATTTTTGTCAGCTTCTGCGGATAAACAATTTATTTTATATTAATTATACAGTAATAGGGTTATAGTTTTAAGATTTTTTATATTTATGTTGATATTATAGTTTAAGCCGAATTCCTGTTTTTATTTAAGAAATGACTATGGTAGGCTAGGGTCGGATATCCTTTTATAATAAATATAACTTCTTAATTCCTGATCAGTCAAATATCTTCCTAGAGAATCATGTAAATTAAATAAAAACAGGAACACGTATAGATAAATATGGATATAAATGGAATAAACAGCCCTTTTTAAATTTAAATTAGAAGTACAAAATTGTTGTCTATTGGCACGAGACTTAAAATTCATAATATCATTTTATTGTTAAAGATAAATTCATTGAATCAATGCAACGTGTTCAAATAAATAATGTAGTGAGAATTAAATTAAGTTGTACTTAAACAGTTTAGTAAAACAATTAAAATATATCTAGAGGATAACGTTGCTATACTTTTTGCTCATAAACAACAGTTTCAACTGAAAAAGTAAGAACACATGCACGTTAACTGTAAAGTGGTGCTGCGTATACCAATATGTAACGGTATTTCGGAAATATTTCAGGGCGATGGGTACAGTTCTCCCGCGACGAGGATAAAAAGTTACGCCATAAAACTTGCACTATCTTTTTGTTTTATGGAAATGGATAGGGGAATTTTCATTTCATTTTGCTGAGTAAAATTCTTCATTTAATTTTCATTTCTGCCATATTTTATTTTATACCGCACGGAACTTTGATTTGACAAGTCAAGCAATAAACAACTAGACATAATATGATGGTTTAATAACTAATTAGAATGTAAAAAATGGGTCCCGTTTTTTAAATAAATTTCTGCTAATGCACAGTTGAAATGAGAGTGTCAGATAGTTTTATAATGTTGGGGAAGATGTTATATTTATTTCTTTATGTGTTTCTTTCTTCATTTCTTTGCGATCTTTGTGCGTGTTCATAAAACAGTTGTCATTACTCATTACACATTTTTCCACTTTACCTATCAAGTATAGTGTTTAAAACTACACTAATTTTAAAACTAAGTTTCGGGAGGTAAGGAGACTCCTACCGTTATCAAATACACCTTACTTACATTTAAATTGTAAGATTAACTTTAACAGGGTTAATAAAATACTTCTCATCACCAAACAGTATATTTACACCTATACTGTACGGTACGGTATACTGTATATAGTATACTGTATATATATATATATATATATATATATATATATACGGTATACTGTACACCTATACCTATACAAGACGGTAAATATAAAAAAGTTGGTACAATCATCTTTGCCTTGTACCATATTTTTGTATACTTACCGTCTTGTATGCAAGTACAGTATAAGTGGAAATATATTTTTTAGTGTAGTGTAGTGTGAGAAGTAGTTTATTTATCTTGTTAATTGTGTACTATACTACTCAAGAAATTATTAATTATTATCAACTTTACCACTATAGGATTTTTGAATAAAGTAGTTAACATACTTCCACAAAAGCGTGTGAGTGACATCTACGTTATTTGTGGTTGTCAAACAAATTCGTAACCACCCGCAAATCATTAAACCCTTAGTATAGATTTAAAAAAGACTAATCTTGGATCATTATTTGAGAAACGTTATCATGAAAGCTTGAAAGCATTATACCAGCAACGAATCAGGAACTGATTATTATTTCACAACAAATAAAATGTATAACTTATGTACCACATCATGAAAGAAACGTTACTGCCCAAAAAACGGGTTTTATTATATTGGATTTCACATATTTTACTTTTTATGTACCCATAGTTACCTGTTTGAACGATATTTTCTTCATAAAACATGGCCTATGTGTTAAAAACAGTTTTTTTCCCTGAAAAATACTACTTGGTATAACAAGTTTCAATGATATTATTTCTATACGAAAAATATTGTTTGAGACAAAACAACATAACGATACATGGAAGTGCAGTACCATATATCCAATATTTAACATTATTGCAGAAACAATTTAGGGCGATGGAACAGGAACTCTCGGGAGCCAGATAAAAAGGTTAGCGCTGTGTTCCATATTTTGTGTTATTGAAAAGGATGAGGGGCTTTCCATTTGATAGTTTGGGTTTAAATTTGATTTTAGTTGTTTTTTCCCTGAGGTATTCTCGTGCAATCTCGTATTAATTTTACAAAACGCGAGAATTCCACCCGGCGCAAAACATTTCACTACTGTTATTAGTCCAATTTAAGAATAATACCCGTCATTTCTTGTGTGTTGAAAGGAGCCAATATTTACGCATTCCTATATTGAACTACAGTATAGAAACTTCTACTCTATCGGATGACTCCAACAAATAAAATACAATACAATAAAAACAAATATAAAAATCGACGTTGTTTTAATTTACCGTAATGCTTTGTTATCATTTATAAGCAACCGCACATAAAAAACTAGCAAGAAGATGTATATATATATATATATATATATATATATATATATATAATTCTAAATAGATTTAAAATACCTGAGTACCCTTTTAAAATAATTTTACTGTGCTGACACGTGTTTCGGCTATGATGCCATGTTCACAGCGTCTTAACTCTTTTATACTTAACCTATTATTTAAAAAATACAAAACATAAATTAAATTGTAAATATGTTTGTGTGTATTAGATACATCAAGTGACACTAATATTGCACTTGTTGGTATTTCTGTATCTTTGATTTTTTCTATTAAATCTAAACTGTTTATTACACTAAAATCCTGATCAAATCTATATTTATTCTTTAATTTGTTGTTAAGATATTTACATATTTTGTATGATGGGGCATTTATGTAGTTAACTATAGCTCTAATCGGTATATCTTCTTTGTGTAATTTTGGTAGACCTCTTAGTTTAGGTGCGCTATGACTTAGTTTTTAATTTACTTTTTTCATTGTTTGATAACGTTTTACATTTTGAAATAACGGCATTTGTGTTTTTATTAAACTCTCTGGTTGGATATTTTGAAAGGCATTTAAACGTGTTGTAGTTGATAAAGTTTTCAACTTTTTTATCGTATTCGGACTCGGTAATAATTACTGTTGTATTGATATTGTCTGTTTTAGTGTTATAGCATTATTTTAGTATTTGAGAACAAAGGCAATAAAATTAACGCAAAAGATGACCTTTTTATATATACGAACCATTTTGATGACCAACATAATTTACTAAATGTTATGCAAGCAGAACAAAGAAATCCAATTTTTGAAAAAATCAAGGAAATTAAAAATAAAAGACCCCACACCCTGTATTAAAAACTCGGCATATGTAGATTGAATCATATGATTTGATTTACATTTAAGTTATGTTTTGTATTTTTTAATTTACAGGTTAAGAATAAAACAGTTAAGACGCTGTGAACATGGCATTATAGCCGAAGCACGTGTCAGCTCAATAAAATGAATTTAAAAGGGTACTCAGGTATTTTAAATCTATTTAGAATTATAATTATAGTAGCCCTATTAAATGAACTGAAAATTCCAATATATATATAATTAAAATGATTTTTCGTGTACTTGATTTTTGGTTAGTTTGATACAAATTAAAATAACAAACGAATTCAGAGATAGTACATATTGATTGTTATATTGATTGTTCGTATTAAAACGAGGAATAAGCAGATTCTCTGTTCGCTGTGGCTTAGGCAAGCCAGTCGTTTACTGTTAGACTGTGTGCTAGGCTTGAAGGAAGAAGGATTCAGCGCGGTGTCTACAAACCACTTTGGTGTTAACAAAGAGAATGGCGGAGTATCAGTGCAATATAACAACATTATAAGCATCAAGTTACAAGTCACACACATTCACTAACAGATCAGATTGACTAGAACTAGAACTGCGTGTAGTGGTAAATCTTAACTGGAACTTAAAGTTAATTTGCGTTGCCGACAAATAGTTTTGGCCGAGGATTACGTCAGTTTTTACTTCAGGGCGGATATAAAAGAAGAAGGAACGTAAACAATGTAAGAAATATAGTCCAAGAATAAAATAAAGAATATTTCTTATGAAGATGTAGGATGATTATATGAGAGGTGTTTGATTACTAACAACATTTATGGTTAATGTAACTTAGAAGTGCACTGAAGGTAACGTACCCTGTAAGCATTGGAGGTACAGAGCATATTCAATGTTCTGTATACTTAATGTCCTACGTAAACTGCAACCTGGGGTGCAGTGAACGCCGTGTTGCACTTGAATTATGGAGTTACTTTACCTTATTTTTTCACTTGTTTATATAATGTTCAATTTAAATTATTGAGAAAATTAACTGTGAGTCAACTTATTCATTTATAAAGGTAACTGAGTAATAAAACAAGTTATAAGAATCAATTATATAACATTCATTAAAACGATAACCCTTAGTAAATTTATGACTGACCCTAAATATTATGAACAAACAATTGTTAAAATTGAAGTATGAAAGGTATTCAAAATTAATCATTTAATTATACTGTTTTTAGTAACACAAATTCATTTATAAAACATCAAAATTAATCGTTTGAATTATACTGTTTTAGTAAAAATAATACTTTTATAAAACAATTGAGAATTGTTCTAAAAGTTTGGTAAAAAAACGGCACAAAATTCTGTTAAACACTACGGTGTTTTTATTTTCAGTTTTAAACCTTTCGTTCAAACAAGTTTTGGTTCTTTTCAATTTTTAAAACGACATTTAACATTTCATGGATGAATTTGTTGTGTGACTTTCACGTATTATCAACTGGCATTCCTTTTAATAAAAAATTACAACGAATAAAATTAGTTTACACCTCTCCTCGTGCATCATCGTAAAAAGGTCAAGAGCAAAACAGAATAAAATAACAACCTCCCCGCTATAACAACGGCGCAATAAGGTATGTGAGATAAGTTTTATAACAACCAACCGACTTTTATTTTACTCGCGGGAGAACGGTTCTATCAGCTAAAATATTTGGGGATACAGTTTCGAGATGCATTGTACATTCAGCTTGCATGTAATTCTAATAAACAATAGTTTACATGCGAAATCACGCATACAAATCATGATACTAACTTGTTCGAAACCTTTTAATCGATTTATACTTTTATTTAAGATTTCTTTAAATCGTCAGAACAACATGTTTGAATAGTAACGAATAGTAACAGTTGATTTAGTGCAGTTGTAAAAGTTAGTAATTACTGAAATGTAATATTTTGCTCAGTACAACAATTTTATCCGAGAGGGGATTGGAATTTCAAAATATCCTGTGACCTGCTAGGAAAATATATCTACTTAAACAATGTTTTTTAAAATGCCAACTGAAATTTAACATTTACAGCTGTCACTCATGCAACTCGACAAATTGGTTTGTGTAACAGCTGATCGCAACACAATAGATACACAATAGGCACTGACATCAGTACACGACAGCGGACATTGTACCTATTGCACATTGGACATTGTACATTAACATGCGATATCCGCCTATCCGCCATCGCCATGTCATCGGGACATCACTACTGCAAGTTGTAACGTGGATGTAGTACTGTAGTTAGCGATGGAAACTGTAATTACAAAATCGTGGTTACAGAAATTCGCGCAAACTTGGTCTATTCTTTTTACCATTAAAACTCAGAGAAATCAATTTGATTTTTGATTTTTTAGAGGAGTATTATGCCAAGAGTATGTTGTTATAGAAACAAGCCAGTCGTAGCTGCGTATTGTAGGGATTAGTGCGATCGCCCATATTCTGAGGTTCGTCAGTTCATTCCTTAGCAAAATCTAAAAAATAACTAGTGTTTGATTCCAAACTGGATTCAGCTAATACGCCTTTTCACTGGGCGTATTCATTAATTATGGATTCTAAAAAAATGTTGGCCTTAAATTGTAACAAAATTATGGATTTAGACAATTCTCTATCCTATCAAGATGTAATACAAAATAGAACCGTTTCCTAGATAGTATGGAATTTATTAGAGTGGTGTTTACATTCTAGTGCAATCTAGCATGTACGTACTAATGCAGTCAAACATTGATTTTACCAGAGGACCAGAGTATGGTTAGTAGGATACGATACCGGGGTATGTAACCATTCATGCAATTTATATCAACGGGGATTGCTTCTTTCTAAAAACCATAGTTTGAACTTTAAGCCTTTAAACTTTAAACCTTTCCAAGACCTCAGCGCTGCAAGAGCCAGGCACACACTGACTACCCGGACTGTACTAACACTTTACATATGTCTGGGTCGACGCACCATTTTGAGCAGTACAAACCTGTGACCTTCAATTGCACCGGCCCCCCCCCCATAGGCACCGGGCCAACCGCCACACTTTTTTATTCTCTTTTAATTCGTCTGGCGTGGATGAAATATTATTTCGGCCGGCTGATTAATTTTGAGATGGGTATCACGCGCATGAGCGCTCGCCTTCTACAATTTTGGGTTTGGCTGCGGGCCTGGCATGCTGTCTGTCTGTGTAAGTCTATGACAAGACTACTCTCAAATCGTATGTAATCGGTTTTTTATCCATGCCTCGTACCTTTGAGTAAAAACAACTTGGCTGTAAATCAACATGGTAAAACTTAATGTAACCTTTTTTCAATCTTTATTCTCTTTGTCTGTGAATGTTTTAGCAAGGTATTTTGAATTATGCGGTTGTCCTGTCTTTTAAAAAGGTATTTCCAAACCATGTAGTAACCGAACCTTCTATAAGTGACACACACTTCTGAATTTCACGGGAATATTAATTCATTGTAATTGTACTATGAGAGAGCTCCGGACTGTTAAAAATCCCCCAAAATCATCATGATACTATAATACAAGCCTGTGATGAATGACACTTATTGGAGGTGTTGTATGTCTGAAGGTAATAGGCACATGTTACATCATGCATCTTTTTAATGGTAATACATATATTCACAAAACCGCAAACGGCACCACTAAAGGAAGATTGGATCGGATATAATTGCATCTGAAAGTTTTTCGAACAGCATATAAATAAAAGGTCGACCGGCTGCCATTTCTGACTCCGTGGTTCGTTTAAGGTCGGGTTTGTGGGATTGTGTTCTACTGGTTAATACCTTTACATTTACGTATAATTTTATAAAATCCTTCTTCTTACTTCTTAGTTGGACCATAACGAAATGAAGGGAAAATTTGAAAACCTGTTTGAGAAATTTAATTAGTACTAACTACGGCTGGTACCGGTACTAAAATAAGGTTCTTACCATTACCAAAAAATAACAGAACTCAATCTTGTCAAAAAATTTATAAATACTTCACTATATTCCAATACAACAGACTACTTATAAAAAAACCTGTGAATCCTTGTGGACAGTATCAATCGACATGAATGACTTAGTTTGTTTTGTGTTTAAAACTTGTTTTTATCATTCTGTACGAAATCCACCTGGTTTTTGTTCTCTAAATAGTACACAAAACGTCACTTTATTGTCCTAGAACCTAAAGAATCAGCTGTGATCTTTTTTAAGTCCTAGGACGTAAAAAGCCAGCGGTTTGCTTTATCTATACATGATAGAAGCGTTCCTTACCACACGTTATAAAAAGTATTGTTTGTAAATAACAGAAATGTAACATACCCCCTCCCCAGCCTCACCACCATTCATGCGAACATATTCACATAAGCAAAAAATCCACACTTAACCAACATGGCTACATGGGGGGGGGGGTTGCATAGGGGGTGTTTTGCAATCACGGTGTTATGCCCTGTTGGTTGTATATTACTTACTTTGTAAACATAACCTCAAAAATACAACTTTATAGTTAACATTTTCAACGATTAAAAGTCTAATCCCGCATCATGATAAAAACGTTCATCACTCGGGGCAAAAGTGTCTTTTTGGTCCTAGTGATGAAAACTACTATTATTATGGTCAGAGTTATCACAACTGCAGGGTTTAATTAAAAAAGGTCTTACAGCACTCAAACGCGGTTTTACATTTTTACTGTTCTCACATACAATACAGGTTCAAAGACATAGTTAAAAAAATTTTAGTACAATCACAGAAAAATGAGTTTAAGAATAATTTAATCCATCTTAAAGATTATGTTACAGATTCATTTCTCTACAAAGAATAATCTCTCTCAACACATTTTATGTGAGTACCAGTAAATTTAAATATTTGTTTAAGTTACGTGTAAGATTTTTCCAACTGCATCCTGTTCTTTGTTCAAGCATAGTCAGAGCTCTTCAAGGTGTGTCGAGGAACTCGCCAATCTAGTTCTTGTCCAGCTGTTACTCGAGTTGGCATTAATTTCGAGTGTTTGATCGTTTGATCTGTCGTCAGGCTGGTCACCGTGAGACCGAGGGCGCTAGGGCCACAGGGTCGCAGGGGCATAGCTATATAGGGACGCTGCAAGGGGCGCCGTGGCCGCCGCGATGGTCCATCTCGTCTTACAAGCAGCTGGTCAGTGTCAGCAAACTTGTTCGACCCAATATAAAATATATATATATAACCCTTCACGGCAAATATCAATCTTATTCTAGTTGGAGACCAGTTATTTAACCGCTAAAGAGTGAGATTTTGTCTATATTAATCCTTCGTGAATATATTTATTTAGTACCACAGTATGTATCAAACTATTAGGATCAAAGTCATCTGAATTTTTAATCTCACAGACTACGATGATGTGTAATACCGAGTTCGGGATCTAACTAGTTTAGCTCTGTAAGTTGTGAGGGTAGGGCGTAAGGACAGGTGTAAAAGTAGGGTATAAGGGCAGGGTATAGAGTTTAGAGTAGGGTGTAAGGTATGAGAGTAGGGTGTGTAAGGGTAAAGTGTACAGTGTAATGGTGTAGGGTATGACAGAGTCTTAAACAATCACTGCTAACAACATATTATAAATAATGATAAGAAAGGCATCTCATCTGCCTCAGATTTTCAAGCCTTATATTTATAACCCTAAACCAATTTTGGATATGAAAACTTGTCACTTATTCCTGGACCAAATTTGACAAATTAGCTGGATACAAACTGAGAAGATTCGTAGATGTGCACAAATGCCTTTAATTTCCTACCACGTCATCTTTAAGGACACAGGATTCTTTAATGTTCATTTTTCGCTACCTATAATTCTACTGATATGTTATAAACTAAAATATATACGCTCGACCGCCTTGAACCCTATTTAGCCTATCCAGCTAGTTAACAGTACAAAATAATTTTTTTTAACTACTACTACAAATAAATCGAAGCGTTATTATCTATTAAATGTCAATATTTTATCCGATGATTTTACCACATTTAGGATACCAAATGGCAGGTTGTGGATTTTGCACTATTGAAGTTTTTCTGTTTAATAAACCTATATACTATCAACTATACAGTACAGGCCATAAATTAGTACAATATATTAGTAATACACTGCAATGACACATGGTGTTATAGTTCGGAAAACCTTCGACAAAGACAATCCAAGATCTGCCTATTTTCATGATGTTGGCTATAAAAAAGGTTGTTATTTACCAATAAAACTTTATGAATTCGTGCCGTCTACTAACAAAGTATTTTACGTTTCTAAGAAGAGCCACTACAACATTTTTACAAAACACTCGTCGGGTGAGGACAACTTAAGCACTGCCACGGGAGTGACGGCACGGCATCTCTTTGCACTTACCCTGGTACTCCAAACATCCTCTACACCATTACATAAATTACCACTCTTTAATAGTACATGTTCAGCATGTGTTTCTCTTCATTTCTTGACTAATTTCTTAGTACAGTTTAAGGGAAAAAACTGTTAAGTTTTTTTTTCTATTACGTTATGTGAGATAGTCTTCGACCTTAGATATCTTTCCGATAACGTGAGAGTGAAGTATCGAAATAATTTGCGATAATTTAATTATTTTAAAAAAGTTCAGAGCTGTTCAGCTTAGAAATGCGTAATATTATGAATTCATTTAGATGTTGCCTTGATCCTTAAATGTGTTGTATGTATTTGGTGTTCCAAATAGCGGTCAATTTTTAAAGCCCGATATTTTGAAGACTATTTTTACTCTACTGCCTTAGAAGAAGGGTTATATTTTTTCGAGTGTAGCCCCAATGTATTATGTATATTTCTTTTTCACGCTCTGTAGCCTAACCAGCTTGGTAGAGTAACCAACCCTTATTGACATGAGGTGACGTTAAATTCGTCTTTGTTGTAGGAGTGTCAAAGGGTAATATTTCAATATGGCACATGTGAACTATCAGTTAAATATTTTTTACACAGTCGGTTTTTTAAGTTTTCAAAAATAAATGCTGCTAATTTTGAAAGGATTTTCCAGGTATAGAGAAATTATAAGCATCAAATCACAGGTAACATGCACAGTTCTGTCAATTAATGATGTAATTGTTACCTATTGTTCTGTCATGCAATCTAATAGATAACAATTTATTTTATAATATTTTTCCCAAACTCTAAACAGTAACTTCCATAGTTTTTATAGAGATCAATGCAATACAAAATGTCATTTAAAATACAACATGACGTATAACCTATATGTCCTAATAGTAGTATGTTGTAATTATATATCTCACCCTGTTTTGTGTCCGTCTCTGTCTGATTAGGAATTTTACTCAATACATAAATATAGGAAGTATATTAAATATTTTTATTTGGGACTTCGCAAACGTTGTGATATAATTTTGAATTTTCTTTTCAAAGTGGTGGTAAATTTTCAATCCAATCATTAAACGAGTTCGCACGGAGCACGCTGACGTGAGGGAAAAGAATTTCCACAAAAAAAAAACTATAAAAACTCAAAATCAGTTAAAAACATACAATTATTCCAATTTTTATTCAAATCTGAAAATATTGATTTTGTTGCTGTTCTGATACTCCTGGTTCTATTTACCTACAAAGCTGGGAATACAATTTTGCACATTATAAGGTTAGGAGAAGGTCCAGGCAGGCATTAAAGTAGGCGTGAGGTTGTTGGGGATGATAAAAGTACACCAAAAAATTATTAACAGGCTTTTCAAATGTAAAACCCCCATAAGACAACGTACTGTGTTTGGTCAATGCACATTTCCTTTAATAACTCGGTAAATATATATATGCTAGAATGACGATAGAGGGCTTAAACGTTTTGCCACACTAATTCCCATCTTTTTACATTCGTTAATTTCACATCAGGGGCTTTTCTGGCCCTTTTTGGGCCCGAAAACTCGAAATTTATTTATTTATTGAAAACAAAATACTACAAAACAGGCATGCGCCCAATTACAATGTAGCATTCGATAATTAAAAAGAATATATGAGAGAGTTCATGCCGGTCCTTTTCCACTTTCTTCATGCACACAACAATGCAACACACATGCGAGATCACGTACTAAACCTACTTAAAAAAATAGCAAAAATTCATAAATACAAATAAATAGTTATTCATTACAAAATACAATACATAACGTGCAACAACAACAAAAAAATACAAAAAACAGTTCCATAAAAATAAAAATAGTTAGGATGCAGCAATATTTAATCTGGTAATACACTAGATATGTTCTTACGAAACCTTTTACTAGAGCAATCAAATAAATCAATATTCACATCTTGAGCAATGGAATTAAAATTGCGAGACATAACATTGAGTGGGGAGTAAGCCCCAAGGTTTGTGCGAGAGTAGTGAGGGGAGAGCAGGAAACGACAACGAGAATTGTGCCTAGGCACATTAAATCGTAGTTTGGACAAGAGAGCCCCGCTGTCTATTGCACCGCTCGCCAGCCCGTGCAGGCATACCAACACTGATACTCGCCGCCGCTTATCTAGGGAGTCAAGTTCAAACAGCGATAAAAGCTCTGAATAAGGAACGTCCGTCGTGTAGTGACCAAACCTTCTATAGTACAAATACCCCCGTCGCAGCAAACCTGCATACTCAGCGAATTTCCAATGAATAACATTGAAACATAACACATTGAAACACTTAACAGGATTCATAAGAAATGTATTCACAAACAAGCGATATTTAAAATATTAATTATTCTCCATAAGAATAACATTGGGGATGAGTACGCAGGTTTGCTGCAACAAGGCACACAAAATAATGTTTTTTTATGCAAATATCAATAGAACTCATCTTAGTGAAGTCACATACCAAGTTTCATCCATATACATTCATAAATAAGCGATATATAACATTTTAAGTATTTTCCATAAGAATAACATGGGGACCGAGTACCTAGGTTTGCTGCTACAGGAGCCATAGGCGAAAAATTGTTTTTTTGTGCAAACAACAATAAACCATAACCAGATCAAGCCATATACCAAATTTCGCCAGTTTATGTTCATAAATAAGCGAGATTATCAATTTTCCTTTTTCTCCATAAGAATAACATTAGACAACGTACTGTGTTTAGCACTTTCAATATCTCGGTAACCAATTGACGTAGAGCAATGATCAAAATACCAAATTGTTTGTTTTTTTAAGCTGAATTCAATGGTATAAATTAAAATTTGATTTAAATTAAAATTAAATGTGAAAACCCCAAAAACCTCATTTTTGGGGTACAAAACCCCCCAAAAACCCCCCTTCGGATGGTGCGATTCATCTGGTTTTCGAACTCGTTCAAATAAATGGTACTTTGCACATTTGTACCAAATTTCATTAAGATCGGACCTTTTTTACGAGAGTTATCGTGCTTACGGACACATATATATATATATATATATATATATATATAATTTGAACGAATGGTGTTTTTGGCATCTGGGGACCTCAAAATGAAAAGTTATCATGGTCTCGGGCTTAAGTCTTACCATGAGACCTACGGTAATAGCTTCTTCCCTATAGGGGAAATTCGCTAAAACCTTAGAAACCTCCTCTGTACACCCTCAATTGCGACAGTTAGGTAATGTTGATGAGGATTCCACACCACAGAACCAAATTCCAACCTAGATCTCACCAAAGAACAATAAAGAAGCTTAAGGACACCGATGTTTTTAAGAAAATTGCTTGACCTGCGAATAAAACCCATTACAGAAAATGCTGATTTACAAATTGAAGTAATATGGTTTGTAAAATAAAACTTGGAGTCGAAAGTAATACCGAGATCTTGAATTGAAGACTTAACAGAAATTGCATTGCCTTTCATTGAGTAAGTGAAAATCAATCTACTTGCTTCAGATTTTCTTGTAAAAGACATAACAAAACACTTATTGACATGAAACTTTAAATGACGATCACTCCAGGATAATAGCCGGTCAATATCTTCTTGTATTTTTAGGCAATCAGAAATATTATTAACGAGCCGAAATATCTTTAGGTCGTCTGCATAAAGAAGGAAGTTACAGTTAAGTATACAATCTGAAATGTCATTAATGAAGATAGTGAAAAGAAGAGGACCAAGATTTGAGCCTTGAGGAACCCCAGATAACGAACAGAAATCAGATGACAAACATTCATTACATGAAACATATTGAAATCTATTAAATAGATAAGAAGAAAAAAACTTAATAAGAGGATTGGAAAGACCAAAGTAATTTAGCTTAGAAAGCAATGTCAAATGATTCACTTTATCGAAAGCCTTTTCGAAGTCTGTAAAAATTTGAAAGATTAATCCCCAAAAAAGGGGTTTAGAGTTTTCCGATTGTTTTGCCCAACGAACTTGTCCAACTGATTATAGAAAGGAACGTCCCTACCAAATTTGAAGTAAATCGGACAAAAAATGTGACCGCTAGAGTACCTGCACACACACACACACACACACACACACACACACACACACACACACACACATATATATATATATATAAACTATATGTGTATATATATACACATTGTTATATATATATATATATATAATTTTGAACGAACCCCCAAAACGTGTTCAGGGGGTCACGTTAGGAACTTCTATGGTGGTCCCGGGCTTAAGTTTCACCGTGCGGGTCATGCTAATAGTTCACTTTCCATAGGAAATTCACTAAAAAAACATGATGAAAATGGTTAGTAATGATAAAATGTACAGTGTAAAGACCAAATAACCAGTAGGCCTATCTGAGTACAGTAATTATAAACTTGATAAAGAAAGTCGCTTATTGTGTGTAAATTATAGAAAATAAGCCTGGAATGATTTATTAACAATAGAGGTTTACTAGTGACTTGAAGGGAGCCCCTACCTAACCTTGCTCCAATTCACTGCCTATTCTGATTTTCTTTACTATTTACATATGAGACTGAAAACAAAGTATTCACTTAGTCACATGTTTTAATGTAAGTAAAGCAGACGCTTCTCTTATAGGGGGTGTTTTACGTAATTCCTTGATTGGTGGTAACGTTTTGGAAATACGACTGTTTTTCTTGAGTTCCTAGGATCGAGACCTTTAATTTGAGCCTTCTCGCATCGTTCTGTGATTTTCCAAACTTCCACAATTTCCTTTATATTCTCCTTTTTGCCCGATGTTTACAGTTTGATTATTACTGGCTTTTACGGGACTAAACTTTCAGTTTCAGGTGGTTTGTAATCAATTATATTGTAAATTATACGCTTTTTATACATATTTATTTAGTTTCAACAACAAAAACAAGTGACTGCCACTTTTTATGGTAGAAGAAAAATCAACCAACATGTAGTATTGCGTAACAAATAATTGTGCAAATAAAAGTTTCAACTAGATGTAACAAAAGTGCTTCCCTTGAGCTGGCGTAAAGCGAAACGCAATTATCCAAGGGTTTATATTAGGTTTTATTGTCTATTTCAAACGTTTGTACATTGCTTCCGAAATTAGTGATGAGTGGTCAAAAACATCCTCTAAATGGATATACTATTTATTATTACACTAAATATGTTATATAATATGGATTACGTATTACACTGGGATGCGCTTAGTAAAATAAATTACTCAATGTCCTACAAATTGAAATATATTTAAATAGTTTCAAAAATAAATTAAAAGAATATTTATAACAAATTGTTTTTATTCGATTAAATAATATTTAAACTGTTCATAAATTGTATTAGCAATTTTTAAAAGTACCAAGTTAGAGTTTTTGTAATTGTAATTAACCATAGGAAAAGTTGTATTATAATTGTATTTACCTTTACTTTACATGTAATATTGTTATGTTTAATTATTATTTTGTATTTACTTATATTAAGACCAAATTTATGTAATACCTACTTACCGTTACCCGTCATATAAATATGATGTTATGTAACTCACTGAATAAACAATAAACAATAAACAATTATTTCTAATATATTACCAAAAAGATTAAATTTGACAAAATAACTTCAGCAGTGCGACGTATAATCAATCGTGTTCCGCAAGAAAGGTAGTCTAAGGGCAAGATGAGCATCTTGGACGAAAGTATAACTATAACAAATATATAAATGTTAAATAGTGATTTAAAAATGATTGGGAAACCTAAGTCGAATTAATAAAATATTCATGCTATTTACCTCCTGGATTGATTGTATGACTTAAAAATAAGGTTACATACCTTGTGTTTTAAGTTAATAAAATAACCAAACTTGTACCATAATAATCTGAAACTAAAGTACAAGTTTCACGGAACCGAAAGGTACCAAATTTAGTTAGAACCGGGTAGTTGGGACCCTTTCTTTAAATTATGTGTTAAAATTACGTTGCTATGACGACTCATAACAAACATACAATGCAATAATAGGAACCTTATACAGCATGTACTTTAAAACTGAACAAATTTTGCAATTTAAATCCATTTATTTATTATTACTGTTTTACATATTACTAGTAGCCTGTCGTGGCTTCGCTCGCGATCGCAACGTAATATTATACTCACATTCCCGTATAAATATTGTGTTACCGGTTACCGTTCTAAAGGCAATATGGTCTGCTGATTAACTGTGTTTACTCTATGCAGCTGATTGCTTAAAACTTATAGTTATTTATTTCCCATTGTTAAGCTTATGAGAAAAAACTCAACTTTAAGGGGGCCCCAGAGCCTCACTCACATATTATTTCTCTATAAAAAAAGTTTCCTGCACAACTTAACATTAGGCTCTTTCCAATGACACCAAAAACATGAAAATCGGTTCAGTAGTTTAGGAGGAGTGATTTTCACAAAAAAAACCTGCTCGCCTATTAAATGAGTATAGATTCCCCTTAACTCAATTGAATTTATGATGTGGCAGAGATGGAATGTGTTTTTTTAAATTATTAAATAATTGTCATACGAAATTTCGAGAGTTTTCTTTTAAATTAAATCTAATAAAATGTTTCAGCGTGAAAATATTATTTATGTAACATATTAATCCATTTCCTCCTCAAGGAAACCTACTGTACCTACTGATACAAACCGATCAAAATCCTAAATATTTCCTCTCCGAAGGCGTAAGCGGCGACGAGGCGTTGCAAGGCGTTCACCGTGGGGAACCCAAACCCAAAACCCGCACTGGGCGGGAATGTGGGCGCTGGCGTGTTGACCCCTGACGGGCCAAATTTGCACTTTTTTGACAAATAATAACGACATGCGCCTCGTCGGCCCGTGTACCGAGCACTGGGCACTGACCTCAGTACCGTACAGTCCCAGCCAAGAGTCGTGCTCGTCCCCGCGCCGGCGCCGCCACTCGCTCACTCGCTCGCCAGACCTCTACCCCGCGGACAGAATATTAACATTTATGAAAAACACGCTCATTACTTATGTAATCCGGTCATTTGCTTATCGGGATGATAATATTGTTAGCTGATCGGAATCGATGGTCTTCCACCGTATTTTATTTATTAACGGTAATCTGACTACGACAGGTAGGCTTCAGTAGTAAGACCACAGTTAAGCATGCTAAGGTGCTGAATTGACATCACGTTTCATAATATAACGCACTATGCGTAACGTGTTGTCATTCCAGTAGTCAGTATTTACACAATGTATGTAACATCTCTGTTCTTCCATATTGTACTAGAAGCACATTATTGGAAATAATTTAAATTTTGAACTATGAAATTAAAACATCAAAATCTCAATAAAAATAAATACTTATTTGACAAAGTCTTTCAGCATAAAAGATCCCATTGTCAGGTCAAATTAACAACATTCAAAAATATTAATTTTGAAATAAATATCAGCTGTAAAAAAACTGGTTTGATCTGATGGTATGTTTGATACTGTAAGGCCTTGTCAATTACAATTTGTTTTCGAATTTTGATGTTTTAATTTCATAGTTCAATATCTCTGGTTCTTGTTGATGTGTTGTGCTGTTAATGGGCAACAACTGGAAAAATCTTTAAATTTATAATCTTACATAAATTCTTTATATAATACGCTAAGCCGATTTTTGTTTAGAGAACTCCTCGGTTATTTCTTAACCGATTTTAATGATTGAGGTACCAAAATATTCGTCCTGATTTGTAGTTGTGCATAACGGTTTTTATTTTTCGATATTTTCAGTCTGAAGGGCGCATCAAAGTTCGTTTTTTGCCCATAAGATTAACATGGGGAATAATTTGATTTGAATTGCAGCTGTTAATTATGGACAGGTTATTAGCAGTACCAGATGTTACAGATAAGGGATGAATTTATCTATAGAAATTAAATAAGTTTATTTTCTACTTCGCTTTGAGCAGTGTGAAATGTTGTATGCAGATTTGTTCCGCGTTTCACAAAAAAATACGTTTTTTAAATAAAATCTAAATTTTTGCCCATTTTTGTGTGGAGGAGGAAACCTTTTGGCTGTTTTAAATAATACGTCATTAGCAGGGACGGATACAGATTATCGTTTTAGAGGGGGGGGAGGTCATGAGTGAAAAACATATATCAATTGTCAAAATGTAATTACCATTACGGTGAAAAATGGGTAAAATACGTAAAATACAATTTACAATTACCTGTACAGTAAAAAATGGGTAAAATACTTGAAGATCTGAAGTTTTAGGGGTCATGGCCCCTATGACCTCCCCTCTGTATCCGCTCCTGGTCATTAGGGTTATTTCCCTTCGTCCGGCACTGCTCCACAGTAGATCTTAAGAGTACAGGTTACTCTACCTTTTACTACAGAATCCACCATATTTGTTCTAATGTGCATTTAGTTAGCTAATTACTTTTACCACAGAAAGGAGGAAACACGTCAGCTTTACTACTCTTCAAAGGTAAACTAAATCGTATAAAATAAGGGAATGGCAATGAAACATTGTGTACGGAACACATAAGCCCTTGCAGCATGATATTTACAGCTGGGTTCGTCTAGGTAGTCATTGTGATTACAATGCTAAATATGTCATGTTTTTTGAGTCCACTATCGATAAGTCCAACAAACTACAGGAGTTACTGAGCAGATATTTGGAAGAAGACGTGTCCATAAAAAACCGTTATAGGCGTATTCTTGTTCTAATGAGGCTCGGCCCTAAACGACCTTCGACATTTCCATGTTAATTATATACTTACTAGACCGATTGAGCGAATGTTTAGAATGACAGCAGGCAATGCACTATAATCAGAAAAAGGCCTATTCTTTCCATCCCGTATGTCCTTTGGGACTTAACCGTTCCGTCGGTCATTAATATTGTAATTTAATCATCACTGACGTTAGTAGTTAACTAGACTGATTGAGCATACATTTGTTAGGAGGATAGTTAATAGCCTACATCAGAATAAAACCTTTGCCTTCTCCTGCTCCAAAAACGCTTTACTTTAGGGCTCTCCAAATGTTGGAACATAATTTATTGGCTAATAAATGTGATCTAATCAGACCTCATCCATGGAAAAATATTTAATTGTGTAGAAATATATTTTAAAAAAAACTAACATTGGGGTTATGGTTAAGATTTGTAATTAAATCAAAGAATCATGACAGATGTTCAAAAGCAACCATAAAAATGTAAAAATAACACTCACTTGGTAAAGAATCATGTGATTGTTTTAGAATAGTGATTAGAATGAATATATATATACATAACATCAAATATACATCATTAGGTTATATATACATAGTGAAAACCATTCAAACTGAAGATTGAATATAAGACGGAATAGATTACATTAAAAAAATATTAAATCATAAAAAATAGCTGTGTCGTTATAGTGATTTTACGATCCAAAACGACACAAAACAAAGCTTTAAAGTAGGAGGAACTTACCCAAAACACGCTCTTAATTTGTTTGTAATTTTACTGGTACAGTATAACTCACGGTAAGTAATCATTGTTATCTAACATGGACTTCAAGAGAATTCACACTAAACAAATTCGTACAAAAAATACAAAGAAAAATTACAGTGCCTAAAAGTTATTGAATTGTTCCCACGGAGAGGAATCGTAATGAAGCTGAAATTTTACAATAAGCAAAAATTTGAGAGCAAAAAGCTAAAAATACATTAAAAAATCAAGAAATTGACAACTTAGCTTAGACTGTTATAACAAAATGAACAAGACACGAGCTAGGCTAATGGTGTATTCAAAATGTAAAAAATACATAAGATACAATATTTTGTGTTTTATTGACAATGAGTATTAATTGATACAAACATTAATAAAATAGTATTTGGGATATTTCCGCAAGGACAGTGTTATTGATAAATATACTCTAATAATATGCACTCACAGATTATTATTAAATATGCCGATTAACCTTTCAAATATTTTAGGTAAACGCAAGTAAACATATTATAGTTTTTTAATATTTTTTTATTATTAAACTTTTTTATGAATTAAATATATTTTCTTTAAGAATAGTTTATCATAAGTTATTCTAGTCCTTGCCATTAATGACACAAGTGACGGCAACTGGTTTACAGTTAACATGAATATAAAGGAATTCAAAACTTATAATTTAAGTCTTAATTTGCAAAATATTTTATTTTAATACTTTTAGTTAGTTGCCAGAAACACTGAACACATACACTGAATAGAAACAATAAACATTCAGAGCCTTTCAGCGATGTAGTAAGTTTTAAAAAGGCTTGTTCTTTCTATAATTGGTTCTCTAATTATTTCATTGATTTGTTTAATTCAAGCCGACATAAAGTCTTTGATTGCTTATTACGCATTGAAGCAGCTGCTGGCCGGGTCTCCGGTGACGTCATCCCGCTCGGCGATGGGCGCGGGGGAAGGGATTCTGGCCTACCTCCTTACTCCACACATCTTTATGTCACGTAGCATCTGTAAAAGGCGTTAAGTTTTAGAGTTCTTAGTTCTGGGACTAATAAGGTATTGCAATAAGGTATCTGGGACTAATATATAAATTGCATCTGTAATTGTATTTTCAAGGATGGTTCTAGGAGATCAATTTCAAACAGTCACACCGGTCATCATCAGGCCCAATTAGAGAATTGGGATTAGGGAATTATGAAATTGGGACAACTCTGGTCGGGATGACCGGTGTGACTGGTTAAAATCCATCGCTTTGCAACGTTCTGTATGGATATTTACCGAGTTGTATGTAAGTTTAGGACAAGTGTAAATATAGTTTTCTAGTGTTGAAAGAGCACACCTTGTATCCTGTTTAACAAAAAGAGACAATCAGTCAACCGTTTATAATTTAAACAAATTCAAATGTTGAGTATCAAAGTAAACAAAAAACAAAAAACAGACACTTTGAATATTTTATATAAAATTAATAAACAATTTAAATACTATACAAAATAAGAAACAAGAGTATAGTCTAAAAAAATATAGCAGTTTTGAAAACAATGAGTGTTAATTTTACTCAGGTTATTTATACCATTAATTATGTCAGATTTAAGAGTCCCGAAAATCACGAACACGGCCATTTTAGTTCCCAGCCGAAATCCACAAATTGCATTAAACTGTATGGGGCACAACAGAAAAAGATTAATAGCTATTTAAAATTACTGCATCAGCACACAGCAGAGTTACAAAATTTTCTCGCCACGAACAGTGCATTTGTCTTGTGCACTTATCTGGTGCACTTTAGACTGCAATTTCACCACAACACTCTTCATAACTTTGCACTCACACTCCCTATATGGGGCAAACAAATAGTGGCAGTACATTTCGTTATTTCCTACTCTAAAAGACGGGGATTCGTTTTTAAGAAGAAAAGAAAATAATTTCACTTAAACTTTTAGTTAACAATTTGACTTGAATTCAAACTTAAATTAAGTTTATTTAGAATATATTTTAATTTCTTATTTGAATCCTCCTGAGCAGGTTTTGCACAACCATTCCGCAATCTTTTGTACAATTTATTTTGGGCAGAGAAAGGAAAGTGCAGCTAAGCACACGGTGGCTAGCCTGTAGAGTGCGTCTCCCGTTTCCCAGTCCCACTATTGTGTGTGGGTGGCATATTCCCCTTTAAAAACATTTAGGACCGTTTACCACATTACGTCAGGCTAGGCTTAGATTTGGCTTATGCCCACAGGGCTCGCACATTTCACAGTCGTCCAGAATTGCAAGGATCTAATTCACAGGATGGTCTTATTTTATTGGCACGTAGAACGTCCCAGTCCTATTTTACCACTTCGTTGTACATTGGCAATTGGACTGATTAGGCCTATACATTTAAAAGTATTATATTTGTGCTATAAAAATTGGAATATATTTACGATCCTCATATGGGAGTTGCGAAGAATGGGTATTTCTGTCCTATATTCTATGCGTATGGTGTGTTATGGATTCTTTGTTTGCTTGTAACTTTCCTAAAAACTTTGAAATTAGGCCTACCTAACTTATAAGTTGAAAATTGTAGTCCATAAAAAGTCGAGTAATAAAAAAATAAAATAATTTTGGCCTCATGAAATTTAAAATCGAAACAAAAGAAGCGTAGAATTTGTTCAAAACCGATCAGTCAACCGTTAAAGTAACTCTCATCAGAAAAAGTATTTAAGTATGTGATTCAATTGTAACATAAACGTAAATATTAAATTCAGAACAAACTAACTGCCCTTCCCCGAGCAAAGCCACGTATTCAAAATTCTTTGTATTACTGATGTTGTTTTTATAAATCACGTTGTCGAGTGCTGCCTCGCGATCCTGGTTTATTCTTTTGATACCTGGATGTTGCGTTTCGACGAAGGTTATTTCGTCATCTTCACCCCCACACCGCAAAACTTTAAATTTTCTTAAAGAGTTTTTGTGCGGGTCTGAAGATGACGTACATTAGTCGAAACGGGTCATCTAATCAAAAGGATAAACTAGGATCATGAGGCAGATTGAGATATTCAACCTTTTTTAGACTTGTTATTAGTACAGTAGTAGGCCCTAAACACTGTGTTCGCTTTTCCTTGTATGTTAAAGACAAGTTGATCTGAACTTTTTCTAATGAACGCAATTAAAACGGTTCCTTCAGAAAAAGCGCCGTTTCAGATTCAAGTAATAGGATTGCTAAGGTTACTGAAAAGGTTGTTATAATTATCTAACATAAAGATACTCATTAATCTCCTAACTTTCTTAAAAAAATATAATAAAAGAGTTTGCAGTTACTACTCCTAAAGAAATGACCAGACAATTCTTATAAGCTAAAACATATTTAAACTATATAAGGACAATTACGAAGTATAACAATGTGAGATTAAAAACAAAACTTCAAATACTAAAGTGCTTTAAGAGACAGCGGGCAAACTTATTCCTCCAGTGAATAAAATAAGTCTTAGAGGAGAGACTTAATTCAAGTGAGGATACCGTATTTTAAAGGGATGTTTTGATAAAATGCAGACAAGACGGCGGCGGGCAGATGCAGCGGTGCAGGGTACAATGTACAACATGCATCTCCTGCTTTGTTAGGTTCTGACATTATACCTCGTTTGTTGTAAAATAACGCTTCCTGTCAACCCTATGTATTATCCTTTGCTGTTTCTTCTTCGTTCCATTTTTTACATAACATTACCTTCCAGGAGAGTCAAGTAGAAAAAGAAAAACCGTCACACACAAGAACTACCGGTGAACATCCAAACCTGTTCAATACATACCGAATCTTTATAAGAAACAGGAAGTATTTTATTTGTATTTTTCGTGATTAAAATTATATACGAGTAAAAAACAGTACAAATTAATATTCAAGCTGGTTCGACCTGCTGAAAATAATAATTAATCAACTGATAAATTAATCAATTTAAAATATATTTTATGTCGAAAGGATTTGCTCATTATATTGTAAATCTACCTATGGCGTATTGCTAGGATAATAGTATATTTCATCACTAGGGCAAAAAGTTACGCTTTTCGAACCGTACTGAGCGAGGATCGAAAAGCAACTTTTGACCCGTGTGATGAACTATATTTTTAGTAATACTGATAACAATTTTAAGATAACAATTTGACAGCAAATAAATGTTTTTGTCTTTATTACCATTACAATTTGGCTTCCATATTAATCTTATAGCTACTCTAAAAAAACAGCTGTTACACAAGTTTTCATTGTTGACAAGTTGAATAATAATTCGTTCAATTCATATTATATATTCGTTCAAAATATATTAATGACCTCGACCGAAAAGTGTCATCCAATTATGTTAAAAGTCCTAGGACTAAAAACATCATCCAAATGATACTTTCATCCTATGAGTAAAAAGAACAACTTTAGCATAGTTGAAAACAGCTGTTTTTGAGGCAGTATGACGAAAAATGTTTTTTACATTTTTATTCATCATCATCATTGTTGCGGATTAGGAAACCCCAGCATAGCTGCTAGTCACATCTTCCACAAGCGGGAATATTGCGCAGGTTACCGGACAGATAGGATATAGCAGGAACGGAAAGAGTGGGATGGGACGGCAGCCAAATCGACCCTTCAGAGGACCAACTCCCGTGCCCCTGTGACAGCTGGGATGAGGCTGTCAAACAGGGGACCCATATTCTGCCCTCCAACTGGTCAACTCAACTGACAGGGTATCCATGTACAACAGCCAGGGACCATTTATTCTCAGGTTGGCAGGTGGGGACCAAACCCGGAGATTCTGTCCCTAACCGCTGCAAATGGAGGGACCAAAGGTGAAAGGGACATTTGTCATAATGGACAGACAAAAGACTTACCATATGTAATGACAACTTCATTTGCTGTGCCCAATGTCAGCCTCAAAACTGGTATAGACCAGTTTTAAGGTAGTCCTGGGACTACATTTTTATTATTGTCATCTTCATACAGTTATGACTGTATAGAAGAATATAGTCATCACTGGGATCAAAATTGGCTTTTCGATCCTCACTCATTTTTTCCTTAACTACTTATTCAGCTCGTATCGAAAAGCTTCACTTTTGGTTCTAGTGATTAAAAATACCACCGTCCCATAACACCATTCGTCCAAACGACATCAGCTTTATTCATTACGTTCTTAGTTGTTTTTTTACATGGTTATGGCGTTCTGTTTCTCTCTGTACTTTGCCCGTCCACTTGTTCGTCCAGGCTTGTGTGTGGATCTATCGAGGGGTGAGCGAGGGGATGTCAGACAGTAATATTGTAATTTACTTTTCAAGATTAGAGTTTTTCGGAGGTCAGGGCCGCTGCCTCGGTTTGGAGTCCATTGCACAATATACCAACCAAGGTTGCGAGGTGACGATGTTTTAAATTATTTTAGAGATTCACAGGTCTTTTAGACAAGATACTTCCAGAATAATTTCAACAATAATTAACTAGTAGTTCCCCAGGCAAACTGTAACGAACGGAGTTACATAACCATTTGATTTCCCGATGCACGAACAAAGTGTTTTAAATTAAACGCGGTATTATAAAAGTATTATTATTAGGTTACTGATTTTTGAACTAAGTTAAAAATGTAACAAATAGTGGGAAGGCGGTCTTCTTTTATTTTCTCAGTGAATACAAAAGATAAACGAAACGTGAAAAAACATTAGATATCATATTGAGGTTATACTGTATACAAAACTACAAAATTAGTATGCGCTTACATAGATTATTTATAAAAGTCAAATAAAAACTAAAAAGAATAGAAATAATATATAAAAAACTATCTACAACAAACTGTAAGTAAAATTACTTTGATCTTAGTTCACGATGGAAAATAAAGCCCTGTGACAATAAATTAGTTTTAACACTTAAGTGCTGGGAGAGAGGTACACAACATAACTTTTACTTAATGCGCTCCACTTCTCTGGTGCACTTAAAACTACAATTCCGTTGCAACACGTGCAACAGCACTTGACAGTGAACTCTGCAAATCTCTCCCCAACTAAGGGGTGCTCACCGGGGGGATTAATTTAATAGGGATTATTAAATTTGATTTTGAATGATATTTTGATTTAGGGAAATTTGATTTTTGGAGTGATTTTTAAAATATCTTCTTTTAATTAGAAATGCTTTTTATTTTGTTAAAAAATAGCACATAGACTGTATTTTATGTGAAAACCAATCATCGTGGTTAGGTATCTCTTGCGAACAACATTATCGTTCATACTAATATTTGTTTTTCAAGCGGCCCGGGTGGCTGTCTGAATTGTTTGACATTAATATGTTTTAATCATATTTCCCTACATATTTTTAGCGAATTTCCTCTATAGTGAAGAAGCTATTACCGGAGGTGGCATGGTAAGACTTAAGCCCGAGACCATGATAACTTGTTGTTTTGAGGTCCCCAGATGCCAAAAACACTTTTCGTTCAAATATATATATATCTATTTATATGTCCGTTAATGTGGTAACTTGAGTAAAAACGTCTGATTTCAATGAAATTGGTTAAAATCTGTAAATACATTCATGACTTTAAGTTCGAAAACCAGAAAAATCTGACCATGGGAAAATCCATTTCCCATTTTTATGGGGGCTTACAATTTTTTTAAATCAGTGGTTGCATTTTTCACCAAAAAAAATTTAAAACACTCAATTTTGGTTTCGACCATTTCATAGAGCTTTAAAAAAACAAACAAATAATATAGCACTTTGAGCCTAGGTTAAGTACTTGCGGAGAAAATCCAAAAAGAGTTCATAAAATGTACCATGTTAATATGGAAAAAAGGTTTTTAGCTTTTCTTCAGTTAATTTCACAGAAAACTTCACATTTGTGTTCACCAATCAGTTCAGCTCTACAAAACAATCATTTTAGTGTTTAATTGTCACTATACGTTAATCTTATGAAGAATAATTGAAAATTTATATCTCGATTATTTATGAATGCATAACAAACAGGGGGGTGTTCTGTTTTTTTGGTGTTTTTTGCTTCACCTAGTAATGGTATATTGATATTTGTACAGAAAAATAAGTTTTTGTTGATTGGTTCCCGTAGCTCAGCATACTCAGCCCTAATGTTATTCTTAAGTTGAGTAAGTAAAGTTTTTTAGCGAATTTCCCCTATAGGGAAGAAGCTATTACCGTAGGTCTCATGGTAAGACTTAAGCCCGAGACCATGATAACTTTTCGTTTTGAGGTCCCCAGATGCCAAAAACACCATTCGTTCAAATTTTTATATATGTATATATATATATATATATATTTATATATATATATATTTATATATATATATATATATATATATGTCCGTAAGCACGATAACTCCCGTAAAAGAGGTCCGATCTTAATGAAATTTGGTACAAACGTGTAAAGTACCATTTATTTGAACGAGTTCGAAAACCAGACAAATCGCACCATCCGAAGGGGGGTTTTGGGGGGGTTTTGTACCCCAAAAATGGGTTTTTTGGAGCTTTCACATGTAATAATCATTTAAATCAAATCTTAATTTATACCATTGGATTCAGCTTAAAAAACAAACAATTTGGTATTTTGATCATTGCTCTACGTCAATTGGTTACTGAGATATTGAAAGTGCTAAACACAGTACGTTGTCCAATGTTATTCTTATGGAGAAAAAGAAAAATTTTATATCTCGGTTGTTTATGAACATAAACTGACGAAACTTGGTATATCGCTTCATCTGGTTGTGGTTTGTTGTTGTTTAAACAAAAAACTACTTTTTCGCCTATGGTTCCCGTAGCAGCAAACCTAGGTATTCGGTCCCCATGTTATTCTTATGGAGAATAATAAATATGTTATATATCGCTTATTTATGAATGTATATGGATGAAACTTGTATACACCTGTGTAGTTGGCCAATTAGGTATATGAATTTTAATTTTTATATAGCTTTACAGTTAGCTTGGCAACGTGGTTAGGAAGTCAAATAATAGATGAAATCCAACATTTCAAATCACGAATATAAATTTAGTAAATCTCGAAATAATGAAATCCTTTGGGCTAGGAACATATATTACAAGTGGTTTTATCGACTCTATTAATTATTTTCTAATCAGAGTATTCTACCTTACTGACTTTCTGCGGGCGTATGGGCACTGGCATCTAATTACTCGAACTCGTCTGTAAATAATACAGACTTGAATAATAAAAGGTAAATAAATTCAAACATAAATTACAAATATATAAAAATGGATACATTGTCTCAACTTGCAAAAGACTAAAATTTCCTTCATGCTCAAAATATGGAAATAGTTCATTTAAATGAAGTTATACATTGAAATACAAATTGATTTATATTAACAAACATTTACAAATCTCTGGACTTTTACATGAGTATTTAAATGGCCTGAAAATGTGATTTTTAGAATGATTATTTTATTAATTTAACTTACTTTTTCACGAGTAGTAATTTACTTTAGTGCCGCCCCTTCTATACTAATAACTGTCGTTTCGAATTTCTGTTAGCTAATTTACAGGTATACCAACCGAACAAAATGAAATCTCTCTGGACTTAACCTAAGGTAGTTTATCATATACATATATATATATATATATATTTTTTTTATAAATACAAATCGGTACACTTGGTATGTGACTTCATTTAGATGAGTTCTATTGATATTTGCATAAAAAACCCATTATTTTGTGTTCCTTGTTGCAGCAAACCTGCGTACTCATCCCTAATGTTATTCTAATGGAAAATAATGAATATTTTTAATATGGCTTATTTATGAATATATTTCTTATGAATTCTGGTAAAAGGCATAATGAGTTATTAAGACATATATATTCATTGGAAATTCGCTGAGTACGCAGGTTTGCTGCGACGGGGGTATTATCTCCTTTAATTATGAACATACATTAATAAAACTTGGTATGTAGCTTCACCTGGTTAAGATATATTGATAATTGCACAAAAACATATTTGTCATCTTTCTCGTTGCAGCAAACCTGCGTACTCAACCTTTAATCACTTATTTATAAATATATTTTTATGAAACTTGGTAAGTCGCTTTTTGTGGTAGTGAGAAACATATACATGCGCTGAGTTCACAGGTTTGCTGTGACGGGGGGTTTTTGTACTTCCCTGCATCTTTATTCTGTGTAATAGCTCTAGCGTTTTATTTTACCATATAAAATTACTCGAAATATAGAAGTTAGTAAGCTGTCAGAAGCTAATTTTCAGTTTTAAATCAACCATCGCATTGCCATTAAATGTAATTTATATTTACTGTTTAGGATATTTCCCGGGATCAGGGGCTAGGGGTCGTCAGGGGGAGGAAACCCATGTGAAAAAGTAGGGAAATTATTTTACATGCCAGAAACCTGTTTCAAGAAATGTGACTTTTTAGAAGTAAACATTCAATAACTCATTGTAAAACCTTTCCAGATGATTTACCCTATTGTACCATGCTAAATATTTGTAAGTTAGCAAACCTGCATGTCACCTGTCTGTCTAAAGTTTCGCCTTCTGACTTCTGACGTAGATTATTCATACTAGACTTCAGGCTACTCACTCCTGCTCCTATTTTATCAATCACTAGCAAGCCCGACAGACATTGTCCTGGCCTAATGTAATTGAATTTTATTTATGTCAAGTACTCGTTCATTTTAAAGATGAGCTTGTTCGCTCCGCTCACTCGCCTATATTTATATAGTGCTATCTTCGGCATCGAAAAATGAGTTTGAGTTGCCATTTAAGTAGATTTGTTATTTCCGTAATCAACATATGTTTATATCTTTCAAGTATGTTTAGATATAATCCTTGTTAACAGCTGTTTGGTGTAACTAACTGAACATTGATAAAATAATGGGAACTTTGAAGGCTAGTGTGACAGAGCCCTTAGGTCGGATTAAACATTTTATTTTATAAAAACCTTGTCCTGACATTAACGAACAAAACAAAAAAAATTATTCAATTTGGTGCACTCATTCTCAAGTTATGGCGTGATTAAGATACACTAGCTGGCCCGACAGACGTTGTCCTGTCGTAATGTCATTGCATTTATTTTATGTCAAATTAGCTGTGTACCCGTCCTTCGTACGGGTTGTAGGCCTATGTATAACGGATTAATTAAAGAAAAAACAACCCATATAATTTTATAATATTTAAATTAAATTTTACATGTTTAATTTACAATTAAATACAAGGGTAACGAAATATACTGGCAGGTAGTTCGGGTACTGTTGCTAAAGTCGAGGAACTCGAGGGTAGTGAACGGCGTGGTCATGGCTAAAATAACGGTGTTAAAAATGTATATGTTCGATCCTCGCTTTGGTAGATATCTTGTGTTGATCTCCGTTTTTTGTTCATTGGTGGACATGAGGATGGCACAATCACAGAGCCTGTCGTAGATCTCGTCCACCCATTTCCCACGCACAACAAAGGGTCTGTGTGTAATCTCCAAAGAACAACCGTGACTGCCCATTATAGTCGTGATGTTTTAATTATGTCCTTTAAGGTACCAAATGTCAGCTCTGTTAGTTGAGTAGTTCATGTGTGATGATTAACACGCTTATATTAATGACCAGTGGGCCATCAGAACCCTGGAATATACCTATTAGTATCTGGAGTAGGTGCAAATGTCTGCATGTCTGCATTGAGCTATCAGCTATATTCTTATCGAATTTCAGCTCCATCAGTCCAGCAGTAGGTTCAAGATTGATAAAAGATGTATTTTGAAAAAACGGGAGGCGAAGCCCTTAAACATTTATGTATCGGGAATAGGCTTGCTTTTTGTTATGATGTATTAGTTATGTCCCTACTTAATTTAAACTTAAAAGGTCCAATAATTACTAATATTTTAATATTGCCATAAAAGTGAATTAGAGCAGAGCCCTATAGGATTTTTTTAAACGTATTCTTATTGAAAATGTTTTCGCATGAGGGGAGCCGCCATGCAAAATTTCTCTTCATAGACATTGTCTTTTTTTAATAATGTGATCACTATGTGAGTGAGTGAATGAGTCTGACAAAAATAGAATTAGATAATATATCCACTCTGCATACTTACAATATTGAATTCCAATCTCCACTCAAAGTTTTAAATAAGAACTACAACAACCTGTCCTAATGTCATTGAATTTGTTTTATGTCAAATACTCGTTCATTTTCGAGATGAGCTCGTTCGCTTCGCTCACTCGCCTGTCGAAAAAAGAGGTTGATTTGCCATTCAAGTAGTTTTTTAATTTCCATAATGTTAATGTGTTGCCGTTCAAGTATGTTTTCAGCTGTTTGGTGTAACCATTGAGTATACTATTGATTAACAATTTTCTTTGATAGAACCTTATCCTGACATTAACGAACACAACAAAATAATAATTATTCAATTTGGAGCACTCAACCTCAAGTGATGGCGTGACCAAGGGAAATAGGTATTTATTTTTATACATTAAGATTAAGATTTAGGTTTTCTTAGTTTCTCAATTTTAATATGATTGATTTATATTTTATATTGTTCTTTAATTGGTTTTGCTTGTATTACATACAAACGTCCTTGTTCCTTTGCATGCATGTACGTATGAAAAATAACATTGAATAAATGTGGATGATATTAAAACATAAATAAAAACATTATTTCACTTATTAACTGAACTTGACTGCATAACTCAAATTTTAAGTTCTAAATTTATATAATATTTTAAAAAGTTTGTAATTTATTGACAATGCAATATTATGTAAATCCTGGCTAAAGATATAAATACGTTTTTAAAATACAGGTTAGTATTGTGAAGTTGGCGTTCGGCGCCGGCGTCGCATCAACCCCATGATGTATTTTGTCGTTAATTAACGTCTTACCCCAAAGCAGGATAATTTTACCTTTTCTGCAGCGGTGTGTGTGAATCCAAAACACTTTATAAGTAAACAAGTAAAGTGAAGGAGCACATTTTAATAAGTCAAAATTAAGACTTTTAATAAACTAAATAAACTAATTTGAATATACAATTTTATATTGAGGAAATATACACAAAGGTATAACAAGCTAAATAAACATGTAAGCTGCATAAAATCATTGGCAGGAACATTGAAAAAGAATGCCCTTATTTTAATAGATCACTTTTTTAAAGAAGAATGGACTTATAGAGTTGGTTGGGGTCTTAAAATGCAGGGATGTTTTTTACATACCTAATAAGTTTTTTTATGTGCACCATTACTAGCACGGCAGGCATCAATTCGATAATCTATTTCTGCCCAAGTATGCTGGAGCTACAGTTCCGATAACAGTAATTATAATCCTTTCTCTGAAGTACACTCAGTCACGTATTTCCCCCCCGTAAACGACGTTTAAATGTATCACCAGAAGGAGAAGTCCATTGGTGTGAGGTCTGGACTTCTGAAGTACACTCAGACACGTATTCCCCCCCCCCCCCCGTAAACGACGTTTAAATGTATCACCAGGAGGAGAAGTCCATTGGTGTGAGGTCTGGACTTCTGAAGTACACTCAGTCACGTATTTTCCCCCCCGTAAACGACGTTTAAATGTATCACCAGAAGGAGAAGTCCATTGGTGTGAGGTCTGGACTTCTGAAGTACACTCAGTCACGTATTTCCCCCCCCCCCCTTAAACGACGTTTAAATGTATCACCAGAAGGAGAAGTCCATTGGTGTGAGGTCTGGACTTCTGAAGTACACTCAGTCACGTATTTCCCCCCCCCCCCGTAAACGACGTTTAAATGTATTACCAGAAGGAGAAGTCCATTGGTGTGAGGTCTGGACTTCTGAAGTACACTCAGTCACGTATTTCCCCCCCCCCCCCGTAAACGACGTTTAAATGTATCACCAGAAGGAGAAGTCCATTGGTGTGAGGTCTGGACTTCTGAAGTACACTCAGTCACGTATTTCCCCCCCCCCCCCCGTAAACGACGTTTAAATGTATTACCAGAAGGAGAAGTCCATTGGTGTGAGGTCTGGACTTCTGAAGTACACTCAGTCACGTATTTCCCCCCCCCCCGTAAACGACGTTTAAATGTATCACCAGAAGGAGAAGTCCATTGGTGTGAGGTCTGGACTTCTGAAGTACACTCAGTCACGTATTTCCCCCTCCCCCCGTAAACGACGTTTAAATGTATTACCAGAAGGAGAAGTCCATTGGTGTGAGGTCTGGACTTCTGAAGTACACTCAGTCACGTATTTCCCCCCCCCCGTAAACGACGTTTAAATGTATCACCAGAAGGAGAAGTCCATTGGTGTGAGGTCTGGACTTCTGAAGTACACTCAGTCACGTATTTCCCCCCCCCCCGTAAACGACGTTTAAATGTATCACCAGAAGGAGAAGTCCATTGGTGTGAGGTCTGGACTTCTGAAGTACACTCAGTCACGTATTTCCCCCTCCCCCCGTAAACGACGTTTAAATGTATTACCAGAAGGAGAAGTCCATTGGTGTGAGGTCTGGACTTCTGAAGTACACTCAGTCACGTATTTCCCCCCCCCCCCGTAAACGACGTTTAAATGTATCACCAGAAGGAGAAGTCCATTGGTGTGAGGTCTGGACTTCTGAAGTACACTCAGTCACGTATTTCCCCCCCCCCCCGTAAACGAGCTTAAATGTATTACCAGAAGGAGAAGTCCATTGATGTGAGGTCTGGACTTCTAGGCTGTCAGTAAATAAGCCTCTTCTAATCAACCCAACCAAACTGGGCATTTAGCGCTGTGCAATTGAGTCTTTTATAAAATGCGGCGGCGCCCCATCTTGCATAAAAGTAATTGGAAACCATTTTCTTGTTCGATTAAGTCAGTCTGAGGGAAAACTAACAACCCAAGCATATCTTGAGAAACGTCCTCTGTAATAGTTCTTTCGACAACAAATGGACCGGCAATTCAGTGAACTGTCCAGCGTACGTTAGTCCAGCACCTGAAGGGGGTTGAGTATGCACTGGAAGGGTGACTCATTTTGACTTTTGATTGTTCTTGGGGACACCTAGTAGATGAAAAAAATTCATGTCGTCACCCCCCCAACAGGTGCACAACATGGGGGGAGGGGGGTATTTAGCGCCAGGTAGAGGGCTATCAAGCGCAGGGGCGCTGTTTACGGAATCGCCTGTATCTAATCATTGGTTTATGATGGCAGGACGAAATAAGCACCATTTTTTTGTAAGATGTTTTTCTAAGAAAATAATAAATGTACAATACTAAACAATTTTATGCTATAATCATTCCCAAAAATATTCAAAGAAACAAATATAAAACCATAAATAAAACAAACGATACTGTATTAAAAGTACCGCATCTAAACTTTAAAACAAACAGTATCTATAAAAATAGAATTAGAGTTTTGTATGTATATTGCTTGGAATTATGAAATATTTTCACGTTTTACACCCTAGGTAAGCCAAAAAGGGTCTTACCTCAATTTCTGTCTGTGTGTCTGTCTGTCTGACTATTTGTCTGCCTTTCGTAGCGCTCAAATCAAGCTCAAAACGAGCTTTTGTTCTCTTTTCACGGGAAAACGGGTAGGCCTACACCATTTTTAATTAAACGTTGTTTCTTTGTTCTACACATACGTTATAACATACGTCAAAAAGGTTTTAGGCTACTTTAAACTGGCATTCTCCTTTTGGAAATGACTTTTAACAATCTATGCTTTGCGAATACGTAAATTAACAATTAGTTTGAGATCGTACAATGTGTAAACTTACAAATATCCCATCACTTGAGCTAAAAATTATCAAAATCTTTATGGCTTCATAACTTTTACTTTGAAAGCTTTTCAAAATTTGTTAAAGCTATGAATAAAAACAATAAAAAATGTACAGAATTTTATACTTTATATACACATTTTTTACAATACACAGTTTGAAGCAATACTAATTACCTATAGACTGTTTTACACATCTTATGTGACGTCTTCTTCTATTTTACGTTATTTTTCAGATTTTGTTGCGTTTGGAGGGGATTTATACTTATCATAACACTTGCAGTAAGAGCAGCATGCTGAGTCTATAGAAAAACAGGCACAAGTTTTCTTTGAGCAGTTTTTGCAGTTACAAGGTTTAATAAGAGAAGTGGGCGTAGCAGGCACTGTCATCAGAAGTGGACGCAGTTTATCATTTTCATCTTTGTAGTAGCCATACATTTCTAAATCTAATGGCTCGATGAAAGCATTCAGGGTGTTTTCCCAGAAGTACAGTTGAGCTGCACTCCTAAAGACATGTAATCAGAAAGAGTCTGATGTACATGACATTTTACAAATGTCCTTGATGACAAACGGAATCGTCGATATCTGTATATTGCGATTTTCATTGTAGGATTTTCCACTTTGCTTTGTAAGATTTAGGAATAAAGTCTCTAACCGTTGCACGGTTTCTTCTGAAAGTGGCTGTACACGTAATAGATCAAAAACATAAAGAGCTTCTTTATGTTTCATAACATAGTTATATGCAGCTCTTTTTGGCCCAATCTTACTAGTCTTATCACAACCGGTATAATTATGAAGTGCTGGCAGTGCTGGCAATACTTTACAAAACTTATCAGGTAGAACTTCTGCTGCCAAGTGACAACCTAAGCCTCTTTTCTTGTTACCTACACCAACTATTATCCATAAGGTCTGACATCCACTTTGCTTAAAAACATTCCAAAACCTTATCCCAAGGACTAGTACATCCGAATCGGGGCTATATAACATAACATGTTTTGCTTCTTTGTTCGATTTTAGACAATCTTTGACATCCTAGTGTCGGCTCCAAAGTGATTACTTTTGAGATTCACTTGCTTTATTATTTTTTCACCTCCTTATTTGTAATAACATAAAGTTTAATTTTTGAAACATCCAGATAAAAACAAGTTTTGCCATTGGGGACATGGACGTTATTTAAAGTGAAACCCGATATGTACTCAATCAATTTTGTTTTGTTTTCCGTTTGAGATAAATATCTTGACTATTTTTTGGGGATTTTCTTTGAATCACTGTGAAAGTAGACGATAAATGGAGGCTTTCCTCCAGCTCTGATTTCATTTCCTGCACTCTTGATTAATGATTTGTCATATCTAATATATATACAGCCCGATGTGTAACTGACTCACCCAGAGATACAAATTCTATACTACTTCTAGACGAGCTAGGGACATGAAATTTGGCATGCTTTTCATTTTCAATTTCAAGTTTCTGCCTTGAAACCCCCGGGAAAAGTGCTAAAAGCTACAATTTTAAATTTTAACCTCCTCATAAAAAATAAAAATGGCGGAAATTTTGGATTTCTCAAAAATAGTACTTTTTAGTAGGGGGCATTAGAGGGTTCTGACCCAGCAAAGACGCGGTGAGGAGGAATGAGGAATCGCCCCCCCCGGTGACGTCAGCCCCCCCCCCGTGACGTCAGCCCCCCCCCGGTGACGTCAGCCCCCCCCGGTGACGTCAGCCCCCCCCCCGTCACGTGACCTGGCGGAAACCTAACATAGGCTGACGATCGAGATGAGGAAGAGGTCGCCAGCCCTCTGTGCAATTCCTCACTCTTGTATTACCGGGCTCAAACTGGCGATCGAGATGAGGAAGAGGTCGCCAGCCCTCTGTGCAATTCCTCACCCTTGCATTACCGGATTAAAACTGGCGATCGAGATGAGGAAGAGGTCGCCAGCCCTCTGTGCAATTCCTCACCCTTGTATTACCGGACTAAAACTGGCGATCGAGATGAGGAAGAGGTCGCCAGCCCTCTGTGCAATTCCTCACCCTTGTATTACCGGACTCAAACTGGCGATCGAGATGAGGAAGAGGTCGCCAGCCCTCTGTGCAATTCCTCACCCTTGTATTACCGGGCTCAAACTGGTCCCCGCGGAGTCACGTGTCGAGGCGCGTGCTAAGGGCTACGTGACTGCCCGGGGCTGTTTTCTCATCAGCGGTTCCGGGAACAGTTTACTGCTTACATTCCACTGCGAAGCTCCTATGGGTGAAAGCGGTGTTCGAGTCAGTCTTGATCAGAGCCGCTTTCATAATGGACGCTCTTACTGTAGAAATTTTTATCAACGTTCCCAACATCAGCCGCTACCTCTTGCTCGGACCGGAGTACCTCACCCCTACAAGGACTCGGGTTGAGGAGGCGATGAGGAGAGGCGGTCACGTCTTCCTCAGACCGGGGCGGTGGAGTCCGCCCAATCCCGTGATGTCCTCTCGTCGTTACGACCCGGGAGACCCAGCGCAGTGGAACGAGGTTCTGCAAGTGTTGCAGTTAACCTTGAACCAAGGCAGCATGGCGGTGTTGGACGTCCAGGAAAATTATAGAAGGCCTGGACAGTAATCGGTTAAACCCTAAACCGGTTACTTTTACCCCAACCTAAGACCCTCTGTCCTACCCCAACCCAAGACCCTCTGTCCTATCCCAACCCATAATCCTATTCCCATCCCACCCTAATAAAATTAGCAACGGTGGAGTGAGGACCCACCGGAACATCATGCAGGTGAGGAGCGTCACGTTTCTGGAAGCTTCTAGAAGGTTCGCTGGAGCGCACGACTCGGCTATAAAGAAGCTTCTAGAAGGTTCGCTGGAGCGCACGACTCTGCTATAAAACCGAGGCAGAGCCGCGCGCGCGCGACCTCAGTGTTGTTCGAGACGTCACCATGAACGTAAACGGAGTCAGCGCAACCGAAGTGGACCAAACGATCCGCTCCTTCCTAGAGGAGCTGAACGCAATGAACGATGAGAACGCCAACGCACCGCCAGTTCAGCAGGGATGTGCGTCAAAGAAGAAAAAGCTCGATGGGTGGACTGTAAAGAGGAAGGAAGTGCCTATCGATTCCCCGGCACTGTGCTGGTCCGCTGGCGGATATCAGTACACTGTGAAGAACCCTACCAACAGCGGTAACGTACTGTTGAAGATGAATGTGTTCAAAGGAGGTCGCCCCACGTTCAGCTGCGGCTTGTACTTGGACGAGGAGCGAAACGATGAAATCTGCATATGTCTAGAGGACCTGCTATCCAGATTGCAAAACCTATGGCTGGCAAATAGCGAGACGGGAGAGTCAAGATACGACGGGATCACTAGGACCGCTACTCCTCTACCCACTTGGCGAAAGACCGATTGCGTCATCTCAGGGAAAACCAAGAGCAGCGCACACTCCAAGCGCGATTGCGTCATCTCAGGGAAAACCAAGAGGAGCGCACACTCCAAGCGCGCTACCCAGTAAACGAGAGAGCGTGGAAAATTCCACTAAGCAGTTAATAACCGAGATGCTTCTAGAACAATCCACTTGTTTACGCAGTAAAGCTTTCCATTACGTCAGCCTTCCTGGAATTGAGCGTGGAAACTTCCACTAAGCAGTTGATAACCGAGACGCTTCTAGAACAATCCACTTGTTTACGCAGTAAAGCTTTCCATTACATCACCCTTCCTGGAATTGAGCGAGTAACTATGTCATCATGTTGTTGATACGCGTGAGTCGGCACGTAGACACCGCCAATAAAAGGCGACTCGGTGGCGAGAGCCGGTCATTCTGCATCCAGCCGCTGCGCCATGCTCAACACGGACCAGAAGATGGACCTCAGGACAGCCCTCAACAGCTGCAAGGCCGCGGGTCACACTCGCATCGCGGATCTGCGGGACAACGCGGTGTACCCGATTCGCTCATTCGAGCGGGTAGATACACCGTACGGCGAGGCGGTGATGGCCACCTTGGAGGGTCTCGTCGGCGACGACCCGATCCGGATCTACATGCCTCGACGGTTCCTCACGGTCCTGGACGACAACGCCATCTCCCAGTACAACGTTGGCGTGGGGCCGAGGACGAGCCTTGTAAAGAGGAGCGGCCCTCCTAGCAGCAAATCTCCTTTCCTGGAATTTGTATAAAATAAACGGTATTTCCTATTCCCTTATTTCCTTCCAAAATTGAAAAAATAAAATCAAATAAAAAAGAGCAAGAAAAGAACCTTTAGTTACAAGAGCCGAGGTGGCGGTGCACGGCGGTCAGTAGACGCCATGGACTTGAGGTGGAAACACCCGTTCACCGCCATCGTGGCCGGGCCCTCGGGCAGCGGCAAGTCGCACTTCGTGGCTCGCTTCATAGAGCACGCCGACCGCATGTGCGATACGCGGTTCGCCCGCATCACTTGGCACTATGGCAGCGGTGGCGGCAAGAGCCGTGCGGACTCTGCCGTGCGCTACGTAGCCGGCTTGCCGGACCTGGACGACTATGACGGTAGCGAGCCCGCCCTGGTCATCGTCGATGACATGATGCGCGAGGCTGGCTCCGGCGTGGCGGACCTGTTCACCAAGGGCTCGCACCACCGCAACATGAGCGTGTTCTTCATCACGCAAAACCTGTTTCACCAGGGCAGGGGCCAGTGCGACATATCGCTGAACGCCCACTACATAGTGTGCTTCAAGAATCCCAGGGATCGCGCTCAGATCAAACACTTGGCTCGCCAAGTATACCCGGAAAACCCCAAATTCGTGGAGGAGGCTTACGCGGACGCCACGCGTGATCCGCACGCCTACCTGCTCATAGACTTGAAACAGTCCACGCCTGAAGAGATGCGCGTACGTTCAACCATTTTCCCAGACGATCCGGTGAACTACGTGTACCTGCCCAAGAAGAAGTGATAAATAGGCCGAGCGCGCGCCAGCGTCAGTCATCATGTCACATCGCGTGAAGAAGGACGCGGCGCTGCTGAGGGCCCTAATACACGCTACGCCCAAAGAACGCAAGGCCCTGTTAAAAGCGTGCGACAAGAGTCGCATCAAGTCGTTGTGCGAGTGCGCGTATAACGTGCTACGCGGAAACGTACCGCTTTCCCCCTGTCTCAAACGCAAATTGAGCAAACACAAACAGGCGCTCAGACGGCTGGTGAAACGCGGCGAGGGCTGGACCAAGAAGCGACACTACCTCGTCCAACGGGGCGGAGGGATCTTCCTACCTCTGCTGTTGAACGCTGTTCTGCCCGTTCTAGCGCAGAAGCTAATCGGACATGGAGTACGCTAGGAAAATGGTGGTTGTACCGCAGGAGCTCATCGAGAGATTGCGAGAAGGACCGGGACCAGGGCCGGAGCCAAGAGGAGGAGCAGGTAGCGCCAATAAGCCAGCCAGCCTGGACGCTGAGATGCATCGCATATTGAGCGACAAGCGGCTGGACGATACGGAGAAATGGAAACAATATCAGCAGGTGTTACAGCGGTTCCTGCACTTTTCCGCGGCTAAACGTCAACCCATAGGTCTGTCAATCATCGAGAGTGAGGAGAGGGAGGAGGAAGCGGCGGGAGGTCCGAGTCAGATGAAGCACGAGTCTAGCGCCTCGGCGGAGGAGGACATTGTGGAATCGTTCTCAAAAATCTACAGGTCGGTGGCGCGCAACTTGTTGCGATTCATGACCCGTCAAGGCAGCCCCATCTCTTGGGACGCCAGTGGGGCGGTGTACGTGAACAAGGTGAAGATCCCCGATTCCAATATAGTGGACATCGCGCACAGCATAGTGAGAGCGCGAAGAGCGGACCGATTGCCTACCGGCTGGCATCAAGTGATGGCCGCCTTGAAGGACATGAACGTGCCCAAAGAATACGTGAGCAATCCCACGGCGTTGCGTTACTTAGGCGTGGGACTGGACTCGGCATCGAGCCCCTGGGGAGACACGACGACAGCCTCGTCGACACCCCTCTCACCGAGGTTGACGCCGATACTGGACCGCTTGAGACCGCGGCCCCCAGCGGCCCGAAGAAGGATAATAACCGAGGAACCCGACCGGGAATCGTCATTGGACAACTGGGAGCTGTTCACACTGTAATGGAGAAGTTGTACTACGACCCGAGCCAGCCCGGTTCCCTCGGCGGGGTGGCCGCCCTGGCCAGAGCCGCGCGCCTACCGAAACGTCGGGTAGCCGACTGGCTGCGCGCCCAGGACACCTACACGCTGCACAAGCCTGCGCGCAAGCGGTTTCCCCGCAACCGCTACGCCGTGTTCGGGCCCCGGGAGCTGTGGCAGGCGGACCTGAACGACATGCGCGGCCTGAGCCGGTACAACGACGGAGTCAACTACCTGCTGACTGTGATAGACGTATTCAGTAAGCGGCTGTTCGCGGTACCACTGAAGAGGAAAAGCGGGCCTGAGGTGGCTGCTGCGTTCGAGAGGATATTCGCTGAGGCGACTCCCCGCTGCCTACAGACCGACAAGGGGACGGAGTTCACCGGGGCCGCGACCAAGCGAGTGTTCAAGAGTCACGGTGTAAACTACTTCACCACGCAGAACCCCGACGTGAAGGCGGCGGTGGTGGAGCGAGTCAACCGCACGCTCAAGACCCGCATGTGGCGCTACCTGACCTACAAGAACACGTATCGCTACGTGGACGTGTTGGACAGGCTTGTGGACGCCTACAACCGCAGTCCGCACAGGAGCCTGGGTGGTGGCCTACGACCCGTGGACGCGGACAGCGGCGATGGAAAAACGGTGTACAAGGTTTGGCGTCACATGTATGGAAAGGCGATCCGACGACACAAGCCCAGGTTCGAGCCGGGCGACACGGTGCGCATAGCCAAGGAGAAGGGCACGTTCGCCAAAGGTTACGAGACCAACTGGAGTAAGGAGCTGTTCGTGGTGGACCACGTATACGGGTCGCATCCTCTGCCATTGTACGTGCTGCGAGACCTGAACGGGACGCCGCTGGAAGGGCGCTTCTACGAGCACGAGATGCAAAAGGTAACGATCGCCCCGGACAGCCTGTATCAAATAGATAAAATACTGGACACTAAAGGGCGAGGCTCCAGTAAGCGCTACCTAGTCAAGTGGGCCGGTTACGGAGAGGACTTCAACTCGTGGGTACCCGCAGCGGACGTGCAACAGCTGCGATGACGAGGCACGACCAGTTTTACCTGACGTTGCCCAGTAACAGTTCAATGAATTACTATCCCAACAACATGGTGACAAACTACACGACCCATCTACCCTCGACCGTTGATCTGTCAGACGGCGAGTGGGAGGTCGCTCTGGCGGAGGCGCACTACCCCTTCTCTTTTCTGACCGTCGGTGAGGGAACCTACATCAAACTAGTGCTGGGAATGAGGGACTCGAAAGGCGGGTTGGCCGTGGTGGACAAGTTGTTAATCAAAGTGGAGCCGGGCAATTACAGTAGTACCGAGGAACTCGTAGACGCAATCAACAACCACCCTCAAATGAAGAGTAACCTGTGCGCCTTCTCGTATGACGAGAGGTCCTCCAGGGTGGAATTGATGTCGACGTCTTCAGCCGTTCAGAGCCTCAAACTGAGCCCCGGTTTGGCGCTACAGTTTGGCTACGAGGTGGATACGGATATCGTCAAGCGTCACAGGTCCGTGAGGCCGGCTAACCTCTTCGCCGGTCTACCATCACACATGTACGTGTATTGCGACCTGGTGGAACCCCAACTGGTGGGCGACGCTGTGGCGCCACTACTGAAGATCCTCAACATCGACATCAGGAATTACACGTACGGTGCCAACACGACAGTGTATATAATAGACCCGCACTACGTGCCGGTGATTAAAACCTCATTCGAGAGCGTGGAAATCGATTTAAGGGACAACCAAGGGCGACACTTGCCATTCCACTTCGGGACTACGTGCATGAAGCTTCATTTCAGGAAAGAGAGGCAGCGGCAATGAATCCGAGCGATCCCTATCTGGCGTATTACCGCCACCAGCAGGCGGGCCATGGCGTATCCTCCGTATTCAGAGGAGCCGCTTTCCAACGCGGACACGGCATCGGCAGTTTCCTAGGCGGGCTGATGCGGACAGTGGTCCCGTTGATCAGATCCGGCGCATCGGCGCTGGGCAAGGAGGCGCTGAGGTCCGGTGTGGGCTTCTTGGGCGACGTGGCGGCGGGCACAGCCGACCCCCAAGTCGCGGCCAACGCCCGACTCAGACAGTTTACCGGGTCGCTGAAACGCAGGGCTGATGAAAAACTGGATCGCGTGCTGAGCGGTGGTGGCGCCTATAAGAGGAGGCGTGTACTGCAGGTTACTCCTCAGTCTCTGGCGAAACTCCTCGGAGCGAGGAAGAAGAGCGCTGCGCCCAAGAGGAAGCCCGCAAAACGTGTCGCTAAGAAGAGGAGAAGCAAGAAGAGCAAGAGTACCGTGAAGGACATTTTTGGATAATGGCGTTTCTACATCAGAAGTCGTGCGAGTGTGTCAAGACCGAGTTGGACCTGTTCTCGCTACCGCCCACGCAGACCAGTATAGAGAGCGGTAAATGGGTGCAGTACAAGCCCATCTCCTCCCTGACAGACGACTCGCCCGTGGAGTTCATAGTTCCGGGTCACGGGGACGAGTACACGGATCTGTCACAGACGCTACTGCATGTGAAGGCTACCATTAGAACGGCTAGCGGAGGCGCTGTAACGGGTGATCAAGCGATAAAAGAGGTGGGTCCGATTAACAACTGGCTGCACTCGCTGTTCAGTCAAGTGGACCTGTACCTGAACAACAAACTGGTGTCTCCTCAGAACAACACGTACGCCTATCGCGCCTACCTGGAGAACCTGTTGTCCTATGGCGGTGATGCCAAGACATCGCACCTCACCGCGGAGTTGTTCTACGAGGACTATGCCGGGTACATGGACAATACTGAGGAGGATAATGCCGGGCTCAAGAACCGGAGGGAGTTTGTCAAGGCCAGCCGGTACGCGGACATGGTCGGACATCTGCACGTCGACCTGTGCAACCAGGAGAAGTTCATGTTAAACGGCGTGGAGATGCGCTTTCGCCTGATCAGGTCAAAGAACTCATTCTCCATCATGTCCAAAACCGTGACAGACTACAAAGTGGACATCGCCGAAGTCAACCTGTTCATGCGCCGCTGTAAGATCAACCCGAGCGTGCTGTTGGCTCACAGCAGGACGCTGGAGTCGGGTACAGCCAAATATCCCATTACGCGCGTGGAAGTCAAATCCTTCACGCTACCCTCCGGTATCAGCAGCAAGACTCTGGACAGTGTGTTTCTGGGACAACTGCCGAAACGCGTTATAGTTGGCCTGGTCAGCAATCAGGCGTTCAACGGGGACTACAAGAAGAACCCGTTCAACTTCACCCACAGCCACGTGAACTTCTTCGCGCTGTACATAGACGGTGAGCAAGTGCCATGTAAGCCGCTTCAACCGGATTACACGTTCGGTAAGGAGTTGTGCGTGCTCGCCTACCACACGCTGTACACCGGCACCGGCATCAATTTCTCAGACTGCGGTAACGAAGTCAGTCGCAACGAATACCCCTACGGATACTGCCTGATGGCGTTTGATCTGACGCCCGATATGGCGGCCTCTCAATCCAGCCACTGGAACCTGGTGCGCAACGGTAACCTGCGCATAGAGATTGGGTTCTCCGAAGCCTTGGCGGAGGCGTTCAACTGCATAGTGTACGCCGAGTTGGACAACGTCGTGGAGGTGGACCGTCATCGCAACGTCACAGTCGACTTTGGCGGGTAAACGAGTTGCCGCGCGCTCAAGGTCACCGCGCGCGCGCGCCGTTAGGTTTTGGCGGGTAAACGAGTTGCCGCGCGCTCAAGGTCACCGCGGACCGTTAGGTGATGGCGGCGCGCGCACCCAAGGTTAACCCGCTAGGCGCGCTCCCGCCAGCGCTCAGTCGAGTTCAGTCAGCCGTACGGGATGGACGTGCCGCCACCGATCTACATCGAGCCGCCGCCAGCGCGCTGTCATCACGGAAGCGTGGTGATGGATATGCAGTGTTTTAAAGACAGTGATAATGACTTTCTACTGAAAGAGGTTTGCGTGGTGGACGTGACTACCGGCACGCTGCTCCTACATCACATCGCCCGCCCGCCCTTCAGTAAGGACCTCCTGACTTCCGAGAAACAGCGCGAGAGCGTCTGGGTCACTCGCCACTGCCACGGCTTGGAGTGGGACCAGGGGGACATCGCGTACGTCGCCCTGCTGGACAAGCTGCGCTCCTGCCTCATCCACCGTCCCCTGGTCTACGTCAAAGGATCGCAGAAGAGGGACTTTGTACAACGCCACCTCATAACCGAGCCCGCCGCCACCACCGCTCAGGACATGGAGGATCTGGGCTGTGGGTCGCTCAACGGTCCGCCCACCTACCGGACCCTGCGCTGTCGCTACCATAAGAGCTCCCACAACCGTTGCGCCCTTCATAACTGCATAGTATTGCGGGACTGGCTCGTGGCTAACGACACACTGGACCCGTCCACCTCGAGCTGCCTGTGCTGCTTCCGCCCACGATGAATACCGTCCAGATCAGAGAATGCCTGGCGAAGATCCCCGGACTGAGGAACGTCGCGGTCTACGCCTCTGACCAACTACCGGACGCGCCAGTCAAGCCTCTGACCGCCATCGTGTCCAACACAGTGGCGCACACCGAGAGCGGCGAACACTGGGTGGCGTTTTACTGCTCGGAAGAGGACAGACTCGAGTACCTGGACAGCTACGGGAGGCCGCCATACCAGGCCGACTTTCAAAGGTTCCTGAGGCGCAATCCTCATCACCGCCACTACGTCTACAACAGGTATCGGCTCCAGGGCTACGATACTTCTGTTTGCGGCTACTACTGCCTCACTTACCTGTACTGCCGGGCTGTTCTCCGCACGTCACTCAGCGACTACGTCCAGCTCTTCGACTTCACCGCTCCCGCTGTCAACGACGCTCTGGTCCGCAGGCTCTTCCACTCCATATTCGCTTAAAACTAGTTTGTAAGGTTTTTGTAGTATGTAACCTTATTACTGTACAATACATGCCTCATAATGATAAAGCTTGTGTTTTCATTTCTCCTTTCTCCTTACTAAATTTTAAAAATAAATTAGCAAAACTGAGGCAGCGGGGCTGGACCTCAGGTTTATATACCAGCGGCGCGTGTCACTGGCTGAGCCCCCGCCAAGCGGCAGTGAAGGCCGCCAAAGAGGGCGCGCCACAAGACCCCTCGGGCATCAGCAAACCACTTAGCAACTCAAGGGTGCAACCTCGAGCGTCAGCAAGCCGCTGATCAATTCAAGGGTGCAACCTCGAGCGTCAGCAGACCGCTGAGTAATTCCTTCCTGGGCAACTCCTTCAGGGCCGTCCCCCGACACGCGCCGCCAACCGCTCCCGGTTGGCGGGGGCTTTTAAGCTACACGGCTCGGGCCAAACGGCCCATAACGCCTTTCCGAGCCTAACGGCTTGTGACTTTTGAGTGAGCAAAGGGAGGAAATAAACAACTCGGGTTCATGCTGTACATAAAGCTATTATATTTTCTACAAATACTATTTACAAATTTTTTTAAAATTAATATTAAATCTAAACAGGGAATTCCTCTTCCTCGTCTTCGTCCTGGCGCTCCTCCTCCTCCTCACCGTCCACCTCCATCCGCTGAGGTCGATCTCCTCCTCTCCTGGCTGGCGGTAGTGGCGGGACGTCCTTGTGTCCCCACGGCAGAGTGTGGATGCCGTCGGGGAGGACGCACCGCTTGTCGTCAGTCGGGCTGAGGCTCAGCTTGTCCACTTCCACGGTGTAGACCCGGTGCAAGTGAGACTGGAAGCGGACGTTGGTGGTGCGCTTTTGGACCCCGTCAAACAGGCACTCTCTGTAGTCGTCGGGGGTGAGGACGTTCTTGACAACGCCCTTTGCCACCCCCTTGGCCCGCTTGAGAGCCTTGCTGCCGCCTGTCGCCGCGTCCTCGATGTTCATAAAGTATAATTTGGACCGCAGGCCGAGGTACTCGAATAAGGACAGGCCGTTACACTCGTCCTTAAACTTTCCAATGACCTTGGCGTTGACGGGGCTGTAGCAGGGGTGGGACCTCGGATAGCCGCTGGTGTCGAAGTCGTCCAGGTGTTCCTTCATCTCGGCGTAGACGTCCTGGGACACGATGTCAAAGACGTAGCTGTCCGTGTCCATGTAGTCCACGGTGAGGCGGTCACCGTAGCGCTCCTTCATCTTGCGCAGGAACTCGTACATGAGCCACTTGCTCAGCTCCAGGACTGTCATGCCTACGTAGACGGGCTTGTCCAACACGATGTTGACCTTGGACAGATGCACCAGGGCCACGTCCTCCGTGTAGTACGTCCGGTCCAGGAAGTTGGATCTGGCGACGTACTTGGAAAACTTCTCCAGGGTGCACACCAGCTTCACGTTGAGGCGCTTCCGTACATTCTCGATGGTCTTGCCGAAGACCGCGTTGTTCATGAGCTTGAAGAAGTCCTGTTCGAACTTCGTCCTGGCCCTCTTCCGCAGCTCCGTGTTCATCAGGATGTACGGTTCCAACCACCGCGACTGGCGAAAGGAGATCGCCCGATGCACCGCGACCAGCTCCAATCCGTTTTGCAGCGCCTGCTGCAAGACCCTGTAGTGACAGATGTAGTGCGCCTTGTCGTCCAGGGTCGTCAACAGTTTGGGGAACTTCCCTGTTGGCGGGCGCTTCGTCTCGCAGCAGTAGGGAAGGTCCTTGTGCAGGTCGTGTAGGCGCGCGGGGTAGTGGAGGTCCACCTCCAAGATGTAGCCTCGATCGGCCTCTGCGTCCAGCGCCGCGACGTCCAACGCCTGGATTTCCTCTCGGCTGAGCCACTCGAAGTCTCCGGTCGGCAGGCGCTGGGACATGGCCCAGCCGTAGAGGTTGTTGGCGTCCAGGTACAGGAGGAAGCGCGTGGGCTCGTCCGGGCGGTAGTCCGGGCACCTGTCGTGGTTGGCCTTGGCGTAGCGGGTGATGGCCTGAGAGATGCCTCCCCGGATCCCCTGCTCCACGAACAGGTACATGTCAAAGTCCTGCAGCGTGTCCAGCTCCACACCGCAGGTCTTGAGCATCACGTCCACGCGTAGGACGGCAGGGTGTAGTAGTGGGCGGGGTCCAGCCCGTACTCTGCCAACGAGGTGTCGCGGAACTGCTCAAAGACATCGGTGAGCAGGGCGATGTCGCATCGCAGGTACTTGTCCGCATAGTCCTTGAGGTTGTGACACTCGAAGGCTCGCCACACGTTGAGGGCGTGCTCGTACTCCTCGTCCTTGATGTCCTCCAGGGTCATGGAGTTCCTGAACGCCTCCTTGGGCGGCAACTCCCTGGTCCTGTACAGCGTGTCGTAGGACGTAACGAAGTCGTAGGGGAACACGCCCTTCCTGCGCACCAGGTCGAACAGCCGGTCGTCGGGGAAGCGCTTCCTCGTCTCACGCATCCTGTCCGTGGGGAGTCCCGCCGCCAGGTTGGCCAGGCTCATGGACAGGAACCTGTAGGTGTCTAGGAAGCGCACCGCGAAACTGCTCTGACGTTGGTTGTCCCCGGGCTGACCAAAGTGGAATCGCTTGGTAAAAGCGATGTACCGCTCCTCCGTGTGGGCCAACACGTCCACGTCGCCGGGGTCGATGGCCAGCTCGCGCACTACGAAGTGGGCGTCGTAGTTGGACAGGTTGTGGAAGTAGCAGTTGATGTGTCGCTGCTCCCGGTACCTGAGGTTGCACGAGCGGTGGGCGGCTCCTCGGAACTCGTAGGGCGGGGCGTGATTGTGGTCCCGCACCTTGACGTCCTGGTCCGTGAACTCCTTCCCGCAGAGGTAGCAGTGAGTCGCTGCCAGGTACTCGTCCATCTCCTGCCGGGTCAGAGAAGGGTGCAGAGCTCTCATGCTGAATAGGAACTCCCACAGCGCCAGCACGTCCATCTTGAGCCTCTCCATGAAGACCTTGGACGCGTCTGCCCCGAAGTAGACGCGGGGCTCGAACTCCTCCAGGCCGAGCGAGTCCACGATCTGGTAAGCGAAGGCGTACGGGACGTGCAGTTGCAGGGGCCTTGTGCCGGGCGGCGCTTCCGCAGGGTCAGCGGCGACGGGCTGCAGAGCACACTCAAAGTCGGCATAAACGCAAAAGCGCTCGCACCGAGTGTACTCGGGGATGGGCGAAGCGGATCTGCTGCTTCTTCGGTAAGTCCAAGCGGAGGGGAGCCTTGGCGGTGCAGTATCGCATGTGCTCCTCCAGACGCTCGGCACCAGACAGTTGCAGCTTGTTGGGCTGGTTGTCGAAGTAAGCGAAGCATCGCTTACACACGTAGATAGCGCTTTCGCGGGACGTCAGCTGGGCTCGCACTAGCCTACTCATGTTTGTGATGTAGGCGTAGTGACTGTCCCCGCCGGTGGTCACGTACAGCAGGTCCCGGTGATCCTCCAACTCCCGCTTGCAGATCTTCAGCGGGAACACGCGGTCCTGGAACTTTGGCGATCCGTCAGGGCGTCTCCCCACCATAGCACGCTCGATCCCGTACACATTAACGCTGATGGCGTTCCTCCTCTCGAAGACCGTGATGTCCTTCACGGCCACGGGGAAGCGTAGGCCGACCCAGTCGTAGCGTGCCATGACGTCCGGTGTGTATGATGTGGGCCTCTCCGGGTGTCGCGCGACGAACTTGGCCAGGACGGCATACGCAAAGCACATGTCATCGACGTTTTGCACGTTGATAACGGCGTGCGTGTCGCAGATGGTCCTGGGAAGCTGGACGAACCGAGCTCCGCGTTCTCCCAACGGGGTGTAGAGGTTGACGCGGATCTCCAGGTCGCGTATCCGGAGATAGCTCCACCCGCTGCCCACTAGCAGGCACTGCTCCTTCTCTTCCTCCAACTTGTGGAAGGAAGCCGATAGGAAGTCCTCCAAGTTGGACGCGGCGGTGAGAGGCACATTCTTCGTCTTGAAGGCCCGCAGACAGGTGGCTCCGTGAACGTTGGCGAATTCACATTCCAGGAACATGTTGACCTTGATGTTAGGGTGTCGAGTCCTGACGTCGGCCAACAGTTCCAGGACGCTGTCGAACAGCAGCACCAGCGCGTCCTCCACGGTCAGGAAGTCCTCCATGGGCCGGGACAGGCCGAAGGTCAGGAGGCGTCCGCGGAACCCTCGTTGAATGGTGCGGAACGTGGGTAGTCCGCCACCACCCACCATCCCATCAGGTGCCGTGCTTGGTCCGGGCTGGGGCTCGCGGCTAGGTCCGGGCTGGGGCTCGCGGCTGGGTCCGGGCTGAGGCTCGCGGCTGGGTCCGGGCTGGGGCTCGCGGCTGGGCCGGGGCTCTGGTGACAGAACGGGCAGGCGCGGCATCTCGTCCACAACGAGGTTCCTCACGACGGGGCAGTTGTGGGCCTCGTGCTGGTCCCGGTTGTAGCGCCGGGTGAAGCCTCGGTCGCAGTAGGCGCACGCGAACCTCATGCCGCGGTGGACGCTCTCCATGTGCCGCTGGAGGTACGCTGCCCTGCGGAAAAGGGCGCCGCAATCGGGACAGCGGACCTCGTTGGCGTGCACCAGCTGCACGTGACGCCGGAGCAGGTCTCCGCGGGAGAATCGCCGCCCGCACGCGTCGCACTCGGGCCGTGGGTCTCTGAAGGGTGGTGTTGCAGCGGAGGAGGAGGAGGAGGTCGAAGCTGACGGGCTCGCACCGTGGACCGCTTCCATATGGTGGCGAAGATCCTCGGGACCCGCCAGGGCGACGGAGCACAACGGGCACGGATGGCCTGCGAACAGGAAAACAAGTCCTATTAGTGACCCCGATAAACACGAAGGTGAGGAACTGACAACCTCTTCCTCATCTCAATCGCCAGTTTGAGCCTGGTAAAAACAAGGGTGAGGAATTGTATAGAGGCTTGGCGACCTCTTCCTCATCTCGAGCGCCAGTTTACCCGGGCCCGGTAATACAAGAGTGAGGAATCGCACAGAGGCTGGCAGCCCCTTGTTTACTACTTGAATCTGTTTACTCGACTAAAGCCGTTTACTCTCTCGAAAACAAGTCATTAGTACTGGCGGTTTCTTGTTTAACATAAAAACCATGCCTGACGCTTGATCGTGAGGATGAGTGAGGAACTGTATAGAGAACTAACGACCTCTTCCTCATCACAATCGCCAGTTTACCTAGGTCCAGTAAATACAAGGGTGAGGAATTACACAGAGGCTAGCAATCCACCTATTCTTGTTTAACATAAAAACCGTACCTGGCGCTTGGTCGTGAGGAGTGAGAAGATGAACTGTGGCGAGGTGGCGTCGCAGGTTATCGCTTCGCCCGAAGCGTCTACCGCAGACGTCGCAGTTGAGATGGCGGTCGCTGTGAGCGGCTCTCGTGTGGCGAGTCAGGTTTCCGGCGTTTGCGAACACGCGGCCGCAGACCACACACATACAGGGACCAGCCATCTACAAAAACATCGGGTATCTGTATTCCCCGTCCGCTACAAAGGCACAATTGTCGCAGCAAAAACACTTTGGTAGCGATACCCCTGGGAACGAGGCGAGTCTAACCCTTTTAATAATGTTAGATAGAAATAGATGGCATGAATCGCTCGTATGACATTCCCAACACTGGTACACGTCTTTGTCTTTGTTACACTCACACATAGCGATTTCGCCCTCGTCTATAATTCCACTAGGCACTTGAAAGTTCGATTTAAAAGCGAAACCAAATTTTATTTCACTCAAAACGTTTTTAAAAAGGAGTGGAAGCGAGTCTATTTTACTTTTTAAATTTGATTCGTTAACTTTAATCGTTAGAAAACACAACTGTTCCAAGGTCATTACAGTTTCACTCATCTCCATCTGAAAAGAGACAAGGACAAGACTCAGTGTACCGAGATATTCAAAACATTAAATATTAATTTTAGCTAATAAGATTTTAGAGCATTGATAAACTTTCTGATGAAAAAGTAAATTACATGTTACTTACGTTAACTGTTACGGGAATCCAAAGGCAATGAACAGCAAGTTGTGTAGGTATACCGCAGAGGCAGCACTACTTCGTCCGCACAGTAAGAGCTCCAAACACAAACTGGTGAAACCTCTGAAGACGCGCTCATAAATAGCACTCCGGTCGGGAAGAGGAACTTTCCACTGGAACCGCTAATGGATAAACCGACTGTGGCGGTCACGTAGGCGGAGGATGACGTCATGGCAGTTTCGGTGAAATCGGTCGTGGGACTTTCCACTGAAACCACTAATGGGTAAACCGACTGTGGCGGTCACGTAGGTGGAAGATGACGTCATGGCAGTTTCCTCCGAGTTGTCCTCCGAGTTGTTTACACCTTCGGTCTTACTCGTTAGTCTCCTTCTAACAGTACTGACAAGCGGTGCACCATGTTTCATTTATTCTCAATTGTTTCGGAGCCGGTAGGGACCTATCCAGCGACAATGCCTTTCCATATACATTCCACGATATCAGAGGTGGATTCAATAGACGCGGAGGTATTTCTACAAACGGTGTACTACTATACGAGATGCTTCCTCGGAAAATTACATGTTGAATTTTGGCTAGAAAGACCGTTGATCCCACACAAATGTCAGCAACTCAGGGCTGACCTGGGAGACTTTAATGTGATACCGACACACGTCTTATGCCGCAACGCCATACTTTGGCTCCTTCGGGAGATTAATCCTCCGATATATGTGAGAGTTGTAGTAAACGGAGGGTAGGTTAGGGTATTGCTTTTTCTGAATAAAATAAAGGATATTGGAGGAAACGCTCAATACGGTTATAGCTTGTTTACTTCAAAAGGGTTTTTCCAACGGAGCGGTAAAAGGCTTCTGGAACGTTCCACTTGTTTACGACGTGGTAATGGCTTGTTTGTTAGCCGAACCCTCATTCTTCAGTTGATGATCAACGGAACACCATGTCGGACACCATGTACGTCTTGTGCTGCCCCTGCACTGTGGCCATTGCATTTCACAAAATAGAAGAAGAAATGTTTCATGGATTAATAATCCTCCACCTCGGCTGGGTAGAAGAAGACGGAAGAGTACACTTCTTCCCCCGTTGGTTCACTGCCAATGTGCCGGTGGAGCTGAGCCTAGTAAAAGAGAGGGTTAACGGCTTCCTCTCCAATGGTTTCACAGCTGTCATAAGCTATCGAAGGGTTCAACTTCAATAATCTATTATATTCGTATTTGTACTTTTATATTCATATTTTATAATATTATATTAAATTATTAAACTAAACAAAACAAAAAAAAAGAAACAACAACAAAAACAAACAAAACAAATTTATAATACAACTGGTGGACAAAGCCTATGTTAGGTTTATGTCGGGTCACGTGACGGGGGGGGGCTGACGTCACCGGGGGGGGCTGACGTCACGGGGGGGGGCTGACGTCACCGGGGGGGGCTGACGTCACCGGGGGGGGGGGGGCGATTCCTCATTCCTCCTCACCGCGTCTTTGCTGGGTCAGAACCCTCTAATGCCCCCTACTCTTTTTATTTGGGCCCTAGCGGCCGAACGGATGGTCCTATCAAAAACACGGATTTTAGACGATCTAAAACATTGGTCCTGACTTTTTGGCATATCTCGTTTCCTTCACCCTTCAGTTAATAATTAGAATGATTGTGACACCATTTATACTTGAGTTATAAACGTGATATTTGGCATGTATGTTCTTTGCATTTTAACCCCTGGGACAGTTCCCAAATCCTATTATTTTTAGTTTTAATCATCTCAAAAAAAATTATTGTGAATAAAAAATCAAAATTTAGTGTTTTTTTATTTGAGCTCTAGCGGACGAACGAATTGTCCTATCGAAAAATAAAGACCACCACGTGCCACGTATTTTAGACAAACTACAACTTTAGTTCTATGACCTTTTGCCGTAGGTAAAACTCTTAGGTAGCGCTTGATCTTTCAAATTTCAACTATTTTCCAAGATTTATTCGCGGTTTTGAATGGTTTTTCGCTCTAAAATAAAACTTAGAGACCTAATATTTGGCACACAGTATTCCTTCATTACAATTAGTACTCAGCAACAGTCACACGCCCAGATTGAATATCTTAAACACCCGAATAAAATCAAAGTCTTTTTAAGCTTTTGTAGATTTATTAGTTTTTTCGGGTATATTTGATATGTTGCATTCTGCCGAAGGTAAAATCCCTCATAAAACAAGCTGAATTTGTTGCAAAAGGATTGCAGTTACCCAAAGGCATAGCATTTTAGGTTGTTAATGGTGGTTGTATTCCTTATAAGGTTCAAAAGATGCCTTATAAAGGCTACATTAAAAATCAGGGGAGGGTATTATTTTTTCCCAAGCACTTAGGAAATTCATGGAGGCTTAAATTGTAACATACACTATGTCTCCATGCCAAGAAGTATTCAGCAACAGGCTTATGACCAGATTTGATAAGTTAAACCCGTAGAAATAATCAAAGCCTTTGAATTGTTGTAGAATTTAGGTCTTAAACAGAATGTAGACCAATTAAAATTAAACTGTGGCAAAACAGCGACCTGTTTTAGACGATCTACAACTTTGGTCCTATGACTTTTGCTGAATCTCATCACCTTCACCCTTAGGTAGCGCTAGATTTTTTAAATTTCGGCAATTTTTCAAGATTTTTTCGCAGTTTTTAGTTTTATGCCGCTCTAATGTAGTACCTGGAGACTTAATATTTGTCATACAGTGTTTGTTAACCACACCGTAATATTTAGCTGCATTCATACACTCTGTTTTGACCACATAGGTAAACCTCTAAAAAAATCCTAATATTTTAATTTGTTAGTGTTTTTTTGTAATTATTTCAAGTTGAGCTCCCACCAAGGGTAAAATACCTTACAAATGATGTTATATTTGTTGAAGGAGGTTTTTAGGCATTTAAATAAATCGTAATTTTGGGATTTAATGCTGGTTTAATCCCTATGTAAATTAAAAGTTCGTACTTTTACAAATAATTTGTTTAGTGAAATTCTATTTTAATTATTTCCAAGCACTTCGATACTATCTGGTGGCCTATAAATTAACACACACCACTTATCAAATACTATTTAAAAGCAGGTATATGGCCAGTTTTGACGCTTTAAACCCTTTAAAAGTAATCAAAGCCTCCGATTTTTTGTATTAATCAGGTCTTAAATAGAATTTGGCCCAAGATAAATCCTTGAGGGACTCCATATTTAATTTGTTGAAGATTAAATGACATTATTTTTTAATAGAATTATCCACCGGTTTTAGTTTTTAGTATTTTAAGTTTGAGTAGTAGTAATAATATCTCGGCTATGGACCACTTGATGTGAGACCTACTAATAGAGCTAGGAACGTGGTATTTAACATGCATGTGAGTTGTACCCTCAAATATCCTTAAACATTTCCCAAACCTACTATTTCAATTGTTGATACTCTTAAATTATAAAATATCTGCTGATCCGTCTGTATTATTAGTATGACTAGTAGTAGTATGTCGGTTCTGGGCCACTTAATTAACTATTAACTATTAACTTCTACTTGAGCTAGGAACGTGAGATTTGGCATTGTTAAACTAGGATAACAAGCAATTTTGGGGCGAAGCCACCCACAGGGGGCTGGGGATGGAGCCCCCAGTGAGCAAAGCGAGTACATCATATACAAGTGTACTCTGCTGGTATTAATGTGATGTAAAGCTTTTTCAAGCTGTGACATTTGATAATTGGCAAAATCCCCAAAACATTCCATTTTAGATAGTACCATAGTTGGTACACTGCGAATGAGTGTCATTCCATCGTAAATGCGTATTTGGTTCTGGAGAAGATTAATACTGTCCATACTTCCTGTACATCTGCAATCACTTTCAATTATGTTTAATAGGTCTGCCTTTGTACTCTTCTTGAGGTTTCCATTTTCAAGTGCAAGGCTTGTTGGGTTCGGTACTAGTTTGTGTGAAACAAGCTCTTCCATATTGAATCCATTTTGGGTAGCCAGAAAAATAGTTTGACTTATGTCAAGTTCACTAGTATTGGTCTTTTTACAATTATTAATTTCCTCTTTGCCAGGAGAGTTAAATGATAAAACTGTTTCTCTTTTTAATGGAGGGTAAAGACTTTTTTGTGGCTTTTCATTCCGTCACGTTCAAACTATTCATATTTAATCTTTCCATTTTCGATTATACTTAACAAAATATTCGCAGCTTTTGTTGTCGCTACGGACCCACTGACTACATTTCTGAGTGTTGCAGTAGATTCAACAAAGGGGTCGTCGCGATCATTGACAAATTTAATTAAAGCCTGGACATCATTTTCGTCTTAAACTATTCTACAAGTGCTCCATTCCTTGTGTAAATTACATACACCACTGTTGGATCTTGATTTATCTCACACAACTTTAGAATAGCCATGGAAAGTTCAGCTTTTTCGTGATACAATAAACACCATTTCCTCATCGCTATCTCGCTATTTTTATGCCGATTAAACCCCCTTGAATCTTTGATGATCGGATGAGGGACTGCTCTAAAGCATGATCTGAAGCAACACACTTGAATTTGTCTCGCTGTCTTTTCACTGTAAAGTAGCCCTTTTTGAAGTTACTCAACAATTCCTCGGGTAATTTGGACGTGTCATCCAAGTACAGAATACACCCTCGTGCATAGGTATAATGATTGAAGAGTAAAACATAGGGGAAAATTCTTTTGACAACATTTAAGTAGAGGTCCCAGTTTCCATCCCTGTCTGCTCTCACAGAATCTAACAAGACTTCTACCATAATGTTTGTTTTCACGTTTCTTAGATGTGGTACTTGTAATACAGTATCGTTTGTTTTATTTGCGTTTTTATATTTGATTCTTTAAATACTTTTGGGAATGATTATAGCATAAAATTGTTTAGTATTGTACATTTATTATTTTTAATGGCAACATGTTTCTACCAAAAATAAATATATTTAAAATAAAACTAATTTTTCTGGATTTATGTAATAGTTACGAACTTTATAGTTATTATCTTTTTCTTAGAACAACATCTTACAAACAAAATGGCGCTTATTTCGCCCTGCTATCACAAACCATTGATTAGATACAGGCGATTGCGTAAACAGCGGCCCTGCACTTGATAGCCCTCTACCTGGCGCTAAATACCCCCCTCCCCCCATGTTGTGCACCTATTGGAGGGGCGACAACATGGATTTTTTCATCCACTAGGTGTCCCCAACAATCAAAAGTCAAAACGCGTCACCCTTTCAGTGCATACTCAACCCCCGTCAGGTGTTGGACTACGTGGGCAGAAGTAGATTACCGACTTGAAGGTCTGCTGTGCAGCCAGTGAAGCGCATATAGTAACATGTTAGGTATGTAAACAAACTTCAACCTTCACCTGAATTTTAAGACCCCAACCAAATCTACTTGAAATAGCGATCTATTTAAACCTTTTATTTTCATAATTAAGGGATACATTACATTTTACTTATTCTCCATAAGAATAACATGGGGGCTGAGGACGCAGGTTTGCTGCTACGGGAATTATTGGTAAATACCCCCGTCGCAGCAAACCTGCGGACTCAGCGAATTTCCAATGCATAATCTTTGTCTGAATTCCACATAAAGCCGCAAACCAAGTTTCATAAAAATATATTCGTATATAAGCGATTTTAATTATTCTCCATAAGAATAACATTGGTAATGAGTATGTAGGTTTGCTAAAACAAGGAACAGAAACAATTGGTTTTTATGCAAATATAAATAGAATTAAACTAGGCGAAGCCACATACTAAGTTTCATCGATATTCAACCATAAATAAGCGATATATGACATTCTAGTTATTCTCCATAAGAATAACATGGGGGCTGAGAAAGCAGGTTTGCTGCAACAAGGAACAGAAAAATGGGTTTTTATATAATTATCAATATAACTCAACCAAGTGAAGCTACATACCAAGTTTTATTAATTTATGTTCATAATTAAGGGAGTCAGTACATTTTACTTATTCTCCGTAAGAATAACATGGGGGCTGAGTACGGAGGTTTGCTGCTACGGGAATAATCAACAAAAAATTAATTTTTTGTGCAAATATCAATATACCAGTACTACTTGAAGCCACATGCCAAGTTTCATCAACATACATTAATAAATAATCGAGATATCAATTTTATTTATTCTCCAAAAGGATAACATTGGACAACGTACTGTGTTTAGCACTTCGAATATCTCTGCAACGGTTGGGCGTAGAATCACAATTTAAACACCAAAATGATTGTTTTGTGGAACTGAACAGATTGGTAAAAGCAAATGTGAAGTTTACATTAAAATAAACTGAGGAAAAGCCAAAAACCTTTTTCCCATAAGATTAACATGGGAGATTTTATGAGCAGGTTTTTTTGGATTTTCTCCGCAACCACTTAACCTAGGTTAATAATTCAAAATACTAAATTATTTGTTTTTTTAAGCTCTATAACATGGTCAAAACCAAAATTAAGTTTTTTAAAACTTTTAGGGTAAAAAATGCAAAAAACTGATTTTTGGAAAATTTAAAACCCCCATAAACCCCCCTTCCCTTGGTCCGATTTTTCTGGTTTTCGAACTTAAAGTCATGAATGTCATTTTACACATTTGAGCCAAATTTCATCAAAATCGGACGTTTTTTACTCAAGTTATCGTGTTAACGGACACATATATAGATATATATATATATATATATATATATATATATATATATATATATATACAGGGTGTTTCGGGATAAGTGTAAAAAACTTTACCAGGAGATTCCTTACATCAAAACAAGAAAAAAATCTTATATGAACATGGGTCCGTAAACCAGTCGTTGTCGAGTTACAGCCAAAAATCGATTTTTTCAATTTCAAGTGTAGTTATTACACCTTTTGGCCTCTAGATTGAAAAATTCTAAAGATAATTTGATTAAATTTCCACAGTTAGATAGATTATGAAATTCCAAAGAGATATTATTGATGTTTTATACTGTAAAGTTGAGTAACGCTGAGAAAAAATAGTTGAAAAATTAAATTCTTCCAAAAAATTCAAGGCCTCAAAAATATTTTTTGTTTTTGACTGGCTAATAATATCATAACCGTTAAAGTATTTGGGCTGCAACTTTATAAAAAGTTGTAGAATTTAATGGAGAAAAAAATAATAACAATTTATGTATGCATTTGATCATGATTATTTATGTAAAAACCCTAAATCTGTAGGATAACAAAATTTAGAAAGGAAAACCTCAATTATCCAGCCAGTCAAGCAAATGCATAAAACCAAAGAAAGTCTTTCAGCACGAGTTTTTATTTTATAAAATCTTCAAAAATTTTTAAATTTTTTCAATTTAAAATATCCTAAATCCTTAAAAATTCCACCACAGGACCCCACTGAAACAATTATTGTTAACGGACTTTTCCTCCACAGGACGGCTACACAAGTAAACGTTGTCAACTAACAGTTTAAAAAAAATTACCAAAATGTTATTATAAGTTTCTTTTTTGTTTAAGAACAAATACTGTAATCTTCTTAAGACATAAATTAATTTAGTAGTTATCGGAAGAATACAACAGAATTGGGTTTATTTTGGTTTAATCTCATTCAATAATTTTATCATCGTTCCGTCTTGTATGTTGTTGTTTTCATTGGTGAGTTGGCAGCACTGTTTCCGTAAGCCACATCTGTTTAATTGCATTGTTTAGTAATAATGTGGTTTCCTGTCCTTCAAAACAAGTTTCCTCTCAGTAAATGCTGGTGGTTTTAACTCCAAAGTGAAAATGTATTCAAAAAGTGAGTATACTGACATGCATTTTGTCTATGGGTATTGCAATGGAAATGCAAAGGCAGCTTCGGTTGAGTACGGGAGAAGATATCCAAACAGAAGTATTCCAAACCCTAGAGTTTTTACCGACCTGCACAACCGACTTAAAGAGACAGGATCTGTTAGTAGGAGAAAGCGAGATGGATTCAATGAAGTTGATGTGCACACTGAAGAAAATATTATTGAAGCAGTGCAGCAAAGTCCAGGTACGAGTGTTAGGAGACTATCGAACCAACATTTAGTGTCTTCAACAAAGGTTTGGAGAGTTCTGAAGAAGGAAAAAATGCACCCCTATCACTTTCAAAAGGTGCAAGCCCTTCACCCTGGGGACAACGATAATAGGCTGGCATTTTGCAATTGGGTAGTGGCTAACCGGAGGGTTGTTAAGTGGATTTTGTTTACTGATGAAGCCCAGTTCACGAGAAATGGAATAAATAACTTTAAAAAACCTACACAAATAGGCTACAGAAAATCCCCACAAAGTAATAGAAAATCATTTTCAACAAAGGTTTTCTGTAAATGTGTGGTGTGGCCTTGTTAATGATAAGCTGATTGGACCTTTTATCATCGAGGGGAATCTAAACAGAGTCACTTATCATGCATTCCTGCTCAATGAGTTACAAAGACTCCTAGAGGAAGTCCCTCTTGGAACCAGAGTAAATCTCTGGTTTCAACACGACGGCGCACCGCCTCACTCTTCAAGAGAAGTTGTAGAACTACTGCGTCAGAAATCTGGGCAAAGGGTAATAGCTAACAACGGTCCAGTACATTGGCCCGCAAGGTCTCCTGACCTTACACCCATGGACTATTTTTTATGGGGATGGATGAAATCACAAGTCTACACAACAAAGCCTAGAACAAGAGAAGAATTATTGCAAAGGATAATGAATGTAGCTGAGTCCATTAAGAACAACCCAGCAGTCGTCCGAGCCGCAACAAACTCATTGATTTCACGAGCAAGATTGTGCAGGCAGAGAGATGGTGGTCACTTTGAAAACTTTTTGTAAGGTGCACCCATGGTACCCACGTGGTTTTGTAAATAACAGTATTATTTAACTCTAGATCTTTAATTTGTACGTGTATTTCCACAAAACATTGTGATTTGTAATTTTAGAATGATTTAAATTTTGTTAAATAAATTTGTATGTCAAATTTAGTATTACCTTTTTTACATTATAATTAGTGGCCTCTATTCTACATTTATAAAAATAAGATGAATTTTCTTTATTTTGAGATCAGCTTAATATTAAAAAATGGATTACGGCATTGTATTCATCGTAAAGATTTAGTTTTCAATGCTGGTTCACAACACTACCTTTATGATGGAAGTAGCCTATTTTATAAAATAATTGCGCATCCAAGGTGGCGGCTGCAATTTAGTAATCAATAAAAATAAAGTATTACCACCCACAAGTTATTTGTAATAGCCCCAAGTTGATAAATCGATAAATGTATTAATAAAATGTGGAGGAGTGTTTCTTTTCACAGCTTATCCTGTGTAGGAAAAGGCTGCTATTTCGAAAAATGGCCTCAGTGGGGTCCTGTGGTGGAATTTTTAAGGATTTAGGATATTTTAAATTGAACAAATTTAAAAAATTTTGAAGATTTTATAAAAAAAAACTCGTGCTGAAAGATTTTCTTTGGTTTTATGCATTTGCTTGACTGGCTGGATAATTGAGGTTTTCCTTTCTAAATTTTGTTATCCTACAGATTTTGGGTTTTTACATAAATAATCATGATCAAATGCATACATAAATTGTTATTATTTTTTTCTCCATTAAATTCTACAACTTTTTATAAAGTTGCAGCCCAAATACTTTAACGGTTATGATATTATTAGCCAGTCAAAAACAAAAAATATTTTTGAGGCCTTGAATTTTTTGGAAGAATTTAATTTTTCAACTATTTTTTCTCAGCGTTACTCAACTTTACAGTATAAAACATCAATAATATCTCTTTGGAATTTCATAATCTATCTAACTGTGGAAATTTAATCAAATTATCTTTAGAATTTTTCAATCTAGAGGCCAAAAGGTGTAATAACTACACTTGAAATTGAAAAAATCGATTTTTGGCTGTAACTCGACAACGACTGGTTTACGGACCCATGTTTATATAAGATTTTTTTCTTGTTTTGATGTAAGGAATCTCCTGGTAAAGTTGTTTACACTTATCCCGAAACACCCTGTATATATATATATATATATATATATACATATATATAAATTTGAACGAATAGTGTTTTTGGCATCTGGGGACCTCAAAACAAAAAGTTATCATGGTCTCGGGCTTAAGTCTTACCATGAGACCTACGGTAATAGCTTCTTCCCTATAGGGGAAATTCGCTAATAACTCTTTCTTGTAGATATATCTTAAAAAGGATTAATTTAATAAGACTTCCTTCTATTTACATTTTTTAAACCTCCATTTTTGTGCATTTTAAAAATAAACTAAAAAAGGATGTGATTTGCACACATGTGATTATAACGCAAAATTCAATCGATATTTGAGACCAACACAACATAGACTAAATGTTTCAAAATTTTCTGTCAAAATATGGGCTGAATTTCATACAGATTACCAGCAATTTTAAAAACAAAAATATGATTTTTAACAAAGAAGTTTAGACCATTTTTAAAAGCAAACAACGCTGCATTCAGTGTTTATGCATTTATATACCATTGTCAATATTATAGTAAAATAAATAGTTTAGTTAAAAATTCCTCAAAAACGTACCAAGTTGATAGAATATAACCTTGGTTATTATTGTTTTAATTTTTTTTTAGTTTAACTGAGTTAATTGTAATATTTGTAAAACAATTATTATAACAATTGTATTAGCGACCAAAAAAGTGATGTATCGGCAATAAAGTGAATCCTAATTGCAGTCGCTGATAACATTTATATTTAGTTAATATATTAATTTACACATAACAAAAACAGATATGACTATGATTCATAGGGGCCGATGTGTTAAATATTTTATCAAAAGAAAAACAACTCTATGACCGTATAAAAAAGAGTTAAATAAATATATTAAAAAATAAGTGCTATATACTAGTAAATGCAACTGTAATTGCAAACTTGTGCGAATAATAAATGTAAACGAAATAATAATAAGTGTAGCAATTACGGTTTGTGTATAAATAACCAGTTAGTTAATAAATCTGTTAACACACTAAATTTAACGGCCTTTAGGCAACGACTCGACCAAAGGCCTAAACCCCTCCTCCAACTATCCCTGTAACCATATCCTCCCAGAAAAGGTTTCTGGCTTCGACCACTATATGAAAACCAACCCATTTTTGGGTTACATCCCTATCACCAATTCGGATGGTGCAATCCGTCTTGTTTTCATATCTGTACCATGTTTCATTAAGATCCTACCTTTGTTACGATTGTTATCATGTTAACGGACAGTCAAATATACAGATGTACAAATTTGAAAAAATTATATCTTTGGAACTTGGGGGTCTCGAAAGGAAAAATGATTATGGCCTCGGGCGTACGTCTTGCACCACTAACTTCAGTAATAGCATAATTAAACATACTCCTTGTATAATAACCACCCCAAATATTTATAAAAGGCTTACTGAACCGATTTGTGTTACTGAAGTGTCAATAACAAGAGATCGAGGTGGAATCCTACGAATTTCCTTAACATTTACATTCTCCTTTTGGCCACTGTCCGTCAAAGCTTCAATGTATATCACTCGGAATAAGAGAAATACTGAATTGTATATCAGCCGGTGAAACATTAGTAATACCCCCGTCGTAGCAAACCTGCGTACTCAGCGAAATTCAAATGCATGCATATGTTTCTCACTATCACCAAAGCCACTTACCAAGTTTCATAAAAATACATAAATAAATAAGTGGATCCATAGCATTTAATTCATTCTCCATAAGAATGGCATTAGGGCTGAGTATGCAGGTTTACTGCAACGGGCATAATCAACCAAAAATCAATTTTTTGTGCAAATATCAATACACCAGTACTGCGTGAAGCCACATACCAAGTTTCATCAATTTACCTTAATAAATAATCGAGATATCACATTGTATTTATTCTCCATAAGGATAACAATCTATGCAACGGTTGGACGTAGAATCACAATTTAAACACCAAAATTGTTTTGTAGAGCTGACCTGATTGGTAAAAGTAAATGTGAAGTTTACATTAAAATGAACTGAGGACAAGCCAAAAACATTTTTCCTGTAAGATTAACACGAGAGATTTTATGAGCAGGGTTTTTGGATTTTATTCGCAACCACTTAACCTGGGTTAATAATTCAAAATACTATATTATTTGTTTTTTTTAAGCTCTATAAAATAGTCAAAACCAAAATTGAGTGTTTTAAAAATTTGTGGGTAAAAATGAAAAAAACAAACTGATTTTTGGAAAACTTAAAATCCCATAAACTCGACTTTCCAAGGTCCGATTTTTCTGGTTTTCGAACTTAAAGTCATGAATGTCACTTTACACATCTGAGCCAAATTTAATCGAAATCAGACGTTTTTTACTCAAGTTATCGCATTCACGGACACACACACACACACACACACACACACACACACACACACACACACACACACACACACACACACACATACATATATATATATATATAAATAAATCTGCATACAAATATACAGATATACACAACTTTTAAATTGTATATACAGTATATATAAATTTGAACGAATAGTTTATTGTAGTTTGTGTATCTGGGGACCTCAAAATAATAAGTTATCATGGTCTCGGGCTTAAGTCTGACCATGAGACCTACGGTAATAGCTTCTTCCCTATAAGAGAAATTCGCTAAAAAGCAACCCAACAGCAAGAGCAGATTTTATAAAAATACTATAAATTATAATGACCACTGAAATGAAATACGCTAAGAGGGAGAAGAACACTTGCTCGATTTCGAGCAGCAGGTCCTATTAGTATTTTAATATTAGTTTTTTTTTTCTTTGTATAGGGTAATGGGGCGTAGCGTTACACAACTTTTGGTTGGGGTGCGACCGCTGCTGGGGCCACCGTTTGGCGGGGTCCTTCAATGAGATTTAGGTTAAATACACATAACTCATTCAATGGTCAAAACTAATGCAAGTTGTATACATGTTTAACAAAGACTTGCCCATTAACTTTCATGTCTGGTTATTTCATAAATTGTATGTATTTAGAAATAAAAACAAAATTAAAAATTAAACCTATAAATATTCTTAGCAAACGAAACGAGTTCGCACGCAGCACGCTGACGTGAGGGAAGTGAATTTCCACTTACAAAACTTTTAAATCTATAAACCAGTGTAAAAACATACATTTATTCCAATTTGATTGAAATCTGAAAAAATTGATTTTTTGCTGTTGACATGCTTCTGGTTTCATTTACCTGCAATGCTTGGAATACAATTTTGCGCATAATAAGGTTAGGAGAAGGTCCAGTCAGGCTTAAAAGTAGGTGTGAGGTTGCTGGGGATGATACAAATACACTAACAAATGAATAGCATACTTTTCTAAATAAAAAACCCACAAGACAACGTACTGTGTTTAGCCGAAATGCATTTTCTTTGATAACTCGGTAAATATTTATTCTAGAATGAATAAAGAGGGCTTCAAACTTTCGCTTCACTAATTCCCATCTTAATACATGAATTAATTTTACGTCCGGGGCTCTTCTGACCCTTTTTGGGCCCAAAACCTCGAAACTTGAAAGAATAATCCCCAAAAAAGGGGTTTATATTTTCCTATTGTTTTGCCCAACGAACTTGTCCAACTGATTATAGAAAGGAACGTCGCTAACAAATTTGAAATAAATCGGACAAAAAATGCAACCGCTAGAGTGCATACACATATATAAATGTGTATATATATACGGAAAATATACGGTTTCGGTCTTATTAGTGGATTTCCTATGGAAAGTGAGAGCAGACAGGGATGGAAACTGGGACCTCTACTTAAATGTTGTCAAAAGAATTGTCCCCTATTTTTTACTCTTCAATCATTATACATTATACATTATTATTATACATTAAGCACGAGGGTGTATTCTGTACTTGGATGACACGTCCAAATTACCTGAGGAATTGTTGAGTAACTTCAAAAAGGGCTACTTTACAGTGAAAAGACAGCAAGATAAATTCAACTGTGTTGCTTCAGATCATGCTTTGGAGCAGTCCCTCATCCGATCATCAAAGATTCAAGGGGGTTTAATCGGCATAAAAAATAGCGAGATAGCTATGAGGAAATGGTGTTTATTGTATCACGAAAAAGCTGAACTTTCCATGGCTATTCTACACATAACAAATTCTAATACATTCTAACACACATAAACGATACATACGTACGATACAACACGATACATACGATACGGTACGATATATATGTATGTATGTATGTATATATATCATTTTGAATAACCCCCAATACGTGTTCAGGGGGTCACGTTAGGAACTTCTATGGTGGTCCCGGGCTAAGTTTCACCGTGCGGGTCATGCTAATAGTTCACTTTCCATAGGAAATCCACTAATAAGACCGAAACCGTATATTTTTCTCGCGGTCACTTCATAGAGTTGTACGTACTGCACAATGGATGTATGATAACAATCCGTTTACAGGACGCTTTGTGCCGAGGCCGAGACGAACTGACAAGGAAACACACCATCCGGCTATTCTCAGCTGGAAGATAATTGCTTTGGTCTGCAATAAAACAAATGCAAAAAGATTTCATTACTACCAATTGTAGCACTCTTGGAATTTCGATGAAAGAAGTCAATAAGAATAGATCATGAAAATTCCGTTTATCACCATGACGAACGCACCACCAAGGTATCAAATCTGTAGTATATTTTTATATCTAGGGATATTTTCAAAAGTGAACATGAGTCTTGTTAAAACATTTGACAAAATATTTCAAAATGTCTTGGATAAAAAATAAATCACGCTTTTAATAAATTAAAGTGTTCACACAGATTCAAACTTGTAATATTACTTATTATTTTTTAGTCTTCATAAAAGCCAGGACCAATAACAATAAATGACGTTTACAATGTAGTATCACAATACAATGTAGTATCAACATACGTTTCACCCACTGCCACCAATATAGAGACCGGCGCTGCACTTATCTGAGGCACTTAACGCTGCACTTCGCCCATGCTCGGCACTTCTCACAACTTCTCATTTCTGTCTGAACAACTTGGAGATTAAATTTACTGTAGTTTTTTTTTTAATACCAGGCAAATAGAAAATGTTCTCTCGGTCAAAAATCGTCGCAATAAGTAATCAGTGGCAAATATTATTTTTAACACGTTTTGTTTCGTACGACTTATATCAGTGTATACATTTAATTTCAGTTTTTACTGATTTTTGATTGTTATTTATTGTCTACCAACAATGTTTAAGATTAGGTATTACTTTAGATAATTAAATCAATAAGCATTAAGTTATAATAGTAAATGTTAATTATTGTAACGTGCATTAAGTCTCCGGTCTACAATACAGAAAAATCTACGTCGCAGCGTAAACATATATTGTTAAGAAGCGTTAAAGGTCCGCAGAATTTCTGTTTGTGGCTACAAACAGAGTTTAATGCTAGTTTTTAGATTTTTAAAATAATATTTCTGTCTTAATAGTACAGCTGATTAGCTAACCTATTGTGCATTTTTGATAAAAGCACCAAATTTGACACAGAGGTCGACCGATGTGATGTGAACAAATTCTGAGGTAATTGTAATATAACCATTACTCCTATAGAAATTGAAAGTTTTTTCAAAACGTTCTAAATAACGTACTGATTTTGAAAATAATAATTTTTCCCGCGGAAAAGTCGGAAAAACCGGGAAAATGGGGAAAAACGGGAAAAAATATTTTTCCCCGGAATATAGCGATGTGGGTACTCACATTGAGTGGAATTTTACCCTGAACACGAATATGAAACCCCTTTCACGATTTAATCTTTCATAAGCGAGTTATCGTAAAAAACGTGTAAACTCTACACAATCCAGGGGGCCCGGTGGGATTCCGGGGTAATTGGGTGGGGAATTTTCTTCAGACTAGGTTAAATGTAATAAAAGGAAAACTTTCCCTAAAATGGGAAATTTTCCCTAAACCGGGAAATTTACCCAAAACCGGGAAATTTGCCGTTTTTTTGGAATTTTCTCAATGACGGGAAATTTACCCTTGTTACAACAATTTTAATTATTATATACTAACCTAACTCCGCAGAGCGCTGTATGGGAAATTTTCACTTTTTCGGGAAAAACCCCCTAAAACGGAAAAATTCTCTAATTTGGGAAATTTCCCCTTAAACGGGAATCCCGCTATACAGCGCTCTGCGGAGTTAGGTTAGGTTATGATACAGTATACACAAACTATTTACATAATACAGCAAATTTGTATTTATTTATCATAACCTAACATAACCTAACTCTGCAGAGCGAAATGTTCACTTTTTCGGGAAAATTCCTCTAAAACTGGAATTTCCTCTAACTAGGGAAATTTCCCCTCAAACGGGAATCCCGCTATACAGCGCTCTGCGGAGTTAGGTTAGGTTAGGTTATGATGTATATAAATACACAGATTATTTACATAATACAGCAAATTTGTATTTATTTATCATAACCTAACATAACCTAACTCCGCAGAGCGCTGTATGGGAAATTTTAATTTTCGGGAAAATTCCCTTAAAACTGGAATTTTCTCTAACTTGATAAATTTCCACTTAAACGGCAATCCCGCTATACAGCGCTTTGCGGAGTAAGGTTAGGTTAGGTTATGATATATACACATACACAAATTATTTACATAATACAGCAAATTTGTGTATTTATTATAACCTAACTCCGCAGAGCGCTGTAAAGAGGTATTCCCGTTTAAAGGAAAAATTCCCGTTCTAGGGAAAATATTGGTTGGGAAAATAAAGTAAGTGTATCAAATACCTATGAATTAATAGATCAAATTAAAGATGTAAACGTTGTCAACAATTCAATTTTTCTATCGTTGGATGTAAAGGACATGTATTCTAACATCTCTATAGGGGAAACTGTAGCAATACTCAAACGACAATAATTAACAAACCGAGGTTAACTTACAACTACTCAAATTAATGGCATTATTAAACTGACAAAAGCGACATTAAATCAAAATTATATCAAGTACAATAATTCATTCTATATACCAATGGGATCCCCTCTTTCTGGTCTATTAGCAGAAATATATATGAATGAATTAGAAACTACAAAGATAACTAATAAAACCAACCCTTTTAAATCACAAATAAAATATTGGTATCGTTATGTTGATGACGTTCTTTGCCTTTTTGAAGGTACTAGAGAGGAGGCAGAAAACCTTCACACCTATCTAAACTCACTCTCTAATAAAATTCAATTTTCGAAAGAAGTAAAAACAATAAAATTAATTTTCTATATATAAAGATTTCTAAGGAAAATTACAAACATTCATTTGAAATCTATCGAAAAGCAACTACAACAGAAACAATAATACCTTCAGATTCAAACCACCCTTGGTAACATAAGTTAGCAGTTTTTCATTCAATGACTTATCGATTAATCAACGTTCCTATGTCGAATAGCAATTTCAACAAAGAGAAAAATCGTATAAAACGCTTGGCAGTAAAGAATGGCTACAAGACGACTATAATTGAAAGAATGATAAGAAAGAAGATCAAAAAGAAAAATGAAAGAAGAGAAACGTCAACAGAAGAAAACCAAAAAGAATATATATGTATTCCTTATAATACAATCATAAATAAAGCTACAAGAAGAACATTTTATAATTCAAATATTATAACAGCTATAGAACAAAAAATAATGCTTATAAAATCATGAACAACAGAATACTAAATGAAAGAAACAACCAAGTAAGAGATTTAAACAAATCAGGTGTCTATCAGATTAAATGCAGCGACTGTGAAAACTACTACATCGGGCAAACCAGTCGAAGTTTTAATACGAGATTTAAAGAACACATCCAAGCCCTAAAATCCGGAAACAGAACGACAATGAAATCAAACTTCGCTGAACATTTAATTGAAACAAGACACAGCTATAAAAGTATCAATGACAACTTAACGATATTATAATACAAGAAAGAAAGATATAAATTATATGTAAAAGAAGACTTTCATATATATATGAATTACGAAAATAACCCGAATAATTTGCTGAACACCATGAACATACATCAAAGAAATCCGACCTTCGACAAAAATTGTCATATTAAAAAAGGATAAAAGAAATAATTTCATATTATATACCTCAAGACAATAACAAAATATTATATTCAAGAAAATCCCCCATATTCTAAGTTTAATTTTAACATATGATTCTTAATTTATTCACCATTTAATAATTTGAACTATGTGAGGTTACAAAAATAATGTAAGACATGACTATGACCTAAAGGTTTGAAACTAGTCGTATAGTAAAACATATTATGTTAAAACCAAAAAGGGTACTCTGTTTATAAAATTATGCTTAAAACTAATATATATATATATAATTTTGAACGACACCCAAAAACGTGTTCAAGGGGTCATGTTAGGAACTTCTGTGGTGGTCCCGGCCTTAAGTTTCACCGTGCGGGTCATGCTAATAGTTCACTTTTCCATAGGAAATTCACTAATAACGTCGTAAAACGAAAGACGAATGAAAGTGTGACGTTTAATTAAAACGAAAGAGTGAACCACTAAAACACATTACATTTACATATTGCAACAGAATAGCGGGTAGCGTAATGCTTGTACGAAGCGTTAAACAATATCCGGTTATTGTAGCAGGCGGGGTATTGTTGTAGACTGGGCCTGGCAAAGACCGAAACATTAAATGTTACGTTACTTTTTTATCAGATGGAATGAAGAAAGAGCGTTTCCTGCACTATGTCAGAGAGTAGTGAGACATTTGGTCAAATAGAAATTCAAGCACAGATGATTATTTATGATGTACAACAAATGTGGAAACATTAAAAAATATCAATTGCATACCTGACATCATCATTCGAGGGATATTGTAACCGAATTTGCTCCGATGCCTGTAATAAAGTAACTATGTTTATAGCATTTATCTTCAGTTTGTTGTATCGTTCTTAAAACTTGAATTGCGGAGTGCATGCCATGAGATTGGACATTCATTTGCATATTGCATATGAATTAGAATTCCTCCACGTGTCAAAATACATAACACAATCAAAATTCCCTCAGGGCTTCACCCCATTGGCATTAAAGGTTTCATGGTTTATCTATGGTATACGATGCAGGTAATTTGAAATGTGATGATGTAATCATGTGTTTGTTAGTCGTAGGCTACAAGTTGATCAGTGTCTCCACAGAATGCAGGACAATCAAATATTGTTCGCTGTCCATCAGTCTCCACGGTGTAACTGGGAGCATCAGCCTCGATAATGGTACAGTATACCACTACTTTTAGCGAATTTCCCCTATAGGGAAGAAGCTATTACCGTAGTCGGCATGGTAAGACCTAGGCCCGGGACCATGATAACTTTTAGTTTTGAGGTCCCCAGACCCCAAAAACACCATTCGTTCGATACTGTATATATATATATATATATATATGTGTGTGTGTGTGTGTGTGTGTGTGTGTCCGTGAGCACGATAACTCTCGTAAAAATGATCCGATTTTGACGAAATTTGGTATAAACATGTAAAGCAGCATTTATGACTTTAAGTTAGAAAACCAGACAGATCGACCTATCCGAGGGGGTATTTTGGGGGGTTTTGTACCCCAAAAATGGTTTTTTTGAATTTTGTACATATAATTTTTGAAAAAGTCAAATTTTAGTTTTGACCATTCAATTCAGCTTAAAGAAACACACAATTTGGTATTTCGATCATTCCTCTACGGTAATTGGTTACCGAGATATTGAAAGTGCTAAACACAGTACGTTGTCTAATGTTATTCTTATGGAGGAAAAGAAAATTTTTGTATCTCGCTTATTTATGAACGTATACTGACGAAACTTGGTATACAGCTTCATCTCGTTGAGGTCTATTGATATTTGCTCCAAAAAATCTTTTTTTGCATAATTCTCCCGTAGCAGCAAACCTGCGTACTCAGTCCCCATGTTATTCTTATGGATAATAATTAAATGCTCTGTCTCCCTTAATTGTGAACATAAATGAATAAAAACTGGTATACGACTTCACCTAGTTGAGTTATATTGATATTAGCATAAAAACCCATTTTTTGTGTTCCTTGTTGCAGCAAACCTGCGTACTCAGCCCCAATGTTATTCTTATGGAGAATAATTAAAATTGTATATATCGCTTATTTGTGAATATATTTTTATGAAACTTGGTAAGTGTGGCTTTATGTAGGATTAAGACATTTATATCTCCATTGGAAATTCGCTGATTATGCAGGTTTGCTGTGACGGGGGTATTTAAACTTGTGTAATTTTCACGCGATTGCGTTGTATTACAAATTTATTTCTGATAAAGTTGCTTCTTGTTGTGTTACACAACTATGTCGTCCCAGGACTACCTTAAGACTGGTCTTTACCAGTTTTGAGGCTGACATTGGGTACAGCAAATGAAGTTGTCATTACATATGGTAAGTCTTTTGGCTGTCCATTATGACAAACTTCCCTTTCACCTTTGGCCCCTCCATCTGCAGCGGCTAGAGGCAGAATCTCCGGTTTGGTCCCCACCTGCCAACCTGAGAATGGATGGTCCCTGGCTGTTGTACATGTATACCCTGTCAGTTGAGTTGACCAGTTGGAGGGCAAAATGAGGGTCCCCTGTTTGAGAGCCTCATCCCAGCTGCCACAGGAGCACGGGAGTTGGCCCTCTGAAGGGTCGATTTGACTGCCGTCCCTTCCTACCCTTTCCTTTCCTGCTATATCCTATATTTCCGGTAACCTGCGCAATATTCCCGCTTGTGGAAGATGTGACTAGCAGCTATGCTGGGGTTTCCTAATCCGCAACAATGATGATGATGACACAACTCTGTCGTGGATGTCAAGCTGTTACCCATTGTGCAATATTACTCCGCCCCGATAATTTACTTTGGAGGAACTCGCTCTGTTCATTCGCAATGTTTTACTTTTTAATACGTTTATAAATTTTATAATATTATTCGTATGTGAGCTTAGCGAGGAAATCAACAACGCGTATATGAAAATTATTAAATTAAATTACATGCTTTAAAATGTATATTGATGTACATTAAATGACAAGTATAGGACAAATAATCTCTAGTTTATACATCAAACAAAAGGTACAAAATTGCAATTATTTAGAATATTAATCTAAAAAATGTTAAAAGTAATTATTTATAGTTCTGCGCTAGAGAAAACCCTTCATCAAGAGTTGGTTTACAAAGAAAACCGCTTTGCTTCTGATGTTAGTCGGTATATGTGAGCTCAAATCCAGTAACACGGCGTTACGTCTGACTATTGATTGTATTCCAGGAATATCATTAAAACCACTTCGATAAGGTTGATTCCGAAACATTTGTGTAGTACAATCTGTGGTGCGTTTCATAAATATAATCTACAAATGTAACTTATCTATATAACTAGATAATTAATTCACTTTGAATCAATACAGTTATCAATAATTATATTCATTATTTTCTTTCGTTGTTGTGGTAAATCTACAAAATAAAATTACTTTCGAAATATTTACCCTTGCGATATTAACTTAGGAACTGGAGGTTATAACGAAATCTTTAATGTTAGGTAACACCGTTATTTTATTTTATTTGACAACATTATAAATAAATTTTACAAAGACATTAATAAACATTAATTATTTTAATAGACATTTTAATAAACATTATAAATATATAACATATAAATAGTTAATTAATTTACCATTAATCAGTAGTGAAACGTCCTACAGGACCATAATATATCAGAGTGCTTCTTGATCAAGATCAAAGTGTTAGTCCTTTCAAAGGTTGTCACAGGCTCTAATAGATATCTGTTGGCACTAGAGGTTTTGAACTCTGGTTATCAATGCAACTGGATTGTGAAGTATGGGTCAGCTAAAGTTTAAATATTGTAATGCAAGAAACGGAACAAAAACACTATTAAATCCGTCTCTGTGTGTATAAGAAAGTTGTCAAAATATCAACATTTCCGCGTGAAAATAAAAAGGAACGGCGTCTCGGAAAAGATACCAAATGTTAAAGTACGCTCTAATAAGATGCAGACAAGACAAGGAAGGTGTAGCGGTGCAGTGAACAATGTGCAACATGCATCTCTTGCTTAGTTAGGACCTGACATAATACATCTTATGCCAAGCTAATGCTTCCATGTCTTAACTATTTATTCTAAGTTTGAAATTTATTGCCCCCCACCCACTGTGTAAAGTCGAATTTTACTCCTTATAATGAGGGAGTAAAGTGCTACTTTAATTCCCTAGGGAGGCAAAGTAAACCCATAAGAATAACATTGACAATCTGACAACACAGTACAGTGGAGAACTGGCAACGCTGTAGCTATGACATGCGGAACACAATCAGCTGATGTTTCGCTGCAATAATTAACGCTGCAGCTATAGCGGAATTGAATCAGCTGATTGATATTTTGCTTCGCTCAGCTGCAATTAACGTTCCAAGTTGGAGGTTAGTTATTACGCATTACGCAACCAAAATGGACAACGATTATAAATGTAAATACTTATGGATACTTTTGGATTTTGGGGTGGGGGAAAAATGTTGTGTGCATTACGGGAGTAAAGTACATCGTCTCCCTCGGGGAAATTGTCGTCCTCGCCTACGGCGTCGGGTGCCAACAATTTCCCTCAGGGACACAAAGTTGCACTTTATTCCCTTAATACGCAAATAACTATTTTTGTGATGAAGAGTTACTTAAAATTTGTAAGCAAGTATTACCACACATTTAAGGGTGCGCCCTACCTGCCTTCCGCACCCTAAAATAAGGGTTTTGCATCTCCCACATTGTAGGCTCAATTGTTAACCAATTAAAAATAATTTGTTGCCATTTCATTCACGAAATGTTCATCTATGTATCAAACAATTTAAAAATCGCGATTTTAATTCAAATAAGTGGTAGGCCATTAGTAAAGTTTTCAAATTAAGCGTTTTTCTAAAGCTTCCTAACGTAACAATTATTTTTGAAAAAAGGAACCGTACAATACCTAGATTGGAATCTGAAAAGTGTGAAACTGCAAATATTTTGATATAAATCTGTAAAATAACAGTGGGATTGAGGAGAACAAAAAGGTCTTCAAGTGTAAATCTGCATGGCCCTGCTTGGTGGCGGCGCGGCGCTAAACATTGGGCGAATCATTCAATCTGGGGTATAGGGCCGTAGTAGAGTCGGCCTTGGTAGGGCGCACCCTTAACATAACTGCATCAAGAATAATTATAGTTTCATGTCACAACGTTTCGGGATCTGGATTCTGACTGTGTCTTCAGGTGCGAAGAATACCTATGGACATCCGGTATTAAAAGCTGAACACAGGTTTATGAGAACAGTAGTAATAACAATTCCCAATTCCCAAATTAGAAACCATATAATTTCTCAACCAATATTATACTAGTATATATTTTTTAACTACCCATATTGCATTTTAAGCAATTAATAACATTGACTGCGTTAACATTTGAAAGTATATAAATTTGTATAATTTGTGGATACTGCTTACAGAAGGTACATTGTGTAACCTAACAATGTGTTTCAAAACGTGTCCCTTTTCTGGTCTGTTAACTCTTCTTTCTTCTTGCACCCATCCCTAATATTAATATTATCATAAATTGTTAGCTACTCGAATCCAATAGCTTCGAAAACGTTAACACATATTTATTTGTTATGTTAATTCGATATTTAATAAGAATGGTTTCAATTTGTTTGTAATGGTGTGTTAGTGGTGGACACGTTTGAGACCATAAACCGTTGCAAACATCACTTAAAGCTTGTTATTTTATTTGTTTTATTGTTTGTTTTTATAGTTATTTTTTGCTAAGAAAGTTATTAGCCAAGTAAAATAAAAAAATCCAGAGCTATTGAAGACCTTAGAAGTATACCATGGTATGCATAAGTATTCCATAAGTGTACGCATAAGTGTACATTTATTACAATTATATAGATTAGAAGTGTTTGATATTACACTGATGATTTGTATGGCCTTCATTCATTTCTTCTTTGTAATATTGTAATGTTGACATCCAAGTGGTTTAATGAGGCCAATGGCTAAGTAAAGCTATGTTGAACGTGCCTATAATCACTTGACACTTAGCATCATACTTTTCTTGCCCTCGAAATTACTTCTTAGATACATTCAAATCCACTGCAATTAATTAACATCGACAGCAGCTTTTTCGCCCTCCTTCTCTTTGTCCGAACAAAATTATTCGACCAAAATAAAAACTTCAAACGGAGTATAAAACCCGCTTCTAATGCATAAATGCATAACGGCTTCTATAGGAGTTGTTGCCGCGCCCCTATCATCATACAATCAGCCCCTATACGTCACCAGGTGGCGGGCGCGGATAGACGCTCCACAGCCAGACAGGCAGACAGACAGGTGACCTACACCTGGCTCGCTCTGCTCATCTGGTCATGTTTATTAGACAGTTTAGGTTGTCCTGGTTAAGTGAATTGTGATAGAGGCAGGATGAAAAATTTAGAATTGACTAATTTCTACGGTTCAAAATTGTTCGTGTCAGGTGTGACATAGGACTCAAAAGGTCAAGTACCAGTGAGACACCCGAATTTTCATCAACTTAGGGTTCAAGTTCAATTTTATTGGTTGCCGGATCACTATCTAAACACCTGGGATGGGTTTACTTTTATTGTTGTGGTGGACATTTGTGGCAAGCTTCCTGACGTTTAGGTACACGTACTGTTGGGTACATGACACAGACGGGTACATGAACGGTTGATGGGGGTTGATGGGGCTCATTAGAATGTGACAGCGACACAAGGGCACAACACCCAGATGTGCGGCTCCACAGACTGCGGTGCTAAGGGCTGAGGGGGTAGGGGAGATTCCACGCCATATGAAATTCATTTATGATCGTTTGTAAGACAGTTCTGACTTTTAAAATAAAAGCACAAATCCTTGTTCAGTAATATTAAGCTGAAATAGCTGGTGATGCATTCAAACAGTTCTAGAGCATTAATGTTTTGAGTTAAATATGAATACATAAAGTAATGAAACGGGCTACACGATCTGTGTAGGCTTATCAACAACTTTGCTCGGTTTCGAGCTCTTTTTTGCTTAATTGGGTAAATATATTTTACCCTCTAAAATTAAGGTTTCTCCTGAAGGGAAGCTCTTTTCATTTTTACAAGGTTAAGTCAAAAATCATTTTACAACCTTATGTGACAGGGGACCCCTTTCTAGGCCCACTAGCCCACAGTCCAGAATATCGCTACATTTAGGCAGAAGAATACTGACGTATGTAAATCCATTAATGTGAATCAAATGTATGTAGATGTGTATCATGTGTGTAGATGACATGAAGAGATGAATTGTATGTCGGCTATTCGTTTTTAGAACTATGAATTGGGCATATGTAGAGATAGTTTAACCCATGAATAAACTATTTATTATTATATTAAATAAACCTCAGAAAGCTTAACGGAAAGCTCCTCCCAACAGCACCGCAACTTAGAGCCGAACAGAGGAAATTGGTGTACCCATCATGTTCCACTATCAAATTTTAATGACCCCCACATCTAACCCTTATCAACCTCTTTTGCATACCCATTTGTCTAATGTACAAAAATGTCAGTGAACCCAGTGTACCCAACTGAAGCGCCACGTTTTGGAAAGTGTTAAGTGAGTAAAATTAAAACTCGCTAAGGCCTCAAAATAAGATAAATGTAAAGCCTTGCACGAGAGACACGAGAAGATCAGAAGAGCTAAAACGATGTTTTCGTTTATAAAGGAATCGAAATAAATATATAAACGTGTTGAAGAATTAATTCATTTGTTGTCTGTTCATGGTTCAAACGCGGTACTAAATTATACCCCATAAAGTAGTGGATGTTACGCATAAAGACTCATTTAAATAAACATAAAACCTGCTAGATTTACCGGAATACAAAAATTAAGGAATGAAGTCCAATAACCATTGAACGTCAAACAATGTTTCCTTCTCTGAAGCAAGCAACTAAAAAAACATACTAAACTATGTACACACTAAATTACAATAAATAAGGGACGGTCAAAGCCTAGATGAAACGGGTTGATAAGGCGGGAGTGGGAGGGTCGCCTTAAGGGATGAAAACCGTTAGGGCGCAGGTGGTGTGGTTCGACCTAGATCCTATGGTAATATGGTTACCGCTTTACCCACCTACCCCTACCATACATCATACCCCCGACACCACCGAGCCTTTATAGAGAGGGGAATATCAAGCATACTTAATGTTATCAGAAATGAACGTGGATACAAATTTGTGATTGGAGAATAAATTGTCCACGACCTCCATTTTTGTATGGGTAATATACTGTATATTAATAATTAATACTGTAATGTTAATTGTATAAGAAAGAAATAAGACAAAAGTGGTGAACTTCTGTCTCTTTGCAGGTTGTTGAAACTAAATTACGACCAAGAAGGCTGAAACGTGAAACATTTATAGAAAATTACAGATCTCCATGAAGCCCAAATTTTGCCCTTATTTTTTCCTTAAATCCAACCTTAAAGTATAACAAAATAGCATAACTTAAAGACCAACTAATGCTAACAGTAATTATTTATAATATTTCTGAAATGTAATCATTTCAGATTATTAAATATGTCAGACGTAATCATTAGCACTGATCCAGTACATCCATAAAAACTTAATAAATACGTTAAAGATTATAGCCTCTACAAGCCACTATTATTTATAATACACTTTAATGAAACTAAACTATATATCTTATACAACAGAAATTAAAGTCGATGCAATTTAATATTTGGTTGCATAAAGTGTTCTCAACCTATATATTTGTAGAGGTAATACAATACATATTTTATATATAATACACTACAGAATAGAATTTGCACTATAACTCTTATAAATGTCAGAAATGAAGGTCAATGCAATTTAACCTTTGGCTGATTAAATTTTCCTCGACCTAAATATTTGTATGGATACACCAGAATAACATTTATACCATATATATCTCATGACAATGCGAGAGATAATAATAAGATAATTTCTTCGTATATTATAAGAAATTAATAATTTCACCATAAGATATAATGAGTACCTTATTTACCCTTACCTTATTGCTATCTAGCCGACTATCGTATAAGATCGCGATGACGAACTGAGATCGATTATATCCAACTTTGGTTTTACTTTACCATCTTCTATATGTAAGCGAGGTGAGTTTAATAACATATTATATAATTTTTGTGTATGTACTGTATGTCTATAGATTCTGTTTAACCGTAACATATTTCACAAAAAGTTATAATACAACTTTCGTCTCAACCTTAAGAGGACGTTGGATTCAGAAGAAATATCGTCGCTGACCCTAGCGCTACGGGCTATTTCAATGTTAAAATGCACAAAACATGTCTTTACTGAAGAGCATATTTTTTTTTGTTACTGTTTGACCTATTGATTTGGTATAAATTTTGTTTTAATCTTTATAAAGTTTTGATTAGTGTTTGCTGGGAGTTTTATTGTTTAATTACTAGGAAAAACTACAAAATATGTATAAAAATATAGACTTTAAATTACTATATTTTTGGAAATGTATTATTTTATTTAGAGAATAGCGAGCAAACCACCTGTGCCATCAAAATACCTTTAATTTGAGACATCTTTCATAATCGTGTGTTGATAAATAAGCAAGATATATGGTTTTAAGTTTAACATTGTTCTTATGGAGGTAAAATCCAACATGGCCGCTCTCCAACGCCCTCTTAAATCCATACCTGAACACGACACATTTTTAACGCCGTGTAAATTACCTTCACGCTAACGTTGTTCATCGTTTCGTCTCTGATCTGGTTTGAGCAAAGGGAAGTTTTTGTATTCACATATGTTTTGAAAAAGCCGTTGAGTTTATTTTTGTAATATGGTAGTCTTACTTTACCATAAGACCGACTACGTAACAGATCAGTTCATATTCAGTCGCAGCCACCAGTGGATGACGTCATAGTCACAGCTGTATTCGCGCCGCAAATGAACGGCGAACAAACTCCTCATGGGAGGCGAATCCAACGCGGTGATCCATAGTCTGCTTAGCTATTCACACAACGACCATAAGCATACATCACGATTTATGCTCTCTGTTTTGTTGCTCTCGCCACCCTACAATATTCTGCCATCCCTCACTTTTTGTTTTCACACAGATACTTCCTGAATTATAAACTATGAAAATTGGGCTGCTTGTTTGTTGTCTGATTGGTATAACAATTACTCAACATCGTTTATCTTATGACTGGTAGTTTGCCAGATATTTGACCAGGATTTTATTTTTATATTTACAATTTTTTACTTCTATACATTTTTTAAAAATCTACAATCATTGTGAAATATTTTGATATGGTTTTATGTATGGTTGATTATATTACACCGAAGACAGTAATACACAATTGTAGGCTTAAAACTAAAATTTAGAACTGTAAACACTAAAACATTAAAATCAAACCCGTACACACTTGTTTTGCGAGTTGACTGGTCAATTTTAGCATTAGTGTTTCGTGAATATTAATAAATGCATGAATCTTCTGTGTTTATCACCACACTCATTATAATGTAGATGTTAGTTTATTTTCACATATAGTTGTTTATCTGTGGATTTCTCTCTAATTTCCTGAATTTATAAATACTGTTTAATTTATGATTTCACCTATTTAGTGATAATATTTGATTTATTTATCTGTATTGACTCTCTTTCATTTTTCATCAACATCTATAGATATTTGTATATTTTAAAAGTTCACCATAGATTATCAATTTGTATTTACTAACGAAAACAATTGTAATTTTTTTTCTCCAGGATTCTTAGTTGTTTCCACATTACATTATTATTCTTGGTAAGGAAAATCCAAGTGAATAAAAATATACAATTCTTACAAAACCGCCTTAGGTACATAACGTAACATTCTTGCGAGAGATTTGATTAGTCTTGTTATTCAAATTCCAAGTAAGTAAAAAATTTAAATGTACAATTCTTACAACTTGGTGACGCAGAGTATTCACCGATTTCCTCTGAGCAGCTAAACATAATGGGTTGTCAGTGAACTCGAAAATACATCTTTTATAATTACATTTTGTGAAGTCAATAAAGGTCAAAGTTGTTTTCGTAATTTTGTAATTATACTAACATTCCACTATTCCTTTGCGTTCCGTTGGTCATCCACCTCCACTACATTTGTTGTGGTCCGAAAAATAAATATATTTTATAGAATATATAATAGAATACATAAACCTCTTTACTAATTTTGGTCAAGGTACCAATAATAGCCTTTCATCTATGAGTTATACCTTATGGTCCAGATTAATTATATCTTAAATACATACCTATATATCTTATTTGGCCGTCCAACGTAAAATTTCCCTACTTGAGATATCTACAGCTACGTCCAGCCAAATGTGGTTGTACTTGTATACATAATTCATCCAACGTTTTTGACATGATCACGTTACACAATATAAGTAAGAGCAACATAAATATTACTGATTTCTGTCAGTTAAAGATAATCTGTCCTAGATTCGATACTAAATCGATTATTTAACTTATTGTTTAAAAACATAACGTGTTATACTCCATATTCATTTTCATTTGTAAATATGTTATTTTTTGTGTTGCTAGTAAATTAGAATATTCTCAGTTACAGTAGACATAAATTATATAAGGAAAATGTTCAGTACCAAAACCACACCCCAGTACAAATTCATTAATATGTAGCCTTGATATCTATGATGATCAATGTATGATTCTAAATTGGTATTACAATAACAGCTGTCACAACCCCCTAAACATAGTTAACGAATCCTCTTATATTTAAAACTTTAAATGGGGGTTACTAAATAAAATATAAAATCTTCCACCCTAAAATAAGAGATAATTTTTCATTTGATGTATAAATCCGAAAATCTGATTGATGTCAATGGTCCCGGCTAAATTGCACGCCACCGCCGTGAGGTGGTATTTGTTTTGAAGTGCCCTCCCCTCCCCCTCGCCCTCAAGTCACACTATCACGTCTAGACAGTGTCTGGCCGTGCGGCCCCGCTACTACCCCAGCTGAACATGTCGACTGGTACAAACCGTCCTGAAAACACCAGCTAACTTTCTCTTTTACCTGTGCCGTGCATTTGTTCGTGTTTTTCTATTCGTTTTTTTTATTCGTTAAAATTGTTTTTATATTTCACAACTGAGAATAAATATTTGTAATTTTAACTGTCACACATATTTTAAGTAGATTTAAGAGTACATAGGCCATATTACTTTGTTGCACAAAATTAAAATATTAAAAAGTAATGTGCGTCTATAATATGTTCAGTCCTATTACAAAATACCAATGAAGTTCAAAGGTGCACTTCTGTTTTACAGGTTGTTTCAAAAATTGCCTTCACAAATAAAATTGTTATGCATTAACAAATTACAAACAATTCTTTTTAGTAATTCTACATTACGTAATGTGTAAGACGTCTAGCTATTCATATGCCTGAACAATGGTCACAAGAATATCAGACACATTAATTCGCTACAGTGGAATTATTTTGTTATTATTCTGTCCCCAGCGCGACTTGCAGTTATGCAGTTATCCGCTATAGGAACATAATTGTAGATATAGTCATCACTCACAGTTAAAAAATAAAACTATCTATACTACATTCACTATTGCAAAGAATAACGAGTACTGTACAATGTGGGGATTAATTTAGCGAAGTCTCCGTCAAATATCGCTGTTTACCAGAGATCGTCACCTCAGACGCTGACGTTGCAATTAAAGGTGTCTGTTGTTATCTAGGTCAGTGCCACAGGCACATTAATTGCAGTGATAGAGCCCGCTGTCAGACCGTCCGCCTGTCTGTCCACCGTTGCATAACTCGTCTAGACGTCCCATTTGATGTCGCCGCCTGCTGTCTACGTGCTGCAGTTGCAACTGCACTCATGTATCACAAGTGCCCTCGTGGCAGCAAGCCTGCGTACCTTGCGGATCCACGACGCGTTTGGGATTAAATATTTAGGTATCCTTTTATATTGTGACAACAAAGTGCAAGTCACAAGTTAAAAATGTAACTGGATCTACAGTGACTTTTACCCATATCTCGTTTATGCTTTAACCTTTTGGGGGTCAGACAATTTCTAGTACAAACAAATCACGTTTCAGAAGATGATTATAATTGTGTTTGAACGCTTGCGGCTACAACCCTGAAATTAAATTTTTCGTAAGTATGGGCTGTTGACCTCTACATCCATATAGTTTTGAACCCCTAATGTTCTTAATGAAAACCGTGGCATTTTGTAGTCCAAGATATACACAACTTATACCCTTTTCGCCAACGATTACATATCCCCACTTGTCAAACATAAAATCAATTATTCGAGAAAACTAGATTACTACTCCTCTAACAAACTTTTTAATGCATTTCCTGGTATTAATGCTATTACAGTATCCATGAGTAAATAATTTATAATTTAGAAATTTAGAAAATGAGAAAGGTTAACGAATTAGATGTTTTATCAAGAACGTCGTTGAATTTTGTACATTTTATAAATGACAATACTTGTTACCGCAATACAGGAGTTATTAGTTATTGATTAAAATCATAAAAAGTTAAATTAATTTAGCATTTATACCTGCTTCACCCTCAGGAATAAATATAATTAATTCCTGAAAAATTCCTTAATTGACTGATTAACAGACTGATTAATTCCTTAATAAACTGATGTTATTTTAATTAAAGGTGGTTTTAAAATCCCGTCTGTGCTTAAGGCTACGGTCTACGGAAAAACCTGCGCCGCCGCGTGAAAAACTTGTTAATATAGGGAAAAGGAGCATTGCGCAGGATCCCTCTTTGCGGCTGTGGTATTTATGTTATCAACATACCATAAACGGGATTTGACAAAAGAAAGTCAGTTCTACTCATGCTCTTATTTAGAATTACAAAATAATGTTTCAGCAATTTAAGTTGCTGTAGTTTGAAAAAATCCATTTTTTACATTTAAAAGGGCTTTTAAATGCAACGCAATTAAACAAATTAAATACTCCCGTCGCAGCAAACCTGCGTACTCAGCGAATTTACAATGCATAAAAATGGGACTCACCACTACCTAGAGCCACTTACCAAGTTTCACAAAAATACATTCATTAACGCGTGATATATAGCATTTTATTTATTCTCCATAAGAACAACATTAGAATTGAGTACGCAGCATCGGTGCAACGAGAAAGATAAGACATGAGTTTTTTTATTTTATCAATATAACTCAACCAGGTGAAGCTACATACCAAGTTTTATTAATTTATGTTCGTAACTAAGGGAGATATAAAACTTTACTTATTCTCCATATGAATAACATGGGGACCGTGGGTGCAGGTTTGCTGCTACGGGGACTATCAACAAAAAACTTGTTTTTTGTGGTAATATCAATATACCACAACTAGTTGAAGCCACATACCAAGTTTCATCAATATACATTCATAAATAATCGAGATATCAAATTTTATTTATTCTCCATAAGGATAACATTGGACAACGTACTGTGTTTAGCACTTTGAATATCTCTGCAACGGTTGGACGTAGATCAACAATTTTAAAACACCAAAATGTTTGTTTTGTTGAGCTAAACATATTGATAAAAAGAAATGTGTAGTTTTTAGTAAAATTATCTGAGAAAAATCTAAAAACCTTTTTCCCTTAAGATTAACATGGGACACGTTTTTTGGATTTTCCCCGCAACCATTTAACCAAGTTTAATGATTCGAAATACTAAATTATTTGTTTTTTTAAGCTCTACAAAATGGCTATAATCAAAATTGAGTCTTTTTAAAATTTGGGGGTAAAAGTTTCAAAAAACTGATTTTAGGAAAATTTAAAACTCCCAAAAACCCCCCTTTCCCATAGTCAGATCGATCTGGTTTTCGAACTTAAAGTCATAAAAATGCTACTCTCCACATTTGTGCCAAATTTCATCAAAATCGGACGTTTCTTTCAAAAGTTATCGTGGTAACAGACAGACACACACACACACACACACACACACACACACACACACACACACACACACACACACACACACACACACACACACACACACACACACACACACACACACACACACACACACACACACACACACACACACACACACACACACACACACACACACACACAGATAGATATTTTTAATGTAGTATGCAAAACTTAATTGATAAAAGAAAATACCGTACAAAACTGTATAAGTGTAAATTTCAGCCAAACATGCATTCATTGTTTCTACTTTGTCTTGGTTTTGTCCTGAAATTGTTTATGATAGTGAAAACTCCACTGGTGCATTGGTACCAGTAAGAAAGTGGTAATATAAAAATAGGCCTATTTAAACTTTCACTCATCACCCTCTCAGCGATTATTCAACATGATGAAAAAAATTATAGGCCTAATAGCTTTTATAAGTCAATGAGTAATTTTATGTCAAACTACTGAAGTGGGGCATAAGACAAAATGTACTACACTACTATTATTCCAGAACAAAAATTAATTTGGCTTATAAAAATTTCTAAATGTATTTCGAGGCTGGTTCACTGTCCACTTCCCAAAGTATATGCCCTAATGAAATATCTAATTACTATTATTTATTTCTTCTAATAAGCTCCTAAAAGCAAACAAACCATAAATTCAAATAAAGTAAGGTTATGTTTTGAATCACTGGGGAAGGAGTCGTCTGCTATTTGGAAAGGAGACAAAAAGTAAGTATTCGATTGTGAATTATACATACTCTATGAATGTTACTGGTCCATTATAATCGCCTGCCTCCGGAGGCATGAAGTAATTATAGACATGTAACAATTATAACTTTTTGTCTCCGGAGGCATTGGCTAATGAATTTAACAAATGGAAATATTTACAATGTAATAAAATGTTATGCAATATATTTGTTGATAATAGCGTTTCAAATATATATTCAAATTGTACCAGGTTCGTAAAATAGCATTTTCTGTCTGATAATCGTACACATACATGGAGGAAAAAATTATGGAATTTACAAGTTGATGCAACGCTTGTTAAATGGTATATATATATATATATATATATATATATATATATATATATATATATATATATATAAATTTGAACCAATAGGGTTTTTGGCATCTGGGGACCTCAAAACGAAAATTTATCATGGTCTCGGGCGTAATTCTTACCATGCCACCTACGGTAATAGCTTCTTCCCTATAGGGGAAATTCACTAAAAAGTAAAAAGGTATATTTGTAGATTTCCTCTTTAACTTTATACTTTAACTTAATGAAGGGTTTATGTAGCAGTTGTAAAGAGTGATCCAGCAAGCCCTTTCCTAGCATTTTAGAATCATCATTTAATACTCAATCGTTAATTAATCATCAATGAGTAGTAAATCATTGATCTGTAACTATTTTGAATAAAAATTACCTTACGTTTTGAATGAGCAGAATTTCTGTATAAAAAATAATAACCGTTCAATCAAATTCGAAAAATTAAATATTTGCGTTTTTATCGTATAAAATTTTTATGATGTAACAAGTACTGTTCATGGAAATCAGTAGGTATTTTTTGTTATTTTAATTGAGTTATAAATCAATGTTTTTCTTGTATCCGTTGAGCAGGAACTGAACTTAAATGGTCAGTTCTTGTGGGTGAAGAAGGTAAAAACAAAACATATTTTGGGACTGGATTGCTACCACTTCTTAAGAGTACTATTATTATTATTATTATTTTTAAATATAGAAACCAGAAATTTGACCAAAGTGTTTGCCATAGAGTTACGATTATGTTTTATAGTTATGGATAATATTCGAAACGTACGTTTCGCCAGCGCAGCGCTGGGCCGGTGTGTGAGATTTCGCTAACTTGGGGAACGCCTACATTTTGGAGACACACAATTCAGAGGCAGGGATTTGAAAAAGGCGGTCAAACAAAAGGTAACCATTCAAAGCATATGCGGCTCCTGAATGAAATGTGATTAGACATTTCATGGAGTGGGTCACAATCCGAATGGTCGTGATTTTGTGATAGTACAACAAGAGATTTATTGTTCTTGTATTATTGATTATGCTAATAAACAAAATACCCCTAGCAGCAAACCTGCGTACTCAGCGAATTTCCAATGCATATGTATGTATCTTAATACTACATAAAGCCACATACCAAGTTTCATCAATATACGTTAATAAATAAACGATTTATGAAATTGTAATTATTCTCCATAAGAATAACATGGCGGCTTAGTATGCAGGTTTGCTGAAGCAAGGAACACAAAAATGGGGTTTTGTACAAATATCAATGTAACTCAAGTAGGTAAAGCCACATACCAAATTTTATTAATTTATGTTCATAATTAAAGGAGATAACACGTTAATTATTCTCCATAAGAATAACATGGGGCTGAGTATGCAGGTTTGCTGCTACGGGAACTATCGGTCAACAAATGTTTTTTAGTGCAAATATCAACAGACCACAGCGATATGAAGCAATATACCAAGTTTCATCAGGATAAGTTGACAAATAAGCGAGATGTGCAATTTTTCTTATTCTCCATAAGAATAACATTGGACAACGTACTGTGTTTAGCACTTTCAATATCTCTGTAACCATTTGACGTAGAGCAATGATCAAAACACCAAATTGTGCGTCTTTTTAAGCTGATTCCAATGGAAAAAAACTAAAATTAGATTTTTGCAAAAATTATATATAAAAAACTCAAAAAACCCATTTTTGGGGTACAAAACCCCCCCAAAATATCCCTTTGGATAAGTCGATCTGTCTGGTTTTCGAACTTAAAGTCATAAATGCTGCTTTACACGTTTATACCAAATTTCGTCAAAATCGGATTATTTTTACGAAAGTTATCGTGCTCACGGACACACACACACACACACACACACACACACACACACACACACACACACACACACATATATATATATATATATATATATATATATATATATATACAGTTTTGAACGAATGGTGTTTTTGGCATCTGGGGACCTCAAAACGAAAAGTTATCATAGTCCCGGGCCTAGGTCTTACCATGCCGACTACGGTAATAGCTTCTTTCCGATAGGGGAAATTCGCTAAAAAATAAAGTTTATTTTTCTTATTTACTTTCGATTCAACCGGAGGATTTAAAAAACAAAAAGAAATATATTTTTAAAGATTTATAAACTTAACTACCACGATTAACATAAAAATTCACGTTCGTAAAATTGACAGTTCGGAACAACATTGAAGACACGTGAAGTTGAGCCAAACGATATTTTCGATACGCAAATAGACTCGTGTGACCCGGACGAATAGGCCTTGTACGTAATACTTTCAGAATCGCTGTTGAAAGTTCTGCGTAACCCAGAATAAAAGTGACGACTATAGATAGACTGACATCTAAATCTTACTTTTACAATAGTACTGCAATATTTGAAATGTTAAATATAATTGTGATGCCACTATGTACTTTTCTTGTACAGCATGTACTCTGTTATGTTTCCACACCTTTATTAATCCTGAGTAAATATTAAATATGCGTTAAAAATTAGTACTGTTCTACTGTATTTTTAATTTTAAAACAGATGGAAAATACAATAAAAAAACGACGACACGATTCAATCCCCAGGGAATAAAAAGAGATTTGGAACAAAAGCGGATACATCCAGCTTCAGCCCTGCATACTCAGAGGAAGCAGTCATACCAACTTATACACTGTTGGTGATGAAATTCCCTGGAGCTCTCTCGGAAACACTGCATGTTTTGTTGCCGTATGGAGCGCTCTGAGCTTGTATGTAGCTTTGTCTCTTGGAATCTGAATATCGAGGAAATATGAACCAAGATATCTGCCATCTTTTGTCTACCCGACTTGCTGTGCCAGATTGCGCCTGATTTCCTGCACGGTTGTTGATTAAATTATGTATGAATGTCACATGTTTGTGAATGTACTTCTGTATTTCAGGCCGCGGTCTTACAATATATAACCTCTAAATTTAAGCTTATTTTTTATTCATTATTTCTGGCTAAAATTTTGATATCAATAAGGTATTTTGCCATGTAAATTGTGAGGTATCTAACTCATTTGATGTAGCTCATTTACATTAAACCCCTTTTAGAATAAACTTATAATCTTATTTTTTCATGATGAATTCCTAAATAAAAAACCTAAAATAACATATTTTTAGGCTACATAAAAAGCTATCAAACTTCGTAATTTTGTATTTTTGTTCCATTTGATATTGCGACTCAACACAATATCGCGAACTGCATACATTACACTCCTGGGAATATAAATATAGCTTCCCCTCGCCGTTATGCAATGCGCAATGTGCAATGTTCAGTGTGATATGAGCAATTCGCAATATGCAAATGCAATGCGCAACAGGCAATTTTCAATGTGCACAGCATCTGCGACTTGCAAGGTGCATGCATAGCATGGTGCATAACACTGAGGAAATATTCGATAAGTTATTTTTACAATTATTGCTTCAGAACCTGTGCCCTTTGCAGTGTTACATGTCATATTAGTTGTTGTAACAACTTAGAATAACATTTAGGTGTGTTTTAATTATTAAAAACATTAGGGCCAACTTACAAAACAGCCAGTTATAGTAAAACTGCAAATATTATTAAGAAAAAAAACAAAAAAAAACTTATACATAATAGATTCAGAGCTGATATTGTTACGATACTTAACAGGCTGAATGTCAATTCAGGGGGAAGTCAGCTAAATTAACTAAACTATATAGTTTCAATTGGAGAATTTAAGAATCTTTACTCATACTATTATGGAATGTATAGTTTATAGCTTGTTCAAATAAACTTAAACATCAATACAATTCTCATTTCTATACAAAATAAAATGATAGGATGATAGGCTAACTGCAATGTTTGAGTGAAATCAATAAAACCTGTAAGTTCAATTTCAATTGTGAAATCTGTATGACATAGTTCATTATTCGGTTAGTAACATTTTAAAATTACTTCCTATATTTTTCCATCATTAACCTTTATTTCTTCACTTATCATGATTCTAAAACTTTAATATTGTAATCGTTAGCTAACATTTGTATACGAACAAATAAAGGTTTTCGGACAATGGTGCTGTCGAGACCGGAGACCGGGATCGCAATGTTTACAAATACACCGCACAGAATCCGTAGAGAGTTCATCGGAAAGATCCTAGATATCGTCGTTTCTTATTTCCAAGATGTTCAAAATGGAAATAGAAGGTCTTTGGGGGCGCACTTTGAAATATTCCATAGTCGCTGCATCCGGCGCAAAAAGTAAACTGGGTCGCTACTAGCCTGGGGGAATTTCATCGTGGTTGTTGGTAGTACTGTTTCCATTCTGCATCAACGAGTTGGGTGGTTATTAAAAAGTGTATCCTATATTCAACGTTAAAATATATTATTTTACACATTAATTTAACACTAATTTCCAATGCATAAAGTATTTGTACAAATTATATTCAGATTACATATTGTATTACAGCACAGTTTCGATTTAGCTGTGAACATCTTAAGAATGTTATAATTTATCGAAATTAATACTATAATACCTCGATAAAAACGTATTAATGTCATCCTTTAGTACAAAACTATTCTGCACACGACTATAATTGCTCTAATTAGTTGTCTACTAGCATATATAGTCAATGCTACTAGTCCGCCTGACACTCCCTGCTTATTAACTTTAGCTTATTATACTAACTTGGCAGCAACTGAAAAATATACCGAAGATTGTGCGAAATAAGTTTACTTGGTACTTGGTTTACGTGCTGAAGAAGAAAGGTATTGTACAGTATTAAGATAGACTTAGAAGAAAAACTTATTTACTTACGAACTAAACTTAAACTAAACGTGTACTAATATGAGATCAGATCTTTTTGCAGAAATACATTCATTTTCCTCTTTATTTACAATTGTAGCTTCATTGAGTCCAGAGTGTTTCCTAGTTGAATAAAAGTTATGTATTGGCTATTCGTACAGCACGTGTACATCCATCAATGATGTCTTCGCCTCTCCAGGTGTTTTAGCGAATTTCCCCTATAGGGAAGAAGCTATTACCGTAGTCGGCATGGTAAGACCTAGGCCCGGGACCATGATAACTTTTCGTTTTGAGGTCTCCAGACCCCAAAAACACCATTCGTTCGAAACTGTATGTATATATATATATATATATATATATATATATATATATATGTGTCCTCCGTGGGTGCGATAACTCTCGTAAAAAAGCTCCGATTTTAATGAAATTTGGTACAAACGTGTAAAGCAGCATTTGTGACTTTAAGTTCGAAAACCAGACGGATCGACTTATCCGAAGGGGTATTTTGGGGGGGTTTTGTACCCCAAAAATGGGTTTTTTGAGTTTTTTACATATAATTTTTGAAAAAGTTAAATTTTATTTGTTTCCATTGGAATCAGCTTAAAAAGACGCAAAATTCGGTGTTTTAATCATTGCTCTACGTCAATTGGTTACTGAGATATTGAAAGTGCTAAACACAGTACGTTGTCCAATGTTATTCTTATGGAGGATAAGAAAAATTGTATATCTCGCTTATTTATCAACGTATCCAGACGAAACCTGGTATATTGCTTATTTCATTGTGGTCTATTGATATTTGCACAAAAACCCATTTTTTGGCCGATAGTTCCCGTAGCAGCAAACCTGCGTGCTCAGCCCCATGTTATTCTTATGGAAAGTAACGTGTTATCTTGTTTAATTATGAACATAAATTAATAGAACTTGGTATGTGGCTTTAACTTGTTGAGTTAAATTGATATTTGTATAAAAACCCATTTTTAGTGTTCCTTATTTCAGCAAACCTGCATACTCAGCCGCCATGTTATTCTTATAGAGAATAATTAAAATGTCATAAATCGTTTATTTATGAATGTATATTGATGAAACTTGATATGTGGCTTTCTGTGGTATTGAGACAAATATATATGCATTGGAAATTCGCTGAGTATGCAGGTTTGCTGCTACGGGGGTATTTTGTTGCCATTACCACTGGATGTCAACGGAAAGGCTTCATTCAGTAAAATACCTGGATACAGTACTGATGAATGACATGTGTTGTTCATTGTGTTGTGCTATGTGCTGTATTGTGTTGTTGTTGTATGTGTTGTGTGTTTATTGTTTTCTCAACAAAACGGTTGTCGTGACTGCAAAACCACAGTTTCAGCGCATTTAGACTATGCGACATTAAGAGGGGGCTCTGGTCACGAAACATTTGGTGTTTCTACCTGCCTCTCCCATAAGGCCGATATAAACTTACTAAGCCCGTCCCTCCTCAACAGATTATTGGAAGCAGAGGTCGAAGCCCCCTCTAAAGGTCGATTTACTGTTGCAGTAGCATAGCTATGCGAATTATTCGCTGATATTTCTCGTAATTAAATATATAGCCTACTACAGTAAGCAACAGTAACAACAGTATTTTACGTAAAAAAACATTTTATTGTAATACAAAAGTAGCCTATATTAATATTACTATTTACAATGTAAGGTACCATTCAAGCATTACCATTGTAAATAGTAATACAAATGTAATTTTGCATTACAATCAAGTGTTATTTTTTAAGTAAAATGTGTTTTTTGCTTTGTAATTAATTATTAAAGCACATGAAATAATCATTAAGAGCTAATTAATTAGAATGTTGATTATTGTACTGATCAATATACTTTTCATTATATTTAAAAGGAAGTTTTTTTATCAGATAATCAGGAGTGTACAAGTTTTTATAAAATGTGTTATCTTTACACAGAATTGGTTTCAGTCAAAATATTAAAAAAACATGTTAGTACTGCTCGTTGTTTCAAAGTTCAAAAGTGTTAATGGGATTGGCATTACACATACAAATAAAGACTGTAATATACAGAATGTAATTTTACGGAACAAAAAACAAATGACCAAAGAGCAAACACGTAACAACAAACCCATACCGACTGGTTGTTTGTTTGTGAGATAACAAACGTGTTTTATTGATTTTAGCACTTGCCACAACTAATTCCTGTAACTATTTTTTTAGGCTGTGTTCAAACATACCACTTTAATCATTTATGTAACAGTCCACTACGCTTAGCAAATTTGAAAACGATACTTGTGCCAGTTGAATGTAATATTTTCAAAATAACAGCAAATAAAATAAACATCTTTGCATCAATGCAACCAACAGAGGGAGAATGGAGTAAAGGAACTAATGATGTCAACTTGTATCAAATTACAGAATAGTAATTTAATTATTGGAACTTAAACAGTATGAACAGTATTAAACAGTATATAATTTCCTCATTTTGTCAAGTTTAAAAATTTACCTCAAACTTTAAATGCAAAGGTTTTCAATATTATAATCTGTAATCACTCCACAGAGAATACACTTAGTTGAAGGCGCTTAGCTGCAAAACACGCAATACACAGATGTCTCTACATTGCGTTTGGTCGCTTGAAGGCGCACGTGACGAGAAGTACGCACATGAACTGGCATGCAAATATATAATAAATAAAGTAAGTTTATATCTAAAGGCGAATTTCAGCTATAAATGTAAATTGTTTTACAAACCGAACCGATGCAGAAAATGCAAAATATAATTTTATAATAACTATAATGAATAAACTTAAACTATATATTAAAACTAAAGCCATTCATTCACGACATAACTTAAGAGTAACCCAGTGCATAATGGCCGGGGATAACCTAGTACATTTATAAGGCCAAATAAAAAACCCTTTATCCTGACTCAATCCTGGATTTTGATAAATGCAGCAAACCGGTCTACTGCTTAGGCCATACGACGTAACGTTTCTTCAAATTTATATTATTGGTTAAGAAATTATCATTTATGGTGTATGCGTTCGCTGCAAGATTATCACTAAACAGCCAAATATTGTCCAATACGGTACAATTAAAACTTTCTGTTTGCAATCCTAACAAATCTCATTAGGGGTCTACCTCGAAATTTGTGTAAACTGTTAACAACATAAATAAACAATAAAGTCCACTGTTAATAATTGTCGCCATATATAATGTTTTGTTGTTATTAAACTGTTGTTAAATAAATAAATGTTTAAAAAATAATTTTTCAGGAACAAGTTTTATTATTTACTTGAGCATAAGTAAGTTTATACAACATACCGGGACAAATCTATAACCTTCTTTTTTGAAGTCGGTTAAAAAGTATTTAATTAACATAATTTTGAGCAACCGGCAAAATAATTAAGAATAAAATACTAACCTGCTAATTGATCATCTGACTCAAATTACATGTGACTGGTAAATACGTCAATTAATACTCATTGCAGAGCGGGGCCTCGGTGGAAAAATTACGTCTGGAAAAAAGAGGGCGCTGGTGTCTGGCGAGACGAGAGACGAGACTCCCCTCCGGCTAGAAGTGGCCCCGCCCAGTCGACGCGGCTGCCAACATCCGCGATGTCCCGCCACTTTCCCCGCTCCTCCCCACGCTCCCTGTTGTTATGGAGATGAACTCTATTGTTGTCATATTGCATTGTTGCGCTTTTAAAAATAATTGTATACAAGTCCTTAGATATGTATTCAAGTATAATTTTATATGCATATGGATATATTGTTTAATTATGTAAAATAATTATTGTTGATAACGTTGAAGTAAAATTATTAATTAAAGCATACCTATTTAGTTCTTAAATCCAAAAGTAATAATTGTGTGTATACCGGATCGTATAGATTAAACTGATTTTGAGATATTGGTATGCTAAAATCATTTCATAGTCGTAGTGTATTTTGAGCACTAGATAATGTTGTGTTTATTAAGAAAACATAGTTCAAACTCCCTCATTTAGCACCCCGTACTATTTTTTAAAAATTAATGAAAAATATTACCGAATTGATTTGCATTCCTCGTTACATAAATCAAGTATTAAGTTGAATTACAATTAATTACAAAAAGTATAGCTTGACATGTTTTGAAAAAAAAAAACACTAACAAAAGAAGGGAGTTGGTGAAATATTACAACAATAAAACGTAAACTGTAACTTCCAACCCGGCACTCGTGAACCCGTGCCGTGACCCGGCGACGCTATACACGTGTCTCAGCGTGGGGTATTTTTTTTCGCGCGATTGCCAGCCCTGGCGAACTAGTCGCACTGCAGAGAGCTCAGTCGGAGTCGACGACGAGATTCAGTCCAGTAGTCGCCCGCCTCGCCGCCAGTTCGGTCCGCTCGATTCCCGCTTCTATCACCAAATCGGGTAGTCATCAAACAACGAGAAATCAATGCCGTTTCGCTTGTGAGAAAGTATATTCCGCTTCTGTGATGAAGAGAAGCCGACCTGTTCCCGCGAGTGCTCTGGGAGTCGTATTATTATCTCTCCGACCAGCTCTGACCGGGTTCATGTTAACCTAGCATTCGATATGTCGTTTAGAGATTGATGTTTGACGATATCGTATTATTAAATTAATTTAGACTTACCTAGTCTTTCTATATATAAAATCGTTAATGTTTAGTGATAAATTGTTACAAGTGCTCGCTACGAAGACGTCCCGCCCGACTTGTGCAACGAATAGCGACAGTTCACTTCTCCGGACACGATTTACGAATTGGTGAGTAAACTATCGTTTATTTTTGATCCAGACTGAAGTATTTTATTCGGCCTGTTGACCACTCCGCCCCCAAAGGCGCAGCACACTGAGGCGAGACGTTAGTGAGGTATTTTTACAACCGACGCTTGCAGTGCGATTATTTCGGGAGTCATTCTGACGCTGAACCGCTCTTTACTAATTACAATACGCAGCCTAATTTGCATGGGAAACCTCTCCGGACTAAAATACTAGGCCTACCGTCACGGGCCATTTTACTAGAGAAATGAGCCTAACCCACTCCCGACTATTTTGGTCCTCCGCTGATGTGGTGACCTAAAAAATTAGCTAGGTGGGGGTTATTATTTATCTAAGCGTTGTGTGCAGTTTCCCCCGCGATAAGCTTACTAATTTATGAATAGGCCTACTTGTTTCTAGGTATGACGGTATTGAGTTCAAAACTAAAATTACTGTTGTGGAATAACGACTTGGAAGTTGCTGGACCGGTGGGAATGAAACCAGATACGGTACTACTTAATTTATCCGCTGCTTTTCGTTAACAATAGGAGATACTCCACAATAACTTATAATAATGCTGTATACTAGAATTTTAGCTCAAATCCGTAGAAAGGCATTCGGGCCGGCTCGTTTTCCGATGACAGACACGCCCCCCGAGGTATCGAACGCTCGAGCTTTGAAGGCCACAACTTTAGGGTCTAGTTTTAGCTCACCAGACTGCCTCATTCATTTTATATTTTTCACATTGAATTGTTTGAATCAAAGCTTGTGAAGAGAGAATGAGAAGTTTTTTAGTTAGGGTACACCAATCCACCTACTCTTAAAGGCTAAATTTTAACATTTTGTCAAAACCCAAGATCATGAATGTTATGCATGACTTTTCGTAGCCAGATTTACTAATGCATGGGTAGTATAATGTGTTTATGGGATTGTTAGGCAGTAAATTAGGATAAATAAATGTGCTGTAGGGATGAATATAAACCTAGATTATTAAAATAATTTTATTGCTGTGTGAACTTTATTTATACTGCACATTTCAAGTACCGGGGTAGCCTCTAATAATTAAGTTGATTTGTCATACAGTCACCTGCATCAAAAAAAAAAAAATTAAAATAATAATACCCCCGTTGCAGCAAACCTGCATACTCAGAGAATTTCCAATAAAGATATAAATGTCTTAATACTACATAAAGCCACTTACCAAGTTGCATAAAAATATATTCACAAATAAGCGATATATAAATTTTTAATTATTCTCCCTAAGAATAACATTGGGCTGAGTACGCAGGTTTGCTGCATCAACGAACACAAAAAATGGGGTTTTATGCTAATATCAATATAACTGAACTAGGTGAATTCGTATACCAGTTTGTTCATAATTAAGGGAGACAGAGCATTTAATTATTGTCCGTAAGAATAACATGGGGCCGAGTACGCAGGTTTGCTGCTACGGGAGCCTTTGGCAAAAAATTATTTTTTTTGAGCAAATATAAATAGACCACAACCAGATGAAGCCTTATACCAAGTTTCGTTAGTATACGTTCATAAATAAGCGAGGTATAAAATTTATCTTTTCCTCCATAAGAATGACATTAGACAACGTACTGTGTTTAGCACTTTCAATATCTCGGTAACCAATTGACGTAGAGAAATTATCAAAATACCTAATTGTGTGTTTTTTAAGCTAAATCCAATGGTAAAAACTAAAATTTGACTATTTCAAAAATTATATGTTAAAAAACATAAACCCCATTTTTGGGGTATAAAACCCCCCCAAAATACCCCTTCGGATGGAGCGATCTGGCTAGTTTTCGAACTTAGCCATAAATGTTGCTTTACACGTTTATACCAAATTTGATCAAAATCGGATTATTTTTACGAGAGTTATCGTGTTCACGGAAACGGTATGTATATACAGTTTCGAACGAATGGTGTTTTTGGGGTCTGGGGACCTCAAAACGAAAAGTTATCATGGTCCCAGGCCTAGACCTTACCATGCCGACTACGGTAATAGCTTCTTCCCTATAGGGGAAATTCGCTATAAAAAACGGCAGTCTTTCTCCTATTAAAATAAATAACTTCAACTTTCAAGTTGTCACGTCTTAAATTGACTTTCTTCAACCATTAAAATTTGATAAAATGACATAAAAGTCTCCAACTTATGCCTAAATCAACTAATTAACACATGTTGTTAATAAATCACATGTGCATATGTAATTAATTTGAAACTATTTTCTTAGCTCTTAAGTTTCTGCATGATATGCCTAATAGAATAGAATAAAACTGCATGATATTGGTTGATTTTGACAGCAGTTTTTGTACAGTATCCTGCTTTACTATTGCATGTTTTTCCTAGCTCTTGATTTTCATTTTTGGATGAATAAATCATCCAGGTCCATGATTAATCAAATTGCGAATTTTGTAAAGATAAAGATTAGCTTTTTTAGAGATTAAGAAAAAAGTCCCATCTTAATCTCTGGGGCAACATTTTATACATAAATTAGTAGGTATATGTAAACGTTAAACAAATGAAAAACATCGTTACCTCCTGCGTCTGTTCCGTGTGGACCGTTTCGGCATGGGAGCCGTCCATTCTTAAACACTAGTAGCAGTCGACGTTGTCCAATCAGGTTAAGGTTTTATATATTGTTAAATATTCTATGTAGGCCCAAATGTAATGATGTTTTTATCGTATTTACACTCCCTATGTTCTAGCAAAAACTTCCCCGTATAGTCCTACATATTTAAATTAAATAGGGAATCTTTTTACCAAAAACAATTTACTTAATTGTTTGTCTATTATGCTTTTAGCGAATTTCCCCTATAGGGAAGAAGCTATTACCGTAGGTCTCATGGTAAGACTTAAGCCCGAGACCATGATAACTTTTCGTTTTTAGGTCCCCAGATGCCAAAAACACCATTCGTTCAAATTTATATATATGTGTGTCCGTAAGCACTCTCGATAACTCTCGTAAAAGAGGTCCGATCTTAATGAAATTTGGTACAAATATGTAAAGTACCATTTATTTGAACGAGTTCGAAACCAGACAAATCGCACCATCCGAAGGGGGATTTTAGGGGGGTTTTGTGCCCCAAAAATGGGTTATTTTGGAGTTTTCACATGTAATTGTTATTTAAATCAAATTTTAATTCATACCATTAAATTCAGCTTAAAAACAAATAATTTGGTATTCAGACCATTGCTCTAAGTAAATTTGTTACTAAGATATTGAAAGTGCCAAACACAGTACGTTGTCCAATGTTATTCTTATGGAGAAAAAGAAAAATTTTATATCTCGGTTATTTATGAACATAAACTGACGAAACTGGGTATATCTCTTCATCTGATTGTGGTTTGTTGTTTGAACAACAAAAAAATTGTTCGCCTCTGGTTCCCGTAGCAGCAAACCTAGGTACTCGGTCCCCATGTTATTCTTATGGAGAACAATACAAATGTTATATATCGCTTATTTATAAATGAATATGGATGAAACTTGGTATGTGGCTTCACTTTGATGAGTTCTGTTGATATTTGCATAAAAACCCATTATTTTTTGTTCCTTGTTGCAGCAAACCTGCGTACTCATCCCTAATGTTATTCTTATGGATAATAATGGATATTTTAAATATCGCTTATTTATGAATATGTTTATTATGAATTCTGGTAAGAGGCTTAATGTGTTATTAAGACATATATATTCATTGGTAATTCGCTGAGTACGCAGGTTTGCTGCGACGGGGGTATTTCAAAATGATATAGGAGGCCTAACTTGAATTAAAAACGTTCACTGTTTGTGTGATGTCCATGTGTTAAAACCACAATTTGGTTCTCATTATTGACATTGTTGTATTACTATTACTGTAAGGACTGGGTAAATATTTCACCCAGGAATAATATTATCACAGTCGTTTAAATAAAAGTATGAAAAACACTTAAAAATTTTGATTAGCAAATTGTCATTGTTTTTAATTAGGTACCGGTATAGAGCTTTTAGCGAATTTCCCCTATAGGGAAGAAGCTATTACCGTAGTCGGCATGGTAAGACCTAGGCCCGGGACCATGATAACTTTTCGTTTTGAGGTCCCCAGACCCCAAAAACACCATTCGTTCGAAACTGTATATATATATTGCAGTTGCATATATATATACAAAATCAGATAATTTCATCAAAATCGGAAATTTGGTATAACCGTGTAAAGCAACATTTATGACTTTAAGTTCGAAAACCAGCCAGATCGGTTTATCCTAAGGGGTATTTTGGGGGGGTTTTGTACCCCAAAAATGGGTTTTTTGAAGTTTTTACATATAATTTTGGAAATAGTCAAATTTTAGTTTTTACCATTGGATTCAGCTTAAAAAGACACACAATTTGGTATTTTGATCATTTCTCTACGTCAATTGGTTACCGAGATATTGAAAGTGCTAAACACAGTACGTTGTCTAATGTTATTCTTATGGAGGAAAAGAAAAAATTTATATCTCGCTTATTTATGAACGTATACTGACAAAACTTGGTATACGGCTTCATCTGGTTGTAGACCATTGATATTTGCTCAAAAAAACAATTTTTTGCCAAAGGCTCCCGTAGCAGCAAACCTGCGTACTCAGCCCCATGTTATTCTTATGGAGAATAAGTAACGTGTTATCTCCCTTAATTATGAAAACAAATTAATGAAATTTGGTATGTGGCTTTACCTAAATGAGTTATATTGATATTTGAATAAAACCCCATTTTTTGTTTTCCTTCCTTCAGCAAACCTGCATACTCAGCCGCCATGTTATTCTTATGGAGAATAATTAAAATGTCACAAATCGTTTATTTATGAATGTATATTGATGAAACTTGGTATGTGGCTTTATGTGGTATTAAGATACATATATATGCATTGGAAATTCGCTGAGTACGCAGGTTTGCTGCTACGGGGGTATTTCTCTTTGAACAAGTACCGGTAGGCCCCTACGTGTATTACGTTTTTAAAGGGCTTTTCATGAAAACTTAATATTTCCTCTCGAGTTGTTTCGTGAAACGATAGTAAGTTAGCCTACCGGTAGGTTTTTATTTCATAGGGGCACGATCTGCAGTCTTGTTATAAGTGCGTGAGTATACATTTTCATATATACATAACTTCTATATAAGCCCATTAAAAATACATTTCCTCTATTTTTACATGCTTGAAAAGTACCACTCTTGTATTACAGGAAATTTAAAGTTGTAATCTTAACCATTAAATAACTTATTTCAACTAAATTAATTCTTTTTCAAAAACATATTTCACAGGAAATAAAATTATCCAGTTGAACTATTCGTTTGTTCTGCCGCAAAAATTGTGCATTATTTGTTTTCCTTTGTTGCTATAGAGTATCAAGTTGTAACATTGTTACTACACAAATAATGATTGCAAGTATTTTCCATTGTTTTGCCAACTTGAAACTGCCGAGGGTATTGACACCGAAGTGCGTGTGCTCGGTCTATACAACAGCAGTCACAGTCGCCCCCGAACAATTGCGCTCCACTCGTACCGGAACTTGTTACCTCCACGCGGTTAACAGCCGAAATGCGTGCTGCTAAGTAGGGGCCGACAAAGACCGCATCCGGATAAATATGCGAACAAAACATACTTTCCCGCTCTCGCAAATAATTTTGGATCTGTAATTTAATTTTGATTAGTTTGGTAAACGAGTGTCTGGAGTGAAGCGCTCACAATGCCTTGCGTTACTAGGACCAATGAGGAAAAGGTGGCACGTGGAATGGTTCACCGTCGTCGTTTTACAGTAAACAGTTGCGCTTGTCAGTGCGAACCTTTGATTATACATCCTATGATTCGGTAGCGGTTGGTATAATCAATAGTGCGAATTGCGCTCGCCTGTTCGCTTTTTGACGAGGTCCGCATGACCGCATGTGACTCAACCTGCCGGGTCCACGCATTTTGCTGAATGCGGCGTTTTACAACACTCGAGACATATTTGAACAGTATAGGTATAACAGTACTGATACATACTAAATACTTAGGAGCATATGGTAAACAGCACTTTGACAGTTTTTGACAAATCTACAACAGCAATTAAAAAAAATCTGTCGTTCTATCATAAGCACGGGGAGTAGCAAGTACACAATACAGTCTTACAATTGCATGTGCATGATACGCGTATTGCCAGCGTGTACTTTAGTAAAAACCCTCTACTGAAATACATATACCGTAAGAAAATACCACGAACAAACGAAGTAGGCTTACTAAATACAAAATATTGAGGATACATTATTTTATTATCATGTTTAGTTAAACAAAATTAGTTAAACAAAATGTTTTTGTTCGAACATACAGAGTTCAAATCTTTTGCTTACAATAAGCCTTATTACGACGGGATTGACTTCTTACTCACTGGGTTGCATATGCATCTTCAGGGTTTCACCAATGTTCTGTAATAGGTTTCCCTACTAATGTGAACAAACGTCTAATATTTGTCTACTGTATATATTAGTAGTAATTATAGACCTAATGTTTCTGCAAACAAATTATTTTGAAATTTTGCTAAAAGTAGCACTCAAACTTGAGGGGTTCTCGGAAAAACGTGCTTTTAAAATTAAACAAAACGTTTGTTTCACTGTTTGGTATTGTTTTATAATAAGCTCAGGAAATGGTGTTATATAAAATAAAATAATACTTTCTGATGGAAAAGATACATTTTAAAGTTTAAAACCCAAACAAACTTATGTAAAGTATTAAAAAAATCACACAACTATGCTTTCATATCCCCAAATTTTATTTGTTGCTTGTCCATGATCCGTTATTACTAAGCTTACAAACCTGTAGGCAGTAATGACCCACACCACCAGCAAGTAATCTGTTTTGCGGTTACTGTACCTATACTGTATAAGGCCGGGTCCTATCAACATCAGAATTACTAAAAACCACACCCATGACATCAAAATCAACCATCGCTGCGGCCCATTCAAGGGGTAAGGATAACATTAGTTTTGGTTTAACAGAGATATATCGTCCTAAATTTTAAGGATAATATCAATTTGCGAAGTACATATTCAAACGTCACTGGTTTTGGGTCTTATTTATTCACTATTCACTTACATTACATTTATTTTCACAAATATGTCTTTTTCTGCCTATTTATAGCGATTCATGGCAAATTGATCTTTTATAAGTCCACTACTTGTAATTGCAATAACTTTTATATTGTACCGTATAAATTATCTAACAAATAAGGCGGCGTAATGTCTTCTTAGTACACTTTTTAGGGTCCTATATTATAATTTACAGTTCGGAAATCACTCTGATTTTATTTTTTTAACTTACTTTGAATCTTAAAAACCACTTGTGGGGGGTTGAGCCTTTAAAATTACATTATTCAATTAATTCTTTGAGCATTGTAGATAGGGAATCCAATTCCGGGATCCCGCCCAATTTTACGGTTTCTTCCATCCCGGGATTCAAACGCCGAATCCCGGGATTTTCGGTATTGCTAAATTGTCTCAAGTTAGCAATACAGGTGTTGTTTCTAACTGATGTAACCGAAATAAATCACTATAAAACCACATTAATAATGTTATAAATCAAACTTCTTTCTTTGATAATTTTGTCTTTCTTATATATTAACTATATTTTAATCCAATATCTTACTTGAAACAATCAGATTTTACCTGAATATGGTAATGGATATTTTTCAGATAATAATGCCTTTTTTATGATAATTTATCCTTTTTATTTTTACTAAGACAAAATTTCTTTTGTTTTGATCCCAATATAATAATAAGTAAATTCATTAAAATAACAACATTGGAACTTTTATAAAGTAATATTTACTCCATCAATTTTAGCTCGTTTAGTAATTGTCACATGATTTTATTATGAAAGTACTGTTGTGTTTATTGAAAGGATAGTTTTGTTTCTAATTTTGGTTTATCATAATTTCATTCTTCTGCAGCTGCAGCTACATTGAAAAAATGTACTTATACTTCAACTTTTTACGTGGAAATATTTTTTCATGGACACTTTTTGAAAGAGTTTTTCTGTAAATAAATTTAAATACATATTATAGTGTTAGCAACCCAATCTTGTGTTGTTTTATTAGTTTATTCCATACCCGAAGCCCTACCCAATGTGAGACCAAACGTAATAGTACTAATAGTGTAATACAGATTTTTATCTTCACTGTTGATATTTATATTGTTTGTGCTATTTAAATAATTGTTTTGTATTTTTAATAAACAAAATAGTATTCATTTACTATAATTATCGACAACATTAAAAGTACACTTATCGCATATTTTTCCAGGCTTTTTGTAAATTAGGTCAATCCCGGGATTATTTTTTCCAATCCCTTAATCCCGGGATTGAAAACATCGTCCGGGATTGGATTCCCTAATTGTAGAGCAATAATTCGTACAGACAATATTGTTAGTCGACCTTTGACCAGGAGAGCAATTGATTTAACACCTCTACTGTCATGAAGATTGCGCATCTTCAGCATTGTATATAAATGAATATAACAAATGTAGGTTATAGTTGGTCAACAATATGTGAATGTTTTCCCCACCGATATTTTCCCCTAAAGTCCTTGACTGTAGTATTGATCCGTAAATGTTTAGTTTATTTATACGCTATTGAATCTTTAGTTTAAAAAATGTGCAACAGCACATAATATTAAATTGAAGCGAGATCAATTTTGTATTGATCTCAGTGCTATATAAATACGGAGCATACACTAGTTATCATTTAAAAATACGGGAAGAGGCAATCAATAATATTAGAGTGAATAAATGAAGATCTAAAAAATGGCGACCACAATTTGATCATATATCTCGTTTATTTAGAGCTCTCGCAACATTTAGTTTTGTTGAAGCATTATGATTGCCTAATTGATACATCCTAAGTATGCCTATCTGTAAGTTCATGTGAAATATTAAATTGCAGATTGCATCCTGCAGTTTTGGAGTTGCGGCTTGCTCCATGTGAGTTTGCTTATTGGTTTCGTGGGATTTGTTCATATAGATTTTCTTTTGCTACTTTATAAGGTGCGATCATGTTGGCAAACCTCGTCGCAGAGAGATGGACATGCAACCCATGGTTTGCATTAAGAAAATTCCAGCAGTATCCAAAACAGCTTTGATTGTAGATTTCGTCTCTGAGTTGCCATTAGTCCTTCCGCAATATATTGGTAATGAATGGAAAAAACTATGAGTTACAGCAATTTTTGAAGTCTCAGTTACATTTCAATACCACTTTGTGCAGCTTCCTCTACGGGAAGCTGCTAATTGATTTCGAGAGATTTGATATATGTACCGGTATATACTCGCCGAAGATTGCCAGTGTGATCTCCTCTTGACTACAGAAATTACCCTGTGAATTGTGTTCTTGAAGTGGTCACAGTGGCAATACTGTACCTTAAGTCGCACCGCACTTGAAAATGCAGCACCAGTTGAACAAATGTTCTCAGATAAAAACTAACAAACAAGCATTCAATAAGTTTAAACATTCTTGGGATGTATCAATGCTGCACTAGATATACAGGCCGTGCTACTACTTGTGTGACGTCACAACGGGGTGATCCCACTGCCGCTGCACACCCGTTCGCTTATACGTTTATTCAACTGCAATTCGTTCCTGCCGTGATTTTAACGATTACATAAAGTTATAAAATGTAATTAAGTGTTTTAGAAATGTTCTACATTAGCGTAGTGTAGTGATTGCCTGATTTTTATTTGTTTAAGATTTATCGTTTATTCTTCGGTGTTAATATTTTAATATAATTGTTATTCTCGCTTTCGGCAGATAAGTTACTGCAATTTTACAGTTCTATAATATGGTTGACCAAAAGGTAAATGATTTAGAAACCCGATTTCAACCTTAATTTACTTTTAATCAGAAATAAAGTACAAAACAGTCGTCTTTTTCGACTCTTAGTACCAAAATTGTCTACCTATCTCTTTTTTACGTTTCTTTTCTTTGTAAATTTTCTTTTTCTTTTTAATTTTACTGTAGGCCCTAAGTATTTATTAAAATGTAATAAAACATAAATATGCCCTTTTTGAAGAATTACGTTAAGTCTTTTTCACAAAAAAGGTCTTAGTTTGTAATCAATATCATAGTTTTTCACTCACACCTGTATAAAAAGTTATTGTTTTTACAAATACAGTAGACTACCATTTTTAATGCTGGTTAAACGTAACTTAAAATAGATAATGTGTCACTAATTTTTATCCGCAATTGGACCTCTTGCTGGAACAGTAAATAACAGAAAGGCTTTAGCTGACAGTTTAAAAATGTTAAGCGTCTTTACTTACTTCAAAAACTTGAGGTTAATTATTTATTACAGAATTGTCCTTAACGACAGAAAAAGTCAGATCAGTTTTGATATCTAAAGCCAAATCAAATTTTTATTACTTTTTTTAGGATATAGTAAATTGAGAAAAATCAACCAATTTTAAATTTAATGGTAGCCTTGATAAACTATATTTTATTCGTATCGCAGTTTAAAGACAAAATGTCATTGAACATTTCCAAAAGATCTTAATAGGTTGCTAAAAGTAGTTGTATGCGGAAAATGACTAATATCCTTAATCGGTTAAAAACTATCAGAAGCCCAGAAAGACTATTTTATAACAATTGCACGCCCTATTCAGAATGATCTGGGTGAAGGCGCCGAATTAATCAATTAGGCCTACGTCGCGTCGTTCTGAAACAGCAGTAAGCTTACGAGTTTGCATTTGAGTGAAAGACTATTTATTTATAAATTCGACCAAAAAAAACTATTTTGCAAGATTGGGGGATCGTATGAGCATATTAGCCCAATTTTAAACTTGCATTATGATCTTAAATTTTAGATTGAACTTAATTACAATTTCAATGAGTCTATATTTTATTTGTGGTTTTTAGTTTTCTAATAACAAATATCTCCTTGCTAAACTAATAATAAAATAAATACCCCCGTAGCAGCAGACCTGCGTAATCAACGAATTTCCAATGCATATACATGTATCTTAATGCCACATAAAGTTTCATCAATACCAAGTTTATAATACCAAGTTTCATCAATATACATTCATAAATCAACTATTTATCACATTTTTAATTTTTACCCATAAGAATAACATGGCGGCTGAGTATGCAGGTTTGCTGAAACAAGGAACACAACAAATGGGTTTTTATACAAATATCAATATAAATCAATGAGGCCTAGGTAAAGCTACATACCAAGTTTTATTAATTTATGTTCATAATTAAGGGAGATAGCATTTTTCTTATTCGCCATAAGAATAACATGGCTGAGTACGCAGGTTTGCTGCTACGGGAACTATCAGCGAATAAATTTTGTTTTGTGCAAATATCAATAGAACACAACAATATAAAACGTGTTTGCACGCAGCACGCTGACGTGAGGGAAGTGAATTTCCACATAAAAACTTTTAAAACTCAAAATCAGTGCAAAAACATAAATTTGTCCAATTTTTATTGAAATCTGAAAACATTGATATTTTGGCTGTTCTGATGCTCCTGGTTTCATTTACCTGCAGTTCTGGGAATACAATTTTGTGCATTATAAGGTTAGGAGAATGTCCAGTCAGGCTTTAAAGTAGGCGTGAGGTTGCTGGAGATGTTAAAAGTACACCAACAAATGAATAACAGGATTTTCTAATGTAAAACCCCCATAAGACAACGTACTGGGTTTGGTCAATACACGTTTTCTTTAATAACTCGGTAAATATGTATGCTAGAATGACGAGAGAGGGCTTAAAACTTTCGCCTCGCTAACTCCCATCTTTTTACATGCATTAATTTTACATGTGGGGCTTTTCTGACCCTTTTTGGGCCCAAAAACTCAAAATTTGAAAGATTAATCCCCAAAAAATGGGTTTAGAGTTTTCCGATTGTTTTGCCCAACGATCTTGTCCAACAGATTATAGAAAGGAACGTCCCTACCAAATTTGAAGTAAATCGGACAAAAAATGCGACCGCTAGAGTGCATACACACACATATATATATATATATATATATATATATATACATATATATATATATATATACACATATATATATATAAAATTTTGAACGACCCCCCAAAACGTGTTCACGGGGTCACGTTAGGAACTTCTATGGTGGTCCCGGGCTTAAGTTTCACCGTGCAGGTCATGCTAATAGTTCATTTTCCAAAGGAAATTCACTAACAATATACCAAGTTTTGTCAGGATAAGTTGATAAATAAGCGAGATATACAATTTTTCTTATTGTCCATAAGAATAGCATTGGACAACGTACTGTGTTTAGCACATTCAATATATCTGTAACCAATTGACGAAGATAAATGATAAAAACACTAAATTGTTCGTCTTTTTAAGCCGAATCCAATGGTGAAAAGTAACATTTGATTTACTAAAATATTATATTTAAACAACTTGAAAACCCCATTTTTGGGGTATAACCCCCCCCCCAAAATACCCCTTTGGATAGAGCGATCTGGCTAGTTTTCGAACTTTAAGTCATAAATGTTGCTTTACATGATTGTACCAAATTTCATCAAAATCGGACCATTTCTGGCGAGAGTTATCGCACCCACGGACATACACATACACACAGACACACACACACACACATACACACACACACACACACACACACACACACACACACACACACACACACACACACACACACACACACACACCACACACACCACACACACACACACCACACACACACACCACACCCACACACCACACCACACACACACCACACACCACACACCACACACACACCACACACCACATACCACACACCACACACCACACACCACACACCACACACCACACACCACACACCACACACCACACACCACACACCACACACCACACACCACACACCACACACCACACACCACACACCACACACCACACACCACACACCACACACCACACACCACACACCACACACCACACACCACACACCACACACCACACCACACACACACACACACACACACACACACATTAACATTTTAAAAAACAAACACCCTTTTTAAGATCTTTATTTTTTTATTATTTTTTGACTGACATGTTTCGGCAATGATGCCATTTTCAAAGGACTTTTGAAAATGGCATCATTGCCGAAACATGTCAGTCAAAAAATAATAAAAAAATAAAGATCTTAAAACAGGGTGTTTGTTTTTTAAAATGTTAATATTATTATTATTATCAGCAGCCCTAATAAATCAGAAATATTCAATATATATATATATATATATATATATACAGTTTTGAACGAATGGTGTTTTTGGCTTCTGGTGACCTCAAAACGAAAAGTTATCATGGTCCCGGACCTAGGTCTTACCATGCCGACTACGGTAATAGCTTCTTCCCCTATAGGGGAAATTTGCTAAAACTAAGAGTTTCATACTTGTTCAAAGTGTAATCTACTGACAAATTTCAGTTACACACCTGAAATAAAGCAAACATTCTTATGTTTATAAGCAATACCCGCGGTTATTTAACCAGAACGAAATTATTTCATCTATATCGATATATTGTTAATGGAAGATAATCCTAATAATTGTCATTAATTTTCCAACTGTTGTTACGCTAGTGAAATATTGTGTCAAGTTGTTTTGAGTCCTAATTACTTCTACAACCTGGGACGAAGCATTTATAAAGGCATCGTTTACGAGTAGTTAAAACATAATTAATTTTACGAAACTGTATAGGGGGTAAAGTATGTTGTTGACATTCACGACGTAAAAGGTGTAGGGCGGCCTTGGATGTATCCCAAGACTGTCACTCCCCAAACATATTTGAATGTTATATGAAAACTTCTATTCAAATTTAAACAGGTCAACGTACCTACTAGTCTTGCTGCCCAATTTTCCAACTGGGGTAGTAAGGTCACGGTGAAAGTGCATTTAAACAAAAAAGTCGAACAAATGTTTTTAAGACTTATTCCTAACGTAGTTCACTTTTGTCAAGTAGTTTCTCATGACTGAAATTTTTAATGAAAATAGTTTATGTTACTTGTACGTCAAATGATCATTTGCAGTTTTATATTAACTACAGCTGTTGTATATACTCTTTCAGGTTGGAAACGCAGTTAAAAGTCACACACACCCCAGTTGTATGAGTTCGTCACACTATTTAAAAAATAAAAACCCAAAACACGCTCAGATACGAATTTAGTTAAATTGCTTGACCAAGGGAACAGATCGATCAACACGCAGAACACGTGTTGCGGCACCGGTATACGGTTATGTTTGTGTTCCATCCGTGCGTGTTCTGTGTTTTTAAAATGTTTTAAAATTGTGTGACGAACTCTCCCAAGATGTTTAGTAAGACGTTATTTATTCACAATTTGAATATGTGCTCAACAAGCCCTATCAAAACCATGGTTTTAGAGAGTTGTTTTAGAGAGTTTACCATCCTTAAATTATTGCTTTAATATTGTTATGTTTCCCAAGATAAGGTAATAACCTTCAATAGAAGGCATGCGTTTAAAACAACGTCTAGGGTGCTGCCGAGGTGAGTTTCCACTTAGCAGTTTGTCTAACGTGTTGTTTCCCGTGGTAAAACAACAAAATAATTAAGGTATACATGTATATAGTTTAAGCTGAACATTTCAGTTTGATTACAAATAGTAATACTAGGTGTTTATTTGTATACAACAAATTGAATTAACCGAGAAATGCTTGAATGACAAAGGTCAAAATAATTACTTCGGCTGCCTATGTGTGTACAACTAATTTCAAATTAAAAAACTTCATCAAATTGAAATTTGTTTAATTGAAATTTGTTTTTTGCATGAAATGTATTTTTAATCATACACAAGACTGAAAAAGTATAACTTCTCAAGGTGTTTAATTGTATTCAGCCACTATATTATATTGTCAGATTCAAAACTAAGAAATTACCTTCATAGTAATTAAACGTTGATAAAATAATTAGTCTATTCAAAGCAGGTTTAGGATTTACTGTAGAGCCAAAGTGATAGCTATCTGAACCTTTCGTGGTGCAATATTGACAAATCTGCAATAGCAGGAGACAACGCTACATAACGGTGAAAACGTCTTATGGGAACTACTCTCCTCAGTTTAGCAAAACAACGGGAAATACACATTAAATACCTCAGATATTTTAACAAAATATTGAATGGATCAAAATCAAAACTAACAATGTTTACATTTTAACTGGAATTCGTGCATTTTACTATGATTTCCATGAGTGAATAAAAACAAACATTTATATACTCCAAGCAGGTACCTCAAGTATGATAACCAGTAAACAAAAAGCAATCTGCCACTGCAGGACACACGTGTTTGGTTGCTATGGTTATGTTCGGTCAAGGTTGCCCCCACATTGGCCGGGTGAGACGCTACTGCTTTATAGTTTCCACTAGCCCCAACAGGTGTCACTAGAGTCAATCCGAAAGCTACTGAAGTATACTATATACCTAAAGAAGAAAAAATACGAATAATGTCAGTTTTGGCAACACGTGACCACCACAGATGACCTTCCCATGTGAATAATATATTACATGATATAATGTTTAACAACAAATTTAACTAAACATTACTCAGAATTATGCCTCAGTAGTAATAATTATACTGTACATAATGTTCCTTTAGTTTTGTTTGAACATGTGATTGTGTATGTAACACTGTCATGTATTTTTTCAAAATACATGTATGGGCAGTTGTACACCATGATTTGATTTATTTTCAAGGCTGGTGAAACGTGCTGGAAATATATCTAGAGAATTTTGAGTACATTCCCCACTGGCCGTCCAAGTATAACAATAATTTGTCACAATTATTTTCGCCCGCTGATGCAAGCTTATTTTGGCGGCGTTTTCACAGATCGCTCCGCCAGACCATATTTCAGCCCGGCAATTAGGCATTGTTAGCGTCTACGGACTAATGAAGTTGGCCCGACTGAAAATAACCCCGTTGCTGCATGATGGGGCAGCCTCTATAGTGGGGATCGGCTGACAGCTAGGTATTTCTCATTCACTGAGCTTATTCAAAATGTAATATTATTTTTAGCGAATTTACCGTATAGGGAAAGAAGCTATTACCGTATAAGACTTCAGCCCGAGACCATGATAACTTTTTGTTTTGAGGTCCCCAGATGCCAAAAACACTATTCGTTCAATTTTATATTTATATATATATATGTGTGTGTGTGTGTGTGTGTGTGTGTGTGTGTGTGTGTGTGTGTGTGTGTGTGTGTGTCCGTTACCGCGATAAATTTTTAAAGACGAGCCCGATTTTGATAAAATTTGGCAAAAATGCGGAGAGTAACATTTATGACTAAGTTCAAAAACCAGATCGATCGCTCTATGGGAAGGGGGGTTTTACGGGTTTTTAAAAATTTACAAAAATCAGTTTTTTTAACTTTTTACCATCAAATTTTTAAAACACTAGATTTTGGTTATAGCCATTTTATAGAGCTTAAAAAAACAATCTAGTACTTTGAATCATTAAGCTAGGTTCAGTGGTTGTGGAGAAAAGTCAAAAAATTCGTCCATAAAATTTCCCATGTTAATCTTGTGGGAATACGGTTTTTAGATTTTCCTCAGATAATTTCACTAATAACACCACATTTCTTTCTTACAAACAGTTTAGCTCTACAAAACAACCATTGTGGCGTTTTAATTGTTGTTTTAAGTCAAACCGTTGCAGTGATATTCAAAGTGCTAAACACAGTACGTTGTCCAATGTTATCCTTATGGAGAATAAATAAAATCTTATATTTGATTATGTATGTATGTATATAGATGAAACTTGGTATGTGGCTTCATCTAGTTGTGGTATATTGATATTAGCACAAAACAAGTTTTTTTTTATTTTTCCCGGTAGCAGCAAACCTGCATACTCGGCCCCATGTTATTCATATGGAGAATAAGTAAAGTTTTATATCTCCCTTAGTTGTGAACCTAAATTAATAATACTTGGTGTAGCTTCACCTGGTTGAGTTATATTGATAATTGCAAAAAAACACATTTATTATCTTCCTTGTTACAGCAAACCTGCGTACTCAATTATATTGTTATTCTTATGGAGAATAAATAAAATGCTATGTATCACTTATTAATTAATGTATTTTTTTTAAACTTGGTAAGTGGCTCTAGGTATTAGTCATATATATGCCCATATATATGCATTGGAAATTCGTTGAGTACGCAGTTTTGCTGCGACGGGGTATTGGAGTTTATGGTCCGTTTGCCAAAACCATGTGATTGGGGAGTGAATGAACGGGGTTTCAGAGGAACCAAATTTTTCTATGATTTCGTTTTTTGCGGGGAGTTCAAAATTATTTATTAAGCATTTAAATCTTAATTTCCCTAGGCGCAATTTAGCTAAAAGCCGATTTGTTTGATTTAAATGCTACTATGGAATAAATGCTCTACAGTAAAAAGTAGACCTACTTGACATTAGGTAGGTTGTACATTATTCACACTTTACGAATACACTTAAATAGACCAACTATTTTAAAATTTACTCAGGCACTAGGACTTACGTTCCATTAATAAGGGGGTACAGCGGGAAACAAGTCGGAGTACAGGCTTCCTCAAAGATAAATTTCTACTTGCTGGTAAAAAGATGGTCATGACGAAGAATAATTTACCAAAGAAACTTAACCTGGTAAAAGTACAATATAAATTTTAAAACTTTATTAGGAAATTACTTACGACAAATCGGAGATGTAGTTTCGGAATCTAAACTCACGTGCAAGTTTGTTTATACATTAGCGCAGTTTCTGCCAAAACGCGTCCAATTTAAATGAAATTTGGCATAGCTCTTTGAGCCCAGTCCAAACGATGGGTTTGTTGCGTGGCCGCGGTAAATACGATATTCTTATTGGTATTTTTAGCATTTTACTCTCAATAACTCGCAGTTGGTGTTGCTTTCGATGCAAATGTGTTGCATTCTCACGGCACTGAAATAAGAAATTGTTGTTTTTTAATTTATATAGTGTCATGTAAAAAGTTTACCAAGTTATTTTTAGATTAAATTACAATAATTGATTTATGCTTTTAGAGTTATTGGTTAGGCCTACTCTCTGACATGTAAGTTAGAATCGTAAGAATCTAAATTAATAATGCGATTTATGGAACAAAATTATAGTTTATAGTATACTTTAGACTGAGAAAACTGAACTGCTATGTTGCTGCTTAAATATTATAAATCTTGTGTTAGTAAAACTAAATAATCGCAGGGTTCTTCTTAAAAAAATCTCCAACTTCCCGAAATGCTGGAGAGAATAAATTTGTTTCAATGATTCTTTAAGTCTATAAACTAGGAATAGTAAACGTTTTTGATCCCGATTGTATCATACAGTTACGCCTCTTCAGTCTTCGAAGTTCTATTCTTATTATTTTGGACATTCTCGTTGTATTTGATTAGATAATAAAATAAACATTAATGTTTATTATTGTAACTAGTTTAACATGCTGCACACATGCTGTTGTATTCCTGGGTGAAACCGGGTACGAATCAATCACACAACCGCTAACTAAAGCAGGTCATAGGTAAAAAATCAGTAAACTTCTTTAACTTGGAGCGTTTTAGATGATAAATGCTGTTAGCATGTGCATGTACGGATCATCTGATCTGCCGCTCGCGCGTTATTTCTTACAATATGAGTACCGAACTGTCTTTCTCTGAGTTTTGGCCTTAAGACCTGATCTTCTTACTGTTTGTTTATTCATTGTGGGTACTAAATGTTCTGCAAATTATGTATGACAGAAATTTAATATTTTTCCCGCGCGTATCTTGCGGAGTTGCATGGATACTGTTTTTTTTTTACTCGAACTTTTAACATTTGTAAGGAACTTTTTGCATTACTGTCTCACTTACTTGAAAAATGTATATTGTTTTAAGTAAATACGTTAGTAAACAGATTATACTATTTCATTTTGTTAATGCATTTTCCACTTTTAAAATAATTTATCAAATGCTTGTTAAGGATATAGTTTCTTAAAACTTACGTTTTAATCTTAAGGAAATTATAATTATTGGTGTCTAGTGTTAAGCCTTGTAGCATGAATGTTTATATTCCCACTTAAAGAGAAAGGGAGTTTTCGAAAAATTATTATATTTTCATAATAGCCTATTATTACCAAATACAAACTATAATGCATTTCAATTTTGGAGTTTTCGTTCGTTATCAGAGTCTTTGTCCGCAATTTTTAATTTTATGTCAGATTTGTAACTTATACGACTCCAAGATCTATATGCATGTAATATAGACTCTCACGTGGTAATGACTCTCAAATTTGACTAAGGTAGAGAATAGTCTTGAAATTACTAGTTATCTTCAAGTAAAATGCAGTACTGACTAAGGGTATGTATATTAAAACATTACCTTTATTAAGGTCTAGAAGAAAATGCACCTGTTCATACATATAAAGTCGATCAACAAAAATACTACTGCAGTTGGTTGTATTGAGATTTCCCTCTTTATATACCAACACTGAACAGGATGACTGCGTCAAATCCACGACCAAGATCATAATTTTTAGCGATTGAAAGGTAAATTAACTAAAACTCTCACCCTTTCCAAGAAAGATAACTTTTCGAGAAAGATATTCGTTAAAATTTAACTAGGAAAGGCTTTTTTACAACCTTAATCCTGATGTTTCGTTAGACACCGCGAAGGATCCTCACACACTCAGAGAGACAACACTGATTCCGACACGCCGCAGTTGACGGCCAGATGTGATTTTCAGTTTTCCCATATGCATGCACCCCCCCCTGCCCACAATGGGAGGTTGTCGGCCCTTCTCCGACGGTTTACTCGTAAACTTACCCGCGTCGCATTTTACGACTTTTCTGACAGTTTTTGCAGATGTTTAAGCCATCAGTGACGGATTCTTTCGCTGCTCACCTGCCTAATGTGTCATGCGTGACGTTTATGGGGTTTACTCACGATTGTCTACGGAGTTTTTCGCCCTCCCGGGTCGGATTTTCCATTCGTCCCTAGTTTTATGGCCGATTTTGGGCCGCGCGGCCCCGCGCCCAATGGGGTGCAGGGTCTGAACGGGGCAGTGTAGTGGTAGCTCGAGTTAGGAGTTCGTGTCAGTGCTCGTCAAAGCCAAAATTTTATGCCAGGACCCTTCCCACTCAGTGGTGAGTTATCAGTTTAAAATCGCATGAGAAACACTGCTTGTTTCCACTCAGTGGTGAGTTATCAGTTTAAAATCGCATGAGAAACACTGCTTGTTTCCACTCAGTGGTGAGTTATCAGTTTAAAATCGCATGAGAAACACATCTTGTTTCGTACTGTAGTCGTCCTTTGGCGACATAATATTTCTAGCGGGCTTAAATGCTTTGAACGACATTTTATTCAAACATATTACATTTTAACGACATTGTTATATAAGATAGGGAAAAGGAGCGGTGCGGAGGTCTGCAGGATTACTGTTTGCGGCTATAATAATTATGTTATCAATAAACTATAACCGGGATTTGATAGAAGAAAGTTAATTCTACTCATGCTTTTTTTAGAATTTAAAAATAATGTTCCTTTCTTAAGTCGTTGTAGTTTGAAAAAAGCTTATTTTTGTACATTTAAATGGGCTTGTAAATGCAACTCGGTTAAGTATATTAAGTAAACGGTATCAGGAAACGGACACATACTTTCTCCCTTTTAGTCCAACTCCAATGAATAAATTACTTGTTATTGACTAAATATAGACTATAAAGTAGGCCTAATACGGACGAATATACAGAACATTTTCTAAAAAAGTTGTTTTTAGAAATGTCCACCCAAAACCCTGTTTGGAAGGCACTACAGAATCCGTTGCTAAACACAGTGTTTTTAAGAGGGGAAATGCCCCCTCGTACCCCCAGGGTTAATTAAGTGGCAAAATATTTTGAATATACTCTGTTGGTCAATGCTAACTTTGACCTGCATGATGCATGTAAAGTTTATACGAAATCGATCAGTAAATAAGAGAGAAATGGTAAGTTTTGTATTCCCCATAATAATAACATTGGACAACGTACTGCTTTATCGCAAAATGAAAATTTACATTTTCTCCGCAACCGTAGGATAATAATTGAAAATACTAAGTTATTTAGTTTTGTAGCTCTTTTTAATAATGTTAAGTAATGTTTTTTAACATTTATGTTTTTTCTATGAAAAATAAAAGAAACTGAATTTTGGATGTTTTAAGTTCTGTAATTTCTGAACCCGAATTTTTACAGAAATGCGGGTGGTGCCATTTTGTTGGAACCGTAGAGCTCTACAAATACTAAAGTTTAATTCAAATCGTTAGAGCTGTTTTTGAGAATTTGGATTTTTCATGTTTTTGGCGATTTTTGGGGGACCCTTAAAAATAAAAAATTCAAAACAATGAAAAAAAAAACACCTGGCGAAATCGTGGATTAGTGCCTACATACCAAATTTCATCAAAATCGGTCCTCTCGTGTCGTCTATACACATGTCTGTACACATCCAGACAGACAGACAGGCAGACATCACTCACTCAAAAATAACTTTTTATTCAGGGCGCACCAAAACGAATATTTACACCAATATCTCAAATTCGAAAATTTTGACGAAAACAATACTTTCTACATATACTGTGTGTAGGGGGAGAAAGTAAAAATTACTTTTATTTTCTAAATGTAAAATATAAAGTACGGTATGAATTTATAGAAAATACTCTAAATAAGTTTTTTCAAAAATATTCACTCAAATCCCTTTTATGGAGGCACTACAGTATCCTTTGCTACACACAGTGGTTAAAAGAGGGGAAATGCCCCCTCATCCCCCCACAGGGTTAAGTGGCAACATATTTCGAACATCCTCTGATTGTCAGTACTAACTTGACCTGCCTATCACGTTTTAATGAAATTGATCAGTAAATTAGAAAAATAGTAATTTTTGTATCCCCCATAAGAATAACTTTGGACAACGTACTGCTTTTACCGCAAAATTAAAATTAAAATTTTCTGCCCAACCAGTAATCGTAGAATAGTAATTAAAAATACCAAATTCTTTAGTATTTTGAGACCTTTTTAATGGTGAATAGTAATATTTATTACATTTATGTTTTTTAATTTAAAATCCAAAAAACTGAATTTTGATATTTTAAGTCTTGTAATTTCCGAACCCGAATTTTTACAGAAATGCGGGTGGTGTCTTTTTGATGGTAAACTAAAGTTCTACAAACGACTTAAGTTTAATCAATATCGTTAAAGCCGTTTTTGAAATCTTGATTTTTCATGTTTTTTGGTGGTTTTTGGGGGATAATTAGCTTTAAAAATAAAAAAAATCCAAAAAATGAAAAAAGCCTGGAAATATCGTGGATCAGTCGCAAATTTCATAAAAATCGGACCATTGGTTAGGGCTTTAGCTGTGTACACATCCATCCAGACAGACAGACAGACAGACACAAAGACATCACGTAAAAATCACTTTTTTGGGTTCAGGGAGCACCAAACCGAATATTTCCACTAGCAACTCAAATTCGAAAATTTTGATGAAAAAAATACTTTCTCCATGTACTATGTATAAGGGGGAGAAAGTAAAAATTGCATTTGTAGATATAATATTTTCCTCTGTAATATTTTACTTTAACTTTAATTAAATGGTTTATGTAGCAGTTATAAAGAGTAATCCTGCAAACCCTTTCCTAGCGCTGCGTGGCAGGGGTAGTAGGAGCCTTGAATAATCAGGGTTATATCAGTATTGCGAACATTATACAATAATAAATAAATCTACTAGTTCATGGTCTAATAAAATCCTCAACTAATTTGGTTTGTTAAAATAAACCCAATCAGAATTGTTAGCGAACTATAACTTATTCAAACAAACGTACTGTACATGCAGCTAACTACGGCAACAAGTTGGTGCAAGCGTTGAATACATTGAAGCCCGACCTGTCCGCTGGAATAGTTTGTAACAACTTTATGTGCTCGACGAAATAATTACATTTTATAGTATTCCTCCGCTCTGACGGTACGGTGTTTCTCCCGGTGTCTGTTTACTCCCCCCCCTCCGGCCACGTAGTCGCTATTTGTTGGCACAACTCTAATTGGGAAGTTGAACTTTTTACGTCATTAGCCTGGCGTAATTTGCTTTTGGATGTTTTTGTTTTCGAGAAAGAAAAGCAATTTTGTTTCCGGACAGTGTTTTCAATCCAAACTTGATCCGAAGCTAATCATCATTGGTGTTCGGTAGGAGTGGATTGTTGTTACATTTAATAAATTTACACTAAACCAATATTTGTTCGGTCTTATTGTTATTAATTCTCTACACAACTATGCTATACTGTATATATATAACTATATTATTATTTTTGTCTGCATTATACTCTTACTCGTGATAAATTTGCGTTATAATTCTAAGGATTTTAAGTTGATTTGTTGGGAACTACATTTGTTGCACATAATAACGAGTACCTGCCACAAAACAGTATTTTTAATAAAATGTCAATACATTGTAACAAAATAATGAAGCTACATCAATCGGATAGGTACCACAATTTGTTATCGAAAAATACCCATAAAGATGGGTGATATGCCATTTAATTTATTTCCTATAGTAATAATATTGGATAACGTAGTGTCCATCATTACATACCACTGGGTATGCAGGTTAGGTGCTCCGGGGGGTGACCCTAGGTCATAGCCGGATGAATCCATTTAGGTATCACACATATAGGTTAATAAATTAGCAAATAGATGACATGTATACAAATTGTTACATGCCGATTACGTTAACAGCTGCTTAAACTATGTGTATGTGTTCAGCAGTATCTATATGATTTAATTCCGTTTCAAATATGTAGACAAATTCAATTGGGCGTGTAGCCGGCGGCAAGAGTCCTGATGTGAGAGGTCCAACGCGTTTAGCGGCGGCGCTGATGCTCGGGCGAGGCCATAGTTTAACACAATTTTCCCTCCGCGTATGACAAGGTTCTAGGTATTTCCCCTCTTTTGAAACCGCCCGTGTGAAGCATCTTAATTTAAACTGATCGTTTAGTCTTTAAAATAAATGTATGCATGTAAATAAATAGTTTAAGCGTGTTTTGCTATAGAAAATTAAGGTTCATGTACCTAAATTTTATAATTGTTAACTAGATTCATTGTAGTTTGGCTAAATGCGTGATTGCATGTTCCCTCTATTTTTACACTAATTGTATATGGTAAATGGCCTCTAAAAAATGTCAAATGTTCGTTTGTGTTTATTGCCTGCATTACTTTAGACATGGTTAAGCATGCGATTGACACTTTCTTGATTTTGTATGTCAATATAAAAACACGCCAATGCCATATTTTAACGTTTTGATTGGGATCAGTCCAAACCGTGGTCTTAATTGTTACTATCTTACGTCAGCACTGTTAGAACGCATCATGACTAAATTATAATAGCAGCCATATAAATTGCAAACCAATGGTTTGAGATTAGCCAATAGTAGACGTGCTGGATTGCCAAAACTCCTCACCAGCTGATCGGAACAACTTTCGAGTTATATTTTTCCATGGCAAAATGGCAACAGTGATAGCGTACAAGCATGCTATTGGCTACAGCCCAACTGTCAATTTATTTGACCGCTATTATAGTGCATCATTAATTAACGGCCCAATTACAAATGGTAACTTTACGGTTGATAAAATGTTAACTCGTGACACTATAATCTGAGGTTAGTTAGCTTGATCTTGAGAAAGATCGAAACATTTTCTTGAAGGTTCGAAACGTGTCCCAGCTGTCACTAGCCAATGGGTAATTAACTAATGATCCTGACAACATAATTAGGCGGTCTTAGTCAGTAAAAAGCCTACACATGGCACATGCCACATTATAGCATCTAACTTATTCGACACTCATATTTCATTCATATTCGCCTAAGGCACTCGTTAGGTGTGTCGGCGTCTTAATCATCGATATATTTACCTTTGTTATCGTTACATTTTAATTTTGCTAATTTTATAATAAATTTACATTAACCTTTACAACTTCTATGTTTGTGAAATTATTATGCATTTGAAACCAGCTCTTCAGTGTGCTGACATTTTAAACAAGGCATTTATCCACTTCCCCTCATCTTTATTTTATTTAGCTGGCAAGTGTTATATTTCTCTGGCTGAGATTTAACATGACTATACTGACATCTTACCTCTTATGTAGATTTTTTAAGTGGGCCGACGTTAATTGCTAATGTTATTTATCATTTTATAGATGATCATGTTTCTCAAGAGATTGGTTTTTGTGAATGTTACAAGTTTCATTAACCTAACACTCGTCAGCGTATGACTAAATTGTTCATTGAATCTTTCGATTAGTCTGTAGTATAAACACACAATTGAGTTTTTTGGTTCTTAAACAACTGAAATAAATTGCAGATCTACAGCTAACACGTTTTCTGATGTCATCTGCTGACTGTTGTTAAATTGTTAAAATCCCGTGACGACACGAGTTGCCTTGTTGAAATTGCGATTGTTGCTCAGAGTGTTGTTCTATATTGTTGTCGTGTTGCTGGCAGATGAGATGGGCCGGAGCGAGTGACAACGGCGCAAGTCGTGTTAACCTGTTGCTGTGTTGTCCTGAGTGATGCTCACTGTTGTCGTGTTGTTGGCAGATGAAATAACCGGAGCGATTGACGACGGCGCAAAATTATCAGATAACCTGTTGTTGTGTTGTCCTAATTGTCACTCTACTGCTGTCATGTTGTTGGCAGATGAGATGAGCCGGAGCGAATGACAACGGCACGAGTTGAGTTAACCTGTTGTTGTGTTGTCCTAATTGTCACTCTACTGCTGTAGTATTAATGGCAGATGAGATGAGCCGGAGCGAATGACAACGGCGCGAGTTGAGTTAACCTGTTGCTGTGTTGTCCTAATTGTCACTCTACTGCTGTCGTGTTGTTGGCAGATGAGATAAGCCGGAGCGATTGGAGACGGCGCAAGATGTTCAGTTAACCTGTTGTAATGTTGTCCTAATTGTCACTCTACTGCTGTAGTATTGTTGGCAGATGAAATGAGCCGGAGCGAATGACAACGGCGCGAGTTGAGTTAACCTGTTGTTGTGTTGTCCTAATTGTCACTCTACTGCTGTCGTGTTGTTGGCAGATGAGATAAGCCGGAGCGATTGGAGACGGCGCAAGATGTTCAGTTAACCTGTTGTAATGTTGTCCTAATTGTCACTCTACTGCTGTAGTATTGTTGGCAGATGAAATGAGCCGGAGCGAATGACAACGGCGCGAGTTCAGTTAACCTGTTGTTGTGTTGTCCTAATTGTCACTCTACTGCTGTCGTGTTGTTGACAGATGAGATAAGCCGGAGCGATTGGAGACGGCGCAAGATTTTCAGTTAACCTGTTGTAATGTTGTCCTAATTGTCACTCTACTGCTGTAGTATTGTTGGCAGATGAGATGAGCCGGAGCGAATGACAACGGCGCGAGTTGAGTTAACCTGTTGTTGTGTTGTCCTAATTGTCACTCTACTGCTGTCGTGTTGTTGACAGATGAGATAAGCCGGAGCGATTGGAGACGGCGCAAGATTTTCAGTTAACCTGTTGTAATGTTGTCCTAATTGTCACTCTACTGCTGTAGTATTGTTGGCAGATGAAATGGGCCGGAGCGAATGACAACGGCGCGAGTTGAGTTAACCTGTTGTTGTGTTGTCCTAATTGTCACTCTACTGCTGTCGTGTTGTTGACAGATGAGATAAGCCGGAGCGATTGGAGACGGCGCAAGATTTTCAGTTAACCTGTTGTAATGTTGTCCTAATTGTCACTCTACTGCTGTAGTATTGTTGGCAGATGAAATGAGCCGGAGCGAATGACAACGGCGCGAGTTCAGTTAACCTGTTGTAATGTTGTCCTAATTGTCACTCTACTGCTGTAGTATTGTTGGCAGATGAAATGAGCCGGAGCGAATGACAACGGCGCGAGTTCAGTTAACCTGTTGTTGTGTTGTCCTAATTGTCACTCTACTGCTGTAGTATTGTTGGCAGATGAAATGAGCCGGAGCGAATGACAACGGCGCGAGTTCAGTTAACCTGTTGTTGTGTTGTCCTAATTGTCACTCTACTGCTGTAGTATTGTTGGCAGATGAGATGAGCCGGAGCGAATGACAACGGCGCGAGTTCAGTTAACCTGTTGTTGTGTGTCCTAATTGTCACTCTACTGCTGTAGTATTGTTGGCAGATGAAATGAGCCGGAGCGAATGACAACGGCGCGAGTTCAGTTAACCTGTTGTTGTGTTGTCCTAATTGTCACTCTACTGCTGTCGTGTTGTTGACAGATGAGATAAGCCGGAGCGATTGGAGACGGCGCAAGATTTTCAGTTAACCTGTTGCTGTGTTGTCCTAATTGTCACTCTACTGCTGTAGTATTGTTGGCAGATGAAATGAGCCGGAGCGAATGACAACGGCGCGAGTTGAGTTAACCTGTTGTAATGTTGTCCTAATTGTCACTCTACTGCTGTCGTGTTGTTGACAGATGAGATGAGCCGGAGCGAATGACAACGGCGCGAGTTCAGTTAACCTGTTGTTGTGTTGTCCTAATTGTCACTCTACTGCTGTCGTGTTGTTGACAGATGAGATGAGCCGGAGCGATTGGAGACGGCGCAAGATGTTCAGTTAACCTGTTGCTGTGTTGTCCTAATTGTCACTCTACTGCTGTCATGTTTTTGGCAGATGAGATGAGCCGAAGCGAATGACAACGGCACGAGTTGAGTTAACCTGTTGCTGTGTTGTCCTGAGCAATGCTCAACTGTGTCGTGTTGTTGGCAGATGAGATGGGCTGGAGCGAATGACAACGGCGCGAGTTGAGTTAACCTGTTGCTGTGTTGTCCTGAGCAATGCTCAACTGTGTAGTGTTGTTGGCAGATCAGATGATCCGGAGCTATTGACGGCGGCGCAAGATTTTCAGATAAATTGTTGCTGTGTGTCCTAATTGTCACTCTACTGCTGTAGTATTGTTGGCAGATGAAATGAGCCGGAGCGAATGACAACGGCGCGAGTTGAGTTAACCTGTTGCTGTGGTGTCCTGAGTGATGCTCGACTGTGTCGTGTTGTTGGCAGATGAAATGAGCCGGAGCGAATGACAACGGCGCGAGTTGAGTTAACCTGTTGTAATGTTGTCCTAATTGTCACTCTACTGCTGTCGTGTTGTTGACAGATGAGATGAGCCGGAGCGAATGACAACGGCGCGAGTTCAGTTAACCTGTTGTTGTGTTGTCCTAATTGTCACTCTACTACTGTCGTGTTGTTGACAGATGAGATGAGCCGGAGCGATTGGAGACGGCGCAAGATTTTCAGATAACTTGTTGCTGTGTGTCCTAATTGTCACTCTACTGCTGTAGTATTGTTGGCAGATGAAATGAGCCGGAGCGAATGACAACGGCGCGAGTTGAGTTAACCTGTTGCTGTGTTGTCCTGAACAATGCTCAACTGTGTCGTGTTGTTGGCAGATGAGATGGGCTGGAGCGAATGACAACGGCGCGAGTTGAGTTAACGTGTTGCTGTGTTGTCCTGAGCAATGCTCAACTGTGTAGTGTTGTTGGCAGATCAGATGATCCGGAGCTATTGACGGCGGCGCAAGATTTTCAGATAACTTGTTGCTGTGTGTCCTAATTGTCACTCTACTGCTGTACTATTGTTGGCAGATGAGATGAGCCGGAGCGAATGACAACGGCGCGAGTTGAGTTAACCTGTTGCTGTGTTGTCCTGAACAATGCTCAACTGTGTCGTGTTGTTGGCAGATGAGATGGGCTGGAGCGAATGACAACGGCGCGAGTTGAGTTAACGTGTTGCTGTGTTGTCCTGAGCAATGCTCAACTGTGTAGTGTTGTTGGCAGATCAGATGATCCGGAGCTATTGACGGCGGCGCAAGATTTTCAGATAACTTGTTGCTGTGTGTCCTAATTGTCACTCTACTGCTGTACTATTGTTGGCAGATGAGATGAGCCGGAGCGAATGACAACGGCGCGAGTTGAGTTAACCTGTTACTGTGGTGTCCTGAGTGATGCTCGACTGTGTCGTGTTGTTGGCAGATGAGATGAGCCGGAGCGATTGGAGACGGCGCAAGATGTTCAGTTAACCTGTTGCTGTGTTGTCCTAATTGTCACTCTACTGCTGTAGTATTGTTGGCAGATGAGATGAGCCGGAGCGAATGACAACGGCGCGAGTTGAGTTAACCTGTTGCTGTGGTGTCCTGAGTGATGCTCGACTGTGTCGTGTTGTTGGCAGATGAGATGGGCTGGAGCGAATGACAACGGCGCGAGTTGAGTTAACGTGTTGCTGTGTTGTCCTGAGCAATGCTCAACTGTGTAGTGTTGTTGGCAGATCAGATGATCCGGAGCTATTGACGGCGGCGCAAGATTTTCAGATAACTTGTTGCTGTGTGTCCTAATTGTCACTCTACTGCTGTCGTGTTGTTGACAGATGAGATGAGCCGGAGCGATTGAAGACGGCGCAAGATGTTCAGTTAACCTGTTGCTGTGTTGTCCTAATTGTTACTCTACTGCTGTACTATTGTTGGCAGATGAGATGAGCCGAGCGAATGACAACGGCGCGAGTTGAGTTAACCTGTTGCTGTGGTGTCCTGAGTGATGCTCGACTGTGTCGTGTTGTTGGCAGATGAGATGAGCCGGAGCGATTGGAGACGGCGCAAGATGTTCAGTTAACCTGTTGCTGTGTTGTCCTAATTGTCACTCTACTGCTGTCATGTTGTTGGCAGATGAGATGAGCCGGAGCGAATGACAACGGCGCGAGTTGAGTTAACCTGTTGTTGTGTTGTCCTAATTGTCACTCTACTGCTGTCGTGTTGTTGGCAGATGAGATAAGCCGGAGCGATTGGAGACGGCGCAAGATGTTCAGTTAACCTGTTGTAATGTTGTCCTAATTGTTACTCTACTGCTGTAGTATTGTTGGCAGATGAAATGAGCCGGAGCGAATGACAACGGCGCGAGTTCAGTTAACCTGTTGTTGTGTTGTCCTAATTGTCACTCTACTGCTGTCGTGTTGTTGACAGATGAGATAAGCCGGAGCGTTTGGAGACGGCGCAAGATTTTCAGTTAACCTGTTGTAATGTTGTCCTAATTGTCACTCTACTGCTGTAGTATTGTTGGCAGATGAAATGAGCCGGAGCGAATGACAACGGCGCGAGTTGAGTTAACCTGTTGTTGTGTTGTCCTAATTGTCACTCTACTGCTGTCGTGTTGTTGGCAGATGAGATAAGCCGGAGCGATTGGAGACGGCACAAGATGTTCAGTTAACCTGTTGTAATGTTGTCCTAATTGTCACTCTACTGCTGTAGTATTGTTGGCAGATGAAATGAGCCGGAGCGAATGACAACGGCGCGAGTTGAGTTAACCTGTTGTTGTGTTGTCCTAATTGTCACTCTACTGCTGTCGTGTTGTTGGCAGATGAGATAAGCCGGAGCGATTGGAGACGGCGCAAGATGTTCAGTTAACCTGTTGTAATGTTGTCCTAATTGTCACTCTACTGCTGTAGTATTGTTGGCAGATGAAATGAGCCGGAGCGAATGACAACGGCGCGAGTTCAGTTAACCTGTTGTTGTGTTGTCCTAATTGTCACTCTACTGCTGTCGTGTTGTTGACAGATGAGATAAGCCGGAGCGATTGGAGACGGCGCAAGATTTTCAGTTAACCTGTTGTAATGTTGTCCTAATTGTCACTCTAAGTAGATGTGAAATGGCGGTTTAACCCCACAATCGGCGCTTTTTCCCCATGTTATTCTTATGGGGAGCCGTTTTTGCGCCGACGCCAGCTCCCGCCCTACACAAGTTTCCTTGTTAGCCTATACTAACATCCAACCCTTGCCTATATTAAATATATTGTCCCCATCCCCATCCCTCCTCTATATTTTTAAAAATTAATTTTCAAATTCAGGCTAAAAAACTATCTTTGGTGTTTACTGTCCGATTTGTCTGCAATTTGGATATGTTATTGTCCTAGGCAAATGTTTTAATAAATTCCACATACATATCCCAAATTCACTATTACGGTCAAATTAAAAAATATTTTTGAAAAATACTGCCAATTGCCAACTTCTTTATTTACTGTCCGATTTGTCTTCAATTTGGATATGTTATTGTTGTAGGCAAGTGTTTTAATAAATTACACTTACATTTCCCAAATTCACTATTACAGTCAAATTAAAAATTATTTTTGAAAAATACTGCCAATTGCCACCTTCTTTATTAAATGTCCGATTTGTCTTCAATTTGGATATGTTATTGTCCTAGGCAAGTGTTTTAATAAAATCCACCTACATTTCCCAAATTCACTATTACGGTCAAATTAAATAATATTTTTGAAAAATACTGCCAATTGCCACCTTCTTTATTAACTGTCCGATTTGTCTGCAATTTGGATATGTTATTGTCCTAGGCAACTGGTTTAATAAATTCCACTTACATTTCCCAAATTCACTATTACGGTCAAATTAAATAATATTTTTGAAAAATACTGCCAATTGCCACCTTCTTTATTAACTGTCCGATTTGTCTGCAATTTGGATATGTTATTGTCCTAGGCAACTGGTTTAATAAATTCCACTTACATTTCCCAAATTCACTATTACAGTCAAATTAAAAATTATTTTTGAAAAATACTGCCAATTGCCAACTTCTTTATTAAGTGTCCGATTTGTCTGCAATTTGGATATGTTATTGTCCTAGGCAAGTGTTTTAATAAATTTCACTTACATATCCCAAATTCACCATTACGGTCAAATTAAAAAATATTTTTGAAAAATACTGCCAATTGCCAACTTCTTTATTAAATGTCTGATTTGTCTGCAATTTGGATATGTTATTGTCCTAGGCAACTGGTTTAATAAATTACACTTACATTTCCCAAATTCACTATTACAGTCAAATTAAAAATTATTTTTGAAAAAATACTGCCAATTGCCAACTTCTTTATTAAATGTCCGATTTGTTTAAAATTAGATATGTTATTGTTGTAGGCTAGTGTATATGCACCATCCACATTTCCCAAATTCACTATTACAGTCAAATTAAAAAATATTTTTGAAAAATACTGCCAATTGCCAACTTCTTTATTTACTGTCTGATTTGTTTAAAATTTGGATATGTTATTGTTGTAGGCTAGCGTATATGCACCATCCACATTTTACAAATATTGCGGCTAAATTTTAAAAAATTTGGAAAAATACTGCCAGTTGGCAACTTCTTTATTTATGGTCTGATTTGTTTAAAATTTATATATGTCATTATTCTAGGCTAGTGTATATGTACCATCCACATTTGACAAATTAACTATAATGGTCAAATTTAAAAAATATTTTGAAAAATATACTAACAATTTCAAACTTCTTTATTTACTGTCTGATTTATTTTCGGATATGTTATAGCTCATATATAGGTAACAAGACCACACTACCACAAGTTCCATTACCCCCTATAATACAGTATTTTGTCTTTTTGTTTGTTTATTTTGCTGTAATCCCAAAACTGACTTTGCTGTTTATTGTCACTTTGGATATTGTCCTAAGCATTTATTGTCTGATTTATTTTTGGATATGTTATAGCCCCCAACTATTATATCTAAAATTACAATATTATTTCCACCTATAATACAGTTGATGTGTTGTTTGTTTTGCCGCAACCTAAAAACTAATATTGGTATTTGAAATACAAGCTTATTATATACATCCAGCTGATAAGTAATATATATCCACAATTATGGTCAGAACTGCCCAAATTTTAAGCCAATACAAAAATAAATTTTTAAACCCCAAAACAACTAAACACAAAACACTAATCTTTCTTTGTGCTTGTTTGGAGTAGTCTTTATTTTATCCAACTTAATTTTAATTTTGTAGTTAAAATCAAACTTCCCACATTCTAGCTCCCTTTCCAGCCAGTGACATAAAGGTTACGAATATTTTCAAACTGTACAATATATCTTTTTCTACCCCTATGTTGGACTTGTTTAATAGCGCACCATATTCCAAATCCTCCAGTCTACTACATTCTTTAAATTTAACATTGCCTTTAATATCTTGCATCTCTATGTCTTCTTGTCCATTGTTACGGAAACTTAGGTTTTCTATTTTTGGAATTGCCACAAAATGTTGCGGTTCCGTTAGTGTTAAAGCTGGTGGCTGGTAGGTAGATAAATAATGTCCAAATCACCACTGTATGGCAACACGCCTTGCCTATTCTTATTTATCTCTATAAATACAGTTTTACAGACACCTTTAACACAGTATACACCCCTCCATCCTTTTCTGCCAACACTCCCACAAACTTGTTTACTACAAACGCATACACTATATAATGTCCATAATGCTCGCAGGAAGTAATCTTTTAATTTATCCTCTCTTTCCCTTCTTTCTTTAGCCAACTGTGCATTCCTCTGCAACAGTATTTTCCACATATTCCAATGTCTTCTATTTCCAGTTTCCTCTTTTTGGAACTCTAAGAAAGGCTTGGAAAGTGGCTCTATTTCTTTAATAGTGTATGGGTACAGTTTATTGGTCCGGCCTCTTAAAACGTAGGGAGTAAGGTTAGGACTTTCCACTAAGCCTAATTCTTCTAAATTGATGGAGAAAGGTGTATTTGATGTGCCCCCAGATTTGATGTAACACCTATGCTTTACACTTATGGCATCCTCCTCTATTACCTCTACATAGTTGGTAAACAGTTAAAGCTAAATGCAGATAGAGCATACTTTATTAACTTTTCCCTTTGATCTTTTGGCAGTTTTAGTTGTACTCCAGTTATCTTCCCCCAATATGCTTCGTTAAACACTAAACAACAACTGTTTTGTAATTGATTGGCAACTTTCACCCACATCTTATGCAGAGGCATAGAATGGAGCATTTTGAAAGTACCGTTTGTTGTCTTCTATTAGACTTAAACAATCTCTTAAAGGTTCAAACCCTTTACCAAAACCTCTACAATAGATTGTTGCCTCTAACCTTGCCATTCTCTCTAGCTAGTTTAGACGAGAACGTTTCTTTTAGGTTTACAAAGTTTATTATATGGTTTCCTATACTTTTAATTACTCAAGGCTTGTAATCTGGCATATAAATTTATTATATATTTTTACCCTGCTATTTACATTAAACCATGTTAAACAGTCTTTACTAACATTATCTACAATAACATTATGGGGGTCCATTCGCCCCCCTGGTAGCAAAAGTTTTCTGTAAGATATTGGCACATTTCCTCTTTATTAAATATTCCAACCAAATCTAGTGTTATATCGAAATCCATAAGATAGTACATTTCTTTTTCCAGATCTTGCAGTATCTTTGGAAGGTCTTCCAACAAATCCTTAATTTTAACATTTGCAAGCTCTATTTTATAGGGAATTGCTATAGGATCACAATCCGTAACATTGGTTATCTTAACTAACATTATGTTATCACAAAACGCATCCGTTATAGATGTTATTTAATTTTGGTTCACCCTCACAATAGTTTATATTACCTATGTCTGTAAGAAGGTTATTATTACGTAGATTTTCTAATAAAAACCATATACCGAATCTTTCGTTAGTAGGTTTAATACAATTCCCCAATAAATGGCTAACAGAGTACATTTCTTTTATACAAAAGTAGCGGAAACATGTAAACAGGACAGATTACACCATAGGCATATAGAGGTTGTAAATATATGGATATTGTATATAAACACAGGCGAGCGGTAAGTGTAACATGTAAGTGGACACCCACATGCAAATATGGAATACCCACAATTAATATAATTCCAAATTCGACTAAATAAGTTTATAGTCTCAATATAATTAACATATTAACTAACGGCGCCATCCCGCATTAGTACCCAAATTGTCGAAATTCTATAATTCTATTCTTAGTCCTTGTATTAGGTTTTGTACTATTAAACCCAACACCCCGTGCAGCAGAGTAATATATGTATTTAATACAGATACGCACACTCTACAAGACCCACACATCTGTTGTATAAGCAGCAGAATAGACGTCTCATTGTGTTGTTGTAAAGTAAAACATAAATGTAAATTGTGCTGGATACAACCGGCCAGATATTAGACAGCAAATGTGTTGGAAGTGTATTGCCAAATAGTAAGACAAACACCACATAGTGCAGCATGTAATCAATCCATTACTATTTAGACAAAGGTCAGTATTGGTACAACATCCGATATATTAGCCAAACCCACAATCAAACTTGGAAAACAAACAGTAAAAGATAAATATTATAGTAACAGAAATAGTAAGAGTATAAGGACACAGTAATATTTAAAGTTTATAAAACAACACAAATGCAGAGACACAATAACACACTCCAACACATTTGGACACAGGCACAGATACTGGTTTACATCCATTTAACACAACTTTACACGTTCTGTCAACCGACACAAAAATAGTTTGTAAATTGTGTAAGAAATATATGTAATATAAACAAATTTAACACAATCATAACATTGTGGACAATGTTATGATTGTGTTAAATTTGTTTATATTACATATATTTCTTACACAATTTACAAACTATTTTTGTGTCGGTTGACAGAACGTGTAAAGTTGTGTTAAATGGATGTAAACCAGTATCTGTGCCTGTGTCCAAATGTGTTGGAGTGTGTTATTGTGTCTCTGCATTTGTGTTGTTTTATAAACTTTAAATATTACTGTGTCCTTATACTCTTACTATTTCTGTTACTATAATATTTATCTTTTACTGTTTGTTTTCCAAGTTTGATTGTGGGTTTGGCTAATATATCGGATGTTGTACCAATACTGACCTTTGTCTAAATAGTAATGGATTGATTACATGCTGCACTATGTGGTGTTTGTCTTACTATTTGGCAATACACTTCCAACACATTTGCTGTCTAATATCTGGCCGGTTGTATCCAGCACAATTTACATTTATGTTTTACTTTACAACAACACAATGGGTGAGACGTCTATTCTGCTGCTTATACAACAGATGTGTGGGTCTTGTAGAGTGTGCGTATCTGTATTAAATACATATATTACTCTGCTGCACGGGGTGTTGGGTTTAATAGTACAAAACCTAATACAAGGACTAAGAATAGAATTATAGAATTTCGACAATTTGGGTACTAATGCGGGATGGCGCCGTTAGTTAATATGTTAATTATATTGAGACTATAAACTTATTTAGTCGAATTTGTGGGTATTCCATATTTGCATGTGGGTGTCCACTTACATGTTACACTTACCGCTCGCCTGTGTTTATATACAATATCCATATATTTACAACCTCTATATGCCTATGGTGTAATCTGTCCTGTTTACATGTTTCCGCTACTTTTGTATAAAAGAAATGTACTCTGTTAGCCATTTATTGGGGAATTGTATTAAACCTACTAACGAAAGATTCGGTATATGGTTTTTATTAGAAAATCTACGTAATAATAACCTTCTTACAGACATAGGTAATATAAACTATTGTGAGGGTGAACCAAAATTAAATAACATCTATAACGGATGCGTTTTGTGATAACATAATGTTAGTTAAGATAACCAATGTTACGGATTGTGATCCTATAGCAATTCCCTATAAAATAGAGCTTGCAAATGTTAAAATTAAGGATTTGTTGGAAGACCTTCCAAAGATACTGCAAGATCTGGAAAAAGAAATGTACTATCTTATGGATTTCGATATAACACTAGATTTGGTTGGAATATTTAATAAAGAGGAAATGTGCCAATATCTTACAGAAAACTTTTGCTACCAGGGGGGCGAATGGACCCCCATAATGTTATTGTAGATAATGTTAGTAAAGACTGTTTAACATGGTTTAATGTAAATAGCAGGGTAAAAATATATAATAAATTTATATGCCAGATTACAAGCCTTGAGTAATTAAAAGTATAGGAAACCATATAATAAACTTTGTAAACCTAAAAGAAACGTTCTCGTCTAAACTAGCTAGAGAGAATGGCAAGGTTAGAGGCAACAATCTATTGTAGAGGTTTTGGTAAAGGGTTTGAACCTTTAAGAGATTGTTTAAGTCTAATAGAAGACAACAAACGGTACTTTCAAAATGCTCCATTCTATGCCTCTGCATAAGATGTGGGTGAAAGTTGCCAATCAATTACAAAACAGTTGTTGTTTAGTGTTTAACGACGCATATTGGGGGAAGATAACTGGAGTACAACTAAAACTGCCAAAAGATCAAAGGGAAAAGTTAATAAAGTATGCTCTATCTGCATTTAGCTTTAACTGTTTACCAACTATGTAGAGGTAATAGAGGAGGATGCCATAAGTGTAAAGCATAGGTGTTACATCAAATCTGGGGGCACATCAAATACACCTTTCTCCATCAATTTAGAAGAATTAGGCTTAGTGGAAAGTCCTAACCTTACTCCCTACGTTTTAAGAGGCCGGACCAATAAACTGTACCCATACACTATTAAAGAAATAGAGCCACTTTCCAAGCCTTTCTTAGAGAGGAAATCGGAATTAGAAGACATTGGAATATGTGGAAAATATTGTTGCAGAGGAATACAAAGCACGGTTGGCTAAAGAAAGAAGGGAAAGAGAGGATAAATTAAAAGATTACTTCCTGCGACGAGGATCTAGAGCATTATGTGTATGCGTTTGTAGTAAACAAGTTTGTGGGAGTGTTGGCAGAAAAGGATGGAGGGGTGTATACTATGTTAAAGGTGTCTGTAAAACTGTATTTATAGAGATAAATAAGAATAGGCAAGGCGTGTTGCCATACAGTGGTGATTTGGACATTATTTATCTACCTACCAACGAGCCACTTGCAAGCTTTAACACTAACGGAACCGCAACATTTTATGGCAATTCTAAAAATAGAAAACCTAAGTTTCCGTAACGATGTTGGACAAGAAGACATAGAGATGCAAGATATTAAAGGCAATGTTAAATTTAACGAATGTAGTAGACTGGAGGATTTGGAATATGGTGCGCTATTAAACAAGTCCAACATAGGGGTAGAAAAAGATATATTGTTTGAAAATATTCGTAACCTTTATGTCTCCAACCACCGGCTGGAAAGGGAGCTAGAATGTGGGAAGTTTGGTTTTAACTACAAAATTAAAATTAAGTTGGATAAAATAAAGACTACTCCAAACAAGCACAAAGAGATTAGTGTTTTGTGTTTAGTTGTTTTGGGTTTTAAAAATTTATTTTTTGCTATCGCATTGGCTTAAAACATATCCAAAATTTAGGCAGTTCCATAAATATTTTGTGGATATATATTACTTATTATATTACAATGAGAGGTAGTTGAGAGGGTCACAACAATATTGGAAATGTGGCAAATATAACAGCTGGATGTATATAATAAGCGTGTGGCAAATATAATAAGCTTGCATTTATTTTTTTTTAATCCAACCGCAAAATATAGTTTTGTAAAAACACAAATACCAATGTTAGTTTTTAGGTTGCGGCAAAACAAACAACACATCAACTGTATTATAGGTGGAAATAATATTGTAATTTTAGATATAATAGTTGGGGGCTATAACATATCCAAAAATAAATCAGACAATAAATGCTTAGGACAATATCCAAAGTGTAGGCAAATCGGACAATAAACAGTCAGTTTTGGGATTACAGCAAAATAAACAAACAAAAAAGACAAATGGGTAATGGAACGTGTGGTAGTGTGGTCTTGTTGCCTATATAAGAGCTATAACATATCCGAAAATAAATCAGACAGTAAATAAAGAAGTTTGAAATTGTATATTTTTCAAAATATTTTTTAAATTTGACCGTTATAGTTAATTTGTACGCTAGCCTAGAATAATGACATATATAAATTTTAAACAAATCAGACCATAAATAAAGAAGTTGCCAATTGGCAGTATTTTTCCAAATTTTTTTAAAATTTAACCGCAATATTTGTAAAATGTGGATGGTGCATATACACTAGCCTACAACAATAACATATCCAAATTTTAAACAAATCGGACAGTAAATAAAGAAGTTGGCAATTGGCAGTATTTTTCAAAAATAATTTTTAATTTGACTGTAATAGTGAATTTGGGAAATGTAAGTGTAATTTATTAAAACACTTGCCTACGACAATAACATATCCAAGTTTTAAACAAATCGGACAGTAAATAAAGAAGTTGGCAATTGGCAGTATTTTTCAAAAATATTTTTTAATTTGACCGTAATAGTGAATTTTGGGATATGTAAGTGGAATTTATTAAAAGACTTGCCTAGGACAATAACATATCCAAATTGAAGACAAATCAGACAGTAAATAAAGAAGTTGGCAATTGGCAGTATTTTTCAAAAATATTTTTTAATTTGACCGTAATAGTGAATTTGGGATATGTAAGTGAAATTTATTAAAACACTTGCCTAGGACAATAACATATCCAAATTGAAGACAAATCGGACAGTTAATAAAGAAGTTGGCAATTGGCACTATTTTTCAAAAAAATATTTTCTAATTTGACCGTAATAGTGAATTTGGGATATGTAGGTGGAATTTATTAAAACACTAGCCTAGGACAATAACATATCCAAATTTTAGACAAATCGGACAGTAAATAAAGAAGTTGGCAATTGGCAGTATTTTTCAAAAATATTTTTTAATTTGACTGTAATAGTGAATTTGGGATATGTAGGTGGAATTTATTAAAACACTTGCCTACAACAATAACATATCTAAATTTTAAACAAATCGGACAGTAAATAAAGAAGGTGGCAATTGGCAGTATTTTCAAAAAATATTTTTTAATTTGACCGTAATAGTGAATTTGGGAAATGTAAGTGGAATTTATTAAAACACTTGCCTAGAACAATCACATATCCAAATTTTAAAGAAATCGGACAGTAAATAAAGAAGTTGGCAATTGGCAGTATTTTTCAAAAATATTTTTTAATTTGACCGTAATAGTGAATTTGGGATATGTAGGTGGAATTTATTAAAACACTTGCCTATAAGTAGGGGGCATTGGATGGTTCAGAACCAGCAAAGGCGCGGTGAGGAGCAAGTGAGGAGCCCCCCCCCCCCCGGTGCCCCCCCCCCCGGTGCCCCCCCCCCCCCCGGTGCCCCCCCCCCCCCCCGGCCGCCAGCAGCACTTTTCGTGATGACCTTGACCATGAGGAAAAAACTTTCGAAAATTAATAACTAGCCTATTTATCCACCGATTCCCACGGGACTTTTTCCAGAGTGTAGGCCTATCCCCAGGGAAGCGAATGACGTAAGAACCCCATAGATCCACCATTAAACAAGGCCGCTATTAATTTATAACCGCGTTTTCCTTATAGGATCTCAGCTGTTTACCGACTGATTTTGACGAAACCTCACCACATGTCAGGCCGTGACCTAAGAAAACCATCGCTTAAAGAAAATTGAAAATCCACTGTTAAACGGGCCCGCTATTAATTTTTAAACGTGTTTTCCTTATAGGATCTCGGCTGTTTACCGACCGATGTTGATGAAACTTCACCACATGTTGGGCACCGGCTTAAGTAAACCATCGCTTAAAGAATATTGAAAATCCACTGTTAAACGGGCCCGCTATTAATTTTCAAACGCGTTTTCCTTATGGGATCTCAGCTGCTTGCCGACCGAATTTGATGTGACTTCGTTACACGTTGTATGCCGGCTTGACTAAACCAAACTGCGAGTGGCTCCGTGGAGTCACGTGTCGAGGCGCGTGCTAGGGCCTACGTGACTGTCCCAGCCTGTTTACTCATTAGCGGCCTTCAAGACCCCTCCGTTCTAGAAGGTTCCGGCAAGTGCGTCGCATGAGGCCTCCTCCTGACTGGAGTGCTATGTATGAGCATGTCACGTGTCGAGGCGCGTGCTAGGGCCTACGTGACTCTCCCAGCCTGTTTACTCATCAGCGGTTCCGGGAACTGTTTACCGCTTACATTCCACTGCGAAGCTCCTCCAGAGTGTGATGGAAAGTTCCACGGCGTCATCAACCGGTCTATTTAAGCGCGTTACTTTCCCAAGCTACTTCAGTATCTAGTGGCAACTCGTCCTGTGAGGAGCTAGGTGTTTTCGCTGCGAGTAATTGTGTGACTGTGCAGAGCCTTGTCTTTGAATATCTTAAAATGTAAGTAACATGTAATTTACTTTTTCATCAACTAGTTTTCGATGCTCTAAAACCTAATTAGTTAACATTAATATTTCATCTTTTACATATCCCAGTACACGGGGTCTTGTCGTTTCCATTCAGATGGAGATGAGTGGAATTGTAATGACCTTGAAACAGTCGTGTTTTATAACGATTAAAATTAATAAGCCGAACCTAAAAAGCAAAATAGATTCACTACCACTCTTTTTTTTATTTTTAAAAAGTTTGAGCAAAATAAAAGTAGTTTCTTTTGTTTTGTTTTTACTTTCCAATCGAAATGTTGAGGGCAACTGCGCCTTTGTGACGGATGGAGAGTACAGATACCCGATGTTGCAGATGGCTGTTCATCTGTGTGAGGTTTGCGGGCGCAGTTTCGGGGTTGCAAGAAACCTGACCCGCCACGTAGCATCTGCCCACAACGATCGCCATTACGATTGTCACGTCTGCGGCAGACGCTTCGGGCGAAGCGACAACTTGCGACGCCACCTCGCTGCAGTTCATCCTCCCACTCCTCACGACCAAGCGCCAGGTACAGTTTTAGTTTAAATAAGAAGCCGCCAGTAGATTTATTAAGTATGCTATTTCCTGGTGTCCTCACCCATGATGTCACGACAAGCCCGTGGACTTTGATAACTAATGACTTGTTTTTATGAGAGAGTAAACGGCCCTGACTGGGTAAACTGACAATTAAGACGAGAAAACAGACTCGAGAGGTAAACAAGAGGTTGCCAGCCCTCTGCATGTTCCTCACCGCCATCTCCTCATCATTGTATTTAACAGGCTTGGGTAACTGGCGATTGAGATGAGGGAACAGACTCTAGGGGAAAACAAGAGGTCGCCAGTCCACTGTATAGTTCCTCATCCTTGTGTTTATAGGGTAACTAATAGGACTTGTTTTCCTGTTCGCAGGCCATCCGTGCCCGTTGTGCTCCGTCGCCCTGGCGGGTCCCGAGGATCTTCGCCACCATATGGAAGCGGTCCACGGTGCGAGCCCGTCTGCTTCAACTTCCTCCTCCTCCTCCGCAACGCCACCCTTCAGAGACCCACGGCCCGAGTGCGACGCGTGCGGGCGGCGATTCTCCCGTGAGGACCTGCTCCGGCGTCACGTGCAGCTGGTGCACGCCAACGAGGTCCGCTGTCCCGATTGCGGCCGCCTTTTCCGCAGGGCAGCGTACCTCCAGCGGCACATGGAGAGCGTCCACCGCGGCATGAGGTTCACGTGCGCCTACTGCGACCGAGGCTTCACCCGGCGCTACAACCGGGACCAGCACGAGGCCTACAACTGCCCCGTCGTGAGGAAACTCGTTGTGGACGAGATGCCGCGCCTGCCCGTTCTGTCACCCGAGCCCCGGCCCAGCCGCGAGCCCCAGCCCGGACCCAGCCGCGAGCCTCAGCCCGGACCCAGCCGCGAGCCCCAGCCCGGACCTAGCCGCGAGCCCCAGCCCGGACCAAGCACGGCACCCGACGGGATGGTGGGTGGTGGCGGACTACCCACGTTCCGCACCATTCAACGAGGGTTCCGCGGACGCCTCCTGACCTTCGGCCTGTCCCGGCCCATGGAGGACTTCTTGACCGTGGAGGACGCGCTGGTGCTGCTGTTCGACAGCGTCCTGGAACTGTTGGCTGACGTCAGGACCCGACACCCAAACACCAAGGTCAACATGTTCCTGGAGTGTGAATTCGCCAACGTTCACGGAGCCACCTGTCTGCGGGCCTTCAAGACGAAGAACGTGCCTCTCACCGCCGCGTCCAACTTGGAGGACTTCCTATCGGCTTCCTTCCACAAGCTGGAGGAAGAGAAGGAGCAGTGCCTGCTAGTGGGCAGCGGGTGGAGCTATCTCCGGATACGGGACCTGGAGATCCGCGTCAACCTCTACACCCCGTTGGGAGAACGCGGAGCCCGGTTCGTCCTGCTTCCCAGGACCATCTGCGACACGCATGCCGTCATCAACGTGCGCAACCTCGATGACATGTGCTTCGCGTACGCCATCCTGGCCAAGTTCGTCGCGCAACACCCGGAGAGGCCCGCATCGTACACACCGGACGTTATGGCACGCTACGACTGGGTCGGCCTACGCTTCCCCGTAGCCGTGAAGGACATTAAGGTCTTCGAGAGGAGGAACGCCATCAGCGTCAATGTGTACGGGATCGAGCGCGCCATGGTGGGGAGACGCCCCGACGGATCGCCAAAGTTCCAGGACCGCGTGTTCCCGCTGAAGATCTGCAAGCGGGAGTTGGAGGATCACCGGGACTTGCTGTACGTGACCACCGGCGGGGACAGTCACTACGCCTACATCACAAACATGAGTAGGCTTGTGCGACACCAGCTGACGTCCCACGTCAACGCCATCCACGTGTGTAAGCGATGCTTCGCTTACTTCGACAACCGGCCCAACAAGCTGCAACTGTCCGGTGCCGAGCGTCTGGAGGAGCACATGCGATACTGCACCGCCAAGGCTCCCCTCCGCTTGGACTTGCCGAAGAAGCAGCAGATCCGCTTCACCCACCCCGAGTACACTCGGCGCGAGCGCTTTTGCGTTTATGCCGACTTTGAGTGTGCTCTGCAGCCCGTCGCCGCTGACCCAGCGGAAGCACCGCCCGGCACGAGGCCCCTGCAACTGCACGTCCCGTACGCCTTCGCCTACCAGATCGTGGACTCGCTCGGCCTGGAGGAGTTCGAGCCCCGCGTCTACTTCGGGGCTGACGCGTCCAAGGTCTTCATGGAGAGGCTGAAGACGGACGTGCTGGCGCTGTGGGAGTTCCTATTCAGCATGAGAGCTCTGCACCCTTCTCTGACCCGGCAGGAGATGGACGAGTACCTGGCAGCGACTCACTGCTACCTCTGCGGGAAGGAGTTCACGGACCAGGACGTCAAGGTGCGGGACCACAATCACGCCCCGCCCTACGAGTTCCGAGGAGCCGCCCACCGCTCGTGCAACCTCAGGTACCGGGAGCAGCGACACATCAACTGCTACTTCCACAACCTGTCCAACTACGACGCCCACTTCGTAGTGCGCGAGCTGGCCATCGACCCCGGCGACGTGGACGTGTTGGCCCACACGGAGGAGCGGTACATCGCTTTTACCAAGCGATTCCACTTTGGTCAGCCCGGGGACAACCAACGTCAGAGCAGTTTCGCGGTGCGCTTCCTGGACACCTACAGGTTCCTGTCCATGAGCCTGGCCAACCTGGCGGCGGGACTCCCCACGGACAGGATGCGCGAGACGAGGAAGCGCTTCCCCGACGACCGGCTGTTCGACCTGGTGCGCAGGAAGGGCGTGTTCCCCTACGACTTCGTGACGTCCTACGACACGCTGTACAGGACCAGGGAGTTGCCTCCCAAGGAGGCGTTCAGGAACTCCATGACCCTGGAGGACATCAAGGACGAGGAGTACGAGCACGCCCTCAACGTGTGGCGAGCCTTCGAGTGTCACAACCTCAAGGACTACGCGGACAAGTACCTGCGATGCGACATCGCCCTACTCACCGATGTCTTTGAGCAGTTCCGCGACACCTCGCTGGCAGAGTACGGGCTGGACCCCGCCCACTACTACACCCTGCCGTCCTACGCCTGGGACGTGATGCTCAAGACCTGCGGTGTGGAGCTGGACACGCTGCAGGACTTTGACATGTACCTGTTCGTGGAGCAGGGGATCCGGGGAGGGATCTCACAGGCCATCACCCGCTACGCCAAGGCCAACCACGACAGGTGCCCGGACTACCGCCCGGACGAGCCCACGCGCTTCCTCCTGTACCTGGACGCAAACAACCTGTACGGCTGGGCCATGTCCCAGTGTCTGCCGACCGGAGACTTCGAGTGGCTCAGCCGTGAAGAAATCCAGGCGTTGGACATTGCGGCGCTGGACGCAGAGGCCGATCGAGGCTACATCTTGGAGGTGGACCTCCACTACCCCGCGCGCCTACACGACCTGCACAAGGACCTTCCCTACTGCTGCGAGACGAAGCGTCCGCCAACAGGGAAGTTCCCCAAACTGTTGACGACCCTGGACGACAAGACGCACTACATCTGTCACTACAGGGTCTTGCAGCAGGCGCTGCAAAACGGATTGGAGCTGGTCGCGGTGCATCGGGCGATCTCGTTTCGCCAGTCGCGGTGGTTGGAACCGTACATCCTGATGAACACGGAGCTGCGGAAGAGGGCCAAGACCAAGTTCGAACAGGACTTCTTCAAGCTCATGAACAACGCGGTCTTCGGCAAGACCATCGAGAATGTACGGAAGCGCCTCAACGTGAAGCTGGTGTGCACCCCGGAGAAGTTTTCCAAGTACGTCGCCAGATCCAACTTCCTGGACCGGACGTACTACACGGAGGACGTGGCCCTGGTGCATCTGTCCAAGGTCAACATCGTGTTGGACAAGCCCGTCTACGTAGGCATGACAGTCCTGGAGCTGAGCAAGTGGCTCATGTACGAGTTCCTGCGCAAGATGAAGGAGCGCTACGGTGACCGCCTCACCGTGGACTACATGGACACGGACAGCTTCGTCTTTGACATCGTGTCCCAGGACGTCTACGCAGAGATGAAGGAGCACCTGGACGATTTCGACACCAGCGGATATCCGAGGTCCCACCCCTGCTACAGCCCCGTCAACGCCAAGGTCATTGGAAAGTTTAAGGACGAGTGCAACGGCCTGTCCTTATTCGAGTACCTCGGCCTGCGGTCCAAATTATACTTTATGGACATCGAGGACGCGGCGACAGGCGGCAGCAAGGCTCTCAAGCGGGCCAAGGGGGTGGCGAAGGGCGTTGTCAAGAACGTCCTCACCCCCGACGACTACAGAGAGTGCCTGTTTGACGGGGTCCAAAAGCGCACCACCAACGTCCGCTTCCAGTCTCACTTGCACCGGGTCTACACCGTGGAAGTGGACAAGCTGAGCCTCAGCCCGACTGACGACAAGCGGTGCGTCCTCCCCGACGGCATCCACACTCTGCCGTGGGGACACAAGGACGTCCCGCCACTACCGCCAGCCAGGAGAGGAGGAGATCGACCTCAGCGGATGGAGGTGGACGGTGAGGAGGAGGAGGAGGGGCAGCGCCAGGATGAAGACGAGGAAGAAGAATTCCCAGTTTAGTTTTAAATATTAATTTTAAGAAAAATTGTAAATAGTATTTGTAAGAAAATATAATAGCTTTATGTACAGCATTAACCCGAGTTGTTTATTTCCTCCCTTTGCTCACTCAAAAGCCGGTAGGCTCAGAAAACTAAAGTGAAAGGCGTTATGGGCCGTTTGGTCCGAGCCGTGCAGCTTAAAAAGCCCCCGCCAACCGGGAGCGGTTGGCGGCGCGTGTCGGGGGACGGCCCTGAAGGAGTTGCCCAGGAAGGAATTACTCAGCGGTCTGCTGACGCTCGAGGTTGCACCCTTGAATTGCTCAGCGGCTTGCTGACGCTCGAGGTTGCACCCTTGAGTTGCTAAGTGGTTTGCTGATGCCCGAGGGGTCTTGTGGCGCGCCCTCTTTGGCGGCCTTCACTGCCGCTTGGCGGGGGCTCAGCCAGTGACACGCGCCGCTGGTATATAAACCTGAGGTCCAGCCCCGCTGCCTCAGTTTTGCTAATTTATTTTTAAAATTTAGTAAGGAGAAAGGAGAAATGAAAACACAAGCTTTATCATTATGAGGCATGTATTGTACAGTAATAAGGTTACATACTACAAAAACCTTACAAACTAGTTTTAAGCGAATATGGAGTGGAAGAGCCTGCGGACCAGAGCGTCGTTGACAGCGGGAGCGGTGAAGTCGAAGAGCTGGACGTAGTCGCTGAGTGACGTGCGGAGAACAGCCCGGCAGTACAGGTAAGTGAGGCAGTAGTAGCCGCAAACAGAAGTATCGTAGCCCTGGAGACGATACCTGTTGTAGACGTAGTGGCGGTGATGAGGATTGCGCCTCAAGAACCTTTGAAAGTCGGCCTGGTATGGCGGCCTCCCGTAGCTGTCCAGGTACTCGAGTCTGTCCTCTTCCGAGCAGTAAAACGCCACCCAGTGTTCGCCGCTCTCGGTGTGCGCCACTGTGTTGGATACGATGGCGGTCAGAGGCTTGACTGGCGCGTCCGGTAGTTGGTCAGAGGCGTAGACCGCGACGTTCCTCAGTCCGGGGATCTTCGCCAGGCATTCTCTGATCTGGACGGTATTCATCGTGGACGGAAGCAGCACAGGCAGCTCGAGGTGGACGAGTCCAGTGTGTCGTTAGCCACGAGCCAGTCCCGCAATACTATGCAGTTATGAAGGGCGCAACGGTTGTGGGAGCTCTTATGGTGGCGACAGCGCAGGGTCCGGTAGGTGGGCGGACCGTTGAGCGACCCACAGCCCAGATCCTCCATGTCCTGAGCGGTGGTGGCGGCGGGCTCGGTTATGAGGTGGCGTTGTACAAAGTCCCTCTTCTGCGATCCTTTGACGTAGACCAGGGGGCGGTGGATGAGGCAGGAGCGCAACTTGTCCAGCAGGGCGACGTACGCGATGTCCCCCTGGTCCCACTCCAAGCCGTGGCAGTGGCGAGTGACCCAGACGCTCTCGCGCTGTTTCTCGGAAGTCAGGAGGTCCTTGCTGAAGGGCGGGCGGGCGATGTGATGTAGGAGCAGCGTGCCGGTAGTCACGTCCACCACGCAAACCTCTTTCAGTAGAAAGTCATTATCACTGTCTTTAAAACACTGCATATCCATCACCACGCTTCCGTGATGACAGCGCGCTGGCGGCGGCTCGATGTAGATCGGTGGCGGCACGTCCATCCCGTACGGCTGACTGAACTCGACTGAGCGCTGGCGGGAGCGCGCCTAGCGGGTTAACCTTGGGTGCGCGCGCCGCCATCACCTAACGGTCCGCGGTGACCTCGAGCGCGCGGCAACTCGTTTACCCGCCAAAACCTAACGGTGCGCGGTGACCTTGAGCGCGCGGCAACTCGTTTACCCGCCAAAGTCGACTGTGACGTTGCGATGACGGTCCACCTCCACGACGTTGTCCAACTCGGCGTACACTATGCAGTTGAACGCCTCCGCCAAGGCTTCGGAGAACCCAATCTCTATGCGCAGGTTACCGTTGCGCACCAGGTTCCAGTGGCTGGATTGAGAGGCCGCCATATCGGGCGTCAGATCAAACGCCATCAGGCAGTATCCGTAGGGGTACTCGTTGCGACTGACTTCGTTACCGCAGTCTGAGAAATTGATGCCGGTGCCGGTGTACAGCGTGTGGTAGGCGAGCACGCACAACTCCTTACCGAACGTGTAATCCGGTTGAAGCGGCTTACATGGCACTTGCTCACCGTCTATGTACAGCGCGAAGAAGTTCACGTGGCTGTGGGTGAAGTTGAACGGGTTCTTCTTGTAGTCCCCGTTGAACGCCTGATTGCTGACCAGGCCAACTATAACGCGTTTCGGCAGTTGTCCCAGAAACACACTGTCCAGAGTCTTGCTGCTGATACCGGAGGGTAGCGTGAAGGATTTGACTTCCACGCGCGTAATGGGATATTTGGCTGTACCCGACTCCAGCGTCCTGCTGTGAGCCAACAGCACGCTCGGGTTGATCTTACAGCGGCGCATGAACAGGTTGACTTCGGCGATGTCCACTTTGTAGTCTGTCACGGTTTTGGACATGATGGAGAATGAGTTCTTTGACCTGATCAGGCGAAAGCGCATCTCCACGCCGTTTAACATGAACTTCTCCTGGTTGCACAGGTCGACGTGCAGATGTCCGACCATGTCCGCGTACCGGCTGGCCTTGACAAACTCCCTCCGGTTCTTGAGCCCGGCATTATCCTCCTCAGTATTGTCCATGTACCCGGCATAGTCCTCGTAGAACAACTCCGCGGTGAGGTGCGATGTCTTGGCATCACCGCCATAGGACAACAGGTTCTCCAGGTAGGCGCGATAGGCGTACGTGTTGTTCTGAGGAGACACCAGTTTGTTGTTCAGGTACAGGTCCACTTGACTGAACAGCGAGTGCAGCCAGTTGTTAATCGGACCCACCTCTTTTATCGCTTGATCACCCGTTACAGCGCCTCCGCTAGCCGTTCTAATGGTAGCCTTCACATGCAGTAGCGTCTGTGACAGATCCGTGTACTCGTCCCCGTGACCCGGAACTATGAACTCCACGGGCGAGTCGTCTGTCAGGGAGGAGATGGGCTTGTACTGCACCCATTTACCGCTCTCTATACTGGTCTGCGTGGGCGGTAGCGAGAACAGGTCCAACTCGGTCTTGACACACTCGCACGACTTCTGATGTAGAAACGCCATTATCCAAAAATGTCCTTCACGGTACTCTCGCTCTTCTTGCTTCTCCTCTTCTTAGCGACACGTTTTGCGGGCTTCCTCTTGGGCGCAGCGCTCTTCTTCCTCGCTCCGAGGAGTTTCGCCAGAGACTGAGGAGTAACCTGCTGTACACGCCTCCTCTTATAGGCGCCACCACCGCTCAGCACGCGATCCAGTTTTTCATCGGCCTTACGTTTCAGCGACCCGGTAAACTGTCTGAGTCGGGCGTTGGCTGCGACTCGAGGGTTGGCTGTGCCCGCCGCCACGTCGCCCAAGAAGCCCACACCGGACCTCAGCGCCTCCTTGCCCAGCGCCGATGCGCCGGATCTGATCAACGGGACCACTGTCCGCATCAGCCCGCCTAGGAAACTGCCGATGCCGTGTCCGCGTTGGAAAGCGGCTCCTCTGAATACGGAGGATACGCCATGGCCCGCCTGCTGGTGGCGGTAATACGCCAGATAGGGATCGCTCGGATTCATTGCCGCTGCCTCTCTTTCCTGAAATGAAGCTTCATGCACGTAGTCCCGAAGTGGAATGGCAAGTGTCGCCCTTGGTTGTCCCTTAAATCGATTTCCACGCTCTCGAATGAGGTTTTAATCACCGGCACGTAGTGCGGGTCTATTATATACACTGTCGTGTTGGCACCGTACGTGTAATTCCTGATGTCGATGTTGAGGATCTTCAGTAGTGGCGCCACAGCGTCGCCCACCAGTTGGGGTTCCACCAGGTCGCAATACACGTACATGTGTGATGGCAGACCGGCGAAGAGGTTAGCCGGCCTCACGGACCTGTGACGCTTGACGATATCCGTATCCACCTCGTAGCCAAACTGTAGCGCCAAACCGGGGCTCAGTTTGAGGCTCTGAACGGCTGAAGACGTCGACATCAATTCCACCCTGGAGGACCTCTCGTCATACGAGAAGGCGCACAGGTTACTCTTCATTTGAGGGTGGTTGTTGATTGCGTCTACGAGTTCCTCGGTACTACTGTAATTGCCCGGCTCCACTTTGATTAACAACTTGTCCACCACGGCCAACCCGCCTTTCGAGTCCCTCATTCCCAGCACTAGTTTGATGTAGGTTCCCTCACCGACGGTCAGAAAAGAGAAGGGGTAGTGCGCCTCCGCCAGAGCGACCTCCCACTCGCCGTCTGACAGATCAACGGTCGAGGGTAGATGGGTCGTGTAGTTTGTCACCATGTTGTTGGGATAGTAATTCATTGAACTGTTACTGGGCAACGTCAGGTAAAACTGGTCGTGCCTCGTCATCGCAGCTGTTGCACGTCCGCTGCGGGTACCCACGAATTGAAGTCCTCTCCGTAACCGACCCACTTGACTAGGTAGCGCTTACTGGAGCCTCGCCCTTTAGTGTCCAGTATTTTATCTATTTGATACAGGCGGTCCGGGGCGATCGTCACCTTTTGCATCTCGTGCTCGTAGAAGCGCCCTTCCAGCGGCGTCCCGTTCAGGTCGCGCAACACGTACAATGGCAGAGGATGCGACCCGTATACGTGGTCCACCACGAACAGCTCCTTACTCCAATTGGTCTCGTAACCTTTGGCGAACGTGCCCTTCTCCTTGGCTATGCGCACCGTGTCGCCCGGCTCGAACCTGGGCTTGTGTCGCCGGATCGCCTTTCCATACATGTGACGCCACACCTTGTACACCGTTTGACCATCGCCGCTGTCCGCGTCCACGGGTCGTAGGCCACCCAGGCTCTTGTGCGGACTACGGTTGTAGGCGTCCACAAGCCTGTCCAACACGTCCACGTAGCGATACGTGTTCTTGTAGGTCAGGTAGCGCCACATGCGGGTCTTGAGCGTGCGGTTGACTCGCTCCACCACCGCCGCCTTCACGTCGGGGTTCTGCGTGGTGAAGTAGTTTACACCGTGACTCTTGAACACTCGCTTGGTCGCGGCCCCGGTGAACTCCGTCCCCTTGTCGGTCTGTAGGCAGCGGGGAGTCGCCTCAGCGAATATCCTCTCGAACGCAGCAGCCACCTCAGGCCCGCTTTTCCTCTTCAGCGGTACCGCGAACAGCCGCTTACTGAACACGTCTATCACAGTCAGCAGGTAGTTGACTCCGTCGTTGTACCGGCTCAGGCCGCGCATGTCGTTCAGGTCCGCCTGCCACAGCTCCCGGGGCCCGAACACGGCGTAGCGGTTGCGGGGAAACCGCTTGCGCGCAGGCTTGTGCAGCGTGTAGGTGTCCTGGGCGCGCAGCCAGTCGGCTACCCGACGTTTCGGTAGGCGCGCGGCTCTGGCCAGGGCGGCCACCCCGCCGAGGGAACCGGGCTGGCTCGGGTCGTAGTACAACTTCTCCATTACGGTGTGAACCGCTCCCAGTTGTCCAATGACGATTCCCGGTCGGGTTCCTCGGTTATTATCCTTCTTCGGGCCGCTGGGGGCCGCGGTCTCAGGCGGTCCAGTATCGGCGTCAACCTTGGTGAGAGGGGTGTCGACGAGGCTGTCGTCGTGTCTCCCCAGGGGCTCGATGCCGAGTCCAGTCCCACGCCTAAGTAACGCAACGCCGTGGGATTGCTCACGTATTCTTTGGGCACGTTCATGTCCTTCAAGGCGGCCATCACTTGATGCCAGCCGGTAGGCAATCGGTCCGCCCTTCGCGCTCTCACTATGCTGTGCGCGATGTCCACTATATTGGAATCGGGGATCTTCACCTTGTCCACGTACACCGCCCCACTGGCGTCCCAGGCGATGGGGCTGCCTTGCCGGGTCATGAATCGCAACAAGTTGCGCGCCACCGACCTGTAGATTTTTGAGAACGATTCCACAATGTCCTCCTCCGCCGAGGCGCTAGACTCGCGCTTCATCTGACTCGGACCTCCCGCCGCTTCCTCCTCCTCCCTCTGCTCACCCTCGATGATTGACAGACCTATGGGTTGACGTTTAGCTGCGGAAAAGTGCAGGAACCGCTGTAACACCTGCTGATATTGTTTCCATTTCTCCGTATCGTCCAGCCGCTTGTCGCTCAATATGCGATGCATCTCAGCGTCCAGGCTGGCTGGCTTATTGACGCTACCTGCTCCTCCTCTTGGCTCCGGCCCTGGTCCCGGTCCTTCTCGCAATCTCTCGATGAGCTCCTGCGGTACAACCACCATTTTCCTAGCGTACTCCATGTCCGATTAGCTTCTGCGCTAGAACGGGCAGAACAGCGTTCAACAGCAGAGGTAGGAAGATCCCTCCGCCCCGTTGGACGAGGTAGTGTCGCTTCTTGGCCCAACCCTCGCCGCGTTTCACCAGCCGTCTGAGCGCCTGTTTGTGTTTGCTCAATTTGCGTTTGAGACAGGGGGAAAGCGGTACGTTTCCGCGTAGCACGTTATACGCGCACTCGCACAACGACTTGATGCGACTCTTGTCGCACGCTTTTAACAGGGCCTTGCGTTCTTTGGGCGTAGCGTGTATTAGGGCCCTCAGCAGCGCCGCGTCCTTCTTCACGCGATGTGACATGATGACTGACGCTGGCGTGCGCTCGGCCTATTTATCACTTCTTCTTGGGCAGGTACACGTAGTTCACCGGGTCGTCTGGGAAAATGGCCGAACGTACGCGCATCTCTTCGGGCGTGGACTGTTTCAAGTCTATGAGCAGGTAGGCGTGCGGATCACGCGTGGCGTCCGCGTAAGCCTCCTCCACGAATTTGGGGTTTTCCGGGTATACTTGGCGAGCGAAGTGTTTGATCTGAGCGCGATCCCTGGGATTCTTGAAGCACACTATGTAGTGGGCGTTCAGCGATATGTCGCGCTGGCCCCTGCCCTGGTGAAACAGGTTTTGCGTGATGAAGAACACGCTCATGTTGCGGTGGTGCGAGCCCTTGGTGAACAGGTCCGCCACGCCGGAGCCAGCCTCGCGCATCATGTCATCGACGATGACCAGGGTGGGCTCGCTACCGTCATAGTCGTCCAGGTCCGGCAAGCCGGCTACGTAGCGCACGGCAGAGTCCGCACGGCTCTTGCCGCCACCGCTGCCATAGTGCCAAGTGATGCGGGCGAACCGCGTATCGCACATGCGGTCGGCGTGCTCTATGAAGCGAGCCACGAAGTGCGACTTGCCGCTGCCCGAAGGCCCGGCCACGATGGCGGTGAACGGGTGTTTCCACCTCAAGTCCATGGCGTCTACTGACCGCCGTGCACCGCCACCTCGGCTCTTGTAACTAAAGGTTCTTTTCTTGCTCTTTTTTTATTTGATATTATTTTTCAATTTTGGAAGGAAATAAGGGAATAGGAAATACCGTTTATTTTATACAAATTCCAAGAAAGGAGATTTGCTGCCAGGAGGGCCGCTCCTCTTTACAAGGCTCGTCCTCGGCCCCACGCCAACGTTGTACTGGGAGATGGCGTTGTCGTCCAGGACCGTGAGGAACCGTCGAGGCATGTAGATCCGGATCGGGTCGTCGCCGACGAGACCCTCCAAGGTGGCCATCACCGCCTCGCCGTACGGTGTATCTACCCGCTCGAATGAGCGAATCGGGTACACCGCGTTGTCCCGCAGATCCGCGATGCGAGTGTAACCCGCGGCCTTGCAGCTGTTGAGGGCTGTCCTGAGGTCCATCTTCTGGTCCGTGTTGAGCATGGCGCAGCGGCTGGATGCAGAATGACCGGCTCTCGCCACCGAGTCGCCTTTTATTGGCGGTGTCTACGTGCCGACTCACGCGTATCAACAACATGATGGCATAGTTAATCGCTCAATTCCAGGAAGGGTGATGTAATGGAAAGCTTTACTGCGTAAACAAGTGGATTGTTCTAGAAGCGTCTCGGTTATCAACTGCTTAGTGGAAGTTTCCACGCTCAATTCCAGGAAGGCTGACGTAATGGAAAGCTTTACTGCGTAAACAAGTGGATTGTTCTAGAAGCATCTCGGTTATTAACTGCTTAGTGGAATTTTCCACGCTCTCTCGTTTACTGGGTAGCGCGCTTGGAGTGTGCGCTCCTCTTGGTTTTCCCTGAGATGATGCAATCGGTCTTTCGCCAAGTGGGTAGAGGAGTAGCGGTCCTAGTGATCCCGTCGTATCTTGACTCTCCCGTCTCGCTATTTGCCAGCCATAGGTTTTGCAATCTGGATAGCAGGTCCTCTAGACATATGCAGATTTCATCGTTTCGCTCCTCGTCCAAGTACAAGCCGCAGCTGAACGTGGGGCGACCTCCTTTGAACACATTCATCTTCAACAGTACGTTACCGCTGTTAGTAGGGTTCTTCACAGTGTACTGATATCCGCCAGCGGACCAGCACAGTGCCGGGGAATCGATAGGCACTTCCTTCCTCTTTACAGTCCACCCATCGAGCTTTTTCTTCTTTGACGCACATCCCTGCTGAACTGGCGGTGCGTTGGCGTTCTCATCGTTCATTGCGTTCAGCTCCTCTAGGAAGGAGCGGATCGTTTGGTCCACTTCGGCTGCGCTGACTCCGCTTCCGTTCATGGTGACGTCTCGAACAACACTGAGGTCGCGTGCGCGGCTCTGCCTCGGTTTTATACCCAGGTTGCACGCTTCAGCGAACCTTCTAGAAGCTTCCAGAAACGTGAGAGATGGTCCTTCGCTAACGGGGAGCACTCCAGTCAGGAGGCCTCATGCAACACACTTGTCGGAACCTTCTAGAACGGAGGAATGTGGGAGTGATGAGGAGTCTGGAAGGCCGCTGATGAGTAAACAACCCCGGGCAGTCACGTAGGCCCTAGCACGCGCCTCGACACGTGACATGCTCATACATAGCACTCCAGTCAGGAGGAGGCCTCATGCGACGCACTTGCCGGAACCTTCTAGAACGGAGGGGTCTTGAAGGCCGCTAATGAGTAAACAGGCTGGGACAGTCACGTAGGCCCTAGCACGCGCCTCGACACGTGACTCCACGGAGCCACTCGCAGTTTGGTTTAGTCAAGCCGGCATACAACGTGTAACGAAGTCACATCAAATTCGGTCGGCAAGCAGCTGAGATCCCATAAGGAAAACGCGTTTGAAAATTAATAGCGGGCCCGTTTAACAGTGGATTTTCAATATTCTTTAAGCGATGGTTTACTTAAGCCGGTGCCCAACATGTGGTGAAGTTTCATCAACATCGGTCGGTAAACAGCCGAGATCCTATAAGGAAAACACGTTTAAAAATTAATAGCGGGCCCGTTTAACAGTGGATTTTCAATTTTCTTTAAGCGATGGTTTTCTTAGGTCACGGCCTGACATGTGGTGAGGTTTCGTCAAAATCAGTCGGTAAACAGCTGAGATCCTATAAGGAAAACGCGGTTATAAATTAATAGCGGCCTTGTTTAATGGTGGATCTATGGGGTTCTTACGTCATTCGCTTCCCTGGGGATAGGCCTACACTCTGGAAAAAGTCCCGTGGGAATCGGTGGATAAATAGGCTAGTTATTAATTTTCGAAAGTTTTTTCCTCATGGTCAAGGTCATCACGAAAAGTGCTGCTGGCGGCCGGGGGGGGGGGGGGCACCGGGGGGGGGGGGGCCGGGGGGGGGCACCGGGGGGGGGGCACCGGGGGGGGGGCACCGGGGGGGGGGCACCGGGGGGGGGGGGGGGCTCCTCACTTGCTCCTCACCGCGCCTTTGCTGGTTCTGAACCATCCAATGCCCCCTACTCCTATAACAATAACATATCTAAATTTTAAACAAATCGGACAGTAAATAAAGAAGTTGGCAGTTGGCAGTATTTTTCCAAAATATTTTTAATTTGACTGTAATAGTGAATTTGGGAAATGTAAGTGAAATTTATTAAAACACTTGCCTAGGGCAATAACATATCCAAATTGCAGACAAATCGGGCAGTAAATAAAGAAGTTGGCAATTGGCACTACAGTATTTTCAAAAAATATTTTTTAATTTGACCGTTATAGTGAATTTGGGAAATGTAAGTGAAATTTATTAAAACACTTGCCTAGGACAATAACATATCCAAATTGCAGACAAATCGGACAGTAAACACCAAAGATAGTTTTTTAGCCTGAATTTGAAAATTAATTTTAAAAAATATAGAGGAGGGATGGGGATGGGGACAATATATTTAATATAGGCAGGGGTTGGACATTAGTATTGGCCAACGCGCGGGAGCTCTATAGGCGGGAGCTGGCGTCGGTGCAAAAACGGCTCCCCATAAGAATAACATGGGAAAAAAACGCCGAATAGTATGCCTCTTTCCTGTTTACCCACTACTACTCTACTGCTGTAGTATTGTTGGCAGATGAGATGAGCCGGAGCGAATGACAACGGCGCGAGTTGAGTTAACCTGTTGTTGTGTTGTCCTAATTGTCACTCTACTGCTGTCGTGTTGTTGACAGATGAGATAAGCCGGAGCGATTGGAGACGGCGCAAGATTTTCAGTTAACCTGTTCTAATGTTGTCCTAATTGTCACTCTACTGCTGTAGTATTGTTGGCAGATGAAATGAGCCGGAGCGAATGACAACGGCGCGAGTTGAGTTAACCTGTTGTTGTGTTGTCCTAATTGTCACTCTACTGCTGTCGTGTTGTTGACAGATGAGATAAGCCGGAGCGATTGGAGACGGCGCAAGATTTTCAGTTAACCTGTTGTAATGTTGTCCTAATTGTCACTCTACTGCTGTAGTATTGTTGGCAGATGAGATGAGCCGGAGCGAATGATAACGGTGCGAGTTCAGTTAACCTGTTGTTGTGTTGTCCTAATTGTCACTCTACTGCTGTCGTGTTGTTGACAGATGAGATAAGCCGGAGCGATTGGAGACGGCGCAAGATTTTCAGTTAACCTGTTGTAATGTTGTCCTAATTGTCACTCTACTGCTGTAGTATTGTTGGCAGATGAAATGAGCGGGAGCGAATGACAACGGCGCGAGTTCAGTTAACCTGTTGTTGTGTTGTCCTAATTGTCACTCTACTGCTGTAGTATTGTTGGCAGATGAAATGAGCCGGAGCGAATGACAACGGCGCGAGTTCAGTTAACCTGTTGTTGTGTTGTCCTAATTGTCACTCTACTGCTGTAGTATTGTTGGCAGATGAAATGAGCCGGAGCGAATGACAACGGCGCGAGTTCAGTTAACCTGTTGTAATGTTGTCCTAATTGTCACTCTACTGCTGTAGTATTGTTGGCAGATGAAATGAGCCGGAGCGAATGACAACGGCGCGAGTTGAGTTAACCTGTTGTAATGTTGTCCTAATTGTCACTCTACTGCTGTCGTGTTGTTGACAGATGAGATGAGCCGGAGCGAATGACAACGGCGCGAGTTCAGTTAACCTGTTGTTGTGTTGTCCTAATTGTCACTCTACTGCTGTAGTATTGTTGGCAGATGAGATAAGCCGGAGCGAATGACAACGGCGCGAGTTCAGTTAACCTGTTGCTGTGTTGTCCTAATTGTCACTCTACTGCTGTAGTATTGTTGACAGATGAGATGAGCCGGAGCGAATGACAACGGCGCGAGTTCAGTTAACCTGTTGTTGTGTTGTCCTAATTGTCACTCTACTGCTGTAGTATTGTTGGCAGATGAAATGAGCCGGAGCGAATGACAACGGCGCGAGTTCAGTTAACCTGTTGTTGTGTTGTCCTAATTGTCACTCTACTGCTGTCGTGTTGTTGACAGATGAGATAAGCCGGAGCGATTGGAGACGGCGCAAGATTTTCAGTTAACCTGTTGCTGTGTTGTCCTAATTGTCACTCTACTGCTGTAGTATTGTTGGCAGATGAGATGAGCCGGAGCGAATGACAACGGCGCGAGTTCAGTTAACCTGTTGTTGTGTGTCCTAATTGTCACTCTACTGCTGTAGTATTGTTGGCAGATGAAATGAGCCGGAGCGAATGACAACGGTGCGAGTTCAGTTAACCTGTTGTTGTGTTGTCCTAATTGTCACTCTACTGCTGTCGTGTTGTTGACAGATGAGATAAGCCGGAGCGATTGGAGACGGCGCAAGATTTTCAGTTAACCTGTTGCTGTGTTGTCCTAATTGTCACTCTACTGCTGTAGTATTGTTGGCAGATGAAATGAGCCGGAGCGAATGACAACGGCGCGAGTTGAGTTAACCTGTTGTAATGTTGTCCTAATTGTCACTCTACTGCTGTCGTGTTGTTGACAGATGAGATAAGCCGGAGCGAATGACAACGGCGCGAGTTCAGTTAACCTGTTGTTGTGTTGTCCTAATTGTCACTCTACTGCTGTCGTGTTGTTGACAGATGAGATGAGCCGGAGCGATTGGAGACGGCGCAAGATGTTCAGTTAACCTGTTGCTGTGTTGTCCTAATTGTCACTCTACTGCTGTCATGTTGTTGGCAGATGAGATGAGCCGAAGCGAATGACAACGGCACGAGTTGAATTAACCTGTTGCTGTGTTGTCCTGAGCAATGCTCAACTGTGTCGTGTTGTTGGCAGATGAGATGGGCTGGAGCGAATGACAACGGCGCGAGTTGAGTTAACCTGTTGCTGTGTTGTCCTGAGCAATGCTCAACTGTGTAGTGTTGTTGGCAGATCAGATGATCCGGAGCTATTGACGGCGGCGCAAGATTTTCAGATAACTTGTTGCTGTGTGTCCTAATTGTCACTCTACTGCTGTAGTATTGTTGGCATATGAAATGAGCCGGAGCGAATGACAACGGCGCGAGTTGAGTTAACCTGTTGCTGTGTTGTCCTGAACAATGCTCAACTGTGTCGTGTTGTTGGCAGATGAGATGGGCTGGAGCGAATGACAACGGCGCAAGTTGAGTTAACGTGTTGCTGTGTTGTCCTGAGCAATGCTCAACTGTGTAGTGTTGTTGGCAGATCAGATGATCCGGAGCTATTGACGGCGGCGCAAGATTTTCAGATAACTTGTTGCTGTGTGTCCTAATTGTCACTCTACTGCTGTCGTGTTGTTGACAGATGAGATGAGCCGGAGCGATTGAAGACGGCGCAAGATGTTCAGTTAACCTGTTGCTGTGTTGTCCTAATTGTTACTCTACTGCTGTACTATTGTTGGCAGATGAGATGAGCCGGAGCGAATGACAACGGCGCGAGTTGAGTTAACCTGTTGCTGTGGTGTCCTGAGTGATGCTCGACTGTGTCGTGTTGTTGGCAGATGAGATGAGCCGGAGCGATTGGAGACGGCGCAAGATGTTCAGTTAACCTGTTGCTGTGTTGTCCTAATTGTCACTCTACTGCTGTCATGTTGTTGGCAGATGAGATGAGCCGGAGCGAATGACAACGGCGCGAGTTGAGTTAACCTGTTGCTGTGGTGTCCTGAGTGTTGCTCGACTGTGTCGTGTTGTTGGCAGATGAGATGGGCTGGAGCGAATGACAACGGCGCGAGTTGAGTTAACGTGTTGCTGTGTTGTCCTGAGCAATGCTCAACTGTGTAGTGTTGTTGGCAGATCAGATGATCCGGAGCTATTGACGGCGGCGCAAGATTTTCAGATAACTTGTTGCTGTGTGTCCTAATTGTCACTCTACTGCTGTCGTGTTGTTGACAGATTAGATGAGCCGGAGCGATTGAAGACGGCGCAAGATGTTCAGTTAACCTGTTGCTGTGTTGTCCTAATTGTTACTCTACTGCTGTACTATTGTTGGCAGATGAGATTAGCCGGAGCGAATGACAACGGCGCGAGTTGAGTTAACCTGTTGCTGTGGTGTCCTGAGTGATGCTCGACTGTGTCGTGTTGTTGGCAGATGAGATGAGCCGGAGCGATTGGAGACGGCGCAAGATGTTCAGTTAACCTGTTGCTGTGTTGTCCTAATTGTCACTCTACTGCTGTCATGTTGTTGGCAGATGAGATGAGCCGGAGCGAATGACAACGGCGCGAGTTGAGTTAACCTGTTGCTGTGGTGTCCTGAGTGATGCTCGACTGTGTCGTGTTGTTGGCAGATGAGATGGGCTGGAGCGAATGACAACGGCGCGAGTTGAGTTAACGTGTTGCTGTGTTGTCCTGAGCAATGCTCAACTGTGTAGTGTTGTTGGCAGATCAGATGATCCGGAGCTATTGACGGCGGCGCAAGATTTTCAGATAACTTGTTGCTGTGTGTCCTAATTGTCACTCTACTGCTGTCGTGTTGTTGACAGATTAGATGAGCCGGAGCGATTGAAGACGGCGCAAGATGTTCAGTTAACCTGTTGCTGTGTTGTCCTAATTGTTACTCTACTGCTGTACTATTGTTGGCAGATGAGATGAGCCGGAGCGAATGACAACGGCGCGAGTTGAGTTAACCTGTTGCTGTGGTGTCCTGAGTGATGCTCGACTGTGTCGTGTTGTTGGCAGATGAGATGAGCCGGAGCGATTGGAGACGGCGCAAGATGTTCAGTTAACCTGTTGCTGTGTTGTCCTAATTGTCACTCTACTGCTGTCATGTTGTTGGCAGATGAGATGAGCCGGAGCGAATGACAACGGCGCGAGTTGAGTTAACCTGTTGCTGTGGTGTCCTGAGTGATGCTCGACTGTGTCGTGTTGTTGGCAGATGAGATGGGCTGGAGCGAATGACAACGGCGCGAGTTGAGTTAACGTGTTGCTGTGTTGTCCTGAGCAATGCTCAACTGTGTAGTGTTGTTGGCAGATCAGATGATCCGGAGCTATTGACGGCGGCGCAAGATTTTCAGATAACTTGTTGCTGTGTGTCCTAATTGTCACTCTACTGCTGTCATGTTGTTGGCAGATGAGATGAGCCGGAGCGAGTGGCGACGGCGCGAGTTGAGTTAACCTGTTGCTGTGGTGTCCTGAGTGATGCTCGACTGTGTCGTGTTGTTGGCAGATGAGATGGGCTGGAGCGAATGACAACGGCGCGAGTTGAGTTAACCTGTTGCTGTGTTGTCCTGAGCATTGCTCAACTGTGTAGTGTTGTTGGCAGATGAGATGGGCCGGAGCGAGTGGCGACGGCGCGAGTTGAGTTAACCTGTTGCTGTGGTGTCCTGAGTGATGCTCGACTGTGTCGTGTTGTTGGCAGATGAGATGGGCAGCGAGTGACGACGGCGCGAGTTGAGTTAACCTGTTGCTGTGGTGTCCCGAGTGATGCTCAACTGTGTCGTGTTGTTGGCAGATGAGATGGGCCGGAGCGAGTGACGACGGCGCGAGTTGCTCTGTTGACCTGGCGGTTGTTGCCCTTGGTGTTGTTGTGTCGAGCCACGAGCCCGCGGCGGCCTACAGTTCCGGAGGAAGACGACACTAACGTGACGGCTTCGACGGAGGTGGTAACCGCGTGCAAGGGCCTTCCAGGGCCCATGTCACCTCATGCCTCGCATATGGAAACATGTGAGTCCGCCTTTACTCGTAATTACATTTTTAGGTCTTGGCGTTCTTATGTAACTTAAAAAATGAAAATAATCCATGATTTAACAAAATGTATACTCATTTAAAGCAACTGTGGGCTGTACATTACTTAAGAACTATTGTTTTGATTTGAGCCCGAATTTAATTGGTAAATTTAAGTTATCTCGGTCTATAATATATCCCAACGAAAAATGTCCCTTGCAAGCAATCTTGCTATTGGTTTTCAGGGAACTCCATAACACTCATACAGTACTGGCATTTGGACCTTGCATGTCATAGTGAACTATAAACGCTATACAGTGCGTATAGCTATGTACTCAGGACCTTTACTGCTTGCTGCCGTTTATATCGCATTTTATTTGCCCTCTTAATATTCTTTCGGTCGCCACCATCAACCGTTTACCCAAGCACTAAGTCTCTCAGTGTTCCGGACCACCTCGGGTAACAATTAGCCCCCTTCATTACACCCAATTAGCCGTTTAACCGTACGGATTCATTATTACAACGTCTAGCCGCCGAAATTGCGTTGTTACGGCCGAGAATATTTGGCAATGTAATTTATAGTTTCCACGTCCTTTCCCAGGCCCGCCGCCGCTGCAAATGGCCGCACCAGCCTAACGAGTGTACCGCTGAAACGTAATATTCAGAGTCGAGATTAAAAGTAAATGGCAAATTTTTCAACTAAAAATTTAGTACAAGTTTTGTTGGCGAGTTATGGGTTTTTACTGTTGACCAAGATCATTCAACATGTAACTTTGTGCAATGGGGATAGAACATTTTAAATCTAGTGGAAAGTCTATAGGTGTAGGCGATGTGCATTTTTTTTTATCACTTTAATTGGAGGTACAAGATTGTGAATGCTTGAAAAAAATGTTATTTAACGTCCTTTCTATTTAAGAGATTTCAGTTTCGTTGGATTCTGTTTTAAATTAAGATTTAAGATTTATTTAACTGTCTTGTTGGTGGTTCGAGTGTCCTTAGTTTAGCATATTATTTGTGAAAATAATCGTTTGAGAGCACTTGAATAGAATTTGACTTATTAATAGAATTATTGTGTTATGCATTATCGTTCGTCTTATCGGGCGCCTGATGGCTCACCAGTTAATGGTAATTGTATTGATCTGTACTGGGAGGACCAAGCCTTGCTCGGTAAATAACCATTAGCTTAACCTGCAATTGCAAGTTTGTTTTGATAGTACTTTTAATATGCTTGCTTGAAGTGTGTTGATCTATATAATATAGTATAATATATCAATAGTTCGCTTTACATTGATACGAAATAAAAGACCGAAAGTGAAATTGGAGTTCAAGACGTTTTTATATTTATTATAATTATTTATAATAACTGTACCCATTAATCTGGCGTGAAATGCAAGCCAAAGGTAGTAATTCTGCTGTAGGGATAGTGTTTTTCCCAATCGAGTTATGCCGCAGTAAAGATCTGTTATCAGACTGACGCAAGTTGATGAACTCACCGTCACAGTTTGACGAGACGCTACGGTCATATCCAGACGTGCATGTAGTGTAGCGAATGTAGGTCGGTGGGACTGTAGCGCGGCCCTGATAACAGCCAGACGTGATAACAGCCGGTGACGCAAGCGCCTGCACTATGCAACTGGCGGAAGTAACTGGCACTGGCATTCCATCGTCGGTCTCATATTATAGTAGACTACTTAAGCTTTATAACATTAGCTGGTAAAATATCAATGAAGACACAAACACTAATAAGGTCAGGTCTAGTGTTAACAGTTTTGACATCTACCCTCGGGACTGCTGGGGAAGTTATGCGTACATGTGTCAGCTGCTCTCTCGCACGCTGTCTCTTGTATGAGCCCAGGACTGGGTCGCACTGGTGAAACTTCTTGGCGAATGTTGTCCTTGACATTCGTAGTGTTTGTGTGATTAGTGATAATAATTCAAAGCTTTCCTCCTCTCCGTCACGTCTTGTATATTACGTTTTCGATATCACTAAGAAACCTTGGGAAATTTGATTCATGCGGGGAAAGAAATTTAAACCACTCTGAAGATCGTTTATAAAACCGAATGTCAACTGAAGAAAGTTTTAAATGACTGAACAATTTGCTAAACAACAACAAAAGAGATTTATAATTGTCTCTTGCAATGACATACGCGATCATCAATCTTACATTTTATTCGATGTCTATCTTCTATATCTATAAATACGAAAAACTTATGATCCATCTGGCAAAACCTCTACACCTACAACCACGACATTTAGAACGTATACTCTTTCCATAACGTAGATAACCACTAAGAAAGGATTTTAAGAAATTCCTATAGGGATCCGCCCCACGAGTAGTCAAAGTTTCAATCCTGTGTTATTCTTATGGACAATCTATAAATACGAAAAACCGATCATACCTCAGGCTAAACCTCTCCACCTACAACCACGCAATTTAGCATGTACTTATACTCTTTCCATAACGTAGATAACCACTAAAAAAGGATTTTAAGAAATTCCCATAGGGCTCCGCCCCACGGGAAGTCAAAGTTCCAATCATGTGTTATTCTTATACACATTCACTCTTTAGTTTGAGCTGATGCGAATTCAAACAGCCGATCATGATTCGTAGTAGTTCCACGGATTAACCACAGAATGCAGCAAACCCAACTGTTGTATTCCCAGGTGAAACCGGGTACTAAGGCAGCTAGTCGATCTATAAAAGATGACCCCCAATCAACTGTCAGGTCAAACCTCTCCACTTAGAAACAAGTTTTTTCCATAAGAATTTTTCAGTAATTTCCATAGCGCCCCCGCCCCACGGGAAGTGGTCTTGTTTAATCCAACGGGCACTCACTTTTATTCATCTGACCTTATATAGCACCTGACACTTGTTCATTAATCGAAGTAAGTTTACCACAGAATTCCGCACTTCAAACTGGTGTGTTCCTGGGTCAGGTCGGGTACCGTATCAGCAACTGATCGAAACAGCTAAAATTAAAACATTAAGATTACGAAGAAAAGTGCCAGGACCAATTGGAAATCTGTAAAAATTAGTTATGATTCGCAACACGAAGAACAGTAAAACCGGTTCCGAAAAATACTGTATTTAACAGTTTTCCTCATTTAAACTACTGCACTAGCTGTTTCATCATATCACATTTTGAATTGATAATGTAAAATTTGTTGAGTTACAAAAAGACTCATTAGGTGGGACGCGTTTGTCTCTGACTTCGATTAGGTCCCCAAACTATTTTTGATCCAAATTTGTTTTCTACACGAAAAATACGAAATACTATCCATCTTGTCCAATTTTCCGTCTCTTAAGTAAATAAACCGTAAATAAACGTAATAAAATTAAATTGAAACACAAGAAGCTTGTATCAGGGTGCCCGTCGCAGCCGCCCGCCGGCCGCCGTGCGCCGTCAGCCACAGACAAATGCGGCCGCTAACACATGTGCATTCTAACTCGGTGCAGCCGTTCTCGCCATGCATGCGATGCATTTATTCACAGGTATACATCATTGGTGCGACAAATGGCGCAAATACACCGAGATCTCATTGAATTCACGGACACCGCAGCCTCCTCTAGAAGCGTCATGGCCGCCCGCCACCGCGCCGCCGCCTCTCCGGGGGTTACCGCTGAAGTTTGACAATTTTATCTCAAACCCCTCCCCGGTTTTCAAACAGACTGTACAGTGATTGACAGATGCACCCGACACCAGCGTTTGTCAAATTTTGCTCCTTACCGCTGACAAATTTCGACCCGTCCCGGCTCGACTTGTGAATTGATTTTCATCGATTTTCAACTTTGTGGAACTCTGATTTATCGGTGTGATCTTCCGATTTGTTCCATGTGGGTTGGTGTTAATTGTTTTTGATTTTGTCATGCGCAATAATTGCGCTGTTTACGATTTGGAGGGACTCCGCGCTGGTGATTCAAGTCGGAGTTGGTTAGACTCGTGATTCTCTCGGAGAGTTGGAATGTTTTGTGACAATTTAAATGATTTGAATGTTAAATGTAAGAGATGCTTAATGACTCATATTTGAAATTATTGTTTTATTATGAGATGTAAGTTGGCTGGCATCACTTTTAGACACGCGTTTTCAAGCTCTGTTATGTGAAGAAGTAAACGAAACTTGTTTTGACTATATTATGAAGTGGATGGGTCACTTTATTTGTAACAGACGAATAAGGGAAGTTTTACCTATCAAGGAAATTAAATTAGCATACTCTTTTTGTACAGTCCTTGCTTTATTTTTCGTTTGGAATACTGTAATTTTATTGTGGGGAGAGTGGACCGTTGAAATCCTTTCTTCAGTTCCATTCTCTATCCCACTGTCAATTTATTTTTAGATATGTCCTTACTGAGTGTATTGCAGTTGTTTATAAAGAGTTTATTGGTACATACTTTTCAGTCATAACATTGATAACCAATTTAACAATCCCCGCCACCCCAAGATGAAGACAAGACATACTACAATTCAAATGACAGTCTTTTTCGGAAAATAACTCATCTTATATTTCTGGCATTGTATACCGTAATTTGATGTCTAATTCTCAAAGTATTGACATTTTTGGTTCCCATCTATTCCTGTTATTACAAATTGATTTCGTCTACAGATTGATTATTGCAGTTTGGGATAACTGAATCCGAGACCATTGTCACGACTGTGAATACAGGTAGGTCTGACTCTACCTTAAACCCTCCCTCCCATAAACATATCCACGACCATACCGACGTATCTGTTTCTCTTAACACTCATTTCCTGAACTTTTTTTCATCTTTTTCAGTTTTAGTTTAACAGTGCTAGTCCCATATTAGTTTACTCATAGCCTATTTGTAATTTTTTACATATTGAAGAATGCAACTATTTGCTGTTAGCTCAGCACTCAGGCATTGGACTTGTAAAATTGGTGTTCATTTTTTGATAATGAATAAAATTTTAACTCGGAATTTCCTTTGAAATAAACTCACAATTTTCACTAAATACCGGCACAGCTCTTTCAAAGGCTTTTCAAGAATTAATTTACCTTATTTAGGTTAAAAAATCCCGCTTGATTGTCTCGTGATACACTCAAATGCCTTTAGATTTGATTCTCTCGAATTTGATCAATACAATTTGAATATCACGTGTTGATATCAACCCTATAACCGCGCCTAAAAGTTATAGATTATACTGTACCACCATCTGCCATCTAGTAGCCACAATTTGCATTGGAAAATTATACTAGTATAGTTTTGTGTTTTGATTTTTTAAGAAGGTTGGTCATAAAAACGAATATTTTCTGATGATTTTTTTAGTTAATTTGACCTTATTGTATGTAAGAAGTATGTTCGAAACCCAGCTAAGTAAACTAAACATTCTAAAACTGTTATGGGAAACTAAACTAGTACCGATTTGTTTTCATGGTTAGATATCGTAACAATGAGTACAATATTTAGCGAGTATAGTTTTGAAAACATTAAATATTTAACATTAAAACCTCTCGAATCAGAAAAATGGAGTTTTCATTGGTACGCAAAAACCGCTAGAGGTGCAGACGAATTTGAAACGGGCATTTCAACGGAGGCGGTGTGCCTGCGAGAGCATTGACTCTGCCCTCTCTCTCTCTCTTTTGCACAGCCTTCGCTCTCGCTCTACATATCTCTCTTTCACACGCTCAACTGCAACAGCAACAGCCTACTCTTTCTCCGCCCTTCGCCTTGTGTGTCGACCGACAACCTCGTACCTCGTACCTCGGGTCCGTTTCCACCCTTCCTCTCCCGTCCGGGTTGTTTTCCTCGACCTCGGTAGACGGACGCACAGCAATGTGGGTGTCAGCTCATGCCGCCTGCACTACATTTGCATGCCTTGTTAGTATTCTGCGCGCGGTCCGCCGGTTTCGGACCAGCGAGCAGTTTTTATCCGCCGTAACGTTGACGGCGGTTTTGATGTGTCATCGCACCGCGTTACGTGCCGGTGCTTATATGTCAGAATGCGGTTTATTTTAGAGGCCGTTGCGCAGTTCGACTCTACGTTTTATGTCCTGACCCTCGAATCTGTGGAGCAGGTGCGATCCTTGACACCCGATTAGGGAGATTCAAAGTGTGATGATTCTGTAAATGTCGGTGTTATATCTGTTTTGTTTCCTAAGGCGAATAAGAAAACTGTAATATCGAAAGTGGGAAAATTGGGAATCTTTTACTTTAAAATTACTCTTTATTAACTGATAGTTCAAATTCCTGGCTCTCTATATAGGTACTATGAAGACGACCCGGCACTAAATAAAGATTAGGCCTACCAATCGATGGTCCGAAAACGCTGTTTGTAGTTTTGTGAAAAAGTCTGTATACTTCAAATCCAAGATAGTATTATATGAATGTATTATATGATAGTATTACTATGTCCTATATCCGGCGGAAAGTTCAGAAGGAGCTGTTATCTAACGTTGTTTTGTCGGAACGACCCCAATATGTGTCGCACACAACATTCTCGTCATCCAGTTTATTCCTACGCCAGATGTTTTAGATGCTCATCTGTAGGTCTCTACTAATATTTTACATTTTACCATCTATAAGGGAAGCGTAATGGTTACAGTGTTCGTTTGATAATCTGAAGTTCGCCAGATCGATCCTGCAAGTAAAAACTGGAGATATGAATGTTCTATACTGGATTCAGCGTCTTGTTATTGGCATATTAATTAAAGATGCTTTCTAATACCAGGTTGAACTTGGGCAGTAACAAGTGTTTGGCCACGTGTGCGCCTTTTGCTCCGCGATTTAGGGTAATTTCAAAACAACACATATTTTGCTCCAGGGGTAGAGCAGATAGAAATCGGGGCCTCTGGAAACATCTCAGTAGTGGCAAACTATCAATTTCGGATATATTTTCACTCGTTTTTCCCATAAGATTACCATGGGGATCAAAAATTGCACCGACCCCCGATCCTAAATATATACAAATTTCCTCTTTAGCCTATAATAGTGTCCAACCCCTGCCTATATTAAATACATTTTTCAAAACCCAATCCGCCCCCTATATTTTTAAAAATTAATTTCAAAATTTGGCTAAAAAACTAACTTTGGTGTTTCTGGTCCGATTTCTCTGATTTTTGGATATTTTATTGTCCTAAACTAATGCTTTAATAAATTCCACTTTCATCTCCCAAATTCAGTATTACGGTCAAAAATATTTTGAAAAATTCTGCCAATTGCTAACTTCTTTATTTACTGTCCGATTTGACTGATTTTTGGATATGTTATTGCCTTAAACTATTGTAGCGATTATGCCATATGGCAGTTATTTGATTACCATATATAAGTTCCAAATTTGATACTTTGTATAGTTTACATATACAAAACCAGGAAAAAAATGACTTTAGTGTTTATGGTCCGATTTGTCTAATTTTTGGATTTGTTACTGTCCCAAGCTAATGCTTTAATAAATTCCACTTACATTTCCCAAATTCACAAGTATTTTGAAAATTTATGCCAATTGCCAACTTCTTTATATACTGTTCGATTTTTGGATATGTTACAGCCCCCTTATAGCGAAGAATAACCACACTACTTTAATTTCCGCTCCCCCCCCGATCCATAATATAGTCATAATTTTGTCTACCGTTTTATATCTTTAGTGTGTATATATCTACGTGTTTGTGTATTATTACCCAAAATGTGAATATAAGGGTGGTCCAACTTACCCCCCCCCCCCTTTTACTTCCAAATCCCCGAGAATAGGGGTGAGCGAATCCCGCACCCCTTTCGGCACTTTTCACCTTTTGTCCTTTTATATCTTTATTGTGTATGTGTATTAGTACCCAAAATGGGTGTATATAAATATTATGTCAATATTTTGTTTATTTTGCTGTAACCAACAACAAACTAATTTGTCTGCAATTTGGTTACTAGGCTGTTGCATAGGTAAATACCCCATTTCTAAATTCAATATTACGGTAAAATTAAAAAATAAATTGCTATAGTGCCAAATACAAGCTTATTTACCATCCGATTTGGCTGTTATAGTATAATTTCTATAATACCAATAATTTTTTATGATTTGTATATAATACATACACAAAATACTAATTTTTGTCTTTATAGTCCGAATAAATAGATATTACGCTACTTTCCAAAGCCCATCCATTGGTAGATATCACTAAAATTCAATTTAAACAATATTTTGAAAATTCATGCGATCTGATTATTGGATATGTTATATAGCCCATGTTTTATCCCCACGTGTAACTGTATTTTAGCAAAATAGTACCAACTTTAGATGATTGATTATTACACATGTTGTCCTAGGCTAAAATGTATATAATTATCTCCCAATTCCATTATCATAAATTTAAATTACGACCAGCTTCTTTATTTTGCGATTTTATCGATCGTCAAGTATGTTATAGCTCACAACCATTGTCGTGCCCCAACTTGGGCTACAGCTCCTCAACAACTACCTCTTGGATATGTTGTTCGCAAAATACTTTGATGTTTATTAGTCGATTTAATTGGTTATTGGATATGTTGTTGTACTATGCCGATGGATGTGTAATTACATATAATTATGCCCACAAATTTATAAATAACTGCCAAATGCCAGCTTATTTTGTTGATTTTTTGGAACCATTTAGCAAGTATTATCCCCGATTTAATACTATTTAATCAAAACAATGTACCAATCGTAAACTTCTTTGTTTACCGTCAGATGGAATTTTAGAGCAGTTATGTATACAGATGTCTCTATAGTTTGTACAGGCAATAAATATAAGTCCCAAAAGTCTAATTTTTGTGTTTGTGGATCGATATAGCTGTTATCTTCCTAGACTAATTTACCTATTATTTCAAAATAATTACAGTTTTGCAATAATGACCACCAAAACTATATATTAACTTATATAATTTAAACATGAATATTTATAAATTATAAAATCTTGTGTAATATTCAAATATGGCCCGGACAGACATTTTTAATGTAAATTGACAGAACCTGTAACATTCGTGTAAAATGTCTGTAAAAACCACACATACCGTTTGACAGAGAAATGGTGTCAATTGACAGAACCTGTGAATATTTTGTAAAATTTCTGTTAACTTTATTGTTTCATTTTACATAAATGTTACAGGTTCTGTCAATTTACATTAAAAATATCTGTCCGGGCCATATTTGAATATTGCACAAGATTTTATAATATATAAATATTAATGTTTAAATTATATAAGTTAATATATAGATTTGGTGGTCATCATTGCAAAACCGTAATTATTTTTAAATAATAGGTGTATTAGTCTAGGAAGATAACCAGCTATATCGATTACAAACACAAAAACCTTTGAGACTTACATTTATTACCTGTACAAACTACAGAGGTGTAGCCCAAGCTGGGGCACGACAATGGTTGTGGGCTATAACAGACTTGACAATCTATAAAATCGCAAAATAAAGAAGCTGGTCGTAATTTAAATTTATGATAATGGAATTGGGAGATAATTATATACATTTTAGCCTAGGACAACATATCTAACAATCAATCGTCTAAAGTTAGTACTATTTTGCAAAAATACAGTTACATGTGGAGATAAAACATGGGCTATATAACATATCCAAAAATCGGATGGCAGTAGTTTTCAAAATATTGTTCAAATTTAATTTTAGTGATACAGTATTTACCTATGCATGGGCTTAGTAACCTAATATCAATTTGGGACTATAAAGACAAAAATTAGTATTTTGTGGATATATTTTATACAATTCATACAAAGTATTGGTATTAAGGCAATTATACTATAACAGCCAAATCGGATGGTAAATAAGCTTGTATTTGGCACTATTGTAATTTAATTTTTTAATTTAACCGTAATATTGAATTTGGAAATGGGTATTTACTTATGCAATAGCCTAGTAACCAAATTGCAGACAAATCCATAAACAACAAAATTAGTTTTTTGTTGATTAGGCTACAGCAAAATAAACAAAATATCGACATAATATTTATATACACCCATTTTTGGTACTAATACACATACACAATAAAGATATAAAAGGAAAAAAGGTGAAAAGTGCCGAAAGGGGTGCGTGATTCGCTCACCCCTATTCTCGGGGATTTGGAAGTAAAAGGGGGGGGGGGGTAAGTTGGACCACCATTATGGGTAATAAACATTTGTGTGTACATTTTGGGTAATAATACACAAACACATAGATATATACACACTAAAGATATAAAACGGCAGACAAAATTATGACTATATTATGGAGCGGGGGGGGAGCGGAAATTAAAGTAGTGTGGTTATTCTTAGCTATAAGGGGGCTGTAACATATCCAAAAATCTAACAGTATATAAAGAAGTTGGCAATTGGCATAATTTTTCAAAATACTTGTGAATTTGGGAAATGTAAGTGGAATTTATTAAAGCATTAGCTTGGGACGATAACAAATCCAAAAATCTGACAAATCGGACCATAAACACTGAAGTCATTTTTTCCCTGGTTATGTATATGTAAACTATACAAAGTATCAAATTTGGAACTTATATATGGTAATCATACATACAATAGTTTAAGGCTATATCATATCCAAATACCCCCGTCGCAGCAAACCTGCGTACTCAGCGAATTTCCAAAGCATATATATAGGTATCACTACTACCTAGAGCCACTTACCAAGTTTCACAAAAATACATTCATTAATAAGTGATATATAGCATTTTATTTATTCTCCATAAGAAAAACATTATAATTGAGTACGCAGGTTTGCTGCAACAAGGAAGATAATAAATGTGTTTTTTTGCAATTATCAATATAAATCAACCAGGTGAAGCTACATACCAGGTTTTATTAATTTAGGTTCATAACTAAGGGAGATATACAACTTTACTTTTTCTCCATATGAATAACAGGGGGGCCGAGTATGCAGGTTTGCTGCTACCGGGAAAAATCAACAAAAAACTTTGTTTGTGCTAATATCAATAAACCACAACTAGTTGAAGCCACACACCAAGTTTCATTTATGTACATACATAAATAATCGAAATATAACATTTTATTTATTCTCCATAAGGATAACATTGGACAACGTACTATGTTTAGCACTTTGAATATCACTGCAACGGTTGGACGTAAAACAACAATTAAAATGCCAAAATGATTGTTTTGTAGAGTTAAACTGATTGATAGAAAGAAATGTGGTGTTTTTAGTGAAATTATCTGAGGAAAATCCAAAAACCGTATTCCCATAAGATTAACATGGGAAATTTTATGGACAATTTTTTGACTTTTCTACACAACCACTAAACCTAGCTTAATGATTCAAAATACTAAATTGTTTGTTTTTTTAAGCCCTATAAAATGGCTATAACCTTAATCTAGGGTTTCAAACATTTTAGGGTAAAAAGTTAAAAAAACTGATTTTTGGAAAAATTTAAACCCCCATAAAACCCTCTTCCCATAGACCGATCGATCTGATTTTCGAACTTAAAGCCATAAATGTTACTCTTCACATTTGTGCCAACTTTCATCAAAATCGGGCGCTTCTTTCAAAAGTTATCGCGGTAACGGACACACGCACACGCACACACACACACACACACACACACACACACATATATATATATATATATATATATATATATATATAAATATTAGAAAATAAAAATTCAACTGAGCACCTTTTTTAAAATCTTTTAATGAAGCTACATGTTTCGGCACTTTTAAGGGCATTTTCAAGCTAGACTTAACCTAACATAATTTATTAATTTTTGTAAAGCTGATCAAATAAATACATGCTAAATTATTTCTAAAATATCATATTTTTTTTAATTTTGAGGAAAGGTTTTTTGTTTTCTTTTTATAAATCCAATTTAATTAACTTTTCATATATGACGTTGTTTGTGGCAATAAGAGTATTTAATATATTGTTTGGTTCTTTTTTGTTGCCCATACATATAAAGTATTCTTCTTTTGAGTCCATTAATAACCGTACATCCATGAAGTCCAACTTTGTTGAACATTTACTATGTACAGGTCATAATTACAAAAACATGACTGAAAATATGCAAGTTTTAGAGATAATGGATAAAGGTCACTTAATGGACTCAAAAGAAGAATACCTTATATATATGGGCAACAAAAAATAACCAAACAATATATCAAATACTCTTATTGCCACAAACAACGCCATATATGAAAAGTTAATTCAATTGGATTTATAAAAAGAAAACCAAAAACCTTTCCTCAAAATTAAAAAACATGATATTTTAGAAATAATTTAGCATGTTTTTATTTGATCAGCTTTACAAAAATTAATAAATTATTTTAGGTTAAGTCTAGCTTGAAAATGGCCTTAAAAGTGCCGAAACATGTAGCTTCATTAAAAGATTTTAAAAAGGGTGCTCAGTTGAATTTTTATTTTCTAATATTTATAATAATAGCAGCCCTATACTGTGAATTGTTCAGTAACATATATATATATATATATATATATATATATATATATACACACACACACATATATAAATTTGAACGAATAGTTTTTGGCATCTGGGGACCTCAAAACGAAAAGTTATCATGGTCTCGGGCTTAAGTCTTACCATGCCACCTACGGTAATAGCTTCTTCCCTATAGGGGAAATTCGCTAAAATCAGTCAAATCGAACAGTGAATAAAGAAGTTGGCAATTGGCAGAATTTTTTATAAAAATGTTGACCGTAATAGAGAATTTGGGAAATTTAAGTGGAATTTTTTAAAGCATTAGTTTAGGACAATAACATGTCCAAAAATCAGACGAATCGGACTAAAAACACCAAAGTTAGTTCTTTAGCTTGGTTTTGAAAATTAATTTGTTTAAATAAAGGGGGCGGATTGAGTTTTGAAAAATGTATTTAATATAGGCAGGGGTTGGACACTATTATAGGCTAAAGAGGAAACTTCTATATATTTAGGATCGGGGGTCGGTGCAATTTTTGATCCCCATGTTAATCTTATGGGAAAAACTTGTGAAAATGTATCCGAAATTGATAGTTTGCCACTATTCACCTCTTTTGCTCCGCGAGGGGGAGAGTGGCTGACAATTAATGAGTGTCCAGTTGTATCCAGTTAAACCCCATGAGTTTAATCGGTTAAATGATAATATATTATTATATATATAGTATATGCTTTACATCATATTAGTCAAATTTTACATATAGAGAAAGTTAATATTAGTAGGCCTACACTTAGTCACAATCAAATTACTATGCATAGAAAATGTATGTCACCAAACATGAAAGATTTAAAACTGAATAAGAAAAACATTTCGAGTGGTGGAAGTTGTACTTTCAGAATCAATTCAATTAGATTTCATGGAACTGAAGTAATAGTTTTATTGAACCAAGTTATTTGTGGGAATTTAAGGAAGGCAGTGGCTATGGCCCCAGATCTCGGGCAGATCGACGCTCGGGTTCGCAACAATTCCAGTGTTTTGAACACACAGGATTAGGGCTGGCCAATATACCCAAACATTTGTTGTACCTTGTTTTCCACGGTAAGTAAGAGAATCTAGAGTATTTCGAAAGAAAGTTCGGTTTGTCTTTTCACCTCCAGTTAGACTTATGGGAGAGGGAATGTTAGCTATTCTTCCCCTCGCCGAGCGAAATAGGTGTTTCCAGCGGCCCCGATTTCTACCTGCTCTACCCCGGTGCAAAAGATGTGTTTTGAAATTACCCTAAACCGCGGAGCAAATTACGTGCAGCAGTTTCAACCGATCCCTTTCAAATGCTTAAAGCCTACTAACGGGGTAAAACAACAAACACAAAGTAAAAAAAGTATCGAAAACTTGCTGCATCATGGCATGATAAGGACATCAAACTATATGAACACGATAAGGATAACAGACAAATACCATCTCGCTTATATCCCTCTATTTGTATGGGCGGCAGGTTTATCCCCCATAACGAAAGGTCAGGCAGGTTGTAGCATGACGTGGTCCCAGCCACGTAGCTGGCTTCGCATGCATTATGCATTCATGCATGCATGAGACGCGCGTTGAGCATGCAGCATGGACGCGACGTGCGTTGTGAACGTGCGTTGCGCCACGCGTGCCGTGCTCGTTGTGTCGTAGGACGTTGACACATGGTCGACACCTTCCAACCGCTTCGTCACACGTTGATGAGTTTCTACTCGCAATGTGTATAGTATAATAGTCTCATTGTTTCATTGCATAGTACAGTTGGTATAAAACTATGTTGTTAGTGGTTATTACTGTGTAGACAATGTTTTTGAATCTCGGGTATAAGACGGAATCAGAATTAGAGTTTGTTAAGTTTTGGAGTTACAGCGGTTTTCACTTTTCGCAGTATCAGTGTATTTCTCCCAATAACAGGTTAGGTACAGGTTGCCCATCGTGCTGGAAGATTTTGTCACAATTATGAACATGTACGTTTGAAATTGTAGTTCGATATCTGTTTGCTGCAACACCACACAGGATATTTTTCGAATGTTGGCTCTGATTCAATATTTCTCTGCACGATATTTCCATTACGGTTCTCTTTAAATTTATTTTAAGTCTGACCTTTTCAACTGACAGCTTTTATCAAAGCAAATAATACGATATTGACTGTTCCGAGTGATGGGGTCAAGTGAAATATGGTATTGTTAGTTTTGTAACAAAACAAGTGGCTGTTAAGGATATGTAACTGGTTCAATTCTAACGTTTTCAACAAGATTTTCTACCATTTCGTCTTGCGTACAACCGCAAATTATAAATCTATAATGTTATTGAAGTTACCAGATCCTTAACCGGCCAAGAGTCCAGATTTTTGCTAAGCAAGTGATTTCTTTTATATCAAATTATATTAAACTTTGCATACGATATAGGATAATCCCGCAGTAAAAGCTCCCGGACTCCCGGAGAAATCGGCCAACAAAACTAAACAAGTCCGGGAATGTGTTGTAAAGGTCTAGCATATGGTCAGAAATACAGGCTACAGGTATTTGAGTAAGTGTAGACACGGGAAATCCCTTGCAGAGGCGGAGGTCTGTCAGACACCCTGCAGGCCAGCGGCGAGCGGCGAGCGGCGGACGGGAGGCGAGGCATGGTATACTGGGCACTGGGCACTGGTAGCCAGCGAGTGACCTTCGGGAACCTGTTTCTTCCAAATTTGCACCGGGTCCGCCTAAACTGCACACCGCCCCGCATAATCAGTCTATTTTTGGATCCGATATCAGTTATAAATTAGTTTTGAGGGGTATGATTCAATAAGTAGTACACATGCGTTTTTAGGAGTGTAAAGAGTGTAATCACGTGTTATAAAAATGTCAATTAAACATCAACTGTCCGGGAAGTTGGTATGAAAAGAGACACGTACGAGGCTCCAACGGGCTCCAGACGGGTCATTGTAGTTCAGTTACTTTAAACAAACATAAATAGCGACTCAGTGAATTATATTTTACAATCATTAGAGTAATTTGATTTGTTTTAGGGGTTCTGTAATGTTTTCCTGTGTGTGTTTGTGTATTTATTTGCGGTAATTTTAAGGTTTTGAGGTTGATTATCCGAAAGAAAATCGATTATATGATTTTACTCTTGATCACTAACATTCACAATAGTTTCGGAATATAGTTAACAACGACTAAAATGACTTGGCATTTTCTATTAACCAGAGCCTCCAGTCAAAAATGTTTCGCGTTTTGTCTTCCTCCCAGTTGTAAATGTATTACTACGTGGTGACCCGCACGTGGTACGATTGTGCAGTTAAGATGCACCAGACTCGGGGAATAGTGCTACTGCAAGGCTGACTAAGGCTGATTTAGATTCTCTAAGCTCCTTGACGGATTATCGAAGAAATAATTATTGTTGTTTGACGATTCTTTTGAACGCCAAATAAAACCAGAAGGGAACGAATGCAATAGCTATTCAACATGTTATGACTTCGCATGCAACTACGTTAACATTATATGAAATAGTAATTTTTACGACGTCAACATTTTGCTCACAGGTTTCCTATTTTACTCGGTTATACTCTTTAAAAATGCTTAAATATGACTGGCCTTTTCTAGATGGTCGGGGGTTTAAAATTAAACTTAACTCATAAAAAAGTTGCCGTTTGCTATGCAAAATACCACGCGACTAAAGGAAAAATAAAAAATAGAGTGTAGATTCTTATACTTATTTGGTTAGTTACAACTTGTTTTTTTATCTTAAATATATATATGCTTTAAATTAAAAAAACCTTCGTTAAAAATATAAAATAAATTATTTACCAACAAAAAAGAGCGTTTCGGCACTCTACTTTTAGCGAATATCCCCTATAGGGAAGAAGCTATTACCGTAGGTGGCATGGTAAGAGTTAAGCCCGAGACCATGATAACTTTTTGTTTTGAGGTCCCCAGATGCCAAAAACACTATTCGTCCAAATTTATATTTATGTATATATCTAATATATAAAATCCTCGTGTCACAGTGTTTGTAACAAAACTCCAAAACGGCTTGACCGATTCTTATGAAATGTTGTGTGTATATTCGGTAGGTTTGAGAATAGGACGTAAACTATTTTTTATTTTGATTTTTTTGATAGGTGAGTGAGCGAAGCGAACGAGCTAATATTGAAAATTAACGAGTATTTGACATAAAACAAATTCAATGACATTAGGACAGGACAACGTCTGTCGAGCCAGCTAGTATATGTGTGTGTGTGTATGTGTGTGTGTGTGTGTGTGTGTGTGTGTGTTGTGTGTGTGTGTGTTGTGTGTGTGTGTGTGTGTGTGTGTGTGTGTGTGTGTGTGTGTGTGTGTGTGTGTGTGTGTCCGTTAACACGACAACTTGAGTAAAAAACGTCTGATTTCGATGAAATTTCGCTCAAATGTGTAAAGTGACATTCATGACTCTTAAGTTTGAAAACCAGAAAAATCGGACCATGGGAAGGGGGTTTACAATTTTCCAAAAATCGGTTTTTTGCATTTTTTACCCTAACATTTTTAAAACACTTAATTTTGGTTTTTACTATTTTGTAGAGTTAAAAAACAAAACAAATAATATTGTATTATAAATCATTGACCTAGGTTAAGTGGTTGCGGAGAAAATCCAAAGTACGTGCTCATATCTTTCATGTTAATCTTATTGGAAAAAGGTTTTTAGCTTTTCCTCAATTCATTTCAATGTAAACCTCACATTTGCTTTTACCAATCAGTTTAGCTATACAAATCCATCATTTTGGTATTTAAATTGTGATCCTACGTCCAACCGTTGCAGAGATGTTCGAAGTGCTAAACACAGTACGTTGTTCAATGGACTTATGGTCCTTATGGAGAATAATTAAAATTTGATATCTTGATTATTTATGAATGTATGTTGATGAAACTTGGCATGTGGCTTCACCTAGTACTGGTATATTGATATTTGCACAACAAAATAAATTTTTCTCAATCTTCCCCGCAGCAGCAATCTTGCATACTCAGTCCCCATGTTATTCTTATGGAGAATAAGTCAAATGTAATGTCTCCCTTAATTATGAATATAAATTGATAAAACTTGGTTTGCAGCTTCTACTGGTTAAGTTATATTGATAATTGTATAAAAACACATATTTTGTGTTCCTTGTTGCAGCAAACCTGCGTACTCATGCTATATATCACTTATTTATTCGTGTATTTTTATGAAACTTGGTGAGTGGCTTTATGTGATAGTGAGAAACATATACATGCATTGGAAATTCGCTGAGTACGCAGGTTTGCTGCTACGGGGGGTATGTGTTAGATTGTTTCTCGACGACGACGCCGGCGTGGTGTCTATAGTCTGTCAGTTGACACTAGGTGTGACGTCACCGTCGACCTCCACGATCGATAGTCGGTCGTCGGCCGCCCTTATCACGTTCCTTATCTATGGGTCGACGACCCTCACTCCATAACTGCATCCTGTTACGACCTTGGAGCCAGTTCTTATTTTTCTTTATTATATATTTCCTTAACTGCATTTTTGTTAGTTTTATCTTTGATTCGTTTTATTTTAGGGAATTTCCCCTATAGGGAAGAAGCTATTACCGTGGGTCTCATGGTAAGCCCGAGACCATGATTAACTTTTTGTTTTGAGGTTCCCAGATGTCAAAAACACTATTCTTTCAAATTTATAGATCGAATATATAACATTTTCGTGTCACAGTGTTTGTAATAATACTTCTCCGAAACGGATTGACCGATTCTTATGAAATTTGGTGTGTATGTAGGTCTGAGAATAGGACGTAAACTATTTTTTTTTTGTTATTATTATTTGCCTTTCGATAGGCGAGTGAGCGAAGCGAACGAGCTCATATTGAAAATGAACGAGTATTTGACATAAAACAAATTCAATTACATTAGGACAGGACAACGTCTATCGGGCCAGCTAGTCTTTATATATAATTCTGTAAGCGAAATTTTTAAGTCAAAATTGTGGAAGTTTGGCTAATTGCAGGATAATGGGAGGGGCTCAAATTAAATAGCTTGATTGCAGGGACTCGGGAAAAATAGCATTATTTCTAAATAGTTACCAGCAAACAAGAAATAACGTAAAACATCTCCCATAAGAAAAGTATGGAGATTTAAAAACGTCTGCTTTGTTTACATTAAAACATGTGATCCTACTAATAATGTTCTATTTTCCTCAGCATGAAAATCAGAGGAGGCAGAGTATCGGAGAAAGGTTAGGGGCTTTGTCCCCTTCAAGCCACTAGCATATATATGTGTGTGTCCGTGAATGCGATAACTTGAGTAAAAAACGTCCGATTTAGATGAAATTTTGCTCAAATGTGTAAAGTGACATTTATGACTGTAAGTTCGAAAACCAGAAAAATCGGACTATGGGAAGAGGGTTTTATGGGGGTTTTAAATTGTCCAAAAATCAGTTTTTTGCATTTGTTACCCTAACATTTTTAACACACTTAATTTTGGTTTGGACTGTGTTATACAGCTTAAAAACCAAATATTATGGTATTATGAATTATTAACTAGGTTAAGGGTTTGCGGAGGAAATCCAAAAAAACCTGCTCATAAGATCTCCCGTGTTAATCTTATTGGAAAAGGTTTTTGGCTTATCATCATCATCATTATCATTGTTGCGGATTAGGAAACCCCAGCATAGCTGCTAGTCACAGCTTCCACAAGCGGGAATATTGCGCAGGTTACCGGAAAGATATGATATAGCAGGAAAGGAAAGGGTGGGAAGGGACGGCAGCGACCCTTCAGAGGGCCAACTCCCGTGCCCCTGTGACAGCTGGGATGAGGCTCTCAAACAGGGGACCCTCATTTTGTCCTCCAACTGGTCAACTCAACTGACAGGGTATCCATGTACAACAGCCAGGGACCATTCATTCTCAGGTTGGCAGGTGGGGACCAAACCCGGAGATTCTGTCCCTAGCTGCTGCAAATGGAGAGACCAAAGGTGAAAGGGAAGTTTGTCATAATGGACACCCGAAAGACATGTCATAATGGACAGCCAAAAGACTTACCATATGTAATGACAACTTCATTTGCTGTACCCAATGTCAGCCTCAAAACCGGTAAAAACCAGTCTTAAGGTAGTTAGTCCTGGGACGGTTTTTGGATTTTCCTCAAGTTAATTTTAATTTAAACTTCACATTTGCTTTCAACAATCAACTCAGCTCCACAAAACAATCATTTTGGTGTTTAAATTGTGATTGCAGAGATATTCCTGAACACAGTACGTTGTCCAATGTTATCCTTATGGAGAGTAAATACAATTTGATATCTCCATTACTTATGAATGTATATTGATGAAACTTAGGTATGTGGCTTCACGTAGTATTGGTACAAATAATTGATATTTGCACAAAAAATTGTAAAGTTTTATATCTCCCTTAATTATGAACATAAATGAATAAAACTTAGTATGTAGCTTCACCTCTTTGAGTTATAACTGCACAAAAACATATTTCTTATCTTTTTTGCAGCAAACCTGCGTACTCAACTCTAATGTTATTCTTATGGAGAATAAATAAAATGCTATAGATCACTTATTTATTTATGTATTTTTATGAAACTTGGTAAGTGGCCTTATGTGGTAGTGAGAAACATATGCATGTATTGGAAATTTGCTGAGTACGCAGGTTTGCTGTGACTAGGGTATTTGGTTTGTATTACTGTCATAGCGATTAAATGGACTGTTAATTGTCAAGTCGTGACGGTTTTATTTTTAAGAGGCGATTAATCGGGCATCATTCAGCCAGATAAAATATATTCTGGTTATTTGTGTGGTGAGACCTGTTTAGATCATTGTTTTTTGTTTGAAAAGAATACAATATGATTTTACAACAACATAAATTGTAATATAAAATAACTGGAGAACATTAAGAAATTTATATTTTTTTTTAAATTTACACTATAAGTATAACTTACTTTTTTCGACGATAAGTTCACAAGTGTTTTAAAACTTGTATGTTTACGAAATAATATCGATAGGCTTTTTTAATGTTACTGTAAAAGCTGTTTATAATTTATAGTAAATTCGACAAAAAAACGCCGTTAACATTTTATAATCTGCACTCCCCGTATAATGCCGTCCAAAGTGACCAGTAGGTATCAGTGCAACAAATCACTCACGAGTAACCGAACCAATTTAATTTCTGTAGTAAACTTAAGTATGTAATAAGTATTTATTTGTGAGTACTTCCTTAAAACGCTAATTTTAGAGTGCTTGTAGTCAAATGGGAAATACACAATCTTCTAACGTATTCCATATCAAAATATTCGTTAGCATTACTACTTGTGTCAAAAATCCGAAGATGTCAGAATTCCCCCAGGGCTTCGGCTTATTGGTTCTAAACGTTGTTTGTGTCACGTCTAAGGTCATCAATTTTGCCACAGAATGCATCACAAGCAAATGTTTTTTCCTGGTGTAACTGGTATCGCAGGGATAGTTGTTCATAATCGAGTAAGTAATTATTTTTAATTAGTGATTAAGTCACTAATTGAAAGTAATCGATAACAAGTGTTCATTATCAGTTGCCGAACGTTATCTCCAGACTCCTCCAGTCTCCAATCCCCAGTGTGTGACGGTCCTTTGTCTCGCCGGGGTCGACCACGTGGCGGCTGTCGTGCCTGTGGTGGTGGTGAGAGGGGGGGATCGATACGGTTTTGACCCGGAACCTCACCCCCTCCCCATTCACCTCTCGCCACCCCCTCACTTTTCGCAGCCTTGAACGGCCTTGACTCCCCTGTTATCTCGTAGGCGAGGAAATCTTATCTCGTTATATAATCCCTCCGGTTCTGGGAATCGGTACCCCCAGTGTTGTACTACGACGGTTTATTTTGAAGTGGGACTGTTTTCTTTTGTTTAGCTTCATAATATTCTGAAACACATTGAAACGTTTACAAATTGTTTTATTTGATTTAAATATGTATATCAATCTATAAAACGAAAAACAATAAATTGTATAACATTTGATTTGTGTAGCTTGTTGCGAGTATTAGTTGAGATTTCTAAATTATTAATACGCTACATGCAGACTTTGTAAACAATAAGGCTTTTTTGTTTCAATATTTATCCCCACATATTGTACACTAAAACGTGCGTCTAGGTGTGCAGATGTGCAAACTGGCTTTAGATTTTAGCGAATTTCCCCTATAGGGAAGAAGTTATTACCGTAGGTGGCATGGTAACACTTAAGCCCGAGACCATGATAACTTATCATTTTTAGACCCCCAGATGCCAAAAACACCATTCGTTAAAATTTTGTATATGTGTGTGTGTGTGTGTGTGTGTGTGTATATATATATATATATATATATATATATATAAAATGCTACTTTACACGTCTGTACCAAATTTCATCAAAATCGGACCTTTTTTACCAGCGTTATCGTGCTTACGGACGCAAACACACACACATATATATATATATAGTGTGTCCGGGCTTATGTGCGTCCGTAAGCACGATAACTCTCGTAAAAAAGGTCCGATCTTGATGAAATTTGGTACAGACGTGTAAAGTAGCATTTATTTGAACGATTTCGAAAACCAGACGAATTGCACCATCCGAAGGGGTTTTTTTGGGGGGGGGTTTGTATCCTAAAAATGGGGTTTTTGGGGTTTTCACATGTAATTTTTCTTTAAATCAAATTTAAATTTATACCATTGATTAAGCTTAAAAAACAAACAATTTGGTATTTTGATAATTGCTCTACGCCCATTGGTTACTGAGATATTGCAAGTGCTAAACACAGTACGTTGTCTAATGCTTTTCTCATGGAGAAAAATAAATTTTATATCTCGCTTATTTATGAATATAAACTGACGAAACTTGGTATATGGCTTCATCTGGTTGTGTTTTGTTGTTTGCACAAAAAACTAAATTTTCACTTATGGTTCCCGTAGCAGCAAACCTAGGTACTCGGTCCCTATGTTATTCTTATGGAGAGTAATAAATGTTATGTATCACTTATTTATAAATGTATATGAATGAAACTTGGTCTGTGACTTTACTTAGATGAGTTCTATTGATATTTGCATAAAAACCTATTATTTTGTGCTCCTTGTTGCAGCAAACCTGCGTACTCATCCCTAATGTTATTCTTTTGGAGAATAATTAAAACTTTATCTATCGCTTATTTGTGAATATATTTTTTTGAAACTTGGTTTGCGGCTTTATGTGGTATCAAGACATTGGAAATTCCCTGAGTACGCAGGTTTGCTGCGACGACGGGGTTTTTTTATTTAGGACCTAGGGTTCTGCCCCACGGGACTTTTAAGTCCCTATATTATTCAAATGTAGGAGAGCTTTATTTGGTTTATGTCACATGTGTTTTTTCTTAATTCAGTTAAATTAAATTAAATAAACAGCTGTTATAAGGATTATAATTATCTAACTACGGACTGTGATTGTTTTGTTTACTATTTTACTATTTACACGGGATGCGCAAGCTGAGCATAGCAAATTCTAGTTGGTCATTAAAAGTTCATGTAAAACTTTAAAACAAGTTTTGAACAAGGATCAAACTATAACCTAGGTCTGACGAAGCGACTAAAACTAAATTAGATAACTTCGTACTCCTAAATCCGGGAAAACCATTTTTGCGCTCAGCTCAACTCGCAAATTTGTTGAGATTTTGACTTATCTGATAGAGCGGGACCTGTACTGTTCTAAAACTATTATTTTCCGATTTTGTTAATAAATGTCACTTAGATATGAGCCCTCCTATTCAATATATAACTCGCACATACAAATTATAAAATAATACAATGCAACATTATTGGACCTCCAGGATAAATAGTTCAGTCCCAAATGTAATACGGTACTGAAAAATGCAAATGAGCTAGGTATCGAAGTGGTCTCTTGACTGGCCATTCCCTTCGTTTTGGGAATCATTCCAATTCATACTAAAGTGGTACCTCGACAAACTGTACAATTCGTGATCTCGTCAGCGCGACTGCACGTCACGGACGCAGTAAATTTCCACTGTAATGGTGCATCCAGGACGCATACGAGAGGTAATTCACCAGAGAGCACGTCGCTTTTGTCCTTGAATTACAAGTAAATTGGCCGCCGCGAGTGTGATGTACTCTGTGTGTCGTGACCTGCATAGCCATGCGCCGCCATAGCCATGCGCCATGCATCACACGCCCACGTCGAGCTGGCTCATCGTGTGATGTCTACCTTATCTAAATAAATTCAAAGATTGAATTGCTGTTCGCATTAGAAACATTCGTCAGTGCTTGTGTATTCTTGTTTGTATAGACGGTCTGGTCTATCTTCCAAAATATTTTCACCCAACGTACAAATATTATTTTAAAGATAAGAAGCGTCTCTCTTCAGGGATATCTGCCCTGATTTACTATTAAGAGGGATTAAGGGAGATTTACTATTTCAAGCGATCTCCCGTCTGCAATAAATTAACTCGCTTGAAATGGAATTTAGACAATCAGAACTAATACCCTTGTTGTTTTATATATACAGTTAATTGTTTTGCTATACACAACATAATATGTGTGTGTTGTGTTATACTACGTAAGAGTTTTTTGTAAAAGTTAATTTATGTATTTTGAAAGGTTTGTACACATAACTTGCTTTAAAATAGAAAAAAGCAAAAACATGAAAAGTAGATAATTTTGAATTTGTTAATATGAATTATTTCATTAATATTAGATTTACCTTCTCACGTTGTTCTGTTAATTAGGTGAAACTTTAACGATGATTCTAGGGTTTATCTGTGGTTTCCGTAACGCGTTACCTGTTATAACGTAACATTTCGCATTGCGAGGCGCGAGAGGGGTACGTTGAAGCGTAATTATCCGTGTAAAAACATATTTAAAGGTCATATGTCTTGCGTTTAAAAGAACTTGGCTTTCCCACGGTCGAACCCAGCAACATATGGAAAGTGTCGCAACTTGTAAGGTCGCCGCTGGCGCTGGCTCGGCGTTGGCCACTCTATAGCGCCCACAGTATAGTCTTGCTCACATTTTACTGAAGCATTTTGTTACAAAATGTTCCACGTGCAACTAAGATATGTCAAGGCACTGCAGTTACGCGTCATTTTAATTTGGGTACAGATTGGCAGTGGCTCTCAACCTTCCTCAAGTTTTCTCAGATCTCTCAATCTCGATCAACTCTATTAAAAACCACACTTTACTCCATTACCTTTGGTATGGGTATAGTGAAACTGCCCCGATATTTTGGGTAATTTTGAAACGATGAAACTGCCCCGCTCATTAAAGAGGATTAGGAAGGGTCGCCCCTCAAGACTAGAAATGCTGAAATTGCCCCGAGCGCCCGGCCAGGTAGTCGCTACGGGACTGGGGAAAAAGTGAATTATTTTTGTCCCTGCGTCCTGTCAGTGACTGCAGTCTTCTAAAACTGCCGTCGATTGCTTTTACCCATTAACATGCGGTAGCATCCTCAACATGTTTTCAAAATTATTTTCTAAAGTAAATAGCCAGTCATAGACTTCATTTTTCTTCTCTTATTTGCTTAGTCAAATTACTATACAGTCTTGGCCCTTAATATTTCGATATTTCGATATCGATATTTTTTAAACGAGTTATATTAGTACTGACAGGACTCAGGGACAAAATAATTGCCTTTTTCCCCAGCCCCGTAGCGGCTACCTGGCCGGGCGCTCGGGGCAATTTAAGCATTTCTGGTCTGGCGAGGAGACCCTTCTTGATCCTCTTTAATGAGCGGGGCAGTTTCATCATTTCAAACGAACCTAAAATATCGGGGCAGTTTCATCGTCCCCCTTCGGTACACACCACGCAATATCGCGGCAGCTACAAATGGAACGGCGAGAAAATTTTGTCCGAGAGTTTTGGAAAACTAACGTAAGAGGTCAGGGTCGATACATTACAGCACTAAATGCAAGATATCCCAAATGAAAAGTAAGGGCGTGGGTGCTGTAGATTCTGGCGTCGTATTATAAATAAATGTCGGGCGGAATTAGCTGTTACGATTGTTTAGACTGCGTCCTTTGCAGGCTGCGCAGTACTGTTTACGTCCGCTAAATTGAAATGCCAGTTGGTGTCAGACGCATTTACCTGGCGTGCCGGTACGGACGGTACGCGTGCCTCGAGTGCAAACAACGCTTTATTGTCTGACCAATTTACGCTTTAGATCCTGGGGACAGAGCTTTGCTCGGCGAAGGTCAGTTAGTTTGTTCAATAGGTCTAGAGTACTTTTTCCCACTGACCCTCTCCATGGTGAGCATTATTGCTTTGCTCATTCAGGGTCGTCCAGAGGTCATGTTTGGGGGGGGCGGTCACCAAAAGTTACCCTTCCCCCTTCCCCTGGATGGTCCCTGGCACCCCATTACTTTTTCAACGAAATGAAATTATTCAACGATTGAAAGTAAGTTAACATAAATATATCAATAACCTTGTACTCAAGAAAAAAACAATCTTAACTTTATAAACTAGCTAAACAAAAATTAACTTTAGTTTTACTGCGTCCGACCGTAAATGAAAATAACAAATATTTATACTTACACTTTTACACTTTACACTTTTTTCTACGTTATCTGTAGGCGTCTAAGAACAAGTAAGGTGCCTAAATAAACAATTTATTTTAGTTTTTAGCGCGAAAAAACTATTTACAAAACGTATTTTAAATCTGCAATACTGAACTATGATACGCGAAGATTCAATGAGGAATGAGGCTGATAGCTGTCAGCCACTCGAAAAATAAAAATGTCGTACCACATTTTTACAAAATCAAATACTTGGCGTATGAGCTTCCGTTTGCACGCAATTTAATCTTTGTTTTCTCTTATTTCATTAAATATAATTCGAGGCACTTTTTGCTTCTAGCCTAGCCACTGGATATTTTTGCCTAGCAATGTATTACAAAAATCAAACCTAATCTGTAAAAAATAAAACAGCTGATAGTAAACCATGGTAGGCGGGCGAAATCCAGTGAAAAATAATCACCGAATACAATGGTAGCAACCTTTGCTGTGTATGGCTAAAATCTACCCCCAAGACAATGTTGAAAACACTGCATTTTCGGTCTGCCAACTGGCAAAACTGCAACAACTTCGCGAAACTCGGGAATATCCATGTTTTTGTCAGACGCTTTTAGGTTAAATACGTGAATCTAAGTAATGTGTTACATACTAATGGAAGTTTAAAATTTCATCTGTCTAATTGTGTATATTCTATTCCATTTATCGAACGTTTAGGTTCATTAGTTTGAATTTTAATGTAATCTTGCAGACGAGAGTGGCAAAATTTGAATCTCGGACCCGAAAAACGGGGTTTCGGGAGGTTTTTGCTGCTTACATTTTCACTCGGATTTATTCAAACTTTCATTGAATACCTGAATAATAAAATAAAAGAAACATTTTTTTTATTGTTTATATATATATATATATATATATATATATATATATATAGGGCGGATCCCCTACCGCCCCCTCTTGGATCCGCCCCTGTGCTCATATGCTTCCCATATTTTATTTCGGACAAGTCGTACAAGTCGTATAGGTTCTCAATGACTTTAAAAGGGCATATGCCACAAAGTGGTAATTTTTATGTATTTTTGAAATACTGGACAATGCCTGTGTTATTTTCACTAGTAACGGTAACTTTGGGTGTGCAATTTCCGTTTCATCTTGAGTTTGTTGAACTCATTAAACAGACTACGTTGATCCTATCAGTAACAACCCAGTATGAAACGCTTATTTATAAAAAAACAAATTATAGTACCGTTTTTCTAACTTGAGGCGGCGTGAGGGGAAGTGACGGAAGGAAGCTCGTAGTGAGGAGGGGCCAGCTAATAGTTGTTGCATGGTTGCAGCGCGGCGACGGCAAGATGGTTGACAGCTGCATTGATAAGTCCAACAGAGAGGCAATACCGGCGGCTGTCATGACAACTAGGATATGCACTGCATCACCGTCTTTCTTCAGTTTCCCCCTCAAATATTATCCCCTCAAGCCAAGATTAAGAAAACTAAACTATAAACTCGTTTATACTGCACCATAGCGATCAACATCCCATTTATGATTTATATTCACTAGCACGAGTTTGTTTAGGTGTTTGTAGTTTTTTCTATACAGGCGTAATGGTCTGGTTGGAATTTTACTGGGAATTTAATTTCTAACGCCATAAATAGCTAACAATTTTTTTACTGTGACAAGATGCTTTTTGCTGCAAGCATCACGACGCGACGCTGACGATAGAAATGCATTTAGCCATTACTCCTGACAAAGATGTTCCTTCACGACATTACATTTCCATTAAGCCAATTACACTGCTCCCAGAATATCGATTAGCAGTACGTATCACAAAGAAATTTGAAATATACGGGTGCAAAGTATCAAAGTGACAAAAAAATTTCTTAAACCTTTTGACGGTTACTAATAAATAGTGTATGTGTTGAAACATTATATGCTACTGTGTTAAACATATGTCACTGTGACATACACCATATTACGCTTTTTATTTGATTGAAACCAAAATTTAGTATTGTATTATGAAAATAGTTTATTTTCAATATTACAACTATGCTCGATTTTGAAAGAAAACTAAAATTGTGTAAGTGATGGTTTAAATTGCTTTTACTCGACTTATATAACTTTTAACATGACTAGGTATTTATCATGACTATAAAACTAAACTTAAAAATAGTTTTTCATGAATGTTTACATATTGAGAGTGAATTTTTTATTTTAAACCTCGGATGAAATATAAATGGGTAGCGCCCTGCAATGCTAATAAGAGCCGAAAACCGTGCCGTCATTAACGCCACTGGGTGGGAAAAGAGTCTAAATCCGCGAGACCCCGATGCCAGACCACAAAACAGCGCTACATTCAAACTGATATTTATACCACAAAAACTGAGATAATTATTATATATTTACAGCTTTAAATGATGAATCGAACAACATACATTAAAAATGTAAAAAGTAATGGAACTTATTTTGATAATCACATAAACACAGAATGTTTTTAGTTTGATATAGAATAAGGTAAAAAAGTTGTAAGCAGGAACTATTTTATTTTTTTGGTCAGGTAAAATCTGTCAGTGGGATACCAGTTAGTGGTAGGTACCATTCAAAAGATTATTTTTTGCTTTAACAATTTTTTTGTAAGACTAGCAATCTTTTTCTCAGAGTGGATTCGTTGAAGAGCGCGACAAACCGAATTCAAGGAGCGGCAGAATACTCGGAAAGACAGAACGATCTAGACTGGAATTATTTTAGGGATTTGGAATAATTTTCTGCCAAATATTAATTAAATCCTTTGACATGTGTTCTTTCTTTTATTGTTTTATTTTCCTCAGCATGAAAAGAGTAATGAAAATCAGATGAGGCAGAGTATTGGAGCAAAGTTAAGGGCTATATGGTCCCTTCTAGCTACTTGTTTAATCTTAATTTTTTTAATTAGCAGCTAGACAATACTAGTTCCTAAAAAAGCGGATCACAAAAGTATTCTGACTACCCCATGTGAAGGAGTGGGGGAAGAAGGGACGAGAGGGATGGTAGATCGTGAAGCGATTCTAAGCCATAATGTGAACGTCAACGCGGGCTTTTGGTCGCCTGCTTCATTTCGTTATTTGTGTCAGCTGATTTTCGGCTGCTGATGTGTTGTGTTTATATTCAGTTCTCTTGAGTTTTAAACACATGTTTACCACCTAAATGGTTTGGGGGAGCAAGGAGTTCTATTGGTATTACTGGAGGTACCACTGTTGAACAAAACTGCGAGCCGTTCTTTCCAAATTTTGATGAGGCAAAGAACTACTCTCTGAAATCGTACGAGTCGACAAAGTGAATCAAACAAGTACCTATCCTTGATTTTAAACTCAATAAACTCGTATTTGTTTATTTCCTCATAATTAATCATGATTTCACGGAAAGATTCACGGACATAAACCAAACGAAAAAATGAATTTACTTCAACTTTTATTACAATTTTTTGCATGAGTAGATTCACTTATAGGAATAAAACAGCCAATTAGGATAGTTCAAAGAACGATAAATTTGCCTCACCAAGTGTACCAACCTGACAAAATCACCGGCTCGCTTTATGACCAAAATCGTTAAGCAGTGTTAGCTCCAGTTATACAATAAACCTCCCTGGGGGGCAGGATGATGCTACCGGTGGCCTGAGAGGGGTTCGGGGGTAATATGACTAATTTTATAAAGGTGCATCATGAAGTTACTTATTTACATAACGAGTCTTTGCACAGTGGTATACTTCTCTGTGGGTGTACATAGATAATTCTGGAGTCTCCGTACGCAATTCATTTATTTTATTTTGAGAATGGGGAAATTATTATACATCGGTATTATTATGTCGGTACTTAAAAAGGCGAATGCCTCGTTTTGGATCGTGATTATTGGTTCTAATCGTAATATGAATCACGATTGTTTTAAGGGGCCCTTGTTTAAAAAAAAAGGTAAGCCGAGGTCCACAGAAGCTTGGTTTTGTCATTTGCAGTTTAAACAATCTTATAATGCTGCAAACGTTGCTTTTCTGCGGGTACTACACTCTAGGTGAGCGCTTCCATTTTCCCATGCCGCTGGGACACCTAGAGATAGGAACCCCCTCAGTTCACCGACTCGTAACCCCCACAGTTGTGATAGTCTCCCCAACTCCAGAGGTAGCACTGCGGCCGCCGCGACTCACAGGCAGCCATGGCGGCTCTCTCGCGCGGCGGATGACAATGTGGTCCACGGGCTATTCCTAGCACTTGACTCTCGTCCAGTTCGCGAACGCGTAGGCAGATTACTGTTATATTCGGAGCGGCGTGCGACGCTGTGTTTCCGACGTTGCCGCCCAGGGTTCAAGGTGGGTTCTCAAAATCGATCTAGAGAGGTTCCTGCCCACCGGGACCTTGCGGGGAAATGGTTTTCAGAGGTAACTTCAGACACGAACAAAGTAAAAAGTGTTCATAATACTATCCCATCTTCTTCTACATCTATAATATGCTAAAGCGATCTCAGAAACTACTGAACCGATTTTCGTGCTTGATGTTTGAATTTAAAAAAGTCAAGGTGTATTCTACGAATTTCCTTATAATTTGCATTCGACTTAGGAGCTTCGTCCCACAGGCCTTCAAAACTTCAATGCAAATCTTACGGGAGATTAAATTAATTACATAGTATATTTAAAATCTGTTGACACGTTACTAAAACACAACATAACAGCAATAGGCCCTAATATATATTAAAAGCATTGTATAATAAACAGATAAACTGGAACGACAACGCAGTGTGCGTAATACGAGTACATACTTCTCTATGATCCTGAGACGAGTCGTAAGTTGAGAAGCATGAGAAAAAGATAAACTATGTTCGAGCTCTCGCACTAGTATGTTGTTAATACTATAGATAGACTAACCTATGATATTGTACTGAATGATTATAGAGTTGATGTGGTCGCTGTGACACTTGATGTACAAACCCTTGAATCGCTCGACGCGCAGATAATTTTGCTTCTTTTATGTACCCAACGTCGTTAATTCCCCTAGTTTTTTTCAAATTATTTCTAAATTGCTGCATTATTTGTAATTTTAAAGAGAATTTCCACCTAGGAAATCCCTAGTGAGGAGAGCTGTGATACTGTATGTTATATTAGTACTCATGCAGGTTTTTTTTGGAAAAGCGAGATCTAAGGTCCTACTGAATCCATCTTTTAGTTTGATGTGTCAATTTAAAGAGGTAGGGGTGGAGATTATATACGACTTTCCTTAATTATAATTTATATTCTTCTTTAGGGCTCTGCCCCACAGGCCTTTCAAAGCATGTAAATGTAACTGAAGAATATAAATCATATTAATCGTATATCTAACGGATATTGTCCCATTTGCAATACACAGCACCCAGCAGCAATTATAGATGTTATACAGACAATATATGAATAGCGAATACTGGAATCACAACCTCACAACGCAGAGTGCACACACGTTATGAGGGTTTGTGTAAATTCAAAAGCATAATATCAACATTTGCTGGAGTTCGCGAGAAGCAGGTTCTACTAGTATAAATTATAATAGTTTTATAAACATTCAAATTCATTCAATCTATATGATATTTTGGGCATACACATTTATTTTATACAAATTCTGCCCTGTTATGGGTCCACTATGCGTCTTTCAAGCTAAACTCAACTATTCCAAATAATTCGTCGAGGTGACGCGAGAGTTACTAATTAGAAATGGTCTCGTGGGGAAAACCAGGAGTGCGCGAAATCTTTGGGGCTGAAGCTCCTTCGGGAATTCATACGGTGCTCAGTTTCTGTCTTTGCAACATGGATTTTACTCAAGATGTGGAATAAGAGCAAACCTTTGAAATATTGTTGGACTCAAGTAAAAACAGACGAGTCGGAGGAAGTAGCGGTGTGTAAAGTGAACGGGGAGAATTGTGTCAGAAGCACCAAACAGGCCAAAAAGTGTGTAGAAGATTAATTGCTAAATAACTGCCGCTCAGGCACCTGCCCCCTCCAGCCCTTACTGCGTTCAGCTAACCTACCGTATACATTTTCATGCTGTGCAAAAATTATATTTAATTTTTGCCATTAAAGTCAAAAACCTAAGTCCGGGATAACGGGTTTTCCTTGTGGTGTTCCTTTGTGCCATAAAATCACGGTATAATCGGTATCACGGTGGCAACTTTAAAATGAAAGGGCAAATGTTGGTTACATTTGTTACCGAAGTGTTGTTTAAATATGTTTGTTCTTAGACACAGATAAAACAGTTTTTGTTTAATATTGCTGTATTTTTATCTGTTTCACAACTGTTTTTGCTGCCAAAGAAATCGGCTAAAACCAGCTAGTAAACTAATAATAACTCATTACAACACCCTATTTTTGATTATTCACGGAATCTAAACACCCTTGAATAAAAACAAATCGGCTTTTTAGGAACGAGAACCTTGAAAAAGGGATAAAGTTTGTGATGAAGTTTGGAGATTTTGAAAGGTTTTCGATTAAGGTTGTTACTTAACTTGGAGCAATTTGTTAGGTAATGATAATGTTGGAACAGTTAAGGAAACGGGGTGAGTGAACTACCGCCCGCCGTGCGTGTCCCTGACAGTCTCGACTTGCACCTTATATAACTTGGTTTATTTACCTATAAGGGACAGTATTTTCAATAATAAATTATTACTGAATATTCATACCTCACGCTCGTCAGCCGCTACCGGTCCTTCAAATGCTACAAAAGTCCCCCAAGTCCATACCAAGTCACTAATGATGGGAGTTTTGGTCTTCAAGGTCCTCATTTTTCAAGATTGTTTATAAATCAACACGAAAATGTGTATGTTTTTCAAGCCAACAATTTTCCATTAAAAAAGCAGGCATCCAACGAACATTTTTATAAACAGTATATGTGTTATGTTTTTAATACGATACCTTTACATTTGATCCGGCGGATTTCTCACTTGATTGGGATGTAAATGACAATTTTGTAGAAGATAATTATGTGGAGAATAAATATCTAAGCAGTCACTGTTGTCAGATAAATGCACTTGACAGACTGAGTTGGGAAGCGGTTAACAACTGTAATACCCGATTTGTTCTTCACCAAAGCTACACTTTGCTTTTAACGCGACTTTATCGTGAGATGAGTTGACATTTATCTTGCAAATCTCAGTTGCCGTCTCTGTTCGGTATTGTGTTATACTCCAAAATGATTTGACTTTTAGGTGCTATAATTGTAAGGATTCAGAAGAAAACTGGTTTGATTTCCTTTTTCTCGTTATATGAAACTGAATATAACTGCAGTCGATAATGCGTTAGTTTATTCACACAAACAATTCAAAGGGCAAGGGTTCAGTTAAACCATTCGATTTGATTCACAAATATTGAAAGACAAGATAGTTGAAGGGTTCAAATTTTCCATAAATAAATTGAATAACTCAAGTTTGCTTATGCATAGTTAGCATTCCTTAGCGTTCATGATTGCAAGATGAGGAACGTTTTCTTATCTTCTATTTTGAACTCACTATCATCAACTGATTTCCAATACGGTCGTATGTAATTTACAAATTTACCAAGTGTCTTCTCCCTATACACGGAATTGTATCATATAACTAACCTAATATTGACTCGAGTTTGAATAAACTAGTCGACAATCTCGACTACAAACAAGTCCTCCCGATTTGAAAGGCAAGTTTTAGAGTCGGGACTCAGGAGCAAGGCGTGCACATCGTTCTTGTTCAGCGACTGTATCGATTCTGTCTAGACAGCGAGTGCCGCCGCCAGACAACAAACAGACAGACGCTAGACACAACAGACTCATCAAAACAACCTGATTATCAGCTGTCGTTAGTGTTGACGTTTTGTCTACGTCCGTGTCGTTTATGGTTGACAATGTAATGACGAATCGTTGCGTTCAGTCTTGTATACCATTGCATAGATATGTACTAAAAATATTTAAATTTTAAGTTATTTTGAGCTGGTTTACTGCCGGTTGTGTTTAGTTATGTCCGTTCGATCTGCATTGAAGGAGCGAGATTTACCAGAACGACCAAAACAGCCTATTCAACCAGATCGTCCCAAAAGGTGTTTTTGTAGAACCAATAGTGAGCCAGGAAATTAAAATCGTGGTAAAGCAGACTTTTTAAAATTGTTAATAAACAAACATGGTAAGGTCTGGGGTAGAAGAGCAAATAATAAATTCCGATAGTTGAGTTACATTTAGACTTGTACATGCTGAGCAGGGTGTTTGCGATACACTGTATAGTGCCAATCTGGTTGCAAGATTCAAAATTGAAATGTTGACGTTGGAAAACACAGCAGTAGAATAGTGATCAGCCTTACCACAAGAAGGGGTTCGAGTTCTCTGCTTCTACTTGCCTCTCCCATAAGACCAATGTTAACTTTTAATCCCGTCCTTCCTCAATGGATTATCCGAATCGTTGATTTATGGTTAATTTTAACGAGCAAAAAAATACTAAGCGTCTTCAGTGAGCAGAATTTCAATATCACAAATAAACAACGCAACAATATTGAATATTGTGAAATGTCATTTAACGATTATGAATTCTAATCAAAAAGTTGATTATAAATTGTGATATCGATATATTTTGCTCTTTAAAATTAAACATAAATTAATGATATCGGATAATGCGTTCAGGACGGGCAGGCTTTTAAAGTCCGCCTTACGGGGAAGCAGGTGGACACCACGGGTAGACACGCGAAATGATTTGTGACTGGAGCCCACTCAGTTTACAGTTTGGTTTAAAATCTGACTGGGAAAAGTAGAGGACGTTTCAAATTGCTATTTCGTTTATTTTATAAATACCTTAAAGGAAGCTGAATCACTTAACTTTCGCGGTCTCAAGAGAGCCTGGTTGGAGGTGTGACAGTAGAGGAAGTCTGTACCCTTGAGAGTGAGCTATGCGGCTGCGGCTGGGACGTGAAAGCCGCCACCGTGTCAGACGGCTGGCCTACATGCGGCTGGGCCCAGGGCCGCCGTCTGGGCTCCGTCTCCTTGTGCTGCTGCGTCTGCCGGTGTCGAATGAAGCTGGACGTCACACACGTCAATCTCGTTTTCCAGGCCGTATTAACGGGGGGGGGGGGGGTAGAGAGGCTCCAGTCACGAAACCTTTGGCTGCTTCTCCCATAAGGCCAGTGTTAACTTTCAAAACCCGTTCCTTATCGGACTATCCGATATAGTAGATTAGGGCTTATTTTAAATAGCAACAAATCTAGCGACTGCAGTGAGCAAAATGTCTATCCCCAAATAGGCTATTGATCGTTCAATAAAATTTCAATATATTTAATATTTACGATTTATTTATAGCTAAACTATTTCCGATATTGAAATTCTGTTCACCGAAATCGCTAGGTATTTTTTGTTCTTTTGAATGAACTATAAATTAACAGTTTCGGATATTCTGTTGAGGAGGGACGGATGGGAGAAGCAGGTAGAATCAGGTGGCTGGATATTAAATATCGGATTACAAATAACTCAACAACTTTATTTTTTATAAATTCTAAAATTCGTATACTATATATTGTTTATTGTAAAAACCAATATTTTTATTTTAAAAAATGAAATTTTAATAAAAAACACATCTAGAAAAGACTTATGCTAAACAAAGTGGAATTTCAACAAACTTATTCTACATGGCTCAATATTTTGTGAAGAATCCGAACATGTATGGGCAGGGCCGCTGCACCTTTTTCGTCCCACCCTGCTTTCAACACTGCTGACTATTAAATTAATGCGCAGTCTAAATAAGATTTGTTTGTTAATTTTGTTGAGCTTGCAGATCGTTTATAATAACCGAGTAAGAAGTGATGCCCTGTGTTATTTTATTTTTAGTTGTGCCCCACCAAATTCAAAGGAGAAGATATCGCTGAATGTCCCTGCTACATCATCGTGGTTCCATCGCGCGCGCTGTTTACTTTTAAAATGTCAAAATTAGTTTTTTTTGTAAACACAAATTGACTGACAACTTTTAGGATATAAGTAATTAACTTCATTCGTAAGCACTTACATCCGGACCGATTAGAGTGAAATACGCGATGGTGCCCAGCGATCAGTGTTCGGGCGCCGGCGCGGCGCCGGCGATTCCAGTAGAAATCGCTTTTCTATAAGCGAGTCCCTAATACATATTCGGATATGTATACATGGCCATTATTTAATGCAGGATACCTGTAAATCTTTGATTAGGTTATGTATTTGACTGGAAAGAGTGTTATGGAACATTTGGAGAATTTTTATAAGAATTTAGTAAAGAAAAGCCAAAATTTAATTAACTCTAAAATTCTTAATGTTTTTTTTTAGTTTATTATTTGTATATATGCTACAATGTGTTAAGCCTAGATCAAGTAGCTTAAAATTGATAAATCTGTCAACGAAATGTTTGAATTTTAGTCTTTTGTTGGTTTACAGTCAACAAAAATGGAGTTTGTTTAGGTTCGAAAAAAGAACCTGAAGCGTTTGATAAACAACCAGAAAGAGTTACTAGATTTACGTAAATGTGTACACTCTAAATATACAAAAGCACGTTTTGGTCATGATAAAATGTTTCTTTCATATACAGTAAGCAAGTTAATAAATAGAGCCTATGGATTACAGTTGAAGACCATGGTATGGTATTCTTACTCTCTTTTTGTAACTAAAGACATTGTTGCAATGACGCCTGCATTATAGGCGATGCAACCAGGTATTGAGATGTGTAGGTGAAATAGTATCACGGACGATATCACGGCGCTATAATCTTATGTTTTCCCCTATACTGTAAAATGTGTACGGAATATCAATGTTAATATAGTATAGTATATGCGTTTAGCTTTTGGTACTTACATGCATGTGTATGTCGCAAAGAGATATACACTGTCTTTTAATTTGTGGGTACTATCTCTTAAATTAAAAATATTTTAGATATTTCTTAGAATTGAATGTGCCTATATTGATTGATTGTTTTGACTATCTGATATACTGTACACACAACCTATCTGATAACTTTATGTTTAGTAACAACAAGTTATATTAAAAAAAACCTTTTATTTCTTTAACAAATATCATGCATACTAATCAAATTTTAGAATTTACAGTTTTAAACTAACAAACTTTCCAACAAGCAATTTTTTAAATTTACCTGGTTATTTGAGCCACCACAGGCCCATCACGTCCACATAGCTATGTCGTTAGTTGTCATTTATTTCTTTAATCTTTAGATGTTTCTTCGGTAAGAGATATATTTTTCGCAGAGATTTATTCGGACTTTATTTGACTGTGGCAATAAGTAGCTTACCTAATTCAATTAAAATACCAGTTTCGTGAGTTAGTTTTTCCTGTACAAATGTGTTTAAATTAAACGTTTACAGTTAAATTAAATCCTGAAACATTTATAATTTGTCAGGTTAATAATACCGTACCTATACCGAGCGATTTTCGTCGCATTAAGAAAAGTATTCTCTCCATAAGAATATCATGGCAACTTTTAGGGGCCAGTATCCGGAGCCCTATGATCTGGTTTAAAACGCGTATCAAAATATGTTTGATGGATGAAAATTAATACTATCATGCTCAAAGGCGAAAAGAATAACCTGGTAAATTTTCCAGATGGCGAAGCCCTAACGTTGCGACTTTCAAGAAACACGGCTTTGTGAAACAAACCCAACGTCAAAATCGGACGCCGAGAAGTGATAGAAAAGGGCAGTGGGGCGGAGTCCTGAGGTATGAAAAAAGTATTCAAATCTTTTGGTCACAACAATATTGTATGATCCGGGAACAGTTTTAAGGAGCCGTTTTCTAGCCATTTAGACAGCATATATTTTCCATACGAATACATTGGAACTTTGAAGGCCAGTGGGGCGGAGCCCTTAGGCTTGGGGGGGGGGGGTATTGTATTTAAAATTTGCTGGGAGCAGTTTTGAGAAGCCGTTTTCGAAGCCACCTATAGACGTATTACCACTATATATTAATAGGCAAGCACAAAACGTGTCCTGCTTTTTTCTCAGCTTGTGTGCATCGTAGGAGAAATTCGCGCACATCTTTAAAAAGGTCGTGTCCTGTAGATGAGCAGAAACCCATTATAATTTACATCGGCCCTCAGGGCTAAGCCTCACATGCTTTTAAAGTTTCAATTTTAATCTTATGGAAGAACAGTAATTGGTTAAATAATTCTATATATTTGACAGCTGTTGATATAACAAATGCTAGCAAAACAGGGAGAACAGATGTTTCAGGCATAATGTAAATACAAATACTACTAGCTATTGGAATGGTAACACCCTTCTATTATCTTTTTACCTCCACTGATCCACTGTTTAAAAATTAAACCTGTTTGTGAGGGGAAAGGATGAAGTGGAGAGGTTTCAGGCATAAATAAAAAGCTACTGTTTACTGGAATGGTACGCCCCTCTGCTATCCTTTTTAACTCCACATTAAAAATTTACCTGTGGTGAGGGTTGGGGAGGGGGAGGGAGAGAGAGAGGGAAGAGAGAAGGGGAGAGAGATAAGCGCAGGAAACCCCACTAAATATTAAACTTTTTTCAAATATTCGTCAGATAATATTCGGTCGAATTTCGACCATTGGGCGGTTTCTAGTTAGTATAGTTTTAAACTTTCCCATCATATTTCGTCTAGTCAAGCTAAAGTATAATATACTGTACATACAGTATATATTAGTTTTGAAATTTGCTCCTTAAATTAAACTATTACGGATTCAACGTAGGTAATCATAGTTTAAAACCGCGGCGTATCAATATGTATGCGGTAATTTTACGGTTGTCAAGCAGCAAATGCGAGAGCGATGCTAATGCGCGGGGCGGGCCTTCGTTCCCAAATTCGGCGGGTCGGGGCGCGGGCGGTGAGTTTGCCGCCCCCGCGATGACCCCGCGTGAGTTATGCGCCCACGGGCGTCAGATGTTCGGCCGGCCGTTGCACTTCACCTTGCACCTGGGCGCATTCCGGGGAAGAGGGCGGTAAAGTAAAATCATTACTGTTTTAGAAAGTCGATTTTTTTGGTAGCTGCCATAATTGGTGGATCTGATAAGTTAGTCATCCAAGATTCAAGATTTATTGGTCATTAAATATTTACACAAGTGTACAATATATGCTTCATATAAAACAAATTTAACAACACTATGCTAACGGGGTATGCTCTAGGCTCAAATTACAAAAGTATTCTTTACCTAAGGCTTACTTTATATATTGTTTTCACGGCCAGTCGATGGGCAATTTGGAAAAAATAGAAGGGTAAGAGAACAAATATCTGATTTGACGTGAACGAAAGGATGGGATAGTTGGTTTGTTAGTGCAGCTTGTGGTGCTGTTAGTGGATTATAGTCAGTTTAGAATGTGATAGTCGTTACAAAACATGTATAGTTGTATGGTAGAAAGGTTTACGAGTTAGCCATGCCCGCAAGACATGGGTGAATCTCAGGAGAGGCAGGTTCCTGATTACGACTGGCAGATGGTTGAGCAAACAATGTGTATACCTAAAACAGGAAAGCTTCATTATATGTTCTCAAGCTTTACTCTATGTAAAAATAAGTTACGATCATCATTGTATTATGTTCGTATACTTCATTAACGACTGTAAATAGACGATTTGTTCTAATTTATTAACCGTAGACACCAAGGGCGGTTCCAGGACTGATTTTCGGAGGGGGTCATTTTGCTTAGGGTTAAAGTTACTTTCGGTCTTAAGAGTCTGCAAGGGTGGTTTATGAGCTCATTGAAAAAATTCAGTAATTACTGCAGCAATTGATACTCAAACTTTATTGAGAGCAGAACCCAAAGTAACAAGAAGCCCATCGGCCTACCCCGGGAATTATTTGATATATTTTATGAAGCAAATATAAAACATCATAATATACTATTTAAAAAATATAGCATATCATTATTTATATGAATCGAATATAAAATGTTCATGAGCCCTAAGCAGTACAGCAATAAATAAAAACTATGAAGTTATAATGATATTAAAAAAAAAGTTTATGATAAACGAACAAAATAATTATACTCTTTTAATAACTTCCTAAATTTTTGAACGCATCTGTGGTGCACCTCTATTAATATGCGTGGGAATGGTACTGTTGAGTTGAGTGTTGGTTATTTTTGGCGCATGCGCAAAGGCCTATAGTCCTTGTTCCTGCGACGGGAGGGGACAGGGGAGAGGAGAATTTCAAGATGGAGGAATCGACACTGCCAGTGTTGCCAATCATCTTTGTCAATACTTTAGTGGTTCTGATTCGATTGAGCTCTGGAATTGAGCGCTGTCCAAATACTCTGTTGAAATATGCTGTTTTGATGGTTTGTTTTTATAGGAAATGTTCGCTAGTTCATAAAAGTTGTATTAGCCTACTTAATTTCAGTTAGATAAAAAAACATATTTTCCAAAATCTCGGGGGAGGGGTATGGCTCCTTCTCTGGAACCGCCCTCGGTAGACACGCTAAGTGCAGGTAGGATCTTAATTTTCTTTTTAAAGAGGCCAAATACAGTGAGCAAGCCAAGCTAGGCGGTGTTTGAAATTACACGATCTGCTTTCTTCTGCAGTCATATACTCGCTCTTGGACAGTGCCCCCATAGGATAAAGGATAGTACCACGTGCCACACGACTCTGAAAAAAGGCAAAACCCCGTCTCACAAAGCCGTTCGTGAGATCATCACCTACCTTGGTAGGTAGATGACTTTCCTCAGCTTGACACGTATCTGTTCAGTGGTTGCAATATTTGCTTCCCATGACAGCTATTTATATATCTCATCCAGCTATCCAGCTACTAACGAGCTTAATATCAGCATTGACTATAGATACTGAAGTCAATGATATCAGCTCGTTGCAGCTATCGATATCGTTATTTGTTTAGCTTCCATTGCTCTATGCGATCGATTGCTAGAAATTGATTTCAAGTGGAACTGGCTATAAGTTGCACTGGCAAGTAACAGATTGCATGCAACCTTTTTCCGCCACTGTATATTTTATTGCACTGTAGAAAGGATGAATAGGATATAGATCAATTTTTACTATTTTGCTCCAATCTTAAAATGTTAAATTACGGTTTTATTGCAAATGTTTGTTAATGTCTTTGGTTCCAATTTATTAGGCATTCTTTGTATTAACGTTGTTTAAATTTACATTACTCATTACTATTATGTTTTTTTTTTTATATTTCAGGTGAGTTGGGTGCTATAGCCAACTTCAAGCTTGCTTCCGTTTTACAGTCTGTAAGCATTATTCATTACTTATTTCTAATATTTATAAATGTATAAGCTAGTAGATCGTATATATTTATTTGTAAATTATATACCGGTACCCACGGGAGTAGGGAAGTCGACGACGCAGTCACCTAAATTATATTTACTATATATGACTAGATTTTTTTAATTGACATTTTGTGAATATTAAACACGCGTTTCCGTTATAATTCCGTAATAAGAGACGAGTCTGTTGGAGAATTAAACCGTGAAACAAGACTAGAGAGCCGCATTAAAAGGGTCATATTTATTTGTTAAAAAAATTATAATATCTATCTGGTGGGCACAGGGATAGGCTCTAATTGTGTTATAAAATTCGCTCCAACTCAAACATATTGGCAATGTGGATACGTTTTTTTCGACGCTCTTGTAAGTCAAACTTTGCGCAGTAGCTGTGCTATTTGGCGGTAGTCTAAATCCAATGCAGCGGTGCACCGAGGAGAACCAGTGATATTGAGTCATGTGCAATTAAAGGCTACCAACCCAACACAACATGCAACAGCTGTTTTCACTGGCAGCAGTCGTACCAACCTCGCAGTCGCAAGTGTTGTTTATACTGGGGTGCATCACAGGCGAATTTATCTCAGCTAACTGCGTAAGTAGCTTATATGTCGCTTTGCATTTGATGAAATCGTTGATGTTTTACCCATGAATGCTCAGTGTATTCTTGAAAATGAAGCTAGTTAATTTCCTTTGTGGTTGTGCATTTTTATACAATTACTACGCGGTATGTTGCTGTTAACATATTTTGAATAAAAGCTTTTATAATGTTTAGCTGGTGCTATAGACTAAACAGTTTTGGTCGTCGGGTTATTCTGGTATCATTAAAACTACAGATTTAATTTTCAATTATAAGTTATATCCTTAAAGTACATTCGGTAAATTCCCACCCTGATCACAAGCGTAAGTTATTTCAAGAGGAATGCTAGCCTACATGTTTAGTTATTCAGTTTTTACTTTTAATGTGGAATAAGTATATTAATATGGAACAAATATATATTTTTAACTTTTACGTTTGAATTGCCCAAAACTAAAGACGACAAGCAACTGGACATTAAAATATCAACCTGAAAAAGTGGGAAATAAAAATAAAATCTTGATTAAATATAAATATGTTGTTCATTTGCATCATTTTAAACAAAAATACTACGTTTTTGTACCTCTATTAAAATTCTTACATTACTTTTTTCATTAAAAAGATCAAATTGTCGTCTCGTCATAATCCAAGCATAGGTTTTATGATAATAAGGTAAATGTTTTGTAAAATAACTATTACAATAGCTTCTCTGTTTCTTTTTTTAAGGAGATCTACCCTTTGGATGTTTTTATAATATATTTTAGCCTAATTATTCCTATCAGTAAGTCAATTCCTTAGGTAATGAGAGACTATCATATGGTTTCCCTCGATTTGATAGCTTAACATTGGTATATTCAAAGTCGTTGATGAATAATGCGATTGATGTAGTCTTTAACAACTTTCAACTATCCTGCTTGGTTTTATTTTGTTGTTGTTGGATTTAAAGGGTTCTTTTAAGAGCCTTCGGGTTCTCGTTGCTTAAAACAAATTCGGATTATTTTTAATTATTGAAAATGATTAAGGTTTATTTACTGTAATGCAAATTAGTTCTGTAGGTGCGCAACAAAGCTAATACATATCACAAAACATTGTTAACGACAATGTTTGTGAACTTATTTCAAACTTAAGCCGCGTTTACACCGGACTTACCAACAAATGTTACTAACCTTTTTGTTATCAACAGAAGTTAATAACAAAAGTTACTGACAAAAATGTTAGTAACATTTCGTTTTGAGACTTTAAAATGTTACCAAAATTTTTCCACGTATTAGCGAATTTTCCCTATAGGGAAGAAGCTATTACCGAGGTGGCATGGTAAGACTTAAGCCCGAGACCATGATAACTTTTTGTTTTGAGGTCCCCAGATGCCAAAAACACTATTCCTTCAAATTTATATATATGTTTTTATAGATATATATATTTATCACTGTATATGTGTATATTTACATATATATATATATACACTGTATATATATATGTGTGTGTGTGTGTCCGTTACCGCGATAACTTCTGAAAGAAGCGCCCGATTTTGATGTAATTTGGCACAAATGTGGAGAGTAACATTTATGACTTTAAGTTCGAAAACCAGATCGATCGGTCTATGGGAAGGGGGTTTTATGAGGGTTTAAAATTTTCCAAAAATCAGTTTTTTGAACATTTTACCCTAAAATTTAAAAAACACTAGATTTTTCTTATAGCCATTTTATAGAGCTTCAAAAATGAACAATTTAGTATTTTAAATCATTATGCTAGGTTAAGTGGTTGTGAGTAAAAGTCAAAAAACGCGTCCATAAAATTTCCCATGTTAATCTTACGGGAATACGGTTTTTAGATTTTCCTTAGATAATTTCACTAAAAACACCACATTTCTTTCTACCAATAAGTTTAGCTCTACAAAACAATCATTTTGGTGTTTTAATCGTTTTTTACGTCCAACCGTTGCAGTGATATTCAAAGTGCTAAACACAGTACATTGTCCAATGTTATCCTTATGGAGAATAAATAAAATTGTATATCTCGATTATTTATGTATGTATATTGATGAAGCTTGGCATGTGGCTTCAACTAGTTGTGGTATATTGATATTATCACAAAACAATGTTTCTTGCTGATTTTTCCCGGTAGCATGAAACCTGCATACTCGGCCCCCATGTTATTCATTTGGAGAATAAGAAAAGTTTTATATCTCCCTTGATGGTTTTGAACCTAAATTAATAAAACTTGGTATGTAGCTTCACCTGGTTGAGTTATATTGATAATTGCAAAAAAATTGATTACACATTGATAAACACATTGATTATCTTCCTCGTTGCAGCAAACCTGCGTACTCAATTCTAATATTATTCTTATGGAGAATAAATAAAATGCTATGTATCACTTATTAATGAATGTATTTTTGTGACACTTCGTAAGTGGCTCTAGGTAGTAGTGATACCCATATATATATGCATTGGAAATTCGCTGAGTATGCAGGTTTGCTGCGACGGGGGTATTATTTTCCTGTCCCCCCCATATCATATCACATTGCTTGGAGGATGACGAGTGGAGGAGGATGTGGTTCTCGCTGTAGCTGCCTGTGTTATTTTGGCGAAACAGAGAAGATATGTATAACAAAATTGTTTAGTGGCAGTGATATGCTATGAGACCTAGAAAGATATATGACGTCCATCGTTCCTTTGTGTGGAAAGCCGCGATGTGACGGTAGTTTTAAAAACAATTTACGAATGTCAAGCAGTGATTTCGGATATTTGATACTAGTGTTAGAAGACAAGATGGCTAAACAAGACACTAATTATAAGAAATCAATTCTTGTGTAGGAAAAACTTGCAGTGACATTGGATTTTTTAACGACCGGAGATTTGTACACAGGTTTATGTTACTTTCGAAATATTTCGAATTTAACAATTTCATTGTTTGTGGTACCAGAAATACTCAATTACTCAGAGGTGTGTGAAATATGCTGTGATTGACAGAATCTGCTCCAGACCTACTTTTTAAGTTCGTACATTCCCTTTGGAATTGTTCAATAAGTTTTATTATTACTATTATTTTTTCATTTGGCTTGTACCTCAGTTTTTGTTATTTTCATAGCGAGGGAAATTTCATTCCACACATATTATTTTTTGCCGACCTTTGAATCCCGCACAAGTTTGGTCGCACAGCACGTGATTTTCGTAGTACATGTAGGGCCTAGATCAGTTTGATCACTGCCTCTGTTTCACTTAACACCTCCTCCGTTATTTCCGAAGTGTGCAATATAAACTTATACAGTAGACCAAAAACAAAACACTGGAATACTGAGACACAGCCTCACCTGACAACTCGTCTAGCTCGTCTGTACTGACAGGACCTGTCTTGTGGGGCTTAAGAGAGGGGGTGAAAGTGGCTAACATCCAAAACGCTCGGTAACAATTGTTGCTAACGAATGAAAATATCAAAGAATGTTACCCAGATTTTACCAACACTCGGTGGATAGCAAAATTTGTTTTGCTAACACGGTATTTTATGTTGATAGCATAAAATGTTACCAACAAATTCAGAGGTATTTTCTAAAATGTTATTAACAAATTTTAGCAACACGTGTTGCTAACCCCGGTGTAAACGCGGCTTAAAACCATAAAAGGAGAAAACATAACTTGTAAACGTTAAAGAGGATCGAGAGTGTAACATTTGAATATATGTCAATACAATATAGTATATAAACTATAGTTTCTAGAATTCATTTGTCAAGCCCTTATTAATATATGGGCATTTAATACATTTGCTTATTTTCAAAATTAAACAAACTCATGCCGTATTACAGTTTTGATCCACTACTTTGCCCTCGATGTATTGCATGTTTTAGAAGTTTTTTCTACAACTACATAATTTAAAGTTCATGCACGAGCGATCCACCTAAGTGGCGGTGTTATCAAAGAATGATTGCCGTCCGTCTGGTTATTTAGGTTAGGCGGAGGGGGGAGACCACGTGACGCACGGTATCAGCTGACTCGTCTAGACGCGAGCCAGACAAAAAAACAGCTGACGCGATCATTGTTGCCACTGAACACCGCATCGCGTCGCCTTTGTCTCCGACATAACCTCACTTTCGTGGTGTCAATTTTTGTTATGTTCGAAGAATTGTGTATTGACTGCTTAGGTGTTATTTTGTCGTTAGTGGTCGCCTTCAGTACAATTAAACTGGCCTCGGTTGAATTTTAATTTCAGGTTAGTGTTTATTTGAGTTATTTTAATTTAATTATTATTTTATGATACTTTTCAAAGGATTTGATTTTAACTTGTCAAAAATGTTGATTCGACAAATAATTTGCAAACAAAATTTGATCTTTACTCAAGCTTTCATTGAACGTCTTGTCGATTTAATTGCCCTATTTAATAGCCCTGCCATATTTTCACCTGTTCAGTTATAGTCTATTTTGAAACAAACATTGAAAACAACTGAATTAAATAAAAACAGATGCAGTTAACTTAGTCTGAGTAATGTTGTATTTATCGATATACACTGGATAGTTTTACTCAAGATTTTGTCCCCCTTTATACAAGTACTCGCAATAAATAGCATGTGTAATTTTTGGAGAATGCTACACGCTTGTTAGCTTGCAAGCACAGATAAAGGAGGTCCTTTATCTGTGTTACAAGCCCCATTGACACCAGTTGTGAAAATTAACGAACGACGCAGAGAACGTTACGACTGTTGGGCAAACACGGAAGCTTTTAGTATTTAAATAATTGCACCTGTGTTTTACTTATATAATGTAGTTTTGCTTTACATGACAGTTTAGAAGGAGTATCGTTCTGTGCTAAACGGAACCATTAAAAATAATTATATTTTTGAATCTAATGTTTTACTAAAAAGTCTTGTACCTGAGACCAGGATCTAAATATTCCTTAAAGATGCAGAATTTACACTAACTGCATAGTACCTAAAATAATTTTGCGTTCACTTTCTTTTAGAAACTTAAATATTTGATTCCCATGTCATAAAGCATTGGTTGGACCGCTTGCCGTGAAAACTCCTCACTCACTGAACAAGTCCCATCAATCGATGCGTTTCATGTGATGTGAACGGAGGAGGTGGCGGTAGGGGGGGGGGTGACGTGCCAAAACGCGGGGACATCGACCCCCCCAATTACCGTATCACTCGATAACAGTCCGCCGCTGTAATTAAAAACAAAACCCTTGACCCCTCAATTGGAGCCAATTTTGGAACCGCCGCCGCCACGCATTGGTACATGCGATGCATTGATGCACCCCCGATGGACGGACTACTGGTCGTGCCGCTCTTAATTGTTTTTTTAAGTAAAGTATATAATCCTATACTCAAATATGAGTAAGGATTGCTTGCTTGCGTCCGTGCCATGGTGCGTTCTTGCAACTCTGATCTCTAAAACGGCTCCAACGATTTCCTTAAAATGTTGGAAATAACTAATTTCTGGTATAAAAATAAGTTCTAGACAGGTCTCATCCCCAGGAAAAATCAAATAATGTAAAAAACGAAAATGAAAAGTTAAAATTTAACATTGGGCTTATGGAGTTTAAAATATTAAAAAATATCAGCTGTTCATAATCCAAGGTTCGTAGAGCTTTCAGACCAGGTGTGCTTATTTACATAAGAGTAATGTTCGCAGCAAAGATGTCTTACGAGGGCGTCCAGCTGATTCATAAATCAACAACATACCATAAATTGTTGCCAACCTTAAGGGTATAATAATGGTGCAGCTATTTTTAAATTCTCACTGGACATGCAGAAAGAAAATTTAAACCCTTAATCCATTAATCTAATAGTACAAATAAATCAAAACAGTTTGATAAAATAACAGCTTATCATAGAATGTAAGCAGTTAAACAATGTTAATTCTAATTACACTGATGAGGAAAATATGGTACTCATACGATAAATATCGTGTTTCCAGTATCACTGCAGATTGGATCGGTGATCACGTGGCCTTCCAGCTGTTTTTACGGAACTCTTCCGGTAAAGTAGAAAACCTTAAATAGATCGACTCAGCACACCTGGCCTGAAAGCTCTACGAACCTTGTTCATAATCGACCAGGATTTGAACTGTCAAAGTAATACTCATGTTGTTTATAATTGTTAACATGTGGTTTCCTGAGAGCAGTGTGACTAAAACTTTTGAGTGAAGATTGCATATATAGAGTGGTCATATCCTAAATAAAGCAAAGGGACATTGAGCTATAAATAACAACTGGAGTGACCTTAAAAATACATAAGAGGCAAATGAGCCATACAAATCTGATAATCAGTCGGGGAAGGTTGTGAAATATTACTCCCAGTCATCTAATCAAACTGACTGGCCTTCCCCCAGCAAAGCTCGGCCCCCACAGGTACTATACTTGTATATGAATACACAATTAGGATTTCCAAAAAAGTGAAATTACAAGGAACTACTGAACCAATTTTTAAGCATGAAGTGTCAATTAAAAGAGGACGAGATGTAGGTTCCTACAAATTTCTTTATAGTATGCATTTGTGCATGTAGTGCTCCGCCCCACTGGCCGTCAAGCTTTATTGTAAATCTTATGGAAGAAGACAATCAATTAAACTGTAAATTTAACAGCTGTTGGCACAGTAACAACATTTAATATAGCAGCAAAACAGATGTTACAGACATTGTACAGTATAAATAATAATAACAATTTAGTATGTACAGTAATATATGAGGGGTGATGTAAATACTTAATTATGAGAAGATTTTACGGAGTTCGAAGAGAACTTTTTATAAGTTCATGTAATATTCTGACATGGAGGAAGATTTTGCTCGATTGTTTGTTTATATGCTTGGGAACTCCTATCTCAAAAACGTCACTAATTATTTCCTTTAAATGCTAGAATTAATTAATTTGTGGGTTAAAAATGTGTTCTGCACAAGCACTATCCCCGGAAAATCCCTCATTTTGTAAAAATCTAACTTGAAAAAATAAAATGATAGGGCATATTGATTGTTAGCTTTACAAGTTTTTAATGAAAAGTATAAACAACCAGTCAACTGTCATCGTAACATTTACGTAACAACATGCGATTTTCTGAGGACAGTGAGAACCATTGGATGAAGATTGTACATTAAAAATTAATCAAGTGTGTATATAACAATAATACCATCTGGAATGGCATTGAATAATAATAGCAATTGGAGAGGCCCCTAAAATTTAGAAAAGAACCAAATGAACGAAGCAAATCTCCTCAACAAGAACCTTCTATGAATGACTGACTATTCCACGGATATTGATCTGACTGACTGGCTTTCTCCGAGCAAACCTTGGTCCCCTAGTAAATTTTAATTAAATGTGAGCAATACCATCGACATAGTCTGTGGTGTCAGATAAACGTGCTTCGGTATGAGAATGTTATTAACATTAATATTTATTTAGCATTAACATTAATGCATGAATTTGGGTAGTTTAAGGGATGGAATATTCCGAACCTGAAAATGCTGAGGCTTATTGTAGCAGAGGCTTCCTGCTGTTACCGAATAATGTCTAAACAATTTTAATTTCAAAATATGAAAATCTCTGTTCAAAGCTCACTAAATATTGGGGAATGTTTTATAGTATAGAGAACAACAAGTATTGGTATATAGTGTTAACTGATAATTGGTCGTGGAATGTAATTTATTATACAGAAAAAGAGGTAAAAGGGAGATTTGCAGTTAGTTAAGTGTGACTAGAATGCGACTTTGCGTAAATAAGCTGTATTGTTTGAACCAGGGTCAATTGTGAGGAAAGCTGAAGAAAACTATTATAAAAAAAATACTATAATATGATAAGATATAACAAGATACAAATACTAAAAGTCTGATAAAAAAGTGTTAATAAACCTGAACCTTTTTATGAATTTCTAAACCCTCAGGGCTCGATCTATTTATAAAACTAAAGTTTTACAAATACTACTAAAAGTCAAATGAAAAAAAGAGTTTAACCTAAACATTTTTACGAATTTCTAAACCTTTAGGCTCTCTCTACTTCTAAACCCAAAGTTTTTATCTTCATTAAAGTTTTTACACTGAATGTTCAGGTACGCTCTTTATTAATTCTGATTGAAAAAACTAACTGCAAACCCTTTTACAAAATGGTGTTATTTAATCCACATATTCTCTCTGCGATTTACAAGTTTCGCGCGCCCGCGCGACTGTTTTTCACTTCCATGAACAAAAAGTCTAGAAAAGGTTGCAACACAAAGCGTCGATAAAAAGTGGATAGTAAATGTCCAAGGTTAGCCAGTAGCTGGTCTAGGTCTAGTCCAAGGTCTTCGACGACGCGACGGGTCGGGTAGCGCTCTACAGTTGCGTTGTTCTAGCATCGGGACTGGCGAGCTATAGCAACTTCTAATCCCATGTTAGATGTTCATATACACACAAAGTAATGATAACTGTACTGTAGCATTGTACAGTATCCGTAAGCAAGGGGCACATAGTCAATTCGATGAATGGTTTCGGCGGGGGAGGGGTATCAAAGGTGATTTAAAGTCGTCACCGCAGTTGATTGGTAACACGATTAGAGGTTTCCTATTTGCTTCTGAAGTTCCAACTTTGCTTGAAAAAAGCAAGTCTAAAATATCAAAGCAGTTAAGTAGAAGCAATTGGTAAAGTCCAAAGACATTGAAATAACGGGACTAGCTTTGTTCTCGCAGTGTTTAAGTTGCATATTACGCTTAACGATTTGAGTCAAAAGAAAGATCTTTCTCTTCGTTGGCTACTATTAGAAAAGGTCGAGGAATCTAGGGTAATGTTAAGTTAGGGAAATATAGACAATTCCACGGGAAATTATAGGAAGTTGTAGTAATTGGTAATCGCGGGCATCCATTGATAATTACAGTAATTGCTATGAACACACTTTTTATAGTTGAATTTTTACATTGTTATTTTAAACGAAAAATGTTGTTTATATCACCCCAATATAATAATAAATCATTTAATCCTACACGATATGTATTTAAATTTATATTGCATATTTCCTCTCGTAACTAAGATTTTTTCATTCTACGAAAATGTCCAATGAAATGGAACGTCTACGCGGATTCACTGTCGGGAGAATTTTGAGAAATTCAAGGGTAAATGGAGGGAAACGGGAGATAGAAATGGAGTAAGAATGCAGTACAGTATCCAGTTACGGCACAATCCCGAATCGCCGAATTCCAGCCATGTCGCGCCGCGGCCCTCGCTATTTCTGTTCGCGTCTGTGTTATGTCTCCACACCAGCCGCCGGTTTCCTGCTCGCTGCTTGCGGTGTGCCGAAATCCACGAGAACCAGAGACATCGAACCGATCGAGGGCTCTCTCGCTTGAGCTAATAGTTTTGTTGAAATAGTATACATGATTAATAATGATATTTGTATCCAATAGTACCTAATTATTGCTTAAATTGACGATTCATGCTTAATATTTTTGAAAATCTAGGTCATCCTAATATATGTCTGTTTGATTGCTCCTACGCTCGATTTTGTCAGAATATCGTATGAAAATGACTTTACTGAATTTGATCGACTTTTTTATGCCGCTGTTAAGCGTGATGTTAGAAGGGCACAGAACAAGTTTTCTAGTTGGTCTCTTATTGTCGATTAAGTGTCAGATTTAATCTTATGAGAATAATCTGTTGGATTGTTCACCACAAAGATCTCAGAGCTCAGGTTGATTTAGTCACATCGCAGAATGCACCATCATGAAACTGTTGAACGAAAACCTTACGATTAAGTAAAGAGTGAGTTATAAGGCCCTATTTGCATGGCTTACAATTATAGATCAATTATAAACACATAACTGTTCGGAGAACACGACTATTTGCTTATGAACTGCACCGTAATCCCGCGTATCCCGGGAGTAGCCTTGAGGAACATCTAAATCCCGGGAAACAAACCCGTCACAGTTTTGTAACCCCTGGTCTCAGATTTGGCAGGAGGATGGAGGATGCGAGGATGCGGCCCAGTAGTGGCAGGAGCGATGGCCTGCCGGACAAATCGCAAGTTTCCTCAATCTCTCTGATAGCATCGACCGCGAGGCTATAGTAGGCCCGCTTTGAAGTGAGGGTCACGCGATTGCGGCAGTCGAGAACACGCAGGGAGCGCTGGTCATCGTGGCAGATAAAAGGTGGAAAACACTACTCAATTGTCTTGGCTTTAAAAAAAATACTTAACAATGAGGTCGACGCGGCCTTTAAATAGGCAAATGGGTTTTTAATACTTAGAAAAAGAAAATATAATTTTGGGTTGAGTAAAATTATAACAAATTTTAAACCGTTAGCGATAATTTTGGCATTTTTTTACTTTGACAATTTTGATTTTGTTGTTGGCGATAAATACAAAGCCACGTTAAATAGCTCGTAAGATAAATCAACGTTTTAATGTATTATGGCAAAACATAGAGGCCCTTATTTCCCATCCTTATACAGTTATAGCGCATTTGAACCGTCTGATGGAATTACAATTAATTTAAAAGTAACGCAAATTATAATGACGGTGATCTTAGAAATACAAACAGGAATAAGTTATCTTAAAATAATCAAGGTAGGCCCGGAAGGGAAAGATACTCAGGCCTACCTTATACCTAGTTTAAAAATTTCCCCATAAATTCAATATTTTGTTTTGTAAATTCCAATACATTGTTTCTTAAACATTGTCACGGAATAAATATTATTATTATTATTTAAAAATATGTAAAGCGCATTTTAATCATAATTAATTTCCTAATGCCATCATATAATACACTGCACAAAAGTTTCAAGTAGGCTGTATCCCATATTTAGCTGTATCTCGGTGCAACTGTTATCTCTTATCACCGTCTGGCCGCGATAACAGCAACTGCCTGCACCGATAAGTTCGATAAGAGACTCGGGCCTTGCCACTTGAACGAAACTATTACTGTGATGACATCTCGCCGTATTGCGAAACTAGTTAGCCTTGATGTGTCAATAATTTATGACACAATTTGTTATATCGTCGGCACTGTTTGCGTACTTCAGTAGAGGAATTTATTATCAGAAATTGGTTAGATAGTGGGAAAGATCCAGCATTCTGAAATCATCACATGAAACTGCGGGAATGTCCGGCATTCTGAATTGATCTCAAAATTATAATATTCTCAGTTTGTCGTGGAACTAGCTGGTGCAGTATGCCTATCCGGCCTCGCCCAGGGAATGACACACTCCTGGGTGCTGCATTGTGTGGTTGAACTGTTTGGTGCAGTATGCCTATCCGGCCTCGCCCAGGGAATGACACACTCCTGGGTGCTGCATTGTGTGGTCGAATTGTTTGGTGCAGTATGCCTATCCGGCCTCGCCCAGGGAATGACACACTCCTGGGTGCTGCATTGTGTGGTTGAACTGGTTGGTGCAGTATGCCTATCCGGCCTCGCTCAGGGAATGACACACTCCTGGGTGCTGCATTGTGTGTTTGAACTGTTTGGTGCAGTATGCCTATCCGGCCTCGCCCAGGGAATGACACACTCCTGGGTGCTGCATTGTGTGGTTGAACTGTTTGGTGCAGTATCCCTATCCGGCCTCGCCCAGGGATTGACACACTCCTGGGTGCTGCATTGTGTGGTTGAACTGTTTGGTGCAGTATGCCTATCCGGCCTCGCCCAGGGAATGACACACTCCTGGGTGCTGCATTGTGTGGTTGAACTGGTTGGTGCAAAGAACTTTAGTTATCATTAAATAAAGTAAAAGAGAATGTCCATAGTCCATAATAATAGCATTGTGACTTTGAAGACCCGTGACGCCGAGCCCAATTGGAGTTTTTAAAATCATTTCCTAGTGGTTAATTAGTATGCATTCAGAATTACAGTAAGTGTTTCTAGGTTTAGAGACTTGGCCTGGGGATTTATCAGTTTTTCATCTATATTGGTTAGATTTTATTATAGTTTTTTATACAGTTTATGTCAAAATATTAATAATCCTTTAAGTTCTTATGGGGGGTTTGCTTTGCTGATTCATCTGATTCCTCATTTTCTGTACTGGAAGGGTAGTATTGTGCTATAACATTAATGTGCGTTGAGATGTAGATAGTATGCAGTACCTCTCCCCCATTCAAAAATAAACTTGTTATACGAAGTCATTGATTTTATTTTATTGATTTTATTTGATTACTTAGAAATATTTCCATTTTTGTATTTTATAGAGGAGTAGCACAGGTTTTTTTGAAGTTGTGTTGCGCGACACTATACTTAAAAGAAAAGGTAAGTTTGATTAGAAATTGTTCTCATATCTAGGTAAACGATTAGTCCATCGTAGATTTGAAAAATAGGCATTTGTTAATTCGTTTTTGGGGTTTATTTTCACAACATATTACACCCAATAGCATTTTTTAACACTATAACTATTCAGTTTTAAATTAAAATATCTCACTATTTGATATTGCCAGTAAAACTCACTCTTGAAACGCCTATTACAGAAGGATCTCCTGTGTTTTCTCTCCGAGTTTTCCGGTTTAAAGGGGGCTCCAGTCACGAAACATTTCGGGTTCCTACCTGCTTCTCCTGAAAGACCAATGTTATTGTTAAATTCCGTCCTTCCTTTATCCATTAACAACAATTGTTGATTTATGACTCATTTTAAAGAGAGAAAAAATACCTAGAGATTTCAGTGGGCAGAGTTTTCCTATCACAATTGATATCCCATAACAATTTAAAACATAAAATAGTTTGGAACTTTATGGAACGATTATTATTATTATTATCATCACTGAAATCGCACGGTATCCAACCGAAACCATAATTAAATCACAATTAATTTGTTGTTTTGCTTCGCTGTTGTTGTTGTTGTTGTTGTGTTTGTTATGTGTCTCTTCAGGTTGTGAACTGTGGGAAGGTGTTTCGTTCAATAAAGTAAACCATATAAATCAACTTTTTCGGATAACGCCTTGAGGGGTGACGGAATTTGAAAGTTAACGTTGGTCTTATGGGAGAAGCGGGTAGAAGCAGGTGACTGGATTCCCTTGTTAAAGTGGGATTCACATACTGTACGACCGACGTGGCGGACCATGGGCGAGGGCCGGGAGCGAGGGCCACGCCCAGGCCCGATATTTTGGGGCAGGGTCGAAGAGTACCCGAGGTTATGAGCCGTCTCTGGACCTTGACGACTTTCTCAAGAGCAGTGCTCGATACCGTCTAGCGTCCTTCTCCGACTATGCATGTGCCTGAATTTTGCGTCATAATGGAAACACACGTTTGAATGGGAAGTATCAATAGATGGAAAGTCTTATGTTTATATTTTACTATTTGTATGGTTTTTTACTGGGAAATAGTAATTTTAATATTTCTTCGTTCTCGATGAAATATTACATTGCGTTTATAATGTTTAAAATTCAATTGTATCTGTCTTTAACGTAATTTTCACGAAACTGATTGAATATACCAATGAAACACTATTTTAAGTTTATTATTTAAGTCTATAATATTACTATTATCTATGTATATCTATAATACGCTAAGGCGATGTTTGTGAACAGAACTCCTCTGTTATTCCTGGACCGATTTTGATGATAAAGGTGTAAAAAATGACCCAGATTCGTAGTTGTGCAAAGTGGTTTTCAATTTCCAATAGGTCTACTGTTTTGCTGAAGGGCACAGGACACCCTCAAAGTTAAATTTTTTCCCATAAACATAACATGGAGGATAGTTTGAATTCAGTTGCATTCTAAAACAGGTGATGGATGATACAGTAAAATACAAGTAAACAGTAAGAATAGCTGATAACTTATATAAACAATAAAAGTTTGTTTTCCTCGCTTTAGAGCAACAGGTCCACTAGTATTATTTTAATAGTCACTGCGCTTTACATTTTTTTGTAATCAGCAACTATCACAAATTATATAGTAAAAATAAACTATTTTAGAAGTAAGTACGGCAAGGCAGTGAGTGTCTGGTACATAGAGTAAGCACGGCTGTGACACCACACTAGGGCTGCATAGAGTAATGTATCATTAATGGCACAGTATCCAACATGCAGCAGGCAGTCGTGCTGACAAGGCCAGACGACAGCAGGCGTTACGTCAACATGAGAGCGACCTTGCAGCGGGTGTCTGGTACATAGAGTAAGCACAGCTGTGACACTACACCGCGCTTGCATTTAGAGTAATACAAGTACAAGAACTCTTTGCAGCGTTGTGAAACGACGGATGGGTAGAAAAGCCAGAACAAGAGAAAGTGCGTTTAACTGATGCCATGTAACTTGTACAGATAATAATAGTTTTAGAGGTCGAAAATCGCTGAATAAATATAAAATAAATTATTTCAAATAAACTAGATGTCTTAAAATTATGTTACTGATATTTTAGGATTCCCCCCTATAGAGATATTTGTAATACCTAGGCCCGGGCCCCGGGTCCATGTTAATTTTTCGTTTTAAGGGCTCAGATGCCAAAACAGAATTCGATCAAATGTTTATCTATGTTACCAACGAAATTCCCACTATATCTTGATGAAATTTGTTACAAAATTATAAATTAGCGTATATTTTTACGAGTTAATAAAACCCGACTGATCACATAACTAAAAGGGTGTTCTTTTTTAGCAGACAAATGGGAGTATTTTGCAACTTTTGTTTGCACCATCGGATTCAGTTAAAAATATAGTATATTAAATTAGTATTGCTTTCTCAAGGCTCCTGGGACGATTTGATTTGATATTGATGTTACATTTCGCTTTTATTTATGAATACTTTTTTACGAAACTTGGTAAGTGGCTTCACATACGCACACAAATTGGAAAGTCCTTACTACTAAGTATGCAGGCTTGCTGCTGTAGAATTTTATTATCTTTCGGTTTTACTGACTGAATACATTTTGATTTGTATTTATTTGTTATAATGACCCCACCTTGTAAATAAACCAATAAGTTCCTTTAGTAAGTCTAAAGGATAATTCTCATCTTAAATTCAAATAATATTTGTGGTATTATTAATCTTGCGAGAAAAAGTTGCGAGCAACCTGCTTTGTGGAGTGGATTAACTAGCCCAAACTATTGAAGCAATTGACTTATGATTTCACACTACTCTAAGGTTCATACTCGCTCGCAGTTCGAGTGATTGGGTCAAACTAATGAACCCCGAATGATTTATTCGCCGAATGATTGACGAGGGACCGCGCCCACAACATGTGACCTTAATTGTCGAAAGTTTCCTTTATATTCGTATTTTTATTAATGATTAATGATAAAACACTAATCCAAAAATTTTGTCTCGGAATTGTTTCGTGTTAGAGAAATCTGTTCTAAAGATTTGTGCAAATGTATTTGTGAATCGCCGTTCCATGTTGCAAATGTGTAATACGAGTCTTTCTGTTAGGGAAAACTGTGGTGAAAAATATATTTTGATGTTTTGAGACTGCATTAAAGCCGAGGAAGAAACTGATTGATATTTCTCGTTGCTTTGGAAAGGTCAGCAAAAAACTATAAGCTTGGTGTAAATCGTCTGACATTCTATGATACAACATTATCCCAACCAGATTTGTATTTTATCAAATACAACTTACAATGGTTTAGTGTAATAACATGTATAATGTGCATTTTTATTTACTTTTCAAAACGGTTTTATCGATTTTTAATTACTCTTTATGTTGCGTCAGAATCATTTGTTAATTTCTTTCGCTAACCTAGTCCAAATATTTATTTTAAATATTCACACCAGAAAAAACAGATAACACAACACAAGTGTTCCTTTGAACCAACTGCTGTTTTTGTTCAAAAAGCCTCAGTTTGACTTACAAAATCAGTTACTGCGATTTTAATTTGTAATTAATTATTCAAAAGGAGATGCAAATAAAACCAGAAACAACTGCAAATGTTTACTAACTAGATGATCATAAATTTAACTTACTTATTGTAGTCTTTAAGATGAAGTTGCACACTTTAGCAAACCAGTATCTCAACTGTTACAAAATAACATAAACTCGCCATCCCAAAAAAATAATTTCAAAAAAGAACAGTATCCTAAGCCGTTTACGCCTACGACATGTATGTAGTTATGGAAGTTGTCTTTGGCATTTATTTAAACGGCAAGGCTATTTCCACTCCTTTATCCAGAAGATTTCATAGTTTTTTTAGTGCAAACGATGAAATTCTTTCCAAGCACCCCTTCTAACAGCAGGGGCGGTGTTAGTGGAAAATAAGGTTTCATATCTGCCAGCTCGCCGGGATATGGTCCTGCCCCCGTTCCACACCTGGGGACGATGCAGCCATTCCCCGTCGTTTCTGCACCCGCCGCCGTTTGCGTCTTTACGGTCCTTTCCTTATGGGAAGGGTGCTCGTTACGTTTTATATTGTATTAAATATCAGGTTATATTTTGTAACCTAGTAATTTCATTCGAGATGTGAAAAATTGTTGTAGTAATTTTTGTAAAAGTACGATACTTTTATTTAAATAGTCCACTGAACAAGTAAAAACTCGTGTTTATTATATACAAAATACTCTAAGCCGATTCAAATCAAAAACATCTTTATCTCTAAAACATGAAAAAATATATTTTGATCTAAATAGTCTTTTGAAATAAAATCTCTGAGAGAAGTGTTAAAAAGAAGTGCGTGAGAGCCAGTCCTCCGTAAACATTTAGAATCTGGGGGAAGGATCTTTGCTTGGAGAAAGCCTGTTACTATGCCTGGAGTAACTTTTAACTTTTAACCATGTATGCATATTTGCTGCCCTCATGACCCTTCCATGTCGAGGAGATTTGCTGCACTCATTTGCCTATTCTATTAATGATAAAGTCGCACTACTGGCTATTACAACTCAGTGTCTCTTCAGGTTGTACTATCCATAATTTACATTTGGTTGACTTTGAATATGTCCACTCTATATGAAATCTTCATTCAATGGTTCTAGTTATTGTTTTCAAGAAATAAATTGTTGATACTTTATTATGTGTTAGTGTTGTCAGTTCACTGGGTTATCTATTCACATATATTATTTTATTTTGTTTTTATTTTAAACTGCATAAGCCCAATGTTAAATTTCCAATTTGCAATTGAGTTTTTTAAACAAAATATTAGTATTCACGGGGTTGAACATTTTTACAATCAATTGTTGAGGTCCAAGACACCCTAATCCTGAAGTTTAAGCAAAGTCTTTCCGCTGGATTCCCACATACATTTTGCAAACAAACAGATATTGCTCGTAGAGTATAAGATTTTAGGATAGGATAGGATAGTTGAAGATGCACAACTGTTAAAGCAGTTCTATAATTTTTTCGTCCAAAAGGTTTTTATAATTTATTATGATTTTTCGAATAGAATTGTTATTTACATTCTATAATATTATCGATACAATTAAACGGCGCGGTGGTTATCATTCAGTGTGACACACCAATAACACCTTTAAATTTTGTTTGAAGTTAATCCATTTTACTCCATATAAAAATAAAATAATAATTGTATAATTGCATAATTGCATGGTTGTATATTAAAATTAAAATTAACGTTTTAAAATAATGTAAGGCCAAGATCACCTTTTATCAATAAATTACCGTCCCGCTGTGTTAACCGTAGTCAAATATATTAAATTGAAAATAATCGATAACGTAGGGTAAGCGTCTAAGTAGATTCTGTTAAAACAAACTCTCGTCAGGAAATATATCGGTAGTATTTAGTTAACATTTGGTCGGACAGTTGCAGCGTGACGTAACTGCGTGACGGCCTCGCCCGTGCGTGACGTGACGGTGGAGGTGAGGCGACGTCTGCGAGCAGCCAGCGTTGTTGGGTGAAGGTCGTCCTCTTGTATGGCAGTGGCTGTCTGCCGCCCGCTGTCGCTGATCGCTGTCTGCCCTCCGTACTTCGTCTGTACAATGATTTACTGCTAATTCTCACCATAATTAAGAAATAATTGTGGTGATAATATTTATTGCTCGAGAGTTTAATTGGTCGTAATGAGTCTAGCCTTGGCGTTGTTTTCCAGATAAGTAAAACGTTAGATTTCATTATTACTAGGCGGGTGTCTTAGTGAAATAAATTCTCTGTGGACAATTAATATTTATAAATTATATCAATCCTTATGAAGTCCAAATGAGGGGTTATCTTACCCTCTTTTACTCGGGGAGCTTATTTTATAAGTACAAAAGTTTACTTTTGTACGTATAATAGACATTTTAACTTCGCTGTAAATACATACTTTTAACCACGCTATAAATACATACTATTTATTTACCTAGACTGTTGTTAAAATTTAAAAGGACATGTTTAAACACATGGTATATAATTCATGCATCAGAACCTAATATTCTGAGCGCCTTTCATCGCTCCAATAAACACCTAATAATAAACAAGATAATACAAATTGGCTTTATTCACCAAACATGATACAAAAGCAAAGCAAATTTAATAATTGTTTGCAAGTACCTTCCATTATCTAATCCATCTGGACATACACGCACTACTGCTTTATTAATGTAGATGTTGACGAGTAATTGAAAATAATCCTTTCGTGCCTTTAAATTTAATTTAAGGATTTAAAGCTAAATCTGTCGTGAAATATTGGAAATTCACGTTGAGGCACTCACATTATCCACAGACATGAAACTTATTGTATAGAGGAACTAAATGTAGAGAATGTAGAGGAATTATAATTGAACACGTCTAGTCGAGCGCATTGTAAGGCGAATGTGGATTGATATGGATGATTCTTTGTGTAGATGATTCTGATGCCTCATATAGTCTTCTTAATGACTATAAGCTTCACTGTTCCTCAGTCAAGATCATTAGTCATTAGCTGAATGACCGAGGGCAATCGGTGAACCCAAGTTTAACGAACTGCCCGAAGTGTGGACTAAAAATCATTCCTGTCTCAGTTGGTCGCGATGCCGCAGGATTAAGGTGTATTTGATAATTTAACGCTTTGCGAACAACGACATTTCCATATAACTTTTTGGCTTCGTTTCCAGAATGTTGATGTGGAGATAGTTGCGAAGTTTGGCAGACCTACTGAAATCTGGATGCGTTAGTTTTCTTGCGTAAAACTCGTTGTTTTTCTCTTTGGGACATCTAAGATCTAAACTGTAGAGGTCTTCAAAGTTGCTCTCGACTACCGGTATTCTCGGATGGGGTTGACCTCCGGTTACGACACGGATTCAAAAATTAGTCACGGCGAGAGGAACGTGTTTGCATTCGATGTATCGCATCGTATAAGGGGATCGCAGTACACGCGGTACGATATTCTACCACCGTATAAGTGTCGCATATCATGCTTAGCTAATTTGTTTATACTGTTATTGTATTTATAATAAACTAGTGGATCCCGGCGTTCGTTGCTGCGCCCAAGAATTGTGTTGGAAAAATCGGCACTGTAATATTTACATTACAATTCGCTACTTAAATAAATAAATAGCTGTTTAAAATATTTTAAATTGATCATCTAAAAAAATATAACAGGTATTTCCTCCTGACGTTAATATGGCAAATTTGAAGTCCAGAGGGGCGAAGCCCTTAAGTCCTAGGACTTTGATTAATGACTTTAAATCATAGGGGCAACTTGAATGACCATACAAACTTCATGGTTAATATTGTAATAATCCATGCTTATCAAAACTAAATATTACTCGATTTTGAGAAATGGAAATCCAGTTATTACAGGTACAAATGTAGAGTGGGTTTTTTCTCCCTTTCTCCCTCCCAATATATACGTTAAAAAAGCCACGTTATAAAAGAAAAACGTTTTAGGCTGTGTAGCGACCGAGAAAAGCAAAAACGTTACAGGTCAGTAAAGTAAATTTGAGGATTGTTAGTAAAACAGTTAATTACGAAGAATACAAAATATAATATTGCCGCTTGCCACTATAACTCAAAATATTTGTATACGTATTTGCTTCAAGTATAGTAATAATTTGTCCTCAATTTATGTTTTGGATAAGTAAGTCCTATGTTTTAGGAAAGAAATCGTGATCGCTCAGCCTTGTGACACAAAATATATTGTTTTGCGACGACATTTAGCCGATGGTTTAGTCCGTACGTATTCTTGAGCCATTGAAAGGTGGGAAAGTATAATCTCGATTTGTTGGACAACCTGCAAGAAAAAACAAATGGAAAATAACTGATACTTTTAACAAGCTAACCTAACTATCCATTTATAAGATTAAAAAATACGCAAATCGCGATACTATTCGGTACCTATGTTTTCGGACTAATCGAATAATCGGATGGCAATAGTAGTCGGTCCTCACGAATGACCCGACGTTGCAACATGTATCGCCTCCCGTTAAACACATAACCGGCACGCTTTTGTCACAAGATTTTACACGGACGTTTTTGTCACCTGGGAGATGTGTAGAGGGTCCCTGCTCTTTTGTTTCTGCATAGTTATACAGTACTACTCAAGGTGCGATCGTACTGGAAAACTTCGCTGCAGAGATGATCATACAACTTTTGTGTAATAAGAAAAGCCAGGACTTTCCAGAGCAACTTCGATCGTGAAATTTATCTACAAATTTCACTAGACCTTCCGCAATATTTTGTAAACGGTGAATGTGTTTTCACACTAAGGGACACGACAACGACACGGTGCCGACACCGAAACGAAAAATCGTTTCAGACTTAACGTCACGGCAACGACACGATTGTTGGTCGGTGGAGAACTCACCTCATGTTTTCAGTAGTACATGATAGCTGATTACAGCAGGAGGCTGTATTTATTATATCAACGACATAAGAGTATTTAAATAGTTCGATGCATAAGAGGCGCAGTCGGTGTAGACAAGTTTGGATTGACCCAATAATAAAAGTTAGCTATTTGAATGGCTTGTATTATACCTTCATTATTTGATAAGCAAAAGTCAGTGTCACATCATTGCAAGCTTCAACGCCAAGTACCTTCCGCTCCCCTCTACCCCCCTTGTCTTGCGATGTTGCCGTTGAGAGTATTCCTGCTGGCTGTATTAAAATAGTTGTTTACGGGATTTGCTTCTCAAATGTAAGTAAACAAATTGGCAAAATGGGCGTCAAAGCCAAGCTTGCAATGTTATGACACTGACATAGTGACAAACCCAAATACATTGCTCATATGAGTTATGAATATTTTGTTCGTATGAGTAAAGAAACCTTCGGCTATAATAAATTTCTCATATGAGTTATTGAATATATTTTTCGTATGAGCAAAGAGACCTTTGGCTATACTGTATATTGTAAACTTGAGCACTACAAACACAATTAAACGCGACGACACATCAACGCCACCGGCGGGAGCGATGCTGCCCACAAGTCGGTGCCGGCAACGCCACAGTATCGTCTTGTCGGTGTGTGTGTAAACGGTTCCATTGGGTAGCATTGAATCTGGTCGTGTCGCCCAGTGTGAAAACGAACAATGAGAAACAAATTTGTTGCACCGATATACATTTTGTTATGATATTCCCGCTATAAATAGTACAATTTTGGAGTTGCTGCTTGCCCTTCCTTTGCTTTCACATTGATTTTGTGAGATTGTTGGACTTATGTTATAGCAGTGGTTGCATGAAAAGTATCACTACCTGCTGCTCTCCTTCCATAACGAAGTTATATTTTCGCTGTTTTAAACCCTTGGTTCACTTTAACGTTGGTCCGAAGTTTGATTAAATCGTTAAATATTAGTACAGGGTGTTAAAGCAACCCAAGGTTTGGGGGATGTGTTATAAGGCTTTTGACAATTTCTACAACTAATTTATCAACTTCATAATTTAAAAATATACTAGTAGTGGTAAGATTCTCCACACGGCACATGGTCCTATGTTTTGTAATTATTATATTATAATCAGCTGCTTGACTATACATAAAATATAACTCCATAAGATTAACATTGGAACTTGAAGGCCCCATGGGGAAGGTGAATGTTTTTCAAACCCCAAAAGGCACATCTATATGGTAAGAGGTTTAGACTTGAATCAAACGTGTAAAATAATAAATTTTGTGGCCTAAAATCACCGAACAAAAATCAAGAAGTTCTTAATACGGATTACGATCACCTTAACCGATTTTATGCGAAACGTTCTTTCAGCAAATAATAAATCAACTTTTGTACTTTTAATGTAATAATTACAAAACAACAGCAAATGAAATCGACGATACTTCAGCAGTGCAAACCAGCTTATGTAGCATGAAATAAAGGAAATAGGGTTGTCACCTTAAGAGCTTGGTATCAGTCGTAAACGGCGACTTTTGGTACTAGTAGCCTAAATTAGGTTAAGATAAAAAGTACACCCAGTATTTTACGAAATGAATCTTTATTAACTTATCAAAATGTATAAACTAGCATCGGCATATAAATATGAAAACTAGCATCGCCTTAAGCAAGTCTCAGTCAGGTAAGTTGGTGCCGATGAGTTAATTTGCCAATAATCATTGGCAAATATATTGATGCAACATCAATTTCAGATTGCAAATATTTTAAAGTCTCGTGTTGACTTTTTACCCACTTTCTTAGCGTTGCATCTCATTTGTAGGATGATTAAAAGGAATATGAAGTCGTTGCAAAATGTTCCGCCAATAACGTTGGTTTTATTCGTAACTTTTAACTGTCGGTAATTTAGTTTATGGTTATATATTTTACAAATTAATGTTGTTATTAATTTGTTGGTCCCGTCGAGTTGTATCTTAAATTATAAATAGTTTAAGAATATTTTTGGTAATATAGAAATAACAAACCATTATAACATTGTGTTCGTTGATGGTTTTCTGTCAGAACCAGTATTGCAGTTAAGTGGCTGGGAACGTGAGCCGCCGTGATGTAACGTCGACATTGGAGAAGACATTGGTGCTGTGCTTTTTGTCGTCTTGTCTAGACTGCAGGCGAGCTCGTTGCGAAACATTCGCTAGCTATCTGCTACGTTGTTAACACGATATCAAACCTGACAAGGTTTACGAGTTCATTGTAGTTCTGATCAAATACTTGAGCTCTATCACGGCTTAAGTGTAACTAAGAGTATTCTCAACAGCGAAAATTCAATTCGCGGGTGGGTCGTTGGATATAATTAAAACGTACTCAGAATGCTTTTGGTGCTTTTGGTTAGTGGATAAAATCGGAGCCGAGCTTTGTGAATCGTCCTGTCAGCATTATTTGGGCAATGGGGCTTCTATTGATTGCCAAGAGCCAGGAATACAATCACATCAGTGTCCACGGTGTCTTGTTACCGTATTTACATTAGAGTTTGGAATTGTAACTTTTTTAGAGTGTAGCGCCATTTTAAGAGTTATCGTGGCGTTAAATAAAATAAAAAATTCATAATTTCAGTTTTGTTACGGGTGAATTTTCTCCCTGCATGTAGGTATACAAATTTACTGGTGAGGAAAACATTGTTTTTTTTTAATTCAAATTTTTAATTTATTTAGCCTGACGGTTAGCGCCTTGGACTCGCTTCCCAGGGTTCACGGGTTCAAATCCCGGGGTTTAATCTGAGGGGTTTGGACCGCTTTTGCTAAAAACATTTGGGTGGTCTATTAACGAAAATGCCGATTGTGTTTGAATGAATAAAAAAATTGCATGTAAATAGTAGAAAACCGTAAATTATAAATCCGTTTTACATATAAAAAGGAATTAATGAGTTATACTAGCTGAGCATATAAGTTTGGCTAGTTAAATATAAATTTGTACTTTCAGGATTAATTTTTAGTACAAAATGGCAAAGAGTTGAAATGTGTAAATCTATTTCTATAGGGTCTTCATAAGACAATGCTCAACAAGTCCTCAGTAGGACCTACTCGTGAATTGACCGTGTGTGGAGTCGATGTTATGTTTTGCTCATTCAGCATGGAAAAAACCATTTGTTAAGGAGGATAAACTAATAACTATGTACACTAATTCGTTAGTAATTTACTTAATATAATAAGATAGTTTAATCTATAACTAATGTACGCAATGTCCCGTATAATTTGAATAAAATATACAATATTAAAGTACTAATTATGAGTAAACTTATTATGTTTATAACTTACTAATAAACAAGTATATTTCTATAAACGGATTTGATTTGTTAAATTACGAGTATGAGAAGCGTTAAGAACATCGCTTTTAACTCATGTCACTTGGCACTAATCCAGAATAGCAGTTTCGCCGAGCAAAACGCGATTGAATTCAAACCAACAAACACCGTCACGGCTGTCTGGACTCTATAAAAGTGTTATGTTGAAGCTTTTAACGCGGCTTTTATGCCCACAGTTCCATTGGGAAGCCGCGCCTAGAGTCTGCAATTAAAACACGCCTAGAGCAGGAGACTAGCGAGCGAGCTACAGTACAAAGGATAGAGAGAGCTCCATAAACGAGCGTGTACGTGTACATGTAAAGCACACATCCCTCTCTCCCACGCTCCTATACACTCCTTTGCGGCGGTCGTCGTCAATAGGGTACTGGTTTTTATTACTTTCATATTTTCCTTTTTATATTTTCTGTATTTATACACGACCGTTAATACAAATAACTCGGGTGAAAAGCACTCAGAAAAATGGCGAAAATGAATAAATCGACATGGAATTTTACGCTAGAGCTAAAAGAAAGTTAGAGCGATGACAAAGAAACAAATAAAATCACCCCAGATAAACAATGGTTGTTAAAAATGATACAAGTTAGCTGAGTGAGTTCGTAACGACTGAAGCTTAGGCTAAATTGGAAACATAAAAGATTATAGTGTGGAAAAATAAATAATTTTTGAAATTAGTATTTAATTTTTAATTACAAGAAGTCAGGATTCAGGTTTCATTTGAAATAGGATTCTAAGGTTGTTATTTATTATTTGTTTTACTTCTGACGAGACTAATAACGACATGACCACGATGTTGATTCCCTTACAAGGAAAATATTACTATGATACGTTCGCGCGGTACTACTTTTATAATGTGTTATGACAAAAGCCGAGAAGACATTACTTAACATAAAGAAGACATAACTTTAAATAATTGTGACCGCATCAACTGATCAAGAAAGTTTAAAAAAATGAAGATAATCGTCAACAATTCACAGGGTACAGTTCGGGTCACGGTGCTTGGCACCTGGGTAAGGCGAGAAACTGCTGGCATTTGTCGTAATTAAAAGTAGACGTTAGCAAAAATAACCAAAACAAATATTTTAAAATTAAATAAGTTATTGTTGCTTTCTGTTGACATAAGTAGACTATAACACTAACGGTACTAAGCCAAATAGAGGCGAAAAGTCATTCCAGAGCATACGCCACAGAGAAGAAAGAATTCTGTCTTCTCTGTGCATACGCTAACCAGATGTGACCCAAACTGTGCATAGCTCGGCGATAGATAACAAATTGGACTGTCGAAATCTGCACTGGCTGATTAATCGTTGGATTTATGTGATTTATTTTAACCTTTTTTACGTTACTTTGCTGTTTTTATCATAATATATATATATATATATATATATATATGTTGTTTATGGCCTGGGATGTCGGTCGAAATTGGTTCTACTATTTATATGATTTGTTGAAATTTGAAAGTTAGACTTTTTTGAAACTTTTGCGAGGGTACTGAATGTTCAGTACCACTTGGTAAACAAAGTTACAGTTTTAACAGTTCCGGTCAAAGTACTGCCTTCCTAAAACCCAGAGGGTGATGCACAGGCCGCGATTTTAAATAAATAAATATCACTATTTTCTTTGGGCATTACCAATAATTTATGACAATACTAAAGAGAATCCTTCAGCATATAGTTTGTAAAACAAGGGTTGGCCCACCAAACCAACCCAGTTGAAGCCTACAGAATGATCACGTGATCAGCCTTTAAGCCTTCTCAGAGGGTTATAGCATAGATTAAACATGCTAATCTTATTCAACTTGTTACTACCTCTATGAGGTCCAGGAAGTCCGACTGTCACGGTATCAGTTTGCAGAGCTTGTGGTGGGACTTGTAGCAACTTGCAACGTTGATGCGGGAAGGCGAGGAGTGTCCAGCAATGGTCAGACCATTGCTGGCAACAATAGTTCCTACGCTTGACGATCTCCCGTAAAAAAACTACCTGTGATTCTATCTATTTTTTCCGGGACACCTCTCAGTTATGAACACAATTGAATGCAAGTTCCAACAAAACACTCCCGCAGGTGTAGTTGTAGTGTTGTAGTGTAATAGTTACTCGTGTTGTTGCAGTGTGGAGCGTCGCTGTACTGGCGGTGCTGCTGATCACTACCCTGGGCCTCATAACGTGTGTGGTGAGCCACTACAAGGGCACGGCGCGGCCCTGTCACCCCCCCGCGACCCCTACACCCACAACCACACCCGTGAGTACATTTACGACTGTTTCATAATTTAAAGGAAAAATCATTTGAAAACTGTTCAAACAAAGTTTAGGTAAGATATGATTTCTAACTGGTCCTGGTGACGAAGATCGGTCAGAGTGGTAATGTTTCAATCTGGTAATGTCAACCGTATTCTTTACTAGCGTATGTGATGCTATTGGTGGGTAATTTTGGAGATGAACTATTACATTCTATGGCGGGACAAGCGGAACTTGTAGGAAAATGGTTTGCTAGTACAAATATAATACAAAAACAATTTTCATTCCGTTTCTTAGGTCGTATAGTGTGTATAATTCCCGGTAGGGTTAGGACATTTTATCGACCAGGTTGACGTACCGAAGACGGTAGTCGTGGGAACCGAAAATGTAACCATTTTGAAGGTCTCTCGGAAAAATACTACGATTGTCTATGAAATAATTGGGGTAGGGAAACGCAGTGCCGCAGCAGGCACGTCAGTTCCGACGGCTCGCGCATACATTCGAAAGAAAACAATTTTCAGGGTTGAAAAAAGGACGGGAAGAAGGAGGAAATTTAGCCTTTTCGAGAGCTTACTTTACTATGTACAAACAGGTCATCAGCTCTCAACAAGCAAAGGACGCCCTCCCTCTGGAATCGTATCGCGGTCTGGCACACTGTATAATGGGTATACGTATTCAGCTAGGAACAACGGGTATCACCTGATTTTGTAACTGGGCTTGTAGACGAGTTTTCCTCTAATAGGCAGCCATACAAGATAGTACCTACCTCCCTCATTTGGAGAGGCGCTACCGAGAGCTGTCCTTTGAGATCATCGGAGTCATCGGCTCGCCGCAACAATAATCGAAATTTCAGCTAGGAATTATTTAATCACAGCTCCTATGATATCTCAAAAACACAGCTGTAGACATGTCAGTGCTACTCGCTGCTGATTATGCTTCAAAAATGGTTAAATCATATATTAATTTCTTCTTAAATTATGAACGAGTTTTTAGTACGTTCACCCGAATACTGTCATTTTTGGACCCCCATACTGTCATTGTTTTATTCTCATATTAACAATTACTCACTCTGGCACCAGATCCACGGGCGTGTATGCATGCATGGCAGACACGGTCGACGCATGACGTAGCATGAATGATGCATGCTACGTCACGCATGCACAGACACCTGCCTTGTATAATTACAATCAATATGCGGGCAGTAAATAACATCACCTGTGGCCGTAACACCGCGGCCGCGTTATATCATATCTATGTAAATTCACCGATCTACTTTCCAGATGTCTAAGTTCTTCGCTAGGGTTTTACTGGAAATAAACAGTTCCTGAGTCCGTCACGCAACTCGCTATGAATAATCAAGGAGCTATATTTTAAAAGTGCAACCGTTTTAAACTGTTTACATTACTGCGAACATGATACTGTAGCAATTTAAAAACGAGTTCGCACGCAGCACGCTGACGTGAGGGAAGTGAATTTCCATATAACAACTTAAAACTCAAAATCAGTGTAAAAATACACATGTAATCTAATTTTTATTGAAATCTGAAGTCATTGATTTTTTTGCTGTTCTGATTCTTCTGGTTTCATTTACCTGCAAAGCTGGGAATAAAATTTTTCTCTTTATAATGTTAGGAGAAGGTCTAGTCAGGCTTGAAAGTAGGCGTGAGGTTACTGGGGATGATAAAAGTACTCTAACAAAGGAATAAAAGGCTTTTATAGTGTAAAACCCCCATAAGACAACGTACTGTGTTTAGTCGAAACACATTTGCTTTAATACCTCGGTAAATATTTATGCTGACGAGAGAGGGCTTAAAACTTTCGCCTCACTAATTCCCATCTTTTTACATGCATTAATTTTACATCCGGGGCTTTTCTGACCCTTTTTGGGCCCAAAAACTAAAAATTTGAAAGATTAATCCCCAAAAAAGGGGTTTAGAGTTTTCCGATTGTTTTGTCCAACGAACTTGTCCAACTGATTACAGAAAGGAACGTCCCTACCAAATTTGAAGTTAATCGGACAAAAAATGCGACCGCTAGAGTGCAAACACACACACACACACACATATATTTTTTTAACTACCCCCCAAAACGTGTTCAGGGGGTCACGTTAGGAACTTCTATGGTGGTCCCGGGCTTAAGTTTCACCGTGCGGGTCATGCTAATAGTTCACTTTACAAAGGAAATTCACTAACAAGCATTGTAAATCACGTTTTATTATTTACTTACTGATAAATTTTTGGATTCAAAATGTAATAATAATAATATATCTTATTTCTTAGCAAACACTAAATCTATTTTGCCTGAGAAATCTTATTTGCAGTACAGGCTTCCAGAAAATCGTTACATTCACGATATTGTTATACTGAAAAACAGTGCCTATTTGAAATGTTCTATCTGACAATTTTTAAATTTACTGTACAACTCGTGTCTGAAATCTAAAACAGAATTTTCTTTTAACTGGTAAATGAATGATTTTAAATATTATTTTGTCTATTTCAAAATACAGATGGACTAAACAACTGCTTCAAGGCAGTCACTATAGTAGTAGTGAGTGGGTGTGACCACTTTGTCTGGTGTATTTGTATACAATAGTTGCAAGGTTAAGGTGACCCAACCATACGGCTCGTGGCGTTATGGCCGCAGTTGCCATAACCATAATTTAGCAACACTGTAATGTTGTTCAAGAGTTGCGTTGCAAAATACGAGTTTATTGCCGAGTGGAAGGAGGGGTTTTATCTGATAAATGGATTTCCAGTTTACGGAATCCAATCCAGGAATGCAGCGATTTTCAAGTAGGCTACAACTTTCACAGTCAAAATATTATAATATATCTAAGTTATTGGATAAACATTATCCACGAAATGTTAAGTTCTGGCAATGATTCGGGTCCTACTTTTTTACAGTAGGGATTTAGTCGGGTGTTTATTATTAATGTATTTAAAAATATATACCAGTACAACGTCTGCATGTGACAAAAATATATATTTTATTTAAGCCATTATTCTTCCCAGATTTAATTTATACTGGTACCAAGCTGTCTTTCTCATAGGAAAGCACATCAAGGGCGGAATTCACGAACTTCCTCAAAACTTCCTTACCTTCAACCTACCTTGATCCGGCCTCCGACCTTCCTTCAACCTTCCTCCAAACACCCTCCAACCATCCTCAAATGAGAGCTTTCTTTTGATTTAACGAATCAGCCGTAAGACCATTTTTTCCAACCATCCTCAAACCGGCCTTTAACCTCCCTTAAACGCTCCTTACACAGTTCCTTAAGGGAGGTTGAAGGAAGGTCGGAGGACTGATCAAGGAAGGTTAAAGGGCAAGGAAGCTTGGAGGAGCGTTTGTGAATTCCGCCCCAAGTCAGGCTAATCTGATAAAATTCCGTGAAACAATATCGTGGCCGAAAATATTTTAAATACATGCAAATGGATCGAGTTTGTGACGAAAATGCAGCACATATCTGCAATAACAAATACAATTAAAGGTTTAAGAAAAGTTAAATACATTTAAATTAAAACATCGACAACAAATTTCAGCTATCGTCGAGTAAATTAAAACATCGATGACAAATTTCAGCTATCGTCGAGTGAATTATGCATCTCTGAAACCAACCGCATTAAGGAAATTACCCTAGAACCTAGGATATTACACGACGGAATTTTTCAATAAATAACCCGATGGTAAATAATCAGTGGCATTCGCGATGGGAGATATTATCTATCAAAGTTACATCCGTGATTGGCTATCGGGTACTTTATCTAAACGCCGGGATAGCGGGGTTCGTGTCATTGCGACTTGCGAGTACAGCACACGGTAGACGACTCATGCGAGCATGCACGCCTCGGGAGCATGCAGCGTGCGCGAGGAGCATGCATGCATGACACCACACGCCACGGCGGGCTATCTGCCGCCTGTCTGCGGTTATCTGATTTGAATTTTTAAAGTAGGATGATTTACTGGGGCAATAAATTGTGCCGTGCAGTTTGTTGGTTTTCTACGTTTTTACCCGGAGATGTTGGAAATTGCAGGAGTACTAACGAGGGATACAATCGGAATATCAGGGTTGTAATTATTTAAGTACAGCTGTAGAGTTACCTGCTGTTAACTTAATGTAGGAACACTGATGGAACTATTTTACCTTTACTCACAATTTTTTATTGCTTACAAATTGTAATTTTTAATTTAACATTCATACACTCCTAATATTGTGCTTAATTACCTTAATTCTGAATTTCTGAGCCGTTTCTTTCACCAACGATTTTAAATTATTGAATTTTTTAATGTTTTACCACTTAAGTGTGAATTGAGTTTGAGAACATTTTAATATTTAGCTATAGGTAATAACCTGTTTTAAAATATCGAAATCAGAAATAACATTACTATGTTTTAAATTAGTATTCAAGGTTAAATTAACTAACGAAAACACATCTTTATTTAATACGCTAAATTTGAGGTTATGAATGGGAATTATTCGTCGTATCAAATTTTAAAATATTATTGAAGCAAAACCACAACATGTTCGTGACTCGTGCACAAAATTAAGAAAATGCCCAGATTACCTCAGGACTTTATTCCTTTGGCCTTAAAATTGTCAATTCTGTCTGTGGCAGACGATAGTGGTATTTTATCAGGTGGACATGTATGATGGTTGTAAAGGGCCATCAGTTTATTCATAGAATGTAACACAAACAAAATATTAACTCTCCATGAATCCTCCTAGGGTTACTGGCATCACCAGGCCTAATTTTTTTTATTACTAGTTGGTGCCCGACGAAATTCGACGGATACAATTTTAAGCTTCAGAATTCGATGGTACGAGAAAAGTCGCCGACAGTGAAATATTTGTAGTTTTTCCAAATTAGCGCAATGCGACGTACGACTTCTCTCCTTAACTCTGTAATATTTTTCATTTTTTTAATTAAATAAGAAACATAACGTAAGAAATAATATACAAAACCTAAAAAAGCGTCTTATGACAATGTTTTAAATTCTCTTTTCAATGAATTAAATGGAGTTATTTTATTTAAATACTTAAATTTATGTTTACAAGTAAATTCCAAGGGCGGTTCCACAGAAGTTTCTGAAGCTGGAGACAATTTACACTATCGAGGAATATTATTTAAGAGTGAGGCGTACACATTAGTAGGTAGTTTTTTAAAAACATCTTTCAAAAACATTTCTTTACCAACCATAACATCTTTTTTTTAATAAAGTATATCTGAATCTGTATCTCCATTGTTTACAAAACAAACTTTGTTTTGACATTTGATGGGTTGAATGAAGCGCCCCTCGTGTAGCCACAGAGAAAAAATACGAAGATCAGTTTTATTGCTTAACTATGAAGGGGCGCTCGAGGGGCAAAACTAACAATGAATAACATGGGACATCACTACTTAAAGGGTTATGTATACATTGCAGATTGTGTCAATTAATACCATAACGAATGCAACATGAGAGAAACAATATTATATTTTTCTTTCGGTCAGCCTTAATCTGACTTAAGTTTTATTGCTATATATACGATGCATCGTAAAGCTACGGGCCACAAATCTCTAAGCCTGTTGATTCTTTTTGCTACAACTTATATCTATTTTGTCTGTTCTGAGATACACTATATATAATAATCAGCTGGTTATAGAAACTTAAAATAATGATAAAACAGCGTTTGACAACTTATTTTTTATATTATGAATGAAATTATTTAAAAAATGTAAGTAAAATGTGCAAATATAGAGAGATTGGTTTTTCATTTAAAACAAACCGCGTGTAAAACGGATCAGTGGAAACCTCAATTAAACTGATAAAGGAGGTGAAAAGTTGAAATGTTATCCCATGTTACATTGCCATCAGAAAACTTGTAATTTTATTTTTTAAATAGTTACTGACCAGATACCAAAATGTAAGCTACAATGTGCTAAGGTTATTCCCTTTCATATGACACCACCCGCGTGTAAATCGGTCCAGTGAATGTCTCTCACGTTCTTCCGGAAAACCTGTAATGTTGTGTTTTAATATATAGGATATTAACATATGCTTATTTTATTATTTATATATTAAGACATGTAATTTTACTGTAAAATTAATTCAGCTTTTATGGTGTACAGTTTTATTTGTTTCTTATAAAAGTATTTGTTAAAAGTACCAAACAATCAAGGTGTTCTAAAACTTTGAAATGAATCATTATTTTTAATTTACTGGAAATCTACTTTTAATATTCTGGCACAAAGGGACGTATTTTAATGCTGATTGACAGAATTTGATTTATTTTTATGTATGGAAGAAACCATAAAATGGACTCTTTTATTTTGACAAAAGAGTGGTGTGAATTCAACACACATTCAACAGACGCAGCTTTGATGAAACTCTGGTCACAGGCTTTCTACCTTATTGAGCCTTCATCGTGATGGAAAAAGATAAAAGGGCTCGTTGTGGTGATACAAAGAATATATAGAGTGAAATTCTTTCATCAAAATTATCAATGTTGGATCCCCAAAATGTTTTGTCTAAAAGTATATATTTTTGTATTGACTCCCAAGTTAACTGGAAGTATTGAAAGTTGAACGTCGTTTCTCCGTGTTTTAAAATTGCAGTTCAGCCTTTTATATTTCATCAAAATATTTAAAATTATATTTATAGTTTTTTAGGACAAATAAATCCTTATTTGAAATCCGTTAAGGCACCATAATATACTTCGCTACAACAACAACAAATGGAAATACGTCAAAATAGAAGATGTGTACGTCTTTAATACCGGCCTTATATTTTATTCTAGGGTATATGTAGCCCACTCTAAAGCTATTCCTGCAAACCCTTGTATCGCGCCGCGCGCCGTAGGGGTAGATTGTAGTCTTAGTTTTACTAAAATACTGTTGTGGGAATACTAAAAGGTTTTGTGGAACTTCCTGCAAAATACCTAATTTTTTTAACACTAGTTGTGTTGCAACAGGCACATCATACTTTAACCATGAATATTTAAGTTTAAATAATCTTTCTGTCTTCATGTGTTTTATTGATTGGACAAAAGAGAAGGCGAAACACCCTCCCTGACGCATAAATATCAATAAGTACACCGTAGCCAGAAATATGAAGCCAGAAATGTGAGCCAAAATAGGGCGTTAGTGGCTGTAAATCGGCCTAGATCGCCCGGACTTAGGCCAAAACACGTTTCGCTAGGCCGGGGATTAGTCGTATTTATTGTTATAATCCAGACAGTGTTTTCGTAGCCATAACGTACGATATGTTATTCACGTTACTCGTATTTCGCTTGATTATCTGTTTTGCAAGCCAAAGAAAATGTTTATAATAAATCATTTGTTCCTAGTTGTAACGTCTTTGGTAATTTTAAGTTAGTTTTAATATTGTCCAATATGTTTATTGTACAGCGTGATATGCCGAATAGCGTAGTGGTTTGAGTGCTCGCCTCACAGTATTGAGGTATACGGCAGCTCGTCTTGAGCAAACTCGAAAAGGTTTTTAAAAGTTCGAAATTGATGGATCCAGCTGCTTTGGTAGTATGATTGAAAAATGTACGTTTAAGAGTTAAAAATTGTTTAAATGTCACAACACAATTTGTTTATACCTTAGGTGCCTAAAATTATCATAAATTCACCTAATCTTAAATATTGTTTAGTAATACACCTTACTATTGTCAATATAGATATAATTAAGTCGTTGTATTGAACAGTGTTTCAAAAGCAGCCAAAGAAATATAAAGAAAGAAAGAGAATCCTCATCTAAAAAAGCTCTCGGCCGTAACATTAAACATGTACGTTAGCACGGTTACTACACGAGCACGATGAACTAGCATCTCTTTGAATCTTCATCACAGATGTCTGAGCTATGAAAGTGTTGTTGCGAAGCTTTTAGCGCGGGTGCGGCGCATAGGGGTTGCAATTAAACACCCCTAGAGAAGGCGTAGCGTATGTTGCAAAGGATAGAACTCCATTAATGACAGAGCAGGTGGGTGGAGGCAGATATGAACGAATATAAAACACACAATGCGGCTCGGCTTTACATTTACACAGTTCCGTAGTCTTTTTGAGTGTATATAACTTTAAAATAAATACCATATTTTCCATATATTCGTGTTTTATTCAGTTTGTCATACTGCTTTTAAAGTAGAAAGAAGGATAATCAGAGATCACATTTAATGTTATTCGGGATCGGGTGACCACCTCGGCCTCAGTGAGGGCGCGGGGTGAAGTTAGGTACAGGATGATTTTTGGTAAGTTACGCCGGTAAGAAGAGAAAAGTTCAATCAATCATCAATAAATACATTATAATAAATATATATCGACGCAATGTAACTGCTTCAACTTCTATCTTTGACGTTTTTTTAATATGGATGACATACGGTGTTAAATGGTTCACTCTGTGAACCAGAGTCTTGCCGGAGTAACACATTGTGGTATTTTCCAATACACGAAAGGTCACAAAAGCGATATTTCAAGGCAGCCCGTAAAGGCACGGCACTACGATGGGGGGAGGCGGTCGCACGGCGGCGCTGGTAACAAATAGGATTAGGCAAATATGTAGGGTGATTTATCGGGGGCTTTACGTGTTTTGCGATCCCAACGCGGGTTACGCCTCCTTGTTGATTTAATTTGTTAACCTCGCAGACTGAGGTGGATTATGCGCATGCGTAAATTAAAAGTAAACTGGTGATATGAAGGGACAAATTATGTTTTACATTTTATTTCATACTTGGATTATTAGATTAAAGTGATTTTACTGGTTTTTTAAACAAGAAAAATGTACAACCTTGCATTTTTCGGAAAAGTAATGCTTCAGTATTAATTATTTAAAGATGCTATCTTTATTATTAAAACTTCAAGGTTCTTGATTCTTTTTTGAGTGATGGAACCCGGAATAATTTTGTTGATAGTGTCGCAGATGCGATCTGCCAAACTATTAAAAATTATATATTTCTCAAGGTTTATTTTTTGTAGTAGGCCATATCGCCATTGGCACTTCATCAAAACTAATAATGAGTCATTTTGAAGATTTTACCTTGACTAATTAATGCGAAAAATAAATACCAATTCGACACATATTCAAACTATAACCATAAACAGTAACAAAATTGAATAGTGACAATTCAGTGGGTGGTTGTTATTTATTTATTTATCGCCTAACCGGTTGGCCGCGCTTCGAGCGCGCTACAACGGGGTTGTTTTGTAAACAGAGGATTGGGAAGGAGGCTGCTACATGCGAGGATGACGTTTAGCCCTAACAATGATTTCTGCTGTGCTGGTAGCACCATGTTACAATGAAAGGTTCATTCCAAACAGGCGTTTCAATGCGCAAGCTGCTTATAGGCGATTGTTACACTTAACCGTGTTATATAAATAATTTGCTATCAAGGCGATCGGTCTGAAATTCCTATGTTGGTGTGTTATTAATAGAACAACTGCATTACCCCATCAAGTCATCACGATCCTATAAACATTCACATTAATCCTGCGCAAACTCTTCAGCCGCTCGGAACCTCGGAACAGCGAGCGGTTACGACCCGAATATGAATATCCCAACACTATCTCCACAGTATCCGCATTGAATAAAGAACTTATAAGTTTTGTATTCATGGTATCCGCCACCCGTCTACGTCTATTCACCACCGGGGTGGGTGCGCTTTGTCCCCGCCGCGCATAGCTGCAATTACCGCGCGACGCTTCGACACTGTTCATTTGCGCTCGTTACTGAGGCCTTTTGAATCCATGGGATTCATTTCTTTAATGCTTCGTGATTTCGTTTTAAATTGCCGTCGAGATTTTATTATATATTAGCTAAACGTTTTTCACAAAAACTATTATATCCTCAAAACGTATTCAAATACTAGTGTAAAAGTCAGCAAAGTTTATGGATTTTCTCATTACATTTTTTTAAGCGTGACTCTTCGCCCCATAGACCTAGAAATATGGGTTTAGTTTAAAGTACAGTATATTTCTATTCAAGGTATGAATATCTGTTGTACGCTATTTAATAAGTTATAAGCAAAACATGACAATAGCAAGGAAAGTTACAGCTATATTGTTGTTTAACTGAAAGCGCTATTATTTTTAACATTAAAGCGTTTAAAAGGCTATTGACACTTATCGATAGAGATTTGGTTTTAATTGGTTTTCGGATTTTCGTAAATATTTAAAATTGTGGTGCAGTTTAATTCATAAATATCACTTACTAGTGTTAATATATATATTTTTTTTATAATAATTTGAGAGAACACGTAACAATTTGAAAACTACTTTACATTTAATATGACATATAATACAATTTGTTTAAGTTTAAATTACGCTTATTGAAAGTATAAATTGCTCGTGTGGGACCAATTCAGTATGGCCACCGATGAAGCTGACTCTTTCACAACTACAACGTTTATTCAGCCCACAGTTAGGTGATTATTTTTCTTCCGACCGAAAAGACAGCGCCCAGACTTGTTTTGTAGCTTCAGCTTGTAGCTACAGAGACTGTGCCGGTTTGGGAATTCCCGCAAAGGCTGTAAAATTCCTCTCGTTGACTGTAAAACTGCAAGATATCCGGAACTCCTGCTAGCGAGCCTGGCTGCAGTGGAGGAAAGTTGGAGGTTACGAATAATTCGATAAATAACCGGATTTTCGCATACCCGTAATTGCGTCTTTGACAAAGGATATGAGTGTTTTTGAAGGCATGTGAGAATTCTAAACCTACCATCATCAACCCGATTATAAAACACAGGCGATTCGTATTTTAAATACGTTGCGATTTGAAAATCATATTGTTATTTTAGGTATTCAAACTTGTCTTCTAGATTTAGTTTGATATAATTGATTCTATTGATTTCATAGCCCCACCGCTGCACGTGTAGTTAGGTACAGGGCTGGTTGTTCCAAAGTAAAAGTTGGATGGGAGTATTATTATACAATAACTAATGGTGATTAAAAAACTGCTAAAGGAATCCAATTACATTACGCAAGTTATCCATGAGATAAATTAAACATGTATTTGTAAACAAACTATTAATTTTATTTCCTGATGTTGCTTTAAAATCCCAAAATGTTTTGAAATTTTGAAATAACAATCCGTCGATCTGTCACGAAACTATTTAAACTCGCCACAAAATAAATTTTAAAATTGAACCCGCAACGTCTAGCATTTTGTCCGGAGAATATATAACGCCTGCTCGGGCTTCTAACAGTGAAAAAGATAAGTTCGTTTTGGGAACAGACGAAAACAGAGATGGATCGAGATCAGATGAACCAGACGCGGTGTCTATCAGCCAAACGGAGATTAACCTGGTGTTTGTGGTACAAGAGCGAAACAAGAGACCCGCTCTCGGGGGAGAAGCCTTCGCATATTGACAAACCACTACACGACACTTCTCCGACTCTGCGGCGGATTTAGAATGGTACATCCTGCGGCCCGTGGGAGAGAGAGGAAGGAGAGAATACGGTCGCTGCGCGGCGTAACGGGGATGCAGAGAACCCTGCCGTAATCTAATCAATAACGTTACCATCAAAACTAAAGTTACCATTCCCGTATCTTAATGTAAAAACCTTAAAATATATATCTACCCTGTACTTAAGTTTCTTGGAACTACAAGTTTTCGAAATCGATTATGGATACAAGGCAGAACAAAAATTGACACTTTCTGAAATCTTTTAAGACAATTTGCGGTAGTTTATATACAGCTCCTGTTGACCGTGGTTCGTAAAAATGTGTAAATGCACAAAATCACTGTCGTTCTATTACAATTGAAAAATGAACAATTTTACATCTTAGATTGGTATTTACAGTGTTGAATTACAACCACCTTATCTTATTTCCATGTGTGTTTAGTTGCTCCTCGTATGCAGTTCCTGCTTGCGCAAGTAGAAGTTGCACAAGGCCCGGTGTACACTTGCGGTGCGCGAATGCGATGGTGTTGTGGTGCAGACTACGATTGTATATTGACTAGCTGCTATACCGGGCACAAGATAGGTGAGGTAGACGGGTTAGGTTATTGTTTGAAATACTGTAGCTCCTTTTTGTACATAAAAAGTTTGTACGTATGACTTGCAAAAAAGTAAAAGTAAAGAAAAGCAGCAAAATTAGATAAGTTTATCCACTTTAATTTGTGACCTTAAATATGGTGGCGTCCGGCAACGAAGACCCCAAGGCTGGCAGAAACATTCGTGTTATCGAGGTTTCCTTTCTAAAACTGTCAAGGTCCCGCAGTAGAAGGAGGCTTGTGTCGTATTGCTAGAGCCGTGTTGGGACTGTTGGGAGTGTGGTCTAGGCTAGGCAGGCCGGTTGTTTCGCAACCGCCCGCGGGATAGAAGAGTCGTGCCTTCCACATCTACACGCGCTTGCCTACGGACCCACGTGCGCTTAATGGCCGACCCAAGGACGTGCACGCACACACTCACACTCGCACGCACACGCACTTGCGCACTCATCGTCGACTGGTCCATCCTACGGGCAGTGTCGGAGTTGAAACAGTATTTTAGCAGAACATTCATTTTCGATGTACTTGCGAAAGTTATGTGACTTTACCAGTTACGAGAAGGTTGAGCGTTTTCATAAATCTTACCAAGTATGGTGCAGATCACGTTTTATAATTAGGCCCATCCGTGTAAAGATACATCCATAATATTTAGGGTTATTTACGCTTTACCAGCATACGGCTTGGCTATCATGTACTTCCAATCAACGCTTCAATGGATAGTTTAGTTGTATGTTAGTGTGAAAGTATTTCATTGGATTCTAATTTCCTTCTAACTAGAAATTTGTTTGCCCATTAATAAAAAAGCATTTCTTACATAGTGTCTTGATAGCATAATAATAATACTCGTATGTTATCGGTAGGCAAGGGGAAGAACGGTTTTCTCTCATGGCGGCCTCTCTTTTCTTCACCTAAACCACACTTCCTACGATTTGATGGGTCGCGACATGGTCGCGACGTGAAACATATAGAAGTCATGAACAGAATTGTTTAGATCCTTTCAGTAAAGTACAGAAAGCTTTTCAGTTTTAAGTTGATAAAAGTAAGTTATGTTATCTCTAAAAAGGAACCGGATATGTCCTAATTTTAAAACTTCAGTTGATCCTTGTCCGTTTAACGTTTACCCCTCCGGTCTAATTCAGTACTCATTCTTCTGCCTAATGGAGCCTCATTAACTTATGAATATAAATACGTTACCCCTGTTCGCTGTCGTGTGTTCCTGAAACAATTGTCCGTTTGAAATCAAACCCCGCGCCGATTCACTGCCCCTCGGGCCCCTGACCGCCCCTGACTGCAGCTGAAGGCTGCACCCCTACAATAAACTGTGATGGATGAATGATGGCCGGATTAAAAAACTTGTCGACAACTTGTCGGAGCGAGATGGACACCGCGCGGGTGGGAAAGGCCGTTACTGAAGGAATCAGTCTCTCGCCAACGAGGGGATGGAGTTGCAGCTTGTCTCCTGCAGTAGCGAGACGAACGCCTCGCCGAAGGTGATGCGAGGGTGGGCGGTCGCTTTGATCTGAGGAGGTGGACCGTCACAAGCTCAACTGCCCTTCGGAGATTCGGTGGTGAGTTTAGTCCTGTACAAATATACTCTGTTGTGAAATCCGAAATGTTTCGTACGTTCTTTTGGCCAAGCTTCGGGTTAATGGGGGAGTAATTTTTAAATTGTATGCCATTCATTATCTGCTTTTGTTAGTTGAAAATTAAGTTGGTAACAAACTGTATAATTCCGGGATAAAAGAAGACACCGGGGTTTCTCCAAGATGATTTCGTGATCTGTTCTCGATAATGTTGTCTTTTGGCGTTTTTCTCCCAACTTATATATGAAAATTGATTCTGTGATCATTGTTTGCTTGTTCAGTGGCATTTTCTAACTTTTGTTTACTCTCAACGACATACAAAAATAAACTTTGTAATTCAATACATAAAGCGACCTAAGGAAAAATATGATACTGGGACTGAAATATACGTGTCAATTCTTTTCTTAAAGTAGAATTTGAATGGTAAAATGGACTTTTGTGAGTGTCGTTATTTCATAACTAAAGCTGTAGACGATCTACTTGAGAAATGCCACAATGTGAATTTCGTTTGGAGGAGTTTACCCCAAAAGTTTTCTCTAGATTGTACCGAAGGTTTTTTGTGAAGAAGAGTGTCGTAAAGAATATTTAATCGGTCAAACCAAGAAGCTTTGCAGGATTTATAAATAATATACATATTGCAGTGTTAGACTAAACATTCTCTTAAAAACCCTTTGGAGCCCCTTGACCGTCTGAACTTTTTTAAGCGAGGATCTCGATATTTTTAAATACAAAATTCCAAACCCAAGCAAAAACTACAAAATCTTTGTAAATTTCTAAGAAAACGTCTTAAACGTCATTAAAATCCAAACAACAATCCAAATTTGATTTGAGTTTATGTATTATGGGACCTAGGCGGGGGTGGTCGACTTCCTGCCCTCTGTCTGGACTCCGGGATCGATAGCCTGGTCCGCCGGGCGCCCCTCTCCCTCCAAACGAGCGTCGACGTCGCGACGTCCGACAACTTTCACTGATATCCTGACAAGTTTGGCGTTCTTGAGACTTCTTTCCTTCCACACCAGACATTTGTCTTATTTTTCTTGTTTCACTACTTATTGAGTTATAGCCAAAAGTTGATAGTTTTAGTGCGAAGTTTTGAAAGGAGTGTTATTGGAGCTTGTGTTCTCTCGCGAGATCATTGTTTGTCGCTATACGTCTTTTGTTAACTTAAAAACAATATTTTTATACTGTTTCGACCATCAGGATTGTTTGTACTCTAGGTGAACTATATAATGTTACGTGGCACGTAGCTCTTGTAAAAACTGGCCTGTACATTTTATTTTAACACAAGTTATCCTCGGATAAAGAATAAATAAGTTTTAACAAATTAATTTTTTGTTTGAAAAAAAAACTAAAACTTAAACTTTTTAATGTCCATTGAATGGACGAAGTATATTTTGCCTTTGCCCACTTATACAAATTGCGTTTTTATTTTTGATGATGAGTACAGCATTACCTCCAACAAGGGTCCCATTGACAATCATGCTGGGTCTTCTTCATCGGCTAGGTTAATTTAGCCGCAATATTAAAAGTGAAATAACTTAGCAGATTCGCCTGAAAGACTCCCCTTAACTGGAAATATCGCGTTGTATATTTATTGAGCATTGATAAATAAAACCAGCCGACATTACAAAATGTAATATGAACGTCACACATATTATTGGAAAAAACACTTGAGTGGCGTTTCACCCACTCTCTCCCTTAGAATGTCTGCCACGTGATTGTTTATTTTCTCCGTCGTTTCCCGCCAAAAGCACCGCGACGCGCGGGAAAGCACGCCCGGATCGCGGCAGCAGCCTATTCCGCACGTAAACTTGGCGTCCTCTCCGTCGACGGTACTGGCATTCCGTCGCGGTTTATTGAACTGACTGTTTCCACTTTGGAACTGGAAGTTATTTTGTTTAGGCCCTATATATATTCAGAATTGGGATTTTAAATATGTGAAACTATTGTATTTTTTTTAGTTTAATCTCATTGTGGCGCTGGAGTTTTTTGAGGCGATTCTACCTATTAAAAATACCCCCGTCGTATCAAAACTGCGTAGTCGCTAATATCCAATGAATAAATTGATTCACTACCACATTAAGTCACCACTAACCAAGTTTGATCAAACTATATTCATAAATAGGCGAAATGAAACTGTATTTACTCCTTCCGTAAGAATAACATATTGCTCAACGTACCGTGTTTAGCTATTTCTGTAAATCAGTGAACAATTTACGTAGCAGTAATCTAATGCTGCTTTTTTTTAAGCTGAATTAGATGGTGGAATTTTAAATTTGATTTATACAAATATACATATTATACATACTGTATGTAAACAAATCAAATAACCTATGTACGACCAACTTTCTGGTTCGCTATAACTTGAAGTGATAAATAATATTGCTTTACACGTATTTCCAAAATCCGTTAAGATAAGACCTTTTTACGAAAGATCGCGCCTATTCGGAGCAACATATAGATATACTGTATATAATACATACCTACGAACACATTGGAATGAATTGTGTTTTTGGAATATGTGAATCTCAAAACGAAAGTTACCATGGTCCTTAGCCTAGACTACCCCCATGTCGACTCAAGGCAATAGCTTATTTGAGGGAAAAATCGCTAAAATTATACCCCATCTGAAAAGATAGTTAATCTTGTTGATGATTGTCATCAATAATGAACGTAACTTTGTTTCACGCGCAGGCCACAACATAATGTCTGACCTTAAAACACTAAGATGTATTATATTTACGGTTACCCTAGAAGACCTGCATACAATAAGTTAAACATATAGATAGTCCTGCGTATATTATGAGGTGTAATACGGCGATCAGCTGTTTGTGTCTGACGAGGATTTGTGTGACTGATCGAAATATATTACAGTACCTTATACAATATACAGACTTTTTATAATTTCTTATGTATTTACCACGACACTTCCCGTCATAATATTGTATTTGGGTAAACACAAAATGGACACATATATTTTAGGTTGATCGTTAACTGTTTGCGGGCGAAACGTCAAATACCACATTCATACATGATAATGGTACACTCGAATGAGGGAGTAAAACGTGAATTTTCATCTGTTCCCAAAAGTTTGTATAAAATTGTAGGGCAAAAACTCGAAAAGCGTTTTACAGAAAGGTGCGGCGAGGAATCTGGTAGATAGTCGAATGTTAAATTTCACATTAAACCATTACAGCGAAGTGGAACTTTAACTGTTATAAAGTGAAACGTTGACTGTTATTAAATGCGCGAGTAGTTCCGAAGGCACTGCATTTAAATTCGCCCTGAGCTAAAACAGCTTAGCGACAAAGCGGAAGTAGGACAATCGACCTCCCCTAACTTGGATTTTAATTTCATTGTATTAATCATGTGAAAGGAGCGTGTTGTTAAAGATGTCATCTAATAACGGACATTTTATTCCCGCATTTTCTCGGTTACTTTTAATAACACTATTTAATGTTAAAATCGTTAAAGTTTAACGACAATCGCCAGACTAGACGTTTCGTCGGTTCGATGCAGGGGTGTTTATGATTGTAGACATGCTCCAAACCAGAATAGCTTTGACTCCGCGCCTCTCAGACCACAGAAGAACCGTAGTCACCCTCTCATAAACGCGCCGTTAACACGGCGTTTTGAGTGTTATTTGTTAAAGCGGCTCGTTAAGTTATATTAAAACGCGTCGACGGATTGATGTAGCTTGTGGGCGAAGCATCGCGATGCGTCTTGATGTTTTGACTGACACGAGTGTCGTATAGACTCACTATCCGAGCACTATCAAAACACGACGTTATAGCCTACTCGAAGACTTGGAACAAAATATTTCTGCTGGGTTATCTTAAGCAGGTGACCTTTTAATATTGTATTTACGTTGCACTTATTATTCGTCAACTAGGAAGGGCTCCACAGTCGTGAATGTAAGCGTATTTTATTGCCGTTCACAACTTTTTCAACCCTTACACAACACGGACGGACGTTACGTGAATTACTCCAGAGCGTTTAAAGGAGATTTTATGAGCCAGATGCTAGCGTATCAGACGTTAGCCGATCGAAAATTAAAAAACCCTATCCAAACAAAGTACCAGAGTTATCATTAAACTCTAAGTGCAAATTGTCACCGCTCCAATACCATTGATCGGATAATTTAATTTGCGAAGAGACTATTTTGTTAAACATAATTCAAAATATAGGGCGACATTTTCCGTGAAATTGTCTCTTTCGTGGGTCTTGAGTTTGTGGAAGTACCATTAAATACCCTCAGTGAACAAATTTGCCCCATTCAAACGAATATATTTACAACTTTCATCCCGACGAAATTTGGTAGGGACTCCTAATTTTCCGACTGTTTTTCCTAACGAACTCGTCCAGGTGTTCATACAAAGGAACGTTCTCACCAATTTTGAAGTAAATCGGACACAGTATTCGACCGATAGAGTGAAAACATATATATGTAAAGTTTTAGCAGCTCCCAAATACGTGTTCAGAGTGTCATGTTTGGAACTTGTATGGTGATCCCGGGATGCAATTTCACCGTGCGGGTCATGTCAATAGCTCACATGTCTATAGGAAATTCGCTAATACTCACGCGGAGTGATTATTCTCGTGGGTAAAGGAAACCTAGAAACCAATTCGGAGTGGGGTTTCGTTCATTGGGAAAATAAAGAGCAAAAAGCGGTGCGCCGCGGTGCCCTCGGTTTCCAATTTTCTCGTGCCGTAACTCCCGTTTCACTCGCCCTCGACCAATCAGCGGCCCGGACGTCTCCCCTTTTCCGGCCGTCTTAAATACGACTTGTGCTATACGCTCTTACGTTAAATTTCCTTTTTTCACCGGTAGAAAAAGTATCTCTTTGGTAAAATGAAATATTTTAAATTTTATTAATCGTGGGCTGGTTACGTATGTTCCTCACTTTGCGAATCACTTCCCGCAAACGCTCTGTAGTCCATCTAGCCGAAAGTATACTTATGCATTTTAAAATAACAATTGCTTAGGTCCTTGAGAATTTGGGTGGTCAACTTGTTAAGGAACCGTACGCAGAATAACGTCGACTCAGGACTCACAGTAGGATGCAGTAGAACAATCATTTCGACGTCGTACTAAGGATGCAGGAAGGTCCAGGATCTCTCCTCACTGTAAGCCTGTTGTACTAACTTTGTGACGTTTTGCTTCCACGCGCAATTTCCTTTTTGTAAGAAATTCTAGATGTGATAATTTTTCTCTGGGATGCAAGACGTATTAATTTAACCCCCTTTTAATGCTCAGAATTCACGTGTAATTCTCTGAATTATGGGTGAAACAGTAATTTTGAAGTGTGCTGAGAATTGTTTTGTAGTAATAATAGTTTGTTTTAAATCAAATTTAACTCACGCTTGAGGGTTTCATATTTACGACCACGTCGCGGTCGTAGCAGCCAAAGTAATGCACAGCGAACACCTCGGTGTTCACATAATATTACGAGCAAAACTGTAAAGATCAAAGGATATATACCTGTTACTTCCGAAGACCGTTTTCCTATAGGGCATTAGGCCATCCGCTTTTGATGTAGTGTGTTGTCAGAAGTCAGAATTGTATTTGATGAGTGAGATACAGCTGTTTCAGAAGTTAGTTTAGGTTTGAGTGTGAAGAGTAGGTAGCTGGCGATTTGGCAGAAAGAGGGGGCTGCAGAACATTACGTCGCGCGTCGGAGAAATTATCTATCTGGATAGAAGTGAAAACAATGCTTATAGTGAAGCAGGTTTTTTACTGATCATAGTAGTTAAAATCCCGTTTCGAAGAGAAAATCATATTTTATCATTCTAAATCAGGCAGGCAGAGGTGGGTATCGAGGTTTCTGTGTTCCTCCAGAAAGTGCGGACGTATTGCACCCATCAGTTATACAAACGAGATATTTTGAAAACGTTAAGGAAAATCAGTATAAATCCTGTTTTTAAGGGGTAAAAATCCGTTTTGAAGTCATCCAAGAAGTTATGTATTCTGCGTTTAAAATTTTCGTAAGCAAATTTCACAAGTGCGGAAAGACGGGTGTTGCGCTGTTGTCTGGGCTTATACAGGGTACACTGGCCGACCCGCCAAAATCGATATTGTCTGCCCTCCCCCACACTTCACTTTCACTCGTAACACTTGCAGGGCTACCCTCCCCCCACGACCCGCCAGACATGTCCTTTATTCCCGAGGAAATATATATCCTATAATTTCTTACGCTCCCTTACGTTTATCGTATAGTCGGCATGGCGTTTTATGTGGGTTTTCTCCTCCCTTTGACTTCTCGTCGTAGTTTTCTATATAGTTGTATGTGCCTTGGAGGCGTGCATGTTTTTTTGGTTAGTGTGATAAATTTGAAAATGTGTTGAATGTCATAACAGAAATGGAGATTTAAAAATTATCTTGACAACATGCTTTAGTATTATAGTATATGACTCCATGTCAGCTGCAAGTCCGATGTTTTTACTTCCGCTTTTTTATTAGGCCAATGACACACAGAAGCTGTCAGAGGAAACGGTCCAAACCTCTCAGTTATGCACGCTTCCTGGGAATTAAACCCGTGACAAGTGCTCCGAAACCCAATCCGCTGAACGTTTGACTAGCGAGACGCCCCTGGCCATGGTGCAAGGGGTTTTCACATACACATTAAATATTACCTACCGCCTTGCAAACAATCCCTTTGACACCTCATTTTACGAAAGGTAATTAGACTTCTCTCGAATTATTACTTGGTAGGAATTCAGCTTGGTATAATTGTTAAAAAGTTTCTTACTAATAAAACAAACATACTTATGAAAGGAACTCATAAATGACTTATGCTCATCAACTGCATTCGCAAACGTAGTCGATTTTTGTTTGGGAGATTACTCTCCAGCGACGGGCAGCGCAAAGCAGACGTGAAGATCAAAAGTAAAGTCTAATCTAGTGGTAATGAATAGCTGAAGAGCTCCCTGTTGTGAGGGTGAAGTACCATACGACAGTTTAACATTGTCGGAGATGTTTCCACTAATTATGCTTGAGTGCTCCCCCCCGTCCCTCGCCGCGTCATACTCGAGGGCACTACTACTTACATACACTCTCTAGGCTTTCTTTGATCTATTCTTCCTTTGGCGTCTCCGTGCTCCCTCGGCTTCCGACATCCTTTCCCTCAGAATATAGTTCGTAGGGTCAAGATTTATATGCACAGCGATTGTTCTAGCAGGAATGTAAGGGGGGGGGGTAAATAATCAGGCAATGTCGTCTGCTCTACATGTTTTTCATTTTATCAGCACGTTATAGTATTTAACAAAACCATTCAGCCAATCAACAGTTTATTGCTATATATATAAAAAAACATAAATTTTGTGTGTCCGTGTTCGTAAAAAAACCATCGCAGCAAACCTGCTTACTCAGCGAATTTCCAATGCATAATATATGTCTTAATACCACATAAAGCCGCATACCAAGTTTCATCAAAATATATTCACATACAAGCGATGTATACACTTTTAATTATAGTCTCCACAAGAATTACATTGGTGATCAGTACTAGGTTTGCTGAAACAAGGAACACAAACAATTGTTTTTTTGTTTTTTTTTAATATAAATAGAATTGAACTAGGCGAAACCACATACCAAGTTTCGTCAATATTTTTTTAAAATACTTAATTTTGGTTTTGAACATTTTATAGAGAGAGCTTAAAAACAAATAATATAGTATTTTAAATTATTAACCTAGGTTAAGTGGTTGTGGAGAAAATCCAAAAAACCTACTCATAAAATCTCCCATATTAATCTTATGGGAAAAAGGTTTTTGGCTTTTCCTCAGTTCATTTTAATGTAAACTTCACATTTGCCTTTACCAATCAGTTCAGCTCAACAAAACAATAATTTTGTTGTTTAAATTGTGATTCTACACCCAACCGTTGCAGAGATATTCAAAGTGCTAAACACAGTACGTTGTCCAATGTTATCTTTATGGAGAATAAATAAAATTTGATATCTCGATTATTTATGAATGTATATTGATGAACTTGGTTTGTGGCTTCACGTGGTACTTGTATATTGATATTTGCACAAACAATTGATTTTTTGTTGATTATCCCTGTAGCAGCAAAGCTGCGTACTCAACCCCCATGTTATTCTTATGGAGGATAAGTAAAATGTAATGACTCCCTTAATTTTGAACATAAATTATTAAAACCTGGTATGTGGCTTCACCTTGTTGAGTTGTATTGATATTTGCATAACTTTTTTTGTTCCTTGTTGCAGCAAACCTGCTTACTCAGCCCCCATGTTATTCTTATGAAGAATAACTAAAATGTTATATAGCGCTTATTTATGATTGAATATTGATGAAACTTGGTATGTGGCTTCGCCTATTAAATTCTATTTATATTTGCATAAAAAACAATTGTTTGTTTTTCTTGTTTCAGCAAACCTACGTACTCATCATCAATGTTATTCTTATGGAGAATAATTAAAATTGTATATATCTATAAGTATAAATCTAAATATATATATATAAATATATATAAAAATTGTATATATAATTGTATATAAGTGAATAGGCCTATATTTTTATTAAAACTTTATATGCGGCTTTATGTGGTGTGAAGACATCTATTATGCATTGGAAATTCGCTGAGTACGCAGCTTTGCTGCGACGGGGGTTCATAATTAAGGGAGTCATTACACTTTACTTATTCTCCATAAGAATAACATGGGGCTGAGTACGCAGGTTTGCTGCTACGGGTATTATCAACAAAAAATCAATTTTTTGTGCAAATATCAATATACCAGTACTAAGTGAAGCCACATACCATGTTTCGTCAATATACATTCATAAATAATCGAGATATCAAATTTTATTGATCCTCCATAAGGATAATATTGGACAACAACGTACTGTGTTTAGCACTTTGAATATATCTGCAACGGTTGGGTGTAGAATCAGAATTTAAACACCAAAATGATTGTTTTGTTGAGCTGAACTGATTGGTAAAAGCACATGTGAAGTTTACACTAAAATGAACTGAGGAAAAGCAAAAAACATTTTTCCTATAAGATTAACACGGGAGATTTTATGAGCAGTTTTTTTGGGGGGATTTTCTCCGCAACCACTTAACCTATGTTAATAATTCAAAATACGATATTATTTGTTTTTTAATTTCTATAACATGGTTAAAACCAAAATTAAGTTTTTTTTTAAATTTTAGGGTGAAAAATGCAAAAAACTGATTTTTGGAAAATTTAAAACCCCCGTAAACCTCCCTACCCATGGTCCGATTTTTCTGGTTTTCATGTCTACACTTAATGATATTTTGGTATTGAATTTCAAGTTTCTATCTTTCACCGTTTCAAAAAGGCAGCTATTTTTGTTTTTAAAATCTAAATATCTTAAAAACCTTAATAATCCTAAAAGTTGTTTTTTCGTCCAAAAGTAATGGTGTAAAGCTACAATAGGTTTATAAATAACTGATAAATTGTGATTTTCATCAGTTAAAACATGATGTTTTAGTCTAGAAATGGCAGAAAATCATGTTTTGACTTTAAACAATCGTAATTTATCAGCTATTTTTTAATCCTATTGTTGCAAACTTTATACCACTATTTTTGGGCAAAAAGACAAAACCTTTTGGATTCTTACATGTTTTGCTAATTATTATGGTTTTTAAGATATTTAGCTTTGAAAAACAAAAATGGCCGCCTTTTTGAAACGGTGAAAGATAGAAACTTGAAATTAAATACCAAATCATAATTAAGTATAGGCATGAAGTATGCCAAGTTTAAAAATAGTACCTATAACGGTTCAAAAGATGTACTAAATTTAGTAAAAAACGCAAACAGACCAACTGCCGCTAAACGGAGCGGGATTTCAAAAAATGTCAGTCTACTTTTTTTGCTTATTTTTGAGTGTAGAATCCGAAAATAACACCTTTTTTGTGTAAAATCCTTTTTTGTAACACCCTGTATATTAACAGGCAAGCACATAAAATTGTGGGATGTTTTTTTCAGCGTATGTAATTCACATATACTGTTATATCGTTGCAGAAAGGTATCGTCGTGCAGACTTGCATCAGGAATCCCTTATCATTTACATCGATCCTCTGGCTTTCGCCAAAAATAGTTTCAATGTAAACCTTATGGAAGAATAGTAATCAATTGAATTGTGTACTTTAAGAAGAGGTGATTCAGTAATACTGTAAATAAAATGACTACTGAAATGGCAACGCGATAATGAGGTTGAATTTGTAATAATCGACACATAATAGGGTATGTGTCGATATTTTGTTCTCATCGCTAGTGTTTATGAAACCATCCCATTTGTTAATAACAATGAGTCAAACGTATCAAAACTCTAATCTAAATTGCATCATAGGACCACTATGTATCAAATGCATATTCACTACCGGTAAGGGTTTCAATCCAGGACCTCCTGCTAGATTCTAGTTACTAATTGAATTGAAATACAAAGTCTACAAATTAACCAAAATGTCATCAAGCTGCAGGAAATGGCAAAGCCCAATAAAATCCGTTACCACTGCGCTCCTCGATCGTCTGTAGAGGATTTATCAAACCGTCTTTAAAACCAATACTGCACAATACGAAGGGTCTGTCAAAACTCCATTAAAACTAATACTGCAAAATGCGGAGAATCTGTTAAAACGCCATTAAAACCAATACTGCAAAATGTCTAGTATGCGTGGAACAAACCCTACTAACTCTTTGTGATCAAACCATTTTGTAATTTCACGTCAAAAATCTAATTTTTAACCGAATATGGCTTGCTGTATTATTTTGCATCTTGTAATTCTCGATAAATCATTATGCAAATATGTATGACGAATCGAGGCGACCTCGCCCATGTGTCAACTAGCGGATTGTTGTAATAGAACTGCATTGTATACTCAGCCGGCATTTTGCACCTGCTCAGGTGGTGCTCTGAAGGTATGGATTTGGGTATAGTCCCGGGAATGTATGATTTAGCAGTCAGCTTATAGTACTATTGATGTGACTAGCTGTCGTGCCAAAATTCATTTTGTTTTATGTTACACAAAAACGCAATTCTGACAAAAACGTGACTGTACTTATTGTTAAATTTAACAAAAATTATAGCTAAAAACTAGAAATAAAACATTATTTTATATGTAATGTTCATATGGTACATTTTATAAAGTACACTTCTAAATTGTGTATACATAGGTGTGGGGTATGAATTATAAGTTACAGTACTATAAATAACTTTAAGGGGTCTCCCATCACGAAACATATTTCGCGTTTCGACGTGATTCATCCTTAAGGCCAATGTTAATTTTCAGTTCCCGTCCCTCCTAAACGCCTTTTTTTAAATTGTTGATTTATGGCTCATTAAAAAAATTAACACCCAATTCATGAGTTCACGGCCACTGGGAATATTCCCGGAAAAATTCCCATTCCATGAGTTGACTCCCACCGGTAATATTCCCGGACACATTCCCAATTCGTGAGTTAGCGCCCACTGGGACTATCCCCGGCCCACATGTCGACATGACTAGGTCTAGGCCGGTCTAGGCACGGTGTGGGTGCGGGCGGGTCCGCGGTGGGCGCGCGTGGCTGGTGCATTTCGCAACCCCGTGACCTTGCAATCGCATGCTCCGCTGGTCGCAGTCGAGGCTGCAGTCTGCACTTCTACGCTGCATTTATCACCGGCGCGAACACAGAACCGTTCCCGCTTTTAAATTGGTTAATGATTTGCGTCGAAACCTATTTTAAGAACGGTCTGCAGATGGCGACGACAGCGTACTATCGAGTTATTAGTCGCTCGTTATGCATCCGCGTAGAATATTTAGCGCAAATTGTATTAAATAAATAGTTATTTTATATTAGTTTGCTTCTGCCTCAGTGATTAACAGTCAATAGTGTTTCAAAACCTTTAAAAATCGTCATGTGTAAATTATTGTTTTCCAATGTACCTTTTTTCTTTTGGCGATTGATTAAAAAAGAAAAATTGCATAAAGGTCTAATATTTTCATTTTATAATAAACTAACTATACGATTAATTCTCTATGATTTGTTTCGCTTGTTTTGAAGATCTTTCATTTTGAAAATCAACATAAATTAGAATGACAACAATTTATATCAACTTGTTTATGCCATTGTATGCTTTGAATATTAATTTGTCATTGTTTTTGTTTTCCAACGGTTAGATATGGGTTCATTGCGTAGTAATAGAACTGTAATAATTTTTGTCGCTTTGTTCTTGAATAAGGATGACCAATTGCTAATTTGTTCGTCAGTTTAAGTACTGAATCCAACATACCGGTACATCGTTTTATATTTTCACGCGAGATTACACCATTCGAACTTATTAGACCCGTAGGACCGAATGAGGAAATGAAAAATCGCCCACGCACAATTAAAAGCGGCCATTAATTTCCGCAGGTAGCCGGCTCGAAGGGTACAACAGGGGTCAGCAATTGTAACAGATTGGTCTATAAATACAGCGTGGCCGGCGTGTGTGTGTGCGTGTGTGCGGTGTTGCCACTTGGCCAGTGGTGATGCGCACAGCGGCAACATCGGACGGCGCAGCGCGTGCAATCGCAAGGCCGGAGAGAGTACGTCAAAAAATAGTCGCACTCGCTCATTAACCCGCGACCGCCTGATGTTTGGCGCGGCCGCGGTATTTCTGTTTTCACTGTCAACCCCCTCCCTCTCCCCCCGTGACGTCACTCCTCCCCCGCGGTCGCAGGATTAGGAATTGGACTTTGGTCGGTTGTTTTGCTAGGAATCGCTGGTTCAAATCCATAAACCCCTAAACCTTTCAAGTGGACGAACCTCAAGTTTGTGGTCGAGGCAGACTGAATTCCACCCCCTCCGCCACTCCAGTGTATTTAACGATTAAGGATACTGTTGATGGTTAATTTTGTATGATTACTTTGTAATTGTTTTTCAGCCAAGACACGACATCATCCCTATTTTTACTACCTCCTCCTATGTGCATGTATCTCTGATTCCCTGACGTATCTGTGAGATTGTCCGTATGTATCAGAAACCAATAATGCGATTTTAAAGAAATAAAGGTACAATTGCATGGCATCTCAAAACTTTTATAAATTGTTACTTTTTCAAGGGAACCTCCCAATCGGTATTCCAAAAACTTAAAAAATCCAGTTTAGAAACAGTCCTAAAAATTGTCAATAATTATTTTTTGTCATGCTTCAGTTTCCTAACAAAACTGTAATACCCGCATGTGAGCTGGGACAATCCGTGGACAGAATATTTAAAGCCTTAAAGCTTTCAATTTGTTCGTTAAATAAACTATTTGGGTCTGAAACTGTTAACAAAGAAATTGATTTAACATAATAATCAATAGTACTACATATAACTGTATGTATGTTTCTCATTACAATCTATAGTAAAGTAGGCCTACATACGATTTTACTGTAATATATAACAAATATGTTGGTTGCTTCTCGCTGCTCTGCACACGGAGACTTCTTCACCTATCCAGCTATAGCTTGTTATAATTAATTAGTGTCCTAATCAAATGAGGAGACAGTTACGAATTCTACAAAAATTATATATTTTTTGAAAAATATACATGTCAGATGGCAAATAAATTATTCTGATTCTGAAATAGAATCCATTGTTGCTTCCTCGAATGATTTTTTTTGATATGATACCATTAGGTTCTAAAGAACATAGGTATTGCGTGTGTTATTTGATGTATTCGAATAAATCCCTTATACATTATAATCTAAAACCATTCTAGAACTTTGTAAATAATTTTCTCTGAGGAACTAAAACGTCCGCTCAAAACAACGCGTCGAACACTGAGATTCGTAACAATAGTATCGAAATGAAAGGGGATATATCAGTCTCCAAATGGCGGAGTTAATTGTGGCAGTAAGTCGGGTTAAAATAAGAGGAGGCGGTATTTGTAGGCGAAGGGTATTGCCGAAAGTAGGGAAACGCGTGACACTCGTGCTGTCGGTGCCAACGCCAACACGGCGGCGGGCCTCTGCCAACCAAAATGTTGGCCAATACCAACCATCCGACACCGGCGACTACAGCGCGGTGTATAACTATCGAGTGCGGCGGATGTAACTGTACTGGTTTCCTTCAATGCCTGGTGATCCTAAATGTACTCCTACTACGGCTGTTTTGGGGACTATTCCATCGACGGGACGGGTTACAGTGCACTAAACTTAATAATTATACATACGCGATTGAATCCAAGTGATAAAGAGTCGCAGCTCGTATCTGCAGGCGCTTCATTTCGTGTTTGTGGTTGGAATAAGGTGTTGTTTTACATAACTTTATTCCAACCGACGCGACGCGTTGAAAATGTTTTGACGATTAAGTTTAGTGTACTGCAACCCGCAGCATCAATGGCATCCCGAAGCCGTACTACGAGACTACGATTTCGGTTTGCGTTGTCGGATATATTATTATGTTCTCTTATGAAGTGTAGTGGACAGTGTAGTCGCGTTTTATTGTATTACGACTAAAAGATTTTTTATAAATCTACCTACGACATAACATCAACAGAAATACGATTCTTACAAAAATCATATTTCTGTAAAAATCTTTTCCTTATTTACCTTTACATTATAATAACTATGCAATCACTCCATTTTAGCGTGAAACATCTCATAATATATTTCCCAAAGAGTTAAATGGCCTAAAATATAAATTATTAATATTACATTTGATCAGAGCAAAATCAATTTCGCCGTTCATTAAAACCTTTCTTGATGATCACACGGAGTGTGTAAGGAACAGGACGTTTTGAAATAACGTTAGTAGATTTCTAAAATGTGAAAACCAATCAAGGTCCCAAAGAAACAAGGTAAGTGATGCAAAATCACAAATAATTCACTGTTCCTAGCTCTTCTCCTGTACAACTCCGTTATTCATTAATCTTCTTAATTTTTCAATAGATCATTTAAAAATAACAGTGAACATAATTATGATTTAATAAATACTTGTCTTCCAAAAAACTTTCTTACTTTAATCTTTTTATGAAATTGTACAATAAAATATAATGGTAAGCCTAAATTTATTGTAATTCAAATAGTCCTAGTGATAGACTTTGTTACTGTATTTTAATTATTTATTTATATAGATAACAACTATCGCCCTCAAAGCCATTTCTCAATGTTTAAGTAAATATTGATTTGGTGAAATCACATTTTTTTTAAATATTGTCATTTGATTATTTTACCTTTTTGGTCAAATTTTGTTTTGTGTTCAGATTAATCAGACCCAATTTTACAGAAATAAGTTTAATAAGAGACAAATCCAGCCACCCTTCTTCTACACACGGAGAGAGAGGTGAGAGGTGACACAGAGCAGATGACACCGTAAGCTATGCCTCGCCATCACGGATGAAATGTCCTCCGATGTGGCCTACATAGTAAATTTATCTTATGTCAGAATTCTTGGCCCCTTCTCCCCGCTCGCAGATTGCTTTCAACGTGCTGTCCATCCGATTGTCAGCCTTTTTAATTTCGGCATAGTTTTTCTCGGTCGCGTTTGCTTTGCAACTTTGTGCTACAACTCTTGTTCTTATTAATAATCTTGTCAGTTCCTTTGATTGTTTGGACTGATTTATTGTTCAAATATCTCACCACTATTTCGAGAGGATTATTCCAGTTTTTACTCATGCTGTTTCACAGTAGACAGTAGTTGTGTTCGGAGGCGTGTTGAAATATCAAAGAACAATTTACTAGTTTTCTTTCGACACATTATACTCGTAATTGTTTGGGGGTGGATGTATTCTAATTTTGATAAACATAAACGATTAAGTTGATATGAATAATTAACAAATTCTCAAACATTACAAATTAAATTAGGCTAAGATTAAATTGCATTACATTCTCCATTACTAACAACAAAAGTTATTGATATAATTTGTCCAGTTCCTATTTTTGTCACTTTGTTATTATTAGGCTATTGAAAATTAAAATTTGGCTTCTTAACTGTTATAGTTATAATTGGTAGGCATTCATTGATACAAATGTAAAGTAAAATACATGTTCTATGCATCTTGCCTTGCCTTGTACTCTAGTACAGCATTTCAATTTTTATAATTTCAAAATAATTGTTTTGATTTCATTACAGTGAATTTGGATGATGGTTTTTCATAATCCTATTAAATCGAAAAGCTAAAATCTGTTTGTGTTAGAGAGGGTAAGATAAATGTTATATGAGTACTATAATATAATGCAAATGTTTCTAAAGAGGATATTTTTGTACTTTTAATCCTTTTAACATCATTCCTAGCTTGCTAAGTTCTTGTTGATTGGTTGATGTTAATTTGTATTTAATTTAATTTATGTTCTATCACTTATCAAATGAATATTCTATGTAACACATCTGGAATTTTCAGTAGCAGTGGAGTCAGGAAATTTTGATAAAACGTCCGTCTAAATGTTACACTTTGGACATAAATAAAATGTTATAATATGCATATATCCACTCACGTATCTCATATGGACTAATTATTTGGGGTTCGAGTCCAAATACCAAAATTCCTTTTAAAATTAACAAAAAAGGTATAAGAACTCTTTGTCAAGTCTCAAAAAGGACATCATGCATCTATTTAAAAAATTAAATATCCTAAGATTTGGACATTTGAACATTGACAAATTTCCATTCAGAAGGAAAATTCATAATTATAACACAAAAAAATATCAACCTTATAGACTTGACACTTCCAAATTCAACATTCTGACAAGACTGCGTATCAATTAAAATTCCTTTAGAAATAAAATCTACAAATAACATAAGACTACTCAAAAAGAAGTTGAACAGCTGCAACACCTTAGTTCAGTTGGCCGATGGACTTGCTATCGGCTATGGCAGATGAGAGCATCCGGGAGCCTCGGTTATGAGGGCAAAGAACGTTTGTTATGAAGGGTAGCAGTTGGCCGAAATGGGTTAGGTAGGAATCCGAGTTGGAGTTTGACAGTTTACATTAGGCACTGAGGCACTAATATTCTATACCCTCCCAGACCCAATCTTATCTTTAGTGTGGATGCTGCTAGATATGGAATGGAATCGTACACTAACACACCAGATTCCCTTATTTTATATGTCACATCGCATCATTGAACTTGCAACAGACAAAAATAAGGAACCAGATTATTAATTTTAATACACAAACTGCTTTTACAGTATCTAACATCACAATTTATGTATTTAGAGTTAGATGCTGCAGACACAATTCTGAGGTGGGTCGGTTACAGCATTATCGACCTGCCATCATCACCAAGTGGCTGTGCCAATTGCTAGACCCTGCAACCACTGGGACAGCGAAATATTAAGGATATGTTGGGCATCTCACTAGCCTTGCGGTTATCGTCTTGCATTTCGGTTCAAGGGGTCACGGATTAAAATTCAGGGGTGTCCACAAAAATTTGAGGGCTTTGGATCACTTTCCCTAAAAGCGTTTGTGCGCTCTAATTAACTATAATGCCATTGGCTAAATAAAAAACAGTCATGTAACTAAAGATCGATGGGTTTTGCAGATGTTGGCGGTGCAGGCGGGAATGGAGAGGGACCTAGGAGCGCAGCGGGACCGACAGATCCGGCTGCACTCGGTGCACACAGACCTGGAGCTGGACCTGCCTCCTAGCATAGCACTGCCCGACGGCGAGGAGATCCCCTACGGCAGCTCGACTAGGCTGCACATCCGCGACTCGGAACAGGTGCGGGCCAGTTGTGACTTAGCATTAGATAAAGTTGGGAGAGCTGGTGAAAAGACCTATAGAAGACATGTAACTCACGCTGGTACAGTAGAGTGTTGCAAAGGCGCTCTTGAAAACTAAACTCCAATTTTAAGCACTATTTGTAATCCATCACTTATTTTTGCTTAAATAAGTCAAGTAAACTTACCTAGGGAACCAAGCCCTGTCATGATCTCAGTACTGTATTCGTTTTTCAAATATTTTTGCAAATGTATAAACTATGAACATTGATTTAAAATATATTTTGTGTATCAAAGATAGTTTGTGTTGTATTAGCAAATTCAGCTGCTTGAATTTTAGCAAATATTTTTCTTTTCTGATTAACCAGCGTATATATGGTTCTATCAATTTATATTGTGATGCCAGTCCAGAAGTTAGCTTGAAACAGTTGTTCTTGCTTGTTCGTACGGTGTGTTTTGTTAATATCAGCAGCTGTTAGTGACCAATTGAATGGATTTATATTCTTCTATAAGATAATTACTGGAACTTTTAAAGCAACAGGGGGCATAGCCCTGAAGGTGGATGTTTCCAAACCCCTAAAAGAACACATCTAGGCTTTCAAATAACAATTAAACCTTGACTTAAGACGTTTTGCCGTTAGCCTGCTCACAAAAATCACCTTATTTTTGTAATAAGGTGATGATGTAATAGTTTTAACTAGGTGTTGAGTTGATTGTATTCAAAACATTAAACCTTAAAACTTTACCCACAACACAGGCACTCTGAATGCACACACGGCTTCATACTCAGGCCCCCACAGTCAGTGTCCCTATCTCAAAACGAATTGAGTTTGGTGGGTTTCTGCTGACTGACGACACAAAGTTAATTAAGTCTCAAGTATCTAATCTTCAAGAACTGAAATTAAGAATTGACATAGCCTTCGCAACATTAGTGATGAAATTACCATTGGTTAGGTTACAGCTGGGTAACCAACCTGCCCACGCTTATGGGAACCATGTTAAAGTTCACCAGCAAACATTCTCTCCAATAAAACTTAAGAATATGTGTGTCACTTGTAATTAAACACATTTTCAATATGTGTGTGTGTGTGTGTGTGTGTGTGTGTGTGTGTGTGTGTGTGTGTGTTTTATTGAGGTATTAGTTATATATTGTACATCCGATATTTAAAATACCAAATAATTAAAAGAGGGTGTAAACACATCCTTAGGAACTCGCTTTACAGGTTAAGACAATCGGTTTACACTCATTAGTGGCAGACTGTTGAATTTCATCAAGTTACGTTTTGCAAGAGTAATTTAACCCCAAACAGAGTCAGGGAAGGAATGCATTTAATGGTATTTTGGAGCTCGCTGGTGCAGTGAGGGCCAAGATCGGGCCACGTGGGCAGCATTGTCAAATTACATCATGTAGCAGCTTTGTCGTGACACTTTGTGGCTCCCAGATGCCACTTGGCTCGCAGTACGTTTGTTTTATTCTTCTCTAATTCCAGAAGACAAAAATTATAACGCTTCTCTCTCAAATGATCGGGTCGAAGAATTCTAATTGGCCTTGTTATTGTAGATTTATATTCCCGCTTCAAACTGCAGGTCTAAATTTAGCTTAGAGGCAACAGTGTTGCTTACTCAGCGTTGTCGGCTTGCCCCTGCAATTCGTTATTCGAGAAGGTTACATCCGTGTATAAAATTAACTATTTGATTCGCTCTACTTTCCTTACAAAATACCTTAAACATTCTTTTAATTAACGACTTAGAACTAGTTTTTTAGTTAAAGTGCAAAAAGACAGACAGATGTGTTACCACTTCATTAAAATTTTCTAAAATAAAATAAAATAAAGATTCTTTGCATTTATAAATCTTTGATTTGAAAGGTTAAATATAATGACTTTAGGTTTTTGGGATAAATGTATTATCTAATAACTCGACACCCCTTATATCTATTCCACGGGTCTCCAACCTATTTGCTTTACGAGCCAGATGATAAACCGTTGGAGGTCAAGCGGGCCAATAACATCCGGGGGGTTTGGGGGGTATACCATACCCTGCAAGGAGTAGGGCGGTCCAGGGGTCCTCCTCGGAAACTTTGTAAACTTTAGGTGTTAAATGGTGGGTTTTAAGGCTATTGTAGCAGTTTTATTAACTTTGATGTTTCCTTTATTTTAACTTTGTTAAATTAATTTTTTTGTTAATTTTAAATAATTTTTACATACTGTACTGAACTGAACAAACTGAATACTGTTTTACTGACTTAAATGTGTTTTTCAAGGCTACCGGGTAAGTATGTTACACTTGTATAAAAAAATTGTAGTTGCTAAATCAGCAATTTTTGAAACTTTTTTAAGCTTTAAGTTCTCTAACTAGTAACGAGTTCGCACGCAGCACGCTGACGTGAGGGAAGTGAATTTCCACATAAAAAACTATAAAAACTCAAAATCAGTTTAAAACATACATTTATTCCAATTTTTATTCAAATCTGGAAATATTGATTTTTTGGCTGTTCTGATGCTCCTGGTTCTATTTACCTGCAATGCTGGGAATACAATTTTGCGCATTATAAGGTTAGGAGAAGGACCAGTCAGGCATTAAGGTAGGCGTGAGGTTGTTGGGGATGGTAAAAGTACACCAACAAATGAATAACAGGCTTTTCTAATGTAAAACCCCCGAAGACAACGTACTGTGTTTGCTCGATACACATTTTCTTTAATAACTCGGTAAATATTTATGCTAGAATGACGAGAGAGGGCTTAAAACTTTCGCTTCTCTAATTCCCATCTTTCTCCATCCACTTATTTTACATCTGGGGCTTTTATGACCCTTTTTGGGCCCAAAAACTCGAAATTTGAAAAATTAATCCCCAAAAAAGGGGTTTAGAGTTTTCCGATTGTTTTGCCCAACGAACTTGTCCAACTGATTACAGAAAGGAACGTCCCTACCAAATTTGAAGTAAATCGGACAAAAATTGCGACCGCTAGAGTGCAAACACATATATATATATATGTCTATATATATATAAAATTTTGAACGACCCCCCAAAACGTGTTCAGGGGGTCACGTTAGGAACTTCTATGGTGGTCCCGGGCTTAAGTTTCACCGTGCGGGTCATGCTAATAGTTCACTTTCCAAAGGAAATTCACTAATAAGTGGCCAAGTTGAGTGCTTCCTACCCTGTCCCTACTCCCCTGCGCCTTTACTGCATTCGCAATATTGTACATGTTCACATTTCTTCTGTCAGCAGCTCCGTTTACACACGGGGGGATCGGAGACGACTGTAACGAGGTTGATTAGTAAAACTGTGAATGTTGAATACAATTATATATTGATTTTTATTCAATAAAAGTATTGAATACTGTACATCTTTCAATAATTTATTAATTATTATATATTGGGCTAACCGCGGGCCGGTTAACAACTGTTGGCGGGCCGTAGGTTGAAGACCCCTGATCTAATCAATGGAAGTATTAGTTGGTCGCGGCCTTACAATGTATCCCCTTGTTAGATAACTTACAGGGAATTTTCTCATCTTTAAAAAAATATGTTGTTATTCACAAATCTTTATAAGTGCTTCAGTTTCACATACTTTTTATATACTGTTGACTTTATTACATATTGTATATATTTTTACCACCCTTTTCAGATAGATTATAAATCATAAATCAATCGTGAATTATGGATATGAGAAGTTTTGTTGTTTTTTTTAATTGAGAAAAAGTAAACTAAGCTGATAACAAATCAGAATATCATCATAAACTCCTCTTATTTATTTTTAATATTTTATATATTTAACTCAATATCCAAGGAGGAATCCAATGCCAGCCTCGCTTTATTTCACCCAGCTCAAATCCGAGCTAAGCCAGTTTATTTGCAGTACACTAAGTCATTATAACGACCGAGAGTGCAACTTTATGTCATCCAATAATCCTTGGTGATAAACGCTCAGTAATTACATTATTTTTATACCCTTGAGCGCTCGCTCAACAAATGTAGCTGTTTCACGCCCCGCCACAGATTTGAAACTTTTGTTACTTGATGTACTTTTCCACATTGTTCCAATTTAATTTACTTTACTGCAAGGCAAATTTACTGCCAAACTGTTTAAGCGCTGTAGTTTTATGACGGAGTTACTGAATGTTCATTACTTTTATTATGACCGTCATAATCTGGAATTTATCGCAGGATGTTTTAAACTAGGAAATGAGAAAGATTAATGTTTCATCTTCATTTGCTGGTTTAATTTAGTATGTATCAAATAAATGTAATTTTTGATATTTTTGCAAACAGTAGATAAATAATAATACAAAGTTAAAAAAAACTTCTGTAAAGTTTTATTTATGACTAAGTTATTATTTGTATAGAGTAACCAAACAGATATTTACCAGGACATTATGCTATTTAAAATCAACCCCCCTAGTAGTTTTGCTACTTCAAGCAAACTTTACGGAAGTGCCTCCCTTTCCCCATAAATTACTATCCACAAAAAGATGTCAAACACATCCACTTATACAAAAAACTATATCGTAAATACATAAAAGAAAGTCGGGTTAGTGTGTTAGTTACACCAAACAGCTGTTATAAGGATTATATCTAAACAAACTTGAAAGGCATAAACATATGTTCATTATGGAAATAACAAATCTATTAAAATGGCAACTCAAACTCTTTTTTCGATGCTGAAGTTAGCTCTATTTAAAAAGAGGCGAATGAGCGTAGCGAACGAGCTCGTCCTGGAGCCGAGTGAGCGAAGCGAGGAGCTTATCTTGAAAGTGAACGAGCATTTGACATAAAACAAATTCAATTACATTAGGACAGGGCAATGGCTGTCGGGCCAGCTAGTATTTACATAAAACTATATACCAAAAAACCTTACAGATATATTGATAATTTTATTTATGAAAAATCATAATCTTGTTTAAACCAATCCTAGGATCGCTCCTAAACAATATTAATGAATTAATACATTGTTTAGTCCGTGAGATGTTGATGAGACACTTAACCATAAATTACATTAAATGGTACATTATTGTGTCACTGTTTGAACGTTGTACTTTTTAACTTCAGTTGTTCTCGTTTATTTTTTAAGATGTTCAGCCTTTGATCTGAATAAAGAATACATTTATCATTTTTTGAAGTGTTAACATTGTATATTCTGTCATCCTATGTGGCAGCACAGGTTGTCTACCCCTCAGGACTTTTGACAGTAGAACAACAGAATTTTGACCCAATCCTTTTAAACATTTGATTATTATTAGAGTCCTTGTGTGATATACCTTTGTGTTGCTTGAGGCGATTAGCTATATTCCCACCAGATACCAGCTCAATCGGATTATTTGCGACGTGTACGAGCCACAAAGAAACAAGCTCACAAACATGCAGGATTATATAATATTTGTATGATATATCGCTCAATAGCAACTTGATCCCTATAAAACGAATCCTTAAAAAGTTTCCAGCAACAGTGTTGCAATGGATCAGAGGTTCAATTTTAAGTATGACTACACTAGCTGTGTGCCCGTCCTTTTTAATATTGTCGCAGTGAAGTAATCTGTAATAATCCACATTGTTGCTCCGAGGTAATAGTGGCAGCCAAATGGTTAAACAATAAATTAAGAATAAACCAGGGTCAAAGCCCCAGTACTGGACACTTTGCACAGATGCCAAATTTTTATGGGAAGTGACAGTACTCTGTGTCAGATTTTGTCTTCTCTGGAAAGAGCTGCACAAAGTAAAGAGAGAATTGTTAAAAAAAGAGGTCAGTGCTTTTCTTATTTTGACTGTCCTAGGTTAGTGAGGTTGTATTTTTATACTTTTGCTCTCGTAACATCACATTCTATTTTGTAGTCAGGAACTACGAGTAGCGTTTCTGGACATGCGTAGAATCAACTGTTGTATTAGTTGCAATTTGTGGTAAACATGTTGCAAAATGTTACAGACGTTATCTAATCCAGTGAAACTCACTGCAAGATTGCATAAGGAGTCCGCAAGATTGCATAAGGACTTTATAGACTATTTAGGAGTCAATGTCTTAAAGGATTTTTGATATATATATATAGAGTATGTTTTTCTTTGCATTTGTTTTATCTTTGGTAACGTTAATATCAGGATGGAAGAAAAGTTTAGATAACATTTAACACAAAAATTTGAATTTTGTACTAATATTTTATTGAGAGTTACATGGACATATTAATTTCAATTGAGCACACTACTTTAATACGTTAACAACGTACAATGAGGTTTTTTTCAATATTCAGGTAACTTGAAAATTCTTCCTTCCTCTGAACTTGAAATATTAAATTTAACCCACGGATATTTGAACCTAGTACTACAAACATCTCAAATTGCCGAACTATAGTCTTGAACAAATTTTAAAGTCATTCACTTCTTATAGGAAGAACCTATAATAGTTGCTCATAATACAGTATAGACAACATCCTCTTCTGATTACAGGAGAGCGAAATCTACCAGAAATGTATCCGAGCGCCTCCGAACCGGACGGTGTTTGACGGGGAGAGTCCGCCACCGTACCGGTCGAGCTCTGCGGGTCTCCTGTCGCTAGGCTCGACCTCCTCCTCCCACACATCGAGCGAGTGGAGTCACGGCGTCGTCCGCTGCCACTCCATGTCTAGTAGGTCAGTTGCGACACATGTAGCAGTACCTTTAAAATATCCTCGGAAGTTAGACTGGGTGTGACATAGTAATTTTCCCTACTAGTTCTGAATGTAGTACTGGAGTATGGAGGGGTGATCTAGATATATGAACTTTTGGAGGGAATTAGTTTTTACCAGTGATGAAGCATAACTCGGCCAATGATGATAACACAAATGTGCGAATTTATGAAATAAGATAGTGCAAGGAAATCGATTTTGATTGTTATGTAAAATCACTGAGTAGATACTACTGCCTATGGTATACAAGCATATCTGCTCATTTGATTAGCCGTTTAGATCCTTATCTTACTGTGCTTATGTCCAGTATTGACCATTCAAATTAATTTAAAAAATCTGTAAAACAAAAAATAAACTATTTAATAATTATTTAACTCTACAAACCTAAAAACAAGAATTTCTCCCCTTAATATTTACTTTTTTTGTCTTAGACTATAAGTGAGAAATATATTGTTACAACACATAAAAACGCTGTTAACCACTTCATTCGTTAGCATGGGGTTCAAAGGGTTAAACGTTGTAATCCACTACCATACTTATGGTCAAGTGAGTGAAGTCCACTGCATTGCAACATAGTTAATGGCTGGAGGTCATAAACATCAATCACTATTACTAGCAAGTGCTCAACAGTTGTAACACTACCAGTCTCTGATATATGATATTCCAAGACTATTGATTGTTATTTACTGCTTTGTAACTTGTGCTTTGACATTACCTCCTATTTTAATAAGCGGTATCAGAAAACTGACACACACTTTCTCCATTTTAACCCTTTTTGAATTGGTAAATTTGTTTATATTTACTAAAAATAAAATACTAAGAACGGCAGACCATATAGAAAATCTTCTAGTAAACTATTTTTCAGAAGTAATCATCCAAATCCCTTAATTGGAGTCATTACAGGTCCATTTGCAACCCTAGTGGTTTTAAGGGAGAAAATCCGCCTTGACCCATCCCCTTCCCCACCCAAGCATATTCAAAATGTCTTCTATTAGTAATCGTTCGCTTAACCTATACTAGCTAGGCTCCAACAGCTCTGCTTGCTTATCTGATTTCAGTTGTATAGCAGCTGAATCAAATTCCAATGTTCTAAAATGTGTATGAACTTGACACCTTTATTTAATTGATGGCCGTTGGAGAGGTTTTTCGACAAACCAACATTTTCCCTCCAGTTATCTCGCTGAGACATATCGTTCAAGTATAAGGTTGATGAAAGCCATATTTAAGGTTTTCTCAAAGGTCCCTGGTATGGTTTGGCTTTATATATAGACACCAGATTTAATTAAATTTACCAGTTAATAGGACATAAATTATACTCGTAATTTATTGCTTCTCCATTGAAATAACATTTTACAACCTACTGAAAACATTAATTTAATTTTTTTATGACATTCTGTTTCAACCCTTCAGGAAATAAATTTATTTAATTTGCTTCGTTAGACTGGCTTTAACATAAATTGAAATTTACTTTGTAGCTAAGAAATTATGCGTACTTAATTAATTTTTTGTTTTTTAAAGAATCGTTATTTTTATAAGGGCTATTACTATTTTATATTCCATTTATTACTTACTAGTAGCTTGAATATGAGCAAATGTCCTTCCTTCTAAATTAAACCCTCGTAACATATTGTGCGCACTTCAATGTCATTCCAATTGTTATTCTATTTATATAATGACTGGTATATCTGTTCTTGCTGCGGTTCTGTGTTTTGTTATTGTATCATAAGGGATATTGATTTATTCGATTGAATTCTATTTTATCATTCTATACTTTGAGAGCCTTTGAAAGGGAGCCCTAGAGACAAATGTTCTTCACCTTGCCCCTTTTTAATTAACACAACAAGCATAACCGATTGGTTATGTAGCTCCTTAGATCACACTCTTGTAAAAGCCCTGCTTTTGTATTAATACATAGGATAAGCCAAGAAAAGACTGTTTAGTCTCTGTCTAAAATATTGTCTCAATCCCGTCTACCAGTGGAGATAGCTTCTATTGATATGTCTCTATTGAGTTAGTTGGCAGCACATTAGTGTAACTCTTAATCATGTGAGTTAAGTTTTGATTCATGGTAATATTGTATTAAAAATCACATTTTTTATTAATAATCAGCGTAGCAAAATTTCAAGGGATAAACGAATTGAGTTAAAAGACAATAAAATACAATGTAAACAAATTAAGTAGTTGCATAAGTGTATCTGTATGTTTTAGTCTCAAAGTGGAGCTATAAGAGAATATCTTCCAATGCCTCCATTGACAATGGATGACATACAAATTGTCTTGACCATACTGTTCTTGTTTATATTTACAGGCTCTTGTACTAAGGGAAAAAGAATGTACTGATAATATTAAAATATTGAATGACCAATTAAAAAATTAATGGAAGGTATAGGGCGGATACCAGTGAGTTACACAGTTAAGACTCATGTTCTATAATACAATATCTGTCCTTTCAGCAGTCTTGTGTGGTGAGCACCACACACGCTGGTGTGGTGAGCACATGTGTGGGCCCTTACCACAGTCATTACCAATCATTTTATGAGAAAATCATAAAAGAATGTACTTCCTTAGTAGGGACAAGGTTTGTATAAATGTATAACTTGTTTCCTTGAATAAAAAACAATCTGGTATCACCTGAATGTAAATCGACAATAATCCCATATTATTCCTCAGATTAGACTGTTAGATCAAGAAGTACTGTACGATTTTGTTTCTTTTCTGAAAATGTACATTTTTAGTGTTTATTTGACTGGGATAGTTTTGTTCTGCCAGTGAGGAACTTTGTCGATCGAAACTGAAGGGTCACTTCAGAGGTTTTGTCTATCCAAAAACTAAAACTCTAGAAGATTGAACTTTACAACTACTAATCACCCTCAGGTTCTATTTTGTTACTCGTTGACCATTGTTCTGATCGTTCTGTCGTGTTTTGTACAGGTACCCTCCACCTCCACATTTACCGGCTGTGATAGTTCCGACACGACAGAGGTTATCTGCCAGCTCTGTGGCGGATCACCCGCATCCCCCCGCCCCCAAGCCTCCCCCCCGCCCCTCACCATCGCCCCTCTAGGCCCCCTCGCCTTCTCTCTATCATCCGCTGGCGAACGTCACCGATCCATTCCATCTTTGTAATTCTTGGCTAGCCTTTTGGATGTTGTGTTTAGTTTTGTAGCAGTTTTTATTTTTTCGGACAGTCTACTTTGTGCACAGAATTTATACAAGTTATTTTTTTGTTAAAAAGCATAAAAATTCAAATCTGAAAAACTGTATCGAATTGTAGTATTAATTTTCGCTAGGTTTGCCGAATCTTGTCAGAGTGACATGATGAAAAAACATGTACCGGCAATGGAAATGTTTAAGAATAGTTTGCAAGCGCTGTTTCTAGCTCAATTGTTACGATTCAGAGTCGATAGATTAATTAGGATAATGTACAACTGGTATATGTAATTCACTCTGGGATGTTTGTATGAGGCAGACACTTTGATACAACGGCTTGTCAAAGATCCATTGATTCTTTTAAAGGACAAAACTAAACTTAAGTAGTTCTTTTCAAGAGTTTTAACTTAATTGAACTCCAGTCCTCCAAAATTAATATACACAATATTCTGCATTTTTTCCTTCACATCCAAATTAAGTTTTTTTGTGAATAATTCCACTTATTCAACAACTGTCTTAATGGCAAAGTGTGCCACTAGTAGGAGTCAATTTCCTTTTATATCTTTTATGTTTATCTTCTAGTTAGGCTATGTTAAATATGTATATGTATTCTAGTTTTGTAATACTTCTTTTTTTACTTTTGATAGTTTTTTTAGAGGACAAAATTGGCAAAACCTCCTAAACATGAAACTAAATTAGACGAGGTTTAATGAACATTTTTAAATGTAATTTCAATTTAAAAATAAAAACTCTAATTAATTCACCTCTTTATTTGATTGCAGCAAAATACAATCGAGTAACAGTAATGGTTGGAATAAGTGGGTAGATAACACAAAACAAAATAAATGGGCAAAATAAACTAATATGATAAGAATGTCTAGACGAGATTTGTTATCAAATGTTGCATCTCTACAAACATCCAGCATGGAGAACTGTACTGACCTCTCCACTGCAAAATGTCTCCATTACTGCGAAAGAAAGTTTGTAAAGGATTTGAATTTACCAGTTAAACATATGCAGAGTGAATGGGCCTATTAGCAATGCTTATAATTTATTTTGTTTAGAAAATAATTTAATTTTTTTGTATCAATACTTAATTGCATAACAATATTAAATAGATATTTACTCAAGAACTTTATGTCAATGGAAAAATGTGCTTCCACCAAAAACATGAGTTGATGTGTAACATAACTTGTACCCGTTACTGAACCCAATGTGTTTTACATAATTTTATTCGTTATTTCAGTATTATATTGTTAATTAGATTATATTTATAGTAATTATAGTTTATGCTTAATTGTTTTAACAGTTATAATTTTGTTGGACATATAGTTTATGTATAAGAGAGTAACAACTATACAAGATTTCAAATTGTAAGATTCATAAAATTAAGACTTCATTGTTTCAATGTTTGAATCATAATATATAGTCTACGCAGAAATCAGTGTGTTGTAATAGATGATATTAATCATTCAACCAATTAATCACTTGTTCATCAACAAATATCATCAACACAAATCATTTGGTTCATGGGCCACTATCATGCTGATTTGGTTTGGAAAAAAGCATCTTCTGGCCTCTACGTAATACGACAGATGTCTGAAACTAGTTATTTTAAAAGACACCAGAAATAATTTATCATGTCTTAATTGAGTCTCGCATATTGCATTTGGTAATTGACTCGCATATTGCATTTGGATTATGCCTGTATGGGTGCACATCAAAATCAATTTGAACAGAACATTGTACATCAGAAAAAGCCCTTCATACTATGTTAAAATTAAAACAACAAAATCTGTAAAAGAGCACTTTGAGAAAACAGGTATCATGATAGTACACAGTTTGTTAATCTTCCAAATGATCATTCATACTAAATACAATTTTAGAAAAATTGCTAACATTGAAGTCTTAAATATGCAATTATTAAATATGGTAGTACATTATTGATTAGGTAGGAAAACACATTTAATTTGTTACAAAGAAATTGTGTTGCAAAAAGAAATGACTGATACCTTACTTGGATCGACCACCAAACTTAATATCTTAATAGTTTTTAATAATCAGTAAGCCAAATTAATATTAAAAATTAACTATTACTGTCTAAATTACTGTTTGAAATGCTCTTGGTAGTCTTTATTTGACGTTACCTTAAGAACGAGCTATCCAAAGTAGATACGCATAATGTGGTTTTATTTTAAAATATTTAATTTTATTCATTTAAGTAGGAACATTTTGCAGTGGACATCGCCTTAGCCTATTTTACACTTAATTAAATGAATTGTTGAAGTTAGGCTGATCATTTGTCCATTGAAGTGTGTCTGTGATAGGCTATATGATGATAATCAAAGGTTGCCGTCTTTTATTTATTTTTGTCTCATTAAATGTGGGATTTTTATTTGTTTATACTTCCACTTTGTGCAATGTTGACTGCTTGTTGTATTTGTTAATAATGTTCAGTAAATGTTTAAAAATTATTTTGTAGTTAGTTCTCCATGTGGTTCACAAATAGTTGAGATTTTTAAGGGTCAAGCTTTCTTTTAATTTAGTATATAAAATTGTTGTACGAATCAAGTAATTGCTGAATTTACTTGTACAAGTTTAAAAAGTTGCTATTGTTAAAAAATATCAACTTTTATATTTATTTTTTGTTAATTTTTAAAACTGACCTAAACATACTTCCAAGCTTCAACATTGCGTTAAGACAAGTGACTTAATTTCTGTGTTCAAAATAGCTGATTGTTTTATTTGTTAAACCAAAGACAAACTAACCTCACTCCGGCTAAATTGTGAATCGAATTAATTTGTTCGTTGCTGTCTGAACATTTATAGATCTTACAAACAGCTTAATACATATAACAGTTAAGCACTTTACCGACATTGTATGATTTATTTTAGTAGTATCAATAAATAATCAGCCTCAATAATAGTAATATATTTTTACTTTTAGGGTATTATTCTTTTCTAGATTCGGACGGCAACGGGGCTGCATAATTCTTCTCACTGCACTTTTGCTTTGTTCCTCACTGTGCAATATCCACAACATTGGTTTAACAATATCTTCACTTAGGCTCGAGAATAGGACTTATATCAATATTATATATAAATATATTATTTATTCCAGCGTAGTAGTTCAGGATACAACTTTGACGTGGGCAATGGTTGTGCTTAGTGACTACTTTTGTGGTTTGACATTTCATAACTAAAACTTAAAAAAGTCGTTGAATTTTGAAAACAAATATATAATTGAGTTTAATTTTTCGGTGCAGTCTTTTTGAACCAAATATTTATTAACTAAATTTGTTTCACTTTATTAACAAGATAATTTTTATTCAGATTTATAAAATAAAATCACCATCTTCCAAAATCAAAGCTGCTGCCCAACAAATATACTTCTGCCATTAATTTATCCAAAATTAAATCTGTAATTCAGAAAATTATTTGCAGAGTTATATTTTTCCATGTTTTTACTTGTTATTTAAATATAACTTTTCATAATTTGATATCATGAATTCATTTTATAGACTGGATCGTAGAGTTTTATAGGTCTCTTTACTTTTGCTTAAGCTACTTTTTCCCTCGAAAGTAACATGGTTAAACTTTTTTAATTGGCTTATAGTATAAAGTCATTATTTGTCTTGTGTAATTTTACGACATCACATTGAACTGTATAATATGATAAACAGAAGTTTACAGTCACAACCATTGCCTACCACTCAGAGCTTTGCAGTATAATATATATATATAATTATATATATGCAGTGTTTAATATAGAATTTATTCAGTTGTTATCTCTATTGTTTAAGGGGAAGGACGCACCGCCCTAACGCCAGTGGCGTAGAATCGTTTATTAGTTTAGAATCAATCTTTTAGCTCCGACACTTGATTTTCCTAGCTTTCTAAAAGTGCCTTTTACGGGAGAGTCATGGCGCGGGCGGTGCCGTCCAACTGAGGTGGGGAGAAGACGCTGGACACATCACAGTGGGTGACCAACTCACGCTCTCGTTTGTGGACACCTTTCGTTATTTATTTTAGAAGATTGTGTTGTGAAGAACTCTCAAACTGTGTGAGTGATACAATCTCGGCCTCAGTGAGTTGCAGCGGACGGTCGTACGCCGGTGGGCGAATTACGGGTGACGACAATCATTACTTCTTCCATCAACGTCTATCTTTATTTATATTTGTCTTATTTCAAACTAAATCGATTCTCAAATTATTTGTTACAAATATTATTTAAGACGGGTACTCTAGTAATGAACTGTATCTGTGTTACCTCTGTTTGTCAGGAGTTTTAAAAATTCATTTACCCGAAATCTATCACACCTATTTTAGCTCAAAGCCTATAAAAAGACACCAAAGTGAACATTCCTAGCGGTCTGAGGATTTCAAATTTGCCTTTGACTAAGTACAAATGTGACGTGTACGACTGTCCGCTGGGGCGCGTACCAACGTCCGCTGGATGCGTATGACCGTCCGCTCTCCGTCGCCGCGCAAGTGGGACACTTTGTGATAATATTTGTGGTTCCCGACATCGAGGTTCGGCCGCAGCGACTACGAAACGTGGCCGGACTTCGACGTGATATCGCTTGTACGGTAATTCGATGTATATTATATTTAATTTATGTAAAATAAATAAAATGGGTGATACGGATGGCGCACGTTCGGTCTGCACGTACGGTATAGACACGATTTATTATTTTGTTTATGGTTTAATGAAATGAAACAGTTTTTTATAACTGTATAAAGTGTATGATAGACCGGCAGAGGTTATTCCTTAATGTAAAATACAACATGTTTCCATTGTGATTTTATCTTTTTTGTCTAGAACATGCAGTAACATTTTATTGTAGTATTTATTTATGTGACTTGAGACTCGCAGTCGACTGAATTTCGGTTCTCTACTGCATGTACTGTGTTGTTATTTTTTATTTATTTGAATTAATGTGAAAAAGTTTAAAAATATTACTAACGAAAATATCAGCTCCGACTGAAAAAAAATTAATTGCGGTCAATGTTATCACCAATTAAGTCATTTAAAGAAATTAAACGGAAATTAAAATAAGACTGTGTGTGATTTACCCTGGCTCTATAACATTGTTGCAAATGTATATTAGTAAAACACTGTTTTGTATCTAAAAAATATTAAATACTTGAACATTTAACATTTCTCAAGTTGCTCTGCTAAAAAAGATAATTTACCAAAATAATTTGTCCAAGAGAACATATGCAAGAGAAGTTTTCAAAATTCATAATAAAAATATAGGCCTACTTTGATGGCTTGTTCTATCTATAATGTTGTGAAGTTATTGTTTATTAATACTTTTAGTGCCAACTTCTGGTTAGACAGATGCAATGTATACATAACCCTATAAGTAGGGACACCCTTTGTTGATTTTATTTTAGTTTTGCTCCCCAAGTTCAGAGGAGAATATAGCACTGACTATCCCTGCTAATTCACCTTGGTCCCGTCACGTGCGCTACTGTTTACCTTTAAAACGTCAAAATGACTATGTTTGTTTGTAAACTGTAGATATATTTCAGCCAGCTGTTAGAATGTTATCAATTACCTTTATCCGTAAACACTTAAATCCGGTCCGAATAGAGTCAGTTATGCGATTGTGACTCTATCTGTGTTTGGGGGGCGGAGTTATCACTAGAAATCGTTTTTCCGTAAGCGTGTCCTACTTATAGAGTTATGTATACATTGCTACTGGTTAGACAGACGTCAAAGTCAAGAAGTTCAAGGTCAAAGTCAAGGTCTGATTCTGGTTTAACCTGGTAGACAAAACTGGAACTAGCTCACCTAGCATACTGCATGCATGATTACTTTTCACTTGGGCTATCTGGAGTGAAAATGGCATCGGGAACACCGTAACCCTGCACCACTCCTGTCTTATCACGCAGGCTCACAGGTGCACTTAGTCAGAAGGCTCGTTAAAATTTAAAATTAAAAATCTTTTGTCCTAAGGCAGTTAGTAATATTTATTATCATAAAATTGATGACCATGATTAATTGAAAATAGGCCTAATTCAAATCGGACAATTTGAAGCCTTGATTACAATTTAGTTTGACTAAAAATAATAATGTGCCCTTTTTCGACTTTGATTAAAAATATTTTGAGATTTATTGATTTTTAGAAAATCCTCTTTAAGATACATAGTTTTAATTAACTTTTCATTGTTTTGAAGAAAAAGTGTCATTTTCACTAGGAGCCTAGTTGTGAGTCATTAGTCTTGCCCCCACTTATGCACTTTCCCGCTCAGTTTCACATTCAACTTTCATGTTAAAGTTCAAGACACTTGATTGATGTCGTACATATGGTTTTATTAAACAGATGCTGACGATTTACGGATTAATATAATCATGTCAGAAATATTTTTGCCTAAGCAAAACAAGGCAATAAAAGAGAAAAGCATTGATCTCTTTTGGGATTTACTAGTTACAGTATTAGTGTAGTATTTGGAAAGTGAACTATTAGCATGACCTGCACGGTGAAACTTAAGCCCGGGACCACCATAGAAGTTCCTAACGTGACCCCCTGAACACGTTTTGGGGGGTTGTTCAAAATTATATATATATATATATATATATATATATATATATATATATATATATATAGACATATATATATAGACATATATATATATAGACATATATATATAGACATATATATACATACAAACATATATGTGTGTTTGCACTCTAGCGGTCGCATTTTTGTCCGATTTACTTCAAATTTAGTAGGGAGGGACGTTCCTTTCTGTAATCAGTTGGACAAGTTCGTTGGGCAAAACAATCGGAAAACTCTAAACCCCTTTTTTTGGGGATTAATCTTTCAAATTTCGAGTTTTTGGGCCCAAAAAGGGTCATAAAAGCCCCAGATGTAAAATCAATGCATGTAAAAAGATGGGAATTAGAGAGGCGAAAGTTTTAAGCCCTATCTCGTCATTCTAGCATAAATATTTACTGAGTTATTAAAGAAAATGTGTATCACTATAAAAACAGTACGTTGTCTGACGGGGGTTTTACACTAGAAAAGCCTGTTATTCTTGTTAGAGTACTTTTATGATCCCCAGCAACCTCATGCCTACTTTTAAGCCTGTCTGGACCTTCTCCAAACCTTATAATGCACAAAATTGTATTCCCAGCTTTGCAAGTAAATGAAACCAGGCCAGAAACAGCCAAAAAATCAATATTTTCAGATTTCAATAAAAATTGGACAAATGTATGTTTTTACACTGATTTTGAGTTTTAAAAGTTTTTATATGGAAATTCACTTCCCTCACGTCAGCGTGCTGCGTGCGAACTCGTTTTGATTAACATATGAAATAGATGAGAAAAGAATCCAATGTCAATAAAGCTGAGAAATTGTATAGTATGTTGGGCGGAAATGTTAACTTATAATTCAAATGAGTTATTCTTTTCTTCCAAACTGTATTCAAATATCGCAGGAGACTTTAAATAAATTTTCATGCCAAAATATGAACACGTCAAAAAGCAGATAGACATAAAATCAGCAAAAGATAATTTTCTACTTAGCTACAACAGTGATTCGATATTTTATTACACTCCAACCCAGGGCCGGATTTAAATATAGGCCACATAGGCACCTAGGGGCCCGCACCACACAAAAATCAAGGGCACACAAAAGCCTCAATCAAGCAAAAAGAAGGTCTCCACCGACAGACCAACCTGGGCGATGAGGGCTCGCACCACTGTTACGCCTCGGGGCCTGCAGCTCCTAAACCCCGCCCTGCTCCAACTAGTTCTTTTCAGGAACTATTACCAATTGTGTTGCTCAATGGCATAATTGTGCGATAGATCAACAAACAAATTCAGTAACTTTCAAAATATCTGGCTCAAATTGTGTTTTTTTTTGTTGTTATTTTGCCTAAGCTTTGTTGTCAAGCTTTGACTATTATCCATGGATTGTAATATAGGAAAACTATTACTGCTGTTGTTTTTCTATCTGTATAAATGTTTACTTTTTAGCGAATTTCCCCTATAGGGAAGAAGCTATTACCGTAGTCGGCATGGTAAGACCTTGGGCCGGAACCAGATAACTTTTCATTTTGAGGTCCCCAGATGCCAAAAACACCATTCGTTCAAAACTGTATATATATATATATATATATATATATATATATATATATATATATATATGTCCGTGAACACGATAACTCTCGTAAAAATAATCCGATTTTGACGAAATTTGGAATAAACGTGTAAAGCAGCATTTATGACTTTTAAGTTTGAAAACCAGACAGATCGATTTATCCGAAGGGGTATTTTGGGGGGATTTTGTACCCCAACAATTTTTTTGAGTTTTTTACATATAATTTTGAAAAGTTAAATTTTAGTTTTTCCCATTGGAATCAGCTTAAAAATACGCACAATTTGGTGTTTTGATCATTGCTCAACGTCAAATGTTTACATAGATATTGAAAGTGCTAAACACAGTATGTTGTCCAATGTTATTCTCATGGAGAATAAGACAAATTGCATATCTCACTTATTTATCAAATTATCCTGATGAAACTTGGTATATTGCTTCATATCATTGTGGTCTATTGATATTTGCACTAAAAAACATTTTTTGCCCGACAGTTCCTGTAGCAGCAAACCTGTGTACTCAGCCCCCATGTTATTCTTATGGAGAATAAAGTAACGTGTTATCTCCCTTAATTATGAACATAAATTAATAAAATTTGGTATGTGGCTTTACCTACTTGAGTTATATTGATATTTGTTTAAAACCCCATTTTTTGTGTTCCTTGCTTCAGCAAACCTGTATACTCAGCCGCCATGTTATTCTAATGGAGAATAATTAAAATGTCATAAATTGTTTATTTATGAATGTATATTGATGAAACTTGGTATGTGGCTTTATGTGTTATTCAGATACATATATATACATTGGAAATTCGCTGAGTACGCATGTTTGCTGCTACGGGGGTATTATAGTTATTCTAAGTTATTCTGTTACTAAGTCTACTAAGTTATTCTAAGTGTTACTAAGTTATTCTGTTATTCTGTCTAAGTTATTATAGTTACTAAGTTATTCTGATCAACCAAGTCACTGAGGCAAACTGATATTACAGACATTATAAACTTATGGCGCATGGAAAAGCGCATTAGTGTGGGCGGGGCTTTTCCAGTGGACATATAACAGGTGGGATGGGGTAGCGAGCACCGTTGTGTTGCCAAACTGCAGATCCCAAGGAAAAAGAAATCGTGTGTGGAGTACAGGCTGCTCTTACACGGCTGCTGGGCTGATCAATGGCCGAGTGGTCTAGAGAAAGATGTGCCAGTCGACCGTGGGACACAAAATGTGCCTACACTGCAGGATATGTGCCACGGAGAATGGAAATAGGCTGCAACTTGTCCCCTGGTTTTCACAATTTGAGGCCCTACAAATTCAATATCACTTGCTGTCATTCTCACAAAATTCTCGAACCCACTTTTCAGTCTCAAGTCTCTGATTAACGAATTGTAGGCTCCTTCTGAACCCCTTTTGGCTAAAAAACTTCTTATCCACCATCTCGGTCGTTTTCGCCTTTTTTCCTTATCTCCTAGTTTGCCCCTGCCCTTATCACAAAAGCAGAAGCAGCTAAGTCGTCCATAATTGTTCTTAACACTGAAATATAACTGAACAAACACGGGAAAACACTACTCCACTGAAATAATGTCCACTTCTACTGTTCACTGGTGATTGTGGTCTGAAGAAAGAACTACATGGGCTGTGTCTCGGGACATGTCGCAGACTGTTTCCATTTTAACTAACATCAAGCACATGTGCCAGCACAAATCCCGGGACATGTCATAATGGAAACGTACTTTAAGGTGCTCCTATTCTCCAGGCCATGGGGTATCACTTAGCCCAAGAGTTCAAGTCCCGTCTCAGATGGTTTTATATGGTTATGGAGAGTTCACCTGTCATGTAGGAGTGTGCTTGGGGCGATTAAAGCTGGGAATCAGTTGAAATCGACAGGATGGCCCCGGCCGAAGCTGACGGGATGGTGGGTTGCACATTGATTACTTGTTTTGCTAATTTTAACCCATCCTTACTGTGAGTGTGTCTACCAGAAGCACGTTATTTAGAATTTAATATTCAGGCATTCAAAACATTAAAATATTAATGAAACATCACAGATTAAACCACTCAAATTATATGTCTGGCACTTAAAAATGTCAATTTAGTAACCAGTTGAATGTGTTTTTTTATTTTTATTGGGTCACTCCAACAATTAGTTAATGAATCAAATTAAGTCCAAAATGTTTCTTCTAGGAATCCAGCCAGAGTTTTAGCTGCCTTTGCAACAAAATATCTGGCTACCTATTCTATGGCTACCTGGCTGCAGATATTCTCCCCTAAAAGAATGTGAAGATGTTGTAGGACTTTTGACTCGCTAGGATCATCTCCCTCGAAATTATCTTGGAATATCGTATTTTTAAACAGCATGCTCAAGAGAATGTGGTTAATGGCACATTCTTGCATTAATGTAGTGGCACTGACAGTGCCTGCCTTCACTTTATCACTAAAGAAAGATTGTTAACTTTATGGAAATTAACAAATCACCATGCGCTTTTAGGGCCATCTGAGGTTTCCTAATCAACAATAATCAGGAAAAGTGTTAGCTTGTGAGGTTAAAAATCATTAAATTTCAGTTAGAATGTCATAATTGATAATTTGTCATGACTGCTTGGCCAGATAGCTGCCACAGATTTGAGGAAAAGGGAAATTTTCATTTCTTGTCTTCACTTCTGGGTAATATGCATATATAATACATTGATTTTAAAGTTTCACAACATGATTTGAATGAATTTTAATTTTAACATGATTTTTTTTTATTTTAAAGTTGTCTATCGCATATTAGTATGTATTTGTAAAAAAAACACAATTTTGTCACATCTAGTGTGGTGGTCATAACTGAGATGAGTAATCACCCAAAAGACCCGGTGAAATCCACCTGACTTTTGAAACTAAGACATGCTTGGGGGTCCCGGCTACACAAGTAGTCAACATGTCATGTCAGAGGCACTAGTGCAACCTTAAAACTCTGAAAACAGACCTTGGCCAGAAGTTACATGAACTTTACTTAACTTTAATAAGCCAGTAGAGTAATTTAACCACAGTGACTGCCCAGCAAAAAAAGAATTAATTAATTACTTAATATTGAATAGTCAAGACAACAATTTATGTTTGTTTTTAGCGAATTTCCCCTTTAGGGAAGAAGCTATTACCGTAGTCGGCATGGTCAAACCTAGGCCCGGGACCATGATAACTTTTCGTTTTGAGTCCCCAGACCCCAAAAACACCATTCGTTCGAAACTGTATATATATATGTATTGGGGTCTGGGGACTCAAAACGAAAAGTTACAATCAACAGCTAAGATGTGGATTTCTTATGGTTGTTGTTTTTTAACGTTATCATGCTTAATTTGGTATTTATATATATATATATACATATATATATGTTACAAAACAATTCACAGTATAGGGCTGCTATTATTATAGGCTGCAACAAAAAAGAACCAAACAATATATTAAATACTCATGTTGCCACAAACAACTCCATATATGAAAAGTTAATTAAATTGGATTTATAAAAAGAAAACCAAAAACCTTTCCTCAAAATTAAAAAAAACATGATATTTTAGAAATAATTTAACATGTTTTTATTTGATCAGCTTTACAAAAATTAATAAATTATGTTAGGTTAAATCTAGCTTGAAAATGGCCTTAAAAGTGCCGAAACATGTAGCTTTATTTAAAGGTTTTAAAAAGGGTGCTCAGTTGAATTTTTATTTTCTAATATATATATACATACATATGTGTGATCTGATTTTGATGAAACTTGGTATAAACATGTAAATCAACATTTATGACTTTAAGTTCGAAAACCAGCCAGATCGCTCTATCCGAAGGGGTATTTTGGGGGTTTTGTACCCCAATAATGGTTTTTTTGAATTTTTTACATATAATTTTTAAAATAGTCAAGTTTTAGTTTTCACCATTGGATTCAGCTTAAAAAACACACAATTTGGTATTTTGATCATTCCTATACTTTGGTTACCGAGATATTGAAAGTGCTAAACACAGTACGTTGTCTAATGTTATTCTTATGAAGGAAAAGAACATTTTTATATCTCGCTTATTTATGAACGTATACTGATGAATCTTGGTATACAGCTTCATCTCGTTGTGGTCTATTGATGTTTGCTCAAAAAAAGTTTGGCCAAAGGCTCCCGTAACAGCAAACCTGCGTACTCAGCCCCCATGTTATTCTTATAGAGAATAATTAAATGCTCTGTCTCCCTTAATTATGAACATAAATGAATACAAACTGGTATACGACTTCACCTACTTGAGTTATATTGATATTAGCATAAAAACCCATTTTTTGTGTTCCTTGTTGCAGCAAACCTGCGTACTCAGCCCCAATGTTATTCTTATGGAGGATAATTAAAATTGTATATATCGCTTATATGTGAATATATTTTTATGAAACTTGTTAAGTGGCTTTTTGTAGTATTAAGACATTTATATCTCCATTGGAAATTCGCTGAGTATGCAGGTTTGCTGCGACGGGGGTATTATTATATTAAATCATACACAGCTTCAGTTAGGTGGTGGCACTAGGTAGGGACAGGTAAGTGCAGATAAACATATAACTGGAATGAAAAGTCACCTACTCCTCTCGAACCTATCCTAATCTCTCTTCCTAGCATGTTCATGGTATTTATTTGGGAAAATTCCTAAACAGTTCTTTGACATCCTTAAGGTTCGTTTCTACTATGCCTTTTTTCATGCATCTTGCTGCAATGCTACATGCCCCATAAGAGTTGCACGGGGAGCATCTTGCAACACTCGTGCCTCACTAGTAGCTTGGAGCCTAGAATATGTTAACTGAGGACATTATTGTTGTTATAAGTGACCAAGAGGGAAGAGAAGAGTGTTTTAGTGTTACTGTAAATACACTCAAAAAACAAAAGTTGAGAGGATACACAAACGGAGCACTTGTTCTTTATAGTCTGGAGTTACAAAGATTGCAGTGAACTGTCCACTACTGCGAATGTATTTGTATATATTTTACAGTAATAGCGGTGCCGCTATAGTTTCATATAGTTATTTATACTACAAACTCTAATTGGGTTTATAAAGAGGAATTTGATTGGAAATTAATCACTGGTAGTAAATTAATTAAATACTTTATTAATTTACACTTTGTGACAATACAAAATACTGTTTCAAATTAAAACTACTATAAACTAAAACAAAATAAATAAAATGAAGGATGCAACTGGGTAGAGACTAGCTACACAAAAGGCAACCTGGTGTGGTAATAATCTTTGGTTCCAAAGTAACCTCGAGAAAAATAAAATTAGAGGAAACATACACGGTATTTACTATAAAATTTAGGCCCACGTGGTCCTACCATAAATTGAAGGGAGGGGGAACTCTACCTCTTAGAAATTAAATCAAACAACATATTATAAGTTTCTTTAAGCTAGCAATCTACTGTTTTATTAGTTGCCATTCCTAAATTGTATTGGACAATAAACTGAAGCAAACCCTTATTTTCATCCTGCATCAAAACCAAAACATTTGCAATGTTACATTTTTTCAAAGATTATATTTACATTAACTTAAAGGCCGTCCATAGATTACGTCGTCAGTTTTTGCCAATTTACAGACCCCCTCCTCTACTGTTATAATTTGTACCTCCTTGTTTGAAAAATTATGTTATCATTGCTTGAAAGAAAATATATATATTTAGAAAACAATGCAACAGTCTTTTAAAAACTGTGGATTTTACTCTTTTCCATTGTAAACTTTTACCACATTCCTATTTTAAGTACTAATAACGGTATCAAATGTAAGCAATATACACTATTACAAAAATATAGTGGTATGCGATGTAATGTTTTAGATAACATTACACTATTAATATTACTATTAATATTGTTTGGCCAGCTGTGAAATTGGACAGTTATAATCATAGTGTTTAACATTGAACAAAAATAAAACTGGCAAGTGAGGAATTGCATTAAAAATAGTTATTATACTTTATCTAACTTTTTTAACGTTTTTATTTATTTTTTTAAACTTTTTTGTTCAATTGCTAGTGAAATTGCTTACATAAAATTTGTTAACACTACGTCATTTTTAAGTGAAACCCCCTCCTCTCTTAAACCCTTCTTTCCCATAATTTTCAATCCAGCCCTCTTCCAACCCATTTTCAGACGACGCAATTTATGTACGAGCCCCTTTAAGACAACAAACCACTCCAAGAGAAAGCCATGTTAACAACAAAGTTCTCACATTTGTTCAGCCATTAATCCTTTGCGCTCGGATAGGTTCTTTAGAAATGGTCACCTGGGGTCGTCTGTCCACACTCTGTGGCCGCAGCCATTTTCCCGCCAGCCAGGATTTTTTTCTGTCACACTTATGCTCAGCGCTCACATGTCCACACCCAGTGGACAGAGTTAAATAGGGCATGCGATCGCGAACGCTCGCATGTCCACTGTGTGTGGACAGTGACAACGCAAACTTTTACAACATTTAATATTATTTCTACTGTATTGTGCTGAAATCTGATGGTCGATTTCGAAACTAGATCAATCCCAGAATGCAACGGGCATAAATGTCGGCTGTTGCATTCTAATGTAAACAGTAAACAACAACAGTTAGTCAAGCGCTTTTGTCTTACGCTGTGTAGTCTTCGGCTTATATGCCTGATAATTATTATATGTAATATTTCAAGTTTTCTTATTTTTTAATATGGAGGAAATATTACGTTCCGACAAAATTCGTAACGCGCTTGAAGGTGAAAGTGATTCGGACTATAAAAGTGACATCGACTCGGAACATTGGATAACAGTTCGAACAAGATGTGGTCAGTGAGCTTCGCAGTTTTTTAAATTATTTCTTAAAATTTTCTTAAATATAATTAACAATAAGTAAATTGTGTGATTTTCGATGGTAAATAAGTTTCAAAGTATACGAGTTTTCCTTAGACCTTGAATGTACGCTTCAACTTGACGTTTCAGTCTAGAGTGAAGAAAATAATTCCGAACTGGCAGAAACAGACGAACGACAATGGCTGTCGAGCTGGCGACAAAATCTAGTGCGGCCACAGAGTGTGGACATGCGAGCTCTGGGCTCTGAGCATCAGAAAATAATTCCCAGCTGACGCAGACTCCATACTGTCCACTGAGTGTGGACATACGAGCGCAAAGGGTTAATCTATCTATAGCTGTAAACCCTCAAAACACAACGAACTCAACGTGAAAGAGGACCTTTCCCCCTCCCAGCCTCCAGCTGACCTTTCCCCCTCCCAGCCTCGAGTAATCAGCAAATTAAAGCTGAAACAGTCATCAGAATAAAATATTGATTGCTACATTAAAACTTCACAAGATAAATCATCATTTCTATTTCTAAAGCGTTATACACTTTTAAGAGTTTAAATTTCAACTGAAGAGCGAATTACCTAAAATCTCACAATATTACATAACTTTGAACACGTTCCCTGTGACACCTGACTCTGGACCATACTCCAGCGCTGATTGCACATAACTGATCTCAGACCTCATTTAAGCATAGTTTTAAAAACATCCTATAGGGGCAGCACATGCCGGGAGTATTTTTGTTGATGTAATAGTGCTGCTACATTTCGAGCTATTTGGAACTTATGTTCTCAACCTCCAAAGCCAAATGCAGTTATTTGTTAAGTATTGTATTGTATTGCCATACGTGACGGAATTTCGGCATTCAGCAGCAACTGTGTTAATAAAACTGTATAAATTGCTTTAGTAGTTTAGTTTACACAGAAAACCAAGGTTTCCTATATACCTATTCGAAAATCTTGCATTTAAAATGTTACAATAATTTAACAAAAAAAGACTAAAAATTAATTGGACAAAAACAATTTTTGTCCAGTAGTAGATTATTATTATTATTGTGTTTGCATTTGATAACTGTTAGAATTGTTGACAAGGTTAGAATTGTTATAGGTACAGGTTTAAGTGTGGAGGGAAGTTACATGAGCTAGATCTGGCAAATAACTCCCATTCTGATTCCCCCATATTTTTACATATAGTTACTCAACATCTTAGAAGAACGGAAATTATAGGAGGTCAGCCATGATTATATACTTTCTTGAATACATGTTTGAAAAGAAACTCTGAAATTTGTGATTAAAATAACTATAATGGGTTGAGTTTATAAACTATACTTGACTTGAACTTGCATTTTAAAATAGGCTGGAAAACAATTGTAGGCAATTTAAAAAAAATCCACGCAGGTGTCTTAACCTTATTTAACACAAACAAACGATTCTGCTCAATATACTGTCTTTTTTAATATTGATGCGCTCTATTTGTTAGCTTATCAGATAAGATATTTTATAAAGTGCCTTAAACTAAGTAATCAGGGTACAAAACATTTTTTACATCACTTGAACTAAAAAAAGATATATAAACACTTACAGATATGATCAAAGCATAGATTTTAAAATTGAACTAAACATGCACTTATGATCCCATAAATTAAAAGCATGGCGTCATTTTCTTTGTAGAGCAGCAACTGGTAAAACTGTTGGTTGTTTGGTGATCATTGAAATATTTTTTTTGGCAGCCCTTAACATGAATTTGTACTTTAGAGATTCTCAAGTTCGTGAAAAGGAATGTAAAGTTTACAATAAGCCATCAACATTTAATTATTACAATTTATATAACATTTAACAGATTTTTTAGCAGCTATTTTGTCGGTCTACAATAATAATAAGGCTTTACTCGGGAAAAATTCCAATATCCATGGCAGATATTATGGCAGACATGACTACGTCATGTGGGGAAAGCAATAGTCAGTTACCAACCACCCTGACACAATCTCTGTATTGGATGTTTTTTGAGTAAATAAAATCAACATACCTTCAATGCATAACCATTGGACTGACTTCCTTTTCACAACATTGTTTTGTGTGAATGTGTTCTGAAGTATGAGTTTTTGAAAAGTATGCAAACATTTTGGTCATTGGCTCTTTAACACGTTCACTACGGCTGACTTGTTTGAACATGAAAATCCCATATGTTTCAATGTTATTCAATTGTAACAATTGTTACCACCAGCAAACAACTTGTTAACTTCACTTAATTAAACATACACGGCTGTTTTAGCGTTTTTAATAAAATCCGGATTACGTTTTGTGCTTGATTTCTTAAAGGGAAAGCTAGTAAATTCCGCCATAGTCACTTGCTTTTAAGAAGTAAAACCTAGATAAATAACTTGCTTCTACTCAAAAGGTGCTCCGGAATAACTGGTAATGAAGCCCAACGCAATCCACCCCAAATGATTAGGCCTCGGTATTCTTAGGTGAAGAAACAATATCCTATTTCTACATTAACTTAATATACTTCCATAAAAATAATCTAAAATTTAATGTCTTTGGAATGTAATATATATTTAAATATATTAAATCAACAGTTAATTAAATATATGGTATACATTATCTAAGTGCAAAGCACATAAATAACTTCATCTCAAACATGTCAATAAAATAAACTGAATATTATATAAATCTAACTGTTTTGCATGTTTTATTTTATCGACTCTGAACAACAAATTGATTTGAAGCTTCATTTTTACACTTTTAAAACATTTTGACTTCTTCAACAAAAATAATTACATATGTTTAACAACATAACACAACTACAAAACTTAAATGATAGTTTCAAAATTCTGCATGAAGAAAAATACCTCAAGTACAAAGCTTATACAGGGATCTGTTTGCCAATAAATTGTCCTAGCTGTCATTGACACTCTTTTAATGATATTTAAAACTTTCAAAGCTTATGAACTGTGAGAGAAAACGTCTCCGGTGAAAATGGGTTTACAGGTCCTTAAGATATAATACCCATGAAATAACGCAGTTAAATTATTATTTACTAAAACTAAAAACAACTAAAACAAAATACATTTACGATCTTTAATCTGAATGCACTTAAAACCTCAAGTTATTGTCATACATAAATTTAAAATCATAAAATCTTTCATTGGATGGAATGTTTGAAAAGTAATTTCGAGAACAATCTCGATTGTCGACAACAAATCTATAACACTAAAGATTCATAATGCACTTCCTTAGCCTTTTAAAGTGCTATTTATTACCTCAAAAGAATACAAGAATCACCTTAAAATTCATTTGTACACAATAAATCTTAAATAAAAATGTAAGTACATATACAATAATAGACAGTTTTCGAGCACAAAAGCAAAATGATTTTAAAATAATCGATTTAAATATTCTCTCTATACAATACCGTAAGCGATGACATTTAAATAATAAATGAAAAGGTTTTATAATTCGTAAAAGATATTCCCCAAAGTAGACGAGGTTAGCAGTTCCTATCCTGAGCAGCTGTCTTCTTGTCAATGGCGTCTGGGTCAGAGAGAGGGTCCAGCTCTGCGAAGAGGTCGAGCCAAGGTTTGTTGGCAGGCTGGAAAAGCAAAATAGCCAATGTTTGTTACTGTAGTTATCAATGTTTTTACCCAATGAAAAGACCCTGAGGTTTCATTTAGAACAGAATAGCAAATAACGTCACTTTTAAATTATAACTATAATTATTATGAAATCTAAGGTAAAAATACAAATTCAGTCTGCCTTTCGACTTTTGACAAGAAAATCACTAAGTACATTTATTTGCTGGTTGTGAGGTTTACAATACAACCACAATATGGTGCAGTTAGTGGCCAAAATGTGTACAGATTTTTATTAATTTAACCTATTTTATTAAATTTTAAGCAACAACTAAAACTGATTACAACCCAGTGAGTTCAGAATTTGTAACATACACTTCATAGTCTTGGAGCAGTGTGTTCTTCCGGGCAAGACCTTTCACAGCAAGCCTTCTATAGTTCTTATTGGATTATTGTGCTGGTATTTCAAAGTAAAACACTAAACAAATTACTGTAATTTATCCATCCACTGTATTCTCTTATGAGAGAGAAGATACAGAAAAATGCTACACTTTCCTTTAACAATTGCTTTGCTAAAAAGAAAATATAATCAATACATACCTGTTCTAAACTCCTGGGAGGTATCTTGGGCTGATTATTGTTTGGTAAACTCGATTTCAGAAGAGGTTGTTGCGAAGGAGCTGTAAATAAAAAACGCTCGGGTAATACAACATAAGGTGTTGTGTGTTTTTGTATTTGAATAAAGATACAGTTCAACATTTTCTAAAAGTGTTACACATAAGATGACATCATAATCCTCATTTATTTAAATGAAAATAGGATTTATTAGCTTTAATAATAAAAGCTATGTCCACGACATGCCATCGGGAGAATTGTAAACCCCAAATTTGTTTTTATCATTCTGATTGGGCGAGAAAGTTAACTGGCATTCATAAATTGACATAATTCAATTTATTTGAATGAATTCTTTAATTTGTAGAATTATAAAAAAATAACAAATGACTGATGGTAGGACAAAATATCCTACCGCATAATAATAATAATGACCTGTACAGCCTTTTTAAACTTTGTAGCCTTTTTCAAACTTAAAGAGAATGACAGTCCCTATATTTTCCCCTCTACTTAGGTAGGCCTTTATTATTAAACAAACTTATATTACCGTACTAGCTCAGAACCACGTATTTTAAAATTGATCATAAAGTCATGATTTACATGCAAACATGGCCTCAGCTTTGAAATACCTGGAGGTGGTGGAAACTGTGATGAAAGGGAGGAGAATGGACCTTCAGACGACAGCTGAGCCAACAGCTGACTAGGCAACAGCCGGTTGTCAGGGAGTGCATCCGTCAGCAGGTCTGCCAACAGAACCCCCTCTCCCGAATCATTTCCCTCCGAATTCCCTCTTTCTTCTTTTCTCCCCTCGACTTCTTCTTCTACCTTCCTCACCACTGTGTCAGCTTCGGGTTCATCCAAGGATAACAATCTACACATAAATGAACATCTCACTTAGTAAAAAATGACGTCTGATAGTTTAGTTTTCCATTGATCTCTCTCGTAACCTCAGAACCGGGTCCTCGGCCAGATAACGATTTATACGGCTAAACTGATGTCCCCCAAATAGAATATTACTGAATAACCACCGTAATTGTGTATATGAGTAAATATTAACTAGTATATGCTGTTTACATAATATAGTATTTAAATTTGAGTAAACCGAAAACACTTAGAAAGCACTTACCTGCTCGATTTTTGAAAAGAAAATAGCCTAGATAAATTGAGTATGTCACAACATCACCTAAAAAAACTCACAATATTCCCAAAACACTGAAGTTGTATTCTTTATGATGACAACTACTGAGGAAAGGCCTAGATTTGTTTAGTTGGAACTAAATTGCATTTTTGTTTCTCACTTGTGACTTTGAGAGAATAACTCAGATATTTTAACAAAACATTGAAAGATTAAAATCAAAACAAGCAACATTTACATTTTAACGAGAGCCATGCACTGTTCCGAAAATGGGTAGCTCCGATAGGCATTATTCCGAAAATATTTTCGGAACAGTGCATTTCGGAATACTGCTTTCGGAGCTGTGCATTTTCGGAGCAATGCTTTTCGGAGTAACGCAATTTGGACAAATGGTCGGTTTTCAGAGTACTGCCTTTCGGAGTTATGCATTTTTGGAACAATGCCACACACTTGATTTTATCGCTCCAAAATGCACTGCTCCGAAATGCACTACTCCAAAAGGCGATGTTCCGAAACAATTTTCATGGTTCGGCATAACCCGTCCCTCCCCTCTTGGATGAGTTAACGAGGTCAATCCACCGCTGATTGTCGGCATCGTGTAGTCCGTCGAATTTCAGCATGGATAATCGGCGGCGTTTTGTAATCTCATGTACTCTAAGCCTTAATGTATTAACAGCTTAAATTATGATAACTTTATTCCTCATGATAGTTTTATGGAAAAAACATCAACTTTTAGGGCAGCTTATGTCCTTAAAAATGAAAAGGTAAATACCTTTATGCACAACTAATAATAAGGAAACATATTTTGGTACCTCAATTGTTACAATCGGTGCAGAATTAACGGAGTGATTCTCTCTACAAAAATACCCCTATTATTATGTAAGATTATTTGTTGTTAAATAAGTAACACATACACATAAGTAAGCACAGTAATGTTATAGGATAATTTAAGCAATTATGTATTTATTGCTACTTACATCAATAAGCCAATTTAGGCCTCATTATGGATATGACGAAGATCCCGCGTGTCAACATTTGTGAGTGGAGCAAGTTAGTCTCTTTTCATTGGCCAATGCCGCCATTTAAAATCCTCCTGACTCCTTTGACCCCTCCATATGAAAATGTACCGCAAATGCATAACTCCGAAAAGCAGTACTCCGAAATGTACTGCTCTGAAAGCATTACTCCGAACAAATTTCAGAACAGTGCATTTTGGAACACTGCTTTCGTAGTACCTAGTGCATTTTCGAAGTAATGCTTTTCGCAGTTATGCATTTCGGACCAATGCATTTGAAATTCCTTATTTATTTCGGAGTACTGCCTTTTGGAGCTGTGCATTTTCGGAACAATGCCGCGAACCGCATATAACTGGTATTTGCGCATTTACCATAATTTCTATGAGTTAATCAAAACAAACATGCAGGAAACTAAAATATGGTGACCAGTAATGAACAAAAAGCAATCTGGCACTGCAGGACAGGTGTTTGGTTGCTATGGTTATGTTCGGTCAAAGCTATCCCGCCACTGGTCGGTGATTCGGGTCCGGATAATCCGAGATTTACTGTTTTAAACTACGTTTACTAATTTACTACCTTTTTTAACTAAATTAATTTTAATAACAATTCGAACAAACAAATGACAATTATTTCTTCCTGGTAAAACGTGATACATACGTGTCATCATTGTCTTCTGTCTCTATTTTTGCTGGTTTCTCTTCCTCTACTAGTTCTTTGACATCTGCAAATTTGTATTGAGGATGACCTAAAAAGCAAAGAAAGAGTAATTACAAAAGTGGTAAATAAAAAGCCATCTGAATAATTAGCTCTGGGTTACGGTTGGTCACAATAATTCATCCTGAACTGAAGGTTTTGTGTAATGGACTTGGTACACTGGAAACATCCCGATGACCCATATGCGAAAATCCCTGAGGCTATCGGTAGCCAACGTGCTAAAGTCCACGCTCCCCTTCAACTCTGACACAGACAGGGGAACTCTCCTTGAGTTGCAAAAAAACACTGACTGAGACCGGATTTGAACCCTTGATCCAGGCGCTACCCCCTGACTGGCAGGATATTAGCCTACTCAGCCACCATAGGCTAGCTGCTGGGTTGGATCGTGTGAATTACAAGCTAGGTGCTATGGTCGTGTTAGTTCCATTTCTATCTACCTTCCAGGTTACACCACGTCTGACTCAGACTGTGAACATTGCTCTAAACGGTACAATAACTGCTTACACCCTAACTAATCAAGTGTCTATGTGTATCAGATTCAAATTCTGAGCTAACGGTCACGGTAGCTTTGAGGTAGAGCGCTGGCCTCGCAAGTCAGCCATGGACAAGCGTAGGTTCGATCCTGGCTGGCTGCAGTGATACTTTTTCATGAGCTGTCACCACTGGCTTGTCCATGTAACTTTTTACCGTTAAGGTACCTCGCTGTCTTTAGATTGCCGCACAGGCCTACTGGCCTATGGTGACGAGCAGTTGAGGTTTTTAAATTTTTTAAAGTCGATAAACAAGCTCTTGGGGCTGCAAAAAAATCACTCAGCTATTGTTTAATATTACTTGATGCATTAACTTAATTGTCTTAAACTAATTTTAAAAGAACTTGTTGAAGTAATTTTCAACAGTATTTTGATGACCGGTTTAGTAAAGCATCAAACAGAAGAGATGTCAGAAACTGCTCAATCATGTTTTAACTCAGCCTGAGAATCATTCAGCTACGGCTGTTTGCCGAATTTTATGAACATTTTGTTCCCTGCAGCCTCGTGCATTTTTACTAAAATACACCTCCCGGTCCCACTACATTTGAATAAATCAGGTCAGCCAACTTCTAGCTTTTACAAGCTTTTAAATGTAAGATTAAGACTTTTCCTGGGAGGGTGAGTTTTTTATAATGTAGAAGAGTTTTTTAATTAAATTTAAATGTAAAGACATGGTTTGCATGGTTCTTTGCAAACCAGTTGACCTTAACGGCAACTTTGACCTATCCACGAGCCATTTATGGACGACGAATGGAAACAAGTAACAAGTAAGTAAGTAAGCTGAAAATCATTTCACACTCGGAAGCTCAACAATGTGGCTGGTACTAGTTGGTGGGTGGTAAAAATTTGTTGAATTCATTGAAAGTAGTCATCACTGATTTAACCCTAGCAGTGGCCAGCCAAAAACTGTAGAATGGCCAACCAATTTTGGCGATTTTGCAGACCTTTTTTTGAAAATTCGTATAAAATTTAAATGAGAACTAAACATAGCCAACCACATATTCTTTTTGTTCAGAAAGAACAGGGGTATCTGAAAATAGTAAAATGGAAAAGATCTAAGAGGTAGTTTTTTCAGCAAAGTAACAAAAATAAAAAAATATTGAAATTTTTTTTGAAATTTCAAAAGCAGCCTCGGTAAAACTTTTTTGTCAGATTTTTTATGGAAAATTCATTATATACATTTTGTAGACAATTTAATCCCCTACATAGAAATGTGTAATATGTTGGGGAAAAAATTTTATTTGTAAGTATTATGTCAGTATATACGGAAAACCGCAAAATGTGAAAATTGTACAGTGTTAGTTAGTACTGTAAATAGGTAATGTAAATATGTATATGCTAATAATAATATGTATATATTTGTAAAGATAATGAAATAAGAAATGTAAAAAGTCATAAAGTTGTTAGTAAAAAATTTTTATCACTTATGATTAGATGAATTTTGGAAATTTTAGGGTATTCGGAAAAAACAAAATTCTACGGTATTTAGTATATAACTTTTTTTAGAAATTTATTTCTCCAAATACTATATATACATTTAGTAGGACATTCAATTCCCTACATAGAAATGTATAATATGTTGGGGAAAGAATTTTATTTGTAAGTATTATGTAAGTATATACGGAAAACCGCAAAATGTAAAAATTGTACAGTGTTAGTTAGTACTGTAAATAGGTAATGTAAATATGTATATGCTAATAATAATATGTATATATTTGTAAAGATAATGAAATAAGAAATGTAAAAAAGTCATAAAGTTGAAGGTAAAAAATTGTTATCACTTATGATTAGATGAATTTTGGAAATTTTAGGGTATTCGGAAAAAAAATTCTACGGTATTTAGTATATAACTTTTTTTAGAAATTTATTCCTCCAAATACTATATATACATTTAGTATATTATATCTATATATTATTCCTGCAGGTATTTAGAAACAATAAAATATATAAATATACATATACACAGGGTAGTGGCATATTATATAAGAGATAACGTGTGATTGTAGGTCCGGTCACCATATAGGAAAAATTACTAAATTGTTATTTTTTATATTAGGCCTACTCAATAATGAAATATATCCTACCTTACAATTGTAAAAGTAATAAAAATAAATATAATTACTCACCCCCGTCCCATTATTATGTTATCCTGTTGGTTTATATCGCACTCGTATATTCGTGACATTGTACGAAAAACAATGTTTTTTTACAAACAATATTTCACACACTTCAGTAATATTTATGCATAATAAAATGCATAAAGATTACTGTTATATACACACACACACTTCACTAACACTAACACTCCGAAATAATACAGGATTTAGCAATAATTCGCGGATAACAAGCGAGCGCGAACTCACATAGCACGGCGAAAGAATCATGTGATGGCGACTTCTACGACGCATTAGATGTCAGAAGAGTGACGCATTTCCTTCGTCTTCCACAGCGCAGGCGGAAAAGATGATGCGCAAGGCTGCCAATGTCAAAAGCTAAATTTCTTCCTCTTCAAAATGAAATATTATATGACTAGTATTTATAACTTGCACTGGATGTAATTCGTATTTTAAAAACTATCGTATTACATCTGTTGGCCAACTGTTAAAAAGTCAGAAAACAGCTGTGTTCATAAAATCGTAACTGTTGTGCAATCAATATTTCGTTCTAAAAATCAATACCTCAGTGAAACTAAACTCTTTGGCTATGCAGTGGTACCACCCGCAACATCCTAAGACAAAAATTACCCGAGCAGGGTAATTCCAAAGTAGTCGTGTTTTTACATTTTCCGAGCGTCGACTGCAGGAATGGCGTAGCGGCAAAATTTCATTGTAATTATAATCGTCGTGACATTGTTATACAACTTGTAAACGGTTCATTTATGTAATAAAATGAAAGTTCAGAATGTGATCTTTCGAATGGTATAAATATTGTTCACTTCTGAGTTGACTATTAATGTTTTTTTTACCGTTAAAAAAATTTTGACCCGTTCTATCGTATTACGATAGTGGCCATTTTAAGGCATCACGTAAATCTATCGTATTACGACATATGGCCACGGCTAGGGTTAAACAATCTGCTACTGCGACAGAACATGGAAACAGAAGTGACTTTTGCAAAATTTGAGTAACCTAACATTACCTAACTGCCACAGTGTGCTGTTTTTAGTCCTTTTCATATTCATTACGTCTTTTATCCAATCCGTGTTTTTCACTTCCAGGTAACAGGAATGAGCACCAAAATATTTGGTAAGCTGTCATTGGTCATAGAGTGTGATCTGTTGGACCAACACACGAGGCTGCAGGGGGAAAGCCGCTTGAATTCTGGGAGTAAACTGCAGGAACTGAGCAAATTCCACACTATGGCAGACGCATGGAGTAAATGCCGCACTCCCAAACAGAAATGTTGCCTGCGAAACTAGAGTTATCATCTAACCTAACCACCAAAGCACGCTCACTTGGGAATGTAGTGCTGATGTTGTTAAACATTGTGACACATTTGGTTGCGAACGTCTTGAGAGTGCTCTCGTACTGGATGAGCTCTCTGGAGAACATGTTACATCTTGCTGCTGCAAGGAGGTCCACCTGCAACACCAGTTTAAAATCAGTACAATCATGTCTAGGAAAACGTCAACCTCAGATAGTAACAAGACGAGGGATTGGACCAATTAGACGATGTCGATTTCTATCGAAACAGTAAGAAATACCACTGGGATAGAAACGCACAAATATACTTTCAACAGAATATTATAGCAAGCTTCACTAACTATAAGTTAACCCTTTGCGATCGGAAGGCCAGCAGGAGTGGCCACAACGCAGTTGGCAGCCAGTCGGAATTATTTCCGTATAACTTGGTTCAGACGGTCGGACAGCCTGCTGTACTGGCCACATCCCACTCCGTGCCACCTCGGCATTCATCATGGCGGCTCACTCCCGGCAGCCCAGAATTGTTTTCACTGATCATTTAGTTCAACAATTCCTCACTAGATTGCAGCACTCTACAGGCATCATAAAACAGTTGGAATATTACAAACGAAAATATTGTTGTCGGCCAGTCCTGCTGGACGCCCGAGCATTCGTTGGATTTCATGTTGGCCAGCACTGCTGGCCGTCTGATCGCAAAGGACAACTGCTGTGGAAAAAATCTGACTTCCGCGCGCTAATAGCGGCGGCCAGTAGTGCTGGCCGCGCATTTGCTGAGGAATAGCAGCAAATATCCATTCCGATGGCAAAGTGTTAAAAAAAGACAAAAATATAGAAATAAGGAAAAATTGTAAAAAATAAAATAGGAAATAAAAAAGAAAGAGGTTATATTTCTTCAAACTGCTTATGCCCTTAGTTTATTTATGTTACTTATAATAGAACATGTTTTTTTTCAATTGACAAGTAATAACAGGAGTTAACTATAAAAAAGGCCCGGAATGTAAACATATAATAGGTAAAAATGGATAAAAGGATCACTGCTAAAACAATAAAACCAGGTCTCATAATGCATTTGAAATGTTTATTTTTTATCAGCATTCATATTATCTATATCTATAAAAGGCAAAGCCCTGGCTGACTGACTCAGTCATCACTAATTCTCCACCTTCCCATAGGTAGAGAGCTGAAATTTTGTACACTGATTATTTAGGCATAAAATAGGAAAACTACATGGTTTTCATCCTGATCTGACCTTAGGGTTCCGCCAGAGATCCCGACAAAGTTCCCATGTATTTCTTATGGACATTCACTTTTGTTTGAGCTAATGAAAATAAAACAACTGATCTTAATTCGTAGTAGTTCCACGGGCTAACCACAGAATGCAGCACACACAACTGTCATAGTTTTTATTAATTATTTGGGGGCGAAGCCTACGGGAACAGCTAGTTCAAAATAAAGCGGATATACATTAACCACCAGTTATTTGATAATTATGTTCACAAGTCAGTGCTATTAAGATTGTTAATATCATAAAAAAAAAAAAAAAAAAAAAAAAAAAAAAAAAAAACTAAGGGGCTCTGGGCATAGGTAGATTGATTTCCAACTAGAGTTGAGCAATTGGTTAGTGGTGCGATTACAGTTGTAGTTGCGTTGCTAAACATCTGCATACGTCTGTGACATAAATTGAGTTCAGGTGAGACGAAAAATGGAGTGGAGTTAACATTTTGTTGGCTTAAGTACTGACAACATATAATGTAATCATGCTAATCATGTAATGTTTGCTTTGTTACTATTCTATTTTACTTGGCCAAGTACAGACAGTAATTTAAACCTAAATATAATATCCTGTAAATCATTTTCAGTGAACAACATAAAAACAACAGACAAAATACAGTGTACAACATGCGACACCAGTAAACATGTTGATCAACAAGACAATGCATTTGAAGTTGTGATGCGACCAGGGCCGTATTTAGGATCGTTGTGGCCCCCGACGGCTCACTCCATTGAGGCCCCTCTATTATTGGTTTATTTGTTTTAAGATTAATTTGTTACAATTAATTTGATTACAATTGATTTTAGTCTGTTTTTGTGGAGTTTCATAAAATCCTCAAGGAATCCAAATTTCTTTGCAACTTCTTTATACTTGTTAGCCCGTAATTCTAGTTGTGCTTTCAAGAGATCAAAGCATGGGGCAGAAATTATTCAATTTGTTGGGTTTCCATTCCTTCTAGAACTTTGTCTGATGTTTTGTCATCAACAGAAAAAATGTTGAAAATGTCTGGTACTGCGCTTGGTGGTGCGAGTTTGCTGGCTCCTCTCTACTTAGCTCCTCTCATTTCTTCCGCAGCTTTCATAAAGGTATCAAAACTATCTCTTTTTCCTCAACGTAGCTTCCAAGAGAATCTAACACTTTAATGGGGACTAATAGCGTTACGGAGGGCTTTTAAAAAACTTTGTTGATTTCCAGTACTGTCACGTCGTCTGATCAGTGAATAGATCTAACGACTAGCTAATTTTTTGAATCGAGACGTGTATTGCCAATTACTCTTGAGTTTCGAGTATTACCATCAGCAATATACTGTTGTCGGTTGGTAGTTTCAAATTGTGTAATGGGATTTTGATAACACATTCCAGATTTGATCGTCTAAATAACATGGTTTCTAACTAATATATGAGTAGCAATAGACGTATTTTAGCCAGTACAATCATTCTGGAAAATGTATAGACAAACTAAACATGGTTTGACCGTTGCTTTCAGCCGATAAAACACAGTCCGGTTGCCATTTTCCCAATATCACTCGGTCTGGACTTCACTTAAAATCGCTTTTTGACTGACATTGTATTTTCCGCTGCAATTTAGGCCGATATTACGCAGTCCAGTTGCTATCTCTTGCCGGCATGTGTCGCGAAGTCAATTTCGGCCAGCATTAAGTGGCCCAGATACAGTTTTTGGCCGATATTATCTGTAACGTCGTCATTTTCGGCTGTTATTACGTAGTCCAGTCTTCATTTTGGCCGATATTAAGTTTTTCCGTCGTCGTTTACAGCTGATATTATGCAGAATGGTCGTCATTTACACACGTTCGGTTGTTTTTTATGACCGATTCGTGCTTCTCGGTCGTCTTTTGCAGCCGTTACTACTCGATTTGGGAGGTCGCGATCGTTTGGAGATCGGCGGGAAATACTCGCTCGAAGTTTTTGTATATTTTTCAAAACTTTTCGAGTTTTTCAAAAAAATTTTCGAGTTCTCGCACACCACTACTAAAATAAATAATTCCATCGGAGTAATAATATTAAAATTGATTTATGAGGTAAAAATGGGAAGCAAAACAAATGTATGAATAACATATTTTTCATAAAATTTTTTTTTAAGTAATATTTTTCAAGCGAAAAAATATCAAGGGGGGCCCCAAGTGAGGCCCCCCAGGCCGAGGCCCCCGGCGGCCGCCGTGACCGCCGTTAGGGAAATACGGCCCTGGATGCGACCGACATGCCCCATCCCATTGCTAGCACTGGAACGTGACTGGTTTTCAAAGCATCGCGTCTCAGATGCGCCTTGTGTGATGTCCCACTTGACATCAATGGTAGGGTCACAGATCGATTGCTCAACTTGTTTACAACTACAGTTGTTTTCAGTCTTCCCGTGCACAGAGTAACTAATTGTCACATATTTTTGGTTTGATTGAGGTCTCATACTACAATAATTAACTAGATGATCGGTTCAAACAGACCTTTTGTAAGCAGTCTAGTTTCTGCCGTTCAAACTCTGCTCGGCTTTGCTTTACGTGATCTTGAACCTAGAAAAATATTTCAATAGATTAAGAAGAAATCACAACAAGGTAATATATATAAATAGAGGATATCGACAAAGAAAAGTCTTATTATAAAAAAGCAAAGTCCTAGGGTGATCTTCAAAACTTAACTAACTTCCCGTTATACAAAAATATAAATTTGATATACTGCTTCTTTAGGTCTAAATACCCCCGTCGCAGCTAACCTGCATACTCAGCAAATTTCCAATGGACATATAACTGACTTAATACTACATAAAGCCACTTAACAAGTTTCATAACAATATATTCACAAATAATCAATATATACAATTTTAATTATTCTCCATAAGAATAACGTTGGAGCTGAGTACGCAGGTTTGCTGCATCAAGGAATTAAAAAAATGGATTTTTATGATAATATCAATATAACTTATGAAGGTGAAGTCATATACCAGTTTTTATTCATTTATGTTCATAATTAAGGGAGACAGAGCATTTAATTATTATCCATAAGAATAACATGGGGCTGAGTACGCAGGTTTGCTGCTACGGGAGCCTTTAGGAAAAACATTTTTTTTTAGAGCAAATATCAATGGACCACAACCAGATCAAGCCGTATACCAAGTTTCGTCAGTATACGTTCATAAATAAGAGAGATATAAATTTTTTATTTTCCTCCATAAGAATAACATTAGACAACGTACTGTGTTTAGCACTTTCAATACCTCTGTAACCAATTGACGTAGAGGAATGATCAAAATACCAAACGTGTTTTTTAAGCTGAATCCAATGGTAAAACAACAGTTAGACTATTTCCAAAATTATATGTACAAAATTCAAAAAACCCATTTTTGGGGTACAAAACCCCCCCAAAATACCCCCTCTGATGGTGCGATCTGGCTAGTTTTCGAACTTAAAGTCATAAATGTTGCTTTACACGTTTATACCAAATTCAATCAAAATCGGATCATTTTTACGAGAGTTATTGTGCTCACGGACACATATATATATACATATATATATATATACCCCGTAGCAGAAAACCTGCATACTCAGCGAATTTACGATGAATATATATGTTTCTTAATACCACATAAAGCCACATACCAAGTTTCATCAACATACGTTCATAAATAAACGATTTATGACATTTAATTATTCTCCATAAGAACAACATGGTGGCTGTGGCTGAGTATGCAGGGTTGCTGAAGCAAGGAACACAAAAAATGGGGTTTTATACAAATATCAATATAACTCAAGACGGTAAAGTCACATACCAAATTTTATTAATTTATGTTCACAATTAAGGGAGATAACACGTTACTTATTCTCCATAAGAATAGCATGGGAGCTGAGTACGCAGGTTTGCTGCTATGGGAACTATCGGCCAAAATATGTTTTTTAGTGCAAAGAACAATAGACCACAACGATATGAAGCAATATGCCAAGTTTCATCAGGATAAGTTGATAAATAAGCGAGATATACAATTTTTCTTATTCCCCATAAGAATAACATTGGACAACGTACTGTGTTTAGCACTTTCAATATCTCTGTAACCATTTGACGTAGAAAAATGACAAAACACCAAATTTTGCATCTTATTAAGCTGATTCCAATATAAAAAACTAACATTTGACATTTTCAAAAATTATATGTAAAAAACTCAAAAAACCCATTTTTGGGTTACAAAACCCCCCTTAAACCCCCCCAAAATACCCCTTCGGATTGGTCGATCTGCCTGGTTTTCGAACTTAAAGTCATAAATGCTGCTTTACACGTTTATACCAAATTTCATCAAAATCGGATAATTTTTACGAGAGTTATCGTGCTCACGGACACATATATATATATATATAGTTTTGAACGAATGGTGTTTTTGGGGTCTGGGGACCTCAAAACGATAAGTTATCATGGTCCCGAGCCTAGGTCTTACCATGCCAACTACAGTAATAGCTTCTTCCCTATAGGGGAAATTCGCTAATACAGTTTCGAACGAATGGTGTTTTTGGGGTCTGGAGACCTCAAAACGAAAAGTTATCATGGTCCCAGGCCTTACCATGCTGACTACAGTAATAGTTTCTTCCCTATAGGGGAAATTCGCTAAAAAGGAAAAGTTTCAATGTTATCCTTACGGACATTAAATTTATTTGATTATAGATAAAAACGGAATAAAGAATACAACCGCAACTATTGTATTCCCAGGTGAAACTGGGTACTAAGATATAGTAACTAGTCTTTTAATAAAAAGGATAAAGAAACAGATTGTTCACAAAGTTAAGATTTGTTCTTGTTATTTTTGAGTAAAATTATTACTGGAAAATAACTTATTTTAAGCATATATGACTTAGGAGAGCTAATCCAAAAAGCCCACCACACCAAGCCGTAAAATGGCATTTCCCAGAAGTACGATAATTGATTCTTATGGAGACATGCTGCTATGATTGGCTGTGAACCATCTGCACTTCTTGGGTGTTTTTAACACTTTCGCTGCCTTTGACATGTTTAAACATGAAAATCTCATGTTTCAATTTTGAGCAATGTTCCGATTCCGGGACACCCGCAGAAAAAGTGTTAAAAGTTCAGACGATGAAACCAAAAGAAAATGCTGAGCATTCATGCAGCCTACAACATGACTTATCTATACTTTGGACGCCTCGACATAGGAGGGAAGAGCATTCTACTATACTTCTGCCTTGGAGTGGTGAGCAAACCACATCAAAAATTATGTGCTGAACTTCCATGCCATGATGAAAGAGGATAAAGAGATTAAACTGTCTTAAGAGGGGATTTACACTTTTTACAAAAAGTTATATGTCAATTCCAAGACGCCTATAAAAGTTTAGAGACAATTTGACCAATATGATGATGACATGGGTCAGCAGCCTTCAATCCACATTTGTCCATTTGCATCACAACCTGTCTCGTTCCGTTTAGTGTTTTACTTTACAATTATGTCCGTTGTATGTGTTCAGGTGTGCGTTTAAAAAATGTTTTTATGTTGACGGCCTTCAAATTAAGAGAATAGAACATTCATGACTGGTTTGATGATGACTTCACTTTATAAAGTCTAAACTAATTGCCACAACAACAAATTTTTGATTACTTGAAAGCAGGTATTTAAACCACTTTATTAGGACAATTTGAGTTAAAGACCATAGCGAATGTGGTAGGTACACCCCACAATCTATGTTGTTCACATCTGTATACAATCTTAGGTGAACATTTGTATTTTATCTCTGCCTTACTGATACTTTTGGCAAGTTAAACAGCAAATTTGTCTTAACTTTTTGAAAAATTAAAACACTATTACAAAACAAAAAATTAACCAGTGGCTGGGGTGTAGAAATTAGATTTTACAATTAAATCCTAAATAAAATGTTTATTAGGGTTCAAATTTAAAGCTTAAGTAGACTCCCTCTAGACCAGGAATTGAGCCGGATTACCAAATGGCCGAACAAATCAGCGGTATTTTGGGAATACCGACTACACAAATAACCACCTGCACATAAGAATCATTATTTCAGATGGTTTAAGCAATTAAGAAACTAAAATCATCCGTCGACTGAACTGACATGTTTATTTGAATTTTGACCAGAAACTAAACAAACAAGTTGACTCCTGTCGATTTCTGCCATAAAAACCCTCTCATGATTACAGTTGACTCATTTTTTTGGGGGTCAGCCGAACCAACCCAGACCGGTCTGGAAAGAGTCTACTGTAGCTACCATTTACTATCGATGTACTTAATGACCTCGATGTGCTAATGTGCTAACTCCTATGGACTTGGAGAGCAACAAGACAACCTTTTCCATCCTGATGTCCCACCTTTCTGTACTTGTCCATGAGACTGACGTTCTCGGGATCCAGCTGTTTGGAGACGTCTTTCATCCAGTTGAGGCCGGCACGGTACTTGGTCCTCGTCTTCTCCATCTCCTGAATGGTCTGCAGAGTGTCCGCGATGGCGTGCGCTCGGAACGACTCCACTTTCTTCACAATGTCAACAAACTTTCTGATCAAATTGTAAAGGCCATTTTTAAAAACTTGTAATTAATCAACTAAAAAAGGAAGGATTAGGTTTTGATTTAGAAAAGCACTGGGCTTAGGGTAAAATAATTATAAAGGAAAGATTGCCAAAGAACTTACTCTCGAAGAGAAAAGGCAAATTTCACTTAATCATTCTGACAATTATGAAAACATGGCAATAGTTAGTTCAACTGTGTCTGCACACTTAAATGATAAATGAATGAATGTCTCAACATACAATTAAATAATAACATAAATAACAATAGGTGTTTAACGTATAAAAAATAACTAAGTTAGTTGGTGTCCTGCTATCTGCATGGGAATCTTGCAAGTCAGATGTTTTGAAAATTTTGCATTATGATCAGCTGACTAATTAAACAAATTAAATGAAATACAAATTAACATTGGAAGTTTGAAAGCTTATAGTTCGGAGCACTGAATAAGAATTTTTTCCAAAACCCTTAGAGGCAGATCAAGAGGGACAGAGCTTTTGATTGATACAAGACATGTATACATAATATTAGATTTAGAGGGTGAACATTTTTGAACAAAATCAAGAAATAACTAACAAATGTCCCGTTCTCTGCACGGTGATCTAGCAGGCACAGAAACATATGTGTTAAAAGTTTATTTACGTTATAACTAAAAATATGACTATTAACATTACAACTTTGAAAGCCTATGGGGCTCTGAAAGTGGAGGTTTTCAAAACCCCAAAAGTCACATCTGGAGAGTCCAAGCTTCTTCATTGACAATAAACATGTATACAAAATAATAGTTTTAGGGTTCTAAAATCGCCGAACAAAAATCAAGAAATCTTTAATCATATTATAGATTATTAAGATTATATTAACAAAATAATATTATAACAAAAGAGCAACATAACAATAAAGTTTAACAACAAATAACAATACAAATAAAAGAAGATAGCTCAAATTTACTATACACAGAGTAAATAATAATGACTGGAAAATTACGTAACAAATAATTATATAACATCTACTAATGACTCTAATCTGGCACCTTATCTTTACAAGGAAAGGAAAAATTACCCTGTGCAATACAACCTGATATAACTATCATCCCATAATTTCCATCTTTATCTAAAAATTAGCATAACTAACCTGTACAGTGCTCATGGGAATTCACAGGAAAAATTGGCATTTGATAAGAATGGACTATGTGTTTTCAGTTGTTGGTCCTCTGGGTGAATATCCTACACAGTCATTACAATCTGATGATAAACAGCCACTGTACCTTCTGCAGAGCTCGGAGTGGGTCCTGAAAGGCCAGTCGCTGTTGTCCCGTTGTTGAAAGAGTTTTCCCCACCACAGCCATCATTTTCCCAGCTTCCGTTTTTTCATCAAGTTTTGCCGATTCTTTTAAAAACCTACCCATGGAATTTTCTTCATATGCTAGAGCTGGAAAACAACATACTGTAATTAAAAATATTTTTAAGAAATAATCAAGTTGTCAATTTTGTAGGGACTGTGTCAGAAAACCGAAACATAAAACGATCATCCAAAATAAAATTACATACACTGCACTACCAAGCAAGTGTGTACTAGCTCAACTATTTAATGTTATGTTGTGTTTCATATTTTTTTGACTTTGTGGTTATATGAAAAATGTAATCTTTAGAATACTTTTATGAATAAAGTTGGGCATTATTATAAACTACAAACTTTTAGAACTTGTGCGAAGGAGAATGTTAGGAATAAGACGGGTAACTACTTATCCCCCTCTGCTCCATCACTCTGTTGGTTGAAGTAATTTGTTTTTTCCATCCCTGTGTCATATCATATACTCCATGGGCACAAAAAGAAAATGAAAAATGAATTTGAAATATTTCATGGCCAATGTCACCTTTTTTATCACAAAGAGAAAATAGTCACCGAGATGTCATGGATGCGGTATTACACATATGTTGGTTTAGTTATGATAATAGTACTTAAATAAAAAGTTTATTTTAAGGCCGTCCCCTTGAGTTAAAAAAGTTGGAAAAACATGGTTTTATATAAAAAATTTGATTTGTTTCTATGCTGTTAAAGTGCAAAGTTCTTTGCTTTAACTGAAATGGAAAAGTAATATTAAGGGTGGGTATTAATGTAGAGTCAATTGTGGCAGTTATTTATTTATGTTGTGTTGTGGCTAACCTGCAAAGATTGTAATACTGCTTCCCTACCACCTCAGTGACTCTTCTCTCTTTGTGATTAAAAAGTGGTTGGTTACCAAGAAATATTTCACAAGTGAGTATTTGGTGTAGTGGTAAAGGCGACAGACTCAAAAAGTGTGGCAACAGCCCTGTTATGGGTTCAAATCCCGGTCCTAGCTAGTACATTTTATTAGTACTGTACAACTTAAACCTTATTGACACCCCTTGTTTCCCTAGATAGGTTCCACACACAAATCTATGGTCAATGTGGATGGGTAAAGTTAAAATAAGAGGCTACTAAACTCTCTTAAAAATTCAGATTTATTGTCTCTATGGAGTAGACTTCATCTGTTTTAAGGTAAGTCTGCTCTCCTAATTAAACCTAAATCACCATCCCTGGCCCTTTATTAAATAAGCCCTTCTCAGCCCTTTCTTGAAGGATATGGTACCAACCATAGTTAAAACCTTAATTTGAGAAAAGTTTAAACATTATCCAAAAATAGGCCTAAACATTTTAAAATAAAACAATATGGCAGAACATTTTTGAGGGAAAGACATTCTTTAATAGTTTTATCCTACAATGATTAGCCAAACCATTTTATTTCTTGATGTTATAACTTACCACATTACATCTATGACATTATAACAATCCAAACATGCAAATGAGCAAGCTCAACCATTTATCAAAATAATCCTTTTTTTAAATAAATGTTGTCTACAGAATAGCAATACATATTTCTTTACCCTAATACATCCAATCTTTTGTTTTATATTGAAAGAGGATAAATTTTGTCTTCTATTAATCTAGGAAATATTTTGAACTTTCACGAAACCCTCAATCTAATGTTAAACGTACAAAAAAAAACTTTGTACGATTTAGAACAAGCCCAATTTAATCACTTATTCAACATTCCAACAAATTTTGCGATGCAATTGATAATTAACTTTGAACATGTCGGTACATGTCGGTGTAAATTAAGTCTAGGATCATATACTTTTCAATTTTTTGGAACGAACACATAAACAAGACCTCAACTAAAATTAGTCCAGGTTTACAGCCTCATTCATCAATTTCTTTCTCCGGGGATATAATTATTACGATGCAACCTCACAACACTCTACTCACAGTTGCTCTTCTTCTGGTACTCCTCGAGGATGGTCTGCAGTTGGGCGCAGCTGTGCTGTATGCTGAGGAAGAGCTCCAGTTTGGCGTCCAGTTCGGCGTCGCTGGCCACGATGCACTCGTCTTCCTTCTTGCCGAGCTTCCGCGACACCGTCTGCTTGGTGACCCAGAAGTGGTATTGCACCTTGCTCATTGTGGAATTTTGCCTGTGTGAGTGGTGGTCCGCCCATCTCCCTAGAGGATCTCCGTGCGATCTGGAACAGACGAGCGGGAGAGCGGTGAAGATTTGTCGCCAGACTGGGTCGACAGCCAAGATGCTAGCGCTCTTGCGGATATTGGACTTAACTTTTGCTCTAACAATGACAATATCAATGATCTGCAAATAAAATCTAATATTTAATTTATTCAGATTTGGCCTCAAACTAGAATCAATGTAAATTTTCCCCTATCTTAACACTTGATCTTGATTACTGTGACTTTTCACAAATTACAAAAAATGTTTTTCCAAATTATGTGGGGGGGGGCAACTGCCCCTCCTTGCCACTCCCTAATTACGCCTAGGAACCAATTGGTGCACTTCCTTGAGATTTGTATAATAGACCGCAGACTTAATCCAGTAATTTTCTAATAAAAAAACCCAAAATAATAATAGATAACAAGCATATTACTTTCGTATGCTGCACTCTATAGTGATCGTCACACTAAGCTTATAATTATGACGGAACAAAGTGAAGGAATCTATGTCTTAGCAGAGACAATGACTCGTTATCCGTCAGTGTGTGTTCGTAATGCAATGTCGTTTTATTGTAGATCGGCTGCTCGGATCGTTTTCAGATTTTACACAAATGTTTTCCAGTACACTTCACCCTTCCAGTTCAAAAATGGGACACATTCGTTAAACCCTTTTTTTTATTAATTAACATTTAAAAGTTGAAAAATTTCTTTAAGGTAAAGCATTGGGCAAAAATTACTGTTTGTACATTACGAGTGTTCGGTATTTATTGATATTGATTGTAATAATGTAATAATATTTAAATTTGAAATATTACCGCCCCGATCCAGCTGACAGGTATGACGCCTTCCCCCATTGGAGAACACTTGACCACGTGACAATGTTTCCCTCTCCTCTCAGAAAAGCGTTATTTTTTATAAAATATTGCTGTCTCTTGTAAGCCGCCTTGGACATCGGACATTGTGTCCTTGTTCAGTACCTATATTCTCTTAATTATTCTCAAAAGTTTAATTCTCTAACTCTTTTTCCCACATAGTTGGGTTGTTTCTCTATCCACATGGTTGGGTTGTTTCTCTCATTTAGTTTGTAAATTGTAAACACCTTTTTATTTACTGTTTTGTGATAGTGTTAGAGTCAGTGTTTTGTGTCTCAAGATTCTGGGCAACCGTGACTACTGCGTACCTCCTCAAAACCTCATAAACTGTGAACTGTGAAGTGCGATACGTTGTGATCGCTAAATCGGGCTTCTGAGCAAAGAATTCGTCTTCCGCGGCACTGTCACCCCCTGGGAAAACGCAGATGCCGCTGTGCCACCTTTCTCGAGTAACACATCCCAAGATGTTAAGTGGACTAAGGATATTTGGTGAGTGAACAATTCACAGCCTTTTATTTACCTGTGTTATAGTTAGTATACTCTAACTATAACTTGTTTACTAGTGTTATACTCTAATATTGTATAAACTTTCAATTTTAGACAGTGAACCCAGTATTTCCGGCAGCTAATTAGTCATCAATTTTCTCAATCTTCCAATCATTTCATTTCATATTAATTAAATTAATTCCCAAACAATTAACATGGTCCTTCGAGTCAGATAGTTTGAGTTACAGTCCTTAAAATATACAATCCACAAACTTTAGAATCTTACACGTGCATTTTTGGCGGTAGAAGTAAGACATTTTGGCCATTTTGGCCGCGTGATCAATTGTTGCCATTCGGGGTTCACCAACAGACGCTCATGCCAACAGGTTATCACCCCTACCAATAGTTCACATAGTCTCGTCCACATCTCGAAGACGCAGAAGGCCCGCGGATTTTTAGCAATGTGCTCTCGTCCCTCTCTCTCTAACATTGTTATGCTACACTTCCGTCGTAACGGTACTCCTGTCAGCTGTGATCTTTAGAAATATCACAGCTCACCTGATAGTTTGATTAAATCTGACGCCTCTTGACATAATTCACATCACTTGTTCATATTTGTAGGGTTTTATTTATTTTATCTTTGAAATATTTTGCCATTAGTGTTTGCTATTAATAATATTTTCACAACACACTGTTCTTATCCATTTATTTGAACTAAGAATAATTATTGAATAGTGAATTTGAATAAATAGCTTTTGAATATTGTACTCTCAAGATATTTTAATTGTAATACAGTACTCATGTTTTATGCCTCATTACCGTTACTGTTACAAAGGTGATTTAATCAACTTGACATGTCATATATTCACTGCTGAATTTCAGCCATTGCATGAATTTTTGTGATGAAAATAAATTGAATTGAATCGAACTGTTGAGGTTTTAGATTTAGACAATGAAGAGGCGGATATGGACGTTCTGTCTGTTGATCAGGACACAATAAATGACTTGTATGCCACAATTATGGCCAAAATGGAGGCTTTAACTCCAGCCGCTGAGCCCCCCACTCCCTTTTCCGTACACTCTCTGGAGCATGCTCCTCACCCTCTTATGCCTATAAGGTTACCCAAGCTTGAATTGAAGCACTTCTCAGGATATCCGTTATCTTGGATTTCGTTTATCAATCTGTTTGATTCGACTATACATAGCAATGCCTCTCCAGCAATGTTGCCAACTGCAATGTTTCAGTATTTACTGAGTGTACTCTCGGGTGAGCCTTTGAATTTAATAAGGTCACTCACTCTCTCAGCAACTAATTATATGGTTGCTTATATACTCCTTCAAGACAGGTATCATATCATTCACCAAGGAGGCTAGTTACATTACACCTCAATCAGGTATTGGACCTGCCAAACATCTCCACTTCATCTCCCAAGAATATGAGGGCATTCGTGAATCTTTATCACGAAAATACCCAGGCATTGAAGGCTCTTAACAGCGACATATCTGCAAATAACCCTCTCCTCTCAGCTCTAATTCTCCGTAAAATGGACAATGCGTTAAGGCAACGATTATAAGTTTACCGCTCTTCTCATGTCGAAGAAGAGCACACTCCTCATACTCTCCCGGAAGTGGTCGATATTATTAAGTTCCTCAGTGAGGAATGCAATCATGTGGAGGAAGCTAGCCTTCACAATCTTACGGTTTCCTCTAATAAACCAATCTCAAGCTCTAGCTCGGCTCAACAAAATCCAAATCAGGGTAAGCGAGAGCATTTTACCTCACATCCTGTCTCTATGGTGGCCTCGTCCACCCCTCGCTCTCAGCCATCATCCATGGCATACTCGTGCTTTGCGTGCAACCAGGGGACCCATAAAGTGTACAGTTGCCCTAAATACTCTTATCTAAATCTCAACCAGCGTTATAAACTGGTTAAGGAGTCTAAGCGGTGCACTTCCTGTTTAGGAAATCATTCGTTTCAAGAATGCAAATCTCAGACAACCTGCAAAACGTATCATAAGCGACACCACTCATCTCTCCATTTTGAGAAGCCTCAAAATAAATTTCAAGACCCAAAAAATACTTGCCAGAATGACGCTCCTCTCTTGTAAAGCAAACGAGGAAACACAACTTGGGGATGCAGTTTCCCTATTATCCGCTCAAGCAACTTCTCCCTCTCAATGTGGTAGCACTACCGTGCTTCTGGGCATAACAATCAAATTGACGGCCCAGAATGGTGTCACTCATGTATTCAGAGCTCTGCTGGACAGTGGTAGCACATGTGAATTTATTTCTGAAAGGGCGGTATAGCTCCTAGGCGCCCCTCCTATACTCTCGGACCTACAGGTGGTAGGACTCTCGCAGATGACAGCCCACATTAAAGGATCTGTCCTTCTTAACATAGAAACTCTCTCGGGCAAGAATATTGCCTCTCAGCATCAGGTTTATATATTGGATAAAATATATGTTGACTTACCTCGAACTGCTATATCTCAGGAGGTACTCAGGCGTGTGAAACCATACACCCTCGCAGACCCAACTTTTCACATTCCTGGGCCTGTAGACATTTTGATTGGTGGATCTCTATTGCCTCTAATCTTGACTAACCAATCTTACTCCTTGGGTCACAATATGCCTCACGTCATCGGCACTCAGTTTGGCTTCATTGTTATAGGTTCAGCATCTTCTGTGTACTCTAGCCGGCCAATAAGCAACATCTCAGTATCTCTACTTGCTACCTCCAATGATCTACATGCCTCACTCCAAAAATTTTGGCAGCTGGAAGAACCTCCTCGTGCCAATAAAAGGTCCACCAAGGACCTTTACCAAGGAGCACCAATGCGACATGCATTTTGACTCCACTAATTCCCGTCGTGATGGCGGGCAGTAAATTGTCCAACTTCCTTTTAAAGAAGGTCACCCTGAATTAGGTGACTCACTTATTGCAGCAAAGCGCCGATTCAAATCGCTCAAAAATAAATTTTCTCGAAATCCAGAGTTCAGGTCAGTTTACTCGAAATCGATCAAAGATCACATAGACCAAGGTCACATGGTCAAAGCGGCCAATTCTGACCTCTCTTCACCTCACTACGTTCTCCCTCACCATGGGGTAGTCAAAGAAAATAGTAGCTCTACCAAGCTTCGCATAGTATATGACACAAGTTGCAAAACAAGCTCTGGTAACTCTCTCAACGACTCTCTCATGACAGGTTGTAAGTTGCAAACAGATATCTGCGACATCCTCATGCATTTCAAATCACATTGTATCGTTTTTACATGCGATATTCGACAAATGTACTTGCAAATCTTGTACTATGGCGGGACACTGCCACTGAACCAATTAATATGAAATTATTTAATTTCATATTAATTAATTCCCAAACAATTAACAACAAGATACTAATAAAATATTGTTTCGTAATTAGAAGAAACTACTAAAAAATGGTCCTATTTATATGTTTTATGATTAAATAAATAAATTACTCTCCGTCTGACATGAATTCATTCAATTTATCAAAGGGTTTTCAAATTTTTAGATTAAAAAAACTAACACCAGTTTTTACAAAAAATAAAGGTAACGTGAGTAATGTGAGTGAGTTAATAGTTTATCTGCTGGATTGCAGCAGCCATTTATTTCTTATTTATTTCTACCAGCTGTGTTCTTTTGTCAGTTTATAATATTTAAATATCCTGTCATAGCAAACCTGCGTACTCAGCTAATTTTTAATTTAAAAATATATTTCTCACGGCATAGGCAACATACTGTGTTATTTTTTGTTGAAGAATTTTACCTCTAACATAATTAAGAAAAATTGATCCTATTACCGGAAATTAACCGAAATTAAAGTCGATATTTACCTACTGAATCCCCAAGATCAAGACTATTTATTTAATATTTTTTTAATATTTCATACTAACATTTTTGTTGATAAGGTAAAATAAAAATGTTACAATCATTATAAGCTGAATATTAAATGAGAGGTCAGTTCTCTCATTGGCCTGCTGATGACTGGTGTGACTGGTCGAAATCCATAGCCTAGTACTATCTTTTATATATGTTTACCATCTGTGTGTGAATCAGTATAAGCGTAAATATATCTTAAGTGTTGTAAGACATCTTTTATTACATCCCGTAAATAATAACAACGTAATATGCTGATAAAAAAGTTGTTTAATATTTTGTGATGAAATTTCGGTTAGAACTTACGTTAATGGTAGTAACTTCATCTACCATTTCTGAGTTCGGTCATCCCATTATGCGAATATTTGAGCGTACTCCTAGTACAATTGCATTACCATCTCAATATGTCTGATTAATATTCAGCTTATAATGACTGTAACATTTTTATTTTACCTTATTAAAAAAATGTTAGTATGACATTTTATTATAAAGACTTTTCAATTATTCATTTATTTTGGATTTTTTAAATGGCAATAAAAATAAATGTTTCTACAGCTAAAGTATAGTTAGGCCGGGAAGAAAGCTCAATGGCCTGCATCAGGGGTCAGTAATCGCATCTCTTATCTTCAAAGAATCTGTAGCTGGTAAAAATTTACAAAAGCCAAAATTGTTTAAGATAGTAATCCATCAGAAGGTGCAATAACGTTTTAAATTTTGTTTTACATTTTATTAAACATTTTTATCTTTAAAAAAATAAAACATATATTTACAATCATACTGTTCTCACGCCATGTAAGATGGTGAATATACATAAAAGGTAATACCGGGCAATCAATTGCAACCAGTCATGGCATTCATCATCAGGCCCTATCATAGAATGTTATATGAAAATATAAAATAGAAGAACAATATATATGTAGTATTACATGAGTATACGTGTGATCTCTGATTAGGCCTGATGATGACCAGTGAAAATAAATTAGTCAAAATACTGTAGATTGTCTTGTAACATCTTTTAGCGTATGTATGATAACTGTATTGAATGTAAGGAAAATATATCTTTATAATAAACAATTTCTCAAGAAAGATCTTTTGTTGGTACCTAAACCATATCTCCCATAATACTTCTTCAAAACGAATGACTCAGCCATCATTTTGAAAATTACCTTCACAGCTAAATTTGAAAAATAAACAATCAATTCAAACCATATAGGTGATTTTCACTTATTTATTTGTACAGGTTGTACCATCTTACAGCAACAAGTTCAATTAGGCCTAACTTAAAACAGGTGACCATAAGTTAATAATTTAGATTTTATAGAGTATATTTGGTTACAGGTGTATCGATGCACAAATATATTTTGTATTGCATTATAGTTTAATTGAAATAACACATATCAAAAACCACTCAAGAAATTATTTACACTCAACAGTACCTATTCAAATGGAGTAGAGAACCACTTTAATGCAACGACAGATTGCAACTCAGCACACACTTAGCTCTAAAAGATGTGTTCATATAGAATAGGCAATAATTCAATGAGTTTCGATCATGATCAGACCAGCAGTTGAAACACATGTTTGAAAATGTGACCTTGAACTGGTGACGATGTTAGATGTATCCATTCGCAATCAATATACGCTTGATTCAGTTGTGAAATACAATAGTATCTGCATCAGCCTTTAACAACCATAAAGACACAAAACTAAAAACCGTAAAAGGGAATCATTTATCATCTTAGATAGAGCGGCAAACCTTATTTAATCAAAAAGTTAATATCATTTGACTGTGTTTTATATAAAATGTTTGTTTATGAAAAACAGTTTATGGATGAATACAAAAATCACTCTAATACTGTAAAATAAATGATAAGAAAAACGCTAAAACTTATCTTACTTTTAATTATGGCAGGCCTATTTTCGTTTCTTTTTAGTAACATGTTAAAATACCCCCGTCGCAGCAAACCTGCGTACTCAGCGAATTTCCAATGCAAATATATGGGTATCACTACTACCTAGAGCCACTTGCCAAGTTTCATTTACAATGTTATTCTTATGGAGAATAAATAAACTGCTATATATAACTTATTAATGAATGTATTTTTGTGAAACTTGGTAAGTGGCTCTAGGTAGTAGTGATACCCATATATTTGCATTGGAAATTCGCTGAGTACGCAGGTTTGCTGCGACGGGGGTATTATGTTTTGCTACAAACTCAAATTCATTAAAAACCTTACTCTATAAGGTAATTGAAAATTGGAACTATGACAACAACAGTTTAGGAGACATTTCCAAAATGAATAAATTAATTCTAAACTAACCGAATGGCTTATGTATTAAAAACATCACTTATTTATATTGAAGTTCAGTGATAGCTTATTTACAAAATATAAAACACATTGAATAATCTATTTTAAAAACATACATTCAAGTTCACAAGACCTAACCATTTAATAAACTGGGTGTATGTTCCCCACGTGGCAATTATTTATGTAGTAGATAATTCTGATGTGTTATTTTACTCACTTATAAGACATTCCTGCCAATCTCCTGACAGTGAAGAAGAAGGCAATCTACTAGAGGCAATGAAAGATTGGCAAATACGCTGCAAATGCCGAAGAGCACTCCCACACCTACCAGCAATGACAGGAAAGCTGGGAACACGATACCTAAAGGACACTGGATTGCCAGACTCATTCAAAATGTCCAACCATGGGTGGAACAGTGGCACAATGAGGCTACAGCTATTTTCGGTTGTACCAGTATATGATACGTAAGACTAGTGTCACCAGTCTGCATTTATTGCCTAGGCGTTTCATGACAACACGTTTGAACCACTGCTCATGTTGGGAAAAGTCCTGCCTTGAAGACCAAAATACAAGTTGGTGTGCAGTCAGGAGTCGCGGTCTGTTTGAATATATTATGGAGAGTGGGGCAACTGGCACAGTGTGTCTAGTCCGGAGCATTCTTTGCAAATTGGCTGGATAGCACAGTGGTTAGCGTGCTAGCCTCATAATCTGAAGTTCGCCAGATCGATCCTGAGCGAAATCCTGAGAAAGTGTTGTGAAGGTTCGATACTGGATCCACCTGCCATTGGTAATTTGGCTATTTTAATGATCCGACTGGCTAAAGAATTAGTTGGTCTTAGTCAGTAACAAGGCTACACACAAAGCATCTCACCTGTTCTACACTAATCATTAACTTAATTCTTATTCACCTTAATATACGCCCTAGTTACCTCAACTTCTTACAAAAAGATAGAGATAGATAGAATAAGACTGACCTATACAGGACCGCGGGCTAGGTCATTGCATCTTTTTTTGGTAAAAAAGGAACAAAACTACGGGCATATGCCTACAGTGTGCCTGATTCAATGTGACAAACACCCCAGCTTAGATTACAAAAGAAAAGAGGATGTTTTGCAGTGGATGGGTACACTACATTTGGTCTTGGGGAGAGTCCCTCACAACAGGCTAGTCGCCTGTGAGCATTGAACATTTTTCAACCTCTCCTTAAATACCCCCATTGCAGCAAACCTGCGTACTCAGCGAGTTTCCAATGATTTTATTTGCCTTAATACCGCATAAAGTCGCAAACCAAGTTCCTTTAATATACATTCATAAATAAGCAATACGTAACATTTTAATAATTCTCCACAAGAATAACATGGGGGCTGAGTAAGCAGGTTTGCTGTAACATGGAACACAAAAAATTGTTTTTTCTGCAAATATCAATAGAACACAACCAGGGGAAGGCACATACCAAGTTTTGGCGAATTTCCCCTATAGGGAAGAAGCTATTACCGTAGGTCTCATGGTAAGACTTAAGCCCGAGATCATGATAACTTTTTGTTTTGAGGTCTCCAGATGCCAAAAACACCATTCGTTCAAATTTGTATATATGTAAATATGTATATGTATATATGTATGTGTCCGTAAGCACGATAACTCTCATAAAAAAGGTCCGCTCTTAATGAAATTTGGTACATATGTGTAAAGTACCATTTATCTGAACGAGTTTGAAAACCAGACGAATCGCCCCATCCAAAGGGGGATTTTTAGGGGTTTTTGTACCCCAAAAATGGGATTTTGGGAGTTTTCACAAGTAATTTTTATTTAAATCAAATTTTAATTTCCACCATTGAATTCAGCTTAAAAAACAAACAATTTGGTATTTTGATCATTGCTCTATTGGTCAATTGGTTACTGAGACATTGAAAATGCTAAACACAGTCCGTTGTCTGATGTTGTTCTTTATGGAGAAAAAGAAAAATTTGATATCTGGCTTATTTACTGTCGAAACTTGGTATATGGCTTCATCTGGTTGTGTTTTATTGTTGTTTGCACAAAAAAACATGTTTTCGCTTATGGTTCCCATAGTAGCAACCCTAGGTACTCGGTCCCCATGTTATTCTTATGGAAAATAATTAAAATTTTATATATCGCTTTTTTTAGCGAATTTCCCCTGTAGAGAAGAAGCTATTACCGTAGGTGGCATGGTAAGACTTAAGCGCGAGACCATGATAACTTTTTGTTTTGAGGTCCCCAGATGCCAAAAACACTATTCGTTCAAATTTTATATGTATATATGTGTCCGTTATTGCGATAACTTTTGAAAGAAGCGCCCGATTTTGATTAAATTTGGCAAAAATGTGGAGAGTAACATTTATGAATTTATGATCAAAAATCAGATCAATCGGTCTATGGGAAGGGAGTTTTATGGGGTTTAAAATTTTCCAAAAATCAGTTTTTTGAACTTTTTACACTAAAATTTTAAAACCACTAGATTTTGGTTTTAGCCATTTTATAGAGCTTTAAAAAAAATTTTGTATTTTGAATCATTAAGCTAGGTTTAGTGGTTGTGGATAAAATTCAAAAAATGTGTCCATAAAATTTCCCATGTTAATCTTATGGGAATACGGTTTTTAGATTTTCCTCAGATAATTTCATTAAAAACTCCACATTTCTTTCTACCAATCTACAAAATCTACAAAATCTACCAATCTTTTTTTAGCTCTACAAAACAATCATTTTGGCGTTTTAATTGTTGTTTTACGTCCAACCGTTGCAATGATATTAAAAGTGCTAAACACAGTACGTTGTCCAATATTATCCTTATGGAGGGTAAATAAAATGTTATATTTTGATTTATGTATGTATATAATACTAACACCAAGTATAGTATGTATATATACTATGTATGAATATAATAATAGTTTTGAAACTTGGTATGTGGCTTCAAATAGTTATGGTGTATTGATATTAGCACAAAAAAATGGTTTTTGTTGATTTTTCCCGGTAGCAGCTAACCTGCCCTCTCGGCCCCCATGTTATTCATATGGAGAATAAGTAAAGTTTTATATCTCCCTTAGTTATGAACCTAAATTAATAAAAATTGGTATGTAGCTTCACCTGGTTGAGTTATATTGCTAATTGCAAAAACACACATTTCTTATCTTCCTTGTTGCAGCAAACCTGCATACTGAATTATAATGTTATTCTTATGGAGAATAAATAAAATGCTATATATCACTTATTAATGAATGTATTTTTGTGAAACTTGGTAAGTGGCTCTAGGTAGTAGTGATACCCACATATATGCATTGGAAATTCGCTGAGTACACAGGTTACCTGCGACGGGGGTATTAAATGGATATGGATGAAACTTGGTATGTGACTTCACCTAGATGAGTTCTATTGATATTTGCATAAAAACCCATTATTTTATGATCCTTGTTGTAGCAAACCTGGGTACTCATCCCCAATGTTATTCTTATAGAGAATATTTAATATTTTAAACATCGCTTATTTTTGAATATATTTCTTATGAATCCTGGTAAGTGGCTTAATGTCTAATTGAGACATACATATTCATTGGAGATTCACTGAGTAAGCAGGTTTGCTGCAACAGGTTTTTTATTAATTTATGTTCATAATTAGGGAGACATCATAGTTTACTTTTTCTCCATAAGAATAAAATGGGGGCAGAGTAAGCAGGTTTACTGCTATAGGAACCATCAATAAAAATTGTGTTTTTGTGCAAATAATAATAGACCACAACCACATGAAGCAGCAATATACGAATTTTTGTCGGGTGCATTCATAAATAAGCAAGATATAAAATTTATTTTATTCTCAATAAGATTAACACTGGACAATGTACTGTGTTTAGCACTTTCAATATCTCTGTAACAATTGTCTTAGAGAAATTATCAAAACACCAAATTGTGTGTTTTTTAAAGCTGAGTTAAATAGTGAAAACTAAAATTTGAATTTTTGAAATATTACATATAAAAACTTCAAAAAACCCATTTTTGGGGCACAAAACCACCCAAAATACCACTTCGGATGGGTCAGTCTGTCTGGTTTTTGAACTTAAAGTCATAAATGTTGCTTTACACGTCTGTACCAAATTTCATAAAATTCTGACTTTTTTACGAGAGTTATCATGCTTACTGACACATATATCTATAATATATACTGCCGCATGTGTAACTGACTCACTCAGGTATACAAATTCTAACCCACTTCTAGATAAGCTAGGGACGTGAAATTTGGTATGCAGGTACCTTGTACCTAGAAACCGCCGGAAAAATCCCCAAAACTCACAATTTGTAATTAATTAACCTTTAAATAAATATTTAAAAATCTATTCGTTACGTAGACTACGTTATCGACATGCATTATTTTGATTTCAAAATATGTTCGTTAATATCGGTAATGCAGTATGCACAAATTTAAATAGGCTTTCGCATGTATACGTTTTGTGGCAATCCAGAGTCACGAACAATTTGTTTCTTATTACAAAAATTATATTTTTATACTTAATTAAATATTTCCATAATCTCATGATCATTGACTAATAAACCTGTTATTCATTTCTTGCAATACCTACCAAACATCGAAAACCATAATTTTATGTTCTCGCTGGTGAGACATTTGCTTGTTATGAACACACACTTTGATGGTACAGTTGTATTTTAATTCAACTTTCTTCACTTGAACCTTTTGATGTTGAGCAACTACGTGCATGACGAATTCTGCTAGTGCTCTGGCTATGCTACGCCTTAGTAATTTCCGGATGAGCTAGGAACGTGAAATGTCCATGCAATGTAGCTTGTAACTAGAAACCATCGGAAAAATTGCAAAATCACATAATTTTGTAAACATAAAGTTGTTGAAATGTCAACTTTTTTTAAGTCTTAAAGTTAAATCGTTTAACCTAAAGTCACGTAAACTGCGTCATAACTTAAGGTTGTTGCCGATGGTTCTATCCCCTACCAATATTAACAAATCGTATTTAACAAATTACTATAGTTAAAAATACGTTTACAATTTTCATTGTTCACAAGCACTTGGTAATTTAGGGGGTGGCCTATTCCTTAAAAAACTACATGTCTATATGCTAGGACCAACAGCAGTCACATGAACAGTTTATTAAAAACCCACAAGAAATAATTAAATTCTCTTAATTGTTTTAGATCTTTTGGGATGATGTGCTCTCTTAGCAGGTGGGAAAAGCCCTAAACACAAATTTTGTCAAATTAGGATAATAATTTAATCTTTGCCTATGTATTTTACTTAGAGAGTTTTAGATGTGTTTTTACTTAGAGTACCTGGTGGCGTAAATAATGGCATACGACATATCGTTAAACTATACTCCAGGAGTCTCATATTTTGGCATCCGATATCTGAATACGATGACATATACAAAACAACAGTCAAATCAACAATTTCAATTATTTCAACCCCTCAAAACAAAATGCTTAATATTGGTTAAACATTGTTTCATGTTTGTAAGTTATGATCCTACAAAAAATAAGCCCATCTTTGCTATGCTACAAGTCTTCTGAAATAAATATAGTATGATTGAGACTTTTTTATATTCGGTTGATCACTATGTGCAAAAAATACAGCACAATAACTGTACAAATATGTCAAAGTTTAAAGATTACGATTTTGTTGGCTATTTAAATCATCAAAACTGGGTGTATGACAGCAAATAAATACAATGTGTGACAGATAGTATGCTGCTAACAACTATACTAGGACGAGAACAATTTTAAAACCACGAAGAGATGCCTTATGTAAAGCTCGAGCTACTACTAGTGTTCATTTACAGTAGAATTTGTGGCATTGTATTGTATAGATAACGCTACATGTTTCAAATGTTGGCTATTTGTGCAGGTCTCTTCGTGGTTTTGAATTTTTGTCCCTCTAATTACTGTTACTTACTGGTTCTATGTTTTACTTCCCCATATTCTACATGATTTTCAGGATAAGTTTAAACCGAATCCAGAGAATTTTCTACGGTTATTTTCGTGGTTTTTAAATTGTTTTCTACTTTAATTTTGTAGTGAGAGGCCTAATTCCTTACACACAATACTTTACACTTAGTATATAGAACAGCAGTAGTAATTTAACCAGGTTTTATTATATCAACTCCTAATACAAGGTTATTGTATTTTTTAAATTTAGGTTACGAACTACAGATGAACAATAGCTACCATGTTCACTATGTTTTTGGTTGTTGGGAATGATTTCAACCCTTGGAATGAACAAAATGTTTCACAAAAGACTTGGATGTTGGAATAAATAAATTCTAAAGCATGCTCTTTAGATATGTACTTGCTGATCTTTAAAAATCTGTTAGTGGTGGATATAGTATATTTTTTAATCCATCCATGCAACAGCAGTTATTATTGCATTGTTAACAACTAAAACCTATCAACGGAGTTATTTGCCATTTCATGTTTGTCGTATTGTTGTTGGTATGTTTTTATGTTTTTGCAATGCATATTACACTATCTTATACAACTTTGGGTACTGATTTAAAATTCCTTTAAAAAGGCTTATTTTAAATTTATTTTTTTTTAGCTTGAGCGGTCAAATAGATGCACCTATCGAAAAACAGACACCACCACGCCACACGGATTTTGAAAGATCTTCATCTTTGGTCTTGTCGACCAAAGATACGACTTGTCGAAAAGTCTTGATACGACTTTTGTCGTATCTCGTCTCCTTCACCCTTAGGTAGACAATTTTCTTTCGTGGTTTTAAATTTCCTTTAGACCAGACTCAAAAATCTGTCAAAGATATTTAATTATTTCAATAACTTATATTATGCCCGGAGCCTTGTTGATTGGCACACATGTTCCCCTCACCATGGCATATATGTAACAAGAGCCATTTCTGCATTACAAGTTTTACCCTTAAAAAATTTAAAATTCTTTTGTTTGCCTAAATTTTGTCTTGTTTACTCTAGAATTACTTCGAGGGTCAACTTCCACAAATAAACACTTTAACGTGAGGCCAATTATGGACCTGTGGGCGAAGCCTAAAAATACCTAATATTTCAATATTTAACCCCCTCTAATTTTAAGTATCTGCTGATTTGCCTGAATAATTCTTAGTAAGAGTAGTTGTAATATGTCGGTTCTGGGCCACTTTATATGACACCACTTTATCCTAAGGCCAAACAGTGACCTGGGGGCGAAGCCCCCCACAGGGGTCTGGGGGCAGAGCCCCCAGCGAGCGAAGCGAGTATGTATATATATTCTTATAAACATTTTAAAATAAAGTACCCTTTTTTATATTTTTGAATTTAATTTAATTTTTATTTTATTTTAAATTAAATAAAAAAAATATATATTTTAAAAAAATATAAAAAGGGTACTTTATTTTAAAATGCTTATATGAATAAGTCGTTTGGAATATGGGATAATTTTTTGGGGAAATGCTTATGAAACCCATCTAAATGCAATAAATATCCAGCAAAAACATTTGGTACGTTTAATTTCATATAAAGGTAAATTTGAACCGTCCCTTCCTCTCTTTGTTTTTAAAAAAATACCACCATTAAAATATTTGTTTGTCTTTAAAGTGCTGAAAATGTTTTTTAGTAGAAGTGGAAATAGGATTCCGAATGAAAATTTGTACAGAAACAAACTTAGAAATGCAGAGCAATATACTTTTCCAAAACCAAGAAATACATTTTTCACAAAAACTTACAATTTTATGGCACCTAGATTTTTAATAGGTTGCCTGATGAAATAAAAAAATCCAAAGGCGCAGCTATTTTTGCAAACAAGTTAAAGAAGTGGCTTTTTAGTTTGGAAGAAATAATGTTTGTTTTTAATTTTAAAATAAAGGTAGATAGGAAAATGGGTCATGATAAGGGCACACTATGGAGAGCTTTGATACTCAGGGACTAAGCATTGCATGCTATGAGCTGTGACGGCACCTGGGCTGGTGCCATGAGCCGCCTGCTAGCAAAGTGCGGTGTGCGGTTTGAAGATCAAACCATAGTTTAGTCATTGTTAATTGTTGAAGTAGTTTTGTATGTATTTTTTTGGATTAGTAAAATTTATGGCACAAATACTTAAGGGATCGCTATATTTTATTCTACATATTTTTAATTCTATCTGATCGCTGTATTTTATTTTGATAATTTAAAGGAAAGGAACCTCCTAACAGGCTTTGCCTTGGAGGCCCTACATTTTCTCCTTAGTTTTATGCACAACAAAAATGTACATCCTTTTATTTTTTAGTCTTAATAATTATGCATTAATCTGTATTGTTGTATTTTTAAGTCATTCTGAATATAGACATTTTGTGGACTTTTAATTTTTTTGCTAAAAGAATGGGCATTTTTTAGACTATTATTTTTTATGTGCAAAATTTGAAAGTGTACAAAAATTTAATATTTTTTGGAGAAAATAAATTATTCTTATTCTTAATAATACTATTAGTAGCCCTATACACAAGTTTGAATTATAATACATATAGTAGAAATGTTCTCTCCTGATTCAAATTAGAAAATCTTTATTAATTTCCGTTCATCTGGTGAACTTCGTTAAATAAAACAAAAGGAGGTCTATAAAAATGTACATAATTGTATAAAAAACTAAACAAAATAGGTAAACAACAGAATATAAACAGACAATCAAAATCATATGCAATATAAAACAGATGGGTCATAGATAAAAATAATATATAGGTCAAGACGTAAACCAATATTGGACTTTATAGTTATCTTAGATTTAAACCAGACGGGTGCCGTGTTTTTAAGACTAGTTGATGGGCCAGTTCAGTCTTACGAAGATTAACCATAGTAATATTTTGTTGTTGTCCTCTCTGTAACTTGCTGTCCTTTAAATTGTAGCAGTCTTCGATCTTTTGTTTATTATGAAAAATAGCATGTTTAGCAACTGGCTTTTCTTCGTCACCATGTACTATATCTGCAAGGTGACCCATCATTCGTACTCTTAAGTGGTTTGACGTCTGACCACTAAGACGTTTGACGTTTGATATTATTTTTTGCAGTACTGTACTTGCAGTCAATTTGGTGAATTACATTTTTTTAATTGCAGTCCATCTCACCTTATACTGTATTTTTTCTTTGTGGTGCTGCTTTCAAATTTATTAGATTCTGTCATTATTCTGCAATAACCGCACTGTGGTTTTTTGTATGGTTTACACCTATTTTTAGTGAATTTCCCCTATAGGGAAGAAGCTATTACTGTAGTCGGCATGATAAGATCTAGGCCCGGGACCATGATAACTTTTCGTTTTGAGGTCCCCAGATGCCAAAAACACCATTCGTTCAATACTGTATATAGCCTATATATTTGTCCGTAGGCACGATAAATTTCGTAAAAATGGTCCGATTTTGATTAAATTTGGTAAAAACATATAAAGCAACATTTATTACTTTAAGTTCGAAAACCAGACAGATCGCTTTATCCGAAGGGGTATTTTAGGGGGGTTTTGTACCCTAATCGAAAACCAGACAGATCGCTTTATCCAAAGAGGTATTTTAGAGGGGTTTTGTACCCTAAAAATGTTTTTTTTTTAGTTTTTTACGTATATTATTTAAAGAAATCTAATTTTAGTTTCCACCATCCGACTTGGCTTAAAAAAACGAACAATTTGGTGCTTTGATCATTTTTCTATGTCAATTGGTTACCGAGTTATTGAAAGTGCTAAACACAGTACGTTGTCCAATGTTTTTCTTATGGAGAATAAGAAAAATTGTATAGGTATCTCGCTTATTTATAAACGTATCCGGACGAAACTTGGTATTTGGCTTCATTTCTTTGTGGTCTATTGATAATTGTCCAAAAAAACAATATTTTGCTGATGGTTCCCATAGCAGCAAACCTGTGTACTCAGTGCCCAAGTTATTCTTATGGTGAGTAAGAAAAATGTTATGCCTCACTTAATTATGAACATAAATTAATATAACTTGTTATGTAGCTTCACCTAGTTGAGTTACATTGATATTTGTATAAAAAGTCATAATTTGTGTTCCTTGTTGCAGCAAACCTGCTTACTCAGCCCCCATGTTATTCTTATGGTGAATAATTAAAATTGTATAAATTGCTTATTTATAAATGGATACGGATGAAACTTGGTATGTGGCTTCACCTGGTTGTGGTCTGTTGATATTTGCATTAAAACCTAATATTTTCTGTTGCAGCGAACCTGAGTACTCAATCCCCGTGTTATTTTTACGGAAAGAAATTAAAATGTAAAATACGGCTAATTTTTGAATATGTATCTATGAAACTTGGTAAGTGGCTGTATATGGTATATATATATTGCATTGGAAATTTGCTGAGTATGCAGGTTTGCTGCAACGGGGGTATTTTGATTCATATCAATAGATTTATCCGATAAATTTGTTTTCACCAACATATTCCTCAAGTTGGGCGGCCTCTTAAAAATTACTGTAGGTGGTTTTGAGAAAATGTTTTTTGTCTCTTGTGACGACTGGAGAATGTTAAAATATGTTTTTATCTCATTGTTTATTTTATGTATATATATAGGGTACCATATACGGTTTCGAACGAATAGTGTTTTTGGGGTCTGGGAACCTCGAAACGAAAAGTTATCATGGTTCCGGGCCTAGGTGTTACCATGCCGACTACGGTAATAGCTTCTTCCATATAAAAGAAATTCGCTAAAAGGTGTTGTGGTAGTTAGGCCCTATCCAATTAACCCTTTCAGTGCTATGGACCGATGTATCGTCTTTTGATTCTACCACCTAAAAACATTTTTCATTGAAGAATTATAAGCGATTGTAATATCAGTCTGCAGTCTGCGTCTGGCATGTGGTGTAAACTAGTAGACACAAACTGAACTAGCCTACTTTGTCCAGCTCCTAGGCTCTAATACCACCCAGTCCATTACTACTGCTAGTCTGATCAGTGGCTGTGGGGTAAGGTGCTACCCCGGCTGGGCATATCACTTGGATCCGGGGTTTGAATCCCGACACAGTAGGAGATTTTTATGTGCAACTTAAGCAAACGGTAGACAGCACAGGTTCAAGCTGACGGGATGGGTGAATTCTTTGTGAGTTACATATCTGATCAGATGTTTGCTAATTTTTACCGATCCTTACTGGTGTGTGTGTCCACCGGAATTTACATGTTTTTATTTGAACTGTTCTGGCGTCCAAGATGTTTAAGAACTCAACAAAACATCTGAGAACAACTACTCATTTCAGAAACTTAACACTGGAAAGGGTTAATCAAAAGTAATTCCAAATTAGCAATTAAAAAATATTGTTCATTAAGGGATAAAATATAACAAGTTAATCATAGAAAGAATTCACACTGAGTTTATCCTCTACTAATCTTCTTGTTATAAGATTAAAAACTATTATGACCATTATCAGAGTCTAGTGCATAACTTCAATAAAATATAAAGGCTAAACAATAATTCAAATTAACCTTGCCAAATAAAATACAAAATGCAATATAAGGTTTGTGCATCATCATGGACATGATTGTCCTGCTTCACCTGAGTTGCCATAATGTAGATATTGTGTTCAGAATCATCTACAAGTCTGTAGCTAGACGATTTTCGGCACTTCCAAAAAACTTCAACAAATTTAGAAGCTTTCAAAATACAAAGAGAAAGTCGAGTAATTTTGTATTAATAATGTTAATATGGAATTTTAGTTAATACACTCGGTGTGGATGACCCAATTCACTGAAACATGAGATTTTCATCACAGAGATTTAACACACATTTGAGAGTTATGAGAGTTAAATAAATTTAAGAATAAGTTATTCTTTAACACATTATAGTTATTGACCTGTCAAATCGTCAATCAACAAGGACTAAAGATGGGATATTTAAGAATTCAAGTATGTAAGTTACGCCAGTACTAATCTCGATGACCCCTACTTGGGTTTCTTGAAGTCTTGGGTTTCATAGCATTATAACCCTTTGTCTGAAGGACTTTACCAAAACACCCAGATGTTGCCTTGCTCACAACAATAAGTGTTAAAATTATAATTATTTACACATAACCTATGACCAAAGTTAGGGCTTCTTGTTGTTGCAATATGCCTACTTTTCATCAATTAAGCTCTTTGAACTATGCAAAATCTAGTGAATAATAAGTTAATGCAAATAAGTAAATAAATAGGATGTACGGATCCCAAAGGTGTTAAGCAACAATATATCGTCTCCCGATGAAGTGGGTTGTAATGAAAATATCCGTGCATTAATAGAACACTCCCAATAGGCATGTACACAAGTAGGCTAACAGAAATGGCTATAAGAAGTTTATGTGAGACTCAAGATAAGATTAACTAATGAATAGTACTTATTGGGTAAACTCACTGTAACCATACCACTGAAGCTTAATGGGCCTAATAAAATTAGTCTAACCTACCATGAAGATTCACTAAAGGCCTAGCCTTCCAATATGCCTAATGAAACCCTTAACAGTTTTGGTAAATTTATATATTATTAAAAGCAAAAGATTAATGCTATGCTATACTAACATTTTACATTACTAAAAAAACAATTAATTACATTATTTTACACCATACCTCGATCTGGGTCCGTTCATTCCACTATTTTTATTGTCAAATTACCTCACTGACACTAAATTCTAAAAAAAACCAAATGGCACTTCTGAGACAATGATCATGGAATTGAAATGATGATCATGCAATAATATCAAGGTATTTTACAATGACTAATTATAATATATTTACTTTGAATATATAGAGTAAATAAAGAAAATTATCTGAACCTAAATTAACACCTTAAGTTATTTGACACTTCACTTGACAGCTCCGGCATTAACGTGGCGCGCATGCTCCAAGAATTGTTTAACGTAACAGCTGTTTCTAGCAGCAGACGAAAATTAGATTCACAAAAGCATTAAGTAAAGATAACATATTAGCGCTATAAAAGGACAAATTTCTTTACTTAATACTAACATACTGATTATGTATATGGTCTGTTCCTTATGCATAATTATTAATTACATAATCAATTAATTATGCATCAAATATTCATCAACCGTAATTTATTGTTAAAAAAAATCCAAATGTTGCAAATCGCTGTCAAAAACAGAAATATAGAATTTGTTTTGCTACAGTTAATAAACATTGTAAATAATATACAAAAATAATAAATAAGACTATAGTCTCAGAAAAAAGTCAGAGTGTTGAATACAGTAAATATTAATTTTAATCAGAGTGAGCATTTATTTTTCCATTAATTATTGCGAAATCAAGAGTGAGCCATGTATTCAGATATACGTAATAAAATTAATTTTTGATTACAAGTTTGTTTTTTGATATGCCTATTTATTTTAGTTGCTTTAAAATGTACACAGTATACAGTCTGGTAATTTATTTATGTGTTCTCGTGGCCGTAAGAAATTTGAATTTCTAACGTCACAAACTACCTAAGATTGTATCAAGACCGGGTTATTTTCCCAGCAGCACAAATCGTTGGGCCAACGTTGGGCCATCGTCGGCATTGTAGGATATGGAAGGGACATGGACAGTTGGCATTAACGCGGTTGGGCCAACGAACCAATCGTTGGCTAGGCAACGTTGGCAAATCCAACCACAGCCAACGTCGGGCCATCAAACGCTATTGTTGGCAAATCTTACCATTATATTAATATTAAATATATATATTTTTTATTATTTATTATATATTCATACGATACATATATTTATAAATATATAATTTATTATATATTCATATGATATATATGAATATATAATTAATAATAATATAATGGTTGGATTTGCCAACGTGGGCTAGCCAACGATTGGTTCGTTGGTCTAACCGTGTTAATGCCAACCGACCATTTCCCTACCATATCCTTCAATGCCGACGATGGCTCAAAGATGTGTGATGATGGAATTTCTATATCTTAGTCCATTCTTCGATTCTCGTAAGTCAGATTGGCCGTGGGGGTTAAGGCGAGTGTTCAGTGTAACTCAAAGGTTGTAGGTTCCAGACCCAACCGTGACTCGATATTTTTGCAACTTAATTACTTTTTAAAATTTGTTATTATTGGTTTACTAAACAATTCAATTAGATAAACCATGATTTTAAAAATTACAATAAGCATTTAAATAAAAAAATATACACCGTTGGCATTTGGTTGGGTATTGGTTGGCATTGTTGGATAATGGTTGGTTAATCCATTGATGGGCCAACCTCGCGCCTCGCGACATGCCCACCGTTGGCCAACCATTTCCGCCGACCATATGCCAACGTTGGCCCAACGATTTGTGCTGATGGTGTTGGGCTATTTTATATAAACACATTAGCAAATGTGTCACTCTTGTTGACATGTACCAAAACAGACACCCCACAGAACAAAGTAGGTAAGAAATATGGCAGTTTCTCGGCCAGAAAATGATTATGGTGGAATGGTGATTTTGCAGTTTTGACCGATTTATGTGAATATACTTTTATGTATTAGTAATTGTTCCAATCAATCTTACATAAACAATTTTAATAAAAAAATAATATTACATACCTTTTTTCTACAAAACGGTGAACTCCAAAATAGATTGCGTAGGACGCCCGAATTAAAAGTCTTCTGGGCTCCATCCTCATGGCATTCAACATGTTTATGTTTCAAATGGTCAGTGTTACTAACATTATGGAGCAATAATTTCATTTAATTTTCGATGATAACAATATCTTTGCCAACACAGTTCCCTTGACTGTGATATGTGATGTATATACCCTCCAACGAGGTATATATATCTACCCTCCTTTATTTAACAATTACTTGATATATAATATTGGATTTACTTTACTTAACGATCAATAAAAATTGTAAATTGTGTATTGGAAAATAAACGGGAATCAAAATGGTAACCAAAAAATACCACACACGTGATGAACGAAGTTGAACCGGGTGCTAGCCACTATGCAATAAATATTTGAAGTTTAGTATAAATTTGATTTGACATATATCTAATACATACACTAAATAAAGTTAATTTCAAATATGCCCTAGTAGCACAAATCGTAGGGCCAACGTTGGGAAATGGTTGAGACAGTTCGTTGGCCAACGGTAAGAAATGTCCGTTATTGGCGCACCGTTGGGCCAACATTGTATTTGCCAACCAAATGCCAACAATACCAACCAATACCCAGCCAAATGCCAACAGTTTATAATTTGTTATTTAAATGGTTATTTTAATTTAAAAAACACGATTTCCAATTGAATTGGCTTAGTAAACCAATAATATAAATTTAATATTTTATAGCAGCAATTTTGTGTCCTGGTCGAGTCTTGAACCTACGACCTTTGATTTTCTGTACACACACGTTAACCCCCACGGCCACTCTGACTCACGTAAGTGAAAGGAAGTACTAGGATATAAAAATTACCAATAGTCTACACCTATACGACTAGGAAAATACTTTCCTTTAATTCTTCTATAAATTAATCTAATTGCGCAAATCACTGTAATAAGAGTAATAATAATTGGAACAATGTAATTTGGTTCTTTTGATTTATGTGTCTATTATTGCTATGAAATATGATAAACTAAACTACGAGCAAATTAATATAAGTATATTTAATACAATTATAATAATAAAATATATTATGTTAATACGGTATAATATAATATATACATTAATATTAATATATAATTAATACTAATATAATATAGCATGATTTGCCATCAATAACTTTTGATGGCCCAACGTCTGCTATGGTTGGATTTGCTAACGCGGGTTACCCAACGATTGGTTCGTTGGCCCAACGTCTCCTATGGTTGGATTTGCCAACCGACCATTACCCAACCACTTCTAACCATCCCAACTATTCCCCATCATTAGGCCAACGATGTGTGCTACTAGGGTGTTGACCTTGACATTTTTAAAGTGAAAAATAAATAAATAAATAATTTTATTTCACGCTAATTTGTTATTTTTAACGTTTATTTTATGTGAAATGAATACTCGGGGATTTGCAGATTGTTTATCCTTTATCTTTATATACGCACGTATTATTATTGTATAAACAATATGGTGTTTACCTTGCTTATATTTGTGAAATAAATAAGCATAAAGAAGGTATATTAGGGCAATGATTTTTTTTTTAAATTTCGATGTACTTGTTTACACTATCTTATTAATTTAACAAAATAATATACAAAAAATAGTATTAGCAATACAAAATACAAACAATAAATAGTAATACAAAAACAGTAAAAATCAGTCAGTTATTAATTAACTTGAATAATTGATTATATATTCTGAATCTCCACATAATATGTAGTATCGTAGTACTATGTAGTACATATTCAATGCTCAGAAACTATGGGAAATTCAGGGACAATTCATTACCTGGTCGGGAAAGTGGGATTTTCTTTCTAAACACTTGGTATAATTTGCAAGGATTGGAAACGTCATGAATATGAATTGAAACAGTACTCTATTCTCTTCTTGTTCTTCTTCTTCTCTGTCTTTCCGTTCCGTTCTTTGGAGCTGTAGAGCTGCACGTGGAGAAATTTCACATCAGTCATGGATAAACCCGTTGTTTTAGCTCGTGTTATGAAAGTTTTAGGACGAACAGGCTCACAGGGACAGTGTACCCAAGTTAAAGTTGAATTTATTGGGGAACAAAACCGTCAGATCATCAGGAATGTCAAGGGTCCAGTTAGAGAAGGCGACATCCTAACCCTACTGGAATCCGAACGTGAAGCTAGAAGATTAAGATAATTTTTTATAGTAAGTATTATTTGGAAATATTAGGTTTGGATACAACCAACATATATTTTTAATAGCCTACAAGGTTACTCTTCCACTGCAATTTATGCTAAGCACACTTTACCCTTAGAAGTAAGTAGGCCTAGCCTAGGCTCTCAGGCTTACTTCACTTATTTTCTTCCTCGCCACAATCTTGAAAAAGGGGAGACGGCATCTATTCTTCCTTCAATCAATGAAGGGGGGGGGGTGGTGAGCATAGCCTATTTATTTATACTAGGTAGATTAATGTGCTCATCATAAAATTCTTTTAAATTATAATAGGGCCTTTTTAAAAGATAAATCTTTTAGTTTATTATTGAACGAGTTATGGTCAGTTATAGTTTTCATATTAAACAATTTCTAACCAGCATTAATGGGGGTGTTATTTGTTTTTGTAGATGATGTTGAGGTAGGTTCAGGTTTGTTTTGTCTCTGAGGTTGCAGGGATGGAGTTCAGATCTTTTAAGAAGTGGTGTGGAATTTACCAGGGATGTGGTTTAAAAAATTTTAAGTGATGTGAAGGTTAGGATGCGCTTTGTGATGAAATATGGTCCTCATGTCTCCAAAGGTGGAAGTCTGTTGATAAGTCTTATTGCTTTCTTCTGTAGTATAAATATTGTTTAACCCTTTGAGTGACACGCAACGATATATCGTTGTGCACGGAACATCCGAAAAATACTTCACAACGATATATCGTCGTCGGTGGTCTTACCGAAAAATACATTGCAACGATACATTGTTGTTATGGAAACTTTTTCTTACGTCATTACTTTTTATTATTTCTTTCAGGTGATTTCCAGGATAGTTTCTAGCTCTATAAATCTAGTAGTTAATTGGTGAAAATCTTATATTTGAACAATGTTTATTTATCTGAAAAAATATATACAAAATTTCCCGCATGTATAATATGTACCTATTCAAATTTTTTATTTTTTATTTTTTAGATATTATATATGTGCATAATATTATAGCTAAACTTTAAACTTACAAAACAAAAAAAGTTTCATAATAATATCTTACCAAATAAAAAAGTTATTGATTTTATGTACAAAACCCTTGCAAAATGTTGATTTTGTGTATCGTTGTTATAGAAAATTTTTCTTACGTCATTACTTTTTATTATTTCTTCCAGGACATTTCCAGGATATGTTCAGGCAAACATACACTCCATCAATATACGAGGCCTAGTTAGTTTGCTTTATGAAATAATATTGTAATAAAACTTAAACCCTTGAATAAAGTCTTGTGTACTAATTTACCGTTTTTATATTTTTTTACATTTATGGAAATAACTCGTCCGCCTACAGCCCAAATTTGATGAAACTTTCAGGAAATATTTTGGGAAACATGTCCTCTATAAATCTAGTAGTTATTTGGTGAAAATCTTATATTTGAACAATGTTTATTTACCTGAAACAAATAAAAAAAAATAAAAAGAAATTCCCCACATGCATATATGTATTCAAATTTTTATTTTTTATTTTTTAAATATTATATATGTGCATATATTATAGCTAAACTTTAAACTTACAAGACAAAAAAGTTTCATAATAATATCTTGCCAAATAAAAAAGTTATTAATTTTTTTGCAAACCCTTGCAAAATGTTGATTTTGTGCCTGGCACTTTTTGGATATACTCTGTTAAAAACTCTGGCACTCTAGGGATATGACGACCGAAAAACTCTGGCACTCAAAGGGTTAAGTGATGTGAAGGTTAGGATGCGCTTTGTGATGAAATATGGTCCTCATGTCTCCAAAGGTGGAAGTCTGTTGATCAGTCTTATTGCTTTCTTCTGTAGTTTAAATATTTTATTTTCGTATAGTTCGTTAACAGCTTCCCAGGCAACTAGTCCAAATCTGATGTTGGAAGCAAAAAGAGCATGATACACAATTATTGTCGTTTTTTGATCAGTAAGATGTCAAATTCTACTTTAGGCGTGTATAATTGTTGATAGTTTTTTATCAAGATTTCTTCATGTGGTTGCCAGTTAAAACATTCGCTGTTGCGACGGTTCTGGAACGTCACCGTGACCCAGCACCAGGAGCTAGCGCCGTTCCGGAACGGTTCCGAGCATTGTTATGTTAATGTTGCTATGGACAACCCAGTTTCTCAGTAGCATTCAACTTTTCTTTTCCGCTTTTGGGAATGTACTTTTCCCTCATTTTTTACAGTATTAGTTTTTATCTATGGTTTTTACATATAGGCCTAGTTTGGAATGTCAAATTCTTACAACAAAATTTCAGCACATACTAAGTTCTATTATAGGAATTTTAGCAGCGAACGTGTTAAGGTGGTCGTCCACTGTTATTTCTAGGAATCTACAACTTGATGTTGAGGCGATTCCTTGGTTTTGTTGGCCTAATTCCAAGTTCTCTGTTTTATTCGATGGTGTGAAGTTGATACAAACTGTTTTGCTTGTGTTGATTTTGAGATTGATTTTTGTTGCATTCTTCAAGGTAGTTTCATCTTCATACAAGTTTCATTTAACCCAATTATTTCAGGGAAGGCATTTATATTGATTGTGAAAAACAGTCCTATGGTCGATCTTTGAGGAACTCCCTGCGTGAGATTTCTGAATGAAGATCTAGTTTTTGTCTCAACGCAGTTTTCTGAGAATTTGATTTCCACCGTCTGTCTTCTGTCTGTTAAATAATTTTCAATTCAATGTAGGGCTGGTCCTGTAATATTAAGGGTGTTTGGTCAAAAAATTAATTTGTAATATATTATTTTTTTCACATCAGGATAAAAATGAGGAAACAAAATGGATATATATTAAATAATTCGCATTACTATTAAGTGAGTTATGGGTCTTAAAAGTAGAGATTTTGACAAATGTTGGGAGAAGGTCAGTAAGAAAACCGTTTGTCCGATTCCAATGAAAATTTGCAGTTGTGTTGGATAAATTCAGGTTATTATAACTAATATAATTTCATTTCAAAATATAAAAAATCAGAAATATATTTTTACTTTAATACTTTATTAAAAATATATTAATACAATTTTGTGGTATAAATAATAGATTAAGTTGTGCGGGTCAGTATGATATAAGTGTTAGAATTTGTTTGAAGTTTATATCTTTTTTCGTTTGGTCTATGACCTGCTCCTTTTGTTCTTGGAAATTGCCTTCCGGGGCAGAGTAGGCCAGCCGCACTACACCTCACTAACACAAACTCACACGCACAGCGCCACCACGCACGAGCGCGTGGTCCAAGGTCGCGCCGCCCCCTACACTCCCTCGAGCCACACCCTCCACGAATCCCGCCACTCGCTCAACACGAGTACCGCGTGTCCGTGTTTTTCAGTTTTCAGAGTATTATGGTATTACTGCAACCGTAGAAATTAATACCTTGTAAGAAATATAGGCATACAAGAAATAGAAAAGTAATTGCGAGTAAAACATTGTTGTGTGAAACAAGTTATAGGCTAAGATCTACCTGTCATGTAACTGAAGATCCAGCTTCTTCTGAAGATGTATTTAACTAAGTGATAGGAAAGTGTAAATTTACGATTTAATTCAAATTTCGTGGAGACATTCTTTTCTATAATCAGTTGGACAAGTTAATTTTGCAAAGCAATCAGAAAGACCCTAACTTCCATTTTTGGAGGATATAAAAATTACAAATGTTGTTTTTTTAGCTCCCAAAAACGGTTAAAAGAAATCGGGATGTAAAATTAATGCATATTACATTATATGACAAAAAGCCAGAAAATGTAGGCCTAAACCCACTCACATGATTTTAGCACAAATATTTATTTATTAGAAAGCATTAATTTAGATTCATTACATTCATTAGATTCATTTGTTGTTGTATCTGTGTCATCCCCAGCAACATGGCGCCTACTTTATAGCCCGACTGGACCTTCTCCCAACCTTATAATGTGCAAAATTGTATTCCTAGCATTGCAGGTAAATCAAACCAGGAACATCAGAACAGACAAAAAATCAATGTTTTCAGATTTCAATAAAATTTGAATAAATGTATGTTTTTACACTGGTTTTGAGTTTTTAAAGTTTTGTATGTGGAAATTCACTTTCCTCACGTCAGCGTGCTGCGTGCGAACTCGTTTTGTATTGCTATAAGTAGGCCTAAGCATTTCCAACTCCATCTCAATTTAGTTTGGAGTAAACAAAGATAACATATGAGGATTTTTCACTGAAAATGTACTATATTCAAATCTATTAATCAACCAAATTAATAACAGAGAAGACTTGGAACAGTCATAGTAAATGCTTTAACTACTGATATTGAAACATTTCCTGAAGCCTTACTGATAACTTTTTAATATTTTTTATAAATAAATAAAGAGAACCATACAATCCATTTATTTTTTAAGCATTGTATATTTTTGATTTGAGTATATATGTTTTTAAATCAGTAAATAGTAAAAATAGGCGCTCATTGGTGATAGAACGGGGTCGAATCGCCGATTGTATTCGTAAAATATACGTTCCGGTAGTCGTTCGGGCCTATAAAACGGGATTGGGCTTCATTTTTTGCTGGGAAAATGTGGTCCGATTGTCAATTGTTACGATTAATCACGGTTAGATTGTGAATGTTGGCATATATTGAGGCTCTGTCATCATTTTCTGTTAATAAACACCACGTTGTGGCCGTCGATTTTGGACTTTAGAATGCGAGGAACGGTTGTTTTCGGCAAATATATTGCTGTGAAATTGCCGATTTTGTTTTGCTATTTCCATGGATAATATGCTGTTCGCTTGCCGCTTCAGGCATATATAGCATTTTATTTATCCTCCAGAACAATAACATTGAAAGCTGATTGATTACGCAGGTTTGCTGCAACAAGGAACAAAAAAAATATGTGTTTTTATGCAATTGTCAATACAACTTAACCAGTCGAAGCTGCACACCAAGTATTATTCATTTATGTTCATAATTAAGGGAGACATTACATTTTACTTATGTGCACGTGTTTATATAAAAACTTGGTCTACTATACCAACAAATTCAGTAATTTCGGTGTTTTTTAACACCATGTTAAGGCAAAATTTATGTTTTTACCGATAAAACACGGCCTAAAATGCGTTTCGGACGTCGGTTTTGGTATATAAAACACGACCCGGCTTTATATATTACCGAGAAAATGCGGTACGATTGCCGTTTTTGAGCGATTAAGTACATTTACGGCATAAAATATGGTTTGTACTCAATTTTTGGCCAATAACAAAATTTGTGGTCGTATTTATGACTCATGTATATAGTCAATGGTAATATGCTGTAAAATGATCGCAAAAAATTACCGATTTTGGCTGATAACTACACATGCCCGGTCGGTAAATGTCTTTAAAACCCCAGTTTGATCGTTTTCAGGCTAAAATGTGGCTCGATTGACGTTTTAGATGGCAAAATGAGTATATATTGCTATTTTAGGCCGATAAAATGTGTTTCGATCTTAGTTTTGGTAAAATCTTCGACTTCGAAAATTACATACTTTGGTACTTACTTCCACTGGCGTGTTAGCCTTTAAGACGACCACACACTACCGGACTTTTTCCCGAACAAAACATCGGACCGAGCAGGATTTGGGGTCGAAGGGAGAAAATCCTGTAGTTAGTGGGGCCTCCGAACCAGACATCGAACAAGACTTCGGACCAGACATCAGACCGAGCGCTCTCGAGAAGGTTTTTTGAGGAAGGATCAAAGAAAGATCGGTCCGATGTCTTGTTCAGGGTCTGGTTCGGGGTTCGGTAGTGTTTGGTAGCTCCATACGCTGCTCCGAGCGCCGTCACGAGCCCCGCCGCTAGCGATACGACGACGGTGAGGGTTGCGGTCTTGACTGTTGTCATTTTAGTTTCCATTTCACTAGTTTATGTAAAGTAGTCTGCACGATGGAGTGGTCTGAGGAAAAAACTTTGATGTTTATTTCCGAGTACAACAACAGGCCAGTTTTGTGGGACTAGACCCATCCTTCACTACCACAAAGTGAAGAGGAATGGCGCTTGGAGAGAAGTGGGTGAAATCATGGGAGGTGGGTGACATGGGTGAAGTGGGTGAAATCAACAGACAAGTACACTGCCGAATTGCACAACGGCAACTAAAGTCGTCCCCACCGTTTTTACCTCGCTCGGTGGTTTACGCGCTCAATCTTTCCGATCCGATGTCTTGATCGGGAAGAAGTTCGGAGTGAATTTAGCTACCTTTGTGCCTTGCTCCCTGCTCGATCCGATGTCTTATTCGGGCAAAGGTCCGGTAGTGTGTGGCCGTCTTTAAATTACAGTTTGGGTATAAACTATTGCGGTTTTCCTTGGCCGATAAACAACGTTTAGGCCTACTTGTCGTTTTCGGTTTAAAAGTTACGGCGACCATGAATTGCGGTCAAATTGCAATTTTTCGGTTGCAATCCGAAAAAAACCGGTCAAATTGCTGATTTTGGTCCATGAATTCAAGACAGTCGTCTTTTTAGGCTGATAACACACATATTGGTCAATAAACCGCGTTCGGCTATTCTTTACGGCCGATCAAATTATTATTGATATGGAACTTTTATCAAATTTCCGGGGAGGGACTCCCGGACCCCCCACCCCTGAGGGGTATTCTATACACCCCCTCCCCAAAAAACCCCCGGGCATTTCCCCCACCCAATGTGACTCACTGGATCCACCCCTGATCGTGCCTGAATTTTACTTTGTAACAGTAAGTAACAAATTCTTCTTTAGCTTTAACAACAAACGGATTCTAAATTACAACAATAGTGAAAACTTACATATAACAAAGGTTAGGATGTTCGTGATTGGAGTAAAATATCCCACAATTGTATATTTATGGAAAAATTGTTATGGCATAGTTCGGGGACACCAAGTACATTTATTTAATACTGTATTTTAAGAAATTAATAAGATCAATGTATTATGATTAAATATATTTGTTAAATTGTAATTCTTAAAAATAAAAAACATTTTAATTTATAATTAATGTTTATATAATAATAATGTTATTAGTGAATTTCCTATGGAAAGTGAACTATTAGCATGACTTGCACGGCGAAACTTAAACCCGGGACCACCATAGAAGTTCCTAACGTGACCCCCTGAACACGTTTTGGGGGGTCGTTCAAAATGTTATATATTATGTATGTATCTACCGATATGTGTGTATGCACTCTAGCGGTCGCATTTTTTGTCCGATTTACTTCAAATTTGGTAGGGACGTTCCTTTCTATAATCAATTGGACAAGTCCGTTAGGCAAAACAATCGGAAAACTCTAAACCCTTTTTTTGGGAATTAATCTTTCAAATTTTGAGTTTTTGGGCCCAAAAAGGGTTAGAAAAGCCCCCGATGTAAAATTAATGTATGTAATAAGATGTACATTAGTGATGCGAATGTTTTAAGCCCTCTTTTGTCATTCTAGCATCATTATTTACAGAGTTATTAAGGAAAATGTGTATCGACTAAACACAGTACATTGTCTTATGGGGGTTTTACATTAGAAAAGCCTGTTATTCATTTTTTGGCTTACTTTTATCGTCCCTAGCCACCTCACGCCTACTTTCAAGCCTGACTGGACCCTCTTTTAACCTTGTAATGTGCAAAATTGTATTCCCAGCATTGCAGGTAAATGAAACCAGGAGCATCAGAACAGCCAAAAAATCAATGTTTTCAGATTTCAATAAAAATGGGAATAACTGTTTGTATTTACACTGATTTTGAGTTTTAAAAGTTTTTTATGTGGAAATTCACTTCCCTCACGTCAGCGTGCTGCGTGCGAACTCGTTTGTTTTTAATACAGTAAAGCTATCCTCGCTTATTTGGGCCTAGATAATTCTAACCTCTACAATTAACCCTAGGAGTGGCGATCCGCCGGTTTCCGGCGGATTTTTGTGTCGCCTATTGTGGCGAATGCCGGTTTCCGGCGGATTTTGACCGAAAATTTTGCAACGTAAATAAACCTCTATTAATCAACTCAAAAGTGAATAATATATATACCATTTGAAAGATAATATTCTGAACTTTCATTTTATTACATAAACAAACCCTGTAGCAGGTATATAACAATGTCACCGCGATTAGAAATCAAATGAATTTTAGGCGCGACACGATACTTGCAGCCGACACTTGGGAAATGTCAAAACATGACTTTTTTGAAATTACCCACCTCGGGTAATTTTCGTCACACGATGTTGCGGAAAGTACCAATGCACAGCCAAGGAGTTATATTTCATTTTGGTATGGAGTTTTAGATCGATATATTGATTTGACAGATCATATGATTTTATAAACACAGATGATTTTTGTTCTTCTGTAAAATGGCGATCCGCCGGAAACCGGCGGATTTCAAAATCGAATATATATCCAGTGTAATGTTATATTTGCATGACATATAATATCTTATTTGAAAGAAGAAAGAATGGCGAATAATTTGGTGTTGCGCGATGGCAGCACTGAATGTAGCCGCACTCGATAGAGTAAACGTTCCATTGTGTTATATTTGTTCTGTCAACAGCTTGTATCATCCATTTTGAGTTTCGTTTTATGTGCGTTGTGATATTTCTATCCGTGAGTTATTACTAAATAATTTAGTATTTCGGAGTTTTAGTGTTAGTGAAGTGTTTGTGTGTATATAACAGAAATCTTTATGCATTATATTATGCATAAATATTACTGAAGTTTGACAAATAGTGTTTATAAAGTGTTGTGTTTACTCCTACATAGGCCTCGTGAAATTTGCCAAATCCGCGACTGTTTAGTGCTACATAACACATATAAAAACAATAATTTACCCTAAGTGTTATACATTTTTATGTAGGTAATTGAATGTACTACAGCATGGTTATATTGGTTTGGGGGTAAAATATTTGGTCAAAAAGTTATATACTAAAAACTGTGAAATTTTTTTTTCCAAATATGCAAAAATTCCAAAACGTTATTTTATTTACATGTATTTATAAGTGACAAAATTTTTTTACCATAAACCTATGACTTTGTTGGATTCCTTACTTCATTAGCTATACAAATATATATATATCATTATTAGTATACATATATATTACATTACTTATTTACATCACAAACTAACACTCTACAGTTTACGCATTTTTCGGGTTTCCGTTTATTATTACATTATGCCCCAAAAAACTTATAAAAAAAATTCTTTCCCCAACATGTTATATATTTCTATGTAGGGAATTAGATTGTCTACAAAATGTATATAATGAATTTTCCATAAAAAATCTGTGGAAAAAATTTTACCCTGGCTGCTTTTGAAATTTCAAAAAAAAAATATCAAAATTTTCTTATTCTTTTCACTTTACCGGAAAAAAAAATGTCTAGATCTTTATTATTTTAATATCTCTAGAATCTCCTGTTCTTTCTGAACAAAATGAATATAAAGTTAACTTGTTTACTCTAACGGTTGAATTTATATGGATTTTTAAAAAAAGGTCTGCAAAATCGCCAAATTTAGCTCGCCACACTACGCGTTAACATGGCGCCACTCCTAGGGTTAAAATTCAATTTTTTGGATAGTTCGAATTTTATTACCGCGGTTCCTTGAGATTCGAACTATCCGAGTTCCACTGTATTTAAATTTGCTCACAACTATGTCAAACATTTTAATGATAAAATCTGTATAGGCTACAAGAAATGTACTCATCAAAACTATAAAGTGAACGCTCAAAATAAACATATATTTAAGATGAGTTGTCGGCGACATTGAAAGGCACACCAGTGGAAAATAGTAAGCAACCCAACCCTAGCTAGTCAACCAGTCGAGCCGCGGGCCGTGCGCCCCGGACCGACGAACGAGTAGACGGAAAGACAGTGCTGCGTGGTGGGAGGGGGAGAAATGGGGAGAACGCGCTCCTCTCTCCCCCCAGCCAGATCACACACTCACAGCACTGCCCGAGTTGTCTTCCTAGCGGCGCGCGGTGGCGACTTGTAGAACTACTGCTCCTCACCGCCAGACTAGCCTAGAGGCCAAACACCCTTAAGAAGTTTCAGTTTTGAAAACAGTATTTTCCAATTTAGGCATTCAAACGCTTTTTGTAAGACCAAAAATGGCCGGCTGCTTAAGTTTATTTTCTTCCCAAAATTGCTGTTATTGTTTCATAGAGTTGAGTTATTGCAGAATTTATAGATTTTTGTTCCTGAAGCCATGTTGACTCGGTGAAAGTAAGTTATTTGTCTCTAGGTATTGGATTAGTCGTTTTGAAATTGCTTCTCTAAATACTTAGAAATAGTGGGAAGGATAGATATCGGTCTATAAGTTTCTTTGTGCTTTTTATTACTCTTTTTGAAGATTGGAGTGATTAATGAGATTTTCATCTCATTGTGTTGGCCACTGCTAGGGTTAACACATTCACTGCGGGTCACGCGCCGGCGCGTTATGCATCCAGGCTTCCAAGTGCACGCCGCACGGAGTAGGTCTGCCTGGTTACAGTTTCATAAGCGGCCACCAACTAATCGGATGCAATATATCAATCTTAAACATTCAATTAGAGTCAGAACATTCAATATTTTTAATCACATTTTATCAATATATTTATCGAAAATTATTCACTCGGTTATACACGAATAATATGCGATGCCAGTTAGGCTACAAATATAATTTAATGAACAAATAACAAACGAAAACTACAATAAATAAACGGTATCAGGAAACTGACACATACTTTCTCCCTTTTAGCCCAACTTTAACGAATAAATTACTTTTTATTTACTAAATATAGAATACAAAGCACGGTCGAATGTACAGAAAATCTTGCAAACAAGTTGTTTTAAAAAACATCCAACCAAATCCCTGCTTTGGAGGCACTACAGAATCCATTGCTACACTCGTGGTTTTAAGAGGGGAAATGCCCCCTATTCCCCCCCAGGGTTATTAAGGGGCAACATATTTTGAATTTCCTCTGTTGGTCAATGCTAAATTGACAAGCATATCAAGTTTGAATGAAATTGATCAAGTAAATAAGAGAGAAATAGTAATTTTTGTATTCCCCATAAGAATAACATTGGACAACGTACTGCGTTTACCGCTAAATGAAAATTTCAATTTTCCCCGAAACTAGCAATCGTAGAATAGTAACTCAAAATAATAAATTATTTAGTTTTTTGAGCTCTTTTTAATGGTGAATAGTAATATTTTTTTGTATTTAAAAACTTATGTCTTTTTATAAAAAATTCAAAAAACTGAATTTTTGATGTTTTAAATCCTGTAATTTCTGAACCCGAATTTTTACAGGAATACGGGTAGTGTCATTTTGTTGGAAAACTGAAGTTCTACAAACGACCAAAGTTTAATCAAAATCGTTAGAGCCGTTTTTGAGAAATTTTGATTTTTCATGTTTTTTGGCGGTTTTTGGGGGATAGTTACCCTTTAAAATCAAAAATTCAAAAAAATGTACAAAACGCCTGGAGATATCGTGGATTAGTACCTACATACCAAATTTCATAAAAATTGGCCCAGCTCTGTACACACACACACACGCACACGCACACGCACACGGACACGGACACACACAGACAGACATCACGTAAAAACCACTTTTTTGGGTTCAGGGAGCACCAAAACAAATATTTCCACTAACAACACAAATTCGAAAATTTTGACAAACAATACTTTCTCCATATACTATGTATAGGGGGAGAAAGTAAAAAACAACAAATAATAAGGAAACATATATTTAGCTAAAACTTATTATCTTTGTCAGGGTAAACTTTATGGGCTGCTTTCATGAATTGAATGAACTCATGGCAAAGATAACTAAGTTTTAGCTTGGTTATACGTTTCTTTATTATTTGTTGCATTTTAAAATTTTAGTTTATGTTTTTTACTTGTTAAATGTTTCATTAAAATATATTTTGTAACTGAAATCATCGCTCTTAATCCCAGTTTTCAGAGACCATTTCAACACACGCCATGAGGACTCGAATGTTTGGGTGTTTGTGTTATTTAGGTTAAAGATCGATTTAAAATGCAATTTGATGTATCGAATGTTTAAGATCGATATATTGCATCCGATTAGTTGGTGGCTGCTTATGAAACTGTACCCGTCTGCCTTGATTACATTTAGCCACTGAGCTGTCAACAGTCAACAAGACTTAATACTGCTTGCGCCATTTTTGGTCATGACTTACTGTTAATCAATATGGGATAAGTTTCAAGTTCTGCCACATTTAGTGCCACGTACTGGTGCGGGTCCTGCTTACCACGTTTTCAGGCAGTATCGTGGTAGTGAACTGTTTATAAAATACTGAGGTTACGACTGACACTGAGTTTTTAGGTGATTTTATTCTTTGTGCTCTATGATGGATGATCCCAAACCAAGTGGCGTTCACGAGCCGGCGCGGACCGGAAAATACGATAGGCCTGGTTAAAAAATAGGAAAAAAGTTTTTTGATCTAAAAGGATATAATTTCCTGTCTATAGGCTATAAGCTCAAAACTACTTTAATTTTATTTTATTTATTTATGGTTCCACCCAATAATACATACAAGTCTGTACAAGATTGCAGAAATACAGAATAGTAAATATGAAAATGCTTAGAATAATGGGGTAACCATCTTATACTCTTCAAAACAGTTTTATAGTAATGTTATAATCATTACAGCATGGGAATTTCAATGAACCTAGTAAAAATCCCCTAAATGTTATAAAAATCATAAATACCCATGTTTTGGGTATTTACACTCTTTATAAAATAACACATAAGCTAATTAATTAATTATTCAAAAGTAATATGGTAGTCTCCCTTTTAACTGACCACTTTGGAACTAGGGCCCAGGCAGGGCCGGGCAGGATTGGAATTTGGCCGACTAAACCAATGTCTCCTAAATATCATTAAGGATATAAGGATACCATAAATTTGTATGCGAGTTAAATATCTATCTACTGTATATAGTACTTATGTAATACAATAAGTTAGATTCCTATATATCTGAGCTAATGTAGCGGGCGGCTGGCCCGTATAGCAAAAAAGCTGGATTAAAAGAGGACGGCGCATGTCATCACTTTGTGAGAAACAATTATCTCAGTATGTGTCTACGGTTTAGATGCTAATTCAATGTTAAGCGTCTGCAAAATTCAATCTACAGTAGGCCTACTGTATTTAGGGTTTCAAGTGAATTAATCTTAAATGTATATTTCCCAGAGAAATTAATGAGGTTATATTTTTAAACCAAAAATGAATCGTGCAATCATTCGAACAAAACAAAAAAAAGAAGATTATATAGGGTCATTATACAAATACTGTACAGAGTAGAAGGCCTTGTCTAACAGTGCACTTTTTAACCGTTTTTTAAACTGACGAATACTTTAAAGTTTTATAACTGGTAGGGAGACCATTGTTCATCCTCAGCCCAGCATACAAAGCACTTTTTCAAAAAGAGGTATGATAGGCTTTTGGAGTCATGAGAGAGAGAATGATTGGTGGGAGTGAGAAAATGTCCCCTTACCACCTGGAGAATGAATGACATTCATTGTTTTCAATTTGTTGAATTTATTTTTAGGAATTTCCCCTATAGGGAAGAAGCTATTACCGTTGGTGGCATGGTAAGACCTAGGCCCGGGACGATGATAAATTTTCGTTTTGAGGCCCCCCAGATGCCAAAAACACCATTCGTTCAAATTCATATATATTTATATGTGTCCGTAGGCACGATAACTTTCGTAAAAATGGTCCGATCTTGACGAAATTTTGTATAAACGTGTAAGGCAGCATCTATTTTCATGAGTTCAAGAACCAGACAGGTCGCTCCACTTTAAGGGGAGTTTTTTGAACTTTTTATATATAATTCTTTTTAAACCCAAATTTTGGTTTATACTATTAAATTCAGCTTAAAAAAATTTGGTATTTTGATCATCGCTCTACGTCAGTTGGTTACCGAGACATTAGATTTTAGCTTAACCCTCTAAGTGTCAATCGACTGATTTCAGTCGACTATTTTTGACGCTCGAGTGTCAATCGACTGATTTCAGTCGACTTTGCAGACATCCAGTTTAGCGTGTATATCTCGTTGACGATCGGTCGTTTCGAACCATCCGTTATACCAAAGTGATCGGCAACATCTGGGCTTCATGACAACTAATAATATTCGCCCTTTTGCGAACTAATAATTTTGCAGCCGTTTTTAATCAGCTGTTTAGTTATGTTTTCAATAGGAATGCTGTAATGTGAGGTTACGTTGTTGTGTATTATATATATATATATATCTATATATATATATCTATATATATACATATATAATATATACATATGTATATATGTATATTTTCTTTTTCCTTATTAAATTTTGAACAAAATGTATATCTTGGATTTTTTATTATGGCTGTCTAAATATATTCTACGGGTCTCGTAACATAAAAAATAATTTTTTTTTTTTGGGTTGTTAAGATTTGAACCCAAGCCGGACTGTTATACCATACATTTAGGCCAACAAATTTTATTTTAAAAGATAGCCCATTTTCTGCTCTCTAAGAAAATGTATACTTGTTTACCAATATATCAAAATTTTATTTTTTTATAACATTTTATATAAAATTCTGCAAAAGTTAAAAAAATGGCGTGACATTTCAGGTTTTTTGATGTGACACCTAGAGGGTTAAAATAAAACACAATTTGGTGTTTTGATCATTGCTCTACGTCAAATGTTTACATAGATATTGAAAGTGCTAAACACAGTACGTTGTCCAATGTTAATCTTTTGGAGAGTAAGTAAAATTGTATATCTCGCTTATTAATGAACATATATATTAATGAAACTTGGTATGTGGCTTTATATACTTGGGTTTAAATGCTATTTGCATACAAAACTCATTTTTTGTGGTCCCCATGGCAGCAAACCTGCGTACTCAGCAGCTATAATGTTATTCTTATGGAGAATAATAAACATGTGATATCTTGCTTGTTTATGAACATAAATTGATCAAACTTAGTATGTTGCTTCATCTGGAAGTGATCCATTAGTATTTGCATATAAACCAGATTTTGTGGTCCTTGATGCAGCAAATTTGCATACTCAGTCCTAATGTTTTTTCATACGGGGCATAAATAAAATATCATATCTCACTTATATTATTTATAAATGCTTTGATTAAAGTTGGTAAGTGGCTTCATGACTTTGTGAAGTACCATTTGAAATTCGCTGAGTATGCAGGTTTGCTGCAACGGGGTATTTTCTTTTTGTTGTCGTCCATAAGATAATGTGAAGGTTGATACCAAGTAGTTTTAGTCTAACTTTAATGAAACTGATCTGTTGACATGAAATTGCAACTGTTTGACAGATGAAGTTATTCAGTTTTATGTATTAAATTTTGCTCTATTTTATCTGAGGGAGCAACTTTGGAGGGGGCGGGGTTTAAGAGGGAGCGTCCACATGGACCTCAGCTTTGTGGAGGTACACATCCCCTCCGCCACCACCATTACATGCGCAAAATATTCTCACTCTTGATGTTTATACCCGCCCCAACTTTAGAATTCATACCATTTGGATCTAAAGTCAGAAAAATTAAGGAAAATTGCTTTTCATTCCAGGGAAGAATTTCCAGGAAATTTTGCTTTAAGTTAATTATTTATAGATAAAATAAACTTTCAAACAAGTCAGTGAAGAAATCGGAATACCGGTATAGAATTGATTTTCAAATGATTTTAGTTGATAAGTTATCAACGTAAAGTCCATCTCAACCATCTCTAATGAACCTTTAGGATTAAAAATTACAAAATATGTATGCTGATATAACTTGATGGAAAAAGTGCATCAATAGCTTTTGTTTAATTTTATTTACATCCATATACGAATAATCTTTCATGACCTTTTCAACCAACATGGCTTTGTTGTTTTGTTCTTTACACTAACTCACTTGAAATTCAAACAATTTCGTTATTTTTGAACGGCGATATTCTCAATCAAAACACTATAGGCCTATTCCTTTAAAAATTATGTATCATCAACCAAAAGTTCAAGGGTATTTCTCTGAATGGTTTTTGTTCAGGATTTTACTATCAATATTTAGGACTCCCCTCCATAGGCTTTTATAGTTCCAATGATGATCTTATGTAGTTTGACCTATTGAGTTCAATGATGTGTTCAAATAAATGTTTTCCCTGTCTAGTTTCTTTCTCTTCGCTGTGGCACTGAATTATACTTGTAGGATACTTAAATAGGTTATATCAAACACCCAATTCCATGCTATGATAATTATGTTAGGTACCAATTAAGTTCAATTTACAACAAAATTACCGTATATACACAGACATATAATGTGCAAATGATGTAAAATCTGCATCCTGCTAAAACATTGATGAGACCATGCTTCCAAGGAACCTCTGATGCACACTTAAATGATGTTTGTTTGATACTTATATAGGCTATGTACTGTGCTAGGCTATTTCACACCAATTTCATGCTATGGTAATTTTGTTTGGGACCAATTCAGGTGAATTAACGACAAAAATTACCGTATATACACAGACATATAATGTGCAAATGATGTAAAATCTGCATCCTGCTAAAACATTGATGAGACCATGCTTCCAAGGAACCTCTGATGCACATTTGAATGATGTTTGTTTGGTACTTACATAGGCTATGTACCGTGCTAGGCTATTTCACACCAATTTCATGCTATGGTAATTTTGTTTGGGACCAATTCAGGTGAATTAACGACAAAAATTACCGTATATACACAGACATATAATGTGCAAATTATGTAAAATCTGCATCCTGCTAAAACATTGATGAGACCATGCTTCCAAGGAACCTCTGATGCACATTTGAATGATGTTTGTTTGGTACTTACATAGGCTATGTACTGTGCTAGGCTATTTCACACCAATTTCATGCTATGGTAATTTTGTTTGGGACCAATTCAGGTGAATTAACGACAAAAATTACCGTATATACACAGACATATAATGTGCAAATTATGTAAAATCTGCATCCTGCTAAAACATTGATGAGACCATGCTTCCAAGGAACCTCTGATGCACACTTAAATGATGTTTGTTTGATACTTATATAGGCTATGTACTGTGCTAGGCTATTTCACACCAATTTCATGCTATGGTAATGTTGTTTGGGACCAATTCAGGTGAATTAACGACAAAAATTATTGTATATACACAGACATATAATGTGCAAATGATGTAAAATCTGCATCCTGCTAATACATTGATGAGACCATGCTTCCAAGGAACCTCTGATGCACATTTGAATGATGTTTGTTTGGTACTTACATAGGCTATGTACTGTGCTAGGCTATTTCACACCAATTTCATGCTATGGTAATTTTGTTTGGGACCAATTCAGGTGAATTAACGACAAAAATTACTGTATATACACAGACATATAATGTGCAAATGATGTAAAATCTGCATCCTGCTAAAACATTGATGAGACCATGCTTCCAAGGAACCTCTGATGCACATTTGAATGATGTTTGTTTGGTACTTACATAGGCTATGTACTGTGCTAGGCTATTTCACACCAATTTCATGCTATGGTAATTTTGTTTGGGACCAATTCAGGTGAATTAACGACAAACATTACTGTATATACACAGACATATAATGTGCATATGATGTAAAATCTGCATCCTGCTAAAACATTGATGAGACCATGCTTCCAAGGAACCTCTGATGCACACTTGAATGATGTTTGTTCGATACTTATATAGGCTATGTACTGTGCTAGGCTATTTCACACGAATTCCATGCTATGGTAATTTTGTTAGGGACCAATTCAGGTGAATTAACGACAAAAATTACTGTATATACACAGACATATAATGTGCAAATGATGTAAAATCTGCATCCTGCTAAAACATTGATGAGACCATGCTTCCAAGGAACCTCTGATGCACATTTGAATGATGTTTGTTTGGTACTTACATAGGCTATGTACTGTGCTAGGCTATTTCACACCAATTTCATGCTATGGTAATTTTGTTTGGGGCCAATTCAGGTGAATTAACGACAAAAATTACTGTATATACACAGACATATAATGTGCAAATGATGTAAAATCTGCATCCTGCTAAAACATTGATGAGACCATGCTTCCAAGGAACCTCTGTTGCACACTTGAATGATGTTTGTTCAATACTTACATAGGCTATGTACTGTGCTAGGCTATTTCACACCAATTTCATGCTATGGTAATTTTGTTTGGGACCAATTCAGGTGAATTAATGAAAAAAATTACCGTATATACACAGACATATAATGTGCAAATGATGTAAAATCTGCATCCTGCTAAAACATTGATGAGACCATGCTTCCAAGGAACCTCTGATGCACATTTGAATCATGTTTGTTTGGTACTTACATAGGCTATGTACTGTGCTAGGCTATTTCACACCAATTTCATGCTATGGTAATTTTGTTTGGGACCAATTCAGGTGAATTAACGACAAAAATTACTGTATATACACAGACATATAATGTGCAAATGATGTAAAATCTGCATCCTGCTAATACATTGATGAGACCATGCTTCCAAGGAACCTCTGATGCACATTTGAATGATGTTTGTTTGGTACTTACATAGGCTATGTACTGTGCTAGGCTATTTCACACCAATTTCATGCTATGGTAATTTTGTTTGGGACCAATTCAGGTGAATTAACGACAACAATTACTGGATATACACAGACATATAATGTGCAAATGATGTAAAATCTGCATCCTGCTAAAACATTGATGAGACCATGCTTCCAAGGAACCTCTGATGCACATTTGAATGATGTTTGTTTGGTACTTACATAGGCTATGTACTGTGCTAGGCTATTTCACACCAATTTCATGCTATGGTAATTTTGTTTGGGACCAATTCAGGTGAATTAACGAAAAAAATTACTGTATATACACAGACATATAATGTGCAAATGATGTAAAATCTGCATCCTGCTAAAACATTGATGAGACCATGCTTCCAAGGAACCTCTGATGCACATTTGAATGATGTTTGTTTGGTACTTACATAGGCTATGTACTGTGCTAGGCTATTTCACACCAATTTCATGCTATGGTTATTTTGTTTGGGACCAATTCAGGTGAATTAACGACAAACATTACTGTATATACACAGACATATAATGTGCATATGATGTAAAATCTGCATCCTGCTAAAACATTGATGAGACCATGCTTCCAAGGAACCTCTGATGCACATTTGAATGATGTTTGTTTGGTACTTACATAGGCTATGTACTGTGCTAGGCTATTTCACACCAATTTCATGCTATGGTAATTTTGTTTGGGACCAATTCAGGTGAATTAACGACAAAAATTACTGTATATACACAGACATATAATGTGCAAATGATGTAAAATCTGCATCCTGCTAAAACATTGATGAGACCATGCTTCCAAGGAACCTCTGATGCACATTTGAATGATGTTTGTTTGGTACTTACATAGGCTATGTACTGTGCTAGGCTATTTCACACCAATTTCATGCTATGGTAATTTTGTTTGGGACCAATTCAGGTGAATTAACGACAAAAATTACTGTATATACACAGACATATAATGTGCAAATGATGTAAAATCTGCATCCTGCTAAAACATTGATGAGACCATGCTTCCAAGGAACCTCTGATGCACATTTGAATGATGTTTGTTTGGTACTTACATAGGCTATGTACTGTGCTAGGCTATTTCACACCAATTTCATGCTATGGTAATTTTGTTTGGGACCAATTCAGGTGAATTAACGACAAACATTACTGTATATACACAGACATATAATGTGCATATGATGTAAAATCTGCATCCTGCTAAAACATTGATGAGACCATGCTTCCAAGGAACCTCTGATGCACACTTGAATGATGTTTGTTCGATACTTATATAGGCTATGTACTGTGCTAGGCTATTTCACACGAATTCCATGCTATGGTAATTTTGTTTGGGACCAATTCAGGTGAATTAACGACAAAAATTACTGTATATACACAGACATATAATGTGCAAATGATGTAAAATCTGCATCCTGCTAAAACATTGATGAGACCATGCTTCCAAGGAACCTCTGATGCACATTTGAATGATGTTTGTTTGGTACTTACATAGGCTATGTACTGTGCTAGGCTATTTCACACCAATTTCATGCTATGGTAATTTTGTTTGGGACCAATTCAGGTGAATTAACGACAAAAATTACTGTATATACACAGACATATAATGTGCAAATGATGTAAAATCTGCATCCTGCTAAAACATTGACGAGACCATGCTTCCAAGGAACCTCTGATGCACATTTGAATGATGTTTGTTTGGTACTTACATAGGCTATGTACTGTGCTAGGCTATTTCACACCAATTTCATGCTATGGTAATTTTGTTTGGGACCAATTCAGGTGAATTAACGACAAAAATTACCGTATATACACAGACATATAATGTGCAAATGATGTAAAATCTGCATCCTGCTAAAACATTGATGAGACCATGCTTCCAAGGAACCTCTGATGCACATTTGAATGATGTTTGTTTGGTACTTACATCGGCTATGTACTGTGCTAGGCTATTTCATACCAATTTCATGCTATGGTAATTTTGTTTGGGACCAATTCAGGTGAATTAACGACAAAAATTACCGTATATACACTGACATATAATGTGCAAATTATGTAAAATCTGCATCCTGCTAAAACATTGATGAGACCATGCTTCCAAGGAACCTCTGATGCACATTTGAATGATGTTTGTTTGGTACTTACATAGGCTATGTACTGTGCTAGGCTATTTCATACCAATTTCATGCTATGGTAATTTTGTTTGGGACCAATTCAGGTGAATTAACGACAAAAATTACCGTATATACACTGACATATAATGTGCAAATTATGTAAAATCTGCATCCTGCTAAAACATTGATGAGACCATGCTTCCAAGGAACCTCTGATGCACACTTGAATGATGTTTGTTCGATACTTATATAGGCTATGTACTGTGCTAGGCTATTTCACACCAATTCCATGCTATGGTAATTTTGTTTGGGACCAATTCAGGTGAATTAGCAACAAAATTACCATATATACATACACATGTAATGTGCAAATAATGTAAAATCTGCATCCTGCTAAAACATTGATGAGACCATGCTTCCAAGGAACCTCTGATGCACATTTGATCAAACATATAATTTGAATTGCCCTTTCTTCCTACTAATTATAGTTAGTAGTTTGATGTTTATTCCCATGACTTAGTTTCTCTATGTTTTTGTTTCAGAGAAAACAAATAAGAAGATGGATGGTGTATCTCGGTAAAAGCACGGACATGAAGGAAGAGGCAGTCCAAACCAACCTTTTCCTGTTAAAAATGTTGAATGTCATGGTATAATTAATACATATGTTGTTCATCTTCACTATTTGTTTCACTCCCTTTATTAATAAAGTCTTCTGGTTACAATGTCTTTTGTAAGACCCTAATAAGCTGATAGAAGTTTTTCAGATAAAACTTGTAAGTTAAATTTTGTCAGTTTTGCAAGTTAAGTTTTTCAAGTTAAATTTTGCCAGTTTTGCAAGTTAAATTTTTCCAGTTAAAAATCACCAGTAATTTTAGGTTGTTTTTTGAAGATACCGTACATTATTTTTATTACTTCTGTAAAATGTATTTATGAGTATTTTCATATCTTCCTGTTTATATAAATTAATTTAAAAAAATTAAATCATTGATTACAAACATTTATAATAATTGGATTTGAAAGAAAGAATGCAGAGGGTTGAAATAAGCTTGAACTGAAATCTAGGCTGAATAATAGTTTTGTCTTATGGATGACAAACCAAGAGGTGGATTCAGTATTACCTAGGCACATGGCAAACAACCTTAAATTTATAAAATCGTTCCCGCCAGCATAAACAGAATTTCTTACTCGGGATTTTATCACTTTGAGAAACCCAGAAGAATGCAACTCAGTGGCAAGATGGTGTTTATTCACCAAATGTTTTACTGTGATACTTCTTCAAAGATTTATTTATTTTCTGAATATTTTTCTCAGTGTAAGGAAAAAAGTTGCTGTATTATCAAAAATAATTTATGTTTGTAATAAAAACCTTGTCAATACCCTTATAAATATTTGGTTACCCTGGGGTTGAAAAGTGTATCTGAGCACACATCACACCGCTCACAGCAGCAGTATGCAGTGGAAGTCTTGATGTTACTGAATTGTTGGCGTGGACCCTGAAGACGAGAGCAATATGCCCAGAGGTACTGGGGGAAGTGTTTGGTGGATCCTCAACACTCAACTATGCACTGAATTTACTTACTGATTTCTATAGTTGGCAGCAGTTTTCAAAATGGCATATCATAAAAATGAATAGACTACAAAAACTGCTCTAAATACTTAATGGCTTTTTTCTATGTATGGTTATATAAAAGGTGAAACGCAAAAGGTAAAATATGCCACTGAAAGATAAGTTTATTAACATTTTTACAAATAATTACTATTGACTAGTATCTGACCAATAAATATTAACACAGCTTAAATAAAATTAAACCAGTTTGAAAGAGGCTTGTCACCTTTATAGTTACTAGAGAATTATTAAAATGCCATATGTTGTAGAAAAATGATTCTTGAATAGGTCTAGTTATAATACACAGGCAAATAAAGACAACAATTTAATGTAAATAAACTGTATTGAGATTCAAATGTATTTCAAATCCCTTTTGTTTCCCAGACAACAGGTTATTACTGGGCTTATGAACGGTTTGATTTGGTTTCTAAATAAAAGCGGCTGAATATATAGGATATCTACTTCAAATGCATTTCTGTTAAAAATAGGGCGGTAGCCTGACCCAATGGAGTATCACCTGACTATTGAACGTAATGTGTTATTTAATTTATTATTTAGGCTACCAAGCGTCAAACATCAGCATGCGACTCGACTGGTCAGTCGATTAAGTTAACAACTGGATGACTGTGTTACGGTGGTAATAACCACATCGTCTTAATACAGATATAGATGTAAAGGGCCGACTCTGAGCCAAGCCTATTCAAGGATGTAGGTTTATTCAAGTTAATATTATGACTCTGTAGACGCTTATCCTTGTAGCCTGTAAAAGTAAGTAGACTCCTGTATTTAATTAAACTCTTGGATTTTACGGCGTTTGGCCGCCCCAATTATCTCTTAATATAACAATATTCAGACGCTTAAAAATGCCATTGCTTATACAATGATTACAAAAGAACAATGTGGCAACTGGGATTGATAGGCTGCTTGAGTTTGTACCTCAGATTGCTTGATACCAAGTTGTCGTTTTACTTAAAAAAAATGAACATAGGCTACAATTAATGAATTATTAAAAAATGCAACGGGTGGGCAACTAGTTTTAGTAAAGCTCAATACGGACGGCAATTCCTTTCTTTAAAAAAATAATTAAGGTACTCTTAACCTACAAAATTGGTGTTGTACCCTAACCTCAACAATAATTATTAATAATCAAGAATTGAATGTTATGATAATAAATAAATTAATCTCACAGACTAATATAGTAAAATGGCAGTGTGAAAATATAATACTAAGAAATCTTAAATAATATGCGGCCTGGCTGACCTTAGAATATAACTAAATTACAAAGTACAAAAAAATAATTAACAACACATTTTCGGGTCGAACCCATACAATCACATTCACACCAAACATAAAATGACTAGACTTGGTCGGTGGGGCTGCTGCTAACTACTTTACACACATTGAAAAAATTAATTGGACAATGGTTTTTTGTATGAAACTGCCTTTTACCGGTCTGATTAGGTCAAGTTCGCGGATTTTCACAGCTTATTTCTCAATTAAACTAAATCACTCGGTTAGACAATTATATCCCGGCGGGAAATATGTCTAATGTACAGCGAAGTCATTAGTAACAAGACCACCAAACAGATTCTAGAATAAATTTTGATTCAAAAACGAGTAGCGCAACCTTTCCTAACTGACTTTTGCCACCGACTGCGGTGAGTCCCCGTGGCTGTTGAATCATTCGTTCGTGTTAGATCCTTCCGCGACCCCCATCAGTGATCCTTTGCACCGATTGGGTAATTTGAATTTCGGCAATTGGCGATTTGGCGGCTCATTTGAATTTAAATCGGTACATCAAACAACAGTTAATTGTTTACTTTTTTAAAGCTTTTGCGGGGTCTGTATCTGCAAAACATATGCTAAATGGCTAATTTGCTAAGTTACGTTGTTTCTAAATACTTTATTTCAAAACCAATTTTAACAAATCAAACATAATGGTCGTGATTTGTTTGGTATTCAGTAATTGATACTTTAATTGTAAAAGAGTGAGAATCGTCTTCATAGTTTAGTTAGTGATTTAATATAAACAAATAATGCTAAGATACATTCCGCAACATGTGTACAGTATGTGACTGGAGTGATGGGCTTAACTGATGTTCCCTCCACATCAGTTACAACTGAGCATCACTTTAAATAAAGCTGATGCAGTTGCAGCAGTTAGCCGCAGATGCCAGTAGTGTTATTACGTGATTACATGGGTTTCTGTTGCTGTACAAACTAATGTGAATGCAGCATAGGGTGACAAATATTACTGAAAATTTAAGAAAGTAAACAGTTGTGTTTTGTTTAAAATTTATTGTTGGTGATGGCGAGTTTATGTTATTCAAGGAATTTTTGCAAACATTTTCCAACACTTATTAGTAAAAACGAAGTTTCACTACGTTTCGGGATCTGGAATCTGATCCCGTCTTCAGGTGGAAAGAATACATAGAACATAACAAAATTAGTGGCATAATCGAGGCAAGCTGAAAAAAAAACACTAAAAAGCTAAAACAGAGAACCATAAAAGCATACAAATAAACTACTATAAACACAGAAGTCAACAACCAAAAAATCAAATGCACAAATGTGACAACACAAGTGCACACGGCGAATGCTCAGTCTGGTACTAGTGTTGTCACGTTTGTGCGTTTGATTTTTTGGTTGTTGACTTGTGTGTTTATTGTAGTTTTTTTTGTTTTGACGGGTTTTACAGTTCTCTGTTGTTTTAGCTTTTCAGTGTTTTTTTATAGCTTGCCCGGATTGTGTCACTAATTTTGTTATGTTCTAGGTATTCTTTCCACCTGAAGACTGGATCAGATTCCAGATCCCAAAACGTCGTGAAACTTAGTTTTTACTAATAAGTTTGTAATAGTCCGCAAAAATTCCTTGAATAACATAAACAGTTGTGTTGTAAAGCTGTAAATAAATATTGACTATAAGGGGGCCATACACTTATTAGGTACCTAATAAACTTAGGGGGTACGGCGAAGCATTACGCTGTGTTATTTTGGTGGGGGGGAGGGGATCCAGCTCAGTGTTACGTAACTCTCATATTTTAAATATAAAGCTGTGAATAATGTTGACTCGAAAGTTTTATTTGAGAAAAAATGGTCAGGGTTTAATATTTTATATTTTATGGTTTATCTCAAACCTCCGCATTTTTTTTTACTGTTTTAGAGCTTTGTTCTTTAAGGATTTGTAAAAAAAGTGTAGTCAGTTTAGAGAAGTGTTTTTTATTATTTAATTAATTTGTTGTGAATGGTATAACAGGTTGGAAAAAAACATCTTATTTAAATAAAATAGTAGACTCAGAAATCCGGACTAATGTGGCGGATGGTCGGTCTGGCTTTCGAAAAATCTGGATTTTCTGGAGGTGGGCATGAGTCATCAATTCCGTCTTTAGGGCGAACAATTATGACAATATTTTTTACGATTATGAACTAATACTGTGAGCTTCTGAAAGGCGATGCTTGTCTTACAGAAATAGAAGGTCCTAAATGTATGGAATGAGTTTTCGGATTCATAAAATGTAACTTCCAGCATAAAAAAGTTTCTTAACCTCTTGAGCCCCAAGTTTGTAAAAGGAGTAGGTGAATCCGTGTTATTTTATTAATTTTCTAAATACTTCCTAAACACCTGACCTGAACATTAAAAATTGTGAAAAACTTCCTTCCAACATAAACACACACATATAAAGCCCTGTTTCCATCCTCCCAACTCGTGCCAACATTTCCTGCGAAAAGCCATCTTCTCTCCACGTGCGAAGCAATAGTGCATTAATACATAGTTTGTGTGAGCCCCACTTGTGTTACTAGACAAGTATCATAATGCAATGTAACGCAAAAAATGTTACAGCGCTTGTTAAAACGGTATAAAAAAACAACAAATTTTATATTCCCGTACATTGTTTTGCAGTAAACTATCCTTGTAATTTTTCATGTCAAACCCAATACAAGTTGTATAGGCCCTAATTTAAAATTAATCATCAACATATGTTGACTATAGCCTAGTTAAGTATTTATCTTTCACTGTAATAAATCAATTACATGGAGAGTTTTCTTTAGAATTTAGCGTGGTATGTTTTAAGAAACCAACTAACATAAGATTTTATTTGCTGGAATAGGCATACTTAAAATTTCTTACACGCTTAAATAAGACAAAATAAAAAACTTAACAATTACAGGTAGAAATTTTAAACCAGTTATTTAATTTATGAATCTGATGGAGATGAACTGTGCAATTTTGGTTTAATGCACACGCTTGATTAGTACAGTTCCAAATTTGTGTTTAACATTTATAGAAAAACTTGTTCATTTCAAACTAACAAGAAGTTAAAAAATATAGCAAACTTACAGTAAATCACTAGAATATATAATAGTTTACTGTGCTTTACATTTTTGAAATGCATATGTAGAAAGATTTATTTTTAAAAATAAAATATGTTGTGTAAACTAATTATACGGCATAGTAATGACCCAAGTCCCAAACAAAACCTCGTGTTGTTGACGGAAAGGACGCGGCGACCAAGACTTGAGTCGCCTGTGACTAGGCGTCTAGGATCACAGCGATTACGATGCGGGGTGGCATCGCGTCGGCTGCTACCGGTCACTGCGCATGGGTGAACTGCTCACAACAGTGTTGGGTGTTGGGATACCGTTTCCATTATGTTTTGAGCTTACCTCAAAACTTGTTGTCAGCTGCATCAGCTCAAAACCTATTTTGTTGGCCAACAATGTTCAAAACAGTTTGATACCGTTTCCATTTAACATTTTACTTTAACTTTGTTTAGAGTTAGCTCAAAACAATGTTTTGAGCAGTAACTGTTAGAATGGAAATGGGGCTTAACAATGGTTAAAAAATAGTAAAAGACCTGTTCACAACGAATTCACCCATCCAGTCTGCTTGGATGCATGCTTAGGGTCCACCCTTCCCTTCAACTCCGCCACAGAAAGGTGAACTCTCCATGAGTTGCTTTTAAAAACATTCTGAGATAAGATTCAATCCCCCGCTACCCTGGGTGGGAGGTTAGACATTGGACGAATCAGACTAACACTGTGTCAGTCTAGTGGCATCACAGCCTACATTGGACGAGTTTCAGTAAACTTAGGAATCCAGAGTAATGAGCGGACGGCCGGTCCGGATTTCCCGGAGGTGGGCATGAGTCATAAGAGACACAAAGTCAGCCACTTTTTTTTAACAATTTTAATAATTTGTTAGATAAACCTTTACAAGGAATGCTACAGCTTTTGCCAATGATGTCGCTTCAGTTATACAAGTTCTAACAAATCATCATCTGGAGGTCAATAAATCATGAATTGGCGATTCCGAAAGAATGTTGTCATTGAAATCAAATGAAAGTGACATCACAAAGAGAAAATATATTAATTTTGGTTTTAAGGATTTACAGTTTGAAAGAAAAATTTTTCATGATTTTGTAACTAAAATTATTGAGAAAGTGCAATCTTTTAAATAGTTAGGAATTCACCTCGATGACAAGCTTTCATGGAAAATGGACATTGGTTATCTAAACACACAGTTAAGGTGATTCAAGATATTTATTCTCATATTACATTGACACATATTACAAAATATACAATGACATTTATGAATGAACAGGTGACTTTGTCATATGTCCTTAACCCTTTCAGTGCTATGGACCGATACATCGTATTTTGAATCTGTTATCAATAAACACTGTTACTGCTTCGTAAGCGATTGTACCATTAGGCATTCAGTCTGAGTCTGACGTGGGGAAACCTGGTAGACACAAACTGAAATACCTCGTCCAGCGCCTAGGCTCTAATACCACCTGGTCTGCTACAGCTGCTAGTCTGATCAGTGGCTGTGCAGTCTAAAGCGTTACCTTCCCGGCCGGGGGTAACACTAGGATCGAGGGTTTGAATCCCGTCACAGTCGGTGGTTTTTATGTGCAACTCATGGAGAGTTCACCTGTCTGTGGCAGAGTTGAAGGGGAGGGCGGACCATATAACCAAACGGTGGATGGTTCGGGTCCAAGCTGACGGGATGGGTGGATTCTTAGTGAGTTGCACATCTGATCAGGTGTTTTGCTACTTTTTACCTACTCTTTACTGTGTGTGTGTGTGTCCAGCGGAAGCACGTTTTTATTAATTTTAACTGTTCAGGCGTTCAAGACATTTAAAAAATCGACAAAACATCACAGATTCAACTACTCCTTTCAGAAGCTTAGCACTCAAAGGGTTAAAAAAACTAAATTTAAGATATAATACAAAATTATAAAATCATACATTCAAAAACCAAAGAGCTATCCTCCAGGAATTCTTTTATACCGTAATATTCGTTCTGAATTATAAATTCTTTAACAACAGTTTTGAACTTATGTATATTCAGCATTTTAACATGATTTGTTAATTTATCATACAACAAAACTTATGTAATGAGGAGCATTTTCAAATAAGTTCAGCCTATGAATTGGGTACTGGAGCTGATTTCTAAATCGTGTATTGTACTTCTGACTGTGCTGCTCGTTTGAAAATATATTGGCTTGTTTATCTACAAACATTAAACATTTGAATATGTACATAGAGGGAAGTGTTAAAATATTAATATCGTTGAGTACAGATTTACATGATTGATTGTGTTCCATAAACATCATGGTTTGATTGTATAATTTTTTAATTTTTAAAATATGTTGAATCACCCCATAGTTCAAGACCATATTTTAGCAATTAATTAAAACAGGCATGAAACACAGTCTAATATTCAACTCTATAGTTTCTCTCCTCTCAATATGTACATTAGAAAACACAAGGAACTCAGCCTTGTAATTGGATTGCCGATGTGTTAGATTGTTTTACTACTTAAGAAATTTGTGTGACAAAGAGCTTTTCAAGTCGTCATATCATGCATTGGTACATTCTCGTATTCAATACACAATTCATTGTTGGGAAGGTATACTCAAAACATAGTCAGAAAATTTGAAAAAACAAGTTATTTGAATTATTTTATTTAAAAGAAAAAGATATGCATCTCTTTCATTATTTACAGAATTTAAAATTCTTCGTCTAACACCTTTTTGTGAATAAAGTATTTAATATTTTTTTACCAGTGAAGTGGTCAATTAGACAACTAACATTCTTACCGGCATGAATACTTGACTTAGAACTGTGTTAAAATGATTTATACATTAAAGAAAATATAAAAATTGTATGAAATTTACAACAGCTTAACAAAATTGGCGGCTTTTATCTTATGATAATATTCCGAAAATTTGATAATCAAATGAAAATCTCTTAATTTGCATGAATATCAAATACAGTAATGGCGTCAATACAAGTACTCCATTAAGCCTGAAAGCTGACTGGTGTGTAGCTATTTGTGTTGGTGGGTGAGTCTGTGTAGGCCTAAGTTTGGAATAATTCTTCGACTGTACAGTGGTCTTCTGACAAGCCATATTCGTTTAGCGCTTTCTTCAGCTCCTTACCTGTCTTCACTCGCAGTTCTGCTGGCAGGTTGTTTTAGAACGTTCTGGCCATGTATGTTGTTTTTTTTTTCAAATTTAGTCAGGTGGTTGGGGAGAACAAACTAGGTAGCATTCCTGGTGTTGTACTGATGTACATGGTTGCCTCACAGCAGATTTTCTCCTTCAACAAACATGATTGTCTCTAGGATTTAGAGTGCAATGACTGTAGGAATTTTCAGCATCTTAAAAGATTCCTTGCAGCTTTCACAGTGTTTCAGTCCAGCAATATACCTTTACTGCCTTCTTCTTCAGTACTAATTTTAAATTTCCTATCAGGGGTGTCAGCCCATATCTCCTATGAGATTCAACTAATGCAGGTATGTTGTTAGGGCTGTTGACAAGTGTAAGGAGTATTTGGAATAATCAAACTTGAAATAAATATTGTAAACTGTAATAATAATAATAATTGTCTAAAAGTGGTGATGTAATAAAAAAATTTTATTGGGTTATGTAAAGAGGTGAATAGTTTGAGAAATCTAGAGTAAGAATGTCAAGGATGGAATCAAGAGCCATACATGGTTACATTAGAGTTATTCATACTGGACTTTGATTGTTATCAGTGTTTTCTTAAGTAACTGTCATCAGTACCTAATAAGATGGCATGTATTTCCAAGCCAACGTTTTGTTTATACAGTAGCGTCTCGATTATCCGACCTAAACCGGCCACACCAGGGTCGGATAAGCGGGAAGGTCGGATAACGCAAAAATAATAAAAACAATGGAAATTTTTTTCTAGTTGGTAGTTATCGATTGTTTGATCGTGAACAGGGAAGGTCGGAAAACATGCAAAATAATAAAAACAAATTTAGATTTTTTTTGTTCTCGGAGTGCGGAAATTGACCGTTTGATCGTGCACGGGGACGGTCGGATAACACGGAAGGTCGGATAACCGAAGGTCGGATAATCGAGACTCTACTGTAATCACTTTCTTCCTGCATTTGAGATTAATAAGTTAGGGTTTGAAATTGATTATGTTTTATCAGTTCCAATTTATTACGCTAACAGTAAAAGTTGCTTATGTCGTTGTAATCACATACGCACAATTAAACCGAAAGTTCCTCTCTCCATTATTTGAAATCTGGTAATACAAATAGAGCAAATTAAGGTTTTTTTTGCTTTACACGTTAGCTGCGACTGCCCCGCGGCGGTTGTTTGCAAAATGCGGCCCGCCAATGGCTGGTCGAGGTCACATTTCTAAATCTTGGCTAACCAATGGCTGTAGCGCTCGAAGGCGCTGTACTACATTACAATATAGCTGAACGTAGTTCTAAAAAGCGCCAACAGATAGCAGCACACGATAGGTCGATGTAGAGCGTCAGTTCTGCCATTTCGAGGGATTTTATTAGCAAAAAAGCAGTTTTCCCAGTCCCGTAGTTGCGGGAATTGAGGGAAATTTTAGTGCCAACCTACACCACAAATGTCACATGGTTATATCTAAACTGCAGACAGCGTATACAGTCCGTTCTCGTCAAGTACTGAGCTCACACTGAAGCAATGTTTGGCAGGGGGGCGCGCTATTAGTATTATAGTAGTATAGTTTGGCGTGCTAGTGGCGAGGTACTATATTTATAGTAGCCCACAGCCAACGTGTTAAGCTTAATAAGACCAATATTTGCATATATTTTTATTCATAAATTGAATTAAATGTTTAATGTGAAATTAACAAAAGTTGACAGATTCAAGTTATCCAAATATAATATATATTACAGTGTATTTTTCCAATTCTCTAAATAACAACAAAGGGAATTGGAATTTCCTTAAGTAGGCTACTAAGGTAAAGCCTTAACTCTTCTCTCTTGCATCTCCTTCAGCCTCCAGCTCGGCCAGAGCGTCCTGTATCTGGGAGCAGCCGGGTGAGAGTCTGAGGGCCGCCCGCAGCTCTCCCACGGCCTCTGTGTGGAGTCTGAGGGCCGCGAGGGCTGACCCACGACACAGCATACACTGGGCCCTTGCCGCAGCGTTTGCCGCAACCGGAGGGCTCAGTAGCTCCAGCGCCTGTAACAACCGATGCCTTTAAAAGTTATAATATTTCTTTCATGGCAATCCCATGTGGAACACATTTTTACTGGGTCAGTACTGGCCCAGATTCTGGGATCCTTCCAAAATTGGCAAGAATTGGCCAGTACATGCCCAGTACTGGGCCAGAAAATAATTGTTTTATTTAAATAATTATTTTGTTTAAAAATAAGATTTTTCCAATTGAATTGTTTAATAAACCAATAATAAACATGTTTAAAAAGGATTTTAGTTGAAAAAATATTATGACCAGATCTGGTTTCAAACCCACGACCTATGACATACCGTATTGCCGCCTTAACCCCCGCGGCCATTCTGACTCAAGAGAAAACTAGGATGGAGTGGGATATACAAATTACCAATAGTCTACACCTACACGACTTGGACGATACTTTAGTTTGATTTTTCTAAGTGAATATATAGATAATTTATTTGGTAAATTAATAGCTTATGACACATTGTAATTTGCTGTAAATCATAGAATACTGTTCATACATTTGTATGAGGTTAAATCCTAATTAGTATTGTAAATTTGATTTCTAATAATATTAATGGAATAACCCCGTAGCAGCAAACCTGTATACTCAGCGAATTTCCAATGCATATTAATTTATCTTAATACCACATAAAGCGACATACCAAGTTTCATCAATATACATTCATAAATAAACGATTTATGACATTTTAATTATTCTCCATAAGAATAACATGGCGGCTGAGTATGCAGGTTTGCTGAAATAAGGAACACTAAAAATGGGCTTTTATAGAAATATCAATATAACTCAACTAGGTAAAGCCACATACCAAGTTCTATTAATTTATGTTCATAATTAAAGGAGATAACAAGTTAATTATTCTCCATAAGAATAACATGGGGCTGAGTATGCAGGTTTGCTGCTACGGGAACTATCGGGCTAAAAATGGGTTTTTGTGCAAATATCAATAGACCACAATGAAATGAAACAATACACCAAGTTTCGTCAGGATAAGTTGATAAATAAGCGAGATATACAATTTTTCTTATCCTCCATAAGAATAACATTGGACAACGTACTGTGTTTAGCACTTTCAATATCTCAGTAACCAATTGACGTAGAGCAATGATTAAAACATCAAATTGTGCATATTTTTAAGCTGATTCCAATGGGAAAAATAAAATTTTACTTTTTCAAAAATTGTATGTAAAAAACTCAAAAAACCCATTTTTGGGGTACAAAACCCCCCCAAAATACCCCTTCGGATAGGTCGATCCGTCTGGTTTTCGAACTTAAAGTCATAAATGCTGCTTTACACGTTTGTACCAAATTTCAAAATCGGACCTTTTTTACGAGAGTTATCGCACCCACGGACACATATATATATATATATATATATATATATATATATATATATATATATATATATATATATACAGTTTCGAACGAATGGTGTTTTTGGGGTCTGGGGACCTCAAAACGAAAAGTTATCATGGTCCCGGGCCTAGGTCTTACCATGCCGACTACGGTAATAGCTTCTTCCCTATAGGGGAAATTCGCTAAAATTTGACAGAAGTTAACGAATCAGAATTTAACACGTGATTTTCTAAGGCAAATCTTTTCTAGAAGTCTTGAACGTGATTTGTAATGGTACCTCTTGCACCAATGAGGAGCCCATATACTTAAAATTTCGAAACTTGATATTTTTCTGAAAAATACTTATGCACATCACTGGAATAAAAGTAATAAAAGCTGGAACAAATTCATTTGATTTATATATATCTATTTTCTGGCCATATGTTATTGTTGTGGGATGATAAAATGTGAGCAGATTAGTATATAGGCCTATTTAATTTAATTAAGGGTATTTTGGTATTATACGGATGCCACTATTTTTGGAGGTTAATTTTTACCGGATACAAAGGATAACTACATAATTCGAAAAAACATACTTTTATTGACTTACTGTAAAAATTTTACATCATTCTGATGAGCGGTCTTTGTGTTGTGCCTCCCAAAAGGCAGCGATGTCCGCTAGGATCGTGTTGAATGCGTCGCCGCCACTAGCAGCCACACCCGATCACCACATGTACTCCGCCAAATATACAGCGCGCTGCGGCAGTTATGTTAGGATGGGTTATCATAAAAATACGTACGGTTTCCTTTTCATTTCGAGGTAAAGCCCACACCAAAAGAACGTCACTCATTATGAAAACAAATGTAACGTAGTGCACGGCAATAAATCACTCATGACACTGACCCAGATACAGGCGGTGACAGGTGATGCGCACGCTCCAGTCAACGACCTGATCTTGGCCTATTTGGAGGGGGTTTGGCGGCCGGAAGTATGACTCATCAGGTATCATTCGATTTGTAACGAAACAAGGAAAGTCCTACAATCATTTTTATGATAACTCATCCTAACATAACTGCCGCAGCGCGCTGTATAAGGGTGGCATCCGTATAATACCAAAGTACCTAATTAAGTAATAATCAAAAAATACCCCCGTAGCAACAAACCTGCAAACTCAGCGAATTTCCAATGCATACCAGTATATATGTTTCTTAATACCACATAAAACCACATACCAAGTTTCATCAATATACATTCATAAATAAACGATTTATGACATTTTAATTATTCTCTTTAAGAATAACATGGCGGCTGAATATGCAGGTCTGCTGAAACAAGGAACACAAAAAATGGGGTTTTATACAAATATCAATACAACTCAAGTAGCTAAAGCCTCATACCAAATTTTATTAATTTATGTTCATAATTAAGGGGGATAACATGTTACTTATTCTACATAAGAATAACATGGGTGCTGAGTATGCAGGTTTGCTGCTACGGGAACTATCGGCCGAAAAATGTTTTTAGTGCAAATATCAATAGGCCACAACAATATGAAGCAATATTTCAAGTTTCATCAGGATAAGTTCTTAAATAAGCAAGATATACAATTTTTCTTATCCTCCATAAGAATAACAATGGACAACGTACTGTGTTTAGCACTTTCAATATCTCTGTAACCATTTGACATAGAGCAATGATCAAAACACCAAATTGTGTGACTTTTTAAGCTGATTCCAATGGAAAAAAAACTAAAATTTGACTTTTTCAAAAATGATATGTAAAAAACTCAAAAAAAACATTTTTGGTATACAAAACCCCCACGAAATACCCCTTCGGATACGTCGATCTGTCTGGTTTTCAAACTTAAAGTCATAAATGCTGCTTTACACATTTATACCAAATTTCGCCAAAATCGGATTATTTTTACGAGTTATCGTGCTCATGGGCCTAGGTCTTATCATGCCGACTACGGTAATAGCTTCTTCCCTATAGGATAAATTCACTAATATAATGTAATTATATTAATATATAATTAATATTAAAATAATTATAACTACATGTGTACCCTTTTAAATCTTTGTATCAAGATAATAATTTTAATATAACTTAATATAATTTATACAACCATCTTGGTCTAACAAATATTAACAATATTAAAAATTAAAAGACGGTTACACCACAGATTGTTTTGAGGATATAATCCCGAGGTAACAAATCCTGCCCAAAAAAGGGATTATTTTTTCCTGAAATTTCAGAACCCGTCCATCCCTAATCATGAGCAAAGGAACGACTTTTTTTTAACTTTCTGTCAAACTGAGAATGAAGCAGGTGTGGCGACGGGAACATGAATTACATGATTAAAACAAGTTTAAATTATGTTTTTGGAATATTATATTTTTGTCCAATATTTCATGCAGTGTTCTCACTTCATATCTTCCTTCCCAAGACATCCCCAGACATGGGAACGTTAACATTCTATCAAAATTTACAACAAAATTAATTTATGGGGAAGTCTTTAAACCAGGAAAGGTGGGCCTGAGTCCTATCTTCCCCTGCCTGGTGGGGTACGGCCCAGTTTTGGGGACCATTCTGGCATTTGTCTAAGTGAGATGGGAAACCGTACCTGCAAACTCATCTCAGAATGGCTGGCCTGGGATAGAACCCGAGATCTCCCGAATTGATTGGGTTTTTAGTCACTTTAATGCTTCTATTACTGCTTCACACTCCTCTCTCTACATAATAGCAAATTTGTATATTACACCTCCAAATTCTTAAAAAAACTAGTTGTTGGAAGAATAATTATTTACCGCTGTTAGATTAGTATTTGTACTTGTGATCAAATAATCCAAAATAACATTTTAACAATTAACACAAACCAAATAGTAGTAACAATGTTACAGTATTGTTTGGGGGAGCAAAATTAAAAAAAACATGTTGTGAAACAGTCTGTAATGCTTTAAACTCCCTCTGCTTTGCCTTTTAGTGTAACAAACAGAAAGTTCTTGAATTTTAAATATGACATCACAATGAATCATAGGGTTTCTAAAAGAGTTTAACCAAACAATACGTTAAAGGATTCAAAGTAAAATACCCTTTATTGAAGCCCCGCTAAACTAAAACACAAAATCTTAAGATAAGTGTACCATCAACCGCCCCACTACAAATTTTTGTGTTACGATTTAAGTCCAGTTATCTTGTGCGTTAAACAGTATCTTTGGTGTGTTATGAAGCAGTGGCAGCTCATACATAAGAGCATGTGAACCCCTTATAAAAATAATGTACAATATAAATTACTAGCTACATCTTTATTGACACAGTACTAAATGACTTATCTTCCATAATAAAGAGTGGGTAGTGAAAAACTGTGTATAATGCGCCAAGTGAGGTTGAGAGTGAGGCGCTAGTGGCTAGGAGCGCCCAGTGCGGACTGCGCCATTCTTACGCTGTTCTATTGCCACTGGCGCCTCACTTGGCGCACTCTGCTGTACACATGGAATGGCGAGTTCAGTTGCTTGTAGTGGTCTGGGGAAACCTCTCTGCGGCATATGGAGAATACCAGTGTTCTGCCTCTTAACGCAGGTCAGTTGTTGCTAAAGGTTATGAATATTGCAAGCAATACACAAGCGTTTGACACAGACTATCATACACCTGCAGGTGCTAAACAAACAGTTTCATATATTACACAGTTTGTACTTCCTAGTTTGGATTAAAAAGATGATGCTAAAATGGAAAAGTAAATTGGGATCGATTTTGCTATCATAACTTGTGAAACTGTTAATTGTGAAACCTGTGTAGATGTACTTACAAGCTGCCATTGTTATGAAGGGTTGTTATATGTTATATGTTGCATTTTATGCAATTTCTACCAAGGAGACATGTGTTGTAGAACCTGAGACATTTTAAGACCCTCATTCTGCAATAATTTGATCGGGATACAAATTATTTATAAGGCTGATGCCACAGCCATTGTGAAGAAAAAGTGCAGAAACAAATTTTGAATTATTTAAAGAAATAGATTCTTGAAGAGAATGCACAGTAACTATAAAAGAGCAGACTCTTGATCATCAACCACAAAATCAATTGAGCATGCTTATTCTTGCAGGAATACTTATATTATAACAGGTGAACAGCTAGGAGAATACTATAATTTTTATGTTCGTTATTGTTAAGTCTGAAAGGGGATGAACGATAGCTCTCCGCTCTTAACCTTAAGAGGCTTTCTAAGAGGTGAAACATAAGCAATGATACACAATGTTACCTTGGAAGAGTCCACCACAGCCCTGTTGAAGTTGCCGAGTTTGAGCTGAGCGTCTGCCCGCCCTGCGTATATCTCGTACATGTGACTGTTAAGTGTCAGAGCATGAGTGTAGGCGCTCACGGCACCGAGATAGTTGCCCACATTGTAGAAACTCCTGTAAGACACCACAGGGATATCAAAAATGGAGAATCAATCAGTTTTGTACGTACCTAGGTATAACTAAAAGCTAAATGTATCAGAAACTTTACAACACGTTGTAACTACAGTAATTACTTTAATCAAATGAAAGTCAAAGTATATTAAGTTAGATATCAATAAAATTGGTGCTTACTGTGCCTTGTCACAAAGCCAAAGAGGATCCTGTTCTTCTGGCCGCAGATCTTCAGCTACAAACCCTGTTCTGCGTCTGGCCTCAGCCTGCTTGCTCAACCACTGCCGAACAGTAGAGAGAGATCAACAAACTTGGTAGACTATAAATAACTAAGAGTTCATGCAAATATTTACTAGGGTATTACAGTTATTAATAATTATAAATAACATTGTTGCCTCTTACTGTCTACGTTTTCTTACTATTTCAGGGGTTGGGAGAATATATTTGGTTTAGGCAGAATTTCAGGGGCAAACTGAAGTGAGAGAAAAATATTAAACCATCAATACACACTTCTACGCTTGCTTTCAACATTTTAACGGGACTTAATAATAAATTTGCTTGGACAGAAATGAGCTGTATGTGTCATATCAGTTCAAGAGAAAGCTTACACCGTCACTTCCCTCAACCAAAGCATTACAATAGTGAGGTTTTATATGAAAGTGAACCTGGATAAGCCTATGATAATCCCATGTTTATTGAGTGCATGGTATTGCCGTTATATAGCAAGTAACAGCTGATAACCTGTGAGAGCTATCACCAACACACAGATCTAAGACTACTGCCATCCCATGCACTGGCCTCAGTAGCAAATAATCGGATTGAAGCGTACAAGTTGTTATGCGTGTAACGCATATCCTCTCCCCATAAAGCATCTTTATATTAATAGGCAAGCACAAAACTTGTCCTTTTTTCTCATCTTGCGTGCATCGTAGGAGAAATTTGCGTATACCGTTAGAAAGGCAGTGTCTTGTAGATGAGCAGAAACCCATTATAATTTACATCGGCCCTCAGGGCTACGCCCCACAGGCTTTCAAAGTTTCAATGTTAATCTTATGGAAGAACGGTAATTGATTAAATATTTTTGACAGCTGTTGATATGACAAATGCTAGCAAAACAGCAGTAACAGATGTTTCAGGCATAATATAAATAAAAAATACCACTGGAATGGTAACACCTTTAAATTATCCTTTTTAACTCCTAATTAAAAATAATTAAACCTATTTGTGAGGGGGGAGAGGATGAGGTGGAGAGGTTTCAGGCATAAATAAAAAGGCTACTGATTACTGGAATGGTAACACCCTTATGCTTTCTTTTTAAAAGAATATGCTCACTCCACATTAAAAAAATTACCTGGGAGTGAGGGTTGGAGATGGGGAGGGAGAGAGAGATTAGCGCAACAAAACCCACTAGATATTAAACTTTTTTCAAATATTCGTCAATAATATTTGGTCGAATTTCGACCATTGGCCGATCTCTAGTAGCAATTAACAGCTGATAACCTGTGAGAGCTATCACCAACACACAGATCTAAGACTACTGCCATCCCATACACTGGCCTCATTACTAAATAATCAAGATGGAAGCACACTAGTTTTTATGTGTGTAACGCATATAGTCTCTCCCCATGAAGCACTACATTACCACATTTACTGTCCTTTATTCTTTTGAGCAGAAGGGAAAACAGTTAAGGGCAAGGTTTACAGGACTAACAACCAATTCCAGCCAATAGTAGATGTGCTGCATTGCCAGATCGCTCACTCCAGCTGGACAGCATAACACTCGAGTGATGTATTTATTCGGCAACAGTGACAGCATGAAGCCTTATGGCTAGGGCCCAAGTGACATCTTTCCTGCTACCAATAATAGGTAACTAAGATCATAATTTGTACCTTTTATGAGTTACAGGTTTCTTTGATGACAATGTTTTGCCACTGATTTAAAAATGTTTGTCCAATGAAATTTAAGTATCCTAGTGAGAAATATTCGAGTTACAGCAAAGCGTACTTCCTGTTCCTCGGGAATCTTGGACTCGCGGCATGGAGTGGGAAAGGCACGAGGGGTAAATGTAACAGCAATCTGCGCCGACTGTCTGGGTGCCGGAAAATTACAATTGTTTTTGCTTTCTGGTCGATTCCTCTCTTTGAATATATTTTTGTCTTCTTTTTTATCTTTAACAATCAACATAAAAATTAGTTAGTAAAAGTTCTGTTAATATTCCAACATACCAAATTTATTTTTGCAGGTTATCGTTGCAGCATATGTTAGAATTAAAAAAAAAAAACAGTGTATAGTAAAATAGACTAGGTATCACTTTTCCCTTAACTCGTAGTATTACCAGAGTTCCAATTACCAAAAACTTTCAGATTTACATAAAATATGTGTTTTTGAGAAAACTACAGGGGGTATGAAACTGTACTTCATTTGATTATCTTGACAGTACTTTTTTGTTGTAAAAGGAGATATATTATTTGTAGTACCTACGGGCCGAACTTTACTCAGAAGCAAAATTACATATTGATTCTTTAAGAAGTGTGTGTTAATATGACACCTCACTGGTTATTTTTTATGAAGGTTAGTAAAGAGCAGCTGCATGTATTGCTGCTAAGGTCTGATTATTTGGAATTTCAAAGGTTTTAATAGATAACTGGAAAATACTTTGTGATTGCGAAGTCCAAACACAACTGTAAAGCTAATTCACAGTATTTCTAGAAGCACGATATTTATCATGTGTATGCAGCAGTCTCATATATTTTATTTTTGTCTTAATTTAAATCAAACTTTATAAACTGCTTAGGCCTACATGCTTTGATTTCTTATTAAAACATTGTTTTTATTTTTATTATCAGTTCAAAACAGGTATAAATTTTTAAAATATAAATAAGGAAACTTGATCAGCTGGAATCTTTGTCAACATAAGGCAGGTTTTATTTTATCCTGGTTTTATATTGATATAAAAAGTTACTTTGTGAGTTTTAATTGTAATTATTTTATATCCCGAACGTTAGTTAACTAACATTATCCTCATAAAAACTTGAAAACAAGTGATGTAACTAAGCTATCCAGCGTCAGTCCAAAAAACTCTGTCCCATATTACTGTTCTCTGTAAGGGTGGCAACACTTCTGACTTCTGACTTCCGACGACATCACATTGTGTATGCAAATATTACTCTTACAGAAACGAGCACACCTTCTCAGCAGGGGTTGCTGCTGCTGGCCAGCTAGTATTCAAAGGGTTGAGGGGAAAGTGACCCCCTCTACTATTACACCAATGTTGTCAATAACAATTTCACAGAAGAGATGACACCTGATCCAGCATTCACTCATTTTACGTTTCGGCTGTCATTGTCGCCTTCCAGTCTGTTTGTCGTTTCAGTAATAAAAACGGCGTTGTTAGATTTGGTGTTTATATTGATTATGGATGGTTAAATATTGGTTTAATTTTTACTTTCTCCCCCTATACATAGTATATGGAGAAAGTATTGTTTTCGTAAAAATTTTCGAATTTGAGTTGTTAGTGGAAATATTCGTTTTGGTGCTCCCTGAACCCAAAAAAGTGGTTTTTACGTGATGTCTGTCTGTGTGTGTGTGTGTCCGTGTGTGTGTGTGTGTGTCTGTGTGGATGTGTACAGAGCTAGAGCCCTAACCTATGGGCCGATTTTTATGAAATTTGGTATGTAGGTACTAATCCACGATATCTCCAGGCGTTTTTTTCATTTTTTTGAATTTTTGATTTTTAAGGGTAATTATCCCCCAAAAACCGCCAAAAAACATGAAAAATCCAAATTTCTCAAAAACGGCTCTAACGATTTTGATTAAACTTTCGTGGTTTGTAGAACTTTAGGTTTCCAACAAAATAACACCACCCGCATTTCTGGAAAAATGCGGGTTCAGAAATTACAGGACTTAAAACATCAAAAATTCAGTTTTTTTGATTTTTCATAAAAAATCATAAATGTTAAAAAAGATTACTATTCACCATTAAAAAGAGCTCAAAAAACTAAATAAATTAGTATTTTAAATTACTATTCTACGATTGCTAGTTGCGAATAAAATTGAAATTTTCATTTAGCGGTAAACACAGTACGTTGTCCAATGTTATTCTTATGGGGAATACAAAAATAACTATTTCTCTCTTATTTACTGATCAATTTCATTTGATATGCAGGTCAAGTTAGCATTGACCAACAGATGATGTTCGAAATGTGTTGCTATTTAACCCTGGGGGGGGGGGGAAGGGGGCATTTCCCCTCTCAAAACTACTGTGTGTAGCAACGGACTCTATAGTGCCTCCAAAAAAGCAATTTGGGTGGATATTTCTGAAAACAACTATTTTAGACAATTTTCTGTACATTTATCTATACTTCATATTCTATATTTAGTAAATAACAAATATTTTTGTCATTAAAGTTTGGCTAAAAGGGAGAAAGTATGTGTCAGTTTCCTGATACCCTTTATTAGTAATAACAAGATAATGTAAAAATTTAAACCAACAGATACATTACTTTTGTTATTTCTTTAATGACTTGCAATAACAACATTTTTTTCTTTGTTTAAAATTCATTGTTGGTGATGGTGAGTGTATGTTATTTATGACATCTTGTGTTTGTTACAATGTTTTAAAATTTATGTCATAAACCTTTTAATTAAATTCCATAACTACATTTTGTTAATAAAGTGCAAATTAGCACTCCAGTTGCCAGTAAACGTAATATAATTAAGAGTTGTAATACCCAGACCCCCTTCACCTATCAGGTCCAAATTTCACTAACCCCCGGATTCATAGCTTTTGTAACAAGATCAGCCCCCCCCATAGCTGCTATTTCCGCCCATATGTTCAGCAGATAAATTCGCAAATATCGGAATTTGTAGTAATAACATTTGAGCAGACAGGCCTAACAAATACTCAACAATCTTTATATTAATGGTCAAACATGATTAAAATATATTAACAGCTTTGCTGCGTTTGTTATGTTTAAACATGAAAATCTCATATATTTCAATGTTGAGCGATGTCCCGATTTCGGGACACCCGCAGCGAATGCGTTAAAATGACATTGTAAAAATCAAAACTAAGCAAGAGTTAAGGTAACCAAATGAGGTATATAAACTGGTAACCAGAAGTGAAATAATGGAAATTCTGGAGGCTAACTGTTGCTACGTTCCCAACGCAGTGTTATTTTGTCCCAGCTAACATCAGTGGAGAAGGGGGGGGTTCAATTTAAGCAACATTTCTAAGAATCCAGATCAAGTTGAAACAAGCTACCCTACTAATGGAGGCTGGCATAAATGTCCGACTTTAAGGGCGCCACCTTGTTGATAGGAACTCTTCTATGGAGACAGTAACAAGGAATCTGTTCTTCCCCCAAACCGTGGAACCCCACTTGTAAGGCAGATTGTCAACCAAAATGAAATAAAATTACCTATGTTTTCTTGCATGGGTCAATAGGCCGATTTACCACCTTAAAATTCAAACCATGTATCACAGATTTATCATAAGTTGAAAATCAATTAAATCGCAAAGCTGGCAAATGGATCTTAAAACTAATATAATATACACAGGTATCAACAACAACAGCAGGTAACAGTTGTCCAATTTACCGACAAAGGTGTTGCACCAGAAATATAAATTAATTTATCTGAACTGTGAAACCCGTTTACTTCAACTTTTAATAACAAAGCATTTCTAAACTTCAGTGAAAATTCTTAAGTATTGAGCAAGTAGAACTTTATCAAAATACTCTAAGTTAGGCACAAGTACTATTTTCCAATTTAAATTTAAGAAATATTTATGTTAAGTTTGACGTATAAATTACAACCAAGTACCAATATCAGTTAAAAGCTACTTCTCAAACTTAGTATTGAATGGGTTTGTAATGAACCCTAAAGAATGTAGGATGACTCAAGTAATTACAGATATTGCATCAAGACTCATTTAATGGAACAATTATTGGCATCACAAGTTGAGTCAGGAACAAAGTTATCATTTCTCAAGATAAATCATCTGATAAACCTTTAAACTTCCCATTTACAGTTCAATATATACTAAAGCAGTTTAATAATACAGCAAGAGCAGTTAAGATATATGCAATATATAATATTCTAAAGTTGGTAACTGCTCGTATTTTATCACCTAACCTAGTCTGCAGACTCTCTCCAAAGTACTACTTCAATTGCTTTGTACGCAAGGTGGCCACCAAACACTTAAACTACAAAGAAATATACACATAAATAAACCCTTATTTAACATACAACCTTAAACTAATATTGACAAAGAAGAGTTCACGATGGCGTTGAAGCTCACTGCACCACACACTATCGTTCCTCAATGCAATGTCCAAGTCCTCCGGGGTCACTGTACAAAATATTCCACGCCAAAGTTCCAAATAATAATAATAAAAGAGGAAGGACTTATCGAGTCGACGACCAGTAGCTCCAATAGCACCCTGGGAGGTTGCCAGTCCTGTAGGGGAAGGCGTCACAAGTCGAGGTAGGCGAATGCAGGTTCAATCCAACGCCCAGTTGTCACTGATGCTGGTATACCCAGGTCCTCAGCAGTAGGCCCCAGAAGAAAAACCCTAGAAAATCCCTACATAAATAGTATGGCTTCAAAACCAAAATATTCACAAGTAAAAATTCATTAATAAATTAATTTATGTAATTTTAATATTTCATGATTTATAACAAATAAAATTTGAAGGCCTAAATGTATTTACAATTATTCTAAAATCTTTATTTAGTTTTCCTGAAGACAAAGTAATATATTATCAACTGCATCAGATTCCAAAATTGAATTGAGAAAGCAAGATAACACATGGCCCTCAACAATATAATCACAATGGTCATCAACTATCTTATCAAATGCCAGAGAATACTGTTGTGCTGTACAATTAATCTGTAGCCCTGCTACAGTATATCAGTCATAGAATTTACAACAATTTTCTAAAATTGTTTACATGGCCAATCATTAAACACATAATAATTAGATACTAACTAAACAAATCACACTGGACATTTAACAGCTAACACATGAAATATAAGGCATCATATAGATTTGAAATAATAAAATATTAATTTCCATTCCCTATGAAATATGCACAATAATTGTTGTAACTGCCATTATTGTACATTGATGAACTACAGAGGAAGCTCTGATTTTTTTGTTAACCTCAAGTCAGACAATTAATTGAAGCTGACCTAACATTAAATTTTTAGCTTTCATAATAGTATAACTCAAAGAAATAGATATTCAGGGATATCACCACAATGACAGGAGATTAGTTATTGATCACATCTGCTCCACAAAACAGTAATATTCTCGAGGGACATTTTATACTTAATAAAAAACATTAATACATTTCTTAAAGTTATTTTGAGTTCTAACTTCCAAGTCAAGTGAAAGCATCTATTTTAACTGTACAGTATAAAACAAAACTATTTTAAAGCACACTAATGACAATAAAAATGATAATTTAATAATTTGTTTACCTATAATTAATTGTTATTTTTCCAAATTAGCTATTCCTACATTAAACAAAATAAAGGGTTTTTATTCCTATTAATTTATCAAATCGGCAGACTTCCAAACACAAAATTAACTAGCCTAAACGTGTTTTGCAAAATTGTTGAAGCATGAAATAATATTTTTATCTTGAAATAAGCAACAAAATATTTCAAGTTTTAGAAGTTCATTTGATTTTCTTTACAACATTAAATACACTTATATTTACACATAGTTAACGAAAATAATATTTACACCTACATATTTAAATATTTAAGTAGTCTACAATTATCTACATGAAAGATCCAGTTTGCAGGAATAAGCATACATGGCTTGGTTTCTGATTCTACAAATTTCGCTAACCACCAGTTATAACAGGTCAACCTTACTTGAAATTAATAAGACAATATTTGATTTTAAAACTATTTAATTTCCAGAACCCTGGCTTTATATGAAATCTACTAAATTATATTTAGATTTTTACCTTAAAGCACATTTTATTTCTTGATCCATGCAGGAAAAATCACAAGTTTAAGCCTTATGTCAAGTTTTACAGATTATAGAATTTAATTTAATTTTCCTTTGACTTCAAATGTTTGAAACAAATTATTAACAATTTATTAATCTGCCTTACCTCTTCGCACTTTGCAAAATCCTCATACGAGAGCAGAGGGTCTTCAGCAGCAGATCCAGGCACAACTTTTCACGTCTGAGGTCCAGGTCTCAATAATCGAAGTCTCCAATGCTTCAGTCACCTTTGAACTCTCGGCCGGTATCAGCGTGAACGGCCGCGTTACACATCGCCAATTAGTCACGTAGACCACCTTTCTGCGGCCACAGCATAGGCTTAGGTATTTTGACAACGCCTGCGACTCTGGCAAGGCAATACGCGCTACGCCAATGCTTCCCATTTAGCTCGGCCGGGCAGGGCGCGCATCCCTCCCGTAAAATTCTGTTAAGTTGATCAGGCTTAACTGCCGATTAGTATTATGGCAAGTTGACGTTGCACACACTCCCCCGCCAGAAGAAAATTGCCTCAATTTTCAAATTTTTTTTTTTTTTTTTAATGGTACGGCTTCAGATCCGATACATGCCATGATCCCACCGAATTCCCTTCAAGATCTTTCAGTTCATAGACTACGGATGAGATCCTCCTATTCACAACATAGGGACCTGTATACCTAGGTGCAAGCTTCGCTGAGAAGTATACAGCAGCATTGGACTGAGGGAAATTCCTTTTCCATACTAGAGCTCCCTCCTTGAAGACCAAATCCCGCCGTCTCAGATTATATCTTTCCGCAGTCCTCTTATGGGCCTTGTGAAGCTTTTCACTCACATCCTTGTAAATTCCCCTCAGTTCCTTCCATTTCCCTCCATACTTAGAGGCATCTTCTATTAGTGGTATTTCCTCAGAGGAGCTGCTTGAATCCGCATCTTCATTGATAGCGATCAACTCTCTACCGAAGTTGAGATAGGCGGGGCTGTAGCCGGTGGCTTCGTGCTTCGCCGATCTAAGAGCAAATCCGTATTTTGCTATATTACGGTCCCAGTGGCGGTGGTTCTCTCCAATGTATGCCCTAAGCATTGGTCCTAAAGTTTTGTTGACCCTCTCGGTCGGATTGGCTTGTGCATGTCGTCTAGCGTTATACAATAACTTGATCTTATAACTTCGGGCCAAATTTTGGACTTGATTCCCTTTGAATTCCGATCCATTATCACAAATCACATAAGAAGGAACACCAAATAACATAAACACCTCTTCCTCTAGTTTCTTAGCCACGGCACTAGCAGTAATCTCTCTCAATGGGAATAACAAAGGAAATTTAGTAAAAGTATCAATCACAACTAGTAAATATTTATGGCCTGCAGATGACCTCGGTAATGGTCCAAGTATGTCAGCACTAATCATCTCGAACGGTTTGTCAACACCACGATATGAGCCCATAAAGCCAGATGGTTTCTGCTGATCATACTTGACTTGTTGACAAACTTTACAGTTATTTACATAACGGGCTATGTCCTGTTTCATCTTCGGCCAGTAATACTTGGTCTGGATCCTGGCATAAGTCTTATTAATACCTAGATGTCCTGCCGTAGGTTCATCATGGTATTGCGTCAGCACTCCTCGACGAGATTCCTTTGCCACAACCTTCTTCCATCCTTCTTTGTCATCATCAGTGGGTTTCTTGGTAGAAACAAATTTCCAGAGTTGTCCGTTAAGAACTTTCCAGCAGGGGTAATTGCCAGGCTTCTCTTTTACCTTACGACACATTTTTGAGTACCACTTGTCTCTTGTATTATTAACTTTGTCTTCTTCTTCAGTGAAATCCTCTTGAATCTCCGGGTTCTTCATGTCCTCTCTGTCCCTACGGTGATGATTTTCCTGAGAATCTATAGCATTTACTTGGGTCTCTTCTTCTTCTTCTCCTAACAAAGTAGACCTCGATAGAAGATCGGGCACAACGTGTTCCTTCCCTTTCCTGTGGATTAGGTCAAAGCTGTAAGGCTGCAACCGGAGTGCCCAACGTGCGAGTCTCCCTTGCGGGTCTTTCAAATTATGCAGCCACAGAAGGCTGTAGTGGTCTGTGACTACTGTGAAGTGCGTACCTTCAATATACGGTCTGAATCTTTCTACAGCCCAGATCACAGCTAGGCATTCACGCTCAGTGGCGGAATATTTTTGTTCGGTTTTTGACAGAGTACGGCTAGCATAAGCGATCACGTTTTCTCCAATTGGTTGCCCTGTGGAACTGTCTTTAATATCACTCTGTTGGCTTAATACAGCGCCAAGGCCTACACCTGAAGCATCACATGAGACTGTGAAAGGTTTTGAGAAGTCCGGACATGTTAAAATTGGGGCTTTCACCAAACAACTTCTTATGTCCTCAAAGGCTTCCTGAGATTTCTCTCCCCATTCAAATTTCTGTTTCTTTTTAAGCAGACTAGTGAGCGGATACAATCTGGTGGCAAAGTCAGGTATAAAGCGCCGGTACCATGATGCTGTGCCACAAAACTGCCTGACAGCCTTTTGGTTTTTAGGAACTGGGATATTGATGATGGCTTCAACTTTTCCTGGATCGACACGAAGTCCATCTCGATCCACAATGTAACCAAGGTAATGAAGTTCCGGTCGACAAAAGTGGCATTTGTCTGCATTTACTGTCAAGTTTGCAGCTCTGAGGCGGTCCGCGATTTTCTCAAGTACCTCCAGGTGGTGCTTAAACGTTGACGTGACAACAACTATGTCGTCTAGGTAGACGAACACATTTGGCTCAAGGTCTGCCCCAATAACCGAATCAATGAATCTTTGCCACGTTGCCGGTGCGTTATGCAGGCCAAACGGCATTGTGACAAACTCAAAAAGCCCTCGTCCTGGGACGGTAAATGCTGTCTTTTCTTTACTTTCAGGAGACAAAGGGATTTGCCAGTATGCAGATTTGATATCAAGAGAGGAAAGATATTGTGCGTCTCTTAAGCGATCTAAAATTGTCGTAACGAAAGGAAGTGGATAAGCATCCCGCTTTGTCACAGAATTTACTTTACGAAAATTTACGCAGAAACGTTTTGTGCCATCTGGCTTATCAATAAGAACTATTGGGGAGGACCAAGCACTCTTGGAAGGCTGAACGACTCCAAGCCTTAACATTTTATCCAATTCTTCATTAACCACCTTGAGGCGCGCTGGTGACATTGGATAATGCCTCTGCTTAATTGGAGTATCATCACCGGTGTCAATGATGTGTTCAACCAGAGTGGTTCTTCCAAGAACTACGCCGTCATTCCCAAAATGTTTCTTAATGAACTCTTCTAACTCAGTCCTTTCCTCTATGCTGAGGTGTTCTTCTGATTTAATCCCACTGGCCACGTCGAGTGCAGCAATCCCTGCCTTCAGTCTTGAAAATTCCCAGGTAGTGTTGGACATATCCATTACTAATTGCATTGAGTTCCAAAAATCAATCCCCAAGATAAAACTATGCTTTAAGGAAGGCACAATAACTACTGGAACCTCTCTAGTTCTCCCCTCTAATGTGATGGGTACTATCATCTGACCCGAAATCAAATGCTTCGTAGCATCAGCTGTCTCAATCCAACGGCTCTCAATCTTCTGCAACTTAGCCGGAACATTTTCAATTAAATAAATTCCATCTCCTCCAATCACTGTGTGGGATGCTCCAGAATCCAGCAGAGCCCTAACCTTCTTCCCAAAAATCCTAACATCCAAATATGGTCGCTTATCATTTGCTTTAAACTTAAGAAGATAATTCATCCTACTAGGGTCACAACTATTTTTTCTACGGGAGCCAACTTGAGTTTGTAAGCCGACCCCCTGCCTCACAAGTTTTTTGGCACGCACTTGCCACACTTAGCCTTGATAACATCTGGCTGACCACAGCCATAACAAAATTTTTTCCGATTTTCATTACAGGCTGTGTAACGATGACCGAGTACTCCACAGTTCCAACACTTAAGATTTGGATTGGACAATCTACTTGGCTGAATTGCTGCCAACTTTGTAGGTGGAAAATTCCTTCGTTTCTGAGAACTAGAACAAGCCAAATCTGGTTCAAGAGGGGATGCTATTCCTGAATATGATCTAGGCAATGAGGACCTTAATCGGCCTGCTTCGGCTTTTCTTCCCATAAACCTAAGTTCTTCGATACTACTAATATCAAACATAGCAAGTCTGTCTTGAAGCTGAGGATGAAGATTATTATATATCTGTTTCAGTTTAACTGTTTCCGGTACATTCTCTGAGAGCCTAGAGTATAGACCCTCCATAGCGGCAATAAACAAGTCGATCGACTCCTGGTCACCTTGCATTCTACTAAATATTTCTTGTTGGAGTCTGAACTCATAATCGGGCGCTTGAAAAACTGTCCTCATTTCTTTACATAAGGCCTTCCATGAGAAAATCCTATCTATTGTCGACCGGTACCAGACTAGTGCTGAACCTTCGAACAAGTCTACCGCTGATTCAAATAATTCTTGTTCGCTTACTCCTCGAGCTCTTCTTAGCTCTTCCACTCTTTCAAGGAAGGAGCCAATACTGTGTTTATTCTCATGGCTGAACTTGATTCCCCATTTATATACTGGAATAGACTTAGTCTTAAGATAGTTTGACTGTGCTAGCGAAGTTAGATGGTGGCGAGGCTGACTCGAAGAAAACCTTTCCTTTTGACTAGAATTAAATTTAGGGAGGCTTGTATCCAAAAGTACTAATTTGTCTAGTTTGACAGTTTTCTCCATTGTTGTGGCTTGTTTATAAAGTTCATCACCTTTGTTAGTCGTAAGATCACATGTATCTTCTAAGTCCTGGTCAGTCTCCCCAATCAAATTTAAAGTCGGATCAGACAAAGCCCTAGGCACCATTTCCTCTGCAGATGTCTTCTTCGCTTTGAGAGAATCCACAAGATGCTTAGTTTTTCCCAACAAGTCTGCTTTCCTCTGCTCCAATTCATTATCCGCTGAAGCTCCTATCGGAATCCTTTCAATTCGCATGTACAGATGATACAACCTAGCATTCAGCCGTTGATACTCACAATCTTTCCCCTTGCCATCATACTCCTCTACTAATGAAGCTATATCTTCCCATTTCTCCTTGCATTGTTCCAACTCCGACTCAGCATCTAATTTGTTAATCTCCGTTTCCCTCACCAACATGTTATTTGAAAAACATTGATTTAACCGTTTTCTAAGCTCATCTGCCAAACCTGTTGAATCCACTCCTCTTATCATTAACTCATATGCCACTTCATCCTTCCTCAGATGATTAGCCGTCATATTGATTGTAGACACTAAGTTCCAAACAACAACCGAAAAGCTCATACAAGACTGATAAATATCAACTACAGTATTCCACGAATATTGAAATTTACTCCATGTGACACAAAAACAAACAAGACAATTTTAAGTCCAAAATTCTACTACTCCAAAATTTTTTTTTTTTAGTCTGATATCAAGTTATCTTCAAAGTCCCTTAAAGGCGAAAACACATATAAACTCACAATTTTCTAAAATAAGCCCCACGTTTGAGGCGCCATTTGCTACGTTCCCAACGCAGTGTTATTTTGTCCCAGCTAACATCAGTGGAGAAGGGGGGGGTTCAATTTAAGCAACATTTCTAAGAATCCAGATCAAGTTGAAACAAGCTACCCTACTAATGGAGGCTGGCATAAATGTCCGACTTTAAGGGCGCCACCTTGTTGATAGGAACTCTTCTATGGAGACAGTAACAAGGAATCTGTTCTTCCCCCAAACCGTGGAACCCCACTTGTAAGGCAGATTGTCAACCAAAATGAAATAAAATTACCTATGTTTTCTTGCATGGGTCAATAGGCCGATTTACCACCTTAAAATTCAAACCATGTATCACAGATTTATCATAAGTTGAAAATCAATTAAATCGCAAAGCTGGCAAATGGATCTTAAAACTAATATAATATACACAGGTATCAACAACAACAGCAGGTAACAGTTGTCCAATTTACCGACAAAGGTGTTGCACCAGAAATATAAATTAATTTATCTGAACTGTGAAACCCGTTTACTTCAACTTTTAATAACAAAGCATTTCTAAACTTCAGTGAAAATTCTTAAGTATTGAGCAAGTAGAACTTTATCAAAATACTCTAAGTTAGGCACAAGTACTATTTTCCAATTTAAATTTAAGAAATATTTATGTTAAGTTTGACGTATAAATTACAACCAAGTACCAATATCAGTTAAAAGCTACTTCTCAAACTTAGTATTGAATGGGTTTGTAATGAACCCTAAAGAATGTAGGATGACTCAAGTAATTACAGATATTGCATCAAGACTCATTTAATGGAACAATTATTGGCATCACAAGTTGAGTCAGGAACAAAGTTATCATTTCTCAAGATAAATCATCTGATAAACCTTTAAACTTCCCATTTACAGTTCAATATATACTAAAGCAGTTTAATAATACAGCAAGAGCAGTTAAGATATATGCAATATATAATATTCTAAAGTTGGTAACTGCTCGTATTTTATCACCTAACCTAGTCTGCAGACTCTCTCCAAAGTACTACTTCAATTGCTTTGTACGCAAGGTGGCCACCAAACACTTAAACTACAAAGAAATATACACATAAATAAACCCTTATTTAACATACAACCTTAAACTAATATTGACAAAGAAGAGTTCACGATGGCGTTGAAGCTCACTGCACCACACACTATCGTTCCTCAATGCAATGTCCAAGTCCTCCGGGGTCACTGTACAAAATATTCCACGCCAAAGTTCCAAATAATAATAATAAAAGAGGAAGGACTTATCGAGTCGACGACCAGTAGCTCCAATAGCACCCTGGGAGGTTGCCAGTCCTGTAGGGGAAGGCGTCACAAGTCGAGGTAGGCGAATGCAGGTTCAATCCAACGCCCAGTTGTCACTGATGCTGGTATACCCAGGTCCTCAGCAGTAGGCCCCAGAAGAAAAACCCTAGAAAATCCCTACATAAATAGTATGGCTTCAAAACCAAAATATTCACAAGTAAAAATTCATTAATAAATTAATTTATGTAATTTTAATATTTCATGATTTATAACAAATAAAATTTGAAGGCCTAAATGTATTTACAATTATTCTAAAATCTTTATTTAGTTTTCCTGAAGACAAAGTAATATATTATCAACTGCATCAGATTCCAAAATTGAATTGAGAAAGCAAGATAACACATGGCCCTCAACAATATAATCACAATGGTCATCAACTATCTTATCAAATGCCAGAGAATACTGTTGTGCTGTACAATTAATCTGTAGCCCTGCTACAGTATATCAGTCATAGAATTTACAACAATTTTCTAAAATTGTTTACATGGCCAATCATTAAACACATAATAATTAGATACTAACTAAACAAATCACACTGGACATTTAACAGCTAACACATGAAATATAAGGCATCATATAGATTTGAAATAATAAAATATTAATTTCCATTCCCTATGAAATATGCACAATAATTGTTGTAACTGCCATTATTGTACATTGATGAACTACAGAGGAAGCTCTGATTTTTTTGTTAACCTCAAGTCAGACAATTAATTGAAGCTGACCTAACATTAAATTTTTAGCTTTCATAATAGTATAACTCAAAGAAATAGATATTCAGGGATATCACCACAATGACAGGAGATTAGTTATTGATCACATCTGCTCCACAAAACAGTAATATTCTCGAGGGACATTTTATACTTAATAAAAAAACATTAATACATTTCTTAAAGTTATTTTGAGTTCTAACTTCCAAGTCAAGTGAAAGCATCTATTTTAACTGTACAGTATAAAACAAAACTATTTTAAAGCACACTAATGACAATAAAAATGATAATTTAATAATTTGTTTACCTATAATTAATTGTTATTTTTCCAAATTAGCTATTCCTACATTAAACAAAATAAAGGGTTTTTATTCCTATTAATTTATCAAATCGGCAGACTTCCAAACACAAAATTAACTAGCCTAAACGTGTTTTGCAAAATTGTTGAAGCATGAAATAATATTTTTATCTTGAAATAAGCAACAAAATATTTCAAGTTTTAGAAGTTCATTTGATTTTCTTTACAACATTAAATACACTTATATTTACACATAGTTAACGAAAATAATATTTACACCTACATATTTAAATATTTAAGTAGTCTACAATTATCTACATGAAAGATCCAGTTTGCAGGAATAAGCATACATGGCTTGGTTTCTGATTCTACAAATTTCGCTAACCACCAGTTATAACAGGTCAACCTTACTTGAAATTAATAAGACAATATTTGATTTTAAAACTATTTAATTTCCAGAACCCTGGCTTTATATGAAATCTACTAAATTATATTTAGATTTTTACCTTAAAGCACATTTTATTTCTTGATCCATGCAGGAAAAATCACAAGTTTAAGCCTTATGTCAAGTTTTACAGATTATAGAATTTAATTTAATTTTCCTTTGACTTCAAATGTTTGAAACAAATTATTAACAATTTATTAATCTGCCTTACCTCTTCGCACTTTGCAAAATCCTCATACGAGAGCAGAGGGTCTTCAGCAGCAGATCCAGGCACAACTTTTCACGTCTGAGGTCCAGGTCTCAATAATCGAAGTCTCCAATGCTTCAGTCACCTTTGAACTCTCGGCCGGTATCAGCGTGAACGGCCGCGTTACACATCGCCAATTAGTCACGTAGACCACCTTTCTGCGGCCACAGCATAGGCTTAGGTATTTTGACAACGCCTGCGACTCTGGCAAGGCAATACGCGCTACGCCAATGCTTCCCATTTAGCTCGGCCGGGCAGGGCGCGCATCCCTCCCGTAAAATTCTGTTAAGTTGATCAGGCTTAACTGCCGATTAGTATTATGGCAAGTTGACGTTGCACTGTACGGGCAATATAGAGAAAACAAAACTCATAGATTAACTTACTGATTAGAGGATTTTCTTGTTTATCCTCAGGAAGTTCTGTTATCTGAACTTTAGTGGAATTTTTAGCTAAGCCCATCTGAGCTAAAGCCGATGCTCTCTCATGCTCTCGAGTTTTCTCTATTATTTCTCTTTCCTCAGAATTCAAGCGGATCTGTTCTTTAACTGCTTCTTTTTGGCGTGCATCTTTTATTGCTAAAATCAGTAACACACAAGCATTTAGAATTGGTTTGGTCAGGCAATACAATTTATTACAATCTAAAATTTGGAAAAAAAAACATTTTTATTTCATTAAGATTTGAAAATGAGCATTAAATTCAATAAAAGAACAGACAAATAGCAATTTTTCTCATATAAGAGCTACTTATTCGCTCACCTTGCTTTGCAATTAGTCAGCTAGATCACAAGAACCATTGCTTACCAGCAATCTCTTTGCGGCGAATCTCTGCTTTAGTCTGTGCCTCCTCTACTGCCTTCTGTTTAATTTCGAGTGCCTCTTGCCGGGAAATGTCAGCTGTAACAGATGGCCAGGTTTCGGCTGTCTCTTTCACAAGTTTAAATATTGCCTCTCCATTGGTTATGGTGCATCTTGATTCCTCCTCTATAATGGGTCGCCACAGGAATGTTTCGAACAAATGAGGAGGAGAGTGTATCTGAGGGATAGCAAACAGTTCAAAGTTCAAAGAAAGCATCGTTAAGAAGGAGTTCCCTCTTTTGGGCTAGGAGCTTCCTCTCTTGGGAAAATTATTCTGGTTTTCAAAGATCAGCATCATGACAGTGTACACTGCGCCCTGTATGTTTTTAAGATAGTAATGCATGTTAATAGTAAGCAACTCTTTTTTTAATAATCAAAGGATTTATCATTACAATACTGGACATTAAGAATAAGTACACCGCAGAATATCATAGATTATCACTTTTTGAGAAAAATTGATTATATTAAATTAAACATGTGTTTTTAAAGTAAGTACCGTTTTTGAATACCGCCATTGTAGCGCTGCGGTTGGCATTCCTGCATGCTACGCTGTGTCCCTGCATCTATTGGAAAGCCTGGGACGCAACTACAGCAAAAATTGACCGGATTTTCATTTGTTTGTGAGCATTTAAAATGGTGCCGACGATTGAGGTCCCTGCCAACAGTGAAGTCACGATGTGATAACAGTGTGAAAGCGGCTGTAATTCGTCGGTAGATGAGTGAAGTGTATGCAGGGGTGCCCATCCCCCCAAGCCTCATGGCGCCATTCTCCCCCAAATGTGGCTACCCCCCCCCCCGTTATAAGCAATAAACTTTAACCTTAGTAGCTCTCGTGTTGTGACAGAGAATGAACTGAACCTACATACCTTCATTAAAGTCAACCGGGGGGGGGGGGGGGGGGACCACACTGAAATTCTATCAAAACCGTAAGAATTATATAGAAACAGATAATGATAATAGCGAAAATGAAAAAAAAAATGCCTAAGTTATAATTAGGTAGATTATCTATTGTACTACCTATAGTACAGTTCATGCAGAAAAAAACATTCCTCTGAAACAGCTGACAAAAACCATTCAGACGAGTATGGAGAGGAGTGCGGGGGGTCATTCAATTAGCATTACAGAAAACATAGCCCTAAAAAAATCAGCAACATGTGTTTTTGCTATTATTGTTTGTTGTTGGGGGAAAAATCTTGATGTGTAAGATTTTTTTATTATTAAAAACTGATTTCTCTAATAATTCATAATACATTATTTTTACTGTTTGTTTGGATTAAAAGATATGAGTTTTTAGAAGATATATACATCTTGGATTAAATGTTTAAACGTTCCGTCATAACCATGAAATTAATTCCTGGATGAAACTGGAAAGGGCGGCTACTGCTTGTGGACTTGGGCTTGACTTGACTTTGGCTTGTGAACCTTTGCTGCAGAAAAACTGTGGGTAATTTTCGTGCCTGTAAAAAAAACTTTGGAAGCCAATTTCAGAAGAAGCATATAGGTAGCTATTTTTCAATTTTGGAAAAGGGAGACCAAGGTCGAGAAGTCAATGACAATCAATGAGTGAATTTGTGAAAAGACATTAGCTCATTCTATTTTACTAAACAATTTTAAAAACCATATATATATATATATATATAACAAATAAAGAGTGTATGGTAAAGAAATGTAAGGGAGGAAGTGTGTGAGGTGGCAAAATAAAATAATACCCCCGTCGCAGCAAACCTGCATACTCAGCAAATTTCCAATGAATATATAACATAACACATTAACACTTAACAGGATTCATAAGAAATATATTCATAAACAAGCGATATTAAAAATATTAATTATTCTCCATAAGAATAACATTGGGGATGACTACGCAGGTTTGCTGCAACAAGGAACACAAAATAATGGGTTTTTATGCAAATATCATTAGAACTCATCTAAGTAAAGTCACATACCAAGTTTCATTCATATACATTTATAAGTAAGTGATATATAAAATTTTAATTATTCTCCATAAGAATAACATGGGGACCGATTACCTAGGTTTGCTGCTACGGGAACCATACGTGAAAATTTTGTATTTTGTGCAAACAACGTTAAACCCCAACCAGATGAAGCCATACACCAAATTTTGTCAGTTTATGTTCCTAAATAAGCGAGATATACAATTTTTCTTTTTCTCCATAAGAATAACATTAGACAACGTACTGTGTTTAGCACTTTCAATATCTCAGGAACCAATTGACGTAGAGCAATGATAAAAATACCAAATTGTTTGTTTTTTTATTCTGAATTAAATGGTAAAAATTAAAATTTTATTAAAATAAAAATTACATGTGAAAACCCCCAAAAAAATCCATTTTTGGGGTACAAAACCCCCCAAAAATCCACCTTTGGATGGTGCGATTCGTTTGGTTTTCGAACTCGTTCAAATAAATGGTGCTTTACACATATGTACCAAATTTCATTAAGATCGGACCTTTTTTACGAGAGTTATCGTGCTTACGGACACATATATATATATAAATTTGAACGAATGGTGTTTTTGGCATCTGGGGACCTCAAAATGAAAAGTTATCATGGTCTCGGGCTTAAGTCTTACCATGAGACCTACGGTAATAGCTTCTTCCCTATAGGGGAAATTCGCTAAAAATATACTTTTTTGAGTTGTCTGGGCAACACGCACCTTAGTAACTCAAGTAACTGCCCAAATAACTCAAAAAATAAGTATTAACTTACCCCGCCAAAGAAATAGTCATGTCATTTCGGTCTAAATAAAATTAATGCCACAAAAAGAACATACTTATTGGTGGGAATTTCAGTTACTAGATTGACAAATGATTTCACTGATAGTGATAACGATCTCACTAGAGACTGATGAAGAAAATCCTAGGCTTTTTAACTACCGTAAGCTGTTTTCCGTGAATCTACTTTAAAAACAGTCAATACAGAAAATGCTGTCCACAATTAAATCTTCAAATATACTAATTTTGCCGTAGTTTGTTTTCTTTTCATGATATGTTGTAGGCCAGTAATTTTATATTATGAATATTGTAAGTAGTTAAGATAAATTATTTGGAAATAAGCAGGTTATCAGCACACTTAGGTATTAGTATGGGCCAAAATACAAAAATAAATAAATTCTATAAATTACAAATCATTTAGTTGAAACTCCCCATCTTTTATATTAGCTATAAATAAAACCTTTGATTTTCTGTATGGTTATATGATAAACAAAGTGCTTAGGACCTGCCCCATCAGCACAAATCGTTGGGCCAACGTTGGAAAATGGTCAGCGAAAATGGTAGGCCAACGGTGGGCATGTTGCGAGGCGTGAGGTTGGCCCATTGATTAACCATTATCCAACAATGCCAGCCAATACCCAACAAAATGCCTACAGCATTGTAATTTATAATTTATATTTTAATGCTTATTTTAATTTAAAAAATCATGATTTATCTAATTGAATTGTTTGGTAAACCAATTATAGACATTTTAAAAAAGGAATTTAGTTGCAAAAATATCCTACAACCTACAACCTTTGAGTTACTGAACCCTCGCCTTAACCCCCACGGCCAATCTGACTTATGAGAATCGTTGGATGGACTGAGATATAGAAATTACCAATAGCCTGTACCTGCACGACTTTGACTAGCCTATATACATTATGTTTTAGCGAATTTCCCCTATAGGGAAGAAGCTATTACCGTAGGTCTCATAGTAAGACAAGCCCGAGACCATGATAACTTTTTGTTTTGAGGTCCCCAGATGTCCAAAACACTATTCGTTCAAACTTATATATATGTATATATATATATATATATATATATATATATATATATATATATTGCTTGACTTGTATATTAGGGCTACTAATATTATTATTTTTAAAAACATTATTAACGAGTACCCTTTTTTTGAAACATTTTTATTTTGACTGACTAGAATGTCCAAACTCTGAAGATGGCCATTATGGTTGAAACTAGTCAGTCAAAATAAAAATGTTTCAAAAAAAGGGTACTCGTTAATAATGTTTTAAAAAATAATATATATATATATATATATATACATATGTTTGATTCACAAATTAGGGCTACTAGTATAATATTAATAAGAAATAAAGGAATAAACCTTGAGTACCCTTTTTTCATTTTTATTTTACACGACACGACACTGTGAAGATGACTTGAAAGTCGAAACACGTGTCGTGTAAAATAAAAATGAAAAAAGGGTACTCAAGGTTTATTCCTTTATTTCTTATTAATATATATATATATATATATATGTGTCCGTGAATGCGATAACTTGAGTAAAAAACGTACGATTTCGATTAAATTTGGCTCAAATGTGTAAACTGACATTTATGACTTTAAGTTCGAAAACCAGAAAAATCGGATCATGGGAAGGGGGGTTTATGGGGGTTTTAAATTTTCCAAAAATCAGTTTTTTGCATTTTTCACCCTAAAATTTTTAGAACACTTAATTTTGGTTTTGACCATGTTATAGAGCTTAAAAAAAAAGTAATATGGTATTTTGAATTATTAACCTAGGTTAAGTGGTTGCGGAAAAAATCAAAAAAACATGCTCATAAAATCTCCCATGTTAATCTTATGGGAAAGAGGTTTTTGGCTTTTCCTCAGTTGATTTTACTTTAAAATTCACATTTGCTTTTACCAATCACTTCAGCTCCACAAATCAATCATTTTGGTATTTAAATTGTGATTCTACGTCCAACCGTTGCAGAGATATTCAAAGTGCTAAACACAGTACGTTGTCCAATGTTATCCTTATGGAGAATAAATAAAATTTGATATCTCGATTATTTATGAATGTATATTGATGAAACTTGGTATGTGCCTTCACGTTGTACTGGTATATTGATATTTGCACAAAAAATTAATGTTTTGTTGGTTGTCCCCATAGCAGCTAACCTGCATACTCAGCCCTAATGTTATTCTTATGGAGAATAAGTAAAGTTTTATATCTCCCTTAATTATGAACATAAATTAATAAAACATGGTAAGTAGCTTCACCTAGTTCAGTTATATTGATAACTAGCTGATGTACCCGTTCTTCGCACAGGGGTTTTCTCTATCCGTTCTTTAGTCAATGCAAATTGCAATTTAGTTAGCTTGAAACAGCTGTTCTTGCTTCTGCTCTTTAAGCTGTCAAATGGAAGTATCTACAGCTGTTCGCATTACAGTCTCTGAATGTTTACTTTATTCTGAAATGTAAACATTGAAACTAAGGACGTTCACGGGGCGTAGCCCGAGGGGGTGTTATGGAAGTGAATAGGCCTGTGTGTTGCATGGGTTCAAGATCTACCTATGTGTAAAGTTTCACCCTAGTCGGTTCAGTAGTTTTTGCGTTCACCCGGAACATCAGACAGACAGACAGACAGAAACCACCTCTTCTTTATAATATTACTAGTAGAATTTACCCGTTCTTCGCACGGGTCAGAAAGGTAAGTTAGCTTGAAACAGCTGTTTTTGCTTCTGCTCTTTAAGCTGTCAAATGAAAGTGTCCTCAGCTGTTCACATTACAGTTTCTGAATATTTACTTTCTTCTGAAATGTAAACAGATATATAGATAGATTGCATAAAAACCCATTTCTTATCTACCTCGTTGCAGCAAACCTGCGTACTCAGTCCTAATGTTAATCTTATGGGGAATAAATAAAATGTTATAAATCACTTATTTATGAATGCATTTTTGTCAAACTTGGTAAGTGGCTTTATATAGTAGTGAGAAACATAAAAATGCATTGGAAATTCGCTGAGTACGCAGGTTTGCTGCGACGGGGGGTATTATTCTTCTAAGATTGGATACTACTCGTTTTAGCGAATTTCCCCTATAGGGAAGAAGCTATTACCGTAGGTCTCATGGTAAGACTTAAGCCCGAGACCATTACAAAATTTTTTTTAGGTCCCCAGATGACTAAAACACTATTCGTTCAGATTCATATATATATATATATGTAATTTTCAGTAATAAGGGATACTAATATAATTATTATTTTAAACATTTTAAACACAGTACCCTGGTCTTGAAATAAAATAATTTAAGCCAGGGTCCTGTGTTTAAAATGTTTAAAATAATAATATATATATATATATATGTGTCCGTGAATGCGATAACTTGAGTAAAAAACGTCAGATTTCGATGAAATTTGGCTCAAATGTGTAAAGTGCCATTTATGACTTTAAGTTCCAAAACCAGAAAAATCGGGCCATGGGAAGGGGAGTTTATGGGGGTTTTAAATTTTCCAAAAATCAGTTTTTTGCATTTTTTACCCTAAAATTTTTAAAACACTTAATTTTGGTTTAGACCATGTTATAGAGCTTAAAAAAACAAATAATATGGTATTCGCTGAGTACGCAGGTTTGCTGCGACAGGGGTATTATTCTTCTACTTGAATCTAATCGTGCAAAAATCACTGTAAAAAAGTAGGAACAAATTAATTTGATTTATGTATCTATGGAATATGAAAAACTACGAGCAAATTAATATATATTTAGTATAATTATAATAATGAAAATATAATGTTATTTTATACCCCATCAGCACAAATTGTTGGGCCAACGTAGGAAAATAGTAGGCCAACGGTTGGTGCGAGGTTCGCCCATTGATGGATTATCCAACAATGCCAACCTATACCCAAAAAAAATAACAGTTTATATATTTTATTTTTAAAAAGCATGATTTCTCCAATTTCAATTGTTCGTTAAAGCAATAATATATATATATATATATATATATATATATATATATATATATGAATATTTAATTAATAATAATATAATGGTAGGATTTGCCAACAATAGCGTTTGATGGCCCTACGTCGGCTATGGTTGGATTTGCCAAAGTGGGCTAGCCAACGATTGGTTCGTTGGCCCAACCGCGTTAATGCCAACCGACCATTTCCCTACCATATCCTACAATGCTGACGATGGCCTAATGATGTGTGCTGCAAGGGTGCATTCAGTAGGCCTAGTTTTAGCGAATTTCCCCTATAGGGAAGAAGCTATTACCGTAGGTCTCATGGTAAGACTTAAGCCCGAGACCATGATAACTTTTCATTTTGAGGTCCCCAGATGCCAAAAACACCATTCGTTAAAATTTTTATATATGTATATATATATATATATATATATATATATGTGTGTGTGTGTGTGTGTGTGTCCGTAAGCATGATAACTCTCGTAAAAAAGGTCCGATCTTAATGAAATTTGGTACAAATGTGTAAAGTACCATTTATTTGAACGAGTTCGAAAACCAGATGAATTGCACCATCCAAAGGGGGGTTTTTTGGGGGTTTTGTCCTCCAAAAATGTGTTTTTTGGGGTTTTCACATGTAATTTTAATTTAAATCAAATTTTAATTTATACCATTGAATTCAGCTTAAAAAAACAAACAATTTGGTATTTTGATCATTGCTTTACGTCAATTGGTTACCGAGATATTGAAAGTGCTAAACACAGTACGTTGTCTAATGTTATTCTTATGGAGAAAAAGAAAAATTGTATATCTCGCTTATTTATGAACATAAACTGGCGAAATTTGGTATATGGCTTGATCTGGTTGTGGTTTATTGTTGTTTGCACAAAAAAAATTTCGACTATGGTTCCTGTAGCAGCAAACCTAGGTACTTGGTCCCCATGTTATTTTTATGGAAAATTCTTAAAATGTTATATATCGCTTATTTATGAATGTATATGGATGAAACTTGGTATGTGACTGCAATTAGATGAGTTCTATTGATATTTGCATAAAAACCCATTATTTTGTGTGCCTTGTTGCAGCAAACCTGCGTACTCATCCCCAATGTTATTCTTATGGAGAATAATTAATATTTTAAATATCGCTTGTTTGTGAATACATTTCTTATGAATCCTGTTAAGTTTTTTAATGTGTTATGTTATATATTCATTGGAAATTCGCTGAGTATGCAGGTTTGCTGCGACGGGGGTATTTTTTTTAAATAAAGGCAAACACATAATATAAGCGACTACATTTACATCAATCCGTTTTGTTCACAACTAAATTATTGTTTTTAAATAAAGCCCAACTTAGAGCTCAGAAAGCGTGGTTAGGTTGTGAGCGTGATGTTTTAGGTTAATGTTTCAATCCGGTACTATAAACAGAAGCATAATTAAATGTCTAGGATTATTATATAGTACAGGAATACTTTGTTATTTTGCGCATTTCCTAGTATAACAAATACTTTGCCAATAATATTATTTACTATTGTCATCCTCCTGTACAAAGACGAATTTTCAATTGTGATTCACAAATTGTCACATTTATTTACAGTTTCAAAAATCCCCCCCAAAATTTTAAAACCCCCCAAAAATTTTTTTGATGGCGCTCTGAGCGCCATCTTCCCCCCCTTCTGGGCACCCCTGAGTGTATGGAAATACCCCCGTCGCAGCAAACCTGCATACTCAGCGAATTTCCAATGAATATATAACATAACACATTAAAGCACTTAACAGGATTCATAAGAAATGTATTCACAAACAAGCGATATTTAAAATATTAATTATTCTCCATAAGAATAACATTGGGGATGAGTACGCAGGTTTGCTTCAACAATGCACACAAAATAATAGGTTTTTATACAAATATCAATAGAACTCAACTTAGTGAAGTTACATACCAAGTTTCATCCATATACATTCATAAATAAGCGATATATAACATTTTAAGTATTTTCCATAAGAACACATGGGGACCAAGTACCTTAGGTTTGCAGCTACAGGAACCATAGGCGAAAAATTTGTTTTGTGCAAACAACAATAAACCACAACCAGATCAAGCCATATACCAAATGTTGCCAGTTCATGTACACAAATAAGCGAGATTTACAATTTTTCTTTTTCTCCATAAGAATAACATTAGACAACGTACTGTGTTTAGCACTTTCAATATCTCGGTAAAAAATTGACATAGAGCAATGATCAAAATACCAAATTGTTTGTTTTTTTAAGCTGAATTCAATGGTATAAATTAAAATTTGATTTAACCCTTTCAGTGCTATGGTCCGATATATCGTATTTTGAATCTGTTATCAATAAACACTGTTGCTGCTTCATAAGCGATTGTACCGTTAGGCGCTCAGTCTGCAGTCTGAGTCTGACATGTGGTGAAACCTGGTAGACACGAATTGAACTACCTCGTCCAGCGCGTAGTCTCTATAATACCAACTGATCCACTGCAGCTGCTAGCCTGACCAGTGGCTGTGCGGTCTAAGGCGTTACCTTCCCGGCCGGGGGTAACACTTGGATCGAGGGTTCGAATCCCGTCACAGTCGGTGGTTTTTATGTGCAACTCATGGAGAGTTCACCTGTCTGTGGCAGAGTTGAAGGGGAGGGCGGACCTTAAGCAAACGGTGGACGGCTCGGGTCCAAGCTGACGGGATGGGTGGATTCTTTGTGAGTTGCACATCTGATCAGGTGTTTTGCTACTTTTTACCTATCCTTTACTGTGTGTGTCCAGCGGAAGCACGTTTTTATTAATTTTAACTGTTCAGGCGTTCAATATATTAAAAAAATCAACAAAACATCACATATTCAACTACTCCTTTCAGAAGCTTAGCACTGAAAGGGTTAAATTCAAATTACATGTGAAAACCCCAACACACATTTTTGGGGTACAAAACCCCCCAAAAACCCCTCTTCGGATGGTGCGATTCATCTGGTTTTCGAACTCGTTCAAATAAATGGTACTTTACACATTTGTACCAAATATCATTAAGATCGGACCTTTTTTACGAGAGTTATCGTGTTTACGGACACATATATATATATATAAATATATATATAAATATATATATATATAAATATAATATATAATTTTTATATATGTGTATATATATATATATATATATATATATATATATATATATATATATATATATATATATACATATATAAAAATTTGAACGAATGGTGTTTTTGGCATCTGGGGACCTCAAAATGAAAAATTATCATGGTCTCGGGCTTAAGTCTTACCATGAGACCTACGGTAATAGCTTCTTCCCTATAGGGGAAATTCGCTATATATATATATATATATATATATATATATACATATATACAAATTTGAACGAATGGTGTTTTTTGTATCTGGGAACATCAAAATGAAAATGTTATCATGGTCTCGGGCTTAAGTCTTACCATGAGACCTACGGTAATAGCTTCTTCCCTATAGGGGAAATTAGCTAAAAACAAAATAAGCAATATAACATTGGTTACTAATAGAACATTTTGGAACATTTGGTTAGAACATTTCAAGATGGCCACTTGAATGTTCATGACGAGAAACGAAATGGGCGACCCTCTGACATTACTGAAGATTTTAGTGCTTTAAGTTGGTCAAAACGTAAGAGAGAGCAGTCGTTTACAATTTTATCACTATCTTATGAGTATCTTTTACTGTTAAGAGGTGTTTTTTTAAGGGATTTGCTACCGAATGACTAATAAATTATTGAAATTTGTGCTCCTGTTCCAAAAATGTTGACTGAGGTGCAAAAAACCAAGCGTTTGGGAAGTGCATTGACTTCTCCTGAGCGGTACAAGGAGGAAGGTGAACATTTTTAAGCCAATTTGTCACAGTTGTCGAATCAGCACTTCTTGAGGCTCAAGGTGTCGAACACTTTGCTATACACTTCGCTAATCTCCTGATAAATTTCAGCCGCTTTCACACTGTTAACACTAAGAAATTGAATCACGGCGCAACTTCACAGTTGGCAGGAACCTTATTCGTCAGCGCCATTTTAAATGCTGACAAACACATTAAAACCTGGTCAATTTTTGGCGTAGGGGTAGTTGCGTCCCAGGCTTGCAAATAGATGAAGGTTCACAACGCAGCATGCATGCAGTAATGCCAACCGCAATGCAACAGCGGAGGTATTCAAAAACAGTACTTATTGTAAAAACATGCCTCGTATTTAAGCTTAAAATATTATAAGAACCTCCCTTCTTATGTAACAGAAATAGTCTGTATCGATAATTTAGAGTACGTATAAGTAATTTTTGTGCCACAATTTCTATAATGTGGACAGTATTTTTCAACACACCAAATCTTGCCGTCATGTCTGTGTTTATAGTACTGGCTGCACAAGGAGAGAAAAGGTCCAGGTAGACAATCCTCTGTTGTCTACACGTAGATATTGGTGTGTAGCCAATTGGCATGCAACTCCCATAGGCGTAATTAAGGAGGGGCTAGGATAAGGGGGAGCAGTTGCCCCCCTAATAATTTGGAGGAACTATTATTGTAATATATAAATACCACCGTTGCAGCAGACCTGCATACTCAGCGGATTTCAAATGGTACGTCACTAAGTCATGAAGCCACTTAATAACTTTCATCAAAGCATATTCATGAATAAGCGATATATGACATTGTATTTACTCTCCATAAATAAACCATTAGGACTGAGAATGCAGGTGAAGCTACATACCAAGTTATATTAATTTATGTTCATAATTAAGAGAGATAACATTTGACTATTCTCTATAAGAATAACATGGGGCTGCTACGGGAACTATCGGAAAAAATTAATTTTCGTGCAAATATCAATATACCACAACAGTATGAAGAAATATACCAAGTATCATCAGTTTAAGTTGATAAATAAGCAAGATATACAATTTTTCTTACTCTCCATAAGGATAACATTGGACAACGTACTGCGTTTAGCACTTTCAATAGCTCGGTAACCAATTGACGTAGAGCAATGATCAAAACACCAAATTGTTTTTTTTAAGCTGAATTTAAAGGTGAAAACTGAAATTGGATTTACTAAAATATTATATGTAAAATACTCAAAAAATCTTTTTTTGGGGTTAAAAACCCCCCAAAAATACCCCTTTGGAAAGAGCGATCTGGCTAGTTTTCGAACTTAAAGTCGTAAATGTTGCTTTACATGTATGTACCTAATGTAATCAAAATTGGACCATTTTTAAGAAAGTTATCGTGCCTACGGACACACACACACACACACACACACACACACACACACACACACACACACACACACACACACACACACACACACACACACACACACACACACACACACACACACACACACACACACACACACACACACATATATATATATATATTCACAGTATTGAACGAATAGTGTTTTTGGCATCTGGGGACCTCAAAACGAAAGGTTATCATGGTCCTGGGACTAGGTCTTACCATGCCGACTACGGTAATAGCTTCTTACCTATAGGGGGAATTCGCTAAAAGCCACAATAATCACGATCACAACCATTTTTGCCCCTCCAATCAAAATACTGAAATTATGCTTATGGTCCCCCATGCCAGCGGTCGTTACCACTGCCTCCCTTGTTAGGAATTAACTTGGCCGAGTACAAACTCTATAAATTGAACGGCTGATTGGGTGATTAATAAGTGAAGGGTCAGTTTTTTACTAATAAGTGAAGACGCATATCAAAAAACTTGTGTCACAATGCTACAATGCTCCGTTGACCAGCTACTTGGCCTATAAAAATAATAGAGCGTATAATGAACCAGTTTTAGGGCATTTAAAAATGTATATATAGGTAGTCATAGAAAGTTTGTTAGTCGGACTGTAGCAAGTAAATGGAGTGTTGTAGAATTGTGATACAAGTTTGGTGATATCCGTCTTCACTTAATTAAAAAAAAATCGCCCATCACTTAATTATATGCGATCAGGCGTTTAATTTATAGAATTTGTATTTTATTAAGATACTTATAAGGGAAGGTGTGGTAATGACTTCTAGGTTGAGGGTCAACTAACATACTGGCAACACTGATTTTACTAATTGGTTGGGGGTGCTCGCTTCATAATCTGAAGTTCGCCGGTTCGATCCTGGAGCAAAATTCTGAGAAAATTTTGTAAAGGTTCAATTCTGGATCCAGCTGCCAATGGTCATTGGGCTATTAGTTAATGATCCTGGCTAAAGAATCAGTCGGTCTTAATCAGTAACAAGGCTACACAAGACATCTCACCCATTCAACACTCATCATTCATTCATATTCGTCTTAAAATACGCCCAGGTTGCGTCTGCGTCTTAAAGAGATATTAAGATATTTATATAAATGCCAATAATTATTGTAGTTCTAAATATTTGGTAGCCTTTAAAATCTTATATTAGCAGTTAGATGGTTATAAAAAATGGCCATACTACAAATAAAGAACTTACTTTAAGATATTTATCAGATGTGAATACATCAATGTTCTTTAAGCAAACTCCTACCAAAGGAACTTGAATCACAACGTGTTTCTCAGTTTGATTCCATGAATAATTCTTTAGAACTATTGGCATTTTGACATTTGAGTTTCAAAACACTTCAAATCAGAGATCAGAGGAAATTGGTTACCATGGTAACCAAGAAGCAGTGTTTCCACTCCGCGATAAAAAATATCCACCAAAATTCTTCAAAATAGTCCACTTTATCCCTTGATCTGCCATGAAATATCCCTCAATTACCCTTGAGTTTCTAATGCAATTTTGTTCTTAATTTTTATTGGTTTCTAATTAAATATACTTTTTGTATCTCCTTTTAATATTTTAATTTACGTTATAATATAATACAAACATATTTTACAGAAAATATAGTTTTATGTTTTTGTTAGATCATACACGTCTTCACTGATTCGTTCACGATTAATAACAAATAAAAATAAATTGTAAAAACCAATGATCGCTTGGTGATAGTGTTAAAGTTTAGTTAAAACTTTTAAAACAAATCAACCATGTTCTTAAAAGATACTTATGATTTTTTGAACCTGAATTACCTGAATTAAATATCTTATTATATTAACCTGTGTGCGGAAATTAGTTTCCGCCTCTACCTAAAAAGAAATATCTGTTCACTAAGAGTGAGCTATCGTGTTTGTTATACTCTCAGATAGTTTTTTATACATACTCTTGAATTGTTTGTATTATAATTAAATATATCCGATTGTAGTAGTCAGTAAATCGAGAAGGCAGTATTTTTCTCTGTCCTCCAGGCCACCATTATTAAAAGTCGAGGAGGAACAGACTTCGTAACTTCGTGTTGAATTATTTACTTCTATCTATATTTTGTAATCAGGTACTGTTATAATTATAATTGCTAAATTAACACTCTTATTTATAATTTATGTTGCCATATCTTTTATTTTGATTACATTATTATTAGAATATTACTTCATTGTCAAAAATTTGGGTAAGGAGACCCTAGTCAATATTAATCTCTGTTTGAAATATAGGCCTAGTTACCTATAATAAATTCCGTTTTAAGCGAAACTGGTTTTATTCGTATTAATTTTGATGAGAGACTACCAAATGATGTTAACTTGAACTGGTATAGTTTATCTAACTAAAACTAGACTAGGCCTTTTTTTAATATTAGAGCTTGACCTTTATAGGCTACTTCATGGCCTATCTTTGATACAAGCCTACATTCACTTTAAAATCCCTTTTTTAAGTTGGAATTGGTATTGTATCTAAAACTAGACTAGGCCTATTTTTGATATTAGAGCTTGACTTTTATAGGCTACTTCATGGCCCATCTTTTGACACAAGCCTACATTCACTTTAAAAATCCCTTTTTTAAGTTTGCTGCGGGGCGTGGAATTATCTACAGTTCAAACCTTTGTTTCTCATCAGCCTAGTGTTAAATACATCCAGCAAGGGCAACATATGATATCTTAACTGGAGTTTTGTTGATGTATAATTGTGCTGCTACCTTTTTAGCTCTATGTAAAGCACAGTCTCAAATCTGCAGCACAGTTTTTTGTTTTAAAGTCTCCTATACCTGGTGAAGGTCGGTGTAGCAGTGAATGCGTTAAATCACCTCTTTTTTGGTCTTGTTTAGAGCCAGCATTCAATTAGAATTCCTTAATTTCTTAACCCTCCTACTGCCAAAGGTTGCGATTGCGATCCAGTTCCGCTACACGTCGGCCCTAAACTGCTAAGTCGCGCCGCTGTGCGATAGGACTACATCGATACTAAAATAATTTCGGATTTAGCGCCATATGATTATACATGGAATTTGTATTAGAGTGATGTGATGGAAGTTAGTTTTTCAGTGTTTTTTTGTAACCAATTATAACGTTTTTTGCGTCTTTCCATTGTTGGCGCTATTTATGGTGTTGCGGTCGTTAAAATAATTATTTTTAACCCTAACAAAGCATATAGGCTACCTACTTTTGCAATCTGTGAATCATTTTTAGCTCATTTTGGCTATCTTCAAATTGTAAACTATGTGTTGATTTTGTAACTACTAGAGGACATAACTGAATTTTTTATTTTTTAATTATGAGTTTTTTGAGTTTGTCTGTTGTGTAAGTTAAGCGTTTTCAAAGAAACTCATGTAAGGCAGTGGAAAAAACCTCAGCAGTACGGAAAAATATAATAGGCAGTTGGAGGCTTTAATTGAATTCCTTGCCCATCAATGTAAAGGCTAGGAATACCCTAGCCAAGGGCAATTTACTAATTTCTTTAGTATTTATGACAGAAATATAATACAAATAATATTTTGATTTTTGACCTGATTTCATTGCCTTAACACGTTCAGCCCGATGTGTACCACCGGTGATACATATCGGAATTTTTGAAATGATTAAAAATACGATAGGCTACAGCAAGCAGTAATCTGAACAAAAAGACAAAACTAAATTAACTGGTAATTTTAACAGTATTGTCAAAATCTCTATTGATATTGTTTTGCATACACTGAAACTTTGTTATGGGAGTGAATTTATGTAATTATGTAAGGTGGCGCATGTCGGCCGGTGGGTATTCTAGAATCCCCACCGGCCGACATGCGCCTTACGCGGTATATGCACTGTTTGAAATATATGAGGGCAGCACTTCCCGGGACTTCTGACGATCCTTCCCGCCATTCTGACTTTTGGTGGTTTGCCTTTGCAAAAATGTAAACATTTTAATTTTCAATACTAAAATGTTTACATTTTAAAAATAAAAATAATTTTATTATTTATTTTTTTTAATCTTAAAACCGATTAGGTAAGTTTCAAGGTAAAGAAATAATTATACAAAATGTTCTCAAATGGGGCATTATTTTTCAAGAACATAATTCTGACAAAAAAAATTACACGTTCGCCACCGGTGGCCACGGTGTGTCTGTTTAAGCCTAAACCATGAATAGATAGTTTAAATAACTCAGCAAATCTCCGAATGCACTTTAAAAGGCATACAATCAAATGGAAACAGTGTGCCATAGGTGGTACACCTCGGAGTTTTAGAAAGTTTGCCGTGCTCCACTGGTGGCGCACGTCGGGATTTCTGGGAGTTCAAAAACTGACTTGTGTTAATCAAGACATAGTTAAGTTATCAAATTTCCTGGCTTCGACTCACTGTGACGAGTAGGGCGTCTTAGGTAATAATGTATAAGTGTCCGTTGTCTATTTTCAGTACCTAATTCTACTCTTAAGTGAAATAATTTAACCTGCAAATATCTTCGATGGTGCTAATTTTTCTCGCAAACGTCCTTTTGATTGAAAATATAAACATTCAAAATTTATTATATATGTAAGGTGTGGACGATTCCAATATTCGCTGGTGACAGTTGGAGGGGAGTAATGGTGGAAAGCAAGTAGGTAATGACATAACTTGCACAAATGACTGTCACAGCTTTCGTTGGTCACACAAACATATGGGAATATTCGTCATACGTCAGGAGAACCAACCGCACAATGTTGAATGAGCATGGACAACAATTATTGTGGTGTTGATGCGATTAATCGCATCGCCACGTCTTAATCGCATTGCTTTATTGAAACTGCATCGCCGATAAAATTATCGAATTAAGGAGCAGGATGTGATGTCATTAAACAGCGGTTGGTTTAGGGTCAAAACGCGAAAATTTTTAATTAAATAAACAGAACCCAATCAAAATATCATAGGATATTTATCTATGATAAATACCTATAATATTTATAGGATCAGGCCTATTTTGCCGATTTAATCATGAAAATTATAATTTCTTTTAGCTATGATAAACCAGTCAAACCTAACCAAATTAAGGGTATGAGGCAAAAATAAATAGGTTCGGCTGGTTGGTTGGTAAGTTTGTCATAGGTCAGGGTTCATTTTCCTCCTACCCTTCCTACTATTACTTGATGTGTGTGAAACTGTCCACAAAATATCCACGATTTGTATAAAGGGACTGTATAAACTGTGACATCACTTGTCTCCTATTGGTCAGGGTATTTAAACTATGACTCACCACTCCCAGCTGGTTCTGGAAAAAGTGGCTGCCTTAAAAGTATGAACCTGTCCTCAAAACTACGTTTCCCGCCTTGTTTCAGACACCCGTTTCCCCCCATTAACTGTAACTAACCTAAAAAGAAGAAGATATTTGCCTTCTATTGTTGATAATAGAAATAAATAATGCTTAAAACATATTCTGTGTACTTTATTAACCCATAATCTACATAATAAACATCCCTCGATTAGGAGAACATTGACTAAGGTTTCATCTAATGGCAATGACGGAGGTGTCATCCATAACTTATAAAAAACCAACGCTTCTCAAAATATTTTATTTTATGATTAAAAGTAAAAGATGATAACATTATCTACTACCCTATATCCACAGAATGACTGGACAATTGTTCTAGATACTTTTTATAAAATCACGGAAAACGAATGTTCACACAGTGACAAAGTTCCATCCATAACTCATAAAATGCAAACGCTCAAAAAATGTTATTTTATGATTGAAAGTGAAAAATAATAACATTATCTATCACCCTCTATAAATATAATGTCTGGTCGATTGTTCTAAATATTTTTTTAAAATCACAGAAAACGAATGTTCACAGTGTGTAGATGTTCCATCCATAATTCATAAAAAGCAAACGCATCTCATAATTTTTTATTTTATGATTGAAATTGAAAGATAATAACATTGTCTTCCACCCTCTATAAATAGAATAGATAGGGTGATTTTTTGTTTTTAAATCACGGAAAACAAATGTTCACACAGTATTTTTAACAAGTATTTAGAACAATCGACCAGTCATTCTATGAATAGACAGTGGTAGATAATGTTATTATATTTCAATTTCAATCATAAAATAAAAAAAATTGAGAAGCGTTTGCTTTTTATGAGTTATGACTGGAACATCTACACACTGTGAACACTCGTTTTTCGTGATTTTTTAAAATATTTAGAACAATCGACCAGACATTCTTTGAATAGAGGGTGGTAGATAATGTTATTATCTTTCAATTTTAATCATAAAATAAAACATTTTGATAAGCGTTTGATTTTTATGAGTTATGGATGAACCATCGTCACAGAGGAAATGATTATTTAAAAAAAATATTTAGTACAATCGAAAAAATATTATATGAATAGAGGGAGGTATATAATGTTATTATCTTTCAATTTCAATCATAAAATAAAAAATTTTGAGAAGTGTTTGCTTGTTATGAGTTATGGATGAACCATCGTCATAAAGGAAATGGTTGTTTTTAAACAATTTAAAAAAAATATTTAGAACAATCGACCAGACGTTATATGAGTAGAGGGTGGTAGATAATGTTATTATCTATCAATTTCAATAAAAAAATAAAAAAAATTGAGAAGCGTTTGCTTTTTATGAGTTACGGATGGCACCTCTGTCATCTCCAATAGATGAAATCTCAGTCACCATTCTCCTACCCACTGGATGTTTATTATGCATAGAAGGGGTCAATAAAAATCACAGAATATGTTTTAAACACAATTTTTTTCTATGAACAACAATACAAATAACATAAATTTGTATAGGCTAGTTACCTGTAATGGCGGGAAAAAGTCGTCTGCTCTACAAGGAAGGAAAAGTAGTTTTTAGATTAGGTTCATACTTTTGCGGCAGCCATCTTGTTTTTTTCAGAACCAGCTGGCAGTGGTGATGTCATAGTTTAAATACCCTTTATACAAATAGTGGATATTTCGTGGACAGTTTCACACACATTACTTTTAAGTAGGAAAGTAGGACACCTCCTACTTTTGGGAAAAACCTCCTACTTCTGCTAATAAGTTTTGATAAATATGGGCCTACTAATAAAATCGTGGTAGAATTACCTATTGTGGACTGCTTACACTTTCGTCTGGTATAGGGATCTACACATCACGCGGAATATCTTGAGCTGTGACTTACTCCTCTGCCGGAGTGACTGAGATAATCAGCTGGCCTACTGAACATGTAATACTGACGAACAGCTATTTTGTTTACATTACAACAATATTATGATTAAATGACTGAACAGGTGATGGAAACAACAGATGTCAGATTTAGACCGATGTTTAAATCTCACTCTACTCCAACTGTTTGAACTGAAAAAGTTCCCGCAGCTCAAGACATTCTGCGTCAAGTGTAGCAACCCCATCACGAAACACAGTTTGGTATTTAATTAAAAATATTTTATGGTCTACAATTGCCACATTCCTGAAGCCTGTCTGTGATAGGTTATGTCTTATCACATTGTGTGCGGCAAGGTCAACATAGACCAGCGGCGGGGAACACACATTGGCTGCCTCATCAACGTAGACCCGCAGAGTGCTCTACTATTGCTTGTACTATTGTGAGCCAGCCAATGGTTGTTTTCTGTTGAAAGTTTGTAGCCATAGGCTATGCGTCGATAATGTGTTCTTCCCCCGATGACCTTGGTTTCAATTTTAGAATGATTTGGGTCAGAGTACGGTGGTTGTAATGGCAGGTGGAGCCGGGTCTGCTGTTACGCTTTGACAAACCCCCCTGGGTCATGCGAAGGAATGACAGTCTTGTTGCGTAATCGGCACTTATGAGTATTGGGAACGATATTGGAGGGTTTTTACTAATTTTTAATTAGAACAGGCGTTTTTTTTGGAAACCAACCAATAGATACAAAGTCTATGCGACCCTCATTGATAGGAATGTAAATAAGTGTTTGGTCGACTGATAGTTTGCAAAACGAGCCAGCCTCCCCAATTCGGTAAGATGACTCGACTGACTCGGCCCGGCACCCAGCACTTATCGTCACCATGAAACACCTGGTGGCGCCCGGGTCACTATAGACCCATGAATTTCGGACTCCCTTTTCCTTAGGAAAACACCTGGGAATCTATTTTTTTCCTCAAATTTCGAATTTTACAACCTAACTTTAAGTATTTAAGCATTATAATTTTTTAGGTTAAGATAAGTGTATTAATTTTTCCTTAGCACCGAATGTGTTATTACCCACAAAAACACTTTTTAGATACTAATAGTGTGACATAAAATGTAATGTAACCATTTGGTATTAAATAGAAACAAAAAGCCGAACAAAACCTGACATTGGTGTGATGGTGGTAGGCCCTATAATACTTAGGTACCCACAGTTTTTAGGAGACTGGAGCGATCAGCAAATTTTTATGAAAGAGCCTCTCTTCCAAAGTACAATCAACCTAGTTTTTGTAAAGACAAGATTCATAAATATATAAAGTAATCCTTGGAATTTTTTTCATACTTTATGTAAAATTGGGAGGCTCTTTGATAGTAATGTGTAAAATGTTAATCTATAATTTTAATTAGGCTAATATAAAAATGTTTACATATATTGCATTCCCAATTTTCTTATGGGCAAATACCCCCCGAGCAGCAAACCTGCGTACTCAGCGAATTTCCATTGCATATATATGTATCTTAATACCACATAAAGCCACATACCAAGTTTCATCAATATACATTCATAAATAAACGATTTATGACATTTTAATTATTCTCCATAAGAAAAACATGGTGGCTGAGTATGCAGGTTTGCTGAAGGAAGGAAAACAAAATACCCCCGTAGCAGCAAACCTGCGTACTCAGCGAATTTTCAATGCATATATATGTATCTTAATACCACATACCAAGTTTCATCAATATACAATCATAAATAAACGATTTATGACATTTTAATTATTCTCCATAAGAATAACATGGCGGCTGAGTATGCAGGTTTGCTGAAGGAAGGAAAACAAAAAATGGGGTTTTATACAGATATCAATATAACTCATTTAGGTAAAGCCACCTACCAAATTTCATTAATTTATTTTCATAATTAAGGGAGATAACACGTTACTTATTCTCCATAAGAATAACATGGGGCTGAGTACGCAGGTTTGCTGCTACGGGAGCCTTTGGCAAAAAATTGTTTTTTTGAGCAAATATCAATGGTCCACAACCAGATGAAGCCGTATACCAAGTTTTGTCAGTATACGTTCATAAATAAGCGAGATATAAAATTTTTATTTTCCTCCATAAGAATAACATTAGACAACGTACTGTGTTTAGCACTTTCAATATCTCGGTAACCAATTGACGTAGAGAAATGATCAAAATACCAAATTGTGTGTTTTTTTAAGCTGAATTCAATGGTAAAAACTAAAATTTGACTATTTCCAAAATTATATGTAAAAAATTCAAAAAACCCATTTTTGGGGTACAAAACCCCCCCAAAATACCCCTTCGGATAAAGCGATCTGGCTGGTTTTCAAACTTAAAGTCATAAATGTTACTTTACACGTTTATACCAAATTTCATCAAAATCGGATAATTTTTACGAGAGTTATCGTGCTCACGGACACATATATATATATATATATATATATATATATATATATATATATATATATATATATATACAGTTTCAAACGAATGGTGTTTTTGGGGTCTGGGGACCTCAAAACGAAAAGTTATCATGGTCCCGGGCCTAGGTCTTACCATGCCGACTACGGTAATAGCTTCTTCCCTATAGGGGAAATTCGCTAAAATGGGGTTTTATACTAATATCAATATAACTCAACTAAGTGAAGTCACATACCAAATTTCATTAATTTATTTTCATAATTAAGGGAGATAACACGTTACTTATTCTCCATAAGAATAACATGGGGCTGAGTACGCAGGTTTGCTGCTACGGGAGCCTTTGGCAAAAAATTGTTTTTTTGAGCAAATATCAATGGTCCACAACCAGATGAAGCCATATACCAAGTTTCGTCAGTATATGTTCATAAATAAGCGAGATATAAAATTTTTATTTTCCTCCATAAGAATAACATTAGACAACGTACTGTGTTTAGCACTTTCAATATCTCGGTGACCAATTGGCGTAGAGAAATGATCAAAATACCAAATTGTGTGTTTTTTTAAGCTGAATCCAATGAAAAAAACTAAAATTTGACTATTTCCAAAATTATATGTAAAAAGTTCAAAAAACCAATTTTTGGTGTACAAAACCCCCCCAAAATACCCCTTCGGATAAAGCGATCTGGCTGGTTTTCGAACTTAAAGTCATAAATGTTGCTTTACACGTTTATACCAAATTTCATCAAAATCGGATAATTTTTACGAGAGTTATCGTGCTCACGGACACACATATATATATATATATACAGTTTCGAACGAATGGTGTTTTTGGGGTCTGGGGACCTCAAAACGAAAAGTTATCATGGTCCCGGGCCTAGGTCTTGCCATGCCGACTACGGTAATAGCTTCTTCCCTATAGGGGAAATTCGCTAAAAACTCGGGGTATCGAAAATTTAAAACCACTTTGTACAACTATGGATCAAGGCCATTTATTTGATACTTCAAATGGCTTCCTATATTTTTTTATTTGGCTATATATTCAATTTCTTTAACCCTTCGTTTTGAATATATTACTTAGGCATATTTCAATACATGTTAAAAGTATTTTTACATTTATCGACTGGTTATTATATGCCTTAAGAGGGGCTGGGCTTCTCCCATACCAACGTTGACTCTCAAAGCCCGTCTCTCCTCAACGTTTTATCCAAAATTGTAGATTTATGGTTTATTTTAGAGCAAAAAAACCTAGCGATTTCAGTGAGTAGAATTTTGAAATCACAAATAGTACACACATAAAAAAGTCTTCAATATTGATTTTTTTAAAATTTCTTTGAATTATTATTATTTGTAATATCAACATTTTGTTCTCTGAAATTGCTAGATATTTTTTGGCTCTTTAAAATGAGCCATACATCAATGATTTTGGGATAACCTGTTCAGGAGGGACGGGCTATGAAAATTATCATCGAGGATGCAGATAAAACACCAACTGTTTCGTGATTAGAGCGCCTTCTTAAGTTAATCATATAATTTTACCCGAATAAGCTTTTACATCTCCTACTTTCTGAGGTCGTTCGAAAACCTCCTATTTTCTCCTACTTTTTGCCAAAAACCTACTTTTCCTACTTTTTAGGTATCAAAAATCAAAATGAACTTTGCGGTATTTATTAGGTTAAGTAGCGTTCAATCCAATCATCCTTGGCAGCATAAAATAGCCACATTTCATTCATTAACTCATCGGCTTATTAATATACCACTAAGTAAAGAAAATTTCAGAAAAGAAAAAGAAGTAATTATGTAGTTAGCTAAAACTAATGGATATAACCCTAATATGATAAATAAATTGATCAAAAGAAAAATTGAGAAACGAACGATCAGAAAAGATTCAATATCAAACGAGAATTATAAATTTATATGTGTGCCCTACAATGCATACATGAACAAAGCCATTAGAAAAACATTTAAAAACTCAAACTTCAAAATTAGCTATAAAACTAAAAATAATATATTTAAAATGATAAACAATAACATTTCAAATCGTCCACAAATTCAAACTGAAGACTACAGCCAACCTGGAATGTACAAAATAAATTGCAGTTATTGCAGCAGCTACTACATCGGGCAAACTAAGAGAAATTTTAAAATTTGTTTCAAAGAACATATTCAAGCACTGAAATCAAAGAATGCAACAACAATGAAATCTAATTTCGCTGATCGTCTACTAAATTCAGGTCATAGCTACAAAAATTTACAAGAAAATTTAAACATTTTTGAATATGAAAGGAGATCAGAAAAACTAAACGTTAAAGAGGAAATGCACTTATATTTTAACTACAAAAAAGATGCACCAAACATGCTAAATAGTATGCAAATAAAACAACAGCATTCCTTATATGATAAAATCAACCAAATACGAGGACAAAAGAAATAGATATATTTAATATAGTATATATTATACATTTATATTAAACAAATTAATTTTGATTTAGGACCATATGATTAGATTAATTTATTTTATACAGATTTTTTTTACTTATACAACATTTTGTGAGGTTATATTGACTTTGAAAATGGCATAATTGCCGAAACGACATGTCAGTCAAAAAATAATAAAATATTAAAGATCTTAAAATAGGGTGTTTGTTTTTTAAAAATTTTAATATTATTATTATTATCAACAGTCCTAATCAATCAGAAATATTCAATATATATATATATATATATATATATGCCCGTGGGTACGATAACTCTCGTAAAAAAGGTCTGATTTTGATGAAATTTGGTATAAACGTGTAAAGCAACATTTATGACTTTAAGTTCGAAAACCAGCCATATCGCTTTATCTTAAGGGGTATATTGGGGGGTTTTGTACCCCCAAAATGGGTTTTTTGAACTTTTTACGTATCATTTTTGAAATAGTCAAATGTAGTCTTTACCATTGGATTCAGCTTTAAAATACACACAATTTAGTATTTTGATCATTCGTCTACGTCAATCGGTTACCGAGATATTGAAAGTGCTAAACACAGTACGTTGTCTAATGTTATTCTTATGGAGAATAAGAAAATAATTATATCTCGCTTCTTTATTAACGTATACTGACAGAACTTGGTATACAGCTTTATCTGCTTGTGGTCTATTGATATTTGCTCAAAAACAAATTTTTTTCCTAAAGGTTCCCCAGTAGCAACAAACATGCATACTCAGCCCCATGTTATTCTTATGGAGAACAATTAAAATGCTATGTCTCCCTTAATTATAACATAAATTAATAAAACCTCTTATATGACTTACTTCACCTGGTTGAGATATATTGATATTTGCCTAAATACCTATTTTTTTCTTTCCTTATTGTAGCAAACTTGCGTACTCATCTCCCATGTTATTCTTATGGAGATTAATCAATATAGGGAAAATTCGCTAACAATACCCCCGTCGCAGCAAACCTGCATACTCAGCGAATTTCGAATGAACATATAACATAACACATTAAAACACTTCACAGGATTCGTAAGAAATGTATTCACAGACAAGCGATATTTAAAATATTAATTAATCTCCATAAGAATAACATTGGGGATGAGTACGCAGGTTTGCTGCAACAAGGCACACAAAATAATGGGGTTTTTATGCAAATACCAATAGATCTCATGTATGTGAAGTCACATACCAAGTTTCATCCATATACATTCACAAATAAGCGATATATGACATTTTAAGTATTTTCCATAAGAATAACATGGGGACCGAGTACCTAGATTTGCTGCTACAGGAACCATAGGCGAAAAATAGTTTTTTTGTGCAAACAACAATAAACCACAACCATATGAAACCATATACAAAATTTCGTCAGTTTATGTTCATAAATAAGCAAGATATACAATTTTTCTTTTTCTCCATAAGAATAACATTAGACAACGTACTGTGTTTAGCACTTTCAATATCTCGGTAACCAATTGACGTAGAGCAATGATAAAAATACCAAATTGTTTGTTTTTTTAAGCTCAACCTAATGGTATAAATTAAAATTTGATTTAAATTTAAATTACCTGTGAAAACTCCAAAAAACACATTTTTGGGGTACAAAACCCCCCAAAAACCTTCCTTCGGATGGTGCGATTCATCTGGTTTTCGAACTCGTTCAAATAAATGGTACTTTACATATTTGTACCAAATTTCATTAAGATCGGACCTTTTTTACGAGAGTTATCGTGCTTACGGACACATATATATATATATAAATATATATATATAAATATATATATATATAAATATATATATACATATATAACAATTTGAACGAATGGTGTTTTTGGCATCTGGGGACCTCAAAATGAAAAGTTATCATGGTCTCGGGCTTAAGTCTTACCATGAGACCTACGGTAATAGCTTCTTCCCTATAGGGGAAATTCGCTAAAATGGGGTATATCGCTTATTTATGAATGTATATTGAAGAAACTAGGTATGTGGCTTCACCTAGTTGAGTGATATTGATATTTGCATAGAAACCAATTCTTTATGTTCCTTGTTTCAGCAAACCTATGTACTCATCCCCAATGTTATTCTTATAGAGAATAATTGAAATTGTATATATCGCTTATTTGTGAATATATTTTTATGAAACTTGGTATGTGGCTTTATTATGTGGTATTAAGTCATATATTATGCATTGGAAATTCGCTGAGTACACAGGTTTGCTGCGACGGGGGTATTTATGAATTCTACACTAAAAAATATTTCATAAAATGTATGTATATATAACTTTAAGAACGGTACCTTGTTTTCTATTTGAACCACGTCTTATGCCACTCTAAAATACGTCCGGCAAGTTAAAGTTAGGCTCAAAGGTAATTTTGATTTTATCATCATATTCATGCTCAGATTGAAGAGCATTATTACTTTTAAAATGTGGCTACAGTAAACTCCATGTTGACTCAATTATAGTGTTTAACCAAGTTCCAACACTGACAGCTCCAAAACGGCTTGCTCCGTGCTTTGTTGGCTGCATAAGAGCACTGCAGACTAGTTTAGAGAGTGCCCGAGTGCGATAATTATCGCTATGACTTAGAACAGGTTTTTGTTGTCTTGCAGTAGGGAGTTCTTAATACCTTAATACCTCTGTAAGACGTCGACATATTTTAAGGCGAATATGAATGAATAATGAGTGTATACTGGGCCTTGTGTAGTCTTTTTATTGACTAAGACCAACTGATTATGTAGCCAGGACCATTAACTAATAGCCCAATGACCAATGGCCGCTGGATCCAGTGTCGAACCTTCACAATATTTTCTCAGGAGTTTGCTCAGGATCGATCTGGCGAAATTCAGATTATGAAGTGAGCACGCTAACCACTGTGTGAGGGAGAGTGGAGAAACTGTCATTAGGTACGGGGACAAGGGCAGACTTTGCAGGGGACTCAGGCGAGTTTGGCAGGGCTCGGGTGCCGGGTGCACAAAGCGTTGAATTTTCCCAAAAAGCCTGAGTAAATGTAAAACTTATATTATTGTTAGCAACTTAAATTTTTAACTAATTCATGAAATCTGTATAATTTATTCATCACCAAGGCATCGTTAAATGTGTTTCTTTTTTATTTATATTTGGGATTTATAGTATTTTATAAACAAACTGTAGATAGCAAAATGTAGGTAACTTAATCCAAAGTGTTAAATCAAGACACTTTAATAAAATAAAAATCCGGTTGGCTACAAATAAAAACAAATAACACCCTGTTTAACAAAAATCAAGAAGCATGACTATTTCTGACAACCTGATTTTTCAGATAGACACTAATTGACGTTCACAGATTAATTTGATAAATAAATATGTACAATTTTTATATTTTTACATTATTTTAATTAGTAAGGATTCTAAAATCTTCAAAATAGGTTTACATTTAAAGAATTCATGTTTCTTAAAGTAGTAGGAACACTTTTCTATGGAACAGATGCAGGCAGCCTTATTTCTTTATCCCTTGATAAGCAGAGCCAGCTCTGAGAAGTTTACTAGCCCATCCAATCGCAGAGCCGAACAATATTATTTAACTCGCACAATAACTGGACTTTTCTTGCGACACACAAACCAGAAATGGTACTGTCCATGGCATTGGTGCACTGATCTGAATACAACAGTATTGCATTGGGACTCATTTGTGAGGAATGAGGGCATGCTGGTATACTTAGTATACTTGTGTACTGCTAGCAGCCCAGCACCTCCTTTTGAAAATATAGTCTTGATATCTTCACTCAGTTTGTTTGAGGACTGAATGAAATTTGTTTAAACCATATTAAATAAGGTTCTACTAAAACATGAGTTTCCTTGACTCTCCTATAAAAAGGATTTAATAGCGTCCAGAAGCAGATCAGCCACATGGGGCCAAGTTATGCAGTATTGTACTACTGAGTTCATTTTCTATAGCTGCTTATATTGGTTTTCAAATAATTTTATACAAGTTTTACCTGTTCTATTCAATATCCTTTGAATAGCTAACTTCTGAAAGGATATTGAACAAGCAACTCAAAATTTGTCTATCGTACTCACCCTTAGAGCAAATGAAAATAATTGCATCGTCAGAAGTATTCTAAAAAGGCAGAGTAACTTCTCTAACAAAAAGTAATTAACTTATAAACTCTTGTTTGGAACTATGAGTATTATTTTGTTGGTAGTGTCATATTCTATACCAATACTTTGTGGATGAGTTGGCTATATTAATTTGTTATAGTTTGTCAGTTTTGTTAAAAAAGTGTATTATTTTCATTCTGATGTTATTTTAAGCATAGGGTGCCTACTTAACACGTATATTTGTTGCAACAAATTATACGTTTGTTGAAAACAAATAGCTAATGAGGCGGTGGTAAAGAACATGATCAGCTGGCCTTGTGTGAGACTTATGGGAGGCAGTGCTGTTTTTTTAGGTGTGGTGAGGATGGTGTATCACAGGTCCACAGAGAGGGGCCCCGGCTCCAGCCAGCGGCCTTCCAACGCCTTTGCCAACGATGGTAGCTTCATGGAGCTCTTCAAGAAGATGCAGGAACAGCAAGGCAGTCAGTCTTCAGGCTCTGGCGACTCGGACGGTAACAAACGAAAGAAATCTTCTTCCACTTCTTCCGAACCTAAAGAAGGTACCTCCGTAGATGATACCAAAGACAATATTTCATCTAGTGAATCTAAACCTGCCCAGACAGCGAGCAAGCCGCTTTTTGTGGGGAAAAGGCGGGGCGGGCGGTTTTTGGCAACGGGTAAAGTTAAAAAACTGAAAGTGGAAGGGAACGAGGAGGAAGAAGCTCCGCCCAAGGACGCTTGGTCGCTTTACTTGGCAGAAGTGAAAAAATATAAGCAGACAACGTGTGAGGAGGAAGGAAAAACGAGGCCCCTTGTGAAATGAGTTTCATTTCTGTTTAAAAACTTAAATTTGTGATGAGGCATTGACCATATGGGACTGCCCTCAGGTGTCAGCCTTAAAGCAGGAGAATGTTGGATATTTAATGGGTTTTCACTTCCTTGTTGACATTTTAATGTGCTGTCGAGAAAACTTAGGGATTGTGAGTTGAAGGGTGGAACAGTGATTTACTATTGTAGTTAAGTATAAAACCAACATTTTATATGCAAGAATCACTATTTATATCCTTTGTTCGGGTAATCTTTCATTCAAATGCAAGTCTGTAGGAAACTTCTAACCTTAACGGTAGAAACATTATTCTATAATTTTTCCCAAAAATCAATTTGATATTTTTTGGACACTTTATTTCAAACTCTCATAGGGTACCTCTTATTGTGTTTACTTACCATTTTCAATTTTGTATTCTACTGCTTTCTGTCAGATTTGAGTAATTAGTAATTAGCTATATTTATATGATCCGACAGTCAAAACTCAATCTTATCATGAAAAGACATGTTAGCGTTTATAAGAAACAGATTGCCCTGTGGATGTTATTAAAAGTTAGTCCCATGAGTTCATAATCTTTTTGAAAATATGAACTTTTTTATCATACTCTGTTCCTGAAAAGTTTAGAAAAATGTATCAATAAAAACAACAGTTTTGCAGTAAATGAAGAGTTGTAATGAGTAATATATTGTTCTTTAAATTTTATTTAAAGAATATAACAATAGTAATGATAATGCCCACTAAAAACATTAAAAACTGTCTTTTGTCTTAAGCTCATCAGTGATAAGCAAATTTTGGAACTGTTGGCGTTGTCTTGATGGACAGCTTAATAAGAAACTGAGCCTTGAATTAAATTTAGCATTTAATTTAAGTTAAAAATATATGCTTGAGTTGTTTTGAACGTGTGTGCTCTGGTAATATTTTAAATTAAAATTTGTTTAACTTAGACCATAAATATCCTTATTTAAAATTTGCTTGATTTGTTTGTTTCAACATAATAACATTAGAAACTATTAGATCTAACAAACAATTCAAATGTAAAATTCCAACTGTAATTCACAATTTTTATGATATCTCAGAAAAATAATTTCTTCTTTTTTCTTTAGTAATTAAATTGAAAGCTTAAGTTTGACATGTAAGAGGATACAAGTTGTATCTTGAGTGTTGAATGTTTAAATTTAATTTCCTTTGTTAAAGGCACATTTTAGTATTAGGTGACTAATTACATTTCTATGCCTCGAATAAGTGTGGATGTTTTTTGCCAGAAGGTACAAGCTGCGGAGGGTTGGGAACCGGTCTGTGAACAACCCCGCGGCTTGCACTTGTTGCTATGTTCACTCGAGGTAAGATTCTAGTATTCCGGTTAAACCACCCCGATTAGTACGAACGTCATCTTATAAATTTTAAAATGAACCTTGGAGATTATTACCTTTAAATCCTTACCTTTAATCAATTTAGATCTTTATAATATATTTTTGAGATAAAATCATTGCATTTTTAATATTGAGCCTGCTTTAGTTGACCAAATTATTTAACTCAAAACATTATATGGTTTTATTTTTGTTTTTTGTTATTAACTTGATGAGAAATTGAGTTTATATATTGTTTGTAATTAAAGTAATAACAAATACTAACACATGCAGATAATAAACTATCATATTTATTTTTTGGTGGATGAAAGACACTATTTACATTTTCATAAAAAAACATTTTTTAAAATTTGTATTCTTCACTGACAACTTTCTCAGTATAGATCTCTTATGAGACTAAATAAATGTATGACAACATTTTGCAGGGAATGGCAAGTAAAACTACTTTTTTTGCTTATTTCAAAATATGTGTTATGCATTTTCAAATAAAAATCCTTGTAATAGATTATTTAGAATTAGTTAAATTATTGAAAACTGTGCTATGGATAGTAAAATTAATATTTAATTGCAATATAATTATACGTGTTGACTGCTAACAACACCCAGATATGAGCACACCAGGCATAAGAAAACTTCTATTGTATGTAGTTACAGATTTGCATTTTTTTTTTTCAAAGTGGGAACAGATTTCCAAAATTGTAAATATATTTTATTTTTAGTGGGCATTTTCCATTATAACATTTTTACTTAAGTTTATTTGATTTAAAAGTTAGTGCGGGGAACGAAAATTGTGTTTAAGTTCAAAATATTGTTGACATTCATATGCTATCAATATTTATTGAATACAACATCAAACAGAGCAAAAATTTGAAAAGGTTGTTTAATGCTTAGTTCTAATTCATGAACTGTTATTCATATACATATTGGAATGGCGCTTAATTGCATTTTTTGATTTTTTTGTTTTTTTGTAATGTTCCAATTCCAATGAATTCAGTCTTCTTGTGGTTATTTAATTAGTTGGTGTTTTGGAAGCTTCCAGTTAATAAATCATAAGGTGTCACCCTGATACTTTTACTTAACACAGGGAAAGTAAATCGGAAGTTTTGACCATGAATAGCAGTTTTATATTTCCTTAGAGTTACCTTTTTTACTAAATAATGCAAGGATATTCAACTCCTCAACGCAAGTTGGGGAATTCAAGTATTTATTGTTATGTATTTTTTGGCTTGCAGTAATAACAGTTTTAATCTTTGTATGTATATCTTTACTTTATTAACCTACTGTATGAATTACTAAAAATAAGTAGAAGCTTATATACATTTTAAGTGCAAACAAATACAAAGTTGATGATTAGTTTGTACTGTTATGGGTATAATGTTCTTCAATTGCAAACGTTCCAAACAAGAGTTTAGATATAAGTGTTAGTATTCACTTCGTTTAGTTTTTGAAAACAACTTTGTTTGCAAACCTATTTTAAAGTTTCCTTTTATATTTTTTATGTTGAAATAAATATATTCTAAGGTATTATGTATGTTAATTTATGCTCCTCTGATTGCAATGTAGTAGATTTTGGACAGATTTTTCTAAGAGTTAATATTTAGTTTCAACAAGCTTTTTGGTACTTTGGTATTATACGGATGCCACTATTTTTGGAGGTTAATTTTTACCGGATACAAAGGATAACTACATAATTCGAAAAAAACGTACTTTTATTGACTTACTGTAAAAATTTTACATCATTCTGATGAGCGGTCTTTGTGTTGTGCCTCCCAAAAGGCAGGGATGTCCGCTAGGATCGTGTTGAATGCGTCCCCGCCGCTAGCAGCCACACCCGATCACCACATGTACTCCGCAAAATATACAGCGCGCTGCGGCAGTTATGTTAGGATGGGTTATCATAAAAATACGTACGGTTTCCTCTTCATTTCGAGGTAAATCCCACACAAAAGAACGTAACTCATTATGAAAACAAATGTAACGTAGTGCACGGCAATAAATCACTCATGACACTGACCCAGGTACAGGCGGTGACAGGTGATGCGCGCGCTCCGGTCAACGACCTGACCTTGGCCTATTTGGAGAGGGTTTGGCGGCCGGAAGTATGACTCATCAGGTATCATTCGATATTTAACGAAACAAGGAAAGTCCTACAATCATTTTTATGATAACCCATCCTAACATAACTGCCGCAGCGCGCTGTATAAGGGTGGCATCCGTATAATACCAAAGTACCAGCTTTTTATAATATTTAGTGATTTATAATTCAATTATAGGTACTAGTTCATTCAACCTTTTGAGCATTCAATGTAATGTTCCTGGAGCACTATGTTTTCCCAGGCAGGTATGCACAGTTTCATTAAAAATGTCATAACATTTGTAAAACTCTTATAAACTGTTACATATTATCTAAAATTTTATTCTGGAAATAATTGGGTTTATTTAAAATGATATTATTGATGAATGGATTACCATAAGTTGTTGGAATGTATGTTTGCAGAAACTCAAATAAAATTGAAACAGATTTATTCATAATGTTTGAAATGAAAAACAATTATTAAATATTACTTTATTGTCAATCTATTATAGCCAGTTTGTCCAACAGTATATGAGGAAAAATAAAATAAAAACAAATATTGTATAGTTTATACACTGAAAATAATCATAATTTATAAAACCAAAGTATATTACTAAGGTCACAGGCCTAGGCTAAAGGCCTAACCTAAATTCTATAAGAACACTTGCAAAACAGCCGAGACACACAGTTACTTCTTGCTCATATTTCTTCAGATAACGCTGTCGCATCACTTCAGTTAGTAGTAGTGAATGTGTTTTAACACTAACTAACAATACTTTCAATGATATATCATAATGATAAATAAAAACAAGCATTACAAATCCTGATTGAAATATATTCAGGGCGATTCAATAACATTGATAAATCAACAAATAACGCTCGGAGGCCGGGAGTGAGCATCGATTAGCCATAACACTCGGAGGGTTAAAACAGAGGAAAATAATGCATTGATGCACACAAGTGTTTATACCTCTCCTCAACTCACTCATCCAGGATGATCCTGATTCACTGGAATGGTTCCGTAAACTGCCCATACTTTCTGTAGACAAACAGTCACGAGTGCTACATGTGTTAGTACACCAGAAGAACTTGCAGTAAGGAGATGACTTGATGGTCAACTAGTAAACAAGGAGTCGTGGAGAAAGTTCAAAGCCAACCAAGAAACTATCAGTGAATCGCAATGGTATTAACCCATTGGCGACTTATCACGGAACGGTTCCGTGATCGTTGTAGTGGCCCAAAAGCCTCATCACGGAACAGTTCCGTGATGACGACATCACGTTTTTATTTATTTTTAAAATATTCATTAGGCAAGTAATTACTAAGTTTTATGTTTTATAATGTTTTTAAAGAGTTAAAAACCATATAAAAAGTATAATCTAATAGAAAAAAATGTAAAAACATAATAAAACATAGCCTAAAAATTATAGTGCTGAAAGTCAGCTGTTGAGTTATAACAGCCGACTCATACAAGCTTATTTTATTTTATTTTTTTATTTATTTTATTTTTTTATTTTTATTATTTTTTACATTATTATATTTGTTTAACTATAACACGTAACTTTTACCTACAAATTATATGTTTTTACATGAAATGACTAATAGTTGATAACTACATGACATTGCTCAAAGTCGTGTTTTTTTCACTTCTGCAAGGTTTTCCAAAAAATAGGATATTATAGATAAATGAGTACTTAAAAAAATTTTATGTAAGGAATTGTATGCTGTGTATGGATTGTACCAGGAAATAGTTTAAAAAAAATTGCAATGTAATTTTATTAAAGTCTGCTTTAAACAAACAAAAAATTATACAAATTTTTTTATTTTTTTATATATATAAAAAATGTTGAGTTTTTTTTTTAATCCAATATTTACTTACTATAATAGAAAATTTCATGTAGATTATTAGAAACACAACTTTTAACTATTTAGATCGTAAAATATATTTTTTATGATTTATTTACTAAAGCACTGCAAATTTGCCATTTTTAATTGGGTTCTACACGGACTGCTGTTACATTAAAAACTAAGTCTCCAATGGGTTAAATGATCAGCTGTGATAAATATCTTCCAATAAAAAACATAAAATAGGAAAACTAAATGGTTTTTATCATGATCTGAGCCCAGAGACCCCGACAAAGTTCCCATGTATTCCTTATGGACATTCATTTTAGCAAATTTCCCCTATAGGGAAGAAGCTATAAGTCGGCATGGTAATACCTAGGCCCGGGACCATGATAACTTTTCATTTTGAGGTCCCCAGGCTCCAAAAACACCATTCGTTCAAAACTATATATGTGTCCGTGGGTGCGATAACTCTCGTAAAAAAGGTCCGATTGAGTTCGAAAACCACATCCGAAGTGGTATTTTGAGGGGGTTTTTTACCCAAAATTTTTTTTAAAGATGTTACATGTAATATTTCATAAAGTCAAATTTTAATTTTCACCATTGGATTCAGCTTTAAAAACACACAATTTGGAGTTTTGATAATGTCTCTACATCAGTTGGTTACAGAGATATTGAAAGTGCTAAACACAGTACGTTGCCAATGTTATTCTTCTGGAGAATAAGAACAATTTTATATCTCGCTTATTTATGAATGTATACTAACGAAACTTGGTATAGGGGTTCATCTGGTTGTAGTCTTCTTATTTGCACACAACAAATTTTTACCAATTATTCCCGTGGCAGCAAACCTACATACTCAGCTCCCATGTTTTTCTTATGGAGGATAAGTAAAACATAATGTCTCCCTTAATTATGAACATAGATTGATAAAACTTGGTATGTGGCTTCACCTTGTTGAGTTATTTTGATATTTGCATAAAAACCCATTTTTTGTGTCCCTTGTTTCAGCAAACCTACAGTACTCATTCCCAATGTTATTCTTAGGGAGAATAATTACAATTGTATATATAAAAAACTTTTTGATTTAATTAGCATATGTGTTATTATTACTTACGGGATGTAATAAAAGGCGTCTTACAACACTTAAGAATATATTTACACTTATACTGATTCATATACAGACGGTAAACATATATAAAAGATGGTACAAGACTATCAATTTCGACCAGTCACACCGGTCATCTGAACTGAGAAATGAGAGTTCTCTCATTGGCCTGATGATGACCGGTGTGACTGGTCGAAATCGATAGCCTTGTACCATCTTTTATATATGTTTACCGTCTGTATGTGAATCAGTATAAGTGTAAATATATTCATAAGTGTTTTAAGACATCTTTTATTACATCCTGTAATTGTATATATCACTTATTTGCAACAAAATATTTGTATGAAACTTGGTATGCGACTTTACGTGGTATTAAGACATATCCTATGCATTGGAAATTTCTTGAGTACGCAAGTTTGCTGCGACGGGGTTATATTTGTTTGAGCTGATGAAAATACTAACAGCTGACCTTGATTCCTAGTAGTTTTACAGGCTAACCACAGAATGCAGCACACACAACTGTCATTTTTTATAAATCAATTGCGGGGCGAAGCCCGTGGGTAAAAACTAGTTATTATATAAAATTCTTATCTGCAATTAATAGGCCTAGATATAAACACTACAATTATAAAATGCCAATGGGGCTAGTCTTGTAGTGGTTTTAACATATTTTCTAAATTCATGTAGATAAAAAATACAGAAATATCCCATACAAGTAGATCCATTTCCATATTTCAAGCAGATATTTATCATGAGAAGAGCCTAGCTTGAATAATTTTGTTTTCACCGCATTACGCTGTAATCACCTGTTTTCGGAACGTCATTTGAATACCGAAAGTAGAGTTTCCGCCCAAGGGCCGAAAATTTTCAGCCCTAGGGCCGAAAGTCAGCTGATCTATTTAGCCAGTGTTGCCAACTTGTTTTCAAGCGTACACGACGTTACCTGGTTAATACGTGCATACTATTTTGTGTTCTTTGGTTGAAACACTGGACAAAATAACAACAAAATTCAAAACATTGTACAATCGATGTTTTGTTTATTGGTTAACTGTTTTTAGTCCAAGATTGCATGAGGCCGCTCGTGTTTTATGACCGATCACATTTAACCCATTAATAATTGTAGTATGGTGAAAAATAGCGTTCGCATCTCTGCCAAAAGGGTTTTGCATAGCCCTTGAACGATTTATAACCTCGACTTTGTCTCGGTCATAAAACACGATCTCGGGCCAGCAAAACCCCACTTTCGGCCCTTGGTGCGAAATATACTATTACATTATCGCCAAACATCTGTTCTTGCATTTGTACTGTGTGTGTTTTGATTATTTATCGATAACTGATAAATATTCAATTTAATTGATCGATATTATTCTGAAAGATTAACAATTGAAAATTGTACATTGAAAAGTGTACTTGAAAAGGTGCATTTGAAGAGCTTTAGATTGTTACCTAAAGTAGACAGTAATATATTTAGTGGTCAGACACTATCAAACAGAAAATAGGATTTTAGGTGGTGCAACAGAATTTTAAAGCCATAATAATAGTAGGCCTACATGCAAAAATGTTATCCGGCATGACAACCCATTAACCCTAGGTCTGGCGATGCCTGATTTTATACTATTGAGCCATCTGGCCATGGCAGGATATCCTGCCAATGCATGTGTGTGCCAGCTTTACATTGGCAGGAATCCTGCCAATTGGGTCATTTTTTGTCAACTGCTTATAACCCATTGAAAATGAACCAGAAACGTAATAATATTGATACCATTCTAAAGAGGAGATTCTAAACTTTCATTTTCATATATAAACGAACCTCGTAGCAGTAACAGATCAATATAACTGCTATTATAATTTGAACAAAATTTGAACACGTGTTCTTCCAAAAATTCCCAGTGTCTGTATTTTGGCCCAAACAGGAAGCGGTTGGTACCATTGGAGACAAAATGAGTTCTTCTTTATTCCCGTAGTAAAAACTTTGTCATATGTTTCAGGAAGCTGACAAATAATTTTTGAAATCAGTTGTTATCGAGCGCTGGTCAAATTAGTCATTGGCAGGAAACACTGCCAATTGTAAATCTGAACTTTTATAGCTCTAAATAGTTATTACTTGTACAATATTGCATTATTTCTAATAAATGTATTGTTGCCTTTAGTAATATAACAGTTTTGGTATATAAATTGTATACTTCTGATTTTATTTTTATTTTTCAAATGTACAGCGCAAGTTTGTAAGATTCTCCCCGTTTCCGTATTTTTTCCCGTAGTTCGGATAACAATTTTTTTTTCAAACAAATCAATCACATTTCCATGTAGGGAAATAAATTGCCTACAATGTGTATATCTTTGATTGTCTATAGAAAAAATACTGTAAAAATGCTAGGACTCTACTTTTGAAAAACTTTTCATTATTTTTGTCAAAAAATTGTTTTTTTCACATTTTGCAAAAAGCTACCAATAGGGATTCCTTTTATTTTATTTTTTGAAAAACTTTTCATTATTTTTGTCAAAAAATTGTTTTTTTTCACATTTTGCAAAAAGCTACCAACAGGGATTCCTTTTATTTTATTTTATTATAAATCTCCTTTTTCTGATCAAAACAAATATATATATGACTAGGTTATCAACAGTAGTCTAGGCACTGCGAATTGTTTAAAAAACCTGTGCAAAACCGCAAAATATGAGTGACAATTTTGCAATTAGGCCTAAATCACCTGTGCCATATTTACCGCACCTGGATCTAGGGTTAAAGATAAACTGAGACCGTGGCTGACTTGCATTCAGTAGTTAGCAGTGCTCAATCTAAAAGCAGTGGGTAAAATGTGCATAGTATGAGGTTCTCCAGATCAAGCCTGAGCCTGAGCAGAAACAATGAATTTCATGACAGTTTGAAATGGTCCGACTGTTCTTGTCATTTTAATTTTGCTGTTCTTTCTGAAATCACTGAAAAAAAAAAACACTTTGCCACCCTACCATCATACAAGGAACTACAAATGACATTGCCAAGGTACCAAGAAATGATAATAATTTGTTCACGGCACAACAACTATAAATAAACTACAGTGGAACTTCAATAAATCAAATCTCAGTGTGAACAGAAAAGTTTCAACTATCAAATATTTTGAAATACCGGGGTTCGACTTACGAAGGTGACCTTCCTTAAACTTTGATTTATTGAGATTCACAATATCAGTGGTTCACAACAACGCAGTTAATGAGTTATTAAAGCATAGAGTCCTTACATCATTAACAGTGTGGGAACGCTAAAGGTTTTTGTTAAAATTGTCATAAAAGCAAATTATTGTGATATTAAATTATGGAAAACTAGTGTGGGAACGCCATTCCCATGCGTTCCCGCTCCACTACACCACTGATCATTAAGGGCCTAAGTATAGTTCTGTTCGCGTTGGATCACACTATTCAGTCTCGTGTCATATCTTATATCTAATTACACATGCATTAATTAACATCCTACTTTGATTAATGCTATGTAAATCTCTGTAATTGAAAAGGATTTTGAGATTTGAGTGTAATAAAGCTTAAGAAACCATTGAAACAGCTTTTCTGGTAAAAAAAGTAAATTATGAAATAAATCTTTTTGTAAACATTTTGTATTTAGAAAAGTAAACAAACAAGTGACTCAGTTCAATAGTTTGATGAAGTTATTCAACCACTTACAGAGTATGGATTGAGGTATTTGCTCCCTTCTTATCTCCTGACCTAAAGATGCCCTCACCTTTGAAGCAACATCAGTTCTGACCAACTGCACATTCAACTTTCATCAACCACATTTCACCTATGTGTGCAATCCATCAAATTTGGACTAACTAACACTAGACTGGAATAGATGTAGGGGTAATTTTTCGTTGAAACAAAAACGATAGATGCCAAGTAGATGGCAAGTGGCTTATTTTAGTTGTGAGGCACCATTAATGCATTTGAAATTCACTGAGTGTGCATGTTTGCTGCAACGGGGGTATTAAACTTGTCTTATTATTGTGAATTTCCCATTTGATTATACACATTTCAAAATTAATGTTTCAAAATAGATCTTCCAGAATATCTATATTACAAGAATACTAGTATGAATAAGTACCAGTTTTAGATGCAAACATGCAGATTTTGGGCTGGTCGTTTTTGTTACAAATATTTTGTGAGATAAATGTCTGAACTATTTTTCTGGGATGGTCCTACTTTTTTACCCAGTATCTGCCTCTTGTGTATGTACCTCTTGTGTGTACTTCTCTGTTGCTGTATTACAGTTCTTCAAGACTGCCATGCTAAAGCTGTCTATACCACTAGAATCTGGCTGAATGTTAGGAAATATTCTTGGTACACAAGTTTTTATGACAAAATGTATCACACTATGGGTTTACTGATTAGGATGTGATTTTCACCTCAACCATTCCTCCACACCAGTGGCTCTGTTTGGTTCCTTTGTTTCTCGTGACAATAGAATACGCCTACTCTGTTCCGTCTACACAAGCTTGGCTTTGTTTGAGGGGATGAAGTTCAGTATCACCATTTCCAATCACTGGCTGCGTACGTTAGCATTACTGGCTGTGTATTACTGTGTATGTGAATGTTCCTGAAATTAAGTTGATAGTCAAGAAAGTTGCTTGGTGATGAGCTTAGGTATTTTCCATGTAGGGTACCGTGTTTATAAAGCATCTGTACCTCATGATAAATGAGTATCTGACTGGGAAAGCTTTGTATGGAGTACCTGTTTGATGGGAGATTCTTTTATGTGTGATCATATTCAAACCCAGTGTGATTCACCGATGAGTGTGTATGATCACACTGAATGGATTTTTCTAGCTGATTTGAAAGACTATTGTCAACCATCGTGCACTTCTGTATTGTCCTGGGGAACATGGATGATTACAGGAGAATGTGAGTCTTGCTGAGACCCATCTGCAAAGGGATGGGCGTGATCCCTCCTCTTGTGGTTAGCACCTCTGTATTGTCGTGTGGAACATGGATGATTACAGGAGAAGGTGAGTCTTGCTAAGACCCATCTGCAAAGGGATGGGTGTGATCCCTCCTCTTGTGGTTAGCACCTCTGTATTGTCCTGTGGAACATGGATGATTACAGGAGAATGTGAGTCTTGCTGAGACCCATCTGCAAAGGGATGGGCGTGATCCCTCCTCTTGTGGTTAGCACCTCTGTATTGTCCTGGGGAACATGGATGATTACAGGAGAATGTGAGTCTTGCTGAGACCCATCTGCAAAGGGATGGGCGTGATCCCTCCTCTTGTGGTTAGCACCTCTGTATTGTCCTGGGGAACATGGATGATTACAGGAGAAGGTGAGTCTTGCTGAGAACCATCTGCAGAGGGATGGGCGTGATCCCTCCTCTTGTGGTTTGCACGTCTGTATTGTCCTGTGGAACATGGATGATTACAGGAGAAGGTGAGTCTTGCTGAGACCCATCTGCAAAGGGATGGGCGTGATCCCTCCTCTTGTGGTTAGCACCTCTGTATTGTCCTGTGGAACATGGATGATTACAGGAGAAGGTGAGTCTTGCTGAGACCCATCTGCAAAGGGATGGGCGTGATCCCTCCTCTTGTGGTTAGCACCTCTGTATTGTCCTGGGGAACATGGATGATTACAGGAGAATGTGAGTCTTGCTGAGACCCATCTGCAAAGGGATGGGCGTGATCCCTCCTCTTGTGGTTAGCACCTCTGTATTGTCCTGGGGAACATGGATGATTACAGGAGAAGGTGAGTCTTGCTGAGACCCATCTGCAGAGGGATGGGCGTGATCCCTCCTCTTGTGGTTTGCACGTCTGTATTGTCCTGTGGAACATGGATGATTACAGGAGAAGGTGAGTCTTGCTGAGACCCATCTGCAAAGGGATGGGCGTGATCCCTCCTCTTGTGGTTAGCACCTCTGTATTGTCCTGTGGAACATGGATGATTACAGGAGAAGGTGAGTCTTGCTGAGACCCATCTGCAAAGGGATGGGCGTGATCCCTCCTCTTGTGGTTAGCACCTCTGTATTGTCCTGGGGAACATGGATGATTACAGGAGAATGTGAGTCTTGCTGAGACCCATCTGCAGAGGGATGGGCGTGATCCCTCCTCTTGTGGTTAGCACCTCTGTATTGTCCTGTGGAACATGGATGATTACAGGAGAAGGTGAGTCTTGCTGAGACCCATCTGCAAAGGGATGGGCGTGATCCCTCCTCTTGTGGTTAGCACCTCTGTATTGTCCTGTGGAACATGGATGATTACAGGAGAAGGTGAGTCTTGCTGAGACCCATCTGCAAAGGGATGGGCGTGATCCCTCCTCTTGTGGTTAGCACCTCTGTATTGTCCTGTGGAACATGGATGATTACAGGAGAATGTGAGTCTTGCTGAGACCCATCTGCAAAGGGATGGGCGTGATCCCTCCTCTTGTGGTTAGCACCTCTGTATTGTCCTGGGGAACATGGATGATTACAGGAGAATGTGAGTCTTGCTGAGACCCATGCAAAGGGATGGGCGTGATCCCTCCTCTTGTGGTTAGCACCTCTGTATTGTCCTGGGGAACATGGATGATTACAGGAGAATGTGAGTCTTGCTGAGACCCATCTGCAAAGGGATGGGTGTGATCCCTCCTCTTGTGGTTAGCACCTCTGTATTGTCCTGGGGAACATGGATGATTACAGGAGAAGGTGAGTCTTGCTGAGACCCATCTGCAAAGGGATGGGCGTGATCCCTCCTCTTGTGGTTAGCACCTCTGTATTGTCCTGGGGAACATGGATGATTACAGGAGAATGTGAGTCTTGCTGAGACCCATCTGCAAAGGGATGGGCATGATCCCTCCCCTTGTGGTTAGCACCTCTGTATTGTCCTGGGGAACATGGATGATTACAGGAGAATGTGAGTCTTGCTGAGACCCATCTGCAAAGGGATGGGCGTGATCCCTCCTCTTGTGGTTAGCACCTCTGTATTGTCCTGGGGAACATGGATGATTAAAGGAGAATGTGAGTCTTGCTGAGACCCATCTGCAAAGGGATGGGCGTGATCCCTCCTCTTGTGGTTAGCACCTCTGTATTGTCCTGGGGAACATGGATGATTACAGGAGAATGTGAGTCTTGCTGAGACCCATCAGCAAAGGGATGGGCGTGATCCCTCCTCTTGTGGTTAGCACCTCAGTATTGATTGTCCTGGGGAACATGGATGATTACAGGAGAAGGTGAGTCTTGCTGAGACCCATCTCCAAAGGGATGGGCGTGATCCCTCCTCTTGTGGTTAGCACCTCTGTATTGTCCTGGGGAACATGGATAATTACAGGAGAAGGTGAGTCTTGCTGAGACCCATCAGCAAAGGGATGGGCGTGATCCCTCCTCTTGTGGTTAGCACCTCTGTATTGTCCTGGGGAACATGGATGATTACAGGAGAATGTGAGTCTTGCTGAGACCCATCTGCAAAGGGATGGGCGTGATCCCTCCTCTTGTGGTTAGCACCTCTGTATTGTCCTGTGGAACATGGATGATTACAGGAGAAGGTGAGTCTTGCTGAGACCCATCTGCAAAGGGATGGGCGTGATCCCTCCTCTTGTGGTTAGCACCTCTGTATTGTCCTGTGGAACATGGATGATTACAGGAGAATGTGAGTCTTGCTGAGACCCATCTGCAAAGGGATGGGCATGATCCCTCCCCTTGTGGTTAGCACCTCTGTATTGTCCTGGGGAACATGGATGATTACAGGAGAATGTGAGTCTTGCTGAGACCCATCTGCAAAGGGATGGGCATGATCCCTCCCCTTGTGGTTAGCACCTCTGTATTGTCCTGGGGAACATGGATGATTACAGGAGAATGTGAGTCTTGCTGAGACCCATCTGCAAAGGGATGGGCGTGATCCCTCCTCTTGTGGTTAGCACCTCTGTATTGTCCTGTGGAACATGGATGATTACAGGAGAAGGTGAGTCTTGCTGAGACCCATCTGCAAAGGGATGGGCGTGATCCCTCCTCTTGTGGTTAGCACCTCTGTATTGTCCTGGGGAACATGGATGATTACAGGAGAATGTGAGTCTTGCTGAGACCCATCTGCAGAGGGATGGGCGTGATCCCTCCTCTTGTGGTTAGCACCTCTGTATTGTCCTGTGGAACATGGATGATTACAGGAGAAGGTGAGTCTTGCTGAGACCCATCTGCAAAGGGATAGGCGTGATCCCTCCTCTTGTGGTTAGCACCTCTGTATTGTCCTGTGGAACATGGATGATTACAGGAGAAGGTGAGTCTTGCTGAGACCCATCTGCAAAGGGATGGGCGTGATCCCTCCTCTTGTGGTTAGCACCTCTGTATTGTCCTGTGGAACATGGATGATTACAGGAGAATGTGAGTCTTGCTGAGACCCATCTGCAAAGGGATGGGCGTGATCCCTCCTCTTGTGGTTAGCACCTCTGTATTGTCCTGGGGAACATGGATGATTACAGGAGAATGTGAGTCTTGCTGAGACCCATGCAAAGGGATGGGCGTGATCCCTCCTCTTGTGGTTAGCACCTCTGTATTGTCCTGGGGAACATGGATGATTACAGGAGAATGTGAGTCTTGCTGAGACCCATCTGCAAAGGGATGGGCGTGATCCCTCCTCTTGTGGTTAGCACCTCTGTATTGTCCTGGGGAACATGGATGATTACAGGAGAAGGTGAGTCTTGCTGAGACCCATCTGCAAAGGGATGGGCGTGATCCCTCCTCTTGTGGTTAGCACCTCTGTATTGTCCTGGGGAACATGGATGATTACAGGAGAATGTGAGTCTTGCTGAGACCCATCTGCAAAGGAATGGGCATGATCCCTCCCCTTGTGGTTAGCACCTCTGTATTGTCCTGGGGAACATGGATGATTACAGGAGAATGTGAGTCTTGCTGAGACCCATCTGCAAAGGGATGGGCGTGATCCCTCCTCTTGTGGTTAGCACCTCTGTATTGTCCTGGGGAACATGGATGATTAAAGGAGAATGTGAGTCTTGCTGAGACCCATCTGCAAAGGGATGGGCGTGATCCCTCCTCTTGTGGTTAGCACCTCTGTATTGTCCTGGGGAACATGGATGATTACAGGAGAATGTGAGTCTTGCTGAGACCCATCAGCAAAGGGATGGGCGTGATCCCTCCTCTTGTGGTTAGCACCTCTGTATTGTCCTGTGGAACATGGATGATTACAGGAGAATGTGAGTCTTGCTGAGACCCATCTGCAAAGGGATGGGCGTGATCCCTCCTCTTGTGGTTAGCACCTCTGTATTGTCCTGGGGAACATGGATGATTACAGGAGAATGTGAGTCTTGCTGAGACCCATGCAAAGGGATGGGCGTGATCCCTCCTCTTGTGGTTAGCACCTCTGTATTGTCCTGGGGAACATGGATGATTACAGGAGAATGTGAGTCTTGCTGAGACCCATCTGCAAAGGGATGGGTGTGATCCCTCCTCTTGTGGTTAGCACCTCTGTATTGTCCTGGGGAACATGGATGATTACAGGAGAAGGTGAGTCTTGCTGAGACCCATCTGCAAAGGGATGGGCGTGATCCCTCCTCTTGTGGTTAGCACCTCTGTATTGTCCTGGGGAACATGGATGATTACAGGAGAATGTGAGTCTTGCTGAGACCCATCTGCAAAGGGATGGGCATGATCCCTCCCCTTGTGGTTAGCACCTCTGTATTGTCCTGGGGAACATGGATGATTACAGGAGAATGTGAGTCTTGCTGAGACCCATCTGCAAAGGGATGGGCGTGATCCCTCCTCTTGTGGTTAGCACCTCTGTATTGTCCTGGGGAACATGGATGATTAAAGGAGAATGTGAGTCTTGCTGAGACCCATCTGCAAAGGGATGGGCGTGATCCCTCCTCTTGTGGTTAGCACCTCTGTATTGTCCTGGGGAACATGGATGATTACAGGAGAATGTGAGTCTTGCTGAGACCCATCAGCAAAGGGATGGGCGTGATCCCTCCTCTTGTGGTTAGCACCTCTGTATTGATTGTCCTGGGGAACATGGATGATTACAGGAGAAGGTGAGTCTTGCTGAGACCCATCTGCAAAGGGATGGGCGTGATCCCTCCTCTTGTGGTTAGCACCTCTGTATTGTCCTGGGGAACATGGATAATTACAGGAGAAGGTGAGTCTTGCTGAGACCCATCAGCAAAGGGATGGGCGTGATCCCTCCTCTTGTGGTTAGCACCTCTGTATTGTCCTGGGGAACATGGATGATTACAGGAGAATGTGAGTCTTGCTGAGACCCATCTGCAAAGGGATGGGCGTGATCCCTCCTCTTGTGGTTAGCACCTCTGTATTGTCCTGTGGAACATGGATGATTACAGGAGAAGGTGAGTCTTGCTGAGACCCATCTGCAAAGGGATGGGCGTGATCCCTCCTCTTGTGGTTAGCACCTCTGTATTGTCCTGTGGAACATGGATGATTACAGGAGAATGTGAGTCTTGCTGAGACCCATCTGCAAAGGGATGGGCATGATCCCTCCCCTTGTGGTTAGCACCTCTGTATTGTCCTGGGGAACATGGATGATTACAGGAGAATGTGAGTCTTGCTGAGACCCATCTGCAAAGGGATGGGCATGATCCCTCCCCTTGTGGTTAGCACCTCTGTATTGTCCTGGGGAACATGGATGATTACAGGAGAATGTGAGTCTTGCTGAGACCCATCTGCAAAGGGATGGGCGTGATCCCTCCTCTTGTGGTTAGCACCTCTGTATTGTCCTGTGGAACATGGATGATTACAGGAGAAGGTGAGTCTTGCTGAGACCCATCTGCAAAGGGATGGGCGTGATCCCTCCTCTTGTGGTTAGCACCTCTGTATTGTCCTGGGGAACATGGATGATTACAGGAGAATGTGAGTCTTGCTGAGACCCATCTGCAGAGGGATGGGCGTGATCCCTCCTCTTGTGGTTAGCACCTCTGTATTGTCCTGTGGAACATGGATGATTACAGGAGAAGGTGAGTCTTGCTGAGACCCATCTGCAAAGGGATGGGCGTGATCCCTCCTCTTGTGGTTAGCACCTCTGTATTGTCCTGTGGAACATGGATGATTACAGGAGAAGGTGAGTCTTGCTGAGACCCATCTGCAAAGGGATGGGCGTGATCCCTCCTCTTGTGGTTAGCACCTCTGTATTGTCCTGTGGAACATGGATGATTACAGGAGAATGTGAGTCTTGCTGAGACCCATCTGCAAAGGGATGGGCGTGATCCCTCCTCTTGTGGTTAGCACCTCTGTATTGTCCTGGGGAACATGGATGATTACAGGAGAATGTGAGTCTTGCTGAGACCCATGCAAAGGGATGGGCGTGATCCCTCCTCTTGTGGTTAGCACCTCTGTATTGTCCTGGGGAACATGGATGATTACAGGAGAATGTGAGTCTTGCTGAGACCCATCTGCAAAGGGATGGGCGTGATCCCTCCTCTTGTGGTTAGCACCTCTGTATTGTCCTGGGGAACATGGATGATTACAGGAGAAGGTGAGTCTTGCTGAGACCCATCTGCAAAGGGATGGGCGTGATCCCTCCTCTTGTGGTTAGCACCTCTGTATTGTCCTGGGGAACATGGATGATTACAGGAGAATGTGAGTCTTGCTGAGACCCATCTGCAAAGGAATGGGCATGATCCCTCCCCTTGTGGTTAGCACCTCTGTATTGTCCTGGGGAACATGGATGATTACAGGAGAATGTGAGTCTTGCTGAGACCCATCTGCAAAGGGATGGGCGTGATCCCTCCTCTTGTGGTTAGCACCTCTGTATTGTCCTGGGGAACATGGATGATTAAAGGAGAATGTGAGTCTTGCTGAGACCCATCTGCAAAGGGATGGGCGTGATCCCTCCTCTTGTGGTTAGCACCTCTGTATTGTCCTGTGGAACATGGATGATTACAGGAGAATGTGAGTCTTGCTGAGACCCATCTGCAAAGGGATGGGCGTGATCCCTCCTCTTGTGGTTAGCACCTCTGTATTGATTGTCCTGGGGAACATGGATGATTACAGGAGAAGGTGAGTCTTGCTGAGACCCATCTGCAAAGGGATGGGCGTGATCCCTCCTCTTGTGGTTAGCACCTCTGTATTGTCCTGGGGAACATGGATAATTACAGGAGAAGGTGAGTCTTGCTGAGACCGATCAGCAAAGGGATGGGCGTGATCCCTCCTCTTGTGGTTAGCACCTCTGTATTGTCCTGGGGAACATGGATGATTACAGGAGAATGTGAGTCTTGCTGAGACCCATCTGCAAAGGGATGGGCGTGATCCCTCCTCTTGTGGTTAGCACCTCTGTATTGTCCTGTGGAACATGGATGATTACAGGACAAGGTGAGTCTTGCTGAGACCCATCTGCAAAGGGATGGGCGTGATCCCTCCTCTTGTGGTTAGCACCTCTGTATTGTCCTGTGGAACATGGATGATTACAGGAGAATGTGAGTCTTGCTGAGACCCATCTGCAAAGGGATGGGCATGATCCCTCCCCTTGTGGTTAGCACCTCTGTATTGTCCTGGGGAACATGGATGATTACAGGAGAATGTGAGTCTTGCTGAGACCCATCTGCAAAGGGATGGGCATGATCCCTCCCCTTGTGGTTAGCACCTCTGTATTGTCCTGGGGAACATGGATGATTACAGGAGAATGTGAGTCTTGCTGAGACCCATCTGCAAAGGGATGGGCGTGATCCCTCCTCTTGTGGTTAGCACCTCTGTATTGTCCTGGGGAACATGGATGATTACAGGAGAATGTGAGTCTTGCTGAGACCCATCTGCAAAGGGATGGGCGTGATCCCTCCTCTTGTGGTTAGCACCTCTGTACTAAAGGTAGCTTTGCTTTAATTGGGCCTCAGAACATTTCAAGAGTAGTGGCCCAATTGAGACACAAGAAGCACCTCAGGACAACCATCATCAGTCTAATCTTTCATTAGGCCAGCTGGGATTGAATATTTGTATAAAAGAAATTCTCATCAAACAAACTCCATACAACACTTGAGTACAGTACTGGTACTTTAAATATTTAAAATAAACTATTTATAACAACTAACCTTCTAAATAATATACTAAAGACAATTAATTTATTCCTCTTATGGGCTAATAGACCTGTGTGAAGACCTTAGACAGTTGAGGTAGTGCTTTGGCTTTACTCAAAAGCCCAAGTTAGTGGAGACTACTTGTAATAAGTAAGTATCTTAGCCTTAGCCATCAGCTGCTATTGGATCCTGTGCCCGACCACATCTGACTTGTGAGGCCAGCACACTCACTCCCTCTGAGTTAACTGTGGCAGTCATTTGATGCTTTAATAATAAATACAAAACAACAATGTAGAAATTAATGTTAATCACATTTAATACCATAGATAAGAATGTTGAAATAGTAGTCTTTTAAAATGGTAGTGGTTGTGGCCTTCGGTTATCAGAAATGTTCTATACTGAGGTTGGCAGATAAATAATCAGGTAAATGTTTCCTCTTCCTAAATTTTTCATTTATCTGTAGTTAAAATGTGCTATACAATTCTTTGCCTAAAAGAAAATTATGTATTATTTTGTAACTATATATTATTATGTATTATAATAGTTTTCATAAATCATTTATGGGGCTGGTACGATTCTTTTGTTTTTATTTATACATCTTAACCATAACCCCAACGTTAGTTTTTCCAAATCATTTTCTATACAAAACTAAAATTTTCCAGGGATGAGGCCTGATTAGAAGACATTTATTAACGAATAAATGTAATAGTTTCAACATTTGGAGAACCCTGAAGTAAAGAATTTTTGGAGCATAACTAGGCAAAGGTTTTATTCTGATGTATTAACTATCCTCCTAACAAATGTATGCACAATCGGATCAGTTAACTGCTAACGTCAGTGATGATTAAATTAAAATGTTAAAACCGACTGAGCATATAAGTCTATTTCTATCTGATATACCTGTTTCTGATCATAGTGCATTGTCTGCTGTCTTTTCTACCAAATTTTTGCTCAACAGGTCTAGCAAGTATACGTTACAGTATGGAAATGTTGATGGTCATTACGGCCGAGCCTCATTGGAATGGGAATAAGCCCATTATTGTTTTGGGATGGACCCATCTTCTTCCAAATATCTGCTCAATAACTCTTGTAGTTTGTTATACTTATTGGTGGACTTACACTCATACAATATTTAATATTATAATCACAATGACTGCCTAGAGAAACTGAGCTTACCATGTTGTAAGGGATTATGTGGTCCGTAATATTTCATTGCCGTGTCATTATTTTATACAGTATAGTATACCTTTTTACAGTAGTAAAGCAGACATGTTTCTTCTGTTCTGTGACAAACAGTGGCGGACTTACCTATGGCCCCGCCCCTAGGCCCATTCGGCCGGCCGCCCCTTTATGTTTTGCGAAAAAAGGAAACGTTTCAACGTAAAGGCGATATTAAATTTCCTGTTGTTGGCATGCTTATTAATGCATTTTTCCAAGAAATTCATAGTATAATATGAGTGAATTATTATTTTTAATGTGTATTTATATGTTTTGAGAAAACATGTGGCTGAGGCAACAATTCAATATGAATAGCCTAAATTAATCGCCGGACGCAATGCCGTTCTTGACAAAATTCGATTAAAATTTATTCAGTTAAAATTGTTTTTCTTTTAGTTTTTCTTCTAATTTCTATGCACTTATTAATGTATATCTGCTAGATATTTATTTAATGTAATAATATCATGTATCATATAATAATGATATTAATATTAATGATCTATATTTTAAGTAATATATTATGAAAATATTCATACCTTTATTTTTTTATTTGCTGGTGAAGAAGATTCAAAATAAGACAGCTCATAAGGTTTGTTAAGTTTGATTTATTACTCTTAAGATCTTAAGAAGTAATACTTTTTTAACACAAACAGGAGAAATTCTCTTAAACTCGTATTTTCCTTTTTAATATAACGGAAATGCAATATAATGATAAAAATAGTGAACAATTATCGTTAATGTTCTTTGTATGTGGAATATAAAGTATTGTTTAACAGGTTTACTACGAAAACAAAACTGTTAAGGAATTATGAAAGTATGTTCGTACATTAAATGTTTACGCCTTGCTTTAATGACAGAAAACTCTTCTATTGTTCAAATCCAAAATCTTCACCATTAAGGATCTCGGCTTCAGTGTTCAGAATTGCGAGAGAATTCAATTTTTCTTCCTTTAGGGTAGAACGTAGATAAGACTTAATCCTCTTTAATGATGAAAATGATCTTTCAACAGTACAGTTTGTAACCGCAGTACACAAATACATTTTCAGAGCTATATCAACATTAGGAAATGTATCCTCCACGTTCTTTTCTCTGAGGAACGTGCTCATAGAAAGAGGTGTGCATATGATCAATTTTGAAAAATGCACGCTCTCACTCTCAAATAATGAGGTCGGTATCGTAAAGATTTTACAGTTTTGTTGCTTGTTCTAAAATTACTGATGGTTGTGTGTTTGAAAGGTCAGAAAAGACTGAAAATCTGTCAGCTACTATAGAATACGCTTCTTTTCTGTTTGGTAATTCACTTTTAAGTCTGTCAGTGATAACATAAAATTTTTCCACTTTAAACATGTCTCGCCTGTAAGGACGACTTCGTCTCCACTCTTTTATTCTGGACGACGTTTTCTCTTCTGAAAGCATTTTGAAGAAGTTTCATAATCACTCACACACCATTCACATCGAGCCATTGCCTTTTTTCGTATATGTCAAACATATCATGAAAGGAGTTACTTACTGCGTAATCGCTTTTGATTACAAATGTAATGTAACAATGTTACAAATACTAATCATAAACAGACAAGAGATGAACACACATACACTACATCTGCCACCACCTTTGACTGCCACTAGAAACACAGGCACTGGTAATGACACACTGACAGTGCTCACTACTCGCAGTCGCATCTTGGCCTTTGCATATCGCGACATGAATGTGAGTCATCTTCACTGCTAATAACCACTATGCGCCCGTCGCCTGCCGCCGCGTCGCCCGCCGCCACGGCCGGGTGCCCCTCAAAGGCGGCGCCCCTAAGCACGTGCCTAGTGTGCCTTATGGTAAGTCCGCCACTGGTGACAAAAGATAGTTAGCTGGATAAATGCTCATTAGAACAAATATAGTGCATTCTGTAGTGACAGGTTGAGTAACCTGTACCCTTAAGATCTTTGTAGCAGTGCCGGGCATAGGGGCATAGCCCTAATGAAGTACTATGTTTTAAAAACAGGCAAAGTTTCATCATCCACACGAAAATGGGCAAAGTATTTTATTTCATTCAATGCTTTTTTTTTTGTAAAACGGCTCACAAACAGACAGACATATATACAAATTTTAACACAAATTTAAATACTCCGTTGCACTAAACAATTCACTGCTCAGAGTGATGTAGAATATATATATATATATATATATATATATATATATATATATTTTTGTTTGTATAGATTTATAAATTCCTTACCTGAACATCTGGTATTACTATTAACCTGCCCGTAATGTATTCACAGCTGCAATTCAAATAAAATTATTCCCCATGTTAAACTTATAGGCAAAAAACGAACTTTGAGGGTGGTCCGTGCCCTTCAGATTGAAAATATCGAAAAATGAAAACCTTAATGCATAACTGCAAATCAGGACGAACATTTTGGTACCTCAATCGTTCAAATCGGTTCAGAAATAACGGAGGAGTTCTCTTAACAAAAATCGCCTTATCGTATTAATATATAAGATGGACAAAAAGAAGTCAACTTTTTGGGTGATCTGTGTGCGCATTTTAAGAAAAACTTAAAATTAAAACCTCTATAATTATTCTTTTTACCTTACTTTTCCCGTTGAATTCAAATGTGTTTTTTTTTGTTGCAGTTAAGAAATGCATACTGCCATCATGTCGTCTGCGGAACCTAAGCTGGAGACTGCCCCCTTCGACCCGCGATTCCCCAACACAAATCAGACAAAGTAAGATCTTGGCTGGAAATTTTACAATTGAGTTAATAAGACTGGGGGCAAGGGAAATAATAGTTATAACGGTAGACTTCTAGCTGGTAAAGGAGAGGGGCAAAGGGCACCTGAAACGTAGCGGGGAAAAATAATGTCAAATATGGTTCTAGACCTACAGTCAATCAATACGGGAGATGTTTGAATTTTTAAATAAAGCTTAACATAATTTGATTGAGTTAAAACTGATTCTATTCTGACCCCTGTTGCATTCACAGTATTCATATTTGGTACCACGGGTATCTCATTGGACTACAAGTATTAGCTTTGCAAACATAAATAGTATTGTTTGTTCTCTCTAGTATAAGTTACATTCAGACAAGCAGGAAGAAATGCAGAACAGAGTTCAGAGGTGAAGGAGAGTTCTCGTGTAGCTTTTTAGTAGGTATTTGGAACTGTAGCTATACTGTATGCTGTAATAAAATGAATTAAATTTGTCCCCTGTAACAATTTACACGTACTGATGAGTAATAGGGAACATATATGTGGTATAAGATTGCTGAGCCCTGGGGCCTGAGACCGCTTTTGCTGGTCCTGTCTGTAACTCTTCCATGTCCCAAAATTCTGTTTTTAAGAAGCTCGTTGATAGGTGGTGCTCTCCTACCTAGCCTCTGCGGTTGTGCTCACGGTCTTCTTTGGTCATCAGACCATTCACCATTTTATATTTAATGTCTATACAAATTATAAGAACTACACAATTTGTATAGTTCTTATGAAATAATAAAAAAAAAATAATAAAATATAATAAAAAATATGAAAATATAAAGGGTGTCCACACTGAGCAGTAAATGTGTGATATTCGTGCGGTGATTTAATACAATGGAAGTTAGTGTGAGCGTTCAAACCGTATTCACCATTCTCTAACTGTCTTTTGTTGATATCATGTACCCACTCCCTACTTTTTTTGATTGTTGTTCAGTAGTAGCAACAGTTATTCTTCGTCTGATGATTAATACTTGTTAAACCTAAATAGCTCTAACAACACAAGTACTTGTCAACCTGACAATCATAAATGAGAACGAGAAATTACGGGGTGTGGGGGGGAGGTAAATATCGCACCGCCACTACTACCACCCTCACTGTTCCAGTGTGGGCAGCCTTTAGGCTGAATACTATATGCTAAAATTAAGTGTTTATAATACTGTCTTAATAAGAGAGATCTTCAAATGCTAGAACAGATTAAGATTTTGTTTACTGGGGCAACATTTCCATGTAAACGTCATCTTCCAGATACTGCTACCAGAGCTACCTGGACTACCACCGGTGCCAGAAAGTCAGGGGGCAGAGCTACGAGCCTTGCAACTACTTCAAGAAAGTGTTTACCTCTATGTGCCCCCACGCCTGGGTGGAGAAGTGGGATGAGCAATTGGAGGGTGGAAGCTTTGCGGGGAAAATATAAACTTATCTGTGTCACCACCTCTAGTACATTCAACAAAATAATAGCTATGTAATGTTGTACGAAATTAAATTAAATTCTTTGTTTCCTTCATATTTTTTTACTCCTGTGCATTTGAAGCTATAATATGCAGGGGTAAAATTGAAAATTAAAAATAATTGGATTTAAGACAGTTAGTTCTTCTGAGTTAAATTAGGAGTTGCTGTGTTCTCTTGATTCCATGGCACGTGTTGCTCACATAGGCATACAATTTAGAGAAGTATCGATTTAAATAGGAATTAAATTCTTGAAAAATCGACATTGCATTAAAATATTGGGTAACTAGGCTATACTTGTAAGATTGTGGTTGTACGTTTTAATTAAAACTGCATTGTAGTTTACTGTAAATATACCATGTGTCAAGTTAAAGTGCGACTAAATTCTTTAAAAGTCCTTGCTAAATGTTTAAGTATGACGCATATATAAGAAGGATGAAACTTAACTTTTCTCAAGAATTACAAGTAACAATTTTTCTATTGACATTTAGGTTAGGATCAACCAAAGGTTGTATCAATGGTTGGAAAAGAAATTATGTAAATGGTCAAAAAGTTTACCATAAAAAGGTGAACGTTTTGTGGACATACAAATGATAAGACAGGAATATTTTTGATATTACAAAGTGTGCCGTGATACCAAAAGTCTCAAAAGTACCATATTTGATCAAGGCAGCGTGTCAAGATATCCAAACTTTTCTGGGGTTGTGACTTAGGTTTGAAAGAATTGCTACTTTTTAGCGAATTTCCCCTATAGGGAAGAAGCTATTACCGTAGTCGGCATGGTAAGACCTAGGCCCGGGACCATGATAACTTTTCGTTTTGAGGTCCCCGGACCCCAAAAACACCATTCGTTCGAAACTGTATGTATATATATATATATATATATATATATATATATATTATTAGATTGAAAACAAAATTTCCAGAGTACCCTTTTTTAAACATTTTTATTACACAACGCGTTTCGGCTATAATGCCATTTTCAAAGTGTATAAAAAGTATAACCTTAAAATAAAATAGTAAAATTTAAAATGAATAAACATATGTTAAAATATAGATAAAGTAAAAAATAAATAAAAAATATACAGACAAATAGGGTTATCAAGGTAGATAGCGTTCATCAAGCTATTATTTGTTTCTTAATTCTTCAATTTTTTCAAATATTGGATTTTGGATTTCATTCTTTATCACATTTAGAATATTATTAGGGTCATGTTTTTTGTTCTTGTAGATTTGGTATTCTTCTAATATGTTCATCTTTTCTCCTTTTTGTGCAATATTTAGAATTTCCATATTTTCTGAGATATTTTTGTAACTATGCTGAGTTTCAAGAATATGTTCAGCAAATGCAGATTTCTGTGTTGTTTGGTTGTTTGATTTTACAGATTGTATATGTTCACGAAATCTGCATTTAAAGTTTCTTCCTGTCTGCCCTATATAAAATTTGGGGCATTCGCTGCACTGGATTTTGTAAATGCCACTTTTGTCGTATATGTCAAAGTTTTGCTGATTCTTTATACTACTTATCTTTTGTATCAGTTTGAATGAGTTGTTTTTTGTTCTATAGCTTATTTTAATGTTTGATCCGTCAAATGTTTTTCTTATAGCTTTATTGAAAACTTTATTATATGGTAGACATATATACTCTTCTTTTATTTTATTTTTGGGACTAAGATTAGTTTTATTCTTCATGTTGTTTATCATTGTGTCGATCATTTTTGATTTATAACCATTTCTTACAGCTAAAGTTTTGATAAGTTTTTTCTCTTCGTTGTAATGCTCTTTCTCCATTGGTATGTTTAAAAGTCTATAAATCATTGATCTAAAACTTGCTGTTTTATGTTGCCAAGGGTGGTTTGATGTAGCAGGTATTATTAGGTCTGTTTGGGTTTCTTTCCGATAAATTTTAAACATGTGTTTTTTAAGTTGTCTATATATAGTTAAATCTAGAAAGTTAATAGTATCTCTTCTCTTTTCCATTGTAAATTTAATATTGTGTGATATGGTGTTTAAGTATTGTAATAAATTATCACAAGTTGATTCATCGCCTTTCAAAAGACAAATGACATCGTCTACATATCTGTACCAGTAAATTATGTTTTCTTTATATGGGTTACAATCATTTATGATTTTAGATTTTTCTAGTTCTTGCATAAATAAGTTAGCTAGCAGGCCTGAAAGAGGAGAGCCCATGGCTAACCCTTCATTTTGTTTGTAATATTTCTTATTAAATTCAAAATAGTTCTGAGAAATTGTAGTTTTAGTTAATCTAATTGTTTCATCAACATTATTTTTACTTAGGTTGACATTTTTCAAGAGTAATTCTTTTAACTTTTAACTACAATTTCTCAGAACTATTTTGAATTTAATAAGAAATATTACAAACAAAATGAAGGGTTAGCCATGGGCTCTCCTCTTTCAGGCCTGCTAGCTAACTTATTTATGCAAGAACTAGAAAAATCTAAAATCATAAATGATTGTAACCCATATAAAGAAAACATAATTTACTGGTACAGATATGTAGACGATGTCATTTGTCTTTTGAAAGGCGATGAATCAACTTGTGATAATTTATTACAATACTTAAACACCATATCACACAATATTAAATTTACAATGGAAAAGAGAAGAGATACTATTAACTTTCTAGATTTAACTATATATAGACAACTTAAAAAACACATGTTTAAAATTTATCGGAAAGAAACCCAAACAGACCTAATAATACCTGCTACATCAAACCACCCTTGGCAACATAAAACAGCAAGTTTTAGATCAATGATTTATAGACTTTTAAACATACCAATGGAGAAAGAGCATTACAACGAAGAGAAAAAACTTATCAAAACTTTAGCTGTAAGAAATGGTTATAAATCAAAAATGATCGACACAATGATAAACAACATGAAGAATAAAACTAATCTTAGTCCCAAAAATAAAATAAAAGAAGAGTATATATGTCTACCATATAATAAAGTTTTCAATAAAGCTATAAGAAAAACATTTGACGGATCAAACATTAAAATAAGCTATAGAACAAAAAACAACTCATTCAAACTGATACAAAAGATAAGTAGTATAAAGAATCAGCAAAACTTTGACATATACGACAAAAGTGGCATTTACAAAATCCAGTGCAGCGAATGCCCCAAATTTTATATAGGGCAGACAGGAAGAAACTTTAAATGCAGATTTCGTGAACATATACAATCTGTAAAATCAAACAACCAAACAACACAGAAATCTGCATTTGCTGAACATATTCTTGAAACTCAGCATAGTTACAAAAATATCTCAGAAAATATGGAAATTCTAAATATTGCACAAAAAGGAGAAAAGATGAACATATTAGAAGAATACCAAATCTACAAGAACAAAAAACATGACCCTAATAATATTCTAAATGTGATAAAGAATGAAATCCAAAATCCAATATTTGAAAAAATTGAAGAATTAAGAAACAAATAATAGCTTGATGAACGCTATCTACCTTGATAACCCTATTTGTCTGTATATTTTTTATTTATTTTTTACTTTATCTATATTTTAACATATGTTTATTCATTTTAAATTTTACTATTTTATTTTAAGGTTATACTTTTTATACACTTTGAAAATGGCATTATAGCCGAAACGCGTTGTGTAATAAAAATGTTTAAAAAAGGGTACTCTGGAAATTTTGTTTTCAATCTAATAACATTATTAGTAGCCCTATTCGTGAACTCAAGTAAAATATCAATATATATATATATATATATATATATATATGTGTCCGTGAGCACGATAACTCTCATAAAAATGATCCGATTTTGATGAAATTTGGTATAAACGTGTAAAGCAACATTTATGACTTTAAGTTCGAAAAGCAGCCAGATCGCTCCATCCGAAAGGGTATTTTGGGGGGGTTTTGTACCCCAAAAATGGGTTTTTTGAATTTTGTACATGTATTTTTTGAAAAAATCAAATTTTAGTTTTTACCATTGGATTCAGCTTAAAAAAACACACAATTTGGTATTTTGATAATTTCTCTACGTTAATTGGTTACCGAGATATTGAAAGTGCTAAACACAGTACGTTGTCTAATGTTATTCTTATGGAGGAGAATAAACATTTTATATCTCGCTTATTTATGAACGTATACTGACGAAACTTGGTATACGGCTTCATTTGGTTGTGGGCCATTGATATTTGCTCAAAAAAACAATTTTTTACCCAAGGATCCCGTAGCAGCAAACCTGCGTACTCAGCCCCATGTTATTCTTATGGAGAATAAGTAACGTGTTATCTGCCTTCATTATGAAAATAAATTAATGAAATTTGGTATGTGGCTTTACCTACATGAGTTATATTGATATTTGTATAAAACCCCATTTTTTGTGTTCCTTGCTTCAGCAAACCTGCATACTCAGCCGCCATGTTATTCTTATGGAGAATAATTAAAATGTCATAAATCGTTTATTTATGAATGTATATTGATGAAACTTGGTATGTGGCTTTATGTGGTATTAAGATACATATATATGCATTGGAAATTCGCTGAGTACGCAGGTTTGATGCTACGGGGGTATTTAATTGTTAATGCTGCAATTTTCAAGATAACATTAGCCTCAGGGGGAAGAAAATGGAGATAACTTCCCATGTTTTGTGAGTAAGTCCCAAGAGTCGATTTAATCGGTGTTTGAATCAGATACATAAAAACCTGGTTAGTTAAAAGAGTATAAGCAATAGTACTATTAGAAACACTGTATACGTCCGAGTCCATCACATGGTGAAACCTGGTAGACAGAAACAGAACTAACACGACTAGCACCTATCTTCCAAAGCACACCGACAGACTATTTATATTGTAGTTAGTACTATGCTGCTAGCCTGTAAGGCAGGGGCGGATCCACAGGTCATGATTGGGGGGGGGTCACTGAAAGTTACCCCACCCCCTGACCCCCTGAAGGGGGAGGGGTAACTTTCGGTGACCGCCCCCCCTCCCGTGGATGGTCCCTGACACCCCCATTATTGTTTTGAACTATATATGAAATTATACAACGAATGAAAGTAAGTTAACACAATATATCAACAACCTTTACTCAAGAAAAAAACAATCTTAACTTTATAAACAAGCTAAACAAAAATTAACTTTTGTTCTACTGTGCCCGACCGTAAGTAAAAATAAAATATTTAGGCATTACACTTTTTTCTACGTCATCTGTAGGCGTCTAAGAACAAGTAAGATGCCTAAATAAACAATTTATTTTAGTATTTACCCAGGCAAAAGACTATTTACAAAACATATTTTAAATCTGCAATATTGAACTATACTACGCGAAGATACAATTAGGAATGAGGCCGACAGCCACTCGAAAAATGAAAATGTCGTACCACATTTTTACAAAATAAAATACATGGCGTATAAGCTTCTGTTAGCATGCAATTTAATCTTAGTTTCCTCTTATTACATTACATATAATTCGAGGCACTTTTTGATTCTAGCCTAGCCACTGGATATTTATTGCATAGCGACGGATTACGTGGTTTTAAACAAAAATCAAACCTAACCTGTAAAAAAAAACACCGCTCATAGCAAACGACGGTAGGCGGGCGAAATCCAGTAAAAAATAATCACCAAATACAACTGTAGCAACCTTTGCTGCTAAAATTTACCTCCAAGACTATGTTGAAAACACTGCATTTTCGGTCTGTCAACTGGCAAAACTGCAACAACCTCGCGATACTCGGGAATATCCATGTTTTCGTAAGACGCTTTTAGGGTTAAATACATGGATCTAAGTAATGTGTTATATACTAAAATGGAAGTTTAAAATATCACCTGTCTAATGGTGTGTATTTTATTTAATTTAAAGAAACGTTTAGGTTTGTTAGTTTGAATTTTAATATAACCTTGTAGATGGTAGCGGTCAAAATTTGACTCTCATAACCGAAAAAATGGGTTTCGGGGGACTTTTGATGCTTAAATTTTCATTCGGATCTATTCAAACTTTCATCGTATGCCTGAATAATAAAATAAAACGCAAAAATTCTTAGATTTGGGGGGGGCCCATCCCTACTGCCCCCCCTCCTGGATCGGGCCCTGCTGTAAGGTTGGATGAGTGGCCTAAGAAACTATCTCCCTGGCCAGGGGCTAGTGCTTGATTGAGGGTTCGAATCCGGTCTCAGTCATGGTTTTTTGCGCAACTCATGCTGTTCATGGACAGTTCACCTGTCAGGCACAGTTTAAGGGGAAGGCCGACCTCGAGCAAACATTGGATGGCACGAGTCAAAGTTGAGATTGGCTTCATTCAAGAGATGGTGGTTTTTAAAAACAAATCCAAAGAACTATCATATATCAAAATTGAATGCTGGGAAGTAATAAAAAAAGTCAGTGGGGTGGAGCCCTGAGGTTGGGATAAAAATAATTCAACGTTTTTTTTATCCCCCAACTACCTGGTGTGGTCCCGGAACAGATTTGAGGAGCCTTTTTCGCAATTACCTAGAGTACTCATTTCCATAAGAATAACACGCCAACGGTTTGGGTTTATAAACGTCATATCACAATGTTATAGATCAATGAAAATTTGCTGAAATCACACATAAAATTGGAAAGAACATGACAATTTTGCCAGGGAAGCAGAGCCTAAAGGTTGGTGGTGGGAACGTAGCCAACATTGGGGTATCATTCAAGAGATGGGGCTTTGTAAGACCAATTCAAAGAACCATTACACGTCAAAATTGAGTGGTGGGAAGTGATAAAAGAAACGGGGAAAACAAAAACTGAGGTCAGGAAAAATAAATGGTATCATGAAATGACATACTTTCTCCCTTTTAGCCCAACTTCAATGTTTAAATTACTTTTTATTTACTTAATATAGATTATAAAGTATGGACAAACATACAAAAAATGTTCTAAAAAGGTTGTTTTCAGAAATATCCACCCAAATCCCTTTTTGGGAGGCACTACAGAATCGGTTGCTATACAGTGGTTTTAAGAGAGGGAATGTCCCCTAATCCCCCCAGAGTTAAGTGGCAACATATTTTGAATATCCTCTGTTGGTCAATGCTAACTTGACCTGCATATAAAGTTTAAACAAAATTGATAAGTAAGTGAAAGAGAGAGATGCTAAAAAGTAACTTAGAATTAACACTGCAAGATTTTTTTGTAATTTTAGCATTAATGCTGTGTGAAATAATTATTTTATAGATACTTGTAATGATCATCAAGACCTTTTAGCGAATTTCCCTATAGCGAAGAAGCTATTACCGTAGTCGGCATGGGAAGACCTAGGCCCGGGACCATGATAACTTAGTTTTGAGGTCCCCAGATGCCAAAAACACAATTTTTTCAAAACACAAATATATATCTGTGTCATATATATATATATATATATATGTGTCCGTGAGCACGATAACTCTCGTAAAAATGGTCAAATTGTGATGTAATTTGGTACAAACTTGTAAAGCAACATTTATGACTAAGTTCGAAAACCAGCCAGATCGCTCCATCATTGGCTATAAATACTGAAGTAGACTTCTCATTGCCATTGTAACATCTGACCCTAGTTTTGTGTGTGCCAGGGTTCTAAGAGGATGTAGTTCTCACTAATCACCAACAGAGTACACAGCAGTCAACTATTACTCTTATCCTCTCAAGGAGGGAGTAGTTCAACGTTTGTTTGTCAGGAAGCAAACATAAGTTGATTATCACTTGCTTTCTGGGGTGGAGATATTTTACAAGTTGACGAAAATAATAAATAACTAAAATAAATAGTTGACAGCAGTACAATCTGTCAGTGACCTAATCAAACTACGTCAACTTCAAATTCTGGCAAACACTGAAAGTGGGACAGCCGGGCCATATAGATGGGATGTCTCCTTCAGTATATGTGGTCAATGACTACATCCCAAGGGTTTTTTGGGGGGGGTTTTGTACCCCAATAATAAATCCCCCCTAACAGCAAACCTGCGTACTCAGCGAATTTCCAATGCATATATATGTATCTTAATACCACATAAAGCCACATACCAAGTTTCATCAGTATACATTCATAAACAAACGATTTATGACATTTTAATTATTCTACATAAGAATAACATGGCGGCTGAGTATGCAGGTTTGCTGAAGCAAGGATCACAGAAAATGGGGTTTTATACAAATATCAATATAACTCATGTAGGTAAAGCCACATACCAAATTTCATTAATTTATTTTCATTATTAAGGGAGATAACACGTTACTTATTCTCCATAAGAATAACATGGGGCTGAGTACGCAGGTTTGCTGCTACGGGAGCCTTTGGAAAAAATTTTTTTTGAGCAAATATCAATGGTCCACAACCAGATGAAGCCGTATACCAAGTCAGTATACGTTCATAAATAAGCGAGATATCAAATTTTTCTTTTCCTCCATAAGAATAACATTAGACAACGTACTGTGTTTAGCACTTTCAATATCTCGGTAACCAATTGACGTAGAGAAATGATCAAAATACCAAATTGTGTGTTTTTTTAAGCTGAATCCAATGGAAAAAACTAAAATTTGACTATTTCCAAAATTCGAAAAACCCATTTTTGGGGTACAAAACCCCCCCAAAATACCCCTTTGGATGGAGCGATCTGGCTGGTTTTCGAACTTAGTCATAAATATTGCTTTACACGTTTATACCAAATTTCATCAAAATCGGTTAATTTTTACGAGATATATATATATATATATATATATATATCTGTGTCATATATATATATATGTGTCCGTGAGCACGATAATACAGTTTCAAACTAATGGTGTTTTTGGGGTCTGGGGACCTCAAAACGAAAAGTTATCATGGTCCCGGGCCTAGGTCTTACCATGCCGACTACGGTAATAGCTTCTTCCCTATAGGGGAAATTCGCTAAAATGAGTTTTTTACGTATAATATTTTATTAAATTCAATTTTAGTTTTCACCATTGATTTTAGCTTAAAATAAAACACAATTCGGTGTTTTGATCATTGCTCTACGTCAATTGGTTCCAGAGATATCGAAAGTACTAAATACAGTACGTTGTGCAATGTTATTCTTATGGAGAATAAGACAAATTTTATATCTCGCTTATTTATGAACATATACCAACCAAACTTGGTATATGGCTTCATCTGTATGTGGTCTATTGTTATTTGTACAAAAAAATTACAGAGTTAGTACCTGTAGCAGCAAACCTGTGTACTCAGCCCCCATTTTATTCTTATGGAGAATAAGTGAAATATTATGTGTCCCTTAATTATGAACATAAATTAATACAACTTGGTATGTGGCTTCACCTAGTTGAGTTATATTCATATTTGCATAAAACGCCATATTTTGTGTCCCTTGTTGCAGCAAACCTGCGTACTCAGCTCTCATGTTATTCTTATGGAGGATAATTAAAATGGCATATGTCGCTTATTTATGAATGTATATTGATGAATCTTGGTATGTGGCTTCACCTAGTTAAGTTATATTCATATTTGCATAAAAACCCATATTTTGTGTCCTTTGTTGCAGCAAACCTGCGTACTCAGCTCCCATGTTATTCTTATGGAGAATAATTAAAATGTTATATCGCTTATTTGTGAACTTGGTAAGTGGCCTTATGCGGTATTAAGACATATATATGCAATGGAAATTCGCTGAGTACACAAATTTGCTATGACGGAGGTATATTTTTCATCACAAGGTTCTTTGAGCAGCTCCAGCATTCATAAAATAATATGAATAATAAAAATACAAAACACTAGTGGAACATTTGAACTTTCTAAGGGAAAGTAGAGTCTTGAAGAAGCTATATCTAACCTACTGTTTAAATTGTATTGGATGTACTGTTTACTAGATAGTAAATAAATACAATTTGTTTGATTGAAATGTTAATAAAAAATCAGGCTGAAAGTTGCTCAAACCTGACCGTATTAAACCTTTCTCCCAATCAGGGCCTATTACACTTTGTGACTTCCTCGTGTGATGATCACCAAGTTATTACAAGAAGCCTTGGAGGGAGAAACAATAAATGTCCAAGTGGTAAAATATAACAGTTTATTATACACTGATCGTGCGGAAGATGTTGAAGCCGCTGTTGGCAGTACTGATGATAACTCCGAGTTGCTGCGGGTGCCAGTGAAGCTCCTTCACCTCCGTCTGTCCTTGATGGATGAACATCAACTGTGGCGGCAAGTCCTACACATAACAACTTACTGTACACACAATCAATTTACAGTGGTCAGGCTAAAAACTACAACATTTGATTTGGAGATTGAGTTATTTGGCTGCACTTGCTACTTAAAACTATCTGAGGCAAATTTTATTCAAGCCCAACTATATACTTACTTACTCCCACGGCTACGTATACCCGAACTATATATACAAATAATTGTATAATGGCTATTGGTAGCAATCACATTAACCCTTTATTTAATTTAATACATCTTGTAAATACATAGAAAATAAAAGGAAATAAATAAAATATTACTTTAACAGAGGTTAAAAAAACATAAAATATCTCCCGTTAAAGAGATAAGGGCAGTCCCCTCAGTCAATAAGAGCTACTCCACTGACACCGTGGAGATCCTCCAAAACAAACGTGCAAAGGGCAATCATTGACTAAATGACTCACAGTCTGGTAGTCACACATATTTAAGTTTGATTGGATATAATTTTTGTTAGTGTACATCAACAAAGTTCCCACAGTTGGCAAATATATAAGGCAGTTTGGTTATGTAACTGTGTACCGGACGTGGTAGTGGTAGGTCAGAGGTAAAGTGCCGGACTAGCAAGTCAGACGTGGCCGGTTCGATCACGGCCCTGGCCAACTCCTGTAAGATCATAAGCGGTCACCTCTGGCTTGCCCATGTGACTAATGCCGTTACGGTACCTCACTGTCTTTAGTTCAACACACAGGTCAATAGCCTATAATGACGGGCAGTTGATTTTTTAATTTAAAATAAAAAAAAAGCTCTGACCACACTCTCTGACGAATTTCATCAATAATGTTGTGAAAGCTAAGTTAATTATTAAACTTTGTTCTAAAATTGGAGATTTGGACTTCTAAACGTGATCTTGAACAGAAACAAAATCACAAGGTTTTGAGATCCAGCGACCATGGGGGAACAGGATATGGTGCCTACATGTGTTGTTTTTTCATAGCCCTGGGTTAAAGTAAAGTTTTGAGTAATATATTGCTTTGGATGATCTTTGCAAATAACATTAAAAGAATCTTAATGACTTTTGCAAAAAAGCGAGCCCATATAAAAAGAGAACAATTATTAGTAATAATAACATAAAAAAACCTTTTTTGAAGGAGATTTATTTTATTATTACGAGCTGCTCCCCAGCAAAAATTTTCAGATAAAATCCTTATAACAGCTGTTTATTAAATTAAGAAAAAACACATGTGATATAAACCAAATAAAACTCTCCTCCATATGATTAACATGGGAACCTGGAAGTCCCGTGGGGCGGAGCCCTGAAGCCTAAATCAAAATTCTGGCTCGACAGTGACTTAGAACTTGAAATTAACTTTTAATTAAAATAATAATCATCAAAATCAGTAGAACTTGAAATTATCTTTTAATTAAAATAATAGTCATCAAAATTGGTTGCGTATTAACTTCAGAAAGTGAGTGAACAAAAAGCAGGATTTTTTAAATATGTAGATTCCGACTCCGACTGGAATATGTTGTTGACAGCCTGTCTGTAGCCATAAACATATGTTTATTAGTAGTGGCTTGTGAATTTTTTGTTATTCAATATCAAATTTATTAGTAGTGGCTTGTGAATTTTTTGTTATTCAACACCAAATTTAATTCTTGAAAATTAAGTTTTTATTAGTGTTGTGTAAAAACTATGATGACTTAGTTTAGGGTACTGCGCACCAGTTAACCCGTCGATGGAGTCGTCCCCAAAACGGCCATAGTAGTAGTAGCGACGAAAATTTTGGAATGCATTCCGACATTCAGCAGTATAGTTACAGTGGAGCCCTGCTAATCCGAAATAATTGGGACCGGACCCATTTCGGATTAGCGAATATTTCAGATTAAGCGAACTATTATTAAAATAATGATAACAATTAAATACAAAGTGCAATTACATAAACTAAGCGCTGAATCATGCCAATCACGGTACAAGAAACGGCCAAATCACCAAATTTATACTGTACGGCAATATTCTACAAGATAACCGGTTGAGTACGTAGTTGCGAATCAATCTGATAGGTATCAGCGTAACCAGGGTTGTAGAAGCCCCACCCATTGCACCCTGGTGGTGATTTGAGGAAACAAATTGCAAGAGATACATGGCAGTACGGCAGATTCAATGTTCCCCGGCAACAGCTGAGCTCACACTGGCTGCGCATTTTCAAAAGAAAGAAATCTGACGATCTCGACCTACATGTATGCATGGTACGGGTCAAGTGAGTCGAATTCAAACAAGTAGTCGTAAAAGTATTAACACGTCGGCTGCGGGCTACGACAATTGGCGTAGTGCCGCGTCTCGCCGCCACGCGCGCTACGACAATTGGCATGCTTTTCTTGCAGCACTTTTATGCTGTCAGTGTGCCCCAGCACTCTGACTGGGGCAGTTGATTTGTGCGTAGCGTGGTTCGAAAGACTGTGTTCTTCAATTTAGTTAGAGAGGTATATTCTTCTCTTCGACGAAAAAATGTTACAGACTTTTTTAAACCAATGTAGTTTTGTTCTGTAACACTGTTCTGTTTTGCTAATTAAATTTTCTAACTTTGAAACGTACTGCAATATTCAGAAATACACTTAATTAATGATTTTCCTAGTTTTTATTTATTCCTTAATATATCCTGATTTCGGTTTCGGATTAAGCGGATTTTCGGATTACCGGATTTCGGATTAGCGGGGCTCTACTGTATATCTTTTCACGCAAGAATAATTTAATAAGGAATTGTGCCAGCCTCCCTCCACAATTCAACAACAGCTGCACAAGGGCTAACATAGTAGTGTCATTACATCAAAAATTAAATTTACTGCTTAAAACTACTGTAGTTTATTTGAATAAAAAAACCTGTTGGGTTTGACTATCCAAACTACTCCTGATCCAAATTTGATCATATCGTCTTCACTGTACACCCATCATAATACTTGTGTGTTTCAAATCTATTCGTGGACCCACACATCAAACCCTCGCTGTGGATCAGGCACAGGCAGTTAGTTACCTTGACGTCCTCGTCAGGGTCGTTGTCGTCCCGTTCCACTGCCAAGTCCCACAGTGAGATCTGGTCATCCTCTCCACCTGCTGCCAGCACGGAGCTCTCGCAGGGCTGCCACTCCACGGTGGTGATGGGGGCCGAGTGGTGCTTCAGGCTGGCCACCGCGCCTCCAGTCTGTCACAACAAACCATCATTGTTTTATATTTTGTAGTCACAAATCGGTTATTCTGAAGACAAGGCTAGTTCATTGATGAAACAAATATACTCCTGTACTAAAGTATTGTGTAGACAATAGACAATATTTATTAGTCATTCAGTAATTTACAACAATTACAATAGACCTCGTCACAGTACTTATTACTACAACAAAATTAACCATATAACATATGACATGTATGACATGTAGGTGATAAAATATATACAACAACAAAATGCACAGACAGATTAGACACATGTCATCACAGATACAGATTTTAAAATTTCTCCTTATTTAGATTTATTTCAAAAAATTCTCTAATATCATAAAAGGGATGTTTCATTAGCCAGTCATGAAGTTTGTTTTTAAAAACATTTAAAGGTAAAGGAGAAAAGTGTGAAGGTAACCTGTTATATAATTTTACAGCTAAATTTGTATGATAATTCATAGTCTTAGTCAGTCTACATCTGCTCACAGCTAACTTATCATTTCCCCTTGTAGAGTAAGAATGACAGTGGTTCACTTGTAAATAGTGGTTAAAATTAGACTTACAGTAGAACTCCAATTATCCGAATTAACTGGGGATCGGGCCAATTCGGATATGCAGAAATTCGGATAATCAGGTATACCTCGGGAATTAAGTAAAAAACATCACCATACATAAAAAATCAGAATTTTATCGACAAAGTTATTATAAATGTAGTGAACAGAAAGTGAGCGAACTGTATCAAGAATATACGTCATAAAAATTAAATTACAGGAGTTAAATTGAATACAGTATATACAGTTGCTCTTTTCAATAGGCCTACATACTGTACGTATTTCACTGTTCAATGTTGGTTATTTCACTTGAACATCTCGAGCAAAGTGAGTTTATCACTTAGCGAAAGGACAACACGTTTACGTTTTGTACTCATTTCGAACGATAATCTCGGTGAAAGAACAGTAGCGACTGATGATGAGCAGGGCGGGAAGGGGGTATGACTCATTGTTCCCTGCGAAAATATCGTCCGGAAGGTAACAGCGCAGGCTTTTATTTTAGCGCTCAAGGCGCATTATCGCTTCACGCGCTCCTGCTGTTATTTTCTTGATTTTTATATTTCTATTATTTCACTCAAAATCGATTCGGATAATTGGATATTCGGATAATTGGGGTTCGGATAATTGGATTTCTACTGTAATTAATAACAAGACATCAAATATATACAGATTTACTATTTACATACTTCATCTATATGGCAACTCCAAGAGAGCTGAGAATCAAGAGTAATACCAAGTATTTTAACACTATCAGAAACATCAGAATTTACATTATTTTTTGTGGAAGTTAAAGTAACAAGGAGATTCTGAGTTTTATTTTCATTTAAGTACAGTCCATTAGCAAGAAACCAATCTGTAGCTTCATCTAAAGAAATTTTAGTCAAAGTTTTAAGTTGAGTAATATCTTTGTGCGTACTGAGTAATGTGGTATCATCAGCATAGACTAGATGTAGGCCTAAGTTCATTCTTCGTGTATAGGATAATCAAAAAATGTGAACAAATTTGGATTGAACCTCATATAAAATTCAAGGTCTGATTTGAATCATGTCATCAGAATTTGTCTGTTTCATTTAAGGACTCAATACCAGTAAAAAGTAAGCAAAACAGTATAAGATATGCTGTAGAGCAGTGGCGTAGAAGACCTTTGTCAAGGTGGGTGGGGGATATCTCATTAGGTAATTCCAAACAAATACTGTGTTCGTGGCTAGAGCTGATACCGGTATACAAAATTGAAGAAATCATTGACGTGTCCCTTACATTCATAATTATTGATAGGCCTACACATCCAAGACATAAACCATTGATACAAAGTAATCAGTATTTGGAACCAGGACTAAAAAGTACTTGCACCAGTTGTAATCAGGACTGGAAAATAATTGTTAATCTATAATCTAGGGTTACCAAGTCACCGGATTTCTACCTGGAGTTTTAAAGTAAAAATATAACTCCGGGGAATTTCTGTGAAAAATTAAAAATCTCCCCTTTTTGAAATATTTCCCAAAAATGCGTTGAATAACGCAAATTTTGTGTTGAAATCCTACCTGTTAATGAAAATGTATTTACGTTTGCAAATTCATCGCCATGCAACGATTGCCAAATAAGCTAAACTGTGTTTCCCTGTTCACTCTAATCTCTAATCTGTTAACTAATCACTAATCTCTATTATTTGATACTCTTTGGCTTTATTTCGTCGGGAAATATAATTGACTTTTACATTTATTTGCCATTATAGAACGCTGAAAATCAGGATGAAGATTTATGGCTCCCTGCAGTGTATTAAATTACAAATCTAATATGGCAACCATAAGTTAAGCACCTCACTAAGACTGTCTAGACGTCAAGGTCATGTGCGCTAGTTGACAAAACTGGCCGCTAGGGGGTGAGGGTAGCGGTAGACCGTTTGGTGTCTCACGTCCCACTTGTGGCGCGCAAATACCGTGCCGGTGCCGGTGCAGTTAGTTCATCAGCTCCTATTTATTGTACGCGAGATTTATATATGCGATAAGATATTTTGGAGATATTGCTCATATTTTTTTGTTTTTTAGTACCATCATTTCTTTTTTAATCAAAAGGCACAAGCTTGATTTCAGGAGGATATAAATTTAAATTTTTCCATGTTACAAGGGGGGATATATCCCCCTGACCCCCCCCCCCCGTGTCTATGCCACTGCTGTAGAGATATAGGCTAGTATGTTGTAGTGTTCAATCGCCTGAAATTACAACATGAACGAACAAAGATTGATCCAAATTACATTGTGAATAGGGGTGTGCGAGTAGTGATTTTTTTGAATCGAGTCGAGTAGTGCCAATTATTTTTGAGTTTAGAGTATTTTCGAGCGAGTATTTGCCATCAGTTGGTAGTATCAAATAGAGTAATGGGATTTGAATACCACCCTAGATTTGATAATCTAAACATGGTTTCTAACTAATACCATGATTATCAATACAAAGTTTTAGCTAGTACAATCAAACTGTATTACGTATTGACAAACAAAACGCAGTTTGACATTCCTTTCCGGCCAGTAAAACACTGTCCGGTTGTCATTTGGCCAATATCACCTGGTCCATACATCTCCTATAATCAATATTAGATGACGAAATCGTTAGTTATGGTCGGTATTAAGTGGCCTGGTCGCCACTTTTGCCGATATTATGTTTTCCGTCGTCATTTATGGCCGAAATTACGAGGTCCGATCGTCATTTTCGGCCGATTTCACGTAATGCGATCGCCTTTTGCGGCCGTTACTATGCGTTCTGGCCGGTCGCAATCGTTGCCGATTGTCCGGAAATGAAATGCTCGCTCGAACTTTCGAGTATTTTTTAAACTTCGAGTCGAGTTCGAGTATTAAAATACTCAGCTGAAAACTCAGTTTCGAGTACTCGCACACCCCTAATTGTGAACAAACAAAAATTTATCTCTTGCCCAAAACAATGGTAAGTTAAATTGAAAGGTCATGTACTATCTGCTCCACCTAACAACCTCACTATGGTATGGTTTTTAGTTTTTTTAAGAAACTATAAAACTGGAGTTTCCTAGATCCACATTTTGTGCGGAGCGCACTGCACACTATGTAATGCTCTCCGTGCTATTAAGTGCGCTACGCAGTTGTGTTTTCCTAGCTCCGCACTGTGCAGTGCGGATTTATGTATTTTTTATCATATTGTTGCTGGTGTTTGCTGAGCGAACATGAGTGAACACTGGGCTGATCCCCTTTAACGTTTGAATAGAGAGTATGACTGTTGACTTATAATTGCACGTGCTTGTGTAGGAGCAGTTTAGAAAGTAAGTCCATTTGACTGTTGCCTTGCCGTATATGTATTGTTCTTTTACGACAGTTAAAAGATTTGATTTGAACTTTACACTGAGTTGCACTTTATGTCTGCGAGATCCCCATAGCGTGAACAGGATACCGGTTAGGGTAGTATTATTAATAACATAGGAATTTCGACGTCTCAATTGGTAAATGAATTTTATTACAATCATCAAGTTGTATAAATTTCGCTGATTCATGAGGAAATTATGAATTCCTAAGAAATTACTACACAAACGTAGTGTAGTTTTAAACACTAGAAGCGATAGGTAAAGTCCAAATAAATCAAAAAATAAGTTCAAATCCATCGCTATTATGAGTTTCAAAAATACAGAGGAAATTATGTTCAAAATGTTTGTGTATTTGATTTAGATTCAATCACCAAACGATATTTTGCCTCTTATTTTGACTTGTTATTAAATACCTATTTCATTATGCTACTCTAGTAGTTCATTCTCGAAAGCCGTAAATTTGCCAATTTTGACCAGTAAGTAACTAGTGAACGATTAAAACTAAATTTAATACATGGAAAATAACGTCTATTGTGCCCTGCACTCCCCACAAGACTGCTCTTAGAGGAGTCGTCCTGTTGCGCTGAGCGCAGTGCACACCGCACAGCGATGTAGGAAAACGCTTCCATTTAATTACGTGTGGTTGCGTATACTCCGCAGAGCAAACTGCACTCTGCACAAAATGCGGAGCTAGGAAACCCCAGCTTTACTCTGATATTTTAAGTTTAAACTATTATTAGGCCTAAATTCATGTAGCAGCTGCATATACCATGTATTTTTGCAACAACCCTAGTAAGCGGCCTTAGTGAAAGAAGTCTTAGGAAAGAAATATTAAAATCCATTTATTTCTGACCTCAAAGTTCCGCAGGTCCCAGATATGTAGGAAGCCGTCGTCGCCTCCGGAGGCAATCAGAGGCTCTTTCTCATTCCAGCTGATGACGTTGACGTCACTCGTGTGCGCCTCCACAGTCAGTTTGCAGGCCTTGGTCGGGGCTTCTCTTGTGTCCCAGATACGGATCCTGCCATCAAATCAGCCAACCAGATTCAAATTCAAATTCAAATTCTCTTTATTCATTCATGCAAGTCTGTTACAAGAATAGCTTCACATATGTACATAAACAAATAATAATTGTGAAAAACTTAAAATTAAGTATAAAATGACAAAATTTAATTTCTCCTATGAAGAACAATAAAGATAATATTATTACACTTTCAATCAAGTAGAAAATAAAAGCCATCCCAGCCACAATAGAAACACATTTTTATTATGTGGTAATATTTAAGTTCCAAAAATCATCAAGTGAATATAAAGATAAGGTTAATAAATAATTTTTAAGTAAATTTTTGAAAGTTTTAAAATTTTGTTATTTTAAAATGTTATTAGGTAAATTAAATAAAAACTTTGTGCCTATGAAACTAGTCTTCTTTTCAAAGAATTTTAATCGATGTTGTTCCACATACCTATTATTTCTGGTGTTATGGTCATGAACATTTGGATTCTTAGTTGCAATATTTAATTTTGTTACATACAATATAGATTCAAAAATGTACAAATCGTATACTGTTAAAATACCCATCTGAGAAAAATTATTAGTTATTAGTATTAGGTATTAGTAGTTATTATTATTAGTATTAGTTATATGGTCTTACAGACTGTTTTTTCTTAATATTAAAAATTATTCTTAATGCTTTTTTTTGTTGAAGAAGAATTCGGTCTAAATTTTTCTTTGTTGTAGCTCCATATATGGCTATACCATAAGACATATGTGAGTTTATTAATAAAAAATAAATTGTTTTCAAGGTGTTAAGGTTACAAACCCTTGACATTTGTCGTAAAGCATATAAACCTGATGACCTTAGTTTCTTTCTTATTTCATCCCATAAAACCTCGACTTGATAGCCAGCTAGTAAACAAAGGGGTGTGGGAAAGCTACCCCCTACCAGTGGTGCACTCGCAAAATATGCAGTGCCGGAACGTTTCATATTTTTCTTTTTATATCACTTAAGTTAAAGGGTTAGTTATAATTTAATTCAGGTAATTATAATAGTACCTTTCATAGCATTATGTGATTTTTAACGAATTAATGACATAAGTGCCTATTTTTACTCTAAAAATTTTCAATTTGTACGGAAAAGTATTGTGCAAACTAGTAATATCGAGGTTATGTTGCGGCCGGCCTGTCCAATGAGGTTAATATCTCTAGAGCTCTCGTCTGGGTTAAAAAAGTGAAGCCTACATGCTGACCACCGTTTTACCCTCTGTCCCTTTTAAAAGTAATACTATAAATAATGACTAAAAATAACAGTTTCATAAAAAAATAAGTTAGCCTAGTTTAAATTTTTAAATTCACAAAATAAATCAGAGTTTGGACAATTCTAAAGCTATTTTCTAAATATTTTTTCTGTTTTCTCCTTAGTCCATTGTTTGTTTGGGAATAGCGGAATAGCTTATTTTGTACTATGCACTGTCACCTAACCTAACAAATACACTCACGATCGCTCAAAATAATATTCACGACTGACTATATTATTTTAAAATAAAACAAAACTTGGGCAATGAATCACACTGGAAGATTACTACAGACACGCAGTGGACTTGCCCGAAAATATACAAAGTTGCAAGTTAGTTCAATGATGAGTCATTCGGCGGGTGACTACCGTGAATGCACTCCCTCAGTGAGCCAAAAATACTGTTTACACGAAATTAGTATTGTAGGATGAAAATATTTTACTCAAAACAATAACTGTAATCGTTTTTAAGCTCAGCAGAAAAATGTTATGATCTTACATGAAAAGTAAGAACTCAAAGTAGTTAAAGTGCACTTTACATGATTTTTTACCCTTGTTAATGTCATAAAATCAATGCCGGAACGGCAAGAGTGCACCACTGCCCCCTACACTGTTTATTGATAAAGCCATTTTCAGCCTTAGCCTTTGCATGTCTTTCCAGACTACCCTATTAGTGTTTAAATCTGTATAATCTGTTAAATGGCACAGTCTCCCTTGCACAATAACTAAGCCAAAACCACCAAAACTGCACCAATGACCACTCACGTCTTGTCCACGGAACAGGAGGCCAGGACGAAGGGCTCGTTGGGCGACCAGCACAGGTCCTCAACAGAGGCCGAGTGGCCAATCAGTGGCCGCTGGTCAACGGTCCAGCTGGCGCCGTTGTCTGCCGGCTTCCACACGTGAATGTTGCGGCGGCAGTCTCCTGTAGCCAGCACCCCTGCATGGTCAGATTTTACATGTACAATTTTCCCAGGTCAAGATTCTGTTGGTTAGGACCCGCTTGGAGGCGGAAGAAAAAGAAGCTACATGATAACTAAGTGACTTTCATGTGATGATGTGATAAAACGATTAAATCCATAAACTAAATTTTACCTGCTCAATATCCTTTTTGCGAATTTCTCCTAGGGAAGAAGCTATTACCATAGCCGGCATAGAAAGACCTAGGCCCGGGACCATGATAACTTTTAGTTTTGAGATATTTTAAGATGGTATTCTGTTTTAAGTTTAAGTCTGCTACAGACATATTTATTTGATTTGGCTGTACATTGCGATTCAGCAATTCGATATATTGTTTACGAGCATTTCTGTGAAGTCTACCCCCTCTCGAGCTGTGTAGTGAGCAAATGGAGATCTATACCAGTTACACAGACTGGTAAGACTAACTGGCTGCTTCAAAGATCTGTACAATTTAATTAATCGTTGATGTTATCATGGAATGCAGCTAACTTCAATCTGCTAAAAAAAAACTTGGTGAAAGGGGAGTGCATGATTGTGATTTAAGTTTACCTTATACGTGCCACAGATTGTAGAGATAAGGTTTCATAAACAATCACTTCACGGAAATGTTGTGTAATTTCAATGTTTGGAAGAAGCTTTCAGTGGCTGTCAAAAGTGATTTTTGACAGAAGTTATTGTAAATTCTTCCTTAGCTTTATTATTTATAACAATCTCCTGCAAATGCCTCCACAGTTTGAATATAACGAGTTAAACTGAACAGGAACTTACCGGGTTGAGTAGGACACCAGGCAATACCATAACCCTCACTCTGGTGGCCAGTGAAAACGTACAAGGGCCGAATGGGTTCGGCCTTCCTTCGAGCTGCGGTCTCTGTCATATCCTCCAGGGTTGTTAACTGAGATTTCAGGTCCAACACAGTCACTTTGCCTTGCTCGGACCACACGCCACATAGCACTGCGTCCCCATGCTGTGCCACCTGCGAGATCAAGTCCCGAATGATTGATAGTAATACTTACATATATATTTTAAATCGAAGAAACAGATTCTTATCACTCGGCCAAATTATAAAATGATACATCCTGAATGATAAAGTTACATCTCGAATAAGTTGCAAACGTATGGTCAATTCAGAGAACAAACACTTTTTTCAGATTACAGTGAAACACTACATCGTTGTGGGAACTATAGTTTATATTCTGACTGAGTAACTACTCAACCAATTTAAAATAACTATTTTCTCTTTTTATGGGATTATTGTTGTATTCCACATACATTTTCCCTATTGCCTTTTAACTAATACACAACCGATTATTCTTAGAAATCTCTATAGTGTTTAAACGTGAGCAAATTTAAAAATAAATATCTGTAGTAAAATGTTACTTTTTACTAAAGTAGAAAAGTGTCAGACCTTAACAATTAAGGGAAAGTTGAAAAACAAAAGCAATTAGTTTAGAGATTTTGCATATATATATTACAGAAAATATTTCACTCATCAAATTCTTGTGAATACCCTCATACATATAGCTGTAGTAAAAATGTTGATGGTTGAATTGAAACTTCTTTTATGGTTTAGGAAACTTCCCTGAAATTCTTAAAGCGTGATATATGACTAGCCGTTTCTCTTTAAGAAAATAACAAGTGAAGTAGTATGCTAATAATTGAAGTAAAGTAGACTATCAGAAATCTGTCAATAATTAATCACTGACGATGTAAATCAGTAGACTGGTGACAGTTTTTATTACAGTAATGCTATATGTATGCTACATGATTTACGGTGTGATGTTAAATCTTTATGGGATGTAATAAAAGACGTCTTACAACACTTAATATATATTTACACTTATACTGATTCACATACAGACGGTAAACATATATAAAAGGTGGTACTAGGCTATCGATTTCGACCAGTCACACCAGGCATCATCAGGACAATGAGAGAACGTTCTCTCATTGGCCTGATGATGACTGGTGTGACTGGTCGAAATAGATAGCCTAGTACCATCTTTTATAAATGTTTACCGTCTGTATGTGAATCAGTATAAGTGTAAATATATCTTAAGTGTTGTAAGACGTCTTTTATTATATCCCGTAAGTAATAACAACATGTAATATGCTAATAAAAAAGTTGCTTTGTTAAATCTTTACAAATGTATAAATACATTTCAATATTTTTGGTTTTAAATACTAAGTGTCATGCTACTACGGAAATTATTTGTTTTAACTACAGTTTTATCACGTTTTCATGTAATAAATGTGTTCCTCTGAAAATCCAATCTTTTTTGTACTCCGACCATGCTCTCGTTCTTTTGGTGAAGGATTAACAAAGTTCTACTGGTTTATGACTTTCATCTGAAAGCTCACTCTTGATAATACAAGAAAACAAAGTGAATGGCAAGTTCTGTGTGTTTGCTTGTGCTAATGCACATAAAAATAAACACATTTGCCATAATTGCTCATTATAAAGGTGGAATTGATGATCCATGCCCACCTCTGGGAAATCCGGATTTTTAAAAACCTGGCCCAGCTGTGTGCCTCAATAGTCCGGATTTCTGGGAATCTACTATACAGTAGAAATCCAATTATCCGAACCCCAATCATCCGAATATCCAATTATCCGAATCGATTTTGAGTGAAATAATAGAAATATAAAAATCAAGAAAATAACAGCGGGAGCGCGTGTAGCAATAATGCGCCGTGAGCGCTAAAATAAAAGCCTGCGCTGTTACCTTCCGGACGATATTTTCGCAGGGAACAATGAGTCATACCCCCTTCCCGCCCTGCTCATCATCAGTCGCTACTGTTCTTTCACCGAGATTATCGTTCGAAATGAGTACAAAACGTAAACGTGTTGTCCTTTCGCTAAGTGATAAACTCACTTTGCTCGAGATGTTCAAGTGAAATAACCAACATTGAACAGTGAAATACGTACAGTATGTAGGCCTATTGAAAAGAGCAACTGTATATACTGTATTCAATTTAACTCCTGTAATTTAATTTTTATGACGTATATTCTTGATACAGTTCGCTCACTTTCTGTTCACTACATTTATAATAACTTTGTCGATAAAATTCTGATTTTTTATGTATGGTGATGTTTTTTGCTTAATTCCCGAGGTATACCTGATTATCCGAATTTCTGCATATCCGAATTGGCCCGATCCCCAATTAATTCGGATAATTGGAGTTCTACTGTAGTAGTAATTTAACATGTTGCTTATGTCTTAATTTAAAGCAGTTTCCTTCCTATGATTTAAAAAAGAGCCTTGTTTTACAGTTGTAGGACATTACAACTAGGAGTGGGCTCAAATATTTGTGTAATGGGATGATCAAACTCAGAAATGGTAGATGAAAGTTACTGCTGTTACGTAAGTTCTAACCGAAATTTCATTACAAAATGTTAAATAAATAGTCTTGATCCTGGGGACTCTGTCAGAAAATATCCAATTTTATTTTGGTTAATTTTTAAGTCATAGGATAAATTGTTCTTAGTTATATTATGTTAGAGATGCTTGAGGTGCAAATTCTTCAATAGAAAATAACAAAGTAAATTGCTTATGCAGTGAGGTATATATTTTTCAATTGGAATTGGCTGACTAATGCACGCAGGTTTTCTATGATGTATTTAAATATCATAATCTGACAAAAGAACACAGCTAGCAGAAGTAAATATGAAATAAATGGCTGCAGCAATCTAGCGAATAAACTATTAAATTACTCACATTATTCACATTATAGGAGCACGTTATCTTTATTTATAAAAACTGGTATTAGTTTTTAATCTAAAAATTTCAAAATTTTTTTATACACTGAATGAATTTATGTTAAACGGACAGTAATCTATTTATTTAATCATATAACAGGATCATGTCTTAACAGTTTCTTGTAATTACGGCACAATATTTTATTAGTATCTCAGACTTTATAAGCAGTAATTTTTCATCCAAAGCTTTATCTTATGAAAATTTTACAACTTTTAAATGATAATTAATAAAAAAGGTTTGACGACTGTGTTCCATTTTTGAACTGGAAGCGTGAAGTGTACTGGGAAACATTTGTGTAAAATCTGATAACGATCCGTGCAGCCGTTTTCACGATGTTGCATTATGAACACACCCACTCACTGACAGACAACGAATCATTGTCTCTGCTAATACATAGATTCCTTCACTTTGTTCCGTCATCAATTACATAATTCTGATCAAAACCTATAAATAACATACAAACTTTAATTTTTGGAAAGAGATTGCTAAATATAAAGTTTGCTTAGAAACCTTCAACAAACAGCTGTGGGGTGAGTCCTAATCTTACCCTGATTCTATTGACACTTCCGTGATGTTTTATTGAGATTGAGTCCATTTTTGGTTTATTAGCTTCTTCTTCGTCTTCTTCACTGTCTGAGTCTGATTCTTCATCTTGGGTCTTGGACATATTGGAGAGCTGTAAAAAGAGCAGTTGAATAAGTTTGTGATAAGCCGAGCTGCCAGTCCCTCACTTTCTACCTGAACACGTAATATCCATTTTTTTGGGGAGGTAGTATTTTGTTGAAAAACAAATAAAATAAAAGTTTAATGAAACATTAATTTAAATTAAGGGATATATTAAATTCCAAAAGCAATCGATATCAAATTCTAAATTTTATTTTAGAGAAATTTGGTTAAGCACATTTTATACGTCGGCAACAATTGGCTCGGAACCTTCTTTGTTCTTATCACGAAGACAAAAGCAGGGGAAGCAGTTTAGACGTGCTGAATCGCGAGCTGGAAGAAACCGCTTCCCTCAGCCGCCAGCAGTGGCGCTGTCGTGGGTTCCTTAAGCGTCGCCTGAGGCAGGAGCAGCGGACAGTCCGTCTCCAGTCGTCACGCGTTATACCCACGACACTTCGCTCACCGAATACACACGTATCGCTAGGTGTTAACCAGGATCAACAGAGAGCAGTCTTCGTTTTGGTCAGTTTGACGGCCCTTTTACATAAATAGAAGTATCTTAGCTGTTTCTAACAATTTGTTTTTAGCTGGCAGCTTGCTTTTAATTAAATTAAATTAAGCGTCGTGATTGCGTAACTCACGCCAGGACCGGTTCGCTTATTAACGCTCGCTAATTTCGTAGCCATTTACGTAGTTATTCACTCCTAATAGAGTAGCTATTCAAAGTACGCTTTTTTCCCCGAAGATTTTTGGCTAATTTTCTCAGTAGTTAATTTACAAAATTTAAATTACGCCCACGCTGGTGGCGCGTAACGCCTGAATTTTCCTGCACGTAGTGTCACGTTACAGCTTGTCTGTTTGCTTGATTTTGCTAACTTGCTAGTTCGCTTTGCTTGAGTGGTTACCTAACAGAACAGTTTACGAGTTTAAAATAAATAAGAAACAAATTAATTAATTGAGTTTTATTTCATTTTCCTAAATTTATTTTAAAAACAGTACGGACACGAATATATGTAACCGGAACGGCCGACCATGGCACGAATTCGCTCATCGAAGACGAGGACCGGAATACTTCTTGTGTGATCAGGGGTGGACTGACGGCATAAAAAGGGCGGTAGATTAGGTTCTGAGGGTGCAAGTATACTGGAAGAAATGTTGTTGGGGGGGGGAGGGAGGGGGAGATACGCTGCAGTTCAAGGGGACAGTATGGTACAAAAAGCCACTGTAATTTTGTTCATGGTGATTCTCGTTGAATTGGTTTATTTTAACTTGAATTCTATCCCTAATTTGAGAGATCAATTACTAAATTTATTTATATACCTGACTGACACCAGAAGGAGACTGCCAGAAAACAAGGCTCATAGAACCTAAAAAACATGGAAAACCTAAAAGGAAGAGATCCCCTTCCTTTAATAATAGATAGTACTTGTTATACAGGGTGTCACAAAAAAGTGTGATGGGCAATACAGGACCTAATTCTACATGCAAAAATAAGTCAAAAATGAAGAATAACATTTTTTGGATTTCGGCTTAGTTTAGCCGTAATCCGCCATTTTGTTTTTTTGGGAAAATATTTATTATTTCAAAAACCCAATGAGATATTTTTACGAAACTTGGCAAAAGTGTTTACACTAAAGTAAGTAACATTTGTAAAAAAAAATATTTTTTTACCTTTCCAAATTTCAAAATGTTTGCCATTTGAATTTTTTTATGCCAAATTTCATGAAAACCGGTACCTAAATCAAAATTTTTCAAGACACAAAATTTTTTGTATTTATTATAACAAATTCAACAAAACAAAAATGAATAAAATCGGTTCATAAATAAAGAAGCTGTGTTTATTTTACTAATTTAGACTGAAATTACTTAATTACATTACATTTAATAAATTTTAATATTAATAATAATCATTAGTTGTTTAAAACAATGGAATGAAGAGGATACACCACATGTAGGTAGTCACTTGCCCTTCATAGTAGGTGTTCAATGTGACCTCCATTGGCGATCACGCACTGCCGTAATCGTCGTCCCATTGACTCTCGTACCCGCTCCTACACTCCAGGCATTTCTCTTATCCTCCGACATCCATCTTCAATTCTCTCCCTCAGCTGTTCAACATTGTTTACAGGTGTTGCATACACCATTGTTTTCAAATGTCCCCATACAAAGAAATCTATGGGATTCAAGTCGGGCGATCTTGCTGGCCATGCTATCGGGCCACCACGACCGATCCACTTATTTCTGAATCGCTGGTCCAGGTAATTCCTTACTTCATTTCTGAAATGAGGAGGTACACCGTCGTGCAAAAACCACATGTTTCGACGTGTGTTTAGGGGCACTTCTTCCATGGCATCATCTAAATCATTCTGAAGGAAGTGCAAATAGGTAAGTCCATTCAGCCTTGCTGGTAAAAACACTGGACCAATAAAATTATTCCCAATAATGCCCACCCAAACATTCAATGAAAAGTTATGCTGGAACCTCGACTGCACTATTGTATGAGGATTCTCGTCCGCCCATTGGTGGGTGTTATGGAAGTTCAAGATTCCATTTCGGTTAAACCCAGCTTCATCTGTAAAAAGTACTGAAGACAGGAACTGCGGACTCCTAGTACATTTATTTTCTATCTGTTGACTAAAATGCAGTCTGTTTGGGTAGTCCTCTTCTAAAAGAGCTTGAACCCGTTGGACATGGTAAGGATAAAGTAGATTGCTTTTCAAAATCCTCCATACCGTTGAGTGGTCAGCTCCCTCGGCAGATGCAATTCTTCTTGTGCTTGAAGGATCGTCTTCGACAGCTTGCAACACTCTTTCTTCCAATTCCAACGTTCTTGTTCGAGGTCTACCTCAACCTAAAGGCGGAGTGGTAAATGAACCATACTGTGTGAGGCGGTCGTGCACTGTTAAGAACGTATTTTCACTAGGCAGTCGGCGATTTGGAAAACGTTCAGAGTACAAACGTCGAGCTAGCGCTCGATTACAATCTGACAGTCCATACATTAAGTGGATATCAGCTAGTTCCGCGTTTGTAAACTCTACTGGCATTATGAGCTAGTTACGTAAACGTCTAAGCAGCAATTGGATGTGAACAAAACAGCAATAATGTGTGGCAGGTCAACAATGGATTTGTTATAACAGCTGATTAAATGCATATCAGCTGTTAATGTGGAGTAAAAAGGAGAAATAAAATTAATCAAGATTGATTAGTAGATTGATTGCCTACCTACATGTGGTGTATCCTCTTCATTCCATTGTTTAAACAACAAATGATTATTATTGATATTAAAATTTATTAAATGTAATGTAATAATTTATGTAATGTAATTAAGCAATTTCAGTCTAAATTACTAAAATAAACACAGCTTCTTTATTTATGAACCGATTTTATTCATTTTTTTTTGTTGGATGTGTTATAATAAATACAAAAAATTTTGTGTCTTGAAAAATTTTGATTTAGGTACCGGTTTTCATGAAATTTGGCATAAAAAAATTCAAATGGCCACCATTTTGAAATTTGGAAAGGTAAAAAAATATTTTTTTTTACAAATGTTACTTACTTTAGTGTAAACACTTTTGCCAAGTTTCGTAAAAATATCTCATTGGGTTTTTGAAATAATAAATATTTTCCCAAAAAAACAAAATGGCGGATTACGGCTAAACTAAGCCGAAATCCAAAAAATGTTCGTCTTCATTTGACTTATTTTTGCATGTAGAATTAGGTCCTGTATAGCCCATCACACTTTTTTGTGACACCCTGTATACAAATCATTTTACTCTTTTATTTTATGTTCAGAATCAATTTTCTTGTAACATTAGCTTTATCTTTTTGATATATATTCCAAATGCTGCCTTTTACAAAATAACAACAACAACAAATATCTGAGCTGCCTTTACCTGGCAACAAACAATCTAATATTGGTAGACATTTTTTGCTGATAACAAGTGGTTTAGTAACCCTTCAAGGCACAATATTGTGATAGTTGCGGAATAATATTGAGGAGAAATACCTAGTAATCTCTGTATATTTACAACTATTAAATATTTAGAGTAGTAGAGGTCCCCTTTTCTTGTATGTATAGTTTAGGATTTCAGTACAGTAAAACCTCGATCAACCATCACTCTCGGTTATCCGTCGTCCATCTAAGAGAATTTTATGATTTAATAGCGTTAGGATTTGCGCCATACGTCAGTGTCTAAGTGTCTGTACGGGCTATTATGATTTTTCTAACATCATAATTGTATGCATTGTGAAGTATTATCCTTTTGTACATGGTTTTATTTTCATTTCTCTCACAAACTATTTTAAATTTAGTTAATGAACACTGTAATTGTTTAAATAATGATGTTTATATTATCTCTCTATTCAGTTATCCATCCTGGTCCTGAGGTAACGGATATTAGAGGTTCCACTGTAGCTAAATTGCTAGAAGTCGCCAACGCAGGGCTATGAATGGTGGGTGAATGTGAAAGGGGTTGGTGGTGAAGGCACCAAGATGTATGTTCTGAAAAGTAATAATAGAACAAACTCCATCCCCCACAATTTTCTATAAATAATGGTGATCAGAGGAATGTTCTGAACACTGTAAAATGTCTTTGACACACTGTGTTTCACGGTACACAACTATCAGGTAAGACAGTAATATATATATCTAAAGAATAACTAAAGCTACTGTACCACACATAGAATCACTTCCTATGTAATTGAACAATGATTCAAGCCCTGGTTTAGATGGTGTCAAACAGAGATAAATAGCCAGTGACAGTTAGTTGTCGGTGGTTTTACTATGCACCATATAAATATAACTTGCAAGTCACTAACTCGCCATCTGTATAGTGAAAGTATCTGAGCCCCTATTCCAAGTAATTAGCTACTGACATTCCCCCACCACACCGAATATCTGCTGTTGGGCCCTTAAAACGTTGTGTGAACAAGCAACATCATCATGAGCATGGCACATGTTGCAAGAATTGTAATCACATAAAAAATAATTGATTGTTTATTTATTATAGAAAAGAGTGTCATTTTATCAAATATAACATTGGAGTGACCAACAAAATAAAGAAATTCTTTGCTTATCAGGCATTTAATTCACATAATACTGGAAGGTTTTCTATAATAATTGGCTACTGACACAAGTAGCACACTGTAAACAACCCCAAGTACATGTATGGGCAGGGCCGTCGCGTAGTTTTTTGGCGCTCGGGGCGAGATTTCGTCAGACGCCCCCCTAAACCAATTCATTTCCAATTCTACCCAACATTAAACCTATATGTAAGGATTCATACAAAAAACACAAACATACAACGATCGACGCGACAAAGAGCGACGCTACAGCGATTACACTATCAAATACATATATAAACAGATACGGTAAAACACACAAGTGTTACTGTCCAAATCAGGCCGGATTTAGGAGCTGTAGACCCCTAGGCTCAAACAGTGGTGCAGGCCCTTGCTGCCATCCAGTTCCAAGTTGGTGACCTTTTTGTTAATTGTATAAGCAGGGCCGTACTCGGATGGTGGGAAGGGGGGACAACTGCCCTGGGGGCCGGGTCTGTCAGGGGGGCGCGGGCCCAAAAAGGGGGACCCGGTGTCTCATTTACGACCCTGTTGTCTAAAAATTCACCAACTTGGATCCGGACGGCAACAAGGGCCCACACCACCAGGCCTGCCCAGGGGCCCGTGAAAGCTGAGTACAGCCCTGTGTATAAGGCTTTCTGTTGTGCGGGCCCTAGGTTAGCACCTATGTAGCCTATGCTTAAATTCGGCCTTGCAACGAGCAACGAGACTTGGAGGTGGTGGGACAAGTTCAAAGCCGCATCGCGTCTAGATGTTCGATTGCAAAGTTGTGTTTTGCAAGTTAGTTTTGGCACTCAAACTAGCAAAAAAAAGGTCACCAGCTTGCTGACTTGACCGGTAAGGGCCCGCACCACTGGTTGAAACTAGGGGCCTACAGCTCCTAAATCCGGCCTGATTTGGACAGTAACACTTCACGCGGTAATTCACTTTCCATATTTATTTTTTGCCGCTGAGCTCCCGACAGCATTTCTTCCACTTTGGACCCTGGTACGATTCACGTAACTCATAAATGCGAAATCACTGTGATAGACTGACAGTGGCAATTGGACGCGAGAGGTTGGAGGGGTACGTGGGGTAAGTTGGTAGAGGATGTGAAGTCAGTGTCTCTACCAAGAGTCAGCATCCTCAGATCGGGTGTAATAATAGAACCGCGCAACACGGCAAAGAGTGTGTGCATGGATAGGGGCTTTCAGACTATGTAATATCATAGACTAACTGGTAATATTGATGTATAATAATAAGAAAGTAAAGAGCTGGTGCCTAATACACATTAGAGTTCATTATTAGGCTATTAATAATAACAGTATACATAGGGCTGGATTTTTAAGCATAGGCTACATGAGCGCGCGCCTAGGGGCCCGCACCACAAAGGGAGCTTGCACCACACAAAACCACATACAAAAACCACTCATACGAAAAAACACCAAACTGGCTGGACAGCAGCAAGGACCCGTGCCACCAGTTGGACCTAGGGGCCCTCATTAAGCTGGGGGTCCTAAATCCGGCCCTGAGTATACGAGAAAATCCAGCTGCTCAGTTTAGAGCAAATACTTATTTTGGGATAACTTAGTATAAATAGCACATTTAAAGTTATTAGTGTCAGATATTTATTTGTTCAAACAAACAAAAATGCAACGTATTGTTCAAATTTCTCTTTGACCTAACTTAAAAATATGTTTTTTGCAAATAACTTTTTCCAATTATTGCGTTTTACTTTTGCCTGCCGCGGCGCCCCTCTTGCCGAGGCGCCCAGGGCAATCGCCCCGGTCGCCCCGCCCACGCGACGGCCCTGTGTATGGGCACTAGCTGATAGTGTAAGCTACTTAACAACTGTTGCACAAGTTAATTGATACCATGTAAATCAGGCCAAAGTAAAACCAACTGAGTACAGTACCTTCATAACTATAACACTGTTGTTGTTTGGTCGATCCGACTGAGTACCAGCTACGATATGTGCTGTTAAGGGGTTATCCTCTCTGTTGTTTCCAAAACTGTCTTTTATGATGTCAAAACTTAAACAAGGTGATCCTGCAAAGTTAAAAAGTTACAATAACTATTTTTTTGAACAGAAGCTATCAGACTTTTATAAAACTATGAGTGTCACCGCTATTGTGTTAGTTATTTCCTTAGTAATACCCCCATTGCAGCAAACCTACATACTCAGTGAATTTCAAATGGTAATTCACTATGTCATGAAGCCACATACCAACTTTCATCAAAGTATATTCATAAATAAGCGAGATACGACATTTGATTTATTCTCCATAAGAAAACATTAGGAATGAATATGCAGGTTTGCTGCATCAAGACCACAAAAATCGGGTTTTTATGCAAATGCCAATGGATCACCACCAGATGAAGCAACATACTAAGTTGTTGCAAGCAACAAGCAAGATATCACATATTCCTTATTGTCCCTAAGAATAACATTACAGCTGCTGAGTACGCATGTTTGCTGACATGGGGACTACTACACAAAATGGGTTTTGTACGGAAATATCAGTAAACCACAACCATATGAAACCACATATCAAGTTTCATCAATATATGTCCATTAATAAGTAAAATATTAAATTTTACTTATCCTCCATAAGATTAACATTGGACAACGTACTATGTTGAGCACTTTCAATATCTTGGTAACCAATTGACGTGGAACAATTATCAAAACATCAAATTGTGTGTTTTTTTAAGCTGAATTCAATAGTGTAAACTAAAGTTTGGATTTAGAAATAATTATATGTAAAAAGTACAACAAACCTATTTTTGGGGTACAAAACACCCCTTCAATAATGGTGTGATCTGTCTGGTTTTCGAACTCATGAAAATAGTTGCTGCCTTATATCTGCTGTTTATATCAAATTTCATCAAGATCAGACTTTTTTTATGAAAGTTATCGTGCCTACGGACGGACACACACACACACACACACACACACACACACACACACATATATATACACACATGAGTTTGAACGAATAGTGGTTTTGGAATCTGGGGGCCTCAAAATGAAAAGTTATCATGGTCCCAGGCATAGGTCTTACCATGCTGACTACGGTAATAGGCTAGCTTCATCTCTATAGATAGGGGAAATTCGCTTATTTAAATATAGGGGAAATTGGCTAACTTCCATATAGTAAAAAATTAAACAAGATTTAAAATTTATGGCATCAAACAAATACTTTTCCTGGCTTTGTTACCCCTAAATGAGTTAGTATGGTATAGCTTTTAGTAGAGGGAAAGGCATATCTCTAATACAGAGGTAGTTCTCCTTGCCTCAGAGATCCATCCAATTATTTCTCTAGCTAGGTGAACCCACAGCTTTAACGCATTCACTGCGTTAATCATGCATATTCAGGATAATTGCATTTGTTTACTTGACCGCCGGAAATCCAGAGCGCCGCACTGAACGTGTTAAGAGAAGGTTTACTTATTAGAAACTGAAAAAACCTGAATAAATATAAAATACCTCTCTCAAACCCATTTTCTCCCATTACACAAAAACTCAATAACTTCTTTTCCTCTATACCTTTATAATTATAATTCTGGCTAAATAGATATTCTGCACAATTTTTTCTTTGAATTATCTAAACGGTTTACACAATCAAATCAAAATCAAATGGAAAAGAGTTTATTTGCCATAGACGTATAAAGTATTGACAATGTCCTGGGATATAATGACTCACAGAGCCAATAGGATGTTTGTGCGTAACTCTGAATTTCCATCACGTGGACCGATTGAGCTGAAATTTTGCAGGTATAGAGCCAATATACCAGAGATGGACATGGGCCTATTTATATTTTGAAACTCCACTAGGGCTATGCCCCACTGGTGTTCAAAGTTCCCATGTATTCCTTACGGACATTCAATTTTGTTTGAGCTGATGAAAATCCAAACAGCTGATCTTGATTTGTAGTAGTTCCACAGGCTAACCACAGAATGTAGCACACAAAACTATCATAGTTTTTATAAATAATTCGCGGGGCGAAGCCTGCGGGTAACAGCTAGTAGTCAATAAATAAACTTAGCCTACTAAAAGGTATTATAATATATTAATTACTAGAAGAAGACACACTGCTATGACAAAACAAGCAGTCAGTCTGTTAACATAAATAAACAGGCCTACAGAAATATGAGGTACATCAGGTAAGCTAGAAACATAAATTCAATGATTATGCGATACTGATATAAAAACACAATATGTATAATATTAAAGATATAAACTAATGACAACAAAGATAAAAACTTAAAAAAAGATGAAAATGGTCATAAATTCAATGATTATGCGATACTGATATAACAACACAATATGTATAATATTAAAGATATAAACTAATGGCAACAAAGATAAAAACTTAAAAAAAGATGAAAATGGTCATAAATTCAATGATTATGCGATACTGATATAACAACACAATATGTATAATATTAAAGATATAAACTAACGACAACAAAGATAAAAACTTAAAAAAAGATGAAAATAGTCATAAATTCAATGATTATGCGATACTGATATAACAACACAATATGTATAATATCAAAGATATAAACTTACGACAACAAAGATAAAAACTTAAAAAAAGATGAAAATGGTCATAAATTCAATGATTATGCGATACTGATATAACAACACAATATGTATAATATTAAAGATATAAACTAACGACAACAAAGATAAAAACTTAAAAAAAGATGAAAATGGTCATAAATTCAATGATTATGCGATACTAATATAACAACACAATATGTATAATATTAAAGATATAAACTAATGGCAACAAAGATAAAAACTTAAAAAAAGATGAAACATGGTCAATCAAATATTTTAATATTACGCAACAAATACAGTAGGTATATAAACTACTAGTGGCTTGAAGGGGCAATAGCCCCTAACTTTGCTCCAAGTAGGAACACGTGTAATTTTGTAAACAAATTACACTCTTAATCACATGTTTTAGTGTAAACAAAGCAGACATTTTTAACTTCCCATGCTTTTCTTATGGGGGATGTTGTACATTATTTCTCATTTGCTAGTAAAATTTTGGAAGTTGGCGAGTCCCTGGGTTGAAGACCTTTAATCCCCCATCATCCTGTGATTTGCCAAACTCCCACAATTTTGACTTACAAATTTCGCTTACAGAATTATATGTAAAGATTAACATGTCAACAAAAATAAAACTCTGATAGATTTAACAACAGTGTCAGATATGAGCAATTATAAATTAAAATTCAATACCATTAAAGTTTAAAAATTCATCTAGCGAGTAGAAAGGAAATCTCAAAAGCCAATTGTACAACATTTTTTTAAACTTAATTGCAGGGTACTTTGTAATTAGATGTTCCATTTTAGCGAATTTCCCCTATAGGGAAGAAGCTATTACCGTAGGTCTCATGGTAAAACTTAAGCCCGAGACCATGATAACTTTTCATTTTGAGGTCCCCAGATGCCAAAAACACCATTCGTTCAAATTTTTATATATATATATATATATATGTGTCCGCACGATAACTCTCGTAAAAAAGGTCCGATCTTAATGAAATTTGGTACAAATGTGGAAAGTACCATTTATTTGAACAAGTTCAAAAACCAGATGAATCGCACCATCCGAAGGGGGGTTTTTGGGGGGTTTTGTACCCCAAAAATGTGTTTTTTTGGGGTTTTCACATGTAATTTTAATTTAAATCAAATTTTAATTTATACCATTGAATTCAGCTTATAAAAACAAACAATTTGGTATTTTGATCATTGCTCTACGTCAATTGGTTACCGAGATATTCAAAGTGCTAAACACAGTACGTTGTCTAATGTTATTCTTATGGAGCAAAAGAAAAATTGTATATCTCGCTTATTTATGAACATAAACTGGCAAAATTTGGTATATAGCTTGATCTGGTTATGGTTTATTGTTGTTTGGGTACTTTGGTATTATACGGATGCCACTATTTTTGGAGGTTAATTTTTACCGGATACAAAGGATAACTACATAATTCGAAAAAACATACTTTTATTGACTTACTGTACAAATTTTACATCATTCTGATGAGCGGTCTTTGTGTTGTGCCTCCCAAAAGGCAGCGATGTCCGCTAGGATCGTGTTGAATGCGTCGCCGCCGCTAGCAGCCAGACCCGATCGCCACATGTACTCCGCAAAATATACAGCGCGCTGCGGCAGTTATGTTAGGATGGGTTATCATAAAAATACGTACGGTTTCCTCTTCATTTCGAGGTAAATCCCACACCAAAAGAACGTCACTCATTATGAAAACAAATGTAACGTAGTGCACGGCAATAAATCACTCATGACACTGACCCAGATGTCCCAGATACAGGCGGTGACAGGTGATGCGCGCGCTCCGGTCAACGACCTGACCTTGGCCTATTTGGAGGGGGTTTGGCGGCCGGAAGTATGACTCATCAGGTATCATTCGATTTGTAATGAAACAAGGAAAGTCCTACAATCATTTTTATGATAACCCATCCTAACATAACTGCCGCAGCGCGCTGTATAAGGGTGGCATCCGTATAATACCAAAGTACCGTTGTTTGCACAAAAAAGAATTTTTTACCTATGGTTCCTGTAGCAGCAAACCTAGGTACTTGGTCCCCATGTTATTCTTATGGAAAATACTTAAAATGTTATATATCGCTTATTTATGAATGTATATGGATGAAACTTGGTATGTGACTTCACTAAGATGAGTTCTATTGATATTTGCATAAAAACCCATTATTTTGCGTGCCTTGTTGCAGCAAACCTGCGTACTCATCCCCAATGTTATTCTTATGGAGAATAATTAATATTTTAAATATCGCTTGTTTGTGAATACATTTCTTATGAATCCTGTTAAGTGTTATGTTATATATTCATTGGAAATTCGCTGAGTATGCAGGTTTGCTGCGACGGGTGTATTCTTGTATAGTTTCCATGCACTGTGTGGCTATTGAGAGATTTGCTTAACCTATGAAAATCAATTGTTGTTTTATTTTTATTCCTTGTATTATATGAGGTGACTTTGCTTTTAGGAATTGAGAATTTTTTAAGGTATATACAGTTGTATGTTGTATCATAAATATAAGCAGGACTTTTTTGATCTTACCACAATTTCCCTAGAAAATTAGGCCATACCTCAGAATCGATTGGAAATAGTAGGGTTACCAGATGTCATAAGATGATATGATATATAAATGAAATTTGAAAAAAAGAATTTAAGATAGGTAGGCCTAAATATTATTCTGTTGTCTATGCCTTTAGGCTATACATGTTATATTGGATACAGCTGTTTTTATTTAATGTTTATTAACAATATAAATGTTTACTTTTCACCAGTTGTTGTTATGCATGTTAACAAGCTACTTAAGTAATTAAAATGAGTTTTATAAAAGTTATCAAGTATTTTCTTAATGCCTTATAAATATAAAACAGTGTGGAATATTTAATTTAAACTTGTTTCTAATAGCCTATCATATTTAGACTGTGGAACAGGAGATTGGTAAATACTATGGTTCTGTTTGAAGACAATTTATCAGAACCATAGAAAATGCAGGCTAAATAAATGTCCGAGAAAAACCAGACTGTGCCGAATATGAAAACTTGCACCAAAATTACACGCTCAAACGCTAAACCTCTATGTAGAGGGTCGATGTTTTGATCTTTATACCGGTACGCTATTTATTCAAGAAAGATTCTGAAATATTACGAGAATACATTTGAACAAAGACAGTTCGGAAAACTGACACCAACCGACAACACTACAGGATCCGCACCACATGCTGACAACAAATCATTTGCCTTCTCTAGGAGCTGGACTCATAAGATAGACAGCCTTAGTTTTAATGTAGGGGGAGGACAATTGTGACTGCAAGTAGCCAAGCCCGGTCGAAAATGGCCGCGCCACAGCCAATGTGTTAAATGTAAATACAGTATTTGATAGTTAACTAAATCTATGCGTTGCTGATATAAAATTGATTGCTGTCAGAGTATATCTGATCTGAATGGTGTAACCTTCTAGGCATATCACATTGTAGGCCTACCCCTATTTAGGACTTTTCTTTATTCACTTAGGAGCTAAAAAATGAAAAAGCCAAAGGAGAAATTTACCAGTATTATACTCATGAAGCATTATATACGCTGAAGGATCACAGACCAGTTCTTCATCGGGGGCTAGGGGTTGTCCTGGAAGATAAACTTTCCTTTTTACCTTCTTCAGTTTAGAATTTTTCCCATTTTCATCTAGGTCTACTTCTTTCATTTCTTCATCGTTGACTTCTTCAACCTCTCCGTCCATTTTTGTGTAAGCTAGATAAATTTAAGAACGCCACTTGATACAACTAAAATGTACTTGTATTGGTTAAAGTTTACAAAATAACCTCTAAAATTGCCATGTGACAGTCACTGACACTAACTGACAGTGTTGCCAATCCGGTTTGGGTCTTTTACCCACTCTCCCTGAAAAAAATTACCCACCACTTGGTTTGACCTACAAATACGCAAAGTTTTGCACCTTTATATTGATATTTGCGCAAGTGTTAAACTAATAATAATATTACTATTAATAATAATTAATTTAGGCCAAACAAATTAAAACTAATATTATTATTCATTATTTTTAAAGGCTAAGTATCAATTTAGAAAGCAGTTAATTATTGGTAGGCCTAGGGATTACTATGGGAATTATGCGAGAAGTGTGGGACCGCCTTTAGCAATGAGCAACTTCAACCGAAACTAAGTAAGTTTAACGTCCATAGTGTAAGATATCATTAAACTTAGCTCTAAAAAAATACAACCGAACGTCCAACAATATTAACAGCAGTATTGTGGTAATGGAGGTATATCACCAAACTAAAAATCAATTTTCAGATCGTTAGCATGACCCAAAAAGGCCAAATAAAATTAAAGTTTTTTCAAAATAAAACTTGATCAGGTCGTTATAGTAAATTACCCACAATTACCCACTTTCTGCGATTACCCACCATTTTACCCACGGCCCTTATAATTACCCATCAAGTGGGTAATTACCCACGCTTTGGCAACCCTGCTAACTGACAAAGAGAAAATTTGTTTTTGTTGTTGCAATGTTGCAATTAATTTGTATTTTGTACTACCTACCAGTGTTGCCAATCCAATTTATGGAAATTACCACCAGCTCCTGCAAAAATTGCCACCTTTTACCACCCTTCTTCAAAAGTACTAGAAAAGAGTGCGGCAATTTTCAAATCGGGCTATGAATAGATGTTATACTGTTGTTATTGACACATAATTATTACATTATTAATGTTAGAGAAGTTAGTATAAAATGTACAGCAGTTAATGATAATATATGAATATCCACGAAAGTTATTTCCATCCTTGGAAGTTCTATGTTTAATATAGTTGTAAATATTCGTTTTTTTCAAGTATTTTAGAAAAGTGACGCAGCTAATCCAGAAATCCTCTGGTTTTAAGCGAAGGAGGTAATAAGTAACAAGGTATGAATTATAATCAATTTGAGACAATGCATCTGCAAAATATGCATGTCGTCATTCTGTAAACTAAAGCAGAAAGTAAAAGAATATATATGGATTAGTGAAGCAAACGTCAGGTACAGTTTGGGTCTCAGTGCTTGCGGCATCTGGTTAGCGAATACTCTGGAATGACTTTTCACCTCTATTTAGCTTAGTACCGTTAGTTTTACAGTCTACTTGTGTCAACAGAAAGCAAAAATCACTTATTTAATTTTAAAACACTTGTTTTGGTTAATTTTGTTAACGTATACTTTTAATAACGACAAATTTCAGTAGTTTCTCGCCTTCCCAGTTGCCAAGCACCGTGACCCGAACTGTATATTGTTTTATGTTAGAGTTACAGAAAATAAAGGATTTCAAACCTATATAATAACTTGCATTGAAATTAAATGCTAGTTAAAAATTTACTTAAGAAAATAGACTTATTATTAGAAGAAAACGGTACAAATACTGTTATTTTAATCAAATTAATAGATTACCACCAAGCAGTGATTACCACCAAAAATACCACCAGGGCCTAGAATAGAATTACCACCAAATGGGGTAATTACCACCCAATTGGCAACGCTGCCAGTGTTGCCAATCTAATTTATGGAAATTACCACCAGCTCCTGCAAAAATTACCACCTTTTACAACCCTTCTTCAAAAGTACTAAAAAGAGTGCGGCAATTTTTAAATCGGGCTATATATAGATGTTATACTGTTGTTATTGACACATAATTATTACATTATTATTCCCACACAGCACACGACGTCCCCAGGATATCCTATTTGTGTCCCACACATCCCATTGCCATCCCAGGATAAACAGGACATCCCCAGGATATCCTGATATGTCCCGGGACATTTGTGGACGTCCCAGGGATGTCCACGAAATCCCTGGATAACGTGGATATCTTGGGAACATCCCACCGACATCCTCCATATCCCAGACCAATTTTAGTAATAATTAATTAAAAGTTGTATTTAGAGTTTTAGTATTCAAACCAAATTGAATAACAAGGATAATGATCTAAAATAACACATGTATAAAGAAAGAATGAATTTACAGTTTATACATCGATGAAATATGCATAGAATTCTGACAATTTATAAGAAAAGAAAAATTGCATACTTTTTACCGGTACACCATTAAATTAACGGCCAATCTGATCTCCCATAATCCCCTTTAGAGAAAAGAGAAAAAAATCCGACGCGGCGCCTGGCGCCTGCGCAGAATCGCAGCATCCCAACCAAACTCTATGTCTACAGACGACAGACCAGATAGACGTGCGTTATATATAACGGTCAATCCGTGTTTGGCTTGGTAAATTATGTTTCAGTTACTTTCTATACTTAGGCTACCAAGTTTTAAGTTTTGCAGGTTTGAATTGAGAAAAATGTATCTTCATTCAAGAGTTACTTCAGGTGTTTTGAATACTGTACTGTTTCTTGGTAAGTAACATACTTTGTTAAAACAGATTTACAGGTTAACTATAGTTAATTTTTCTTCATAATGTAATAAAGAGTTATTCCACTAGGATGGTTTGTTTATAGACAGTACCGGTACCTACTGAATCAGTTTAGTCAGTCTCTCATACTAAGAACTACCATAACCTCAAAACTATTTAGGCTGATAAATTGTATTGCACGAATGAACAACTAGGCTTTCCATACTTCCATAAGGCCAATGTTACAATTAACACTAGTCTTATGGGCAGCCTGGATTTACATTTATTTAATCATAAGAACACTGAAGACTTTTTAGCTTAAAGTTGTTTTCCTTACAAAATATATAATTCTTATCCATATGTGTTGTATTATATTAACTCTGATAGTAGGTAACAGCCTTTTATTTTTATTATTCACCCAAATTTGCAATTAGGCTATACCGGTACTGCGCACAGTTAACTTACCCAATGCGCACAGTGACACACCAGTCGGGGAACTGGGCGCTTTTGCATACTTTGACATTAATTTCTGTACAAATAATGGTTGAATCGATTAAATTGGAATTTCCTCCTAAGAAACGAATAAGCTAAATGGGGAACAGTGATATGTATTCGTTTGAAGTTTAACTCGAAATGAAACAGTTTTACATACCTTTCCGTCGTCAGTCCTTTGGTTTACTAGCAGATGACTAGTTTCGGGACTGCTGTTCCATTATCAAATCTGTCGTCGATAAATTAAAATATGAACACATAGTCACAATATATACACTAACACAAGCCAAGGACAAGTCCAAACAGCGGGATACGAACACGCGGAAGGCTACAATGTGACAAGGTACATTGGTAGGAGGTAAGTTAGTCATGTAGGCCTAGGTATTGAAGGTAGTCACGTCACAGCCTTCCGCGTGTTCTTGTCCCGCTGTCTGGACTTGTCCTTGGTCGGCCAAACCAAATAAATGTTTGTTTTAATCGTAGCGTCCGTTTGTGTTGTGTTGGTGTATATATTGTGACAAAGTTATGTGTTCATATTTTAATTTAGCGACGCCAGATTTAATAATGGGACAGTAGTCCCAAAACTAACTTAGTCATCTGCTATTAAACCAGAGGATTGACGATAGATTATAAAAACCTGTTTTATTTTGAGTCAAACTTCGATCCTAGAGGCAATATGAATAAATTGAAGTTTAACTATAAAAATCTTTGAGTACGGTATAATGGATTTAACTTAGGTGTGCCCAGTTTCCCCGCTTACCCCTAAATAGGCCTTAGGTACGATACATAAAGTAATAATGGTTTCTTAATGATTATTTGTTAGCCCCTAAAACTTATGCAAATTTTGAAGAGAATATTGAAGAACATATTGAATTTTATCATTCGGTTAACTGAAGTGTGGTAAATCAACTCTTTATTTTAAGATACTATAATCTTGATGCTAGGTGGGAAGAAAAATCAGCTTCATCATGTACTTTAGTTACTATTGAATTAATAAAAAGCGTATGACGTACGATTAGGTAAATAAATGAAATCTTTAAAAACTCAACCTAAATTGCCGTATGAACTGAAACTTACAGTGCCTGATGAGTGGATATGGTACATTAAAAGTAGGCATATGATGTAACTATGTGCTTTCAGGAAATTTTTAGGCCCAGTTTGTTTGCTAATCAATTAGGTATTTAAATTAGCATGTGTGCTCTGTTTAGGAGCTGTTCAGAATCAGTTTGCTGAGGCCAAAGTAAAACATATTGGTTTCATGGATTGGCTCAAACCTCAAATAAATCAACTCTTTATATGAAGAGAAATCCTGGTAAAACTATAAAAACAATTCTGTATATTAAATAAGGTTGGTTAGAAAACTATGATTAGGTAACGTAGGCTACTTCATTCGATTATGCAAGGTCTATGATAGCCTTAACACCTATCAAAATGATCAAAATTTAGTTACTTACACAATTGCCTGAATAAGGTGTCATAAGTTAAAATCAATAATAAGGGCCTATATATAATAACCATTTTACATTCAAAGTTAACAGGATCGGTTTTTTGTGTATTACATGGTCAACACTGAATTTGCTATTTTTTACTTATGTCTATTCTGTGTGTATGCCAATTTCAATATTTAAACTGAAAGAAAACAATATTTTAACTAAAATACACCATTGATCCATTTAAAAACATGATTTTTCTATTCCATTTCAAAGGTTTTAAAAATTACAGGTCAGGAACGGCACCAGTACGTCATTCTACGCCAATGGGTTAAGAGTTAAGTCTTTATATCTATTACCTGATTGTATATTGATGAAACTTTGTATGTTGCTTGGTTGTGGTTTATTGATATTTACACAAAAAGATTTTTTACTGTCCGCGAAGCCGCAAACTTGCTTACTTAGCCCTAATGTTATTTTAATGAAGAAGATGTAAAGTTTGTTAGGTATCTCCCTCAATTATGAACTTAAATTAATAAAACTTGGTATATAGCTTCATCTGGTTGAGTTTTACTGATAATTCCATAACAACACATTTCTCATCCTCCTTGACTCAGCGTTAATATGGAGGGTAAATAAAATGTTATTTATCACTTATATTTATGAAAGTATTTTCTTGAAAACTGGCAAGTGGCTTTATGTGGTAGATATATAAATTGGCATTGGAAATTCGCTGATAATGCTGATGGTTTTCTGTGTGCGGGGTATTATTTGTTATCCTTTTTGTCTTGATTTTATTTTTTAGAATACTTTAGGCTACTGGCTACCGCATTTATCATTTTATTTTTTCGGCATAATTAATTATTAATACAATTATTTGCTCATCATCTTCATGCACTACGGTAAACATTTTAGGGTGGCCAAGGGGTCAGGTCTACTGGAAAATAGGGGTGAATAGACTCTGCAGCTGATTTGCCAAAATTGAAGACCACTTATGCTTTTTGATGTTTCTTTAAGCACTTAAACTGTACCTTATAAACACATGGCTAAACAAAATATTCAATGACATATTTACCAATATAATGTTAAGGGGAGATCAAATTTGCAGTACTGTATTACTGACAATTTTCTTTTACATTTTTCAACATTAATATTCATAACATTATATTTCATTTTAGTGTGAATGATTGGTGGTTACCAGTAACTGTAATATAATCATTAACAAGGCGACTGAAATGGCAACAGCAGAAATAAAATGAGTTTTCACGCTGTGACGGGGGTATTTTATTACTAGAGAAGACATTTCTAATGTTTAGTCTTGGTTACTTCCCAGTTCATTTCTATCTTTTTTTAGCGAATTTCCTCTATAGGGAAAAAGCTATTAATGTAGGTGGCATGGTAAGACTTAACGCCGAGACCATGATCACTTTTTGTTTTGAGGTCCCCGTATGCCAAACACATAAGTTGTTTAGATTTATATATATGCGTCTGTTACCTCGCTAAATTTTGAAATAAATTCCCAATTTTGATTAAATTTGGCCTAAGTGTGGAGAGTAACATTTATGACTTTAGTTCGAAAACCAGATCGATCAGGCTATGGAAAGAGAGTTCAAAATAGGTAAAAACCACCTAGTACTGGTATATTGATATTTGCACAAATTTTTTTTGTTGATTATCCGCGTAGCAGCAAACCTGCATACTCAGCCATGTGTTACTTTTATGGAGAATAAGTAAAGTTTTATATCTCCCGTAATTATGAACATAAATTATTAAAACTTGGTATGTAGCTTCACCTGATTGAGTTATATTGATAATTGATTAAAAACACATTTCTTATATCTCTTATTGCTGCAAACATGTGTACTCAGCCTTTATGTTATTCTTATAGAGAATAACTCAAATGTTATATATCACTTATTTATAAATGTATTTTTATGAAACTTGGTAAGTGGCTTTCTGCGGTAGTAAGAAACATATAGGGCTATATGCATTAGAAATTTGCTGCGTACGCAGGTTTGTTGCGACAGGGGTATTATTCATATGGAGAGTAAGTAAAGTTTGATATCTTCCTTAGTTATGAACTTAAATTAATAAAACTTGGTATTTAGCTTCACCTGTTTGAGTTATACCCTATTGATTATCGCAAACAAAACACATTTCTAACCTTCCTTGTTTCAGCAAATCTGCGTGCTCAGCCTTAATGTTATTCTTATGGAGAATAAATAAAATGTTATATATCACTTATTTATGAATTTATTTTTGTGAAACTTGGTAAGTGGCTCTATGTAGTAGTGAGACACATTTATATGCATTGGAAATTCGCTTAGTACGCATGTTTGCTGCGAAGGGGGTATTTTTAGATAAAATATTACCCAAGGCTATATGCAGTATTAGCTTAATTTTTTTATTTACAGGAAGCGAGGCCATAATGAAGATGAAAACAGAGAAGGAATTTAATCAACTACCAATACTTAATGAGTGTTTATAAAGCCTGGTTTATATGACTTACATTTTTTACGTACTTATTTTTACTGCAATTATACTACCATTTTTTTTTAATTCATTACTGTATTATTTAAAAAAAATCCTTAATTGTTTGTATCACATCACCGACAATTATAAATTGGAATCCCTCCTTAATTTTTTTAAATCTGTATTTATTAATTCAAATTTTGTTCTGAGAAATGTTTAGGCCTACACATGCATATATTCATTTTATTATAAACTTGTTAAAACAACTATTCTTTTTTAAGATTTGAGTAAATTTTAATAAAAAGTCGTAAGTTGTGTATATATTTTCAGTGTCAATCCAATTAAGTACATATAATCAGGTCATTATTGACACCTTTACAAATAAATCATGTGATAGTAATGATACAAATTAGCATAAAATATGACAATGGTAACCAATATAAAGTTGTAAAATATGATTTTAAAGTATTTTTGCTTTTGAACTGTGATGTGACAATTTAAAGTTTTGTATGGGTCTAAAGATGACAAAATTACTTTTGACAAAACGTGCCATCAATTAAAAATATATCCTAGGATCACAAGGAAGATTACAGGTATTTAACGTTTATACACTAGTCAACCTGTTTAAAAAAATAACACCAATATGAAGTTAAAACTTTTGTTTCTATGTGCAAGCTGGGCATGGACAATTATAGTATTATTTTATAAAAGAATAATTTAAAGTTGTCCTGCAATTTATTTTAGAACTGTCTTCCTATCAGATTGTGTAACCATATTGAAAGGTGCCCCATTATTCTGAATCCCCTAACCCCACAGATATCCCTGCCTACCCCATGATAATTCTGCAGTCATCCTTAGGAGGCGATATGGCTTCAGGGTACACACTACCTATTACTAGGAGCCTTATGGCCTCCTAAGGATAACCAAAGAATTATCATGGGGAGGCAGGGATATCTGTGGGGTTATGGGATTCATACTGATAGAATAATGGGACACCTTTCAATACATGTCAAAGGCAAAGTAAATCCTGTGGGACATCCTGGGGATGTCCTAGGGCTTCAGAGTACAATATCCCTTTGTGGACCGAGGGATGTCCCCAGTACATCCTGGGGATGTCCTAGGGCTTCAAAATACAATATCCTTTTGAGGTCCGAGGGATATCCCCAGATAATCCTGTGGGACATCCTGGGGATGTCCTATGGCTTTCATTATCATGTCCTGATTAGGTCCAAGGGACATCCCATGGTCATCCTGAAGGATGTCCCCAGGATGTCGTGGGGAGAGGACATTTTTGTGTCCTGGGGACATCCTGAGGGTATCTTGAGTATACCATGGGATGAGATAGGGATGATCCTGGGATATCCTGCATATCCCACTGTGATGTCCTTGGGATGTCCTGGGGACAATCTTGTGCTGTGTGGGTTGTTAGTGAAGTTAGTATAAAATGTAAAACAGTTAATGATCATATATGAATATCCACGGAAGTTATTTCCATCCTCGGAAGTTCCAGGTTTATTATAGTTGTAAATATTCGTTTTTTTTTCAAGTATTTTAGAAAAGTGACGGAGCTAATCCTGAAATCCTCTGGTTTCAAGTGAAGGAGGAGGTAATAAGTAACAAGGTATGAAGTATAATCAATTTGAGAAAAAGTATCTGCAAAATATGCATGTCGTCACTCTGTAAACTAAAGCAGAACTAAAATAATATATATGGATTAGTGAAGCAATCCTTTGTTTTATCTTAAAGTTACAGAAAATAAAGGATTTCAAGCCTATATAATAACTTGTATTGAAATTAAATGCTAGTTAAAAATTTACTTACCACCAAATATAATAGATAATAGATTACCACCAAATTACCTATTAATTTAAACATTCTAGTCTCCAATGATACCCAACTGCTAAATGACCTGCACTTATACAATAGCATAAAACATCTTGACATTAACTCTGTACCTGAAATTGATCTAAACCTTGTCCAAGGAGTGCCAGGATGTGGCAAAACAACTTTTATACTAAACAACTGCAAAACTGAGGATCTTGTCCTTTTTCCCACACGAGACTCTGCACTGGATTTCAGGAAAAGATTTAAAAGCACACATCCGAACTGCAGCAAATATGACTGCAATCACACATTCCGAACACTGCATTCATTCTTAATAAAATTCAACCAATCACACACAGAAAGGAAATACGTATAATAGGCTCATTGTGGACGAAACCCTAATGCTGCATGATGGGGAAGTTCTCTTTGCAGCAACCCTTGCAAAAGGGAAAGAAGTGATGCTTATCGGGGACATGAATCAAATCTCATTCATAAACAGAACAGAGACATTTGAGGTGAATTTCCACAGGATTGCAGAAATTGCAAATACCCCCGCAGCAGCAAACCTGCGTACTCAGCGAATTTCCAATGCATATATATGTATCTTAATACCACATAAATCCACAAACCAAGTTTCATCAACATACATTCATAAATAAACGATTTATGATATTTTATTATTCTCTATAAGAATAACATGGCGGCTGAGTATGCAGGCTTGCTGAAGCAAGGAAGACAAAAAATGAGGTTTTATACAAACATCAATATAACTCAAGTAGGTTAAGCTACATACCAAGTTTTATTAATTTATGCTCATAATTAAGGGAGATAATAGGTTACTTATTCTCCATAAGAATAACATGGGGCTGAGTACGCAGGTTTGCTGCTACGGGAACTATCGGCCAAAAAACGTTTTTTAGTGCAAATATTAATATATCACAACGATATGAAGCAATATACCAAGTTTCATCAGGAAAAGTTGATAAATAAGTGAGATATACAATTTTTTTATTCTCCATAAGAATAACATTGGACAACGTACTGTGTTTAGCACTTTCAATATCTCTGTAACCATTTGACGTAGAGGAATGATCAAAATACCAAATTGTGTGTTTTTTAAGCTGAATCCAATAGTAAAAACAAATGTTTGACTTTTTCAAAAATTATATGTAAAAAATTCAAAAAACCCATTTTTGGGGTACAAAACCCCCTAAAATACCCTTTCGGATGGAGCGATATGGCTGGTTTTCGAACTTAAAGTCATAAATGATGCTTTACACGTTTATACCAAATTTTATCAAAATCGGATCATTTTTACGAGAGTTATCGTGCTCACGGACACACACACACACACAGAAAACAAAAATAACTGTATATATATATATATATATATATATAAATAACTGTATATATATATATATACAGTTTCGAACGAATGGTGTTTTTGGGGTCTGGGGACCTCAAAACGAAAAGTTATCATGGTCCCGGGCCTAGGTCTTACCATGCCGACTAGGGTAATAGCTTCTTCCCTATAGGGGAAATTCGCTAAAATCACCAAAACATTGAACAAAACCTATAGGTGTACTGCAAGCACTACCGCTATACTCTCAAGTTTCTATCCTCAAGGCATGGCAACAACAAATCATACCTCAGGCGAACAGACTCTAAAACTTTACGATGGAATAGAAAATCTCAGCAAGAGCCTGACAAAGAACACATACACATGTCTAGACTTTAAGGTGGTGCATTCGCCTCTATTGACAAGCTATTCCGCCTAGAGGCCAGGCCAGTCACTGCTCACTCACACACATGCAGAGCCCCGGATGATCACTCACACACACGCAGAACCCTCCCCTCAACTACCCCACAACCCCCAACTTTCCCAAGTGGTCAAACCGCTTTCTCCAGCCGCCTTGGTACCCGCCTGCCCGTTCAGGGCCTGAACCATAGAATAAATAATACAGAGAAGGGCAGCCGCGGGTAAAGAATCATGCGTCGTTTAGTTGGGGCCACCCAAGTTAGTTGGGTGGCCCCCACATAGAATGCGCCACGTTAAGTAAGGGGGTCGGTAACGTAGTACACAATCCACTCCCCTCCTCCCCCTTTAACGACGCGACGACGCTGGCTGGCCTGGCCTGGCCCTGGCGGCTACAACCACATCGCGCGGTGCGAACGACGCGACGCAGAGTAGCAGTGTTGCCAATCGGGTGGTAATTACCACATTAGGTGGTAACTTGAGGCTCTGGTGGTATTTTGGGTGGTAATGTCTACTAGGTGGTAATTTGGTGGTAATTTTGTGGCATTCTGTTAAATTGATTAAAATTAAAAATGTGTGATTCTTGCATTAAACAATCGTAACTTATTTCACAATCCGCAAATTTCCGCCATATAAATTAATTTAATTTCGGTTTGAGATACTGTTTTTCATACTCTAAACTTTTAGTTCTTTGGGACTGAGTTATTGTTGGGACAATATTCTCGATTTTAGTACTCTATGTAGTGTCAGTGTCGCGGTGTCAACTCTGTCAATGGCGCGGCGTTAGAATTAACAAAATATATTCCGATGTTTTCGTCTCGATTACGATCTACGATGACTCCTGCATGAGTTTACTGTTTACTTTTAAATGGATTCTATATTTTATTAACTTGATTAACTGTATACCTTCTGGCTTCTACTGTAGTAGAGCTCTAAATATCTCCATAATACATAATTTTAACTTTCAAACTAATAAAATAAAATAAAATAATTAATGCACATATTGAAGCGAATTACAAAGTACCAACACGTTTTTAATACGATAACGTCGATGATAACGCGTTCGCATTGGTCCTAAATAGGTATACTTGTGTAAGGTGGTAATTTGAGGTAACAGGAGGTAATTCTTTCAGGTCCAGGTGGGAATTTAGAAGATTTGGATTGGCAACACTGCAGAGTTGTTTAATGGGTTTGATTTTATGATTTGTTTCAACCAATGGTAGTTCAATATGTGCAGTTCATTTTTGTTTTCTTTAGTTGCGCCAGTAATATTTGTACTTTACAGATTCTTATTCTTAATTCTGGCTATGTAATTCAAATATTTACAAGTGAATGGCTGTAATGTTAATAGAGTAGTTATATTTTATATTAAAAAAACACATTTTATAAATTTGAAGAAGAGACTAATGAAATATGTAGGTACAAAATATTAGCATGTGTTTAGGCAGCCATGCGAATGAATAAAACAACCGTGTAAACGTAAGATTAAAGAGCCTAGTTCATAAAGGAACCAGTAGAGACTTAAATTAGAGATGTTTACTAAATATTTACACATAACAATCCTTTTAAGGGAATAAAAGTCCTCCAGAGAAAACATATTTTATCTATGTAGATTATTTATAAAAGTGAGTGCCGATGGATACTGGTTTTAAGGCCCTGTTACTGCGACAAAGTTTCCATCTTCAACAGAGTACTTCTTTTTTTAAGTTTGGAAAAGAAGTTCTCTTAGAGATAGGCACCCAATCGCTCTAAGAGACGAAGAACCAAATAGTCCATAACTAAATCTTATCAGATTGTAATATCCAAGTTAAACTAAATACTATAGTAAAACATTAAATCGAAGACACACATCCATCAGAGATAAAAATAAATACCTACAGTTTATAATCAGTAAATACATTTTATACCCGATATAATATGTTTGTAAAATATGCAAAATGTAAATTAATATTTTTATTATATATTAGTAGAAGATTTACCTGTTAAGTTGCAGACGATATTTAGATGGCTGTGCAGACGCGTAGGTCTCTTGTAGGTACTAAAAGTTCAAATCTGTTCGTTGGAAACTGTTGTCCGATAGACTTGAACCCTCCTCGTTGAAATAGTAAGTTTTGTAATAATTAATTTGTTTTATGCATTTATCATGAATTGTTATTATGTTGAGATAAATATGTAGATGTTATTGTATGTTTGTAAAGTAATATTTTTCATTAACTATTTTATATAACTTGTAAAACTTAAAATCAAATGTGAGGCAAAGCCTGTTTCGTTTTGTTTGCCCAGAAGCTCATGATTTAAATAATACAATTTTGATAAATTTTGAATGTTAATTTTGAATATATTTTTAATTGATTTTAAATATTGTAAATTAATTCGTCTGTTCCATTTGTTTATTTGCAGACGAGGTTTATGGGATATATCTTGGATCGGACACAGCCACTTCCAATTAATGTAAGATCCACCTTATTTTATTTTTATTCAAAAAGGCATAAGAATTTAGAAATTTCCACCAGTTATTAAAGAAATGTATTTATTGTTTGATATTTAACAAATAATTAAAGTGTTCAGTTCAACAATCATTCTTGTTTTCATTTACATGCCTCTTGGTAAAAATGTTGGTGATATATTTCTAAATTAATTATAATGTTGCCCTAATTGGCCAATCGGGTATACATTAGTTGCGCCACTCTGCTAATATTAAACCAACAAAACCAGAGGTTATGTAAAAATTGACATGAGGATAACCTAATTGATGTCCAGATAACAACATGTCCTGTCAGTTATTATCACTACCCAGTCAGCTGATTTATCTTACAATATGAACTTCAAGATAATTGAACTAGTCTACAATATGAAGTATAATTTTACCTGGAATCATGAACACTTATATTAACATAACCTTCAAATATTTTAAAGCCTAGATTACTTTGAAGGACAATTTTCTAAACCATTCAATTCAAATTTTGTGTATTAAATTATGATTGATATATAAATGGCTTATTTATCTTGGAGAATTGTGCAATTCAGTGCTTTAAAATTGAAATAAAATAAATTTTGCTTTAAATTCAGTGGTAATATATAAATATTTATCTACGTCAAGAATATTTTATGTTATAGATTAGCAAAATGTGTTCTAAATACAATTTGAATTATTTGAACAAAGAAGAATTGAAATATGAACTTACTTTAAGGGCACAACAAATAAACAATGAAGATGTAGATTCTATGAGAAAACTTTTAAGAAATTCTTTGCATGTAAAACCTGATGTTAATAATTTGTCAAATAACTATACGTTACAAGAAGAAATTGATTGTATAAGCCAAAAGTACGAACTAATTGCTACTCTGATTGAACAATGCAGTGAAAACCCAAATAAACTAAAAATTGCAAAAGTTAAAGCCAAATTGAGTCATCTAAAAATTAGAGTAACGAATTTATTGAAATGCAAAATTGACCTTGTGCAAAAACAAAAACTTGAAGATGTAAATAGTGAACTAACCTTAGCTATAGACAATTTTAAAACTATTGCCGGTGTTATTAGTTCTGAGGAAATGGATAAATTTGAGCAAGATCTTAACACGTCACTCATTGAAGATGAAGAAATGTTAGGGAAAATTGAACAACATCGACCCGATGCAACCACACCTGTTACATCCACACCACACCACGAGGCCCACCGACCTAACCTAACCACTGCAGTCCCCACCGCTACATCACTCAAAACACTCATTGCTCCAAATCAAAACGTAATTCATCATCCCCCTGAAATCATTCAACAAGCTACAACTACTAACCCTTGCAATTACAATATTTTTGGGAAATTAACAAATCCTATGGAAAACTACTTACAAAAATTTCCAGTGTGTAACGGACTTGAAACAAGCCCTCTACTACAATTTCTGCGAAATATTGTAAATATTCAAAATGAAACTACTTTGAGTCAAAACGAGTTATATGAAATACTACCCATATATTCAACGCCCCCATTGGTGAACGAAATTTTGGAACATAAAAACGCCCAAAAGTCCATAGAACTACTTCATTCTGATATTTTAAGCACCTTCATTCCAATCACATTAAGGGAAAAGTTAAAGCAAGACTTAATATTTCGACCGCAAAAGCCCAATGAACCACTGTCTATATATATAAATGAAGTGAAAATGAACCACGAAATCTTGAAAACTGATTTAAGCGAAAACCAATTGGTTTCATTTATCAAAAATGGCATGAATTTTTAGAGGTCAGACCTTTTAAGGTAGTCACCGACAATATGGCTCTCTCATTTATTTTGGAAAAGAAAAATAAGCTTATCATTGGTCGTTTAGGACGTTGGGTTGAACGGCTATTAAATTTACCCTTCACTATCGAGCATATAAAAGGAAGTGACAATAAAGTAGCAGACGCCTTATCACGTATATTTGACCGACCGAGCGATGAAAATCGAACGGCGATCGATGTCGAAACCCCGGATGTATCTACTGTAAATATAATTAAGGAAGAAATACCTAACAACCTAAATAATGTAAATAAATGTTTGGTAAATAAAACTAACAAGATTAGATCTGAGAGACATGAAAAAGAAAATATATTTATAAATGTCATGCATGCATTACCTTTTGATTTCCAAGGATTAAAGTATCATCAAGAAAAGGATGAGGAATGTAGAACTATCAAAGAGAGTATTGTAAATAAGGTTAATAACGCAAATTTTACCCTCAAAGATGATATTGTAATGTATAGGCGTAAAATATATTTACCATCAAATCTTATCAGTGTTGTATTTGCCTTTTATCACAATAGTGTGATAGGTGGACACTTAGGAATTTACAGAACTCAGGGGAAGATAAATGAACATTTTTATCACTCGAAGATGAACGACACAGTAAAACAAATGGTAAAATCATGTACAGTATGTAAAATGTCAAAAAGTGAACAAACTAAGTATGAAGGCAAATTAATATCAGTGCCTATAGAGCAAACAATGAACACTGTATTTATCGATATTCTTGGACCCCTACCTCGTACAAAAAATATGAACCAATATGTATTAATACTCGTAGATGGTTTCAGTAGATTTGTATGGTTGTATCCGTTGAGAGATTGCAAAAGCCGCTTAATTATTGAAAAAATGAAACAAACTTTCGATAATTTCTCGATACCACGAATAATTGTATCCGACAATGCTAGTTACTTTGTCTCTAAAGATTTCAAGAGTTATTTGTTTAATAACCATATACAGCACCGTCGTATAGCTGCATACAGAGCGAATGGCAACCGTTGTGAGAGATACTTGAGGGAAGTTAACACAAGTTTAAGGTGTTTTTATTCTCACGATCACACTTTATGGGACTCTGATCTAGGATTAATTCAGCTATCATTAAACACTGCAAGAAATTCCTCCACTAACTCCACAGCCTTTGAAATAATGTTTTTTCACCCTTGTAATAATGCACTCACTAATCTATGGAATATTCAAGACCTTGTATCCACTAAATTAAATCCGGAGCAGAAAACTGAAAACTTGAAAAGAGCTATGAACAATATCAAGAGAAGTATTGCGAAAAACAGAAGACGTGATAAATATCAATTCCCTCGGTGCAATCATCCCTTTAAAGTCAATTCACTAGTTTACATCAAAACTCATTTCCTCAGTAATAAGATAAATAGATTTTCAAAAAAATTAGGGCCTAGATACATTGGACCTTACAGAATTTTGTATTTCATAAGTGAAGGTACTGTTTTAGTGCAAAATGTAGAAAACTTGGAAGATGTGCGAAAATTACATATTTATGATTTGAAGCTATCGTAAATGAAAGAAGAAATTTTAAGTCGTGAAATATGTTTGGAAACATTTATGAACTACCCATGACTTCTAGAAGAACTACAACTGTTGTAAATATAAATTAAGTGATGTTTAAAACAAAGCGACATTTATTTGAGATAATATTTGAAATAAAAGAAATATATTTATAAGTATGAAATATTGAGAAAACTATTTAAAGTAAAAGGGTCAAATTATATTTAATTGTCAAATAATTAAGGGATTGTTTAAATGTAAGCAAAATATCACTGTCCGCTGTCAGTTAGTATAAATGTTGAATAAATGTTGTATGTAAGAGTATATATGTGTGAAAGTATGAGCCGCGGCGTATAAATGTGAATGAATTGATGAAAGTAGAGTGAATTTATATTAGGTAGTTTTAAGGATACACGTTGTCTCGACACACATTTTCACGCGCATTACTAAAATCACACTACACTAAAACACACTGAACACAAAAGCACTTCACACTAAAAACAATCACTTAAACTAACACAGAACACGACACACAGACAAACATACGCGTTGGATTCGGTTTAGTTGAGAACTGACCTCAGACAGGATATCTATTGAAAAGTGAAAGTTATTTTGGGAGGAGTATTTACCGTTAGTTTCCTCAATATGACTCATATTACATACTGAAATAAATAAATATTGCTCAAAAATGATTGTAAATAGTTAATTTAGTTGCTTTTTATCTCAAAATCTTTTATTATGTTGTATCTCAATATAAAATTTCTATTAAACTATATGTAAATATAATTAAAGATTAATTGGATTTGTAAATGTAAACAAACATCAGCAAATGTGAAATCTTATGCTATCTAGCGGTGACAGATGGAACTAGTTGAGTTAAATTGCGTATTGCAGCGCTAGAGTTCAGCACCTGTCAAGTGAATTTACTTCTGTCACAAGTTAAATTATTAAGAAGAAGACTAAGAATTTTTATGTTTAAATATTTGCATCTTGATATATATATTTGAGGATTTATTTTAAGTAAGAATTTGTATTAGAAATAGTTATTATTTACATTTTGATATTTTTTTGGTAGGGGGATATTTATACCCGATATAATATGTTTGTAAAATATGCAAAATGTAAATTAATATTTTTATTATATATTAGTAGAAGATTTACCTGTTAAGTTGCAGACGATATTTAGATGGCTGTGCAGACGCGTAGGTCTCTTGTAGGTACTAAAAGTTCAAATCTGTTCGTTGGAAACTGTTGTCCGATAGACTTGAACCCTCCTCGTTGAAATAGTAAGTTTTGTAATAATTAATTTGTTTTATGCATTTATCATGAATTGTTATTATGTTGAGATAAATATGTAGATGTTATTGTATGTTTGTAAAGTAATATTTTTCATTAACTATTTTATATAACTTGTAAAACTTAAAATCAAATGTGAGGCAAAGCCTGTTTCGTTTTGTTTGCCCAGAAGCTCATGATTTAAATAATACAATTTTGATAAATTTTGAATGTTAATTTTGAATATATTTTTAATTGATTTTAAATATTGTAAATTAATTCGTCTGTTCCATTTGTTTATTTGCAGACGAGGTTTATGGGATATATCTTGGATCGGACACAGCCACTTCCAATTAATGTAAGATCCACCTTATTTTATTTTTATTCAAAAAGGCATAAGAATTTAGAAATTTCCACCAGTTATTAAAGAAATGTATTTATTGTTTGATATTTAACAAATAATTAAAGTGTTCAGTTCAACAATCATTCTTGTTTTCATTTACATGCCTCTTGGTAAAAATGTTGGTGATATATTTCTAAATTAATTATAATGTTGCCCTAATTGGCCAATCGGGTATAATTTCACATGACAAAAAATTAACTGTTAGGAATATAAAATAACATGAATAGCTAATCGATAGTGATATGGAATAAATCATTACTGTTATTTAGCTTAAAAATATATATACATAACAGTGATATGGCTAAATGATGTGCACCTTATTACTCGGCATTTTTGAAGAAAGAAACTTGGTGTATGATAACTAAAAAGTGAATATGCATACAGAAATTAGCAATCTATAAACAAAAAAGTGGTATGATTGATTATGTATAAATCATATTGTAAAAACTACTCACTACATTTATACACGTATTGAAATATGTAAACAAGTTGTATAATACTGAAATAAATTGTTGCTATAGTATTATATATTACGGCAAATTAATAATTGTTAAAATAGAAATAAATGGCAATCCAGGCAGTCAAATGGAGTTATTAAACATAAATTGTTACCGTACTGTTTATAAGTCGAAAAATACAAATGACAGAAAATGGGATGACCTGATTCACCTGTAAAGTTTTTGTAATTAATCAAAACATCCAAGAAAACTGTTTATATACACAAGTAAAACGTACATATATTACTCAAACTGGAAAAATTGTAAACATTTTTGTAGTTTTACTCTAATAACTACCCGATATACATTAGATAAAGAAAATAAATATACCACAGTGCAAAGATAAATTATGAAAGCTGGGACAACTCTTAAATATAAAAAATAGGCCTACTTAATATGTACATATGTTTTACGAAGAGCACTTTTAATTACAGGTTTTGGACTAGTTTCAGTTTGTCTTGGTATGGTGAGGAACGGGAGGGTCTAGATCGGGGCATTCTCAGTTCCTTTGATTGCCACAAAACAGTTTTCATTATTTTCAACCGGACCAAGAAGTTAATAATGAACTGACGGTGATCGTGGCACGGGTGTTGTTGATCCAACCAGAGTTCGTTCACTTTCCGTATTTCCACGTCAGCAAGGTCCACAAGAACACTCTTAACACTTGGTTTATACATAACGGAAGAAAAGTGTATGTGAAATGTGTCGAGGATGGTTTCAGTGACGGCAACCATTATTTTAGAAGGGGCAGTCAGGCGTGAAATGCCCTCCTTAGTGCCGTACGATTTGTACAGAATCAGCAGCTGATTAGGTTCAGATAAATCAGCATTGATTGTTAAATCTTCCTTACACATATTGCAGCGATACTTGGCTATTACCACTTTTGCCATGTATCCCGCCACATACCTGCAATTAGTTAAGAATGTTGAAAATTAAGGAGTATGACAAGAACATTTGCTTCACGGAAATATTAATTTTCACAACACCCACAAGAGAGAAGTAACTATAATCATTGAAGTTCAACTATATTAATGGAGTAGCCTATGTTATATTTGAAATTTGTGTTATGGCCGGACCAGTAAATAGGCATTACCTTGCGATTTTTGACAGTTTTTAAGCGATGTTTAACAATTTCCGTTACTAGTTTACAATATGTTCGTATATTTCGACCATTGTTTATATCTTTAATTCACAACTCTCCATAAGCAAACATTATCATTACCAGGCACTTGCCAAAACATTTTCCGGTATACTGAATAATTATGTTTTTAGACTGATACAAAATGCTGGTTTATCACATGGTAAGGAGTAATAGATTTTGAATTATTTATTGTATTATTTATTCTATGCCTGAACGTCGTGTCGTAGGGCCCCAAGATTCTGAAACGGCAAATAGCAAGCAGCACAGCGGCAACTCGACTCAACCAGCCTCTCCGCACGTGTTATAAACATATTTATTTGTTATACAATTTTTCAGCGATTAATATACATTTAAAAATGTAATTTTTAAAGAATTCAGACTTAAAGTTTATTTGTTTAAGTCTCTCAAATCTATGATATTACTGTTAAAATTAATTATAAAACTATGTTAACAACTTTTAAACGCTCTACTAACATACAAATACCCCCGTCGCAGGAAACCTGCGTACTCAGCGAATTTACAATGCGTAGGGCCTAAATATGTGTCTCACTACCACATAAAGCCACCAAGTTACAAAATAATACGTTTATAAATAAGTGATATATAACATTTATTTATTTTCCTTAAGGGTGTTTGGCCGCTAGGCTAGTCTGGCGGTGAGGAGCAGTAGTTCTACAAGTCGCCACCGCGCGCCGCTAGGAAGACAACTCGGGCAGTTTTGTGAATGTGTGTGATCTGGCTGGGGGGAGAGAGGAGCGCGTTCTTCTCCTCATTTCTCCCCCTCCCCCACGCAGCACTGTCTTTGTCTTTCCGTCTACTCGCTTCATCGTCGGTCCGAGGCACACGGTACACGGCCGCGGCCCGCGGCTCGACTGGTTGAGTAGTAGGGTTGGGTTGCTTACATTTTCCACTGATATGCCTTTCAATGTCACCGACAACTTATCTTAAATATATTTTTATTTTGAGCGTTCACTTTATAGTTTTGATGAGTACATTTCTTGTAGCCTGTACAGATTTTATCATTAAAAATGTTTGACAAACTTGTGAGCACATTTAAACACAATGGAACTTGGATCTCAAAGGACCGCAGTAATAAAATTCAAACTATCCAACAAATTGGATTTTAATTATAGAGGTTCGAATTATCCTAGATTTACTGTATTAAAAATAAATAACATTATTTATTGTATAAACATTAATTATAAATATAAAATGGTTTTTAATTTTAAGAATTACAATTTAACAAATATATTTAATCATAATACATTGATCTTATCAATTTCTACAAATACTGTATTAAATAAATGTATAGGGTGTCCCGGAACTATTCCATAACAATGTTTCCATAAATATACAATTTTGTGGAATATTTTACTCCAATCACCAACATACTAACCTTAGTTAGATGCATTTTTTACCGCTATTGTTGGAATCTAGTGTCCGTTTGTTGTTAAAGCTAAAGAAGATTTGTTACTTACTGTTACAAAGTAAAATTCATTCACGATCAGGGGCGGATCCAGGGAGTCACATTGGGTGGGGGGAAATGCCCGGGGTTTTATTTGGGGGGTGTATAGAATGCACCTCAGGGGTGGGGGGTCCGGGAGTCCTCCCCCGTAAATTTGTTAAACATTCCATATCAATAATAATTTGATCGGCTGTAAAGAATAGCCGAACGCATTTTATTGACCAACGTGTGTTATCGGCCTAAAAAGACGACTGTCTTGAATTCATGGACCAAAATCGTGGTCGCCGTAAATTTTAAACCGAAACCGACAAGTAGGCCTAAACGTAGTTAATCGGCCAAAGAAAACCGCAATAGTTTTCACTACCGGACTTTTGCCCGAACAAGACATCGGATCGAGCAGGGAGCAGGGCACGAAGGTAGCTAAATTTACTCCGAACTTCTTCCCGATGAAGACATCGGATCGGACAGATTGAGTGTGAAAACCACCGAGCGGGGCAAAACCGGTGGGGACGACTTTAGTTGCCGTTGTGCAAGTCGGCAGTGTACTTGTGTGTAGATTTCACCCACTTCACCCATTTCACCCACCTCCCCAAGATTTCACCCACTTCTATCCAAGCGTCATTCCTCTTCACTTTGTGGTAGTAAAGGATGGGACAAGTCCCATCAAACTGGCCGATTGTTGTACTCGGAAATAAACATCAAAGTGTTTTTCTCAGACCACTCCAGATTGGAAACTAAAATGACAACAGTCAAGACCGCAACCCTCACCGCCATCTTATCGCTAGCGGCGGAGCTCGGGACGGCGGTCGGAGAACCACACACTACCGAACCCCGAACCAGACCCCGAACAAGACATCGGACCGATCTTTCTTTGATCTTTCCTCAAAAAACCGCCTAGAGAGCGCTCGGTCCGATGTCTGGTCCGAAGTCTTGTTCGATGTCTGGTTCGGAGGCCCCACTAACTACCGGATTTTCTCCCTTCAACCCCAAATCCTGCTCGGTCCGATGTTTTGTTCGGGAAAAAGTCCGGTAGTGTGTGGCCGTCTTAAAGGCTAACACGCCAGCGGAAGTATTAAAGTATGTAATCTTCGAAATCGAAGATTTTACCAAAACTAAGATCGAAATTTTATTGGCTTAAAATAGCAATATATTCTCATTTCGCCGTCTAAAACGTCAATCTAGCCGCATTTTAGCCTGAAAACGGTCAAACTGGGTTTTTAGAGAAATTTACCGACCGGGCGTGTGTAGTTATCAGCCAAAATCGGTAATTTTTTGCGATCATTTTACAGCATATTACCATTGACTACAACATACATGAGACATAAATACGACCGAAAATTTTGTTATCGGCCGAAAATTGAGTACAAACCGTATTTTATGCCGGAAATGTACTTACTCGCTCAAAAACGGCAATTGGACCACATTTTCCCAGCAAAAAAATTAAGCCGGATTCCGTTTTTTAGGCCCGAACGACTACCGGAACGTATATTCTAAGAATACAATCGGCGATTCGACCACGTTCTATCACCAATGAACGCCTATTTTTACTATTTACTGATTTATAAAACATATATACTCAAATAAAAAATATACACTGCTTGGAAAATAATTGGTTTTTATGGTTCTCTTTCTTTATTTATAAAAAATATTAAAAAGTTATCAGTAAGGAAATCTGTTTCAATATGATATTAACAATAGCATTTACTATGTCTGTTCAAGTCTTCTCTGTTATTCATTTGGTTGATTAATAGATTTGAATATTTAGTACATTTTCAGTGAAAAATCCTCATATTTTATCTTTGTTTACTCCAAACTGAATTGAAATGGAATTGGAAATGCTTACTTGTTGCAATACCAAAAAAAAAGAAAATACCCCAGTCGCAGCAAACTTGCGTACTCAGCAAATTTCCAATGCATAATATATGTCTTAATACCACATAAAGCCGCATACCAAGTTTCATAAAAATATATTCATATATAAGCGATTTTAATTATTCTCCACAAGAATAACATTGGTAATGAGTAAGTAGGTTTGCTGAAACAAGGAACAGAAACAATTGTTTTTTATACAAATATAAATAGAATGTAACTAGGCGAAGCCACATACCAAGTTTCATCAGTATTCAATCATAAATAAGCGCTATATAACATTCTAGTTATTCTCCATAAGAATAACATGGGGGCTGAGAAAGCAGGTTTGCTGCAACAAGGAACAAAAAAATGAGTTTTTATACAATTATCAATATAACTCAACCACGTGAATCTATATACCAAGTTTTATTAATTTATGTTCATAATTATGGGAGTCATTACATTTTACTTATACTCCATAAGAATAACATGGGGGCTGAGTACGCAGGTTTGCTGCTACGGGAATAATAAATACCCCTGTCGCAGCAAACCTGCATACTCAGCGAATTTCAATGAATTATAACATAACACACTAAGCCACTTAACAGGAAGTGGATTCATAAGAAATATATTCACAAACAAGCGATATTTAAAATATAAATTATTCTCCATAAGAATAACATTGGGGATGAGTACGCAGGTTTGCTGCAACAAGGAACACAAAATAATGGGGTTTCATGCAAAATATCAATAGAACTCAGCTAAGTGAAGTCACATACCAAGTTTCATCCATATACATTCATAAATAAGCGATATATAACACTTTAATTATTTTCCATAAGAGTAACATGGGGACTGAGTACCTAGGTTTGCTGCTACGGGAACCATAGGTGCAAAATTTTTTTGTGTGCAAACAACAATAAACCACAACCAGATGAAGCTATATACCAGATTTCGTCAGTTTATGTTCATAAATAAGCGAGATATACAATTTGTCTTTTTCTCCATAAGAATAACATTAGACAACGTACTGTGTTTAGCACTTTCAATATCTCAGTAACCAATTGACGTAGAGCAATGATCAAGATACCAAATTGTTTGTTTTTTATGCTGAATTCAATGGTGAAAATTAAAATTTGATTTTAATAAAAATTACATGTGGAAACCCCAAAAAAACCATTTTTGGGGTACAAAACCCCCCAAAAACCCCCTTCGGATGGTGCGATTCGTCTGGTTTTCGAACTCGTTCAAATAAATGGTACTTTACACGTTTGTACCAAATTTAATTAAGATCGGACCTTTTTTACCTTTATACCTTTTATATATATATATATAAATTTGAACGAATGGTGTTTTGGCATCTGGGGACCTCAAAATGAAAAGTTATCATGGTCTCGGGCTTAAGTCTTACCATGAGACCTACGGTAATAGCTTCTTCCCTATAGGGGAAATTCTCTAAAATTCTTCCCTATAGGGGAAATTCGCTAAAAAAAATCAATTTTTGTGCAAATATCAATATACCAGATCTACGTGAAGCCACATACCAATTTTCATCAACATACATTCATAAATAATCGAGATATCAAATGTTATTCATTCTCCATAAGGATAACATTGGACAACGTACTGTGTTTAGCACTTTGAATATCTCTGTAACGGTTGGGCGAAGAATCACAATTTAAACACCAAAATGATTGTTTTGTGGAACTGATCAGATTGGTAAAGCAAATGTCAAGTTTACGTTAAAATAAACAGAGGAAAAGCCTAAAACCTTTTCCCCATAAGATTAATATGGGAGATTTTATGAGTAGGTTTTTTGGATTTTCTCCGCAACCACTTAACTTAAGTTAATAATTCAAAATTCTATATTATTTTTTTAAGCTCTATAACATGGTCAAAACCAAAATTAAGTTTTTTAAAAATTTTAGGGTGAAAAATGCAAAAAACTGATTTTTGTAAAATTTAAAACCCCCATAAACCCCCCCCCCCTTCCCATGGTCCGATTTTTCTGGTTTTCGAACTTAAAGCCTTGAATGTTATTTTACACATTTGAGCCAAATTTAATCAAAATCGGACGTTTTTTACTCAAGTTATCGTGTTAACGGACACACACACACACACACACACACACATACACACACACACACACACACACACACACACACACACACACACACACACACACACACACACACATATATATATATATATATATATATATATATATATATATTGCTTGACTTGTATATTAGGGCTACTAATATAAAAATGTTTCAAAAAAGGGTATTTGTTAATAATTTTTTTAAAAATATATATATAATGTAATATGCATTAATTTTACATCCCGATCTCTTTTTACCGTTTTTGGGAGCCAACAACACAACATTTGTAATTTTTATATCCTCCAAAAAAAGGAAATTAGGGTCTTTCTGATTGCTTTGCAAAATGAACTTGTCCAACTGATTATAGAAAGGAATGTCTTCACGAAATATGAAGTAAATCGTAAATTTACACTTTCCTATCACTTAGTTAAATACAATTCAGAAGAAGCTGGATCTTTAGTTACATGACATGTAGCCTATAACTTGTTTCACACAACAATGTATTACTGGCAATTCCTTTTCTATTTCTTGTATGCCTATATTTCTTACAAGGCATTAATTGCTACGGTTGCAGTAATACCGTAATACTCTGAAAACTGAAAAACGCGGACACGCGGTGCTCCGGTGCTCATGTTGTGCGAGTGGTGAGATTCGTGGAAGGTGTGGCTGGAGGGAGTGTAGGAGGCGGTGCGACCTTGGACTACGCTCTCGTGCGAGGGGTGCGCGCGTGGTGGCGCTGTGCGTGTGAGTTTGTGTTAGTGAGGCGTAGTGCGGCTGGCCTATTCTGCCGCGGAAGGCAATTTCCAAGAATAAAAGGAGCAGGTCACAGACCAAACGAAAAAATATATAAACTTCAAACAAATTCTAACATGTATATCATACTGACCCGCACAACTTAATCTATTATTTATACCACAAAATTTTATTATTATATTTTTAATAGTTTTAAAATGAAAAATATTTTTTTTATTTTTTGATTATGAAATGAAATTATATTAGTAATAATAACCTGAATTTATCTCACAGAACTGCACAATTTTCAATGAAATCGGACCAACGGTTTTCTTTCTGACCTCCCAACATTTGACAAAATCTCTACTTTTAAGACTCATAACTTACTTAATAGTAATGCGAATTATTTAATATATATCTATTTTGTTTCCTAATTTTCATCCTGATGTGAAAAAAATAATATTTTACAAATTCATTTTTTGACCAAACACCCTTAAGAATAACATCAGGGCTGAGAACGCAGGTTTTCTCTGAAAAAAGGGAGATAGTAAACTTTTTTTATGCAATTATCAAAATAACTCAATAAGGTGAAGCTTCATACCAAGGTTTATTAATTTAGGTTCATAACTTAGGGACACATCAAACATTAACTATTCTCCATAAGAATAACACTAGGGCTGAGTATGCAGGTTTGCTGCTTCGGGGGAAATAAAATAAACTATTTTTTGTTCAAAGAATAAATAGGCCACAACTAGTTGAAGTCACATACCAAAGTTTCGCTAAAATATGATCACTTTAAAGAAACTGGAAAGAGTATTTTGTATTTGAATTATGACATACAATTTTTCTCAAATCTTTTTTACAAATTCGAATTATGAATTTTTTTTAACATTGTTTATATAGTACTACGAACCAAGCAAAACATTATAGTTAAAGAAGATTTCGAATTATACGAAATTCGAGCTATCCAAGTTCCATTGTATTGTAATTTGATCAGCTGTGTTATTTGATTTAACAGTAAAACTGAAATTAGGTGAACAAGCGAAACTGTCGCGAAGAGTTAGCATTGTTTAAATTAATTCGATGAAACATATATATCAGAAACGAGTAACGTAACATAAATTAATTGGGCTAATTAATGATCCTGGCTAAAGAATAAGTCAGTCAGTAACAAGGCATCTCACCCATTCTACATTCACCTTCATTCATAATAATAATAATAATAATATTTATTCCGTGACAATGTTTAACAATGTGTTGGAATTTACAAAACAAAATATTAAATTTATGGGGAAATCTTTAAACCAGGTAAGGTAGGCCTGAGTCCTATCTTTCCCTTCCTGGCGGGGTACGGCCCTTTTCTGGGAACCATTCCGGCATTTGCCTAAATGAGATGAGAAACCGTACAAACTCTTCTCAGAATGGCCGGCCTGGGATGAAACCAAGACCTCCCGATATTCATATTCGCCTTAGTTGCGTCGGCATCTTACACATTGATTTATTGATAATTGATTCGTATGTTGACGGTTTTAACAAGATTCAGTATAAAATACGATTTTATCACGGATAAAATATTTGATAACAAGTAAGCACAAATATTAAATTTAAAACTAAGTCTTAGGCATCAGTAAACCATTGTGTAATATTTAAAATGAAATATACAAAGTATTCCTAAAGCCCCGTTTCCATTCCAACAGTTTCTGCTCAAAACATTGTTTTGAACTAAACTCAAAACAAAGTTCAAGTAAAATGTTTAATGGAAATCCTCGCAAACGGTTTTGAACTTTGTTGGTCAACAAAATGTGTTTTGAGCCGGTGCAGCTGACAGCAATGTTTTGAGGAGAGCTCAAAAGATAATGGAAACGGTGTCCGAATACCCGTCACTGTTGTGAGCAGAGTTCGCGCATGCGTAGTGAGCGATAGCAGCCGACGCCACGCCACCCTTTATCAGTTCATAAAATATATATTCATATCCATTAGATTCATAAAATAAATAACTGGTTTAAAATTTCGACCTCTAATTGTTAATATCGTTTTTATTTTGCCTCACTAAATTCTAAAGAAAACTCCATGTAACTGATTTATTACAGTGACAGATAAATACTTAACTTGGCTATAGCCAACACATGTTGATGATTCTTTTTTAAATTAGGGCCTATACAACTTCTGTTTGGTTTGACATGAAAAAAATACAAGGAGAGTTTATTGGAAAACGATGTAAGTATACATTTTTTACAGTTTTAACAAACGATGTAACAGTTTTTGCGTTGCATTGTATTAACATACTTCTGTAGCAACACAAGTGGGGCTACACTTGTAATGTAATGCAAGTACGCTCCGCGCGTGGAGAGGAGTCGGCTTTTCGCGGGAAATGTTGGCACGAGTTGGAAGAATGGAAACAGCCTCCAACAATGTTTAATGGAAGCCGGACTTAATAGTAAACAAGTTTTGGCTTAATAGTAAATCAGCCAAATTATAAATTTTAAAATATTTAGACAAAACTGGCAAACACAATCATGATCATTGAACATCATTGAAATCAACAGATATAAAATGTCTAAAAAAAGGTATTAAATATATGTCCTATATACAAACTGTACGTTGCTAATCCGTTGTATCATTGAATATACGGAAGAATGGTTTAGGTTTTATTGTTTGTATCTATAAACGACTTCGCACGCAGCACGCTGACGTGAGGGAAGTGAATTTCCACATAACAACTTTTAAAACTTAAAATCAGTGTAGAAAAATACATTTATTCAAATTTTTATTGAAATCTGAAAACATTGATTTGTTTGGCTGTTCTGATGATCCTGGTTTCATTTACCTGCAAAGCTGGGAATACAATTTAGCGCATTATAATGATAGGAGAAGCTCCAGACAGGCTTGAAAGTAGGCGTGAGTTGCTGGGGATGATACAAGTACTGTAACAAAGGAATAACAGGCTTTTCTAGTGTAAAACCGCTGTAAGACAACGTACTGTGTTTAGTCGAAACACATTTTCTTTAATAACTCGGTAAATATTTATGGTAGAATGACTAGATAGGGCTTAAAACTTTCGCCTCACTAATTCCCATCTTTTTACATGCATTAATTTTACATCTGGGGCTTTTCTGACCCTTTTTGCGTGAGCCCACGTTATATTCACTGTATCCAAGCTTGCAGATATTAGAAATATCCTTACCAATTCGAATAATTGGGTGTGAATATTACATATAGTAGTGACATTCATACATACATAAATAAATACATACATATACATATCCCACGTCGTCCCGATTGACCATATGTGGCATAGGACCAGTAAGCTTCTTCAGGTTTCATTTGGCACTTCCTCATGATGATGTCATGATCATGTTACGCAGAGACGTTCATGAAGGGGGGGGGGGGTTCAAAAACATCTTGACAGGTTTGAGAGCCAGGTCAGGTATGATGGAAGCTAGTAAAAACATTGATCTACCAGGTACTTTTTGAGCTCGTATTTAAACATTTTAAGTTACTAATCCTATATTACTAATTCCTATATGAGAAGGAAGTTGATTGAATAGCTTAAGACCAATGTAATCTGGCTTTTTCTCAAAGTTGTGAGACACAAAAGGATTGATATTACTATTTGGTACTTTGGTATTATACGGATGCCACCCTTATACAGCGCGCTGCGGCAGTTATGTTAGAATGGGTTATCATAAAAATGATTGTAGGACTTTTCTTGTTTTGTTAGGAATCGAATGATACCTGATGAGTCATACTTCCGGCCGCCAAACCCCCTCCAAATAGGCCAAGGTCAGGTCGTTGACCGAAGCGCGCGCATCACCTGTCACCGCCTTTATCTGGGTCAGTGTCATGAGTGATTTATTGCCGTGAACTACGTTACATTTGTTTTCATAATGAGTGACGTTCTTTTGGTGTGGGATTTACCTCAAAATGAAGAGGAAACCGTACTTATTTTTATGATAACCCATCCTAACATAACTGCCGCAGCGCGCTGTATATTTGGCGGAGGACCTGTGGCGATCGGGTCTGGCTGCTAGCGGCGGCGACATATTCAACACGATCCTAGCGGACATCACTGCCTTTTGGGAGGCACAAAACAAAGACCGCTCATCAGAATGATGTAAAATTTGTACAGTAAGTCAATAAAAGTACGTTTTTTCGAATTATGTAGTTATCCTTTGTATCCGGTAAAAATTTAACCTCCAAAAATAGTGGCATCCGTATAATACCAAAGTATCTTCTAGGTCTGGTTCTGTAAGAATGCTGATGAGCTCTAAAAAGACTCATAATCATTCTTTAACATAACTAATTACTTCAAACATGTAAATACTTCTTGGTACTCCGAAAATTTGCAGTTCTTTGAAGTGGCCAAAATATGATTCTGTAAGCTTAAGTTTCAGAATGCACCTTATCGCTATATTTGGAGGACGAAAATTCCATCTGGGGAAAAGCCCCAAAGTATAATAGAGCACCTAATGACACTCTCAATCCAGCCAAAATACAGCAGTTTGGATATTGCAATGTTGTTCAAAGATGAAATATTTTTCAAAACAAAAATATTTGAAACATGTTGTTTGGCAAGTTTATCTAGATGTTCGTTCCACCTGAGGCCACCATCCAATCTCACTCCATAGTTAGCATTGTCATTGAACTTTGAATTAGTTAATATAAGAAAATGTTTAAGTACCTTAGATAGTAACAAGGCTTTAAATCGTTTCTCACCAACACATTGAAATTTTACTGGGATTAATATAAAAAAAAACATAGAAAAAGTACCAGAGTGCCTCTTATAATGTAATATATAAAGATGTGCCGCGCCTTGACAGTTTTAACAGCGAATATAGCCTACAATACAAACAGCTCTGAGTGGATTACTGCGACGATGACAGCGGCTTAACTCTGATGATTTAATCCCCCCGGTGTTTGGAGTTTTATTCGAGTTGACCTAAAAGTGCTAAGTATTTCTGATGTAATTTTTACACAGGCCTAAACTTGTAAGTGTATTGGTCACTTTACATAAACTTAAAAACAGTGAAATTATATACATGTAAGATTGTTATTGTAACACTATAAAGGTTAGTGGATGTGGTGAGTCTTACAGTATTTTAAAAACAGGAATAGACCCATGCCTATATTTAATTCTACTGTGGCGGTCTTCCTTTTTCAAAATAATAAAGGGTTTTTTTAGAATCCTCTGCCAAAACTTCAGAAATTCGTAAAACGTCAAACGGCAAATTTTAGAAAAATATATTTTGATACATTCAAAATTTGCCGTTTTGAGACAGAAAGAGATGGTAAAAATTTAAGGACTTATCATCAATCCATTGCTGATTAATTGCAATTTGATTTAATTGAAGCATGGTAATTGTTTTTTAGTTTACATTTAAATTGCAAAATTATCTTCCTTACAATTATTCAGCTACTAATTGAGTGAACGTTAAAATCGTTATACCGCCTTTTGCTTAAAACTGTACATATTTCGTGTGTGTAAATAATTCTGCCAAACATTTGCCGATTTTGAGATTCAAAGCCTTCAAAATTTAAAAAGACACAATTTTGAAACGGTAAAACTTGTAAACATAAAAATTTCAATAATAAATTAGCCCTCAACCAAGTTTCGTGTCAATATATCTAGTGATTCTAATTGACACAGACCAAGATATGTAATATGCTTACAAGAAGTATTAATTTTTGTAAACCCAAGAGCAACTTTCTAAATACAAGTTTTAGTAGAGTTCTGAAACGCAATGCAAGTACTGCAGAAACAGCAATTTTAAGCCAGGACATTTTAACCTTAACTCATTTTCTTGCACATAACTTAATTTTTACTCGCCAGAGTTTTTATACTACTGTTTTATGGTAGCGCTCGTACGTTGGTGCACTCATATTTCTAATGTTCATGGCACCGAGAAGCTCCTGAAGACCCGAGTAACCACTACCGATGCTCATTATCCCTGCTACTGCTGCGGTGTTGACGTCCATGTCGTCACCACTTACCGTCTCAGACCAAATAATGTCACTCAGGTTACACATACTACACACAAATTTAAATCCTGACCTCAAACCAGTATTAACTTCGCTTACACATGACATATCACCGAATCCACACTGAAATGGTTCATGTCGTGACATTTTTTTAATTTCACCAAAAATATGTTTATTGTCCACAATTCGCCTTCCAGAAAGAGAAACTGTTTCTTCAATCGGCAAGGATGATTCACATTGGTTAGTGGACTCCGCTGGCATCATGTCCTCAGTCTCCATGGCAGAGTTTTCGTCTGAACATTCTTGGAAACTTAGAACATTAGAACTATCAGACTGGGCACTTTCACCAACGACAGTTTTCTCTTCTACTACATGTTGTGAGCAGTGTTTTAAAATTCTCCATTCCGCTAAACGTTCTCCCCCCCGATTTTTCATACGCCTCCCTTTCCGCTGACTATTTTTTTTTATTTTGTAAGGCATATTTTTTAAACAATCATAAACTATCGTAGCAAGAAAAATCCGGGGAACGGGCTAAAACAATCACACTACAGCAGCGAGCACTAGAACAACCACACCACAGCGAGTAAAGAGCGAGTAGTTATGTAAGTGTAGTGTTTCATGGTTATTTGACATGTTAGTTAAAATTTATATGTATGTGAAATTTCGTCTCTTAGTGAACTGGTGTTATTATGGGTGAGTGAACGATTCAGTGTGATGGAGTCTGTGAGTGTGGGGGGGGGGTGTTAGTGAGAGTGATGGGGTATTATATAGTTTACTTGAATAGGGGTATTGTAAGATTACTTGGCTAAGGGTGATATATGGATATGACAAGGTTACTTGGATAAGGATTGGATAAGGTAGGAGGAGAGGTGTGTGTTGGTGTGTTGGTTTTTTGATATGGTATGTGACGATGGAGGGTAATGAGGGGTTAATGTGATTTTAAGAGGATATATCAATGTTAGTGTGTCCCCTACCTGTAAGAGAAGACTATGCGGAACGTGGAAATGTGTGACAGATTGCGTAGGTGCTTTTGTAGGAGCGTTGTGTCTATGTGGAGAGGAGTAAATAGACGTGTACATCACTAGAAAGAGAAAGTAGTGTGGGGGTATGATTTAATTGTATGTATATTTGACCCTAACTTAGTATTCCAATATTGTGTGAATTTTTGTGTGAGGATTATATAATGAACAAACTCTGTTCACTAGATATTGTGGAGGATAATGGAAAGTTCACATTATTCTAACGTGTATACACTCATTGTTCATTTATATTTGCCAATATAACATAAATGGGGTGATAATCTATATATTTTAATGTGTATAAAATAGTTTTATAACTGGTTTTATATGGGCTGTGAACCCCTTATTGTATCCGTTTGTATCCGTTTGTATCCGTTTGTATCCGTTTGTATCCGTTTGTATCCGTTTGTATCCGTTTGTATCGTTTGTATGATGTTTTGGGGTCAACGTTTTTGAAACGGCCGATAGCAGTTGAATTTCTAACTTGTGGGCTACCTTGGATTCAACACCAAGCGAAACCCGCGGGTGACGGCAGGTGGCAGGTGGCGGGTTTGGTTTGTGTTGGGTTTCGCGAAACCTGCGGGTCACTTTGGCATTAAAACTTGTTTGAAAGTGGTTTTATAACAACCAGACGCTTCGTTTGGAGATCCTGGAGTCAAACATATTATTCGTTCAAGATTGTATATTTTTACAAAATAATATTGGGGGTTTATATATATATGTGTGTGTGTGTCTGTGAATGCAATAGTAAATACAGTAGTCCCACAAACTCGACACCCCATTTACTATACAGTACGTGTATTACAAGACTATATATTTTGAAAACGTGGACAATTAGTTATTAATTCTCAAATTTAAGTATTTATCTAATTTGCTTAGTTTTCTTAAGTTTGTAATACAGTATCATTATACATTTATACTATACCGGGGTTTAAATAAAATCGAATACAGTATACAGCAGCAAACCTGCGTACTCAGGGAATTTCCAATGCATATAAATGTATCTTAATACCAAATAAAGCCACATACCAAGTTTCATCAATATACATTCATAAACAAAATATGACATTTTAATTATTCTCCATTAGAATAACATGGCGACCGATTATGCGGGTTTGCTGAAGGAAGGGACACAAAAATTGGGGTTTTATACAAATATCAATATAACAACTAGGCAAAGCCACATACCAAATTTCATTGCTTTATTTTCATAATTAAGGGAGATAACACGTTACTTGTCCTCCATAAGAATAACATGGGGCTGAGTACGCAGGTTTGCTGCATACCAGTTTTTATTCATTTATGTTCATAATTAAGGGAGACATAGCATTTAATTATTCTCCATAAGAATGGGCTGAGTACGCAGGTTTGCTGCAACAAGGAATAGAAAAAATGGATTTCTATGCTAATATCAATAGAAATTAACTAGGTAAAGTCGTATACCAGTTTTTATTCATTTATGTTCATAATTAAGGGAGACATAGCATTTAATTATTCTCCATAAGAATGGGCTGAGTACGCAGGTTTGCTGCAACAAGGAATAGAAAAAATGGATTTCTATGCTAATATCAATAGAACTTAACTGGGTAAAGTCGTATACCAGTTTTTATTCATTTATGTTCATAATTAAGGGAGACATAGCATTTAATTATTCTCCATAAGAATGGGCTGAGTACGCAGGTTTGCTGCAACAAGGAATAGAAAAAATGGATTTCTATGCTAATATCAATAGAACTTAACTAGGTAAAGTCGTATACCAGTTTTTATTCATTTATGTTCATAATTAAGGGAGACATAGCATTTAATTATTCTCCATAAGAATGGGCTGAGTACGCAGGTTTGCTGCTACGGGAGCCATTGGTAAAAAATTGTTTTTTTGAGCAAATATCAATGGTCCACAACCAGATTAAGCCGTATACCAAGTTTCGTCAGTATACGTTCATAAATAAGCGAGATATAAAATTTTTCTTTTCCTCCATAAGAATAACATTAGACAAGTACGGTGTTTAGCACTTTAAATATCTCGGTAACCAATTAACGTAGAGGAATGATCGAAATACCAAATTGTGTGTTTTTTTAAGCTGAATCGAATGGGGAAAACTAATATTTGACTACTTCAAAAATGATATGTCAAAAATTCAAAATACCCATTGTTGGGGTACAAAACCCCCCCAAAATACCCCTTTGGATAGAGCGATCTGGCTGGTTTTCGAACTTAAAATCATAAATGTTGCTTTACACGTTTATACCAAATTTCATAAAACTCGGATCATTTTCACGAGAGTTATCGTGCTAACGGACACACATATATATATTATACACACAGTTTCGAACGACTGGTGTTTTTGGGGTCTGGGGACCTCAAAACGAAAAGTTATCATGGTCCCGGGTCTTACCATGCCGACTACGGTAATAGCTTCTTCCCTATAGGGGAAATTCGCTAAAATTATAATTTTGTATATATTTTTTATATATTATACTATGTAGTATCGCACTGGGGAAACGCTTTTAACTGACACAACTTTAATTCGTCATATTAAACCTTAAATATGTTTTTAGTATTAAAGTAATTAGTTTGCAAATTATTCATTAAAGTTACTGTGGCCTGTTACGGCCACCTACCAAGTTTCATCACTATACATTCACAAATAAACAAAATATGACATTTTAATTATTCTCCATAAGAATAACATGGCGGCTGAGTATGCAGGTATACTGTTATTTTTCCAAATACTGTTATACTGTTATAATACTGTTATAATACTGTTATAATACTGTTATAATACTGTTATACTGTTTTTAAAATTAAGGTATAAGCATATTATGTTTCAGCCGTATTTTAAATGTTAATAGCTAATCATTGAAATATTAAAAACTCTGTTTAGAACTTAATAATTGTAAGCTGACACAGAAATTGATATAGGTTAGATATATTTATTTTAACCCGAGAGGTACGTATGCATAGACATGACAGCAATATATTACTCCTAAAAGTATATAAATGAGTCCACCGCTTGTATGAATATTTTAAAATTATTCGAGTCAACTTAGTTGTAAACTACTCTAATAAGTTGGGGGTTGGACGATTTAATACCACGTTTTGAAGGTAAGTTATCATATAATTACCAGCTTCCTTTTATGATTAAAGTTATTTGATCCAAACAATTAATTAATTTACAATCCTAGTACATGGAGGTCTTTGTAAAAAATTTCTTTTGAATCATTCATTTCGTCCTCATAAAACTGTTAGGCCCCCCTTTCTCATGAATGCATAATCCTTGATCTAGACGGAACGTAGAACCCAGCAACTTTGCCTATTCTTCCAAGAGCTAAGTTAAGCCTGGGGTTCTAGGACTGTCTGGGTTAAGCATTGAGCCTAACAACTAAATGAATATGGGTTGTAACAAACTACTTTGAAAATTGAGGATTTGGTTAATTTAACCAGTCAAGCCGTTTGGTCAACTTAGACAATATAGGTTTTAACAACTACATTTGTGATTAATCCAACTACTTTGAAACAAATTAGTTATTTTAACCAATGAATTTATTGGTTAACTTAACTTATAAAATTGTTTGTTCCAACATATATTTTTTAACTCTCTGAGCTTAGTTAATTGAACTCATACAAATAGTTGTCCAACCTCTGAAATTGGTTGAACTAACTTATAAAAAAACTTGGATTAAAACTTGGATTAACCAATCATTCTCCTCTGTGAACGATCTGGTTTTTGAACTCAAAGTCATAAATGTTACTCTCAACACTTGTGCCAAATTGTATCAAAATCGGGCGCTTCTTTCAAAGGTTATCGCGGTAACGGACACACACATATATATAAATTTGAACAAATGCCGCTTTTGGCATCCCGGGACCCTAAAACGGTTATCGTGGTCTCGGGCTTAAGTCTTACCGCGAGACCTGCGGTAATAGCTTCTTCCGCGGGGGGGGGCGGTTTCCGAGCGGGGGGTTTAAAAGCCGGACTCCGTTCTTACGCTAGTTAGTAGCCGAAGCCGATCGTCTGAGGACACCAAGCAACGGGCGCGCCCAGACTGACTGACGAGATTGCGGAACTCCACCGAACATCAACGTGGCACCCAGACTGATAAATAAGGTGGGTGTACAGTTTCTTTTTAGATACGAGGCCGCTTATACTGAAACTTTGATTTTGAAACTGAAACTTATACTGTAACCGTTCGATTTTGAATAAATTTAGTATGAACATATGAGACGGTATTTATTATATTAATTATATTTGCAATTATTATATTAATATCCCTATAGATATAAATGTATGATGCGAGTTTAAAGTTTGAGATACCTCTATTATACTATTATAATCATAACTTCAATTGTTATATACATAACACCAAAACCCTCTGGCATTGACTATTGTTTGATTTCAAATGAGTAGTTGTACAGTATCAATACAGTTTAACAAGCTGAAAGCCGTTTTTATAGATAGGAGACATGATGTAAGTTGTTTTATTGATAGTATCATATGCTTATTAGGCTAATTTTATACTAAAACTGTTATTATCCTGGGTGACACAAAACAACAGTTGTTTCTCGAGTTCTATTATTCCAACCTCTTCGATGGTTTAGGCATTGTATAGTTTTCGGTCTTACAAATGATGGTTTTCTATTGTGCAGTGTATTGGAAATATATAGTAACTTCCTCTCCTTGATTTGTACTGGTGATTCTCCCTCCACGTGGCATCTTACGGGTCACTGGTAAATTACATTCTGAATGTACTGGCTTACCAATGTTTTAATATCCGGTTCTTTAAACGCCCCTTTGGAACTGGTTTAAAACCAGCAAGTGCTCTTATTGCCTACTTACGTAGGATAAAAAGTGTATTTTTTTGTTCTGTTATACCACCCCACAGTCCAGTAGAATACAGCAAAATCCCCCCCCCCTAGCTTCCTACTCGAGAGTGTTGGTCCTACATATTTAGTCCAGAACCGGAAAAATATTTAAACGACCAAAAATACTTATCACTTAGTTAACTTTTATGACTATTAGTTATTTTACCACGTCCAACCAATTTTAATTAAACTCCCCAAAACTGCTACTGCCCAAAAACATAAACAGTGCGTTATATTGAAATAACCATGCTAACATATTTTTACATTACAATGTTACATTTGGATTAGTTTGCATTTACAAAGAAACCAAAATTGATAAACTCTAAAAAGTTATTTGATTAATAATAAAACAGGAGCCCAACTGCTGCAGTATAATCCAATTACATTTATTCGGCTACCAAGCCGCCACGGCATTGTTGGATGTTGTTGACAATTTGGCCACAGTTATGGCCTATTACCTGGGTTTATTAGGGATTCAAACATCGGTTTGTAAATAGGGCTAAGTTACAACCTTAGCTCGTAGCGCCTAATGGACGCTTGACAGCACTACCGCGGGTCTGCATGACAACAAGACGAGGGGGCGAGGTGGGGAGGGGGGATATATATGGGAGATGCGGGGAGAGCGCCCGAGGGGCTTCGCGTGCGGGGCGACCGGCGACTCCCGCCATCGTCACTACCAGCTGTGCCACAGGGGTCAACGGTCAGACAACAAAGAGTAAGACGTGTGCGTGACCTCTGCGCTCTGTGCTGATCCGCGACTGCTGACGCTGTCGCAGCAAACCTGCGCACTCAGCGAATTTCCAATGAATATATAACATAACACATTAAGCCTCTTACTAGAATTCATAAGAAATATATTCATAGATAAGCGATATTTAAAATATTAATTATTCTCTATAAGAATAACATTTGGGATGAGTGGGCCTACGTAGGTTTGCTGCAACAAGGCACAAAAAATAATGGGGTTTTATGCAAATATCAATAGAACTCATCTAAGTGAAGTCACATACCAAGTTTCATCCATATACCTTCATAAATAAGTGATTTATAACATCTTTATTATTCTCCATAAGAATAACATGGGGACCAAATACCTAGGTTTGCTGCAACAAGGCACACAAAATAATGGGTTTTTGTGCAAATATCATTAGAACTCATCTAAGTGAAGTCACATACCAAGTTTCATAGTTTCATCCATATACCTTCATAAATAAGTGATTTATAACATCTTTATTATTCTCCATAAGAATAACATGGGGACCAAATACCTAGGTTTGCTGCAACAAGGCACACAAAATAATGGGTTTTTATGCAAATATCATTAGAACTCATCTAAGTGAAGTCACATACCAAGTTTCATCCATATACCTTTATAAATAAGTGATTTATAACATCTTTATTATTCTCCATAAGAATAACATGGGGACCAAATACCTAGGTTTGCTGCAACAAGGCACACAAAATAATGGGTTTTTATGCAAATATCATTAGAACTCATCTAAGTGAAGTCACATACCAAGTTTAATCAATATTCAATCATAAATAAGCGCTATATAACATTTTAGTTATTCTCCATAAGAATAACATGGGGGCTGAGTACGCAGGTTTGCTGCTACGGGAATAATCAACAAAAAATCAGTTTGTTGTGCAAATATCAATATATCAGTACTACGTGAAGCCACACACCAAGTTTCATCAACATACATTTATAAATAATCGAGATACCAAATTTTATTTATTCTCCATAGGGGCAGGTTTGCTGAAACAAGGAACACAAACAGTTGATCTTTGTGCTAATATAATTTAACTAGGAGAAGCCACATACCAAGTTTCATCAATATTCAATCATAGGTAGGCACTATATAACATTTTGTTTATTCTCTATAAGAATAACGCGGGAGCTGAGTAGGCAGGTTTGCTGAAACAAGGAACACAAACGGTTGTTCTTTGTGCTAATATAATTTAACTAGGAGAAGCCACATACCAAGTTTAATCAATATTCAATCATAAATAAGCGCTATATAACATTTTAGTTATTCTCCATAAGAATAACATGGGGGCTGAGTACGCAGGTTTGCTGCTACGGGAATAATCAACAAAAAATCAGTTTGTTGTGCAAATATCAATATATCAGTACTACGTGAAGCCACATACCAAGTTTCATCAACATACATTTATAAATAATCGAGATACCAAATTTTATTTATTCTCCATAAGGGCAGGTTTGCTGAAACAAGGAACACAAACAGTTGATCTTTATGCTAATATAATTTAACTAGGAGAAGCCACATACCAAGTTTCATCAACATTCAATCATAGGTAGGCACTATATAACATTTTGTTTATTCTCTATAAGAATAACGCGGGAGCTGAGTAGGCAGGTTTGCTGAAACAAGGAACACAAACGGTTGTTCTTTGTGCTAATATAATTTAACTAGGAGAAGCCACATACCAAGTTTAATCAATATTCAATCATAAATAAGCGCTATATAACATTTTAGTTATTCTCCATAAGAATAACATGGGGGCTGAGTACGCAGGTTTGCTGCTACGGGAATAATCAACAAAAAATCAGTTTGTTGTGCAAATATCAATATATCAGTACTACGTGAAGCCACATACCAAGTTTCATCAACATACATTTATAAATAATCGAGATACCAAATTTTATTTATTCTCCATAGGGGCAGGTTTGCTGAAACAAGGAACACAAACAGTTGATCTTTATGCTAATATAATTTAACTAGGAGAAGCCACATACCAAGTTTCATCAATATTCAATCATAGGTAGGCACTATATAACATTTTGTTTATTCTCTATAAGAATAACGCGGGAGCTGAGTAGGCAGGTTTGCTGAAACAAGGAACACAAACGGTTGTTCTTTGTGCTAATATAATTTAACTAGGAGAAGCCACATACCAAGTTTAATCAATATTCAATCATAAATAAGCGCTATATAACATTTTAGTTATTCTCCATAAGAATAACATGGGGGCTGAGTACGCAGGTTTGCTGCTACGGGAATAATCAACAAAAAATCAGTTTGTTGTGCAAATATCAATATATCAGTACTACGTGAAGCCACATACCAAGTTTCATCAACATACATTTATAAATAATCGAGATACCAAATTTTATTTATTCTCCATAAGGGCAGGTTTGCTGAAACAAGGAACACAAACAGTTGATCTTTATGCTAATATAATTTAACTAGGAGAAGCCACATACCAAGTTTCATCAACATTCAATCATAGGTAGGCACTATATAACATTTTGTTTATTCTCTATAAGAATAACGCGGGAGCTGAGTAGGCAGGTTTGCTGAAACAAGGAACACAAACGGTTGTTCTTTGTGCTAATATAATTTAACTAGGAGAAGCCACATACCAAGTTTAATCAATATTCAATCATAAATAAGCGCTATATAACATTTTAGTTATTCTCCATAAGAATAACATGGGGGCTGAGTACGCAGGTTTGCTGCTACGGGAATAATCAACAAAAAATCAGTTTGTTGTGCAAATATCAATATATCAGTACTACGTGAAGCCACATACCAAGTTTCATCAACATACATTTATAAATAATCGAGATACCAAATTTTATTTATTCTCCATAAGGGCAGGTTTGCTGAAACAAGGAACACAAACAGTTGATCTTTATGCTAATATAATTTAACTAGGAGAAGCCACATACCAAGTTTCATCAACATTCAATCATAGGTAGGCACTATATAACATTTTGTTTATTCTCTATAAGAATAACGCGGGAGCTGAGTAGGCAGGTTTGCTGAAACAAGGAACACAAACGGTTGTTCTTTGTGCTAATATAATTTAACTAGGAGAAGCCACATACCAAGTTTAATCAATATTCAATCATAAATAAGCGCTATATAACATTTTAGTTATTCTCCATAAGAATAACATGGGGGCTGAGTACGCAGGTTTGCTGCTACGGGAATAATCAACAAAAAATCAGTTTGTTGTGCAAATATCAATATATCAGTACTACGTGAAGCCACATACCAAGTTTCATCAACATACATTTATAAATAATCGAGATACCAAATTTTATTTATTCTCCATAAGGGCAGGTTTGCTGAAACAAGGAACACAAACAGTTGATCTTTATGCTAATATAATTTAACTAGGAGAAGCCACATACCAAGTTTCATCAATATTCAATCATAGGTAGGCACTATATAACATTTTGTTTATTCTCTATAAGAATAACGCGGGAGCTGAGTAGGCAGGTTTGCTGAAACAAGGAACACAAACGGTTGTTCTTTGTGCTAATATAATTTAACTAGGAGAAGCCACATACCAAGTTTAATCAATATTCAATCATAAATAAGCGCTATATAACATTTTAGTTATTCTCCATAAGAATAACATGGGGGCTGAGTACGCAGGTTTGCTGCTACGGGAATAATCAACAAAAAATCAGTTTGTTGTGCAAATATCAATATATCAGTACTACGTGAAGCCACATACCAAGTTTCATCAACATACATTTATAAATAATCGAGATACCAAATTTTATTTATTCTCCATAAGGGCAGGTTTGCTGAAACAAGGAACACAAACAGTTGATCTTTATGCTAATATAATTTAACTAGGAGAAGCCACATACCAAGTTTCATCAACATTCAATCATAGGTAGGCACTATATAACATTTTGTTTATTCTCTATAAGAATAACGCGGGAGCTGAGTAGGCAGGTTTGCTGAAACAAGGAACACAAACGGTTGTTCTTTGTGCTAATATAATTTAACTAGGAGAAGCCACATACCAAGTTTAATCAATATTCAATCATAAATAAGCGCTATATAACATTTTAGTTATTCTCCATAAGAATAACATGGGGGCTGAGTACGCAGGTTTGCTGCTACGGGAATAATCAACAAAAAATCAGTTTGTTGTGCAAATATCAATATATCAGTACTACGTGAAGCCACATACCAAGTTTCATCAACATACATTTATAAATAATCGAGATACCAAATTTTATTTATTCTCCATAAGGGCAGGTTTGCTGAAACAAGGAACACAAACAGTTGATCTTTATGCTAATATAATTTAACTAGGAGAAGCCACATACCAAGTTTCATCAACATTCAATCATAGGTAGGCACTATATAACATTTTGTTTATTCTCTATAAGAATAACGCGGGAGCTGAGTAGGCAGGTTTGCTGAAACAAGGAACACAAACGGTTGTTCTTTGTGCTAATATAATTTAACTAGGAGAAGCCACATACCAAGTTTAATCAATATTCAATCATAAATAAGCGCTATATAACATTTTAGTTATTCTCCATAAGAATAACATGGGGGCTGAGTACGCAGGTTTGCTGCTACGGGAATAATCAACAAAAAATCAGTTTGTTGTGCAAATATCAATATATCAGTACTACGTGAAGCCACATACCAAGTTTCATCAACATACATTTATAAATAATCGAGATACCAAATTTTATTTATTCTCCATAAGGGCAGGTTTGCTGAAACAAGGAACACAAACAGTTGATCTTTATGCTAATATAATTTAACTAGGAGAAGCCACATACCAAGTTTCATCAATATTCAATCATAGGTAGGCACTATATAACATTTTGTTTATTCTCTATAAGAATAACGCGGGAGCTGAGTAGGCAGGTTTGCTGAAACAAGGAACACAAACGGTTGTTCTTTGTGCTAATATAATTTAACTAGGAGAAGCCACATACCAAGTTTAATCAATATTCAATCATAAATAAGCGCTATATAACATTTTAGTTATTCTCCATAAGAATAACATGGGGGCTGAGTACGCAGGTTTGCTGCTACGGGAATAATCAACAAAAAATCAGTTTGTTGTGCAAATATCAATATATCAGTACTACGTGAAGCCACATACCAAGTTTCATCAACATACATTTATAAATAATCGAGATACCAAATTTTATTTATTCTCCATAAGGGCAGGTTTGCTGAAACAAGGAACACAAACAGTTGATCTTTATGCTAATATAATTTAACTAGGAGAAGCCACATACCAAGTTTCATCAATATTCAATCATAGGTAGGCACTATATAACATTTTGTTTATTCTCTATAAGAATAACGCGGGAGCTGAGTAGGCAGGTTTGCTGAAACAAGGAACACAAACGGTTGTTCTTTGTGCTAATATAATTTAACTAGGAGAAGCCACATACCAAGTTTAATCAATATTCAATCATAAATAAGCGCTATATAACATTTTAGTTATTCTCCATAAGAATAACATGGGGGCTGAGTACGCAGGTTTGCTGCAACGGGAATAATCAACAAAAAATCAGTTTGTTGTGCAAATATCAATATATCAGTACTACGTGAAGCCACATACCAAGTTTCATCAACATACATTTATAAATAATCGAGATACCAAATTTTATTTATTCTCCATAAGGGCAGGTTTGCTGAAACAAGGAACACAAACAGTTGATCTTTATGCTAATATAATTTAACTAGGAGAAGCCACATACCAAGTTTCATCAACATTCAATCATAGGTAGGCACTATATAACATTTTGTTTATTCTCTATAAGAATAACGCGGGAGCTGAGTAGGCAGGTTTGCTGAAACAAGGAACACAAACGGTTGTTCTTTGTGCTAATATAATTTAACTAGGAGAAGCCACATACCAAGTTTAATCAATATTCAATCATAAATAAGCGCTATATAACATTTTAGTTATTCTCCATAAGAATAACATGGGGGCTGAGTACGCAGGTTTGCTGCTACGGGAATAATCAACAAAAAATCAGTTTGTTGTGCAAATATCAATATATCAGTACTACGTGAAGCCACATACCAAGTTTCATCAACATACATTTATAAATAATCGAGATACCAAATTTTATTTATTCTCCATAAGGGCAGGTTTGCTGAAACAAGGAACACAAACAGTTGATCTTTATGCTAATATAATTTAACTAGGAGAAGCCACATACCAAGTTTCATCAATATTCAATCATAGGTAGGCACTATATAACATTTTGTTTATTCTCTATAAGAATAACGCGGGAGCTGAGTAGGCAGGTTTGCTGAAACAAGGAACACAAACGGTTGTTCTTTGTGCTAATATAATTTAACTAGGAGAAGCCACATACCAAGTTTAATCAATATTCAATCATAAATAAGCGCTATATAACATTTTAGTTATTCTCCATAAGAATAACATGGGGGCTGAGTACGCAGGTTTGCTGCTACGGGAATAATCAACAAAAAATCAGTTTGTTGTGCAAATATCAATATATCAGTACTACGTGAAGCCACATACCAAGTTTCATCAACATACATTTATAAATAATCGAGATACCAAATTTTATTTATTCTCCATAAGGATAACATTGGACAACGTGCTGTGTTTAGCACCTTGAATATCTCAGCAACGGTTGGACGTAGAATCACAATTTAAACACCAAAATGATTGTTTTGTGGAACTGAGTTGATTGGTAAAAGCAAATGTGAAGTTTACATTAAAATAAACTAAGGAAATACCCTTTCCCCATAAGATTAACACGGGTGATTTTATGAGTAGATTTTTTTGGATTTTCTCCGCAACCACTTAACCTAGCTTAATAATTCAAAATACCATATTATTTTTTTTTTAAGCTCTATAACATGGTCATAATCAAAATTAAGTTTTTAAAATATTGTAGGGTGAAAAATGCAAAAAACGATTTTTGGAAAATTTAAAACCCCATAAACCCCCCCTCCCATAGCCCGATTTTTCTGGTTTTCGAACTTAAAGTCATGAATGTCATTTTACACATTTGAGCCAAATTTCATCGAAATCGGACGTTTTTTACTCAAGTTATGGCATTCACGGACACATACATATATATAAATTTGAACGAATAGTGTTTTTGTCATCTGGGGACCTAAAAAACGTTTTCATGGTCTCGGGCTCAAGTCTTACCATGAGACCTACGGTAATAGCTTCTTCCCTATAGGGGAAATTCGCTAAAACTAAACATATTTGATTTTAGCCCCCCCAGATCGTGAACACATCACACTGTGCGACGGTGCGAGCGGGGAGATTGGCCGCGGCGCGACCAGCTGGCCCGGTTGTGTGCATCTCATTACCGCCCCCATGCCGCTAGACCCGTCTTGGCGGGGTTTGCCACGATAAAGATGTGTTTTAGTGGGCACAAGAGTCTCTCGAATCTGACAGGATGACGTGTCGCGACAATGAGGGTGTCTTCTAGAGGTGGGTCCAAGTATCTGTAATCGCTACTTTGTACTTGTTACTAGCCTCACAAAAAGTATCCGGATACTGTAGTTGTCGAGTACCAGATACAAAGTAATCGCGGCTACTTTCAGTAGTCGTGTTCGGTCGGGACGGGATACTTCTCACAGGTACTAGAATTGTTCTATTATTCGTGGTACTTGTAATCAAGCCGAAGTATACAAACGACCCATAACGTAGGAAAGTGAGACTACTAAATCGTTACAAATACGGTGTAAAGTAATCAGAGTGGCAGTGGCGAATTATTACAAATTAAATTGGGATTTTGCTTAGCGAGCTGTTACGTTCTGTAAGTAGCATTAATTGAAAACCCATATGTTTTGTTCACCATTCAATAAGTTCAGTAATATGATGAATCATTACTTTTAGATACCTGATTATAAACTTAAATTTAATTCTGTCATGATTACATATTTGTTTTAATATTTTAGCATTGTTGTAAAGGAGAGATAATACTATGTCTGAAATGTTTATTTAAATGCTGATTGTTAGGACTGAGTAGAAATATTATGTACTCTGTATTTTTGAAACTCATAATAGCGATGGATTTGAATTTATTTTTTGATTTATTTGGACTTTACCTATCGCTTCTAGTGTTTAAAACTACACTACGTTTCGGGAGGTAAGGAAAGCAGTGACTGGTGGCTGCCGCGCCTCTGGACTGAGATTGCTGTCACTTCCCCGTTTGGTCGGCGGCGAGTCGTAGTAGACTTATATTTAACGGACAATGCCGGGTTATGCCTCACGTTAAGGTTTTGAAATTTTTAGAATAATCTTTGTAAATAAACTGATCAAATAACCCGCTCACCAGATGAGGCCATTTGCTCATTGATGCTCCACAACAGTATTAACCAAACTACAGGTAATAGCGCTACACATTGCTAACGATCATTGGTTGGTAGTTGTAGAATCAGAAACACGATGTATTAGCGTTACTGATTGGAGCCGCGCGATCACCTGTGACCTGTCTGAGCGTTACGCAGTGGCACTACGAACACGCCTAAGAAAAGATGCACCAATTGGTCCCAAAACAAGATATGCAGTATAAGACCCCATGAAACTAATAACACTGTTTGAATTAATTAAGAAACCGTCGTAATTAGATTTATTACTCATTATTACTTCGTTTATCACCAATCTTGTTATCATAGAAGCGGTATATTTTCCGTTTAAATCTAAACACATCTTTAAGCTTGACTGAAAATAATAACGTGAATAAAATGTGTAATACGTCTGGTTGTTTAAGCAAACTGAATCTGTATTGAATTATTTGTAACTCATTCGGATATTGACCATTTTAATATTGTGCTTTTGACAAGATTCTACATAGAGTAAATCGCACCCCTCACTCCGTCATAGCAATGACTAAATATACAATAAGACGCGCAAGCGCCAAGCGGTAACTCTGCGACCCGCCGCTCACAGCGCTGCATGTATCAAAACGGTCCGGCTAGTCGCTAGGGCACGGCAAAACTGAGTAATCCCGAGCGGTGAACGCGTTGTCGTTTACACGCTCATGTACATTCTAATAATAATAAAACTACAATGAAACATATATTCCTTTTCTGCATGAGTTTCCGCATCCAACAGTATAAATATATTTTAGTTTAAAATTATGTGTATATGTATATGTAGTCATTGGTCATAGCGTTCATGGGGATTGACCGTGACTCCAGAACGAAGAACCTTCAATATTTGCTTACCTCGTGTTTTTACGTTTTACAACATTTAAATAGGATTTTCTCAACACAATGTAAGTCATACTTTGGCTCGCACTTTCGTTGACGGGTATTTTTTAGAATGAAAACTATAGCCAGGCTAACATTGCCACTCCAAATTCAGAGGCATTTTAAGTTGCTTGAAAGAGGAAACTACTGAGGCATTTCACCATTTCTGCTATTATTAAATTGAATACAGATAAAGCAGTAGTAATGTTTGCTATAGGTACTAATCTATGATAACTTATCTCCAGTTGTTTATTTTTTATTTTCAAGGACAATTCCCCCGAAAACCGCAAAAAACACAAAGTAAACGTTTTTCAGAAACATATTTAATTAAAATTTGGTGGTTATAGTGATTCGGGTCAAATGTTTTGAATTATTGTTATTTCATTTGAAATATAAAAAATAAACAATAGGCAGTCATATAAAGTGAATATTATCTGTAATAATTATTGTGATGTCACGAGGAAAATCCAAAACCCCTTTCCCATAAGATTAACATGGACAACTTTATGGACGCGTTTTTTACTTTTCTCTACAACCACTAAAATGATTCAAAATACTAAAGTATTTGTTTTTTTAAGTTCTATAAAATGGCTATAACAAAAATTGAGTGTTTTTAAAATTTTAGGGGGAAAAATTCAAAAAACTGATTTTTGGAAAATTTAAAACCCCCATAAAACCCCCTTCCTATAGTCTGATCTATCTGGTTTTCGAACATAAAGTCATAAATGTTACTTTACACATTTCTGCCAAATTTCATCAAAATCGGGCGTTTATTTCAAAGGTTATCGCGGTAACGGACATATATATATATATCCGTTACCTCAGGACCTCAAAACAAAAAGTTATCATGGTCTCGGGCTTAATTCATACCATGCCACCTGGGTAATATTCGTGCTACTCTGTGAGGAAATTTATTCTAAATAGGGTTTCTTGCTAAGGTTTTTTTCACAGCATCATCGCTTAATTATTTTACTGTATCAATATTAATTTAATATTTTTTATTTGTTTGGTTATTTTCCTAGGAATTACATTAAAGCAGTTCCAGCTGCAGCGACACGCCTCTAGTGTGTTTAACAACATGGAACCCCCCAAACAGCAACTTGGTAAGCGTGAATTATTATCTCGAGTGTTGTAATTTAATGCTATAACTTCACCCCGTATTTCATTGCTTTAAGCCAGTGACTCTTCTTACCTAACAAAAAGAGTGTATTAGTTGTTCCACTACACTTTTTTATAGGGAAAATGTTAATTCTGGGTAGATGCCCACAAAAAAGCTATCACTTGGCCACCGCATTTTGGAAAACTAAATTTTTTAAATTGTATCACATGGTTCTCAATAATGTCAGTCGCGGCCATATGTTTCTGAAGTTCTTGTAGACACCGTCACTTGTTTTAAACGCTTGTACTATATCAAATTGAATTTGGAATGAGATCAATTTTGAAAAATAAATAAAATAAAATAATTTGAAGCAGTTTACATGAATGAATATTACAAGCAATAAATTACAAGTATAATAAAGGTTTATTAACATTTTAAAACTACGATATTGTGTTTTAATGTCATTTAAGAATATTTATGTAATAAATACTTTTGTGATAAAATCAACAAACAATGAAGATAATAATAGTTAATACTAGCAATGGCTGATAGCAGTAAATACTATCCAAAACACATTTGGACATTTTTATCTCTTGCTCTTCCTCGGTTTGATGGAAAGGTTGGTTTTCAGCCCCCCCCCTCCCCAAGGAAGGCCGGGTTGTGCCAGAGGCTGGTGCACAATCAAAGAAGAAGAAGAAGAAGAGTAAACACAGATCTTCGTCTCGGTCACCCAAGAGGAAGGGGTCTAGTTCATCTACCAGCTCCCGGTCTCTCTCCCCAGTCGCCCGGCAGAGAGGGTGAGTAGTATTGTTTACTGTCCACCTAGCAATGCAGGGATTCCGTTGTAACGGGTGTTACACTTTGGACACTTTAATTGTAAATTACATACAAAAAGAATGATTGAATCTGAATTATTAAACTGGCTCTAATAAGAACCAATCAATCTACATTATATTTGATATTAACAATTTTTTGTTCCTTGTTGGTTAGCCTAAAATATAGAAAAAATAAGCGTACTATAATAGTAGAGATAACATATTATTGTTAACTTTTTTAGGTGTTATTACCAAAATTAATAAACTCTCAATAGAGCTATGTATTTAAATTCTAGTTAAAATTAATATAAATATACCAAAAACTGAATGGTTGTGGGTTGTGTTGATTGTAACACACGTTACATTAAATTATGTAACACCCGTTACACAAATTACTCCTTAAATTATAAAACTAAAATTCAAACAATAATACCAGAGCATTAGGGAAACCCATAATCTCACTTTTACAGTAAAACTATTTTTAAAAAGGGTTTGTTCATTTTGTAATACTAACTTTTGTTAAAAAGGTGTAACGGGTGTTACATCCCGAAAGGCAATTTACAAAAGAACAAAATAATACATTACCTTAAGGTAGTCTTCCGGGAATCTTCTGTAGCAACTTCAATAACTACATCAGCTGTTCGTTATTTAATGCAGTGCTGCCAAGTTTACAAATCCACCCCTGACCAAATTATGATATATTTATAAAATAACAAAACAGTATTTTAAATTGTGTTGTTGCCTCTGTATTGTAAAAAAAATATTATAAAGCCCCCGTTTTTTAATGAAAATCCTTATTTTATTTGTGGAGGGGGATAGTCATTAGTGTACATGCACAATCTACCCACTGAGCATAGAGACACGATGTTCTAACCCACTTGTACGAACCCAGTGATTTTTGAGGTATCCTGCTTGTGAAACATGATTATTTTCGCCCCCTGGTGTCAGATTATTTGAACTTTTTTCAGGCCGTCTCCTGGGCCAGGGCCCTCGACTCCTCGTTATCTGCCCCACGAAGTGATGTCGCCTCCAGTCGGGGTGCCGGAATGGCTCAACTCATCCCAGGAAACCGAACTCCTGAACCGTTCCATGGCGCTGATTGGCTCAAGCCAACTGACAAAGGAGTCAATTAGAGTTTTTTTCAAAATGCGATGAAGAAAATTGGGAAACGAGGATCCATGATTGTTGTCCTTACCTCACTACTAATTGCCCCCTAAAAGAGGCATTAAACAACGATGAGGTATTCTATGATCTCAGAAGATTCTTCACCGTATTATGGGTAAGAGAGAAAATGGTGCGAGGAAACGGGTGGACAATCGAACAATTGGATATAGCCAATCCTAAATTTAGGAACATGGCTAGAATAATGGAGACGGGCCGCATCTGTGTTGAGGTGTGCAGGCCGCTGTGCCGGAACCTGGTGGAGGCCATGGTGCTTTGTGCGCTGGATGACTTCCCCCAGGCCGAGGAGATGACCGAGGAGGAGATTATGGTCAGTTGCCGGGGGCTGGTCAACCTGAGCAACTGGTTGCACCTCATTTGGACTTCGATCCCGAAAAAGACATAAGACGTTTATAATAAATATAATAATTAAAACAGTTTTTTGCATTTTTCACCTACAATTTTTAAAAAACTTAATTTGGGGTTTGACGTGTTAAAGAGCTTAAAAAAAAAATAATATAGTATTTTGAATTATTAACCTAGGTTTAGTGGTTGCGGAGAAAATCCAAAAAACCTACTCATAAAATCTCCCATGTTAATCTTATGGGGAAAAGGTATTTCCTCAGTTTATTTTAATGTAAACTTCACATTTACTTTTAGAAATCTTTTTTCAGTTCCACAAAACAATCATTTTGGTGTTCAAATTGTGATTCTACGCCCAACCGTTGCTGAGATATTCAAAGTGCTAAACACAGTACGTTGTCCAAAATTATCCTTATGGAGAATAAATAAAATTTGATATCTCGATTATTTATGAATGTGTGTTGATGAAACTTGGTATGTGGCTTCACGTAGTACTGGTATATTGATATTTGCACATAAAATTGATTTTTTGTTGATTATTCCTGTAGCCATTTGTTCAATATTATTTTTGTACTGTACTCATAAACACATAACAAAATAGGCCTTGGTTATTCCTGTAGCCATTTGTTCAATATTATTTTTGTACTGTACTCATAAACACGTAACAAAATAGGCCCACGTATTCTGATATCTGTTTTAGATTTCCTTCAAGTTAGGCATAGATTTGTAACGGTACTGTTACACTTGTTCACGGGGAAAGACTCAAGGTTACTCGGGTGCTGGGGGTCGGCTGATCACGGAACAGTCAGTGGGCGGCTCGCAAGCTCTGCTGGAGATCGCTGTGCGCTCGGGACTGTCACTCATCTTCGCTCGCGGAACATCCTACATCCTGCTGGTGGGGCTCTACATCTACAAACGCCGGAAGGAGCCTCTCTCAAAGGTACATAAACATCTGCTCTGACTCCTCATAAACTGCTATTAATTCCAAGAAACAAGCGTCATAATTTTAATGAATGCTTATATCTTGCATCTTGCATTGACATTTTAAATGGGAAAAGTATTCCTGGCTAAACAAATAAGTCCCTTGTTATAAGGAAGATTTTAATTTAATACTATTGTAATGTTTTACATCTTAATCAGGAAACATACTCAGAGCTGTTGTCCGTAAGTGAACAGCTTGCTCTACATTCCTTATTTCTTCATTCATTTGGAGTTATGTTTTGTGAACAATTGATCAGCTACATTGTAGGGGTTTTATATATGATAACACCTTAAAATTTTTTTTAGCTTTTTATCCCATTTGACTCCATATGCTTCAGGCCTTAAAATATAAGTGTATCCCTAAAGCCAAAAATCACTGCCTCTTGTAAATGCCTATGGTTACTAGACACTAAAACTATATCTCCTCATTTGAATGTCTAGAAAAATGTGATATGTCTGTTTTAAAATAAAACACATATTTTTTTGGAACAGTGGTGCATTTACAATAGTTTCAGAGCTCTTTCGTGGGATCCATAGGAAAAAGCAATAGGCAGAGATCCTTGGCTAAAGGTATATTGCATATTTAAACTATAAATTGTCACTTTCGTTATCGTTATACTCCTTAAACCAAGAATGGGCTGGGGTAGTGTTCAGTTATAAGTTATATTCTATTAAGAATTTGAGTTAGCACTTAAGGAAAACAGTCCAAAACAAGATTTTTAAATAATTTGTTATTTGCAAATTTTAAAAATATATAACAAATAAATCTGTATTTAAAGCACTGATTTTGGAATCATATGGGAACCCCACTGTGCCAAATTTGAAAGTGGTATCGTGGTATCGTGGTAAAACTCCAAAATGTTTTTATGATTTATATATCTGTCAACATTCGGGAAAATCTCAACTTCCCTCATTGGTATTAAAAGTTCCAATTTTTATTTTGCAGATATGGTTTGGTCAAGTGATTGTAAATCTAAACATGTAAGCATGTGCTAGCCGTAAGTTCATCACTTCCTCCACAAATTTTTCTCCCACTCTATGAATTTTCTCAGTGTAACTAATAACGTTGAAGTTCTATTATTTTTTTGTATTTTCACTAAAAATAAAATGCTTTTGTCTTAACTTTAGTGTGAATTTTTCATAAAAGTGTTTGTTAATAAACTAATAAAAGGGGGGAAATAGATGTGGTAATATTTCAGTATCATATATCTTTAAGAAGTTTTTTTTTAGTAAAAGGTTTTTTTAGAAAACAATAAAAATTATCTAGTACATAATTGGAGCACAGCAAATGTTTCCGAAATCCGTGGGCATAGTTAATTTGGAATGTAATGAAATTGATAAATGTTGATGAAGAAGACAAGTGTAAGGCTATAAATATACTCTCTAAAGGGGGGTGTATCGATACACCCCCCTTTAACTTCCAATATCAGTCTAACTTCATCAATGAATCTGGTTTGTATTCTCTTATTTTATTTGCCTAGGATTATTAAAATTATCCCCTAAATTGGGTTTATTATCAAATGATTATGTACATGTTCAACATAACTGTAGAAATACAGTTTTCAACGTTTTATTCCTACCCATCTTACAAAAGCCATTGTTTGCGAAAACTTGTTTAAAGTATTTATGTAGCAAATCGAGATGTTGTATCTTAGATCTGATCTGATCAGCGAGAAATGCACTTTAGAGGTAGGAATATTTGGCATCATTAATGTGGGAAGGGAGCATATTTCGTCCAATTATGTAGTGGCAATGTGTTGCAAGCCTGCGGGGATAGACTTAACCATGTCCTACAATTTTCAATGCAGAATGGTTCTAATGATGATCATATCTCCCGATTCACCAAACATGGTTTCAATTAGTGATATGAAGCATGCACTGTGTTGATAATCAGTTATCAATTTCATCAGTCGTTTACCACGTACCTATTACCTAAGATGGGAGGAAAACGCTATGTCCATGTTACTCTTATCGGCAAGTTCAATAATGGTTTCATTGGAATGCATGATCTGTGCTGACCACAAATATATTAGTTGGGATAACTGCTGATAGAACAAGGCTTGAAACAAATTTAATTTTCTAGTATGCCTTTAATGTATCATATTATGCTCCTATTTTGTTGATAATCTATAAAATCTATTGACAGTAATATTCTTGTTATGACTGTCACAAGTCATTAAGATGCTGCAAGAAGGAAGTTGTAAAAGACCTCTAGGCTTTATAATGTTCATTTTGAAACATGTTTTAAAAATGTAAAATAAATTATATTTATAACGAGAATTCTTTGGTTTCAATTTAAAGATTATAACTTATCATGTTTGGTAGTGTAAAGTGTATAACATGAAGATTTGTTAACACTTTTACAATTTTTTTACAGTAATGGGGTAGATTTTAAGATTTTAAACATTTTAACATGAGTTAAATTTGTTACCCAAATTTCCCCGGGTTCATAAAAATTTTAACACGTACATATTGCAAATATATGTGACAGGCTGAACAACCCTTCAGGCGAGAATTACGGGAATTCTGCAATTACTTTCTGGAACAATTTTATTTATCACTCTCTTATAACGAATCAACAAAAATGCTATACAAAAATATAAATGAACAAAAGTTTGGTTTCGTTTGCTCTCTTATAGTTAAAAGGTATCCAGATTATAAGAGAAGGATCACGATTTTGGATTTGCATCATACTGATCTGACTATGTTTTGCAGCCTACATATCCAGCCTACATATTGTTCTCCCCGGTACTGTTCCTTACTATCGAGACACCAGTCAGATATCTCATCAAGTATATGGTTACAGGTAAATGTGCATAATGTTTCATTTACTGTCAGATGTAGTTTACTGGAGAGAAAGTTATAAATGTTCAAAAACCCTTCAGGACATAGTGTAGTATAAAGGGGGGTTGAGTACGAAGTTTTGCTGCAACAAGGAACACAAATTATGGATTTTTATACAAATATTAATGTAACTCGACTAGATGAAGCTACATACCAAGTTATATTAATTTATGTTCACGATTAAGTGATGCATAACATTTTTCTTATCCTCCATAAGAATAACATGGGCTTTGAGTATGCAGGTTTGCTGCTACGGGAACCATGAGAAAAATATTGGTTTTTTTGGAAAATTATCAATAGACCACAACGAAATGAAGCCATATACCAAGTTTAAAAAATAATCGAGATATAGAGATTTATCTCTATAGGGATAACATTGGACAATGTACTGTGTTTAGCACTTTGAATATCTCTGCAACGGTTTGACATAGAATCACAATGATTGTTTTTTAGAGCTGAATTGATTGGTAAAAGCAAATGTGAAGTTTACATTAAAATGAAGAGAGGAAAATCCAAAACCCCCTTTCCCATAAGATTAACATGAGAGATTTTATGAGCAGGTGTTTTGGATTTTCTCGGCAACCACTTAACCTAGGTTAATAATTTAAAATACTAAATCATTTGTTTTTTTAAGCTCTATAAAATGTTCAAAACCAAGATTGGGTGTTTTGAAATGATTATCTTCCTCGTTGCAGCAAACCCGCGTCCTCAACCCCAATGTTATTCTTATAGAGAATAAATAAAATGCTATATATCATTTATGGATGTATTTTTGTGAAACTTGGTATGTGGCTTCACCCAGTTAAATTATATTTATATTTAAACCAATTGTTTGTGTTCCTTGTTTCAGCAAACCTATGTACTCATCACCAATGCTATTCTTATGGAGAATAATTAAAATTGTATATATCGCTTATATATGAATATATTTTTATGAAACTTGGTATGCGGCTTTATGTGGTATTAAGTCATATATTATCTGATGTACTGATGTACTTATGTACCTGGTTCGATCCTGCCTTGAAAATATTGTTAAGCTTTGCCACCATTGTTGTAAGTAGTTTGCCACCTCACATAATTAGTCTATTGTATATTATTTTTCAAAAAAAATACAAACATCTCTGTGACACCTCACGTCCTGTTGTTGTAGGTCCGGCGTCCTCTGATGTCCTCAGAAGATGGACCCAGAAGATGTCCTCCTTCTGATCGGCCCACGGGGTAATGGGCGTGTGGGTGACCGTAAGTTATTTTATCAGCATGCTTGGATCGTGGGGATTGTTTGATTTTCTTAACGAAAACAGCCGAAGTCGCGGGCTGCCTTTGTGTCGGATGTCGGATGCCATCATGCCATAACACCCCGGCCATCACAGCTGGCTCCAGTGTTGCAACAGATGACAATACGCACTCTGCATCGACAATCACTCGGGGGAAAGCCGCTTGCCCAATGTGCAACATGTTCCACAGATTCTATCGATGTTGCACAACGCACTGGGGGCTCTCCACTCTGAAGTGCGAGTACTCTCGCCCACGGGGTGAGGTAATGGAGCGGCCAGTGACCTTGGCACCGATCGGTCCGAACAGTTCGTACCGGCCGATATCAGCGATTGTTTGTTTTATCAATCCCGTGGGAGCGTAATGATTTGATTCGATTTGTCTCTGCTTTAATAATTATTATTTTAGAGTAAAGGGAGTAATTATGTTTTAAATTTTATTCTATAATTTCTTTAATTAATTATATACATTTGCAAGGTACTACTTGCAAATAGGGATTGACGAACCTAAGTTTCATCCGCAAACTATTTACTTAAGAAATTGTTTGATATGTTAAATACCCCCCGCGTACTCAGAGAATTTCTAATGCATATATATGTGACTCACTACGAAATAGAGCTATTTACCAAGTTTCACAAAAATACATCCATAAATAAGTGATATATAGCATGTTATTTATTCTCCATAAGAATAACATTGGGGTTGAGGACGGAAGTTTGCTGCAACGAGGAAGATAATCATTTTTTGCAATTATCAATATAACTGAACCAGGTAAATCTACATACCAAGTTCTCTTAACCCTAGCATTGGCCTAATGTTGAAGTGGGAAATGGCCAAGCAGATTTGACGATTTTGCAGACCCTTTTTTGAAAATTTGTATAAATTCAGCCGTACAAGTAAACCTAGCCAACCCCATATTCATTTTGACCAGAAAGAACAGGAAAATCTATATATACTAAAATAATAAAGATTCAGGAAAATAATTTTTCGATAAAGTGAAAAAATAAATAAATAAATAAATTGTTTTTATAAATTTCAAAAACAGCCTCGGTGAAATTTTTTCTACGGATTTTTTATGGAAAATTCATTATATACATTTTGTAGACAATCTAAATCCCTACATAGAAATATATTCAACATGTTGGGAAAAGAATTTTTTTTTCTAAGTATTAGGGGCATAATATAATAATAAACGGAAAACCGAAAAAAGCATAAACTGTACAGTGTTATACTGTGTTGTAAATAAGTCATATAATATATGTATATACTAATATATATATACACATATTTGTAAAGCTAATGAAATAAGAAATCCAAAAAAGTCATATAGTTGATGGTAAAAAATTATTATCATTTATAAATACATGTAAATAAAAGAATGTTTCGCTATTTTTACGTTTTTTGTAAACAAATATTTCACAATATTTCACAATATTTAGTATATAACTCTTTTACCAAATTGTTTACCCCTAAACTATTATAAACATGTTGTAGTACATTCAATTCCCTAAATATAAATGTATAATACCTAGGGTAAAGGTATTATTTGTATATGTGTTATGTAGCAACAAACAAACAGTCGCAGACTTGGCAAATTTGTGAAAAGTAGTATTTTTCAATGAGATCTTTGTAATTTGTATAAACATAAATAATGTCATATTATATCTATTTATTATTACTACAGGTATTTATAAACAATCAAATATATAAAAGAGGGGGATAACAATATAATCTCTGTAAAAGAGGGGGATTTTTCATTTTGATCAATAACAGGATTAGGCTCCTCTACAGCTTCGGGCTCGTCTACAGCCTCCTCATTCTCACTAAAAGGTTCTAAATCAAATGTTGGGAGAACTCAAGTCCATCTCCAATAAGTTCTGGATATAGTCATCATTATCTCGAGACAACGGATACACAACACTTTATAACACAAATTTCTAACACTTCAGTAATATTTATGCATAAAGATTACTGTTATATACACACAAACACTTCACTAACACTAAAACTCTGAAATAATACCTAATTCATAAATGATTCGCAGATATAAATCATCTAATGCTTAGAAATGCATATACGAATACCGCAATGGCGAACAACTGATCAAAACATATGACGAATTGTTGAGTATCTGACAGGTGTTCTGCTAGGAACAGTGCCGCCAACGGCAAAACTAAATTACTCTACATTTCTTCCTCTTCAAAATAACATATTATTTGACTAGTAACTATATCATACAATGCATATAAACACGATTTTATAGTTCGACCAATTTGGTTGAATTGGTTGAATTGGCCATAACACAAAAAAACCAAAAACACCTGTTTTCAGAAAATCATATAACCTGTCCAATCAATATTTAATTCTAAAAATTAATACCAACATAAAGCGCAACTCTTCAGCTGTGCATTGGTACCAACCGCATCTTCATGCGAGAAAAATTGCCCGATCTGCGTAATTTCAAAAATATCGTGTTTTGCCAATGTCAGAGCGTCGGCTGCAGCAATTGCGTGGTGCCAAAACTTCATTCAATTTCTAATCGTCGTAACATTGTTATGCAGCTGCTACACGGTTCATTTATGTAATAAAATGAAAGTTCAGAATGTGATCTTTTGAATGATATATATATTGATGACTTTTGAGTTTATTATTGTTGGTTTATTAACGTTACAAAAATTTTTGTAGAGTTCGACCAATTTGGTTGATGGCCAAAACAGACGACATAAAAGTTCGACCAATTTGGTTGATGGCCAAAACAGACGACATAAAAGTTCGACCAATTTGGTTGATGGCCAAAACAGACGACATAAAAGTTCGACCAATTTGGTTGATGGCCAAAACAGACGACATAAAAGTTCGACCAATTTGGTTGAATGGCCACGGCCAGGGTTAATTTAGGTTCACAATTAAGGGAGATATACAACTTTACTTATTGTCCATATGAACAACACGGGGCCGAGTATGCGGGTCTGCTGCTACGGGGACTATCAACAAAACCCCCTTACCCCTTGTTTTTATTTTTTTTTTTTATAATTACGCTTGTTATGACAGTTCTCTTACTATGGAATTTACAAACAATGAAAAACTTGACATGGTCGAAGTGTATTTTCTGTGTAACAGAAACTGTAGTGCAGCAAATATCGCACATCAAGAGGGGTATCCTGATAGGCGAGTACCGAATTGTAGGTATTTCAAACAACTTATTGTAAACTTGACAGCCAATGGTTCTTTTGCAAAGCCGCGCCAGAGAGTAAGCACAGTTGTTACTGATGAATTTCAAATTGGTGTTTTAACATACTTTGAGGCTTTTCCTAATGCTTCTATTAGAGAAGTTGCATCCATTTTGCAAACTTAAACCCCCTCAATTTTTAAAGTACTAAAAACAAACAAGTACCACGCTTATAAGTATGCGAAAGTTCAAGCTTTGATGCCGGGTGATGAAAATAGGAGGCTAAAGTTTTGTGGATGGTTAGCTAGGGGGGCTGTAAATACACCAGGGTTTTTATCGAACATTATATGGATTTATGAAACTAACTTTTCAAATAGGGGAATGTGGAATAGGAAGAACAGTTGGGCTAAAGTAAATCCGTTAGTAGTGAGAGAAGGACACGACCAAGTTCGATTCTCGATAAACTGTTGGTGTGTTGTGTTGAATAATGCAGCAATAGCACTACACTTTTATGGGGGGAATTGAAAAGACATATGTATTTACAGTTTTTAGAGAACATTTTGTTGAACTCAATTGAGGGTGTATCTTTAAATGTAAGAACCCGGTTGATATACCAACAAGACGGTGCCCCGGCGCATAACAGTGAAGTGGTAGTGCAGTTCTTGAACATTCACTTTCCCGGAAAGTGGCTTGGTACAAATGGCCCATTACCACGGCCAGCGAGGTCCCCAGACCCGACACCAATGGATTTCTTTGTTTGGGGTTATTTAAAAAACAATTTGTACAAATCCCGATACAACACTGTTGCAGATGGAGTTCACCACAACACAATCAATAAGGCCGTGAATGGTGTTTTAAAAAGGGCAACTGCTTGTATTTATACAGATGGTGGCCACTTTGAACACCCGTTGTAAATATATTTCTTGTATCAAAAATGAAATTGTTATAATTAAAAGAAATCTTTTATGTGTGTCCTGTAGATAATTTTAATTATTTTCTTATTATAAGCAACAAGTAAAATATGAATAAGCCACTAGCTCACTTGAAACTAATACACCTAGGCCCGCTTGAATTAAATTTTTATCTCTCTGAATCTCATAAACGGTTGAGTATATCAGAAATTACTCTAGAATAAAAAACTCTTAGATTCTCATTTGCTAACCGAAATTACCATAAAATACAGGGTGTGCCATAAGAAAACATGAGGTTGACCGCCATATTGAAAAGTGGCGGCCATTTACAAAAGTTTTATCTACTTATTTTTAAACCTCTTTAAAAACGGGGGAATGTTCCCCATTTAAAGTTTACTGTATGATGTACAGTTTACAAGATCCCAATGGTGGCACAGTTAAAAAACAAAAAAACAAAAATGATTTACCTTTATCTCACGGTTGAGTATATCAGAAATTACTCAAGAATAAAAAAGTCTTAGATTCTCATTTGCTAACCGAAATCACCATAAAATACGGGGTATGCCATAAGAAAAAATGAAGTTGGGCGCCATATTGGAAAGTGGCGGCCATTCTCCTATTGGCTTACCCAGGCCCGAAAGCGTGTATAATTAGTATACAAACCAATAAATCAGTGTTTTGAAAGATCATAATTAATCAGATTAAAGTAGTTTTACGAATATGAATAAAAAAGCAATCAAGTCTTTCAGGTCGATGCATTAACAAAAGAGCTCTTCAATTATTTAATTAATCCAACGTGGGAAAACTGAGCAAGAGGGGGGGGGACAATGTAAGCAATTGTCCAACTTAGCAACGTAGGCCCAGCATTATTAATCTCCTGAAAAACAATAGCTTCGTGTACAACTTTTATATATTAGTCTGTTCTATATTTTAACGTTCCAAAAATGTCTTAACAGAATAGAATATTTTTATTTTCTCATAATACATAACAAAAATACATAGTTGTAACTTTATTTTTAATTACACAGCTTGTAACACACAACTCAAATAAAGTTTTGATTTATTTAAAAATACAACAATGAATTCAAGTCTGGAACAGTTAATTAGCAGAAATTTAAAATACTTAACTCCTCAGAGTATAGTAGATGAATTGAATTATGTAAACAAAGTTTACAACTTGTATTTATCCGAGGTTGATTATTATATAAATTCGATTGACAATACAATAAGAGAAGTGGATATGTTTTATAAACATATATACAATTTGTGTTTGCAAAACATTAACGGATTCACATTTTTATCAAACGTGGGTTATATATTTATATTCATTATTAGGTATTTGGAATATTTAAAACAATTATGGCACTTTTACGTGTTAAGATTTAAAATATTCTTTAATACCATTAACAAATATACTTCACAATTTATTTTAAAAGTAAATTTAGATAATTGAAAACAAAAATTTCAATACGATCAGATAGATCCAGATAGGTCCGAATAGGTCCAAATAGGTCCAAATAGGTCCAAATAGGTCCAATGACCTAAATGAGAGCCTTTATGACCTAAATTTACCTTTTTGAGAGCCTATTTAGAGCCCGTTGAGGTACCAAAAAATTTACCAAAAAATGTACCAAAAATAACCTAAAATTAACCTAAAATTTTCCAGTCGATCCAAATCCTTTTTCGTTTCTTTCGGTGAAATCAAGTGACAAAGCCTGTTTTAAAACTGGAAATTCCACCTTTTCACAAATCAATTGAACGAATCGTTGTCCCTCTCGTATTATGATGTGATTTGGTCCTGAATTTTTCAAAACGACAACAACATTGCCCCTAAAGTCTGGGTCTATCACCCCGCCTAGAACTTCTAGGCCGTACTTCGCCAAGCTGGACCTCATTGCCAGTCTACCATACGTTGATGGTGGGAATTTAAATGCCAAATTTGTAGGAATAGTTATAATTGATTTCGGTGGTAGTTCGTAATTGGCTGGACTGTGTAAATCAAACCCTACACTATTTCGGCTACCTTTAAAGGGACTCCGAGCGGATTCACTAAGTTTTACGTAGAAAAGACACGCGTCTGACATGTTTTAAACACTAACAAAATGCTTGATTAGTCGCTTTATATAGAGGTGAAAAGTGATTTTTTAAAATTTAAACCCGCGTGTTTTTTTTTTTAAATTTTAATGAAACCTTTTAACTATCCCAATGTCCCGGTTAAATCATATCTATAAACAACTATTAAACAACTATAAAAAACTATTAAAAACTATCGGATGTGAGTCGCGTATTATTTCAAAAATCAAATAAGTTTTATAACAAGAATTGATAAAACTATTAATCCTAGAGCGATTCTGTAAAATAAACTCAATTTATCCGAGAAAGTATAAACACTAAACACAATTAAGAATATAAACACATATTTTAAAGACTGAATAAAAAAATTACCTAAAGTATTTGAAAATTGTTTAGTGACAACACTGACGACGTCATACCAATGTAACTGAACACAGACGTACTTAAATTTGTCTGTCGTACGTTTCATACAATTCTCACCACAAATATCCGGTAGACAAGGTTCGTCACAGAATACTTTATTAATTGAGGAATGTTTTTCAATATTAAAACCGCAATCGTTGACTTTACAGAGCAATTTGTATTTTCCAGAGGGTGTGATTTGATATCTATAACAACCGGAAAGATTTTTAGCCGCCTGGAATAAGTAATTTCCTGCTGAACCTAGTGTCAGGGTAATTAACGATAACTTTATTTTATGTTTATTTATTAATTTTATAAATGATTGTATTTTATTTTTTAAATCGCCATTTGTCTTTATTAATTCGTTCAGTTCATCAGCGTCCTTGGGTAAAACGTCCAGTTTCAAAGTCTCCAGTATGTCGGATTTATTTATATAATCTTGAACAACCATAACTTCAGCGATGCCCTTAGATTTCGTCAGCTCATTTTGAAACAGTTTAATTTCAGAATCTGAAAGGTTTGTTTCAGTTATTAGTTTTCTTAAAGCACTATCAAAGCTTTTACCACTTTCAAGATCTAGAATAAAGTGTCTAACGCTATTTTCACTCAAACTTTCTTTAGATAAAATTTCATGAAAATTTGGACTTAATATTTTCAATTCTGGAGAAGAGGACCCCCTGAGAGATTTTACGAAGGCTCTAAGCATTGTTAATTTGTTTTTCTATTAAGTAAATAATAGTTAATCTTGATGTGATTGTATAAAATAAACAACTCCATTCCGGTCAGAATACAGAGTACAAGCACTCTGGCAGCAGAACATTCAAACAAACCCACTATTATTAAGTGAATTATTAAGTGAATTATAAAGTATAATAAGAATAATATCGCTAACTGCATTTTTAATATTTTTTAATATGATAATATTAATTGTGGAAACAGTTTCAAAAATAACCAATCCATCTATAGCTTTAGATAACTATTTTGGTTCAAATCAATATGAATTAAAAACTTGGCTGAAAAAACTTGCATACTCGTACTTTATGTCAAAAGAGGATTTCCAAAAAATCGGGATACAGAAAACAGATTCCACGGTGCATTTAGTTCTCGTAGGAGTCAACTCACTATATCTTGAGAATATTAACGCAATTGTGTATCCCTTTGACAAATCTAGTATTGTAAAAAACGAACTTATAAAAGAGATTTTATCCAACCAATTGTCACTCCATGACTAACAGTGCCATGATATATAAACATATACAACAATTTAATAACGACTTTAACAAAGAGATTCCTAGAATTATTGAAAATATTAAGTACCAATATAGTTTTAATAATCTTAACTATAAACTTGATGAATCCATCGCGGTTTCAAATGTTTTAAATGATATAAATATAATAATCGGCAGTAAAAAAAAACTCGTCGAGGATAATACTGTTTACATAAACATAAATCCATTGTCTCTAAGTACCGGTGACTGTTCTTTTTATGAGACAATTGTAATAAATATGATTAATAAACATATTTGGGTTTTGTTTTATAAATACTATGAAAGGTTAATAATTGATTTATGTGTAAGTAATATTAAAAAGATTACCGTGCAAGATAATTATGTTTGCAAACAGTTTTACAAAAGAATTAAACATTTACCCGTAATGGGTGCACGCAAACCCATTTTTTAAAGAACACAACGGATGTTGAATATTTTTATTCATATACCATTTTGCTGTGGGTTTGAAGTTTAAAGACGTGTTCAGCGGCACACACGAAACCGTTAAATCTATGAACAACACTTACCATATTATGGGCCTAGCTGTATCGTGTTTTCATAATAAAAATGAATAAAAATGTTGGATAAAATGTTAACAGAAGTTTTACAAAATTTAATTTACTCAACGGTTTTATGGTGCCAATTTCATAAAAACTTACAGCAAATATTCACTGCTATATTTTCAAATATGACAAAACTGAAAAAACATCTTACAGAAAAATTTACTGAGAACAAACATTTCACGTATGAAACAAGAGGTGGCTTGGAATATTTACTATGGATTGTTACTTTAATATTTAATAGTACAGAGTGTATGATTAAATATGAAAGTCGCCTTTTAAACTATATCTCAACATTAACAAACAACATTAATCAAATTCCTCAACATATTACTGGGGTTAGATTTGTTTGGAAACCAGAGAGGAGTAAACATTTATTTGACATATTGGATGTTTGTCATGACATAAAACAATTTATATTAAAATACTAATCTAAGATGTCATCAGCGTCTTCCTCCTGGTCAAGTGAAAAAGGGGTTGATATTTCTGAAACGTTGCTCAGCAAGTGTGATGATTGGATAATGCACCACAATTTCATCGTATCGCTCAGAACAGAATCGTCTTTGATGTATACGCCAGTAATAAGGATGTTTACAAGACCGGATAACTTGTTTGAGTATAGTAGGTAGATGTTCTCGTCGGGGTGGATTCTTGGAAAATGGTTAATTGTGAATTTTCGTTCATTCGATTCCTCATGATTGTACATAGTATATTTCCCCGTAGTCTCGTCACAGTAATATTTTATTTTGTTAAAGTCTTTGTGATCGTGTACAAAATTGTTATACAAACAGGGAACTAAGAGTGAATTTGGCTTATTAACACACAGTTGAGTAGAATAAACATCTTCAAACAGTTTCTTGGCCTGAGAGCACTTCAAATGTATGCTTTGATATTTAGAGCCATCCTGATTTCCCGCACAGGTGCTTATTCCTCCAAATCTGAGGACCAATCTACAATCTTCTGTGAAAAGGTGCTTTTTTAAAGTTTCATATAAGCTGGATTTAATTTTTTGAGTAAGCACGTCTCTTAAATTGTCATTCTGAATATCAGCATGGCCCCGAAAATTACATTTCACCACGCTGGAACTATCTGTCCCGTAATTCCTTTCGAAAAAAGACATATTTTCAACATAAATACCGTTTATAGTATTGCTGTTAAATCGCTGAAAACCGAATATCAATCCGTTTTTTACATTTGCCGATGGGCGGTTATTGAATTTGAATAAGCGCCCAGAAACGTCATTGGCCAACAATTCCTGGTATTCAAGACTGGTGGAAGACATTATTATGAAGTTAACGTAGGAATTGCTTACATATATATGCAAAACTATGTAAATATATAAAAAATGGAAAAAGCTGTTAAATATGGTCAAAGAACAGCAATATGTAATCAAATTATAAATTTAAAAAATGCAAATCATTTTTATTTTAAAAACGTGATAGTTACAAAAAAGCCATGGAATTATATAGAATATGGTGGACCTCCTACAAAGAGTTTCTTGAAACATTATCCAAACGATTATACGTTTTCATTTGATGAAAATGGATGCAAAAATATCGCAGCGTTTTGTGTGGAGGGTGTTGTAAGATCCCATTGCCAGTTTCCCCATTTGGATGGTAATTTAATATGTAAATCAAATTTTAACGAAAAGGTTCAAGTGGACTTTTGTCAAGATAATTGTTTTAAAGCGAATGAGCCACTGGACGTGTATTTTGATAAGAACTTAAAATGTTGTAGGTTAATCAACTTACCTAAGAAAATATTTTGTTTAAAGCCCAGTGATGACAAATCCATCCCCCCCTTGCTTTGGGATCAGAATTTGAATAAATGTTTTATGTCGCCAGAGTACTGTCAATATTTTGGTTTATCATTTAACGCTCAAAATAACGAATGTTTTCTTCCCAGCGTGCAAAGTTTTTTCGAAAAATATATGTTTGGTAAAACGTTGATACGTTCACTATTACACCCAAGTTTGATATTCAATCATGAAATAACTGATCACGTCATATCTCCGTACTCTTGTAATAAAAAAAGTTCGGAATATAAAATTTCCAACGTTGAAAGGAAACTTGTCGAATTTACAAAAGACTTAATAGTGGGTTCAACGCCAGAAATCTCCCTTTATGTTAGTAACCTGTCTATTCAATACCTTTACAAGTTTACGAATAACCTAAATCAGCACATATCTAAAAGTATAATTTTACTAGAAATAAACAATATAGTCACCGATTTGTTAATACTAAATACTTTGAAAGTTCTCACTGTATGTGCAAGAGTAGCTGGAAACTGGGAATTGTTTATAATATATTTTTTAGGTACGGTATTAGATATTGTGGATACGTTAAAGTTAAACAAAGCACTGACTTCCCTAGAGTTTAATACTTTGATGAATAAGTTTGATACAACTTTTAATGATAAAATCAAAGTACAGACTATCACTCCCGAAACAATTTTAAATTTGGAAGTAATGAAGTTAAAATTAAAAAAGAAAATTTCTAATGCATATGATTTGAAATATGGGGGCATAAAAAACCTTCTTGATATAATAAAATGTTATATGGAAGATTTATCAAACGAAAAGGTCGACATTTCTTATAATAAGATATTTTCCCACATTAAAACTGCGGATCGAAGCCCAGAAATAATTAAATATGTGTTTATTACTTTGATAATAGTAATTCCATTAGTAAATATTTCACTAACTCTTGTCCTTATTATATTTCTTGTAATGTTTATATTTTTGTATATAAAGCTAAATCTTAATAACCGTACAGCCTGATGTAATTTAAAATCTCATTTACCGTGTTTTGGTTATCAAACATATTCTTGGCATCTTCAATCGAATTCTTATCGTATTCTCCATTGACTGTAATTAACGGCACTCGAAGAGTGGTAACACTTTTTTCATACAAATCTTCAAGAGACTGTAAATACGATTGGTCAATTGAATCAATCTCTTCGGGTCTCGCCCTTTCTTTTAACCTCTTGTAACAAATATCAGAAGTTGTTCTGATGTAAATGTAGAGGATTTTATTATAATAATCTATTATACTTGAATATTTAGTTTTAAAATCCTCAATTATAGCAGATTCTGCTGAATTAAACACGTTTTCCCTCAAGTACTTGCAAAATATTTCAAAAATGCTAAACGAAGATCGCTCCATGATAACAATTGAATTGTTTAAAGAATGTATTACCGCACTTTTTTCAATATCTGCAACACTTAACAGCGCGTTAATTTGAAATGTTAGAGCCCATCTTTTGGAGTCGTTGTAAAATAATTCCAACAAATTTAAACCCCCCACATTCCGCCACTTGTCTAGAGGTTCTGTAAATAGTTTAACATTATAGCCTCGTGTTGTTAATAAATCACAAAGACTTTCAGTAAAAGTAGACTTGCCGCTAGCAATATTACCATCAACGCATAAAATCATAAATAAAAATGCGTGAAACGGTCGAGTCTCTTATATTAAAAGCCGTTCTTGATAAACAAAATAAAAAGGCCAAGTCTTTGTTTAGTAAATTGTTAAAAGATGTATACAACAACCTCTACTTAATTGAACCGAAGAAGGTACCCCAAATTGATTTGTTTACAATAATAACCGATGCAATATTCTACATGTTGACAAATCAAAATAGCTACTTTACATGGACGTCCTACACTACAGAATTGCAAGAATGTTTAAATGATATAAAGTTTCCCAACAGGCTAAAGAGTATGGTCACCACTATAAGTGGTTATCATGACACATCGCCTATAATGACTAGACACTCGAACGAGAAACTGTTATTTAAAATTGTACAACAATTATTAAATCTGCTCCATCCGCAAAACATGGAAATCGATTTCACACAAGACGAAGACTGTCAAAATAAATTAGAAGCATTAAAATCTTTTACACATCTAAACGTTGATTCGAGCCTGGACGACTTTAAAGAATTTGCCACTAGGTTTAACGATAGCTTGGTAGTTTTAAACGAAATTGGATCATATTTTTCAACAAGCCGTCAAGATGATTTGAGGCAGCATTTGGAACAGATAAAATCTAAGATTGAATCGATATTTAATTTAGTGGGAATAACTTCGTTTAGTGAACTAACGTTGATAACAAAACGGGTTTATGAAACGTTAAGAATAAAAAAACTAGGTGACCTAATACTTCTTGAACAGGATTTTCAAATCGTGGTAATATTCAAACAACTACTTTCCAGTAACAAAATTACCGAAGTTGGTAATCTGTCGGCAGAACAATATATTCAATTATATTCCCGAATATATTTTACATCACATTTAAAACTTCCCGGTTCAATAGACGTATACAATGAATGGACCTGTTTTCAATCGATTCAAAATTATATTGATTCTCAACAAAACAATACAGAATTAATACAGTTTAAAGTGGACACTCTAACCTTGATTGGAGCAGAAGATTTGGGGACTCTCTCAGAATATTTAAGAGATTTTGGTTCATTAAATATTGTGCAAGCGTCGCGGCAGCTTAAAACGTTATACAACAATTGTGGAGAATCAGGCATAACAGTTTTAAATAGTAAGCTATCAATATACAACGAACGTTTCAACAACACTGTGATTAACGTGTTTGAAGAGGCGGAATCCCTAGTCAATATGTTTGGAGTAAATTCATTAAATCAAGTTTCCGGATTTTTAAAACGAATATATGACTTTACCGGCGTGACAAATTTTCAAGATTTTCAAAGCCAGATTGATACGTTAAGCCGCGCTTATATTGAATCGTTTGATGGAAAATTCTCACTAAATGATATAACGACACTAATTACCTCACTAAAAGAAGTTCAAGCAAATTTAGAATTTGTATATGGCGACACTTTCAATGAAAAAATAAAATTCCTCAATGAGCATTTAATGACCAAGCTAAATAGCTTATGTCCTAATATTTCTTTTGATAATTTGGTAAATTTTTTAATTGAAATCTCAAAAAACAGCGGGCAACTAAATGAAACATCGATGCAAAATATTTTGGACAAAATTAAAAATTACAGTACTCTTAAGTCGCAGGTTGAAACTCTTAAAGAAACCAATTCTTCAATAACACAAGAACTGAATGAGTGCGAAGAACGGGGGTTGAATTATTCGCGGGAAATTGAAACTCTTAAAAAAACTAACGAGTCGTTATTAGAAACAAACGACAAACTTAAAAATAAATTATATGACTTTGAAATTAGTGACACAGATCGCGCAACAGAGATTGAAAAATTAAAAACACAGTTTAATGAGTTACACAATGATCACAATAGTTTAGAAGAAAAATATAATAAATTATTAGTAGATTATAATGAGGCTGTAACTACTAAACGAGTAGGGATCACACTCCCGCGGGTTAAACGGGTCCGCGTAGAATCACCACCAACTAAATCACCACCAAAAAGGCAAAGGGGTGACGAATCAGATTAAGGTGATATCAGTGGATATCGGGTGATACCCACTCTGGGGTGAAAATAATCAAATTGTATTTAAATTAAAATTGTATATAATTGTAAACCTTAATTTTGGTGCGGTAAGATTTAAAACAGATCTCAAAGTTAACAATCGCGTGATCCCAAATCGGTAACCCGCAACTTGATAACTCAGTCAAACCAGAATGCCAGCGTGAAAGTATTATGAAAATTTTGTAGAATGGTCCCAGTACTCACCTTTTGAAAACCAACACAGTGAATACCCAACTTCACTCTCATAAATAAACCAATCCACTCTCTCTACACAGCCCGCATTTTACACCTATTAATTTGGAACACTTGTGGCATATAACGTGTCCACATTGTATATGAGTTAAGATGTTATACTCTAAACAAATTGGGCAATTTCCTTTAATATGATTTGCAAAAGTTATCTGTATTAATTCGTTCAAACGATAATTTTTAAAACAAATCAAACCAAATATTCGTTTTTTTAACATTTGTTTTTTATTTTAATTTGGTTTAGGATAAATAATAACAAGTAATGAGTTGTTTCAGATGCTATATTATCAAGACATACATTTTAAAAATGTGTAAATTACAAAAAATCAAACTTGAGAAACGCAAATTTAATAACTCCTTCTAGTATTGGCGAGTGCGTTTACGCTTATGTTCCTCCATTGTCCAAGACGTGCTCAACTATATTTACAAAATTGTGAGAAGTTAGGATGTTGTTGTATGCAGAGTCAAAGTGCATACCACAACTCTTCATTACTTCTTTCGCTTTGTTAAGTACATTAATCCCATTAGGAACAGGAGACTTGATGAAACAAGGTACGAAACCTTCATTTTTGGCTTTATTGAGAGCTTGGTTAAATTTTCTTTTTTGTATGCGAATACATTTGTACTCGCAGACCCCGTAGAGTTCCAGAAGAGTTTCTTTAATAAGGACACATAAAACATGTTTTAGTCCATCGCCGCCCGACATCACAGCAACCCTCGGTGCCTGTTCAGTCAACAACTCATTCAGTGACCGGTTCTCTTTACACAATATGTAGTTTTTAGTTTTAAATTCTGAGTTAATTTGAGCTAGCTTTTGGTTGTCTTCCAGTGATTTTGTAATTTCAGCCAAGAGTTGAGAGTTTTGATTTTTTAACTGATTATTTTCATGTTTGATTTTATACACTCCATACTTTCTTATGGAGGGCAATACTTCTTCAAAAACCCAGTCTTGAAACTTCTCAGCAATGGGCAATTTGGATTTTAAAATTAATGAATATAGCCCCGGCTCATTGATGTATACCGCATGAAATTGAAAATTCAAGGGGAGGAACTTTTCGTTCCTCCCTTCTTCAGGCATTGTTTTACGATATTTTTCTCTGACGTGATCTCTGATTGCTTTTCTTGGGTTAGAGTAGCCCAAGATTTTAGCAATCTCTTTTGCTTTAAACCAAGGATTATTTTCTCTGTCAAACAGGACAGTAACAGATTGATCATTAAATATATAAGAGGTTAATTGAGACATTTTATATAAAGTATTGTGAAATAGTACCTAGTTCTTACCTCGGCAGGAGCAGTGGCAAAAGTGACCGAGGCAGAGTGAAGTTAACGTTTAAGAATAAAGAGCGCTAAAAGTATCGCCACAAAAACCCAGTATTTAAATGTTTTAGCAACTGGTAGTTTAGAGGAAAAAATCAACTCGTATAAACCCGGTTCTGATATAAAAACTACTTTAGAATCATGATAACTACTTCCGGTTGAGTTGATTTGTATATTTCACTGATATGTGCTAGAAGAGCCTTTTTAGGGTTAGAGTAGCCCAGGATTTGAGCCACTTCTTTTCCATTGAACCAAGGATTATTTTCTCTGTCAAACAGGACAGCAACAGATTGATCATTAAATATATAAGAGGTTAAGCGAGACATTTTATATAAAGTATTGTGAAATAGTACAGATAACAGCAATATAAGTTATTACCTCGGCAGGAGCAGTGGCAAAAGTGACCGAGGCAGAGTGAAGTTAACGTTTAAGAATAAAGAGCGCTAAAAGTATCAACCAATCACTCAAATTAACTCAGAATTTAAAACTAAAAACGACATAATGTGTAAAGAGAATCAGCCGTGCAGTGGGCTCTTTCATCATAGAGTTTGTGGCTGGGGACCAAAAAACAAAAACTACAAAACTGCAAAATCAAGGGCCTCACCCTCCACGACATTGTAACAGTAAGCGAAACTAGAGTTTTCAAAATTACTGGACCAAAAAGGAAGCTCGAGGGAGAGTACGACACCCCGCCTTATGGCTACAAAATTCAAAGACTTGAGTAAAACAACACCGGAAGTGCAAGGGGGGTGAAACACCCCCTAACCCATAGAAACTAAAGTTTTCAAAATTACTGGACCAAAAAGGAAGCTCGAGGGGGGGTACGACACCCTGCCTTATGGCTACAAAATTCAAAGACTTGAGTAAAACAACACCGGAAGTGCAAGGGGGCGAAACACCCCCCTAACCCATAAATACTTTCCCCTCCCGCGAATCGCTCTGCCCCGGTCACCCGCCGGGGTAAGAACTTACGTTGCTCTGATCTGTACTATTTCACAATACTTTATATAAAATGTCTCACTTAACCTCTTATATATTTAATGATCAATCTGTTGCTGTCCTATTTGATAGCGAAAATAATCCTTGGTTCAAAAGAAAGAGTATCCCTCTAAGTTACATAAAGCTCTTTCAACGCATGTAAGTGAAAAATATAAGAAAACTCAACCGGAAGTAGGTCTACCCCACTTTGGGGTAGACCTATCCTACAATGATTCGCACAATACTTAAAATGTCTCACTTAACTTCTTATATATTTAATAAACAGGCCGTTGCTGTCCTGTTTGACAGTAAAAATACTCCTTAGTTCAAAGCAAAAGAGATTGCTCAAATCCTGGGCTACTCTAACCCACGAAAAGCAACCAGAGATCATGTCAAAAACTCATTCAGTGAATGGTTCTCTTTACACATTGTGTCGTTTTTAGTTTTAAATTCTAAGTTAATTTGAGTGAGCTGTTGGTTAGTTTTCATAACGTTTGTAATTTCTCGCATGAGTTGAGAGTTTTCATTCTTTAACTGATACATTCCATATTTTCTAATGGAGGGTAAGACATCTTCAAAAACCCAGTCTTGATACTTCTCAGCAATGGGCAATTTGGATTTTAAAATTAATGAATATAGCCCCGGCTCATTGATGTATACCGCATGAAATTGAAAATTCAAGGGGAGGGGGGCTTTTCGTTCCTCCCTTCTTCGGGCATTGTTTTACGATATTTTTCTCTGACGTCCTTACGTAGCTCTGATATGTGCTATTGCAATTTGTTTGCTGTACCTGTTGAAATGGGGGGGGGGGAAGTTTGTGAACAAAATATTGGTTGGATCTTTATAAATCTATTTTGTGACGGAAGACCTGTTCGAAAAATAAAATTGGACTTAAAATCAAATGCAGACTTTGACTCTGCCTTGGTCACTTTTGCCACTCCTCCTGCCCGAAGAAGGGAGGAACTTTTCGTTCCCCCCTTTGAATTGTTGATGAAGAAGATACGTGTAAGGCTATAAATATACTCTCTGAAAGGGGGTCTATCCGCGCCTTGGACAATGGAGGAACACAAGCGTAAACGTACTCGCCAATGCTAGAAGGAGTTATTAAATTTGCGTTTCTCAAGTTTGATTTTTTGTAATTTACACGGTGTGTCTGTGAGATGGAGTTTTAGGGTGTAGTGTTGGGGCGGGGGAGCCCGGGGTCCAGGGCCGGTTAGGTCTCGGATCCAAGTAAGTTTTATAGTCAATAGTCTTTTTCTAAATTAATATTTATACTTTCCAGGCTACTCGCCCTTGAATCTGGATAATTAGTTTTAATATATTAAAGTATTTTCATTGTCATCACATTGATATTTTACGATTTAAATGTGATAACTACTTACTTTGAAAAATATATTTTTACTAAACTCTAAAAACAACTTAGGATCAAGACTTTCTTAGGCGAGTTGAGTTGTTGAACTGACTTCGGCCTCTTCAGAGACTAAATAGACTATCTGCTATCTCTTTCCAAAAGATTTTAAAATTGTTTTTATTAAAAATACTAAAAAGTATATAATAAGTATAATCAGAGACAATATCAAAATTGGAAATTCAAGAAATGCAACAAAAACAACCTCCATTTTTAAATATTTATGTACCCGGTAGCTCCGGGTCCTCGATTGTGTAGTTTCGGTCCCTTGGATTTTATAATCTATTGCTTATAAAGAAATTAATAAATTGCATTTACATTTGTAACTATGTTATTCAAAGGGATACCCGAGGGGAAGGTTGGGGGGGGGGTTAGTCAAAATAGAATCATTTCCCCTTCCTTAAGCAAAGGCGCTTGAGAGTTTGGTTTGGAAAATGAACAATAGTCAAAGAAACAATACCTCCGGTGTACATTTCCTAACAGTTTTTGTTCTAAACTCTAAGGCTTGGGCTGATTCTGTGAATCCACAAACATAGTATTGTACAAGAGAATTTATCCAACCAATTATCACTCCATAACTAACATTGCAATGAAATATAAACATGTAAGGCAATTTAATAACGAGATTCCTAGAATTATTGAAAATATTAATTACCAATACAGTTTTTATAATCATTACTATAATCTTGATGCAAGATAATTAAGTTTGGGTGCACGCATTAAAGAACACAATAGACATTTAATATTTTTATTCATACCCTCTTTGCTCCAAGTAGGTTTGAATCTTATAAATATTTTCAAGAGCACACACGAAACTATTAAACCTATGATAAGAACAATAATTATTTAGATACTTAGATTTTAGTTTTTTAAGTGATGGCATATCGTCCAAATTTTCAACCCTGGTGTTCTTAAAAAGTCTCTGGAGGAACACTTGTTTCTCCTGACCCTTTACGTAGACGGTGGTGTTTTGTGATATTAGCTCCGCCAGTTGTCTCTTGACGTAGTTGAAGGACGTGGTTCCTTCCTGCCATGGAATTCCGTGGTAATAGTTTGCGTTGAAGATCGCCTGTCTTCTGTATTCCGGAGATAGTTTGTCAAAATTGTACGGCGATTTTACAAACCAGTGTCTCAGAAACCAATTGCCGCTGGTTTTTGTAAGTGCAATTTCTTTAATAATAAAATTGTTGTTATTGTCTTTGAATCCTTGAAAATCGATAATATAAGCGTGGTCAGCCATTGAGATGTCCTTAGATATCGGAATCAGCGAGGTAAATAGAGCTCTTTTCGGTTCCGAATCACAAAATCTGAACAAAACACTAGACCAAACACTAGTGCAGGAGTTTGGCAACTACTGGTATATTAGGGGAACCGTTCCTTTATAAAGCCTCGGAATTTGTATTATGCCCTTATTTCAAATGTTGTTTTACATGCCAAAGTTTTCACATTTCTTGTTAATTCTCAAATACTGACTTTGGGTTAAGAAAATAAAATGCTACACCCTTTGAATGTTAGTTTTATTTACATTCTAAAGGGTAAAACTTCTCTATAAATATACAGGACGGGTTAAATTTCTTATGTTCTAAGAAAGGAATGTCACCCCTTTTCCAAAACCCAATTTCAATCCCACAATAAGCGCATCTAACATAATCATTAACACGCAAATAATAAAAACCAGCTTTGGATAAATCTTTGGGGCTTAAAAATGTAACTGGCCACTCCTTAAAACTATGAAGTCTTTCGGTCTCGTAATGAAATCTAGGAGTGTTTGTTTCTTTCGTAAAATTATAATTTAATCCCACAGACACTGGCGAATGGTACATTTTAATACCACAACACGGGCTAGCGCGATCCGAGTCTTTCTTCTTTCTGAGAGATGCACCATCTCCCCGGCCGCTGTATTCCACACCGAGCGTGGTGTTGTATTCTGTAGAGAAGGCTGTGAAGTTTTTACATTTACAAATGCAATAACCAAAATGGTGACATTTCCTACAAGCCCTCCCATCAACCTGGTCACCAGGAATTTTAAAACATCTCTGCTCGCAACAATACTCCATAGTTGATCATATGCTGTAAATCTCAACACTGACTTAAATTGCCTCTTCGGGAGTTAAATAGACCCCCTTCTTTTCAAAAGATTTAATTTTTTTAATTGCTTTAATTATAAATACTAAAATACTAAGTTGTGAGGGAAAAAATTCCCCCTAATTTGCCCCTATAAAGCGGATGCTTTAATACCCCGAAGACGAGAAACGTCTCAATAAAAAGTTTTGAATATGGGTAATCTAAAATGGTTTGCATTTCCTACAATTTAACCCATTTGTGGTTTTGTAAATCTCAAATCTGCAAAATCTGCTCATAATAAAATTGAACAACAAATGCCAGAATAATATAATAATCATTGAATTGAGTATTTAAACTTGAAAGGTTTTTTATTTAAATGAGTACTTAAACTTGAAAAGGTTTAAAAGTTAAATGTCAAGACCACAGTATCCGTGAAAACGCTTTGTAATTAAAATATTATTGAAATCACCTTCAATACAAATGACACAAATAGAATAATTTATTTTATGGTTTCCAAAAATAGAAAACAAAAGAATTGGTTATTTGAATAACTTCTTGATTATTACAAATGTTTGGAAGATTTTAAAGAAAAAAACAACAATAAGAGTTAAATTATTTATTACGTGATATATATGATACATATGATACAATTGTATATGACTAAGTACTTGATGATACAAGATTCACAAATATTTTAAATACTTGAATAAACATGTCAACATTATAATATTTTCTTCTGATCAGACGAAGACGCTGGTATTTGCAGGTAGTTTTAGAGATTTTCTCTTCCATCTCTGATATGTTGTTGGGGTGCACCGTGGGTAGTATTATAAATTTCGGACGATTGGTGTATCTTAATCCTTCAATCACACAGCTGTGCGAGTTTTTTCCCAAACATAAAACTGGAATCGGTGATTCAAAGTCGTTTGCGCTTGCACGCATTATTATTTTAAAAATGTGCCTAATGACGGGATGAAAAGCTGTAATCAACTCTTGAGTCTTCTGTTTATCAAAACTGGCAATCATCGGGATGCGAATCCAAAGAATATTTTTTTTTTCATATATTGTAGATAAGTTATGTATCATTTCTCTTCTTAACTCAGACTTGCTCGTTTTATGTCCGGTGCTAAGGTACAAATCTTTAGTTTTTCTTGACGGAGAATTGATCAGGCCTACGACAATCCCGCGAACCGAACTTGGAGTTGTTTTTAATAATTCCGTGTCAAACACGTTTATAACTTGTTTGTAGAATCCTGGAGACTTGTCTGCGGTGATTTCTTGCACCTTCTTCAAATATGCACTAAATACCCCGTCCATTTTTTTAAGATATCTAGAGGTAGACTGATTGCTCAGGAACGCTGGTCACTGTTTTATAGCAAGGAGCCAGCATTCGTAAATTAATTATCTTGATAATTTATAAATTGATAAATAAGGCAATCATAAATAAGGCTCTCATCCCTCGTTGTATCCCCAGTTTCCAGCAGACCACTTTCAACAATATATCGGGTGGTAAATTATACATATGGGTTTGGGGTCCCCAATTCTCACGAAGGAGCCGTTAATTAGGAAGATTCTCTTCCTTTTTGCTCTGTAGCGTCTTTGGCGAGGCTGGTGCTGTCGAGGCAGATGTTTGTGTTGTAGTGGGGCGACCTTTGGATGAATATCTATGTAGCGTCTTTGGCGAGGCTGGTGCTGTCGAGGCAGATGTTGGTGTTGTAGTGGGGCGACCTTTGGATGAATATCTATGTAGCGTCTTTGGCGAGGCTGGTGCTGTCGAGGCAGATGTTGGTGTTGTAGTGGGGCGACCTTTGGATGAATATCTGGCGGAGTTCTGGTAGAGTCCGGTGCTGGTTGAGTTTTTGGGGGGTTGATCACTGGGGTGGAAAGCGGCTCCATTGGGTGGTCTTGATGAATTAAACGCGGAGGTTGTGTGTCGTCGTCCTTATGTTCAATTTTTACCTCCACGGGAATTGCTTCTATCCCCTCTCTCTTTTCTATAGGGCCCGTGGTCTTGTCGGGCGTACGGCCGGCCGCAAGCTTGGAATCTTGATCGATGACCCCAATGGCCCCAATTGCATCCGTCGCTCCCGTACTCTCGTACACTTCCGACCCGTCCCGCCCAGTGTTCACATCTATAGAGAATTCTCTTTTGTCCAACACGAATTCCACGCTGGGGTAGGTTGGTGATTCCTGGGGCGTATCAGCATAATCCTTTAGTATCATAAATTTTGGACGATTGGCGTATCTTAGTGCTTCAATCACACAGCCGTGCGAGTTTTTTCCCAAACATAGAACCGGAATCTCAAAATCGTTTTCGCTTGCAAGCATTATTATTTTAAAAACGTGCCCAATGACGGTAGAAAAAACTGCAATCAACTGTTGAATCTTCTGTTTATCAAAACCGGCGATTATCGGGATGTGAATCCAAAGAATATTTCTTTTTTCAGATATCGTTGACAATTTCTGTATCATTTCTCTTCTGGACTTGCTCGTTTCATGTCCAGTGGGACAATCGGTCAGGCCTACAATAATCCCGCGAACCGTACTTGGAGTTGTTTTCAATAATTCTGAATCAAACGGGTTTGTAACGTGTTTGTAGAATCCTGGAGACTTGTCTGCTGTGATTTCTTGCACCTTCTTCAAATATTCACTAAATATCCCGTCCATTTTTTAAAGATATCTAGAGGTAGACTGATTGCTCAGGAACGCTGGTCACTGTTTTATGGCAAGGAGCCAGTATTTGTAAATTACGTAAATTATAAATTGATAAATAAGGTAATCGTTCTTCGGTGTATCCTCAGCTTCTAGCAGACCACTTTCAACAATATATCGGGTGGTAAATTATATCATCTGGGTTGGAGGTCGTCCCTAATTCTCACGAAGGAGCCGTCAATTAGGAAGATTCTCTTCCTTTTTGCTCTGTAGCGTCTTTGGCGAGGCTGGTACTGTCGAGGCAGATGTTGGTGTTGTGGAGTTCTGGTAGAGTCCGGTGCTGGGGTGGAAAGCGGCTCCATTGGGTGGTCTTGATGAATTGCTTCTATCTTATTATCTTGATCCCCAGTGGCGTCCGTCGCTCCCGCACTCTCGTACACTTCCGACTCGTCCCGCCCGGTGTTCACATCCATGGAGACTTCTCCTCCGTCCAACACGAATTCCACGTTGGGGTAGGTTGGTGATTTTGGGGGGGTATCAGCATAATCAATTGGCAGAAACGCTCCAACCATATCCCCCATCATACCATGTATAGCTCTCTGCAACTCCTCTTCGGTGTAGGTTGGAGTATGCCCTTGAAATAGGTTTTCTCGGTTGGCCTCAAGGAATTCATCGAGGGGTTCTGCTCCCTCTTGTCGCAATACCCGGGAGATGAGTTTCCTCAGGTCCACGCTTGATGGTAATTTGACAGTTGAGGGGTTTATGCCCCTGGCAATACAACCAGCGTATAAGCATAAACAGAAACCACAGTCAACCGTATTGGTCTGAAGCTTAAGACCACTAGGATTCCCCTTTAAGGACCACTCTTCCCGGTTGATTTTTACACCCAACCGGCCCATTTCCCACTCGATATACTTTAGACATTCTTTTAATCTATCTGGGTACTCATTTCCCAGTGAGTCGTAGCTCCGCACAAGCCTATCTTTTAAAAAGGCGGCAATCAGGTACCAGTGCGATACACCGGGCTTCCCATCCTTCCGGATTGGTGCGGGGATGTGCACTGGGAACAGTAAGATGTCATAATCATAAATTTTTATTTTATTGGTCCACCTTTCCACCCGCAGGAAACCGCCCTGGTCAATTGCCGTGAAAAACACTGTCGGGAAAGCATATAATTTCAATCCGTCAGCGCGTTCTTCATTTTTTTTACATAAAATAGAAATGAAGTCTTCAATGATCCCTTCGCCACACAAACCCTCCGGGGTGATACGGTGTGGCCCCATTCTTCTTCTTGTATCCACGATCCAGACTATGATACTTCCTACTATATGATGTGTAAATGTTTTATCTTTAAAAAAAATTAAAATCACAAGGACGTGAAACTATGCAATAAATAGTCTGTGATGCCCCTAGATATCCCGGGTGGCAATATTCAAATCATATATATATATTCGCCAGAGCCCCGTTTGTTCAAAGCCCCATTACCGGCGCCAAGGTTGGGGTTGACTTGACTGGGAGAAGCTTTAAGTTCCGCATCCACAGTCCTTAATAGGGTCCCTAACTTACTAACTAAATATATTCTAAGTTTTTTTTTTGACCTTTGGGGGTGCCCCGTCTAAGTTGTCAGAAAAGTCAGTCGTTATGTCAGTATTTCACTAAAGTGGATAGTGTGTCCGCAGCTTACGAACTTAGAGCTTCAGAACCGTGTCCGTATTTCACGTACATAATCGGTTCTGTATCCGTATTTCACGAACCAAGCTCTCACTACCGTGGCCATATTTTTAGTCAGTAGTATGTCAGTATTTTATGAAAATTCCCCCATCTACAACTTACCCAACCTCTGTGTAACCTACCTAACCCACCCAACAGACGCATGCCTTAAAACTACCCACCCGAGTGGTAAAACATTCCCCCTATCTAACTTAAAAACTAAGTTGTCAGAAAAGTCAGTCGTTATGTCAGTATTTCACTAAAGTAGATAGTGTGTCCGCAGCTTACGAACTTAGAGCTTCAGAACCGTGTCCGTATTTCACGTACTTGATCGGTTCTGTATCCGTATTTCACGAACCAAGCTCTCACTACTAAACTATTCTAAGCTACGGGTGAGGGACAATTGGGAAATTGGAAGGAGACCCTCTGCGTGGATTGTAACCGCCAGCGCAAAGAGCCATAAAGGAAAGGAGGTTTGGAGGGTTTAGGATATGAAAAGTTTTGGTGCTGGAAGGGAATTGCTCTTCGTTAACACCGCAAGGCAACCGGAGCAATTCGATAGGACTTATAACTACGAAGAGAGGACTTACCCAACCTCTGTGTAACCTACCTAACAGACGCATGCCTTAAAACTACCCACCCGAGTGGTAAAACATTCCCCCTATCTAACTTAAAAACTAAGTTGTCAGAAAAGTCAGTCGTTATGTCAGTATTTCACTAAAGTAGATAGTGTGTCCGCAGCTTACGAACTTAGAGCTTCAGAACCGTGTCCGTATTTCACGTACTTGATCGGTTCTGTATCCGTATTTCACGAACCAAGCTCTCACTACTAAACTATTCTAAGCTACGGGTGAGGGACATTTTGGGAAATTGGAAGGAGACCCTCTGCGTGGATTGTAACCGCCAGCGCAAAGAGCCATAAAGGAAAGGAGGTTTGGAGGGTTTAGGATATGAAAAGTTTTGGTGCTGGAAGGGAATTGCTCTTCGTTAACACCGCAAGGCAACCGGAGCAATTCGATAGGACTTATAACTACGAAGAGAGGACTTACCCAACCTCTGTGTAACCTACCTAACATATGCATGCCTTAAAACTACCCACCCGAGTGGTAAAACATTCCCCCTATCTAACTTAAAAACTAAGTTGTCAGAAAAGTCAGTCGTTATGTCAGTATTTCACTAAAGTAGATAGTGTGTCCGCAGCTTACGAACTTAGAGCTTCAGAACCGTGTCCGTATTTCACGTACTTGATCGGTTCTGTATCCGTATTTCACGAACCAAGCTCTCACTACTAAACTATTCTAAGCTACGGGTGAGGGACAATTGGGAAATTGGAAGGAGACCCTCTGCGTGGATTGTAACCGCCAGCGCAAAGAGCCATAAAGGAAAGGAGGTTTGGAGGGTTTAGGATATGAAAAGTTTTGGTGCTGGAAGGGAATTGCTCTTCGTTAACACCGCAAGGCAACCGGAGCAATTCGATAGGACTTATAACTACGAAGAGAGGACTTACCCAACCTCTGTGTAACCTACCTAACAGACGCATGCCTTAAAACTACCCACCCGAGTGGTAAAACATTCCCCCTATCTAACTTAAAAACTAAGTTGTCAGAAAAGTCAGTCGTTATGTCAGTATTTCACTAAAGTAGATAGTGTGTCCGCAGCTTACGAACTTAGAGCTTCAGAACCGTGTCCGTATTTCACGTACTTGATCGGTTCTGTATCCGTATTTCACGAACCAAGCTCTCACTACTAAACTATTCTAAGCTACGGGTGAGGGACATTTTGGGAAATTGGAAGGAGACCCTCTGCGTGGATTGTAACCGCCAGCGCAAAGAGCCATAAAGGAAAGGAGGTTTGGAGGGTTTAGGATATGAAAAGTTTTGGTGCTGGAAGGGAATTGCTCTTCGTTAACACCGCAAGGCAACCGGAGCAATTCGATAGGACTTATAACTACGAAGAGAGGACTTACCCAACCTCTGTGTAACCTACCTAACATATGCATGCCTTAAAACTACCCACCCGAGTGGTAAAACATTCCCCCTATCTAACTTAAAAACTAAGTTGTCAGAAAAGTCAGTCGTTATGTCAGTATTTCACTAAAGTAGATAGTGTGTCCGCAGCTTACGAACTTAGAGCTTCAGAACCGTGTCCGTATTTCACGTACTTGATCGGTTCTGTATCCGTATTTCACGAACCAAGCTCTCACTACTAAACTATTCTAAGCTACGGGTGAGGGACATTTGGGAAATTGGAAGGAGACCCTCTGCGTGGATTGTAACCGCCAGCGCAAAGAGCCATAAAGGAAAGGAGGTTTGGAGGGTTTAGGATATGAAAAGTTTTGGTGCTGGAAGGGAATTGCTCTTCGTTAACACCGCAAGGCAACCGGAGCAATTCGATAGGACTTATAACTACGAAGAGAGGACTTACCCAACCTCTGTGTAACCTACCTAACATATGCATGCCTTAAAACTACCCACCCGAGTGGTAAAACATTCCCCCTATCTAACTTAAAAACTAAGTTGTCAGAAAAGTCAGTCGTTATGTCAGTATTTCACTAAAGTAGATAGTGTGTCCGCAGCTTACGAACTTAGAGCTTCAGAACCGTGTCCGTATTTCACGTACTTGATCGGTTCTGTATCCGTATTTCACGAACCAAGCTCTCACTACTAAACTATTCTAAGCTACGGGTGAGGGACATTTTGGGAAATTGGAAGGAGACCCTCTGCGTGGATTGTAACCGCCAGCGCAAAGAGCCATAAAGGAAAGGAGGTTTGGAGGGTTTAGGATATGAAAAGTTTTGGTGCTGGAAGGGAATTGCTCTTCGTTAACACCGCAAGGCAACCGGAGCAATTCGATAGGACTTATAACTACGAAGAGAGGACTTACCCAACCTCTGTGTAACCTACCTAACATATGCATGCCTTAAAACTACCCACCCGAGTGGTAAAACATTCCCCCTATCTAACTTAAAAACTAAGTTGTCAGAAAAGTCAGTCGTTATGTCAGTATTTCACTAAAGTGGATAGTGTGTCCGCAGCTTACGAACTTAGAGCTTCAGAACCGTGTCCGTATTTCACGTACTTGATCGGTTCTGTATCCGTATTTCACGAACCAAGCTCTCACTACTAAACTATTCTAAGCTACGGGTGAGGGACAATTGGGAAATTGGAAGGAAACCCCCTGCGTGGATTGTAACCGCCAGCGCAAAGAGCCATAAAGGAAAGGAGGTTTGGAGGGTTTAGGATATGAAAAGTTTTGGTGCTGGAAGGGAATTGCTCTTCGTTAACACCGCAAGGCAACCGGAGCAATTCGATAGGACTTATAACTACGAAGAGAGGACTTACCCAACCTCTGTGTAACCTACCTAACATATGCATGCCTTAAAACTACCCACCCGAGTGGTAAAACATTCCCCCTATCTAACTTAAAAACTAAGTTGTCAGAAAAGTCAGTCGTTATGTCAGTATTTCACTAAAGTAGATAGTGTGTCCGCAGCTTACGAACTTAGAGCTTCAGAACCGTGTCCGTATTTCACGTACTTGATCGGTTCTGTATCCGTATTTCACGAACCAAGCTCTCACTACTAAACTATTCTAAGCTACGGGTGAGGGACAATTGGGAAATTGGAAGGAAACCCCCTGCGTGGATTGTAACCGCCAGCGCAAAGAGCCATAAAGGAAAGGAGGTTTGGAGGGTTTAGGATATGAAAAGTTTTGGTGCTGGAAGGGAATTGCTCTTCGTTAACACCGCAAGGCAACCGGAGCAATTCGATAGGACTTATAACTACGAAGAGAGGACTTACCCAACCTCTGTGTAACCTACCTAACATATGCATGCCTTAAAACTACCCACCCGAGTGGTAAAACATTCCCCCTATCTAACTTAAAAACTAAGTTGTCAGAAAAGTCAGTCGTTATGTCAGTATTTCACTAAAGTGGATAGTGTGTCCGCAGCTTACGAACTTAGAGCTTCAGAACCGTGTCCGTATTTCACGTACTTGATCGGTTCTGTATCCGTATTTCACGAACCAAGCTCTCACTACTAAACTATTCTAAGCTACGGGTGAGGGAAAATTGGGAAATTGGAAGGAAACCCCCTGCGTGGATTGTAACCGCCAGCGCAAAGAGCCATAAAGGAAAGGAGGTTTGGAGGGTTTAGGATATGAAAAGTTTTGGTGCTGGAAGGGAATTGCTCTTCGTTAACACCGCAAGGCAACCGGAGCAATTCGATAGGACTTATAACTACGAAGAGAGGACTTACCCAACCTCTGTGTAACCTACCTAACATATGCATGCCTTAAAACTACCCACCCGAGTGGTAAAACATTCCCCCTATCTAACTTAAAAACTAAGTTGTCAGAAAAGTCAGTCGTTATGTCAGTATTTCACTAAAGTGGATAGTGTGTCCGCAGCTTACGAACTTAGAGCTTCAGAACCGTGTCCGTATTTCACGTACTTGATCGGTTCTGTATCCGTATTTCACGAACCAAGCTCTCACTACTAAACTATTCTAAGCTACGGGTGAGGGACAATTGGGAAATTGGAAGGAAACCCCCTGCGTGGATTGTATCCGCCAGCGCAAAGAGCCATAAAGGAAAGGAGGTTTGGAGGGTTTAGGATATGAAAAGTTTTTGTGCTGGAAGGGAATTGCTCTTCGTTAACACCGCAAGGCAACCGGAGCAATTCGATAGGACTTATAACTACGAAGAGAGGACTTACCCAACCTCTGTGTAACCTACCTAACATATGCATGCCTTAAAACTACCTATACCACTCAATTATTAAATTATTATTCAAAAATAACCATATTTAGCTTCAAACTAAAAATGGGGAGATGTGGGGAATATCGCGTTTTTGATTTTTTGGGGTGGTTGGGCCCAACCGGGGTTATGAGGAGGGAAACACTTATCACTACGAAGAGCACTAGCCCAACTAACAGTTACGCGTCGCTGTCGACGTATAAATACTACTCTTTTGGTTAGTCATAATTTTAAAATACCCATATTTAAAATACCAGTGATTTGCGAGATGTTGGTCACGAAGCACTAACCCAATACTAATACACTAATATTTGCACGACGTATCACTCTTTTAAAATACCCCCAAATAACTTACAAACTAAAATAACAAGCGATTTTGGAAATTTCGAGCGCGTCTTAGGATCCTTTGCGGTAGTTTGGCCTAACCGACGTTATGAGGAGGGGAACACTTATAACTACTAAGAGAACAAACCTCTACATACTACTTAACCTACTTCGCCAGAGCCCCGTATGTGTAAAGCCTCGTACACCACGTCACGGTAGGGGTTGACTTGACCAGGAGAGGCTATGTTTTGCGCCGTTGCCTTGGTCCTTGTACAAGGTTCGCGGTCCTGGACTTAATGCCCAGGATCGGGCTGACATCCTATTTATAACCGGTATATTCTTTTTTAACCATACATTTAAAATTAAATTAAAGTTTGACAAATTCAAAATTACCTTTACAGAGCCATTTATCAAAGACTTCAAATACAGAAATAGCAAAAAGAATTTAACATTGTTACTTTTGGTGATTTCCCCTAAGGTATTGTAATATTTTATGTTGAAACACTGAACAAATTCTTATGTTTTTCTAAAGGAGACAAAATGAGTTTTATAACCAAGAAGAAGTCTAATGGACTCGTTTTTCAAAGGGTTTTCTGGTAAATTATATCACGCGAAAAAACCTCAATATTGCCAATGTTAATTAAAATATACTGATTGTCTTTAAACCACACTGCACAACATTCAAATAGACTAATGATTAACCTCTAGAGACCGGGTCTGTTTTAAGTCATGTAAATAAAAACACAATTTGAAATTTTTAAATATGATTTATTTTTCACAAGTTTTACAAATGAGTACAAATATGTGCAAATATGTGCGGCGAGTTCTATTTTATACCCAACAGTAGCCTGGCAAGTGAATTTTAATCCTACAAAGAGGACACGATTTATTTACTTTAAGCCATTTAAATATACACGTTGTACAAAACACGTGTTGACAATCCTTAAGACTGATACAATCTTTTTTCGTGTCAAGGCAAACTGGACAATCGGTTTCAGATTCTACTTTTGTAAATGGATTGGGCAGATTCCTCTTCACAAATTCAGAAATTTGTAATCCTCGCGACGTATATGTTTGAAAATCGATTAATTTGCAATATTTAATAATATCTTCATCGCTGAGCGTTTGATGTTTTGAGACGGACCACCAGCACAAAATATTTTTAAACGTATCCAGAAGAAAAGAATCAAGAGTTTGACATTTACTTATTAGCGAGCCAAACAGTAGTTTTAAAAGATCGATTTGATTACCCACTTTCGAGAAGTAAATGTAGCATATTAAATTTTTACTTAATGATTGGTGTTTTATGAGATATGGCCATAGAACCATTTTATAATACTCTTCTTCGTCTGTATTGTGAAATTTACACCGTGGATTAACCCCATCCACCATCCACAACATAAAATCTTGAGTCAGCTTCATGGATTTTATTATGACAATTGGATCAATCTTATGGTAAAACTGTCTAAGAATCCACTCCGGGACATTTTGGTGTTCCACAACTGCATTCCAGTCGAACTTGTGATTGAATTTGACCAACACTGCTTCAGAGAGATTTTGGTACTTAACCAAAAGCGAAAAGTTAATTTTTGATTGAAAACTTTCTATATCTTTAGTCGTCAGTCTTTGGTGGATGACAATTTCGTTGAAATTTAAAACTTCTTTAAACTTCAACATGAACCCGTGCGTGAACTGTTCTCTCCGGTATAGTATTCTCCAAAGGTTGACTGGGAGTTGATGAATTTTTTCCGTAATTTTTTCCAATTTAGTGAAGTGTAGGAATTGACTGCTGTTATCTAACGTCTCCTGTTCCAATGAAGTATACAAACTGTACAAGTCAGAAGGATCCGTAAGTTTGTCTATAAAGGCGGTAACACCATCAGCGCTTTTAATAGAATTTAAAATCTTCCACAAAATCTTTTTCCTAGTTAGGTGGGTTGACTTGATACCCATACTTTGGCAAATAGCTTTGAGTTCGTAAAATGTAATTCTCTCCACCATGGTTCTAGTTACCTATCACAAATCAACTCAAAAACAAACAACAACTTTACCGAACACGCAGGAGTTCATTACAGGAACTACTGGTATGTGTGGAGAACCGTTCCCTTATAAACCCTCAGAAAATAGAATTCGCAAAGTATTTGTGTATTTATTTCAAATGTTGACGGGGGTGGGGGAATTTGTTGAAACCGTTTCTTTGAATTTTATACGCGCGGGTGTGTGTAGAAATGAAGCGTATTCTGTTGGTGTTTGCGTGCGGCGGGGGACTGAGTCTGAGTGGAACGATCACATCACCAATAATCTAAAATTATTAAAATTAAAGCAATTAGAATTCAATTCATAAATGGAACTTTGAACAAAACAGTTTTAACTGTTGTAGTTAAATTTAACTTAGTTTTTGATTTAGCGAAATAACATTGTTGACTCGGATAGTACTCATGGAGACTTGTCGGTTAACACTAGTTAAAAATCACAAGTGCCGAGCCGAAAAATAAGATAACATTTAAAAATCCCGATTCACAGAATTAACCCAAGTCTTGGTCTAAATGTTAGGAAACACTGACCCAAGAGGGTGTTGTCGTGCTAAAATCTCGCGGCGTTGTGGCGCGGGTGTGTGGTGGGTTCTGGGCACGGGTTAGTCTTGATAATTGCAACATTCTCATTTGCAAATAATAATATTTCAAAAGATAATTTTAAAATTGAATTTTGAATTGTGTCGCGTTGATGAGACAGACACTAGAATCAGTTGTTAGTTAAATAGCGGCGAGTGCGAATGTTTATAGGTGTTAGTACTCCGCGATTCCCGTTAAATATTACAAGTCCCGAGAGTCAAAAATCCACATAATTCAAAATATTTCAAAATAATTTAAAGTCCCCAGATTAAAAGTTTGAAAAAATCACAAGTGCCGAGCCGAAAAATAAGATAAAATTTAAAAATCCCGATTCACAGAATTAACCCAAGTCTTGGTCTAAATGTTAGGAAACACTGACCCAAGAGGGTGTTGTCGTGCTAAAATCTCGCGGCGTTGTGGCGCGGGTGTGTGGTGGGTTCTGGGCACATGGTAACCTTGAGAATGTTTCATTTGCAAATAATAATATTTCAAAAGATAATTTTAAAATTGAATTTTTAATTGTGTTGCCTTGATGAGACAGACACTAGAATCAGTTGTTAGTTAAATAGCGGCGAGTGCGAATGTTTATAGGTGTTAGTCCCCAGATTAAAAGTTTAGAGCCCAATAGTTGGTTTCTAAGTGTTGGGAAATCACTGTGTTGGTTTCTAAGTGTTGGGAAATCACATTTCCAAAAAGTCCAGAGCCCTAAAATTAAATAAAATTAACTCATTGTAGAATCGTACAAGTCCCGAATCTGCCTAAATCTTAATAATTTAAAACCCCAGAATCGGTATAAGTGATACAGGAACACTGACCCAAGAGGGTGTTGTCGTGCTAAAATCTCGCGGCGTTGTGGCGCGGATGCGTGGTAGTTTCTAGGCACATGGTAACCCTGAGAATGTTTCATTTGCAAATAATAATATTTCAAAAGATAATTTTAAAATTGAATTTTGAATTGTGTCGCCTTGATAAGACAGACACTAGAATCAGTTGTTAGTTAAATAGCGGCGAGTGAACTTGTGCGAGTGTTTATAGGTGTTAGTCCCCAGGTTAAAAGTTTAGAGCCCAATAGTTGATTTCTAAGTGTTGGGAAATCACTGTAAAATTTTACAAGTCCAGAGCCCTAAAATTAAACAAAATTAACTCATTGTAGAATCGTACAAGTCCCGAATCTGCCTAAATAATAATAATTTAAAACCCCAATTTTAAAATTGCATTTTGAATTGTGTCGCCTTGATAAGACAGACACTAGAATCAGTTGTTAGTTAAATAGTGGCGAGTGAACTTGTGCGAGTGTTTATAGGTGTTAGTCCCCAGGTTAAAAGTTTAGAGCCCAATAGTTGATTTCTAAGTGTTGGGAAATCACTGTAAAATTTTACAAGTCCAGAGCCCTAAAATTAAATAAAATTAACTCATTGTAGAATCGTACAAGTCCCGAATCTGCCCAAATAATAATAATTTAAAACCCCAATTTCAAAATTGCATTTTGAATTGTGTCGCCTTGATGAGACAGACACTAGAATCAGTTGTTAGTTAAATAGCGGCGAGTGCGAATGTTTATAGGTGTTAGTCCCCAGATTAAATGTTTAGAGCCCAATAGTTGGTTTCTAAGTGTTGGGAAATCGCTGTAAAATTTTACAAGTCCAGAGCCCTAAAATTAAATAAAATTAACTCATTGTAGAATCGTACAAGTCCCGAATCTGCCTAAATCTTAATACTTTAAAACCCCAGAATCGGTATAAGTGATACAGGAACACTGACCCAAGAGGACGTTGTCGTGCTAAAATCTCGCGGCTTTTTAAAGTTTTTGAGTTAGCGAATTAACCCACAAGACGGTTTTACTTCTCCATTTTAATACTACTCCTCAACATGAATAATATGGGGACTTTTAAGACCCGTAGGACGGGGCCGTGATATTTTATCGGGCCGAAACCTTGCACCTGGCGTGCGATTTGGCAACCTTGGACAAGAACGCTCGGTTTGGCAACGCCCGCGCGCCCCGGATGCGAACATTCCACGTAGCCCACTTTCAAATTTTGGTAACAAATGACGCATGCGTGGAGGCCTCTCAAAAGGTGGAAACGGGAGTGGTCCGATTTCACCATATTTCTGTCTCACTCGCACACCTCTTTACTCTCTCACACTAAACTGCATCGGCCCGCCACGCCGACTGATTCAATTGTATTTTATACTGGATCTTGTTAAAAACCGTTATCATATGAACTGTATTAATTCAATTTTTGTAAACAAATATTTTGATTAAAATTATCTGTTGTTTAATTTAAATAAAAAATACTAAAAAATACTCTTTTCAGTTATTTAAAGTGATCATATTTTAGCGAAACTTTGGTATGTGAATTGACCCAATTCTGGCCTATTTATATGCTTTGCGAGCGAATGTTAAAACTTAAATCTGTTAAAATACATTCTGGAACATACTAATAAATTATATCAAAAATAATTAAAAATAATTATGATATATGAGTTGAGCTAGGCACATTTTAGTTGTATATTTGTGTTTATTATTCCTCATTTGATAATGTGTAAAATATAATACAACAAGTGGGACAATTTAACTTTAAATCTTACTATTAAACAGGAACAACTTTACAAGTTAAAATACAATCATAAAAAATACCCTTAAAAATGATTTGAGCTACAACGTAATAAAATATTTCGTATAAATATTCATAACACTTAAATTTCCACCGACAAGACCACACCACAAATAATTCTCAGAACACCATACGTAACAACACAAGCACATTATACTTTAGAGTTCATTTCAGCTGATCGCGGTTGAGGTATTTTTCAAATCGTGACATAGTTTGAAGACTCATCTTTTGATACCGACGAATAAGATTCCAATAATGGTTTTTTAATGAATTGCTTGTATATTTAACTCTGGTATTGTAAATTATAGAAATTAATCTCTCCGACATATCTTGTGTTTGGCAAATTAAAGGCCAATATGATATGTTTAAGTAAGATTCTATATCAATATATGAAATATAACACAGCTCTAATTCACTGGGCGTCGAAATCAAAAACAATAATAAGTCTTCGGATAAATTCTGCATACGTAGAAGTTGTTGTATGTTGATTGCAGTATACTTTTTAAAAATTATATCTTCTGGTATGAAATAGCCCCTTTTTACAATAATGTCCAAATCCAGATAATCTTGAAACCTGTACAGAATATCAGCTGTTAACCTAATGTTTTGAGAAAGAATTACCCAGTTAATTTTATGTCGGAATTCCATCAAAAATGGCGTTTTCAAATTATTTGAAAGAGAAATCATGTTCCAACTGTCGGTTGGGAAGTTTAATAGTTTGTTTCTCAATATTTCCAGCACAGATTCATTTCTTACTTTGATGTATAAATGTAGCACTTCTACGGTTGATAGATTCGATAAATTCCCGTACACATTATTGTTTTGCTCTAATAATGCAATTAATTTGTTCATCTTCTCCATATTTAGTTATATTTTAAAACTTACCAGGAAAAACTATTATTTTCACTAAATAAAAAGTATAAAATTACTAGCCACATCTAAACTGTAACAACAATACATACGTGCACGCGGATAACAAAAGGCCACCGCGGCTTCCTGTGTTTGTTTATATACCACTTCCTTGAGAATTTTAAAATTCTCGAGGTTACGAAGGCTAATGTAGTTCTGTTGTACAATTGCGTGTTGCGCAACTGGGTCACGGTGTGAGTACAATTGCGTGTTGCGCAACTGGGTCACGGTGTGAGTCGCCGGTCACTATTTACACAAGATCCCCGAGCGAGTTTCCGTGTTCTGCAACCGGATTTCCGGGCTGGTTTGTCCCCGAGAGAGTGTCTAGAATCGTTTCTTGGTTCGAAGTCAGTCAGTTCAACAACTCAACTCGCCCAAGAGAGTTCTTATGATCCTAAGTTGTTTTTAGAGTTTAGTAAAAATATATTTTTCAAAGTAAGTAGTTATCACATTTAAATCACATTTAAATCACATTTAAATCACATTTAAATATATCATACAACTGAAAGTGTAAACAAATGACTTTTAGACATCTTTAAAAATTTAAAAGTAAATAACTAATTTCACTTAAATATATCGTGAACTTGCAAACGCGTCATTTTGAAATGGAGAGCGTGTATACACCCCAGCAAAAGAAGATTGTTACACGCATTCTAAGATTTCTGATCATGCAATCCAAATTCACCCTATTGCAAGAAGAGTATCATCACGAATTCCAACATTTAATAAACAGATTATTATTTAAATTTCCGCCCGACGAACAACAATCAATTATACACAAGGTTTCTCAAAAGCGACAATATCGCAAAAAAAACTCAAAACCACCTTCAGTAGATAATAACATACAGCAGTGTTCCGCCACGAATCAAGAGACGACAGAAGTGCGTAACGACTCAGAAAGTTTGAACTTTGCAGAAGAAGGAAATTTAATTGGATTAATTCAAGTTAGACAAGCGGATGAAGAATCTATTGTTGGTGTCACAGATGACTGTATACTATTTCCGGAAAATCCTAACAGGATGGTGATCACGGCCCCAGAACTATCGTTAGAAGAACAAGAATATTTATCGACGTTATCGACGTTTTAAAACGGCTTGACAGAAAACAGGTTTTAAAATGTGTATAATTAAATAGTATATAAAAATATCTCTATAGTCCTCAGCAACCTGGCACCTACAACCTGGCCTTACTAGACCTTCTTCCAACCCTATAATAGTATAAGGCATAGTCTTTTGGGGTAATACCCATGAGTCATATACTAAACCATTATATTTGCAGCAGAAACATATTTTAAGATTGATTTTATACAAAACCAGATATGAATGATCAAAACCCCTTTTCATAAGTCAGAGAATTTTTTCGTTTAAATATATTTATGTTTATAAAGTTCTAAAACTAAAACTTTTCTAAAACTTTTCTACAATAAAAGTGGAAATATGCCCCAAAATGAGAATGAGTATAGAAAAAAATTAAGGAAAGCTAACCAGTTTTTTATTCCCAAGCCAACCAATACATTTTTTACAAAAACTTTCAATTTTATAGCTCCGAAACTGTTTAATAAACTTCCTGAAAATGTTAAAATTGCATTTAATATTAATTTTTTTTTATGTAGATTAAGGAAATGGTTATTTCAACTAGAGAATACTGATTGTTATTTCAAATTCAGCAATAGTTTTATTTTTGATATTATAGCTGAGGGTTCACACGGGGACTATGCATTGCATGCAATGAGCTTCGACGGCACCTGGGGAGACCAACCCCAGAGGCAAGTCTCTGGAGAGGTGCCATAAGCCGCCTGAAAGAGTAAACCTTAGAATATTATAATACGTGTATAATTTATATGATAGACTATATGAATCTACAAATACAGTTTTATTTATTTTCTGTAATTAGTTTTTATGCACTGAGCACACGCTGAATTTCAGTGTTCATGAGAGAAATAAGACGCGTCAAATATTTAATTTTGTATTTTTCTTAACGTTTAATTTTAACGCTAAATTTACGTTTAATTTTTGTTTAATTTTTGTATACACATAGGTTGTCTGAGACAATTGTGTTTATTATATTTCGATCATTTCTGTTCGCCTACTTTACATTATTTTTAATTTAAGTGATGGAACCCTATAGCAGGCTTTGTCTTAAGAGGACCTATTGTTTTTTCATTATTTTATTTTTATTTTTATGCCAGCCTGACAAGTAAAATGTACATTATTATTTATTTAAGTTACAAACAAGCTGTGTAATTAAAAATAAAGTTAATACGGGTTGAGTTGTGTGTTTTTTGTGTGTTTTTTGTTATAATTTTGAATTTTTAAAATTATTATTCTGAAACCAATATTACCCCGATTGTAGAGTGCGCCCCGGGGAAATTTAAAGTAAATAATCTCAAACGAAGAACTAATATTTCTAATCACTCCCCCATTTATATATAGAATTCCTTGCAGCATTCTAATACTTCTAGAAGATGGTTGGCACCACCGTGCGGATTTTCTAGTGATCAACGTTGGAGGAACACATCGCAACTGGGGTAATCTCTATGATTGTAGTGCATGATCAGTGCATGATCAGTGCATAATCACTCGAGAGTTTATTATTTTTACATATTTTTTTGTTATAAATAAAATCATGAAAAAGTCTAAGAAATCTCAAACTGCTGTGTGCACTTGTATGAATATTAAGAGAAAAAAACGCCCCACTATTGGTTATTTTAAATATTCTACCGCAAAAGGACCAAAATCTTTTACCAAGCTTAGAAATAAATGCCCAAAAAGGTCTAGATCGCGGTCTAGAACTAGACGATCTAGGTCGCGAAGTCGTTCTCGGTCGAGAAGTAAATAAAATTATATAAAAAATGTCTAATTGTGTTTTTGTAAAATACAGAGACGTATTGAAATTTGAAGATTTTCATTTAAACCATCCTGCTACTTATTTGCCCTTTGTTGTTTATAACTGGTTAGCTCTTGGAATACTGCCGAAAATCTACAGTCACGAGGAATGGGGTGTTGAAAATAGCAGAAAAGAGCTTTTACAAAATAAAAATCACCTCTTGGATGTTTTGGTTGTAATTATCAATTGTGTTTTGGGAATCAAAATAAAACTTAATGATGAATTGTACAGAAAAAATGTGGAATACTTGAAAGGGGTTAAACATCTTTCAAAAGACGTTGTTCTTCCGTTTATTACAATTGAGAATTACATGTCTATTAAGGACTCCAAGTTATTTATTGATAGCATTTCAAAATTCTTTCCGGTGGGGTCCATTAAGAAATCAACAGACGCTATACCGTGTTCTAGGCTTTATGAAATAGTTAGTGGAATGATCGCTTGGGGTAGTTCGTACTGGCTAGTAATACATTTCACAACATTGGTTATAGATAAAATGGAGGAATCTAAACTTAAAGAAGAATATCAAGAAGCTTTATGCAGTTTAACGGGATTTTTTGATCTTTTATTACCATGTTCGATATGCAGATATCACTATTCAAGTTTGTTTAAGTTCAACGAAGAAGAAGATTTTGCCCGGCCGTTTCAGTTAACTCTTCCATTTGAATCAATGATGTACGCCAAGAATAACGAACTCTTTGAGTTTTATAGTATACTTCACGACAACTGTAAACCCATGGACAGGAGGGAAAGATTAGGTGTGGAATATCATAAAAAACAATATGAAAAATTTTACAATATTGTTTTTTATCCGCGACTGTCCAAGGAGGAGGGAATACATCAAAAATCACCAAGAGACTAAGTGTTTCTCAGTCTAGATTTTTCCTCTTCTAAATTACTTTGAATCTACATATTCCATTTTTGTATTAGTGGAAAACGCTCTGTGTTACAAAATTTAATCTAAATTTTATTTTTTTTTTCTTCTTTTCTCAAATATTAATGCAATTTTGTTATTTTTTTTACATTAATTGAATTAATAAATAAACATTAACTTTAAACTTTGCTTTAACGAAACCTGAATTTTCCCCTCTGATATGATAAAAAGATAGTCTATTTAGTCTCTGAAGCGGCCGAGGTAAGTTCAACAACTCAACTCGCCTAAGAAAATCTTGATCCTAAGTTGTTTTTAGAGTTTAGTGAAAATATATTTTTTAAAGTAAGTAGTTATCACATTTTTACTGGAGTGCAACATAAAGAGAATAATTTAGTGTGAAAGAAACCTATATGACGGAAGACCCGTTCGAAAAATAAAATTTGATGGAAAGCCATTAAAATTGGACTTAAAATCAAATGCAGACTTTGACAGGATAGGGGTTGAATTTTTGAGCAGTAGGGCTATGCTAAATAGTGGATTCTCTAGAGAAAGGATTATAAAAAAAGTAGCTAAATTCTCCACGATGAATTAGAATATAACATTTATTTTGACGATACTTTTAGCGCTCTTTATTCTTAAACGTTAACAGACAAAAACACCGCAAAACAAGACTGGAAGTACGAGGGGGGTGAAACGCCCCCCTAACCCATAATGAGAAACATACAATCTTTCTTAGCGAGCCAGGTCTTTATGTTTTTGTGGGTTAGTCAAATGACGAAATATTTTAACAAGATAGTGATAACTTGTACAACATTAAAGATTTTAAGTTTTGGAGTTGGTAAACTAAAACCTTAAAATAATAATAGTTGATAAACTCTGAAACAATGCCGCTTGTGTGTGAACGCTTATGATAACATCCATAGTCCTAAGCTACCCTCTTCCTCTTTTAATCCAAACTTCTCGTATTTTTTTTCAATCTCCTCCCCCGTCCAACTTGCAAGTCGATTGCAAACTCGATCCTCTCCTCTCCCTCCTCATCTGAAGAGTCATCATACTTTGGGTTTAAATTTAATGACCACGTAATCTACCTCTTCTTGTTTAAATTCTCCAAACTCTTTGAGGCTAGTATATGGACGATCTGTTTCACCACAATCATCCTCAATCCAAAATGATTCGCGCTCATGCCATTTGTCTTTGGTATAAATGTGGACGTCCAATTTGTTATACTTTGAAAAAAAATCTGCTTTTTGAATAATCTGCTTCTCTGAGAACCCGCTAAGGGACATGGCCTTAGTATCTATAAATTCGAATTCTATTCTGTCAAAATTTCCATTAGATTTTACTTCCAATTTCAAAAGTTCCCCGTTGAAATCTATTTTGCGAACGAGTCTCCCGTCCTTCATCAAATTTATAATGATCCAGCCAACTCCACTGTCCTCCGACGCGCCCGCGCCCTGAGCGCGTTGGTGGCGACATGCTTGGCAAATGCTTTCGCCTAGGTAACAGACATCATCATCATCACACGAATCGCTTTCGCTTAGGTACGAGACATCATCACACGGATCCATGTTGAAGACTATGTAGGAGTTTGAAACTACAGTATGTATGTAAATGGTAGGTATGTTTTGTTTCACACGGAGAAACTATTATATTCCCCTGCTTTCAACAAATTCTCCCACCCCCGTCAACATTTGAAATAAGGGCATAATACAAATTCCGAGGCTTTATAAAGGAACGGGTCCCCCCAATATACCAGTAGTTGCTGAACTCCTGCACTGGTGTTTGGTCTGATAGAGAACCGAAAAGAGCTCTATTTACCTCGCTGATTCCGATATCTAAGGACGTCTCAACATGGCTAAACATGCTTATATTATCGATTTTCAAGGATTTAAAGACAACAAAAACAATTTTATTATTAAAGAAATTGCACTTACAAAAACCAGCGGTAATTGGTTTCTGAGACACTGGTTTGTAAAATCGCCGTACGATTTTGACAAACTATCTCCGGACTACAGAAGACAGGCGATCTTCAACGCAAACTATTACCACGGAATTCCATGGCAGGAAGGAACTACGTCCTTCAATTACGTCAAGAGACAACTGGCGGAGCTGTTATCACAAAACACCACCGTCTACGTAAAGGGTCAAGAGAAACAAGTGTTCCTTCAAAGACTTTTTAAGAACGCCAAAGTTGAAAATTTGGACGACATGCCATCACTTAAAAAACTAAAATCTAAGTATCTAAATAATTATTGTTATTATCATAGATTTAATAGTTTCATGTGCGCTCTTGAAAATATTTATAAGATTCAAACCTACTTGGAACAAAGAGGGTATGAATAAAAATATTAAATGTCTATTGTGTTCTTTATTGCGGGTAAATGCCTAATTCTTTTGTAAATCTGTTTGCAAATATCTTGCATCAGGATTATAATAATGTTTATAAAAACTGTATTGGTACTTAATATTTTCAATAATTCTAGGAATCTCGTTGTTAAATTGCCTTATATGTTTATATATCATTGCAATGTTAGTCATGGAGTGGTAATTGGTTGGATAAATTCTCTTTTATAAGTTTTTTTTACAATACTATGTTTGTAGATTCACAGAATCAGCCCAAGTCTTATTTAGTACTTAAAATAATTTCGGCTAAAATATGATTTTTTTACTCTGAACTTAGAAAAATTTAGTGATTAAAATAATTTCGGCTAAAATAAAGTTTAGAACAAAAACGTAAGTGTTCAATCGAGGACCCGGAGCTACCGGGTACATAAATATTCAAAAATGGAGATTGTTTTTGTTGCATTTCTTGAATTTCCAATTTTTATATTGTCTCTGATTATACTTATTATATACCTTTTAGTATTTTTAATTAAAACAATTTTAAAAATCTTTTGGAAAGAGAGAGCGATAAAATTCCCCAAAAAATTCCCCAAAAATTTCCAAATCAAAGTCTACACGTAAAATCCTAGCGTGAAGATATTATATTTTGTGCTATTTTGTACCAGCACCTTGGGAGATGTTTACAAATAAAATACAAATCAAAACACTTACAATAAATGAAATTAAATTTGAGCTTGTCCTGAATGGGATATTCCCTTTATTTGAGTAGTATACTAAATCAAATGCGTATTTGGAAAATATTGTATGTTTAGTAACCCTTTTCAGTTGAAAATTGTATTCAAATGTTACGTTACTCGGATTTTGAAATTCGTGGTCTGCCACCTTATAACACATCGGAATCCAATATATAAGGTGAGGGTTTTGGAATAATAAATTTAATCCATATCTCTCACCCTCAACAACAGCACTGGGACCGTCAAAACGACGTGTCAACATTTTTATTATAAAAATGAGTGTGAGATTTTATGATTTGGTTTACGTCATAGATTGCGGATCTAATTCAAATGTTACATTTTTAAAAGATAAATTAGATGATAGGTCTCTGTTACAGAGAAGAGCCGACAGGGAGAGATTCAGAAGAAATAAGATAGACGCGTATAGTGAAAAACTGAATAAAGTCATAACACACAAATTACAAGATTTCTATGAGAGGGAAAACTGTTTGAATAAACTCTGGCAAATGTTTCGAATTTCTAGTTTGCCCGAGGACAAAAAGGATTTTTTGAGGATAGTGAAATTTTTTGAACTCTACGAATTAATAAAAAATATAAATCTGTATAAAAAAAAGAAATTAATAAGGAATACTTTTTAAAGGCTTTAGATTTGTTGAAGAGTTTAGAATCTTAAAATAAAAAGTATGCAGCTCATTACGGGTATTGAATTATTACAAAGTGAAAAAATAACAAATAACCATTCTGTAATTGATAGGTTTAAATTGTTTCATAATAATATATTATTTGATGAAGTTGAAGACTTAAAATATTTACTTTATTGTTTAGAACTCAGAAAAGTATTTTATTGGTAAACCATTCATTCAACAAACTTTTTGTACATCATATATAGTAATACGCCTATGACAATACCTACTGCCGCTCCGAGACCCAATGACATAATATCGACCATGTTTTGTATTTTTTATAAATGAAAAAAACGTGTAAGATATACAATCGCCCGTGTTATTTTATTAATGTGTTATTATCCACTTTGTCCTGATTTTTTATTTCCACTCCCCCCGCCACCCGCCGGAGGAGTGCCTCCGCCACCCGCGGGAGGAGTGCCCCCGCCACCCGCGGGAGGAGTGCCTCCGCCACTCACTGGAGTAGTCCCTCCGCCACCCGCTGATCCACCTTTAGCTTGTTTGCTCTCACTTTTGTCCTTTGAATCATCACCCTTCTTTGATTTATATTTTTTGTAGAAGTAATACACGCCGGCGCCTAATAAAATTACCACAAAAATAATTGCGTATAATGCCATGTAGTTTATCATTGGTTATTTTTATTATAATAAAAATATGATTTTCAACAAAACATTCATATTTACATCGGTTGGATTTATTTTACTTTTCATAATGTATAATAGAAAAAAGTCTCCAACCACTCACGATTATGATAAAAATAATCTATCAGTTTTAGACGAGATTTTACATAGTGAACATAAATATGAACTTTCAGATTGTTTAAGAAAGAAATTTAACTGTAATACTGATAAAGAATGTTTAGACATTTGCAATAAGGGATTACCCTGGATCTGTTTGGAAAGTCAATGCACTGTTAATACCGATACTTTAAAACCAAATTGTATTTTTGGTAAATTAACGGCTATATACGATTCCAATAAAAAAGAGGTGAAATATCAATGTGTTTGTAGTTCACTTTATTATGGCAAAGATTGTTCAAAAACGATACATTTTTGCGACGATGTCAAAGAAAACAAATGTGTTTGTAATAGCAACAGTGTGTTATTTAAGTATTACGACGAGTTTGATGTGTGTATTCCTCTGATTCACCGTATACTGTTCTCAAGTCAAGATAATTTTAAACAAGTATGAAGTCTAAACGGTACGGGATAATACTTGTAGATAGAAATTTAAAAAATACACTAGTCCTAAGTAGAATTAACTACGCGCTTTATAACCGATTGAATAACAACATTATACCCTATGAAAATGCTAGCACCGACATGGCTCTTAGCATGTATTTTGGTTGTAATACGATTTACGAATTTCCAAAGGGTGTACGAGAGAAATCTGAAACGCCTTTTAACTGTGCCGTAAGAGAATTCTTTGAAGAAACTGGTATTTGTTTGAATGCAAATTCAGTCAATATTTTGTCAAACATTGACTACACTTATACCGCTAAAAACAATAAAACATACTCGTGCTTTTACTATGTAGTTGATATTCCAATTTCCAGATACTCAACGACAATTTTAAAAACACCAGATTTGCCACTTGTAAGTGACAATTTTAATATTGTAATATGTACTTGTTGGTACAAAATCAGAAATTACTTCCTGAACATAAATCTTTTTGAATTGGTTGCGAAATTGGACGAAGTCTTTGCATAAAATTGTATAAAATTGTATAAAAGGACACTCGCATGGCTAAACCAGACAGTTGCACGATGATTGCATCCAATATTACTGCCTGGAGTTTAATATCTCAAGAGCCGAGGTTCCCGGAAGGAGTGTTGACAGATAGTTTTGTTCAACGGTTTGATAGTTATATGGATTGGGAACAACTTTCCATACATTATTTTTTTACGGTGACCATGTTAAGAATGTATTTTCATCAAGTTAACTGGATCCATATTCTACAAAGACAACAGTTTTCTGAAGACTTTCTTGTGGAGATGACATCAAATTTTAATAACTGTTGGGAAGTAGTAAGCAAATATCAAAATCTATCTGAGAATTTCATCGACAGGTTTAAAGATAAGCTGGATTGGGAAGTGTTATTCGAACATCAACGGTTAACTGGCAAGTTCATAAGGGAACATAATAACTACTTGAGTTTTGTCCACTTTTATGACGACAACACCACCAGTGCTGACATATCGGGGGCGTCTTCAATTACAGCTTATATCTCTTTTTACTACTTTTATTTAATATGTCTGTTAGTGCACAATCCATTGTTTTATTTATTTGAAAAATATATAGAATATATTTGTTCGTAATATAACAGTTTTTTTATTTAACATGTTATTCCGGAACGATAACGACGCAATCATCGTAAAGTGTGATACTAATAGAGAGAACCTACCCACACGCCATTTAATTACGACTCTAAAAGTTGATAACATATACTACGGGTTTTACTTGAATGAAAAAGATATTGAGCAGTCCAAAGGTACGCTTTACATTGGCAAACATGTCGAATTTCCCGAGTCATGTGGACAACAGTTTAATTTATTACGAAACATCCGCAAACTTCCTGCTCGGAAAGGAATGATTGCAAAGGTTGCAGGGGTTGCAGGTGGGATGAGGAATACTATGGTAAAAGAATATTTTAAAACCGAAGATGATATTTTTAAGACGTGTTGCGTTTTTCACACCGATAAAAACCCAAGCATGAGTGTAAATTTGAAAATTGGTGTTTTTTATTGTTTTAGCTGTAAATCGGGGGGCTCGATTACAAAACTTTTGAATCGAATTCGCAATTAATTCACAATTAATTCAAATTAATTTGCAATTAATTCGCAATTAATTGGCAATTAATTTTCAATTAAACTACAACATTCTCTTTTGGAATCCAGGAATTCCACCGTTCCGAGTCAAACCCAAGCCATTTCACGTAAAGGTGAGGTTTATTCCGAATTTTCTTCTGTTTGATTACTTTTTCGACAACATAAGTTAAGCCGTGCACGGCTAATTTTAACTCTTGTTCATAAAACGTTCCCTTGATGGGTTCCCTACTACCCTCTGTGTCTCTGAGTCTATAAGTCACGGGATTGTCCTCTAACACTACTTTTCGTACTTGAAATACCAGCGGTGTAAAATTAAAAGTAGATTTTTCAAAAACGTGCTTGGATTTCGATATATGAACATAATCACCAACTTTAAATTTAGGTTTCCCTCTCTTGGGGTGTTTTTTCGGAGCCAGTCGTCTGAGAATAATTTTTTCATTCGAAAATGACACCTCAGAGGGTTTGAATTTAGTTACGCTGTGAATTGTGTTGTTGTATCTATCTAAGACATCTTGTAAAAAATCAATCCATTTGGGGGAGTTTCTCTTGTAAGTCTCCTTTACAAGCATTTTCCTAAATGTTCTATGAAACCTTTCAATAAATGATGCTTTGATTTCCGTATAGACAGAATACATGTTAATGTTATATTTTTTCATCAGGGCTTTAAACTTATCGTTGTAAAACTCCCCACCGTGATCTACTTGTAGGTTTCTAACCATCGGAAAAACTCGTAGTAATATTCTACTCATGGCGCTTGTTACTTCGTCACCCGTTTTTGTTTTTAATGGCTCTATATATGCAAATTTTGTAAAACAGTTAATTGCGGTCAGTATATAGATATAACCATCGTTGAATTCTTCGTATTTTTTTAAATCCATAATGTCCCCCTGAATTAGATCATTTATACCCTTCAACACGTAACGACGTCTAGGAAACCGCTTTCTCACATCAGCAAAATAAGTATCAATCAAGTCGTTTTTTACAGATGATTCCATTTTGTTTTATTATACATAATAAATCACATCAAAAAACCCGTAATCACATATCAACGGTTTACGTAGTAAAGGAGTGTCCATATCAAGGCAAATATCATTATCACAATATATTTTATCCATAGTTTCTAATAAACACATTAAACATAACTTTCTGTTTATTTTGATGTCTTTTAAAAAATTATAATTATAATACAAATTACACTTTTTACAAAAATAAATCATTTTTATTTAAGAATATATTTTAACAATTTTGACATCATGTTCTTTCGATGCGACATACTCCTCCCCATCGGGACATTCTATTAAATAATTTGAAACCACGTCTTTTAAATAAGAATCCTTGTTGTAACAATTTATTATAAAGGGGGCGTTTTGATGAGTGCTCCGATGGCTCAAAACACAAGGCGTAGTCTTGTCACCACCGTCCAAGTTTCGAGTACCGTTAGTGCATTCACATAGGCCCGTGATGAAATTATAACCGCTGGCCGGATTGTTGGGTGTGTTGTTTAAACAATAATCCTTTACGCAAAAAGATACCCCGCGATTCAGAGTTGCTTTAACAAGTTTATTCCCATACTCATCGTATAACCCAGTACAATCGACTTTGTACTGTGAAGGATCATTATAATCCACGTTTTTTGCAATACTGTTGGCTTTTGAATATGGATATTTGCCCACTATCTGGTCCCCGGACGTTGTAAAAACACCGGGATACTTCGGGAGACATTTCCAAGTTCCATCAAAATCATAAGTCCCGTAATCCTGTTTACAGCCAAAGTAGTAATGGGGAATGTAGCAGTAATAGTTTTCATCTGTTTTCAAAATTTTGGCATCTTTACTTTTGCAATAGTTTTTACAGTCACATTTAATCACACCTTGTGGACATTTTTTTGGTTGAAACCTACAATCTGTTTCAATAGCTGCCGCTGGTAAATTTGAAAGGTTAAAATGTTTTTTTCTTTTCAAAATAATTCTAAGGAATACAAAAAAACAAACAACAACAAATATTATGAAATTCATATTTTATTTATGTTTGTAATATTTTATAAAACGTGTCACAAAAAAAGGAATCAAACACTTCGGGGTTTAATACTCCAACGCAGAGAATCTTCCCCTCTCAAATATATCCCCTTTCGGTGCTGTATGTGAAGTATAAAAAATCTTTGGGCCAAGCACATCCAAATTTTGTCGATGCTGTGAAAACGGGTTTTCAGTTCCTTGGATTATTTTTCTCAGTGTTTCAACCGATTTGAGTCTCATCACACGGGAACGACAAAGTTTTGTATTTGATTTTCCAAATCCTCGATGTATCTGTTTCTTTCTATGTTGTATTGTTCAGCTAAGACAAGAGCGTTCTTGAACTGTTCGTGTTCCTTTTCCAACAGAGCCAATTGCTCGGAGCTCTGTTCATTTTCTAGCCTTAAATCTTGAATAATCTGTTCGCGCTCTGATAGTTTTTGATTGCAATACATGTTATCGGTTTTTAACTTTTGGTAATCTGACAATTCTTTTTCCAAATTGGTGACCTCAGCAGAAAGACGTATGTTTTCGGATTTCAACTGAACACTTTCTTTTCTGACCTCCTCAAATAAAACTATTCGCCTTTGACAACTATTGAGGAAATTCTTTACATCTACGTTGAGCGGTTTTTGTTTATAAACACTATCTAGGAAATCCACGATATATGCAAGGTCTACACCCATTTCATTTTCCAAAACCAGAAATGGTTTTACATCTACATATAACCGGTTATAGGCGATAATTTTATTAGAGAGTTGATTCTTTATTGATTCCATATCCACAGTCAAAGATTTCAACTGTTTTAACATAATCCCAATATTTTCTAAAGAAAACAAACTGTTGAAATCACAATCTAAAAATGTTTTGTGTAATTCTTTAAATTCTTTACCAAATTTAATCAGGGTTGAGTTGTTGTTAAGATATAACAGGTTGCTGATAATTTCTTGTATGAGTTTATAATTTGTTTGATTTATATTTAGAGTCTTAACTAATTTATGTTGCTCTTCCAACATACCAAACAGCACATATTCATCGTCAACATTGAATAGATGAAATATTTTTTCAATCACCTGATTAATAGTCTGTATTTTTGTAACAGCAACCCGTGGTTCCAAAACTTTCAATTCGTCTAATATAATTGAAAATAATTCACACAAGTCTGTATATTTCAAATACATACATTTGATATCTGCCTCTGAGATATTTTCTGAAGATACCGTTTTCTTTAATCTGCTACGAACAAATTCATTTAAAATAGAGTAAATTTTACTGTATGTTAATGTTTGGAAGTCAACATCTGTTAGACCTAAAATATCTACAACCGTCTCGGCAAACAATATTTTACCGTCATCGATGATTAAATCGTCAGTCTGTAAGGCCTTACTGAATTTTAGAGGCGTTTCTGTTGTTGTGTGTTTATCAGACATTTTTTCAACAAACTTATAAGGAGCTTCTAAACTTTTCCACTTAAACTCCCCACCGCCGAAAGTATTTACAACATACTCGATTCCGGCCTTTAGTTTAGATAGTGTAAAAGAATTTGTTTTAGACAGTATATCTTCAAATATACTTATTACATTCGATGGTGAAAAATTATCTTGTGCGCCGATAACAGTTAATCTTTTATTAAGATCTTGTAATAACATAATTTTTTTGTCAATTTTACAGCTTATCAATATATCCAAAACATCACTTCCACTTTTTAAAAAGGTTTCAAGCTCCGCGTCATCGTTAAAAACTAACTGATAACAGTTTAAAAACTCAAACATATTTGCACTTAAAAAACGGAGCATGTCTTTATATTGAGCTCTATAGTTTTCAAAATGTTCGTCATACTGGGCCTTGTGCAGTTTTGTAGATTTCTTTGAAAGTAAACTAAATATCAACGAACTTATACAGTCTTCGCTCGATTTCAACACTAAAACATTTTCACCCTGCTGAGACTGAAGAGTTTGTAAAAGGGTTTTTAAAAAAGATGACAGGAGTTTTTTAGCTTTTGAATATTGATAAGATTTTATGTAAAGTAAAACGTCGGTTTCACTAATCTCCATTATTTTTATTTTAAATTTTATCTACAAACCGCTTCAAGACGCGGTTGTAAAACCTATTGTACATAACGCCATACGTACGATTTGTCATATACATTGAATTGTTAATCACAAGGTCAACTCCTTTTCTGTATGCTGGCAATAAATCCACATGCGCCCTTTGACGAATCTTTTCAATCTCAGTTCGGACGTTTTGATTAAACTGGTTAAATCCCATTTCTAACATAACAGCGTATACACCCAGTTCAATTCTATTTATCAAACTAAAATCTGAAAGTTGGAGGAGGTTTGAGAATTGATTGGTATCTATCGGGTCTACGAAAACAACTTTTCGTCTCGCGTTCTCACTTCCTTTAAATGTGACTTTGATACCATCATTTCCATAGTAATTTTCATTTCCTGGTACGTTTTTGTTTATTTCTCTCATAATGTGGTAAATTTGAATAGTTAATTTGTCAATTAAATCATAATTTTGTGTATATTCTAACAAAAATTCTTTAATAATGGTTTGAAAATCTTCCTCATTAACTATTCCATCCAAGCGAGCAATTATTAATCCAGACAATCTAAAAAATAACGTCTTTTGTAAAGACTCAAAGTGTTTGGACTTTAGCTGTGATAATAAGTCTATCTGTTCCTCCCGTTCCTCCATATAGTCCCCAATCTGGTCTTCTTCAGCCCATAGATTAATTATATCGCCGGTTGATTGGTCGCTTTCCATTCTTATGAATGCTCCACGTCAGGGAACTCCTTTTATTAGACCCGATTGCTATTTTATTTTCCAAAAGTAGAATTTCAGTTGCAAATAGCCCGAATTTGTAAATTTTATTATATGACAAAGGAGAGAGGTTATAAATATCGGTAACGCACTCTTTCAAAGTCATTTTATCTTATGAATGATCTCATAGCACTTATATACAACTTTTACCAACTAAGAAATTTGCCTGGATTTTTAACAAAATCGGATGCAGATTACAAATGCGTCTCTAAATCTGATATTGTTTTAAAAATTCAATCGTTTATTTTTAAATGTAACGCTTGTATTTTAAAGCATTATAATCATGAAGTTATAGATTATATTTTATCTTTGTTAAATAGGAATATTGACTATTGTATATGCGTTAATTTAAACCATTTGGAGTTCCATCACGTTGTGATTGATGTAGATTTTAAGAAACTTCAAAATATAGATAGGACAATTGTAAAGGAGTTTTGTGATGATTTTTCAAAAGCCGTTAAAAGTATTTTAAACAATTTAATAAATGACCAAGAGTTTGAATTGACTTTGATGGTAAAAAAAAATCTAAACTTCCTAGACAACAAAGATATTTTCGAGAGCGCAACAAACGGTGTCCATTTTGAAATTAAAGATTTAGTCTTATACAGAGGAGATAATATCTGGTTTATTGAGGTGTTAAAGAAGCTTTTAATCGGTAAATACCCACACTTTATTAAAAACAACGTAATCGACCAACCCATCAACTGGAATTTACCCCTATCGAAAAAACAAAATAAAGACATTTATCTACCAGTTGGGTCCTATAATTTAACCGAAAACATTGAATTTTGGGAGTCTGGAAGGGAGTTATTGATAAATAATGAATTTGATAATTCATTTGTAAAAAACTATTCGGTGATAAAAAATTATGATCCAGACAGCGTACAAGCTTATTTCCCTTTGGATTTACTCAAACAATTTCAAGGATGTTACTTTGGTAATTGCAATAATGTAAAAGTCTACAAACATTCACAACTTGCGCTATTGGGTGATGACTTGGGGGGTGTGATAACAATAAACAAAAACGTACTTCCATATGCTGATTTTGCCGTGTCGCGGTTTTACAAAAATAATTGCTTAATAGTACTAGGCGAATCCCAAATTGAAAAGTCGCTTTCTCCTTTCAGTCTGTCCTATTTAAGGGAGGAACTCTTGGTTTTTTATACAGACCTAACAACTGGCGACACCGGAGGTAAGTCTCGAGCTATATTTAATATATTCGTGTTCTTAATAGCACTATATGATAGAATTTGTGAATCCAACACATCCTTTGCAGAAGAAATACTGTGTGAAATTCAAAACACAGACCTTGTGAACTATTTCACTAACATTTCGAGTAAGATTGTGCAGTTAGTCAAGGAAACTGTAAAATTGTGTGAAGATTCTGAAAAGTCATTTCGTAAACTAAACCCGTTGCTATTTTTAAAATGCCTCTTTGTTCAATCGTATACAGAGTCAAATAAAGTGGAATTAATTTTTGACGACTCTACTGATGAAAGCGTCTTCATATCGTCAAACATTTTATCGCTTGTCAACAAAAAGTCTTTATCTATTTTAGAACTAGTAAAGTTGATGTATCCCATATATGCAACTCAGAAGGACGGTTCCATATTTTATTACGAAAAGAACTCTTGGTGTATGTCCTTAAACAGGTTAGAGCACGTGTTTTTACCTTTGAAAATATTACATAAATACGGTTGTGATGATATAGAATTGGAAACCGAAAGTGGTTTGAAAAAGAGGCGAAAAAAAAATAAACCCGAAGAAAGCCTTCCCAAGATTTACACTTATTTAATCCAGTTCTGGGGCAGAGTAATCACGATTGAGTTTCCAACAAATGTTGTATCTTTTAAGGACGGTTTCGTGTTAATCAGTAACGAGTATCTTGTTTTTTCACACACACCTCTATTTAGAGGATATCCGTGCAGACTCAGTTGGAAGGGGATGAGGGAAAAGATTCAACACATCAGCAACCGTTCTTGCACGTATCAAAAAGTTTTCGATACTCTTAATGAAAACATCGGTGCAAAGTGCGAAAGTTCACTTTGTCCCGACGGAGTTATTGATTACTTCCGCTACAATTATTCAAAAGAAAATGGTCCCGAGCTTTGTATCAATGATTTAGTGAAGTGCAACAGCGAGGGGGAATGTCCGGTGTATAATTGTTTGCGCTATTTTCTTACATTGTTTTCAAAAGATGTAGAGCTGGTATTTTTCATGCTGTGGACGCTGCGATTAGTACTCTTAGGATTGAGCATCAAGAGAGCATTCATATTCTATGGCCAAGGCCAGAACGGAAAAAGCTCTTTGAGTTGTGTTATGTACGCGTTATTTGGTAAAGCCATGAGTTTCATTGGCACTGATACGATTCGTGGAAAAATATCAACTCTCGCTCCCGATTTATATAACGCAAAAGACGCAAAGATAGTATACGCAGACGATTTACAAAAGATAAACCCCACTACTCTAAAACAGATTGTTTCCGGAGCCCACATGTACCTGAGGACTTTGTACAATTGCGGAACCGATATTCAAATGAAGTGGCTGTTTACGGGCAGTTGTAATTCCTTGAGGTTGAACGCGGATTTCGCCACGATGAAAAGAATTTTGATGATTCCGTTTTTAAACTTTTTTCCAGATAATTCTGACTACTACTGTAACCAAAATACTTTTAAAATTATAGCAAGCGATATTTTAGCAACAATATTTTGGTTGGAAAAATACTATTTAGAAACAAATATTTTCTACAACGATAAATATGATATAGTTTACCCCCCAAAATCGGTGAAGTGGTACTCTCACGAGTTGATCTGGAAAAATGATTTGACGAGTGGTATCTTAAATGCTTTTAATATAATAGAATCTCCAAATCTATTCATAAGGATAAATGATCTGATTGCGGAAATTAATGCAATAAGGGTTTCAAATAAATGTTCTAAATTTCAAATGAGTTTTTTCAATGAAGATATAGAAACTATATTAAATTTATTGAAACACCGGTATTCTGTAGGCACGTGCCTCAACAAATCTAAGAAGATATATGAACAGGTTATTGTAGGTATATCCATAGACCGCTTTAAGATGTTATATGAGGAAGCGTTCGAATTGATATAATTGGAATTGTTTGAAATTATTTAAAATTATTTAAAATTATTTAAAATTATTTAATAAAAATGACTGAAGATCCGTCTGAGAGCGTTTATCCGGTTGAGTTTATCACGACAACTAAAAAGAGTAGTCAGTTAAACGACTCTATCCTTCTTACTACGGTTGAATATTTATTGGGGTTGAATTGGCCGATTTGTCCACGGCCACCTCCAGCCATTGACATCGGTACTTCAATAGAAAACTTTCTAACAAATATAATTAATAAAAATAAATTAAACATTCAAACTGAGGAATTAGATCCTAGGTGTAAATTACCGGAGCATTTAGAGCAACCATTAAAATCGGGTCTAGACTACAACGAATTTCTTAAAATATTACAAAGAGTATTAGATCAATCAAAAACGAAGCCGGATTAGGTTGTAGATGGCATATTGTCTTAGAATATTCAATGGGTAGACGGGAGTATATAATCTTCTAAAATTCTGATAAGCTATTTGATCAATGCCGTAGTATACAACACCATCATTATCATAATACAGTTCGGGCAAGACGTAACTGAGTTTGTGCGTGGAATAACCCATCATTTCCACTCCCGACTTTGACAGGATGGACCGACTATTGAAAGATTCTTTCAAATATTCAATTTTATTTAAACCCCTCAAACACTTGATCATCAAGTGAAGATGTTGTTTTTTAAAACGGTTACTATTTGAAGTCATGTATCGGTTGAACAAAGTGTTTTTTGTAATGTCATTAGTCTCCCAAATGTTACAAAAATCCTCCTCGTCATAGCTGTGTAGCAAAAACAGTTTTAAAATGTTGTAAAATTCATGATAAGAAACTGTCGGTTTTACGATACAATTAAGTTTCATCAAGACACTTCTTAGCTTTTCAAAAATATTTAGTGCTGTATGAGAATCATACAATAAATATTTTGCATAAAGCCAATTATAGAGGTTTTGCTTCTTTATTTTAAAAAACGTAAACATAGTTTCCAGTTGTTCGTGAGTCAGATTGGGCCTGATTTCCCCCATCGCCACGAAAGAGAATTCGGGATTTAATAAAAAATAGCATTCCGAAATAGACATACAACTATTGAGGGCATAAAAACTCAAAGTGTCCCCGTCAAAATCCAAATTGTTTTTTTCTGTGATCGAGGTGGGTAGGCCTACTACTGGTGCATTCCACGTACTTTTAACTCTATGGAAAGTAAACGCCCTGGTATCTAAAACTGGATACCTTATAGCCAAAACATATTTTGGATAGTTCATACAAGCCCAGATTTTTCTGTTTAGGATGATTTCGTTGGTTTTACAGTTTGGGGCGGGTGTGACGACACTACGTGCCGAGTAGTAGGATTTTTTACTTAAAAGAACTTTCCTAAAACAATTATTCTTACCCTGTCCAATGAATGTTAGGGGGTCTGGTTTTATATTTATCTGGGACTTTTGTGTTGGGTCGTAAGTCTTATTGTTCCTTAGGAGTTTGATTATTAAATCACATAGAGTGCTATTTGTGTTCCAAAGAAAAGCTGGGGGGTATGTACAATTTCCCACTTGAATTCGAAATTTAAAATTTTCAATCGGATTCTCTGTATTTTTTTCAAATAATTTTAACTTATTTTTGTACGAATGCTTATAATTCAATAAAATACGTTCCATTTTATTTTTACATATCTTACAGCGAGATAAAATTTCATTTTTTATAATTTTTTTTAAAATAGCAATAAACTGTTCTCTTTGTACTATATAACGCGTTTTACAATTGTTGCAAAAATTGCTAGATATGTTACACGTACACTGTAAAAAGTAACAGTTTGGACAAATTTTGCTTAGCCTTAACGCCAAAGACTTTGGGATTTTTTTATAATTGGAGAGTTTAATTTTTTTACATTTTGCATAAGATTCAAGACAATCTTTGGTCACACAGATTGGGGCCAATCCATACACATTTTCGTTTGATTGTCCGGATTTAGATAGGAAACAAGTGTTGATAGTACCGTGTTTCATATCGAAATAATGGTTATTCTTCAAACAGCTTATTCTTAACCGTGGATTTTTAAATGTTTATTTAAAACTATTAAAAACTATTAAAAACTATTAAAAACCATTAAAAACTATTTTCATCGTGATAAATACCAGTTGTTAACCGTGAACGGTATAAACATGGTGGATGTTACAGGATTAAAAAAATTCAAATGGAGGCTAATAGAAGAACCCTGCAATTGTTCCGGTAATGAAACTGTTTCAAATTTTGAATGGAATGTTCGTGAGTCTTTGACAAGAATTTTACGAGTAGAAAGTGAACAATTTGACTGTATTTTTAATAAATTTCCAAGTCTCGTATTCTATCCTACGACTAAAAGCGTAGCATGTGCCATTAATAAGCGCGAAACGGTGGGTGTGTATACATACTATTTCGGTCACCAACTGTTTAACTGCCCCATTTTAGTGGGAAGTAAAATGTTTTTTTTACTTTCAAACTACAATCAAATCGGTTTTAAATTATGGAGTGATATTTACTGGAAGGATTCGTTGAAATGTTTACTCTGTGGATACTGTGACGAGACGAAGCCAACAACGTTTGTTATTAAAGGTAAGTGTTATACGTTGGGACTGCTAGCGTGGACAAACTACGATAAAGTAGTTTGTCTCAGGAAAAAAAGAGGTATAACGCTGTTCAAAAAGAGGCCAAACATCACGATTACCGCTGAAGAGTTTCCAATTCTGAACGATTTTAATGACATCAAGCACTTGTTGGAATGTTGTATCGGGAATCGCAGGATTTTCCATGGAGGTTATATTTTTACGGAAATGTTGAAGCAAACATTAGTTGATGTGAATAAGGTTTTGAAACTACCTAAAAAGAATCTATTTATTAAGCAAATAAACAAAATACAAACAAAACGCGTTAATATGGGCGTTATTGATGCGATTATTGGTAGAAATACAGTTTTCAATATGCAGGACTGTCTGGACTCGTCCGGCACTAATCCGAAATACTATAGCAATAATATCGGCAGGTACAAAGTATTGACAAAATTAGACGTTACAACATATTCAAAAACCTTGCAGTTAGATATATTGACTACGTTGTATTCAAAAAAAATACCCATCGACTTTAAAATCGAAGATTGTGGATTTATTTGTATTACATCATCAAGTGAGAATTCCCCGGGTATGAACGGACTGGAATCTGTTATTGGGACATTCATCTCCTCGGAAAAGGACTGTATGCCCCAAGATCATATAAAGGAGGTGTTGAGCAAATATGTAGATTTGAATTTAATTTCAAACGATTTACAAGATTGCTGGTGGTACGTAATCATCAACCAATCTATATACAAACACTCCCCGAGAGATGTAAACATTGAACAGTGGACTAATTTTTTAAGACGTGTATTAAAATCAATATATCCGTGTATTGAGGTTTATCACATAAGTAGTAGACTGTATACAATATACTCCTTCCCGTTAACCATGTATAAGATATTACCAGACGGCTGTGCTTATTCTGCCATGGAAGTTTCTCGGTCAGAAAAATTAATGACGGAAATAATCTCCGAGGAATGTAACTTGCACGGTCCAACGTCTCTGTTGATTTTCAATCTAAACAGTAATAACTTGGTAAGGAATACAATGATCACACATGCGATAAAACAGTGTGTCAGCGGTGTAACAGCTTGGCCCTTTTTAAACAATGAAAGATTGCTACTGAAAAAAAACAGATATCAACTAATTAAAGGTGTTCCTTTTTATTGTTTGAAGGCGAATATTTTAATACTCCCCCTGGAATACAACATAGAAGACTCGTGTGTCTTAAACGCAAATTCTGTATATAAAAAGAAACTATTCACAACTGACAATATAGTGACTGTAACTTTGCATTTACAACAGGTTTCATTAATTCAAGTTTTGGTAAATGAATTTCCCGTTCTAATCAAACCCTATTTAGTTCTTTTAAAATTTAAAAGCGATAAAGTTATTCATTTGGGTAAAAATCTATCTATTAATCCCGACCCGCTGAACAAAGAAGTCATGAATTTAATTTGGACCCCAAATCCAGATTTGATAAAAACTAAAAAGATATTTCTAAATAGGATTCATCTTAATTACGATGACAATACAAATTTGTACTGTGACGTTTCAATTTCCTACCAACAAGACGGGTGTTTGGGAACAAAACTCTTTATACTGAACGGCGCGCAAAAATCCGTTGTTGGGCACATACTCAAAGCGAAATCTATGCCAAAATTACACAATACTTTATCGCTGGATGACGTCGCAGAGTGCGATATTGATATAATTCAGCACCCGTTTTCACTTAAAAGGTTAGCATTTAATTTTCTTTTTACTCCCGAAATATCAGCGTTATACAATGAATGTTTTCGGGTTACACCTTATGACAAATTAAAAGTTTTGCAAAGTAAAAAGGACTACTTTGTAAGCGATCCCGCCACAAAAAGTTTTTACGTCAACGGTAAAGACGGAAGCCCCGTTAAAGCAATTTTGTATGAGGGTTTTGTGGTTATAATGGGGAAACAGAACCCTTACGGATTAATACATAGTGCAGAAGCAGATTCGACACCCACGTCGGCTTTAACTGGACAACCGGAAGTAAGTTATCAAAAATATAGCAATAGAAATAATCACGCATTCGGGCTATCTGAGAGCGAACGAGAGGTTTTGATCGCACTTGGGCTGAACAGTTTCATCGAGGAAATGTACGATTTGAGTGATTCAACAAACATAACCCTAGAAAATAATAGGGGCGAAAAGGTAAACATTCCATATTCAACCTCGGCTGCAAGGGTTCTGGACATGTTGTCACTAGTCGGAGTTGATGTTAATTTTTCCGTTGACATTGAATCTAATTAATTTCAAAGTTTTCTTTGAACCACACGTACAAGGCATCTAAATATTCGTTGAACGTGTCATAAGTAACGCAATATTCGTTGACGTTTATTTCTCTGTTGTCATTTAAATCGTAAATCTTTTCAACAAGGTCATTGAAAATCGGTTCTATTCCGTCAGCGTATTTCAATGTCGGTGCCAGCATATTAGTATTGAAATTGTCATTCTCTATTACTGAAATTATTTCTTTTATCCAGTCCGGGGATATTATATTTGTATTTACGAATACAACAAGTATAATATTTACAATAATTTTTTTATCAATATCTTTATTCGATATGTAGTGTAAAAACTCATTAATCTCATCAACAAATAGTAAATTATCAATGTCCTCATCGCTGATAAACATTTTTATTTAATATTTTAAAATTCTCCATCCATAAATTTTACAATTACTGTGGCGATATACGAAAATATAAACCACAGGAGTAACAGTATTATGTTAGTAAACGGCGAACTGCTCTTCAGAGGAGTGCTAAAATCCATTCCGAGGAAGTTTGTGCTTGATTTCGCTGTCATTTTTTTCTCATTTTTTCTTAAATGGGTTTCACGTTTTTGCATAGATATATTTTTGGAGACCAAGTAATATATCCGTTACAGAGTCATCCTAGAGAAAACAACAAGTGCAGCAGAATTTATTTTGATTGTACGGGTTTGTTGTATCAAATATCCTACGCCATACCCACCGGGGTTATAGTCGAAAACACTGATACTTTGTTAAATTTAATGGTGGAGAATTTAGTATATTATATTAAAATTGTCAAAGAACTATCACTAAATCCCACATCCATTTATTTGTTTTTCGATGGAAAATCTCCAGATCAAAAATTAAGCCTACAAAAGAAACGAGATGAAAGAATTCAACGGGCATTAACTGCTGGAAAAAAACTCTTTGGTCTGAGTTTAATTACAGATCGTAATAGAAGAAGTTCCATAATTTCATATATTGCCAATAATATTGTATGTAAAATTGGTCAGGAATGTGAAAATATCCAATTGTTTTCTACGGACCAACCCGGTGAAGCGGATATTAAAATTGTAAAAGCGGTTTTGAACTCAATAAATTCGACTGAAGTTATTGAAGTTATAATAACCGCCGATACAGACATTTTCATCTCTCTTAATTCGCTGAGATATAAAAATATCCTTATAGTAATTAGATTACCTAACGTGGGTTTACAGTGCCTTACGTCTTCTTCATTGAATAATTGGTTAAATAGCAATTCATTATGCTACAAGAGGTTATTATTTTATTTCGTATTTTTTTGTGGGAACGATTACGAATGCCCCATAGTTTCTGGCACAAAAAATCAAATTTCTCAGATATACGACTTTGGAAAAAAACACAGTTTTAAAGTATCCATTGCAAACTTACTTAGACTCTGGTCAACGTTAAACATCAAACCATCAAAGTCGGTCGTCATTACGGGCTTATCACTCCAGGTTTTGTGTCGAATAACGCGCCTCAAAATGGAGTCTGTTACACAAACCATTAGATATTATAGTTTTGGATATGATTTACCAGATATAATGCTGCTGCCGATATATGATCAATGGAGAACTTTATTTAAAAATATAAACCCCAAAGATATTAGCAAGTATTTAAGACAAATGCATAATAGCGAGACAGGACAGTTGAGACATGATAGACGAATACAGCAATAAGTATTTTACAGTGTGAAAATTAGATTCTGAATAATCCAGCAAGCAGTAGCACGATATTGTAATACAACTTATGTATAAAAGGAATTTAACCAATAATTTGTAAATCAACTTTCTTTTTAAAATCGTTTTCAGATCAGGGGTTTTTGTAGATTGCGGTTTATAGCGCAACATATTTTTTATATAAATAAAGAAGGAGAGTAAGCCAGCTCCTCATTCGTAATGAACACTTTACACGGTTTAAAGTTTGACCAACACATTTATAAGTATAATGGCGTTCCCGTAAATATTACAGAGAACGACACCTCCTACATATTTAAAAACATTGAAACTGATGAAATGGTATTCTTTATTGATTATAGCCAGCTGTTGTAGAGAGTCGACAAAGAGGATATTATAAGGATAGCTTTGATGTCCCAAGATAAACAAGTGGTACCAACTGTGCTTTTGATGCCAGAAAATCTGGACATGTTTGTCCACACAAATGTAAAGTCTAGTTTGACGTCGTTAAAACAGCTCTATGCTTGGGTAAAGCTTATAATTGGAAAAATAAATGGAACAGATGTGGAATTTAAACCCTTTAATCAATTACAAATAGAGCAGATTTTTAAAAAATTAAATGTAAATGATATATCAGAAGAAAATAGAAAATGTTTTACAGACTCTGTGAATTTATTTGATTTCAACAGTAACATTAAGAAAATATTTTGGTTTAACGAGGTCATAGAAAAATACGCGATAATCATTCCTACTCTTGAAACCCTGTATAAAATTCATCCTCGTGACGTGTTTATGTTAGCCAACAACTTAATGAGATATATCTGCGTTTGGGAAGCGGCTGATAAAAACATTGAATATGTCATAGCCAGTAATATAATATTTATTCAATTTCTACAAGATACAAATTCTTCTACAAACAACTACTCTGCTCTACTGCCCTTTATGTGTGCCTTGGCAGTCACGTCTACTATGCCGACTTCAATACCCCAAGAAATATCCAGAGATCTAAATAATAAAGCGAAAACGTTGTTCAACAGGGCTAAATTTAATAGAGACGACAATTATGGATGGTACAGGTTTCAAATGAAAGTAAAAAATGCCCAGAACGTTTGTAGTCGCGAAGACTGTTTGGATATTTTACAATATCTGTTTTTTCAATTTAATATCTTCAAGGATCACGAGTTTGACGTAGTTTTAGCTTACATGAGAAAAGTATTCAACTTTTATAAAAAACCAGAACTTTATATTTACATTATAATATTTGGATTAAGCCTTTCGAGCTTACGCATTGCAAAACCAATTAAAAATATAACTGGGACAAAAAATTTGGCTAATTTTAATATAGAAAACATCGGTATTCGAAACGTTACCACCGAGTTGCGTCAGAATCTTTATAAAGAAATGAAAAATGACGTGGCGGTGATTTTTAATTTTGTTGATCCCTATAAAAAATATATGTTGAATTTACAAGAGAAAAACCCCTGTTTTAAAATAAACAACCTCACGGATGAGGTTTTGTTTTATTTTATGAAAACCGACCACTCCTTTTCTGAATTAGTAAACTATATATTAAAAACAATACTGCCACTGATTACTTCACAGCTAATTTAGATTCTCAAGGTAGCACTGCAAATCGTTTACATGTTTTATAAATTCAGTATAAAGAAATTTAGTTTTTTTTAAATTAATTGGTAAATTCACAAGATCTACACAAACGTAATTGTGAATCATTGTTTTTAAATTAACATTTGTATGATTTTTAGAATGTGAACATAGACCAACACACTTTTGATTTTTCTTTGCACCCAGTGTCCAGTGTTTTTGTAATTTCCACAGGGTTCCAATTGTTGAAAAATAATATATAATAGAGCTTAGAAGGTAAACTCGGTCATTCGCTGCGCTTCTCTCTATTACTCGAGTACAGATTTGTTTCATTTTTGAGGGATTGTACAAGCCGGTGTTGGCAACGTTATTTTTTAGTTTTAAAGTTTTCATATGTTTTGAAACGCTGGGGTGTAATTTGTTTTTGAAAACCGTAAACAATTCTTCGGGAATAGGATGGGCGAGAGAAACTATATAATTATAAGATGGCAACAATATTTCTTCATTATTTCTATCTACCAATAGTAGGTTTTCTGAAAAACAAAATATACTTAAATGATATTTTAACAAATTTTTCAAACCATCTAAGAACCCGCAAATTATTTTAGGATTGTAAGTTTCAACTCTCATGTATTCAGATAGAGTCAGTAGACTATCCCCGTGTTTAAACTCATTAAAGTATAAACCGCTGTAAGAAAACATAGAAATGGTTAATTCTTTTGGAAACAGATGTTTTAGGTACTTTTCATACTTTTGACTCCAGGGTTTGCCGTCTTGGTCATTTAAAACGTAGATTTTATTTGTTATGTACAGTATCTTTTTCCCATCGTCCGTGATATATAACGTTGTGATATTATTTTTACTCTTGTTGCTGTACAAGCTTACGAAATTACATTTTTCAATCCATTCGGGATTTATCTGATCAACTAAACACCTTATATAACAGGATTGAATGTTAGTATCTATCATTCCTTTTTTACATGGCGGAAAAAATAGTAATATTTAAGAAACAAACTTTACACATTCTAAACTACAGGTTGGAAATATTACCACCACTAATTCCTAATAAGTTTGTCTTGTTTCGATACAACAGGGTTGTAAATTTTCACGATTCAAACGTCATAGCGGATATTGACATGACAAAGAGTCATAGATGGAGTCCCGACGAGTTGTTTGAGCTCTTGATAGTGTCTATGAAAAGGTTAAATTTAGAATTTGTGATAGTGGATGATTTTAATGATTTTAATGCGGTGAAAGACTTTGGGGGTTTTAAAAAAATAAAATCTTGTGTTGTTAGGAATTACATGAAGAAATGCCCAATGTGGGCTTTGAATCACGAAACAGTTTTAAAAATACCAAAGGAACTAGAACAAGACATTTTAAATACAAGATTCAAATCTAAAGAAGAATATATATCAAAGCTTGTGGAGGTATCTTATAACATTAGAGTATTTTTATTGGACAATGCACGGTGGGAGTGTTAAATTAACAGATAAGTTGTATTTAGTCGGTGTTGACTTATATGGAGAGGAAGTTTTTAATGTAATGATAAATGAGGAGATTAAAAGAGTAAGCGCCAAAATGTGTGGTTTTCCGACTGGAAGGACTAACATCACGATTAATATGATAAAAAAATACCAACAGGTTCCAACACAAGAGAAATTAGATTCTGTGCACATTTTAAAGACGGAAAAGGTAAATTTTTATAACGAACACGATCTGCGCGATATCAATTTGTACAAACAATTGAGCGATTTTATTGACCTTTTAAAGCCGAAAAATATCGTGGTTATCAAATTTGACGGAGAACCGAATCCAATATTTTGTCAGTATAGAAAAACTCAAACGCAACAACTCCCTTGGCTCCGGACGTGGTACGATGATTTCCCCGAATGTTGTATTGAATATTGCACTGACATTCATAACTATCTACGTATAATGGGCCCCCTCTGTTCTATGATTAACATTTCAAACCTTTTAAATAGAATCGAATCTAATGAGATTAATTACACTTTAATACTCTTAGCACTGGCAATATTTCCTAAAAGTGACATTTCTCCCATAACTAGGAACGCGACCATAGAAAGAAAAGAAATCCTCAAATCGGTTATGTACGAAGATGTTCAAAGAAAGATTTTACGGATTGATAACGAGGAAGATAGGTTAGTTTATTCGCGTAGTCGAAATATGTTTAATTTACCTGCACTATCTGGGACAAATATTTTTACTTAGATTGCATTAGATTGCATTAGATTGTTTTTCCACCGCCCCTATTTAGCAACGCAGTGATTGTGGCGACTACTTTCTTTTCAAGCGCATTAAATTGAGAGTCTACTGCTGTTATTAATAGATTATAATGTTCAAAATATGTCTGCTTATCTAATAAAGTCTCAACGGTTCCGATTCTGAGCTTCTCGACAATTTTTTGAATTTGAACGTCAATTTTCTTGTCCAATAAATTGATTATGTCTTTAAATGTATAATCAGCGTTCCAGGGAATGTTTAAATATTTTTTAAATTCCTTGTTGAACTCGTGACTCTTAAATATAATATCGATTACCCAACACATTTCAGCTTCAGAATAGTTGTTTCTTATATGATCCGCAGCTATAGCAACAGCTTTTGGAATCTTGTTTTCCTCTAATTTTTTTATGATAGTTTCTAAATTTTTGGGTATTTTATTTACAATACTTATCTGCTCGTGTACGGCACTTTTCATCTTCCTAGTAATTGCGTCGACGCTATGTTTGTGAACCAGGGTTTCTAAGATAATGTGTTCTATGTTACTAGGGTTGGTAGCTTTGTAGTGTTTTAAAAATATCGGACCATCAACCCTAGGAAATCCTAGTAATTCGCGAATGGGATTATCCATATGGAACCCCTGCGAATACTCCACTTCTACTAGACCATTTACCAATTGAATTTTAAACTTTTCTTGGTCTTTGGTTAAGGATTTCCTAATTTCACTTTCCAATTCCCCTATCCTATAAGCTGCGATTTTAATGTGAACAGAGTAATCTTGGTTTTGATCATCTTTGAAAATCAAAACACCGTCTCGCAGTAGATTACGCGCTCCTGGTTTTAAAGTTTTAATGACTCTTTCAAACACAGCATGTAGTTGAGAAATATTATCTTTGACTTCTTGTAAAGGGGTCAAATCAAGAGTTTCAATTTTACTTTTAATGTCAGCTAGACTAAGATTTACTCGATTTACAAGTTCTTTATTCGCTAATACGTCTGTTTTAACGGCTTGCAAATTAGTGTTTATTGTTGAAGAGGTTTTTACCACATCAGAAATTTTGTTTATTTGATTTAATGGTATTTTTTCAATAAGCTCCTTAACCTCCTTTAAACTTTTAACGACACTATCGACTCTACCTAGCGTTTTTGATAGTTCTTGCCAGTGAGAATCTATTTTACTTTCAATATCGTGAAGATTTGGACTGCATTTTAGAGATTCAATAAGGGGTTTTAAATCATCAACACTCGTTTTAATTTCGGCGCTGGTTTTTAAAATTCCGGGAAGGGGCTTTAGATTGTTTTCTATTTTGGAGACTTCATCGGAAATGTTTAATTTTTCTATTTTCGTTAGTATTTTTATAACTTCTTTAACATCTTCGCTAGTCTTTCCTAAAGACTTTTGAAATTCTGTAATCTGACCTTTCAAAACTACCATTTCAGATTCTGGCAATTTGAGGGTAGAAATAAGCGACTTTAACGATTCAATACTCCTTCCCAATTCTGTTATTTTATTTGAAACATCTTCATTATTCATGATTTTTAATCCTTCCAATTCTTTTTGCATATTCGTGATTAGTGTGGACAACTGTTGATTTTCCAACTGCGTAACTGAGTTGCTAATTGTTTCCAATAGCGTTTTTAATTTCAACAACTCGTTTAATGGTGTATCCAATTTATCGCAACGTTCTTTAATGTCTTTAAGTATACCTAAAGAATTTTGAAAGTCCGTAATCTGACCCTTTAAAACTACCATTTCAGATTCTGGCAATTTGAGTGCAGAAATGAGAGACTTTAATGATTCAATGCTCTTTCCTAATTCTGTTATTTTATTTGAAACATCTTCATTATTTATGATTTTTAATCCTTGCAATTCTATTTGCATATTCGTGATTAGTGTGGACAACTGTTGATTTTCCAACCGTGTAATTGAGTTGCTAATTGTTTCCAAGTTTGATTTTAATTTCGAAAATTCATTTAATGGTGTATCCAGTTTATCGTAATGTTCTTTAAGGGTTTTAAGTAAACTCAACATTGTATTTATATTTTCGGTAGGCCCCCTCATATAACCCCTGAAATCTTCCAAATTGTCCACTTTAAAAAGGGACAGTTTATCTAAAATTTGTTTTAAATCATCTTTGTCCTCTATTTGAGGTTTTTCGGCCCTTTCGGTTTTTTCGGGGCTTGCAGTTTTTGCGTAATACACCGAGTAAGTGGAAAGGCATATGATTAATATTAAAGCTAGATATACGTAAACCATCTATTTTATTTATAGTTTGAATAAAAATGAACTTGATTTTGGAATTGCTCGGGTATACAAATCATAATGTTGTAAGATGTATTTACAACAAAAGTCCGTTAGAATTCTATGCTAATATCAAGGATGAGGACATACTAAACCAACAATTACAAATTTTAAAATGTGCTTGGCCGAAAATAACAAGAAAAATATTTTTAGAAGACGTTTGCTCCTCAACTTTAGAAAAAAGAATTTGGTTAAATAGACGAGAATTGATATTGAAACATCGCCTTGTGTTGTTTATACAAAGTGTCGACGTTAGTGATATAAATAATATTCTAGAATACAGTATGATAAATAAATCGTTCAACAATATAAATGAGGCAGACGATTTTTTACAGTCTAAAATAACCTATCCAACAATTGCTATAGATTTTTTTCCTCTAATATTAAAGAAATGTGATCCGTACGCAGCCGGCTTGCAAAGCAACACACTGTACTACTTATCCAAAGCGCCTACATTTAAAACACCCTGATAAAATGTGCTAAAATGTGCAATTTATTCTGAAATAAAAATGTTGAAGATAATAAAATCCAAAAGAGTTGTTTTAGGAAAATTAAAATTCAATTCTCAGTGGGAACGTTCGATATACAAAAAGATTTATAAAATTCTTCCAAAATACTACCATCCAATAAAAATAAATCAAAGAATTGAGGGGTTTCGTTTTGAACTAGATATATACATTCCAAAACTAAAATTGGCTTTTGAATTGCAGGGTCCTTTCCATTTCCAATGTTTAAGAGTTATAAACCGCGATCTAGTTAAAGCTAGTATTTGTAAAAAAAATAACATAGATATTGTATATTTGTTTTATAACAAGAATTATAGTAATATTTTTTTACAAAAGATAATTTCGGCTAAACTGTATAAATACAAGCAAAATATGACCACCACTCATTATACTACGATGGGATACGACAGTGAACATTCCCTAGAACCGAGAGACCAGCAAACTACAATGCAGGAATTTGACAGCGATACCGCCTCAGAACATTCCCTGGCATTGAGTGACTCTTGTGAAAAGCCACCCAAAAAAACTAAAAGAGTTTCAACTAAACAGAATCAAGAACAATTAAGAATACATCGAGAAGAATTACAGAACCATTATAAATTCATTGATTCTATCAAAACTGAAATTTATCAACCTATTAGTATTGCAATCAAAGCTTTCAGAGACCAATGCCCCAGTATAACCGTCCACGACTCATCTATAAAGCGACACATAATCAAAAATTACACAGATATACTTGACTGCAAGAAGGTGAACAATAGGTGGATGTGCAGCTGTGAAAAAGTAAACCAAATAAAATTCGACTTAACAAGATATAAAAAATATATGTAAATGGACAACAAAAGATGAAAAAAGAAACTGTGCGCAGACTTGTAGCATACATAAAATATTTTGCGCGAAAAGCCACAAAAAAACTAAAAGAGTTTCAACCAAACAGAATCAAGAATGCATCGAGGGGAATTACAGAAACGTTATAAATTCAGCAATCAAAGCTTTCAGAGACAAAACTCCCAGACTCCACGACTCATCAAACACAGATAACACTGCGGGTGGATGTGCAGTTGTGAAAGAGTAAAGGAAATTCGACTTAACAAGATATAAAAAATATATGTAAATGGACAACAAAGAAGTTCTTCTGTACAACGATTTGAAAAAAGAATATGAGTTTTGTGCGCAGACTTGTAAAATTATTCTTAGAGCAAATCAGTTAAACATAAACGGTTTTGTATTTTATAGATATATTGATTTTGAAAGTATATTTCTACTAAGAGGAAAAAATAAATCGTTAAAAACAATCAAGTTAATAAATTTGATACACCCCTCATCAAAAGAATACTCTGAACGCCCCTATGAATCCCTTTGGATAGACAGTAATAATCCGACTACATTAAATATCGTGACGTCTTTTGCAATAGTTTACATTTCAAACAAGGTGTACATACACACGCTTCCGGCGTGGCAATCCTTTTTACGAAAGCTCATCAGATTGTTTAGGGGTATCAGAGTTAATAATGTCCGGTTTTGATTCGATCTCTTTTTCTTTAGCGGTAATTTGGCGATTTCTTTTGAGAAATTTATTTTTCTTAGAATTGCATTTAACGCACAAAGCTTTCAAGTGATGTGTTTCACGTTTAACCACCATCGGATCTTTGTTTGCTGTGAAATTTGTACATTTTATACAATAAATAGGAGTATCAAAACCATTAATAGGATTTGTATTTTCCATCCTTTTTTATTTATATATAAAAAAAAAAACATGAATAGTAAGAATTTGTACAATCAGTGGCAGCGATTTTGTGCGGCTTCGAATGTACCAAAAGATGAGGTCAAACGACTATATGATTCTTATAAAAGTGAAATAAAGACAACAAACCCGACACTGTGGTTTAACTTTTTAAAGAAAACTCCATTACAAGAAAGAAACAATTCCGATATTACAGAGGAAGCAACAACTGATACATCTGAAAAAACCCCCTACGAACAGATGATTAAAGATGTCTACGTTACTCTTACCGAGATTAAATCGTTTTTAATCTTTTTAGTGTCAGAACCGAGCAGACATGTAAAATCTTTTATTGATTTGGAGGAAAAGACCGACGTTAATATTATAAAAAAGTGGACCGAAGGAATATCTGCCATAATGAATAAGCTTAAAAACTCTGAAGAGTATAATAATAACAATTACATAATAGACTTGAAACAGGTTTATTCTTTAATCAGCGAACACCTGTTTTTGATACCTAAAATAGAAAAGATGGGCCAAGTGTCGTTTCTCAATGTTACTTATGAAAGTGACCTTAAAATAAAATTGCTCTTTGAATCTAAAAGAAAAAAATACACAAACGAATTTATCATTCCCGTTATTATTAAAAATGCTGTAGTTTTTTTTTACAATTCTAAAGAGTTATTGAATTTAATAGACAATAGATACAGATCAGAGATTTTGTACAACAACGATTACATAACCACCTCTCAAAATAAATCTGTGGAGGTAGAATTTTTTGTAACCCATATGGTATATGCCGTTTTACACGCCATGTTGCATCTATACTGTAGCGTTACATTCAATAACTCTTATATGAATCATGAAGATCATAATTATTATAAAACCGTTGAGAACATCATTCCAAGACCACTATTTAAATACTTTTTGACGCCCAGTCTGTGATTATTCCAAATCTATTATGTTTGCTAAAATTTTATAAATTGATTCGATATTACAGACGGTTTTATGGTGTCTATAATGCCACAGAATTTCTTTTATTCTTGGTATAAAAGAATTATCTAGCGGTAATCTCAAGTATTTAGACAGTTTATTTTGCAATTCAAGAGTCTCAGTCAAAGTTGACTTTATATTGTATAACTTGTATTCAGAACAACAATATCTCTTGTAATGTTTTATCATAATAGAGAAGAACTTCCAAGGCTCACACAATTCTTCTTCATTCTCGTTTGGTATTACGTGTTCCATTATACTCTGGGGTGGTAGAGAAATGATATCTAACAAATACCAAATAATAATGAAATATTTTAAAAACAAACTTTCTATATCTCCAAATTTCTTAAATGCAAATTTTACATGCTTCAAAATATACTCCTCGTGATACTGAGTATTTTCAAGATTTTCATAAATATCATTATCACTAAGGCTTATATACTCATCATCGTCATAGTCAATTCCACTCGTGCTTATATCACCACAACTGTTGTAATTATTATCACCGGAGCTGTACATTTGGTAAGAATTTACACTTCCTGACATTACAAACAAAACAGCGAGCTTTTAACTGCAACCTCTTATTCCCCCTAATATATATCAAAACCTTTTTTATATTTTCCGATTTGGTATATTTTTTACACTTTAAACAGAATAACCTCATCTTTTATTATAAATGAAATTTATACAATTGGACTTATTGGTGTTGGAACAAATCATTCCAAGTTATTTAAGTTTAAAAGACAAAGTAAACTATTTTAGAGCACTTTACTGGTCAACCCCCTTTCGTTTTTTTATTAAACATGTGAAAAAAACTGAAAAACAATTTAACAAGAAAAGACTGTTTCACGAACTATATTTTATCAAACACAACTTTAAAAATATGAGCAATGAATGTATGCGGTTTTTGACATATCAGCATTGGCTATATATCTCGGCGCGTATGCCGATGAAAAGAGATTTTATACTTGAGCATAGGGACAAACTGATCATACCGGCGTTAGTTAATAATAAAAACTGTTTTAGGGAAATCAACTTATGGTTAGTAGACAGGAGGAGTTCAGACACTTCGTTCAAAGTTTTTAATTGTTGGATGTGTGATAAAAAATTTACAACGTATAGAAGCAGGAGAATAAAAACACAATACTATGCACATTATTGTTACATTTATTATTTTCAATACTCTGATATTATTAACATTAAAGAGTTTTATATTATGTATATCTTATCCCACCGCCAAAGAAGACTTTTAAAACACTATGGAGTTTGAGTGCGAAATCCGGAGAAAGAGTCCTCTCGCGGTAGAGGTGATAAAAAAATCTCTAAAACCAATAGAGACTAATTTTATAATTTACTGGAACAATCTCAGAGCATACACGAACTGTAAAAATCCTCGCATAGAGAAAAAAACTCTCCTGAAAACTAAACCGATATTTTTAAATTGGACTACGTTGGAAATTTGCTACGAGTCGCAAGAAGAAATTATGCCAAGCTCGCTGTTATATGATATTATTAAAAACGGTCTTTTGGTAAAAAAAAACATCTATTTAAAAGAGGGGGGTTTTATTCTGTACACTTTAGAAAATCTCGAGGTAAATATATACAGTCTCCAAAACAAATGTGTAATAGAGCTTGAAAACCCGTTGAGTGCGGACGAGAACTCGAGGAATTTGTATTTACAAACCGCTCTTACTTACGGTTTGCATATAGATGAACAGTACCTTACTTGTTCCATTGAAAATGTATCCCAAAATCCATTTATTACACCCACTAATGAATACCCAAAGGTTGACGGGGAAAGGGGTTTAGTGAACTTTTATTCCAACTATGAAATCTTTACAAGCAATACTACAAGCTTTACTTTAAAACCCCCCCTTTACAAACAATGGGGACGGGAATATAGTTTTTACTTAAAAAACATAACATTCGTGGCGGAACTGGTGGGGAATGTTTTAATTTTTATAGACCTCGCTCACTCGAAACACTTTGGCGCTAGTGTGAGAATGGAGTTTATAGAACGCCTAGCAGAAAAGATTCGCAAAACTCATTCACCCAAAAATAGTACAATTCTATTTCAAAGTTTTGATGCGGAATATATCAAATCTAATATAAAAACCGACGGAAGTATCTTTATACACGGTGAAAGACTTTACAAAACAAAATACCAGTCTACCGTCGACTTGAAATTTACATCGAGCGAAATGGCCGATAGAAACGGCATTTGTTACAAGATATGCACACCAAGCGATAATTTAACTACCAACACCATATACGAGTGTTTGCTCGACAAAGATCAACGGGTTGTGTGTATCGTGAAGCCGCGCCGTGATAAATTTTTTCCCAACACAAGGAAAGTGGTTTTATATACCCTTACGGTAGAACCCCCCCAAAAAATGCAAATTCAGCGCATTAATATCGTTTTTAAATATTGAATCGTTTTTAATTTTAAAAGTGTTTAAAGATAAATCTCTATAAGATAAATCTTTTAGAATTTTCTTCTTTTTACAATCTATTGGAATATTGTAGTATGGGTGAACTCGATATTTTTTTAAATTTTTACAGAATTTATCTATTTTTATATTATTTTGGAGGATGTATTGTAAACGTCCCGTTTTTGAACAGAAACTTAAATCAAAATCATTCGTTATACCAACACCGGGTGATTTCAGAGGAATTAACCCGTCTGCATTAACACACTCGATGTTTTCCACACACGTGGGTATAAACTTATGGAGATGACCTTCGCAGATATGAATGTTGTGTTTTTTATCGGTGTAAGAGTTTTCTCCAAAAAAACCACGCCCCCAAAAACTAGGATTTTCATTTTGATCAACAACGAGTTTATTTACGGGTTTGCCGCATCTACACGAAAGAATTACATTGGAATACGCTACTGTTAACAGTCCCAAAAATTCACCGTTCGTATATTCTTGGTATTGTGAAAGACATTCCTCTTTGTCTCGGTCATTATAATTGTCATTTTCGTGAAGGTTGGGTATCGATTCTTTTTTCTTTGTAATTGAATTGTATACCACCGTGGGTAGAACATTACTGTGATCTAACATGAAAATGTCATTATACAGTAGAGGTATTTTACCGTTTTTATAATGTCGTGCATAATCAAAGGGAACACAATTCTGGACGTTCTCATCAAACACCGATACATCTAAATTTAGTGGACGATACAAGATTCCATCATCTAAAACATCTCTGATTTCCTCCAAAATTTTCGAGTAATTGGTGTTCTCAACCTTGGGACAGAATTTGAAATTCCAAAATGCGTCTACGCACTGCTTATACATGTCAGAGGAAGTCCACATGTCTGGTACGTTCACTGGGACGGCTTTATGTGAATCACAATTTCCCCCGAGTTTATTCGTCACATCCTCCTTTGGTTTCAATGGTTTCAATGGTTTCAATGGTTTCAATGGTTTCAATGGTTTCACACCATATGCCGAGATTATGTCTCTTACTCCGTTGTGACCATTGCATTTGTATAACATATTTTTATTCCGACTATCTGCTACTATTTCACCATCCCGCCTGTCTTGACATGCGTTTGTTTTGGAACAACCATTTTTTGTATAGTAAAATCCATTCAAACACTTTCTACTGATTATTAATTTATTATCTAAATATATTTTAAATCCGTCAGCATTCCACCCCCTTACCTCCAAAAGTACTTTCTTTGGTTTAATTAATTTGAAACTGTCAATCGTCAACGTATTGTCAAAATCGTAAATTGATTTGAATTTAATTTCTTTTGTATTTACGTTATTGGATATTCCAAGTATTTCGTTCAACTTTTCATTGACAAAATATCTATAAACAGTTTCAATTGATATTTTAAACAGAATAAATATTGATAAGAAAATAAATAACAGAGAAATCAGTTTAAAACTTTCATTCATTTTTAATTTTAACAGTTAATATATTAGTCATCGATTCATAAAACCCCAAGGCTTTGTCATAGTCGTCACCAGAGGAGTCGATCTTAACCCCCCTAGAAAATAAATCTTTCAGCCAGTCTCCGTGACTTTGCTCTATGGCCAGCATAAAAGCTCCACTGTCACCGTTAATATCGCTTATGCGTTTTGCAAATCTGGGACCGAGTGCTGACAGTGGGTACAAATGCGATATCTTCCGGCCATTTCCAGACTTCTCTAATAGAATTATGTGATTTGTAGACCACGCCCTTCCTCTGAGCACTTTTGTACAGCCGATTGTGCCGTTAACTAAAGCAATGGGGGCATAACCGTTTTCAAAATCGCACTTGCATGTGGTGGGTGATATAGCGTGTTGGTCAATTTTTTCCAGAGGGTTTAAAATGTCCCAGGAACAGAGTTTTTTCAAGCAGGTTTTATATTTATCATCAAAATAATATCCATCTTCGCACCTTTCCGGGATGCTCAACCTCATATTTAACTTTCTCAAAACACATTTACGACTCGAAACATCATAAGAATAGTATTTGCCACAGTCACAGAAACCCTCAGTGTAAGGATCTTGGATATTGAAGTTCAATAACTTTCCCCCCGAGTTGAATATTTTTATACATTTAATATCGACAACCCTATCGCAATTTCCGTTATAGTGGTTGTTTGTTATGAAATCTGGATGTTTACAAGTGCAATCTTCCCCGTCCCACGATCCTGTGAATTTGTCACAAAACTTTTTGTAATCATACTTTGGAAATGAGATTTGAATTGAATCTGGCTTTAACATTACAATTGTAACAATAATAAATAATACAAATATTTCAAACATTTTTTATTATATATAGGTTTTTTATAGGTTCGCCTCAGTCCGGACTAATGTTCGAAGAGGGAGATCATTTTATTACAAAGTGGACGAGCACCGAGGGTGATTACGTTGGATTTGACTTCAATTGTAATTTTATATGTGGAAAATTAAATTTAAATAGTGATAATTGTTATTATTTGCAATTATTAATTCATAAAAAGAAGAAGGAAGATTTTGAAAAAAAAAGCTCATGATTTCTTTGGTAAACATATATATAAAATCACATACAATGACAGTTTGGCGAATCTGAGAACTCAGGCTCAAATAACCGTGGAAGATGTGGTTTACATAGATAGTCTTAGGGGTTTGTCAGCGTTTGTTCACGTTAATAGTGTTCACATCCTACCAGGTCTTGAAAAGTTTTTAACCTTCAACAAGTCGCTCTTTCATATTTTCGATATCAACTTCACCCCCTCTTCTCTGCAGAGATACTTTGAATTTGAAAAACGTAAAAACAAAGATTTTCTTTACTATGGAGTTTTTAAAAATACATTACAAGAATTATATGGTTTCGAGACAGTCCCAAATCAAAGGGTGTGTTCGTTCGACATAGAGGTGGTGAAAGGTAGAGAGTATGATGTTATACCCAATGGGGCAGCTCCCGATGAAAAGATTGTTTCGGTTTCTTTCGTTATAGGTACCGTCAGCGGTAAGAGATTTGATAAAGAGTTGGAAATAATTTATTTATTACTGCCCAATCCGAACATAAAAATAGACTCTACAGACGATAAGAGGATTTATAAGTGTTTTGTAGAAGAAAAGAAACTTGTAGCAGCACTATGTGACTTTTTTAGAATTGAATTAAAAGCGTCGTTTTTAATCGGATACAATATATTGGAATTTGATTTTCCTGTTATTTTAAATAGAATGATAATTTTAGGATTGGCGAGAAACTATTATTCAGTAGAAGAAATAAACAAAATGTTAATAGGAATTAAAAGTCCCTTGGTATGTTGTGAGCGTTTTCAAATCATCGACGTAATGGCTTATCTCAAACGCATGCACTCCAACGAATACAATTCATTTTCATTAAAAAACATAGCCAAAGTAGAACTGGGCAAAAATAAATTAGACATGTCTTTCATGAAACTAAACCAATACTATGCAGAGAGTGAGCAAGATTTAGAATTTCTTCAACAAATGTGCGATTACGTTGCACGCGATTCTGAACTGACAGTAGAAATATATGCGAAAAAGGAAATAATTCACCACTTACTACCTTTGGTAAGTATATGTTTTTGTGATACGGTTGACTACATGAGCAAAGCGACGTCCAAGATTATAAGTAAGTTCACGTCGATAATGTACCCCGCACAGGGCATGTGTGTACCATTTAAACTTGTAGAGGATCGTACATTTTCCGGAGATATGTTTGAGTCCATAGTTAACAAACAGTATCGCGGTGCAACGGTATTGAAAGCTCAAAGAACCGTCTATGTTAACAGACCAATTTCGGTAGTCGATTTTACTTCTTTGTATCCCAGTATTATTAGGGAATTTAATATAAGTTCCAATTACGTCATCGATAATCTAAATCAGAATTCTCCCCTTGCTAAAGAATTCCTGAGACGAACTAATAAAATGGACAGATTTTATACAATCAAAAGACAGTTTTTAAAAGCTCCGCTGTCTGTTATAGTGGAATATTTAATTGAGCAGAGGAAAAAAACAAAAAATGTCTATCTAAACAAGGCATACAAACTCATAGCCAACTCCATTTATGGGTTATTGGCGTCAAAGGGACGGATGCGTGACCTCCCCTGTGCGGCACTTGTAACGTCATACGGAAGAAAGATTCACTCATTAATCAAATCCTATATAGAAAAACAACTAAAGATGACTGTTGTTTACGGAGATACAGATTCTCTTTTTATTTTACAAGAGAATTTTGATATCGATGTGGCTAACGTCTTGAATAAGTACATAAGAGAGGGTTTGGGTTTAGAGACTATCTCTTTAACCCTAGATTATGAAGCAAAAACGACAATGTTTTTAGCAGAGAAGAAAAACTACATAATGAAGCTTAAGAGTGGGTGTTTAAAAATAGTGGGGGTGGCTAGAAGAATAAATCCAAAGTTTAAAGATTTTGTTGAACTCTTCTTTCGCCAATTTTTAGAAATGATTGAAAATTATTATGATAAGAGGGAAGAATTCAACCCACGTTATAACACTTTTATTGAGACGTTTTTTAAATATGTTTTGGAGAATACCTCAATAAACGATTACGCGTTTGTTTGTAACTCGAGGGTTTTTTATGAATATACAAATTTGAATTCCTTTAACGCCACATGCAGTTATAGGCGAAACGTTCTCGGAGTTGATGAAAATTTTTCAACAAATGGTGAACTACTGCTGTCTTACGTTTTGCCAGTCTTTGATAAATTTTATAAAGACAAAAAAAGAAAAAAAAGAGATTCTGTAGAGTTCTATGAGAGGATAAATAAAGTTGGATTACCAATTGATAGAACGGAGGTGATAAAAAAAGTCTTTAATTTCATTTCCACAATAGAAAAATATATTTTAAATACAAACAATATTTTTACACGCTATTTAGATTCTATAAAGTGTAACGAAATAGATCGGTTTATTTTACCCTTCAAAGTAAATATTTGGATGCCAAAATATACAAAGAATATAATATTTTATTACGATGATTTATTTAAACGGCTATCAGAATACAGCATCCATTTTTGGGATTCCAGAGACGTAAAAAAGTCATATCAGACTATTATAGAAGTAAAAAACTGTGGCCGTTTAGGTCACATGAACGGGGACTATAGCGTCAGCGATTTAAATGAATTCCTAAAAACACATAAAAGCGTTCGAAAACTCAACATTTTACTCTTTCCAGTCGCAGATTTCGTGGTCAACAACGCGGACAGTTTAATTTGGTTTCTCGATTTGCTGTACAACAGGCCAACTAATTTCATCAGAAATACCAACTTTCATTACATACCAGATAAAAAATTGTTAATGGTCAACGAGTGTGGGGAAATTGAAATCAACGTCGCCTAACGCGGATGGGGCTTCCTCAAACACGCTTCTTACAACGTTTTCAGAAATAAAACATTTCGAGATGAACCTATTATTAACTCCTTTTATTTCAAACACCGAATCATACTTTCCACCACACTCTGTTAATGAATCTTTGTCATATATATACGGAATGCCATTGTAAATTACACCAGTTATACCCATAGGTATTTCTTTGAAATACATATATTTATTGTTGTATTTAAATATCTCAAAGGTTCTACTGGGGCGTTTGTAAATTACCATTATGATAACAAGTATAAAAATATAATAATATGAATATAAAAAATTCATTATTTTTATTATCAGTCTTATTTTTTATTGTATTTTCGATTATATTTCAGCCCTATAATATCGAAAGGTTATCATTCATTATTAAATATTTTTCAACTATGATTATTTCAGATTCACGCCATAAACCAATTGTGGTCAAAGAGTTGGTTTCTAAATTTATAGGAAACATTTGATTGCATTGTATAGGTGTATATCTGGACCGGAGTTTGGATTTTTATACGGCACAATATTAATTTTAAAATCGTACTCATTTGTTGTTTCGTTTTTTGAAGCTAAATCATCAATCAATATAAATTGTATATTGTACATTTCACTTTCCCTTTTCAATAAATTCTTTATAAAAAAACAAGATTTATTTTCACCGTATAGTTTAAAAGAAACCTCGCAGTCTTCTCTGCTAAGAACCTTTTTAAAATAATGACTCCAATTTAGTCTTATAAGTATGTTATGAACATACGTAAAATCAGCAGCCGACCATAAAATTAGCATATTACTCTGTGTTTTATTTAATGCTTGTAGAATAGATTCTGAGTACGGCCTGACAAAAATATCCTTTCCTTGTACGTAAACCAAAGTTTCATCCAAGTCAAACACAAAACATTGCATAAAAATCATTTTTTTCTTTATAAAAAATGAACACTATTTTAAATAACCCTCCCACCTTTTTAAATGCAGAGGATTTCACTTTACAGCGAGATATACCCAACCCGGAAATGTTAGATATATTCGCTGATTTAAATTGGATGGATGATAGTAATAATAATAATAATAATAATAATAATAACAGCAACAGCAATTCCCAACCACAGATAGTTCCATCACCAACACTCCCCCCGCCGCGGACACCGCCTCCCTCATCAATATCGTCCTCTGACTCGTTAAAGAAAGACATTATTAAATACTTGTACAACACGGGATCCTGCGCCTACTTACAGAGTTGTTTTGCAAAGCTAGAGGACATTGACGGTGTTAATGACAATATACTTTATAAAAAGTTTAAAATTGGACTCATAATTGATTCTGTTTTGGGTAAAAACAGTTCAGATAAAAACATGGCGAATTACGTGTTTACATTTTTTGAGGTATTACTGACCGAGGCAAAAAAGTTTACCCCTCCGGATATTCAAAAGTACATAGAAGTGTTTTCAACGTCCCTACAAAAGGATAAAATAACCATTTTAAATGATTCTGGATCGAACATCATCGCTAGAATATTAGGAGCCAAAGACGTCGACGAAATTCTCAGATCGGTTCAGGATAACGATTCGCCTTCATTGAAGGCGTTAAAATCGAGCCTGCAGAACATATCCCTTCTGGTCAGTCTTACACTAACGAAGAGGTTGTTTTCACCATATGTGGCATCGCTTTTTAAAAATGAGGAAGAACCACCAGCTAAGAAATTGAAAATGCAATAATAAAATTAATTATCGGTTTTTTTTGGTAAATAAAAAAGAAAATGACAACCGGAATTTATACAACGCGAATAAAAAACTGTGTTGTTCCACACTACAAGAAAACTGGAGGAGATTCGGAGGAGTTGTTTAAAAATTTCATTATGAATACTGTTTTCGAGCGTGAAATATACATGTATAATAAGTATGGCAATAAAATCAGCTCGGCTATTTCCGGGGTGTGTATTAGCGACTTATTCACACAGTATGGTCTTACACAGCGGGATGATTATGTAAAGACTTTGTTCAGCACCATCTCGTGTTATCAAGGAAAAGATAGTGTTATTTCGTATTTAATTGCTACCAGACCGTATAGAATCACACCAATTTCAGAAAATAGTTGCCCCGATAATATCGTATTTGATAAAAACACTCTTATAGTACCTAGAGGAGAGATATTATGGTCTCTATTGGGAATACCGGGCGATAAAATTGGCGTTAGTAGTGACCCGAATAATTTTAAAATATTCATACAAGCGGTGGACGATGGAGAGAATATCTCAATGGTGGGTACTACTGGTGATGAGTTTAAAACCCATAGGGAACATTTAAAGATAACAAAAATTGAGCCCTACACAGCAACAGATGCATCAAAACCAGTACTACATTATGTTACGTTAAACCCCTACATTTATACAAGGATAAAAGCGTATCGTTGTATAGATACAGAAGGTAGAAACTTGGATGAACAGTATTTTATGTTGCATAAAATGAACCTTCTCTACTCGCAATCCATTGGCGCACTATCTGTTATACCAGTAGAAGCTAAGCGGCTTTTGCAATATCCGCCCGGTACAAGAGAAAGTATTTGTTGTAAGGAAGATACTCTTAATATCGGAGTGCCAAAGACGTATTGTGGTGATATAAGCAAATGGGCTTATAAAGATGACGATAAGAAGGGTCAAGCCTTCAAGTACACGGGAGATCTTCCAAAAAACACTATCGCATTTCCAGAATCTCATAGTTCAGACGTTTGTAAAAATAACCGCGACGGGTTCCATAACTTCATTCAACAATACGAAAACTCTCACATAGTGAAGATTAGAGAAGAATATTCCGATATTAAACCAGATGAAACTATTCTGGACTGCTTCGACGATAGCCACAAAGCCTACTGGTATAAGTTTATCAGAAATACCTACCCAACAGAATTGAAGTTTAAAAACGAAGCCGTGTCATCGTTTACTCCAAACTGCAAACTTACGCCCATCGGTGTAGTTTCAATAAGGCGAATATGCGAAGGCGACCCCCTAATTTTCGAAGGTAATAGTTTGGAAATAGATCAAATTCACTCTCCTCATACGAAATCTCTGTGGGATTGTGCAATTGAACAATTGGAAATTCCTGAATATAAGAAATTGGCAGACGAAGAGAAATCTGGAGAAAGTAGGAGTACAACCGCCAGGGTTTCTGCCAACCCCTTGAGTTATTCGGGAAGCGCTTTTGTGACGTCATTAGGAACCAACATCACAATTCTTCCGAGACATTAAATGGAGTTTAGATGCATCATGAGCTTAGAAAAGGCTATAGTTTTTAAAAAATATCCAGAACTTCTCATACAGTTCTTAGAGCTCAAGCATAGAAATAAAATCAACATTTTAAATGTTTACTACAAGAGAAGTGATAAAAACTTGAAAATGAAATCTGTATTATTTTGTATAGAATATAATATTAATTAGAATTTTTTAAAATTAGAATTATAACAGAAATTATGAACAGTAATATAAGTAATGCGTTAATAATTCCGACTTTTACGGCTGATATTGAAAAAATTATCGTAAAAACTACTCCAAGAAGTGTCACCGTCATCAGTGAAGGTTTGCCATTCATTTCATTTTTTCGATTCTATGGGAAGGACTATTTTGAATGAATTCCTTTAATCTTGTTAAAAAAATACTTTGTATTTTAGATTTTGGTTTTTCATTTTCGACCTCAACAATTTCCATTAAATATTTTTTATATATAATTATTTCATTTAAAATTTTTCAAATGTTTATTGTTTATAGTTTTCACTTGTTATTTTTGTCAGAACAAGACGAGTGCAACAGTCAGACAGTGGGTTTTTCAATTTCAAATATATATCATATGTTTTATTATCTGACAAATTAAATAATTTTTGAAGGCTCCTATCGATTCTCAAACATCCCAGACATTCTATATTGTTATGGTGAAATACAACTACATATGTTCGTATTGTTTCCTCAGTCTTTTGGGATATAAATTCCTGAAGGCTATCGCAGTTCTTCATTCAAATGACTGCAACCAACCAAACACCCCCTTTAAATAGATTAAAACTTTACTATGTAGACAATCTTCCAATAGATATAGAATTTAAAAAAGTTGAAGATTTTCTAAACCCTTACGATTGCGATGTCATACAAAGTATTTTAGAAAAAAATGACTATACTGACACAGCATTAATTTATACTCAACCAGATTTAGATGTAAAAGATGTCTATATTGAAAACGCATATGAGGTAACATATCCACACGCACTATTATTACTCTATAAGTTCCCCAAAGCGGGGTTGAATATGTTTTTAACAAAAAATTCACCAAAACCACTCGTACCCAGTATAATTGATACCCACTTCCAAATTCTTAATGTTGAGGATTTAAGAATGATAAAAGTTCCAACTTCAAAAAAAAGAAAATTTGATGATTCTATAAGTTACATCGATGCAAAACAAATACTTGATAAATATATAACAGAAGTTGAAGACCACGAACTATGGAGAAATAAGTCTCAAACCAAATATTAAATATAAAAAAGAATATAAAACAGTTTACAAGACAGGATCATATTGAGTTTTGGAGTAAAAAGAAATGTAAAATTTTAAAATTTTCCCAAAGGTATTTAATCCGCAATCAATCCCCATTTCCTCATTTTTCACGATGGACGTGCTATGTGAAGTATGTGGCGTTTTATATCCCGAACTTGACACGCACGAACACGCCACCTCATTTGAAAACCATTTCGTTCAAATTGAATCGGCTGCAAGGTGCAGACTCGTTACACTGAAGGCTGACAACCCCCTCGGGTTTTCTTGTGTTAAAACTTACATGGAGTGGTTGAGGGGGAATGTTATTTATTTATTGAAACACTACCAACAAATGCACGATAGCATAAAGTATAATATGTTGTTGGAGTGTAAGTTTTCAAAATCTAACGACGAATTGCAAACAAAAAGTTTTAAAACTCAAAATTTGACAGTTTTCAGTTTAACTGATTTAAATCAGCAGTACTCTTCCAGTATAAATAAATTATTATTAGAAAAATCCACTTTGGAGTTACGAGGTTCGGGTTGGGCTATATACACGATTGTCAAACTAGAGCTCCGTATCAACAGATACGAACCAGTCTGGGGTTCATCTACCAGATTCAAACTACCCCCCTTTCTTAGAGGAAAAAAATCTCTTGTAAATCCATTCCGCGGTAAGGGTAGTAGAAGAACGTGTTGCAACGATATCTGTTTCAAAATCGCCATAATGGGAAAAATTTTGGCTGATTCGGGAAAGAATTATCACAATATATTAAATTACTTCAAATACGTGCATTTGAACGATAAGTATAAATGGTCGTGCGTGTCTTTTCCCGTAAAACTAGACGAAATACAAACATTTGAAAACGTAAATAACATCTCCATAAACGTTTACTCTATAGAAGATAGAAATAGAAAAATCACTCCATTAAAAGTAACACCTCATAGAAAACCCGATCACAGAGATATACTGTTTTATAAAAACCACTATATGTGGATTAAAAACTTTGACGCATTTATCGGTAGACAACTGGTCAAAACAACTACTAGGTTATACGTTTGTCGGCAGTGTTTCAAACACTTTTATAAACAAGACCGACTCCTCATTCACGAACTCGACTGTAACAGTCACTCAATACCAACCGTCACCTTTCCAAAAGAAGGAAACAAGTTTTTGTTCTTTAAAAACTACAACAGACAGTTGAAAATACCGTTTGTCATATACTGCGACATAGAACAACAGCTAAACAAAGAAGATACTTGTGAACCAGATCCAAACACTTCTTTCGTTCATTGTATAGGCACATTCACTATAAAAAGTCTCACATACAATATCGTCAATGAAAACAGTAAAATAATTAGAACTAGAAATTTTTCAGACATTACAGCTTTTATGAACTCTTTAGAAAGAGAGTGTGAACTAATCGGTAGATTGTACAAGAGAAATATACCTCCAAAGGAATTTCCACATCCACCCATAGAAGGTTCTCCCTGTCACATCTGTGGTAAGGGTATGTTCAACGATTACGTTCTCGATCACAATCACTTAAACGGATCAATAAGAGGTTACGCCCACTCTACTTGTAATATAAACTACCGATTACCATACTTTGTCCCAATAATTATAAAAGATCTAGGAATAGAACTGTTAAACTACTTCACTAGCGTCAATGCCAATATAAAATTCATACCTTTCAAGGGTCAAATAGAAAAGTTCCTATGCATTTCAAAGAGAATTAAAAATACTACAATGAAGTTTTTAGACTCTTCTCAATTCTATCCAGAAATTGATAAATTAGAAACTATAAGATCAATCTGTATTGAAAACTATAAACTCGACATGTTCTACTACCTGACAATAGGAGCTTACAGTTTCGACGTCATGCTCAAGATTACAAACACTCGCATAGAACTTTTAAACGATGATAAAATGTATAATATGATAATGAAGGGTATAAGAGGTGGATTTACACGTGCAGTAAAGAAATACGCAAGTTCCAACCACCCCTCACTCCCCAATTACGATCCCACTAAACCCGACTCACTAATTTTTTTTTATGACATTATCGGTCTTTACTCCGCTGTAATGTTGAAATGTCCACTTCCTCTGGACGGTTTCAAGTGGGTATCTCCAGACTCGGTTCATTTAGAAAGTAAACCAGAAGGTACGGGTTACATCTTAGAAGTGGATTTAAAATATCCATTTAACTCAGATCACAGGGACTATCCACTATGTCCTCATCACGTAGAAGGTAAATTAATATCTTCTTTTCAAGACAGAAAACATTACGTAATACACTACGAGACATTAAAACAAGCTCTCTCAATGGGACTCATATTAGAAAAAGTCCACAGAGCTATTTCATTTAACGAATCATGTTGGTTAGAACCCTACATAAAAATGAACACAGACTTGAGAATGCACTATTCCCAAGACAAAGCCCTATCCAATTTCTTTAAACTCCAATCAAACCTGATATATGGTAAATCAATAGAAAGGGTAACCGATAACTTAAATAAACACTTCCTGTACAACAACACTAGAAAACTTATGAGATTAATAAAACAGCCCACCTTTGTAGACAGATTAATATTAAACGAAAATAACTACGTAGTCTTTATGTCAAAAAGAAAGGTTCGTTGTAATAAGCCAATATGTTTAGGTTTTTCAATACTAGATCTAAGTAAGAGATACATGTACGACATGTACTACAATAAATTAAAGAAAACCTTTCCCCCCTTCGATCTCATATACACAGACAACGATTCCTTCGCATTGCACGTATTCTCTAAAACCGATTCGTTTACAAAACAAGATTTCATTCACCCCTCACGTCTAGGTTTATTCAAAGATATATCTCCCAATAACCCCATACTAGACTTTGCTACAGTGAGATGTAAAACATACGGTTACAAAACTCTAAAAGATTCTCAATTAAAAAACTTACCCCAATCATTTAGTTTTGAAAATTACAAAAATATACTATCCAGTATAGATACATTAAAAATATACGCATACTATAACAGAGTAATAGATAAAAGAGTATGTAAAATTACACAAAATAAATCTATTATATCCTCATCACATTAACCCCCCCCCCTCCACACTTAGCCCACACTTCTCCGTTACAAGCCGTGTGATTAAAAATAAAGTTACAACTATGTATTTTCGTTATGTATTATGAGAAAATAAAAATATTCTATTCTGTTAAGACATTTTTGGAACAGACTAATATATAAAAGTTGTACACGAAGCTATTGTTTTTCAGGAGATTAATAATGCTGGGCCTACTTATCACTATTAAACGAATTCCACGACCATCTGCCACGTTTGAGACCCCTCACACCCACACCCCCCGCGCCCGTTGAGACCACGAAGCAAGGGGCCTCGAGAGCGCCGACCAACCAGTTAGTATTTATAACCCATTTTCACTACCTAGAAATATTTACAATTATATTGAAAACAGGACCTGGCAAGACTGGTGATTTTAAAAGTGGTTATAACCCATTTTCACTACCTAGAAATATTTACAATTATATTGAAAACAGGACCTGGCAAGACTGGTGATTTTAAAAGTGGTTTGTCAATGTTTCGTTACATTACTATTAATTTATTGGAATGTAAAGATTAATGTATCAAAGTATTTAAAACGTTTAATTAAACAGGGTTAATATTTTGTTGTACTTTTATTTCGATAGTTCTTTTATTTCTAAAATCGAATCCAAGGTGTACCGATTTGGAGTCGCAAAAACCACACCGTTCACTACCCGACAGAGTTCCTCGACTTGGCAACAGTACCCAGCAGTACCAGAACTATCTGCCATAGTATATTTCGTTAACTTTAATTCTACTTTAAAAGTGTAAAATGTAATTTTAGTATTGTAAAATTATGTGGGTTGTTAATATTTTTAGTTAATCTGCCACTTATGTACAACCCGTACGAAGGGCGGGTACATCTGCTAGTTTATTAATAAACATTAATTCGTCCCCATGCATTACTGAACATTACTTACTCGTGTAGGATTGAAATAACCCAAGATAATTTACCATAAAAATAATTACCCGTGATTTTAATCAAACTGCTCCGATCTTTTAATTAATAACGGCCGAGTTACATTTACACCTCGGAAGCTAATTATCACATCCCCGAGTCGTCGTGGCATTATTATTTATATGGGGAACACAAAAACAGCGTAATTTTTAAATTGCTTTTAGATTTGTTGTCTCGTTTTTAATCGGTCAATCTGAATGTAATGAATAAAATGATTATATTAGAGCGTATTTGACAAGACCTCACGACTTGTATGACTATGAATGATATTAGCCACAGCTGTCTGTCACCCGTCTATGCTAATTGGTGTCGCATGCGGCAACGCGCATGAGCAGTGAAAGCGAGAGTGAACTGCGCGTTGTACCGCCGTAAGTGCCACTTTCACCCGATAGGACAGCTACCGTCACCGGGTTCCGTTACACTAATAGCGTATTGTGTCCCCTTTGTTTTTTGTGCAACTGTCGCATTTCTCCGATCCTGGGGCTGAGGATATCTTCAGCTTTTCCCTCTTTAATCTAGACACGCAAGAAATAAAACATGTGGCTCAACTTGAGAGTAATGAGTCATTTCTTTTTTAGATGTTTTATAGGTTTGCTAGTATATGTTAAATTTGTACACATCTTATTATCATATAATCATAAATTTATAATAAAACACAAATACATACAATACACGCACTTCCCCTCACAATCTGCTATATTTGGTAAGAGTAATATATTTTCTAATATATCAGTATTATTATAATAGTGCTTTTGTTTGTAATTCTCAAGTTATATATTACTCTTTATCCAGATGGTAGAAAAAAATCTGTCCTATTATCCGTGGCCACGGATAATATGCGGATTGGGAGGAAATCCACACAATATTTATTTATAAACAAACCCCATATCTAGGCGGGATTCGGCCCTAGAGGCGTTCCCCATAAAACAGCTGTTTAGAGTAGTGTAGAGAACAATTTTTATGAATATCCATTATTCCTATCAATCCCATCCCAGTTTTCTCACATCACCCATTTCAAACAAATGTGGATCGTTGGGCACCGCGGAATGGTTCGAGGTCGGCTATTAAAATTGTAATCATCAAAATAATATGTTGTAGAGTGTTTAATTACATAGGGCCTAATAATGTGTGTTAAAAATGGGGTTACTGTAATCTAGAGTATCACTTACTATTTATATAGTGATAATTTAGTGATAATTTTAATATTTTAGTAGGGTCAAATTTATAGTTTATCATGGGGAATTTTAATATTTTAGTAGAGTCAAATTTATAGTTTATCATGGGGAATTTTAATATTTTAGTTGAGTCAAATTTATAGTTTACATAGGGAAATTATTTCTAAGTATCAAACAATAGATATAAGATAGATAGTCGCGAAAAAATTTTTCCGTTTAACCGGGGAATATAACGGTAATATATAATACGTGCAGATAAGTGTTTACACCAGACGAAACTGAAGGAACCCCGTGTCAAGGCGGCTCACCCACTAACATCTGCCGTGATAAACGCCCGGCCGCCACAAACCACAAACCTAAAATTCTTTAAACGTGCAAGAAAAATCACAGCAGACGCGTTTCTGGGATTCTACAAACTCGCTACACATACTTTTGATTCAGAACGATTGAAAAAACTCCAATTGGGACCCCACCGGACATCTGAAAATACCGGCGTCTTCACCTGATCAGAAGAACATATTACAACATGGACGTGTTCAACCTACTTCAACGGAATCCGTGGTGGACAGAGGTGGGGCGTGGCGGGAATGTGCGGGAGTACGGGAGCGACGGACGCCATTGGGGTCAGCGATCCAGAGAACGAGGCGCAATCACCCCGAGGCGCAACTACACATTCAACAGGAAATTATATTTTTATCAGCGATCCGGAGAATATGGCTGCAAGAAGAACGAGGCGCAATCACCCCGAGTCGCAACTACACATTCAACAGGAAATGATATTTTTATCAGCGATCCAGAGAATATGGCTGCGAGAAGAACGGGGCCACACCATTCAACAGGACACGATATCCCACAAAAGAAGTTAAAAGAAATTCGCATTAAAACATCATAGGCGATTACATCAGATATATTGCACTAAGTATAACAAAATATACTACCGATATATTCCCGCCAAACCATTTTAGCTTAGTTGTAGTTTAATTTAATTAAGTCAATGTAATTAAAATATTTTCAATATTGGTACTTTTTATGGGGAGAACGGGGTTGTTTAAAAATAAGTTTGGATGGTATATGGATAGTATATGGATAGTATATTTATTTTATATAGTATATTCCAAACACACATTATTTGTGCCGCATTAAACAAATTATAGAGAGGGTAGACGAATTTACACCGTGTCCACTCCGGAGTTGGACCGAATAGACAACAGTTTTTGTCCAAGCCGCAACCCCGCGCTCGTTAGGTTCATTTTTCAAATCCCAAAACCCCGAACCACAAACCCTCCCACTCCCGCATTTAGATATCAGTTGTAAAACAGATAATAAATAGTAAATAAATAGTAGCCTCTTATTGTTAATTTTTGAACTCTTGTTCCTATATTGAGCCCAAATCCAGATCTACATTGACAGTCAATGCCAAAATTAATTGGTAAACAAGCAGGCAAGTTTTGTTGTTTTACAAGATTTCTATCAAATTAAAACCACAATCGATTTATTATAAAACTCTTCATCACACTTTGCCACCAAATCAAACGATGCAGCAAAAGCAGTTGCCGTTCGTCACGTCGCGGTGTAATGGGAAGTGTAATGGAAAGTGACTGTTGTAAGGAGGTTAATGCAGGCGTTGTATCGTGTACACGTTGACGTTTCAATCATTTGTGTATTGAATTAGTTTCCAGCAAACATCAGTTTTCCAATAAAACTAAAAAAGTAGGTAAGAAATTTAGCCCCCACTAGCCACTAGTCTATATATTTAAAAGGAAACCCTCAGAATCAAATTTTAAGTTTGTATTGGAAAACAAATCCTATGGCAAATCTAAATGTTCGTTATGATTCTTAAATGTTCTAAAATTAAGAAAATATTTAAATATTTTTCTTAATTTTAGAAGGATTCTCCCCTTTGACCCTTAAAGCTTTAGGGGCTATTTGTTGCAGAAAATGGTTTGTACGGGTAATAGTTTAAAAATAATTTTATTTTGTAATCCTTCCCGTGCAACTTAGGATTTTGAGACTAATAGTAATATTTATCCGTGTAATATACTTTTACCACTAATAGCATCCTACTTATTTCAAGAAATAAGTACTTCCTATTATTTGTGAATTTATTTCAAGTGTTTTAAAATTACTTGTGTCGCTACGTGGCTAACCAGCCAAGCCACTTGGAGGGGGTGGAGATGCGGCTGAGGGGCCTCCTCACCAACAACGAGGTGGCAGTTCTACAGAAAAGGGTCATCCCCCTCTTTTAGTTTTTAAGTTTTTGATAATAAATAAAAAATATAAAAAAAACACAAAAAACAACAAAAAATACAACAAAAAACTATAGTTTTAGTCACTTCTCTAAGAATCAATTATTCTTAGAGGCATCGCGCTGGTTCTTGGAGCAACTGTATAAACATGTCATAGTGCCTAAAGATGTAAGCAATTGCTATCAGAGAATATCAGAGAATCCGGCTATCACTCATTGATAATCTATACAACACGTTCCATGATTTTATTTTGTTATTTTTGGTACAAGGTTTTTTATTTGAGTAATATAAAATTGAGTAACATACCCAATCAACTACAAATTAATACACCGTGCACTTCAGAAGCTATGCACACAACCAGCAGTTTTGGGAGTCCGCACATTTTAATCAAATTACCAATCCGCCTTCACTGTAATCATAACAGAATAGCTACCATTAATTTAATAAAATCAGTGAGTTTATTTTCTGAAATAAATTTCAAACCATTATTCCTCCTAGGGTGGTTTATTTAATAATCTATTTACTCATACACGTTTGTTTATTTTTTCATGGTCTACTTACGAACCCGTCCCCGGAACGGTGTGCATCGGCGTGCACCGGAAGCTCACACAACTCCATTGTCCGGAAGAACCACCAAGTCCACCGAGTCCCGATGTCAACCGCCTACAGACGATTCCGAGCCCCGACATCGAACTCCCCAAGGACCCAGGACCACGGACCAGACATTCCTCAAACGTTTTTTCTTGAACTATTTTTTCTTTTCATTTTTAAATTGAGAAATTTAAAATAATATTTGTTATTAATGTTAAACATGTAAATTTAAATTTCAAACTAAAGTAACTGTTTATAAGTTCTTATGGAAATGTAATCAAACTAATTACACAATTTCGCTTTCAATGTTTATCAAACCAGTGAAAAAAGAAAAACCCCATTAAAGTTAACTTGAATAAATAATAAAATTATTATCCACAAAACCGTCTTACCATTATTAACCCGACTATATTAAGCACACTTTCACTATGTATAGATAATTTATTAAAAATTAACATATTACTCATTGTAATTTGCTAAATAATAAAGAATACTTAAAATTATATTTATATTGAAAGGGTTACACTCTAATGATTAATATTGCAATATGGTTTTTAATAATTTTTAATAATTATAATTGAAAATCTGATAAGAGGTTATTAAATAAATAGTTATCCAAGTGTAATTTGCTCCAGAAATCTTGGACTAGTTGGGGTATGCTTACTCTAAACTTCAAATTTATATATCTTGTATTTTTCCAAATAATAGTTAATAGTTGTTCATATTTATTTTTTATGTGGGATTCTGGGGTTGTTTTTTATTTTGCTTGAATCTCACTGTTGGATATAAGTACTCGGTTGTGTTTCAATCGCTGACTGTAATCTCGCTCTCGGCCAGATACGAGTCCAAATGGTGACGAGATGGCAAACACTCTTTCGGCTGTAAAAAAACACAGCCCCTTCTTTTGTTTTAGGCAAGTCCAAAATTAAGATACGCTCACTCATTTTCACTAGCACAAACGTTACTCAGCAAATAGCAGGTAAAAACTACACAGAGAAATGTGATTGGTTAATCCAAGTTTATAAGTTAGTTCAACCAGTGTCAGAGGTTACTATATGGACAATTATTTGTATGAGTTCATTTAACTAAGCTCAGAGAGTTAAAAAATATATATATATTTTATAAGTTAAGTTAACCAATAAATTCATTGGTTAAAATAATTTGTTTAGAAGTAGTTGTTAAAACCCGAACCAAACGGCTTGACTGAAAATTGAGGATTTGGTTAATTTAACCAAAGTAGTTGTAATAACCCCATATTCTAGTTTGTTACAACCCATTTCATTTTCATTCATTTAGTTGTTAGCCTCAATGCTTAACCCAGACAGTCCTAGAACCCCGGGCTTAACTTAGCTCTCGGAGGAATAGCCAAAGTTGCCTTGAAACAACTACTACAAAAAGTTAAACTAACTGTTGTTTTGTTTACGATAACCTTTCCTGGCCAACCACTTTCGTTAACTAATCGTGGTTTAACTAATATTGGTCATGACAACCAATATCCATTTTTCAAATTCCATTTTTCTCTGTGTACTATTAGCAAAGACTGCTGTGGCAATATTACTGTGTGGCTACTGTGTGACTACTGTGTCAGACGCCCACCGACGACAACAGGTGGTGATAACGACAAGTATTGTTGCCACGCGGAGCACTGACCCTCCCCGCCGTCACGCACGCGCCCTGACCCAGTTGAAGGTGTACACCGCTGGCCTATTCTACATCGTAGGCAGTAAATTAATCTTGATTTAATCATCGTATAAACTATTATTCGGGTGGCCTTCGTCAGAATATACCCAAATATTAAATACCAATAAACTTAATTAAAGCTGATACATTTTTGTTTTTTCTTTTACAATCGAATAACTGAAACATATATTGAGCTAAACGTATTGTAACTATATACAAATTAAAAATGTAAAATTTGGTGCTCTAACAGTACTAGCACAATTCAAGGATTAACAGTTTCTAACTTAAAAACAACAAACCCCCGAGTGACCTTTCATGTCCCCCGTTTTAATAATTGAAAATATTAAACCACGGTAAAATAAAACAATATTTATATTTTCGGATAGTTATATATAGAGCAAGTACAGTTACAGTACAAGTATAGTTATATATAGAGCAGCAAGGATTTTGAGACTCATATCTTCAAGTTTGTAGTTGTCTACAAAGCCACTTTTATTTTATCAGACAGCTTTTTCTCAACTTACAAATTAAGTCTGATAATATTAAACAATTATTGAAATAAGTCATTTCTCTGGCTCCCCCGTTGTTAGGCTCACTGGCTGTATAGTGTTGGGCGCGTAAGGATGAACCACCCATTTCGCATAGTTAGACACTTTATAATGACCTCCATCTTAGTTTATGGAATTGACACGTTTAAGTATATAGAATGTATAGTTAAATAAAACCGGTTATACATTACGGACTAGCACCGTAAATCTTAAATACTTATTATATCTTCTTAAACAGTTTATTTTCATTTTATCATAGTGATTTTGTCTTTAAAAATATGACCAAATATGACCAGATATGACCGGACCATAATATAGTTCCCCGTTGTAAATTTACCAGCTGTAACATATTGTTGTTACCTTTTTGAGCTGCTAATCTGTGATGTATTATTTATACGGTATGATAGGTAAAATGTTTGGATGTTTGAATGTTTGGATCATCTTTTGGTAATTAATAATATATTTATAAACTCTAGACAGACTCGTATAAATTCTTAATAGAGTTGCTTTACACGTTTATACCAAATTTAATCCAAAGTTTTTACGAGAAGTATCTTGCTCACGGAAACACATATACAGTATTTTTGGATCCTGCGAACCCGCGACACTACGCTCCAAGAACCAGCGCGATGCCTCTAAGAATAACTGATTCTTAGAGAAGTGACTAAAACTATAGTTTTTTGTTGTGTTTTTTGTTGTTTTTTGTTGTTTTTTGTTGTTTTTTTTATATTTTTTTTATATTTTTATTTTCTTTATTATACAAAAAAACTTAAAAACTAAAACTTAAAAACTAGAAGAGGGGGATCACCCTCTTGTGGAGGAGGGCGACCTCTCCGTTGGTGAGGAGGCCCCTCAGCCGCACCTCGACCTCCTCTAACTGCCCCGGCTGGTTCGCCACGTAGCGACGTGGCAGGTAGTGGTGGCGGCCATCGGGGGAGAGAAGGCCCCATCGGATTATTACCAGGCGATTGGTCGCCTCGCCTCTGATGGTGTTCATCACATTTGTGACCATGACGGCGTCCCACAAGGTATATGATGTTACAGAGGCCATGGCTTCTGCTTGTGGAATGAGCGTTAACGTGCGGAGGAGCATTAAATACCACTCGATGGGTGAAAGACCGGAGACACGCGTACATGCACACGCACTCAACCATGTACAGTTGTGAAAGAGGTCACAGGTGTCTACACACACTGAAACTCTAAGGTTCAAAGACATCGTCCTATACCAGTGTCTGTACATACTCTGTATAAACTCTTTTAAAAATACACAAACACGCATTGCACATATTCTCTAATAATAAAAACAAGATTCACCCCCACACTTTGCTAATATGTAAAAACATACGTTTACAGAACTCTCAATCATTTACAAAAATATACTATAGATACTGTAAAATTACACAAAAAAATAATCTCTCATATCACATTTACCCCTCATTACCCTCCATCGTCACATACCATATCATATACTAACACATACTATATAAAACCATCACATTCCATCACATACTCCCACACCTCTCCTAGTACCTTATCCAATACTTATCCAATTACTTATCCAATACTTATACAAGTAACATTAATAATACCCTTACCATAACCTTGTCATATCCATACCTCACCATCATCCAAGTATTCTTACAATACCCCTATCATATCCAAGTAAACCCCTACCCTTACCCCCTACCCTTACCCCCTACCCTTACCCCCTACCCTTACCCCATCATTTACACAAACTAACCCCCCACACACACTGACTCGTTCACTCTCAGACTCATTCACAAGGAATAGTTCAATCACCCATACACACACCAGTTCACTATAAAGGACGAATTTTCACTTACAAATAAAATTCAACTAACATGTCAATTAACCATGAAACACTACACTTACATAACTACTAGCGTCGACTGTCGTCTGCTGACGGGGACCAGAGCCCAGAGCTCTGGCGGGAAGGTAGGCACTGCGAAGACGCTCCTTCTTATCTTCTAATCATTGATACAGATCTTCCATCTCTTAGTATATTTCTTGATTTATCCCGTGCTTTTGATAGTGTTAATCATAATAGACTACTTGATAAAATTCGATTGATGGGATTTAACAGGTCAGCGCTTGGATGGATAAAATCATTTCTAACAGGACGAAAACATTTCACAGAACTAAAGAATATAAAACATCCAACAAAATCAAGAATATCATCCGATATAATTCATGGAGTACCACAAGGTTCTACTTTAGGGCCATTATTTTTCATTATCTACATGAATGATCTACCATCCGTCGTAGATAAAGGAGAAGTAATACTTTTTGCAGATGATACAACTCTCAATATTACCGAAAGTTCTAACAAACAATTAGAGATATCTTCTTTTGTTCAAATTTCTAAAATGGAACAATGGTTTACAGAAAACAGTTTGATAGTAAATGATTTGAAATCCTCAGCTTTACAATATAATAAAAAATTTAATAATGAAACAATTCAACTTGTTCAACTTGCCAACTCTACGATACCACTGGCAACTGAGTATAAATTTCTTGGATTAACATTACAACCAAATCTTTCATGGTTATCTCACATTGATAAAATTAGCAAAAAAATCAGTTCAGGAATCTTTTTGATAAAATGTTTTTCTAAATGCTGCACTCTAGACATAAATAAAATGGTATATTATGCTTATATCCATTCACATTTATCATATGGACTAATTATATGGGGTTCAAGCCCAAATGCCAAAATTGTATTTAAAATGCAGAAAAAAGCTATAAGAACACTTTGTCAAGTCTCAAGAAGAACATCGTGCAAACAACTATTCAAACAATTAAATATTCTAACATTATCGTCAATTTTTATATTACAAGCAGCAAGTTTTGTACATTTGAACCTTGATAAATTTTCCTTCAGAAGACAAATTCATAATTATAACACGAGAAATATCAACCATATAGACTTGCCACATCCAAATTCAACATTCCGACAAAGATGCTCAGACTACATATCAATCAAAATTTACAACAAAATTCCTTCAGAAATAAAATCTTTAAGTAACATAAGACAATTCAAAAATAAATTAAAGCAATACCTTATCGTTAAATGTCCATACAAAATTGAAGATTTTTTAAATGAAAACAACAATGAAAATATAATATAAATTTAAAATCAAAATGTTGTGTTTCAAGATTGGACGAAGATTATTTTGCAAGATTCAAGGATTTAAATAATCAAAATTCTAACAGTTATTATTAGCATTACATACTCTGTTAATGTAATTTAGTCTTAACCATAATTTATTATGGCAATTAAGATACTTACCAATAAAGAAATAAAGAAATAATCTTATCGCTCCTAACTTCCGGTGCACTTCCTTCCCACGGTTGACTATTTTTAAGATTTTTATATTTCAATAAATTATGTTAAGTTAAAAACGAATGACGTTCAGTTGTTTTACCATAACAACCTAAACAATTAGACGGTATTAATATTTCTAGAAATAATCTAATATTCTAGATTTCTATAATACTGGAATCCCGCGATTGATTTCATGTTATGTACCAAAACAATTTAAATATCGCAAATACTGATACGATATGTATCGTCTTAGAAATATCGTAAACAGACGAAAGCGTTTGTTTGCTTTCTGACGGCACGTAGGCCTACATGTTTACTATTTCTGGTTTGTTTACACGTTTGTTAATGTTAGGAAGGATCTCAAGAGCATAAAAATCAATACTATTTACTTTAAAATGCTGTAGAGGCATTTAAATACTGAAGTTAACTTTTATTGCCCCTAATACATTTAATGGCCAAGTCAGTGGTAGCGTTTCCAATGATGAATGTAGTTGTATTCCTCCGCCGCGGAAGTTTCCGATTTGCGCCGCTTGGATCGCCGTTATCAGAGCGTTCATACTTTCACGCGGGAGCATATTCCGGCTATATTTTTTAATTTAGAACAATACACTATATGGCAAATTGAAGACCATGAAATTCAACACTAGGATCGCTTTTTAAAATTTGAATTAGCTTAGTATTTAATTAGTTATCTACTATCGAAATTGGGCAAATTCGAAGGCTAACTGCACTTTTATTTGTTATAATATCGAAAAATTTAAAAGCAATGTTAGTGGGAAGTGAGCCATTCATTTGAACAGCTCCATTAGCCGTGTAAGACTTTTAAAAATAAAATAAAACTGTGAAGGCAACTAGTTGCTTTTCTAAAGGCAACCACGGGCAGTGACAGAATTACCGGTATTACCTTTTTAGAAATATCCCCACACAACACAAGTATTATCCCCTTTAATACTACATAAAGCCACTTACCAAGTTTCATAAAAATATATTCACAACTAAGCGATATATGCAATTTTAATTATTCTCCATAAGAATAACATGGGGGGTGAGTACGCAGGCTTGCTGCTACGAGGGAGCCTTTGGCAAAAAATTACTTTTTTGAGCAAATATCGATAGACCACAACCAGATGAAGCCGTATACCAAGTTTCGTCAGTATTCGTTCATAAATAAGCAAGATATAAAATTTGTCTTTTCCTCCATAAGAATAACATTAGACAACGTACTGTGTTTTGCACTTTAAATATCTCGGTAACCAATTAACGTAGAGGAATGATCAAAATACCAAATAGTGTATTTTTTTAAGCTGAATCCAATGGTAAAAACTAATATTTCACTATTTCAAAAATTATATGTAAAAAGTTCAAAAAATCCATTTTTTGGGTACAAACCCCCCCCAAAATACCCCTTCGGATTGAGCGATCTGGCTGTTTTTCGAACTTAAAGTCATAAATGTTGCTTTACACGTTTATACCAAATTTCATCAAAATCGGATTATTTTTACGAGAGTTATCGTGATCACAGACACACACACACACACACACACACACACACACACACACACACACACACACACACACACACACATATATAAGGTTAAGATATATGTGTGTGTATACAATTTTGAACGACCCCCCAAAACGTGTTCAGGGGGTCACGTTAGGAACTTCTATGGTGGTCCCGGGCTTAAGTTTCACCGTGCGGGTCATGCTAATAGTTCACTTTCCATAGGAAATTCACTAATAATTAATTAGGCTTCATGCTCCTGATTGCATGAACGAATGCGTGGACCTGTTGTATGACTATGAAATAATTATCTGATAACAGTTTTAATAGAGTCCTTGAATTTTGTTGATAAACGGTTATTTTCTTTAAAATAAAAGTATTAGATTAATATTTGTTGGATTAATTAATTAATTTAATTAGTTCTGGTTGAGACAACAATCATAATAAGTAATTTATAATGATCTGTATGGAGTATAAATACGAGTTTATATTCTCTGTTTGATGTATGCTGAATCTTCCGTCCAGATGAAGGTAAGCCGTATGCATTTTTTGAAAACTCGTGATAGTAATACAATTTTAACTGTATACTGTTTACACGTTTGTTAATGTTAGGAAGGATCTCAAGAGCATAAAAATTAATACTATTTACTTTAAAATGCTGTAGAGGCATTTAAATACTGAAGTTAACTTTTATTGCCCCTAATACATTTAATGGCCAAGTCAGTGGTAGCGTTTCCAATGATGAATGTAGTTGTATTCCTCCGCCGCGGAAGTTTCCGATTTGCGCCGCTTGGATCGCCGTTATCAGAGCGTTCATACTTTCACGCGGGAGCATATTCCGGCTATATTTTTTAATTTAGAACAATACACTATATGGCAAATTGAAGACCATGAAATTCAACACTAGGATCGCTTTTTAAAATTTGAATTAGCTTAGTATTTAATTAGTTATCTACTATCGAAATTGGGCAAATTCGAAGGCTAACTGCACTTTTATTTGTTATAATATCGAAAAATTTAAAAGCAATGTTAGTGGGAAATATCTTTCTTTTTAATTTGGTGTATCGTTGTTTGTTATACGTTGAGAAATAACGACAGTATATGCTCCCGCGCGGAAGGGTTTTAGCGCGATATTTTGAGGGGGTTTAACATCCTCTTAAGCTCTTTACAGGATAAAAACAATATGGTCGTAGCCTGATTTGTTTAATGTGTTATGCTATTGTCCAAATCGTTTAAAGGACAATAGGCTATTATAGCCCTTCCTTCTGAGGAGATATTAATTGCTAAACATTTACAACCAACGTACACATGTTTCACCTGACTAGGTGCCAAATCACCTGACCAAGTAAAATCGTCGTCTGCCATAAATAAACAGTGAAACGTTCTAGGCCAATGGGGTAAGGCCCTTAGGGAATTTTATGAATTTTTACATAGCATGAAAGGAATTGTAACGAACATGTTTATAATCATTAATGAATTACTAGTAATTAATTACTAGTTGTTACCCTCGCGGCTTCGCACGCATCACTACATAACGTTAATAACATATATGTTGCTAATTAAATGTCGCATCGTATTCCAAGGCAGCATTTTCAAAGACGCTCCACGTGTATTTCTGGTAAACGTTTGCCGCCGTTGTACAGCCCTTAACAGCTACAGCAATAGCTCGTCTGCGAGCTCCAGCTTCCTTAACAGTTTCTGTAAATCACTGTTCTGCCTAGAGATCGAGATGGGCATTATTTGACGTAACAGGATAAATAACACTGTTAATGACTTGTAAACTGTTACCAAGATAACACGTTACACAATATACTCTGTCTTCAACAAGCTTTCTTTAATGTGAGGAAACGTTCTATTCCAGCCAAAATTAAACGTAAAGCGTGGTAACATTAACACAAACAATACAAGAATAGTTACGTTTTATTACGGCCGAACTGGAACGAACGATCCTCCAGCGAACGGAGTTATATATAACAAGTTATATATAACCTATGCTGGAATTAACTTACAGGCCAGTTGGTCCGAAAGAAACGAACGGCCAATAACAGGGTAGAGCAATAACACGGTAGAGCAATAACACGAAGCGAGAAAACGTTATATTCCCGGTTCCCGCCGGGTCGGAAAGATCAAGCGACAGTACGCCACTAAAATGACGTTACAGCCTAGGCAGGCCGGAACGAACGAATGGCCAGTAACAGGGTGTAGATCAATAACAACCAATGAGAATTTCGTTACATTCCCGCCGGGCTTTGATGTGTCGAGGTGTGTTGGGGGGTGCAGCAAGAAGGACTTGTAACAGGTTACTGGAACCTGTTACTAAGTTGTAATGGAACGATGTAACGCGTTTCTCAACGGTCATTCCCATCTCTAGTTCTGCCATCTGCCATTTCAGTTGCTCTCAAACTGGCCTGCCGCTGAGCTTGCTCTTTACGTTAAAGTTGCTGTTATTGTGGAGTTCTTCTGCTCTGTGTGCTGCCTGCCGTAGAGCTTGTTGAAGCCTTTTAATTTCCATTTGTGCTGAAGTTTCCTGTCTATAATCTAGACAACCTGACTAGCATCTATCCACTTTATTAAATCGGGCATTTTCGATCTTCGAGACAAATTTGGTTTACGTTTCCCCAAGCAACAAAAGTGTAAACCCAAATTTAACGAAAATAATAAACTCAAAATCTTGTTGTAAATCTCAAATAAAGAACATTTGTTTTAATTATCAACTGATCCAGTTAATGTTAGTAAAGCCTGACATAGAGGCACCTAGATCCGATGAACACGAATACCTCCTAGTTTTTAGTAGGTATTGTGAAGACCTGTGGTATCTGATCCTTGGAACGGCTTGAAGTGAAAGATGGCTGATTGGCTCAGAGCTGAAGAAGAAGTGAGCCATTCATTTGAACAGCTCCATTAGCCGTGTAAGACTTTTAAAAATAAAATAAAACTGTGAAGGCAACTAGTTGCTTTTCTAAAGGCAACCACGGGCAGTGACAGAATTACCGGTATTACCTTTTTAGAAATATCCCCACACAACACAAGGTTGTCCCCAGGACATCTTATGGACATGACAGTGGGATATGCAGGATATCCCAGGATCATCCCTATCTCATCCCATGATATCGCCAGGATATCCCCAGGGTATCCCTACTACATAACAATGTGTTCTCCCCACGACATCCTGGGAGGCATCCCTTTAGGATGACTATGGGATGTCCCTTGGACCTAATCAGGACATGATAATGAAATCCATACGACATCCCCAGAATGACCACAGGATTATCTGGGGACATGCCTCTGACCACAAAGGGATATTGTATTCTGAAACCCTAGGACATCCCTAGGATGTCCCACAGGATTTACTAGGGAAATGCCTTCTATTACTAGGTAATGCTTATGCTGAAGCCAAAGGGCCTTCTAAGGATGACCGCAGAATTATCATGAGGTAGGCTGGGATATCTGTGGGGTTAGGGAATTCATAGTGATAAAATAATGGGACACCTTTCAATATGGTCACACAAAAAGATAGGAAGACGGTTCTAAAATAAATCACAAAACAACTTTAAATTACTCTTTTTTAGATATTACTACAATTTCCCATGCTCAGCTTGCTCATAGAAATACCAGTTTTGACTTCATTTGATGTAAATTTTTTGAATCAAGTTGACAGGTGTATAAAGGTTAAATACCTGTAATCTGCCTTGTGATCCTAGGATGACAAGGCAAGGATGATGTGGTATCCTTTGAATGGATGACACGTTTTGTCAAAGGTAATTTTTCATCTTCAGTCCCATACGTACACATTAAATTGACACATCGCAGTTCAAAAGAACAAATACTTGAAAATCATGTCAATTTTTGGGGATGCACCTTGACCGACTTCTAACATGGCGTTCACACCTTTGGAATAAACGGTATATTTAACACACTTTGGACTATCTCTAAATTAAAAATACAGAAAATTGTCTTGGCTCTTGAATAGAAAATCTAAATTATCAAATAAAAACAAATTACTAGTGTACAAAGTAGTGCTAAAACCTGTCTGGATCTATGGAATCTAACCATGGGGAATCACCAGTAATTCTAATATTCACGTCGTTCAGTCAAACGTCATTCGCAACAACCCGGAGGCTCCATGATATGTGGTGAATGAGTTATTGCACCGTGATGCAACAACTAATCTTATCGAATTATAGTATTAAGAATTAAACTTTATCTCTGGGAATCAAAATCTCGTGTGCATCTTACACTAAAGGCCTACTATACGGCTACTTCTACAGTTAGAGAAAAATAACTCTACCTCCCCTAGATGCCAAGCACTGTGAACAGACTTGTAGTGTTGTGAGATGTATTATATTCATCATTATAAATATACTAGGTGTACGCTCATTCTTCCCGTAAGAGGAGGAACGAAAATTGATTTTTTATAGATATATTTCAATACATTTCACGTATATTGCTTTGTTAAAATACACGTTTTTGAACCAAACACTTAAAATGAGTCAAAAAATCTTTATATGATAATATTATGCAACATATATAAATAATTATAACACTATGGTTGCTTTTATCCTCATCTCGTTTACGCTGTACCCATTTGGGGATCGTATGGGCTAGTATGAGATACATCCTTACTCTCCAAAATAAGATACCGGGTAATCAGAATTGTTTTTGGACTCAAGCGGCTTCAATCTTGTAAGGAGACTTTTCGTCAGTGTGGCCTGTTGACATTTCCTTCCATATATATTTTTGAAACACTAATATTTTTTAGGAAAAACCGTGGGCTTTTTGAGTCCAGAATCTCTACGGTATATTCTCTTCGCCAAAGTTTAAATCTCCCAATTCCAAAACATAAAACTACATTTTTTAAAAACAATGTTTATTATTGCTCTGTCAAACTTTTTAATGCGTTGCCTGATTGCCTCAAGGTGGAGATGCCACATGATGAATTTAGGAATAATCTTAAGACCTATTTGTTGAGAGGAGCGTTTTACAGTGTCCATGACTATATAAGGAATTTATAATTTAGAAGTGTTGACTATTATGTTGTTGTAAGAGGTACATTTTGTAAATGACTCATGCCAATGCTTGTACAAGTTTTAAGGCAATAAAGGAATTATTGATTGATTGATTGATTGATTGATTGATTTTACTGTATTGAAAACTGAAAACGAAGGCTCACAAATGTGCGAATGTGACTTCAGTAATTTACTAAAGAGCAGGTAATATTTCTTACTTACTGCAATATCTGAACTTTATTTCTAAGGGTTATAAACCCATCGTAAATATATTTCTTGCAAATACTTGCTCTGAGCCGAATAGCAGGGGTAGACAAGACATTGACACGTAAAAGCCAATAACTCAATTTTACCCTAATCCTTTCGAAATTACCAAAATAACATAAAGTGCGGTATTTAATTTTTTTATATTTGCGGTAACAGGAAGTGATGTGAAAATGATTTAAAATGTATAATTTTGCGATAAACCAAATTGTGATAGCCAAAGAAAATAAACAAATAGAATAATTTTTGTTAAGAATAAGAACTACTGATTTCCAAAAATATAATATATATCTCATTATTCAATCAGTAAGAACAGTAAGAAGAGCGCCTAACAACCGATACTCTCCTGATACTTAAGAGAAACCTGAAAAGTACCAGTTACTATATTCTTATGTATTTTTATTTGGAGCTACGGAACGGAGTTATATTTTTTAACCGATTTCGAAGGGCCTACAGACGGATAGGCCAGATAACGAACTTGACCTAAAAATCAAAGAAATGAATTCATGTGCCAAACTTGACTGGAATAGACTAAAGCGTTCTTGAGTTATTCGACCAAGACACAAAATAATTTGAATGAATTGTATTGAGTAAAGGGACTCTCTTCGTTTATCCAATTAAATGTATCATCTCTTAAGCTGTCTACCGTACAACTGGCTTTGCAGTATGAACTTTCATCGACCAATTTAGTTGGTTTCTTTACGGTGCTAGTACTGAAATAGACAATACACGAGAAAGTTATTACAAAAATTATAGACATCTTACAAATATATAATTTACACATAGACTGATCAAAGAAATACAAGTTTGTTTGTTTGATATATAAAGCATACGAATTGCATTATGACCAGCAAACTGGAGCAAATGTTCTTCTCATGTTTCTGAATTTACATTATCGCTTATAACATATTAACGTATTGAGCTGTGTTGTCATTCCAATAGTAATTTGATGTGTATGTCTGTAACACGAGTGTGACTTTGGTAATTTGTTTCATTTATGCGTCAACAGCTGTTATATATGCAATTCAATTTACTTATATTCTCCAATAAAAGTCGCACTCAAGCTTTCAAGGCCTGTGGGGCGGATCCCGAAAGATGGATGTAAATAATAAGAAATTTCGCTAAATCGTCAACTCTTCGTCAAAGGATCACCGAAAGGGTTTTAGAAGGCTGGGGCTGAAATTCCTAGACGTTAGCCTAGTTTAGGATCTGATTGCGCATGAGGCCAGAAATATAACTTACACATAAACTATTAGTAAGATTAAGGATAGCGATAATAAAATGTAATAGTTTTCTACTAGTACCGATCTTTTGTGTCGGTCAGTATTAATTTGCTAAACTTATTCAAACTAATTTCAGATAATTAACGAAGAAGGTGTTTAATGAATTCACAAAGCCCAAGTACATTTGAGATACTGTTGAAAGGAGCACGGTTCAAAGGTGATAGACGCATTATGAGAGCGTCATATTATGGTATAACGTGAGATCCAAGAGCATTCCAAACACACATTTGCTGTTACAAACAGATCTCGAGATGTAAACTCTAAAGAGTAGTTACTTAATGTGTTTTAAACTGCATATCTGATTACTGTTCTGTAGAGGATAATTGTAGTTTACCACTTGCAGTGTTAGAGTTTACGATTTGAGTTTATCATCATGACACATAATATATAGAACTTGATAGAAATGGAACTTTGGCATGAATGAAATCTTGAACAAGGTGTTTGCCTTAAATCAAAAATAGTGAACAGGAAAACCAAACGATCCAAATTTACAGTATCTTACCCTAATCCCAGGTTCCGTCTTAAATCATATTTATTCTACATAAATGAGGTTTAGAGTAAGTATATTCTCTTGTATCAATCGACAGAATGTCACGAATCTTCTCATAGTATTTCCTAGTATTTGAACCAAGGAGGAGCAAATGCACAATTTTTCAGTTCATTGTAAACAGTTGCCTTTAAATTTCAAACTTGTAACCTAAATTGGTTGCAATTTAGCAGTTTTAGCTTTTTTTGTTAATCAACTTCTCAGATCAACGTAAGAAAACGTGTAATGTTGACTCATTTATAATATAGCTACAATAAAGCACTAATTGAGTGTTTAGTATTTCATATTTTTTAGTTTGATATATTTATATAATGGTAATTTATTACAAAAATAAATTGACACATATTTTCTCAATGAAAGTTGCTACGACAAAGAATAATAGCCAATAGCCAATAGCCAATAGTGGCTTGAAGGGGCGATAGCCCCTAACCTTCCTCCAAGTAGGAACACATGTCAGTTCATGAACAAAGTAGCACTTGATCACAAGTTTTAATGTAGACAAAGCATACGTTTTTCAAACCCCATGCTTTTCTTATGAGAGATGTTTTCCGTTATTTCTCGTTTGCTGGTAACTTTGTAGAAATACCGCTATTTCTCCCGAGTCCCTGGGACCAAGACCTTTAATTTGAGACGTCTCCCATCATCTTGCCAAACTCCCACAATTTTGACATAAAAATTTCGCTTACAGAATTATATATAAAGTTGTCGTAATATGTAGAAGATATTTGAAACTGATTACATATAAATTTATATTTCTACAAGAAATATTAGAATACAGATGATTTTTGTAATGTTCCAAAATAATTTTTCAAAACTTAAAAATTTCGCTTACAGAATTATATATAAATATGTCGTAATATGTAGAAGATATTTGAAACTGATAACATATAAATTTAAATTTTTTCAAGAAATATTAGAATACAGATGATTTTGTACTATTGCAACATAATTTTTCAAAACTGCGATGGAAATTGTTTAGAAATTATAGAAGGTTTTGAGGTCAATTTGATTTCCATCGGCCGTCATATTCATATGTGGTAAGAATGTAATTTTTAAATTATATTTCCTCTTTTATTAGTGAATTTCCTATGGAAAGCGAACTATTAGCATGACCCGCACGGTGAAACTTAAGCCCGGGACCACCATAGAAGTTCCTAACGTGACCCCCTCCTGAACACGTTTTTGAGGGTCGGTCAAAATTATATACATATAATTATATAATGTATATAATATATATGTGAATATAATATATATATATATATATGTTTGTGTGTGTGTGTGTGTGTGTGTGTGTGTGTGTGTGTGTGTGTGTGTGTGTGTGTGTGTGTGTGTGTGTGTGTGTGTGTTTGTGTGTGTGTGTGTGTGTGTGCACTCTAGCGGTCGCATTTTTTGTCCGATTTACTTTAAATTTGGTAGGGACGTTCCTTTCAATAATCAGTTCGTTGGGAAAAACAATCGGAAAACTCTGAACCCCTGTTTGGGGGATTATTCTTACAAATTTCGAGTTTTTGGGCCAAAAAAGGAGGTAAAAAGCCCCGGACGTAAAATTAATGCATGTAATAAGATGAAAATTAGTGAAGCGAATGTTTTAAGCCCTCTCTCGTCATTCTAGCATAAATATTTACCGAGTTATTCAAGAAAATGTATATCGGCTAAACACAGTACGTTGTCTTATGGGGTTTTTACATTAGAAAGCATTTGTTGGTGTATTTGTATCATCCCCAGCAACCTCATGCCTACTTTCAAGCCTGACTGGACCTTCTCCTAACCTTATAATGCGCAAAATTCTATTCCTAGCATTGCAGGTAAATGAAACCAGGAGCATCAGAACAGCCAAAAAATCAATGTTTTCAGATTTAAATAAAATTGGAATAAATGTATGTTTTTACACTGGCTTTGAGTTTTAAAAGTTTTGTATGTGGAAATTCACTTCCCTCACGTCAGTGTGCTGCGTGCGAACTCGTTTTTTGTTAATGAGGGCGATTCCGTGACAAGTGGCTTGTTCAGTAATATTAAAAAATGAAAGGTAAAAAATGTAGTAGTAGTAGTAGTAGTAGTAGTATGTAGTAGTTAGTAGTAGATAAAAAATGAAAGATTGATCAATTTGTATTTTATAATCTACGACGCCAGTGAGGCACAGGCGTAAGTGGATTTATATTTCTATTGTTGAAGATAATTCGCTGATAATATTTGTATCTAACACATTACCTTAGACAGATTAACAACTAATTTCTGTCTTCAATTTAAATATATTTGGATAGTTCGTTCTGGACAGTAAATAGAAAATACCCCCGTCCCAGCAAACCTGCATACTCAGCGAATTTCCAATGGAGATATAAATGTCTTAATACTACATAAAGCCACTTACCAAGTTTCATAAAAATATATTCACAACTAAGCGATATATGCAATTTTAATTATTCTCCATAAGAATAACATGGGGGGTGAGTACGCAGGCTTGCTGCTACGAGGGAGCCTTTGGCAAAAAATTACTTTTTTGAGCAAATATCGATAGACCACAACCAGATGAAGCCGTATACCAAGTTTCGTCAGTATTCGTTCATAAATAAGCAAGATATAAAATTTGTCTTTTCCTCCATAAGAATAACATTAGACAACGTACTGTGTTTTGCACTTTAAATATCTCGGTAACCAATTAACGTAGAGGAATGATCAAAATACCAAATAGTGTATTTTTTTAAGCTGAATCCAATGGTAAAAACTAATATTTCACTATTTCAAAAATTATATGTAAAAAGTTCAAAAAATCCATTTTTTGGGTACAAACCCCCCCCAAAATACCCCTTCGGATTGAGCGATCTGGCTGTTTTTCGAACTTAAAGTCATAAATGTTGCTTTACACGTTTATACCAAATTTCATCAAAATCGGATTATTTTTACGAGAGTTATCGTGATCACAGACACACACACACACACACACACACACACACACACACACACACACACACACACACACATATATAAGGTTAAGATATATGTGTGTGTATACAATTTTGAACGACCCCCCAAAACGTGTTCAGGGGGTCACGTTAGGAACTTCTATGGTGGTCCCGGGCTTAAGTTTCACCGTGCGGGTCATGCTAATAGTTCACTTTCCATAGGAAATTCACTAATAATTAATTAGGCTTCATGCTCCTGATTGCATGAACGAATGCGTGGACCTGTTGTATGACTATGAAATAATTATCTGATAACAGTTTTAATAGAGTCCTTGAATTTTGTTGATAAACGGTTATTTTCTTTAAAATAAAAGTATTAGATTAATATTTGTTGGATTAATTAATTAATTTAATTAGTTCTGGTTGAGACAACAATCATAATAAGTAATTTATAATGATCTGTATGGAGTATAAATACGAGTTTATATTCTCTGTTTGATGTATGCTGAATCTTCCGTCCAGATGAAGGTAAGCCGTATGCATTTTTTGAAAACTCGTGATAGTAATACAATTTTAACTGTATACTGTTTACACGTTTGTTAATGTTAGGAAGGATCTCAAGAGCATAAAAATTAATACTATTTACTTTAAAATGCTGTAGAGGCATTTAAATACTGAAGTTAACTTTTATTGCCCCTAATACATTTAATGGCCAAGTCAGTGGTAGCGTTTCCAATGATGAATGTAGTTGTATTCCTCCGCCGCGGAAGTTTCCGATTTGCGCCGCTTGGATCGCCGTTATCAGAGCGTTCATACTTTCACGCGGGAGCATATTCCGGCTATATTTTTTAATTTAGAACAATACACTATATGGCAAATTGAAGACCATGAAATTCAACACTAGGATCGCTTTTTAAAATTTGAATTAGCTTAGTATTTAATTAGTTATCTACTATCGAAATTGGGCAAATTCGAAGGCTAACTGCACTTTTATTTGTTATAATATCGAAAAATTTAAAAGCAATGTTAGTGGGAAATATCTTTCTTTTTAATTTGGTGTATCGTTGTTTGTTATACGTTGAGAAATAACGACAGTATATGCTCCCGCGCGGAAGGGTTTTAGCGCGATATTTTGAGGGGGTTTAACATCCTCTTAAGCTCTTTACAGGATAAAAACAATATGGTCGTAGCCTGATTTGTTTAATGTGTTATGCTATTGTCCAAATCGTTTAAAGGACAATAGGCTATTATAGCCCTTCCTTCTGAGGAGATATTAATTGCTAAACATTTACAACCAACGTACACATGTTTCACCTGACTAGGTGCCAAATCACCTGACCAAGTAAAATCGTCGTCTGCCATAAATAAACAGTGAAACGTTCTAGGCCAATGGGGTAAGGCCCTTAGGGAATTTTATGAATTTTTACATAGCATGAAAGGAATTGTAACGAACATGTTTATAATCATTAATGAATTACTAGTAATTAATTACTAGTTGTTACCCTCGCGGCTTCGCACGCATCACTACATAACGTTAATAACATATATGTTGCTAATTAAATGTCGCATCGTATTCCAAGGCAGCATTTTCAAAGACGCTCCACGTGTATTTCTGGTAAACGTTTGCCGCCGTTGTACAGCCCTTAACAGCTACAGCAATAGCTCGTCTGCGAGCTCCAGCTTCCTTAACAGTTTCTGTAAATCACTGTTCTGCCTAGAGATCGAGATGGGCATTATTTGACGTAACAGGATAAATAACACTGTTAATGACTTGTAAACTGTTACCAAGATAACACGTTACACAATATACTCTGTCTTCAACAAGCTTTCTTTAATGTGAGGAAACGTTATATTCCAGCCAAAATTAAACGTAAAGCGTGGTAACATTAACACAAACAATACAAGAATAGTTACGTTTTATTACGGCCGAACTGGAACGAACGATCCTCCAGCGAACGGAGTTATATATAACAAGTTATATATAACCCATGCTGGAATTAACTTACAGGCCAGTTGGTCCGAAAGAAACGAACGGCCAATAACAGGGTAGAGCAATAACACGGTAGAGCAATAACACGAAGCGAGAAAACGTTATATTCCCGGTTCCCGCCGGGTCGGAAAGATCAAGCGACAGTACGCCACTAAAATGACGTTACAGCCTAGGCAGGCCGGAACGAACGAATGGCCAGTAACAGGGTGTAGATCAATAACAACCAATGAGAATTTCGTTACATTCCCGCCGGGCTTTGATGTGTCGAGGTGTGTTGGGGGGTGCAGCAAGAAGGACTTGTAACAGGTTACTGGAACCTGTTACTAAGTTGTAATGGAACGATGTAACGCGTTTCTCAACGGTCATTCCCATCTCTAGTTCTGCCATCTGCCATTTCAGTTGCTCTCAAACTGGCCTGCCGCTGAGCTTGCTCTTTACGTTAAAGTTGCTGTTATTGTGGAGTTCTTCTGCTCTGTGTGCTACCTGCCGTAGAGCTTGTTGAAGCCTTTTAATTTCCATTTGTGCTGAAGTTTCCTGTCTATAATCTAGACAACCTGACTAGCATCTATCCACTTTATTAAATCGGGCATTTTCGATCTTCGAGACAAATTTGGTTTACGTTTTCCCAAGCAACAAAAGTGTAAACCCAAATTTAACGAAAATAATAAACTCAAAATCTTGTTGTAAATCTCAAATAAAGAACATTTGTTTTAATTATCAACTGATCCAGTTAATGTTAGTAAAGCCTGACATAGAGGCACCTAGATCCGATGAACACGAATACCTCCTAGTTTTTAGTAGGTATTGTGAAGACCTGTGGTATCTGATCCTTGGAACGGCTTGAAGTGAAAGATGGCTGATTGGCTCAGAGCTGAAGAAGAAGTGAGCCATTCATTTGAACAGCTCCATTAGCCGTGTAAGACTTTTAAAAATAAAATAAAACTGTGAAGGCAACTAGTTGCTTTTCTAAAGGCAACCACGGGCAGTGACAGAATTACCGGTATTACCTTTTTAGAAATATCCCCACACAACACAAGGTTGTCCCCAGGACATCTTATGGACATGACAGTGGGATATGCAGGATATCCCAGGATCATCCCTATCTCATCCCATGATATCGCCAGGATATCCCCAGGGTATCCCTACTACATAACAATGTGTTCTCCCCACGACATCCTGGGAGGCATCCCTTTAGGATGACTATGGGATGTCCCTTGGACCTAATCAGGACATGATAATGAAATCCATACGACATCCCCAGAATGACCACAGGATTATCTGGGGACATGCCTCTGACCACAAAGGGATATTGTATTCTGAAACCCTAGGACATCCCTAGGATGTCCCACAGGATTTACTAGGGAAATGCCTTCTATTACTAGGTAATGCTTATACTGAAGCCAAAGGGCCTTCTAAGGATGACCGCAGAATTATCATGAGGTAGGCTGGGATATCTGTGGGGTTAGGGAATTCATAGTGATAAAATAATGGGACACCTTTCAATATGGTCACACAAAAAGATAGGAAGACGGTTCTAAAATAAATCACAAAACAACTTTAAATTACTCTTTTTTAGATATTACTACAATTTCCCATGCTCAGCTTGCTCATAGAAATACCAGTTTTGACTTCATTTGATGTAAATTTTTTGAATCAAGTTGACAGGTGTATAAAGGTTAAATACCTGTAATCTGCCTTGTGATCCTAGGATGACAAGGCAAGGATGATGTGGTATCCTTTGAATGGATGACACGTTTTGTCAAAGGTAATTTTTCATCTTCAGTCCCATACGTACACATTAAATTGACACATCGCAGTTCAAAAGAACAAATACTTGAAAATCATGTCAATTTTTGGGGATGCACCTTGACCGACTTCTAACATGGCGTTCACACCTTTGGAATAAACGGTATATTTAACACACTTTGGACTATCTCTAAATTAAAAATACAGAAAATTGTCTTGGCTCTTGAATAGAAAATCTAAATTATCAAATAAAAACAAATTACTAGTGTACAAAGTAGTGCTAAAACCTGTCTGGATCTATGGAATCTAACCATGGGGAATCACCAGTAATTCTAATATTCACGTCGTTCAGTCAAACGTCATTCGCAACAACCCGGAGGCTCCATGATATGTGGTGAATGAGTTATTGCACCGTGATGCAACAACTAATCTTATCGAATTATAGTATTAAGAATTAAACTTTATCTCTGGGAATCAAAATCTCGTGTGCATCTTACACTAAAGGCCTACTATACGGCTACTTCTACAGTTAGAGAAAAATAACTCTACCTCCCCTAGATGCCAAGCACTGTGAACAGACTTGTAGTGTTGTGAGATGTATTATATTCATCATTATAAATATACTAGGTGTACGCTCATTCTTCCCGTAAGAGGAGGAACGAAAATTGATTTTTTATAGATATATTTCAATACATTTCACGTATATTGCTTTGTTAAAATACACGTTTTTGAACCAAACACTTAAAATGAGTCAAAAAATCTTTATATGATAATATTATGCAACATATATAAATAATTATAACACTATGGTTGCTTTTATCCTCATCTCGTTTACGCTGTACCCATTTGGGGATCGTATGGGCTAGTATGAGATACATCCTTACTCTCCAAAATAAGATACCGGGTAATCAGAATTGTTTTTGGACTCAAGCGGCTTCAATCTTGTAAGGAGACTTTTCGTCAGTGTGGCCTGTTGACATTTCCTTCCATATATATTTTTGAAACACTAATATTTTTTAGGAAAAACCGTGGGCTTTTTGAGTCCAGAATCTCTACGGTATATTCTCTTCGCCAAAGTTTAAATCTCCCAATTCCAAAACATAAAACTACATTTTTTAAAAACAATGTTTATTATTGCTCTGTCAAACTTTTTAATGCGTTGCCTGATTGCCTCAAGGTGGAGATGCCACATGATGAATTTAGGAATAATCTTAAGACCTATTTGTTGAGAGGAGCGTTTTACAGTGTCCATGACTATATAAGGAATTTATAATTTAGAAGTGTTGACTATTATGTTGTTGTAAGAGGTACATTTTGTAAATGACTCATGCCAATGCTTGTACAAGTTTTAAGGCAATAAAGGAATTATTGATTGATTGATTGATTGATTGATTGATTTTACTGTATTGAAAACTGAAAACGAAGGCTCACAAATGTGCGAATGTGACTTCAGTAATTTACTAAAGAGCAGGTAATATTTCTTACTTACTGCAATATCTGAACTTTATTTCTAAGGGTTATAAACCCATCGTAAATATATTTCTTGCAAATACTTGCTCTGAGCCGAATAGCAGGGGTAGACAAGACATTGACACGTAAAAGCCAATAACTCAATTTTACCCTAATCCTTTCGAAATTACCAAAATAACATAAAGTGCGGTATTTAATTTTTTTATATTTGCGGTAACAGGAAGTGATGTGAAAATGATTTAAAATGTATAATTTTGCGATAAACCAAATTGTGATAGCCAAAGAAAATAAACAAATAGAATAATTTTTGTTAAGAATAAGAACTACTGATTTCCAAAAATATAATATATATCTCATTATTCAATCAGTAAGAACAGTAAGAAGAGCGCCTAACAACCGATACTCTCCTGATACTTAAGAGAAACCTGAAAAGTACCAGTTACTATATTCTTATGTATTTTTATTTGGAGCTACGGAACGGAGTTATATTTTTTAACCGATTTCGAAGGGCCTACAGACGGATAGGCCAGATAACGAACTTGACCTAAAAATCAAAGAAATGAATTCATGTGCCAAACTTGACTGGAATAGACTAAAGCGTTCTTGAGTTATTCGACCAAGACACAAAATAATTTGAATGAATTGTATTGAGTAAAGGGACTCTCTTCGTTTATCCAATTAAATGTATCATCTCTTAAGCTGTCTACCGTACAACTGGCTTTGCAGTATGAACTTTCATCGACCAATTTAGTTGGTTTCTTTACGGTGCTAGTACTGAAATAGACAATACACGAGAAAGTTATTACAAAAATTATAGACATCTTACAAATATATAATTTACACATAGACTGATCAAAGAAATACAAGTTTGTTTGTTTGATATATAAAGCATACGAATTGCATTATGACCAGCAAACTGGAGCAAATGTTCTTCTCATGTTTCTGAATTTACATTATCGCTTATAACATATTAACGTATTGAGCTGTGTTGTCATTCCAATAGTAATTTGATGTGTATGTCTGTAACACGAGTGTGACTTTGGTAATTTGTTTCATTTATGCGTCAACAGCTGTTATATATGCAATTCAATTTACTTATATTCTCCAATAAAAGTCGCACTCAAGCTTTCAAGGCCTGTGGGGCGGATCCCGAAAGATGGATGTAAATAATAAGAAATTTCGCTAAATCGTCAACTCTTCGTCAAAGGATCACCGAAAGGGTTTTAGAAGGCTGGGGCTGAAATTCCTAGACGTTAGCCTAGTTTAGGATCTGATTGCGCATGAGGCCAGAAATATAACTTACACATAAACTATTAGTAAGATTAAGGATAGCGATAATAAAATGTAATAGTTTTCTACTAGTACCGATCTTTTGTGTCGGTCAGTATTAATTTGCTAAACTTATTCAAACTAATTTCAGATAATTAACGAAGAAGGTGTTTAATGAATTCACAAAGCCCAAGTACATTTGAGATACTGTTGAAAGGAGCACGGTTCAAAGGTGATAGACGCATTATGAGAGCGTCATATTATGGTATAACGTGAGATCCAAGAGCATTCCAAACACACATTTGCTGTTACAAACAGATCTCGAGATGTAAACTCTAAAGAGTAGTTACTTAATGTGTTTTAAACTGCATATCTGATTACTGTTCTGTAGAGGATAATTGTAGTTTACCACTTGCAGTGTTAGAGTTTACGATTTGAGTTTATCATCATGACACATAATATATAGAACTTGATAGAAATGGAACTTTGGCATGAATGAAATCTTGAACAAGGTGTTTGCCTTAAATCAAAAATAGTGAACAGGAAAACCAAACGATCCAAATTTACAGTATCTTACCCTAATCCCAGGTTCCGTCTTAAATCATATTTATTCTACATAAATGAGGTTTAGAGTAAGTATATTCTCTTGTATCAATCGACAGAATGTCACGAATCTTCTCATAGTATTTCCTAGTATTTGAACCAAGGAGGAGCAAATGCACAATTTTTCAGTTCATTGTAAACAGTTGCCTTTAAATTTCAAACTTGTAACCTAAATTGGTTGCAATTTAGCAGTTTTAGCTTTTTTTGTTAATCAACTTCTCAGATCAACGTAAGAAAACGTGTAATGTTGACTCATTTATAATATAGCTACAATAAAGCACTAATTGAGTGTTTAGTATTTCATATTTTTTAGTTTGATATATTTATATAATGGTAATTTATTACAAAAATAAATTGACACATATTTTCTCAATGAAAGTTGCTACGACAAAGAATAATAGCCAATAGCCAATAGCCAATAGTGGCTTGAAGGGGCGATAGCCCCTAACCTTCCTCCAAGTAGGAACACATGTCAGTTCATGAACAAAGTAGCACTTGATCACACGTTTTAATGTAGACAAAGCATACGTTTTTCAAACCCCATGCTTTTCTTATGAGAGATGTTTTCCGTTATTTCTCGTTTGCTGGTAACTTTGTAGAAATACCGCTATTTCTCCCGAGTCCCTGGGACCAAGACCTTTAATTTGAGACGTCTCCCATCATCTTGCCAAACTCCCACAATTTTGACATAAAAATTTCGCTTACAGAATTATATATAAAGTTGTCGTAATATGTAGAAGATATTTGAAACTGATTACATATAAATTTATATTTCTACAAGAAATATTAGAATACAGATGATTTTTGTAATGTTCCAAAATAATTTTTCAAAACTTAAAAATTTCGCTTACAGAATTATATATAAATATGTCGTAATATGTAGAAGATATTTGAAACTGATTACATATAAATTTAAATTTTTTCAAGAAATATTAGAATACAGATGATTTTGTACTATTGCAACATAATTTTTCAAAACTGCGATGGAAATTGTTTAGAAATTATAGAAGGTTTTGAGGTCAATTTGATTTCCATCGGCCGTCATATTCATATGTGGTAAGAATGTAATTTTTAAATTATATTTCCTCTTTTATTAGTGAATTTCCTATGGAAAGCGAACTATTAGCATGACCCGCACGGTGAAACTTAAGCCCGGGACCACCATAGAAGTTCCTAACGTGACCCCCTCCTGAACACGTTTTTGAGGGTCGGTCAAAATTATATACATATAATTATATAATGTATATAATATATATGTGAATATAATATATATATATATATATATGTTTGTATGTGTGTGTGTGTGTGTGTGTGTGTGTGTGTGTGTGTGTGTGTGTGTGTGTGTGTGTGTGTGTGTGTGTGTGTGTTGTGTGTGTGTGTGTGTGTGTGCACTCTAGCGGTCGCATTTTTTGTCCGATTTACTTTAAATTTGGTAGGGACGTTCCTTTCAATAATCAGTTCGTTGGGAAAAACAATCGGAAAACTCTGAACCCCTGTTTGGGGGATTATTCTTACAAATTTCGAGTTTTTGGGCCAAAAAAGGAGGTAAAAAGCCCCGGACGTAAAATTAATGCATGTAATAAGATGAAAATTAGTGAAGCGAATGTTTTAAGCCCTCTCTCGTCATTCTAGCATAAATATTTACCGAGTTATTCAAGAAAATGTATATCGGCTAAACACAGTACGTTGTCTTATGGGGTTTTTACATTAGAAAGCATTTGTTGGTGTATTTGTATCATCCCCAGCAACCTCATGCCTACTTTCAAGCCTGACTGGACCTTCTCCTAACCTTATAATGCGCAAAATTCTATTCCTAGCATTGCAGGTAAATGAAACCAGGAGCATCAGAACAGCCAAAAAATCAATGTTTTCAGATTTAAATAAAATTGGAATAAATGTATGTTTTTACACTGGCTTTGAGTTTTAAAAGTTTTGTATGTGGAAATTCACTTCCCTCACGTCAGTGTGCTGCGTGCGAACTCGTTTTTTGTTAATGAGGGCGATTCCGTGACAAGTGGCTTGTTCAGTAATATTAAAAAATGAAAGGTAAAAAATGTAGTAGTAGTAGTAGTAGTAGTAGTATGTAGTAGTTAGTAGTAGATAAAAAATGAAAGATTGATCAATTTGTATTTTATAATCTACGACGCCAGTGAGGCACAGGCGTAAGTGGATTTATATTTCTATTGTTGAAGATAATTCGCTGATAATATTTGTATCTAACACATTACCTTAGACAGATTAACAACTAATTTCTGTCTTCAATTTAAATATATTTGGATAGTTCGTTCTGGACAGTAAATAGAAAATACCCCCGTCCCAGCAAACCTGCATACTCAGCGAATTTCCAATGGAGATATAAATGTCTTAATACTACATAAAGCCACTTACCAAGTTTCATAAAAATATATTCACAACTAAGCGATATATGCAATTTTAATTATTCTCCATAAGAATAACATGGGGGGTGAGTACGCAGGCTTGCTGCTACGAGGGAGCCTTTGGCAAAAAATTACTTTTTTGAGCAAATATCGATAGACCACAACCAGATGAAGCCGTATACCAAGTTTCGTCAGTATTCGTTCATAAATAAGCAAGATATAAAATTTGTCTTTTCCTCCATAAGAATAACATTAGACAACGTACTGTGTTTTGCACTTTAAATATCTCGGTAACCAATTAACGTAGAGGAATGATCAAAATACCAAATAGTGTATTTTTTTAAGCTGAATCCAATGGTAAAAACTAATATTTCACTATTTCAAAAATTATATGTAAAAAGTTCAAAAAATCCATTTTTGGGGTACAAAACCCTCCCAAAATACCCCTTCGGATTGAGCGATCTGGCTGTTTTTCGAACTTAAAGTCATAAATGTTGCTTTACACGTTTATACCAAATTTCATCAAAATCGGATTATTTTTACGAGAGTTATCGTGATCACAGACACACACACACACACACACACACACACACACACACACACACACACACACACACATATATAAGGTTAAGATATATGTGTGTGTATACAATTTTGAACGACCCCCCAAAACGTGTTCAGGGGGTCACGTTAGGAACTTCTATGGTGGTCCCGGGCTTAAGTTTCACCGTGCGGGTCATGCTAATAGTTCACTTTCCATAGGAAATTCACTAATAATTAATTAGGCTTCATGCTCCTGATTGCATGAACGAATGCGTGGACCCTGTTGTATGACTATGAAATAATTATCTGATAACAGTTTTAATAGAGTCCTTGAATTTTGTTGATAAACGGTTATTTTCTTTAAAATAAAAGTATTAGATTAATATTTGTTGGATTAATTAATTAATTTAATTAGTTCTGGTTGAGACAACAATCATAATAAGTAATTTATAATTATCTGTATGGAGTATAAATACGAGTTTATATTCTCTGTTTGATGTATGCTGAATCTTCCGTCCAGATGAAGGTAAGCCGTATGCATTTTTTGAAAACTCGTGATAGTAATACAATTTTAACTGTATTACATTTTGTTTATAAAAAGAGGTTGGCAGCCTCTTTTTGCCTTACTTTGACCCTTTGACAGATCTGTTCGTGGACCGTATCAAACAAAGCAAGGGGCGATCAGTTAAATATGTAGTTTATACAGTAGTGTAACAGGTTTTGCCAGGACTGGGATTCGAATCCATGACAGGGTGGCTGACACTATTTCGAAATGCCATTCATACATTGGTTATTCCATTGGTTACCGAGATGTTACTTAAAAGTGCTTAACACAGTACGTTGTCCAATGTTATTCTTATGGAGATTAAGTACAATTTTACATTTCGCTCATTTATCAACGTATATTTAAGAAAATTGGTATGTCGTTCCACCTATCTATTGATATTTGCACAAAACCTAATTTGTTTGTCGATGGTTCCCATAGCAGCAAGCCTGTATTACTCAGCCCACAAATGCTATTCTTATGAAGAATAAGTAAAATATAATTTTTCCTGAACTATGAATATAAATTAATACAACTTGGTGTGCAGCCTCACTTAGTTGAGTTATATTGATATTTGCATAAACACACATTTTTTGGTTTACTTGATGGAGGAAACCTGCGTACTCAGCTCTCATGTTATCCTTATGGAGAAAGTTATACCATAGATTAAGCATACTCCTAAGGAGTATATGCTTAATCTATGGTATACATATACATATCACTTATTTTGGATATATTTTAATGAAACTTGGTAAGTGATGTTATGTGGTATTAGGACACATATATGTACTGGAAACTCACTGAGGTTTCCTCCGGAGGGGGTATTTTAGAGCTAAACTAATTGGGGAAAACAAAAACAAAGTTTTTAATTAATTGTGAAAAAACCTATTGTGAGTTTGTTTTATATTTTAGGGTAAAGGATAAAAAAACCTGATTTTTGCAAATATGAAACCCTTATTTTATATGATTTGTCCTATGATTTTATATGATTTTTCCTTTTTCAAACTATGATTGTTTCGGATTTTGTACAGAGTCTTAAACGTCACTTTACACATTTAAGCCAAATTTCGGACTTTTTAAAAAAATTATCTGGTAATTAAAGCTAACTCAGGATTAGATCTTACCATGGTACATTACCGGTACCTGCCGTAATAGCTCCTTTTATCATAGCTACAAATTAGTGTCTACCTAGCGCCTTCGTTTGCTCCAAGAACAATTCTTTTTCATAGGATTAACATAGCAACCTTTTCAAGGACACTGGGGCGGAGACTTATCAACGTTAAAAAACATCTGACATTTTGTATCATTGAAAACTGACTAAATTTTTGCAAAAAAACGTAAAGAATGATTTGGCAAGTTTACCATTGGGGCGAAGCTTTGTGTTGGGATGGGGGGCGTATACAATGTGCTCCCTTACCATATTACGTTGTAGAGGACCAACAAACTTTAGATACTTTTTTGTTTTCCCTCAGACCTCAGAGCTCCACGAAACTGGCATTGAAAGCTGCCATGTTATTATTATGGAGGAAATTTGGATCTAAATGGATCAAAAGGCTCTTAAAATTACTCATGGACACAACGTTGCAAGGGACCAAACATATTTTGAATACGTTTACCCCCACATCTTGGAACTCCTCCCCATTGGCTTCAAAAGTTGCCATGATATACTTATGGAGACAATTTGTTATCTAAATCGCTCCTCAAACCTGCTTCTGGACCAAACCCCATTGTTAGTATGGATACGTTTTTCTGACCTTATGACTCTGCCCTAGTGGCCTTAAAAAGTTGCCATATTATTGTTGTGGTGAAAATGTTCTTGGAGCAACGAAAGGCGTTCGGTTTTGGTTCTTTAATTACATGGTCTAGATTAGGGTGGTTGGGAGATACAGAAACTACATGATTAAATGTCCCAGCTCTCTGGTTTTTACTTATAGATACGCAACAGTAGGATAGGCTACCTATTATTTTGTTGAAATGTTTTGAGACTTTACAAATAATTTATAATGTTCGAACTTTTGGTACATGATGTAATGTATAATGAGGTAAAGTCTAATTGTCGTGTATGAGTTGTTAGCGTAGTGGCCAATGGGCGTGGAGCAATAATTTTAAAAACGGAATTGTATTTTGTTTCTTTAAGTTGAATCCAATGGTGAAAATTAAAATTTGACTTTTAAAAAGGTTATACGTAAAAATTAAACAAAAAATATGTTTGGGGTAAAACCTCCCCCCCCCCCAAATAGCGCTTAGAATAAGGTGATCTGACTGGTTTTTGAATGTCCTTATACACGACATGTTACACGACATGCGATTTACATGTTTGTACCAAATTTCATCAAAATCGGACCATTTTTACGAATTTATCACACACAAAAAAATAAAATAAAATAAAATTTGTCTTCCCCATATAAACATAAGTAAAGTATTAGAACAAATAGTGTTTAGTGCAATTAGAAATGACTTTCCGACAGAAAAATTGTCTACATCTTATATCTATAGTTAAGAATACATGGTTACAATAAAAAATTCATGTTTGTCAACGGTGTATGCTATACTGAAGTTTTATCCTTCCACGATGCAACCAACGGTAAAATAGCTTGTTTCCCATAGAAGTAATTCGCTAAAACTAACATTATGGTATTTTTTTTACTTTAATCCGTTGCAGGGATAGCTAAGTGATATACACAGTATTTTGTCAATTGTTTTTCTTATGTTAACTCTATTGTGCCTAATAAAGGGACAATAACTTCTGTATAAAATGTGGTCTTCACAATGTGTATGATTTGTTTTATAATTCACATAAATTCCTATAAAGAAGTATTACAGGTTTAAACCAAGACGTATTTTGCCAGACTTGCAATTTGGAATATTACTAGATATTACTATTATATACAAGTACCTAGACCGAGCGCCTTTCGTCGCTCAAAGAACAATATTCTCACCATAACATAACAACTTTTTAGGCCACTGGTATGGACCAGGAGCCAACGAAGTTCAGTTTGAGGGGCCGTTTTCGAGCCTTTTAGATATCGAATTTCATGGCCACTTTTACATGGCCACTTTTGAGGCCGTCAGTGGAACGGAGCCCTGACTTGGAGAGGAAGAAACGTATTCTAAATATTGTTGGTCCCCTACAACGTAGTATGGTGTGTGAGTAGTTATGAGGTGCTTTTTACTTTCTCCCCCTATACATAGTATATGGAGAAAGTATTGTTTTCGTAAAAATTTTCGAATTTGAGTTGTTAGTGGAAATATTCGTTTTGGTGCTCCCTGAACCCAAAAAAGTGGTTTTTACGTGATGTCTGTGTGTGTGTGTGTGTGTGTGTGTGTGTGTGTGTGTGTGTGTGTGTGTGTGTGTGTCCGTGTGTGTGTGTGTGTGTGTGTGTGTGTGTGTGTGTGTGTGTGTGTGTGTGTGTGTGTGTGTGTCTGTGTGGATGTGTACAGAGCTAGAGCCCTAACCTATGGGCCGATTTTTATGAAATTTGGTATGTAGGTACTAATCCACGATATCTCCAGGTTTTTTTTTCATTTTTTTGGATTTTTGATTTTTAAGGGTAATTATCCCCCAAAAACCGCCAAAAAACATGAAAAATCCAAATTTCTCTAAAACGGCTCTAACGATTTTGATTAAACTTTCGTGGTTTGTAGAACTTTAGGTTTGCAACAAAATGACACCACCCGCATTTCTGGAAAAATTCGGGTTCAGAAATTACAGGACTTAAAACATCCAAAATTCAATTTTTTGGATTTTTCATAAAAAATCATAAATGTTAAAAAAGATTACTATTCACCATTAAAAAGAGCTCAAAAAACTAAATAAATTAGTATTTTAAATTACTATTCTACGATTGCTAGTTACGGAGAAAATTGAAATTTTCATCTAGCGGTAAACACAGTACGTTGTCCAATGTTATTCTTATGGGGAATACAAATATAACTATTTCTCTCTTATTTACTGATGAATTTCATTAAAATTTGATATGCAGGTCAAGTTAGCATTGACCAACAGATGATGTTCGAAATGTGTTGCTATTTAACCCTGGGGGGGCAAGGGGGCATTTCCCCTCTCAAAACCACTGTGTGTAGCAACGGACTCTATAGTGCCTTCCAAAAGGGGATTTGGGTGGATATTTCTGAAAACAACTATTTTAGACAATTTTCTGTACATTTATCTATACTTCATATTCTATATTTAGTAAATAACAAATATTTTTGTCATTAAAGTTTGGCCAAAAGGGAGAAAGTATGTGTCAGTTTCCTGATACCGTTTATTTTAAATGAACTGGAGTACTACTATCTTAGTACAATATAATAAAATTATTACAACATATATTATTTTATCAAGTGCAATTATTATGTTATGTACTAGTGATGTATGTTTTGTAGTAATTTTAACTGTTTTGTATACATTTATATGTTATTGTTTGTATCATAAGTGCTGTGATATGTAAACTATTGTTAGGCTACTTAAGACAAATTGACGTTTGTAATGCTCCTGAAGTTCTCAGAAGTTGCTGCAAAAAGATGATTTTGATTTGATTATAAACCTTTTCTCCATAAGAATAAAATGGCAACGTTTTAGCCAGTAGGGCGGAGCCATAAGTTTGGGGTAATAAAAAAAGGTATACAAACGTTGTAGATCAATAACAACTGCCTGAAATCGGCAATAGGAACTTTGCCAGAGGGCGGAGCCTTAGGTTTGCTAGGCGGGACGTATCCACGTTGGGGCTTCATTCAAGAAATGCGGTTTTAAAACAAATACAAATAACCATAAGTCCCATGTCAAAACTGGAGGTTTGGAAGTGATATAAGAAGCCAGTGAAGCGGAGCCCTGAGGTCGGTAAAAGATTATCCGAAGGAATTTAGGCACCCAACAACCAGGTATGGTACGGGAGCAGATTTGAGGAGCATTTTTCGAATTAACCTGGTGTAGTCCTTTCTCCATAAGAAACACCATGGCAATGTTTTATCGACTGGAGCCCTAAGGTCGGAGTCATAAACAACCTACCCAAATGTGATGGATCAATGACAATTGGCTAGGTGATAATTGGATTTTGATGATTCTTTTTTTTATTTAAAAGGAAATTTCAAGTTCTAAGTCACTGCGAAGCTAAATATTTTTTGACACTTTTATTTTGGTTACATTCCGAGTTTTAAAAATCGCAATTTCTTCTATATATTAAAAAAAATTCCTGCTTATTCAATCACTTCCTAAAGTTAATACTTAACCGATTTTGATGATTATTTTTTTATTTAAAAGATAATTTCAAGTTCTAAGTCACTGTGAAGCTAAATATTATTTGTACACTTTTATTTTGGTTACATTTCGAGTTTTAAAATCGCATTTTCCTAATTAAAAAAACTGCTGTTATAAGAATTATATCCACAAAATATTGCGGGGGAACAACTCGTTATGTATTAAAGTGAAAGTTATAGTGTTCTAAAACAATCACTGATATCTTATCTTTAGGACATTTTAAACCTTTTGCAACCCATTTAGTATTTGTCAGGATTTTTTAATATTTACGTGTAACAATAAAACGATCGTGCAAAAAGCCTCAGAAAACTCAATTAACAGCCTAGTAACATTAAATTAGTTGTTTACTAACCTATACAAAATATAACATTTTGATAAGGTGTTAAAAAGATTTGTTTACTGTTTGAATATTAAATGTGGTCCAAAATGGTATACAGAATTATACAATCAAGAATTTATGCAACCGAACCATTGATAAATTTGTTATTTTCTTAATTTTGTTCAGGGATCATGAAGGAGCTGTTTCTTATAGCTTTGTTGTCATTCTCTGCATTTTCTGTGAGCGCAAATGAGGCTAAGTAAAGGTTAGTGAATCAAATTTCTTTAAATTATTTTAATTAGTTTTATTACTGATTTTGCGAATAAAAAATAGTCTTACTACATCACCCTTATAAGCATTATTAAGTTATTAAGTATCTCGGAAATATGGACTAAAATATGCTGTATGGTAGCCTCTAAAATTAGCTATTTTATCCGTCAGGCAAAACTAAAAATATGAGATTTCTTACTTTTACAAAAAGTATGTTTGTTCTTATATGTAAAGAATGTATATGATGCCAATCTTGTTATGCTGTAGTACCGTAGTCATATCTTCTTACCACTATATTGATAAATGCCTGATGATCCCCTGATGATCTCCTGATGATCATTTAGCAGGAAACCAAGAGTGCCCCGATTACAACATTCAAAATATAAATAGTTTTTAGATTTAGACGGGCCCGAATATATTTTAAAGTTCAAAATAAAATGTGACGCAAAAATAAATTTCTTAACTTAAAATTTCACCATTACCAATAACAAGAAATGTGTTTTTAATGACAGTAAATTTGTTGGTTGTTTTTTGTAAAAACGTCTCTCTAATAATATTTCCGTTTTAGCGAATTTCCATTTTAAAGAAGAGAAGTAACTGTAGGCGGCATGGCAAGGCCTAAACCCAAGACCATGAAAACTTTTTGATTTGAGAGCCCAGATACCAAGAACATTATTCGTTCAAATTTATATGTACGTGTATGTGTTTACGTGGTAGCTTTTGAAAGAAACGACTGATTTCAATGACATTTGGCAAAGCTGCGGATATTGACATTAATGACTATAGTTCGAAAATAGGAAGGTAGGACCATGGGGTTACAGGGGTTATAGGTAATAGAGAGTTTATGGAGGGTTAAAATGTTTAAAAAATCAGTTTCTTTTGTTTTTACCCTATAAATGTAAAAGCTGAAAAAATAATTTAGCGTTTTTAATCATTAACCTAGGAACTAATTATTGAAAAATTCCAAAAAAATGTGCTCAAAAAATGGCTTGCGTAAGTATTAAGCAAAACAATTTTATGATTATTACATATATTTTGTATTACTAAAGTTTTTTTGTTTTCTAAAATGTGGAACGTAGTTTCATGTACACTTTCATTTAAAGTTCGGTGAGGATGCAGGTCTTCTGTGAAAGAGTTATTTAAATGAATTAGTTGATTGGTGTAAGAAAGTGTCACATGTGGTTATCAAATTTTATAGGCCAGTTCAGTAACTTAGATATTTCTTATATGAATTATGATGACTATTTGATTTATTTATTTAGCTAAATCATAAGCTATGCTATAAAAAATAACGCTACTAAACATTGTCACGCGAAAATGGTTACAATAATACTTTAATTACCGGTTTTAATTAGTTTTTTGTTCAGCAAACAGTAGACTATTTTTGACAGTTAACAAGCGGAACACCAATAATCGGGTGAAAACCATAACAAACTAGTCTAACTCTAAACACGTGGTTTTCGTGTTTCATAGAGACTATGCACGTTTATATATCGATGAAATGCTTTAATTGTTCTTAAATGAAATTATATGCTCGACTAATAAATTGGCAATTCCAAGCGTCATCATCCCCCAAAACCGCTAAAAACATGACAAATCAAAAATAGTGATTTGTAGAGCTTTAGGTATCCAAAAAATAATACTACCCACATTTCTGGGAAAATTTGGGTTCAGAAATTACAGGACTTAATGCTTCCAAAATTAAGTCTTTTGACTTTTCATGAAAACCATGAAAATTAAATAAAATTTACTTATCACCAATAAAAAAGCTCAACAAACTAAATAATTTAGAATTTTGAATATTATTCTACGAGTACTGGTTGCGGGGGAAATTTAAATTTTTACTTAGAGGTAAACGCAGTACGTTGTCTAATGTTATTCTTATGGATAGTACAAACTTTACAATTTCTCTCTTATTTACTGATCAATTTCATTAAAACCTTGTATGTAGATAATGTTAGTGTTCGAAGTAGGTTGCCCCTTAACCTTGGGGGGTGAGGGGGAATTTCCTCTCTTAAAATATCTGTGTCGCAAAGGATTCTGTAGTGCCTCCAAAAAAGGGATTTGAGTGGATATTTTTGAAAACAATTTTGTTAGAAGATTTTATGTATACATTCTATAGTAATTTACATTTGATATTTAGTAAATAAGAAATAATTTATTCATTTAAGTATGGCTAAAAGGGAGAAAGTGTCAGTTTCCTGATACAGCGTAATGTAATAAGATGATGATTAAAAAAAATGTGTTGCCAATATAGACTACAAAAAAAAATAATAATAACGCAATAACAAGTTATGACATTTATTTAATAGTGACAACAATATGCCGGTATGTAGGTTACAGATTATAAAAAGATAATGATATACCTCCGAGATTATGTGACAAATGGAGACTTCGCCAAACATATGTGATTGCTGCTGCTGCAGAACCCCTCTTGGAAGGTTAAAAATACTTAAAACGAATGTGCACTGGAATACATTTTATAAATGCAGATAACGAAAAAAGTAAAAAAAATGTGTTTCAATGCTTAATACAGAAAAGGCATTAAAATAAACTGTTGTATTATATCATTACAGAATTACTCATGATATAGTGTCGGTTTGTAAAACGATTAACAAGCAATTCTGAAACTATTATTACCTCCAATATATTTAAAATAAGTAACTCCATTTTGATTTGCAAGTGGATAACTGACAGAAATTAATCAAGAGGTTAAATTAATTTTAACTGTCAAGTTATCCAACGTCGCTCTTGTGGGCGACCGGCTTCGACCCAGCTAGAGGGCCTTTTCAAGCCAGACGTAAAATTTTACTCACGAAAACACAGGGTGTCTGGACCAGCACCCCGCGTCTACACCTGCCGCGCTTTGATCAGTTTTTTGTATGGCCAAAAATGTTTTTTGTTTTGTATGTTCGTCCGTTCATCTGTTATGTGTTGTTTTCCTGTAACTCTTTGAAGACCTCTTCGTGAGTAAAATTGTACGTCTGGCTTGCAAATGGCCCCCTATCTGGGTCGAAACTGGTCGCCCACAAGAGCGTTGGATCACTTGGCAGTTAAAGGTGATTTAACCTCTTGATTATAAAAAAACCAAAGTCTCAGTTGGGGTTGTATATTGATAATCCATACAATATAATCAACCATCGGTAATGTATATGAATAAATGGTATATTTAAAATAAAGATAATAAGACTTTGTCTTATTCTGAACAAAGTCTCATCAGACATTAGCACCACAGTGCTTTGTTCATTTCATATAATTTCAGCATTGGACAACAGTGTGTCTACTAAAATGAATTAAAGAAACTCCCTGACTTTTATAGGGTCTGAGATTTTTTGTAAGACCAACAGTCATCAGCAAAACTAAGTTGAACTAAAATTATTTATGGTTAGTAATAATAACAGATGTGAAATGTATAATAATTTATGGTGGTAAGATAATTATTTTGATACTAGCTGGCCCGAAAAACGTTGTCCTGTCCTAATGTAATTGAATTGGTTTTATGTAAAATACTCGCTCATTTTCAAGATGAGCTCGTTCGCTACGCTCACTCGCCTATCGAAAAAAGAGTTTGAGTTGCCATTGAAGTAGTTTTTTATTTTCATAATGAGAGTTGCCATTCAAGTAGTTTTTTTATTTCCATAATGAACATAGGTTTATGCCTTTAAAGTATGTTTAGATTTAAACATTGTTATCAGCTGCTTGGTGTAACTAACTGAACTTTGAAGGCCAGTGGGACAGAGCCCTTAGTTCGGATTATAGATTTTCTTTTATAAGAACCTTGTCCTGACATTAACGAACAAAAAAAATAATTATTCAATTTGGTGCACTCATTCTCAAGTTATGGAATGACAAAGGGAAATAGGTATTCATTTTTATATATTAAGAGCATATATATAACGTCTCTGACTTTATAATTAATTAGGTCTTATATTTAAATAATTAGAGCCTATATACCTGTTCTTTTAAAAACCTTACTTTCTCTGATCCGCCTCTGGTTTGGTTCTAGGGACCCAACAAACTTGATGACTTATTTTTTTATAAATATATTCTCAAAATATTGGATTGTTAGGCGGTGTCCTACGTGGGCGACGCAAAGGGAGCGACACGAGCGACGTGAACGACGAGCGATCTGACCAAGTGACCTGACCAAGCGACTGTTGTGTCGTACGTGCACGCAAGCGATCTAGCGATTAAGGCGGAAAGTTAGCCAGTCACCAAAATGTCGCTCTACCGTAAAGTAATGTTGCATGAAAATTCTTACTTAAAGTGTGTGCTCGCACAAGAAGTGATTAGGAAGCCGACTCACAATATTTATTTGGAGAGGACCTATTTTGGAGAAAATCATCAACTATTTCACAAACTGAAAACGTGTAAAAATGGACCTGAGTTGTTTCATTCATATACTGGAATGCTACTAAGCACATTTTTAGTGAATTTCCTTTGGAAAAGTGAACTATTAAGATGACTCGCACGGTGAAACTTAAGCTCGGTACCACCATAGCAGTTCCTAACGTGACCCCCTGAACACGTTTTGGGGGTCGTCCAAAATGATATATATATATATATATATATTGCATATATATATGCATGCCTATATACATATGTTGCACTCTAGCGGTTGCATTTTTTGTCCGATATACTTAAAATTTGGTAGGGACATTCCTCTATGTAATCAGTCGGACAAGTTCGTTGGGCAAAACAATCGACAAATTCTAATCCTCTTTTTTGGGATTTTAAATTTGGAGTTTTTGTGCCCAAAAAGGGTCAGAAAAGCCCCTAATGTGAAGTTAATGAGTAATAAGTTATAGGAATTAAAAAGGCGGAAAATTTAAGCCCTCCCTCATAATTCTAGCACCAATAATGAATAATTAAAGAAAATTAAGATTGAGTAAACAAAGTAAGTTGTCTTATGAGGATTTTACATTGGAAAAGGCTGTTTTTCAAAGTTTTTAATGAGGAATTTCACTTCCCTCACGTTAGCGTGCTGCACCATATGTTCAATTAAATAACCGTTAATTATTAAAATGTAAGTTTAATTCGTGGTTTATAGTTTATTAGAATCTTTAAATCATCAAAAAGTTACATTAAAAATTCCATGACAACCCTTTTAACCGTCAAAATGTGGTTAGCGTTACACTACTTCGACTTTGCATTTTCTTTGCAAGTGACGTATAAGGACTCACTTCGTTTCTTCCAATTAAGAATAACATCATTCAAGTAGCATAGAAATAATTTGTAATATTTTAAAAATAATTTCAAATGGTTTTGAAATGAGTTTATGTTTAAAACGAGTTAAAATTATTTTAATATAATTATAACATGGATTTACAAACTAATTTTGAAAACATATATTAAAGTAATTTCTAGATCAGTTTTAATATTATTATAAACAAATGTTACAAAACTCGTTCAAAATAGTAAAAATAATTTTAAAATTGTATTAATATAATTTTAAATTATAAAATTGTATGCTTTTTTACATTATATAAAATCATTTAAAATCATTGTTTCATCGATGAAAAATTATGAAGAAATCAAAGGTTATAGTAAAAATTTAACAAATTTTCAAAATAATTTTAAATAATTTTGAAACAACTTTAAAATATGTTTAAATTAGTTTAAACATAACTTTCAAATATCAATATATTTATATTGTTTTAAAATTATATTAAATAACTTTTTACTAACTCAATTAAAAATCCTAACCAAAACTTTAAAAATAATGTTAAAAATAAATTATAATAGTTAAAATTTTTTTAAATAAATAACTTTTAAGAATAAGCAATGTTTATAATTATTTTTTTTCACTGACTGAAAGTTTATGAGAAACATTGAGTTGAAACGTTGAGCAAAGACGTTCTCTATAAGTTTTAAAATAGTTTATCTTTGGTCAAAATGAGTTGTACTAATTCGTTTGTAGCCTCAAAAAACTTTATAAATGTACATTTAATTTCCCGAGGATTTGTGTAAATTAGGTTTTGGGGACCATATTGTTCAACATATATATCAATGGAATATTACAAGTTTTGTTTCTCCAACCTTACAAATTACAAGATGTACAACAAAAGCAAACAAGGAATGCTATAGTTTCACCAAGTCCCCGTGGGGTGTAGTCAATTGGTTATTTTATGTTGCCAGCCCAACCATTATTTATCAAGGGGCGAAGTGGTCGAGAAGGTTAAGACGTGTTTTAAGTGATCAAAAGATTGTGGGTTCTACCCCCGGTTCGGTTATAATATTTTTGAAATTTTTAAAATTATTTTTAAATAATTTAAAACTAATTTATAAGTTATTTCAAAATTATTCTAAAATAAATTTTAAAATGATTTGAAAATATTGTAAAATGGATTAGATAGGAGATTTGTGTGTAAAAAATAATTCTATAATAATTTTAAAACCATAACAAAATTTGTTCAAATTATTTTAAAATTGATTTTGACGTTACTAATGCTACTTGGGCATAGCTGCTGAGTGAGCTGGTTTTCTGTCATAGGGACAACAAAAATATGGGTTGAATGCAAATATCAATAGATCCCTTTCGTTTTGAGGTCCCCAGATGTCAAAAACACCATTCGTTCAAATTGATATATATATATATATATATTATATATATATATATGTAGTTACCGTATATACACACACTACGTTACCCAAAGGGTGGTAGGGGGGGCGCCAATTTTTTCTATGAACTCGGAAGAAGAATTAAAAGTAATATCATAGGGTGTCTATTTATTCAGTTAAAGTTGTATATGAATTGTAAATATGACTGTGTTAATTCAACAGAATAATAATTCCTCGTCCAAGACCGAGGTAAGAAGTAAAAATAACGCAGTGTTTGAGAAATTATCGCCACTTAAGATTCTGAATAACCTTAAATTAACGTAAGATATAAACAGTATACAAAAAAATAAAATAAAAATAGATACATTATTTTTGTTGTAAACAAATGAAAAAATAAACAGGATTAATAATTTCAAAATATATTCAATAAACATTGTTTGCTTATTTTGATTTAGTTTATTCTGTGGTTTGATTGCTGGACTGGGCTGAAACTTTAAAACTGTCTGAGGGTTACTAAAGTAAACATATGTATTTTATTAATCAGCTGAATAACTTTACAAAATATTTCCATACTCTTAACATTAGATTTTAGAGAGCTCGTGGAGCAAAGCATGATGTTGATGTTTTAGTCCAGAAATGGCACAATGAAATTGTTTTAACTTGTAAAAATCACAACTACTCAGTTGTTTAAAATCCTATAGTTAAAATCTTTATATAATTATTGTTAGGACAAAATTCACAACCTTTTGATACATACAGATTTTTCTTGAATATTTAGTTCTTAAAAAAAAAAAATGGCCACCATTTTGAAATGGAACAAAGTAGAAACTTAATATTCCATACCAGAATGGGTCTTATTAGATGTAATACATGTACCAAGTTTGAAGTTGATATTTTTTTCAGATAAAATTTAAATCACAGCCTTAGAGATTGTGTCTATTATTCACCATCTTTGATTTTGAGCTTGTGAAGAACTACAACAGTGGCATTAATTAACTAACTAGAGATCTTTAATTGGATATTTATTTAACTTGAAAATTATTTGAATTGGTTTTTAATTTAATTTTAGTTAATTTCCTAGTATTTTATTATATCTTACTCAGAGATTTTTAGAGCTTGTCAGCTCGATCAACCAAGACCTTGAGATTAAAATATATACCTTTGTGTAAACCAAAACTAACTAGGCCATCATTATTATATTTAAATCACCTACTGAACATTTCTTTCATTGAAATCCCCCAAATTTGTAACATCAGTTTGTGATTCCCTTGAATCAGTTAATCAAAACCGAATACACATGTAAAGTCACAATAAAGTAAATCTGTTCATGTAAATAGCTGATTTATTTCACTACTGTAGATAAGCTAAACATAAGGTAAAACAGCTGAATAAATAGGGACAGATAATGTAATTTAACAGTTTATCAGGAGTAGATTTTCTTATTAGCGTAATTTTAAAATAATCTCAGATTTATTTTTGAAGTTTAATCAAATAATATTATAATCATATTATTCAACCCTCTGGAATTCAAACAAACCGGTATTTCGTGATGATTTTATTATTATTTATTATCTTATACTATTCAGATTATGGCGGGATAGTAGATTCTACCAAATATTATATGTGATTTGCAGGAGGGAATATCTGTTATTTGTTTCATTATGAGGATGTATTTAAAGAGATAAATATAATGTAAAGGTTGTGTATGCATTTGTTTTTAATGTATAAACAAAAAGGATTTACAAATAACATCATCTGTTGAACAAAAGTATGACACGGCGCGGCAGACCGCATCGCACAGCCGAAGTCTGTATAGGTTGCTAAATTAAACTCGTAACGTGTTCAGTTGTCTCAGGCTGTATCTGTGTTTAAAGAGAGCATGAGATACGATTTTATTAATTAGCCTTTTCATAAATGTAGTATTATATATTTTTTAAACCACAAATAAGTATTTTATTTACAATTGCTTTATAACACATCGTAAAATTGTACGTAATGCAAAGAACTAACTTAATAAATAGTCCATAAGTTAAGCTGTATTTAACTATGGTAAAGTAAAAATTACAAAACTAAATGTGGAATTATTAGTTCCGATACCGTTTAAAAATTAAATAACTTCTTATAAGATTAAAAATGTCATTAAAGAGAAACTAATTTTCTACTCCATGTAAAGAAATAAAACTAAGATTTTTCACTTGTTGTCTTTATGTACCATAATTAAAAAAATACATAATTGTAATTTTTTCTATAATATTTATATAAACTTAATACCGAATAAAAAACAATATAAACCTCAATGCAACAAAGGCATTAACTACAAACCTTGGAATTCTGCATTTAATAAGAGGCAAATGTTTTTAAGAAAATTCTATGCATGTCTGCTCAGTAAGTTATATTATTTTTAATGAATAATATTAAAACAGAATTAGTTCATGAACATGTTTAAATTTTGAAATTTATTGAAAAATCTACTAATAAATGCCTATTGTAATTCATATGAAAATATAATTATGGCTTATATAATAATGTGTGTTGTTTTATTTGTTCCATATAATATAAAATATATGATTTAGCTTAATGGCAAACATTAACTTTCAAAAAATTCTTTTTTATCATACTGCACAAAAATCAGCTGTTTTTGGGTCTGTAATTAATCCGTAAATCGAATTTTTCTGATACCTTAAATTAGCGCACCGAAAAATCAGCTGTGGATTTTTTCGGTGCGCTAACCTAAAAGATTGTTATTGTTCCTTTTCACGTTTGTATATTTCAAAGGTAACCAACAGGTGGACAAAATGTAAGTCGATTTATTTGTAAATAAAAGAAATGTAAATATTGTAAAGTTAAGCTATCTGAACTACCAAGACGTTACAAATGGCCTAATTGTTTATCCACATTTTCAACTATCAAAGGCTTACTCGAGCAGTATGACAAAAAAGTTGTTCATCACATGGAGCAAACGTGTGTTTTTGGTACTTAACCGTTTGTAATATATACAAAAACTATTACTCTATTGAGAAAGGTACATTGGCCAAAAGAACTCTGCACTTACATCTTTTAAAACACATTTAGGAGTCTTTTAAGTTAAAATGGTCAACTGGTTAAGACCGTGTGGATTATCAGGAATGGAAAAACCGGGCCAATAATTTTTGTCTTCCATACGGAGTACCCAACTAGGGACTACAGTCACGCCAAATTCCTCGCTTATCATTTTCGTAATACATAGGCTAATTTTAAATTAAAAATTATATGTACTGGCATTAAAGCTCCTTATGATTTTTCTACTTGCAGGACAGTAACTATGATTATTGTCATGTTCACACACACAAGTAGTCAAACATTAAAAAACGTACAGGTTGAATTCGATTACATCCTGGACGAAATACGCATAGGCAATACCTTAAGCTTCTTTGTCTTCAATATATACGTCTATTAAAACACGGCGTTTTACTGTGGTAAGTTTGTGGTTGTTTTATACAGCAGTTCCGCTGATATATTTATTTGGTTAAATTACTCCATTTTTACCTACCTTATATTTTTGTCTTAGTTCTCACTTTAAAGGCCTTTTAATAATGGTTAGAATTCGTCAAAGCTTCTGATTTATAATATTAAATATAGTAAAATAGTGCTATTAAATTAACTTCTAGCATTAGCATTGTCTTACTACAATCTATTTTGTACTGCATAAAAAATAGTTGACTTTTATTTGTTAAAAGAAATTTATATAAATATATGCTTATGGTTATTAGTAATAATATACGCAAATTAATTTCGTCCGTCGCGTTGTGTCGGCCGCGTGGTCAGTGCGAATGGATGAGCGCCTTCCGTTTAAACATACTTTTGCGCACCATGTAGAACGATGATCTGTAGTGTAAATGAACCTACTCTTTATATTTTCACTATAAAATATATAAAATAGACCGTTGTGCCAACGGCCCTAAAGTTGAAATAACAAATATGTGAAACTAAACGGTTCGTTGTATCAACGACCTAATTACATATTTATTTAAAATATTACATTTTAAGGCCGTTGACTCAACGATCTGTAGTGTAAATGGACCTTGAATTATTATTTTATTATTTAGACAGGGTCGTAGTGCCAACGAGCTGTAGAGCAAATGAACCTCTATTTTTGTTTAGTTATTTTAAAAGGATCATTGTGTCAACGATCTGTAGTGTAAATGAACCCATGATATATTTTATTTAACGTTTAGGAGGGTCATTGTGTCAACGATCTGTAGCGTAAATGAACCCTAACCTTCCTAAGATGTAAAATATTTAGTAAAAAACACTAACAGACAGAAAGACGGAAAACGAAGCGAGATAGGACCTATGTTCACAGGGGCATTTTTGATTATTTTGACCCAAATAAACATATTGGGAAGTTTGGTGACGAACTTTACAAGCACCCTGTATAGGATACGTTTTTTAAACTACCAACAACTTAAAACATCTCTGAAACATGTTATAATACTCTATATATTTTTCCAGTTTTTAAAAAGCTTAAAAGGTTTATACAAATAAGTAAACCACTACTAGTAGAGACCTAAGTTGTTAAAGTTAACAAACTCCCAGAGTCGATACACTCTCATCTCAAGTAAGCCGCTTAACTCCTGGGCATGTCCATCCTGATACATCTTATTACTTTGCTTATAATGTAACAAGCATCGTTAAGAATTGACTAATTGATTATTCACTAACCATGTTTTCTCTATGTTCTTTAGAGATTAACTTTATTCACGGAACTCTAAAATTGTAATATTTTTTTACAGTATCTATTGGGATACTCATAAATTTATTCCCTAACTGATCCATTAGAGTTTGTGTTTTTATGTTTATTGCAATTATTTCTTTGGAATTTATTTGCTCGTAGCTTATTGGGCATGGATATAAATATGTTTACATAGTATATATTTACATTAAAACATACATATACATACATATTATTACATACATACATACTGATACATATTTTTTGAATAAAAGAACCATGTTGGTAACGTTTGACTCTTTCATTTCGGTTGTGCCTGTAAAAAAAAAATAAATGTTAATAATAAATTAACAATGTTCATAAAAATATAAACAGAAGTCAGAGCCCTGAGGAATCGGCTGGGCCCGACCCACCGGATGGGCAGGGTGAGCCCCTGACACCATTGTGGATCGCAGCCCTAAGTGGAGGAAATGACCTATGTTCGGCTAAATAACGAATGGTGTTTTTGGTATCCGGGGACCTCCAAAAAAAAGGTATTCAATGTCCCGGGTCTTACCATGCAGACTAGCGTAATCGCTTCTTCCTCATAGGGGAAAAACGCTAAAAAATAATTACTGCATCAACATTAATTTTAAGTTATATGTTTAGGTGAAATTGTTTAATGTATTTAATTTGCTGCCAATGAAATGTTATATTGTAGATCCTGGATAAATAAATAAGTAAATAAATAATAAGTAACGGGTAGAGCTAACAATTTTTGGGAATGGGAGGAGAGATTGAATTAACATAAAGTAATTTATTTATTTTATTAAAAAAAATTGGTCGATTTTTGTTCGGTGTTTGGCCACTAAATATCCCAGCCAGAGTAGTCGGCCAGAGTATATACTTGTTCGGTAATAATTATAAGTTCTTACTCTACAGATGCACCTTTTGGGGGTTCTGAACCAAACTCACTCAGGGCTCCATCCATTGGACTTTAAAACGTTCCAATGTTAATCTTATAGAGTTATTTTTATTAAGGTTTCCAGCTGATGTATAATGTAAAGCTTTCAAAACAAATGGTTCTTTGCATGATTTTTACGCGAAGAACAGGACACTGGATAATACTAATCAATGAGTTTTTAAAGGATCGAAAATCGAAACGTAGGGAATTGTTGAATGGTGAGAGGGGAAGGTGTGATTACGACCTTTGACCCTTCTCCCCCTTAGGCATCATTGACTGTGGTGCATTTGGGACGTAGTTTGCCCATTGGCCGGGCGCTAAATGGTTTGATCATACACGGGAAGTCTAACGCAGTTTGACTTTTCATTATTGTTGGGGGCATATAGGTGATGAAAAATCTATGTCGTAGAATTTCCAGCATGGGCACAACATGGTGGGAGGGGGGAAGTCGCGTGCGTGGGCGGTTCACGTTACCACTTCTAACTCAGATACGATAATAGATAGGACAATGGTTTTTAGAATATATTTTCAGTTAATTATATTCCATGCAGAAAGGTCCCTACCATAAAAGTTGTATCTCTAACAGTTTTGATACAAATAACAAATTTAACAAAACTATATTTAGAATAAAAATAAATTTAATTATAATTAATATTTGTCATAACGATTACGCTTTATGACAGCAATAGAAAATAGTTGTACAATCTACGGTTTGTAAAGAGTACCTGAATATTCAGAACATGTAATATTGTATGGTTAAGTCCTCTGCTACCTGCTTCTCCCATAAGACCAATGTTAACTTCAAAAGTCCGTCACTCCTCAACGGATTATCCTAAACCGATGATTTATGGTACATTTTAACCGATTTGGCATATCAGAACCGATAACGTGAACCGCACGCGCGCGCGAATGTTATGCTGGAAATACAACATTAATTTTTTTCATCAACTACATACCTCCAATTATAATCAAAAGTCAAACTGCGTTAGACTTCCAGTGCATTCTCAATCCCTTTAGAGCCTGGAATATATATCTTTATAAATAATTCTGTAAGTGAAATTGTTAAGTCAAAATTTTGGGAGTTTGGTAAATCGTAGGATGACGAGAGACGGCTCAAACTAAAGGTATCGATCCCAGGGACTTGGGAAAAATAGCAGGATTTACAAAAAGTAACCAGGAAACGAGAAATAACGTAAAACATCCCCCATAAGGAAAGCATGGGGATTTAAATACCCCCGACGCAGCAAACCTGCGTACTCAGCGAATTTCCAATGCGTATATATGTGCCTCGCTACTACATAGAGCCACTTACCAAGGTTCACAAAAATACATTCATAAATAAGTGATATATAGCATTTTATTTATTCTCCATAAGAATAAAATTAGGACTGAGTGCGCAGGTTTGCTGCAACGAGGAAGATAAGAAATGTGTATCTTTGCAATTTATCAATATAACTCGACAAGATGAAGCTACATACCAAATTTCATTAATTTAGGTTTATAACTAAGGGAGATATAAAACTTTACTTATTCTCCATATGAATAACATGGGGGCCGAGTATACAGGTTTGCTGCTACGGGGAAAATCAACAAAAAACTCTTTTTGTGCAAATATCAATATACCACAACTAGTTGAAGCCACATACTAAGTTTCATCAATATACGTTCATAAATAATCAAGATATCAAATTGTATTTATCCTCCATAAGGATAACATTGGACAACGTACTGTGTCGAAGACGGCCACACACTAAAGGACTTTTTCCCGAACAAGACATCGAACCGAGCAGGATTTGGCTTCGAAGGGAGAAAATCCGATAGTTTGTGGGGCCTCCGAACCAGACATCGAACAAGACATCGAACCGAGCACCGAACGCTCTCGAGGCGGTTTTTTGACGAAAGATCAAAGAAAGATCGGTCCGATGTCTTGTTCGGGGTCTGGTTCGGGGTTCGGTAGTGTGTGGTACCTCCATACGCTGCTCCGAGCGCCGTCCCGAGCGCCGTCACGAGCCCCGCCGCTAGGAGCTATGTTACAATCCTCCTACATCGTTAATAATATCCAGGTTAATAATGTACTGCTTTTGCAAGAAACATTGATAGATATTTGATTTGTTAACAGATAAATCTGCTAAACTAGTTTAACCTAAATAAAATGAATAATGTTAGTAAAATGAATTCATATGCAACTACAAGTTAATCTCTACTACATAAGCCCAGCCCCCTACCACCCTACCTGCATCCCCTAAACCCCACAAGTACATGGCCGACCTGCACAACGGCAACTAAAATTGTCCCCACCGTTTTTACCCCGCTCGGTGTTTTCGCGCTCAATCTGTCCGATCCGATGTCTTGTTCGGGGTCTTGATCGGGATGAAGTTCGAAGTGAATTTGTGCCCTACTCCCTGCTCCCTGCTCGGTCCGATGTCTTGTTCGATGTCTGGCTCGGGCAAAAGTCCGATAGTGTGTGGCCGCCTTAAAAGTCCGATAGTGTGTGGCCGCCTTTGGATATCTCTGCAACGGTTGGTCGTAGAGCAACAATTAAAGCACCAAAATTATTGTTTTGTAGAACTAAACAGAGAGGTAAAAAGAAAGGTTTTCAGTAAAATTATCTGAGGAAAATCCAAAGACCTTTTTCGCATAAGATTAACATGGGAAATATTATGGACACGTTTTTTTGGCTTTTCTCTACAACCATTTAACTTAGGTTAATGATTCAAAATACCGAATTTTTTTAAGCTTTATAAAATGGCTGTAACCAAAATTGAGTGTTTTTAAAATGTTAGGGGAAAAAATTCAAAAACTGATTTTTGGAAGATTTAAAACCCCCATAAAACCCCCTTCCCATAGTCCGATCGATCTGGTTTTCGAACTTAAAGACATAAATGTTACTCTACACACTTGTGCAAAATTTCATCAAAATCGGGAATTTCTTTCAAAAGTTATCATGGTAACGGATACATGTATATACATATATATATATATATATAATTGAACGAATAGTGTTTTTGGCATCTGGAGACCTCAAAACGAAAAGTTATCATGATCTCGGGCCATGAGACCTACGGTAATAGCTTCTTCCCTACAGGGGAAACTAGCTAATTACCCGTGCTTCGCACAAAGAATTCAGGAATGAACAGCTGATTAAAATTGTTGCTGCAATTACATCTTTTTCTGAACTATTAAACATATAGCTCATAAGAATAACATGGAAACTTAAAGTCCAATGGGGCGAAGCTCATTAAACTGAGGGAGACAAAAGTTATTCCATGACTTCTACAGAGAAATTCCTTTAATTTGACACCTCAATCATCAAAATCGGTTTATAAATAAAATAGTTTTGCTGTACACAAGAAATTCATTAGGAAATTAGCATAATGGATTCGCTAAAAACGTCTGCTTTGTTTACATTGAAACATGTAATTACGTGACTATTTTGTTTACGAACTGGCATGTGTTTCTACTAATATTATTTAATTTTACTCAGTATGCAGAGAGTACAAAAAATCAGATGGGACAGAGTATCAGTGCAAGGGTGGGGGCTTTTGCCCCACCAAGACACTAGTCTTTATATATAATTCTGTAAGCGAAATTGTTAAGGGTGCGCCCTACCCAGATTGAATTCATTGTTGTTTAGCGTATAGTATTACATGTCATTCATTCATCATTTAGTAATAATTTTCCTATTATGTGTTATTTTATATTTAAGTTTCCATATAAATGTGTTAATTAATTAATGCCCCTAAATGTGTTATTTATATTAACTGTCACATGTTTATGCCTAATAATAATCATCATTATCACCACTCCTCAGAAAGCCATTCCCCTCTGTATATTTAATGTTTATTTATCTGTGCAATTGTATAATAATATGTATTTCATTAATTTAATCACCAATAATTATTCATAGCCTATCCCCATATAATAGCCTACTCACTTAATTTAATATGTTTGTTAATAATAATATTTTAGATATAAGTTATGTGAGAGGATTGCAATAAAATTAAAATTTAATATAATATACTTTTCAAAAATAGTCCTTAAGGAATCTAAATTACAGTGACCAGTGTTAACAATTGTGTGACCATGTGCTTCTCAACAATGGACCATGCTTCCAGACCTCATCTCTACTAGATCTTTCTTCTTGCTCCAGATGCCATAGTGTTAAGACCTAGAATCCGTGAAGGACACAGTTCCTATTTTAAATTTCCCAGTATGGCCTAAGTTTTGCATCGCTTAGTGCTCATTTTATTAGGGACTTACTGCTCAATTAATACCATCTTTAAATTCACTCCTTTTTATTTGATTTTCCCCAAAAACTGGTATTTGAGCGAAGAACATTTGTAAGCAGATTGGTAAACTCCATTGTATTCTATTTAGGGACTGGAAAGAATACAGACATTTAAATAGAACAAGCCTAATGTTCTGAAAGTTAAAGTAACTTCAAGAGAGTATTTTTTATATTGAACTATCTTTCCAAATTTAATTTTGAGTATTTTAACCATTCATAAAGTCAGTGAAACCATTGGACTCTCCTTTTGGACAACAACCAAAATTTCCATTGTTGTAACTTTTCAACACATCAGCTTATTTGGACTTAATATTCTTTCAAATATCATCCCAACGTTATTCAAGTCAGCACGATACTTCCCCCCTGAGAAAAAGAGCCCTCATTTGCAAAGAAACTACATTTAGAACCCAAAATATGAACATTTAGTTTTAGGCCTATAAGTATGTTTGTCATTTACCTTCTAGGCTAGGCCACACATTGTAACTGTTCCCCCTGAGTTGTATATTATTGTAAATCCCTTTAATTGAGAACCTTTTGAAACCTAATTGTACTAATAGATAAATAAATATTGTATAGTTCCTCTGTAACTCTGTATTTTATTCAAATAGTAAAGAAATCTTAGAAATTATACACCTACCTTTTGTTGACATCCAGAGTAAATACAAAACACATTCTACTCACTACAATAAAGTAAAGGAGACCACAAGTATAAGTATATTTATTATCAAGTCAAAGAAGATCATTTGTGAGCTATATTTAAATAGCCTAGGGAATTTTGTAAGTAATAACACTGATTTTTGTAAAAAGAAGCTAGGCTTAGCACATGGCAGCCATTGCCCTCAGATCCCGATAGCGTCCCCTTTTATATCCACTTCCCCTGAGCACATCCGAGCAAACAATTAGTTAAAAGTTAGCAATTTAGAATCATAAGTAATTAAATAAGTAAAAACAATTAGAAAATAAATAAGAAGCGCCGCGCCGGCGCCGCCAACAAGCAGGGCCATGCATATTTACGCTTGAAGACCATTTTGTTCTCCTCGATCGCACTGTTATTTTACAGATTTCTACCAAACTATTTGCAGTTTCACACTTTTCAGATTTCAATCTAGGGATCATACGGTTCCTTTTCTCCAAAATATTTTTTCTCCATACGTTAGAAATCTTTAGAAAAACGCTTAATTTGAGAAATTACTAATGGCCTACCACTTATTTTGAATTAAAATCATGAATTTTAAATCGTATGATCTCTAGATGAACATTTATTGAATTAAATAACATCAAATTATTTTTAATTGGTTAACAATTTAGCCTACAATGAGGGAGATGCAAACCCCTTACTTTGAGCGTGCGGAAGGGAGGTACGGCGCACCCTTAAGTCAAAACTGTGGGAGTTTGGAAAATTGCAGGATGATGGAAGACGGTTCAAATTAAAGGTCTTGATCAAAGGGACTCGGGAAAAATAGCAGTATTTCCAAAAAGTTACCAGCAAACGAGAAATAACGTAAAACATCCCCCGTAAGAAAAGATGGGCATTTAAAAACGTCTGATTTCATTACATTAGAACATGTGATTTAAGTGTCTACTTTGATTACGAACTGACTTGTGTTCCTACTTATACTGTAAAGAGTAAAGGAAATCAGACGAGGAAGCGAATTGGAGCAAGGTTAGGGGATATGGCCCCTTCCCCTTCAAGCCACTAGTAGTTAATATTACTGCAGTAAGACAGTTGATAATTACACAAATTAGCTTTGTTATAAAATGTTTACTAACTTGACACTTTTGTTTATTTAATTTATGACAATTGGGAGGTGTATTTTCTTTCCTCCGATTTTCTCACCGAGACCTATCATTCAAGTATATGGTTATTGGATGTCCGTCGTAATGTCTTCTCAAAGGCTCCTAAGATGGTTTGACTACATATGTAGTTTGCGAGACAATTATGTTGACAGTCTCTACGGTTTAAAATTTGTTATTGCTGTTATTTAAAAAAGGTGTTTATCTGAATTTCTATGAACATATAACCGTGATTTAAAACAAATACTACTCTGATAGATTTAATTAATTAGAATTCATCTCATAAAAGCTGGTAAACAGTAAAATTATTGTGTAGCAAAATTAATAATACTAGGTCAATAAAATAATTAAAAGGAATTGCGATACAACACTTACATACGATTGTAATTAACAATACGTAACGATTGAGACCGGCATAATTATTGTAATAACATGAAACTAATTATAAATAACTACAATTAATGTCTAATACGCTATTATGATAAGGAAAAATGTGACGGATGTTAAATTGCTGATTCACCGAGAGTGTTTTGGTATAAATCGGAATGCCAAAATTCTATAAAGCAACGTTCGTAATGCTTTTAAAACCTTGATCCATTTTTGTGTTATCTCGATGAGAATTATGTTACGTGTACAGTTACACTAAATTTAATAACTTGTCTAAAATCACTATCAAAGTATGTCCACGCTAATACATACAAGACTGTAAATATATGCATAAAATACTGTACAAAACTGAGCTAGTGATCATCGGTGTCACTGGTTGAAATTTATTACTTTACACCATAGTCAGGGCCGTATTTAGGACCTCTGGGGCCCCGGGTGTAAACGAAAATGGGGCCCCTAACATAAATAAAGGCATGTTAATATATATGTATATATAAGCATGTATATACGAAAATCATTTTGTCATATATGTGCATACGAAAGTCATTTTTCTATTCCGTAATATAACCTTATTATTAACTAGCTGATAGCCGCAGGCTTCGCCCCGCAAATGATTTATAAAAATATTACAGTTGTGTGTGCTGCATTAGCCCGTGGAACTACTACGAATTAATATCAGCTGTTTGTATTTTCATCAGCTCAAACAAAATTGAATGTCCATAAGGAATACATGGGAATTTGGTTGGGGTCTCTAGCGGAGCCCTAAGGTCCGATCAGGATGAAAACCATTTAGTTTTCCTATTTTATGCCTAAAGAATCTGTGTACAAAATTTCAGCTCTCTACCTACATGGGAAGGTGGAGAATTAGTGATGAGCGTGTCAGTCAGTCAGCCAGGCTTTGCCTTTTATAGATATAGAGATAAGACTACACCATTATTTAATAAATACACCAAAAATACAAATAAATAATACATTTTAATTTATTATCAATCAAAAACTCAAAAAATTAAAAATATAGTATTTAACTTTTCTTGCAAGATTTAGTATGGTTTTAGCTCCCTTAAGCCTATATCCAATAAGCTAATAATATATTCAATTAATCTACAATAAAAAACATTGTGACTAATTAAAATAACAACACAAATTTATAAATAAATAAAATAATCTCGTATAGTTGCTTTACCACAAACAATTTTGTACCAAGATAATGAAAATCAAACAAAACTCAGCATATATGAAATAAATATCTTTGAATTCGATAGACATTGATTAGGGACTCTTTTAAGGTTTTTTGTCAATACGTTGCTGGATAGACTTTATTAAATAGTATTTCATGCTGCATATATATACAGTAAAAACTCCATCTTTCTGCATTTATTGGCTGACAAATCATTAATTATATGATCAAAGTCAAGGCAACGCAGATTATCATTTTATATCTCAGGATGCTAAAGCTCAATCCCTATGGTTTAATGCTAAATCAAAGGTAATTTTTCAAAAGTTTAAACTTAAAAAATCTTCTTTTTCGGATGCATTTGTGTTATTACACACAAAAATATTCTTAAAGAGATTTAAATATTTGTAAATGTAGTAAAGAGTGTGTTATATTGTAGACTATTCATTATTTTACATTGTACATTATTTTCATGTTAGGTTTACGTGACGATGATACAATGAAATGTTAATCTTCATCATTGGCTCTGGTCTATTCCTACGTTATGTTAAACTCGATTTGGGGGTTAATCGGAGAATTCAGTGTTGGCAACAATGATAAGAATATATCCCGTAACCCTTATCAAGACCGGGGCAGAGCTAATCGTATTGAGTATAAATTTATTAAAAACAAACGACCTTCAAACTATTATCAAATCCAGAAATATAGTAAGAAAAAAACAAATTAACAGAAAAGAGGCTACAAGTTATCCTATCACTAGGAGTACGCTCAAATATCCCGTAAGAGGATGAAGCGAAGAGTTATATTACCACCTTGTTTTGATAGTTAAATTGTTACGACTATTATTGGGTGGTTTAAATATAGGCCTAGGGTCTTGCATGCCAACATTACTTTTTTGAAATATTTATATAAATAGGATTTTACTTACTTTTAACCTTAAAAGCTTGTAATGTGTAATACAAAATATCATGATGTCTTACAAAACATTACGCAGCGGTTTGTAAATGGTCAACAATTCCATACCTTACTATGAACTTTAGTGCAAGATGCAGCTATTCAGAATCGGATCAATTCAGAAAGTTAAGTCAGTTTTTGACGTTAGTGGAGGGTGTCACCTCCAGCAACCAAAGGGTTATCTCTGTAGTATTGCCCATTAGTGTGCATTTTATTAAAAAGTACCTAGGGGCCGAGCTTTGCTCGGGGAAGGCCAGTTTGTTTAGATGTATGGGAGTAATATTTCACCACTTTCCCCCCAACTGATTATCATATTTTTATAGCTCATTTGCCTCTTCCTGCATTTTTAAGGTCACTCTAGTTGTTATTTATAGCTCAATGTCCCTTTGCTTAAATTTTGAAATGACCACTCTATACATGCCAACTTCACTTTAAAGTTTTATCATTGACTATAAATATAACTTCAGTATCTATAGTCAATGGTTTTAGTCACTGCTCTAAGGAAACCACATATTAACAATTATAAACAACACGAGTATTACTTTGACAGTTCCCTGGTTGATTATGAACAGCTGTTACAATTCTTTTGTTTTGATTTTTAACTCTATAAGCCCAATGTTAATTTATTTAACTTTTGGTTTTTTACATTATTTGATTTTTACTGGAGATGAGAACTGTCTAGAACTTATTTTTATCCCAGAAATTAGTTATTTTCAACATTTGAAGTAAACCGTTGGTGCCGTTTTTGAGATCAGTGTCGCAAGCAAGCAAACCTTACTCATACAGTATTAGAGTATAGGATAGGATAGCACACTTCAAAGGCACACTACAAATATTGTTTTATGTAATATATTTCATATCAGGTGTTTTGAGCAAAAAATTTTAAACTAACATATTATAAAAATATATCTTTATTTAATAAACACTGAAATAAATCAAATTTCCAAATAAAAAAATAAAAAGCGTATATGAGTGTTTAAAAGAAGCAACAACAAAAAAGTAAATTAGGTTTCTGTCTTGTTTATTTTTAAAAAAGTGGCGAAGATAAATAAAATAACAAAAATGTTTAATTTTTCCAAAACTATTATTTTACTAAGGTAATAACATTTAACTGAACAGGATATATTGGACATGTGTATCTTGCAAAGATAATGGTGTAATGATGTAAATGATCTAAATTTAATCATGATGTAAATTCATTAGTAAGTACAATATTTGTAGTCTATATTATTTCTCAACGGTGCTTTTCTGTGGTAGGCCATATCTTCGTCTTAATACTTAATCAAAACAAATAATTGGGCTATCATTTTGAAGATTAGGCCCTACCTCTAGTGTTAAATTTTAAAAATAAACAAACATTCAAAAACATAAAGATGATAATTTTTCTCACTTATTTATTGGTCAACATACTTGTGGCACCATCTGAAAAGGACATTTTAAAATAACTCATAATAGTTGTTTCAATGAGCAAGCTGGACATGGGAAATAAAAGAAAAATAATATAGGTAAATATATATTTACAAACAAAAATAGAATGAAATCCCTTTTTACGTTTATGATGATAAAAGTAAAAATTGCCATAGCATGTGATTGCTGCTGCTGCAAAACCCCTCATGGAAGGTAAAAATATTAAAAATAATATGTACTGGAATACATTAAAAAAATTAGGTAAGGGGAAAAGTCCAGAAATGTGTGGCTTTCTGTGCTAAATACAGAGAAGATAATAAAATTATTATCGCATGTCGCTAGCCTAACGGTAAGTGTATTGGACTTTTGTTCAATGGGTCATGGGTTCAAATACTGGGGTGTCCACAAATATTTGAGGGGTTTTGACAGCTTTCCCTAAAAGGGTATGTGTGTGCATTGTTAACTACATACAAATTTAACATTACCGCAGTGTTTGGCAAAACAAATAATATATAAACTCCCAGACTTTTCCAGGTTCTGAGACTTTTCAAGACCACAAATCATCAGTAAGACCAAATTGAACTGGAATTATTTTGTTGTAAAACTTGGTAATTATTTGTTTCATTTATTGGCATAACAACAACACCTCTGACTTTTAGACCTAATTAAAAAAATAAGCCTTTACAATCCTATCTTAGAAAATGCATTCAGCCTATAGTTACAGGCTACAATCACATAAAAAATAGGTTTGTCTTTATTTTTGATTATTTTCTCGATTTCTCGTTATTTATTATTGAATTTCTTATCATTGGCCAAACACCTTGAAACAACATTGTTTGTATACCAACACAAAATAACCCATTTTGAAGAATACAATCTTCAGTTGATACCATGATAAATTAGGTTTTGCATGATAACATGCCAGTTCTTTTCGAAACCTTACATTCTCTGAACTTCGGCTCTGGTTTGTTGTAGGAACTAAATTTAATGAATACATGATCTTTTATAAATATTACATTCTAAAAACACAGGAAAGCTTACAGAGACCAAATTTACTAATTGCAGATTATAAATCATGACCAAAGTATAAATAGGGTGGCCATATATCCATATTTTGTACGGACGGTTTGTATTTTTCGGTCTTTGTCAGTATTTTACAAAGCTTGAAAAAGGGAAATGTCGGTATTTGGCATTTTTTTAACCACTGTATCTGGAACTTTGCAAATCACTTTAAAATAAAATGTTGTATTTTTTAGAGGGTATCTTCAGAAAAATATTACTTCCACTCTGCTAAAACGAGTGAATGTTGTCACACACATAAACAGTAGTAACAAGTGGCAGGAGAAATGCACTTCACAATCCAAATGTGTTGGGTGAGTGTCTCGCCTTATAATTTAACAACGTAAAAATCCAGGGCCGCCAGAATGGGGATGGACAACTGGGGCACACTGTCCTAGGCCCTTGAATTCCAGAGGCGGAAAATATACCAAGATAGTAAAATTGGGGTCTCTAGGGCCCTCACAGGACTTCAATGCCTCGTGGCAGCCCTGAAATAATCAGCTGGAATAAGACAAGCGGAGACAAACTACCCACCCACACACTCGTGTTTTCCTTGCTCACATAGTCTTGGCCAGAGTTTGGAGGTGTCATAAGAAGATATTATTTACAAAAACCCATAAACTATAAATATAAATATATATTTTTAAGTTGTTTTATGTGTTTTCAGTGGAATACATTTATTAATAAAATAGGTTATATTTCAATTAAATGTGTCAATTTTCAAATCTTCAATTCGAGGTTTTAGTGATTGATTTATTCTATTTATGTTAATAAATAGAATAAATACAGCATACATGTTTATTTATAAAGCATGCCAATTTCCACTTTTTTACACAGAGTTCAAGTGATATAGTAAACAGATAAACAGGTTTGCTGTGTTAAACAAAACCAAATTTCTGGTCACCCCCACAGTGTTAATAGTTTGAAATTAAATTCCAGGTATGTAATATAAATATGTCTATGTTTGACCCTGGATCTTTGACCCCGGTCTTCATCACCTTGGTTTTTAGTATCATGGTTCGAAAAATCATGGCAACCCTATCACATGCCAAACATATTACAAGCCATATTGTAAAACTGCACGTTTCGATCTATAAAAATGGTGTTATCCATTGAAAGTAATAAATAATCCCCAATAATATTAAATTAAATTATTTTCCCCCTTCATTAACTTGTGCCTAAAATATTCAGCCCTTTTTTAATGAATAGGAATCAATCACACTTACTTGATACTTTTTCTCTTTCGCATGAAGCCAGAACAGTTAGACCATTGTTGCTCAGTATCTTGTACCACAGGGGATAAAATGTGTCAAAAATCTGATGGTAAACTTTGAATGAAGAAAATTAAGAAAAATACAATTGCAAAAAGTGCAAATTAAATTTGAAAGTTAATATTGAAGTTGTATAATGATTGGATCTAACAGTATTCGGTTTTATTGATTATAAAAAAAACCTGACTGGGATATAAAATTACAAACTTCGAGCTCTGGCGTTCCAGCAGTAGACATAAGGATTATTCTAGGGTTAAGGGTACGGTACTCATACTATGCAGAGTATCATTCTGAATATGAGCATCATATTTACGAGTCTCATTTTAATCAAGGCATTACTACGTTAAGAGGGGGCTCCATTCCTCTGCGTCTACCTGCTTCTCCCATAAGACCAATGTTAACTTTCAAATTCCACCCCTCCTCAACGGGTTGTCCGAAGTGGATTATTTTTTAGTTTGTTTTAAAGATCAAAAATATATCTAGCGATTTCAGTAAGCAGAATTTCGTTATCATAAATAGTTTGTGCATAAAAAATCGTAAATATTGAATATTTTGGAATTTTATTTTTCGATTAGTATTTGCGATATCGAAATTCTGCTTACTGGAATCGTTAGGTATATTTTTACTCTTTAAAATGAGCCATAAATCAACGATATCGAATAATCCATTGAGGAGGAATGGGCTTTGAAAGTTAACATTGGCCTTATGGGCGAAGCAGGTAGAAACGCGAAAATTTTCGTGACTGGAGCGCCCTCTTAAATAACAAAATACAGAAACACAAAATATTTTCCAAAACCATATTAAATGGGTAATACTCAGAGCAAATAATTTTGTTTCCTGAAAAAAATATGTAACTACATTAGCCATCTGACCAACACAAGAGCGGAACAACCCCGGCAAGGTAACGTTGAGCGGAACAACCCCGGCAAGGTAACGTCAACATCATTCTGCTTATTTGTTTAAACTTTGTTAATGTTTGGCGAATTTTCCCTTTAGAAAAGAAGCAATTTTAGGTGGCGTGGCAAGGCCTAGGCCCCTGAGATCATGATCATTTTTCGTCTATAGGTCCCCAGATGCAAAAAAAAAACACTATTTGTTTAAATTTGAATACATGAATTATGAAACTGAAAAAGAGTCCTTTGTTTCTATTAATGATAGTGAAATAATTTATGACAGACAACAGTGTCCTAAATAAGATACCCCGGGGCAGTTGTCCCCCCCTGCCCCCCCCCCCCCCGATTACGGCCCTGATTAGTCGTTGCCTGAATGATTCGTTGTCCGTCTCTGTGTGTGTTCGTATTGCAATAGCGTAAAAACGGCTGCGCGTATATTTTTCAAAATTTACCCAACTGTTTTTCCAGTACACTTTACGCTACCAGTTCAAAAATGGATTACATTCGTTTAACTGGTTATTAATAATTAATTTTTAAAATTTTTTAAATTTCCATAAGGTAAAGCATTGGACACAAATTACCTTTAGTAAAGTGTGAGTGACAAAAAACTACTTACAAATTATCCTATTTACATGTTTTATGATTAAATAATTAAAGTACTCTCCGTTTAACATGAGTTAATTCAATTTATCAAAGGTTTTAAAAATTGTTAGATTAAAAAACTAATACGAGTTTTTACAAATAAAGGTAACGTTCTCCTATAATGTGAGTGAGTTAATAGTTTATCCACTAGATTGCAGCAGCTTTTTATTTCATATTTACTTCTACCAGCTGTTATCTCTTGTCAGTTTATGATATTAAATACCCCCCTCATAGCAGACATGCGTACTCAGCTAATTTCCAATGTATGGTACCTCACTTAGGGTTGCCATATGGTAGAGAAGGAAAAAGAAGAGAATTTAGCTGGTGACCTCTGAAAAAAAAGAGATGTTGTAATAAACCCAGAGGGTCCTGGGTCCCCTCCCCCCGGAAAATGTTGAATTACATGTATTAAAAACGCTTTTTGGCATATAAATCAATTAATTATAGGATCAAATTATTTGCTAATTTTAAATACCAACAGTTCTAAAAATTTAGTGGGGGTGATGAAAAAGTAATTGAAGATTAAAGTAAACTTTGTAGGAAAATGTCTTTATTTAATTTATTTTTTACTTAAACCGTAAATCAACTAAAATGAATAGTATAAAACAATATAGGCCTCCTACTTTTCAGATTTATAATATAATAAACTGCAGAGAACTAAAAATATTCATACTGATTTTCTCTTCAGCTTTCAATAAGGGTGAATATATATGAAAGTTACCGATATTTACCACCAAAATAAAGCCAAAGAGTAACAAATAATAGAGGTTAGAGTTACAGTAAACCATAATTTAGCTTTGGTAATCATTGCATGACGATAAAGTTGCAAACGCAAATACATTTTTCTTTACAGAAAGGATTTCAACACAAAATTTACGTTATTCAATGCATTTTTTGGAAAAATTTCAAAAAGAGATTTTCAAATTTTCATGGAAATACTCCGGAACTATATTTTTATCCTCAAAATCCGGTAATCTCCGGGGAAATCCGGTGATATGGCAACCCTAACCTCACTGCATAGGCAACTTAAGGGCCATACATAAATTACATCACGCTATATTCAGCCCTTTTTACCCCCTCCCCTACCGTGTCACGCTGCTCACTACTTCCCCCCTCCCCCCTGTCACATCGCACTTATTAATTATTAAGTATTGGCAATGACTACATAATCTACAATCTACAATTATTGTAGTTTATGTAGTCATTGGTACCGGTATTGGATTGTGGCATACGGTATTTTGCAGGCTTTAACTCCAATAATCGTGACGTGTCACGCAGCCCTTCACCTCCCCTCCACCGTGTCACGGTCTGTCACAATGTGCCGCACCCCCTCCCCCCCAGGGAGGCATGACATAAAATATGCATGGCCCCTTAGGTACTGTGTTATTTTAGTAGAAGAATTTGCACCTCTAATATAATATCATTTAATATATTTAAGTACAATTTATCCTGTGATCTAAAATTAACCAAAATAATAATATACATTTTCCCTACAGAGTCCTCAGGATCAAGACTGTTTATTTAATATTTTGTGATGAGATGTTGTGGCTAGAACATGTATTAACAGCAGTAACTTTCATCTGTCATTTCTGACTTCGGTCATCCCATTACGATAATATTTGAGCGTACTAGCGTACTCCTAGTTATATATAAAAATCCGTAAATCCTATATACATGTCTGTGGGTGCGATATCTTTTGTAAAAAAAGTTTGATCTAGATGATATGTGGTGCAAACAATATAAATTGACATTTATAACTTCAATTTTGAAAGCCTGACAGACTGCCCAACCCCAATCGGTAACTTTGGAGCAGGTTGTACATACAAAAAATAGATTTGTTTAAAATTGTTAACATATTTTTTTAGCACAATTTTAATTTATACCACTGATTTTAGCATTAAAAAAAACAAACAAGATAAGCTATCTTGAATTACTCTACGACATTTGGTTAGCCATCCCGGCCAGCAGTAGGCTTTCCCGCTGATACCTGCTGTAGTTTCCAATATTTCATCTGTAATCCCACATCGTTTGGGGACATAATTTGAGTAACAAGTGTCTTTATAAAAATATATGACAAGTGTACAGTAAGTAAAAGTAGTTTTAAAACTACACTTAAGAATTGGAATGAAAGTAAACGAGGAATGTAAATATAAAAACTGATTACAGACTTATATAACTGGACTGAATTGAGTCGTTTAGTGTTTATTTAAGCCAATTACATTAAAAAAATGTGGTGTGCAATAATATAGTCAGCACATTGCGATATGGCGATAAGTTACGTATCGACATAAAATATTGTATCGCAACATCATATCAGTCGTAGAGCAAGACACATCTCACTTACACTGTACTGTATTGTTTTTAGTGAATTTCCTATGGAAAGTGAACTATTACCATAACCCGGATGGTGAAAATTAAGCCCGGGACCACCATAGAAATTCCTAACGTGACCCCCTGAACACGTTTTGCGGGGTCATTCAAAATTTTATAAATATATATATATGTGTGTTTGCACTCTAGTGATCACATTTTTTGTCCGATTTACTTAAAATTTTGTAGGGAAATTGCTTTCTATACCCTAATCAGTTGGACAAATTCGTTGAGCAAAACAATCGGAAAACTCTAAACCCCTTTTTTGGGGATTAGTCTTTCAAATTTAGAGTTGTTGGGCCCAATCAGGGTCAGAAAAGCCCCGGATTTACACTTAATGCATGCAAAACGATGCAAATTAGTTAGGTGAAACGTTTAAGCCCTCTTTCGTTATTCTAGCATAAATATTTACCGAGTGATTAAAGAAAATGTGTATCGACTAAACACAGTACGTTGTCTTATGGGGATTTTACATTAGAAAGCCTGTTATTCATAATTATGTTGGTGTACATTTACCATCCCCAGCAACCTCACACCTACTTTAAAGCCTGACTGGACCTTCTCCTAACCTTATAATGCGCAAAATTGTATTCCCAGCATTGCAGGTGAATGAAACCAGGAGCGTCAGAACAGCCAACAAATCAATGTTTTCAGATTTCAATAAAAATTGGTATAAATGTATGTTTTTACACAGATTTTAAGTTTTAAAGTTTATTATGTGGAAATTCACTTCCCTCACGTCAGCGTGCTACGTGCGAATTAGTTTAAGCATCGTGTCATTAGCATATAGCCTAACTGGTTTTCTCTTATAAGTAACTTAAAAGGCCCTGAATTTGGAACAGCTGAGATATCTTGGCTAGATACCATCCTAAAAAAAAACATGTTGCCGCCAATGGTGCAACCCAAAGTAGTCTTATATTGTGTTGAGAAATTAGGTTTAGCTACTGTTCAAAACGTTGTAAAATGTCATGAAAGTAATTTGACTCTAAACCAAGAAAACTGACATAAATGAGTGGCACTTAATATATCTGAAGGTTAAAATCATTACCAGTAAGAGTAGAATCGGTTGCAGTATCATATGTGTCCACAAACTGTTGAGATGTGATATATAGATCTTAACTTTCCAAACAACTGTAGATAGTGGTATATCAAAATTCAACAGTCAATTTTTATAAGCAAGTTATCTTGGTCATGCAGAACTCCAATAATTCTTTAGTTACTTCCCAAAAATGAAACACTCTGAAAAAAGGAAATTATTATCATCCACAAACAGTTTGAATTGTATCAGCAGGCAAACTTATCGGGATACCCTAGAAGACATATGGGAGGCCGAATTGAGCTGGTCATCAAAAGCTGAAAATACCTAACAATTTAACTCTTGAGTTGTGTATATCAAGCACTTTGTTTCTAGGCCTTACACAAACTAAATACAGTGTTTTAAATTTGATTAGGTACCATTTAATAAGAGACTGCTCGTCTGAATAAGCTGGGGCGGTTCTAGTGGTTGGCCTGGTGGATGGGAACTACCCACACTTTTTATATTTCCGTTCTTGTGTTTTAATAAATTATACTATTTTACCAAGATTTTATGAAGGGAAATTTAGTAAGGTATTCAGTGGATGACTGCACTGACACTGTCTGTTTGTGGGTCGTGAATGTTGCGCTCTTCCCGCCTCATTTCTGTTGGTAACATTTCAGTCATCTTCTTAACGTTTGTTACCGGTACAGTTACTGGTATCCCCAATTTACTTTGAAATGAAGCAGTAGGCCAAATGTTATAGATATTAATTTTGTAAACCAAAATCTGCCACCAATAATGAAAATGTATTCTCCCTTTAACCTTATATTTGGTAGGGCTTAAGTAGGTTTTTGAAGTGAATATTTTGTATACCGGTAACCATGTGTTACACAGGTAAAGTTTTAGTTTTAAGTATTAACTTCAAATAGCAGAAGTTGCCATTTTCCTTGGTCCACGATGCTAAGGAGAGATGTCAGTAGCCAGTGACAGTTGCTAGCGGTTTCAAGTAGCCTCCCTGTAAATGGAATGTGCGAGTTACTGATGTGATGGTTGTACACTGACAGTAACCGACTCCCCGTGCGAAGTAGCCAGCTGCTGTAGTTTTTTTTTACTGACCAATAGAAACTATAGGCAACAGACGAACAGTAGAGAATATATGTAGATGGTCCTAGACAATTGCAAGTCAGTAGTCAGTTTGATAGTGAAAAAGCTCCAGCTCCTTAACAATTGTCCCGAGAGTTACATCAGACCGTGGCAACCAGGCCTAAATATAGGACCCACTCAAAAATAAAATTCTTAAAACCGCCCTTTGTCTGAAAACATGCAAACACAAGCTGATTAGGGTGGAAGGATAAAATTTGATTCAGGTGACCAGTTTAAAGCTGATCAAAGAATCTTTTAATGGAACTATGTAGCCTATAATTCATAAGCGGTTCGAATAACTTAGTGTATTTAAAATAGGCTAGGTATTTTATTCTTGTATGGTTCCATAAGCGGCTTGAGTCTTAATAAAGGCCTAATCTTAAATGGGCCTTATAATATTCCAATTAAATGATGTTCAGGTATTTTCAAGCCTACGTAACTTATCCTTACATTTTTTATGTCTACAAGTAACTTACCGATTTCATACGTTACTATTGTGTTTTCTTTTCAGGAGTGAAAGGTTAGCGCTAGTTTGTTAGGTTGGTGATTTCTGATGGTGAAATGGTTTGGCCTTGTATAGTGACCTATCTCATACAACACGCTGTGACTGTTTGGTTAGGGTTATGTTAACTAATTTATGAATAGCTGATCCTGTTTAACCTAACCGCCACGTCGCATTGTTTAGTTATTTCTGTTTAAAATTAAAACAGCTTTTAATAGGCTACTTATTTGCTGCAAATCATCAATTTGTTTCCTTAGTTTGTTAACAATGTTTCAATAAAACTACTGTACCTATATAGGATACTGACGATAGTTCCAATATTAGTGAAATTACCAGTAGGAAATGCAAACCGCTTGTGAAACAAAACTCATGGAATTTACAATTGAAGGCTTAATACGGAGGGCAGAAATGCATACCGGTATTGATCCAGGCTAAATAAAACATGTAAGACTATTACTAAACTACCCCTCAGAGAATAGGCCTACCTATTTATGGATAACCTCAAACTCATGTCACCTTTCGCCACCTTGACTGAATGTTATGATCCATTTTCTGTAAAGTTATATTTCAATATAAATTACGCCTACCAGTATATGAACATTAAATAGTCTCAAAGGATAAGTTTACTTAGCCTTTAATTGCAACTGAGTTTTTGCAGACAGTTTTTCAAGTAAGATACCGTAGCCTATATTGACATCACAGAAAGTTAGCTTTGAATAACTGAATCATGGATTATAATCACCTGTGTAAAGGATATAACTGGATAGGCCTGTGCCGAAACTGGAATCTTATTCCCAATACAGTAACTATTTTCACATTAAAAGGTCATTCTAGTCAATGACGCTTTCAATTGATTCAATTTCAACCAATCATATTTAGAGAAGTTTACATTTGATTATTCCTATAACATTAATAAAGTTATTATTATTGAACTTAAAAGAACGTAACGTTTCAAATTTCAAACAAGGACGTTAGAACAAATTAAAAAAAGTTCGTTCATAATAACCTTAACCAAATGACAGCAAGCAGGAGTTGAGTTGATGTATTTTGACAGTTCAACTACACAGCTTAAAAGTGTTACTGAATAATGTTCAGTTAAAAACTAATAATTATTAAAATGTAATAATAATTCGTCAATTATAGTCTATTACAATCATTAAATCGTCAAAACGTTACCCTACAAATTTCATGATAATCCATCAACCCATGAAAAAGGAGTTAGCGTAACCTGAATTCGATTTTCAGACTGAGGTATGAGGAGTTCCATTCTCTTCAATCCAATAATTTTGATTGTTTCAAAACTCATTTATTCGCAAACGCCATTAACTGAACTACTGAACTGAGTGAACTGACCGGCCGGCGGCCAGGAGACCACAGACACAGACTACAGACGACACACTATCAGTTGTTTTGGTTAGCTAACATCCGGCCAGTCTGTTTGACTGCAAAATCAGTTGAGCGACTGTTTGCTTACCATCTACTACCCAACCCAAGACACATCTGAATATTTCCGGAAAATGAAAAAATAGAAATATACCAAAATAATAATCCAATTATAGTTTATTACCACCCTTTTTACAATTAAGAGCTACCCTGAAAATTTCAAAACAATTCATCAAACCGTTAAAAAGGAGTTAGCGTAACAAGAGTGTGATTTAACACGAGTATGAGGATTCACTCGCTTCGCTCGCTTCATCCAATTATTATTATCCTCTTTATTCTTATCATTTCATATCTAGGACAACATAAAACACTTAAAAATAATGTTACTGACTTCCTTAACAGTATAATACAATTGGTTAACAGTATATACAGTTGATACAATTATTTAATACATTTCTGTTAGGCTGATTATTCCTAATATTAAACGAGTTCGCACCAGCACGCTGTTGTGAGGGAAGTGAATTTCCACATAACAACTTGTAAAACTCAAAATAAGTGTAAAAACATACATTTTTCCAATTTTTATTGAAATCTGAAAACATTGATTTTTGGCTGTTCTGATACTCCTGGTTTCATTTACTTGCAAAGCTGGGAATACAATTTTGCGCATTATAAGGTTAGGAGAAGGTCCAGACCGGCTTGAAAGTAGGCGTGAGGTTGCTGGGGATGATAAAAGTACTCTAACAAAGGAATAACAGGCTTTATAGTGTAAAACCCCCATAAGACAACGTACTGTGTTTAGTCGATACACATTTTCTGTAATAACTCGGTAAATATTTATGCTGGAATGACGAGAGGGCTTAAAACATTTGCCTCACTGATTCCCATTTTTTTGCATGCATTTATTTTACATCTGGGGCTTTCATGACCCTTTTTGGGCCCAAAAACTCGAAATTTGAAAGATTAATCCCCAAAAAAAGGGGTTTAGAGTTTTCCGATTGTTTTGCCCAACGAACTTGTCCAACTGATTATTACAGAAAGGAACGTCCCTACCAAATCTGAAGTAAATCGGACAAAAAATGTGACCGCTATAGTGCAAACACATATATATATAACTTTTTGAACGACCCCCCAAAACGTGTTCAGGGGGTCACGTTAGGAACTTCTATGGTGGTCCCAGGTTTAAGTTTCACCGTGCGGGTCATGCTAATAGTTCACTTTCCAAAGGAAATTCACTAATAATATAAGTTTTGTGCAACAAGAACAACAAACGCAACTTAAATCAGCTTTGAACGGAATCTTCAATATCAAAGTATTCATATTATCAAAGCATGGCGGATATTAATCAATTTATGGGGTTAGGGGGCAGGCTCAAACATTATAGCTCAAGATCGTCTATTGCAAATATACAATATCTACAACTTATACTCAGCAAAATAAGATGCTCTACAATACTATCAGTAGTCAGAATTCCAATCTTACCTGACCTATTACTGTTACTGGATTAGGAAAAATTCATCAAATCCGCATATAGTATTCAAAATAATAACCATTAGTATATGACTTTGGGTTTGAGACTTATTTTGAACGTACATCTTTTAAGTTAGAATTATTTGTATTATTGCCAGTTGAGAAATAATAAACTTTTTCCAGAACAAAATTAAAACACTGCCTCGCGAGGTCCCTCTTGGTGGCTCGTGGGGTCCCACTTTCGTGGCCTGGGGGCCCCCCTCGGGCCCGGGGCCCTGGGCGCTCGCCCCGTGCGCCCCTAGGGAAATACGGCCCTGACCATACTTTAGGTGTATTTATCGTATTGTGTTAAAATCCTGTTTGTACGTGTAAGCTTATTTTGTAATGTTATAAGTAATAATGAAACTACATCCTGTCTAGTGATGTCAATTGTTTTACCTTATACATTTAAATAATAAAAAGTGTAATTTAACAAAAATGTTCTCAATTATATTAATTAAATCATAGGTATTTATTAAATTATTTAATTTTTTTAACTGGCACATACAATAATTTGTTCATTATATGGTGGTGATATAGTCGTAGTTCCATGGTTGTCAAGTCATCGTCTTGAAAATTAATAATGGAACGCATTCATTGTTATACCTATAATTTTTTTCTTTTAAGAATTGGTTTTATCAGAAACATCGTTTTGAGATGGTTGGTATGTATACAGACATATTCACGAAAAGAAATATTTCAAAGATAAATGTATTTCGCTTTGTCAGGTTGGCAAAACATCCGCTTTATATGACAGTAGAGCCATCTGTTGCACAAACTGCACGATTTGTTCCCACGTCACGTCCGGCCACGTGAGAGCGTTTCCGGTCCCATTTGTTGCAGTTGTTAGCGAAATTTAACAAATAATAATACCCCACTGTACATTCTTAAACGAGCAATGTATGTATGTAAAATACTATTTATCGAAATTCCTCTGAAGGATTTTGCCTAAACTTTGATAATTTGGGGTTTTAGGCATTTAGAATTCGATTGGAAAAGTAAAATACCCCCGTTCCAGAAATCATGGTGTTCAGGGAATTGTCAAAGCACGTATGTGTGTGTCTTTGTCTTAATACCACACAAAACCACTAACTAAGTTTCATAAAAATATATTCAATTTTAATTCTTCTTCTTAAGAATAACATTTGGGATGAGTACGCAGATTTGGTGCAACAAGAAACAAAAAAATGGGGTTTTATATCAATAGGACGCAAAAAGGTGTAGCCACAAACAAGGTAATATTAATTTATGTAAATAATTAAGGGAGATATAATATTTTACTTATCCTCCATAAGAATAACACGGGGCTGAGTACACAGGTTTGCTATCACGGGAACCATCGACACAACATTCGAAAATGCATTTCATATGGTAAAATAAGGATATTTGCTGATTGCAAAAAAAAAAAAACAAAAGAAATACAAGGTTAGTGAAGATTGCTAGGATATACAAGACCTTTTCAATGATATGATTTTTGACATACACTACCATTTGACATTTTTGAATTTTGGACATATAAGCATTAAAAAAGTATGTTATTTAAATTTATATTTGTTCATAAAAACCTGTGTGCTAGCTTACCAGAGTAGGCCTACTTCCTCTACTGAACAACATTGTCTGCAGAAACACTGTATTTTACCACTAACATTGATGCTCATATCTCGGAAAGTACAGTGAACCAAAAAATGATACTTATACCATCCACAGTTAAGTAAGTTAACACACAAAAATCATCCTTTTATCTGGTCCTCCCTTTTAGATATTAAACCCCAAAATCGCTGAATTTTGAAATATTTCCGTTTTTGACTTGAAATATTTTTGGGAAGGAAATGGAGTCTTAATGATGTTATATATTTTTATTAAAGACTGCTATGTGGAAAACATTAATTTGTTGTCTCATTCTCTTTTTGATACATACGTTTTTGAAAATGGCCACTCGGTTCATTGAAAACACATTATATATAATTAATTTACTACCATACAAACTATTATTCTTTTCAAGTAACTTGAGTTACATCATTTTGAAGGTAAAGATCTTATATTCAAAACGAAATAAACAGAGCTAAAATATCTTAAAAACCATCGAAGCTTTGATTTTTAGCGCAAACCCTTGAATATGCTCAAAATTACTCTCCACGCCATTTTTAAGTAATCATTTATAAATCCCAAATAAAAGTTAGTTTTACTATTCTGAGGAGTTGATGATTACATGGTGAGCCGATACAAAATCTAAAATGGTCATTAAGTGATTTCACGGGAATGACAGTGGCGGATTTAGGGGGGGGGGGGGCTATAGGGGCTGTAGCCCAGGGCGGCAAATTTTTAGGGGTGGCAAATTTACAGAAAATTAATAAGTTGTTTACAAATGAAATGTTGAAACGGGGAAGATTTTGACGAAAGCGGACAATGACAGTATGCCGCCCTTTTAAATGTAAAGGTAGTAATAAGAGACTATAATGTATTACGCTTGCAGCCCCTCAACTGCAGTTCATCAAAACAGTCATAATGCATTTGTCATTCATCCGTACTAGCGACAAGACGATTACGCTACAGAGAAAGGGCGGCAAGCCACGAACTACAGTTAATTCAACTTCTCCCCTCCGCTCATCAGGCACTGCGCCACTATGACTATGTCCAAATCGCGGACTTCCAAGTTTATCCGTACATTCGCATAGCATTAAAATTATTAGTTACACAATATCAATAATGACTAAGGCACACTGCTGAGAAATGTTGCAACAATCGAATTGAGATGACAATAAACAAATTTAGACTACAATGATATTTTCAATCTCAATAAGGTAACAAAGAAAGTTATTTCAGCCGTCGTATACTTACCACATCAAGGGATACCACACATAATCGTTCATTCTGGAGGATATTGTTTTTATCAAAACATCTGACCAAAGACAAATAAAGTCACAATCTGTGAAGAGAGGATTTGATTGGTTGTTGCCATGGGAGTTGACAGATGAGGGTCAAAATGGTGGTCAGCATGTAGGCTGCAGTTTTTTACTCCAGGCGAGACTATATATTTTTTTGGGTGGAACGGTGTCAAAATCTCCCATAGTCCCATTTCATTAAGTGAAAAACTGTAATATTTGAAGTCTTTAAATTAATATCTTGATGTATTTTAGACGTATCATGATGTTAAACTTAACTTTATAATTTTAAGACATATTTTATATGTAATTTTATTGTTTATCTCGAAGCAAAGTTATGATTTCAGTTAAATGAATACACCCTTTTAATATAGCTTTAGAAATAAGTGTTGAAAACAAGCCGCCTTGTATGTCGAATGACACCATCCCACCAACAAGTTGACACCACAATAGGACAAAATACCAAATATGACGGCACGCTTTATGAAGGTTATATGTCAGAGAATAGTGACTCCTATAGGTATTATATTTTAATTCATTGTATCTACAACATCATGGAGGTGAAACTAGAAGAATGTCTGAAAATGTGTAGAGTATTATGAAGATTAGGCCTACATCAATTAATTTTAAATTTTGATCGTCTAAAACATATAAAAAATTCTTTGTATACAAGTATAAATTACAAAATGACTGAAAAAATGTATTGAAAAGCGCTAATTCAGGATTAAAATAGTCAGAATCTTGAGGCTAATGGTCCGAATTACGAATTTTAAGACTACAGTGTCATCATATCTTATTTATAGGTTATTTATTGATTTATTACAATACGTAATATATACAATATTATTACAATACGTAATATAGTAGTCAATACGTTGGTGTAAAAATTAATGATCAGTGAAGTATAAGAAGAGATTTTTAGGCCTTATTTGTTGAAGGATTATCTTGTTATTAAAAGTAGCACTGCTTCACACTGTTTTTAACACCAACATTTCTCTCTATGGTTGATTGTCATTGAGTAGGCAATATTGTACTGTGTTAATGTGAATCAAGTCAATTATACATTATTTTACTGGTTTTTAAACTCAGAAATAACAGAAATGTCTTAAAAACTATTAATTCAGTAAATTCTTAACCTTTAAGATTCTGTCACAAAATAACCAAACAAGATGTATAACATGTGGGTAAATATGGGCGGCGAAAAGGACAAAGGTTTTTGGTAGGGGGGGAGGGCGGCAGATTTCCTAATAGCCCTTAGGCGGCAATTGCTTAAATCCGCCACTGGAATGAACCCTACTTAAACACCAAACCAACTATAGTATTAAAATATGGTATTGAAATGTAGATTAGAATGTGTATAAAACAATGACACCACTTCAAACCATTTGGCCCTTACCATTCTAAAACATGGGGATTAACGTAAACGTATGCAAAAGCAAAAAACTGCCGACACAACAAAATAAAAATGACAAGGCCACATTTTTACAAGATGAAATAAGCTGAAAATAAAATACAATTTGTTTTCATCTCTTCAAAGATCACAAAATCAATAGGAAAGAAAAATTTGAATTTTCTTGAAGTCTGTCGAGCAACCACTTTATTACATTTTGGATGATTGAAATTGGATTTACCCCACTTAAATTGATTGGAATGCACTTGAACCCCATTTGAAAAACCATACAGCCTTCCTATTTATTATTTATAAAGTACTCTGTGCCAGACCATTCTTCACGAGCAGCCATGCATATAAGTTACCCATGCCTAAATATTAAAATAATAGGCCTAATTGGGTAACATAATAACATATTAACTTGTTTTTTAATAACTTTAAATATGGTAAAACCTCAGAATCAATTTAAGCAGTACAGTATCAAACCTAAAAATAATCCCCGCATTTAAGTCACCAACACACACACGTGCACACTAAGCTGCACTCTTGAGCACAAAACACACTGAACAACACTTAACACAACACTAACACAATTATAAGAGTTTGTGTGGTCGTAGCTTCTGTAGCCTAGTGTTGAAACCACTAGCTTGTGTTCCGCAATACCGAAAAAGCTTGCAACAGATTGTCCTGACTGGGGATGGTCTACTTCAGCTTCCATCTCAGTTTATAAACTTGGAATTTGATGAAGCCCTTTTTTGACGACAGAGCCCTTGTTATAGTAGAGGATAGCCATCAGCCGATATCTGCTTAGCGTAAGAGGCTAAGACATTGTAGAATAACTGCTCTCCAATGATCTATAAACAAACGAGTAACCATTAACTTTGTTTGTACAGACAAAAATGTCATAAAAGTTAAATCTAAGGAAGCTTGGTGACTTATTACATTAAAAATTAATAAAACAAAGCTTGGACCCTTGCTATGGTAGGGCTAGTAATAAACAGGATAGGGCTAGGCTAATAGTAAAAAGTGAAAATAATAATTATCACACTATGCATTCGATAATCCGTGCACCATGCATGGGTGAAATGATAATTTGCCTATATTGGAATTAATCTCTAGTATATAGGGACTCATGAGTGCATAAATGACGCCAGGGGCGGATCTAGGAATTTGTTGAGGGGGGGGCGCACTTGAGATTTTTTTCTCACTAAACGATAACGTCCCGCAGCAACAGGAGGCAGTTGTTAGCACCATAGACTAACTAGCACTCGCTAAATTCAATTAAATCATGATGCTAATAAATAAAACACCACATTGTAACACTTATTTCGCAATGAAATGTGTAATATTGATGTATTCCACTGATACAATAAACAGTAGGTACATAAATATACATATTTTTTACAACTACTACCTCAAAAAACAACAATTTTATACCGATGTATTTACTTTCTTGCACTACTAAAGGCTAAACCAAAGCACACAAAATGGCTAAGGTAGAACGTAAGGTTTCAGAAAAGAAGAAGATTGAGGAAGACTGCAGGATCGGTGCTGCGGTGTGTGCCACTAGGGCAACCAAAGGCGATAGTCCGGTGCTGTGGTGCGTTACCTTAGGGATGCTCGGCACAAGCCCCTAGGCCGGTGATGCGGTGTGTTCCCCTAGGGTTGCCGAAGGCAATAGTCTGGTGCTGAGGTGCGTTACCCTAGGGGGATGCTCTCTCCTGGCCGGTGCCTGGCCTAGGGGTTGGGGCCTAGAACCCAACCCTATTAACGCCTATTGCCAAACACAACTTACTATATGTAAGGTAAAGGCACCGGCTAGGAGAGAGCATCCCCTAGGGTAACGCACCTCAGCAACAGACTATTGCCTTTGGTTGCCCTAGTGGCACACACCGCAGCACCAGCCTAGGGGCTTGGGCCAAGCATTCCTAAGGTAACGCACCTCAGCACCAGACTATTGCCTTTGGCTGCCCTAGGGGAACACACTGCAGCACCGGCCTAGAGGCTTGGGCCGAGCATTCCTAAGGTAACGCACCACAGCACCAGACTATTGCCTTTGGTTGCCCTAGGGGAACAAACCGCAGCACCGGCCTAGGGGCTTGAGCCGAGCATTCCTAAGGTAACGCATCTCAGCACCAGACTATTGCCTTTGGCTGCCCTAGTGGCACACTCCGCAGCACCGATCCTGCAGTCTTCCTCAATCTTCTTCTTTTCTGAAACCTTTGCGTTCTACCTTAGCCATTTTGTGTGCGTTGGTTTAGCCTTTAGTAGTGCGTGAAAGTAAATACATCGGTATAAATCTTTTGTTTATTGAGGTAGTAGTTGTATAAAATGAGTATATTTATGTACCTACTGTTTATTGTACCAGTAGAATACATCAATATTACACATTTCATTGCGAAATAAGTGTTACAATGTAGTGTTTTATTTATTAGCATCATGATTGAATTGAATTTAGCGAGTACTAACAACTGCCTCCCATTGCTGCGGGACGTTATCATTTAGTGAGAAAAAAATCTCAAGTGCGCCCCCCCAACAAATTCCTAGATCCACTTTTATTAGAACTACGTGGAGAATCCCGCCTCTTTTGTTATCAGACGGGCCCATAAGGTTTTTAGTCTAGTTAAGATACATAGTCAATACTATTACCATTAATTACACATTTTCTGAGTCCAAGGGGGGGGGGCGCGCCCCCCGCACCCCCTGGCTGGATCCGCCACTGAATGACGCCCGCTATAGGTTTTTTTTAAATAAACATATCCATCAATATTATTAAGTTTAATATTTTCATACATCGCTGCATTCTGGGCGTCAACAAAAGCTTCCGAAAAATCTTAAAAACTCAGAAGTCGTATTCTAGGTAACTAAGAAACTTATCTCTAATTTCATTAAGAATAACTTAGTTGGTTGTATTATTTTCATGCAGTACAATAACCATTGGGGTGTGGTCGAGCTAAAGTAATCAAGAGGAGGCTATCAAGAAATCAAAATGGAACAGGTTTAATATAGATTTAGAAGCAGTCTTAATGCTGGGGTTTCCTAGCTCCGTATATTATGCGCAGCGCACTGAGCAATGCGCAGACCGCATTGCGGAGTACAGTATACCCAAACACATGTAATTGAATGGGAGCGTTTTCTTACACCACTGTGCGGTGCGCACTGCGCTGAGCGCAACAGGACGACTCCTCTGAGAGCAGTCCAGTGCGGAATGCGGAGCGCAATAGACGTTATTTTAGACGAGTACATTTAGTTTTAATCGTTCACCAGTGACTTTCTGGCCAAAATTACCAAATTTATGGCTTCCGATGATGAACTGTTTATATATTATAGTATCATAGTGAATTATTTAATGGCAAGTCAAAATAATAGGCTGAATATGGGGTAGGTAATTGAATCGAATATAGATATACAAAAACATTTTGAACGTAATTTACTCATGAAGCAGGGTAATTTATAAAACTGTGATAACTTAGTAAACAGATTTATTTAGGGCCTACTAATGAGAGGTCGAAATTCGGATATTAATAATAATACTACTATAGCTCCCATATAGCACAGAATGTCAATCTGACGTAAAAAAGTGATCAAAGACGTCAAATTGATGTCAAATAAAATATTGTACGAAATATTGACGTCAAAATTATGTAAAATGTTTGAGATATATATCCTTTAATATAAAAGTATTATAATACCAAAACTGTGTGCTATGAATATATATTTTTTCAATTAGTTTTATTTAACTATAATTATTTTTAAAACCACCGAACCCATCAAAAGTTTTACATCATTTGAAGTAAAAATTACATACAATCTTTGATCAGCACTGCATTCAACGCATATTCACAAAAAAATTACAAAATTAAATGTTTAGTTATTAATAATATGGCTTAAATGTAAATTTAAGTAATTATAGTTAAATTTATTTTCACACTCACTCACGAATAAGTATGGTTTATCCTCTCAATAATTTAAAAATCCATTGACACAATCTAATTTCGTACAGAAAGTCAAATCAAGCATTTCGCATGTTCCAAAAAGCAGTTTACAATTTAACGGATAACTATCTATTTACAATTATGATTTAAAACTTAATTATAGTTCAGGCAATAGGTACTGAAAATTTAACCTAACAATTACAATTAAATATATGTTTGCATCTGGTTATGGTTGTTCCTTTTCCTTGGCTGGCGCGCATTGTTTTTCTGTCATTTCGGTCTTGGTGGGGTTTTGTGTGACGCATAGCGTCACGCTATTTTATATAGTACGCGCAAACTGCGTCGCGGAGCCACTGCCAGGAGCACTTCACCTGTCGCGCCGTTGACAGAGCGAACAACCTATTTTCCGTCTTGTCAACGAAATCTGGCTCAGCGTCCTCTCCCCCCCCCCTTCCTGGTTACGCCGGTCTCCGGAACGGACGTCTTCAACTTCAAGTCTCCAAGAAATTTGCACAACCGATAAGTTTAATTTTAAGTATAGGGTATTTTGGAGACAGTATGATTGGCTAAGCAGCTTATTAAGGGGAAACCCATAAGGTTCGCCCCGATACCGGAATGTAGGGAACAAATAGTAGTGTTCGGGCCTGGCCCGAACACTCTCCAAAAGGTTAAATTTTCACCACGTTGAGACATAATTAATCAGACTCCCCAGAAGATTATCCATAGTTTTTGATTAGCTTGCAGTAATTCTATACATTCATTTACCTTAAAGATTAGTTACCATGCCTAGATCAGTATTGCAATAACCTCAGATGCCAATTTAATATATATCAGTTTTTGGAAGGATCGTTAGTTAGTTCGTTACAGATATTTAGATTAAATCAAAGCTTCCTAAGTAGGCTTTCTGGTCTTGGGTAAAAGATCTCCGACCCTCTGGTCCTCCAAGCACGTTTCCCACCTTAGTTATATAGTTGGTACAGGTATTGCAACACAGGCGTGGAAGACAGTCCCACTTCCATTTAGGTATTACAGCCCATTATTTCTAATTAGTAGCAGAGTCAGCACGCCCAATAGTCTAGTCCACCAAATTAACCATCTGGTTCCGCCCTTTTAATCCTACCTTTTGTACTGATTTTTGATTAATGAAATTTCACTATTTTGTTAAACATTATTATAGATAGAATAAATTCAATTTAAATTCAAATGTATATTAAAAATCATATAACTGTATTATTATTAGCTAATTAATTATAAATATTTCATTTTACCTGTTGGCAGCACTGTAGAAACAGTTGATGTATTTGCAAACTAGACCAATTAGGATAATTAAGTTCATTAGATGGCTGATTCCCAACAAGAAAACTGTACCCGTTGAAATAGTAAGTTTTAAACTCTAATTATTATATTTAAAAGAATTTGTATGTATTTGTATGTAAATAATTTCATTGCTAAATATATTATTGTTGTTTTGTATAGTTAAATTTTGTTAATTTCTGAGTAATAATGATATAAATGTAAAACGAGTTCGCACGCAGCACGCTGACGTGAGGGCAGTGAATTTCCACATAAAAACTTTTAAAACTTAAAATTAGTGTAAAAACATACTTGTATTCCAATTTTTATTGAAATCTGAAAACATTGATTTTTTGGCTGTTCTGATGCTCCTGGTTTCATTTACCTGCAAAGCTGGGAATAAAATTTTGCGCATTATAATGTTAGAAGAAGGTCCATTCAGGCTTGAAAGTAGGCGTGAGATTGCTGGGGATGATAAAAGTCCTCTAACAAAGGAGTAGCAGGATTTTCTAGTGTAAAACCCCCATAAGACAACGTACTGTGTTTAGTCGAAACACATTTTCTTTAATAACTCGGTAAATATTTATGCTAGAATGACAAAAGAGGGCTTAAAACTTTCGTCTCACTAATTTCCATCTTTTTACATGCATTAATTTTACATTTTGGGCTTTTTAGACCCTTTTTGGGCCCAAAAACTCGAAATTTGGAAAATTAACCCCCAAAAAAGGGGTTTGGAGTTTTACGATTCTTTTGCCTAACGAACTTGTCCAACTGATTTCAGAAAGGAACGTCCCTACCAAATTTGAAGTTAATCGGACAAAAAATGCGACCGCTAGAGTGCAAACACACACACATATATATATATATATATATATATATATATATATGTTTATATATATATATATATATATATATATGTTTATGTATATATACATATATATATATATATATATATATAAAATTTTAAACGACCCCCCAAAACGTGTTCAGGGGGTCACGTTAGGAACTTCTATGGTGGTCCCGGGCTTAAGTTTCACCGTGCGGGTCATGCTAATAGTTCACTTTCGAAAGGAAATTCACTAATAACCAATTGTGACTTTTTCCTGTATCTTTCATGTATAATTTTGATCAAAAAGCACATTGTCACAAATTTTGCATACTTGTACCCAGATAGCAAGGAAAGTTTGCAGAACATTTGCAAAACATTTTCAACCGCAAACCAAAATGTTTGCAAAAAATATGCATTGCAAACATGTTTGTTTGCGAAGAACTTTCCGCAAGTATGGAAGTCTACACTTGTCATATTTTCAGAAAGTTTTCACTGAATGTTTGCGGAAAATTTGCATTGAATATTTGTAGCAAATATGCAAGGAATGTTTGTGAAACATTTTCACTGAATGTTTGCAGAAAAGTTTCACTGAATATTTGCAGCAACTATGCAAAAACTGTTTGCAGAATGTGTTCATGATAGTTTGCTGCAGATTTGCAAAATAGGTTTGTGGCACATTTTCAGTGGAATATGTGCAGCTAATATTCATTGCTAACATGTTTGTTTGCAAAATCTTTTCTGCAAATATGCAAGTCTACACTGTTCACACTTATAGCAATTTTGCAGTGGTTGTTTTCATTGAACTTACATGTTTATATGATGGTTTGCAAGTTTCCTTTGTAACTAAAAAATGATTAATGATGCTGCCAACCAATAATAATGATGCAAGATTGAGGTAAAATTCATTTACACTGATTTTTGTGGTACAAATAATTATAGCAACAGCCTCATACAATTGTCCTAGCCTATTGGAACTGACTGTTTAAATTTTGATGGTTATTCAACATACAAACACAAAATTATATATTTGAGATTCAGTTAGTGTTTATCATACTATCATATTAAACAAATTTATTGTGAATCATAGATTTAGAAAAAAAGTTCCCTGTGACCTAAAAACCCTGAAATTTTACCTACTATACATTTTTAAACACTCCACAATTTGTTTGTAAGTATATATGATTGTTATATTTACAAAAATGTTTGAAAATATTGATGAGGTGTTTTCTATAATTATAATAAGTCAATAAAATACATTTTAAAGCATTCACACACCTATTTAACTTTTATTTAATCTTAATAATTAAATTGCCTTTTCCGTCAAATGAAAAATAGAAAAATTCAAAGTAAGGGAACTTTATCAAAAAAGGAAATGGTAAAATAAACATAATTTGATATTTTTAAAATTATTTATTTAAAATATGTTATAGATAACTAAAGGAAAGCTATACAACATTTTATTTCCTAATGAAGTCTGCACCATGTGACTGCTGTTTCCTTACACCTTGTTCACTGAAACAAATAAAAAAAAACTTATTCAAACAAATTTACATTCTGTTAAAAAAATCTTGAGAGGGGGCTCCAGTCCTCTGCTTCTACCTGTTTATTCTTCCATTAGACAGATGTTAACTTTCAAAGCCCATCTCTCCTCATCCGATTATCCTAAATCAATGATGAATTGTTCATTTTAAAGAGCAAAAAAATTACATATAGGCCTAGTTCATCCATAAAACATGGTAAATATTTAACATTTTAGAATTTTGTTGAATGATTATTTGTGATATAGAAATTTTGCTTACTGAAATTACTAAGTATTTTTTGCTCTTCAAAATAAGCCTTAAATCAACGATATCGAATTATCCATTTTGGAAGGACGGGCTTTTAGAGTTAGTAATATTTGCCTTATGGAGGAAGCAGGTAGAAACATAAAAGGTTTTCTGACTGGAGCTTAAACATTAAAAGTAAGTCAGTTAACAATATTCTGAACAGTGACGAAGCCAGGATTTTATTTTACTGATGGTAGGTGGGGTCTAGCCCTCGAGGAAGGTCTGGGGTACATTAAATACACCCCAGTAAAGTGGGGGGAGGGGAATACCTTCATAAAATAAACGGTATCAGGAAACTGACACATACTTTTTCCCTTTAAGCCCAACTTTAATGAATAAATTACTTTTTTATTTACTAAATATAGAATACAAAGCACGGTCGAATGTACAGAAAATCATGTAAACAAGTTTTTTTTTAAAAACATCCACCCAAATCCCTGCTTTGGAGGCACTACAGAATCCATTGCTACACTCGTGGTTTTAAGAGGGGAAATGCCCCCTATTCCCCCCGGGTTATTAAGGGGCAACATATTTCGAATTTCCTCTGTTGGTCAATGCTAACTTGACAAACATATCAAGTTTGAATGAAATTGACCAGTAAATAAGAGAGAAATAGTATTTTTTTATTCCCCATAAGAATAACATTGGACAACGTACTGCGTTTACCGCTAAATGAAAATTTTAATTTTCTCCGCAACTAGCAATCGTAGAATAGTAATTTAAAATACTAATTTATTTAGTTTTTTGAGCTCTTTTTAATGGTGAAGAGTAATCTTTTTTAACATTTATGATTTTTTATGAAAAATCCAAAAAACTGAATTTTGGATGTTTTAAGTCCTGTAATTTCTGAACCCGAATTTTTCCAGAAATGCGGGTGGTGTCATTTTGTTGGAAACCCAAAGTTCTACAAACCACTAAAGTTTAATCAAAATCGTTAGAGCCGTTTTTGAGAAATTTGGATTTATCATGTGTTTTGGCGGTTTTTGGGGAATAATTACCCTTAAAAAACAAAAATTCAAAAAAATGAAAAAAACACCTGGAGATATCGTGGATTAGTACCTGTATACCAAATTTCATAAAAATCGGCCCATAGGTTAGGGCTCTAGCTCTGTACACATCCACACAGACACACACACACACACACACACACACACACACACACACACACACACACACACACACACACACAGACATCACGTAAAAACCACTTTTTTGGGTTCAGGGAGCACCAAAACGAATATTTCCACTAACAACTCAAATTCGAAAATTTTGACGAAAACAATACTTTCTCCATATACTATGTATAGGGGGAGAAAGTAAAAGTATACTACAGGAAAACATATGTTATGCTATTCTAGTGCTTAAACAGAAGGAATACATTAAATCATTTGCATAGACCGCTAAATAGAGACAAAGGTTATCTGTTTTCCATCGTAATCATACAACAATGGGAGGGTGTGGGTGCATACATATTATCTTCAGCGCTTCAAGTTTTTGGAAAAGTCCATCCCTCCTCATTCGATTATCCTAAATCAATTATGAATTGTTTATTTTAAAGAGCAACAAAATACCTAAAGATGTCATATATTCATACCCATTTCATGTCACATATAGTTCATCCACAAAACATTGTAAATATTGAACATTTTTTAATTTTGTTGAATGATTATATTTTATCAAAATTGTGCTCGCTGAAATCACCAGGTATTATTTGCTCGTCAAAATGACGGGCTTTTAAAGTTAATATTGGCCTTATGCGGGAAGCAGGTAGAAACATGAAAATTTTTCTGACTCGAGCTTAAATTAAAAAATACAGGTTAATATACCCGTCTTCAGCTTTAAGTTAACCAGGACTTAAGTTTAGGAACTACGATAAGGCAGTCAAAAATCCAACTGGCGTTTCATCTTCCGCTCTGCCCTGTCCACTTCAGTCGGCGTTCACCTACCGGCCGGTACGCGTTAATAGTGTACTTTAAATGTTTTCTGTAGTCGTGTGTTTATGTTCGGTATTGTGTGGCTTTTTAAACCTTTGACGACAGACATGCAAATTCTGTAAGATTTTACTGAACTTCAAGACCTGAAGGTGGAAGCAAAATTAAGCTTCTGAAACCGCGGTAGTCCAGTTTGAATTAACTTAAAGCTGAAGACGGAGGTAAAATAACCTGCATTTTTTAATTGTCTTTTCAGCTTTGGAGGCTATTCAATATGAACAGAGCTTAAACATTAAAAGTGAGTCAGTTAACAATATTCTGAACAGTGACGAAGCCAGGATTTTATTTTATTGATAGTAGGTGGGGGTCTAGCCCACGAGTAAGTAAAGTGGGGGAGGGGAATCCCTCCATAAAAAAAACAATACTACTGGAAAACAGATTTTATGCTATTCTAGCACTTAAACAGAAGAAAGAAATTAAATCATTTGTGTAGACCTCTCAAAAGAGACAAAAGTTATTTGTTTTTCCAATGTAATCATGCAAAAATGGAAGTGTGTGTACAGATTATCCCCAGTAACTTCAACTAGGCTTCAAGCTGGCTCGGTTGCAGGAAATCCCAAGACAAGACCTAGATAATCACTGGAATACATTCTTACCTCAATCCTCGTAGGAAAATAATCAGTGTAACTAAGACAAAGTAGTACGAATACAACAAAAACCCGCCCTAAATTATGAAAATTGAACTTAGTGCAAACATTTATATAAACTTACTTTTGTATAATTCTAGTTTTGGCCTGATTGAGGAATCCCATCATGTGTTTTTTAGTAGTCTCCTCGGTTGCCTTTGGGAACACCCTCATCACTGGATCTAGAAATACAAATACAAAGTCTGTTTTAAATGTCTGGAAAGTGACTACAGGAAAGTAACCTCTATTAACCGTCACCTTTGGGACCGGGACTGTGACGGATAACTGAATAGACGGATAATAGAAACATCATATTATAAACGTGTTCAGTAACTAAATTTTAAAATGTTTGGCAGAGAAATGAAAATAAACTGAGTACAAAAGGATAATACTTCCCACTACATACATATTTATGTTGTTTTAAATAGTATAATAGCTCATACAGACGCTCAGACTAAGCCGTAAGGCGCAAATCCTGAGTCTAATAAATAGTAATATTCTCATAGACGGATGACGGATAACAGAGAGTGACGGTTTAAAGAGTGACGGTTGATCGAGGTTTTACTGTATTTGAAAACAATAAAAGTTAAAAAGGTGTTTTTAATCAATTTTCATTCCAACTTTATACTGCTGAGTGCATTGGTACTTTATTTTACAGTCTTTAAAAAACTCAATTTTCTTACCGGTACTTCATATTCATTCTTCATATTATCAATGAATTAATTGTGCATTTAATTTATTGCTAATGTTTTCATTATAATTATTTAGTACAAATTTAATAATATTCAAAATTTTAACATTTATTGTGAGATAATATATGGTGCTATGGTGCTAATGGTGCTATGACCATTTTGATGACTACTCTAGTAAAAAAAATAATTACTGGTAACTCTAATTATTTCTCTTAATACACCTTTACATGCATGACACTATCGTTACCGGTACCTACAATGTTTTTCCACTTTTATAAATGTAATCATTTGTGTAAAAATTTACTCATTTCACTCAGTCAAATCCCATTTATAATATGTTGATAACTTAATTATCATAGCCACGAACAGGGATCCTGCAGACCTCCGCAACGCTTCTCTTCCCTATGTTAACCATGTATTTTCATGCAGCGATGCAGATTTTCCTGTAGGGTAGACCGGAGCCTTAATTCCACCATCGGTTATAAAATTTCATGACCAATAGGTCCCTGATTTTGCAATGAATAAAGAATTCTAATTCAGTAGGCCCTCAAGATCAGCTGCTGTTTCTATTTTCATAAGCTCAAACAAAACTAAATCCATAAGGAAAAAGGACATGGGAACTTTGTCGGGGTCTCTGACGGAGCAGTAAGATCAGATCAGGATGAAAACCATTTACTTTCTGCCAAAAGAATTAGTGTACAAAATTTCAACTCTCTAAGTAAATGGAAAGTAGGAGAATTTATGTGTGATGTTCTCTTTTAAAGGTGTAGATATTCTCATCTGTAATATTGATGTAGGTATCATAGTTTGGTTTCATATTTTATAGGCTATTTTATTTTTCTGGTGGACGCTTAACTTACTGTACTGCACCCATATTTCAAATGTGTTAGTAACATAATGCACCATTAACGGTGAACTTTTAAATATAACTAACGACTGTATTATTAAAACGGTTATCAATTATACCCAAATAAAAAGGTACAAATGTAAATAATAAAGTGAAAATAGCTTGCAAGTTTGCGAGTTTTTATATAAGAAAAAAATATTCCCTGGAAATATTAAGGCCTAATCAAGAACAATATCGTAAACGTTGTTAAATGAGTTAGGTCTAGTTAATCGTACTCTCTCGGGCTGAATGTTTTAAGGCTCATACTATTTATCAGAAACACTTGAATAGGTACCTATTTCAATCCATGTATTAATTAGTTTTAACTTTCACACTTTAATACACGATGCTGTCCGTTTGTTCCGCATTTGAACAAAAGTAAGTTACTAGCTTCATTACGACGAAGTAACTTAATCGTTAACTTACATTCTAGTGAAGCAGTATTAGTTTGACCTTTGAGAAGTATGCAAAATGCAAACATACTGTACTTGATAAAAAAACGTACTAATCAGACACCTTTAAGAATTTTGAACAGTATTTTTCTAGAGGTACTAACTTAAACACAAATTATAATTGCTTGCCTTAAAAAAAATTAGGTCTATAGGCCTAACTTATGAGAGTATAAGTTAATACGGTACACTCTAACTAATGATTAAAATCATTAGGAATTTATATCATTAATTAAATATGGGTTTTCAAATAGTTTAACAACAAATAAAGCCTGGCAAAGTTTATAAATATCTAAACATATTCAGTAAATATATGTTTAATTCTTCAAATCGTCCTTGTTAATTAACTGCTATGGTCATGACAACACCTCCAATTCATTAATTACTTAGCAATACAGTGTATGCAAATTTTAAAAGTTATAAATATTTTATTAGCAAACACACTCGGTGAACACAAAACGATGTTTTGATATTACAGTCCGTAGTATTTGGACAGCCAGTATTAGTTTCCCATTGGTAACTTGAAAACAAAATTAGAGTACCGTATCCTATACCAAAAAGCGGTAATAAATAAACAGAGCTGGGATTGCACTTACCTTAAACATGAAAGTCACTAAATAAGCCACTATAAAAACAACGATACTCAACTCAACTTTAAGGCTGTGCAGTAAAAAAAATGTTAATTTTTTCTCACTGTTTTTTGTTTATTACGATTATACAAACCGTAAACACACATTTTTTGAAAAATATTTTCGTTATGTTGGTTTTTTCACCCTTTGAAGTGCCGTTTTAGAGGTATTTTGAATTATACACCAGTTGAAAACGGCCAATCACAAATGTTTCAAAATTGGTTTATGTATTTACAAAAAATATACTTAAAGGTCACCTAAATGGATTTTAGTAAAATTTTTATTATTTCAGGAAATAAAGTTTGTATCTCGGTTGTTTTTTATTCGAGTGGTTTTAAAACTTCAGCTAACCCAAGCCAAGGGTGTACAAAGATAGTTTTACACAAGAATATGTAAAAATTAGGTTTCATAAAAAAGTTGTGTACAATAAACTTTTTCATTTTAGCCCGCGCCAGACACCTATCTACCCCTGAGCCGCCCATATCGCCCCGACTCGCACGTGCAGGCACCCGCGCACCATATTTCTCTCTCACTCGCACATCCCTTTACTCTCTCACACATCTCCTCTCTATCTCCCTCACTACCTCGCATCGGCCCGCCTCGTCGTCTGCCGGCACCGTCACCCCATGACAGAGGAGGTATCTTCCTTGCAAATAAAACAAAGGTCTAAAAGCCAGGTTGTGTTAAGTTGTATGTAGGCCTGAAGTCAGATTTCTTTATGCCCATCAAAGATGTTTAATATATTTTTACAATTGTTAATTAGGCCCTACAAATTTATTCTTAAGACAAAAACGCCACATTTTATTTATGTTAGTGAAAAGGGTTTTTCTTAGCTAATAATCAAGTTGTTTATACACAGTTTTCTTTGCTTTTTCTATGTAAGTCAAACATAATTTATGACTCTTCAATTTCACATTAAATAGTTGCCAACCATATTTTAAAATACAAACGCACTTATAAAGAGCACGTTTGATTATAAAGAGCAATGAATTACAATTTGTTCAGCTGTGTGATTTGATTTGACTATAAAACATAACTCAGATGAACAGTAGAAGCTGTTGGGCAAAACTAGCCTTATATCAGGGCCGTAAGGGCGCACGGGGCGAGCGCCCAGGGCCCCGGGCCCGAGGGGGGCCCCCAGGGTTGTATCCCACTTGCGGTCAGTCCTATTTTCGGTCAAGGGCAAAATCGTCCAGTTTGCGGTCACCCCAAAAATGTCGTGGGCTTATCAACTTATATTTGTCCAATTTGCGGTCACATATTTGAACACCATATAGTGAGCCTCACAACAATGGAGCCAGAGAGATGACGCATACAACAGGTATGCACACATGTAGGGATAAGTGACTAGAAACCATGTCCCGCAGAACAAGCGGGCCAAAGGGATTGGGGGATGCCGCATACAGCAGGTATGTACACCTGAATAGGGGTGGGTGACTCTTATAATATTATCAGACTTGATTTGTAAGTTGAGAAAAATCTGTCTGATAATATAAAAGTGGCTTTGTAGACAACTGCGAACTTGAAGATATGAGTCTCAGAATTTATACAACATTTGGAATCCTTGCTGCTCTATATATAACTAGACTTGATTTGTGATTATGGTAAAATCATTCTGTTATATATATTTAGTGGCTAGGTATTCTAAGAACGGGAAGAAGAAGTAATTAACTATCTCTCAAGATGTGACTGGAAACCCTTCCACCTCCAGAACCTTGATCATCCCTTATAAAATTACACTTGACCGCAAATAGGACTGACCGCAAATAGGACCGACCGCAAGTAGGAGGACACCGGCCCCTAGGCCACGAAAGTGGGACCCTTCAGACCACTAAGGAGGCAGTTTTTAAAATTTGTTCTGAAAAAGTTGATTATTTCTTAACTGAAAACAATACAAATAATTTTAAGATGTAAAAGGTGTACGTTCAAACTAATTATCAAATCCAAAGTCATTCAATAATTTGTATTATTTTAATACCATGTGCGGACTTGATAAACTTGCCCAAATCCAGTAACTAAAATTGGCCAGGTAAGATTTGAAATATAACTACTGATGGCATTGTAGAGCACTTATTTTTCTGAGCATAGATTGTATGTATTGTATTGTTTAATATAAATTATAACAGCCATGCTCTGCCGTACTTGGAAGTTGCATATTCCGTTCAAGCCGATTTAAGTTTGTTGTTATTGTTGCACAAAACTAATTTTGATATATTATAAATTATTAGGAACAAACAGCCAAATATAAAGTAATTAAATAATAGTATCAAAACTATAATTGGTTACGAAAGTCAGTTAACGTAGGACACTGAGTAGTCATAAGTGTTTGAGGTTATCCTAAATATGATGATACAATTAATAATAAAGATGATAATAATAATGGCACGGTAGCTTTTAGCCTATTTCTTGTTGTTGTTATTTTGTTCGTATCGTCTTTATATATAATTCTGTAAGCGAAATTTTTAAGTCAAAATTGTGGGAGTTTGGTTAATTGCAGGATAATGGGAGAGGTCTTGATCCGAGGGACTCGGGAAAAATAACAGTATTTCTAAATATTTACCAGCAAACGAACAACAACGTAAAACATCCCCCATAATAAAAGCATGGGGATTTAAAAAGGTTTGCTTTGTTTACTTTAATTATTACTCAATACGATCAGCACTGCCCCGGTATCAGTGAGTGTTACGGGATGTATGCTTATCATTGTTGCCAACACTGAATCCTGCGATTACCCCCCACATCAAGTTTAACGTAGGAAGAAACAAGGCCCAATGATAAAGGTTTTTCATTGTATGAAAATCACGTAAACTTATCTCGAAAATAATGTACAAACGTCTACAATATAACTGACTTTTTACTACATTTCCAAATATTTAGATCTCTTTAAGAATATTTTTATGTGCGATAATATCAAATGCATCCGGAATAAGAACTTGTTTTAAAGTTTAAACTTGTAAAAAGTTACCTTTGAATTAGCATTAAACCAGAGTTTAGAAAATTATATTTTGCGTTGGCGTTGCCTATGTTACTTGAACATATAATTTATGATTTTTCAGCCAAGAAATGCCAAGAAAGGAGTTTTTACCGTCTATACTGCATGAAATACTATTTAATAAAGTCTATCCAGCAGTATGTTGATCTACGACCTTTTAAAGAGTTCCAAATCAAAGTGTATTGAATTCAAACATATAATATAACATTTATTATAACAAAACATTTCATATGTGCTATATTTTGATTGTTTTCATGTTAGTACGATGATTTTTGTGGTAAAGCAATTACACGAGATATTTCTTTTTAAATTTATAAGTTGTTGGTTTAACTAGTCATAATGTTTTTTATTGTATATTAACTTAATATATTAGTAGCTTGTTGGATATAGGCTTGAGAGCTAAAACCAGACTAAATCCTGTAAAGAAAATGAAATACAACATTATTATTATGAAAATTTTTAAAGTTTTCACAACAAATTAAAATTTGTTAATTATTTGTATAGTTAGTGTATTTATTACAGACTAGACAATTAAAATTAATAATGTTATATTACGGAATAGAGAAATATACATGCTTGTATTTATGTTAGGGGGGCCCCATTTTCGTATTCGCCCGGGGCCCCAGAGGTCCTCAATACGGCCCAGTCTTACATATTAAATCGCTAAGGAATTTCGTTTTTGGCCCGCTACGTCGTTATTTCTCAACCGATTTGGACAATCGATGTGTCATTTTAAAGTTTTTACACTTGCACATTAACAGAAAAAAATACTCTTACTCTCAAAGCCTGTTTTTGGGTAAAGACAGCCAGTCCTACTCCGTGTTTATTGGTTTTATGTTAACTGTCCGCATGAGTCTCTAAAGTTGCTGTAAAGGAATTCAAGCAATACAAAATTCGGGACCTGACTGACATGGTTTACCAGGATATCTCTTGGTGGTAATGTATATTTTTGGAAACCATTTGCCTCCCTCCCTATCTGGGTACTACCAAACTGCCACCCGTTTTTTGTGCTTATCTGAAGTTTACAAACTTCACTATAGTAGAAAAATATTTAACCATTGCTCTACTAGGCCAATCATATATATAGTACATTAAAATCGCAAACAACCGGTTAGTTCTGATATTTTAATATGTTGTTAGGATCACTACCAGTAGTTTACTGATGCCTTAGACTTTGTTTCAAAGTTAATGTGTTTAATTGTTATCAGATATTTTATCCGTGATTCAATCGTATTTTATACTGGATCTTGTTAAAAACCGTTATCATATGAACTGTATTAATTCGATTTTTGTAGACAAATATTTGATTAAAATTATCTGTTGTTTAATTCAAATAAAAAATACTCTTTCTAGTTTCTTTAAAGTGATCATATTTTAGCGAAACTTTGGTATGTGAATTGACCTAGTTCTGGCCTGTTTATATGCTTTGCATAAAAAACAATTTTTTATTTTCCCCGAAGCAGCAAACCTTCATACTCAGCCCTAGTGTATTTTTATGAAGAATAGTTAATGTTTGATATGGCCTACCTCCCTTAGTTATGAACCTAAATTAAATAAATAAAGGTATGAAGCTTTACCTTCTTGAGTTATTTTGATAATTGTATAACAAAAGTTTCTTATCTTCCTTGTTTCTGCGAAAACCTGCGTACTCAGCCCTAAAATAAAATTGTATTTTTGAAACTCATAATAGCGATGGATTTGAATTTTATAATTGATTTATTTGGGCTTTACCTATCGCTTCTAGGGTTTAAAAACTATTGTTTCTAGTGTTTTAAACACTAGAAGTGTTAGGTAAAGTCCAAATAAATCGATAATAAAAATAGTATATATCACTTATTTACGTATGTATTGTTATGTAACTTGGTAAGTGGTTTTATGTGGTAGCGAGGCACATATTTATGCATTGGAAATTCGCTGAGCATGCAGGTTTGCTGCGACGGGGTTATTTGTATGTTACTAGAGCGTTTCCAACTTGTTAAAATACGTTTTATAATTAATTTTATCTACGATATCATAGATTTGAGAGACTTGACTGAATTCATTAAATATGACATTTTTAAATGGTATATTAACCGCTGAAAATTGTATAACAAATAAATATGTTTATAACACATGCGGAGAGGCTGGTTGAGTTGAGTTCCCGCTGTGCTGCTTGCTATTTGCCATTTCAGAATCTTGGTGCCCGATGAAGGTTCAGGGCAGGGCGAGTAGCAAGCCCAGCTGAGTGAAAGTGGTTTGACCACTTGGGGAAGTTGGGGGTTGGGGGTAGTTGAGGGGAGGGTTCTGCATGTGTGTGAGTGAGCATCCGGGACTCTGCATGTGTGTGAGTGAGCAGCGACTGGCCTGACCTCTAGGCGGAATAGCTTGTCAATAGAGTCGACTGCACCACCTTAACCTTCAATAATTCTTTACCTGGCGAAACAGTACTCGACATCGACAGTACTCGCTGAATAGCCAGAAAAAATAAGATGGCAAGATGGCGACGATTGACGACGAAACGCGACGTTAGCGCTAGCGAAGTGGCGGTTTTAGTAACTTAGGACCACAAACTTCTCATCAGAAAGTTTGCGAAAAACGAATTGTAAGGTTTACGCGCACAGGTTAGCAGCGCGCTCGGGCAAGAACGCGGCGCCTTTGGTAACTACGACGAAGTTCCTTGCAAGCATATATCTGACAAACTTGCTGCAAATAATACTGGAAGTATTCAACAGCGAACGAAAAATGAACCAAACGCATATTTGCAGCACACTTTCTTGCTATCTGGGTATATTTAATGTTAAAATCAATTTTTATATATCAAATGATGTTTCAATATGTATTATATTTAATTTACTTGTTATTATTAAGTTTGGAATTTGTTCCAGACGAGTTTTTTCTGCTTTTTCTACTTTTCTACAACCAAGGGAATCAGTCCAGTTAATCACCAAAAAACTGTAAGACACCTATACTGATAATTTTATAAGATATTTATTTAGAGAGTATATCAATTATTTCAAGAAGTACCAATTGATTTAAATAAAAAGTGTCTATAACTACAATGAACTTGTCTTCAAATCAGTTGCCCGACTTAAAATTCATGTAGTGTTGCATACCATCCGATCAGGCGCGGATCCACGGGGGGGAAATGGGGGAAATTTCCCCCCCCCCCAAGGCAAAAGGTTGCAGTTGCGTGCGCACCCCCGCACCAGTAGAGATGAGCGATCCAGTGACTTTGCTGGATCAGTGACTTCAGTGACAGCGCCAAAGAAATATTAGTTACTTTTACCGGTGACTTGGCACCAGTTACTCCCGCAGTTCATCGTAACAACTCCTTGCGATAAATTACCCCTTTTTGACACTGTGTTATTTATAAAAGTTAATCATGACCTTATAAGGAATCAACAGCTCACTTATTGGCATTAGAATTAAATATATTTTATAAAATAGGAACAACAAGTAATAATTAAAATTCTTAGTACAACTACAAATTCTCATTTAACTACGAAAACATTTAGGAGTATCACTAAAAAAATATTAATTACCTAGAAGTAAAATAATAAAGTTGTTACTAAATCATAAATAAAGAAAGCTTGTAAAAAGACTACTTAATTATACAAATAACAGTCATCGGAAAATTGTATTAACAGCGCTTTAGTTAGTAAACGCACAACAGCGACTTGCATGAACAATGCGGGCTCGTGTTGTCACTAAAGTCACTGGCGCTGGTTCGTAGTTCGTCCATCTCGTCTATGCCCAGCTCCAAGCTCCAGCGACAGCGCCAAGCTCCAACCAGCGCCAGCGCCACAAACCTAGCGGCGATACCTCGAAACCACCAAACAGCGACAAGTGACAGTGACCAGTGCCAGCGCCAGCGCCCAGCTCCAGCTCCAGCGACAGCGCCACGAACCTAGCGGGGATACATTGAAACAACCAAACAGTGACAGCGACTTTTGAGTGAGTGAATTCGTACTGTCACCGAAGTCACTGGAGCTGATTAGAACAATTTCCTGGCACCAGCTCCTTTAGTGCCGAACAAATATTAGCGCCAAAGTCACCGGTACAGAAATATTTAACAACCCTACGCACCAGTGCCAGTGCTACGTCTGCCCGGCAGCGTCATCTCGACTTGTCGTCTGATTGATGCGTCGACAGTCAGATTCATATGCCATCTGTAATACTACTACAGAGAGTTCACAGACCGGAAATTCCTGGAAAATCGGATAATTTTACAGGAATTTCGGTGAAAATTCGTTAATTTAGTTTTAAAACGTCTTTTTCTGCCATTCTCGTTCATGCGGCTCGGTTGTCGTTCCTCAGGGAGGTAAAAACCATGGAGTGCTCATCAAATGGACAGAAAACGGTCCGCGCATTGTCAGGCTAGACCCAAAGTGCAGGACACGGCAAATCTCAGTAATCCCGAGCGGTGAGCGCGTTGTCGTTTACACGGTCCTGTACCTCTTATTAATAATACAACTACAATGAAACTTATATATTTCTTTTCTGCATGAATGTCCGCATATAACGGTATCAATATATTTTAGTTTAAAATTATGTGTAATATTTAATAATTAAAATATTAGAAGGTTGTAGGAACATGACATAAAAAAATCAGTAAGCGAGAAAGTTTGTTATTCCTGAGGTAAAATTAAACTTCCAGCGAGAAAGTTGTAGCTAATTAGTTGATATTCAAAATTTATTCGAAAACATTTTCGATAGAGCTTCTAGTTTCTTAAATAATCCGATATAAATCACGGCTATGTTCAGTTCTACGCGCGCCGCCGTCGTCGTCGAGGACCACGGCCCCACGCCGTACTACCTCATCAGAATAATCGCTTCTCATTTTACTTAGATTTTTATAAAAAGTAATTATATAAATATATATTTGACTCCATATTATATTGAGGTTATTGTTACTTAACACAGCTTTCAATTATGATAAAAAAACATTTATCGAGGTGTAATCTGACTCATGATTAGAAATTATATATTAAATATTATAAATGAATATGTAATCAAATTAAATGAAAAATAATATGAGACTTATTTGTTGTACATAGTAAAATGTTATGCAAGAATAAACATATTTGTTTTGTTATAACGTGGTCGTGAAGCAAAAATTCCTTACTAAATACTTTATTTGTCCATTTTCTAAGTTAAAATACAGGAGTCATAACCTCGATATGTATTGGATTTTATTTAAACATAACTTTGCCTTTTATTTAAACCCTTCTCCCTTTAAAATTTGTATCACTTAAACATTTTTCCTTCTAGTTCTAGCAGTTATTTATTACATCGTTAGATTAGATTGTATTTAAATTTTACATGTTTTCAGGTTTATAATCCTTAATTTTATGGTCACATTTTATGATTTTAATCGTGAACATTGAAATAGAAGAGAATCAACATCTGTTTACAGAAACTTAAGTTATACCTCCCTAGCAACTATTCAAATAGACTTATAATTTGATTTTGTGCGAATAAATAAGGAATAGATCGGGGAACTGAAATACAAAGTCGTAAGTAAATATGTGTAGCTAAATATTTAATCAAAATTATGAATGAACTTATGGTTTTACGTCGAAACTCAGAACTAAGCCTCTACATCAGCCAATACTGTAATAACCAATTCTATAAAAATCATATTGGCGTTAAAAGTTGAGGAACATGTCAAGGAACTCGAATACGAAAGATACTTAGTTTTGAATAATCTTTTCTATCAAAGCTATAAATGTGATAGTATGGAATCAAATTTGTTGTGTCAAAATTCAAAACTAAGCCTCTTTAAAAGCCGTACAATTGTTATTATATAGTTATTTTCACGAAAAGAGTTGACTCATGTATCGAGTAAATAAAATATGGGAGTCATTGAGTCGTTAATTAATTAATTTCGATGAAAATCCAGGTTGAGTACGTGAACATCGAGATTTGTATACTAATATTGAAACTTACACGTGTGTTTACGTCATAATTAGAGATTAAATACATTTTAATTTAGTACCCAAAGATAAAGAATTTATTCAGTAATTCGATTCCAAAAACCATTTTACTATAAAAAAAATCCCTTGCACCGTAAACCTCATTTAACTGAGGACGCGTCGCCAATAACCCATAAGACACTGTACTGAGCCCTGCGACCGCCGAATCCTACACTTGAGCCCGAGATGTGACCTTGAGCCCAGCCGGACCGAATTTTGGTCTATCCCGACTATGGGCGCGAGCATGGTCTATCCCGACATGTTTTCTACCTCGCTGTCGTTCCCAGTCAATAAGACAAGTTTTAGTTGTTATTTTCAGATAATAAAAAACGTTGTCGATCGTCATTTTGGGCCATTAAATGCAAGTAAATTCCTGTTTTTGATCTATCCGATGCGGAAAAATAGGCGTTCCTTGGTGATAGATCGGGGTCGAATCGCCGACTGTATTCGTAAAAAATACATTCCGGTTGTCGTTCGGGCCTATAAAACGGAATCCGGCTTTATTTTTCGTTGGGGAAATGTGGTCCGATTGCCAATTTTTATGATAAATCACGGTTAGATTGTGATTTTTGGCATATATTGAGGCTCGGTCGTCATTTTCGGTCAATAAACAAATTGTGACCGTCGATTTCGGACTTAAAATGCTAGGAAAACGGTTGTTTTCGGCAAATAGAATGAAGTGGAATTGCCTATTTTGTTTAAACAATTTTTTTTCTGTAAAACGCAGACTTTTTCGGCCGATAAAATGCGGCCCTTAAATTTTTTGAGGTCAATGTTTTTGCCCTACAAATCGCAAAAGGGGTTTGTTGGTCAATTGCCTTTTTCGGGCGCTAAAACAAGGCCATATTGCTATTTCCGTGGATAATATGCAGCTCGCTTGCCACTTGAGGCCAATAAAAAATGGTCCATTCCATTATACTTAAGAAATTCACTCATTTTGGTGTTTTTGACCACCAAGTTTTGGCAAAATTTATGTTTTTACCGATAAAACACGGCCAAATATCTGATTTTGCTCGGTAAAATGCGTTTCGGACCTCGCTTTTGTATATAAAACACGACCCGGCTTTGTTTTTTACCGAGAAAATGCGGTCCGATTGCCGTTTTTGAGCGATTAAGTACATTTCCGGCATTAAATAAGGTTGGTACTCAATTTTCAGCCGATAACAAACTTTGCGGTCGTAGTTTTTGGCTAGTAATTTTGCTGTAAAATTGCCGATAACATTATCGATTTTGGTTGATAACACACACCCGATCGGTAAATTTATCTAATAACACAGTTTGACCGTTTTCAGGCAACAAATGTGGTCCGATTGACGTTTTAGACGGCAAAATAAGAATATATTGCTATTTTAGGCCAATAACATGTATCTCGGGTGTCTTTTAAAATCGCCGTATCTCGGCCGATAAAATTTGTTTCGATCTTAGTCTCGGTAAAATCTTTGTTTTCGACGATAACATACTTTGATACTTCAGCTGGCGGTTGGCCTTTGAATTGCGGTTTGAGTATAAACTATTGCGGTATTTTTGGCCGATAAACTACGTTCATTGGTCGTTTTTGGTCTAAAAGTTACGGCGACCATGAAATGCGGTAAAATTGCCATTTTTATTCGAAATAACAGGTAAAATTTCTGATTTTGGTCCATGAATTCTATACAGTCGTCTTTTTAGGCCGATAACACACAATTTGGTCAATAAAACGCGTTCGGCTATTTTTTACGGCCAATAAAATTATTGATATGGAATTTTTAACAAATTTCCGGGGATGGAATCCCGGACCCCCCACCCCTGAGCCTGAAGAGGATTCCATACCCCCCAAATCCCCGGCATTTCCCCCCCAACGTGACTCCCTGGATCCACCCCTGCATCCGATGAACCACTAGAATATATATAATTATAACTAAGCGGTTATTCAGTTATTCTAAATCAAATACATGCAAGTGCAGCATTCCTGAAATTGGCAAATTGTGTAGGGGATGTTGTACAATATGGTAGCCTATAATTAACTATTCCCCCCCCTCGGCTACATATGGTAGCAGACTTAAGCCTAGGACCAGAGAGCTTTGGGCAGCTTTGTTTTCGGTAGGTTAGAAAACTTAGGATTTAGTCGATGAATCTTCTGGGGAGGTTATGTCCCATATCATATTTTTTGGGTTGCTGGACTGACACCAGGAAGGTAGGGGCCTAGCCCACAATTTTTGAGTTTAAACCTTTTCTAAATTAATCAAACTAGGGTGACCAAGGGAAAATAGTGTGTCTTAGATAGGATTTTGTATTTGTTTGCTCTGTTTTGTATTTCAGTGAGAATCCGCAACTCATCAGGCCTTGGCAGCAGTACAAGCGTTTCAGTGATGTGATTCAGTGTTTCTTATTTTTAATTTTTAAGCCTAGCAAGAGGCACATCTGGTCTATAAAAAAAAGTATTGGGTACAGGTCTCAGGTATGGTGGTTTAATGGCCATAACCCAATTTTTATTACAGTTAGAATGGCATTTGGCCAAAGCCAAGGTGTTCTGTTTTGTTATACAAATAAAGACCAGTTTCAATAGTTAAAGCCAACACCTTGCTATGTGTTAAATTCAGTGACTGTTTTTCATGTTATTTATTTATTCAATAAAATATATTGATCATGCTACAGCCTCATCTTTTACAACTGTTAGTCTGCGGCTACAATCTGTGCTGTTTGTTTGTCCAATGTTTAGTTTATTCTTTGTACTATCCCAGATAGCAAGGAAAATTTGCAGAACATTTGCAAAACGTTTTCAACCGCAAACCAAAATGTTTGCAGAAAATATGCATTGCAAACATGTTTGTTTGCGAAGAACTTTCCGCAAGTATGGAAGTCTACACTTGTAATATTTGCAGAAAGTTTTCACTGAATGTTTGCGGAAAATTTGCATTGAACATTTGTAGCAAATATGCAAGGAATGTTTGCGAAACGTTTTCACTGAATGTTTGCAGAAAAGTTTCACTGAATATTTGCAGCAACTATGCAAAAACTGTTTGCAGAATGTGTTCATGATAGTTTGCTGCAGATTTGCAAAATAGGTTTGTGGCACATTTGCAGTGGAATATGTGCAGCTAATATTCATCGCTAACATGTTTGTTTGCAAAATCTTTTCTGCAAATATGCAAGTCTACACTGTTCACACTTCTAGCAATTTTGCAGTGGATGTTTTCATTGAACTTACATGTTTATATGATGGTTTGCAAGTTTCCTTTGTAACTACAAAATTATTAATGATGATGCCAACCAATAATAGTGCTGCAAGATTGAGGTAAAATTCATTTACACTGATTTTTGTATGACAAATAATTATAGCAACAGCCTCATACAATTGTCCTAGCCTATTGGATCTGACTTTAAATTTTGATGGTTATTCAACATACGAAAAAATTAGATATTTGAGATTCAGTTAGTATAGTTTATCATACTGTCATATTAAGCAAATTTATTGTGAATCATAGATTTAGAACAAAAGTTACCTGTGACCTAAAAACCCTAACATTTTACCTACTATACATTTTTAAACACTCCACAATTTGTTTGTAAGCATACATGATTGTTATATTTACAAAAATATTTGAAAATATTGATGTGGTGTTTTCTATAACTAGAATAAGTCAATAAAATACATTTAAAACATTCGCACATCTATTTAACTTTACATGATTTAATCTTAATAATTTAATTGCTTTTTCCGGCAAATGAAAAATAGAAAAATTCAAAGTGTAAGGGAACTTTATCAAAAAAGGAAATGGTAAAATAAACATAATTTGATATTTTGAAAATTATTATTTATTCCAAATATGTAATAGGTAACTAAAGGAAAGCTATACAAAATTTTATTTCCTAATGAAGTCCGCACCATGTGACTGCTGTTTTCTTACACCTTGTTCACTGAAACAAATAAAAAAAACTTATTAAAACATTACATTCTGTTAAAAAAATCTTGAGGGGGCTCCAGTCCTCTGCTTCTACCTGCTTATTCTCCCATTAGACTGATGTTAACTTTCAAAACCCATTCCTCCTCATCCGAATATCCTAAATCAATGATGAATTGTTCATTTTAAAGAGCAACAAAATTACATATAGGCCTAGTTCATCCATAAAACATCAGAAATATTTAACATTTTAGAATTTGGTTGAATGATTATTTGTGATATAGAAATTTTGCTCACTGAAATTACTAGGTATTTTTTGCCCTTCAAAATCCTTAAATCAACGATATCGGATTATCCCTTTTGGAAGGACGGGCTTTTAAAGTTAGTAATATTTGCCTCATGGGGGAAGCAGGTAGAAACTTGAAAGGTTTTGTGACTGGAGCTTATAATATACCCGTCTTCAGCTTTTAAGTTAACCAGGACTTAAGTTCAGGAACTACGATAAGGCACTCCAAAATCCAACTGGCGTTTCATCTTCCGCTCTGCCATGTCCACTTCAGTCGGCGTTCACCTACCGGCCGGTACGCGTTAATAGTGCACTTTAAATGTTTTCCGTAGTAGTGTGTTTATGTTCGGTATGTTGTGGCTTTTTAAATCTTTGACGACAGACATGCAAATTCTGTAAGTTTTTATTGAACTTCAAGACCTGAAGATGAAAGCAAAATTAAGCTTCTGAAACCGCGGTAGTCCAGTTTGGATTAACTTAAAGCTGAAGACGGAGGTAAAATAACCTGTATTTTTCAATTGTCTTATCAGCTTTGGAGGCTATTCAATATGAACAGAGCTTAAACATTAAAAGTGAGTCAGTTAACAATATTCTGAACAGTGACGAAGCCAGGTTGTTATTTTATTGATAGTAGGTGGGGGTCTAGCCCACGAGTAAGTAAAGTGGGGAGTGGGGGAGGGGAATCCCTCCATAAAAAACTATAGCCTACTAATGTAAAACAGATTTTATGCTATTCTAGCACTTAAACAGAAGGAAGAAATTAAATCATTTGTGTAGACCTCTCAAAAGATACAAAAGTTATTTGTTTTTCCAACGTAATCATACAAAAATGGGAGTGTGTATACAGATTATCTCCATTACCTTCAAGTAGGCTTCAAACTGGCTCGGTGGCAGGAAATCCCAAGACAAGACATAGGTATTCACTGGAATACATTCTTACCTCAATCCTCGAAAGAAAATAATCAGTGTAACGAAGACAAAGTAGTACGAATACAACAAAAACCTGCCCTAAATTATTAAAATTGAACTTAGTGCAAATATTTATATAAACTTACTTTTGTATAATTCTAGTTTTGGCCTGATTGAGGAATCCCATCATGTGTTTTTTAGTAGCCTCCTCAGTTGCCTTTGGGAACACCGTCATCACTGGATCTAGAAATACAAAGTCTGTTTTAAATGTCTAGAAAGTGACTATTTGAAAACAATATAAGTTAAAAAGGTGATTTTTTTATAAATTTTCATTCCAACTTTATACTGTTGAGTGCAGTGGTACTTTATTTTACAGTCTGTAAAAAACTCAAATTTCTTACCGGTACTTCATATCCATTCTTCATATGATCAATGAATTAATTGTGTATTTAATTTATTGCTAATGTTTTCATTATACCTAATTATTTAGTACAAATTTGATAATATTCAAGATTTTAACATTTATTGTATTTTGAGATAATATATTATGAATGGTGCTATGACCATTTTGATGACTACTCTAGTTAACAAAAATTAATTACTGGTAACTCTAATTATTTCTCTTTATACACCTTTTCATGCATGACACTATAGTTACCGTTACCTACAATGTTTTTCTTATCCATGTATTTTCATGCAGCGATGCAGATTTTCCTGTAGGGTAGACCGGAGCCTTAATTCCACAATCGGTTCAAAAATTTCATGACCAATAGGTCCCTGATATTGCAATGAATAAAGAATTCTAATTCAGTAGGCCCTACTTGCTATCAAAGAAAAGATTATAAATATTTTATAAACAACTGTTAAAAATGTTATTTAGTTTTGTTAAATTAAAATCTCGCATATTATTTATTTTAAGAAACTCAACTAGAACTTAATATTTTACTGTAAAAAGACCGAAATTATTAGGTTCAACATTATAATTAGGGACCTACAACCTACTAAAAGTGGTTTTAAGTACCTACCTACTTTTACTAATAAAAAAACACGTTATTTTCTATTATGACATGAAAAAAATAAAAAGAATATATAAGTCAGGCCTACGCTAACACGCATAATAATAATTATTATATTATATTCAATCATTAAAACGGATAAATTATGTTGATTTAATTTTATTGTCAATAGACCAAATATGATAAACTTGTAACAGGAAGTTAAAACTCTGATACATTTATTTTAAAGGGTACAGTACGATAAGCATCCAAAACAATCGACTACCATGATTGATACACTGATAACCATATTCCCATTCGATTGTTATAGTTTTTAATACTCGATCACAAAGTGTTTTACTTTAAAATAAGTTAACTTAATCTAAGTTAATAGTGAAAGGTTAGCTTAATTAACATAAACTAACCTAACCTAACCCTGCAGAGCACTGTTTTTCCTTGGTTTGGATTTTTCATTTTGTTTTTGACCAGTAGTTACCCGCAGGCTTCGCCTCGCAAATGCTTTATAAAACCTGATGACAGTTGTGTGCTGCATTCTCTGGCTAGCCCGTGGAACTAGTATAAATCAAGATCAGCTGCTGTTTCTATTTTCATAAGCTCAAACAAAACTAAATCCATAAGGAAAAAGGACATGGGAACTTTGTCGGGGTCTCTGACGGAGCAGTAAGATCAGATCAGGATGAAAACCATTTACTTTCTGCCAAAAGAATTAGTGTACAAAATTTCAACTCTCTAAGTAAATGGAAAGTAGGAGAATTTATGTGTGATGTTCTCTTTTAAAGGTGTAGATATTCTCATCTGTAATATTGATGTAGGTATCATAGTTTGGTTTCATATTTTATAGGCTATTTTATTTTTCTGGTGGACGCTTAACTTACTGTACTGCACCCATATTTCAAATGTGTTAGTAACATAATGCACCATTAACGGTGAACTTTTAAATATAACTAACGACTGTATTATTAAAACGGTTATCAATTATACCCAAATAAAAAGGTACAAATGTAAATAATAAAGTGAAAATAGCTTGCAAGTTTGCGTTTTTTCATATAAGAAAAAAATATTCCCTGGAAATATTAAGGCCTAATCAAGAACAATATCGTAAACGTTGTTAAATGAGTTAGGTCTAGTTAATCGTACTCTCTCGGGCTGAATGTTTTAAGGCTCATACTATTTATCAGAAACACTTGAATAGGTACCTATTTCAATCCATGTATTAATTAGTTTTAACTTTCACACTTTAATACACGATGCTGTCCGTTTGTTCCGCATTTGAACAAAAGTAAGTTACTAGCTTCATTACGACGAAGTAACTTAATCGTTAACTTACATTCTAGTGAAGCAGTATTAGTTTGACCTTTGAGAAGTATGCAAAATGCAAACATACTGTACTTGATAAAAAAACGTACTAATCAGACACCTTTAAGAATTTTGAACAGTATTTTTCTAGAGGTACTAACTTAAACACAAATTATAATTGCTTGCCTTAAAAAAAATTAGGTCTATAGGCCTAACTTATGAGAGTATAAGTTAATACGGTACACTCTAACTAATGATTAAAATCATTAGGAATTTATATCATTAATTAAATATGGGTTTTCAAATAGTTTAACAACAAATAAAGCCTGGCAAAGTTTATAAATATCTAAACATATTCAGTAAAAATATGTTTAATTCTTCAAATCGTCCTTGTTAATTAACTGCTATGGTCATGACAACACCTCCAATTCATTACTTACTTAGCAATACAGTGTATGCAAATTTTAAAAGTTATAAATATTTTATTAGCAAACACACTCGGTGAACACAAAACGATGTTTTGATATTACAGTCCGTAGTATTTGGACAGCCAGTATTAGTTTCCCATTGGTAACTTGAAAACAAAATTAGAGTACCGTATCCTATACCAAAAAGCGGTAATAAATAAACAGAGCTGGGATTGCACTTACCTTAAACATGAAAGTCACTAAATAAGCCACTATAAAAACAACGATACTCAACTCAACTTTAAGGCTGTGCAGTAAAAAAAATGTTAATTTTTTCTCACTGTTTTTTGTTTATTACGATTATACAAACCGTAAACACACATTTTTTTGAAAAATATTTTCGTTATGTTGGTTTTTTCACCCTTTGAAGTGCCGTTTTAGAGGTATTTTGAATTATACACCAGTTGAAAACGGCCAATCACAAATGTTTCAAAATTGGTTTATGTATTTACAAAAAATATACTTAAAGGTCACCTAAATGGATTTTAGTAAAATTTTTATTATTTCAGGAAATAAAGTTTGTATCTCGGTTGTTTTTTATTCGAGTGGTTTTACAACTTCAGCTAACCCAAGCCAAGGGTGTACAAAGATTGGATCAGGATGAAAACCATTTACTTTCTGCCAAAAGAATTAGTGTACAAAATTTCAACTCTCTAAGTAAATGGAAAGTAGGAGAATTTATGTGTGATGTTCTCTTTTAAAGGTGTAGATATTCTCATCTGTAATATTGATGTATCATAGTGGTTTGATATTTTATAGGCTATTTAATTTTTATGGTGGACGCTTACTGTACTGCACCCATATTACAAATGTTAGAAACATAATGCACCATTAACGGTGAATTTTTAAATATAACTAACGAGGTTATCAATTCTACCCAAATAAAAAGGTACAAATATAAATAATAAAGCGAAAATAGCTTGCAAGTTTGTGAGTTGTTATATAAGAAAAATATATATTCCCTGGAAATATTAAGGCCTAATCAAGAACAATATCGTAAATGTTGTTAAATGAGTTAGGCCTAGTTAATCGTACTCTCACGGGCTGAATGTTATAAGGCTCAACACTATTTATCAGAAACACTTGAATAGGTACATATATCAACCCATGTATTAATTAGTTTTAACTTTCACACTTTAATACACGATGCTGTCCGTTTGTTCTGCCTTTGAACAAAAGTACTAGCTTCATTACGATGAAGTAACTTAATCGCTAACTTACACTCTAGTGAAGCAATATTCGTTCGACCTTTGAGAAGTATGAAAAATGCAAACATACCGTACATGATGAAAAAACGTCCTAATCCCTTTAAGAACCTAACCTTTAAGAATTTTGGACAGTATTTTTCTAGAAGTAATAACTTAAACCCCAATTATAATTCCTTGCCTTAAAAAAAAACTAAATTAGGCCTATTTAGGCCCATAAACCTAACTTATCCGAGTATAAGTTAGTATGGTACACTCTAACTAATGATTAAAATCATTAGGAATTTATATCATTAATTAAATATGGGTTTTCAAATAGTTTAAAAACAAATAAAGCCTGGCAAAGTTTGTAAATATCTAAAGATATTCAGTAAACAAATGTTTATTCTTCAAATCGTCCTTGTTAATTAACTGCTATGGCCATGACAACACCTCCAATTCATTAATTACTTAGCAATACAGTGTATGAAAATGTTAAAAGTTATAAATATTTTATTAGCAAACACACCGGTGAATACAAAACGATGTTTTGATAGTACAGTCCGTAGTATTTGGACAGCCAGTATTAGTTTCCCATTGGTAAGTTGAAAACAAAATTTGAGTATCCTATACCAAAAAGCGGTAATAAATAAACAGATCTGGAATTGCACTTACCTTAAACATGAAAGTCACTAAAGAAGCCACGATAAAAACAATGATACTCAACTCAACTTTAACCTTCAATAATTCTTTACCAAGCGAAACAGTACTCGCTGAATGAATAGTTTAGCCAGGAGAACGAGAAATAAGATGGCGACGGCCGACGACGACACGACGACGCGCGACGTTAGCGCTAGCAAAGTGGCGGTTTTAGTAACTTAGGACCACAAACTTCTCATCAGAAAGTTTGCGTAAAACGTTTGTAAAGTTTACGCGCACAGGTTATAGTCGGACGCACCTTAACGCTGGGCAGAGCCATCGGCCCGTAGGTAATCTGGTCTATTCAGTCCCCTCCTCGCCACCGGCCCTAAATTATCGTCGCTTGGCTGAACGCGTGACTCACTAAGTACCCAGTACAGTAGGAATATGTAATGTGTCTTATTTTTAAAACATTAGGAAAACGATTGTTATATTTAGCATCATGACAAAACCCTGATAAATTTGATATCAAACTTCACGAAAATCGGACAGTATTTAGGTCTACTTTGATTATGCCAATATGTTAGTAGAAATTTAACTTTTACACCTATGACAGGGTCATGACCCGTTCTTAAACAATCAACATTATTAATTACTAGCTGATGTGAACCCCTTAATTACTAGTACATATTTTTAAGGACTGCACGTAACTAAAAACGTTTAATTCAGACATTAACACAATGAAAAAATACAGGGTAGGCCTAATACCCTCAAAACTTAGTGAAGTTATAGATATATCGCTCGATAACACTTTTGAAGAGTGACTTACAATTTGTCAAAACAAATAAACAAACGGCACGCGGCCGTCATTTATTTATTTTTTCGTGAGTTTATACTTATATTGTTTTTTTTTATAATAATATTTCACATCTCAATCATATTATTGAAATTTGTTTAATCGTTGATTATTATTTCTTTGATATTATTTAATTGATTTGGTTTTGGCCTTTTTACAGCACCACCTATACATTTTACAGTTTTGTTTGATTTATTAACTATGACTTATTTATTATTTTCGTATGTTTTTTAGTTTGTGTAAAAGCTTCTCTACAGTCTTAAAGTTAGTTTACACATAAAAGTACTAAGTCCCCGTAAAAATAAAAAAAATACAAAAAAAACTTTAAACACGCCTAGACATTTGTAAATGTTTCAAATATTTAGCCAGTCCACAGCCTGGAAAAGTGTGATAGAAATCATAGATAAAACAACTGGTTTAATTAAATAGGCAAAGTAAACATATACAAAGGAATAATTATGTTCCTTAATTAACAATTAAGTTATTTCTTTATGAACGGGTCACAAGCTAGACTTGGATGTAATAAATAAATTGTCATCTTGCCTTAAAAAACGGGCCATGAGCCTGACATAGGTGTAAAAGTTAAATTTCTACTAACATATTGGCATAATCAAGGTAGATCTAAAAACTGTCCGAATTTCGTGAAGTTTGATATCAAATTTATCAGGGTTTTGTCACGATCCTAAATATAACATTAGTTTTCCTTATTTTCTAAAAATAAGACATATTACATATTCCTACTGTACTGTGCACTTAGTGAGTCACGCGTTCAGCCAAGCGGCGATAATTTAGGGCCGGTGGTGAGGAGAGGACTGAAAAGACCAGATTACCAACGGGCCGATGGCTCTGCCCAGCGTTAAGTTGCGGCCGACTAGCAGCGCGCTTGGGCAACAACGCGGCGCCTTTGGTAACTACGACGAAGTTCCTTGCAAGCATATATCTGACAAACTTGCTGCAAATAATACTGGAAATATTCAACAGCGAACGAAAAATGAACCAAACGCATATTTGCAGCACACTTTCTTGCTATCTGGGATGTGATTTTGTCTTTAAAATTATGTGAATATATTTTCTCACACTACTGGTCATCCCTAGTAACAATAATATTCTTTTAGTGTAAGCATTCAGTGGGCCAGAAATACAGGGCCAAAATCTCCCGATAGTAAATTTTTTAGGGCCTAGTAGTTTTTGCAGTAGGCAGTGTTTTTGCTAATTTTGGATCAGTAAAACCCTTTAGGCTAGATTTTTATGGTATATAATTGTAGAATGGGTTCTCAGGACATGTCTAACATAGGTAACCATAGTCAATTTAGTTTATATTTTGCATTTCAGTTGGTTTTTAACTCAGTTCACTTTTAGGCTAAGTCAGAATTCTGGCTTGGTACAGCTAGCATTTTACATCAAGGCATTAATGTAACATACTGTAGAATATATTTTTTCTTTTTCCTCGTGCCAAATGTATTTATAATTATGCATTTTGAGCACCAATGTGCCTCTAGTAATTCGGTCGGGGCTAGTGTTGATAATTTGGTCGATGCTCCGGCCGGTCACGCTACGTCACAACTACGTCACTCGCCACCAATTCTTGTGCTGAACTTAGCTTACCTACAGCTAACGTCTGGTTGGGCGGCCAATGGATTAGCGATGCACCCACCTTTTTGCTAGTAAAATCTTTTTCAAGTAGTTTAACTGAAGTTAAACCGGGACTTTGATCAATTATATTTTTGCTTGTGTGCAGTTACTTGATCAGGGAACCGAATTTTACATTTGGGGAAAATTTAGGATAGCTCATGCACATTTGTTTTAATTTGTAGTTTTTATACGGGACATTAGGGGCCGACCTTTTCCTTTTTTTTCACAAATAGACACCTTCCGGTGTCGGTCGGCGTAGCTTGGGTTTTCCCTTCACTGTTAATTTAATTATGACCCAAGCAAGTAATTTGATTAGTGTTCAGGTCCTTGGCGACTCATATGCCGCCCGTTTTTGCAATTTTTCTCAAGCAAATCCCGGCCTAACTGGGAGTTTACGGCCAACTTTAATTCGGAGCATCTCTGGAGCAAGAGTATCTGACCTTGAGACTTTTGTTAAGTTAAATGTTTCAGCCATACAGCCTTATATGCCCTTGTTATGTTTCTTAGGTACAAACGATTTTTTGGCAAACGTAGATATTACAGTTTTCAAGAATTCTTTTTTGTCCTTTTTGAGACTGATACGGCGTATATATCCTGGGATGGTGATTGTTTTTACTACATTGCCGCGTTATCCACGGATAGGAAATTACACCCCAGCAGTTACCATTTTACATAAAACAAATAGGTTTTTGCTCACATTACGTTCACACTTCGTCAAAGTGTTAGACCTCCCCAACGAATTAAATCGCACGCGATTTTTTCATGCCTATTATGGGAAATCAATGCGTCGTGATGGAATACATTTCAACAACGACGCATTTATAGAGTTGATTCCTGTAATAGAAAACTCTATCACCCGTGCCGACGTAGATTTTTTTTTAGTAAATTATTTTCAAGTAACAGCAATTTTATGCTCCAGGGAAAGTCTGTTGTGGCCAAGTGTATTCGAATTGCTCAACCTCCAATTATTAAGGTTTTTTTCTGTCTGGGAATTAATGGGATTTTTTTTGGGATTCCGCATTAAAAAAAAATACCTCTTTTCTTGTGTTGGGTGCTTTGCCTGGGTTTCCCCTTTTTTGCGCAATTTTGATTTTTGAGCAACTACTCTTGATAAGGGATATCCATAGGCAGTAGGTGTTTTGTGTTAAAATTTTTCTCACTTTGTAGTTTTCCGGGTTTTCAGGCAAAATGCCCTCTAGGGTGTATTCGCCCGAAGAGTTGCCAGCAGGCACTTCCTGGATTTGTACCCTCAATGCTCAGGACGTGACAGATCAATGTCACATTTTGGGGATTGCACCTTCAACGACCCTGTCAGTTAATAGGTCCCTCTTGAGTGAGTTTCTGAAAACTCTTCGGTTGAATGGCGGATCCGAGCCCTTGCCCCCCAATTCCAGGCCGGATCTGACCTGCCCAGTCACCGTCTCGCCACCCGAAGCCGATGAAAAGACAATTCAGGACGGAATCACCACTACTGCTCCCACTGTCCTAACAGTCACTGGCGCGGCCACGGTCACAACGTCCTCTCAGTCGACGCCGGTAATGACGCCCCTTGTGGGAAATCAGCAGTTCGGTGACGCAAACGCTAGTGCCTCTCACGACACCGCGATCCAGAATACCGACAGTGGACGTTCACCTAAGGTGGATTGGGCCCAGTTGGTCCAGGATACCACGATTGCCGTCGGGCAGCAAGTGGCTTCTGCCATGGCCAGCAGTTGTTCCCCTCCCCACGCAATTCAAAGTAAGATGAAGGTCCTAGACGACCTTGTTAGGGCCTTGCCACTGACTACTGGTGCCGAGCCACGTAGGTTGGCGGAGTTATTGATTTCGGCTGCCAAAATTGCCAAATTGGGTTTGTTTGTTGACGAGGATATTTTGTTGGCGGTTCTTCCCCGCACGGCGGAACAGCTAAGGGCCTTTTGGCTAAAGGGAATCGCCGATCGCGTCAGTTTAGAGCAGGTAGGTGTAGGTGTAAGGGATTTTTTCTTCCACACAGGTCAGGCACGCTATGGTCACCACGATGGTTTACAGGGCCCAGCAACATTTAGAGTCCCTTCCCGAATTTGTGGATAGCATTTCCGCCGCGGCATCCCTTTTGATTTCAAACTTCTCAGAGCTCGATGTGCTTGACACCGTGCTGAATGGTCTGAATGCACCAACGCGGGCGGCTCTTGCCGCCTTTCCGGCCGCGTGTAGTTTATCAGACCTCCTGGCCTTGGCCCCCAGGGTTCAGGTGGTCCGCGCGCTGGAACAGGAGCAGGCCGTCTCGCGACCAGAGACCACGCAGCTCAGTGTCGGCTACCGTCAAAACCAGCATTCGGGCTTCACCCCCGCTAACAATTTGAATTATCGACAGGACAATCAAAGATTTTCAGGATATGACAACCGCAACTTTTCAAATTTCTCTAATCAACCATCCACACCCCGCATCCCACAATTTCCATTTCACCATAATCAACAGCGACCACCTAGGACATACCAGCCACAACAACAATTCAATTCAAACCGAAGCTTCGGTTCACAAGGTCAGGGGCAGGGAAACGCCAGAGGTTGGCACCGTTAGGCGCCTCGGCCCCTCCCCTGGTACAATCTGTGCAGCAGGTGCCCGGTAAGCAAAACTTGCCTAATAAACCCAAAGGTTCCCCAAGCATTCCAACCAATGATCTGTGCCACGTCACACTGGATTTCAAGGGATTATTTAAAGACGCACTGATAGAAACCGGATTTTCATTCAGTTTATTGTCCTCCAATACTTACAAGCTCTTAAAGCGTCATACCAAAGCAGTGGTCAGCAGACATCCGACATCTTTATCAGCCATCCCTGCCGCTGGCGAACCCCAGCCATCTCTGCCGCTGGCGAACCCATCAATTTCAATTTCTCAGTTAGGGTCCACTTTAAAATAAAACATATTTCCTGGACTTTCCCATTTTTTGTTACCGATAATTTACCGGTCCCGCTTTTAATAGGTTCTGACTTTTTAACAAAGACCAAGGCAGTAATTAACATGTTCACACACTCTCTTAGCTTTCCCTATGGATCACCTGGTTCGCCCACAGCTTTTGCACTCATTTGCTCCACGATCTGCTTCAGAAGGGAGTGATTAGACCCTCCACATCCCAGTATGCCTCAGCTGCCTTTGTAGTTCCCAAACAGGGTGGGAAAACACGCATGGTCGTCGACTACAGAAATCTTAATTCCATTTTAGAACTCGACGCTACACCCATGCCCACGATCGAAAGCGCTTTTCAACACTTAGGCCAAGCGCGGTGGCTCCTTGACTTGAACTCGGCGTACAACCAGATTCCCCTTGATGAGGAGTCAAAGCAATTTACGTCCTTTGTTGTTCCTTGGGGTCAATATGAGTTCAATTTTCTCCCTTTTGGACTTGCGTCTGGCAGTATGGTTCCCACCTCCTTAATAGATAAGATTTTTGGTGATATAAAGTTCCAGTATGTTTACAACTTTTTCGATGACTTGTGCGTCTACAGTGATTCAACCTTTGAAGACCACCTGGAAAAGGTCAGGTTAGTGATTCAACGCCTTCGTGACGCCGGACTCACCGTCAATCCGGAAAAGATCACTGTAGCGTCAAATAAGATTCAGTTTCTTGGTCATGTTTTTTCTAACCACATCATTTCAATCCACCCCAAGAGGACTCGACCCATAGATGAGTTTCCCACTCCCAAGAACATCAAGCAGTTATCACGTTTCTTAGGCATGACAGCCTTTTATGCCCGCTTCATTAAGGATTATGCCACTATTACCATTCCTTTAAATCATTTAAAGAAGAAAGGAGTTCCTTTTGTTTTCGGCCCCAACCAAGTAGCAGCATTTCAAACCTTAAAGAAAGCTTTAGTTTCCTCTACCATCCTCCATATGCCCGATTTCAATAAACAACTCATTGTGCACACTGACGCTTCCGGCTCTTCAATCGGAGCGGTCCTCCTTCAACCCCACGGTGATCAGTTGTTCCCAGTATCATACGCATCCCGGGCCCTCAATAAGCATGAACTCAACTATTCCACATTACAGCTTGAATACCTTGCAATAGTGTATGCCCTACAGAAATACCAGCAATATTTGGAACACCGAGAGTTCGAGCTTCACTCGGACTGCTCTGCTCTCACTTGGCTTCTCAATCACCCCCGTCAGATGGGTAAAATTGCCCGTTGGATCTCTTTCATTAACTCCTTCCAGTTTAAGATTTATCACATTCGCGGAAAAGACAATGTTATTGCTGATTGCTTGTCCAGACTTTTTGAAAATGTAGAACCAACAGTTGTAGCACGCTTGATCCAATAACCAACACTTTTGTCTCTTTTTCCCCTGCCTGAGGCATTCAAGGACATTTCCAAACATCAACTGGATGATCCTGACCTCAGGAAGATCATTAGGTCCGCAAACAAGCCTCCAAACTATTCAATAGAGAGCAATACCCTTCTTTACCGTCAGCCTAACCAAACAAAGCCCAGAGTAGTTGTCCCCGCCAAACCTTTTGATCTTTTATTTTCCTACTACCACGAGTCGCCCACTTCAGCACACCTGGGCATCAGCAAGACCCTCGCCCGCATCGAACCCTTTTTCTGGGCTCCCAATCTCAAAGCCTACATCACTGATAGGGTTCGGACTGGCGTCCGGTGCCAACGGTGTAAGCAGGCCCCAAACACCAAGGTTGGGAAGCTGGCCTCTGAAATCGTGACCCAGCCGTGGGAAAAGATTTTTATTGATCACATTGGCCCTCTACCCCTTTCTTTAAACAGAAATAAATAAATTTTGACTGTGGTCGATTCATTCTCCAAGTTTTGCCTCATGATACCAGGAAAAAATACCAAAGCAGAGACCACAGCTTCAGTCCTCACCAAGCAAGTTTTTTCAATCTTTGGCCCCCCTAAATATTTAGTCTCCGACAATGTTTCAAATTTCAAATCAGTAGTAATCAAGAATCTTTGTTTAGGCTTACAAAGATCCACTCCCTTCTCCACTCCACCCTTGACAAACAAAAAACTAAGCTAGCTGAACTACTGACTAAATTTCAAGAATTAAAAGCTAAAATATCTACTGAAGAACTACAAAAATTTGAAGAAGACCTAAATAAATCATTAATTGATGATGAAAAATTAGTAGAAAAACTAGAAATCAATCTTGAAAATGTAAATAAACCTAACCTAACCTCAACACCTATGAAACCAACTGAAGAAAAAACAGCTGAAACTGTAACCACAGTAAAAATTAACCAGCCTATGCAAAAAACTGAAACGCAAATCCAGCCTATTTCTAACCTAACCTCAACTTCATGTGAAAATCAAAATCCGCCCCATATTGTACATATTTTCAACAAACTGTCGCATCCTGCAGAAGTATATCCAAGCAAATTCACAATTTGCAATGGTTTAGAAATAAATCCCTTGCTTACATTTTTGAAAGATTTAGTGACAATCAAAACTGAAACAAATTTAACTGACATACAATTGTATGAAATTTTGCCTAGTTACAGTAAACCGCCATTGTCTACAAACATTATCCAAGGGAAAATTCAAGGTCTATCACTTGACAAATTACATGAGAATATCATTGCTACATTCATTCCCGTCACTCTTAGGGAAAAATTAAAACAAGACTTGATTTTTCGCCCACAGCATCCCACAGAACCTTTATCGCTGTATATAAATGAAATTAAGACAAACAACCAGATTTTAAAGGCAAATTTATCCGAACCAGATCTCATCTCTTTCATCAAAAATGGACTTAAGCCAGAAATCAGAAATCAAATTATATTTGAAAAGAACCCACTCACCTTCCAAGACTTAGATGAACTGTGTATCAACTTGAACAATGTAGGATACAACGATTATCTGCGTGACAAAATGTACCCTAGTCACAAACCACAACACAATTTTCCGCACCATAGTCAACTTCAAAACTTCACAGCAGCAAATCCTAGGCCTACTTCAGCACATTATACAAATCAACGCCCAAATCACCATAAGACTCAACATAACTTTGCTTCTACTTCAAAAAACCAAAATCCACCGATAAAAAGTTCTTTTATTTGCAACCGCAAAGACCATCTTGCAAAACAGTGTTATCATAACCCAAAAAACTTCTAAAAGAGGGAGTTACAAGCAACAACTCAATCAATACTTGTACTCCTGAAGAACAAAATTCAACTGTTATACATGATCATTCCCCTGGTTATAAAAAGGAATTTAGAAACCTAGTTAAGAGCTGGAATAAATTTAAAAAGGCGTTAAACAGAATAAAATCAAGATCAATGTAAATAATAGGTTACCTAGTATACAAACTTGTATCCACAAAAATTTAACTACACAAAGTTTATTGGATACTGGTTCAAGCCAAAACTTCATTAAAAATAGCCTATTTAAGCAACTCAAAAATCTAAAGGTCATAAAATCTATGCTACCATGGCAAGGTACAATGTTAGCGGCAAATGATACTCAAATCAAAGTACTTGGAAAATGCAAATTTAAAATTAGAATAAACAATTTTACATGGAATGTAAATTTTCTAATTATGGAAAACAACCCATATGACATGATTTTAGGCATACCTTTCATAACTGAGACAGGATTAATTATGGATTTAGAGCAAAATCTCTGTTACTTTAAATTCAAGCCACAGAATAAAATAAAGGTTACCACAACACAAGAAGAAGTCGATTCATCACTAAATCAACTAATAATTGGATGCACTGATATGCAACAGGAAGTTAATAAACTAATAGCTAATTACCCCAATGTATTCACTGACAAAATTGGATCTGCATTAAATTTAGAGGTAAAATTAGAGGTTACAGACAAAACACCAGTATGTATTCAAGGCCATACTATTTATCGCCACCCAATATAAAGAAAATGAAAGAAATCATAGATGATTTATTAGAACAGGACATAATTGAGTTTTCCACAAGTCAATATCCTTCACCTGCATTTTTAACTAAGAAAGACCGACTAGTAATTAACTACACTGAGCTAAATAAGAAACTAGTTAAGATGGATTACCCCATAGGCGATTTAAATAACCTGTATCAACATTTACAAGGAGCTCGATATTTTTCTGTGATTGACTTAAACAAAGCTTTTCTCCAATGCCCATTAACGACGGACAGTCGTCATTTAACCGCATTTTGTACCACATTTGGTAAATACCAATACAAAAGAGTAAGTTTTGGACTACAAATCGGCAGTAGTGTTCTGTCCATTTATCTTGACAATATATTCCACGATATTAATTTTGAATATTTGATAAAGTTTCTGGACGACATAGTCATTTACAGTAAAGATAAAGAATCCCACCTCAAGCATTTAAACGAAGTCATATCCCGTTTAGCTAAACACAATCTAACTGTAAACCAAGAAAAAGCCAAATTCTACTGCGAATAAATCAATTTCAGAGGCCAAAAAATGAAAAATAACACCATCACAATTGATCCTGACCGAACCACAAGCATCAAAATTTTTCCCGTGCCTACAACCTTAAAACAAGTCAGACGATTTGTTGGTATGACTGGATATTGGAACAAATACATACCGAAGTATTCTGAAATATGTGCACCCTTACATAACCTCAAAAATAAGGGAGTTAAATTTAAATGGACACCTGAATGTCAGAAAGCTTTTGAACAGCTAAAATATGCCATAAGCAATCCCCCTGTACTACAACTGGCTAACTTCAATAAAGAATTTGTACTTCAAACCGACGCATCCAAAATTCGAGCCGGGGCAATTTTATTACAGCGCAACCAAGATGAAGAATTATTACCTATAGCATATTTTTCCAGAAAATTCACCGAAGCCGAAGTAAAGTACTCCATATACGAAAAAGAAGCTCTAAGCGCTATTTTGGCTATGGACCATTTCAGACAATACCTTGAAGTCAAACCATTTAAGTTAATCACTGATAACGAATCACTGAGTTATGTTTTAAATGCTCGTAAACGTTTCGGTCGTTTAGCTCGTTGGACTGAACGGTTAATTGACCTAGATTATACTGTTGAACACAGAAGATCTGCAGAAAACCTATTAGCTGATTGTCTCTCTAGGCTATACCAAGAAGAGGAAGAAAAAGTGACCGAAAACCCTGAAAATCAAGAAACTTCACAAGAAAACCTAAATGAAATAATTACCAAGTGTAAACAAGTTGAAAATGTATATAGGCAAGCTACATCAGTCATAAACAGAAATGTAAATATTAATATTAAGGATCACCACCAATCAAAGAAGTAAAATCAAAAATGTTGTAATTTAATAGACGAAATACCACTAGCTCTTACCCAATTAAACAAACAGCAAGAATTGGACGAAGAATGCAAACTCATTATTGATAGTATTAACAAGGGCGAGAACAATTTAAGTTTTTTCATGAAAAATGACATACTGATGTACCGTAACTCAAAGGAAAAAAGCAAAATCTATTTACCTGAAACACTTTTCAATCTGATCTTTACATTTTACCATAACACTATTTTTGGAGGCCATTTTGGAATTTTAAGAACTACCGCACGAATTGAAGAATATTTTTACCATCCAAAATTAAAGGACTTCATCAAAACCCGAGTCAAATCCTGTAAAACCTGTATGATGAGCAAAAGCACCCAACGCAAATTTGAGGGAAAATTAATATCCACACCAGTCGAAAAAGTAATGAATACCATCTATTTAGATCTATTAGGCCCATTACCTCGCTCAAAAAAAGGAAATGTATATATTTTAGGAGTATTAGATGCTTATAATAGATATACCTGGCTATATCCTTTAAAGGAAAGCACATCAAAGGCCATAATAGAAAAATTAAAAGAAATATTTGCAAATTTTTCCATACCTACAACCATAGTGACAGACAACGCAAGCTACTTCATTTCCAAACAATTTAAAGCATTTTTATTCAGGAACTATATTACATTAAGAACTACTCCAGCTTATAGAAGCAGTGCAAACCGCACAGAACGAATTTTCCGTGACCTTGGAGCTCTATTAAGAAGTTTTTACCACAATAAGCAAACAGAATGGGACTCAGAATTGGATATGATTCAAATTAGCATAAACACCGCCTATAATTCCTCAATAAAAACAAGTAGCTTTAAGCTAATGTTTAATCACCAACCAAGCTGCACATTGTCAAATTTATGGAATTTAAATAGTTTAATATCACCTGAAGTAGCTATACAAGAGAGGCAAGAAAATTTAAGGAAAGCCATTAACAATGCAAGAAAAAGTGTCAAGCAAAATCAGAAGAGAAATAGATACTCGGAAACTAGAACCAAACATCCCTTCAAGTTGAACAGCTTAGTATTCATAAAAACTCATTTTCAAAGTAAAAAAATGAACAAGTTTTCCAAAAAACTAGCCCCTAGATACATTGGAACCTACAGACTTATCTATTGGCTAACTGATGTGACATGCCTAGTGCAAAAAACTAATGACCCTAGTGATGTGAGAAAAGTCCACATTATTGATTTGAAGCTATATCAACCCCATGAACAATTATCAAGACCATCAAAACATGTATTCTGTAAATATTTTATATTATCAAATGGTATATTATTTAAAGGTTATATTATTGTATAGGTTATGTGATCTAAAATGTAAAATTTTGCATGAAACAACTTGAGTAAAATATGCCTGTAAAAACTTGAAAAATTTGGAGCCTAGCCTACGATTGAAAATGATGTATCAATGATTTAGTTATGTTAAATTGAAATGTATTAAGTAGGAATTGTTTAAATTGTTAGTTATTAAGTTCACGAATTTAGAAAAATGATGTCAAACGAATAGGGAAACTCAGATTCCACCGAATACACGAAACAGAATGATTGGGCAGTATGTTTGAGGGAACGCTAGATGAGTAAATGGGAAACGCAAGGTTGTACGATTGATTTGAATGCTAGACGAGTGAATTTTAGTTATAAAGAACACGGACATAACGAACTACATTTCAAACACGCTAATAAACACTTTGAACACACATAACACACGCAAAAACTACAATTAAACATTTAGAAAACACGACATAACAAACACGGCACACAGAAAGGACAAAAAATTGGACAAAATGGTGGAAATCTTGGGCAATCTTGTAAGCAAAAATTACTTTGACCAATGTAAATCATTAAAATTTTGAGTTTGAAAGAATTGTATTGTGATTATAACAGATTTATTTTGTTTTGTTAGTACAAAAACATGCAAATAACAATATGTCATGTTAATTTAAATGTTCTATTGTTCGTAGAAAGCCATTTTAGTTTTTGCAAAGTCATATTTGATGAAAAATGTCATTTGTAAATAGATTGAACGTCACGAATTATGTTTTTGAAGATTGGCAATCTTGCAAGGTAGTTCTCTGTAACGTGCTGCACTCAAGCGGCAAAACTATTAACTACTACGCCATTTCATAAAACTGCAGCACATTGTAACGCGCATGATTGTATTGAGTATTAATAATTTTGAAAATGTATTAAGTATAGGAATTATAATTTGAATTTTTCTTTGAATGTAAATGTTTAAAATAAGTGAAATTTAAAAGGCACTGGGATATTTTGTACTGATTTTTGATTAATGAAATTTCACTATTTTGTATAAACATTATTATAGATAGAATAAATTCAATTTAAATTCAAATGTATATTAAAAATCATATAACTGTATTATTATTAGCTAATTAATTATAAATATTTCATTTTACCTGTTGGCAGCACTGGACATGGTGAAGCAGATAGCAAGGGCCCCTCAATTAAGGGTTCTGGCGTCAGTTGAAAATGACTCGAAGACACAGTTCACCAGTCAGTTCCCAATTACATCTTTGGAGGATTTTCTCCAGCTGGAGGATTAATTAAAAGATGAAGAGACTTCTAAATTGATGGTAAGTTTTTCCCTGATTAATCCACAAGCTTAAGTGCTTCTAGCCAGGTGGGTGATATGTTGTGGCAAAACCCATAACTAAGCCCAAAGACATATTCCGCCAGTTAGAAGAACCATAATCTGTTATCACAATTTGACAATATATTTTGAAATGATTAATCTGACAATATATTTTGAAATGATTAATTTGACAATATATTTTGAAATAAAGAATATTTTGATTTGATTCGATTTGAAATGATTTTCGTTTTAAACTTAATATCCCAACTTAAGTAACTATATTTCTTCATTCATAAATATATCAGTGGTGTATTGATATCTTGCCTTTTTATTTAATTTTGGGATGTTTGTGAAATGCTAAGGTACAAGATTCTAAGATAGCTGAAAATAACTAAATTGAAATACCTTCCTTTAACATGTATTATTGTTCAGTTTTTGACTTGTCAATTATGCATGTATATGAATGGTTTTGGATTCTACCAATAAATACTTTCCCACATTTGTACCATCCATGTGTAGGTTAGTTCATTTATAATTAGTGAATTTCCTTTGGAAAGTGAACTATTAGCATGACCCGCACGGTGAAACTTATGCCCGGGACCACCATAGAAGTTCCTAACGTGACCCCCTGAGCACGTTTTGGGGGTCATTCAAAATTTTATATATATATATATATGTGTGTGTGTGTGTGTGTGTGTGTGTGTGTGTGTGTGTGTGTGTGTGTGTGTGTGTGTGTGTGTGTGTGTGTGTGTGTGTGTGTCTGTGTGTGTTTGCACTCTAGCGGTCACATTTTTGTCCGATTTACTTCAAATTTGGTAGTGACGTTCCTGTCTCTAATCAGTTGGTCAAGTTCGTTGGGCAAAACAATCGGAAAACTCTAAACCCCTTTCTTGGGGATTAATCTTTCAAATTTCGAGTTTTGGGCCCAAAAAGGGTCAGAAAAGCCCCGTGTGTAAAATTAATGCATTTAAAAATATGGGAATTAGTGAGGTGAAAGTTCTAACCCCTTTCTCGTCATTCAAGCTTACATATTTTCCGAGTTATTAAAGAAAATGTGGTTTGACTAAACACAGTACGTTGTCTTATGGGGGTTTTACATTAGAAAAGCCTGTTATTCCTTTGTTGAGTACTTTTATCATCCCCAGCAACCTCACACCTACTTTCAAGCCTGTTTGGATCTTCGCCTAACATTATAATGCACAAAATTATATTCCCAGCTTTGCAGGTAAATGAAACCAGGAGCATCAGAACAGCCAAAAAATCACTGTTTTCAGATTTTAATAAAAATTGGAATAAATGTATGTTTTTACACTGATGCTGAGTTTTAACAGTTTTTATGTGGAAATTCACTTCCCTCACGTCAGCGTGCTGCGTGCGAACTCGTTTTAATGTTTCGGGAAACCATATTTTTATACATTATTTTAACACCATTCTAATATTTTGGTAGGATACGGTCCAAACCCTATTCTGAATAACTTCGAGCAAACTTTTCTTATAAATCATCATAAATCACTACAGCACAATGACAAATGACAAATTTTGCTATATATTGAACTAAAAAAAATATGATCTGGTAAAGTTTGGTACCCAGGCTAACCATTACACCACCGATCCAGTTTATTTGAAAATTAACTGTATCTTATAATTTGATTTGGTAATAAAGAAGACAACTTCTTGATTCAAACCAATTTGTAAACAAATTTTTAGTCATAATAAATTTGTGGAGTGGAGAAGGGCCGTCGAGAACCTCTCAAAGGCTAGGCAACGTAGGCAGCAAAAGTACGATCTGAACAGACTGCCCAACCCCTACAAGACCGGTGATTGGGTAATGTTCAGAGAACACCACCTCAGCAAGGCTGCCGAATCAATCAACAAAAAGCTGCTGCCTGTCTGGTCCAAACCTTGTGTTATTGAGTCATTTTCTTCACCCGTCACCGCACGTTTGTTAAACCCCTCAACAGGCAAGTTCATTAGGAACGCTCATGTTTCGCAGTTAAAAAGATTTTTTCAGCCAAAATATTAAAGACCTTTTACCCAGACCAGAAACGCTCTACAAAAGTGATATTAGGTTAAGTCTTCTCTCTATGTCGCTGTCCCCGCCAACGCCCGGGGGACTGTGAGTCTCAGGGTATCCTTCCCTAGGATGGGTTGCCCTACACGTCCTCCCCCGTGCGTTGTCGGCCAAGTCTTTCCCCTTCCCTTTTCGTCTCCGACACCCTCACTGGGTCTTGTAAGGAATTTTTTTTCCGATTGAGATTAACCTTTCTGCGGATGGTTACCTTTTTTTGTCTTATTCATTTTTTCACCATCACAGAAAGAGGCTCAGTGGTGGCACCTTCTGTGGTGACCCTTGTGCTAGTCGAGTGTTTGGAAGACAAACTCTTTTACTGCACTTTAATTTTTCCCTTTGCTCTTTTCACACTTCTTAGCTTAAGGTAGTTAAGTTAAAAATTTTCAGGTTACAGTTAGATATATTAAGTTAAAGCGTCGATGTTAAAACATACAGGAACAGGACTCATTTTTAACTAAACAATACCCGGGCATTAGGAAGATTGATTTTTTCCCCCCAAATAGTCCGCAAGCACCTATCCTTACCTGAAATTACCGCTCATCACAGCGTAATTGCAAGCGCAATATTCTTCTGCATGCGAAGCAAAAAAAAAAAAACAAAAAAAAGGGTTTTCAACAGTTTTGCAGATCCTTCCAAACTCCACAACTCTCACTCACTTCAGAAACAGATTCCGCGGACCTCACCAGTCTAGCCTTGGTAACCCGGCGCCAAACATGGGACAATCCCACGGTACCCCAGTTAGGAAAAGACCAACCCATCAGTTATTGGACCGCCGCATTGCGACCAACCTTTCATCACCTTCACCACGACAGTTCACCTTAAAAAAAAAAAAAATATTTAGCAATCATCACCGATCAATACAGTTAATACCCCCAAACTATTAAAATAACACCATGACATCTGCACAATCAAAAATTTACATTAAACAGTACAACCGACAACCAAATGATATTATTTAAAGACAGAATAATAAAGTGATTTCAAACAATATCAGTTACCAGTGCTTTATTTGGACAGTGTCAGTTACTTGGACAGTAAAATAGACATTTTCTCAACCGCAAGTTCACATCATCAGCTCCAAGTGACAGAAGTCATATTCCGACACCAAGTTCCGAGAGGACGGCAACATCTTCAAAGGCAGATCCAGCAGAGCCTCAGCATTGTCCACACCAACAGCAACGCGGTGATCAGGACCTGCTGGGAGCACATCTCACCCTGCTGCCTGGACTCCTCGGCTGTTCCAGTTTTCTCCATCACCTGTCAGTGGGGAACCAGCCAAGTCGATGCCTGAGCAAGACCTCCTCTCGGACTCCCCCCCCCAAAAAAAAATCACCGAAGACCTCGTAATCTTCTCCACCTCCGTGCGATTTTGAACTTATAGCAAAAAAAACAAAAAACATGTTTTTGTGCGTGCAGTTGTCCGTCCCTTTTACTGTCGCTTTCCAACTTTCTGTTTCAGCTGTGCCAAGATCGCAGTGGTCACAAGCTTGCTAGGTTAGGTTAATTTAGCTGTCGCACCCAACATACTTTCCTCTATTCGCGAGGGGGGGTGGATCCCGATCCCTGCCGTGGTTGGTCAACCAAAACAATCAGCTGTTTCCCCAAACAAACGTTGCGAACGAGGTTCCAAGTCGAAGCCAGACTGGTCAGGGGTTTTCGCCAATCCTCATCTGTTCTCGGCTTCCCTTGAGTTAAAACCGGGATCATGACATCTCGGGACCCAGAGCACGATAGAGGGAGGCAAAAAACCACTCAAAACACTCAACAACCTCACACCCTTCAGCAAAACTGATTCTTTTTCTTTTTCTTTTGCCGTAAGGGGAGTGGTTGTGACGCATAGCGTCACGCTATTTTATATAGTACGCGCAAACTGCGTCGCGGAGCCACTGCCAGGAGCACTTCACCTGTCGCGCCGTTGACAGAGCGATTAACCTATTTTCCGTCTTGTCAACGAAATCTGGCTCAGCGTCCTCTCCCCCCCCCCTTCCTGGTTACGCCGGTCTCCGGAACGGACGTCTTCAACTTCAAGTCTCCAAGAAATTTGCACAACCGATAAGTTTAATTTTAAGTATAGGGTATTTTGGAGACAGTATGATTGGCTAAGCAGCTTATTAAGGGGAAACCCATAAGGTTCGCCCCGATACCGGAATGTAGGGAACAAATAGTAGTGTTCGGGCCTGGCCCGAACACTCTCCAAAAGGTTAAATTTTCACCACGTTGAGACATAATTAATCAGACTCCCCAGAAGATTATCCATAGTTTTTGATTAGCTTGCAGTAATTCTATACATTCATTTACCTTAAAGGTTAGTTACCATGCCTAGATCAGTATTGCAATAACCTCAGATGCCAATTTAATATATATCAGTTTTTGGAAGGATCGTTAGTTAGTTCGTTACAGATATTTAGATTAAATCAAAGCTTCCTAAGTAGGCTTTCTGGTCTTGGGTAAAAGATCTCCGACCCTCTGGTCCTCCAAGCACGTTTCCCACCTTAGTTATAATAGTTGGTACAGGTATTGCAACACAGGCGTGGAAGACAGTCCCACTTCCATTTAGGTATTACAGCCCATTATTTCTAATTAGTAGCAGAGTCAGCACGCCCAATAGTCTAGTCCACCAAATTAACCATCTGGTTCCGCCCTTTTAATCCTACATATGGTAGCCTATAATTAACTATTTCCCCCCCTCGGCTACATTTGTTGTTTATTATTGTTTGGTAAAGTAAAAGAGACGAAAGTTAATAAGTTCATCTAGTCTTAGCATCACATCTGCGTGATAAAGGAAGTGCCATTTTTAATACGGTAGCCTAGTTTTTATACAAATAAGTTTTTAGTCTCTTTGAGGTCGGCTCAACATGTCTGATAATTTTAATTCTGATCATAAACACAAAATATATTGATATTTAAGACAGAACAAAATTATCTAAACAACCTATTTTGAGTAACTTGAGAAACAAAACAATTCTGTGCATATCCTGGTAGAAAAAAAACATTATTTTAATAACTTACCGCACAATATTAAACACTTTTACATCCTATTGATGTACATTTGACATCATATTGACGGACATTTTCCATCAAATTTTTCTTTTCTATACTGCTTGTTTTATATAAATTTGATGGCAATATGATGTCATGTTTGATCGGTTTTTACGTCGTTTTTACATAGAATTGAGTGCCCTTTTTACTTCCAATTGACATCAAATTGGTGTAATTTTGACGACATTTGATGTCAAAATGACAACAACAATATTAATGATATTGATATTTTTTACATAAATGTTGTGTCAAATTGATGTACTTGTGCTATATGGTATCCCGGTATCCTTACAGGGATATCGCATCTCGCAGACATTAAGAGCAATTCAGTGGAAATATAGGTTACATAAAATATTTTTAGTGTCGCATAAGAACAAGACATACACTGCATGGAAACAGTTAAATGGTCTTACTTTCTAAACTGCTCCAATCCATTCACAAAATCAAGCACACAAAAATATGTCAACAGCCATACTCTCCATTCAAACTTAAAAGGGAAACAGCACAGTAACAGTCTGCAGTTATAGACTCATGTTCACTCAACAAACACCAGAAACAAAGTGAGAAAATACATAATTCCGTGTTGCGCAGTGCGGAGCTAGGAAAACACAACTGCGTAGAGCACTGAATAGCACGGAGCGCATTGTGTAATGCGCAGTGCGCTCCGCACAAAATGAGGAGCTAGGATAACCCAGCTTTATATCGTCACAAATTTAACCTCAATGTAGGCCTACCCAGTTGCGTGTTAAGTTCATATTATTGATGAGCTTACTAACCATTCTATAAATATCTGCATGACAGAATAAGGAAAATGTAAAATACTTGTATATGCCTAGGCATATACAGTAGAAACTCGCTAACACGACGCTGAATAGCACGATTTCCTTGATAACAATAGCATTTTTAGGGAATTTCCCCGGTAGGGAAGAAGCTATTACCGTAGTCCCGGCCTATTGACCTAGGCCCGGGCCAGTGATAACTTTTCGTTTTGAGGACCCCAGATGCCAAAAACGCCATTCGTTTGGCTGGGAATATACAGGGTAAGTCAGACAACCCGTCCAACATATGTAACGGGAGAACGGTTTTGTCTAAAGTCATCCAAAATTTCTCCCACTAAATTGCATAAGGGCAATCTATTTAAAAAATTGTCATCAAAATCTATGTACAGGTGCCCCAAAACTGAATGTCACGGTTTCGAATCACAAAATTGTCTTTTGTGGACATTGGACAAATCATACATAGTTTTAAAGGTCTCCTTAAGAGAAACATTTTGGCAAAAACAGAATTCACATATCTTTATCCGTTTAAAAATGGCGGTCATTTCTGTGTAAAATATTCATATTTCCGGAATACCCTATATTTTCTAAACCACAACTCTTATCTTTTTTCCAACTCAAATTTCCAACTTGTGTTAAACTCAGCTTTACTAGCTTGGTATGCTATATGACGGTCTTTTAAAAAAAATCTGTAATTCCATAAATTTATGTTTTTGAAAATGCTTATATGCCAAAAACTCAAAAAAGTCAAATGGTAGCATATGTTAAAAAAACATACCATTGGAAATGTCTTGTGAAACGTAGCAACTTTATAATTTACATTAACATTGCATCTCTTTTCGTTTTTAATTTACATATAAATTGATTGAATTATAGATTTTTTTCAAAAAATACCGTCATGTAGCATACACAAGTCAAGCTGGGTTTATCACAAGTTGGAAATTTGAATTGGAAAAATGATACGAGGTGTGGTTTAGAAAAAAAGGGTGTTCCGTAAATGTCACTATTTTAAACAAAAATGGCCGCCATTTTAAAACGGATAAAGATAAGTGAATTCTGTTTCCGCCAAAACGTTTCTCCTGACGAGACCTTTAAAATGATGTATAATTTGCTCTATGTTCACGAAAGAAAACTTTGAGATTCGAACCCGAGACCTTCAGTTTTGGGGCACTCTGTACCAAAACCATTGTGATGAAAATATTTTTAATAGATTGCCCATTTGAAATTTAGTGGGGGAAATGTTGTTGGATGACTTTAGACCAAATCGTTCTCCAGTTATTATTGCTGGACTGGTGGTCTGACTCACTCTGTATAAAACCCTCTCTGTATAAACTCACTCTGTACATTGTGTTGATTTTTTTATGCTCCCAATTGGGATCTCATAAACTATAATAGTTACAAGGAAGGTTAAATGAGCAAAGTAGTGCGTAATTATACTAAACATTTTATATCTTGCTTATTTATGGACGCATACAAACGAAACTTGGTATACAGCTTCATCTGGTTGTGGACTATTGTCATTTCCACAAAAAAGGAATTCTTACCAATTATTCCCGTAGTAGCAAACCTGCGTACTCAGCCCCCATGTTATTCTTATGGAGAAAAATCTAAATAGTATAAATCGATTATTTATGCATGTTTGGGGCTGGATGTTTTTGGGAAAGATAAGAAAGATAGGCGAAGGACCAATGTGAAGAGCAAAAGATGAATGATAGTAATGGAAAAATTATAATATATAACAAACATTTATTTTACATACAGTAATAGATAAGTAAGGACTGGCAGGCTGGTTATTGACATAGAAAAGACAAACATGTTATGTATTGTAGTTCATAGTTTGTACTAATTGTTTTAAGGCACTGATCACAAATATTAGGGTATTTATAATTAAACAAAATGAAAATAAAATGTTCAAAAGAAGTTTATATTAATTACTTATCCACTCACCAAGTTGGGTGACAGTTCTGACCTTAAAGTCACTACTTTGGATGAGGCATGTGGAGATCAAATGAGTCAGGAGATGGGATGAAAAGGTTTGAAAATCTAGACGTTCTAGAGGTTCTAGAAGTTCTAGAGGATCTAGAAGGTCTAGAAGATCTGAAAGGTCCAGGGTTATGGATGATGTCACTCACTTTATTACAGGTACATAGTTTGGGGGTTTTAACCAGCGTGTCATTGAAAAACAATTAACATGAAGTGGGATCTAAAAATACATACATTATCATGTTGATAATTGACAAAACGGGAAATCAAACGGGAAGAGGATGAAATGTTAACAAAAAATAAACTGGGAGTGGTTATTTGCTGGTCTGTTTAAGTGAGAAGAAAGTTTGTTATTATAAAATAGGTAACAATGAAAATGTAAAAAAATATATCAGGTGAGAATAAAAGTATAGGAAAAGAGAAGTATTTAAAATCAAATTAAAATAAAAACATATGGTTTTAATTGGTTGGGTAAAACTGTGATGAACCAGGCTCTTGTTGAGTAGTTGGGAATTAATTATTTTTAAAACCACATTATATAAATCCAGAACACATATAAGTCCTGAACAATGCACATAAATTAATAAAACTTGGTATGTGACTTCACCTAGTTGAGTTATATTGATATTTGCATGAAAACCGATATTTTGTGTTCCTTGTTGCAGAAAACCTGCTTACTCGGCCCCCATGTTATTCTTATGGAGAATAATTAAATTGTTATATATCACTTATTTATGAATGTATATTGATGAAACTTGGTATGAGGCTTCACCTAGTTAAATTATATTTATATTTGCATAAACGCCGATTGTTTGCATTTCTTATTTCAGCAAACCTACGTACTCATCACCAATGTCATTCATATGGAGAATAATTAAAATTATATACATCGCTACTTGTGAATCTATTTTTATGAAACATGGTATGCGGCTTTATGTGATATTAAGACTATGCACTGGAAATTCGCTGAGTACGCAGGTTTGATGCGACGGGGGTATTTTATACTTTTTACATATAATTATTTCTAAATCCACACTTTAGTTTACACTATTGAATTCAACTTATAAAACAAACAATTTGGTATTTTGATCATCGCTCTACAAGTGCTAAACACGGTACGTTGTCCAATGTTAATCTTATGGAGAATAATTAAAATTTTATCTCACTTATTAATGAACATATATATGTATAATGAAACTTAGTATGTGGCTTCATATGGTTGGGGTTTATTGGCATTTACATATAAACCCCATTTTTTGTGGTCGCTATGGCAGCAAACCTGAGTACTCAGCAGCTTTAATGTTATTCTTATGGAGAATAAGAAACATGTGATATCTCGCACATAATTTGTTTAAAAACCCGACTTTTGTGGTCTTAGATGCAACAAACCTGCATACTCAGTCCTAATGTTTTTCCTATGAAGAATAAATAAAACGTCATATCTTGTTTATTTATGAATATGCTTTGATGAATGTTGGTATGTGGCTTCATGACGTAGTGAAGTACCATTTGGAATTCGCTGAGTATGAAGGTTTGCTGCAACGGGGGTATTTAAATCCCCGTGAGTTTGCCAAACACTTAATGTAAAATGGACCTCTGTATTAAGACTATTATTATTTTACAAACCTCAAAAGCACGACTTTTTCGTCATTTAGATCGCAGTTCTAACACGACTTCAACCTCAGTAGTACGTCGTTTTACATAATGGAACCTTTACAGCACGAGTTCAAAGTTCCCTGATTGTTAAACACCATTAGGTTTCAACAATATTTTTCCAAATAAATGCGTCTTATTACAATGTTTAAATAAATTGAATTACTTCCCACGTAAATTAGGCCTAATTGAATGTAGCTATTTAATTTAATAAGCTGATTACTTACAGACATATTTACAAATAAAATACTAGGGTAATTGCCAATTATCCTTAAAGATTTAAGCGTTAAGTTACAGTATAAACAATATTCGACGTAATCACACTAGTTGTATCGTTTTAGAGCGTTTACAAACATATTAAATCCAGTCGGCTGGATTGAATCTTTTGCTAATTTTTGGATTTTGTTTTCATGCTGGATGGCAGTAAATAACCTGTTTACTCTATCGTTCACAAAATAAACATTGTTGAGTCAGCCTAAATTGACTTCACTAATTGCAATATACGCGATGCATCGTTGAAAGATACTGACCACTAATAAATTTCTTCAAGCTTGCTGATTCCTTTTACTACAATCTATAACCATTTTGTCCGTTCTTTGATAGAAAATATACGAGTTTTATAATCAGCTATTTAGAGTAACTTAAAATAGTGATAAACTACGTTTTAAAAACTTATTTATTTATATTCTAAATTTAATGATTTTAATAATGTAAGTTAAATGTTCGAATATAGAGAGATTGATCTTTTATTTAAAACAAACCGCTTGTAAAATTTTTCAAAAGAAACCTCAAAATGAACCGGTCAAACAGGTACAAAGTTTACATTTCACCCAATGTTAAATTGCCGTAAGAAGGTAAAATGTTAAAATATATGTATTATTCACTTTCATTTGACACCACCCGCGTGTAAATCGGTTCGATGGAAGTTTCAAACGTTCACCCAGAAAAGTTTTAATATAATTTGCTTAAAAGCAAATCCATTTCCCCAAACCAACAAACCATGGTAAATTTTAAAGTAGCAAAAGGTGTAATGAAAGACTTATCTTGTTAGCAATAGTTTTATTGATGAAATCTGACTTTAGACTTGAGGATTATATTAAGCCATGTGACTGTCGTGTATGTAACGGGACTTGGAAGAGCACTTTCCTATAGCGTCATAGGTCAATTTGCCGAGTCCTATTAAGATAATAGGTATGAGGAAGCGAGGGGCGACTTCATCCTTCTTCAGCAGATCCGCCGCAGCCACTCCAAGCTCTTTTTTAAACTCTGGGCTACCTTGATGATAAATTTTAAAGTCGTTTACTTTCCCAGCTTTTTCCAACTTAGTAACCAGCTTAATCAGGTCGTTGCTTTCTGCTTTGTACTTAATAAACTGTTCCGCCAAAATCTTCTCTAACAATGTTGTAAGATCTTTATTGCTGTATGTCTTTCCACTGGACTTCAACTTTGTAAGTTCTTTTATCACATCTTTGTAATAGTTATCCATTAAAGTTTTAGATTTCTGAAGTAGTTCCTGAAAGGGAAGTCACTTTAAATTTGTGTATTAAAATACACACATAATCTAATATATTCTATTTGCACAAAAATAACTACAGTATTAAGAATCAAGAATCAAGAATTAAGAATTTTTTATTTGTCATGTAACTATACAAGTAGCATTGACAATGGTCTGTTTTTACAAATAAAAAAGGTAAAACTTCAGGATAAACTAATACATAAAAATAAAAATAAAACAGTTAACAACTAAACATTGATTTTGTCAGATAAAAACTCCTGGACACATTACTACTCTTTAGATATTAAAAATTATTTTAATTTGCCTCTGAACCTTCTCACATCTGACTCCAATTTAATAACTAAGGGTAACGCGTTAAAAAGTTTTATTATGGGGAAGCATGACTGTTTCTCAAAAAAAGTGGTGTTGTGGTAAGGTGTGGATAATGTTGTTGATGCATGCCTGGGATTATAATGACTGGTCTTACGAAAATGAAACAGGTGTTTGTTTTTTATGTAAAAAGAAAGACTTTCATAAATGTAAATGCAAAAAAGTGTTATCAGGTTATTTCCGGAAAACACGCCTCGACATGAATCAGTCTTCTTCATTGAAAAAAAAATCTATTCTAATTGCTTTCTTTTGCACACGAAAAATCGTTATTGATTTTGTGGACTCTGCTCCCCATAATGGGATGCCATAATTAAGATGTGGATACACGCACCCGAAGTAGGCAGTTAAAAGAACACTGGAATCAGAAAACTTAGACAATCTTCGAAGAATAAAAACGCCACTATTCATTTTGCTAGAAACTTTATCAATATGGTAAGAAAAATTTAGGCGGGGATCTACAATTAAACCCAAAAAACTTGTGTGTTCGCAGGAATTAATTGCATTCTCACCAATAAACAAGCTAGAGGAGTCATCAAATGGGTTCCTCAACTTGAAATCAATAAAGTGAGTTTGTTCAGCATTAACAGAAAGATTATTATCAACCAGCCACTGCAATAACAAACTACTTTGTATGAAGGATTCAATTTCATGATCACTACGGGAAGAATTACTCATGTTCAAAAAGGTGTCATCGGAAGTGGTGTTGTGGTAAGGTGTGGATAATGTTGTTGATGCATGCCTGAGATTATAATGACTGGTCTTACGAAAATGAAACAGGTGTTTGTTTTTTATGTAAAAAGAAAGACTTTCATAAATGTAAATGCAAAAAAGTGTTATCAGGTTATTTCCGGAAAACACGCCTCGACATGAATCAGTCTTCTTCATTGAAAAAAAAATCTATTCTAATTGCTTTCTTTTGCACGCGAAAAATCGTTATTGATTTTGTGGACTCTGCTCCCCATAATGGGATGCCATAATTAAGATGTGGATACACGCACCCGAAGTAGGCAGTTAAAAGAACACTGGAATCAGAAAACTTAGACAATCTTCGAAGAATAAAAACGCCACTATTCATTTTGCTAGAAACTTTATCAATATGGTAAGAAAAATTTAGGCGGGGATCTACAATTAAACCCAAAAAACTTGTGTGTTCGCAGGAATTAATTGCATTCTCACCAATAAACAAGCTAGAGGAGTCATCAAATGGGTTCCTCAACTTGAAATCAATAAAGTGAGTTTGTTCAGCATTAACAGAAAGATTATTATCAACCAGCCACTGCAATAACAAACTACTTTGTATGAAGGATTCAATTTCATGATCACTACGGGAAGAATTACTCATGTTCAAAAAGGTGTCATCGGAAAAAAGACAAAGATCAACAAATGACACACTTGTATGGATATCATTTATAAAGAGTAAAAACAGGATCGGAGCCAACACCGACCCCTGTGGCACACCACATGTGACAACAATTTCACCAGATTTCTGAGAAGAAATACATTCCCTTTGATCTAAATGCGGAATCTTGACTGCTTGGGTTCTACGTTCTAAGAATGATGAAATCCAATTAATTGCATTACCTCTAATGCCGACGTGATCCAATTTCCCGAACAGCAGTTTATGATTCACCATATCAAAAACCTTGCTTAAATCCAAAAATATACCAATTTTTAAAAACATAGACAAAAGTTATTTTTGAATGGTTAACTGTGCTAATCTGCAGGATGACATCTACAGAATAGAGAAAATGTAACGAAATTGTGACAATTGGAGCAATTGGAGAATTCCGCTTTAGTTGGAGCAACCACAACTTTTACTGTAAATACAGTAAGTTGAAGTTGCCTTACTCATAAGTATCGAACCTTTCTCGGAAAATAATATCCTCCCCCATTTAACTCTGATAATTTGTATTAATAATATTTTAGTAAGGCGAAAAAAATATTCATATAGGATAAATAAACTACGTCTCACAACACTAAAACACCCTTATACTGTACTTACAGGCAATACGGCAAAATATACACAAAAGATGGTGCAAGGCGATCGATTTCACCAGTTACACTGGTCATCGTCTGGCCCAATCAGATAATGACAGAAACAAAATGGCGAACAGGGTGACTCATGTAAGACGTCTCAAAACGGATTGCATACGAACCACTTGACCTAGAAGGATGATATAAAATTATTTCCTACTAAATCGACCCCTCGTGGAGTTACGGAGAAATAATAGGAACATCAGCGCTATTATTTACTCTGAGCTCCAGGGGCGAAACTAAAAGTGAATAACATCGGATGTCACTACTAAGGGTTATGTATACATTGTAGATTGTGACAATTAATATGGTAATTTCTACATATGACAACAACTATTATTATATCTTCTTTGAGTCAGCCTAAATTGACTTCAGTAATTGCAATATACGCGATGCATCGTTGAAAGGTCCACTAATAAATTTCTTCAAGCTTGCTGATTCCTTTTACTACAATCTATAACCATTTTGTCCGTTCTTTGATAGAAAATATATGTGTTTTATAATCAGATTTTTAGAGTAACTTAAAATAGTCATAAACTACGTTTTAAAAAGTTATTTTTTTATATTCTAAATTTAATTATTTTTATAATGTAAGTTAAATGTTCAAATATAGAGAGATTGATCTTTTATTTAAAACAAACCGCGTGTAAAATGTTTCAAAAGAAACCTCAAAATGAACCGTTCAAACAGGTAAAAAGTTTACATTTCACCCAATGTTAAATTGCCGTAAGAAGGTAAAATGTTAAAATATATGTATTATTCACTTTCATTTGACACCACCCGCAAGTAAATCGGTTCGATGGAAGTCTCAAACGATCAACCGGAAAAGTGTTAATTTTGTGTTTTAATATATAGGACTTTAAAAGCAAATCTATTTCCCCAAACCAATAAACTATGGTACATTTTAAAGTAGCAAAAGGTGTAATGAAAGACTTATCTTGTTACCAATAGTTTTATTGATGAAATCTGACTTTAGACTTGAGGATTATATTAAGCCTTGTGACTGTCGTGCGTTTAATGGGACTTGGTAAAGCGTCCTTTCTTTAGTCCTTTTCTAAAGCGTCATAGGTCAATTTGCCGAGTCCTATTAAGATAATAGGTATGAGGAAGCGAGGGGCGACTTCATCCTTCTTCAGCAGATCCGCCGCAGCCACTCCAAGCTCTTTTTTAAACTCTGGGCTACCTTGATGATAAATTTTAAAGTCGTTTACTTTCCCAGCTTTTTCCAACTTAGTAACCAGCTTAATCAGGTCGTTGCTTTCTGCTTTGTACTTAATAAACTGTTCCGCCAAAATCTTCTCTAACAATGTTGTAAGATCTTTATTGCTGTATGTCTTTCCACTGGACTTCAACTTTGTAAGTTCTTTTATCACATCTTTGTAATAGTTATCCATTAAAGTTTTAGATTTCTGAAGTAGTTCCTGAAAGAGAAGTCACTTTAAATTTGTGTATTAAAATACACACATAATCTAATATATTATATTTGCACAAAAATAACTACAGTATTAAGAATCAAGAATCAAGAATTAAGAATTTTTATTTGTCATTTAACTATACAAGTAGCATTGACAATGGTCTGTTTTTACAAATAGAAAAGGTAAAAATTCAGGATAAACTAATACATAAAAATAAAAATAAAACAGTTAACAACTAAACATTGATTTTGTCAGATAAAAACTCCTGGACACATTACTACTCTTTAGATATTAAAAATTATTTTAATTTGCCTCTGAACCTTCTCACATCTGACTCCAATTTAATAACCAAGGGTAACGCGTTAAAAAGTTTTATTATGGCGAAGCATGACTGCTTCTAAAAAAAAGTGGTCTTGTGGTAAGGTGTGGATAATGTTGTTGATGCATGCCTGAGATTATAATGACTGGTCTTACGAAAATGAAACAGGTGTTTGTTTTTTATGTAAAAAGAAAGACTTTCATAAATTTAAATGCAAAAAAGTGTCATCAGGTTATTTCCGGAAAACACGCCTCGACATGAATCAGTCTTCTTCATTGAAAAAAAAACTATTATAATTAATTGCTTTCTTTTGCAGGTGAAAAATCGTTATACAAAGATCGTTATGGGGACGCTGCTCCCCATAATGGGATGCCATAATTAAGATGTGGTTAAACGCACCCGAAGTAGGCAGTTAAAAGAACGCTGGAATCAGAAAACTTAGACAATCTTCGAAGAATAAAAATGCCACTATTCATTTTGCTAGAAACTTTATCAATATGGTAAGAAAAATTTAGGCGGGGATCTACAATCAAACCCAAAAAACTTGTGTGTTGACAGGAATTAATTGCATTCTCACCAATAAACAAGCTAGAGGAGTCATCAAATGGGTCCCTCAACTTGAAATCAATAAAGTGAGTTTTTTCAGCATTAACAGAAAGATTATTATCAACCAGCCACTGCAATAATAAACTACTTTGTATGAAGGATTCAATTTCATGATCACTACGGGAAGAATTACACAGGTTCAAAGAGGTGTCATCGGCAAAAAGACAAAGATCAAGAATTGACACACTTGAAGAGGAGAACAGCCACAGCGGATGGAGGTGAACGGTGAGGAAGAGGAGGGGCAGCGCCAGCCCGTGGGCGAAGAGGACGAGGAAGAAGAGTTTCCCGTTTAGTTGTATATGTTAATTATATAAAAAAACAATTGTAAATAGTATTTGTAAGTAATTATATGGCAATAGCTTTATGTATAGTATGAACCCGAGTTTATTTCCTCCCCTTCGCACACTTAAAAGTCATAAGCCGGTAGGCTCAGAATAACTCAAGTGTGAGAGAGAAATGCGTTATGGGCCGGTTGACCCGAGCCGTGCAGCTTAAAAATCCCCCGCCAACCGGAAGCGATTGGCGGCGCGTGTCGGGGATAGCCCTGAAGGAACTGCCCAGCGGCTCGGTGACGCTCGAGGGTGCACCCTCGAGTTACTCAGCGGCTTGCTGATGTCCGAGGGGTATCGTGCCGCGCCCTCTTTGGCGGCCTTCACTGCCGCTTGGCGGGGTCTCAGCCAGTAGCACGCGCCGATGGTATATAAACCTGAGGTCCAGCCCCGCTGCCTTGGTTTTACTAATATCCTTATCCAAATGGAATAAAGAGAAAGGAGAAATGAAAACACAAGCTTTATCATAACGAGACATGTATTGAACAGTAATAAGGTTATACACACTACAGAAAAAGAATAACCTTAAACAAAGAAAAACTAGTTTTAAGCAAATACTCAGTCCGGGGGATTGTCGCCAGGCGCTTCTCAATCTGGGTGGTGTTCATCGCGGGCGGAAGCAGTCCCCGCCGGTTGTGTGATACCTTCATTACTACCAGTTGCACACTTTATCACCACCGGCTTCACTGTCTATGTCAAACCAGTGACTCTGGGGACTCCTGAATAACGGTCCACCCAAAGGTTTTTCAATCGCGTTATGATGTTCATAATCATAATGTAGATTTCATAGTCTTTATTTTCATCCAAATATAAGTTGCAACCATGTGTATGCTGACCTCTATGATGTAACTGGATGTTCAAGAACACATTACCCCGATTGGTGGGATTTTGTATTGTATGTTGATAACCGGAATCGACCCAACTGACAGTCGGTGGTGAATCGTTCGAATATTTTTCCTCAAGCCCCAAGTCTCGAGGTAGTTCCAGGGGATTTCCACTTCTACTGTTGTCGTTTATGCAACTGCTATCGGCACATATGCTTACGTTCTGAGAACCTCTCCCTTCGGATATTTGGTTGGATGATGGTGATGCAAAGTCTCCAGATATCTCCAGAGCATTTTTGCCACTTTCAATGTCGTTTATGCAACTGCTATCAATACATGTGTTGACTTTCTGCGGACCTCTTCCTGCCGAGGTTTGTATGAACGATCTCGGTTGTGAGGAACGATTGTTTCTTCGCTTCTTTCTAACACTGAGGTTGTGCTAACGATGATGGAGACGAAGGCCATCTCGCTACGTGAATGAATCCTCGCAGTATGGACATTTCCAGGACATTTCACCAGCTTCGATGTTGTGGCGACTGATCGTTTCAGTGATGGTGCTGGCGGTGGTTGTTCAGGACTTTGTGGAGGAAAGTACATGGTGCTGTAGCCTTCCATCGCTTCCAACTCCTTCAACAACGTCTGGACTGATTCATCCACTTGGATTGCACTAGCCATATTTGAGTTTATCCCTGCAACATCACTAGACAAACTGAAGGTGTGCGTCTGCATTTATATTCACAAAATCCATCTCAAGAAGTGTTTCTTTAATTCGACCAATCATAGGGCAGAACGTCTAATTTTGACCAATCAGAGGGCAGGATATTTCCACCAATCACAGTGCCCGCATTTGCTTACACTATTTAGGGTTTTCCAGACATACTCGACAAGTGTTTGATCCCGCACCTTGAAACACAATATAATGATCGTCCAGCGAGATGCCACGCTGGCTCCTGTCCTGATGAAACAGGTTTTTCATGATGAACACACTCATGTTGTGATGAACCCTCGGCGAATAGGTCCGTCGTGCGAGAGTGAGCCTCATGCATCATCCAAGTTAGGTTTATTGATGCAGGTTTAAGTTAGGCCAATGCGTGCGTGCAGGTTTCACTTAGGTTTTCAGACTCAGGTTTAAGTTAGGTTGATAGACGCAGGTTTAACTTAGGTTTATAGACGCAGGTTTATGTTAGGTTTACAGACGCGCGCGTGGCGTTTATGCATCCACAAACCTAACTTAAACCTGCATCTGTAAACCTAACTTAAATCTGCGTCTGTAAACCTAACTTAAACCTGCGTCTATAAACCTAACTTAAACCTGCGTCTATAAACCTAACTTAAACCTGCGTCTGTAAACCTAACATAAACCTGCGTCTATAAACCTAACATAAACCTGCGTCTATAAACCTAACTTAAACCTGCGTCTGAAAACCTAACTAAAACCAGCACGCACGCACGCACGCACGCACGCACGCACGCACGCATGCACGCATGCACGCACGCATTGGCCTAACTTAAACCTGCATCAATAAACCAACTTGGATGATGCATGAGACTCACTCTAGCGCGACGGACCTATTCGCCGAGGGTTCATCACAACATGAGTGTGTTCATCATGAAAAACCTGTTTCATCAGGACAGGAGCCAGCGTGGCATCTCGCTGGACGCTCATTATATTGTGTTTCAAGGTGCGGGATCAAACACTTGTCGAGTATGTCTGAAAACCCTAAATAGTGTAAGCAAATGCGGGTACTGTGATTGGTGGAAATATCCTGCCCTCTGAGTGGTCAAAATTAGACGTTCTTCCCTATGATTGGTCGAATTAAAGAAACACTTCTTGAAATGGATTTTGTGAATATAAATGCAGACGCACACCTTCAGTTTGTCTAGTGATGTTGCAGGGATAAACTCAAATATGGCTAGTGCAATCGAAGTGGATGAATCAGTCCAGACCTTGTTGAAGGAGTTGGAAGCGATGGAAGGCTACAGCACCATGTACTTTCCTCCACAAAGTCCTGAACAACCACCACCAGCACCATCACTGAAACGATCAGTCGCCACACCATCGAAGCTGGTGACCTGGAAATTTCCATACTGCGAGGAGTCATTCACGTCACGAGATGGCCTTCGTCTCCATCATCGTCAGCACAACCTCAGTGTTAGAAAGAAGCGAAGAAACAATCGTTCCTCACAACCGAGATCGTTCATACAAACCTCGGCAGGAAGAGGTCCGCAGAAAGTCAACACATGTATTGATAGCAGTTGCATAAACGACATTGACAGTGGCAAAAATGCTCTGGAGATATCTGGAGACTTTGCATCACCATCATCCAACCAAATATCCGAAGGGAGAGGTTCTCAGAACGTAAGCATATGTGCCGATAGCAATTGCATAAACGACAACAGTAGAAGTGGCAATCCCCCGGAACTACCTGGAGACTTGGGGCTTGAGGAAAAATATTCGAACGATTCACCACCGACTGTCAGTTGGGTCGATTCCGGTTATCAACATACAATACAAAATCCCACCAATCGGGGTAATGTGTTCTTGAACATCCAGTTACATCATAGAGGTCAGCATACACATGGTTGCAACTTATATTTGGATGAAAATAAAGACTATGAAATCTACATTATGATTATGAACATCATAACGCGATTGGAAAACCTTTGGGTGGACCGTTATTCAGGAGTCCCCAGAGTCACTGGTTTGACATAGACAGTGAAGCCGGTGGTGATAAAGTGTGCAACTGGTAGTAATGAAGGTATCACACAACCGGCGGGGACTGCTTCCGCCCGCGATGAACACCACCCAGATTGAGAAGCGCCTGGCGACAATCCCCCGGACTGAGTATTTGCTTAAAACTAGTATTTCTTTGTTTAAGGTTATTCTTTTTCTGTAGTGTGTATAACCTTATTACTGTTCAATACATGTCTCGTTATGATAAAGCTTGTGTTTTCATTTCTCCTTTCTCTTTATTAAATTTGGAAAAGGAAATTAGTAAAACCGAGGCAGCGGGGCTGGACCTCAGGTTTATATACCAGTGGCGCGTGCTACTGGCTGAGCCCCCACCAAGCGGCAGTGAAGGCCGCCAAAGAGGGCGCGGCACGACACCCCTCGGACATCAGCAAGCCACTGAGTAACTCGAGGGTGCACTCTCCTGGCTTGCTGTAGCGGCGGGATGTCATTGTGCCCCCACGGTAGAGTGCGGATGCCGTCGGGGAGGACGAGCCGCTTGTCGTCAGCGGGACTGAGGCTCAGCTTATCCACCTGCACGGTGTAGACTCGGTGCGAGTGGGACTGGAGACGGACGTTGGTGGTGTGCTTCAGGACCCCGTTGAATAAGCACTCTCTGTAGTCGTCGGGGGTGAGGACGTTCTTGACAACGCCCTTCGCCACCCCCCTTGGCTCGCTTGAGAGCCTTACTGCCGCCTGTCGCTGCGTCCTCGATGCCCATGAAATACAGCTTGGACCGCAGGCCGAGGTACTCGAATAAGGATAGGCCGTTACACTCGTCCTTAAATTTTCCGATGACCTTGGCGTTGACGGGGCTGTAGCAGGGTTGGGACCTTGGGTAGCCGCTGGTGTCAAAGTCTTCCAGGTGCTCCTTCATCTTCCGCAGGAACTCGTACATGAACCACTTGCTCAGCTCCAGGACTGTCATGCCTACGTAGACGGGCTTGTCCAACACGATGTTGACTTTGGACAGATGCACCAGGGCCACGTCCTCCGTGTAGTACGTGCGGTCCAGGAAGTTGGACTTGACCACGTACTTGGTGAACTTCTCCGGGGTACACACATGCTTGACAGCGTAAACACAAAAACGCTCGCGCCGAGTGTACTCGGGATGGGCGAAGCGGATCTGCTGCTTCTTGGACATGTCCAAGCGGAGGGGGAGCCTTGGCGGTACAGTATCGCATGTGCTCCTCCAGACACTCGGCACCGGACAGTTCCAGTTTGTTGGGTCGGTTATCGAAGTAAACGAAGCATCGCTTACATACGTGGGTAGCGTGGCCGTGGGACGTTAGCTGAGGACGCACTAGCCTACTCAGGTTTGCGATGTAGGCGTAGTGACTGTCCCCGCCGGTAGTCACGTACAACAGGTCCCTGTGGTCTTCAAGCTCTCGCTTGCAGTTCTTCAACGGGTAGACCTTGTCCTTGTACTCTGGCGTCCCGTCGGGGCGTCTCCCCACCGTCGCCCACTCGATCCCGTAAACGTTAACGCTGATGGCGTTCTTACGCTCGAAGGACTTGATGTCCTTCAGTGCCACGGGGAAGCGCAGGCCGGTCCAGTCGTAATGGGCGATGATGTCCAAGGTATAAGTTGCGGTTCTCTCCGCGTGTTGCGCAACGAACTTGGCCAGGATAGCGTACATGAAACACATGTCATCGTCGTTGTGCACGTGGATGACAGCGCGCGTCGCGCAGATGGCCCCGGGAAGTTGGATGAACCGGGCTCCGCGTTCTCCCATCGGCATGTAGAGGTTGACGCGGATCTCCAGGTCGCGTATACGGAGGTAGGTCCACCCGCTGCCCACTAGCTCGCACCGCTCCTCTCTTCCACCAGCTTGTTGAAGGAAGCCGACAGGAACGCCTCCAGGTCTGACGCGGCAGTGAGAGGCACGTTCTTCATCTTGAAGGCTCGCAGGCAAGTGGCTCAGTGGACGTCGGCGAACTCGCACTCCAAGAACATGTTGACCTTGGTGTTTGGGTGTCGGGTCCTGACGTCGGCCAACAGTTCCAGGACGCTGTCGAACAGCAGCACCAGCGCGTCGTCCACGGTCAGAAAGTCTTCCATGGGCCGGGACAGACCGAAGGTCAGGAGCCGTCCGCGGAACGCCTGTTGGATGGTGCGGAACGCGGACAATCCCGCACCCACCACCTCGTTAGGCGCCGTGCTGGGTCCGGGCTGAGGCTCGTGGCTGGGTCCTGGGCGTGGCTCGGAGCTGGGTCCGTTCTGAGGCTCGGGTGACAGGACGGCCAGTCGCGGCATCTCGTCCAGAACGAGGTTCCTCACGACGGGACAATTGTGAGCCTCGTGCTGGTCTCGGTTGTAACGCCGAGTGGTGCCTCGGTCGCAGTAGGCGCACCTGAACCTCCTGCCGCGGTGAGCACTCGTACGTGTCGCTGCAGGTACGCGGCCTTGCGGAACAGAGCACCGCACTTGGGGCAGCGGACCTCGTTGGCGTGTACCAGGTGCACTTGGCACCAGAGCAGGTCCTCGCGGGAGAATCGCCACCCACACGCGTTGCACTCGGGACGTAGGTCTCTGGCTGGTGGCGTCCTAGCGGAGGAAGAAGAAGAGGAGGTCGAAGCTGACGGGCTCGCACCGTGGATCGCTTCCATGTGGTGGCGTAGATCCTCGGGGCTCATCAGGGCGACAGCGCACAACGGGCATGGACAGCCTGCGAACAGGAAAAAAAGTCCCATTAATTACTCGAACCCAATAAACACGAGGGTGAGGAACTATATAGAGTACTGGCGACCTATTGTTTACCCCTCGAGTCTGTTTCCTCATCTCAATCGCCAGTTTACCCGAGCCCGATAAATACAAGGGTGAGGAGGTGGTGGTGAGGACCTACACAGAGGGCTTGCGACCTCTTATTTATCCCTCGAGTCTTTTTCCTCATCTCAATCGCCAGTTTACCCGAGCCTGATAAATACAATGGTGAGGAGGTGGCGGTGAGGACCTACACAGAGGGCTGGCAACCTCTTATTTACTCCTCGAGTCTGTTTCCTCGTCTCAATTTCCAGTTTACCCGGCCAAGCAGGGGTGACGTCACTGGTTGTTTACCTTTGGAACCTGGCTTCTTTCCATCCAAGGCCGTTTACTCTCTTATAAAAATAAATCGTTAGTTACCAAAGTCCACGGCGCACCGTGACGTCATGGATGAGGACACCGGAGAAGAAAGCATACTTAACAAATCTACTGGCGGTTTCTTATCTATCATAAAACTGTACCTGGCGCTTGATCGTGAGGAGTAGGAGGATGGACTGCGGTGAGGTGGCGTCGCAAGTTGTCACTTCGCCCAAATCGTCTGCCGCAGACATGACACTCGTAATGGCGGTCGTTGTGGGCGGATGCTGCGTGACGGGCCAGGTTTCCAACGGTCCCGAAGATGCGACCGCAAACCTCACACATACGAGGAACAGCCATCTACAACATCGAGTATCTGTACTCTTCATCCGCCACAAAGGTGCAGTTGTCACAGCAAAAGCACTTTGGTAGCGATACCCCTGGGAACGAGGCGAATCTAACCCTTCTAATAGTAGACAGAAATAAATGACAAGAATAGCTCCTATCGGTGTACTGGAATATGTAAAAGATTAAATATTAATGTTAGCTAATTAGGTTTGGAGCATTGGTAAACTGGCTGATGAAAAAGTAATTTAAATGTTACTTACAGTTTAAGATAGTCAAAAGAGAAGGCTCCGTACAGTCGCACAAGTAATCGCCGCAAAGACACTTATATCCTCACAGTACGAACTGCCACTAGACACTGATGTAACCCGGGAAGATAGCGCGCTTAAATAAGCAGGCTGGGGCGGTAACGTAGGCACGAGGATGACGTCACCGCGGTCCGCGACGTTCTAGAACATTCTAGAAGCATCTAGAAGGTCGCTGATGAGTAAACAGCCCCGGGCGGTCACGTAGGCCCTAGCACGCGCCTCGAAACGTGACGTCGTGGAGCCGCTTGCAGTTTGGTTTGGCCGAGCCGGCACACAACATGTAGTGAAGTTACATCAAATTCGGTCGGTGAACAGCCGAGATCCCATAAGGAAAACGCGTTTAAAAATTAATGGTGGGCCCGTTTAACGGCGGATTTTCAATTTTCTTTAAGCAGCGGTTTACTTAGGCCGCCGCCCGACATGTGGTGAGGTTTCGTCAAAATCGGTCGGTAAACAGCCGAAATCCCATACGGAAACGCGGTTATAAATTAATAGCGGGCCCGTTTAAAGGTGGATTTTCAATTTTCTTTAAGCGATAGTTTACTTAGGCCGCCGCCAGACATGTGGTGAAGTTTCGTCAAAATTGGTCGGTAAACAGCCGAGATCCCATAAGGAAAACGCGTTTAAAAATTAATAGTGAGCTTGTTTGATGGTGGATCTATGGGGTTCTTTCGTCATTCGCTTCCTTGTACGTGGGCCTACACTGTGGAAAAAGTCCCGTTGGAATCGGTGGGTAAATAGGCTAGTTATTAATTTTCGAAAGTTTTTCCCCATGTTCAAGGTCATCACAAAAAGTGCCGCAGGTGACGGGGGGGGTGACGTCAGGGGGGTGGGTCGGGGGGGCGTTGGGGGGTGTGACGTCAGAGGGGGTGACGTCAGGGGGGTGACGCTAGGGAGGGGTCAAAGGTCGGGGGGGGATCCTCGGATCCTCGGATGCTCACTTCGCCCTTTGCTGGTTTTGAATCGGCTATTGCCCCCTACTGCTCTATGTTAACGTAAGAAAACTTTGAGATTCGAACCTGAGACCTTCAGGTTTGGGGCACCTGTACATAGATTGTGATGAAAATATTTTTAATAGATTGCCCATATGCAATTTAGTGGGGGAAATGTTGTTGGATGACTTTAGACCAAATCGTTCTCCAGTTATTCATGCTGGACGGGTGGTCTGACTCACCCTGTATATATACATTGTGTTGATTTTTTTATGCTCCCAATTGGGATCTCGTAAACTATAATAGTTACAAGGAAGGTTAAATGAGCAAAGTAGTGCGTAATTATACTAAACATTTTATATCTTGCTTATTTATGGACGCATACAAACGAAACTTGGTATACAGCTTCATCTGGTTGTGGACTATTGTCATTTCCACAAAAAAGGAATTCTTACCGATTATTCCCGTATTAGCAAACCTGCGTACTCAGCCCCCATGTTATTCTTATGGAGAAAAATCTAAATAGTATAAATCGATTATTTATGCATGTTTGGGGCTGGATGTTTTTGGGAAAGATAAGAAAGATAGGCGAAGGACCAATGTGAAGAGCAAAAGATGAATGATAGTAATGGAAAAATTATAATATATAACAAACATTTATTTTACATAAAGTAATAGATAAGTAAGGACTGACAGGCTGGTTATTGACATAGAAAAGACAAACATGTTATGTATTGTAGTTCATAGTTTGTACTAATTGTTTTAAGGCACTGATCACAAATATTAGGGTATTTATAATTAAACAAAATGAAAATAAAATGTTCAAAAGAAGTTTATATTAATTACTTATCCACTCACCAAGTTGGGTGACAGTTCTGACCTTAAAGTCACTACTTTGGATGAGGCATGTGGAGATCAAAGGAGTCAGGAGATGGGATGAGAAGGTTTGAAGATCTAGACGTTCTAGATGTTCTAGAAGTTCTAGAGGATCTAGAAGGTCTAGAAGATCGGAAAGGTCCAGGGTTATGGATGATGTCACTCACTTTATTACAGGTACATAGTTTGGGGGTTTTAACCAGCGTGTCATTGAAAAACAATTAACATGAAGTGGGATATAGAAATACATACATTATCATGTTGATAATTGACAAAACGGGAAATCAAACGGGAAGAGGATGAAATGTTAACAAAAAATAAACTGGGAGTGGTTATTTGCTGTTCTGTTTAAGTGAGATGAAAGTTTGTTATTATAAAATAGGTAACAATGAAAATGTAAAAAAATATATCAGGTGAGAATAAAAGTATAGGAAAAGAGAAGTATTTAGAATCAAATTAAAATAAAAACATATGATTTTAATTGGTTGGGTAAAAATGTGATGAACCAGGCTCTTGTTGAGTAGTTGGGAATTAATTATTTTAAAAACCACATTTTATAAATCCAGAACACATATAAGTCCTGAACAATGCACATAAATTAATACAACTTGGTATGTGACTTCACCTAGTTGAGTTGTATTGATATTTACATGAAAACCGATATTTTGTGTTCTTTGTTGCAGCAAACCTGCTTACTCGGATCCCATGTTATTCTTATGGAGAATAATTAAATTGTTATACATAGCTTATTTATGAATGTATATTGATGAAACTTGGTATGAGGCTTCACCTAGTTAAATTATATTTATATTTACATAAACGCCGATTGTTTGTATTTCTTATTTCAGCAAACCTACGTACTCATAACCAATGTCATTCATATGGAGAATAATTAAAATTATATATATCGCTACTTGTGAATATATTTTTATGAAACATGGTATGCGGCTTTATGTGATATTAAGACTATGCATTGGAAATTCGCTGAGTACGCAGGTTTGATGCGACGGGGGTATTTTATACTTTTTACATATAATTATTTCTAAATCCAAACTTTAGTTTACACTATTGAATTCAACTTATAAAACAAACAATTTGGTATTTTGATCATCGCTCTACAAGTGCTAAACACGGTACGTTGTCCAATGTTAATCTTATGGAGAATAATTAAAATTTTATCTCACTTATTAATGAACATATATATGTATAATGAAACTTAGTATGTGGCTTCATATGGTTGGGGTTTATTGGCATTTACATATAAACCCCATTTTTTGTGGTCGCTATGGCAGCAAACCTGAGTACTCAGCAGCTTTAATGTTATTCTTATGGAGAATAAGAAACATGTGATATCTCGCACATAATTTGTTTAAAAACCCGACTTTTGTGGTCTTAGATGCAACAAACCTGCATACTCAGTCCTAATGTTTTTCCTATGAAGAATAAATAAAACGTCATATCTTGTTTATTTATGAATATGCTTTGATGAATGTTGGTATGTGGCTTCATGACGTAGTGAAGTACCATTTGGAATTCGCTGAGTATGAAGGTTTGCTGCAACGGGGGTATTTAAATCCCCGTGAGTTTGCCAAACACTTAATGTAAAATGGACCTCTGTATTAAGACTATTATTATTTTACAAACCTCAAAAGCACGACTTTTTCGTCATTTAGATCGCAGTTCTAACACGACTTCAACCTCAGTAGTACGTCGTTTTACATAATGGAACCTTTACAGCACGAGTTCAAAGTTCCCTGATTGTTAAACACCATTAGGTTTCAACAATATTTTTCCAAATAAATGCGTCTTATTACAATGTTTAAATAAATTGAATTACTTCCCACGTAAATTAGGCCTAATTGAATGTAGCTATTTAATTTAATAAGCTGATTACTTACAGACATATTTACAAATAAAATACTAGGGTAATTGCCAATTATCCTTAAAGATTTAAGCGTTAAGTTACAGTATAAACAATATTCGACGTAATCACACTAGTTGTATCGTTTTAGAGCGTTTACAAACATATTAAATCCAGTCGGCTGGATTGAATATTTTGCTAATTTTTGGATTTTGTTTTCATGCTGGATGGCAGTAAATAACCTGTTTACTCTATCGTTCACAAAATAAACATTGTTGAGTCAGCCTAAATTGACTTCAGTAATTGCAATATATGCGATGCATCGTTGAAAGATACTGACCACTAATAAATTTCTTCAAGCTTGCTGATTCCTTTTACTACAATCTATAACCATTTTGTCCGTTCTTTGATAGAAAATATACGAGTTTTATAATCAGCTATTTAGAGTAACTTAAAATAGTGATAAACTCCGTTTTAAAAACTTATTTATTTATATTCTAAATTTAATTATTTTAATAATGTAAGTTAAATGTTCGAATATAGAGAGATTGATCTTTTATTTAAAACAAACCGCGTGTAAAATGTTTCAAAAGAAACCTCAAAATGAACCGTTCAAACAGGTACAAAGTTTACATTTCACCCAATGTTAAATTGCCGTAAGAAGGTAAAATGTTAAAATATATGTATTATTCACTTTCATTTGACACCATCCGCGTGTAAATCGGTTCGATGAAAGTCTCAAACGATCACCCAGAAAAGTTTTAATTTTGTGTTTTAATATATAGGACTTTAAAAGCAAATCTATTTCCCCAAACCAACAAACTATGGTACATTTTAAAGTAGCAAAAGGTGTAATGAAAGACTTATCTTGTTACCAATAGTTTTATTGATGAAATCTGACTTTAGACTTGAGGATTATATTAAGCCATGTGACTGTCGTGTATGTAACGGGACTTGGAAGAGCACTTTCCTATAGCGTCATAGGTCAATTTGCCGAGTCCTATTAAGATAATAGGTATGAGGAAGCGAGGGGCGACTTCATCCTTCTTCAGCAGATCCTCCGCAGTCACTCCAAGCTCTTTTTTCAACTCTGGGCTACCTTTATCATAAATTTTAAAGTCGTTTACTTTCCCAGCTTTTTCCAACTTAGTAACCAGCTTAATCAGGTCGTTGCTTTCTGCTTTGTACTTAATAAACTGTTCCGCCAAAATCTTCTCTAACAACGTTGTAAGATCTTTATTGCTGTATGACTTTCCACTGGACTTCAACTTTGTAAGTTCTTTTATCACATCTTTGTAATAGTTATCCATTAAAGTTTTAGATTTCTGAAATAGTTCCTGAAAGAGAAGTCACTTTAAATTTGTATATTAAGATACACACATAATCTAATATATTCTACTTGAACAAAAATAACTACAGTATTAAGAATCAAGAATTTTTTATTTGTCATGTAACTATGTAGTGAAATGAAAGACGCAAATCTCATAACAAATGTGCTCCTTTATTCCTAACCCAGGAAACTTCTCAAAACAAAAACAAACAACATAATTATATTTAGGTTACCTAGCAACCACTATGAAACAACTGTTTTTAAATTATTTTCAAACTCTGGACGCCGCATCAGCCCCCCGCGGAGACCGGAGGTCTGGAAACGCACTCGCCGAAAGGCACGGGAGGTCCTGGCAGGGCTCGAGACGGCGGTGCAGTTTGAGGAGGCTCGAAAGGTGTCCATGAAGGCTGGTTTCACCCGATCTAGGCTGACCCGTTTCTCCAATCCATTGACTAAGATCGTGATGGTCTTCTCGTCTCGGCGAACGACGGTATGCGGGCCCGTATATGGTGACTCGAGGGAACGTCTTATCCTGTCTTCCCGTAGGAAAACATGTCCGCATGACGTGAGCTCTTGGAAGACAAACGGGTTCTGTGTGTTATGCCGTGACGCCGGAACGGGGTGGAGCTGTGACATTTGCTGTCGCAGGCGGGTGACGAAGTTGCTAACATCGCCGCTCGACCGTGGTACGGGCAACGGTGCGATAAACTCCGCTGGCAAGCGTAAGGGTTCCCCGTAGACAAGCTCGGCTGGGGAGGTTCGGAGGTCCTCTTTGACAACACTGCGCAAACCAAGCAAAACGAGTGGTAAGGCGTCCACCCACGTTAGGTGGGGGTGGCAACGGAGAGCCGCCTCCAGCTGACGGTGAAAACATTCGACCATCCCGTTTGAGCACGGGTGATAACCACAGGTGCGACACCTGGTGATGCCGAAAGTCTTGCCTAGGGCCCGGAAAAGCTGGGATTCAAACTGTTGGCCCTGGTCAGTGGTGATGCAGACGGGGGCCCCGAATCGCGAAATCCAGCAGCGTAGAAATGCGTCGGCGACTTCATCGGCGGTTTTCGTAAATAATGGCCAAACTTCGGGCCACCTGGTAAATCTGTCGACAGCAGTGAGGCAGTATCGGTACCCCTTAGCATGGCTAAACGGGCCAATGGTATCGAGATGTATGTGTTGAAAACGGGAAGATGGCGTTACGAAGGTGCCGGTAGGGGTGTGGACGTGACGGGAAACCTTGTTTCGTTGACAGTTCAGGCATTTTCGTGTCCAGGCCCGGCAATCTTGCTGAACACGAGGCCAGACAAAACGTTGTGACACAAGTTTGGCAGTAGTGCGGGTGCCTGGGTGGTTAAGGTTGTGGCAAGCGCCGAAAACTTGACGACGCATGGAGGCAGGCACATAAGGGCGTGGTTGGGCTGTACTGGTGTCACAATATAGGAACACATCGGAACCAGGAATACGAATAGTCTCCAGGTGCAGGGCCGACTCACGGTTTAGTAGGTCGCGAAGTTCAGCATCATTTTCTTGAGCGGCTGCGAGGGCGAATAAATCGACAGAGTAACTATCCGGGTCGGCTGCAGTGACGGAGTCTACGCGGCTCATCGTGTCGGCCACTATGTTGCCGGAGCCACTGATATGACGAATGTCTGTGGTGAATTGCGCGATGAAGGAAAGCTGATTTAATTGTACTGGGGGTAGCTTCTCACGAGTTTGTTGGAAGGCAAATGTGAGGGGTTTGTGATCAGTGAAAATGATGCAGTGCTGCGCCTCGAGTATGTGCCGATAATGTTGAACGGCGAGATAAACAGCGTGCAATTCCCTGTAGTAGGCTGGCCAGCGCAGTTCTCTGGGCGTAAGTTTCCGGGAAAACAAAGCCAGGGGTTGCCAAGCGTTGTCGACGAACTGTTGAAGGCACGCACCTACTGAGTGGGCACTCGCATCAGTGAAGAGGCCGAGAGTCGCAGACGGCTCTGGGTGAGCTAACAAAACGGCATTGGCGAGGCTGTCTTTGCAGGCTTGGAACGCGAGCTCCAATTCGGATGTCCAGGGGAAAGGTTGATTTCCTCGCAGACCAGATCGTGCCGTGTTGAGGAGTGCTTGGTATTCTGCGGCATGAGGTACGAAACGACGATAAAAGTTAATCATGCCGAGGAAACGGGAGACGCCCTTCACAGTGGATGGTTTGGGGTATGCACGGAGGTCAGAGACGCGATCTGGAAGAGGCCGTGTGCCCTGAGCGGATACCTCATAGCCGAGAAAAGAGACCTTGTCCACACCGAAGATGCTTTTTTTGACATTGAGCAGAATGCCATACTGGTCAAGTCGTTCGAACAGGGAGCGTAGGTGGCGGCAATGGTCCTCTGGAGATTTCGAAAACACTAAGATATCGTCAATGTACGCGAAACAGAAATCGAGGCCAGTCAAAATTTCGTCTATGAAGCGCTGAAAGGTCTGTCCAGCGTTGCGGAGGCCAAAGGACATGAAGGGGAATTCGAAAAGACCGAAAGGAGTAGTAATGGCCGTTTTCGCAATGTCTGCTGGATTGACTGGGATTTGATTGTACGCCTTAACAAGGTCGATGGTGGAGAAGATGGTCGAGCCGCGAAGATTGTTCCCGAAGTCGTGAATATGACGCACCGGGTATTTGTCGGGAATAGTCCTCGCATTGAGCGCCCTGTAGTCGCCGCAGGGACGCCAGCTGTCAGGCTTCTTGGGTACCATATGGAGAGGCGATGACCAAGGCCCATCAGAGCGGCGTGCAATGCCCTCTCGCATCATGGTTTCGAACGCTGCTGTGGCGATGCGGAGACGGTCTGGGGCTAAACGACGAGGGCGACTCGAGACAGGAGGTCCTGGGGTAGTACGGATATAATGGACAGTGCGATGTTTGACCTGATGCTCCATCCCTCTAGGTCGAGTGAGGTGGGGAAATTCAGCTAAGATGCCGGCGAAGACGGAAGACACAGCCGGTCGGATGAGTTTCACGCTGGGCTGGTTAGTAGTGCAGCGCGTGCAGTGGGTGGAGATACCGGTCGTGGAGTCAAGTAGGCGGTTGTGAGCGCAGTCCACCAACAGTTCATAGTGGGCCAAGAAGTCTGAACCTATGATTGGGACGGATACATCAGCGATGGTGAAAGACCAGGTGTGTTTGCGGGCGAGACCGAGGTCTATGGTTAACAGCACCGTGCCATAGGTTTTTATTTTGGAGTTGTTGGCTGGCTGCAGATCGTAATGGGCGTCAAGATGATGTCCTGGAAGGAGTCTGCAAGGATAGCAGCTCAAGTCAGAGCCGGTGTCTGCAAGGAGGTGTATCCTACTGACCCTGTCGAGTAGGAAGACGCGGCTATGAATCGTAGTTTGGCACCCGACCGCCGCTAATGTCGGTTGCCGTTGGAGTTTGACGAAAAGGTGCAGGGAGCCGAGCACTTCCTGGCCTGACGACCGAACTTTCGGTGATACCAGCACACACCGTAGTAGTCGGACGTCGTAGAGTCAGCAGATGAGCGTCTCCGAGTAGGTGGCGTCTGACTGCGGTGTTGGGAGCGACGGGACAGAGTTTGAAGCGTGGACTGAATGGAGTCAAACTGTCGAGCGAGGTCATCTATACGTGCTGATGTCGAGTCAGTAGAGGAGTCGGTGGCAACGGTCGCTGATGTAGAAGCAGTAGCGGGAACAATTACCCGATTGACGGCAGGATTGTGTGATGCGACGGAAGCGAATTGAGCCGGCACGGCTGGCGTCACTTCTAAAATGTTGTCAGCGATGGAGGCAAGTCGGTCCATGGTGATGGTGGGATCAATCATATGTGGTTGGATGATTGCCTGGACATGTGAGGGTAAACGCTGTGTCCAAAGCGTACGCAAAATGAAGTCAGGCACAGCGCCGGATAAAGAGCGGAGATGGCGGAGGAACTGTGACGGTGTGCGATCTCCAAGTTCCTCACCGGTTAATAGTTGACGGACACGCTGCTGCTCGGATACGCTGACGCGTCTGATGAGTTCATCCTTAAGAGTCGTGTACGGCGCGTCTGCGGGTGGTGTCCGAATGATGTCCGCGATCTCCTGTGCCCCTTGTGCGTCAAGCTGACCGATGATGTAGGTGAATTTGGAGACTTCGTCGACTACATTGTGAAACCGGAACAGTGCCTCTACCTGAGCAAACCACAGCCGTGGGTCGTTGCTAAAAAACGGGGGCAACTTTATGGTAGCACGATTTTGTGGATGTAGCTGAACCATATTTTGCTGCAGGTGGGTGATGGCGGCTTGTTGTTGTTGTGTGATAGCGAACAAGCCTTGCAAAGCTTCGTGAAGGTGAGCGATGTTGCCGGCGTCGTCCTGTGGCTGTTGAATCGGTGGCTGTTGATGGTCATTATTTGGCTGCGGCTGCTGTTGTGGTTGTTGTTCCTCGGCCGCTTATCGATGTCCCTCGCGAGTAAGAACCATCGTTTAATCACGTCGGGGTCACCAAATGTAGTGAAATGCAAATCTCATAACAAATGTGCTCCTTTATTCCTAACCCAGGAAACTTCTCAAAACAAAAACAAACAACATAATTATTTTTAGGTTACCTAGCAACCACTATGAAACAACTGTTTTTAAATTATTTTCAAACTCTGGACGCCGCAACTATACAAGTAGCATTGACAATGGTCTGTTGTTACAAATAAAAAAGGTAATAATTCTGGATAAACTAATACATAAAAATAAAAAGAAAACAGTTAACAACTAAACATTAATTTTGTCAGATAAAACTCCTGGACACATTAGTACTCTTTAGATATTAAAAATGATTTTAATTTGCCTCTGAACCTTCTCACATCTGACTCCAATTTAATAACTAAGATTAACGCGTTAAAAAGTTTTATTATGGCGAAGCATGACTGTTTCTAAAAAAAAAAATGGTGTTGTGGTAAGGTGTGGATAATGTTGTTGATGCATGCCTGAGATTATAATGACTGGTCTTACGAAAATGAAACAGGTGTTTGTTTTTTATGTAAAAAGAAATACTTTCATAAATTTAAATGCAAAAAAGTGTCATCAGGTTATTTCCGGAAAACACGCCTCGACATGAATCAGTCTTCTTTATTGAAAAAAAACTATTCTAATTGCTTTCTTTTGCAGGCGAAAAATCGTTATTGATTTTGTGGACTCTGCTCCCCATAATGGGATGCCATAATTAAGATGTGGATACACGCACCCAAAGTAGGCAGTTAAAAGAACACTGGAATCAGAAAACTTAGACAATTTTCGAAGAATAAAAATGCCACTATTCATTTTGATAGAAACTTTATCAATATGGTCAGAAAAATTTAGGCGGGGATCTGCAATTAAAACCAAAAAACTTGTGTGTTGACAGAAATTAATTGCATTCTCACCAATAAACAAGCTAGAGAAGTCATCAAATGGGTTCCTCAACTTGAAATCAATAATGTGAGTTTTTTCAGCATTAACAGAAAGATTATTATCAACCAGCCACTGCAATAACAAACCACTTTGTATGAAGGATTCAATTTCATGATCACTACGGGAAGAATTACTCATGTTCAAAGAGGTGTCATCGGCAAAAAGACAAAGATCAACAATTGACACACTTGTATGGATATCATTTATAAAGAGTAAAAACAGGATCGGTCCCAACACCAGGGGCGGATCCAGAGGTCATGTTTGGGGGGGGGGCGGTCACCAAAAGTTACCCCTCCCCCTTCCTTGTGGATAGTCCCTGGCACCTCCATTATTGTTTTTAATTATATGAAATTATACAACGAATGAAATTAAGTTAACATAATATATCAATAACCTTGTACTCAAGGAAAAAGCAATCTTAACTTTATAAAAAAGCAAAACAAAAATTAACTTTAGTTCTACTGCGCCTAAAATAAAATATTTAGGGATTACACTTTTTCTACTGTAGGCTACTGTAGGCGTCTAAGAACAAAAGTAAGATGCCGAAATAAACTATTTATTTGAGTATTTACCCACGCGAAAAACTATTTATAAAACGTATTTGAAATCTGCATTACTGAACTTACTACGCGGAGATACAATTAGGAATGAGCCTGACAGCCAAGGTCAACCACTCGAAAAATTAAAATGTCTTACCACATTTTTATAAAATAAAATACTTGGCGTATGAGCTTCTGTTTACACCCAATTTAATCTTTGTTTCTTCTTATTTAATTACATATAATTCGAGGCACTTTTTGCTTCTAGCCTAGCCACTGGATATTTATTGCCTAGCTCTTCATTGCGCGGTTTTAAACAAAAATCAAACCTAACCTGTAAACAAAAGACCGCTCATAGAAAACGACGTTAGGCGGTAGGCGGGTGAAATCCAGTAAAAAATAAACGGTATCAGGAAACTGACACATACTTTCTCCCTTTTAGCCCAACTTTAATGAATAAATTACTTTTTATTTACTAAATATAGAATAAAAAGCACGGTCGAATGTACAGAAAATCTTGTAAACAAGTTGTTTTAAGAAACATCCACCCAAATCCCTGCTTTGGAGGCACTACAGGATCCATTGCTACACTCGGGGTTTTAAGAGGGGAAATGCCCCCTATTCCCCCCCAGGGATATTAAGGGGCAACATATTTCGAATTAACTCTGTTGGTCATGCTTAATTGACAAGCATATCAAGTTTGAATGAAATTGATCAGTAAATAAGAGAGAAATAGTAATTTTTGTATTCCCCATAAGAATAACATTGAACAACGTACTGCGTTTACCGCTAAATGAAAATTTCAGTTTTCTCCGAAACCAGCAATCGTAGAATAGTAATTCAAAATACCAAATTATTTAGTTTTTTGAGCTCTTTTTAATGGTGGATAGTAATATTTTTTATATTTATGTATTTTTATGAAAAATCCAAAAAACTGAATTTTGGATGTTTTAAATCCCGTAATTTCAGAACCCGAATTTTTACAGGAATGCGGGTGGTGTAATTTTGTTGGAAAACTAAAGTTCTACAAACGACTAAAGTTTAATCAAAATCGTTAGAGCCGTTTTTGAGAAATTTGGATTTTTCATGTTTTTTGGCGGTTTTTGGGGGATAATTACCCTTAAAAATCAAAAATTCAAAAAATGAAAAAAATACCTGGAGATATCGTGGATTAGTACCTACATACCAAATTTCATCAAAATCGGCCCATTGGTTAAGGCTCTAGCTCTGTACACATCCACACGGACACACACACACACACACACACACAGACAGACATCACGTAAAAACCACTTTCTTGGGTTCAGGGAGCACCAAAACGAATATTTCCACTAACAACTCAAATTCGAAAATTTTGACGAAAACAATACTTTCTCCATATACTATGTATAGAGGGAGAAAGTAATAATTACCGTATACAATTGTAGCAAACTTTGCTGCTAAAATTTACCTCCAAGACCATGTTGAAAACACTGCATTTTCGGTCTGTCAACTGGCAAAACTGCCAACAACTTCGCGGTACTCGGGAATATCCATGTTTTTGTAAGGCACTTTTAGGTTAAATACATGGATCTAAGTAAATGTGTTATAAACTAAAATAGAAGTTCAAAATTTCACCTGGCTAATGGTGTGTATTTTATTTTATTTATCGAACGTTTAGGTTCGTTAGTTTGAATTTTAATGTAACCTTGTAGACGGGAGCGGCAAAATTTGACTCTCGGAACCGAAAAACGGGGTTTCGGGAGGCTTTTGCTGCTTACATTTTCATTCGGATTTATTCAAACTTTCATAGTATGCCTGAATAATAAAATAAAACACAGAAATTCTTAGGTTTGGGGGGGGCGACCGCCCCTACCGCCCCCCCTTGGATCCGCCCCTGCCCAACACCGACCCCTGTAGCACACCACATGTGACAACAATTTCACCAGATTTCTGAGAAGAAATACATTTCCTTTGATCTAAATGCGGAATCTTGACTGCTTGGGTTCTACGTTCTAAGAATGATGAAATCCAGTTGATTGCATTACCTCTAATGCCGACGTGATCCAATTTCCTCAACAGCAGTTTATGATTCACCATATCAAAAGCCTTGCTTAAATCCAAAAATATAACAATTTAAGAGATAATACCATGTTTAAGAGAAGATAAAAAGCATAGACAAAAGTTATTTTTGAATGGTTAACTGTGCTAATCTGCAGGATGACATCTACAGAATAGAGAAAAAGTAACGAAATTGTGACGATTTGGAGCAATAGGAGAATTTCGCTTTAGTTGGAGCAACCACAACTTTTAGTGTAAATACAGTAAGTTGAAATGAGAAGTTGCCTTACTCATATTATCGAACCTTTAACGGAAAATAATATCCTCCCCTCATTTAACTCTGATAATTTATATTAATAATATTTTAGTAAGGCGAAAAAAATATTCATATAGGATAAATAAACTACGTCTCACAACACTAAAACACCCTTATACTGTACTTACAGGCAATACGGCAAAATATACACAAAAGATGGTGCAAGGCGATCGATTTCAATCAGTTACACTGGTCATCGTCTGGCCCAATCAGGTAATGACAGAAACAAAATGGCGAACAGGGTGACTCATGTAAGACGTCTCAAAACGGATTGCATACGAACCACTTGACCTAGAAGGATGATATAAAATTATTTCCTACTAAATCGACCCCTCGTGGAGTTACGGAGAAATAATAGGAACATCAGCGCTATTATTTACTCTGAGCTCCAGGGGCGAAACTAAAATTGAATAACATCGGATGTCACTACTAAGGGTTATGTATACATTGTAGATTGTGACAATTAATATGGTAATTTCTACATATGACAACAACTATTATTATATCTTCTTTGAGTCAGCCTAAATTGACTTCAGTAATTGCAATATACGCGATGCATCGTTGAAAGGTCCACTAATAAATTTCTTCAAGCTTGCTGATTCCTTTTACTACAATCTATAACCATTTTGTCCGTTCTTTGATAGAAAATATACGTGCTTTATAATCAGCTATTTAGAGTAATTTAAAATAGTGATAAACTACGTTTTAAAAAGTTATTTTTTTATATTCTAAATTTAGTTATTTTAAAAATGTAAGTTAAATGTTCAAATATAGAGAGATTGATCTTTTATTTAAAACAAACCGCTTGTAAAATGTTTCAAAAGAAACCTCAAAATGAACCGTTCAAACAGGTAAAAAGTTTACATTTCACCCAATGTTAAATTGCCGTAAGAAGGTAAAATGTTAAAATATATGTATTATTCACTTTCATTTGACACCACCCGCAAGTAAATCGGTTCGATGGAAGTCTCAAACGATCAACCGGAAAAGTGTTAATTTTGTGTTTTAATATATAGGACTTTAAAAGCAAATCTATTTCCCCAAACCAATAAACTATGGTACATTTTAAAGTAGCAAAAGGTGTAATGAAAGACTTATCTTGTTACCAATAGTTTTATTGATGAAATCTGACTTTAGACTTGAGGATTATATTAAGCCTTGTGACTGTCGTGCGTTTAATGGGACTTGGTAAAGCGTCCTTTCTTTAGTCCTTTTCTAAAGCGTCATAGGTCAATTTGCCGAGTCCTATTAAGATAATAGGTATGAGGAAGCGAGGGGCGACTTCATCCTTCTTCAGCAGATCCGCCGCAGCCACTCCAAGCTCTTTTTTAAACTCCCGGCTACCTTGATGATAAATTTTAAAGTCGTTTACTTTCCCAGCTTTTTCCAACTTAGTAACCAGCTTAATCAGGTCGTTGCTTTCTGCTTTGTACTTAATAAACTGTTCCGCCAAAATCTTCTCTAACAATGTTGTAAGATCTTTATTGCTGTATGTCTTTCCACTGGACTTCAACTTTGTAAGTTCTTTTATCACATCTTTGTAATAGTTATCCATTAAAGTTTTAGATTTCTGAAGTAGTTCCTGAAAGAGAAGTCACTTTAAATTTGTGTATTAAAATACACACATAATCTAATATATTCTATTTGCACAAAAATAACTACAGTATTAAGAATCAAGAATCAAGAATTAAGAATTTTTATTTGTCATTTAACTATACAAGTAGCATTGACAATGGTCTGTTTTTACAAATAGAAAAGGTAAAAATTCAGGATAAACTAATACATACAAATAAAAATAAAACAGTTAACAACTAAACATTGATTTTGTCAGATAAAAACTCCTGGACACATTACTACTCTTTAGATATTAAAAATTATTTTAATTTGCCTCTGAACCTTCTCACATCTGACTCCAATTTAATGACCAAGGGTAACGCGTTAAAAAGTTTTATTATGGGGAAGCATGACTGCTTCTAAAAAAAAGTGGTGTTGTGGTAAGGTGTGGATAATGTTGTTGATGCATGCCTGAGATTATAATGACTGGTCTTACGAAAATGAAACAGGTGTTTGTTTTTTATGTAAAAAGAAAGACTTTCATAAATTTAAATGCAAAAAAGTGTCATCAGGTTATTTCCGGAAAACACGCCTCGACATGAATCAGTCTTCTTCATTGAAAAAAACTATTCTAATTAATTGCTTTCTTTTGCAGGTGAAAAATCCCCCCCCTCCCCATAATGGGCTGCCATAATTAAGATGTGGTTAAACGCACCCGAAGTAGGCAGTTAAAAGAACGCTGGAATCAGAAAACTTAGACAATCTTCGAAGAATAAAAATGCCACTATTCATTTTGTTAGAAACTTTATCAATATGGTAAGAAAAATTTAGGCGGGGATCTACAATCAAACCCAAAAAACTTGTGTGTTGACAGGAATTAATTGCATTCTCACCAATAAACAAGCTAGAGGAGTCATCAAATGGGTTCCTCAACTTGAAATCAATAACGTGAGTTTTTTCAGCATTAACAGAAAGATTATTATCAACCAGCCACTGCAATAACAAACTACTTTGTATGAAGGATTCAATTTCATGATCACTACGGGAAGAATTACACAGGTTCAAAGAGGTGTCATCGGCAAAAAGACAAAGATCAAGAATTGACACACTTGAAGAGGAGAACAGCCACAGCGGATGGAGGTGAACGGTGAGGAAGAGGAAGGGCAGCGCCACCCCGTGGGCGAAGAGGATGAGGAAGAAGAGTTTCCCGTTTAGTTGTATATGTTAATTATATAAAAAAAAAATTGTAAATAGTATTTGTAAGTAATTATATGGCATTAGCTTTATGTATAGTATGAACCCGAGTTTATTTCCTCCCCTTCGCACACTTAAAAGTCATAAGCCGGTAGGCTCAGAATAACTCAAGTGTGAGAGAGAAATGCGTTATGGGCCGGTTGACCCGAGCCGTGCAGCTTAAAAATCCCCCGCCAACCGGAAGCGATTGGCGGCGCGTGTCGGGGATAGCCCTGAAGGAACTGCCCAGCGGCTCGGTGACGCTCGAGGGTGCACCCTCGAGTTACTCAGCGGCTTGCTGATGTCCGAGGGGTATCGTGCCGCGCCCTCTTTGGCGGCCTTCACTGCCGCTTGGTGGGGTCTCAGCCAGTAGCACGCGCCGCTGGTATATAAACCTGAGGTCCAGCCCCGCTGCCTCGGTTTTACTAATATCCTTATCCAAATGGAATAAAGAGAAAGGAGAAATGAAAACACAAGCTTTATCATAACGAGACATGTATTGAACAGTAATAAGTTTATACACACTACAGAAAAAGAATAACCTTAAACAAAGAAAAACTAGTTTTAAGCAAATACTCAGTCCGGGGGATTGTCGCCAGGCGCTTCTCAATCTGGGTGGTGTTCATCGCGGGCGGAAGCAGTCCCCGCCGGTTGTGTGATACCTTCATTACTACCAGTTGCAGACTTTATCACCACCGGCTTCACTGTCTATGTCAAACCAGTGACTCTGGGGACTCCTGAATAACGGTCCACCCAAAGGTTTTTCAATCGCGTTATGATGTTCATAATCATAATGTAGATTTCATAGTCTTTATTTTCATCCAAATATAAGTTGCAACCATGTGTATGCTGACCTCTATGATGTAACTGGATGTTCAAGAACACATTACCCCGATTGGTGGGATTTTGTATTGTATGTTGATAACCGGAATCGACCCAACTGACAATCGGTGGTGAATCGTTCGAATATTTTTCCTCAAGCCCCAAGTCTCCAGGTAGTTCCGGGGGATTTCCACTTCTACTGTTGTCGTTTATGCAACTGCTATCGGCACATATGCTTACGTTCTGAGAACCTCTCCCTTCGGATATTTGGTTGGATGATGGTGATGCAAAGTCTCCAGATATCTCCAGAGCATTTTTGCCACTTTCAATGTCGTTTATGCAACTGCTATCAATACATGTGTTGACTTTCTGCGGACCTCTTCCTGCCGAGGTTTGTATGAACGATCTCGGTTGTGAGGAACGATTTTTTCTTCGCTTCTTTCTAACACTGAGGTGGTGCTAACGATGATGGAGACGAAGTCCATCTCGCTACGTGAATGAATCCTCGCAGTATGGACATTTCCAGGTCACCAGCTTCGATGTTGTGGCGACTGATCGTTTCAGTGATGGTGCTGGCGGTGGTTGTTCAGGACTTTGTGGAGGAAAGTACATGGTGCTGTAGCCTTCCATCGCTTCCAACTCCTTCAACAACGTCTGGACTGATTCATCCACTTGGATTGCACTAGCCATATTTGAGTTTATCCCTGCAACATCACTAGACAAACTGAAGGTGTGCGTCTGCATTTATATTCACAAAATCCATCTCAAGAAGTGTTTCTTTAATTCGACCAATCATAGGGCAGAACGTCTAATTTTGACCAATCAGAGGGCAGGATATTTCCACCAATCACAGTGCCCGCATTTGCTTACACTATTTAGGGTTTTCCAGACATACTCGACAAGTATTTGATCCCGCACCTTGAAACACAATATAATGATCGTCCAGCGAGATGCCACGCTGGCTCCTGTCCTGATGAAACAGGTTTTTCATGATGAACACACTCATGTTGTGATGAACCCTCGGCGAATAGGTCCGTCGTGCGAGAGTGAGCCTCATGCATCATCCAAGTTAGGTTTATTGATGCAGGTTTAAGTTAGGCCAATGCGTGCGTGCAGGTTTCACTTAGGTTTTCAGACTCAGGTTTAAGTTAGGTTGATAGACGCAGGTTTAACTTAGGTTTATTGACGCAGGTTTATGTTAGGTTTACAGACGCGCGCGCGGCGTTTATGTATCCACAAACCTAACTTAAACCTGCATCTGTAAACCTAACTTAAATCTGCGTCTGTAAACCTAACTTAAACCTGCGTCTATAAACCTAACTTAAACCTGCGTCTATAAACCTAACTTAAACCTGCGTCTGTAAACCTAACATAAACCTGCGTCTATAAACCTAACATAAACCTGCGTCTATAAACCTAACTTAAACCTGCGTCTGAAAACCTAACTAAAACCAGCACGCACGCACGCACGCACGCACGCACGCACGCACGCACGCACGCACGCACGCACGCATTGGCCCAACTTAAACCTGCATCAATAAACCAACTTGGATGATGCATGAGACTCACTCTAGCGCGACGGACCTATTCGCCGAGGGTTCATCACAACATGAGTGTGTTCATCATGAAAAACCTGTTTCATCAGGACAGGAGCCAGCGTGGCATCTCGCTGGACGCTCATTATATTGTGTTTCAAGGTGCGGGATCAAACACTTGTCGAGTATGTCTGGAAAACCCTAAATAGTGTAAGCAAATGCGGGTACTGTGATTGGTGGAAATATCCTGCCCTCTGAGTGGTCAAAATTAGACGTTCTTCCCTATGATTGGTCGAATTAAAGAAACACTTCTTGAAATGGATTTTGTGAATATAAATGCAGACGCACACCTTCAGTTTGTCTAGTGATGTTGCAGGGATAAACTCAAATATGGCTAGTGCAATCGAAGTGGATGAATCAGTCCAGATCTTGTTGAAGGAGTTGGAAGCGATGGAAGGCTACAGAACCATGTACTTTCCTCCACAAAGTCCTGAACAACCACCGCCAGCACCATCACTGAAACGATCAGTCGCCACACCATCGAAGCTGGTGACCTGGAAATTTCCATACTGCGAGGAGTCATTCACGTCACGAGATGGCCTTCGTCTCCATCATCGTCAGCACCACCTCAGTGTTAGAAAGAAGCGAAGAAAAAATCGTTCCTCACAACCGAGATCGTTCATACAAACCTCGGCAGGAAGAGGTCCGCAGAAAGTCAACACATGTATTGATAGCAGTTGCATAAACGACATTGAAAGTGGCAAAAATGCTCTGGAGATATCTGGAGACTTTGCATCACCATCATCCAACCAAATATCCGAAGGGAGAGGTTCTCAGAACGTAAGCATATGTGCCGATAGCAATTGCATAAACGACAACAGTAGAAGTGGCAATCCCCCGGAACTACCTGGAGACTTGGGGCTTGAGGAAAAATATTCGAACGATTCCCCACCGACTGTCAGTTGGGTCGATTCCGGTTATCAACATACAGTACAAAATCCCACCAATCGGGGTAATGTGTTCTTGAACATCCAGTTACATCATAGAGGTCAGCATACACATGGTTGCAACTTATATTTGGATGAAAATAAAGACTATGAAATCTACATTATGATTATGAACATCATAACGCGATTGGAAAACCTTTGGGTGGACCGTTATTCAGGAGTCCCCAGAGTCACTGGTTTGACATAGACAGTGAAGCCGGTGGTGATAAAGTGTGCAACTGGTAGTAATGAAGGTATCACACAACCGGCGGAGACTGCTTCCGCCCGCGATGAACACCACCCAGATTGAGAAGCGCCTGGCGACAATCCCCCGGACTGAGTATTTGCTTAAAACTAGTATTTCTTTGTTTAAGGTTATTCTTTTTCTGTAGTGTGTATAACCTTATTACTGTTCAATACATGTCTCGTTATGATAAAGCTTGTGTTTTCATTTCTCCTTTCTCTTTATTAAATTTGGAAAAGGAAATTAGTAAAACCGAGGCAGCGGGGCTGGACCTCAGGTTTATATACCAGTGGCGCGTGCTACTGGCTGAGCCCCCACCAAGCGGCAGTGAAGGCCGCCAAAGAGGGCGCGGCACGACACCCCTCGGACATCAGCAAGCCACTGAGTAACTCGAGGGTGCACCCTCCTGGCTTGCTGTAGCGGCGGGATGTCATTGTGCCCCCACGGTAGAGTGCGGATGCCGTCGGGGGGGACGAGCCGCTTGTCGTCAGCGGGACTGAGGCTCAGCTTATCCACCTGCACGGTGTAGACTCGGTGCGAGTGGGACTGGAGACGGACGTTGGTGGTGTGCTTCAGGACCCCGTTGAACAGGCACTCTCTGTAGTCGTTGGGGGTGAGGACGTTCTTCACAACGCCCTTCGCCACCCCCTGCTGCCGCCTGTCACCGCATTCTCGATGTCCATAAAGTACAACTTGGACCGCAGGCCGAGGTAATCGAATAAGGACAGACCGTTGCACTCGTCCTTAAACTTTCCAATGACCTTGGCGTTAACGGGGCTGTAGCAGGGGTGGGACCTTGGGTAGCCGCTGGTGTCAAAGTCGTCCAGGTGCTGCAACATCTCGGCGTAGATGTCCTGAGACACGATGTCAAAGACGAAGCTATCCGTGCCCATGTAGTCCACGGTGAGGTGGTCGCCGTAGTGCCCCTTCATATTCCGCAGGAACTCGTACATGAGCCACTTGCTCAGCTCCAGGACGGACATGCCTACGTAGACGCGTTTGTCCAACACGATGTTGACTTTGGACAGATGCACCAGGGCCACGTCCTCCGTGTAGTACGTGCGGTCCAGGAAGTTGGACTTGACCACGTACTTGGTGAACTTCTCCGGGGTACACACATGCTTGACAGCGTAAACACAAAAACGCTCGCGCCGAGTGTACTCGGGATGGGCGAAGCGGATCTGCTGCTTCTTGGATATGTCCAAGCGGAGGGGGAGCCTTGGCGGTACAGTATCGCATGTGCTCCTCCAGACGCTCGGCGCCGGACAGTTCCAGTTTGTTGGGTCGGTTATCGAAGTAAACGAAGCATCGCTTACATACGTGGGTAGCGTGGCCGTGGGACGTTAGCTGAGGACGCACTAGCCTACTCAGGTTTGCGATGTAGGCGTAGTGACTGTCCCCGCCGGTAGTCACGTACAACAGGTCCCTGTGGTCTTCAAGCTCTCGCTTGCAGTTCTTCAACGGGTAGACCTTGTCCTTGAACTCTGGCGTCCCGTCGGGGCGTCTCCCCACCGTCGCCCACTCGATCCCGTAAACGTTAACGCTGATGGCGTTCTTACGCTCGAAGGACTTGATGTCCTTCAGTGCCACGGGGAAGCGCAGGCCGGTCCAGTCGTAATGGGCGATGATGTCCAAGGTATAAGTTGCGGTTCTCTCCGCGTGTTGCGCAACGAACTTGGCCAGGATAGCGTACATGAAACACATGTCATCGTCGTTGTGCACGTGGATGACAGCGCGCGTCGCGCAGATGGCCCCGGGAAGTTGGATGAACCGGGCTCCGCGTTCTCCCATCGGGATGTAGACGTTGATGCGGATCTCCAGGTCGCGTATACGGAGGTAGGTCCACCCGCTGCCCACTAGCTCGCACCGCTCCTCTCTTCCACCAGCTTGTTGAAGGAAGCCGACAGGAACGCCTCCAGGTCTGACGCGGCAGTGAGAGGCACGTTCTTCATCTTGAAGGCTCGCAGGCAAGTGGCTCCGTGGACGTCGGCGAACTCGCACTCCAAGAACATGTTGACCTTGGTGTTTGGGTGTCGGGTCCTGACGTCGGCCAACAGTTCCAGGACGCTGTCGAACAGCAGCACCAGCGCGTCGTCCACGGTCAGAAAGTCTTCCATGGGCCGGGACAGACCGAAGGTCAGGAGCCGTCCGCGGAACGCCTGTTGGATGGTGCGGAACGCGGACAATCCCGCACCCACCACCTCGTTAGGCGCCGTGCTGGGTCCGGGCTGAGGCTCGTGGCTGGGTCCTGGGCGTGGCTCGGAGCTGGGTCCGTTCTGAGGCTCGGGTGACAGGACGGCCAGTCGCGGCATCTCGTCCAGAACGAGGTTCCTCACGACGGGACAATTGTGAGCCTCGTGCTGGTCACGGTTGTAACGCCGAGTGGTGCCTCGGTCGCAGTAGGCGCACCTGAACCTCCTGTCGCGGTGAGCACTCGCCACGTGTCGCTGCAGGTACGCGGCCTTGCGGAACAGAGCATCGCACTTGGGGCAGCGGACCTCGTTGGCGTGTACCAGGTGCACTTGGCGCCAGAGCAGGTCCTCGCGGGAGAATCGCCACCCACACGCGTTGCACTCGGGACGTAGGTCTCTGGCTGGTGGCGTCCTAGCGGAGGAAGAAGAAGAGGAGGTCGAAGCTGACGGGCTCGCACCGTGGATCGCTTCCATGTGGTGGCGTAGATCCTCGGGGCTCGTCAGGGCGACAGCGCACAACGGGCATGGACAGCCTGCGAACAGGAAAAAAGGTCCTATTAGTTACTCGAACCCAATAAACACGAGGGTGAGGAACTATATAGAGTACTGGCGACCTATTGTTTACCCCTCGAGTCTGTTTCCTCATCTCAATCGCCAGTTTACCCGGGCCCGATAAATACAAGGGTGAGGAGGTGGTGGTGAGGACCTACACAGAGGGCTTGCGACCTCTTATTTATCCCTCGAGTCTTTTTCCTCTTCTCAATCGCCAGTTTACCCGAGCCTGATAAATACAATGGTGAGGAGGTGGCGGTGAGGACCTACACAGAGGGCTGGCAACCTCTTATTTACTCCTCGAGTCTGTTTCCTCGTCTCAATTTCCAGTTTACCCGGCCAAGCAGGGTTGACGTCACTGGTTGTTTACCTTTGGAACCTGGCTTCTTTCCATCCAAGGCCGTTTACTCTCTTATAAAAATAAATCGTTAGTTACCAAAGTCCACGGCGCACCGTGACGTCATGGATGAGGACACCGGAGAAGAAAGCATACTTAACAAATCTACTGGCGGTTTCTTATCTATCATAAAACTGTACCTGGCGCTTGATCGTGAGGAGTAGGAGGATGGACTGCGGTGAGGTGGCGTCGCAAGTTGTCACTTCGCCCAAAGCGTCTGCCGCAGACATGACACTCGTAATGGCGGTCGTTGTGGGCGGATGCTGCGTGACGGGCCAGGTTTCCAACGGTCCCGAAGATGCGACCGCAAACCTCACACATACGAGGAACAGCCATCTACAACATCGAGTATCTGTACTCTCCATCCGCCACAAAGGTGCAGTTGTCACAGCAAAAGCACTTTGGTAGCGATACCCCTGGGAACGAGGCGAATCTAACCCTTCTAATAGTAGACAGAAATAAATGACAAGAATAGCTCCTATCGGTGTACTGGAATATGTAAAAGATTAAATATTAATGTTAGCTAATTAGGTTTGGAGCATTGTTAAACTGGCTGATGAAAAAGTAATTTAAATGTTACTTACAGTTTAAGATAGTCAAAAGAGAAGGCTCCGTACAGTCGCACAAGTAATCGCCGCAAAGACACTTATATCCTCACAGTACGAACTGCCACTAGACACTGATGTAACCCGGGAAGATAGCGCGCTTAAATAAGCAGGCTGGGGCGGTCACGTAGGCACGAGGATGACGTCACCGCGGTCAGCGACGTTCTAGAACATTCTAGAAGCATCTAGAAGGTCGCTGATGAGTAAACAGCCCCGGGCGGTCACGTAGGCCCTAGCACGCGCCTCGAAACGTGACGTCGTGGAGCCGCTTGCAGTTTGGTTTGGCCGAGCCGGCACACAACATGTAGTGAAGTTGCATCAAATTCGGTCGGTGAACAGCTGAGATCCCATAAGGAAAACGCGTTTAAAAATTAATGGTGGGCCCGTTTAACGGCAGATTTTCAATTTTCTTTAAGCAGCGGTTTACTTAGGCCGCCGCCCGACATGTGGTGAGGTTTCGTCAAAATCGGTCGGTAAACAGCCGAAATCCCATAAGGAAACGCGGTTATAAATTAATAGCGGGCCTGTTTAAAGGTGGATTTTCAATTTTCTTTAAGCGATAGTTTACTTAGGCCGCCGCCAGACATGTGGTGAAGTTTCGTCAAAATCGGTCGGTAAACAGCCGAGATCCCATAAGGAAAACGCGTTTAAAAATTAATAGCGAGCTTGTTTGATGGTGGTTCTTTCTATGGGGTTCTTTCGTCATTCGCTTCCTTGTACGTGGGCCTACACTGTGGAAAAAGTCCCGTTGGAATCGGTGGGTAAATAGGCTAGTTATTAATTTTCGAATGTTTTTCCTCATGTTCAAGGTCATCACAAAAAGTGCCGCAGGTGACGGGGGGGGGGTGACGTCAGGGGGGTGGGTCGGGGGGCGTTGGGGGGTGTGACGTCAGAGGGGGTGACGTCAGGGGGGTGACGCCAGGGAGGGGTCAAAGGTCGGGGGGGGATCCTCGGATCCTCGGATCCTCACTTCGCCCTTTGCTGGTTTTGAATCGGCTATTGCCCCCTACTGCTCTATGTTAACGTAAGAAAACTTTGAGATTCGAACCTGAGACCTTCAGGTTTGGGGCACCCTGTACATAGATTGTGATGAAAATATTTTTAATAGATTGCCCATATGCAATTTAGTGGGGGAAATGTTGTTGGATGACTTTAGACCAAATCGTTCTCCAGTTATTCATGCTGGACGGGTGGTCTGACTCACCCTGTATATATACATTGTGTTGATTTTTTTATGCTCCCAATTGGGATCTCGTAAACTATAATAGTTACAAGGAAGGTTAAATGAGCAAAGTAGTGCGTAATTATACTAAACATTTTATATCTTGCTTATTTATGGACGCATACAAACGAAACTTGGTATACAGCTTCATCTGGTTGTGGACTATTGTCATTTCCACAAAAAAGGAATTCTTACCGATTATTCCCGTATTAGCAAACCTGCGTACTCAGCCCCCATGTTATTCTTATGGAGAAAAATCTAAATAGTATAAATCGATTATTTATGCATGTTTGGGGCTGGATGTTTTTGGGAAAGATAAGAAAGATAGGCGAAGGACCAATGTGAAGAGCAAAAGATGAATGATAGTAATGGAAAAATTATAATATATAACAAACATTTATTTTACATAAAGTAATAGATAAGTAAGGACTGACAGGCTGGTTATTGACATAGAAAAGACAAACATGTTATGTATTGTAGTTCATAGTTTGTACTAATTGTTTTAAGGCACTGATCACAAATATTAGGGTATTTATAATTAAACAAAATGAAAATAAAATGTTCAAAAGAAGTTTATATTAATTACTTATCCACTCACCAAGTTGGGTGACAGTTCTGACCTTAAAGTCACTACTTTGGATGAGGCATGTGGAGATCAAAGGAGTCAGGAGATGGGATGAGAAGGTTTGAAGATCTAGACGTTCTAGATGTTCTAGAAGTTCTAGAGGATCTAGAAGGTCTAGAAGATCGGAAAGGTCCAGGGTTATGGATGATGTCACTCACTTTATTACAGGTACATAGTTTGGGGGTTTTAACCAGCGTGTCATTGAAAAACAATTAACATGAAGTGGGATATAGAAATACATACATTATCATGTTGATAATTGACAAAACGGGAAATCAAACGGGAAGAGGATGAAATGTTAACAAAAAATAAACTGGGAGTGGTTATTTGCTGTTCTGTTTAAGTGAGAAGAAAGTTTGTTATTATAAAATAGGTAACAATGAAAATGTAAAAAAATATATCAGGTGAGAATAAAAGTATAGGAAAAGAGAAGTATTTAGAATCAAATTAAAATAAAAACATATGATTTTAATTGGTTGGGTAAAAATGTGATGAACCAGGCTCTTGTTGAGTAGTTGGGAATTAATTATTTTAAAAACCACATTTTATAAATCCAGAACACATATAAGTCCTGAACAATGCACATAAATTAATAAAACTTGGTATGTGACTTCACCTAGTTGAGTTATATTGATATTTACATGAAAAACCGATATTTTGTGTTCTTTGTTGCAGCAAACCTGCTTACTCGGATCCCATGTTATTCTTATGGAGAATAATTATATTGTTATACATAGCTTATTTATGAATGTATATTGATGAAACTTGGTATGAGGCTTCACCTAGTTAAATTATATTTATATTTACATAAACGCCGATTGTTTGCATTTCTTATTTCAGCAAACCTACGTACTCATAAACAATGTCATTCATATGGAGAATAATTAAAATTATATATATCGCTACTTGTGAATATATTTTTATGAAACATGGTATGCGGCTTTATGTGATATTAAGACTATGCATTGGAAATTCGCTGAGTACGCAGGTTTGATGCGACGGGGGTATTTTATACTTTTTACATATAATTATTTCTAAATCCAAACTTTAGTTTACACTATTGAATTCAACTTATAAAACAAACAATTTGGTATTTTGATCATCGCTCTACAAGTGCTAAACACGGTACGTTGTCCAATGTTAATCTTATGGAGAATAATTAAAATTTTATCTCACTTATTAATGAACATATATATGTATAATGAAACTTAGTATGTGGCTTCATATGGTTGGGGTTTATTGGCATTTACATGCAAACCCCATTTTTTGTGGTCGCTATGGCAGCAAACCTGAGTACTCAGCAGCTTTAATGTTATTCTTATGGAGAATAAGAAACATGTGATATCTCGCACATAATTTGTTTAAAAACCCGACTTTTGTGGTCTTAGATGCAACAAACCTGCATACTCAGTCCTAATGTTTTTCCTATGAAGAATAAATAAAACGTCATATCTTGTTTATTTATGAATATGCTTTGATGAATGTTGGTATGTGGCTTCATGACGTAGTGAAGTACCATTTGGAATTCGCTGAGTATGAAGGTTTGCTGCAACGGGGGTATTTAAATCCCCGTGAGTTTGCCAAACACTTAATGTAAAATGGACCTCTGTATTAAGACTATTATTATTTTACAAACCTCAAAAGCACGACTTTTTCGTCATTTAGATCGCAGTTCTAACACGACTTCAACCTCAGTAGTACGTCGTTTTACATAATGGAACCTTTACAGCACGAGTTCAAAGTTCCCTGATTGTTAAACACCATTAGGTTTCAACAATATTTTTCCAAATAAATGCGTCTTATTACAATGTTTAAATAAATTGAATTACTTCCCACGTAAATTAGGCCTAATTGAATGTAGCTATTTAATTTAATAAGCTGATTACTTACAGACATATTTACAAATAAAATACTAGGGTAATTGCCAATTATCCTTAAAGATTTAAGCGTTAAGTTACAGTATAAACAATATTCGACGTAATCACACTAGTTGTATCGTTTTAGAGCGTTTACAAACATATTAAATCCAGTCGGCTGGATTGAATCTTTTGCTAATTTTTGGATTTTGTTTTCATGCTGGATGGCAGTAAATAACCTGTTTACTCTATCGTTCACAAAATAAACATTGTTGAGTCAGCCTAAATTGACTTCAGTAATTGCAATATACGCGATGCATCGTTGAAAGATACTGACCACTAATAAATTTCTTCAAGCTTGCTGATTCCTTTTACTACAATCTATAACCATTTTGTCCGTTCTTTGATAGAAAATATGCGTGTTTTATAAACAGCTTTTTAGAGTAACTTAAAATAGTCATAAACTACGTTTTAAAAAGTTATTTTTTTATATTCTAAATTTAATTATTTTAATAATGTAAGTTAAATGTTCGAATATAGAGAGATTGATCTTTTATTTAAAACAAACCGCGTGTAAAATGTTTCAAAAGAAACCTCAAAATGAACCGTTCAAACAGGTACAAAGTTTACATTTCACCCAATGTTAAATTGCCGTAAGAAGGTAAAATGTTAAAATATATGTATTATTCACTTTCATTTGACACCATCCGCGTGTAAATCGGTTCGATGAAAGTCTCAAACGATCACCCAGAAAAGTTTTAATTTTGTGTTTTAATATATAGGACTTTAAAAGCAAATCTATTTCCCCAAACCAACAAACTATGGTACATTTTAAAGTAGCAAAAGGTGTAATGAAAGACTTATCTTGTTACCAATAGTTTTATTGATGAAATCTGACTTTAGACTTGAGGATTATATTAAGCCATGTGACTGTCGTGTATGTAACGGGACTTGGAAGAGCACTTTCCTATAGCGTCATAGGTCAATTTGCCGAGTCCTATTAAGATAATAGGTATGAGGAAGCGAGGGGCGACTTCATCCTTCTTCAGCAGATCCTCCGCAGCCACTCCAAGCTCTTTTTTCAACTCTGGGCTACCTTTATCATAAATTTTAAAGTCGTTTACTTTCCCAGCTTTTTCCAACTTAGTAACCAGCTTAATCAGGTCGTTGCTTTCTGCTTTGTACTTAATAAACTGTTTCGCCAAAATCTTCTCTAACAACGTTGTAAGATCTTTATTGCTGTATGTCTTTCCACTGGACTTCAACTTTGTAAGTTCTTTTATCACATCTTTGTAATAGTTATCCATTAAAGTTTTAGATTTCTGAAATAGTTCCTGAAAGAGAAGTCACTTTAAATTTGTATATTAAGATACACACATAATCTAATATATTCTATTTGAACAAAAATAACTACAGTATTAAGAATCAAGAATTTTTTATTTGTCATGTAACTATGTAGTGAAATGAAAGACGCAAATCTCATAACAAATGTGCTCCTTTATTCCTAACCCAGGAAACTTCTCAAAACAAAAACAAACAACATAATTATTTTTAGGTTACCTAGCAACCACTATGAAACAACTGTTTTTAAATTATTTTCAAACTCTGGACGCCGCATCAGCCCCCCGCGGAGACCGGAGGTCTGGGAGACGGAAACGCACTCGCCGAAAGGCACGGGAGGTCCTGGCAGGGCTCGAGACGGCGGTGCAGTTTGAGGAGGCTCGAAAGGTGTCCATGAAGGCTGGTTTCACCCGATCTAGGCTGACCCGTTTCTCCAATCCATTGACTAAGATCGTGATGGTCTTCTCGTCTCGGCGAACGACGGTATGCGGGCCCGTATATGGTGACTCGAGGGAACGTCTTATCCTGTCTTCCCGTAGGAAAACATGTCCGCATGACGTGAGCTCTTGGAAGACAAACGGGTTCTGTGTGTTATGCCGTGACGCCGGAACGGGGCGGAGCTGTGACATTTGCTGTCGCAGGCGGGCGACGAAGTTGCTAACATCGCCGCTCGACCGTGGTACGGGCAACGGTGCGATAAACTCCGCTGGCAAGCGTAAGGGTTCCCCGTAGACAAGCTCGGCTGGGGAGGTTCGGAGGTCCTCTTTGACAACACTGCGCAAACCAAGCAAAACGAGTGGTAAGGCGTCCACCCACGTTAGGTGGGGGTGGCAACGGAGAGCCGCCTCTAGCTGACGGTGAAAACATTCGACCATCCCGTTTGAGCACGGGTGATAACCACAGGTGCGACACCTGGTGATGCCGAAAGTCTTGCCTAGGGCCCGGAAAAGCTGGGATTCAAACTGTTGGCCCTGGTCAGTGGTGATGCAGACGGGGGCCCCGAATCGCGAAATCCAGCAGCGTAGAAATGCGTCGGCGACTTCATCGGCGGTTTTCGTAAATAATGGCCAAACTTCGGGCCACCTGGTAAATCTGTCGACAGCAGTGAGGCAGTATCGGTACCCCTTAGCATGGCTAAACGGGCCAATGGTATCGAGATGTATGTGTTGAAAACGGGAAGATGGCGTTACGAAGGTGCCGGTAGGGGTGTGGACGTGACGGGAAACCTTGTTTCGTTGACAGTTCAGGCAGCTTCGTGTCCAGGCCCGGCAATCTTGCTGAACACGAGGCCAGACAAAACGTTGTGACACAAGTTTGGCAGTAGTGCGGGTGCCTGGGTGGCTAAGGTTGTGGCAAGCGCCGAAAACTTGACGACGCATGGAGGCAGGCACATAAGGGCGTGGTTGGGCTGTACTGGTGTCACAATATAGGAACACATCGGAACCAGGAATACGAATAGTCTCCAGGTGCAGGGCCGACTCACGGTTTAGTAGGTCGCGAAGTTCAGCATTATTTTCTTGAGCGGCTGCGAGGGCGAATAAATCGACAGAGTAACTATCCTGGTCGGCTGCAGTGACGGAGTCTACGCGGCTCATCGTGTCGGCCACTATGTTTCCGGAGCCACTGATATGACGAATGTCTGTGGTGAATTGCGCGATGAAGGAAAGCTGATTTAATTGTACTGGGGGTAGCTTCTCACGAGTTTGTTGGAAGGCAAATGTGAGGGGTTTGTGATCAGTGAAAATGATGCAGTGCTGCGCCTCGAGTATGTGCCGATAATGTTGAACGGCGAGATAAACAGCGTGCAATTCCCTGTAGTAGGCTGGCCAGCGCAGTTCTCTGGGCGTAAGTTTCCGGGAAAACAAAGCCAGGGGTTGCCAAGCGTTGTCGACGAACTGTTGAAGGCACGCACCTACTGAGTGGGCACTCGCATCAGTGAAGAGGCCGAGAGTCGCAAACGGCTCTGGGTGAGCTAACAAAACGGCATTGGCGAGGCTGTCTTTGCAGGCTTGGAACGCGAGCTCCAATTCGGATGTCCAGGGGAAAGGTTGATTTCCTCGCAGACCAGATCGTGCCGTGTTGAGGAGTGCTTGGTATTCTGCGGCATGAGGTACGAAACGACGATAAAAGTTAATCATGCCGAGGAAACGGGAGACGCCCTTCACAGTGGATGGTTTGGGGTATGCACGGAGGTCAGAGACGCGATCTGGAAGAGGCCGTGTGCCCTGAGCGGATACCTCATAGCCGAGAAAAGAGACCTTGTCCACACCGAAGATGCTTTTTTTGACATTGAGCAGAATGCCATACTGGTCAAGTCGTTCGAACAGGGAGCGTAGGTGGCGGCAATGGTCCTCTGGAGATTTCGAAAACACTAAGATATCGTCAATGTACGCGAAACAGAAATCGAGGCCAGTCAAAATTTCGTCTATGAAGCGCTGAAAGGTCTGTCCAGCGTTGCGGAGGCCAAAGGACATGAAGGGGAATTCGAAAAGACCGAAAGGAGTAGTAATGGCCGTTTTCGCAATGTCTGCTGGATTGACTGGGATTTGATTGTACGCCTTAACAAGGTCGATGGTGGAGAAGATGGTCGAGCCGCGAAGATTGTTCCCGAAGTCGTGAATATGACGCACCGGGTATTTGTCGGGAATAGTCCTCGCATTGAGCGCCCTGTAGTCGCCGCAGGGACGCCAGCTGTCAGGCTTCTTGGGTACCATATGGAGAGGCGATGACCAAGGCCCATCAGAGCGGCGTGCAATGCCCTCTCGCATCATGGTTTCGAACGCTGCTGTGGCGATGCGGAGACGGTCTGGGGCTAAACGACGAGGGCGACTCGAGACAGGAGGTCCTGGGGTAGTACGGATATAATGGACAGTGCGATGTTTGACCTGATGCTCCATCCCTCTAGGTCGAGTGAGGTGGGGAAATTCAGCTAAGATGCCGGCGAAGACGGAAGACACAGCCGGTCGGATGAGTTTCACGCTGGGCTGGTTAGTAGTGCAGCGCGTGCAGTGGGTGGAGATACCGGTCGTGGAGGCAAGTAGGCGGTTGTGAGCGCAGTCCACCAACAGTTCATAGTGGGCCAAGAAGTCTGAACCTATGATTGGGACGGATACATCAGCGATGGTGAAAGACCAGGTGTGTTTGCGGGCGAGACCGAGGTCTATGGTTAACAGCACCGTGCCATAGGTTTTTATTTTGGAGTTGTTGGCTGGCTGCAGATCGTAATGGGCGTCAAGATGATGTCCTGGAAGGAGTCTGCAAGGATAGCAGCTCAAGTCAGAGCCGGTGTCTGCAAGGAGGTGTATCCTACTGACCCTGTCGAGTAGGAAGACGCGGCTATGAATCGTAGTTTGGCACCCGACCGCCGCTAATGTCGGTTGCCGTTGGAGTTTGACGAAAAGGTGCAGGGAGCCGAGCACTTCCTGGCCTGACGACCGAACTTTCGGTGATACCAGCACACACCGGAGTAGTCGGACGTCGTAGAGTCAGCAGATGAGCGTCTCCGAGTAGGTGGCGTCTGACTGCGGTGTTGGGAGCGACGGGACAGAGTTTGAAGCGTGGACTGAATGGAGTCAAACTGTCGAGCGAGGTCATCTATACGTGCTGATGTCGAGTCAGTAGAGGAGTCGGTGGCAACGGTCGCTGATGTAGAAGCAGTAGCGGGAACAATTACCCGATTGACGGCAGGATTGTGTGATGCGACGGAAGCGAATTGAGCCGGCACGGCTGGCGTCACTTCTAAAATGTTGTCAGCGATGGAGGCAAGTCGGTCCATGGTGATGGTGGGATCAATCATATGTGGTTGGATGATTGCCTGGACATGTGAGGGTAAACGCTGTGTCCAAAGCGTACGCAAAATGAAGTCAGGCACAGCGCCGGATAAAGAGCGGAGATGGCGGAGGAACTGTGACGGTGTGCGATCTCCAAGTTCCTCACCGGTTAATAGTTGACGGACACGCTGCTGCTCGGATACGCTGACGCGTCTGATGAGTTCATCCTTAAGAGTCGTGTACGGTGCGTCTGCGGGTGGTGTCCGAATGATGTCCGCGATCTCCTGTGCCCCTTGTGCGTCAAGCTGACCGATGATGTAGGTGAATTTGGAGACTTCGTCGACTACATTGTGAAACCGGAACAGTGCCTCTACCTGAGCAAACCACAGCCGTGGGTCGTTGCTAAAAAACGGGGGCAACTTTATGGTAGCACGATTTTGTGGATGTAGCTGAACCATATTTTGCTGCAGATGGGTGATGGCGGCTTGTTGTTGTTGTGTGATAGCGAACAAGCCTTGCAAAGCTTCGTGAAGGTGAGCGATGTTGCCGGCGTCGTCCTGTGGCTGTTGAATCGGTGGCTGTTGATGGTCATTATTTGGCTGCGGCTGCTGTTGTGGTTATTGTTCCTCGGCCGCTTGTCGATGTCCCTCGCGAGTAAGAACCATCGTTTAATCACGTCGGGGTCACCAAATGTAGTGAAATGAAAGACGCAAATCTCATAACAAATGTGCTCCTTTATTCCTAACCCAGGAAACTTCTCAAAACAAAAACAAACAACATAATTATTTTTAGGTTACCTAGCAACCACTATGAAACAACTGTTTTTAAATTATTTTCAAACTCTGGACGCCGCAACTATACAAGTAGCATTGACAATGGTCTGTTGTTACAAATAAAAAAGGTAATAATTCTGGATAAACTAATACATAAAAATAAAAAGAAAACAGTTAACAACTAAACATTAATTTTGTCAGATAAAACTCCTGGACACATTAGTACTCTTTAGATATTAAAAATGATTTTAATTTGCCTCTGAACCTTCTCACATCTGACTCCAATTTAATAACTAAGATTAACGCGTTAAAAAGTTTTATTATGGCGAAGCATGACTGTTTCTAAAAAAAAAATGGTGTTGTGGTAAGGTGTGGATAATGTTGTTGATGCATGCCTGAGATTATAATGACTGGTCTTACGAAAATGAAACAGGTGTTTGTTTTTTATGTAAAAAGAAATACTTTCATAAATTTAAATGCAAAAAAGTGTCATCAGGTTATTTCCGGAAAACACGCCTCGACATGAATCAGTCTTCTTTATTGAAAAAAAACTATTCTAATTGCTTTCTTTTGCAGGCGAAAAATCGTTATTGATTTTGTGGACTCTGCTCCCCATAATGGGATGCCATAATTAAGATGTGGATACACGCACCCAAAGTAGGCAGTTAAAAGAACACTGGAATCAGAAAACTTAGACAATTTTCGAAGAATAAAAATGCCACTATTCATTTTGCTAGAAACTTTATCAATATGGTCAGAAAAATTTAGGCGGGGATCTGCAATTAAAACCAAAAAACTTGTGTGTTGACAGAAATTAATTGCATTCTCACCAATAAACAAGCTAGAGAAGTCATCAAATGGGTTCCTCAACTTGAAATCAATAATGTGAGTTTTTTCAGCATTAACAGAAAGATTATTATCAACCAGCCACTGCAATAACAAACCACTTTGTATGAAGGATTCAATTTCATGATCACTACGGGAAGAATTACTCATATTCAAAGAGGTGTCATCGGCAAAAAGACAAAGATCAACAATTGACACACTTGTATGGATATCATTTATAAAGAGTAAAAACAGGATCGGTCCCAACACCAGGGGCGGATCCAGAGGTCATGTTTGGGGGGGGGGCGGTCACCGAAAGTTACCCCTCCCCCTTCCTTGTGGATAGTCCCTGGCACCTCCATTATTGTTTTTAATTATATGAAATTATACAACGAATGAAATTAAGTTAACATAATATATCAATAACCTTGTACTCAAGGAAAAAGCAATCTTAACTTTATAAAAAAGCAAAACAAAAATTAACTTTAGTTCTACTGCGCCTAAAATAAAATATTTAGGGATTACACTTTTTCTACTGTAGGCTACTGTAGGCGTCTAAGAACAAAAGTAAGATGCCGAAATAAACTATTTATTTGAGTATTTACCCACGCGAAAAACTATTTATAAAACGTATTTGAAATCTGCAATACTGAACTTACTACGCGGAGATACAATTAGGAATGAGCCTGACAGCCAAGGTCAACCACTCGAAAAATTAAAATGTCTTACCACATTTTTATAAAATAAAATACTTGGCGTATGAGCTTCTGTTTACACCCAATTTAATCTTTGTTTCTTCTTATTTAATTACATATAATTCGAGGCACTTTTTGCTTCTAGCCTTGCCACTGGATATTTATTGCCTAGCTCTTCATTGCGCGGTTTTAAACAAAAATCAAACCTAACCTGTAAACAAAAGACCGCTCATAGAAAACGACGTTAGGCGGTAGGCGGGCGAAATCCAGTAAAAAATAAACGGTATCAGGAATCTGACACATACTTTCTCCCTTTTAGCCCAACTTTAATGAATAAATTACTTTTTATTTACTAAATATAGAATACAAAGCACGTTCGAATGTACAGAAAATCTTGTAAACAAGTTGTTTTAAGAAACATCCACCCAAATCCCTGCTTTGGAGGCACTACAGGATCCATTGCTACACTCGGGGTTTTAAGAGGGGAAATGCCCCCTATTCCCCCCCAGGGATATTAAGGGGCAACATATTTCGAATTAACTCTGTTGGTCATGCTTAATTGACAAGCATATCAAGTTTGAATGAAATTGATCAGTAAATAAGAGAGAAATAGTAATTTTTGTATTCCCCATAAGAATAACATTGAACAACGTACTGCGTTTACCGCTAAATGAAAATTTCAGTTTTCTCCGAAACCAGCAATCGTAGAATAGTAATTCAAAATACTAAATTATTTAGTTTTTTGAGCTCTTTTTAATGGTGGATAGTAATATTTTTTATATTTATGTATTTTTATGAAAAATCCAAAAAACTGAATTTTGGATGTTTTAAATCCCGTAATTTCAGAACCCGAATTTTTACAGGAATGCGGGTGGTGTAATTTTGTTGGAAAACTAAAGTTCTACAAACGACTAAAGTTTAATCAAAATCGTTAGAGCCGTTTTTGAGAAATTTGGATTTTTCATGTTTTTTGGCGGTTTTTGGGGGATAATTACCCTTAAAAATCAAAAATTCAAAAAATGAAAAAAATACCTGGAGATATCGTGGAATAGTACCTACATAACAAATTTCATAAAAATCGGCCCATTGGTTAGGGCTCTAGCTCTGTACACATCCACACGGACACACACACACACACACACACACACACACACACACACACACACACACACACACACACACACACACACACACAGACAGACATCACGTAAAAACCACTTTTTTGGGTTCAGGGAGCACCAAAACGAATATTTCCACTAACAACTCAAATTCGAAAATTTTGACGAAAACAATACTTTCTCCATATACTATGTATAGAGGGAGAAAGTAATAATTACCGTATACAATTGTAGCAAACTTTGCTGCTAAAATTTACCTCCAAGACCATGTTGAAAACACTGCATTTTCGGTCTGTCAACTGGCAAAACTGCCAACAACTTCGCGGTACTCGGGAATATCCATGTTTTTGTAAGGCACTTTTAGGTTAAATACATGGATCTAAGTAAATGTGTTATAAACTAAAATAGAAGTTCAAAATTTCACCTGGCTAATGGTGTGTATTTTATTTCATTTATCGAACGTTTAGGTTCGTTAGTTTGAATTTTAATGTAACCTTGTAGACGGGAGCGGCAAAATTTGACTCTCGGAACCGAAAAACGGGGTTTCGGGAGGCTTTTGCTGCTTACATTTTCATTCGGATTTATTCAAACTTTCATAGTATGCCTGAATAATAAAATAAAACACAGAAATTCTTAGGTTTGGGGGGGCGACCGCCCCTACCGCCCCCCTTGGATCCGCCCCTGCCCAACACCGACCCCTGTAGCACACCACATGTGACAACAATTTCACCAGATTTCTGAGAAGAAATACATTTCCTTTGATCTAAATGCGGAATCTTGACTGCTTGGGTTCTACGTTCTAAGAATGATGAAATCCAGTTGATTGCATTACCTCTAATGCCGACGTGATCCAATTTCCTCAACAGCAGTTTATGATTCACCATATCAAAAGCCTTGCTTAAATCCAAAAATATAACAATTTAAGAGATAATACCATGTTTAAGAGAAGATAAAAAGCATAGACAAAAGTTATTTTTGAATGGTTAACTGTGCTAATCTGCAGGATGACATCTACAGAATAGAGAAAAAGTAACGAAATTGTGACGATTTGGAGCAATTGGAGAATTTCGCTTTAGTTGGAGCAACCACAACTTTTAGTGTAAATACAGTAAGTTGAAATGAGAAGTTGCCTTACTCATATTATCGAACCTTTAACGGAAAATAATATCCTCCCCTCATTTAACTCTGATAATTTATATTAATAATATTTTAGTAAGGCGAAAAAAATATTCATATAGGATAAATAAACTACGTCTCACAACACTAAAACACCCTTATACTGTACTTACAGGCAATACGGCAAAATATACACAAAAGATGGTGCAAGGCGATCGATTTCAATCAGTTACACTGGTCATCGTCTGGCCCAATCAGATAATGACAGAAACAAAATGGCGAACAGGGTGACTCATGTAAGATGTCTAAAAACGGATTGCATACGAACCACTTGACCTAGAAGGATGATATAAAATTATTTCCTACTAAATCGACCCCTCGTGGAATTACGGAGAAATAATAGGAACATCAGCGCTATTATTTACTCTGAGCTCCAGGGGTGAAACTAAAATTGAATAACATCGGATGTCACTACTAAGGGTTATGTATACATTGTAGATTGTGACAATTAATATGGTAATTTCTACATATGACAACAACTATTATTATATCTTCTTTGAGTCAGCCTAAATTGACTTCAGTAATTGCAATATACGCGATGCATCGTTGAAAGATCCACTAATAAATTTCTTCAAGCTTGCTGATTCCTTTTACTACAATCTATAACCATTTTGTCCGTTCTTTGATAGAAAATATATGTGTTTTATAATCAGATTTTTAGAGTAACTTAAAATAGTCATAAACTACGTTTTAAAAAGTTATTTTTTTATATTCTAAATTTAATTATTTTTATAATGTAAGTTAAATGTTCGAATATAGAGGGATTGATCTTTTATTTAAAACAAACCGCGTGTAAAATATTTCAAAAGAAACCTCAAAATGAACCGTTCAAACAGGTAAAAAGTTTACATTTCACCCAATGTTAAATTGCCGTAAGAAGGTAAAATGTTAAAATATATGTATTATTCACTTTCATTTGACACCATCCGCGTGTAAATCGGTTCGATGGAAGTCTCAAACGATCACCTGGAAAAGTTTTAATTTTGTGTTTTAATATATAGGACTTAAAAGCAAATCTATTTCCCCAAACCAACAAACCATGGTACATTTTAAAGTAGCAAAAGGTGTAATGAAAGACTTATCTTGTTACCAATAGTTTTATTGATGAAATCTGATTTTAGACTTGAGGATTATATTAAGCCTTGTGACTGCCGTGCGTTTAATGGGACTTGGTAAAGCGTCCTTTCTTTAGTCCTTTTCTAAAGCGTCATAGGTCAATTTGCCGAGTCCTAATACGATAACAGGTATGAGGAAGCGAGGGGCGACTTCATCCTTCTTCAGCAGATCCGCCGCAGCCACTCCAAGCTCTTTTTTAAACTCTGGGCTGCCTTGATCATGAATTTTAAAGTCGTTTACTTTCCCAGCTTTTTCCAACTTAGTAACCAGCTTAATCAGGTCGTTGCTTTCTGCTTTGTACTTAATAAACTGTTCCGCCAAAATCTTCTCTAACAACGTTGTAAGATCTTTATTGCTGTATGTCTTTCCACTGGACTTCACCTTTGTAAGTTCTTTTATCACATCTTTGAAATAGTTATCCATTAAAGTTTTAGATTTCTGAAGTAGTTCCTGAAAGAGAAGTCACTTTAAATTTGTGTATTAAGATACACACATAATCTAATATATTCTATTTGCACAAAAAGAACTACAGTATTAAGAGAAGATAAAAAGCATAGACAAAAGTTATTTTTGAATGTTTAACTGTGCTAATCTGCAGGAAGACATCGACAGAATAGAGAAAAAAGTAGCAAAATTGTGACAATTGGAGCAATTGGAGAATTTTGCTTTAGTTGGAGCAACCACAACTTTTAGTGTAAATACAGTAAGTTGAAGTTGCCTTACTCATAAGTATCGAACCTTTCTCGGCAAATAATATCCTCCCCTCATTTAACTCTGTTAATTTGTATTAATAATATTTTAGCGAGGCCAAAAATATATTCATATAGGATAAATAAACTACGTCTCACAAAACTAAAACACACTTATACTGTACTTACAGGCAATACGGAAAAATATACACAAAAGATGGTGCAAGGCGATCTATTTCAATCAGTTACACTGGTCATCGTCTGGCCCAATCAGAGAATGACAGAAACAAAATGGCGAACAGGGTGACTCATGTAAGATGTCTCAAACCACATGACCTAGAAGGATGAAATAAAATTATTTCCTTCTAAATCGACCCTAAGGAGTAACGTAAAAATAGTTTTAACTTGTGTAAAATACAGGGTGTTTCAAAACTGAGGGTCACTAGTTCGAATCAGAATCACTAGTCAGAATTTTCTAATGTAAACATAGGTCACATTATACAACATTTTAAAGCCCTATAACAGACAAACATGATGGAGGAAACAAAACTCGCCTATCTTCATTCGTTTCGCTGGCGGCCATTTTTGCGAAAAATAATACTGTAACATTTACGAAATATTCTTTACCTGCTAAACCACAAGGCGTAATTTTATCCCGATTCACATTTCTTACTCGTATTGAACTCAGCTTCATGCTACAATGCTACATGCCAGTAATTAAAACATATTAAAAAAATAATAAAAAATTATCTTTTTGAAAATATTTGAAAATAGTAAGGTATGACAATAAGTATACAGGGTGTCCCGTAAGTAAGTACAAAAACTTTGGGAATAGGTTATATGGGTCAAAATAAAAAGAAAATCAAGAATAATGTTTTTTCTAAAAACGCTTTGTTACCGATATATCCGCCATTTTGTATTTTTTCAATAAAAATTTATATCTCAAAAACTATTAAATATTACTTTATGAAACTTGGTATAGTGTTTAAGGTAGAAATTAAATAACTGCAAAAAAAATTGTGTTAAAAAATATTTTTCCGTTTCAAAATGGCGGCCATTTTAATTTTTCAAACTAAAATTATTAAAAAACAGCTGATTTTATGGAAAAAATACAAGAACACTTTTCTTTAGTATTTTGAATTTTCTATCAAACGACACCAAGTTCAGAAGGATCGGGCAATAAATAGCTGAGAAATAACAATTATTAGTTGATTTTTAGCTGATTGTCGCAGACAATGAGGAGAAGTTGCCAGGGTGCGCCTGGCCTGTACAACTAAAAATCGTTATTTCTCAGCTATTTGTTGCCCGATCCTTCTGAACTTGGTGTCGTTTGATAGAAAATTCAAAATACTAAAGAAAAGTGTTCTTGTATTTTTTCCATAAAATCAGCTGTTTTTTAATAATTTTAGTTTGAAAAATTAAAATGGCCGCCATTTTGAAACGGAAAAATATTTTTTAACAAATTTTTTTGCAATTATTTAATTTCTACCTTAAACACTATACCAAGTTTCATAAAGTAATATTTAATAGTTTTTGAGATATAAATTTTTATTGAAAAAATACAAAATGGCGGATACATTGGTAACAAAGCATTTTTAGAAAAAACATTATTCTTGATTTTATTTTTATTTTGACCCATATAACCTACTCCTAAAGTTTTTGTACTTACTTACGGGACACCCTGTATAGGTAAAGGCCTTAGAAATCCTAACAACGTTCTAATTTACATCAACCTCGTTTCTCTTTTTGTTTAGTAGCAATCGCCAAAAATCATCATTTCCCCATATAAAATACATGCTATTTCTACATAACCCTTCCAAATACTCTGAGATCTCTTTCAGAAATGAGTTATGAAACAGATATATTTGTTGACATACGTAAGGTCAACAATTATTTGAAAATTATTTGACTTTTTGAATTTTGGGCATATAAAAATTTTCAAAAAGATTATTTATTATTATTTTTTACCATGATTTAAATAATGGCACGTAGCCTATCAGGGTAAAGCTGAGTTCAATAAGAATAAGAAATGTGAATCAGAATAAAAATATGTCCTGTGGTTTAGCGGAGACAGGGTATTCTGTAAATGTTACTATATTTCGCAAAAATGGCCGCCATTTTGAAACGGACGGAGATAAGTGAGTTCTGTTTTCATCAAAATGTTTATCTGTTATGCGGCTTTAAAACGATGTATAATATGACCTACGTTTACGTTTGAAAATTCCGAGATTAGAACTAGAGACCCTAAGTTTTTGGAACACCCTATATTTGAAACAAATTAAAACTATTTTTACATCGATTAAAAATTTTAGGGTGATTTAGTGGGAAATAATTTTATTTCATCCTTCTAGGTCAAGTGGTTTGTATACAATCGGTTTGAGACACCTTACGTGAGACACCCTGTATACTATTTAACAGTACATACATAGCCTACATGTTTTTAAGTATTTACTTCTAATTAGCCTACACAATTGAAACAACTTTATGTAAAATCTATGTATAAACCTGCTTCTAAACTTAGGCCCTAACTTAATTTGTACCTACCTTAAGTTATTCTTTTCAAAATGTTAAACCGTTTAGGGGAGCTAACCTTAGAATTTATGTAAATGTAATTTTGTTAAAGAAACATTAAGCCTACATATCATTAAGTATTTCATAACAAGCTACCCATCTAATCAATCTGTCAGAACCAAATTTAGCCTTTCATACTAGCCAAATTATATTTCCAACAAACTAAAAAGACAGTGTAGTATAAAAACAGTTTCTAATATGTAGGGAAGAAGTTAATAACCAAATGGTACAGATTGGCCTATTTATTTAAAGCTTGAAATGAAATAAAATGCTAAAATATTATGTTAGGTTAGGGACTGTTATAAGTGAAATGTTTTCTCAAACTGAACTGACAGCCAGAGCCAATCAGAAGGCAATAGAGTGAGGATAGGATGTACAACATAAAGAGGCCATAGAGGTATGATATTGTTATATTGTAGCACAATTTTGTTACTTCTCTGAGCATTTTTATAATGTATATGATTTGTATAATGCTTTTGAATCTTAAATAATAGTATAAAAGAAATCATAATTTTGAGGTTACTTAATGTAAAGGCAAGAAAATAACAATTGTAGTTATATTACAATTGTATTACAATTGTATTACAATTGTAGGCATATAAACTCTGTAAGTGAATATTTTCTCTCACAACTTGATAATTTTGTTATATGAAATGAAATATATTAAAATTAAATAGTGTTTTTTTTATTGATTTATTTTATTATTAACGTGATATTAACAGCTACCAAATGATTTACATATTGTATGATACAAGTATGGAAAAAGTGATAGCAGTGAGTAAGATCTAGAGTGCAGTGGTTATTCTTGTGTGAAAAGGAAGTGAGAGGGAATTCAAATCTAAAAATTGTGGTGAAATGGGAAGCTGAAGAAGAGAGACATATATTGAACCAAATAATCATATTTTAATCCATTTGAATCTTTTAAATTTTAATCTAAATTAATTGCAAACTATCTTTAATTTAATTGTATTTATCTAAATTTACCAAATTAAACCAAAGAACTTTTGAAACAAGAAAAAAGACTTTTGAAAATTAGATTCCAACATGAGGAAATACTAAGTTAAATCCATTTCAGCAAAGCTCTTTGTTTGGTAGCTGCCGTTGCTAAAAAAGGAAACTAAATTTTTGTTTTATTAGATATTTTATTTAAGGCTATTTGAAATTTTGGTAATAATCATTTTTTTATGTGCCATGGCAAAGAACCGCCCTTGAGATTAAGAGTCATCATAGCTTACATTTGAGAGCCAGAACATATATTTGTAAAAATAATTTTGTAACTATAATTCAATAGGCCCTAACTGTAGTTTTGTTCACTATTTTCAATTGTTTTCTTGAATAAATTTAACTATGATATAATTGTATTTTTGGATTAATCATTGAGTATCTAGGCTACGGTTATGTAAAGCAAGGTTAGGTAAATTAAATTATAGGCTAAGGAGGTTTTGTTAAAACTACTGGCTACCTGAAGTTGTGGAAACAGGTTGCGATAAGTACCACCAGAGTCAAAGTTGACATGTTCATTAATAAATTTATCCCGATCTTTACATTTTGCCTTGAAAATAAACAACTCTTCCCATGCATTCATTACATTTACTTCATCCACTACAAAAATCTCAAAAAGGAGTTTAGAGCTGAGATTAGAAAAGCGGAATCAGGGTACATTTGATGTGATCCAGCAGCAATGAACTGCCCTTTACTCATTTCTCCGTCATGTTCTTCTCTCTCTTTAAATCCAGTTAGTGAGGAGGAGGTCTTCCAAGTTATTAAGTCTCTGAAACCTAGTGATTCTGCTGGTGAAGATGGTATATCATCAGTGCTACTCAAGAAAGTGGGTGAATGTTTATGTGTGGGTGTTTGCCTCTTCTAGCCAATGTTTCTTTTGTTGGAGGACAATTTCCCAAATCTCTTAAAACAGCAGTTGTAAAGCCCCTCTTCAAAAAAGATACAATTTGTGACATAAAAATAACTATAGGCCGATTTATATTACATCAACATTTCTAAGGTTTTTGAAAAGTTATTTATAAACCATCTTTATCCGTTCTTGGTCAGCAATCACTCGCTATTTAACAAACGGGTTTCTTTCCAAAAAAACATTTCCACTCTCGATGCGATGTTCAGTTTCATATCAAATGTATCTAAAGCCATTGATGAGCGTAAAAATATATTTGGTATATTTTTAGATCCAAGCAAGCCTTTTGATATGGCGAATCATAAACTGCTGTTGAGGAAATTGGATCACTTCGGCATTAGAGGTAATGCACTGAATTGGATTTCGTCAGTCTTAGAAGGTTAAGCAATCAAGATTCCGCATTTAGATCGAAAGAAATGTATTTCGTCTCAGATATCTGGTGAAATTGTTGACACATGTGGTGTCCCACTATAGGGGTCGGTGTTGGGACCAATCCTGTTTTTACTCTTTTTCACACTTTTGATACAAGTGTTAAATGGTGATCTTTGCCTTTTTGCCGATGACACGTCTTTGAACGTGAGTGATTCTTCCCGTAATAATCTTGAAATTGAATCCTTCATACAAAGTAGTTTGTTATTACAGTGGCTGGTTGATAACAATCTTTCGGTTAATGCTGAAAAAACTAACTTGATTTTTAACTATTGATTTCAAGTTGAGGAACCCATATGGCGACTCATATAGCTTGTTTATTGGTGAGAATGAAATTAATTCCTGTCAATGCACGAGTTTTTTTGGGTTTAACTGTAGATCCCCGCCTGAATTTTTCTGATCATATTGATAATGTTTCTAGCAAAATAAATAATGTTTCTGGCATTTTTATTCTTCGAAGATTGTCTAACTTTTCTGATTCCAGTGTTCTTTTAACTGCCTACTTCGGGTGCCTGTATCCACATATTAGTTATGGCAGTCCAATATGGGGAGCAGAGTCCACAAAATCAATAACGATTTTTCGCCTGCAAAAGAAAGCAATTAGAATAATTTTTTTCAATGAAAAAGACTGATTCATGTCAAGGCGTGTTTTCCGGAAATAACCTGATGACACTTTTTTGAATTTAAATTTATGAAAGTATTTATTTTTACATAATAATCAAACACCTGTTTCATTTTCGTAAAACCAGTCATTATAATCTAAGGCATGCATCAACTACATTATCCAAAACTTACCACAACACCACTTTTTTCGAGAAAAAAAACAGACATGCTTCGTTATAGTAAAACTTTTTAATGCGTCCCTCTTAGATATTAAATTAGAGTCAGATGTGAGAACGTTCAGGGGCAAATTAAAATTAATTTTAATCTTTAAAGAGTATTACAGTGTCCAGGAGTTTTTAATTGACAAGAGTAATGTTTAGTTGTGAATTGTTTTGTTTTTCTTTTTATGTATTAGTATCTCCTATATTTTTACCTTTTTTATTTTTAACAACAGACTATTGTCAATGCTACTTGTATAGTTACATGACAAATAAAAAATTCTTGATTCTTGATTACTTTCTTACAAATATGGAGAATATTTAAATATTTTGAATTGTTCCCAAGGTGTGGATATTTTCCATGAGGTGTTTTGCGACGTTCGATCATTCCACTTTTCGGTTCTTCCAGGCTAAAATATGATTCTTGTAACTTTTTGCAAAATTAACAGTTTGACCAACGTAAAAATTATCATAATCATTTACTTAATTACTGAGAAGTCATCTCGGAGACCTTCTCCTGGCATGAGATCCGTCATGTTTACTTAAAACCAGGGTCAGGATAAGGTAAACGAAATTTTCAAGATTAGAAATAAGGATCTAGGCTTAGAAAAGCTGAGGATTAGCAACCAAACTTTGTGACAGATCAGGAAGTTCATAAATACACACTTCAATAAGATTGTCCTTCAGTTTTTTTTCATTGCTCAGAGTTGTCAATGAGCGAGAGAAGGAGAATACGAGATATGCTGCATTTAACTTCACTAGGGAAAAACACAGAACTTTTGCAAATCGATTTAAGAGTATGGAGTATTCGTAGCCTTCAAGACGCAAAACCAGGATGCAATTATCGTCTACAAGATGGTGGTTTTGGTAGTTTGTTAGTACTGCGCTCCTAGTACTACCTACATAATTACCTACGTTGGTTTTTCCATGTACTGGACGTTACACTTCAGTTTGGGTGAGTGGTCTAACCTCAAAAATCTATCTGATTATATCCATCTCTGCTATTTTTTCACTAAATTATGTGCTAAATAAGATTGATCTGAACTGTAACTTAACTTTTCATCAAGTTTATACACGATATTATTATTTCAAGATACAAGAGAATTAGTTCAATTTTTTTCTGGCAATACTTAAAAAAGTGACAAGTGCCAACTATTTCAAATTTCATCACAAAATTGAGTACAACATTCTTAGATCGTTTATACCAATCAACAAGAGCTGTTAACTTCAACGATGGTCAGAGGACTATGAACAGGAGGCTAAAGACACTCAAAGATGTCTTCCTTAAGATGTCTTGTGAAGAGCTTTGTATTTAAGTTTCTTCCGTTATGATTGTTATTAGCCTATTTCTCTGTCTTTTTCCGTTTTTCTGTTAGGGTGTCTCCATTGAGGTGAATTGTCACATGTTATTGTATATATACTACTCAACTTTCTGTTTATAATTATGATTTATTGTAATTGATCCAAAATAAAAATCAATGTATAAAATGAGTGACATCTACAAGCAATTCCAAATTCCTTCTGTCAGTATCCACTGCCTTCTTTATCACATCGCCACAGAGTAACCAGATTGCCACTCACTACGATTCAGGTGTACTATATTAGCTGCTTTTCAAGTCACATCCTTGTAGTTCCCAATGGTGGTGGATCGAGTAGCTACCACTGGCGGTACTGCACAGCACAACATACGCTATCATGGCAGCTCAATATCCAAATGAAACCTATCTCGTTTGTGTTAAAGTGGTGGGTGACAACGACAAAGGCCTACAATGCAGCGGCAAATGAAGCCGTTGGTTTCACAAGGATTGTATCTCAATGTCCACAGCAACTTACAATGCGTACGCAAATGATGTAAGCAAACCTTGGTTCTGTGGCAGAGTCGTCTGTGCCGCAGTAGTCTCCCCTATTGAAGACAAATTAGATACAATCTTGAATAAATTCTCCACATTAGCAATAAGAGCCGAACTGAAGGTTATCACTGACAGATTTAGGGATATTCAAAGCGAACTGAGTAATTTATCAGTTAAAATAAAAGATGTTCATAAAATAACACTCAAGTTGGCACTATCTATATTGATATGGCCAAGGCTTTTGAGAAAGTCGACTACAAAATCCTCGTTTCAAAATTCAGGGGATATGGTGTAGTGAATCTCCTTCTTTCGTGGCTCACTTATCTAATCACCCCCTCGTGGTTAAGATTGGCCTGATGAAATCCAGACATTTTATTCAATAATCTTCCGTTCTATTTTAGGCCCAAGGCTCTTTAACATGTTCATCAATGACCTCGTGGACAAAGAGGATGCTAACGCTCTACTCTTCGCGGACGATTTGAAAATCTTTACCGAGATTTCCTCCTAGGAAGACTGTGCCACTCTTCAAGATAGCCTCGTGAGGGCGTGAAGCTATGGTGCATTGCCAACAACATGCAAGCCAACCCACAAAAGTGTTCTGTCGTCTCATTCCATCGGAGAAAATCGCCAATTTTAGCCACTTACTTGCTCTCAGAAGTTGAAATACCCACGGTTGATAAAATAAAGGACCTAGGCGTAGTCTTCCAAAATGACTTGACCTTCTCCAACCACATCGATGGAAAGTATAAGCAGGCGAAAAGGATGCTAGGCTTCATTACCAGGACAACCCGGGGGTCAAGAGTCCTGCTGCACTGAGAGCTTTGTAATGTGCGCTGGTGAGGCAGCCCTTGGAATAAGCCAGTCCCATTTGGTCACCTTACACCACCGGCTCCAAAGATGGACTGGAGGCTTTGCAGCGACGATTCATTCGCTTGGTTGGTGTTCGCAATGGCGGTGCTTTCATGGAGGTTCCTGTGTATGCCCTATCCGGTGAACTGCACTTTGACCCACTCTCTATACGCAGAGACTTAACTGACGTAGTGCTGCTGGTAAAAATCATAAAGGGTCTTATGGACTGTCCGGATATCCTCGCTGCAGTAGACTTGAAAGTCCCTAATCGTACCAGACATAGAGTGCTCTTCGGTCGTAGACACCATAACACATCTTTCGACTTCAATAGTCCACTAGCTCGACTTGTTCGGCTGGGCAATCGTGTCGCCCAGGACTGCGATCTCTTCTGCGATACCATTCCACAAATCAGAAGGCAAGCCGCACAGATTCTCAGAGCTGAGCACACCTGATTTGATCCTCACGATCGATATCATATAGTCATGGTCTATGTTATTCTAGGTATGTTATATTTGTTAGTTTGTTACTTTATTATTATTCTCTTTATTAGGATTAAGTACATTACAAAAGTGATATATTATGCATTTTGTCCTTTTGACTGTTTAGTATATAGACATCTTGTATGGAGCTCTTGTATAGTGAACTATATTGCTGTATTATCTGTCACACAAATTACTTTGTTGTCTGTAAGTTATTATTTTATTGTTCACTGTTGTAAATTTATTGATTATAGTATAAGTATTGTTTACTGATATAGCATAAGTATTACTCATATCTCCGTCATCACACAACTCTGTTGTTAAATTTATTCTCTGTATCTTAGCAATAGCAAATCACCATCAGATAGATCATCATATTATATTGTTGTAAAGTGACGTTGCCGTTAGGAAATAATAAAAAAAATATATAAACCACTACAAGTAAAATCCTACATCCAAAAATAAAAGATTGTGATAAGTTTAATAAGCCCGGTGTATATAATATCAATTGTAATGATTGTGATAATTTATACGTTGGTCAAACTATTAATGTTGTAAAAAATACAAGAATCATGTTTCAGCATGGAAGAACCGAAAACCGGAAAGATCTAATGACGCAAAACACCTTCTGGAAAATGAGCAAACCTTGGGAACAATTGAAGACAATTTGAATATTCTCCACATTTTTAAGAAAGGAAATGTAATGAATGCATGGGAAGAGTTGTTTATTTTCAAGGAAAAATGTTAATGGCAAATGTTACAGGGATAAATTGATTAATGAAAATATTAACTTTGACTCTGGTGTTTTACACCAAGCTGTTTACACGGATTAGCTGCCTGAGAGATGGAAGAAGCCCCAAAGGCTTGTTTGGACTCTTTCAGTTTCATTTTATATTCAAATCTCAACCTCTTAAGATAAGCGATAAGAAGAGGCCTACTCTTGGATATGTCACTAACCAACAGTACAGAACTTCTTAACTTAGCCAATTCAGGACTGAACCAGTTACAAGACTTAGACTCTATGGATATTTACACAGTTTCTGCTGTTAGTCTTAGTTCTAAAAGGAATGCACAAGTCAAATGCGTGCTTAATACTGTCAAAGAAGTATGTAAAATCATCATTGGCCGAAAGGCAAGGCGATGTGTCACACCAGAACTTGATATGTGATACAACCATATCGTAAAAATACTGGACATTTGAGGTGCTAAATATCCTAAAACTAACCTTTGGCTTATAATTAATGTCTGACAGCTCAACTCCTGCAGATGCTTCTTTAGACCCAGTCAATAGAGAAAGAAGGACGTGTTGGTGGTCTGTAGTTGGTGTCTGTAGTTCCAGCAGTCGAAATTGGTTAAAAATGTGTCCAATGAAGCTTTCTCTCTTGTAGGTTCAAGGACGCTACAACACACGTTAAAATTGCGTAGCAGATTTTAAAAATCCGTTGCCTCACTTGAGGGTTTTAACAGGTCTATGTTATGGTCCGTGCCGATAGTCACAAATAATTTAGTTCGTTGGGCAAAACAACGAACCTACGTATAGAGAGTGGGTCAAAGTGCAGTTCACCAGATAGGGCATACACAGGAACCTCCATGAAAGCACCGCCATTGCGAACACCAACCAAGCGAATGAATCGTCGCTGCAAAGCCTCCAGTCCATCTTTGGAGCCGGTGGTGTAAAGTGACCAAATGGGACTGGCTTATTCCAAGGGCTGCCTCACCAGCGCACATTACAAAGCTCTCAGTGCAGCAGGACTCTTGACCCCCGGGTTGTCCTGGTAATGAAGCCTAGCATCCTTTTCGCCTGCTTATACTTTCCATCGATGTGGTTGGAGAAGGTCAAGTCATTTTGGAAGACTACGCCTAGGTCCTTTATTTTATCAACCGTGGGTATTTAAACTTTTGAGAGCAAGTAAGTGGCTAAAATTGGCGATTTTCTCCGATGGAATGAGACGACAGAACACTTTTGTGGGTTGGCTTGCATGTTGTTGGCAATGCACCATAGCTTCACGCCCTCACGAGGCTATCTTGAAGAGTGGCACAGTCTTCCTAGGAGGAAATCTCGGTAAAGATTTTCAAATCGTCCGCGAAGAGTAGAGCGTTAGCATCCTCTTTGTCCACGAGGTCATTGATGAACATGTTAAAGAGCCTTGGGCCTAAAATAGAACGGAAGATTATTGAATAAAATGTCTGGATTTCATCAGGCCAATCTTAACCACGAGGGGGTGATTAGATAAGTGAGCCACGAAAGAAGGAGATTCACTACACCATATCCCCTGAATTTTGAAACGAGGATTTTGTGGTCGACTTTCTCAAAAGCCTTGGCCATATCAATATAGATAGTGCCAACTTGAGTGTTATTTTATGAACATCTTTTATTTTAACTAATAAATTACTCAGTTCGCTTTGAATATCCCTAAATCTGTCAGTGATAACCTTCAGTTCGGCTCTTATTGCTAATGTGGAGAATTTATTCAAGATTGTATCTAATTTGTCTTCAATAGGGGAGACTACTGCGGCACAGACGACTCTGCCACAGAACCAAGGTTTGCTTACATCATTTGCGTACGCATTGTAAGTTGCTGTGGACATTGAGATACAATCCTTGTGAAACCAACGGCTTCATTTGCCGCTGCATTGTAGGCCTTTGTCGTTGTCACCCACCACTTTAACACAAACGAGATAGGTTTCATTTGGATATTGAGCTGCCATGATAGCGTATGTTGTGCTGTGCAGTACCGCCAGTGGTAGCTACTCGATCCACCACCATTGGGAACTACAAGGATGTGACTTGAAAAGCAGCTAATATAGTACACCTGAATCGTAGTGAGTGGCAATCTGGTTACTCTGTGGCGATGTGATAAAGAAGGCAGTGGATACTGACAGAAGGAATTTGGAATTGCTTGTAGATGTCACTCATTTTATACATTGATTTTTATTTTGGATCAATTACAATAAATCATAATTATAAACAGAAAGTTGAGTAGTATATATACAATAACATGTGACAATTCACCTCAATGGAGACACCCTAACAGAAAAACGGAAAAAGACAGAGAAATAGGCTAATAACAATCATAACGGAAGAAACTTAAATACAAAGCTCTTCACAAGACATCTTAAGGAAGACATCTTTGAGTGTCTTTAGCCTCCTGTTCATAGTCCTCTGACCATCGTTGAAGTTAACAGCTCTTGTTGATTGGTATAAACGATCTAAGAATGTTGTACTCAATTTTGTGATGAAATTTGAAATAGTTGGCACTTGTCACTTTTTTAAGTATTGCCAGAAAAAAATTGAACTAATTCTCTTGTATCTTGAAATAATAATATCGTGTATAAACTTGATGAAAAGTTAAGTTACAGTTCAGATCAATCTTATTTAGCACATAATTTAGTGAAAAAATAGCAGAGATGGATATAATCAGATAGATTTTTGAGGTTAGACCACTCACCCAAACTGAAGTGTAACGTCCAGTATATGGAAAAACCAACGTAGGTAATTATGTAGGTAGTACTAGGAGCGCAGTACTAACAAACTACCAAAACCACCATCTTGTAGACGATAATTGCATCCTGGTTTTGCGTCTTGAAGGCTACGGATACTCCATACTCTTAAATCGATTTGCAAAAGTTCTGTGTTTTTCCCTAGTGAAGTTAAATGCAGCATATCTCGTATTCTCCTTCTCTCGCTCATTGACAACTCTGAGCAATGAAAAAAAACTGAAGGACAATCTTATTGAAGTGTGTATTTATGAACTTCCTGATCTGTCACAAAGTTTGGTTGCTAATCCTCAGCTTTTCTAAGCCTAGATCCTTATTTCTAATCTTGAAAATTTCGTTTACCTTATCCTGACCCTGGTTTTAAGTAAACATGACGGATCTCATGCCAGGAGAAGGTCTCCGAGATGACTTCTCAGTAATTAAGTAAATGATTATGATAATTTTTACGTTGGTCAAACTGTTAATTTTGCAAAAAGTTACAAGAATCATATTTTAGCCTGGAAGAACCGAAAAGTGGAATGATTGAACGTCGCAAAACACCTCATGGAAAATATCCACACCTTGGGAACAATTCAAAATATTTAAATATTCTCCATATTTGTAAAAAAGTAATCAAGAATCAAGAATTTTTTATTTGTCATGTAACTATACAAGTAGCATTGACAATAGTCTGTTGTTAAAAATAAAAAAGGTAAAAATATAGGAGATACTAATACATAAAAAGAAAAACAAAACAATTCACAACTAAACATTACTCTTGTCAATTAAAAACTCCTGGACACTGTAATACTCTTTAAAGATTAAAATTATTTTAATTTGCCCCTGAACGTTCTCACATCTGACTCTAATTTAATATCTAAGAGGGACGCATTAAAAAGTTTTACTATAACGAAGCATGTCTGTTTTTTTTCTCGAAAAAAGTGGTGTTGTGGTAAGTTTTGGATAATGTAGTTGATGCATGCCTTAGATTATAATGACTGGTTTTACGAAAATGAAACAGGTGTTTGTTTATTATGTAAAAATAAATACTTTCATAAATTTAAATTCAAAAAAGTGTCATCAGGTTATTTCCGGAAAACACGCCTTGACATGAATCAGTCTTTTTCATTGAAAAAAATTATTCTAATTGCTTTCTTTTGCAGGCGAAAAATCGTTATTGATTTTGTGGACTCTGCTCCCCATATTGGACTGCCATAACTAATATGTGGATACAGGCACCCGAAGTAGGCAGTTAAAAGAACACTGGAATCAGAAAAGTTAGACAATCTTCGAAGAATAAAAATGCCAGAAACATTATTTATTTTGCTAGAAACATTATCAATATGATCAGAAAAATTCAGGCGGGGATCTACAGTTAAACCCAAAAAAAACTCGTGCATTGACAGGAATTAATTTCATTCTCACCAATAAACAAGCTAGATGAGTCGCCATATGGGTTCCTCAACTTGAAATCAATAGTTAAAAATCAAGTTAGTTTTTTCAGCATTAACCGAAAGATTGTTATCAACCAGCCACTGTAATAACAAACTACTTTGTATGAAGGATTCAATTTCAAGATTATTACGGGAAGAATCACTCACGTTCAAAGACGTGTCATCGGCAAAAAGGCAAAGATCACCATTTAACACTTGTATCAAAAGTGTGAAAAAGAGTAAAAACAGGATCGGTCCCAACACCGACCCCTATAGTGGGACACCACATGTGTCAACAATTTCACCAGATTTCTGAGACGAAATACATTTCTTTCGATCTAAATGCGGAATCTTGATTGCTTAACCTTCTAAGACTGACGAAATCCAATTCAGTGCATTACCTCTAATGCCGAAGTGATCCAATTTCCTCAACAGCAGTTTATGATTCGCCATATCAAAAGGCTTGCTTGGATCTAAAAATATACCAAATATATTTTTACGCTCATCAATGGCTTTAGATACATTTGATATGAAACTGAACATCGCATCGAGAGTGGAAATGTTTTTTTGGAAAGAAACCCGTTTGTTAAATAGCGAGTGATTGCTGACCAAGAACGGATAAAGATGGTTTATAAATAACTTTTCAAAAACCTTAGAAATGTTGATGTAATATAAATCGGCCTATAGTTATTTTTATGTCACAAATTGTATCTTTTTTGAAGAGGGGCTTTACAACTGCTGTTTTAAGAGATTTGGGAAATTGTCCTCCAACAAAAGAAACATTGGCTAGAAGAGGCAACGGTCTAGATAAACATTCACCCACTTTCTTGAGTAGCACTGATGATATACCATCTTCACCAGCAGAATCACTAGGTTTCAGAGACTGATGCTGGAACAATTGTACGAGTCCTTTGAAGGCCATCGCCTGCTTGTGCCTGCTCAGTACGACTTCAGGAGGGGTAGATCCACTTTTTCGGCAGTGAACTCCCTTCTTCAGGTTGTGCTTGATTCTTTCGAAACAAACAAAATATTTCAGTTCTGCTCTGTGATTTTTCACGAGCTTTCGATTGCGTCTCACGTGAGATTTTGTTAATAAAACTTGAAAATTATGGCCTACGTGGTGGTGCACTCATTCCTTTCACATCCCGTTCAGTAATTCAACCTTTTATCTCAGACTATCATGCGATATCCCTTGAGATGCCTATAAACGCCACTTCTAGAGAGAATAGGCTTATTAATTTTAGAGATCTATCACATCAAAACATTCTTGAACTGAGAACCGGTCTTAAATGGGAAAAATGGGCAGATGTTTACACAGCTGACTATGTAGATGATATTTATAGTCATTTTGTGAACACAATTTCATATTGTCTTGAAGTTTCCTGTCCTTAAAAGAAGACCACACAGAAAGAAAACAGCCGAAAGCTAAGATGGATAACCGATGAAATAAGACAAATGAAAGTTCGTGTAAGAGTTGGTGTCAACCAGGTGTGACGAGAGAAAAAAAACCTATAACGAACTCAAAAAGCTGTATAGAGAAACATCCTTGAAGCTAAGTCAGCATGTATTTTTGAGGAAATCAAGGTCTCCGACAATCCCAGTAAAACTTCATGGAACTTCATCAATAACTTCAGAGGAAATTAAAAAACTTTGAAGACACCCAACATTAGACTAAATATTGATAGCATTTTTAAACAAGACCCTAGTGCAGTTAGCAACATTTTTAATAACTACTTTCTCAGCTTTAATACCAACCTGTCCAAACCTTATAAAATAGAAATAGAGTCAGTTTTTGAACTAAAGATTTTTGAGCCCCTTACTTTAAAACAGCTTCGAAAGATTGTTCGTTCAATGAAAAATAAAAATTCAACTGTTCATGATGGGATTTCCAACAGAATACTTCACTTTTGCTCTCAGGAGATAGAAAAAGCCCTGTTACACCTGGTCAACACCTCTCTCCGGCAGGGTATTTTTCCAGACGGAGGAAAATTAGCAATTGTCAAACCACTTTACAAGAAGGACAGTAAATCTCTTCCCCAGGACTATCGCCCAATCTCACTCCTTCCAACAGTTTCCAAAATACTGGAGAAAGCAGTTTGTCAGAAATCAATGCAATATTTACAAGAAAACAATCTTTTATTTTCAAAACAGTTTGGTTATCAAAGCAACAAATCAACGAAGCTAGTCCGGTAAATACATCGACGCCTTTATCGACCTTTCCAAGGCGTTCGATTGTGTTAATCAACAAATCCTTTTAAAGAAACTGGAGCACTTGGGAATAAAGGGTGAGGCGTTGGGCTGGCTGAGGTCTTACCTAAGAAATAGAAGACAACAAACTGTAGTTAATCATACTTTCCAGTCTAGTTTAAGTAACAGATTTTTTTTCTGAAATAGCCCCAAACACATTAGGAGTTCCACAAGGATCCATATTAGGCCCGATCTTATTTCTGGTTTACATGAACGATATTTCAACATCCATTTCCTCTCCTGAAAGATCTCTAACAGTGTTTGCAGACGCCCTCCCCTTTTTACGCAAAACTACAGCATTCCTGAACCTGAGAGGGAGACTTTTAGCTAGCTCAATGCCGCCTCTCAATATTTTTCAGATATTAACTTAAATATTAACTCAATCAAAACAATATGCATGTTCATAACAACAACTAAAAAAAAAAAAACAAATCTTGAGAGGGCTGGCGTCTTATCACCTTCTGTAGTTTTAAATTAGGAAATTCTTGATGAATCGCCTCATGTCGATTACTTGGGACTGATTGAACGATGGTCTGGGGTGGTCAGATCAGGTGGAAAAATTAGCTTCCATTCTCACTTCAAATGTTTTTGTTCTTAGAAATTTAGCAGTTTTTAATAATTTAGCTCTGAGTAAATTAGTTTATTACAGAATAATTGAAAGTTACTTAAGGTATTCCATAGTGCTTTGGGGTCTGTCTAGTCAAAAGAATTTAAACCGAATTTTCATCATTCAGAAAAAACCATACAAGCATCTCAAGGCTTCGGCCCAGAGATTCTTGTAGAGGCAAATTCAAAGAATTACAGAAAAACATCTCTCTTCCATCTCTGTTCATGTTCAAAACAATTTTTTTTGTTAAAGAAAATAATCTGATATAGGCTCATCAACATACTTACTTCACAAGAAATAGAAATGTCAATCCTTCCGTCCAACATAACTTAAGAATTTTTGGAACAAAACCCAGCTATGCTGGTGTAAAATTTTGTTCCAAGCTACCAGCAGAAATTAGAGAAATAGCTGATTTTAATAAGTTTAAGAAGACCCTGAAATTACATATTTTAGAACAATGTTACTACAATCTACCTGATCTTTCTTAACCATTTCCTAACCATTTCTATGATCTGCTTAAGAACACTACCATAACCAACCTTACACCTGATTGGACAACGTTATCATCGACGGCAACATCTTTTTAAGTAGTTATAAGAAGAAACTAACGGGTCCCATGCCTCTCTGGTCAGCGGGACGGAGGAGGAGGAGGTAATCGGTTTACAATCATTTGCCCATGCCAACAAGAAACCTGCCTCTACCCAAATTTAAATTGGTTGTAAAAAATTGGCTTTTGGACAACCCGTTCTATGAATTAAGAGAATTCTTTGAGGCAAAATGTCCTTCTGTAAATGGGTAATATAGTGATTAGTTTACTCTAACAAGTGATTTGAAGTGCATGGTATGATTTATTTTGTTGTTGTTTGTTTGGTACTATTTAATTGCCTCCAAGCATGTGCATGGTGTGTGTTTTTTATTTTTTATTTTGATTTGTTTACTGCATGGTGTTCTTTTGTAAGCAAGACCTGGCCTTTCCACGACAATTTTTGTATGACATCGCCTATTGCTGTAAAGTTTAATGGCCAAATAAATCATTGAATCATTGAACTTGTTTCCGGAACTTCCGGTAGCCACCAATAGTATATAAGCTGTTCCCGATTTTGTTTCTGTCATTCTCTGATTGGGCAAGTGATGACCGGTGAAACTGGTTGAAATCAATCGCCTTGTACGATGTTTTGTGTATATTTTACCCTCTTGTATGTAAGTACAGGATAAGTGTAAACATATTTTTTAGTGTTGTAAGACTAAGTTTATTTATCCTATTTAGTTGTAACAACACGTATGGCTTTTGCAAAACCCTTTTTACCATATTAATGAATATTTGTCACTGGCAAGCAACAGCATGAATATATAGACGATTGAGATGGAGTGTGAAGCGTTGTTTTATTAATTTTGCTATCTAAATTGTTGGTATGTAAAATAGAATTAAGGAAAGTTGTTTGACATTTATTTATTGTATAGCTTGTTGTGTGCATTTGTTTAGCCTTTTATTTTCTTAATAGACAGCATGAAGAAAAGTTGCCTACCTATTCGATGTTTAGTATTTTGGAATGTTACTTTTTTTATGCAAGTATTTAGTCTATTGAAAATGAATCTGACTATGTCCATGCATGTATACGTTTTTACGACATTAAATATTTTGATTTTTTTATCATGATACTAAAGAAATTAAAAAATATTTCTTCTTAATATTGAATTCAAATTTTGGTTTTGTATTTATCAGCCTTATGTGGTGTCACAAATATTTGTTGCGACCGCAATATTTTGATTCCTGTAAGTACTTCTAAAGAATTTAAAAGTTGGAATGTTTAATAACTAGGAGTCCGCTCTAATGTCGCGTGAGAGGACGAAGCGAAGAGTAAAATTACTACATTTTTTGATAGTTAAATTGTTAAGACACTTTTTGGCAGTTTAAATATCGTCTTGCATGATAAAATATTGACAAAATTACTTTTGAATTATATATATATATATATATATATATATATGTAATTAGAATACTATAGTAATTATTATAGTAGTATTATTGTATATTATATATATATAAATCTCGTACGGCGTTCGGCTGACTTTCATGGTGAAAACCGCATTGAATTTGGCGGCCGGTGCACTTGACTGCCGTATCCGGCCACCAATTGCACGTCACATGTTATATCAACTGAGGAAGCCGGCAGGAACACGTTTTGAGCATTTGAAGTGGCAGCCAAATAACGTATTTTTGATAGGTGTATGACAAAATGTAGTTCGCCATTCTACCACATGGAACGCTGCTGTTTTTAAAAGATACACCAGAAGTATGTTCCTATAAATAAATGCCGTGGACTCGGTAGCCCATAAGTGGCAACACTGTCAAGTAGAATGTGCATTCCGATTATAAAATTTTGCCGCGGATGTGGCAGACAAAACACATCTGGCCTGACTCACCTTCAGATGTTCAAATATCTTCCATCATCATTTCCTATACTCACTCGAGGCCCGCGATATTTCCGAGCCTGCATACTTTCCTGCCCACTTCACTGTGACATAACACCGAGAGGTCGGTTAGGCTAGGCCTACTCGACGCTTACGTAATAAATCATACATTTGCATGTTTTTATTTCTCACATAGTTGGACTAAAAACAAGCAGTTCGAGCAGTTTGATTATTTTCCTTGACTATGGCCTGTTGCAGTATGTTAACGTATACGTTACAAGTTTAACGTATTGCGCCCGCTTAACACTGTAATTTCACACCTAGAGGTTAGACCACTCGATGATTTGGGAGTAAATCATACATTTGCATGTTCTTATTGCTCACATAGTGGGACTTAAAACAACTCGAGCAGTTTGATTATTTTCCTTGACTATGGCCTGTTGAAATATGTTAATGTCTAAGTTATAAGTTTAATAGTACAGGATCTAGGGGGGTTTGAGCATGCATAAAAGGGTAACGCAATATTTATGCTGATTACTGTTATATGTTATATGGGTCTAGGTACTAGCTAAAATGCATGTCGTGAGTTTCCTATGTGGTCGACAACATGGGGGAGGGGAGTAAAGTTGGCGGCGGGCGCTACTCGTAAATATGACGATATCTTGGGAACAGTATGAGATATAACATTGGTTTAAGCATTGTTATACTCACAAAAATATTTACAACAATAACTGTTATTAGGTCTGAACCCGTATTTTGATTAATAAAAGAGCTACATAATAAAACGTCATAAAAAAATCGTTAAGTTACACATTTTTATGGAAAATGTAATCAGTGTGTGAGTTTTTCCCGTTTTAATGAAAATAACTTAGAACACGAGTTATTTGGTTCATTTTAGAGTGTTAATATATGAATAGTTTATCAAGATATGTCAACCAAGTCTTTGAACAGCCGTCCGCTCAAGTTAACCGTAGCGTCAGGGTCGGCCGGCGCCGTGTAGGAAACCCCTCACTATCTCGGTAACTGTATGAGATATACCACCAGATAGAAGGTCGTTGCAATTGTAATAATATGGTAAATAATAATTGTTTTAACGTCTAAATCCGTATCTGCAATTTTTGAAGCGTTATTTATCAAAACATAGTAATAAAATAGGACCCAAGACACAAGAGTAAACAGTTATTGAACAATCTGTTAAATGACTTAAACGTAAGGGTTAAACTTCAAAATAAATTTATAGTACATACATACTTAGTATAGTTGTACTCATGACTATAAAATAATATGTTTTAGTTTTTTTCTTATTTTCCCTATAATACTTTGTTTCTCTATAGGGCTTACGAAGTTGTATAACTAATAATGGAGACTGAGCATCATGTTATGCTTGAGCATCAAGTACTGCTACTACGATGCATTTTATTTGATTTTCTCCTAATGTTTGTTTACATTCCACCAACTAAACAATATTTGTGATAGTTTTCATTCGAGTTAATGATATACTAATCAGTACGTTTTGTATTTCCATATCACTGCTGCAAATTGTTAGCCAGTGCAGTGAGAAAAGGCGAATTCCCGGACAAGGCAAATGGCAGAGATGTAGTCGCTTCACCACCACCATAAATCACCCGCGAGTATAAACGATGAGAGAGAAGTTTATGGTCTTAAAAGAAACCACTGAAGTGTGACAAATGCGGCCGACCCGACTCAAGTAGGTGCCCGTTTGTAAACGGAGGGGCATGTGCCACTGAGGTTGCATGTGCTACTGAGACCTGGGACCTGACAGACGTCTTCGGCTACATTCCACCACAGATTAAACATACTCCTTATAAGATTAAGTATTAAGGTCTTAGATTTAAGAAGGAAAGGATAGATTAAGAAAACTATAACCGTATGGTCTCATTTGATTAACATTGGAATTTTGGATGTCCCGCGGGGAGTAGCCCTAGAGGATTTAGAGGATTCTGAGAGTCAGGTACAATAGCTGCAACCTAAAGGAACCTACCCTGAAAATGCCATGTCTTAACTCCTTGTAGCTTAGCCGTACGGCGATCCACACACAGACAAGAACTCTGCTTTATTTATATAGATTGTCGATAAGACTGTTTAGCTTAGGTGCTACAAACTTTACCAGATAATGCCTGGTTTGAAAATTTTGAAGTAACTTGATTGCTCATAGGTTCAAGTTTTGTTCACGATTTTTGGAAATAATTAAAACTAGATCAATCAAAATTATAAATGGTTGCAATAACGGTTATGAAACACTCCCTAATAATACAAAAAAGTCATCTTTACAGCAACAGTTAAAATAATTTGTTTGGTATTATTTGTGCTAGCGCAACCTACATTGGTAAGAAGATTGTTAATTTATTTATATTATGAATAAACTATCTTTATTTATATATACTGGTAAATAAGTATAAAAATCAGATTTTTTTATGAGGACTGATTAATTGCGAGGTGTGGAGGTGTCTTTAGAAAGTGTCCGCGCAGTGTTCCAGAAAACAAAAACACGGGGTACACACGTGACATTCGAGACACAGTGTCCTCGGCACAGTGTTCCGTACGTAACCTAGTATAGACTGGTATAAGGAAATCGCAATGTGTTGTCTCCTTACTGATAATACTACCTGTGTCTGATTATGTTTACTCTTTACCGTGGGAAACAGGCTGAAGAATTTCTACTTCTCCTCGTTCAACAATCCATGACAATAGCACAACTATCAGCATTTAACTGCACTTGGCACAACACAGCCGAATTTATGTGCAAAAAATAAAACGTTATAACGAAACACAAAATGCCAACGAATTGCTCAATGCCAACTGAACACTAAATTGACAAGGCCTACGATTAACGATGAATACAAACCTTATAAGATAATACATATTATTAATGAACATAGACAGTATTAAACAAGTAACGTAGAGAGGCATTAAACAAGTAGAAACGTGCAGTCCGACTCATGCAGTCATGCAAACAAGCACCTGAGTCACCACCATAGAACTCGAGTTCTATGCTCACCACGCAATACGCGGCGATACTAGGCCCGGCGCGGCGGTGCGGTATCTGATCTCTAAGAAGCCATCATGTTAACAAATATCCTTACTATAACTATAATTTTAAAGCTAATTAAATTATCTATAAGTTTTGTTGATAACATTTCATCCCATGACGCAAAGATAAAAATGTAAAATTAGTTGAAGTTATTACATTTTGTTTTAGCAGTGGCAGTTTTTTTTTGTATATATTGAGTACTAGTAGAATGTACCCGTTCTTCGCACGGGTTAGAAAGGTAAGTTAGCTTGAAACAGCTGTTCGTGCTTCTGCTCTTCAAGCCGTCAAATGTAAGTGACCTCAGCTGTTCGCCTAACAGTTTCTGAATGTTTACTTTCTTCTCAAATGTAAACATTGAAACTTAGGACGTTCACGGGGCGTAGTCCGAGGGGATTTTAAGGAAGTGAATAGGCCTATGTGTTACATGGGTTCAAGATCTTCATTTGTGTAAAATTTCAGCCCAGTCGGTTCAGTAGTTTTTGCGTTCACCCGGAACATCAGACAGACAGACAGACAGTCAAACAGAAACCACCTCTTCTTTATAATGTTATAATGTAATAGATAGATTACGGTGAAATTAATCTGTCTACATAAAAAATGTATGTAACATAATTTGCTTAGAATATTGGAAACGTTCGGAAAATAGTCGTAAAATCTGGTAGATATGTACTTGGATTTCTTATTAAATTATTGTTATGCACACAAGAACATTACAGATTTTTAAAACACCGGGTGATTTAAATTAAAACGTTAGAGGAAAAACTACATCCGAATAAAAAATTAAATAACTGTATTTTTCCTATACTACCCTGCTTGTGATAAATTAACTAGACCAGTAGATTAATCACGGATAAATTGTAGAACGAGCAAGTTATATTTTCATTAAAGTACATACATCATGAAATATGATTACAATTTGTGATCTATATTAAATGTCGAACGTTAAAGCTACAATTTTTCACATTTTTGGCACGAATATCGACTATTTTGTATATAAAAGTTTTTAACAAGTGTATACAAATGTGAATCCCTGGGCGAATCAGACCATGATAAACCAAGGTGAAAAATTGGCATAAATTAAGTTGTTTCTGAACACTTCACAACATTACAAATCTTCACGAGCTAATTTGTACCATTATCACTAGTCTCACTACTCTGCCTTAATATTTGCCATATATTTGACATATCTGTTGAAAATATACGTGTCAGAAAAAGACTTTCATCTGAAGATATCAAATTCAAACTTGGTATACATTTATTACATCTAATACGACCCATTTGTGTATACAATATCAAGTTCCTACTTAGTACCATTTCAAAATGGCGGCCATTTTTGTTTTTTCAAAGCTATATCGTTAAAACGGCAATATTTAGGAAACAACTGTAAGGATAAAAAAGCTGTGTCACGTTGTCCTAAAAACAATGATATGAAGATATTAGCGATAGAATTATAAATAACTGAGAAATTTTGATTTGATAAGTTAAAAACATGATTTTTTACCGTTATACATTATTTGTACCTAGATTGGTTTTATAAGAAGAGAATATAATTGTAGTAGAACTAAACTAATCCAACTTTGGATGGTCCGACTTCTCGCTTACCGACCGTGCCGTTATCGGTGTTTGACGTAAACAAGCCACTCACACAACTCACTTTGTTGTTATTATATAATTCAAAATTTTAAACACGTCAATATAAAATGACAAATAAAATGTTTTATATTACCATTGGACCTGTGATTGTTCATGATGCAATGAAATGTGTCAGTGCCTTACTACTTCGATAACGACAGACGTTTTGTGATGCAATTCCAGAGCTTTTGACAAAGCTAACAGTTCGGAGATTTAAGAAATGAAATAATACATTAACATTAATTGGTGAATACTACGTATAAATTAATCCACAAGTGTTAATTAAATGGACAATATCAAATGATATACTTAATACAGATGTTTTTCATTTTATACCGTTTCAATAATCTAATAAAATTGTGTGTTGGTTCATTATTTAAATTATGTCTTATTTTGTATTTCTTTATAATTACATATTTTAGCATCATTTTACGCATCATCCATGATTAATACATTAATACACATTAAATCAGTGAGAGGAGAGCTAATTATGACCACTATCTTAATAACTGTTCAACGAAGATCGTCAAGACGAATTGGCAACAGTGGTGGCAGCCAAATAACGCGAAATATTTATGAAGTATTATTGCTGGCAGTCATTTAGCTGCTAGACATACATGGTGCGCCGAATCAAATGTAGACTTAGGGCAGTCAAATTACATGAGTTTTAATACACATAGTAATAATAACAAAATTATGAAAATAAGTTAATAGTTATATTAATAACCTAATTTTGAGAAGGTTAAAACTTAAATATACTCTAACCTTTGAGGTGGCAGCTACTTAACCTAAATTCGTACGGCAGCTGAATAGATAGTGATATATATATATATATATATATATATATATATATATATATATATATATATATATACTAGCTGGCCCGACAGAAGTTGTCCTGTCCTAATGTAATTGAATTTTTTTTATGTCAAGTACTCGTTCATTTTCAATATGAACTCGTTCGCTTCGCTCACTCACCTATCGAAAAAAAGAAAAAGGTTTACGTCCTATTCTCAGACCTACCGAATATATACATAAAATTTCATAAGAATCGGTCAAGCCATTTCGGAGGAGTTTTTTTACAAACACTGTGACACGAGAATTTTATATATTAGAAAATTATAGTATAGTAAAGCTTTAAATGTGATGAAGTTTAATGGTATTTGATATATGTTATCTCAGTAGCATTGCCCATTAACGTGCATTTGATTAAAAATGGCGTATTTAAAAGTTAGAAATATTATTTTATTGTTCTGTAATACATTTCAAATCAGGAGTTTCGTCTAAACAATTTTAAATAACATTTTATGAAACTATGAAAGATCCTAGCATATATCTTTATAAATATTCCATAAGTCAAATATCCTATAAAACAAAACTGATATGCGTGTTTCAAAGAAGAAACGAACAAAACAATAAATCAAGTTTCTGAATTGTTACTTTAAAAAAATTGACGAAGATAAATATAATAACAATCACTGCATTAACAATTTAATTTTTAAACAATAATTTTATTCTTCCAGAACTATAATTTTACTAAGATTTACTGAATAGTAGGAATTTGACATGAGTAGGCCTATCTACATCTAGTAAAGAAAACAGTACATACAATATTTTTATAGATTATTTCCCAATGGTGCTTTTTTCGGTAGGCCATAATTCCCTTAATACTTCATCGGATCAAATAATTGGATGAGCTATCATTTTGAAGATTGCATCATTTTATAAAGAGCACATTCAAATACCGGTAGGCCTAATTCAAAATAGGCGTTCGTATCAATTTACAAGCTGCACATGGGAGATTTAGTTAACATGTTAAATATAACGAGCGAATCCAGTTGCTGGAATTTGAGCAGTAATTTTTACTTTCTCCCTCTATACATAGTATATGGAGAAAGTATTATTTTCGTCAAAATTTTCGAATTTGAGTTGTTAGTGGAAATATTAGTTTTGGTGCTCCCTGAACCCAAAAAGTGGTTTTTACGTGATGTCTGTCTGTGTGTGTGTGTGTGTGTGTGTGTGTGTGTGTGTGTGTGTGTGTGTGTGTGTGTGTGTGTGTGTGTGTGTCCGTGTGTGTGTGTGGGGGGGGATGCGTACAGAGCTACAGCCCTAACCAATGGGCCGATTTTTATGAAATTTTGTATGTAGGTACTAATCCACGATATCCCCAGGTATTTTTTTCATTTTTTTGAATTTTTGATTTTTAAGGGTAATTATCCCCCCAAAAACGCCAAAAAACATGAAAAATCAAAATTTCTCAAAAACGGCTCTAACGATTTTGATTAAACTTTAGTCGTTTGTAGAACTTTAGTTTTCCAACAAAATGACACCACCCGCATTCCTGTAAAAATTCGGGTTCAGAAATTACAGGACTTAAAATACCCAAAATTCAGTTTTTGATTTTTCATAAAAAGACGTAAATATAAAAAATATTACTATTCACCATTAAAAGAGCTCAAAAAACTAAATAATTTAGTATTTTGAATTACTATTCTACGATTGCTGGTTTCGGAGAAAATTGAAATTTTCATTTAGCGGTAAACGCAGTACGTTGTCTAATGTTGTTTTTATGGGGAATACAAAAATTACTATTTCTCTCTTAGTTACTGATCAATTTCATTCAAACTTGATATGCTTGTCAATTTAGCATTGTCCAACAGAGGTAATTCGAAATATGTTGCCCCTTATTAATCCTGGGGGGGAATAGGGGACAATTCCCCTCTTAAAACCACGAGTGTAGCAATGGATTCTGTAGTGCCTCCAAAGCACTGAAAGGTTTGGGTGGATGTTTTTTAAATCAACTTGTTTACAAGATTTTCTGTACATTCGACCGTGCTTTGTATATTTAGTAAATAAAAAGTAATTTATTCATTAAAGTTAGGCTACAAGGGAAAAAGTATGTGTCAGTTTCCTGATACCGTTTATTGTTGTGGGATTAACCAGCTCAAATTCAGTTATTGTAGTTAATATTGTGATGGCGTTCCAGAGGTTAGCTTAAAACAGCTGATCTTGCTTCTGGTACTGTGTTTTTACTATCAACAGCTATCAATTGCTTAATTGAATTAATTTATATCCTTCAATAAGATTAACATTGGAACTTTAAACCACCAGGGGACAAAGCCCTGAAGGTGGACGTTTTCTCCAAAAGGCATATCTAGACACCAAGGTCTTTCAAATAACACATAAACAATCAGTCAAGACATAATATTTTCGCCAGTTCACAAAAATAGCCTTATTTTTACTTTCTCTCCCTGAAATATGGAAAAAGTATTGTTCTCGTAAAAATTTTCGAATTTTAGTTATCAGTGGAAATATTAATTTTAATGGTCCCTGATTCTAAAAATATTGGTTTTCTAAGTGAAATCTGTGTGTGAGGGTGTGTGTCTGTCTGGATATGTCCAGAGCCCGCACCCGTGGTCCAGTTTAGATGAAATTTGAGATCTAGGTAAAATTTTGTCCCAAATAATCATCCGGTAAACTATATTATTAGATTCCACAATATCTCTAGGTTTTTTATTTTTTATATGTAAGGGTCATTATCCCCCCAAAACAGCTAAAAACATGAAAAATCAAAAATAGTGATTTGGGTACCTTTAAGTTTTCAATAAAATGACACTACCCACATTTCTGGGAAAATTTGGGTTCAGAAATTACAGGACTTAAAGATTTCAAAATTAAGTATTTTCATTTGTCATAAAAACCATGAATATTAAATAAAATTGAATTATAACCATTAAACAAAGCTCAACAAACTAAATAATTTAGCATTTTGAATTATTATTCTACGATTACTGGTTGCGGAAAAAATTTAAATTTGTACTTAGCAGTAAACGCAGTAAACGCAGTCAGTTGTCCAATGTTATTCTTGTAAATAGTAAAAAAATTACAATTTCTCTCTTATTTACTGATCAATTTCATTAAAACTTGGTATATAGACCAAGTTAGTATTTGAAGTAGTTTGCCCCTTAACCTTGGGGGGTGAGGGGGAATTTCCTCTCTTAAAATATCTGTGTTGCAAAGGATTCTGTGCCTTCAAAAAAGGGATTTGGTGGATATTTTTGAAAACTATTTTTTTAGAAGATTTTCTGTATACACTCTACCGTACTTTATATTTTATATTTAGTAAATAAGAAATAATTTATTCATTTAAGTAGGGCTAAAAGGGAGAAAGTAAGTGTCAGTTTCCTGGTACAGCTTATTTTAATAAGATGATGATTTAAAAAATGTCTTGGCAATATAGGCTACAAATAAAATAATATACAACGTAATTACAAGTTATGACACTTATTTATTGAATAGTGACAACAATATATGTAGGTTACAGATTAAAAATACCCCCATCGCAGCATACCTGCGTACTCAGCGAATTTACAATGCATGTATATGGGTATCACTACTATCTAGAGCCACTTACCAAGTTTCATAAAAATACATTAATTAATAAGTGATATATAGCATTTTATTTATTATCCATTAGAATAACATTATAATTGAGTACTCAGGTTTGCTGCAACAAGGAAGATAATAAATGTGTTTTTTTGCAATTATCAATATAACTCAACCAGATGAAGCTACATACCAAGTTTAATTAATTTAGGTTCACAACTAAGGGAGATAAAACTTTACTTATTCCCCATATGAATAACATGGGGGCCGAGTATGCAGGTTTGCTGCTATCAGGAAAAATAAAAAAAAACTTTTTTGTGCTAATATCAATATACCACAACTAGATGAAGCCACATACCTAGTTTCATCTATATACATATATAAATAATCGAAATAAAACATTTTATTTATTGGACAACGTTCTGTGTTTAGCACTTTGAATATCACTGCAACGGTTGGACGTAAAACAACAATTAAAACGCCAAAATGACTGTTTTGTAGAGCTAAACTGATTGGTAGAAAGAGATGTGGAGTTTTTAGTGAAATGTTCTGAGGAAAATCTAAAAACCGTATTCCCATAAGATTAACATGGGAAATTTTATGGACACATTTTTTCACTTTCCTCCACAACCACTAAACCTAGCTTAATTATTCAAAATACCAAATTGTTTGTTTTTTAAGCTGTATAAAATGGCTATAACCAAAATCTAGTGTTTTTAAAATTTTAGGGTAAAAAGTCCAAAAACAGATTTTTGGACAATTTTAAACCCCCATAAAACACCCTTCCCATAGACTGATCGATCTGGTTTTCGAACTTAAAGTCATAAATGTTATTCTCCACATATGAGACAAATTTCATCAAAATTGGGTGCTTATTTCAAAAGTTATCGCGGTAACGGACACACACACACACACACACATATATATATACATATATATATACATATATATATAAAATATACATATACATATATATAAATATATTATACATATTTATATAATATACATATATATTTATACATATATATAAATTTGAACGAATATTGTTTTTGGCATCTAGGGACCTCAAAACAAAAAGTTATCATGGTCTCCGGCTTAAGTCTTACCATGCCACCTACGGTAATAGCTTCTTTCCTATAGGGGAAATTCGCTAAAAGCATCTGAGATTATGTGACAAATGGAGACTTCGACAAACATTTGTGATTGCTGCTGCTGCAGAACCCCTATTGGATGGTTAAAAATACTTTAAAATAATGTGCACTGAAATACATTTTATAAATGCAGGTAAGGGCAAAAATAACAAAATATTTGGCTTTCAATGCTTAATACAGGTAAGGCATTAAAATAAAACGTTGTATTTTATTTCATTACAGAATTATTGATAATATAAATCAAATGTATAAGAATTGATGGGGGTAAGATAATTATTTTGTTATTTGTTGTAACATCTCTGATTTTTATGATTAACTAGCTGTGTACCCGTGCTTCTCAACGGACGACTTGTGGTACTTACATAGCACTTTATTTTGTCATTATCAATATATTTATTTCAGGGAACGAAATTCCCAAGAAACCGGTGTGCTGGTAACGATGCTCGTCTCCCATAGAAAGTTTTTTTTTCAGGCACCCTTGCCTCATTAACTTAACAAATTTTAGCAGATATTTACAGATTATTCACACTGTATTTACATGGGGATATTGATATAGTAGCCATCTTCTCCTCGGCAAAACATCACCGGGTATTGAAGTGCATCATACCCCCGGTGCGTTTCACTGATTCGAAGCAGCTTACAATCTCTGCTGTGGAGTACAATGTCCCTCTTTTCAAACTCCTGACCAACAATGAGGATAGCTACTTCGTTAGTCGTGGGAGCATTGTAACGTCCCAACGTCCCCTATGCTCCCCCGGTGGCTTTCTGTCGGCGTTGATAACAACCTGAAAACCTTGTTGGGCTGATTATTTCTTACATTCAATTTTTGCTATTTGGAATTTGAAAGGAAAACCCGTTTATCACAACAAGGGAAATACGGAGATTCGAATAGGGCTGGATACAAAGTCAATTATTTACTAGGGGCGAATATTTAACTGTCAACACTCTAAGTACTTTGTTTTAAAAACAATAAAATAAACTGAGTCAAATGTTTATATTTTTGGCTGGTCTGAAGCACCTGGTTCTGTTTCGACAGCACACCTTTTAAAATAATTAGACTTTGCTTTAGATGTAAGGGTATTGTGTTTGATTTTAGTCGTTTTGATAAACCTGGTTATCATAAATTCAACTAACCCACTCAATTTTCAATTGTTTGAACAAATATTAGCGTACGTTTTATATCTGTAGGGTAACTTTTTTCGATTTTGATGAATCTGACACATTTTAATAATTCAAGTTAATATCTACCACTAATAATTCTCTGTATCATATGTTTTTTCGATCAGTCAAATAAGAATCTACTAAGATAACTCATGGAACCATATCTGAGAATTAAATGACAAGTTCAACATGTAAATACAAATATATAAGGCAAGATACCAAACCTTAAAAATAAAAGGCTATAGTAAATACACGTTAATTAAAGTTTACTACTGGAAATGTATTTTCCCTGTAAGTTTATGCATCAGACAGTTTTGTCACAAGACTCTAAATACTTGTTTAAGTAAATCCGGTTTTAGGTTTACTAAGTTATCAACAAATTTAAAATAAGCCCAATGAGAACACGATCTGTGAGGTTATGAATGGTATCTCACTTGGAAATATCAAATTCCACCTTAAAATGCGCTTAAAATCAAATTTCCAATGTCATTTATAAAAAAAATAAGCTTACAAACAAAAATATTTATTTATGAAAACTATACCATCGGTATTATAAATTGTTCATGTCTTGCATTAAAATGTTCAGGTAAATCTCATTTAGGTGTTAAACTCTTACATAAAATATTTAAAATCAGCAAAATAAAGTCAGATCAGATAGCCTAGAAGTTCGATAGAAAACAAAGACCGTTAAGTAGCTTTCCGAACCTAAACGCAACAATATAATTTGCAATGAAATTTACAAAGTTTATAAACGAAAAACTAAACTAATTGTAGAAATTATAAAACTTACTATTAAAAATCGTTTTAAAAATATTTCTAAAATATTATTTCAGAAAAAAATAACCCGTTATAGATTTTAGTTGGTATTTGAACCCTAAAGTTAAAGTCCTGCTGCTATGAGAATAAAAACGTTAAGCTGGTAGGAAAAACATATAAAAAGACAAATATTCACTACCCAAAAACTATCTGTTCACAACCGGAAAGATAACTAACTGATGGGAAAATATAAGAATAGATTATAAGACATTTTAGTGTGTATACCCTAAAATACTCTCATTCAATAAATACACATGCCCAAACTACTAAATGTATGTTAAAATTGTATTAATTGCGTAGTAGAAATAATAATCTGCCAATCTGGAAGTAGTGATCATTATCAAGAAGTAGAAATGATAAGTTCAAAATAATAGTTAAACTACCAACTCTGTGAAATAAATATGTAAAAATTAGTTTGCCAATGGATGTAACCAATATTAAAAGGTTGGAAACACTATACTAAAGTCATTAAAAATAAAGGTTGACAACTCTGCAAAAGAAAATTTCACAAAGTAAGGTTGGCGACGCTGTGAAAGATCCAGAAGTTAAGTCGGAAACTCTGCACAAAAACCGAAAAACAAAGCTAGGTTAACAACTCTACGAAACAAAATTTCAAAAAGCTATTTTTAGCAACACTGCAAAAAAGATTGAGAAGTTATCTTGGCAATATTATGACAAAAATCAGAAAAATTGTAGTGGCAGCATTAAGAACGAAAACATACAACATCTAGGTTGTCCACTTTGAGAAAGAAAGAACACAAAGTACTTAGATTGGCAAACACTGCACAAAATAAAATTATGTAAGTAAAGGTGTGAAAGAGAATGTAGAGAAAGTTTTGTTGGAAATTCCTTGAACGAAAAACTACAGAAATACACCACGAAAACGAAACACAACATTTAGGCTGGCAAAAACAGGTAGGAAAAAAGTTAATTTGGCAACAGTGCCAGATTAAAATATTAAGAGTTAGTTTGGCAACATTGGCATAGACAAATTGCAAAGATTTTAGGTGGCAACATTAACAATGACGAATTTGCCAATGGCTTTAAAAATTATTAAAAGGTTGGAAACCCTACACCCGAGTTAATCAAAAAGGTAGGTTGGCAACTCTGCGAAAGAACATTTCAGAAAGTTTTGTTGGCCATTCCTTAAAAGAAAAAGTACAGATATACACTGCGAAGTAAAAATACATTTAGGTTGTCAACAACAAGTAGGAAAAAGTTAGGTGAAAGATAAAAAAAAAATATATGTTTGAAATCCAATCTTAAAGAAAATACAAACTGTTAAGTTGGAAACTTTGTGAAAGATAAACTTGCCAATGCCTGCAAAAAAAACATTAAAAGGTTGGAAACACTACAAAAAAGTTACAAAAAGCTAGTTTGGCAACTCCGAGAAAGAAAATTTTAGAATGTTAGGTTGGCGACACAGCGAAAGATTCAGAAGTTAGGTAGGAAACTATGCACAAAAAACTCAATACAAAAAAAAAGCTTGGTTAGCAACCCTGCAAAATTTCAAAAATCTAGGTTGGCAACTTCGTGAAAGAAAGATCACAAAATATTTATGTTGGCAAACACTGCACAACATTAAGTTGGGTTAGTGAAAATGTAAAGAGAATACTCAGAAAGTTATTTTGGCAATTCTGTTAAGGAAAAAGTACTTAAAGACACTGAGAAATAAAAATAAAACATTTAAGTTGGCAACTAGTTTAGGAAAAGAGTAAAATTGGCAACAACAAGCAGGAAAAAGTTAGTTTGGCAACATTGTCAATGAAAAATTCCAAATATGTAAGTTGACATTATTGCGAATGAAAGATATAAAAAATAGGTTTGAACCCCCTTTAAAGAATATTCAAACAGTTAAGTTGGATCTTTGTGAGAGAAAAATGTAAGTATGACAATACTGTGAAATATAAAAGTTGACAATTTTACTAAAGATTTAATTAAATGCAAATAGTAGGTTGGCCACAACAAGCAGAAATAAAGTTAGGTTGGAAACAGTGTGACCGTAAAATATTAAGAGTTAGTTTGGCAACACCGGCAAAGAAAAATTGCAAAATGTTCAGTTGGAAACATTAAGAACGAAAGAGTAAAAACAAAGTTTGAAACCCTATTTAAAAATAAAATACCAACAGTTCAGTTAGAAACTTTTTAAATGAAACATTCAGCAACGCCTTTCAAAGGTTGGAAACACTCCCCCAAAGTTACAAAAAGGTAGGTTGGCAACGCTGCAAAATAAAATTTTAGAAAGTTAGGTTGGCGACACAGTGAGTGTTGTTATTTCTAATTCCTGCAATTGGAGTCTGAAAAGGTACTATGTAGAGGGGGTAGCTACCGCCTGCTCATTCTAGTGCTGGCCTTGGGCGGTGGCAGTCATGGAGCTGTTTAAAGACTTCCAGGGGTTTAAAGACTCGCACAACGAATTTGTAATTTAGGAGTTTGCTGTTGCCACGGCTGCCGGTACAGTTCTACAACACTGGACAGTGAGATCCCCGTATCCGTACGCTACTCTAGACTTAAAAACCAAGAAACAGTGCACATGGGTCACCAATCACTATCACGGCATACTGTGGCAGGACGGTGATGTCACCATTCAAGCGCTACACAGACAATTGTGTCTCATTTTCAAAGATTCAGTGGTGTATGTGAAGGGACTAGAAAAGGTAAAATACATTAGTAGATTTTTTAAAACGTATCTGGTGCTGGACTTGGAAAACTACCCGTCCTTAAAGACTCTCGCCAATTCGCCAGTGTTATGTTTTTATCATGGGAAAACAAAAAAGGTTTGTGCCCTGAATAACGTGTTGAAACTTGTTCAGTGTCATAATCAATAATTCCTAAGAGACATTCCTTTAATGCTTGGGGGGATGGGTTTCCCCCCACTTTACTGGTATAAAAGGCTTACTCGCAGAAGTTCTTCATTCTATCAGCGATAGTGGTAGCAGCACCATCTCGAACCTACAGCTACAATGGACATGAGAAATTTGAAAGGACGCCTCAACAACTGTAACGCTCCTCGATTCACCAGACTTAACGATCTCCAGCCTGGTACTCTGTACGAGATTACCAATTTTGCAAAAACAAATTCACGCTACGGCGAGGCTGTCTGCGCAACCGTGAAAGGAATAGAAGGCGACGATGTACTATTGAACGTCTATCTACCACGGCGATTCCTCATCATCCTCACAGAAGCCGCCATCGAGAGTTACAACAAAGGAGATGCTGCCAGGATGTCTCTAGTGTACCACGGCAACCGTAAAGGAATAGAATTTGTTTAAGAAGAATATCATTTTGTTAATAGTTCTAGTAGAAAATGTATAAATAAACGTTTTGGTTTGTAATTTATTACTTATTATTTTCCCTTGTTTGCATAGTTTAGTATTGGACTTACACAAGGTACAATTTAGATGAAATTAGTTTTAAAAAGCATATAATGAAACAGTATTACAAGTGAAAAAGTTTTGGCATAGCAAATAAGTTATAGAGCTCTATAGGGGTCATATCTACTGAACAAGTAGTGACAGCTCTAGACAAGTTGAAACAGGAACGATGCACCTGATAAGGGTATAACATTTTCTACTAGGTATGATTTCCACCGTAAAGAGAAATCACTACATACAAATATCAACATTTATTTTATAAATGCATAGTTTTTATTTTAGTCTGTTCTGATACACCTTGAACTACTTCATATTTTACTAATATATTTTAACAGAAGAAAGGTATTAAAAGATATATAAACAGTGTGAGGGGGGCGAGCGCAGCAAATGAAAGTAGCGTGACGTAATAAATATATACATATAACAATCAGTATAATTTAGCGTGACCTAGTATTGCAAGAAAAAGAATAGGTTAGCAGCGCTACACAGAAAAAAACCAGGTTGGCAACACGGTCCTAATGTAGGTTAGGTAAGGTGGGATGAGAGGCCGGGAGGGAAGGGGTGAGGAGGCTTGGAAGGGGGGAGGGGAGGGTTGGAGGGGGTGGAGGTGTGGGAGGAGGGGAGGGGGGAGGGGGAGGGGAGGGGGAGGGGTGTAAGGGGGCGGGGAGGGGCGAGGTTGGAGTGGTGAGGGGGAGCGGGCGTGAAGTCAGGGGTCAAAGGTCAAAAAGGACTCGGGGGGGGGCCCATAGTAGTCATAACATTCAAAATGTTGTATGAATCTAAATGTTTGATGATTTCTATATGTTTTCTGGTGTTACTAAGTTAACAGTTGGATAATATTAGACTTGCAATAAAAAAGCTAACAACAGGTTTAAAGCAAATAATGGCAAAAACTTACAAAAATTACTGTCGCATTTTTTATTGAATCCACAAATCCATAACAGTATTAATTCTATGACAGGAGTACCAACCCCACGATGTTATATGGGCACCCTCAACAAAATTACTGTTGTGATTACAAAGGAAGTGATTAATTATCAAACTTCATATACATTAAGCCTCTATAACATTCCAATATTTCGAGAATATAATATTATAAAATCAGACATCCAGCTTGTTGGGTACCTCTACAACCAAACCAGAGCCGGAGTTCAGAGAAAGTAAGGTTTTTGAAAGGACAGGCATATAGGCCCTAATTATTAAAATATATGACCTAATCTACTATATATTTGTCAAATCCACTGACTCACTCACTCACTCACTCACGTATCATCGCACAGCCTAAACTACTTGACCTAGAACCTTGAAACTTTGCATGGACGTTCCTTTTATGGTGTAGGCACCCACTAAGAACGGATTTTACAAAATTCAAAATTTTAGGGTGGTTTTCGGGGGGTTGAAGTTTTAGGAAAAATAGGACTGTACTTCCTGTACACTATCGCCTCTAGCGCCTAAACAAGTGAACCTACCTTCAATCTGATTGAAAAATGTCAGTGTGGAAATAAATTTTAAACATTTTTCGTTCTATAAATTTTTTGTCTATCTCTTATGGTTTCCGAGTTATTTAGCAAAACATGCCAACGTGAGCGTGCGGCGGCGGCCGGAATTGAAAACAGTGTCAATAATGTAGTCCATATAAGTTTAATCGCTGTCCACATTGCAATGTGCAGACTTTTAGCTATTAAAATTAAATTAATTGCAAATTTTGATACTATTTGCTGACAAAAAATCTCTGTGTTTGGTCATAATTTGATTCATAACCAAAAATATACTTTTAATTCGTTTTGAAAAGTAAAATTTGTAATATTTATATTTAGTTCTCACCAGCGAGTAAATTGCAACAATCATACATGTTTGCCCAAGGATTGACGCACATTATTGGCTCTTTTCCCTCATCTAGCGTTTGTCTAAGCCAGTTTTGCTCATCGTCCTTACCTTGAAGTTATTAGATTATTTTGAAGCTTTGAATCGGTGATGGCGGACCTTGAGCTCCTTGAAATAAATGGCGCTTTAATCCCTCATAGGGTTAATATTATACCTGGTGATGGCACCTGCTTTTTTTCTGCCTTATCTTATGCGATGACAGGGTCTATCGCTCAGTCCCGTAATATACGATCTGAAATCGTCAATCATGCCTCTGCTAACTGGGATAGGTTACACATTTACTCAATGACACGTGAATGTCAGCCTTACCAGAGCCGGCCTGATTATGTGTCTGCGATGTCGATGCCGTACACATACGGTACATCATTTTAGTTAATAGTTGCGGCCGAGGTCTATCCATACCAATTTGAAGTATTTATAGACAAAAAGCTTATTACTGGTAATTCATATGGCCAAGCAGCCTCTGTAAAAAGGTTGAAATTTTCTGGCGAAATAACTCGGGGACACTTTGATGTGTACGAGTTGTGTCTGCCTCCTTTACCTGGCTCACTTACTTTCACCGTTCCTGATGAAAATATGGCATTGAAAACCTCTCCATTGCCTCAATCTACATATTTTGAGAATAACATGGAGGTCATACCTGAACCATTGACTATGACTACAACTACTAAAGGAAAAAAACGCCGAAAACGGTTTATTGACAATATCCGTAAAAAACAGCTAAAGGCGGCTAAAAAAATATGCTAAACAAAATCCAGATATAAATAGAAAATCAGTGGCCACTTACACACAAAGTCATCCATCGGTAAACAGAGAAGCAGTGGCTGCTTATACCAAGAAGAACCCTGAAATAAATCGCAAAGCAGTGGGTGCTTATACCAAGAAGAACCCTGAAATAAATCGCAAAGCAGTGGCTGCTTATACCAAGAAGAACCCTGAAATAAATCGCAAAGCAGTGGCTGCTTATACCAAGAAGAACCCTGAAATAAATCGCAAAGCAGTGGGTGCTTATACCAAGAAGAACCCTGAAATAAATCGCAAAGCAGTGGCTGCTTATACCAAGAAGAACCCTGAAATAAATCGCAAAGCAGTGGCTGCTTATACCAAGAAGAACCCTGAAATAAATCGCAAAGCGGTGGGTGCTTATACCAAGAAGAACCCTGAAATAAACCGCAAAGCAGTGGCTGCTTACACTCAAAGGAACCCGGAAACTCATCGCAGAGCTGTTGCAAAATATTCTTGAACCCACCCAAGTGTTAATCAGGCTGCTGTTGTAAAACATAATGCCAAAAGATCACAACCTTGGGTTGATCTCAGTATGTCTGGTTTTCAGTATTGCCCACAAACAAACTATTCTGCGAACAAAAACTTTGATATTGGTTCTCTGATGGTTTGTTCCTATTGCAAAGCAAAAAAAATGGAAAGAAGAGCCCCCTGGTATGTGTTGCAGTAGTGGTAAGGTGCAGCTCCCTTCCATCCAGCAATACCTGAACCCTTGCATAGTCTCCTTACCAATCAGCACCCTCAGTCAGAAAATTTTCTGGCTAATGCTCGCAAATATAATGGATGTTTTCAAATGACATCTTTTGGTGCAAAAGAGGTGATGGAGGGTAACTTTATGCCTGCTTTCAAAGTTCAGGGTCAGGTTTATCATAGGATTGGAAGTTTGCTGCCAGCACCTGACCAACAGCCTGCATTTTTGCAGATATACTTTGTAGGCGATGGAATCACTGAAAGAAACATCATATGTTTATGGACTCGACAGAAAATCACTAATTTCAGAAATGTACATATTAAGTTTTTACTAATGACTCTAAGACTATATTAGTAAAAATAATAATACATTGCCTTAAGTAGCAATTTATATAATATATGTTGTCCAAGTTTTATATTTTTGCTGTTCATATGTACCTGGTTATTTTCTATTCAAATAGATACTTTGCTGTAAATATTATGTTTAGTTTATAAACTAAAATGTTCATTTGTAAATATGTGAAGGTTAAGTATAAAATAATATTAGCAACGGACCTGCACATCTGTAATTAAGGCGAATCTTTATACTTCATCAACAAAATATGTTGCAGTCTAATTTCATGTTGGTTAATACGAAATGAGATTAGAACAAGTTAGCTTTCGGAGCCTCATTTATAAATGATGATGATTATTTCTTACATTCAATTTTTGCTATTTGGAATTTGAAAGGAAAACCCGTTTATCACAACAAGGGAAATACGGAGATTCGAATAGGGCTGGATACAAAGTCAATTATTTACTAGGGGCGAATATTTAACAGTCAACACTCTAAGTACTTTGTTGTAAAAACAATAAAATAAACTGAGTCAAATGTTTATATTTTTGGCTGGTCTGAAGCACCTGGTTCTGTTTCGACAGTACACCTTTTAAAATAATTATACTTTGCTTTAGATGTAAGGGTATTGTGTTTGAATTTAGTCGTTTTGATAAACCTGGTTATCATAAATTCAACTAACCCACTCAATTTTCAATTGTTTGAACAAATATTAGCGTACGTTTTATATCTGTAGGGTAACTTTTTTCGATTTTGATGAATCTGACACATTTTAATAATTCAAGTTAATATCTACCACTAATAATTCTCTGTATCATATGTTTTTTCGATCAGTCAAGTAAGAATCTACTAAGATAACTAATGGAACCATATCTGAGAATTAAATGACAAGTTCAACATGTAAATACAAATATATAAGGCAAGATACCAAACCTTAAAAATAAAAGGCTATAGTAAATACACGTTAATTAAAGTTTACTACTGGAAATGTATTTTCCCTGTAAGTTTATGCATCAGACAGTTTTGTCACAAGACTCTAAATACTTGTTTAAGTAAATCCGGTTTTAGGTTTACTAAGTTATCAACAAATTTAAAATAAGCCCAATGAGAACACGATCTGTGAGGTTATGAATGGTATCTCACTTGGAAATATCAAATTCCACCTTAAAATGCGCTTAAAATCAAATTTACAATGTCATTTATAAAAAACATAAGTTTACAAACAAAAATATTTATTTATGAAAACTATACCATCGGTATTATAAATTGTTCATGTCTTGCATTAAAATGTTCAGGTAAATCTCATTTAGGTGTTAAACTCTTACATAAAATATTTAAAATCAGCAAAATAAAGTCAGATCAGATAGCCTAGAAGTTCGATAGAAAACAAAGACCGTTAAGTAGCTTTCCGAACCTAAACGCAACAATATAATTTGCAATGAAATTTACAAAGTTTATAAACGAAAAACTAAACTAATTGTAGAAATTATAAAACTTACTATTAAAAATCGTTTTAAAAATATTTCTAAAATATTATTTCAGAAAAAAATAATCCGTTATAGGTTTAGTTGGTATTTGAACCCTAAAGTTAAAGTCCTGCTGCTGTGAGAATAAAAACGTTAAGCTGGTAGGAAAAACATATAAAAAGACAAATATTCACTACCCAAAAACTATCTGTTCACAACCGGAAAGATAACTAACTGATGGGAAAATATAAGAATAGATTATAAGACATTTTAGCGTGTATACCCTAAAATACTATCATTCAATAAATACACATGCCCAAACTACTAAATGTATGTTAAAATCGTATTAATTGCGTAATAGAAATACAAATCTGCCAATCTGGAAGTAGTGATCATTATCAAGAAGTAGAAATGATAAGTTCAAAATAATAGTTAAACTACCAACTCTGTGAAATAAATATGTAAAAATTAGTTTGCCAATGGATGTAACCAATATTAAAAGGTTGGAAACACTATACTAAAGTCATTAAAAATAAAGGTTGACAACTCTGCAAAAGAAAATTTCTCAAAGTAAGGTTGGCGACGCTGTGAAAGATCCAGAAGTTAAGTCGGAAACTCTGCACAAAAACCGAAAAACAAAGCTAGGTTAACAACTCTACGAAACAAAATTTCAAAAAGCTATTTTAGCAACACTGCATAAAAGATTGAGAAGTTATCTTGGCAATATTATGACAAAAATCAGAAAAATTGTAGTGGCAGCATTAAGAACGAAAACATACAACATCTAGGTTGTCCACTTTGAGAAAGAAAGAACACAAAGTACTTAGATTGGCAAACACTGCACAAAATAAAATTATGTAAGTAAAGGTGTGAAAGAGAAAGCAGAGAAAGTTTTGTTGGAAATTCCTTGAACGAAAAACTACAGAAATACACCACGAAAACAAAACACAACATTTAGTCTGGCAAAAACAGGTAGGAAAAAAGTTAATTTGGCAACAGTGCCAGATTAAAATATTAAGAGTTAGTTTGGCAACATTGGCATAGACAAATTGCAAAGATTTTAGGTGGCAACATTAAGAATGACGAATTTGCCAATGCCTTTAAAAATTATTAAAAGGTTGGAAACCCTACACCCGAGTTAATCAAAAAGGTAGGTTGGCAACTCTGCGAAAGAACATTTCAGAAAGTTTTGTTGGCCATTCCTTAAAAGAAAAAGTACAGATATACACTGCGAAGTAAAAATACATTTAGGTTGTCAACAACAAGTAGGAAAAAGTTAGGTGAAAGATTAAAAAAAAATATGTTTGAAATCCAATCTTAAAGAAAATACAAACTGTTAAGTTGGAAACTTTGTGAAAGATAAACTTGCCAATGCCTGCAAAAAAACATTAAAAGGTTGGAAACACTACAAAAAAGTTACAAAAAGCTAGTTTGGCAACTCCGAGAAAGAAAATTTTAGAATGTTAGGTTGGCGACACAGCGAAAGATTCAGAAGTTAGGTAGGAAACTATGCACAAAAAACTCAATACAATAAAAAGCTTGGTTAGCAACCCTGCAAAATTTCAAAAATCTAGGTTGGCAACTTCGTGAAAGAAAGATCACAAAATATTTATGTTGGCAAACACTGCACAACATTAAGTTGGGTTAGTGAAAATGTAAAGAGAATACTCAGAAAGTTATTTTGGCAATTCTGTTAAGGAAAAAGTACTTAAAGACACTGAGAAATAAAAATAAAACATTTAGGTTGGCAACTAGTTTAGGAAAAGAGTAAAATTGGCAACAACAAGCAGGAAAAAGTTAGTTTGGCAACATTGTCAATGAAAAATTCCAAATATGTAGGTTGACATTATTGCGAATGAAAGATACAAAAAATAGGTTTGAACCCCCTTTAAAGAATATTCAAACAGTTAAGTTGGATCTTTGTGAGAGAAAAATGTAAGTATGACAATACTGTGAAATATAAAAGTTGACAATTTTACTAAAGATTTAATTAAATGCAAATAGTAGGTTGGCCACAACAAGCAGAAATAAAGTTAGGTTGGAAACAGTGTGACCGTACAATATTAAGAGTTAGTTTGGCAACACCGGCAAAGAAAAATTGCAAAATGTTCAGTTGGCAACATTAAGAACGAAAGAGTAAAAACAAAGTTTGAAACCCTATTTAAAAATAAAATACTAACAGTTCAGTTAGAAACTTTTTAAATGAAACATTCAGCAACGCCTTTCAAAGGTTGGAAACACTCCCCCAAAGTTACAAAAAGGTAGGTTGGCAACGCTGCAAAATAAAATTTTTGAAAGTTAGGTTGGCGACACAGTGAGTGTTGTTATTTCTAATTCCTGCAATTGGAGTCTGAAAAGGTACTATGTAGTGGGGGTAGCTACCGCCTGCTCATTCTAGTGCTGGCCTTGGGCGGTGGCAGTCATGGAGCTGTTTAAAGACTTCCAGGGGTTTAAAGACTCGCACAACGAGTTTGTAATTTAGGAGTTTGCTGTTGCCACGGCTGCCGGTACAGTTCTACAACACTGGACAGTGAGATCCCCGTATCCGTACGCTACTCTAGACTTAAAAACCAAGAAACAGTGCACATGGGTCACCAATCACTATCACGGCATACTGTGGCAGGACGGTGATGTCACCATTCAAGCGCTACACAGACAATTGTGTCTCATTTTCAAAGATTCAGTGGTGTATGTGAAGGGACTAGAAAACGTAAAATACATTAGTGAATTTTTTAAAACGTATCCGGTGCTGGACTTGGAAAACTACCCGTCCTTAAAGACTCTCGCCAATTCGCCAGTGTTATGTTTTTATCATGGGAAAACAAAAAAGGTTTGTGCCCTGAATAACGTGTTGAAACTTGTTCAGTATCATAATCAATAATTCCTAAGAGACATTCCTTTAATGCTTGGGGGATGGGTTTTCCCCCACTTTACTGGTATAAAAGGCTTACTCGCAGAAGTTCTTCATTCTATCAGCGATAGTGGTAGCAGCACCATCTCGAACCTACAGCTACAATGCACATGAGAAATTTGAAAGGACGCCTCAACAACTGTAACGCTCCTCGATTCACCAGACTTAACGATCTCCAGCCTGGTACTCTGTACGAGATTACCAATTTTGCAAAAACAAATTCACGCTACGGCGAGGCTCTCTGCGCAACCGTGAAAGGAATAGAAGGCGACGATGTACTATTGAACGTCTATCTACCACGGCGATTCCTCATCATCCTCACAGAAGCCGCCATCGAGAGTTACAACAAAGGAGATTCTGCCAGGATGTCTCTAGTGTACCACGGCAACCGTAAAGGAATAGAATTTGTTTAAGAAGAATATCATTTTGTTAATAGTTCTAGTAGAAAATGTATAAATAAACGTTTTGGTTTGTAATTTATTACTTATTATTTTCCCTTGTTTGCATAGTTTAGTATTGGACTTACACAAGGTACAATTTAGATGAAATTAGTTTTAAAAAGCATATAATGAAACAGTATTACAAGTGAAAAAGTTTTGGCATAGCAAATAAGTTATAGAGCTCTATAGGGGTCATATCTACTGAACAAGTAGTGACAGCTCTAGACAAGTTGAAACAGGAACGATGAACCTGATAAGGGTATAACATTATCTACTAGGAGTACGCTCTTATATCGCGTATAAGGATTGAGTGATCGCGTAAAATACCAAAAAAGTTTCAATTGACAATATACCTCATGGGCCCTCCATTATAACTGCAGCTTGACAATGACACACAAATCCAGAACATGACAAACAATGAGGCCTGAAATCTGTCATTCAGTCAGACAAAGTGCATATGAAGTAGTTACTCACCCCCCAGTCTCACTGAGGGCTGTATCATCTAGGCCCTCATAATAATATTAGCTGAAGATTTTGATAAAATGTAATATGTTGGCGGCAATAAAGGTCCCCAATCAGTGAGAGCACGTGGTTTAAAAGTAGTTATTTACACTTTGGTTCCACTGGAGGACCCATCAGGATATTTATTTTATTGTAGCTTAATATTGCTGTAAAAATCTATAAGTATAAGTACAGAACTTCATGAACAATACGTTTTAAAATCAGTCAATTGGTTTTGAATGCCAAAATATTTTAAACTCTAATCCAGAGGTTTTAATGTAACACATTAACCTTACTGGGGGGAGGGGGGCTGTGCCCCCCAGGCCTCCCATTGTTATTGTAGCTTGATACGGTTGTTCAAATACATAGGCAACCTATAAATGCAGAACTTAAAAAACAATAAGGCTTAAATCATTCCATTTTTTTAAGAAGAATAAATTGCCTCATTTTAAAAAGAAAAGAAAAGTAGTATCTTATGTTAAATATAATCTAGGAAGAAATTAAAACTCTTTGACCCACTTCTTAGAATCCACGAGTCATTGTGTCAAGGTCCAAGATTTTGTATACATCTTAATATATAAATACCCCCGTAGCAGCAAACCTGCGTACTCAGAAAATTTTCAATGCATAAATATGCATATATATGTATCTTAATGCCACATAAAGCCACATATCAAGTTTCATCAATATACTTTAATAAATAAACAATGTATGACATTTTAATTATTCTCCATAAGAATAACATGGCGGCTGAGTGTGCAGGTTTGCTGAAGCAAGGAACTCTAAAAATGGGGTTTTACACAAATATCAATATAACTCAAGTAGGTAAATTGTTTATTTTGTGCAAAAAATAATTAACCACAACCAGATGAAGCCATATACCAAATTTCATCAGTTTATGTTCATAAGTAAGCGAGATATACAATTTTTATTTTTCTCCATAAGAATAATATTAGACAACGTACTGTGTTTAGCACTTTCAATATCTCAGTAACCAATTGACGTAGAGCAATGATCAAAATACGAAATTGTCTGTTTTTTATGCTGAATTCAATGGTACAAATTATAATTTGATTTAAATAAAATGAGATGTGGAAACCCGAAAAAACCCATTTTTGTTGTACAAAACCCCCCGAAAACCCCCTTCGGATGGTGCGATTCATATGGTTTTCGAACTCGTTCAAATAAATGGTGCTTTACACATTTGTACTAAATTTCATTAAGATCAGACCTTTTTTACGAGAGTTATCGTGCTTACTTATATAGTGTCACTTATATATATAAATTTGAACGAATGGTGTTTTTGGCATCTGGGGACCTCAAAATGAAAAGTTATCATGGTCTCGGGCTTAAGGCTTACCATGAGACCTACGGTAATAGCTTCTTCCCTATAGGGGAAATTCGCTAAAAGAAAAATTGTATATCTCGCTTATTTATGAACATAAACTGACACAATTTGGTATATGGCTTCATCTGGTTGTGGTTTATTGTTGATTCCACAAAAAACAATTTTTCACCAATGGTTCCTGTAGCAGCAAACCTAAGTACTTGGTCCCCATGTTATTATTATGGAAAATAATTCAAATGTTATATATCGCTTATTTATGAATGTATATGGATGAAACTTGGTATGTGACTTCGCTAAGATGAATTCTATCGATATTTGCATAAAAACCCATTATTTTGTGTACCTTGTTGCAGCAAATCTGCGTACTAATCCCCAATGTTATTTTTATGGAGAATAATTAATATTTTAAATATCGCTTGTTTGCTTGTTTGTGAATATATCTCTTATGAATCCTCTTAAGTCTTTTAATGTGTTATGTTATATATTAATTTTAAATTCGCTGAGTACGCGGGTTTACTGCGACAAGGGTATTTAGTTTTACTTTAACGGGGGGAAAACGTTACGTAATAACTAACATTCAGACGGTAAAATATTTTACAATCAACCTAATCATATAATCATTCTAATATCAAACAATTTCATTCGGTTTTTTATAAATTTTGCTTATGAAAGTTGATCCACAGAGTTACTTGGGTCATTTGCCCCTTAAACAGATTTGTTTAAGGTCACTACAGTTATTATAGCTCAATGTTCCTTTGATTCATTTTGGACATGACATGACCACACTGTATGTTATCTTCATTCAGTGGTTTTAGTTACTGCTCTTTTAGGAAACCACATGTTACAGCTCTTTTAGGAAACCACATGTTATTCCTATCCCCATATAATCTAATATGAGTAAGGTTTGTTTGCTTGCTTGCTTGTATGCAACTCTGATCTCAAAAACGACTACAACGATTTCCTTCAAAAGTTGTAATTAACTAATTTATGTGTTAAAAATAAGTTCTAGACAGGTCTAATCCCCAAAAAATTCAAATTATGTCAAACACCCCCGTCACAGCAAACCTGCATACTCAGGAATTTCCAATGAATATTTATGTCTTAAAAACACATAAGGCAGATCCAGGATTCAGAAGAAATATATCCACAAATAAGCGATGAATAAAATATTAATTATTCTCAATAAGAATAATGCTGGGGATGAGTATGCAGGTTTGCTGTAACAAGGAACACAATAATGGGTTTTTATGCAAATATCAATAGAACTCATCTAGGTGAAGTCACATACTAAGTTTCATCCACGTACATTCATAAATGAGCAATATATAACATTTTAATTACTCTCCATACGAATAACATCTGGACCAAGTACCTTGTTTGCTGCCATGGGAACCACAGGTGAAAAAAGTTGATTGGCAAACAACAATACCCACAACTAGATGAAGCCATATACCAAGTTTCATCAGTTTATATTCATAAAAAGCGAGATATAAAATGTTCCTTTTCCTATATAAGAATAACATTAGACAACGTACTGTGTTTAGCACTTTCAATATCTCAGTAACCAATTGACGTAGGGCAAAGATCGAAAGACCAAATAATGTGTTTTTTTAAGCTGAATCCAATGGTGAAAACTAAAATTTGTCTTTTAAAAAAATTAATTGTGCAAACTTCTAAAAACCCATTTTAGTGGTCCAAAACCCCCCAAAATACCCCTTCGGATAGATTGATCTGTCTGGTTTTCGAACTTAAGTCATAAAGTTTGCTTTAGACATGTATACCAAATTTCATCAAAATCGTACAATTCTTACGAGAGTTATCGTGCTCATTTGTCATTCATTCCTTTGTAATATATATATATATATATATATATATATATATATATATATATACAGTAGAACCTCGCTAATTCGAATTTCAGGGGAAAGACAATATATTTTGAATCATGGGAAGTTTGAAATAAAGAAGGTTTGAATTATAGAGGTCATAATAAATAAAATTTGAATTATGGAGGTCCCTGTTTTAAGTGTAGAGAGATTGAATTATAGAGGTCAAAATAAAATTCAAACTATAGAGGTCCAAGTTTATTTTTTAAAAGCTAGACAGAATAGTGTAGTTCAAACACATCTCTTGGACAAAATACTCAACAGGCGTGTTTTTTGTCCTGAATTCGAATTACAGAGGCTAACGGTAACGCAGTTCGAATTGTAGAGGTTGACTTCGAATTTCGGAGGTAACAGTTCGAATTACGGCAACAAAATTTTAATTGTAGAGGCTCGAGTATATACAAATTCAAATTTTAGAGGCTGCATTAAGCGTAAAAATCACTTTGAATTATCTGTATATTATTTTTCAAATTTTAGAGGTTTTCTGAGGGGATCAGACAAACATTACTAATTATAGAGGTTTTTGAATTATCGATGTTCGAATTAGCGAGGTTCTAATGTAGTTTTGAACGAATGGCGTTTTTGGGGTCCGGGGACCTCAAAAGGAAAAATTAACTTAGTCCCGGGCCTAGTTCTTACCGTGCCGACTACGGAAATAGCTTCTACCCTATAGGGGAAATTCGCTAAAAACAAATTTGAAAATTTAAAAAATAAAATTGGTTTTATGGAGTTTCAAATCAAAACAAAAGAATCATAACAGCTGTTTATGATAAATAAGTGAACTGTCAAAGTATATAGTGAACCCGCTTTGCTCGCTGGGGTCGCTCCAGTTGTTATTATTGGTCAATGACCCTTCAAGTATTTTTTACATAGTACACTATTTAGATTCAATATGGTTAAATCCACTCTAGATGTTTTCATTGTTCAATAGTTCTATAGTTTGTTTATACTCTACCATGTGAAAGTTGCTTTGACAGTTTACTGGATATTTGTTTACAGCTGTTACGATTTCTTTTTATTTTTATTTGAAACTCCATAAGCCCAATGTTAAAATATCCAATTTTCAAGATCAAAATTAGTGGTTTTAAAATTAAAAATTGTATATTTTGGCAATTTTACCGGGGGTTTCAAGGTACAAGCTACCTGCTTGCTAAATATCACGTTTCTAGTTCGTCTGGAAATGGTCTAGAATTCTTATGTCTGGTGTGTTACACATGGGGCTGTATATATATATTAGACTATTATTGTAGTTTAAGTATTAACATGTGATTACCTCAAAGCAGTGACTAAAATAAGCTAAAATCATAAAATGAAGATTACATTAGAATGGCAATGTCATATCCAAAATTAATCAAAGGGACATTGAGCTATAATAACAACTGCAGTGACCTTAAATATCTCCAGAAAAGAGACAAATGAGCTAAGAAAATCTACTCATAAGTTTTGGGATGTGATGAAATATTAAGTCATCTAAACAAACTGACAGACCTTCCCCGAGCAAAGCCCGGCCTTCGGGTACTACTTCAACAACAACAACATGAGTATTACTTTGAACATTAACTCACAGATTTTAAACTGCTGTTATTTACTTTGTTTAGATTTAAAACTCTATAAGCCCAATGTTAATTTTTTTAACTTTTAAAATTAGTTTTTTCTAATTACCGTATTTGATTTGTCCTGGGGATGAGACCTGTCTAGAACATATTTTAAAGTAGTTTGATGTGTTTTCAGAGAAGTACAAGTATTAATGAAATAGGCTATGATTCAATGAAATGATAATTTTTCAAGTTTTTAATTTGTTTATAGGATTGATTATACTGGTAGCCTATTTAAATTATATACGTACTCATTTTACGTTAGTTATTTTTACATTTAAAAACATGCTAGGGGGCCATACACATATATTACATAACACACTTAAGGGGAGGGAGGGGGTATGGCGTAGCGTTATGTAAGGGAGGGGTTACGTAACTCACACATATCAACCCTAAGAGCTGGCGCACTTCCGCATCTATTGATAATGTTATAAAACTTTCACAATTACAAGCTTATCTAATTGATATCTTAATCAAGGTTACAGTTAGTTAGTTCCGTCATACTATTTTACTAACAGTAAAACTAAATACCCCCGTCGCAGCAAACCTGCATACTCAGCGAATTTCCAATGGAGATATAAATGTCTTAATACTACATAAAGCCACTTACCAAGTTTCATAAAAATATATTCACAACTAAGCGATATATACAATTTTAATTATTCTCCATAAGAATAACATTGGGGCTGAGTACGCAGGTTTGCTGCAACAAGGAACACAAAAAATGGGTTTTTATGCTAATATCAATATAACTCAACTAGGTGAAGTCGTATACCAGTTTTTATTCATTTATGTTCATAATTAAGGGAGACAGAGCATTTAATTATTATCCATAAGAATAACATGGGGCTGAGTACGCAGGTTTGCTGCTACGGGAGAATTATGCAAAAACAATTTTTTTGAGCAAATATCAATAGACCTCAATGAGATGAAGCTGTATACCAAGTTTCGTCAGTATACGTTCATAAATAAGCGAGATAAAAAAATGTTCTTTTCCTCCATAAGAATAACATTAGACAACGTACTGTGTTTAGCACTTTCAATATCTCGGTAACCAATTGACGTAGAGGAATGATCGAAATACCAAATTGTGTGTTTTTTTAAGCTGAATCGAATGGTCAAAACTAAAATTTGACCTTTTCAAAAATTATATGTAAAAAATTCAAAAAACCCATTTTTGGGGTACAAAACCCCCCCAAAATACCCCTTCGGATAGGTCGATCTGTCTGGTTTTCGAACTTAAAGTCATAAATGCTGCTTTGCATGTTTTTACCAAATTTCGTCAAAATCGGATCATTTTTACGAGAGTTATCGTGCTCACGGACACATATATATATATATATATATATAGATATATATATATATATATATATATATATATATATATACAGTATCGAACGAATGGTGTTTTTGGGGTCTGGGGACCTCAAAACGAAAAGTTATCATGGTCCCGGGCCTAGGTCTTACCATGCCGACTACGGTAATAGCTTCTTCCCTATAGGGGAAATTCGCTAAAACAAGTTCGCACGCAGCACGCTGAGGTGAGGGATGTGAATTTCCATATAAAAAACTTTTAAAACTCAAAATCAGTGTAAACACAGACATTTATTTCAATTTTTATTGAAATCTGAAAATGTTTATTTTTTTGGCTGTTCTGATGCTCCTGGTTTGGCTGTTCTGCAATGCTGGGAATACGATTTTGCACATTATAAGGTTAGGAGAGGATCCAGTCAGGCTTGAAAGTAGTGCGAGGTTGTTGGGGATGAGAAAAGTACACCAACAAATGAATAACAGGCTTTTCTAATGCAAAACCCCCTTAAGACAACGTACTGTGTTTAGTCGATACACATTTACTTTAATAACTCCGTAAATATTTATGCTAGAATGACGAGAGAGGGCTTAAAACTTTTGCCTCATTAATTCCCATCTTTATACATGCATTAAATTTACATCCGGGGCTTTTCTGACCCTTTCTGGACCCAAAAACTCAAAATTCAAAAGATTAATCGCCAAAAAAGGGGTTTAGAGTTTTCCGATTGTTTTGCCCAATGAACTTGTCCAACTAATTATAGAAAGAAACGTCCCTACCAAATTTGAAGTAAATCGGACAAAAAATGTGACCGCTAGAGTGCAAACATATATATATATACATATATATATATAAATATAAAATTTTGAACGACCCCCCAAAACGTGTTCAGGGGGTCACGTTAGGAACTTCTATGGTGGTCCCGGGCTTAAGTTTCACCGTGCGGGTCATGCTAATAGTTCACTTTCCATAGGAAATTCACTAATAAATACATAACGTATTTTGAGTAAGTTTGCTTTAAACCTATGTTTTTTGTTGTTTTAAAGCGTAAAATCATGACTTGATACAGTACTGCGCAGTGCTACCCACATCTTTAGTTTTTTAAGTTGTTTTGTGTAAGCCACAAAACAAATCACTGCCTGCGGCAATGGTTTTTTATTTAAATGGAAACTACAGCAAGGCTATCATTGACAATTCAAATTCAAGATCTTTTAAGAGGGGGTACCAGTTAATCCATGTATAATCCTAAACCCATAAGAGCAATGATTCTTTCAAGTTCCATCCAGCCTCAATGGGTGGTCGGATGTTGTTGATTTATATATTTCAGGAGGAAAAAAATAACAAAGCGATTTCAGTGAGCAAAGTTTCAAATTTATTTGTTATTTCTATTTTTCTATCGAATTTAAAAATGCAAATCGAAAATGTTGTCACTGAAATTGCTAGATAACCACCAGCACATCATTTCTTCTAAATTTTAAAAATATATATTCACAAATAACAAAGGACGGATTTTGAAAGTATTCGCCTTATGGGGGAAGCAGTTAGAAATGCAAAAAGTTTTGAGACTTTTCCATTCTAAAAACGCCACATGCATGACCCAGAGGGGAGCGCAGAATTGGACACGTCAGGAAGTGTTGCAGCGACGACTCCAAGCAGTCCTAAAGATTTGGTGGAGTGGTACATTCATGGAGTTCATACCCCTGCCGCCACCATTACTGTACTATTAGACCACGCCCTTTGACTAAGGTTGCTCCCTCCCCATCAGTGATGCCAACAGACATATAAGAAAATTGTCGTATACTCATAAAATATGACCATTTTAAACCATAACCTTGCCATTCTTTGGACGCTTTGAACATAATTTTACGTTCTTACGTAACTAATTAAGTAATTCAAAGAGTACATTTAAATTTTTTTCATGACCTTGTAAACTGAAAAGCATTGATTGAATAAAGGTTGAACATAACTTATTGAATTATAAATGAAAAGTAAACAATAACAGTTTTATGCAGGACTAAAAACTTATGTAGCGCGCTGCGGCGGTTGGGTTTACATTAGGTTACTCTAATTTTACGTCCATAACACATAATTTATAAGGGACCCATAATTTACAACTGTATGCTGGAAGTTAGCGGACCTGCTGTTAATATGTGCAGAGTGAGAACAAGAGAGTGGCTCGCTGGTTTAGTACTCTCAGCTGCAGGGTGGGGGGCTGTGACAATTCTCCTGCCAAACATTTCTACTGCGCGTAGTCGTCGCTGCGACAGTTTTTGACTGAGGACTTTCCATTGTCTCACCTAGAGCATGAATTCCATTGTATTACATGTACTATAAGTGATAGCACCTAGTTAATTACACTTGAAAACAGGAATGAAGTCCAGCGAGAAATGTAGGCCTAAATGAAAAATCTACTTACAGGCTTAAAGTGCTCAACTGAATCGTTTTTATGTGAGATTCAATATTTAAGAATACATTTTTAACAAATTTGGTGTGCAATACTGTCACATATCACGATAGGCTATGGCAATATGATGTGTATTGCGTCACTTATACTGTATCATTTTAGGTGCACCGTATAATTTGAATTTAACTTATTTCCTCATATAAGGGACTTAAAAGACCCTTTATTTGAAGCGGCAAAGATAGCCTGGCTATAGTTTTCATTATAAAAAAAGCCTGAATTACTTTTTTGAAAATTTGTAAAACAAACTTTTTTTGATTAAAAGTCCAGCAAACTGTTTGCTGTGTGTGTGTGTGTCCGTGAGCACGATAACTCTCGTAAAAAAGATACGATTTTGATGAAATTTGGTTTAAACGTGTAAAGCAACATTTATGACTTTAATATCGAAAACCAGCCAGATCGCTCCATTGGAAGGGATATTTTATGGGGGTTTTGTACCCCAAAAAATGTGTTTTTTGAATTGTTTACATATAATTTTCTAAATAGTCAAATTTTAGTTTTTCCCATTGGATTCAGCTTAAAAAATACACAATTTGGTATTTTGATCATTTCTCTACGTCAATTGGTTACTGATAGATTGAAAGTGCTAAACACAGTACGTCGTCTAATGTTATTATTATGGAGGAAAAGAAAATTGTTATATCTCGCTTATTTGTGAACGTATACTGACGAAACTTGGTATACAGCTTCATCTCGTTAGGGTCTATTGATATTTGCTAAAAAAAATATTTTTTGCCAACGGCTTCCCTAGCAACAAACCTGCGTACTCAGCTCCCATGTTATTCTTATGGAGAACAATTAAATGCTCTGTCTCCCGTAATTATGAACATAAATGAATAAAAACTGGTATACGACTTCTCCTAGGTGAGTTATATTGATATTAGCATAAAAACCAATTTTTTGTATTCCTTGTTGCAGCGCACCTGCGTACTCAGCCCCAATGTTATTCTTATGGAGTATAATTAAAATTGGATATATCGCTTATTTGTGAATATATTGTTATGAAACTTGGTAAGTGGCTTTATGTAGTATTAGGACACTTATATCTCCATTGAAAATTCGCTGAGTATGCAGGTTTGCTGCGACGTGGGTATTTAGTATGTGGTTCGAAAAATCATGGCAACCCTATCACATGTCAAACATATTACAAGCCATCTTGTAAAACTGCGTGTTTCGATCTGTAAAAATGGTGTGATCCTTTGAAATAAATAAATCCCAATCATATAAAATTAAATTAGGTATTTTCCCCCTCCGTTAACTTGTGTTCAAAATATTCAGCTCTTTTTAGCGAATTTCCCCAATAGGGAAGAAGCTATTACCGTAGTCGGCATGGTAAGACCTAGGTCCGGGACCATGATAACATGATAACACAACGTTTCAACAGTGACGCGATACCACTTCAGCCATATCGCGAAATGTGACCATATTGCACATCACTACTCCATATTCTTCTCAAGTGGCATACCTATTTGTTAAAAATGTCATCAGCATATAGGCCTATACATACTATACACCTAAAATCAGTTCAGTTAAGCCTGTAATCAGTGTTTATACTCTATTTTCATTTAATTTAGATTATAAGTGCATTAATAACAACTATCAAAAGAATATTTGTATCATTTCCGTTAATTAACCAGCACAACCTTTTTGGCTTTCCATTTATTTGCTACTGTTCACAACATATTTCTTATTACCAAAGAAAACATTCCGCACACCTGCTAAATAAAACCTGTTGCCACAAGGGGGGAAAAGTAAGCCTAATAACCCAACACTCTGACACTCTGTAAGTCTGCTCTGGGGCACACGTTTGGCGTAATGAACTGTTGTGCAGTACTGTAGCATGTTTTTTTTAGAATGGAAACTACAGCCATGATATCACTTCCATTCCAAATTCAGGGTCTTTAAGTCCCTTATAACAGGAAACCAGTAAAATTGAAATTATACAATATGTACACTCTCGTTTTCCCAATTTCTCTGAAATTCCTGGGAGTCTTATCTCATCGCTTACCGATATCTACTCTACACACTCAGCGGCCAGTAGTATTCAAACATCAAAACCCCACCATCGATGTTGAATTCAGAAGTTGCGTTAATTGCTTCTTGAGATGTAACTTTTAGCGTTCACGTTATGTCGTGGTAGCTCAGGTATGGTCCCAGGGTCGGATCGGTTGTTTTCCTTTATTTTTATTGTAAAGGAATTAGGTTTTAAAATAATTGTTCAACGTTACCTACTTTGATATTTATGCACACCAAACAATTTGTTATAGCTTTGTGTCTTTTAGTTATTTGGAAGTTTTAAAAACAATTGGTACTTTGGTATTATACGGATGCCACTATTTTTGGAGGTTAATTTTTACCGGATACAAAGGATAACTACATAATTCGAAAAAACGTACTTTTATTGACTTACTGTACAAATTTTACATCATTCTGATGAGCGGTCTTTGTGTTGTGCCTCCCAAAAGCCAGCGATGTCCGCTAGGATCGTGTTGAATGCGTCGCCGCCGCTAGCAGCCACACCCGATCGCCACATGTACTTCGCAAAATATACAGCGCGCTGCGGCAGTTATGTTAGGATGGGTTATCATAAAAATACGTACGGTTTCCTCTTCATTTCGAGGTAAATCCCACACCAAAAGAACGTCACTCATTATGAAAACAAATGTAACGTAGTGCACAGCAATAAATCGCTCATGACACTGACCCAGATACAGGCGGTGACAGCTGATGCGCACGCTCCGGTCAACGACCTGACCTTGGCCTATTTGGAGGGGGTTTGGCGGCCGGAAGTATGACTAATCAGGTATCATTTGATTTGTAACGAAACAAGGAAAGTCCTACAATCATTTTTATGATAACCCATCCTAACATAACTGCCGCAGCGCGCTGTATAAGGGTGGCATCCGTATAATACCAAAGTACCAAACAATTTACAGGTATGGTTGGTTGGGGGTGCTTAGACTTATGTTAAATATCTTACCTAACTCAACGTTACTTAACGTAATAAACACACGTCAAACCCACCATCCACGTACCAGAATTTATTTATTTTTGCCTTTTAGGCCTACCCCCAATTAGGTAAGGTTTGGATGTGCTATTAGAACTAAATATGAGTATTCCGGTCAGGCATTTGTTACTTAATTCATAAAAAACCCATTAATTCGGTTTACATTAATTAAGTTTGGTTAGTTTATGTTTAGGTATTGAATAGGGCCTATACACTAAAAAAAACCTTCCTAGCCTAGGCTACGTTAATTTTTATTCGTAAGCGGTACCTAGTGAATTAACAAAATTAGAAACCAAAAAGTTATGGTTTTAAAGGAAAGGATCCGAATATTGGCTTTCATACCTAGCCTAGGCTACGGTACTTTAAATTTTTGTCATCAGTGGTACCTAGTGAATTAACAAAATTTAGAAACCAAAAAAGTCATGGTTTTAAAGGAAAGGATCCGAATAGTTACTTTCATTAGATTGTGAAGAATGTAGCCTATTAAAATTTGTCAAACAGCCAAAATTACCCGTCACGAATAAACACACCAGATTGGAGAGAGGATTCTCTTGACTAATGCAGGGTGATCGAAACTTAAAAATTCCAGGAGAATGGAATGGTACACTTTCATAAGCAGAACAATAAACCAAAGCCGAAAAAGTTTTTCGATACCTATATCGATTAGATCGATAGTAAAATATTTTATCGTTTGTATGTTAGTTACTACGTAATGTTTGTTTTTTAGTTTTTTTGTCAAATAAACTTAAAATAAAAATGAAATAAATGTTACCCTACCAGTATTAACAAAATGATTTATTTACAAAACATAAAACTACAAAACGTAACAAATTAAAAAGGTTTCCAGGATACAGCTTTCTGATATACCGTACCGAGAATACATATTTAAGTATTAATGGAATCAATGTTTCTTATCTGGACAAATTTCAAGACAAAATCGTTCACATCTTTGAGACTGAACACAACCGAAACCAAAACCAAATAACCTAAATAATAGCTAAACCGTATCGAACAATTTCATTCAGTTTTTTTTTATATTATCGCTTCATATCATTCATTCATCATTTATGAAAGTGTAGGTACCCAAAAGGAAAGTTTCTGATAAACACTAACCTTATTTGTGAATTCTACAGTAAAAAATCTTTCAGAAAAAATAAAACAGGCTACGTATAAGTTATTGGTCCAATACTTCCTATTTCAACCAATTATGAATAAGTATGCAACAGTTCAGGGTAAGATAACGAAGTTTAAATAATTATAGAGCTCTTGTTAAAAAAGTGAAGACTCATTGGAGAACATTTTTGTAAACAAAACATCTAGACAAAGAGTAATAAAGACTAACATAAGTTGTGAAGAGGGTATTTAATTGGTTAACTTATTTGTTGCCATGGAGACCGGAGGTTATAAAGGGTCAAAATGGCGGTCAGCATGTAAGCAGAGTTTTTTATCCCAGACGAGACCTCTATAGACATCCTCGTTGGATAAGATAGGATTTGTTATTTCAAAATAACGTAACATAACCTAACCTAACTGCCGCAGCACGCTGTACAAGATGGGTCGTAAAAAACAAACGATACCATTTCACCATCGGAGGTCACTCGTACCACTCTTGGAAAAAAATCAATGAGTTATAAAATGTAGACAAAATAGCTAGGATACACTGAAAAATACCTGAAACTCATTCAGGTAAAAATAAAATTACGCCCCTGTATAGTCCCGACACAGACTTGCTAGCTACGTTGAGAAATATAATCGCTATTGGCTAAATACAACGGCTAATTCATGAACTTCAAAACTTGCAGTTAAATTAAAACATGTCAATATTAGCAAAATGTATACGTACCACTTAGTGTTTGTACATTGTCTTCAGTTGTTCAATTGATAAGTTAATCATCAAAAGTCCACATTTCTGATCCCATTCATGGCCATGACACCTCTAGCTTCCACATACAAAAACCCTGAAGTGCGAGGCCTTCATAGGCGCAAGGCCCTTGTGTGGGTGCACCTGTCGCGCCGCCCTAAGGACGGCACTGGGTGCTTATCACATTAAGTAGATACCTTGGGTTAGGTAAGGTTTATATGACGGTTTGGTCTGTTGGATTCATTTTAAAACTTAGTATGTTTGGCCATTCAAAGTAGGCCTACAGTTTGCCTCAGCAAACTTAATTTTCTCACGAAAAGTAAATGGACATTTAGTAACTCGCAAATATAAATATAAGCTAGGCCTATCATAACATTCCCACTGTATAGACTACCAAGACAGACTTATGGTTAGAATAAACTTACAGCAAGGCTAAAATTAAAATAGTATGATGATTGACCAACTTGGGATGGTTGAGAAACTACAGTATCATTGGCCTACCTAAATTAGTCAAAGGATACTGTCTGTTTTGGCGATTAAAACTTTGTAGACAGTATTTAAAGTTTATTAATAACATAAAAAGTTCGTTTTTAGTCACCCCTTGTGCTATAATCATCCATGTTATGGCTACGACTGTAAGCTAATATACAAAACCTGAGTATTATTCGAACACAAACTATCTACAAAAGAACACAGACAAAACCTCCAAGATGTATGTGTGTGTTTAGTAGTGATGTATAATGTTGACATTCTCGCCGATAACACTTTTAATCGTATTAAATCCAACTTGAACCAAAGTGCTTCACATAGGTTATGTGTATGGAACTCGCAAGGAAATAAGATTTACATTTGATTATTGCTACGGTATAACATTAATGAAATTATTATTGAACTCAAAAGAATGACACGTTTTGAATTTATAACAGAAAGGTGTAGGTAGGTAGAACCACTAAATTTTAGAACAAATTAAATAAATAAACCGCTCTGACCTGAACACAAACTTCAATCAACAAAATTACAGCAGCTGAGCTGATGTATTTTGACAGTTCAAACTTCAAACAACACGGTACTACAAAGCTCAAAATATGTACTGAAATAATGTTCAATGAAAAAACTGATAATTATTAAAATGTAATAATAATTCGCCAATTATAGTTTATTTGAAGCATTAAACCGTAAAAACGTTATCCTAAACATTTCATGACAATCCATCAAACCGTTAAAATGTAGATAGCGTCACACTACTTCGAATTCCAAACTGAGTATAAGGATTTCGTTTCACTCAATCCAACTAGGTATGATTTCCACCGTAAAGAGAAATCACTACATACAAATATCAACTTTTATTTTATAAATGCATAGTTTTTATTTCAGTCTGCTCTGATACACCTTGTACTACTTCATATTTTACTAATATATTTTAACAGAAGAAAGGTATTAAAAGATATATAAACAGTGTGAGGGGGGCGAGTGCAGCAAATGAAAGTAGCGTGACGTAATAAATATATACATATAACAATCAGTATAATTTAGCGTGACCTCTAGTATTGCAAGAAAAAGAATAGGTTGGCAGCGCTACACAGAAAAAAACCAGGTTGGCAACACGGTCCTAATGTAGGTTAGGGAAGGTGGTATGAGAGGTCGGGAGGGAAGGGGTGAGGGAGATGGGGAGGGTGAGTGGAGGGGAGTGGAGGGTGAGGGGAGTGGAAGGGGAGGGGAAGGGGGAGGGGAGTGGTAGGGGAGGGGTGGGTGAGGGGAGGGGGTGGGGAGGGGTGTGAGGGGGCGGGGAGGGGAGGGGTTGGAGGGGTGAGGGGGAGCGGGCGTGAAGTCAGGGGTCAAAGGTCAAAAAGGACTCGGGGGGGCCCATAGTAGTGTTATGTTTTCCAATGAAAGCGAAGTTTCCAATATAACTCAGTGTCATTTAAAGGTATTTGCTGCTGAAAACTTATAAACTATAGCAGGTCCGAGAACTTTTCATGTTGGTAATCTTGACCAAATATAAATAGTTGCCACAGGTTCGTATTTTGTATTTTTGGTTCTGTGAATGTATTGTTATCGTATAAAGCTTAAAAAAGGAAAACTGTCAATAATTGGATTTTTTTAAACATCAGGAATTTTCCAAATCATTTTTGGATAAATGTTGTTAACTTTTTTAGAAGGTATCTTCGGAAAAATATTACTTGCATACGCTGTTACTACTGTAGTAAAAAATGCAGTAGTAATGCCCTTCTGGACATAAGTGATGGATGAACATCTCGCCTTGTAATTTTACAACATAAATAATCAGCTGGAAAAACTTGAGCGGAAGCGAACTCCCATCCACAGACTCAAGTTCGTCTTTGCTTGCCTAGAATTGGCCAGAGTGTGGAGGTGGCATAAGACATTAGTTTTGTAACACATAAAAATATAAATAATGTCCTAATTATTTATTTATAAGTTGTTTGGTGTGTTTTCAGGGGAATGTAATTATGAATAAAATAGTTTATGTTCATTTCTCCATCTTGGATTCGTTTATAGGATTTAATATACCGGTACATAAGTGATACAATTTATTATTTTTATGTTAATTCTTTTTACTTTAAAATAACATGCCAATTTCCACTAAAGAAAGATTTTGCTAAAGGGCCTATCAATTATAATGAAAACCTAACCTACAGCTGCAGTGTGCAGAATATCTTCCTTTTACGGAATAAAAGAACGGAGTAGTTGTTCCGTATACGGTTGTCTCTGGAATATTGTCTTTAGTAGTATTATTGGATTCCTTTTCAATGTTTAATATCAGTTTAATCAACTTTTTCCCGTGGGTAAGCATTGTTCCACCATTTTTCACGACTTAAACATGCACGGTTACTATCCAATCTACCTAGGAATCCCGGTGAATTTCTGGGGTAATGGGTGGGGAGAAAGGGAAATTTGAACGGAGAAACAGGGAAATGTAATTTTTTCCCCAACACAATGTAAGCCACAAAACGAATCACTGCCTACAACAACATATTTTTATTAAAGTGGTAACTATAGCTAGACTATAACTATAACTATCATTGCCAATTCAAATTCGTGATATTTTAGTTCTTACAAGAGGAAATTCCTATAAATTAATGTTGTAAACAAACATAAATTTAAGTTAATTATAATAAAGTCAATCAATTCTCAGGGATTTCCTCTTAAAATTAGTCGTAAAAGGCACCAAATTCTAAACAGCAAAAAGCCTGGTTATGGTTTACATTCTAAAAACCCTGACGTGACAGGCATATAACCGAAAGAATGTCTTAGATTGTATTACATGTACTGTAAGTGGTAGTAGTTAATTAAAATACAGAATTGACATGAAATTAAGCAATAAATGTAAGTTAAAAATCTATGTAAAGGCTTAGAGTGCTGGACTGAATCATATTTACATAATGATTGTTATTACCTATTATTACAAATTTGGTGTGCAATACGGTCCATATCGCGATATGGCAATATGATAGTATCGTTTGACGTTTTAGACGCACCGTATCATTTGAATGTAACTGATTTCCTCACACAAGCGGTTTTAAAAGACCCTTAATTTGAAGCGGCAGAAATAGCCTGGCTATAGTTTTCATTCTTAAAACAAGCTGCTACCGCAGATGACAGTTCGCTGTGCCAAAGGCGCGACCCAGAGAAGACGTAGATAGTGTTGGGTTATTAGGCTTAGGGCTGATTAAAGGTACTTTCAGGTAAAAATTGTTAAGAGTAGAGTTTGTTAGTACAATATGCATACGCCAACCATTCGGATGTGATATATCGCTCTTTAACAGGGTAAATAAACTACGTCTCACAACACTACAAAATATATTTACACTACGACACAATACGTATTTGTGCTTCTCAATAAGTTATTTCTTTAAAACTATCAAATAACAGCAACATTCACTATCCATTATTATATCGTTAAAAATACCGTTTAAAACATTTGGTTCACTTAACAATATAAACAACTAAGAAATATAATATTATCTGCAAAGAACATTTTTTGCTTGTCTGTGCCAGTGGCATTTTGTATTTAACGTTGTTAGAGGATAACAGTCACAACTTATCAAATCCTTGTGGGAACCCCTGGAATTGAACCCGCAACCTCTTGTACTGAAGTCAAAGATGCTAACAGTTTGGCTAATGAGGCGCCCAATCAGGCCCTCGCTTGATTAATAACAAGATTTTACGTTAAGTTAAAGAAATTATTGTTCTAAAAACCAACACAATGAGAATGAATTTAATTGTTTTTACCAGGGTAAAAAATTAGACTCCTAGAATGTGTCTTCCGCCGCGCCGACTGGTTGGAATCAAGTCGATACAAATATTCGGTAGTAAAAATATTAAGTATTGGTTTATAACTTCCAGTAATTGTACTCTTAGTGCCCACATGTTACGTAACGCAAATTTTCGTCATTTCATATTCCCTCCTTCCCCCATGTAACGCACCATAATGCTTGACTATACCCCCCCCCACCCACCAATGTGTTACGTAACTCAATCGTAGTAGGCTTTAAAACAGATTACACCTTTTAAACATCGTTTTATTAGAAATTTGGAATATGGATTTAAATGAATCGTTAAACTTTAAATGACTTTCTTTTAACAACAATTGTTAATAACTTATTTCAAAGCAACATGTTACAAACAAACAAGACTGTTACTAATAATTATAAACAACAAAATAAACTATCTCAGCTAAGACGTAACAAATTTCATTTATGACTAATACAAATACAAAACAACTTAAGAAACTAAAGATGTGGATGGCATTGTGCAATGCTGTATCAAGTCATGATTTTACACTGTAAAACAACACAAAACATAGGTGTAAAGCAATACAGAACTAACTCAAAACACGTTATGAATTTATTTTAAGTTTAACTGTTATTAAAATAGAATGACGGAAGTATTTTTGATATAACTAGTAACCTTGATTTAGATATCAATTTGATTAATTTTTTAATTACGGAAGATTTATAACTGTATCAATAGATACGGGACTGAGCCAGCTCTTTGGGTTAATATGTGTGAGTAACGTAACGTTGATCCAAACCTCCTCCCCTCCCCCACATAACGCAGCATAACGCTAACCCATATCCTAAGGCGAGATGTTCATCCATAGTAGGGGTGGCAGCGATATAGCAAGCCAATCAGAAGCCAGCATTTTGGTCACGTGACTCGTGACGTCATTAGGCTCCGCCCCCAAGATGGCGGCGCCCATGTTTCCCGCCAAATTTTCCCGCCAGATTTTCCCGCCAAATTTTCCCGCCAAATTCCCTAACCTCACTTTTCTCCCTCCAGTGTTGCCAACCTATGGTTATTATATGCAGTATTATATATATATATATATATATATGCTCTATGCTATTATACTCTATAGGGATACGCTACCAACCTAGCGGAGCTAAATAAGGTAAGTAAAAAGTCAGTTTGTTATACAATAAGTTTAATATAAAAACAATATATAATAAGAACAAGTTAAAAAACAAAGAGTATATAAAAAGAGTAATAATATAAAAACAATATATAATAAGAACAAGTTAAAAAACAAAGAGTATATAAAAAGAGTAATAATATAAAAACAATATATAATAAGAACAAGTTAAAAAAAAAGAATATATATAAAAAGTTATTAATATAAAAATATAAATACATGATTATATATATATTATCTAGCGGTCCACCTCGGCAGCCTCTGTGTCCTCCTCCCTGAAACAAACAAAACACCGTTAGTCGTTTGAAAATCCAGTTGTAACCTGTTAAAATACAGCTCTGTGATTGGTCGGAATAAGCTCGCACCCCATTGGTCGTCTTAGGCGTTCTGATCGCTGATTGGTCCATCCATACACCTGTACCGTTGGCGGCTTACCTCGTTCACTCTGTTCCAGGCTTTTGTGGTGGTCAGAGGTCTCTGCGCTGCTCAGTTTTTTGATATTGTGGTGTAGTGATAGTATTGTGCAATCGCAGTAAGTGCTAGCTATAATTTACCGTTAGTATTTAACGCGTATTATATTTGAGACCTAACCTCAAATTTATTGCATAACATAACCCTATTTTGCGTGTATAACATAACCTCACTTTATTATTTTAATTTTCTAGCCCTAGTGTTGTATTTACTCAAGTCGAGGTTTTACATAACCTCACTTTTGAGGGTAAACATAACCCTACTTTTGCGTGTATAACATAACCTCACTTTATTGTTTTGATTTTTTATTTAAATTTTATTTTGACTTAAGTAGTAATGGCTGGTGTTGTTGAGCCTGTTGAAGTCCTGAGTGACGAGCAGGCGTATGTAAAGAAATTTCGATTGTACGGAACTAAAACTATTTTCAAATTTTCTAACCCTCCTCCCGATACTAGTGAGATAGATTGGCTCAGACAAGGTTTCGCCAAAATTGTGAATGAGATGAAAGGCCAAGCCCATGAAAACGATCAGCTCGGCTTTACTTTGCAGAGTCTTAACCTAAAAGGTAGAGATCCGGGGTTTGTTGCTTTTCGGCCCGCTGGTGAAATTGAAGAAGACATCCTTTGGCAAATTTTTGGGGGAATAGTACAGTCAAATTCTGAATCCATCAAGTCCACGGACACTTTTAAAGTAGAATGTACCCGAGTTAATCTCCCTGTAGGTTCTGGGGCCCGCAAAAGACCCGGCTTGTATAATACGTTTGAAGCGGAGTGTAAGGCGAGGAAGGGAATCGTAGTTATTAACAACAAAGACAACTTGTGTCTCCCTAGAGCTTTGGTGGTGGCTATCGCTCATGTAACAAAAGATCCTCAGTACAAAGCGATTCGTCAGGATGATAAAAAAAGGCAAACCGTTAGGGCTCAGGAACTAATTCAGCGGGCTAGGGTGGAGATGTCCGAGGATGGCGCAGGAATCCCCGAACTTGAAAAGTTTCAAGACTTGCTGAAAGAGTTCAAAATTACCGTGTTCAACTACGATAGGAAAGGCCGTGACGTTTATTTTGAGGGACGTGTTGAAAATGCTAAATTTCAAATTAACTTGCTCTTTCATAACGGCCACTATAACGTAATCACTAGTCTGACTGCTGCTTTTGCCTGTAACTATTTTTGCGAAGCTTGCCACGTCCCTTACGATCACAAAGCTAAACACAGATGTTCGAACATCTGTTCTCAGTGTCAGACCATCTCACCTCCCTGCAAAGAGGAGCATGGGGGAATAGTTTGTCCAAAATGTAACATGACTTTGCGGAATCAGCGGTGTTTCACTGCTCACCAGGTCGATAGATGTAAAGAAGTTAAAAAGTGCCTTGACTGCGGTAAATTAATTTGGATTAGAGACAGATCCACACCCCACAAGTGCGGTGAAGTCTATTGCAAACCTTGCGGTTCCTTCCAAGATCCTAATCATAAATGTTTCATGCAGCGAGACGAGGGTAAGCCTAAACGCAAGGACTACCTATTCATTTTCTTTGATCTGGAGACTCGCCAAGACGAGTCTCTCCCCTCTGACCCCGAGCAAAAATTACATAAAGTAAACTTGTGCGTTTCTCAACAGTTTTGCTTTAATTGTATAGAGTCTAGATTTTGTATGACATGTAGAAACCGTACGAGAGTCTTCAACTCTGACCCGGTTAAAGATTTCATGGAATATGTCATGGAAGTCAGGAAACAGTTCAAAAATGTCTGTGTGATTGCCCACAACGGCCAAGGCTTTGATTTTCAGTTTTTGTTAAAGTATGTGTTGGAACAAACTAAATTTACACCAGATCTGGTCATGAGGGGAACCAAAATTATTCTCATGGAAATGGACAACGTGAGGTTTGTGGACTCACTCAACTATTTCCCCATGGCCCTCGCTGCGCTCCCTAACGCCTTCGATCTGCCCCCCGAGAGAAAGAAGGGCTACTTTCCCCACCTCTTCAACACTCTAGCGAACCAAGATTATGTAGGTCCTATGCCCGACAAGCAGTACTACTGCCCGGGGTCAATGTTTGAAAAGTCCCATGAGGCCTTTGAAGAATGGTACGATGCGAGAGTGGCTGAAAACTATGTCTTTGACTTTAAAAAGGAAATCTTAGAGTACTGCATCTCTGATGTAGAGATCCTAGCTCAGGCCTGTCTTAAGTTCAGATCGATATTCCTCAAAGAGTGTAATGTCGATCCTTTCCTAGAGGCTGTAACGATCGCTAGCGCCTGCAACTTGGCCTTCCGCCGCAACTTTTTAAAACCAAACACGATCGGCCTCATCCCAAAGAACGGCTACCGTTTAGTGGATAACCAATCAGCTATCGCCATTCAGTGGCTCAGCTGGGAAGAAGAGAAGCGTGAAGTGAGGATCGAGCATGCGGGGCGGAGTAAGGAAGTAAAGATTAACGGGCTAAAAGTAGATGGGTTTGACGGGGAAAACATCTACGAGTTTCACGGGTGCTACTGGCACGGTTGCCCCAAATGCTTCCCGTACAATCGAGAGGCTCCTCTGAAGGAGGATCCCTCGGACTCGCTTCACTTGAGATACGAGAGAACCAAGTCCAAAATATCTAAGTTTAATGACTACGAAGTAGTCGAAATGTGGGAATGTGAGTTTCGAAAAGTAAAGAAAGTACAAAAGCTCACACACTTGGACTCTCTCCCCATACTAAACACACTCCCACTTGATCCTAGAAACGCTTTCTTTGGGGGCAGAACAGGCAACTCCAAGACTTACCACAAATGTGAAGGGGAAGAAACAATCCAGTATGTGGACGTGTGCTCTCTCTACCCGTATGTGTGTAAGTACGGTAAGTATCCCCTTGGTCATCCTACGATTTACGTGGGTGACAGGGAGTGCAGACAGAGAGGGCTCGGTGTAGATGGTTTGATGAAATGTAAAGTCCTGCCGCCTCGGGATCTCTACCACCCGGTACTCCCAGCTAAAATGAACAAGAAACTCATGTTTGCCCTGTGTAGGACTTGCGGGGAAACTCAAAACCAAGGGGAATGTTTTCATGAGAGTGAGGAAAGGGCGTTGTTAGGGACTTGGACTATGGACGAGGTGAGGAAGGCTGTAGAGAAAGGCTACGTTGTCCTCGACATCTACGAACTGTGGGAATATAAAATGGCAACATACGAGAAAGGGGGGCTTTTCACTGACTTTATCAATAAATTCTTGAAAATGAAGCAGGAAGCCTCAGGCTATCCTAGCTGGTGTGAGACTGAACAGGACAAAGACAAGTACATCGCGGACTACTTCACTCATGAGGGGATCAGATTAGAGAAAGACAAAATTGTTAAGAATGGGGGTTTAAGACAATTGGCTAAATTAATGTTAAATTCATTTTGGGGAAAGTTCGGGCAGAGGGAGAACCAAACCAAGGCAATGATTGTCAGAGATCCCAAAACACTCTTTGAAATGCTGACAAGCCCCGACGTACAAGTCAATAGAATCCAGACTGTTAATGAGGAGGTTGTGGTAGTTAGCTGGGAGTACCTGGAGGAAGTCGGCGAGCCCTTGAGAAATGTCAATGTAGTGATCGCTGCCTACACTACAGCACAGGCTAGGTTGAAACTCTATGAACATCTGGAGGCCTTGGGCGGTCAGGTGCTCTACTACGACACGGACAGCTGTATCTATTTCTACAGGGGAGGTTTGTATAGAGTCCCTACGGGAGATTACCTCGGGGAAATGACAGATGAATTGGTAGGTGATTACGGGCCTGGATCTTTCATCGTTGAATTCGTTTCTGGGGGGCCAAAAACTTACGCGTACCTTGTCTGGTCAACCAAAAAACAAAAACTACAAACCGTTTGTAAAATCAAGGGCCTCACCCTCAATATGAAGACTTCCGAAACGTTAAACTTTGAAGCTCTGAAAAAGATGGTCCTTAGTGAAACAGCTGAAATACTAGAAATTGAAGAGAACAGAATTAGGAGGACTATAGACCGCGATATTGTAACTGTAAGCGAAACTAAAGTTTTCAAAATTACTGGACCAAAGAGGAAGTTTGAGGGAGAGTACGACACCCTGCCTTACGGCTACAAAATTCAAAGACTTGAGTAAAACAACACCGGAAGTTTAAGGGGGGGCGTTTCGCCCCCCCTAACCCGTAATGAGTCATACTTTCCCCTTCCACGGATCGCTCTACCTCGGTCACTTTTGCCGCTGCTCCTGCCGAGGTAAGACGTGTCCTTACGTTGCTCTGATCTGTACTATTGCACAATACTTGATATAAAATGTCTCACTTAACTTCTTATATATTTAATAACCAGGCCGTTGCTGTCCTGTTTGACAGAGAAAATAATCCTTGGTTCAAAGCAAAAGATGTTGCTCAAATCCTAAACTATCAAGATACAAAGCACGCAATCCGTACCCATGTAAGAGAAAAACACCGCAAAAATTTACTGGAAGTACGAGGGGGCGAAACGCCCCCCCTAACCCATAATGAGAAACATACAATCTTTCTTAGCGAGCCAGGTCTTTATTCGCTAATTTTAAAATCCAAATTGCCCATTGCTGAGAAATTCCAAGACTGGGTTTTTGAAGAAGTCCTGCCTTCCATTAGAAAGTATGGAATGTATAAAATCCAACAAAAAAATAATGAGTTGTTACAATCACTTACAAAATCACTGGAAATTAACCAACAGCTAGCTCAAATTAACTCAGAATTTAAAACTGCAAACGACATAATGTGTAAAGAAAACCAGTCACTGAATGAGTTGTTGACTGAACAGGTACCGAAGGTTGCTGTGATGTCAGACGACGATGGACTTAAACATGTTTTATGTGTCCTTATTAAAGAAACCCTTCTGGAGCTGTACGGAGTCTGCGAGTACAAATGTATTCGCATACAAAAAAGAAAATTTAACGAAGCTCTCATTAAAGCAAAGAAGGAAGGTTTCGTACCTTGTTTCATCAAGTCTCCTGTTCCTAATGGGATTAATGTACTTAACAAAGCAAAAGAAGTAATGCAGAGTTATGGTATGCACTTTGACTCTGCATACAACAACATCCTAACTTCTCACAATTTTGTAAATATAGTTGAGCATGTCTTGGACAATGCATAAGTTCCCACTGTATGTATGTGTGTGTGTGTGTGTGTGAATGAAGGTCCCTGGCGCGGGTGACGAAAAGCCCCGTAAACCTGAAAGGGGGTCTAGTAGATTGAGGCACCTGGCTAACACCCAGGCTACTCCTTCGAACGGTCTATGTATGAATGAGGGGTCTTACAGACCTCGGGTGAATGAAGGACTTTGTAAATCGTGTAGTCTAGACTACTCCTTGAGTCCGTACGGTGGGGACTTGTAAAATTAAAAAGTAAAATACAAAAAGAAAAACGGGGGAGGCAGTTAGTTTACTTTCGGAAGGCCTCCACGGGCCATGGCGGTGGAGGAGCCATGGTTTATCTTTTAAAAAATACTCTATCCTTTGTTTGCTAAAAAGGGAGAGGGCATTAGTTCGTACTGAGCGTCAACCAGGTAATCTGGATTGGCTCACGCACGGAATAATGTTTAACCTGGGTGCACATGCACGGGTGGTCTCAAACCCCACTCAAGCAAACAGATACTTACTTATTCCGAGTATAGGGGGTTCATCACGGCGTACACCGGGTTTCTAGGCGGTAGCGGTGGTGGCTCTAAAGCTCGTGGCTCTATCTCGGAGTATATGTCCTCTACCACTCTACGAAAGACAACCCTAGGTGTCGGAGCAGGGGGTGGCTTCTTCTTCTGACAGGACACTACATACCCGAAGCACACCAGTAAGCAGGACATTTTGATCAGTACTGACCGAGCGTTACTGCGGTGAGGGTTATCAAACAGGACGCTGAGGTTTTGATAACGAATATGGCGTGGTGCCTGATAAGCTCTTTAGCGGACAAGTTATTTGTCTTTGCTATATTTGTTACGAGCCTTGTATTTATCTATATAATGAGAATCACCGATGTTAGTATAAAACTAGTGTCCTCAGAATAATCGTATCATTAGTAAAATGGACGGTAAGACAGCTATAGCTGAGGAGCTGCACAGACCTGCCAGGAGAAACTATTCCAGGCGTAAAGTCACCCTTAAGGGTTTAAGGGACCTTTATCAGGCTGATCTCGTTGAAATGAAGCCTTATGCGAAAACTAACAAAGGCTACAAATATATTCTTACCATGATTAACTGTTTGTCAAAACTAGCTTTTGCCGTACCTCTAAAAGACAAGTCAGGGCCAGAAGTGGCAAGGGCACTCGCTCCTATCTTAGCTAAATATAAAATGAAAAACTTTCACACAGACCAAGGTACCGACTTTTTCAATAAACATGTAAACGCGTTAATGAAGAAATACAAAATCAACCATTACCACACATTTTCCGAACTTAAGGCTAGTATAGTAGAAAGACTGAACAGAACGCTTAAGACAAAAATGTACAAGTTATTTACTGCCAGAGGTAGTTATGAGTGGGTAAGTCTATTACCAGAAATCATAAAATCTTACAACAACACGAAGCACAGGACTATAGGTATGAAACCCAAGGATGTGAGACAGAAACATGTCAAAGACATTCTAAATAAAATAAATAAAGTTAAAAAACCCAAACATAAAATCCTTAAACAAAAATTAAAACTAGGTGATAGTGTTAGAATCAGTAAAGCTAAAAGAGTGTTTAAAAAAGGCTATTTGCCAAATTGGACAAATGAGACGTTTACAGTATACGCGATTAAACCAACAAGACCAGTAACATATATATTACAAGACAGCAGGGGAGAAATACTTAAAGGAGGTTTCTACGCGGAGGAAATTAGCAAGTCTAAAACTGGTGACATTTATTTAGTTGAAAGAGTTTTAAAAAGGAAAGGAGACAGACTCTTTGTACGCTGGAAAGGGTACGATAGCAGCCATGACAGTTGGATTGATTCACAGGATTTGGTGTGATAACGGCATCCGGGAAGTATATATCAGCTGTAATCAGTAGTGAGTAATCAGTCAGGATGCGGGTTGAGAAGCAGGAAGTCGAGCTTCCCGTTCAAAACTTTGATGAATATATCGGGTCGGGCATGGTTAAAAAGAATAAACACGGTATTTTATTACCTGATTCAATACGCTGTATAATATGCGGGCCAAGTTCCTCTGGGAAGACCAATGTTTTATTTAATTTATTGTTTGACCCAAACGGCTTAAGATTTGAAAATGTCTACGTTTTTTCAAAGTCCCTCTATCAGCCAAAGTACGAATTTCTTAAGAAGGTAATGCCTAAGGAGGTCGGTTATTTCGCGTATGATGACAATAGTCTAGTTGTACACCCAAACGAAGCTAAACCAAACTCTATAATGATCTTTGACGATATTTCCTGCGAAAAACATGACAATATACGCAGTTATTTCACTATGGGTAGACATAAAAATATAGATACATTTTATTTAGGGCAGACATACAGTGCTATACCCAAACAGCTGGTGAGGGACAACTGTAACTTTGTTATTTTATTCAAACAGGACGAAAGGAACCTAAGACATGTGTACAACGATCATGTCACTACCGACATGTCCTTTGACAAATTTAAAGAGTTGTGCGCTCGGGCGTGGCGAGATAACTTTGGATTCCTTGTGATTGACAAGACTCTAGACCCTTATAAGGGAAGGTACAGAGTAGGTATGGACAGTTTTATAACAGAAGTGTAATGGTACGCATCTACACGTACAACGATTTAAGAGGCTTTAACGCTAAACTCCATAATGTCAAGTCAAACTTGTGCTCTTTTTATTACAAGGACAAGAAGAAATTCTGTGGAAACTACTGCAGTAAGAAACCCCCTCATGGGTACCAGCTTAACAAAAGATGCTGGAGACATAAAAAACTAAAAAGATCTGCTGTGATACCGCCTGTAGTTTTATTAATTATATCTGCGAGTGAGAGAACCTATAACCGAGATACATGGCTTAGTTTTATGAACAAATGCGAAGAAAAAAACATACCCTTGGAACTTGTAATATATCACGAAGATATGTACAACTGTACCGTGCGAGACCCACAAAATATGATATCTAGATTCAGGCCGTTCCCCGAGTTCTTTGGGCAAGTTTTGCCTTTACGTAACCTGCACGGAAGTGTTAATTTTACACAAATCTGTAATGAAATGCTGCAATACGGATGTAAGATCCCATTTGCTTCACGGTGTATACTTCTGACAGAACGCAGTATTCCTATAAGATCACCGATGACAGTCTATAAAAAAGCTTCAAGCTTAAAATGTCACATCGATATTAGTTATAATATCGGATACACGAACGTACCTCCTAGTGTCCCTAGATGCAACAGGAATAAACCGTTTAACGGTGTTAATAACCTATGCCAGGGGTTGTATACTACAGAGTTTCTCAAACTGGCCCTGCCCACACTACCAGTACAGTGCGAGAGATTCGGTATAAGTCTAAACAATGGCGTGTACAGTGTAACAAACAGAGTGCTATTTGACCAGTGGAGAGCGTTCACAGGCGCGAACCCGAGCGAATTCTGGCTTTTAAATTCTTATTTACTGCAACACCTCAACGAGCCTAGGCCTATGGCGTTACTCAGACGATTCATGCAAAACACAATTGAAAGTGATAAATACACCGTAGCAGAAATACCTCAATGGAGAGACGGGTGGAAACGTACTTTTGTATTCAGGAGTTTTACCGGTCGTTATGTGATTCCCCGGTTCGATGCTAGAGAACAGAGGTACTACAGAGGTATGGACTTTAGCGCTGGTGTTTCACTGTTGGATATTATCGAGTTCATACGGAGGCATAAGAGGCGTGCCTTGTTTTTCAGGCAAGTCGAAATGCCTTAAATCTAGATGCGCTGGTTGAAATCTATCATTTATGACTATGAAGCGGAGCAGTAAACAGCAACTGACAAACCGGCTCATAGAGCTGCGTAATGCTATTAAACGGAAATATAAAATGTTTAAGGAAGGATCCGAGGAAAGTGATATTTTGCTTGAGAAGCAGTATAAACCAATTATTCAAGAACTTAGAAAAACGACAACAAACACAGCCGACATAAAAACTGAACCCGAAACCTTTAAAGAAGAGCCAATGGAATACGATACGACAGATGATGATGAAGGAGAAGCTGAATTTATTCCGCAGAGTGTATCAACACCTGAAACCAGCGGGTTAAAGCAAATTGTATCGACCCCTTCGGGACTGGAAACAGCGTCCCAATATATTGAAAGTCAGTTTAGTAACCCCATGACAGTGAGGTATATGACGCTACTTTTAAAAGATGCTAGCGGTAAGGTCCGAGTTATTGATCATGACTACGGCCCTAGATACGAAGGCAGTACTTTAATGATGGGAGATAAGGTGTTAGACTTTGACAACGATGGAACTATTCTAATAAACAACACAAAATATAGACCTACCGAAGGTTTGTATGAGCTCATATTTAAGAGAACCCCTGACGAAGATATATACAATAAAGACGATCTTAATACCTATAAGAGTATTATTATCGCCACCAACGCTCACAAGAGAGGCTACAAATTCCACAATCAAATTAGAAGGGACAACAATCTAAAGTACAGAAGAATTATAAAAGATTTGTTCCCGGTTAAAGCGGGCAAAGGTTTAGCGTGGAAGAATGCACGATCTCGTGACATTATACACTGGGACGACGCCAATGAATTGGTGGATAGATTACGACACATAGCCATGTCAACAGAGACTGGAAACAGAGTCCACGGCAATGAAATACTGAGTATCGTGGAGGAACTAAGGGAGGCCGGCTACATAAAAGGAGCTGGCAACAGTAGATTTAAAGCATTATTAAAATGACCATTGACAAGTTCGGACGTAGTAGCCGGAAATCCCGAGGTGAGGCCGTCAAGGGCCCCAAGGGAGAGGGTTTCAATTTAACGCCCCAAGGTGACTATGATATGCAAAATAAACGGTTATGTAAATTGGCTACACCGTTACAGCCACTCGACGCTGCTACAAAGAATTATGTTGACCATAAATCTATACCTTCTGACTTTCAGAGGTTCAATATGCAAAACAGAAGATTATGGAGTGTAGCTGACCCTGTAGATTCCTCGGACGCAGTAAACTTGGGCACACTAAAAAAACTGAGTATGACTATCTCCAACGATAAATATGACGCTAATAATAAACAAATAACTAATTTAGCTCTACCAACAGACCCCAGCGATGCAGTTACCAAGTCGTACGTGGAAAAAGAGATATTGCCTATAACCACTAACCTCGCTAATCAACAGCTTGACTTAACCGGTCTCAAGACCAGACTGTCAAAATGCGAAGGTCTAATAACTACTTATAAAGATTTTCACGAGAAACGGTTGAGGAAATTCGGTACCATGGTCTTTAATTATATTAACAGAAAACAAACTGAGAGGTCTGCCATTCTACCCACGCCGGGTGAAAACGATTACTTAGACTGGGAAGTTTTGTTTGCTGACGGGTTAGAAGGTGGTGAAGAGCCTAAAGAAGACGTCAAACCACTTCCGCCTGATACTTATGATCTCTTTATGACTGAAGAGGGACTGAGTGGAGCTTCTTTTGATACAAATTAAAGAGAATTTTCGTCTTGAACCAACGGGGATATTTAATAATACTGTTCTTTTCCCCAATCTCCTCAGGACAGAAGCTGAATATATAATGTCACTTAAACCGGGAAATACCGATTAGTCTACTCCGAACCGTCGAGGATGTTGGTTCTCTTACTGTTTATGCTACCTCTTGCCTCGTGCAACAAGTCAATAGAGTATCTTACATATTACGGCTATCTGGAAAAAAACGCTTTTACAGAGGACATTACTTCTGCAGTAAAACAATTTCAAGAGAATTTTCGTCTTGAGCCAACGGGGTTTTTTGACAATGATACCTTAGCGCTTATGAGCACTCCTCGGTGTGGCTATAAAGACAATATATTACCCTTCTCAGCTCTACCCAATAGAAAGTGGAATAAATCAGTAATAACTTGGTACCAATACGGAACACCACAGTACCCCAACTTAATTCAAAAAGCTTTCGATGTATGGGCCAAACATGCAAACTTAACTTTTAAAAAAGATATAAATAACCCCACTATAATTATATCCTTCTCAACTAATAGACAGCATATATTTTATTCTAGACGGGAGACTTGTCCATATGACTTTGATGGCCCCGGCTACCTCCTAGCTCACGCCTATTTACCCCATATGGGGTATAACCAAACGGACATACACTTTGATTCGGAAGAAAACTGGGATTTCACTATGAATTTACCACGATATGGAAACATTTCATTTTTTCAAACATTAGTACATGAAATTGGTCACGCCCTAGGCCTGGACCATTCAGGCGACGATAAATCAGTAATGTTCCCTTTCCATAGGAGTCCAATGGGGATTGTGGACATGAACGAATACGAGCTAAGCAAAGATGACCAACGCGCTATGGAGTTTCTATACGGCAGGCCCACTAAGACATTTGCAACCATTCCAAACTATACACCACCCACTACCATGACAACAACTACAACAACAACCGCTACCACACCAAGCAGTACAACACCTGAGACACCACCCGAGATAACTGAAAAACGCGATATATGCGAGTTAAAAGGTCAAATTGATAAGTACGTTATTGTAAACAAGAGGATATTTGCTTTCTTTAGAGACTACGTATGGATTATAAGTTTGGACCCTGCAGACAGGACTCCTGAGGATTTAACAAGGCCAAGGAGAATCTCTCACTGGCTTAACTTTTTACCGCGAAACTTTACTGAAATATCTGCCATCTACCAGAGACCTAACAGGGAAATTGCCCTTTTTGTTGGCAATGATGTATACTTATTTAGATACCCTTCACTGTCTTTGGTAACAAAGAGTAGTACTGACACCATAGCCGGTAGACAGGTATATAAAGTTAATTCGGCCTTTGCCACTAACACGGGGAAGAGTTACATGGTTATTAATGGCTGGTATCTGATTGAAATTAACGAGTGCGACTTTACTGGCACTTTTATGGGAATGGTTTCGTCTACACTGTACGGGGTTCCTGCTCACAGTCGCGGTGCATTTAGATATATAAATGGCATGATTTATATTACAACTGACAGTGGTGTGTTGGAGTACAACGAGTTCACAAACGCTGTGTCTCGTACGGTGCCTGACATTTTTGAAGTTTTGAAAATTCCGTGTATACGTGAGACTCTACTGAATAGACTGTACGAGGTGATTAAATACTTACAATAAAATGGCAAAGACTAGAAGGAAACCTCTCAGACGCAAGCTAGCGCTTGTACGAGGTGGAGGTATTGTTTCATCGGTGCTGAACAAAGCTATAGATTTACTACCTGTTGAACTGCATATTCCTGGTTATCAGTACTGCGGACCTGGCACGAAGTTAAAAGAGAGATTGGCTAGAGGTGACAAAGGAATAAACGGGCTAGACGCGGCCTGTAAGGTCCACGACATAGCATACTCCCGGTATTCCGACAGCGAGCGGCGAAGGCAAGCTGACAAAGAGTTGGCGGAACGCGCTTGGCAGAGATTCAAGTCTAGTAACGCCAGTGTTGGTGAGAAAGCCGCTGCTTGGGCAGTCACAACAGCCATGAAAGCAAAAACAAAATTGGGAGGAGGCCGTAAGAAGAGACGCCCTGCTAAACGCCCGAAGGGTAGAGGGTTGTATCTTAGGCCCTATAGAAAGGAAGGCGCAGGCTGTAAAAGAAAGAAAAGGGGAGGCCGCAAGAAAAAAAAAGCATCTCAATACCAATAAAGCCACTTACAAATTACGATTTGATCAAATACGCGAGGTTATTGAAAATTCCTAATTTCAGAGGGGTTTATATGAGGAACAGTCTACCGAAAACCCCGAGAAAATGTGAATCTGCTATAGTTAACTTGGACAGTACAACCGGTCCAGGCACGCACTGGGTATGTTACAGGAAGATTGATAAAAAGGCCTATTATTATGACAGTTTTGGAAACCTAAGACCACCACCGGAAATTTCTAAGTACTTGGGTGAATGTGAGATGTACTATAACTACGAGAGACAACAGAATTTTGACTCAGTTGTTTGTGGACATTTGTGTTTAAAGTTTCTCTGTAGTAATGTTCTGTCTAACAGGGGTAACTAGTGTTCTATCCCACGAGCTAGCGTTTCCTATTGATGTTAGCGAGGGTACATGGGAACTTGGTTTAATTGAACTGACCACTTATAACTCTATACCGAACATTGAAAAAAACATAAATGATACGTTTTACTACGGTGATGATAAAAGTATTACGATCCCTGAAGGGTCTTACGAAATTGAGGACATTGAAAAGTATATACAGTCGCAACTACCAAAAGAAGTACAATTTACTTTGAAACCTAATAATAACACTTTAAAAGCTACGATATGTTGTTCTGAGAAAATTGACTTTACTAAAGAACATTCATTGGGAACACTCTTGGGCTACAAAAAACAAATATACGGGGCTAAAGATGAACATGTATCGGAACTGCCTGTAGATATAATAAAAGTTAACTCCATAAGGGTGGAATGTAATGTCACACGCGGGTCATACTTGAATGGGGTTGAGGGCCATGTCATACACGAGTTCTACCCGGCTGAACCACCGGGCTATAAAATAATGGAATTACCGAGGAATGTCATTTATTTACCTGTGATCAGCCAGAGGATCAACAACTTGACAGTGTCTCTAAAAGACCAGGACGGTAATCTTGTTAACTTTCGCGGAGAAAGAATTTCTGTTAGACTAAATCTTAGACGCAGTAATGGGGCTACTATTTAGGCATATACCAGGAGGGCAGCAAGTCAGTAGTGTTCAGAAAGCCAAGGAGTTAACTTGTAAAAGCATAACGTTTCTTCGCTCTCTCGGTTTTAAAGTAATAAGGAATGGCGCTATTAGCGATAGACAACCAGGCAGAGTATGCTGACTTGATAACAGGGATGGAGTTGCACTCACATCAGCCGTATGCAAGTACAACTTACAATAATAACGATGAAATAAGAATACCGATATTACAGCAGGACATAATAACCGCGCCTTTTGAAAGTTTTATTGTGATACACGGCAAGACCAACGCTACAAAGGCCGACGGGACTCCTCAGGATGTTTCCTTTATTAATAATGCTATATCTTTCTTGTTTGAAGAAATCCGCTACGAGATTTGTGGCAAGGAAATTGACAGGACAAAAAATGTCGGTATAACTACTACTTTAAAACATATTCTATCTATTCGCGAGGAGGAGAAAAATACTTTAAAGAATGCCTGTTGGAACGGTCCTGGTAGTACTGAAAAAGTGACAGATTTTGTATATTCAATCCCTCTAAAACTCTTGCTAGGTTTCGCTGAAGACTACAGACGAGTGCTGGTAAATGTTAAACAGGAACTGATACTCTTACGTTCGGCTACAGATACAAACGCTGTAAAATTGATGGAGGCCGGGACTTTAACATTAACAATTGACAAAATCTACTGGCGAATACCTCACATAACAGTGAACGACGCTCAGAAGTTAAAATTGTACAAGTTTATTGAGAAAGACCCCGCAATACATGTTCCCTTCCGTCAGTGGGAAATGATTGAATACCCGAACCTGCCGAGTACAGACACGTTATCTTGGACACTTAAAACATCTAACCAAACAGAAAAACCTCGGTATATTGTTCTAGCCTTTCAGACAGGCAGAAAGAATGACTTAACAAAGGACATGTCACGGTTCGACGCCAGTGATTTGCTTGATGTTAAACTGTATTTAAACTCAAATTTCTACCCGTATGACAACCTTCGCGGGAACACTTGCCTGTTTTATGATATGTATGCGAACTTTCAAAACTCTTATTACGGTAGAATCGGCTCACCGATATTAAACTTTGATGATTTTAAAACAAAGTGTCCTCTGTATGTAATTGACTGTTCAAAGCAGGACGATACTATTAAGACCGGTCCCGTAGATGTAAGGCTTGAGATTCAAACTAAAACAGCAATCCCGGCTAATACTTGGGCGTACTGTCTCATAATTCACGACTGTCACTACACATACACACCGATCACGGGAGATGTCAGGAAAATATCGAGTTAGTTTCCCCAGCCCGGTAGTTACAAAAATATACAGTTTGCCCGCTGAAGATAGAAAATCAGATTGGGAACAGTTAGCAAGGGATAGGGCCAGGTTTTTGAGACGTATCAAATTAACAGAAGAGAAAATCTCCAATGTAATTTCTAAACAGTGGACCCTCCGGGTCCAACACTTGGAATGTATGTACAAGGGGGGCGATTCGCCCCCCTTGGGGTTGGGTGGGGAAGGGGTAAAAGATACATCTAATTTTCAGAGTGTTAGTCTCCTGCTAGCACTCAGCGAGTAAACATGGGCGAGTGGGTTATTATTCAGTTTTATAACGCCGATAATGTTTTAATAGGTACAGCAAAAATGGATTGTTACAAGATATACTGTGAGAAGGAAATATCTGATATTCCTGAGGGTACAGCCACCGTAGTTGTTAAACTCAGAGACGATGGAGACTTTAGCAGTGATGATGATGAGGAGGGTATAGATGTTGTGGGTTAAGAGATTTTGTTAGTCTGAGGTGAGCAGTCAGTGAGTAAACATGGGTTACTACGGTTGGATTAAAATTGAATATTACTACAAGAAGGTTTTGATGAAAACAGATTACGTAGACAGTTACAAGTTTGCTAGTGTTGAAAAGGAGTTTAAATTAATGCGCGGGATCGATAGCATAATAGTTAAATGGCGTACAGATTTTGACAACAGTGAATCCTCAGAATCCTCTTCAGATCCTGAGGAGAAGGAGGGTGGAGGGGAGGGGGTAGATGAGGTTGGGTGTGGACGTTTATTAACGGGGCGTACCGATTAGTAGCAGAGATGCCATCGGCCGAGACGGAGGTGAGTACGGGAGCTATACCCATCCCTAAGGGGAAAGAGCCTATAAATTTAATGACCGGAGTATTTCTAAAGTCAGTCCACTTCTTGGACCCTGAACTCACCAAGTGCGTAGTATCGGGTATTTTTAAAAACAGGGACAACAGCCTCGGAGTATTAATTAAGGGGAGGAAAGGTGTTGTGTTTTGGTCTTACGATTCTTACTGTCAGCTGGTTGACAGGTTCAATGAAATTACTTTAGCTTTTGAAGGCAAGTATCAATGCTTTGTAAAGACCGATACGGGAGCTGATATTAAAGTTAACAGTATTTTTGGTCAGCAGTACGCTTGTGTCTCTGACGGAGAACACTCCTTGGCTCTCAATCGACACGAGTGGAATCAGCTTGTAATTAACATTCCTTTGATCGGTCGCTCTCTATTAGAATTGTTTTATTTGGAGGATATTATTAAAGTTTTTATTGATCAGGTTTTATCGGGCGCTGAAGTTTGTACAGAACAACTACCGCCTCAAGTAGCTGACCGTCTTTTTAGCGAAGTCTCATTATGGAAGCTGTAGTCGAGTTTCACGGGTTCAAAGACAATAATAATAAATTTATTATAAAGGAGTTTGCTATAGTCGGAAAGTCTTACAGAACTCAGCTGGTATTCCGGCCTCCTTACTGTTTTAATTTTTTGAATAGCAAGATGAAAAGAACAGCCCGCTGGCTGACTCGTCACTTTCACCATATAAAGTGGGATGAAGGTGAGGTACATTACAGTGAAGAGCTTTTGCGCTCACTGTGTAAACCCTTCGAGGTCATACACACAAAAGGCCTGGAGAAGGCTCAATTCCTTCGGGCATTTCATTCTAATGTTAAAGAAATAAATGAAAGTTTGTATATAGATGATGATGATTTTACAGTAGCTTGCATTATACATAAAAATAAAAACGAAACTTGCGCCTTGAGGTCCGCACAGTACTACGCTCGAAAAATATTTTCGAGTGGGGCCTAATAAAAATAAGGCCCGGCAGTCGCTCACCCAGCAGGCAAGGCTAAACCCTTTGTAAGTCCAGGGGTGTGGGGAGGTTGGCCTAAAAAACCGTGAAACCGTTTGTTGTAATCCTCCGACTGTCAGGGAAATGCGAATTAAAAGGCGCAACAAAAAAAAAGTATAAAAATAAAAACCAAATAAAAAAATATAAAAGTAAAATTCTCTGTCTATTTTCTAGGCTAAACTGAACGGACACAGTCTTAGTAAAGAGCCTAGAAACAGAGAACAAAAAATATTTATCGGAGGTAGCATTTTTTGTAATGGAGTGGCTGCCACGAATCACTGCGTTGGTTGGGGCAGTGGTTTAAAAACAGTGAGAATAGGCCTACTGGGGATACTCACTTTAATAAAAAACGCGCCGAGACCCTACCCCCTGGGTGGTGTGGAAATATGGGTCATACAAATACTTAACTTGGACTCTAAAAACCGAATAAAAATAATAACATACCTTATAAGACGTATTCCGTCCATCCAGAACGGAAACACATTCCGCACGTGGGGCAGGAATACCATACTGCCCACTCAACCACCAGCCATGAGAAAAGCTGGGGATGGAGGCAGTAATGGAACCTGATCTCCAGGTGTGGATAGATCAGTACCCGGCTGCTCCGACAGCATACACCCCCCAAGTACAACGGCCATAAGTAGCTGGAATAGACCGAGAACTCTATACACAACGGCTCCATGACTGTAACTGAAGCGGCGAGTGTGACTCGCGCCCTAATCGCTATCACTTCCTGTGATAGCGCGGATGACTAGTGTAGCAAGCAATGCTAGACCCGTTTTTGAAAACAAGTTTCCACCACTGTCTAACGCTTGCTACCCTGTTCAAAAATAAGAACAATAATTAATATAATTACTTACTGAACGGCATCGTGCTCACAGGACTCGATAGGTGGATGGTTTCCCCACTCCTCCGGGGACAGCTCCTCGCACCTACAACATATGTCGTAGCCTACCCCAGAAGGGGTAAGCCACAACATATTACATGAAGTCAGCTTGCCGCAGGCCTCGCAGTGGCTGTAATGGAGGTGCTCCATGGTGAGACGCGAATGAGTGAATGCATGCGCCGCAACAGTTTCACGCCTGCGCGGCACTGATAAGAGTTTCCTCTGATTAGAACTTCAAGCGTTTCAGATGGATAATAAAATAGAAAACTAAAACGTGAGTAAAAATCATAATAGCTTATGATGATTGAGAGGCTAAATCATAGCCGCTAATAACAGGGTCCAGCCGCTCGTTAAAACAAAGTACCGCTCAAGATGATTGAGCGGCCGAAAATTACCATCGATTACGAGCCGGCCCAGACGCTCGTTAAATCCAAGTATCGCTCAAGGTGATTGAGCTCACGAAAATTACAGTCTATTTGTCTAATGGTTACACTGTGTGTTGTAAAATATTGTACTTACTATATTACGCAGGAACATCTGCTAACGGCTCTGCTAATTTCAAAGTCGCATATATCGCAGAGCCGCATCCTCTCCTGCGGTATAAAATCCGTGTAGCCACAGGTCTCTCTTGCCTCCTTCGACCTGTATGGAGGTATGTTGCCTCCACTCAGGATGATGGCTTCCTAAAACATTTGTTATAAAAACATAAATTACAATGCAACAACCCTTTTTAACAGTGTACTTAATTTAAGTGTACTTAATTTAAGTGTACTTACAAGAGTGCAGAAGACACACGAGACCAAGTCGTCTTCAAACTCGAACCAAAAACTCTCGAGGGTTTTACAACACCTTTTATGCTCATTAACGAGTTGAAGGCGCGTAGGTTGTGGTAACGGTAGGTTTAAAATTTGGTCTAAGCGCGGGTTATTAGCGCAGACGGCCTCCAGACAAATCTGTACGAGAGACGAGGCCATCGCGTACTGCCTGATGATTCAGCTCAAGGAGATAGGGAAAGCTACTGTGATAAGGTCCCTGGTGACTAAGGTTGCGGGTGGGGATAGAGTATAAATATGAGCGTTTGCTGTCTCTCGATTACAGTATTCCATGCATTCTGTAGTAATGTTCCGTCTACTGATTATTGTGACGATTCTTCGCTTGTCCTTTGGGGACAGTGACGGCGAGAACCCACCACTTCAACCCGGGGTATGTAGTTAATTCAGTGTTGTTAATTTAGTCACTGCTGCTAATTAAATAGTTTCTTAAATGTAACGTTTTGTTAATTTATTTACAGGGTCCCAGACCTTCGAGCCCTGACATTTTTGCCGATGAAGACTCTGATGTAAGTGTATAGAGTAATTAATTCCAACATTTTAAAATTAATATTATTACGTTTTCTTATAGTAATGTAATTTTTTATATTTTCAGAGTGATTCGACTGACTTAGATCAACCTCTTAACGGATATCGGCGGTGGACCCGAGCGACAAATATACGAATAACTGAGATAATGGCTAGTGTAAGTATTTTTAATAATTGTGAAAATTTAATAATTTTTAATAATGTAAATAATTAATTTAGTCGACTTACTACCGTCCTTATAATAATATTTTTGTTTTAGTGGGGAACTGATTGTCTATTTGACGAGTATAGCCGGAGCGACACAGGTGATGTGTTCTTCATAAATCGGCACAGGGACATCCTCTCATACTCCATGCCCGATGGAGATACTGACATGACCCTGGCGCCTCTTGAAGGGTTTCACCCGATACATTGGGTAAGTAAAATAGCAAAAGTGTAAAATTGATCACTTGCTTATATATTCTGCTGAAATATATTTATATTCTTTTTGTTTTTTTTAAGGATGATGCTTACGATCGCTTATCGGATTGGAGACTATTTTCAAGCCCTACCGTGGAGACTGGAGCATATATCTATGAGGAGACCTGTGTAGTCGACGGTATTTTATGGATACGTTCTTCTTGGATGGTTAGTAGTTTTTAGGATTATATATAACATTAGATTAAGAATTGAGGTAATGGCGTGGCTTGTACTTATCGTTTTTAATTTTCAGAGGGGTATTGAACGCGTTCCGTGGGGCTATGAAATGGACCTACGGTCACTACCCACTTGCTGTAGAACGCGCAATGGAACCCGGTATGTGAGAGAGCATTCCGAATCCCTCCGCGATGCTGTGCAGCTCAGACAGCTCCAAGCTCTTGTGGTAAGATATCGATCGAATAAACGTTTTAAAAGCCGGTAATACTTTGAAGAATCTAATAATTGTTTGTTTTTCAGCCAGCGTATGTCATGGAGGATGACATACATTTCATGAATGAAGAGGAGGACATCCTCATTTATGAAGAGAATCCTGCCCCATCAGCTCCTAGAGGATTTCGCCGAGTTAGCTTTGTAAGTAACGTAGTATAATATAATAATAACTAACGTACATTACTAGACTGTTTTATTCTTACTTACTGATTTAAACGTTTACAGGCGAGTGTTGAAACCCGTTTGAGGGAGATGGAGGCGCTTGCGTGGCCTTCGAGGCAGTCCCGTGTGTACGTCCTCACTGAATCTACCTACTGGGCCAGGGATCGCTGGACTTTAATTCAGTTGAGGGTACGTAGGTCAATTTGCTAACGAACTTTCACTTTCTCACCAGGGTACAGATACTTACTCACAAATCTTTTGCAGAGGGAAGACCAGCCGCTAGAAAGGTGTACCCTCGGGGCTCGTCGGGTTTGTGCTGGCGTATATTACGTCCACCGACAAGCCACGGGACTTCGTACGCGTCTAGGGGTAATTATATTATTATTCTGTTTTTTTTAATTTATATAAATCATGTTTCAAAATTAAATAGTAATTTTTTGTTTTCAGACAGTAACAGTCGGTTTTCTTTATTTTAGCTTGAAGACGATTTACTAGGGCTGAGGATGTCACGTCATCCAATTACGAGTGCAAACACCTCCGCGGGGCCTTCCAGGAGAGTTGAACCTGTGGTAAGTTGAATACAACCCTTAGGGCTATTGTTTTTTAATGAGTATATGCAATTAACCAGTGTATTGTGTTCCAGCGTGTGTATGATGACCCGTCGCAGGCACAGGGGGCCGAGAACCTGCCTCCACCTAGTCCACCACCGCTGCCACCACAGCCCGAGAACCCGCCTGCACCACAGCCCGAGAACTCGCCTTCACCTAGCCCACCACCGCTACCACCACAGCCCGAGAACCCGCCTGCACCACAGCCCGAGAACTCGCCTCCACCTAGCCCACCACCGCTGCCACCACAGCCCGAGAATCAGCCGCCACCTCAGCCCGAGAATCCGCCGCCACCACCACCACAGCAGCCCTGTCCCCACTGCCGTCGTGAGGAAAGGCTGCATGAGCTGAGGCATGACGCTTTTGGGATGGTGAGCATATAATAATAATAACTTAATGTGATTTATAAATTAAACTGTGTTTATGATTTCAGGGTTTATATAAGTATATTTTATGATTTTAAGACTTGTTTATGATTTCAGATCGAGGCACGACAGGAGGGTGTTGACCGTGCGTCTTGGCGGGCTGTATGCCACCTTACCACCGCTAGGTCAGAGCTCCGGGAGGTTCTCCACCTGTCCGAGACCGTCCTGGTGAATGCAACCCGTCAGGAGATGCTGGAAGTCGCCCCAGTCGTCTGGACCGAGATCCAGACTACGCTGGAGCGCATCCTCACTCAGACGGGGAGCCATATGGACCAGGAAATCTTCCGGGGACGTCCACCGCCTGCTACAGAACCTCCTAGGGCCCTGATGTGCAGGGTCTGCCTTGATACGCTCCCTACGGTGGTGTTGTCGCCGTGTCAACACACCCTCTGTCCCGCGTGTGCAGTTCGCCTCCACGTGTGCCCGTTCTGCCGCTCAACAGTCGTCGGCCGCAAGCGGATTTTCTTTGACGGCTAGTTTTTTATATTAATAACTTTTTATATATATTCTTTTTTTTTTAACTTGTTCTTATTATATATTGTTTTTATATTATTACTCTTTTTATATACTCTTTGTTTTTTAACTTGTTCTTATTATATATTGTTTTTATATTATTACTCTTTTTATATACTCTTTGTTTTTTAACTTGTTCTTATTATATATTGTTTTTATATTAAACTTATTGTATAACAAACTGACTTTTTACTTACCTTATTTAGCTCCGCTAGGTTGGTAGCGTATCCCTATAGAGTATAATAGCATAGAGCATATATATATATATATATATAATACTGCATATAATAACCATAGGTTGGCAACACTGGAGGGAGAAAAGTGAGGTTAGGGAATTTGGCGGGAAAATTTGGCGGGAAAATCTGGCGGGAAAATTTGGCGGGAAACATGGGCGCCGCCATCTTGGGGGCGGAGCCTAATGACGTCACGAGTCACGTGACCAAAATGCTGGCTTCTGATTGGCTTGCTATATCGCTGCCACCCCTACTATCCATCACATATGTCCAGTAGAACATTACTATTGCATTTTTTACTACAGTAGTAACAGCGAATGCAAGTAATATTTTTCCGAAGATACCTTCTAAAAAAAGTTGTCAAACACTTATCCAAAAGCGATTTGGAAAATTCCTGATGTTAAAACAAGTTGTTGACTGCATTAAAACAAGTTTTCATAACTTTAAACACACAAAGTAATATTTAAGTCTGAATATTTTTAAAAACACTATATATATTTTAATGTCATAAAAATTATATAGATGCATTATTGATTTTAAATCTTATTATAATCAATAAATGATTTTGATGCTCTATGTAAAACAGTATTGTCAACTGTAATCAACATACAACGTACATAAAATCATCCTGACAACAAATTCAGGTTTTTCTCCCGTTGGCAGAAATTTCAGTGGTTGATATTTAGAAAACGTGATTTTTGACATCTTTCAAAAATTGAGTAACGTAAGTATAGCACTTGATCATATAGGTGTGTTGACTGCGTTATAACACGTTTTCATAACTTTAAACACACGAAGTAAGATTTAAGTCTGATTAGTTTTAAAAACACGATATATATTTTAAGTCCATACAAATTGTATGGATACATTATTGATTTTAACTCTTATTACAATCAATACATGATTTTGATGCTCTATGTAAAACATATTGTCAACTGTCATCAACATACAACGGACCAGTATTTAACGGCTGCCTACCAGATGACAAAGTGGTAAAGTGATTAAACAATAAAAGTAGGGGGTATTGGACAGCGTTGCGTGTGGCACGTGTGTGGGTGACGTCATGCGGGTGAGGTCTATGACCTCCGCCTCCGCCTCCGCCTCCGCCTCCACCTCCCCCCACCCCCCGCCCCACCCCGCCTACTCCTCCTGCTCTTTCTACGCAGTTGCTCTTTCTACGCGTCACTTCTGCGGGTGAGGTCTATGACCTGCGCCTCCGCTTCCACCTCCCCCCATCCCCCGCCCCACCAGCCTACTCCTCCTGCTCTTTCTACGCAGTTGCTCTTTCTACGCGTCACTTCTGCGGGTGAGGTCAATGACCTCCACTTCCGCCTCCGCCTACCCCCACCCCCCGCCCCACCCCGCCTACTCCTCCTGCTCTTTCTACGCAGTTGCTCTTTCTACGCGTCACTTCTGCGGGTGAGGTCTATGACCTCCGCCTCCGCCTCCGCCTCCCCCCACCCCCCGCCCCACCCCGCCTACTCCTCCTGCTCTTTCTACGCGTCACTTCTGCGGGTGAGGTCAATGACCTCCGCCTCCGCCTCCGCCTCCGCCTCCCTCCACCCCGCCCTACCCCCGCCTCTACCTCCTGCTCTTTCTACGCAGTTGCTCCTAATGTGCAGCACTTTAGAGAACAACGGCCTCCGCCTCCGCCTCCCCCTCCGCCTCCCCCTTCCACCACATTGCTCTTTCTACGCAGTTGCTCCTACTGCGCAGCACTTTAGAGAACAATTAGATGTATGCATAAATAATTAGATTCATGCATAATTAATTAGATTATGAATAATTAATTAGATCATGAATAATTAATTAGATTTATGAATAATCAATTAGATGAATGCATAATTAATTAGATTTATGAATAATTAATTAGGTTATGAATAATTAATTAGGTTATGAATAATTAATTAGATGAATGCATAATTAATTAGATTATGAATAATTAACTAGATTTATGAATAATTAATTAGATGATGCATAACTACTTAGGGAAGCTATTGATACAAAAATCTCCCTTTTGTAGGAAGATTCCCCTGTCCCTAACTTGAAAATTAAAGGTGGTCCTGAGAAGGACCTTTTTGAAGTTGCGCTTTAAACAGTGTTTAAACTGTTTCTGTATCCCAATAAAGGCTGGAGGCATTTACTGTTACATTTAAATAAAATACTATTTCATCAAGTCGGGTGCTGTTTCTTTCTTCAAGAACTGTCAGATATTCTATGGTTATATTTTCGTGTGTACTTTCATAAAATGTTTCATCAAGACTTTCGTTGCGAAATTTCCTTTCATGTACTGTCAATGTTTTTCCATTTTGAATTAACCCTCTCAACATCACGAAGTAGGGTGTTACATCCCTGCGATGTCCGTAACAAAAGCACTTTTCCTCCAAAACTATTGCTGCTTTTGCAATCGGTCTAGCTCTTATTTGAGACATCTTTACTCCTCGGGTCTTTCCACCAAACTGAGCTCTGTGATAGAAAATGAAGCAGGGAATGGTTGCTGTTGACGCAGTAGTTTAAACGTAAACAATGGACCCGGTGAAAAATAATTAGAGACTAAGTTTACTAGGAACAGGTCTTTGTCCCAGGTTGACAGGTTCCATTAGACCTTTTAGGTTTTTAAACGTGTTGTCATTGTGACAGGATCCTGGGAACCAGTTTAAAAGCTTTCTATCTCTTTGACAGGTGTCATCTTAGTATCTGAGTGGTTCCTTTAAGCCCTTTGTAGCAATCAATGGGTATTAAGGGCCCTTCTAGGCACGGAAGAAGAAAACAGTAACATTTAACAGTACGCGTACCTCATACTACTCATTATGCATAATTAATTAGATGTATAAATAATTAATTAGATTAATGCATAATTAATTATATGAATGCATAATTAATTATATGAATGCATAATTAATTATATGCGTTGCCAACCCAATACTATTCGTTCTCATTTTTATTGGCGGTTTTTATTCGGTTGGAGACTCACTACTGTCCTTTTACGATTTATTTGACGACTTTTACTACTATCCGTTTGCTATTCAATTGGCGTCTCCCACTACTGTCCGTTTGCAATATAGTTGGCGCATCTTAACAAAGAAAAATAGCTATATCTTCGTTGTTTACCGGTCGATTTCGACGAGACTCGGTATATGAACATTATAATTGATACATATACTGATGACGTCATCATAATTTACCGACTTTGTTTTTCAAGGTCGCTTCACGGGAAGCCGAAACCTAAAAATGGCTGTATCTCCGTTATTTCCGGCCCGATTTCAACCAAACTTCGTCTACCCCCAATAACTATTTTCGGGTCTTGTGTAATGCGGGTTGCCTATCTGGGAAATTGAAGGCGCTACAAACTTAAAAAATTCATATCTCACAAACTAATAGGAATTTTTTGACGAAATTCGGTATTTAACGATAATAAATTACGCTCTATAAGACTAGGTGACTACCGTCTACTAGAAGTATATTTCAAGGACACTTTACTGGAAGACTGAAATACATAAAAATCGTAACAAAGCTGTTTATCCGCGGATTTTCATAAAACTCGGAATTTACGTTAACTAACTTACACTCTAGCGTATAGCTTGTAAATTGTACACCCAACACGTGTTTCAAGGTTACTTTACTGGAAGACTGGAATATAAAAAATTTCATAATCGAGTCAGTATCGCTATATGAGTGAGCGGCGTCAATAACCGAGTTCATGGACACATGTTGCTTACTCCCCCTCTGCCTCCCCCACCCCTCCCCCTCCCCCACCACACATTTACTCATTTTGCTCGCTTCCCCTCCCACCTACTGAGTGATCACCGGGTTCAAGGTCAAGTTGCTCCTACTGCGCAGTTGCTCTTTCTACGTATTCGCTTGACCCACTTTATGGAATTTATGGAGTAGCGAAATGGTAGATACTAGTGAAGTGATGGCTGTTAGTCTGTCCACTAAACCATCGTTACAATTGGGATTCGATCCCGAAGAAAAGGACGTTTATCACAACAAAAAACTGAAAAGACCGGCTGACATATACGCAGGATTGCCGTCACAAATGTACGTGTATTGCGTGTATTACGTGTATGGTCGAACCGCAATTGGTCGGCGATACAACAGCGCCATTACTGAAAAAAGTCAACATAGATTTAACGAGTTACACGTACGGTTCCCAGAAAATAGTACATTTCACCGATCCACATTACGTGTCGGTAATAAAAGGTGGTTTCGAGAGTGTGGAAATCGATTTAAGGGACAACACCGGTCAAAAGCTTCCATTCCACTTCGGGACTGCGTGCATGAAGTTACACCTACGCAGAGTGATCGATTAAGAAACGATGAATTATAACGATCCGTATTTAGCGTATTACGGACATCAACAGTCGGGACATGGGGTGTCATCCGTATTCAGAGGTGCAGTATATCAGCGAGGTCATGGTATTGGAAGTTTCCTGGGCGGACTTGTTCGCGCAGTTACTCCGCTACTGAAGTCTGGCGCATCAGCATTAGGCAAAGAAGCATTAAGGTCGGGTGTCGGTTTTCTGAGCGATATATCCGCAGGTACCGCGAGCCCGAGATTCGCCGCTAACGAACGCCTGAAACGATTCACTGGTGGGTTAAAACGAAGAGCGGACGAGAAATTGGAGGGCGTATTGAGCGGTGGTGGTTATAAGAAGCGGCGCCTGGGTCGCGTCACGCCACAGTCTCTCGCTAGACTTCTTCGAAGACGGACGTCTACCGGACGTATGCAAAGACAAAGGAGAACTATAAAGAAGCAAGTAGGTGGAAAGTTTAAACGAAGAGTCATTAAAAAGAGGATACAGACCAACAGTAGGATAACATCGTTAGACAAACGTCGTAGAACTTTAACGAAACGACGCAGGAGAACAAGGAATATTTTCAATTAATTTGATAACAATGTCGTTTATTCATCAGAAATCGTGTGAATGTGTGAAGACTGAACTGGACTTGTTTTCGTTACCGACTACGCAGACCAGTATAGACAGCGGTAAATGGGTTCAATACAAACCGGTCTCATCGCTGACGGACGATTTGCCAATAGAGTTTTTAATACCAGGTCACGGGGACGAGTACACGGACCTGACACAAACGTTATTGCACGTGAAAGCCACTATTGTGAAACAGGACGACACTAAAGCGGACGGTGGGCAACCTGCTAAAGAGGTGGGCCCGGTGAACAATTGGCTCCACTCGATATTCAGTCAAGTGGATCTCTATCTCAATCATAAACTGGTGTCACCACAAAACAACACGTACGCTTACCGTGCCTACTTGGAAAACCTATTGAACTACGGATGTAGTGCGAAGAATTCGCATCTGTACAGCGAGCTGTTTTTTGAAGATACGGCCGGACAAATGGACGATTGTGACGAATTGAACGAAGGATTGAATAAGCGTCGCGATCACACGAAAGAAAGCGATGTTTGCGATATGGTCGGTCGATTGCACATCGATCTGTGCAATCAGAACAAATTCATGTTGAACGGTGTCTAAATTCGATTGCGACTCATCAGATCCAGAAACTCGTTTTGTATCATGTCCAAAACGCTAACTACTTACAAGGTGACAATTAAAGAGATTAATCTTTTCGTACGTCGATGTAAGATCAATCCGAGCGTATTGTTGGTGCACAGTAAAACTCTCGAGACCGGCACGGCCAAGTATCCGATCACGCGTAGAAGTGTAGAAGTGAATTCCATCACGCCACCCTCCGGTATAAGGAGTAAGACTTTAGACAGCGTATTTCTCGGTCAGTTACCGAAACGTGTGATAATTGGACTGGTCAGTAATCTTGCGTTCAACGGAGATTTCAAGAAGAATCCTTACAATTTTCAACACTACGATATGAATTATCTCGAATTGTACGTGGACGGTTAACAAGTACCGTCCAAACCGTTACAGCCCGATTACACATTGAATAGTGAGACATATGTACTCTCTTATTACACATTGTTCACCGGCACCGGAATCCAGTTCTCCGACGCAGGTAATGAGATCAAGAGAGGTGACTATCCGTACGGTAATTGTCTTATGGCGTTCGACTTGACACCGGACATGGCCGTGGCTGAGTCGAGCTGGAATCTCGTGCGCAACGGTAATCTACGTATCGAAATCGGATTCGCCAAAGCGTTGCCCGAGACCGTCAACTGTATAGTGTACGCCGAACTGGACAACTTTATAGAGATCGATCGTCACCGTAACGTAACAGTTGACTTCAGCGGGTGAATAAAAGCGAACGCCAAACAGCGCACCGATTCAGTCTAGTGTTGACACTCATTCGAAATGGACCGTTACTGGAAAGATCCGAAATCACAGCAGCATCGTTGCTGCCGCCACCATCAAAACACCGCGTCTGCAGTCGTGTTGGACATACAGTGCTTCAAGGATAACGCTAACGAATATATAGTGAAAGAAGCGAGCGTGATCGAAGTGTCTACTGGCACGTTACTATTGCATCATATCGCCCGACCGCCATTCGATAGGGATTTCCTATCGGAGGATAAACTGCGAGAGAGTTATTGGTTGACGAAATATTGTCACGGTCTCGACTGGAACCAAGGTGATATACCGTATCACGTCTTGATCGATAAACTTCGTGTTTGCCTCGCTAATCCATCGATCATCTTTGTCAAAGGACCCGAAAAGAGAGACTTTGTTCAGAAGAATTAAATCAATGACGATACATCCTCTATTATCCATACATTAACAGAGCAGGTGTTGGTAATTGATATGGGTGATATAGGTTGCGGATCACTCGCCACGATCGGTAACCTATTAGCCACCAACACGTTGCGTTGTGGACAACACAAGAGCGTACAATCCCGTTGCGCGCTGGCCAATTCAACGTTGCTACGTGGTTGGTTACTGCTCACCACGAACGAGACGTACTGCGGATCGTGCTACTGTTGCTGCTCGACCTGTCATCACGGATCTTCGACAGTTTTGTCTCCCATCTCAGAAGAATGAACACTACTACTATCCGATCATTTTTGAATAAATTGCCTCATGAGAAAGTCAATTACACCGGAGTCTACGCAGCCGATTGTCTACCAACCAACATTTTGCCATCATCGGCCATAATGGTGAATACATTACCGCACACTCAGAGTGGTGAACACTGGGTGGTATTCTACTTGGAATATGACTCTACACACATTGAATACTTTGACAGTTTCGGTCGACCTCCGTATCTAGCCGAGTACCAAAACTTTTTACGACGCAATTCGCGTCGTTATATTTACAATAAATATCGGCTTCAGGGATATGATACTTCGGTCTGCGGCCACTACTGTCTGTCTCACGTCTTCTGCCGAATCGTCTACAACATGACAATGAACGACTTCGTGCAGCTCTTCGAAGTCGGCGATCCCGCTGCTACATCGTCCAACGACATCCTTGTCCACCAGCTCTTCGACTTATTCTACACCTGAATATACTTTTTCTTTTTAAAGATATATGGTAAAACTTAGTATTATTGCTTTTTATGTTTTTAGACTAAGAGATGAATTATAAAATAAAAAGATAAATTATAAAATTTACTAGAGTTTTCATTTATTATTGACTTTTTTCCATGGTTTGCACAAATAAAAGACTAGCGTCAGGAATATTTTGACTCGGAAAAGAAAAAAAAAAACAGAGTACATTTGTTAAGTTGTTTATTGGAAAAACGACTCGATACAAACTAATGACTAGAAATTTGGAGTTACTACCATTTTTTAAAAATGATTAGAAACTTGAATTTAAAAATTACTATTTCGATAATTAATACTACTACAATAAATAAATTCGATCCTTAACTAAAACACTAGAACTCTACTGTTGCCGCCACTCGTCCCCACGCACCAACTATCTCTCTCATGCACCGCGGACTGTCGTTGTACTGCAAACATCACCATCTTCTTCGATGACCGTTGACGTCGCTGGCGGTGACGAAGTCGCTGGTCGCTGCGAAGACTATCACACCGGTGGCGGCAACGGTGCCGGCGGTAACGTTGATGCCGTATGTGGGGCCGGTATAGCGTAGTGACCCCACGGGAGCGTTTCAAAGCTACCGTCTTGCAACACGTATCTCTTATCGTCGTACGGTGCAAGGGAGCGTTTCGCCACCACAACTGTATAGATGATGTGGTGGCGGCTTTGAAAACGTTGGTTTTCTGTAAATTTAATCGTGTGGTGCTGGACACACTCCTCGTAGTCCTTCACGGCCAATTTACTCTCCGCAACGGCATGGTTAACGCCCTTTGCCCGTTTGACGGGTGGCGGACCGCAATTGTCGTCGTCGTAGTCGTCATCTCCGTTACCTGCACCGCGACCGACGCCGCTGAAGACGTAGCAGTACAGTTTCGCCATCAGGCCGATGAAAACTCTAATGGCCACCCCACCGGCTTCGTCTTTGAATTTCCCCAGGACCCTAGCGTTTCTCTTGTCGTCACACATATGGTCCTCGGGGTAATTGCTGGTGTCGAAGTCGTCCCGGTGCTCCATCATGTCAGCGTAGACGTTAGCGGTACGGATTTTGTAGAAGATACCGTCCGTATCCATGTACAGCATCCTGATGTTCCGGATTCCGTACCGCTCTTGTAGTGGAACCCGTACATCCACCACTTACTGTGGTCCAGAACGCACATCCCTACGTAGACTGGCTTGTCCAAAACCACCCGGGTCTTCAGCATGTGCAGTAGGGCCAAGTTCTCATTATACCAAACTCTATCTCCCAAGTTTGACTTGGCCACGTACTTGGTGTAGATCTTCCGGGAGGTCGCCAGTTTCAAGTCTATGTGCTTCCGTACTTCTGGAGGCTCATACCATACACTGCGTTGACCATGAGCTTAAACAGCTGGGTCTCGAACTTGTTCTTCGCCTGTTGACGCAGTTTGGTATTCAGTGCCACGTACGGGGCCAACCATTTCGTCTGCTTGAAGCGTAGGGCCCGGTGGACGCGGCGTACACGTAGTCCATTCTCCAGCGCCTGCTGTAAATACCTGAAGTGGATCACGTATTCGTTTTTGTCCATCAGGGTGGCCATTAGTTTGGAAGACTTACCTAACCCAGAGTTGAAGATCTCTTCTACCGTATACGGCAGTTTGTCTGCCGGCGCTTTCCTCGTTTCCGGACAGAACGGCAAGTCGCGGTGTCTGTCGTGGAGGGCTTTGTCACGCGGATACTCTAAATCCACCTCCAAGACGTAGCCGTACTCACCGTCTGCCAGCAGACTCCCTATGTCCAAGTCGTCGCATTCCGACTGTGATAACCACTCGAACTCAGCGTAAGGGAGTGGCTCGGACATTGCCCAACCGTACAGGTTGTTGGCGTCATAATAAATGATAAAATCTTTCTCCTCGCCAACACCGCTTGTACATGCGCCCTGATCGTTTCGGCTGATAGCGTATTCGTTATTAGCTTCCGCGTATCGAGTGACGCATTGGCAAAGTCCGCCTCGAATACCCTTCCTGAAAAACAAATACATGTCTACGTCCTGAAGGGTATCGAGGACCACGCCGGTCTTGGACAGCATCACGTCCCAAGCGTAAGACGGTAGGGTGAAGTAGTGTGCCAGATCCAGGTTGTAATGTTCTAAACACCCCTTCCTGAAACCCTCGTAAATGTCTGCCAACAGCATGACATCCGTCAAAAGATAAACGTTGGAATAATCCCCGAGGGTTTCGCATCTGAACTCGGTCCAAATGCGTTGGGCGTGTGCGTAATCCTCTGGTGTCAGGTTTTCCTTGAAGGCCTTGATGGGCGGCAACACGTTCTCATCCAACACGTTCAGAGACGTAATATGCTCGTACGGGAAGACTCCTTTCCTCCGCAAAAGGTCGAATTGCTCCGGGTCAGTGAAGTGGGCTCGGGTGATGATCATGTCATCTACGGGCAAAATAGCGGCCAGAATAGCCAGCGACATCGGCAAGAATCGGTATGAGTCAACGAATCGCACTCGAATACCGTTCCGCCGTCCCGCGCCGGGGTACTTGAATCTCTTGGCGAAAGTGATGTATTTCTCCTCCGTGTTGGCGAGCATATCAACGTCCCCCTTGTCAACTCCTAGCTCCCTTACGATGAAGTGGGCGTCGTAGTTAGACAAGTTATGCAGGTACACGTTCACCGTATCCTGTTCCTTGTAGCGAAGGTTGCAGGTCAGATGAGCCGCGCCCCTGTACATGTAGGGTGGCGAATGCTGGTGGTCCCTCACCTTGATGTCGTCGTCGTCCTCGATGAAAGGCCGCCGGCAAAGGTAGCAGATGGTCGCTGCCTGGAACTCCGCTTCTTCTTTGGCACTCAACTGCGGTCGGTCTCGGGGTTGACGTTTCCCGTAAAGGATATCCCCGATGTTTTCGATATCCTTCCGCAACTGAGAGATGAAGTGCCTTGCGGCGTCCTCGCCGTTGTAAAGTCGCGTCTTTGAGAACGTGTTCCGCTGTGTGGGGTCCTCGTTGTCGTCGTTGTCTCCTTCATCAGCGCTCCTGTGATCGTCGCGTACATAGTAGGCGTAAGCGTATGGCACGTGGACGTTTCGCGTCTTGACGTGCGAGGAATCGAACGTCGTTCCACGACGTTGGTGGTGGTGCGGCAGCTCTCCTCTGGCGGTCGCTGGGTCCCATGCCACAGGTCGAACTGTCGGTGGCGGGTCGAGAGGTCGGTCGGCCTCGTGCGGCACGAGCATAGACTCGAAGTCCGCGTATATTGTGAAGCGGCTTCTCTGCGAGCGCTCGGGACGTCTATAAAGCGGATCTTCGTTTCGTCTGACACGTCGGTACGCAGTGGCGTGTGGTCGAAACAGTACCGACGGTGGTCGCGTAGACGTTCCGCTCCGCTGAGGCCTAACTTGTTTGGTCGCTCGTCGAAATGGGCAAAACATCGTTTGCAAATGTGAATCCTTCCATCATGACGAGTCACCTGACTACGAACCAACCTCTCAAAATCCTTGATCCAAACGTAGTGAGATGAATCCTCGTCCGTCAGGTACAACAGATCAAAATGATTGGGCAGCTCCCTGTCCACGACGCGTAGCGGGTAAACAAAGTGCTACAACTTGAAGTGTCCGTTGTCCATTTTCTTTTTCTTCTCGTCCAGTCCGTACACGTTAACGCTTATACCGGGTTGTTCTTCTCGAACGTGGGGATCTTCTCCAGCCGTACCGGAAAGTCGAGGCCAGAAAAGTCCAAATTGGCGCGGGCACGGATCTCTGCTGTAAAATCAGCCGCGCGCAATTGATTTCGATTTAGGTTCTCGACGTACTTCGACAGTACGGCGTACAAGAAACATCTTTCGTCCCCCACGTTCAGCACGGTGATCACTGCGTGATTTTGTGCAATGGATTCAGGCAACTGGATGTAGGAAGCTCCACCGAGTGGACGGTAAACGTTGATGCGGATCTTCATATCCATTACTCTTACAAACGTCCACCCGGATCCCTTCATTGCACACGTTTCCTTTTCGTTCAACATCTTCTCGAATAATTGACGGCACAATCCTTCAATATTCGTTGAAAGAAAAATGGGGACGTTAGTTGTCTTGAACTGACGATTGCAGGTCTGTCCGTGCATATTTTCAAACTCACAATCGACCCACAGGTTAGCTTTGACGGCGTTAACGTAACCTAGCACGCGGTGCATGAGACTCACTACCTTAACAAAGAGGGAGTTGAAAAAGTCCACGAGACTAACGAGTTCTTCGGCAGGCTCCTGCAGGGCGTAGGTCTTGAGTCGCCCACGGAACCCCGTCTCGACTTTTCCGAATCCCTCTGGTGCCAAGAAGTCGGGCAGCACCGGAGGACCTTCGTCATCGGCTCCGTCTCGCGATGAGGACGAAGTTGAGGGTGATGTGGGTGGCACGGTTTGTTGAAGACCGCTAGGCCCTGCCGCAGAGGCTGGGAGGACTCGTAAATGGCGCGCACGACAGTAGAGTTTCGCGTGACGCTTGGCGGCATCATTCCTCATGAAACTGCGGCCGCAGTACTCAAGTGTATCCTGTAACAGGAGACATAACTTTCGATATTTATGGTGTCCAGTGATTAACTGAATAAAAGTCATCAGTGTTGATGTACATATAATTCTTAATTGATACACATACTGATAATATTTAGAGTCTCTGATTTTTATTTTCAAGATATATGGTATATTGTTTTACAATGAAACAAATAAAAGCCACAAATGTTGTCAAACTAATCATTTATTTCATTCCATGGACCGAGTATCTTCTGTAATTATATTAATACTCCTTTTTTATTTATTTATTTTATTTTTATTATTTAATATTTACATTAAAAGCTAATATTAAACCTCGATATATATAAAAACATGTGTGAAGTGTCATATTAAAAAAAATACTCATACCTAGTGGGTCTTCTGTGAATGTGTGGTCAGGGGCAAGCATGACGTCCGGGGCAGATGACGGTCCAGGTGTTGGCTCGAAAACCCGGGCAGCAACATCTGAGTCATCCCCGTTAAATATTAGTATGGGTATAATGGACTTAATTTTTTAAAATTCTTTTAATTCATCAGTTTTTTAATTTTTATTTTGTCTCTAAAATAACGTTTTATTTTTTAATTAAACGGAAATGGCAGTTGGTTACTTATAATCTTGAATAATCGATTAGTGTCCATACGTAGTCTCTCAAAACAAAAAATAAAAATAATGACCTGGTCTGAAAGCGGGATTCTGAGGTTGCGGGGGTTGGGGCCGGTGAACCGTTGTTACATGACGCCGAAGGTCATCACTTCTCTTGAAGCCGGCTCCACAATCGGTGCAGACAAAAGGGTCGCCACCATGCACCGTGTGTACGTGACGCAATACATGATGTTTCAACCGAAATGCGCTGCCGCACATGGGGTGAAACGTCTTTCGACATTCATGATCTGAAAACGACACATGCTCCTGCTGTAAATTTCGAAAAATAACAAATACAATTTATATTTTGTTCTCAATTAAGTGATATTTAAACATGTGATAGACATACTGTTTGTTCGTTTCATGTTAGACTGTGCATTAGTTAACTTAAATACCGTGTTTTGTGAAAATACTCCGATGGCTAGATTTTTTATAGATTTCTTTATACTTCGCTCTTCCAGTAAAGTGACCTTGAAACATATATTAAACGTAATATTTACTCATTATTTGTTAGGCTATTCAATACTAAACCCAAATACCGAGTTTCGTAAAAATCCACCTATAAACGGATTTTCTACGATTTTTAAAATATTTCAGTCTTCCAGTAAAGTGTCCTTGAAAAATAATTCTGGCAGACGGTAGTCACCTAGTCTTATAGAGCGTAATTTATTATACTTAAATACCGAGTTTCGTCAAAAACCCCTATTAGTTTGTGAGATATGAATTTTTAAAGTTTATAGCGCCTTCAATTTTTCGGATAGGCAACCCGCATTACACAAGACCCGAAAATAGTTATTGGGGGTGGACGAAGTTTGGTTGAAATCGGGCCGGAAATAACGGAGATACGGCCATTTTTAGGTCTTGGCTCCCAGTGAAGTGACCTTGAAAAAGAATCACGGTACATAATGATGACGTAATCGATACATGTAACAGTTTTAATGTCTAGATACCGAGTCTCATCGAAATCAACCGATAAACAACAGAGATATAGCTATGTGTCTCTGTTTAAATACGCCAACTAAATCGTAAATGGACAGTAGTAAGAGTTGCTAACAGAACCAGGGATGGATAGTAATAATGTAAGGTTAACTTTGAGACATAATTTCTACTATGAACAGTTAGTACTTTTCAATTAACTAGAGGTTGACCTGAACCCCACTTCGTTTTATTTATTTTTATTTCTAATAAATGTGAATAAATAAAAATATATTTTTGAAATAAACTAACGAAGTGTAAGCCGCCACTCTATATAATGTCAATTGAAAAGTGCTAACTAAGGTTAATCGCTAACATGCATTTAAAATAACAAAAATCTGGGGGAAAAACAATTAATATGACAATAAAAACGTTAACATTATAAAATCTCCATAACAATATATTGAAATGTGTTCATTCATTAATGTAACATGGTAGTTGAAGATTGAACATTATTACATCATGCATACAAGAATATATTTTCCTTTTAATGAATTTAGAAAATTTAATATTTGTCTACAGTATATTTAATAATAATAATTAAAAAAATACACTTACGTTTAATAATCCAAGTAAAAATACAAAAACCACAAGTCACAATGTAAATCGGCACAGCACTGAGAACATGCGTCCGAACACTGTGAGCTCCCGATACACTCTGAAGGGATCGAGGCATACAAAGGAATTGGTGCTGCGGGAAAGTGACAGACAAAAGGCGCCAAGATTCTTAAAATTGTTTACTCCGAGCCGTCGGTGCCTGTCTCCATTTTCTAGAAGTCCACTGTTCTCAGAAGTGACGCGTAGAAAGAGCAACTGCGTAGAAAGAGCAAAGTGGTGGAAGGGGGAGGCGGAGGCCGTTGTTCTCTAAAGTGCTGCGCAGTAGGAGCAACTGCGTAGAAAGATCAACTGCGTAGAAAGAGCAACTGCGTAGAAAGAGCAAAGTGGTGGAAGGGGGAGGCGGAGGCGGAGGCCGTTGTTCTCTAAAGTGCTGCGCATTAAGAGCAACTGCGTAGAAAGAGCAGGAGGAGGAGGCGGGGGTGTGGCGGGGGTGGAGGGAGGCGGAGGTGGAGGCGGAGGTCATTGACCTCACCCGCAGAAGTGACGCGTAGAAAGAGTAACTGCGTAGAAAGAGCAGTAGGAGTAGGCGTGGTGGGGTGGGGGGTGGGGGGAGGCGGAGGTCATAGACCTCACCCGCATGACGTCACCCACACACCCGCCACACGCAACGCTGTCCAACACCCCCTACTAATAAAGTTAAACAAAAGTTAAAAACAATAACAATTAATTATAATATAACATTTTTGCAATAGGTTGCCAAGAAAGTAAGATAAATTTGTTATAATAAAAAAAATTTATTCGATCGCAAACAAATAATTTTTGGAGGTTATCTGTGGTAATTCGCCTTCCGTCTACGTTTACAGCCAGCTGTTTTTATTGCGTAGGCCCAGTCTAATTGTAACTCAAAATATATAAATACAACGTTCTGATGGGTACATTGTCAAATGTGGTTGTAATAATTGGTTATTCAAACTGAGCTTAAGTTAACTTAGCCTAACCTCAAATTGGCCTCTTGGTAAATTCATTTATTGTTAGCACCTAGTTGTTGATTTTTATTCGTAATACCAAATATGAGGTCATCTTATGCGCGATGACAACAATTTCTTTCAGTTTTTGTGATCCTAATAATTTTGAAACGAAAATTTGCCAAACAATTGAATTTTAAAGTACAGTAACCTGTAAATTGTTTTGTTAAATATTTATTTATTTATCAACTGTTTCCCAATTTACACTTTCTTATTACAACAGGCGATAATCAAATATAAAAATAAATTACTGAATATACTCCATGCATAGATAACCAATATTTCAGCTTACAAACAATTCATATCAAAGCTCATGGTAACTGAAATTTTAGTAAATAAATTATAGCAACAAGCAACAATTACATAGATATAATCAAACATTAACAATCAAACACCTAGGTAGTGTGCAAGTATACAAAGATCAATTTTATCCTAGTGTACAATCTTAGCATATATTCATATAAATTTGTTTGTTTGTTTTTACCTACTAAGTAACCCCCCGGTAAAATGTGGTGCAGTGGAAGTGAGACTCCCTGTATATATATATATATATATATATTGATTTGTTAACAGACCTTTTCATCTTCACTTTCGCTCACAGCCAAGGCAAAGAGAGACGTGACAGCTGCCAGAAACACCACCTTCATTGTATCTATAAAAGTAAAAAATCTAGCAATAGTATAACAGTACCTTCATAGCCTACATGTTTTCAGAAATACATGCAATTAACCAACAACAAATTGAATTATCAACGTAATATAAATCGATGTACAAACCTGCTACTGAACCTAGGCCATAACTTATAACCATGCCCTCCTTGAGTATATTTTCTATTCATATGTTATACAGTATTATATTTTACAGTTTATGCGAAATAACCTTAGAATTTAAGTAAATTTATTTTAAAAATAAACATTAACCTGCTTATCCTTAAGTATGTCATCGCAAGCAAGCTACATTTACTGTTGAAAATTGTATAAACGAAGAGTGGTTCGAATTAAACAAAATAAATGTACAACCTATAAAATTTTCTCCATTACAAACATGAACATAATCACAGAAACTGGACAAAACTCGAAAATAATAAGAAAGACAATTTTAACAAAGAGCCGTGTACTGAATTGTAAAAAAATAACTACAGTCTCTTATACAAGAAGTTATTTTAGAAGTGGAAGCTTTGAAGACATTAGATATTGATTTCAATTTTAAAGAAGAGATAATATTGGTTATAATGATAAAGTGAATATGAATAATATTAGTGAAAATAATAATGGTGCCATTATGCAAGAGAAAAAAAACCTTAATGAATCGCATAGCGACAGACAAAACCAGAATAATAATAACGTTAAAATAAACGAAGTAAATTTTGAGAAGTTTAAAAATTAGGATTGTAATGCCAGCTGCTCGGGGAAGACGAAATGATTTGAAGGCAGTGCAATGAAGACGACGGAGTAATAAATTAATATTTAATTGATTCAAAAATAGAGAAAGTAAATTATTTACTTTTGATGAGAGGGGAAAATTAAGGAACGTCCTGATGTATAGATAAATACCCCCGTTGCAGCAAACCTGCATACTCAGTGAATTTCCAATGCACATATATATATATATATATATATATATATATATATATATACTATATACAGCCACTTACCAAGTTTCATAGATTAAAAAATGAGCCGTATATTAAATTTTTCTCCATAAGAATAACATGGGGATTGATTACTCAGGTTTGCTGCAATAAGGATCAGAAAATATTAAGTTTTAATGCAAATATCAACAGACCAAAACCAGGTGAAGCCACATACCAAGTTTCATCCGTATCTATTAATAAATAAGCAATTTATTTTAATTATTCTCCATAAGAATAACATGGGGGCTGAGTACGCAGGAATGCTGCAACAAGGAACATAAATTATGGCCTTTTATACAAATGTAATTGTGACTCAACTAGGTGAAGCTACATACAGAGTTATATCAATTTATGTTCATAATTAAATGAGGCATAACATTTTTCTTATTCTCCATAAGAATAACATGGGCGCTGAGTATGCAGGTTTGGTGATATGGAAACCATCAGCAAAATTTTTTTTTGAACAATTATCAATAGACCACAACGAAATGAAGCCATATACCAAGTTTCGTCCGGGTACATTTATAAATAAGCGAGATATACATTTTTTCTTATTCTCCATAAGAATAACATTGGACAACGTATTGTGTTTGGCACTTTCAATATCTTGGTAACCAATTGACGTAGAGAAATGAACAAAACACCAAATTGTTCGTTTTTTAAGCCAACTCCAATGGTGTAAACTAAAATTAGATTTATTAAAATATTATATGTAGAAAGCTCAAAAAACCCTCTTTTAGGGTACAAACCCCCCCCCCAAATACCCCTTCATCAGGGGCATCTGGGGACCTCAAAACAAAAAGTTATCATGGTCTCGGGCTTAAGTCTGACCTTGGGACCTACGGTAATAGCTTCTTCCCTAAAGGGGAAATTCGCTAAAAAGTAAAATGTGATTTTTTGAATAACACAGCCCCAAGAATATATTTATTACCATTTAACATGACGTTTTATGTGCTACACTCTGAAATAAACGTTATAAACTCACTTTATGATTAATGCATTCATAATCAAAAGTACCTGGGGGCCGAGCTAAGCTCAGGGAAGGCCATTTACTTTGTTTAGATGACTTAGTAATATTTCACCACTTCCCCCTCATGATATTCGGATATTTATAGCTCATTTGCCTCTTTTATACATTTTCAGGTCACTCCAGTTGTTATTAGTGAATTTCTTATGGAAAAGTGAACTATTAGCATGACCCGCACGGTGAAACTTAAGCCCGGGACCACCATAGAAGTTCCTAACGTGACCCCCTGAACACGTTTTTGGGGGTCGTTCAAAATTATATATATATATACGTATGCACATGTGTGTGTGTGTGTGTGTGTGTGTGTGTGTGTGTGTGTGTGTGTGTGTGTGTGTGTGTGTGTGTGTGTGTGTGTGTGTGTGTGTGTGTGTGTGTGTGTGTGTGTGTGTGTGTGTGTGTGTGTGTGTGTGTGTGTGTGTGTGTGTGTGTGTGTGTGTGTGTGTGTGTGTATGCACTCTGGCGGTCGCATCTTTTGTCCGATTTACTTCAATTTGGTAGGGGTGTTCCTTTCTATAATCAGTTGGACAAGTTCGTTGGGCAAAACAATCGGACAACTCTAATCTCATTTTTTGGGGATTATTCTTTCAAATTTCGAGTTTTTGGGCCCAAAAAGGGTCAGAAAAACCCAAGACGTAAAATTAATGCTTATAATAAGATGGGAATTAGTGAAGCGAAAGTGGTAAGCCCTCTCTCGTCATTCTAGCATAAATGTTTGGCGAGTTATTGAAGAAAATGTACATCGGCTAAACACAGTACGTTGTCTTAAGGGGTTTTTACATTATAAAAGCATGTTATTCATTTGTTGGTCTATTTGTATCATCCCCAGCAACCTTGCGCCTACTTCCAAGCCTGACTGGACCTTCTCTTAACCTTATAAGCGCAAAATCGTATTCCTAGCATTGCAGGTAAATGAAACCAGAAGCACCAGAACAGCCAAAAAATCAATGTTTTCAGATTTCAATAAAATTGGAATAAATGTATGTTTCAACACTGGTTTTGAGTTTTAAAAGTTTTGTATGCGGAAATTCACTTCCCTCACGTCAGCGTGCTCCGTGCGAACTCGTTTAGATAAGTTTCGATATGTGCCCCAATAGTAGTTCGGCAGACACCATAACATTATTATATTTCTCGCCTTTTATGCTAGAGCGGCAGTAGCGATGGTAGCCAATAAGAATGGATTTACTGTCAGGTGCATCGCAACAACCATAAGTTTGTCTAAAATTACTTTGAATACGCACAATTAATTGTTCAGCTCTGAAACCAAACCAAAGCACACACTGAGCTTTCTACTGCGCGGTCCACACTGTACTGGCTAGACAGGGACAGTGACGCATAACGCTATTTTTGGCATCAAGGTCGACGACCCATCAGCACAACGCAACGACTATTAACAATTGTAAAAACAAAAACTCCCACCCCTCCTCTTCAATTTGATTAACAATCAAACTCCAAAACCTCTTGATTTTTTTTATTATTATCCTCGATATGTTTATCCTACTCGAAATAGTCAATTTTTCAAATATAGGCATTCTTTTTCGATGACCCTGTATTATCATGACTCATTTTTTCATTCCAACATTCCGTTGGAATGTTAGGTTAAACTTAACATCAATGCATTCAAAAAGGACGCTTTTACCGAATGGTGTTTGTATTCTGTTAATATCCTTTAATAAGTATTTGCTAGCAATTCCAAATAAATTTTCGTCATGAATAAAGTACTGTTGATTTCATTCAATAGGTCATTATCGTTTTTCATTCCATTTTCGATTTCACCTATAAAGAAAACTATATTCTCTGTACACAATAAAAATTATAAATTCCATCTACAAATTGTATACACACAAAAAACAAACAAATACAAATTGTATTGTATTGTGTTTTTATTGTATTGCGGTTTTATATAAACCGCACAGTTCAGATATGGAAATGTAATAAATCCGAAGCGGCGTTTCTATATAAAAAAAAATTAAATTCGAAATCCGTAAATTTACTGGGTCTGCTTAATGTGGTATTCGGTGACTTCATGAATGCAGGCGTAGAGGATGTTGTCAAATTTCCAAAAATAACAATTTAATCATAAGTATTTGCAACACACCTCATAAAATCCTTCCACATAATCTCGCTAGAGAGCCACAGAATTCTCCTTCTTTCCACACGATTCCCATGCTTTCGGAGCGATAGTAAAAACAAAACGTTACACCATGTACAATGTATACAATTTTAAATTGAATAATTCATGTTGTAATCCTTTAAGATTTTAAATTTCTTCTTTAAAGGAAAACATCAGTTTTGTTATATAAGAAATGGATTTGTACTCTCAAACATGTAAATCAAATGCAGAAAAAATAACGATATACTTGTGACATTAGAATTCAATAAATATTGGTTGAGTCATCGCGACTCCGTCTAAGGTCTGTTATCTCGCTGTCAGAGGGCAATGTCTCTCATTTCATTTATATTTTTTTCTACGGCAACTGCCTCCTTTCCTTTATTACAATTAAAATATAACCTGTGATTTTCCAGACACTCGATCACTTTGACTTCTGTCGAATATTTATGTACAAGACGTCCTTAATTTGTAAAGCATACACAAGGTCTGCTTACGTACGATCTAGTACTGTTAGAAAATAAATCATACTACTTTAGTAGCCCGTCGCGGCTTCGCTCGCCATCACAGTACAATGTTATGTTTGAGAAGTTAATTACATTTGTTAAAGCACCTGGGGGACCAAGCTTTGTTTGAAAAGCCAGTCAGTTAGTTCAATTGCCTAGAGTACTTATATTCACGGTTCCTCTCCATATTTGCTTTGATATTTGCTAGTTTATTTTCATTTTGCACATGTCCGCTTTATTATATCCAATGTTCAGTTTTAATGTTTCTTTCAATTTATACTGTACAAAACATAATCATGTATATTTAAAGTTATGTATAAATTGGTTCTAATCACTATTCTCACAAAAACCACATGATACTTTACCAAGTGGGTGTTATTTTTACAATTGAATGATTTCTTTTAAACAGCTGTTATGATTATTTTGTTTTTAGCGAATTTCCCCTATAGGGAAGAAGCTATTACCGTAGGTCTCATGGTAAGACTTAAGTCCGAGACCATGATAATTTTTTGTTTTGAGGTCCCCAGATGACAAAAACACTATTCGTTCAAATTTATATATATGTATATATATATATATATATATATATATATATATATATATATATATATATATGTGTGTGTGTGTGTGTGTGTCCGTGAATGCGATAACTTGAGTAAAAAACGTCCGATTTCGATGAAATTTGGCTCAAATGTGTAAAATGACATTCATGACTTTAAGTTCGAAAACCAGAAAAATCGGACCATGGGAAGGGGGGTTTATGGGGGTTTTAAATTTTCCAAAAATCAGTTTTTTGCATTTTTCACCCTACAATTTTTTAAAAACTTAATTTTGGTTTTGACCATGTTATAGAGCTTAAAAAAACAAATAATATAGTATTTTGAATTATTAACCTAGGTTAAGTGGTTGCGGAGAAAATCCAAAAAAACCTACTCATAAAATCTCCGATGTTAATCTTATGGGAAAAAGGATTTTGGCATTTCCTCAGTTTATTTTAATTTAAACTTCACATTTGCTTTTAGAAATCTGTTCAGTTCCACAAAACAATCATTTTGGTGTTTAAATTGTGATTCTACGCCCAACCGTTGCCGAGATATTCAAAGTGCTAAACACAGTACATTGTCCAATGTTATCCTTATGGGGAATAAATAAAATTTGATATCTCGATTATTTATGAATGTATGTTGATGAAACTTGGTATGTGGCTTCACGTAGTACTGGTATATTGATATTTGCACAAAAATTGATTTTTTATTGGTTATTCCCGTAGCAGCATACCTGCATACTCAGCCCCCATGTTATTCTTATGGAGAATAAGTAAAATGTAATGACTCCCTTAATTTTGAACATAAATTAATAAAACTTGGTATGTAGCTTCACTTGGTTGAGTTATATTCATAATTGCATAAAAACCCATTTTTTTGTTCCTTGTTGCAGCAAACCTGCTTACTCAGCCCCCATGTTATTCTTATGGAGAATAACTAAAATGTTATATAGAGCTTATTTATGATTGAATATTGATGAAACTTGGTATGTGGCTTCGTCTAGTTAAATTATATTTATATTAGCATAAAAATCAATTGTTTGTGTTCCTTGTTTCAGCAAACCTACGTACTCATTACCAATGCTATTCTTATGGAGAACAATTAAAATCGCTTATATGTGAATATATTTTTATGAAACTTGGTACGCAGCTTTATGTGGAATTCAGAAAAATATTATGCATTGGAAATTCGCTGAGTACGCAGGTTTGCTGCGACGGGGGTATTATTCACATATCTTAACCATAACCCCAATGTAAAATTTGTCATTGCAAATACAATGCAAATTTCAAATGCAAAACAATATTTTTCCAGAGATGAGGCCTGATTAGTACACATTTACTAACCCATCAATTCTATAGCCTAGTTCAAACTTTTGGAGAGCCCTAAAGTTAATCATTTTTGGAGCAGGAGTAGGCAAAGCTTTGATTTTGAAGTATTTACTATCCTCATAACAAATAATGTATGCTTTCATGTTTGCCATTAACAAATAAAGTCAGTGATGATAAATTATAATTGTAAATCCCGATGGAGCAGATTAGTACCAAAGGACATACGGGATGGAAAGTATAAGCCTATTGCTTATTATAGTGCATTGAATGCTGTCTTTATAAAACATTTTTGCTCAATCGGTCTAGTAAATTAACATGGAAATGTTGAAGGTCGTTAGGGCCGAGCCTCATTGGAACGAGAATAAGCCCATATTTGGTTTTTGGTATGGACCAATTTTATTCCAAATATCTGTTCAATAACTTCTGTGTTTCGTTAGACTTATTGATGGTGGAATTAAAAACAAATAAAATATTCAGTATTATAATCAAAATGACTACCTAAACGAACCGAGCTTTATATTATTGATTATACATCCTACGGAATTCCGTAGGATTTATAACCAACGTCTATATTCAATGCTGCAAGGGCTTATGTGTTCCGTACCTATGTTTCATTGCCATTACTTTATCTTATACGGTTTAGTATATATACTTGCAGAGTAGTAAAACAGACATTTTTCTGTTATAAAAGATAATTAGCTGACTAAAAGCTCATTAGAACAAATATGGTGCATTCTGCGTAGTGAAAGGTTGAGTAACCTGTACCCTTAAGATCTACTGTGGGGCAGTGCCGAACAAAGGGGCTTAAACAGCCAAAAGTTTTTATTTCAAATCTCTCTGACTGGGCCTGATGATGACCTGTGTGACTGGTTGAAATCGATTGTCTTGTTGTACCATCTTTTGTGTATATTTTTCCGTCGTGTATGAAGTAAAGTATAATTGTAAATATACTTTGTAGTGTTGTAACACGTATTTTATTTATCCTGTTTAGTTGTAACAACACGTATCATGCCACTAAAGAAATTATTTATCTGATATTGCTAATAACCTGTCCATAATGTATTAACAGCTGCAAGTCAAATCAAATTATTCCCCATGTTAATCTGATGGGCAAAAAACGAACTTTGAGGGCGGCCCGTGCCCATCAGACTGAAAATGGCAACCTTTATGCACAACAACGAATCAGGACGAATATTTTGGTACCTCAATCATTAAAGTTGGCTAAGAATTAGCAGAGGAGTTCTCTTAACAAAAATCGGCTTAGCGTATTAATATATAAGGTAGCGATATATCATTCACTTTTGCAGTATAATTATTGATTGCCATTTTATTTTACTTTGCCTATACATAAATCAACATTTTCCAAGTCAAATAAAAAATAATAGACGCATACTGCCCGACACTATATTTATTTGATTCAACAAACAACAATTTTTTTAATAATTCAGATTCGCTAACAAGTCTCAAATAAACAATAATTTGTATAACATATTATGCGGTGATTAGATACATATTTTGTTTTGTTCATTCCGATAAATCCTAAACTTTTCTTCTCCAACCTCTGATAATATTTAGTATTCCAACAACCACTTCCTAAGTCTCTTTGGCATGAGTATCAAATCCCAGAACCCTGGAGGAAAAATATCGCTTGGATTTGACAGTTTTTCATCGGGCTCAAATTTTTAATAAAAAACAGTTCAATACTTTCACTGTTTTTGTAACTAAACAATAAAAACAGTCTACACTTACCGACATATAATTGTATTTCGTCTGCTAACACACACACACAGACAGACCAACAAAAATATATAATTAGCTAAACTGTATGGAAATATATTTCACTTTGTATTCAATACTAATAGGATAGGTCAATAGTCCTTAGTTTTCCTAGCCATTGCATTAAATTTCTTTCCAGAGTTTCATCCAGTTTCACCCAATCACATTCAATCGAAATCGAACTAAACTTTTAGATAAAAAACTAAATCGGAATTTAAACTTGGAATACGTAACTGAAATATAGTTTACTGGATTATATCAATCGTCTTAACCTTCACAACCCTTATGTGGTAAATTTTAGCTTTTCGCTTTTACCTCCCATTTTTAAGAAATGGATTTATACTTTCGAACGTATAAATCAAATACAGCGTCTGAGAACATAAAGACCGTAAAAACTAAAAATAAAAGATGGCTAGCCACTTCGAATTGTGCAGTCTGTGGAGGTGTTGAAAACTCGTTTATTAAAGATCCGCCCGAAGTTTTAGAATCAAAGGAACTGCACAAACCGGTCGTTAAAAGTTGATAAAACGTAGGATGGTTACGAAGGGGATTGATGATATGTGAGCCACTGATTTATTCATAATGAAACAGTAAGCTAGAGAAAATAAATGGTTCAAATACATTGTAAACGTTATAGACATATTCAGCAAATTTGTCTGGTCCGAGCCTTTAAAGAAAAAGGACGGTGTCGATGAGACAGTCACTTTTGAAATAATAACTAAAAGAGCAAAGAATGACGGTCACATAACACCCAGTATTACACACCGATAAAGGTACAGAGTTTTAAAATAAACCGTTCAACGACATGCTAAAGAAATACAACATTAAACTGCACCACACTAAAAGTGAGGACAAGTCCGCGATAATTGAAAGATACCACAAAACGTTAATGAGAAATTAAAAGTAAAATTAATTCCAAGTTAGAAACTCACACAAGTCGTACGATGTGTTGCAGGACCTCATAGACGAATACAACAGTCACGATTATCACCACACTATAAAAATGACACACACTGCGGTTAATAAAGATAACGAGGCGAATTTATTGGAAATGTTTAATGAGCGTGAAAATAAAATTCGTCGTACAAATTCAAAGTTTGACATTGAAGACAGAGTTAGTATTACAGAAAATAGGTACAAACAGAACTGGACCTCGGAGATGTTTACAATTAGAAGTATTGAATACTAGACCTGTTACTTATAAAATCACGGATAAAAACGGTGAACAGATAAGAGTTTTATGAAAAGGAATTGTATAAGACGTATTTTTGAGAAAACTACAATCTGAATATAATTGTTTATTCATATTAGGCATATGGTTTTGGTTCACCTCTAATGTGCTTTACCGTTTCGGTTCACCTTACATAAGGTATACTGTTTCGGTACACCTCAAATGTGGCATTTTATTTCGGTTCACCTCAAATGTGTCATACTGTTTCGGTTCACCTCAAATGTGTCACACTGTTTCGGTTCACCTCAAATGTGTCACACTGTTTCGGTTCACCTCAAGTGTGTTATACTGTTTTTAATGTAACATAAGGTATACTGTTTTAATATATTATAATGTAAACTGTTTTATTATATGTTCTAAATGTGAAATTAGTTTAGATGTCTAACGAAAAAAACAATATTGTGAACATTGAATGTTGTATAGTATCGCAATGACTAGTGTTAACGATAACAGCAAGAAGTTTGTTTTCAACGACCAAGAAGTTTTAATTATATTTGACAAAGATAAAAGTCCTTGGTTTATAGGAAATAATGTTGCGAAAATATTAGGTTACAAACACCCTACAAAAGCGATCACAGATCATCCCAATTAGTTATTGAATCGGAAAAAACTGATAATGAAATAAAACAACCATCTTTGAAGATACATCCACATTCTGTTTTCATAAATAGACTAGGTCTTTAAGAAAAGCATTGGGAACGAACCTGTGGCGGCAGGAGCGTGCTAGATGGTCTAGGTGTAGCTCAGTTGGTACGGCGCGGCGGTGGAGGTCAAGTCAATGTACGATCAAAATTTGAGGTTAAAAAATCCAAATCCAAATCAGCAATAAAACTTGTAAATACTTTTTTTAATTCTTTATTTTTCCGTTTCAATACAAAGTAAGTATTATACACAGAACCTAATAACTAGTATTTGCATAAAATAACATAGAGGAACATTATTGGGCTCGCTCCATTCGAAGACACCCTGAAACCAAAGTTCATAATCTAATCTAAAAGGAGATTTTGGATAAGTCTTGATTTTAACCACCTGTTGGCAGTTGGCTCACCAATGTTAACAAATTGTGCACCAGAAATAAGCCCAATGTTGTTGAGAAACTTGGTTGCGCTTTTCTTTATGAAAGTGCAAATAGAGTCCACACCAAATTCTTCATGAATTTATATATTTTGAATAAACCTTGGAGAGTTTGTACAGATCCTAAGGATTTTGTTTTGGAACACTTGAATCTTATTTAATTTACTTTTTGAAATTGATTATCCCCAGATAGGACAAGCATACATCACTAAAGGTCTTAAAATACTTTTATAAATTAAAATTCAATATTTTAGTTTGAGTAAAGACTTCCTGTTGATCAATGGAAAAAGGATTGATAACCGAGAATAAGCTTGTCAATTTTGAATGTACATGTAGATTCCAATTCAGCTTTTGTTCGAGATGAATTCCTAGATGGACTTGTCAGAGGGATTCCATTCTAGGTAAACAAATATGTACATAATTTTGATTGTGAATGTGAGCATTGATCATATAGCGATTCGTAACGTGTATCCCAGAGTGCAGCATTTGAAACTTAATGTTAAATATGTTATACCTAGATAATATAAGTACCACTCACTCATAACCACTCTATCACATAAACCACAATGACAATGAAACTGGAATTTGGCATGGTGGTTCATCGTACAGTGTTTATGTGCAATAAGGCTGGGTTTTGCAATTCCCACAGGATCTACCCCACGGGTTGGAAAAGATCACATGTTATTCTTATGCACATAACATTTGATTGAATTCGTCTGTTGTATTGGATTTGATGATTTAATAATATTAATGAAGATTGGTTAGAAAGAAAAAAGGGTATAGAGTGGACATTTTTATCTGTATAAGTGGACTATATATCTATATTTTACAAATGCCACTCAATCACTGACTAACTTTGTGATTACTATTAATCAAAATTAATAGTAAATGAAGTTGAAATGTTGTATGGTGGTTCGCTTTATGCTTGAGATTTGCAATAAGGCTGGGTTTTAAAAATCCCTCTGCCCTACTGGACTTTAATGGCGTCTTAAAGCCAATACTGGATTTTTTAGCTGGAATTTGGTAGCAACATAACTAATATATCAGAATAAAATGTAAGCCTATTCCCGTTCCAAAGTGTTTTAGGGCTCTGCCCCCTGACTTAAAAATGTTATTTTTGATACCGATATTATCGTAGTACTCTGCCCCCGGGTTGTCAAAGTTCCCATATTATTCTTATGGAAATTGAATTTATTTGATGACCAGATGATATAAACATAACTATTTTGAAAAGCTACTATGCCAGAGTAAAAAAGCCAACTCCAGTTTCGCAAAAATTTTACGGTGCTGTCCTGACAATAACTGCCTTACTCACTCATCATCAGTGGTCAAACTTCTGATCTACCTGTGAAGCTGAAATGTTCTCAACTCTTTAGGTTTAAAATAGGAAAAGCAAAGGGTTTTGATACAGATTTTACAGTAGGGATCTGCTCCACGGGTTTTCAAAGATCCCATATTAGTTTTATGGACATTGGATATTTTTATCAGATAGTAGCATAACCAAGATTTTACTTTTTCGAAAACCTAATATGTCTGAGTAAAAAGCCCCCTGTTTCGAAAATTGTATAGGGTTCTGCCCTCCTAACAACTGACTTACTTACCACTATAATCACCAATATCCCAATCTAGCCAGCAGCAGGCTGAAATTTGTTACACTAATTCTTTAGATCTAAAATAGGAAAAGGCAATGGGTTTTGATACAGATTTTGCCACAGGGCTCTGCCCCACGGGTTTTCAAAGTACCCTGTTATTCTTATAGTCATTGAAATACAAACATTGTTAGATGTTACTTATTCAAAAATACAATATACCAGAGTAAAACCGTTTATATCTATACCGTTCTAAAAATAATTTAGGACTCCTTACGGTATGTTGAAGGAGGTGTCCGTCGTCATGTATGTTTTGGTCTAACTTGAAAATTACCAAACCAATTGAGCTAAAATTTCACATGAACACATGAAGGTAGTTAATGTGTGGGGCATGTTCCAGATAGGCTTATTCGCGTTACAAATATGCGTTTCAAATAGGGCTTATGGTCTCTAAAGATCAGATATTATTCTTATGGATTGTAGATTTGTTAGTGAATTTCCTTTGGAAAGTGAACTATTAGCATGACCTGCACGGTGAAACTTAACCCCGGGACCACCATAGAAGTTCCTAACGTGACCCCCTGAACACGTTTTGGGGGGTCGTTCAAAATTATATATATATATATATATATATATATACATATAAATTTATATATATATATATATGTGTGTGTGTGTGTGTGTGTGTGTGTGTGTGTGTGTGTGTGTGTGTGTGTGTGTGTGTGTGTGTGTGTGTGTGTTTGCACTCTAGCGGTCGCAATCTTTGTCCTATTTACTTCAAATATGGTAGTGACGTTCCTTTCTGTAATCAGTTGTACAAGTTTGTTGGGCAAAACAATCGGAAAACTCTAAACACCTTTTTTGGGGATTAATCTTTCAAATTTTGAGTTTTTGGGACCCAAAAGGGTCAGAAAAGCCTCTAATGTACAATTAATGCATGTAAAAAGATGGAAATTAGTAAAGCAAAAGTTTTAAGCCCTCTCTCGTCATTCTAGCATACATATTTACCGAGTTATTAAAGAAAATGTGTTTCGACTAAACACAGTGCGTTGTCTTATGGGGGTTTTTACACTAGAAAAGCCTGTTATTCCTTTGTTAGAGTACTTTTATCATCTCCAACAACCTCACGCCTACGTTAAAGCCTGTCTGGACCTTCTCCTAACATTATAATGCGTGAAATTGTATTCCCAGCTTTGCAGGTACATGAAACCAGGAGCATCAGATCAGCCAAAAAATTACTGTTTTCAGATTTAAATAAAAATTGGAATAAATGTATGTTTTTATTCTGATTTTGAGTTTTAAAAGTTTTTATGTGGAAATTCACTGCCCTCACGTCAGCGTGCTGCGTGCGAACTCGTTTATTGTAACCACTAGGTGTACGCTCGTTCTTCACGTATAAGGATAATTGAAACACATGATCAAACTTAAATGGAGTCTCATAAAAAATTCAATATCTGATTTGAGTAACATCATCAGAATAAATTCCGTTATCACTTAACTACCGCCAGAATCCGGATTTTATGTCTATATAGCTATAGTTTTAGTCACTTCTCTAAGGATCAACTATCGCGGTAGCTGAGAGGTGTCGCACTGGCTCTTGGAGCAAAAGGTCGCAGGTTCGGATCCCGCCGCCGACGTAACATTTTATCAGCAGAAAAATATACATACATTTATCACTTGTTTTTATCAAAGTAAATGTTGAATATATACGTACATTTTTTAAAAATAAATTGAAGATTTTAGGCATGGTTTTTTGTTAGGATTGGCATGGGTGCGTTATCTTAGAACAAACAGAGCATTTTGGGCTAAGCAGTGTAAATTTTAAGAGAACAGCGAATTTCCTATATGAACTAATGTTAACAATTTCTATAGGCCAAGTCAAAATATCCTTAAGGATTAACAATAAATCGTCAGGCCCAGTTATTTAGATGAAAAAATTAGATTTATATATATAGTTTCAATAGCCTAGGCTATCATGAAATTAAATTCTATAAACATGGGTTGGTCCAAGACCGTACATGAAACTTCTAAAATGGCAAGTAGCCTAAGTGTATAGGCCTACATTTTATAGCCGTAGGTCCAAGTTTATGATGAAAACAGCTTACTATAATCCAAACCTAGGATATGTCAAATCATTTCAGATAACCTGTACAAAAGGCTTAGTTTGGTTAGAATAGTTTAAAGCTTTGTTTTGGTTCGCTACAACATTCCTGGTAATGTGTTTAAAGTATTTTACAAAAGTTGTATTTTACAAAATGATATTTCAATATATTGTTTCAATAGCCTAGGCTACCATGAAATTAAATTCTATAAACATGGGTTGGTCCAAGACCGTACATGAAACTTCCAAAATGGCAAGTAGCCTAAGTGTATAGGCCTACATTTTATAGCCATAGGTCCAAGTTTATGATGAAAACAGCTCAGTATAATTCAAACCTAGGATATGTCAAATCATTTCAGATAACTTGTATAAAAGGCTTGGTTTGGTTAGAATAGTTTAAAGATTTTGTTTTGGTTCGCTACAACATTCCTGGTAATGTTTAAAGTATTTTACAACAGTTGTATTTTACAAAATGATATTTCAATATATTGTTTCAATAGCCTAGGCTACCATGAAATTAAATTCTATAAACATGGGTTTGTCCAAGACCGTACATGAAACTTCTAAAATGGCAAGTAGCCTAAGTGTATAGACCTATATTTTATAGCCATAGGTCCAAGTTTATGATGAAAACAGCTCAGTATAATCCAAACCTAGGATATGTCAAATCATTTCAGATAACCTGTATAAAAGGCTTAGTTTGGTTAGAATAGTTTTAAGCTTTTGTTTTGGTTCGCTACAACATTCCTGGTAATGTTTAAAGTATTTTACAACAGTTGTATTTAAAAAAATGATATTTCAATATATTGTTTCAATAGCCTAGGCTATCATGAAATTAAATTCTATAAACATGGGTTGGTCTAAGACCGTACATGAAACTTCTAAAATGGCAAGTAGCCTAAGTGTATAGACCTACATTTTATAACCATAGGTCCAAGTTTATGATGAAAACAGCTCAGTATAACCAGTTTAATGTCGGCTTACTCTTACTGTAATCCAACACTAGGCTATGTCAAATCATTCAAGATAACCTTTCGAAAAAGGCTGTTCGGTTCGAATAATCTATAGCTTTTATTGTGGTTACCTACTACATTACTGGTAATGTATTTTACGTAATGTAGGCAATTTTTATTATTAATTTAGTGAAAATATAACCTAGCAAATAATTGTCCAACAAAAATAAATTTTAAGGTTGTTCGCTTACTGTGACTAACTTCATCAACGCTTTCTAGACAAATTGAGGCTTTGTATACTTTTTACACATGGCAATCACAATATTACCAATTGTCTAAGAAAATGTAATAAAACAAACTATTTTATAAGTTAATATCTTAGTATCTACAGTCATCAAAAAGTTATTTTGAATTTTTCGACCTGCCATACGCGGCGTGTGTCGTCTGCCACTGTTACAAATTACAATCGTCGCCTCTGACCGACTTACGATATTTACACAGAGTAGGCGTACTAAGGGAATATTAACTGTATAAATATTTTTTTTTAAACGTACACTTTATAATTTATAAAATAATAAATATGCTCACAACTTAAAAATATACTTCGATTTATCTCTCTTGTGTGTTTTTTGTTGGTAAAAAACTTTTGTTATCCAGTATAACAATGTATACTCTAGTAAACTAACTACTGTTGTTGTTGAAACATAGACGTCGGCTAAATTTTAACGATTCAAGTACCACTAAAATGGCTTCCAATGTTATTCTTATGGAGAAAAAAATAAATTTGGTTTTAAGATAATTTGATTAATACTGAACGAAATTATCTGAATAACGAAATTGACCGAGATTTTGACCTGTTAAGTTTTTCTGGAAAATTTTAATTTTAACTGTGGAGGCATTCTCGAGTTATTGTGGTCACAGACACGCCAGTTGAGTTTATTCTCTTACCATTCTAAGCAGTAAAGTTGTGTATAAGGTTACTTTCACTTCGTTCAATTATCCAATGAAAACATGTTTAAAACACCTGGGTTTTTAAGATCCCCATGCGAAAAACAGGACACTAGCAGCACAGGCAAGTACCTTTATGCTTATTTATGTTTAATTCAAAGTTTGCGCGGGCGAAGCCGTGACTGGTCAGCTAGTAGGCACTCAAACGTCGAGTTTTTCCGTAGTTTATTATTCGTTTCTATAAATATATAGGTTTTAGCGAATTTCCCCAATAGGGAAGAAGCTATTACCGTAGGTCTCATGGTAAGACTTAAGCCCGAGACCATGATAACTTTTTGTTTTGAGGTCCCCAGATGCCAAAAACACTATTCGTTCAAATATATATATATGTATATATATATATATATATATATATATATATATATATATATATATATATATATATATATATGTCCGTGAATGCGATAACTTGAGTAAAAAACGTCCGATTTCGATGAAATTTGGCTGAAATGTGTAAAGTGACATTCATGACTTTAAGTTCGAAAACCAAAAAAATTGGACAATGGGAAAGGGGGTTTATGGGGTTTCAAAATTTTCTAAAAATAAGTTTTTTGCGCTTTTCACCCTGAAATAAAAAAAAAACATTTTTTGTTTTAACTATTTTATAGAGCTTAAAAAAAAAATAATATAGTATTTTGAATCATGAACCTAGGTTAAGTGGTTGCGGAGAAAATCCAAAAAACGTGTTCATAAAATCTCCCATGTTAATCTTAGGGGAAAATGGTTTTTAGTTTTTCCTTAACTAATTTTACTGTAAACTTCACATTTGCTTTTACCAATCAGTTTAGCTCTACAAAGCAATCATTTTGGTGTTTAAATTGTGATTCTACAGCCAACCGTTGCCGAGATATTCAAAGTGCTAAACACAGTACGTTGTCCAATGTTATCCTTATGGAGAATATTTAAAATTTGATATCTCGATTATTTATGAACGTATATTGATAAAAATTGGTATGTGGCTTCAACTAGTACTGGTATATTGATATTTGCACAAAAAAAATTGATATTTGTTGATTATCCTCTTAGCAGCAAACCTGCATACACATCCTTAATGTTATTCTTATGGAGAATACGTAAAGCTTTATATCTCCCTTAATTATGAACATAAATCATTAAAACTTTTTATGTAGCTTCACCTGGTTGAGTTATATTGTTAATTGCAACAAAAATTTTATCTTCCTCGATGCAGCAAACCTGCGTTCTCAGCCCTAATGTTATTCTTATGGAGAATAAATAAAATGCTATATATCAGTTATTTATTTAAGTATTTTTATGAAACTTGGTAAGTGGCTTTATGTGGTAGGAAGAAATATATTCATGCATAAGCAATTCGCTGAGTAGGCAGGTTTGCTGTGACGGGGGGTATTTCGTACGTAATGTTTACGTGGTTAAAGATTAATGCCATATGATTGGGCTAACTAATTTTAAATCATCGGTTTTCTTCAACACTATTCTTATGGAAAACATTTTAATTTAATTAACGAATATTTAAATCTTAAAAGATTTATCGAGTTTTCATTAATTAAACCCCCTCCAATTTATTTCATATAACAATCCAAAAAGCCTATTAAACTATGATTTCGTATATTTAAGGTCTAATTGATGAACGAACAAAGTAAGTGAATCTATAAAAAAATCTAAAGACAGTCTAGATTGAATTCACTTTCACAATTCTCTCTTTCCGTGTGATAACTCAAAAATACTCAACTGATTAGAGTAGTAAGTATGTTCTTTAGGCTGAAACGAGGCTGTTATTGAAATTGAAGGTAATATTTATAACAGTTTTCACAATAAAGCGATTTAAAATCCCATCTCATTCCTCATAAGAAAAGCATTGGATACGAATCTGTGGTGGTGGGAGCGAGCTAGATAATAATGTAACATGTATTACAATTTCAATGCAAGAGGCAATTTCATGTACGCTTTTATAGAGTCCCGTTGATCTTTTGGAAGTGTTAAGATATTAAATACTACAAAAACAGGCATACCAAAAGCCTAATAAAAATAAATCCAGCGTCATAGGCAGTAAGGTCTGGGCGTAGCTCAGTCGGGACGGCGGTGGCGGTCAGTCAATGTACGATCAAAATTCGAGGTTAAAATATAGTTTAAAAATATATTAAAATAAGCCGAAATGGTTATTTTTTTATTTCACGTTCCACATTTATAACTTAATGTCAGTGGTATTCATTTATAGGGCCCTTTCTAGGTCAGAAACCGATTTTAAGCAATTTTCATACAGGAAATCGAGATTATAGATTGTTCGTTGCTTTGAATTATGCTCCCGAAAATCTCCCAAAGGACATCACCGGTGATTTCAGAGACAGGCCTCAAAGCTACGTACCCCGGTTCAGCACTTTTTAAATTGACCGATTGCATTTTAAACATTGGGTTTTGAGGGACCTTTTCAACATTAGAAACTTCCATCCTTTAATACAGGATTTAAAACTCAAAACCAAGAAAACAAGTAGAATTGTTATACACAACGCTCTAACGTTTAAAAAGAGCAAGTACACCGACCAGAGTCAAGCTCACACGAATGTAACTGAATTACGTATCAATCACGCAGAATCAATAGGATACGAATAATCTCCGCAAGAGAACACTTAACCATTACGCAAAACAAGTCCGAACAGCGTCACAACTGAAATCAGACTGTAGTGCCAGAGCTTGTTGTAAGATATATATATATATATATATATATATACTAGGTGTACGCTCATTCCTCGCGTATAAGGATAATTTAAACACATGATCAAACTTAAATCGAGTCTCATAAAAAATTCAATATCTGATTTGAGTAACATCATCAGAATACATTCCGTTATCATCTGTATACTGCCGCTAAATCCGGATTTTATGTCTATACAGTATAGCTATAGTTTTAATCACTTCTCTAAGAATCAATTGTCGCGGTAGCTGAGGGGTATCGCACTGGCTCTTGGAGCGTAATATCGCAGGTTCGGATCCCGCCGCCGACCTAACAATTTATCCGTAGAAAAACGTACATACATTTATCACTTGTTTTTATCAAAGTAAATGTTGTATAAATACGTAAATTTATTTATTTTTAAAATAAATTTAAGATTTCAGGCATGGTTTGTTGTTAGGATTGGCATGGGTGTGTTATCTTAGAACAAAAATAGCATTTTGGGCTAAACAGTGACTTTAACAGTGTGGTTAATTTAACTTTTAAGAGAACAGCGAGTTTACTATACGAAATAATGTTAACAATTTCTATAGGCCAAGTCAAAATATCCTTAAGGATTAACAATAAGTCGTCAGGCCCAGTTATTTAGATGAAAAAATGAGATTTCAATATATTGTTCCAATAGCATAGGTACATGAGAGTAAATGCTATAAACATGGGCTGGCCCAAGTCCGTACATGAAACTTCTAAAATGACAAGTAGCCTAAGTGTATATGCCTACATTTAATAGTAATAGGTCCAAGTTTAAGATGAAAACAGCCCAGTATAATCCAAACCTAGGATATGTCAAATCATTTCAGATAACCTGTATAAAAGGCTTAGTTTGGTTAGAATAGTTTAAAGCTTTTGTTTTGGTTCGGTACAACATTCCTGGTGATGTTTAAAGTATTTTACAACAGTTGTATTTTACAAAATGACATTTCAATATATTGTTCCAATAGCCTAGGTATCATGAAATTAAATTCTATAAACATGGGTTGGTCCAAGACCATTCATGAAACTTCTAAAATGGCAAGTAGCCTAAGTGTATGGGCCTACATTTTGTAGCCATAGGTCCAAGTTTATGATGAAAACAGCTCAGTATAATCCAAACCTAGGATATGTCAAATCATTTCAGATAACCTGTATAAAAGAATTAGTTTCGTTAGAATAGTTTAAAGCTTTTGTTTTGGTTCGCTACAACATTCCTGGTAATGTTTAAAGTATTTTACAACAGTTGTATTTTACAAAATGATATTTCAACATATTGTTTCAATAGCCTAGGCTATCATGAAATTAAATTCTATAAACATGGGTTGGTCCAAGACCGTACATGAAACTTCTAAAATGGCAAGTAGCCTAAGTGTATAGACCTACATTTTATAACCATAGGTCCAAGTTTAAGATGAAAACGGCTCAGTATAATCCAAACCTAGGATATGTCAAATCATTTCAGATAACCTGTATAAAAGGCTTAGTTTGGTTAGAATAGTTTAAAGCTTTTATTTTGGTTCACTACAACATTCCTGTTAATGTGTTTAAAGTATTTTACAACATTGTATTGCCAGTTTAATGTCGGCTTACTCTTACTGCAATCCAACCCTAGGCTATGTAAAATCATTCAAGATAACCTTCCGAAAAAGGCTGTTTGGTTAGAATAATCTATAGCTTTTATTGTGGTTACCTACTACATTACTGATAATGTATGTTAGGTAATGTAGACATTTTTTATTATTAATTTAGTGAAAATATAACCTAGCAAATAATTGTCCTACAAAATAAATTTTAAGGTTGTTCGCTTACTGTGACTAACTTCATCAACGCTTTCTAGACAAATTGAGGCTTTGTATACTTTTTACACATGACAATCACAATTTTACCAATTGTCTAAGAAAATGTAATAAAACAAACTATTTTATAAGTTAATATCTTAGTATCTACAGTCATCAAATGTTATTTTTTTTTTTGACCTGCCATACGCGTCGTGTGTCGTCTGCCACTGTTACAACTTACAATCGTCGCCTCTGACCGACTTACGATATTTACAGAGTAGGCGTACTAAGGGAATATTAACTGTATAAATATATATTTTTTTAAACGTACACTTAATAATTTATAAAATAACAAATATGCTCACAACTTAAAAATATACTTCGATTTATCTCTCTTGTGTGTTTTTTGATGGTAAAAAACTTTTGTTATCCAGTATAACAATGTATACTCTAGTAAACTAACTATTGTTACTCTGTTGTTGAAACATAGACGTCGGCTAAATTTTAACGATTCAAGTACCACTAAAATGGCTTCCAATGTTATTCTTATGGAGAAAAAAATAAATTTGGTTTTAAGATAATTTGATTAATACTGAACGAAATTATCTGAATAACGAACTTGACCGAGATTTTGACCTGTTAAGTTTTTCTGGAAAATTTTAAGTGTAACTGTGGAGGCATTCTAGAGTTATTGTGGTTACAGACACGCCAGTTGAGTTGATTCTCTTACCAGTCTAAGCAGTAAAGTTGTGTATAAGGATACTTTCACTTCGTTCAATTATCCAATAACGGAACTGTTACCCTTTTACTGTTTGATCTACTGGAACTGATACTTTTGGAACCGATGCCTTTTTTTGGAATAGTTACGGCTTGGAACCGTTACTTTGGGAACTGTTAATTTGTAGCAGTTTTCACCAAGGAGGTATATATCTATAGTGGTCTCGTCTGGGGTAAAAAAACTGTGTTTACATGCTGATCGCTATTTTTACCCTCTTACCCTCCGGTATCCATGGCAACAATATGTTTAACCAATCAAATCCTCTCTTCATAAGTTATGTTAGTCTTTATTACTCTTTGACCAGATGACTTGTTTACGAAAATATCGTCAAGTGAGGCTTCACTTTCTTAACACGAGACGAGAGCTCTATATTTGTTTTCATCTCATTGGTTTTGTCTTATATAAAATGCACAAGATAGATTATGTAACTGTTACTTTCGGAATGGTTACTTTTGAAACTGTTACTTTAAAGTCACTGATTCTGTTTTCACTGATATCTAACAAAAAATAAAAAACAGGCACGAAGGGTCTGCAAGAGAACACAGTACTCTTTTATAACTATGTAAGCCAGAAAAAAGTAACGCATAAATCGTAATGAACCATGCAAGTCAAAACAAACACACATGAAAGTTAAGTCATGAGGTTACCGAAAGTCAAAAATGCCTTTATCGTCAAACCGCAACTTACTTCGTTGCGGTTTACTTTTATCGTCAAACCGCAAAGCCTATGATATTAAACAAATATCATTATCATATACCGCCTTGAGTATATTCCTTATACATTTTTCTTCCGCACCCCATCTATTATTTTCTTTATCATTCGGCAATACGTTATACTCTTTTCCTGTTTTATTACGCCTTTCTCATCCTTTGTTAATACTTGATCAATCACCGCTGCATCTGATGAATATTTACCCGGTGAGATAGTCTTTTACCACTGGAAAAATAGACATAATGTATTGATAATAAAGCCTGACTTCTTATAACCCATTGATGAGACTTAGTAGCAGGTTCAAAATTATTTAATATTTTATTGTTAAAATCCCACTCGTCTGTATTTGTGCATTATTATAATCCGTGTCCACAACTAAATTTCAATTTTTTGCATCCCACTTATTTTTTTTTTGGTTTCTAAACCCTCATATTACTATCACTCTGCCTTAACAAACTGTCGTCATATTTTATATTTTATCTACAACCGCTACGCCGCTTGGCAAAATTCCTCGTAAGATGTTTATTAATTGCTTATTTTTACGATGGAACTTAAGACCGTTCAATGTTATAGTCTGATGTTTGGTAACCCAATCATTCTCATCAACAGTAGGCGTAACACGAACTAGCCTTTTATTATTAAAATCCCAAAAGTTGTATCCATTTTTGGTACTTGCGAGACGTTTACAGCATCGCTACTATCTTTACCTGCCGGCAAATTACTAATTTTAAGATTTTAGGCATCCCAATAGTTTTCATTTAGTTCTATAAATTCATATTTATCACCATCTTGGACATTTTAGTTTAATAAACCCAGCTTATTCCAACAGGTAAATCATTTTTGCAAATATCCATCAATTTGAAGAAAAAAGGAGAACATCAATAACCTAATGGAGTGCTTTCTTGAGGCTGGGTTGACAATGACGGATTGAGGCCACAGATTAGTGCGGGGCAGCAAAAATCGCACCCATAATCTTTATTGTAGGACACACGCTTTTATTTTTACCATACAAACAATAGTCACTATTTATTTTACATTATATTGAAAAAATACAACCAGACTAACAAAATATTTAATAATATATATTTGATACGACAGTTAAAGTTTGGATGAATCAACAATAATTGTAAAAATCATAATTTTGTACCATCAAAATACTGAAATTAAATTATACTAGTAGCCCGTCACGGCTTCATTCGCGATCACAATACAATGTTATGTTTGAGAATTTAGTAACATTTATTTTTAAGGCACCTGGGAAACCGACCTTTGCTCGAGAAGCCAGTCAGTTTATTCAAAATGCGTAGAGTACTCATATTCAAGGTTCCTCTCCAAGGCGAACATATTAGTTTCCCTTATTTACTCGTTTCTTGTAATTTTGGACATATCCGCTTTATATCAATCTTCAGTTTTAATTGTTCTCGCAGTTTATACAAACCGAATCATGTATATTTAAATTTATGTATACAATAGTTATAATCACTATTCTCACAAAAATTACTTGCACTTTACCAATTGAGTGTTATTTTTACAATTGATTGGTTGCTTTTGAACAGCTGTTACGATTCTTTTGTTTTTATTTACAAATCTTAACCATAACCTCAATCATATAATTTTTTTATACAAAAAAATTTTTAAAGGGGTTAGGCCTGATCAGAACACACTTATTAACCCATTAATTCGATATTTCCAACATTTGGACAGCCCTAATAAGTAGAGCATTTTTTGGATCAGGAGTAGGCAAAGGTTTTATTCTGATGCATTAACTTTCCTCCTAACAAATGTATGCGCAATCGGACTAGTTAACTACTAACGTCAGAGATGATTAAATTAAAATGTTAAAGGCCGACGGAGCAGATACGTCTGTTTCTTTCTGATTGTAGTGCACTGCCTGCTGACTTTCTACCAAAGTTTTGCTCAATCGGTCTAGTAAGATTAATGTTTAACATAGATATGTTGACGGTATTAGGGCCGAGAGTAGTGAGAGATGGAGTGTTCTACCCCAGCAGGAGCAGCAGTACCTCCTCCTCCTCCTCCTCCTCCTCCTCCCCTCCTCCTCCTCCTCCTCCTCCTCCTCCTCCTCCTCCTCCTCCTCCTCCTCCTCCTCCTCCTCCTCCTCCTCCTCCTCCTCCTCCTCCTCCTCCTCCTCCTCCTCCTCCTCCTCCTCCTCCTCCTCCTCCTCCTCCTCCTCCTCCTCCTCCTCCTCCTCCTCCTCCTCCTCCTCCTCCTCCTCCTCCTCCTCCTCCTCCTCCTCCTCCTCCTCCTCCTCCTCCTCCTCCTCCTCCTCCTCCTCCTCCTCCCCTCAGAGCGATCTGGCTTATCATAGGTCGGATCTGAATTCTGATTGCAGATTATTGTTCGTCTTGTCAAGCCGAGTCATTTGAGTACCCACATCGTACACTTTGGATGATGTTTACAAAAAAGGGGCCCGCACCACAATTTTGACCTTTTTTGTTTTTTTTGCATTTTCGGAATCTCCTCGTCAAGACGAGTCATTTGAGTACCCACATCGTACACTTTGGATGATGTTTACAAAAAAAAAAAGGGGCCCGCACCGCACTTTTGACCTTTTTTTTGTTTTTGCATTTTTGGAATCTCCTCGTCAAGCCGAGTATTCTCAGTACCCACATGACATACTTTGGATAAGTAATACAAGAGTTTAGCAGGGTAACTCTACAACCAACAGAGCTAGCCCATCAGCGCCTGCGGACAATTGAACTACCAGTGAATGCAAATTTTGCGGAGAATATAATTGCATTGCTTTGGATTAGAGCACTTGAAGGGGAGTGTATCGATACCAAGTATTCCCTTCAAGTACTCTACAACAAGGCAGCTGTTCACACAACCGACCGACGAGTCCAGTCTTGTCTGGGATGCAGCTGCCGTAACTGGATACCCCAACAGGCTGGCGCTTGACGCAGACGTTCACACAAATAACCGTCGCGTCACCCTCCTGTCTGGGAATGCGGAAGCTGTAATATGATACCTCGACGGGAGGGCGGTCGACCCTTCTAGGAACCCATAATTATAGACCACCCGCGTCGAATTCCGAGCAATAAATCACCAGTTGTCAAACACCCACGGTCTCATTCTTGATCTAGTCTTCAACAATTCCTGAAGTATGGGGGAGCAAAAATCTCCCCCTAACCAATTATGTGTTAGGGGGAGCGAAAATCTCCCCCTAGTAAACGGAACACCAGGCGGACGAGAAATTGGAGTGCGTATTGAGCGGTGGTGGTTATAAGAAGCGGGTCGCGACACGCCACAGTCTCTCGATAGACTTCTTCGAAGACGGACGTCTACCGGACGTATGCAAAGACAAAGGAGAACTATAAAGAGGGCAAGTAGGTGGAAAGTTTAAACGAAGAGCAATTACAAAGAGGATAACATCGTTAGACAAACGTCGTAGAACTGTAACGAAACGACGCCGGAGAACTAGGGATATTTTCAATTAATTCGATAACAATGTCGTTTATTCATCAGAAATCGTGTGAATGTGTGAAGACTGAACTGGACTTGTTTTCGTTACCGCCTACACAGACCAGCATTGAGAGTGGCAAATGGGTTCAATACAAACCGGTCTCATCGCTGACGGACGATTCGCCAATAGAGTTTGTAATACCCGGTCACGGTGACGAGTACACGGACCTGACACAAACGTTATTACACGTGAAAGCCGCTATTGTGAAACAGGACGACACTAAAGCGGACGGTGGGCAACCTGCTAAAGAGGTGGGCCCGGTGAACAATTGGCTCCACTCGATATTCAGTCAAGTGGATCTCTATCTCAATCATAAACTGGTGTCCCCACAAACTAACACGTACGCTTACCGTGCCTACTTGGAAAACCTACTGAACTACGGATGTAGTGCGAAGAATTCGCACCTGACTAGCGAGCTGTTTTTTGAAGATTCGGCCGGACTAATGGACGATTGTGACGAATTGAACGAGGGATTGAAAAAGCGTCGCGATCACACGAAAGAAAGCGATGTTTGCGATATGGTCGGTCGATTGCACATCGATCTGTGCAATCAGAACAAATTCATGTTGAACGGTGTCGAGATGCGATTGCAACTTAACAGATCCAGAAACTCATTTTGTATAATGTCCAAAACGCTAACTACCTACAAGGTGACAATTAAAGAGATTAGTCTTTTCGTACGTCGATGTAAGATCAATCCGAGCGTATTGTTGGCGCACAGTAAAACTCTCGAGACCGGCACGGCCAAGTATCCGATCACGCGTGTAGAAGTGAAATCCTTCACACTACCCTCCGGTATAATGAGTAAGGCTTTAGACAGCGCATTTCTCGGTCAGTTACCGAAACGCGTGGTAATTGGACTGGTCAGTAATCTTGCGTTCAACGGAGATTTCAAGAAGAATCCTTACAACTTTCAACACTACGATATGAATTATCTCGCATTGTACGTGGACGGTGAACAAGTACCGGCCAAACCGTTACAGCCCGTTTACACATTGAACAGTGAGACATATATACTCTCTTATTACACATTGGTCACCGGCACCGGAATCCAGTTCTCCGACGCAGGTAATGAGATCAAGAGAGGTGACTATCCGTACGGTAATTGTCTTATGGCGTTCGACTTGACACCGGACATGTCCGCGGCTGAGTCGAGTCACTGGAATCTCCTGCGCAACGGTAATCTACGTATCGAAATTGGATTCTCCAAAGCGTTGCCCGAGACCGTCAACTGTATAGTGTACGCCGAACTGGACAACGTCATCGAGATCGATCGTCACCGCAACGTGACAGTTGACTTCAGCGGGTGAATAAAAGCGAACGCCAAACAGAAATATTGTCTGACAGCGAGTGCGTACAGCTTACTTCAAGGGTGAGCAGACACATCGCCAGTCAGTAGTACGGTTGAAGTCGCACGGTAAGGACGTGAACATGGACGCTTACGCTTCTGCGGACGACTATATCAAATCGTTTATTCAGGAGATTGAGGTTATGAACAATAATGCTAGTGATCAGGCATTAACATCACCACAGACATCATCTTTAAAACCAGCCACTGCCTACAAGAGACGAAGGAGGCCAACTCCCATCGAAGTGGAAACCAAGAAACCAGGATGGGTGCCAAAACCAACAGATGATTGTCCCATAGTGTCATGGATGGACGATGGGAATACTTTTGCCGTTCAAAACCCGGGAAACAAAGGACAAATTTTATTGAAAATGGAAATGTACGATGGTACAGATATGGTTTTTATGTGCGGTTTATTTTTGGACAAAGATGGTGAAATGCACCAAAGTGTTAAACAAGTAGTTGATAAAGTGGAAAACATGTGGATCGATAAATCAACAGGAGTACCGAAAATTACAGGCTTAACTCAAACTGTTACACAACGCAGTGCAGTTTCGCAGCCAACGTCGAAGAAGCGAGCTGTGAGGAAGAAACAACGAGTGTCGCCGGCATTCAATTAGAGCATCCGCATTCCCAGACAGGAGGGCGACGCGTTGGGCTTTTGTGTGTGAACACCTGCGCCCGACCCTTCGGACCACCCACATAGAAGAAAATGGCGGCGAGGGTTTATAAGGCGGGGCCCCGCCCGATTGAGCATCATTCGCCACCAGACCACCACCTCACATAGACCTACTCCAACTACTACTAGAGATGTCGAGCAACAGCAGCACTTTCAAGCCAGAGTTTTCGATTTTGAACGGCACTGCAGCAACCGCGGACCTGAAAGCAACCCTCAACAACTGCAAGTCTGACTCTCCGCTATACACCAGGATAGCCGATCTCCGAGAGGAATGCGGCTATCTCATCACTGCGATGGAGCGAGCCACCACACCCTTTGGCGAGACGATCATCGTGATCCTGGAGGGGCAGGTCGGGGACGACTTCTTTCTGCGAGTCTACCTGCCTAGGCGCTTCAACGAGGCCCTGAGCAACACCGACATCGAGCGCTACAACGGCGGGTTTGGAGAACGCCTTCGCTTGGTTAAGCGCAGCCCGAGGGGTTCCAATAGCAGATTCACACCTTTGGAGTTTATGTAAAGCAAGACTTGATGATTATGTAGATACCTTTGTAAATTAGTTTTCGTAGTCAATACTTATAGTCACGTTCAGAACATAACCACTGTGTTATTTATTTCACTTAACCCCAAAAATGTCCTTTAGTAGTAAGTTTAAGAGTGTGAGTATGGTAACTGTGAGGTGTTTAGCTCAGTAGTAATCATGGGCTTGATGTGGAAACATCCGTTCTCAGCCATTGTGGCGGGACCTTCGGGTTGTGGCAAGTCACAGTTTGTGTCAAAGTTTCTAAAACACATTACAGAAATGTGTGACACACCATTTACCAGTATAAACTGGCATTATGGTAGTGGTGGCGGCGGTGGTGACTCGAAAAATGTCAACATTAACCACATAGAAGGTCTACCGAACTTGGAGGATTTTTCTGGTAACGAGCCGATACTTGTGATTATAGACGATATGATGCGTGAGGCCGACAATCGTGTGGTGGATCTTTTCACAAAAGGTTGTCATCATCGCAACATTAGTGTGTTTTTCATTACACAAAATTTGTTTCATCAAGGACGCGGGCAGAGGGACATCTCATTGAATGCGCATTACATTGTGTGTTTTAAGAATCCTAGAGATAGAGTTCAGATTAGGTACTTGGCCAGACAAATATATCCAGACAGCCCGAAATTCATCGAGGAGGCGTACGCTGACGCTACGAGGAATCCACACGGCTACCTACTGATAGACTTGAAACAATCAACAGACGAGAATATGCGAATACGAAGTTGCATATTTCCAGACGATTCTACCAACTATGTGTACTTGCCAAAGAAAAGGTAATTTCGCCATCAGTAGTAATCATGTCGTGCTTGCGGAAGGACGCAGCTCTGCTTACGGCTTTCATACACGCAACACCCAAGGAGCGGAAGGCACTGTTAAAGGTGTGTGACAAGAGCCGCATTCGCTCAGTGTGTGAGTGCGCATACAACGTGTTGCGAGGTAACGTTCCTCTGGCGAAGAAGAGTAAAAGTCAGTTAAGCAAACACAAGGCGACGCTACGTCGATTGGTGAAACGCGGCGAAGGCTGGTCAAAGAAACGAAAGTATCTCATACAAAAAGGCGGTGGAATCTTTATACCATTACTCTTGAGTGCAGTACTACAAGCAGCATTGAGTAGATAAAAATGACTGGTATCAACAATCAGTTCTATTTGACACTGCCCAGCAACAGTTCGATGCAGTATTATCCGAAAAATACAGTTGCAAATTATATAACACATTTGCCGAGAGCTATTCAACTGGACGCTGGCGACTGGGAAATTGCACTTGTGGAAGCGCACTATCCCTGTACATTTCTATCGGTCGGTAATGACGAAACAATTGACATTTGCATACAACCGCAAGAGGAAGCAAAAGTGAACATAGAAGCGTTGGCGCGGGTTATGGACAGCAATGCCGATGTAACGCCAGTAGTGTCGGCTACTCCAAAACAAAACCACAGAATTAAATTGAAGACTGGTGATTACGCAAATATTCAAGAATTGTGTGATCATATCAATTCGCAAGAACTAGCGATTACTTTTGGTGTAAAGTTCACCGTTGAAAACTCATACAACAAATTCATTGAAGTATCGATGGGAACTGATGTTGGAAAAATTACATTAAGTCCAACGTTAGCGCTTCAATTGGGATTCGATCCGAATGAATTGACGCTGGAAGGTGATGCAGTTAACAAAAGCATCCGTTCGCCCAACATTCGTCTTGGCTTACCGTCACACATGTACGTGTATTGTGATTTAGTCGAGCCGCAGATGGTCGGCGATACAGTCGCACCGTTATTGAAAATTGTCAATATATCCACGTCTACTTATGTATACGGATTGCATAAATCAACATCATTCATCGATCCGCACTATGTGCCTGTTATGAATAGATCTTTTGACAGTGTGGAAATTGACTTAAGAGATAACATTGGTAATCATTTGCCATTCCACTTTGGAACGTCGTGCGTGAAGTTACACTTTAGAAAAGTAGCTAGTCATTAGCACAAAAAAAAAATGGAACATGCAAAGAAGATGGTAGTTGTGCCGCAAGAGTTGATTGATCGATTGCAATCAAATGCTACGGATAACAGACCGACTAATCTATCCAGCGAAAACAGCCTCGACGCGGAGATGCAACAAATATTGAATAACAAACGTATGGACGATAGTGAAAAGTGGAAATTTTACAAACAAGCGTTACATCGCTTCTTGCATATTGCAGAGAATAGACGTCAACCGATTAGCATACCAATTGTGGAGACGGGTGGGATTGAACATAGTCGACGAATGCACCCCGCTGCGGAAGGTGGTCCAGTGGAAGAGATTGTGGAAACGTTTTCCAAAACTTACAGATCTGATGCCCGCAATCTTTTACGTTTCATGAAACGTGACGGCAGCTTAATCAGTTGGGACAGTGGCTATTCAGTGTACATCAACGGTGTAAAAATCCCAGACTCAAATCTAGTGGATATCTTAAATTGCATAGTAAAGGTGCGTATGCGTGATTACACACCGCCAGGATGGAGGGAAGTGCTCAACGCATTGAAAGCGATGAACGTGCCAAAGGACTATATGAATAATCTAAGAGCGCTTAAGGAAATAAATGCCGAATATCGATCATCATTCACAGGAGGAGAAGGATCAGACGATGACGTGGAAGACACCTCAACTGAATCAATACTGAGAACACCGCTAATAAATCGACTACGATCGGCTAGAGGAAAGCGTGCAACATCTACACCGGTGCGAGCGGCAGAGCAGTTTGATTTTTCAAATAGAAACAAGCCGTCGTCAAATCTGGACAAGTGGGAAACGTACACAGGATAGGTTTTCATTATGGAGCGTTTGTATTGCAATCCCATCGAACCTTCGTCGTATGGTGGTGTAGCTCCTTTAGCGCGAGCTGCAAAACCAGTTTCAAAACGCAAAGTGATTGAATGGTTACAAACACAGGACACTTACACATTGCACAAACCGGCACGCAAGCGTTTCCCGCGCAATCCTTACATAGTGTATGGTCCATTTGAATTGTGGCAAGCGGACTTGAACGATATGCGTGGTCTTAGTAAACACAACGACGGCGTCAACTACCTACTGACTGTAATAGACGTGTTTAGCAAACACCTGTATGTGCGAACGTTGAGGCGGAAAGAAGGAGCTGAAGTGGCCAACGCTTTCGAGGAGATATTTGCCGAAGCGACTGACACACCTCGCTGTTTACAAACTGACAAAGGTACTGAATTCACTGGTGCCAAGACGAAAAGGTTATTCAAACAATACGGGATCATCTATGTCACTACACTAAACCCAGATGTTAAAGCGGCCGTAGTGGAACGCGTGAATCGCACTTTGAAAACACGCATGTGGCGATATTTGACTTACAAAAACACATATCGTTACGTAGATGCGTTGGACAAACTGGTTAGCACATACAACAACAGCGCTCACAGGAGTCTAGGCAATAGAATACGACCAGTCGATGTGACTGTCGACAATAAGCGAATATTGCATCAGGTATGGCGTCGCATGTTTGGTAAGATACCGCGTCGTGTTAAGCCAAAACTGAAAGTTGGCACCACAGTGCGCATATCTAAGGAGAAGGGTACATTCGCAAAAGGTTACGAGACTAATTGGAGTAAAGAAGTGTTTGTGGTCCGTCGTGTAAACACATTGATGCCTCTGCCAATGTACACTTTGGCGGATCTCAACGGTGAACAAGTGACTGGTCAGTTTTACGAATACGAATTACAAAAAGTGACAATATACAACGACCATCTGTTCAAGATTGCTGAAATACTAGACACTGCCGGTCGCGGTCGCAGTAAGCGTTATTTCGTCAAGTGGGAAGGTTACGGAGACGAGTTCAATTCTTGGGTAAGAGCGATAGATTTGCAAAATGCCTAATAGCAACCAGTTCTATTTGACATTGCCCAGCAACAGCTCAAAGGATTATTTTCCAAAAAACACAGTGTCCAAGTACACTACACATCTGCCGAGACAAATTCGATTAGAAGGCGATGGCGAGTGGGAGATGGCTTTGGTCGAAGCGCATTATCCATGTTCCTTTATGACTGTGGACGAGGAATCGTGTATTTGGCTCGACTATAAACTCGTTCTACCGAGTATTCCCGTCACACTCAGTGTCGAGCACATTATGCTAAAGATGAAACCCGGTTATTACAAGAACATAACCGATTTATTGAAAATGATCAATAAAGCGAAGGATGTCACACAGTACTTGTACTTTGAGTATGACAAAGAGCAGGACAGAGTCAAGATCACGACAATGGTGGACGGTATAAGCAAAGTGCATTTCACCGAAGCGCTGTCTCTCCAGTTGGGTTTCGATCCGTACGAGAACGTTTTGTCAAATGACCTCACAGCGATATGGCCACCAAATCTGACTATGGGACTGCCGACACACTTGTACGTGTATTGTGATCTGATTGAACCGCAGCTGATTGGCGACACTACAGCGCCGCTTTTGAAGATTATCAACATTGACAGAGAGAACTACACACATGGCGCGCATAAGACTGTGCATTTCACCAGTCCTCATTATGTGCCAGTTATGAAAGGAACATTTGAAACGATCGATATTGACCTAAGGGATCACGCTAGTAAAAAAGCGTCATTCCTCTTTGGGACGTCGTACGTGAAGCTTCATTTCAAAAGAGGAGCTCAGCGATGATGAATACAAATGATCCCTACATGGCGTACTATCGCCGCCAACAATTGCAGCAGACCGGCGGCAGTATCGATAGGGTATTTCGCGGTGCACCCTACCAGCGCGGACATGGAATTGGCAGTTTCCTAGGCGGTATGTTCCGCACCATCACACCGCTACTCAAGTCGGGAGCCTCTGCTGTGGCCAAAGAGGCGTTGAAATCCGGTGTTGGATTCTTGGGCGACATGGCCATGCACCAGCGGGACCCCAAAGAAGCCGCTAGAGATCATTTCAGCCAGTTTACAGACTCGCTAAAACGCCGGGCGGACGGCAAACTTCAACGTGTGCTAAGTGGCTGCGGCGGCTCTCGCGCGAAACACCGTCGCGTAACGCGAAAGAATACCGCGAAACACCGGCGCGCTACTCCTGCGCGAAAGACTAACGCGATACTCTCGCGTAAGAGAAACGCGAAGCGCGCCATGTCCGGCGGCCGTCGTGTCACACCTCAGTCTTTGGCGAAACTCCTTCGAGGAAGGTCGTCGTCGTCGTCATCCAAGAAGAAGGGCAAGAAGAGGAGGACAGTTAGAAGGAAGAAGAAGACGAGGAAAGCAGTGAGGAGAACGTCTATACGCGATATATTCAACTAACACACACGCTAGCAATGTCGTTTCTACATCAAAAGTCGTGTGAATGCGTCAAGACGGAATTGGACTTATTCTCCCTACCACCGACGCAGACCAGTATCGAGAGCGGCAAATGGATTCAGTACAAACCAATCTCCACACTGACTGATGATTCGCCCATCGAGTTTGTTGTGCCCGGCAACGGCGAAGAATACACCGATCTTTCGCAAACAATTTTGGAAGTTACAGCGTCTATTGTCAAGTCGACAGGAGCGGCAATCGCAGATGTCGAAGAATCGAACAAAATTGGCCCAGTCAACAATTGTCTGCACACGTTATTCAGTCAAGTCGATATGAGTATGAATCAGAAACTGGTCACACCACAAAACAACACTTATGCATATCGAGCGTATATCGAAACATTGATGAATTACGGCTATGATGCTAGGAAATCACATTTAACATGTGGACTGTGGAACGCGGACGACGCCGGCTATATGGACAATACTCTGGACGATAACGATGGACTAAAGGCGAGACGAAAAATGACAAATAAAAGTCGTGAAATCGATATGCTCGGTCGCCTACATGTGGACATGTGTAATCAGAACAAGTTCCTGTTGAACGGTGTGGAACTGCGTTTTAAACTGATCCGATCAAAAGATTCCTTCTCCATTATGTCGGATGATGGTGAATACAAGGTGCACATTGTTGATGCGAATCTCTGGATACGAAGGTGTAAAGTTAGCCCCACGGTACTGTTGGCGCACAGCAAGACGCTTCAGACCGGCACAGCTAAATACCCAATCACCAGAGTGGAATTGAAAACATTCACACTGCCGTTTGGAGTGAGGAGCAAAACTTTGGACAATGTGTTTCTAGGGCAAGTGCCGAAACGAATCATTGTCGGACTGGTCACGAACGCCGCTTATAATGGCGATTTAAAAAAGAATCCATTTAACTTTCAAAATTTCAAAACCAACTACTTCTCGCTGTACGTGGACGGTGAACAAGTGCCGTCCAAACCGCTACAACCACACTACGAAACCGGCAAGGGAAAATACGTGATGGCGTATCACAGTCTGTTTTCAGGCTCCGGCATACACTTTAGCGATGCTGGTAATCTCATAAATAGAGACGATTACGACGATGGATACTGTCTGATGGCATTCGATCTAACACCTGATATGTCAGCAAGCGACACAACTCATTGGAACCTAGTGCGCAACGGCAGTGTGCGTATGGAGATTGCTTTCGACACGGGGCTCACAGAGACTGTCAACTGTCTGGTATACGCAGAGTTTGACAACGTCATCGAAATCGATCGTCATCGCAACGTGTCTGCGGACTTTGGTGGTTAGATCGTCGGCAGCGGCGTCATCGTCCTCCTCCTCAGTCTACAACCAACATTCGCACAAGATGGATCGTTTATGCAGAGTACCGCGTAAAAATTTCGCATCTCCAATTATTGTGGATTTTCAATGTTTCAAGGACAACGCAAATGACTACATTCTGAAGGAAGTGTGCGTCTTGGAATTGGTCAGTGGAACACTGCTAATGCATCATATCGCCAAACCACCATTCAGTCGAGATTTCCTATCACAAGAGAAACTGCGTGAAAGCTATTGGCTCACAAAACACTGTCACGGATTGGAGTGGGACCAAGGTGATATCTGGTATCATGTGCTAGAGGAAAAGTTACGCGCATGTATCGCCAAACGACCGATTGTCTACGTCAAAGGTGCTGAGAAAAAAGAGTTTGTACGATACAATTTCATCGCGGATCACTGTACTACTAATGTCATCGATATCAACGATATTGGCTGCGGATCACTATCGTCAATCAACAGTCTACTATCAACAAACACAGTGCGATGTCGCCACCACAGAACAACTCACACACGATGCGCTCTAACCAATTGCATCACATTGCGCAGTTGGTTACATCTAAGTACAAATATCGATGACGCTGATGATTACGCTGACGATGGTGAGAGTGATACCAGTTCCTGCTTTTGTTTTGCTACTAGTACTACTACTCCTACTACTGACTGTGGCGTCGACACAGTAGAATGAATACCTTAGAGATACAAAAGTCTATGGCTAAACTGCCCGTACAGAATGTTGGTGTCTACGCTGCGGATCAATTGCCCCATTATATTTCACCATCTACTGCTATGATTGTGAACACTGATCCGCACAATGAAGACGGCACTCACTGGGTCGCTTTCTACCTTAACAAAGGAGGAGGAATAATTGAATTCTTTGACAGCTACGGCCAACCGCCACATCTTCAATTCTACCAAGGATTCCTGAGACGCAACGCTCGTCGCTACCTGTACAACGAACATCGCCTTCAAAGTGACAACACTCTGGTCTGCGGTCAATACTGCCTTGTATTCCTGTACTGCCGCACCCACTACGGTATGAAGATGACGGACTTTGTGCAGCTCTTTGAACACTCATCTACTGGCCACAACGACGCATTGATCAGAAGACTCTTTGCACAAATGTATACCAATTGAATTTTGAAATTTTGCATTTTTTTTCTCAATAAACTAGTTGTGTACTCAGAATAAAAAGAAATATTCTTATTATTTCCCATCCTCTCCTCCTTTACCCCAAAGTGGGGCAGACCTCTCATACAATGGCATTAGCAGGTGCATTCTTGTCTTCAACAATTCCTGTAGTATGGGGGAGCGAAAATCTCCCCCCTAAGCCATTATGTGTTAGGGGGAGCGAAAATCTCCCACCTGGTAATTAAACCAATTGAACAACAGTTTTCAACCACCTGAGGTCTCATAGGTCTATCCCACTTTTGGGGTAGACCTAACGTACAATTATAGGCCTGCCCCAAAATGGGACAGACCTATCATACAATGATTCTAAAGTAACATTCATATCTGAACCTGGTTTATATGAATTAACATATTCCTGAATATATATATATTTTTTTTTTACTTTTGTATCTTAAGATTATGTGAGGGGAGAAAAAAAAGACGAATGTATATATAAACAATTTGGCTATTTATTTACACACTTTAAATATATTTTACATCGAGTATGTGCTCCTGAACATTTGGGATTGACTAGAAAAAACGAGACTCGACACAAACTAATGACTAGAAAAAAAAGGAGCACATTTCTAAGTTTTACGAGACTCGATACAAACTAATGCCTAGATTTTTCAAAATAATATACAAGTCAAGTCACGGTCTTTGGTAATATGGCACAACCACTCAACGCTACTCATCCGCCGCCTCTTCATCGTCTTGAGGGATGTCTTCGGGCTGAGGTGGTACGTCAATATGTCCCCAAGGCAGTGTATTTACACCGTCCGGAAGGATGTAACGCTTGTCATCATTATAGCTCAAGGATAGCTTCTCGACTTGAACTGTGAAGACGCGGTGGTTTCGGGACTGGAACCTGGTGTTGATGGTTCTTTTCAACACGCCATTGAAAAGACATTCCCGATAGTCGTCAGAGGTTAGATTGTGTTTTACAACACCTCTAGCGACTCCCTTGGCGCGCTTCACCGTCATGACCTGCAACTCGTCATCTTCGGTCCTCTCCTCGAACTCGACAATATCCATGAAATAAAGTTTCGAGCGAAGACCGAGGTACTCGAGCAGAGGAAGACCGTTGCACTCATCCTTAAACTTTCCGATGACTTTGGCGTTGATGGGGCTGTAGCAGGGATGGTTCTGGGGGTACGCACTGGTGTCAAAATCATCCAGATGCTCCAACATGTCCTTATAAACATCTTCAGTCTGGACGTCGAACACGAAGCTGTCAGTGTCCATGTAGTCAACCTTCAGACGATCGCCGTAGCGGTTCTTCATCTTCCGAAGGAAGTCGTACATGAGCCACTTGCTCAGATCGAGGACACACATTCCGACGTAGAGCGGTTTGTCCAGGACGATATTGACTTTCGACATGTGGACAATGGCGACGTCATCGTTGAAGTAGGTTCGGTCCAGGAAGTTTGACTTGGCCACGTACTTCCTGAACATCTCCGGCGTACACACCAGTTTAGAGTTCATTCGCTTGCGAACATTCTCGATCGTCTTGCCAAAGACCGCATTGTTCATAAGCTTGAAAAAGTCTTGTTCAAACTTGGTCGTGGCCTTCTTCCTCAGTTCGGTGTTCATTAGGATGTAGCTCTCCAACCACCGAGACTGACGGAACGAGATGACGCGATGCACGTTGACAAGCTCCAGTCCGTTTTCCAGCGCCTGTTGCAGTATTCTGTAATGACAGATGTAGTTCTTCTTGTCATCCAGAGTCGTAACGAGCTTCTTGAATTTCCCTCCTGGCGGACGTTTGGTCTCGCAGCAGTAAGGAAGATCCTTGTGAAGGTCGTGCAGGTGGGCGGGGTAGCGAAGGTCAACTTCCAAGACGTAGCCCGTGGGTCCTTCGGGGTCCAACGCTGCAATATCCAGGGACGCGATCTCCTCGCGGCTGAGCCATTGGAAGTGTCCCTGTGGAAGACACTGGGACATGGCCCAACCGTAAAGGTTGTTGGCGTCCAAGTATAGCAGGTGATGCGTTGGCTCTTCAGGTCGTCGATCTTCAGGGCGACATCCATCATGATTGGCCTTGGCGTGTCTGGTGATCGCCTGGGAAATACCTCCTCTGATGCCTTGCTCGAAGAAAAGGTACATGTCAAAGTCCTGTATCGTATCAAGCTCCACTCGACAGGTCCTTAACATGACATCCCAGGCGTATGACGGTAGGGTGTAGTAGTGCGCAGGGTCTAGTTCGTATTCAGCCATCGACGTGTCCCTGAAGCGTTCAAAGACGTCAGTCAACAGCGCAATGTCACAGCGCAGGTACTTCTCGGCGTAGTCCTTAAGGTTCCTACAACCGAAGGTTTCCCACACGTTGCGAGCATGCTCGTAGTCTGCATCCGTGATGTCCTCCAGGGTCAGGTCGTTGCGAAAATCTCGCTGCAGAGGCAGTTCCGTAGTATCTTCCAACACGGCGTTCGACGTTACAAAGTTGTACGGGAACACGCCTTTCCTACGGACTAGTTCGAAGAGGTGGTCTTCGGGGAATCTCTTCCTCGTCTCCAAGAGTTGAGCTGGTGGAAGTGCGGCTGCGAGGCTGGCGAGGCTCAAAGCCAGGAACCTGTAGGTGTCTAGGAACCTGACTCTGAATCCTAGCTGCCTTTTTCCACGCCCTGGCATCCCAACCGGTGTCGCTGTTCGGTCGAACAGGAACCGCTTCGTAAAAGCGATGTACCGCTCTTCCGTGTGAGCCAACACCTCAACATCACCAGGGTCGACCGCCAACTCCCGCACTATGAAGTGAGCGTCGTAGTTGGAAAGGTTGTGAAAGTAGCAGTTGACTACTCGCTGCTCCCTGTAGCGTAGGTTACATGATCTGTGCGCAGCGCCACGGAACTCGCAGGGCGGCGCGTGGTTGTGATCACGAACCTTTGGGTCTTCGCTTGAAAATGTCGATCCGCAGAGGTAGCAATTCGTTGTCGAGTTGTACTGCATCGTTTCCGCTGGGGTCAGGACAGGGCGTAGATTTCTTGCTTCGTACAGGAAGTTCCACAATCGCTCAACATCAGTTTTCAACATCTCCATAAATGTCTTCGACGCATCATCCCCGAAGTAGACTCGAGGCTCAAACTCCTCAAGTCCGTACGAGTCGATAATCTGGTACGCAAAGGCGTATGGGATGTGGATGTGTGTGGCTACTCCTCCGTGCGGTTCATCGAGTTGTTCATCCATCTCGGCGGTCGGCAGTAGAGCACACTCAAAGTCCGCGTAGATGGTGAAACGCTCGCGTCTGGTGAACTCTGGATGGCTGAATTTGATTTCAGTCTTCTTCGGTGTATCCATGCGGATAGGGGCCGAAGCGGAGCAGTATCGCCTGTGCTCCTCCAGACGCTGAGCGCCCGTCAGACCGAGCTTGTTCGGACGGTTGTCAAAGTGCGCAAAGCACCGCTTACAGATGAATATCCTGTCTACACGTGCTGTGAGTTGGGGACGGATCAGTCGGCCAAGGTCTTTGATGTATGCGTAGTGGCTGTTCCCCTCCTCAGTCACGTACAAAAGGTCGCAATGGTCTTCGCGCTCCTGCCTACAAATCTTCAAGGGAAAGATGGTGTCCTGATACTTGGGCCGCCCGTTAGGTTTCTGACCCACGCGCGTGTGATCAATACCATAGACGTTGATGCTGATGTTGTTTGTCCGCTCAAACGTCTTGATACTCTTCAGAGCAACGGGGAATTGAAGGCCGGTCCAATCGTAGTGGGCGATGATGTCATCGGTGTACAATGCCGGTCTTTCGGGGTGATCTTGAACAAACTTGCTCAGGACTGCATACATAAAACACCGCTCATCGGTGTTCAATACGTTGATGACTGCTTTGGTGTTCTCTACAGCTGCCGGCAGTGGGAGCCAAGCTCGACCATCTTCACCTAGAGGAGTGTACTCGTTGATACCGACCTCCAAATCACGAACGCGAATGTATGTCCACCCGGAGCCGATATGCTCACACTCAGCCTTCTCTCTGATAAGCTTCGCAAAAGCTGTTGAAATGTAATGGTTCAGGTCCGAGGTCGCCGTCAGCGGAGTCATCTTCGTCTTGAAGTTGCGCAGGCAGGTGTTGTTGTGAATATTTTTGAATTCACACTCCAGCTTCAAGTTGACCTTAATGCTGCGGTGTTTCGCCAAGGTGTTCTCAAGCAACTCCGTAAGGCTCACAATCAACAACGCCATCACTTCTCCGATTGTTACGAGATTCTCCATCGGTCGCTGCAGACGGTAGGTTAAGAGGCGGTTGCAAAAACCCCGTTGAATAAGTGAGAATACGGGGCTTGACTGTCCTGCTCCAGTCATCTCAACATCATCGGGTTGCGGGTGTGTGCTCGTACCGGGTTGTGGCTCCGTGCTGGGTCCTGCCTGGGGTTCGTCCTGTAACATAGCCGCTCGGTTCAGGATCAGGTCCTTCATGATCGGGCAGGCGAACCGCTCATGTTGGTCCTTGTTGAACAGCCGGGTGAACTCCCGACCGCAGTATGTGCAAGAGAATCTTCGTTCTTGACCATCGGCGTGAAATTGCTTGGTGTGGGCTCGAAGGTTGTCTTCCCTCTTGAACGCGGTGCCGCATGTGTCGCATAGGAACCTGCAGACTCTGCTGTGGGTTGATTCCACATGTCGACGCAGGTTTATTTCGCGACGGAAACGGCGACCGCATTCATGGCAGGTGTGGTGGCCAGGACCCGGTCCTTCATCTGAAAATAATAACAAAAAACAGATTAGGATAACTAAAGATCCAATTCCCCTCTCTCGAGAATCACATTTAAAAATGGAGTTGTTAATTAAAAATATCAATTTTCGAACAGGGAATGTAATCTTCTGTACTGTTTGTCTACATTGATGATCCGGGGTTCAAAGCTAAGGATGTAGCTGCAATATTGAGCTGCACCAACCCTAAAGAAGCATTATGTTTTAGGGAGGAGCGAAAATCTCCCCCCTAGCAATTACATCAATGGTACACCAGTTGACAAACACCCGAGGTCTCATTTTTGCTCTAGTCTTCAATAATTCCTGAAGTATGGGGGAGCGAAAATCTCCCCCCTAGCAATTAAATCAGTTGAACTCCAGTTGTCGCGGTCACATTCTTCTAGTCGGTCAAGAATCTTGAATCAGAATTCAGATCCGACTTATGATAAGCCAGACCGCTCTGTTGAGTCGACTTGACGGGGCGAACAATAAAATAAGTCACTGTCATGTTATTTAATTTTTTTTTTTATAAACAGCTTTCTACTCGCGCAAAATAATTAAAGCTGTTAAATAAAAACAAGACTTTTATCACTCCCCGGTTATATATAGCATAACATATTCCTGTATTACTAACATTTAGGTCTGATTAAAACAATAATGCAACACACAAACACGTACCTTGCTGCGTTGGTGGTGGTGGTGGTTGTGGTCTCAAGCCATGGAATCTGATGTGGTGTTGCATCAAATTGTGACTACGCACGTACGCACAGCCGCAGATGGTACACTTGTGTGCGGCGTTCATCTTGAATATGGATTATAAAGTTTTGATAATCACAAATGATACAGCACAACACAAACGTTTTAAATAGTTTAAGGATGCTGGACGCAAATCACAAGTGATCATAATCAGCAACTAACACGAATCGGCAGAACGGAGCAGGATCGGACTATCACGTCTACGCGCACTGAACTCTCGAACTGAACTGAAGGAGGGCTGGCAATGTGGGGTGACGCTCCCGCTCTCCACTAATGGATTTCGGAGAAGGCCGAAGCAATAAATCTCAACCGCTGTCTGGGGTAAAGACCTCCTGCTGCCCCTGCTGCGCCTGCTTGGGGTCGGGTGCAGCTGCACCCCAGACAGGAGGGTGACGCGACGGTTATTTGTGTGAACGTCTGCGTCAAGCGCCAGCCTGTTGGGGTATCCAGTTACGGCAGCTGCATCCCAGACAAGACTGGACTCGTCGGTCGGTTGTGTGAACAGCTGCCTTGTTGAAGGGAATACTTGGTATCGATACACTCCCCTTCAAGTGCTCTAATCCAAAGCAATGCAATTATATTCTCCGCAAAATTTGCATTCACTGGTAGTTCAATTGTCCGCAGGCGCTGATGGGCTAGCTCTGTTGGTTGTAGAGTTACCCTGCTAAACTCTTGTATTACTTATCCAAAGTATGTCATGTGGGTACTGAGAATACTCGGCTTGACGAGGAGATTCCAAAAATGCAAAAACAAAAAAAAGGTCAAAAGTGCGGTGCGGGCCCTTTTTTTTGTAAACATCATCCAAAGTGTACGATGTGGGTACTCAAATGACTCGTCTTGACGAGGAGATTCCGAAAATGCAAAAAAACAAAAAAGGTCAAAATTGTGGTGCGGGCCCCTTTTTTGTAAACATCATCCAAAGTGTACGATGTGGGTACTCAAATGACTCGGCTTGACAAGACGAACAATAATCTGCAATCAGAATTCAGATCCGACCTATGATAAGCCAGATCGCTCTGAGGGGAGGAGGAGGAGGAGGAGGAGGAGGAGGAGGAGGAGGAGGAGGAGGAGGAGGAGGAGGAGGAGGAGGAGGAGGAGGAGGAGGAGGAGGAGGAGGAGGAGGAGGAGGAGGAGGAGGAGGAGGAGGTACTGCTGCTCCTGCTGGGGTAGAACACTCCATCTCTCACTACTGCCGAGCCTCATTGGAACGGGAATAAGCCTATAACATTTTTGGGATGGACCCATCGCCTTCCAAATATCTGCTCAATATCTCCTGTAGTTTGTTGTACTTATTGACGGTAAACTTAAAACTCATAAAACATTTAATATTATAATCACAATGAATACCTAGATAAACTGATCTTACCATGTTGCAAGAGATTATGTGATCCGTATCCCTTGCCGTGTCGTTATTTGATACTATTTAGTATACCTTTGAGTAGTATTAAAGCAGACGTATTTCCTCTGTTCTGTGATAAAAGATAATTAGCTAGTTAAAATGCTAATTGAAACAAATATGGTGTATTATCTAGTTATGGTTAGGATAAAATAACCTGTAGCTTTAATTAATATCTACTTTGTAGCAGTGTCAGACAAAGGGGCATAACCCTAATGACGTACTATGATTTAAAACAGCAAAAGATTTCTCCTCCACACAAAAATAGGAGAAGTGTAGTGCAGATTTTTGTTGTGAAACGCGTGGCTTATTTAACAGACAGACGGATAAAAATATGTTAACACAATTTAAATATCCCCGCTGCACACAACATTTCACTGCTCAAAGCGATGTAGAAAATAAACTTATTTGATTTATATGGATAAATAAATTTCTTACCTGTAACATCTGGTATTGCTAATAATCTGTCCAAAATGTATTAACAGCTGCAATAAAAATAAAAATTATTCCCCATGTTAATCTTATGGGCAAAAAACTAACTTTGAGGGCAACCCGTGCCTTTCAGATTAAAAATATCGAAAAATGAAAACCTTTATGCACAACCACAAATCAGAACGAATATTTTGGCACCACGATCTTAAAATCGGTTTAGAAATAACGGAGGAGTTCTCTTAACAAAAATCGGCTTAGCGTATAAAAATAATAAACTTACTTTTTAATTATGAACACCAGAAAGGGTATAGCTTTTTCTTATAAATAACTATTCTTTGACAGTAATTTTACCCACAAAACAACATTACAACACTAACGATTATTTTTATTATTTTAACTTGACCTTATTTTTACCTCAACACACAACACAACTAATGTATCTCAATCCTATTCAGTAATACAAGCAATGAGTGCGAGTAAATAGGATCTCAGAATACAAAAGAAGGATTTTAAGTTAAACTTTGAAAATGGGGTTTTCGGGTCCCAGAAATTGATCGGTAAAATCCTTAACCCGAGGCAAAATACAATTCTCGCTGGAAAAATCATTTGAATACTATAAATGTTATTATTGGGCTTAAGGGGTTTCAAATCGAATCAAATAATAAAAACTAACCAGTGAGCTGTGATCAGTTCACGCGGCATATAAGAACAGAAAAAAATTATTTTAAATAATTTATTTCAATAGACAAACTACTTACTTACTTACTTTGATACTCCTTCACTATCCCGTAGACTCGAAGTGAGTTTTGGGAGCGTCAGATCTGCCATTTTGGGGAAGGATATTTCGTTGTTAATGCGCCTGTTTGAGGTATTTGTTAGGTTAGATTTAGGATGACATCAATGTGGCAAAAACGGACAAAGTTTTGTTAGACTATTGAAAAATGTAATGGTTTTGATAGGCTCTACTAAGTTAATCAAGTTTTGTTTAAAACAATCTTTTAAACCGTAAAAACTATTTTGGATCAAAAAACATTTTTAATTCTCTCTTGAATTTTTTTACATTATTGATTTGCTGAATTCTAGTTTGTAACAACTGAAAAGATTTACTGCCTATGTAGTCTGTTTTTTTCATATAATTATTAGTGAATTTCCTATGGAAAGTGAACTATTAGCATGACCCGCACGGTGAAACTTAAGCCCGGGACCACCATAGAAGTTCCTAACGTGACCCCCTGAACACGTTTTGGGGGGTCGTTCAAAATTTTATATATATATATATATATGTATATATATATATATAATGTAATGTATATATATATATGTACATATATAATGTTTATATATATATATATATATATATATATATATATATATGTGTGTGTGTGTATGCACTCTAGCGGTCGCATTTTTTGTCCGATTTTCTTCAAATTTGGTAGGGACGTTCCTTTCTATAATCTGTTGGACAAGTTCGTTGGGCAAAACAATCGGAAAACTCTAAACCCCTTGTTTGGGGATTAATCTTTCAAATTTCGAGTTTTTGGACCCAAAAAGGGTCAGAAAAGCCCCGGATGTGACATTAATGCATGTTAAAAGATGGGAATTAGTGTGACAAAACTTTTAAGCCCCCTCTCGTTATTCTAGCATAAATAGTTACCGAGTTATTAAGGAAAATGTGTATCGACCAAACACAGTACGTTGTCTTATGGGGATTTTACATTAGAAAAGCCTATTATTCATTTTTGGTGTACTTTTATCATCCCCAACAACCTCACGCCTACTTTAAAGCCTAACTGGACCTTCTCCTAGCCTTATAATGTGCAAATTGTATTCCCACCATTGCAGGTAAATAGAAACAGGAGCATCAGAACAGCCAAAAAATGAATATTTTCAGATTTGAATAAAAATTGGAATAAATGTATGTTTTTAACGATTTTGAATTTTTATAGTTTTTTATGTGGAAATTCACTTCCCTCACGTCAGCGTGCTGCGTGCGAACTCGTTTATTTATTTTAATTTAATTTTTGTTCTAATACTGTATTTATGAACAGTATTATATATTCAGGTTAACAAGTCTTAACATAAACAGCAATTTCAAAAATGTACAGGCATGGTAACGTTACAATCCCCATGTTTACAAACAAATATTTGCAATGAGTTCTGTGGTTGAATTGCAAAATGGTGCGCAAAGCTCGCTTTTGCCAAAGAAAAACATAATTAAAATTTGAATCTGGTGCAGCCCAAAGGGGGATAGAGTAGGAGGTGTTGACTCAAGCAAACAACAGTAGTCATTTTTAGCGAACCTACGTTCTGCAGATTGCTGAGTCTTCTTAGAACAAAAACGCCATTTGCCAATTTGCTCTCGAATTTTGATAGTTGTTCACTCCAGTCGAAACTATCGCTCAGTCTCAGCCCCAAGGAGTACGCCGACTTTTCTTGACGCAACTTTCATAACGACATAACGACAGCCACTTGATTGAATTTGGAATGCTGTTTTTGGATAGTTCGATAGCAAATGTAATTTGTTTGTCTGGGTTCAATTTCAGCTTGTTCTCTTCACAAATCTCAGCCAATACGTTAATTTTGAGAAAAGAATCTGCTTCGAGCAAGTCAAAGTCTTGATTGTTGGTGACCAGAGTTGTGTCGTCGGCAAAAATGAAAAGATTTTCATTTGTTATAACATCAGAGGTGTCGTTGATATATACCAAAAATAGGAGAGGACCGACTTTACTGTAGTGATTTATGTTTTTGTTTCATGAAAAATCTCAGTGTCTTGGGTCCTTTTTCCAAGTACGATTTGAAAATTTTGTGCTAGTCCATGGACACTCAGATTAACCAAATTCTCTAGCAGAATCTCCGCATCAACGCAGTCAAATGCCTTAGACAGCTAACTAGCTAACTCCGATTCTCTAGTGTAACCTCAACCATTCTAGAAGCCAGGAAAAAATAGAACGCTAAGTCAGCAGCATTGGCCTGGTTCAGAAATCTTTTATCTAGGTCAGTGCTGACTGACTCAAGAAGTTACGGTAAGCCATTAACTGGGCCAGAGAGGAGAGAGGGGAGAGAAGCTTGGTGGAAGGAAGAGAAGAGGAGGAGAATTCAATTGATTGTGAGCATCCTCGAGGAGACAGTTCGTCGGGTCACCAAATTTTATGTAAGGCCTTGCATTCATATTTTGTAGGTACTCCACTCTTCCCTCAACCACACTTTCACTAAGATCTCGTAATTATAAATTTATATATTCTTAGTTGTATTTTAACCCTTTTCTTGAATTGAGATTTGTTTCAAAAATTTGTTAATTCATTGATTCTTGTTTCCAAATTTTCGTTGTAGTTGTGTTGCTGGTTGGTTGTTATTAAATTTAACTTGTAAATGACTGAATAAATAACATGTTTAGTGGTCTACCATAGTTTTAATACGCCCCAACTTAGATTGTGGAGGCTTTGCCGGACTGTAGTGGTTTAAAGGAGAACCACAGAGTAAGACTGTGTGTACTAGTGTAAGATTATTGGGAAATTTAATTTATAAAATGATAGCAGGTCAGAAAAAAAGGTTAAATAATGAGATTGTTTGTTTAACATAAATTCTTTAGTGCAAAAATGATTAAGCTGTCCCTTTATTTAAATATAATACGATGAAATTTACTGTTAATCCAAAATTAGTTGTAGCCTTTGATTAATTCATTGAAAAGTTCTATTAAATATTTTAAATAAAATGGGTTTAACTTGCTCTTATTTCTATGCAACACGTTAATGGATTTTTCCTTATACAAATTTATTTTTATAGGTTAAAGAAGGGAGATTTACTTAATTAGCTTCCTTATATAAACTAAAACTTCCCACCCTTTCCTCAGAAGTAGCATTCCGAGAGTTAAGAAAGAATTCGGCTTACATAAAGGACATTTTAATAGTTCCTCGAAGTTGTGAAAGTTTTAAATTAGCACTGGAACGTTTAGTATTTGAAAATATTTTGACAGATGAGGATTCTGGAAAATTCCCTCTTTTGAATCAATATAAAGATTTGTTAGATAAATGCATATGAAGTAGTTGATGACGGACCTCAGGGAGCCCTGACTCCAAACAGTATTATATATGGATAAAATTAAACTTTCTCAAGGAGATAATCAAGAATATGCGAATAAACTTGTTATAAGGCATGAGGCCTGGTTCAGAAATCTTTCATCTAGGTCGGTGCTGACTGACTCTAGAAGTTACGGTAACCCATTAGCTGGGCCAGAGAGGAGAGATGGGGAAGAAGCTTGGTGGAAGGAAGAGGAGAGGGGGAGAATTCGATTGGGAGCATCCTCGAGGAGACGGTTCGTCGGGTCACCAAATTTTATGTAAGGCCTTGCATACATATTTTGTAGGGACTCGACTCTTCCCTCAACCACACTTTCACTAAGATCTCATAATTATAAATTTATACACTCTTAATTGTATTTTAATTCTTTTCTTTAATTGATATTAGTTTCAAAAATGTTTTAATTCATTGATTCTTGTTTCCAAATTTTTGTTGTGGTTGTGGTTGGTTGTTACTAACGTAACTTGTAAATGACTGAATAAATAACATGTTTAGTGGTCTACCATAGTTTTAATACGCTCCACCTTAGACCAGCATCGACCGCGCTGATACAGAAATTTACTTCTATCTTTTTCTTGATACAGAAACTAAATATCACATTGATAAACACAAATGTCACATCGTTAATATGTTTCCTGATTTGCCCACGTGGGAGTCACTTTTCCACCATGCTATGGGTCGTGCAGCTTCTTGGCTTCTTGACGCCTTGTCTCTGATTGGTTTTCACTGAAGAATCGGCTTCACTGTTCTTCTGATAAAGGCTGCTGGATTTCGGTAGAGGGATGCCGCATCAATGTCGTACTCTTCCAGCAATTTTATATTCGCATCCTCTATATATTCACTTCAATATGTTCTAAAGGTCTCCTCTAAATTCTCGCTTCTCAATGTTCTCCACTCAATACTCACATCTCAATGTTCTCCACTCAATAATCGAAGGCATCAACCTCCACATCCTCCTCAGAAGCGTAACACTGCCAACCACGACTCATCGCTCCCAGCAGACTCCACCTTCTCCACTGCCTCCTCCACTACCATGCTTCTGCAAAGGCAGCTCCCCCCAAAAGAACAGTGGCCCAACGAAATATTGTTATCGCGATAAACCCCATAGTGAACAGGAGAGATGAATTGTATGTCCTTACTGAAGATAAGCAACAAATTAATCAAAATTGTTTCCTAGGTTTTTAAAAAATAAATCGAAATCGTTACCACGGTAATCAATTAATTTTAGTAGACTTTTAACTATTTAAATTAAGCTATCTTCTCTATAAATAAAATATACCCCCGTTGAAGCAATCTTGCCAATTTAGCGAATTTAAAGTGGTACCTAACTATTTCACAGAAGCCCCTTACTAACTTTCATCAAAGCATAGTCTAAATAAGCGAGATGTGACATTTTAATTATTCCAAATAAGAAAAATATTACGTTGGTTTGCTGCATCAAGGTCCACAAAAATTAGGGTTTTATGCAAATACCAATGGATCAACACCAGATGAAGCGATGAAGCAACTTACGAAGTTTTATCAATTTATGATCAAAAACAAGCAAGATATCACATGTTTCTTATTCTCCATAAGGATAACATTATAGCTGCTGAGTACGCAGGTTTGCTGCCATGGGGACCACTAAAAATAGGTTTAGTATGCAAGTATCAATAAACCCCAACCATATAAAGCCATATATAACTAATGTATTTTAGTTAATAAGGAAGATACAAAATTGTACTTATTCTACATAAGATTAACATTGGGCCACGTACTGTGTTCAGCACGTGCAATATAACCGATTGACGTAGAGCTATAATTAAAATTACTAATTTGTTTTTTAAGCTGAATTCAATGGCGTAAACTAAAATTTGGGTTTAAAATAATTATATGTTACAATTTCAAAACCCCCATTTTTGAGGTAGAAAACCCCCCATAAAATGTGCAACCTATCTGGTTTTCGAAAAATACTTATCTATCTGGAATTCAAAAAATAGATTCAGCCTTAAAGTTTATACCAATACGAATTTCATTAAGAACGGACTATTTTAAGAAAATTATCTTGCCTACTTCTATATTGTTTGTGCTTGATAAAGAGAATACCTCGAAATATTGAAACAAAATGGTGTTAAATTTATTAAGTGTGTAAGTATATTGCGAGCCCCGTGCCTCTGATGTGTTTACAGGGCGCTTGGCGAAGTGTGAGAGGGGCCAGGAAAAAGACACAAGACTGCTCTGAAAACAAATTATATTAAAGCAAACTGTGAAGTTAGGAACTGAACAATTATAACACAAAAATAAATTGAAACAAATCTAATCTAAAGTTACAGAATAAAAATAGTTGAAATGAAATACTACAATTTGCCCCTTTTTACGGAAATTAACAAAACAACAAGATTAAAGATTAAATGTAATGATATTTAAATTTTACGTTAATGGTAAAGGAAAATCGGCTTGAAATTACATACTGAAAATAAATGGACAAAGAAAACTAAAATGAAATTATAATAAACCTTTACATCATTAATTAACTTATATTACAGGTTACAATACATTTAGTTGAAACCCTTACTCTTTTACACGAATATCCAATGAAGCACACAGAACACACACAGAGTCTCCTATCTATTATCTCTTCTCCCGTGTTCCTCGATGATCCCAGACTCCCTTCCTCGGTCCTCTTCTTCTCCCCCCATCCAGATGACCTTCTCTCTGGCTTATGTCCGGTAGGGTGTGTGGCTTAAAGGTTGTTGATAAGTTGATATGTTCGTTGGAAGCGCACCCTACCGGTCATCGCCTAGCAGCTCACGTCAGCTGGGAAAGTTCATTCGAATGTCAACGCGTTACCTGAGATCGTGAGATTGAAGGACTAGTGACGGTGGCAGAGCTTGAAATAAAAAAAATAGAAAATGTGATAATGTCTATCGTGAGTTGTGTGTGACTTATTTACAAACAACTAAGTTACTCAAATACTTTCCCTCTTTTTCTGTTCGCTGTTATAAAACTACTTAGCTTAGGTAAAGGAATCAGCTGTTATCAATGGGTAGATAGATTGTTTATTAAAGAAATTGACATATGTTTGTACTCTTAATTAGGTGAAAGGGACTAACAATCATATATTGCAATCATGGGGACTTTCTAAAATTGTACTTAATAGTTTTACAATCAAATTTGATATTAATAAAAGTCTAATTAGTGATCTCTAATAATTTAATGAAAGTCACTGTTGGTAGTCTTTAGCTGCTAGAGAATTCAAGATGGTAGCCAATAAACAAAAGTTCTCTAGGCTATATTTTAAAGTCCTGATATTATTTTCGAAGTTTATATATGTAAATTTGATTTACTGTAAAAGTAATAGCCTATTTCAGATATAAAATTTATGCCTAAATATTTTAATAACTCTTGAGGTAATTTATATTGGTGAGGTCTTGAAGTTTGTAGTTAGGCCTACTAAATGAAATAATCTCACCGGTTCAGCGACATATTTCTTCGCCAAGATATTAAATATGCTTGAGGAGGCCAAATAAAGGGAGGTAAACCAATCTAGGCTCCGATGACTATAACAATATTAGACTTTTGGGGTCTAAATACTGTTTATGTGGGGACAATCTAAATGCAGTTTGGGACAGAGTCACCAAACATCTAACACAGGCCATGTCTTCTGGAGGAGTCATTGATCTCCAGGTGCATTCTCTGTTGATTGCTATAGGATTCACAGAACTAAACACAAAACACTAATCTTGAGCCCAAAGATACTTTCTCTGGAGGAAACACATGTTCACTTCTGGTTATAAAATGAGATCAATTTTGAATTGTAAATACTTAGGCTATATATAAAAATGTGATTTGAGATAATTGTACAGAATGAATCTTTAAATTAATTAAATGTTAAGTAGGCTATTATGAATTATAATAAAATATCTATTCATGGGATTAAATGATTAATAACTAAAGTGAAATATTCAGAGGGATGAAATAAATTAAAAACAATACTTAATTATTATATTAAACTATATTAATACATCATTGGGGAAATGTAACGCACGGGGGCAAACATGTATTTTAACATATTGAATAATTAAACACGGCGCATATGTAAAATATGATAATTAATTATTTACAAATGTATGAAAATGTTTACATAAAAAGTGAATCATTGCAAGATTGACGAAGGAAATTAAATTTGAAATAATTACATTAAGAAATTTAGAGTCATATTTTACTTACAATATGAATGCTAGTACCGTAGTAATGGTAATACTTAAGCCCGAAACCATGATAACGTTTAGTTTTGAGGCCCCCAGATATCAAAAACACCATTCGTTCAATTTCTAATATATGTGTTCATAGGCACGATAACTTTCGTAAAAATATCCGATCTTGATAAAATTTTATATAAACGTGTAAGGCAGCATCTATTGTCATGAGTTCGAAACCAGACATATCGCACCATTATTAGGGGGGTTTCGTACCCCAAAAATGGGTTTTTGAACTTTTTACATATAATTATTTTTAAAACCAAATTTCAGTTTGCTCTATTGAACTTAGCTAAGAAAACAAACAATTTTTCATTTTGAATTATTGCTCTACGTCAATCGGTTACAGAGATATTGCAAGTGATAAACACAGTTGGACAATTCTTGATTATGAAATAATTAATAATACAAATAATCTGATTGAAATTAACATTTAAAAGGCATTCTATAGGGCTCTGACATTTCTGAGGCTATATTCTTTGTTCTTTTATTTTCTATAAGATTTATATTGCTTTTAAATTGTATTAATATTACTATGTAGTTAACCAACAATTCTAAATTTCAGTTTTTTCAACATTGATACCAACATTTGTAGTTGTTATTTCATTAAAGTATTGTTATTATTGTTTATTGTTACAGTACGTTGTCCAATGTTACTCTTATGTAGTATAAGTACATTTTTATACCTCGCATATTAATTAAACTTGGTATGTGGCTTCATATGATTGGGGTTTATTTATATTTGCAAAAAACCTGATTGTTTTGGTCTTTTTATTCAGTTAAGCTGCGTACTCAGTCCTAATATGTTTCTTTTGGAGAATAAATAAAATGTCATACCTCGCTTAGGTATAAATATTCGTTGATGAAAATTAGAAAGTCGCTTAGTAACTTAGTGAGAATACCATTTTAAATTCGCTAAGCACGCAGGTTTTTTGTAACGGGGTTATTGATAAAATTTGGTACAAACGTGTAAATCAACATTTATGAATTTAAATTCGAAAACCAGACGGGTCAATCTGATCCAACCAAAGGGGTTATTTGTCACCATTAAATTAAGCTTAACAAAACACACAATTTGGTGTTTTCTTCATTGCTCTACTTCAATTGGTTACAGAGATATAGAAAGTGGTAAACACAGTACATTATCCAGTGTTATTCTTATAGAGATTAAGAGAAATTTCATATCTCCCTTATTTACGAACGTATTCTGACGAAACTTGGCATATCGCGTCATCTGACTGTGGTTTATTGTTATTTGCACATAAAGCATTTTATCCTGATGTTTACCCTTAGCAGAAAACCTGCGTTCTCAGCCCCCATGTTATTCTTATGGAAATAAAGTTGATTTCTATATTGATATTGCATGGAAACCAACTTTTTGGGTTCCTTGTTTCAACAAACCTGCGTCCTCATCAATAATTTTGTTCTCATGTAGTATAATTCAACTTTTTAAAATCGCTTATTTGTGAATATAATATGCATCGGAAATTCGCTGAGAATGTAGATTTGTTGCGATGGAGAATTACATTTTAATAACATTATAATTAGTAGCTCTTACAAGTGAATATAATTAATCCCAAATATACAGGATTGGACAAAAGTCTGGAATATAGTTAATAACTCCTGAACTAATGGTTAGAATTTAATAAAACTTGAAAAAAGCTAAAGCTGTTACTTTTGACTGGGTCAACCCTTTACAACAAGAGTTTCGCCGTTGTGTTTTATTAAAAAATACTTTTAAAATGAGGTGTAACTTGACATGTAGGCTTCTATTTAAAAATTTTACAACTTCCTCCGTGGGCCGTCCCCTGGTCATGCAAAATATTAGTGAAATACGTGTAGATGTGGTTGACAATATCAAATACAAACACTTTAGTTTTATTAAATTCTGGCAAGTATTTCAGGAGTTATTAACTATATTCCAAATTTCCTCTCAACTCTGTATGCTGTAACTATTTGTAAGATACGTCCCCTTCTCTCAACGCTATAAATAAGCACTAAAACATATATTTATGAAGTCGATATGTTTATTTAACCATCTGACCCAATAAAATTTTTTATCTACAAGATTAACATTGAAAATTTAGAGTCCAATGAGGGCAGATTGCTCAGGGAATGTGTGTAAACCCGTTTCTTAGCAAGCGTATCTAAGAATAAACTATGTTTCAAATTACATTTAAATCCGTTCGGTGTTCCTGAGATTTAGTGACGAGTTAGTAAGTGGTATTTAGATTAAAAAGATTTAAATAATATTAACTTCAGCAAAAGTGAAATTACCTCAGAAAATTAGAACTAAATAATTCTGTTCATTAATCATTCCGTGTGTAATTTATCATGCTTATTATGGTGTGTAAATGTCTTAGTGATAACTGTTGTAACTGGTACAGATTATCTATTATCAATTATCATAAATTTAAAAAAATTGATAGTAGGCCTATCCGTTTTGGTCATAGAACAGTAATACCCCGTCGCAGCAAACCTGCGTACTCAGCGAATTTCCAATGCATAATATTTGTCTGAATTCCACATAATGCCGCGTACCAAGTTTCATAAAAACATATTCACATATAAGCGATTTTAATTATTCTCCATAAGAATAACATTGGTAATGAGTACGTAGGTTTGCTGAAACAAGGAACACAAACAATTGTTTTTTATGCTAATATAAATATAATTTAACTAGGCGAAGCCACATACCAAGTTTCATCAATATTCAATCATAAATAAGCGCTATATAACATTTTAGTTATTCTCCATAAGAATAACATGGGGCTGAGTACGCAGGTATGCTGCTACAGGAATAACCAACAAAAAATCAATTTTTTGTGCAAATATCAATATACCAGTACTATTTGAAGCCACATACCAAGTTTCATCAACATATCAAATCGAGATATCAAATTTTATTTATTCTCCATAAGGATAACATTGGACAACGTACTGTGTTTAGCACTTTGAATATCTCAGCAACGGTTGGGCGTAGAATCACAATTTAAACACCAAAATGATTGTTTTGTGGAACTGAACAGATTTCTAAAAGCAAATGTGAAGTTTAAATTAAAATAAACTGAGGAAATGCCAAAAACCTTTTTCCCATAAGATTAACATGGGAGATTTTACGAGTAGGTTTTTTTGGATTTTCTCCGCAACCACTTAACCTAGGTTAATAATTCAAAATACTTTATTATTTGTTTTTTTAAGCTCTATAACATGGTCAAAACCAAAATTAAGTTTTAAAAAAATTGTAGGGGGAAAAATTTTTACTCAAGTTATCGCATTTACGGACACACACACACCCATATATATATATAAATTTGAACGAATAGTGTTTTTGGCATCTGCGGACCTCAAAACAAAAATTTATCATGGTCTCGGGCTTAAGTCTTACCATGAGACCTACGGTAATAGCTTCTTCCCTATAGGGGAAATTCGCTAAAAATGATGGCTTAATTATTGTTTTGGTAAAGTATTGAGGTATATATAACATAAGGTTGAGTAATCCGAAGGTACTCTATAAGAAACATTACTACATTAAGAAAGAAAGAAGATTTGACACCATTGACCACAGAGCTCTTATTAGTGAATTTCCTTTGGAAAGTTAACTATTAGCATGACCCGCACGGTGAAACATAAGCCCGAGACCACCATAGAAGTTCCTAACGTGACCCCTTGAACACGTTTTGGGGGGTCGTTCAAAATTTATATATATATATACGTATATATATATATATGTATATATATAGAATTGCCAATATATGTGTTTGCACTGTAGCGGTCACATTTTTTGTCCGATTTACTTCAAATTTGGTAGGGACATTCCTTTCTGTAATCAGTTGGACAAGTTCGTTGGGCAAAACAATCGGAAAACTCTAAACCCATTTTTTGGTGATTAATCTTTCCAATTTTCAGTTTTTAGGCCCAAAAAGGGTCATAAGAGCGCCAGATGTAAAATTAATCCATGTATAAAGATGGGAATTAGTGAGGCGAAACTTTTAAGCTCCCTCCCGTCATTCTTGCATAACTATTTACCAAGTTATAGAAGAAAATGTGTATTGACCAAACACAGTACGTTGTCTTATGGGGATTTTGCATTAGAAAAGCCAGTTATTCATTTGTTGGTGTACTTTCATCATCCCCAGCAAACTCACGCCTACTTGAAATCCTGAACGGATCTTCTCTTAACCTTATAATGCGCAAAATTGTATTCCCAGCATTGCAGGTAAATGAAACCAGGAGCATCAGAACATCCAAAAAATCAATGTTTTCAGATTTAAATAAAAATTGGAATAAATGTATGTTTTACACTGATTTTGAGTTTTAAAAGTTGTTTATGTGGGAATTCACTTCCCTCACGTCAGCGTGCTGCGTGCGAACTCGTTTATAAATTGTCGTGTCTCGGAGTGTACACGCAGATGATAACTGTTTTGCACAATTATTACACCGGTAGATCGGCGGGAGTGTGGTGTAAAGATGGTGTCACAGAGAGCTTCGACACCTCAATAGGCTTGAGACAGGGCTGTATAGGAAGTCCAGCCATGTTTTGTTTGTTTGTAAATGACCTGCCAGACACGGTGGGTGGAGGGTGTATTTTCGATGGAAGCAAAATAAACATGATTATGTATGCGGACGACATAATTCTGCTTGCCCCAACCGCTACAGTATTGCAGCATATGATAACAAACTTAGAGAGGTATTGTGACACTTGGAATTTACAAGTAAATTTAAACAAATCAATAGTAATGGCTTTTAGGAATGGTGGAAAGCTGCAGGAAGGTGACAAGTGGTGGTATAAGGGTGAGAAAAGTTGAGGTGGTAAATAATTATAAGTATTTAGGGATCACCTTTACAAGTACATTGTCATGGAATCTTCATTTAAAAGAAAAGTCAAGCATCGCAAAATTTGCTTTAAATTCAGTATGGGAAAAATTAATAAAAAATCGTGAAATTACTCTTATTAGCAAACTCGTGTGATATAATTCAGTAGCATGGTCAATTGTATGTTACGGTGCTGAGGTTTGGGGGTTTAAGGAAAGCGAGTGCGTAGAATCTGTACTAAAATTGTTCATAGCAAAATTATTTCGTCTTCCTTGCGATACACTTAGAAACGGGGTTAGAAAAGTTATTCTTTCATACTCTGGCTTTAAATTTAAATTATATTATAAAAGTGCTATGTTTACCAAAGTACCGTCTTCCATACGTCCTAGCTAAACAAGTTATTAGGAAAAATATTTATTGCATCCATGATTGGAAAATATTTGGCCAAAAATGTGATCAAAATTTAAATTTAAATTTTGAGTCCGTGAGTTTGGGAGATTTAGCGTTGCAATTGGCAAGAGTGGTAGAAGAGTTAAAAGCCACGTGGTGGACGAATTGTGTCGGTAGGACTCGTACTTCATTGTTTCACAAACAGCTGCTGTCCCTTGACCTCGGCGAGAGGAATCCACTACACGATAACGATATAGACGTTATCTCTTGGGCCATTAAAGCCAGAGCAGAACTTATAGATTTAAACTTCAAGCCGTGAATGGAAAGGAATTATTCATGTTCGCTATGCAATTTGAACGAAAGTGAGACAGCGTTTCATTTTATAGTCATATGCCCGGTTTTTATGCATTTAAGAGCTATTTATCTTGGTAAAGGATCTCTTAATCAAATTGAGTATGAGGAGTATTTAAACGGTAGGAATTGGCGGGAGCTCTCAAAATTTCTGAAGGCCGCATGAAAATATAGAGGGAGTTAATTAATGAGTTTAATTTTGTCTAGAATTTTGTCTAGTAGTCAACATTTGTTTTATAATTAGGGTTTTATTTACTACATTAATTAATATACCCCCATTCCAAAAATCCCTTTCTGCTCCGCCCCATTGGTTTTCAAAGTTATGTTTACTAATTTAGTAATAAATATTAGTAATTTTGTATAGTATTTGATTATATAGCTGCCATTGGGTGGAAAGAAGGGTACGTGAGACACACACACATAGACCTACTCCCGTACCAACAATATTGTTGGGTTCCAGCATTCTGCCATCCAAAGTTTTATGTTTGACACTAAACTAATAATGGTTTGACACCAAGTAATGGTTTTTATTAAAATGGCTATAGTAGAAATATTTTACCACCGGGAACCAACGGAAGTCAATCGTAATCAAAATATACCCCCGTCGCAGCAAACCTGCGTACTCAGCGAATTTCCAATGAATGTATATGTTTCTCACTACCACATAAAGGCACTTACCAAGTTTTATAAAAATAAATTAATAAATAAGTGTTCAATAGCATTTTATTTATTCTCCATAAGAATAACATGGGACTGAGTATGCAGGTTTGCTGCAACAAGGAACCCAAAATATGTGTTTTATGCAATTATCAATTTAATTCAACCAGGTGAAGCTACATACTAAGTTTTATTAATTTATGTTAATAATTAAGGGAGATATAAAACTTTACTTATTCTCAATAAGAATAACATTAGGGCTGAGTATGCAGGTTAGCTGCTACGGGGACAACCAACAAAACATTTGTTTTTAGCTCAAATATCAATATACCAGTACAACATGAAGCCACATACCAAGTTTCATCAATATACATTCATAAATAATCGAGATATCAAATTTTATTTATTCTCCATAAGGATAACATTGGACAACGTAGGCCTACTGTGTTTAGTACTTTGAATATCTCTGCAACGGTTGGACGTAGAATTACAATTTAAACACCAAAATGATTGTTTGTGGAGCTGAAGTGATTGGTAAAAGCAAATGTGAAGTTTAAAGTAAAATTAACTGAGGAAAAGCCAAAAACCTTTTTCCCATAAGATTAACATGGGAGATTTTATGAGCATGTTTTTTTTGATTTTTTCCGCAACCACTTAACCTAGGTTAATAATTCAAAATACCATATTATTTGTTTTTTAAGCTCTATAACATGGTTAAAATCAAAATTAAGTGTTTCAAAAATTTTAGGGTGAAAAATGCAAAAAACTGATTTTTGGAAAATTTAAAACCCCCATAAACCCCCCTTCCCATAGTCCGATATTTCTGGTTTTCGAACTTAAAGTCATAAATATCACTTTACACATTTGAGCCAAATTTCATCAAAATCGGACGTTTTTTACTCAAGTTATCGCATTCACGGACACACACATATATATATATATATATATGTATATATATATGTATATATATATATATATGTATATATATGTATATATATATAGATTTATATATACATATATATAAATTTGAACAAATAGTGTTTTAGTCATCTTGGGACCTTAAAAAAAAATTTGTCACGGTCTCGGGCCCGTCTTACCACGAGACCTACGGTAATAGCTTCTTCCCTATAGGGGAAATTCGCTAAAATTAATGGGAATCCACAAGAAATCCTCGGGAAACAATGAGAATCAATAGTATCAAGACACACAAATCGAATAAAGTCGTGGATACCAGTTAGTACTTTCATAAAGGTTTTCAAGGCTTAAACAATCCTGCCAAACAAAAAACTCAGAAAACTCGAACAGCAATAAATTGTTAAATGTTGAGGTTAAATCCTACTTTTTGGAGAGATGTCGGGATGCACGCGCACAAAGGCAGACGGTTCATGAGAGAAACACAATGAAGAAGCCACGCTCACGAATGCATTGTTCATGCTTGTAACATTGAGAAGGTTTTACGTTTCTTTATAGAATTTATAAATATTTTATTGCAAGGCTAAAAAAATGTAGTGGTTAGTCTAACCATTATGCTATAACACGTATATTGTCACTGTATGTTAGTTAGAATTAACATTTTCCGAAAGTCCAAAGAACAAAACCAGCGAAAACGACTAATTAATCCACATTACTTACTGAAATAATTCCTAACACACTTATTTTTTAATCCATTATTATTTTTCACCGTGCAGTGGAGTCAATATAATAAAGGGCCCTACACACTATACGTTTTCCGGTCCGGCCGCCGGACGCATTGCTAGGCCGGACCGGAAACCGTATAGTGTGGAGGAACAAATTTCTGGCCGGACGAGAGGCCGGATAATCAGTTTTCAGCCAGTTTCTGACTAAATCGTACAGTGTGGAGGCAACGTACGATTGCTCGTCCGGCCTCGGGATTTTCTTGTCTCATCTCTCCACACAGGATACTCTTCATCATTTTGTCCCTTGTCTTCAATACTTTTCCATGCATGTAAAAATTTGTCCAATCGTTTGTGATGTTGCATTCGTTACGTTTAAGAAACTATTTGACACTGTGGACGTTTTTAGATAACCGAAAAATGGTTCCACTAATTATATGATTATTTTATGATTAACATAACCCAGTTTTGATTACATGAATAAAAATATAGTTTATTAGTAAAGTGTTCAGAACAATTACCATTAGCCCAACACACTCACAACGTACAAATTGAAGAGGGGCATTAGCTGTATAATCTTTGGAAAATAGGAGAGGTTTAATTTAAATTGTGTATTAAACAGATCATAAGTAGATAAGTAACAGTATGAACCTACAGAATCGTCATTCCGAGTTCAAAAATTGCAAAAAGTAACTAGAAGCCTGCTTTATGTTTTGAATTTTTTTAGTGATATCCGGAAAATGCCTCACTTCCCTACATTACTACTTCCTCCGGCCTGCAACCTGTATCGTGCCCCCGCGGTGTTGTAGACGTGTCACTGGTATCAGAAAGTTGTTTTGTATTGAATTTTTTGTTTTGTATTGTATTCTATTGAATCACAGTGTTAAAGTGCCGTGTGATTATTGTCGTCCAGATAAACTTGTGCAACAGGTTTTTTTGTGGAACTATTTTTTAAATTTTTAGTGTAGAATAAATACAGCATAGTATTTTTAAAGTAAAATTTGTATACTTATTCTACGATTTTGGTATTCAATTTTGTTTACTTGTATAATCATAGTGAATTTTAAAGAAATGGAACAAGTGTCAACACTGTAGAGTCAGACGACAACTGAAAATGAAGATATTAAAAACAAATAGAAAGCTAGCAGGTGGCGGGAAAAATTACGAGGCCGGACGCTTGGCCAGATAGTGTGGAGGCACCGTCCGATCTAGTACGTACGATCACCCATACACGACGGCCGGACTGGAAAACGTATAGTGTGTAGGGAACTTATGGGTGACAAGAAAACAGAGTAAAATCTAGAATAACTTTATTTCTAGACCAATAGAGCCACCGCAACCTCACTCAAAAGAAACGAGTCCCGAATTCCAGGAACCCCATTGATGCCCCACGTCGCGCCTAACCCCATTCAATACACCAATTCCAAATATTTTACAAGAAATTCCATCACCTATATAAACCCCAAAACCTAATCAGTACCCAGTCAGTTAAAGATGCCGGGCCGTATCCAAATTCACCAATGGTTTGAGGGTCGGTCAAGACATCCAAATTCACCAATTTCGGGAATCATCTTGCTGCCGAATATAACTAAACTTATTGGTGAAACAGGTTAAGGAATGAATATTTCGTTTTGGTCTCATTCTTTGCAGTTATTTTAATGAATTTCGTAACTTAAGTTAGATAGAGTGAAAGGAACTTGTCTGTTTAAAGTGTATTACTAAAAAAGGTGTCATCAAAAATTCGATGGTACACTAGTTAAAGGTATAATAATATTACCGGTCGTTTTGGCATAAGTTTACTCTTTTAAATGAACCAAAAAGCCAAAATGACCGGCCAAAAACACAGAAATGCGGATTCATAACAAGACTCTTTATCTTAAAACGACGAAATTAAATTAGACAGGAAGGGAAGGATTGTTGAATAGGTGCTAATTTATGCGGGAAATAAACAAACACAAGGCCCAGGGGTCAGAAACCCGACCAGACAAATTTGGGGAATTTGGATGTCTCGACGGCCTGGTTTTTCTATCTGTTTTGGGGTTGATGAATTTGGATGTTTTCCCTGACCGTTGAACCATTGGTGAATTGGATACAGCCAGATGCCGATGTAGAGAAAGCATGCTCCTGTGACCACCAGTGTCAGTGAGTGTACGCAGTTTGACGGAAGACGACGATAGCGTAATTATCTTCTAGCTTACAAAGAGGTAAATCAAACCTGTGTTGTATCAGTTGTTGCAACTTATATTACGAGGCACGAGTATATGTGAGGGTGGCGAGGATTGGTCTTGGTGTTGGGGGATGGTGGCGGAGGGTGGCGGGGAGCGCCGTGATCCGATTATGCGGAACAACCGCAGTGCAAAGATGTGCAGCGCTGCAGATAAAATATATACCCTTCAATGTGTATTGTGTATGTCCCGTCCCATATCTTATGGCAGCTCTTCGGACAACTTCAATAGATGTTTATGTTAAGAAAGATAGAACGCGGGTTGTCACACACAAGCATGGTTTACACGTTTGCTTCAAAACATTGCAATTAGCTGATGAATTATCATCATCAAAGTTCAGGGTGTGTCAAAAAAACTATGATTTTAAAGCGTTCTAGCGCTTCATGATAACAGGAAAACAGTTTCTCAACAGATTATATGTCTAAATAAATATAATATTTATCTCAGCCCTGCCTAGACAGTAGGCACCACTCTGACCAAGCGTGCCTTAATGCAGCACGTGGAATAAATTCGTCACAAGTTTTAAAATCAATTAATATATCCTATACTCTAATATGAGTAAGGTTTGCTTGCTTGCTTGCGTGCTTGCTTGCTTGCTTGCGACACGGATCTCAAAAACGGCTCCAACGATTTCCTTCAAATGTTCAAAATAACTAATTTCTGGGATAAAAATAAGTTCTAGAGAGGCCTCATCCCTAGGAAAAATCAAATAATGTAAAAAAACTAAAATTAAAAGTTAAAAAAAATTAACATTGGGCTTATGGAGTTTCAAATCAAAACAAAAGTATTGTAACAGCTGTTCATAATTAACCAGGGAACTGTCAAAGTAATACTCATGTTGTTTATGATTATTAACATGTGGTTTCCTGAGAGCAGAGATTAACAGATTTGAGTAAAGATTACATATATAGAGTAGTAAAATAAATCAAAGGGACATTGAGCTATAAATAACAACTGGAGGGACCTTAAAAATGTAGAAAAGAGGCTAATGAATAATACAAATCTGATTATCATTAGGGGGAAGTGGTGAAATATTACTCCGAGTCATCTAAACAAACTGACTGACCTTCCCCCGAGCAAAGCTCGGCCCCCCAGGTACTTAATATTAATAATATAATATTTCAGTAAAAACTCCCCAAACAGCGGGTCAAACCCCAACCATCATGCAATTACGGTCAGTTCGCAACACTCGCCACTAGCGAACAACGTAGTACAGCACGCACGAAACTCGTCACACAGTCCTGTGGGAGCTCCAGACGTACTGTCTCGCCGAAGCGGCTGGATACCCAGGCCGATAAGCGCTGATAAGGCCGATTCTTAGTGCAACCGGCCACTCGCTGCCACTTCCTGCTACCTGACGCATGGCTGTACCGCCGTGACGACGAAATCAAGCCTTTTACCCTCCCCCCCACAACTAAACGACTCGTTGCACCGTTATTATTTTTATCTAGTGTACAATCACCAATACACCATCAATATTTGCACCAATATTATTCATATTAACTTTATAATTATTAATTAACAATTATTATCTCTTCTTCAAAATTTAAATCATTCCTAATCCTATATCCTATACTCTAATATGAGTAAGGTTTGCTTGCTTGCGACACTGATCTCAAAAACGGCTCCAACGATTTCCTTCAAATGTTCGAAATAACTAATTTCTGGGATAAAAATAAGTTCTAGACAGGCCTCATCCCCAGGAAAAATCAAATAATGTAAAAAACCTAAAATGAAATGTTAAAAAAATTAACATTGGGCTTATGGAGTTTCAAATCAAAACAAAAGAATTGTAACAGCTGTTCATAATCAACCAGGGAACTGTCAAAGTAACACTCATGTTGTTTATATTTATTAACATGTGGTTTCCTGAGAACAGATATTAAAAGATTTGAGTGATGACATATATAGAGTAGTAAAAAAATCAAAGGGACATTGAGATATAAATAACAACTGGAGGGACCTTAAAAATGTAGAAAAGAGGCAAATGAGTTATACAAATTTGATTATCAGTAGGGGGAAGTGGAAATATTACTCCGAGTCATCTAAAAAAACTGACTGGCCTTCCCCCGAGCAAAGCTCGGTCCCCCAGGTACTGTATTTAAAGCTTCCACTCCTAAAATAACTTCTTGTATCAGAGACAGAATAATCAAATATTGTAGTTATTTTTCACAATTAAGTAAACGACTTTTTATTAAAATTGCCTTTCTTGTTCTTTCGTACTTTTGTCCCGCGTTGCTGTGATTGTATTTCTGTTTGTAATAGGGAAAATTTCATAGGGTTGTAAATTTATTCGATTTAACTCGAATCAGTCTTTTCAAATCTACACCTAATATACTGAGAAATGGTATTTAATTTTACATTTACAAGACATAAGAGATGTATTCATCTTTGTTCAGAATACCCTAGGATTGAATAGAATACTAGTGCTTTACATAACTTTCGTCGTCACTCCTAAAAGTAACAATGGGTTACCATGGTTTTGAAACCTATTGTGTCATGATCACACCTTCAGTGGAGAATATCGGCTAAAAGTTCAGTTCATAAAACGGCGTCACTTATTGTTTTAAACAACTTAACAAAAAACAGTTAATACACAAAAACATTAACACAGGCACTATGCCAACGGACACACACATCTCTCCGGCCGGTGCGTTGGAAACTCATGCTTGGTGACTATGATAATGGCCTCAAGATCCGAATCATGTTATCCAATGAGTAACTGATTATCAGTAAAAATCAGAGTGTTTAGTTAATTAGAATTGTACTATTTATGTTTATGCAGGGTGTCTCACATAAGGTGTCTCAAACAGATTGCAGAAGAGCCTATTGACCTAGAAGGATGAAATAAAATTATTTCAAACTAAATTGACCCCATGGAATAACTTTAAAATATTTTGTTTTTTTTACAAATACAGGGTGTTCAAAAAACGGAGGGTCACTAGTTAAAATCTAGAAATTTTCAAATATAAACATATGTCAAGTTACACATAATTTTAAAGCTCTACAGTCGACTCTGGTTTTGGCAAAAACAGTACTTTTTTATCTTAATTCGTTTCAAAATTGTGGCCATTTTTTTGAAAAAATATTGACATTTACGGAATACCCTGTACCTTCTAAACTACGATACCTACCTACCTTAGTTCTGGTTCAAAATTCTTGCTCATTTTAAAATCAGCGTTAACCTGATATGCTACTTGACAGTGTTTAAAACAAAATACAAATATGCAAAAATACTAAAAGTGCTTTTTTATGTTCATGTGCCTAAAACTCTAAAAACTCAAATAGTAACACATTTCAAAAAGTATATTATGTTAAAGGTCTTAGAAATCCTAGTAACTTCTTAGTTTACACCAACCTCGTCTCTCTTTTAGTTTTTTAGCAATCAACAAAACTCAAAATTTCCCTATACCGTATAAATTGAATGTTATTTGTGTGTAATACTTACGAGTACTCTGTGGCCTATTTTATAAAGGGGTTATTAGTGAATTCCCTATGGAAAAGTGAACTACAGTATTGGCATGACCCGCAGGGCAATTCTTAAGCCTGGGACCAACATAGAACTTCCTAACGTGACCCCTTGAACACGTTTTGGGGTGTCGCTAGAAACTTTATATATATATATATATATATATATATATTATTTTAAACATTGTAAACACAGTACCCTGATTTAAATTATTTTACTTTAAGACCGACATGTTTCGGACCTTATGGCCATAGTCATGGTTATAAACAAAACTTAACCTCACAATTAAAATAAAGAAATCTAAATGTAAATAATAAATTGCTAATAATATATTCATGTGACTTTTTCCCAGATTTTCTTTAGTATGCTTCTCAAATATTACGGCTTTTGGGTTTTAATTTCAATATTTTTTCACATATTGAGTTTTGTATATGAATTTGCGTGGTGTTAATAATATTTTGGTAATCTTTTTTGTAGCTGGAGTAAATGTTGAATTATTCTTTAATATCAAGTTTGTCTCCTTTTAACCCATATTCTATTATTTGAAAATCATCTACTATGCTTTTAAATTTATGATTGTACTTTATCATGTGTTCTGCAACATTTCACTTCATACTGGTTTTTTTTTTTTTTATTTAAATGCTTGCACATTTTCTTTATATCTGCAGTTGAACGTCCTGCCGGTTTCTCCGATGTAATATTTTTGGCACTCTGCACAATTGATCTTATAGATACCTGATCTATTGTAGTCGTTTTTAATTTTATTGTTTTCTTTAGTAAGTTTCATAGCATTGTTTTTGGTTCTGTATCATATTTTGAATGGTTAATGTCGAAATGTTTTTCTTATTACTCTATTGATTATAGTGCTGCATGCTAATATTCTTCTTTTATCTTTTCTGTTTTTGTTGTGTTTTTATTCTTATTTCTTTGTTTCTTTTTGATCATATTCTCGATCATTTTTGGGTTGTATCCATTTTTGAAAGCTAACATATATTAAGATACATATATATATATATATATATATATATATATGCATTGGAAATTGGCTGAGTTTGCTGCAACGGGGGTACTGTAACATAATAAAAATGAATTTACGTATAAAAAATAACAACAAATTTTGCTGCAGTTCACGACAAAATTATAGTAACCTAACCTAACGCAATTCCGTAGAAAACTCTATAGTGGTTCTTCGTTGTGCAACATATTAAAAATAAATTAATTCTCATCTGAAAAAATTAAAAGCACATTTTAACAACAAATCTATACCTTAAAAAGTAAACGACAAAAAAAGACTTGAAACCGAACAAATTAACGTAAAATATAAAAAATCAGACCTTATAAAGTGGTCAACAAAAGTAGATTCAAACCTAGGATCGCATGGTCGTGAGTCCGATACCTGTATACATTGGTCCACCGTAGCATGTGAGTCAATAGAAACGTTACAATTTAACAAGCTGTGAACGCTCTGGATTCCCTAGACGCTAGTTGAGTAGTCCACTACGATAATCGATAGTTCATAATACTATAGTCAATATTGAACCAAATGATCGACCAATCTTTTGTGAACTGAAGGCTATCCCAATAATTTACGTCTTTTGATAATCAGTTGGATAGAAAAACTTAAAAAAGTGATAAAATACGTTTCAAAATATTATTTGTTTACAATCTAAATTAGATTATTTCAAAAATGTAAGTAAATTTTGTAAATATATAGAGATTGATCTTTTACTTAAAACAAACCGCGTGTAAAACGGTTCATTGGAAACCTCAATACCCCCGTCGCAGCAAACCTGCGTACTCAGCGAATTTCCAATGGATAAAATATGTCTTAATACCACATAAAGCTGCACACCAAGTTTCATAAAAATATATTCATATAAAAGCGATTTTAATTATTTTCCATAAGAATAACATTGCTAATGAGTAGGTAGGTTTGCTGAAACAAGGAACACAAACAATTGATTTTTATGCAAATATAAATAGGATTTAACTAGGCAAAGCCACATACCAAGTTTCATCAATATTCAATTATAAATTCAAAAGCGCTATATAACATTTTATTTATTCTCTATAAGAATAACATGGGGGCTGAGTAAGCAGATTTGCTGCAACAAGTGACAAAAAATGGGTTTTTATGCAATTATCAATATAACTCAACAAAGTGAAGCTACATACCAAGTTTTATTAATTTATGTTCTTAATTAAGGGAGGCATTACATTTTACTTATTCTCCATAAGAATAACATGGGGACTGAGTACGCAGGTTTGCTGCTACGGGGATAATCATTAAAAATCTTTTTTTGTGCAAATATCAATATACTAATACCACGAGTAGCTACATACCAAGTTTCATCAAAACATATTCATAAATAATGGAGATATCAAATTTTATTTATTCTTCATAAGGATAACATAGGACAACGTACTGTGTTTAGCACTTTGAATATCTCTGCAACGGTTGGACGTAGAATAACAATTTAAACACCAAAATTATCGTTTTGTGGAGCTAAACTGATTGGTTAAAGCAAATGCGAAGTTTACATTACAAAAAACTGAGGAAAAAAATCTTTTTCCCATAAGATTAACATGGGAGATTTTATGAGCAGGTTTTTTTTGAATTTTCTCCGCAACGACTTAACCTAGGTTAATAATTTACAATACTATATTGTTTGTTTTTTAAGCTCTATACCATGGTCTAAACCAAAATTAAGTGTTTTAAAAATTTTAGGGTGAAAAATGCAAAAAACTGATTTTTGGAAAATTTAAAACCCTCATAAACCCCCCTTCCCATGGTTCAATTTCCTGGTTTTCAAAGTTAAAGTCATAAATGTCACTTTACACAATTGATTGAAAAATTGATGTTAAATGTCTGACTTGATTTGCAATATTGTTATAGAAGAAGGAATCAAAACAAAAATGGTGTGACACAAAATATAAACTCAGCTTTGCTCTGATATGCTGTATAATAGTATTAAAAATATAAACATAAAATATCTTTATTTTCATTTATCGTTGTGACACTACTGTTGTTATGAATCATATCATTTATGCTACATTTAGCAGGTTTATCAGTAGTGAGTCACTGTCGTTAGCAGTGCATGTATTAAAGTAAGGCATGATACCTCACTCACTTCGTCAGCTCACCCAGTAAAAGATGCTTTAAAGAAATTTAAATATCAATAATTGTTCAATTAACTTTGGAAAAAAACAATTGCGTGCATCTGTTAGTTCTATGGTATTTAAAAAAGAAACAAAGTGAGGGAGACACCCAACACGTTTTAAAATTATCATAAACGATCAAACATTTAATATAATAAATAAACACTCCTACTTTTCTATTCTTTATTCGTTCTTCCATGAATGAAGATATTCCGGTTTTAACGAATGTTTGTGTCACCACATAAAGGTTGATAAATACAAAACCACAATTCTAATCCAATATAAAGAAGAAGTATTTTTGCCCCAAATGAATAGTCAGAAACGGAAAAAAGCATTTAATTACTAAAATATTATAAATACATATTATCAGAGTTAAATGAGGAGAGGCTATTATTTGCCGAGAAAGGTTCGGTACTTATGAATAAGGCATCTTCAACTTATTATATTCACACCAAAAATTGTGGTTGCTCCAACTAAAGCGAGATTTTAAACCAATTTTCACTACACCGTTTTTTTCTCTCTGTTCTGTAGATTTCATCCTGCAGATTAACACAGTTAAAGTAACCGCATTTTAAAATAGCATTTACCTGTGATTTTTATCTTCTCTTAATAAATATAGTTGTGCAAATAGAGTTTTTAAGACTATGTTTGTATCTTAAAACACAAATTTAAAATGACTTCTCTTACAGGAACTACTTCAGAAATCTAAAACTTTAATAGATAACTATTACAAATATGTGATAAAAGAACTTAAAAAGTTTAAGTCCAGTGGAAAGACACACAGCACTAAAGACCTTGAAACATTTTTAGCGACGATTTCGGTGGAACAGCTTCACAAGCAAAACGCAGAAAACAACGATTAAGCTGATTAAGCTGTTTACTAAGCTGGAAGAAGCTGGAAAAGGAAAGAACATAAAAATTTACGAACAAAGTAGCCCAGAGTTGAAAAAAGAGGATGTTGAGGCTGCAGTGGTTCTGCTGAAGAAGAATGGAATCGCCCCTCGCGTTATCGGACCTGTTGTCGCGGAAATTACCCAAGTGGCCATTGCCGCTGTGAGGATAATGATCCAGGTAGGGTAAAATGTACGACAGTCACAGGGCTCAATTTAATCTTTGAGGATAAAGTCAAATTTCATCAATAAAACTATTGGTAACTAGATAAGTCTTTAATTACACCTTTTGAAACCTTCAAATGTACCATGGTTTGTCGGTTTGGGGTAATAGATTTGCTTTTAAAGTCATATGCATTAAAACATAAAATTAAAACTTTTCCGGGAGAAAGTTTTAGACTCCCACTGCACAGATTTACTGCACAGGGCTGGGTCAAATGAAAGGGAATAACATCGCTATTTTCACATTTTACCTTCTAATGGCAATTTAACATGGTGTTAAATTTCAACTTTGTACCACTTTGGACTGTTCATTTTAGCGAATTTCCCCTATAGGGAAGAAGATATTACCGTAGGTCTAATGGTAATATTTAAGCGACCATGTTAACTTTTTGTTTTAAGGTCCCCAGATGACAAAAACACTATTCGTTCAAATTTATATATATATATTAGAGAATCAAATTCACAGAATATGATTACTATAAGATAAGTATAAAAACATGAAAATAACCATGAGTACCCTGTTAAAAACATTTTTTTATTGTATTTTCACCAACATGTTTCGACTTAAAGTCATGATCACAGTGCTAATATTTATTTGGTGTGTTATCAACAAATCGTAAATACACAAGCTTATGATAATAAACAGCTTATCTATTTTTCTTTTTGCTGCAAGTGTTTTGAGTCTGTTCTTATATTTATAATTTTTTTAAAGATTGGGTTCCTAGATTGAATTTACATTGTATTTAATATATTATCTTTGTCATTCTTTTGGCTTTGGTATATATGAAATTCTTCTTTTATGTTCATTTTATGCCCCTTGTTAATAATCTCTAGAATTTACATGTTTTCATTGCAGTTCTTGTAAGTATGATCTGTTTTTAAGATGTGGTCAGCGAAGGCAGATTTTCGAGTTGTTTTATTATTTGACTTTATTGCCTGTATGTGTTCACTGAACCGACGTTTGAAGTTCCTCCCAGTTTGGCCAATATAGTATTTTTGGCAGTCACTTCAGCTTTTTTAATATATGCCACATTTTTCATACTGGTTTGATATATTTTGATTATTTGTATTAGAGAACTTTTTAATAAGGTGAAATCAATTATTTCTGGTTCTGTAAGCCAATTTGTAGTTTGATTTTTCAAACGTTTTTCTAATGGCCTTGTTCATAGTAACACGGTATGGTAAGCATAAATATTCGTCTTAGACAACGTACTGTGTTTAGCACTTTCAATATCTCTGTAACCATTTGACGTAGAACAATGATCAAACCATCAAATCGTGCGTTTTTTTACCTGATTCCAATGAAAAAAACTAAAAGTAAACTTTGTGTTGACTTTAAAAAAAATATATGTAAAACACTCAAAAAACCTATTTTTGGGGTACGAAACCCCCCCCCCAAAATACCCCTTTGGATAAGTCGATCCGTCTGGTATTCGAACTTAAAGTCATAAATGCTGCTTTACACGTTTATACCAAATTCCGTAAAAATCGGTTTATTTTTACGAGAGTTATCGCGCTCACGGACATATATATATATATATATACAGTTTTGAACGAATGGTGTTTTTGGCATCTGGGGACCACGAAACGAAAAGTAATCATGGTCCCGGGCCTAGGTCTTACCATGCCGACTACAGTAATAGCTTCTTCCCCCTAGGGGAAATCCGCTAAAACAAAGAGCTAGAATCAGCTGGCTTAGAGAAATTCACTATTGGTCAGTGTCTTACTACGACAAATCGCATACATTGCAATTATTGAAATAAATTCAGGCTGATAAAAAGAATAGTAAATATTTTTTCTCATATGATGAAATTACCTTATTAATTGTCAGATTCTACAATAAATTCATAAACATTTAAGTCGTGACATCCCATGTTATTTACTTTTAGTTTTGCCCCTTGAGCTCAGAGTAAAAACAGCGCTGATGTTCGTATTATTTCTCAGTGGCTACATGAAGGGCGCTTCATTCAATCCATCAAATGTCAAAGTAACATTTGTTTTGTAAACAATAGAGTATACATGTTATGTACTGTCATCCGTCATGAAAACAAAATCCATCAATTGGCAAAGCTTTTATATCAGCCTACTGGATTTAATATTTCCTTAAACGCTCTAAAACGATCTAGCACGCAGGAATACGTCAAATATTGTTTATAAGTCAGTGCTGAAATCTGTCAGGATAATCATGAACTACAATAGGATGTTATTAGTAAACATGTATTTAAGTAATCAACTGATTAAATAAAATAGCTCAAAACATTGTCATAATACAAAAATACCCCCCATCACAGCAAATCTGCGTACTCAGGGAATTTCCAATGCATGCACATGTTTCTCACTACCACATAAAGCCATTTACCAAGTTTCATCAAAATACATAAATAAATAAGTGATCTATAACATTTTATTTATTCTCCATAAGAATAAGGAACATTAGGACTGAGTACGCAGGTTTGCTGCAAAAAGAAAGAGAAGAACAATGTTGTTGTACTATTATCAATATAACTCAACAAGATGAAGCTACGTAAAAAGTTTTATTAATTTATCTTCATAATTAAGGGAGATATACAACTTTACTTATTCTCCATAAGAATAACATTAGGGCTGAGTATGCAGGTTTGCTGCTAAGGGGATAGTAAACAAAAATCAACTTTTTGTGCAAGTATCAATATATCAGTACTACGTGAAGCCACATTTCAAGTTTCATCAATATACATTCATACATAATCGATATATCCAATTTTGTTAATTCTCCATAAGGATAACATTGGACAACGTACTGTGTTTAGCACTTTGAATATCTCTGCAACCGTTAGACGTAGAATCACAATTTAAACACCAAAATGATTGTTTTGTAGAGCTGAACTGATTGGTAAAAGCAAATGTGAAGTTTACATTAAAATGAGCTGATTAAAAGACAAAACGTTTTTCCCATAAGATTAACATGGGAGATTTTATGGGGGATTTTCTCCGCAACTACTTAACCTAGCTTAATAATTCAAAATACTGTATTATTTGTTTTTTTAAGCTCTATAAAATGGTCAAAACAAAAATTGAGTGTTTTAAAAATGTTAGGGTGAAAAAAGCTAAAAACTCATTTTTGTAAAATTTAAAACTCATAAACCTCCCTTCCCATGGTCCGATTTTTCTTATTTTCGAACTAAAGTCATGAATGTCACTTTAAACATTCGAGCCAAATTTAATCGAAATCGGACGTTTTTTACTCTAGTTATCGCATTCACGGACACATATATATAAATTTAAACAAATAGTGTTTTTGGCACTTGGGGACTCCAAAAAAAAGTTATCATGGTCTCGGACTTAAGCTTTACCATGAGACCTACGGTAATAGCCTCTTCCCTATAGGGGAAATTCGCAGAAACCCCCTACAGGGGGTAAAAAAAACATGCAGAAAGTGGCGCGCTTGTATTAATACAAAAGATAAATTGCGGAACCCAGTAGACCTCGGACAATTGAATACGCCGAGTGTAAAAACTGAGTAATTTATTTCATTACACTTGTATGAATACGGAATATGGAGGGAAATGAAAAAGCAATTAATTCGTAGCATTCAGCGAACGCGGACAATCGACGCTTTCCAGGTGACCGAGTCCGGTGCGGCACGGGGCGATGATGGTGCCAAGTTGAACAGGGGAAAACTGCCGGCGTGGCGGGCGAAGTGTCACTACTCCGTTATCAAAGTCGGAAACTGTTCTAACGAACAACACTGCAAAGGGCTGACTATCGGAGGAGGAAAGTAACGAGTCGTTCTACAGGCCACTTAGCAGATTGGACATTTATCTAATTATTTGAAAGTATCTTTCAGCTGTGCAGATTAATAGTGCCTTTAACGGGTAATTAGTCATGCTATTATTGACACGGGTAGCGCATGTAGCCGGAGACGCCCGAGCCCCGCCGAGCTCCCCCGACCACCCCCGAACAGCTCCGTACCACTTTCACCGGTTCACAACATTGTGCGCTGTTGCGACCCCGAGTGCGGTTTCATGTTGAACACTGTGTCGATGTTGCGGAACGATTTATTGTGAACTTTTGTGATTACAAAAATTATTTATAGGTAAGAAAAGTGTTTAATTCATCTGCAATTTTCGTTGATTTTCGCACTACTTTATACCTATAATTTTTTTTGTATAAGTTATCTATATATAACGCCAAACCGTCGCCAAAGTCTGATATCTATGAACCATACCTTGAACTAAAGTCTCGGTTAGAAATTTGGAGGTAAAATAATATTTTGTATAGGCCTACAACCTATTCTAAGGTCATAAATTAAATAAACGTTTCAAGTTAAAGCATAGGAATTTAATCAGCAGTGTTATATTATTCGACTATAAAAGTCAGGTCAACAAGTGAAGCTGTTGGGAAAACTATTATTTGTTCACATTAGTAACAAGTTTCTCTTTTTGCAACAGCCATTTTTAGCGAATTTCCCCTATAGGGAAGAAGCTATTACCGTAGTTGGCATGGTAAGACCTAGGCCGGGGACCATGATAACATTTCGTTTTGAGGGCCCCAGACCCCAAAAACATCATTCGTTCGAAACTGTATATATATATATATATATGTGTGTGTCCGTGAGCACGATAACTCTCGTAAAAATTATCCGATTTTGATGAAATTTGGTATAAACGTGTAAAGCAACATTTATGACTTTAAGTTCGAAAACCAGCCAGATCGCTCTATCCGAAGGGGTATTTTGGGGGGGTTTTGTCCCCCAAAAATGGGTTTTTCGAATTTTTTGTATATAATTTTGGAAATAGTCAAATTTTAGTTTTCCCCATTGGATTCAGCTTAAAAAACACACAATTTGGTATTTTGATCATTTCTCTACGTCAATTGGTTACCGATATATTGAAAGTGCAAAACACAGTACGTTGTCTAATGTTATTCTTATGGAGGAAAATAAAAATTTTATATCTCGCTTATTTATGAACGTATACTGACGAAACTTGGTATACGGCTTCATCTGGTTGTGGACCATTGATATTTGCTCAAAAAAAAATTTTTTACCCAAGGCTCCCGTAGTAGCAAACCTGCGTACTCAGCCCCATGTTATTCTTATGGAGAATAAGTAACGTGTTATCTGCCTTCATTATGAAAATAAATTAATGAAATTTGGTTATGTGGCTTTACCTACATCAGTTATATTAATATTTGTATAAAACCCCATTTTTTGTGTTTCTTGCTTCAGCAAACCTGCATACTCAGCCGCCATGTTATTCTTATGGAGAATAATTAAAATGTCAAAATAGTTTATTTATGAATGTATATTAATGAAACTTGGTATGTGGCTTTATGTGGTATTAAGATACATATATATGCATTGGAAATTCGCTGAGTACGCAGGTTTGCTGCTACCGGGGTATTATTTCTAAGGATGGTTAAATATATTTATATTTTAAGTCTAGCGAAACATGTTATTATTGTCAAAAACAAATTCGTAGGAGATTTTTTAGCTCTTCGGCCTTCAACCAATACTTTTGGTTTTACTTAATAATAACAATTAATGCTACTTAAAAAAAGATTGTCATTGATAAAAAGAGCCATTTTCCTCTCGCTTACCAATCGAAACCCCTCAAAACCTTTATATCATATCATATAAAACAAAATATATATGAACACTATGTATTTTAAATGTTTTGCAACTTTCCATGAACCTTTCATTTCATTTTATTGGTTGCTCAGTAAGAGTGTACGATGTTTAATCATTTATAATTTACATAAATAAGTATTAGAAAACATGTAAACTAATTAATTTTAATAATATAAAGGACAGTACTGTTATAAAACTGTTTAATAACTGTTTAGCTTAATAAAGTCACATAAATTGATTGTTATTTCATAAGGATTTAAACTGATTAAAGTAAGGGAAGTTGGAAGTTGAGATACGTAAGGCAAGGAGAGGGGATGGAATATAATTCACAGTTTTACGTGAGGGAAAAGGAGAAGGGTTGAAAATAAGTCACTAATGTTAACTCATACGGAAAATCTTTGTTTTGTACTCAAACATGTACTGTATTTATTTACATAAGCTTGAGGAAGGATTGGTGTCAATAACTGCACGAAACTGGTAAAATAAATATTAAATTTTAAAAATCGATTTATTAGGTGTTATGTTATCGTATTTTTATGTTAACTGAAGTGTCATATAGGTTGTTGGTAATCTGTTCAAGTTTTTAAATACAAGGTCCAAATTATGTTTAGGTTAGGTCATTTAAAACGTTCAATAACCACGTATCAATTATTTTGTTGATATACAGCGCAGTATACAATCCTCTGTGTAAAATTTGTTTATTTAAAAGTTTGATATACAGCCAAGCTGTGTTTGGGGAGGTAAGCTTCGATTGTAGTAGCACAGATTATTTAATAAATTTTATTAAATTGTTGCAATCGAATTTTACATATGCTAGAGAATTTCCTCTTTGTTTTATGTACTATAACATAATACATTAACATCATTCACCTATTTCGGTTTATAAATGGCACGTTTACATCTTTATTTCGCCTTTATACTGATGGGAGTTCAATTTCCTTCATTCATCTATGTATTTCTCAAACGGGGTACGCAACCGAATGACGGTGGGAGGTGAATAAAAGAGACTCTCACTCCCAGGATAAATTCCTCCACAAACATTTGCCTTTCTATTAAATCGTTTCGATTATCAACGTTTATCCAAGATGTAGGCGTATTATCTTGGATTGTTGTTATCTATTGAGAATTAATCGTAATGCACACTTACTTTCCATGAAAGTTCAGTGGCTTTGATTTCCGTCTGTTTAATTCTTAAACAAAAAATCATTTGATAGATATGTTTAGTACAATAATAACTGACTGACAGACAACGCATAGCCTGAACCGGATGAAGTTTTGCACAGATAGGTGCAAAGTAGGTGAGTGACAAGAAAGGATTTTCCGATCTGACCTTATTAGTGTTCCGCCCCATAAGTCGTCAAAGTTCCAATGGTTTTTCATTTAAATATTCAATTTATTTGAATAAAATATAGCATATATAGAAGTTTTTATTCGGAATAGTTCAAATGGCCAACCAAAGAGTGCAGCAAACACAAATGTTGTATTCCCGGGTGAAACCGGGAGTTATGACAGATTGTTCGATTAAAAACAAATGTGTAGCATACAAAACATATTGCGGTTGGTAAAGCAAGCTGCTCATTTCACAATACAACCTATAATACCAAACGATTGTATTATTTCTGAGGGTTATACATTATTTATTTACACTTTTCTAATGACTTTTTTATTTTTTATTTTCTAATGACGATTTAATTTTAACTGGTTCCTTGTAAAAGGATGGAAAATGATTTACCAGACATTTTATAACTGAAAACTTATTGGTTTGACAATTTCATACAAAAACAGTATATAGTTCATGTAATCTGATCTTATTCAGATTATCTGACATATGAGTTTTATTTGAATATGAATTATATTTTTATATCATATGTCCACCTTTATCTTTTGAATATGAATTGTTCTAAAATATATTGCTAGTAAAAATGTCTGTTAATATTTAATTTTTTGTCTTGTCTGACTATTTCTTACAGTTCAGGATTATACCTATCGAGTATTCAACACAGATAAACCTTCTTGTATATTAAAGTAGTCATTGCATAAACCAACCACACCTTGCCTCCCTAGCAGACAAATAAGCCACAACATCCTGCCAGTAGAATAAATACACCTACTTGTTTCTCGGCACGCATATAATAGTCCGCTGGCAAATGGTTTTTAGCACAAAGTGCAATTCCACTCTAGGTCATATATTTTAAAATTATGACTATACTCTAATAATAATATTAGTCACATAATACCAAATTGTTAATTCGGGTATTAGTATAATGGTACAGTAATTTTGTTAATTTCCCAAAAATTTAAAATTTCCCATCTAAAAACACCGAAAGTAGCAAATTACTTCCTAAACTCTTCAGAGAAAGGAGAGTACGCTTGATGTAGTTATTCAATGAATGATTAGAAGCGACTCAAGCTGCTCAAATTAAAACAAAAATTTTCGTTTCTGTTTACCCAGCTCATATTAACTTTTATTGTGATGTCATTAAACAAATGTGTATATATATATAATTAACATTGGAACTTTGATAGCCCAGGAGGAGTGCGCTTAAGGTGGATGTTTTTCAAAAGCCCAAAAGCCATTAATAGCGCTGAATGGCATTGTTTAAGTCGAAATATGGCGTAGGTTCACGAAAGCGACCCCGGATCAATATGGACAAAAACACTGACATTACGTTTTTTGTCTTAGACCTAGTAAATGAGTTCTTAAGTACCATAAACGTATGGTCCTGTATTACAGCTACAGTTATAAAACCTGTAGACAGAAGGTTCGGTCGACTGGTTTGCTTTATCTTTAAAAGAGGTGTTTAAGTCGAAACGTTTAAACTATAATTTCGCCTTATGGCCCCACGGACCTTATAATTTTTAGGTTCCTCTAAAAGAGAAGCTGAAATTTGATAAGATGGTTAGTTATATACAATATGTTCACTGTCCTTGAGAGTTTATTAGGTTTGCTGCTAAGTTCGGCTGTTACAACTGTTTTTATTTTATTTTATTCATCAACAGCAAGCAGCCAATTTACAAAATATATAATCATACAGGATAGAAAAAACGAAAAATACATAACAAAATATTTAACACTAGAAATAATTGATGGAATGCTCAAAAGGAAATATAACAAATTATAACAACAAATGTAAACAAGGTAGTGCAATAACTATGAATAATAATACCCCCGTCGCAGCAAACCTGCGTACTCAGCGAATTTCTAATGCATACATATGTTTCTCACTACCACATAAAGCCACTTACCAAGTTTCATAAAAATATATAAATAAATAAACGGTCCATAGAATTTTATTCATCCTCCTTAAGAATAACATTAGGGCTGAGCACACAGATTTGCTGCAAGAAGAAAGAGAAGAAATATGTTTTGGTGCAGTTATCAACATAAATCAGCAAAGTGAAGCTATATACTAAGTTTTATTATTTTATGTTCATGATTAAGGGAGATATACAACTTTACTTATTCTCCATAAGAATAACATTAGGGCTGAGTATGCAGGTTTGCTGCTACGGGGATAATCAAGAAAAAATCCATTTGTTGTGCAAATATAAATATACCAGTACTACGTGAAGCTACATACCAAGTTTCATAAATTTATCTTCATAAATAATCGAGATATCAAATTTTATTTATTCTCCATAAGGATAACATTGGACAACGTACTGTGTTTAACACTTTGAATATCTCTGCAACGGTTGGACGTAGAATCACAATTTAAACACCCAAATTATTGTTTTGTAGAGCTGAACTGATTGGTAAAAGCAAATGTGAAGTTTACATTAAAATGAGCTGATTAAAAGACAAAACGGTTTTCCCATAAGATTAACATGGGAGATTTTATGAGCATTTTTTTGGATTTTCTCCGTAACTACTTAACCTAGGTTAAAAATTCAAAATACTGTATTAATTGTTTTTTAAGCTCTATAAAATGGTCAAAACCAAAATTGTGTGTTTTAAAAATTTTAGGGTGAAAAATGTAAAAAACTGATTTTTGGAAAATTTAAAACCCCCATAAACCCCCCATCCCATGGTCCGATTTTTCTGATTTTCGAACTAAAGTCATGAATGTCACTTTAAACATTCGAGCCAAGTTTAATCGAAATCGGACGTTTTTTACTCAAGTTATCGCATTCACGGACACACACACACACACACACACACACACACACACACACACACACACACACACACACACATATATATATATATAAACACACACACACACACACACACACACACACACACACACACACACACATATATATATATATAAACACACACACATATATGTATAAATTTGAACGAATAGTGTTTTTGGCATCTGGGGACCTCAAAACAAAAAGTTATCATGGTCTCGGGCTTAAGTCTTACCATGAGACCTACGGTAATAGCTTTTCCCCTATAGGGGAAATTCGCTAAAAACCAATAGACGACCAAATTAAGAAATAAATTAGTATAAAACAGGTTACCATTTAAATACAAAAAACGACAATAATAAGCAAAATGGTTTTATTCACGGGAATACATATCTAGATACGTTTTCGTAGTGAAACTTATTGCCAGCTTTTAGCAGAATCAATTCGCACATTGTAAATATACAAGGTTTTTATCGTTATGAAACGACAATTTTGTTAGCCTAGTGCTTATGTACATTTTGTGGGGCGAATTGAAGAAGTTTCGTATTTGTATTACAGAACCAACAAGAAAACTAAGTTGTATTTGGTTTTCTGTGAGGCCAATTTATAACTCAAGTTCTCTCATGTGTTCGTGAGCAGAACGATGCCAAACATTTGGTTAACTCCAGAACCTTTAGCACGCATAGTATTTTACTCAAGTAGTTTTAAAATCTTCTAATATATAAAAATCAATGTTTACCCGTTCGTATTTTATGCGCTGCCATACCGTTCATCCGATTGCTTTGAAATTTTGCATAGTAACACATGTTAACCCTAGGAAAATTATAGGCCATTAATCGAAGTCCTAGGACATTAGGGCTGTGCCCCACTGGACTTCAAAGTTTCAACGTTTATCTTATGGAATAGGGATTTGTTTTCATTTTATCAGATGATATCTACAACTTAAAATATTGAAAACTGCTGTTTATCAATATGGAAATAAAAAACCTACTTGAATGGCAACTCTCATAATGGAAATACAAAATTACTTGAATGGCGACTCAAACTTTTTCGATAGGCGAGTGAGCGATGTAATAATACATTTTGTGAGTGATGTAAAATGTAATATGAAGCAAACGAGCTCATATTGAAAATGAACGAGTATTTGACATAAAACAAATTCAATGCCTCTTCTGCAGCAGCAACTGCGCCGGGTACCAGCTAGTGTACTATAAAAATAACATCGACATTTGTATTTCTTATAATGATTGTGAGCTTATAAACTGATTCCAGATTCTAGACTCCATTACCCTCGTAAATTAACGCTAGCTGATAACTCTTTATAATTGTTAAGTTATTTGCTAATTGTGCATGTGTTAATTGTTATTTGTATAATTGATGTATCGATATTCAACATGTTCACTAAATAATGAACCTCATATTGATGTGGAAAATAAGAGTGAGTAGGTAATTGTAGCGAAATCACGCTACGTAATTACCTAGTTATGAAATTGATGATAAATTTGCTCTTGAACTCTGTTGTCGATACAGTTTACACAGTGAAGCCACGCCGAGGATAGTTAATCCCTATTTATTTACATACTTTTCTACTTTAAATGGTTTCATGCCTGTTTTGTTAAAAATATAAAAATAACTCTGGTACAATATGGTTATTTTACGACCTAAAATAGAAAATAAACCATTTAAAATAAATTAAAAACGTTGTTCCTTAACTGAGGTTGTAAGAGAATAAAATGCAATAAAGGTTGCATACAAATAAGTCTGAAAGATCTTATTTATTTCCTTCAAGCAAATCCCAACGCTAACAATATTCTAAGAAGACCTAGTTTTGTTTAAACAGATTTAATCTCTGCTCACTTAGTATAAATATTTTATTAAATACCTTTTTAGTTTCATCTCTTTAAGCACTAGTTTGACGTACCTTTAAATTTATAAATATAGGTTTCAGGATTCTGTATTTTTATAACCCTCGAATTTGTGATCTGAGAGCTGTTATGTAAAAAGCACATAACTCACACGTACATCTGCTTGCTAGTTCTCTACCTAAAAATTGTATGGAGGTCTTACACGGAATTTATTCCCTGTAAAATCTTCTTGCCTTTACAGGGAAATCAGTAGAGACGGAAAAGGTCAGTGAGGACTAGGACAGTGAATGCATTCATATTTTACTTTCAAAACGCATTTTTGATAATAAGGGTTGTTAATTTTGGGACAGGGATCTTTTATGTCACTTTAAAATGCACTTGATTAAAGAATATGTTCTGGTGATAGTTTTGGATGAAATGGTGAACCTTATTCGGCCAAAAAGCAAAGGAGGAGGGACAAATGCATTTTCAATTTAAAAAACTCAATAAACTACCAAAATAATAAGTATTTAAACAGCGACCTGTATTAATGAGTGAAAGTGTTAACATAGTGGAATATAATATCCTCGAAAATCGAACCAATTTGCACAACTACGTATCAAGACCTTTTTACTGGTACTTCATTCATCGAAATCGGTTCAGAAATAAAGGACAAATTACGTATAAAAAATTGCCTTAGAATTGCCTGAGAATTATAGATATAAAATATTTCACTGTAGAGCTTAGAAAGTAATCATTATATATAATTATCTTATATTATAATATTGACAATTCTTTAAGATACATTTTGAAAGACTAACTTTTGGTAAGTCAAAGAATAGATTGCTTAAATTAAAGATACTAACACAAGACACTTGGGCAATTAAAAAAAAAAAACAGAGGAATTCGTAAGATGACCTATTTTTGCTGCAATTTAGAAATCAGGTAATATATCGTTGTAGAGCTAAATCTATAGAGTCCATTTTAATGTTAGACACGTCATTTGAAACATCTGAAGCGCAGTCTTGCAAACTGTTATGACAGTTCTATCATATTTTTTGTGATATATGCGAAACATATATAAAGCCAAGTGTACTCTGTTTACAGAGAAAAGTTTAAAAATTACTCTCTTTTCATGCAAATTTTACGTGCGTTTTATCGGTTTTCTTTTGTTTTAAGAAATACATAGTAGATCAATTTTAGAATATTACCATCAAAAACTCAGATTTCAAAGGATTGTTTTTTTAAATGAATTACTTGTTTTAGAAACTTCGATGTAAGGCAAATACGAATTTCTTAATGACAATATTAATCCAGTCAAATGGTGTTTATAACAGACTAATCCAGGACAAAAATCCGGAAGTTTTTTTCTCAGTGGTTCTGTAAGTTTTTTGAAGTGCTGAAATCAAATAAAATTTCATGTTTGCTACCTCGAGAAAGGATGGCTTCACTGAGAAACCCTCAACTATTCTGCACTTGTTTTAGTTATTGATGTTTATCGTTTTATCGGAAAGACTGTTGTGTGTGCAATGAAAGAGGGCAAAATTCCCTAAATATTAATTGCATTTCTATGACAAAGAATGTAGGCGATAGAGCGCACTGAAAAAGGGCAACATTTAGACCAATCTGGCAAAAACGAGGGAAACGCCCTCTAATTGTTCAGCGGCAACGTTCTAGTTTTCTAAGTCATGCTAAAAACCCACTTTTTGAACGAATTAATTGCATATTCATCTTACTACTATAATATTAAGACATGAGTTTAATAATTACATTATATCTCTTAGTCAAATTACATTAGATGTAATGACGCGTAATGGTCTGGTAATATAAGTTTCCATCAAAACAATAATCATTAGGTAAATCTATTCAACTTAATATAAACCTATTAGCTAACGTAATAGATTGTTTGGTCTTATATAGCATTAAAGGCTAGGTTATAGAAGGTTATGATTGAACTCCCAATATACATTCCTGAAAAAATCTTAAATAATTACATAACTGTAATTTAAATAATTTAGTTTATTAATCTTTCCTAATATTTCCTCATATGGTTGATAACTGTAAACTTTCTTTGATGAAATGTACTTTTAAAAGGTTTTTTTAAACGTCGGGATTACAACAATTGCGATCAAACACAAGTATTATTATTATTATTATTGTTATTTTAGATACGAGTATTGTTACTTTACTTATCAACTATACAAAATTGATACAGCAGTAATATTTAAGTCAAAGTCTTGAACAAGATACACTTACGAGGAAGGCTTTTTAATGTGACTTTACTATTCAAATCTTTGATTAGGCGTATTTGGTCACGTTGTACACTTTGGACCTGTTCAACAGCAATAGCAGCTTCTGTTTCGACAGTTCGTCATTTTTTCTTTTTCTGGCAACATTTGTACCTCACAAAACCACGTAACATAAGATGTACTTGACGTTACCAATATATAATGTTTCTAAGATTCTTAAGAAGGTGTGCCTTCACTGTCTGGATGAGTACGGAAATCGCCTTTAATCTCATTGATCAATTCTTCACTGGTAGATTGACATTCCTCGTCCCTATTTTCAGGAAAACTGATAATACTTGACATTGGTCATCTACCTTTTCTTTGCAGGATCTGTCTGCAACTTGTGTTCCTATCTTTTGTCACCATAGCAAATTATATTGTTTTTCAGCAGCTACTAAGGCAATCAGTGGCTCTTAACGATATAAGTAACTATAGCATAACCAAAGGCATAATTACAGTCTTTCCTCGAACAATTTGTCCGACAGCTGGTTTATTCACATGGTAAACAATATTCCAATATTTTATTTTAAGGAAGACTATTTCAATAACCATGGTCTGGTAGTATCTCCTTTGCACATACCCAACAATTGGTTTCCAAGCAAATTCTGCTATACATTAGATAAACTAAGGCTATGATTCTTTTAGGATTTCTTCACATACTAATAAGCAACACATTATCAATTATAAATTGCTTCCTATAGGCAAGATATAAATGTGTTCATCGTATTATTCAATTTAGTGGGTTACTTTTAAATACAATAACCCTACCATACTGCAAATGCTATTTACTTGCTCATTAAAAGATTTCAACCCCAATTCTTTAACAAAAACTGTCCGTGCCCCAAACCTTTCAACGCTACATCGCACATAGTATAATCCCGACAATTAAAACATATTTTGAAAAAAAACACCATTACAATAAAGACAATACACTGAGCAACCATATCAGGAATTATTAGGAGGAATTAAATATAAACAAAATTATTTAAATTTTAACAGTTATATATTTATTTAAGAATTTGTTTTATGAATTACATGAGTGGAGTTCAACCTTTTAATCTAACCTTTTAAAATGGTTTTACGTATTACGATAAAATGCTGAAAGATCTATTTGTCAATTATACTACGTAAAATAAAAAAAACCTCATAATTATTTTTTGATTCAAACTTATATTTTACCAGAACACTACGCGTCATTAAATATAATGTAATTTGACTAAGAGATATAATATAATTATTCAAATTATGTCTTGATTTTTCAGTAGTAAGCTGAATATTCAATTAATTCGTTAAACAAATGGGTTTTTAGCATGACTGAGTAAAACTAGAACGTTGCCTTCAAACAAGAGTGTATGAGAGGGCGTTTCCCTCGTTTTGGCCGGATTGGCCTAAAATGTTCCCTTTTTCAGCGCGCTCTATCTCCTACATTCTATAAAAACACAATTAGTGCATTAAACCGTAAGGAATTTTGCACTCTTTAACTTCGTAATTTGCAGTCTTTCCGATAAAACGCATAATTTTCAAGATATAAATAAACAACTAATAAAAGTGCAGAATATTTAAGGTTTTTTGTGATTTTCTCAGTGCAGCCCTTCTTTCTCGAGGTGGTGAACACCAAATCCGAATTCAGCACCTCAAAAGAAAAATACAGAACCACCGAGAAACCTACTTAAAGTACCATTCTACTGGACGACATCTGCACAGGCTGTTAAAATATCCATAAATGGGATGAAAACCCCTCTAGAGGATAAACCGGTCGATATAAGTATTACTCCTAGGCTATAGTGATTAATAGACATGACAAATCCTTCAGGTTCAGCATTGAAATTAAAAATACCAATTGTAGTTTTAAATACCAATTGTGATTGCACTGCATTTAAAGTATTGCGATAATTGCATTTAAATCTAGAACTATAAAAAAAGATCAAATATATATTACGATATTGTACGGAAGATAGAGTATAAATTAAAACCTTTACTGTTGAATGTTACGGTAGTATAATGTAAGGGAATATTTCGAGCCATACCAAGTATTGTTTCTCCGCCCATCTGGGTAATCGGTGTGTTTTGCTCTGTACGTGATTTACAAGCCAACTGCTTAATCGCAACTCAGAGCACGCTCCTGCATGCAGCATCCCGCGTTTGTATTTTTTAATTATTTTACAACAACACCCGAGAGAAGATTCATTGTTTAGTTCAAGGGCGGTTAGACATTAAAGCGTTTAAAAACATCTTATCCCATCAAAGGGTTTTATGTGAAATAATGTTTTAGTCACGATTTGTAGGGAATAAAGCTTTGTTTCCCGATATGATACAATCAATTATCTACAAAAGTAATAAATATTATTTGAGGTATATTGAAGAGTAGTAGAGAGAAATGGTAGTGGAAATTCTGTGATTGCACTGGATTTAAATAAAAATGTTTTAGTTTCCACAGTGTGTACAAAATAATTTACAGTGGGAAACAATTTACCATCACCCTAATACTTTAATGTAAATATAATGCGCCTTTCAGAAATCATCTGACCTGGAAGATTGACTAGACACACTTCAAATAACACAGTTCTTAACGTGTATCTAGACTACATATCTGAGTGGCTTTAAATGTTCAAAATAAACCATATATTCGACTTAAAAATATATATTTTTAAAAAGTCAAATGGAAATGGTTTATTATGAACCTTTGAAGCCACCCAGTCATGAAGACCTGTGTTATTTTATGTGTGGCTGGTCAATCTTCCAGGTCAGAGGCTCTTGAAAGGTACAATATTTTAACATTCAAGTATTGGGGTGATGGTAAATTATTGTTTCCCATTGTTCATTATTTTGTACACAACGGGTAAACTAAAATATTGTTATGCTATTTGAAACCTTAAAAGCAAATGAGCCCTAGCAGAAGTAATAATACTGCAATATGTAAATATATATGTATATTCAAATAATAAATGTATGATTCACTATTAACAAACCTAATGCATGTGAAATGACTCTAATATGATACGACAACTAATAAATAATAATATTTTAATTGCATGACAATAACACAATATATCATAAGCATTTCTCAAACAATTAATTCAACTGAAATGACGTGCAGGCTTGTACTTACATTAAACCAGAGCTCCAGTGAAATATAAAATAGGATCAAAAATGTATTCCTTTAACTAAATTTTAATATTGAGGAATAAATAACAAATTTAAAGCAATAAAACCGTCTTGTGGTAACCTAAATTATGTTGAACTGAACTTATTTCTGAACCGGGTTTCCGAGTAAGTTTTAGAGTGAGTTGAATAAAGCCTGCACAGTGTCCCCACTCACCTTAATTTTAGTGTGGGTTTTTATTTGGTGAAATTTTTAATTATAATTATAGTTCGAGAAGAAAATAGAACAGAATATGAGGCACGGTCGTCTGAGATTTGGCAGGTCACCGAAAGGTTTAATAACTGGGAATAATTGGATTGGATAATTTTCGGACACCGAGCTAAGATTAAAGCAACTCAAAGTTTACCAACGCAACTTAGGCCCGACCGGAGCCAGGCTATCCAGAACACCCAGGGCCCTTAGACTCGACAAAACCTTTACATTTGCTTTACTAAATTTGACAAAGGTTAAGTTGATAGTGAAAGCTGCCGTGTGGTACTGCAAAGACAGTTGAAAATAAACAAATTAAAACTGATCAAATACATAATTTCAACGAAATGGATTATAAAACACAACTCTAATAATGTACCACTCAACACTCTAATAATACCACAATTGTAAAATACCACTCTACATGTACTCGCTGCACAGTAGACGGGAACCTAAACACAAAAGAGATCCACAAATTCAGCGAATGTGTGTTAGGATAAACAATGTGCTTTTCATCGCCAGCCATTGACCGGTTGAATGGAAATCAGATGCAAAACATAACAATACGTGATTACACTGGGTTTAGCGATATTTGCTCTCGCGTGATTTGAAAACAGAGATTGGATCGACGTATACTTTATGATAAGGTTTCAATTGTATTGCCCTTTCTGTGCTGTAATGTGACATGACAAAACAGTTATTAATTACATTTTGAAAGATGTGAAAGCCTAATAATATGGAGTCCGCAAATCATTTATATTCCTTTTTCATACTACGCTAATGAACATGACATGTTATTACTAATGGAATAAACCAATATATTATACAATATTATAATATATAATAAACCAATATATTAAGTATTTTAAACCCGCATGTATTTAAAAAAAAGTAAAACGTAGTAAATGTAGCCTTCTCGTTTAAAAAATCCTTCACAACTCCATTTCAACGGCATGAAAGATTCCTGTAGAAAACATTATTATTGGATCTGGTCACATATTGTTAATTAATTAAGAAGATTAATCTAAAGAAACAATAAGATTAATCCAAAGAAACAACAAGATTAATCTAAAGAAACAATATTTTTAATTAGGCTATCTAAGCTATTTTTCACCATAAGGTGCAAGACGCGCAACTGCTCCAGAATTGGTGAAAGAGCAATGCGAATCCGCCCTACATTCAGAGGAGGGGAGAGTTATGATTAATGCGAAACCACCCTCCACGTAGGGGAGGACAATATGCTGATCGAAGTGAATCCGTCCCTCTTTAAGAGACGGTGATTGAAGCGATTGAAGCCTTCCGTAAAGAGGAGGTGAGTAAGATAATCGAAGCGAATCCACTTTCCAGTAATAGAAGGTGAGTTGGGGTACGAAATTAATCTGCTCTCAATTAAGAGAATCTGAGCGTGCTGAATGAAGTGAATCAATCCTCGATGAATTTTGTATGGTAGTCAAAGTGAAACTTTTCTTTATGAAGCGAAGGAGAGTGAGCTGGTCGAAGCTAATCCCTCCATGAAGAGGAGAAGGTGCTTATTGCAACAAAGTAACTAATAATGAAAATTAAATGGTGCTAATATGAAAAATATGTGAAACGAATGCTCCGATTTAACTCATAATGAGTACATTTAGAATGGGCATATAGAATGCACAAGAAATGAAAATAAAGCGAACGAGTGCATCGAATGAACGTTTGGAAGGAAAACACAACACTTTTCATTTATTTTCAATTCAGATTAAACCATGGACTACATTGTAGGACAATTATTTTATCACTTTCAACTTTCAAGCTACAGGAATTTAATTAATATTTTGCAGTCACTATTTTGGATCCCTGGGGAATTTCGTCTTAAGTAATTGTAATTATAAGTTGTTTTTAATTTTTATAATACCGTTTAAAAACATTATTTTGGGGTAAATAGTGATATAAACCATATTAAAACTATAAAAGACTAGATGTTATCCGCAGGCTTCGCCCCGCAAAAGATTTATAAAACTATGACAGATGTGTGTGCTGCATTCTGTGGTTAGCCCGTGGAACTACTACGAAAACTACAGCTCAAACTACGAACTACTACTACAGCTCAAAAAAATGTCCAAAAGGAATACATGGGAACTTTGAACCCCCGTGGGGCAGGTCCCTATAGAATTTTTGCAACTTTTATATGCCTATATGTTACTCAGGACTATCAAGTACCTCTCTGCCAAATTTCAGCTCAATCAGTCCAGTGGTTAGAGCGTGATTGAGCTACAAATATCTAAACAAACATACAAACTTACAAACTTTCACATTTATAATATTATAATATTAGTAGGATAATTAATTTAGTACACAAATAATGCTCTCAATAGGATTGTACTGAGTAAAAATCTCAATACAAACATTTGCCATACTAAACGATTATTTTATGTCAGAGAATATTACTGGTAATATCAATATTTGTTTAACCGAAAGAGATGCTTTGTAATCGAGTTGTTATGCTTGTGGACGTGAGTCCAAAGGCAAAAACGTCTATCAATATACAATGCACGCTTACATGTAAAAGATCCTGCCTTTGTTTTCTAAAAATTATTCCTTAACAATATCTTAAAATAAAAATAAAAACTTTCAATGATATACAACTTTTATTGTCGAATTCCTGGTTTAAAATATATTCTTAAAACACAAAAGTTGCGCCGTATGCGATATATTAATGGTACATAAAAATCTCGTTTAATGTTTTAATTCGAGACTTTGAAGTGCGGAGTGAAGTACTCTCTGTATCCTCTTCTTTTAAAGGCTACAGGGAAAGTCCTTTCATCGTCTACCAAAATATAAGACTCTAGTTCGTTGCGTGTATCCACAGTGATTATAATTTGTAATTATAGTTTAACTCTCGGAAATAACAGTAACATAACATAGCTAACCATACTTATTTTTGGTCATCTTTTAATTTGTTTTTATTATAAACCTATATAAATAAAAATATAATATCTTTAAATATATCTTTTAATTTTATTTTATTTTAGCGGATTTCCCCTATAGGGAAGAAGTTATTACCGTAGTCGGCATGGTAAGACCTAGGCCCGGGACTGTGATAAATTTTCGTTTTGAAGTCCCCAGACCCCAAAAACACCATTTGTTCGAAACTGTATATATATATATATATATATGTGTGTGTGTGTGTGTGTGTGTGTGTGTGTGTGTGTGTGTGTGTGTGTGTGTGTGTGTGTCCGTGAGCATGATAACTCTCGTAAAAATTATCCAATGTTGATGATGAAATTTGGCATGAACATGTAAAGCAACATTTATGACTTTAAGTTCGAAAACCAACCAAATCGCTCCATCCGAAGGGGTATTTTTGGGGGGTTTTGTTTCCCAAAAATAATTTTTTTTAATCTTTTTACATATAATTTTTAAATAGTCAAATTTTACTTTTTACCATTGGATTCAGCTTAAAACAACACACAATTTAGTATTCTGATCATTCCTTTACGTTAATTGGTTACCGAGATATTGAATGTGCTATACACAGTACGCTGTCTAATGTTATTCTTATGGAGGAAAATACAAATTTTATATTTCGCTTATTTATGAACGTATAATGACGAAACTTGGTATACGGCTTCATCTGGTTGTGGTCTAATGATATTTGCTCAAAAAATTGTTTTGCCAAAGACTCCCGTAGCAGCAAACCTTTGTACTCAGCCTCTTATGGAGAATAATTAAATGCTATATCTCCCTTAATTATGAACATAAATGAATTCAAACTGGTATACGAGTTCACCTAGTTGAGTTATATTGATATTAGCATAAAAACCCATTTTTTGTGTTCCTTGTTGCAGAAAATCTGCGTACTCAGCCCCAATTCTTATGGAGAATAATTCAAATTGTATATATCGCTTATTTGTGAATATATTCTTATGAAAATTGGTATTTTGGAAATTTATATCTCTATTGGAAATTCGCTTAGTATGCAGGTTTGCTGCGACGGGGGTTTTACGCACCAAGGAGGTCTCTGTCGAGGTTAAATGTTCATATTTTTGCATGTTTAACTGTTTAGCTATCCGTATTACTCATAAGCCCTATTTTTGTGTTTTCATATTAAACGTAGCTTTACAACGTTCTATGATTTCTGTAGTATACATTTTAACTGTGAGGAGTTTTTTTGTCATCTTAATATTTGTCGATATTATTACATATTTTGATTTAATTTGCTTAAAGTCTTAATCTTGCTTTTATGTTTATAACGATATGTATTTATACTTTGATTGGGAAAGTCACCCACAGAAATATGTAATGTATTATAGAGCAATGTATCACCTTGGGTTGTATTTTTAAGTGTCGTGTGTAAACAATTATTTAATTGAAGTCTTAAAGAATATAAAAATAAAGTATCATGCCTTAAAGTATCATGAGCAAAGAATTCGTTGATTTATTGTGACCTAGCATAGCACCTTTACTCATAATGTAAAGAAAGCGAATAACTGATACAAATACAAACTCCATTGTTAGCAATGGTGTATTGGCTAGTATTTGTGTTAAATGTATATTACAGATGACACAAACAAAGTAACCGGAGCTAATGCAACAGGGAATAGTACGAAAACATTTTTTTATTATTTCTTTATTTGCTTGTGTACGTCAGAGGCATTGTCCTCTCATAGTCACGTGGGCGCCCCGGGAATTGATCCTGTGACCTCTTGCACAGAAATCCAAGCGCTAACCTTTAGACTAGTGAGGCGCTCTTCACTTCCTATCAGTAATACAAGAAATGACTTATTATGTAATAAGTATTCTTCAAAATAATTAATTAAAATATTTTGTAACAACAAGGTTTTGCCTTCCTGGTAGGAATTCTTGGACAGCGAGAGTTAAGAGATATTCGCAGTGTAGCTCGGGCGCCCGACCGGAGCCAGACGTCCCGGACACTCGGGCTCTCAGACGCATTAAAACTTTCCACATTTCGTAGCTTAATTTGCCAAACCTTAAGTCGATAGTGAGAGTTTCCGTTTGATACTGCGGAAAACTTCCAAATAGACGCCAATGGCTCTTAGTTCTCACTTTAATCTCCAACTTAAAAATGTAACGAGCGCTGGAATCCAAGTTACTATCAATATTTCGTCAATTATTTTAGTTAGTAATGATAATAATTGAAGAACTCCCTATAATTTTTAACAAATACACGGAAAATTACATATAATAGCTAATGGGGGAGATAGTAAGATCCCTCCTATTAAAAATGTATTAGGAAATTATTAGAATAATAAATCTACTTAATGAACTCTAAACACTATAACAGACCACTGCCTGATTCAGTGGGCATAGAAGTATGACGTGTTCCATCTTATTTAACGTAGGTGAACACTAAAAATTGTTAATTATGTATCAAGAGCGAAAAGAATATCTTGGGAGGAATCCGATATTGTTAATTTTCCAAAAGCGGCAAAGATACTTTACAATCTTTTTTTACAACTGCGTCTTTGGTTACCACAAAAACACACAAATTCACTTTCACTCTTTTTGACTGAATTCAACAGATAGTTGTTTTAAGACGTGTTTTTATATCGTAAAAACGCACTTTAAGCGCAGTTGTAGGAAAACCATTTTTCCGATCTGAACTAAAGGCTCCGCCCCACTGGTTCGTAAAAGTTCCAAGTGTTATTTTATGGATTTTTAATTCTTTTGACCAAATGATGTTACTGAAAATGTTACATATTTGAAATAGCTCTTGGTTAACCATGAATGCAACACCAACAAATTAAATGTTGTATTCCCGGGTGAAACAGAGTATACTGTGGTGGATTATATTAGAATAATTAATTATCTATGAGAAACCCAATAAAAAGTAACCAAACCTTAAGTAGGTTTAAGTACATTCTTCACTCAAACAAAAAGTATATAGTTATTATATAATACAGTTTCTACTTTTAACAGTCATTTTTGAAAATCTAAATTTACAAAGAATCTGTTATTAGCTTATGAATTTTACGCTTAAGAAAAATCCTCATGAGAAAGCAATTTTACAATGCTAAAGCTATTCTTCATTGTCAACAAACTATTACCTTAATACTGGACATTTACTATATACCCTAGCTTTTACCTTAGACATTTCACGGAATAAAATGGATCTGAATGGGTGGTTTTGAAAGACTAATGATACCCAATTTATTTAAAAGGTTTATCCTTTTAAGTAATTTAAATTGTATTTTCCTTATTCATATTATTACAGAACATACGCATTATTATTCACACTAATTTAGCATATTTTAAATTAACATCTGCTTTGCATGTTTTTATTATTTTTGGTAATATAACCTTAATTTAAATGAGCACGCTTTTTTGATAGTGTGGTCAAGATAAAAGGAACGATCCAGTGTAGTTCTTAAAATATCCCCAACGCTTGTTAATTGTTAACAAGCAACGTTAACCAAAAGCATCAGAACACCATCTGAATACAAGGAGATCGAAAAACTTCTTCAATAATTAAGAATATGATTACATATAGAAAAATCAAAAAGTTCCCATTAGGTATGTCCTTAAATGCAGATCCACCAGAAATTATGACATATCTGATAACTGCGTACTCAAAAAGAGCACATTTTATTTTACATTTTGCCACTGGTGAAGGTACTCCGTTATTATATGTCTGATTTACTACTATCTAAACTACACATTCTACGTAAACGATTTAAATCATGTTGTTCTTTGTAATTTTTCACAAAATTGAAATGTTTATTTAAGATGAATTATAAGAATTTAAAGACCGCTATTTTAACCGGTAAACTATTGCATTTTTATTCTAATAACGACTTAAACAGGATGACATTCGTCCTAAGTTAAATTATTGCATTCTCAGTGGCTTTGAAGTAATTGAATTTAAATTAAAAATTATATACAAATAGACAACTAAAAAACTCAGCATTTTAGGACATGCCCTTATAGTGACTTTATCTTATATTTTGCTTAAATATTATAACACCATGAATCGTAGCCTAATAGTTTTAGAGCTACCAAAATTAGTATTATACTACTGGCTTGAAGGGGTCATAGACCCTAACCTTTTTCCTAACTCTGCCTCATGTATGTTAACACATGTCAGTTCGTAAACAAATTAGATACGCAATCACAAGTTTTAATAATAACAAAGCAGGCGTTTTTAAATCACCATGTTTTCTTATGGGGGACGGTTTACGTTATTTATCGTTTGCTGATAAATTTATGGAGATAGGCCCCTACTGCTATTTTTTCCGTGTCCATGGGATCAAGACCTTTAATTTGAGCCGTCTTCCATCATCCTGCAATTTGCCAAACTCCCACAATCTTGACTGAAACATTTCGACAGAATTATATATAAAAATAAGAAAAGCCTAATTATGCTGGCCTAAAAATTACATAGTAAACTGCCAGCATACAAACAATTTAAACCAATCTTAGGAAACACCTGATGAATATTTGTCCACTTTAAATTATTAAAATTAAGAATTATACTTGAGTTACCTTTACGTTAGAATATTAACACTATCCATGTACTATTTGTACTTATACGTTTATAAAGGGATCTTTGATTTGATTTCTCTTAAACCCTTCAACGGGGTTTCTGGAAACACTGTATAAGAATGCACGTAGATAGGAGACCACACTACTAAACATAAAACCTGCAGGATTCCCACGGGCCCTCGACCATCGACGTGTGCCCGTGTGCAAACAGCCCATTTATTTACGGTCATTTCTTTGGATGAACGGGAGTCGGTTACGAAACATGTTCCAGTGAACAGGGTTTAGTTCCCAGACTAGTGAGACATGTATGCTCGAATAATAATTTGCGAACAGAAATCTATTTGATACTTTTCATGTAAAAGTGGGTCTGTCTATGTTAAAATATAATACTATTACGCTCCTCATTTTTACTCTACTAGCATGTTTGTTTATATAATTTGTTTAAGATTTTTATTTATAATTTATTTAGTAGCATAATACGAGTTGTTAAAAATAAACATGTTAAATAAACTACGTATACGACACCAAAGTATATTTACAGTATAAGTAAATCTGATTGGGCCTGATGATGACCGGTGTAACTGAATTAAATCGATCGCCGGGTTTTATAGTTTTTGTTTATTTACCGTCTTGTTTGTATCCCATATCCCATATGAAAATGTTAATCAGGTATGATCAACTTTTCCTGATCAGACCTGATCCAAATCTGCACCCAGTTATGGGACGATTCCAGATCAGGTTCTGATCAAGTATGATCAGAATCTGATCTGGTCCTGATTGAAATCACTGTTAATTAAAAGAAAAATTATATAAATTTAAAAATATAGAATCTATATTATTAATAAAACTTTGTACACAACATGGATTTTTTGTTTTAAGACTTACCCCCACATATTATATACCAAAACGTGCGTCTAAGTGTGCAGATGTGCAAACTGGCTTTAGATTTTCGATTTAGGTTATACAGGGTGTCCCCGAACTCTCTACTGACCTTTTCAGGTATTTATACTGGACCAAAGACAAACTAAAATATCGTATTAACAATTTACAAAACTCAACTGTTACCCGTACAGCCGCCATTTTGTTTTTTCACATAACAATTTTTAATTTGAGAACGATTTTTTGTATTAAATTGAAATTTGGGACATAGCTTCATGACCTAAAGACCTAATTCCAAGAAAACAATTATTATTTTAAAATGTTTATTTTCAAAATGGCGGCCATTCAAAATCTTTAAACTTAAATAACATAAAACTGCATACATTAACAAGGTTAAAATGGTCATGTTTTATTTAGATTATTTAATAACGAAAAAAAATGGCGGCTATAGGGGTAACAGTTGAGTTTTGGATATTTTTAACATGATATTTTGGTTTGTCTTTGGTCCAGGAATAATACCTGAAAAGGTCAGTAGAGAGTTCGGGGACACTCTGTTTAACTGTGAAATATTGCAAAAAACCGAAAGTGTACATTTCCAATTTCAAATTTAAATAAACGGTATCAGGAAACTGACACATACTTTCTCCCACTATAATGAACAAATTTCTTTTTATTTACAAATATAGAATATAACGTACAGTAGAATGTAGAGAAAATCTTCTGAACTAGTTGTTTTCAAAAATATCCACCCAAATCTCTGTTTTTGGGAGCACTACAGAATCCTTTGCTACACGCAGTGGTCTTAAGAGGGGAAATGCACCCTCATCACCCTGAGGTTAAGAGACAACATATTTCGAATATCCTCTGTAGGTCAATGCTAACTTGACCTGCAAATAAAGTTCTAATGAAATTGATCACTTCTAATGAAATTGATCACTAAATAAGAGAGAAATAGTAATTTTTGTATTCCCTATAAGAATAGCAATGGACAACGCACTGCATTTACCGCAAGAATAAAATTAAAACTTTCTTCGCAACCAGCAATCGTAGAGTAATAATTCAATATACCAATTTATTAAGTTTTTTGAACTCCTTTTAATGAAGAAAAGTATATTTTTTAACATTTATGTTTTTTATGAAAAATCGCAAAAACTGTATTTTGGATGTTTTCAGTCCTGTAATTTATGAACCCAATTTTTTCAGAATTGCGGGTGGTGTAATTCTGTTGTAAACCCAAAGCCCTACAAACCACTTATGTTTAATCAAAATCGTATAGCCGTTTTTGAGAAATTTAGATTTTTCATGTTTTTTTAGCTGTTTTTGGGGGATAATTACTCTTAAAAATAAAAAATTCAAAATAAAGAAAATAGCCTTACAATTAATATCCTTAGGATTCAGGATAAATAAGAAATAAATTCATTATGAAAGTACCTACATTCCAAATTTCATAAAAATCGGTCCACGGGAGTGGACTCCAGCTCTCTGTACACATCCAGACAGACGCACACACACAAAAACAGACACACATACATTATTCCGAAAACAATTTTTTAGAATCAGGGATCATTATAAAGGATATTTCCACTAATAACTCAAATTTGAAATTTTGACGAAAACAATACTTTCTCCATTTACTATGTATAAGAGGGAGAAAGTAAAAATCTAGATGTTTCTTTGTTTTTCCACCAAAATAATTGCAGCTGTTACTACATTATGGGCAGGTAATCAACAAGAAAATATACATATTTATATATAATAAGTTTTATTTATTCATACCGCCATGAAAGTTTGGTTTTTTCATATACGATTAACATGGAGAATCATTTTATTTGAATTGTAGCTGTTAATAATTGTAGCTGTAGGATTTTATTATTGAGAGAATATCTTTTTCTGGACTTAATATAATTATATTAACATTATTCTATATAAGACTTAGCCTTTTTGGACAGACTATCACAAGATAACATCCATCTATTTATCTACATTATTAATAAGCTATATGAAAACTTTGTAAACAATAAGGATTTGTAATTTTAAGACTTACCCCCACATATTATACACCAAAACGTGCGTCTAGGTGTGCAGATGTGCAAACTGGCTTTAGATTTTCGATTTAGATTATAGAACTCAAAAATATTGCAAAAAACTGAAAGTGTATAACATTTACAATTTCCAAAAAAACCAGATTTTTTTAGTGTTCATAAGTCGTGGTCTTGTAAAGTTTCTCTTATTCGTAATCGCTTCACTTTCACCACTTGGAATTTACAAATGTTAAACACTCATAGGCCTACATATTTTTCTGACATGTAATTTGTAGAATGTATAAGTATTGATAAAGCCCAATTACGTGACATTTACGTTTGCGGCTGTTTTATATCACATGTACAATTAATTAATGATTTGTATTATATTCTCTATTTTGTTTGGTACCATTTCAAAACCAGCCGTCACTTTTTAGATTTTGGTATACTGTATTAAAGATGCGCGTTAGTTGTATGTATAGGAAATATCAAATTGTTTTGTTTCAATCAAAACTTACGATACCTAACATTATATATTTAAGGTGAATTTAGCTACGTTTGGTAATACCGCTTTTATAATTATAATTTGTATGGCGATATTGTTTACCGACACATGAAAAAAGGGTAAACAAACAAAGGATATCTATATTATTAAAAGAATTTCCCGATTTTTCTTCGCAGCATATCGACCCTAGAAATTTAATTTTCTATACATATTTGGTATCAAATTAAAGCTACTTCTCTCTAGATGTGCCTTTTTTGGGTTTCGAAAATATCCCATGAAAAGCCTTCGTCCAGGAGGCTTTTGAAATTTCAGCGAATGTGCTACTATCTGTTGTTAAACCTGTGAACTTTTTCCAATTCGCATTTGTTTATAACAAAACATATGGTGATGATTTGATCGAGTTCTTAAGTTTGACCACAGAATACAGCACTTGCATTTATTTATTTGATGAAACTGGTGTTTTTGTTAAAGTTATAAGTAAGTTGATTTTCAAATAGGCTAATTCATTTAATTTCTTGAAAATAGATTTTTGGAGGAAAAAAAATTTAATTTTGACCACGAAGAAAAGTAAAACTCATGTAAATGTGGGACATAGCCAGTTTGATTTCAACTAATTTACTGTCTCTAATATGGTAGATGTTGAAAGCTGTTATTTTATAATCAGATGGAAGAGTTTTTCCCCGAATACATAGGTTACAAAATTTACAATAAAATGTAAAGTAAAAAGTTTTAATTTGATTTGTTCATAGTTTATCTAGAAAATTGTAATATGTTTTTAAACATGAAACTAGAATAGAATGTGTTTAAGTTTTATTTCATAATCTATGAAACGACAGCCATTTTTGTAATAACTTTTATACGTTTTACCATGTATTAAATACCTTAACATCAGTGATTTTCCGTCATTTATCAGTTTATCATGCAAATTTTAGGTATTTCATATAAGACAATGAAGTGAAGAGAATGAGTGAAGTGTTCAACAATTTGTGTGTTCTAACTTTTCAAATCATCATGTATCATGAATTATATACTTCGACATCAGTGTTTTTCTGGTTTCACATCAATATATAATAATCATTTTGTATCTAATATGTATTGAACTATATTCAGAGCGTTTTCGTGCTATTTTTGGGACACATGATTGATTTACTACTTTTAGGTTCAACCAAGTATGGTTCCTCAAAAGTTCAAAAAGATAAGTCACGAAGTGACGCTGGCTGCTAGTCATTATTATTATTATTTTGTTATTAATTTTTAATCAAGTAATCAAGTTTGATATAGTTGATCAGACCTAATCAGCTCAATCTGATCACGTCTGATCAACCCTGATAAACCAAATCAGACCTGATCAAGTTTGATATAGTTGATCAGATCTGATTAACTCAACCTGATTAGGTCTGAATCAAGTCTGATCACAATCGGATCAACTCTGATCAGACCTTATTAAAAGTTTCAAGTATGTACGTACAGTATAAGTGTAAATATACTTTTTAGTATTTAGACGTAGTTTGTTTATCCTGATTTCTAATTATAAAAGACAATTTGCCCAAGAACGTTTTAAAGTAAAGTTACATCCGTGTACAATATTAAAATGATCGTACAGATCATTGGAACACAACATATTACATAAAACATATTCATATATCTTATAAGTAAATACCCCCGTAGCAGCAAACCTGCGTACTCAGCGAATTTACAATACAGATGTATGTGTCTTAATACCACTTAAATCCACATACCAAGTTTCATCAATGTAGATTCATAAATAAATGATTTATGCCATTTGAATTATTCTCCATAAGAATAACATGGCGTCTGAGGATGCAGGTTTGCTGAAGCAAGTACACAAAAAATGGGTTTTTATGCAAATCTTGTTATAACTCAACTAGGTGAAGCCACATACCAAATTCTACTAATTTATGTTCATAATTAAGGGAGATAATATGTTACTTTTTCTCTTTAAGAATACCATGAGGGGGGCTGAGTACGCAGATTTGCTGCTAGGGGAACTATCGGGATAAAATTAATTTTTCGTGCAAATATCTATAGACCACAACAGTATGAAGCAATATACCAAGTTTCGTCAAGATAAGTTGATAAATAAGAAAGATATACAATTTTTCTTATTCTCCATAGGGATAACATTGGACAACGTACTGTGTTTAGCACTTTCAATATCTCTGAAACCAATTAACATAGAACAATGATCAAAACACCAAATTGTTTGTTTTTTTTAAGCTGAAGTTAATGGTCAAAACTAAAATTGGATTTACTAAAATATTATATGTAAAAAACTCACAAAACCCATTTTTGGGGTACAAAACCCCCCAAAATACCCCTTTAGATAGAGCGATCTGGCTGGTTTTCGATCTTAGTCATAAATGTTGCTTTACATTTTTGTAAAATGTGTATCACATATACCAAAATGTGTATCATCAAAATATGTACCAAAATTTCTATCAAAATCGGATAATTTTTGCGAGATTTATCGCACCCACGGACACATACATATATATACAGTTTTGAACGAATGGTGTTTTGGCATCTGGGAACCTCAAAACAAAAAGTTATCATGGTCCCGGGCCTAGATCTTACCATGTCGTCTACGGTAATAGCTTCTTCCCTACAGGGGAAATTCGCTAAAATGAAATATAAATGAAAACACAAAGCACCTCGCTTTAAAAGAAAGTTTGATTTTTTCACAGCATTAATAGTTTAGTTGGTCGTTAATACAGTCCATCGATATGTCGTTATTCAGTAAAATTAATCCAAAACAATAATTGTTTATAAAACATTAAGACCCTTTAGAACAATACACACATAAAACATTATTTGTTTATACCAAAAAGAAACCGAATCAAACAAAAACAAAGGACAGCAAATGGCAAACTGACCGTTATGTGTTTAAAACTGATTCACATTCACTAAACATTGTCTGGGTCGTGTTTCATGTTTAAATGTGCCGTCTACGACCCGACGCGACGACCGCCCCGTTACACGCAGATGCAGCATAGAAATGCGCCATCGTTTATATCTTTACTAAAATATTTATACAGCCTCCCAACCTTTAGGATAGATAACCCTGTACTGGGCCTTAACTGTTCGGATAGTCAGTCAACTGTAACTGTGCAATAAATATGACAAATTTTTAGACAACATTTATTTGGTTAAAAAAAGTTCAGAACCAATAGAAAAAGTGGTATTTTGTTTGTATCACTATTTTTTTACCATTTAAATTAGTCACCAATACAGGGTGTTTATAAAAAAAACTTTACAACTTCAAACAAACATAAAACCTTATTTTCTTCACGTAAAGTTATAAAATTACAACCAAAATATAAGAAATTGTCTCAAGTTTTGTGACATATTAAGTAGTTTACCTAATTTCAATATGTTTCGCATTATTTGCACGCAAAATAATCAAGTCTACATTTCAGTTCGGCCCTATCACAACGGTAACTATGATCATCGATTTCAGCAAACGCTCCCCTGATTCGTTCTCTCAGTTCTTCTTTAATGTTTACCTTATTGGCATACACATTTTTGCAATTATTCTATTGAGGTTCCCAAAAAAAATTGTTTCTTGATCGAAGTCTCCATTGAACAGCCGCATAAGAATTCCTTTCAATGTGCTTAACACACTGTACTTTAGCATGAGCATCCATTGCGATTTTAATGAGACTTTTCAATTATTTAACTGATTAAATTTCCTGCTGATTACAACTTTTTGAGCCACTCTTTCATGTGGTGGCACTAGGAAACTTGTATGTCCCATGGAACATGAATGGGACAACATTAAAGTTGTAAAGTTTTTTTATAAACACCCTGTTATAATCCGATTAAAAACTTATCACCCAATTTTTAGAAACAACTTTTTAAATGGAGTAACTATTTAAAATTATTTTTCGTCATACTGCTACAAAAGCAGCTGTTTTTAATACATGCTTTGCGGGGCTGAAGTAGTCCTTTTAGCGAATTTCCCCTATAGGGAAGAAGCTATTACCGTAGGTCTCATGGAAAGACTTAAGCCCGAGACCATGATAACTTTTCATTTTGAGGTCCCCAGATACCAAAAACACCATTCGTTAAAATTTGTATATATGTATATATATATATATATATATATATATATATATATATATATATATATATATATATATATATGTGTGTGTGTCCGTAAGCACGATAACTCTCGTAAAAAAGGTCCGATCTTAATGAAATTTGGTGCAAATGTGTAAAGTACCATTTATTTGAACGAGTTCGAAAACCAGATGAATCGCACCATCCGAAGGGGGGTATTGTACCCAAAAAATGTGTTTTTTGGGGTTTTCACATGTAGTTTTAATTTATACCATTGAATTCAGCTTAAAAAAACAAACAATTTGGTATTTTGATCATTGCTATACGTTAATTGGTTACCGAGATATTGAAAGTGCTAAACACAGTATGTTGTCTAATGTTATTCTTATGGAGAAAAAGAAAAATTGTATATCTCGCTTATTTATGAACATAAACTGGCGAAATTTGGTATATGGCTTGATCTGGTTGTGGTTTATTGTTGTCTGCACAAAAAACAATTTTTTGCCAATGTTTCCTGTAGCAGCAAACCTAGGTACTTGGTCCCCATGTTATTCTTATGGAAAATACTTAAAATGTTATAATCGCTTATTTATGAATGTATATGGATGAAACTTGGTATGTGACTTCACTAAGATGAGTTCTATTGATATTTGCATAAAACCCATTATTTTGTGTGCCTTGCTTCAGCAAACCTGCGTACTCATCCCAATGTTATTCTTATGGAGAATAATTAATATTTTAAATATCGCTTGTTTGTGAATACATTTCTGATGAATCCTGTTCAGTGTTTTAATGTGTTATGTTATATATTCATTGGAAATTCGCTGAGTATGCAGGTTTGCTGCGACGGGGGTATTTCTCCCTAGGGAGAAAAAGAGTTTTTTACTCCCTAGGGAGAAAAAGAGTCAGCTGATGTCGAGGTTATCAGCTGTTCGTTATTACAATTTAGAAATGTTGCAAATATGTGCATGTCAATGGTAAGTTATCGATTGTATCGAGAGTGGCAATCGATTATTAGTATCGATTAGGTCATTGTTGCATTGTTGTCAGTTCAGTTGTATTTTTGAATGAATGAATAAATATTTAATTTTGCCTCAGTGAGGAGATAAGCTGAGCGATAACTATGTTAGCGGTAAGTCTGATTCGTGATTCGAAACAGTTGATTATGACATTCATTGTTGCAATCGATAGTACACAGCGTTCAATATATCAATCGTTATGGTCAGCTGACATAACATCAACACAATTGACAGAGAATCACCTGATTGTTTTAAATAGCTGAAAATGGAAACAACTCTTTCGTCTGTAAAATCTTTGTTTTTTAAAGTAGTTAGCTCAATATTTTATGCAGTATGACGAAAAATATAGTTCATAACACGGGTCTAAAGTGGCCTTTCGTTACTCGCTCAAGTTACGACCTCGCCTGGCGGCTCGGTCGTAAACCTTGACCTCGTACGAAAAGCGTCACTTTAGCCCCTTGTAATGAAATATAATATTAGCGAATTTTTCCTATAGGGAAGAAGCTATTACCGTAGTCGGCATGGTAAGACCTAGGCCCGGGACCATGATAACTTTTTGTTTTGAGGTCCCCAGACCCCAAAAACACCATTCGTTCGAAACTGTATATATATATATATATATACATATATATATATATAAGTATATATATATAAGTATATATATATACATATATATGTGTGTGTGTGTGTGTGTGTGTGTGTGTGTGAGTGTGTGTGTGTGTGTGTGTGTGTGTGTGTGTGTGTGTGTGTGTGTGTGTGTGTGTGTGTGTGTGTGTGTGTGTGTGTGTGTGTGTGTGTGTGTGTGTGTGTGTGTGTGTGTGTGTGTCTGTGAGCACGATAACTCCCGTAAAAATGATCCGATTTTGATGAAATTTGGTATAAACGGGTAAAGCAACATTTATGACTTTAAGTTCAAAAACCAGCCAGATCGCTCTATCCGAAGAGGTATTTTGGGGGGAGTTTTGTACCCCAAAAATTTTTTTTGAATTGTTTACATATAATTTTTGAAATTTTCAAATATTAGATTTTACCATTGGATTCAGCTTAAAAAAACACACAATTTGGTATTTTGATCATTCCTCTACGTCAATTTGTTACCGAGATATTGAAAGTGCTAAACACAGTACGTTGTCTAATGTTATTCTTATGGAGGAAAAGAAACATTTTATTTCTCGCTTATTTATGAACGTATACTGACGAAACTTGGCATACGGCTTCATCTGGTCGTGTTCTATTGTTATTTACTCAAAAAAACAATTTTTTTCCAAAGGCTCCCGTAGCAGCAAACCTGCGTACTCAGCCCCAATGTTATTCTTATGGAGAATAATTAAAATGGTATATATTGCTTAATTGTGAATATATTTTTATGAAACTTGGTAACTGGCTTTATGTAGTATTAAGGAATTTATATCTTCATTGGAAATTCCATGAGTATGCCGGTTTTCTGCAACGGGGTATTTTATATACTAGTGGTTTACGTACCTTTCGTCGTCAATCCTAAAAGTAACACAATGGGTTACCATAGTTTTGACACCTTAGGTGTCGTGATCACACCTTCAGCAGAGAATATCAGCTAAACGTTAAGTTCTTAAAACTTCGTCACTTCTTGTTTAAAAAAACATAACTTAAACAGTTTATACACACAACAATTAACACAGGGACTACGAAAACGGACACAAACATCTCACCGGCCGGTGCGTTGTAAACTTTACACATTTGAAGCAACGCTATATCTAATTTATTATTGTTATTACCAATATTATTTTGTTATTTAATGTTGAGCATTGTAATTGGGTTTCAGCCTGTAATGTACCAGAAGATAAATAAATGAAAACTGATTTTATTGAGGTATAATATGAATAATGTGACTCAAGAACAATTTTCACATTGTTAAATGATCTAAAGATCAGATAAAGTTATTTATATTATTTCTATAATGTAATCAGGTTTGAAATGTTATTATTGATTTATTATCCTTCCAACAGTAGACCCAATCAAACAAAATAAGTAGGCTTGATGCTATATCCTCTACAAGCCACAAGTATTATAAAGTCTCGCCAGATTAGTTTAGTTTTGTATTATTTTTTATGGGGTATTACCTACTCATTTGCCGATTAAAGAGATTTATTTACCCCAAACTTGTAAGATATTTCTATTAGTTGTCAATTTTAGTGATAATATTTTACACTCGATTAGCGTTTACAATAAGGTAACTTAATCTTATAATCCTTATTAAAGATCCTTATAAACAATTATAAATGACTTTTAAAAATAAAGTTAATATTTATCCCTCACATTTGAAAGAAACTTGCATTAACTTTCAATTTGTATAATGTTGTTATAATGTTGAGCACGATAACTCTCGTAAAAATGATCTGATTTTGATGAAATTTGGTACAAACGTGTAAAGCAGCATTTATGACTTTAAGTTCGAAAACCAGACAGATCGACCTATCCGAAGGGGTATTTTGGGGGGGGGGGGGTTTGTACCCCAAAAATGTGTTTTTTGAGTTTTTTACACATAATTTTTGAAAAAGTGAAATTTTATTTTTGTCCATTGGAATCAGCTTAAAAAGACGCACAATTTGGTGTTTTAATCATTGCTCTACGTCAATCGGTTACTGAGATATTGAAAGTGCTAAACACAGTACGTTGTCCAATGCTATTCTTATGGAGGATAAGAAAAATTGTATATCTCGCTTATTTATCAACTTATCCTGACGAAACTTGGTATATTGCTTCATTTCATCGTGGTCTATTGATATTTTCACAAAAACCCATTTTTTGGCCGATAGTTCCCGTAGCAGCAAACCTGCATACTCAGCCCCATGTTATTCTTATGGAGAATAAGTAACGTGTTAGCCCTTTAATTATGACCATAAATTAATAGAACTTGGTATGTGGCTTTACCTAGTTGAGTTATATTGATATTTGTATAAAACCCCATTTTTTGTTTTCCTTCCTTCAGTAAATCTGCATACTCAGCCGCCATGTTATTCTTATGGAGAATAATTAAAATGTCATAAATCGTTTATTTATGAATGTATATTGATGAAACTTGGTATGTGGCTTTATGTGATATTAAGATACATATATATGCATTGGAAATTCGCTAAGTACGCAGGTTTGCTGCAACGGGGGTATTTAATATAATGATCAATAAACATTACTACATTATTTTACAATCAATATCCCGATTTATAGTTAGTATTTAAAAAAATAGAACAAAACTTATTAATCAGAAATATAATATTTGCGATAAATGTTATGTCTACTGATTGTATTTTGGACAAACTCAGTTTCCCCACGAGTTTCAATTTTATAGTTGAACAGGGCTTGCATGGCTGCAAGGCATATTGCTTTTGAACTGGTGGATGTGGCAAAACATCGTGGTATATATATCGACCTGCTATACAAAGCAGAGAACTCTTTTGTATACTTTTATTTTAACAAAATTATGTACATCCAAATACATGCACTTTACTTTAAAGCTAATATGTTTCACTGAGCACTGTCAGCACCTTCCAACTCCCTATGACCCGTTCAAGTAACAAGGAGCCTAAAAACAGGTTTTAATTATTATTTGATTACTTTGACTATTATTTCATTTTAAGGTAACGTATGTGTAACTTTTAAAATCTACACCTTATAGACTGAGAAATGGTATTTAATTTTTTGTTTATAAGATATAAGAGATGTATTCATCTTTGTTGAGAATGCCCCAGGATTGAATAGAATACTAGTGGTTTACATAACTTTCGTCGTCACTCCTAAAAGTAACAATGGGTTACCATGGTTTTGAAACCTATTGTGTCATGATCACACCTTCAGTGGAGAATATCGGCTAAAAGTTCAGTTCATAAAACGGCGTCACTTATTGTTTTAAAAAACTTAACAAAAAACAGTTAATACACAAAAACATTAACACAGGCACTATGGCAACGGACACACACATCTCTCCGGCCGGTGCGTTGGAAACTCATGCTTGGTGACTATGATAATGACTTGACAGCCTCAAGAGCCGAAACATGTCATCCAATGTGTAACTGATTATCAGTAAAAATCAGAGCGTTTAGTTAATTTTAATGATATTACGGACCAATTGACCTAGAAGGATGAAATAAAATTATTTCAAACTAAATTGACCCCAAGGAATAACGTACAAATATTTTTGGTTTGTTACAAATACAGGGTGTTCCAAAAACGGAGGGTCACTAATTCATCTCGAAATTGTTAAATATAAACATATGTCAAGTTATACATAATTTTAAAGCTCTATACTCGACTCGGGTTTTGGCAAAAACAGAACTTATTTATCTTAATTCGTTTCAAAATTGTGGCAATTTTTTTGAAAAATATTGACATTTACGGAATACCCTGTATCTTCTAAACTGCAATACCTACATTACTTATGGTTCAAAATTCGTACTCATTTTAAAATCCGCGTTAACCTGATATGCTACATGACAGTATTTAAAACAAAATAAAAAATACAAAAAAATAAAAATACAAAAATTGAAAAAATCTTTTTTTTATTTTCATGTGCCCAAAACTACAAAAAGTCAAATAGTAACGCATTTCAAAAAGTATATTATGTTAAAGGTATTAGAAATCCTAGTAACTTCTTAGTTTACATCAACCTCGTCTCTCTTTTAGGTTTTTAGCAATCAACAAAAATCAACATTTCCCTATACTGTATAAAATGCACGTTATTTGTGTGTAACACTTCCGAGTAATCTGTGGCCTACTTTATAAAGGGGTTATTAGCGAAATTCCTATGGAAAAGTGAACTACAGTATTGGAATGACCCGCACGGTGATTCTTAAGCCTGGGACCACCATAGAAGTTCCTAACGTGACCCCTTCAACACGTTTTGGGGTGTCACTAAAACGTTTATACCGGATATTGGGATATTAGTAAAATATACAAATGTATAACAAAGTATTAAGATATATATAAGTTGTTCGTTACCTGTAGATAGGTAGAGTATATCAAGTTGGCGTTGCAGACGACAAGCTCCGTATTTTAAGTTTTGTTAGCCGGTCTGAGTCTTATAACTGCCTTCCGACCAACATGTCAAATCCCCGTAGAAATTGTAAGTAAAAACTTGGATTTCTTTGAATTATATAATTGTTTTTAAACTGTTTGAATATTAAAATGTCACTGTTTTATTCCTAGTCATGTTTATATAATTTGTTTTGTGGAAAGATAATTGTATAATTGTAAAATCACTTAATTAAATATTTGGTTGTGCTTGTTCTATTTTGTCCAGTTGAAAAGCACATGTAAAGTTATAAAGTAAATTGATTTTTAAGATGCATTGTTATAAATATTACGTATTAATGCGTTTGGATATTTTGTTTTATTTCCAGACGGGGATCAATCAATCAGGTTTCTATCATCATCAATTGATCAGGTTTCTATCAATCTATGGTTTCTATCGTTATCGGAATGGCAGTCGTGAAATAGTAACAAGTAAGATCTACCCATGTATTATATAGTTTTAAGATGGGCATAATATGAGTCTGATTATAATGTGAGGAAGTTTCCTCGAGCACTTAACTTTTAAAGGGTTGGGTTGGTCAATTTTCAAAATTTTCAGTGTATTAAAGGTGTATTTATCTACAAGAACTGCATGTTATATATCTTATTTGTGGTACAATAAGTGAACAATATGTCATCCAAATATAATCTAAATTACTTAAGCAAGGATAAATTACACTATGAACTAACTTTAAGGGCACAGGAAATAACTAATGATAGTGTTGATTTCATGAGGAAACTATTAAGGGATTGTTTGTATATAAAACCTGAAGTTAATAATTTAACAGGGAAGTATACTTTGCAGAATGAAATAGATTGTGTGAGTCAAAAATTTGAAATATTAGGAGCATTAATTGAACAATGTAGTGAAAATCAAAGTAAACTGAAAATAGCTAAAATTAAGGCTAAATCAAACCACTTGCAAGATAGGGTAAACAATTTGTTAAAATGTAAAATAGATCCTCAAGAAAAACTAAAACTAGAAGAAATAAATAGTAAATTAATATCTACCTTGGAAAACTTTAAATCCATTGAAAACACTGTAATCTCTGATGAAATGGCCGCATTTGAAAAAGATTTTAACACATCACTCATCGAAGAAGAAGAACTTTTAGGTAAAACTGAAGAACATCAAATAGTGAGCACTAATCCTATTACTTCTACGCCTACTCTACCGCCACCGGAACCTAACCTAACTGCTGCTACTAAATGACCACAATTAACTCATCCTGCCACAGTAATACATGAAAATATGCCATCAACCTCCACTGCTACACCATTAGTAACTGCCCATAACACACAACCTACAAGTATTTTTGGAAAGTTAACCAACCCATTAGAGGTATATCTACAAAAATTCACTCCCGGTAATGGACTTGAGATAAGTCCCCTGTTACAATTTTTGAGGAATATTGTAGATATCCAAAATGAAACTGCGTTGACCGAAAATGAACTGTTTGAAATTTTGCCCATATATTCTACACCGCCCTTGATAAATAAAATACTTGAGCACAAACGCACTTCAAAATCATTGGACTCTCTACATACTGATGTGTTACAGACTTTCATTCCCATAACTCAAAGAGAGAAACTTAAGCGAGAACTTATATTCAGACCTCAAAACCACAATGAACCTTTATCTATATATATCAATGAAGTAAAAATTAATCATCAGATTTTGAAAAGTAATTTAACTGAAGAACAACTTGTGACATTTATTAAACATGGAATACACCCAGAGATAAGAAACAAATTAATATTTGAGAAAAACCCACAAACATTTTCAGATTTGGACCAGTTGTGTATCAACGTGAATAACATTGGTTATAATGATTTAGTTAGAAATCAAGGTTGTCTAAACGTACCTAAGGATAATTATCTGCCCCCAGCAACAAAGCCCAGTCATTATAAGTTTAGCGAAAATTATAGGCCTAGACCTGCAATAAATTTGAGACATTCGAATGTACCACAGCCTAAGCCAAAAGTTTGTTATCATTGTAATCGACCCGGCCACATTTCCAAACAATGTTATAGGAAACGAGAACATAACTTCAGAAGATAATCGCAAAGCTAAAATTTCAAGAAAGCAAAACAATATATTAAAAACCTGAAGAAATAAAAATATGTAGTAAAATGAAGCAAAAAAATTTATCAAAATTAAGCAAGAATATGTACTCAAAACTTTTTTTTACATTTTCAAGCATTCACATTGAACAATCTGTTGTATATATTTAATTTTAAGTAAAATTTATTTTTGTATTTGAAGGGTAATAATTTGAGTAATATGTTTAACATAAATGAGGAATATTGAGGCATTTAACGATTTGATAATGAGTTCAAACATAAAGTAAAGATTTAAAGTAGTTAAAAAAATGTGATTGAATAATTAATAAATTTCTCTGTTAGTTGTTAGTAGGGTAAAAGATGACTGTTGTATGTGAGTATGAAAAGTTGAGTGTAAGTATGGGATCCCGCGTATAAATGAGTTTGAATTTAGCTGAGTGTTGTACGAATGTTAGAAATTAGGTAGTTTTAAGCGCACATTATTTTTGAGTTGACACATTGTAACACGACGCACACACACACATAAATCACTGTAAAACAACACACTATAACACACACAAACGAAAACTATTAAGGCACACGAGAACGACACACATCACAGAAACACGGAAAATTGTAGACTAACAGCGAACAGGAAATATATTGAAAAGAGAACGTCATTTGAGGAATTGTACCGTTATGCATCAATATCTCTCATTTAGAATATGTTTGTTCGGATTAAAATTGGGAATTAAAATCTGAGAATAGCTTGAAAATTATTAAAATGTAAATAAATGAATTAAGATGATGTCAATTTTGTAATAAGTTTATTAGAATGATTTGTTATTGTCAATAAAATTGGTAATTTGACAGGAAAATCAGAAATTTTCAGACGGAAGTGGTTATAAGCGCATTCTAACGGAGAAGTTGGAACTAGGTTGAATGAGTTCTTAATTTTGCCGTCAGAGCTCAGCAGTTGTACGATATGTTAACAATATTATCGGCGATCTGTCAAAAGATTTGTTTATGTTTTGATTGTATTTAAGGGTAAATATTTTAAATGAAAATTATTGGGGAAATGTTTAAGGAAATATAATTGTATAATTATGTTTAGGTATTTTGATTCATATGATATCCATTTGTATATTTTAAATGTGTAGGGGGATATTTTATACTGGATATTGGGATATTAGTAAAATATACAAATGTATAACAAAGTATTAAGATATATATAAGTTGTTCGTTACCTGTAGATAGGTAGAGTATATCAAGTTGGCGTTGCAGACGACAAGCTCCGTATTTTAAGTTTTGTTAGCCGGTCTGAGTCTTATAACTGCCTTCCGACCAACATGTCAAATCCCCGTAGAAATTGTAAGTAAAAACTTGGATTTCTTTGAATTATATAATTGTTTTTAAACTGTTTGAATATTAAAATGTCACTGTTTTATTCCTAGTCATGTTTATATAATTTGTTTTGTGGAAAGATAATTGTATAATTGTAAAATCACTTAATTAAATATTTGGTTGTGCTTGTTCTATTTTGTCCAGTTGAAAAGCACATGTAAAGTTATAAAGTAAATTGATTTTTAAGATGCATTGTTATAAATATTACGTATTAATGCGTTTGGATATTTTGTTTTATTTCCAGACGGGGATCAATCAATCAGGTTTCTATCATCATCAATTGATCAGGTTTCTATCAATCTATGGTTTCTATCGTTATCGGAATGGCAGTCGTGAAATAGTAACAAGTAAGATCTACCCATGTATTATATAGTTTTAAGATGGGCATAATATGAGTCTGATTATAATGTGAGGAAGTTTCCTCGAGCACTTAACTTTTAAAGGGTTGGTAAGGGTCGCTAGTGAAAACTACCGAATTGCCAATTAATTATTTTATTCACACTTTCTATGTACAACATTCGGATTCCACTCTTTGGATAAAGGATCCTGGGTCTGTAGTTCTGGCAGTGGCTCCGGGTACCAGCTCACTACGTCACAGGGGGATCAGTCCTGGCGTCTCCGTGATGTCCCGGGTTGTAGTTGCCACCCTTTTGGCTCCGGCCTCCGTGCAGGTTCGTAGTGCTCCTCGCTTGTCCCTGGTTCTCGTGGCTTCTGTGACCCCGAAGTCGGCAGGATGACAGGGGATGCACGGACTGGACGAACTCTGCACGCCGGGTTCTGGGTCCACGCTGCTGCTCTCCTCTTGGAGACGGTTCTGGCGCTGTAGCTCAGAAGTCAGCTGGACCTCCGGTTCCACGCTGCTGCTCTCCTCTTGGAGACGGTTCTGGCGCTGTAGCTCAGAAGTCAGCTGGAACCTTCCGATCTGATCAGGCTGAGAGTCTGACATCAACTCCCGGCTGAAAACCACACATCGATTAATATACACAATTAGGAGGAGGGGGGGAGAACAAACAAAGGTCATCCCCCCACTTTCTCACTACAGACCCAATTTACTGTCGGGGGCTCAGCACGCCCGTCCGACGATGCTGGGGACTCAACACACCCATCTAGCGTACCGGGGGCTCACCGCGCCCTACCAGTCCTTCCGCGGGCTCACCACGCCCATGCGGGGTGTCGGGGGCTCAGCACGCCCGTCCGACGGTGCTGGGGGCTCAACACGCCCATCCAGCGTACCGGGAGCTCAACACGCCCTTCCGGCCTTCCGCGGGCTCACCACGCCCATGCGGGGTGTCGGGGGCTCAGCACGCCCGTCCAACGGTGCTGGGGGCTCAACACGCCCATCCAGCGTACCGGGGGCTCAACGCGCCCTTCCGGCCACCCGCGGGCTCACCACGCCCATGCGGGGTGTCGGGGGCTCAGCACGCCCGTCCGACGGTGCTGGGGGCTCAACACGCCCATCCAGCGTACCGGGGGCTCAACACGCCCTTCCGGCCTTCCACGGGCTCACCACGCCCATGCGTGGTGTCGGGGGCTCAGCACGCCCGTCCGACGGTGATGGGGGCTCAACACGCCCTTCCGGCCTTCCGCGGGCTCACCACGCCCATGCGGGGTGTCGGGGGCTCAGCACGCCCGTCCGACGGTGCTGGGGGCTCAACACGCCCATCCAGCGTACCGGGGACTCAACACGCCCTTCCGGCCTTCCGCGGGCTCACCACGCCCATGCGTGGTGTCGGGGGCTCAGCACGCCCGTCCGACGATGCCGGAGGCTCAACACGCCCATCCAGCGTACCGGGGACTCAACACGCCCTTCCGGCCTTCCGCGGGCTCACCACGCCCATGCGGGGTGTCGGGGGCTCAGCACGCCCGTCCAACGGTGCTGGGGGCTCAACACGCCCATCCAGCGTACCGGGGGCTCAACGCGCCCTTCCGGCCACCCGCGGGCTCACCACGCCCATGCGGGGTGTCGGGGGCTCAGCACGCCCGTCCGACGGTGCTGGGGGCTCAACACGCCCATCCAGCGTACCGGGGGCTCAACGCGCCCTTCCGGCCTTCCGCGGGCTCACCACGCCCATGCGGGGTGTCGGGGGCTCAGCACGCCCGTCCGACGGTGCTGGGGGCTCAACACGCCCTTCCAGCGTACCGGGAGCTCAACACGCCCATCCGGTGGGTCGGGCCGCTGCTAGGGCCCAACTGACTCGTAGGAGCTCTGTGACCTGGTTATATGCCCAGTGGTGGGGGGCGTGCACTTTCCCCCCTCCACTGGAGCATTTTTGATTTACCGTGCTGTTTTTTTATATTTTATTATTATTGTTAGTTGAATCTTTGATACCTCAGATGTTTCTGCATCCCAGATTTTTTTATTTTCCTAATTTTATAGTTGGGGTATATTTAACTTCGTTACAATAATATGAAAAAGGAAATGTATTATTTAATTTCAAAAGTAATTCCCAGGAGGGAAAATAAAAGTCAACTTACTGCTTCATCAATGCTCATTATTTCACTACCTGTTGGTTAAAGGTTATTGTTGTCAAACTAGGTCAAATAACTTCTAAATTAATATTGTGATACCCATAATTGGCAATAAATAAAAAAGGGTACACGTTTTATATATATATATATAACGTATTTTTAGCGAATTTCCCCTATAGGGAAGAAGCTATTACCGTAGGTCTCATGGTAAGACTTGCCCGAGACCATGAAAACTTTTCATTTTGAGGTCCCCAGATGCCAAAAACACCATTCGTTCAAATTTTTATATGTATATACAGTATATATATATATATATATATATATATATATATATATATATATGTGTCCGTAAGCACGATAACTCTCGTAAAAAAGGTCCGATCTTAATGAAATTTGGTACAAATGTGTGAAGTACCATTTATTTGAACCAGTTCGAAAACCAGATGAATCACACCATCGGAAGGGAGGTTTTTGGGGGGTTTTGTACCCAAAAAATGTGTTTTTTTGGGTTTTTACATGTGATTCTTATTTAAATCAAATTTTAATTTTTCCCATTGAATTTAGCTTACAAAAACAAACAATTTGGTATTTTGATCATTGTTCTACGTCAATTGGTTACCGAGATATTGAAATTGCTAAAACACAGTGCGTTGTCTAATGTTATTCTTATGGAGAAAAAGAAAAATTGTATATCTCGCTTATTTATGAACATTAACTGACGAAATTTGGTATATGGCTTCATCTGGTTGTGGTTTATTGTTGTTTGCACAAAAAAAATTGTTCGCCTATGGTTCCTGTAGCAGCAAACCTAGGTACTTGGTCCCCATGTTATTCCTGTGGAAAATACTTAAAATGTTATATATCGCTTATTTATTAATGTATATGTATGAAACTTGGTATGTGACTTCACTAAGATGAGTTCTATAGATATTTGCATCAAAGCCCATAATTTTGTGTGCCTTGTTGCAGCAAACCTGCGTACTCATCCCCAATGTTATTCTTATGGAGATTAATTAATATTTTAAATATCGCTTGTTTGTGAATATATTTATTATGAATCCTGTTAAGTGTTTTAATGTGTTATTTTATATATTCATTGGAAATTCGCTGAGTATCAGGTTTGCTGCGACGGGGGTATTAATTACATCCCGCTTCTTGAGTAAATTACGTTCTAAATGTTTTTGTATATCAGATTTATATTCAATTACCAAACAAATTCAGCCTATTATTTTGACTTTTCTTTTAACAAAAATCATCATGCTACTATACTAAAGAAGTAGTTCGTGCTAGGAAGCTGTAAATTTGATAATTTTGACTAGAACGTCACTAGTGAACGAGTGAAACGAAATTTATTAATCGAAAATAACGTCTGTTGCGCTCCGCACTCCGCATTAGACTGCTCTCGGAGGAGTCGCCCTCTTGCGCTCACCGCTGTGCGCACCACGCAGTGTTGTAGGAAAACGCTCCCATTTAATTACATGTTGTTGGGTATACTCCGCGGTGTGGACTGTGCATTGTGCAGTGCGCTGCGCACGTAATGCGGAGCTAGGAAAACCCAGCTTTAAACACACTAGTATGGTGTACTACGAAACCGGTAATGCAAGCATAGGTTATAAAACTATTTCATCTATATTTATTTCTTAATGCCGACGCAAAATGTTATAATATGACGAACTAAACGATCACCAATTCCTTATACTACTGGGGCTTGTGCAAATCGTCACTTGCCTCGTCACTTCTGCTGCATTGAGTAGACTCTTACACGATTGATTGCCTCGGCGCTCATACTAAGATATAAGCAGCGGCGCTCGAACTACTCGGCTCTCGGAATACGACACCATTCAAACTGGAGTGTCTAACAGCGCAATAACTCAAAAAAAACTGTTGCAGATATATTTTAAAATTTGAAGATAAATTCATTAATATAATATATTGGTTGAGTTCGTTGTTGGAGTGATTTTTTCGGTGGTTAGAAAATGATCCTAAAAACAAATACAGGGTTTTCTCCCGCTGGGAGCAATCTTAGTGATGCTCGAGCCGTTCATATTTAGACAACGTTAGTATAACACTATGTAATAGAGTAACGTAAGTATTGCACTTGATTCGTGATTTGTTTGACTGCGTTAAAAACACGTTTTCATAACTTGAAAAACACAAAATAAGATTTGAATCTAATTCGTTTTACAAATATTGTGTATATTTTGATTCTATAAAAATTATAGATGCATTATTGATTTTAAACCTTATTAAAATCAATGCATGTTTTAGGTACTCTGTGTAAAACATATTTCAATAGTTCCAGCATACAACAGGCCAGTACACAACGGCACCGGGCGCCGGCCTACCAGACGACAAAGTGGTAATACCGTAATGTTAAACAAAAGTTAACAACAGTAAAAATTATTAATAATATAATATTTTTGCAACAGGTTGCCAAATTAGATAAATTTCTTATAATTAAATACAATTTATTTTATCGCTAACAAGTCATTTTTTGACGTTATCAAAGGTAATTCGGCTTCCAAATACGTTTACAGCCAGCTGTTTTCATTGCGTAGGCCCAGTCTAATTGTAATTCAAAATATATAAATATCAACATTCTGATGTGTAAATTGTCAAATGTGGTTTTAATAATTGGTTGTTCAAACTGAGCTTAAGTTAACCTAGCCTAACCTCAAACGGGTCTGTTGGTAAATTTATTTATTGTTACCATCATTGATTTATTACCTAATTGTTGGTTTTTATACGTAATAATAACTGTGAGGTCAAAAATGCGCGATGACAAAAATTTCTATTAGTTTTTTTATCTGATTTAAAAAAAACTAAATTTAGCACAAGAGTTGAATTTTAAAGTAAGATATAAATTATTTTGTAAAATATTCATATCAAATTGTTTCTTTGTTTTAACCTACTAAATAACCCCGGTAAAATATGGTGTAGTGGAAATGGGACTCACTGTATATACAGTATTTTGATTTGTTACCAAACCTTTTCATCTTCACTTGCTCTCACAGCCAAGGCAAAGAGAGACGCGACAGCTGCCAGAAACACCACCTTCATTGTACTTATAAAAGTAACAAATCTAACAATAGTATAACAGTACCTTCATAACCTACATGTTTTGAGGAATATATGTAATTAACAAATTGAAAGAACATAATATAAAGTGTTGTACAAACCTACTATTAAACCTAGGCCATAACTTATAATTATGCCCACCTTGATTAGGTTACCCATTGAAAATGTTAAACAGTATCGTATTTTACATTTCATTGCAGCTAACCTTAGTATTTAAGTATTTTTTTTGTTTTGAATAAACATTAACCTGCATATCATTTAATATTCCATGGTAAGTGAGTTACCATTTACTGTTGAAAGTTGTATAAACGAAGACTGGCTCGAATTAAATAAAATACATTTCCAACCCTATGAAATTGTTCCCATTACAAAAATGAATATAATCACAGCAACGCGGGACAAACGGCAAATACCCCCGTTGCAGCAAACCTGCGTACTCAGCGAATTTCAAATCTTTTAATACCGCATATCAAGTCTCATAAAAATATACTCACATAATAATATATACTACATACATAATAACAAATATACACAATTTTAATTATTCTCCATAACAATAACATTGATGATGAGTACGTAGGTTTGCAGGAACAAGGAACGCAAACCATTGGTGTTTCTGCAAATATAAATATAATTCAACTAGGTGAAGCCACATACCAAGTTTCATCATTATCCATTCGAAATAAGCGATATATACCATTTTGAATATTCTCAATAAGAATAACATGGGGGATGAGTACGCAGGTTTGCTGCAAAAAGGTTCAGAAAAAAAGGGTTTTCATGCAAATATCAATTTAACTGAACTATGTGAAGCCACATAGCAAGTTTCATAATTATACATTCATAAATAAGCAATATATAACATTTTACTTTTTCTCCATAAGAATAACATGGGGGATGAATACGCAGGTTTGCTGCAACAAGGAGCATACAATATGGGGTTTTATGCAAATATCAATATAAATCAACTAGGTGAAGACACAAACCAAGTTTCATAATTATACATTCATATATAAGCAATATATAGCATTATGCTTTTTCTTCATAAGAATAACATGGGGGATGAATACGCAGGTTTTCTGCAACAAGGAACATAAAAGATGGGGTTTTATGTAAATATCGATATAACTCAACAAAGTGAAGCCACATATTAAGTTTACGCGAATTTCCCCTATAGGGAAGAAGCTATTACCGTAGGTCTCATGGTAAGGCTTAACCCCGAGACCATGATAACTTTTTGTTTTGAGGTCCCCAGATGCCAAAAACAATATTAGTTCAATATTGATATATATATTACTTATTTAATTATGTATTTTTGTGAAACTTAGTAAGTGGCTTTATGTCGTAGTGGAAACCCTGGCACGCATATGAAATTCCTGAGTAAACAGGTTTGCTGCGACGGGGGTATTTTAATTCATGTTCATAATTAAGGGAGACGTTACATTGTACTTATTCTCCATAAGAATAACATGGGGGCTGAGTATGCAGGTTTGCTGCTACGGGAATCATTGGTAAAGATTTTTTGTGCAAATAACAATAGACCACAACCAGATGAAGCCGTATATCAAGTTTCGTTAGTATACGTTCATAAATAAGGGAGATATAAAATTAGCACTTTCAATATCTCTAGAACCAATTGACGTAGAGAAGTGATCAAAACACCAAATTGTTTGTTTCTTAAAGCTGAATTCAATGGGGAAAATTAAAGTTTGACTTTTTAACAACTTAAAAAACCCCGTTTTTGGGGTACAAAACCCCCTCAAAATACTACTTCGGTCGGGTCGATCTGTCTGGTTTACGAACTTACAGTCATAAATGTTGCTTTACATGTTTTTACCTAATATCATCAAAATTGGACCTTCTTTACGAGCATTATCGTGCTCACTGACAAATTTATATGTATATATATATACAGTTTCGAACGAATGGTGTTTTTGGGGTCTGGGGATCTCAAAACGATAAGTTAACATGGTCCCGGGACTAGGTATTACCATGCCGACTACGGTAATAGCTTTTTCCCTTCAGGGGAAATTTTCTAATAGAATAGGAAAGCCAATTTTAATAAAAAATAACGTATAATTACATTAATTGCAAAAAATTACTACAGTATTTGATTATTTTGCTTCTAAAACAATAAGTTATTTTATAAGTGGAAGCATTGAAGACATTAGGTATTGATTTAAATTTTAAAGAAAATATAATATTGGTTAATAATGATAAAGTTAATATGAATAATATTAGTAAAAACTAATAATGCTGCCATCGTGCAAGAGGTACAAATAAAAAGTAATGAATCGCAAAGTGACAGTCAAAGCCAGAATAATAATAATGTTAAAATAAACAATGTAAAGTTTGTGAAGTTTGTAAATTATGATTGTAATGTTAGCTGTTCGGGGAAGTCGAAGTGATTTGGAGGCAGTGCAATGAAGACGACGGAGTAATAAATTACAATTTAACTGTTAAAAAAATAGAATAAAATACCTATTTGAGTTCTGATGAGAGGGGAAAATTAAGGACAATCCTGTATAAATACAAAGACATATTTTCGTATGAACCCGGTCTGTGTAATACATTTTAATAGCGTAAACAATAAATTTAGCCTATGTATGAAGGGACCCTACCATATTTCAAGTCTTAAAAGATTAAAAACGTTGAAAAAAGTTAGTTTAGTTAGTTTTAAGACATCATGTTTATGTAAAGTTAGATAGGCCTATATAGGTCTAACGAAAGCTATTTCGTTTTAGCGAATTTCCCCTATAGGGAAGAAGCTATTACCGTAGTCGGTATGGTAAGACCTAGGCCCGGGACCATGATAACTTTTCATTTTGAGGTCCCCAGACCCCAAAAACACCATTCGTTCGAAACTATATATATATAGCACGATAACTCTCGTAAAAATGATCCTATTTTGATGAAATTTGGTATAAACGTGTAAAGCAACATTTATGACTTTAAGTTCGAAAACCAGCCAGATCGCTATATCCGAAGGGGTATTTTGGGGGGGTTTTGTACCCCAAAAATGGGTTTTTTGAATTTTTTACACGTAATGTTTGAAAAAAATCTAATTTTAGTTTTTATCATTGGATTCAGCTTAAAAAAACACACGAGTTTGTATTTTCATCATTTCTCTACGTCAATTGGTTACCGAGATATTGAAAGTGCTAAACACAGTACGTTGTCTAATGTTATTCTTATGGAGGAAAAGAAATTTTTTATATCTCACTTATTTATGAACGTATACTGACGAAACTTGGTATATGGCTTCATCTGGTTGTGGTATATTGATATTTGCTCAAAAAAATTATTTTTTGCCAAAGGCACCCGTAGCAGCAAACCTGCGTACTCGGCCCCATGTTATTCTTATGGATAATAATTAAATGCCATGTCTCCCTTAATTATGAACATAAATTAATCAAATCTGGTATATGACTTCACCTAGTTGAGTTATATTGATATTACCATAAAAATACTTGTTTTATGTTCCTTGTTGCAGCAAACCTGCGTACTCAGCCCCAATGTTATTCTTATGGAGAATAATTAAAATTGTATATATCGCTTATTTGTGAATATATTTCTATGAAACTTGGTAAGTGGCTTTATGTAGTATTAAGACATTTATATATCTATTGGAAATTCGCTGAGTACGCAGGTTTGCTGCTACGGGGGTACTTTTTTAGTTTAAAAGGGGGAAAAATAAATTTGCCAGTGAACGAAGGATTAAAACAGTTAAGACAATACAAGTGGAAGTTTAAAAACCTATTAAAACTAGGCCCTTCAAAGACTTGCCCTACAAGATATTAACCCGATCAACAGCAGGGCATAACATGTTTAATGTTGTTCATGCAATATTTAATTTTTGATGTTTTACATAGCTGAGGTTTTGTTTCGTTATGTTTTCACAAAGTGTTTATTATCATTATGTTTTACTTTCTATAAATTGTTAGTTATGAAAGAGTTATAGTTATAAAAGAAACATCACAGCAAGAACTTTTGATTTATATAACCCAATTTTCCAACAAAAGGTTTAATCATTCATTCGTGCAAATCGTAAACTCTTTTTACAAATGAATGAGGGGCCTTTATAACAGTTCCTTTATAGCCTACATGTTTTGAGAAATACATTTAATTAACCAACAACAAATTTAAACAACATAACACAAATCTATGTACAAACTGCTAAACCTAGGCGCCAAACTGCTAATGTACTAAACCTAGGCGCTAACTTATAATTATGCCCACCTCGAGTGTGTTTTCCATTCAAGGTGTTAAACTGTATCATATTTTACAGTTTATGGGAGATAACCTTAGAATTTAAGTAAATTTATTTTCAAAAGAATCATTAACCTATATATTATTAAATATTTCATAGCAAGCAAGCTACTCCGCCAACTCAATCCGTCAGAACCATATTTAGCCAATTCTTCATATCAGTTAAATTGTGTTTCCAACAAACTGAAAAAGACAGTGGATTATAAAACATAGTTTCTAATAAGTAGGGAAGAAGTCAATAACCAAAATGGGATGGATTGGCATTTTTATTGAAAGCTTGCAATGAAATATAAAAGCTAAAATATATGATAGGGTGTGTGTAAACTGAAACATTTTCACAGACGACAACCGTGGGAAGATACCACTCAGCCAATCAGAGGGCAGTAGAGTGAAGATGGATTGTACACCACAAATAGGCCATAGAGGAATTATGTTGTTATATAGCACACGTTTTAACTTCTCTTTGAAAGTTATTATAATGGATATGATAGTAACTTATTTATGAATATTTAAGAATAGTTTAAAATAAATTATAAGTTGGATACTATGTATTGTAAATTATATAAAAATAACTTTTATTATATCATGCATACGAAAATGTCAGTAAATATTTTTATCTCACAACTTTATAATATTGTATACGTTAAATATTTTAAATTTTAACACAATGATTTTTTTATATTAAATCGTGTTTTTTGTATAAAACCAATTTGTATTTAACTTGATTCTAACAGCTACCAAATGGATTACATACAGTGTAACAAGTATGAAGGAGGTAATACCAGTGAATAATAGCAATAGTGCCGTTGGTGGAAAGTATATTAAGTAAAATAATTTTCTTACAATGTAATTTAAATTCGAACATTATTTGATATTTCGGTAATAATAATTTTTGTTTTGTGCCATCGCAAAGAACCACCCTTGGGAAGGGAGTTTATCATAGCCTACATTTGAGAGCCGGAGAATATATGTAAGTAGGACTTTGTAACTATATTTTAATAACTGTATTTTTTTTGCTAATTTAAATTGTTTTAAATAAATTTTACTGTGGTTAATTCTATTGGGACAAATCATTGAGTTCCTAAGCTACGTATACGTATAGGAGAGGTTAGGTTAACATAGTTTTTTTTTAGCCAAATATATATGCATTAATTTTAATAAAATAATAGTACGATTCAAAGCTAAAAAATATTTGTAGATTATTCTTTACGTGTACAATCTTTTTTTAAGGAAGTGAACTTTCAGTGGCATTAAACACAAGTCCTAAACACAAGTTTTATTTGTTTAACCCATGGAACAGTTACACCACCCTAATAAAATATTCTGTGTTTGATCTAAATCGATTTCCACCGTAAAGTATTGTCATTTCCTGTCATGCACATTAAAATTCTTGTTCACTGTACTTCTTTAAGTGTTGTAGTAAGTAGTAATAAATTACGCCCGCTAATTACCATATCACCCGAATGATAATATTGATGCTAAAATCGCAAAACCATTTGCAAGTAACTGTTTTGAATATAAACAAATTAAAAATGTAAATAATGATATTAATACTAATAGCTTGCCAAAAGTAAGGTGTTTAATACTTTCCTGTAGGAATATACCTGATATGTTGATGCTAGGATGTCGATAAGGCAGAATGTGTCTAACATAGAGGGTTAAGCCATATTTATACTCTGTGGAATAGACATTTCTTATAATTTACGAGTTTTATTAATAGACCAGCATGAATTTTATCAATTAATTTAAAATTATGAGTGACGGTTACTCTGGGCTTCGGTAAAATATCCGTTATCCGCGATTTATCTTCTATACATTCAATTAAGCCTCACTACGGTCATAAATCAGAGTATAAATAAATCATTACATACAAGTAAATATATCTCTCAAAAAACCGTCGCAGCAAACCTGCGTACTAAGCGAATTTCCTAAGCATTTATATGTTTTAGTACCAAATAAAGCCGCTTACCAATTTTCTTTAATGTGCATTAACAAATAAGCGAAATATAACATTTTAATTATTCCCCATAAGAATAACATAAGGAGCTAATTATTCCCCATAAGGAGCTAAGTACGCAAGTTTGCCGCAACAAGGGACACAAAATAAGGGTCTTTATGCAAATATGAATATAACTCAACTAGAAGAAGTCAAATACCAAGTTCCATCAATGTACATTCATAAATAAGCGATATATTCCATCTTAATGATTCTCCGTAAGAATAACATGGGAGATGAGTACGCAGGTTTGCTGAAACAAGGAACACAAAAAAGGGATTTTCATGCAATTTCTTTTATAAAGAAACAAAAAACCATATAAAAAATCATATTGACTTGTACCAAGTTCTATTAATTTATGTTCATAATTAAAGGAGACATGATATTTTACTTATTCTCCATAAAAATAACGTGTGGGCTGAGTATGCAGGTTTGCTGCTACAGGAACTGTAAGTAAAAATGTTGTTTTATGCAAATAACAATAGGTCACAACCAGATGAAGCCATACACCGGTTGGTATATGTTCATAAATAAGCGAGATATAACATTATTCTCCTTCTTCATAAGAATAACATTGGACAATGTACTGTGTTGTGCACTTTCTATGTCTCTGTCATTTGACTTTTTCAAAAATTATATGTAAAAAACTAAAAAAAAACATTTTGGGGTATAAAACCTCCGCCCAAAAAAATACCCCTTCGGATAAGTCGATCTGTCTGATTTTCAAAATTAAAGTCATAAATGCTGCTTTACACGTTTATACCGAATTTCGTCAAAATCGGATTATTTTTACGAGAGTTATCTGCGGTTGGATACAAATACAGTATACATATACAGTTTTGAGCAAATGGTTTTTTTGCATCTGGGGACTTCAAAACGAAAAGCTAACATGGTCCCGGGGCTAGGTCTTACCACGCCGACTGAGGTAACAGCTTCTTCTCTAAAGGGGAAATTCGCTAAAAGCAGTTTATAACATGAATTATCTTTTCATGTCATGACTTTTTCTTTTTTAACCTGTACAAAATGTCATATGTGAATAAAGTAACACATTATTAGGAGACTTTGCATAAGTTTAAACCTACTCCTACCCTGAACTGAGGTTTATCGTACACCAGTCAGTCGGAGAGTTGGCTATATATAAACGTAACATTGTTTTTATCCGAGTCACATAATATGTTGACAAACTTTTTTCCTGTTATCATAAAGTGAGAACGCATTAAAATTTTAACACACCCTGAAATTGCTGATGATAATTTAACAGCTACAAATTTTATCATTAAACTGTAAAATCGGGTGAGCTACGTCACGATATATTTAGTTGCACAAACATCAATGTCAACTGGATAACAATATTTATTATAATTGTAATGATTTGAGGCAAACGTGTAAACCATGCTTGTGTGTGACAACCCCCGTTCTATATTTCTTAACATAAACATCTATTGAAGTTTTTCGAAGAGCTGCCACATAAACATTGAAGGGTATATATTTTATCTGCAGCGCTGCACATCTTTGCACTGCGGTTGTTCCGCATAATCGGATCACGGCGCTCCCCGCCACCCTCTGCCACCATCCCCCAACACCAAGACCAATCCTCACCACCCTCACATATACTAGTGCCTCGTAATATAAGTTGCAACCTGTTCTATTGAATAAGTCTATAATTTCACACAACTGATACAACACAGGTTTGATTGATCTCTTTGTAAACTATCGTCGTCTTCCGTCAAACTGCACTCACTGACACTGGTGGTCACAGGAGCATGCTTTTGCTACATCGGCATCTTCAGCTGACTGGGTACTGATTAGGTTTTGGGGTTTATATAGATGATGGAATTTCTTTAAAATATCTGGACATGTCTGAAAGTGGTAATGGGGTTTTGGCGGGACGCGGGGCATCAACGGGGTTCCTAGAATTTGGGACTTGTTTGTTTCGGTGGCTCTATTGATCTAGTAATAATGTTATTCTAGATGTTTACTGGGTTTTATTATCACCTATATACACGCTGATTGTAGGACTGAAGGTTCCAGAGTGACCGATCAAGGGTCGGTTGTAAAATATTTTGGCATGGCTTGGCTCAGGGTCCCCTCCCCAGCCCTTATTAGTCCTCGGACCCTCAGTCAAGTCGCGAAAAACCATGAATAAATTAGTTGCTATTTAATTATTGTTCTGCTACATTACAGGCTAAACACCAATTACAATGCTCAACCTTAAATACAAAAATAATATTAGTAATAACAATAGTAAAGTAGATATAGCGTTGCATCAAATGTGTAACGTTTCCAACGCACCGGGTGGGTCCGTTACATAGTCCTTGTGTTAATGTTTGTGTACAACACCTTCATAATGAATTTAAATTTGAATCTAAAAAAACCTTTTAACACGTATTTTATCACTATTTTAAGTTTCTCTAAACTACTGATTATTAAAAAAAACTATAATCTAAGAACAGACAAAATAGATTTATAGGTTGTAGCAAAAGGAACCAGGTGAGTAGTGTGGGTTTGCGGGTTTTGCGCCGGAAGTGACGTCATCCGGTCACGTGACCGGAAGTGCTGAGTCATGAAAGATGTTATCTGGGGCTGAGCCAGTGACGTAGGCGGTTTTGTGACGAAATGAGTTAAAGTTCAAAGTTCAAGGTCACGGGGAGGTAATTTTAAAAAAGTACTACCTCGCACGCGTAAAATCCGATTGTGATTCGATAGTTTTAATTCGATAAAATATCGAATGAAAATTATCGAATGAAGCAATCGAATGATACGAGTGCGAGGTAGTACTAATACAAATATTACTTTATTTTATTTACAATAATTCATATTACAAATATTACTTTATTTACAATAATTCATGTTTACAATAGTTCCCCGTTGTTGGTTGTCATCGATGTTGTTGATCCGGACGAGTTGCGGCCTCGCCAGATGAATAGAGTCATAATGAATACACCTAATTTTGATGGACATTTCAACAGAGAGCTCGATGTACACCGGTCGAGAGCCGGAGGTGTACTGACTACTCGCTAGCTAGCGTTTTGGTATCAAACAAAATGGTGGGGGTAAAAGTGTGGTGGGGCGGAGCAGATGGCGGACGGCAGATGGCAGGCGACAGATGGTAGGCGGTAGGTGGCAAGTGCGCGGCAGATGGTTGCTACTACATCCACCATCATTAGTCAAACCCTATTAGGGATGACATTATTGCTTCTGCATCAGTAGATATTGTGCTAGAAACTTCATGTACTTGTATTTCATCATTTGTATTGTCAGCTTGCTCAATATTAAAAGAAGAACATGTGGAAGAAACAGTAGTGCCTTGTATTTGCGAATCCATGTGAACTATGCAAGAGCCGCAGGTATACTGAAGTGATACAAGCATGTAGGATAGACACTCGCCTTTACCCCCCACCACACCAGTTTCCCCCACCAAGTTTTCACATCGCACAATAACTACGGGACATGCATTAGTTAGGGTCTAGCTCTGACTCTGTGAGGATCGGAGCTCCGTAACTGAAAACATTAACAATTCTTGCTCGACACTGTTTTTACGCAATCATAACAGTCACTGTGATCTAATTTATTGCATGTACTCATATGATGCATCTTGCGTAGCAGACAACTTGCTAAGAATGTTTCAGCCTGGAGTATTCTACCGCGAAATCGCTCACAATCCACTAACAGCGTAGACCTTCTATCTTCACAGTCGGAGAAGTAGAAGGTGGTGGCAGGCGGACTGTTGAAGGACACCTTCGTCATATTTCTGTAAAACTGTGACATCTTTAGAATAACACAAACTCTATAGGTAGATGTTAATCCTGCAAGAGCTAAAAGTATAATGATATAGCGCTAGCGTGTATGATACCCACCCGACCTACCCGCACAACAACGTTACCTCGTTATACTTTAAACTATAAATAACTTGTCGTAGTTTAATCCATAAACAAAGTATTTATTAATGTCAGGCCTTGAAAGTGTTGTTTTCGCGCTGTTTCTTCCCTAATCTCAGTCGGATCTGAATTATATTCGCACCATCTTGTTCGTCTGATTAACCCGCGTAATTTGAGTACCCACTCGCTATACTTTAACCCAATAATAAAGAAGTTATTAGTATGTAACCTTGAAAACATTGGTTTTTTCGCTATTTCTGCTATACCGTTGGGATCTTAATTCTGTTTGCACCATCTTGTTCGTCTGATTAACCCGCGTAATTTGAGTACCCACTCGCTATACTTTAACCCAATATTAAAGAAGCTATTAGTATGTAACCTTGAAAACATTGGTTTTTTCGCTATTTCTGCTATACCGTTGGTCGGATCTGAATTCTGTTTGCACCATCTTGTTCGTCTGATCAATTCGCGTAATTTGAGTACCCACATGACATACTTTGGACAAACTTTGTAGTTTTTTCGCTTCTGCTACTATACCCTTGGCCGGATCAAAATTCTGTTTGCACCTCCTTGTTCGTCTGATCAATTCGCGTAATTTGAGTACCCACATGTCATACTTTGGAAAAACTTTGTACCCCCCCCCCCCAACATGGGTCATGTTCAAGGTCAAGGTCAAGTTCAAGGACTTTGGGACTTAGAAAATTTCACAAAGTGGGCTGCACAAACAAACTCTCCTGCCTATGTACAGGCCAAGTCCCTAACTTGAAATGCTTAGGGTGGTCCTGAAAAGGACCGTTTGCGTGCTGAAGGTTGGTCGGGATAAGGATCAGTTCAAACTTCATTCTTCAAAACCCACTTTACCCTCCCATCTTTTCTGGTTAAGAATAACTCCTGTGTATCAGGTATCAGAGGAGGTGGCGGTGGGAGAGACTGCGGCAGACGCACCTCGATGTAGTGGATGGTGTGTTGAAACAGGAACACGTGGTCCCCGTTGGTTGCCACATATTTATACTCCGTCATCCGCTTCAGATTTCGAAACTCGACCTTGGAGACTTCAAACGGCGTCACCAAGTCGTTCAGCCCCATCACCCTTGTCCGTTGCATCACCTCATCGACAGTCGGTGTTGGAGACGAAGGTTGAGCCGCCGATGTAGAAGGCCGAGGCTGAGCCGATGTAGAAGGTCGAGGCTGAGTCGAGGGTCGTTGTTCAAAATACAGCGGATGACCATGGAGATTCCGTTTGAGAGACTTCAAAGTTGAAGGTCTCTTAAACCCGCTCCTTCTTTCCGTCGACCTCTTCAAAGATTCCTTTAAGCGCTGGAGTTTTTCAGGAGTCAGAGGAGAAGACATGGTGTAAATAGGATGGAAAAGAAAATGGATAAGATAGAGTTGGATAGAGCACGTGTGTACTGGTTGCAATCCAAAGCCGGAATGAGGCGGCTGGCAGAGTGAAGCAGGTCGTAAAGTGAAACCTTGCCCTATCCATATATGGGTAGAAAGCTGAGGACTGGTTTAGAACCGGCCCCCCCCCCGGACGGAACCCCCCCCCCCCCCCGCGACGGACCCCCCCCCCCCGCGACGGACCCCACCCCCCGCGACGGACCCCCCCCCCGCGACGGACCCCCCCCCGACGGACCCCCCCCCTTTTGGGTCATGTTCAAGGTCAAGGTCAAGGTCGAGGGAAAAATGTTCTTGGAAGTGCGGGATAAAATCCCGCAACGAAGCAGGGTTATCCCTTATCCCGCTTTCCCCTTAATATCCCGATTTCCCATTCTCCGTCTATATAACCCGAGATTTCGAGCGTCTCTTCGCAGTAGCCTGCCGCCCGTTGCGATGAACGTCCCACTGGGTTGCAGTGCCTGCTGCAGCGTAGGTCTGTTAAGTGTGCGTTGGGCCCGACGCGCAATTAAGAGATCCGCGCCCTTGCATGTTTAGTTAGTTTGTTTAAGCATGTTAGATAACGCTTGTAGTTTGCTGCTAGTTAAATATATTTAAGGGGATCTTGGTCAGGGGATTATTGTACTTCGGTTCGTAGTATTCTGAAGCCTACACAGTGATGAACGTCCTTGCGGTTTCAGAGTGCACGACTGTTGTAAACTGACCATATTTTGATGCTTTTTAATAACATTGTAGATGGAATGTGTTTCCTTAACATTTAATGTTTTGTAGTTTGCTTAACACTTAATGCTTTTATCTTCAACGTGTCCTTGACCTAGATTAGGACTTAGAAAATATTCAAGAAACATTCAATGTACACAACCACGTTTTAGCACAAAATTTATGGAAGGGGAAATTTAATATATACTGCAACAGCGTGGTAAAAATAATCATATCGCTATGGAAGCTGTAGGTGTAAACACTTGGCTTGTTCCTTCCGAGCTTGCTATTTCAGAAGCCTTTCTGTCCATCCTTACTTATGAGTTTCGAGGCATTAAATTAAAAGTAAAAATAGAGCTGAGACCGTTGCATAGAAATGATATGCATTGTATTTTGGTGGAATGGGAATCGCCCTCCGGCATTAATCTTTTCCATTTTATCAAAAGATCGTGCAAGGAGTTTTGCGTAAAACGGATAACAGTCTCCCTTGTTTAAACGTAGTACAGATTTCTTCCAAAGTAAAATAGCAAAGGTAACACCTTTGCTATTTTACAAAATATTTTAACGTGTCCTTGACCCAGTTACCGGACTTGGAGCAATTCAAAGTGTGCTATACAGCGTTAGAACAAACTACTGTCGAAGCCCCCCCCCCTCCCCCGATATATTCCTATAAAAGCGGGAGCAGCCCGCAGAGGGTTCGCAGTCGCAGGCCGACAGCCTAGCTAGCTGTTAGCCCGCGCTGTCCGCAATAGTATCTCTAGTATAGAGTTGGTACCACTATATATTAGAGATGCTACCTTAGCTTAAGGCATGTCTGTGTATTATTAAGCATGTTAGAATAACGCTTGTAGTTTGCTGCTAGTAAATGTAGTTAGTTTAACTGTAGTTAGTTTGGTGTTGGTTTTAAAGTGTTTTTGAAGTGTTTTTTATTTACTAATGAAATATGTACTTTTCTTTCACGCTCCCATTCAAAAAGGTATGGCACGAAAACCGACCTTATGTCTTTAAATATCTCAGGGGGGATTATGTTTCTCAAATAAACACCTTTCCTAACCCCTTACAAAAAGGTATGGCACGAAAACCGACCTTAAGTCATTACGGCGCGCAAACCGGATGACTTTACCTATCTTAACCCTTACTCACGAGAAACAGATTCAGTCAGTTTGCTTATTTTTGGTTAAATTTAAGGGGACCTTGGTCAGGTAATTATTGTACTTCGGTTCGTAAAACTCTGACGCCTACACAGTGATGAACGTCCTTGCGGTTTCAGAGTGCGCGACTGTTGTTAACTGACCATTTTGCTTATCTTGGAGGATGCATCATCGGGGAAATAAACTTAAGGGGACCTTGGTCAGGTATTATTGTACTTCGGTTCGTAGTATTCTGACGCCTACACAGTGATGAACGTCCTTGCGGTTTCAGAGTGCGCGACTGTTGTTAACTGACTATATCGTTTGTGTGTTGGGTGAATAATTTTTTCGGGGGAGAGGTTAGTGTTCCGTTATCAGGTTTATTTGCCTATAATTGCGAGCTTTAAGCTAGTCCTCTTCTCCTAATACAGAGCGGGGAATAGAGCAGTTTGTGGTCCAAGTGAGAATCACTTACTGCTCTATTCCCCGTTTTGGCAACATGTTCAGATGACCTTGACCCACTTCGGGACTTAGAAAATTTTCGTTTAGTAAAACATTACAACAATATTCCTTCCCTAACCTCTAAAGCCCCCCCCCTCTACAACTGGGTATAAAAGGAGGGTTTTCACCAGTGGTAAAATCATTCTGCTGCTTACACATCACGAGTACAGTTCAGTTCCCGAGATGTCTGACCGTAGGAAGCAACTTTTGCCGAGGAAGGTTGAGCACTCTTCACCTGCTCCGTCATCTGCTCCGCCAGCTCCTTCCATCCTTCGGCAGGCGTTAATATTATCATGCATTGTTCCTGAGGAGCCTGCACCACGACCGCAACCACTTCAAGAAAACCTCGTTGCTCCCCCGTACGCTTCTTCATCTTCTTCATCTTCTTCATCGTCTTCGTCGTCTTCATCTTCTTCGGCTACTTCTCGCTCACCTTCTCCATCACCGAGGAAGGATGAGCAAACAACTGCACCATCTTTGGCTTCACCAGCTCCTTCGCTTCTTCAGCAGGCGCTGGCAAGCATTCTTCCACCTTCTACACCAGGCTCTTCAACACCATCTGCAAGTCTACATTCTTCTTCTCCTACCAAACCTTCTACACCTTCTGTAAGTGTCCTTTCCCGTCCTTCAGTGATCTGTATTAACAACGAATCTCCTTCAGAGAAATTTCAACAATTAAAAACCTTGAGAAGGCAGTCTATACTTCCTGCACCAAGATGCAGCTACAGTTTTAAAAAAGGTGCAAGGAAAGGGGAACGTTGTGCTAAGTCTTGTGTTTTAAATGAAGAAGTATGCAGATCACATTTAAAACAAAATCACAAGGGCACCGTTTCTCTTTCTACACCCCATCCAGCAGTGAGACCAACCAAAATTCGAATTAATAGGCTTTGTAGAAATAAACGATACTTTTTTGTTAAATCAAAGGGCTTTGCAAAGGTGGTGGTTCAATGTGAAGGTAAATTGTACTATGTAGAGTTGCCTAGAGGCATGGACCTCCACGTCAAAGAACTTACCAAACAGAACTATTTAATTCGAAATGATACAGGTTTCAGTGTGTGGAAAACATTTAAAATAAAAAAAGATTAAAAAGTGTATTCCAAATTAAAAATAGTCTTTTCCAAATTAAAAAAAAAAGTGTGGACAACCTATTTACAATTTGTAGCATATGCTGCAGAGTGTAAATAGGTTGTCCACACCTTTTTTTTACAATGCTACAACGACCTTGACCTAAATAACGGACTTAGATATATTGTACTAAGTCAAAGATAAAACTTAAATGGAAAAAGGAGAAATATTATATTAAAGACATTATTCAACAGTAAAGAGGGGAGGGGGTAAGCGGGTATTTAAGCGAGAGATTCGGAATATAATTATTAGTTGTATCGTCATGAGCGTCAACAGCAACACATGGGGAAAGGAAATTAGCGAAGAGGAGTTGTACGCGATTGTTGAGGCTGCTGAAATGACTGAGGTTTATAAAATTAATAAGGTTGCAGAAAATGGTGCTCAGTCTCAACCGCAACAAACTACATCACCGATGCAGTCAACAACGCAACAACCAAGACCCTATCATGTTATCCTGGAGGAGTACAATGAGGCGATGAGGTACGCCTTTACTAAGTGGTGTGGTCAACCGCGTTCTCCTGAACAATGGGAGGAGCATGATGCAGACTTTCGCCTGGTTGCAGACTTAGAACTTGAGCTTCAAAGAACAAAGGCTGCTCAATAGTGAGAAGAGTTATTGTTTACTTTAAAATACAGAGCGGGGAATAGATCAGTTTGCGGTCCAAGTGAGAACCACTTACTGCTCTATTCCCCGTTCTGGCAACTGGTGTAAATGACCTTGGGACTTAGAAAATATTCGTTTGATAAAAAATAATGAAAGATCTTCTTATTTCTCACAACAATATCTTTTCCTAACCCCCACCACTACCTAAACTAAGTATAAAGGAGGTTCTACATCGCTGGTAAAAATTAGTACTCTGCTGAAAATGAATGCATCCACTACTTCTATCTCTGCAGCAACTATAATAGTTAGCAGACGGGTCGAAAACATTGATCAGGTGCTTGCTGTAAGGAGATTACTGCTACGGTATCTTGATATAGAGGTTAGTTGTCAATTGTACATGTGGAGACCAACAGGTGAAGTTTATAGTAGTGAAAATGAAGCATTTGAAACAAACTACAGTAGAAAGTTATATAAAATCTTTGGTAATATGGTAAGGTTAGTCGATAAAGGATGGAACATTAATATAACATTTTATATTGTTCCAAACCTGTAATTAAAGCAAAAAAAAAAAAAACAAAAAAAAAAAAAACGATGGGTATATAAGCCCGATGTTACAGAGACAATTATCACTTTGGTTCTGAATTGCGTCAAGAGAGCACCTACCATGGTATACCTCCACTATATTGACTCTACTGCTAAAGCGGATACTTTTATCCAGCGTGTTTACCAACTGTTAACGGAGTACCAACATGTTCAGGTCAAAGGATTGGGTATTCGTGGAACAGAAGAAGTAAAAATAGATGTAAAACCAATCCCTTTGAAGAAAAAAATTGTCCAATTATTACAAGAAGGCTACACACTGTGCCTTTATTACACAACCTCATAAACTAAATAAAACGCCAAAGGGTGGGGGGGAATACAGAACGGGGAATAGATCAGTTTGAGGTTTGAATAAGAATCTCTTACTGCTCTATTCCCCGTTCTGGTAATAGGATAAGGTGACCTTGACCCACTTACAGGACTTAATCATTTGTGTTACAATAATACCTCTTCCCTATCACTTTTCCCTACCACTTGCACTTTCAACACTTACCCCCACCACCACCGAAATCATGTATAAAAGGTGGTTTCGTATTAGTGGTAAATCAGTCTGCTACTTGGAATCATGTCGCCCAGAGATAACATTTTCCCTTCTAAGAAGACTATACTAGAATTGATTGAAAATATTCCATTAAATTTAAACGAAGATGAAGACGATGATGATTCAGAGATGGAAGGTGAACTATTTAGTGATCTTGAACTATTTAGTGGCTTTGAACTACTGAGTGAGTTTGCTAGCAGTGAACCATATCTTGGAGAGATGGAGCTGTTGGAGCTGTTGACTGACGACGAAGATGTCGATAATAATGAACCGGAATTTCATCATCAGTTGCTTTGCTTGGAGGAAATGGACCTTGTTGATAGTGAAACCCCTCCAAGCAGTATTAATATCGATGATGTAGTTCTAGATCCAGTCACAGGGAACTTTTGTGTTCGTCGTCGCTTATTTAGTGATATGAGCTCATCATCATCATTATCATCGGAAGAATCTGAATAAGTTTTTGTTGTCTTCAAATAGTTTACTTTAAATACAAAGCGGGGAATAGATCAGTTTGTGGTTATAGTGAGAATCACTTACTGCTCTATTCCCCGTTTTGGTAATATCGTTGTATGACCTTGACCCATTTACATGATTAAAAAAGTGGGGTAACTTATACATTTAATGGTGGGGGAACGTCTATTTAAAGACGATGCAACAGTGTATATTTATCATATAGACATGATGAACCCACCAGGAAACTCCGTTTGCTACAGCTTTCCCCTCATCGATATCGATGATGTGATAAAACTTACATCAATAACAAAACGGTTCGAACTCGAAAGGCGACTCATAAAAGTCGACGTAATTCCACAAGATCTTCGTTCGGCAATGTTGACTATTGAATATGTTAAAGATGAATCTACAACTGAAGATCCCTATTGTTTTATGAAATTTTTAGTTGATCAAGATGCAATGTGTACAATCCAACTTCACATCCGAGTTTAAAATTTATCAAATGTTTCTGTTGGAGAAAATTGTCTTAGTTAAATACAGAGCGGGGAATAGATCAGTTTATGGTTTAATATAAAATCATTTACTGCTCTATTCCCCGTTTTGGTAAATTTGTTCAATGACCTTGACCTAAATACAGAAATTTGTAGCCTCCAGCTACAATAGTAAATATAAAATGCAAAAAAAAAAAAAAAAAAAAAAATAGTAAACTTAACGTAATACGTACCCCCATTACTTTTGCTAGGGTATAAATAGAGGGGTATTTGCAGTGTTGTTCATTATTGCCTTGACCCTTGTGGAGATCGCACCTACATTATGCATCGCTGCGATATTTGCAAGTCTTCATTTAAGGATGAATTTATTTTAATGATACATAAAGAACTGAAACATAACAAAAACCAAAATGAAGAATATGAAGAAGAAGAATTGAAAGAAATAGATCAAATGTTAGCTCAACACCAAAATTCCAGACCTAGTGTTATTCAATATGCACCATCAACATCGCCTTCTACCTCTGCTATGTCTACACTTCACCGTCCTTCAACATCATCATCATCTGCATCGACTTCTACGCCTGTTCTGTCTACACTTCATCATCCTTCAACATCATCAGCTGCATCGACTTCTACGCATGCTCTGTCTACACTTCACCGTCCTTCAGCATCAACAGCAGTAAATGTAAAACTACATGCCCGAGCACTTCCGGGTAATGTAGTAACCCACTTCAAAATTGACAATGCAAAATTACAACTCGAAGAGTTTTTAAATAACGCAAAAGGATTGGTAAGCAACACTTTGCAAAATGAATTAAAAAGATTAAATTTTATTAAATTTGGACTATTAATGGATGCTTTATTTACAAACATTCAAAATGAAACTTCACCGAGAGGGTTTTTAACAAAAAACCGAACTATTATGTTTTCGTCAGATATTGATTCAATCGTATCTGAATGTTTTGAAGAGCTAATGACTAAAATACAAGAACATGAAGGAAGAGGCTCTGGATGGAATTTGTTAAGCATCACAGGGCTAGACTTAAGAGTACACAAACACGGCTATGGAATTCGAGGAAGTAGCTACATTCCTCTACCAACAAAGATTAGAAATACCTTATCCTGCGTCAACGTACAAAATCAAGATACTGAGTGTTTTAAATATGCTATGTTGGCCAAATATGTAACAATTCATCCGGAAAGACCAAGTCACTATTATGAAGAAGTACAACATAGATATAATTTCCAAGGGATGACTTACCCTGTTGCTATAACAGACGTTTCAAAATTTGAAAAACAAAATCCTTCAGCTTCTGTCAACCTCTTCGGATTGGATTCGACAAACAATTTGTACCCCTTGCGTATAACACCAAATGAGCGCAGAGATCATACCGATTTGTTATTAATTACTAAAGGTGATATTTCACACTTTGTGTATATCAAAAAATTTGAAAGTCTTGTTTCTAATCAATTATCTAAGCATAAAAGAAAGATGACAATTTGCAAAAGATGTTTTTGTCACGTGAACAAAGAACTAAGAAGGGGAGGGTCTGATTGGTTAGTAGAACACCAGCGGTTATGTAATGGAAACTATGAAGTAAGAATTAAATTGCCGCATCCTAGCAGAGCGCAGATAAAATTTGACAAAGTAATACAACAATACCGTGTACCTGTTGTTGTTTACGCTGATTTCGAGTCTTCTTTACATCCGCTTGAACAACAAGAAGAGGACGTTACAAGAAGAAGCAAATACCAACTTCATTCACCAAACAGTTATTGCATACTAATTAAATCCACGTTGACTGAAGACCATCTTCAAAAATATGGACTATCATCTTCTCCAAAGATTTATCGCGGTGAAGAAGCAGCCAAATACTTTGTCGATGATTTGTATGACATAGCTGCAAAGGTAGAAGAACTGTATGGAACAAAGGTACCCATGTCACCTATGGAAGAAGAAGAACTTCAACATTATGATTCAACAACAACGTGTTATTTGTGTAATAACACCTTTACACTGGATAACGTTAAAGTTCGTGACCATGATCATCTTACGGGAGCGTACAGAGGTGCAGCCTGTAACGCTTGCAACTTGAACTACAAACTACCATATTTTATCCCCGTAGTTCTGCACAATCTGAGTGGTTATGATTCGCACTTCATAATCCCCGAACTAGGAAGAGATAATGGAGCAATAGACGTTTTGGCTACTACAATGGAAAAATTTATAAGCTTTTCAAAAAAGGTGGGTAAAATTAAATTAAGGTTTGTTGATTCATTTAGATTTATGCCTTCAAGCCTCATGAAATTATCTGAAAATCTAAGAAGAACAGATTTGATAGAAACAAGCAAAATTGTACCCAATAGTAAAATGGATTTGGTTCTTCGAAAAGGAGTCTTCCCCTATGATTACATCGATGGACTGCATAGATTTGATGAAACATCACTACCTTCACCAGAACACTTCAAAAACAAACTTAATGATTCGGAAATATCACTTGAGGACTATCAACACGCACGTCGAGTATGGAACGAGTTAGATATGAAGACCTTAGGAGATTACTCGGACTTTTATGTCAAACTAGATGTAACTCTTCTTTGTGATGTAATGGAAGAATTCCGAAACACCTGTTTTGCTGCATACGGTTTGGAACCTCTACATTCGTATACTTCACCAGGATTAGCTTGGCAAGCCATGTTAAAAGAAACAAAATGCAAACTCCAACTTTTAACAGACATTGACATGGTTTTAATGGTTGAAGCTGGAGTAAGAGGCGGATTGACCCAAAGTGTTACCAGACATGTCAAAGCCAACAACAAATACCTACCCGATTACGATGAAACCAAACCGTCAACCTATTTAGGATATTTCGATGCAAATAACCTGTACGGATGGGCAATGTCAAACCCACTTCCTTTTGATAACTTTAAATGGATTAATCCCGACTCTATTGGCGATATTTTACAAATTCCGAAACATGGTGACACTGGATATATTTTGGATTGCGATTTTGAATACCCAGAAAATTTACATGATCTTCATTATGACCTTCCACTTCTTGCTAAAACAGAAATTTCACCAATTGGAAAACACCCCAAATTAATGATGACATTAAATAATAAACAACGCTACGTGGCTCACTTTTGGGTGGTTCAACAAGCTATCGAATTAGGACTACGTCTAACAAAAATTAATAGAGTTTTGGAATTTTCTCAATCATGCTGGTTGAAACCCTACATTGATTCAAATACCATCAGAAGAGCAGCAGCTACATCAGACTTTCAAAAAGATTTCTTTAAATTAATGAATAATGCGATATTTGGAAAAACATTGGAAAACAAAAGAAGACACAAAAATGTTAAACTTGTTACCGACGCAAAAAAATTACAGAAACTAGTACAGCAGCCAAATTTTGGAACATCTATAATTATTAATGAAAAACTTGTAGCAGTGTCCATGAAGAAGACGACTGTGAAGATGGATCGTCCTTTGTATATAGGCATGTCAATCTTGGACATCTCAAAAACACACATGTACGATTTTCACTACAACAAAATGGTGGCGTTCTACGGAAGAGAAAATATATCTATTACATATATGGACACTGACGCTTTCATATATCGCATAGTAACATTGGACATGTATAAAGATTTGCGTACATTTATTTACAAGAACGACTTTGATTTCTCCGATTATCCAAAAGATCATCCAAACTACGACAATGACAGACACAAAAAAGTACTAGGCAAATTCAAGGATGAGGCTAATGGTGTTCTGCTTGAAGAGATTGTTGCATTGATGTCTAAACTATATTCTTTGAAACTCTATAATGAAAAAGAAGAAGAAGAAGAAAAGAAGAATAGCTATATTAAGAAAGCTAAAGGTGTAAAGAGTTTATATTTAAAGAAGAAAGTGCATTTTGAACACTACAAGCAATGCTTATTTGAGGATAACATCATTACAGCTAAATTCAACACCATCAGAAGTTTTAACCATCAGCTGTACAGCGTGACTGAAGTTAAAAAGGCGCTATCCTGTAATGACGACAAAAGACAAACACTTCCAGACAAAATCAACACATTACCATTCGGCCACTACTCCCTCAACCCTATTGACGAGTAACCTTTTCATCGTCCTAGATCCTTTATCCTTTTCCTTTCCGTAAAAAAAGGGGAAACACAGCAATGTTAAGCTGTGTTTCCCCTTTTTTTACACAAGTTTTAAATGACCTTGAACTATATGTATATATATATATATATATATATATATATATATATATATATATATATATATATATATATATATATATATAAGCAGATTTATACCAAAGAATATTTAATACCATATCAGCTGCCTTCGTGAAACCATCATGTCAGACCTGAAGGAGAAGATTATTAATGAACTACACAAACCTGCAAGAATAAAGTTTCCAAGAAGAAATACTGTTATAAAAGGGATAAATGATCTATATCAAGCGGATCTAATTGAAATGCGACCGCATAGCAGAATAAACAAAGGATTTAAATATATACTCACAATTATTAATTGTTTTACAAAAGTTGCAGACGCTTTGCCTCTAAAGGACAAGACTGGTAAAAGCGTAACAGAAGCCATGGAAATAGCCATAAAAAGAGATAAAAACAAAATTAAACATTTACAAACTGATGATGGAACAGAATACTTTAATACAAACTTTGCACAGTTAATGAATAAATATAAAATAAATCATTATTCTACAAATTCAGAGAAAAAAGCAGCTATTGTAGAAAGATTCAATAGAACCTTGAAAGGAGCACTGTATAAACAATTTTCAAAAAGAGGTTCTTACGTATGGTATGATGTTTTACCACAATTAATAAATGATTATAACAACAGGTTTCATAGAACTATTGGTATGAAACCTAACAAAGTAAATAGAAGAAATGCAAAAGATGTATTAAAACGCATAAAGAAAAATACAAAGCCTAAAGTAGAAAAAATGCAGCCAAGAAAATTTAATGTAAGTGATAAAGTACGGATTAGTAAATATAAGGGAGTGTTTACCAAAAAATACCTTCCCAATTGGACGAATGAAGTTTTTACAGTGTATAAAGTGCAACCGACTGTACCTGAAACGTATATCCTAAAAGATAACAAAGGAGATTTGTTGCAAGGTGCATTTTATGGACATGAAATGTTAAAGTCAACAGTAGGTGATGTATATCTTGTTGAAAAAGTGTTACAAAGAAAAAAGGACGCAGTTAAAGTGCGGTGGTTAGGGTTTAACAAAACTGAGGATTCATGGATACCTATAAAGGACTTGGTTTAATACAAGCAACTCATTTCATCGTTAACCTTTGAGCAGGATGGAGATTATTCACCATAAAGATCGATTCAATATTAATAACATAGATGATTTAACTGTGGATAACGTTAAAATCAACAATGGTAAACACGGTAGTTTACTTCCAAACACTGTTCGATGTATAGTAAGTGGCCCCTCAAACTGTGGAAAGACCAATGTTGTCTTTAATTTGATCACTAATCCGCAGGGATTAAGGTTTAGTAACCTATATATTTTTTCAAAGTCTCTACATCAACCAAAGTATCAATTGCTGGATAAAATCCTATCTGATGTGTCTGATGTTAATTTTTACAAATTTAACGCTAGTGATAGCATTATGCAACCAAACGAAGCGAAACCGTATTCTGTATTTATATTTGACGATGTATCTTGTGAAAATCAGGATACTATTAGAAACTACTTTGCCATGGGAAGACATAATAACATCGACAGTATATATATAGGACAAACTTATAGCAAAATCCCAAAACAACTTATCAGAGATAATGCAAATATTCTAATTGTATTCAAACAAGATGATACTAACCTAAAACATATATATAACGATCATGTGAATGCGGATATGCCATTTGAAAAGTTTAAAGAGCTTTGCGGAAAAGCATGGGCGGAAAAGTATGGATTTTTGGTTATTATGAAAGATCAAGCTATAAAAGATGGTCGTTATAGAATAGGTTTTGATAAATTCGTTTTAATACACTGATTAGCGGTATTACTGTACAAGTCGTCAAGGTGTGAAGATGGTTAACCAGGAAAAGCTATTAAAGGAAATAAAATCACTTAGTGATTCTATTAGACAAAAAAACCGAGCTTTAAAATCAGGTATAAATGAAAGAGAGCAATTTTTAGAAACAACATTCAAACCTGTTACTGAACCTTTAAAGCGATTAGCACAAAATATGGAAAGACCTTCAATTCGCTTCGAAGGAGACAAAATGCTACCAATTTCCAAATATGAAGAAGAATTTCAGAATGATGAAAGTTCTGACCAGTTACAAACATCTGAAGAAAGCGACGAGTATGAAGAAAGCGGAGATATAGGAGATTTAAGGGAAAAGAACATTGCAGGAGATACAAGTACAGAAGATACAAGTGCGGAAGATACAAGAGCAGAAGAAGAGGATATCAACCCATCCAACTTAAGCAAATTAGGCACAGATATTATGTTTAAAGGAACACTTGGAAGAAAATATACATTAAAAATGTTACATGGCACACATGCTAATCGAAATTATCATACATATGGAGCTAGAATAGAGGATAAAGGATTAATGATTGGAGATAGAAAGTTAGATATAAACGAAAATGATGATATAGTTATTGGTGATAAGAAATATAAAGGTACAACAGGTTTGTTTGAACTCATCTTTAAAAATAATCCTGGTAAATATACTAAAAAGGATTTACAATTGTTTAAAAATATACTAGAGTATACAAATGCACATAGAAAAAAATATTCCAAAGAACTACCTATTCATAGAAACAGGTCAATAAAATACACAAACATTATATCTAGTCTTTTCCCCTCGAAATCAAATAAAGCTCCAATTAAAAGAAGAGCTTTATCTTCTGCTGAATTAAATGTTTTGCATAAAAAAAGAAAAACAACTGATCCTACTACATCTGGAAGGGGATTATTAAAAAATTTGTATAAAACCAATATAATATATTACAACGATATAAATAAGTTAGTTGATCGAATGAGGTTATTACATGAAGCTATGGAAGCCGGGCACACTGGTTTAGAAAACGAATGGGTAGCTTTGGTTGATGAACTGCGAAAACGAGAAATAATTGTTCAGTAGACGTATATATATATATATATATATATATATATATATATAGTAAGAACCTAAACGATAGCGATTCAGTTACATCATGAGTGTGGACAAGTTTGGACGGTATTCCGAGTTTGGAGTAAAATCTGGATATAGTGAAAAAAGAGCTGGGTTTCCGTTAACACCTGATGGTAATTATAATTTTGAAGGAAAAGTAATTCAAAATGTTGGTGATCCGCTTTTGTCTTCTGATGCGGTTACGGTACAATACATGGATAAAAGAACCCCGATTGTACACGAAGACCATTGGGGATTTTCCGGTAAAAGGTTAAGCAATATAAAACATCCCATTTATGATGGTGAAGCAGTAAATTTAGCGACTTTAAAATTGTTAACGATTTACAAAAAGAATGAAACTGATACAAGCTATGATGTAAAAAAATTAAAATTGTCAAATGTAGGTGATTGTGAGCAGGATGGAGACGCTGTAAATAAGAAAATATTTGATATAGTACACAAGAAATGGACTACAGAATATGAAAAACATATGGAAAGGTTTGGTGCAGCTTTATTTAATTATATCCATCGGGCTTCAGGAAGAGCTGTAGCTTCAGATGTTGACAGCCACAATTATTTAGACTAGAAAAAGATACACAATCCAGAAAAACCTAATCAATTAGATAAACCGTCTGAGCCTTCTAAAGTCAAGACATTAGGAAAGGGGGATAAAGTGAATGTGATTAATGAACCAACAGAAAACGATGAAGATTATATAAGAGAAAAAAGAATTTAAATACCCATGATAAGGGATAAAGCATCAGTTATATTCGAGAGATGATACAGAGAGGATGATGGAATCCAATATTACTGCGTGGAGTTTAATATCTCAAGAGCCGAGATTTCCCCAAGGAGTGCTGACAGATGGTTTTGTTCAACGGTTTGATAGATATATGGATTGGGAACAACTTTCCATACACTACCTCTTCACAATGACTATGTTAAGAATTTATTTTCACAGAGTTAACTGGATTCATATTTTACAAAGACAACAGTTTTCAGAAAACTTCCTTGTAGAGATGACATCAAATTTTAATAACTGTTGGGAAGTAATAAGTAAATATCAAAATCTCTCTGAAAATTACATTGACAATTTTAAAGATAAACTAGACTGGAATGTGTTATTTAATTACCAACGATTGAGTGGCAAGTTTCTAAGGGAACATGACAACTATTTAGATTTTATTCATTTTACCGAAAACAACGATACCATCACCAGCGGAGAAACATTTGAAACATCTTCAATTACACCTTATTTCTATTTTTACTACTTTTATTTATTATGTCTACATTTAATTAATTAATCCATTTCTATATAATAAATGGATTTTAAACAGTATATATAATACAAGAAGCCAAGACTAATATTACATTCATTGTAAAACATTTATAGAGTGCACCTACTGACTGTAAGTTTGGCTATAAATAGTCATGCCGAGGGCTAAACGCATCAGTCATAATCGAGAGAGATTACAGAGAGGAAGGGGAATAGCATCAACAGCATTTTCTCTATTAAGTAAACCGGTTGGAGCTATAGTTAACAAGGCGATTGATTTATTACCTGTGGAATTACATTTACCTGGAGGATATCAATATTGTGGTCCTGGAACCAAATTAGAGAAACGGCTTGCTAGAGGAGATCCTGGAATAAATAAGCTTGATCAGGCTTGTAAACAGCACGATATAGCGTATTCCAAATTTGGTGATACAAAAAATAGATCAATAGCAGATAGAGCACTTTCTGAGAAAGCTTGGCAAAGAGTAAAATCTAGTGACGCGAGTATTGGTGAAAAAGCATCGTCTTTAGCAGTAACAGCAGCAATGAAAGCAAAAACTACGTTTGGAGGAGGAAAGAGAAGAAGGCGTGGGAAAAGACCCGCTAAGAAACAAGGAGGTAATATCAGAAGAAAACGTCGATCTACTAGTGGTAAAGGTAAAAAGAAACCAACAATATGGTCAATGATAAAAAAGGGAGGAGGACTATACCTAAGACCGTATCGTGTGTATTAAATAAGAAAGAGCAATTAATAATTAAAAACAAAGAATTAACCAATGAAGAACTGATTACATATGCTTCTTGTTTGAAAATCCCATTTTTTAGAGGAGTATTTATGAAAGATGAATTACCGGTTAAAATGTGGAAAAATGAGACTGGTATAGTAAATTTGGATAATAGTGAAGGATTAGGCACTCATTGGGTGTGTTACAAGAAACTTGGTGAAACGATTTATTATTTCGACAGTTTTGAAAACCTTCCACCACCGAAAGAACTTCAACAATACTTTCGTGCGGCAGAAAATGTTTTTTACAATTATACAAGAAAACAACCTGATGATACATCCATTTGCGGTCATTTATGTTTAGACTTTTTAGCTAAAAGTGTTAGTCAACTTTAAGATGTCTTCGTATACAGTGTCATTAACCGGTAACTCATGTACTTTGCGCAGTATTCTGTTTCCAGCGCTACGTTTGCAAAAAGGAAGACTATGGGAAGCCGCATTATTGGATTTAACAACATATAACTCTATTCCAAACGTTAGTGAAGGAATTAATAACAAAATACATTATTACAAGACAAAAGATAATAAAGGAAAATATTCAGCTTTGGAAGAATTCAGTTTACCAACAGGAGCTTATGAAATTGATAATATAAATGAAGTTATACAAAAACATATGGGAAAAGAAAATATAACGATAAAAGGCAATAACAATACAATGAAAGCCGAAATTACTTCTAAGTATTATATTGATTTTGGCCAAGAACGTTCAATTGGTAGTTTATTGGGGTTTTCTAAGGAAACAAAGGTATTAGAACCTAATACAACTCATTCTGGGAATAGAACTGTGACGATCATCAAAGTAAACAGCATAGACATTACATGTAACATTATACAAGGATCCTACAGAGATGGAGAAAATCGGCATATATTACACACATTCTACCCATCAGTCGCACCGGGTTTCAAGATAGTAGAAAAGCCTCAAAACCTTGTGTACCTACCGTTAAACACCAGTTTCATTTCAGACATCGTGCTGAACATAGTGGATCAAGACGGAAACCTTATTGACTTTCGAGGAGAAGCTATTACTGTAAGAATACATATAAAATCATCCGCTTAGATAATGGGGTTATCATTTAAAAAGAGAGAGCCAACCAGCAAAGAGGTCAGTAGCTCATCAGCTGTAGAAGGATTAACAAGTGACAACATTCGTTTTCTAGAAGAAATTGGATTAAAGGTCATTAACAATGGATATACTGGATATAGCGCAGGGCCCAACATTCGACGAGACCTTATGGGAAAAGGAATATCACACGCACAACCCTTACGCTTCGTCCAAATTAAACAATAACGATGAAATTAGGATTCCTATACAACAACAAGACATTTATACTCTTCCATGCGAAAGTTATTTATATATTGAAGGAAAAGTAACAAAAGCTGACGGTACTGTTGGAACCACTGTTCCGTTCATAAATAATCCTATGGCATTTTTGTTTGACGAGATTAGATATGAAATTTCAGGAGTTACAGTCGATTCAACAAAAAAGGTTGGAATTTCCAGTACATTAAAAGGATTAGCGTCTTTAACACCAAATGAGAAGAATCTGTTAGCTGTTGCAGGATGGGTTGCACCAGACAAAAGTATAATTACTCCTGACGCTTCGGGAAACTTTGATTTTTACGTACCTTTAAGATTACTTTTAGGATTTGCTGAAGATTACAGAAGAATAATAATAAATGTAAAACAAGAACTAGTTTTATTAAGGTCATCAAACGATAATGATAATATTAAAGCATCTGCTGGAACAACTGAAGCCAATTTAGACTGGAAACTAACATTAGACAAGATTGTTTGGAGAGTACCACATGTGCGACTAAATGATGAACACAGGATTACATTATTAAGAAAGTTAAAATCAGATCGAGACATTGTAATACCATTCAGAAGCTGGGAGTTTCATGAATACCCCGTTTTACCTTCAACACAACGGCATACATGGACTGTAAAAACTTCTACTCATTTGGAAAAAGCGAGATATGTAATATTTGGATTACAAACAAAGAAAAAAAGTATATTAACTGAAAATGCTGGTGAATTTGACCATTGTAAATTAACAAACTGTAAAGTGTTCCTGAATTCACAATTCTTTCCCTTCGACAACTTTAATATCTCTTTTGATAAAAAAAGGTACAGTGTTTTATACGATATGTACGCTAGGTTCCAAAATTCATATTACGGCAAAACAAACACACCTCTACTATCTCCCGTACAGTTTGAATCGAAAGCTCCGATTGTTGTAATTGATTGCTCCAAACAAAACGAATCTGTAAAATCGTCTAGTGTTGATATAAAAATAGAAATGGAATTTCAAGAAAACGTACCTGCAAATACATCTGCGTATTGTTTAATTTTGCACGATAAAATTGTTACATACACACCGTTGACTGGTATCGTAAAGACGGTATTGTAAAACGTTGTACCACCACCGGCACCGCCACTGTCGCTAACCTATAAATAGCGGAGCAACAATGCAGGTCTTCAGTTGATCGTCTATCGTCGCATGGGCAACATCTTCTACAAAATGAGTTCTCCATCTGTTGTACAAGGTGATGCAGAGGTAGCACCGTTATTGGAACGTGATAATACTAGTGAAGAAGAAATCATCAAGGAAATAACTGCATTTTTAAAGTTTGGTAAAAGAGATAGAGAGGAGGAAAGTAATGCAGACCCATCAAAGGTAGTACCAAAGAGGAAGAAGAAAGTTGAAGAAAATATTCCTCCTCACATTTTAACTGAAGTTTTTTTGCGAATCTTTTACCCCATCTCAGCATGCATCAGTAAAAGTGTATCAGTTGGATTGATGAAGTCATTGAATTATTCCCCTACAGTAATACTACACCATGGAACAAAAAAGGTTTTATTTTCGCAAAATGCTTGGGAGTCATTTTTGAAACATGTACATTTAATAGAATGTTATTTAACTAACAGTTTGTGTGGAAGGAAAACACATATTCGACTTTTGGATTGTGACAATGAAATCGATATTGTTAAACATCGTGGACAACTACAAGTGCGAATTAGAGACTTGACTCAACATGAAAATAAGATTCTACTGTCACGTGAAGAATTCTACGTTTTAAACTACGCAACAGAACCTATTACAAGGTACATGAGACAGTTGGTATTTGCAAGCGCTATTATTAAAGAATATTTGGTCGATACTTTGGAAAAACAACCTGATAGCACCATCGTGTACGGACCTGTGGATACATCTATTTTTAATAGAATACCTCATGAAGTTTGCATGTGGAGAAAGTTAAAGGATTTTGAACCACTTGTAGAAATCGCTACAGAAGCTACAGAAGAAACAACACAGGAAGAAGAAACGGAGAAACAAGAAGAAGAAGAAAACGAAACACAAGAAGAAGAAGTTAAAAAAGACTAAAGTTTGACTTAGTAAAGAAGAACACACGTGGGGTAGGCCTATTGGGGACGGTGCCCACGTTAAATATACACCAACGCGCCTGCAACTGTACGGCCTGGTATTTAACCTACCGTGGTGTGGAAAACAGTTTAGTTGATTGCTAGGTGCCATGATGAGCGGAGGGGATGAAGAAGTGAGTGTAAAGCCTTGTGTAATAGAATTTCAAGCATTTCGAAATAATGATGATAGGTTTATTATCAAGGAATTAGTAATTTTAGACTTGCTTACATTTGTAGTTTACCCATTCACGTTTGAAGCTCCTTTTTCTTTTAACAACCTTAACGCCAAAGCAAAAAGTACAAACAAATGGATAACAAACTACTTTCATCACATACATTGGTATGAAGGATTTATAAGCTACAGTAATCTGCACAGTATTATGTTTAACTTTTGCAAACAATATTCACATATATAAACAAGAGGATTAGAAAAAAGGAACTGGATACAAAAGTACACGCACGGTGATGTTTTCGATATAACCATCGGTAAGGACTTTAACATTAATCTCGGTAATATTTGTGTTGCTGCAAAAGATCCTAAACACGGACAATTAAACTGCGCATTGCACAACGCATATCGTTTGGCTGCTTACTTGGAACAAACGCAGAAATGTGGTGGGGGTAGCAAAGAACCGGAATGTGGTGGGGGTAGCGGGGCCTATAAATACGAGGAGCCAACACCGCTCCGGCACGAGTATTATTCGAGACTCCGAAGAGGCAACATCACAGAAGACACCACAACCACCACTGACGAAGATGACATCACAACAGTTTCTACAAACACTGGTTGATCAATTCAACACTCATTCAAAATCCGACCTTCTGCTAACTAAAAAGTGTTCAGAACTAAAAGAACAAAAACACTACATTATTCATAACATCAAGAAAGTGGAAACCACACATGGAGAAGCAATTCTAGTTTCATTGAGCGAAGGACCTTTCTCTCCAGGAGATGAGCCGAAGTTTCAAGTATTTCTTCCAAAACGATTTGTTCAACTGCTACAAAATGAAGATTTGCGAGATATTCAACCGGGGACGTTGTATTTGGTATCACACGGTGTAAGCGGCAACAACTCGACGGAACTCACTCTGCACATCACGCATCCTTGTACATAATGTCTCTGTTTGTATTTCTAGTTATCAATGTTAAACTTAAGTTTATTGTATTGTAAGATGTTTGTTTAATAAAGAAAATAAAAAAAAATAAAATAAAATAAAATAAAAAAAAATAAAAACAGCAACACAGCAGTATATTATTTTATATACTGCTGTGTTGCTTTTTTTAAAATTCAAATGGATGACCTTGAACTTTCATTCAGGGTTAACTTATGAAGAGGTATAAAAGAGAGGGAGCAGTGAAGTTAGTCTCAGTCTTGTCTAACACACGCTGCAGCTAACATGTCGGTGTCACCTATGAAAAATTTATTTTTCGATAACAATTTGAAGACATATTGTTGCGAGTTACAATGTTTTAAAATACCAGGCGATCAAGTTGACGGGAAAGCTTGTCGTAAGTGCAAGTGTTTCAGCTATTGCATATGTAGATGTAAAACGTATCAAATGAACCGACAAGATAAACTACAAGAATTACGCCGAAGGATTGCATTACTGTGGCGGCGAATGTAGTAGCAACCAGCTGCCACCTGCCGCCTGCCATCTGCTGTCCGCCATCTTCTCCGCCCCACCATTTTGTTTGATACCAGAACGCTAGCTAGCGAATAGTCAGTACACCTCCGGCTCTCGACTGGTGAACATCGAGTGCTCTTCACAAACGTAAAACATTGTATTAAAATGTCCATTAAAATTAGGTGTATTCATTATGACTCTATTCATCTGGCGACTTTCCAAGACCTCGAGGTTTTTAATGAAGAGTTAAGACTTCTCATTGCGTCCGGTTACGATTTATCTTTGGAACTTTACGCATCAAAAAACAACATGGACTCTGCGCAGGAATCGAAGTATATACCGTCTTTCTTCAGAAAGCGAAGTGATGGCCGCAACTCGTCCGGATCAACAACATCGATGACAACCAACAACGGGGAACTATTGTAAACATGAATTATTGTAAACATAACTTATTGTAAATAAAAATAAAGTAATATTTGTATTAGTACTACCTCGCACTCGTATCATTCGATTGCTTCATTCGATAATTTTCATTCGATATTTTATCGAATTAAAACTATCGAATCACAATCGGATTTTACGCGTGCGAGGTAGTACTTTTTTAAAATTACCTCCCCGTGACCTTGAACTTTGAACTTTAACTCATTTCGTCACAAAACCGCCTACGTCACTGGCTCAGCCCCAGATAACATCTTTCATGACTCAGCACTTCCGGTCACGTGACCGGATGACGTCACTTCCGGCGCAAAACCCGCAAACCCACACTACTCAGGTGGCTTAGAGAAAATGATTAGTGGTTAGTATCTTACAACGATGCATGGCATATATTTCAATTACTGAAGACAATTCAGGCTGACCCAAAGAAAATAGTATTTCTCATATATTTAGGATTACAAATGTCTAGTTTTTATTCATTGATAAATAGACTTTTAAATATACTAATGACAGAAAAACATTTTGAGGAAGAAAGAAGTACATTCAAATCTATAGCTATAAGAAATGAATACAACTATAAAGTAATTTATACTATCATAAGAAAAATTAAAAATAAAACTTCACAAAATTGTTAAGGCCAAAACAAGACAGAATTTATCTGCATGCCTTATAGTTATGTGTTGAACAAAGCTATGAGAAAAACCTTCGTAAATACTAACTTAGGTCAGCTATAAAACCAGGAATAATACATTTCATCTGATAAACAAATTTTCAAAAGGCACACATAACCAAAACGTTGACATTTTTGACCGATCAGGAATATATAAATTGACATGTAAGGAATGTACAAAATATTACGTTGGGCAAACTGGACGAAATTTTAAATGTAGATATAAAGAGAATATTCAAGTTATAACATCAAATAACCAAACTTCGCAAAAGTTAAAATTTGCCGAATATATTTTGACTACAGATCACAATTTTGGTCCACTGCAAGAAAGTTTAGAAGTTTTATTAACTGAAAAGATAGGTGATAAAATGAATGCCAAAGAAGAGCTACACATTTACATGAATTATTCAGAAGACAAAACTAATATACTAAATATAATGCAGGCGCATATAAAATCCAATCGTTGAAACAATAAAAAAAATTAAAAGTAATTAACCATATTTACTTAGATAATATTAAACAATGTTAACAAAATTATAATACTGTTTTGTTTATTTACAGATTATTTAATTCGGTTATTAGGTGCACTGTGATTATGAGGTAAACCTTGAAACACGTGTCAGTGTATAAACAAATGAATTTTGAAGGGTACTCTCGTAATTTTATTTTACAAATAATAACAATAGTAGGCCTTTGCAGGGAACCAAAAAAATTAATCTATATATATATATATATATATATATATACACACACATATATATATATATATATATATATATATATATATATATATATATATACATTTGAACAGAATTGTGTTTTTGGTATCTGGGGACCTCAAAACAAAAAGTTATACGGTAATAGCTTCTTCCCTATAGGGAAAATTCACTAAAACTGAAAATATTTCATTGTTGGTGAATTTTCCAGCAGGGTACCACCACTCAAGCTTTAATATTGTATCTGTTGAATTTCGATGGGCACCAACTAGTAAACCTTAAACGAAAACTTTTAAATAATTTGAACAGGCTGTGTTGTTTCTGATTAAGGAGTGACTATTCCGACCGTGGTTAAAGCTAGAGATGATTAAGATGGATATAACTGGTGAAATAACCTCTTTGACTTGTTTCAATACAAACATGTATAATTCCATCAATATCGAGAGCCTAATTGTTAGCGAAATGCCTATAGCGTTATCCACCTCTTTACTAGAGGTAAGGAAACAAAATAATGTCGTATCTGAATTAACAACAGGGGAAACAAGTATGATAATTAAGTTGGGTCAGCCCTTGTAGCGTATCAACATTCATTCAACAATCAACAGTTTTAGTGAGGAAATTATTTGATGTCCCTACAAATTCCTGCTATATTTTGTGTTTCCACCTGAAGTCCATATCGACTACTTACCTATGAACTTCTATCACACTCACTTAAATACTAAATTCTCTATAAGGTTATACAACAGGGTTTAAGATAAGCATGAAGTGTTTATGCTGTAAATAAAGAATTCAATATATTGACTTACTAAAACGAACATTTTTGCCATCATTTTGCTTTACAAATAACAAGACCTATACAAATTAACAAATTTTTTGCTTTACAAATAACAAGACCTAAACTAATTAAAATATTTTTTTATCACGCATCTTCCTTTATCGCTTTTTTAAAAAGGTAAATAGAAAATCCCCCTTCGCAGCAAAGCTGCATACTGTACTCAGCGAATTTACAATGCGTATACATGTCTTGATAACACTATAAGCCACTTACCTAGATTCATAACAATAAATATTTACAAAGAAGCGATAGATAAAATATTATTATTCTCCATAAGAACAACATTGGGGATGAGTACGCAGGTTTGATACAAACAATGAACGTACGATAATTTTTTATATAAATTTCAATAGAACTCAACTAGGTGAAGTCATATATCAAGTTTCATCCATATACATTCATAATTAACTATATACATGATTTTAAGATAAATTGTATCCACTTGTTAGGACTACTAATATAATCATAAATAATATAATTTGAATAAACTGAGCACCCTGTTTTTTTACCGATAGTCAGTTATTAATTAGATGAAATGTTACAGCTCTTGATTAAAATATCATAGTCAATATGAGTTTTCAACGCACCGGCCGGTGAGATGGGAGTGTCCATTTCCATAGTACCTGTGTTAAAGATTGTGTTTTTAAACTACTTCATGTAAATTTGTTTAAACAAGAAGTGACGACGTTTTAAGAACTGAACGTTTAGCTGATATTCTCCGCTGAAGGTGTGATCACGTCACCTAAGGTGTCAAAACCATGGTAACCCATTTTTTTAGTTTTAGGATTGACGACAAAAGATACGAAAATCACTAGTATCTTATTCAATCTTGGGACATTCATAGCAAAAATGAATACATTTCTTATATCTAATACTACTACTAATTCAGTTTACTATTTATCAGTCTATTAGGTGTTGATTTTAAAAGTTACAGATTTAAAATAAAATAATAGATAATAATTAAAATGTGTTTTAGGCTCATTGTAACTTGAACGTGTCATAGGGCGTTGGGAGGTGCTGACAATGTGAAATAAAATATATTAGCTTTGAATAAAGTAAACTTCATGTATTTTTATGTAAACATTTGTTATCACAATAAAAGGACATCCTCTAGGCTGTATAGCAGGTCGATATATATACCACAATGCTTCTCCACATCCACTAGTTCAAAAGCAATATGCCTTGCAGCCATGCAAGCCCTGTCCAACTATAAAATTGAAACTCGTGGGGAAACTGAGTTTGATCAAAACTACATTCAGGGGACATAACATTTACAGCGTATATTATTTTTGTGTTTAATAATATATATATATATATATATATATATATATATATATATATATATATATAAGTAACGATAAATTGGGATATTGATTGCAAAGTAATGTTGTATTAGTTTATTGATTTTGATATTAAATAGATCAATAATCTCCTCCAATATCTGCACAAATCATAATTGCACAATCTTCACAATCTGCAAGGGAATCTGCACAATCATAACTGGACAAAATCAACGAACAGAAATTATATCTTTGGCATTTAGTCGTGAAGCTAAAAAAACCTCTCGCTAATTGAAAGTAAATGTAAATAATTTGCTGATTAAATCCAATATTAACGCAAGAACTTAATTTTAACATAAGGTTGACATGGAGTGAAGACCTAGTAAACATGGTAAATCAATGAGGGAAGTATATCTGGACACAAAGTTATACAAAATTAAAGTTAATTCAAACTTCTTTCAAATATAAGGCCAGACTGATAGGAATATCTTACAAGTTAAGAGTAAATAAACCATATTAATGGGATAAGTAGGTAATTCCCCATAAAAAAATAAAAACTAAACTAATCTAGCAAGACGTTAACACCAGTGGCTTGTAGAGGATAAAGCCTCTAACCTACTTATTATATTTGATTGGATATACTTTTTAAAGGATAATAAATCAACGATAATGTTTACATTTTATACCTGATTTTTATTTATTTTATTTATTTATTTATTTATTACATCACATAACATCTATTATAGGGAATTTCCCTTAGACAGGTGAAATTGTCAAAGTTTCCTTATACTAAAATACATAGACCTAACAATATATACAATACATTCGATGATCAATCAAAATGTAAATAAACAGTACAATTAAAACAAACAAAAGTCACGCGTCAATAAATAATGCTTAAAACCAAAATAAAATTTATAACTATAATGAAAGGCTGTTAAGGTATTCATTGACACTATAAAAGTACTTTGTTTTTAAATACTTTGTCACTTCTGATTTGAATTTTGTTATATTGGAAATGTTTTTGATACTCTGAGGGAGTTTATTATAAAATTTGCTACCTGTGTATAGAACTGATTTTTCAAAAGATGATGACTTGTGTGCTGGTATTTGTAGTAAGTGTTTATGTCTAGTGTGATAACCATGACTTTCAATTTTGGAATTGAAGTGTGAAGCATTCAATCTCACAAATATGACAATGTTTAGGATAGACACAAGGTAAGGGCAAAATTTCAAAAGTTTTAAATATATTACGGCATGAAGACCTTACACGAGCACCAGCCATCACTCTCAGAATTCTTTTCTGAAGACGGAACACTTTTAGGCTTTCAGAGGAACAACCCCAGAATACAATTCCGTATGACAAATGTGAATAAACATACGCGTAATATACAGCCTTAAGAGTAGATGTGTCGATCGAATGTGAAAGTGTTAGCAAAACATAAACAGCCTTGTTGAGTTTTGACTGAAGCTTGGTTATGTGTTCGGACCAAGTAAGCGACTTATCAAGCATGACACCAAGAAAATTAATAGAAGTGGATAGATTGATTGATGACTTAAAATATTCTGACCGAGCTCTGCTACTTTTGCTATAATTTGGATGAAAATTTACAATAGCGGTTTTTTCCTTATTCAGCATTAATCCATTACAAGAAAACCACGAGTTCATGTCTTCCATAGCCTCGTCCAACATTTGCCCAAGATCAACTCCATTGCTACTCCTCAAGAAAGCCGTAGTATCATCAGCACATAGAATCACACTAGAGTTTCTCACATTGCAAGCCAAATCATTGGCATATAAAAGGAACAACAAAGGCCCTAGGATAGAACCTTGTGGAACACCTGCTAAAACCTGCTGGTATTTTCACTGATGATTAGAGATGCCGGTGCACTGAAACCTATTGGCAATATATGAATGAAGCAACTGGGAGGTTTTTCCATTTAATCCATAGTACTCAAGTTTTCTTAGCAAGAGACTATGATTGACGGAATCAAAAGCTTTTGTGAGATCACAGAATACTCCAACTGCAAATAATTTCTCATCGAAGGCATCAAAAATTTGCTTGATTACATTACGGAAATAACATATATAATTTCAGCGGATCATTAGTTAAGTTGAAATGCAAATTAGTTCATTTGAAATTGTTTTTTGTACTTTAAGGTCATATTTAAGAAAATATACGAGCACAAAATCAAAATAGGGCTCTATGGATATTTTCTCGATCTAATGTTTAATGAATGTTCTAAGTATAAGCCTTTCATGATGTTTGGTAGTTTCAGAAATCTGCGGAAGACAGAAATTTACATTTATTTCCTTAATTTTACTTACACAATATTAAGATCATGGAAACAAGAGTGAAGATGGTTTTCAGTATTGAGCATGTTGAAGTAAAGACAGATGTTTGTTACAGGCTCCGCGATGACGTAGCGCCATGCTTTGGTGGATCTTGGTGCTGGGCGTGTTGGGTGAACTAACTGGTCACTCCCAGTCGGGTAAGTGGCTCGCTCTATCACGGTACTGGCAGTATGCAAAAGTTACAGCTTCCACGATGACGTAGCGCCATGCTTTGGTGGATCTTGGTGCTGGGCGTGTTGGGTGAACTAACTTGTCACTCCCAGTCGGGTAAGTGGCTCGCTCTATCACGGTACTGGCAGTATGCAAAAGTTACAGCTTCCACGATGACGTAGCGCCATGCTTTGGTGGATCTTGGTGCTGGGCGTGTTGGGTGAACTAACTTGTCACTCCCAGTCGGGTAAGTGGCTCGCTCTATCACGGTACTGGCAGTATGCAAAAGTTACAGCTTCCACGATGACGTAGCGCCATGCTTTGGTGGATCTTGGTGCTGGGCGTGTTGGGTGAACTAACTTGTCACTCCCAGTCGGGTAAGTGGCTCGCTATATCACGGTACTGGCAGTATGCAAAAGTTACAGCTTCCACGATGACGTAGTGCCATACTTTGGTGGATCTTGGTGCTGGGCGTGTTGGGTGAACTAACTTGTCACTCCCAGTCGGGTAAGTGGCTCGCTCTATCACGGTACTGGCAGTATGCAAAAGTTACAGCTTCCACGATGACGTAGCGCCATGCTTTGGTGGATCTTGGTGCTGGGCGTGTTGGGTGAACTAACTTGTCACTCCCAGTCGGGTAAGTGGCTCGCTCTATCACGGTACTGGCAGTATGCAAAAGTTACAGCTTCCACGATGACGTAGCGCCATGCTTTGGTGGATCTTGGTGCTGGGCGTGTTGGGTGAACTAACTTGTCACTCCCAGTCGGGGAAGTGGCTCGCTCTATCACGGTACTGGCAGTATGCAAAAGTTACAGCTTCCACGATGACGTAGCGCCATGCTTTGGTGGATCTTGGTGCTGGGCGTGTTGGGTGAACTAACTTGTCACTCCCAGTCGGGTAAGTGGCTCGCTATATCACGGTACTGGCAGTATGCAAAAGTTACAGCTTCCACGATGACGTAGCGCCATGCTTTGGTGGATCTTGGTGCTGGGCGTGTTGGGTGAACTAACTTGTCACTCCCAGTCGGGTAAGTGGCTCGCTCTATCACGGTACTGGCAGTATGCAAAAGTTACAGCTTCCACGATGACGTAGCGCCATGCTTTGGTGGATCTTGGTGCTGGGCGTGTTGGGTGAACTAACTTGTCACTCCCAGTCGGGTAAGTGGCTCGCTATATCACGGTACTGGCAGTATGCAAAAGTTACAGCTTCCACGATGACGTAGTGCCATACTTTGGTGGATCTTGGTGCTGGGCGTGTTGGGTGAACTAACTTGTCACTCCCAGTCGGGTAAGTGGCTCGCTCTATCACGGTACTGGCAGTATGCAAAAGTTACAGCTTCCACGATGACGTAGCGCCATGCTTTGGTGGATCTTGGTGCTGGGCGTGTTGGGTGAACTAACTTGTCACTCCCAGTCGGGTAAGTGGCTCGCTCTATCACGGTACTGGCAGTATGCAAAAGTTACAGCTTCCACGATGACGTAGCGCCATGCTTTGGTGGATCTTGGTGCTGGGCGTGTTGGGTGAACTAACTTGTCACTCCCAGTCGGGTAAGTGGCTCGCTCTATCACGGTACTGGCAGTATGCAAAAGTTACAGCTTCCACGATGACGTAGCGCCATGCTTTGGTGGATCTTGGTGCTGGGCGTGTTGGGTGAACTAACTTGTCACTCCCAGTCGGGTAAGTGGCTCGCTATATCACGGTACTGGCAGTATGCAAAAGTTACAGCTTCCACGATGACGTAGCGCCATGCTTTGGTGGATCTTGGTGCTGGGCGTGTTGGGTGAACTAACTTGTCACTCCCAGTCGGGTAAGTGGCTCGCTCTATCACGGTACTGGCAGTATGTAAAAGTTACAGCTTCCACGATGACGTAGCGCCATGCTTTGGTGGATATTGGTGCTGGGCGTGTTGGGTGAACTAACTTGTCACTCCCAGTCGGGTAAGTGGCTCGCTCTATCACGGTACTGGCAGTATGTAAAAGTTACAGCTTCCACGATGACGTAGCGCCATGCTTTGGTGGATCTTGGTGCTGGGCGTGTTGGGTGAAATAACTTGTCACTCCCAGTCGGGTAAGTGGCTCGCTCTATCACGGTACTGGCAGCATGCAAATTTACAGCATCCACGATTACGTAGTGCCATGCTTTGGTGGATCTTGGTGCTGGGCGTGTTGGGTGAACTAACTTGTCACTCCCAGTCGGGTAAGTGGCTCGCTCTATCACGGTACTGGCAGCATGCAAAAGTTACAGCTTCCACGATGACGTAGCGCCATGCTTTGGTGGATCTTGGTGCTGGGCGTGTTGGGTGAACTAACTTGTCACTCCCAGTCGGGTAAGTGGCTCGCTCTATCACGGTACTGGCAGTATGCAAAAGTTACAGCTTCCACGATGACGTAGTGCCATGCTTTGGTGGATCTTGGTGCTGGGCGTGTTGGGTGAACTAACTTGTCACTCCCAGTCGGGTAAGTGGCTCGCTCTATCACGGTACTGGCAGTATGCAAAAGTTACAGCTTCCACGATGACGTAGCGCCATGCTTTGGTGGATCTTGGTGCTGGGCGTGTTGGGTGAACTAACTTGTCACTCCCAGTCGGGTAAGTGGCTCGCTCTATCACGGTACTGGCAGTATGTAAAAGTTACAGCTTCCATGGAATTGACATTAAAGTGTTCAGCTCCTAATTGATCCGAGTAAAATAAATACTTATCCGAATGTTACCTAGAAGTTGTAGGGGATTTGTTTTGCTGAGTTTATATTGTGAACGCATTAACCTCACCTGCACCACAGAGAAGAAATAATTCTGTCTTCTCTGTGCCTGCACTCATGTCCGAGTGTGGTGGCAACACAAAATGCAATATGTGAAGCTAAATCAATACTTTTGATCTTTTCTATTAACATACGAGAAAAAATATAGAAAATCATAAACCAAATTAAGGACCTGAATGTTTTGTAAATTATTGAAATATCTGTGGAAAACAATATCAGTTTTAATTTAATTTCACACAACTTTCTTATATACTTAGTCTAACTCTATGTTATTTAGATTTCCCTAATTTACATTAGAAACCCATCATTTCAATTAAGGGGCTATTTCGGAAAAATCCAACAAGTAGATTTTGGGAGAAGTATATGGAGAAATGCGTAACATCTCACAACCATATTAACGGGATGGGAAAGGATTATTACATACTTAAAATTAATGTATTTTATAAACACAAGTAATTACCACAATGCAGCAGACCTGTGTACACAGCGATTTTCCAATCTAAATTTACCTCACGATTAAATATTATAAATAAATATATATTATAAATTATATAAAATAAACACATTATATTTTGTAAATAATATTATATTATAAATTTTCATCAAAGTTTATTCATAAATAACGGAAATATTGATCATCTTTAATCATCTTTATCTTTACTCTGGGATAAGTACATAAGTTTGATACAAAGGAGACCATCTATCCAAAAGAGTCTTTACAATTGTAGATGAATGTTATTCCTACCTCATAGATGTATGTATTGTTAAGTTCACTGTTACACGTGCCGTTTTAGTGTCAAATAATCATAACTCTTCCCACTAACATAGAATTATAAACTATTGATGCTTAACGTTATGCATGTACATGCACATTTCTTAAAATTGTAGAAATTTCAACAAGATATATCAACACTAGAGTCTAAACTTATTATTCAATGATACTTATTTAGACAAAAATAATAAAAATACATTGGCCGATGTGAATGTAACCTTTTAAACTTAGCGCTGCTCTAATTTAAAATTTCCAATGAATAATCATAAACTTTCTGTATATAAAATCCCTATTTTTAGTACAAAACTCTGACCACAAAGCCCAACTCAATCGCTTCCCAATTCAAGCATTCCTCTTCGGTATTTATGACCAGTATATTTACGATCATTGTAAATCTGTGCGCCAGTTTATGGCATCTGTAATGCAGGGCAATAGCTATTAGTCAATATTGCAGGCCGTTCAGCCTCTGTTAGGATGATATATACAAATGGACCCTTCATTGCTACAGTCATATGCAGGACTGCCAATACATTACGCGAAATCCTTAAACTACCTGTTCTGCATGTACAACAATTAACTACGAAGACTTTTTAAAGCTTAAACTAAACGTAGAACAACGATTCAGAAAGTAAAAACTATATAACAATTAATTAAAACATAATGTAAAGTATAATGCAAATCCTGTATATGAAATTAACGTAATTGCAATAATTATAAAAATACTAGTAAATTTGTCATTTTTTAAAAGCATAATAATACTAATAACTTTATATTCTTTTGCTCAACATTGTTCCATACAACATTCCATACAACGATCGTAGGTAATCGTGAAATAAACAAAAACTAAATATCGGTGACCTGAACAACTCCCGTATTTTAGTAGATTAATTTGGTCCACATACAACTTGTCTTTACCATGTAATAAAATTACACATTGTCCAATGATTAAAGGTTTGTATTAATATATTGCTCCCTTACAATTAGCTTACAAATACTGAACTCTCACTTTGAAGAGGAAATAAAGTAATATTTATTGATTACGATTTATTGAAGATTAACATAAAACACATAACTAAGCAATTTAAAACTTCAATGATTAAAATATGAGTTTGCTAACAATCACAACACCAATCCTCTTGATTCCTGGAATCAACAGGAGAAACATTAAGAGGAAAGGATTTCACTCGTTTATGTAAGATCTTACAACATTTTAAGACTAATGTTTTCTAACTCAACTGATTCTGACATAAAATAAAGTTTTAATAAAAATTTAATTGCTATAACAATACTTCATGTTGCGAAGACAAATAGTTGGCAAATTGACCTTTATTCATGTTTTGTAAAATGAATCCAACCAAATCTCTGGGTTTTAATTTATTCTTGCATATTAGCATTTGTGAGACACCAACAAATCGTGCACTTCTGGATGCAGTTAAGCCACTCGATGGGGCATAGTTAACGCCAGTGGAAGTATATTCACTCAAAAATAAAACTTAAAATCCATGTAGAACACCAATGGCCACCATTGAAGGTATAAATCCAGTTTTAAACTTATTTAGTAGATTTAATTTTACTGTAAACATTATTTTGTTTAAGAGGTATTTTAAAATATGCCTAAGAACTTGTTCGTATTTAAAGACAAAATAGCGAGTTTGTCAGGGACATCTATATTTTTATAATAATTGATTTTTTTGCTCGGTTTCTAAAACTATTATATTGCATATATTTTTAGTGCCAATTTTAAGCTCCTAATTCCAAAATGTTCCTTTTGGGGTTTTGTAAAATATCAACATCTTCCGGGCTCCTTCCCATGGGCTTTAAGAGTTCCAATGTTAATCTTATGGAGTTATTTGATTTAGTTAATCAGCTGCTAATAATAATGTAACATTTGCAAACTCTCTGAGTGTATGCCTGCTAGATCCCCGGGTGGAGAATGGGACATCAGGTAGTTTGATAATTATTTGAATAAATTCAAACCATGTACGATAATTTATTAATTTGTCTTTGTAAATAAATAAAGCTCCAAAGTGTAAAGTGATAAATGAATGGTAAGTAACTAAACGCGTGAACATAAAAGCATATTAAAATAGCACACTGATTCTTTTAGGGCTGTGAAGCACGAAAATATTTTTAAAATTGTCAGATTGTAACATTTTCAAATCCTCTGGCTTTATGCCTGGGTGGAGAATGGGACATCAGCTAGTTTGATAATTAGAAAATACTTAGCAAATATAGTGTGAATTCAATAAATATCATGGGAATTTGTATTTATTTTATTTTCAGAACTAAATCTGACTAAAGCAACTAGAGCCATAAGAATCATGTGTCAGGCAGTAGAGTTGACAGGTCATAAATTCAACAACGAGTCACAACTGCAGTTGCTGCTATGAAAGTCTATGTTCTCTCCCGCCGCCACTGCCGTCTTCCACCATAATGCCACTACACTCCAGCCTTGCACTAACCAGTCATAAGGACAGGTCGTAAGGACAACCACATTAAATTATTGTTGCAAATGTTGTTCTACGAGTCTACGTTTTCTACAGCTTCACCACCTCCACCACATTTACTCTAGCACTAACTGGTAGTAGTGTCATGAAGACAACAACATTGAATTATTATTGCAAATGTTGTTCTACGAGTCTACGTTATCTCCAGCCCAAACACATTCACACAGCACATTCTACTCTAGCACTAACTGGTAGTAGTGTTGACAGGTCATGAGGACAACAACATTGAATTATTGTTGAAAATGTTGTTATATGAGTCTACGTTATCTCCAGCCCCCACCACCTCCAGCGCATTCTACTCTAGCACTAACTGTTAGTAGTGTTGACAGGTCATGAGGACAACAACATTGAATTATTGCTGCAAATTTATTTCTACGAGTCTACGTTATCTCCAGCCCCCACCGCCTCCAGCACATTCTACTCTAGCACTAACTGTTAGTAGTGTTGACAGGTCATGAGGACAACAACATTGAATTATTGCTGCAAATTTATTTCTACGAGTCTACGTTATCTCCAGCCCCCACCGCCTCCAGCACATTCTACTCTAGCACTAACTGTTAGGTCATGAGGACAACAACATTGAATTATTGTTGAAAATGTTGTTCTATGAGTCTACGTTATCTCCAGCCCCCACCGCATCCAGCACATTCTACTCTAGCACTAACTGTTAGGTCATGAGGACAACAACATTGAATTATTGTTGAAAATGTTGTTCTACGAGTCTACGTTATCTCCAGCCCCCACCGCATCCAGCACATTCTACTCTAGCACTAACTGTTAGTAGTGTTGACAGGTCATGAGGAAAACAACATTGAATTATTGTTGCAAATGTTGTTGTACGAGTCTACGTTTTCTTCAGCCCCCACCGCCTCCACCACATTCTACTCTAGCACTAACTGGTAGTAGTGTTGACAGGTAATGAAGACAGCAACATTGAATTATTATTGCAAATGTTGTTCTACGAGTCTACGTTATCTCCAGCCCAAACTGCCTCCACCACATTTACTCTAGCACTAACTGGTAGTAGTGTTGACAGGTAATGAATACAGCAAAATTGAATTATTATTGCAAATGTTGTTCTACGAGTATACGTTATCTCAAGCCCAAACTGCCTCCAGCACATTCTACTCTAGCACTAACTGGTAGTAGTGTTGACAGGTAATGAAGACAAAAACATTGAATTATTGTTGCAAATGTTGTTCTACGAGTCTACGTTATCTCCAGCCCAAACCGCCTCCACCACATTCTACTCTAGCACTAACTGGTATTAGTGTTGACAGATCATGAAGACGCCAACATCAAGTAGCTATTACAGATTTTTTTGTACAAGTTATTCTGCCCCGACCCTGCCGATTTCACCAAAACACCATTACACTTGCACTCTTGCACTAACCAGTAATACTGTTGACAGGTCATGAAGACACAAACATTGAGTCATTGCTGCAGATGTTGTTCTACGAGTCTACGTTCTCTCCCGCCCCTTCCGCCTCAACCACTCCAAGAGTTCTGCCGTATTTCGAGACCACCACCCTCGCCACCAACCTTACCGCTCAGCTCGGCGACCCCGTCGTATTTCACTGTAAGGTCAACGACCTCGTCGACGACGCATCGGTAATTTAAACAATAACCGAACAATAACATGACAGTTATGTCATCCGTTAATGACTACCACACCCATGTGATTAAGCTTCCGAGTAGTTATTTGTCTTAATTATGCACTAAATTTGTCATGATAGGGGATTTGTAACATTACAACGTAATGGGGGAGAGACCAACATATATTGGGGGATTCTGGTCATTGTTTATCAAGATTCAGTATTAAACCTTTGTTTTTTCGAATGGGAGAATATTACTATCTGAATCTCCCAATACAATCCTGCACGATATAATTATATAACGGGGTTACTACTTTTATTATCTGTTATAACGTGATGAGGCTAAATAAAAACGGATGTGAATAGATGCATCAGTTGGTTACAAAAGGATATTCTTTCCGGTAATATTACTGGAGCGGTTTTCAAGTCAAACGAAGATTTCTGTTAGATAATGTCTAGTTTTCAAAAGAAGTAAATAAGGGGGAGTAGAAAGAGATATGGACCACGATATCTTTGAACATTTACAAATCATCTCTTAGTTATACCATTGCTATCCAAATCGAACATAACATTTGAGCATTATCTAAATTGCAATGTAAACCTCTAATTTAATGGAAAACGCAAAGGTGTATTACTATTTGGCGGGGAATAATGCATCTGTGATTTTAAGAAAAATACTTGTTTATTGATACTTTTGAGAGTTACTGAAGATATAGTAGTTTTTTATTATTGAATCTTTTGTATCTTTCAAATAAATAAAAATCAAAGCAATTCATATATTTTAAGTTATCCTTGGCCAAAATCTGATTTACCACTCCAAATGAACTTTGTCTCCTCCAAATTAATAACAATGCATGCCTCTTCATAAAAGCATTGACTGTCATATTTCATATTAGAAGGTTGAACTTACTGCGTGCTGTGAACATGTGCATAACTTTAAGTTGTAACTAATGTACAGGTGAAACAGCAGCTAGAGAGACCTCAAACGTAATTGTGCCTGTTTTTCGATGTGGTTTACTCCTTCAACGTTGCAATCCAATCCCAGCAATCTGGGAAGTGGTAGGACTCGCTTCCTAACCTCAAGCATTCCATCCCACCTCTACCTCTAGTCGCACGCATGACCTCTCTATCCACCTCGAACATTAACTTCCTCTACACCTGATGATACAACTTCCTCCTGACGCCAGGTGTCGTGGTTGCGGCGGCGGGACGGCCAGCTCCTCTTGCTCTCCGTGGGCGTGGAGGTGTACAGCACGGACGGCAGGATCACCGCCCACCTGGCGCCGCCCAACGACTGGCAGCTGCGCCTCGCTGCCGCCCAGGACCGCGACCAGGGCGGCTACGAGTGCCAGGTCTCCTCTCACCCGCCTATTGTCCAGACGGTCCACCTGCATGTTGTAGGTACGGCTGAATGGCATTACTCTCAATAGTCCTCTAATGTCAGACACCTACGATATCTGTCGCGATTGGCACGCGTTTAATGTTCCGGATATTTTAGCAGAAAACTTTAACTTGTCGATTGCTGGTTAGACACCAACTGACTATTCCAGTGTGCGCTCAACCCGCAGCTACAGGTACATGTAGCAAAATTGAACTTAAAATTGAATATAACATAATTTAACTGTAAAATTATGTTGAAGATAGCGTTATAGTAATCAATGTAAAACGGTTTGGATTTAAACATATTAAAAACAGAATGGTTAAAAAAAGAAAGTTTTTCAGATATATTGATTAATGATAATAATTTTATATCAATTCATCAATGATAAGATATATATTGTTCCAAGATATTTACTTATTATTCATAAACAAGATTAAAATATTTTTGCCAGGCGTAAGTAAAATCTTCCTAAACAAATATACAAGTATAAGATCATCAGTGAGTTGTTCAAATCTAATGGGGCGGATTAAAAATGAACTTATTTTTTATCCTCGAACATCTAATTTTTACTGTACCTGAAAAATGTGTATGGAAAATTTGAGGACGATAAGAGTAGTTGTTCTGATTTTATTGCGTTCCAAACACGTGCTTACTCCATCACTCATCACTTTCAAACCCTATTACCCCAAGTAATAGGATTATCTTTGTTCATCCAATTGTTCCTTTAGGGATCAAATAAGATTGAGAGAATAACAAAACCATGTTAGTTAGGAAGTTATTGCGGATATTTAAATGCCCGTATTTACTTCTTAAATAACCAAAAATAAGTTTTAAACCAAGACAAAAATATGTTACGTTATTGTTATATATAAAATTAGGCACTCGTTATGTCCAGTGTAAACCAGGCAAATTAAAACTCAGGCGACTACACACGATCCATGCATGGCTTAGTTAACATCTGGTTGAGTACACGTTCCGAGATGTTCAGGTCGCTGGCTATGTTCATAGCCTGAAAGAGCTAAGGCTGAATATAAATTAAACTTTACAATGCACTGATAGGTATAACATGTTCACGGTTATAATGGTGATTGAGTAGATATACATTAATACAAACTCACTCTGTAATTTGTTGGATTTTGTTATAATCAAACTCAATAATTATGTTTGTAACTCGTCAATTTGTATATTGGAACCAGACCGTGTCAGTGACCACATCGAATGCCCCCGGCGCCTTTGCTCTTATTAAACGATATTGTAATTGAAATAAACCTTTATGTGTCTGACAGTCGGTCTGTTAACAAATAGTCATATCCCTGGTGACCTTACACGAGTATTTTTAATAGATTAAAATACATACTTAATTAAATTTGACGTTTTACAATTGTAATAATATTTTTATTGCGACAAATTTTGCTTACTATTTTATCTTCGGAAAATAATAACTCCTACTATTTTGTCCCAGACTTTGGTTTGAGCCATCTTTAATTGCCTTATAACTAGCTAAAAATCCAAAACTAACCTAAAACGTTATCCACAACATTAAATTTAAGAAAATGCTTAGTGCATTTACAATTCCTTATAATTAGCAAACTGAAATTTAAGCCTGGGCTTTAACCTGGATTGAAAACTTTAACCAATCAACTCCAAAGTAATGGATAATATTTCACGTACATTACATTAAGGAGAAGCCGAAGGTGAAAAATAAAAGAGGGACAAAAGGGGCTATGACATAAATCAAGAAGGTTTGTGTTGGTGACTGGCCGGCCATGGCTATCCGTCATACTGCGGATCATACATGGTTTCCTGCACTCGTAGGGGAGTCGTGATATACGATGTTTTGGAGCTTCGTTTGGCGAATGTATCAATGGTTTTAATAATTACATTCACATATACAGTATATGTGGTCTCACCCAGTTTCTAACCGGAAACAAAAAATAATATCGATTTGTCTTTGAAAAAGTAAAATCTTTTGAACATAAAAAATATATTAAATATGTATATAGGAGGATTTAAAGCTATTGTATGAAGGGAAAATAGGCTGTACAGTAGTCATGGTATTGGGTATTCTTAATGCGTAACTAAGATGTAACTGATTACGTCCGACAAAGCTATACAACAATTATTATGTATTCGTATGCTGTACTTACGTGATACATTAACTCTTACATTTATACTCCATATGAAAACTATAGACAGTAAAACATTACATATATTATTTTGTTATTTAATTGCTTTACTATAAATAAGTATTAGTTTTAACGTTAAAGACACCATATTCAAATTTTGTGGTATATAAACAGTGTTTTATATACTCATTTCAGGATAATCTTTTAGTGTATCTAAATGTTAGGCTGGGTTAACTTGTACGTATTTTAAGACATATTTTGACAGTACTTGAATGAAGTATGTGAACAGGTAGGATAAATTAAGTAGAGAAATGTGGCAATAATTACATTGTTTAATTTTACTTTTGGCTCTAGCATATTTAATACTTTATTTAAGAACAATTGAAAGAAATGTTTACAATTTAGCTTATGCTACATCGAAGCCAAAAAAACTCCTCATTTAAGATACTCAAACCTTTTTGTTTATAACTAAATCTTTTTGTATCCACATGAAATTGAACAATATTTTTTTTCATAACTTACACGTATCCGCTCTTCGTTTCTACTTACATTTAATTTAAATAAACGTATCAATAAAAAGGATTTAGTAATTATTCCCTACATTTCATTCTCAATTTCAATGGGAGAGTCTACAAAGAGCCTTTGAGATTCAGTAATCTAAAACTGTTATAAGTACTGATGAATGCGGTATGCTAATTTTACCTTTCCATAACTTTTCGTGTTGCGTTATTTGCCCTGCCTTATGAGTTTTTCAATTAGTAATTGTTAAGGCCTATATTCCTCTCGATTTTAAAAAAGAAAATCAAATTCATTAAAATAGGTTTGAAACTTAAAGGGCTTGTTGACAGTGCCTAAGGGATTACGCAATATACTTTGATCTTTGTTTCTTCTTTGAACTAAAGATTCTTTTTAACGATAAAATCTTAAAGTTTTTTTGACACACAATTTAATTTTATAAACTGAAAAAATATCATTTAAAAATATACTAAGGTTGATGACCCCGGTTATTACCGGAAAGGTGCTTATGAATGGCTTGGACTTTCCATGAGAAAACCTAAATATTTTTGCTTTATTATGTTGCGTTTTTGGTGAACTGTTGGAAAGCTTGGAAACTACTACGAAGCTATTTGTCTTCTAGCTGTTCATGTTTGGTAGTGCAACTACTTAAAATTAGATCTTTAGGACTGCCAATGTTGATTTAATGTATTTAAAAATTTACTTCATAAAATTCAGAATAAGAATCTATATTGTAAGCGCGTGTTGTTTGCCAATCAGTCCCCGAGCTGGTTATAGCTGACGAGAGAGGGCTGCCTATCAGGAACAAATTCTACAACGCGGGCAGCACGATAGAGCTTAAGTGTATCATCAGCAGAGTGCCGAACCCATCCAGCTCCATAGCCTGGAGACATGGTGCCATACCCATCACCTCGGATACTTTCAGAGGAGGGATCAGGTAGGTTACCATCAATAGAACACATTCTAACTTAAACTTATACCAAATAGGAGCAAGGGTAGGGAGGAAGAACGTTGGGGAAATCATTTGATGGGTGGTTATAAAAAGGCTATTAGAGTATCAATGAGACGTGTTTCTTGCATCAGTTTAAGCGCTGCGTCACTGTCGGCAGCGTATACTCGCCTGACTGGTGTTATTTTGTGAAGCAAGCGCAATACAGTGAGCCGTCAGTGTCTGGTATGTTGAGTGTGTAGGAGGGAGTCTGTATCACAGTAGTGTTTCCAATTCGTCCGTTGTCAGTCCACACAGTTTGCAGAGTATAACATCATTTTCTAAGAATAAAACGATTCGTTCCTGACCAACCTCGCTACAATTTAAACGGTGGCCGAGGTTTTAGAAGCCACTGACAACTGCCGATAAATATCGACTAAATACATCACTAACACATGAGGCATATTCATTGCACGACACGTATTCTAGTACGGGACTTTATCATTTAAAATACGCTCTGTCCTTTGTATAGATTTCAAAAAGAACTTAACAGATTTCAAAAAGAACTTAACAGATTTCAAAAAGGTGTAACAAATCAAATTATAAATTCAATTACAAGTACTAACTTAACAGCCTTGCAAATGCTTTAGTTGATCATTTGTATAAAATCAATGACAAGTTAATTAAATTATTACAATAATTCAGATTCAAAATACAAAATGGATTAGCCAAATAAATAACCCACATGAACCCTGATTAGGCCTAAATAACTACGATTTTGCCTAGTGTCAAGACTGATGAGAACGCAGAGGGAGCCACCAGTCGGTTGTTCATCGCCAACGCCAGAACTGTGGACTCTGGGGACTACACGTGCTCCCTGGGTAGCCTGGCCTCCGCCTCCGTGGCGGTCCACGTGCTGAACGGTGAGTACCTGGGGTGTAGCCTAGCAAAAGGTATCGTGAGAGCGTCGGGCTATACCTTGGGAAGAGGGAACTGGACGGGGACAATTTTGTTAAGCGCACAAAAAACTAAAATACTAGAGAAGGCAACCGGAATAGGCGAAGGTTTTCGTTCCCGTGGAAGCGCCACGAGCGGGATAGCTGTGAGGGGAGGAGCGGATGGAATGGGGAATAAGTCTAGTCACCGATAGGGGAGGCAGCGGGTATACCCGAACTCAACCCTTTGGACGAACCGAACTAACCGTTTTAAGCGCTTCTACTGTTAACAGTTAGCCTTCTGTATGTTTTAGCTTTCTGTGCTAGAAAGGAGATTTAAGGTTCAAAGATTTCGAATGGCAGTTACCTAGTATATCCACTGACTAAAACCATGGTAAGTGCACTGAAATTGGTATAACCTTTGTCAGGTTGATGATCAATGATCAATTAAAGATCAATGATCATTGAGACTTTCAAAACTACAGTAGGACAAATTAATTTAACTTAGAAGTCCATGCAAACTTCTCTATACAATAAATCTAATAGTTCTGCGGTTGTGAGCTTCAAGTACAATACGTTATAAGTGGGGATACACTTGAAAAGATAACCGTGCCGAAATCTGAATGCTAATTGGACGAGCGCGTCTCAATTTTACATGATTTGCCAGTGCGATACCATTGTATCAACCGATCCTTGATTTAGTTTGTTATATAAGGATATCAGAAATTGTAAAATTGTTATGAAATTGACTATCTTATTGTAATACGATAAATAAGTACCTTTAGTGTGGTTATTGAACCACAGTAAATGTATTATATAATTTATACTATCTAAAATGCACGCATTACAAATTTATTTTTATTTTTAAAATTAAAACTCGATTTAGAGCCTACACATGAAGATATAATTTTCTCTAATAATGAAAGAAAAAATCAGAACACGAACTACTACTAGATAATTTAGCATATTGACTTAGTAGTAACGACTTTAAGACAACTATATCCAACAGTAACACCTAACTGTTAAAATAATAATAACAATTTGTTTAAACAGGATAATGTGATTTTTAAAATGATTTTGCTTTATTAATCAAACCTAAAAAAAGTAAAATCAGTAAATGCATTGTTTTTTTCTGGTTTCACACCGGCGCGAACCATTAACCAACCACCTACGGGGGTACATTCCATCAACAATCATCTGCACAAGGCTATTGGGTTATGAACAGAGATCTGTCAAGAAATTTAAATCTGATTTATATTAAAAACGAGATTATATTATTTGTAATCAAATTAAATGTTTTGTCTACACATATAGAACGAAAATACTAATTCAAAAACTTATATTTATTTTTATAACGAATAATTTTAACATTAATACATTAAATAATAATAAAATTCTTATGGATTTTAGTTTAAGAAGATATGTAGGATGAAAGAGGAAATAATACAGAGGCAGTTTTCCTTTCCTCAAAGACAAATATCGATTTTTTATTTTTATTTAACTGGGTTCTAGATACCGGGTAGCTGATTTACCTGATAGCCAACAGTAATTGGTGAACATGGGAGCTTGTACACGAACGAAGTTCACTCGCTCTAAAGTCGACATCAGGCCGCACCCGTGTATTTTTTAAAACCTTAATTGCCCTTCGCATAGTTACGTGACTGCTCGTGAAAAAGGATCAAATCAGTCAGCTGGGATCGAACCTACGCTTGACTACGGCTGACTTGCAAGGCCATCAGGGCTCTAAAACCGAGCTACCTCGATCCGGTGGCGGTTGTTTCTGTATTAACATTATATAAATCGATAGAACTCGGGTTTTATATTTATTTTTCGTTTCAGGGGAGACCCCAGCGGCGATGCAGCACGGGAATGGATCAGCACATTTCCCTTGCCGTTGCTTCTACTCACTTCTTATCACGATGTATCTCTTGTGCTCAAGATAACACTCAAACCTGCATGTGATTGTTTGAGTTTGTTGTGTGTATGATTCAATTAAACCAACATTTGTAAACATATTTTTCGTAAAGATGGATCAGTGTTGTATGTAGATTTTTGTACACTAATGGTTATAATACTCTGAAATTGTAATGCTTTGAACAGACTATAGTTTATGTTTTTGTGCACATCTTCTGGTCATGTGCTGTTCGAGTTTTAGTGTAATACTATTCAAACTAGTTTATAATATAATCATATAATGAACATAAAAATTAAAGCAACCAAGTTTTTTATGTAAAATCTATATTTTTCTGTAATCTAATGTTTCTTTTCAACAGTAGGGAAAACAAAGGTCTAAGAGATTAAAATGTTTGCATTGTAACTTAATAAACGTTTCACCATGTATTTCAAAAAGAAAATGTTCTGTCATTGGATTCAGTTGGGATATTGTAACATATTTCTTATAATTATCTTTTCTTGGTATTTAAAATCACTGTGCAGTGTGCTCCAAACACAACAGGCAATTTTTAAGGCTCTTATTAATATAATTAAGTAATACATTTGTATGTAACTTGAGTAACAACGCATTAAACAACAACATTCTTAGCTGTACATATTTGAATGATTGGACATATTATAATAAGAATTCTGATATAGTGTATGAGTGTTTGAAAATGAATTTCTTACTAGTATATAAGACAAACATAATTAATTTTTGTTGTATAAATATATATGGAAAATGGCTGCTATATTTGCATTTATATTTTTAATAAAATATGGCGATACATGTATTTTTATTATACTCTCACTTAATGTAAAATTTGGTTATGTAAAGCCATATTGCTGCACGTAATGAACTTTGATAATTAAATAAACTTTTCCGATACAGATTCTGTTTTTGTTTACCTGATCAAACACTTAATCTGATTTTAAAAGATGTGCATTGAGAGTATTAATTTATACTTAGGACAGTTATTTCAAAATGCAATATCAAAAATTAAATGGTAATTTATAATTAGTGAGATAATTAGTCTACGAAAAAGTCCTAAAGTTATTAGAGTCATTGAAATCTTATACTAAAGCTTATTTCAAATTAATGGCTAAAGCCGCCATAAAACCAATCTGCTTTCTTACGTAGTGAGTGTATGCAAGGCCCTCATCCTATACATAAGCATAACTATCGGTTTTCAATCAAGATTTAAATAAACGGTATCAGGAAACTGACACATACTTTCTCCCTTTCAGCCTAACTTTAATGAATAAATTATTTTTTATTTACTAAACATAGAATACAAAGCACGGTCGAATGTACAGAAAATCTTGTAAACAAGTTGTTTAAAAAAATATCCACCCAAATCCTTATTTAGGAGGCATTACCGAATCCATCGCTACACAAGTGGTTTTAAGAGGGGAAATGCCCCCTATTCCCCCCTCAGGCAACATATTTCAAACTTCCTCTGTTGGTCAATGCTAACTTGACAAGCATATCAAGTTTGAACGAAATTGATTAATAAATAAGAAAGAAAAAATGGTAATTTTTGTATTCCCTATAATAATAACATTGGACAACGTACTGCGTTTACCGTAAACTGAAAATTTAAATTTTCTCCACAACCAGCAATCGTAGAATAGTAATTAAAAATACTAAATTATTTCGTTTTTTGATCTATTTTTAATGGTGAATAGTAATATATTTCATATTTCTATAAAATATCCAAAATATATTAATAAATATCATATAGATATGTAAATATATTTATATTATATTTATATTATATTATATATATATATTATATTATATTATATTTATATTAATATTATATTATATATTTTTTTTTTAATAAATATATTATTTTTTCTATAAAAAATCCAATAATCGTAATTTTTCATATTTTAAGTCTTGTAATTTCTGAACCCAAATTTTTACAGAAATGCAGGTGGTGTCATTTTGTTAACTAAAGTTCTACAAACGACTAAAGTTTAATCAAAATTGTTAGAGCCGTTTTTTATGAATCTGGATTCTTCATGGTTTTTTGGGGAATAATTACCCATAAAAATCAAAAATTTCAAAAAATGAAAAAATGCCTGGAGATATCGTGGATTATTATCTACATACAAAATTTCATAAAATCTGACCATTGGTTAGGGCTCTAGCTCTGCACACATCCATACAGGCAGATAGACAGACAGACGGACAGACATACAGACATCACGTAAAATCACTTTTTTGGGTTCAGGGAGCACCATAACGACTATTTCCACTAACAACTCAATTTCCAAAATTTTGACGAAAAAAATACTTTCTCCATATACTATGTATAAGGGGAGAAAGTAAAAGTAAGGGAAATATTTTAGTGATATGTTTCTCAATCTACTCTACAGCAACGCTCGAGTAGTAGTTATGCATAGGGTTAGCCTAAATGATGCTCAAGGTTTTAATCATGTATATCACCGGATATTCAAGTGTGCACCACTGGAAATAAAAATGCATAATGTTTACACTGGGTCTTATTATAGCATTAATAATACAAATAATTACGATGGTTAAAATGAAAGAACAACTAAAATGTGAAATCTCAGATAATTAGCGGCATAAATGTTCAATGTAGACACTGCTTGTAATACAACACACATCAAATGTAATGCAAGCTTACATATTCAAGATGGTTTTTGTCGATTGATTCAATGGTTGGGGTGACATTTGCTGGATTCTCCGTAAGCTTTCTGACAACGATGGTGTACAATTTTAAAATTCATAAACATACTTTTGAAGTTTGTTCTTTTATTGTATCTAAATATTTATTAGTTGTATGGTACAAACAACTAATAAATACGGTACAAAAACCCAATACAAACAAAATATTTTGAGTTCTTATTTCAAGTTGTTTTTGTTTTAATGGTCTTAAGATATTTTTATCAAGTCTCATAAATGTTTAAAACCAAAAACATATTTTAAGCTAATCCTGTGTTGCTTAGTTAAGTTTTTTAGTTGGTTTGCTGCACTAATAACTTCGGTGAAAAGAAACAGACAAGGAGCCAATATTAGCTTTTAGAAAATAAAAAATGTCAAACTAGGGAAACAAGTACGTATAAGATTTAGAAAAGCTTAATAAAACACAGTTTTATTAACATGGTCACTACTTTCTTCTTGGACAAATAGGAAACTAGAATACCCCCGTCACAGCAAACCTGCGTAGTCAGCGAATTTCCAATGCATATATATGTGACTCACTACTACATAGAGCTACTTACCAAGTTTTACAAAAATACCTTCATAAATAAGTGATATATAGCATTTTATTTATTCTCCATAAAAAAAACATTAGGGCTGAGTACGCAGGTTTGCTGCAACGAGTAAGATAACAAATGAGTATTTTTGCAATAATCAATATAACTCACCCAGGTGAAGCTACATACCAAGTTTTATTAATTTAGGTTCATAACTAAGGGAGATATAAAACTTTACTTATCCTCCATATGAATAATATGGGGGCCGAGTATCCAGGTTTGCTGCTGAGGGAACAATAAAAAAAAACATTTAGTATGCAAATATCAATATACCAGTACTACGTGAAACCACATACCAAGTTTCATCAATATACATTAATAAAAAATCGAGATATATTGTATTTATTCTCCATAAGGATAACATTGGACAACGTACTGTGTTTAGCACTTTGAATATATCTGCAACGGTTGGACGTAGAACAATAATTAAAACACCAAAATGATTGTTTTGTAGAGCTAACCTGATAGGTTAAAGGAAATGTGAAGTTTTCAGTTAAATTATCTAAGGAAAATCCAGAAACCTTTTTCCTATAAGATTAACATAAGAAAATTTATGGTTGCGTTTTTTGACTTTTCTCTACAACCCCTTAACCTAGGTTAATGATTCAAAATACTAAATTATTTGTTATTTTAAGCTCTATAAATGGCTATAACTAAAATTGAGTGTTCTTTTTAAATTTTAGGGGGAAAAATAAAAAAAAAAGATTTTTGGAAAATTTAATACCCCCTTCCCATTGTACGATCGTTTTGTTTTTCGAATTTGAAGTCATAAATGTTACTCTACACATTTGTGCCAAATATCATCAAAATCGGGCGTTTCTTTCAAAAGTTATCGTGGTAACGGACACAAACACACACACAGACACACACACACACACACACACACACACACACACACACACACACACACACACACACACACACACACACACACACACACACACACACACACACACACACACACACACACACACACACACACACACACACACACACACACACATATATATATACATAAATTTGAACGAATGTGTTTTTGGGCATCTGGGGACCTCAAAACAAAAGTTATCATGGTCTCGGGCTTAAGTCTTACCATGCCACCTACGGTAATAGCTTCTTCCCTACAGGGGAAATTCGCTAAAACGTATGCTTTAAATCATAGTTGAGGATATGATGGAACCTAAGTTTTAATGCGTTGACAGTAAAAGAAAGGCAAAAGTTGTTATGCAGTTAAAAGTTAAGCAAATTTCCATGCCAAGTGGGTCACCAACTTCTGGTAATTATCTGTTTATAAAGAAGCTTCTAAGTTTGTTGGATTGCGTGAACAACACGCAATAATTTAAATGTTCGTGTTTACTCTTTGGAAAAAATATGCATTCCATGATTAATTAAAATTGTTCATAGTTTGCATTTACTACGCACACTGGATAAAATAACCCTTAATTGGGAGTAGTAGATGTATTTTTCTTAATTAAATACCGAAGGGTAAATCTAGTATTAAAGAATTCAAGCAAATCGGCAGGATCATGCTGACCAGTATGCAATGAAATGGATATTGCAAAATAATACAAATATAACGACTGTCTACAGATAAAACATTTCATAACATTATTTTCAGTTTATACTTTGACAGAAAGTTCAGAAGACATCATTGTCAAACGGATACTCGAAAAACTTCACTAACTCCTGTGATTTATTTGTTACACTTCAGGACCCTGACAACTCATGTCTGTAAAAGTACTGTAACCCTTTATAATATATATTACTTTTTCCTTGATACGGAGTGTTGCTTTTTCAGTAACTGAAGTAGAATCTTTCCTAACTGTCTCTAGCTACTGTTTATACTGTGTTCTGTAACTATAGACCAGTACTAAAAATAATCATAAACAATTCAATGATCCTATCTGAAATAATATGTGGAAGGGTGTAAAGAGAACGAATTATTTTGCAAAATTCAATAAAGATTTAACGTATAGGGATGCATTGGACTTAATTCTACCTTCCAAATTAAACGTACTGGGCATTAGGGATTTATAGAGATAATAGATCATTGGGGGATTACCCTGAGGTCATTTACGATACATGAACCTTGTATGTAATCTACCCTCGCAACCCCTCGGCACCGTCGTCAAGTTGTGTTACGATCAACAATGTGTGCAGTACAACGCAATATGATAGCGCACTAGTTACGTTAACCTTTAACATAGTTACTGGTTACTTGTAATATGCGAAACATTGAGACAAACATTGGGTAGGGTTTGAAACCTTGAATTATCAAATATATACGTTATTTGTGTTTATAAAAATGTGTTACAATTCTTATTTCGCTATCAGTGTTATTTAACTGTTTGTATATTTTACTTAAGTTATTTTAATTTCACAAAAATAGTGCCACAATTTACAAGACCGTCTCTGGAGAAGTTTAACTGATCTCTAAAAAGAGGACGAAACCTCTTAAGTCATGACCTGAGTATATTGTCTAAAAATAACAAGGATTTCCTACGCTAATGGAAGTACAACACTGATAAGAATGAAGCTGATATCTACAAGGATCAGCCTTTCTGACATGTTAATGTTAATGTCTTGTAAATTACAATGTGTTAAGTCGGGAATTTCTCACTTAACATATTTTCCGGATAAAGCAGTTCAATTTTCCATTACGATAAAGAAATTCTCCCAACTTTTTGCCTACAATCAATTTATTCTCAGTGTTATTTTCTGAGAGTTTTTCCCTTTACCTTATAACTATAAACCACCAACCAACATTTCATGTCGTAGGGAACCTTATGAACATTATATTTTAACCCGTTTTGAGCGGTATAAGCAATTACACTCATGCAACTAATGACTTCGTCTTACAAAAACATCACTTACTTTTCAAGTTAAATATAATACAATAGGTTTTAGATGATAAACTTTGTTAAATGATTAACTGAAATGGACCTAAAGTTTATTCATGCAATATAAAAAATTAACAATTGAAATATCCTTTTTTGTAATAACCTGTTTACTAGTTAGGGCATGGGTACATGTCAGGACATTCCTTTTACAAGGGCTTTACGATTCAATATTCTATATAACTACCCAAACAAAAACATATTGGCAAGTTCTCTAGAGGTTTGGTGTGGGAATCGGTACAGATTTCCCTAAGGTGCATTCCCGATAAATAAACTAAACTAATCCTGCTGGTTATTTAGACGGTGCAATACAATTAATGCACTCCGCATGGAATGTAACTCGTTTTTCGGTATTAAAAATAGTTTAAAGAATTAATGTTACTAAAGTGTGTCCACCAACTCGCTGACGACATGTCAGTTAATAATTACGCTTACATTAATTTTATTTGTTTTTTAAGCGTTTTATTATTATTTATTTAATTTGTTTATGTATGCGAGTACATAAATCCAACAAGATTAGTTATCTATCACCTACTAAGTCTAAAATTTAATTACAATGGCAGATTTTTGTGTGTTTACATAGCAATACGAATAATATAAAAATAATAATGTAATAATAATTACGAATATTGTTTTGCATCTTCCCTAATTCAACCATTGTATAAACAAAGTAATTGATCTATACGAGTTGTGAGAGAACTAATAATTTTTAAATATACATTTACAAAATCCTTGAAGTCCAGGAAACCTTACAAAAATTAAATTCATTTTATTTCAACTTAGGGCATAAATAATTTAAAATAAAAATCGTATTTTTCACTAGACTCATATTAAATCCTTGATTACTTTATTTGATCTATTTTTGTACTTTTCGAAATAGTTTATTTTTATTTCATAAATATTTCCGCCACTTGTTTTACCCTGATATTTAATCTCAGTATCTTGTGCCTAAGGTCCACATATTGCCTGCTTTTATTTGACTGAATCTTACAAAGCCCCAGAAGGAGGGGTAATCAGCTTCAGTTAGAATCATGAGATCTATAACTAAGCCTTTATAATGTTTTTTGGGTGTTGAAAACAATGTTAGCTCTCCTATTCAATCCATAAATAGTTTTAAAGGGGAAATGTTAGAACTTCGATTTATGGCTTTAAACCTTCCTAGGGATATCAATGAATACAGACCCTATAGGGTCTGTATTCATTGGGGATATCCTGAACAACCATGAAAAATTGCATTAATTTCGGTTGAGTGGTTTAGGAGTTTATAGGGAAGATATATACTTACATCATCTTTTATATATACATATATGTTGGTCAATTTTTGTAATCACTAAATTTGGAAGAATTAATAAATATTTTAAATAACAAAAATTTGTGTTTGTAAAAATGATTAAAACTACAACATAAAATCACTAAACTGTCACAACCACATACAATTATTCCAAGGTATAGTTTTTGTGTATTAATAATTACCCTATCGTAAAAATTATTTCAGCATATCACATTTCATAAGTGTAGAGTGGTTGTTAAAATAAAACGTAAAGATAATAGTAATTGTTCATGCATTTCTTTATTCCCTCTGTCTAAACAAGTTAAAAATCAAAAAAGTAATGATGATTAATACAGAAAAAAATCATCATAATTCATAATTTTACCCATATTTTATTTGATTTGTGTGATTTATCATACTTCTTAAGCATAGTGCTACAGTTTCAAGGAGTTAATAACATGTTTAACATATATTCAGATTTTTCATATCTCTCTTTGGTATATAGCTGTTTGAGATTTTCTCGAGATTTCAGGATTTCTTTTTGTAAGCCACGGGGACTTTATTTTCTACGTTGATTCTCTTTCTAAATAGTGGGAAGTTTTTATTGAAATAGTTCAACAAAATTTCATGAAATATATTAAACTGGTCATTTACTATTTATTAAAACTATTGAGGCTTTTCCCTTAGAGGCTATTTTTAAAATTATTATTATTTAATGTAAAGTTATCCCTTGTAAGTATACGAATTCGAAAGCCATGCAATAAATCACCGCACTAGAGCAGACTAGTTGGTGGTCGACTCTTCTTGGCAACTATCACGGACAAGTTCATGGAGTTCGCCAACTACAAGGTTAATCTTTGTATTGGCTATACCGGTCAAACACTGCATTCATCTACAGGTTTTATAATACTGGTAAAAATATAGTAGCTTTGCACACAGGTTTTTATTCAAACTTTTAGAGCTCTCATTTTTCCTCCCCCTATACTTAGTAAAAGGAGAAGTATTGTTTTCGCCAAAATGTTTGAATTTTAGTTAGCAGAAATATTAGTTTTGATGCTCCCTGAACCAAAAAGTGATTTTTACGTGAAGTATGTCTGTGAGTGTTTGTCCTGTGTGGAAATGTTCAGAGCTCTAGCTCGTCTCTAGAGGACACCAGTTGTCCAATTTTGACGAAATTTGGTATGTAGATAGTAATACACGATACCTCTAGGCGTTTCTTCAATTTTGTATTGTTCAGGGTAATTATCTCCCAAAAACCGCCAAAACATGAAAATCTATATTTTTCTAAAACGGGTCTAACGATTTTGATCAAACATTAATAGTTTTTAGAGCTTTAGGTTTCCAACAAAATTACAAACCCCGCATTTCTGGAAAATTCGCGTTCAGAAATTACACAAAACATCCAAAACTAAGTTTTTTTTTAGCGAATTTCCCCTACAGTGAGAAGCTATTACCGTAGGTTTCACTGTACAACTTAAGCTCAAGACCATGATAACTTTTTATTTTGAGGTTCCCAGATGCCAAAAACACCATTCGTTCAAATTTATATATATATATATATATATATATATATATATATATATATATATATATATATATATATACATACATATAAATACCGTTTATTTGAACGAGTTTGAACACCAGACGAATCGACTGGTTACTACCGCTGTTGTATCTGAGATCTGATTCATCTGACTGACACATTGACGAAAACCCAACATCCAAAGGGGATTTGGGGGGGGGGGTTTGTGGTGGGCTTTGTTTTTGGGGGGTGGGGGTTGTACCCCAAAAATGGATATTTGGGTTTTTTACGAGAGCCCTACTTACGAGTAATTATTATTTTAATCAAATTTTAAGGTTTACTATTGGATTAAACTTAAAAAATTTGGTATTTTGATAATTTGCTCTACGTCAATTGGTTATTGAGATATTAAAAGTCCTAATCACAGTAAGTTGTCTGATGTTATTCTTCTAGAGAAAAAGGAATTGTTATAAATCGCTTATTTATGAACTGACGAAACTTGGTATATGGATTCATCTGGTTGTGTTTTATTGTTGTTTGCACAAAAAATCAATTTTCTGCATATGGTTCCCGAAGCAGCCTACCTAGGTACTCGGACCCAATGTTATTCTTATAGAGAATAATAAAAATATAATATATCGCTTATTTATGACTGTGTATGGATGAAACTTGGTATTGATGACACTTGGACTTCACTTAGATGAGTTATATTGATATTTTCATAAAAACCCGTTATTTTGTCTTCCTTTCTGCAGAAAACCTGCGTACTTAAGCCCAATGTTATTCTTATGAAGAATAAGTTAATTGATTCTTTTAATATCGCTTATTTGTGAATACATTTCTTATGAATCCTGGTAAGTGGCTTAATGTGTTACTAAGACATATATTTACTAAGATATATATTTAATGGAAAGTTGCTGAGGTTTGCTGCGTCGGGGGTATTTATTTTTCATAACAAAACATATATTTAAAATAAACGGTATCAGGGAGCTGATATATACTTCCTCCCTTTTAGCCCAACTTTAATGAATAAATTACTTTTTATTTAATATTTATATTGAATATAGAATTCAAAGTACGATTGAATGTACAGAAAATCGTCTAAAAACTTTTTGTCAGAAATATTTACCCAAATACCTTTTTTGTAAACATTGCAGAATCATTTCCTACAAGAAGTGGTTTTAAGAGGGGAAATGCCCCTCATCCCCCTCCAGGGTTAAGTGGCAACATATTTTGAATATCCTTTGAAGGTCAATGCTTGACCTGTACCGTGGCACTCTGTTCTGCGATACAAAGAAAGCTTATCTCTAAACTGCACGGTTGGTTTCAGTAAAACCGTTGCCAAGAGACAGTGCACGGTTTAATAGTTACCTACCTCTTACTTATCTTGGTTACAGCCTAGGTTCTTGATTAAAGTTCAGATTAATCCTGATAAGGCTCAAACATTTGCTCAGTTGTGAGGAGATTTTGAACCAAGATCAGCTTTGTTAACAATGTTTTCGTTAATTATGTATACGGTATCTGACATGGTGATAAATAGATGATAGATAGTTAATATTATTATGTCTACATTATTTTCACTATTAGTTCTTTGTGTTTATCTTTGGGTTTAAAGGTTAAATCTGGTTTTAAAATAAATCGTGCTGGTGTCAAATATAATTTTGAAGTTAATTTGTTTAGAACGAAATCAAATAAAAACGCCAAAATAACATCTGACAGTTTTCTTCAGATCCTGTGTAATTGATTGAACTTAAAATCAGAATTTAAAATAATAGAAAATAAGTAAATATTTAGTTTACTCCTTTTCATGTTTAGCTATTTTCTAAATATGTTTATTAAAATTCCCTAATATCATACCTAATATCACCATTCGATTTGTTAAATTATTTGCAATTAATCGTTTTGACATTTTTGTTAGGTTTGTTATGACGATATAACTATTTTTCAATCATAATCTGATATTACTCAAAGTTTCTTTAACAAATAATGTTCCTCCTACAATCTAACCTTGCTTTGCAAAAACAGTATGTAGTTTTACAAAAATATTAATACCACTTTAATACAAGCGTATATAATTTTATACATATATATAGGCATATATAAGGTGTTATAAAGAAAATAATGACTTGCATTGATTTTGTTTATGTTTTAAGCGTCTCAGTAAATAGTGAAAAGTTGTGAACACCTGTTTGTGAATGAATAAAAAGTAAGAGATAACATGTAATTTGACGTAAGATATAGATTGACAGGTGCGGCGTTCGTCGTAAGTTAATCGTCAGGTTGCTTATTGAGTTTGTCACAGACGATGTAGCTCCGACTCGTGAGGAAACTAATGAGGTGATATTTTTCCTGTGCTGTTCCATACACACACGAACATACACAACTCCCCACACACATCCGACCCTGCATTTCATTATCTATGTTACAGATGTGTAAAAAGGTGAATGGTGACATCCAAACTATCCAATTTTGAAGTGTTTTAGGGTATTTAATGTAATTTATTCCAACCCAAACTAACCTATAATATAACATCAACCTGACCTTTTGCTTGGTTATGGTTTACTAAATGTTGTGTAAATTTGTGGGTGGTGTCCCAATATTGAGATGATGCAACAAAATAACACATTCATGATTTTACACAAACAGACAGACCCATTTACACAAACAATACCAGTACGCACCTGAATATGGTCTGTAAGAAGACGAGGAGTTAGCGTACTATCGCTCCCATGTGACCTATTAATCATGCGTCACCGGTGACATAACATGTAATCCAGCTACTCTTGGTTATAATAATACCAGTCTGGTTTATAATATTTCACACTCCGATTTATATCACATGACTTCTCAGATTAATCTGCTGTGACTATGTTAAAAGTAAGAGTATTAATCAGAGATAATACTTCAGAACTAAGTGTTTTGACTGGTGCAGTGTTTTGGTATTTTGCAGTACGTTGGTCACTGAACTTAGTAATCAAGACCATTGACAGAGAAACCGCCCATCTTAATTTTTTACAATAAAATTAACTTCACTCTCATTTATATTATTGTTGATTATTGTTTTGGTACTGGCATCTATTACTATCGTGTTACAAAACCACTGTTTTTTTCTAGAAATTATTGACTAATTCCAGTATTATATATTCCAGTATTGAGGCTTCTTCTAATATGATTTCTTGCCCCTATCACAGTAACCGATATAGGCCTTACAATTGTCCGTATTGCATAGTTAATTTTACATTAAAGAAAAAAGAAGAACACCATACAAGATTACGCCTTTAACGGACTAAAACGTTAGATTATTTTGTTATACTGTCTTCGTCACTATAGGGCTATGGTGCAAATTACTTACGGACAAGGACGTTAAGTGCTAAAAAAGATTTATATTTTCTCAAACACGTTATTTAACAATTAATAAAACCTTAACTAATGTTCAAAAACTCCTAAAAATCACGAGTAAACATGAAGACAAAGAAATAAAAAAGAAAATTTCTTATTGTTTGTATATTGGTAGCTGCGAACGGAAAATCTTATTGTCTTGGAATTTAACATATCGTAACGAATTTCAGCATGAATATGAGATGAAACACATTAAATTTTGGTATATATTATTTTACATTATACTTTATTTTTGATTGGGAAAGGTGTTTCTTTAAGATAATAGAGAGTTACAATTAGAATACATTTATTTCTAGGGAAAAATCTTTAGAATAAATAGCCATAATGACTATAAAGAGTAAGAATTACCACTATAAAGTATAATCTCTACAAAGAGCAAGGAAAACAGGTTTAAGGAAAATATGAATTCTGATTTTATAATTTGGGAGTCCCAAGAAAAACGTATATTGATAAGTCACTTATTGATTGCGTTTTTGGTGGCATTGACCGTGATAAACGATCCACGACGGATGTTGGGGGAAAAACTTCAAGAGAACTCTCAACCGCTGCAGAATCAGTCACACTAAGGGGCTCAATAATATCTTTTACTCTGTTTTGCTCTGTGCAAGACTTGGAAAATAAAATAATTTTAATAACTGGAAACCAGTGATAGTGCCATAATGAATAGTGATTTAAGACTTTTTGACTACTGTTACTGTTTGGTTCATTCACCTAGTTAAAATTAACTCATTAACAAACATCTTATATTTTATATTTGAGTATTTTGGTTACATTATTAAGGTACCTAAAAATTGTTTGTAACTTTAGAGTCTAAGTAAAGAATATTTATATTCTTCCATTTTTCGATTATAATTTGTTATGAATAAGTTTAGGATTTTCATAATTATGGAAATACTTCAATAATTTTGGACAATATTAAAAGTTTATAATTAATATAAATAGGAATAAATAAGCTTATAGAATTGTTTTCCCGTAATTTAAGCCTCAATTATTGATATCGGTGTACAGTATACATTGGCAAAATGTTATTTTTAAATTAAATATTTCCAGTGACAACTTAAAGTAGTAAAAAACACCACGTAGTGGCTCTGAATCATTTATAGAAAATTTGGAGTATGATTAACGTTTTAAGATAAAAATAACCATTTATAATTAAAAGGAAGCTAAGTAGTAATAGGTTCGTTTGCTATCAGTCTTGCTAAAACAGGTTAGTATGATTGCATGGTTAGTATAATTTCTATTCCTATAAACGTGGTTTTGAAAACTATGTTGGATTTATGAATTTTACGAGTTTTGGACATCCATAGTATTATTGAACTTTTGATATATTATTATTATTTATTGTTTGGTATTTATTAAAATATTTGTTTATAATTATAGTTTTACCCACATAACATCTAAAACATAATTTGAAAATGCATATTAATAACTGTGTTTTTGTAAATAATTACTTTAGTTCGTACTCTGTTGTCTGAGCAGATTATCTGGGCAGTAGATTTCTTTTACAATAGTCAACTCCAGTGATAATGTCAAAGACATAAAAATAATCGATTTATCGTTATATCCCTATTTATAGTAAAGAAATAGTCGTATACGCGTTATTGAAACAATACTACACTTATTTCGATCAGTGTTGCAAATCGTTACTGACTTTTAGTTGAACGACGGGGATCGTATATTTGAGTTTTTAAATTTAACACTATACTTGTAAAAAGGACATAACTCCAAGATATATTTGTATTTTGTTTTATCCTTAAAAACAAATGTACACAGGTAATTTTAATATTATTAGCTACCTGGTAAACGTATGACACGGATATTAATCCCGGGGCTTTTACTATACGACTTTCTGCAAACAAATTCATAGACCAAGAACGTGATATATTATTTGATGTCGAAAGAGAAGAACAATATTCAAGCAAATAAAAATCATCAAACAGTTATCGATCAAAATGTTTTTTAAAACTAATAAGTAAAAATAAAGAGAAAATCCGAGAATAAAACAATTTGAAAAAACGTATTAAGATCAAGTAACACGTCATTACGAGATAAACCTTTTTGCTGCGCTTGCGATAAAAACAGGTAAAGAGGAAAATGCGCGACCTCGGTAAAGTAGCTCCAGGGGCATTTCTGCAACACACGTGGTCCCTGTTGTACTGGGTGTAAGGAAAGACTGTTTTTTCTTTTTTACATTCTGTGAATTTATTTGTTACTTCTGATCAAATGTCATAAGGGCAAGGAGTCCTACAATCTTTTCAGTGGCGTCAATGAATTGTAGAATAATTCTGAATTTGGTTGGTGCAGTATGGCCGAACTAATTTATTTTTTTCAATCTATCGGCATTCATGAACTGAAGAATGAATTACATTTTCAATTACATTTGCCAATTACACATTAATAAATAATTGAACGTATGAACATAAAAAAGGAACATGATTGTTAAGCATTGCCATATTTATCAGAAACACACATTTTACCACTGTAGTTATAACACACGAACTTATTCTAACTATTATTTTTCAAATAAATTCATAAACCTTATAATTGTTCTCCGCAATATAACGAATTACTAATATAACATATTTGATTTCTTAATATTTACCCATGAATTGTTTAACTATTAGTATTATAGGTAATATTCATATTGTTATACTTTTTAAAGTAGAAATAATGTTAGTTAAGTGTGTTTGGGTCTCTAATCACTTAAATGTCAAGTGTAGACTGTCTTGAATTGAACTGAAGAGCAAAAAAAGTATTATATTATATAGTTCCTGAGATTGATTGTTGTATATTTTCCATAAGGCCTGGTTTACATAAAGAAAAACTATAAAATATAAAAGTAGAAGAAAATGTGTATAATTTACAATTTTTTTATTTTATAACTATTATCAACAACTCTTTTCTAGCTAATATAAAAACTGTATCAACAAATAATTCGTGAAATAAATTTCAATACCCCTACTGCAAAAATGTAATCACCTATGTATACAAATTATACGAATACTGTATATAATTATATATACAAATGTATACAAACTATTACACGTAATGATGATTTGTTTAAAGTCAGATGTTTGGCATAACAAATAATAACTATTTAAAAAACTTCAAGATAAAGACGAAATGACAAATTATGAACATTACAGTATCACCAATTACTCAATATGGTTACCGTAGTTAATGTTTTTACACAATGTTATTTTTTGTAAAACTACTTTTTGAATGTCGTTAACACCTGCAATAAAAAAGAGTATCAAAGATTACATATATCTACGGGTAATAATATGTTTAGAACACATATAAAACGCATTAATTCACAACTGGAACATAACATGTTTTATTTTAAAAATCATTTTAGATTTTTAAAAACGCGTTTCTTTCCATGCGACTGTACAAAGGAGACATGTTGACATTGATACACAACTGAGGCCTAGAGCCAATGAAATAGAAATGTTTTAGGGCCGGGGTTGGCTCACGTTCGCTTCATTCGTCTTTTTTATTGCACAAAATGCTAGCGAAAAGCAATACGATCAAACGGAATTTTTAATTTATGAACGCATTAGTAAATGAAACCGTTACACGATAGTGAATGACCAATTTGAACTCATTCACACACACTAGTAAATAAGCGAAGTGAATTTTTCGGTTTATTTACAGACAGAAAGCCCTTGTGGTAAATTAAAAATGTAATTTTTGCAGTTCTTTTAATAATTTACACGAATTATGCCTCATCAATTCGGATTTAGCTTTTTGGCAACCCGTCAACACTTTGTGTTTATTGGTATGATTCAAGCAAACTGTCATTTCATAACATTATTTTCAGTTTATACTTTGACAGAAGGTTCAGAAGACATCATTGTCAAACGGATACTCGGGAAACTTCACCAACTCCTGTGATTTATTTGTTACGCTTCAGATCCCTGACAACTCATGTCTCCTACATCTGTAAAAGTACTGTAACCTTTTGTAATGTATATTACTTTTTCCTCGACGTGAAGAGCTGCTTTTTCAGTAACTTTAAGTAGACTCCTTCCTGTAGTTATATACCGATAATAGAAATAATCATAACCAATTTAATGATCTTATCTGAAATAATACCTGGAAAGGTGTAAGGAAGACGAATTATTTTAAAACTTCAATAAATATTCACCGTTTGGGGATGAATTTGACTTAATTCTACCTTCCCAATTAAACCTACAGGGATGTACATTAGGGATGTACAGAGATAATGGATCCTTTGGGGTTACCCTGAAGTTATTTACGACATATGAATTTTGTTTGCAATCTGCCCTCGCTACCCCTCGGCACTGTCGTCGGGTTGTGTTGCGATGAACAATGTGTGCAGTTTAACGCAATATGATAGCGCACTAGTTACTTTAACCTTTAAAACAGTTGCTTGTTACTTGCAATATGCGAAAAATTGAGACAAAGATTGGATAGGGTTTGAAACCTTGAAGTATCAAATATATACGTTACTTATATTTATACAAATGTGTTGCAATTACTATTACGCTATCAATGATATTTAATTGTGTGTGTATTTTACATAAGTACTTTTAATTTCACAAAAATAGTACCATAATTTACAAGACCGTCTTTGGAGAAGTTCAACTGATATCTAAGAAGAGAAGGACGAAGCCTCTGCTAAGCTGAGTACAGTGTTTTCCTAGGCTAATGGAAGTACACCGCTGATAAGGATTAAGCTGCTAGATACAAGGATTGTTTGTAAATGTCATGTCAATTAATATGTGTTAAGTTGGGAATTTCTCACTTAACATACATTCCAGATAAAGCAGTACAATTTTCTTTTAAGATAAACAAATTCTCCCCAACATTTCACCTACATCAAATCTATTTTCAATGTTATTTTCTTACAGTTTTCCCTTTATATTGTAACTTGAAACCGCTGACCAACATGTCATGTAGACGTTTTATTTTAATTCATCGAGTGACACAAGCAATCACACTCAAGCAACTAATCATATTATCTCATAAAACATAACTTAATTTGTTTTATTCATTCACTGAATTAATACAAATTAAATATATACAGAATGCTACGACTACTCTGGACCTTGCTATGATGTACAATAGATTTTAGACGATAAACAATTGTAAATTATTAACTGAAATGGACCTAAAGTTTATCAATGCATATAAAAAATTGAAATATCCTTTTTTTGTAATAACTAGTGTACTAGTTAGGACATGGGTTCTTAACAGGACATGCCTTATAAAAGGGCTCGACGATTCAATATGCATTAACACTTCCCAAACAAAAACGTTTTGGCAAGTTCTCTAGAGGTTTGGTGTGGAAATCGGTACAGATTTCCCTAAGGTGCATTCCCGATAAATGAACTAAACTAATCCTGCTGGTTATTTCGATGGTGCAATACAATTAATGCACTACGCATGGAATGTAACTCGTTTTTCGGTATTGAAATTAGTTTAAAATAATTTATGTTACTAAATGAATGTGTACACCAACTCGCTGACTACATGTCTTATACCGCTATATTAAGCATGACTACGCTTACACTAATTAAATTTGTTTTAAAGAGTTTTATAATTATGTATATAATTTTGTAATACATGGGAGTACATAAAGCCAATAATATTAGAAATCTTTCACCTACTAAATTAAAAATGTTATTAGAATGGCAGATTTGTTTGTGTTTACATAGTAATATGAATATTATAAACGTTATAGTATAAGAATAATTACGAATATTGTTTTGCATCTTTCCTCCATTGTTTAAACAAAGTAAATAATCAATACATGTTGAGAGAGAATTAATAATTTTTTAAAATTTACATTTACAAAATATTTGAAGTTCCAAAAACTATACAAAAATTACATTTATTATATTTAAATTTAGGGCATAAATTATTTTAAAATGAAAATCGTATTTTTACCTAGACTCATATTAAATCCTTGATTATTTTATTTTATATATTTGTTTACTTTTCGAAATAGTTTATTTTTATTTAATGGATATTTCCGCCACTTGTTTTACCCTGATATTTAATCTCAGTATCTTGTGCCTAAGGTCCACATATTGCCTGCTTTTATTTGACTGAATCTTACAAAGCCCCAGAAGGAGGGGTAATCAGCTTCAGTTAGAATCATGAGATCTATAACTAAGCCTTTATAATGTTTTTTGGGTGTTGAAAACAATGTTAGCTCTCCTATTCAATCCATAAATAGTTTTAATGGGAGAAATGTTAGGACTATGATTTATGGCTTTAACCCTTCCTAGGGATATCCTGAATAACCATGTAAAGTTATTCAACTTCGGTTGAGAGGTTTAGGAGCTCATAGGGAAGAGTTATACATACATCATGTTTTATATATACATATATGTCTGTCAATTTGTTTAACCATTAAATATACAAGAATTGATAAATATTTTAAATATCAAAATGTTGAGTTTGTAAAAATTATTAAAAAATTAGTTTCGTAATACAAATACAATTTAAAATCACTAAATTTTTGCGATCATATACAATTATTCAAAGGTATAGTTGTTGTTTATTAATAGTTACCCTATCGTAACAATTTGTTTAGCATATCACATTTCTTAAAGTGTACGGTCAATGGATGTTAAAATGAAACGTAAATGATTAATTGTAATTGTTCATGCATTTTTTTATTACCTCTGTCTAAACAAGTTAAAAATAAAAAAGTAATGATGATTAATACTGGAAAATCTGATAATTTTACCTATAGTTTAAATTGATTTGTGTGATTTATCATACCTCCCAAGTATAGTGCTACAGTTTCTAGTGGTTATTAAATGATTATGTTTATTAAAACTATAGAGGCTTTTCGCTTAGAGGCTTTTAAAAGAATAGTTATTATTGAATGTAAATTCCTCCCTTGTAAGTATACGTATTTTGATAAGCCATGCAATAAATCACCGCACTAGAGCAGACTAGTTGGTGGTCGACACTTCTTGGCAACTATCGCGGACAAGTTGATAAAGTTCGCCAACTACAAGGTTAATCTATGTATTGGCTATACCGGTCAAACACTGCATTAATCTACGGATTTTATAATACTGTTAAAAATATAGTAGCTTTGCACACAGGTTACAATTCAACCTTTAAGTTTTACATCTACCGTCAGCGACATAGTATCAAATATTTTACTAAAGCGGTTTTATAATGTACCGACATAGTACGTTTTATATTGTTTTATCGTGTGGATTAGCTTTGAATAACTTCTTCTAATACGTTATTTGAAATAGAAGTATGAATGCTTAGTTTCTATACATTAAATCACATGAAATGCTAATTAATTACCGCTAAAAGCAGTTTCCTAATCCAATTTTGAAAACATTACTTTTTGCAAGGTTAGTTGTTTATTTTTATCACACCGTCGCCGCTTGAAAGGTTCTTTAAACTTGTTTTTATTTTAATTTTTAGTATCACTATATTCAAAAAAGGAGGCCTCCTGATTAAAGCTCAAGATTGTTGTTACAATGATTTTATGTCGCTTAAATCGATTCTTTTGACTTGCTCAGATTATCTGTTTACATTTTACACAAAATAAATAATATTTTATAATACATGTAAGATACGACTTAAACTTACACTTTATATGACTCGATATTATCCTACTATTATCGCGTAACAAGTTTAAAGATTATGGTTCTTTGAATTTTGGCCAGTTGTCGTTTTAAAGGTATGTATTTTAAAAACGATACTTAAAGGAAAACATTACTATATATTAACCAAAATTGAAAAACTTTGGCCAGTCCGGCAAACCGTTCTACTGGGCCGACTTATATGATTCTTTTGTTAATTGATAGGTAATTATGTGTAGATATGTTATCACGCATCCAAAATAACATATCTTCAATGGGATTCGCCCCGGTGGCTCTTAAAGTACCCATGTTAATCTTATGGAGGATATTTGGTTACATCAGATGATTACTTAAAACATGTGTTTATTAACCAAGACAGTTAATTTGGTTTGCCAAAGAATAATGCAGGACGTAATATAAATACTTTATTTACTGGCGTTTATATAGTTAGGGGTGTAATCCAGTTAATATTGTACGATGATATGTTGAGAAAATTTTCTTCATGAGCTAAGGATTGCTATGTGTATTTTAGAAGGGACATGTTATGTTTTGAGGTTTCGCTATTCAATTTGGGGTTCTTTTAACCATTTCTATCCAATTTAAGATAAAGCATTTTTTATAAAGACATGCATGATCACCCAATTCATTACGTTCCTTAATGAACCTTTCTACAAATGGCCTTTTCTTTTAAGCCCCTAATATGTTTCTGAAATCTCTCTTAAAACATTATAAACTATTTACAATAACCTTTGGGGTTACTCGATTTTGGGTTTCCGTATGTGTATGTGTATTTGTACGTGTGTGTATGGCAATATAAGTGTATTTGTATTTAGCTATTGATTTCAAACCTGAACATGTTTAGCACTCTGGAATGACCTCCTAAAGTCCTACATTGAACCCCAAAACTGTGGGGGCAACTTTGACAGGACATCACAAAACGAATGTCAAATCCAAAATATATCGCAGGGACATTATTGGTTTAAAAAAATTCAGGGTAGCTTTATAAGTTTTGTTGTTACATTTTTGTCAAGTGGTTAGTTTTATCATGTTTAATATATGGTTTTCTCTATAGGTATTGTTCAGAAAATTAAAGCCATTAGTCCTCAGCACTTTATGTAAAACAAGAAAATAACTCTCCATCACACTTTACCAATAGCTCACACATAGAGAAAAATCATTATTGATGATAAAATATTAGTAGATATATTCCGCTACACTCGAGAAAGTAGTGAAAGTGCTCGCGGTTTTAGCGACTTGCAGTGGTGTCGGCTGCCGGTTGCTGTCCTTGACGGCGGTGCGGCGGCGGCCCGCGGCGGCTCCGTTGGTGCGGCGGTAAATCATCCGGTTACACAAGACTGCACCGCGACCCGCGCATGTGCTTCACTGCTATTACGTAAGGAGCAATTGTACTGCGGCTTAAATCGAGTATGAGCAGCTTCGCTGCCATTGCGTAAGGAGCAACTGCACTGCGGACCAAATCGAGAATGACCACACCCGAAAATGCAGTATAAAACCCATGCAAACTGTTGATCGTTCAGTCACCATGCCTCGACCCCAGGCCTCCAAGGTGCGGCTCAATATCCAGCTAAAACCCTGCGGCCCCGATGGTTTCCGGTGGCGGCTGAGGCGACTCCGAGAGTTCCTGCGACTCGAGGACTGGGTTCACGACGGCGAGTCTCAGGAGGAACCTCCGACGAGTATAGGTGAGTTACTAACAGTACGTGAGATACTGTGAGAAACCTTGCTCTGACCATCGACGGGGAGTTACAGGAGGTTACCTCCAGGTGAGTTATGTCTTATAGTACATACTGAGGAGGTCGCGGGAATCCTTGCCCTTCGTCGGGGAAGCACAGGAGGGTACCTCCAGCGCCAGGTGAGTTATTATATGCCAGTGTACTAAGGAGGTTGCGAGATTCCCTGCTAATCGACGGGGTACAAGAGGTATTTATCCAGGTGAGTTATCATAGGCTGTAATATCGCGAGGTGGTTGCGGGAATCCTTGCCCATCGTCGGGGAACTACAGGAGGGTGCCTCCAGCGCCAGTCATTATATGCCAGTATACTAAGGAGGTTGCGAGAGTCCCTGCTAATCGATGGGGTACAAGAGGTAATTCGCCAGGTGAGTTACTATAGGCGGTAATATCGCGAGGAGGTGCGGGAATCCTTGCCCATCGACGGTGAATTGCAGGAGGTTAGTTACTAATATGGAGGTTACCTCCGAGGTGAGTTACTAATATATAACGCAGATGAGAGCAATATAGCACAACGCAATGTACAACAGGTCCAAGAGAGGTAGAAGGACAAAACACATATTCGAGCTCAATAAGTTTATTCCTTCAATTTTCCCAAACCTTTACATCATAGGAATTGCCCGTTTTCCCAAGGCATTTAAAGCGATACTTGTGTGGCACCGCCAAATCGCCTACCTCCTCCTTGGTAAGACTGATTGAAAATCGCCTCGGTAGAAAACACATTGCCGATTCCCCATCATCCTTTATAAACTCCAAAATAATAGCGTCACCAAACTTTGTTGTAACCCGTCTTGCAGTCAAAATTGAATATCCTTCGTCCCTGGTCAGATGATACAAATCGACCTTGGGAAGGTGAGGCTGGCTTACCAACGTATTCAATTTGTTTGACAGACTCATTTCTGTAAAAAAAAACACAGTATTAGACATAGTTTTAGATAGGTTATATATAAACAGTATCGCTACAAGCAAAAAGGTCTCCTCCACAACGTGCGCCTTTGTGTAGCTTTAGAGTGCTCCCTTACCGTCTCCATGGAGGCGAGTTATATGCACATGTGTTTTTAACAGCCGTTGATCTACGGCCATTGTGTACCACCAAGGCTACCGTAAATGCTGTAAGAATTTGTGCGAAACCTGGTCCGTGACTAATGTGCCGGCTACATAGCGCTGCCGTAAAGCTCAACAGTAATTTGCTCTCTAAAATACACGCTTTATCTGGTACGTAAACTTTGACATGTTTAAGTATACATTTAGGATAAACTAAAATAAAATATAGAAAAAGAATTGTAGATAAATAAAATTACGAAATACCGCAATCCATTTCTGAGCTACGTCTTAATTCTCCAGTGGGAAGTATCGATTGAAAAATCTGTACAAAAAGCGAGCTAACGTGTTTCTGTCTATTATTCCGCCAACCTGTGCAAATTCACGGTTACATTTATTTGGGCTCAAGTTAACAGGAGTGTCACATAGGTGCCTATGCCCTCAGGTCCAAGGGACATGGAGGAGAGGGACATACAATTCCGGAGTAAATCACAGGCCGTCATTGTTTACATTCATTCCGCGGGCGGCAAATCCGTGGGAATATCTGTTGTCAAACGCCAGCCGGCGCGCGTGGCCACCAGTCCGACCGGTTTGACGCTAAGTGAGTGTTGTTGTGTGACTAATATATTTGTTATTGTTTCAGCTGGCTTTGCAAGACGGTTCGCCGAGCCCGTAGATATATATATGCGGGAGGTCTACGACCGGTCAGAAGACCTCTCGTATATACGAGAAATTGAAGAATTCATTCAGGAGCGAGTGAGGGCCTCGCTCCAGTCGCCTCCTAGCTCGCCACCATTTTCACCACGCTCGCCAGAATATTCCCCACCATTGCAGGAAGAAGAGGAGACGGAGGGAGAGGAAGATGAAGGGGAAGGGGAGGAGGGAGAGGAGGGAGAGGTGGATGAGGAAGAATAAAAAAAAAATAAACCTATATGTCTATTTTCAATATCCCAAAGGTCTAAGCCGAGCGCAGATGCATCTAGTGCAAATATTTAGAAGGCTTTGCCCACAATTGCTTAGTTATACGTGCACCCTGTAGTGAACTAAAATAATAATACGACAATACTTAGATTATAATGCTTTTGTCTTTTGGGACGCTCAAAACACAGCATTTGTAACTGAATGTTTTTCTACCAAACTCAGTGCAGTAAGTTATGAACAACCGAGGGCAAGTGCAAATATTTAGAAGGCTTTGCCCACAATTGCTTAGTTATACGTGCACCCTGTAGTGAACAAAAACCATGCTAAAAACAAAATGCTGTTGTATGGATAAAATACAACATTTGTAACTTAAAGCAATAAAACCCAGTAAGTTATATACAAAGTTTTGCTGATTCATTAAAGTACTCGACTCGATTAAGAATTACATTTTATAAATTGTCCCGAGAACGGAGGCAACAATGTATCCTAACACCAAGACTAGAGCGAGTGCAAATATTTGAGTAACCACTGACCAAATAAGTATAATTTAATAGTTACACTCGTCATGACTTCACGAAATTCCACAACGTGATTTGAACATTGTATCCAACTGCAAGGGCGGGGGACAAATAATATGTCGTCACTACCACGGAGTCATAGCACTGAGAAAAACGAGACTTGAAAAGTTTCGCCAATAGTAAATATTACGAAAAGACGCAAGTCTTCGTGAACATTTACGAAAATATGCAGTAAACTATAAATTAACACAAACCTGTATTTTATGAAAAGTTTTCGCCAATAGTGGTTATTAGGCTATTCCGTGAGTAAATATTAACATTACAAAAACACGCTAGTCTTCGTGAACATATACGAAAAAAATGCAGTAAACAAAATTAACACAAACATGTATTTTAAGTTCTCGTCAATAGTGGTAAGAGGACAAGAGTCAGTAAAGTGGAATTTTCAAAGCTTTCACCATGAGAAAAAGTGAAAGCTAACCATTAACAGTTAAATATAAAATTAACACGTCCCCGTGAGCACGTGCAATACGTCTGTGCAGCGGTTCAAAAACATTGCTATCGACGAACTTAGGAATATAAGCCAATATATCGAATAAAGTGAAAAGTTCTAAACCCCCGCAAAACGGTCAACCTCGTCAATATTAGTAGTAAGTAAACGTGGAATCGATACCAACCCTAACGTGTGGAAAGTAGTTGTAACAAGAGTAACAAGTAGCATGTAAAATAGGTCATATTACTCACCGACTGGCGTCAAGACTGCAAATGGTGCTCTTGGAACAAGCTGGTGTATATATAGCAACTCACCTTCCAAGACCGCTCCACCCCAAACACCTTGAGCAACCAAACCAAGTTTGGAGTGAAACTCATTAACCTGGTTTTACCCTTTCGGGTGGAGGTCACCCAGCCGTCCACTGTGTCACGCCCGACACACCCAAGACCCTTTAAATACCGCTCCGTGCCCGACGGTCGGCACACTCGCCCCGGTCCTGCGCACGGGTCATGAGTGCTTACCACTACCAGTGTGACATCTGCAAGGAAGCATTTTTCCTATCTACAGAAGCCAGAAGCAGACACCGGCAGATATGTTCGGCTGTGAGAAAATTCTTCGATCCCGCATCAGACGAAGCACACGGACCGATGGACCTGCGTGCCCCTTCGCAGAATGTTCCTGACGACAAGCAACCAGTTGATCTGAGCAAACATTCCTCTCGCCATCCGAAAAAGCAGACCGATCCGCCTTCAACATCTTCTGTCCGATCACCTCCGAAAAAGCAGGCCGATCCGCCTGCACCATCTTCTGTCCGATCACCTCCCAAACGCACATCGGTACAGAAATCGAAAAGAAGAAGACTCGGTAGGCAAGACGGTGGTTCATCTCTTAAATACGAATTGAAGAAAGCTCTTTCAAGTGCTCGGGATTACTTGATCCCTAATCCAGGCACGTTTGTGGACCTCGAACCATTCCTCGAAGAAGCATTGCTCGTTGCCGCATCTGAGATTCTCCAAGACGAACTGAATAACTCTACATCATTTAAGTACAACACAGTCCTCGAGGCAGAATACATCCATCCTGAGGGGCTCAGCGAGACCTTCAACTTCAAGACCCGTTCTAAAATGCTGTCCTCACCAGAAGTCGACGATCTTCTAGAAATACTGCGGGCGGACAAGGCGAAGCTGCTTCAAGAAGAATCCGAGTCGCAGATGAAGGGCTCTGGCTGGCGTCTGGTCACACCAACATCACTGACTCTTAGGGTAAGTCGTTTTACATATAGGCAACCATCCGGAAGCGCGCATACTCCATTGCCAAAGAAATTGGAAAATCGCAAAGCTACAATTAATATAGCCAATTCAGATAATAAATGTTTCCTCTATTGCATCTTAGTAAAACATTTACCCAACTATAACGCCAATATTGCATTAACAGAAGAGTCCTTTGTTGGCGTCAATCCCGATCGCTACAACCTCGCTGGTATTACATTCCCTGTAACAATTAGCGGTATAAGAAAGTTTGAAAAACAAAACCAAAACTGCAATGTCTTTGAAAGTGGTCCTGAAGGAGACATAATACCTCTAAAGGTCGTAGATCGTGAGCTAGAGGATCATACCGATCTTTTGTTGTACAAAGATTCTGGAGAATCTCACTACGTGCTGATAACGGACTTTGCCAAATTAGTACGCCCACAAATCACTAAAGGACGTAATAAAATTACGATTTGTATAAGGTGTTCAACATACAAACAAACGCGGTACTGCACACCGGATGCTAAGACTTGGCTAGAAGATCACACGCGTCTTTGCACGAGGTATACGCCCACCCAAGTGCGACTTCCAAAAGAAGGAAGGAATTTTGTGAAGTTTGAATCGTATGAATCACTAATAGCCGTACCAATTATTGTAGTAGCGGACTTTGAAGCCACATTACAACCAACTGTTAGCACAAACAATTCCTACCAAATACACTCACCCAACAGCTTTTGCACGCTCATCAAGAGTACACTTCCGAAAGAGATACTCGATGAAGTAGGTATTTCGCTTACGCCCTTTCTGTGCAGATCCCAAAACGCAGGAAACGAGTTCCTACTTCACATGAAAGACTTGGCCCAGCGTGTCGAATCTTTGTACCTACGTCAAGTACCGCTGACCACTCTGACAGACGAGCAGATACAACGGCACGATCAAGCCACTGCTTGTGATTTATGTGGGCAATCCTTTAACGAAGCTAGCTGCACAAAAACTCTAGATCATTGTCACATTACTGGCTCCTACCGACATAGCCTTTGCAGCAGATGTAATCTACGCTGTCAAACGCCAAATTTTATTCCGGTTTACCTGCACAACCTTAGCAACTATGATCAGGCATTTATAGTAAAGAACCTAGCAGCACTTAAGGGATGCGAGGTAACCGCTATACCGTCAAACACCGAAAAGTTTATCTCCATATCAGTACGTATAGGCAAAATGTGGATTCGATTCCTAGACTCGTACCGCCTTATGACAGAAAGCCTAGCGAAACTAACGGAAAACCTTTCAGCCTCAGAGCTCATTGAAAGTTCCAAATTGGTACCCTCTCAGCATGTGGACATTATAAAGCGAAAAGGCGTGTATCCATATGACTACGTCACATCGCCAGACGTGTTTAAAGAAGAACAGCTACCGCCTAAAGACGCCTTCCACAATAGGCTCAACGATGAGCACATATCTGACAGTGATTATGAACACGCGACTAAAGTTTGGCGTGTTCTTGACATGAAAACCTTTGCCGACTACCACGACTTTTACTTGCGTTTGGACACGTGCCTACTAGCAGACATCCTTACTTCATTTCGAAAAAAATGCATCGAGGTGTATAAAATCGATTGCGCACATCAATACACGGCCCCAGGCATGGCATTTCAAGCTATGCTCCTTATGACGAAAATAAAACTCGAGCTTATTACCGATCCTGATCAACTGTTGATGGTCGAGTCGGCAACGCGTGGTGGACTTGTTCAATGTTGCCTAAAATATTTCAGGGCAAACAACCCAATGCTGGAGCTACCTTCTGACTACAATGCAAACGAACCAACGAGCTATCTACTATACATGGACTGTCTAAACCTCTACGGTTCCGTAATGGCCCAGTGTCCGTTGCCAACAGGTGACTTTAAATGGACAGACACCGATGGTCTAGACTGGACAAACCTACCAGCTGACGCGCCACAAGGCCTTATTCTAGAATGTGACGCCGAATATCCAGAAAATGTTCATGACAAGTTACAAGACCTGCCCCCATTGGCTGAAAACAAAGTTCCGCCCGAAACCAAAAACAAAAAGCTCCTTGCTACTCTTGTAAATAAAAAGAAATACGTTGCTCATTACATGGTCTTTCAGCAGGCAATTCGCCTGGGAATCAAAGTGACCAAGGTTCACAGAGCCCTTCAGTTTTCACAATCATTGTGGATGAGCAAGTTTATAAATTGTAACGCCGACCTTAGAGCGCAATCGACAGACGAGTTCTCTCGTAGCTTTTTTAAGCTCATGAATAACGCGGTGTTTGGTAAGACAATAGAATCTGTAAGGAACAGGGTGGACGTGCGTATTGTCACTTCAGATAAGGCTTTTAAAAAGCTAGTGCGACAAACAAAGTTCAAAGAACACAAAATTATTTCGGAGAATGTAGTAGCCGTGCAGATGCGTAGAAACTCCGTTTTAATGAACAAACCAGTATATGTAGGCATGGTAGTGTTGGACCTGTCCAAGGTCCACATGTACAACTTCCATTATTCAATCCTTAAAGAGCACTTTAAGCCGCCTGAATGTGAACTTGAACTAGCCTACCTGGACACAGATGGGGGGCTTTGGGCTTTGAAAGCAGAACTTAACATCACCGGAATCATGAAACAACCATCGTTTTCCAAATGGTTGGATGGGTCTGTCTATCCGATAGGTCATCCACTGAAATGTGAGAAAAACAAGGGTAGGATTGGCACGTTTAAAGACGAAACCAAAGGAAGAGCCCTGCTTGAGTACATAGGCCTCAGGCCAAAAATGTACACCTACAGATTCAGATCAGACGAAAAGAAGCCTATTGCCAAAGCTAAGGGGATTAAAAGTTCTTATGTAGCAAAGCATTTATCGTTTGATAAGTACAAAGAAGCACTATTTGACAAAGGAGAACTAGAAAAGGCGGAGTACAATCTCATACGTTGTAAATCATTTAACCTCACATCAACAACAGTTGAGAAAAAGTCCTTGTCCGCAGAAGACGACAAAAGGAAGATATTGAGTTGTGGCGTCAAAACATTACCATACGGTCACTACAAACTTGAGACTATTGCTGAGGAGGACAGCAGTGATGAACACACGGAATGACGCTGCCTCTCACTAGCAGCAACAGCAAGGTCCTTAGATCCTAGCGATAACGTAGACTCAATCGAACAGATATATTTACTGAATACTTTAGCCATACCACTTCAGCGAGACATTAGAAGAGAAATCAAAAGAAAATGGATGAAAAATACACTACCACCTGAAAACCCTCACCTTTATGAATATCGATATCTCGATTTCAATTCTCTAGTACGAGTTTATTATGCTGATGCCCAAGGCATATCCTGAGTTTTGGCCATCTGACAGTGAAACCGGTCATTTGACCACTGATTTTTACGAACTTCATATTGGTAATCAAAAACCCATCTACCTGTGTTACGCTTGTTTCCAAAAGAGATGCAGCCCCAGCAATGCTATTGACGATTTTGACCATCACGAATACTGGCAGAGTATGAATTGGCGATTTTTTAACATGGCATTGCGATGTGACCCCGAGATGGTTTGTCTATAATGTGTTAAAATCAAAAAAGAGTTGGTGCGACTGGTGCGTACTTGCACCGCTGTTTCAACTTTACAGTTTCGATAAATGTACACAATTCACTCATTTCCACGATGATGATAGTGACAGTAATGACTCTTTTGTAAAAACATTTAATACTACAGAGGGATCCTTATATTCACTAATGCTTCCTTACAGATGTCACACTGGTAGAGCCATAGCCGTAACTGAACTAAATGATCAAACTGTCAAACACGATTAGTTTACATTTTTGTAGACGTTGTGTCAATATTTACTTTAACACTGTCTTTGTATTCTGACTCAACGTATTTGTACTATTAGTTTTTGATATTATTTGACAATTGCTCACAATTGTCGTTAATGAGAACATGTATTGTCCACTCAATTTCGTTAATCCTTGTATTTCTCAATATGTTCACATTATATCTTGTGTAATATATGCTTTGGAAAAAATTTCTGATCTTTTATTGTATATCCCTGGGTACGAAATAAATAGACATAATCTACCAAAAATCATAGTGTAATTAAAAACATTATCATCTGACACAATCATACTTTAAGTCCTGAAGCACCGCTTCACAGATTTTCAAAGAACAAAAACGTCTCACTTTGGCATCAATCCAGGGTAGGAGCGCTTCTTGCATCGGTGTTGGCTGAAGCCAGCCATCTTGTGAGTATGGTAGACGTCTCTCGTTGAAATCCGCCAGGAAAAGTGGCAAGTCCTTGACGATGTGTCGTTCAATGTCCGCTGGTACTTTGAAGGATCCGCTGTTTGTAGCTGCTGCCAACATTGTCGACGTCTTGTAATGTTTAGTGAAGTAGTGACAATAACGTGTGATGAGGTTTTGCAAAATGGGAGAACACTCGACACAAATCCGGAAATAGTTTTCCATACAATCAAATAGACGTTTCAAAGCATTCCAACCGGATGACTGCAGCACTAACGAAGGTGTTGTTTGACGTAAAACATCACTGTCCAATACTTGTCTGTAAGGCGAAGTCGTCACTTCATAGTTCGAAAATAAAACTGCACCGACATTGTTTGGTTTGACAATAACTGTGTCCAAATAAAATGCTGAAAATGTTTGACTATTGTCCATAAAGTATTTGTCCAATATACTGAGAACGGATACACTACGTACACTCAACAGGTCTTGAATGGTAAAGTTTATACTTGTAATACTACTAACCAGATAAATAGAGGCTTTAAAGTCACATGAAGATTCTAGTCCTATTACGACGTCGGCTTGGTTGCACAGTTTGTACATTTGTCGGATTAACAGCTTTGGCTCCATTTTCCGTTGACTAACCTGCTGCTGCCGCTGCTGTTGAGGTCTAGACGTGGCGCTGGTGAAACTCGGCTGGAAAGCTATCTGCGGTTGATGGGCGACATGCGGCGGTTCATAAGGTTCAAATGTCGGTAGTTGTTGCTGCTGCTGACGATCGACATAGTAGTAATGGACTTGGGTTTCTTGTTGATCCGGTTGTGGTTGATCATAAGCTGGACTTTCTAGATCGGCAAGAATCGCTTCTAAATCCGGGACGGCAGTGCTGCAGGACGCCGGAGGTGCTGGTGAATCGGTGCGACATCTTTTTCCAGAAGATGCAACAGACTTTGATCGCTTTCTCTTCATCTTGTTGATCTCCTTGCGAGGTGCGGCAGGCGGTACGGCTGTAACCACGTCCATTGTAGCACTGGCGGATGAACACCGGGAGGTAGTGGGGGGTGGACGGTGGTAGAAGCAGACAACCTTGACGCGCGCTGGTGGGGAGCGACCACTTCAACAAGTTTCTCTCTCCCTCTGCGGCGGCTAATTTGAGATGGCATATATTCTACCCGTTGGGTCCCAAACCAGTTCTCTACCTCTGTAATCAAACACTTTTCCAAGATTTTCAGCCCACCTCAGTGAAGAGGTAGGGATGTATTCCCTGTCTGAGCCGTAAGACTTTATTATAAGATGTTTAGATTTATTTGTTCCTCCTGTCAACACAGGTTCGTCTGCACTGGTTTCTACCAGATTAAAGGTTCGTGTTCCGCATTTAAAATTGCCGCCTGATTCGTCGTATCGACATATCTGAGAAAGTACACTTGCGTCGTCCGTCAATGTACCAGCTCCTACTTTGGACAGTTTGAAACCTTTAGCATCCCAGAACTGGTTTGTAGCATCTAGTTTTAGACAAACACTGTTTAATTGATCCAACCTTGAGTTCAAAAGCTTTAGACGCTCGTCTAAGTCTTGGAAAGACTTGGTTGACACGAAATTAGTTTCCACATAACCTTTGTTTGCACAATCGTGTGGCTCTTCAGGTTCAGCAAAATATCGGAGCCTTTTGTAACGCACGTTAAAGTGAGCTCCGCCCGTGTCTAGACCCAGCGGTTGGTGATGGCGGTACGTTATTCGCTGTGGACCGCAGAGTACACGTCCAAACTTGTCCCTGGGATGACGTTTCATATCCTATCGCTGTCACAGACTGGTACATCTACTGTATAGTAGTGCGGTTATATCCATGAATTGTGTTTACTGTCCATGCCCAACCATTTCACGTAAACCTTCTTCCCTTTTCTTTTCAACACCTTTTCCACCAAATACGTGTCTGGGAAAGCGGTTTTTTGCATCTCCGGCTCGTAGAACGCTCCACGAATTACGTCCCCTTCCATATCGCGTAGCGTGTATACCGGCGGGCGGGTTCTGCGAACCTCGTGCACTTTGAACAGTTCCGTGGTCCAGCACGGAAGGTAACCTTTGGAGAAAATAGACGTTTTGTACTTGGATATTCTCACAACGTCATTGACTTTAAACCGCGGTCGCATGTTTTTCCTCGTCAAAAGGGGAATGGGAGCCTTGTTCAACTTGTCGGCTAGATCCATTTCGTGAGAGCGGTTCACGTCGATCGGTTTCATACCAATAGATCGATGTACGCGATTGTTATATGTCGATAACAGTTTAGATAGAAGCCCGTTTGTGGCCCAACGATACGAACCTTGAACACCAAAGGCTTTAAACATCCAATTTTTCAGAGTGCGATTGAAACGTTCCACTACCGAGGCCTTAAGCGAACTGAAAGTGCTGTAATGGTTTATGCCGTGACGTTCCATCAGAGCGGTAAATGTTTTGTTAAAAAATTCTCTTCCATCGTCGGACTGGATATTTCTTGGCAGTTCTGCTGCATTTGCAAATATATCTTCCATACCCTTTGCAACTGACTTAGCGGTTTTGTCACGTAGCGGTGCGGCGAAACCAGACTTTGATAACACATCGATCCCAGTGAGTATGTATTTGAATCCCGCGTTTTGCCTCGCGTACTTTTTCATGTCAACGAGATCAATCTGCCAAAGGTCATTTAAGCTTTTCACATAGACATGACGTCGTGGATAACGTTTTCTCGCCTGCCTGTGAAGCTCTTCAACTATTTTCTCTTTAGCATCATCTGCCATCTTGTCAGTATCAAACTCACCTCGACAATGAACAATGCCGACTACAATATGATTTTATACAAACGTAAAAGGTTCACTATTTCGTTAAACTCTCTAGAATGTCCGCTGTGGCCAGCGTTCTTGGACATGTACAACAGTCTAAGGCGATTTACCAAAGCGTTTGCATCAGTGTTACTTAATCCACTGCCCGATGGCGTTGACGGTGCTTTGTGTTTAGGCGGAAAAAGACTTTGTATAACAACAGTGTACTTTTTGCCTTTGTTGGCGTTTATCCCGCGTTCCGCTGAGTACATTTGTCTGTGCGCGTTGGTCAAGACTAGTATCTGTTTGTACGCGTTTAAATCAGGAGGAGTAATTTCATCCTTTTTTGGCACTTGCATAAAGAGTAGTTCCATCAGTCCGGGAGTCATTTCAAATCTTTTGTCTTTTACTATAACTTTTGTTCTGGAAAAGGAAATTCCGCTGTCGCCTATCAACGTGCCACCTTTTCCATCGGCTCGGACGCCGTACGTAGAATCGAGTTTGTCACGGTAGGCGGGAGATTGGAGTCTTTTAAAATATCTGTCCACCAAACTGGTCTCCGTTTGAGTCGAAGTGTCTACTGTTTTGTTAAGCTCGTCGTCGTCACTACCTTCACCCTCGCTACGTTTATCCGTTCCTATCGACTTCATTTCCTTTTTAATTTCCTCCTTGATTGGCGGGAGTGGCATCGATTGTTTAATACTTTCAACTACTGTCTTTTGCAATGGGCTGACCAACGGTTTGGCCGAAGCCTCTAGATACTTTTCAACGTCTTCTACATTCCGTTGTAAAGTCCGGTACTTTTCGCGAACGCTTTTCGTAAGCTTAATAATTTCCCGTTTCACAGCCTCTTCTCTACCATAGGATCTCTTTATTCGACGTTTTCTTATCTTCTTCCGTAGTCTGTCCATAGTGTTACAGCGTCTAGGTAATACTAGGGCGGATTTCGTGCTGATATCTTATTTATAAGGGGATTACGACGACGTTTTACCTTACCACCTCCAAACTTGGATTTGGCCTTCATTGCCGTAGTGACGCTCCACGCTGTTGCTTTCTCCCCCGCCGACGTGTCTGATGCTTTGAATATTTGCCAAGCTCTTTCTGCCAGCTCTTTATCGGCCAGCTGTCTTCTTTTAGAGTCTTTAAATTTCGAGTAGGCTATGTCGTGGATCTTGCACGCTTCGTCTAGACGATTGACACCCTTATCGCCTCGTGCTAACCTCTTCTTTAACTTAGTCCCTGGTCCAGTTGTAACCTGCTATGTGGAGTTCGATGGGTAACGAATCAATCGCTTTGTTAATAGCAGAACTTATAATGCCCCTTCCCCTTCTGCCGCCTCTTCCTCCTCCTTTGCGTTTCGTCATGCTCGTCTGACTAGTTTATCCCGAAGATTCTTTATTTATATCAGTCACGAAGGTGTCTAGACCGCATCTGTAGCGTCCTTTGTTCAACTCATCGTCTTTGCTGATCACCACGAAGGAATGACGGTCTTTGTTCCAACACTGGATGCAGAGATCTTTAAATTGGTTAAAAGTCATATCGCTATCGCTAACGTGATCGTCATAGACATGTTTCAAGTTCAACTCGTCTTGCTTGAATAATATTATAAGGTTTGCATTGTCGCGCAGCAGGTGTTTCGGTATGCGTGTGTAGGATTGCGCGAGGTAGAAACAATCTATCGATTTGTGTCTGCCCATGGAGAAGTACGCACGCATATGGTCTTGTCGGTCGCAAGCGACGTCGTCAAACACAATTACCGATTCGGTTTCGCTTCGGAAGGACTTTGTACATCCTCGTTGTTTTCAAACGTATAGTAACCTATTTCAGGGGCTTTACTCATTATTTGCGATGGTATTAAATATTTGGGCTGGTGTAGCGATTTACTAAATATGTATAAATTTTCGAATCGCAATCCTCGAGGTTCTGTAAGTAGGCTGAACATGAGACATGTTTTACCGCAGTTTGAAGGTCCACAAATGATGCACCTGATTGAGCTCGGCAACAGAGGACCGTGTTTGGAACTGTGTTGCGAACTGTGCTCTATCAGTCTCCCCAAATCGGTATTAATGTCAAACGTTTCGCGCTGTTTCTTAAACTTCATTTCAGCCACGTCACTCGACGACTGACTACATATATAGCGTTGCACATTTATATGAGCTCAGTCCCGAGTCAGGGTTTCGTTGATATACATTGTGGACAATGTTAACAGGACTATTGCCGGATGGTGGAAAGAGGCGCACTGTTCGCAGGCGTGCGAGGCGAAGTGGAGGAAAGATCGGTGGGAAACGGTTTCAACATGTGACATTTCGTGATGTGATCAAGCACGCTAGAGCGGCAAACAGGGGACAGGGAATTAGGTCTTCGAAAAGTTTGGAAGCAAACGGACGTCGCATGCGCAGTGCAACCATGGCGGTGCTGAAGGCGGTTCGAAAATTTAAAAAAGGCAAGTTGGTGAGGTCTGCTCGCCGTGGTGGACATGAACGGATCCTACCTTTGCCAAAGTCTGGAGGACTATTACCACTACTGCCGATTTTCGCGGGGCTAAGCGCGTTGGACAGTCTCGCTGGCGGTGCTGCTGGAGTGGCAAAAGCAATAAACGAGACTAGGGATGCCAGAAAGAAATTGGCAGAGTTGCAAAGGCACAACGAGACTATGGAGGCTATTGCGTTGCGCAAAGGTAAAGGTTTGTTTCTGAGACCGCACAAGAAGGGGTTGGGTCTGTACATGATGCCGTATACGCAATATGCAAAAAACTGCTAGGCCTTCTGCCCAAAAGGGCATTGTACGATGTGGATCTTGAAAATTTTGCACGTAAGCTTCGGATACCACACTTTAGGGGTGTTTTTATGCGTGATAATTTACCTCAACGACCGTGGCGACGAGAGTCGGTCATTGTTAATTTGGACAATTCCAGTGGGCAAGGTACTCATTGGGTTTGTTTTAGAAAAAGTGGCAATCTAGTGGACTACTTCGACAGCTATGGTGATTTAAGACCTCCGTGTGGAATTCAACGCTATCTCAAGGGGAATTTTATTTCCCACAACAAGACCGCTTATCAGTTTGTTAATTCCAAAAGTGAAACTTGTGGACAACTTTGTTTAGCGTTTTTATCCATGATGGAATAAAAGTTGTATTGCGTTTCATTTCTTTGTCAGTCATGTCTTTGACGTTTACCTTTACGGGCACAGAGTCTACTCTGTCAGCTGACTTTTTCCCAGCTCTGGAACTGGCCAGTGACTCGACTTGGGAAATAGGCTTGCTAAACTTTGAATCTTTCAACTCTATTCCAAACGTAGAGGTTGGCAATAACGTGTTTCACTTTAACAACGGTCTGAAAATAGTCATACCGACAGGTTCGTATGAGGTTGTGGATATTGCAGACTATTTACAGAAGATGCTGTGGAAGGCGGACAAGAAGCTTCATATCGAGTTGACTCCAAACATCAACACTTTGCACACCGATATCAAATGCAACTTTCCAGTAGACCTAACACCCGATGATTCTGTCGGTCGCCTGTTGGGATTTAAACCCGTCAAGCTGGAAACGGGCCAGGAACTAGGTACCGCGGGGGTTACTGACATATTCAAGGTGAATTCAATTCTACTGAACTGCAACATCGTTACAGGCTCGTATATAAACGGGCAACCTGCGCACACTGTTTACCAGTTTTATCCAGGTGTCGGTCCAGGGTTTAAGTTGATCGAAGAGCCTTCACCTGTGGTTTATCTTCCAATTACCAAGAACACTATAGACAATATCACGCTAAAGATCGTGGATCAAGACGGACGTTTGGTGAATTTTCGCGGCGAACGAATAACTGTGCGGTTACATTTGAGGCGTCGACCTTAGAATGGGTTTTGTGTACGGCGCACGAAGGGCAGCAGCGGTGAGCTCAGGACCTGCCTATTTATTGACAGACACAAAGTCGCGTGTCAGTAGTAGTCGTCAGTCTGCCAGGCGATTAACAACAAGAAACAAGAGGTTTTTACGCTCTCTCGGCTTTACCGTGCTGCAATAATGAACGTTCAAGATATCCTGTTGAGTACTCCCTTTGATTCTAGCATAAGTCACGTTGCGTGGCACTCGCATCTACCTTATGCCAGTATGACACTCAACAACAGTGATGAAATTCGAATTCCAATACAACAGCTAGATATTTGTGTTATTCCCTCTATGAGCTACCTGTACGTCGAGGGTAAACTTTTAAAGCAAGACGGCTCGGCTGCACCAACCAGAACCAAATTTGTCAACAACGCTTTTGCTCAATTATTTGACGAGATACGCTATGAAATCAATGGTATCGAAGTGGATCGTGTCAGGAATCCCGGGATCGCTACTACAATCAAGGGATACGCGTCTTTTGACGATGACACGCTCAAGTATATGAACAACTCTGGGTGGGTAAGTTCTCCTGACAAAATAAACTCGTCGCTCGACGCGGTCGACAACAATGGAAATTTCAGTTTTTGTGTACGCTTAGGAAGTCTTCTCGGGTTTGCCGAAGACTACACAAAGATGGTTGTCAACGCACGCCACGAGTTGGTTCTCATTAGGTCGGCCAGTGATAAGAATGCTGTTCACTGGACGCCCGGGCCGGCTGTTGGGGGAGTCCAAGACACGAACGTTGAGGATATTACAGTCAAGCTGCAAAAGCTCTGTTGGCGTATACCGTACGTTACTCTGAGCGATGAACAAAGGGTCGCGTTGCTTAAACAGCTCAGTCGCGGCACTAGTATCCCGGTTGAGTACCGGAGTTGGGAATTGTACGAGTATCCCGCGCTTCCTAAGGCCAGCAAGCAGTCGTGGACCGTTAAAACCGCCTCTCAACTGGAAAAACCACGATACGTCATTGTCGCTTTTCAAACCGGCAAGAAGAACAACTTGAAGGCTAATGCTTCTCGTTTTGACCACTGCAAGTTGACCAATATGAAACTTCATCTCAATTCAGTCAGCTATCCTTACGATGATCTCAAGTTGGATTTCACCAACAACCATTTTGCATTACTCTACGACATGTACTCTAGATTTCAAGAGTCTTATTATGGTACTGCGCCACGACCCTTGTTCACAAAGGATACGTTTAAGCATCACGCTCCGATAATCGTTATCGATTGCTCTAAACAAAATGAATCGATCAAGTCAGCACCTGTAGACATACGTTTAGAGTTTGAGACATCAGAAGACTTTCCCGACAATACTTCTGCCTACTGTCTCATTATTCATGACAGGGCGTTCTCCTACAACCCATCAAACAGTTTGGTCAGGCTCAACATCTAAGCTCCGCCCACTCCGTCGCCTATTTAAGAAGGCTCGGTTGCCTTGTCGGTCGTCATTCTCTCTCTAGTGCTCCGTCACACCGCTCCACCGCCATGATCAAAAAAGCTGTGATTGATTTTAGCGCTTTTGTAAGCAAGAAGACTAACGAAGTTGTGATTAAAGAGTTGACCGTGGTGGACGTTGTGACGGGATCTGCTCAGCATTGGATTTTCAAACCGCCAAAGGATACACCTCATTTTTGGTCAGGTACTTGCACCGCAGATCGCCGTAACGAATGGCTGAGCAAACATTATCACGGTCTGGACTTTTGGTATGGATTCAGCGATTATGAGGACTTGCTAAACGGGCTGAACCAGGTTTGTTCAGATATGCAAGTGCTATATGCTCCGGATCTCGAGAAGGCTAGAGTTTTGGAAAAACTGTTTAATGCCAGACGATTAGTCTTTAGTCTGGAGGCACTCGGTTGCCCTCCACTAGAAAGAGCACTTTTTCCAGAGTTAGAACTCATAAGCGATGGAGATGAAGACGGAGCTGGGCGGGATGAAGTGGATTGCGCAAGGGAGGACTTGCCCAAACAGTGTCTCTACCATCTGCTGTACTCGCCAGGATTTGTGTGCACTTTCGACAACGCACAACGTCTTGCTAAATGGTGTGCTGACAACCTCGATCTTCTAGACATAAATGAACCTGCTGTAAGAGCGAATACCTTTGTCAACTGGAAACAAGCGTCGCCCACTGTCAAAGAACTTGCAGATGCCGGTTTCGTACGCGTGCATTCTACAAACGATGGCACCAAATGTGTTTACTGCGGTGTCATTTTGTGCAAGTGGGAGGAAAGTGACGATCCCCTCGCAGACCATGCCTACAATTCACCTTACTGCAAGTTTGTTCGATTCAACATGCAGCTGAAGAGGGATCAAAAGGACAAAAAGGATAACAAATGTAAACCCACGTGTTGCAGGGAAGACGTACCTGAAGACGATTTTGACTTGCGCTACGGAAATACTCCTGACATTACTGCATCGGATTTGGCCGAGTGTTGTCGTGCATAATCATGTCTCAGTTTTACAGGAATATGAAAAGAGTATCTTTTCACGATCCACTTGTCACTGCTTCACTTAACCTGCCAGAGGAAGATAGAAAATCAACCCTCATCGCTGACCGGGAACAATTTCGACTGACTATTTGGAGGTCCGAAGCATTACTCGAAGATGTTCTTCAAAGTAGAATTAATCATATACTTACTTGTACACTTTCTGATCACACTACTTGTTCAATAAAAAAAGTATAATATTTATTTTTCTCTTATTATTTACCCACCACAACGGAGCAGCCGCACCAGAGCAGCCACAGGTGCCGCCACACCGCGGGCCGCCGCCGCCGCACCGCCGTCAAGGACAGCAACCGGCAGCCCGCCGACACCGCTGCAAGTCGCTAAAACCGCGAGCACTTTCACTACTTTCTCGAGTGTAGCGGAATATATCTACTAATATTTACCTTTTTAGCGAATTTATCCCAAAGGTAATAAGCTATTACCACATTCGGGTACCTCTATATTCCGGTAACTACTATATTATTTAAAAAAAACCATCATAGTATCTCATAGATTATCTCCCAATAATATATTATCTGTTTTAAGCACATACACTGAACATATAAATTACAGCTGTTAAAATAAATAAAAACCCTGCTGATGCTGAACTCTAGCAGGGAAAATATTAGTTCTATTTTTAGATGTTACCATTAAAAACATGCATTATTTTAACTTGATTAGCAAATATACATAAACTTATGGGTGCGCCCTACCTGCCTTCCGCACGCCAAAGTAAGGGTTTTGCATCTCCCACATTGTAGCAAATCACACATCTCCCTGTATTGATTGTTAACAAATTAAAAATAATTTGTTGTTATTTCGTTCACTAAATGTTGATTTATTTATCATACGATTTAAAAATCGTGATTTTAATTCAAAATAAGTTGTAGGCCATTAGTAAAATTTTAAATTTAAGCGTTTTTTTAAAGCTTCCAAACGAAAGGAGAAAAATTATTTTGGAAAAAAGGAACGTACAATACCTAGATTGGAATCGGAAAAGTGTGAAACTACAAATAGTTTGGTAAAAATCTGTAAAATAACAGGTTGATAGATGAGAACAAAAAGGTCTTCAAGCGTAAATATGCATGACCCTGCTTGGTGGTGGTGCGGCGTTAAACAACAACGTGCGGATCATTCAATCTGGGTTAGGGCGCACCCAAGGTGCAACATTAACTGACGCTGCAGAGCAGCACGGGTTCTCTGGTATTTTACAAACAAGCTTTAATGTTAACTTTGCCTAGTAACATATTTTGAGGGTTGGGAAGATTAATAAATAGTCGAGAAACTTAAATTTTGGAAATATAAGAACAATTGGAAACGGAAAGGTCTTTTTAAAATGGGAAAAAGTACGAGCTGGAAAAACGATCATTTAAAAAACGACGCTTGTCTTATATGGGTCATATTTTAAATTGTTAATGTTATCGTTTAAAAGAGGTAATATGTCTTAGTTTTTGTCTATAACTAAATCAAATAAAGTAGTTAAAATAACCTCTGATAGTTTTCAGATCCTTTTTGAATGAATGGAATTAAAATTAGAATTTAAAATGATAGAAAACGATTAAAGATTTAGTTGAACTATTTTAATTTTTAGCAATTTTCTAAATATGTTTATTAAAAGTCGTTAATATCATGATTACATTTATACAATTCCTGTATACTTATTTTTAGTTAATTGTTTTGGTATTTTGTTATTTTTTTACGGTACAAATATTTTTCAATAATCATACTAATACTAATCATATTAAATTAATATTATAAATGTGAGAGTATGGATGTTTGTGCGTAACTGTGAATTTCCATCATGTGAAAACTACTGGACCAATTGAGCTGAAATTTTCCAGGAATAGAGCCAATATACCAGAGATGGACTTGGGCCTATTTTTATTTTGAAACTCCACTAGGGCTATGCCCCACGGGGGTTCAAAGTTCCCATGTATTCCTTCTGGACATTCATTTGGGTATTAGTATGGCTGCGGGTAACAGCTAGTAATATTATAAATGTGAAAGTATGGATGTTTGTGCGTAACTCTGAAGTTCCATCACGTGAAAACTACTGGACCGATTGAGCTAAATTTTTGCAGAGAGGTACTTGATAGTCCTGAGTAACATATAGGCATATTCAAGTTGTGAAAATCCTATAGGGCTATGCACGACTGGGATTCAAATTTCCTAAGTATTCCTTATGGGCATTCATTTTTTTTTGAGCTGATGAAAATCCAAACAGCTGATCTTGACTCGTAGTAGGTCCACAAGCTAACCACAGAATCCAGCACACAAAACTACCATAGTTTTTATAAATAATTCGCGGGGCGAAGCCTGCGGGTAACAGCTAGTAATCTTATATTACTCAAAATGTATTTAAAAATAATGTTCATCCTACAATTTAAACTTGCTATGCGAGGACGGTGTGTAGTCTTACAAATATAATATGTATGTAAGAAAAAACACTTTAATACAAGCCTATATAACCATATATATATATATATATATATATATATATATATATATATATATAGGCCTTTATAAATACATATTTATCATATAAAGCTCATACAAAAATCATCACCTTCATTGATTTTAAAATGCTTTAAGCGTCATAGTAAAAAGTGAAAAGGTGCATTAACACTTGTCTGTGAATGGATAAAAATAAAGGGATAGCATGTTATTTGACGTAAGATATAGATTTACAGGAGCGGCGTTCGTCGCTCGTAAGTTAATTGTCACGTTGCTTATTGAGTTTGTCACAGACAAAGTAGCTCCGAATCGTGAGGAAACTAATGAGGTGATATTTTTCCTGTGCTGCAGTATACACACACGAACATACACACCCTCACATACACATCCAGACCTACAATTGAATACCTCTGTCACTGATGTGTAAAAAGGTGGATGGTGACAGCCAAAATACCAATTTTAATGTGTTTTAGAGTATTTAACGTAATTCAATCCAACCCAAACTAACCTATCATATATAACATCAACCTGACCTTTTGCTTGGTTGTGGTATCGTAAATGTTGTGCTAACTTGTGTGAGATGCCACGCTATTGATGTGATGCAGTTTGATAACATGTCAGATTTATGATTTGACACACACAGACACAATCTCGTACACACACAATACGAGTACGCACCTGAATATTGCCTCTAAGAAGACAAGAAGTTAGCGTGTTATCGCTCCCGTGTTAACTATTAATCATGCGCCATCGGTTACATAACATGTAATCCAATTACTCTTGGTAAGATTTAGCATGTTATTGTTTGGTACTAATAACAGCTTTGTTTCTAATATTTCTTTCCACTCCGATTTGAATCACATGACTTCTCAGATCAATCTGCTGCGCCCATGTTAAAAATAAAAGTAGTAATCAGAGATAATGATTCAGAACTAACTATTTAACAGAGGAAGTGTTTTGGTATTTTACAGTACGTTAGTCACTGCACTTATTAATCAAGAACATGACAAAGATATCGTCCATCTTAATTTGTTGCAATATTAACATAAACTTGACTTTCATTAAACACATCTCTTACTTAATCTTGTGTTATAAAACCACTATGTTTGTCTAGAAATTATTCACTAATTATTAATGTATTCCAGTAATGAGGTTTCTTCTAAAAGGATTTCTTTTCCTTATCACAATAAACAATATATAACTGTCAGTATTGCATAGTTACTTTTACAATACAGAACCAATAAAAAAAATATACAAGATATACCTTTAACGGACTAAAAAGTTAAATTGTTTCATTATATTATTCGTCACTACGGGGTTATAGTGAAAATGACCTAAGTACAAGGACAACGTACATAAGATTTTTTTGTATCGGTAAAAAATATTTATATTCTGTCAAACACGTTGTTTAATAATTAAGAAAACCTTAATTAATGTTCAGTGACACTCACAAATAACGATTAAAAATTAAGACGAAAAATCAAAGATACATTAAGAGAAAATTGCTTATACATTTTTGTATTGGTAGCAGCGAATGGGCAAAGATTATTGACCTGGAATTTAACATAGCAGAACGAATGTTAGCAAGAATATTACATGAAACACATTAAAGTTTGGTATATATGATTTTACATTAAAACTTATTTTTTAATTGGGAAAGGTGTTTATTTAAAATAATATATAGTTACATTTAGAATACATTTATTTTTAAAGAAAAATCATTAGAATAAATAGCCAGAATGACTATAAAGAGTAAGAATTACCACTATAAGGAATAATCTCTACAAAGAGCAAGAAAAACACGTTTAAGGAAATGATTTCTTCTGATGTTATAATTTGGGAGTCCCAAGAAAAACGTATATTGATTAGTCACTTATTGATTGCGTTTTTGGTGTCATTGACTGTGATAAACGATCCACGACGGATGTTGGGGGAAAAACTTCTAGAGAACTCTCAACCGCTGCAGAATCAGTCACTAACTGACTCAATAATACATTTTACACTGTTTTGCTCTGTGCACAACTTGGAAAAGAAAATAATGTTAATAACTGGAAACCAGTGAGTGCCATCATGACAAGTGATCTAAAATTTGTTGACTACTGTTACGGTTTGACTCATACGCATATTTAAAATTAAATCATTAATAAATAACCTATTATATTTTAGATTTGAGTAATTTGGTTAGATTATTAAGGCTAAATTTTGGTACCATAAGGTATTATTAAGGTACCTAAAAATTATTTGTAACTTTAAAGTCTACGTATAGAATTTGTATACTCGTGCATTTTTCGTTGTAAACTTAATATATAAAACTTATATACCACTGACTGACTGATTCACTCACTCACTCACTAATCACGAAATCTCAAAAACCACACAACGGATTGTAAAGAAATTTGGATTAAGATTATTTGTGGAATGAAGCCTGCGGGAACAGCTATTTGTTTAATAAATATGTGTAGGTTTTTCGTAGTTATATAAATACTTCATTAATTTTGGAACAAATTAAAAGTTTATATTTAATATAAATAGGAATAAATTAGCTTATTGAGGTTTTTGCCGTGATTAAAGCCTCAATTGTTGATGTCGGTGTACAGTATATCATAGTCAAAAGGTTATTTTTAAACATTTCTAGAGGAAACTTGAAGTAGTAATAAATACCACGAAATGGCACAGAATCATGTATAGCAAATTTGGCGTCTGAATAAAGTTTTAAGATAAAAATTAATATTTATAATTAAAAGAAAGCTAAGATAAAAGTAATAGGTTTGTTTGCTATAGGTCTTGCTAAAACAAATTAATATAAATAACCATGCGAGTAATTATACATCCTATTCCTATAAACGTAGTATTGAAAACTATGTTGGATTTATGAATTTTATGAGGTTTGTACATTCATAGTATTATTGAACTTTTGATATATTTGTATTAATATTAGTATTATTTATTGTTTGGTATTCAATGAGATATTTGGTTAAAATTATAGTTTTTCCCACATCACTTCTACAAAATAATTTGAAATTGCATATTAATAACTTTGTTTTTGTAAGTAATTCCTTTAGTTGGTACTCTTTTGTCTGAGCAGCTTATCTAGGCAGTAGACTTTTTACAAAAGTCAATTCTAGTGATAATGTCAAAAACATATAAAAAATCGATTTATCGTGATATCGTTATTTATAGTAAATAAATAGTCGAATACGCGTTATCGAAACAATACTACAATTATTTCGATCAGTATTGCAAATCGTTACTGAATTTTAGTTTAAAGATGGAATCGTTTATTTGAGTAATCATAGTGTAAGGAATTTTGTTTTTTAATTTAACATATTCCCAGCAGAATAGTATATTTTATTTATACTTGTAAAAATTACACAACTCCCAGTTATATTTGTATTTTGTTTTATCCTTAAAAAAAAATGTACAATGGTAATTTTAATATTATTTGCTACCTGGTAAACGTATGACCCGGATATTAAATATTAAAACTTGCTGAAAACAAATCCATAAATATCATATGACCAAGAACGTGATATATTATTTGATTTCTGAATGAGAAACAACTAAACTAACAATATTCAAGCTAACAAAGTTACCCATCAAAATATATATTTTTTTAACTAATAAGTCAAAATAAAGAGAAAATCTGAAAATAAAACTAGGTGAGAAACGTTTCAGATCAAGTAACACGTCATTACGAGATAAGCCTTTTTGCTGCGCTTGCGATAAAAACAGGTAAAGAGGAAAGTGCACCACCTCGGTAAAGTAACTCCAGTTTTTACTGTAAAGTAGCTCCAGGGGCATTTTTGCAACGCTTGCGGTCGCTGTTGTTGTGGGTTGATGAAAGACTGTTCTTTTATTTTTTTACATTCTGTGAATTTATTTACTACTTCTGATAAAATGCCACAAGGGCAACAATCTTAAGATCTTGCCAGTGCCGTCAGTGAATTGTAGAATAATTATGTTTCTGGTTGGTTCAGTATGGCCGAACTATTTTTTTGTATATTTTTTTATCGGCGCTCATTAACTGAAGTATGAATTACATTTTCAATTATATTTGTCAATTTCTCATTAATAAATAATTTAAGTATAATGGTGATAATTGAACGGATGAACACAACAAAGGAACATGACTGTTAAACATCACCATATTTATCAGACACACACATTTTACCACTGTAGTTTTAAAACACGAACTAATTAATTATATATACAAATGTATACAAACTATTACACGTAATGATGATTTGTTTAAAGTCAGATGTTCGGCATAACAAATAATAACTATTTAAAAAACTTCAAGTTAAAGACGAAATGACAAATTATGAACATTATACCCAAATTACTCAATATGGTTACCGTAGTTAATGTTTTTACTCAATGATATTTTTTGTAAAACTGCTTTTTAACAGTCGTTAACCCCTGCATTGACAAAGAGTCTCAAAGATTACCTATATCTACGGGTAACAAAATGTTTAGGACACATATAAAACGCATTAATTCACAACTGGAACATACGATGTTTTATTTTAGAAATCATTTTAGATTTTTCAAAACGCGTTTCTTTCCTTGGGACTGTACAAAGGAGACATGTTGACATCGATACGGTACTGAGGCTTAGAGCCGATGAAATAGAAATGTTTTAGAACCGGGGTTGGCTCATGTTCGCTTCATTCGTCTTTTTATTGCACAAAATGCTAGCGAGAAGCAATACGATCGAACGGAAATTTTAATTTATGAACACATTAGTGAATGAAACAGTTACATGATGGTGAATGGCAAAATTGAATTCTCTCCCACACACACTAGTAAATGAGTGAATTGAATTTTTGTTTTATTTAGAGACAGAAAGCCCCGTTGGTAAAGTAAAAATGTAATTTATGCAGTTCTTGTATTAGCTAATAACCCTCCCGTATTAAGCCTCTTAAATTGGGATTTAGATTCAGTTGTACAAAGTGGCCCAAGTCACGAAAATTTCGGTTTCTACCCGTTAGTACCAGAACCGTTAGGGAAATACTATATAAACACCTTCGGCTTTTCCAGGCCGTAACATAAGTTTTAACTGAAAATGTTAAAGTAAAACAGGATTAATATAATGTTTGTCATCTGATTCAGATTGATACTTACCTACATTATTACTAAATATTCACTCATTCACAACACACATTAAAGAATATGAATAGATTTTACATAGTTATAGACCCCATGTAAAATATTCTACTGGGTATATGATACCCAGTGGAATGAGTTACTTCCTTTGGTCTAATGATTTGAATTAATAATACAATGAAAATAATTAGAAATTATTAATATTAGTTATATAATAATACTAAATATAATTAATGATTTACTTTTGTTTTGGTTTGTTGACCAACATTGGGAAATCATTCATAAACAACCTTTATACACCTGTAGCAGATGTTCTAATATTTATAAATATTTTATTTTATTGCATTTATGTAAAGTAGTTCATGGTATTAACAAATCATACATTTAATATAAAATATCCCATAATCGTTATATGGATATATAATTTTTAGTTAAGAGAAAAAAAACAACAATAGTTCAAATAACATTGAGTAAGCTTGTAAAACTATTGATTTTTACTATTCAATTGGCTTTTGAAGTTTCAATAGTTAATCAATTCCATCACACTGAGTTTTTATGTTCGAAATCAATTTATTCGGATGAAACTTTTACAATGGCTTCTGCATGTTTCATTTACTGCTATATAATTAGTCAGACTTGATGACTGCCAAACTGACCTCATCCGTATACATCCAATTGACAATAAGTGTTCAAAATATTTGTTGGTATTATATCACTTACAACACGTGACAAAATATACGGTAAGTATTTTATATGATGTGTGATACTTGTAATAAAAGGAGAAAACATGTTGACGATGACGCATTTACTAAAGACATGGGCCAATGTAGAGGAAATGTTTTAGAGCCAGAGTTGGCTCATGTTCGCTCCATTCTTCTCTTTTATAGCTCGAGATGCGTTAAGCGGTGCGCGGTCTTGCTGTTGAAATCGTACGGAATTCAGGAATTATAACAAGTTATGTATACACATTTATTGAGATATTTTTTAACTCAGTTACTTATTTTTCTTTTTAGAATTTACAATAAGGCAAATAAATTTCGGGTCAACACTATAAAGAGTTTTACATGGTTTCACGTCAAATTGCAATAGTTGTGGAAAATCCAAAAACTCAGATTTAGCTCACAATACATTTGAGGAAACATTACACTCAACTCAACATAACAAACTCAAGATGGCGGTGAACTAGGGCGTTAAATATCAATGCTCGTTCGTTAGTTTGGTGTTTAACGGGGCATTAGCATCATCTGAATTCTTAATTATATCATAGACATGATTTTAGATATCCACGTTTTTAAGAAAGTAGTCTTTATAAATTATCAGTAATAATAAGATTTGAGTGAAACTGTCAAAGTTTAAGAGGAAATTCAAATTGTTTTTGTTGCGCCAAACTTTATACAGTATAGGAGAATTTGACTAATCTTGTAAGAATTCTTAAAACCATCCAATCCCAATCCTTTCAAATCTAAAATCAAAGAAAACCGAACGGAATAAACTAAACCAACCTACCATAAATGAACCAACCTTACCCTACTGCCTCCCTCTGAGGACCAGCATGAGTACAGCGTTGGCAGGTCCAAGGTCCAGCGTCGCCAGAGACCAAATTGGACGACCTTGAAAAAACCACGTAAGTAAATAGTAAGTATTGTATATAAGAAATAGCATAGTTGGTAGAATCGTTAAAGATCCATCAGGTTTTAAGCGCTTAGAAAAAAGATTTTCAGTGTTAATTATTCTCCATAGAATTATAAAATCAAATTCAATGAGCAATATAAAAATCGCATGTAATAAAATGCTTCATATTAATAGTTGACTCCAGTACCGTTTAATATGTCATCAGTAATAGTATGTATTCAAAAATAATAAAGGATTAATATGTGACACTTTTAATTTTGATTTTCCCTGAGGTTATCCAGTGACATGACATTCTTTCGTAACCTTTTTTGTAGATTAAATAACGGACTACTATTGAAATTTTGAGTTGGCACTGTTACACTCCAAAATGAATAATGCATATCTCATCGTTGAGTTGTGTTAATTATTATAGAGATGAAGGAAGTTTAATGTACGTATTCTTTACAACACAAAGTTAGCTTTGAAACATGTTTTGAGAGCCTTATTGCAACTGCTGGGAATCCTATTAGGTGAAAAGTTGGAAACAAGCTTACATTCATGTTGTTTTGGTAAGAATAGTTAGAAAAAAAATTTACATTTGTTTTTTCATGGTTTGAGTTTCCCATCATTAAATGTAAAGACTGGTACACTGCCGACGTCAATTTATTTGTCAACCTAAGCAAGTAAATCAACTTGACAAATACATGTACAAAATTTTCTTTTTAAGATGTTTCTAATTTTAGAACACCAAGGGGAAGCGAATAATCTTTTGCATTAATTCAAAGAGGACAATGATAAAATGAACAACAACTTAATTGTATTGAACCATTTTGATTTGAGCTTACATTTTGCTTCTGCAGTTACTGTGGTGTGTAGTAGACTGGAGAGCACATAGCCAATTAAGCTGCGGGCCAACAAAGTTTGGTTTAATTAAATGTACATAGTAACCGCAGGACTTTATGTCGGGCAGAGTAGGTGCACATGATACGAGAGGGATGTCGCTGCTTTAGGTTGAACCTAAGGTTTGGATTTATTTATAGTGTAAAATAAATTGCAGTATACAATATACGCTATTAGTAAAAACAGCAGATGGTGGAATGTTATTATATTATATCATTTATTTTAATTTTTCTTCTGTAATATTGCACATTAATCTTAAGTATTCTTTCATTAAGATCACATTTCATCATATATTTACTTTAGTTCTTAGGGTTGTAGAAAAATACTAATTGAAATACTCCAATTCAGAATAAATAATTTCATCAATGAATTTTACTTGATTAAAATTGTTGAGACCTCTGTCGTGGACACATGTGCAACTAACTGGCAACTTCTTGCATCGAGTAACACTATGTGCTCAAACGCGTTGAGAACTTGACGAATTGCCGAACTACACGGTGTTCCCAAGACATATCTTACCAAAGAGATTTGAGAGACTAAATTATATTTATAAAATGTTTACTTGACAAAAATGTATGATTATCTTATCTTTCGTTAATGGTAAAACATATTGTATGTGACAGCTATTGACATTATTGTAAAATTGGTATTTTTTTAATGTTCAATGTAATTGCACACACGACGACATGGATATGCTTAATTAATTAGCTATTGATCACACTAGTTTAGCTTTCAAAATATGAATTGGAATTTTTGTTTTGACAAAAAACAATTTGAAGACTATTTTCCTGCGCATAATAGGTTATTATTGCAGCAAATCTCCTGTGATTTGTCTTTTAACTTAGCCAGATTTGTAGAACTTTTAAACAAAGGATTTACAATGTTTTGTGCAGGACTGTGGCAGACAACGTCAACACATACACATATACATAAAATATGGTTAAAAACATAATGTAATGACCAACAAAAGTGATACCACATTGTAATATAGAATAGTTAGCTTTATTTTATATAAAACCCCCATTTTGATGTCAACTATGCTTGACAATCCCATCTACACATGGAAGATATAAACCTACTTTTAATTATTAACGTGACCAACAAATACTAAAACTTTAATAGCGTGAAGGCCTATGTTATTTTTGAATATTTTACAAGTTTTAAAACATGTTTAACAAATATCAAATATATTTACATGTTATATGAATGTGTTTTGCAAAGATAACCCTTTAAAACACCTATGGATTTCCTATGTTATCAACTTATTGCAAGAATAGAATTTAAAGAATTATTTAAGTTCAAAAGGCTAACAGAGAAAATCAGACCCCTTATTATTTTACAATTACATAGAACTGATTTTACATTCATTTTATTTGTTTAAATATCATTGTTGGTGGTGTGGACTTTATATTATTTAAGGAACTATTGTGTACATTTTCCATTACTAATAACTAATACAAAGCAATGTATACATAACCGAATAAGTAGGGATACGCTTATGGAAAAACGATTTATAGTGAGAACTCCGCCCCCAAACACAGATAGAGTCACAATCGCACATTTGACTCTATTCGGACTGGATTTAAGTGTCTATGGATAAAGTTAATTATTGTTAAGATTCTAACAGCTGGCTGAAATGCATTGACAGGAATCTGTTATTTATTAGTTTGTTTACAAACAAATAAACTCATCAAGACGTTTTAAAGGTAAACAGTAGCACGCGTGACGCTGAATTAGCAGGGATAGTCAGCGCTATATTCTCCTCTGAACTTGGGGGGCAAAAGTAAAATAAAATAATATGGGATTTCCCTACTTATAGGGTTATGTATACATTGTACAAAGTTTCACACTGATTGGTAATACAAAATGAACTTTGTTTTACTAATCAGTAATGACATATGACCACAATATAATTTCTTAAATAACATTATAAATATTAGTCAAGGCAGTTGATAATAATAGTAATGAATAACTTAGGCCTTAGGTCTACTACAGGCACATCAACCCAAAGGTTAGATAACTGTGTTAGCCAAAATTAACCGGAATCTATTACCTGTACTTTGAGACATCACAAAGGGTATATATAGAAAAAAATCACTATACGACTGAGGTTTTGGCGGCACTTACAGTGGTAAATGGCCTCAAAAGGCCGTTAGGGAATGAAATTGACGAAACCTCTCAATTGCTGCAGACTCCCTCATAGTATCTCTCTCCTAAACTTGTTTTAAGGCATTAGTACTCACGCCAAAAGATGTAAGATTAAACCTTTTCACTTTTGATAAACTCGCATTTTTACTTTCTCCCCCTTATACGTATTATATGGAGAAAGTATTGTTTTCGTCAAAATTTGGTGGAAATATTCGTTTTGGTGCTCCCTGAACCCAAAAAAGTGATTTTTGTGTACAGAGCTAAACTCCTAACCAATGGTCCGATTTTTATGAATTTGGTATTCAATGTTATTCTTATGGGGAATACAAAAATTACTATTTCTCTCTTACTTATTGATCAATTTAGTTCAAACTAGATATCCTTGTCAAGTTAGCATTGACCAACAAAGGAAATTCAAAATAATATGTTGCCCCTAAATAACCCTGAGGGGGGAATAGGGGGCATTTCCCCTCTCAAAACCACGTTTGTAGCGATGGATTCTGTAATGCCTCCTAAACAGGGTTTTGGGTGGATATTTTTTCAAACAACTGGTTTATAAGATTTTCTGTACATTCGACCGTGCTTTGTATTCTATATTTAGTAAATAAGAAGTAATTTATCCATTAAAGTTGGGCTAAAAGGGAGAAAGTATGTGTCAGTTTCCTGATACCGTTTATTTTTGGAAGTGATAGCTCATATTAAACTCATATAATCTTATCCAAATTAAATGGATGGCTCAAGTTTAGAGGACGTGTATGAGAAAGTATCAACGCAAAAATATTTGAAGGTGTGAGTTTTAACAAATTATATCTGGATTAAAGAATGAATAAATATTCAAAAATACAACTTTATTTAACCATCATAGCAGCAATAAATATTTTCAAAAATATCAGATATTATAGAAATAACTTTAGTGTATGACTAGCTTTCTGTGAGAAGAGATATAGAGGTAAGCGTAATGTTAAAACACCTCAAATAGATTAAAAACTTGTCTTTGTTGTTTGAGAACAAAATGGAGCTTACACTGCCAAATTACACAGGTTTAATATACACTGGCACAGTAACAGAAGACCCATAAGAATTCACCGACGTATAGAAATGTTAGCAAGACACGCATTAGGATCAAGTAGTAACGTTAATAACGGGATTACGATCCTTTCTAGCGCTTGAAACAAGATCAGGTAAGTGGTAAATGAAAGATCACAACGGTGTAGCTGTAGTTTTTACCGGCAAGAATGCTGCTTTTGTTCATAATTTTGACCAGACTAAAACTCGGCTTTATTTAAGAGATGTTGTTTGTACTTGCGAGTGGTTTTAGCGAATTTCCCCTATATGGAAGAAGATATTACCGTAGGTCTCATGGTAAGACTTAAGCCCGAGACCATGATAACTTTTCGTTTTGAGGCCCCCAGATGCCAAAAACGATTTAGTTATATATATGTGTCCGTAAGCACGATAACTTTCGTAAAAATGGTCCGATCTTGATGAAATTTGGTAAAAACGTGTAAGGCATGATCTTTTTTCTTGAGTTCGAGAACCAGACAGGTCGCTCTATTTTAAAGGGGGTTTCACCCCAAAAATTTGGTTTTTTGATCTTTTTACTCGTAATTCTTTGCAAACTTAAACTTTTGTTTACACCATTAAATTTAGCTTAACAAAACAAACAATTTGGTATTTTGATAATCGCTCTACGTCAATTGGTTACCGAGAAATTAAAAGTGCTAAACAAAGTAAGATGCCCAATGTTAATATTATGGAGAATAAGTAACCGGAATTAACTCTATACAGCTATTAAGTTTGTGTTTATTTGAATAATCCTATCAACTAATATTTCGAATTATCAAACAAGGTAATTAAATTATTAAACTTAAAATACTTGCACTATTATTTATTATTATGTTATGACTCAATAACGTGGTATAGTTTATTTGTGTTTTCACGATTTAATGTTCATAAATCTTAAACTAAACTAATAACTTTTGTTTACATTAAATAAAAACTGAGTTAGCTGCGGATCTACAGTTTTCACTGGATGAACCTCCAGGACACTTACTCTGCAGACTGATCGCCGTGAAATCCTTATAAAGCCGGGAAACGGAACAAGCTAACGAGTTTGAAATCCCAAGATGAAAGCAATTCCGTCAAACAATTTAATACAAAATTGTATTCCTAGATTTTAAATTATATCAAATTAAATGATTTGTAATTGATAATTGTGTACCTGTTAGGACAAATATTAATGCACGATAAATTACGTTATGCAGCACTATAAAATATATCTAAACTTATGCAATATATGGATACAATGTGGTGAATATACAGAACTATGATACAATGCAATTAGGGCAATTAGTTTCGTTCAATCACATCCCGGTCCCGGCCGACTCCTGTAAGATCATGAGCGGTCACTTCTGGCTTGCCCATGTGACTAATGCCGTTACGGTACCTAGCTGTATTTAGTTCACCACATAGGTCAATAGCCTATGGTGACGGCCAGTTGAGGTTTTTTATTTAAAACAAAAACAAAAACATCGTTTATCATCAGGCCCAATCGGAGTATGACGTAATATTCTTTCTGGGACTGATGATGACCGGCGTGGTTGGACAAAATCGGTTGCCTTGTACAAGATGTTCTGTATGTTTACCGTCTTGAGTGAAAATAATAATTAAACCAATAATATTTGTTTTAACAATTGTATATTACGATATGAGTACAGATAATGTAGTTATAGTCGAATGGTAGTTTATAAAAAAGTATGTTACCTTTAAACAATTAGATACATTTTAACTTTGTTCATATTTTTAAGAGTTCAGAGTTATGCTCACATCAAGATAACCAATTAATACTTTGAGCATTCGTTTTTAATTGTTGGATAAAAGTTAATATTCCGTTCTAAACCATGGTGGGCACGATTAAATCAATTTCTGTTGGCGAATACGACCAAATTTTCACCCAAACTTTTACTGAACCTGCTTAAATCATACGTGAATTTGGTATTCGTGCAGTCTCCACACTTAACCCAACATTCGTAATGAGCACGAACATTCGGCCGTATTTCCGAATAACGTGAGACCACCTGTAAGGGTAAAAAAGCAGAACATATAGTAGATAATTCAACAGTTTGATTTGGAAATGTTTGACTTAATTTATAAGATATATAAATTAATTTGTTTTTTTTAAGCTAGGTCTAAGTTCAGAAACATGTATGAAATGTTACACGATGAAAGGCCTAAGCGAGCGTTCAGCGTTAGCACCTGGGTTCCCTGTTTGCTTTTAATTAGGATTATAAGCATATCCTCCCAATGTGCGAGTATAAAACTCAATAACATTTCTAAATAAAGCTTTTATTTTTTTATTTTAGTGCTCTGAATCAAGCTTATACCCTAAAACCCCTTTACATTTGTGAAGTAAATTGTCGACGTAATTAGTTTATGTCTCGTGTTCTGTAGTAATCACTTACTACACTGCGCTCTGTTGTAATAAAATAAAACCTCACACACAGTTGTAAATGTACACACTGTCTCTAAGTGTTCAACCAAAAGTTAAGCGATAGTAATAATTTTCAAAACACCTTTATGAAATAATTTATTGTATTCCTTCAATAATGGTGTTCTTTTTTGGTTGAAAATTACAGCCCAAGCATAAATATATTCAATTTAAAATATTTCTTAAAGGTTAGTCCAATTTTATATGATGTTTCAGGGCAGTAGTTTGCAGTGCTTAAATATTTGAGAAAAATATGTATACATGAATTTTCCTGATGTAAAACTGGACAATAAATCAGGACTCCTTGCGTTATAAGGGCCAAAGTCCTTTTAAATGTCTTTACTTATATGCAGTAGTGTTTGCTAAAGCTACGTTATTGAAAATATATATTTAAAGAAAAATAAACGATGATAATATCCCAGTCATGCTGTCAAATTATTATACGGAATTTTTTATAATTATTACAAAATTGTGCATCAGGATTTCAATATAAATACGGAAAATAAAGAAGGAGGTTAACAACTGTTTATCCTTCGACCCCCTCACAGTTTTTGACATAGTCCCTACTGACCGTCCTCCCGCCATGGTAAAGTTGGATTAGTGTTAGAAGGAGATATGAAATGCTTTATTTTTATTTTAATTTTCTAGTTGTTGCCAGTAATTGTTATTTGCTGGATGGGTAGTGCAGTAGTTAGTGTGCTCACCTCGTAATTCGATGTTCACCAGATCAATCCTGATCAAAATCTGAAAAACTTGTGTAGGTTTGATTACTACAGTTCGATTGTAGCACAGTTGTCATTTGTCATTAAGCTTGATGGTTGAATGTTATTGATGGTTTCAAAGAATGTTTGCTCCTTGCTGTCTTTAGATAGTAACAATACCGGATTTAAAATAATAAACTCTTATTAACAAAAAATAGAAGCGACTCAAATAATGATTCAAACTCTGGTCAGTAAATATTTAAAAAACAAGATTAAAAGTTTTCTCAAGGCAATTTAATGCATGATAAAATTTCAACTTTACGCCTCTTTGGACAGTTCATTTGAGGTTTCCACTCAACTGTTTTACACGCGGTTTGTTATCAAAGATATATTTGCACAATTTACTAACATTTTTTAATAAAACCAATTTTATCCCATTTTATCACTACTTTACATTTCTATAACCAGCTGATAGTTAAAACACTTATATTGCGTATCTAAGAACAGACAATAGATATAGGTTGTAGCAAAAGGGAACAGCTGGCACAGAAAATCATTAGGGGCCAGAATCTTACAACGATGCAATGCATATATTGTAATTACTGAAGTCGATTTGGGCTGATCCAAAGTAGATGATATTTGATCTCATATGTTACAATTACGATACAGTCTACACGTAACCCCATGTAATGACAACCCCTGTTATTCATTTTTTGTTTCGCCCCTTGAGCTCAGAGTAAATATAGCGCTGACGTTCGTATTGTTTCTCCGTGACTCCACGAGAGGCGCTTCATTCAACCCACCAAACGTCAAAAAAAGTTTATTTCCTAAACGATAGAATAAACAGGTTATGTACTGTCATCTGTCATGGAAATAAATTTTATCAACCGTCAAATGTTTCAGACCTGCCGACTGGATATGTCCGTAAACACTCTAAAACGATCTAACGTAGAATATTTTGAATAAGACAATGATGCGATCTGCGAAGATAATCGTGAACTACCCTAGGAATTTATTTGTAAACGTGTATTTAATTACCTATGGCTCCTGGTAGCTCAGAGGTAAAGTCGCTGACTAGCAAGTCAGACGTGGTCGGTTTGATCCCGGTCCCAGCCAACTCCTGTGAGATCATGAGCGGTCATCTATGGCTTGCTGTCTTTAGTTCACCGCACAAGTCAATTGCCCATTGTGATGGGCAGTTGAGGTGAAACAAATTAATCAGCTTATTCACGGATAGAAGTTGTAAGTGACATTGTGCTAGTTTTGAAAAACTATAAATATTCCATTGTTGGTGACATTTCCCGTAGGGTACCATTCAATACTCAATCTTAATACTGTGTCCATGAAATTTCGATGGGCACCAACTAGTTTTAAATATTACATAGCTTGATTTTAAATATCCACTTATGAATGCTAATATACGTAATATTAAAGTGCAGGTTAAAATTACCACAATTGTAGTAAATACAAATACAAATTTCATTAAAGGGTTAATTATGTAGCTTAGGCCCTTAACCATGTGTGGATTATTCAACGATGCGTTATCAAAGGCGCATATGCCACATGCCACTAATTGCCACTTCTACAATAATCCAGCTGTATCATTTAGTAAATACGTATTTAAAGAGTTGAATTTGCAATATGTTTCACAACAAAAGATGACTTCGGTTTCAATTAACTTCAAAAATATTTCATCTTATTACTTATTATACTATACAGTAACGTAACTATGGAAATAAACTCATAACGCGGATGCCTATGAGAGGGTACGACTCGTTCATTTCGTTATAATACATTGTAAATTTGACAATTTGTTTTTATTAGACAAAAATAATAAGAGTAAACATTTGTATACAAACTTGTGAGTCTCAGGGAGTGTCAGGGGATGAAGAGATGATTACTATTAAAATAAACTATATTATAGAAAAATTACGATTATATTAGTTTTATGAGACACAGTTTCATGAGACGTTGATACGTCAGAAATATGAGCTACGTAAAAATAGTTTGTTGTGGAAAAATATATGAAACTGTATTGTATTACTACTTATATATCTTGAATGTCATGTAGAATGCTTGTGTGTAGCTGAACTAAAAATAAAGTCTGAGTGTTTTTGAATAAATATTAAAAGGGATTTTATATACACCTAACTAATATTTAAAACACCGAAAATGGTAAAAGGTTTGTCAGTTGGGAACCGCCTCTACTGGCTCAAAGCAGCTTTAATGAGATTTTTCTATGATTTTCTATGGTTTAATAATTAACTTAATCCCGCGCCCCCAATCTATTATTCTCGCAAAGAAACGGCAGTATGCATAGTAGGCTTGTTTTAAACTCATGCCTAGTACAATTGTTTTCCATATCGATCAAGCAATGTATTATAATTAATTAACTTGTATATATGGGTTTATCAACCATATTGTTAATTAATAGTTATTTAGAGATATTATTATTATATTGTGAATGTCGGAGGTCATTTTGAAGAAGAAAAATAAATGGATTGAATCTATATCCCCTAGTTAATTGGGTTGTTTTTTCTTTAATTAATTTATTATTTATACATAAAGCCCATAGGAAGGACGGGTTAGCTAGTTTAACAAACCGACGTTCTCTAAGAATAAGTTATCGGCAACTTTATTTAGATTACATTGTCATATCAAAACATTAAGTAGTTACCTTTTCTCATATATAATGTTAAATTTAAATAATGCAATGCAAACCAGTATGCTTAAGAAAACTGTATAAGCATAAAACATGTAGGTATCCAAGTTTTGCAACCCATGCCGTATTACGAGTATACTAAGTCTTACTTAATCTATATAATCATAATTATCAACCTAATTCAAAACAAAGTAAATATTCTAAGTTAAGTAAATATTCATTGTATCGTTTGTTGAATTTTTGAGAAGAAAATGTGAATATGCAAACACCTTGTAGTCTATAAATTTTTTTGGGCATGTTCACACGATCCTGAATAAAATATAAGATAGGACCAGGGATAATATTCAATGTTGCGATGGGAGTCTGGAGGCTTAGAGACACTCTCTAAAGAGCTGGTATGATTTAAATTGAGTCCCTATAGACAGTAAATACGCTCTTGTCTGACTCCGCTTTAACCGTGATCGGTTTAACCGCCCCTTCCCAAGTAAACAAAGTAGAGTTTACTTTAACAACTCCAAGACAGCAGTACGTTTCAACCGTCCTTTTCCAGAAATTCCCATATTTCCGATCATGGTAAGCGATTTACTCAAAGAAAACGTGTCCGTAAAGTTAAGTAGGTTTAAATATGTTTATAAATCCTGGATAACTGACAGTGGATCACTTCACTACTGAGAGTGAGCCGTGACAGAGTCCCGCCGTGCGATGTCACGCCTCTTGTAAAATTGTTTTCGATATAGTGATGTTGGTGTTCTGCCGATGTTTGAGTCTGACGCCACACCGGAAGCTGTTACCTCGTTGGGCGTCCTTGCAGGGTTGTGTCCCCCTGAACTGCCGTTTCCGCTACGGGGTTGTCTCCTCAGAAGCAGGGTTGGTCTGTGATCCCCTGAACTGCCGTTTGGCGCAACGCGGTTGTCTCCTCAGAATCAGGGTCGGTCTGTGATACCCTGAACTTCCGTTTGCAGCAACGCGGTTGTCTCCTCAGAAGCAGGGTTGTTCTGTGTCCCCATAAACCGCCGGTTACCGCAACGCGGTTGTCTCCTCAGAAGCAGGGTTGGTCTGTGACATTCTGAACTGCCGTTTGCCGCAACGCGGTTGTCTCCTCAAAAGCAGGGTTGGTCTGTGATGCCCTGAACTGCCGTTTGCCGCAACGCGGTTGTCTCCTCAGAAGCAGCGTTGGTCTGTGTCCCCCTGAACTGCCGTTTGCCGCAACGCGGTTGTCTCCTCAGAAGCAGCGTTGGTCTGTGTCCCCCTGAACTGTCGTTTGCCGCAACGCGGTTGTCCCCTCAGAAGCAGGGTTGGTCTGTGACCCCCTAAACTGCCGGTTACCGCAACGCGGCTGTCTCCTCAGAAGCAGGGTTGGTCTGTGACCCCCTGAACTGCCGGTTGCTGCAACGCGGTTGTCTCCTCAGAAGCATGGTTGGTCTGTGACACTCTGAACTGCCGTTTGCTGCAACGCGGTTGTCTCCTCAGAAGCAGGGTTGGTCTGTAATGCCCTGAACTGCTGTTTGCCGCAACGCGTTTGTCTCCTCAGAAGCAGGGTTGGTCCGTGTCCCCCTGAACTGTCGTTTGCCCCAACGCAGTTGTCTCCTCAGAACCAGGGTTAGTCTGTGACCCCCCTAAACTGCCGTTTACCGCAACACGGTTGTCTTCTCAGAAGCAGGGTTGGTCTGTGATCCCCTGAACTGCCGTTTGCCGCAACGCGGTTGTCTCCTCAGAAGCAGGGTTGGTCTGTGATCCCCTTAATTGCCGTTTGCCGCAACGTGGTTGTCTCCTCAGAAGCAGGGTTGGTCTGTAATGCCCTGAACTGCTGTTTGCCGCAACGCGTTTGTCTCCTCAGAAGCAGGGTTGGTCTGTGACCCCCTGAACTGCCGGTTGCTGCAACGCGGTTGTCTCCTCAGAAGCATGGTTGGTCTGTGACCCTCTGAACTGCCGTTTGCCGCAACGCGGTTGTCTCCTCAGAAGCAGGGTTGGTCTGTAATGCCCTGAACTGCTGTTTGCCGCAACGCATTTGTCTCCTCAGAAGCAGGGTTGGTCCGTGTCTCCCTGAACTGTCGTTTGCCCCAACGCAGTTGTCTCCTCAGAACCAGGGTTAGTCTGTGACCCCCCTAAACTGCCGTTTACCGCAACGCGGTTGTCTTCTCAGAAGCAGGGTTTGTCTGTGATCCCCTGAACTGCCGTTTGCCGCAACGCGGTTGTCTCCTCAGAAGCAGGGATGGTCTGTGATCCCCTTAATTGCCGTTTGCCGAGACGCGGTTGTCTCCTCAGAAGCAGGGTTGGTCTGTAATGCCCTGAACTGCTGTTTGCCGCAACGCGTTTGTCTCCTCAGAAGCAGGGTTGGTCCGTGTCCCCCTGAACTGTCGTTTGCCCCAACGCAGTTGTCTCCTCAGAACCAGGGTTAGTCTGTGACCCCCCTTAACTGCCGTTTACCGTAACGTGGTTGTCTTCTCAGAAGCAGGGTTGGTCTGTGATCTCCTGAACTGCCGTTGCCCCAACGCGGTTGTTTCCTCAGAAGCAGGGTTGGTCTGTGTCCCCCTGAACTGCCGTTTGCCGCAACGCGGTTGTCTTCTCAGAAGCAGGGTTGGTCTGTGATCTCCTGAACTGCCGTTTGCCGCAACGCGGTTGTCTCCTCAGAAGCTGGGTTATTCTGGGACCCCCTGAACTGCCGGTTGCCGTAACGCGGTTGTCTCCTCAGAGGGACATCGTCTATCAAAGATTACTCCTCGTCACGTAATTGTTTGTCAAATCTTTGTTTAAAGTACTGTTTTATGTCGTCGTTTTTGTTCCGTGTAAATTTTATGTGATGATGGTGTGCTAAGCAAGCTTAGGAGGTCAAATGGGGTCCCGGAGTGGAGCGACATAGTCGTCATGGGCTTCGGCGGAGTGGTCACCCAAGGTTTACCCCCCTCCACGCCTGTCTCACTGGATCTGGGCCTCTCTTCTTCCTGTCATGTCACCCTTCGGTGGTCGCCATCTGTAAATTGACCCACCCAGTTATAGAAAAAAACAAATTGGCCTGCCGCAAGTTATAGAAATGTCATAGTTATTTATTTGTTTAAAAATTAATGTGCTGACCTGAAGACATGGGCTAAAGGACTTGTTGAGTTTACTCAAAGTTTAATCTCTGTTATTTAGTTTTAAGTCACAGTTTTCTACCTTCGTTAATTATTTGAGGGTCCCTACAAAGACAAATTCATCCAAGGTAAATGTTACGTTTTTTATTGTTGTCTGTTGTAATGCTAAATATATCTCATGTCTGTATTTGTTATTTATTAATTCATTTGGTAATTTACATCGAAGAACCCCACCGGTAATTATTTTTTTCAACCCATTAAACTTTTTGAAGAATTTATAATCTTGCATCATTTTTAGTAATTTGCAACTGTGACAGATAATTAAATCTTTATTATAATCTTTTGCACTTTAATCTGGAATTTGTAAACTAGAGGAAAGGTGGGGAGTAATCACATTGCAACTCGAGTTATGATGTTGGAGCAATTGATGTGTTTTGTTGTTTGAATTGAATTACAGATTAGTTCCTCTCAACTGTGAGTTGTTCTTGAACTATTCCTCAACGGCCTTCCTTGTTGTTAGGTAGGGCTGTGAGCCACCCCTCACCCCGTTTCCATGGGAGCACGCTTTCCAGCTGATGGTTCGTCTAGGTGCGGGTGCGGGGGCGTGGTTCAAGAGTCAGAATTTGTTTCTGTTTTAGTACTTTATACAGGTTTTATCTTGTACACTTTAATGAGTTAGTGTTAAAGTACTATATTTAGTGATAATTTTATTTTCTGGTGGAGTTGTTGGGTATTTCCATGTAATTACATTCCTAATTAAAATTAGTTAAATATGTTAAAAAGAAAAAAACGCAATGTATTATTTTAAAAGTAGTGAGGTAACATGTGTTGAATGTGAAGATCACTTCAGAATGTATTTAGTTGTTATTTTTAAGAGGTTGGCAGCTTCTTTTTGCCGTACTTTGACAGTCCAAATAGACTATAGATCTTTACATGGGACGTTCCCAGCAAAGCAGGGGGTGGACCATTACAGCATGAGTTGTGCAGTACTCATTCAGTTTACATGCCAGGTCTGGGATTCGAACCCAAGATAGGGTCCGCTGCTATGGTTCCGTAGTTCGTCGTCTTGACCTCTACGAAAACAACTCCCCATCATTTATGTTTATTTATGACATTTTCTTAGGATTCTTAGTTTACGTTTTAGACCGTTATGATCATAGTTAGCTTTAACGTACTATTTTAGTTATTTTTCCTGGGTGGCAGTCCCGTGTGGTCGGTTTTAAGAGAGCCATTTACACGATAAAAGTACAGTAGACCTCAAAGTTCTTACGACAAATATACAAGAAGATTATATCTACTAATTCTTTCTCTATGTTTTTGTATAGTTTATGTAAGTGCGTGTGTGGTATTATTTAAACAAAATTGTATTAGAGTGGTCAATTAAAGTTCCGACAACTTGTATCGCAAGTATACCATAAGTACGATAAGTTCCAGCTAGTTATAAACTAACTATTAACACATTTCAATAATATCTAAAATAATGTTGTAACGTCTATAATTGCTGTGTCTTGAATGTAATGTTGTAATGCCATTTTTATTTTTGTAAAGGTGGACTTATTATTGTATATATTTAATAGCATAAACTAATGAGTAGGCAATATTTCATCTAAGGGACAAGAAATGTGAGGAGCAAGGAATGATCACGGCGAATAATAGTTAACGCCATCTCAGACATATTAGTGGGGCATTATAATTTACTGTTGTATTTATTTTTTAGGATAATACTTTCGACTAATCTTTACTCAAGTGCCCGATAATTTCTTTCCAAACATAAGGTTATTATTCCTGGTATTAAAAAAGCAGTGTTTTGTAAGAATTTGACCTAACGCAGTTTTCTGTATGATTGTCTTTACGTATTTTGACTAAGTAAACTATTTATACTTATTTATATGTTCTATACCTTCCTTTAGCTGCACACAATCTCTACATATTAAAATCAAAGGTTGTCTGTTTATCCTTTATGCGCTCCTATACTAATCATCCGATTGAAACGAAACTTTGCAAGGTCATTCAGCTTAACCCTATAACGGTTTATAGCCACTACTAAAAGTTCTAGGACATTATGACTTGAACTCATTGAAACTATCAATGCTAACCTTGTGGAGTCGTGATTTCATTTAAGTTTCCACAGTAAACATATGTTGTGTTGAAGGCTCGACATCGACAGACCTCTGGGTCGGAAATGGCACCCTGCCAAACTATAAATTAAAACATAACAAACAAATACTTTACAAGCTATTCTTTCTGCCATAATCAATTCGAAGTAGTTTTTAAGCAATAAAAAAATACAATATAACAAACTTGTATGTAACTAAATGTAATACGATGTAAGTTAAAATATGTATCATACGAACTATTCCTGACATAATGCCTTCAAGTTTTCAGCTCATGAACACTTAAGCTAAGTTTGGAAGAGACACCGAACGTTTAAGAAAGTCTGAAGTTTTGACAAACAACGTGATACGTTTTTTCACAATGTTTGTTTTTTTAGTAATTAAAAAAATAATTTGAGGGGGTACCTGTTTTGTTTTGCCCATTGCTTAATATTGACAATGTTAATTTAAAAACGGTAACATTAGGTTTCAATTAAATAATTTGTATTCCAACCGTATTTGCATTTGCCCCTCCAAAGGACAACTTTTAAAAGCTTTCTTCTGGTACATACGGTTTTAATTACCGTAAATACTATTTATTTTGTATTTAAATCATTAATCACATCGTCGTATTTTTATCGTACGGATTGGTATAATAATATAAAATATTACTATTGAAACAAATATCAACAAATTCCGTGAGGTAATAATGGGGAGTGAGGACGACACAGGGCTCCATTTTAATCCCGTTATATGATACCAGGGTATCTTTGGATCGGGCGTAGTAGCCTACTTAATCTGAACGTCACCAAACGAACCATAATTTAATGATAGTATTGATCATACAATTTCTCTAAATTTATCTTCTGTATTTATGACCCAACGTGATTTGAAATACAATGCTCGCGGGGTAACTTTATACAAAACAAGAAAATTGCAGTTAGATTACAGTTGTAAAAGTAAAATAGATTGTACAAACCCTCTTTGTGTTGTGCATACTAATTATAAAATATTAAGTAATTATTCACGTTGGAAGCTGGGTGAATCATTATATTATTATTTTGGCGATCTCTCAAAAACCTTTATAGCTTAAAGTGTGACCAACAAATTGACATATTACGCTGTTAGTTTAATTCAACTGGCAAACACTCGTTAGTAGAAGAATGGTAAAACCCATTTTAAAATTGATCATGTTTACTAATTACTTACCATAGTGAATTAATTGAACCATATAATTTAGTTTAATTCATAGTTTTGTTTAAAATCGTGTAATTAAACATTTAGATTTTTATCTTTACTAAGAAGAGTTAACAACATAGAGTTAACAGCATAGACGATCCTGGGATGAATTTGTCTTTTAAGTTTTTCCTCAAAAACTTCACCTGATTTTAGAAGATTTTTAAATCTGCAAATTTCGCTCAGTACAGTTTTTAATTTTAATTTAAAAAATCTTACATGGTTTCTTGGATCCCATGTGAAGGTTTAGCACAATAATATAAGGGATTTTTAATTGATTCAGCAGTTTAGATTATGCTCTTTGATTATTTATATGTGTTTGAATCAATTTAGATGTATTGTAAATGCCTATTGTTGGTAGTATTTTTGTTTGTGGTTCAGACTAACTTTCAGAGCGCCATTTAGGTTATAGGTTATAGTGTTATAGTTGTAGTTGGTTGGTATATGGTTGTAGTTGATATAGCTTAAGTGCACCGGAAGGAGACTACAGTTTGTTAAATGTAAGAGCTAGTGTAAGCGGCTACTTTACTTAGAGCAACTTCCGCTATTAACGTCATAATATGTTAGCTTACAGTTATGTTGTTTTCTCTATATTTATTGTAGTACTAAACAATATGTTACTTTTAGACGGACGTGATTTAGAAGTGGAACTGTTTTAGCGAATTTCCCTGGAAGAAGCTATTAACGTAGGTCTCATGGTAAGACTTAAGCCCGAGATCATGATAACTTTTCGTTTTGAGGCCCCCAGATGCCAAAAACACCATTCGATCAAATTCATATATATATGTATAGGTATATATATGTGTCCGTAGGCACGATAACATTCGTAAAAATGGTCCGATCTAGATGAAATTTTTTACTAATGTGTAAGGTAGGATCTCTTTTCATGAGTTAGAGAACCAGACAGGTCTCTCTATTTTAAAGGTTGTTTTGGGGGTTTTTGTACCCCAAAAATTTGTTTTTAGATTTCTTTACGTGTAGTTATTTTTAAACCCAAACTTTTGTTTATACCATTACCTTTTAGCTTATAAAAACAAACAGTTTGGTATTTTGATCATCGCTCTACGTCAATTGGTTACCGAGCTATTAAAAGTGCTAAACAAAGTATTTTGTTCAATGTTAATCTTATGGAGAATGAGTAAAATTTTATATCTCGATTATTAATGAACAAATATTAATGAAACTTTGTATGTGGCTTCATCTGGTTGTGGTCTATTCTTATTTGCACAAAAAACGGGTTTTACTGATACTTCCTGTAGCAGCAAACCTGCGTACTCAACCCCCATGTTATTCTTATGGAGAATAAGTCAAATCTTATGTCTTCCTTAATCATGACATAAATTAATAAAATTTGGTATGTAGTTTCACCTCTCGTTGAGTTATACTGATACTTGCATAAAAACCCATTGTTATGCTCCTTGTTGCAGCAAACCTGCATACTCATCCCCCATGTTATTCTTATGGAGAATAATTAAAATATGGTATACATCGCTAATTTATAAATGTAGATTGATGAAACTTGGTATATGGCTTCATCTAGTTAAGTTATATTGATATTTGAATGACAACCCATATTTTGCGTTCCTTTTGCAGCAAACCTGCTATCTCAGCCCCAAGTTATTCTTATGGAGTATAATTCAAAAGTTATATATCGCTTATTCATGAATGAATATTAATAAAAATTGGTATGTGGCTTCACCTAGTTGAATTGTATTGATATTTGCATCAAAATTGTGTCAGCAAACCTACATACTCATCCCCAATGTTATTCTTATGTAGAATAATTAAAATATCGCTTATTTATTAATATATTTATATGAAACTTGGTAAGCGGCTTTATGTAGTATTAAGACAAAAATGTGCATCGGAGATTCGCTGAGTACGCAGGTTTTCTGTGACGGGGTATTTATTTCTCCCATTGTAGTTTTTTCTTTTATTCTGTAAAGGTTTACGAATCTATTAATACTAAGGACTATAACCATACGCAACTTATGAGGCAGTATGTTTTTAAGTCATCCTCTGGATGGCCGAATCGGGAGTCTAGTTGAGTTACTGTTCCTTGGCACACCGTACAGCACCCCTATATAGCACTATAAATCTAAAACTTGATTTGGTTCATCATTACGTAATGTTTTACATATTTTACATCAACTCCATCACCAACGACCACTACGCCGACTACAAATACAATCCTAAGCATGTTTTAGTTTTATGTTTTATGTTTTTGTACATTATAGAAAGGCTTGTCTTAGATTTGATCAGCCAAAATTACAAATCATAACGACAAAAAAGCAAATCCAACTGCTCATATTCTAGCAGTTTTTTTCTTTTTCTTACCGGGATTGCCCAGTACATGAACAGACCTCTTAGTTCTTTATTGAGTTAGTATCAGCTGCTGTTAAATTAATAATTAAATTGATTTCCATTCTTCCATAATTATTAAAATTATAACTTTGAAAGCCCAGAGAAAGCCCTAAACGTAGATGTTTTTCAAACCCCTCAAAAGGCATATATTCAAGTTAAGAGCTTTCAGTAACTCATAAACAGTATACAGTTTATAAACAGTCACTAAACTCATAAACTCATAAACATACTCATAAACAGTCACTAAACACTTAATATTATTGCCAGTAGTCTCCTGACAAAAATTAGCAGATTCTAACAAATAAAGCTATATTTTTTAATTATTTAACTATTGTAACTTCTTTGATAAAACCTCTCATGTCATAACTTATATTATAAGTTAATATCATTGATTAGATATGACTGTGCAAACTACCGTAAACAACTATGATTATTAAAACGCATTATTGTACATTTACATTTAGATATACGATTATAATTTAATGTACTATCATTTTACCGAATATCCCCTATAGGGAAGAAGCTATTACCTTAGTTGGAATTTCCCCTATAGGGAAGAAGCTATTACCGTAGTTGGCATGGTAAGACCTAGGCTCGGGACCATGGTAACTTTTCGTTTTGAGGTCCCTAGATGCCAAAAAACACCATTCGTTCAAAACTGTATATATATATAAATGCCCATGGGTGCAATAACTCTCGTAAAAATGATCCGATTTTGATGAAATTTGGTACAAACATGTAAGGCAACATTTATGACTTTAAGTTCGAAAACCAGCCAGATCGCTCTATCCAAAGGGATATATAACCCCCCCCAGTTTTCTACCCCAAAAATGTTTTTTTTGAGTTTTTTACGTTTAATATTTTAGCAAATCCAATTTTAGTTTCCACAGTTAAATTCAGCTTAAATAAACAATCAATTTGGTGTTTTGATAATTGCTCTACGTCAATTGGTAACAGAGATATTAAAAGTGCTAAACGAAATACGTTGTCCAATGTTATACTTATGGAGAATAAGACAAATTGTATATCTTGCTTATTTATCAACTTATCCTGCCGAAAATTGGTATATTGCTTCTTACTGTTGTGGTCTATCGATATTTGCACGAAAAATGTTTTTTTTGCAGATAGTTCCCGTAGCGCCAAACCTGCGTACTCAGCACCCATGTGATTCTTGATTCTTATGGTGAATAAGTCAAATGTTATCTCCCTTAATTATGAACATAAGTTACAAAAAATTCGTATGTGGCTTCACCTAGTTGAGTTGTAACAACATTTGTATAAAAACCCATTTTGTGTGTATCTTGTTTCAGCAAACCTGCATCCTCAGACATCATGTTATTCTTATAGAGAATAATTAAAATGTCATAAATAATTTATAACATTTTTTATTTTTTGTGGGTATTTACAATTATAGTTTGTTTAACTTCGGTATTTTATAATTTGCCATTGATTCTTAAATAATATTGTATAAGTATTAAATATTTATGAACAATTGTAATGACAAAACTTTAACATTTTTGTCAGTTTTGTCATTAACCTGCTTGGAATTTCAGTTGGGAGAGTGGCGAATGCGTCCCACCCCCCACTCCAACACTTAACTGCTCTTGGGGGACCATAATGGCGTGATGAGATCTTCAAGTAGAGCTAAAGCATGTTAAACTGTGAAAGGTCATCATTGTTGACTGGTGAATAAAATATAATCTATTCTCTTAAAGAAACTATTCGATCCTTGAGGGTTTTATTCAACATAATTTGTCACTTGTTCACTTCTACAAAACTACATAATATTTGGTATAAATGCTTTATTTTCACTCCGTATTAAGTTCAACTATATCGTGTTCTATGGAGGAAATAAGTGGCATTGTATTATTCTAAGTTAAAGAATATACTAAAGCCGAGAATTAATACGACACATTAACACATTGATCAACTTTAATCTTAACGCACGTAGAGTTTGTAAAACCATAAAGATAGCTAGTATAACACTGATTTAAAAATTAAATACATAAATTCATAATATTAAGTAATTCATACTTTTCTTTAAACAACTGCGTCATGTTGATACAAAACGAATATAGTTTAATATGAACTTTGAGATTATATCAGGTGCGTTAAACACTTTATTCTATTCAGTATGCTAAGAAACATTTAAAAAGCTGGTGAGGTGAAATTCTTTAAGAGCCGAATTGAAATATTAGTATTATATAATTTTTACCTGGCACTTTCAGGTGAAGTTTCACCAATAAGGTTTTTTGTGGACATTATTTACCTCAACTGAACTGGAGTGTAGGCTGATGGTTCTATTGACCCACAGACAAACAAAGAAGCCATATTGTACCTAACCATGAAAATAAATCAAGTATGTAGATTTACCTAAATCATGTATTGAGTAAATTTTAATTAATAAAATAACCCTAAGAGATATTATAGTGTTATTGTGTATTTTTCTTATTAAAACACTTTATTTAGCCTTTAACATAAATACTGTTTGCAAGCCTGTTAAAGAAGAGTAGTTTTTAATAATCATTTGATAAAGCAACATAAATATACTATTCACCATCGCATCTTTTATGGAAATGTTGAGTTTAACATAGTCAATTATATAACCTAAGTTATATAACTAGTAAAAGTTTCCTTTATTTCAGTAACAATATGACGATAAAGCTCAAAGATGTAAAATACAATCACAATCGTAACAAATTCTCAGAAGTATGGAAAGGTTTCCGATAACGCGTGTGACATAAATATATCTGAAATATTGAAGTACCAAACTTGGACAGCCTTTAATGCTTTTGAAACATATATTTTTAAAGTTTTATTTGTTGGTTACACAGTAAAAAGGTTTTTCATTATTGCATATAAAATAAACGTTCACTTAAAATATCACGCTTGTAAGTTTCAAATATTTGTTGGTATAAAAATGCTTTAGTGCTTAAAAATAAAATCTATATTAGAATGTATAGGTCAGTCAATGTTGTGTTAATGAAAATATGTTAATTGTGTTGCAGATGTTAATGCAAATATGAATATAAGTCAACTAAGTGAAATCACATACCAAGTTCTAGTAAAACTAGTTGTTAGCGAATTTCCCCTATAGGGAAGAAGCTACTACCGTAGTCGGCATGGTAAGACCTAGGCCCGGGACCATGATAACTTTTCGTTTTGAGGTCCCCAGACCCCAAAACACCATTCGTTCAAAACTGTATAGATATATATATGTGTGTGTGTGTCCGTGAGCACCATAACTCTCGCAAAAATGATCCGATTTTGATGAAATTTTGTATAAACGTGTAAAGCAACATTTATGACTTTAAGTTCAAAAACCAGCCAGATCGCTCCATCCGAAGGAGTGTTTTGTACCCCAAAAATGGGTTTTTGAAATTTGTACATGTAATTTTTGAAAAAATCTAATTTTAGTTTTTATCATTGGATTTAGCTTTAAAAAACACACAATTTGGTATTCTCATCATTTCTCTACGTCAATTGGTTACCGAGATATTGAAAGTGCTAAACACATTACGTTGTCTAATGTTATTCTTATGGAGGGAAAGAAAAAATTTATATCTTGCTTATTTATGAACGTATACTGACAAAACTTGGTATATGGCTTCATATGGTTGTGGTATATTGATATTTCCTCAAAAAATTATTTTTTGCCAAAGGCACCCGTAGCAGCAAACCTGCATACTCAGCCCCATGTTATTCTTATGGATAATAATTAAATGCTATGTCTCCCTTAATTATGAACATAAATTAATAAAATCTGGTATATGACTTCACCTAGTTGAGTTATATTGATATTAGCATAAAAACCCATTTTTTGTGTTCCTTGTTGCAGCAAACCTGCGTACTCAACCCCAATGTTATTCTTATGGAGAATAATTAAAATTGTGTATATAGCTTATTTGTGAATATATTTTTATGAAACTTGGTAAGTGGCTTTATGTATTATTAAGACATTTATATATCTATTGCAAATTCGCTGAGTACGCAGGTTTGCTGCTACGGGGGTATTGTTTTACTTACGTCGTCAATCCAAGTTTGTGATGAACGCGTTCCGGCGCTAGGCCATCACCAGCATCCTCCATACACTATACAGTAGGTTACTCATGAAATCTGCGTTGCGTAGTTCTAGTAGCAAACTGCGTCATGTTGATAAAAAAACGAATATTTACATACATTAAGAACATATACACGACTAACAAAAATACTATTATAAAACCTCGTTCATCACAAACAAACTTGGATTGACGACGTAAGTAAAATAACAACTAGTTTGTCATTATCAATCCGTGCTACAAACCTCACATAAAAAGTTCTAGTAATTTATATTCACATTATATTCTCATTCAAACGAGGCATGATACTTTACTTAATATCCATAATAATAGCATTAATGCTGACTACACAGGTTTGCTGTTACGGGAACCATCGAAAAAATAAAGTTTTAGTGGAAATATCACTTATTGACCACAACCAGGTGGAACGACATACCGAGTTTCATCAATATACAAATAAATACATAAAACAGAGTCGGGTTAGTTGGGCTTCTTAGTTAGTTAGTTACACCAATCAGCTGTCATAAGGATTATATCCAAACATACTTGAAAGGGATAAACATATGTTCATTATGGAAATAAAAAATCTACTTTAATATGCAACTAAAATTATTTTTTCGATTTAGAAATTAGCTCTATATAAAAGTAGGTGAGTTAGCGTAGCGAACGAGCTCATCTAGAAAATGATCGAGCATTTGAACTGAAACAAATTTAATGACATTAGGACAGGAAAACGTCTGTCGAGCAAATAAGCGTGATATAAAATTTTATATATTAAATAAAATATATATGGATATACATTTAATCTTTTAATGTATCGGTTACCAATTTAGGTAGAGCAATAATTAAACGTACTAAATTTTGTTATCTAAATCAAATGGTGAAATTTAACGTTTGCCTCTTTCAAAGATTACATTTAAACGGTTAAAATAACCCAACTTTGGGGTAGAAAAAATAGGGTCCAAAAAAGCCCCTTACAAATGTCGTTTTACATGTTTGCAACAATTTTCATCAAAATCGGACCATTTTTACGAAAGTTGTCGCACCCACAAACACAAAAATCTTAAATTTTGTTACCCGTATAAAAATATGGAAAATATTGGAACACAGAGTGTTTAGTGCAGTTACAGATGAGTTTCCGGCAAAAAATTGTTTTATATCTTATATTTCTAGATACAAATAAATAATTTACAATAAAGAACTTATATGTTTGACAACGGTACAGTTTACTGCACTTTTACCCTTCCACGATGCAACCCACGGTATATCTTATTTTCATTGAGGAAATTCGGTAAAAGGGTTATATTTATAAACAATGGGAATCAATAATACGCAGTACTAAGGTCCTGTACCGAGATATTAGTTTTAATACCGTCATACAATTAATATTTCAGGATTAAAAGATTGTGGATATAATTTTAACAGATCATTACATATATTTTGAACGTTATGCTAACGTCTTTTAGAATTCAAAATAGTAAATAAAATTGCAAAAATAAAGCTTTAATATCCATTTTTATGTATATTAACAACACTTTTAAAAGATACAAATAATCTTTTTATTGAAACAATTAAGCTGTAAATAGAAAATGTTGTTACTTATTGTATTTTTTTATTGAATTTTTCACCTTAACTATCATTAGGTATTGCTTGTTGTCAACACAAATCATAAGCAATAAGTGTGATAATGTACACCAAAGCTTGGTGGTAAAGTATCCCTACATTACATGTAACACGTTTGTCCATTAATGTGAGATTGGAGGGGACAGTGAATTGCAATTAGCGAATACTCTTATAGTTATAGGGGTTTTAAACCAAAGTAAGAGAAACACACTGGCTTTAAAGTCCAAACTAACTAGCTTTGAAAAATGGGCTGGGATTTTCCCTCCGAGATAAAAATCGAAGTCATTATTTTCCTGCGCGGGATAGGTTATTAACTAAGCGACTTGTCTTTGATTTATATTTTAACTTGGCCCAACTTTTAGGTCTGTTAAATGTTTGCCATTATAACATAATACGAAAGTTGTTTGTAGTTTTAACATATGATAAATGAAAAAATGATCTTTTTTATGCGTATTATTATTGTTTTAGTGCCATAGTTATTTTGTTTTTGATTAAAGTACAAGATAAAAATGCTTTATGTATTGAGGTTGTCCAGAATGTGCTGTGAGAGTCCTATCAAACTTAGTACTTGCACAGACTTTTTATGGCTTTCCCACTAAACGCTTCATCTACTCTTCGGACCCTAACATGGGAACTGTTTATCACTTGGTATCTAGCTAGGCCTCCTTTAGGCTTACTCTGTCAAAAACACTCTAAGCAGCAACTTGTTGCATAACAAAATTATCATAACGAACAACACCTAAATACGAGATATATCTTTGTCTATTTATTCATTTTTTCTCTAAATTTATCTTGGAATCCAGTGGAAGGATTTTGCTTAAACTTAGAAATTAAAGGCTTTTGGACCAAAAAAGCCGATTGGTGAAAACCTCAATCCCAGGAAAATTCTAATTTTGTTTTGTATCATTTGAAATTTTAACATTGGGACTATGGAGTTTCAAATAAAAACAAAAGAATAATAGCAGCTCTGAACAAATAACTAGTGAACTGTCAAAGTAGCACTTGCACAAGGTAAAGTGTCAACAAGTGATTTCTTGAAAACAGTATCAGTGACTAGAACAGGGTTTCAATAGGAACAAAAGATGCTGATAAACAACAATAATTGGAAAGAACTGTTTTTTCTCTTTTTATTTATAACCTGATGGGATTTCTTTTTCCGTCATCAGTACTTATACAACACATATTACATTTTGTTTAAACTTAAGTACTTACATTTATTTATACAATGTAAAGAGATATATATGTCATTACTTAGAACTTTCTCTAAGCAATCATGTTTCGAACATGAATTACCGCCCTAAAGGGATGGTAATCATTACCACGACAAAATGAAAATTAAATTTTTAGATTAAATTGAAATTAAATATTATAACACAACACGTACGCACTTGTTTTTCCTGCATGCAGTACACCAACTCCTGCAATAGAGTCGTATTTTAGCGAATTTCCCCTATAGGGAAGAAGCTATTACCGTAGTCGGCATGGTAAGACCTAGGCCCGGGACCATGATAACTTTTCGTTTTGAGGTCCCCAGACCCCAAAAACACCATTCGTTCGAAACTGTATATATATATATATATATATATATATATATATATATATATATGTGTCCGTGAGCACGATAACTCTCGTAAAAATTATCCGATTTTGATGAAATTTGGTATAAACGTGTAAAGCAACATTTATGACTTTAAGTTCGAAAACCAGCCAGATCGCTTTATCCAAAGGGGTATTTTGGGGGGGTTTTGTACCCCAAAAATGGGTTTTTTGAATTTTTCACATATAATTTTTGAAATAGTCAAATTTTAATTTTTACCATTGGATTCAGCTTAAAAAAACACACAATTTGGTATTTTGATCATTTCTCTACGTCAATTGGTTACCGAGATATTGAAAGTGCTAAACACAGTACGTTGTCTAATGTTATTCTTATGGAGGAAAAGAAAAATTTTACATCTCGCTTATTTATGAACGTATACTGACGAAACTTGGTATACGGCTTCATCTGGTTGTGGACCACTGATATTTGCTCAAAAAAACCATTTTTTGCCAAAGGCTCCCGTAGCAGCAAACCTGCGTACTCAGCCCCATGTTATTCTTATGGAGAATAAATAACGTGTTATCTCCCTTAATTATGAAAATAAATTAATGAAATTTGGTATGTGGCTTTACCTAAATGAGTTGTATTGATATTTGTATAAAACCCCATTTTTTGTTTTCCTTCCTTCAGCAAACCTGCATACTCAGCCGCCATGTTATTCTTATGGAGAATAATTAAAATGTCATAAATCGTTTATTTATGAATGTATATTGATGAAAATTGGTATGTGGCTTTATGTGGTATTAAGATACGTATATATTCATTGGAAATTCGCTGAGTATGCAGGTTTGCTGCTACGGGGGTATTTATAAATCCTATTTTATCATTTTAAGGAATGAGTGAGTGGTTCGAAGAACTATTATAACAACTAAAGCTGCTAGACGTATAGGAAAACTAAGTATTGAATTGGAGAAATTAATAGATTAAAACCTGAAGATATGTCAACGGAACATACAATCATGGATTGTATACATTGTATTGTATACATTGAAAAATCGATTTTTGGCTTAGAAATCGATGGGAATATCCTCTTAATTAAGGGAGATATAAAACTTTACTTATTCTCCATAAGAATAACATTAGGGCTGATATGCATGTTTGCTGCTACGGGGATAATCAACAAAAAAACAATTGGTGGTGGTAATATCAATATACCAGTACTAGGTGAAGCCACGTACCAAGTTTCATCAATATACGTACATAAATAATCAAGATATCAAACTTTAATTATTCTCCATAAGGATAAAATTGGACAATGTACTGTGTTTAGCACATTGAATATCTCGTCAACGGTTGGACGTAGAATCACAATTTAAACACCAAAATGTTTGTTTTGTAGAGCTAAACTGATTGGTAAAAGTAAATTTGAAGTTTACAATCAAATTAACTGAGGAAAAGCTAAAAACCATTTTCCCATAAGATGAATATGGGCGATTTTATGACTATGGTTTTTGGATTTTATCCGCAACCACTTAACTTAGGTTAATGATTCAAAATACTATACTGTTTGTTTTTAAGCTCTATAAAATGGTAAAAACAAAAATTGTAGGGTAAAAACTGCAAAAAATTTATTTTTGGAAAATTTGGAACCCCATAAACCCCGTTCCCCATGGTCCGATTTTTCTGGTTTCGAACTTAAGTCATGAATGTCACTTTACACATTTAAGCCAAATTTCATTGAAATCGGAAGTTTTTTACTCAAGTTATCGCATTCAGGGACACATATACATATATATATAAATTTGAACGAATAGTGTTTTTGGCATCTGGGGTCCTCAAAACAAAAAGTTATCATGGTCTCGGGCTTAAGTCTTACCATGAGACTTACGGTAATAGCTTCTTCCCTATAGGGGAAATTCGCTAAAAGCATCTGAGAGAAAACAAAAATTATATGTCACATACGGTGAATTTTGAGTCCTCAAAGTTTGTTACGCTGGGGCTTTGTATTAGGAGTCAGCATATTTTTGTCAATGGAAGTCAACGGTGCATGCTAAGGTTAGTTACCAAGGTCTCTAAAATGGATTCAATTAAGTTCTCTGGTCAGCCTCGACACCGCAACATATCCTACGAGTGTGTTACTGACACCGTCGCATCGTCGCAGGTTATTAACTCCAACGGAGAGATAGAACACCTCCTCTCAATTTAGGGTTATGCTGTTGAACAATGTGTAAAGATTATTTATGATTGCTGATGCAAGTAATTTTAAAATAATTTTAACATATACAATGTAAGAATCGTTTACACTAATTTAATACTGACATCTATCATTTTGTGAATGATTGATCTTGTGCAAACAAATAAATCCAGAATATTTATGTAGCATCAATAATTTCAATATTGGAATCGTAAAAATACTTAGACTTTCAAAACACATTTAAAACTGCAATTTATGATAGTTTTTTATAAGTAGTATTGTCTTAGCCAATAAACGTATTTATTAATCAAGGTGAGGATTAAAATAAGGAAAACGAGTCTTAACGTAGTACGGTACAAGAAGTTTTAATCATGTTAATAGCTTTTGAAGAGCCCCTCGGGTGTTCGCTTTAAAATATTTAGCCTGACTAACTTACAGTATATTTCATACACATTAATGTTACGATTTGAAATAAATTGTGGGTGCTAAGAGTGTATGTTCATCTCACGAACAATAAACATGAAAATAAACACCCTCAGGCACAACACTTTTTAGAAGTAAAAGTTGTTTTGCTTAGTAGTAAAACACTTGTTAGTTTAGCCCTAATATATTTTGTATGCAAATTTCTCATTTTATTCACAGTCATTATAGAAGTTAAACCAACCAACTGCGTTGTCACATCTGTTTATTTTCAATATAAAAGAATCATTGTACAGTAGTTTTATTGTTAAAACTTAAAATGCCCACAATATAGTTTTATAACTCCAATCTATTTTAAGTAATAACTATAACTGAATTGATAAACCTGAATTGAAAGTTTATGCTCAACTTTAGTTCTTGAATACAGTTTGACACTGCATGTATTGAATATCACTAATCACTTTTGCAATTATGTTGTTGGTTCGTATTAATATATTTACAAAATAAACCTCTAAACGAACCCCATGAACTTTTCAAAGTGTAATCAAAAGAAACAAAAAGACAATCTACAATCTCTAAAGATTCTACCGTTATTGCTCAAACCAGTTCACCAATTTATTTTTATAGTAATCAAGACAAAAATGTTTCTCATGTGTATTTTTCGGTGAAAAAATGTTTGAAACATTTACAAAATTCCAAAATATAAGATCAGGAAATGAAATCTGAAACTAATACTTTATACACGGTAGCTCTTTTGAAAGAAATTATGCCTTAAATAATACGGATAAAAAACTTTAGAAATTACTCATTTTTAAAACTATTTTTCGATTGGAATTAATATTCAGAATCGAAAAAAGTTACAATAACATGTATAATTTTAAAGCATAGGATTGTAATTGCTGTTCCTCTCTGAAAGTAGAAAAAATATTAACTTAAGGAGTCATGTTGACTGAAAGTCTTCCGGGGCCTCTCCCAAACTTTCGTTTAGGTTGCGTCTTTATGTATATTACAGAGACAGTTATGTTCACTACGACTAATAATTAGCAGTAGCAGTTTATTTCCGAGACTGCGTTGTTTTAATACCCTTAATATAATTTTATTTTGGTTGTACTTTCATCCTATAATAATATACAGGGAGGTTGCCAATTATTATAAAACTTATTAAATATGTTTGCTAAACAAATAAAATATTTCCATCACCAATCTGTTTACTATCTTTAAGTTTTCTTTTTGTATACAAAGGAAAACAAATAATAATAAAAAATAACATATAGACGGGGTTTTTCATTAGAGAAATTTAGTAAAGGAAAGTTTGTGTGTTTATTCCATAGCTAAATAATATATTATAGTAGTTTTACCTTGTGCGAGGTTAGGGAAATAATTCTTTGACAGATAGTGGTTATGATGGGGGGGGGGCGCAGGGGCAATAAGGCGAACACCTGGATTCCCCTCCTTCTAACTATATTGCATAGCTAATAAATATATTTAGGTCAGTCCTCTTCCTTCCTCTTACCCTACAAAAGGTAATCTCCGAAACAGTCAATACTATTAACATATATTTAATATGTATAAACAGATGACCATTAACACGTCATCACGTCGTCATAGCACATTTAAGCTTATATCTTTTCAAAATGGCAGCCCTTTCTCTGTTAAAGAAAGTCTCTTGGATCTACAAAATTACAAAACTATTTACGAGATAAAAAACGTTTCTTTCTGATACATTGTGAACTTTAAAATACCGGAGGGTTTCATTTCATTTAATTTACTAACGGAATGATCCTTTTTACAATATTGTACACAAGAAAACTTAGAAATAACATCAAAGAGAGTTCATATTCCCTGTGTTGCGCTTGGAGATGGAAAACAAAGGCTAGGCTTACAGTAGATTGGTGAGTTTGAAAAAGGTATCATACTTAGATATAATACACTATTGCCACATATATGCCACTATTACAGACGAGATTATATTTCTACTATGGGATTAATATTTCATTTCGGTAATTTTAGCCTAGAACACCAACATTACAACCATGTCACTATAGTACATTTAATGTTATTAATAAAGTAATAGCTGATGAAACGTTTTCCACACGGGGATCTAGTAGGCATAGAGCATGATATTTTAAAAGTGTATTTTAAATTTTTTTAAGTGTACATTTAAATTAGCTAAAATGAAAACTAAAAAAATAAATAAAATATAAGTCCATATGATTAACATTGGAGATTTGGAAGCCTATGAGAAGAAGCTCTGAAAGTGAATGTTTTTCAAACCCCCAAAAGGCACATATAGAGAGTAAGAGCTTTTCATTGATACCAAACATGTATACAAAACAATAGCTTTAGAGCTCAAAAACCAAGAAACCTTTTTAATAATATACTAGTAGCCCGTAACGACCACAAATTTATGTTTGAGAAGTTAGTTAACATTTGTTAAAAGCACCTAAGGCGCAGCTTTGCTCAAGAAGCCAGTCAGTTTGGTAAAATGCCTAGAGTTATTAAGTTCACGCTTCCTCTCCAAAGTGAGCATATTTTTTTGCTTTTTTGGTCGATTATTTTAATTTTGGACATGTCACTTTATATTTAATCTTCAGATTTAATGGTTCTCACGATCCATAAATAACCTAATCATGTACATTTAAAGTTAAATGCACACATTGGTTCTTATCACTATTCTCACAAAAAATCACATGCAAGTGTTATTCTTATAATTGAATGGTTGATTTTTAACAGCTGTTGCGATTCTTTTGTTTTATTTACAAATCTTAACCAAAACCTCAAAGTTAGTTTTTAGAATTTTCTTTTCAAAACAGTATTTTTCAATGTATGATCAATAAATTCGATGGCTCCAACATTTGGATAGCCCTAAAGTAAAGCATATTTCTATCAGGAGTAGGCAAAGTTTGTATTCTGATGTGTTAACTTTCCTCCTAACAAATGTATGCTCAATCGGTCCAGTTAATTGCTAACGTCAGTGATGATTAAATTAAATCTTAAAGACCGATGGCGCAGATAAGTCCCAAAGGACATATGGAGCGGAAATTTAGGCATTTTTCTGATTATAGTGCATTGCCTGCTTTTAAATATTTGCTTAATCGGTCTAGGAAGGATATGATTAACATGTAAATGCTAAAGTCATTAGAGCCGAGCCTCATAGGAACGGGAATAAGCCTACAACTATTTTTTTTTATTTTTTGACGGACCCAGCTTCTCCAAATTGCTGCTCAACAACTCTTGTAGTTTTTTGGAACTACTGAAGGTGGACTTAAAAACACATCAAATACTCAGTATTATAATCACAATGACTACCGAGACAAACTGAGCTTTAAATGCCATTTTGCTTGAGCTTATGTATTCCACACCCAATGTTTCACTGCCGTGCCGTTATTTTATATGGTTTAGTATACTTTTGTAGAGTAGTAAAGCGGACTTGTTTCCTCCGTTCTGTTATAAACAAATTAGCTAACTAAATGCTCATTGGAACAAATATGATGCATTCTGTAGTGAAAGGTTGAGTAACCTGGACCCTTAAGATTTACTTTGTAGCTGTACCAGACAAAGGGGCATAACACTAAGGACGAAATAAGACAGTCTAAACGTTTCCTCCTCCACATGAAAAGGGGCAAAATGTTTATTTTTATTTTAGTACATTGTTTTTAAAACGCGGAAGAAATATGGGCCATAAAGGGACAGACAGATAAACAAAATTTAACGACATTTAAATATCTCCGTTGCATTCAAAATTGCAATGCTTAAAGCGATGTAGAAAAACAAATTTTATTTAGATAGATAGTTAAATTCCTTGCCTGTAACGTATGGTATTACTAATAACCTGTCCGTAATGTATTAACACCTGCAATTCAAATAAAATTGTTCCTAATGATAATCTTAAGGGTAAAAAACTACTTTCAGAGGAGCCCGTGCCCTTCAGATTAAAAATATCGATGAATGAAAACAGTTATGCATAACTACAACTCAGGACGAATATTTTGGTACCTCAATCGTCAAAATCGGCCCAGAAATAACGGAGTAGTTCTCTTAACAAGAATCGTCGTAGCGTATTAATATATCTGATTTACATTACTCTCAGCTGGGTAACTAAATACAATATAACTCCATCAGATTGACATTGAAACTTTGAGAGCTCGTGGGGCAAAGCTCCGTGGTCGAGAGTTTATGGAAACCCCAAAAGATACATCTAGAGGTTAAGAGCTTTTGAGTGATTCCAAATATGTATATTAAATAATAGTTTTAGGGGTCGAAAATCGCCAAACAAAATCAAACAAAATTTTAATATTATAGATGGATAATATGTTTAAAAATCATCACTATCCTGTCATTCCTGCATAAAAAATTAATGATGGTTTATATAAGATTGTAAAACTTTTACTTAATATGTGAAAAAATGAACAACTTTTACACATAGGAAAAATAAATATTTCTCTTCAACTCTTCACCTTCATTTCATGAACATCCAATTCTTTAAACTTATTCTCTACTAGTAACGGCGGCCGCTATCACGACCGCAGGAAATAATCAGCTGTTTCAAGAAAAAAGCTTGTAGAAATATAAATCCACAGCCAAATACTCCCGGCTCGCTAATATATGCTAAAATTACCTAAAAACATAAAGATTTAAGCACCCATAACTAAATTAAGGTTGCTTTTCAAGAAAAACAAACGACACGAGCAGCTTCCCCGACCTCGATTATATTCTTAAAATACCCCCATCACAGCAAACCTGCGTACTCAGCGAATTTCCTATGCATGAATATATTTCTTACTACCACATAAAGCCACTTACCAAGTTTCATAAAAATACATAAATAACTAAGTGATATATAGCATTTTATTTATTCTCCATAAGAATAACATTAGGGCTGAGAACGCAGGTTTGCTGCAACAAGGAAGATGAAAATATGTTTTTTTTGCAATTATCAATATAACTCAACCAGGTGAAGCTACATACCAAGCTTTAATGATTTATGCTGTTCATAATTAAAGGAGATATAAAGCTTTACGTATTCTCCATAAGAATAACATTAGGGATGAGGATGCAGGTTTGCTGCTAAGAGGATAATCAACAAAAAATCAATTTTTTCTGCAAATATCAATATACCAGTACTAGGTGAAGCCACATACCAAGTTTCATCAATATTCATTCATTAATAATAGAGATATACAATTTTAAATATTCTCCATAAGGATAACTTTGGACAACGTACTGTGTTTAGCACTTTGCATTACTCGGCAACGGATGGACTTAGAATCACAACTTAAACACCAAAATGATTGTTTTGTAGAGCTAAACTGATTGGTAAAAGTAAATGTGAAGTTTACAGTAAAATTAATTGAGGAAAAGTAAAAAACCATTTTCCCATAAGATTAACATGGGAGATTTTATGAACACGTTTTTTTGGATTTTCTCCGCAACCACTTAACCTAGGTTAATGATTCATAATACCAAATTATTTGTTTTTTTAAGCTCTATAAAATGGCTAAAACTAAAATTGAGTGTTTTTAAAATTGTAGGGGAAAAATTCAAAAAACTGATTTTTGAAAAATTTAAAACCCCCATAAAACCCCCTTCCCATAGTCCGATCAATCTGGTTTTCGAACTTAAAGTCATAAATGTTACTCTACACATTTTTGCCAAATTTCATCAAAATCGGGCGTTTCTTTCAAAAGTTATCGTGGTAACGGACACATATATATATATATATATAGATATATACATAAATACATATATACATAAATTTGAACGAATGGTGTTTTTGGCATCTGGGGACCTCAAAACAAAAAGTTATCATGGTCTTGGGCTTAAGTCTTACCATGCCACCTACGGTAATAGCTTCTTCCTTATAGGGGAAATTCGCCAAAATATATTCGTAGCTTGGGAGCCATTACAGCTCGAGAAATAGCCGCGGACGGACGGACGCACGGAGCCACAGACAAATACGAATCATAGTATTGATTTGGTAAGTGAATAAGCGAAGTTAAATTTACTGTAATTTGACTATTAATGCTTCTTTGTTTAGTGGAACTGTTTCCAAAACGTGATTATTGAACACATTTGTAAGAAGTCTATGATCCAATAGTTTTACCGCCTGCAAGATGAACATTGGAACTTAAACGGATATAATACGGAGCATGGCGCCGTAATTTTTACTTGTCTACCTAAACTAAGGCTATAATAAAGACAAGTTACAGCTTTGTTACAACTTTAGTGGCGGATGAATCAGATATATCGATTAAGGATTTTCACTTCTTTTTATTATCAACGTCAATGGCATGTTTGTTAGTAGAGCACACAAACGCTTTTAGGGAAAGCAATCTAAACTCCTTAAAGTTTTGTCTATACTTTCATAGGTATAGACTATTCATGTATTTGTTTATATTGAGTTAGAATTTAATAAAACTTTTGAATTATTTTAAATACAAGTAATTTAAATGGAATATTCAAATAATATACTAATAGGATCTAAATCCACAGGTAATTTCTTTGTTGGTAAAATATAATTATAAAACGGTTAAGTACGCAGGAAGGAAATACCAAAATAATATACTTAATCAAAATAATTCTTTTTGGCTTTTATACGATTTATAATTTAATACCCAATCACACAACACTGTTCACTTACTCAGTCAACTGCATACTAATTCAAATTACATACATACTAGTCCCCCAACCACTGCATTCACTAATGTACAACTCTAGGTGAAAGTCGCCGGTGAACTCAACATTGAAGCTCAGGTTAAAGTCGATATACTCCTCCTCTTTTCTCCAACCACTCAACAACCCTTGGTTGTGTTTAAGGTCTGGAAATAGAACTTAAGTGTATTTCACTTTGTGAGGCCACTATTCATTTTGCTAGTCGGAGCTTGGCTGACGATTAGATATATGTTTTAAGTAGATTTTAACACAAGTTACAAACATACAGAGGAAATAAATTTTATTTTAATTTGTCTGGTTACACAGGATACATAACTTTACTTCATATTGATGTGTTGTTTTTCCGAATCACTTTGGCGAATGTAATAAAGGTGTAATACCTGCAATCTGCCTCATAATCCTAGTCGTGACTCTGGTGGGGGGGGAGGGGTGTTAAATTTTCTACACGCACCAATGCGTGGAGTTTTCGAAGTCTCATGGAAGTAAATCACTTTTGATTTATTTGATTTAACCACATTTAAACGTTTCTTAACGCATTTTTTTCGAATAAATAATCCAAAGAATGATTCTATAGTTTTCATACTAAGAGTTTTTTATCTGTTAAATTTCAAAATTTTACTTTTTATTGGGATTGCAGTTTTATATTTTTAGAAGCTGTTCATGAATTCTGCTAGAAAATTATAAATTATGAATCACGTATAACTAACGGTCAGACTTAAAAAAGTAGGTATGTTTAGAATATTGTAAATGTAACAATTAATTGTATTTTGTTATAATTAATATTACTTTAAAAGATCAAGGGAATTGAATCGTTGGGTTCAAAAGCTTGAATATTAAAATTGCAAGAGTTTCTGAAGATTATAAGAATCTGGTAATCTGCAACACCAACTATCAATACTTAAGACATCTTTAAACCCGCTTTTAAATACAGTCAATACCTAGATTAAAATTGCATGCATTTTTAATAAGTTTAACAATGTTCACAAATATATAAACATTTTTAAATTTGTATGACAGTATTTTAAAATATTATTGTATACATTGAGAAAAGTTATTTAAAGTACAGTGTAAAAATATAAACAAAGATATTACTTAGTATACTGTTGATATTATGTTGCTGCTTGTGACAACTAGGACTAGTTTAAAATTGGTTTGCACAAAACCCTGACTATGAATAATAATACACAAACCGAACTAAGTTTATAGATTTTAAAGGGTAGTTTTGTGAAACTTTAAATTTTAGTTTTGTAAGATTGAAGGCAGTAATGGTCTCTAAAATTTAACAGAATACTTTGATTTTGTCATTTTTGTAAACCATTTGTAGTCATCACAGCTTACAATGCAGAGGAATTTTGAAGTTTTAAGGGGACTAACTTAACAATAAGAAGGTACTGAAGTAAATTTGTTTTTTACATATCTTCTATTGAAAAAAAAATGTATGCCTATAAGTTTTCCCTGCCTCTCCTAGTTTGAATTTAGTTGGCTTGATTAACATGATGTGAAAGACAGTTACATAAATATGTTTAACTGATGTACTAGGTAACAGCGGCTAATTACAAGACATTTGGTGTCTGAATAAGAAAAAATATATCTTCGTATATCAGTTTTTAAGTCCACTTACCCCAAAACGTTTTTTATTAAAACGAGTTAGAAGAGTAGAGTTAGTCAGAAATGGTGATTGGCAAAGTGGCCTTGAATTTCTTTAAAAAAAAATAATTTCCAGTATTATTTCCCTTTTAACAGGAATTTGTACAGTGTTGTGGTGAATAGGATTCAGGTAATCTTGTTGATGTAGTTTTTGTTATTAACGATTAATTTTAACAATAAAGTCTTTAATAACATATTTAGTGAAATAAATGTTTGGACTAACTATTTAAAAATCATCCCGTTGTAGGTAAAAATAAGATGTTAATGTAATGTAGGAGATATACAAACTACTAACCATTAACATTATGGAGTTATAAAACAAAATAATCATAACAGATGTGCGTAGACAACCAATTAATTTTCAAAATAACACTGACTTGGTTATGTGTCATGCGATTTTTTGTGACAATAGTGTCTAGAACATATAAATACATACTTAAATAACTTAAATACATACATGATTAAATTATGTGCACATTAACCAATTAAAATTCAATATAATGCGGAAAGATCTAAAATAAAGAGAAAGCAAGTATGCAAATTAAATATGCTCGCCATGGAGAGGTCCGTGGGAAAATGTAGGAGGCATGTTGAACGAACTATCAATTTCGAACAAAGCTCGGTCCCCCATGGTCCCTCAGGTGCTATTACAAATAAATGCAATTAACTTTTCAAACATAACATTGAACTGTGATCGCGAGCGAAGCCGTGACGGACAACAATTATTTTGAATCGATAAATTCGTATCGTAATTATTTAATGTTAAGTAATTAAGTTTTGTTTTTCTAAAATGTGGAATGTTCAAAAGAATAATAGTTTATTTCTACGTTTTGATGTATTCAAACCCCGTTTCGCCTCACGGTGTTGCGAGATGTTTCCATGCCCCGCATTTCAATAAGGGGCGAAACGTACCCGGAACACGTGTGTACATTAAATGCGGAGTGTAATAATAAACGCTCTGTTTGGGTTTCCATCGCAATATTGTGCTTCTACAGTATCCAATTATTTATCGTGGTTTCGTGCACAGCTGTTATCGAGCACGTGGTTTATAATGAGGCGCAATTCAAAGAGGAGTGGTTTGTAACTAACGTTCACTCTGTAGTCATCCGACGTTTATATAAATTGATTCTGTGCCAATTAAAACTGTAATCCTCTATATTCATTGCAAGCACGGATAAATTATTTACAGACATTTTGCCAATATCAATGCACTTGGTTTTTTATACTGTCTCAATTTTAATAATTTAAAACTATTTTATTAAAAGGTAAGTGTATTCATGGTAAATGGTTTAAAGCTAAGTGTGTACAGTCTTTAAAAATATATGCAATAAAGCAAAACCATTAATGTTGGATAACAATAGTAAATGGGAGGAATAGGTTATTAAAGCAAAGGGTAGTTATGAATTAAGAATGTAGTTACTAAGTTAGGTAGAGGAAATCCTATGTGTTATATGTGAAAGACATAACACATTAAGGAAAACCTTTATTGAATGGTACCGATTTTGAAAGTACACAGGAATTATATTTTTAATGGAAAAAATGTTACATGGACAAACAGAATTGTTACAAAAATATTTATTATTCACAGGTATTTGAGAAATTATTCACGAAAAGATTATTTCAAATAAAACCACACAATAAGACTGTTCTTTCATTATACAGCATCATAATTATTATTTTTTTTAAATATAAGTTCAAAGATGTTACAAAGTGGTTAAATAGGTTTACTCCTCAGATACAAATCCTTTATTTGATTTTATTACATCATTCATTATATTTTTGTCATTCTTAGACTATACCAGCTGTGTACCCGTCTTTCGAACAGGTTATTTGACTAAATAATGTATTAGTATTAATGTATGTATTTAACAAACCAATTAATTTGTCAAACTTTGTTACTGTTTATCCTAATTATATTAGGAGTGACAGGCGATATGTACATACAACTAAATTATTTTTTTACATTTTCACTGTACATGATTATAACAATTAATTATAAGTGAAAAAATGCTATGGACTATGTGTTAATTGCATCACTTAAAAAAAGGAAAATCTCAAATTATGATTAGTTGCAGTTGTGTGTTTGTAGTGTATCACACCTATGTAGGTAACTCTTGATAGACGACATTTGAAGTATAACCACCGGGAGCATGAATAAATATAATATTCTGCTTTAAGATCTGATTATTGAACAGGTCCACGGAGCTCTACCGCAGCGGTAGACCATGTCTGATCCTGTGACTTGTTGATACCGGGAACTGCGGCTACTTGAGCTCTAATAGAAGTAGTTCCTGCGATCAAGTGGATGCGCACTATGAAGACTGTCACTAGGCGAATGAAGTGAGGGGAACATTCATGTAAAAAAACTGAAGGAAATAATGAATTGAGTTAAATTACATTTTACTTCATTTTTGTAAAATGAAGTGTTTTTATAAATAAAATAGCAAATAACAATTAGATGGGGAAAAAAGACAAATACAGAAAGAACAAATATAAATTGAGAAGAATTATGAGAACGGAATATACCAAGAGAAACAATGACAAATATTCTATGACAACAAAACCATATGAATCAAATGTTTACTTCAAATGTCGTCTATCAAGAGTTACCTCCATAGGTGTGATACACTACAAACACATATGAATATCATATAATCTCCTATGTGTAATTAGGAGGAGTAGGAAAATAAAAAATAGTACGAAACTAATTATTATAAATAAATGTTTGAACGAGTTGACATAACATATTACACAATTCATAGCAAGAAGCTGAATACTAAATGTTAATTTTAAATATAATTAGTACGAAACTCCAGCTGTTATCTAATATATATTAAGAAACACGTGTGCAATCTTAATCAAGGATAGCCACGATCTTGTGATCAGTACACAACCTTTAATTAGTACTTTTAGTTTTAATTGGCTATGTTCACAAAGTACCCTTTGATAGCTTGCCAGACTTTACACTTAAGTGATGCTAGGTTATATTAGCCATACATAAAAATGTTACGAAAAGAGTCTAAAAAGGACTCGATATCCTCAAGTGACGTAATATATTCTAAAAAGATACAAACATCTCATGTTCATAAATGCCCCTCAAACACATCTCAAGAACTAGGATCTGAAGATACTTTATTTTTCTCTGAGGTATATAAACAAGGAATCGTTATTTCATAAATCTTATCTATCCTGGAGAGAAGCCAATATGCAAGTACTTGCTTGCTTTCCTCAAGTGATCCGAAAACTGTTAGTTTATGCCTGGAGGAATAACATAGAAGTATTTATCCTTATACTTAAATGGTGAGTTAAAAAATGATCACAGTAAAACTTTGAATTTTTTATTATAAAACCCAATATGCATTTCTTCCTCAGAAACAATCAAGAATTGTATTTTATATGCTATTTGTACTAAGCAAATTATTTTGTTTTGCAATAGTTTATTCCAAATTGTGTATGCACTTTTTGTACCCTTTAAAGTTACTTAAGTGTTTAATTCCAAATCTAAACATACTACGAAATTATTTCCTCATTGAAAATCAACGCAGTGATAAGTTATTAAAGCTAAAGCCTTAAAATTTTCAGGGTACATTCGTGTTGTACCCTAAAGGAACGTAAAGAAAATGTGTTCAACCTGAACCTCAGGGCTCCACTCCTCAGGCACTCAAAGTCCCTTTAACTTTAAATTATAAAAATAAGATACTCAATAGATTTAAGCTTAAGAGTCAGCACAAAATAAAACAGCTATGGGAAATTTTCAATTTTAAATTGTTTACTTAGACAGGGTTTTCTTAACAACCTATAGTTTGAGAGGTTCGTAACAGAATACAGAAGTCAAAAGTAACATTATGTTTAACTTATAGTTTACATGGGCAAAGCCGTGATAGAGATGCTGGTAAAATATGAACAATTTAAATATACAGTACTTATTACGAAGTGACTACGTACACGCCCAATGTAAGGGCAAATTCACTTCGCTACCACTTAGGTTAGGTTAGGTTACGTTACGTTAGGTTAGGTTAGGAGGTTTTCTGGCTCTCAATTTGTTTTAAAAATCACAGGAAAAGTAACGTTCCGTGCATAATTTGGAACGGACGTGAGCAGTAGCGGCTCACGTTGGACGTGTACGTAGCCTCTGCCTACATATTATTTTACATCTGGCATATTACACAACTTAATTAAATACAACTTAACTTAAAAATCTGTAATTATACTTGTTTATATTTATAGAAATTCGACCAATTTCTGCAATGTTCAATAAACTAAAATACACTCTATGAGTAACTGTACGTCGATAAACAATTTGTATATTTAAGTAATTTAGGAAGTAATAAAACTAAAAATTATAGTAATAAAAAACAAACACGTACGTTTATTAAGGGCTGAAGCCGTGTTTATTTAGTGTAACTACCGGTTACACTTGCCCACAACTTATTTTTTTTGCAACAGGTTCCTGAAACCAAAAAAGTGTATCCTATTACGGCGCTGTAGGGAACCCATGGATGGGGGGGGGGGGTTCAGTCGAGGGCAGTTAGATAGAAAACACAAAAATGTGTACTTTAAATATAATATATACATGGCTATTAAAAATAAATAATATAATACAACAACTAAGAGACTTTATTCATGTCATTTCATATTCATTCATCATGCTTCACATCATGGTCATATACATGATGGTACAGAGAAAGCGGTTTAAATCAGTCACCAATCACATCAGACTCTCGGGTATGATTCTCATGGAGTAGTGTAAAAGTTGAAAAGTGTGAAGCATCTTCTTGCACATGCATTGTCCCGTCATCACGCTGTGTCTGCCTTCTGCTTGGCTTGAAACTGATTGCCGATAACATTTATACTGTGAACGAACGAATGCGCATGAAACTGATATTTAAAAGCTATAACGATTATTGCTACTATTCCTGATATGTTGTGAACAATTCGAATACAAATGGGAACTTCTACTACATCTTGAGTAATAAAAAAGTATTTAAAACAAAGTTAATATCGAACTATGATTTTTTTTAAACTTCACTTATACTGCTTACTATATTTTATTTCAGAAAAATAATTTCTAGCAAATAACAAACAATTTGTTACATCCATAGATCTACTAATTTGACCGATTAAACTATTACAAACGTCTATAATTACTGAAGTAAGTTGTTTATAGCAAAGCGAAGGAGCCTTTTTTACTTTTTTCACCTTATACAAGTTTTTTACCTGATTATTACATCGTAATTCTCATACGTAATTCCGCGTATGAGTGTTCTTGATTGGGGGTTTGTTGCAGTCACTCGATTGATGAGTAATTTCTGTTATTAAATATCGTAATCAATGTTTATTATCACATAAAATTATATTCGCGTATGTTTATCATTCATTTATTTTGTTTAAAATTATAATTTTAGTCTTTATGTTGATAATATATTTCGTGACGCAAATGTATCAAGACAATTTGAGTGTCAACAGACTATCCTCTTAAACCAATATATTTGACTTTATCAATGGAAATACTTGTTTTTATGCTTCCCGTACCCAAAACAAGTGGTTTTTGAGTTTATATCTCTCTGTTTGTATAGATGATTTTAGACCTTAAGAAATCAATGACCCTGATATGATAAACAGTTTATGTAGTAACTAATCACATTATCTCCAGACGTTTAAAATTAATTTTGAGTTTTGTCTTGTTTTTGATCTTTTAAAACGGCTCTAATAGTTTTTCTCGAAACTTGGTAGTTTTAGCGAATTTCCTCTATGGGGAAGAAGTTATTACAGTAGGTGGCATGATAAAACTTAAGCCCGAGACCAAGTTAACTTTTTGTTTTGAGGTACCCAGATGCCAAAAACTATTCGATCAAATTTATATATATATTTATATGTATATATATATATATAAATATATTAATTATAAAGAAATAACAAATACTTGAATACCCTTTTAAAATAATTTGATTTATAATGAACATTATAGTAGCCCTATTAAGTGAATTGAAAAAAAAAAATATATATATATATATATATGTGTGTGTGTGTGTGTGTGTCCGTTACCGCGATAACTTTTAAAAGAAACGCCCGATTTTGATGAAATTTGACAAAAGTTTGTAGAGTTACATTTATGACTTTACGTTCGAAAACCAGATTGATCGGTCTATGGGAAGGGGGTTTTATGGGGGGTTTAAATTTTCCAAAAATCAGTTTTTTTAATTTTTCACCCTAAAACTTTAAAAACACTAAATTTTTGTTATATCTATTTTATAAAGCTTAAAAACAAATAATTTGGTATTTCGAATCATTATCCTAGGTTATGTGGTTATAGAGAAATGTCAAAAATGCGTCCATTAAATTTCCCATGTTAATCTTATGGGAAAAAGGTTTTTCGGTTTTCCTCCGATAATTTTCTTAAAAAATACACATTTATTTTTACCAATCAGTTGGTACAATAGTTTAAACAATCATTTTGGTGTTTTAATTGCTGTTCTACGTCCAACCGTTGCAGAGATATTCTAAGTGCTAAACACTGTACGTTGTCCATTGTTATCCTTATGGAGAATAAATACAATTTTATGTCTCTATTATTTATGAATGTAAATTGATGAAACTTGTTGTGAGTCTTCAACTAGTTATGGTATATTGATATATCGTAAAAAAGGTTTTTTATCGATATCCCCATAGCAGCAAACCTACATACTCAACCGCATGTTGTTCATATGGATAATAAGTACAGTTTTATATCTCCCTTAGTTATGAACCTAAATTAATCAAACTTGGTGTGTAGTTTCACCTGGTTGCGTTATACTGATAATTTAAAAAAACACATTTGTTATCTTCCTCGTTGCAGCAAACCTGCGTACTCAGCCCTAATGTTATTCTTATGGAAAATAAATAAAATGCTATATATCGCTTATTTATGAATGTATTTTTGTGAAACTTGGTGAGTAGCTCTATGCAGTAGTGAGACACATATATATGCATCGGAAACTCACTGAGTTCGAAGGCTTGTTGCGACGGGGGTATATTACAATTCAACTCTCTAACGAAATGACACCACCAGCATTTCCGGTATCATTAGGGTTCAACAATTCTAAAATAAAGTTATTCCTTATTACCATTAACAAAATCTCAAAAATTAGACAAATTAGTAAGTTTAATTATTATTCTACGATTAATGTATGTGGAGAAAATTGAATTTCATTTAGCGGTAAATGCAGTAGGTTTTCCAACTATTCTAATGCATTGCATTATAATAAATAATAAATTTATTATGTTACGCTTATTTTCTGATATATTTCATAAAATTCTAGTACCTAGGTTTTTAAATTAAGTTATATATAAGTTAACATTGACCAATATAGGACATTTGGAGCATGTTGCATCTAACTCTGGTGGTTGGAGGGGGAGTTTTCACTCTCATAACCACTAAGTGTAGCCAACGACTCTGTAGTGCCTCTAGTAAATACATTCGGCTGGTCATATTTGTCTAAACTCATTTTATTATTTGTATTGTACTGGTTTAAAAAACAAAGATCATCCCTTCAGTATGTATAAGGGATAAAATAAATAAATTTAATACTGATTCGTTTTGGTTAAATCGATTTGCATGGTAATTTAATGAAACAGTTATAACGTTTACCAAATCTCTTTAGTTTAGAAAAAAACTACTCAAAAGCAAATCATGTCCTTATATTATTAATCTGATTAATTCGTGACAGCATTGTGGACTAAAAATACTAAAACGTTTGTTTAGAGAGGCAACCTTTATTTATTTTGCTCATATCGAATGTGTAAATGGTATCAAACACTCGGTGTGGTGTGGGCTTGGATTACGCACTTATTTTAAAAGAAAGGAGTTTTTAATGTGGCTACAAGACAAAGCAAACACATAATTACATTTTTTAATAATTTTAGCAATAAGAATGCATATTTTATGTTCGTTTCAGACTGCATTAAATATAATCGAAGAATTTCTGAGGTAAACAAATATATAAACAAAGAACTGTTGAAGATTTTAGAAAAATATTTTATTTAATTAATCCATGATACTAAATATATTTGTATTACAATTATAATAACTAGTAAACCCGTCGCTCGAAATTGAGCAATATTTTGTTTTAATGAGCATGAATTTTAACAATGTTATCATCTGTATCGCTAATTCAGTCCTTATTGTCTCAGACTATTAATAGATAGGCGAGTGGCAACTCAGGTTTTTGAAGTTCCGATTTTGTATAAATGTGCCGAATATTTTTCAAATACATTACATGATAACTCATTCTTTCCCAAAACTTATTTTTATTTTTTACTTGATATTGGCTTCTATTCTTTGTTGTAAATACTCTCCAGGATTACAAAGTGACAACTCTCTTTGTTCTGAGTTTTTCACAGTTTTAACACATTCTAGGTAAAATAGCAGACTAGTTCGGGCTGAAGTTCGGTAGGGAGATGGCGAATCAGCTCAAATAGAACAGGCCTGTAGGACTGAAAAAAATATTGTTAGGACTCCGCACAGCAGACCTTTAATATTCCCATGTTAACACACCCATCTACTGAACCGATACAACTAAAGTTTGTAAAATAGACCATACTTAAGAATCAAATGTTGTGCTACTCCTGTTCCAAAACTCAAATGGGCTCCACCCCACTGGCTCTTAAAATCAAGCTTATCACTTTACACCTACTCATTACTGGACTTAATTATGGATCTGAAGTTCGGGTAGAGGGTAGCTCTTATACTCAAAGCAGACATAGACTTACTCCTGATCAAAATATGATTTAGGGCTCCAACTGACTGGCCTTATTGCCATATTAACTTATCCCTTATTATCACTACCAACTACAGAACAAATTATCCTGAAATTTCATTCAAACCATGTCATTTTCCGGTTCCGAAAGTTCTACAGGGCTCCACCCCACTGGAATTAATACGTAGTTATGTTTAGTAACAAATGTATAATTCTGGAATGATGTTGATAGTTTGACAGGAACATAGGTGCATGAGAATATAACCTACAGACCCATACTGCAAAGCTTTTGGGTCTCTGCCCCACTGCGATTGAACATGTGCATGCTTAAAAATTGTGAGAGTTAACCTCATGGGGTACTGATTTAATTTTACTTTCCGTGGTGACAATATTTTTATCAACGGAAAAATTAAACGGTAATCAGCGGTAATAAAGAAGGGTCACGTGAAAAAATTCGCACCACGTACCAGCTGTACCATATTTGGATTTTTTTTTATAAATTTTCCAATCATTTATTAAATATTCAAGTTAAAAGTCTATAAAACCACGAATGGCCATTAAATAATTTTATGAGGGAACAAGATAGTTATAACCAGTAGAAACAAGTAGTTAGATAATCCTAGTTTAGCAAATAAAATCAGGAAATTCAAGATGGTAGAATTAAGTAGCTAGGTGGGGTTTAACCCTTCCTCTGCCAAATGTAAGTAGACGCTCCTGGCGTAGACGCCGTGGCAGCTACCTGGTCGTGTTCTACCCACGTTTCCTGGTCTTCTCCAGACTTCCCTTCACCTGAAGGTACCGTCAACTTCATATTGTATAATTTGTCATTTCAGGAAATTAGTAATAAGTCTTATCTACAGTTTAACAAAGTTTATTTATTCAATGTACATTTCAGCATATTAGGACATGACATTCGTTGGTATACAAAGTATTAAAGTCAATTTAATAGGGAAATGGTAAAGTTTTTTGTCTCATGTAAAATCAGATTTAGATATCATTACTACAGCAAAGACTGTGTTGTTTTGTTAATAGGGCTAACGAGTACTGACGAGTAACTCCTAGAAATGGAACTACGTACAGAACAACGGATTGCTTTGTTTTCCCAATATCCATTTAATTAAAGTAAAAATTGTAACTAGTAGGGGTAGAGTCAATTAAATTCAAGTATGCTCAGTAGGGTAGTTTTATTTTTAAAATGTATGGGAGGGATATTAATTTTTAGTTAATTCAATAAACCACAATTTGTATAATAAGTACAGGTGTAATTATTTTAAGTTAAATCCTTAACGATAAGTTTGTACCGTGCCAGTGTGGTAAAATTATAGTAAAAATGGTTAAAGGCATCAGAGCACTGAGGTTGAAGGTAAAGTTGTTATCTAATAGTGTGTCAAGCAGATTTAAATTTGAGGTTTATAATAATTAGGTAACAACGACGGTACAAAGCTAGTTCCATACATTTTAACAACAAATAATAATAATAATAATACTTCATGGAAAATCAACTAAACTGTGCTATTAAGTATGATTAAAAATGTAAAAGAACAATGTTTTAAAAATGCTTGGTATTATTACAAAGTAAAATGTGATTTTTTGAATAATTCAGCCTTAAGAATATATTTATTACTATTTAACATGAAGTTTCATGTTCTGCACTCTGGGGTAAACGTTATAAACTCAAGCTATAAGTGATCCTAAATTCATGATTAAAATTATTTACATATTGCGGTACCTTTCTTTAATACTCTGCATCAACTGATTTTTTTTCTCTTTATATACCGAAGAAAATAAAACGTTATAAGTAGGAAAACATATAATTTCCTAAACAAAGTAGACACGTAATCATATGTGTTATGTAAACAAAGCAGACGTGTTTAAAGCCCCATGTTTATCTTATAGGGAATATTCTACGTTATTTATCGTTTGCTGGTAACTTTTTAGAAACACTGCTATTTTTCCCGAGTCCCTGGGATTAAGAACTTTAATTTGAGCCGTCCCTCATAATCCTGTGATTTGACAAACTCTCACAATTTTGACTTAAAAATGTCGCCTACAGAATTATATATAAAGAAAGGATTCACAAGTGATGTCATACAAAATCATCGTCATTAGGATCTGGAATTTAATTTAAGAAATTGTGAGTGGGGTTTTAGAATAGAAAGTTTCATTAAAAATTGCAATTCTGTGGCACTAGCGATAAATTAGCAGTTGTATAACATTTTTTGTGTTCTGCTTGGATTAAAATAAATATAAAATATCGTTTTAAAGAACTCAGTACATTCTTACTACTTACTTTTGGAGATAACAAACAGGAAACCCTTGTATTTCTTTTCTATTTTTAAATTGTTAAATTAATTAATCTTCGTTGAAACACACCGCAAAAAGTCGCTTAACTTGACAATTTTATAATTTTAAGCTGTAATCTCCACGTGCCCTGACCTTAATAAACCTTTTGAGTTGTTTCATATCATCTGAGTTAACATTTCTTCACTCAAAATTTGTTTACATTTTAAACAACTCTTTTTGGGGATATCAGAAACATATATGATACCTCTATTTTAAGTGCATGTTTGAAATATGTTCAGCTTAGAAACTTTTAAAATAGCACTTAACCTTGGTTAAAGGTTGAAAGGTAAAATATATCTTGAAATAAAATGACAATACCTGATTGGACGGTAGAATATTTATTTTTGTATAATCCCGTGTTAAAACAATAGTTTTTTTAAAAAGATTAATCCGTCTGGAAACTGGTATGTTATTATTGATTATAACTTAAATACAACCAGGGATTAGGTGCCTTGCTAGCGTTGCTTGGCGTGTATAGTTTGGTTCATTATAATATTGCCAGTCTATTCCCAGTGGTTGTAAAATTATTAAAGTTTCCCTTCAACTGCTTTAACAGAATATCTCAAACCCAAATATACAAATATATGGAAATATATGATCATCTATTTGTTTAACTAAACTGAAAGGCACTTTAAATTATCGTTGAGATATGTTTATGTTTAACTCGGTTGTAATGAAAATATAAATTGTAATATACGCTGTTTTTGCAGCGTTGCAAGGGCGTGATTACACATTACTAGGAGCAGAACTAGACCACTAAACATGTATTTTAAACCATCAGGTTACCAAATCTTATTTTAAGATTTAAAAAAATCATGAAAAACGAATTAACGAGCACATTATAAAACACTAACTCACTACAGTTGTCTTTGTAATGACTAATCGTTCTAACTAAATTTTTGTTTGGGAAAAGTCTAAGCATCTCTTTTTGGACGAGGTGAGGACCTGCGCAATGTTTTAATTTATCATGAAACGTCGGGAACGTTTACGTTTTGATCCAGCTGTACAATTTACGTCTTAAGGTATTGTATTTGATTAAGATTGGCAAAGGATTTCCGCTTCATTTCAATATTAAAGGAGGCATCGCCCAAAAAATTAAAAATAATTATTTGTATTTAAAAAAGTAAAAGAACAGAGGTTGCACAGGTGTTAATATAAAGAAAAACTATATTATTTTTAGTTGCAGTGAGTTAACAGAGTAATGATTACAAACTCCTTCAACTTTGTCATACTTAGCTTTCTGTTTTTATGAGCTATAAATACAAGGGGTTTCTTTTACGCAACCCATGAAGGCTACAAGTACAGAAGTCACTGTTTAAATACACAATTTCAGAAGATGGCAATCAAAATAATCTACTTCTACTTAGTGAAGTAGTACGGCTAGTGCGGTTTGAATTGTTTGAATGTTATGATTTAATTTGTTGTTATTTTGAAGTTGTAACTTTTGATATGAAAAGTACAAATACATATGAAGTTTTTTTTTGTTTGCCGATATAGTTTAATTTTTTGTAAATACTCAAGCTCTGTTCGAGCGCATAGTAGAACAACCTTATTTTTCAATGATAAAATTATAGGAATTAGTTTCAGCTAGTGCTGAAAGCAATAACACATTATTTTTAGCTATATGAAATATTTGTTTTAATTGCAAATCCAGCGTTGGGTTTAAACATAAAACAAACCATACTGTATAAAAAGAAATTCAATAGTCGAGCTCTATACCATATGAAATAATTATTAATAATAAAAGAAAAGTAAAACCAATTTAAATTTGTAAATTTATCAAAAAATTGCAACTTATAGCCATATTTCCATCTTATAATACTAGTAACTGGGAGCCGAACTTTGCTCGGGAGAAGGTCAGTCAGTTTGTTTAGATGACTTGGAGTAATATTTCACCACTTCCCCCTACTGATAATCAGATTTGTATAACTCATTTGCCTCTTTTATACATTTTTAAGGGCCCTCCAGTTGTTATTAATGTCCCTTTGATTTATTTTACTACTCTATATATGTAATCTTTACTCAAATCTTTTAATTTCTGCTCTCGAGAAACCACATGTTAATAATCATAAACAACATGAGTCTTACCTTGACAGTTCCTTGGTTGGTTATGAACAGCTGATAATTTTTTTTTTATTTGAAACTCCATAAGCCCAATGTTAATTTTTTAAACTTTTAATCTTAGTTTTTTTACATTTTTGATTTTTCCTGGGGATGAGGCTTGTCTAGAACTTATTTTTATCCCAGAAATTATTTCGAACATTTGAAGGAAATCGTTGGAGCCATTTTTGAGATCCGTGTCGCAAGCAAGCAAGCAAGCAAACCTTACTCATATTAGAGTATAGGATACAAAATTAACGTTAGAAAATGCATGAATCATGTCGAGTTAAATCAATTGTCGCCGAGGAGTGCATACTGTGGATTGCGATTGGCCACAACGCTTTACCGTGGTCTATTACAGTCGCATACTATCCGACCACAATCAATGACTCTCTCGCCGTCTCTCTGAAAATGCATTGAAATTGAATTAGGTTCGGTCCTACCTTATTAAAAGAGGTTGATCAAAATATAAAACATATTTATCCCAATATTTTTTTATGTTAAATCACTAATAAAATAATGTTCGTTAGATTAAATATAAATTAAAGATAAACTTCGAATAAAATGTTCTAATAAAGGGGTCATTTTAGGGTAAGCGTGTTTAAATATATCCATCCACATACAGCCACGAAACTGGTCTATGGCAGAAATGAAATAAGCTTCCCTTCTAACTAGGTACTTACTCTTTTCTCAGTTCAAGTGCTTAAAGGGAATAATGGATATACTTACCATCTGGAAGGAGTCTTTAAAGACCTTTGTCCTTCAAACTCTTGAAATCGTTTAGGCTGGAAGGTAGACTGACCTAGGATAAATACAACAAAATCTTCGTGTAAGGATAGCATCTACCCCCATCTGCTCAACAGATCATACGTATTAGAGAGTAAATTAACCTAGGGTTGACCAGCTTAAAGCTTAAGTGATGCATGGGTTGAGGTTACTCTAACATATTGTGGGGTACCTTAATGACCCTGTCACGTCTTCACCATTAATCCGTATCACTATAATGTTTTACCATTATCAAAATAAAAGAAGAAAAAACATTTTCATACAGAATGTTGTTCTAGCCGTTGTTCTGTTGTTACCTAGTTTTGTAGGCTTGATGTAGAATGTATCTATAAAACCCTTGATTTTGTTTTCTACCACCCCAGTGACCCTTTAGAAACTCCTTCCATGCTTTGGCTAAATATAAACTATGAGATTTAGGTCTACTCTGTACTCAGATGGTAATTTTTATGCAGTTTATGAAATATTTAAAATTATTATATCATCATATCAAAACTGTTATAGAAAATATTTAGGTCAAATGTTACGAATTGTAGAATAAACAAACATTTAATCGCAAAAATAAAAAATATATGGTGTAAGGGAAAACCTTAAACACATATGTTATCAATTGGTCATTATTTGATTTGCTTTAATCCCATTACATGAACGGACAAAAATATTTACATGTTTATATAATAAATCTACCAAACTCGAAAGCTTTAGGTCTTCGTTCAGGAAAGCTATTTAAGTATTCTCTTCTCCATTCAGAAAAACAGATTCTCGACTGTTTCTTTGAATTTTAAATTTGTTTTAGCTTTAATTAAATTAATTAAAGGAGGTGTATAGAACACCCAGGCTAAATGTTATGTGATTTTAAACATAATATTAGACCTTTGTAACCGTTTCGTCATTTGATCTAATCTCAATCTTTAAGCATTTATTGAAAGATGAATCCCACGTTGTAAATGCCCCTCCTTAGAGAGGAGGGGCGTTCTCCACTGGCAAGGTTGCCACGTTATTGTTTATGTAACTTTGCGTGATTTTTGTCAATTGTCATTGATAAATAATTTTGGATAGTTTTTTACACTCCAAACTTGGCCCTACGCGTTACTGACCCTAAATTGTTGCCATTTTATTCCTATAGAGAAAACATATTTTTTGGAGATATGAGTCTATGTACCACTAACATTAAACAGTTTTAATAAGAGGTTTTTATTGTTTATAAAACAAGGAATTGGTTTGTTAGTTCAAATTTCGGCTTGAAACATTCTTGATTATATTCTTGATTTATTCTTCATAAAGGAAAACCCCAAATATATTACTAATTAAGTAAAATCATAATTGGCAGTCAAAAGCTGATATTTCACAACCCATGTCACCTTTTTTGTTGTGTGAGAAAGATTTATGAACAAAAGTTTGTTTTATATTTAATAAAATGTAAATCACAAGAGATTATGATGATTTTACCCGAAAGGCAGAATATTTGTCTGTGTATAGGCTGTTTCCAAACTCCCTCCGGAAATTTAAGGAACCTTTTTCTTGGGTCAAAACAAACAAAGCTTGTTATGTAAACATAGGTCCTTTTGCGCTCCAATTCCCGTTTGTGCGTATGTATCTGTTTTTTAATACGTACCTCATATTTTAGATTCCTCTAGATAATGACTTTAATACTTGTTAATGCTAAGTTTGCATAAACTATTTCCCAGTTTTACCGCTTCTAAAGGGTCACTGGGGCGGTATAAAACAAAATCAAGGGTTTTATAGATACATTCTAAATCAAGCCTACAAAACTAGATAACAACAGAACAACAGGTAGAACAACGTTTTGTATGAAAACGTTTTTTCTTCTTTTATTTGCATAATGGTAAAACATTAAAGTGATACTGAAGATTCAAAACGATTTAAGTGACTAAATGACTCAGTGACTAAACGATTTAAGTGACTAAATCGATAGAACTCAAGAGTCTACGAAGTTTTTCCTACATGTTACGTTAAAGTTTTGAGCTTAAAAAGACACTTCATTGAAAATCGATAAAAATATATGTCTGAAGTAATTATGCAAAAATAATTTATAAATATTAATAAAGCTTTCCCAGCTTCGCCTCTACTAGATTTAATAGAAACAGTTGGGTCGTTATTGAATATAAAGCTTGATTGAAACAAAGTATCACTCACTGTTGTATTGGATGTGTTCCAATTACTGCGGCAAACGAACGGCATTCAAATGTTGTATAGGCTGTTCTTTGGTAATGCAGGTTGTGCACTCGAGTTGTGTATGTCTCCTTATTAGTCGCGTGTTTCCATTACGTACATTTGAATATATGCTGTAGTTATTTTATAATTTAAATTTTCACTAGCATATTTGTTTACGAGAAACAAGTAATTTTATCAAATAGCAAATTATATAAAATTGTATTCAATATTTTAAGTACGAAGACTATATTGATTTGATGTTTTTAGTTTATAAAATAATTATTAATATGAGTGTCTTTCAAGATGGAATATCTGTGATACCTCGTATTTATTTTTGGTTGATGAGTAATTTTTTCAACTTCAGCTGGACCTGACATAACAGTAATGTTTTTTCTGGCGATAGAGGTTTGTTGACAACTAGACTTTGTACTCACATATTTGCTTTGATTCTCTTTAAATGACATATATATATTATATATATATATATATATATATATATATATATATATATATATATATATATATATATAGAAACATTTTGACTTGACAATATTATTATTTTAAAAATCTATATACATTCTTTTCGTTCAATTTATTTTTCATATTTAAAAAGCGTTATGTAATATTTTTATCAGTGATTAGTTTATATCCTGCTCTCGTAAACTCGTAAACCCAAAGTTTTACATATTGCAATGTTTTGTCTAAAGTCTGCTGGATTTGAATTAAGTTTATCTGTGCATTTAAAATCTGTGTAACTTTCTATTCTAAATAAAAGTATTTCATGGCGCAAGATAAAAATAAACTATGACATCTATATACAATTTATATTACTATGTATTCTGCAAGAAAAATACTCTAAATTATTATCCCTAATTAGCTGCGGATTCCCGGTTGTAGATAACAAGCCTATCGAATATAATATGTTGTTCTTTCGGCTATATTCATCATCTTTCTTAATTTTAATGTCCTCTAGCGATATTATACTATCCTGAAAAATATAGTTTTGGACTTAATTATGAGTTTTCAAACTTTGTTGTAACCTACCTTCAGAACATCGTTTTCAAGATGTTTCAACATAGGGAAGAATTCTGGGCTGGGGCCAACGTGCCTTGTACCTCGGCTCGAAGTGTTGCTCTCTGCTCCTCAAGACTATTTTTTACTATATCATTAGTTTATATGGTTTAGGTTTTTCCTAAACTTTGCAAAAATATTTAGTGTAGTTAACAAAGAAAAATAGGTAAAAACCCTGGAAATTACAGTTATAATGAAAATCAGCCGACAGTCTTTAACATCGTACATACATATCTTCCCTTGCTTTTCTTATTGATGCAGAAATAGAATAAAAATAACTTACTCGCATTTTTAAGTATTTTCACGTAAATAAAAAACCATATAAGGTGTTTAAGGGCTTATTTAATTTGTATTTATTTATTACTCATGTATTGATTTGTATCCAACCAAAGATAACCAAAGATGTAAGGCTGGTTTACATTAGTCGAGTAAGCTTGGCCGAGTTGGCTCGGCCCAGCATCCTTGCCATGTTTTAGAAAAGTGTGTCTACATTGGTAAAGTTAACTCGGCCGAGTTGGCAACAGTTTTGATTATTAAATGTGTAAAATATAAAGAAAATAAAATAAAACTGGGAACTATTTAAAACATAAGGTGTATACATATAACGGGCCCCACAGCAGATTTGGCCGATTTTTTAAAAAATTTTCATTAGTTGTTGCTTGTATGTCTAAACTTGTTTTTATTTTCTGCTTGGTTTCTTGTACAACAAGATCCCTTATTTCCCCATATATTTTTCAAGGTTGTCAGTTGCTGTTACAACGTGACTCTTTTTTTATTATTGGAAGGTGGAAATGCTTTTCGTACACCCCCGCTCCTGCGGTGGTAGTGTGGGACCCCCCAAGAGAAGACTAAACCACTAAACCCACCTCTCACCTCCAAAATGGATAAGATAGGCAGAATATGACTGAATACAACTGACTGAGAGGGTAGAGGGGGTAGGGCGAGTGCGAAAAATTGGTCGAGTGGCTGTCTCCCGGCCGAAACTACTCGACTCGTCCGCCAGCTGGGTCTAGTACTCGACTCGCCTGTCCCTGGAGTCGTCTAATCGTCTACATGGGTCGAGTTGACAAATTAAATAACTAACTCGCCCTTCTACTCGCTCTCCTACTCGACCAATATAAACCAGGCTAGTTTGAAATGTGATTTTAATTCAAATACATTTTCTCTGGTGTAGTTTTGTATTTGATAACAAGAACCAAACTAAATTACATTTGGACACATGTAGGACCGTGTTTTCCTGTTCATAGATTATATAGCATGTGTAAAAATTACATGTAATGTCGTCATAAAACTTAGTGTTTAAATTTATTGTACTCTATAAACTTGTAAAATAAGCTATAAACTTAACTCCTCTTAAGAGAAGATATTTACAATGCATATATATGTCTTAATAACACATAAGCCACATACCAACTCTCATCAATATACATTTATAAATAAGCTATGTATACAATTTTATTCTCTATAAGAATAACATGAGGGATGAGTACGCAGGTTTGCTGGAACAAGGACAACATAAATGTCTTTGCAAATATCAATATAACTCAACAAGGTAAAGCCACAAATTAAGATTTATTAATTTATGTGCATGATTAAGGGAGACATCAGATTTTATTTATCCGCCTTAAGAATAAGATGGGGAATGAGTAAGCAGGTTTGCTGCTACATGAATCATCGGTAACTTTGTGTGTGCAAATAACAACAGACCACAACCAGATGAAGCCGTGTATCAAGTTTCGTTAGAATACCTTTATAAAAAAGCAAAATATAAGATTTTCCCTGTTCTCCTTAAGAATAACATTGGACATCGTATCGCGTTTAGCACTTTCAATATCTCTGTAACTAATTGACGTAGGAGATATTATCAAAACACAAAATTGTGTGTTTTATAAAGGTTATTATTATTTACCAGCTTACCACCTTTTCTTTAAATTATCTGTTAAATAATCACTCTTCAAATTTACACAAATTAAATATATTTTGACATGTTTATTTCATTTACAAGGGTAATATGAGATGCTCCGGCTATAAAAAAAGGTTATGAGTAATCTTTATATCTGCAGGGAGGGTTCTTTGCCGCTGAAACGTTTAGATGGTTTGGGTAAACATTATAATATTCAACAGATAATAATTTATAAGATAATTTTATGAAAGGAAAAATTTGATACTCCGAATGAACATCCTGTGAAGTATTAATGACACATAAAATTGAAAGTATTATATTAATGGATAGTCCAAATGTTCATAGCATTTTTTCAAACTGGCTGAAAATAGTTATTTTGGAGAGATGAGTCCATAAAAGTCATTTTTTTATAAAATTGTAAATCTCTTACCAACTCGTCAACACGGCATCCTATCCATTGATGGGTTCATGTCCAGGCTTGATTTTTGGTTTCTAATTTAATGATTTTTACCTATTTTCCTCTTGTATGCTTCTTGTACCTAGAACTCACTAAAAACTACATTTTCACAACACGTTTTATTATTGTTTTGGTTTTGCTTTAAATTATTGTCCACCTGTTCAAATATATTTCACTTCACTGGTTCACATGACTAGTTGCACATTGATAGTTGATATATTGAAATACAGGAGGTACATTTTAGATCGCGTCAAAATAATGGCCAAATGTATAATTTTAACTTAATAAATTATTTGTCAATCTCAAAGAATAATATTTTAACAAAAAAATAATTCAACAACACAAAAACAATCAAATATAAAATTTAAATACATTTTCTTATTAAAAACATATGTTTTATAACGAAATAAGCGACTGGAATAGTTCACACATATTTGTTTCATGATTGCTATCTGAACAATTTGACCTAATCTTATTATATCAGATGATTATTTTCTTTCTGTTTACAACTTTCCTCGACAGTTAAAACTTTATTTATGTTTAAATCTGGAACAAGGAGGTTATAGAAATGGGATTATTACAAGCTGAATGTAATAGTGAATACGAAAATTTAAATTTAAAAAATATTACATGTAAAAGCTTTATAAAACCCATTTTGGGATATAAAACCACCCAAAATACCTCTTTGGATGGTTCGATCCATCTGTTTTTCGAACGTAAAGTCATAAATGTTGCTTTACATGTTTGAACCAAATTTAATGAAAATCGGACCATTTTTACGAGAGTTATCGCACCCACGGCCATATATTCAGTTTTGGGGGTCTGTGGACCTCAAAACGAAAGGTTATCAAGGTTGCGGGCCTAGGTCCTTCGGTAATAGCTTCTTCCCTTAAGGAGAAACTCGCTAAAAAGTCACCATCATCATCAATAATGGTTTTAATTGAAACAATGAGTATCCATTTATTGGGTTTCATTTATGAAATAATTAATTAAATAAGTAGATTGCTATATACTGAGGGTAATATAAATAAAATATACGTTTATAAAACTTGCATGTATACACTGTAAAGAGGCTTAACTGATATTAGCTGATGAAATAAAATGACTAACGATAAAAATATTAAGGTATATAGCGACATTCTATGACTAAATGCAGGACAAATTGTGTTAAAGATTTTATTTCTACAAAATATCGAATTTATAAAGTATAAAATAAACTAAACGCATAAGAGTAAAACTAAATCTTTAAGTAAAAACTCATATATGCAAAGCAAAGTAGCATGGTTTATTAATATTAATATCAGTGATATTATATAGTAGGCCATATAAGGAGTCCAGATAAATAACACGAGCGAGTATAATATTAGAACACTATATGCTATGAGCTCAAAATGATTTTCAGTGTTTTGGAGGTAACTTTAGCATAAATGCGGAATAGCGTTGTCGACGTCTGATGACACTAATGCTCCATTAACGATCGACCAAGACGTACGAGCCTCGATATTGGATGCCTAAGACCGTCTCCATTATTATCTTCTTAAAAGGAACATTTTGAACTCTAAAAGACTAATTGAAAAAAAAAACTTCAAGAAGCTAATTTTTTGTAAAAAATTACGAGTGACATATTTTTATGTTTTCAATGCTTTGCGTTGCTAATGAGTAGAAAATCCAATTTTAACTAAGAAAACACTATTTTAGAATTATTCAGTTCAAAGTTTAGGGGATCCATTCAACCAAATCTCGCTCAAAAATCAGCATACAGTTAAAGTAGTAATATTACTAATTTCCAGCCCCATGCAGTTTTCGTTACCAATTTCAAAATGAAAGTAAATATTATACAGGGTGGAACAAAGTTAGTGTTAACCTTTTATTTTGTTAAAGTAGACACTAAATATGGTAGAACCGTGCATGAACTGTGTATTTAAAAACTCCCTATTCGAAAAACTATGAACAACAGAGGTATTTTTTCATATTTTTCAAAATTCGGTACTTTTATAATATCAAATTAATTTCCCTAGCATATAAGAACTTGCATTGACAGTGTAATTAAATGTTAGAGTTCCCCATAAAATGTGCAAACAATATAACTACATTATTTATAATTCTGACCAAATTATTTGTTTAAAATCACGGTTGAAAGTAAAATAAATTTATTTCCATGAAAATCTTAATATTTTTACACTCATGAAACGGTTTCGATTTTATTTGAGGACATTTCAAATATTGTTAAAACGTTGCTATTTAAATAGCTTTAAAATTATATACTATACTTTGATGTTTGATCATAATGTAGATGAAATAATAAAGATTAACTGGTAGGACTATTAATACGAGCATTAATGTCGCCAACCGCATGTCAAGTAATTGGACACAATCATCTGATTAAGCGACCATATGGTTATTCTATTGTTGTCCAGATGAATTTTATTTTAGATACAATTGTTTACTCATAGTGAATACATTTCTTTTAGTCTTTCATTTTCAGTTTTTATCAATTTTTTAAAGTGTTTTACCCGTAAAGTATTTTTTTTAACTAAAGATAAATCCTAATTAATAGTTTTGACATATAAGGTTTTGACATATCAGGATGATTCTAACCGTGAGTATGCTGATATGCATTTTGTTTATGGGTTATGCGATGGAAATGCTTTGGCCGCTCAGAGAACATATAGGTTACGATTCCCCAAACGAAAAATTCCTAGTTCTCAAGTTTTTACACGGCTATATCAAAGATTAGTGGAACGCGGTTAATTTCAGAAACAGCGAAACGAGGTAGGTCCGGCACAGAATATTCCCGTTGAGGAAGTTATCCTAAACAGAGTGAATGAACGTCCAGAAATAAGCAATAGGCAAGTCTCACACTAATATTTTAAGAGTTTTGAGAAAAAATAATTACCATCACTATCATTTTACAAAGGTTAAAGGGTTAGAACCAGGATATATTTCAAGGAGAATTGAATTTCACCGCTGGCTGCTGAACAGTGAGATTATACAATATCATTTTTTTTTTCAAAAAGACCTTGTGGACCGACGAGGCTTTCTTTACGAGGCAAGAAGTGTTTAATACTCACAATATACACCTCTGGGCAACGGAGAATCCAAAAGCAGCCTGGGAAACTTCATTTCAACGGCGTTTCACAATCCATGTTTGGGCAGGAGTGGTTGGGAATCGATTTGTAGGACCCCACATCTTTGAAGGGAATTTGAATGGTCCAATGAATTTGATCTTCCTTCAAAATGAATTGCCCTAGCTTCTCAAGGAAGTTGAAGAAGGCCGAAAGGAGGAAATCATCTTTCAACAAGATGGGGCCCCTCCTCACATTTCACGTGATGTGCGTCGTTGGCTCAACGCAACTTATACAACGTGGATAGTTCGCGAAGGCGGGCCTGGCCCACAAGGTCACCCGACCTCAGCCTAATGGATTTTTTTTCGTTTTGGGCTACATGAAAAGCTTGGTGTATGCAACTCCAGTGAGGACTAAGCAGAAACTATTGAACCGCATTATGGACGTAGCAGTTAAAGTTAGAGAAAAACTTTCTTCCAAAGTCACAGTAGGAGCCATGAGAAAAAGGACGCGTTGCTGCATCAGATAAAATGGAGGACACTTTGAAAACAAACTTAAGTAACTGGTTTCAAGCATTATAAATGATAATTACTGTAATTTTGCGTTTTTAGCGAATTTACCCTATAGGGAAGAAGCTATTACTGTAGTCGGCATGGTAAGACCTAGGCCCGGGACCATGATAACTTTTCGTTTTGAGGTCCCAGACCCAAAAAACACCATTCGTTCGAAACTGTATGTATATATATCTATACATATACATATATATATATATATATTATATACGTATATATGTGTGTCCGTGGGTGCGATAACTCTCGTAAAAATGGTCCGATTTTGATGAAATTTGGTACAAACGTGTAAAGCAGCATTTATGACTTTAAGTTCGAAAACCAGACGGATCGAGCTATCCAAAGGGGTATTTTGGGGGGGTTTTGTATCCCAAAAATGTTTTTTTTGAGTTTTTTACATACAATTTTTGAAATAGTAAAATTTTATTTTTCCCCATTGAATCAAATTAAAAAGACGCACAATTTGATGTTTTAATCATTTCTCTACGTCAATTGGTTACTGAGATATTGAAAGTGCTAAACACAGTACGTTGTCCAATGTTATTCTTATAGAGGATAAGAAAAATTGTATATCTCGCTTATTTATCAACTCATCCTGACGAAACTTGGTATATTGCTTCATTTTATTGTGGTATATTGATATTTGCACAAAACACATTTTCTGGCCAATAGTTCCCGTAGCAGCAAACCTGCATACTCAGCCCCATGTTATTCTTATGGTGAATAATTAACGTGTTATCTCTTTTAATTATAAACATAAATTAGTAGAACTTGGTATGTGGCTTTAACTAGTTGAGTTATATTGATATTTGTATAAAAGCCCATTTTTAGTGTTCCTTATTTCAGCAAACCTGCATACTCAGCCGCCATGTTATTATCATGGAGAATAATTAAAATGTCATAAATCGTTTATTTATGAATGTACATTGATGAAACTTGGTATGTGGCTTTATGTGGTATTAAGATAAATTAATATGCATTGGAAATTCGCTGAGTATGCAGGTTTGCTGCTACAGGGGTATTTGTAAATACGTTCATTTTTACTTTGATAAAGATTTCTATTTATTTATAATTTTGTGTTTTTATTATTTATTATTTTTATGTTCCCCATTCTGTTATTACAATCAACTATGTAGTTCTTAATGAAAATATTGTGTGCGATTACTTGACATGAGCTTGCTCTTCATTAAAGCTCGTATTAATATGCTTATACTATTCTTCAATTAATCTTTATTATTTAAACTACTTTATGATGAAACCTCAAAGTGTAGTATATAATTTTAAAGTTAAAAAGCAAAGTTTTTAACCATATATTTGCCATGTTCTCAAATTAAATCGATAACGTTTTATGAGTTAAAATAATAAGAATTTCATAGAAATGATTTTTTTTACTTTCAACCGTGATTTAAAACAAATACTTAGATATGAATTATTAATAATGTAGCTATTTTTATTGAAAATTTTATGGGGAACTCGAAAATGTAATTACACTGTCAATGCAAGTTCTAATATGCTGAGAAAATTTAGGATTTTTGATAAAAGTACCAAATTTAAAAAATATAAAAAATACCTCTGTTGTCCATAGTCTTAGTGACTTAATGACCACATTTAGTGACTAATTTAACCACATAACAGGTTTAACGCTAACTTTGTTCCACCCTGAATATTATATTCATAGAAAAAATAAATAATAAGCAAGATACTCAACCATAAACCCATGCAACCATATGCCAGAGCAATTTAAACAAAATAATGATATACAAATATTTAAGAAGAAGTTTTGAGAAAGCATTTTATCGTGTCCATGAATTTACTAACAAGAAATAAAAAGTCACAATATAAAGAAAAATTAACTGAAAAATGGTGATAGTAATAAGTTTATTACTAATTTGAGGCCATAGTACAGTGGTTGAAATATCCCAGTGAAAAAGAGAATAAAGAAGACATGAAGAAAAACCATTATTTAATTAAAAAATTAATTATATAAATTTGGGTAAAACTATTAAATGTATTTAATTTGTTGCCAATGCAATATTGTATTGTTATCTTGGCTAAATAAATAATAAACAGTAATAAGTGCTAATAGCTTGTAATTGTAAAAGATAGATGCTAAGGAAATATCCAATTCGATTGGGTTTGAATTTTCTTGCATCACTGCAACATTGCAGTATTATAATGCACAATACAATATACACATTTCGATGTAGACGTAAATAATAACTTCAAAATAATTAGAAATTATCTAACCATAGACAGAATTTCTGAACCCATTACAATTACTACTGACGTGCAGATATTCAATGTATATTCTTTGTTTAAAATTCATTGTTGGTGATGGTGAGTTTATGTTATTTAAGGAAATATTGCAGACATTTCCCATGACGTATTTGTTTTTATTATTAAGTAATAGAAAATGTCCAATGTAATTCCTTAAATAACATAATACATATTATTTGGTGATTACTCTAATTTTCAAGTTTATTGTTCATTTTACCCTTTCAACTCATTTATTTCAAACGCTTCTTTTACCTTCATTAAAGTTTGCTTTGTACTAGGATGAAATAAAGTATTCCAGTAAGTTAATTTTAACCTTTATGCGTTCAAAAATATCCATACATACATACAGGTCAAATATATGGATGTCCTGTCATATTTTAAGAATTTTATAAATAAATGTGGTTACCTGAAAATATCACATATAAAATGTAATTGGTAGTTAGAAGATTTTTGAAAGAAAACTTGTCATTTGTCAAAGATCAAATATAAATTAGGATATAAAGAATTAGAGCCAAAATAATAAATCATTTAGTGTTCAGTCAACTGTCACTGACGAATGCAAACGACGGGTTGTGATTGCCGATCACGCTTCACTGCAGGCTATTTAGATTATTGCACTCGGCTTAAATCAATGGTCACTCTTTCATCCCACTACGTATGCTTTACAATAATATTTTTATATATAACTTACAACCACTCAACTACACATTTATATCAACGAATATAATTAAATCGATTAGTAAAATATGGAAAAGATTCAGGCATTAAGGTATTATAGTGGGCACGTTGAATTTTTATTTCATAATAAAATATTGTATTGAGCACTTATTGAAGATTATAATAATTTTCACTAAACGAATTAGTAGATTTAAAGAGTTTTGTAATAGGTTACATCTGCTCGGTTGTAGCTTATTGGACAAAAGATGTTAGAGAAGATTTGTTTGGATCGTCTTGAGTATGTATGATATGTGCTTTTACTGTTAACCAGAACACAATAAATGACGTATCACAACTCTACAAAATATGATTAAACATATTTATACTGATCAAGATCAAAAATATTTACTGGCACAAACTTTAGAGCATGGACAAAACTTACATACAAGATAAAAGATACAAGATCAAATATACATATAAGGTACTAGAAGGCGATTGATTTCAACCAGTCACACCGGTCATGATCAAGCCAAATTAGAGAAACCACTCAGTGTGATTGACTCTTTGTATGTATATTTACCGTAAGTTCAGAATAAGTGTAAATATATATTTTGCTGTGTTGCGATACTGAATTTATTGTATCCAGTTTAGTTTATTTTAATAAAGAGGAGGAGACTGTTCTGGGCTTTTTACTGACTGATTGCTCAGATCCCGATTTTATTAGTAGGTTTAATTTTATCAATTTGCTAACTAATAATTGTTAACAAAATTACACAAATTACTTTTTCAAGATAAACGCATTAAAAACCTTTGGTGTTAATGAAATTAAATATTCATTAATTATAGTAAAACTTTCTTTTATAAATTTCAAATGACGACACACTTTATAACGTTTAATATTTAAATTCTTTAACCCTCTAAAACTGTGCATCTAAAAGAAATGGTGAAATATGTTTTATTTAACTGTGTGAAGCACCACATCATAAGCAACTTACAAAGCTTTATTTTATAAAGAAAATACATTCACTTACAAAGTCACTGAACAACTCAATTCAATCACTTTGGCCGTTATCATACGACCCAACAGTGAGGTAGGCCCTAATCACAAGTAACCTAAGCAGGAAGCTAAAACTGTGCTATCGAAAAATGTTGTTGTAATTTTTCTCTGTCCAATTTTAAAACCAAATATCACAACGACTGAAAGTTTAACAGATATAATCAATAGTGCTTTTAGATTTAGTAAGTCTTTTTCGTTCTTATAATGTATTTATTTATTTATCAACATAAAGAGCTTTATACAACTTGATACAGATATGGAATAATATGTTTATAAACTTTTTCAATAAAAAAAAATAGTTACAATAAGTCATTTAACAATCATTAATATCAATTAAACAAAAAATATACAACAATAATAACAAGCCGTAGTGTGTATATAAACTGTAACAATAAACAATAGTAACAACACAATTATTGTTATGTAGTCATTCATATATTTTGTATAATTATCTAAAGTTTTATGTTTTCCGCTGGATTTTCAAAGTATTTAAACACTATTAAGGTAGTTTTATGCTATTATTGGTAAGGGGAAACACCTGTTTTGCTTGCTCCTTCCTCAAATTACTTGCTGTATCGTTCAGTCGCTTTTAAATCCTATCTTCGACTTTTCAATTGGGAACCTTAAGTGGGAATAACTTGAATTAATTAGTTTAATAATTTATAAACTACAATCGACATGATTACATATTATTAGATTGATTTAATGAAGATTTTAATATTAACATTAGCAAATAGTAATACACTTTTGAATATAAAAACGTAAAAACTAATTCATAGAAAACAATTATATAGATTTGTTATTTATATTTGCATGCCACTTGATTAGATTAGATTGCATACTCATGTTCCAAACGTAGTTAAAGTAAGTTGTACTAATAAAATAAATTATTTTCAATTTTTTGCCATCACACCGGTACTACTGAGTAGTTTATATACACAACAGTGTATTTTTCATAGTAAAGTCCCTACCTACATATTTGTTTCATGATATTTAAGAATATAAAAACAGTATATAATATCACTCATTAAAAATATATATAACTATAAACAAGCGCAATAAAGCATGTTGTAAGACGTTTTTGAATTTCAAAATAAAACTTAAAATAGTATTAAATGAACCAAGAATTTATATTGAATTTAAAAACCTTGGGGATTCAAATTTATTGCAGGAACAAATAAGCTTGTTTGTCAGTTTTTTCCGGTCTCTAAGTTAAAGTAGTTATTAAAATTATATATTTCCAAACACTGTTGTCACTACATAAAATCTAAATTTAATTCGAAGCTTAAATAATTTGCAATGCAATCTAGTATTTAGCCCCATAAACAATAGCAGCAAGGCCTTTCAAAGTACGAGGTGTAGAAAACATACTCATTTAAAACAAATAAATCTGTTTACTAACTTACTGTAGAACACCAATGTTCTGAAACATTTTAAAATTACCTTAACTGAGATAAATTTGTTTATGCATTACTTAGAATCGAGTTTTTAGTAAATTTAATTAATTTAAGGTGTAAATAAACTTACTAGAAAATAATGAATAAGTAAATATGGTTTTAAATAATTTGCTCACTAAATACTAGGGGTGTGCGAGTACTCGAAACTTCGAGTTTTCGGCCGAGTATTTTAATACTCGAATTCGGTTCGAAGGTTTAAAAATAGTAATGCCACAAAAGGCGATCGCATCACGTAAAATCGGCCGAAAATGACAATCGCTAACCATTGCGACTGGCCAAACGCGTAGTAACGGCCCCAAAAGGTGATCGCATCACGTAAAATCGGCCGAAAATGACAATCGCTAACCATTGCGACTGGCCAAAACGCATAGTAACGGCCCCAAAAGGTGATCGCATCGCGTAAAATCGGCCGAAAATGACAATCGCTAACCATTGCGACTGGCCAAAACGCGTAGTAACGGCCCAAAAGGTGATCGCATCACGTAAATCGGCTGAAAATGACGATCGCTAATGATTGCGACCGGCAAAAACGCGTAGTAATGGCCACAAAAGGCGATTGCATCGCGTAAAATCGGCCGAAAATCACGGACTGAATCACAATAAAGGCCTAAAATAACGACGGCATACCTAAATCTAAATCTAGATCTAAATTATGCATACATAATATCGGCAAAAGTAACAACCGGGCCTCTTAATATCGGCCATAACTAACGATTTCGTCTTTAATGTTGATTGTAAGCGATGTCTGGCCCAGGTGATACTGGCCAAATGACAACCGGAGCGTGGAAACGAATTGGCTGGAAAAGAATGTCAAACCGTGTTTTGTTTGTCAATACGTAATCCAGTTTGATTTTACTGGCAAAATGGTTGTATTGCTACTCGTGTATTAGTTGGAAACTATGTTTGGATTATCAAATCTAGGGTTTTATCCATATCCCATTACACTATTTTAAACTAACAACTGATGGCAAATACTCGCTCGAAAATACTCGAAACTCAAAAATCGTTGGCACTACTCGACTCGACTCGATTAAAAAAGTCACTACTTGCACACCCCGACTAAATACCGTGTTAATATTGGGCGTTGTTTACTCTCTTCGTAATATTTGTTTTAGGGTAGTTTAGAATATACAAACAGAATATAATATCACACTTTAAAAAGTTATATAACTATAAACAAGTGCAATAAAGCATGCTGTAAGACGTTGTTGAATTTCAACATAAAACTTAAAAGAGGATGAAATGAACCAAGACTTTATATTGGATTTAAAAACTTTGTGGATTCAAATTTATAGCAGGAACAAATAAGCTTGTTTGTCAGTTGTGTCTTGTTTCAAAGATAAAATAGTTATTAAAATTATATATTACCAAACATTGTTGTCACTACTTAAAATCTAAATTTAATTCAAAGCTAAAACAAATTGCGATGCAATTTAAATTTAGCCCCATAAACAATAGGAGCCTTTCAAAGTACGTGGTACGTGGAAAACATAGTCATTTAAAACAAATAATACTGTTTACCAACTTACTGTAGAAACACCAATGTTCTGAAACATTTTAAAATTACCTTAACTGAAATAAATTTGTTTATGCATTACTTAAGAATCGAGTTTTAAGAAAATTGAATTAATTTAAGGTATAAATAAACTTACTTTAAACTATTGAATAAGTAAATATAGTTTTAAATAATTTTCTCACTAAATACCACGTTAATATTGGGAATTGTTAGAAAAAATAACTTTCTCTTTCACAGAGAATTGCAATTCATCAGCTTGATTTAGTCTCTTTAAGAATTATAAGAGATCAGCCTGTAGGAGTTTGTCTTTATCTAGTGAATTATAAGAAACAAGTAAATCATTGATGTTTTATTTTGTCCGCTTCCAATAGTTATAACATGTAAAACTACATACCGCTGCACTTTATATGGAAGATAAATGATACAATTGATAACTAGTACAAATGTTAAAAATGCTTCCTTTCAACCTAGCCGTTACATAAATAGACTTATTTCCTCATATATATAATTTTGTATACGATATTTGAAACGAAACATACTTTTACTTAAGAATTTTAACTAAATTTGTTTAAAATTGCTAGTATTAAAAAAATAAAATGAAGATAAAGATTACTATGAAGAAACCTTTAAAGATAAATTTATGAAGTGATTCAACATTTCAGTGGTCTAGCTATTTAAGGAAAACTTAAGGAAAATTTAAGGAAATTAGAAATCTTTTAAATACATTAAAGGACGTTTCCAAAACTGTATTAAACGATGGTTAAAATGTAGCCGATCATTCTTTATAAAACTGTTGTTATTTTTATTTGATTTTCAATTATAAAGAAAGAGCGAGCATCTTTACACACAGACTGTACTACGATTTACCCTAAATTTGCTCCTTTCCTAACTCAAGGGCAAATGCCACGTTTCCCCTTTGCCAACCTTGTTAGGTGAAAGTAGATTATGCACGAGTGTACAGCAAGAGTAAAAGGGTTTAGTCTCCTAGTTAGAGGATTGATAGGCATTTTTATTTTCAGTAAATACTACTTTTGCTAAGAATGCAAAAGTACGTATGTGAGCTAAAGAGTGAAGTAATATATGTATAAAAAAATTAAAATAAAGTAAAATATCAAAAGGGTACTCAGTTTTAATTATGATAACTATAACATTTATATTAGTGCCTTTTTCAGTGAAATTAATATCAATCATATATATGTATATATATCTTTCTAATAATGAAATAATCGTTTTGGAAAATAATATATTGTTTATAAATATTTGGATAATATAAGCTGATTCAGAGCCCGTGGTTAAATTTCACTAGCTAACCTTTTGGTTAAATCAGTGTATCACATCCATGGTTTTAGCCCTGAACTGAAGATAAAAGGCATGTTTTTAAAGTAAGTACAGTTTTTGAATTCCGTCGTTGTAGCGCTTCGGTTGGCAATCCTGCAAGCTGCGCTGTGTACCAGCATCTATTGGCAAGCCTGGTACGCAACTACGGCAATAATCGACCGAATTTTCATTTGTTTATGAGCATTTTAAATGGCACCACCGATTGAGGTCACTGCCGACTGTGATGTCACGTTGCGATTAAATTTGTAAGTGTTATCAGTGTGAACGTGGCTAAAATTCATCGGCAGATTACAGTGAAGTGTATGGAAAAAACAAAATAAATACTAAAAACACAACAATGGATTCTATTATTTCCATACGACCACATTAATCTTCAGGACGAGGAACGCAGTGGGCGACCCTCTGTCATTACTGAAGGTTTGGTGCATAAAGTTGATAAAAACGTGAGAGAGAACAGACGATTTACAGTTCGTCGCTATCTTATGAGTTTCCTTAAGTGTTTAGAAGTGTTTGTTATGTTATTGTTTCCGAACGTCTAAATTATTGAAAGTTTTGCTCACGCTTCAAAAATGTCGACTGAGGTGCACAAAACCAAGCTTTTGGGAAGGGCGATCACTTGTCTTAAGCAGTACGTGGAGAAAGGTTATGATTTTTCAAGTCAATTTGTCACAGGTGTGGAATAACTCCTTGACGCTAGAGGCATTGAACACTTTCCTTTACTAATCTCCTGATGATTTTAAACCGCTTTCACACCGTTAAACCTCAGAAATTGAATCACTTCACAGTCGGCAGGGACTTCAATTGGTGGCGCCATTTTGAATGCTCACAAACAATTGAAAATCCGGTTGATTTTGGCCGTAGTTGCGTGCTAGGCTTGCCAAAAGATATAGGTACACATCACAGCGTGCAGTAATACAAACCAAAGCCCTATAACTGTGGAATTCAAAAACTGTATTTACTTAAAAAGCATGCCTCGTATTACGTAAGACTCAATAACTTAGTCTAAATAATATAGTCTTACAGTGTATCATCATGAAAAAGAGCATGAAATATTCAAGAGATTCGTATTATTTAAAATGACGACAGATTTATGCATACAATATTAAAGAATAACAAAATTATAAGGTCAATTGTTTACTGTCACTCGCCGTTAGATTGAACTGTAATGCCAAAACCTCCCAAAATATATTTAATTATTTTACCTCCTCTTTATTATTAGCTTTTGTGCTCGGAATACAATTTGAAGTTTGTCAATAAGAGTCAATGATGTATAATATTGATTTAAATGTATAGCTCTTAAAGAAGCACCATTGAGTCTTCAATATTATGATAATAATTGCGGTAAAGATGTATGAACTTTAAAAAACTCTACAAATTAACTTAAACTCAATGAAGAAGTAAAATATAAAATAAACTCTTAATCTAATTCATTCCCTTTTCAATTAAATCAAAACTTCAACAAGCGTCACCACATATCGGTTGGATTAGTTTAATTTAAATATATTTATAGCATACTTTTTGTCCATTCTATTTTTTTTAGTTTATATATTTTTTTAAAACAGGATAAATAGAATACCCTTTATAACACTAAAGATATTTTTTTAACAGTTCAAGTATTTTTTAGATTGTTTTTTCTGATTTGCGATCCTTGAAAAGGATAATACGAGACTGTTTTAACCCACTACAAAACAAATAATTCATTAGTATAGGATTTAGCCAACTAAGGGATGGCCAATTGTTCAGTCAAATTGTTTCCTGTAGCGAATTATTATAGTATCAAAGCAGAGTCAAGGATTTGGAAATTGGTATTTATCAAATCGAAGAAAATATAAGGTGTAAACGAGTTCAAAATCATTTATAGGCATAAATTATTATTATAAAAAATCACGAATATATTAAATAATAACACATTAAATATATTCGAAATAAAAAAGTCTACGAAATGTGAAATTTTGCCAACCAACTGAGTCAATATGCAATTTAATCTCGTCGAGGAATGTTTGTTTGTTCTTCTTTTTCTGTTGTTTCTGTCAATCAACTTCGGTGAGCAAGAAAGCTAACAGACAATATAACGTCAATAGTGTGTTATATCAAGATTGAAAACATTTTGCTTGTATTTAGTTTGTGTGTTAAGCGTGCTTATAATAATATATAAATGATTTATTAATTCCCAACCTAACATTCTTAAACTTAATATATGGAATTACAATTATTATATTTAGACTATATAATTATGGTGTATTATTATTTAAATAACACAGTAATGAACATTTTATAACATGAGAAGATATCAAGATCAATATTAGGTTGTGGAGGGTGACGGTTAAGTTACTGCTAATTAACTGCAAACATGATACTTGGATTTTGGCGTAAAACCCTCTGTAGGACCTAATTGTGTCGTATATAATTACATTATTTTAATACAAACTCTGATATTGTTAGTATTATAACCACTCTATTAGGTTTGTGTGCTCCTGTATTTTAAAGATCGTTAATTATATTATAATGTGTCATGTTGATGTTTGGTTATAACATAAAAATGCATAACAGCTTTTACAGAATATTATGCTTAGAGACATGTTATCTTTTAATTAACATAATTAATCTGTTTCATTGAGTTGTCATGTGACTGTTTTAAGCTATGGAAACGTAGTTTGGTTTTAATAAACAACTATAAATAACAATTTAGATTTTCTAATACAGGCATCCTATCTGTCTATGAATGGCTGAGCATAAATAATAAAAACAATAAAAGTGCGTATTATATGTCCGGGTGTTATAAGGATGTTTAAAATTGAAGACGAAATTCTCCGCAAAGGATTAAACCGTGGCTTTTTTTCAAATGTTATATAACCGCTGATTAGGTTTGAAATACTTGTAATTAAAATATTAACTTATGCTGGCCTATTTTCTTACCCACAATGTTAAAGTGCAAATAGAAAATAATCCAAATATATATAAATTTCCTATTAGCTCTAAAACACCATAACAATTGGGGTTTGTACTAAACACTTTAAAGCTGGTCACCAATTTGTCTACAACATGCAAAACCAATACTTTAGGGGGCTGCCTTTTTAAGTTTGTTATATACTCCAATCCTTGTAATGTACAAAACCTCGCTTATGTATCAATCACCCTGTATAAACCAGCCGGAAAGGTTCCAATATACTTAAATTACTATCCAAAAATGTACAGCATTCTATAAGCATTGGTCCAAAAGACCCTTGCATACTAAGAGCGTTAGCCCAGAAGACTCTAATACTCAATGCATTATCCAGTAAAATTCCAACATACTAAAAATATGAAATTTGTGGTTTCAACATTTACAGGGTAAAGCACCCGGTAGTTGTTATCAATATTGATATGCCATTGTTCAATGTATGAATATTATATGGAACCATTTTTCCAGTGTAGACAATTTGGAAATACAGGCATTGTTTCACAACATTAATTAGAATAGAATGTACTAGGTTTGAGTGTAATTTGCGAATACTTGAAATGCTACCTTGACTCTGAGTTAGCGGAAGAAAACAACCTTGCGGAACAAAATAATCTTGCCGATCTTAGTGAATTCTAGGTGCATTTGAACAATATCTTCATCACTATTAATAAATCAGATCACTGACGTGTTCTGAATAAATTTAGCAAATCTAGTGATTTAGTTTGTATTCTTGGTTTATAATCTTTAAAGTTGTTTTCATAAAACACACGAAATACTTGTTGCTTGGAGAAATAAGTACGTTGTAAGTTACGTTCATAATTTGAGGCTTTTCTTATATATTTTTGAAATGTACATAATTAAATAAGTTTTGAATTGGATTGAATTGAAAATTGAAATATAAAAGCCATATAATTATGAACATTGGTAGTGTTCATTGTTGTGTATAACTGTTAATATTTAGCTGTCAATATAATATAATCCTAGGAAAAAACATTAGTGTTGCCTGTCTGCTATGGCTTTCACCATCGCTGACGCACATACGTTTTTAATGAGTTAATAGTGAAAATATAAAAATCAAATAAACATAATTAAAAATGCAAAGTAATAGGAAAAAATTAAATTTGAACTTTAATGTTACATAAAAACATTTTTAAACTACGCAGATGTCTAATCCAATTCACTTATGGCAAATCAACTTCTTATGACTGACATTGCACATAGTATTCGATAACAGGGACAATAAGGGAAACATTATACAAATTCCAAAACTTTTGAATCCTCCTGTTGCATAATGTTCATATATATAAACTTCAAGGGAGTCGCATATGTACTTAGTTAAACATTTTGATATATTGCAAATTTATTCCTCGTTACAATTATTACTATTTTCTGGATGTTGTATAAAATGTGGCAAGTGGATGGATTTATAGTATATAAACTCACAAGAGCTTTATACGGATACAACTGAAGGAGTTTTTATCCTTTGTGCTCCAAGTAGCCTTTGGACGAGTTGAAAGTTGCCTTACCAACAAAGTCCGCAAGGTAAAATATGCCAGAGCTCGACATTTACCTTGTAACATTGAATATAGACCTTAAAAATCCTTTGAACCTTGGCTGCCGAAAATATAAACCTCTTTCTTTTTAAGTAAAATGTGATTTTATGAGCTCTTTTGCTGCCTTAAAAATGCTATTAAAAATTAATATGCGTTTCTTTTTTATGAAGATCAAGTGTTGTATAGTATTCATAAACAATACTGGAGATTGTTTTGAGGAAATTATGAAAAAATCAATATTATAAACCCTGAAGAGTATAATATTATGATTTTAGGAAACTCTTTTAACAAGCTGATAATTTCGTAAAATACCCCCTTCTAGAATTTATTTGATTTAAATGCTAAAAAGATTTTGTGAACGGCAAATTAACCCTCTAAGGGAAAGCGTTCCAAACCCTTCAACTTGAGTAGACATCCCAAGAATGGAAACCATGAACCCCTTGAATCTTATAGACACTAACTGTTAGGCTACTGAGATGTCATATCTCTTATACTGTATCTCGATTATTAGTGAATTTCCTTTGGAAAGTGAACTATCTCTTATACTGTATCTCGATTATTAGTGAATTTCCTTTGGAAAGTGAACTATTAGCATGACCCGCACGGTGAAACTCAAGCCCGGGACTACATAGAAGTTCCTAACGTGACCCCCTGAACACGTTTTGGGGGGTCGTTCAAAATTTTGTGTATATATATATATATATATATATATTATATATAAATATTTTAAATATATAAATATTTTATATATATATATATTAAAGTTTTATATGTGTATATATATGTGTTTGCACTCTAGCGGTCGCATTTTTTGTCTGATATACTTTAAATTTGGTAGGGACGTTCATTTCTGTAATCAGTTGGACAAGTTCGTTGGGCAAAACAATCGGAAAACTCTAAACCCCTTTTTTAGGGATTAATCTTTCAAATTTTGAAAGAAAAATATGGGAATTAGTGAGGCAAAAGTTGTAAGCCCTCTATTGTCATTCTAGCATCCATATTTACCGAGTTATTAAAGTAAATGTGTTTCGATTAAACACAGTACGTTGTCTTGTGGGATTTTACACTAGGAAAGCCCGTTACTCCTTTGTCGGAGTACTTTTATCATCCCCAGCATCCTCACGCCTACTTTCAAGCCTGACTGGATCTTCTCCTAACATTATAATTCGCAAAATTGTATTCCCAGCTTTGCAGGTAAATGAAACCAGGAGCATCAAAACGGCAAACAATCACTATTTTCAGATTTTAATAAAAATTGGAATAAATTTACACTGATTTTGAGTTTGAAAAGTTTTTAAGTTGAAATTCACTTCTCTCATGTCACTCGTTCTGTGTGCGAACTCGTTTGATTTTCATATAGTTAATACTTTGGATCAAATCGGTTATAAACCTTTACCGTCATCAATCCTATTTTTTCTAGCAGATGACTAGTTTTGGAAATGCTGAGTCATTATAAAATATATACATCAATGTTTATAATTTTAACACATGCACGCATGCATGCATTTAATGGCACAGACGTTCTGAACTAGCCTTATAAAACAAAACAAAAACAGTATAGGATAAAGTATCTAACGGATTTTTCTTCAAGTTGAATTCGATTCTTGGAGGAAAGTGGGCATACACCTAATTTAGCCCACCCAAAAGGTATGTCGAACTAACATTACTCTCACTATTTATTATCAAGTTCCATATTCCGTGCGATAACCACGATAAATACGTGCACCGCTTCACACAGGCATCTCGAGCTATAAAAGTGACGAATGGAGCGTACATGAGCCAACTCGGACTCTAAAACATTTCCTCTTTCCTTCATTTATGGTTCAATGATAAAGTTCGCCATCTATTGGAACGAACGGAATGGGCTATGTTTGTTAGTTTTGAATTTATATTTTATTTATTTGTTATTTAATTAAATATTGCGGACATTTTTTATCACTGGAAATTATTTTGTCTGTGTTCGATGCCACAAAACTCTGAAACAAAATTATGCTGAATAAATAGTCTGTTTTTGTAAATGTAGTTATTGATAGTTATACTATGTTATACTGAGTTATACTGAGTTATACTGAGTTATACTGAGTTATACTGAACAAGTGTCTGTGCTGTAACGTACTGAATAATTGACGAAGTGGCAATTTCCTTTTGAATAATCCGCTGTCACTACGCACCACAGTGTATGACGTGCTATAGGGCGTCAATGTATTGTTTGTATGTGATAGATGGTGGTGGGAGATATATTACCTAACAAATTACCGCACGAGCTACAGTTTGTACTTTTTAGTGTGACGAATAACCAAAACAATAATACCTTGACGGTTTCCTTATAAACAGTCTCTTGCCACTTAGAGTACCAGATACAGTGTGTGAGGTACCGCTTGTGCTTTAGGGTGACGCACGGCGAGCGGTGTGGCGGTGGAAGATGATTACCTAGCGTATAACCACCCGTAATGAAAGCAGAACAAGAGGGCTAGTGATATACGAAACAAATAAAGAAACTTGATTAGTTGAAAGGCGTTGACACATTCTACTTTAAGTTCTCCCTCTAGCTAGGTTTCGTCCGTATATTGCATTCTTCTTTCATCAACACCCAACCATGTTTAAATTAATACCCCTTTCTGCACATCTCAAACCCCCAAGCCCGATCTCCGGCTAACTTCCATCTCCTTTAATTTTTTCAAATCATTTTTTGAAATGATTTTAGTTAATAATTGTCAGATAAATTGTTTGCATTTAATTGACTGCCCATAAGCAAATTACAATAAAACTGTACCACCCTACCTTTTTGCATATTTTCTTAGGCCAAAACTCATATTTGTGATATTAGATAACCTTTCATTTGTAACAACCTTTACAAATAAAATACCTGTATGATATTGTTTTAGTATAGAAATGTAATAATATTAACATTCTCTTTGTTACTAATTATTTTCATGGTTTTCCTACTGATCTGTGTAATATGCATGTGTATATATATATATACGTCGCGGTATGTATATATATATTACAATTTCAATATTACAATTTCTAAAGTAATTATGATCACCTTGTCAATATTACTAATTACGTTTCAGCCTATTCAAATCATATTTAGAATACACAATTCCGATATGTTATTTTACATAATCCACAATTAATTTTAACAAGCTGACGGTGCAAATTTAACTCGGGAAATGTATAAATATGACTTTAAAAAACTGTCATTTTTTTAACAAGTGTATTATAAAATACACTCTTTTGAAGGAATATAATGACAATATTTATTATGACATATGAGTATTTAAATTTCAGAAACTTATAAGATATCTTCGAATTAAATTTAAAATCAAAAGCCTGTGCAGATAGAGGAAATCTGAAAAAACTGAGAGTCAGGTTCTCAACTACGTAAAATGAGGAATATTCTCTGAAAAATGTAAAAACTAAAAAATAAAATAATTATTGTTTTTATTTTTTTATATATCGACAGTTTACGCTATGTATAATAAATTCTAAAACATTTTGTAATTTACCTAACAATTATAGTTTTTTAAGATGTACAAGTTTTAGATACCATTATATAATGTGTATTATGGTCCCCTCATAGGCAACAAACACACTACGCTTAATTTATTAATATTTTTGTACTGACATTTAAACATACTAGTAGCCCGTCGCGGCTTCGCTCGTGATCACAGTACAATGTTACGTTTGAGAAGTTCGTTAAAGTACCTGAAGGACCGAGCTTTGCTCGAAAAGCCAACTAGTTTGTTAAAAATGCCTAGAGTACTTATGGTATATAAATTCATGGTTGCACTTAAATGCGAGCGTATATGGTTTGCTTATTTGCTCGTTTCATTTCATTTTGGGTATGTCCGTTTTATTTGAAAACGTCCGTTTGAATGGTTTTCGCAATGTATACATAACCTAATGATGTATATTTTAAGTTAAGTATATATTGATTGTAATCACCATTCTAACAGAAGTTCAATGCTACATTACGAAGTGAGTGTTATTTTTACATTTGAATGGTTGCTTTTGAACATCTGTTACGATTCTTTTGTTTATTTACAAATCTTAACTATAACCCCAATGTTAGTTTTTTACCGAATATTTTTCTATACAATACTATATTTTTCCATGGATGAGGTCTGATTAGAGCACGCTTATTAATCAATTAATTTGGTATTTCTAACATTTGGAGAGCCCTAAAGTAAAGCATTTTTGGAGCAGGAGTAGGCAACGGTTTTATTCTTATGTATTAACTATCCTCCTAACAAATGTATGCTCAATCAATTCAGTTAACTACTAACATCAGTGATGATTAAATTACAATTTTAAAGGCCGACGGAGCAGATAAGTACCAAAGGACATACGGGATGAAAAGAATAGCCAGGCCTGTTTCTGATTATAGTGTATTACCTGCTGTATTTCTACCAAATATTTGTTCAATCGGTCTAGTAAGTATCTAATGTAAGTAAATAATTAAATTGGAAATAATGAAGGAAGTTTGAGGCCGAGCCTCATTGGAACAGGAATAAGCACACAACTGTTTTTTTTATTTTTATATTCAGTATTAAAATCACAATGACTACCTAGATAAACTGAGCTTTAAATACCATGTCGCAATGGATTATGTGTTACGTACCCAATGATTCATTGCCATGCATTGTTGTGTAGTAAAGCTGATGTGTTTTCTCCTTCCTGTGATAAAATATAATTAACTGACTAAATGCTCATTAGAACAAATATGGTAAATTTTGTAGTGAAAGGTTGAGTAAACCTGTACCCTTAAGATTGTCTTTGACGCAGTGCCGGACAAAGGGGCATAACCCTTATGACGTACTATGATTTTAAACAGCCAAAAGGTTCCCTCCTTCACAAATAAATTGTCGGTATATTTTATTTTATTCAGTAGACTTTTTTGTGAAACCCGTCAACAGATTGCGTTGTGTGGCTTATAAACAGACAGACGGATAAACAAATTGTAATAACAATTTTAATGTCTCCGTTTCATACAACATTTCACTCTTCAAAACGATGCAGAAAATGATTTGTTTTATTTATATAGGTAAATATATTTCTTACCTGTAACATATGGTATTGATGATAATCTCTCCATAACGTATAACTGCTGCAATTCTAATCAAATTATCCCCAATGATTGTTTTTTAGAGCTAAACTGATTGGTAGAACGAAATGTGGTTAGTGAAATTATCTGAGGAAAATCTAAAAACCGTATTCCCATAAGATTAACATGGGAAATTTTATGGTCACATTTTTTGACTTTTTTCCACAACCACTAAACCTAGCTTAATGATTCAAAATACTAAATTTTTTAAGCTCTATAAAATGGCTCTAACCAAACCTGGTGTTTTTAAAATTTTAGGGCAAAAAGTTCAAAAACTGATTTTTGGACAATTTTAAACCCCCATAAAACCCCCTTTCCATAAACTGATCGATCTGGTTTTTGAACTTAAGGTCATAAATCTTACTCTCCACATTTGTACCAAATTTAATCAAAATCGGGTGCTTCTTTCAAAAGTTATCGCGGTAACAGACATACACACAAACACACACACACACACACACACACACACACACACACACACACACACACACACACACACACACACACATATATATAAATTTGAACAAATATTGTTTTTGGCATCTGGGGACCTCAAAATAAAAGTTATCATGGTCTCGCGCTTAAATCTTACCATGCCAACAACGGTAATAGCTTCTTCCCTATAGGGGAAATTTGCTAATATCGAAAAATGAAACCTTTATGCACAACTAAAAATCAGGTCAAATATTGTGGTACCTCAATCGTTAAAATCGGTTCAGAAATATCGGTGGAGTTCTCTTGACAAAAATCGGCTTAGCGTATTAATATATAAGATTTGAAAAATGTTTAAATAAATAATACCCCTGTCGCAGCAAACCTGCGTACTCAGCGAATTTCCAATGCATAATATATGTCTTAATACCACATAAAGCCGAAAACCAAGTTTCATAAAAATATATTCACATATACGCAATTTTAATTATTCTCTATAAGAATAACATAGGTAATGAGTACGTAGGTTTGCTGAAACAAGGAACAAACAAAATTGGTTTTTATGCAAATATAAATAAAATTTAACTAGGCGAAGCCACATACTAAGTTTCATCAATATTCAATCATAAATAAGTGCTATATAACGTTCTAGTTATTCTCCATAAGAATAACATGGGGGCTGAGAAAGCAGGTTTGCTGCAACAAGGAACAGAAAAATGGGGTTTTATATAATTATCAAATATAACTCAACCAAGTGAAGCTACATACTAAGTTTTATTAATTTATGTTCATAATTAAGGGAGTCATTACATTTTACTTATTCTCCATAAGAATAACATGGGGGCTGAGTACGCAGGTTTGCTGCTACGGGAATAATCAACAAAAAATCAATTTTTTGTGCAAATATTAATATACCAGTACTACGTGAAGCCACATACCAAATTTCATCAACATACATTCATAAATAATCGAGATATCAAATTTTATTTATTCTCCATAAGGATAACATTGGACAACGTACTGTGTTTAGCACTTTGAATATCTCTGCAACGGTTGGGCGTAGAATCACAATTTAAACACCAAAATGATTATTTTGTGGAACTGAACAGATTGGTAAAAGCAAATGTGAAGTTTACATTAGAATAAACTGAGGAAAAGCCAAAAACCTTTTTCCCATAAGATTAACATGGGAGATTTTATGAGCAGGTTTTTTTGGATTTTCTCCGCAACCACTTAACCTAGGTTAATAATTCAAGATACTAAATTATTTGTTTATTTAAGCTCTATAACATGGTCAAAACCATGTTATAGACCAAGTTTTGAGCATGTTATAGAGCTAAGTTTTTTTTAAATTGTAGGGTGAAAAATGCAAAAAACTGATTTTTGGAAAATTTAAAACCCCCATAAACCCCCCTTCCCATGGTCCGATTTTTCTGGTTTTCGAACTTAAAGTCATGAATGTCATTTTACACATTTGAGCCAAATTTCATCAAAATCGGACGTTTTTTACTCAAGTTATCGTGTTAACGGACACATATATAGATATATGTATATATACATATATATAAATTTGAACGAATAGTATTTTTGGCATCTGGGGACCTCAAAACAAAAAGTTACCATGGTCTCGGGCTTAAGTCTTACCATAAGACCTACGGTAATAGCTTCTTCCCTATAGGGGAAATTCGCTAAAAAAATTAACCTATATTAATTCTAGTATTTACAGTCATATATTTTTGGGCTGTAATTTTAATCCCCAAAAATTATGTTTATACTTATCTTGTATTAAGATTGCTCTGTATAATTATTAACTGTTTCACTGTTTCAAAATCGGCAGCAAGAATCAATAAAACTTCTAATATTTAACACTATGCGGCATATGTCACACATTCGAGAGAGAGAGAGAGAGAGAGAGAGAGAGAGAGAGAGAGAGAGAGAGAGAGAGAGAGAGAGAGAGAGAGAGAGAGAGAGAGAGAGAGAGAGAGAGAGAGAGAGAGAGAGAGAGAGAGAGAGAGAGAGAGAGAGAGAGACAGACAGACAGACAGACAGACAGTCAGAGACAGACAGATTACATCCCGGCAACAGCTGCTACCTGACTGGATAAATTTTAATATAATTACAGCGAACAAAAAATAACACAAACATTGAGCAAAGATATTAAATTGAATATTTGGCCATGAATGCATTTTTTCATGCAAATAAAACAGTTTAATGATTGAAACAAAATATAAAAAAAATATTTCTGCCTTGAAATACGTTTACGTTATCATTATGAGAATGTTACGAAATTATTTTAAACTAAATTTTTGGACCAAAAGTAAATATAAAATATACATTTAAGTAACCGTAAATAAACAGATATTTCTTCAAATTGGGTAATATTTCATAAAATGGACAGTACTTAATAAAATTATACTCAAATTATACCCAACAATCTAGAATGAAATCTGAACTGATTTATTGACTTTGAATTTTACAAAACCATTAATACTGTAAGTACTGACCGTGATCCCAGCTTCCCTAGAGGTAAGGTTTAGAATCAATACAGATTTCCCGGAGGTACATTCCCAATAAATGAACTCAACTCCCAGATATTCCTGCCGGCTTGCTGGGGAATTAAACATGACTATGCTAAATTTGTACAAGGCATTAGTTAAATATTTACTACGAAAATTTTTAAAAAGGAACTACTTCACTTAATAAATGATTTGGTTATTATTATTTTGTAAGTTGGTATATCAATGGAAATAAAAATAACATAAACCCTTATGAAAATTGATCTAAACTCTTTTATATCGTTGCTAGTTATTGAAGGTACAGTATAGTAAAGCTCATCATCTTTATCTTCCACACACAGGAAACAATAATTGTTCGAACAAAGTATAAGACTCTATTAGTTAATCAAATATTGTTATCTCCATAATAGGTTATTATGTTATACGCGAATATACATAGTATACATAGGCTTGTTAGTTTTCATTATATCGAATGGCAACTAAGAGATTATTCTATAAATTGTCTACACATATTTGAATGCAAACATTTGCCATAAGTATTTTTTAGAATAACGAAAACATTGGAGAAAAGTGATAGTAGAATTTCACTTTATCAAAAAACCCATTTCTCGGGGAACAAGTCAGGAAATAATAAATTTTGCAGAAATACATAGTCAGAGTAGATGAAAGCTCGTAATCAGTTATTTTAAAACTCGCCACTACTTCTACTTTCCAATAACACTGTTTGGTAAAGATCCTTACGTATCTTGTAGACGTAGACATGCTTGTCACATGACGTTAGGGATGATAGTTTAGCTGTTTGTATCAGCACATATCTTTGCTGACACAGCCCTCTGCAAGTCACCAAACGCTGAGTATGCTCCTAACTAACTGTGGTAAATCAACAATCTGCTGATGTTGTTGGGTTTCTTATACTTAACTTTTAAGCATATATATCTCTTTGGTAAGCACACAATCTTTTCATCGTCTCTATGCTTTAACATTTAGCCCAACCATCATCACCGAGAAGTACTAACATTTTAACGGCACTATATTTATAGTTTGATATGTTAACTAATGACAACCTTTTAAAATAGGAGATATGACTTTTTAGTTTCATAAGTTTATATACATTATTTATTGATTAAACTTCTGTAAAAAATTATAAGTTCCTTTATTTTTTTCAAATGTTTTTCAATTGCAATTTTGTGTAAGAATTCAATCACAGCAATTAAAGCTATCGATAAAGGATTGAATTGAGGTTTTTTTCAAGCAACATCATAGAATGAATAAATAAATCAAAACAAAAATCAACACGACTGTATAGATGCAACTGTACTATGTGAAATATGTGCAATACTTAGTCCTACTATGGCTAAAAATATACGACTATTTATTTTATATTTTATACTCTACTCCAGCCAAAATCCATTAAGAAGTGTAAAATACGTGAAATGAATGGTTCAATCTAGAAATTATTTGTCCTTATTTACTTGATTTAAATTGCTTTAACTTCTGAAGCAAATTTCTTGTTTAAATACGATGAGATATGTATAACTTCTGTTATGTACTATTTCATTCTATATAGTCCATATTTAACGTTCAATTGTGTAGAGGATGCCCCAGAGTTATGTCAGTTGACCTAACTTGTAATTAAGTTATCAAGGGAGTTGTAGTTATCAACTCATCTTAGTACTTGGTGGGTTCTTGATCATGGCTCCAATTGGAAGAGATTAAACGCAAACACTTGCCTGATGGCGGTACAGTTGGAAACTTAATTGAGCTTTAGTAGTACGCTCAATGTGAAACTTGTCATAAACGGGCCTATGTTTCATTATTGAATTTATTAACGTGTTTTGTATAAATCATTATTTTTTAATCAGAAACTGATTCGAAAAAGAAGAGTTTCGAATTTTTTTAAGAGTTGGATATTAATAAATTCCGCATTTAAAGTATATAGACAATAAAATTAATTATAAACATTAACGTTAACATGACTTATAAACACACACAAAACATCTACACTAAAATAAGGTTCTGAAATGATTAATCAAATTATAATAATATTATAACAAAGTTGACTTCTGTATTTGGTAATTGTTATTTTTTAAACTCACAATCAACGTTTAGTATTTTAAACAGATCTTTAACTCTTTTACTCTGGAAAAAATGGTTAATTTTTAACAAAAACAGTTTTGTAACGAAATAAAAGTAGGAAAATGTATTAATCTAATACCCCCCGTAGCAGCAAACCTGGGTACTAAGCGAATTTTCAATGCATATATATGTATCTTAGTACCACATAAAGCCACATATCAAGTTTCATAAATTTATAAATAACATAAATTAACACATAAATCAAAAAAAAAAAAATCATGACATTTTAATTATTCTCCATAAGAATAACATGGCGGATGAGTATGCAGGTTTGGTGAAGCAAGGAACACAAAAATGGGGTTTTATAAAAATATTAATATAACTCAAGTAGGTGAAGCCACATACCAAATTTTATTAATATATGTTCATAATTAAGGGAGTAACACGTTACTTATTCTCTATAAGAATAACATGGGAGCTGAGTGCGCAGGTTTGCTGCTACGAGAACTATCGGCCAAAAAAATGTTTTTTAGTGCAAATATCAATAGACCACAACGATATGAATCAATACACCAAGTTTCATCAGGATAAGTTGATAAATAAGCGAGATATACAATTTTTCTCATTCTCCATAAGAATAACATTGGACAACGTACCATGTTTAGCACTTTCAATAACTCTGTATTCATTTAACATAGAGCAATGATCAAAACACCAAATTTTGCGTATTTTTAAGCTGATTCCAATAAAAAAACACAAATTTGACTTTTTCAAAAATTATATGACGAAAACTAAAAAAAACCATTTTTGGGGTACGAAACCCCCCTAAAATACCCTTTCGGTTAGGTCGATCCGTCTGGTTTTCGAACTTAAAGTCATAAATGCTGCTTTACACGTTTATACCAAATTTCGTCAAAATCGAATTATTTTTACGAGAGTTATCGTTCACACTGACACACACATATATACATATATATATATATATATATATATATATATATATATATATATATATATATATATGTATACACATACAGTTTTGAACAAATGGTGTTTTTGGCATCTGGGGACATCAAAACGAACAGTTATCATGGTCCCGGGCCTAGGTCTTACCGTGACGACTACAGTAATAGCTTCTTCCCTATAGGGGAAATTCGCTAAAAACAAACCAACCTCACCGAACTTATTATTATTATTTGTTATGTTAATTATCTGTATCATTTAAGACCACCTTTAATTAAGTTTACTCATAGGAAACTCGGTAGCTCCATAAGTCCCTAAGTATATACATTAGAAACTGTAGGGTTAAATCCACCAGAACCGTCAATAAGTAATAAAATACTTCTGAATTCGATTTAATAATTTACTCTGTTATTTAAAAATTATACTATTTTGCATATTTAGTTGAGAATAACTAATAAAATTGTAATGAATGAACTATTTATACCTGTAATTTTAGCGCTGCTTCAATATGTTATGCTTGACTGATCCCCATATTGAAAACTATGCAGTTTGCATATACACTAATATTGTACACACCGGTGGTGGGTTGAGATTACTGCATATATGAAGTTCATATATCATATAACGACCGCCGGGAAATCTCTATAGAATAGTACTCAATAGACGATTTAACACCCGAAGGGCGTTTTTAGTGATCCTTTTTTAAGAATTTATTGCTCATCATTTGTCTATATTTCGTAAAATTCAATATTACATCTGTTTAAACCAATCATTTTTGCATTCATAATATAAAATATATTATCCTTCATATAATTAATGTCATTAGCACTCTATTACTCCTTATAAATGGTTTAACTCATATTTTATAGTGTATTTTAAGTATATTTTTGACCAAAATATAAAAAGTATATATTTTGATACAAATTTATGTTTTTCGAAAGTGTTTATTTTTTATTAAAATAATTATATATTATATTTATAAAAACGCTAAACAGGCTCTGCGTACTGTACAATTTAGTGGTAAACTTAACGTAAAGAAAATCTATGGGCTCTAAATATACAACCACCATCGTATTTCCGGCTATCGTAAAATCCTCTTTTTCTGTAGTTAACCTTGCCGTTAACCGTGTTTTATTACATTAATTAATATACTACACATTTGGTTAGAATAATAACTCCGAAACCATGTAGTTTATTTGAACGATAATGTATTATTTATTTTAATAACAATGTAATATATATCGATTGTTTGGTTTTTGTGCATCAGATTTTGTAACCTTCAAATCTCTCTTGTAATAAACGAACTAAGCTCACTACAATATCTTTGTACTTAAATATTAGTTTTGGCTCCTAAGATATCTTACGATTTAATTTTATAGCAAGTTGACCTTGTCTTCTATTTTGTTTATATTATATAAGTAAATATACGATAATTGCCTTCACAAAGTCTTCTTATCTTCATGCATTATTTTAACTAATGATACACGCTCAAGAAGAATAAAACACAGGCTACTTGAAAATCTTTTACAGATATAACTCATCGTATAAAGCTGGCAACTGTGCTTAAACGATGGCTTCAGGCACTACGTTGACCAGTCCTGTCAAAACCACATCTCACGCTCGATAAAAGCACAATGCGTTTTTTAACATGTTTTAATATTTAGCAGGGGTTCGGTATTCATTTAACTGAAATTGGTATTGTGGTGAGCCGGTGAACGAGATATTTAAGCTGAGATTAAACTGAATACACCCCTCCCCCACCCATCACCCTCCCATTGCTAACCGCTCAACGACCCTGGAGAGCTTTAATGCCGTGATAAGGTCTGCAAATAGAACTGAACAGTCTTCAACTGTGCTATGCCGCCATTGCATTTGTCAGTTAACCACAAATGCAACTGACTGTTTTTGGTTTTTGTTTGTTATTTATGAGCCCGGTAAATGCGCGTTTTGTAAGGAAAAGCGTAAATCGTGATGTAAGATTTCAACCAGACGTCTTAAATTTAATTTCTTAAACAGTATTCAAGTTACTTTCATTTACGCTCACTCAACGAACCGGAGGAGTCATCCCGGATTACCTTCCTACCATTAAATTTTCTTCTAACCGCTATAAATATCATGCCATTGTATGCAGTCAAGTTTTATAAAGTATAAAATCTATAGATGAAATAATAGTCTGAGTCCCTGAGAATACTTTTTAGTTGTTTTTCGTAAACTCATTTAGTTTTACGTCCATGATGTAGTGATTGGTCAACGATTTTTGTTGAATCTACAATATATGAAAATACCTCGAAGATGGTATATTAAATATACATGTATAATTGTATAGTAACATTACCATAGATCAAAACGAACGTTTTATAAAAATGGAGATACAAGGCTAATAGGCTAATGGTGGGTTTTATTTTTATTTCAACCATATATGGAACGCCTTGTCCAGTTTGCATCCTACCCGACTGTGGATGGATATGTCTGAATGTGCCTAGAGGGGGGTTACGTTTCCTAAAAGTAAAAAGGATTGAACAATTCCTGAGTTATTTGAGTTATAAGCTCAAAATTAAAAATGTGTGTTAAGAAGAATAGGTTTCGAGGAATTTGTTAAAATTATCTCATATTCTTACGTTTGGTTCTAAAAAGTGTAATGATAAAGGAGTAACATTTTATTTATGCGTTTCAATTAATTAAAATCAATTCCAACCCTCGGTATTGTGGCAAGTTTCATGTACTGTTTTAAACAATAGCAATATCTACTTAAATTAGCCATTACAATAATTACTTGTATCTTAAACACGTAAAAATTAAATACATGGTCTGTTTAGGATTCCATTACAATATTGTGTGTTCCTAGTATCGAATTGTAAAGTAAATACCGAGTGTGTTCAAAGTTGGGAAATGTTAAACAGAAATGTTTGTTCACTAATGTTAAATTTGTAGGTATTTAGGGATTTAGAAATTGACAATGCATTAGTTAAATGCATAAAATATTAATGAATACCATTATTTACTAAATGAACAGTTGAAATATATAATAGGTTCCTTAATGCAATATTATAAATTATAAATAATAAAAATTATAAAAATAAATTATATAAAATAAAATAACAATTAATATGATAAAAATAAAATGTTATTTATATAAAATAAAAATTATATAAAATAAAATAAAATAAAAATTTTATATAAAATAAAATAATTGTATAAAATAAAAATAATGGTTTTAAAATGTCCTCTCCAGTGTCAAAATATATAATGAGCTACTTATTAGAAACAAAATATTTAAAATCTTCCACAAATTCAAGGTACAGCTATAGTTGTTTCTTGAAATCAAGATTTTTTTTATTTAAATGAGTTTTTGTCTGGCTGTTAACTTTAATTAATTTATCTTTTGCTTTGTATGAATTCAAATTTTGTTGTTGTTTTGTTTAGGTGACTATTTATAAATTTTATATACGTTCATATACTAATTTATTGAATGTATTTACAATACATATTTGAACTTTAATACTTTACCAGCATTAAGGTTACTTTAATTTATTATTTATAGTAGTATAATGAAAGATCTCTCTAACGAAAAACCAATTTAAAAGCTATACCACAATAGTTTTTAAAAATTAAAATGTAACATTAATATTTACCTTAAGGAATTTAGGGTAATAAAGTGAATCTATTCATTTCAAAATATAAATATTTTCTTCCCTTGCGTGTTTTATTTAAATGGCGAGGAAGTTGAGCACCATCATAACAATATTAAAAGTATGTTAAAAATTATAAAATATGTATTCATACAACGAACACGAATTAAGACAAAAATCAAAAATTAAAAAGTATGATTTACAGCGGATTAGCTTACTTCGTGGAGTAGGGATGTGGCAAAAAAACGCAACTGTTGTTTGACAACGGTTGTGTAGCGACGACCTTTGTCGAGCTAAACGGTTGTGCGGAACTGGCTGGTATCTACTACCACCAAATGAACAACTACAACTGTAAAGCTAAAGTAATCGTAACTAAATTGATTTGAATTGGACTTAAAATAGATAAACAATTATTTAAAACTTTGTCAGATAATTTCTAACAAAGAAAATAAATATAAATATAAATAAATATAAATAGGTCTACTTAAAAAAAAAAAAAACTTTTGTCAACAACCGTTCTTTTAAACAACGCCCTCAGCAGACGGCCGAAAACAGAAAAACCATTCGACAACGGCTTTTGGCACGACAACGGTTATCCGCAACTAAGCTGATTCACAAAGCTAAACGGTTGTTCTGAGGTAGTTTTCAACGCTAGCACTGTTTTCACTATTAGCGAGAGAACATAACGCAACGTCAACAGTTGTTGCCGAGAACCGATATTTTAAACGGTTGTCGCAGCACAACCGTTGTGTGTTCAGAACAGAAGCAAGAACAGATGTTTCAAGCTAACTAAAATGCAAATTGCATTGACTAAAGAACGGTTAGGGAAAATCCCTGTGCGAAGAACGGGAACGTCAGCTAGTTACTAATTAATATTAATGAACAAATATTAATGTGGCTTCATCTGGTTGTGGTCTATTCTTATTTGCACAAAAAACAGTTTTTACAGATACTTCCTGTCCCCCCAACGATTTTACATTTTTGCTCCTCCCCCGATTTTATATTTTGCTTCCCCCCTCTTCGATTTCATGTTTTTATTTTATGTCCCCCCCATTTTATTTCCCCCCCCCCATCCCCGATTTTTACAGGTACCGATTTGGAGCCACAACCCACACGCCGTTTAATACCCGACAGAGTTCCTCGACTTTGCAACAGGACCCAAACTATCTGCCAGTATATTTCGATAACTTTGATTTAATTGAACATTAAACGTGTAAAATGTAATTTTAATATTGTAAAATAATGTGGATTGTTATTTGCTTTAGTTAATCTACCATTTATATACAACCCGTACGAAGAACGGGTACACTGCTAGTTATAAATAAAAATTACTAATGTTAGGTAGACCTATGCATTTGTACTACTCCTAAAATTGTCTAGCATGAACCTAATTAACTAAAAGTGATGATAGATTTGCCATTACTAAATATCTAGTTCAAAAGTAACGAGGCCGACCGATACCAGTTACATCGTGAAGAGTACAAAGCATTTGTGTGTGGTGTTTTGTACAGAAAACTATGAAAATGTTTGGGCTAGTAATCGTATGTCAATGTGTAATCACCTGACCTAATACAATCATCTTCTACCACGGATAAAAACTAATTCATTAAAAACCAAAGGCAAAAAACTCAGATCAAATTTCAGAAATGATTTTGATTTTTAGACATGTAAGATTCCTAACTAAACTTTAATATACAATTTGTTAAGGTTTGGTCACAATAACACCTTCAAAATTCAGCAAGATGAAGTTTCCATTTGATAGCATGAGTTCTAAAATCAGCATTTTAAATATATGATATGAAATAGTTAGAAGGCTTGTTGTATATTTATAAATAAACAAATTAGACTCTTGCGATGTAATAAGCTCTGAGAAACCACCAACGACCATAAATGTTACCAAGACGTAATCAAAGCACTGACAAGCTAGTTTCGTCAGAGCGATATAATGGCCTCGTTATTACAGAAATATTATCAGTCCTGGAGGGAAGCCAACATGCATGTTCTTGCTTGGTTCTTTAAGAGTTTATAGAACCGTATTTTTTAATTTATTAAACGTTAATACTTAAACATGGTATTTTCGTGTACAAATACACCTTTCCAAAGGATTTATTGATGCTTATTTAAAATAATTACGTATGTTTATTAAGTCCATATTAGTTCTTAAGTATATTTCAAAAATAAATTCTCGAACATAAGTGTTTGTTATGTTTATAAGGAGGTACATCCCATGGTATTTTTTTTTAGTTTCACCCCCTCTCCCTCCCACTCTCCATAAAACAAGTAGAAATTAGCGATGATCCCCCTTCTATGCCTGATTCTTCTTGGCCCCTCGCTTAACTGTCTACCTCTAAATTACCAAAATTAGTATATTTGTTTTCAAGGAAAATAAACAATAACAGCCACCTACCAGATTACTCCTGGAAGCTATTTCAATTTTAAAAATAGATTCTGCTGATAAACGCATACTTCTGTACCAATAGAAGTAAATATGTGATTGTAACTCTTATGGTGAGGGGGAGAGGATTTATGCTTTACTAGCGGTCGTTTGTCCGTATGCAAGTACTTAATTGTTTCCTAAACGTTCAGAAGTTCAATTAAACTATGAGTATTTTCGATAACTGATTACGTTTTGCAGTTTATAAAACTTTTTGACCTCACAGAGTTTGGTGGTAACGTCTCTGTAACAAACACAAACGTTGTTGGATTCGCACAGGATATAGGATAAGTACCCTCCGTCACATCAAAACTGCGTACTCACCGAATTTCCAATGCATGTATATGTTTCTCACTACCATATAAAGCCACTTACCAAGTTTCATAAAAATACAGTTATAAATAAGTGATACAGTTCGGATCACGGTGCTTGGCACCTGGGAACGGCGAGAAACTACTGCAATTTCTCGTAACTAAAGTACAGTAGACATTAACAAAGATAACCAAGACAAATGTTTTAAAATTAAATGAGTGATTTTTGCTTACTGTTGACAAAAGTAGACTGTAGCACTAACGGTATCAAGCCAAATAGAGGTGAAAAGTCATTCGAGAGCATACGCTAACTAGACAACACGCACTATTACCCGAACTGTATATTGCATTTTATGTATTCTCCGTAAGAATAACATTAAAGGCTGAGTACGCACGCAGGTTTGCTGCAACAAGAAAGATAAACAATACGTTTTTGTGCAATTATCAATATAACTTAACCTGGTGAAGCTACATACCAATCCATTTTATACGTTTAGGTTCATAATTATACCTTTACAAACAAAAGAGGTATAAACCTATAAGAATAACATTAGGCCAGGGCAAGGCAGGGGTGCAGGTTTGCTGCTACGGGGACAATCAACAACAAATTATTATGTTGTACAAATACCAATTTACAACGACTAGGGGAAGCCACATACCAAGTTTCATCATTATACATTCATAAGTAATCGGCTATCAAATTTTATTTTTCCTCCATAAGGATAACATTTGACAAAGTACTGTGTTTAGCACTTTGAATATCTCTGCAACAGTTGGACGTAGAATCACCATTTAAACACCAAAATAATTGTTTGTTAGAGCTGAAGCTATTGGTGAAAACGAATGTGAAGTTTTCAGCAAAAATAACGGAGGAAAAGGTAACACCCCTTTTCCCATAAGATTAACATGGGAAATTTGATGAATACATTTTTTGATTTTCTCTCCTAACACTTAGGTTAATGATTCAAAATACTAAATTGTTTGTTTTTTAAGCTCTATAAAATGGTTACAACCAAAGTTTTGTGTTTTTAAAATTTTAGGGTAAAAATGCAAAACACTGATTTTTGGAAAATTTTAAACCCCCATAAAGCCCCCTTCCCATGCTGGTTTTCGAACTTCAAGTCATAAATTTCACACTCCACTTGGTGCCAAATTTATATAATATATAAATTTGAACGAATGGTTTTTTGGGCACCTGGGTGCCTCAAAACGAAAAGTTATCATGGTCTCGGGCTTAAGTCTTACCATGCCACCTACGGTAATAGCTTCTTCCCTGTAGGGGTAATTCGCTTAAACGTATTTTCATGTAGGCATTTCGCAATTTATTTGTGTTGTCGTTGAGGTACCCTGACCCTGCAACATCGTGTGTTCTGAAGTAAGTACAATAGGATATTAGTAATTTTCATGCTCTATAATAATAAGCCGCTACAAAAAATTAGTAAAAAAACCTGCGTCAAACGTTTTAACGTTAGAATTTGACTGACTTTTTATCGTTCGTTTTTAAATGTAACGAATTAAGCATCTCCTGGTTCAGGTTCTATAAGGACCATCAAAGTAGACTGATTCATATAAATAATTCTATATATATATATATATATATATATATATATATATATACCAGGAGATGCTTAATTCGTTACATTTAAAAACGAACGATAAAAAGTATCTAACGATTAAGTATAACTAACGATGAGTAAGTAAGTAGTGAACGATAAGGAGATATTATCATACAAGTATCTAAGGTACTACTGAACCGATATTCATGCTTTTATGTGGCAATTTAAAGAGAGTAAGATTTAGATTATACAAACTTGAATTCCCATTTTCCTATAGAGCTTGGCTCCACATACCTTTAATGCTTTAATATAGATAAAAAGATAAAATATAAATAAAATTAACTACCTATATTATAACACCTGTTAAGGCATTATAAAAACAGCATTGCAGCAAGAACTAGGATTACAACTTACAGACATTATTTAAATATGAACATTACATTTATTAATTACATTAACATTATTTAAAATAATGAAATGACCTCGCATCATGCATAATACGTTATGAGGTTGATGTATATTCAGAAGCATAAGAAGAAGATTTGCTTGAAATCGAGCAACAGGTTATACAAGTAATGTATTGAAAGTACTTGAAAGTCAATACTGCTTATTACTGACACATGCTATGCAATGTATTTATTGTCCTACAGCAATAAAGAAGTTTAATTATTTAAGAAATATTTATTAATTTATATTCATATGGTGGCATTTTAATTTGCTGCTGGCAAAGATGGGTGTCTATTAGTTTCCGCTTATAATTGTACTCGGAGAACAAATTAAGGAACGGCAATTGTTTAGAAATTACACATTTAAATTAGATTAGATAGTATTTACCTTAAAGCTACCTTATTATTAATATTTTATTACGAGGACTGCCCATATTATTGATACTGAGTAAGTCAATCGTACTTCAGTATACGATGTAAGACGTAGAATTGACATGGTTGACACGTGACGTTAGACATGATAGTTTAGCTGTTTGTATCAGCATATATATCCTTGCTGACGCAGCCCTCTGCAAGTCGCCAAACGTTGAGTATGTTCCTAACTAACTGTGGTAAATCAACAAACTGCTGACTACTATGGGCCCCCCCGAGTCCTTTTTGACCTTTGACCCCTGACGTCACGCCCGCTCCCCCTCCCACTCTCCCTCCCCCTCGTCACCCCCACCCAACCCCCTCACCCCCTCCACTCACCACCCCCTCCCTATCACCCTCCCCCCTTCACTCCCGGCCTCTCATACCACCTTACCTAACCTACATTAGGACCGTGTTGCCAACCTGGTTTTTTCTGTGTAGCGCTACCAACCTATTTTTTTTCTTGCAATACTAGATCACGCTAAATTATACTGATTGTTATATGTATATATTTATTACGTCACGCTACTTTCATTTGCTGCGCTCGGCCCCCTCACACTGTTTATATATCTTTTAATACCTTTCTTCTGTTAAAATATATTAGTAAAATATGAAGTAGTACAAGGTGTATCAGAACAGACTGAAATAAAAACTATGCATTTATAAAATAAAAGTTGATATTTGTATGTAGTGATTTCTCTTTACGGTGGAAATCATACCAAGTAGATAATGTTATACCCTTATCAGGTTCATCGCTCCTGTTTCAACTTGTCTAGAGCTGTCACTACTTGTTAAGTAGATATGACCCCTATAGAGCTCTATAACTTATTTGCTATGCCAAACCTTTTTCACTTGTAATAATACTGTTTTATTATATGCTTTTTAAAACTAATTTTATTTAAATTGTACCTTGTGTAAGTCCAATATTAAACTATGAAAACAAGGGTAAATAATAAGTAATAAATTACAAACCAAAACGTTTATTTATACATTTTCTACTAGAACTATTAACAAAATGATATTCTTCTTAAGCAAATTCTATCCCTTTACCGTTGCCGCGGTACACTAGAGACATCCTGGCAGCATCTCCTTTGTTGTAACTCTCGATGGCGGCTTCTGTGAGGATGATGAGGAATCGCCGTGGTAGATAGACGTTCAATTGTACATCGTCGCCTTCTATTCCTTTCACGGTTGCGCAGACAGCCTCGCCGTAGCGTGAATTTGTTTTGCAAAATTGGTAATCTCGTACAGAGTACCAGGCTGGAGATCGTTAAGTCTGGTGAATCGAGGAGCGTTACAGTTGTTAAGGCGTCCTTTCAAATTGCTCATGTCCATTGTAGCTGTAGGTTCGAGATGGTGCTGCTACCACTGTCGCTGATAGAATGAAGAACTTCTGCGAGTAAGCCTTTTATACCAGTAAAGTGGGGGGAAAACCCATCCCCCAAGCATTAAAGGAACTTAGGAATTATTGATTATGATACTGAACAAGTTTCAACACGTTATTCAGGGCACAAACCTTTTTTGTTTTCCCATGATAAAACAGAACACTGGCGGATTGGCGAGAGTCTTTAAGGACGGGTAGTTTTCCAAGTCCAGCACCAGACACGTTTTAAAAAAAATCACTAATGTATTTTACCTTTTCTAGTCCCTTCACATACACCACTGAATCTTTGAAAATGAGACACAATTGTCTGTGTAGCGCTTGAATGGTGACATCACCGTCCTGCCACAGTATGCCGTGATAGTGATTGGTGACCCATGTGCACTGTTTCTTGGTTTTTAAGTCTAGAGTAGCGTACGGATACGGGGATCTCACTGTTCAGTGTTGTAGAACTGTACCGGCAGCCGTGGCGACAGCAGACTCCTTAATTACAAACTCGTTGTGCGAGTCTTTAAACCCCTGGAAGTCAGCAAACAGCTCCATGACCGCCACCGCCCAAGGCCAGCACTAGAATGAGCAGGTGGTAGCTACCCCCACTACATAGTACCTTTTCAGACTCCAATTGCAGGAATTAGAAATAACAACACTCACTGTGTCACCAACCTAACTTTATAAAATTTTATTTTGCAGCGTTGCCAACCTATCTTTTTGTAACTTTGGGGGAGTGTTTCCAACCTTTGAAAGGCGTTGCTGAATGTTTCATTTAAAAAGTTTCTAACTGAACTGTTGGTATTTTATTTTTAAATAGGGTTTCAAACCTTGTTTTTACTCTTTCGTTCTTAATGTTGCCAACTGAACATTTTGCAATTTTTCTTTGCCGGTGTTGCCAAACTAACTCTGAATATTTTACGGTCACACTGTTTCCAACCTAACTTTATTTCTGCTTGTTGTGGCCAACCTACTATTTGCATTTAATTAAATCTTTAGTAAAATTGTCAACTTTTATATTTCACAGTATTGTCATACTTACATTTTTCTCTCACAAAGATCCAACTTAACTGTTTGAATATTCTTTAAAGGGGGTTCAAACCTATTTTTTGTATCTTTCATTCGCAATAATGTCAACTTACATATTTGGAATTTTTCATTGACAATGTTGCCAAACTAACTTTTTCCACCTTATTGTTGCCAATTTTACTCTTTTCCTAAACTTGTTGCCAACCTAAATGTTTTATTTTTATTTCTCAGTGTCTTTAAGTACTTTTTCCTTAACAGAATTGCCAAAATAACTTTCAGAGTATTCTCTTCATATTTTCACTAACCCAACTTTATGTTGTGCAGTGTTTGCCAACCTAAATATTTTGTGATCTTTCTTTCACGAAGTTGCCAACCTAGATTTTTAAAATTTTGCAGGGTTGCTAACCAGCTTTTTTTGTATTGAGTTTTTTTTGTGCATAGTTTCCTATCAAACTTCTGAATCTTTCGCTGTGTCGCCATCCTAACATTCTAAAATTTTCTTTCTCGGAGTTGCCAAACTAGCTTTTTGTAACTTTGTTGTAGTGTTTCCAACCTTTTAATGTTTCTTTGCAGGCATTGGCAAGTTTGTCTTTCACAAAGTTTCCAACTTAACAGTTTGTATTTTCTTTAAGATTGGATTTCAAACATATTTTTTTATCTTTCACCTAACTTTTTCCTACTTGTTGTTGGCAACCTAAATGTATTTTTACTTCGCAGTGTATTTCTGTACTTTTTTTTAAGGAATGGCCAACAAAACTTTCTGAAATGTTCTTTCGCAGAGTTGCCAACCTACCTTTTTGATTAACTCGGGTGTAGGGTTTCCAACCTTTTAATAATTTTTAAGGCATTGGCAAATTCGTCATTCTTAATGTTGCCACCTAAAATCTTTGCAATTTCTCTATGCCAATGTTGCCAAACTAACTCTGTCACTGTTGCCAACTTAACTTTTTTCCTACCTGTTTTTTCCAGCCTAAATGTTGTGTTTTGTTTTCGTGGTGTATTTCTGTAAGTTTTTCGTTCAAGGAATTTCCAAAAAAACTTTCTCTACATTCTCTTTCACACCTTTACTTACATAATTTTGTTTTGTGCAGTGTTTGCCAATCTAAGTACTTTGTGTTCTTTCTTTCTCAAAGTGGACAACCTAGATGTTGTATGTTTTCGTTCTTAATGCTGCCACTACAATTTTTCTGATTTTTGTCATAATATTGCCAACATAACTTCTCAATCTTTTTTGCAGTGTTGCTAAAATAGCTTTTTGAAATTTTGTTTCGTAGAGTTGTTAACCTAGCTTTATGTTTTTCGGTTTTTGTGCAGAGTTTTCGACTTAACTTCTGGATCTTTCACAGCGTCGCTAACCTTACTTTGTGAAATTTTGTTTTGTAGAGTTGTCAACCTTTATTTTTAGTGACTTTAGTGTAGTGTTTCCAACCTTTTAATATTGGTTACATCCATTGTCAAACTAATTTTTACATATTTATTTCACAGAGTTGGTAGTTTAACTATTATTTTGAACTTGTCATTTCTACTTCTCGATAATGATCACTCCTTCCAGATTGGCAGATTATTATTTCTATTGCGCAATTAATACGATTTTAACATACATTTAGTATTTTGGGCATGAGTATTTATTGAATGAGAGTATTTTAGGGTATACACACTAAAATGTCTTATAATCTATTCTTATATTTTCCCATCAGTTAGTTATCTTTCCGGTTGTGAACAGATACTTTTTGGGTAGTGAATAGTTGTCTTTTTATATGTTTTTCCTACCAGCTTAACGTTTTTATTTTCACAGCAGCAGGACTTTAACTTTATGGTTCAAATACTAACTAAAATCTATAACGGGTTATTTTTTTCTGAAATAATATTTTAGAAATATTTTAAAAACTATTTGTAATAGTAAGTTTTATAATTTCTACAATTAGTTAGTTAGTCTGTATCATATGTTTTTCGATCAGTCAAATAAGAATCTACTAAGATAACTCATGGAACCATATCTGAGAATTAAATGACAAGATCAACATGTAAATACAAATATATAAGGCAAGATACAAAACCTTAAAAATAAAAGGCTATAGTAAATGCACGTTAATTAAAGTTTACGACTGGAAATGTATTTTACCTGTAAGTTTATGCATCAGACAGTTTTGTCACAAGACTCTAAATACTTGTTTAAGTGAATCCGGTTTTAGGTTTACTAAGTTATCAACAAATTTAAAATAAGCCAAATGAGAACACGATCTGTGAGGTTATGAATGGTATCTCACTTGGAAATATAAAATTCCGCCTTAAAATGCGCTTAAAATCAAATTTCCAATGTCATTTATAAAAAAATAAGCTTACAAACAAAAATATTTATTTATGAAAACTATACCATCGGTATTATTAATTGTTTATGTCTTGCATTAAAATGTTCTATTTCAGGTAAATCTGATTTAAGTGTTGAACTCTTACATAAAATGTTTAAAATCAGCAAAATACAGTCAGATCAGATAGCCTAGAAGTTCGATAGAAAACAAAGACCGTTAAGTAGCTTTCCGAACCTAAACGCAACAATCTAATTTGCAATGAAATTTACAAAGTTTATAAACGAAAAACTAAACTAATTGTAGAAATTATAAAACTTACTATTACAAATAGTTTTTAAAATATTTCTAAAATATTATTTCAGAAAAAAATAACCCGTTATAGATTTTAGTTAGTATTTGAGCCCTAAAGTTAAAGTCCTGCTGCTGTGAAAATAAAAACGTTAAGCTGGGAGGAAAAACATATAAAAAGACAAATATTCACTACCCAAAAAGTATCTGTTCACACCACGAAAACAAAACACAACATTTAGGCTGGCAAAAACAGGTAGGAAAAAAGTTAAGTTGGCAACAGTGACAGATTAAAATATTAAGAGTTAGTTTGGCAACATTGGCATAGACAAATTGCAAAGATTTTAGGTGGCAACATTAAGAATGACGAATTTGCCAATGCCTTAAAAATTATCAAAAGGTTGGAAACCCTACACACGAGTTAATCAAAAAGGTAGGATGGCAACTCTGCGAAAGAACATTTCAGAAAGTTTTGTTGGCCATTCCTTAAAAGAATAAGTACAAAAATACACTGCGAAGTAAAAATACATTTAGGTTGTCAACAACAAGTAGGAAAAAGTTAGGTGAAAGATAAAAAAAAATATGTTTAAAATCCAATCTTAAAGAAAATACAAACTGTTAAGTTGGAAACTTTGTGAAAGACAAACTTGCCAATGCCTGCAAAAAAACATTAAAAGGTTGGAAACACTACAACAAAGTTACAAAAAGCTAGTTTGGCAACTCCGAGAAAGACAATTTTAGAATGTTAGGTTGGCGACACAGCGAAAGATTCAGAAGTTAGGTATGAAACTATGCACAAAAAAACTCAATAAAAAAAAAAGCTTGGTTATCAACCCTGCAAAATTTCAAAAATCTAGGTTGGCAACTTCGTGAAAGAAAGATCACAAAATATTTAGGTTGGCAAACACTGCACAACATAAAGTTGGGTTAGTGAAAATATGAAGAGAATACTCTGAAAGTTATTTTGGCAATTCTGTTAAGGAAAAAGTACTTAAAGACACTGAGAAATAAAAATAAAACATTTAGGTTGGCAACAAGTTTAGGGAAAGAGTAAAATTGGCAACAACAAGCAGGAAAAAGTTAGTTTGGCAACATTGTCAATGAAAAATTCCAAATATGTAAGTTAACATTATTGCGAATGAAAGATACAAAAAATAGGTTTGAACCCCCTTTAAAGAATATTCAAACAGTTAAGTTAGATCTTTGTGAGAGAAAAATGTAAGTATAACAATACTGTGAAATATAAAAGTTGACAATTTTACTAAAGATTTAATTAAATGCAAATAGTAGGTTGGCCACAACAAGCAGAAATAAAGTTAGGTTGGAAACAGTGTGACCGTAAAATATTCAGAGTTAGTTTGGCAACACCGGCAAAGAAAAATTGCAAAATGTTCAGTTGGCAACATTAAGAACGAAAGAGTAAAAACAAGGTTTGAAACCTTATTTAAAAATAAAATACCAACAGTTCAGTTAGAAACTTTTTAAATGAAACATTCAGCAACGCCTTCTAAAGGTTGGAAACACTCCCCCAAAGTTACAAAAAGGTAGGTTGGCAACGCTGCAAAATAAAATTTTAGAAAGTTAGGTTGGCGACACAGTGAGTGTTGTTATTTCTAATTCCTGCAATTGGAGTCTGAAAAGGTACTATGTAGTGGGGGTAGCTACCGCCTGCTCATTCTAGTGCTGGCCTTGGGAGGTGGCGGTCATGGAGCTGTTTGCCGACTTCCAGGGGTTTAAAGACTCGCACAACGAGTTTGTAATTAAGGAGTTTGCTGTCACCACGGCTGCCGGTACAGTTCTACAACACTGAACAGTGAGATCCCCGTATCCGTACGCTACTCTAGACTTAAAAACCAAGAAACAGTGCACATGGGTCACCAATCACTATCACGGCATACTGTGGCAGGACGGCGATGTCACCATTCAAGCGCTACACAGACAATTGTGTCTCATTTTCAAAGATTCAGTGGTGTATGTGAAGGGACTAGAAAAGGTAAAATACATTAGTGATTTTTTTAAAACGTGTCTGGTGCTGGACTTGGAAAACTACCCGTCCTTAAAGACTCTCGCCAATCCGCCAGTGTTCTGTTTTTATCATGGGAAAACAAAAAAGGTTTGTGCCCTGAATAACGTGTTGAAACTTGTTCAGTATCATAATAAATAATTCCTAAGTTCCTTTAATGCTTGGGGGATGGGTTTTCCCCCCACTTTACTGGTATAAAAGTCTTACTCGCAGAAGTTCTTCATTCTATCAGCGACAGTGGTAGCAGCACCATCTCGATCCTACAGCTACAATGGACATGAGCAATTTGAAAGGACGCCTCAACAACTGTAACGCTCCTCGATTCACCAGACTTAACGATCTCCAGCCTGGTACTCTGTACGAGATTACCAATTTCGCAAAAACAAATTCACGCTACGGCGAGGCTGTCTGCGCAACCGTGAAAGGAATAGAAGGCGACGATGTACAATTGAACGTCTATCTACCACGGCGATTCCTCATCATCCTCACAGAAGCCGCCATCGAGAGTTACAACAAAGGAGATGCTGCCAGGATGTCTCTAGTGTACCGCGGCAACGGTAAAGGAATAGAATTTGTTTAAGAAGAATATCATTTTGTTAATAGTCCTAGTAGAAAATGTATAAATAAACGTTTTGGTTTGTAATTTATTACTTATTATTTACCCTTGTTTTCATAGTTTAATATTGGACTTACACAAGGTACAATTTAAATAAAATTAGTTTTAAAAAGCATATAATAAAACAGTAGTATTACAAGTGAAAAAGGTTTGGCATAGCAAATAAGTTATAGAGCTCTATAGGGGTCATATCTACTTAACAAGTAGTGACAGCTCTAGACAAGTTGAAACAGGAGCGATGAACCTGATAAGGGTATAACATTATCTACTTGGTATGATTTCCACCGTAAAGAGAAATCACTACATACAAATATCAACTTTTATTTTATAAATGCATAGTTTTTATTTCAGTCTGTTCTGATACACCTTGTACTACTTCATATTTTAATAATATATTTTTACAGAAGAAAGGTATTAAAAGATATATAAACAGTGTGAGGGGGCCGAGCGCAGCAAATGAAAGTAGCGTGACGTAATAAATATATACATATAACAATCAGTATAATTTAGCGTGACCTAGTATTGCAAGAAAAAAATAGGTTGGTAGCGCTACACAGAAAAAACCAGGTTGGCAACACGGTCCTAATGTAGGTTAGGTAAGGTGGTATGAGAGGCCGGGAGGGATGGGGGGAGGGGTTGGTGGAGGGGCGGGGAGGGGGAGGTGAGTGAGGGAGGGGGAGGGGGAATGGAGGGGTGGTGGGAGGGGGAGGGTGGGGGAGCGGGCGTGACGTCAGGGGTCAAAGGTCAAAAAGGACTCAGGGGGGGGGCCCATAGTAGTCTGCTGATGTTAAAGGGTCTATTATATATAAATTATCATATAGGGAACATTGTACAGTCGTGTCTATGTACTTTTTCTATCAAGCATAATTAAAAAGTATACCCCAATGTGAATCTGCTAATTTTCCGTTAACATGCTAAGAAAGATAATTCTTATTTAATTTAATACCCCCGTTGCAGCAAACCTGCATACTCAGCAAATTTTCAATGAATATATAACATAACATTAAAACACTTAATTCATAAGAAATATATTCACAAACAAGCAATATTTAAAATATTAGTTATTCTCCATAAGAATAACATTGGGGATGAGTATGCAGGTTTGCTGCAACAAGGAACACAAAATAATGGGTTTTTATGCAATTATCAATAGAACTCAGCTAAGTGAAGTCACATACCAAGTTTCATCCATATACATTCATAAATAAGCGATATAACATTTTAGTTATTTTCCATAAGAATAACATGGGGACCGAGTACCTAGGTTTGCAGCTACGGGAACCATAGGCAAAAAATTGTTTTTTTGTACAAACAACAATAAACCACAACCAGATGAAACCATATACCAAATTTTGTCAGTTTATGTTCATAAATAAGCGAGATATACAATTTTTCTTTTTCTCCATAAGAATAACATTAGACAACGTACTGTGTTTAGCACTTTCAATATCTCAGTAACCAATTGACGTAGAGCAATTACCAAGATACCAAATTGTTTGTTTTTTATGCTGAAGTCAATGGTGAAAATTAAAATTTGATTTTAATAAAAGTTACATGTGAAAACCCCAAAAAACCCATTTTCGGGGTACAAAACCCCCCCAAAACCCCCCTTTGGATGGTGCGATTCGTCTGGTTTTCGAACTTGTTCAAATAAATGGTACTTTACACGTTTGTACCAAATTTCATTAAGATCGAACCTTTTTTACGAGAGTTATCGTAATATATGTGTGTGTGTGTGTGTGTGTGTGTGTGTGTGTGTGTTCGTAAGCACGATAACTCTCGTAAAAAAGGTTCGATCTTAATGAAATTTGGTACAAACGTGTAAAGTACCATTTATTTGAACAAGTTCGAAAACCAGACGAATCGCACCATCCAAAGGGGGGTTTTGGGGGGGTTTTGTACCCCGAAAATGGGTTTTTTGGGGTTTTCACATGTAACTTTTATTAAAATCAAATTTTAATTTTCACCATTGACTTCAGCATAAAAAACAAACAATTTGGTATCTTGGTAATTGCTCTACGTCAATTGGTTACTGAGATATTGAAAGTGCTAAACACAGTACGTTTAGTGTTTAGTGAGATATTGAACGAATAGTGTTTTTGGCATCTGGGGACCTCAAAATGAAAAGTTATCATGGTCTCGGGCTTAAGTCTTACCATGAGACCTACGGTAATAGCTTCTTCCCTATAGGGGAAATTCGCTAAAAGGCAAAGCCCTGGCTGACTGACTGACTGACTCACTGACTCACTCATCACTTCCCATGTAGGTAGAGAGCTGAAATGTACACTGATTCTTTAGGCATAAAATAAAAAAAAACCAAATGGTTTTCATCCTGATCTGACCTTACGGCTGCCAGAGACCCCGACAAAGATCCCATGTATTCCTTATGGACATTCAATTTTGTTTGTAACCACAGAATGCAGCACACACAACTGTAATAGTTTTTATAAATCATTTGCGGGGCGAAGCCTGCGGCTATCAGCTAGTACTTATATATATATATATATATATATATATATATATATATATACATGCATTTTAAATTTACTGAGTACCCAAGTTGGCTGGACAGGGTATTTTTAATCATGGATTTTAATCCAGACACTAATTCTGACAATGAATGCAGTAAAAATCAATTTAAGAAAAAATTGTTGTTTTTCATTGAGTAAATTTTTTAAATTAAACTCTCCAAAAACATTCATCCTTCAATTTTGCTCATGGAAAGATGGCGATCCTGATGATAGGCTGTGTTTACGAAATACCTTTCTTATGTATTACTTTATAATAAAGGGTTGTTTGTGTGTTATGTGAGACAACAATTTATGATTATTTTTCTCACTCTAATAAAATGTAGGTACCTGTGTTATTTATTATGCCGTCCCAGTGATCAGTCAACACAAAATCGTTGTCTTAATAATACGTAATTTTTTTAAGACATGAAACTTGTCTATTATTACCATTGAGACACTGAAAAATGTACTAATTCACTACTGTTAATGGAGTTTGAGCTGTGGTTGCAATGGTCCGAGAAACTAGCAGAAATTACGGTACACACAGCTTTCTTTTGGAAAATAATTAGTTTTTGAGTACCAAATGCTTAGCCCCACTAAGTTTCGTAGTCTAAGAATGATTGGGAAAAGGCAAAGTAGGCTTGTTTCAATACATTATGTGGGTCAAATGTTGGTGCCTTAGCAAATAAAGTCTACTTTGCCTAATACATAAGAAATCAATTTGGTCCTCCCTGACCAATTTGTGGTCAAATACAAAACCTTAGTCTCTCTCATTGAATATTTAATTACCAATAAGATGATCTATGACACTAGATCTGTAACTGTGACTGAATTGGTATTGCTATGAAGATATTTTTTTATTTTAGATCCTAATTAGAAATTTCATTTAGGTAACATATTCAAGCTTTGCACCACAATGTCCTTTCTGATACGTTAAGCTTCATAACATCACTATTGATTTGAAATATCGTAGTATTTATAGAAATAAACCACAGGTGAAAAATATTTGTTTATTTGACTGAACATATATTAATATTTTATTTTTTTACTGAATTTACAATACAATATTTATTTATTTCATTCAGCTTGTATTAAAATATTTATTTACAAACAATGTATTTTTTAACACAGTTATTTTTATCCCCTTATTTTCATTACCGTATGTATTACACCTGTAAGATAACAAATTGTACAGCCTTCCCTAACACGTTCGCTACAGAGCGTCATGTATGTGTGACGGATGAGTGTTAGTAGCGGACCAATTAAAAAACGTTTAACATTAGTATAAACCATTGCAAATAAGAAGAGACATACCCCTAGGCCAAACAATTTTTTAAAAGTGTGAATATTAATTATATTCAAATACCAATAAAAAAAATCCTCACTTTGTAAGTAACAGTTTCACATATTTGTGGATTTTTAGCGTCACACATAAATGACGTCGGAGCAGAGTTTTTTTTTTTATATATAATTATAATATTCTGCCAACCTACTGTCATACATAAGTGACTAAAAAGAATGCATCATCATTCAACAATATTTACTAAATAGTTTCAAGTGACTGATAAAGTTACTTTCAAAATGATACAGTTGGTGTCTGGGAAAGGCGAGAAACTACCCAAAATTCTCGTAAATAAAAGCAGATAATAACAAAAATAAACAAAACAAATGTTTTAAAATTAAATAAATGAATTTGGCTTTCTGTTAACAAAAGTATTCTGTAACACTAACGTTACTAAGCCAAATAGAGGCGAAAAGTCATTCCAGAGCATAACCAGCCGCCAAGCACTGTGCCCCGAACTGTGTGAAAGGATATGCACTATTTTGTTATTTGTCTAACTATTATTGAGATGCAAAGTCTATTGCACAGTTGTATTTTACTCACTGACCAATAATGGATCTGATTTCTGATTACTAATTAAAAAATTATTAAAACGCTAAGAATATTTTAGATTTGGTTTTATATTACCGGTACCTACCTTACTTTGAACTAAAAACACAACCAAGGTATGACAATTCTATTTTTGTTAATCCAAGCAAAGTCTGGGTGTAAATCAGATTTCGGAATAACACTGGAGGATTCTACGTTAAACTTTGAAAATTGGGGTTTTCGGGCCCCAGAAATCGATTGGTGAAATCCTTAACCCCAGGAGAAATCCAATTTTTGCTAGAAACCCATTTGAAATTGACAATTTAAATAATTGGGTTTATGTAGTTTCAAATCGTAATAAAATAATCATAATAGCTGATCAAAATTAACCAGTGATCTGTCAAAGTAACTCTTATGCTGTAAATAAGAACAAAAGAAGTTATTTTAAATAGTTTATTTCAATAGACAAACTATATCCTATTGGTAAACACAAATGTCACATCGCTAGGAATTGTCCACGTGGGAGTCACTTTTCCACCATGCTAGGGGTCGTGGGGCTTCTTGGCTTCTTGACGCCTTAGCTCTGACTGGTTTTCAAGAATTGGCTTCACTGTTTTTTTTACAGGCTGCTGGATTTCGGCAGAGGGTTGCCACAAACATTTCGTCCTCTTCCAGCACCTCTATTTTTGGACTAAATTCATTTTCCCCCCATTTTTCAGTATTGGGTGACGGCCACCTTCCCTTCTCTGCTGGCTCTATCACTTCTTCTGCTAGAGGCTGCTGGATTTCGGCAGAGGGTTGCCGCAAACATTTCGTCCTCTTCCAGCACCTCTATTTTTGGACTAAATTCATTTTTCCCCCATTTTTCAGTATTGGGTGACAGCCACCTTCCCTTCTCTGCTGGCTCTATCACTTCTTCTGCTAGAGGCTGCTGGATTTCGGCAGAGGGTTGCCGCAAACATTTCGTCCTCTTCCAGCAGTTTTGTATTCACCTCCTTATGCCTTATGCTCTCACTTGTTTTCAATGTTTTCTTCTTAATTGTCTAAGGCATCTACCTCCACCTCCTCCGCTGACGCGTTGTCCGACCTGTCCAACGCAGTCACCCACGACTCACTGCTCCCCGCAGTCACCCACGACTCACTGCTCCCCGCAGACTCCACCTCCTCCACTGCCTCTCCTCCCGACGGTCGCCTCCTCCACCACCATGCTCCCACAATGGCAGCTCCTCCCAGCAGAACAGCAGCTCCGAGCAGAAACTTGTTATCACTGATAACACTCATGGCTAGTAGGAGAGATGAATTATATGTCTTTACTGAAAGTAATCAACAAATTCATCAAAATAGTTTCCTAGGTTTTTAAAAAACATTTTGTAATTGTTACCATGGCAATTACTTCATTGTAGTAGATTTTTAAATATTTAATTTAACCGTTTGTTCTTGGCTGGGGTCTTTTAAAATGTTCCTCTGGGGTTGTCTGGCCACTGTCAGTGGCTGCCGCCATTTCCCTATCAGCGCGGGTTTGTTTCTGCTACATTATTCCTCACAGCTCGTATGGCCACTCATGGTGGCCAGTATAAAATTCCTCGAACGCATGGCCACTATGAGTGGCCACAGTAACATAGGACTTAAAATCGATTTTACCTTGTCTGTTTGCTGCTGTAATCTGGTGGCGAACTAAATAAACTTATGTAATGTCCCAGCATGCAATTATGAACTGTGTTTACGTTTCTCTGCTTCTGTCAAATCCTAACAAATAACCTCTTTCGTTATGCTGTTTTTTCATGTGGTGATTCTTTGTTTTTATAAATGTTAATTGTGATTATTAGTTAGTTCTTGCTACCCCATTGTTTTTCTTATCTGCGTTTTGCATCATTCTCAGCACCCTCTCAGTTGTAGCCTGAAAGTGCTTTTCGCTTTTCTCTTTTTCTTCCTCGGCCACATTCAAGACCCAGTCATCATTTCCAGCCGCTGGGAATGTTTTTCTTCTTCACTTAGCTGATGTTTGTTCCCAACGAAGTGATCATTTTCACGACCCACGTTTAAAATTCTATCACTAGTCCCTTCAAAGTATCGCGAAATTGTTTCCCCTTTTGTGTCTTTTACAATTTTGTGAGGTTTCTTCTTTAGGCTTTTATGTTTGCCACCTAATTTAGCTTTATATTTTCCACCTTTTTTTATCTAATTTCACTCTCTTGCCTCCATTCTTCATTTTCTATTTTCAGTTTTGTCTTCTTTCCCAATTTTACTGACTGAGGATTTCGACTTGGAGGTTTCTTTAGACTTTGACGCAGATTTAGAAGTCTGAAAACATGAAAAGGTTTGTGTTAAATAACAGGAGTAATAACACAGCAATCCGACCTATTTTTCTGTCTTAATTTTAGTGGCAGTATAGATATTTTACAGTAATGTTAATTAACTCTACGTAAAGTACACTAAACAAAAGTTTGTCTGCATAAGATAAAATACCCCCGTAGCAGCAAACCTGCATACTAAGCAAATTTCCAATGCATATTAATTTATATTAATACCACATAAAGCCACATACCAAGTTTCATCAATATACATTCATAAATAAACGATTTATGACATTTTAATTATTCTCCATAAGAAAAACATAGCGGTTGAGTATGCAGGTTTGCTGAAATAAGGAACACTAAAAACTGGGCCTTTGTACAAATTTCAATATAAATCAACTAGGCAAAGCCACATACTAAGTTCTATTAATTTATGTTCATAATTAAAGGAGATAACACGTTAATTATTCTCCATAAGAATAACATGGGGCTGAGTATGCAGGTTTGCTGCTACGGGAACTATCGGCAAAAAAATGGGTTTTTGTGCAAATATCAATAGACCACAATGAAATGAAGCATTATACCAAGTTTCGTCAGGATAAGTTGATAAATAAGCGAGATATACAATTTTTCTTATCCTCCATAACAATAACATTGGACAACGTACTGTGTTTAGCACTTTCAATATCTCAGTAACCAATTGACGTAGAGCAATGATTAAAACATAAAATTGTGCGTCTTTTTAAGCTGATTCCAATGGGAAAAATAAAATTTTATTTTTTCAAAAATTGTATGTCCAAAACTCAAAAAACCCATTTTTGGGGTACAAAACCCCCCCAAAATGCCCCTTCAGATAGCTCGATCCGTCTGGTTTTCGAACTTAAAGTCATAAATGCTGCTTTACACGTTTGTACCAAATTTCATCAAAATCGGACCTTTTTTACGAGAGTTATCGCACCCACGGACACATATATATATATATATATAGATATATATATATAGATATATATATATAGATATATATATATATAGATATATATATATATATAGATATATATATACAGTTTCGAACGAATGGTGTTTTTGGGGTCTGGGGACCTCAAAACGAAAAGTTACCATGGTCCCGGGCCTAGGTCTTACCATGCCGACTACGGTAATAGCTTCTTCCCTATAGGGGAAATTCGCTAAAACCATCCGTGATAATTTTAGAACCCTCGCTACATTAAATCCATCGAACCGGCCTGTCCAAAAACCATAAAATCCAACAAACAACCAAAACAATTTGTAATTTAATGTAGGTAATTTAATTCATAGTAAGTATTACATAACTTGTTTGGTTAAACCAAAGATAAAGTAGAATATACATCTGCTAATTTAAAAAAAAAAACTAAAGAAAATAGTTGAGTATTTAATACGACATTTTTTCAGCATGAAGTAGTGTTCATAACAACTCTTATCATCAAAATAAAATCAATAAAAAAAATAACTATATGATTTAGATTACATAACATTGTCAAATGATTTAAGACAGTCCCAACAACATCTGAGTGACATATGTTTGAAATTTAATTGTTAAATAGTCATTATTTTCCGGTTACATTGACCAATTGCTGTTTATGTTCATCAAAGTTTGTATGAAGAGTTGAAGCAATTTTTGCATCATCCCATGGTAAATTAAATTTTACCGTACTTCTAACTACACTTTAAGTCTAAAACAATTTTTTTAACCAACCAAATGACCAATAAAGACATATTCTGAAAGAGATACACATTGACACTTTAATAAGCAATTTGTCAAATGATAATATTATAATTAAAGTACAATATTATACATTATTATTATAATACATTATTATACATTATTATATTATTGTATTATAATATTATGATTTAAATTAAGGGATTTCCAATTATTATCTCTTTTTGAATACATAACGAATGTAAACGGATATATTGATATGCTAGATGATAGGGATAGGGTTTTATCATAGCAACATGCTCAAATGAGGTGTGGTGAATTTACATTTGATTACATGCATACTAAAATTTGCATTCGTAAAAGCCCCGTTTCCATTAAAAATTTACTTGACCAGTGTTTTGAGCCAAGTTCAAAGCTGTTTTGAGCTAAGATCAATACATTGTTGGAGGCCGTTTCCATTTTCCAACTCAACTCAAAACATTTTTGGAGGCCATTTCCATTCTCCCAACTCGTGTCAACATTTCCCGCGAAAAGCCATCTTCTCTCCACGCACGAAGCATTCGTGCATTAATACATAGTTCGTGTGTAGCCCCACTTGTGTTGCTACACAATTATGTTAATACTAAGTAACGCAAAAACTGTTACAGTGTTTGTTAACACTGTTTTACAAAATATTTATATTTCCGTACATTGTTTTTTAATAAACTATCCTTGTAATTTTTCATGTCAAACCCAATAGAAGTTGTATAGGCCCCAATTTAAAATTAATCATCAACATGTGTTGAATATAGCCAAGTTAAGTATTTATCTTTCACTATAATAAATCAATTACATGGAGAGTTTTCATCAGAATTGAGTGTGTCAGTATGTTTTAAGAAACCAAACTAATATAAGATTTTAATTGCTGGAATAGGCCTACTCATAATTTGTTACACACTTAATAAGGCAAAATAAAAACGATTAACAATTAGAGGTCGATATTTTAAACCAGTTATTTAGTGACGTGGCGTCGGCTGCTACCGGTCATTGCCCATGCGTGAACTCTGCACAAAACAGTGTTGGGTATTGGGATACCGTTTCCATTTTGTTTTGAGCTCTTCTCAAGACTTTGTTGTCAGCTGCATCGGCTCAAAACACATTTTGTTGGCCAACAACTTTAAAAACAGTTTGTGGGCGTTTCCATTAAAAATTTTACTTGAACTTTGTTTTGAGCAGAAACTGTTAGAATGGAAACGGGGCTTAAAAATGTATCAGCATTGGCCCATTTGTTCATTTGGTTACACAATTTTCAGCCCTTCAGTAGTTCACAAATAAATCAACCCTTCATGTTTACTATGTGACTTTCAAGAAACATTCTCTCTCTTACTTATATTTATGCTATACATTAAATCACCGCACTATAGCAGACTAGTTGGTGGTCGACTCTTCTTGGCAACTATCACGGACAAGATCATGGAGTTCGCCAACTTAAAGGCTAATCTATGTATTGGCAATGCTTGTAACACACGATTCATGGTTTTTAAAGCTTGACTTCTAATATTTTCCCTCCAAAATATTATTTTAAGTAGTGAACTGTACAATTTCCTACAGTATAAATATATGTCTGTTCATTAATTGTTACAATAAAAGCAGAGACATATTTTATTTGAGTTAGTAACGAAAATAAGTAAGATAATAGGGTTGGTAAGTAATATTGGAAGATATATAGGTATAATAAATTAACATTTTACTGAACATTTTTGGTAATGTATCGTAATTACATCAATCTGTTTAATATCACAGGGCTCTAATTAAATCCTCAAAGGACAGACACTGCCAGAGACAATTTTGGATCCGCACGTCTAAATAGTCTACAGTCTAAAGTTCATATATTTCAAAGTTTATATTTCCAAAAAGTGCAGCCTTCATTTAGAGAAACACATAGTTTGTGGGGTGTATAACAATTCGGAGACAGATTTAACCAAATTAAAAAAATTAGAATTTGATGCACTTGATGAAATAATGAAATAATATCGGAAACAATCATTAAATGAACATTTCTCTAAGGTGAGTTACTAAAGGTATGAGGAGAATTTTAAATACTAGAATAGTTATAGTAATAAAATAAAATGTATGTGTTTTTCTTTTTAAACTATTATTTGTTCTAAAAGCTACAATAAACACATAAGTATATTAAACACTAAAAATAAACCAAAATCACCTTATGCTCTTCACATTTTAAACGAAAACTATGAATTTGGAACCATTGATAAATCAGTGTAACTATTGAACATATAAAATAAAAGCAAAACACAAGGTATTTTGGATAGTCCCTACATATAAAGGGAAAATAAAAATGGCTTTAATCGACAATTATAAGTCGTAGGAATAAAAACATTAAAAAACTGGATAAATACATTTAAAAATACCAAGGTACCACATCAAATGGGCAGGAAATCATAGTAACATTCTATAACAGTATTAAAGTATTCATGCAATTATTTCTTGATCAATGGACCACCGAAACTGCTCGGAACAAACAAGTGCCGAATTCCAGGAACCCCTATGATGCCCTGGAATGATACACCGCACCTAACCCCTTTCAACATTCTACTACCTACCCCCAGAAACGTCAAGACATTTTACAAGAAACACGATGATCCATCCCTAATCAGGGATCCCAAGTTTTAATCAGATACCAGTCAGCTGAAGATGCCGATGAGGTAAAAGCATGCCCCTGCCATCCACTGCCTGACCATCAGTGTCAGTGAGTGCAGTTCGACGGAGGACGACACCAGGGAAATTACTATAGTTTATTTTTTCAAACCACGTATATTCCGACACTATTATGCAGCAAAAAGTATCGTAATTTAGAGAAATTTATACAATGTATGATGTCAATACCCTTCCAACTATTGTATTTATTAAGGCAGCGTTATGTAAATTGTAATTATTTTTGGTTTAGTTCAACTTTACAAAATGAGAGAACTAAACTGGGATGTGCACAGCTGGTGTAGTTTATTATGTATCTTGGCATAAACCTTAGCCAACATTAATTCCTGCCACAAAGTCTCAGAGGACAGAGAGAGAGTTATGCCACTTGCCCGTAACTTGTAATATAGTTATAAAGGGACGTTGTAGTGGTCAAGCCATCATCATAGTTGTGACGTAGTTATCAAGGGAGCTGTAGGTAGAACTACTCATCTTAGTTAAGGACCGGGTTCTTGATCACGGCTCAAGTTGTTGGGGGTTGAACACAAACATTTTCTTGATTGCGGGACAGTTTGGAAACTGAATTAATATTTTACCATAAACTCAAGGAGAAACTTATTAGAAAACATATTTTCATATTGGTCTTATTGTAAACATTTGTTTGTTTTCCTAAATATTTTTTAACTTATAAATCTTATGTGAAGACCACAATATGGAGCTTCCGTTAGTTCATATGTTCAACTACTTTAATTCGGATTCAAACATTATTTGTTTATTTATTCCAAAGTAAAACATCAAAAACAAGATTACACCTAGCTACAATAAAAGTTATTTGTTGCTTGTTAAGTTTGTTATATTAATATTGATATTCTTGTTGTATACAAAACATATTTTTAAATGCTGAATAATTAGCTATTCTACTTAAAATATCTCAGAATTAGGATTTTTTTTATCGGCTCTGATGTATTTCTATATACTTTGATATATTATGAATATTTACTCATATTCAAACAAGTCTGTGAGATGGTGAATACTATACGTAATCAAGATTTTATACAAAATTCATTAAAAGAAAATTCTATGTAAATATTAAATCATGTTAAAAACAATTAAAAATAATGGAGGACTCAAATTTACATTTACATTTGTACTCTAGCTTTGAGTTTTGTATAAGTTTCTATTACAATATGTAATTAATGACGTGTTTTTACAATACAAAATTTACAATTGGAAGTAAAAAATTGGAGGTTTAACTGATCGGATCAGCTAAAATAAAGGAAGACTTCAGGTGGCTGCTCTCTATGAGATAGAAGAAAGATATCTTGCTAACGAGCTTCGAACCCCCTGAGATTTAGGCCATCACGCTTATTTTGTTTCGGATATGACTTTCAGAATTGCTCAATTTTAATGAAGGGATTTTCAGAAAACGACTTTTGCCTGTTTCAACCTAATGAAAGAGATTAATGTAAAAAATAAATTGTTTTATATCGAGGAAACAGTTGTCTTGTTATTAATTTATAGAAATCTAAAAATACGATAACACTCTTTTTCATAATAAATTGGTCCTTTTTTGTAAATGTCCAAGTAACAATCCACTTTTAGATATGACTAAATGAAATGTTTTGTTATTTATTGTTCTCTGTAATTATAAAAGAATGCATCCAGTCGTGTAACAGCTGCTCCCGGGATATACTATGTCCCACTCCTTAATGTGTGACACATGCTTTACCGGCTGCACGTCTTCTGCTCTTCGGTTGAGGGTAATTTCAAAACCGGAGTTGTGAGTTGTGAGAAGAGGTTGAGATGTGCTAAATTAAGGCCTAATATTTAATATTACCTTGGAATCCCTAGATTATACCCATGGTTTGGAGTGGCCAGTGAAGGGTAAAATTTGTTAATTGAAAGAATATAGATAAAATACCATATCTATATATAGAATATATATATTAAAGACCTTGAACACAGGTCAATAAAAAAAGAAAAAACATCACAACTTTTGAATGTTTTAGCAAAATTTTGTTTAATTATCCTGCAAGTTTTTCAGTATACATCTTATATCATCGTCAGGCGCTGGACTACAGTTGTTGATTAAATTAAATACATCCCATACACTTTAGTAGTAAATACAGTTGGTTGGTCTTACTTTTACTGGAAGTGAATGGGTCATGGCGTACTTGTACCATGCAAGGAACATGGTATATCACTTGGAAACAAAACAAATTCCCAAACCAGTTAATAATCAGGTTACATAAACTAATCCAAATGCATTTTCAATCTTAACTTTTGGGATTTAATATCTATAAATAACATGAGCGAGACCATACAAAATCAAACAGCCAATAATGAATTGTGTAATCTAATTTTTATAGAGCTTTACGTTAAATCTTTATAATGCAATAACTATCCAATATGTAGAGATGCAAGACAAGTTATTATACAATACTAAAGTGACATGACAATCAAAGAAACATATTATAATTATAATATAATATATGTCAAGTAAAACAAGACGATATTAATATAATAATTGTATTATAATTGAGTTTAAAACTTATTTGTTTCTACGAGGGGGTACAATTTTGCTCGACGCCAGTATTCCAATGATAGTTGCGGCTAACTCAGTTAAATCGTACAATCAGTGCAGGTGTGCCAACGTGATTACATGTATCACTTATCAGGTAATTAGCTTACTTATACAATACTTTTGATTTTCATCTTTGACATTTTGTACAATGAAATAACTGGTTTAATTTATACCTAAAGATAATCAAGATTGCTAAGGTACGACAGCAAATACAAGTATTTATGAATTGAAGCAATCCAAAGACTAAAATAAATTAAAAAATTAAAAATTAGGTTTTTTCATAAGGACAATAAATTAATTTGCAGGATAAACAATAACGGTTCTCAAGAAGGATATTACGTAAAATATTTAATAATTATATTTTAAAATAATGGATGAATCTAACCCTTTTAAATGATTCGTGCGAGAAAGATGAAATACGTAATTTGAGATTCAGTAACGGTGATAAATGAAATACAAAATTACATCTCAACCCTTCTTTTTCCAATAAAATATTAATACACTTTCCCTCACTTTTATCTTAATTTCGTGTTCACTCGTGGAAAACTAAAACAAAAGTTATTATGTTCTCGGGCTTAGGTCTTACCATGACACCTACTGGACTAGCTTCTTCCTATGGGATAATTCGTTAAAAGAAAACTTGTTTAAGTTCATTATAAAGGTTTGGAAAATTTTTTTCTTATTTTGCTATCTTCAACATTCGGTTCTAGCCTCCACAGTCTTCAAGGGGTTCCATTTATATATTATTGTTATTATTGTAATATTTAACGATATTAAATTACAACGTGTTCTAAAGGGTAAATACAAAATTAATAGTATGTATGTCAAGTATTATTCATATTGGATTAACTGATGGATTGTTCACAAGGAAATGCCAAGTTGATTATTGGGTTTGTCACAGATCTCACTCGTGCGGTAATATACCAGGTAATCCATCTCCCACCACCGCCGTGCGTCGTACGTCGCGGCGTCGAGTGTCACATACAAACTGTAGTGGTACCAAATATGACGTGGATTGATAGAGGATTATTCTCAAGGAAATTGCCACTTTGTCTTGTAAAATAATGTTAGTTTTTGAGCTCTACGAATCCAAACGCAGACGGATTTAAAATAAAAATAACTAAGTACTAATAACAGGTAAATAACTACTTTTACGTTTAAAAAGTCTGTGAAATATTAAAATTGAACTATAAATCAAGGAAAGAGGAACTTTATGGATATGTTCATGTACATAAAGGGAACACATTGCATTTTAATGTATTTTTGGTTTGTTTTATTTTTTAATGAGGCTGGCGGCTTTTTATTGTTTTTGGTAAGCATGGTCTTATCTTCATTCTCAGTCTCTTGAGATCAATGAACTGCTCTCGCCTCATTTGTAACTCGAGATGCATGACTAAAGCGAGCCTTTATTGTGCGTATCACCTGTGATATGGGGGTTTATATGAAATAGGTAGTCACTTATGTTATTTATTTTTATTTTTAATACATATAATTTTACTTTTCAAAAATTATATAATCAAAAGGTGAAAGAATGCGGATGTTACAAAAGTATTAGTTAGTCAAAAGTATATGTAAAAGGTTATTAAGTATTCAGTTGTCAAATGTTGAATGGTTATTTCAGACAATCAAACAATAAACTAATTTTATTTTTGTTTAGAAATACCTGAGCATAAGTAATACATTTTTAAGATAGCAAAATATATTATAATAATATTTGGAGGAAGAGGAAACAGTGTCGTAGCAGTAATAAGTGAAAATCATGACAATTAAGCCTCAAAGGTTGAATGTTTCAGTATTAAATGTCACAAGGTAAATGTCAAGGTCTGTCATGTTTTACTTTGTTGTTTTGCCGACGATGACTTGTCCGAATGATATTCAGAGAGCAAAGGAATAAACCTACCTTATTTGTAACGCAGAAACATTTTCGTGAGCATCCCACTCCCTTTCTGTACTACATTTGTAACACCAACTTGTCTCAGTTATCAAGAGACTGTAGCTTAGGAACCGCATTACTAAGTAAGGAATAAATTTAAATTATTTCAACATTTTGAGTTCACTACAGCAGTGACTAGCTTAGATAAATTTTGTTATTTTTATTTGTATGGATAACAGGTAACATTGGTTTCAAAATTAGTCCAAGGTTTGATTTTTATTGATTTGAACTTGGTTAAATATTAGCTAGCGTTGTATCAAAACTCTTCTGTTTGCTATAAATTATCTTAAAGTGAATGGGACATAGGTATAATTTAAAATTGTTACTTTTGTAACAATAACAAATAGGGTAAAATCTTTGCCCTTACTTAGCATTTCTTATTATTATTACAGGGCAATTAACTAATAACTAAATATTTCTGATATATGTCATAAATGTATTACAGTTCATATTCAAGTTGCATTTAAACATGTATATTTTGGTAGAAAGATTAAACCATTTTAAATTAACAATACAAATGTATGAAACAGACCCTCTTGCTCAATAGTATATATTTTATTTTGTATAAATCAGTTATGCTATACATTTTGTCCTAGACCTAGGATACTATGTTTGAAACTGAAATTTCAGAGTTTAAATAACTGATAATAGTCAAGAAAAGATGTTGCTAATCTCTGATTTGTAATAAAGATGAAAGTCTCAGACGAACCGTCTAAAATAAATTGTTACTTTTAAATATAAGTACAATTTTTTAACAACTTGATTAAATCAAGGATGTGGAAACTCAAACAACACGCACAAACCCGGAAATCGCCAAAATCACTAACATCTCGACATAACATTAAATGATATGTTCACATAAAGTGATTGGTTTTGATCATTATTGTTTAATAAAAATATAAGGTAATAAGCAAATAGGTGTTCGATGTTTGCGCAGTATTTTAATCTGTATTAACCGACGAGAGAACTCGTTCGTCTGATACTCTTGTGATAATTCAATTAAACTGAACAGATTCAGTGCTCGGAGTCTTTAGGGGGAATGTATCTCTCTCTCTCTCTCTCTCTCTCTCTCTCTCTCTCTCTCTCTCTCTCTCTCTCTCTCTCTCTCTCTCTCTCTCTCTGTCTCTCTTTTTCGAACTATTAAATAGTGAGCAAATATTGAGTGTAAACTAAAAAGCCCTTAAACTAAAAAGCAGTAGGATGAAACATCCAGGAATGAAATGCTTAGTATTAATATTTACGATGAAAACCTAGTTTTTATAACCACCCATTGTACTAACTCCTATTTAATTTTACAAGTTATAATTATTGTAAGTTAAACCCATACGACGTTTCAGAATTTTCCTTCTTTATCTCAATTAACAGACAAAGTCATGCGGGTTGATCTATTTACAATCCTCACAGTCACGAAACCAGAGCTCCGGTTTATGAGTTCCGAACTCTGAGACCCAGAGATATTCTAAAATTTCATTTAAAAGAATTTGTAACAAACCCCTATTAAATTCGATATTTAAAAATAACGTTTGTTTTGTAGTATTTTGTCGATAACTGTTCCTATTTAAAAATTAAAATATTATACATGAAAATTATACACTTTGCAACAGGGAACATAAACACCCCCGTTTCAAATGACTCTTGATAATAGTAAGTCTCTACATTTATAAATCATGTACCGTCTCATTTAGACGGTAATACATTTGCTCTGCTCAAAACCATGGCGGTTAATACGCGAACAATACGTGAACGATTTCGATTTCGCATTCAATTACTTCAATTCAATTGATACTCGGGACAACATCTCGTATTGTTTCAGTACTACACGGCCAGTGTGCTTGGTATCAGTATCACAAGTGGTCAGAGATGTATACAAGTGTGTTTCATTGATAGAAGTCAGAGTTGTCATCCGAGTTTGCACTATTAATTGGAATGTCCTAATAGAAGGTCTGATGAAAGGGGGTTCGTAACAATTCCCCCTCACACTTTTCATAAACTATCACGGTTGAAATAACCACCTACTGAACTATCAAACAAGTAATGACGTACATCCATCAGCTGATAATAAACCGTGAAAGAATGTAAAAAACAACTAAGAAATCACTTTATCCAAAGGCAAAAGTAAGCAAGAACACAGGTGGTTTTAATTTGCGGTTAATTTTATTTCCCCCTAACTCGCCAACTAGCGTCCTCCAAGTTTTGTGAAGGTGATTTACTCTAACCATTTTAATCGTGCAGATTAAAAAGTGAAATTTTCCGAATATTCTTTATTAGTGGATCTCAGTAATCAAATCAAACCCATTTATTTCAAATACTTAATGGCAAATACACAAAAAAATATGTATATTTCACAACTAACTTCTTTGTGCATAATAATTTAAATTAATCTCTAGCATTTTGTCTTACACAAGTTGAACGTACACACATCTGAATTTATTTAATACATTATTTAAATCATAGAAAAACTAAGAGAAGACATTATCTAAATATAATTGATAAGATGTTATGTACTTTCACTACATTATAGTTGTTACGCTATTACTTAGTTATTTCATAAAGCCACAGCTATAGAATGACTTTTAGAATGTATAGTTGAAGGAAACTATAAAGAATAACCATTATAAAAAAATAAGTTTAAGAGAAAAAGAGCTTGAAAAATATAGAAATATGCGGATTTGGTTATATTGTAAATGGATAGTCAAATTCGAAAAAAACATAATAATGATTAAAATTTATTATTATTATAATGTATTCAAATGAATACATAAAAGGGTTTTGAGTAAAAATAATTGATGAGGTGGATTGGTTGCAAGTGATATTGGTCACAATGCACATAAAAATAATCTTGTACTTTTACAAAAAAGTTGTTTGGCACCTGGATTGGCAAGAATATTTGTTGTAAAATTACACAATTCATTCTTGTAGATCTACAAACCCCGAATCAGTAAAAGTACAAATACAATATTTGTAAAACTTACAAATAATATATGTTTGTAAAAATTACAAAGTAAATATTTGCGAAAGTCCATAATTTATTTATTTAAATTAAAACTGTTATTTTTGTTTTTGAACTAATTCGGGGTTTGTGGAACTACAAGATTGAATTTAGTACTTTTACAAAAATATTTTTGGCAATCCAGATGCCAAAATATTAATTTTTAACTACAAAATTTAAATTACACAAATAATAATGGATAATGTTTTTAAAATACAAAGAATCTATTTCAAAATTACAAACAAATGTGATCGTTTCAAAGGGGGCTCAAATCAAAGCACAACTTATCAGAAATGCTCATGGAAAAGGAATTCTTATCATGGGTGAGATAAAATGCACTGAGGATGCTTAATTGAATACTATGACATGCACAGAACCTCTAAATAAAAGCTGTGGGCACAGCCCTATTCCTCACTTGAAATTTCAACAGCACATAACCTCCAAGCTGATCAGTTAAAAGTTGTTGCCTGATCTTTGGGCTGGAAAGTCCTTTCAAACAAAGAAACCTATGAGTAATTATTTAAATAACATATATAATCATTCTATATATTATAACAGAAACTCACCATCAAAATGTCCAGAAAAGCTTTTTCGTCAAAAGAATTGCACGCGTAGACAACTCAGAAACATTTGGCTATTGGCAGTTGGCACTACTTCCCACCTAAGCCGCTGCAAGCGCTTGCACCGGGTGCAGTTGCAAAGAAAGTTTTTGTATCACTACAAGATCGTTATTTGTATTTATTACCAAATAAAAAATTTTATTGTAGCTGTACAAACTTTTTTAGTTATACAAAATTGTTTTTGCAAGTTTCACAAAATATTTTTACATTTGGGTTGCTGCAATATGTAGGTAGAAAGTCATATAGGGCCCACATGAGCCTCAGCACACAGTGAACCGTTCTCTAACACCCAGCCTGAGCCAAGCGTCTTGTATAGTACCAGCGATTATTGTATTTCTTTATCTCGGAGGGTTTTTTAATTTTTCTAAAGAGGTAATTAGACACATAAAGTTTAAAAATATAAATTTAATATAAATATAAACAAATATAATATAATAAATATAATATCAATCTTAATATATAAAACTCAATTACCACTGACTGACTCACTGACTCACTCACTCATCACGAAATATCAAAAAACACACACATTCTCCCTTTTAGCCCAACTTTAATGAATAACTTACTTTTTATTTACTAAATATAGAATACAAAGCACGGTAGAATGTACAGAAAATCTTGTAAACAAGTTGTTTTCAAAAACATCCACCCAAATCCCTGTTTTGGAGGCACTACAGAATCCATTGCTACACACGTGGTTTTAAGAGGGGAAACGCCCCCTATCACCCCCCCCCCCACAGCGTTATTAAGGGGCAACATATTTCGAATGTCCTCTATTGATCAATGCCAACTTGACAAGCATATCAAGTTTGAATGAAATTGATCAGTAAATAAGAGGGAAATAATAATTTTTATATTACCCATAAGAATAACATTGGACAACGTACTGCGTTTACCGCAAAATTTAAATTTAAATTTTATCCGCAACCAGCAATCGCAGAATAGTAGTTCAAAGTACTAAATTATTTAGTTTGTTGAGCTCTTTTTAATGGTGAATGATAATATTTTTTAGCATATAAATTTTTTTATCAAAAATCGAAAAAACGGAATTTTTGATGTTTTAATTACAGTAATTTCTGAACATAACTTTTTACAGAAATGCGGGTGGTGTCACTTTGTTGGAAAAAAGCTCTATAAACGACTACAGTTGAATTAAAATCGTTTGAGGCCTTTTTGAGAAACTTAGATTTTTCATGTTTTGGCGGTTTTTGGGGGACAATTACCCTTAAAAATAAAAAAAATTAAAAAACGCCTGGAGATACCGTGGATTAGTACCTACATACCAAATTTCATAAAAGTCTGACCATTGGTTAGGGCTCTAGCTCTGTACACATCCATACAGGCAGAAAGACAGACAGACAGACAGACAGACAGACAGACAGATAGACAGACAGGCAGACACACTGACATCACGTAAAAATAACTTTTTTGGGTTCAGGGAGCACCAAAACGAATATTTCCACTAACAACTCAAATTCGACAATTTTGACGAAAACAATACTTTCTCCACATACTATGTATAAGGGGAAGAAAGTAAAAATATGTCAGTTGTGTGTGCTGCATTCTGTAGTTATCCGGCGAACTACGAATCAGGATCAGCTGTTTGTATTTTCATCAGCTCAAATTTAAAGTGAATGTCCATAAGAATGACACAGGATTGGAACTTTGACTCACCGTGGGGCGGAGCTCTATGGGAATTTCTTAAAATCCTTTCTTAGTGATCACCTAAGACCCAAGAGGAAGGGATGTTCCGAATTTAATTGCAATCCTTTCTGTGGTTTTTGAGATTTCGTGATGAGTGAGTGAGTCAGTAAGTCAGTGGTATTTGGATTTTATATATTAAGATGAGTAACTTGGGAACAAACTAAGTGCTACGGCCTGCAATGCAATACATTTTAATTTAGAAAACCTGTCCTGTCTAACGAAGATATATGTTTGACTAATATTAGATGCCCTCTGGAATATTATGTAATATGGTTTAACATCTACTCCTGAATCCGCCTTAGGAGGTTGTTATAAGTTTGGTTAAACATTGAGAGTAAATAAATGTTGCAAACAGAAACACTGTTGATACTGCTGATATGCTCAGTTAAAACTTTTAGTTTAATTTTTGGAGGTGGTTTAACAATTCTAACAGAATCTACACATAAATCAGTAAGTATTATTCTCTCAAAAAGTAAAAAATTAAAATAAGGCAACTGTTTCCTATTTATAAGTATACTCCTCACAGTCTATCTACCTTTGGTCTTAGTCTGATTGGCTGTATGTTTGTTACGACCGCCGCGCCGTTTTGAAAATGTATATGTTTAAAACTTGAAGTTCAATATAACATTTGCATTTTAAAGAATGTCATTACTTAAATATTCTTTATACTGTATATTGAAGAAAACATAGAATTTTGTCAAATAAACTGATATATATGAAACATGTTTACATGGCAATTTTCGATTGATTTGACTACAATAACAAATTTGAGTACGAATTCATACTTTGTAATGAATAATGTAATAAGTAATCTATGTTGTTTAAAAAACTAGTATAAAATTAATAAACCATAATATTATTAAGGTGTTTTAAAACAATCCCTGGGGAAGTACGAAACCTAAAAGAATAACTTTGCCAAGTGTTTACGTTTGTGCAGCACAGAGAAGACTTTTTACTTTAATCTAGAGGTGCGTACAATGAAACTTGCAAAGAAATTAAATGTTGAATTTGATAAAGCAAGTTGGAAACCTTAACCTTTTGAAGATTTTAAAACACATTTCCACCCTTTTTTACTGTGTTTAAATCGTGTTATATGAATTGTATATAATACACACAACCGTTTTTGAATTGTTAGTTTCTTTAAGCTTGTTATCCTGTGTTGAATACATTTGGAATCATCACCCCTTGGTAATGCATAGTTATTAATTATCATGGGTATTTTTTTGATTAGCTTATTGTTAAATTAAAATTATCACAATGTATTACTTATAGTGGGAATTTTTAATGTTGGCTTTATGTAAACACATTTTTAAAGGTGTTAATAAAATGTTTTCTAATATTAAGAAAACTTAACTTACTCTTAAAAAAACATGTAAATACTAGTATATCAGTGTATTAGTTTGACAGCGGAATACCATATTGAAGATTTTACGCACACCTTGAAAAGTAAAATATATTTTCGTTTTAAGAATGATTTGAAACAAACAACGAAGCCTTATAGTTTTGTATAATCTCATAGTTTGTATTGAAGCAAAAAATAATGTCTTACATTGAATGCTAAAACTTGTGACATAGTATGTGTCTGTGAGAATGAAAATAATATGTAATTAAGACAAATAAAGAGAGATGAAAAACAATGGCCCCTGATAGTCGACACGTTAAACTAAGTAGTCGTCAATGAAGCGCTGTGAACAGTCGCAGCCTGCAGTTTGCATTCCTCAGCATCAGTTGACTGAACACCAAATGACTATTTATTTCAGCTCTAGCTGGTACCATTCAGTGGGAAAATATATTTAAACAATTACAAGTATAACAAACTTGGAAAGCGATGGGTATGAGTGTAGAAATCAACTAGATATCAAGACGGCAGAAAATCAGTTGATTATTAATCTACTATATACACATGAATAATACTTTTGTCATACCTATAAACAAATAAAGTACCTATAGTCTTAAATATATTGAAATATTGAACCATAAACAATTTGATTTGATACAAAAAACCTTTTTAAATTGATAGGGGTAAGTGAAAACCATAATTATTAGTTAGACAAATTAGAAAAATATTATGTTTTTAAACATGTTCCTTCCTGTTTAGTACATGTTTATACTTAAGTATTGTTATCAATAAGCTCGTAATTTAAGTTGATTTAATAATTAAAAGATGTTCATATATGTGTAGGCCTACCTTAAACTATTTAACTGGTAATATAAATTAGTATTCTTAAGGAACGAGTGCGTTGAGCTAGGGTACATGAGGAGTTGGCTACGACCCAGAATTCACCCAGTGGATAAAACAATCTACATACAATATTATGTGAATTTTCCAAAACGTAAATATCAGTAAAACGTAAAATACGCAAATACCAAAACGTAAATACCACTTTCTTTATGTAATCTAGTTAGGAAATGAAATCAAAGATAATTTAAAAATACTGATTTCATGATACATTAATAGAAACACTCCAAATTATCTCTAGCTATTTTAATAAACCTCTCAGCTGAGGTTTATTTTAGAACCATCAGTTGTAATTTTATTGTTAGTATATACTCCCGCCATTTATAAAATGTCATGTATATTAAATTCAAAAGGGTCTATGCTTCCACTAGTATAATGAATAACATATCATATCATATCCGCCATGTTCCAATGGGGTGGCAAAGCTCACCTGAAGTAGAAATACTTAGAAATAAATACATATTTTAAAATGTTAAATTGCTTGGTTAAACTAAAATTGCAAACGGTGTAAAGTTTTTAACGATTGATTTGCAAAGAATACATTTGTAGATGGACGACAAAGAGAAGGCATTGATTGTGAACCGTAATATACCACTGTGGAGCGGTGTGGACAATGAAAGTTCGCAAGTTGTAGAAGGACGGCAAGAGTAAGGTATTGATTTATGGCAGTAATAGGCCACTGTGGAGTGGTGTGGACGATCACAGTTTGTAATTTGTAGAAGGACGGCAAGAAGAAGGTATTGTTGTTGACCGTAATAAACCACTGTGGAGCGGTGTGGACAATCACAGTTTGCAATTTGTAGATGGACGGAAAGGGGAGGGCATTGATTGTTGACCTAATAAACCACTGTGGACAATCACAGTTCACAATTTGTAGATGGACGGCAAGGGGAAGGCATTGATTGTTGACCTAATAAACCACTGTGGAGCGGTGTGGACAATCACAGTTGTAAAAACGTAGAAGGATGGCAAGTGGAAGGCATTGATTGTGGTCCGTAATAGACCACTGTGGAGCGGTGTGGACAATCACAGTTCACAATTTGCATTCCTTGGCGACAACTGATTGAACTGGAAACGCCAGATTACTTCCAGAACTCAAAACACGACTTTTTAAAACAAGTATTTCAGCCCAAAAATCTTAAAGTAAGATCTTAGTTTTTGAACTTGCTCCAAAGATAAAGCAAATGTTCCTTTTCCTTTAATTCAATTTGTTTTAGTTACATACTTGTTTTTAAATGGGACTTCACTGTTGCCCACTTCATGTTTTAGTTACAAAATATATACGACCAAAATAAATAGTCGACACATTAAAACACATGCTATTGCTCCCAATTATTAAATTTGTCTAACCTATTTTTGAGCTATAAATATTTTATATTTAATAGGCTAGTTCTGAAAGGCATGTAATCATCAAATGCTAAATCTGATATACACCGAAGCTAACCTGCGAAAAGTGTATTTTTCCCCCAGAAAAAAGGTAACATTATGATAATCCATTTAGTAAATGAGCAGAAAAACATAATTATTATTTTTTATTGCGTTTTATTTTTACTTTTTTATTTTGGACACTTGCAACTCCTCAAACCTAAATTGTTTAAAACACGGAAATAGATCTCGTGAGTCCTTCATCTATCTCTTAAGGGTTGATACCGTGACGACAACCGTTATACTTACAAGATACCTATCTATTTTATTGGTTTACTTTCTTTCCTTGTACTAAGTATACTGAGAAACAATTCATTCATACAATTGCTGAGTTTGAGTTAATGGAAGAATTATTCGTTTTTATGTTTTCTGGAACCAAAGGGAATTGTTTTTAAGTTTTAATTTTAAAGGATTGTCTAAAAAAATCAAAAGTTAATAATTTTTTAAACGGCCATAAATATTTTCAATAAAATTGTTTGTCTTTAGTTCTTCAAGCCCATTGCAAAAATGCACGACCCGAATTATATTTAGATAAATTCAGAGACAGAAATTACAGTGTTTATAAGCTCAAAAAAAGTGTTATTTTCTTTTCAATTTTGCCTAAAGCCATTAATTTATTTTAAACAAAAATCAATTATCACCATATTGGTTAAAATTCTTAAAAGCTAAATAAATTATTACTCTTCAATAAGGAGTTGAGGAGAATTTTTTATTCATCATAAACTCACTTACTACTTTTCATTTTGGACCACATTGACTCTGGAACTGAGCATGTAGCGAGTGATCTCTCCTCTTGGATAGGCTGAGAGTTTCTTAAAACTAGGTTGGCAGGTTGTAGTAACATTCGTTGAACAAAAGTTCATTCAGCTTGGTTTACAATTTATTTGTGCTTGTTATATTCTTCATGTCTTCAGGTATTCTATGAAAATACTTTTGTCGAATATATTCCGGATTGGTTTTGGTGAGGTTCAATCTGTGTGATGTTACGAATCTGGCTATATTCATAGTATTGTAATTGTGAGATGGTGATTGAAAGAGGGTTTGGCTTTTAATATACATAATAGTTTTGAAGACATAAAGTGATTGCACTTAAAATGTTGTAGTCTTTGTAATATGGTGTACATGAGGTGCGTGCTAGCTGTCTAGCCATTTATCAAACAACCTTATTTTGTAATTTCAAATATTTTTTAAGATTCTGATAACTGGATGACCCCCATAGTACAATGGAGTATCTTGTATGACTTTCAAAAAGGCTGGAATAGGCCATTTTTAGGAATCCACGATTTAACAGATTTGCAAGGTTTGTTTTAAAAGATAGTGGTTGATATCAATATTGATTGGATCCGCAATTTCATCTATGCTTTGCTTTAGAATGTTAATTGATTTCCACTACAGTTTCATTTACGTATTTTAGGGTTACATATGAGTACCTTGTTGCCACAAGAAGGAAATCCAGACCAATGATTAGGATCTAGATTGAGATCTACAGTTTTTGGAGTTTTAACAAAAAAATAGTTAACAGTATTTGATACAGTTATAGGATCATCAATTTCTCTGTTGTTAATAAATACTTAATACTACATTATCCTTTGACGTGATTTGTTTATTTGTCTATTCCTGTTACCCGAACAAAGTTCTACGATTGTAAAAGGTAGCCAGAACATTTGAGATACCGATATAAAAGTTATCTGATTCAGAAAATAAATACAATTTTATAGATTCTAAGCTTTGTACTGGCAAAACTTGAATTTTTTCTTATATAAATTTGGTTATATCTTGAGTTGGTATCCAAATAGTTTTTGTAACGGTGAACTTTTTTTATTTATGAGCAATGCCTGTATGCAAAATGGATCTCTGAATCTTACTGAAGAATTTGCTTGATATTTGAAAACTAGTTCGCACGCAGGACGCTGACGTGAGGAAAGTGAAATTCCACAAAAAAAGTTTAAAACCCAAAATATGTTTAAAAACATACAGGTATTCCAATTTTTATTAAAATCTGAAAACATTGATTTTTTTGGCTGTTCTGATGCTCCTGGTTTCATTTACCTGCAAAGCTGGGAATACAATTTTGCGCATTATAATGTTAGGAGAAGGTCCAGGCAGGCTTGAAAGTCGGCGTGAGTTGCTGGCGATGATAAAAGTACTCTAACAAAGGAATAACAGGCTTTTCTAGTGTAAAACCCCCATAAGACAACGTACTGTGTTTAGTCGAAACACATTTTCTTTAATAACTCGGTAAATATTTATGCTAGAATGACGAGAGAGAGCTTAAAACTTTCGCCTAACTAATTCCCATCTTTTTACTTGCAATAATTTTATATCCGGGGCTTTTCTGACCCTTTTTGGGCCCAAAACTCGAAATTTGAAAGATCAATCCCCAAAAAAGGGTTTAGAGTTTTCCGATTGTTTTGCCCAACGAACTTGTCCAACTGATTACAGAAAGGAACGTCCCTACCAAATTTGAAGTTAATCGGACAAAAAATGCGACCGCTAGAGTGCCTGCACACATATATATATGTATATATATATGATTATATATATGATTATATATGTATATATATATATATATATATATGTCTATATATATACAATTTTGAACGACCCCCCAAAACGTCTTCAGGGGGTCACGTTAGGAACTTCTATGGTGGTCCCGGGCTTAAGTTTCACCGTGCGGGTCATGCTAATAGTTCACTTTCCAAAAAGAAATTGACTAATAAGGGTTTTCGGGCTTCAGAAAGCGATTTGTAAAATCCAAAGGAATATTTCTGAAAAACTCATTTTAAAATATAAAAATTCCGTCCCCAGGTATGTTTTTTTTTTAATACAAAAATTAAAAATGGAGGATGAAGTGCAAAATTGTTACTGGAGCATTTATTAATCATTTTATACATTTATCCTACCCATAAAAGGGGTTTTTATTACAGAAGAGATCCACTACACTAAGTATGCTAATGGCAGCTTTTACAGATAGAGAGATTTATTACCAAAGAGTGTAAGTGGTTAATTTAGATTGCAATCAAGATTAAACGAAGCCTTACTGAGCGTATACTCGACTGTATCCTGCACTACCAGTCAGTTTGTTTGGAGGTCGGTTTTACTCTCATTTTCTCTTTTGAAACCGAGGTTACATTCAAAATATATGAGGAGGCATTCATATCCGAATGAGGAGGCACTGTAGTGAGAAAGCCTCCCAAAAATTATAAAAGGAAAGTGTATGGACTCGTAAATGATAAATATTAAATTTAATAAGACAATATCATGTAAAATTTAATAAAAATCGGTTAGTTAATTCTCATTGACACAATGATAACAATCTCCCTTTAAAAGGTTCCAAGGTTGGCATCCGAATTAAATGTAAATAAATCCCATGTGATTAGTCAGGCAAATTAGTATCAGCCCAAAATACTTTCCCGTTTTTAATTGATATGTATATTTTCTTAAAAAATACTGTCACTCTTTAAGCATTTTGGAATTTTGTGTGTGTATTTTTTATGATGCGTGGATACCGAAGAGCTCATTACTTTGATCTGACCTATCAACCTATTCGTTTGATCTGATATCCATAAAACCTGCAAATATTACGAAGGTGTTACAGTTTCTAAAAATGTAAGACCGCTTTCGCTTGTGTTTCTCTCTCGATGACACACCTTGGTTTATTTATATAACTTAAACCAAAACATCACCCAGCGTTTGATACCGTAAACACATTCGATATAAGAAGATCAGAAAACAAAAATTACTTTTTATTTTAAGTTACCGTTGTCTAGTAATTAAAATATGAAACATTCTAACATAAAGGCACTAAAGGCGTTCTAACGTAAAGGTTTAAAGGCATAATTTCTAAAATTATTAATATTTAAGTATAACATTAAAAAAATGAATACAAACATATTGAATTTATAAAATGAACAGATATAATTTTGTTGTGATAAAAAACTCATTACAATTGTAATACGCTTTGCGCTTGAATTTTGTTAAAAATTCATTACAGCTAATGGATCTGAGGGAATATGTGAAACGATAAATTATTGTTAGCAAAAATAGTAAATCATACACAGCTAATGCTCATGGAAATCACACAACGGTAATTCTAGGGAAATCAAACAGTTGCTATGAATTATGTTCCTCTGATTAAATTTTGTCATTAAAATAACTCATTAACATGGAAGTAAACAAAGTAAAACTCTTACCAGCAAAAATAAGAAACATACTAATACTACTCTTGCATTACATTAATTTTACTGTAAAACCATGATATTAAATTTATGTTAGTACCATTATTGATTAATTTCCCTTTTATGTTTGTGACATTATTTTTTAGCATATTGGAATACCTATTTTATTATTAAATGTGTTATATTTTTAAATATTTGTGTAGTTTTCAATTAATTAGGCAATATGTATTTTCGTTACTTTTGCGGAATCTCATTTTAAAATATTCAAATTATTGAACCCTAGTTTGAGAAAAAGTTTGAAGGAGGCCTGTAAAACCTAGCACAAAAGTCTTTGTGTTTTTGAACACTAAATCCTAAATGATTTTACAATAAATTTCTTAAATTAACTTGCTAAAGGAGGTGAGGCTTGCAACACAATAAAACCGACAGTTGTTATACAGAGTAGTATATTTATATATGCCGTTGGAATTTTTCTAAGTTTCAATAGGGAAGGGTCCAACCCTGTTTTGAGTGTTTCGGCCCACCTGCTTTTGAGTCTGATCACATGTAAAAGATATTACATTTAGATAAACAGGTTTATCTGTACATTCAGCAAAATCGTTGAGCAGTTTAACAGTATTCACCTTTGACGAGAATACCAATTGCATTAGATAACCCTTTTTATGATGCTTACCCACTTTAACGTCCGAGCCAATTGTAGATAAGGTCCCAATATCTTTCAGTTATAGCTTACACATGCGTCAATTATTTCACTTACTTGTGGCATGCTTAATTTTATCTTGCAAATTAGAAGCTTGATTTTCTTTCACTATATAGACTAAAAGGTTGCATGCTCTTTCAGTTCTTTCGTCTATTGTATCACATATATTCTCCATAGGTACATTCACACCGCTGTTATAATTTTTCTATTCTTTTACATTCTTAAAATCATCCATAGATGTGACTAAATTATTAGGAACTATTCTGTCTTAGTCACTGGAGGTTCCAGTTCTGATAACCTTGCAGATATTGATTTAATTTAATCACTAAGCGAATTTAAGTTACCCCTTATGGAAGTAAAGTCATCAAAAAATGGAACAGTGCTAAGCAGTCCTAGAATGTAATTTTGCATGTCATTATTATTCGGCGACAATTACTTTTTTATGGTAATTATTAAAGCCACAATTCTATAAAAACTTATTGTCTCTCACGTGCTTTATATATTCTGAAACAGAACCAAACCTAGCAACGCATTTTATTAAAACTGAACTTGTAAAATTTACTCATTCTATGACTTTTTCACTCTCTAGCACGATTTTAATACTCACACGACAAGCCAATTTTTGAGTACCCATGTTTAAAAGGTGAAGAAAATATGACAATAAAAAAGTCATGCAACAATATTACACTTAATTCCATCCTTGAATTTGACTTCTTATTATTAGTGAACTATTTGTTTTTTAATAAACATATTTTTTCTGTAACTGAAATATAATTTGACTGGTTAAATAAGATCTCACCATTGTGAGCTACTGGGATGTACCATTTACATATAAAATGAGGGATAATATTAGTATATTCTCTAGCTACTCTATGGTGTCGGGATTTTGAAGGTGCTGGACATTGTCAGTGACAGTAAAAAATAGAACGGAATTGGTTACCCTTGAGTCAGGCTGCTTTGCTATTAAAAATAAATGCAAATAGCCTGTCAATTTCAATGCATCATTAAAAGTTATTACATCATGCGAAAACATGAATAATTAATTTAGTTAAATGTTTTTTTTTATGTAGTTTGCAGTTGATTATTAGGTTTATAAATAAACTGGCTTTAATCAATTCCCTGTAAGTGATCACTCGCGCATTTCACTTTGAAGTTCAGAATCTTTGATGCTGTTTGATGTTCTCTTTGATGGGACAACAGCGATGCATCTCGTTGAAATTTGTATACATTTACATAATAAGTTGAAAAACTATACTCTACTCTCTACTATACACACACGGTTAGGGGCCTAAGCTACATAATTAAACCTTTAATGAAATTTGTATTTGTATTGACTAAAATTGTAGTATTTTTGTAATACAAAATTTTGTAATAATTATATTAAATTCCGTATAATAATGTGACAGCATGACTGGGACATTATCATTTTTTATTTTTCTTTAAATATACATTTTCAATAACGTAGCTTTAAAAACATCAGTGCATATACGTAAAGACATTTAAAATGACTTTGGCCCTTATAACGCAAGGAGTCCTGATTTATTGTCAAGTTTTACAACAGGAAAATTCATAAATACATATTTTCCCTGTATTTTTAAGCACTGCAAACCACTGCCCTGAAGCATCATATAAAATTGGACTAATCTTTAAGAAATATTTTTAATTTAATATATTTTATGCTTGTGGGCTGTAATTGTCAACCAAAAACGAACACATATTGATGGGAATACAACAAATTATTTCATAAAGGTGTTTTAAAAATGATTACTATCGCTTAACATTTCCTTGAACACTTGGAGACAGTGTGTACATTTACAACTGTGTGTGATGTTTTATTTTATTACAACAGAACGCAGTATAGTAAGTGATTACTACAGAACACAAGGCATAATCATAATTACGTTGACAATTTACCTCACAAATGTAAAGGGGTTTTAGGGTATAAGCTTGATTCAGAGCAATAACATAAATCTTTATTTAGAAATGTTATCGAGTTTTATACTCGCACATTGGGAGGATATGCTTATAATCCTAATTAAAAGCAAACAGGGAACCCAGGTGCTAACGTTGAACGCTTGCTTAGGCCTTTCATCGTGTAACATTTCATTCATGATTCTGAACTTATAAAGACCTAGCTTGAAATACAAATTAATTGATATATCTTATCAATTAAGTAAAACATTTCCAAATCAAACTGTTGAATTATCTACTATATGTTCTGCTTTTGTACCTTTAAAGGTGGTCCACGTTATTCGGAAACACGGCTGAATGTTCGTGCTCATTACGAATGTTCGGTTAAGTGTGGAGACTGCACGAATACAAAATTCACGTATGATTCAAGCAGGTTCAGTAAAATGTCGGGTGGAAATTTGGTCGTATTTGCCAACAGGAATCGATTTAATCGTGCCCACCATGGTTTAGAACGGAATATTAACTTTTATCCAACAATTAAAAACGAGTGCTCAAAGAATTAATTGGTTATCTTGATGTGAACATAACTGTGAACAATTATTAAAACTCTTAAAAATATGAACAAAGTAAAAATGTATCTATTTTTTAAAGGTAACATACTTTTGTAAAAACTACCATTCGACTATAAATAAATGATCTGTACTCATATCGTAATATACGATTATTAAAACAAATATTATTGGGTTTAATTATTATTTTGATTCAAGACGGTAAACATACAGAACATATTGTACAAGGCAACCGATTTTTCCAACCACGCCGGACATCATCAGTCCCAGAAAGAGTATTACGAATGGGCCTAATGATAACCAATGTTTTTATTTTTGTTTTTTAAAAAACCTCAACTGCCCGTCACCATAGGCTATTGATCTGTACGGTGAACTAAAGACAGCTAGGTACCGTAACGGCATTAGTCACATGGGCCAGCCAGAAGTGAACAGAAGAAGTGACCGCTCATGATCTTACAGGAGTCGGCCGGGACCGGGATGTGACTGGATGAAACTAATTACCTTAATTGCCTTGTATTATAGTTATGTATATTTACCGCATTGTATCCATATATTGCATAAGTTTAAATATATTTTGTAGTGTTGCAGGACGTGATTTATTTTGCATTAATATTTGTCCTAACAGGTACACAATTATCAATTACAAATCATTTAATTTGATATAATTTAAAATCTAGGAATACAATTTTTTATTAAATTGTTTGACAGAATTGCTTTCATCTTGGGATTTCAAACTCGTTAGCTTGTTCCGTTTCCCGGCTTTATAAGGATTTCACGGCGATCAGTCTGCAGAGTAAGTGTCCTGAGGTTCATCCAGTGAAAACTGTAGATCCGCAGCTAACTCAGTTTTTATTTAATGTAAACAAAAGTTATTAGTTTAGTTTAAGATTTATGAACATTAAATCGTGAAAATACAAATAAATTATACCATGTTATTGAGTCATAACATAATAATAAATAATAGTGCAAGTATTTTAAGTTTAACAATTTAATTACCTTGTTTGATAATTCCAAATATAAGTTGATAGGATTATTCTAATAAACAAAAACTTATTAGTTGTATAGAGTTAATTCCGTTTTATCGGTGTAATGTTGAACCTGTATTACTAGAATTAGTTACAATTAACTTATCATTAGAACTAATCATAAGCTTTAGCCCATTAAATTAAATATTTTAAATCTTTCAAAACTAAACAAAGATAAAATAAAAAGTTACCAGTTACTTGAAAATTAAAAATATCACTTAACCCCTTTTTTTGTAAGTACAGTGTTCATTTAAATTTATAATTTCTTACAAACGGGATGTCAAAACGTAATGTTTCGTGACATTAGTACAGTATTTTAGTAAAGTACCTACGGAGGTAGCCTAGAGTGTTTTTTAAACAATATTCGTCTAATAGCATACTGTACATTAGTATTTCTTTTCTTCATTTTCATACTTACGTACTTACTTACTTGAATACTTGTATTCATTATCGATGACTGACATTTCCGGATATATTTTGTCATAATGTATAGGATAAGTAAATGACTTAATTCGTTAAAACTCCTCTTTATACAAATCCTAGTTTACTAAATAAGGTAAGAAACATTAGTTTGTGACTTTCGAGTGTTAACTCCGATGTCAAATTAACCTTCTCCTATGCGATGATCAGGGAGAAATGCAATATTTTTCGTCAACATCAGTCCTACTTATTAATGTACTCAATACCAAGCCTGATTTACGAGGCTTGACTTGCTCGATATTTAACAAATGCAGACAATTATTCAAACTAAACATTCCCTTGATTCTCCGGTTCTCTATTCCATAGTCACCAGTGTTTAGAGAGTGAGTTGATTTGACTATCAGCTATATCGTATCTGTTCGACTGTTTGCCTTCATTCTGATTGATAAAATACACAAACAAATCACTACAACACAGTTATTTATACCTTAGAATAAATGTTATGCACTCTTTAATTATCTCTATAAAGCATAGAAATAAATTTTCAAAATCATGATGGCATATTGTTTCTTATATTCTCAGGAAAGGACGTTTTTTATTTTAGTATTCGGATATCCTTCCTTATTGGAGAGCCCACGTAGTACACTTACTACACTAATGCCAATAACAAATCACTATTCTCATTCATAAGTTCGTCATCCAATCATCTGTCTTTGCATAAAATCGGTCATCAACTCTTTTTTAATGATAGGAATTATATTTTGCCCACCTTAATGATTTCGCACCGTTAAATTAATTAAGTAATTTAAATACCCCCTTCGAAGCAAACCTGCATACTAAGCAAATTTCCAATGCATGTATGCCTGTATTTCGCACTACCACATAAAGCCTTTCACCAAGTTTCATAAAAATACATTTATAAATAAGTATAATCCACTTATTCTCATTGAGAATAACATTAGGGCTGAATATGCAGGTTTGCTGCAACAATAAATATAAGAAATGTGTTGTTATGCAATTATCAATATAACTAACGACCAGGTGAAGCTGCGTACCAAGTTGTAATCATTTATGTTCATAATCAAGGGAGATATAAAACTTTACTTATTGTCCATAAGAATAACATTAGGGCTGAGTATGCAGGTTTGCTGCTATGGGGACAGTCAACAAAACATAATTTTTGTGTGCAAATATCAATAGACTACAATTAGTTGAAGCCACATACCAAGTTTCATCAATGTACATTCATAAATAATAGAGGTATCAAATTTTAATAATTTTCCTTAAGGATAACATTGGACAAGTACAGTGTTTAGCACTTTAAATATCTCTGCATCGAATGGACGGATAATCAAAATTTAAACAGCAAAATTATTTTTTTGTAGAGCTGAACCGATTGGTATTAGAATTATTATTAAAATAAATATATGATGAAATGTGATCTTAATGAAAGAATACTTAAGATTAATGTGCAATATTACAGAAGCAAAATTAAAATAAATGATATATTAAAATTACATTACATTCTACCGTCTGCTGTTTTAGCGAATTTCCCCTATCGGGAAGAAGCTATTACCGTAGTTCTCATGGTAAGACTTAAGCCCGAGACCATGATAACTTTTCATTTTGAGGTCCCCAGATGCCAAAAACCCCATTCGTTCAAATTTGTATATATGTATATATATATATATTTATATATTTATATATATATATATATATATATATATATATATATATATATATATATATGTGTGTGTCCGTAAGCACGATAACTCTCGTAAAAAAGGTACGATCTTAATGAAATTTGGTACAAATGTGTAAAGCACGATTTATTTGAACGAGTTCGAAAACCAGACGAATCGCACCATCCAAAGGGGGGTTTTGTACCCCAAAAATGGGGTTTTTGGGGTTTCCACATGCAATTTTTATTTAAATAAATTTCAATTTCTACCATTTAATTCAGTATAAAAAACAAACAATTTGGTATTTTTATCATTGCTCTACGTCAATCGGTTCCTGAGATATTGAAAGTGCTAAACACAGTACGTTTTCTAAAGTTATTCTTATGGGGAAAAAGAAAAATTTTATATCTCGCTTATTTATGAACATAAACTGACAAAATTTAATATATGGCTTCATCTGGTTGGGGTTTATCGTTGTTCGCACAAAATACAAAATTTTCACGTATGATTCCCGTAGCAGCAAACCTAGGTAATCGGTCCCGATGTTATTCTTATGAAGAATAATTCAAATGTTATATATCGCTTACTTATAAATGTATATGAATGAAACTTGGTATGTGACTTTACTTAGATGAGTTCTAATGATATTTGCATAAAAACCCATTATTTTGTGTTCCTTGTTACAGCAAACCTGCGTACTCATCCCCTATGTTATTCTTATGGAGAATAATTAATATTTTTAATATCGCTTGTTTGTGAATATATTTCTTATGAATCCTGTTACGTGTTAATGTGTTATGTTATATATTTATTGGAAATTCGCTGAGTATGCAGGTTTGCTGCGACGGGGGTATTTACTTATAGCGTATATTGTATACTGTAATTCAGTTTATACTAGAATTAAATCCAAACCTTTGGTTCAACCTAAAGCAGCGGCATCCCTCTCGTACCATGTGCACCTACTCTGCCCGACACAAAGTCCGGTGGTTACTATATACATTTAATTAAACCAAACTTTGTTGGCCCGCAGCTTAATTGGCTATGTGCTCTCCAGTCTACTACACACCACAGTAACTGCAGAAGCAAAATGTAAGCTCTAATCAAAATGGTTTATGCAGTTAAGTTTTTGTTAATATTATTATTGCCCTCTTTGAATTCATGCAAAATATTATTCACTGTCCCTTGGTGTTCTAAAATTAGAAACATCTTTAAAGAAAATTTCGTACATGTACTTGTCAAGTTGATTTACTTGCTTAGGTTGACAAATAAATTGACGTCGGTAGTGTACCAGTCTTTATATTTAATGATGGGAAACTCAAACCAGGAAAAACAAATGTAAAATATTTGTTCCAACTATTCTTACCAAAACAACAAGAATGTAAGCTTGTTTGCCAACTTTTCACCTAATAGGATTCCCAGCAATTGCAATAAGGCTCTCAAATGTTTCAAAACTAACTTTATGTTGTAAAGTTTAAGTTAATTAAACTTCCTTCATCTCTATAATAATTAACACAACTCAACGATGAGATATGCATTATTCATTTTGCAGTGTAACAGTGCCAACATAAAACTTCAATAGTAGTCCGTTATTTAATCCACAAAAAAGGTTACGAAAGAAATTAATGTCACTAGATAACCTCAGGGAAAATCAAAATTAAAATTAAAAGTTTCACATATTAATCCTTTATTATTTTTGTATATATACTATTACTGATGACATATTAAACGGTACTGGAGTCAACTGTATTAATATGAAGCATTTTATTACATGAGATGTTTATTTTGTTCATTAAATTTGATTTTATAATTCTATGGAGAATAATTAACACTGAAAAGCATTTTTCTAAGCGCTTAAAACCTGATGGATCTTTAACGATTCTACCAACTATGCCATTTCTTATATACAATAGTAATTTTCTTATATACTTACTACTTACTTACGTAGTTTTTTCAAGGTCGTCCAATTTGGTCTCTGGCGACGTTGGGCCTTGTACTCATGCTGTTCCTCAGAGGGAGGCAGTAGGGTAAGGCTGGTTCATTTAAGGTAAGTTGGTTTAGTTTATTCCGTTCGGTTTTCTTTGATTTTAGATTTGAAAGGATTGGGATTGGATGGTTTTAAGAATTCTTTCAAAATTCGTCAAATTCTCCTATACTGTATAAAGTCTGGCACAACTAAAGCAATTTTAATTTCCTCTTAAACTTTGACAACTTCACTCTAACCTTATTATTACCGATAATTTATAAAAGACTTTTTTCTTAAATATGTGGATATCTAAAATCCTGTCTATGATATAATTGGGAATTCAAATGATGGTAATGTCCCGTTAAATACCAAACTAACGAACGAGCCTTGACATTTAATGCCCTAGTTCACCGCAATCTTGAGTTTGTTATGTTGAGTTGAGTGTAATGTTTCCTCAAATGTATTGTAAGCTAAATCTGAGTTTTTGGATTTTTCCACAACTATTACAATTTGACGTGAAACCACGTAAAACCCTTTATAGTGGTGACCCAGAATTTATTTGTCTTATTGTAAATTCTAAAAAGAAAAAAAGTAACTTTGTTAAATATCTCAATAAATTTGTAAACATAACTTGTTATAATTCCTGAATTCCGTACGATTTCCACAGCAAGCCCGCGCACTGCTTAACACATCTCGAGCTATAAAAGAGAAGAATGGAGCGAACATGAGCCAACTCTGGCTCTAAAACATTTCCTCTACATTGGCCCATGTCTTTAGTAAATGCGTCATCGTCAACATGTTTTCTCCTTTTATTACAAGTATCATACATAATATAAAATACTTACCGTATATTTTGTCACGTGTTGTAAGTGATATAATACCAACAAATATTTTGAACACTTATTGTCAATTGGATCTATACGGATGAGGTCAGTTTGGCAATCATCAAGTTTGAATAATTATATAACAGTAAATGAAACATGCAGAAACCACTGTAAAAGTTTCAAGCAATTAAATAGATTTCGAACATCAAAACTCAGTGTGATGGAATTGATTAACTATTGAAACTTCAAAAGGCAATTATAAGTTATTAAAACTTTGAATAGTAAAAATCAATAGTTTTGCATCCTTACTCAATGTTATTTGAACTATTGTTGTTTTTTCTCTTAACTAAAAATTATATTTCTAAATAACGATTATGGGATATTTTATATTAAATGTATGATTTTTTAATACCTTGAACTACTTTATATAAATGCAATAAATTAAAATATTTATAAATATCAGAACATCTGCTACAGGTGTATACAGGTTGTTTATGAATTATTTCACAATGTTGGTCAACAAACCAAAAGAAAAGTAAATCATTAATTATAATTAATATTAATATTATTATATTATTACTAATATTAATAATTTCTGATAATATTCATTGTATTATTAATTCAAATCATTAGACCAAAGTAAGTAACTCATTCCAATAGGTATCATATACCCAGTAGAATATTTTCCATGAGGTCCATAACTATGTAAAATCTATTCATATTCTTTAATGAGTTTTGTGAATGAGTAAATACTTAGTAATAATGTAGGTAAGTACGAATCTGAAACAGATGACAAACATATTAATCCTGTTTTATTTTAAAATTGTCAGTTGAAAATTATGTTACGGCCTAGAAAGGCCGAGGGTGATTATATAATATTTTCCTAACGGTTCTGGTACTAACGGGTAGAAACAGAAATTTTCGTGACTTGGGCCTCGTTGTACAACTGAAGCTAAATCCCAATTTATGAGGCTTAATACGGGTGGGTTATTAGGTGTTAAAAGAACTGCAAAAAATACATTTTTACTTTACCAACGGGGCTTTATGTCTCTAAATTAATCGAACAATTCACTTCAGTCATTTACTATAGTGTGTGGGATAGAATTAAATTTTGCCATTCACCATCGTGTAATTGTTTCATTCACTAATGTGTTCATAAATTAAAAACTCCGGTCGATCGTACTGCTTCACGCATTGTGCATTAAAAAGGACGACTGGAGCGAACATGAGCCAACCCCGGCTCTAAAACATTTCTATTTCATTGGCTCATGGCCTCAGTACAGTGTCGATGTCAACATATGTCTGCTTTGTACATTTACAAGGAAAGGAACGTGTTTTGGAAAATTAAAATATGATTTTAAAAATAAAATAACGTATCATATGTTCCAGTTGTGAATTAATACGTTTTGCATGTGTCCTAAACATATTATTACCAGTAGATACATATAATCTTTGATACTCTTTTTCAAAAAATTAACATGAAGTAAAAAAAAAAATACGGTAACCATATTGAGTACTTGGTAATAATGTTCATAATTTGTCATTTTGTCTTTATCTTGAAGTTTTTAAATAGTTATTATTTGTTTTGCCGAACATCTAACTTTAAACAAATCATCATTACGTGTAATAGTTTGTATACGTTTGTGTATATATTTGTATAATTTATATACATAGGTGATCACATTTTTCCAGTAGGGGTATTGAAATTTAGGCCACTTATCAGTTGTTGATGCTGTTTTCATATTAGATAGAAAAGGGTTATTGATAATAGTAATAAAATAAAATAAATATTAAATAATACACATTTTCTTCTACTTTTATCTGATGTTTTATAGCTTTTACCAGGCCTAATGGAACATATACAACAATCAATATCAGGAACTATAGAATATAATAATGTATTTGTTCTTCTGTTCAGTTCACGGCAGTCTAAACTTAACATTTAAGTCACCCAAACAACCCAACAAACACTTAAATAACATTATTTCTACTTTAAAAAGTATAACAATAAGCATATTACCTGTGATACTAATAGTTAAACATTGAATGGGTAAATATTAAGAAATTAAATATGTTTTATTTGTAATTAGTTATAATGCGGAGAAAAATTAAAAGGTTAATGGATTCATTTGAAATATACTGGTTGAAATGACTTTGTGTTTTATAACTACAGTGGTAAAATGGGTATAAAATGTGTCTGATAAATATGGTGATGTTTAACAAATACGTTCCTTTATTGTGTTCATCCGTTCAATTATTACAATCATACTTCGACTATTTATTAATGTCTAATTGACAAATATAATAGAAAATGAAACTCATACTTCAGTTCATAAGCGCAGATAAATTGAAAAAAGTAGTACGGCCATACTGCATCAACCAGAAACAGGATTATTCTCCAATTCACTGACGCCACTGACAAGATCGTAAAACTGTTTCCCTTGTTGCATTTTATTGGAAGTAGTAAATAAATTCACAGAATGTAAAAAAAAGAGTCTTTCATCCACCCGCAACAACAGCGACCGCAAGCGTTGCAAAAATACCCTTGGAGCTACTTTCCAGTAAAAACTGGAGCTACTTTACTGAGGTCGCGAATTTTCCTCTTTACCTGTTTTCATCACAATCACAACAAAAAGGCTTATCTCGTAATGACGTGTTACTTGATCTTAAACGTTTCTCACCTAGTTTTATTTTCTGATTTTATCTTTATTTTGACTTATTAGTTAAAAAAAAATTTGATGGATTTTGATTGGATTAATATTCGCTTGAATATCATTAGTTTAGTTGTTTCTCTTTCAGAAATCAAATAATATATCACGTTATTTGATATGTATGGATTTTTTTGCAGGAAGTCGTATAGTAGAAGCCCCAGATTTATTATGCGGGTCATACGTTTACCAGGTAGCAGATAATATTAAAATTACCAGTGTACATTGTTTTGAAGGATAAAACTAAATACAAATATACTTTGGAGTTATGCAATTTTTACAAGTATAAATAAAATATACTATTCTGGTGAGAATGTGTTAAATTAAAAAACAAAATTCCTTATACTATGATTACTCAAATAAACGATCCCATCTTTAAACTAAAAGTCAGTAACAATTTGCAAGACTGATCAAAATAAGTGTAGCATTGTTTAAATAACGCGTATACGACTATTTCTCCACTATAAATAACGAAATCACGAGGGATCGATTATTTTTATTCTTTGAGAATATCACTAGAATTGACTATTGTAAAAAAATCTACTGCCTAGATAATCGACTAGATAATTGCCTAGATAATCTAGGTAATCAGACTTTGCTCAGACTAAAGAGTACGAACTAAAGGAATTACTTACAAAAACACAGTTATTAATAAGCAATTTAAAATTAATTTGTAGATGTTATGTGTAAGAGCTTTATTAAAAACAAACTCCTGCATACTTGGCGTTGACATATTTCATATAGTTTTCAACTTTTTATGTATATGTATACAAATTTCAACGAGATGCATCGCTGTTGTTCCATCAAAGAGAATATCAAACAGCATCAAAGATTCTGAACATCAAACTGAAATGCACGAGTGATCACTTACAGGGAAGTGATTGATTAAAGCTAGTTTATTTATACACCTTGTAATCTACTCCAAACTATATTTCAAAACTAAAATAAACACATTTAACTAATTTAATTATTCATGTTTTTGCAATATTTAATAACTTTTAAGGAAATTGACAGGCTATTTGCATTTATTTTTAATAGAAAAGTAGCCTGACTCAAGGGTAACCCATTCTGTTCTATTTTTTACTGTCACTGACAATGTCCAGAACCTTCAAAATCCTGACACCATAGAGTAGCCTATTATTATCCCTCATTTTATATGTAAACGGTACAGCCCATTAGCTCACAATGGCGGCATAAAAACTGATATATTATTTCAAGTGCGATCTGATTTAACCAGTCAGATTATACTGTATTTCAGTTCAATAAAAAATATGTTTTATTAAAAAAATATATCACTAATAATAAGAAGCCAAATTCAAGGATGGAATTAAGTCTAATATTGTTGCATGACTTTTTTATTGCCATATTTTCTTCACTTTTAAACATGGGTACTCAAAAATTGCTTGTCGTGTGAGTATTAAAATCGTGCTAGAGAGTGAAAAAGTCATAGAATGAGTAAATTTTACAAGTACGTTTGTAATCAAATGCGTTGATGTAACTGTTTCAGAATATAGAAAGCACGTGGGAGTCAATAACTTTACATGGAATTGTAGCTTTGTTTATGCCATAAAAAAGTAATTGTCGCCGAATAATAATGACATGCAAAATTACATTCTAGGATTGCTTAGCACTGTTCCATTTTTTTATGACATTACTTCCATAAGGGTTAACTTAAATTCGCTTGGTGATTAAATTAAATCAATATCTGCAAGGTTATCAGAACTGGAACCTCCAGTAACTAAGGCAGAATAGTTTCTAATAATTTAGTCACAACCATGGATCCTTTTAAGAATCTAAAAGAGAAAAAAATTATAACAGCTGTGTGAATGTACCTATGGAGAATATATGTGATACAATAAACGAAAGAACATAATGAGCATGCAACCTTTTAGTCTATAGAGTGAAAGAAAATCAAGCTTCTAATTTGCAAGATAAAATTAAGCATGCCACAAGTAAGTGAAATAATTGACACAAGTGTAAGCTATAATTGAATGATATTGGGACTGATTTGTATCTACAATTGGCTCGGATGTCAAAGTAGGTAAGTATAATAACAAGTGTTATCTAAAGCAATTGATAATCTCGTCAAAGGTGAATGCTGTTAAACTGCTCAACGATTTTGCTGACTGTACAGATAAACCTGTTTATCTAAATTTCATATCTTTTTCATGTGATCAGACTCAAAATTAGTTGGGCCGAAACATTCGAAACAGGATTGAACCCTTCCCTATTGAAACTTAGACAAATTCCAACGGCATATATAAATATACTACTCTGTATAACAACTGTCGGTTTTATTGTGTTGCAAGCCTCACCTCCCTTAGCAAATTAATTTAAGAAAGTTATTTTTAAATCATTTAGTGTTTAGTGTTCAAAAACATAAAGACTATTGTGCTAGGTTTTACCGGCCTCCTTCAAACTTTTTCTCAAACTAGGGTTCAATAATTTGAACATTTTAAAATGAGTTCCTGCAAAAGTAACGAAAATACATATTGCCTGATTAATAAAAAACTATAAACCTTTTCATAAAAAGTGTATTAAAATATAATATAATACATTTAATAATAAAATATGTATTCCAGTATACTAACAATCAATGTCACAAACATAAAAGTGAAAATATTCAATAATGTTACTAACCTAATTTTAATATCGTGGTTTTACAGTAAAATGAATGTAATGCAAGAGTATTGTTAGTATGTTTCTTATTTTTGCTGGTAAGAGTTTTAAATTATTTACTTCAATAATAATGAGTTATTTTAATGTCAAAATGTAATCAGAGGAACATAATTCATAGTAACTGATTGATGTCCCTAGCATTACCGTTATGTAATTTCCATGAGCATTAGCGGTGCATGATTTACTACTTTTCCTAACAATAATTCATCGTTTCACATTTACCCTCAGATTCACTAGCTATAATGAATTTTTAACAAAATTCAAGCGCAAAGCGTATTACAATTATAATGAATTTTTTATTAGAACAAAATTATGTATGTTCATTTTATAAATTCAATATGTTTGTATTCATTTTTTTAATGTTATACTTAAATATTAATAATTTTAGTAATAATGCCTTTAATCCTTTACGTTAGAACGCCTTTAGTGCCTTTATGTTAGAATGTTTCATATTTTAATTACTAGACAACGGTAACTTAAAATAAAAAGTAATTTTTGTTTTCTGATCTTCTTATATCGAATGTGTTTACGGTATCAAACGCTGGGTGATGTTTTGGTTTAAGTTATATAAATAAACCAAGGTGTGTCATCGAGAGACAAACACAAGCGAGAGCGGTCTTACATTTTTAGAAACCGTAACAACTTCGTAATATTTGCAGGTTTTATGGATATCGGATCAAACGAATAGGTTGATAGGTCAGATAAAACTAATGAGCTCTTCGGTATCCACGCATCATAAAAAATACACACACAAAACTTCAAAATGTTTAAAGAATGACAGTATTTAAAAAAATATACATATCAATTACAGCCGCATGTGTAACTGACTCACTGAGGTATACGAATTCTAGACCACTTCTAGACGAGCTAGAAACCTGAAATTTGGCATGCAGGTAGCTTTTACCTTGTAACCCCCAGGAAAATTGCCAAATTTGACAATTTTTTATTTTAACCCCCCTAAAAAAATAAATTTAAATTCCCCCAAAAAAGGCTTATTTTAAAATTCTAGTTTTTGAGCTCTAGCGGTTAAACGGATTGTCCTATAAAAAAACAGACACCACCACGTTCCACGGATTTTGCAAGATCTACAACTTTGGTTCTTTGACTTTTTTTCGTATCTCGTCTCCTTAACCCTTAGATAGCTCTAGATTTTTCAAATTTTTAAATTTTGTGGCGGTTTTTTATTTCCTATCACGTTAATATAATTGATGGAGGCCTGATATTGGGCACGCAGTATGTCTACATCACACTTAGTAAATAGCAGTAGAAATATGACCAGTTTTTATTACTTAAACCTGTTGGAAAATCAAAAACTCTTAAAATCTATAGATTTGACCGTTTTCTAAGTATAAGTAGTAAGGAAATGCCGGTTCTGGAACAATTGTTATTAATTAGAATACACGCATCACCATTTATCCTTAAACTAGGATCGTGAGATATGGCATGCATGTGCGTTGCACCTTTTCTTCCCAAACCCTACTATTTTTAGTTTGAACTATATAAAAAAATAAATAATTGTAAATAACAAAAATCAAAATGTATTCTTTTTTTATTTAGAATTAAAAAATTTAGAATTTTTTTATCTGAGCTCTAGTGGCCTTGGGTTGTCTTGTCGAAAAACGAAGACCCCCACGTGCCACAGATTTTAGACGAACTACAACTTTAGTCCTATGACATTTTACCGTATCTTACCCCCTTCACCCTTAGGTAGCGCTAGATTTTTTTAAATTTTAACATTTTTCCAAGATTTGCTCGTGGTTTTTAATGGGTTTTCACTCTAATATAGAACTAAAAGGCCTAATATTTCTCACACAGTATTCCTACATTACAATTAGTACCAAGCAACACTTCCACGCCCAGATAAATATCTTACACCCAAAAAGAATAAAATTCTTTGAGCTTTGTAGACTTTTTTGTATTTTCGGGTATATTTTTTATGTTGCGCTATGTTGAGGGTAAAATCCCTTATTAATCATGTCGTATTTGTTGCAGAAGGCTTTTAGTTACCCAAAGTCATAGCATTTCAGGTTGTTACTACGGTGGTCGTATTCCTCACAAGGTTCAAAATACGCCTTATAAAGGCTACATTATTCATAAGTTAAGAGTATTAATTTTTTTCAAGCACTTAGGTAATACATGGAGGCTTAAAATTTAACATACTACGTATCCATGCCATGTAGTATTCATCAACAGGCATATGACCGGATTTTATAGGTTAAACCCTTAAAAATAATCAAAGCCTTGGAATAGTTGTAGAATTTAGGTCTTAAATAGAAATTGGACCAATTTACATTAAACTGTGGCCAAACAGCGACCTGAGGGCGAAGCCCCCGACAGGGGTCTGGGGGCGGAGCCCCCAGCGAGCGAAGCGAGTAATTTATATACATAGGTGATCACATTTTTCCAGTAGGGGTATTGAAATTTAGGTCACTTATCAGTTGTTGATGCTGTTTTCATATTAGATAGAAAAGGGTTATTGATAATAGTAATAAAATAAAATAAATATTAAATAATACACATCTTCTTCTACTTTTATCTGATGTTTTATAGCTTTTACCAGGCCTAATGGAACATATACAACAATCAATCTCAGGAACTATAGAATATAATAATGTATTTGTTCTTCTGTTCAGTTCACGGCAGTCTAAACTTGACATTTAAGTCACCCAAACAACCCAACAAACACTTAACTAACATTATTTATACTTTAAAAAGTATAACAATAAGCATATTACCTGTGATACTAATAGTTAAACATTGAATGGGTAAATATTAAGAAATTAAATATGTTTTATTTGTAATTAGTTATAATGCGGAGAAAAATTAAAAGGTTAATGGATTCATTTGAAATATACTGGTTGAAATGACTTTGTGTTTTATAACTACAGTGGTAAAATGGGTATAAAATGTGTCTGATAAATATGGTGATGTTTAACAAATACGTTCCTTTATTGTGTTCATCCGTTCAATTATTACAATCATACTTCGACTATTTATTAATGTCTAATTGACAAATATAATAGAAAATGAAACTCATACTTCAGTTCATAAGCGCAGATAAATTGAAAAAAGTAGTACGGCCATACTGCATCAACCAGAAACAGGATTATTCTCCAATTCACTGACGCCACTGACAAGATCGTAAAACTGTTTCCCTTGTTGCATTTTATTGGAAGTAGTAAATAAATTCACAGAATGTAAAAAAAAGTCTTTCATCCACCCGCAACACAAGTGACCGCAAGCGTTGCAAAAATGCCCCTGGAGCTACTTTACAGTAAAAACTGGAGCTACTTTACTGAGGTCGTGCACTTTCCTCTTTACCTGTTTTCATCGCAATCACAACAAAAAGGCTTATCTCGTAATGACGTGTTATTTGATCTGAAACGTTTCTCACCTAGTTTTATTTTCTGATTTTATCTTTATTTTGACTTATTAGTTAAAAAAATTTTGATGGATTTTGATTGGATTAATATTCGCTTGAATATCATTAGTTTAGTTGTTTCTCTTTCAGAAATCAAATAATATATCACGTTCTTTGATATGTATGGATTTTTTTGCAGGAAGTCGTATAGTAGAAGCCCCAGATTTATTATGCGGGTCATACGTTTACCAGGTAGCAGATAATATTAAAATTACCAGTGTACATTGTTTTGAAGGATAAAACTAAATACAAATATACTTTGGAGTTATGCAATTTTTACAAGTATAAATAAAATATACTATTCTGGTGAGAATGTGTTAAATTAAAAAACAAAATTCCTTATACTATGATTACTCAAATAAACGATCCCATCTTTAAACTAAAAGTCAGTAACAATTTGCAAGACTGATCAAAATAAGTGTAGTATTGTTTAAATAACGCGTATACGACTATTTCTCCACTATAAATAACGAAATCACGAGGGATCGATTATTTATATTTTTTGAGAATATCACTAGAATTGACTATTGTAAACAAATCTACTGACTAGATAATCGACTAGATAATTGCCTAGATAATCTAGGTAATCAGACTTTGCTCAGACTAAAGAGTACGAACTATAGGAATTACTTACAAAAACACAGTTATTAATAAGCAATTTAAAATTAATTTGTAGATGTTATGTGTAGGAGCTTTATTAAAAAGCAAACTCCTGCATACTTGGCGTTGACATATTTCATATAGTTTTCAACTTTTTATGTATATGTATACAAATTTCAACGAGATGCATCGCTGTTGTTCCATCAAAGAGAATATCAAACAGCATCAAAGATTCTGAACATCAAACTGAAATGCACGAGTGATCACTTACAGGGAAGTGATTGATTAAAGCTAGTTTATTTATACACCTTATAATCTACTCCAAACTATATTTCAACACTAAAATAAACACATTTAACTAATTTAATTATTCATGTTTTTGCAATATTTAATAAATTTTAAGGAAATTGACAGGCTATTTGCATTTATTTTTAATAGAAAAGTAGCCTGACTCAAGGGTAACCCATTCTGTTCTATTTTTTACTGTCACTGACAATGTCCAGAACCTTCAAAATCCTGACACCATAGAGTAGCCTATTACTATCCCTCATTTGTAAACGGTACATCCCATTAGCTCACAATGGCGGCATAAAAACTGATATATTATTTCAAGTGCGATCTGATTTAACCAGTCAGATTATACTGTATTTCAGTTCAATAAAAAATATGTTTTATTAAAAAAATATATCACTAATAATAAGAAGCCAAATTCAAGGATGGAATTAAGTCTAATATTGTTGCATGACTTTTTTATTGCCATATTTTCTTCACTTTTAAACATGGGTACTCAAAAATTGCTTGTCGTGTGTGTATTAAAATCGTGCTAGAGAGTGAAAAAGTCATAGAATGAGTAAATTTTACAAGTACGTTTGTAATCAAATGCGTTGATGTAACTGTTTCAGAATATAGAAAGCACGTGGGAGTCAATAACTTTACATGGAATTGTAGCTTTGTTTATGCCATAAAAAAGTAATTGTCGCCGAATAATAATGACATGCAAAATTACATTCTAGGACTGCTTAGCACTGTTCCATTTTTTTATGACATTACTTCCATAAGGGTTAACTTAAATTCGCTTGGTGATTAAATTAAATCAATATCTGCAAGGTTATCAGAACTGGAACCTCCAGTAACTAAGGCAGAATAGTTTCTAATAATTTAGTCACAACCATGGATCCTTTTAAGAATCTAAAAGAGAAAAAAATTATAACAGCTGTGTGAATGTACCTATGGAGAATATATGTGATACAATAAACGAAAGAACATAATGAACATGCAACCTTTTATAGAGTGAAAGAAAATCAAGCTTCTAATTTGCAAGATAAAATTAAGCATGCCACAAGTAAGTGAAATAATTGACACAAGTGTAAGCTATAATTGAATGATATTGGGACTGATTTGTATCTACAATTGGCTCGGATGTCAAAGTAGGTAAGTATAATAACAAGGGTTATCTAAAGCAATTGATAATCTCGTCAAAGGTGAATGCTGTTAAACTGCTCAACGATTTTGCTGACTGTACAGATAAACCTGTTTATCTAAATTTCATATCTTTTTCATGTGATCAGACTCAAAATTAGTTGGGCCGAAACATTCGAAACAGGGTTGAACCCTTCCCTATTGAAACTTAGACAAATTCCAACGGCATATATAAATATACTACTCTGTATAACAACTGTCGGTTTTATTGTGTTGCAAGCCCCACCTCCTTTAGCAAGTTAATTTAAGAAAGTTATTTTTAAATCATCTAGTGTTTAGTGTTCAAAAACATAAAGACTATTGTGCTAGGTTTTACCGGCCTCCTTCAAACTTTTTCTCAAACTAGGGTTCAATAATTTGAACATTTTAAAATGAGTTCCTGCAAAAGTAACGAAAATACATATTGCCTGATTAATAAAAAACTATAAACCTTTCCATAAAAAGTGTATTAAAATATAATATAATACATTTAATAATAAAATATGTATTCCAGTATACTAACAATCAATGTCACAAACATAAAAGTGAAAATATTCAATAATGTTACTAACCTAATTTTAATATCGTGGTTTTACAGTAAAATGAATGTAATGCAAGAGTATTGTTAGTATGTTTCTTATTTTTGCTGGTAAGAGTTTTAAATTATTTACTTCAATAATAATGAGTTATTTTAATGTCAAAATGTAATCAGAGGAACATAATTCATAGTAACTGATTGATGTCCCTAGCATTACCGTTATGTAATTTCCATGAGCATTAGCGGTGCATGATTTACTACTTTTCCTAATAATAGTTCATCGTTTCACATTTACCCTCAAATTCACTAGCTATAATGAATTTTTAACAAAATTCAAGCGCAAAGCGTATTACAATTATAATGAATTTTTTATTAGAACAAAATTATGTATGTTCATTTTATAAATTCAATATGTTTGTATTAATTTGTTTAATGTTTTACTTAAATATTAATAATTTTAGTAATAATGCCTTTAATCCTTTACGTTAGAACGCCTTTAGTGCCTTTATGTTAGAATGTTTCATATTTTAATTACTAGACAACGGTAACTTAAAATAAAAAGTAATTTTTGTTTTCTGATCTTCTTATATCGAATGTGTTTACGGTATCAAACGCTGGGTGATGTTTTGGTTTAAGTTACATAAATAAACCAAGGTGTTTCATGGAGAGACAAACACAAGCGAAAGCGGTCTTACATTTTTAGAAACTGTAACACCTTCGTAATATTTGCAGGTTTTATGGATATCAGATCAAACGAATAGGTTGATAGGGCAGATAAAACTAATGAGCTCTTCGGTATCCACGCATCATAAAAAAAACACACACAAAATTTCAAAATGCTTAAAGAGTGACAGTATTTTTTAAGAAAATATACATAGCAATTAAAAATGGGAAAGTATTTTGGGCTGATAGCCTGACTAATCACATGGGCTTTATTTACATTTAATTCGGATGTCAACCGTGGAATCTTTTAAAGGGAGATTGTTATCATTGTGTTATTGAGAATTACCTAACAGCTTTTTTTTATTTTACATGATATTGTCCTATTAAATTGAATATTTATCATTTACGATACCATACACTTTCCTTTTATATTTTTTGGGAAGCTTTCTCACTACAGTGCCTCCTCATTCGGACATGAATATTTTGAATTTAACCTCGGTTTCAAAAGAGAAAATGAGAGTAAAACTGACCTCCAAACAAACTGACTGGTAGTGCAGGATACAGTCGAGTATACGCTCGGTGAAGCTCCGTTTAATCTTGATTCCAATCTAAATTAACCACTTACACTCTTTGGTAGTAAATCTCTCTATCTGTAAAAGCTGTCATTAGCATACTTAGTGTAGAGGATCTCTTCTGTAGTAAATACCTCTTTTATGGATAGGATAAATGTATAAAATGATTAATAAATGCTCCAGTAACAATTTTGCACTTCATAATCCGTTTTTTTTTTTTCATTTTAGAAAAACATATCTGGGACGGAATTTTTATATTTTAAAATGAGTTTTCCAGAAATATACCTCTGGATTTTGCAAATCGCATTCTGAAGCCCCAAAACCCTTATTTTGAAATTTCAAGCAAATCCTTCCGTGAGATTCAGAGATACATTTTGCATACAGGCATTGCTCATAAATCAAAACAAATTTCACCGTTACAAAAAAGCTTTGGATACCAACTCAAGATATAACTAAATTTATATAAAGAAAATTCAAGTTTTGCCAGTACAAAGCTTAGAATCTATAAAACTGTATTTATTTTATGAATCAGATAATTTTTAAATCGGTATTTGAAATGTTCTGGTTATCTTTTACAATGCTAGAACTTTATTCGGGTACCAAGAATAGACAAATAAACAAATCACGTTAAAGAATAATATAGTATTAAGTAATTATTAACAACAGAGAAATCTATGATCCTATAACTATATCGAATACCCCCGCCGCAGCAAACCTGCGTACTCAGCGAATTTCCAAGCATAATATATGTCTTAATACTACAAAAAGCCGCAAACCAAGTTTCATAAAAATATATTCACATATAAGCGATTTTAATTATTCTCCATAAGAATAACATTGGTAATGAGTATGTAGGTTTGCTGATAGAAGGAACCGAAACAATTGGTTTTTATGCAAATATAAATAGAATTTAACTAGGCGAAGCCACATACTAAGTTTCATCAATATTCAATCATAAATAAGCGCTATATAACATTATAGTTATTCTCCATAAGAATAACATGGGGCTGAGAAAGCAGGTTTGCTGCAAAAAGGAACAGAAAAATGGGTTTTTATAAAATTATCAATATAACTCAACCAAGTGAAGCTAAATACCAAGTTTTATTAATTTATGTTCATAATTAAGGGAGACATTACATTTTACTTATTCTCCATAAGAATAACATGGGGGCTGAGTACGCAGGTTTGCTGCTACGGGAATAATCAACAAAAAATCAATTTTTTGTGCAAATATCAATGTACCAGTACTACGTGAAGCCACATACCAAGTTTCATCAACATACATTCATAAATAATCTAGATATCAAATTTTATTTATTCTCCATAAGGATAACATTGGACAACGTACTGTGTTTAGCACTTTGAATATCTCTGCAACGGTTAGGCGTAGAATCACAATTTAAACACCAAAATGATTGTTTTGTGAAACTGAAAAGATTGGTAAAAGCAAATGTGAAGTTTACATTAAAATAAACTGAGGAAAAAACGCTTTTTCCCATAAGATTAACATGGGAGATTTTATGAGCAGGTTTTTTTTTGGATTTTCTCCGCAACCACTTAACCTAGGTTAATAATTACAGATACTAAATTATTTGTTTTTTTAAGCTCTATAACATGGTCAAAACCAAAATTAAGTTTATTAAAAATTGTAGGGTGAAAAATGCAAAAAACTGATTTTTGAAAATTTAAAACCCCCATAAACCACCCTTCCCATAGTCCGATTTTTCTGGTTTTCGAACTTAAAGTCATGAATGTAATTTTACACATTTGAGCCAAATTTCATCAAAATCGGACGTTTTTTACTCAAGTTATCGTGTTAACGGACACATATATATATATATATATATATATATATATATATAGATATATATAGATATAGATATATATATATATACATATATATAAATTTGAACGAATAGTGTTTTTGGCATCTGGGGACCACAAAACAAAAAGTTATCGTGGTCTCGGGCTTAAGTCTTACGATGAGACCTACGGTAATAGCTTCTTCCCTATAGGGGAAATTCGCTAATAGTGTTTCCTATTTTTTTGTTAACACTCCAAAAACTATAGATCTCATTCTATACCCTAATCATTAGTCTGGATTTCCTTTTTGGGGCAGAAAGGTACTCATACGTAACCCTGAAATACGTAAAGAAACTGTAGCGAAAATCAATGAACATTTTAAAGCAAAGCATAAATGAAATTACGGATCCGATCGATATTGATATTAACCAATCTTTTAATATTTAATTTACTGAATAAATGCATTGAACACATACAAAACGAAGAAACGACTGTTGGAACCTTTATAAACCTCACAAAGGCATTTGATTGTATGGCTATACACATACTGATAGTGAAGCTGGCTGCAGCTGGAAAAACCGGAGGTGCACTGAAGTGGATAACCCCATATTTAGACAATGATACCACTCTGTCAAGTTCAGGCAAGGAACTACAAAACCTTGAAGTTTATTTTCTTATATTTCAATAGTATTCAACAGATATGGATCTAACAATAAATCGAAAAAAGTCACGTTCATCCATTTTAAAAACACACATTTGCAACTAAGAAGGCCGTCACATGAAATCGATTTGATATTGGGAGAAGAGGATATTTAAGAAGACCAAATTGAAGGATGTCTGGGAGTAGTTTTATATAGCAATGTAATATAGAAAGCCTAGGATGATGAAGTCTTTTTAAAATTAAAAAGAAATCTCTTTATAATCTGTTTAACCAAACCTTAAACATCCTTAAACATTAAACCACCACCTCTTAAAACAAACCTTGCACATCTGTTAAATCGCGGATTCCTAAAAATGGCCTATTTCAGCATTTTTAAAGTCATATAAGATACACCATTGGACTATGGAGGTCATCCAGTTAACAGAATCTTGAAAAATATTTTAAATTACAAAATAAGGTTATTAGATAAATGGCTAAACAGCCAGCACGCACCTCATGTACACCATATTACAAAGACTAAAACATTTTAAGAGTGCAATCACTTTATGTCTTCGAAACTATCATGTATATTAAAAGCCAAAACCTCTTTCAATCACCATCTCACAATTACAATACTGTGAATATAGCCAGATTCGTAACATCGCACGGGTTGAACCTCACCAAAACCAATCCGGAATATATTCGACAAAAGAATTTTCATAGACTACTTGAAGACATGAAGAATATAACAAGCACAAATAAATTTTAAACCAAGCTGAAGGAACTTTTGGTCAACAAATGTTACTACAGCCTGCCAACCTAGTTTTTTAGAAACTGTGCCTATCCAAGAGGAGAGATCACTCGCTACATGCTCAGTTCCAGAGGCAATGTGTTCCAAAATCAAAAGTAGAAAGTGAGTTTACGATGAATAAAGTAATAATTTATTTAGCTTTTAAGAATTTTAACCAAAATGGTGACAATTGATTTTTTTTTTAAATAAATTAATGGCTTTAGGCAAAATCGATAAGAAAATAAGTGATTTTTTGAGCTTATAAACACTGTAATTTCTGACTCTGAATTTAAATATAATCCGGGTCATTTATTTTTGCAATGGACTTGAAGAACTATAGAAAAACAAATTTGATGGACAATATTTATGGCCGTTCAAAAAATTTAAACTTTTGATTTTTTTAGACATTTCTTCAAAATTAAAACTTAAAAACGATTCCCTTTGGTTCCAGAAAACATAAAGACGAATAATTCTTCCATTAACTCAAACTAAGCAATTGTATGATTCAATTGTTTCTCGGTATACTAAGTACAAGGAAAGAAAGTAAACCAATAAAATAAATAGGTATCTTGTAAAAGAACGTATGTCATCACGAAATCAACGCCTAAGAGATAGATGAAGGACTCACGAGATCTATTCCCGTGTTTTAAACAATTTAGGTTTGTGGAGTTGCAAGTTTACAAAATAAAAAAGTAAAAATAAAACGCAATAAAAATAATTATTCTATGTTTCTCTGCTCATTTACTAAATGGATTATCATAATGTTACCTTTTTTCTGGGGGAAAAATACACTTTTCGCAGGTTAGCTTTGGTGTATATCAGATATTAATTTTAACAGCTAAACCATTATTGTGAATTTTCATCTTTCCAATTTCAAACTGTTGGGCCTAAAAAGGGTCATAAAATCCCAAGACTTTAAGTAAATGCTTATAAAACGATATTATATAAAAAGCCAACAATTGTAAGCCCTTATTCATCATTCTAGCACAAATATTTACCGAGTTATTCAAGAAAACGCAAATTGACAAAACACTGTTCGTTGTCTTATGAGGATTTTACATTGGAAAATGCGGTTTTTCATGTTTGATCTAATTTTGATTTAATTAATTAAATTAATTTAATTAATTAAATTTGATATAATTGTTTTTGCCCTCAATACCCCATACCAACATTTTATCTAGACGGGACCTCCTCTAAACATTATTATGCACAACCAATATTACATTTAAATAGAACGAAGAAAATCAGTGCGGCCAAAAAAAGTTTTCCATTTCCACAAAATGGCACAAACCCGTTATCTGATTTGTTAACTTTTTAATGCAGACATCCCTCACATGAGCGTGCTGCGTTCAAACTTGTTTTTAATTCAAGTTTTTACGTTTATTTACTAATGGATATATCCACTGGCGTTAATATTCTTGAAATATGTAGGCTAATTAAAAGAGAGATATAATGCTGATTATTCAAATCTGAGTGATTAATGATAACTGTAATTAATTAAAAGTATTGCATTACTTAAAGTTGGATTTAACGCCACTAAAGGATTGTTGGAGCTTGTGATAAGTAGATGTGAACAAGCATGACATGATACCGAATGAGATTTATGTTCGTCATTATTATTCAGTAAAAAGAATCAATGACATTATTTTCCCTGAATATTTGGCTGAATATTTTCTCAGACGGTAAAAGTTTTTATATTTTAATTTGATGTATGTAATACGTTTCAGATAACAATAATTTTCATGTAGAAATTTCCAGCGATCTTGTCGTTAGCCTTCCGGTGTCTGAGCTGACTCCACGGAGACTTATCATCTTAAACACCCAAGCATCAAGGTCACGCACTATTGTTCGTCGGAACATTATGATAGAGATAAAAGTCAGAAATACATTATCATTAGTCAACAGTTGAATAATACAACATCACATTACTGTGTCCTAGGCCTGACAATCCCAGTTACACCTGGTAGATTCACCAACAGCGAAACATATTTCCGCTGCTTTATGTGGACAAACTTATGAGCTCTATGAAACACATGGTTCAATGGAACCACCTGAAAATAATATAATCTACCATACACAACAAATTATACCTTTAAAGCCTATTGGGTTGTTCTTTGAGGTAGTTTTGGTAATTTACTGAATTTGTACAAACAGGAACCCTAATTAAAACTGTTATATGGAATATAGCTACGATATTGTCACCCACAACACCATGACATTCATCAGGGAAGATTTAGCATTTGATGATTACATGCCTTTCAGAACTAGCCTATTAAATATAAAATATTTATAGATCAAAAATAGGTTAGACAAATTTAATAATTGGGAGCAATAGCATGTGTTTTAATGTGTCGACTATTTATTTTGGTCGTATATATTTTGTAACTAAAACATGAAGTGGGCAACAGTGAAGTCCCATTTAAAAACAAGTATGTAACTAAAACAAATTGAAGTAAAGGAAAAGGAAAATTTGCTTTATGTTTGGAGCAAGTTCAAAACCTAAGATCATACTGTAAGATTTTTGGGCTGAAATACTTGTTTTAAAAAGTCGTGTTTTGAGTTCTGGAAGTAATCTGGCGTTTCCAGTTCAATCAGTTGCAGGAATGCAAATTGTGAACTAATATATATTTATTTAAAATATATATTTATTTCTAAGTATTTCTACTTCAGGTGAGCTTTGCCACCATATTGGAACATGGCGGATATGATTTGATATGTTATTCATTATACTCGTGGTAGCATAGAACCTTTTGAATTTAATATACATCACATTTTATAAATGGCGGGGGGAACATTCTAACAATAAAATTAAAACTGATGGTTCTAAAAACAGCCTCAACACCATATCCTCTGAGAGGTTTATTAAAATAGCTAGGGATTATTTGGAGTGTTTATATTAATCTATCATGAAATCAGTATATTTAGATTTTATTTTATTTAATTTTCCAAATAGATTACATAAAAATTCATTATATTTGCGTTTTGGAAAATTAAAATTATATTGTATGTAGATTGTTTTAGCCACCGGGTGAATTCTGGGTCGTAGCCAACTCCTCATGTACCCTAGTTCATTGCACTCGTTCCTTAAGAATACTAGTTGATATTACCAGTTAAATAGTTTAAGATAGGCCTACACATATACAAACATCTTTTAATTATTAAATCAACTAAAATTATGAGCTTAAGGATAACAATGCTTATACAAGTATAAACATGTACTAAACCGGAAGGAACATGTTTAAAAACATAATATTTTCTAATTTGTCCAACTAATAATTATTGTTATCACTTACCCCTATCAATTTAAAAAGGTTTTCTGTATCAAATCAAAACGTTTATGGTTCAATATTTTAATATATTTAAGACTATAGGTACTTTATTTGTTTATAGGTACGACAAAAGTATTATTCATGTGTATATAGTAGATTAATAAGCAACTGATTTTTCGCCGTCTTCGATATCTAGTTGATTTCTACACTCATACCCATCGATTTCCAAGCTTGTTATACCTCTAATTGTTTAATATACTTTCCCACTGAATGGTACCAGCTAGAGCTGAAATAAATAGTCATTTGGTGTTCAGTCAACTGATGCTGAGGAATGCAAACTGCAGGCTGCGACTGTTCTTAGCGCTTCATTGACGACTACTTAGTTTAAAGTGTCGACTATCAGGGGCTATTGCTTTTCATCTCTCTTTAATCGTCTTATTACATATTATTTTCATTCTCACAGACACTATGTCACAAGTTTTAGCATTTAATGTAAAACATTATGTTTTTCTTCAATAAAAACTATGAGATTATACAAAACTATAAGGCTACGTTGTTTGTTTCAAATCATTCTTCAAACGAAAATATATATTACTTTTCAAGGTGTGCGTAAAATCTACAATATGGTATTCCGCTGTCAAACTAATGCACTGATATACTAGTATTTATATGTTTTTGTAAGAGTAAGTTAAGTTTTCTTAATATTAGAAAACATTTTATTAACACCTTTAAAAATGTGTTTACATGAAAACAATAATGAAAATTCCCACTGTAAGTAATATATTGTAATAATTTTAATTTAACAATAAGCTAATCAAAAAAATACGCATGATAATTAATAACAATGTATTATCAAGGGGTGATGATTCCAAATGTATTCAACACAGGATAACAAGCTTAAAGAAACTAACAATTCAAAAAACGTTTGTGTGTATTATATACAACTTATATACACAATTTAAACCCAGTAAAAAAGGGTGGAAATGTGTTTTAAAATCCTCAAAAGGTTAAGGTTTCCAACTTGCTTTATCAAATTCAACATTTAATTTCTCTGCAAGTTTCATTGTACGCACCTCTAGATTAAAGTAAAAAGTCTTCTCTGTGCTGCACAAACGTAATCACTTGACAAAGTTATTCTTTTAGGTTTCGTACTTCCCCGGGGATTGTTTTAAAAAACACCATAATAATATTATGGTTTATTAATGTTATACTATTTTTCTAACCAACATAGTTTACTTATTACATTATTCATTATAAAGTATGAATTCGTACTCAAATTTGTTTCTGTATTAACATAAATCGAAAATTGCCATGTAAACATATGTTTCATATATATCAGTTTATTTGTCATAATTCTATGTTTTCTTCAGTATATAAGGAATATTTAAGTAATGACATTATTTAAAATACAAATATTGTATTGAACTTTACGTTTAAAACTACCACAGTTTCACAACGGCACGGTGGTCGAAACAAACATACGAAAACCAAAGGTAGATAGACTGTGAGGAGTAAATAGAAAATTGTTATTTTATTTTAATTTTGTACTTTTTGAGAGGATAAATCATAATAGTTACTGATTTATGTGTAGTTTATGTTAGAATTGTTAAACCCCCTCGAAAAAGTAAACTAAACGTTTTAATTCAGCATATCAGTGTAGTTAACAGTGTTTCTGTTTGCAAAATTAATTTACTCTCAATGTTTAACCAAACTTATGACAACCTCCTAAGGCGGATTCAGGAATAGATGTTAAATCATATTACATAATATTCCAGAGGGCATCTAATATTACTCAAACATATATCTTTGTTAGACAGGACCGTTGTTCTAAATTAAAACTTATTGCATTGCAGGCCGTAGCACTTAGTTTGTTCCCAAGTTACTCATTTTATATGCACTTTAAATTAAAAATGTTACTTTAAATTATGGAGCCGTCCAAGAGAGCACGTGTGGACCCCTATTGTTTTATTATACATAAATAAAGTAATTTAAACGGTTAATTGCTTCTTTTTGTGGATGTCACCACGATCTCTTTTACAGTTTGGAAAGTTAGTTTAGAGAGGAACACACTCAATTATGAAACCTCGATTCTTAATAAAATCATGTGAAATTAGTAATTTGCTACATAAAATAGACGTTACACCGAAATGTTGTTCAAGTAATCAAAACATCTTTAAATTCGTTAAATATACATTAAAACTGTACTGGCCCACACAAAACAGTATGTAATAATAACATCACAAATGGTTATAATTAATAACAATAACATCACAAATGGTTGTAATTAATAATAATAATATTACAAATGGTTATAATTAATAATAATAACAATGGATATCATTAAACCCCCTTTGTAAATAACATTTTCCAACAGGTTCCGAGAGTCATGGAATTGGTTAACTGTACAAATGCATTTTGTTACCTTTTAGAGATATTTTATGCTAATTATCCCTACAGAAAAATTAACACCCCTCTCTCCGAGGTAAAGAAATAAAAAATGATGTAAAAAATGCTATAAAAAGGTGCTGTAAAAGATGCTTGGCTCAGAATGGGTGCTAGAGAATGGACTGATGTGTGCCAAGGCTCATCTGGGCCCTATCTGACTTTCTGCCTATGTATTGCAAACCATTTCAACTAATTTCACTGGAGACTCTTCCGCCTTATAAATTATTTTTACTCGTAACTCTTTCATGTATTAATTTACATACATTATATTAATAATTAATTAAAAAAAAAATAATAACATATTTTTCACGAATTTGAATAACTAACTACAAAATAACCAAATCCACATCTTTCTGTATTTTTCAGGCTCCTTATCTCTCCAACTTATTTTTGTATAATTTTTATTCTTCCTAGTTTCCTTTAACTATATACTCTAAAAGTCATTCTAAAGCTGTTGATTTATAAAATACTAAGTAATATGGTAACAACTATGATGAAGTGCAAGTACATAACATATTAGCAATAACATTGTATTATGAGATGTTTGTAGCACGGATTGATAATGACAAACAAGTTGTTAGTTTACTTATGTCGTCAATCCAATTTTGCTTGTGATGAAAGCGTTTCGGCTCTAGGCTATCATCAGCATCCATACACTATACACTAGATTATTCATGAGATCTGCGTTGCGTAGGTCTAGTAGCAAACTGCGTCATGTTGTTAAAAAATGAATATTTACACATATTATGAACATACACACGACTAAAAAAAATAATGTTATAAAACCTCGTGCGCACGGGTAATGGAGCCGGCTCGTAACAAAATTGGATTGACGACGAAAGTAAAATAACAACTAGTAATAACATTCTCTTTAGTTAATAACTTATCCTACTTTTTCTTTGTTTTAAATCATGTATTAAATAATTTCAGATATGTGTACGTTTAGGATGTGTAGGACTAAATTCCAGGAATTATTTTACATTGCACAGGTTGTAAAATAAACATATATTTGTCTTCTGTATTTTCCATTAAGTATTTGAAATAAAATGGTTTGATTGGATTACTATGGTCTACTAGTAAAGGTAATTCAGAGAATTTCACTTTTTGTTCTGGACGATTAAAATAGTTACAGTAAACCGCCATCACAAAACTTGGAGAACACTGGTTGGCGAGTAAGGGGGGAAATCAAATCAACCGTAAATTAAAACGACCTGTGTTCTTGCTTACGTTTTTCAATTGCTTGTTTTTCGTTTTTTCCATTCTTTAACTGGTTATCTTCAGCTGATGGTTATACATGATTACTTGTTTGATAGTTCAGTAGGTGGTTATTTCAACCTTAATAGTATAAAAAAATGTTTGAGGGGGAATTTGTACGAACCCCCTTCCATCAGACCTTATATTACATTCCAATCAATAGTGCAAACTCGGATGACAACTCTAACTTCTATCAATGAAACAAACTTGTAAACATCTCTGGCCACTTGTGATACTGATACCAAACACACCGACCGTGTAGTACTGAAACAATACGAGATGTTTTCCCGAGTATCAATTGAATTGAAATAATTGAATACGAAATCAAAGACGTTCGCGTATTGTTCGTGTATTAACCGCCATGGTTTTGAGCAGAGCAAAAGTGTGAATATATTTTAAAGGGTTGTAACACATTGTCATTTATCTTGTATTATTTCAGTATAACTTGATAAAAATGCTTGTACCAAACATATTTAAAAATATATTAAATCAAAGGTAAAATTGAAAAAAATTAAATAGATTGTCTCTTTATTTATAATCGATTAGAAGAGCATAGATTACAGTAATAGAAATGTAATAGACAGTAATTACAGTAATTACAGTAATAGACAGTAATAGAAATTGCCACTAAACTCGTCTTAAGGAAGGGTCCGATTTACAATAAATATAAATCAGGTCAGCAGTTTATGGTGTCTGAGATTCAGTAGTATATCAATCAATTCATCCCGTGATTTAGATCACTTAAATGGCCATGCTCACAGAGTTATTCTCAGTTACCTAATTCGATAAGTTTGGTTCCTTTAAACCGAGTTTTTTACAAATTAAAAACTTGTACCATACGAATATTATACTTGACCAAACTGATTTCTTACAGTGTCATATAACTGCGTACAGTTTACTGTTACAACATTTTATAAAACCAATGAAATAACAATGTATTATGAAACATATCTCAGTATGTTTATAATATGTTATGTTTATAATACTCATATTATCAAGGGTCATTTGAAACGGGGGTGTTTATGTTACCCGTTGCAAAGAAAAAAATAATTTTGTTATATAATATTATAATTTTAAGATAGGAACAGTTACCGACAAAATACTACGGAACGTACGTTATTTTAAATACCGCATTTAATAGGGATCTGTTACAAATTGTTTTGAATGAGATTTTGGAATCTCTCTGGGTCTGAGCGTTCGGAACTCATAAACCGGCTCTGGTTTCGTTACTGTGAGGATTGTAAAGAGATCAACCCGGATGACTTTGTCTGTGAATTGAGATAAAGAAGGAAAATTCTGAAACGTGGTATTGGTTATCTTACAATAATTATAACTTGTAAAATTAAATAGGAGTTAGTACAAGGGGTGGTTATAAAAAATAGGTTTTTATAGTAAATATTAATGGTATGCTTTTTATTCCTGACTGTTTAATCCTACTGCTTTTTAATTTAAGGGATTTTTAGTTTACATTCACTGTTTGCTCACTATTTAATAGTTCGAAAGAGAGAGAGAGAGGAGAGAGAGAGAGAGAGAGAGAGAGAGAGAGAGAGAGAGAGAGAGAGAGAGAGAGAGAGAGAGAGAGAGAGAGAGAGAGAGATAGAGAGATACATTCCTCCTAAAGTCTCCCAGCACTGAATATGTTCAGTTTAATTTAATTATCACAGAGTCTCAGACGAACGAGTTCTCTCGTCGGTTAATACAGATTAAAATACTGCGCAAACATCGAACACATATTTGCTTATTACCTTATATTTTCATTAAACAAGAATGATCGAAACCAATCACATTATGTGAACATTTTATTAAATTTTATGTCAAGGTGTTAGTGATTTTGGCGATTTCCGGATTTGTGCGTGTTGTTTGAGTTTCCACATCCTTGATTTAATGAAGTTTGTTAGAAAATTGTACTTATATTAAAAGTAACAATTTATTTTAGACGGTTCGTCTGAGACTCTCATCTTTATTACAACTCAGAGATTAGCAACATCTTTTCTTAACTATTATCAGATTCAGTTATTTAAACTCTGAAATTTCAGTTTCAAACATTCAATTTTTATCAAGACAAATTGTAATCCTAGGTATCCTAGGTCTAGGACAAAATGTATAGCATAACTGATTTATAAAAATAAAAATAAACTATTGAGCAAGAGGGTCCGTTTCATTCTTTTTTATTGTTAATATAAAATGGTTTAATCTTTCTACCAAAATAAACATGTTTAAATACAACTTGAATATGAACTGTTATAAATATATGACATATATCAGGCATATTTAGTTATTAGTTAATTGCCCTGTAATAATAATAGGAAATGCCAAGTAAGGTCAAAGATTTTACCCTATTTGTTATTGTTACAAAAGCAAAAATTTTAAATTATACCTATGTCCCATTCACTTTAAGATAATTTATAGCAATCAGAAGCGTTGTGATACAACGCTAGCTAATATTTAACCAAGTTCAAATCAATACAAATCAAACCTTGGACTAATTTTGCAACCAAATGTTACCTGTTATCCATACAAATATAAATAACAAAATTTATCTAAGCTAGTCACTGCTGTAGGGAACTCAAAATGTTGAAATAATTTAAATGTATTCCTTGCTTAATAATACGGTTCCTAAGCTACAGTCCCTTGATAACTGAGACAATTGAGTTGGTGTTACAAATGTAGTACAGAAAGGGAGTGGGATGCTCACGAAAATGTTTCTGCGTTACAAATAACGTAGGTTTATTCCTTTGCTCTCTGAATATCATTCGGACAAGTCATCGTCGGCAAAACAACAAAGTAAAACATGACAGACCTTGACATTTACCTTGTGACATTTAATACTGAAACATTCAACCTTTGAGGCTTAATTGCCATGATTTTCACTTATTACTGCTACGACACTGTTTCCCCTTCCTTCAAATATTATTATAATATATTTTGCTATCTTAAACCACTTTATGATACACTTAAAATGTATTATTTTATGCTCAGGTATTTCTAAAATAACCATTGAAAATTAGTTTATTGTTTGATTGTCTGAAACAACCATTCAAAATCTGACAACTGAATACTAAATAATAACCTTTTACAAATACATTTGACTAACTAATACTTTTGTAACCTCCGCATTTTCTCACCTTTTGATTATGTAATTTTTGAAACTTAAAATTATATGTATTAAAAATAAAAATAAATAACATAAGTGACTACCTATTTCATATAAACCCCCATATCACAGGTGATACGCACAATAAAGGTTCGCTTTAGTCATGCATCTCGAGTTACAAATGAGGCGAGTCCAGGTCATTGATCTCAAGAGACTGAGAATGATGATAAGACCATGCTTACCAAAAACAATAAAAAGCCGCTAGCCTCATTAAAAAATAAAACAAACCAAAAATACATTAAAATTCAATGTGTTCCCTTTATGTACATGAACATATCCATAAATTTCCTCTTTCCTTAATTTATAGTTCAATTTTAATATTTCATAGACTTTAAAACGTAAAATGAGTAAGTTACCTTTTATTATTACTTAGTTATTTTTATTTTAAATCCGTCTGCGTTTGGATTCGTAGAACTCAAAAACTATCAAAATTTTACACGACAAAGTGGAAATTTCCTTGAGAATAATCCTCTATCAATCCACATCATATTTGGTACCACTACAGTTTGTATGTGACGCACGACGCGACGCAGCGACGACGCAGCGACACACGACGCACGACGCACGGCGCGGCGGTCGTGGGAGATGGATTACCTGGTATATTCCCGCACGAGTGAGATCTGTGACAAACCCAATAATCAACTTGACATTTCCTTGTGAACAATCCATCAGTTAATCCAATATGATTAATACTTGACATACATAATACTAATTTTGTATTCACCCTTTAGAACACGTTGTATTTTTTATGGAATCCCTTGAAGACTGTGGAGGCTAGAACCGAATGTTGAAGACGGCAAAATAAGAAACAAACTTTCCAAACCTTTATACTGAACTTCAAACATGTTTTCTTTTAGTGAATTATCCCATAGGAAGAAGCTACTCCAGTAGGTGTCATGGTAAGACCTAAGCCCGAGAACGTAATAACTTTTAGTTTTAGTTTTACACGAGTGAACACGAAATTAAAATAAAAGTGAGGGAAAGTGAAGTGTATTAATATTTTATTGAAAAAGAAGGGTTGGGATGTAATTTTTTATATCAGTTATCACCGTTACTGAATCTCAAATTACGTATTTCATCTTTCTCGCACGAATCATTTGAAAGGATTAGATTCATACATTATTTTAAAATATAATTATTAAATATTTTACGTAATATCCTTCTTCAGAACCGTTATTGTTTATCCTGCAAATTAATTTGTTATCCTTAAGAAAAAAAACTCATTTTAATTTTTAAATTTATCTTAGTCTTTGGATTGCTTCAATTTATATATACTCGTATTTGCTGTCATACCTTAGCAATCTTGGTTATCCTTAGGAATAAATTAAACCGGTTGTTTCACTGTTCAAAATGTCAAAGATGAAAATCAAAAGTATTGTATAAGTAAGCTTATTACCCGATAAGTGATACATGTAATCACGTTGGCACACCTGCACTGATTGTACGATTTAACTGAGTTAGCCGCAACTGTCATTAGAATACTGGCATCTAGCAAAATTGTACCCCCTCGTAGAAAAAAAGTTATAAACTCAATTATAATACTATTATTATTATATTAATATTATCTTGTTTTACATAATATATCATATTATATTGCAGTTATAGTTTATTTCTTTGATTGTCATTTCACTTTAGTATTGGATTTGCATCCCTACATATTGGCTATTTATTTCATTATAAACATTTAACGTAAAGCTCTATTAAAATTAGATTCCACAATTCATTACTGCCTGTTTGATTTTGCATGATCTCGCTCATGTTATTTATAGATATTATATCCCAAAAGTTAAGATTGAAAATGCATTTGGATTAGTTTATGTAACCTGATTATTAATTGGTTTGGGAATTTGTTTTTTTCCAAGCGATATACCATGTTTCTTGCATGGTACAAGTACGCCATGACCCAGTCACTTCCAGTAAAAGTAAGACCAACGCATTTAAACAACTACTAAAGTGTATGGGATATATTTCATTTAATCAACAACTGTAGTCCAGCGCCTGACGATGATATAAGATGTATACTGAAAAACTTGCAGGTTAATTAAACAAAATGTTGCTAAAACATTCAAAAGTTGTGATGTTTCTTGCTTATTTTATTGACCTGTTTCCAAGGTCTTTAATCTATATTCTATATATATATATATATATATATATGGTATTTTATCTATATTTTCTCAATTAAAAAATTGTACTCTTCACTGGCTACAACATGGTTATAAACTAGGGATTCTAAGGTAATATTAAATGTTAGGCCTTTATTTAGCACATCTCGACCTCTTCTCACAACTCCAAGTGAGTTAATGGATGTAACCGAAACTTCTCTTTCCCTCACTGTTCCTAACCCTTCTTTAGCGTTGGTGTGATGTAACTTAATTCCAAAGAATAGCGTTGTATAGCCTTATTTTAAACTTTTAGTTTACATATTTCAGTTACAAAATATTTCTATTTTTGAAACCGTGTATTTGGAGGGCATTTACCTAATTGGGAAATCAGTCCAAGTACATTTTGCATTTGTTCATTCATTCGGTTTGATTCATGCGTTTAGAATTGTTTACCAACAGCTTAGATCAATATCATAGAGTGGGTAAAGCGCGGGAGCGCCTTTTGCTCCGTGGTTTAGGTTCATTTCAAAACACACATTTTCTCTGGGGCTAAAGCAGGTAGAAGTTGGGGCCGCTGAAAACACCTCTTATGCTCCCGTGAGGGGGGGGCTAGCTAACAACTATTGAACTATTGTGTATCCAATTGTGTTAGTGTACAACTTGTGTATAAATCTGCCAAAGCCATTGCAAGTTCTGCAACAAAGTTTAGTCTCAATATGTGCTAACCCTATGAACAACACATTTTGTGTGTTTGCCCATTTTAGTCCAAAAACCCAAAATTAAAAAATCCCAAAAAAAGAGGGTCAAGGGTTTCCGTTTGTTTTCAGGTAAGAATTCCGACCAATAGAGCGCAAACACCTATAATAAATAATGTTTAATGACCCCTTGAAACATGGTTATTTTATGAACTGCTATGGTGGTCCCGGGCTTAAGTCTCACACTGCGTGTCATGCTAATAGCTTACTTTCCTATAGGAAATTCTCTTATAAACTAAGCAATGCTTTGTAGGTTCTCCACGGTAAGGAAGAGGATCTAGAGTGGTTCAAAATGAATATCGAATTGATTACGCACTTCCAGTTAGACTGATGGGGAAAGAATTTGAGGGAGAGGGAGTGTTAACTTCTTCCCCCCTCGAGGAACTCGATATTTTTGTTTTGAAATTACCCTAAACCGCGGAGCAAAATACGTGCAGCCGGTAAAGCATGTGTCACACATTAAGGAGTGGGACATAGTATATCTCGAGAGCACCTGTTACACGACTGGATGCATTGTTTTATAATTACAGAGAACAATAAATAACAAAACATTTGACTTTGTCTTATCTAAAAGTGGATTGTTACAAAAAAGGACCAATTTATGATGAAAAAGAGTGTTATTGCTTTTCAGATTTCTATAATTTAATAACAAGTCAACAGTTTCCTCGATATAAAACAATTGATTTTTTACACTAATCTCGTTCATTAGGCTGAAACAGGCAAAGGTCGTGTTCTGAAAATCCTGTCATTAAAATTGAGCAATTCTGAAAGTCAAATCCGGAACAAAATAAGCGTGATGGCCTAAATCTCAGGGGATTCGAAGCTCGTTAGCAAGATATCTTTATTCTACCTCATAGGGATCAGCCAGCTGAAGTTTACCTTTATTTTCAGCAGATCCAATCATTTCAACTTTCAATTTTTCACTTCTAATTGTAAATTTTGTATTGTAAAAAACACTCGTTAGTTATATATTGTAATAGATACTCATACAAAACTCAAAGCTAAAGTACAAATGTATATTTAAATTGGAGTATTCTATTATTTTGTTTTTAACATGACTTTATCCCATGAATTTTTCAATGAATTAATAAAAATTTTCTTTTAATGATTTTTGTATCAAATATTCTTTACGTATAATATTCACCATCACAGACATATTTGAATATGAGTTAATATTCTTAATACATCAAAGTATATATATAAATATATCAGAGCCGATTTAAAAATCCTAATTCTGGGATATTTTAACTGGTATGGTTATTTCTTAATCATTTAAAAATATATGTTTTATACAAAATTAAAATAAATATTAATATAACAAACTTAACAAGCAATTAATAACTGTTATTGTAGCTGTGTGTAATCTCGTTATGCTTGTTTTACTTTGGAATAAATAAACAAATAATTTTTGAATCCGAATAAAAATAGTTGAACATATGAACTAACGGATGCCCTATATTATGATCACTTAACACTTAAGTTCACTTAACATTTATTAGTTTAAAAATGTATAGGAAATCAAACAAATGTTTATAACAAGAGCATTATGAAAATATGTTTTCAATTAAGTTTCTCCTCGAGTTTATGGTAAAATATTAATTTAGTTTCCAAACTATCCCGCAATCAGGAAAATGTTTGCGTTCAACCCCCGACAACTTGAGCCGTGATCAAGAACCCGGTCCTTAACTAAGATGAGTAGTTGATAACTACCTACAGCTCCCTTGATAACTACGTCACAACTATGATGATGGCTTGACCACTACAACGTCCCTTTATAACTATATTACAAGTTACGGGCAAGTAGCATAACTCTCTCTCTGTCCTCTGAGACTTTGTTGCACGAATTAATGTTGGCTAAGGTTTATGCCAAGATACATAATATACTACACCAGCTGTGCACATCTCAGTTTAGTTCTCTCATTATCTAGGAGTGGAACGAAACCAAGAATAAATACAATTGTTGGAAGGGTATTGAAATCATGCCTTGTATGAATTCCTCTAAATTACAATACGTTTTGTTGCATAATAGTGTCGGAAAATACGTAGTTAGAAAACAAACTGTAGTAACTTCGCTGGTGTCGGTCTTTGTCGAACTGCACTCACTGACACTGATGGTCGCAGGGGCATGCTTTTACCACATCGGCATCTTCAGCTGAATGGTATCTGATTAAAACTTGGGATCCCTGATTGGGAATGGATCATCGTGTTTCTTGTAAAATGTCTTGACGTTTCTGGGGGTAGTTAGTGGAATGTTGAATGGGGTTAGGTGGGGTGTATCATTCCAGGGCATCATAGGGGTTCATGGAATTCGGCACTTGTTTGTTCCGAGTGGTTTCGGTGGTTCTATTGATCAAGTAATAATTTTATAAATAACTTAATACTGTTAATACTAATATCCCGCCCATTTGAAGTGGTCCTTTGGTATTTTTAAATGTATTTATCCAGTGTTTTAAATGTTTTTATTCCTACGACTTATAATTGTCGATTAAAGCCATTTTTATTTTCTCTTTATGTGTATATGTAGGGACGATCCAAAATACCCTGTGTTTTGCTTTTATTTCCCATGTTCAATAGTTACGCTGATTTATCAATGCTTTCAAATTCATAGTCTTCGTTTAAAATGTGAAGAGCACAATGGGATTTTGGTTTATTTTTAGTGTTTAATATAATTCATGTGTTTGTTGTAGCTTTTAGAACAAATAATAGTTTGAAAAATAAAAATCATAAATTTTATTTTATTACTATAACTATTCTAGAATATAACATTCTACTTATATCTTTAGTAACACTCACCTTAAAGAAATTTTCATCTAATGATTTTTTCCGATTTTATTTCATTATTTCATCAAGTGCATCAAATTCTAATTTCTTTAATTTGGTCAAATCTGGCTCCGAATTGTTATACACCCCACAAGCTATGTGTTTCTCTAAATGAGGGCAGCACTTTTTCAAAATATAAACTTTCAAACTGTAGACTATTATACGTGCGGATCCAAAATCGCCTCTGGCAGTGTCTGTCCTTTGGAGGTTTAATTATATCTCAGTGATATTAAACAGTTCGATGAAATTACGTTACATTGACAAAAATGGTCAGTAAAATGTTAATTTTTAGCGAATTTCCCCTATAGGGAAGAAGCTATTACCGTAGGTCTCATGGTGAGACTTAAGCCCGAGACCATGATAACTTTTTGTTTTGAGGTCCCCAGAAGCCAAAAACACTATTCGTTCAAATTTATATATATGTATATATATAAATACAAAAAAAACTTCTTTATGTATATATATATATATAAATATATATGTATATATTGACATTTTCAGTTCATTTAATAGGGCTACTATAATCATAGATTAAATACTCCTTACTCCACACTCCTAAGGGGTATGCTTAATCTATCCTATCTATAATTATATAATAAATAGAACATGGCATTATAAAATACGTGTCAGCATAGTAAAATGAATTTAAAAGTGTACTCAGGTATTTTAAATCTATTTAGAATTATATATATGTGTGTGTGTGTGTGTGTGTGTGTGTGTGTGTGTGTGTGTGTGTGTGTGTGTGTGTGTGTGTGTGTGTGTGTGTGTGAGTGTGAGTGTGAGTGTGAGTGAGTGTGTGTACGTGATTGCGATAACTTGAGTAAAAAACGTCCGATTTCAATGAAATTTGGCTCAAATGTGTAAATTGACATTTGTGACTTTAAGTTCGAAACCCAGAAAAATCGGACTATTGGAAGGGGGGTTTATGGGGGTTTTAAATTTTCCAAAATTAATTTTTTTGCCACCCTAAAATTTTTAAAACACTTAATTTAGATTTTTACCATGTTTTAGAGCTTAAAAAAACAAATAATATAGTATTTTGAATTATTAACCTAGGTTAAGTGGTTGCAGAAAAAATCCAAGAAACCTTCTCATAAAATCTTCTATGTCAATCTTATGGTAAAAAGGTTTTTGGCTTTTCCTCAGCTAATTTGACTTTAATCTTAACATTTGCTTTTACCAATCACTTCAGCTCCACAAAACAATCATTTTTTTGTTTAAATTGTGATTCTAAGTCCAACCGATGCAGAGATATTCAAAGTGCTAAACACAGTACGTTTTCCAATGTTATCCTTATGGAGAATAAATAAAATTTGATAACTCGATTATTTATGAATGTATATTGATGAAACTTGGTATGTGGCTTCATGTTTTACTGGTATATTGATATTTGCACAAAAAATAAATTTGTCGTTGATTTTCCCCGTAGCAGCTAACCTGCATGCTCAGCCCTAATGTTATTCTTTTGGAGAATATGTAAAGTTTTATATCTTCCTTAATTATGAACATAAATTAATAAAACTTGGTAATGTAGTTTCACCTGGTCCATTGCATAAAAACTTATTTTTTGTCTTCCTCGTTGCAGCAAACCTGCGTACTCAGTCCTAATGTTATTCTTATGGAGAATAAATAAAATGTTATAAATCACTTATTTATAAATGTATTTTTGTGAAACTTGGTAAGTGGCTTTATGTAGGAGTGAGAAACATATTAATGCATTGGAAATTCGCTGAGTACGCAGGTTTGCTGCCACGGGGGTATTATACCTATATATCTGCCAGTATCACTTACCTACCCGATTATCTTCCTTATTTTTATTACTAATCCAACTAAAATATGTCTCTTCTTTTATTGTAACAATTAATGAACAGGCATATATTTATACTATAGGAAATTGTAGAATAGAATTTACGACTTAAAATAATATTTAGGAGGGAAAATATTTAAAGACAAGCTTTAAAAACCATGAATCGTGTGTTACAAGCAACGCCAATACATAGATTAGCCTTTAAGTTGGCGAACTCCATGAACTTGTCCGTGATAGTTGCCAAGAAGTCTCGACCACCAACTAGTCTGCTATAGTGCGGTGATTTAATGTATAGCGTAAATATAAGTAAGAGAGAGGATGTTTATTGAAAGTCACATAGACAACATGAAGGTATGATTTATTTGTGAACTATTGAGGGGCTGAAAATAATTGTGTTACCGAATGAACAAATGAGCCAATGCTGATAAATTTTTAAACCCCGTCTCCATTCTAACAGTTTCTGCTCAAAACATTGTTTTGAGCTAAACTCAAAACAAAGTTCAAGTAAAATTTTTAATGGAAACGCCCACAAACCTTTTTGAACATTGTTGGCTAACAAAACGTGTTTTGAGCTGATGCACCTGACAACAAAGTTTTAAGGAGAGCTCAAATCAAAATGGAAACGGTGTCCCAACACCCAACACTGTTGTGAGCAGAGTTCGCGAATGTGCAGTGACCGGTAGCAGCCGACGCCAAGCCACTAAATAACTGGTTTAAAATTTCGACCTCTAATTGTTAATCGTTTTTATTTTGCCTTATTTAAGTGTGTAACGAATTATGAGTAGGCATGTTCCAGCTATTTATCTCTTAAATTAGTTTGGTTTCTTAAAACATACCGACACACTCAATTCTAAAGAAAACTCTCCAGGAAATTGATTCATTATAGTGAAAGATAAATACTTAACTTGGCTATGGTCAACACATGTTGATGATTAATTTTAAATCAGGGCCTATACAACTTCTGTTGGGTTTGACATGAAAGATTACAAGAATAGTTTATTTAAAAACAATCTACGGAAATATAAATATTATGTAAAACAGTGTTAACAAACACTGTAACAGTTTTTGCGTTACATTGTATAAACATAATTGTGTAGCAACACAAGTGGGGCTACACACAACCTATGTATTATTTTACGAATGCTTCACGCGTGGAGAGAAGATGGTTTTTCGTGGGAAATGTTAACACGAGTTGGGAGAAACGGCCTCCAACAATGTTTTCAGCTAAGCTCAAAACATCTTTGAGCAAATTTTACTATGCATGTAATCAAATGTAAATATACCACAACTCATTTGAGCATATTGCTATGATAAAACCCTATCCCTATCATCTAACATATCAATATTTCCGTTTACATTCGTTATGTATTCATAAAGAGATAATAATTGGAAATCCCTTCATTTAAATCATACTATTGTAATACAACAATACAATAATGTAATATAATAATATAATAATAATGTATAATAATTGTACTTTAATTATAATATTATCATTTGTCAAATTGATTTTTAAAGTTTCAATGTGTTTCTCTTTCAGAATATGTCTTTATTGGTCATTTGGTTGGTTAAACAAATGTTTTTTAGACTTAAAGTGTAGTTAGAAGTACGGTAAAATTTAATTTACCATAGGATGAAGAAAAAATTGCTTCAACTCTTCATCAAAACTTTAATGAACTTAATTAGGTCGATGTAACCGGAAAATAAGGACTAGTTAACAATTAAATTTCAAAAATATGTTACTCAGATGTTGTTGGGACTGTCTTTAATCGTATGGTTATGTTTTTATTATTGTTTTTGTTTTGATGTTAAGAATTGTTATGAACACTACTTCATGCTGATTAAATGTCGTGTTAAATACTCAACTATTTTGTTTAGTTTTTGTAGTACTTAACAGATGTATATTCTACTTTATCTTTAGTTTAACCAAACAGGTTATGTAATATTTACTATGAATTAAATTATCTTTATTAAATTACGATTTTTACAAATTGTTTTGGTTGTTTGTTGGATTTTAATGTTTTTGGAAAGGTTGGTTTGATAGGTTTAATGTAGCAAGGGTTGTAAAATTATCACGGATGGCTTTAAACTAATTAAGAATCCTCTTTCTTACCATGTTTACGGAAAAATAGCAGATTCACATTGGGGTATATCTTTTATTGTTTTATTTATTTGGACTTTACCTATCGCTCCTAGTGTTTAAAGCGATAGGTAAAGTCCAAATAAATCAAAAAATAAATTCAAATCCATCGCTATTATGAGTTTCAAAAATACAGTATATCTATTAATTATGCTTGATATAAAAATTACATAAATACGACTGAACAATGTTCCCTATATAATAATGTGACCAATAATGTGTTAATAATGTGATATTAATGTTCCTATTTATATATAATAGACCCTTTAACATCAGCAGTTTGTTGATTTACCACAGTTAGTTAGGAGCATACTCAGCGTTTGGTGACTTGCAGAGGGCTGCGTCAGCAAAGCTGTTTGTATATGCTGATACAAACAGCTGAACTATCATGACTAACGTCACGTGTCAACCATGTCAATTCTACGTCTTACATCGTATACTGAAGTACGATTGACTTACTCAATATCAATAATTTGGGCAGGCCTCATAATAAAATATTAATAATAAGATAGCAAGCTTTAAGGTACATACTATCTAATCTAATTTAAATGTGTAATTTCTAAACAATTGCCGTTCCTTGATTTGTTCTCCGAGTACAATTATAAAAGGAAACTAATAGATACCCATCTTTGCCAGCAGCAAATTACAATGCCACCGTATGAATACAAATTAATAAATATTAAATAATAAATATTTCTTAAATAATTGCTTTCAATTTTTAAATTATTGCTTAACAATATTTAAAATTGCTTAAATTATTTCTTTAACCTGCTGCTCGATTTCGAGCAAATTTTCTTCTCTTGCTTCTGAATTTTCATCACCCTCATAACGTATTATGCATGGTGCGAGGTCAGTCCATTATTTTAAATAATGTTAATGTAATTTATAAATTTAATGTTCATATTTAAATAATGTCTGTAATTTTTAATCCTAGTTCTTGCTGCAATGCTGTTTTTATAATGCCTTAACAGTTGTTATAATATAGGTAGTTCATTTTATTTATACTTTTTCTTTTAATCTATATTGAATCATTAAAGATATGTGGAGCCAGCCCTATAGGAAAATGGAAATTCTTAGAAAGCTTGTATAATCTACATTTTACCCTCTTTAAATTGTAACATCAAGTATGAATATCGGTTCAGTAATACCTTAGATATTGTATATTAATATATATATATAGAATTATTTATATGAGTCAGTCTACTTGGGCGGTCCTTATAGAACCTGAACCAGGAGATGCTTAATTCGTTACATTTAAAAACGAACGAAAAAAGTCAGTAAAATTCTAACGTTAAAACGTTTGACGCCGACCTTTGTAATATTTTTTTGTAACAGCTTATTATTATAGACTTTGAAAATTACTAATATCCGTTTGTACATACTTCAGTCCACACGATGTTGCAGGGTCAGGGTACCTCAACGAAAACACAAATGAATAGCGAAATGCCACATGAAAATAAGTTTTAGAATTTATCCTACAGGGAAGAAGCTATTACCGTAGGTGGCATGGTAAGACTTAAGCTCGATACCATGATAACTTTTCATTGTGAGGCACCCAGGTGTCCAAAACACCATTAGTTCAAATTTATAAATATATATATAAATAAATATACATATATATATATATATATATATATATATATATATGACCGTTACCTCGATAACCCTTGATAGAAACACCCAATTTTGATGAAATTTGACACACATGTGGAGTGTGCCATTTATGTCTTGAAGTTCGAAAACCAGTATGAAAACCAGCATAGGAAGGGGGCTTTATTGGGGTTTAAAACTTACCAAAAATTAGAGTTTTGCATTTTTTTACCCTAAAATTAAACAAAAACACAAAACTTTGGTTGTGACCATTTTATAGAGCTTAAAAAACAAACAATTTGGTATTTTTTATCATTTTTTATAATGATATAATAGTTGAATCGTTAAGTGGTTGGGGATAAAATCCGAAAAACGTATTCATAAAATTTTCCATGTTTATCTTATGGGAAAAGGGTCTTAGCTTTTCGTCTGTTGCTTTTGCTGAAAACTTCACATTTGTTTTTACCAATAGCTTCAGCTCTAATAAACAATTATTTTAGTGTTCAAATGGTGATTCTACGTCCAACCGTTGCAGAGATATTCAAGGTGCTAAACACAATACTTTGACGAATGTTATACTTATGGAGGACATATAAAATTTGATTGCCGATTACTTATGAATGTATAATGATGAAACTTGGTACGTGGCTTCACCTAGTCGTGGTAAATTGGTATTTGTACAACATAATAATTTGTTGTTGATTGTCCCCGTAGCAGCAAACCTGCACTCCTGTCCTGCCCTGCCCTAATGTTATTCTTCTAGGTTTATGTCTCTTATGTTTGTAAAGGTTAATATCTCTCTTGATTATTCACCCAAATGTATAAAATGAGTTGGTATGTAGCTTCACCAGGTTAAGTTATATTGATAATTGCACAAAAACGTATTTTTTATCTTTCTTGTTGCAGCAAACCTGCGTGCGTACTCAGCCTTTAATGTTATTCTTACAAAGAATACATAAAATGCTATTTACAGTTCGGGTCATAGTGCTTGTTGTCTAGTTAGCGTATGCTCTCAAGTGACTTTTCGCCTCTATTTGGCTTGGTACCGTTAGTGTTACAGTCTACCCTTGTCAACAGTAAGCAAAAATCACTTATTTAATATTAAAACATTTGTCTTGGTTACCTTTGTTCATGTCTACTTTAGTTACGAGAAATTTTAGTAGTTTCTCGCCGTTCCCAGGTGCCAAGCACCGTGATCCGAACTGTATCATTTATTTATAACTCTAATTTTACGAAACATGGTAAGTGGATTTATGTGGTAGTGAGAAACATACATGCATTGGAAATTCGCTGAGTACGCAGTTTTGATGTGACGGAGGGTATTACTATATCCTGTGCGAATCTAACAACTTTTGTGTTTGTTACAGAGACGTTACCACCAAACTCTGTGTGGTCAAAAAGTCGTATAAACTGGAAAAAGTAATCAGTTATCGAAAATACTCATAGTTTAATTGAATTTCTGAACGTTTAGGAAACAAATAAGTACTTGCGTACGGACAAACGACCGCTAGTAAAGCAGAAATCCTTCCCTCATAAGAGTTACAATCACACATTTAGTTCTATTGGTACAGAAGTATGCGTTTATCAATAGAATCTATTTTTAAAATTCAAATAGCTTCCAGGAGTAATTTAGTAGGTGACTGTTATGTTTATATTCCTTGAAAACAAATATATTAATTTTGGTATTTTAGAGGTAGACAGTTAAGCGAGGGGCCAAGTAGAATCAGGCATAGAAGGGGGAACATCGCTAATTTCTCCTTGTTTTATGCGGAGTGGGAGGGAGAGGGGGTGAAAATAAAAAGAAATACCATGGGGTGTCCTCCTTATATGGTTATGTAAAGATAACAAACATTTATGTTTGACAACTTATTTTTAAAATAACCTTAATAACTAATATGCACTTAAGAAACATGCAATTATTTAAAATAATCGTTAATAATTCCTTTGAAAAGGTGCATATGTACACGACAATAATACGTTTAAGTATTAACGTATAATAAATACAAAAATGCGGTTCTATAAAATCTTAAAGAACCAAGCAAGAACATGCATATTGGCTTTCCTCCAGGACTGATAATATTTCTGTAATAACGAGGCCATTATATCGCTCTGACGAAACTAGCTTGTCAGTGCTTTGATTACGTCTTGGTAACATTTATGGTCGTTGGTGGTTTCTCAGAGCTTATTACATCGCAGGAGTCTAATTTGTTTATTTATAAATATACAACCAGCCTCCTAACTATTTCATATCATATATTTAAAATGCTGATTTTGGAACTCATGCTATCAAATGGAAACTTAATCTTGCCGAAATTTGAAAGTGTTATCCTGACCAAACCTTAACATATTGTATATTAAAGTTTAGTTAGGACTCTTACTTATCTAAAAATCCAAAACATATCTGAAATTCTGTCACAGTTTTGTGCATTTGGTTTTTAATGTCTTAATGTTTATCTGTGGTTGAAGATGATTGTATAAGCTGAGGTGATTACATATTTACATACTATTTTAGCCCAACATTTTCATAGTTTTCTGTACAGAACACCACAAACAAATACTTTGTACTCTTTACGGTATAACTGGTATTGGCCGGCCTCGTTAATTTTGTACTAAATGTTTAGTAATGACAAATTTTTCATTACTTTTAGTTAACTAGGTTCATGCTAGACAATTTTAGGAGGAGTAAAAATGCATAGGTCTATCTAACATTAGTAGTTTTTATTTATAATGAGTAGCTGATAATCAAGAATCACTTTAATGTAAGGCCTGGCTTGTTATCGAAGCGTCGGATGTGAACATAGGCAATTAAAACCAAGAGTATCCAGTTTAATTAAACTTATACCGTTACTACGAAATCGTTCTTCACTTGGGGTTGGATTTTATTTGTTTCGTGGTTGATTTGACGCATCTTGGTTATTATTATAATATAATTATTATTACTTTACATTATCACTTATTAATAATGATATTTTATATATAACATTTTAAATTATTATTAATTCCAAATTAACAATTATTCGTGCTTTTTGTTCTTCGTCAATTATTTGCGATATCAAAATTCTGCTCCCTGGAATCGCACGGTATATTTTGCACATTAAAAAAATGTATCATTGGATCAACGATTTTGAATAATCAGTTGAACAGAGAAGGTTCATCAAACAACAAATCAGGGAAGTTAACAAATCCGAGTAGTAGTATAGTTAACATTGGTCTTATGGTAGAAACTCCAAATTTTACGTGACTGGAGCCCCATCTTAATGCATTTCTCACATTGTGTTTTTAATACTTTTGATAAAAAGAGAATTCGTACCTCCACCGTAGGGATAGGCACAACTGCCGAAATCACACAACCGTTGTGCACACAACGGTTGCGCTGCGACAACCGTTTAAAACTGTTAACCTTGAAGTTGCGTTGTCTTTCCTCGCTAATACTGAAGGCAGTGCTTGCGTTGATAACTGCCTCGGCACAACCGTTTAGCTTTGTGAATCAGCTTAGTTGCGGATAACCAATGTCGTGCCAAAACCCGTTGTCGAGTAGTTTTCTGTTTTAGCCGTCTGCTGAGGGCGTTGTTTAAAAGACGGTTGTTGACAAAAGTTTTTTTTTTAAGTAGGCCTATTATTTATTTTCTTTGTTAGAAATTATCTGACAAAGTTTTAAGTAATTGTTTATCTATTTTAAGTCCAATTCAAATAATTTTAGTTACGATTACTTTAAATTTTACAGTTGTATTTGTTCATATTTGGTGGTTGTCGATAACAGCCAGTTCCGCACAACCGTTTAGCTCGACAACGGTTATCGCTACACAACTGTTGTCAAACAACCGTTGCGTTTTTTCGCCTCATCCACGGAGTCCACGAAGTAAACGAATCCGTTGTAAATCATAGTTTTTAATTTTTGGGTTTTGTCTTACTCGTGTTTGTTGTATGTATACACATTTTAAAAATTTTAACTAACTTTTAATATTGTTATTGTGGTGCTCAACTTCCTCGCCATTTAAATAAAACACAAAAGTGAAGAAAATATTTATATCTTGAAATGAATAGATTCACTTTATTATCCTAAATTCCTTAAGGTAAATATTAATGTTAAAATTTAATTATTAAAAACTATTGTGGTCTAGCTTTTAAATTAGTTTTTGGTTAGTGAGATCATTCATTAGACTACAATAAATATTAAATGAAAGTAACCTTAAGTGCCAGTAAAGCATTCAAATTCAAATCTGTTTTATAAATACATCCAATACATTAGTAGATAAACATATAACAAATTTATAAATAGTCACATAAACAAAACAACAACAAAATTTGAATTCATAAAAAGTCAAAGAAAAATTAATTAAAGCTATCAGCCAGACAAAAATTCATTTAAAGAACGAAATTCTTGATTTCAAGAAACCTTGAATATGTGGAAGCTTTTAATTATTTTAATTCTAATAAGTAGCTCATTATATATTTTGAAACTGGAGATATGGATTTTAAAATGACGTTTTAAAACCAAACGCATTTTTATTTTATATAATTTATAATATTGCATTAAGGAACCTATCATATATTTCAACTGTTAGTTTAATGAATAATGGTATCCATTAACATTTTATACATTTAACTAATACAGTGTCAATTTCTAAATTTATAAAACCCCTAAATATTTAATATTAGTGAACAAACATTTCTCTTTAACTTTATCCAAATTTTAACACACACACTCTGTATTTACTTTACATTTCGATACTATGAACACAACATATTGTAATGGAATCCTAAACAGACCATGTATTTAATTTGTACGTGTTTAAGATACAAGTAATTATTGTAATGGCTAATTTAAGTAGTTATTGCTATTTTTTAAAACATTACATGAAACTTGCCGCAATACCGAGGGTTGGAATTGATTTTAACCAATTGAAACGCATAAATAAAATGTTGTTCTTTTTCATTACACATTTTAGAACCAAACGTACGAAAATGAGATAATTTTAACGAATTCCTATTAAACACACTCTTCTTCATAAACAATTTCAATTTTGAGCTTATAACTCAAATACCTCAGGAACTGTTCAATCCTTTTTACTTTTAGGAAACGTAACCCCCCTCTAGGCACATTCAGACATATCCATCCACAGTCGGGTAGGATGCAAACTGGACAAGGCGTGTCATATATGGTTGAAATAAAAAAAAAACCCACCATTAGTCTAGTAGTCATGTATTTCCATTGTTACAAAACGTTCGATATGAATTAAGGTGATATTACTATACAATTATACATGTATATTTACTATACCATCTTCGAGGTATTTTCATATATTGTAGATTCAACAAAAATATTTGACCAATCAACAACATCATGACAACATCATCATCATCATCATCATCGTTTGACAACATCATGGACATAAAAATAAACGAGTTTACTAAAAACAACTAAAAAGTATTCTCAGGGACTCAGACTAATATTTCATCTCTATATGTTATACTTTATAAAACTTACAATACAACAACTTTTTCATGCATACAATGGCATGATATTTATAGCGGTTCGAAGAAAATTTAATGGTAGGAAGGTAATCCGGGATGACTCCTCCGCTCCGTTGAGCAAGTGTAAATGAAAGTAACTTGAATACTGCTCAAGAAATTGAATTTAAGACGTCTGGTTAAAATCTTACATCACGACTTACTCTTTTCCTTACGCAACTTGCATTTACCCGGCTCATATTTGAACTGACAAATGCAATGGCGGCCTAGCACAGTTGAAGACTGTTCAGTTCTATTTGGAGACCTAATCACGGCATTAAGCTCTCCAGGGTCGTTGAGCGGTTAGCAATGGGAGGGTGATGGGATGGTGATGGGTGGGGAGGGGCGTATTCAGTTTAATCTCAGCTTAAATATCGCGTTCACCGGCTCACCACAATACCAATTTCAGTTAAATTAATACCGAACCCCTGCTAAATATTAAAACATTTTTAAAAACGCATTGTGTTTTTATTGAGCGTGAGATGTGGTTTTGACAGGACTGGTCAACGTAGAAAACCTGGAGCCATCGTTTAAGCTCAGTTGCCAGCTTTATACGATGAGTTATATCTGTAAAAGATTTACAAGTAGCCTGTGTTTTGTTCTTCTCGAGCGTGTATCTTTAGTTAAAATAATTCAAGAAGATAAGAAGACTTTGTGAAGGCAATGATCGTGTATTTACTTATATAATGTAAATTGTACAAAAATAGTACAAATATATTTACCAAAATAGTATACAACCGTTAACTGGCTATATAATGAAATCTTAAGGTATCTATGAGCCAAAGCTAATATTTTAATATAACGATCTTCTTAGTGAGTTCAATTCGTTTTTATAAGAAAGATATAAAGGCTACAAAATATGACGCACAAAAACTGCAATCGGTAAATATTACATTATTATTAAATAATAATTAACAATAATAATAACTGTTAATAAATTATACATTATCATTCAAATAAACTACATGGCTTTCCGGAGTTAATCTTCTTATCAAAGTGTAATATATAATTTCATAAATAAACAACATACACATTATAAAAACATAAATTCTCAACAAAATATAAACTTTTTATATTTTGATAAAAAATATATTTAAATACATCATAAAATTAAGGCCAAACCAATTTGATAATATATTTTATATTATGAATGCTAGAATGAGTTGTTAAAACAGATATAATATTTAATTTCACAAAATATAGACAAATTATGTGCAATAAATTCTAACATTAGGATCATTAAAAACGCCTTCCGGGTGTTAATCGTCCATAGAGATTTCCCGGCGGCCATTTGATGATATATGAACTTCATATATGCAATAATATTAACCCACCGGAGTGTATATTATTAGTGTATATGCAAACTGTATAGTTTTTAATAAGGGGATCATTCAAGCATTTTATATTTACGCAACGCTAAACATAACAGTTATAAATCATACATTCATTAAAATGTCACTAGTTAATCTAAATCAAATATGAAAAATAGTATACTTTGTGAATAACTGAGTAAATTATTAAATCGAATTCAGATTTATTTTATTATTTATTCACAGTTAAGATGTATTTTTAACCTTACAGTTTCAAATGTACATGGGGTACATGGGGTAGCCTATTTATCTACCGAGTACCTTCCTATGGGTAAACTTAATTAAATATGGTTTTAAACTGTACTAATAATTAACAATACAAATAATAATAATAAGTTGAGTGAGGTTGGTTTTAAGATTAATACATTTCCCAACTTTTATTTCATTACAAAACTGTTTATGTAAAATTTAACCATCTTTTCCAGAATAAAAGAGTTAAAAATCTGTTTCAAATACTACACGCATCGATATAAATACTACACGTTGATTGTGAGTTTAAAACATAACAATTAATAAATAGTCAGTTTCGAAATCATATTATAATAATTTGATAAATCATTTCAGAAAATTATTTAAGTGTAGATGTTTTGTGTGTGTTTATAAGTCATGTTTTAATAAATTAATTTTGTTGTCTAACTACTTTAAATGTAGAGTTTACTAATGTCCAACTCTTAAACTGTTCTTTTCGAATTAATTTCTGATTAAAAAATAATAATTTATACAAAACACGTTAATAAATTCAATAATGAACATAGGCCCGTTTATGTCAAGTTTCCCATTGAGCGTACTACTAAAGCCCAATTAAGTGTCCAACTGTACCGCCATCAGGCAAGTGTTTGTGTTTAATCTCTTCCAATTGGAGCCATGATCAAGAACCCACCAAGTACTAAGATGAGTTGATAACTAAAACTCCCTTGATAACTTCATTACAAGTTACGGTCAACTGACATAACTCAGGGGCATCCTCTACACAATTGAACGTTAAATATGGACTATATAGAATGAAATAGTACACAACAGAAGTTATACGTATCTCATCGTATTTAAACAAGAAATTTGTATCAGAAGTTAAAGCAATTTAAATCAAGTAAATGAGGACAAATAATTTCTAGATTGAACCATTCATTTCACATGTTTTACACTTCTTAATGAATGTTGGTTGGTGTAGAGTATAAAATATACAATAAATAGTCGTATTTTTTTAGCCATAGTAGGACTAATTATTGCACATATTTCACATAGTACAGTTGCAACTATACAGTTGTGTTGATTTTTGTTTTGATATTTTTTTTTTCTTCTACGATGTTCCTTGAAAACCTCAATTCAATCTTTTATCGATAGTTTTAATTGTTGTGATTGAATGCTTATACAAAAATGCAATTGAAAAACATTTAAAAAATCATGAAACTTAGCATTTTATTAAAGAATTTTAATTAATAAATAATGTATAAGAATTTATACACCTAAAAAGTCAAGTTATATCTCCAATTTTTAAAAGTTGTCATTAGTTAACATATAAAACTAAACATATAATGCCGTTAAAATGTAAGTACTTCTCGGAGATGATGGTTGGGCTAAATGTTAAAGCATAGAGACGATAAAAAGATCGTGTGCTTACCGCAGTGATATATCGGCTTAAAAGTTAAATATAAGAAACCCAACAACATCAGCAGTTTGTTGATTTACCACAGTTAGTTAGGAGCATACTCAGCGTTTGGTGACTTGCAGAGGGCTGTGTCAGCAAAGATCTGTGCTGATACAAACAGCTGAACTATCATCCCTAACGTCATGTGACAAGCATGTCTACGTCTACAAGATACGTAAGGATCTTTACCAAACAGTGTTATTGAAAAGTAGAAGTAGTGGCAGGTTTAAAATAACTGATTACGAGCTTTCTTTCGTCTACTCTGACTATGTATTTCTGCAAAATTTACTATTTCCTGAATTGTTCCCCAAGAAATGGTTTGTTTGATAAAGTGAAATGCTACTATCACTTTTGTCCAATGTTTTCGTTATTCTAAAAAATACGTATCTTTTGCATTAAAATATGTGTATACAATTTATAGAATAATCTCTTAGTTGCCATTCGATATAATGAAAACTAACAAGCCTATGTATACTATGTATATTCGCGTATAACATAATAACCTATTCCGGAGATAACAATATTTGATTAAGTAATAGAGTCTTATACTTTGTTCGAACAATTATTGTTTCCTGAGTGTGGAAGATAAATATGATCAGCTTTACTATACTGTACCTTCAATAATATAACAAGCAACGATATAAAAGAGTTTAGATCAATTTTCACTAGGGTTTATGTTATTTTTATTTCCATTGATATTCCTACTTACAAAATAATAATAAGCAACTCATTTATTAAGTAAAGTAGTTCCTTTTTTAGTATTTTTCGTAGTAAATATTTAACTAACGTCTTGTACAAATTTAACATTATAAATTATTATTAATTCCAAATTAACAATTATTCGTGCTTTTTGTTCTTAGTCAATTATTTGCGATATAAAAATTCTGCTCCCCGGAATCGCACGGTATATTTTGCACTTAAAAAAAGGGCACTTGGATCACTTGGATCAAGGATTTTGAATATCAGTTGAACAGAGAAGGTATTTTGAAGTTAACAAATCACAGTAGTAGTATAGTTAACATTGGTCTTATGGTAGAAACTCCAAATGTTACGTGACTGAAGCCCCATCTTAATGCATTTCTCACATTGGTGTTCTAATACTTTTGATAAAAAGGGAATTCGTACCTCCACCGTAGGGATGACAACAACTGCCGAAATCACACAACCGTTGTGCACACAACGGTTGCGCTGCGACAACCGTTTAAAATAACGGTTGACGGCAACAACTGTTGACCTTGACGTTGCGTTGTCTTTTATCGCTAATACTGAAGGCCGTGCTAGCGTTGACAACTGCCTCAGCACAACCGTTTAGCTTTGTGAATCAGCTTAGTTGCGGATAACCGTGGTCGTGCCGAAAACCGTTGTCGAATAGTTCTCTGTTTTTGGCCGTCTGCTGAGGGCGTTGTTTAACAAAACGGTTGTTGACAATAGTTTTTTTAAGTAGGCCTATTATTTATTTTCTTTGTTAGAAATTATCTGACAACGTTTTAAGTAATTGTTCATCTATTTTAAGTTCAATTCAAATAATTTTAGTTACGATTACTTTAAATGTTACAGTTGAATATGTTCATTTGGTGGTTATCGATAACTGCCAGTTCCGCACAACCGTTTAGCTCGACAACGGTCATCGCTACACAACCGTTGTCAAACAACCGTTGCGTTTTTTCGCCCCATCCGCGGAGTCCACGAAGTAAACGAATCCGCTGTAAATCGTAGTTTTTAATTTTTGGTTTTTGTCTTACTCGGGTTCGTTGTATGTATACACATTTTCTAATTTTTAACATACTTTTAATATTAATATGGTGGTGCTCAACTTCCTCGCCATTTAAATAAAACACAAAAGTGAAGAAAATATTTATATTTTGAAATGAATAGATTCACTTTATTATCCTAAATTCCTTAAGGTAAATATTAATGTTAAAATTTAATTATTAAAAACTATTGTGGTCTAGCTTTTAAATTAGTTTTTGGTTAGTGAGATCTTTCATTAGACTACAATAAATATTAAATTAAAGTAACCTTAAGTGCCAGTAAAGCATTCAAATTCAAATCTGTTTTATAAATACATCCAATATATTAGTAGATAAACATATATCAAATTTATAGTCACATAAACAAAACAACAACAAAATTTGAATTCATAAAAAGTCAAAGAAAAATTAATTAAAGCTATCAGCCAGACAAAAATTCATTTAAAGTACAAAATTCTTGATTTCAAGAAACCTTGGATATGTGGAAGCTTTTAAATATTTTAATTCTAATAAGTAGCTCATTATATATTTTGACACTGGAGATATGGATTTTAAAATGACGTTTTAAAACCAAACCCATTTTTATTTTATATAATTTATAATATTGCATTAAGGAACCTATCATATATTTCAACTGTTAGTTTAATGAATAATGGTATCCATTAACATTTCATACATTTATCTAATACAGTGTCAATTTCTAAATTTATATGACCCCTAAATATTTAATATTAGTGAACAAACATTTCTCTTTAACTTTATCCAAATTTTAACACACACACTCTGTATTTACTTTACATTTCGATACTATGAACACAACATATTGTAATGGAATCCTAAACAGACCATGTATTTAATTTTTACGTGTTTAAGATACAAGTAATTATTGTAATGGCTAATTTAAGTAGTTATTGCTATTTTTTAAAATATTACATGAAACTTGCCGCAATACCGAGGGTTGGAATTGATTTTAACCAATTGAAACGCATAAATAAAATGTTGTTCTTTTTCATTACACATTTTAGAACCAAACGTACGAAAATGAGATAACTTTAACGAATTCCTCTTAAACCTATTCTTCTTAATAAACAATTTCAATTTTGAGCTTATAACTCAAATACCTCAGGAATTGTTCAATCCTTTTTACTTTTAAGAAACGTAACCCCCCTCTAGGCACATTCAGACATCCACAGTCGGGTAGGATGCAAACTGGACAAGGCGTGTCATATATGGTTGAAATAAAAAAAATAAAACCCACCATTAGTTTAGTAGTCATGTATTTCCATTGTTACAAAACGTTCGATATGAATTAAGGTGATATTACTATACAATTATACATGTATATTTACTATACCATCTTCGAGGTATTTTCATATATTGTAGATTCAACAAAAATCGTTGACCAATCAACAACATCATGACAACATCATCATCATCATCATCATCGTTTGACAACATCATGGACATAAAAATAAACGAGTTTACTAAAAACAACTAAAAAGTATTCTCAGGGCCTCAGACTAATATTTCATCTCTAGATTTTATACTTTATAAAACTTGACTGCATACAATGGTATGATATTTATAGCGGTTAGAAGAAAATTTAATGGTAGGAAGGTAATCCGGGATGACTCCTCCGCTTTGTGGAGCAAGCGTAAATGAAAGTAACTTGAATACTGCTCAAGAAATTGAATTTAAGACGTCTGGTTAAAATCTTACATCACGACATACTCTTTTCCTTACGCAACTTGCATTTACCCGGCTCATAAATATATTTGAACTGACAAATGCAATGGCGGCCTAGCACAGTTGAAGACTGTTCAGTTCTATTTGCAGACCTTATCACGACATTAAAGCTCTCCAGGGTCGTTGAGCGGTTAGCAATGGGAGGGTGATGGAATGGTGATGGGTGGGGGAGGGGTGTATTCAGTTTAATCTCAGCTTAAATATCGCGTTCACCGGCTCACCACAATATCAATTTCAGTTAAATTAATACCGAACCCCTGCTAAATATTAAAACATATCAAAAAACGCATTGTGTTTTTATTGAGCGTGAGATGTGGTTTTGACAGGACTGGTCAACGTAGAAAACCTGGAGCCATTGTTTAAGCTCAGTTGCCAGCTTTATACGATGAGTTATATCTGTAAAAGATTTACAAGTAGCCTGTGTTTTATTCTTCTCGAGCGTGTATCGTTAGTTAAAATAATTCAAGAAGATAAGAAGACTTTGTGAAGGCAATGATCGTGTATTTACTTATTTAATGTAAATTGTACAAAAATAGTACAAATATATTTACCAAAATAGTATACAACCGTTAACGGGTTATGTAATGAAATCTTAAGGTATCTAAAGAGCCAAAGCTAATATTTTAATATAACGATCTTGTTAGTGAGTTCAATTCGTTTTTATAAGAAAGATATAAAGGCTACAAAATATGACGCACAAAAACTGCAATCAGTAAATATTACATTGTTATTAAAATAAATAATACATTATCATTCAAATAAACTACATGGCTTTTCGGAGTTAATCTCCTAATCAAAGTTTAATATATAATTTCATAAATAAACAACAAACACATTATAAAACATAAATTCTCAACAAAATATAAACTTTATATTTTGATCAAAAATATATTTAAAATACCTACATCATAAAATTTGAGCCAAACCAATTTGATAATATATTTTATATTATGAGAGCTAGAATGAGTTGTTATAACAGATATAATATTTAATTTCACAAAATATAGACAAATTAAGTGCGATAAATTCTAACATTAGGATCATTAAAAACGCCCTCCGGGTGTTAATCGTCCATAGAGATTTCCCGGCGGCCGTTATATGATATATGAACTTCATATATGCAATAATATCAACCCACCGGTGTGTATATTATTAGTGTATATGCAAACTGTATAGTTTTCAATAAGGGGATCATTCAAGAATTGCATATTTATGCAACGCTAAACATAACAGTTATAAATCAATTCATTAAAATGTCACTATTTAATCTAAATCAAATATGAAAAATAGTATACTTTGTGAATAACAGAGTAAATTATAAAATCGAATTCAGATTTATTTTGTTATTTATTCACAGTTAAGATGTATTTTTAACCTTACAGTTTCTAATGTATATCGGACCTATTTAGCTACCGAGTACCTTCCTATGGGTAAACTTAATTAAATATGGTTTTAAACTATACTAATAATTAACAATACAAATAATAATAATAAGTTGAGTGAGGTTGGTTTTTAGATTCATACATTTCCCAACCTGTATTTCGTTACAAAACTGTTTATATAAAATTTAACCATCTTTTCCAGAATAAAAGAGTTAAAAATCTGTTTCAAATACTACACACATCGATATAAATACTACACGTTGATTGTGAGTTTAAAACAAACAATTAATAAATAGTCAGTTTCGACGACATATTATAATAATTTGATAAATCATTCCAGGAAATTATTTTAGTGTAGATGTTTTGTGTGTGTTTATAAGTCATGTTTTAATAAATTAATTTTGTTGTCTAACTATTTAAATGTAGAGTTTACTAATGTCCAACTCTTAAACTGTTCTTTTTCGAATTAATTTCTGATTTAAAAATAATGATTTATACAAACGACGTTAATAAATTCAATAATGAAACATAGGGCCGTTTATGACAAGTTTCCCATTGAGCGTACTACTAAAGCCCAATTAAGTGTCCAACTGTACCGCCATCAGGCAAGTGTTTGCGTTTAATCTCTTCCAATTGGAGCCATGATCAAGAACCCACCAAGTACTAAGATGAGTTGATAACTACAACTCCCTTGATAACTTCATTACAAGTTACGGTCAACTGACATAACTCTGGGGCATCCTCTACACAATTGAACGTTAAATATGGACTATATAGAATGAAATAGTACATAACAGAAGTTATACTTATCTCATCGTATTTAAACAAGAAATTTGCATCAGAAGTTAAAGCAATTTAAATCAAGTAAATGAGGACAAATAATTTCTAGATTGAACCATTCATTTCACATGTTTTACACTTCTTAATGAATGTTGGTTGGAGTAGAGTATAAAATATACAATAAATAGTCGTATTTTTTTAGCCATAGTAGGACTAATTATTGCACATATTTCACATAGTACAGTTGCAACTATACAGTCGTGTTGATTTTTGTTTTGATATTTTTTTTTTCTTCTACGATGTTGCTTGAAAACCTCAATTCAATCTTTTATCGATAGTTTTAATTGTTGTGATTGAATGCTTACACAAAAATGCAATTGAAAAACATTTTTAAAAAATCTTGAAACTTAGCATTTTATTAAAGAAGTTTAATTAATCAATAATGTATAAGAATTTATACAACTAAAAAGTCAAGGTATATCTCGAATTTTTAAAAGTTGTCATTAGTTAACATATAAAACTATACATATAATGCCGTTAAAATGTTAGTACTTCTCGGTGATGATGGTTGGGCTAAATGTTAAAGCATAGAGACGATCAAAAGATCGTGTGCTTACCGCAGTGATATATCGGCTTAAAAGTTATAAGAAACCCAACAACATCAGCAGTTTGTTGATTTACCACAGTTAGTTAGGAGCATACTCAGCGTTTGGTGACTTGCAGAGGGCTGTGTCAGCAAAGATCCAAACAGCTGAACAAACAGCTGAACTATCATCCCTAACGTCATGTGACAAGCATGTCTACGTCTACAGGATATGTAAGGATCTTTACCAAACAGTGTTATTGGAAAGTAGAAGTAGTGGCAGGTTTAAAAATAACTGATTATGAGCTTTCATCTACTCTGACTATGTAATTCTGCAAAATTTACTATTTCCTGACTTGTTCCCCAAGAAATGGTTTTTTTGATAAAGTGAAATGCTACTATCACTTTTGTCCAATGTTTTCGTTATTCTAAAAAATACGTATGGCAAATTTTTGCATTAAAATATGTGTAGACAATTTATAGAATAATCTCTTAGTTGCCATTCGATATAATGAAAAATAACAAGCCTATGTATACTATGTATATTCTCGTATAACATAATAACCTATTCCGGGGATAACAATATTTGATTAACTAATAGAGTCTTATACTTTGTTCGAACAATTATTGTTTCCTGAGTGTGGAAGATAAATATGATCAGCTTTACTATACTGTACCTTCAATAATATAACAAGCAACGATATAAAAGAGTTTAGATCAATTTTCACTAGGGTTTATGTTATTTTTATTTCCATTGATATTCCTACTTACAAAATAATAATAAGCAACTCATTTATTAAGTGAAGTAGTTCCTTTTTTAGTATTTTTCGTAGTAAATATTTATCTAACGTCTTGTACAAATTTAGCATAGTCATGTTTAATGCCCCGGCAAGCCGGCAGGAATATCTGGGAGTTGAGTTCATTTATTGGGAATGTACCTCCGGGAAATCTGTATTGATTCTAAACCTTACCTCTAGGGAAGCTGGGATCATGGTCAGGCCAAAAGTACTTACAATATTAATGGTTTTGTAAAATTCAACGTCAATAAATTAGTTGTGATTTCATTCTAGATTTTTGTATATAATTTGTGTATAATTTTATAAAGTACTGTCCATTTTATGAAACATTACCCATTTTAACAAATATCAGTTTATTTACGGTTACTTAAATGTATATTGTATATTTACGTATGGTCCAAAAATTTAGTTTAAAATAATTTTGCAGCATTCTCATAATAATCTTTTCCAGTTTCAAGACAATTTAAGATAATTTTTTGTTTCAATTATTAAAATGTTTTATTTGAAAAAAAATGTATTGATGGCCAAGTATTCGATTTAATATCTCAATGTTTGTGTTATTTTTTGTTCGCTGTAATCATATTCAAATGTATCCAGTCATGTAGCAGCTGTTGCCGGGATGTAATCTCTCTCTCGCTCTCTGTCTCTCTCTCTCTCTGTCTCTCTCTCTCTCTGTCTGTCTCTCTCTCTCTCTCTCTCTCTCTCTCTCTCTCTCTCTCTCTCTCTCTCTCTCTCTCTCTCTCTCTCTCTCTCTCTCTCTCTCTTCTCTCTCTCTCTCTATCTCTATCTCTATCTCTCTCTCTCTCTCTCTCTCTCTCTCTCTCTCTCTCTCTCTCTCTCTCTCTCTCTCTCTCTCTCTCTTGTATGTGTGACATATGCCGTACAGTGTTAAATATTGAAGTGTTATTGATTCATGCTGCCGATTTTTAAACAGTGAAACAGTAATAATTATACAGAGCAATTTTAATACAAAATAAGTGTAAACATAATTTTTGGAGGTTAAAATTAACAGACTGTAAATACTATAATTATAAGAGGATAATTTTTGTATTAATTTAAACATTTTTCAAATCTTATATAATACGCTAAGCCGTTTTTTGTAAGAGAACTCCACCGTTATTTCTGAACCGATTTTAACGATTGAGGTACCAAAATATTTTACCTGATTTATAGTTGTGCATAAAGGTTTCATTTTTCGATATTTTTAATCTGAAGGGCACAGACCGCCCTCAAAGTTAGATTTTTGCCCATAAAAATAACATTAGAAATAATTTGATTTGAATTACAGCTGTTATACATTATAGAGAGATTATCAGCAATACCATATGTTACAGGTAAGGTATATTTTTACCTACGCAAACAAAACAAATAATTTTCTAAATTGTTTTGAAGAATGAAATGTTGTATAAAACGGAGACATTAAAATTGTTATTACAATTTGTTTATCTGTCTGTCTATTTATAAGTCACACAACGCAATCTGTGAACGGGTTTTACAAAAAAAATCCGTACTGAATTAAATAAAATATGTTGCCGATTTTCTTGTGAAGGAGGGAACCTTTCGGCTGTTTAACATCATAGGACATCATTAGGGTTATGCCCCTTTGTCCGGCACTGCTTCAAAGTCGATCTTAAGGATACAGGTTTACACAACCTTTCACTACAAAATGCACCATATTTGTTCTAATGAGCATTTAGTCAGCTTATTATATTTTATCACAGGAAGGATAAAACACGTCATCTTTACTACTCAACAATGCATGGCAATGAATCATTGGGTACGTAACACATAATGCGGCATGGTATTTAAAGCTCAGTTTATCTAGGTAGTCATTGTGATTTTAATACTGAATATATATATATATATATATATATATATATATATATATATATATATATATATATATATATATATATATATTTAAAAAAAACAGTTGTGTGATTATTCCCGTTCCAGTGAGACTCGGCCTCAAACTTCCTTCATTATTTCCAATTTAATTATTTACTTACATTAGATACTTACTAGACCGATTGAACAAATATTCGGTAGAAACACAGCAGGCAATGCACTATAATCAGAAACAGGCCTATTCTTTCCCGCCCATATGTTCTTTGGTACTTATCTGCTCCGTCGGCCTTTAAAATTGTAATTTAATCATCACTGACGTTAGTAGTTAACTGAACTGATTGAGTATACATTTGTTAGGAGGATAGTTAATACATAAGAATAAAACCTTTGCCTACTTCTGCTCCAAAAATCCTTTACTTTAGGGCTCTTCAAATGTTGGACCTAGCGAATTTATTGGTTAATAAGTGTGCTCTAATCAGACCTCATCCATGGAAAAATATATTATTGTGTAGAAAAATATTCGAAAAACTAACATAGGGGTTTTGGTTAAGATTTGTAAATAAAATCTAATGAATCATAACAGGTGTTCAAAAGCAACCATTCAAATGTAAAAATAACACTCACTTCGTAAAGTAGCATGCAATTTTTGTTAGAATAGTGATTATAATCAATATATACTTAACTTTAAATATACATCATTAGGTTATGTATACATTGTGAGAACCATTCAAACGGACGTTTTTTAAAAAAACGGACATGCCCAAAATGAAATGAAACGAGCAAATAAGCAAACCAAATGCGCTCGCCTTTGAGCGCAGCCATGATTATAAATACTCTAGGCATTTTTAACAAACTGACGGGCTTTTCGAGCAAAGCTCGGTCTTTCAGGTACTTTAACTAACTTCTCAAACATAACATTGTACTGTGATCGCGAGCGAAGCCGCGACGGGCTACTAGTATATTTAAATGTCAGTACAAAAATATTAAAAAGTTAAGCGTAGTGTTTTGTTGCCATATGGGGGGACAATTATACACATTATATAATGGTATCTAAAAGTTGTACATCTTAAAAAACTATAATTGTTAGGTAAATTACAAAATGTTTTAGAATTTAGTATACATAGTGTAAACTGTCGTTAAATAAAAAAATAAAAACAATAATGAGTTGAATACATTTTTTCATAGAATATTCCTCATTTTACGTAGTTGAGAACCTGACTCTCAGTTTTTCAGATTTCCTCTATCTGCACAGGCTTTGGATTTTAAATGTAATGCGAAGATATAAGTTTCTGGTATTTAAATATTCATATGTTATAAGAAATATTGTCATTATATACCTTCAAATGAGTGTTTTTTATAATTCACTTATTTAAAAAAAGTTTAATGTTTTTTAAAGTCATATGTATACATTTCACGAGTTAAATTGGCGCCGTCAGCATACATATACGCATATTACACAGATCAGTAGAAAAACAATGAAACATATTAGTAACAAAGAATATGTTAATATTATTACATTTCTTTACATTTCTATACTAAAAAAATATCATAAAGGTATTTTATTTGTAAAGGTTGTTAAAAATGAACGTTTATCTAATTTCACAAATATGAGTTTTGGCCTAAGAAAATACGCACAAAAGTATGGTGGTACAGTTGTAATGTTTTATTATAATTTGCTTAGGGGCAGTCAATTACATGCGAACGATTTATCTGACAAATATTCACGAAAATCATTTCAAAAAATTATTTGAAAAAATGAAAGTAAATGGAAGTTAGCCGGAGATCGGTCTTGGGGGTTTGAGCTGTGCAGGAATGGGCATTAATTTAAGCAAGGTTGGGTGTTGATGAAAGAAGAATTTAATATACTGATGAAACCAAGCTAGAGGGAGAACTTAAAGTAGAATGAGTCAACGCCTTTCAAACAATAGAGTTTATTTATTTGTTTCGTATATCACTAGAGCTGTTGTTCTGCTTTCATTTTATTATATTGCATTTAATATTTTAATGTATAACTTAGCTGATGTACCCGTTCTTCGCACGGGTTAGAAAGGTTGATATCTTGAAATAGTTGTTCTTGCTTCTGCTCTTTAAGCTGCCAAATGGAAGTATCCTGAGCTGTTCGAATTACTGCTTCTGAATCTATACTTCCTTCTGAAGAGTAAACATTGAAACATAGTACATTTACGAGACGTAGCCCGAGGGGACTTTAAGCAAGTGAATAAGCCTATGAGTTGCACGGGTTCAAGATCTACCTTTGCGTAACGATTCAGCTTAGTCGGTTCAGTAGTTTTTGCGTTTACCCGGAACAGCAGACAGACAGACAGAAACCACCTCTTCTTTATAATTTTAATGTATAATACAATGGTTTAAAACTGGTTTCAAAACGTTAACCGAAAGGTACGTGATTTTAACGTGTATTGACTGATGAATTGTTCACCAGAGAATCTTTAAGCCTTTGAGAACACAAGTCTTCCACACGGAGAAGCTAAAATAGTAGCTCGAGCGGTAATGCATATCCTACCACCGTGCATCATGTACAAACAAAAACGGCACCTCATGCACTCTATTATGCGGAGTAATAGAGTATTGTTAATAAGGATATTGTCAAGTTCATTATTGGTTTGTTTATTCGTCAGACTTAGAAGCTAAAATTGTTGCTAATGGGGTAATGCATATCCTACCACCGTGCATCATGTACAAACAATAACGGCACCTCATGCACTCTATTATGCGGAGTAATAGGGCATTGTTAATAAGGATATTGTCAAGTTCATTATTGGTTTGTTTATTCGTCGGACTTAGAAGCTAAAATTGTTGCTAATGGGGTAATGCATATCCTACCACCGTGCATCATGTACAAACAATAACGGCACCTCATGCACTCTATTATGCGGAGTAATGGAATATTGTTAATAAGGATATTGTCAAGTTCATTATTGGTTTGTTTATTCGTCAGACTTAGAAGCTAAAATTGTTGCTAATGGGGTAATGCATATCCTACCACCGTGCATCATGTACAAACAATAACGGCACCTCATGCACTCTATTATGCGGAGTAATAGAGTATTGTTAATAAGGATATTGTCAAGTTGATTATTGCTTCGTTTATTCGTCGGACTTAGAAGCTAAAATTGTTGCTAATGGGGTTATGCAGATCCTACCACCGTGCATCATGTATAAACAATAACGGCACCTCATGCATTGCATTTTGTGGAGTGACAAGGTATTGTTAATAAGGATATTGTCAAGTTTATTATTGGTTAGATTATTCATCACACACAGATGATCAAATTGTGTAGCTCGTTTGGTAATACGCTAGGTAATTCATCTTCCACCGCCACACCGCTCGCCGTGCGTCACCCTAAAACACAAGCGGCACCTCACACACTGGATGATCCGAAATAACAGGGATTTTCCACGAGAAACCTGTCAAGGTATTATTGGTTTGGTTAATTTCCACTCTCAGAAGTTCAAATTGTAGCTCGTGCGGTAATTTGTTAGGTAATCTATCTCCCACCACCATCTATCATATACAAACAATACATTGACGTCATACACTCTGGTGCGTAGTGACAGCGGATTATTCAAAAGGAAATTGTCACCTCGTCAATTATTCAGTACATTACAGCACAGACACTCGTTCAGTATTACTCAACTGTCAATAACTACATTTACAAAAACAGACTATTTATCTAGCATAATTTCGTTTCATAATTGTGTAGCATCGAACACAGACAAAATAATTTCCAGTGATGAAAAATGTCCGCAATATTTGATTAATTAACAAATAAATAAAATATAAATTCCAAACTAATAAACGTAGCACATTCCGTTCGTTCCAATAGATGGCAAACTTTATCATTGAACCATAAATGAAGGAAAGAGGAAATGTTTTAGAGTCCGAGTTGGCTCATGTACGCTCCATTCGTCACTTTTATAGCTCGAGATGCCTGCGTGAAGCGGTGCACGTATTTATCGTGGTTATCGCACGGAATATGGGAGTTGATAATAAATAGTGAGAGTTATGTTAGTTCGACATATATTTTGGGCTAAATTAAATGTATGCCCTCTTTCCTCAAAGAATCAAATTCAACTTGAAGAAATATCCGTTAGATACTTTATCCTATATTGTTTTTGTTTTTTTTTATAAGACTAGTTCAGAACGTCTGTGCCATTAAATGCATGCAAGCATGCATGTGTTAAAATTATAAACATTGACGTATATATTTTATAATGACTCAGCATTTCCAAAACTAGTCATCTGCTAGGAAAAATAAAGGTTTATAACCGATTTGATCTAAAGTAAAATAGAGATCACTATATGAAAATCAAACGAGTTCGCACACAGCACGGTGACGCGAGGGAAGTGAATTTCAACTTAAAAACTTTTCAAACTCAAAATCAGTGTAAAAACGTACATTTATTCCAATTTTTATTAAAATCTGGAAACAGTGATTTTTTTGCTGTTCTGATGCTCCTGGTTTCATTTACCTGCAAAGCTGGGAATACAATTTTGCGAATTATAATGTTAGGAGAAGGTCCAGACAGGCTTGAAAGTAGGCGTGAGGTTGCTGGGGATGATAAAAGTACTCTAACTGAGGAATAACAGGCTTTTATAGTGTAAAACCCCCATAAGACAACGTACTGTGTTTAGTCGAAACACATTTACTTTAATAACTCGGTAAATATGTATGCTATAATGACGACAGAGGGCTTAAAACTTTCGCCTCACTAATTCCCATCTTTTTCCGACCCTTTTAGGACCCAAAAACGCAAAATTTGAAAGATTAATCCCCAAAAAAGGGGTTTAGAGTTTTCCGATTGTTTTGCCCAACGACCTTGTCCAACTGATTACAGAAATGAACGTCCCTACCAGATTTAAAGTAAATCAGACAAAAAATGCGACCGCTAGATTGCAAACACACACACACTCACACACACACACACACACACACACACACACACACACACACACACACACACACACACACACACACACACACACACACACACACACACACATATATATATATATATATATATATATAATTTTGAACGACCCCCAAAACGCTTTCAGGGGGTCACGTTAGGAACTTCTATGGTGGTCCCGGGCTTAAGTTTCACCGTGCCGGTCATGCTAATAGTTCACTTTCCAAAGGAAATTCACTAATAATCGAGATGCAGTATAAGAGATATGACATCTCAGTAGCCTAACAGTTAGTGTCTATAAGATTCAAGGGGTTCATGGTTCCATTCTTGGGATGTCCACTGAAGTTGAAGGGTTTGGAACGCTTTCCCTTAGAGGGTTAATTTGCCATTCACAAAATATTTTTAGCATTTAAATCAAATAAATTCTAGCAGGGGATATGTTACGAAATTATCAGCTTGTTAAAAGAGATTCCTAAAATCATAATAGTATACTCTTCAGGATTTATAATATTGATTTTTTCATGATTTCCTCAAAACAATCTCCAGTATTGTTTATGAATACCATACAACACTTGATCTTCTTAAACAAGAAACGCATATTAATTTATAATATAATTTTTAAGGCAGCACAAGAGTTCATAACATCACATTTTACTTAAAAATAAAAAGGTTTATATTTTCGGCAGCCAAGTTTCAAAGTTTTTTTAAGGTCTATATTAAATGTTACAAGGTAAATGTCCAGCCCTGGCATATTTTACCTTGCGGACTTTGTTGGTAAGGCAACTTTCAGCTCATCCAAAGGCTACTTGGAGCACAAAGGATAAAAACTCCTTCAGTTGTATCCGTATAAAGCTCTTGTGAGTTTATATACAGTACTATAAATCAATCCACTTGCCGCATGTTATACAACATCCAGATAATACTAATAATTGCAACGAGGAATAAATTTGCAATATATAAAAATTTTTAACTAAGTATGTACTTAGTTAAACATTTTTATATATTGCAAATTTATATATATAATAATTATAATATTATATATATAATTTATATATAATATATATAATATATATATTATTATTGTATATATTATTATTTATATATATTGTTTATATATATAATATATATTTATATATATTTATTTATTGCATATGTGTGCGACTCTCTTAAAGTTTATATATATGAACATTATGCAACAGGAGGATTCAAATGCTTTGGAATTTGTATAATGTTTGTCATAACCTGTTATCGAATACTATGTGCAACGTTAGTCATGAGAAGTTGAATTGCCATAAGTGAATTGGATGAGACATCTGCATAGTTTAAACATGTTTTTATGTAACATTAAAGTTCAAATATAATATTTTGCTATTACTTTGCATTTTTAATTATGTTTATTTGATTTTTATAGGAATATTCATTAACTAACTCATTAAAAACGTATGTGCGTCAGCGATGGTAAAAGCCATAACAGACAGGCAACACATATTTTTTCCTAAGATTATATTATATTGACTGATAAATATTAACAATGAATTACACAACAATGAAAACTATCAATTTTCATAATTATCTGGCTTTTATATTTCCATTTTCAATTCAGTCCAATTCAAAACTTATTTAATTGTGTACATTTCAAAAATATACAAGAATGGCGTCAAATTATGAACGTAACTTACAACGTACTTATTTCCCCAAGCAACAAGTATTGCGTGTGTTTATGAAAACAACTTTAAAGGTTAGGAACCAGGAATTCAAACTAAATCACTTGATTTACTAAATTTATTTAGAACACGTCAGTAATCTGATTTATTAATAGTGATGACGATATTGTTCAACTGCACCTAGAATTTACTGAGATTCATATCAGGAAGATTATTTTGTTAACCTTCTGCTAACTCAGAGTCAAAATAGCATTTCAAGTATTCGCAAATTACACTCAAACTAGTACATTCTATTCTAATTAATGTTGTGAAACAATGCCTGTATTTCCAAATTGTCTACACTGAAAAAATGGTTCCATATAATATTCATACATTGAACCATTGCATATCAATATTGATAACAACTACCGGATGTTTTACCCTGTAAATGTTGAAACCACCAATTCCATATTTTTGTATGTTGGAATTTTACTGGATAATGCATTGAGTATTAGAGTCTTCTGTGCTAACGCTCTTAGTATGCTAGGGTCTTTTGGACCGATGCTTATAGTATGCTGTACATTTTTGGATAGTAATTTTAGTATATTGGAACCTTTCCAGCTGGTTTATACTGGGTGATTGATACATGAGCAAGGTTTTGTACATTAAAAGGATTGGAGTATATGACAAACTTAAAAAGGCAGCCCCCTCAAGTTTTTGTTTTGTATGTTGATAATTTACAATTTGTTCTTGGCAAAAATTGTTTCCAAAATGGTGACCAGCTTTAAAGTGTTTAGTACGAACCCCAACTGTTATGGTGTTTTAGAGCTAATAGGAAATTTATATATATTTGAATTATTTTCTATTTGCACTTTATCATTGTGGGTAAGAAGATAAGACAGCATAAGTTAATATTTTAATTACAAGTATTTCAAACCTAATCAGCGGTTATCTTAAAACCTGAAAGGATAAATTTAAAAAAGCCACGGTTTAATTCTTTGCGGAGAATTTCGTCTTCAATTTTAAACATCCTTATAATACCCGGTTTTATGACTCGCGCTTTTATTATTTTTATTATTTATGCAAGCTCAGCCATTTATTTATGCTCAGCCATTCATAGACATGTATGATGCCCGTATTAGAAAATCGAAATTGTTATTATAGTTGTTGATTAAAAACAAAACTACCTTTCTATAGCTTAAAACATTCACATGGCAACTCAATGCAACAGATTAATTATATTAATTAAAAGATAACATGTCTCTATGAATAATATTCTATAAAAACTTTTATGCATTTTTAGGTTATAACCAAACATCAACATGACACATTATAATATAATTAACTGATCTTTAAAATACAGGCGCACACAAACCTAATACAGTGGTTTTAATACTAACAATATCAGAGTTTTCGTAAAATAATGTAATTATATACGACAAAATTTGGTCCTACAGAGGGTTTTACACCGAAATCCAAGTATCATGTTTGCAGTTAATTAGCAGTAACTTAACCGTCACCCTCCACAACCTAATATTGATCTTGATATCTTTTCATGTTATAAAATGTTCATTACTGTGTTATTTAAATACTAATATGCCATAGCTATACAGTCTAACTATAATAATTGTAATTCCATATATTAAGTTTAAGAATGTTAGGTTGGGAATTAATAAATCATTTATATATTATTGTAAGCACGCTTAACATACAAACTAAATCCAAGCAAAATGTTTTCAATCTTGATATAACACACTATTTACGTTATATTGTCTGTTAGCTTTCTTGCTCACCGAAGTTGATTGACAGAAACAACAGAAAAAGAACAACAAACAAACATTCCTCGACGAGATTAAATTGCATTTTGACTCAGTTGGTTGGCAAAATTTCACATTTCGTAGACTGTTTTATTTCGACTATATTTAATGTGTTATTATTTAATATATTCGTGATTTTTCATAATAATAATTTATGCCTATAAATGATTATGAGCTCGTTTACACCTTCTATTTTCTTCGATTTGATAAATACAAATTTCCAAATCCTTGACTCTGCTTTGATACTATAATAATCCGCTACAGGAAACAATTTGACTGAACAATTGGGCATCCCTTAGTTGGCTAAATCCTGTACTAATGATGTATTTGTTTTGTAGTGGGTTAACACAGTCTCTTATTACCCTTTTCAAGGATCGAAAATTATAAAAAACAATTTAAAAAATACTTGTACTGTTAAAAAAATATCTTTAGTGTTGCAAGACGTATTTTACTTGTCCTGTTGAAAAAATATGTAAACTAATAAAATTACAATGGACAAAAAGTATGAGATAAATATTTTTAAATTAAACTAATCTTACCGATATTTGGTGACGCTTATTGAGGTTTTGATTTCATTAATGATGGAATGAATTAGAATAAGAGTTTATTTTAAATTTTACTTCTTCATTGTGTTTAAGTTAACTTGTATAGTTTTTTAAAGTTCATACATGTACCGCAATTATTGTTCATAATATTGAAGACTCAATGGTGCTTCTTTAAGAGCTATGCATTTAACTCAATATTATACATCATTGACTCAAATTGACACACTTAAAATTGTATTCCGAGTACAAAAGCTAATGTCTACAATAATAAAGAGGAGGTAAAATAATTAAATATATTTTGGGAGGTTTTGGCATTACAGTTCAATCTAACGGTGAGTGACAGGGCAATTTACCTTATAATTTGGTTATTCTTTAATACAGTATGCATAAATCCGTCGTCATTTTAAATAATACGAATCTGTTAAATATCTAATGCTCTTTTTCATGGCGATACACTGTAAGACTATATTATTTAGACTAAGTTATTTAGTCTTACGTAATACGAGGCATGTTTTTTTAAGTAAATACCGCTTTTGAATTCCACAGTTTTAGCGCTTTGGTTGGTATTCCTGCACGCTGTGATGTGTACCTATATCTTTTGGCAAGCCTAGCACGCAACTACGGCAAAAATCAATCGGATTTTCAATTGTTTGTGAGCATTCAACATGGCGCCACCGATTGAGGTCCCTGCCGACTGTGAAGTGATTCAAAGTCTGAGGTTTAAGGGTGTGAAAGCGGCTGAAATTCATCAGGATATTAGTGAAGTGTATAAGAAAGTGTTCAATGCCTCTATTGTCAAGAGGTTATTCCACACCTGTGACAAATTGACTTGAAAAATTATAACCTTTCTCCACGTACTGCTTAAGACAAGTGATCGCCCTTCCCAAAAGCTTGGTTTTGAAGCGTGAGCAAAACTTTCAATAATTTAGTTGTTCATTAACAATAACGTAACAAACACTTCTAAACACTTAAGGAAACTCATAAGATAGCGACGAACTGTAAATCGTCTGTTCTCTTTCATGTTTTTATCAACTTTATGCACCAAACCAGTAATGACAGAAGGTCGCCCACTGCGTTCCTCGTCATGAAGATTCATGTGGTCATATGGAAATAATATAATCCATTTGTGTGTCTTTCTAGTATTTATTTTGTTTTTTCCATACACTGCACTGTAATCCTACAGGCTGATCTCTTTATAATTCTTAAAGAGACTAAATCAAGCTGATAAATTAAAATTCTCTGTGAAACATAAAGTTATTTTTTAGCGCGGTATTTAATGAGCAAATTACTTAAAACAATATTGACTTATTCAGTAGTTTCTAGTAAGTTTATTTACACCTTAAATGAATTATATTTACTAAAAACTCGATTCTTAAGTAAAGCATAAACAAATTTATCTCAGTTAAGGTAATTTTAAAATGTTTCAGAATATTGGTGTTTCTAAAGTAAGTTAGTTAAAAGATTTATTTGTTTTAAATGACTATGTTTTCCTCGTACCGCGTACTTTGAAAGGCCTTGCTGCTATTGTTTGTGGGGCTAAATATTAGATTGCATCGCAATTTATTTTAGCTTTTAATTAAATTTAGAATTTATATAGTGACAACAATGTTTGGTAATATATAATTTTAATAACTATTTTAACTTAGAAACAAGACACAACTGACAAACAAGCTTATTTGTTCCTGCTATAAATTTGAATCCACAAAGTTTTTAAATCCAATATAAAGTCTTGGTTCATTTCATCCTCTTTTAAGTTTTATGTTGAAATTCAACAACGTCTTACAGCGTGCTTTATTGCGCTTGTTTATAGTTATATAACTTTTTAAAGTGTGATACTATATACTCTCTGTACATTCTAAATATCATGAACCAAAAATATTATGTAGGTAGTGACTTTACAATGGCAAATACACTGTTTTGTAAATAAACTACTCAGTAGTACCGGTATGATGGCAAAAAATTAAACATAATTTATTTTATTAGTACAACTTACCTTAATTATGTTTGGGACATGAGTATTCTAATCAATTGGCATGCAAATATAAATAACAAAATCTATATAATTGATTTCTATGAATTGTAATTCTGTCGTTGTATTAGTTTTTACGTTTTTATATTCAAAAGTGTATTACTATTTGCTAATGTTAATATTAAAATCTTCATTAAATCAATCTATAAATATGTAATCATGTCGATTGCCGTTTATAAATTATTAAACTAATTAATTCAAGTTATTCCCACTTAAGGGTCCCAATTGTAAAGTCGAAGATAGGATTTAAAAGCGAGTGAACGATACAGCAAGTAATTTGAGGAAGGAGCAAGCAAAACAGGTGTTTCCCCTTACCAATAATAGCATAAAACTACCTTAATAGTGTTTAAATACTTTGAAAATCCAGCGGAAAACATAAAACTTTAGATAATTATACAAAATATATGAATGACTACATAACAATAATTGTATTGTTACTATTGTTTATTGTTACAGTTTATATACACACTACGGCTTGTTATTATTGTTGTATATTTTTTGTTTAATTGATATTAATGATTGTTAAATGACTTATTGTAACTATTTTTTTTTATTGAAAAAGTTTATAAACATATTATTCCATATCTGTATCAAGTTTTATAAAGCTCTTGCTGTTGATAAATAAATTAATAAATTATAAGTACGAAAAAGACTCCCTAAATCTAAAAGCACTATTGATTATATCTATTAAACTTTCTGACTTTGTGATATTTGGTTTTATAATCCGACAGAGAAAAATTACAACATTTTTGTTCTATAACACAGTTTTAACTTCCTGCTTAGGTTACTTGTGATTAGGGCCTACTTCACTTTTGGGTCGTATGATAACGGCCAAAGTGATTGAATTGAGTTAATAAGTGATTTTGTAAGTGATGTTATCTTTATAATATCAAGCTTTGTAAGTTGTTTATGATGTGGTGCTTCACACAGTTAAATAAACCACATTTCACCATTTCTTTTAGATGCACAGTTTTAGAGGGTTAAAGAATTTAAATATTAAACTTATAAAGTGTGTCGTCATTTGAAATTCATAAAAGAAAGTTTTACTACAATTACTGAATATTTAATTTCATTAACACAGAAGGTTTTTAATGCGTTTATCTTGAAAAAGTAATTTGTGTAATTTTTTTAACAATTATTAGTAAGCAAATTGATGAGAATTTAAACTACTAATAATATCGGGATCCGAGCAACCAGTCAGTAAAAAGCCCAGAACAGTCTCCTTCTCTTTAGTAAAATAAACTAAACTGGATACAATAAATTCAGGATCGCAACACAGCAAAATATATATTTACACTTATTCTGTACTTACGGTAAATATACATACAAAGAGTCAATCACACTGAGTGGTTTCTCTAATTTGGCTTGATCATGACCGGTGTGACTGGTTGAAATCAATCGCCTTCTAGTACCTTATATGTATATTTTATCCTGTCTATAAGTTTTGACCATGCTCTAAAGTTTACGCTAGTAAATATTTTTGATTATTGATCAGTATAAATAAGTTTGAACATAATTCGTAGAGTTGTGATACGTAATTTATTGTTTTCCGGTTAACAGTAAAAGCACATATCATACATACTCAAGACGATCCAAACAAATCTTCTCTAACATATTTTGTCCAATAACCTACAACCGAGCAGATGTAACCTATTACAAAACTCTTTAAATCTACTAATTCGTTTGGTGAAAATTATTATAATCTTTAATTAGTGCTCAATCAAATATTTGATTATGAAATAAAAATTCAACGTGCCCATTACAATACCTTAATCCCTGAATCTTTTCCTTATTTTACTAATCTATATATATAATCTATCTATATATATAATATCTATAATTATATTCGTTGATATAAATGTGTAGTTGAGTGGTTGTAAGTTATATTTAAAAATGATATTATTGTAAAGCATACGTAGTGGGATGAAAGAGTGACCATTGATTTAAGCCGAGTGCAGTAATCTAAATAGCCTGCAGTGAAGCGTGACGGCAATCACAACCCGTCGTTTGCATTCGTCAGTGACAGTTGACTGAACACTAAATAATTTATTATTTTGGCTCTAATTCTTTATATCCTACTTTATATTTGATCTTTGACAAATGTCAAGTTTTCTTTCAAAAATCGTCTAACTACCAATTACATTTTACATGTGATATTTTCAGGTAACCACATTTATTCATACAATTCTTAAAATATGACAGGACATCCTTGTATTTTACCTGTATGTTTGTATGGATATTTTTTAAACGCATAAAGGTTAAAATTAACTTACTGCAATACATTATTTAATCCTAGTACAAAGCAAACGTTAATGGAGGTAAAAGATGCGTTTGAAATAAATTAGTTGAAAGGGTAAAATGAGCAATGAACTTGAAAATTTGAGTAATCTCCAAATAATATATATCATGTTATTTAAGGAATTACTTCGGATATTTTCGGACAAATATGTTATAGAAAATGTCTGCAATATTTACTTAAATAACCTATACTCACCATCACCAGCAATGAATTTTAAACAAAGAATAAACATTGAATATCAGCACATCAGTAGTAATTGAAATGGGTTCAGCCATTATGTCTATGGTTAGATCTTTTATAATTATTTTGAAGTTATTGTTTACATATACATCGAAATTTGTGTAAATTATGAGCATTTAAGTACATTTTTATACTGCAATGTTGCAGTGATGCAAACAATTCGAACACTATCGAACTGGATATTTCCTTAGCATCTATTTTTTACAATTACTGGCTATTAGCGCTTATTATTATTTATTTAGCCAGGATATCAATATCAAATTGTATTAGCACAAATTAAATACATTAAATAGTTTTACCTAAATTTAGAACTTATAATTAATCTTGATTCAGTAATAATTTGTTTCATGAAATAATGTTTTTTCTTCATGTCTTCTTTATTCTCTTTTCCACTGGGATATTTCAACCACTATATTATGGCCTTAAATTAGTAATAAATTTATTACTATCACCATTTGTCTTAATAGTATCTGCTGTTCTATTGTAATCTAGTTTTGTAGGCTTGATTTAGAATGAATCTATAAAACCCTTGATTTTGTTTTCTACCGCCCCAATGACCCTTTAGAAACGGTAAAACTGGGAAATAGTTTATGCAAACTTAGCATTAACAAGTATTAAAGTCATTATCTAGAGGAATCTAAAATATGAGGTACGTATTAAAAACAGATACATACGCACAAACGGGAATTGGAGCGCAAAAGGACCTATGTTTACATAACAAGCTTTGTTTGTTTTGACCCAAGAAAAAGGTTCCTTAAATTTCCTGAGGGAGTTTGGAAACGGCCTATACACAGAAAAATATTCTCTTATGTTTTTTATTAAATATAAAACAAACTTTTGTTCATAAAATTATTCTCACACAACAAAAAAGGTGACATGGGTTGTGAAATATCAGCTTTTATCTGCCAATTATGATTTTACTTAATTGTTAATATATTCGGGGTTTTCCTTTATGAAGAGTGAGATAATCAAGAATGTTTCAAGCCAAAATTTGAACGAACAAACCAATTCCTTATTTTATAAACAATGAAAACCTTTTAATAAACAGTTTAAAGTTAGTACCTAGACTCGGCACCTCCAAAATATATGTTTTCTCTATAGGAATAAAATGGCAACAATTTAGGGCCAGTAAGGTGGAGGGCCAAGTTTGGAGTGTAAAAAGCTATCCAAAACTGTTCTAATGACAATTGACAAAAATCACGCAAAAATACATAAAAAATAACATGACAACCTTGCCAGTGGAGAACGCCCCTCCTCTCTAAGGAGGGGCATTTAAAACGTGGGATCCATCTTTCAATAAATGCTTAAAGATTGAGATTAGATCAAATGACGAAACGGTTACAAAAGTCTAACGTTATTTTTAAAATCCCATAACATTTAGCAGGGATGTTCTATACACCTCCTTTAATTAATTTAATTAAAGCCAAAACTAATTTAAAATTCCAAGAAACAGTCGAGAATCTGTTTTTCTGAGTGGGGAAGAGAATATTTAAATAATTTTCCTGAACGAAGACCTAAAGCTTTCGAGTTCGGTAGATTTATTATATAAGCATGTAAATATCTTTGTCCGTTCATGTAATGGGATTAAAGCCAATCAAACAATGACTACTTGATAACATATGTGTTTAAGGTTTTCCCTTACACCATATATTTTTCTTTTTGCGAGTAAATTTTTGTTTATTCTACAATTAATTCGTAACATTTTACCCAAATATCTTCTATATCAGTGTTTATATGATTATATAATAATCTAAAATATTTCATAAACTGCATAAAAAATAGCATCTGAGTACAGAGTAGACCTAAATGTCATAGTTTATATTTAGCCAAAGCATGGAAGGAGTTTCTAAAGGGTCACTGGGGCGGTAGAAAACAAAATCAAGGGTTTTATAGATACATTCTACATCAAGCCTACAAAACTAGGTAACAACAGAACAATGGCTAGAACAACATTCTGTATGAAAATGTTTTTTCTTCTTTTATTTTCATAATGGTAAAACATTATAGTGATACGGATTAATGGTGAAGACGTGACAGGGTCATTAAGTTACCCCACAATATGTTAGAGTAACCTCAACCCATGAATCACTTAAGCTTTAAGCTGGTCAACCCTAGGTTAATTTACTCTCTAATACGGATGATCTGTTGAGCAGATCGGGGTAGGTGCTATACTTACACGAAGAATTTGTTGTATTTATCCTAGGTCAGTCTACCTTCCAGCCTAAATGATATCAAGAGTTTGAAGGACAAAGGTCTTTAAAGACTCCTTCCAGATGGTAAGTAATATCACAGATGAAACTAATATTTGTTTCATCTGTGGTAATATCCGTTATTCCCTTTAAGTACTTGAACTGAGAAAAGAGTTTTTACCTAGTTAGAAGGGAAGCTTATTTTATTTATGGCATAGACCAGTTTGGAAACCGTATGTGGATGGATATATTTAAACACGCTTACCCTAAAATGAACCCATTATTAGAACATTTTATTCGAAGTTTATCTTTAATCTGTATTTAATTTAACGAACATTACTTTATCAGCGATTTAACATAAAAACATGTGGGATAAATAAGTTTTATATTTTGATCAACCTTTTCTGATAAGGTAGGACCGAACCTAATTCAATTTCAATGCATTTTCAGAGAGACGGCGAGAGAGTCATTGATTGTGGCCGGGTAGTATGCGACTGTAATAGACCACAGTAAAGCGTTGTGGCCAATCCCAATCCACAGTATGCACTCCTCGGCGACAATTGATTTAACTCGATACGATTCATGGATTTTCTAACGTTAATTTTGTATGGTATTATAAGATGGAAATATGGCTATAAGTTGCAATATTTTTAAAAGTCTATTTACAAATTTAAATTGGTTTTACTTTTCTTTTATTATTAATAACTATTTCATATGGCATAGAGCTCGACTATTGAATTTCTCTTTATACACTATGGTTTGTTTTATGTTTAAACACAACGCTGGATTTGTAATTAAAACAAATATTTCATATAGCAAAAATAATGTGTTATTGCTTTCAGCACTAGCTGAAACTAATTCCTATAATTTTATCATTGAAAAATGTAGTCGTTCTACTATGTGCTCGAACAGAGCTTGAGTATTTACAAAAAATCAAACTATGTCGGCAAACAAAAAAAAAACTTCATATGTATTTGTACTTTTCATATCAAAAGTTACAACTTCAAAATAAAAAAAAAATAAATCAATAACATTCAAACAATTCAAACCGGCTAGTGAAGTAAAAGTACTTTACTTTTTTGATTGCCATCTTCTGAAATTGTGTATTTAAACAGTGACTTCTGTACTTGTAGCCTTCATGGGTTGCGTAAAAGAAACCCCTTGTATTTATAGCTCATAAAAACAGAAAGCTAAGTATGACAAAGTTGACAAGGTTTTAATGAAGGAGTTTGTAAGCATTACTCTGTTAACTCACTGCAACTAAAAATAATATAGATTTTCTTTATATTAACACTCGTGCAACCTCTGTTCTTTTAATTTTTTAAATACAAATAATTATTTTAAATTTTTTGGGTGATACCCTTTAATATTGAAATGAAGCGGAAATCCTTTGCCAATCTTAATCAAATACAATACCTTAAGACGTAAATTGTACAGCTGGATCAAAACGTAAACGTTCCCGACGTTTCATGATAAATTAAAACATTGCGCAGGTCCTCACCTCGTCCAAAAAATATGCTTAGATTTTTCTCAAACAAAAATTTAATTAGAACGATTAGTCATTACAAAGAAAACTGGAGTGCGTTAGTGTTTTAGAATGTGCTCGTTCATTCGTTTTTCATGATTTTTTTAAATCGTAAAATAAGATTTGGCAATCTGAAGGTTTGAAATATATGTTAGGTGGTCTAGCTCTGCTCCTAGTAATGTGTGATCACGCCCTTGAACGCTGCAACAACAGCGTATATTACAATTTATAGTTTTATTACAACCGAGTTAAACATAAACAAATCTAAACGACAGTTTAACGTGCCTTTTAGTTAAACATATAGATGATCATATATTTCCATATATTTTAAATTTGGGTTTGAGATATTCTGTTAAAGCAGTTGAAGGGAAACGTTAATAATTTTACAACCACTGGGAATAGACTAGCAATATTATAATGAACCAAACTCTACACGCCAAGCAACGATAGCAAGGCACCTAATCCCTGGTTGTATTTTATGTTATAATTAATAGTAACATACCAGTTTCCAGACGGATTAATCTCTTTAAAGAATATTTTTTAACGCAGGATGATACTAAAATAAATATTCTACCGTCCGATCAGTTATTTCATTTTATTTCAAGATCCATTTTACGTTTCGGCCTTTAACTAAGGTTAAGCGCTATTTTAAAAGTTTCTGAACTGAGCATATTTTAAACATGCACTTAATATTAGAGTTCTCATAAATGTTTCTGACATCCTCGAAAAGAGTTTTTTTGTTAGTTTCCCCGAAATAAAAATGTAAAAATTGTTTAGTGAAGAAATGTTAACTCAGATGACATGAAGTAACTCAAAGAGTTTATTAAGGTTAGGGCACGTGGAAATTACAGCTTAAAATTATAAAAGTGTCAAGCGACTTTTCACTGTGTGTTTCAACGAAGATTATTTAATATAACAATTTAAAAAAGATAAGAGAAATACAAGGTTTTCCTGTTTGTTATCTGTGAAAGTAAGTAGTATAAATGTACTGAGTTCTGCAAAACGATATTTTATATTTATTTTAATCCAAGCAGTACATAAAAAAGGTTATAGAACTGCTAAGTTATCGCTGTTGCCACAGAATTGCAATTTTTAATGAAACTCTCTATTCTAAAAGCTCACTCACAATTTCTTAAATTAAAATCCAGATCCTAATGACGATGATTTTGTACGACATCACTTTGTGAATCCATCTTCTTTATAAATAATTCTGTAAGCGAAATTTTTAAGTCAAAATTGTGAGAGTTAGTCAAATCGCAGGATTATGGGAGACGGCTTAAATTAAAGTTCTTAATCCCAGGAACTCGAGAAAAATAGCAGTGTTTATAAAAAGTTACCAGCAAATGATAAATAACGTAGAATATCCCCTATAGGAAAAACATTGGGATTTAAACACGTCTGCTTTGTTTACATAAAACATATGATTACATGTCTAATTTGTTTACGAAATGACATGTGTTTACTACTTAAAACGTTTTATTTTCTTCGGTATGTAAAGAGAAAAAAATCAGTTGAGGCAGAGTATTAGAGAAAGGTTAGGGGATTTTGCCCCTTCAAGCCAATAGTTCTTATTTAATGCGCTAGGGTTTTTTTTGTGACTGGAACTCCTCCTACAGTTTTCAACTGATTTTGATATTTTTGGTGTCGTTGGATGTATTTGTTTATCTACGTACAGTTACACAAATAGGGTATTTCAGTTTATTTAACGGTGCAGGAATTGGTCGAATTTCTATTAATTTAAACATGCATAAGTACAGATTTTCAAGTTAAGTTGTATATAATTAAATTTTGTAATATGCTAGATTTAAAGAAATATATACTGTTCATTTAAATTGTTTATACTTGACTAGCATCTCTATCACCCGTGTGTAAACTATAAGTTAAACATAATGTTACTTTTGAGTGCTGTATTCTGTAACGAACCTCTCAAACTATCTCAGATAAGAAAACCCTCTCTAAGTAAACAATTTAAAATTTAAAATTTCTCATAGCTATTTTATTTTGTACTGACTCTTAATCTTAAATCTATCTTATATCTTATCTTTATAATTTAAAGTTAAAGGGACTTTGAGTGCCTGAGAAGTGGAGCCATAAGATTCAGTTTGAACATCTTTTATTTACGTTCCTTTAGGGTACAACACGAATATACCTTGAAAATGTTAAGGCTTTAGCTTTAATAACTTATCACTGCGTTGATTTTCAATCAGGAAATATTTTCGTAGTATGTTTAGATTTGGAATAATCACTTGTAACTTTAAAGGGTACAAAAAGTGCATTTACAATTTGAAATATACGATTGCTAAACAAAATAATTTTATAGTATTACATGTCATTCATTCATCATTTAGTAATAATTTTCCTATTATGTGTTATTTTATATTTAAGTTTCCCTATAAATGTACTAATTAATTAATTTCCCCTAAATGTGTTATATGTGTTAATTGTCCTATGTCCATGCCTAATAATAATCATCATTATCATCACTCCTCAGAAAGCTATTCCCCTCTATGTATTTAATGTTTATTTATCTATGCAATTGTATAATAATATGTATTTCATCAATTTAATCACCAATAATTATTCATAGCCTATCCCCATATAATAGCCTACTCACTTAATTTAATATGTTTGTTAATAATAATATTTTAGATATAAGTTATATGAGAGGATTGCAATAAAATTAAAATTTAATATAATATACTTTTCAAAAATAGTCCTTAAGGAATCTAAATTACAGTGACCAGTGTTAACAATTGTGTGACCATGTGCTTCTCAACAATGGACCATGCTTCCAGACCTCATCTCTACTAGATCTTTCTTCTTGCTCCAGATGCCATAGTGTTAAGACCTAGAATCTGTGAAGGACACAGTTCCTATTTTAAATTTCCCAGTATGGCCTAAGTTTTGCATTGCTTGGTGCTCATTTTATTAGGGACTTACTGCTCAATTAATACCATCTGTAAATTCACTCCTTTTTATTTGATTTTCCCCAAAAACTGGTATTTGAGCGAAGAACATTTGTAAGCAGATTGGTAAACTCCTTCCATTGTATTCTATTTAGGGACTGGAAAGAATACAGACATTTAAATAGAACAAGCCTAATGTTCTGAAAGTTAAAGTAACCTCAAGAGAGTAGTTTTTATATTGAACTATCTTTCCAAATTTAATTTTGAGTATTTTAACCATTCATAAAGTCAGTGAAACCATTGGACTCTCCTTTTGGACAACAACCAAAATTTCCATTGTTGTAATTTTCAACACATCAGCTTAATTGGACTTAATATTCTTTCAAATATCATCCAAACGTTATTCAAGTCAGCACGATACTTCCCCCCTGAGAAAAAGAGCCCTCATTTGTAAAGAAACCCCATTTAGAACCCAAAATATGAACATTTAGTTTTAGGCCTACAAGTTTGTCTGTCATTTATCTTCTAGGCTAGGCCACACATTGTAATTGTTCCCCCTGAGTTGTATATTATTGTAAATCCCTTTAATTGAGAACCTTTTTGAAACAAAGTGTACTAATAGATAAATAAATATTGTATTGTTCCTCTGTAACTTTGTATTTTATTCAAATAGTTAAAGAAATCTTAGAAACTGTACACCTACCTTTTGTTGACATCCAGAGTAAATACAAAACACATTCTACTCACTACAATAAAGTAAAGGAGACCACAAGTACAAGTATATTTATTATCAAGTCAAAGAAGATCATTTGTGAGCTATATTTAAATAGCTTAGGGAATTTTGTAAGTAATAACACTGATTTTGTAAAGAGAAGCTAGGCTTAGCACATGGCAGCCATTGCCCTCAGATCCCGATAGCATCACTTATTATATCCACTTTTCCTGAGCACATCCGAGCAAACAATTAGTTAAAAGTTAGCAATTTTAAAACATAAGTAATTAATTAAGAATTAGAAAATAAATAAGAATTTGGAGCCCAACGTATAGGCTAAACAAATAAGAATTTGGCGACCCAACGTACTGGCTTGAATAACAGTTGATAAACATTGCAATCCTCAACTAGAGTAAGCCTAGAATAAGACCATATTTAATATTAAGTTCCCGTAATTGTTTCCCTCCCCACCAATAATAACAGTGTATAAAGGTACCGCATATTTAACTATCTCGCATATTATAATAAAACGAACACACGATGGCCGAAAACAAATACAATCTACGGAAAACACGAAACTACCCCGCAGCAGACGCCGATTCGAGTGACGATGAAATCAGCAGCCGCCATGTTGCGCAGAATGAAAACGAAACTGTCAGGATCAAAGACCACCAAATTTACACCGACCCCATCAGCCAATCAGAGAACGTCGATTTCGCAACCTCTACGCGAGATTTCTCTCTCAGCCTGCCCTTAGACGCTAACTCTGCTTTCTCAACACCAAAACGAAATATCGCCAGCCGACCGACCCGAACGCTGACGGACACACCCGAAGGTTCCCGAACTGGATTCATTGATCAGAATGAACGAGGACGTATCGCAAGCTCATTGAACGAGTCGACGCTCATTCATTCTTCGCGCTCGATGACTGATGCACACACAGACGACGCAACTAGCGGATTAAATGTTACAAACCCGACTACACCGACACCTGCAATCGATATGAATATGCTAGTGACCCTTATGACTAATTTAGGAAACAAAATTGAGCAATCAATCAATACAAAAATCGAAGAAACCAATACAAAAATCGAACAAAATAATGCTGAATTAAAATCCGAAATAAAATCCGAAATCCAGACAATCCATGCAGACTTCCACCAACAAATTCATCAGACGAAAGCCGAATTAACCAAAATCATTAACGAAAACACCAATGAAACACAACAGGAAATTCAAGCCTGTCGAAATGCTTTCGAATCGCAGATACAAGAAACCAGAGAAAACCAAATCGAAATTCGATCAGAAATCAATGCCATCAAAATGACCCAAAATGCCCAATCTGAAGAAACTGCCAAATTAACTGACAAATTAATACTTAGAATTGAAAATTCACAAACTCAAATGAGGCAATTCGTGCTGGACAGTATCTCACAACAACAAACCGCTGCCGAATTTGAAAATAAACAATATCAAGAAAATATTATATCTACCGTCAAAACCCATCTGGAAGAGCATAAGCAAAATTTTGATCTGAAAATAGAAGAATTAACTGTCAAAACTCAATTGGATAATGAACGTAATTCAAAAGCAAACCTAACGGCACTGAAAAATGAAGTTATCCCTAAAATTACATTGCAAACAAAACTAATTGAGGCCCAACAAATCGAAATCCAAACCTTGAATCAAAATTTAAACAAATGTGAAACTGAAGTAACCAATCTGAAGCAAGCAAATCAATTAAACGGAATGGCCGGACAAATCAAAGTAATATGCAGTGGAAGCGAAGCCAATGATCGTCTAATGCCGAAATTTAATGGACGGAGCGGCAATCCAAATGAATATTTATATAAATTGAGAAGGTATTACGAACGAGGAATCGAAAGGAATCAATGTTGCGACTCAACTGAGTACCTGAAAGACCTGCTTGAGACATCCTTCGAAGGACCAGCATCACGATGGCTACAGCTGATAAAAAGTGAAATTATTGATTGGGAACAGTTTGCGAGAGAATTCGAACTCAAATACTGGAGCCAGGCAGTCCAACGAGGAATTAAAGCAAAAATCGAGTCGGAGAAGTATAGAGCCAACGGAACGTTAAGCCGGACGGAGTACTTGACAGAAAGAGTATTGTTATTACAATCGATGACACCCAGCCTAAGTGAAGAGGAGATAGTGACTCTTATGGCGGAGCGATTTGACGCAATAATCCAAGACAGCATAAGCGTACAGAACATCACCACGATCCGAGCGATGGAAAGACTACTGCAGAAAGAAGACATAAAAGATGGACCTAAGAAAGCCAGGAACCACAACAACCAGCAAAGCAACCGACCAGCCAGTCCAACCACTTCGAACCAACAGAATTACAACGATCGATATGCTAACCAACGGGCCTATCAACCAAAAATGAACAATTACCATAGTTACCAGCAAAACAAATACCCTCCAAACAACTCTTCGTATCGAAATCAACAAAATTATAGGAATAATGGTAACAACAACCAGCAATACCATAGAAGTCATCATGACAACAAGCCGTATCAACGTGAGCAATATCATCCCAGAAACTATGAACAAAACTACAAAATTGATCGTCAACACCCTACCAACGAACAGAATCAACTCTGCGCCATATTTAGACAGAATCCCAATCCACCTAATGCTCCAACTGTATCTCCAATGAGCCCTCATTCAAGTAACAACAATACTGCTAGTCCACGTTCCTCACCGTCTCAAACGAGACAGGGAAACGACTCGGCGCTGTAGACCACGGCCGAGAAAGGGTTATGTTGTCATGCGATTACCCATTAAATACAGCGCCTACTTACACTATCCTCGGTCAAACTATCAATCACTCTATAAATCTTATGCAGTCCAACAACATAATATGTGATAAAAATTTCCTTTTAGAAGATGAATACGAAAATGATGTCAATTCAAATTATACACAAATTAACTGTCCAGAAATCAGTATAATATTAAACAATATCAGCACTAATGCCTTAATTGATTCCGGTTCTTCTGTAACTTGTATAGCCGAAGCTTGGTTCAATGAAAACAAAATGAAGCTACAACCATTTGAAGAATTACCAGTGAATAACACCGTTATCAAAACAGCTGTTGGAGAAAAGTCTAAACGTGTTTCCCGCACAATATATGTTCCCACCACCATTGATAAACATACGATGCTAATTGAATATTTGATAGTGCCACATTTAATAAAACCCATAATTCTCGGAGTCGATGTTCTATCTGCCCTCAAAATGGATTTAAATTTCAACACAAACGAAATAAATATGAAAATCAATAATGATAATGTTACAATGAAGTTTAATACGTGTCGTCATGAAGGACAGTTATGTCAAATAATAATTAATAATAGCCATAGGCCAAATAATAATATGAATAATAATTTTGATAATATGATGTACGATGAGTACAATGATGATTCAATATATGATAAATATGATAGCACAGCACACAACTTCAATGAGTTACAAACAAATCCAATAAACGACAGCACATTGACACAAGAAGAAATTAATACATCTTTAGCATCAAATGATTATATCAAGAAAGAAGAACAAACAATTTTAAGTCAGTTATTAAATAAGTACAAACATGTTTTACCCGAGCTATTTATGGAGAAACTGCAAAGCTTTTCGAGGTTTACGAAGGACCATTCGTCATCAAGCAAATATTAGGAAAATCTACTTTTCATGTAACCAGAGAAAACGAAGACATCTTATTTGGACCATATCACATATCTGCATTAAAAAGATACATAGAACCGATAATAGAAGAGGATAATGTAAATAATGAAGAAGACCCTGACAACATAAACTCTTAAAACAGTGTATATAGTCCATCATCATCATCATCTATCAAGTGTAATAATTTTAAATGAGGAGATCGTCATGAACCTTAACCGCGAGTGCGTACCGCTTCCCATATTCCCCAAGTGAACAGTGTGATTATTCCCCAAAACAGTGTTGAATAACAATTTATTTATAAATGCGATGATTACAAACAGTGAATGTTGCCCTTGTAACAAACAATGTATAAACCAAAGTGTTTTATGCGAGTGAAGAACTTCATCCCCATGCCAATAAACAATTGTTATATTAAATGTTCCCTTAATCCCAATTTCCCCTGTGTGGTCATGAACTATCTTAATCCCTCATCCCATATTTCCCCATTTATGTATTGTTCCTATGTTTATGTAAATTTAGAATTTGTTTACTACAAATAACATATAAATAACAATTCTTGATTGTTTCTGAGGATGCAATGTACATGGGGTTTTGTAATTAAAAATTAAAATGTTTTACTGTTATTATTTTTTCAACTCACAATTTAAGTATGAGGATAAATACTTCTATGTTATTCCTCCAGGCATAAACTAACAGTTTTCGGATCACTTGAGGAAAGCAAGCAAGTACTTGCATATTGGCTTCTCTCCAGGACAGATAACATTTCTGAAATAACGATTCCTTGTTTATATACCTCAGAGAAAAATAAAGTATCTTCGGATCCTAGTTCTTGAGATGTGTTTGAGGGACATTTATGAACATGAGATGTTTGTATCTTTTTAGAATATATTACGTCGCTTGAGGATATCGAGTCCTTTTTAGACTCTTTTCGTAATATTTTTATTTATAGCTAATATAACCTAGAATCTCTTAAGTGTAAAATCTGGCAAGCTATCAAAGGGTCGTTTGTGAACATAGCCAATTAAAACTAAAAGTACTAATTAAAAGGTTGTGTAATGATCACAAGATCGTGCCTAACTTTGATTAAGATTGCACACGTGTTTCTTAATATATATAAGATAACAGCTGCAGTTTCGTACTAATTATATTTAAAATTAACATTTAGTATTCAGCTTCTTGCTGTAAATTGTGTAATATGTTATGTCAACTCGTTCAAACTGTTTTTCAAACATTTATTTATAATAATTAGTTTCTTACTATTTTTTTATTTTTCTACTCCTCCTAATTACACATATGGTTTTGTTGTCATAGAATATTTGTCATTGTTTCTCTTGGTATATTCCGTTCTCATAATTCTTCTCAATTTATATTTGTTCTTTCTGTATTTTTATTTTTCCCCCATCTTATTGTTAATTGCTATTTTATTTATAAAAACACTTTCTTTTACAACAATGGTTTAGTAATTTAACTCAAGTCATCATTTCCTTCAGTTTTGTTACATGAATGTTCCCCTCACTTCATTCGCCTAGTGACAGTCTTCATAGTGCGCATCCACTTGATCCCAAGGAACTACTTCTATTAGAGCTCAAGTAGCCGCAGTTCCCGGTATCAACAAGTCACAGGATCAGACATGCTCTACTGCTGCGGTAGAGCTCAGTGGACCTGCTATATATAGCCTGTTCAAGAATCAGATCTTAAAGCAGAATATTATATTTATTCATGCTCCCGGTGGTTATACTTCAAATGTCGTCTATCAAGAGTTACCTACATAGGTGTGATACACTACAAACACACAACTGCAACTTATCATAATTTTACATTTTCCTTTTTTTAAGTGATGCAATTAACACATAGTCCATAGCATCGTTTTCACTTACATTTAATTGTAATAATTATGTACAGTGAAAATGTAAAAAATTAATTTAATTTTATGTACATATCGCCTGTCACTCTTAATAAAATTAGGATGAACAGTAACAAAGTTTGACAAATTAATTGGTTTGTTAAATTATTTAACTAATACATTATTTAGTCATACAACCTGTTCAAAAGGCGGGTACACAGCAGTAGTGTGGGTTTGCGGGTTTTGCGCCGGAAGTGACGTCATCCGGTCACGTGACCGGATGCGCTGAATCATGAAAGACGTCATCTGGGGCTGAGCCAGTGACGTAGGCGGTTTTGTGACGAAATGAGTTAAAGTTCAAAGTTCAAGGTCACGGGGAGGTAATTTTAAAAAAGTACTACCTCGCACGCGTAAAATCCGATTGTGATTCGATAGTTTTAATTCGATAAAATATCGAATGAAAATTATCGAATGAAGCAATCGAATGATACGAGTGCGAGGTAGTACTAATACAAATATTACTTTATTTTATTTACAATAATTCATATTACAAATATTACTTTATTTACAATAATTCATGTTTACAATAGTTCCCCGTTGTTGGTTGTCATCGATGTTGTTGATCCGGACGAGTTGCGGCCATCACTTCGCTTTCTGAAGAAAGACGGTAGATACTTCGATCCCTGCGCAGAGTCCATGTTGTGTTTTTGACACCTATCTGTTCTGTTAGGTGTTTGCATTTCATTGCTGTCAGGAGGAAATAATACGTGACGGCAATGAAATAGAAACATCTATCAGACCTTGAGTGAAATGATATTGTTATTTTGTGAAGAGCGTCTCGGAGAGCTCGATGTTCACCGGTCGAGAGCCGGAGGTGTACTGACTATTCGCTAGCTAGCGTTCTGGTATCAAACAAAATGGTGGGGGTAAAAGTGTAGTAGAATGAAGCAGATGGTTGGTGGGAGGTGGCAGGCGGCAGGTGGCAAGTGTGCGGTATATGGTAGTCCCCCCACTACACCAGTCCCCCCACTACACCAGTCTCCCCACCAAGTTTTACATCGCACAATAACTAGTTTACATGTGTTAGTTAGGGTTTAGCTCTTAGACTGTCAAGACCTTAGCTCCGTAACTAAAAACTTCAATAATGTTTGCGCTTCAACGCTGTATAAGTATAACAGCTACTATGATCTAAACCGGTGCATGTATTCATATGGTTCTTTTTGCGAAGCAAACAACTAGCTAAAAGTGTTTCAACCTCGATTATTCTTCGACGAAACCGCTCATTGTCCACTAAAAGTGTAGACCTTCTGTCTTCATTGTCAGGGAAGTAGAAATTAGTGTCAAGGGGACTACTGAAGGTCACCTTCCTCATGTTCCTGTAAAACTGCGACATTTTTCAGATCCTCTAGGTAGATGTTTATCCGTCAAGAGCTGGAAGAATAATGATGGAGCGTTATCGTGTATGATAGGCACCTAACCCTCACCACAACGTTACCTTGTCCTTCAAACCATCGTTTTACGCTACAGATGCTATACTGTTGGTTAGATTTAAATTTAGATTGCACCTTCTTGTTTGTCTTGGCAAGCCGCGTAATTGAAGTACCCACATGTTATACTTTGAACTAAAAACAAAGAAGTTATTTAGGTTTGTCCTTGAAAATAGGTGTTTTTTCGCTGTTGCTGCTATACCCGTTGTCAGATCTGAATTCTGTTTGCACTAACTTGTTCGTCTGATCAATCCGCGTAATTTGAGTACCCACTTAATATACTTTAAACCGTAAATAAAGAAGTTATTTAGGTTTGTCCTTGAAAATAATTGTTTTTTCGCTGTTGCTGCTATACCCTTGGTCGGATCTGAATTCTGTTTGCACCAACTTGTTCGTCTGATCAATCCGTTTAATTTGAGTACCCACATGACATACTTTGCACCAACTTTGTACCCCCCCCCCTTTTTTGGGTCATGTTCAAGGACCTTGGGACTTAGAAATTTTCACAAAGTGGGCTGCACACAAACATAAGACTAACAGTCTCCTGCCTATGTACAGGCCAAGTCCCTAACTTGAAATGCTTAGAGTGGTCCTAAAAAGGACCGTTTGCGTGCTGAGGGATGGTTTGGTTAGGAATGGTTGGTCTAGGGATCGCTGCTTAATTTAAACTTTATTTTTTAAAACCCACTTTACCCTCCCATCTTGTCTCATGAAGTACAACTCCTGGGTGTCGTTTATCAGAGGGGGTGGTGGTGGACAAGTCTGCGGCAGACGCACCTCGACGTAGTGGTCGGTGTGTTGGAAGAGGAACACGTGGTCCCCGTTCCTAGCCACAAACTTGTACTCCGTCATCCGCTTCAGATTCCGGAACTCGGCCTTGGAGGTGTCGATCGGCGTCACCAAATCATTGATCCCCATCACTCTTGTCCGCTCCATCACCTCATCTACAGTTAGTGGTGGAGTTGAAGGTCGAGCTGTGGACGTAGAAGGCTGAGGCTGAGTTGAGGGTCGCTGGTGAAAATATAATGGGTGACACCAAAAATCACGTCTAAGAGCAGACTTAAAAGCTGAAGGTTTCTTAAATCCGCTTCTTCTTTCCGTCGACTTCTTCAAGGACTCCTTCAAACGTTGAAGTTTTTCGGGAGTCAGAGGAGAAGACATGGTGTTGTTGGATGGAAGGGAAAATGAATAGAGCACGTGTATACTGGCTGAGAACCAAAGCTGGAATGAGGTGCCAGACAAAGTAAAGCAGGTCGCAAAGGATAACCTTGCCCTATCAATATATAGATAGCAAAGCTGGGTACTAATTAGAACCGGTTTACATCCGGCCCCCCCCCGCCAAGCCCCCCCCCCCGGCCAAGCCCCCCCCCCGCCAAGCCCCCCCCCCCCGGCCAAGCCCCCCCCCCGACCAAGCCCCCCCCCCGGCCAAGCCCCCCCCCCTTTGGGTCAAGGTCGAGGGATAAACTTTTTAGCAGAAAGGGACAAATTCCCGACAAAATCCCGCAACGAAGTAGGGTTATCCCTTATCCCGTTTTCCCCTAAATATCCCTATTTCCCATTTTTCGCCTATATAAGCCGAGATTTCGAGCGTCTCCGCGCAGTAGCCTGCCGCCCTTTAGGATGAACGTCCCACTGGGTTGCAGTGCCTGCTGCAGCGTAGGTCTCTTGAGTGTGTGTGGGCCCAACGCGCAATTGAGAGACCATGCGCATTTGCATGTGTAGTTAAATATATTTAAGGGGATCTTGGTCAGGGGATTATTGTACTTCGGTTCGTAGTATTCTGAAGCCTACACAGTGATGAACGTCCTTGCGGTTTCAGAGTGCACGACTGTTGTAAACTGACCATATTTTGATGCTTTATAATAACATTGTAGATGGAATGTGTTTCCTTAACATTTAATGTTTTGTAGTTTGCTTAACACTTAATGCTTTTATCTTCAACGTGTCCTTGACCTAGATTAGGACTTAGAAAATATTCAAGAAACATTCAATGTACACAACCACGTTTTAGCACATAATTTATGGAAGGGGAAATTTAATATATACTGCAACAGCGTGGTAAAAATCATCATATCGCTATGGAAGCTGTAGGTGTAAACACTTGGCTTGTTCCTTCCGAGCTTGCTATTTCAGAAGCCTTTCTGTCCATCCTTACTTATGAGTTTCGAGGCATTAAATTAAAAGTAAAAATAGAGCTGAGACCGTTGCATAGAAATGATATGCATTGTATTTTGGTGGAATGGGAATCGCCCTCCGGCATTAATCTTTTCCATTTTATCAAAAGATCGTGCAAGGAGTTTTGCGTAAAACGGATAACAGTCTCCCTTGTTTAAACGTAGTACAGATTTCTTCCAAAGTAAAATAGCAAAGGTAACACCTTTGCTATTTTACAAAATATTTTAACGTGTCCTTGACCCAGTTACCGGACTTGGAGCAATTCAAAGTGTGCTATACAGCGTTAGAACAAACTACTGTCGAAGCCCCCCCCCCCCGATATATTCCTATAAAAGCGGGAGCAGCCCGCAGAGGGTTCGCAGTCGCAGGCCGACAGCCTAGCTAGCTGTTTGCCCGCGCTGTCCGCAATAGTATCTCTAGTATAGAGTTGGTACCACTATATATTAGAGATGCTACCTTAGCTTAAGGCATGTCTGTGTATTATTAAGCATGTTAGAATAACGCTTGTAGTTTGCTGCTAGTAAATGTAGTTAGTTTAACTGTAGTTAGTTTGGTGTTGGTTTTAAAGTGTTTTTGAAGTGTTTTTTATTTACTAATGAAATATGTACTTTTCTTTCACGCTCCCATTCAAAAAGGTATGGCACGAAAACCGACCTTATGTCTTTAAATATCTCAGGGGGGATTATGTTTCTCAAATAAACACCTTTCCTAACCCCTTACAAAAAGGTATGGCACGAAAACCGACCTTAAGTCATTACGGCGCGCAAACCGGATGACTTTACCTATCTTAACCCTTACTCACGAGAAACAGATTTGCTTATTTTTGGTTAAATTTAAGGGGACCTTGGTCAGGTAATTATTGTACTTCGGTTCGTAAAACTCTGACGCCTACACAGTGATGAACGTCCTTGCGGTTTCAGAGTGCGCGACTGTTGTTAACTGACCATTTTGCTTATCTTGGAGGATACATCATCGGGGAAATAAACTTAAGGGGACCTTGGTCAGGTATTATTGTACTTCGGTTCGTAGTACTCTGACGCCTACACAGTGATGAACGTCCTTGCGGTTTCAGAGTGCGCGACTGTTGTTAACTGACTATATCGTTTGTGTGTTGGGTGAATAATTTTTCGGGGGAGAGGTTAGTGTTCCGTTATCAGGTTTATTTGCCTATAATTGCGAGCTTTAAGCTAGTCCTCTTCTCCTAATACAGAGCGGGGAATAGAGCAGTTTGTGGTCCAAGTGAGAATCACTTACTGCTCTATTCCCCGTTTTGGCAACATGTTCAGATGACCTTGACCCACTTCGGGACTTAGAAAATTTTCGTTTAGTAAAACATTACAACAATATTCCTTCCCTAACCTCTAAAGCCCCCCCCTCTACAACTGGGTATAAAAGGAGGGTTTTCACCAGTGGTAAAATCATTCTGCTGCTTACACATCACGAGTGCAGTTCAGTTCCCGAGATGTCTGACCGTAGGAAGCAACTTTTGCCGAGGAAGGTTGAGCACTCTTCACCTGCTCCGTCATCTGCTCCGCCAGCTCCTTCCATCCTTCGGCAGGCGTTAATATTATCATGCATTGTTCCTGAGGAGCCTGCACCACGACCGCAACCACTTCAAGAAAACCTCGTTGCTCCCCCGTCCGCTTCTTCATCTTCTTCATCTTCTTCATCGTCTTCGTCGTCTTCATCTTCTTCGGCTACTTCTCGCTCACCTTCTCCATCACCGAGGAAGGATGAGCAAACAACTGCACCATCTTTGGCTTCACCAGCTCCTTCGCTTCTTCAGCAGGCGCTGGCAAGCATTCTTCCACCTTCTACACCAGGCTCTTCAACACCATCTGCAAGTCTACATTCTTCTTCTCCTACCAAACCTTCTACACCTTCTGTAAGTGTCCTTTCCCGTCCTTCAGTGATCTGTATTAACAACGAATCTCCTTCAGAGAAATTTCAACAATTAAAAACCTTGAGAAGGCAGTCTATACTTCCTGCACCAAGATGCAGCTACAGTTTTAAAAAAGGTGCAAGGAAAGGGGAACGTTGTGCTAAGTCTTGTGTTTTAAATGAAGAAGTATGCAGATCACATTTAAAACAAAATCACAAGGGCACCGTTTCTCTTTCTACACCCCATCCAACAGTGAGACCAACCAAAATTCGAATTAATAGGCTTTGTAGAAATAAACGATACTTTTTTGTTAAATCAAAGGGCTTTGCAAAGGTGGTGGTTCAATGTGAAGGTAAATTGTACTATGTAGAGTTGCCTAGAGGCATGGACCTCCACGTCAAAGAACTTACCAAACAGAACTATTTAATTCGAAATGATACAGGTTTCAGTGTGTGGAAAACATTTAAAATAAAAAAAGATTAAAAAGTGTATTCCAAATTAAAAATAGTCTTTTCCAAATTAAAAAAAAAAAGTGTGGACAACCTATTTACAATTTGTAGCATATGCTGCAGAGTGTAAATAGGTTGTCCACACCTTTTTTTTTACAATGCTACAACGACCTTGACCTAAATAACGGACTTAGATATATTGTACTAAGTCAAAGATAAAACTTAAATGGAAAAAGGAGAAATATTATATTAAAGACATTATTCAACAGTAAAGAGGGGAGGGGGTAAGCGGGTATTTAAGCGAGAGATTCGGAATATAATTATTAGTTGTATCGTCATGAGCGTCAACAGCAACACATGGGGAAAGGAAATTAGCGAAGAGGAGTTGTACGCGATTGTTGAGGCTGCTGAAATGACTGAGGTTTATAAAATTAATAAGGTTGCAGAAAATGGTGCTCAGTCTCAACCGCAACAAACTACATCACCGATGCAGTCAACAACGCAACAACCAAGACCCTATCATGTTATCCTGGAGGAGTACAATGAGGCGATAAGGTACGCCTTTACTAAGTGGTGTGGTCAACCGCGTTCTCCTGAACAATGGGAGGAGCATGATGCAGACTTTCGCCTGGTTGCAGACTTAGAACTTGAGCTTCAAAGAACAAAGGCTGCTCAATAGTGAGAAGAGTTATTGTTTACTTTAAAATACAGAGCGGGGAATAGATCAGTTTGCGGTCCAAGTGAGAACCACTTACTGCTCTATTCCCCGTTCTGGCAACTGGTGTAAATGACCTTGGGACTTAGAAAATATTCGTTTGATAAAAAATAATGAAAGATCTTCTTATTTCTCACAACAATATCTTTTCCTAACCCCCACCACTACCTAAACTAAGTATAAAGGAGGTTCTCCATCGCTGGTAAAAATTAGTACTCTGCTGAAAATGAATGCATCCACTACTTCTATCTCTGCAGCAACTATAATAGTTAGCAGACGGGTCGAAAACATTGATCAGGTGCTTGCTGTAAGGAGATTACTGCTACGGTATCTTGATATAGAGGTTAGTTGTCAATTGTACATGTGGAGACCAACAGGTGAAGTTTATAGTAGTGAAAATGAAGCATTTGAAACAAACTACAGTAGAAAGTTATATAAAATCTTTGGTAATATGGTAAGGTTAGTCGATAAAGGATGGAACATTAATATAACATTTTATATTGTTCCAAACCTGTAATTAAAGCAAAAAAAAAACAAAAAAAAACGATGGGTATATAAGCCCGATGTTACAGAGACAATTATCACTTTGGTTCTGAATTGCGTCAAGAGAGCACCTACCATGGTATACCTCCACTATATTGACTCTACTGCTAAAGCGGATACTTTTATCCAGCGTGTTTACCAACTGTTAACGGAGTACCAACATGTTCAGGTCAAAGGATTGGGTATTCGTGGAACAGAAGAAGTAAAAATAGATGTAAAACCAATCCCTTTGAAGAAAAAAATTGTCCAATTATTACAAGAAGGCTACACACTGTGCCTTTATTACACAACCTCATAAACTAAATAAAACGCCAAAGGGGGGGGGGAATACAGAACGGGGAATAGATCAGTTTGAGGTTTGAATAAGAATCTCTTACTGCTCTATTCCCCGTTCTGGTAATAGGATAAGGTGACCTTGACCCACTTACAGGACTTAATCATTTGTGTTACAATAATACCTCTTCCCTATCACTTTTCCCTACCACTTGCACTTTCAACACTTACCCCCACCACCACCGAAATCATGTATAAAAGGTGGTTTCGTATTAGTGGTAAATCAGTCTGCTACTTGGAATCATGTCGCCCAGAGATAACATTTTCCCTTCTAAGAAGACTATACTAGAATTGATTAAAAATATTCCATTAAATTTAAACGAAGATGAAGACGATGATGATTCAGAGATGGAAGGTGAACTATTTAGTGATCTTGAACTACTGAGTGAGTTTGCTAGCAGTGAACCATATCTTGGAGAGATGGAGCTGTTGACTGACGACGACGATGTCGATAATAATGAACCGGAATTTCATCATCAGTTGCTTTGCTTGGAGGAAATGGACCTTGTTGATAGTGAAACCCCTCCAAGCAGTATTAATATCGATGATGTAGTTCTAGATCCAGTCACAGGGAACTTTTGTGTTCGTCGTCGCTTATTTAGTGATATGAGCTCATCATCATCATTATCATCGGAAGAATCTGAATAAGTTTTTGTTGTCTTCAAATAGTTTACTTTAAATACAAAGCGGGGAATAGATCAGTTTGTGCTTATAGTGAGAATCACTTACTGCTCTATTCCCCGTTTTGGTAATATCGTTGTATGACCTTGACCCATTTACATGATTAAAAAAGTGGGGTAACTTATACATTTAATGGTGGGGGAACGTCTATTTAAAGACGATGCAACAGTGTATATTTATCATATAGACATGATGAACCCACCAGGAAACTCCGTTTGCTACAGCTTTCCCCTCATCGATATCGATGATGTGATAAAACTTAAATCAATAACAAAACGGTTCGAACTCGAAAGGCGACTCATAAAAGTCGACGTAATTCCACAAGATCTTCGTTCGGCAATGTTGACTATTGAATATGTTAAAGATGAATCTACAACTGAAGATCCCTATTGTTTTATGAAATTTTTAGTTGATCAAGATGCAATGTGTATAATCCAACTTCACATCCGAGTTTAAAATTTATCAAATGTTTCTGTTGGAGAAAATTGTCTTAGTTAAATACAGAGCGGGGAATAGATCAGTTTATGGTTTAATATAAAATCATTTACTGCTCTATTCCCCGTTTTGGTAAATTTGTTCAATGACCTTGACCTAAATACAGAAATTTGTAGCCTCCAGCTACAATAGTAAATATAAAATGCAAAAAAAAAAAAAAAAAAAAAAAAAATAGTAAACTTAACGTAATACGTACCCCCATTACTTTTGCTAGGGTATAAATAGAGGGGTATTTGCAGTGTTGTTCATTATTGCCTTGACTTTTGTGGAGATCGCACCTACATTATGCATCGCTGCGATATTTGCAAGTCTTCATTTAAGGATGAATTTATTTTAATGATACATAAAGAACTGAAACATAACAAAAACCAAAATGAAGAATATGAAGAAGAAGAATTGAAAGAAATAGATCAAATGTTAGCTCAACACCAAAATTCCAGACCTAGTGTTATTCAATATGCACCATCAACATCGACTTCTACCTCTGCTATGTCTACACTTCACCGTCCTTCAACATCATCATCATCATCTGCATCGACTTCTACGCCTGTTCTGTCTACACTTCATCATCCTTCAACATCATCAGCTGCATCGACTTCTACGCATGCTCTGTCTACACTTCACCGTCCTTCAGCATCAACAGCAGTAAATGTAGAACTACATGCCCGAGCACTTCCGGGTAATGTAGTAACCCACTTCAAAATTGACAATGCAAAATTACAACTCGAAGAGTTTTTAAATAACGCAAAAGGATTGGTAAGCAACACTTTGCAAAATGAATTAAAAAGATTAAATTTTATTAAATTTGGACTATTAATGGATGCTTTATTTACAAACATTCAAAATGAAACTTCACCGAGAGGGTTTTTAACAAAAAACCGAACTATTATGTTTTCGTCAGATATTGATTCAATCGTATCTGAATGTTTTGAAGAGCTAATGACTAAAATACAAGAACATGAAGGAAGAGGCTCTGGATGGAATTTGTTAAGCATCACAGGGCTAGACTTAAGAGTACACAAACACGGCTATGGAATTCGAGGAAGTAGCTACATTCCTCTACCAACAAAGATTAGAAATACCTTATCCTGCGTCAACGTACAAAATCAAGATACTGAGTGTTTTAAATATGCTATGTTGGCCAAATATGTAACAATTCATCCGGAAAGACCAAGTCACTATTATGAAGAAGTACAACATAGATATAATTTCCAAGGGATGACTTACCCTGTTGCTATAACAGACGTTTCAAAATTTGAAAAACAAAATCCTTCAGCTTCTGTCAACCTCTTCGGATTGGATTCGACAAACAATTTGTACCCCTTGCGTATAACACCAAATGAGCGCAGAGATCATACCGATTTGTTATTAATTACTAAAGGTGATATTTCACACTTTGTGTATATCAAAAAATTTGAAAGTCTTGTTTCTAATCAATTATCTAAGCATAAAAGAAAGATGACAATTTGCAAAAGATGTTTTTGTCACGTGAACAAAGAACTAAGAAGGGGAGGGTCTGATTGGTTAGTAGAACACCAGCGGTTATGTAATGGAAACTATGAAGTAAGAATTAAATTGCCGCATCCTAGCAGAGCGCAGATAAAATTTGACAAAGTAATACAACAATACCGTGTACCTGTTGTTGTTTACGCTGATTTCGAGTCTTCTTTACATCCGCTTGAACAACAAGAAGAGGACGTTACAAGAAGAAGCAAATACCAACTTCATTCACCAAACAGTTATTGCATACTAATTAAATCCACGTTGACTGAAGACCATCTTCAAAAATATGGACTATCATCTTCTCCAAAGATTTATCGCGGTGAAGAAGCAGCCAAATACTTTGTCGATGATTTGTATGACATAGCTGCAAAGGTAGAAGAACTGTATGGAACAAAGGTACCCATGTCACCTATGGAAGAAGAAGAACTTCAACATTATGATTCAACAACAACGTGTTATTTGTGTAATAACACCTTTACACTGGATAACGTTAAAGTTCGTGACCACGATCATCTTACGGGAGCGTACAGAGGTGCAGCCTGTAACGCTTGCAACTTGAACTACAAACTACCATATTTTATCCCCGTAGTTCTGCACAATCTGAGTGGTTATGATTCGCACTTCATAATCCCCGAACTAGGAAGAGATAATGGAGCAATAGACGTTTTGGCTACTACAATGGAAAAATTTATAAGCTTTTCAAAAAAGGTGGGTAAAATTAAATTAAGGTTTGTTGATTCATTTAGATTTATGCCTTCAAGCCTCATGAAATTATCTGAAAATCTAAGAAGAACAGATTTGATAGAAACAAGCAAAATTGTACCCAATAGTAAAATGGATTTGGTTCTTCGAAAAGGAGTCTTCCCCTATGATTACATCGATGGACTGCATAGATTTGATGAAACATCACTACCTTCACCAGAACACTTCAAAAACAAACTTAATGATTCGGAAATATCACTTGAGGACTATCAACACGCACGTCGAGTATGGAACGAGTTAGATATGAAGACCTTAGGAGATTACTCGGACTTTTATGTCAAACTAGATGTAACTCTTCTTTGTGATGTAATGGAAGAATTCCGAAACACCTGTTTTGCTGCATACGGTTTGGACCCTCTACATTCGTATACTTCACCAGGATTAGCTTGGCAAGCCATGTTAAAAGAAACAAAATGCAAACTCCAACTTTTAACAGACATTGACATGGTTTTAATGGTTGAAGCTGGAGTAAGAGGCGGATTGACCCAAAGTGTTACCAGACATGTCAAAGCCAACAACAAATACCTACCTGATTACGATGAAACCAAACCGTCAACCTATTTAGGATATTTCGATGCAAATAACCTGTACGGATGGGCAATGTCAAACCCACTTCCTTTTGATAACTTTAAATGGATTAATCCCGACTCTATTGGCGATATTTTACAAATTCCGAAACATGGTGACACTGGATATATTTTGGATTGCGATTTTGAATACCCAGAAAATTTACATGATCTTCATTATGACCTTCCACTTCATGCTAAAACAGAAATTTCACCAATTGGAAAACACCCCAAATTAATGATGACATTAAATAATAAACAACGCTACGTGGCTCACTTTTGGGTGGTTCAACAAGCTATCGAATTAGGACTACGTCTAACAAAAATTAATAGAGTTTTGGAATTTTCTCAATCATGCTGGTTGAAACCCTACATTGATTCAAATACCATCAGAAGAGCAGCAGCTACATCAGACTTTCAAAAAGATTTCTTTAAATTAATGAATAATGCGATATTTGGAAAAACATTGGAAAACAAAAGAAGACACAAAAATGTTAAACTTGTTACCGACGCAAAAAAATTACAGAAACTAGTACAGCAGCCAAATTTTGGAACATCTATAATTATTAATGAAAAACTTGTAGCAGTGTCCATGAAGAAGACGAGTGTGAAGATGGATCGTCCTTTGTATATAGGCATGTCAATCTTGGACATCTCAAAAACACACATGTACGATTTTCACTACAACAAAATGGTGGCGTTCTACGGAAGAGAAAATATATCTATTACATATATGGACACTGACGCTTTTATATATCGCATAGTAACATTGGACATGTATAAAGATTTACGTACATTTATTTACAAGAACGACTTTGATTTCTCCGATTATCCAAAAGATCATCCAAACTACGACAATGACAGACACAAAAAAGTACTAGGCAAATTCAAGGATGAGGCTAATGGTGTTCTGCTTGAAGAGATTGTTGCACTGATGTCTAAACTATATTCTTTGAAACTCTATAATGAAAAAGAAGAAGAAGAAAAGAAGGATAGCTATATTAAGAAAGCTAAAGGTGTAAAGAGTTTATATTTAAAGAAGAAAGTGCATTTTGAACACTACAAGCAATGCTTATTTGAGGATAACATCATTACAGCTAAATTCAACACCATCAGAAGTTTTAACCATCAGCTGTACAGCGTGACTGAAGTTAAAAAGGCGCTATCCTGTAATGACGACAAAAGACAAACCCTTCCAGACAACATCCACACTTTACCATTCGGTCACTATTCCCTCAACCCTATTGACTAATAACCCTTTCATCGTCCTAGATCCTCTATCCTTTTCCTTTCCGTAAAAAAAGGGGAAACACAGCAATGTTAAGCTGTGTTTCCCCTTTTTTTACACAAGTTTTGAATGACCTTGAACTATATGTATATATATATATAAGCAGATTTAGACAAAAGAATATTTAATACCATATCAGCTGCCTTCGTGAAACCATCATGTCAGACCTGAAGGAGAAGATTATTAATGAACTACACAAACCTGCAAGAATAAAGTTTCCAAGAAGAAATACTGTTATAAAAGGGATAAATGATCTATATCAAGCGGATTTAATTGAAATGCGACCGCATAGCAGAATAAACAAAGGATTTAAATATATACTCACAATTATTAATTGTTTTACAAAAGTTGCAGACGCTTTGCCTCTAAAGGACAAGACTGGTAAAAGCGTAACAGAAGCCATGGAAATAGCCATAAAAAGAGATAAAAACAAAATTAAACATTTACAAACTGATGATGGAACAGAATACTTTAATACAAACTTTGCACAGTTAATGAATAAATATAAAATAAATCATTATTCTACAAATTCGGAGAAAAAAGCTGCTATTGTAGAAAGATTTAATAGAACCTTAAAAGGAGCACTGTATAAACAATTTTCAAAAAGAGGTTCTTACGTATGGTATGATGTTTTACCACAATTAATAAATGATTATAACAACAGGTTTCATAGAACTATTTGTATGAAACCTAACAAAGTAAATAGAAGAAATGCAAAAGATGTATTAAAACGCATAAAGAAAAATACAAAGCCTAAAGTAGAAAAAATGCAGCCAAGAAAATTTAATGTAAGTGATAAAGTACGGATTAGTAAATATAAGGGAGTGTTTACCAAAAAATACCTTCCCAATTGGACGAATGAAGTTTTTACAGTGTATAAAGTGCAACCGACTGTACCTGAAACGTATATCCTAAAAGATAACAAAGGAGATTTGTTGCAAGGTGCATTTTATGGACATGAAATGTTAAAGTCAACAGTAGGTGATGTATATCTTGTTGAAAAAGTGTTACAAAGAAAAAAGCACGCAGTTAAAGTGCGGTGGTTAGGGTTTAACAAAACTGAGGATTCATGGATACCTATAAAGGACTTGGTTTAATACAAGCAACTCATTTCATCGTTAACCTTTGAGCAGGATGGAGATTATTCACCATAAAGATCGATTCAATATTAATAACATAGATGATTTAACTGTGGATAACGTTAAAATCAACAATGGTAAACACGGTAGTTTACTTCCAAACACTGTTCGATGTATAGTAAGTGGCCCCTCAAACTGTGGAAAGACCAATGTTGTCTTTAATTTGATCACTAATCCGCAGGGATTAAGGTTTAGTAACCTATATATTTTTTCAAAGTCTCTACATCAACCAAAGTATCAATTGCTGGATAAAATCCTATCTGATGTGTCTGATGTTAATTTTTACAAATTTAACGCTAGTGATAGCATTATGCAACCAAACGAAGCGAAACCGTATTCTGTATTTATATTTGACGATGTATCTTGTGAAAATCAGGATACTATTAGAAACTACTTTGCCATGGGAAGACATAATAACATCGACAGCATATATATAGGACAAACTTATAGCAAAATCCCAAAACAACTTATCAGAGATAATGCAAATATTCTAATTGTATTCAAACAAGATGATACTAACCTAAAACATATATATAACGATCATGTGAATGCGGATATGCCATTTGAAAAGTTTAAAGAGCTTTGCGGAAAAGCATGGGCGGAAAAGTATGGATTTTTGGTTATTATGAAAGATCAAGCTATAAAAGATGGTCGTTATAGAATAGGTTTTGATAAATTCGTTTTAATACACTGATTAGCGGTATTACTGTACAAGTCGTCAAGGTGTGAAGATGGTTAACCAGGAAAAGCTATTAAAGGAAATAAAATCACTTAGTGATTCTATTAGACAAAAAAACCGAGCTTTAAAATCAGGTATAAATGAAAGAGAGCAATTTTTAGAAACAACATTCAAACCTGTTACTGAACCTTTAAAGCGATTAGCACAAAATATGGAAAGACCTTCATTTCGCTTCGAAGGAGACAAAATGCTACCAATTTCCAAATATGAAGAAGAATTTCAGAATGATGAAAGTTCTGACCAGTTACAAACATCTGAAGAAAGCGACGAGTATGAAGAAAGCGGAGATATAGGAGATTTAAGGGAAAAGAACATTGCAGGAGATACAAGTACAGAAGATACAAGTGCGGAAGATACAAGAGCAGAAGAAGAGGATATCAACCCATCCAACTTAAGCAAATTAGGCACAGATATTATGTTTAAAGGAACACTTGGAAGAAAATATACATTAAAAATGTTACATGGCACACATGCTAATCGAAATTATCATACATATGGAGCTAGAATAGAGGATAAAGGATTAATGATTGGAGATAGAAAGTTAGATATAAACGAAAATGATGATATAGTTATTGGTGATAAGAAATATAAAGGTACAACAGGTTTGTTTGAACTCATCTTTAAAAATAATCCTGGTAAATTTACTAAAAAGGATTTGCAATTGTTTAAAAATATACTAGAGTATACAAATGCACATAGAAAAAAATATTCCAAAGAACTACCTATTCATAGAAACAGGTCAATAAAATACACAAACATTATATCTAGTCTTTTCCCCTCGAAATCAAATAAAGCTCCAATTAAAAGAAGAGCTTTATCTTCTGCTGAATTAAATGTTTTGCATAAAAAAAGAAAAACAACTGATCCTACTACATCTGGAAGGGGATTATTAAAAGATTTGTATAAAACCAATATAATATATTACAACGATATAAATAAGTTAGTTGATCGAATGAGGTTATTACATGAAGCTATGGAAGCCGGGCACACTGGTTTAGAAAACGAATGGGTAGCTTTGGTTGATGAACTGCGAAAACGAGAAATAATTGTTCAGTAGACGTATATATATATATATATATATACGTCTACTGAACAATTATTTCTCGTTTTCGCAGTTCATACTATATAGTTCATATATAGTTCATATATAGTTCATATATATAGTAAGAACCTAAACGATAGCGATTCAGTTACATCATGAGTGTGGACAAGTTTGGACGGTATTCCGAGTTTGGAGTAAAATCTGGATATAGTGAAAAAAGAGCTGGGTTTCCGTTAACACCTGATGGTAATTATAATTTTGAAGGAAAAGTAATTCAAAATGTTGGTGATCCGCTTTTGTCTTCTGATGCGGTTACGGTACAATACATGGATAAAAGAACCCCGATTGTACACGAAGACCATTGGGGATTTTCCGGTAAAAGGTTAAGCAATATAAAACATCCCATTTATGATGGTGAAGCAGTAAATTTAGCGACTTTAAAATTGTTAACGATTTACAAAAAGAATGAAACTGATACAAGCTATGATGTAAAAAAATTAAAATTGTCAAATGTAGGTGATTGTGAGCAGGATGGAGACGCTGTAAATAAGAAAATATTTGATATAGTACACAAGAAATGGACTACAGAATATGAAAAACATATGGAAAGGTTTGGTGCAGCTTTATTTAATTATATCCATCGGGCTTCAGGAAGAGCTGTAGCTTCAGATGTTGACAGCCACAATTATTTAGACTGGAAAAAGATACACAATCCAGAAAAACCTAATCAATTAGATAAACTGTCTGAGCCTTCTAAAGTCAAGACATTAGGAAAGGGGGATAAAGTGAATGTGATTAATGAACCAACAGAAAACGATGAAGATTATATAAGAGAAAAAAGAATTTAAATACCCATGATAAGGGATAAAGCATCTACATTTAATTAATTAATCCATTTCTATATAATAAATGGATTTTAAACAGTATATATATATAATACAAGAAGCCAAGACTAATATTACATTCATTGTAAAACATTTATAGAGTGCACCTACTGATTGTAAGTTTGGCTATAAATAGTCATGCCGAGGGCTAAACGCATCAGTCATAATCGAGAGAGATTACAGAGAGGAAAGGGAATAGCATCAACAGCATTTTCTCTATTAAGTAAACCGGTTGGAGCTATAGTTAACAAGGCGATTGATTTATTACCTGTGGAATTACATTTACCTGGAGGATATCAATATTGTGGTCCTGGAACCAAATTAGAGAAACGGCTTGCTAGAGGAGATCCTGGAATAAATAAGCTTGATCAGGCTTGTAAACAGCACGATATAGCGTATTCCAAATTTGGTGATACAAAAAATAGATCAATAGCAGATAGAGCACTTTCTGAGAAAGCTTGGCAAAGAGTAAAATCTAGTGACGCGAGTATTGGTGAAAAAGCAGCGTCTTTAGCAGTAACAGCAGCAATGAAAGCAAAAACTACGTTTGGAGGAGGAGGAAAGAGAAGAAGGCGTGGGAAAAGACCCGCTAAGAAACAAGGAGGTAATATCAGAAGAAAACGTCGATCTACTAGTGGTAAAGGTAAAAAGAAACCAACAATATGGTCAATGATAAAAAAGGGAGGAGGACTATACCTAAGACCGTATCGTGTGTATTAAATAAGAAAGAGCAATTAATAATTAAAAACAAAGAATTAACCAATGAAGAACTGATTACATATGCTTCTTGTTTGAAAATCCCATTTTTTAGAGGAGTATTTATGAAAGATGAATTACCGGTTAAAATGTGGAAAAATGAGACTGGTATAGTAAATTTGGATAATAGTGAAGGATTAGGCACTCATTGGGTGTGTTACAAGAAACTTGGTGAAACGATTTATTATTTCGACAGTTTTGGAAACCTTCCACCACCGAAAGAACTTCAACAATACTTTCGTGCGGCAGAAAATGTTTTTTACAATTATACAAGAAAACAACCTGATGATACATCCATTTGCGGTCATTTATGTTTAGACTTTTTAGCTAAAAGTGTTAGTCAACTTTAAGATGTCTTCGTATACAGTGTCATTAACCGGTAACTCATGTACTTTGCGCAGTATTCTGTTTCCAGCGCTACGTTTGCAAAAAGGAAGACTATGGGAAGCCGCATTATTGGATTTAACAACATATAACTCTATTCCAAACGTTAGTGAAGGAATTAATAACAAAATACATTATTACAAGACAAAAGATAATAAAGGAAAATATTCAGCTTTGGAAGAATTCAGTTTACCAACAGGAGCTTATGAAATTGATAATATAAATGAAGTTATACAAAAACATATGGGAAAAGAAAATATAACGATAAAAGGCAATAACAATACAATGAAAGCCGAAATTACTTCTAAGTATTATATTGATTTTGGCCAAGAACGTTCAATTGGTAGTTTATTAGGGTTTTCTAAGGAAACAAAGGTATTAGAACCTAATACAACTCATTCTGGGAATAGAACTGTGACGATCATCAAAGTAAACAGCATAGACATTACATGTAACATTATACAAGGATCCTACAGAGATGGAGAAAATCGGCATATATTACACACATTCTACCCATCAGTCGCACCGGGTTTCAAGATAGTAGAAAAGCCTCAAAACCTTGTGTACCTACCGTTAAACACCAGTTTCATTTCAGACATCGTGCTGAACATAGTGGATCAAGACGGAAACCTTATTGACTTTCGAGGAGAAGCTATTACTGTAAGAATACATATAAAATCATCCGCTTAGATAATGGGGTTATCATTTAAAAAGAGAGAGCCAACCAGCAAAGAGGTCAGTAGCTCATCAGCTGTAGAAGGATTAACAAGTGACAACATTCGTTTTCTAGAAGAAATTGGATTAAAGGTCATTAACAATGGATATACTGGATATAGCGCAGGGCCCAACATTCGACGAGACCTTATGGGAAAAGGAATATCACACGCACAACCCTTACGCTTCGTCCAAATTAAACAATAACGATGAAATTAGGATTCCTATACAACAACAAGACATTTATACTCTTCCATGCGAAAGTTATTTATATATTGAAGGAAAAGTAACAAAAGCTGACGGTACTGTTGGAACCACTGTTCCGTTCATAAATAATCCTATGGCATTTTTGTTTGACGAGATTAGATATGAAATTTCAGGAGTTACAGTCGATTCAACAAAAAAGGTTGGAATTTCCAGTACCTTAAAAGGATTAGCGTCTTTAACACCAAATGAGAAGAATCTGTTAGCTGTTGCAGGATGGGTTGCACCAGACAAAAGTATAATTACTCCTGACGCTTCGGGAAACTTTGATTTTTACGTACCTTTAAGATTACTTTTAGGATTTGCTGAAGATTACAGAAGAATAATAATAAATGTAAAACAAGAACTAGTTTTATTAAGGTCATCAAACGATAATGATATTATTAAAGCATCTGCTGGAACAACTGAAGCCAATTTAGACTGGAAACTAACATTAGACAAGATTGTTTGGAGAGTACCACATGTGCGACTAAATGATGAACACAGGATTACATTATTAAGAAAGTTAAAATCAGATCGAGACATTGTAATGCCATTCAGAAGCTGGGAGTTTCATGAATACCCCGTTTTACCTTCAACACAACGGCATACATGGACTGTAAAAACTTCTACTCATTTGGAAAAAGCGAGATATGTAATCTTTGGATTACAAACAAAGAAAAAAAGTATATTAACTGAAAATGCTGGTGAATTTGACCATTGTAAATTAACAAACTGTAAAGTGTTCCTGAATTCACAATTCTTTCCCTACGACAACTTTAATATCTCTTTTGATAAAAAAAGGTACAGTGTTTTATACGATATGTACGCTAGGTTCCAAAATTCATATTACGGCAAAACAAACACACCTCTACTATCTCCCGTACAGTTTGAATCGAAAGCTCCGATTGTTGTAATTGATTGCTCCAAACAAAACGAATCTGTAAAATCGTCTAGTGTTGATATAAAAATAGAAATGGAATTTCAAGAAAACGTACCTGCAAATACATCTGCGTATTGTTTAATTTTGCACGATAAAATTGTTACATACACACCGTTGACTGGTATCGTAAAGACGGTATTGTAAAACGTTGTACCACCACCGGCACCGCCACTGTCGCTAACCTATAAATAGCGGAGCAACAATGCAGGTCTTCAGTTGATCGTCTATCATCGCATGGGCAACATCTTCTACAAAATGAGTTCTCCATCTGTTGTACAAGGTGATGCAGAGGTAGCACCGTTATTGGAACGTGATAATACTAGTGAAGAAAAAATCATCAAGGAAATAACTGCATTTTTAAAGTTTGGTAAAAGAGATAGAGAGGAGGAAAGTAATGCAGACCCATCAAAGGTAGTACCAAAGAGGAAGAAGAAAGTTGAAGAAAATATTCCTCCTCACATTTTAACTGAAGTTTTTTTGCGAATCTTTTACCCCATCTCAGCATGTATCAGTAAAAGTGTATCAGTTGGATTGATGAAGTCATTGGATTATTCCCCTACAGTAATACTACACCATGGAACAAAAAAGGTTTTATTTTCGCAAAATGCTTGGGAGTCATTTTTGAAACATGTACATTTAATAGAATGTTATTTAACTAACAGTTTGTGTGGAAGGAAAACACATATTCGACTTTTGGATTGTGACAATGAAATCGATATTGTTAAACATCGTGGACAACTACAAGTGCGAATTAGAGACTTGACTCAACATGAAAATAAGATTCTACTGTCACATGAAGAATTCTACGTTTTAAACTACGCAACAGAACCTATTACAAGGTACATGAGACAGTTGGTATTTGCAAGCGCTATTATTAAAGAATATTTGGTCGATACTTTGGAAAAACAACCTGATAGCACCATCGTGTACGGACCTGTGGATACATCTATTTTTAATAGAATACCTCATGAAGTTTGCATGTGGAGAAAGTTAAAGGATTTTGAACCACTTGTAGAAATCGCTACAGAAGCTACAGAAGAAACAACACAGGAAGAAGAAACGGAGAAACAAGAAGAAGAAGAAAACGAAACACAAGAAGAAGAAGTTAAAAAAGACTAAAGTTTGACTTAGTAAAGAAGAACAGACGTGGGGTAGGCCTATTGGGGACGGTGCCCACGTTAAATATACACCAACGCGCCTGCAACTGTACGGCCTGGTATTTAACCTACCGTGGTGTGGAAAACAGTTTAGTTGATCGCTAGGTGCCATGATGAGCGGAGGGGATGAAGAAGTGAGTGTAAAGCCCTGTGTAATAGAATTTCAAGCATTTCGAAATAATGATGATAGGTTTATTATCAAGGAATTAGTAATTTTAGACTTGCTTACATTTGTAGCCTACCCATTCACGTTTGATGCTCCTTTTTCTTTTAACAAACTTAACACCAAAGCAAAAAGTACAAACAAATGGATAACAAACTACTTTCATCACATACATTGGTATGAAGGATTTATAAGCTACAGTAATCTGCACAGTATTATGTTTAACTTTTGCAAACAATATTCACATATATACACAAGAGGATTAGAAAAAAAGAACTGGATACAAAAGTACACGCACGGTGATGTTTTCGATATAACTATCAGTAAGGACTTTAACATTAATCTCGGTAATATTTGTGTCGCTGCAAAAGATCTTAAACACGGCCAAACAAACTGTGCATTGTACAACGCGTATCGTTTGGCTGCTTACTTGAAACAAACGCAGGAATGTGGTGGGGGTAGCGGAGAACAGAAATGTGGTGGGGGTAGCGGGGCCTATAAATACGAGGAGACAGCACCGCTCCAGCACGAGTATTATTCGAGACTCCGAAGAGGCAACATCACAGAAGACACCACAACCACCACTGACGAAGATGGCATCACAACAGTTTCTACAAACACTGGTTGATCAATTCAACACTCATTCAAAATCCGACCTTCTGCTAACTAAAAAGTGTTCAGAACTAAAAGAACAAAAACACTACATTATTCATAACATCAAGAAAGTGGAAACCATACATGGAGAAGCAATTCTAGTTTCATTGAGCGAAGGACCTTTCACTCCAGGAGATGAGCCGAAGTTTCAAGTATTTCTTCCAAAACGATTTGTTCAACTGCTACAAAATGAAGATTTGCGAGATATTCAACCGGGGACGTTGTATTTGGTATCACACGGTGTAAGCGGCAACAACTCGACGGAACTCACTCTGCACATCACGCATCCTTGTACATAATGTCTCTGTTTGTATTTTATTGTTTGTATTTCTAGTTATCAATGTTAAACTTAAGTTTATTGTATTGTAAGATGTTTGTTTAATAAAGAAAATATATAAAAAAAAAAAATAAAATAAAAAAAAATAAAAACAGCAACACAGCAGTATATTATTTTATATACTGCTGTGTTGTTTTTTTTTAAAATTCAAATGGATGACCTTGAACTTTCATTCAGGGTTAACTTATGAAGAGGTATAAAAGAGAGGGAGCAGTGAAGTTAGTCTCAGTCTTGTCTAACACACGCTGCAGCTAACATGTCGGTGTCACCTATGAAAAATTTATTTTTCGATAACAATTTGAAGACATATTGTTGCGAGTTACAATGTTTTAAAATACCAGGCGATCAAGTTGACGGGAAAGCTTGTCGTAAGTGCAAGTGTTTCAGCTATTGCATATGTAGATGTAAAACGTATCAAATGAACCGACAAGATAAACTACAAGAATTACGCCGAAGGATTGCATTACTGTGGCGGCGAATGTAGTAGCAACCAGCTGCCACCTGCCGCCTGCCATCTGCTGTCCGCCATCTTCTCCGCCCCACCATTTTGTTTGATACCAGAACGCTAGCTAGCGAATAGTCAGTACACCTCCGGCTCTCGACTGGTGAACATCGAGTGCTCTTCACAAACGTAAAACATTGTATTAAAATGTCCATTAAAATTAGGTGTATTCATTATGACTCTATTCATCTGGCGACTTTCCAAGACCTCGAGGTTTTTAATGAAGAGTTAAGACTTCTCATTGCGTCCGGTTACGATTTATCTTTGGAACTTTACGCATCAAAAAACAACATGGACTCTGCGCAGGAATCGAAGTATATACCGTCTTTCTTCAGAAAGCGAAGTGATGGCCGCAACTCGTCCGGATCAACAACATCGATGACAACCAACAACGGGGAACTATTGTAAACATGAATTATTGTAAACATAACTTATTGTAAATAAAAATAAAGTAATATTTGTATTAGTACTACCTCGCACTCGTATCATTCGATTGCTTCATTCGATAATTTTCATTCGATATTTTATCGAATTAAAACTATCGAATCACAATCGGATTTTACGCGTGCGAGGTAGTACTTTTTTAAAATTACCTCCCCGTGACCTTGAACTTTGAACTTTAACTCATTTCGTCACAAAACCGCCTACGTCACTGGCTCAGCCCCAGATGACGTCTTTCATGACTCAGCGCATCCGGTCACGTGACCGGATGACGTCACTTCCGGCGCAAAACCCGCAAACCCACACTACTCACAGCTGGTATAGTCTAAATATGACAAAAATATAATGAATGATGTAATATAATCAATAAAGCATTTGTATCTGAGGAGTAAGCCTATTTAACAACTTTGTATCATCTTTGAACTTATATTTTAAAAAAATAATAATTGTGATGTTGTATAATGAAAGAATAGTCTTATTGTGTGGTTTTGTATGAAATAATCTTTCAGTTAATAATTTTTCAAATACCTGTGAATAATAATTAATTTTTAACAATTCTGTTTGTCCATGTAACATTTTTTCATCAAAAATATAATTCCTGTGTACTTTCAAAATCGGTACCATTCCATAAAGGGTTTCCTTAATTTGTCATGTCTTTCACATATAACAAATAAGATAGTCCACTACCTAACTTAATAACTACATTCCTAATTCATAACTACCCTTTGCTTTAATAAGCTATTCCTCCTATTTACTATTGTTATCAAACATTAATGGTTTTGCTTTATTGGATATATTTTTAAAGATGGTATACACTTAGCTTTAAACCATTCACCTTGAATACACTTACCTTTTAATAAAATAGTTTTAAATTATTAAAATTGAGACAGTAAGAGGAACGAAGTGCATTGATATTCGCAAAATATTTGTAAATAGTTTATCAGTGCTTGCATTAATGTAGAGGATTACAGTTTTAATTGGCACAGAATCAATTTATAAAAACGTCGGATGACTACAGAGTGAACGTTAATTACAAACCACTCCTCGTTGAATTGCGCCTCATTATAAACCACGTACTCGATAACAGTTGTGCACGATACTACGATAAATAATTGAATACTGTAGAAGCACAGTGTTGCGATGGAAACCCAAACAGAGCGTTTATAATTGCACTCCGTATTTAATGTACACGTGTTCCGGATACGTTTCGCCCCTTATTGAAATGCGGGGCATGGAAACATCGCGCAACACTGTGAGGCGAAACGGGGTTTTAATACATCAAAACGTAGAAATAAATTATTACTCTTTTGAACATCTCACATTTTAGAAAAACAAAACTTAATTATTTAATATTAAATTATTACGATACGAATTTATTGATTCAAAATAATTGTTGTCCGTCACGGCTTCGCTCGCGATCACAGTTCAATGTTATGTTTGAAAAGTTAATTGCATTTTTTTGTAATAGCACCTGGGGGACCGTGGGGGACCGAGCTTTGTTCGAAATTGATAGTTCGTTCAACATGCCTTCTACGTTTTCCCACGGACCTTTCCATGGCGAGCATATTTACTTTGCATACTTGCTCCTTTCCCTTTATTTTGAATCTTTCCGCAGTATATTGAATTTTTAATTGGTTAATGTACACGTAATATATTCATGTATGTATTCTAGACACTATTTTCACAACAATCGCATGATGACACATTACCAAGTCAGTGTTATTTTGCAACTGACTGGTTGTCTATGCACATCTGTTATGATTATTTTGTTTTATAACTCCATAATGTTAGTTGTTGATAGTTTGTATATTATCTACCTTACATTGACCCCTTATTATTACCTACAACGTGGATGATTTTGAAATAGTTAGTCCAAACATTTATTCCACTAAATATGTTATTAAAGTCTTTATTGTTAAAATGACTCGTTAATAAAAGAAACTACATCAACAAGATTACCTGAATCCTATTCACCAAAACACTGTACAAATTCCTGTTAAAAGGGAAATAATACTGGATATTATTTTTTTTTTAGAAATTCGTGGCCACTTTGCCAATCACCATTTCTGACTAACTCTACTCTTCTAACTCGTTTTAATAGAGAGACGTTTTGGGGTAATTGGACTTAAAAACTGATATACGACGATATATTTACTTATTCAGAAACCAAATGTCTTGTAATTAGGCGTTGTTATCTAGTACAAAAGTTAAACATATTTATGTAACTGTCTTTTACATCATGTTAATCAAGCCCACTAAATTTAAACCAGGAGAGGCAGGGAAAACATATAGTGATACATTATTTTTTCAATAGAAGATATGTAAAAATCAAATTTACTTCAGTAAAATCTTATTGTTAAGTTAGTAGTCCCCTTAAAACTTCGAAATTCCTCTGCATTGTAAGCTGTGATGACTACAAATGGTTAAAAAAATTACAATATAAAAGTATTATGTTAAATTTTAGAGACCATTACTGCCTTCAATCTTACAAAACTAAAATTTAAAGTTTCACGAAACTACCTTTTAAAATTTATAAACTTTAGTTTGGTTTGTGTGTTCATAGTCAGGGTTTTGTGCAAACCAATTTTAAACTAGTCCTAGTCGTCACAAGCAACAACAAAATATCAACAGTATACTAAGTAATATCTTTGTTTATATTTTTTTAAACTGTACTTTAAATAACTTTTCTCAATGTATACAATAATATTTTAAAATATTGTCATACAACATTACAATTTTTTATATATTTGTGAACATTGTTAATAAAATTTATGTATAGTTGTTAATTGTTAAGTAAAGTTATGTATCCTGTGTAACCGGACAAATTAAAATAACATTTATTTCCTCTGTATGTTCATAACTTGTGTTAAAATCTACTTAAAACATATATCTCATCGTCGGCCAAGCTCCGACTAGCAAAATGAATAGTAGCCTCACAAAGTGAAAGACACTTAAGTTCTATTTCCAGACCTTAAACACAACCAAGGGTTGTTGAGTGGTTGGAGAAAAGAGGAGGAGTATATCGACTTTAACCTGAGCTTCAATGTTGAGTTCACCGGCGACTTTCCCCTAGAGTTGTACATTAGTGAATGCAGTGGTTGGGGTACTCGTATGTATGTAATTTGAATTAGTATGCAGTTGACTGAGTAAGTAAACATTGTTGTGTGATTGGGTATTAAATTATAAATCGTATAAAAGCCGAAGAGAATTATTTTGATTAAGTATATTATTTTGGTATTTCCTTCCTGCGTACTTAACCGTTTTATAATTATATTTTACCAACAAAGAAATTACATGTGGATGTGGGTACTATTGGTATATTATTTGAATATTCCATTTAAACAACTTGTATTTAAAATAATTCAAAAGTTGTATTAAATTCTAACTTAATATAAAAAAATACATGAATAGTTTATACCTATGAAAGTATAGGCAAAACTTTAAGGAGTTTAGATTGCTAAAAGCGTTTGTGTGCTCTACTAAGCAAACATGCCATTGATGGTGATAATAAAAACCAGTGAAAATCCTTAATCGATATATCTGATTCATCCGCCACTAAAGTTGTAACAAAGCTGCAACTTGTCTTTATTATTGCTTTAGTTTAGACAAGTATAAATTAAGGCGTCATGCTCCGTATTATATACGTTTGAGTTCCAATGTTCATCTTGCAGACGGTAAAACTATTGGATCATAGACTTCTTGAACATGTGTTCAATAATCACGTTTTGGAAACAGTTCCACTAAACAAAGAATCATTAATAGTCAAATTACAAAAATAAATGAACTTCGCTTTTTCACTTGCCAAATCAATACTATGATTCGCATTTGTCTGTGGCTCCGTGCGTCCGTCCGTCCGCGGCTATTTCTCGAGCTGTAATGGCTCCCACGCTACGAAAATTTGTTTAGGTAATCGAGGTCGGGGAAGCTGCACGTCCGCATTTGAGTTACGGTAGCTTAAAGTTTTATGTTTTTAGGCCATTTTAGCATATATTAGCGGACCCGGGAGTATTCAGCTGTGGATTTATATTTCTACAAGCTTTGTTCTTGCAACAGCTGATTATTTCCTGCGGTCGTGATAGCGGCCGCCGTTACTAGTAGAGAATAAGTTTAAAGAATTGGATGTTCATGAAATGAAGGTGAAGAGTTGACCCGAAATATTTATTTTTCCTATGTGTAAAAGTTGTAAATATTTTTAAATATTAAGTAAAAGTTTTACAATGTTATTTTTATTTTATTTTTTTGCAGGAAAGACAGTATAGTGATAATTTTTAAACATATATATTATCCATCTATATTATTAAATAATTTTTTGATTTTTGTTTGGCAATTTTCGACCCCTAAAACTATTATTTAATATACATATTTGGAATCACTCGAAAGCTCTTAACCTTTAAATGTATCTTTGGGGTTTCCATAAACTCTCACCCACGGGGCTTTGCCCCACGAGCTCTCAAAGTTCCAATGTTAATCTGATAGAGTTATATTGTATTTAGTTACCCAGCTGAGAGTAATGTAAATCAGATATATTAATATGCTAAGGCGATTCTTGTTAAGAGAACTACTCCGTTATTTCTGGGCCGATTTTGACGATTGAGGTACCAAAATATTCGTCCTGAGTTGTAGTTATGCATAACAATTTTCATTCATAGATATTTTTAGTCTTAAGGGCACGGGCCACCCTGAAAGTTAGTTTTTTACCCTTAAGATTAACATTAGGAACAATTTTATTTGAATTGCAGGTGTTAATACATTACGGACAGGTTATTAGTACAGTTCGCGCCACGGTGCTTGACGCCTGGGAAAGGCGAGAACCAACTCAAACTTCTCATAATTAAAAGCAGATAATAACGAAAATAACAAAAACCAATATTTTAACATTAAATTATTTAATTTTGGTTTCTGTTGACAAAAGTATTCTGTAACACTAACGGTACTAAGCCATATAGAGGCGAAAAGTCATTCTAGAGCATACGCTAACCAGGCGCCAAGCACTGTGCCCCGAACTGTAATACCATATGTTACAGGTAAGGAATTTAACTAATCAAAATAATCAAAATAAAATTTGTTTTTCTACATCGCTTTAAGCATTGCAATGTTGAATGCATCGGAGATATTTAAATTGTCGTTAAAATTTGTTTATCTGTCTGTCTCTTTATGGGCCATATTTGTTCCAATTTCACAAACAAAAAAACTGAACTAAAATAAAATTAAACATGTTGCCCATTTTCATGTGGGGGAGGAAACGTTTAGGCTCTTTTATTTCGTCCTTAGTGTTATGCCCCTTTGTCTGGCACTGTTACAAAGTAGGTCTTAAGGGTCAAGGTTACTCAACCTTTCACTACGGAATGTTTCATATTTGTTCCAATGACCATTTAGTTAGGTAATTTTTTTATAACAGAACGAAGGAAACAAGTCCGCTTTACTACTCTACAAAAGTATACTAAACCATATAAAATAACGGCACGGCAGTGAAACATTGGGTGTGGAATACATAAGCTCTAGCAAAATGGCATTTAAAGCTCAGTTTGTCTCGGTAGTCATTGTGATTATAATACTGAATATTTTATGTGTTTTTAAGTCCACCATAAATAGATCCAACAAACTACAAGAGTTGTTCAGCAGCTATTTGGAAGAAGCTGGGTCTATCAAAAAAATAATTAAAAAAAACAGTTGTAGGCTTATTCCCGTTCCTATGAGGCTAGTCTCTAATGATCTTTAGCATTTACATGTTAATCATATCCTTCCTAGACCGATTGAGCAAATATTTAAAAGCAGGCAATGCACTATAATCAGAAAAATGCCTATAATTTCCGCTCCATATGTCCTTTGGGACTTATCTGTTCCATCGGTCTTTAAAACTTTAATCATCACTGACGTTAGCAGTTAACTGGATCGATTGAGCATACTTTTGTTAGGAGGAAAGTTAGTACATCAGAATAAAAACGTTGTCTACTCCTGATAGAAATTGCTTTACTTTAGGGCTATCCAAATGTTGGAGCCATCGAATTTATTGATCATACATTGAAAAAAACTGTTTCGTATAGAAAATTCTAAAAACTAACTTTGAGGTTTTGGTTAAGATTGTAAATGAAACAAAAGAATCGCAACAGCTGTTAAAAATCAACCATTCAATTGTAAGAATAACACTTGCATGTTTTGTTTTTTGTGAGAATAGTGATTAGAACCAATGTGTACATTTAACTTTAAATATTAGGTTATTTATGGATCACGAGAACCATTAAATCTGAAGATTGAATATAAAGCGACATGTCCAAAATTAAAATAATCGACTAAGTGAGTATATTAATAAAAATATGCTCACCTTGGAGAGGAAGCGTGAACATAAGAACTCTAGGCATTTTTAACAAAACTGACTGGCTTCTTGAGCAAACCTGCGCCTTAGGTGCTTTAAAAATTGTTAACTAACTTCTCAAACATAAATTTGTGATCGTTACGGGCTACTAATATATTATTAAAGGGGTTTCTTGGGTTTTGTTCGGTGGTTGTTGAGCTCTAAAACTATTATTTTGTATACATGTTTGGTATCAATGAAAAACTCTTACACTCTAGATGTGCCTTTTGGGGTTTTGAAAAAAACATTCACCTTCAGAGCTCTTTCTCATAGGCTTCCAAATCTCCAATGTTAATCTTATGGACTTATATATTTTTTTTTGTTTTCATTTTAGCTTATTTAAATGTACACTTAAAAAAAATCTAAAATACACTTTTAAAATATCTGGCTCTATGCCTACTAAATCTCCGTGCGGAAAACGTTTCATCAGCTAGTACTGTATTAATAACATTAAATATACTATAGTGACATGATTGTATTTTTGTGTTCTAGGCTAAAATTACCGAAATGAAATATTAATCCCATAGTAGAAATATAATCTCGTGTGTAATAGTGGTGTCATGTAAGTATGATACCTTTTTCAAACTCATCAATCTACTGTAAGCCTAGCCTATGTTTTCCATCGCCAAGCGCATCGAAGGGAATATGAACTCTCTTTGATGTTATTTCTAGGTTCTCTTGTTACGATATTGTAAAAAGGATCATTCCGTTAATAAATTAAATTAAATGAAACCCTCCGGTATTTTAAAATTCACAATGTATTTGGAAGAAACGTTTTTATATCGTAAATAGTTTTGTAATTTTGTAGGTCCAAGATACTTTCTTTAACAGAGAAAGGGCTGCCATTTTGAAAAGATATAAGCTTAAATGTGCAATGATGACGTGATGACGTGTTAATGGTCATCTGTTTATACATATTATATATATGTTAATAGTATTGACTGTTTCGGAGATTACCTTTTGTAGGGTAAGAGGAAGGAAGAGGACTAACCTAAATGTATTTATTAGCTATGCCAGATAGTTAGGAGGGGAATCCAGGTGTTCGCCTTATTGCCCCTGCGCCCCCCCCCCCTATAACCACTTTCTCACAACGAATTATACCCCTTACCTCGCACAAGGTAAAACTAGTATAGTATATTATTTAGCTATGGAATAAACACACAAACTTTCCTTTACTAAATTTCTCTTATGAAAAAACCCCATCTATATGTTTTGTTTGATTATTATTTGTTTTCCGGTATTCCTTTGTATACAAAAAGAATAAATACCCCCGTCGCAGCAAACCTGCGGACTCAGCGAATTTCCAATGCATAATATTTGTCTGAATTCCATATAAAGCCGCAAACCAAGTTTCATAGATATATATTCACATACAAGCGATTTTAATTATTTTCCATAAGAATAACATTGGTAATGAGTATGTATGTAGGTTTGCTGAAACAAGGAACAGAAACAATTGGTTTTTATGCAAATATAAATAGAATTTAACTAAGCGAAGCTACATACTAAGTTTCATCGATATTCAATCATAAATAAGCGATACATGACATTCTAGTTATTCTCTATAAGAATAACATGGGGGCTGAGAAAGCAGGTTTGCTGCAACAAGGAACAGAAAAATGGATTTTATATAATTATCAATATAACTCAACCAAGTGAAGCTACATACCAAGTTTTATTAATTTATGTTCATAATTAAGGGAGTCAGTACATTTTACTTATTCCCCATAAGAATAACATGGGGGCTGAGTACGGAGGTTTGCTGCTACGGGAATAATCAATAAAAAATCAATTTTTTGTGCAAATATCAATATACCAGTACTACTTGAAGCCACATACCAAGTTTCATCAACATACATTCATAAATAATCGAGATATCAAATTTTATTTATTCTCCATAAGGATAACATTGGACAACGTACTGTGTTTAGCACTTCGAATATCTCTGCAACGGTTGGGCGTAGAATCACAATTTAAACACCAAAATGATTGTTTTGTGGAACTGAACAGATTGGTAAAAGCAAATGTGAAGTTTACATTAAAATAAACTGAGGAAAAGCCAAAAACCTTTTTCCCATCAGATTAACATGGGAGATTTTATGAGCAGTTTTTTTTGGATTTTCTCCGCAACCACTTAACCTAGGTTAATAATTCAAAATACTAAATTATTTGTTTCTTTAAGCTCTATAACATGGTCTGAACCAAAATTAAGTTTTTTAAAAATTTTAGGGTGAAAAATGCAAAAAACTGATTTTTGGAAAATTTAAAAGCCCCATAAACCCCCCTTCCCATGGTCCGATTTTTCTGGTTTTCGAACTTAAAGTCATGAATGTCATTTTACACATTTGAGCCAAATTTCATCATTTTACTCAAGTTATCGTGTTAACGGACACATATATATATATATATATATATATATATATAGATATATATATACATATATATAAATTTGAACAAATAGTGTTTTTGGCATCTGGGGACCTCAAAACAAAAAGTTATCATGGTCTCGGGCTTAAGTCTTACCATGAGACCTACGGTAATAGCTTCTTCCCTATAGGGGAAATTCGCTAAAACTTAATGATAGTAAACAGATTAGTGATGGAAATATTGTATTTGTTTAGCAAACATATTTCATAAGTTTTATAATAATTGGCAACCTCCCTGTATATTATTATAGGATGAAAGGACAACCAAAATAAAATTATATTAAGGGTATTAAAATAACGCAGTCTCAGAAATAGACTGCTACTGTTAATTAAAAGTCGAAGTGGACATAAACTGTCTCAGTAATATACATAATAACACAGACGCAACCTAAATGAAAGTGTGGGAGAGGCCCCGGAAGACTTTCAGTCAACATGACTCCTAAATTTCATATTTTTTCTACTTTCAGAGAGGAACAGCAATTACAATCCTATGCTTTAAAATTATACATTTTATTGTAACTTTTTTCGATTCTGAATATTAATTCCAATCGGAAAATAGTTATAAATAATTCACAGTTTCTAAAGTTTTTAATCCGTATTATTTAAGATATAATTTCTTTCAAAAGAGCTATGTATAAAGTATTAGTTTCAGATTTCATTTCCTGATCTTATGTTTTGGAATTTTTTAAATGTTTCAAACATTTTTTCACCGAAAAATACACATGAGAAACATTTTTGTCTTGATTACTAGAAAAATAAATTGGTGAACTGGTTTGAGCAATAGCGGTTGAATCTTTAGAGATTGTAGATTGTCTTTTTGTTTAATTTGATTACACTTTGGAAAGTTCATGGGGTTCATTTACAGGTTTATTTTGGAAATATATTAATACGAACCAACAACATAATTGCAAAAGTGATTAGTGATATTCCATACATGCAGTGTCAAACTATATTCAAGAACTAAAATTGAGCCTAAACTTTCAATTCAGATTGATCAATTCAGTTATAGTTGATTACTTAAAATAGATAGGAGTTATAAAACTATGTTGTGGGCATTTTATAGTTTTCACAATAAAACTACTGTACAATGATAATTTTATATTGAGAAGAAACAGATGTGACAACCAATTGGTTGGTTTAACTTCTATAATGACTGTGAATAAAATGAGAAATTTACATAAAAATATACTAGGGCTAAATTAACAAGTGTTTTACTACTAAGCAAAACAACTTTTACTTCTGCAAAGTGTTGTGCCTGAGGGTGTTTATTTTCATGATTATTATTCGTGAGATGAACATACACTCTTAGTACTCGCAATTTATTTCAAATCATAACATTAATGTGTACAAAATATACTGTAAGTTAGTAAGGCTAAATATTTTAAAGCGAACATCTGAGGGGCTCTTCAAAAGTTATTAACATGAACAAAACTTTCTTGTACAACGTTAAGACTCGTTTTCACTAATTACTTTAATCCTCTCCTTGATTAATAAATACGTTTATTGGCTAAAACAATACTTATAAAAAAACTATCATAAATTTCAGTTTTAAATGTGACTTGATAGTCTAAATATTGTTACGATTCCATTATTGAAATTACTGATGCTACATAAATGTTCTGGATTTATTTATTTGCACAAGATCAATCATTCACAAAATGATAGATGTCAGTACTAAATTAGTGTAAATGATTCTTACATTGTGTATGTTAAAATTATTTTAAAATCACTTGTATCAGCATTCATAAATAATCTTTACACATTGTTCAACAGCATAACCTGAAATGAGAGGAGGTGTTCTATCTCTCCGTTGGAGTTAATAACCTACAACGATGCGACGGTGTCAGTAACACACTCGTAGGATATGTTGCGGTGTCGAGGCTGACCAGAGAACTTAATTGAATCCATTTTAGAGACCTTGGTAACTAACCTTAGCATGCACCGTTGACTTCCATTGACAAAAATATGCTGATTCATAATACAAAGCCCCAGGGTAACAAACTTTGAGGACTCAAAGTTCACCGTATGTTACACATAATTTTTGTTTTCTCTCAGCTGCTTTTAGCGAATTTCGCCTATAGGGAAGAAGCTACTACCGTAAGTCTCATGGTTAGACTTAAGCCCGAGATCATGATAACTTTTTGTTTTGAGGTCCCCAGATGAATAAAATACTATTCGTTCAAATATATATAATTATGTGTCCGTGAATGCGATAACTAGATTGAAAGACTTCAGATTTAAATTAAATTTGGCTCAAATGTGTAAAGTGGCATTCATGACTTTAAGTTCGAAACCAGAAAAATCTGACCATGGAAAAGGGGGTTTATGGAGTTTCAAAATTTTCCAAAAATCAATGTTTTGCACTTTTTACCCTACGATTTAAAAAACACACAATTTTTGTTTTGACCATTTTATAGAGCTTAAAAAAACAAATAATATAGTATTTTGAATCATTAATCTAGGTTAAGTGGTTGCTGATAAAATCCAAAAACCATGTTCATAAAATCGCCCATGTTCATCTTATGGGGAAATGGTTTTTAGCTTTTCCTCAGTTAATTTTGTTATAAACTTCACATTTGCTTTTACCAAACAGTTTAGCTCTACAAAACAAACATTTTGGTGTTTAAATTGTGATTCTACGTCCAACCGTTGACGAGATATTCAATGTGCTAAACACAGTGCATTGTCCAATTTTATCCTTAAGGAGAATAATAAAAAATGTTTATATCTTGATTATTTATGTACGTATATTGAAGAAACTTTGTACGTGGCTTCACCTAGTACTGTTATATTGATATTAGCACCAACAATTGTTTTTTTATTTTTTTTTTATTATCCCCGTAGCAGAAAAACCTGGATATCAGCCCTAATGTTATTCTTAAGGAGAATAAGTAAAGTTTCATATCTCCATTAATTATGAGATTTTCCCCATCGATTTCTAAGCCAAAAGTCGATTTTTCAATGTATAAAATTCATCAAGTGGATTCCGATAAACATTTTGCATGCGGATATTCCTATTACTTAAAAAATGTCCACGCTGAATTACCACTTTGCGTTACCGTTTATATATAAAGATTTTGAAATTGAATCCTCCTTCGCAACTCGAATTATTTTGAATTTCCACGGTATCATATTTTGTATTATAATTATTTTTGAAAAAAGCGAATTCAGTAACAAAATAGTTGCGAACGTTTTCGAATAATTGAGTTAAAAATTAAAAATGTAACTCTTAAACTAATAAGATTCACCATCTAAACTCGGTGGAACATACAATCCATGATTGTATGTTCCGCTGACATATCTTCAGGTTTTAATCTATTAATTTATCCAATTTAATACTTATTTTTCCTATACGTCTAGCAGCTTTAGTTGTTATAATAGTTCTTCGAACCACTCACTCATTCCTTAAAATGATAAAATAGGATTTATAAAAATACGACTCTATTGCAGGAGTCGGTGTCTATTTCATGCAGCCAAAACAAGTATTTCATGTTTATGTGGTTATGTGTTGTGTTATAATATTTAATTTCAATTTTAATTTTTTTCAAATATGTTTCTGCAATAGAAGAAATACATTTTTGTCATTTTTGTAAACCCTGATGATGGAACAAGAGTTCCGAAACATGTAGGAATGATCTACTGGAAGATGAACTGTTGACTGAAGGTACGTAAACCTATATTCCAATAACTATACTAACTGTCAGCTGTTCTTAAGAAGCGTGATGCTAGTCTCGGTTACGTGAGCTTATTAGCTTACTACTAGTTAATAGATTGCCAATTATTGCAACTATGTAACTTCAACTTTAACAAGTGTAGAGCCGAATAAGTACTGGCAAACAAGCCCTTGCGCTTTGTCAAATCTCTAATTAAAAGTGTGTGGTAATTTTCTTTACCTTCGTCAAGATTTGCTTATTTTTATTTGAATCAATCTTTAAATCAATCGTAAATTAGGTTTTCATTTTTGGATTGCTAATTGTGTGTTTATGATTTTGACCTTGTACTTGCACGGTATTTTTTTACTCCTACTAAAACATATAATAATCTTCAGAAAATCAGAGATAATTTGAATTTAAACGAGTTCGCACGCAGCACGCTGACGTGAGGAAAGTGAATTTCCACGTAAAAACTTTTAAAACTCAAAATCAGAGTAAAAAATTACATTTTTCTAATTTTTATTGAAATCTGAAAACATAGATTTTTTGGCTGTTCTGATACTCCTGGTTTCATTTACTTGCAAAGCTGGGAGTACAATTTTGCGCATTATAAGGTTAGTAGAAGGTCCAGACAGGCTTGAAAGTAGGCGTGAGGTTGCTGGGGATGATAAAAGTACTCCAACAAAGGAATAACAGGCTTTTTTAGAGTAAAAACCCCCGTAAGACAACGTACTGTGTTTAGTCGATACACATTTTCTTGAATAAAACTCGGTAAATATTTATGCTAGAATGACGAGAGAGGGCTTAAAACTTTCGTCTCTCTAATTCCCATCTTTTTACATGCATTGATTTACATCTGGGGCTTTAATGACCCTTTTTGGGCCCAAAAACTCGAAATTTGAAAGATGAATCCCCAAAAAAGGGGGTTTAAAGTTTTCTGATTGTTTTGCCCAACGAACTTGTCCAACTGATTACAGAAAGGAACGTCCCTACCAAATTTGAAGTAAATCGGACAAAAAATGCGACCGCTAGAGTGCAAAAACTTATATAAAATGTTGAACGACCCCCCAAAACGTGTTCAGGGGGTCACGTTAGGAATTTCTATGGTGGTCCCAGGCTTAAGTTTCACCGTGCAGGTCATGCTAATAGTTCACTTTCCAAATGAAGTTCACAAAAAATATTGTAACTTTTTGCAGGTATACACCACTCTTGAATGTATTATTTTGTGTTTGAGATTGATGCGAATGTTTTATGTCCCTTAATAAACTGGATAAAAACTAAGTAAAATCTATGTGACACTTACTGTTAAAATAGATCTGAAATTGTACCAGAATAGTGTTAATAATCTAAAAATGTAACTCCACTTGTACTTTTTTATCAATCTCGTGGTCCCACTGAATGATTACCATCCCTTTAGGGTGCTAATTCATGTTCAAAACATGATTACTCAGAGATAGTTCTGAGTAATGACATATATTAAAATTGACACTGTATTAATAAATATAAGTACTTAAGTTTAAACAAAATGTAATAATTTATTCAGAGCTGCTATTATTCTTTTTTTTCTTTTAAACTCCATAATCCCAATGTTAAAATATCAAACGAGTTTTTTTAACAAAATTTGAATTTTCCTGGGATTGAGGTTTTCACCAATCAGCTTTTTTGGTCCAAAAGCCTTTAATTTCTAAGTTTAAGCAAAATCCTTCCACTGGATTCCAAGATAAATTTAGAGAAAAAATGAATAAATAGACAAAGATATATCTCGTATTTAGGTGTAGTTCGTTATGATAATTTTGTTATGCAAAAAGTTCCTGTTTAGAGTGTTTTTGACAGAGTAAGCCTAAAGAAGACCTGGCTAGATACCATGTCATAAACAGTTCACATGTTAGGGTCCGAATAGTAGATGAAGCGTTTAGTGGGGGGATAAATCATAAAAAGTCTGTGCAAGTACTAAGTTTGATAGGACTCTCACAGCACATTCTGGACATCCTCAATACATAAAGCATTTTTAGCCTGTACTTTAATCACAAACAAAATAACTATGACGTTAAAACAATAATAATACGCATAAAAAAGATAATTTTGGCATTTATCATATGTTAAAACTACAAAAAACTTTAGTATTATGTTATAATGGCAAACATTTAACAGACCTAAAAGTTGGGCCAAGTTAAAATATAAATCAAAGACAAGTCGCTTAGTTAATAACCTATCCCGCGCAGGAAAATAATGACTTCGATTTTTATCTCGGAGGGAAAATCCCAGCCCATTTTTCAAAGCTAGTTAGTTTGGACTTTAAAGCCAGTGTGTTTCTCTTACTTTGGTTTAAAACCCCTATAACTATAAGAGTATTCGCTAATTGCAATTCACTGTCCCCTCCAATCTCACATTAATGGACAAACGTGTTACATCCCATATAGCACAGGATGTCAATTTGACGTAAAAAAGTGATCAAAGACGTCAAATTGATGTCAAATAAAATATTTGATGAAATATTGACGTCAAAATGATGTAAAATGTTTGACGTCAAAATGGTGTAAAATGTTTGATGTCAAAATGACGTACAATTTTTGACGTCAAAATGATGTAAAATTTTTGACATATATATCTTTTGATATAAAAATATTATAATACCAAAACTGTATTATTTTTGTTTCAACAGTTTTATTTAACAATAATTATTTTTTTAACCGTCCCAATCAAAAGTTTTACATCATTTGAAGTAAAATTTACATGCAATTTTTGATCAGCACAGTATTAACGCATATTCACAAAAAAATACAAAGTTAAATGTTTAGTTATTAATAATATGGCTTGAATGTAAATTTAATTAATTATAGTTAAATTTATTATCACACTCACTCACGAATAAGTACGGTTTTTTATCTAAATAATTTAAACATCCATTGACACAATCCAATTTGGCACAGAAAGTCAAATCAAGCATTTTGCATGTTCTGAAAAGCAGTTTACAATTTAACGGATAACTATTTATTTACAATTATGATTTAAAAACTTAATTATAGTTCTCAAAATAGGTATTTCAAATTAACCTTACAATTACAATTAAATATATGTTTGCATTTGGTTAAGAGGTTATTACTTCTCCTTGGCTGGCGCGGCGCGCATTGTTTTTCTGTCATATCGGTCTTGGAAAACATATGTATATCATATCGGTTTGCCTTATCATGTTTATATTAGACTTTAGTTTGGTAAAGTAGAAGAGACGAAAGTTAATAAGTTCATCTAGTCCTAGTCTTAGCATCACACTGCTTAGTACAGGAAGTGCAACAGGGTAAGTAAAATCAAAACATTAGCATTATTTTGACAAGGTTTTTCAGTTAGACCTAACCTATAATACTTGGAAGTCACCTCGCTTCCTTCAACTAAAATAATTTCAATTAAGCTTATTGCTGGGTAACAAATGAAAAAAACAAATGAAAAATGTAATCAAAACCCGACAAACTATGTTGGTATTAATGCCTAAACAGGTGAATTGATATACCAATAGATTATTGAAATTTGGCTTGTTCAGGCCTAGGACTAATTCAATATTAGCTTCAACACAATTAAGCCTACATGTATGTAAAATTAGGTATTTGGCTAAGTCTCACTGTCTCATACAATCCAACATTTCAAAGGTGTGGATAATTGTTTCGATATCGATTTGGCTTAGCATTACCATTGGATGTGAAAGTGTCATTAACTTAAATGTGTAATACAAATTAGGGCAAATTGAGAAATAAATGTGGCACACCTGCCAAATTATGACCCAGTTCTAGTATCTGCAGGCAGCCTTAACCCTATAACTGGTGCAGCGTACCGTAACTTAGTTCAAACTAAGTTACGTTCCGGTGTGATGTGTCTGTTGTGGTAGCGTAGTCTTTTCTACGTCTAGCAAATTTTAGTATAATCACTTAAGTTAAAATGATAACTTACCATAATGAACTAGAGATTTTAGAGCTTTAATTTGATAGCCTACCATATTCATGGAACTTGTGATTGTTGATATGTATTTACATAAGTTAAACCAATTTTTAAATTTAGGACTAAGTTATTTTAGTCAGCAGATTTGAAAAACTAAATTAAACATCCTGTAGAGTTATTATAGTAAGACGTTAGTCAGTAACTTTATACGACATTTTCTATTACCGGTACTAACTTAGGTAGGTAACTTAGGCCCTAATACAAATTGCAACAAAAAATGGCTGTAAATGGATTCTTTAATACAAGATTTTGTATATTGCAACTTTCAGTCAAAGAATTAACTTTTAACTCCAAAGGCAACTTCATTGGGATCAATTTGATATACAAAGTAAAAAACATATGGGTAGTTTGGCATGTTAATATATATTTTTCATAATATAAAGTAAAACTCTTCAAAAGTAGAAAAGAAAAGCCGCCACCATGGGGAATAACATGCGCCAGTTCTAGGGTTAAAATAATAGTTACTTTAAACTGGTAACTTAACTTCCTGGTCCACCAAAGAACAAGTTATTTAGGGCCTACTTAACATATTCGACCTAAGATTTTTTTCAAATCCGCCATTAACAAGAATATGTTAGTTTATGTATGTTACCGTAGTTTAGTGGCGATTTCCTAGCTTCCTGACTGGGCTTTTCACACTGTGTGCTCTGTGGTTAATAAAATATCGGTACTGGTTTATTTATAGGCCCTGTAACCAATAAGACTGTTTTTTATAAAGTTAGCTTAAGTTATGTAAATAAATTATAAAAATCGCATGACTTTTAGTGGAGTGATATCTCAGTTGCAGTGATTGTCCTCGCCCTCATTTCAGAGACCTATCCATTTTTGTTTTCTAGAAAGTTGGACCAGCTTAAAACACGGGTTCTGGGTTGTATTACCACTGGGGTATTTTCAGTTAAATAAATGCCATTGTTGATCAGTGTGATTCGACTCATGGACCAAAGTCACTTGCTCCAATCAATACACCAAGCTGTATCCCAACAGTACGCAAATCATGTTCTTGATGAGATTTAAAGTAAAATTAGCCTAATTAATTAAGACTTGAGACCAATGTTAATATAAGAACATCAGGGTTTGTCACTGCTAGATTTGTTTAGTTATACTTTCAAATCACTATTTTGGACCGGCTTTTGTGCGTGCTTTGTAACTTAGTTTTTATTTAACATTGTGAGTGAATAACATTTTAAGCTATATGGAACATGCCGAGGCCGCAAGCAGAATTATAACTGGAGTTTGGGGCTAAATTTTAAATGGCAAAGCAATTTCGAACATAGGCTGGTTTAAAATCCTGCAACGAGCAATAATTCACTTGCTAGTGGTTTTTGGATTTTCTAGGTTGTTTTACCCAACAATACTGAAGGAATAATAAATCAAAAGTGAAAAACTGCTGTAATTGTTTTATTTTTTATTTTTTATTTATAAAGGCAAGTAGCCTATATAATTTGGTAAACCTTAAACTATATTAAATTTATTTGGTGGGATGGGTTAATATAAGATAATGGTCACAAATCTAAGCTCGCTTTATATACCGTAGTTAATCTGAATAATATTACCGGTATCTTATCAACTTATTGTGTGGCTGACTTTTAACCTTTAGATACCGGTAAAAAGTAATTTTGAGACGATAGAAATGGAACAGTCAGGACCTCCCGCAGCGCCGTCCTCGCAAAGTAATAATGTGTGGCTGGGAACTGGCGCTGTCCCCCCACCTCCCAGCCGCGAGTACTACAACAGGGAGCCATGCCCTCGTTCCCACTCCATACATAAAAACAGTAGTTCTGTCAACTTCCAGCATCCAGCGTAAAATTATGGGACCCTCAGAAACAACTGTGTTGTGTATGGAAATTATAGTAACCTAACCTAACCGCCGCAGCGCGCTGTTTAAGTTTTTAGCCAAAACGTTTCCTCCTCCACACGAAAATGTTTAATTTCATTCAGCCTTTTTTGTGAAATGCAGAACAAATATGGCTTATAAACAGATAGACAGAAAAACAAATGTTAACACATATTTAAATATCTCCGCTGCATACAACATTTTACTGCTCAAAGAGATGTGAGATCAAACCTATTTTATTTATATAGATAAAGACATTACCTTACCTGGAACATCTGGTATTGCTAATAACCTGTCCATAATGTGTTAACAGCTGCAATTCAAATAAATGTATTCCCCATATTAATCTTATGAGCAAAAAACCAACTTTGAGGGCAGCTTGTACCCTTGAGAATAAAAATATTGACAATTAAAAACCTAATTGCAAAACTACGAACTGAGTCGAATTCTTTGACACTTCAAACATTAAAATTGGTCAAGAAACAACGGAGAAGTTTTCCTAACCATAAAAGCGCCTTGGCGTATTAATATATAAGATTCAGGAAATTACAGGATTCGTGGTTTGAAATTTTTGTATTTTAGGCGTATACAACCATTCTAATGTTCATGTCAGTTGGCAGAACTGCTGTTGTTATGTATGGAGTGGGGACAAGGGCATGGCTTCCTGGTGTAGTACTCGCGGCTGCGGGGTGGGGGCAGTGCCAGTTCCCCGCCAAATATTTTTACTGTGCGATGTCCTGACTGTTCCAATTCTGCGCTCCTATAATTTTAAATAATCCTACCAGTACATATTAGACCATAGCTTTTTTAAAAAAGAATATAAAATTAGCCTACTTATAAACGAGTTTTTACAGATCAAAAGCTAAGTCTGGGCTAAAGGCCTTAAATATGTTTGCGCCCAAAATACTAAAGTGGGCATTATTACCTATAAGTTATTCTTGTTTATTGTGTGTTTCAGAGTGCAAGCAGCACAAGGAGGAAAACAAGAGGATCAAAATTAAGTTTAAAAAAGTGTAATTAAGTACTAATATAAAAATTGCTGAAAAAACATTTCTGTAGGCCTATTTATTTTCCTACGTATGCTTTAGGCCTAATTTAAAAAAAACTTACAAAACTAAGGAGCAAAAAATATGCAACCTATTTTAAAGTATTTCTCATGAATGGCAAAAATTTGTTTAAATATAATATGAAATTTAAATAGGTATGATTTATTGTTTTGGTAATTAGTTAAAATTGGAGTCACTAAATTATATAAATCAAAATGCTTTGTATACGTTCACAGATATTGGCACCTTGATACACTGCCATTTTTAATACTGAAGTTTTTATAAAAATAAATTTAGTCTCCTTGAGGTCGGCTTCACATGTCTGATACTTTTAATTTTGATCTTAAACACAAAATATATTGATATCTAAGACAGAACGAAATTCTCAAAACAACCTATTTTGGGAAACAAAACCATTCTTTGCATATCCTGGTAGAAAACAACATTTTATTTAAATAACTTACAGCACAATATTAAGAAAAGTTTACATCCTATTGATATACATTTGACATCATATTGACGTACATTTGACATCATATTGACGTACATTTTACATCAATTTTTCTTTTCTATACTGCTTGTTTGATATCAATTTGATGGCAATATGATGTCATGTTTGATCTGTTTTTTACGTCATTTTTACGTAAAATTGAGTGCCCTTTTTACTTCCAATTGACGTCAAATTGATGTCATTTTGACGACATTTGATGTCAATATGACATCAACAATATCAATGACATTGACATTTTTTACATCAATTTTACGTCAAATTGATGTACTTGTGCTATATGGGATGTAATGTAGGGATACTTTACCACCAAGCTTTGGTGTACATTATCACACTTATTACTTATGATTTGTGTTGACAACAAGTAATACCTAATGATAGTTAAGGTGAAAAATTCGATAAAAAATACAATAGGTTACAACGTTTTTTATTTACAGCTTAATTGTTTTAATAAAATGATTATTTTTATCTTCGAACAGTGTTATTAATATACATAAAAAATTTCTATTAAAGCTTGATTTTGGTAATTTTATTTACTACTTTGAATTCTAAAAGACGTTAGCATAACGTGCAAAATATATGTAATGATCTGTTAAAATTATATCCACAGACTTTTAATCCCGAAATATTAATTGTATAACGGTATTAAAACTAATATCTCGGTACAGGACCTTAGTACTGCGTATTATTGATTCCTATTTTTATAAATATAACTCTTTTAGCGAATTTTCTTTATGGAAAAGAAGCTATTACCGTGGGTTGCATCGTGGAAGGGTAAAAGTGCAGTAAAGCGTTCCGTTGGCAAACATATAAGTTATTTATTGTAACTAATATATTTGTATCTAGAAATATAAGATATAAAACAATTTTTTGTCGGAAACTCATCTGTAACTGCACTAAACGCTGTGTGTTCCAAAATTTGCCATATTTTGATATGGGGAACAAAATTTAACTTTTTTGTGTTTGTTGGTGCGACAAATTTCGTAAAAATGGTCCGATTTTGATGATATTTGGTACAAACATGTAAGGGGTTTTTTGGACCATATTTTTTCTACCCCAAGAATGTTTTTTTAATCTTTTAAAGAGGCAAACGTTTGTTTTCACCATTTGATTTAGATAACACAATTTGGTACGTTTAATTATTGTTATACCTCCATTGGTTACCGATATATTAAAAGGTTAAATATATCCATATATTTTTTATTTAATATATAAGATTTGATATCTCGCTTATTTGCTCTATAGACGTTGTCCTCTCCTAATGTCATTGAATTTGTTTCATGTCAAATGCTCGTTCATTTTCTAGATGGGCTCGTTCGCTACGCTCACTCACCTGCTTTTATAACTTCGAAATAAAAAAAAAATAATTTGTAGTTGCATATTCAAGTAGTTTTTTTATTTCCATAATGAACATATGTTTATGACTTTCAACTATGTTTGGATATAATCATTATAACAGCTGATTGGTGTAACTAACTAACTAAGTAACATACTAACCCGACTCTGGTTTATGTATTTAGATGTATATTGATGAAACTCGATATGTCGTTCCACCTGGTTGTGGTCAATAATTGATAATTCCACTAAAATCTTTTTCGATGGTTCCCGTAGCAGCAAAACTACACAGGGACACAGTCAGCCTTAATGCTATTATTATGGAGAATAAGTAAAGTGTAATGCCTCGTTTGAATGAGAATATAATTTGTATATGAATTACTAGAACTCGGTATGTGATTTCATTTAGTTGACTTATATTCATATTTGCATTAAAATCTGCAACACAATTAACATATTTGCATTAACACAACATTAACTGACCAATAGGTTCTAATATAGGTTTTATTTTTAAGCACTAAAGCATTTTTATATCAACAAATATTTGAAACTTACAAGTGTGATATTTTAAGTGAACATTTATTTTATATCCAAAAATGAAAAACCTTTTTACCGTGTGTCCGACGGATAAAAATTAAAAAAAAAAATATGTTTTAAAAGCATTACAGGCTGTCCAAGTTGTGTACTTCAATATTTCAGATATATTTATGTCATACGGGTTATCGGAAACCTTTCCATACTTCTGAGAATTTGTTACGATTGTGATTGTATTTTACATCTTTGAGCTTTATCGTCATATTTTTACTGAGGTAAAACAAAATTTTAGTAGTTATATAACTTAGGTATTGACTATGTTAAACACAACATTTCCATAAAAGATGCGATGGTGAATAGTATATTTATGTTGCTTTATCAAATGATAATTAAAAACTACTCTTCTTTAACAGGTTCACAAACAGTATTTAAGTTATAGGCTAAATAAAGTGTTTTAATAATAAAACTACACAAGAACACTATAATAACTCTTACGGGTATTTTGTTAATTAATATTTACTCAATAAATGATTTAAGTAAATCTACATACTTGATTTATTTTCATGGTTAGGTACAATATGGCTTCTTTGTTTATCTGTGGGTCAATTGAACCATCAGCCTACACTCCAGTTCAGTTGAGGTAAATAATGTCCACATCAAAACCTTATTAGTGAAATTTCACCTAAAAGTGCCAAGGAAAAATTATAGAATACTAATATTTCAATTCGGACCTTAAAGAATTTCACCTCGCCGGCTTTTTAAATGTTTCTTAGCATACTGAATAGAATAAAGTGTTTAACGCACCTGATATAATCTCAAAGTTCACGTTCAACTATTTAGTTGTTTAAAGTGAAGTATGAATTACTTAATGCTTCATTATGAATTTATGTATTTAATTTTTAAATCAGTTTAATACTAGCTATCTTTGTGGTTTTACAAACTCGTCGTGCATTAAGATTAAAATTGATCAATGTATTAATTTGTATTAATTATCAGCTTTAGTATGTTCTTTACCTTAAAATAATACAATGCCACTTGTTTCCTCCATAGAACAGGATGGAGTAGAACTTATTACGGAGTAAAACAAATCATATACCAAATATTATGTGGTTTTGTAAAAGTGAACAAGTGACAAGTTATGTTGAGCAAAACCCTCAAGGATCGAATAGTTTCTTTAAGAAAATAGATTATATTTTATTCACCAGTCAAAAATGATGACCTCTCACACATTAACATGCTTTAGCTCTACTTGAAGATCTCATCACGCCATTATGGTCCCCCAAGAGCAGTTAAGTGTTGGAGTGGGGGGTGGGACGCATTCGCCACTCTCCCAACTTAAATTCCTAGCAGGTTAATGACAAAACTGACAACAATGTTAAAGTTTTGTCATTATAATTGTTTATAAATATTTAATACTTATACAGTTTTATTTAATGATCAATGGCAAATTTTAAAATATCGAAGTTAAAGTATAATTGAAAAAATGATAGTACATTAAATTATAATCGTATTTCTAAATGTAATTGTACAATAATGCGTTCTAGTAATCATAGTTGGTTACGGTAGTTTACTCAGGCATATCTTATCAATGATATTAAGTTATATTACAAGTTATGATTTGAGAAGTTTTACCAAAGAAGTTACAATAGTTAAATAATTAAAATATATATTTTTATTTTGTTAGAATCTGCTGATTTTTGTCAGGAGACTACTGGCAATAATATTAAGTGTTTAGTAACTGTTTATGAGTTACTTGAAATCAATTAACTTTTATATGTGCCTTTTGGGGGTTTTAAAAATATCTACGTTTAGGGCTTTCTCTGGGCTTTCAAAGTTCTAATTTTAATAACTATGGAAGAATGGAAATCAATTTATTATTAATTTAACAGTAGCTGATACTTGCAAAACTCTAAACAGAAACAAGAACAGCTGTTTCAAGTTAACGTCTGGTGTTTCATCACGATAATGAACTAATAAGAGGACTGTACATGCACTGGGCAATACCGGTAAAATAAACTGCTAGAAAATGAGCAGTCGGATTTGCTTTTTTGTTATGATTTTAATGTAATTTTGGCTGATCAAATCTAAGACAAGCACCACCTTTCTACAATGTCCAAAAGACTAAAACATGCTTAGGATTGGTTTTGTCGTTGGCGTAGTGGTCGTTGGTGATGGAGTTGATGTAAAAAAGTATATAACATTACGTAATGATGAGCCGAATCAAGTTTTAGATTTATAGTGCTATATACGGGGTGCTGTACGGTGTGCCAAGGAACAGTAACTCAACTAGACTCCTGATTCGGCCAACCAGAGGATGGCTTAAACACGTACTGCCCCCATATGTTGTGTATGGTTATTATAGTCCTTAGGTTAAGCATATATCTTAATAGATTCTTAAACTTGTACAGAATAAAAGAAAAACTACAATCTGGGAAATAAATATCCCCGTCGCAGCAAACCTGCGTACTCAGTGAATTTCCGATGTACATTTTTATCTTAATACTACATAAAGCCTCTTACCAAGTAAAACTATATTAACGACTAACCAATATTTTAATTATTCTACATAAGAATAACATTGGGGTTGAGTATGTAGGTTTGCTGACACAATGTTGATGCAAATATCAATATAATTCAACTAGGTGAAGCCACATACCAAGTTTTATCAATTTTCATTCATGAATAAACGATATATAACATTTGAATCATTCTCCATAAGAATAACATGGGGGCTGAATAAGCAGGTTTGCTGCAAAAGGATCGCAAAATATGGGTTTTCATTCAAATAGCAATATAACTTAACTAGATGAAGCCACATACCAAGTTTCATTAATACTTGTTCATTAATAAGCGAGATATAAACTTTACTCGTTCTCCATAAGATTAACATTGGACAACGTACTTTGTTTAGCACTTTTAATATCTCGGTAATCAATTGACGTACAGTTTGGGTTTAAAAATATACTTGTAAAAAAATAAAAATAAAGATTTTGGGGAACAAAATCCCCTTTAAAATAGAGCGACCTGTCTGGTTCTCGAACTCATGAAAATAGATCCTCCCTTATACGTTTGTACCAAATTTCATCAAGATGGGACCATTTTTACGAAAGTTATCGTGCCTACGGACACATATATATACCTATATATATATATATATATATATATATATACATAAAAATTAAATAAAAACAATAACCAGAGTACCTACCCTCTTTTTTGAAACATTTGTTATTACTGTCACGTGTTTCGACACTTAGGTCATGATCACAGTGCACAAGTAATATAACCTAAACATTATTAGCCAAAATAAATAATTAAATCTAAATATATGAAAATAAACAGATGTAGAAACTTTTAATTTAAGCTTATTGGGTTGAGTTGGTTCTATTTCATTTCTGTAGTCTACTGTTTCTAAATTCTCTTATTTTTTATATAGGATTTAGTTGTTGTATTTGCATTTTATTAAGGATGTCGTTATCGGCTTTAGAGTTCAGATAAATGTGGAGCTCTTCTTTCGTGTTCTTTTTTTCTCCTTTAATTTCATATTTGAGAACATCCATAGATTCTTCTAATTTGCCTTATTGATGGTCAGAATCAAGAATGTGTTCGGCAAACATCGATCTTTGAGTCGTACGGTTATTTGATTTAATTGATTGAATGTGTTCTTTAAAGCGGCATGAAAATCTTCTTCCTGTTTACCCTATACAGTATTTTGGACATTCCTTGATTTTAATCTTGTAAATTCCAGTTTTATCATATTTATTTTCTTGTTGAATTTGGCGATTATTAGAGAATTTTTGGATAAGTTATATGAGTTATTTCTAGTTTTGTAACTCATTTTATAGTTTGACACTTCAACAGTTTTTCTTTTGGTTTGATTGAGTATAGAGCTACATGGTACACATAAATATTCTTTGTTTAGGTCATTATCTATTCTGATGTATCTGAACTCTATAGCCGAAAACGATATCCTTAATAAAATGTAAATACAAAAACAAAATCCTATATATGAAAAATTAAGAGAATTTAGAACCAATAGACAACAGATATAAAATAGAACCAACTCAACCCTATAAGCTCAAATTAAAAGTTTCTACATCTGTTTATTTTCATATGTTTAGATTTATTAATTTTTTTGGCTAATAATGTTTAGGTTATTTTACTTGTAAACTGTGATCATGGCCTAAGTTTCGAAACACGTGTCAGTAATAAAAAATGTTTCAAAAAAGAGGGTTCTCTGGTTATTGTTTTATTTCATTTTTATAAAAAAAGTAGTCCTAATTTGTGAACTTCAATTTTAATCAAATATGGCTTACCAACCTAAAATAGTTCACCAAATCAAGTATGTAATCTTACAAATCAAAACCACAAAAGAAGACATTTATTTTAACAAAATGTGCCTGCAATAAAATATCACTCCTCAATACGTACAGCTCAATACAAAATCAAAAACGATAGCAGCAATGAAAACTCTATAGACCGCAAAGAAAATCTGGATAAAAGAGAAAATCAGTAGTCTTTATATTAAGCTGAACCATTTGAATGATACTCTAAAAGAACTTCAAACAAATGTTGAGAAAAATTACAATCCTGATTCTATTGAAGATTTTTAAGAATATATTCAAGAATGGATTCAACCTATCCTAAAAAGGGAAAAAGAAACACATTCTAGGAAAATCAAAAAGCTAATAGATAGTCAAATACATGATTTAAACAGAAGATTTGAAGAGATTTATCAATAATTTTATCCACCAATGAAAAACTTGTCCAGTATTGAGTTCAACGAAGAAGAAAACAAATTATTAAGTAAGGCAATTAAATATAATATTAACTTAGATTATAAGCCAAGTATCACTGAGGATGAGTTGATCGAACTAGATGTTGCAATAAAAATAAAACCAAAAGAAATAAAGATAAGATTCAGTAAGATATAGCTTTATTCATGAAATGAAAAAAATATGAATTTAAACAAAGTAAGTTGAAAGATAAGTCTATTAAATAAATTAAACTGGTGAAATCCATATAAAATAAACTCATTGAAAATGAAAGTATGATTACTAAAGCTGATAAAAGTAACACAGTTGTCATTATTAAGAATGAGGACTATGACCAGAAAGTTACAGAGTTTATAGAAAACAACTCATGTCAAGAACTAAGAAAAGATCCAACCATAGAATATAATAAAAATATAAACAACACAATTTCAAAGAGCAAAACGCTAACAAATATAAAAAAAGCAGATTGAAACAATAAACCCTTCTCCACACATACTAAGAGGAAACAATGTTCCTGTACGACCAGTTGTAAATTATAAAAAATGCGCCTGCTTACAAAATATGTAAATATCTAAATAACCAAACAAAAGAATGCATACCAGATCATATTAACTACAGTGTAAAAAATACGGAAGACCTTATATCGAAACTTAAAGATATTGAAATACCAAATCATACGATATTCGTGTCATTATATGTCGTTAATATGTAATTCTAATTTCCCAATCAAATAAACACTAAGTATCCTTAGAAAATAACTATCAAAAGTTCATCTTTTAACCAAAAACAAAACTGAAGACAACATAAATCTAACAGAAGTTGTAACGAATCAAAACTATTTTGAATATAAATCTAAATACTTCAAACTAGTTGATGGTTTAGCAATGGGATCACCACTTTCGGGTCTCTTGGCAAATATATTCATGGCAAACTTAGAAACAAATAAAATGCTTAGTGATTGCAATCCACACCAAAGTAACATCTTATACTGGTATAAATATGTGGATGATATAGTTTGCCTTTATAAAGGAAATGAAAACGCATGTGCTTCATTCTTAGAATATCTAAATCAAATATCTGAAAATGTAATGTTTCCCATGGCATCTCAACGAGAAGAAATCAATTTCCTTGACCTAACCATTGGTAAGATTTATTGAAAGCATACATTCAAAATTTATAGAAAAGCAACACAAACGGATCTCATCATACCAGCCAACTCTAACCATCCTTGGCAACACAAGATGGCAAGTTCCCATTCAATGGTAAACAGATTAGTAAAAATCCCCATGAGTAAAAAGGATTTTGACAACGAAAGAAATAACATAAACTGTTTGGCTATTAGAAACGGGGGCAAACACAATTTAATAAATAAACTAATCCACAGGGCACATTTCAAGAAGAACAAAATTGTTATACCCGATAATGACCAAAACAAAGAATATTTATGTGTACCATATAGCTCCATACTCAATAAACCCATAAGACAAACTTTTGAAGAGTCAAACTATAAAATGACTTATACAAAAATAACTCATTTAAACTTATCCAAAAATTCTCTAATAATCACCAAATCCAACAAGAAAATAAAAATGATAAAACTGGAATTTACAAGATTAAATGCAAGGAATGTCCAAAATATTATATAGGGCAAACAGGAAGAAGCTTTTCATGCCGCTTTAAAGAGCACATTCAAGCAATTAAATTAAATCAAATAACCGTACGACTCAAAGATCGATGTTTGCCGAACACATTCTTCATCCTGACCATCAATACGGCAAATTAGATTAATGTATGGATGTTCTCGAATATGAAATGAAAGGAGAAAAAATGAACACGAAAGAAGAGCTCCACATTTATCTGAACTCTACATCCGATAACGACATCCTTAATAAAATGCAAATACAAAAACTAAATCCGAGATATGAAAAAATAATAGAATTTAGAAACAATAGACAACAGATATAAAATAGAACCAACTCAACCCTATAAGCTTAAATTAAATTTTTTACAACTGTTTATTTTCATATGTTTAGGTTTAATTTTTTTTGGCTAATAATGTTTAGTTATTTTACTTGTACACTGTGATTATGACCTAAGTGTCGAAACACGTGTCAGTAATAAAAAATGTTTCAAAAAAGAGGATACTCTAGTTATTGTTTTTATTTCATTTTTATAATAAAAGAAGCCCTAATTTGTTATCTTCAATTTGAATTTAGACATATATATGAATTTTAACGAATGGTTTTTTGACATCTGGGGGCCTCAAAACGAAAAGTTATCATGGTCTCGGGCTTAAGTCTTACCATGAGACCTACGGTAATAGCTTCTTCCAGGGAAATTCGCTAAAACAGTTCCACTTCTAAATCACGTCCGTCTAAAAGTAACATATTGTTTAGTACTACAATAAATATAGAGAAAACAACATAACTGTAAGCTAACATATTATGACGTTAATAGCGGAAGTTGCTCTAAGTAAAGTAGCCGCTTACACTAGCTCTTACATTTAACAAACTGTAGTCTCCTTCCGGTGCACTTAAGCTAAATCAACTACAACCATAAGTGTGTGCGACACTCTGCTATAACCACAACATAGCACACCTATAACACTATAACCCATAACCTAAATAGCGCTCTGAAAGTTAGTCTGAACCACAAACAAAAATACTACCAACAATAGGCATTTACAATAAATCTAAATTGATTATAAAATTAAAACATACATATAAATAATCAAAAAGCGTATTCTAAACTGCTGAATCGATTAAAACTCCCTTATCTAATTGAGCTAAACCTTTACATGGGATCAATGAAACCTTCAAATATTTATAAAATTAGAATAATGAACTGTACTGAGCAAAATTTGTAGATTTAAAAACCTTCTAAAATCAGGCGTAGTTTTTGAGGAAAAACTTAAAGACAAATTCATTCCAGGATCGTCTATGGAAGTTTTCCAACTGTATGCTGTTAACTTTTCTAAGTAAAGATCAAAATCTCAGTGCCTAATAACACGATTTTAAACAAAACTACAAAATAAACTGAATTACATGGTTCAATTAATTCCCTATGGTAAGTTAATTAGTAAACATGATCCATTTTGAAATGGTTCTTCCCATTCTTCCACTAACGAGTGTTAAGACTGTTGAATTAAACTAACAGCGGAATATGTCAATTTGTTGGCCATACTTAAAGCTATAACGGTTTTTGAGGGATCGCCAAAATAATAATATAATGATTCACCCAGCTTCCAACGTGAATAATTACCAAATATCTTATAATTAGTATGCACAACACAAAGAGGTTTTGTACAATATATTTTACTTTTACAACTGTAATCTAACGGCATTTTTATTGTTTTGTATAAAGTTACTCCACGAGCATTCGTTTTCAATTCACGTTGGGTCATAAATACAGAAGATAAATTTATCGAAATTGTATGATCAATACTATCATTAAATTATTTTACGTTTGGTGACGTTCAGATTAAGTAGGCTACTACGCTCGATCCAAAGATCTTTACCCTGGTATCATATAACGGGATTAACATGGAGCCCTGTGTCGTCCTCACTCCCCATTATTACCTCACGAAATGTTTTAATAATTTGTTTCAATAGTAATATTTTATATTATTATACCAATCCGTACGAGAAAAATACGACGATGTCATTAATGATTTAAATACAAAATAAATAGTATTTACGGTAATTAAAACCGTATGTACCAGAAGAAAGCTTTTAAAAGTTGTCCTTTGGAGGGGCAAATGCAAATACGGTTGGAATACAAATTATTTAATTGAAACCTAATGTTACTTTTTTTAATTAACATTGTCAATATTAAGCAATAAGCAAAACACAACAGGTAAACCCTCAAGTTTTTTTTTTAATTACTAAAATAACAGGCATTGTGGAAAAAACGTATCACGTTTTTTTTCAAAACTTCAGACTTTCTTAAACGTTCGGTGTCTCTTCAAAACTTTTCTTAAGTGTTCATTAGATGAAAACTTGAAGGCATTATGACAGGAATAGCTAGTATGATAAATATTTTAACGATGATCACATTTCATTTAGTTACATACAAGTTTCTTTTATTGTATTGTATATTGCTTAAAAACTACTTCAAATGGATTATGGCAGAAATAATGGCTTGTAAAGTATTTGTTGGTTATGGTTTAATCCATAGTTTGGCAGGCTGCTATTTCCGACCCAGAGGTCTGTCGATGTCGAGCCTTCGACACAACATATGTTTACTGTGGAAACTTAAATTAAATCACTACTCCACAAGGGCATTGATAGTTTCAAAGTTCAATGGGGCCAAGTCATAATGTCCTAGAACTTTTAGTAGTGGTTATAAACCGTTATAGGGTTAAGCTGAATGACCATGCAAAGTTTCATTTCAATCGGATGATTAGTATAGGAGCGCATAAAGGATAAACAGACAACCTTTGATTTAATATGTAGAGATTGTGTGCAGCTAAATGAGGGTATGGAACATATAAATCAGCATAAATAGTTTACTTAGTCAAAATACGTAAAGACAATCATACAGAAAACTGCGTTAGGTCTAATTCTTAAAAACACTGTTTTTTAAATACCAGGAATAATAACCTTATGTTTAGAAATAGATTATTGGGCACTTGAGTAAAGATTAGCCGCGGAAAAAATTGAAAGTATTATCCTAAAAAATAATTTCAACAGTAAATTATATTGCCCCACTAATATGTCTGAGATGGCGTTAACTAATATTGGCCGTGACCATTCCTTGTTCCTCACATTTCTTGTCCCTTCGATGAAATATTGCCTACTCATTAGTTTATGCTAGTAAATATATACTAATAAGTCCACCTGTACAAAAAAATGTCATTACAACATTATATTCAAGACACAGCAATTATAGACGTTAAAAAAACCTAGATATTATTGAAATGTGTTAATAGTTAGTTTATAACTAGTTGGTACTTAAACAAACTGGCTTCAATCAATCACTTCCCTGTAAGTGATCACTCGCGCATTTAACTTTGATGTTCAGAATCTTTGATGCTGTTTGATATTCTCTTTGACGGGACAACAGCGATGTATCTCGTTAAAAGTTGCATATATTTAAATAGACATTTGCAAAATTATACTGTGTAAAATATGCTAACGCCAAGAACGCAGGAGTTGGTTTTAATATAGCTCTTTAATTTTACCGGCTCAAATATTCCGTAAACTGTTTTGTTTTCAACCAATTTGGTGACCTGTGTTTTGTTAATTGACAATGTGCGTTGTGGCACAGATGCTTCTATTCATAGCTTTACTACTCATACGACCCGAGAGGTAATGTGATGATTTTCCCCTATAGGAAAGAAGCTATTACAGTAGTCGCCATGGTAAGACCTAGGCCCGGGACCATGATAACTTTTCGTTTTGAGGCCCTCAGATGCCAAAAACACCATCCGTTCAAAACTGTATATATAGAAAGATTATTCAGAAAGGGTCAGTACAAACTTTGTTAGTACTTATGAATTCGAACAAAAAATCTGATATAAATATAGGTCGAAAATTTTCCATTTAGCCGCTAGCCACCATTTGGTATTTTTAACAAAACAATTATTATCTCGAGAACGATTTTAGAGACAGAAAATAAACTTTGCACGTACGTAAAGTTTGCAGAAAATAACCAAAGAAGCAAATAATAAAATATTATTTTTATGTTGTCTTAAAAATGTTCCAAATGGTGCCCGTTTTAATATTTTAAAATCAAATAGTAAACAAACCATAAGTTTTATACAAGCTTTACAAAATAAAAAAATGATAAACATATTTATCACAAATCTAATGACACATTATTCAACGCATCAGCGAGAAAATTCACTTTTAAGGTTTGTTTGCTCAAGTCGGGGGCAACAATCAACGGCCAAAGGCACTGTTTCTTGTCCCCGATTACATATATTACATATTACACAAATATTATACATGTATTTCATATATATATATGCATTGGACATTCGCTGAGTACGCAGGTTTGCTGCTACAGGGGTATTTTTCCTTATATTACCGTTGCGCAATGTATTCAAGATTACGCAACCACTTTTACGCTTTCTTAAAAAGGTAAATGTGAGAAAGAGATCTTAAGAGTTGGACAACAATTTTACAATATACTGGGTTAAGAGTAAATGTCTAAGCAAATTTACTTATAAATATTCTTCGTAAAACTATTTCAAAGGTAAAGAATCTCGACTATTATTAAGATTACAAAAACATCTTAATGTTTTATTTAGTTTCTCGTAGTGCAGTATCAGAAAACGTTCACATTTTTTCATTATTAAAAAAACTATTATCTTCCGCTGTTACTGAAAATAGTATTAATCATAATTCATAATTAATCATTTTACATAAAAATGAGTTTATACAATGAAATTGGGCATAAATTTGTTACTAGAGTCTTTTTGAAGATGGGTGGGGTGGGGAGGGGTGACAAAGAAATAGACCCCTTGTGTGTTACTGCTTTCAGAACTTTACATAACTAAACACTTAAATATAGGGAATAATTTAAATTAAGTAATGAAAGTTACAAATCTATAGAATTCGTCAAATTAATTGAGCTTAATTATTGTCATTTACTCTTGTACAACTTTGACATTTACAAAGCTTTCTGTCCATGCGCGTCGATATATTATATTAAAAAGGTTATGATGAGTATTTATGTTACCTACTACCAATTAATTACAAATTGTTTGTTTAATTTGTACAGAATATATTATTTTTAATATTTTATATTTATTTTTTAGTTTTTAGTAGCTTAACATTAGTATGTTGCAAGGTCCTGGGGTTGTAATAAACTTAACGTATCCTGCATATTTAGGAGTATCAAGCATTGAATTTATTCGTTTAAGATTGCCTTTAGAGAGCGTAAAAAATATTTAAACTTCAATGAAATGGTAAAGAAATAATAGCCAGTCAAAAAATTATTAAGTTGTAGTAAAATAAATAATTATACTTTCTACCAAGCAGATATTCAACTGAAAACATATTTCGTAATCTGGCCTTTATTAATCAAAAACTCTCAACTGAGGGACAGGGTGTTCTCTATTTCTCTCTGTAAATTAATAACCCACAGCGACGGTGTCGATGGCGGCTTTAGGTTGGGGCCGTCGCGGTGTTCCGACTGACCAGGAAACTTAATTGAACCCATTCCAGAATTCAAGTAGCAATCCCTCAGTAGGTCAGATTTACTTCCATTTATAAGAATTTTAGTTACCAATTTACTTTCAGAATACCGAATCTTTGCAGATACTCTAATGTTAGGCAATTAATTGCATGTTTAGTTAGCGACAGACTAAATTACAAACGAAAATCGAACAATCTTTTGGATTTTGAGGGAGTGAAATAAAAATTACCAATAACTTTGCAAGTCATTGAACAATTTCAAAATTCTCAAACTTTTCAGTTGCTCTTCAACCACCCACAACTAGTTTTAAGTAAAATATTTAGATTAATAAACAAAGCGATTTTTTCAACTAATTATTCATAAAGAAGACTAAATAGTATGATAAAATGTTTTATAATATCTTAAAATGATCACCCCTTCTACATTTCTATATCTTTGGGTTTATAATTTGACTAATGGATGGGATTTTACGACACCTTAAGCGAATTTAGTAAGACTAAACATTATTATGAACGATATCATGGTATTTAGCTAATACCACAGTACGAGAGTTGCTTTACCTGTGCCAATAAGTAAAATCAATCTTTTAGGAGAAAATTTGCTAACATAAAAAAACTCTGATATTGTATGAGACAAAAAAATTATTTAATTTTTTAATTTATGTACTTGGCTTGATTATTTTTTTGAAATTTTATCCTTCATAAACCTTCTAGTGTCAATAGTGTTTCGAATCCTCCACCATAGCAACGATAAGGTGAAATTATTATAATAAGCGACTGAAAACTGCGTTCTGTTCTTGGAAATAATGCTCATGCAATCAAGTTTTAACTCTAATTAAATCTGACAATTTAGCAGCCGCTTTATGATTTAATTAAGTACTGCGTTTGTAAATTAGTAGTGTTTTTAACTAATGCAAATATATTTTGTTACATAAATAAATTATTGAGTGTAACCATCACTGTCATAACTCATCCTTGTTTATGTAAAAAGGCTAGATCCTGAGCAGTATATAGACTTGAGTTTGGATGTATAAGTTTTTTTCTAAGATCTTTTGAGATTTAAGTACACAAAATTAACATTCATATTGTAATGAATTTCGTGTGAAGGATGGATGAAAAAATAAATTTAGTTAAATAGGAAACCCAATGTATTAAAAGAAAAAAGTTATATAATAAAGATACTGAACCTCTTTTATTTAAAATATATTGTAATTATATTTTTAAAAGAATTTATTTATTTTTGCTCGGTAATTTTCGGCCTCTTAAATTATAACTTTGTATACATTTTGGGATCAATCAAAAGCTCTAATTATTAAGTTGTACCATTTGTGGGTTTGAAAAATATTTTAATTCAGGGGTCTTCCCCATAGGCTTTCAAACTCCCACGGTTAATCTTATGGAGTTATTTTATTTTGGTAGTAAGCTGATTATAATGTAAATATTTAAAAACATCTCACCCTGCGAGATGCCCGTCCGGAGAACGGACCACCTGCTAGTATTAAAAGTAAAATACATTATGTTTTGAATGATAATCAGACTGTATCAGAATCCTAACACATTCTTTCTCCAAACTACTAGATCTTTTTTGCAACTAGGAAAAACACTAAAAAAGGTTATAAAATTTTGTGAAACAAAAAATACATATTAATTACTATGTTATACATATGTTCAAATTATCTCCTCAAAATGGTATGAAAAATATGAGAGTGTTACCAAGTAAAATATGAATGTATACAGAGCACATGCGTAAATCCGGTAAGTGATCTCCAGAGCCAACCCAGGGACCCGGCCTCGCATCATCCATAACAAGACTGACTATCGGTTGTTCTAAACAACGCAATTACTGTTACACATGCTTATCAGCTTGCTCCCAATCAGTTAGTTGCCAATTATTGTCACCGTCTTACATCTTCAGTGCTTCAGTAATCGCAAACTGTTGCGTATTCACCCTCCATCCAAAAATGGTTACTCTCTATTTTCCTGAGATAAGGCATTTTAGAATTTATAGAAGACAGTTGAAACAAGTATTTGGAGTTCCTATTTTTATTGTTTTACACGACTGTTTTAGTCAGCTACCGTTCAAGTCTAATAATTCGATTTAATATTCTTGTAACGCTTACAACATGTGCGAAAGACTGTTCCGACTTTGCATTTATAATTAATGCCATGCGAATTTGCTGCGTTATCAAAACTTGGTTCCTAAGGAGAGAATAATATTTTAAACAGCTTGATGTTATTCATGATACGTATGTCTTGGAAAAATATAGATTCTTCGAAAATGAGCATTCTTAAGGGAGAGAAATTAAAATAACACCGACCTATTATCTTTTTATACATTTTGATTTTCGATATTAAAGTTGATCAGGATATATGAGTGTTTTATAAAAAGCGTCTTACAGTTCTTTAAAATATATTTACACATAAACTATACTCAAAAACAAGATGTAAAAGAACATAAGTGTGGTACAAGGCTAAAAATATAAAAGATGGTTTAAGGTCATATATTTGTAGTGGTTTTAGATGGTAAGATATATAGTAAATACCCCATCCTACATGTATATATATACAAATAAAGACTGTGTTATGAATGTGATTTTTACCTTGAACATTGATAATGTATTAATGGTAAAATAACAAAATACATTTGCGCCAGAAATTTACAGATTACATTCGGTTTTCATGTGATACAAAAAAAATCGTTATTTATTTTACAAAATTAGTTTAAACAAACTAGTATTCTGTAACTCTGAAAAGAGTTTATAAAGGAATTTTTACCAAAATTACATTTGATATTTTCATTATTTAAGCGTCCACACACCTTCCCAACACAGTAAATACGTTAAACACAAAGCAACTAACGTTAAACACATAAAGTAATTTTCGAAGTATTTTATTTTCAAATAAATCTTAAGGGCGAAAAATCGGATTAAGACAGAAATAAATCAACGAGTTGCATGGTTAAGCTATCCCGCGCTGGGAAATAATGACTTTGATTTTCATCTCTCAGGGAAACCCCCAAGCCAATATTTTAGAGCTGCTGAGGTTGAACTTTCAGTCAAAATACCTCTCTTACATAGTAAAAGGTTATCGTAATTCGTTGTCGTATAGTTGTAGTTTGTGTGTACAATATGATGACAACAAACAAGGTGTAAACATACATTTTAATTATAAAAGAAAACAATTATAGATATAAAAAAATATAAAGTTGAAAAAGAAAACACTTTCTTGCTTATTTGTTAATGGTAGTAAATAAAAAATACATCTACATCTATAAATACGAAATTCCGATCAACGACCAGTCCAAACCATTACACCTAGAAGCACAAAATTTTGCATGTAGACTCCTCTTACTGCGTAGGAACCCACTAAGAAGGGATTTTAAGAAATTCCCATAGGGCTATGCCCCACGGGGCTTCAAATTTCCAACCCTGTATTATTCTTATAGACATTCACTTTGGTTTAGCTAATGAAAATTCTATCAGCTGATTATGATTCGTAGTAGTTCCACGGGTCAACCACAGAATGCAGCACACACAACTGTCATATTCTCGGGTGAAACCGGGAACGATGGCAGCTAGTTTAAAATAAAGTTTAGTCATTTAAAAGGGAAATTGTTCAGTCAAAATTGTGGGTGTGTGGAAAATTGCAGGATAATGGGACGGGGCTCAAATTAAAGGTCTTGATCCCAGGGATTCGAGAAAAATAACAGTATTTCCAATATGTTACCATGAAACAAGAAATAACGTAAAACATCCCCTATAAGAAAAGCATGGGGATTTAAAAACGTCTGCTGTGTTTACAATAAAATATGTGATTGTCTACTTAGTTTACGAACTGACATGTATTCCTACTTGGAGCAAGGTTAGGGTCTATCGCCCCTTCAAGCCACTAGTTCAAAACTATTTTAGGTATTTTTTGATTTTGATAGTAGCAACAAATCTTGTTATAACTGTTCTAACTGATTGTTGTAACCAGTGTTTTCTGTGTTGATCCTTGTTGTATTGCTCTTCTGAGAGGAAATTGTGGCAATGATATTTCCAATAGCTTATATCAAATCGTTTCATGATATTTAGTTAATTTATGTGTTTAAAATTGTATTCTATTTCATATTGTTATTGTTATATGAGTAAACTATTATTTTAATTTTACCTCTCACGCAGCGAGTAAAACATATACAATCTTTATTAATTATGTCTATGAATTTAAATAACATTTTCCGTTATCAAGATCTCACGCAAAACTATAATTGGCAGTATAACTACGGATCAAGTCTAATTTGAACTTCATATTAAATTTTTTAGGTACACTAATTCCTCGATACTCACAGTAATATTCACTTTCACAGATATTCACTTTTAGTTCCAAAGTATAATTAATTTAATATATTTTATATCGAGTATCGCTTTGCACTAAACTATTGAGGGTTTTTTATCTGCAAACACGCCCGTCGGACAATGTACCCAAATAAATAGGTAATTTTACAGTTATTGAAGTGAAAGGGAACTTTTAATATTCTCAATGGTTAGTTATTAAGCAATGGAGATAAAACTTAGTTTGACAGCAGTTGTTGAATACTACATACAACGCCTAATCAACAAATGTGAAGTAAATGTACAATATCGTATGCTATATATATTACAGATATTTTTTATTGTATATAACATGTAAACTAAAAATACAATTTTGAGTTGGTATACCAATCATGATTGAAATAATGTCTTATTTTTTTATTTCTTTATAATTACATATATTTTATCATAATTTCACGCATCAACCAGCAGTGCTAAAACATTAAAATTTTTATCAGCATTTTGTTTTCGTTAAATAATTTGGCTTTATATCTATATTTACCCTCTTTGAAATTAATTTATTCAAAATAACAATTTATCCGGAGAATTTATGAGATAAGATTAAAGGAATTTTTGAGATACAGTTTTCCATTTAACATTTCAACGTGTTTGTTGTGACTGTTATTTATAAAAATTTAAAAATATTCAATGACCCTTTAGAACTCTGCTGCTTTTAGTCCACAAAGTAATTGAACTTATTAAATTTAAATGTTTAAAGTACCAAGTCTGTGTAAACTATTTAAAAAGGCCAATGTGATGAAATAATTTCTTAGGCTCTTCGTGGATCACCCATGAATAATTATAAATCGAAAACAAATTTTCCCAATGGCGCTGAGATTATCAGACCTAATGATTTATTAAAATTTATCAGTTCTGATACACCTGGCTATGTTAGAATATTGCAGGTCAGGGTTTCATGAGGCAGACAGTGTAAAATACTAGGAGCTGGGAAATCGGGTTTAAATCAAAAATCAAAATGTTTAATGTTGTAAAACATATACGTACAACATATACGTACATGGGCAGCGTCAATTTAATTTACAATAGATTAAAATAACTGCATAACAATACCAAAATGCTAAACATCAAATCCGTTAGCAGTATATTTAAGTTTCGTTTCTGTATATAAATAAATTGGTTAAACACGTGCACACAAGTCATAAAATAAATAACAGTCAAACAACTTTCTTTAAACTATTTCATATGCCAGTAATTAACACATTAAAAATCATACAACCATGCTTTACAATATTATTATATATTCATACTGTTGCTCTCTAATGTTAAGTGAAATCCTATCATAAAATCTATATATTTAAAAAAATCCTGCTTTTTATTCACTCACTTCCTAAAACTAAAACTTAACCGAAATTGATGATTTTTTATTTAAAAGATAATTTCAAGTTCTAAGTGACTGTGAAGCTAAATATTTGATTTACGCTTCTATTTTGGTTATATTCTGAGTTTAAAATTAGCACTTTCGTAATTAAAAAAATAAAACAGCTGTTATAAGGATTATATCCGAAACATATTGCGGGGGAGCAGTTCGTATACATAATATGTCATGCTCCGTTATATTTTCTCTTTAATAGGGGTTTCAAGTTTATAAAACGTATTGACGTTTTATTCTGATAATGGTTATGGTATATAAGACTAAATTAATTTAATTCTGGTGTAAGTAATATTTTTTTAGATAAAGGTAATGATAGACTATTATTTAATATTATGTCAAGTAGCAACACTTTGAACAACTTGAGCAGCCAATATAGACGTTCTGCATACTACAGCTTTGACAGTGGAGTTTTGATCGCTGAATATTGTGATTCCGTATGGCGCAATAGCAGGACCAAGTGAGTAGGTGGTACTCAGACCGCACCATCACTTTTCTGGCTCCCAGTACAGGATAACAATGCCCCTACGGAAATTTCGTGTCGGCCTCATTTTGTTCATCTTGCAGAATCTCTTACCAAATTTAAGGATAGAAGGAAACATTTCTCCCGGACAGCTTGAGCTAGAAAGGAAGGGAGTGAACTGAATAATTTCAAACCGATGTGGGTGAAGTAGTAATGATTCCTTCCTTTACCGTCCAAAAGTACGAAGGGCGAGTACGTAGGGCGAGTCACGTGATCACTACGTGATCTGGATGACGTCATCGGGATTCCCCAGAGCGCCCGCGACAGCCGTAAATGGGCATTTTTAAAGGTCAAAGGCCAATTTTTAGCGTAAAATCAAGCGTTTTCGGTAAATATATTACAAAAAATTTAAAAAAATAAAATTTATAGTTAAATCTTCGTTTTACACAATTTTCATGTTAAAATTCAATAAATATCGGCCAATTCACAGCGTCAACCTGTCTAGAGCCTGTTATCTCGAGGACAGAGGCCAATGTCACGGTGATAAACAGTACATAATTATATTTGTCTATACTTTTAACTTAAAAAATGTTCAGTTTTAAATGGTATTTGTTTGCTCAAAACCGCTTCAAAAGCGTCATTTTACCCTCAAATTCGACCATTTTCATGTCTATATTGGCAATATCAAGTTCAAATTTGAAAAAAACAAATGTATAAGCTATATTTCCGTTTTATTACAATTTTTATGTTAAAATTCAATAAACATCGACCCAATTCACAGCGTCAACTTGTCTAGAGCCTGTTATCTCGAGGTCAGTGGTCAATGTCGCGGTGGTATACTGAGCATATTTATATTTTTCTATACTTTTAACTTAAAATGTTCAGTTTTAAAGGATATTTTTTGAAATTTACAGTTACAAGAATTAATTACCTTTAAATACTTAGTTCCAACAAACATTTTACAAAATTAATGATAAAAATATCACCAATAGTGATGATTTAGGGCATACTTGGTAAAATATTCCGTGAAATTAACTGGAATTTTCAAAGATTGTATGTTTGTTGTCACTTTAATTTTACAGAGTTAAAAAGGTTATTTAGTTAATTATGATACATTTTAATAAACATTTGAGACATTTTGCTATCAACGAGTAAAATATTGTGTGAAATGTATGATATTTTCTACTTTTCTCAGATGGTTTAGGCATTTTATTTCAAGCATCGTGGTTTTAAGAACTTGTCAACAAATGCATAGTTTCATCTTACATTTTAGAGGTTTTTGTGTTAAAATTCAATACGTATTTGCTGAATCAGGGTATGAGCCATTATTACTTGTGAGATTTCTACTTACCAGTTAGTATTTGAGTATTTATACAGCACATATTCATATAGGTAAGAAAATCACATGGCTATGCTTTCAGCTACCTGAATTAAATTGTAAATTACCTCGTATTGTTTTTAATTTCCACTTTTCTTACGTTTTGTAAAAAAAATCAAAATATTAAACACAAAATATGATTCGCTCCATATGTTTGTTGGGTGTTGTTCTAAGTTTATCTACTTAAACTTGATTTTATAATTTAAGTCAACATTTCCGCTTTGAAACTCTTTTTCCAACCAATAGTTCGTGACATATGCGCCTTGCATTTCAACGGGTCTAATTCAAATACCGTGACGCGCGTTGACGATGACTGTTATACCGTGACGTTCGTCTGACGCACGTTTATATTGGTCGTTATACCGTGATTAGCGTGAATGTCGTGGGGACGCACTTTATAACGCTCGCTAATCACGTCTAATCGATTAATACTAACGTGCGTAAACTGTGTCGTTAACGTGCGTCTGATGATGGTGACGTGCGTCATCGATGGTCAGTATACCGTGACGCTCGGTAACCGCAATAGTTGTGCGGTGCGATCTGACCTGACAACGTGCGTGACGTGTGTTGATGAGGATTATTGTACATTTGCAGTTGAGAGACCTTAAACACTCTACGAAAGACCAAGTTAAGCAAGTAATTCAAGCTTCACACCGTGATAATGAAGACACAGGTATAAGTTCTCTCACTTCGTAAAACATATCTAGAAGTTTGGAGGAACGATACGTTAGTAGGGGGCGTTGGCCGATTCAAATTCAGCAAAATCCTAAGTAAAAGAGCTGCGGATCGATCCGCCCCCCCGATGACGTCACCCCCCCGATTTCGTCATCCCCCCAATGACGTCACCCCCGATGACGTCACCCCCCCCCGATGACGTCACCCCCCGATGACGTCACCCCCCCGATGACGTCACCCCCCGAACCACCCCCCCAACCCCCCCGGTCTCTGCGGAACATTTCGTGATGACCTTGACCATGAGGAAAAAACTTTCGAAAATGAATAACTAGCCCATTTGCCCACCGATTTTCACGGGACTTTTTCCACAGTGTAGGCCTACCCTCAAGGAAGCGAATGACGAAAGAACCCCATAGATCCACCATCAAACAAGCTCGCTATTAATTTTTAAACGCGTTATCCTTATGAGATCTCGGCTGTTTACCGACCGATTTTGACGAAACCTCACCACATGTCGGGTAGCGGCCTAAGTAAACCATCGCTTAAAGAAAATTGAAAATCCACCGTTAAACGGGCCCGCTATTAATTTTTAAACGCGTTTTCCTTATGGGATCTCAGCTGTTTACCAACCGATTTTGATGAAACCTCACCACGTGTTGGGTGGCAGCCTAAGTAAACCATCGCTTAAATAAAATTGAAAATCCACCTTTAAACGAGCCCGCTATTAATTTTTAAACGCGTTTTCCTAATGGGATCTCCGCTGTTTACTGACCGAATTTGATGTAACTTCACTACATGTTGTGTGCCGTCTTAGCCAAATTAAACTGCAAGCATCTCCGCGCTGACACGTGTCGAGGTGCGTGCTAGGGCCTACGTGACCGCCCGGGGCTGTTTACTCATTAGCGACCTTCTAGAAGCTTCTACCAGATACAGAAAATCCCCAAGGCCGCTGCCCATAAACACGGCTGCTATTCGAGGGTAAAGTCAGTCTCTTCGCGGATCTACTGCCGAGTGAACGTCAGTGAGTGAGCTCTTCACCAGTGACGTACTCCACTAGTGCCATTAGCCTCCTCGTGAACCTACTGCTGAGTGGAAGCTCGTTAGTGTGCTCTTCGCCAGTGATTTCTTCCTACATAGATTACCCTCACTACTGAAACGTAAGTTTAATTGATTTATTTAAACACGATTATAGGTTTTCCCTTTAATTATTATTTTTATTTTTCCTTTTTGCTATTAACGAACTTGCCAAATACAACTAGTCGAGTCACGGACCTTTATGCTATAAACACATAAATAATTTATCAAATACATTTTCAAGCTTTTCTTTTATTTAATATATTTTCCTTTTCGCTATTAACGAACTAGATGAGTCATCTTTCTGTAAACGTATTTAATATACAAGATTAAAACAAATCTCTATATCTGTGTAAGACATGTATGCTTCACTCTTTCGCGTTATACCAACGGTAAAATCCTTTAATATTTTCTGTTGTTGCGATTAACTGACAGTTGTGAGCGACTTATTCTATCCGTTGTTGTAGATGAATAACCAATTCCTGTGCGAGGTGTGTGGTCGCACTTTCGACATATATAGCAACCTGAGGCGCCACGCAGAGTCTATACACAACGCCAGACGCCACGCTTGTCACGTCTGTAGTAGAGACATTGCGCGCAGTGACAACCTTCGCCGCCACCTTGCTACGGTCCATGCTGCCGTTGCTGATCGACCTCGAGGTTAGTAACATAACTCTAACATTCCATCATGTAGAATTATATATTAAAAAGGTTAAGCAAATGTTCATTACAATTTTAATCCTTACAAAATTGCTTGAAGTGTAGGGACTAAAACCCACAGGCCTGAAATGGCAAACTGTTGTAGCCATCTGCAGAACTTTCGGTGATGACCTTGACCATGAGGATTCCAGAGTGTACAAGATTCACTCCCAAGATTCACCCATGTTATGAGGGAATGGCTCACTCTCAATCCTTTCTACCATACTAACGAATTTAACAAATCTGATCTCAAAACCATTTTAAGTTGTCGTTAATCCACCGTTCTGCACCACAAGCTACACCAACATACTAACCACTGCATCCCTCTGCCCACCACAAAACCGGTATTCCTTCAATTTTGTTTTTCCTAATCAATCTCATTAAATGTTTCTCCAAATTTTCCGTATACTGTATAGCGCTGCTTCACAGGATATAATTTTTCTTGTGGATGTTAAGAAGTGGTGGTCATAAATAAAATAAAATAAATGAATAAACTCTTCTTGTATTTATTTAAATAAATTAAATAAAACTTTTCTTGTCAAATAAAACAGTTCAAAATTCAAAATTAAATTTAACTTGGTTTTGCTTATCACTTCTGTCTTTCAAAATAAAACATTAACTGTTCGATCTTTTTTTATATTACTGGACTTTAATTATAAATCAAGGATGAAAAGGTGAAACCAAGAAACGCTTCGAACCCTGAAAAAGAAATAATTGTTTTACTAACTGTTCCCCTTTTTGAAAAACAACAAATGAGATATTGGAACAATTATTTAAATTGAAACTCTAAATTTTAAAACAACTTTGTACCTTCAAAACTGAAGAGATTCACGTTTCGTTGGGCGACGTACGACACACACACAAGACCAATGGTCAACGTAAAAATGCCGTAGCCTCCCAGCGATCGTGAATATATACCCTTGGCTAAGAAACTTCCAGAACCCGCCCACGCCAGCCGTCACGTGACCCAGCTCCAGTTCAATCAAGCCAAGGAAGAATTTAAATCATTGTCTCCAACTCTCTTTCTTACAAACCCGAAGAAGAAAATTCGCGATCTTGCCTTGACTTGCAAAACCAAGTAGCACCAGCAATTCTTATTTGCAACTGTCAGCAATTATTCACAAAACATCTTTTATATTTTTTATACATTAATTATTTTAATACATAACAAATAGTATATTTAATTATATATAGCGTTTCAATTACAATTGGGACGCTATATTCTCCCCTGACTTCCTGAAATTGCTGGTGCTCTGCTACAACACATCATCAAATTTTCTTTTTTTTAAAACTTTCACAAATTTTCTTCTCTGTAAACAATTATACAATCCAAAATATTTACATTTTTCCAAACATTTATACAATTCAAAAAATATTTACATTCAAATTCGCTCAACAAATATAAATTTTAAAACCACAGTCACTACTCAATGTTTACATCAGTGGAATGCCCAGCTGTACTCGAGCGATAACAATAAACAAAGCCTCGCTCCTTATCTCCGCTCGAAGGTCAACGACACAGGAACTCCCCTACTCGGTTCAAAGAGCCCTGCGTTGTCGTTTGAAGACTCTCTGAAGTGTCGTCCACTACTCGTGTATGCAGTTCAGTTCTTGTACGGCATCCGAAGTTCGCAGCAACACCTCAATGTTGGCGCAAGTAAACGGTCATCTCAGCATGAGCAGAAGAAGCTCTGCGCAGATCGGGTAGTCGTCCGGAATCGTCTTCGCAGTTGATACAGCAACAATACCCAGAACAAACAATCCTCAACGGCAGATTAATGTTATACTCATTATTTTACTATTTATTCCGTTCACACTGCTTAACACAGAAGGTGTTTTATTCTTCAGCCATTCCTCCGGAAAAATATTTCTCCAAGCGTCAACACTGTCTCCAGTGAACCAATCCGACAACCATGAATCAATCCGACAACGGGGTGTGAGTGAAGTGAAGTTTGGTCTATTGTGATTCAAGTGCTGTAGTTAAGTGATCAGTGAAAAAATTGTGAGTGCCCCAATGTGGATAAATCCCAGGTATTCGAACAACTTTCACAGCTAGCTAGTAAAAATATTTAATTCCATGTTTCTCTTTCCTTTTGTTTGTCCATACACTCGCTCATTTATCCACATTTTATTTTATTTATTTAACTAAAATTTATTCTAAGACACAATAAAATATTATTTCAATTGAGTCTTGTCGTCTTGGAGAAAGGTGATTGTTTTCTTGAATTAGCAATACTCATTAATTTACTTCAATAAATTATCTTCATTTATATCTTGCTTATAATCCATGTAGTCCAAGATATAATTTATTTATTACATTTTATATCTTCAAGTCTTCAGTATTGCCAATTACAATCACCCTTTTCTATTCTCACTGAAACATACATTATTGCACAACCTGAAAACATTATTTAATGAACTTGCGACACACCATTGTCACACTTGGTTATTTACAAACAAATAACAGATGTTTATTTACAAACATTTACACAAGGTTTCAATTGACTGATATGTGCCCTTTTAACATCTAACAAATCATCTTTGTGCTGCAATATACAACTCATATCAGTTAAATAATACAAGATTCTGTATGGACCAATGAACTTAGCAATAAACTTTTCATTACCTTCACTGGACCTATTTAGCACATAGGCCCAGCTTCCAATTTTGAATTGGCGGTTTTTACTGCCCTCGTAGACTTTCAACCTTTTATTTCTCTCACTCCTCTTCTTATTATTGGATATTGCTTCCTTCAATTTATTACAAACATCTTCGGCATTTACATCCTCTTCCGTCAAATCATTTAATTCCCAGGTGTTACTTAATGAATTGTTGTGGGCATAAGTAAACATTAACTCATGTGCGCTGAACTTCGTACTTTCACTTGTCCCAGAATTTAAAGTTTGTTGGACTTCACTCAAGTTTTTATCCCATTGGTTCTTAGCTTCATTAAAATAAATTTGTAAAATTGATTTTATATTCCGCAAATAACGTTCACTCAAATTTTCTTGTGGGTGATAAGGAACCACAAATGTTTATAATGTTTATAATGTTTATAATGTTTATAATGTTTATGTTTATGTTTTATTGCCAAATTAAATAAAAAGGACCTGAATTCCCCACTCATATAATAACTTGCATTGTCCGTTACTATTTCTCTGCATAATGAGAAATTTTCAAAAATAAAGTTCTGGAACACTTGAATTATGTTCTGCGATGTGGCCCTTCTAATCGCATTCACCCATACATACTTTGTACAGTGGTCAACATCAATCATTAAATAACAGTTTCCACTTACCGAGCGGTTTATCGGCCCCATCAGGTCGGTGTATATTCGGTCCATCGGCTTGTCACTTGTGTCACTGATGAGCGGGCCGTGCAGGTAACGAGCGGGTGCTTTGGTGCTCAGACATTGTTCACACCTCTTAATTCTCTCCCGGATGTATGGCGCCAGTTTGGGATGGTAAAAGTGTTGTGTTGCCCTCCTCAATGTCTTGTAGACTCCCTGGTGACAGCCTGTGAACTCCTCGTGGAAATATTTATAGACCACTTCCAAAAGTGACTCGGGCAGGTACACTTTTCTGGAACTATCGCTGGAACTCACATAACACAAAACACTACCTCGCATCACAAAGTTACCTTTGTTTGTGCAATTTTTAATACTGTCAATCACCTTTAAAAGTTCTGGATCCTGTTTTTGCATTTCACTAATGTCACTATAGGCTACAGGAAAATTATTTAAATTGCACACTATTTTCGGTTCTGAAATACTATTTATAGTCTTATTTACAAACAGTCTCTTACCACCTGTACTCCTCAGTAAAATATTTACATTTTTATTCAAGTCCATCTCTTTATCAAAGTGTCGAGAAAGAAAATCTGCCACATGATTATCTTTACCTGGGATGTGTTTTATTGTGAATGGAAGTGACAATACGACTTCAATCCATCTACCCAATTTGTTCAATTTTCGGTAGTTTGTCAAAAGCCAAGCTAAACTTGCGCAATCGGTGCGTAATTCAAATCGTTGGTACTCTAAATACTTCCTAAATTTATTAATTGAATAAACAACTGCCAAACTCTCCTTCTCATAGGCGCTCAAACATCTCTCAGCGTCATTAAACTTCTTGGAATAATACGTGACGGGTTTCTCCACTCCATTCACCATCTGGGACAATAGACTTCCGGCCGCATTATCGCTCGCATCAGAGGTTAAAATGAACTGTTTAGAAAAATCCGGAATTTGTAGAACGGGAGCCTCAGTTATAGCTTGTTTTAATTTAATAAAACTTTCCTCGCATTGTTCAGTCCAAATAAATTTCACATTTTTGCGCCTTAATTCATTTAATGGTGCGCAAAGTTCCCCAAAATTATCAATGAACGTGCTCAAGTAAGACACCATTCCTACAAATCGTGACACTTCTTTGGCATTTTTGGGCCTAGTACAATTCCTAATTAGAACGGTACGGTCTGGATCAATTTTAACTTCATCTTGACTGATAAGGAACCCCAAAAACTTGATTTCTTTGTAAACAAACAACGCCTTATCTGGTTTAACAGTTAAATTGTGACGCCTTAGTCTTTCTAACACTTCCCTCACATGTTTTATGTGACTTTCATAATCGGGGGAGTACACTATGATATCATCAATATAATTTAAACAAAACTTATACTTGATATCATACAACACATCATTGAGGTAACTTGACAAAATCCCTGACCCACTAGCAAGTCCAAATGGAATTCGCTTAAACTCAAAAGCTCCAAAAGGAGTACTAAACACCGTTAAATGTTGAGATTCTTTCGCAATTTTTATTTGGAAAAAAGATTGCGTTAGATCAAGCACTGTAAAATATTTGCCACCCTTCAAGTGCGCTATCAGTTCTGACATAACCCCAATTGGATAACACACAGGTTCTAGCTTTTTATTTAATTCTGCATAATTAACCACAAGTCTATACTGGTCCGTATTTCCCTTTTTTACTAAAAATGCAGGCGAGATCCAAATTGACATCCAACTTACGTCTTGCTGTAATAACATATCCAATTCTTTACGCATTATTTCACTTTTAGGGGGAACAAGCGGATAATACTGATATTTAACTGGAGTATTATCTTTAAGTTTCAAATCAATTTCAAAGTTTATTGCGCTTCCAATCTGATCACTAAAAACATTTCCAAATTCCTTAACTAATTTATTTACATCCGGAATAGCTTCATCACATCCTATGTTTAGGTTACAAACAGTCTCAATACTTTCTTGCTTACTAATTATATTTACAATGTCATGACAGGGTATTTTAACACTTGGCGCAAACCCGAAATAAATTTCTTCCTTATACAAATTAATTACACAATGGCTCTTCTTAATGTATGGTGCACCCAGAATAATGTCCCAGACTAATTTTTTACCGATCTGAAAATTAACTTCCCAGGTGAAGCGCTCTATTTTTATTTTTAAATCACACTGCCCCACTAACTCTAGCTTATCGCTACCTGCACTCTTACAATCGATATCAGTTTATTTTACTTTACCAACTATCTTATCTTCTCTTAACCTTGTAAATAATTTTTCACTTATTATGTTAACACTGCTACCAGTGTCTATCAAGGCCTTACATTTTTGTTTATCATTAATTAACACTTCCACTGTAGGCAGGAGGTTCTTACTATTGCCTTTTACATTTAAACTTAACTGTCTATTTAAACATTTGTCCCTGTAGTGAGCATACTCCCTATTTCTTAATCTCCTCTTCATAAATTGCCCATTAAATTCTTTTTTTGTCAGAGAACCAACAAAATTCGGGCTTAATTTAGCTGGCTCTCTGCTTACAAGTTTTTTGGAACCGCAGGCTTCGAAAATTCTTTGTTGACATTTTGCCGGAAACAATTTCTTGCAACGTGCCCGACTTTTCCGCAATTAAAACATTTTATTCCACCTCGCTCGAACCGATTTGGCCCGGGGGATCTCGATTGTTGTTGACCGCTAGTGGGATTTTCTCTGCGCCTGCAAAAACTCGCATAGGCAACGTTCGCACAGTGTACAGCTAACTGCTCGAGTTCTAAATACGTTTTAGGCATTTGCATACAAACCAAGTAACTTCTTGTTAATTCATTGAGGCCGATTACAATTAATTGCACAATTTCTTCCTCCTTGTACTGGCATTTGAGCAAGCGCGCATGCAACTTAATTTCCAAAATATATTCGTTCAAGTTTTCATTTTGTCTCTGCGGACGCAAAACCAAATCTCGTTTTAAGGATTCTCGCATCGTGATAGGTACAAAATGCGCAGTTAAAATTGTGTGTACTCGTTCAATGTCATGACCCTCACTTAAGCTCTCTAAGATTTTTGCTCGCAATGCCCCTCTACAGTAACCTAAGCTTAGTTCTAAAATCTCACTGGCTTTGAGCTGTGTTTCATCTGAAAGCGTTAATAGTACCTTCACAAAATTTAACAACAATTCCACTACCAGACCATCAGTTGGCTTAAACATCCTTAAATATTGTTCAATGGGGTTGCTTAGTTTCATGTACATCTTACTAACACTAGAGCTAGCATTATCTACCTCAGTCTTATCTCTAGCTATTTCCTTATCTTTAAGGCTAGAACTGCTTAGGTTTAACTGTGTTTCAAATTCAATTTCATCTCGAAAACTATCCTCGATTACCTTCAATGCTTTAGTTTTTTTCTCTTCTGTACATTCTACCTCCGTTAACTTAACTTGCATTGCATCTAGCATCTTAAACAATTCACTTATTTTATCTACAGACCTTTTCCTTACATCTAAGATCTTAGCATAGTTCAATCTGCGGGCATAATGTTCTAATTTGCATTCTAGACGCACTAACTTATTTACATTTTTGGCTCCCTCCAACTCACTAATAAGTTCACCAATTTAATTTAAACGGATCTCAATCTCCTCTATTTCCTCCTTAATATTCAAACCCTCCAAATTACTCACATTCTCCTTGACTCCCAATTTCAAAATTTCTCGCAAATCCTTTCTTAATTGTAGCACAACATCGTCCTTGGGACATCCTCGAACTTTCAACTCATACGTTAATTCTTGCTTTGACAGAAGGTCCACTTTTAAAACTCCCATTTTGACTGTTTTTTTTTTATGACCAACTTCTTTTTAAAAGCAGAGTTTCGCAATCTATAGCGCTGCTTCACAGGCTATAATTTTTCTTTTGGATGTTAAGAAGTGGTGGTCATAAATAAAATAAAAGAAATGAATAAACTCTTCTTGTATTTATTTAAATAAATTAAATAAATCTTTTCTTGTCAAATAAAACAGTTCAAAATTCAAAATTAAATTTAACTTGGTTTTGCTTATCACTTCTGTCTTTCAAAATAAAACATTAACTGTTCGATCTTTTTTTTTATATTACTGGACTTTAATTATAAATCAAGGATGAAAAGATGAAACCAAGAAACGCTTCGAACCCTGAAAAAGAAATAATTGTTTTACTAACTGTTCCCCTTTTTGAAAAACAACAAATGCGATATTGGAGCAATTATTTAAATTGAAACTCTAAATTTTAAAACAACTTTGTACCTTCAAAACTGAAGAGATTCACGTTTCGTTGGGCGACGTACGACACACACACAAGACCAATGGTCAACGTAAAAATGCCGTAGCCTCCCAGCGATCGTGAATATATACCCTTGGCTAAGAAACTTCCAGAACCCGCTCACGCCGGCCGTCACGTGACCCAGCTCCGGTTCAATCCAGCCAAGGAAGAATTTAAATCATTGTCTCCAACTCTCTTTCTTACAAACCCGAACAAGAAAATTCGCGATCTTGCCTTGACTTGCAAAACCAAGTAGCACCAGCAATTCTTATTTGCAACTGTCAGCAATTATTCACAAAACATCTTTTATATTTTTTATACATTAATTATTTTAATACATAACAAATAGTATATTTAATTATATATAGCGTTTCAATTACAATTTGGACGCTATAACTGGTAGTCATAACTTGTATTTTAGCCTAGAGAATTGTTTGAATTGGTTGAGTTAGATCTTTGCCTAAGTGTTTTAGACCATCCCTATAGTATTTATCATAAATATTTAATGGCAAATAAATCTTAATTGTTTAACCTTTAATCTTGAACCAAGATGGCGGACACTTCCAAAACAGGCTTCGCCAGCTGCAATGCTAAAGTAATAGGGATGCCTAGTCTATATGGTCTGTGATCATATCACTAAATAACTATGTATTTAAATTTATCACAGTATTAGGTTGTTTCTTAGTGTTAAAACAATATTCAAGGTAAATACGTTAGTTAATTCAAATTAGAAAAAAATCATTAAATTTAAATGCGTCGAACCGGATTCGTAGAACTAAGATATACTTTTAAGATTACTCTTTGAGATTCAACTTCAAGGCAAATTAATTCCAGGACGATCTTTGAACGTTTTTAAGTCATCCGACTGTTTGCATTTAAACTTAAGAGCTTGTGCTTTATTAAGCAGGAATATTATCTCAGTTTAAAATAAGCACTACAAAGTTGTGCAAAACTGAGTTATTTTGGTTAAATATAATAACATAGAAGAGTGAATCAATGACAACAATACAATTGTAAAGTGTTACGCAGCAAAACACATTTACACAGATGCTGTGTTCAATATTCATAGCGTATTAATATATCAAATTTGTACGCCAACAAGTTACAATAATAAGTAAAAATAGCAGTTAAGAATAAATGTTTAGTAATTTTTAACTCTGAATAAAAGCTTTTGCTTTAAAAAGAACATTTACCTCCACACTCTGATATTAAAGTTTTATTTTATCTTGAAACATTAAAGTATGTCAACTGATAATTCAATATTAAATCGTAACACTCTAAACGTTACGAAAAGTCCTAAAAACACATGCGCGTACAGTAAGCACAAGCAAACCCAGTCCTGTTTAAAGTGTTTACGTTCTATTAGGAGTTGTTAATTTAATATTGAATAGATGAAGTTAATAGTTCGGCGGTTTAGCTTGGATATTTCAACACATAGTGCACGTTTTAATAAAAGCACCAAATTTGGCACAGAGGCAGACCGATATAATATGAAAAAATTGGGATGTGGAGCCATCGGCCAACCACCGTCTGGCGGCCGTGACGATCATTTTCCAAAATTTTCGAATCAACATTTTCTTAAGTAAACATAGGTAAATTATACATAATTTTAAAGGTCTCGTTAAAAGAAAAATTTGGCAAAACTAAATTCACTTACCTTTAACCGTTTAAACATGGTGGCCATTCTTGTGTAAAATATTGACAGTTACGGAATACTCTGTAGTTTCTAAACTATAAAACGTATCTTTTTTCCAATTCAAATTTCTTACTCGTAACAAATTCAGCTTTATTCTGGTATGTTGTATGACAGGCTTTCTTAACAAAAATCAAAACTTCAATGCTTATATGGCAAAAATTCAAAAAAAATCAAGTGGCAGCGTATGTTAAAAAGTATACCATTGAAAAGGTATTGTGAAACCTAGCAACTTTCTAACACCAACCTTGTATCTTTTTTTGTTTTTTGTGCAAACAGCAAAATACATTTTGTTTTGCGTATTAAATGCATGTAATTCGCATAATACTTGCATTCCGTGGCCACATTCATTAAATGTGTCATGAACAATTAACATTGCTCTGTGCTAAATTTGGTGCTTTTACCAAAAAGTGCACAATCCGCTGTACTATAAATGGTTTTCAACTAAAAAATTTGCTAGAGGAAAAGTTATTTTTTACAAATTATTGAATACTGGTGTAATGTTCCACATAACAAATTTTCAAGTACATTCGTATTTTTGTGTTACTTTAGCTGAGGTAGTTAATCAGCTGAGTATAACGGCTTATGATAGCATTGATTTAAACGTTATAATTTAAGGCCAAATTCATTGCTCTTATGATGTAAACAGTATGATAAAGTAAAGATATTCATACAGTCGATGACATAAATAAATACCCCCGTCGCAGCAAACCTGCGTACTCAGCGAATTTCCAATGCAAATATGTGGATATCACTACTACCTAGAGTCACTTACCAAGTTTCACAAAAATATATTCATTAATAAGTGATATATCGCATTTTATTTATTCTCCTTAAGAATAACATTATAAATGAGTACGCAGGTTTGCTGCAACAAGGACGATAAGATATGTGTTTTTTTGCAATTATCAATATAACTCAACCAGGTGAAGCTACATACCAAGTTTTATTAATTTAGGTTCATAACTAAGGGAGATATAAAACTTTACTTATTCTCCATATGAATAACATGGTGGCCGAGTATGCAGGTTTGCTGCTACCGGGAAAAATCAACAAAAAACTTTTTTTGTGCTTTTATCAATATACCACAACTAGTTGAAGCCACATACCAAGTTTCATCAATATACATACATAAATAATCAAAATATAACATTTTATTTATTCTCCATAAGGATAACATTGGACAACGTACTGTGTTTAGCACTTTGAATATCACTGCAACGGTTGGACGTAAAACAACAATTAAAACGCCAAAATGATTGTTTTGTAGAGATAAACTGATTGGTAGAAAGAAATGTGGAGTTTTTAGTGAAATTAACTGAGGAAAATCCCAAAACCGTATTCCCATAAGATTAACATGGGAAATTTGTTGGACACATTTTTTGACTTTTCTCCACAACCACTAAACCTAGCTTAATGATTCAAAATACTAAATTGTTTTTTTTAAGCTTTACAAAATGGGTATAACCAAAATCTAGTGTTTTTAAAATTTTAGGGTAAAAAGTTCAAAAAACTGATTTTTGGAAAATTTGAAACCCCCATAAAACCCCCTTTCCATAAACCGATCGATCTGGTTTTCGAACTTAAAGTCATAAATGTTACTCTCTACATTTGTACCAAATTTTATCAAAATCAGGCGTTTCTTTCAAAAGTTATCGCGGTAACGGACACATATATATATATGGTGATAAAAAATGCGTTTGATATATATATATATATATATATATATATATATATATATATACATATATATAAATTTGAACGAATAGTGTTTTTGGCATCTGGGGACCTCAAAACAAAAAGTTATCATGGTCTCGGGCTTAAGTCTTACCATGCCACCTACGGTAATAGCTTCTTCACTATAGGGGAAATTTGCTAAAACCGCAAATAATACTTTTGAACAATATTTAGTCGATTGAATATAACTTGAATTTACGGAATTTTTAACATCATAACACATTATGGCGTTTTATATCCATACTACCTTCTCGTTTACGTTTTGAAACAAATAATAACAATTTAATGGGCTTTATCAGTGAAATAAGGGGTTTAATTATCTTGTTCTAATGAGTTCAAAACAATTACCTCAAATAAACAAGAAAATGTTTAATAAATAGTTTGTTAACGTTCGAAACCGTAATGTTTTTCTTGCATTCCACAAGAATAATATTCATTACCCGAAGTCCTCTCACTAATCGTCTGGTTTTGTTCAATAGTATGTACAACTAAAAGGTGTTTTCGTTGTATGTTTTAATTTTAGTTATGTAATTGGAATTGCCTAGTTTATTCACAAGTTACCAATCAGTTGTCCTGGAAGGTTTACGAGGTGTTAAAGGATCTGAAAATAATTATCAGAATTAATACTGCCTTATTAAATGCTGCGTAACGTTCTGCTAATAACTACCCCGTCACCAAAAATAGCCTAAAATATACAAACAGAAATAAAAAGGCCGCTCTATACATCCCAATGCCCCATATATATATATATATATATATATATATACATAAAATCACTCTTACAGTTGGTTTTATGAGTAGTCCATCCCTTGTGGTCCAACTTGTTACTGTATATATTCGTTCAGTTCAAAGACTAAGTCACTGAAAATGATTTATTAATGTGTTTTATAAAATTTCAGATTGATATATAGTTGTGTACACTAGTATTTTTTCACTTATAACAGATTTTAAAGAAAAGCTGATACTCTTACAGGTTACCACATCAAGCTGATATAGAAAACCCCAGAGATCCGCCATGTTTAATCGTATAATACATTTAAGAAATCCCATATTTAGATGATACTTCTAAATGTCTCTCTTCAAGTAGATACTGGGGAAACTGTCAAACCGCCATCTTTATAAAACTTAAATTTTCTTGATACAGCAGTGTATATCACAGTTATACAGTTTTAAACCAGCATTGGGTTGATACTACCCAAATATTAACTGCGTACTTGGCTTAAAACATTTAGAGAGCAGTGAGCAGTGTCAAGGTGACACGTACGGTTCACAGAGAAAAATGAATAATTGTTGAAACTACCAAAAATATAATAAACTAAACAATCTAATTTGTGTATGGACAACTAATTTCATTGTTTGCTTTAAACATTGTCATTTGCAAAACATATTGCTCTGTAAAAAAATGCTGGGGTATTTTAAACACAAAGATGTTGGTTAAACTGATTGTGTGAAAATAGACACTGAAATTGGTTTACTAGAGGCTTGAGTAACCAATTCGCATTCGTGGTAAAACTATGCTGTGTCAATTTGGCATTTGTGACACGAAAGCGTGTTGGTCTTCTAAAATATATTTTAAACACGGTAATTTTGTGTGGAATTGTGGGTAATTAATGTGCGTTGCACCCGGGATTGGCCGTAATTCACAAAAAGCCAGGAAAAATATGCGATTAAGTGTAATTTTGTATATGTTGACGGTAGTTATAGTAAATGAATACAATTTTGTTTATTAAAAATACAAAACAATTATTTAAATAGCACAAATGATCAACGGTGAAAGATAAAAATCTGTATTACACTATTAGTACTATTACATTTAGTCTAAGTTTGGGTAGGGCTTCGGGTATGTAATAAACTAATAAAGCAACTCAAGATTAGGTTTTTAACACTATGATATGTATTTAAATTGGCAGAAAAACTCTTTCAAAAAGGATCCATGAACAAATATTTCCACCTAAAAAGTAGAAGTAGAAGTACATTTTTTAATGTAGTTGCAGTTGCAGATGAATGAAATTATCAACTTATTACTGAGAATAATTATGAATAAATCCTACTGTTGGTACACTGGTGAGGCAAATTTATCGTTCTTTGAACTATGATGATTCGTTGTTTACTCCTATAAGTGATTCTACTCGTGAAAATCACTGGAGTAAAAGTAATACAAGTTGGAGCAAATTCATTTTTTCACTCTATTTATGCATCTAATCTTGCCGTGAAATATGATAAATCATGAGCAAACAAACGAATACAAGTTTATTAATGTTAAAATCATTAGTAGGTATTTGTTTGAGTTACTTTGCCAACTAGTTCGATTTCAGCGAGTAGTTCTTTGCCTCACCAAAATTTGGAAAGAACGGCTCGTAGTTTTGTTCATCAGTGTTACCTCCAGTAATACCAATAGAACTCCTTGACAGCGACAGACGACACCCGGCAGCATTCTTTTTGTTAGTTTGTCAGTTTACGTTCTTTGAGTTTTAAATTGCGAATGTGGAACTGCAATGCAGTAGCCAAATACTACTGTTACTACATGTCGTCAAGATGGGTGATAAGGTAAGTGAAGATTTAGCTGTAAAGGTAGTGATCAGTGTTATTGTAGGCTGTAAGTAACCCCTACAACTCCGTGAAGGAAGCGGCGTGCTTGAGTTATTAGGGTGATTGATGTTAGAAGGACATCCTAGGAAAAACAATTTTGTTTGACAAAATAACTTAGGCCTTGTCAATTTTGCCTACTTATCCTCTACTCAATAGATTGCAATGCATACATAGTATAATCCATCTTACGTTCTAGTAAGGTTATCTGAATTTCAAAGTAGGTATGCCTAGCTCACAAACTTAACTTGGCTCGATTTTGTTGGGGTCATGTATACTCCATAATTACCGATTACAGGCCTAGCCTACTCTCCAAAGCCTGTACGACTCGAAGTTAAATCTCACTTTTGTACTCCTTACATTAAAACTTTGAAGGGGTCTGAGAACTTAATTTGCTAATTTTATACAAACATGTTATAACTCCTCTAGTATTTTGACTGCTCCAGCTTTAGTGAGTCTACTATAGACAAGTTAAGTTTGTGAGCTAGGCGTACCTACTTTGAAATTCAGATAACCTTTCTTGAACGTAAGATGGATTACACTATGTATGCTTGGCAATCTATTGATTATAGGATAAGAACCTGTAGGTAATTATGGAGTATACATGACCCCAACAAAATCGAGGTAAATTTACACTTTTCTTATAGATTTTGACCTGAAAAACACGATAAAAGTATTCTTTTTCCGCGGAAAGACCGTTTTAATGGTGAAAATAGTAAAAAAAACTTCGACGGTTCCAATTTCTTCTGCCGACTAGTGGTTTGAGGGGAGGAACGTTCAAATTGCAACATGGAACTGTCTGCAAGAGATTTCCAATCTAAGAACTTGTTAATAAAGAAAACACATAAATACCGTTTGATCAATCATCATCCACTAGAGATAATCATAATATGTTCTTAAAATAACTATACGTCAGTAAATAACAACTTTTAAGATGAAAATTAACAGTACGAAATTAAATAAACGGTGTTAACGTCCATTTTGTTATTTTTTCTGCTTCGGAGCTGATTTTTCTACTTGGAGCAGGTTTGCCAACTCGAACCCTTGAATATTGCTCGACTGCACCTGTATTACCTAACCTAACCTAATTAGGAGTATAATAGGTACCAAAGTATACTTATATTCGGATTGTTGGTTGGTGGGCTTGCCACGGGTACTTATTAGGTTAACTAGCGTTGGGTTAGGTTAGGATTGTTAGGTTAAGTGTGGTTTGTTTTTGTTCGTTTTGCCATCCAGGTACGGTGGCACTTAACCTAACCCAAGCTAGTTAACCTAATAAGCACCCGTGGCAAGCCCACCAACAAACCATGCCAGTACTAAGTGTACGCTTTCATGTCACATACCGTACGAAGATGTAGCGTTTTTTATTAACCATTCATTTTCGGATCAAGCTTCTTCGCCAGCTCACTTCCTACAGGATGAGCTTACGCGCTCCGCGCTCACTTGCCTCCATGGTGACCTCGTTTGCTGTCACGTACCCTACGAAGATGTAGTGTTTTTTACTAACCATCGCGCTCACTTGCCTCCATGGTGACTTAGTTCGCTCCGCTCATTTACTTTCAGAATGAGCTTGTTCACTTTGCTCACTCACCTCTCAACACTTAGTCACTTATAATGGGTAAGGGGTAAATAAAGCACAAAACATAACTTTTTATTAGATACATATTATCTACGACATTTCATTTATATATATTGTATACTCTATGGACGTTTTCCTGATAGTCTGTAGAAACTAGAAACATTGAAAGTTGTGTTCTAATCTGTGGTTTGTAAGTATTGTCTGCTTGCATCGAAAATAATAATTTTAAGTAATATTTTCTATAATTAATAATGGTTCCCGTGCAAAATAAATGTTATTTCTGGATTCTAGAGGTAAAAATCTTTAAGAAAAATGCAAATTTAACTCAATATAGTTGGGGTCATGTATACTCCATAAGAACCCTGTAATCAAATACCTACTTAATTTTATTGTTAGCTCAAGTAAACAATTCAGGGCTTAAATAAAGTAGTTTCCGGTCCGCCTCCCGGTCCGCCTCCACATATATGAAGACGTGAGTGATGCCAACTTTTTATTATCAACAATAACATAACATAACTAAACTTCTGTCATACTAACACCTCGCTTTGAGAGTAGTTTACATCTCACCTAACCTCAATTTATCGAATAAGAGTCGTGCCGACTGTACTGTTCTGAGTAGGCCTACCGTACCTCCGTAGCTCCTTAACCTATTAAGCCCCTTGTCAACCTGACCAACCAACCATGCCAGAAAGTATACTTGCTGATACGCAACTTGCAACTCGCAATACACAATGACAGTGAGTAAAATTGTTGATGGCAAGACTTATCGCCATATTGCGATATCGCTAGCAAACGAATATTTGCTTAACATAAGATAGAGAAAATATTGATGTTAGTCAAACGGTTAACATTACCCATTACGGAATACACACAGCATAAAGGTGGGAGAATTCTTTTACATACGTAGGGTGGTGGAAACTTTCAAATTAACTTACAGGAGAACATTAATTTTGTGACATTCAAATATCGCATGAAAATATCGAAGTTTTAACAATCGATATATATATCGAATAATTAAACTGTATTCTATTTTTAATAATCAGATGTTTTTAAACATTTTTAATTAAAATTGTTTATTTACATTTTAAAATAAAGTAAATAAAAATAGAAGTAGAAAGTGATTGTGAGTTTGTGAATTTTACATGTTTCTGTAAACATGTGTTTAATCCAATAGAAAAATGTGTTAGTTTTCTTCAAGACAAAGAACTAATAGGTATCTAATAATCCAAATTGTGAAGTGTGTGGAGGCAAAACAAAAAACACTAATACGTGGTGAAAATTTGGTCAAATTTTGATGCAAAAAAAGGTCAATGACGAACACGATGTAAGAAAGAACGCTTTAGAAAACACTTTTTTCGAAAATGCCAAGTTTGGATTGATTAACATTCTAACTATAGTTTAATTTTTTGTATAAATGTTGTAAATTATGATTTTTTAATAAGAAAAACAAGCACATCAACATCTAAAACCAGCAGGAAAACTATCGCTGATTGGATGTCGTTTTGTAGAGAGCTACATCGACAGAAAATTTGAAGAATAAGAGTAATCGATATATCAACTGTTAAAACTTTTGATATTTTCATTCGATAGTATGGTAGCCCAGATCCGGAACTGCACCCGTTTAAACGTTTAGGTATTTTAGTTCAGAAAAGGTAATTTGTAACTTTTATTTATAGAATGGAACCAGACGAGAAATTCAATGATTTCAACGGTTCACCTACTTACCTCCAACAGCAAGTAGAAAGAAAACTGGACAGAGTGAGAGTGGGAGTGGCAGTTCTACAAGGTAAAATCCAATATAACAATCCGAATAAAAAAAAGAAAGTTACAGTCCCCATCTAACCCCATCTAACATACGCTACCGACAGTGAGGTGCCTCCCTCCTATCTTAAGATTAAATTATAAACCCTTTTTCCAGGCCTATTACAGTGTCAGGGGATATTTAGTTTGCCGGCAAGCTAAGTAGCCAAACAAAAATACCCTTGCTGCAGCAAACCTAATATTTAATACACAAGCAGATTTTGTGTCACGCTGAGATATCAGGATCCACTGTACCGATTGTTATGATTGAAGTATCTATGCGGAAATGTCTCAATGCGTAGGTCTGCAGAAAATCATTAAAATCTACATCGGCCCTCAGGCCCCAAAGGCCTTCAAAGTTGCAATGTTAATCTTATGCAGTGTCTCCAGTTCGGCCAGGGACAAATACCATACAAGTAGTTAAATATTATTGTATTGTAGGTAAAATTATTGCACGTTTGCAAAGACACCTAAAACTTACACTCAAACGTGAAAATAGACAAACATTCAATTTTTTTAAGTAGAACAGCTGTAAATTTCCAAACGAAATAAAGGTTCGAATAAATAAACAAATGCTTAACAAAACTCACGATATTTTACAAAGCCTATGTAGGGTATTTATAAAAATAAATGGCAAAGAATCCAACAAAAAATTGTATTTAGTACTTTTAAAATATGTTCTGAGAGCCTATTTATGTATTTTTAAAATTTAATTCATTAAGTAGTCAGTAATTAGTTCATCATTAGTAATCATTCAATTAATTAGTAGGTCATAATCATGTATAGTTTAGGCTGATCCCAAATTATTATACAATTTACCGTATCGGACGTGACCTATCGTACATGGTACAACGGGCTGAATTATCGTACAAAACGATAATAATCGTACAACTGGAGACACTGATCTTATGGAAGAACAGTAATCATTGAAATTGAGAATTTGATAGCTGTTGAAGGTAACAAAACACAGTACAGAAGAAAGATCAGCTGCTTCAGGCTAACTTTTGGAATGGCAACACAATTTAAAGTCACAACCGTATTTGCTTGAATTTGTGAGCAGCTGGATTTGCTAGTTTGTTATAATATTATAAAGAAGAGATGGTTTTTGTCTGTCTGTCTGATGTTCTGGGTGAACACAAAAACTACTGAACTGACTGGGCTGAAATTTTACATAAAGGTAGATCTTGAACCCATGCAACATATAGGACTATTCACTTCCTTAAAATCCCCTCGGGGCTAAGCCCCGTGAACGTCCTAAGTTTCAATGTTTACATTTCAGAATAAAGTTTTATGGGCTTCTCTTGATGAAGTACTCAATAAGTATTGGTATATCATTGCTGACCAGATATATAGTATTGAAAAATATTTTTCAGAATGGCCATTCTGGAAGAGCTAGTAAGCAGTTCAAGTGATCTTCAGCCATATCTTTCAGCCGTGGACCAACAAAAGAAAGAGTTCCAAGTGATCTCCAGCCAAATCTTTTTACCTGTGGACAAACAGAAGAAGTGTCTCCCCGTACCTGTTAGAGTTAGATTTAAAGGGCCGTTGAAGCCTTCACGATAAAATCATTGCATTAAACAATGTGTGCAATAAAGTGTTTTATCTTTAAATGTTTAGTATTTTTGAATATACCTATTTACATATAAAGTTGGAAGATCCAGTGATTTAGAATCTTGAAAATTTCATTGTTTTTTTGGTACGGTTGTGAAAAGTGATAACTTTTAATCCAGGTTAATTTTTTCAATTAACCGTTTTTAACGTAACTTAATAGGAATGCTTAATTTATTTACAGATGAAATATTTTTTGCAATATTATATATTAAATATATGAACAAACTCTAAAATTTGAATAACCCCTCAAAATTTGTCCAGTTTAAAGATTATGTTTTTTTTAACAGTTTAAAAATATTTTTTTACTGTTTTGGTCACTCAAGATCAAACCTGTAATGTGAAGACGAATACCTGGTGTAATTTTAAACTATGTAGAGTATAAGTGTTTCAAAAGCAACTTTACGGTGGGTTACCTTTATTAGTATAAAGTTTTAAATTTGGACCCATTTTAATGTGATATATAAATTTTTACTGAAACTTGGTGTATAAAATTGTTGGTGGACAGGTGATGTCGAGTTGAATTTGTCTGTGCAATATTTCCCGGTAAATTAACCTTTCTCAAGTGATGTATACCATTACAGACATTTAATTTTGCACAAGAAATAAGCTGTTCACTGTTTTTCTTTACACAGAAAAAATACAAACTTACCTGACAGGTATTTTGGTTAATATTTCACTCAAATTTGTTTAACAAATATAACACAAATGTTATGTGTTGACTTATTATGCTGCGTGTTATTTACAATAAAAAGGTTATATTAATACAAATTTGGGTAAGTATTTTAACACAGTATTTCTGTGTTGCTTAATCATAGAGTAATTTTTTCACACACAAAAATGTGTTAAACATTTAACACGGAAGAAATATGTGTTACCGAGTGACACAAGGAATTGTGTTGGTTTCCAACTCAGGTAAGTGGGTGAACTTCAACACAAGCAGCTGAGTGTTATTTCGACACAAGAGTGTGTGAGGTCTTACTGGGACATCTTGGTATTAAATTTGGGTCGAATTAACACGATTATTTTTTACAGTGCGAAGGTTAATTTCAAATATAGTTTGGTCAAACAAAAATTAACAGAGTTTAGCACTCATTAATTTGTTGTTTCTTAAATAAAACTTAAATCATCTCAAATGATTAAATGTTCTCAAATGTTCGGGATAGTTCGCCTCACCATAATTCGTGTTCACCTGTGCTGTTTTGGCACAAATCAAAGGAGACGAGCGGAAGTGAATGGGCGAGCATGGTATTGCATTGGTATTGGGCGAGCGTGTACTTAATTAGTTTGTTGTACACATTTGGTTGATTTGGTGCAAGACTCCTTCCAAACATCGAGAGAATCATTCGGCGATAGTGTACTGATACAAAATATTTCGTGCAGCTCCCACACTTCTCGCGACTACCGAAAAATTGTAGTTAGGCCAAATGATCAGGCGTATTCGCGAGAAGTGTGGGACAGCCTTTATTGATTAGGCCTAACACAAATTATTTTAATTTACCTTCAACAGGGTGTCTACTCAGTCATTCAAACAAAAATCAGGGACTTTTCGGGGACTTTTAGGGGACATTTGGAAAAAATCAGTGACCCATTCGCAAAACAACTTTAGAGCCTAGGCTACAGAAAAGCGAGTCATAGAATAATGATAGGGTACAATACAAGCCCAAACCTGAACAAAACCGTATCATCAGATTGTTATGAAATTAGTTAGCTAGTGTATGCCATTAATGAGATGAAAATGTACCACAACATAGCTCAATGTAGCCATAATTTACCATAAAACTCTTATATAGGCTATATAAGTACTGCAATTAAACATAAAACACCATTTCACCATTTACCATGCAATAAAATAGGCCTAAATGAGAATAAAGTTAGGGCCTAGTTGCTTTCCACTTTTCAACAAGTTTTCTAAATTTACATGTTTTTTGCCTTTCATATGGCAGGCTAAGGCATTTGAAACTTGCACTTTCCCGGCATTTTAGCATCGGTCAGTAAACAATAGAAAAATCTTGGCAGGTTATTACTTTAAACTTTAGTTTCAAGAATGAGATTTAGTTAAAGGTAAAACACTTAAACACAAGCCTACACCAAATAATTAAACCATAAGTACCGTACTGCAGTTAACTACTAAAACGATTAATACTGAAAAGCAAAACAAAAACACAGTATCATTCCTGGGTTATTTCGTTTCAGTCTTATACTAAACTTATACTTTGTCTTAAACAAAACTAGACAATTAAAACATAAATGATATATTGTCAATTTTGGTTAGAATACCATCCTCGTGTTTATAAAGACTACCATACAAACTTATTACCATACGTTCACCCAGTAAAATATATTTAATATACTGAGTAGCCAAATGTTTTCCGCAGGGATATTATTATGACAGATAGTATTGTTAACTTCCCCTCCAACGCTGATCATCCCACTTGTTTTAGAAATATAAATTGCTATTGAAATATTCAGTCTCTTGGAGGTAATAAATTTTAAATTCATTTGCCTGATAAAAAATTAATACTAAAGTGATCAGGCCTACTTTATAACATTTTCACGGGATTTTGTATAGCAAATTAATGAAATTGTATTACTTTACTTACTAGCAAAGGAAGTAGCTTAAATAAAACTCAAATTATTGATAAAATTACAAATTTTATTGAATACCTTATATGAATAGAAAAGTAATATCAAAAAAACACTGTATTCTACTGTTGTTTTTAATTGATTTAATTTTATGTCATAAATTGCTAACTTTATTATTTTCAAAGCGCCCTCCAGTTCATCCAGGAAACTTCTTCTGCACTGCCACTAAAATCAAAAACCAAAACAGATGTTAAAACTTATGTTAAATAGATTTAATGCAACATAACAAGCAAAATTAATACACTTGCTGCAGGCACAGGTATATGTGTCTCTAGTACGAGGCACCATCGCAAACAATTCTTCATATTAACAAATCTGTAAGCAAGTATTCAAATTCAATTATTTCTTTACAAGTTAATAACTATCACACTGTACATTCGGTAAACCGTGCTACACGCATGGATGAAATGGGAATTAGCCTCTATTTAAATTAATCTATATATAGTTAAATATTTTCATGCATCACTGTATTCCGGGCATGACCAAAGCTTCCGAAACCTCTTAAAAACTCAGAAGTCGTATTCCAGATAACTAAGTAACTTATCTATAATTTCATTAAGAATAACTCAATTGGTTACCTATATTATTTTCATACAAGTACATTTGCCATTGGGGCGTGATCGAGCTAAAAGAAACTTTATAGCACGACAGATCAATATTCCCATGCGTAGTTCCCACTGACTCGTCAGAACCAGGGGCGGATCCAGGGAGTCACACGGGGGGGGAATGCCAGGGGTTTGGGGGGGTATGGAATCCCCCCGGGGTAGGGGGTCTGGGAGTCCTCCCCAGGAAATTTGTTAAAAACTCCATATCAATAATTTTATCGGCTGTAAAAAATAGCCGAACGCGTTTTATAGACCAAAATGTGAGTTATCGGCCTAATAAGACGACTATTGAATTCATGGACCGAAATCAGCTATTAGACCTGTTTTTTGGATTAAAAATGGCAATTTTACCACATTTCAAGTTTGCTGTAACTTTTAAACCGTAAACGACAAGTGAACATAGTTTATCGGCCAAAAAAACCTCAACAGTTTATATCCAAACTGCAATTTAAAGGCCAAACACGCCAGCGGAAGTATCAAAGTATGTTATCGTTGAAAATAAAGATTTTGCCTAAACTAAGATCGAAACAAATTTGATCGGCCGAGATACGGCGATTTTAAACGATTTTAAGGGACACCCGAGACACATATTACCAGCCTAAAATAGCAGTGCTTCCCGAAAGGTGGTCTGCGGACCCCCAGGCCCCAAGACAGAATGTTCTCATTCTTTCTGTAACGGAATATGTAAAATCCCAAAACTTTCTGCAAGCCTAAAGCGATTTTTCATGCGTCTACCGCAACCATTGGAATCATATTATAAAGCCCCTTGTAAAAAACTAATAAGTACGAAAATTATTTAAATAAATCATCTTATTGGAAAACTCCAAATTTTGGCAATCCAAAAGAAAAGTATTTTAATAGCAAAAATTACAACAATAGCCTGATTAGCTTGAACATATTAAACTAATATCTATAATAATAACAATAATATTAATCAGGTAGTACAGTATAATCAACCAATGTCTAAAATAAGCACTTACTTCTAAATTAGTTTATAGACTGAGATTCAAGGTCTGTAGGCATAATTTGTTGTATTAAAACAAACATATTTTTTTAATAACATATTTGGAAACACAGTTAGTCAACTAACTTGGAGTCCCTTACAACCAAATAATTAATATTTATTTAGTACTTAAGTACTTTCATCTATTTTAGGTATTTTCGTCAAGGACCCTGCATTGGAATAATTTTTCGTCATACTATGCGGGAACATATGACTTTCGATACTAAAATGCGGCTGGAAACTTGCTGTTTTCATTTAAAATAACATATGTTCCTTTGATGTATTTTCCAATCACTTCTTTTCCGATCACTAAAATTAGCTACATGTTAATCTTATGGTGAAAGCCTATTTTTGCCGTACAGTTCTTTTCCGATCAGTTTTAGAAGTTACAAACGCGACGCAACAGCTGACTTTCATTGTTGTCAAATCATTGGCCACAGTTAACCTCTCATTGATGTTACACGTGTGAAGCACATTATGGCATTGTGTTTTTGTCATTTATAAAATAATGTAACAATGAAAATTGCACCATAAATATAAATTTGGATTTTGATAAAAAATAGCTTAGAAGAAATCTTTTTAAAGCTAAGTAGCCTAGGCTTATGGTTTTTGTTTAATAAAATATGTAAATAGCCTATAGTAAAATAATAATCAGGCCTATGTGTTTTTTTGAGTAAAATAAACCTTGATTCTAGAGTAAAATTATTTCTTGGTTTGTAATTAAATGACTTTTTTGTAGTGTGACGAAAAGTATCGTTCAATACTCGTCCAAAAAGCTCTTTGCCAGTGCTTGATCTAAATTCCGTGCTCGACTTCGTCTCGCACGTTGACACGATCTCGCACTGGCAAAGAGCGCTTTTCCGGACTAGTAACGAAATATACTATTCCGATAATTTTGCTCGTAGCAGACTTGCATTTAACAGACAATGCCTGGTGATGCATCGCGTAATAGGGTTTTTAATTTTTTTATATAATATTTCTAAACAAACCAAGCAAAAGACGGCTCAATTGGTTGGTTGGTAGAATCAAAAACAGACAATGTAACGTCACTGATTGGAGCCGCACGATCATATGATATATCCGAGCGATGCATTGCATAGTAGTTGAACTATGAATATCCCGATTCTCTTTAAATATCGTATCGATTAAATACGTACTGCCGTATCGTATGGCTTGCATAGTGGGATGTGCTGCTGCAAGTCAGAAATATTTAATTACTTAAACTCCCAGATAATCCTGGGTTGCAGTAGAAAAAATTGTTGAATCGGATGGCAAATGAATCGCCCAAAACCAGTATTGAAAGATAATCCTTCTCCTCCGGGACCCTGGATTAACGTTTAAATTACGTTTAAATAACGTTTAAAAATTAAAGTTTTACGGGATTGGCGGGAGTGAGCTGAATTTGTTTGTGAGCTATCTTCAAAACCGAAGTCAGTCTGTTTATGTTAATGGTGAATGGTCCAGAACTACTGTACAGAGATTACGTGTGGCATCCCTCAGGGGTCAATTCTTGGTCCCTTACTTTTTCTTATTTCTATTAACGATTTACCTGCAAACCTAAATGCCTTTACATATATGTACGCAGATGACAGTTTTCTTGGAATTCAGATGTTTTTGAGCTCAAAAAGGTAGCTGAATCCACTCTGGAAGAAGCAGCCAATTAGTTCCATGCAAATAATTTATTTTTAAACGATACAAAAACACAGCCAGTCATTTTTACTTTTAAAAAACTGCCTCCTGGTATTCATCAAAAAACAGTAATTGTGAAGTACTTGGGGATAACTCTTGATTCGACTCTCAACTGGGGCCCTCACGTTTATCTCGTAACAAGAAGAATCTCCCGGGTTGCTTTTTTGTTGAAGAGATTATTAAATGTGGTTCCATTAAAATATGTCATCACTTCATACTACGCATTTTTTCAATCAATTATCAGATACGGGCTTATTTTTTGTGGAAATTCATCTAAAACGCACAATATCCTTTTGATTCAGAAAAAAGTTGTTAGAATGCTCACAAACTCATCATGGAAAGCTCACTGGAAACCTCTCTTTAAAGATCTGAAGATTCTGTCTGTCTACAACTTATACATTTTTTATTTAATTTCATAAATCTTTAAAAATCTGAGTAGTTTTAATTCAAGAAATAATACTCACTCCTACTACAAACAAAATCAGTCAAAAATTGATGTACCTTATCGAAGAATGTCCAAAACTCAGTCTAGCCATATCATTATAGGAATTAAACTGTATAACAAATTACCACAATCTGCTCTTGACATTCCATTTAATTAATTTAAGAAAATACTATTTGAATGGCTACTTTCAACCCCATTTTACTCTGTTGATGAATCTTTAGAGCTAAATAGTAGAGACGTTTCGTTTAGACGCGACAACGAGAGCTGCGTTCCGAGATGTTGTTAGCGAAATGTTTCGTTTAGACGCGGCAGCGAGAGGTCCTTGCCGAGATGTTCTTACCGAGATATTTCGTTTAGACGTGGCAACGAGAGGAACTTACCGAGATGTTTTTTAGCGGAATGTTTCGTTTAGACGAGGCAGCTATTCTCGTACTGGGCAATCGAAATTGTTAGCGTGATGTTTTGTTAACTAAATATGTCGCCGATCAATATAATTATTTTTAAAGAGATTTTTGCATTCTATATTCTGTTATATTTGAGCAATCGACATCTCTACCGAGATGTTTTAACAAATTGCTACATTTGGGAGTTATTTAATAAAACGATGCATTCAAATACGTGAAAATTAAAAAATAAACTAAATAAAATCTAATACGTAAATTAATAATGGAGAGTAGAAACAAATGTTAATCATTATTAAATATAGACAAGCATAATTATACTTTTAATGCTCACAGAATTTGTGAACGTTTTAGGCAGCAGTATAATTCTGCAACTTTCCCACTTTTTATACTATATACTCTCATTCCAACATTTGTTATTACTTATAAAATTGTAAATGAAAGATGTTTTTAGAATTATTATGTAGAAATAAAATACTATAAGACGTTGCCAAAATTATAACACACGATTAAAATCAAATAAAAACAAATATTTGATCGAATCATTAATTAATTTAAACTTAATAATAATTAAATTAATTTGTTTACACACGATATAGGATATAAGGAAAAACATTGCCCATTGAAATTGAACTCCCAATAAAGCCAGTCTAAAGAGCCTATATTTTACAACATTAAAAACTTGTTTGGTAATTTTCTCCTATATAGAGTTTAATAATATGATACATAAAAACAAATATGAGAACCAAATTAATAAACGGTATCAGGAAACTGACACATACTTTCTCCCTTTTAGCCCAACTTTAATGAATAAATTACTTTTTATTTACTAAATATAGAATACAAAGCACGGTCAAATGTACAGAAGTCTTGTAAACAAGTTGTTTTAACAAACATCAACCCAAATCCCTGCTTGGAGGCACTACAGAATCCATTGCTACACTTGTGGTTTTAAGAGGGGAAATGCCCCCTATTGCCCCCCCCCAGGGTTATTAAGGGGCAACACATATCGAATTACCTCTGTTGTCAATGCTAAATTGACAAGCATATCAAGTTTGAATGAAATTGATCAGTAAATAAGAGAGAAATAGTAATTTTTGTATTCCCCATAAGAATAACATTGGACAACGTACTGCGTTTACCGCTAAATGAAAATTTCAATTTTCTCCGAAACCAGCAATCGTAGAATAGTAATTCAAAATACTAAATTATTTAGTTTTTTGAGCTCTTTTTAATGGTGAATAGTAATATTTTTTTATATTTATGTCTTTTTATGAAAAATCAAAAAAACTGAATTTTGGATGTTTTAAGTCCTGTAGTTTCTGAACCCGAATTTTTACAGGAATGCCGGTGGTGTCACTTTGTTGGAAAACTAAAGTTCTACAAACCACTAAAGTTTAATCAAAATCGTTAGAGCCGTTTTTGAGAAATTTTGATTGTTCATGTTTTTTTGGTGGTTTTTGGGGGATAATTACCCTTAAAAATCAAAAATTCAAAAAAATGAAAAAAACGCCTGGAGATATCGTGGATTAGTACCTACATACCAAATTTCATAAAAATCGGCCCATTGGTTAGGGCTCTAGCTCTGTACACATCCACACAGACACACACACACACACACACACACACACACACACACACACACACACACACGTGTTTATATTGACGTGGGGTGAAATAATAAAGGTATATCTAAAACAACTAATTACGGGTGGCTTATTTGCAAAAAATAATTTTAGTGCCTGATAAAAATGCGATCCACATCTATAACGGGTTTATCCTCTCGCCGCGCGCCGGCAGCAGACGATTTTGCTTAACGAATGCAACAATCGAGAGAAAACATCTCGATTATACAAACCTCTCGCTAAGCAATCGAAACAATCGATAAGCGGAACCTCTCGAGAAGGAACATTTCGATTGTTTTAACCTCTCGCAATCGCGCATCACTAGTTAGGTCAGGTGAGAATTTCATTAAAAATTAAAAATAAGACAAAAATCCAGACTTATCTGGTCCAGAGTGGCCAGACTTAAAATAAAACAATGAGACAATTACAGAAAATATATTTAAACACAAAAAAAGTATTTAAAGGATTTTTAACATTTTAGCTTGGCGGTGCATTCACATGCATTTTTGTAAAAAAACTCAAACACTTCTTGACCGAATTTGCTGGGAAAGGTTTTAACAGCTGGGGGAAAGGTGCCCCCAGCTATCCAATCCCAACCCAGCACTTAAAAATTGGCCTGAGGTCAACTGGACGTAATGTTCCCTGGGGTAACTTAAATTACAGAAATAGCAAAACTTAAAATGCTTATTATTTTCTTATCTATGAAATAAATTAAATAAAACTTGCAGGGAACATGTATGAGCTTAATTACAACTAAAAGTGACCGAACGTGGCACTGGAAAAGTCCCAGAAGCCCACTTATTCAAGATAATCAATTGAGTCACTATGCCTAACTTAACAAGTCTCAAAAACACATTTACACTGAACCAAAATGAATGGCTGACCTCACCAAGGTGTAGGTCAACCCAAGAACATAAAATAAAGTTATTTGGAGGCCTTAGGCCTAATATTACACAAACCATGGACAAAATTCATTTTGGCTGAACACATAGCCTATTTCTGGCCGAAAGCCAGAACACTTTCAATATTCCGATACGATACGTATCGCACATCACTACTACTAACACTTCAGCTAGGCAAAAGTTATTGATTTTACTTGGGAAGGTAATATGAAACTGTGCCATAGGGGCTAAATATGTTAAAACTGATTAAACTGCTAACTTACTGAAAAAGTTGAATCACAGATGCTAAAAAGATGATTTGCTAACTAAAACAGCATACAAACAGAAAATAACTTTTACATACACTAGACTGTATTCTGGCAACACATTACTTTAGCTTTTAGCAGAAATTGCTGCAGAATAAACATTTTGATTAGGAACTTGTTTGAGGTTAAGCTTCCACTGACATTTATTGCTGTGACTGACAGCTGGGCAGTGTTGCCAATCAAAATCTTCTAAATTCCCACCTTGACCTGAAATAATTAGTACCTGTTACCTCAAATTACCACCTCACACAAGTATACCTATTTAGGACCAATGCGAACGCACTATCATCGACGTTATCGTATTAAAAACGTGTTGGCACTTTGTAATTCGCTTCAATACAAACGATAATTCATTCGCATTCATTATTTTATTTTTATTTTATTAGTTTGGAAGTTTAAAATTATGTATTATGGAGATATTTAGAGCTCTACTACAGTAATAGCCAGAAGGTACTACTACAGTAAAAGCCAATACGATACGATACGTATCGCACATCACTACTACCAACACTTCAGCTAGGCAAAAGTTATTGATTTTACTTGGGAAGGTAATATGAAACTGTGCCAATCAAGTTAACCAAGCTAATCAAGTTAATAAAATATAGAATCCATGTAAAAATAAACAGTAAACTCAACCAAGAGTCATCGTAGATCGTAATCAAGACGAAAACATCAGAATTTTTTTAACAATAACGCCGCACCACTGACAGAGTTGACACCACGACACTGACTCTACATAGCGTACTAAAATCGAGAATATTGTACCAACAATAATTCAATCCCAAAGAACTAAAAGCTTAGAGTATGAAATACAGCATCTCAAACTGAAATTAAATTCATTTATGTGACGGAAATTTGCAGATTGTGAAATAAGTCACGGTTGTTTAATGCAAGAATCACAAATTTTTAATTTTAATCAATTTAATAGACTGCCGCGAAATTACTGAAACTATTATTTCTTACTTATATTAATTCTACATTGCCTGACTCGCCCTAGCTTCCCTCCCCTTAAGTAGTCGCTTAGGAATGTCCAGTGTCTTGCAACAGTTTCAGTGGTTTCAGAAGGCATTTAATTAGGTTTAGTTTTTTAATGAAACATTTAACAAGTAACAAACAAATGAAAACTAAAATATAAAAATACAACAAATAATAAAGAAACGCATAACCAAGCAAAAACTTAGGTATATTTGCTTAGGCCTAACTTATATTAACTTAGTTTATTCAATCCAAGAAAGCAGCCCATAAAGTTTACCCAGGCAAAGACAACTTAAGTTTTAGCTGAGTTGTACGTTTCTTTAGAATTTATTTATTTGTTTAAGTGTAGTTTTCGTTTGTTTGTTATTTGATAAATGTTTCATTAAAATATATTTGTAACTGGCATTGCATATTATTATTGACGATATACAATTTGTTGATTTTAGATTATAGCATTAATATAAATATGGAGTAAATAATTTTCTATATGTAGGTACTGTTAAAATGTGATTCAAAATATCGAGTGTTCCGATTCGATATAATGAATGTTTAAGATCGATATATTGCATCCGATTAGTTGGTGGCCGCTTATGAAACTGTACCCCCTCACAAGCTCACTTTTAATGTGGGAATGTAGGTTTATATGTGACGGAAATTTGCAGATTGTGAAATAAGTCACGTTTTTTTAATGCAAGAATCACAAATTTTTAATTTTAATCAATTTAATAGACTGCCGCGAAATTACTGAAACTATTATTTCTTACTTATATTAATTCTACATTGCCTGACTCGCCCTAGCTTCCCTCCCCTTAAGTAGTCGCTTAGGAATGTCCAGTGTCTTGCAACAGTTTCAGTGGTTTCAGAAGGCATTTAATTAGGTTTAGTTTTTTAATGAAACATTTAACAAGTAACAAACAAATGAAAACTAAAATATAAAAATACAACAAATAATAAAGAAACGCATAACCAAGCAAAAACTTAGGTATATTTGCTTAGGCCTAACTTATATTAACTTAGTTTATTCAATCCAAGAAAGCAGCCCATAAAGTTTACCCAGGCAAAGATAACTTAAGGTTTAGCTGAGTTGTACGTTTCTTTAGAATTTATTTATTTGTTTAAGTGTAGTTTTCGTTTGTTTGTTATTTGATAAATGTTTCATTAAAATATATTTGTAACTGGCATTGCATATTATTATTGACGATATACAATTTGTTGATTTTAGATTATAGCATTAATATAAATATGGAGTAAATAATTTTCTATATGTAGGTACTGTTAAAATGTGATTCAAAATATCGAGTGTTCCGATTCGATATAATGAATGTTTAAGATCGATATATTGCATCCGATTAGTTGGTGGCCGCTTATGAAACTGTACCCCCTCACAAGCTCACTTTTAATGTGGGAATGTAGGTTTATATGTGACGGAAATTTGCAGATTGTGAAATAAGTCACGTTTTTTTAATGCAAGAATCACAAATTTTTAATTTTAATCAATTTAATAGACTGCCGCGAAATTACTGAAACTATTATTTCTTACTTATATTAATTCTACATTGCCTGACTCGCCCTAGCTTCCCTCCCCTTAAGTAGTCGCTTAGGAATGTCCAGTGTCTTGCAACAGTTTCAGTGGTTTCAGAAGGCATTTAATTAGGTTTAGTTTTTTAATGAAACATTTAACAAGTAACAAACAAATGAAAACTAAAATATAAAAATACAACAAATAATAAAGAAACGCATAACCAAGCAAAAACTTAGGTATATTTGCTTAGGCCTAACTTATATTAACTTAGTTTATTCAATCCAAGAAAGCAGCCCATAAAGTTTACCCAGGCAAAGATAACTTAAGGTTTAGCTGAGTTGTACGTTTCTTTAGAATTTATTTATTTGTTTAAGTGTAGTTTTCGTTTGTTTGTTATTTGATAAATGTTTCATTAAAATATATTTGTAACTGGCATTGCATATTATTATTGACGATATACAATTTGTTGATTTTAGATTATAGCATTAATATAAATATCGAGTAAATAATTTTCTATATGTAGGTACTGTTAAAATGTGATTCAAAATATCGAGTGTTCCGATTCGATATAATGAATGTTTAAGATCGATATATTGCATCCGATTAGTTGGTGGCCGCTTATGAAACTGTACCCCCTCACAAGCTCACTTTTAATGTGGGAATGTAGGTTTATATGTGACGGAAATTTGCAGATTGTGAAATAAGTCATGGTTTTTTAATGCAAGAATCACACATTTTTAATTTTAATCAATTTAATAGACTGCCGCGAAATTACTGAAACTATTATTTCTTACTTATATTAATTTTACATTGACTGACTCGCCCTAGCTTCCATCCCCTTAAGTAGTCGCTTAGGAATGTCCAGTGTCTTGCAACAGTTTCAGTGGTTTCAGAAGGCATTTAATTAGGTTTAGTTTTTTAATGAAACATTTAACAAGTAACAAACAAATGAAAACTAAAATTTAAAAATACAACAAATAATAAAGAAACGCATAACCAAGCAAAAACTTAGGTATATTTGCTTAGGCCTAACTTATATTAACTTAGTTTATTCAATCCAAGAAAGCAGCCCATAAAGTTTACCCAGGCAAAGACAACTTAAGTTTTAGCTGAGTTGTACGTTTCTTTAGAATTTATTTATTTGTTTAAGTGTAGTTTTCGTTTGTTTGTTATTTGATAAATGTTTCATTAAAATATATTTGTAACTGGCATTGCATATTATTATTGACGATATACAATTTGTTGATTTTAGATTATAGCATTAATATAAATATGGAGTAAATAATTTTCTATATGTAGGTACTGTTAAAATGTGATTCAAAATATCGAGTGTTCCGATTCGATATAATGAATGTTTAAGATCGATATATTGCATCCGATTAGTTGGTGGCCGCTTATGAAACTGTACCCCCTCACAAGCTCACTTTTAATGTGGGAATGTAGGTTTATATGTGACGGAAATTTGCAGATTGTGAAATAAGTCACGTTTTTTTAATGCAAGAATCACAAATTTTTAATTTTAATCAATTTAATAGACTGCCGCGAAATTACTGAAACTATTATTTCTTACTTATATTAATTCTACATTGCCTGACTCGCCCTAGCTTCCCTCCCCTTAAGTAGTCGCTTAGGAATGTCCAGTGTCTTGCAACAGTTTCAGTGGTTTCAGAAGGCATTTAATTAGGTTTAGTTTTTTAATGAAACATTTAACAAGTAACAAACAAATGAAAACTAAAATATAAAAATACAACAAATAATAAAGAAACGCATAACCAAGCAAAAACATAGGTATATTTGCTTAGGCCTAACTTATATTAACTTAGTTTATTCAATCCAAGAAAGCAGCCCATAAAGTTTACCCAGGCAAAGATAACTTAAGGTTTAGCTGAGTTGTACGTTTCTTTAGAATTTATTTATTTGTTTAAGTGTAGTTTTCGTTTGTTTGTTATTTGATAAATGTTTCATTAAAATATATTTGTAACTGGCATTGCATATTATTATTGACGATATACAATTTGTTGATTTTAGATTATAGCATTAATATAAATATCGAGTAAATAATTTTCTATATGTAGGTACTGTTAAAATGTGATTCAAAATATCGAGTGTTCCGATTCGATATAATGAATGTTTAAGATCGATATATTGCATCCGATTAGTTGGTGGCCGCTTATGAAACTGTACCCCCTCACAAGCTCACTTTTAATGTGGGAATGTAGGTTTATATGTGACGGAAATTTGCAGATTGTGAAATAAGTCATGGTTTTTTAATGCAAGAATCACAAATTTTTAATTTTAATCAATTTAATAGACTGCCGCGAAATTACTGAAACTATTATTTCTTACTTATATTAATTTTACATTGACTGACTCGCCCTAGCTTCCATCCCCTTAAGTAGTCGCTTAGGAATGTCCAGTGTCTTGCAACAGTTTCAGTGGTTTCAGAAGGCATTTAATTAGGTTTAGTTTTTTAATGAAACATTTAACAAGTAACAAACAAATGAAAACTAAAATATAAAAATACAACAAATAATAAAGAAACGCATAACCAAGCAAAAACTTAGGTATATTTGCTTAGGCCTAACTTATATTAACTTAGTTTATTCAATCCAAGAAAGCAGCCCATAAAGTTTACCCAGGCAAAGACAACTTAAGTTTTAGCTGAGTTGTACGTTTCTTTAGAATTTATTTATTTGTTTAAGTGTAGTTTTCGTTTGTTTGTTATTTGATAAATGTTTCATTAAAATATATTTGTAACTGGCATTGCATATTATTATTGACGATATACAATTTGTTGATTTTAGATTATAGCATTAATATAAATATGGAGTAAATAATTTTCTATATGTAGGTACTGTTAAAATGTGATTCAAAATATCGAGTGTTCCGATTCGATATAATGAATGTTTAAGATCGATATATTGCATCCGATTAGTTGGTGGCCGCTTATGAAACTGTACCCCCTCACAAGCTCACTTTTAATGTGGGAATGTAGGTTTATATGTGACGGAAATTTGCAGATTGTGAAATAAGTCACGTTTTTTTAATGCAAGAATCACAAATTTTTAATTTTAATCAATTTAATAGACTGCCGCGAAATTACTGAAACTATTATTTCTTACTTATATTAATTCTACATTGCCTGACTCGCCCTAGCTTCCCTCCCCTTAAGTAGTCGCTTAGGAATGTCCAGTGTCTTGCAACAGTTTCAGTGGTTTCAGAAGGCATTTAATTAGGTTTAGTTTTTTAATGAAACATTTAACAAGTAACAAACAAATGAAAACTAAAATATAAAAATACAACAAATAATAAAGAAACGCATAACCAAGCAAAAACATAGGTATATTTGCTTAGGCCTAACTTATATTAACTTAGTTTATTCAATCCAAGAAAGCAGCCCATAAAGTTTACCCAGGCAAAGATAACTTAAGGTTTAGCTGAGTTGTACGTTTCTTTAGAATTTATTTATTTGTTTAAGTGTAGTTTTCGTTTGTTTGTTATTTGATAAATGTTTCATTAAAATATATTTGTAACTGGCATTGCATATTATTATTGACGATATACAATTTGTTGATTTTAGATTATAGCATTAATATAAATATCGAGTAAATAATTTTCTATATGTAGGTACTGTTAAAATGTGATTCAAAATATCGAGTGTTCCGATTCGATATAATGAATGTTTAAGATCGATATATTGCATCCGATTAGTTGGTGGCCGCTTATGAAACTGTACCCCCTCACAAGCTCACTTTTAATGTGGGAATGTAGGTTTATATGTGACGGAAATTTGCAGATTGTGAAATAAGTCATGGTTTTTTAATGCAAGAATCACAAATTTTTAATTTTAATCAATTTAATAGACTGCCGCGAAATTACTGAAACTATTATTTCCTACTTATATTAATTCTACATTGCCTGACCCAACCTAGCTTTCCTTCCCTTAATGCTACTACTTATCTAGACATCGTCAAGGCGATGCTTCCGGACGAAATTGTAGCGATCTGCTAGGTTGACCAAAAGGGGGTGTGTCTCGTACCGGAGAGCGACGTCTAAGCCCGACGCTTACCCTCTTGCTGGCGGAAGGAGGCAACAAAGGTGACGTCACCCCACTTCCGGACCAGCCATCTGCTGAAGCGAGCCAGTTACCGGGTTGGCAAAAGAGGAATATGTATGAGGGTGACGTTACACGGCACAACATGTAGGAATTGTGAGAACAAAAGTAATCGCGAATACAAAGTAGTCGGTACTCGGTACTAGTCCGTACTAGTATCGGATATAATCGGTACTGGAAAGTAATCGTTTAGTCCTTCTTTAAACTTAAAAATAAATAACAAAAATAAACTCTAAACAGTCTATGAGCAACAAATATTGGGCAGCTGAATCACAAGACTTACGCTAATATCACAGTTCATCATCAACAGGAGTTGTAATCCGCCGCGGCACGGTGTAGAGGGCTGGCCTGGATTGCATGGGTAGGCGGAAGACGAAGAAGAAGGCGTCACATTCCTGGACCCTGTAATGTAACACCAATTCCTAATTTCTATGTAATGATTTATTCACAGTAGCTCAAAAGTTTTAAGTTCATGTGTTGTTTTGGAATAGCTTTAATTATGCCCAAGTTCACTTTAATTTGCAGATATACCCATCCAGAGTTCATTTGCCCAGTGCTTAACATAAATTTAAAATACTGAAAATAATTAAAAAATATTTATAACAGGAAAAAATGTATATTAATATTTTTAAGACTGAAGCTTAATGAAAATGGTTGTGAACTAATTAAGTAGACTAGATAAAATAAACAGCTTGGTAGGAAAACATCTAATCAACAAATTATAAAATAATTAAGATGTATTGCTGGATGAATCTTTCAGTTATCTAAATTCACAAGGTTCCTAGTCATTTTACTACAACATTTGTTATCCAAAATTAATAAGAAGCATTTTAAAACAAGGGGGCACATCTGAGCTAAAAGTAGATACCAGAACATTTAAATTGTAATATGCATAAGGAAAATTATTCACCAAAATATAGGCCAACTACACCTAAACCGGAAACCAAAATTGGCCAAAGTTTTGTGAAAAATGATCTGTGGGCTCAGTTTATTGACAAAATTGGTCCAAACTTTCTGAAAAGCAGGAGCTTAGGCCCCTGCAACTAAATAATAAGCCACAGTTCATTTAAATCATCTCCTTTGGGACTAAGCCCAAGAATCCCCTATGCAAGAAAGCAAAAACTAGCCTAAAACACATTCTACGCCAAGGAAATATAAGTTAAAAGTGGGGTAAGGCAGTTTACCCATAGTTGAGGGACATTGACAGGAAACATAATTTACCAAAACCCCAGCTTCAAACCCACCCTATTTGAACTTAGCCTACAAAACCGTACAAAACATAATTGAGAACACTGAATGAATGATAACTTTCAGAGTATTGCAGAAAACTTAATTAAATGTTTAGCGGTCTCCTAAGGTAGGGAAATGTAATTAGGAATGCATACAACTGTAATACCCGTATAACAAAATAAATTAGCTGCGGGGTCATAAACCAAAGTTGTTTGCCGGCAAAGATGCCTTGATAGCCAAATCTTTAAACATTTGAAACGACTTTGTTTTATGGCCCAAGGGCTCTGAATGAGAATGGAAACATTAATTAAACCTTCGGGAAGTTCAGAAGGAACTTTAAAATCCAGAAATGCTTCTGCAACGAATGAAAACTGAAATGAATATGTGCTCTCAGAGGTTATATTTACTTCTGCCGCTAAGGTTAAGGTTAAGACTTGGATATTGCTATCTACTTGATTTATTAAATGGCAAGCTTACTTGCTCTTGTGTAAAATGAGATTCAAAAATATACACCTAGTACCGGTATGTCGTTTGTAGACCTTAACACATCAATAGGTATCAATGTTGAACTAGAAGAACTTCAAACTTTTGTTTGGCTAAGAATTAACAAAAGGTGGTAAGTTAAAAGAATCAAAGATCGTATTTGCCATTGCCATTATACATGCATTATCAAAAGTCTTAAAAGTCTAGCTTATTTGGCTACGGTCATAGTATACAATAGAAGAAACCTGGAGCAAAATTTATTATTATTATTGTTTTCTTTGTTATGTTTTCTCTAAAACACTTAACTAAATCAAACCTCCAGAGAAAGTGAGATTAACAAATGATAAACTACAATAATTTAGGTACCTAAAGGAGACCCAAGCCTCCTGCCGATAATCTTAAAGACATTTCTAAGGTTACTGTAATTAGTTACAACGTTTAATAAGTGTTATTTGCTACTTACCATAATATTGCACAGTTTTGGTTGCACAACAGCACAACTGGACATTGGACAACGAAGTGACTGCGTACACGTCCAATATAAGGGCAAATTCACTTCGCTACCGCTTAGGTTATGTTGGGTTAGGTTACGTTACGTTATGTTTCGTTAGGTTAGGATAGGTTAGATTACGTTAGGTTAGGTTAGGAGGTTTTCTGGCTCTCAATTTGTTTTAAAAATCACAGGAAAAGTAACGTACGGTGCATAATTTGGAACGGACGTGAACAGTATCGGCTCACGTCGGACGTGTACGTAGCCACTGCCATTGGACAACACAATAGCCTCCTTTAATGACAAAGACTTCGCACTTTCTCAAAGCGGTAAAACTTCCAAGTTAACTAAGGCACAGGCAGATAAAAGTAGCACAGATTTTTTTGAGATATGTTCTGGGAGAATTGACAGTATTACAAAAACCAATTCATATATATGAATATGAATAATTAAAAATCGGTCCTTCTATGTTCTTACAGTGTTTGAATTGCAATATATGATGCAGAGATGGGCGTTATTTAACGTAATAGGATAAATAACACTATTACTGAAGTGTCACCTATTACCTTATGTGTTTATGTTTATGTTTATGTGTTGTTAAAGGGACGGATTCAGAGATCCAAAGATTCAAAGATCCTCACACGTCAACCGAAGCTTATTGTGTGTCCCTAGTACGTTAGTATGGCAAACCAATGCCCGTACCCTTTACGAGATCCAGGAGTTTTTTACCAATACTAGCGTCCCTTTCATCACCTGGTTGCTTACAACCAAACAGAGCCCTTCTCCTTGCCCCGAGTCTCTCGCAGTCCAGTATGATGTGCTTGGCAGTCTCTTCAGACTGATTGCAGAGCCTACACACCTGACTTTCATTTCTGAGTCCGAGAGTGTGGAGATGTTTCCTGAAATGGCCATGTCCAGTTATCAGAGCAATCAACTGCTTAACCCGACCTCTGCCCAACCTCACCAACCAGTTAGTGAAGTAAGAGCTAGTATCTGCTAGCAGCCTTTTGCCACAACCTATTACCTTGGTAATAGGTTACTGAAAATACCCTATTATTTGTTTAACGTCTTCTGAACTGCTTGAACGAGCGAGTGAAATAACTATCCAGCTGAGAAGTTGAGATGAGTGTCTTGGTGTCTTCCTATTAACAGCGATCATCACAGAATAATAGTACTAGTCTGTCTGCGCTTACTATTACGGCGAGAAATATTTAAATAAAGTTATCACGGGTGTAACGAGTGTATTACCACAAAGCTAAGGAACGTTCCTGAATATTATTGCAAAGTAACGGTATTTCCCATCTCTAATATGATGGACCGTATTTAAACAATAAAGCCGCCATATTAGTTGTTGGTTATGTATCAACACTAACACTGTAGTTTATGTAGATTTCCAAGGGAGTATGCAACTGTTAAGATGATACCTAGGGCTGTTTTGTTGATATATCAACATCTAAACAAATATCAGCACGAGTAGGTAAGTTTCAATACAAATATCAAAAATCGGCCCGCAATTATACCTATATATATATATATATATATATATATATATATATACCCCATATATATATATATATATACCCTAATGGGTTAGATTTTTAATTATTATCATATTATTACCATATATTATATTCCATAAAACATCACGTCCAATCCATATGTTGAAATGAATGTTTACAAATAGAAATAGTAAATACGTGCAGTTAAATAGTTTGAAACAGAAGATATTTATTATATTTTGGTCTATGTAGAAGCGAAAGCCGGTTCGAACTAAATAAAAGTTGTAATTAATTTAAACCCACGACGCCGACGGCCCAAACTAATTGTTACTGTTTGTTTAATTAACATTGAGTGCGGGCAAAACACAACAGCTTGAACTCTCCAGAATCTATTTTTAGCTAAAATAACAGAAAACATTGTAAGATGAAATAAAAATATAATAAACTTTAGTTCTTGAAAGAAAAAATTATGTTAAATGTAAAGAACCTTTTCAAAAGGTTCACTAGAGAGGATTAAAAAAATCCTTAACCCATTATTTTACATATCTTAAGTTATACTAATTTCTTAAGCACATATCCAATTACTACACGGTACTTAAACTAACCTCAAAAGAAAGATTGTAAGGTAAACAATGTAAAATAAAATTTGCAAATGTTTTGGTTTAAATTAGCCAACAAAAGGAACTGGCATAGTTCTTACATTCAAAGTTTGTGTGTTCGTTTGAGATCCCGCAAACTATTTGACTTTGGGTTATGGGCATATTTTTGTATTAATTAAAGTGTTTTGTTTTTTTTATATTTGGTGTACAGTTAAACCTATGCACTGGGTTTTCCACCTCCTCGTATTTTCTTTGTAATAATACCTTTCATGAGGAATGAGGCAATGAGGAAGAACAATCACAATTAGTTTTCTCACAGAACGTTGCACGTTAGGCATGCAAGGCTAAACTTCTTGGAGCTATAATGCAATAGCGATGCATCGTGTTCTTTGTGACATTGAAACCGAAACCGTAAACAAGGCCGTAGGCAAGGGTTGGTCGGTTTTCCGACTTTGATGCAGGCCAACCTGGTCTCGATTATCCACATGCATTTTTATATATCTATTCCGTACTTTTTTACACACTTATAAATAAGTTTTAGTATATAATAATTTGATGTACAACCGAAAATATTTTTACAAGCAACTTTCACTTACGTTCTCGACTATAAATATTTACCATATTATTGCAGAACTGTGTTACAGCAGATGATGTTCGTTCTTATAATAATTCCGATCCAAGCTTATAACTGCTGATGCTAAATGTAAGGAATTCCACTTCCCAGAGTCACAGGCCTAAAGCAGCCACGCCGCCGAGGACAATAATGCTTCACTAACGATCAACGAAGACGAACGAGCTTCGATATTAGATGCTTAAGTCTAGCGATTCTTAATATTTCGTTTTAGGTTCTTAATAAGGTGGATTCAACAGAATTAAAGCTTATTATAATCCAGTATGCGTTGCGACGCAGTTTTTCTATTATAAATCCAGAGTGTAAACGATTGGTCTTGAAACACTTTCCTATTTAATGTAAAACTAAATTTTTATTTACACCGCTACCAAATATTCAAGCTTTATTTTGTGATGGATCTAAATATGTATCATTTGATCAAAAATATACATGTTAAAAGAACGATCCTATTAATCTACATGCGATTGATTCTAGAAAATATCTTTTTACTTTCTCCCCCTATACATAGTATATGGCGAAAGTATTGTTCTCGTCAAAATTTTCGAATTTGAGTTGATAGTGGAAATATTCGTTTTGGTGCTCCCTGAACCCAAAAAAGTGATTTTTACGTGATGTCTGTGTGTCTGTCTGTCTGTCTGCCTGCCTGTATGGATGTGCACAGAGCTAGAGCCCTAACCAATGGTCTTATTTTTATGAAATTTGGTATGTAGGTACTAATCCACGATGTCTCAGGCGTTTTTTCATTTTTTGGAATTTTTGATTTTTAAGGGTAATTATCCCCTAAAAACGGTCAAAAAACATTAAAAATCAAGATTTCTCAAAAATGGCTCTAACGATTTTGATTAAACTTTAGTCGTTTGTAGAACTTTAGTTTTAAAACAAAATGACACCACCTGCATTTCTGTAAAAATTCGGGTTCAGAAATTACAATACTTAAAATATCAAAGATTCAGTTTTTTGGATTTTTCATATAAAAAACATAAATATAAAAAATATTACTATTCACTATTAAAAAGAGCTCAAAAAACTAAATAATTTAGTATTTTTAATTACTATTCTCCGATTACTGGTTGCGGAGGAAATTTAAATTTTCATTTTGCGGTTAACGCAGTACGTTGTCCAATGTTATTCTTATGGGGAATACAAAAATTACTATTTCTCTCTTATTTATTGATAAAATTCGTTCAAACTTGATATGCTTATCAAGTTAGCATTGACCAACAGAGGAATTTCGAAATATTTTACCGCTTAATAACCCTAAGGGGGGGATTAGGGGGAATTTCCCCTCTTAAAACCACGTGTGTAGCGATGGATTCTGTAGTGCCTCTTAAACATGGATTTGGGTCGATATTTTTGAAAACAACTTGTTTTCAAGATTTTCTGTACATTCGACCGTGCTTTTTATTCTATATTTAGTAAATAAAAAGTAATTTATTTATTAAAGTTGGGCTAGATAGGAGTACTTCATTTAATAAAGTAACGTACAACAAACAAGTGTTTCAGAAAACGTAATTCCTTTAATGAAGATGTAAAGTTTTTAGAAAAAAATCAGAGAATGATAAATAAAAGATCATTTATGTTAAAAGGACGAACGTATTAAGATACTCAAGATAGATGCCAGGCAACAAAAAATTTATATCAAAGGACTACGTGCCATGATAAAAAAAGTTCTAAGAATGTGTACGAATATGTTATTTCATCCCTTGGTTAAATTTTATAGGAAAACGTATCAAACATTCTTTTATTTACAATTATGGATAAGTGATAATAATTTTGTATCGTCAACTTTATGACTTTTTAGATTTCTTACTTCATTAGCTTTACAAATATGCAACAAAACAACAACAAAAAATTTATATCAAAGGACTACGTGCCATGATAAAAAAAAGTTCTAAGAATGTGTACTAATATGTTATTTCATCCCTTGGTTAAATTTTATAGGAAAACGTATCAAACATTCTTTTATTTACAATTATGGATAAGTGATAATAATTTTGTATCGTCAACTTTATGACTTTTTAGATTTCTTACTTCATTAGCTTTACTAATATCATTATTAGTATATACAAATATTAGATTACTTATTTACAACAAAAACTAACACTGTACAGTTTAAACATTTTTCGGGAATCCGTTAATTATTATATTACGCCCCTAAAACTTACAAAACAAAACTCTTTCCCAAACATGTTATATATTTCTATAATAAGATTTTCTACAAAATGTATATAATGAAATTTCTATAGCAAAATCGGCAGAAAACATTTCACCGAGGCTAATTTTTAAATTTCAAAAATAAATAATAATTTGGTTTATTTTTTTTATTTTACCGTGAGATTTACCTTTCTAGATATTTTTATTTTACTCTTTTCAGATTTGACTGTTCCACCCAATAAAAATGAACATGAGGTTGGCTAGGTTTACTTCTACGGTTGAATTTATGCGACTTAAAAAAATCTGCAAAATCGCCAAATATGCTATGCCATTTCCCACTTACACCATTGACCACTGCTACGGTTAATGAAGATGTAAAGTTTACCAACAATTGACGAACTTATCAAGATACTAAAGATAGATGCTAGGCAACAATAAATTTCAATGAAAAGACTACGTGCCATACTAAATAAAGTTTTATGAATGTGAACTGATATGTCAGTTCGTCTCTCGGTCAAATTTTATAGGGATTTTAAGATGATCAGACTAGGAAAGTCTGCCTGTGAACAATGAATAATGAGTTGTTTTCTCTCCAAAAATATCAATATATTTAGCTTGACTATAGCATAATTTATTTATATGAATTAACACCTTCTTCTTAACTGACAATGGCATTAGCTTGCGAATCGGAACTATTTGTTACGTAATATAATAGAAAACTTACAGCTTTACAATTTACAAGGTTGTCTACAAAAGTTTTAAATAGTCTTGGAACAATTAAACAGTAACAAAGTTTTGCCTCTTTCGTAAAGGAAAGTAAAGGATGTTGGTTTTATTACAAACAATTATATATATATATATATATATATAATTATCCTAAACATTATTTACTTAAACTTTAAACATAAACTCACCCTACCCCTCGGTCTCGCTGGGGGGCGATGTCATCGAAGCCCCCCACTGTTATTGCAGCCTAGTTCTCTATAATTCTAGTTTATTTTCGTTCATATTTCGATGCCACCAAAGCCCCTGTCTTAGTAATATTTTTGGTCTAGTATAAATCTTATTATTTACTTGACTCTAAATATTATTTTTTTTATAGATATACTATGTATAACGTGATGTATAGAACAGTTTTTGCAGACAATGCATGACTTAAAAATAATTACGGCTGAAATAAGTTGGATAAAGCTTAGTTAAGATTTACACTCTGCTTAAACTTTTCCGGGCAGAGTTTTTTCAAAACAACTTTCTTTGGTGATTTGTCAATTATACTCTAGCAGAAAACTGATATTTCCACCTCTGCATTGTTTATTCTATTTCTAAGGGTCGTTTACCTTGCGGGAAGGATATCAAATCAATAGTAATAAAAGAACCTAAAATTTCATATCCACCCACAGGTTGATATAATCTTTTAAATATAAAAATATAAATATATACACAAACCGAAACCGAATGTAACGACTCTGAGTATAACTCTAACTATTGAAATACATTTTCACCGACTAATAAGGCTGAACAGCTATTTTAGGAGTGTCAATTATTTATGTTAATCATTGAATAATGCACTTATGTGTACATTTTGATTTATTAATCCAGTTTTGGAATCTATGCGTTATGGCTTCCACTGATGCATTTTAAACTAAGTGGTACACTGCATTATATGTACGAGAATTTATAGGTTGATGTGTTATACTTTCAGGAGATGAGATCGTTCGCAAGATTTTTAAAGGTAATAACTTAGTTTTAAATACTTATTGCTTAAAATTATTATTATTATTGGATGATCGGAACGAAGTGGAGGAATCCTCATATTAGACTCCACTCTCTATAGATTGGCCTAGGGAAATGACTTTCGTTATTTGAACGGGAGACGATAACTTTTGAACGCATTCACAGATCGACTCCAAACTTTTACAGTACATTTTTAGCGTAATTTTCAGATTGAAGTTTGATTTTGGAAGAATTCTGTTCAGTAATTAACGAAATATCTTAAAATAAAATTAAGTTTTTTCCCCATAAGAAATACATTGGAAGCAGTTTTAGTGGTGCCTAAGTAGTTATATTATACCAACGTCTATGCGTCAATCATAGAGTAAGCGAGTCTGAAATATTGACTAAAAAAATCGAAGTAGTGTAACGCTAACTACATTTTGACAGTTTAATGGATTGTCATTAAATGTTTTGGGTAAAGTTTTGATTATTTAATGATTCTAATAAACTATAAACGGAGAATTAATCCTACATCTTAATATTTAATATTTTTAAACTGAACCATATTCAGTAGCTGATTTGGTTCATGTGGTGAAGTTCTCGAACTGTCAAAAAGTTGGATTACTGGTTTCAAAGTGTCAAATTTCAGTTTCACGCTTGAGGTTATGAATAGTTTGATTGATTATAATTGATCTACACAGTCCTATTCTAAATACGAAACGTGACTTTTATAGTTTCTTAACAATAATTTTATTGGTGTTACTTAGTGAATTTATAGTTTTCACAGATGTGAATTTTCTGTAAATACGACTGTAAAATATAAAAATATCATCGTTGGCGAAAACGCCAACATTTTTAGGTGGGGAAATTACAAACGTTTCGAAATTACTCTTTATATGGATATTTGTAATAAAAAGAAGAAGATGAGAGTATACCAATTGACTGGTTTGGTGTAATGAAGGCTAAACTGTATACTATGACACAAACTTATTTATCTTCCATTTGATTTAGGTAGGTCTATTTTATTGTTGTGTAATTTTACCTCTAATGAGCTATATCAGTCAGTAATCTCAAACAGGACACGACACATCATATTATAATTTTAGCCTTACCATAAGTTTATTATATCTTTAATTAGGTACCTATTCTGTAAGAGAAAATTTTATTAAAGGCCTATATAATGTATTTAGATCTATTTATATGTCAACTAGCTTTTCATAGGAAACTACTTGAGAGAGGTCCATAGGTTCTAGCTTTGAACACTTGTAATCTTGTAGGACCTACTCCAGTAACTTTTGATAGGTTATAAAAGATTCAATTAGCCTAGGCCTAAAGTCTTTGAGGGTGAAAGTAAAGTGTACAGTTCCGTATAAGAAAGCATAAGTGGCACCCTTCAGAACTTTAAAGAAGGAGCTAAAGACAGTTTTTGATGAGTAGAGCCTACGACTGTATTTTCAGTTGTATAATTTCAGTATAAAGCTGTAAGCAATAACCTAACAACTGTAGCGCTCTAACGGGGTGCAGTATGATAAACGTTCACTAACTATTCGGATGTGATATAATGGTATAGGCCCTAATATATTCAATAACAGTATATCAGAGATCTACGATCTATTAGGTCTAAGTTTATTATAAATATATATTCTAACATGATTCCCATATTATTAATTAAGATTAAGGGGTAGACTTTCATATAAGCGCAACGATATAGAAACCGAATGAAATTGTTCGATACGGTATATCGATTATTTATGTCATTCAGTTATGGGTTCGGTTATTTAGGTTTTGGTTACGTTATGATTCAGTTAAGGTGTCTTGAAATTTGTCTGGATGACAATCGTTAATTACTCTTTGGCTAGATATTCTGTTTACAAAAATGTCTTCCAGTGAGGCTTCACTTTTTTAACACGAGACAAGAGCTCTATAATTATTTACATCTCGTTAATCTTATCCTGACCACCAAAGTGTGTTAACAGTTTTTGACTGTTGCATCGCCATAACTGGTTGAAATAGAAAGTATTGGACCAAAGTAAGTATTGGAAAGTATTGGAAAGTATTGTTAGGCTACATACATAGCCTGTTTTATTTTTTCTAAAATATTTTTTACTGCAGAATTCACAAATAAGGTTAGGTTTATGAGAAACTTTCCGTTCGGGTACACTTTCATAAGCGATAATATAGAAAACTGAATGAAATTGTTCGATATACTATAGCTATTATTTAGATTATTCCGTAATGCTTTCGGTTATGTTCGGTCTTTAAATACGACTTTAAAAATACTTCAAGGTCACCACATTTCTTCATTGGATTAAGCCTTAAAATAAATAGATGACTAAAATAAAACCTAACTCATATTTGGCCTCTAAGTCTCTATTACATAATTTGTGTATTAAAATCCTTAACCCAAATAAAATTTCCTTAAAATATATTTTTCAAAAACACATTTCATGTGTTTTTTTACCCGATCCCAGATCATGAACTATTTTTATTTACCTTAGTAAGCATTGAATGTATTTCTTACGATACATTTCTTTATCGTATGTACATTGTAACATACTTATGAGAGAAGTTTAGGAGGTTATTCTTCCTACATCAGTTAAATAACATTAAAACTATTGAAAAATCAAAATTTATCCTTCGCGGCCGAGTAAGCTGCAATTGCCGCCTCCCGCGAACACATAAATATGAGTAAATTATGTTTATTCTCAAGTACAAAGTATTCGCGTACTAAATTACAGTAATGAAAGACTCGCTTGTACTTTTACTCACTGTATCTAGAAAGTGTTTGATGTACTACATTATAATATAATGTAACAATTGAACTAAATATGTATTTGATGTATATGAAGTCCTTAAATGAAACTTTTTGATTGACTCGGAGTTAGAAACTGCCATGAGCACAAAAGTAATAATTTATTTCCTGTTAAGAAAATTCGTTGCATTGTTGAAAAGATATCGCGTGATAAGTTACACTTTATTTCTACACAATATATTAAACTTTGGGATTACTAAAAGGTCCGATCATCCTCATACGTGAAGCATGAGCGTATTCCTAGTTTATATTATTGCTTACTATTAATTACTTACAATTTATTTATCATTTTTAAAAACTTGTTTAACGCACTTTACCAACAATTGTAAAGGTTAAAATTCTAATAATCATATAAAAAATTCCATCCGATCATTTACATTCACGCAGGCATCTCCAGCTATAAAAAATACGAATGGAGCGTCCATGAGCCAACTTTGGCTCTAAAACATGTCCTCTATATTGGCTAATGTACTTAGCAAATCTATCGGTCATAATGTTTTCTTCATTAATTGTACTGAAAAAAATAAAATAAGTAAAGGATATTGTTACCGTATTATATCTGCAAATTTAGATATGTAATTTCCTAAGGCAAATCGATTGTGTATCATTTCAAGCGCTAGACTCTACAACCTTCGGCAATGGCTCATTTTAAAGCTTGAAGGCCAAGGACAGTGGGGAAAATATCAGAAATGTCAAAAGTAACCTGGAATGGACATAAAATATCCAATGATTTTCTTAACAAAATAATATAACTACAGTTAATCATTAGTTCAAGCCGTGATTATTTATAATGTAGTTTAAGATTCTGCTTTGTTTATATGTTAACATGTGTTCATACTCCCTTAACAAATTATTGTCCTTAGCATGCAAACAGTAAATTAAAACAAAATACATCCACTAATTTTATTGTAAAAATGTATTTGTTGTCTATTGTATGTTGATATCTATTGGTTATATTTCAGAAAATTAACTCAGAAAACACCTTCAAAACTCAGTGAGACAGAAATGATTCTGTTAAAACTTAAACGAAAATTATTAATTTTCCAAAAGTTGAATAACTTCTCTCCATCCTTACTCAATGTTGTTAGAATATTTGTTGTTTTTTATGTTTTTTTTAAACTAATTAACTACTATTATTTTAATGACGCTTGGATATTTGATATTAAAAGTATGATGTTTCAATACTATTATCTACTCTATTATTTATTGAAATAATAAATAGGTGTATACAGGTTGTTTACAAACTCTTTCACGATACTTATTCAACAGAAATATCTGTTGATTTTTAGTTTTAAATTTGAATTCGATGGCTGTAGTAAGTTGATGTTTTTAATTATTGAGTACATTTTCCATCACTGGCTAAAGAAATAATCCTTGTTTTTCTCTAAACATTGATATCACACCAGTAATGATGACAACAAATATTAGTTTTGTCTAATGGAAACATTTTTTCCATTATTTAATCATCTCTCAAATAACAATTTATTGATCCTGCTTTTCTAAAAAAAGAAAAAATTATTTCCTCTAAAATTATAATAAAATAAACGGTATCAGGAAACTGAAAAATTCTTTCTCCGGTTTAGGCCAACTGTAATCAATAAATTACTTTTTATTTACTAAATATAGAATATAAAGTACACGGTGAATGTAAATAAAATCTTCTAAACGAATTGTTTTCAAAAATATCCACCCAAATCCCTCTTTTGGAGGCACTACAGAATCCTTTGCTACACACAGTGGTTTTAAGAGGGGAAATGCCCCCTCAGGCCCTCATCCACCCAGGGTTAATTCGCAACGTATTTCGAATATACTCTGTTGGACAATACCAACGTGACCTGAATATTAAGGTTTAACGAAATTGATCAGAAAATAAGAGAGAAATACTTATGTTTGTATTCCCCATAAGAATAACATTGGACAACGTTTTGCGATTACCGCAAAACGTAAATTTCAATTTTCTCCGCAACCAGTACTCGTAAAATAATAATTGAAAATACTAAATAAAATACTAAATATGATATGTATTCCTTTTTATTTAACATTTATGTTTTCTTATACAAAATTAAAAAAACTGAATTTTTTATATTTTAAGTCCGGTAATTTCCGAACCCGATTTTACAGAAATTCGGGTGGTGTCATTTTGTTGGAAGTCCTAAAATCTACCAAAGTTGATTAAATCGTGTAAATCGTTTGAGTAGTTCTTGGGAAATTCATGTTTTTAACGGTTGTTGGGCGATAATTACGCTTGAAAATCTAAAATTCAACAACAACAAAACGCCCAGAGATGTTGAGGATTAGTATCTACATACCAAATTTCATAAAATTCTAACAATTAGTATAGACTCTAGCTCTATACACATCCACACAGATACACACACCCAGTCAGACATCACGTAAAAATCACTTTTTGGATTCAGGGAGCACCAAAACGAATATTTCCACTACAACTCAAATTCGAAAGTTTTGACGAAAACAATGCTTTCTCCTTATACTATGTATAGGGGGAGAAAGTCAAAATTATCTTCCATTTGGAGAAGACCGAGGGGACAAGATAAATATTATTGTTATATAAATAACGAGAAGAGACAGGTATTGCGATCACGTAAAACATAAGCTCAAGCCTAATTTATGAAGTTTAATGCCCTGGCAGGATTCTAGATAGTACAACAACTGTGCAATTTACATTTATTTACTTTACTAACCGAGCTTTCATTATGTAAAGTAATAAAATTCTCTTTGCTTTCTCACTGATGATTGTTCAATATTGCCATTCACCTTAGTGTAAATGTTTCATTCACTGATGCGTCCATTTAAAAATGTTGAGATATTGAGATATATTTAAAAAAAACATGAAAAAACCTTTAATCTTTAAAATTAATGAACGGATAACAGATTCAGGCGACCCATTCTCTTGCCCATTATACACGTATTTAATCCATGCTTGTCTAACAAGGAAGGATTCAGTTCTGTAAACTATGTTTCCATACTGCAATACATGCGCGTCGTTAATTAATTAAGACCTCTATCAAAGTAGATAACTAACTCTGTCACTAGTTAATAACAAATACGTCACAATAGTTTGATTTGTATCGGCATAAACTTAGTTATGAGAACGTAAATAATTATTAATTACGTTCTCATTAATAAGTTTATGCTGGTACCAAATCAACCAATTTGAATTAATGGTAACATCTAACATCATTTACTTAGAACCATTTCGATGTTTGATTTTAGACCCCTTAGTAAACTGTATCTGTGATATCACCATAACTATCAACAGTTTTGCATGAATAAGTATATTAAAAGATAATCTTATTTCACCGTGTGAAAGTAAAATAAACGAGTACCTGGACACCGGGCAGATTTGGATTTTTATCGTACAATAATCATAATCCCGATTTAAAACAATACATATCATGTACTGTACTCGGTTGTCACAGCTAATTTGAGTGACCAACCTTAACTGAGGAACTTATTTTTTTGCCGGATTTAAAAAAATCCAATGATGTTTCCTGTTGAAAAAATAAAAAAGGAAGGCTCCCATTATCGGGGCTCGTACGTCTTGGTTGAACGCTAATGGCGCGTTACGTCACTAGACACCGGGAATGCCGTGGAGTTCGTGACGGCGGCGTTCCCCACATTACACTGACGCCAACAAAACATGTCACCGAATAGATAAAATAGTTAATATTTACTTATTTACTGTATTATATTGAAAAATGACAATTTAACTTTCTGTCCTGCTGATTCTTTTTATGTTCCCATCAAGTGCTGATAAACACGATCGTTCAAATAAGGTTCCATATAAGAGTTCCATGGCTTTTTGAAAGTTAAACCGTAGATTAAATATACGGTTAAGTTTCCCATATGGCATATGTTTAATAAATGGTTAACCACAGAAAAATGAATTATTAAATTATCTATTGAAAATAAAGAAAATAGTGAACACGATCAAACAATTAATTAATAACAAAGTTTTTTTTTAGAATTTGTAGAAGTGTGTAAGATTTTAACGAGTTTATCTTTGGTTCCTTATTTTATTTTAGTTTAAACGTAGGAATTCTTACAACCACCAGTTTTTAAGAATGCAGAAATTAAACCAGTAGGTGATATTTCAAAATAAACAATTTCATCGTCTAAAAAAAAGTAAACTGAGGCTGAAATGAAATTCTTCTCCCTTAATTTGCAAAGTAAAATATTGACGTTTCCATTTTCTTGCTTGCACAGTAGCGGAGGCGTTTGATGTTCAGCCGCAAGAGTTGATAATAACGAAATTACAATGTTTCATCGCACCTAGTCGTATACGTTAAAAAAATCAAGCTATTTTAATGCACTTGACACTTGTTTTTACTTTTTGTTTTTTTTATAGAAACTCATAAGTAAAGTTAAAACAAAATATATAAATTTGATTAACAAACAAATATGTATTTGGAAGTTGTTTCTAAAGGTTTTGAACAAGTTCAATCTCTAATTTTCGCTTAAGACAACGTCAGCGATGATAATCAGGTTTAAACCGATTTAAAACTATAACATATGCTATCAATAAAGGTATTAGGTAATATTGTAATATTGATGTAGGGTAGTAGTAACGCCCTTGTCTCACATTCAGGAGGCACTGCGTTCAAATCCTGGACCGGCCGCTCTGGGCTTCTCATCTTACATAAGTAAGCTCTATAAAGAAATGCCGAACAGATTCTTAAAATCCTATAAGTAGAGGGTTTAATGATTACATCCTCACATGGTGAAGCCAGCCTCTCTGAAGAAATACTAAATATACAGGGCAATTCAAAATAATGGACCCAATTTCATGACTTTATATCTCAAAAAGTATAAATCGGAAATACTTAATATTTACACCATTGGAAAGAGGAAGTTTCAAATCTTTTTCCACTGATTACAAATGTTCAATGTGTCCTCCTTGTTCTGCACGGCAAACATACAAACGGTAGCCAAATTCGTCCCACACACGATACAGCATATCTTGTGTCTGGTTCCACAGGTCAGCTAGAGTTGTTGGTAGTGGTGGAACATAAACTGCTTCTTTGACTAACCCCACAAGAAAAAGTCGCATGGGGTGAGATCAGGAGATCTCGGTGGCCAGAAGTGCAAAGCCAGGTCTTGATCTCCTTTGCGACCTATCCATCGCTGAGGAACAGATTCGTTCAAAAATTGACGGACGTCAAGATGCCAATGGGGCGGAGCTCCATCCTGTTGGAAAATGAATTCCTCCGAATCATCCATGAGTTGAGGAAAAAACCATTCTTCCAACATATCCAGGTATGATATCCCACTTACAGTGCGTTCCGCAAAAAAGAATGGTCCGTAAATCTTTGTTCGAGAAACGGCACAGAACACGTTGACCTTCGCCAAGTCTCTCTCGTGTTCCAATGTTGCACGTGGATTTTGCAGACCCCAGATGCGTAAACTGTGCCTATTAACTTTCCCACTAAGGTGGAACGTAGCTTCATCACTGAAAATGAGGCGCCCTGGAAACGCGTCATCCTCCATCATTCCTAACATTTCATTACAAAATTCAATACGCTTGTCTTTGTCATTGGGAAGGAGAGCCTGCACAATTTGAATTCGGTAGGGCTTGTAGAGCAAACGTCGTCTCAAAACTCGCCATACAGTCGTTTGGGGTATTCCAAGTTCTCTACTGGCCTTATAGGTGGACTTTTTTGGACTGCGAACGAAACTGTCTTCTATTCGTCGGATATTTTCCTCTGACACACGTGGGCGGCCTGAAGGGTTTCTTTTACACACACTTCCAGTTTCTTGAAATTGCCTAAACCACCGGGTTATGCTTTTTCTAGTCGGTGGTTCAGTACCAAATTCGATGCAAAATGACCGCTGCACTGTAATTGGCGATTCAGTCACACAGAAAACCTTATGCTGCATAGTAGCCATCTTACTCCCAACTAACAGTAAAACAAAATGGCTGCCTATTGCTGCGATAACTCTTTCGGCCGTTTACGAAACTATGGTTAAACAAATTTGAAACTTCCTCTTTCCAATGGTGTAAATATTATGTATTTCCGCTTAATAATTTTTGAGATATAAAGTCATGAAATTGGGTCCATTATCTTGAATTGCCCTGTATAAATAAGTTGTTCCTAAATTTTAAAACTTTCCAGATTTAAGTTTTCCCCGCTTTAATTATATTAAAAAACGTTATTATTCGGATGATTCAAAAACATTTTTTGTAAAGTCTTTACAGTCAGAGACGTGGGATGATGTGTTAAAATTCAAATGAACAATTCGATGTGGTTTTAAAATTATTTCATTATTATTTTGACTTTGCTTTTCCTTTAAAAGTAAAAAAAAATAAATTTTAGTCAAAATAATGTGCAAAAATGGGTTGCAAATGAGATAAAAGATGACTATGACAGTATTCGATTATTTATGTCTTACCTCAGACTGACAAAATTGTTGAAATTGTCAAAACCCGGAAGAAAAAACTAACCGTTACTGAGTTGAATTGACATAAGTCCTTTTATGCTCAGCAGATTCTAAATTCATCAAATCGGACTAAGAAAATTTGGCAAAACATTAAAAATAACGTTAATATAAGGTCACATTCAGAAAAAGAAAAAAATCTTAAATCAACAAAGAAGACTATTAGAAGGGTCGGAGGAAGTTACAGATTGTTTTAATGATTTGTTTGTGAACTCAGGGAATCGCCTATCTCTGAGTAATAACGATGTACAATATTCCGTTTCTAATGTCATTCCTTCAGACCGGAGCATATTTTTCTCTGAGGTCATCCCATCAGATGTGGAGGCAGTGGTGAGGCGGCTCAGTAATACGCATGCTGCTGGTGTTGATGGAATATTATATTCTGTAATGAAACAGAGTTATCATGCTATTAGTAATATATTTTCTTATACCTGCCATTCTTGTCTCAATAGTAGTTTATTCCCTGAATGGTTAAAAGTCAGTAAAGTTATTCCAGTTTTTAAATCAGGCTGTAAAATATCCCCAGAAAATTATAGGACAATTCCAATACTATCCTCTTTTTCAAAAGTTCTTGAAGCCACCTTATGTCAGAAACTTGTGTATTTTTTGAGAAAAATGGTACGTTATCATCCAGACAGAATGGGTTTAGCCAAGGAACTTTACATCATCGATTTTCCAATTTATTAATAACATCATATCTTCTTTAGATAAGAAAAACAAATCCTTTGAAGTATTTTGCGATCTCAGCAAAGCATTCGATTCTCTTAATCATGAAACTCTACTGTTAAAGCTAGAAAAGTATGGCATACGTGGTCCTCTTCTTCAGTTAATTAACTCTTATTTAACTGGTCGAAATCATGTGGTGCAAGTTCACGGCTTCGACCAACAATTCTCTCGTCATTGAAAATTATTTCTTACGGTGTACCTCAAGGGTCTATCCTTGGTCCATTATTGTTTTTAGTCTGTAATAATGATCTTCCGCCAATTTCCCCTTTTATAAATATTGTAATGTATCCTGACGATTGTTATCTTCAGCATTGTCATGTATCAAGGAATCAAATTTCCATCTTAGAAACTTACAAGAATGGTTTGAGTCCAATAGCTTGAAACTAAATATCAGTAAAACAAATGCCAGTTCAGTTTTTCCAAGGCCATACACACAAATTATCTTAAATGATCAAATTAAAATTGGTAATGATATTGTGAAAACATTGTCTTCTGTAAAACTTTTGGGTCTGCGTGTTGTTTAAGTCTCCAGACTTAAATTGAATGAGCATGTGACCACGCATGTAATAGGCTTCGCTCTATGTGCTTTGCTCTGGGCCGCCTCGCCAAAGTCTGTAGTACCGACGTTCTTCGAACAGTTTATTTCTCTCATGTAGAGTCCGTGCTGCGGTATGGAGTGCTATTTTGGGGGTCATCTAGTTTAAATAATTTCAATCGTGTTTTTGTTTTGCAAAAATGATGTCTGAGGGCAGTAATGGGGCGAATAAGAACTGAATCCTGTAGGCCTCTTTTCAGAGATTTGGTTGCTTTAACGCTGACTGGGCTTGTTGGGTTTAAAGCCTGTGTATAAGTAAAGAAAAATTAAAATCAGTTTGTTCAAAACCGTTTTTTCCACGGGTACCCAGCAATATCTAGGCACCTATTGTCAGTAGTAGGGCACTTAACAACTAAATTTAACAAACGGTCATATCACCCTTGTATTAGTTTTTTTTTCTTCTTTTAATAGGCTTCCACGGAATATCCGGGAAGAGAAAAGGATGGACTTTTTTTTAAAGTAAAGTCATATTACTTGGATAGATGTTTAACAGTTTAGACGATGCTCTATTAAATTAAAATGGTTCTATTTGTTGTTTTACTACAACATGTTGTGTACGTTTTGCTACATTATGACGTGTTCAAATGTACATTGTATTTTGAACGAATTAAATTAGTTTGAGTTTACTGTACGTAACCCATTAAACTTTATAAACAAAATACAATTTTAATGGAATCTAGGGTTTTCATAAAGAGTATTTGTAGAATAAGTGGGATATAGTTATTTTTTAAACTTAGTGCAACTAGAACAGCAGTTGGGTAATTCATTGTGATTAATCAGAAGGTTAAACTACTTAATAACCTTAATCAAATGGTCTTTGAACGTCACTGTATGTTGTTGATCAGGAGCCAAACCAGGGTGAAATAATTACAGTTTTTTTTACCAATTTTTAATATAAGTGTTATATAAATAATGACGAATGAATATTTGATTTTTAACGCAGTTTAAATTTTTATTGTACGTAGTAATTATCTTATATGTATTCACAAGGGTATTAAATATTACAATTTAGAAAAAATTCAGTTAAATATATACAAACATTTTACTACCAATATCTAGCACTGTAACACAAAGTTTATTATTGTTCTGAATGGCACAATAAAAGTAGCTCAGGTTTGAATTTATGCATTAAATATTTCCCCTTCAAAATTTAGCACAAGTACAGACAATATCTCAACGCATTATACTTGTTAATAAGCAGTTTAACCTTTGTGTTTTAATTATATTGCCCACTTGAGACAGCTATTGTCATTTTATCCTATGAAAACCTATTAAAGGAAAAATGTATTATTATTATATGAATATTTTTTATTGCTACACTATCTGTACTTTTTATGATAGAAAATAAAAAATAATGAAGGATAAATCAGTCTAGTCTTAAAACCAATATAACTTCATAAAATTATTTTCATGTTTCAGCATAATAATAAATTTATCTTACCCCAGCTCGAAATCATATGACCAAAAATAAAAATAAACTGTTTATGGGCATTAAATACATTTAAATCTTCTATAGGATGGGTTTATTTATCTGTTTTTTGAGCGTGTCAGATAAATGCTATTTTAAAATATTCTACAAAATTGGTGGTTCTTTTGGACTTTATTGATAAATTTTTAAAACTCGCATGATTATCTTAAATTTTAGTGTGGGCATAGTTATAGTTTCAATAAGCCTATTTAATGAGTTGTTGTTTTCTAATCCTATCGCTTCCAAACTCAATTTTATGATTCTTATAAAAAGCAAAACAAAGAATTACTCATATATTGTTTTAAGTGTGTTCAATTTAAAATTGTCAGTTACGCACCTAAATTAAAATAAATATGGTTAAGTTGACAGGCAACACCTGCGATTATTTTTCAGAACTAAATTGTTTAATCGTTGTTGATTTATTGTTAACGGTAGATAATTATAATAATTTCCGTAGATTTTTCAACGGGTGTTATGCTTGTATTTAAATAATATTTAGTTTTAGAACCGGTGTTTCTCTTAACGTTCAATTGGTTTCAATCAAGCTTTATCTATATAAATAAAATTATATTTTGTCTGCACATTGCTTGGAGTTATGAAATTTATTTCATATTTTAACATTTTACACCTTAGGGAAGCAAAAACAAGTCTTATCTCAATTTCTATCTGTCTGTCTGCCTGTCGGGTTTTTGTTCGCTTTACATGGGGAAAATCTATCATGCTCGTGTATCTATCCATAATAGTTGTACGCCCAATCTTCTCGTAACAAGATGAACGAAGATTTAATTTTTAAAGATATTAAAATATACGTTTGTATTAAAACTTGACATATTTTCAATCCGGCAAAAATATGTAGATAATTTTACGAATTTCAAAATAACTATATGACATTTTCATTATTGTATGACATCTTCGTTTGTCCAATTAATCAATTCCCATTAGTGCTGTGTTTAAGTTATTAGAAAATCCGTGTTATTAGCGTAATTAAAATACGAGAATGTGCTATATGCGATTCCAACATTTTACCTTGAATACCCTCGTCATATAAGAGCTGCAGACTACGCTATACGTTATGAAGCTGCAGACTTATCTTGCTCCATTTATTTTTCAGTTTATATAGTTTACTATATCTGGTTATTACTAAACCAGATCAAAATATACATTTTATGCCACAGAAACTACCTCAAATGCTACGACCTCTAGCCACTTATCATTGTTTATAGGCACGTTGACACGTTTTAATTAGCCACCTTGATACCTTTTATTTTTCAGCCCAGGCCTGTCAGTAAAAACCAATTATCTATGTAAGTTTGTATATCTTCTCAAATCCATTCCAGAATGAGATTTGGTACTACATACGCTTACTGTAAAACGTAAACATTAACATAAAGCTGCTTAGTTTCTACATATAACAAAAACACCTTAGAAAATAAAATGGAAAATTAAGCGTAACATTATATTAATTTTAAGACCGCCTACTACAGCATTTAGTGTTCTTGTTTTTATATTTCCCCGATGTTTAAGGCCACAACGAGTCAAAAATGTTATAGTTTATTTTTAAAATAAAAGTGACTTTAAATTTATAAAATCTGCGATCAATATTTTTTTACATGAAGCTTCTTGAACGAGACTCTCTTAAAGAAACGTCAAGCAACACATAGTTCGCAATGTACAAAGCTTCTAATTTCCTCTGCCAAGTAAATAACGTCCTCTTCAGCGCCCCATGAATCTTCATGAAGATAAACTATTTAATAAATTCAGAATTAATGCAGACAATGATTTGCATTTAGTTTTATTTACTTGTAGAGTGTAAAATATGAAAGCTAGTTCTGCATAAAGTTGTTTTAAAGCGAATCAAATAGTTTCCTTCAATTATCTTACCTACAATTTATAAAAAATCTAATACAAACCCAAATTAGTAGAAGAAAGGTCAATAAAACAAGTGAATACTTATTGTACTAATAAACATTAAATTTAGTTGTTAATTACTACTCAGCGTCACTGACGACATAAGTAAAAAAGTCACTTGTAAAATGTGAACGAATATTATTTAATGATATTCCGGTGATTGGTATTACAGCCATAAAAATCGGTATAAATAAGAATAATTTCCGGCTTTATTGTTTCTTCTTCCACATATCAAACTCCACGGTAATTAGTCGTCAATATAACTTGACTTGTCAAGTCCACGGGATTTAATCTAAGATAGGTTAAATAATAAATTCTAGTATAAATTGTGTTTTATGGAGTATTAATAACAGGGTTATGATGTTTTAATGTTGCTTGGGTATTTGACAAATTTGACATTTTATACTTGTCCATATAATTGATCTCTTTTTTAATTTATGAGTATCCGCTAAATTCAAAATGTTATCTTAAACCTTTCCTAAACGTACTATTATTGTTTTGTTTGTTTGTGTTATTTTAAGAGGTTGACAGCCTCTTTTGCCTTACTTTGCTCTTCCACACAGGCTACAGATCTGTGCATGGAACACATTCAACAAAGCAAGTTGTGAGCCGTTACAGTACAAGCTGTACAGCACTGATCAAGATTTACTAGCCAGGACTAGAACTGTAACCCATGACAGAGCCGCTGCCATGGGTACGGAGTCCGTCGCCATGACTCCTAATCCAACTATACTCGCCTAACAGATGATTACGTAGTCACAACAGCAAACAGCACCGAAGTATATGAAACACCGAAGTACACCTGTACAGTTACGCACGTAGTACAAGGTATATGTGAAATACTAACATTAAGAATAACGATATATCGCTTAGTTTATTTACATAATGGGAATGAATGGGAACAATGTAAAGTTTAATATTGTTTGTAAAATGTAGATCAAAATATCTGTTATGAGATATTTAGGAAAGTAATTTGAAGCCAGTCTTTGTACAGCTTAGGTTAAATATCTCTAACCACCTTTCCCTCGGTGAATACACTTACCGCTTTGAATTACAGACATCTTTTACTAACGAGCTTCGACTTTGCTTTGAACTTTCAGCAGTAAATATAATTTGAAAACTTACTTGATGCTCTCCTCACCTAAACATAATTCTAAGAAGTCATTATACCAACTTCGAGCCATGTTTTTATTCTAGGCAGGTAAGTTTGTTGATGCAGCAAATAATTAGTGAAGAGTAACCGATACTGATTGAACTAAATTGAACATTTTCCTTCACAGTCAAACAGCAATTCCCTTAATTAAAGTGTCAAACCTTACAATTTCATGATCTCTTGATAAAAAACGTGGTATCTGTTTAATATTGAGCTATATCAGGGTTTTTATTAGATGTATCTAATCAAAACAAAAATTATTGCCATACAAATACTTATTGTAGGCCGGTGAACTGATATAACACAAAGTAGCAAAGAACATCAACATTTATTAACTTATGTTAATAAATTGGGGTTTTTAGTTTTGAAAAACGTATAGCATTTTATTTCATGTTCTACATGTTAAATACAACTTATTTAAAAAGGGTGATATATTTAATTTTGACCGCCCTTTAACTTTAACTATCTTAACTACTTTAAAGTTATTTAATTAAAACGCGTCAAGTATTATTAGTCAAGAATGCTCTTTCATGAATATGCATGAGATCGTTTTTATTTTATACTAGCTGGCCCGACAGACGTTGTCCTGTCCTAATGTCATTGAATTTGTTTTATGTCAAAGACTCGTTCATTTTCAAGATGAGCTCGTTCGCTTCGGTCACGCCCCTCCCGGATGAGCTCGTTCGCTACGCTCACTCGCCTATCAAAAGAAGAGTTTGGGTTGCCATTCAAGTAGTTTTTATTTTCATAATGAGATCTGCCATTGAAGTAGTTTTTTATTTCCATAATGAATATATGTTTAAGTAGAGGCAATATGGGGAGTCTGGGACAGCTGAAAAATAATTGTTTTTTAATCAGAAGTGACGTTTGAGTGACGTGGTGATGACGTATGTGTGACGAGAGGGTGTGATGACGTCACGGCGATGACGTATTGGTGTGACGATACACATACGTCATTGGATGTGAGGTAATGTGAAAGCGGGTGGATTTATATTAAGAAACGGTTTAGTTACGTCGGTTTGCGACTTGAAATGGCCAACCGTCCATTTAAGTCGGTTTGCGACTTGAAATGGCAAACCATCCATTTACGTCGGTTTGTGTTATCTTATCTTATCTTATCTTATCTTATCTTATCTTATCTTATCTTAGATCTAGATCTTAGATAAGATAAAAAATTTTCTTTTCTTTTCCCCCAGACCCCCCCCCTTGCTTCGCTCCCCATCCCACGCCATAGAATCCCCCTCCACTATTAACCCCCGCCACATTTACAGCTTAGCACAGAATCGCGCGTTACGATCCATTCACACTCCAGATCTTAGCCGCAACGCAACCATGGCTCGCAACTTACAACCGATCAAACGCCCTGCTGACTCTTCTGACGAGGACTATTCGGACCAAGAGGATCACAGACGTCGCAGGAAACAGTTCAAGTTCTGCCAAACTAGACCGACGGCTGCAACTACTCCTGTGGGGAGAGCGACGATTCAAATAACGCGACACATCTTCACTTACCGACAGATCAACCAACTCATGGGCATCTTGGACCGCTACCGACACCTTGCCGATCAGATCATCATCGATGTTAGTAGCGGTAATGACTTCCACCTCATCATCCAACATCAACACTTGGACACAGTCGACGCTAGCCTACGCCGACAACTACAACTAAGACAATTTCTTCGGGTCGTCGCTTCCATCCCCCCACACTAAATCCAGGACTCCACTCCTTCTACAAACGGCCTTTATCAAGGCCACCACTTATATCATTCGTTGTGAATCAGCCTAGCAATCATACAACATATTAAACCTACATTAAGTACATTTCAATCCAGATTCTCAGGACTTAGTCATTTAACATCAATCATTTTGGTGGCCTTTAAAAAGGCCATTTTTACAAGTCTCAATTATTTTTACTTTCACAGTCTTAGACGATTCCTTTACAAGTCTAAGCCTAACATCTTGTTACTTCTTTTACAGGGGGAGTATTCAACATTATCTGGACTTTGTCATTTATCCAACTTCACTTTAGTGGCCTTTATAAAGGCCGTTTTAATAAGTCTCAATTTTACAACTTTCGCGGTAACAAAGAATAGTTATTCAGTTGTAGCTATGAATGTTTTAGGGGACTTCAAATAATTATAATTTATATTCTCCAAACATGTTCAAACGTGTTCAAGGTCATTTTAATACTTAAAAAAAAAAGGATCTTGACTGTGGCGGATTGCCCTGCCGATCAGTCAAGAAGGGTCAGTTCATTCGTGGCGGTTTGCCCATGCCGACCGATTGAACTGCTTAGGGTATGGGTGGACCGCAGAACTCCACACTGCGCGAACCACCCGGGATTGTTTTTGGGGTTGTGATGGGAATAGGGTAAGGGACAGAGTTTAACTTGTACAAATCAACAAATTGTGTTAGTGTTAGTGGGAAACCAGCGAAGCCATGCAAGACAGAAAAGGATTGTACAGAGAAGAATAAGAGATCGGCGCTGAGTTTAACGATCCAGATCCATTGCCCAACGCACTGTTCACCCAACGCCCGGAGCAGTGCTGACCACACAGGGGGACTTCTCTCAGGCCTTGTGCGACGCAGAAGGTGTTGACTCCGCCTCGGGACCCGGCGGAGATCAGCGTAGAGATGCCGGCCGATAGCAAGGGAGACCTACATATGTGGTGCTCGCTATATCACAGAAGTTCCAAGCCCGGGGTACCACTGCAGGGATTGCGGTACTAGGAGACCTCCGTGGATGTTCAGCTTCTCTCCGATGATCTCCGCTGTGTCCCGCTTCTCTGGAGCTGCTCTGGACTGGTCCCGTGTCTGCATGCCGAATGATTCGAGTGGAACGAGCGTCCCGGTTTTATGAACTTTTCCGCTGAGTCAGCAGAAAATAACCTCACCTCATTGGTTGAACTGTTTGACCAATGAGAAGCCGGCTTGTGCTAGTGAGTATACCGCTGTTCTTAAGCGAATCACTTTTGCTCACCCTTTCGTTACGGACGCAACTGCATCATGTTCAGGAAGCAGACCCGGCCTAAGATGGTTGGCATGCCTCGTCGGGAACCATCGTTCCAGCTTTCCAGCTCCAGGCCCCACAGTGTCACACCTCGGTCATCACTCCGGCAGCCTCGTCAACGTCCAGCTCCAATCCCAGCCCCAAAGAGCGAGTCCGTGACAGGGCAGCCTCGTCAACGCCCGGCTCCGACACCAGCGTCAAAGAGTAGACCCGTCGATGTAATGCCTCGACGGGTAAACATATCGACTTGTGCCCGGGAACCGTTCTCTTTACTTAGAGAAATTCTCTCGGACAAGACGAGGGATCTGGAACCTGAGAAGAACTATACGGCCCAGATACCTGTTATCGATGAGCCGAGGGAGATTCGTCGGCCGAGCTTCGAACCGGCATTCCCTAGGTTCAAGCTCCACCGCCTGTGGAAACTGCAGCCGGGGCTTTATTGTCTGCTCGGATGGGACAAGCCTTCGCGGGAGCTTTTGTTGCGCCACCACAACTTTGTCTTTAGAAGTTACCTGCCGAATGGAGTGATTGAGCCACCGTACGAGACATTAAAGACCTACTTGGAGGTCAGGAAGCCGGAAGATGGGCAACGACGTCGGCGTGTCACCGTCCAATTGGTGTCCATGTAAAAAATGACACTGATAAAAACGGCCTTTTTTAAGGCCACCAAAAATTTCAATCGTTTGACACTCAGTAGCGTAAAACATATATTTTGTTTTACCCCCAGTCTTACTCCTGCTGTAGCGAAGTTTTATTATAAGTCCCATGAGGTTTCAATAATGTTTGTTGGTATTTTGTACGGTACGGTACTTAGTTACCGACTTCAACAAATATGGTTTGACCGAGAATTTTAATCGTTCCTCTGTCAACATAGTTTGTTCAAAGGGGTAAGCGCTTGGACTGGGATATTAAATAATTAAAATGGCCTTTCTCAAGGCCACTAAATAAAACGCTGAGTCAGTGTTATTAGTGCGCACCAACAGGAGACCTGCAGCGGATCCTATACGGTACGTAGCGTCGCACCTTAGAGACCAATGATTAGTGGAGCTCAGGACATCCTGCTTGCGCTGAGGAGAGAAGATGGAAACTACGGTGGAAGAAATCTTCGCTGAGATGATTGAGCGACGGGCTCCACTAGCACCGATATCCTCACTCCGGCCGCCTCGTCAATGTCCAGGAGCCTCGAAGAGGCGTGTTCGCTTCGCGTTGGACTGTCCAGCTCCGAGACCAGTGCCAAGGAGCAATCCTGTCACTGTAATGGATTGTGTTGCGGCTACTCCACGGCGAAAGCTTCAGAGGCTGGAGCGGCGCTTCTACACTCCACTTGGGCAACTACGCCATGGCGAGCAGAATCGATGGTTGTGGCGGATGAAACCCGGCCTGTACGAATTGCTATTTTTCGTACGGCAGGATGGTGAGGCTACTCTGCGGGAGGTTGGTTCCTTGGAGCTGACGAGAGTTCGCCTGCCAAGGAGAATGGAGTGGCCGTGGAAGTCGACGCATCTGAAGATTTATGGGCCGGGGGAGGACCTTTCGTATCCCAGAGGGAAGGCCGAATGGGTCCGTCGCTAGATCATCTCAAAAAACGGCCTTTTTAAAGGCCACCACATTTTTCAATCGTTTTTGAACTCATGCATTTGCAAAGTTTTATTATAAGTCCCATGACATACTGGGTATTGGTAATCTGTACGGTACGTAGTTTCCGACTCTAAATAATATATTTTGACCGAGAACTTTGTTCATTATTCGGTCAACACAGTTTATTTAATGCGCTTAAAATAAATGTTATGGGGCTTAACAACCATAGCTTGGAGTAAAGAATAAAATGAGTTGTGTTTGCAAACACAAACAATTCAACGTTTCTAACATAGAGTTACAGTCGGGCTAAGATTGGAGATAGGTAGTTGCCGACTCTAAATAATATATTTTGACCGAGAATTTTGTTCGTTATTCAGTCAACACAGTTTGTTTAATGTACCTAAAAACAAATGTTATGGTGCTTGAGTAAAACATAAAATTGCTTTCAAACACAAACATTTGCAATTTTCTAACATAGAGGCACAGTCGGTCCAAGATTGGAACATAAAAACGGCCTTTATCAAGGCCACCATTTTTAGTACTTAAATTCAACTGACCAATAGGAGAAGAGTGCTGTGTCAGCAACGCCTATATAATGAGAGAGTAGTGCGATGTTTCCTCATTCCTCCACTGAGCTGATTGCTGATCTGATCACCAAGACATGGACTCTTCTGAGACTTCTGCAGCTGTAGAATCCATCCTGGCTGAGAACAAGGTGAAGTCTATCTTCGATCTGCCAGACGCACCTTCTACATCCACAAGCGTGGTTTCGCCGCCAAGTACCCTGCACTTTGGAGCACCGACAGCAGAGTCATCGGATGAAGATAATAGGAAATTCATCTCAAAACATGACCCCTTCGTACCGAAGGCAACTTCATCCTCCAGCACACCAAGAATATCATTGAAGAAGACACCACGGGTAAGAAATGCGCCCAAGTGTACCCACCAATTTAAGAGAGGGCCGAAGAAGGGTGAAGTGTGTGCAGTCTTCTGCAAAATAGGAGAAAAGTTCTGCGCTAAACACAAACCTGCAGAGAAAAAGCCGCCAGCATCTAGTTTTGACTTTGAAACTATAGCTCAGGAGGGAAAATTCCGAAGATTGAAAGTTTCCAAAAAATATAAACTCCTACAAATTAAAGAGCGCAAAGTAATTTTGGAAAACAGCGGAAGAATCCTAAAGGTAAGACTGCCTGGATATTTGCAACCAATACCCAAGACTGGGTCATACTTAATATTTCAAAGGGCGGGCAAAGGCGAACTGGCAAAGGCGATGTGGGAGTGCGTCTAGATTGGATCAGCAGCTCAGAAACGGCCTTTTTCAAGGCCACCAATTGTTTCACTCGTTATAGTACTCACAGTGTGCTAACTCTGTTGTCTTTCACAAACAAAGTATATTATGTAAAATCCTACAACATAATTAACCTACATTGCGTAGCTTTCCTTCCAGTCAACAATGGTCGAGACCAGTCGTAAACCTTGGTGGAGAATTCAAAAACGGCCTTTTTAAAGGCCAAAAATTGATTCACTCGTTATAGTACTCACAGTGTGCTAACTCTGTTGTATTTCACAAACATAGTATATTATGCACAATCCTACAACATAATTAACCTACATTGCGTAGCTTTCCTTACAGTCAACAACGGTCTAGACCAGTCGTAAACCTTGGTGGAGAATTCAAAAACGGCCTTTTTAAAGGCCAGCAATTGATTAACTCGTTATAGTACTCACAGTGTGCTAACTCTGTTGTATTTCACAAACATAGTATATTATGCACAATCCTACAACATAATTAACCTACATTGCGTAGCTTTCCTTACAGTCAACAACGGTCTAGACCAGTCGTAAACCTTGGTGGAGAATTCAAAAACGGCCTTTTTAAAGGCCAGCAATTGATTAACTCGTTATAGTACTCACAGTGTGCTAACTCTGTTGTATTTCACAAACAAAGTATATTATGCACAATCCTACAGCATAATTAACCTACATTGCGTAGCTTTTCTTACAGTCAACAACGGTCGAGACCAGTCGTAAACCTTGGCGGAGAATTCAAATACGACCTTGTTAAAGGCCAGCAATTTATTCACTCGTTATAGTACTCACAGTGTGCTAACTCTGTTGTTTTTCACAAACAAAGTATATTATGAGATGAAATAAACTGATAATGCAAGCTGCAGACTGAATTAATATTTACATCTCTCGTTTTAGTACTCAAATTGAGCTAACTGTGTTGCCTTTACAAACGAATTATATTATAAGATGAAATGAACCGATAATACAAGCTGCAGCCTGAATTAATATTTACAACTCTAGTGTCATCGATTCTTTGCATTCAAAAAAAGATTTTGTTTGTTTGTTTGTTAGGTTGACCTTGAAAAAAATAAAAGCATTGTCAGCAGTTAAGATAAGAGACTGCTGAAAAGCATTGTCAGCAGTTAAGATAAGAGACTGCTGAAAAGCATTGTCAGCAGTTAAGATAAGATACTGCTGAATATGCAGTAGTTATTACTATAAATAGAGGCGTTCTGTAGAGTTGATCACATCCATCTGCGACGTTTACCTGACAACATGGTCTACGAGATTGTTCACCACCAAACAGCGAGAAGGGTTAAACGCTCTCCTCTGTGGCTGAAAACATTCTACCTCCGTGTTCCGATTTATTGGACGACGGAGATAACTCAAGAATGCGACTTGTGGAGAGTTTCTGAGGCTCTAGACAGTATCAGGGCCGACTGCCGAGCGACTACAATTAAATTGACAACGTCCGACGTAGGGTTCTGGATGGCGCCTACTCCTCTGGAAGATGACTTACCCTTCAAGACCAACGTCATCAAAGACCTGAAGCGTTTGCTGCGGCTTGGCCAAAGGGTGACTCTCACCGTCATCGTTTCTTGAGGACGTATCCTGCAGACCCACAACGCCATCTCAAACTCCACCTTCTGAGGGCAACTACAAACGGCCTTTTTCAAGGCCACCATGAAGTTCACTCGTTTTAACTAAGCTAAGCGTCTTATTTGAACCATACCAATTATTTATCTTTTCGATTATTAATGTTTCTACTAATAATGAAATTAATAATTACCAACACATGGTTTTTAAAATTTTTAGTTGTACAAAACACATGGTGGTTTCTTAATTTTACCTCAACTAACAATTGAAATTTATGATATTAAGTATGCACAAGTGTATCTCTTTCTCTCTCTCTCTCTCTCTCTATATATATATATATATATATATATATATATATGTATATACATTTTTTTAGATCAAAACCTATGTTTAGGGTTTTTCTACCATAACTTAGCACTTTTTTTACTGACTAAAACTTAATGCTCTTATTCGTTGTTTATTTTTGCTTGCTCATCACAAAATTCCCCTATAAATAAAGGTAAATAGTAGTCACCGGTCATTCATATCCTATCTACCATCATGGCACCACTAGACATCCCTCACCACTGGAAGCAAATTGGAGAAATAATTGAAAATGTCTTACAGGAAGATGTGGAGGAGATTGAAGATACTAGCGACTCCGAAGACCTGACCAACTCCGATGACAACACATCATCACTAGATGTCTCTGACATAGAAGATGCAATAGCATTTGTTCTTCACGAGGATTATCCGGAGTCAGTCGCCGACAGTATTGAATTTTATCTCCTGTCCGAAGATGAGGATGACAACAGGACTCCTGTCCTACGTGATGTTCCCGATGCAAGGCGGAGACTATTCGATAGTTCCAGTGGTGAGGAAGACGATGATGGCGTTGCATACCTGAGCGACTAATTAGAGAAGTCTGTTTCAAACGGCCTTTTTCAAGGCCACCAATTGTTTCAATCGTTTTAAAACTCAGCCGAATTCGCAATGTTTTTTTCCCTTAAACTAAAAAAGCCACAAGCAGAGTATAATAAACAAATGAAAAAATGGTAGCCGTTAAAACGGCTGTTTGGATGTGTTTTTCAACTGTATAAAGGGTTTATTGTTCAACAATGATGTCATCATCTGATAGATAATCTGCCCCTACTAATCTTTCTAATGCAGCCATTACTTCTCTGGATTGGATAGTTGTTCTGCTTGATACAACGTTAACCTGTACTGGTTGATCATCACTTTCTTGTCTTTCCGTGGGTGTAAATGATAATTGAAAAGGTGGTGTTGTGGAGGATATATCTGGGACCTGTATAGGCTGCTCCATAATTATGTTGTGGTTAGTAAGCTTATAGCAATACTAATTTATAATTTCATTTATGTTTACTTTTTAAATGAATGAACCAATGGCAATGAAAGTGATGATCTTAGCAAAAATATAAACCAATAGTAATTCAATGCTGAGGTCAGCATTTGCTATAAAACTAGAACATGTGAAAAATGGCTCTCAATACTACTTTTGGAGCAGTCTATAACACACTGAGAAATTTATTCAATCACAATGTACTATTGTCAACGTTGTAATGAAGATTTCATAAATGAGGATTTATATATATATCACTGTGAAATTTACCATAATGCTACTAATAATGCATTATCCGATTGTGAAGACCATCCCGATTTCTTACACTTCCTTGCTGACACTGAACACTCTACACGGCAGAGCAGACCAAGCGTAATTGCATATGCACCTCCTAGCAAACAAAACTCAGTGGATCCTGAAGATGAATCCTCACCCTCTACTTCTAGAGGGACTGCGAACGAAGATGCAACGTTGGGAGTCAACATTTTAGTGGAGGCGTTTGACAGATCTGTCGTTCGACATTACAGAATAAATAACATCAATACACTTGAACTACAAATATTTCTGACCCTCGTTAAAGATGTTATAATTGCAAAATTAAATTATGAACTTAACCGTTTGAATTTCATTAAATTTGGATTACTATTGGACACAACATTTAATAATGTAGAAGGAGAAATATCCAACAGAGGGTTTCTTTCTAGAAACCGAACTATCATGGAGACGTCAAATTTAGATGAAATAGTTGATGAATGTTTACAAGAATTGGTGCTTAAAATAACTGAACATGAAGCTCGTGGATCCGGATGGTCCTTGCTCAATGTAAACAACCTGGATTTACGAGTTCATAAACGTGGATACGGTGATCGTGGCAGCAGTTTTATTCCATTGCCAGCAAAGATTAAAGATAATAAATCATGTATTAATGTTCAAAACAATGACAATGAATGTTTCAGATATTCCATGTTGGCGAAATTTCTTGTTCATGAAGGTGTCCAACATCCTGAACGACCGAATAGAAGATATCAAGAACTAAATGGTAGATATAAATTTAATGGATTAAACTACCCAGTGTCATTGTCTGATATAGGAAGTTTTGAAAAACGTAATGCAGGTGTATCTGTTAACGTGTTTGGACTGGACAGAAGAAACAATGTGTACCCGTTAAAAGTGGTACCACGTGAATTGACTGACCATACTGATTTACTGTTACTAAAAGATGAAACTGTTTCACATTATGTGTACATAAAAGATTTCACTAAGCTCATTCATTATCAGCTCACCAAAAGAAAGTCACCAATAACAGTGTGTAAAAGATGTTTCTGTTTTAAAAATATCTCTATAAATAGAGGAGGTCGTAGTTGGCTGACGGAACACTCTAAACTTTGTGGAGATCATGCAGCAGCAAAAGTTATCCTTCCAACTCTGAATAGATCTATTCTAAAGTTTAGGAATATCCATCACCAGTATCGCATCCCAATTGTAATTTACGCAGATTTTGAATCGTCATTGATACCAGTGGAAAATGTAGATCCTGACGCAGCAGACGGTAGGAAATACCAAAAACACGAGCCAAACAGCTATTGTCTTTTGGTAAAATCAACACTTTCATACGAGCATCTTCGGCACTACGATATTCCAACGGAGCCAAAGCTTTACCGTGGGGAGCAAGCTGCAACACGATTTGTTGATGATCTATATGATATTGCTGAAAAAGTATCTACCCTCTACAGTTACATTGTTCCTATGGAAAATCTCACTGACCTTCAAAAACTATGTCATCAAATGGAGGACATTTGTTACTTGTGTAAACAGGAGTTTTCTGAGGACAACATCAAAGTGCGTGACCATGATCATTTGACAGGAGCCTATAGAGGAGCAGCTTGTAACGCCTGCAATATCAACTTTAAGCTACCTAACTTTATACCGGTTGTATTACACAATTTAAGTGGATACGACGCACACTTTATTATTCCAGAACTTGGACGAGACAAAGGACAAATTGATGTATTGGCTCAAACGACAGAAAAATTTATTAGTTTTTCAAAGAAAGTAAAAAATATAAAATTAAGGTTTATAGATTAAGGTTTATGCCATTCAGTTTGATGACACTCTCTAAGAATCTGGAAAGAGATGACTTAATTGAAACGAGGAAGCTGGTTCCAGAAGATAAGATGGAGCTCGTATTAAGAAAAGGAGTGTTCCCGTACGACTACATAGATTCCCTTGCTCGATTTGACGAGACTGCGTTACCTCCACCAGAAATGTTTTACAGTAAACTCAATGAATCTCCAGTAGATCCAGAAGATTATGAGCATGCTGTCAAGGTATGGAAGGAACTTAATATGTCGACGCTCGGAGATTATAATGATTTTTATGTGAAACTTGATGTAACTCTCCTTTGTGATGTAATGGAGGAATTTAGAAATTCCTGTTTGTTAGCTTACGGACTGGATTGTTTCTATTACTTCACATCTCCGGGGCTGGCTTGGCAAGCTATGATGAAGGAAACTAAATGCGAACTCCAACTTTTAACTGATATTGACATGGTTCTTATGGTTGAAGCTGGTGTTAGAGGAGGGCTCACACAATCGGTCACACGATATGTCAAAGCCAATAACAAACATCTTCAAAATTATAACTCCACTAAAGAATCAGTCTACCTAGGCTACTTCGACGCCAATAACCTTTATGGATACGCCATGTCAATGCCATTACCTTTTGACGGATTTTGCTGGATTGATTCTAATGTTTTAGGAGACATTATGAGCATCCCGAAGTTCAGCGATATCGGATACATATTGGACTTTGACTTCGAGTATCCTCAGCACCTTCACGACCATCATTATGACCTTCCTCTATTACCAAGGTCCGAGGTTCCTCCAGGAGGCAAATATTCAAAGTTGATGACAACACTTGAAAATAAATCTAATTACATTGCACATTATTGGATTGTACAGCAAGCAATTGAACTAGGAATCAAAATTGTTAAAATCAACCGAGTGCTTCAATTTACACAAAAGACCTGGCTAAAACCGTATATAGAATCGAATACTTCAAGAAGAGCAGCTTCCACATCAAGTTTTCACAAAGAATTTTACAAACTGATGAATAACGCCGTCTATGGGAAATGTCTTGAAAACAAAAGGAATCACATGAATTTGAAACTTGTTTCTGATGAAAAGAAAAAGTTAAAATTAGTTCAAAAGCCTAACTTCAAAACATCTATCATAATAAACGAAAATCTTGTAGCTGTATGCATGAACAAAACAAATGTTGTCATGGATCGACCTCTTTATGTAGGAATGTGTATACTTGATATTTCAAAGACCCATATGTACGACTTCCACTACAACAAGATGGTTGCCTTTTATGGACGAGATCGAATTGGAATTAGCTACATGGACACTGACGGGATCATATATTGGATCAAGACACTTGACATGTATGATGACCTTAGAGTGTTTCCTCACAGGAATGATTTTAACTTCTCCGACTACCCAGTCAACCATCCGACATACGACAACTCTGTTAACAAGAAGGTTTTAGGAAAGTTCAAGGATGAAACTTGCGGAGTACCACTTGAAGAAATTGTCGCCCTCATGTCGAAGATGTACGTGTTAAAATTAATGACAGATAGAACAGCGAATGTCACATCAACAGTCGCAGCGGATGAGGATGAAGCAGGGATTATCAAGAAGGCAAAAGGAATAAAAAAGATGTACATAATGAAAAAAATGAAATTTGAACATTACTACAACTGTTTATTCAGAAGAGTTGGGTACAGTGCATCTTTTAACACAATCCGGAGCTTCAATCATAATTTATATAGTATAACTGTGAAAAAGAAGTCATTGGCAGACAAAGACGACGAACGTGTGATCCTTCAAAACAACATTCACACACTTCCTTATGGACATTATTCATTAACATAAATTGATTAAGTGCATCATCATCATCCTGAGAAGTAAACTGGTGGAAGATCTATAAAATGCTAATTAATTAAGTATATGTTAAATAAAGTTTTTAAAAAGCCACTTCAGTGGCCTTGACCCAGTTTTCGTGTGTTCAGAATAAGCAATTTTTTAAATTAGCAAAAACTACATTACTTATTTAACATTTAGCCTTTTTTAATAATTGAAACAGTTTTATAGTTCAGTTACTAAACGATTGGAGGATAAAGCGAACCGATGGACGAGAGAAAATCCATCGTTGAAGAACTTCACAAACCAGTTCGAAGGAATTTTCCTAGAAGATCAACGGTCGTGAAAGGCATTCATGACCTATATCAAGCGGACCTTGTAGAAATGAAACCGTACAGTAGGATTAATAAAGGTTTTAGGTACATTTTAACGGTTATTGATTGTTTTACAAAAGTAGCCAGTGCAATTCCACTGAAAAACAAAAGTGGATCGTCTATTACAGAAGCAATGAAAGAAGTACTTCAGGCGATAGGGAAACGTATTAAAAATCTGCAGACAGACGATGGTACAGAATTTTTTAACAAAGATTTTTCTGATCTAATGAGGAAAAATAAAATAAATCATTATTCAACTTATAGTGAAAAGAAAGCCGCTATTGTAGAACGTTTCAATCGCACTTTGAAAACTTCAATGTACAAGAAATTTTCAGAAAGAGGCACCTATGTATGGTATGATATTCTTCCTACTTTAATAAAGATTACAATGATAAAAAACATCGTACAATAGGTATGAAACCAAATCAGGTGAATAAAGCAAATGAATCTAAAGTTTTGAAACGCATAAAGAAAAGTACCAAACCAATATTAGATAAGAAACCACCCAAAAAATTTTCAATAGGAGACAATGTGAGGATATGTAAATATAAACAGATCTTTACCAAAGGTTACCTTCCGAATTGGACAAACGAGGTTTTCACAGTGCATCGAGTACAGCCTACTATTCCTGAAACTTATATTTTAAAGGATGTTAAAGGAGAGATACTGCAGGGAGGGTTTTACGGACATGAGTTGTTAAAATCCAAGACTGGGAATGTTTATTTGGTTGAAAAGATATTAAGAAAAAGAGGTAATAAACTTTTAGTGAGATGGTTGGGATTTGACAAGAGCGAAGATACTTGGATAGACAAAAAGGACCTACTTTGAAATAAAAAATCAGTAACGGGACAGCATTTGAGAAGACTGTTTATGCAGTAAATAAATAATGGAAATTATCTGCCAGAATGAAAGACTTGATATTAACAATATTGATTGTTTGACACCGGATATTTTTGATAATGAGGTAAGTAAACATGGCTGTTTATTGCCTAACACAATGAGGTGTATTATTAGTGGGCCTTCAAACTGTGGAAAAACCAACGTTGTTTTTAATTTAATAACAAAACCAAACGGCTTAAGCTTCAATAATGTTTATATTTTTTCCAAATCTCTGAATCAACCAAAATATTTATTATTGGAAAAGATTTTGCATGATGTACCCGATGTTTCATTGCATAAATTTGACGCAAGTAGTGAGATTATAGAGCCTAACAATGCTGAACCGTATTCAGTTTTTATTTTTGACGATGTTTCCTCTGAAAATCATGATAGGATAAGAACATACTTCTCTATGGGTAGACATAATCATATTGACTCTATTTACATAGGTCAAACATATAGTAAAATCCCGAAACAATTAATTAGAGACAACGTAAACTTTTTAATTGTTTTCAAGCAGGATGAAAAAAATCTCAAACATATATACAACGATCATGTTGGTGCAGATATGTCATTTGAAAAATTTCGAGATGTGTGTGGGAAAGCTTGGAAAGAAAAATATGGGTTTTTAGTTATAGATAAAGAAAGATCTATGACAAATGGTCGTTACAGAATAGGGTTCGATGGATTTGTTTTATTACATTGACTTCTGCCTATAACAAATTCAGTATTTGTGGTGAAGGCATTGAGAACAGTCGGAACTAATAATGTCGAACCAGGAGCACTTGCTTAGTGAAATAAAAGTCCTAAGTGACTCAATACGGAAGAAAAACCTGCTACTATAAGAAGGATTGATGGCTAGAAATAAATATTTGGAGGAAACCTTCAAGCCCATTGTCGAACCCCTGAATAAAATAAATGATAAAATGACCAAATCGACTCTACTAGATCAAGAAGTAAAAGAACGAGATAAAAAGATCGTTAAACAAGATGAAACTTCAGGAACATACGGATCAGAATCTGGGTCAGAATCATTTAGCAGAACGAGTCGTTCAGGAGAAGAAGAAGAAGAAGAAGAAGAAGAAGAAGAAGAAGAAGATAAAGAAGATGAAGAAGAAAGTAAATCCGACATTGAAGGTGAAACAGATCCTTTAGAACCAACAGAATCCCCCACAAATATTAGTATTTTAAGTAAAGAAATTGGCAAAAAAGGACCTCTTTCACGAAATTATATACTAAAAATGCTACATGGTGCACATAAATCGAGTAAATACCACGTGTATGGAGCACGCTTGGAAAAAGACGGTCTTCGTATGGGGGATAGTATGCTAGAGATAGATGACAAAGATAATATAACAGTTAAAGACCAAACTTTTAAGGGTACCGCTGGACTGTTTGAATTGATCTTTAAACCCTCTCCAAAAAAATATACTAAGAAGGATTTGAATGATTTTAAAAACATATGTATTTTAACCAACTCCCATAGAAAAGGTTATTCACATAATACACCTATTCATAGAAATAGATCGGAGAAGTATAGAGAAGTTATTTCAAAGCTGTTTTCTAGTATTAGAGGAAAACGTCCGAAGGCTAAGGGTAAAGGAATGTCGATGAAATCGGTGTATGATACAAATATTATATACTATAATAATGTGAATAAGCTGGTTGACAGAATGCGATTAATATATGAATCTATACAGGCTGGGCATAACGGATTGGATAACGAAATGATTGCTTTAACGGAAGAGTTAAAAGGTCGGGGATACATAGCTTAAGTATTCAGTCTAAAGATGAGTGTTGATAAGTTCGGTCGTCATGAGAGCTCTTTGGTTCGAGAGGTTTTGAGAGGTCCACCTGGAGAAGGTTTTCAGTTGACTCGAGACGGAAACTATGATCTAAGAAGGAAACGTTTGTGCAATATTGCAGATCCTATTAACAAAGATGAAGCAGTAAACCTTGGAACAATTCGTACATTTACACTAAATTGCGAGACAAATGACACCATGTTTGATGCTAAATATAAAAGAATTATACATGTGGCAATTGCAGAAAAAGATACAGATGCTGTGAATAGGCGATTTGTTTTGGAAGAAATAACGCAATTAAAACAAGATATTTACCAAAAAATCGACAAATTACAGTCTATGGTGATTCTTTTCACCTCTTCGAAGAAGGAAAGTCGGGGAACACCTTCAAACAGTGTAAACGCAATATATGATACAAACAGTGATGCAGAAGAGTCATTATCACTGCCAGACGTTAGAGTAATCTAATGAAGTAAGGTGTTAAAACAAAAATAAATTATCATACATGGAAGGAAGACGTTCAGTAGTGAACTATCACTCATGAAAAGAGGACGAGGACTCACTAGTAGCGCAGTGTCTCTTTTTAAAAAAGCATTTTCCACTTTACCTACAGGTGCATTAATAAACACAGCTGTTGACGCACTTCCAATTGAGCTACATTTGCCTGGAGGTTATCAATATTGTGGTCCAGGTACGAAATTGCGAAAGCGTTTGGTACGAGGAGATCCTGGAATAAACAAATTGGACGAAGCTTGCAGAGCACACGATATTGCATATTCAAATTACTCAGATTCGGAAAGAAGATCAATTGCAGATAGAGCTCTTGCTGAAAAAGCTTGGCAGAGAGTAAAATCAAGTGACGCAAGTGTTGGTGAACGAGCAGCTGCATTAGCAGTAACTGCAGCCATGAAAGCCAAAACAGCAGTTGGAGGAGGATCGAGGAGAAGAAAAACAAACACACGTCGCAGAAGAAATATTTCCGGTGGGGGCACTAGTAAAAGAAGGAATACTAATAAGAGAGTTAATCGTAAGCGAAAAAAGTGTTCAAAATGTTCAAAAAAAAAGGTAAACAGAAGAGGATTATACCTAAGACCATACCGTGCATATTAAATAAAAACAAATTAATTTTGCCGAATAAACCCTTGAACAACGAGGAACTTGAACGGTATGCATCATGTTTAAAAATCCCTTTTTTCAGAGGGGTGTTCATGCGAAACGGATTGCCAAGAAAAATCTGGAAAAATGAAGCCGCAATTGTAAACCTTGATTATGCTAATGGTGCTGGGACACATTGGGTTTGTTATAAGAAAATATTTGATTCTGTTTTTTATTTCGACAGTTTTGGGAATCTTCCACCTCCTAAAGAGTTACAAGTGTATTTCGGTGCAGTACCTAACGTAGTTTTCAATTATGATAGAAAACAAAGAGAAGACACGTCAGTATGTGGACATTTATGTTTGGAATTTCTAGCCACAAGTGTCAGTCAACTGTAAGATGTCGTCTTGTACTGTAACAGTTAGTGGTTCAACATCAACTTTACGAAGTACATTATTTCCACCATTACACCTGAGAGATGATAGACAGTGGGAAATTGCACTTTTGGATTTTACTACTTACAACTCAATCCCAAACATAATGGAAGGTGTTAATAATAAATTTCACTACGTGAGAAAGAAAAATACTGAAGGTCTGGCTGATGTACGTGAATTTGTTGAGATTAAAACTGGTGCTTATGAAATAGCTGACATAAACAGAGAACTTCAAAATAAGTTAGGAAAGGATGTAATTGTACTAAGAGCGAATAATAACAATTTAAGAAGTGAAATAAAATGCAAGTTTTATATGGATTTCACTCTACCAGCATCGATTGGTCCTTTACTTGGTTTCCCATTATACAAGTCGGTTCTTGAACCAAATATCTACCATACAAGTCCAAAAACTGTGAACATAATTAAAGTTAATACTATAAATATCACGTGTAACATAGTTCAAGAGGCTTATAAAGATGGATCGAACCAACATATTTTACATTCGTTTTATCCAACCGTTCCACCTGGATTTAAGATAATTGAAAAACCTCATAATCTGATATATCTTCCATTAAACTCCACTCATATTTCAGACATCGTATTGAACGTACTAGATCAAGACGGTGACATCGTGGATTTCAGAGGAGAAATTATTACTGTACGTTTACACATTAGACAGGCACCGTAAAAGAACGATGGGACTTGAATTTACATATAACACTAAACAAACATCAGACAATTCTAGTATATCTCCTAACGTAGAGAGGTTAACTAGAGAGAACATTAAATTTTTAGAAGGACTTGGTTTCAGAGTCAATGATAATGGACATACTGGATATAAAACATGGACCGGTTTTCGACGAAACGTTGTGGGAGAAGGAGCTTCACACTCACAACCCTTACGCTTCATCAAAATTAGGAAATAATGATGAGATCCGAATTCCAATACAACATCAAGATGCATATACTTTACCGTCTGAAAGCTATATTTTATTGAAGGAAGGGTTTTGGAAAAAGATGAAAATACAACATCAAAAGTACCATTCATAAATAATCCAATGGCCTTTTTGTTTGAAGAAATCCGGTACGAAATATCTGGCATTGTAGTAGATTCGACTAAAAAAGTCGGTATAAGCAGTACGCTTAAAGGGTTGGTTTCTTTATCACCTAATGAAACGAACGCTTTAAAAACAGCCGGATGGATATTACCAACTACGACCAAAATAGTACCTAATTCAAGTGGTTATTTCGACTTTTGCGTTCCGTTGCGGCTCTTACTAGGATTCGCTGAAGACTACAGAAGAATAATAATTAATGTCAAACAAGAATTGGTTTTACTGCGATCATCCTCTGATGTGGATATTATACAAGCTGATAGCGGAACAACTCCCACAACACTTGAATGGAAATTGAAGTTAGATAAAATAGTTTGGAGAGTACCTCATGTACGGTTGGCCGATGAACGACGAGTAAGTCTATTACGGATTCTGGACTCTGATAGGGATATTGTGGTTCCTTTTAGAAGCTGGGAAATGCATGAATGGCCTGTCTTGCCTAAAACTCAACGTCAAACGTGGGCTGTGAAGACTTCGAGTAATTTAGAAAAGCCTAGATATGTTATTTTTGCTCTGCAAACAAATAAAAGATCTAATATTACTGCTAATGCCAGTAGCTTTGATCATTGTAAACTTTCAAATATTAAGTTGTTTTTAAACTCACAATTCTTTCCCTATGACAGTCTTAATGTAATGTTTTCTAAGGACAGATATGGTATTTTATACGATATGTATGCTAGGTTTCAATCGTCATACTATGGAAGGACGAACTCGCCTCTCCTCAACCCTGAAACATTCAAGAGTCTCGCACCAATTGCAGTCATAGACTGTTCAAAACAAAACGAATCAATTAAATCATCAACAGTAGATATTCGCATCGAGTTTGAGTTGGAAGAGAATATTCCAGACCAAACAACAGCGTATTGTTTGATACTACATGATACAATCGTAACGTACACCCCTCTAACAGGCGTGGTTAGAAGAATAATATAGATGTTTTTACCACATTATTCAGCACCTACATATATTTACCCCCGCCACAAGTTTATAAAAGGGAGATTCTTCTGCGAGAGGACATCAGTATACCACCTGCAGACAGCAAGACAACATTGATAGTTAAAATGGACAGTATGCCATCTAATTTTCTTGAAGATGTAACGCTCGAGTCTGCATCAACAGAGGTGACAGCTGCATCTAAAACGTCGAATCAAGACTTACCTGAAAACACAAAACCTAGTGAGGACTCTGCAAAAACAACGGAAACTACTTCTTTTCCAATTGACAAAGACACAATTCCACCTGGTAATCTTAGTGAGGACTCTGTAAAAACAACGGAAACCACTTCTTTTCCAATTGTCAAAGACACAATTCCACCTTATAATAATAATAATGATGATGTTAAAACTAATACAACATCAGCTGAAAATGTAGAAGAGTCCGCAGAAAAGGACACAACAACTACTGAGGAGATTAAGGCTGGACTCTCAGGATTTCTAACTTTCGAAGGAAATGATCAGAGGAAAAGGAAAAGATGTGAAAATGAATATGATGAACAAAATATGGATGTGATATTTGATGTATTTTTACGCGCAATGTATCCATTGAATTTAAACATGGATAAAACTGTTACTGTTGGTGTTTTCAAATCTTTGAACTTTAATCCTGCTGTGCTAATTAACCATTGCGGGAAAGCCTCATTGCTGCTTACGATAGACATGTGGGATAAATTTACTAAACACGTATCTATCATTGAAGCCTACTTATACAACAACTTGACAGGACGAAAAACTGCAATTGGATTTAACGAATCCGATTTAGAAATCGACAACATCAGACTTCGAGGTACTCAATTTGTGAGATTTAGAGATCTTTCTAAACACAATAAGAAAATCCTTTTAACTTTGGAAGAATTTCAAGTCCTGTCGAATCTAACACCAGTAATAATCAGATACATTCAGCAACTCGTCACATATGCTCCACTTATTTTTGATTACCTCAACAGTACGGTGAATACACATCCAGTTTTACCACTGATCTATGGCCCGATAGATCATTCTATATACAACAGATTGCCTCAAGAGGTGTCGTTCTACAGAAGGACCGGATTCTTTTTTAATAAACTTCGAAGTGAAGGAACCAAAATTAAAGTTTCTCCAACAAAGGAATTGCCGGAGAATATTTCAAATAAACAAAAAGTGTAAAATTATTTGAATGATTGCGTCAAGCAAGTGCTCATGTTGGGAGCACTAAAACTTTTTAAAAAAAGATTTACGTGACCTTGAAACAGTTCAGGTTTGCATATGTTATTCTTCTTTTCGCTGACTATATACATATGAAAATACTCACGCTGTGTGAGTGCAGTTGATTCCAAGCTTCCAAACAGTACCTATCCTACTCAGTCTTGTTTATTACATGCTTAAGTAAACTTCATAAAATGGAAAGATACTGTTGTGAAAACAAGTGTTTTGTGCGACCGAAACTAGAGGTAGACGGATTAGCCTGTGAAATATGTGAAAGTTATGGTATTTGTAAATGTCGATGTAAAACATATAAACTTCCAACTCCAACACGAGAAACGTTCACATTGTACAAATCCCAACACTGTTATACATGTTGTCCTAAAATGTGTGTGAAATTTGGACTGTATAGCGATATAATAAAATATTGTAACAAATGTCGCAAAGGTCTTTGTGAATGTCTACTACAATATTGTGCAAACAGGAAGAGTTGGGATGTGGATATAGAAGTGGAGTCAAAAGTAATAACAAGACGGAATAGCATGTAGAATATGTGAATGCTATGGTTACTGCAATAGAGTGTTAATTTTTAGGAAATGAAGGTTTGCATTAGTATAAATAGCTGTCACACCACCCACCCCATCTCAGAACAACTCCAGCTCTTGCCCAGTGAAAACCAACTTCATGCGCTCTCGTAGATTCAACACAAAATGGAGGAGTATAACCTGTGGAAACAAGCGTTACTCAAAGAATATCAGGATACGAATGATTTAAAAAAAAATGTAAGCCAACTACCAAAAAGTATAGCTGAAGAAATTATGAATGAACATTATAAAAATTGTGCGACGGCTTTAATATGTTTCTATGAAAAAGATAGTCTTAGGATTTGTCGAAAGTGTTACGAGGATAACAAAAATGAATTTGCGGACTACGAACAAAAAGTTCTACATGAATCTTTTCAAGTCAACACGTCAACGCTACAATTGAAATATCAATGTATGAAATGTAACGGTACATGTGTAGAAGAGAGATACACTAAATGCGAATGAATGTTAGCAAACTCTGACTGTTTATACAGTAGATTGCATCAACAAAGTGCTCATGCTGGGAGCACTTAAACATTTTTAAAAACTAATTTACGTGACCTTGAAACAATTCAGGTTTCCACATGTTATTCTTATTTTCACCGTATATATATATGACAATATTGGGGCTATATGAGTGCAGTTGATTGCAAGCTTCCCATCAGTTAACAGTTGCAAAAATAAATACATACTGCTGCAGTGAGAAATGTTTCATAGAACCAAAATTACATTGATACGGAATGGACAAACCAATTTGTTTTAATTATAATATTAGAATGTCCAAAAAGTGCGTAGTAGAATTTCAAGCTTTCAGGAACAACCAAGACAAATATATCATAACAGAACTAGCTTTTTTTGACATATCTACTAATGTCATTAACTATTTTCTTTTTAAGCCGCCTTTTCCTTTTAAGAAGTTAAATAGCAAAAGCTCTAGAACCAATAAATGGTTAATGAAGTATCTTCATCACATCACCTGGGACGAAGGATTTACACAATACAAAGAGCTGGATAGCATAATGTACCATTATTGTCAACAGTATGACGAAATCTACACTACTGGGGATGAAAAATCAAAGTGGGTCAGAATGTACAGTACTTCAAATGTGACGGATATTGTGTTGGATAAGGAATTTGCAACGGAATTAAATGGTCTTTGCATCGGAGTAAAAAGCCCTCAACATAAAACTGCAAATTGTGCATTGTCACGAGCATACAGAGTAGGCCGATTTATATCCGGTGGAGGGGGAAATCCACATATACCACATATACGGAGGTACTGCACGTACCTCCGTAATATCAGTTGGACACAAGATCTCTTACAGAATACAACACCTAGCAAAAGAATCATATCAGCTTCTCCACAATGGCATCACCTTCTCCACTACAATCTCTTGCAGAAAAATTCAACCAACATTCAAAATCCGATCTCCTAGCAACAAAAAGATGTAGCGAACTTCAAGAGAAAAAACATTATGCTGTGCATTCGATGAAAAAGTTGGATACATCAGTTGGTGAAGCAGTTATAGCTGTTCTTGGAGATTCACTCTACAAAGAAGAAGATAAACCTAAATTCCAAGTTTACCTCCCGAAAAGATTTGTTAATGTTCTTATGAACGAAGATTTGGATTCTGTCAAGCCCGGCGTGTTGTATTTAGTTTCCCATGGACCTTCTGGAAACAACTCTACAGAAATAACAATCCATGTTAACAATACTTTGTAAAATATTTTTGTACATAGCGTAAAATTCCATTGTAATCTCTGATTATTTTACCTTTTTAATTATGTATTATTTTTACTTAGGTATTATGTAATTATATTTTTAAAAAACTCATCACTGTGACCTTGACATAGTTTTGAAAGTGTCGGACTTACCCCCACCATTTTATTCTGACATAAATAGAACCCGTACTAGTGATCAGCTATCATTTCTCCATCAGCTCTCGTACCGTCAAGAACGAACTTAACCCATCAACATAATGAAGTTTCATCTGGTGATGCAAGACGAAGTGGATTTGGGAATACTTCACGAAACACTCCTGCATTTGATGACGGAACATCCTCCGATGGTAATGAAGATTACTGTTGAATTCGACAGCACAACCTTCTGCGATTCGGAGACGACTGAATCACCCACTGAATGGTCTCCGAATGCCACATCCGAAAATACAGAAGAACCCAAACCACAAGAACCTCCAAAGTACGAAGAAGAAAGCCAACCACAAGAACCTCCAAAGTACAAAGAAGGAAATAATGTTTAATACAATATACCTAGTTTGCTGTAAAGATAAGTTATGTAAACCTTGATTAAATCTTTGTAATTTTTGACAAATAAATTATCAAATCTTTTTTTTAAAAACCACTTTCGATGACCTTGAACTTGTTTCTACATGTCCGTAACCACCCACCCACTTGGGAGTAACAATGACTCTAGGTTTTTTTTCTATAAAATGGTTACATTTAATTGGATAATTTTTAGCCAATTACTTGTCAGTGTTTCGTGATGACTAAGCATAAACAAGTAATAAAATCATGTCTGTCTGATCCTCACTACCATCCTCTCGTCTGACACCGATCCGCCAACATGTCTGCATCTACTCTGTGGTCCAAAGACATCGGCGACGAAGAGTTGGTGGAGATCACCCTGATTGCGGAGCATGGGGAGAGAATGAGAGCAATTTCAACTATGTCTGAGGACGAACTACAAGAAAATCACTTCAATGAGATAAAGGCGATCATGTCATACATTGCCCAACCGACGATGCTTCCAGAGCAGTGGCCGGCGATATCTCGGCGGATGGAATATCTCGCTGCGCTGAAGGCTGAGATCAACAGAAGAGGTCTGTCAACTGAGATTTATGCAATATTTGTGTAAATTACAGATTTTAAGGACATGTGACAAACGGCCTTTTTCAAGGCCACCAGATGTTTCATTCGTTTGACACTCAGCAACCGCCAAATTCATTTTCAAATCACTCCCACGACTTCTATCAGTTTCGGAACAAATATTAATCCATCCGTTTTCACTTTACCCCACATCCAATAACGTATGTCGTTCGTCACACCAAAAGATTTTAAATAGATGTAACAAACGGCCTTTTTACAGGCCACCAGTTTGTTCAATCGTTTGACACTCAGCAACCACCAAATTCATTTTCAAACCTCTCTCTCGACTTTAAACAGTTTCTTAACGAATATAAATCCACCCGCTTTCACATTACCTCACATCCAATGACGTATGTGTATCGTCACACCAATACGTCATCGCCGTGACGTCATCACACCCTCTCGTCACACATACGTCATCACCACGTCACTCAAACGTCACTTCTGATTAAAAAACAATTATTTTTCAGCTGTCCCAGACTCCCCATATTGCCTCTACTTGTTTATGCCTTTCAAGTATGTTTACAGCTGTTTTGTATAACTAGCTGAACTTTGATCAAATCAATGAGAAATTTGAAGGCCAGTGGGACAGAGCCCTTCGGTCGGATCAAAAATTGTCTTTTATAAGAACCTTGTCCTGACATTAACGAACACAACAAAATGATTATTCAATTTGGTGCACTCATTCTCAAGTTATGGCGTGACCAAGGGACACAGGCATTCATTTTCATATATTAAGATAACTGACTTTACTGGATTACCACTAAAACCATTTTATTTATCATCGAGATATTTTATGTAAAAAGTGGAAAGTATAACGGTGGTATATCCCAGTCTTTTATTGTTTGCCAATAGTATAACTAGTATATTTACGTCGTTTTTATATCATTTAGTGGAAGCTTCTTTCTTCTATAATCTACTGTTGTTGGTACCTTTATTAATTTTATTTATATTGCAAGTTCAATGGGATTCTTCTGATTTTTTCGCTCTATCATTGTAAATAAACTACTAAATATAATAATTTAGTATTTTACAATTATACTAATATTATAAAGCTGAAGGTTTGTTAGTAGCTCGATCACGCACCAATTGATATTTGGTTGGGTATTAACCTCAAGGCACAACAAGGGATATGCCCGCTTTACTGCCTTTAAGACTCCACCCATCTGATATTTATAATTTTAATAAGGACATTAATGAACCCTTTGAGCTGATGTTAACAAGATCACGTTAAGAAGTTATAACACAAATAATGCAATATATTTTAAAATTTGGTTCATGTATTCATCTGGTATAGAGAGATATTGAAACAATTGGTTCTGGAATGTGAAGTATCGAATTGTGGAATGTGAAGTCTCGTATTGTGGAGTGTGAAGTATCATACTGTGGAGTGTGAAGTATCGTATTATGGAGTGTGAAGTATCGTATTGTAGAGTGTAAAGTATCGTATTTTGGAATGTGAAGTATCATATTCTGCAGTGTGAAGTCTCATATTGTAGAGTGTGAAGTATCATATTTTTATTCCTAGGAATTCCAAAATTACATGTGTTTAGGCCGCTTTCCCTAATAGCGTTTAGTGACTCTAACAAAATGCCCCTGGCGTGGATGTACTAAGGTACAATATAGATTATCGGTTACTAATATGAATGATCACAAATAATCTATAAAAATAGTGGACGAGATTTTCAAGGAACTTAAAATCAGATGAAATTCAGTGGTACAACGTAGTACTTTATTTGGAGAAATTAATACAAAATTGTTGTTTACTTAATACTTAGCCAGTGATAAATCAAATTACAGGTGCACTCTGCCCAATTTGTCAGCGATGGAAGGCTCTGTTTTTGAGTAGTCGTAGGCCTTTGATTCCTCTACGTTGTTCTCATCTTTTGGGAACCCTTCCTGGTATTTCTAAAGAACAAATGAATGCAATTGTTAATTGTAATAACATATTTTACTGTACAAACTATCATTTATTAAAATTTGCATATGTAGTGAACTATTTATGTGAACTAAGCACTGTATTTATGCAAATGGAATAAGTTAGGTTATTGAAAAATTTTTGGTTTTGATTAACATAATGGCTAATTTTTTTTGTAAATTGAAATTAATGAGTCAGTATATTAAGACCTCGGAGAGGTTGACTGCGGCAGAGGCTAATCCTTCTCAGTCAGAATTGAACGTAAAAAGATTGACGAAGATATTTTATCATACTACTCGTAATAAATCCACTTTAACATATCTTGTTTTCATAAATTGTAATAGTTATCATATTTTTAAATATGAGCTTCAATATGAGCAGTTAAAAATGTAACGAAATATGTATTAATTTGAAAATTATATAAAACATTAATTCAATTATTTCTGTAAAATTTGCATAAATACGTATAATATATCCCTGCATTATAAATCGTGCGGGTATTTCCACTATTAGACACACTGCAGTGATTAAGAGGAATTTGAGATTACTGCATATAAAAATTTCATGTATCATGAAAGGAAATGTCTATAAATCAGTATCCCAATGAATTTTAAGGACATATCCATGTTGGATTAGACCAAATAAACCATCTCAGTTTAAAAATGAATGGTTCAATATTTGTTTCATTAATTAATGATATTTCTAACCAATTTCATTCTAGTCTTTTTCAAAGTTTTCTCAGTTTAACACCAAATACAGTATATTGTGCTAAGTTATTAACAATTTTATGATCGTTACTGGATTGTATTTCAACACTATAATTTAAATTATCAGCATTATATTCTTGAAATAATGATTTGACCAATCTAATAAGGAAAGCATGTCCTAATCATTATTCCTATTTGGTTAGAGTTGTTTTATTCCTGACCTCAACGTTAATAAACCACCGCAAAATGTAAGCAATTGACTAGCAAACACGTCACACGTAACCCGGGAAAGCATTATCCCCATATTTATGTTTGGTACATTTAAGCTCATCGTTTGTTTTAATAATGTATAATTCAAAAGCAGCACATTATGGTATTAATTTAAGCACATTATGTTAAATACGTTTTACAACACATCAATACCTGTGTATTTAGAATTAGCTTCTCGCTTTATATATTCACACCAACATTGGTTTAAACGTAAATTTAAACTAATAATAGTAAATATGTGTCTTAAATTGTCGTCACTAACTTGATATCCTAGTAAAAGTGGGTTTAGAAGCGACATATATAAGAGAGTTGGTTATCAATGATGATACAATATGGTGTTTCATATATAACTATAAGCTACTTCTTAAGAAAATTTGTTGTTAAACAAATGCATTAAAAAGTTATTTAAAGTTAATCACGAAGTTCATAAAAGTATAAAAGTATACTATCAGGAATACTCAAAAAACCTCTACTCCCTTAAAATTAACATTCTTTGTGCCTATTTTACCAATAAACGTTTATAAAAATCCACTGGAGTTAAAAATTCACGTTGTGATAATCGTTGCAATTTTCGACTGTTGGTGTGTTTCGTGTCCATGTATATGTGGCTTAAATGTGAACGATATTGTTTTTTTTAATTTATAAATCAACGCGGATTCACCCCCAAGAGTATTTACGATGGCATAACCTACACGACACCAAGGCTCTGAAGATGGAATGTAAGCCAAAATACTTAAACGCCAGAACACGAAAAGGATTGTTTGACAATAATAAACAAGTTGTATTGTTAATTGAAAATCCTTCCTATATGCACTATACATATTTGTCCACTACCAGTCAGTGTTTCATTTCTTGAAACGTACACAACACGGACATATCAGTTTAATGCTTTAGAAAATAGTTTCTGAGATTCCAAAAACGTAAAATCTCCAATAAAACGGATGTATAATGTACATCTCAGTTGTCATATACGATACGATGAAAATATACAACAATAGTATCATCGTAAAAACGACATTCCTGGTATGTTTCCCTCCATGAGGTTCAAACCGAGCAGTGTATTTAATATCAGTAAACTCATACTCATACCTCTTCCAAGAGCTCAACAAGGGCCTCCTGGTTGTCCTCCATGGCCGCCTCCATGTCCTCGTCAGTGAAGCCCATGGTATCCATGAGGTCACCCGTCAACTCCTGGAACTCCCCGTCCAGGACGTAGTCCCGGGGAACCGTCACCTCCTCCCGGGTCTCCTCCACGATGGTGGTCACAGTCGCCACTCGCCCCTTGGCGTCGTTCAGAACCTTGGCAACAGTTCCAGGGATCATTTAATGATCCTTATGTAAAATATTTTGTCTATAACAATAATCAAATTAAACATTTTTCAACTGAGTACCCTTAACATATTTTTCTATAACATATGGGCAGCATTAGTGGAGGATTATTTGAGAAAACATTTTAAACTTGGTGTACCGGTGTCATTAATGTTTCAAAACGAGACCAAGATAAAAGGTTTCCCATTAATCCTAGTCCTAGTAAAGCCCTCTTATATTCATTTCATGCAATATGACATGTATAAAATTCTAATCGCCCAAGGTTTTAGCCTTTGAGCTAACTTCATTTCAGCCAAGCAGATGATAATGCAGTTGCATCGAAACATGTACTAAACGTGTTTTCTAAAATTTAAGCTAACTGACGGTACGTAAGTAATTTAGTGTTACATAAAATTCTATCTCTCATAAAGATGACGTCAAGGGTTATCTGTAAACTGAAAAAGTACAAGGCGGAAGCTAACAAAATGTATTGACAGGGCAATGTCAACATGCCCAACAAAACAAAAGTTTCTACCTACCATACTTTTCTTCTGACGGCTTTACTGAAAACCCCTTTTAAAAGTTTTTAAAGTTTTGAAACTTTAAAATGTCCGGATTTAGTCACATTAAGTTATAGGTGACAAAATAAAACACCTTTGCAATCAAGTATTAAGGTTTTTTTAATAATATTCAGAAACCCACGTATCTGGATGAGAAAGAAAAATATAGTATTTATGTACCTTTTCGCAGATCATGACAGCATCGGACATAGCCATCTCACCGATGGAGGGTAGGTGGGACACTAGGGGGTGGTTGATGTCGAGCAGGGGCTGTGCCACCGTCATCTGGTGGCCCATCAGCGTACACATCTGTACTGGCGTCATGTCTGCAAACAACATAACGTGTTATTCTTATAATCATGAGGGTAGATGACACATTCTGGGGTGGTTATATCTAGCAGAGGCTGCACCACAGTTATCTGTTGGCCCATCAATGTACACGTCTGTACTGGCAACATGAATACCCCCGTTGCAGCAATCCTGCATACTCAGTGAATTTCCAATTAAGATATAAATGTCTTAATACTACATAAAGCCGCTTACCAGGTTTGAAAAAAATATATTCACAAATAAGCAATATATACAATTTCAATTATTTTGTATAAGAATAACATTGGGGCTGAGTACGCAGGTTTTCTGCATCAATGAACACAAAAAATGGGTTTTTATGCTAATCTCAATATAACTCAACTATATAGGTGAAGTCATATACCAGTTTTTATTCATTTATGTTCATAATTAAGGGAGACAGCATTTATTTATTATCCATAAGAATAACATGGGGCTAAGTATGCAGGTTTGCTGCTACGGGAGCCTTTGGCGAAAAATTTTTTTAGAAAATATCAATAGACCACAACCTGATGAAGCCGTATACCAAATTTCGTCAGTATACGTTCATAAATAAGCGAGATATAAAATTTGTCTTTTCCTCCATAAGAATTACATTAGACAACGAACTGTGTTTAGCACTTTCAATATCTCGGTAACCAATTGACGTAGAGGAATGACCAAAATACCAAGTTGTGTGTTTTTTAAGCTGAATCCAATGGTGAAAACTAAAATTTGACTATTTCAAAAATTATACGTAAAACATTCAAAAAAAACATTTTTGGGGTACAAAACCCCCCCAAAATACCCCTTCGGATGGAGCGATCTGGCTGGTTTTCGAACTTAAAGTCATAAATAAATGTTGCTTTACACGTTTTTACCAAATCTCATCAAAATTGGATCATTTTTACGAGATTTATCGTGCTCACGGACCATATATATATATATATATATATATATATATACCACGATATATATATATATATATATATATATATACAGTTTCGAACAAATCGTGTTTCTGTGGTCTGCGGACCTCAAAACGAAAAGTTATCATGGTCCCGGGCCTAGGTCTTACCATGCCGACTACGGTAATAGCTTCTTCCCTATAGGGGAAATTCGCTAAAACATCTATCACGTTATGGTATCCATCAGGAGGGAGATCACTTGATGGTTATCTAGTAAAAAAGGGGGTTTGGGGAAGGTCGACCCTACCACACCCCATCCTTACTTGTCCATTTGATTTATTATTGCAAGATTTGTTCACAGCTAATCTTTGTACACCATTACAAGGTCATTAATACTGTCTTAGTTGCCTCCATCAGTATGCAGTGTATACACACTGTAGGAGAGAAATCTCCATCACCCTTTATTTTCTAGCCGGCCATCGTGGTCATCTCACAACAGCATTTACACTAGGGAGTGGTCAAGAGGCTGCCCCATCGGCTTCTAGTGGCCTATCAGTGTACACATCTGTACTGGCCACATGGATAAACACATCATACAACATGGTCATCGTTAGCATTGAACTGAAAGATATTCTTAACTATTTAAGTTATTAACAAGCATTTATAACAACAAGGATTAACAAAACAACGTTAAAATTAAAAACCTTATATGCTTTAACTTTAGAAACAAATTATATTTTCTAATGTTCCCTTGATTTAACATTATGTAATATCATATAAACTGGTTTAACAAGAGTTCAATAACGTACAACAAAGGAACAATGATGTTCAACAAAGGAACATCAATACGAGATCCAAAGCACAACTAATTGCCATAACACAATTACTATTCATTCAATCATCGTCTATATGGAGTTACGAAGTGTTGTGTGTTGAAGAGGATGACTCTACAAATGATTTATTCACAGGCAAGATTCATAAGGATGAATATTTAACTAATGGCGCCAGAATATATCAAAAGAGGGCTCGATGTAAACATGAAAAGCGATTATTGATTGTTTACTACGCTGCGTAACATTCGTTATTTTGAGCTTTCCTTCACAGATCGTTGAATTCCGAATAAAGTATGAAATGGTTATGTATTATTTATTTGGTTGGTTGGTTAACTAAGGTTTATTTACTTAACGTGATTTATTATTTTGGTCGAAGACAAACCATATTTACAAACTATATTTATAAGACAAACAGATTTTAGTAATACTAGGTTTTACTTAAAGTGTAATATAAAACATCAACAAATCTTAGTGTTCAGTGTTATACGCCAAAGCATAATTTAAATCTCCACTTAGAATCTGTTAGAAAGTTTTGACAAGCAACAAGTTGATAACATTGGTCTCAATTTGGTAAATATATCTAAGATCGGTACCAGCAAAGTAAGAGGGAGAGGTGTGGGTGGCTGTCGGGAGGAGAGAGAGATAAAAAATTCACTACGCTCTTTATTTATTTCTTATCTCTAAGCTGGGGCAATATTTTAAAATTTACACTTCAATGTTCTCTATATAATAAGAACAATATTTATTGAATCACATCATATAATTTTGGACATAAGACAGGTCCACTGCCGCCTGCTTAACATGTTAACTGCTTTGAAGAAAATCATTAGTCTGTTACGTGATATTTGGCATGAACTCTTAAATTACATGTAATATTTAGTATCCTTTCTGTAATTCAAACAATAACCTACTTTCACAGTTTGTTTAAAGTGTTTTCGTATTTAAGTGTACTAGTAGGTTCCGTGGAATATTGATATATATCACAAAAAGCTATCAGAATAGGAACCATACTATTACAGGATTTATACCGAGACTGTGTTTAAATAAACGGTATCAGGAAACTGACACATACTTTCTCCCTTTTAGCCCAACTTTAATGAATAAATTACTTTTTATTTACTAAATATAGAATACAAAGCACGGTCGAATGTACAGAAAATCTTGTAAACAAGTTGTTTTAAAAAACATCCACCAAAATCCCTGCTTTGGAGGCACTACAGAATCCATTGCTACGCTCGTGGTTTTAAGAGGGGAAATGCCCCCTATTCCCCCCCAGGGTTATAAAGGGGCAACATATTTCGAATTTCCTCTGTTGGTCAATGCTAACTTGACAAGTTTGAATGAAATTGATCAGTAAATAAGAGAGAAATAGTAATTATTGTATTCCCCATAAGAATAACATTGGACAACGTACTGCGTTTACCGAAAAATGAAAATTCCAATTTTCTCCGCAACCAGCAATCGTAGAACAGTAATTCAAAATACTAAATTATTTAGTTTTGTAAGCTCTTTTTAATGGTGAATAGTAATATTTTTTTATGTTTATTTTTTATGAAAAATCTAAAAAACTGAATTTTTGATGTTTTAAATCCTGTAATTTCTGAACCCAAATTTTTACAGGAATGCGGGTGGTGTCATTTTGTTGGAAAACTAAAGTTCTACAAACGACCAAAGTTTAATCAAAATCGTTAGGGCCGTTTTTGAGAAATTTTGATTTTTTATCATTTTTGGTGGTTTTTGGGGGATACTTACCCTTACAAATCAAAAATTCAAAAAAATGAAAAAAACACCTGGAGATATCGTGGATTAGTACCTACATACCAAATTTCATAAAAATCGGCCCATTGGTTAGGGCTCTAGCTCTGTACACATCCACACAGACACACACACACACACACACACACACACACACACTCACACACGCACACACACACACAGACAGACATCACGTGAAAACCACTTTTTTGGGTTCAGGGAGCACCAAAACGAATATTTCCACTAACAACTCATATTCGAAAATTTTGACGAAAACAATACTTTCTCCATATACTATGTATAGGGGAAGAAAGTAAAAAATGGGGAAAAGGAGGTGTTTTACGAAATGACACACACATGCCTCTTGGGAATCTTGCTTAACCTGTTTGGTGGGCGGTGGCTTCTCTTGCACAATTAAACTTGGAATTTATTTTTCCTCACTACTTTCAAAATTTTATAAAAACACATATTTTTTTCTAGGATTCAAAATTAGTTGAAAGATAATATGACCGCTTTAACAGATAATTTATGCATAGAAACATAAAAATACATGCATTTAGTTGGCAAAATTTTAATATTTAAATGTATAGAGCTCGATTAATTGACTCAGAAATATAAATATCCGTTGTTTGATGGTTACAATAAAGCACGAAAATTGAATGCTAATAATTATAAAGTATAAGCGAATTGATATAAGTTTAAAGCCTTTCATAAAATAACACAGCAAACCCAATTTACTGCTTCAAATCACAGCGCGCCCTACGATTGCAAGTGCGTCACCTCGCTCACAGATGGCACCACATGTCTGCAACAATATCCCCCCCACTATTTCTCTTCCACCATCCCACAAGTGACGCTCGCAAGTGCGTAATTGCTTTCACTTTCCATTATTAAAGTTGGTTATTACTGCGACGTTTTGGAATATGACCTCTTAAAACTGTCTTTTACGACTATTTAGCTTTGCTAGAGTCCTGTGGGTTTATTGGTTTTCTGGTACATCCTCAAAGCCTGAAGATTGTGTTATGTGAACGTAATAGTATTTTTATTTTGCTCCATAGGTATTTTGTGAAGAAATAAATTCACCTTATATTTCCTGATTGAAGTTATGCAGTTTAATACCAAACTCAAAATGTCTCTACTAGCAGAACTCACACACATATTACTAAAAGCTAGTCATAAACACGTCTCAAGGGTGTTTACAAATTAAATAATTAAAATGACTTTAATAAGCAAAACATATGTGATGCATTTTATAATTATCCCATCCATTACATTATGTAATTAACCTTTTATGAAAAATACTATGGTAATTTCCTTAGTGCCTGTAACACTTTTCGTATGTCTTTTTTTAATTAATGTAACGACATGTAATGTAAAGACGTACTATAAACATAAATAACAAACGAGTTCGCACGCAGCACGCTGACGTGAGGGAAGTGAATTTCCACTTAAAAACTTTTAAAACTCAAAATCAGTGTAAAAAAATAGATGTATTCCAATATTTATTAAAATCTAGAAACATTGATTTTTTGGCTGTTCTGATGCTCATGGTTTCATTTACCTGTAAAGCTGGGAATACAATTTTGCGCATTATAATGTTAGGAGAAAGTCCAGAGAGGCTTGAAAGTAGGCGTGAGGTTGCCGGGGATGATAAAAGTACTCTAACAAAGGAATAACAGGCTTTGCTAGTGTAAAACCCCCATAAGACAACGTACTGTGTCTAGTCGAAACACATTTTCTTTAATAACTCGGTAAATATTTATGCTAGAATGACGAGAGAGGGCTTAAAACTTTCGCCTCACTAATTCCCATCTTTTTAAATGAATTAATTTTACAAAAGGGGCTTTTCTGACCCTTTTTAGGCCCAAAAACTCAAAATTTGAAAGATTAATCCCCAAAAAAGGGGTTTAGAGTTTTTCGATTGTTTTTCCCAACGAACTTGTCCTACTGATAGGTATGTGAAGCTGGCAGCGCCCATATTGAAAATAAACGGGAAAATAACCTAAATCGTTTGTTTAACGTTTGTTTAGGTTTGTTTAGCTATTTTCGACGTTTGTTTGGCATTAGTTGATTTTAAAAAAGAAAAATAAAGTGGGCGCTGCTAGCTTCACACCAGCAGCGCCCATTAGTAATTTTGAGCTAAATACCATTGAAATCGTTTGTTTATCGTTTGTTTAGGTTTGTTTAGCTATTTTCGTCGTTTGTTTGGCCTTAGTTGCTTTTAAAAACGAAAAATAAAGTGGGCGCTGCTAGCTTCACACCAGCAGCACCCATTAGTCATTTTGAGCTAAATACCATTGAAATCGTTTGTTTATCGTTTGTTTAGGTTTGTTTAGCTATTTTCGACGTTTGTTTGGCCTTTGTTTGCTTTTAAAAACGAAAAATAAAGTGGACGCTGCTAGCTTCACACTAGCAGCGCCCATTAGTCATTTTGAGCTAAATACCATTGAAATCGTTTGTTTATCGTTTGTTTAGGTTTGTTTAGCTATTTTCGTCGTTTGTTTGGCATTAGTTGCTTTAGAATTCGAAAAATTAAGTGGGCACTGCTAGCTTCACACCAGCAGCGCCCATTAGTCATTTTGAGCTAAATACCATTGAAATCGTTTGTTTATCGTTTGTTTAGGTTTGTTTAGCTATTTTCGACGTTTGTTTGGCCTTAGTTACTATTAAATTCGAAAAATAAAGTGAGCGCTACTAGTGGGCGCTGCTAGCTTCACACCAGCAGCGCCCATTCGTTGATTTGAACTAAAAACCAATGGAATCGTTTGTTTATCGTTTGTTTTGGTTTGTTTAGCTATTTTCGACGTTTGTATTTTTTTATTAAATTCCCATGGTGGCTGAAGACTCTGAGCCTTCTCACGCGCTCAGCAAGATAACAGAACGGAAAGGATTTCCGGGATACGCCGGAACTTACTTTTGTTCAGCAATGATAACCAGATGTATTTCCTGTTCATGATCAAAATGTATTTCCTGATCTTTTTGTCATTAAAGTTGTATTTTTTTATTTACTCAGTTTATACCAGTCGGAAATTGTTGTTTCACTAAACGCTGAATGATACATTTATGGAACAGATGTCAAGTAATTAATTCTGTTTAACAAATAATGAACAAAGATAGCAGTGCTTACTTTGTTTTTCGATTTACAAATAAATTAAAGTTTAACATAGTATGTTACGTTTTACGTATTACGTTAAAGTAGAGGTGAAATAGCGGTAATAATGAAAATTTTGCGGTTTTAGCCTCCCTCACTTTTCCCTTAAAAGTTCTCGTTTTTCCCACGAGTCCTATAATAACAAACCTAAACAAACGATTCCATTGGTTTGTAGTTCAAATCAACGAATGGGCGCTGCAGGTGTGAAGCTAGCAACGCCCACTTTATTTTTGGAATTCTAAAGCAACTAATGCCAAACAAACGGCGAAATTACTAAACAAACGATTTCAATGGTATTTAGCTCAAAATGACTAAAGGGCGCTGCTGGTGTGAAGCTGGCAGCGCCCACTAGTAGCGCTCACTTTATTTTTCAAATTTAAAAGTAACTAAGGCCAAACAAACGTCGCAAATAGCTAAACAAACGTAAACAAACGATAAACAAACAATTTCAATGGGATTTAGCTCAAAATGACTAATGGGCGCTGCTGGTGTGAAGTTAGCAGCACCCACTTTATTTTTCGTTTTTAAAAGCAACTAAGACCAAACAAACGACGAAAATAGCTAAACAAACTTAAACAAACGATAAACAAACGATTCCATTGGTTTTTAGTTCAAATCAACGAATGGGCGCTGCTGGTGTGAAGCTAGCAGCGCCCACTAGTAGCGCTCACTTTATTTTTCGAATTTAATAGTAACTAAGGCCAAACAAACGTCGAAAATAGCTAAACAAACCTAAACAAACGATAAACAAACGATTTCAATGGTATTTAGCTCAAAATGACTAATGGGCGCTGCTGGTGTGAAGCTAGCAGCGCCCACTTAATTTTTCGAATTCTAAAGCAACTAATGCCAAACAAACGACGAAAATAGCTAAACAAACCTAAACAAACGATAAACAAACGATTTCAATGGTATTTAGCTCAAAATGACTAATGGGCGCTGCTGGTGTGAAGCTAGCAGCGCCCACTTTATTTTTCGTTTTTAAAAGCAACTAAGGCCAAACAAACGTCGAAAATAGCTAAACAAACCTAAACAAACGATAAACAAACGATTTAGGTTATTTTCCCGTTTATTTTCAATATGGGTGCTGCCAGCTTCACATACCTCCAACAGATTACAGAAAGGAACGTTCCTACCAAATTTGAAGTAAATCGGACAAAAAATGCGACCGCTTGAGTGCAAACACATATATATATATATATATACATTTATATATATATATATATATATATATATATATATATATATATATATATATACATATACAATTTTGAACGACCCCCCAAAACGTGTTCAGGGGGTCACGTTAGGAATTTCTATGGTAGTCCCGGGCTTAAGTTTCACCGTGCGGGTCATGCTAATAGTTCACTTTCAAAAGGAAATTCACTAAAAACACAACTGTCTCAGTAATAAAGATATTCGTAGCTTAGTTTTATACAGAGTGGCAATCAAGTCCCGGACCCCTTGGTAGGTATTTCATAATTTCAGATAAAACAACGGAACTTAAAACAACAATAGCAAGAACCTAGACCATTTGCCAACATAGTCGTACTTTATCAACTAACTGGATACCATTGATGTTTACTTATAGGTTGGTTCATCAGAGGAAGTTTGTTATTACTGTTATTTCATCGTCAACGGTATTTTTGTAAGAGAACTCAAAAACCTTTAGGGGAAGCGGTCCAAAACCTTCTAATTTAGTCTTAATCGATTTATGGAAGGAATAGGTCATGTCCCATAAAACGGAAACAGTATTATATTGTATAATACATTTCTACAACCAGTCCACGAAAGGACCATTGTATCGCTACATAGCAAGGCACATATTTAAGTTACGATAATCGCTTTAAATTCAATATTTGACCACCATTTATGTCTCAGAGGTCTGTTTAAGGTCGGGGTAGTGGAATTTTGTTTTAATAACTAAGAACTATAATTATTTCATTTAACCAATATTTAGATCTAAAATTTCCGTCTGGCTCCTTGCCGTCCTTTCTTCTTTGACTCCTTTTTCTGGGGCCGTCCCCATGAGTAGATTAAAACAAGATTTTATGTAAAAAATATATTTGTTTCCATAGAGTCAAAGAGTGAATTTTGCTTCCTTATCTGAAAGGGGGAAAGAAATATTAGGGGGGCCTGGGGCTTAATTACCACCCTTTAAAATGATATGATATTAGTTATTATGAAAGTCCAAATACAATTTAAGTATTTAAGTATAGAAATCTCAGTAGATAACTGTTAAGAAATAATTATACAGGTAATAATTAGTTTGTAAAATATATCAATCGTTTAGTTGAATTTGATTTTATCCTGTGTAAATTGGATTCAAATTAAATTTAAATACAGTCCAACAAACCAATGTCAATGACATGCCATACGACTACTAGAACGGCAATCCATTTCAAGCATTTTAAAGACATTTGATAACAAAGCGGATGTTTGAACAATTATGTAATTGTTCACAGTCAGTATCCTATTTAAATTTGTTACTCTCTTCTTCAGGAAAAACTTTGTTTTGTGTTATTTTCTTCTCGTTTAATACTCCATACTGTCCCTAATTTCTTGGATTTGATTTTTGTTTTAAATTATTTAAGGTTTTCTTCGACAGTAAACTTAAAATATTTAATTTTTTTTTATAAAAATATAAAATTTGAAAGCTGTAATTTATGTTTAATGGTTAATGTCTAAGTAAAAGAAAAATATACCACTGAAACACATGTTGCAATGTAAACAAAACAAGCGTGTTTTTTGAAAAATCTATCCTGTAGTTTGTACGAGTTATTTTGACAACATTCCTTAATACCTCTATCGCCATTCTGTAACCATCCAAATGTATATACATTTTCAAAAATGCCTCTGACTGTATCAATCATATGGAATTTTAATTCCCCTTTTCCTTTAAGATTTCCGTTACATTGGTCACTTTTGTTTAAACATGCATGGCAACTTTTTAAAGTTACCTGGAATGGAATCTTACGATAAGCCACATTTATACGGACTCTAAAGGTATAATTAGTTCATAGTGATAGAAGTCAAATCAGTTTTCAAACACCTTTTTTACATTCACGTTATTGTTCTGTGATCGAGTCTGACTAAAAGTCTGCTCTTTCAATGTTCAGGTTATATGTACAGTAACACAAACCGTAATTAGATTACACAAGTAACATAAATCAAGTCAAGATGCGAAGTGAGCTAGTTTATACTTACTCCATCGCTTAGCGTGCAGCCCTAGCTCCTCCTCAGAGCCTATGGCCAGTAGCGAGGGCATACCACCTGCTTCGGGCGCTGGGGCAGGGAACGCCTGCGATGACTGTGGAAAACAAAACATTAAACGTTAAATTTATAGTGTTGACTGGACATGATACTAAACCCCGCACACTACCCACAAACACACACAATCAATGGCTTCATACTATGCACATTTATGTCATAACGTGTATTCCTAATACGTTTTGTTTCCAACTGATTTTAAATTTAAAATACCCCCGTCACAGCAAACCAGCATACTCAGCGAATTTCCAATATCTTAATACCACGTAAAGCCACATACCAAGTTTCATAAAAATATATTCGCAAAAAAGCGATAAATACAATTTTAATTATTCTCCATAAGAATAACATTAGGGATGAGTAAACAGGTTTGCTGCAACAAGGAACAAAAAATAATAGGTTTTTATGCAAATATCAATAGAACTCATCTAAGTAAAGTTACATACTAAGTTTCATTCATATACATTTATAAATAAGCGATATATAAAATTTTAAATAACATGGGGACCGAGTACCTAGGTTTGCTGCTATGGGAACCTTAAGTGAAAATTCTTTTGTTCCAACAACAACAAACTACAACCAGATGAAGCCAAGTTTTGTCAGTTTATATCCATAAATAAGTGAGATATAAAATTTATTTTTCTCCATAAGAATAGCTTTAGACAACATTAGACAACGTACTGTGTTAAGCACTTGCAATATCTCAGTAACCAATTAACGTAGAGCAATGATAAAAATACCAAATTGATTTTCTTTTGGCTGAATTCAATGGTATAGCTGATTTGAATCAAAATTACTGTACATGTGAAAACCCCAAAAAAAACATTTTTGTAGTACAAACCCCCCCCCCAAAAAAACCCCTTCTGATAGTGCGATTCGTCTGGTTTTCGAATTCGTTCAAATAAATGCTACTTTACACGTCTGTACAAAATTTCATCAAGATTGGACCTTTTTTACATATACATATATATAAATTTGAACGAATGTTGTTTTTGGCATCTGGGGACCTCAAAATCAAAAGTTATCATGGTCTCGGGCTTAAGTCTTACCATGCCACCTACGGTAATAGCTTCTTCCCTATAGGGGAAATTCACTAAAATTATATAAATCATGTTTCCAGTAATATGTAATCCGGTTTTACATAGCAGTACTACAATCCATAGAACAATTACAAACAATATGTTTATGAGGGCATTTGAAATGATCCTATTCAATATAATCCACTATTGGAGCTATCATTCCACATTGGAATATTTATTCACATAAAATAACTATAAGGTGTCAAAATAGTCATACTTCTGATAAAGCGCTACGTTTCACCATACATTTTACGATTTATCCATTATCCGTAACTCAACTATCATAAATGATTCACAGTTGGGTTTTTATTTAAATTGTCTAAATAGCTAGTGTTTAAATATTTTTTTCATTTTTAGTTTTTTTGATATTTAATTTAAACAAATTAAACAGTCGCAATTAGAAAACGGAGTGTTTTAGAAACCCCAAATTTTAAGGGATTTGTAAACCACTAACCCTAATCATCATTCCAAGTTTCATTATTTCTTATGATGATTTCTTATGGTTTTGGGATAGTAAGGTTTTTATAACATAAAACACACAGACAGATAGTACTATTATTCTTGTTTGTTTTGTATATAGCAAAACCTGGTGTTTGAGTCAGTAGTTATGCACATTTACGTTTAAAAAATAAGGAAATTTGTTGAATGGTAAATCAAGTTTGGCTGAATTGTTGCCTTCACGCCACCCGGACATGTTTTCTTCCAAATGTTATCAAAACGTTCCAGAGCTTACTGACATTGTTGTAGAGTTGATCAATAATCCTCTCATTTGCCCTTTCTTAGCCCTTTGGGGGTATGGGTTCTTCGAAATAAAAGTTTGAAAAGGTTTGTTAATTATGTTGTATTGTGGTTTCTTCAAAGACAAATAGGCAGCTTGACAAAATATAATAACGTGTTGTAGGAAGCAACTAAAAAAATATTTAAAGAAGCTTTATTTATTTAAATCCTACGAATATTATAAATGTGAACGTGTTTATGTATAAATATTTGTAGTTCCATCACGTATAAACTACAGGAACGATTAAGCTAAAACTTTGCATGAACATAGCTCACAAATCGCATTAACATATATACCTGATCATATCCACATCAAACCTTAGGGCTCCACCCCACGGTTACTGTAAGTTCCAATGCAAATTTCATGGGAAGACATCATTTATAAAATTACCAGCTGTAGTTTCACCATATGACTAACAAAACAAAGTTAATATTTGTAATGTGTTTTAATTGGTCGCGAGCGAAGCCACGGGTAACAGCTACCATATTAATGAAAGAGAGCAACCACATCCCTATTAAATTTAAGATAACAGAACTAACTCATCCATCAAGGTTAAATTTACTTTCTGGTATTAAAGCCACCAGATTCTTGGTTGCTGCTAATCGATGTAATAGGTGTAATTAAGTTATCCATTTGAGACCGACTAGACCACCTGTATAGAGGCTTTGTGGCTTGGAGCGCATTAGTAATCTCTTATTTGCCTTGACCTAACCAAACCGCAAATTTCCTGTTAGTACATATAAGGAAATGCAAACCCCCATTCAGAATCGATCGTATGTCAATGTGGCTTTAGCTTCCCTCTGAACACCTGACCAATAATAATACGTGAGTATGTACGCCACAACATTTGCCACGCGTATGAACTTTTATCCCCCAACTTATTTTATTGCTAAACCACGTTTTTTTATTTACTAGCTGTTAACCGCAGGCTTTGACCTGCAAATGGTTTATAACAACTATGGCAGTTGTGTGCTGCATTCTGTGGTTAGCCCGTGGAACTACTACGAATCAAGATCAGCTGTATGTATTTTCATAAGCTCAAACAAAAATGAATGTCCATAAGGAATACATGGGAACTTTGTCGGGGTCTCTGGCGGAGCCGTAGGGTTCGATCAGGATGAAAACCATTTAGTTGTTCTATTTTATGCCTAAAGAATCCTTTAAACTCTCTAGGTAAATGGGAAGTATGAGAGTTTGTGATGAGTGAGTGAGTGAGTGAGGCTTTTGCCATTTATAGGTATAGATTCCGATAGCATAGTAAACTTGATGCTCTTCCTGTCTTAGTCCTTCATTCCGTAACGAAATTTATTATGTGTTCCAAGAGCTGCCTCAAAAAAAGGATTTAAGTTTTAACACCCATCATTAGTGACAGTTAATGAAACGTGAACTTAAAAAAGGATTTTGGACAAATGCAATATTTACTAACAGAATGAAATGAAAACCAAATTAGTAAGAGTGTGAGTTATTTTTATTCTGATTTATTAATAACAAGACACTACCGTAGTATATATCAATAAATATTATGGGTTTTATTAGGTGTTCTGTAATATTTCTGCTTAAAATTTCCTCGGCAGTTCAGTTGTAAATAAACAGAAAATAAGTATTTTAATTTTTATCATAGTTTATTACTAAAATCGAAAGTGTTAAAGGAATGTTACTGTACTGATCGATATAAAACCAATTGTCACATTATAGTCCTTATAACATTTTGTATTATTAGGTAAAACACACACTGCTTTTTTCTAAATAATTCCCTCCTCATCATTTAAGAACCGCATTTACTATGTTTTCACACTAATAAATTGTGATTATATTTAAAATCAAATTAAAAACTTAACTATCAATAAGCTATAAAACTCACAACACCGATCAACGACGAAGCTAAATTCAAATTTAAAGCAAACAAACCATTAAAAATACTTACAACGGCGAAAAATAAACACAAAAATGTTTTCATGAACACAGCCATGACTACTGAATCACTTTTATAACTGTGTGTTTTCCGAAGTAGAAATATATAATATACAGCTTGCTACTCGGTCGCTGTCGCTATGTCGATAAGATAAGGTGTTTACACGCGACGACAAACAGCCCAGGTCTGCCCTACACATCACATCGCTACGCTAAAGCAGCTTCTTTTACGGTGAAACATTTAAATGCGTTGTTAGAACAAGGTTTTGAATGAGCACATTTCAACTTTTCGGTAGCGTTGTGGTTTGAAAGCATCCCTCGAAATCTGTCATTCGCCAGATCTATCCTAAACAAAATTGAAAACTGTTGTGAAGGTTCAAAACTGGGACCAGCTTCCTTTAGTCATTTACCTTAATCATCCTAAAGAAAAATAATCGGTCAGTTTTAGTCAATAACAAGGCAGAACACTCGTATTACACCCATAATTAATTCATATTCGCGTTAGCTTCGTTGGCGTTTTAAATAGTAAACACCGTCATTGATTAACAGTTTAACAAAAACTGATATAATTAACAAACCTTACGACTTTGTTACTTTGTAACTACAAAGGATTCTCTGATCTTAAATGTAGAATCAGATGATCAATATTTTTTCGAAAAAATCGTTCTTAGTACGTTAAATCTCATCATTCATTTGGAGTTTTTCTAAACGTGTGAATTCTGTTCAAACAAATAATACACACCAAGCGAGTTCCCTTCAACGCTTAATCTTTATTTTAAGTTGGGTAGATTTCAATTACTACGTTTGCCATTGTTACCAAACTACAAGTCACCTATTTATCATTGTTTTTGATGGTGAATATATTTGATACTATTTTACTTTTCTATTATTTTCAGAACAATTTTCCTTACACTTTTCTCTTGCTGACAAATAAATACTATTCTGACATTCACCTTAGCTAACTATCCAGCTCTTCCTTCCAACTTTATATCAAGAAGAGAGAATTTGCGTCAACGTTATTGATATAAAGAGACCATTAAGGAAAGGATTTACCTGTAACCAACCACCAGCTGATGGAAGTGTTATGTGAAAGAACATTACTCACCGCTCATGTTATTCAACGGTACTTATCATTCTGCATTATAATTTCACAACCTTTTAATTATACAACAATTTAAAATACTAAACAGTTTTACTTAAGAAGAACAAATTTGATAAAATATAAATTCTAGCCACCCTCCTGTTATTTGTATGTGATATTGTTTTATTTATTTATTTATTATTGTATGCCAACAAGGTTTTCATTAAAATAATCCCATAAGTTCATATGACAGTCAGCTTGCATCTGTGGGCTTTAATTACCTCAAAAACACCATTTTAAAGCCGTGTGGATATCGGCAAAATGGCTCAAGTTATAACGTCTCTAAGTCGCACTTAATTAGAAAATTTTAGGAAATTTCTTGTAATTAAATCCCATATTTTGTTTAAATTAATTGTTATTAAAGCAATCCTGCCTCAGATGTAAACCCATCTGGAAAACATACAACCCTCAATTGTTATGAGTAATGCAATATTTGCTGTGGATTAATTTGCATGCGTAACTAAGGTTTGAATTAAATTGCAACTTAATTAATTACTATGTAATCAATCGTTGAAAAATAAGGAGATCGTGCGTTGAAAAGGCTTCAGTTTAAAATAATCGTGTTCATAAGGAAAACGAGGTCGCACGCACGCTGCACGCTGACGTGAGGGAAGTGAATTTCCACGTAAAAACTTTTAAAACTCAAAATCTGTGTAAAAAATACACGTATTTCAATTTTTATTGAAATCTGAAAACATTGTTTTTTTTTGGCTGTTCTAATGCTCCTGGGTTCATTTACCTAAAAAACTGGGAATACAATTTTGCGCATTATAATGTTAGGAGAAGGTCCAGGCAGGCTTGAAAGTAGGCGTGTGTTGCTGGGGATGATAAAAGTACTCTAACAAAGGAATAACAGGCTTTTCTAGTGTAAAACCCCCATAAGACAACTTACTGTGTTTGTTCGAAATACCTTTTCTTTAATAACTCGGTATATATTTATGCTAGAATGACGAGAGAGAGCTTAAAACTTTCGTCTCTTTAATTCCCATCTTTTTACATGCATTAACTTTACATCCGGGGCTTGACCCTTTTTGGGCCCAAAAACTCGAAATTTGAAAGAGTAATCCTCATAAAAGGGGTTTGGAGTGTTCCGATTGTTTTTCCCAACGAATTTGTCCAACTGATTACAGAAAGGAACGTCCATACCAAATTTGAAGTTAATCGGACAAAAAATGCGACCGCTAGAGTGCAAACATATATATATATATATATATATATATATATATATATATATATATATATATATATGTTTATACATATACATATAACATATATATATATATATATATATGTTAACGTCCATACCAAATTTGAAGTTAATCGGACAAAAAATGCGACCGCTAGAGTGCAAACATATATATATATATATATATATATATGTTTGCACTCTAGCGGTCGCATTTTTTGTCCGATTAACTTCAAATTTGGTATGGACGTTCCTTTCTGTAATCAGTTGAACAAATTCGTTGGGAAAAACAATCGGAACACTCCAAACCCCTTTTATGAGGATTACTCTTTCAAATTTCGAGTTTTTGGGCCCAAAAAGGGTCATGCCCCGGATGTAAAGTTAATGCATGTAAAAAGATGGGAATTAAAGAGACTAAAGTTTTAAGCTCACTCTCGTCATTCTAGCATAAATATATACCGAGTTATTACAGAAAAGGTGTTTCGAACAAACACAGTACGTTGTCTTATGGGGGTTTTACACTAGAAAAGCCTGTTATTCCTTTGTTAGAGTACTTTTATCATCCCCAGCAACTCACGCCTACTTTCAAGCCTGCCTGAATCTTCTCCTAACATTATAATGCGCAAAATTGTATTCCCAGTTTTTTAGGTAAATGAAACCAGGTATATATATATATATATATATATATATATATATATATATGTTTGCACTCTAGCGGTCGCATTTTTTGTCCGACTTCAAATTTGGTATGGACGTTCCTTTCTGTAATCAGTATATATATATATATATATATATATATATATATATACAATTTTGAACGACCCCCAAAACGTGTTCAGGGGGTCACGTTAGGAACTTCTATGGTGGTCTCGGGCTTAAGTTTCCCGCGCCGGTCATGCTAATAGTTCACTTTCCTAATGAAATTCACTAATAATGATTCAGTGGTAAATGATACCAACGAGTCGGAAAGCAGCTTCGTGAGTACAGTTTACACTTTAAATGTAGTACAGCTTTTAATAATGTGTGTTTCATAAAAGCAAATGTCAGGCACCATACAAACGTTTTAAAGAGTGAGTTTCAAAAGTTAGTTGGAGTTAATCATAAAACATGTTTTGCGTGCTGTATTTGCCTTTTGAAAATCATGAATTAACCGTTACACCTACTTCGAATGTAATCCGTCTAGTAAACCAAGTTTCAGTACCTTTTCCAGCCAGGAAATGAACAATTTTCTGTCTGCTCGCTTGCGAGAAGCGGGAAGTTATGATATTTTTTCAACCAAAATCAAGTTGATCTCTAAGAGAAAAAGGTTGACGGAAAATCTGATTTGTGAGGCGTCGCGGCGCATGAGAGCGTGTGGAAAATGAGATTTTCTCTCTAAGACACTTTGCAGAAGTTATGTAAGTGGTTTCAGAAAGTGGGGTTATTTATGATCTCTTCATTTTATGATGCAATTGGGATGTCATGTTTTAGGGATCGCACTATAAAAACCTGTTTCTGCATTGTTTTCAAAATTTGAAATTTATTTTCTAACGCAACAACTTTTTAATTGTGAAGTACGATGATCGCACGTTTGTTTCACCAACACATTTTCTCAAGATGAAATTAGAATATATATTTAATGTTATGATTGGAACACCATTTCCTTCAGACTATGCTTTTCAAATTTTTCTTTGCATATTTATTGACTTGACCACCTGTTTATGAACGATAAATGATACTATAAATTTAATTTTATAATTGCTCTTAAGAGGATGAAAAGGAGCAATACAGCCTTCCTGACAGTACTTGCTGGATCAAACTAAGTAAATATATATTACAGATTCTGCTATGAACGTAAAGAATTGGTCACTGCAACTGTTCTTATCGTCTATATGAAAATAGAACTAGCCTACCCCAGATGACAAGAGAACTACCAAACCATGAACTGAAATGTTGTTGAATATTTCTTGCTATTACAATAAATAAATACCCCCGTCGCAGCAAACCTGCGTACTCAGCGAATTTCTGATGCATAATATATGTCTTAATACCACATAAAGCCGCATACCAAGTTTCATAAAAATATATGCACATATAAGCGATTTTAAAAATTATCCATAAGAATAACATTAGTAATGGGTACGTAGGTTTGCTGAAACAAGGAACACAAACAATTGGTTTTGATGCAAACATAAATAGAATTTAACTAGGCGAAGCCACATACCAAGTTTCATCAATATTCAATCATAAATAAGCGCTATATAACATTTTAGTTATTCTCCATAAGAATAACATGGGGGCTGAGTAAGCAGGTTTGCTGCAACAAGGAACAAAAAATGGGTTTTTATGCAATTATCAATATAACTTAACCAAGTGAAGCTACATACCAAGTTTTATTAATTTATGTTCATAATTAAGGGAGTCATTACATTTTACTTATTCTCCATAAGAATAACATGGGGGCTGAGAACGCAGGTTTGCTGCTACGGGAATAATCAACAAAAAATCAATTTGTTGTGCAAATATCAGTATATCAGTACTACGTGAAGCCTCATACCAAGTTTCATCAACATACATTCATAAATAATCGAGATATCAAATTTTATTTATTCTCCATAAGGATAACATTGGACAACGTACTGTGTTTAGCACTTTGAATATCTCAGCAACGGTTGGGCATAGAATCACAATTTAAACACCAAAATGATTGTTTTGTGGAACTGAACAGATTGGTAAAAGCAAATGTGAAGTTTACATTCAAATAAACTAAGGAAAAGCCAAAAACCTTTTTTGCATAAGATTAACATGGGAGATTTTATGAGTAGGTTTTTTGGATTTTCTCTGCAACCACTTAACCTAGGTTAATAATTCAAAATACTATATTATTTGTGTTTTTAAGCTCAATAACATGGTCAAAACCAAAATTAAGTTTTAAAAAAATTGTAGGGTGAAAAATGCAAAACACTGATTTTTGGAAAATTTAAAACCCCCATAAACCCCCCTTCCCATGGTCCGATTTTTCTGGTTTTCGAATTTAAAGTCATGAATGTCATTTTACACATTTGAGCCAAATTTCATCGAAATCAGACGTATTTTACTCAAGTTATCGCATTCACGGACACTCACACACACACACACACACACACACACACACACATACACGTTTGACGGTCGGGGTGAGATCCACGTTGTGAAACAGCAAGATGAGATCCGGCTGAAGGAGAGCTTTTTAAGGAAATCTGGAATTAACTTTTTGAAAGAAATACTTACAGATTACACAAGTAACATTGTCTATGCAATTTTCTTAAATCTCACAATAAGATATTTACTATCTCAGTGAGATCCGGTATGTAAGGCTTAGTGAGATCCTACTGACCTTGAACGAAATGGGGGGGATACACACATTAAGTAGCCCAGGCCTTTGGTGAGATCCGGTGGTAACAGTGTTGCCAGATGTAATATGGAACAGCACAACGTTGTATTTGCTCGATAAATGTTCGCGGCTAGTTCCCAAACGCACAACGCACTCGTTCCACCTTTGTGTGGTCGGGCTGAGATCCATCCCTTAAACTTGTCTCTCTGGCATGAACTGTACTATTTGGTCCATTCAAATAGTGATTTTACCAGACAAGTTTTTGGGGGTTATGTTTTCTTCGATTCATTGTTGTTTTGGGGTGCTGGATTCAAATAAAAGATTGTTATCTTATGAAGTTTCTTGACGGAACATTGTAAAAATCTCATTTCCGGAGGATTTTTGCTTATAACTCGAAAACGGTTAATTTCGCGTAAGTATATATTTTTCTAAATTGAAGTATTTAAAAAAATATACTTTAAAAATACGGTTATAATTAGAAACAAAATTTATACGTATATGTTTAGCTTCCAAGTCCAAGTCCAAGTCCAAGTTAAAATATTATGGAGATTCTTAAATAAATCCACCAGCAAAATCTACGGATTTGAATCTTTTTCTGGTATAAAATAGATGGTTTTGGCCTAGTAGTTATGTCATCAAATATTTTCCTTTGGTTGAATGTGTTTTTATCAATGCTGAAGGGACCTTGAATTGTTTAGCTTCCAGGGAAGCTAAAACGTAAGCTCCAGCTAAGGGAACCTTCCAGGGATGTAAGCTCTTTGTCGATCAGCCAATTTCCAACCACTACTCGAGGCTAGTCTTAAAATATGAAATGTGTACAAAATTTGCTTCATTCTGACAAATTAAAATTGTCGGCCGCCATCTTGGATCCACCAATTTGGAATAATATATTTTTTTCTTATGTAAAGGTAGGGTTGTGACACATCATTTCCAACTGTTTTCCCACGCTGAAATCAATGCCGCAATGTTTTTTAAATATCACCTTTCGTTTTCATGATACTGTCAATTTTTGAAATGTTAAACAGAAGTCGTTTAATTTCATGAAAACTAAAGAAATAATAATTCTTGTTTACAGTAAGTCTGAGCAAATTATAGATTGGTGATTAACAGAATGCAAGGAATTATAAAAGGTCTATTTGGAAATTGGTTGTACTTGTAAAAGCTGTGAAAGTAATAAATATATATGTTAACTTTGATCTTATTTATTTAATCCTGTAAATCCTGTGGTATGGTGTTCGCTGGGAGCGGTTGTTAGTGTCATGGCGTTGGCTCGAGGTCATAGTTAGTGTCATGACTAGTTAGTGTCAGGGGTAGTAGATGTCATAGGGTTGGCCGGGGGCAGTTCTTAGTGTCATGGCGTCGGTTGGCGGGTAGTATATGTCATAGGGTTGGCCGGCAGTTCTTAGTGTCATGACGTTGGGTGGAGGCGGAAGTTAGTGTCATGTTGTTGGATAGGGGCGGTAGTTAGTGTCTTGTGGTTGGCCGTGGGCGATCGTTAGTGCCATATGGCGTTGGCTGGGGATGGTAGTTAGTGTCGTGTGGTTGGCCGTGGGCGATCGTTAGTGTCATGGCGTTGGCTGGGGGCGGTTGTTAGTGGCATGGGGTTGGCTGTGGGTGGTAGTTAGTGTCATAACGTTAGCTGGAGGCGGTTATATATATCATGGGTTTGGCTGGGGGCGGTTGTTAGTGTCATGGTGTCGGCTGGCGGGTAGTATATGTCATAGGGTTGGCCGGCAGTTCTTAGTGTCATGACGTTGGGTGGAGGCGGAAGTTAGTGTCATGTGGTTGGATAGGGGCGGTAGTTAGTGTCTTGTGGTTGGCCGTAGGCGATCGTTAGTGCCATATGGCGTTGGCTGGGGATGGTAGTTAGTGTCGTGTGTTTGGCCGTGGGCGATCGTTAATGCCATGGCGTTGGCTGGGGGTGGTTGTTAGTGGCATGGGGTTGGCTGTGGGTGGTAGTTAGTGTCATAACGTTAGCTGGAGGCGGTTATATATATTATGGGTTTGGCTGGGGGTGGTTGTTAGTGTCATGGTGTCGGCTGGCGGGTAGTATATGTCATAGGGTTGGCCGGCAGTTCTTAGTGTCATGAGGTTGGGTGGAGGCGGAAGTTAGTGTCATGTGGTTGGATAGGGGCGGTAGTTAGTGTCTTGTGGTTGGCCTTAGGCGATCGTTAGTGCCATATGGCGTTGGCTGGGGATGGTAGTTAGTGTCGTGTGGTTGGCCGTGGGCAATCGTTAGTGCCATGGCGTTAGCTGGGGGTGGTTGTTAGTGGCATGGGGTTGGCTGTGGGTGGTAGTTAGTGTCATAACGTTAGCTGGAGGCGGTTATATATATCATGGGTTTGGCTGGGGGCGGTTGTTAGTGTCATGGTGTCGGCTGGCGGGTAGTATATGTCATAGGGTTGGCCGACAGTTCTTAGTGTCATGACGTTGGGTGGAGGCGGTAGTTAGTGTCATGTGGTTGTCCGGGGGCGATCGTTAGTGCCTTGGCGTTGGCTGGGGGTGGTTGTTAGTGTCATGGCGTTGGCTTGGGGGTAGTTAGTGTCATCTGGTTGGCCCGGGGAGATTGTTAACGCCATGGCGTTGGCTGTGGAGGGGGGTGGTAGTTAGTGCCATGACGTTGGCTGTTTGGCTGGAGGTGGTTGTAGATGTCATGGGTTTGGCTGGGGGCGGTTTTTAGTGTCATGGGGTTGGCTGTGGGTGGTTTTAGGTGTCACATTGTTCCCGGGAACTTATTTTATTTCTTCAAATTTAATTTTTCTTCTGTAATGCATGTTGAACTCTCGTGGAGAATACTGAGCAAAATTGTTGTTATTAATACTATTTTTAAATGAACTTAGCTTCGACAAACCTAACTCTTAAAAGAGGTTTTTGTCCTAAAAACTATGTAAAACTTTTTAGTTGAGCGACAGCCCTCCCATGTTAAAACAGGTATTATTTAAAACTCTGCCAAGAATTTATTTTAAAATTTGGCATACTCGTGGGTTTTATCATTATCTAGCAATTTCAGTGATTAGACTTTTCATTTAGGTCCTTAAATTAATTTATTTTTAAAAGGTAAAATTCACATTTTTATGATTCTTTAGAAAAAATTAAACATAAAATCAAAATTCTACTCACTGAAGTCGTTTAATTATTTTTTAGCGAATTTCCCCTATAGGGAAGAAACTATTACCGTAGGTGTCATAGTAAGACTTAAGCCCGAGACCATAATAATTTTTTGTTTTGAGGTCCCCAGATGACAAAAACACTATTCGTTCAAATTTATATATATATATGTGTGTGTGTGTGTGTGTCCGTGAATGCGATAACTTGAGTAAAAAACGTCCGATTTCGATGAAATTTGGCTCAAATGTGTAAAATGAAATTCGTGACTTTAAGTTCGAAAACCAGAAAAATCGGGCCATGGGAAGGGGGGTTTATGGGGGTTTTAAATTGTTCAACAATCAGTTTTTTGCATTTTTCACCCTAAAATTTTTGAACAACTTAATTTTGGTATTGACCATGTTATAGTGCTTAAAAAACATTAATATCGTATTTTGAATTACTAACCTAGGTTAAGTGGTTGCGGAGAAAATAAAAAAAACCTACTTATAAAATCTCCAATGTTAATCTTATGGGAAAAAGGTTTTTGGCTTTTCCTCAGTTTATTTTAATGTAAACTTCACATTTGCTTTTACCAATCTGTTCAGTTCCACAAAACAATAATTTTGGTGTTTAAATTGTGATTCTATGCTCAACCGTTGCTGATATATTCAAAGTGCTAAACACAGTACGTTGTCCAATGTTATCCTTATGGAGAACTAGCTGTGTACCCGTCCTTCGTACGGGTTGTATATATATGGTAGATTATCTAAAAAAAATAACAACCCATATAATTTTACAATATTAAAATTACATTTAACACTTTTAAAGTAGAATTAAATTAAAGTTAACGAAATATACTATGGCAGATAGTTCGGGTACTGTTGCCAAGTCGAGGAACTCTGTCGGGTAGTGAACGGTGTGGTTTTTGCGACTCCAAATCGGTACACGTAACACTTTGGATTCGATTTTAGAAATAAAAGAACTCAAGTACAACAAAATATTAACCCTGTTTAATTTAACATTTTAAATACTTTGATACATTAATCTTTACATTCAAATAAATTAATAGTAATTTAACGAAACATTAAACTTTAAATACATTGACAAACCACTTTTAAAATCACCATTCTTGCCAGGTCCTGTTTTCATTATAATTGTAATTAAACCATTTAAACTTGGAAAAATCATATGTTTTAAAAACGTATGACTACTTGATTTGATTTAAATAAATGTAAATCAGTATACGAACTGTTCTAACAGTGGTCATGGTTAAATGAACGGTATTAAATAATGCATATGTTCGTTCCTCCCTTTGGAATAGACCTACATTTGTGTTGATCTCCGTTGCTTGTTCATTGGTGGACGTGAGGATGGCACAATCACAGAGCCAGGCACTTTCCAGATTAAACTGTTTATGAACCTCGGTGTAACAAACTGTCAGTCAATAAATCCTGTGATTCATCGATAGTGCCGAGTGAAGGATAGATGTTTCTGAGACTTAATTTGTTTTTCAATGTCCCAATCTCAACTTTTAAAAGCGCGTAAGAAAACTGCTCAACCCCTTAATCTTCTCAAAAATACATTTTCATATTTACTGTTAAGTTCAGACGCTCAGTGGTCGGCTACATAAAATATATTTTTAGAGAGGCGTAGACTCGTCCACTCATGTCTCACTTACGACAAAGGGTCTGTGTGAAATCTCCAGAGAACAACACCGTGACTCCACATGATGTTGTTTCTTATTTACTTTAAGGCATCAAATTTCAGCTCTACTGGTTGAGTAGTTGGTGTGTTATGACAAACACGCTTATATTAAAGGTCATTGGGCCAGAGTCCTTGAGTATATTTGTGTCTGGAGTAGGTAATGTCTGCACTGAGCTATCAGCTACATTCCTACCGAATTTCAGATCCATCAGTCCAAGAGTATGTGCAAGATTGTTAAAATATTGTATTTTGAAATTCCGGGGGGCGAACCCCTTAAACAACTTCGTAACAGGAATAGGCTTGCGTTTTTTCTGATGAATTAGTTAAGTTCCTACCGAAATGTAACTTACAAAGGTCCAGTAAATACTAATACTCATAAAATTGCCATAAAAGTAAATTAGCGAAGAACCCTATAGGACTTTTTTAAACGTATTCTTATTGTGAATCTGCAGCATAAGGCGAACCACCATCCAAAATTGTATCTTCAATAGACATTGTCGTTTCTTAGATAAGTGATCACTATGTCAGTGAGTGCATGAGTCTGACAAATATAGATTTAGATCATATATCCACTTATGTTATTTATTACCAATCTTCACTCAACGTTTTAAAAAATAACTAAAAAAACAATTTTTAGAATAACTATTCCATCATCTGGTTCAATATAAATCAATGCTTTGTCCATAAGAATAGCATAGGACCTTTAAACCCTTATAGAGCAGTGTCCTAAGGTAATTTAAAACAATCAAATTAGTCTAAAACCTTCTAACGCACATATAGAACATAGAAAAAAGTTGCATAATAATCGGTGCACCCGTTTTCCTGTGAAAAGCGAACAAAAAAATGACCAAAACCGCACAAAATCATGTTTTTGAGCGGCCGCCATTATTAGTGAATTTCCTTTGGAAAGTGAACTATTAGCATGACCCGCACGGTGAAACTTAAGCCCGGGAACACCATAGAAGTTCCTAACGTGACCCCCTGAACACGTTTTGGGGGGTCGTTCAAAATTGTATATATATATATATATATATATATATATATATATATAGACATATATATATATGTGTGTGTTTGCACTCTAGCGGTCGCATTTTTTGTCCGATTTACTTCAAATTTGGTAGGGACGTTCCTTTCTGTAATCAGTTGGACAAGTTCGTTGGGCAAAACAATCGGAACACTCTAAACCCTTTTTTGGGGATTAATTTTTCAAATTTTGGGTTTTTGGGCCCAAAAAGGGTCAGAAAAGCCCCGTATGTAAAATTAATTCATGTAAAAAGATGGGAATTAGTAAGGCAAAAGTTTTAAGCCCTCTCTCGTCATTCTAGCATAAATATTTATCGAGTTATTAAAGAAAATGTGTTTCGACTAAACACAGTACGTTGTCTTATGGGGGTTTTACACTATAAAAGCCTGTTATTCCTTTGTTAGAGTACTTTCATCATCCCCAGCAACCTCACGCCTACTTTCAAGCCTGCCTGGACCTTCTCCTAACATTATAATGCGCAAAATTGTATTCCCAGCTTTGCAGGTAAATGAAACCAGGAGCATCAGAACAGCCAAAAAATCACTGTTTTAAGATTTTAATACAAATTTGAATAAATGTATATTTTTACACTGATTTTGAGTTTTAAAAGTTTTTAAGTGGAAATTCACTTCCCTCACGTCAGCGTGCTGCGTGCGAACTCGTTTTTTTTAAAGGCGTATGCCAGTTTATAGTGCCCTAAAACCTTCTCACGCATATATAGAACAAAGAAACAAAGTTTCAATAATGTCAGTGCACCCGTTTTTTCAGTGAAAAGCGAACAAAACCCGTCCTTGAGCGTTACCGGCAGATAGACGGACAGACATAAATTGAGATAAGATTTGTTTTGGTTTCCCTAGGGTGTAAAACGTGGAAATATGCAACAGTTTCATAATTCCAAGCAATGTACAGACAAAACTCTAATTTTATTTATATAGATTAACTATACGGTATATTGAAATAAATATATTTTATATATATATACTTTGATGTACACGTTCTTCGCACAGGGGTTTTCCTTACCCGTGCTATAGTCAATGCAAATTGCATTTTAGTTAGCTTGAAACAGCTGTTGTTCTTGCTTCTGCTCTTTAAGCTGTCAAATGTAAGTGCCCTCAGCTGTTCGCATTACAGTTTCTGAATGTTTACTTTCTTATGAAATGTAAACATTGAAACTTAGAACGTTCACGGGGCGTAGCCCGAGGGGATTTTAAGGAAGTGAATAGGCCTATGTGTTGCATGGGTTCAAGATCTACCTTTGTGTAAAGTTTCAGCCCAGTCGGTTAAGTAGTTTTTGCGTTCACCCGGAACATAGACAGACAGACAGACAGAAACCACCTCTTCTTTATAATATTATAGATAGATAAATAAAATTTGATATCTCGATTATTTATGAATGTATGTTGATGAAACTTGGTATGTGGCTTCACGTAGTACTGGTGCACAATATTTGCACAACAAATTGATTTTTTGTTGATTATTCCCGTAGCAGCAAACCTGCATACACAGCCCCCATGTTATTCTTATGGAGAATAACTAAAATGTTATATGGCACTTATTTATGATTGAATATTGATGAAACTTGGTATGTGGCTTCGCCTAGTTAAATTATATTTATATTTGCATAAAAACCAATTGTTTATGTTCCTTGTTTCAGCAAACCTACGTACTCATTACAATGCTATTCTTATGGATAATAATTAAAATCGCTTATATGTGTATATATTTTTATGAAACTTGGTATGCGGCTTTATGGGGTATTAAGACAAATATTTTGCACTGGAAATTCGCTGAGGATGCAGGTTTGCTGCGACTGGGGTATTCTCTTTCAAATAAGTCATATACCAAAAAATCTTATTATCCGTTGAATTTGAAATTTAACATTGCTCTTTTGCTCTTAAAAAATAAAATATATAACATCTTATACATTAAATTATTAACGGAGAGTAGAAACAAATGTTTATCATTATTAAATATAGACGAACATACTTATACTTTTAATGCTCAAAGAATTAGTGAACGTTTTAGGCAGCAGTAATTCTGCTCCTTTCCCACGCTTTACACTATACTTTCATTTCAACATTTTTGATTACTTAGAAAATTGTCAATGAAATAATGTTTTTGGATTTATTATGTAGAGATAAAATATGAGACGTTGCCAAAATTATAACACACAATTAAAAATCAAATAAAAACAAATTTTTGAACGAATCCTTAATTGATTTAAACTTAATAATAATTAACTTAATTTGTTTACACACGATATAGGATATAAGGGAAACATTTGCCTATTGAAATTGAACTCCCAATAAAGCCAGTATCAAGAGCCTATATTTTACAACATTTAAATACTTTTTTGTTAGTTTAATCCTATATAGAGTTTAATATTATTATACATATAAACAAATATGAGACAAAAATTAAAAATTGAGCCAAAAGGACACAGCAGCTGTTTAATAAATTAAAACTATTATTCAAAATTAATCCATTTAATTTTTATTTTTTTATGTACATTTGTGAGGCCTGAAAACACATAGTCAATATGTGTTTATATTGTCGCGGGGTAAAATAATAATGGAATATCTAAAAACAACTAAATTACGGGTGGCTTATTTGCAAAAAATGTTTTTAGTGCCTGATTAAAATGCGATCCACATCTATAACGGGGTTATCCTCTCACCACGCGCCGGCAGCAGACGACTTTGCAACGAATGCAACAATCGAGAGAAAACATCTCGATTGTACAAACCTCTCGCTAGGCACTCGAAACAATCGATAAGCGGAACCTCTCCAGAAGGAACATTTTGATTGTTTTAACCTCTCGCAATCGCGCATCACTATGTCGAAGAAGTCGTCAGCCCATGTCCACGAAGAAGGATTTCCCGCCATCAACAGTATAGTGTGCATAACCGACGCTAGCGCGACGTGGTGGCGTTTTACGAAAGCTCATGCACACGCACACTTTGGAAACATCCAGCTCTGTGAGATCCACTTGATTTCGGGTGGTTTCGGGCATTTCCGTGATCCTCTCGTCATCATGAGGACGAATAACAGGCTTTCGCGTTCTGAGATCCAGGGGGTGGATCTCACGGCGCAAAACGGATCTCGCGGTGTGCGTGTGTTAACATACAACGGATCTCACCCCGTCCCCTTTACAAACCCACACACACACACACACACACACACACACACACACACACACACACACACACACACACACACACACACACACACACACACACACACACACACACACACACACATATATATATATATATATACATATATAAATTTGAACGAATAGTGTTTTTGTCATCTGAGGACCTCAAAACAAAAAATTATCATGGTCTCGGACTTAAGTCTTACCATGAGACCTACGGTAATAGCTTCTTCCCTATAGGGGAAATTCGCTAAAAGGTTATAGGTTTTCTCAACTTAGTTAGCGTTCTTTAAAATTTTCATGCATTTTGTAATGTTAAAGGAATGCATAGCACGCGTTTGCGAAAATTGTCATCAGTTAAAAACTGTAAAAATAAATCTATAATTTTTTCGCCTAAAAAACTAGTTATGTATTTGCATAGTTGGTAAAATAATTATGCCTCAACTAAACTGGCGTAATAACCTTTTTAACTTAATTGAACTTAGTTTTGATCATATTAAAATACTACAGCATATACAAAATATATACTTTTAGACAAATATTTATCTTATACATAATTAGCTGATAATTTGAATCCTATCTTCTTTGAAACGCTTAGTAGTGCTATAAAGTGGAAAAAGTAGTTATTCTTGTTGAATACTTCTTTGATAATTGACCTTTGAATAACGTGTAAGGGTTTAAAAATTTACTTAAAACTCCCACCCAACCAACCTATACCGCAAACATGATTAAACACGAGCATAATCCAGTACATTATTACAACGAATTGTTCATTTAAAACTACATTTTTTTTATGAACTGAATACAATTTCTAAGGTCCGACTTATTTATATTTACGTGTGTTTCCCATCTCAATTTTAATCCATACGAACTTCATTATAAGTGTATTGAGTGATAATAATATATTGGGATTCGCTCCTTGTAATAAAGAGAAAAGTTAAAAAATATCAAGTAAAAAGGGATACAAGCGAATTCCCTGCCTTGAAGATATAAGCGAATAAAATTTATGTAGTGATTCTTACTAGCCAAACACGCATAGTGTGCTGAGCCACCATGTCCACATTGTCCTTGCTTTATTGTGAAAGATTTATTGAAGCTACGTTTATCTTGCTACAGAAAAAATAATCGTAAAGCTATAATAATATTTTGTTATAAAACTAAAAAAAATACTTTTTATGGTAAATTGACATTTTGTAGAAACTAAAATTTAAAGGAATTTGTAGTCACATAGTTTGCAAATAATGTGAAGTACTTTAGTATTGAAAGAGGCTACTTTTTAATATTAATTATTTGGTAAGCTGACGTATCTAGGTAGCCTACTTCAATTTATAATCTATTGTTACAATATCAATAGGGTAATAGCCATCACGTCCTAAGATGCTAATTAAAATTGTTTCTGCTTAAACCAATTGTTTTTCAACTAGACAGATTAGTATAATTACTTACTCGATAGCGGTTCTTAAATCTCGGAAAAATGTTTACAGTACTTTTCTTTACAACTCTTCATTCAAAGGGTATAAGTGCGCGAATCAAGAGTTGGTTCGCTTGTTAGCCGAATCAATAGTGGTTTCCAACCCAGCCGCTAGGAGGAGTACGAGTCACTCTCAACAGTGCTGCCATCCCTCCTTTGATGCGACAACTACACAAGCTTTTACTAGATGTAGTACTATTTTTTATAATTCAAATGTACAATAATTACTTTGTAATTTCATAAACCATCAGTTTAAACAAAAAATTGGGTTTGAAAGCTTGCACGGAAATTATGATAAATATAGTTGAACGTGATATGAACAAGAATTAAGTGAGGCGAATAAGATAATGTTATAAGCCATATAAACGATAAGCCCACTGTCAGCTATTCTATGATTATCGAATGAGTACATTGCTGGCTGTTGGAAGCAGTTAAGAGAGATAAATCATTCAAACGTACGTGACTTTTCTTCAAGTCAGATGGTTTGCTTTCATTGTAGATGAAAACATTTTCTCCACTGCCTCTCTACATTGCGATCGAAGCCATTCACTGCTTCAGGCGCACTATCATGATTAAACCAAACTTTTACTGACCCTCTGCAAATGAAGTTTCTATTCTCAAGTAATTTAATAATTCATGTATTGACCACTTAGTACCGGCCTGGATCGATAAACTAAACGATAGCAATAACGAAATGGCTGATAACAGTAAGAGTAGGAGGAAAACCAATGTTACCTAATAAATTCTCTTATTGTTAAATATCAACCTTTCCAAAAACAAACTGGTCTATTTTACTTGCCAAGTATCTATTACTTTTTCGCCTTTCTATTCATGGCGAGTGAATTAGCTTCAACCAACTACATTTCTGTTTGGGACTGATTTCTTGGTACTGATGTAAACTTCATTTGATATTATATCTCGATCATAAGAGTTGTCTATCCTACGGTTATAGTTTTACTACCGTATTTGAGTATCGGTTTAAATTACCTTGCTGTCAAGTGTCTTTTTATCATCGTAGTGTAACGTAAACTACAAAGCAAAACATTCTTGTGTGTTGTGAAAATATAATAAATAAATTAGAAATTAAATAAGTTGATATGAAGAGTATTTTAATTGTAATTTTTGACAACGCAGTGCGTCATTTATTCATAATCGCCCACCATTATTATCAAAACATGTATTGTATGTTCAACTAGCGCTTTACAAATTGTTACGTTCTGGCATTACTTTACCAAAGACCAAATACCCCAATACCCCAATACCCTCAATAGCCCTATAGCCCAATACCCCAATACCCCAATAACCCAATACCCCAATACTCCCAATAGCCCAATACCCCAATACCCCAAATACCCCAAATACCCCAATCTTACTTTGTTGGTTACATATGTGATGATATTCTCCGTTGAGGGTTAGTTTGATGACTTTTGTTTTAACTGCTTGTAAGAGCCACCTTTTATATCTTATGCAACATTACTTATGATTAAAAATAATAACTAACGTTTATTTAGTTTGACAGGGAAATATTGTTTTATCACAGAAAGATACGTTTTAGACATTTTAGATCAATTCAAATTAAATCATATATAATAATAGCGTGTACAAGGCGACGTGTAACCACCTATTCCAAGTAACTACTAAACGTAGAGAGGCCAGGTTGGTGTCAAAAGATTTCCCTTAGGCCCAGGATGATGAAAAAATACGACATCCTACATTTATTTAGTTATAAGTTTGTAAATGGCAAAAAACACAGTTTTTATTTTGGCAATTTTTCATCAATCATTTTGTTTACCGTACCATTTTTCCACTTTCCCTTCTTTGCATCCAAATTCAGTACGCCAGCTGAGTAAAGTTAGCAAGTTGTGTTTGTAAACAAAGCAGACAACTATTCTCAATTAAATTTAGGTTTTTGGATTGAAATTGGCAGGCAATAAGCAACACAAATTATATGCTGAGTAGAAATAGAGTTTATAATACTGTATAAAAGTGGCAGAAAAATGCATTGTAATTCAAATCTATATTTAAGTACTCTATATTCTCTATTTAAACTTCTAATTCGTTTCCTTTAATGTTGCAGTAATAATTGTGTTTTATTACTGATAATATAACTAAAGATAGATTTTTCCTTTGTTTAATCACGGGTCACGGAAATTATTACGACAAAGCGACAGTATAGCAGTTCACTTCTGAAATTGTAGTCTTTGTTGTTGTTGCAGTTTCTATTGTGTTGTGTAAATATGAACAATTAATAGATTTGTGTAAACTACTATGATGTTAGCCATTATTCTTTCTAAAGTACGATTTGAATATGAGTATAAAAAAACCATGATTAAAGACACAAATACACTATTCAACAAAATGTAAGTGGGGTGGGGGGTTATTCGTTATGCTGATGATAAAATGCGAAGGTAAAAGTTAAGGCAATTTGTATAGTTCAATAAACAATTTTAAAGTCCAAAATTCAGTTTGATTTCACAGAGTCGTTCTCTGCTATATAATATACCTTCTTCGCTATATTGGATGAAATTGGGTGAAGGCAGATGAAACTCTGGTAAGAAATTTTGATAAAAGGGATAAGAAAACTAAGGACTATGGACCTATCCTACTATTAGCATTGAATACATAAATTTTTATTCAGTTTATCTAATTATGTGTTTTTTGTTGGTCTGTCTTTAGATTGTTTGTATGTCAGCAGATAAAATTCAATTAAGTGTTGGTAAATATGTAGACTGTGTTTATCTTTTGGTTATAAAAACAAGGAAAGCAGTTAGGTAATATGTATTGCATATTTGAGCCCAAATAAAAAACATTTAATACGAATACAATTTTACTCCAGTTTTTAAGGAACAGAGTTTGGCTTCAAGTTACATAAATCTGCATCAGTTTCAATATCCTAAACTAAACTAACAACAAAGTTTAAACTAAACCATCGAATACTTCTTTTGGGCTATTTGTGTGCAGGTGTAATAACTTTTTCGTAAAAAGAATTTTGACACATGCTAATGGATATTTTAATATGCAATATGCTTTGTTACAACAGCATCTTACAATTTTGCACGGTGATTTCCCATTTGATTACATCCATTTCAAATTAGCGTTTTAAATAACTAACAGATATTTATTTATAGATTTGTAAAGATCAATTTTACTAATGAAAACTATTTGCTCGTTGTTTAAGCCCGACATTTTTGACGGTCTAATAAAAGCTAGGGTTTTAATGAAGTATTTTATACCACTAGTACTCTGTATCATGAACCTAATTGCAACATAATAGTTACTACTAGACGTGTATAAACCCTACCAAATAAAAGATGAGTTCGTTGAGACAGGTAGGTAATAATGTTCGTGGTGAGTGGAATAGCACCATAAATGGATAAAAATTTTATGATTAAAGTAATCGCGGCTGTGATAACGTTTAAAAGTAGATTACTTTACGTAACTGAGGTTTACAACTTATCCCAGTCATAACTCTGGGAGGAACAGGCGAGTCCTCTTAGGAGTACCTGATAGCACAAGGTACAGGCCATGATGGGGACTCTGTTTTTACTATTGTATCTAACTCTTGACAAGGGTAAGTTTACTTGCACCCATATTCAAAGACAACTTGAAACATACTTTTTTATTATGACTACCGAATGGAATCATTATTGCAATTCTGACTTTTTCTAACTTTGTTGAAAATGTTGTTGTATGTATTGAATATTATATTAATCGTGTTTTAAACTAATAGCTTAGTTCAGTAATCAAATTTGCTTACATAAAAAGCTATGAATTATTGGTTGAATATTTAATCTAATATAAAACCAACAACAGAAAAGGTATCACGCTGCAAGCAACATAAAACAATGCCTGGATGGTGTTACGTTATTGAATTACGAACACACATTGACGGACACCGAATCATTGTCTCTGCTAATACATAGATTCCTTCACTTCGTTCCGTCATCAATTAATACACGGGTTGAAACGCTAAGTTCTCAGTGACTACTGAACCGATTTACAAGATTTGTGTGTCAAATTAAAGGAGATAATGCGTTAATTGGCCGAATTTGGCCACCATTCACGTTCGTTCTTAGGGCTTCGCCCCACAGCCCTTCAAAAGTTACAATGTTAATCTATGGAAGGACAGTAACCGTTGAAATTGAGCATTTGACAGCTGTTAAATGTAACAAAACACAGTAACATAAGCAAGATCAGCTGTTTTAAGCTAACTTCGGGAATGGCATAACAATTTAAACTGCTCGAATTCGAGCAACTGGATTAGCTAGTATATATATTTAAAACTCAGTTGGAAAAATAATATAAATGTTTTGCGTGAAATTATCAACTAAAAATCTGTTTCTCCACTATAAATCTTTCTTTTTAATTTCCAAATGAATATTTTGTGCTGTCAACTACACCTTATTTTACGACCGATATTGATGAAAGGGGTATTTAAATCAAATTAAAAGGATTTCCCCCTCGATAATAAGATAGTATTACCTCCTAAAGGCTCCATCCCAATGGCCCTCACAGTTCCCAAGTTATTCGTAAGAAAGAAAGATTTCATTGGGTTTATGTACCCTGTTATTGAATAAGTAAGATGTATTTCTAATACACACTGTCATTTGTAGTTTAATTTTTTCATTCAGATCCTTGAGAGGAAAAGGGGACACTGGTCATTATACTTTATAAATGTTACAATGCAATGAATTTCATCAGCCACCCCTATACATTGTGACTCGCCTGATGATAACAGGAGTGATTTTTGAATCAGTCACCTTTTTCAACATTCTATGCTCATGTACGTGTACTAGTTAACTACATTATAATTGTAAACAAATTTGTATAATGTTTTAAATTGTAATTATAACCTCACACATAACATGCTGCTACTATGTCCACGGAATATATTTCACATTGCTTATTAACAGTGTTCTGCGACCTTCCCTGTCAGCCCGGCCCGGGGGCGCCAGGCGAGGGCGCCGTGTGCGTCTGTAGCGCCCTCTACTGCGACACCGTGGGGCGCCCTCCTAGACTACCCAGGGGCGGCTACTACCACTACCTCACCTCTCACGCCAGCCCGGGCTTCTCCCGGGGAACCGGTTACTTCACCTGGGCCACGTCTCAAGATCAAATCGGTAACTAATATAACAACATACTGCACAGTTGTATGCTGACAATTAATTATTATTTGGCCTGAATGAATAACGCAAAGATATTAGTTTTGTACTTTTAGTTTTTTAATATTTCCTGCCTTAATTTTAACATTTTTAAGTTTTAGGTATTCACAACTTTTTAGAGGGCATGTTGGATTTATTTCCTAATACTAACAATGTTAACTACGCGCTCAAAATGTCTTCAATAAATGTGATCAAAAACTGCACTTGCCAAAAATATTCTATTATGAGAAATGTATAAATATTATCTGAGATTAGGGAATCCAAGCCCGAACGATATTTTCAATCCGGGGATTACGGGATTGAAAAAACAATCCCGGGATTGGCCTTATTTAAAAAAAGCTTGGACAAATGCGATTAAGTTTACTTTTGTATATGTTGACGATAATTATAGTAAATTAATGTTATTTCGTTTATTAAAAATACAAAACAATTATTTAAATAGCACAAATGATCAACGGTGAAAGATGACAATTACCCCATTAGTACTATTACGTTTGGTCTCATTTTGGGTAGGGCTTCCGGGTGTGCAATGAACTAGTAAAGCAACTCAAGATTGGGTTTTTAACACTCTAATATGTATTTAAATTGACAGAAACACACTTTCAAAAAGTGTCCATGAACAAATACTTCCACGTAAATATTAATGATTAATATAGCTGAAGCTGCAGGTAAACGAAATTATTAACTGATTACTAAGACAAATGATGAAAAATGCTTCTTGATAAAACAAAACTACTGTATCCGTTCAATAAACACAGTACTTTCATAATAAAATCATGTAATAATAAGTAAAAAATCTAAAAGTAATCGAGTAAACATTACTTTAAAAAAATTCCGATGTTGTTATTTTAATGAATTTACTTATTATTATTTTGGGATCAAAACAAACTAAATTTGTTCCTAATAAAATGAAATAAACGGTATCAGGAAACTGACACATACTTTCTCCCTTTTAGCCCAACTTTAATGAATAAATTACTTTTTATTTACTAAATAAAGAATACAAAGCACGGTCGAATGTACAGAAAATCTTGTAAACAAGTTGTTTTAAAAAACATCCACCCAAATCCCTGCTTTGGAGGCACTACAGGATCCATTGCTACACTCGTGGTTTTAAGAGGGGAAATGCCCCCTATTCCCCCCCAGGGATATTAAGGGGCAATATATTTCGAATTAACTCTGTTGGTCAATGCTAAATTGACAAGCATATCAAGTTTGAATGAAATTGATCCGTAAATAAGAGAGAAATAGTAATTTTTGTATTCCCCATAAGAATAACATTGGACAACGTACTGCGTTTACTGCTAAATGAAAATTTCAATTTTCTCCGAAACCAGCAATCGTAGAATAGTAATTCAAAATACTAAATTATTTAGTTTTTTGAGCTCTTTTTAATGGTGAACAGTAATATTTTTTTATATTTATGTATTTTTATGAAAAATCGAAACAACTAAATTTTTGATGTTTTAAGTCCTGTAATTTTTGAACCCGAATTTTTACAGGTATGCGGATGGTGTCTTTTTGTTGGAAAACTAAATTTCTACAAACGACTAAAGTTTAATCAAAATCGTTAGAGCCGTTTTTGAGAAATTTTGATTTTTCATGTTTTTTGGCGGTTTTTGGGGGATAATTACCCATAAAAATCAAAAATTCAAAAAATGAAAAAAACACCTGGAGATATCGTGGATAAGTACCTACATACCAAATTTCATCAAAATCGGCCCATTGGTTAGGGCTCTAGCTCTGTACACATCCACACAGACACACACACACACACACACACACACACACACACACACACACACACACACACACACACACACACACACACACACACACACACAGATAGACAGACAGACATCACGTAAAAACCACTTTTTTGGGTTCAGGGAGCACCAAAACGAATATTTCCACTAACAACTCAAATTCGAAAATTTTGACGAAAAAATACTTTCTCCATATACTATGTATAGAGGGAGAAAGTAGAAGGATCAATTATCATAAAAAGGCATAATTATCTGACAAACATCACCTACCCTATTCAGGTAAAATCTGATTGTTTCAAGTGACTAAGAAATTTGATTAAAATATACAACCTACAGTTAATATATAAGAAATAAAAATCATCAAATCAAGAAGTTTTGGTTTATAACTTTATTAATGCAGTTTAATAGTGATTTATTACGGTTACATCAGTTAGAAAAATATCACCTGTATTGCTAACTTGAGACAATTTAGCAATCCCGAAAATCCCGGGATTCGGCGTTTGAACCCTGGGACTGAAGAAACCGTAAAATTGGGCGGGATCCCGAGATTGTATCCCCTATCTGAGAATTAAGACCCTGTATGACTTGAGAATACAATAATGTTTTATGTTACCTGGTTTTCCGATGATGGCCCTTTCTATTCCTGTATTAGTGACCGCTTTCGGGAAGATTTTACCATGTTCTGTGTAAAATGAGTCAAACTGTACGTCTGTGTTGAGTCATCCGTGACACATTTAATACGTATTTTTAACGTTTCATGATCTCCTATGAGTGAACACGTGTTTGTTGGAGCCTGATGATGTAGTCCCGGAGAGGACCACAAGTACAAGGTGTATAGGTATAGGTGTACAACCTATGTGCTTCATTAAAAAAGTTATTTTGATTTCATTTGATTTGATTAAGCTGTAGCACATAGAAACTTCTCGACTATACCGGACTAGAAAATTTTACTGTCGGAAAAAAAGGAAATCTCTTTTTTCAAGATTTGTTCCCAAACTTTTTAGCGTTACAAAATTTACAACATAATGCTTGCTTTATTCAATTTCAATTTAAGATATTGAAAAATAATATCTGGTCTTAAATGATTGTCCAACGGTGAGGAATGAGTCCAACGTGACCGCTAAAATACCTTTTTTCAAACTATTCGCTATGCATTACTACTAGTTATGGCATTTCACATTTCTTTTGTAGATGTAGAGTTCACGATCAACTCTACGATACAGTACCAAACAATTCTCGGCTTTGGCGGATCCTTCACAGACTCCTCTGGAATAATGATCAGCAGTTTACCAGAAAAGGCACAAGAGCATTTCATTGAGTGAGTTGTTTTCTTATTTTCTTTGCATATAGGTTTAGTATCAGAGTAGTAGAAAATATGCATATCGGTGGCTACTTTTCTAAAGGGGATAGTTTTGCTTTGCACATTGGTTATTAAGATAAAAATTAATGACTATCAGGATATAGTTTATTTGTCCATATACTTAAAAAATAAAGCTAAAAATATAAAAGGAACGGTTTTCTATCTTTTAGATACTGTTTTAAAAATTGGTATTTTGATATTGTTAGTAACCAAATGCTGCGAAACCACTTAGTTATTTTTTGTTCTATATTATTTTAAACATGTGGAAGCCTATTGGAACTTCTGATAGAAATAATGTATTTGTGGTAATTTATTTATTAATTATACATGTACTAGTGTGCAATCATTACAGATTTAGAGATTTAATATATATCATGTAATGTAGCATGTAATTATGATAACTGTTAACATCCAAGCTTACTTACATAATAATTACCTAGATCATACTTCGGGCCATCCGGTATTGAGTACAACTTATGCCGGACGCCCATCGGAGGGAGCGACTTCTCCACCAGATGGTACACTCTAGCTGACGTGCCGGGGGATAAAGACCTTCAATACTTCGGCCTTACCGAAGAGGACCACAAGTACAAGGTCTATATAGGTATAGGTGTACAGCCTTAGATGTTAATAGGATCAGTCACATAAGAATAATTTCTTAGAGAAAACACTAACCATTACCTGAATTCCTAAAAACATAGCAAATATTACTTATTGATTATAATAAATTTATGAGAGGTTTTTAACAAATCACATTAGTTGTAAAATAATAAATAATGTTGGTTAACTTTTTTACCGACATTGACACCTGTTAAATAAATTATTTTGGTTAAATACGGAAAACAACATTTTCAAGAAAAACTTTTGGGGTTTTGTGATAAAATGTTTAAAATATAATTTAAAGTTATCCTACAGTCAATAGAAAATGTATTTATTTATGGGATTATTTGTTTAGAAAGGGCAAAGAGTACTTTACATATGATCCCGTTTTTTTAATAGCTGATTCTTTTATTGGAAAGGTGTAGATCAATCTACATAGTAAGTATAGAATTATTTGAAAAAAAATACAATTTTCTTAAGTACTATTTTGCTGAATTTACATGTGGTCATCGTAGATTCCTTATATCAAGAGGGCTATGTCTGTCAGTCTGCGAGGAATCTCGCTCTTCGCCTGCCCCTGGACTGCGCCCCAGTGGATGAAGACGAAGCATGGTCGTCCTGATAACCTATCTGGATATGTGAAACCCGAATATTACCACACCTGGGCAGCGTACTATGTGAAGTATAAGAGTGTTATCTTTATATTAAGTTTGGTTTTAAATCTAGAAAGTGTTCCAGTAGTTCATCTAAAAAAATGTTTTCAGTGGTTTTTAAACATTTATTTCAAAAATGTCTTATATATTATTACTTCACATAAATGGTGGGTTAACTATTTCAAAAACTATGCATAGGCCTTTTAACTAATGCTGGATCTCCAAACGAAGAACATTTTGTCAAAACTCAACGACACTGAGTTCACCACATGCAATCTCTCCCTGGCGACATTATTAAATAAATTTTCTGAAGGAAAAGGAAGAACATTATAACTATTTTTTTATTTTCGTAAAGCAGAAATGCTTTGTCGTATAGACCTAGTTCCCATTGAATGGGCATAACTGATTCACTCCTTCCCCACATTAGTGTCCCACCGCTTTTATTATGCTATCGCGAACTCATTCAACTGATAATAACATGGCTCTCGAGCAATAAGTGTGAGCTCGGTTATCTATAATCACTTAATCTTTGAATAAGAGCTTGAGATTGAGGTTGTGGTAATCAGTTGAGGTTTTAACAAAAAAAAATAAGACGCCGACGTAACTGGGGCGTGTTTGTAAGGCGAATGTGAATGAATGATGATTGTATGTGTGAGATGCCTTGTGTAGCCTTGTTACTGACTACAACAGACGGATTCTTTAGCCAGGATCATAAATACTAGCCCAATAACCATTGGTAGCTGAATCAAGTTTTGAACCTTCACAAAACTTTCTCAGGACTGTGTTCTGGATCGATCTGGCGAGTATCAAGCAAACATCATACCACTGTGATACACAATTTTAAATAAATCGTGAATAACTATCGGAATAATTTGTTTACTGTTACAAGGTTCATCTCGGCTTACCAGGACAACGGCATTGACATATGGGCCGTAAGCGGCACAAACGAGCCCATCATAGCGCTTGGCTTTCAAATCTCCATCAACAACACGATGTCCTTGGCCCAGGAGCAGAGGACATGGTTGAAGCACCACCTCGCGCCACAGCTCAGGGCTGCCAACCTGTCTCATGTCAAGTTCCTCACCTTTGAGGAAATGAGAATGTTTATGCTGTACTGGATGGACCGAGTAAGTCAGCCGTCATACTAATAAAGTCTTATGAACTCGACACAATGTCACAATGTGGAATAACGTTGTCGAGTTTGTAGAATTCCGAGTTTCCTGAAGCTTGATAAAAGGAATGAGCCCAGACATGATTTTTGACTCACGTCAACAATAACTAAAATAATTTTCTTTAGGTCAAAATACAATTATACATCAGTAATTCGTATATAAAGCCAAACAATCCCAGACATTTTAACAAGAAAATCGTCTTGAAACCTATGAATTTGAGTGAAAGGTCTCGGAGAAAAAGCATTAGTTTTTATTATACAACTTTTCCTAAGGTCATAAGTTAAAATACATTTTTAACATGGTAGTTTAATCAGCTAAGTGATTTTATTTGACTGTAAAACTGAAGTGTGTCCGCATTTATTTGTCAGGTAAAAAAGTGAAGCTGTTGTTACAATAATATAATAACGAGAGAGCTTAACTCTTTAGTTCTTTTACTTGACTTATTCCAGCTTTAAAATGATGGTACATACATTGAAAGTACTTAAAAAGATTATCGAGTTTCGCCGTGGGTGGCTATTGGGTGTCAAGTTTAGACTACAGTGTTATAAAGCCGAATTTATGTGCGTTTGTTTGGCTGTGACGCACAAACTACTGAACTACAAACTACTGACCTGAAACTTGGTAGGAAGATATATAATAACAAAAATCATACTACTTATGACAAATAATTTGGGCCTTACACTCCACTGGCATTCAAATTTCTCATGCTAATAGTATTGACGATAAGATGGGTCAAGTATTTTCTGGAACAATTGTGCCAAAATGTGGTAACCAGAATCGATCGGAGGTGTACTCCAATTCCAAAAATCCTTTGGTTTTAGTCCCAGTCTTATTAATTTATTTATTTATTTATTCACCAATGGCATACACAATTTTACATTATTACAGGATACAGAGATGGCCAACAAAGTTTGACAAGATACATTATCACAAAATGTTAAAAAGAAACAAGCAATAACAACAATTAATATGTTAGCAAATACAAGAAATAAATATATAAACAAATATTAACAACAATGAACACTGAATTAATAATCAAAAAGTGTTGAAAAGAAACAAACAAGCAGTCTTTTGGCTTCAAGGGTCCCATCTTATGACAAAATATTTCCTGAGCCAACAGAGTCAAAATTTAGAAGAAAAAGTAGATAATACACGACACTCTATGATGTACTAAATGACAAAACTAACACTGATGCTTTGAAGTTTTGGAGTGGGATCATGCCTAATTTTGATTTTTAACTGTTATGGGATCTGTCGTCCTACCAACTTTCAGATCAAACGGCTCGTATCAATTCTGAAGTCCATCGAGATTAAGTGAGGCTGAGTCCTATATGATAATTAGAACGGGAATAAACCTATGTACGATAATTGTCCACGACACATCTTCCCATCAAGTGTAAGCTTCAAATTTAGTCTGGTGTTTAATTGAGGTGTGTAAGATTCAAATGACACTTTGAAGACCGATTATTTTTAAGTGGGTGTTCAGTGTGAAATAATTATCGACATATTAATTTGTGTTTTTCAAAACTGTCGCTCAGTTCGCAGCAGACCCAGCAGCATTTGAGCTGGTCTACGGTGTAGCCGTGCACTGGTATACGGACTATTTTGTGGGGCCTCAAATAATGGACATAGTACACAAGAAATACCCTGACAAGATCATCCTTTATACAGAGAGCAGCATAAACTTGTCATTCGGTGAGTAAAGTAAATAATAAATCGTTTATGTTTATTTTAAAACCCCAATTTTAGTTGTCATTAACGATGTTTTAAAATCACTCGTTTTTAAATACAAGTCAAATGGCGAATCTGCTGTACCTAATTCGACGACGTGCCGTGACAAAACCCTATTGTTCATAATACAATTATGTTTGTTGTTTCCTTTTGGCTTTACCCAATTGTCCTTTAACGTTTTAATGTTTAACTGATTAATGTTGGACTATTTTTTATTCGCTTATCATTTAAAAGCACATATATCGATTACTGATATTAACCAAGTACGTATCGGCTTAAAAATATGTTTGAAAGTTTTAAAACAAATGTTAACGATATTTAAGCATGTTCAAACTTAAAAATGTTTTATTTATGAATAATCTGTGCTTGCAGTTGTGCTACATAATTATTTTAATAACGCAGCTGTTTATTAATGAAATGAAAAGAGTAAAGAATTACGAAACGCAGAACGCATTTTCCCATAAGGAGAACATGTAAACTTTGAAAAGACATAGCCCTACTCGTCCAAACACAAAGGTATTAACATTCGACACATCTCCTAATAGCACTAAATCTAAGTGTGCCAAGTTTCATGATTCTACGATGCCGCATATCCGAGAAATCGGTACCACAAAAATGTCCTTAGCAGATTAATATATAAATTATTTTGTATTAGTTAGATAATTGTAAATTACATATGCTGGAACTTTTGTAATATATTTTATTCTGTTTTTAATATTTTAAGTAATTACATTAAGAAGCACATATTATTTAATAATGTATTATGCTGAGTATAGCAAGTCGATTTCTTGTCGTGTCTTTTATTTTATTTGTTTCTCTTATTGTTACTTTGTTTTGAGCAACCTACCTTCACTTGTTTTTATTAGTTTTTAAATTACCTGAGTGATTGATATTTCACACAAGCTTTGCACTTTATTTCAGATACACCTAATTTATTTCGCTTTATTTATTTTGTTTAGGTTGGATAACTCGTATTAAAAAAATAACCTAAAAGGCTCAAATGTTCATTAGCATAAGATATATTATAACATTGTTGTATTTTTCCTGTGTACTTTTTTTGTATTTTCTACAATAAATATTTTGTCTGATTTTGTATTGCATTTTTACGTAGTTGAGAAATAAGTTATATTTTGAATATTGAATTGAATGAAGTTCACAATAATTCAACCATAGAACGAATGTCTCCAGAGAAATTATAGAAACTTAATGCATGTCTGCCCGGTGTGACCGGGATCATTTAGCTTACATTAAAAGTGTTTAGTATCAATGAAAAGCTCTTATCCACGTGATGACTCTTTGGTGTTTTAAAAATAATCTACCTTTCTGACTCAGCCCAATAGATGGTTTCAAAATTCCAATGTTAATCTTAAAGAGGAAACGTGATCAATTGAATTTACTATTAATAGCTGTTGGTATATTATCTCAGCACAACACCAAGGACAGATGAAGTGCAATTTAAATTTAATACCCTTTGAAAATTCAATGCACTATTTATATGTATTGCATCTTATTCGAACAGGATGAATCCATAAGACTCGTGTTGGCTAGAATTCAAGCATATTTTTAAATCATATGGTTATAAATGTTATTCTATATAAAGGGTGAGTCTAAGCAATTGTCTTGGTTTACCTAATAATATTTTGCTGTGTTGTTTAGATCGGGTATCTGAAGCGATCAAACTTGGATCTTGGAACAGAGGCGCTCTCTACACTTACTTTATAATGCAGGTAAATGATATCACAAGTTGACGTTGAAATAGGAAGAAAAATTTTATTTTGAACTTATAAATATCGTGAAACTGAAACTAGCATACTTTTTGATTTTCTTAATTAATGAGTGTAAATAGAGATGCAAATATATATTCATTAAATTGTTTCTACTGCGCTGTAAAATACCATATAATAACATACAAAGAGCCATCTACGTACAATGTGCCTGATTAATCAATTAAGATATTTGTTTAAATGGTAACAAGAAACGGAAACTCAAATTTACCTGCCACGTCAAACCAGCATAGGTAAAAGGTTTTGAATTTTTAGTTATATTTGTATCTAAGCATATAAGAGAAATAATATTCTATTACCATGCCCAACTTTCTCTCTCCTGTTATTTTTTTACCAAACATATTCAGTGAATATTTAAAAGTGAGATATTAATAGTTTTACTTTCGTATTGGTCTTTTGTGGATTTTAAATCGCGGTATAGCAGTTTATACAGTATATTCAAGCAAATCTCTAGACAGAGACCCGTTGTGGTAACTCTTCTAGGCATATGAGCATATAAAATGAAGTAAACTTATTTATTTATTTATAAACGGTTTCCCAATTTACATAAACTTGATGGCGAAAAATCGTAGCTTGAATATTAACAAGCATTTTGAATTCACATCACCTTTTCTATGCGAGCAGGAAAAGAAAATTCGTTCTTTACCCACTATCAAGATGAGTTCTCCCGCTAAAAAGGCTTTTATCAAATATATGAGCTTAAATTTGTCCGCCATACTAGGTTTTGAATATAACAATGGAATTCCACTTAATGCGGGTGACACCACTAGAAGCAGCTAGTTGAATTTAATCAATAGTATTTTTTTAATATCGAGTGTTAAGGGTTTTTGACAAATTCAAACTTCAAGTTACCTTTTTTCTCAAAATACCGGTAGAACAGTACAGATATCAGTATATTTATATCTAATTCTGTAAGCGAAATTTTAAAGTCAAAATTGACCCCAGGGACTCGGTAAAAATAACAGAATTTCTAAAATACCCCCGTCGCGTCGCAGCAAACCTGCATACTCAGCGAATTTCCAATGAATATAACATAACACATTAAAACACTTAATAGAATTCATAATAAATATATTCACAAACAAGCGATATTTAAAAAATTAACTATCCTCCACAGGAATAACATTTGGGATGAATACGCAGGTTTGCTGCAACAAGGCTAACAAAATAATAGGTTTTTATGCAAATATCAATAGAACTCATCTTAGTGAAGTCACAAACCAAGTTTCATCCATATATGTATATGGATGAAACTTGGTATGTGACTTCACTAAGATGAGTTCTATTGATATTTGCATAAAAACCTATTATTTTTTTAGCCTTGTTGCAGCAAACCTGCGTACTCATTTATACTGAGTAACTCATATATACTGAGTATATACCTGAGTACTCATAAACTGACGAAATTTGTTATATGGCTTCATCTGGTTGTAGTTTATTGTTTTTTGCACAAACAAATTTTCGCCTATGGTTCCTGTAGCAGCAAACCTAGGTACTTGGTCCCCATGTTATTCTTATGGAAAATAATTAAAATGTTGTATATCGCTTATTTATGAATGTTCATAAATAAGCGATATACAACATTTTAATTATTTTCCATAAGAATAACATGGGGACCAAGTACCTAGGTTTGCTGCTACAGGAACCATAGGCGAAAATTTGTTTGTGCAAAAAACAATAAACTACAACCAGATGAAGCCATATAACAAATTTCGTCAGTTTATGTTCATAAATAAGCGAGATATACAATTTTTCTTTTTCTCCATAAGAATAACATTAGACAACGCACTGTGTTTAGCACTTTCAATATCTCGGTAACCAATTGACGTAGAGCGATGGTCAAAATACCAAATTGTTTTTTTTCAGCTGAATTCAATGGTATGAATTAAAATTTGATTTAAATAAAAACTACATGTGAAAACCCCAAAAAACACATTTTTGGGATACAAAACCCCCCCAAAAACCCCCCTTCGGATGGTGCAATTCATCTGGTTTTTGAACTCGTTCAAATAAATGGTACTTTAGACATATGCACCAAATTTCATTAAGATTGGACCTTTTTTACGAGATTTATCGTGCTTACGGACACACACACACACACACACACACACACACACACACACACACACACACACACATATATATATATCAAAATTTGAACGAATGGTGTTTTTGGCATCTGGGGACCTCAAAATGAAAAGTATCATAGTCTCGGACTTAAGTCTTACCATGAGACCTACGGTAAGCTTCTTCCCTATAGGGGAAATTCGCTAAAAGTTATCAGCAAACGAAAAATAACGTAAAACATCTCCCTTAAGAAAAGCATGGGGTTTTAAAACTTGTGATTAAGTCTCTTATTTGTTTAAAAAATGACATGTGTCCTATTTATATTTTTTATTTTCCTAAAAATATAAATAGTATAATAATAGCATATAAATAGTAAAAGAAAATCAGATAGGTAGAGTATTGGAGCAAGGTTTGGAGGGGCTATAGCTCCTGTAAGCCACTAGTTTTATATATACATATGAAATAATGTTATATGGAAAAACAGTCTTAATTATATTATACAAATTGTAACAGTATTAGGAATTTAAATGTAGTCTATGGATATTTTAGATTGATGGGATAAAATAACTTTAATATTATTAAATCCGGTGTTTCCTACGATTATTCTTTAATAATAAGTAAGCATCATAGTTTAAACTAAAAATGTGACGCCATTTTTTATATTGCAGGATCTCGATCACTGGTCCAGTGGATTTACAGACTGGAACTTGGCTCTGAGCACAGAAGGAGGTCCTACTACCAACCTCCCCATCGACGCAGCTGTCATAATCAACTCTACTAGTGGAAAGTTTTATAAACAACCTATCTTTTACGCGATTGGACACTTTTCCAAGTTTATCCCTCCCGGATCAAGAAGAATACATATACAAGTCATTGAAAGCGATGGGTTCCAAACAGAGCCAAAATGGCGGCCACAGTTTCCAGTGGTGGCTCCAAATGTGACCTTGTGTGTAGCGACGGCAAACTCGGACGGCAGCTACACGGCTGTAGTGTTTAACAAGTAGGTAACAAAACATATGTTCTCAAAAATTAATTTTGTCAAAAGAACTACAGTAAATGGTGTGATATAATTATTTAAAGTCTGCTACCGATGTTAAAAACATAAATACCAATACAAGTAGGAACATAATTGGCTCTCCTATACGCTGACCAGTGTCTACTATGTATACAAGAGATTGATATGTTTAAGTACTAAGTTAATGGCATACAATCAATAAAAATGTCCATTATGTTGCATTGTGTTGCACGAGTGAAAAACAAGCCCTTCTCTAAGACTAGTGTTGATTGATAAGTCATTGGGCTTATGGATGCCCTGGTTTTTCACATGTGTAACGCACTGTACAACAGTTTTAAGTTATTTAAAAACATTATCGACGGCTCAGATATGAAATTTGAGTTGATAATGTCGCCTTGAAGATAATAGTAGCAGACAATGATCGTGGAAGATCTGACACTTGAACCGCAACGTGATAAGTTCTTTACTAAGCCTGTGTTGAAAGGTGATATATATATTATAAGTTTGTGATGTAGCGTAGACGATGGTATTGATAATGAAAGAAATATAATCGATTCTGCAGACCAAGCTTAGTCGGCTTCTGTTAGCTGCATCCCTGAGATTATTACCCAAACAAGCATAAATAAAAATATGTAAACGTCGCAAGGGTAATATTCCTTCATCTTTATATATATATATATATATATATATATATATAATTCTGAAAGCGGAATCTTTAAGTCAAAATCATGGGACTTTGGCAAATCGCATGATGATGGGAGACGACTCAAATTAAAGGTCTTGATCCCAGAGACTCGGGAAGAATAACATTATTTATTAAAAGCTACCAGCAAACGAGAAATAACGTAATACATCGCCCATAAGAAAAGCATGATGATTTAAAAACGTCTGCTTTGTTAACATTAAAACATGTGATTCTATACTTAGAATGTCCTATTTTCCTCAGCATGAAAATCAGATGAGGCAGAGTATTGGAGAAAGGTTAGGGACTTTGGCCCCTTCAAGTCACTAGTACAATGTAAATGTGTAATTTATTCTATATGTCAATTCATGCAATATGTAATTTCTATAACTAAAAATAATACTCCCGTAGCAAACCTGCGTACTCGGCGAATTTTCTATGCATATATATGTATCTTAATACCACATAAAGCCACATACCAAGTTTCATCAATATACATTCATAAATAAACGTTTTATGACATTTAAATTATTCTCCATAAGAACAACATGGCGGCTGAGTATGCAGGGTTGCCCTTAGCAAGGAACACAACAAATGGGGTTTTATACAAATATCAATATAACTCAAGAAGGTAAAGCCACACACCAAATTTTATTAATTTATGTTCATAATTAAGGGAGATAACACGTTACTTATTCTCCATAAGATTAGCATGGGAGCTGAGTACGCAGATTTGCTGCTTTGGGAACTATCAGCCAAAAAATGTTTTTTAGTGCAAATATCAATTGACCACAACGATATGAAGCAATACACCAAGTTTCATCAGGATAAGTTGATAAATAAGAGAGATATGCAATTTTTCTTACTCTCCATAAGAATAACATTGGACAACGTACTGTGTTTAGCACTTTCAATATCTCTCTAACCATTTGACGTAGATCAATGATCAAAACACCAAAATGTGCGTCTTTTTAAGCTGATTTCCCATGGAAAAACTAAAATTTGACTTTCTCAAAATTTATATGTCAAAACCTCAAAAAACCCATTTTTGGGGTATAAAACCTTCCCAAAATACCCCTTCAGGTAGGTAAATATGTCTGGTTTTCGAACATAAAGTCATAAATGCCGCTTTACACGTGTAAACTAAATTTCATCAAAATCGGATAATTTTTACGAAAGTCATCGTGCTCACGGACACATATATAAATATACAGTTTCGAACTAATGGTGTTTTTGGGGTCTGGGGACCTTAAAACGTAAAGTTATCATGGTCCCGGGCCTAGGTCTTACCATGCCGACTACGGTAATAGCTTCTTCCCTATAGGGGAAATTCGCTAAAAATAACTTAAATTGGTATGGGCACCAGTTGGGGGGGCAAATAATACCTCTTGATACATTTGTTCCCAGAGGCATACCGTTAAGTGATAGAATAATTAACGGAGATTGAAGCACTTAAAATAAAGTGTTCAGACGTTCAACATTAGCCGTTGAAGAACAAGGTACCTGATAATCAACAAACATCACTGTTTTAAAACTTACAGTCAATCCATTGTAACTAATTGTTGAGTCTTTCTGAAATTAACATAAAAACAGCTTTTTACATTTTCTATTTGCACTTAACTCGTAAACAAATAAGTCGAACTACATTATTTATATAGCTTTTAAACAACATTTTAAATTGTTTAAATTGTACAACAGCACCGTATTTGCATTTATTGTCGCTGTTTTTAAGACCTCGTAAAACTAAATATTTCTTGTTTTCTAATCCGACATTCTGGATTTGATTTTGTTACAGCAAAAATGTGACGGTGAGAATCAGACTGAACGTGCCTCAGCTCGGGTCTCTCACTCTGGACATCGAGGAACATTCTATAAACACTTTTGTTTACTGGCTGTGAAGTTGTTCATCATAATGACATTTAAAATTTAGGTTTTTCATAAAGTGTCTTTTAATTGTTTACCTCTTATAATATTATTACTGTAACTTTTGGAGATAATAAAAGTTCCCTCTCAGTAACGTTTATTTCACTAAAGACGCTGTGAAGGAAGAGTTAGCATCACTTTGTACTCTCTTCCGGTTATGTGAATATTACAAAATTTTAGCCAAATATGTTAACCCTGGCCAGATAAATAATACAATTATTTGTTTAAATTCACATCACAACCATTTTAAATAGTTTTGGTTGACATCGTCTTTACATAAGGAGTGGTTCGATTTTAAAGTAAAAATAAATTATTTAAAAATTATGCAAATTAATCTGTTTTAGTTTGAAAACTTAAAGAGAACATACAAATAGTAGCCTATATATAAGCAATAATTAAACAAATAAATCCATATACTTAAAGGGGAAATGCGTTACAGTATATTGAACATTATTTAGAGATGTTGATCAATCTAAGTCTTCAAACGGTACTTAAAGTATTCATTACCATGGTACAGTTGTACGCATGTTGAATAACTTTATTACTCCATTTAAAAAAGTAAGAGTTAGTGCGGTGTCACCTAATTCTCAGTTTAAGATTGACTTTAAACAGTAATATTTCTGTATTTTGTGTTTGATACTGGATGAAATAAAGAAATTCTGATTCTTATTCTAAATAGACAACAAATTTGTAAGAAAAGCTATTCTCACTATTGTCTCCAGTCAGATATTAATGAAGATGCTCTCTAACTTATTACATTCGTACACAGTATCTTTCATGTTTTACACATAATTTTTTAAGACTTCGTAGAAAATTTAAAAGTTTGAAGCAAAGTGCTTCAAACTTTTTAAGTGCTACAAGCTCAAAAGTTTTTTCTCTGCTGGAAAACAGTGTATAGTAAATACTAAAGGGAGGAAAATCAGGTATTCTTAGCTTATTGTTTTGAATAAATAAGTCTAATTGTACGGACTACTCCATATTAGACCTCTAAACGTGTTGGGGACTCTAGTTCTTGTTTTGTATTTTTCAAAAATATTTACCTACATAAACAGCCTATAGATGTCAACTGTCCTAGCTTGTCTTCACGCTGTACAAGTTTCGGACGAATTACCGTCCATCTTCAGCAGCGGTCGAAGGACATAAAAAATCCCATTTTTCAATGGTTGTTGATTCACATACACATATGACAAAGTTCATTGTTATATATATATGTCACATTTATTTAAAACACTAATTGTGGCACGCTCACACGACGGATCCGTACCGGCCAAACTTTTTAAGCCTTCTCAATGGTTTATTCTAATGGCGTATCAGTGATAAAATTAACACGGTGGATACTCATTTGCTGTAGGGTATACATAATATTTATTTGACCATTAGGTGAACGACCGCAAATTTTAATTGTCCTATAGTAGAATTAAGACAACTACTGAAATTTTAATTTAATATAATGACGTAAACGACTTGGTAAGTTTACACCTCAGATGGTAAGTTCCAATAATAATCCTTACAAATGACAAAGTGCAATTTTACATTATCACAGTTTACTTTCACCTCCTATACAGGGTGTTTCCAAATTAGTGTTGCTAACTTCGGGATATTGTTCCTTATGTCAAAAGGAACGTAAATCATCATATAACCAGGGGTCTATTTGTTTTTCTTTTACTGTCTGTCTGTCTGTATGCGATTCTTACTAAAAAATTTATATTAAAAAACGGCTTGACAAAATTCATCCAAATTTTGGTTAAATACTATTCTTGGTAGGTTATTTTTTAACGTTATTTTTCATAAAATCTTTTCGTTTAAAAATAGCGGACATTGAAAATTGTTAACCTCAAATTTCTAAAAACTAGAAATTTACAAACAACTTTCTAGAATATAAAAAGTTATAAAATGTGATTATTAATCCATATCTGCTTTAACATTGAAAATCGGGTAAAAATTAACTGAACTATGACTGAAAAACAACACATGGCTAAAATTTGCTATCATAACTAATCAAAATGATAGCAAATTTGGTTGAATCTTTTACTTACTTTTTTTTATATAAATGTTGTATTAAAAATCACATACAGAAAGACAGACAGTAAACGAAAATAAATAGACCCCCGGTTATATGATGATTTACGTTCCTTTTGACATAAGGAACAATATCCCGAAGTTAGCAACATTAACTTCCTGTTAAGTTTATATGGAAACATCCTGTATAGTTTATATGGAGAAAGTATTGTTTATATTTTTATTCATAATGAATAACATACTTCCCTAAAACTGTCGTTACTACTGGACAAATAAATGCTATATCGACAACTAAATAAAATACATTTTATTTCACAGAAATAGAATAATGAATATAAATGAAGAATGAATTGGAAAGAACACGTGCTCCCGCCCCTTTCTACCCCCGAATTACGCTTATTCCTCGTGGATCAAATATAATGTATTTTCATTAAATTTGACTTCAAGATATTTGATTATTTCATCCCTTATATTTTGCAGTGGTTCCACGACAAAATTAATCCTGTAAAAAGCACTTTTTCATGGATATATTTTATCTCGATCAATGTGTAGTCCAACTTCTTCGAAATTTCTAGAGAATAGTTTTATCAAATTAATTGCAGCTTCTTAGTAGTTTTCAGATTATTGCTAAATGATCTGTAACACTATGACGGTGTTTTTTAAGTTAATAAACTCGATTCTGTCAGAATTCTCATAACTGCTTCGGATTTAATTCGTCTGTTTTTCCTTGAAAGAACTGTAAATGGCCTTGTGGTAAATAAATACCTTGCGCCAGTAAATAATTTAGGGATTGAAGTGTTATTATTTACCTCGGTAAGTGTGCAGTTCACGAACCGTCCGTTTGCCAGCAGCGCTGCTGTCTTCCGCAGTTCCGTGAGTCTCCGCCAGGTCGCAGCGGCGGTACGGAGCGCCTGCAAACCTCCGCTGGGCACTCACGCGTCATCCGGGACTATTGATTCCCCGGCCTTTGGTTGGGGAGTGGAAAGGGGGGTTACTCGGAATTTCCACGTTTAACCCTAAACACTGGAACTAAACGTCTTGGAAATAAACTATCACGATAACCGAGTGAAGATATATTCCACCGATGATCTTTTATTGATGAAAATCTTTCTCGGGCTCTGATTTAAATTTTGTGGGTATATAGGGCACCAAGGTCGATGATTTTTCACGCCGCCTCGTCTGGGTACGGCGTGACGTCAGAGCCCCCCTTTTCCCCCCAAGTTACAAAATGGCGGGGCACATGTGTGCGGTTGCGAGCCAGTCCTCAGCTGGAACTTACTGCGTTATAACCACGCATTAGTTCATTCCTTTTCGATTTTTGAGTGTTAGCTTGTACATAACTAGTGATATATTCTACGCGCGCGGTCCAACCTTTCCTTGTGCCATAGTGAAGTGTCTTTTTTATAGACGATTTTTGTTTGTTTTATTTACAAAAGTGATAGTGTTGGGTAGTTAATTCGTTAGTTTTTCTACAGTTCTATTATGATTCGACCGTTTTCGAAGGGCTACATTTAACTAAGAGTCACTGGTAAGGGGAGGTGTGAGGAATTTTATTCTGGATTTTATAGGTTAGGTTAGGTTATTGCCCTGGTTCCAAGATTTGTTTATTGTTGTTTTACATTTTAGAACACTTTATTTCCTACAAGAGTTGGATTATTAATCCTTCGAATCAATCCATAGATTATAAGTTACATTCTACAAATTTAACTTCCATTAAAATCCTAATAATTCGTCCTAATTGCAACAAAACACAACTGTACATTAATCTTTTGAGACTGAAATAAATCTCGTGATCTAGCTTATATTTAAAAGCTTAGACTATATTAGATCAATCTAATCGTAATAAAAGCAACCAAAGTGATAATTTTAGTTTTCGTTTGAAAATTCTGTAATAAATAAGCAAACGTAAATTAGTTTGATCTCTATGTATAGCTATATACGTAAGTGAGTGGTAAAAAACAAATATCCTCATTTATATAACCTCATTTACTTGTCAAAAATGTAATTGGACTAAACAATCCTTCGAGTTTTTTATCTATTCCAGTTCAGATATCAATCATATTTTCCATTTCGAAATGTAGTCACTAGCTATGTAGTTTTTACATTTTTGAAGTACGTTAACAGTACATTATCTCTCAACATCGAATAGATCGAATAGATAGTTCAGTAGGGCGAGAGTGCGGACCTAACCTAAACGTGGCCCAGGCCCTAGGGTCGATACTGGCTAAACACAGATTGCATGCCGCTTATCCAGCTCCCATGCATAATTTCTGTGACAAAAACCTAAATGCAAAGTTTCATTTTAATAATAACGCACTTTGACTTTTGCATGCGAATTTCGACCTTGGTTCTTGACGTATCCATTTAATTGTTTCTATGAACCAGATTATTAAAACAATGATACTGTTGTTTATTCAGAAAAATAATTAATTGGCTGAAAGGATTTGTAGTATTTTATATTACATTTTTAAAGACCAATATACTAGTAAGTTTTTACGAAATGGATATAGACGAAACACTGACTTTTACCACATTTCGTTTAGCTATTACAATAATACCTTTTTTTGTTAAGTAGTAGAAATGGTACAATAAGTTGTACTTTGAAACCGTTAAAGTTACCTTCGATGTTAAGTACATCATTATAAACAATATTTCTCCTGCAATTTTCCAGTTCCTCATAGGTCTCTATTTAATTAGGAAAAATGTCAACTGAGTGTCTACTGAAAAAAACAAATAGTGAGATTATTTTTACAGAACTCAGTTTTTATTGAGTTTTGTAAAATTGTATATAGAGATCACGTAATAAATACTGGTAGAAGTGAAACATATGATTTACTAACTCGATGTTAAATTATATATGAAATTAACAATGAATGTCAGTATCATTAACAATAAACATGAACTCTAAGGAAAATTAAATATTTGTTCAAACAAAAATAAATACGGTACTTATGTGATAAAGAAAATACAAAATAAATTCGTAAAATAATAGTTGTGTATTAAATTATCGATGTGGTATAAGAAAAACCCCAGTCAAAATCTATTACAATTACTGATGAAATTTGCGTCAAGGGGCTGTTTTCCATCGTGAAAGCCTCTTCCCATAAGTTATTACGTTATAAGTGAAAATAACAACGGCTGTTAGTAATGCTAACAATAAATATAGCCTAAACTAGTAATACAACTGAATATCAAATGTTAACAAATCTTATGAAATAACATTAAATCCTCCATTTAGTAATAAAGAGAATAAAAAATTAATTCGCAAAATAATAGTTGTTTATTAAATTGCACACGAGGTATATTTATATGTATTAATATACCCCCAGTGAAAGGTTTATTACAATTAGTGATGTAATTTGCTGTAAAGTTGTAAAAGCCACTTCATCTTTATTTTGTAACTTAATTAAGTCCCTTAAATGGTCTCAGTAAGAAAATATTACAACGAGTTTGTTTAGCAGCTTAACAATATTTTCAGTAGTACTTTTGTTAACTATTACTATTTGTGTGTGCTGTTACTGAAAAATAAACATACATTTAACTGCCGGAGACCGTGTTTAAAATTTAATGTTTAAAACTAGTAATTAAATTAAGTAAATATACACTTTTATGCCCTTGAAGAAATTAAATAAAGATTAAATTACGACAACTACTAAGCCTTATTTTGGAATAGTTTATAAATATATAAATCAAATAACATGTCACGAATACGTTAACATAAAAATGTACAGCACGCAGGAGTAAAACAACACTTAAATTAAAAATCACTAAATACAAAGTTATAAAGATAGAAAAATCAATAGTTACGTTAAAGTGACAAATAATGATTTTCAGATGATTACAAAAACATTTTTCAATTACTATTTTATTCCAAATATAAACCTGATGGTGCATTAACGTCATGAACATAGTGATGTGCATCGCTTGCAGACCTCAACTGCTTCTTTCATTACAAACACGAAAGGTATTTCCATTTTACTAATCCCAGATACTGAGACCAAGTATAAAGGCACCAGGAGTTTGTTTCCGTATTAATTCAATGACTATCACGTCCTCTCCGTTTTCGTTGTAATTTTCTAAACTAATAATTAATTGATAAAATAAATTACACGCCTAAATCCCTAAGTTTATATAATTTCTATACACTTGTTCCTTAATGTATTTGATACTGTGAGTGCTAAGGTGGAAAAATAGTGAATTATAAAACATCAACGATTCTAAATTACTGGAGGTTTTTTCAATCTTTGTCTTGGAAGAAAAATCTCCATACACATATTTGTCCTTAAATGTTGTATCTATTCAAACTCAAAGCCAAATTTTGCTTTAAAATAATGAATAGTAAAATAAATTGTTTTAACCTGTGATTTTCCTCTTACCAGTGACTCGTTATGTAAAATGTTTGATGTTTTTTGTTCATAGTTGATTTAATAGTCTGTGATATTTGTGCTACTTGTATACTGTGTATTTATTTTATACTTTCGGACATCGGAGGACGAGACCATGTCACTTCTCAGTGTAACAGGTTAGTTCTTACATTCTTATGTAATTACAGAGGTTAAGTCTTAATTATTACATTAAATAAGATATAATATAATGAATTAATCTATAGTAATGGATTTTCATGATTTATTTTATTTATATATTTGATGTTTATTTTAAATATAGTAATTTTAATTCGGTTTTTAAATTGTATAAATAACATTAATTATATTGCTAAACATAATTACAGGCATAGTTGGAAACTCGTCCATACATCAGAGCATTTATTGGAGCCGGTATCATGAAACTGTATATTGGCAGTTATCTGAAAGTTTGTTTGAGTTGAAGATGTAGTACTATGGTTGATTGAAATTTAAATATTGCCATTACATTTTTATCGCAGTGGTGTCATTATAATCAATCATATACTCTAATATGAGTAAAATTTGCTTCCTTGCTTCTCAAACTGTGATTTCAAAAACGGCTTCAACGATTTATTTAAAGTGCTAGAACTCACTTATTTACTGAATTAAAAAAGGTAGTGTAGACAAGTTCCAACCCCAGGAAAAATATAACTTTGTAGAAAAAATTTAAAATTTAAAAATATTAACTTTGGCCTTATGGAGTTTAAAATTGAAACAAAAGAATCATAACAGATGTTTATAATCAATCAATGAAGTGTCAAAGTAAAACTCATGTAGTTTAAGTACTACCATGTTTCCTGAGATCGATAACTAGAACCATTGAATAAAGATCACATATATAACTGTCATATCCAAAATATCAAATGTGTGCACAGTCAAAATATATTATCTGAAATTACATTGAGCTACAATAACCACAGGAGTGGCCTTAAATGTGCCGAACAAAGTCAAATGAGCTAAGCAAACCTGCTCGTTAGTAGAGGAACGTAGTGAAAAATTACTCTGAATAATTAAACAAAATCTGACTGACTTTCCCCAAACAAAGCTCAGTCCCCAGATACTTAAATTAAATATGATTATAGAATTTTGTTACAATTTATCTAAAATAATTTGATTCTGTTTTATTAGTGGTAATACTATTTTTCAGTAATTATTATATAAACAAATATATATACCCTATATATTGTTTTTCTTTGAAAAAAACTTTAAACTCTAAAATTCGTGAAGATTTCTTTTACAATATTTCTAAATAGTAAGAGAGTATTGCAATGTTTAACGTTTCCCCTTGTCTTTTTTCATGAAACAAACATACAAATCCGTTATGTTCGGGTATGTAGTTTGATGTGATATTAAATGGTTATCTGAGTGAGAATCCAATTGATATGTGTTACATACAATTTTAAATAGTCCCATGTTCATTTGGTGAGTCCACACACTTAAAAAAATATGTATACCAAATATTATCTGCTTACACGTGTTTGAATAACATGCTGATAAAATCCAACGCAAAGAAATTATTTACTTTGGTATTTTTTGTATTTTTATTTTAGTTAGCATGCTTGTTTATTTATTTTTTATTGCTTGGCTTGATATATAGGAGGTAGTAATTTCAAATTCTAATCAAACTATGTAGGGAGTAAATTTTTGGTTGTCCTTACTTTTTCTAAGAGTAAGGAGAAGCAGTGTAGTTATGTAGGGTAGTAGATGAGTCAAGCGGTGGGGTTGGGGTCAAGGCAGTGAAGGGCTTCGCCAACATCAGACTTCCCTCCAAAACTTGGCTCTTCTCATATCTACATATCCTTAGGTGAGAGACTAACCGAATGGTGTAAAAACGAAACCGTCTTTAGATATAAAAAAAACTTTCTTTTAACCTAAATTACATTTAATGTACGTGATAAAAGTCGCTCATTTGTTACTGATTTGATTATATATAACAAAAAATAGTGTAAATTAATATTCACCCGTACTAACAATGTTTAATAGATTCAACTACTAAGTCTGTTAGACTCTTTTACACACTGTAACACTCTTCTAATTTTCATTAGATGATCTATGCATAAAACTTGGGATATGATTGTTTAACTTCTTTAGGAAAGGAAATGGGCTGGTAAAGGATTATTTGACATGTTACCCGATTTTAGAAGTGTAGTTAGCGACATAAGATGCTTTTTTAATGGTAAAGACCCAGATATCACCAGAGGCATGAGTTTGGAGTTTGAGCATTTTATGTTTACTTATAAAAGGATCCTGAAAAAAACGAAACGTGGCGGCAAAGCACGTTACTGACTTTTATATTACTTTAAGTATATAAAATAAAATCCAAACATCTTTATTCATTCTTAAATACTACTTACTTAATACTTCTTGTACTAGAAGTATTGTCTGTTTGCATGTTACATGTTTGTAACAAAACGAAAAGTTATCATGGTCTCGGGCTTAAGCCTTACCATGAGACCTACGGTAATAGCTTCTTCCCTATAGGGGAAATCCGCTAAAATGTGTAGCAGTTAACGCTGTTGGTTTGATATGCTCCAAACCCGCAGTATTGATAAGCTATCTGATATCAGATGAACTTACAAGAACAAATTAGGTTTCCAACTCTACCGTCATCAGCAAGGAACCGATCGAAGATTAACCGTTTTTCCCGCGGAAGATTTGCAGATGTTTCTTCTAGTATTATAAAGATTCGTATATTTAATTGCCAAATACCTTCGTCAAATAAATGGCAACGCTCTTTTCAGATTACCATTAGTAAATATAGCACAGGATCATCAAATGTGATTTCCCATATTCAAATAAATGCCAACATGTAGGCAACATTTTGTAAATGATTTTGCCTGATCAGAGGCTCGGCAACTTTGCGAATTTACCAAAGAAGGGAAACGTTGGATTGTATGCCGACTAGAGAAGACACAATCGTATGCTGGCATTTTAGAGCTTCCTGTTAGGGTTAGTCTTACTGTCTTCACCAAAAGCCAAAGCCAGGATGTCTCCTTTATATTTACTCTATTGCAGTTCCATTCTGACAGCCCTGCATCGTCATATGCAAATGCAAGATCATATGTAAGTTTAATTCTGTTTTTTAGTGAGAGACGGTGAAATGATTTATGCACAGAGGTGGCCAGAATATAGTGTGGGACTCCTATCGGATGTTGGTTTCCGTCTAAAAACCACCTTTAACCCTTTAGTATTCAAACCTGGGTAATATATCACATTGCCCTTTATAGGCTATGCCTACTTGAGGCGTACGCTCTCAAGGCGCGTAGGACCAGCGCGCGACGAGAGGAGCAAGTCTCGCTGGACCTGCACTCCTGACTGGCCGACAAATCTCTCAAGACCAATAGCTCTCATCCCGGTCTTGGTCTGTCTAGCCGTGACACGAAGTCCCTCCATCACCGCAGACCGAGTCTACGGACAGCACGATTGTTTAAATTTCCTAAACAATTACACATTTCAAATAATAATGATAACCCTCTAGAGAACACGAATCCAGCTCCCTTTATGGCTACTGATCAATCTAGGTTTATTAATCTTTTTGATCATTAACTTATATAACATTTTGGCCATCTATCAGTTTCATAGATTTACAAAGTTGAATGAAAAGATGATATCGAACGGAAATCTAAACTTTTCGATCTTCCTAACCTATTTTTATGGTGACATTCCAAATCATCAAATTATAACAAATAAAAGTTAAAAGGAGGTTACCTCAGTCTTTACAATTGAAACCCACTAGGACACAGAAATTCAAGTACTCCATTATCTTTGAATTATGGTAAAAAGAGGTACACCGATGGGTCTAAACGCTTTGCGTCCTCTAACCCTTTAACGAGAATATAATAATTTAACTATGTTATGGGATGGCTTAACTTTTATATATGATTTTAAAAATGTAGTAGTGTGGATATGTTTCAAAATGAGTGGTTGTGACAGTGTGTTTTTTTAATATACTTTGCTTTAACTTCCTAATTCGCAGCTCTTATAAATGAACATAAACAGTGCAGAACGTGTTTACACTAAATACAACCAATTATAAATGTGTCGACATTTAGAGAAGTAATTCTATTATTAATACTATAAATTAGAACATTTTGGTGTATGGATGTTTGTATTCCTTCACGCATAAACCGCTGGACCAAATAAGCTTAATGTTGCATGAACATGGCTTACATATCACATAATATATAGACCTGATAATATCAACATCCAACCAAAGGGCTCAACACGATGGGGTCCTGTGAATTCCATGCAAAGCTAATGGGATAGTTTGTAAAATTACCAGCTGTATTTAAGATGTTTCACAGTTACTGCAAAGGAATAAATATGGTAAAATTTAAACAAATATTTGGAAGTGCTGGTAAAGTTAATATTAAAGTTACGCAAGCGAAGCCGTGGGTAACACAACGATTAAATCTAAAATAACAATTTTATAAGTGGAACGGTTGTTATAAGTTCAAAATTAAGTGTTATAATTTTAAACATATAGTTAAAAACTATCAATACTGAGTCTATTTTTCGGGAGAACATTAATCAATACACAATTTAACATTGTTTTATAGAACAAGGGACTACTTAATCACGAAGACAAGTAGAGGAGAACTACCGGGGAGGAGCCACTTTCGGCACTTTTTTCCCATGTTATTCTTATGGGGAGCCGTTTTTGGACCGACACCGGCTCTCGCCCTATACAAATTTTCTTTTTGGCCTATACTAGTACCCGACCCTTGCCTATATTAAACAAATTTTTCTAAACCCAATCCGTCTCCTATATTTTTTAAAATTAATTGTCAAAATCAGTCTAAATCTAACTTTGGTGTTTATGGCCCGATTTGTTTAAAATGTATATATGTTATTGTTCTAGGCTAGTGTATATGTACACACCACCTACATTTCCCAAATTCACTATAATGGTCAAAAATATTTTGAAAAATACTGTCAATTTCCAACTTCTTTATTTATTGTCCGATTTGTTTAAAATTTGGATATGTATTGTTGTAGGTTAGTGTATATGGACACACCATCCACATTTGACAAATTCAATATTGCGGTCAAATTTTTAAAAAATTGGAAAAAATACTGCCAATTGCCAACTTCTTTATTTATGGTCTGATTTGTTTAAAATGTATATATGTCATTATTCTAGGCTAGTGTATATGTACACACCATCCATGTGTGAAAATTCACTATAATGGTCAAATTAAAAAATATTTTGGAAAATATACTAACAATTTCCTACTTCGTTATTTATTGTCTGATTTGATTTATTTTCGGATATTTAATAGCCCTTATACAGGTAATAAGACCGCACTACCATACGTTCCGCTAACCCCTATAATACAGTCAGTATTTTATCTTTTTGTTTGTTTATTTTGATGTAATCCCAAAAACTAACTTAGCTGTTTATTGTCCGATTTGCTTGCACTTTGGATATTATCCTAAGCTAATGCATTTATTGTCCGATTTGTTTTCGGATATTTTATAGCCTCCCCAACTATTATATTCAATTTACCGTATATTATTTCCCTTTTAGTGCAGTTTTGTTGTAATCTAACTTTGGATTTGTCTGCAATATGTTACTGTCCTAACCCATTTCCAAATTCACTCTTACGGTTGGATTAAAAAAATAATAAATGCAACCTTATTTACCATCCCCCTATAATAATTGCCATATTTCCAATACTTTGTATTGTTGTGGGTCTCAAGTTGGGACCCTCTAAACTACTTCTCATTGTAATAATATAATAAGAAATATATATCCACAAAATGTCTATAGTCAGAACCGTCTAACTTTTGGATATGTTTTAAGCTAATGCATAAGTAAACGCCACCTATAATTTCAAATATTTTGCAAATTAGACTGGATATGTTGTTGCGTATTTCCAATTCTTAAATTATAGCACCAAATATCTTTGCGATAGAAAAAACTTTTAAAACCCAAAACAACTACACACAAAACACCAACCTTTCTTTGTGCTTGTTTGAATTACCATAAAATGTTGTGGTTCCGTTAGTGTTAAAGCTTGCAAGCGGCTCGTTGGTAGGTAGGTAAATAATGTCAAAATCACCAGTGTATGGTAATAAGCTATAACCTTCCCTATTCTTATTTATCTGTATAAAAAAAGTTTTACAGACACCTTTAACATAATATACACCCCTCTGTCCATCCTTTTCTGCTACCACCCCCACAAACTTGTTTATAGCGAATTTCCCCTATAGAGAAGAAGCTATTACCGTAGGTGGTAAGACTTAAGCCCGAGACCACAATAACTTTTCGTTTTGATGTCCCCAGATGCCAAAAACACTATTCGTTCAAATTTATATATATATATATATATATATATATATATATATATATATATATATATATATATATGTATATGTATCCGTTACCGCGATAAATTTTGAAAGAAACACCCGATTTTTATGAAATTTGGCACAAATGTGGAGAGTAGCATTTATGACTTTAAGTTCGAAAACCAGATCGATCGCACTAAGGGAAGGGAATTTTATGGGGGTTTGCAATTTTCCAAAAATCGTTTTTTTGCAAATTTGACCCCAAAATGTTAAAAACACTCAATTTTGGTTATAGCCATTTTATAGAGCTTGAAAAAAAATAATTTAGGAATCATAAACCTAGGTTAAGTGGTCGCGGATAAAATCCAAAAAAAACGTGTCCCATGTTAATCTTATGTGAAAAAGTTTTTAGATTTTTCTCAGATAGTTTTACTAAAAACTTCACATTTCTGTTTATTAATATGTTTAGCTCAACAAAATGAACATTTTGAAGTGTTTTAATCGTTGTTCTACGTCCAACCGTTGCAGGGATTCTCAAAGTGCTAAACACAGTACGTTGTCCAATGTTATCCTTATGGAGAATAAATAAAATTCTATATCTCGATTATTTATGAATGTTTATTGATGAAACTTGGTATGTGGCTTCAACTAGCTGTGGTATATTGATATTAGCACAATAAAACAAGTTTTTTTTATAGTCCCTGTAGCAGCAAACCTGCATACTCGGCCCCCATGTTATTCATAGGGAGAATATAAAGTTGTATATCTCCCTTAATTATGAACCTAAATTAAGAGAACTTGGTATGTAGCTTCACCTGGTTCAGTTATATTGATAACTGCAAAAAAAACACATTACTTATATTCCTCGTTTCAGCAAACCTGCGTCCTCAACCCTAATTTTATTCTTATGGAGAATAAATAAAATGCTATATATCACTTATTTATGAATGTATTTTTGTGAAACTTGGTAAGAAGCTCTATGTAGTAGTGAGTCACATATATATATGCATTGTAAATTCGCTGAGTACGCAGGTTTGCTGCGATGGGGGAATTATTGTTTACTACAATCGCATGCACTATATAATGTCCATAATACTCTAGATCCTCCCAACGTCGCAGGAAGTAATCTTTTAATTTATCCTCTCTTTCCCTTATTTCTTGTTCTTTAACCAACCGTGCTTTGGATTCCTCTGCAACAGTATTTTCCACATATTCCAATTTACGCTTATTACTGTCGATGTCTTCTAATTCCAATTTCCTCTTTTTGGAACACCTCTCTAAGAAAGGCTTGGAAAGTGGCTCTATTTCTTTAATAGTGTATGGGTACAGTTTATTGGTCCGGCTTCTTAAAATGTAGGGAGTAAGGTTAGGTCTTTCCACTGAGCCTAATTCTTCTAAATTGATGTGTTTAGGTATAGTGGAGAAAGGTGTATTTGATTTTGTAAAATATGTGCCCCTAGATTTTATGTAACGCTTATGCTTTGCCCTTATGGCATCAGGAAATTCCTCTATTACTTCACATAGTTGGTAAACAGTTAAGGCTAAATGCAGATAGAGCGTAATTTATTAAATTTTTCCTTTGTGTACTATCTTTTGGCACTGTTATTTGTACTCCAGTTATTTTCTTCGTATTACTATTACCCCAATATGCGTATTTTAATAATTCATTAAACACTAAACAAAACCTGTTTTGTAATTGATGGCAACTTTCATCCCCATCTTATGCAGAGGTACAGCATAGAATGGAGCATTTTGGAAGTACCTTTTGTTGTCCTCTATTAGGCTTAAACAATCTCTTAAAAGTTCAAACCCTTTACCAAAACCTCTACAATAGTTATAAATTGTTGCCTCTAATCTTGTTATTCCATTCTCTCTAGCTAGTATAGACGAGAACGTTTATTTTAGTCTCGCATCTGGGCAGTTTACAAAGTTTATTATATGGTTTCCTATATTTTTAACTACTCCAGGGCTTGTAATCTGACATATAAATTTATTATATATTTTTACACTAGTATTTACATTAAACCATGTTAAACCGTTTTTATTAACATGGAAATTATCTACAATAACATTATATCGATTCTTGTACTCCCCTTGGTAGCAGAAGTCAACGTTTTCCGTAAGATAATGGCACATTTCCTCTTTATTAAATATTCCATCCAAATCTAGTGTTATATCGAAATCCATAAGATAGTACCTTTCTTTTTCCAGATTTTGCAGTATCTTTGGAAGGTCTTCCAACGAATCCTTAATTTTAACATTTGCAAGCTCAATTTTATAGGGAATTGCTATAGGATGATCGTACTTTTGTTTAATTTGGTGAATATCTTTCTTTATTATTTGTAACACACCCTCGCTTTGGCCAATAGAGGACCTCTCCAAGGAGTATGGTAGTTTGGCCACAACACCATGTCGAGCTAAAGAGAACTTTTTAAATATTCCTCGTAAGTAGCTATTAAACGAGCCACATATTTCCTTCTTAACTTTTAATTTATTCCGAACGTCCCCATCACAATCCGTAACATTGGTTATCTTAACTAACATTATGTTATCACAAAACGCATCCGTTATGGATGATAAGTTATTTAATTCTGGTTCGCCCTCGCAATAGTTTATATTACCTATGTCTGTAAGAAGGTTATTATTACTGAGATTTTCTCATAAAAAACATATACCAAATTTTTTGTTAGTAAGTTTTATTCTATTTCCCGATAAATGGCTAACAGATTACATTTCTTTTATACAGAAAAAAGTAGCGGAATCATGTAAAGAGGACAGATATAATTACACTATAGGTATATAGAGGTTTCCAACATACTCGATAGGAGTTGTAAATATATGGATATTGTATATAAACAAAGACATAGGCGAGTGGTAAGTATAACATGTAAGTGGACACCTAGACAGTTCGTCCCATATATGTGCAAATATGTTATACAACGATGGAATACCCATACAAACTATTAATATAATTCAAAATTCGATTAAATAAGTCTATAGTCTCAATATAATTAACATATTATAAACTAACGGTGCCATCCCGTATTCGTACCTAAATTGTCCAAATTCTATAATATTTTACTGTCTCTTCTTATTCCTTGTATAGTATCGGGTTTTGCACTATTAAACCCTACATTCTTATATACGTATCCAGTGCAGTAGAGTAACTTATGCATGTTATTTAATACAGATCCACATATTCTACAAGACCTGAACATAGATCTGTTGTATAAGCAGTAGAAAAGGCGTCTCACCCATTGCATGTTAAATGTGTTCTGTAAATAAAACATAAATGTAAATTGTGTTAAGACTGGATACAGCCGGCTGGATATTAGATAGTCAGGAAATGTGTTTTATGTGTAGTTTAAACCAAATAGTAAGACAAACACCACATAGCGCAGCATGTAAGCAATCTAAATCTATTACTATATGACTTTTGTAAATATATTTTACCTTTCTAATAAGTCTTTTATCAATTAATACAAATATATAAGGTCAGTATTTGTATAACATCCGATATATTAGCAAAACACATTAAAAACATTGTGTCCTCTAAATGTTATATTTAATTGTGTTAAATTTGTTTATATTACATATATGTCTTACTCTATTTACAAACAATTATTGTGTAAATTGACAGAATCTGTAAAAGTTGTGTAAAATGGCTGTAAACCAGTCAGTATCTGTGCTTGTGTCGTAATGCATTAGATTGTGTTACTTATTGTGTTTATGCATTTGTGTTGTTTTATAAACTTTAAATATTACTATGTCCTTATACTCTTACTATTTCTGTTACTATAATATTTAGTTTTTACTGTTTATTAAATGCTTACTGTGTACTGTTTTACTTATTTACTTTTTACTGTTTACTGTTTTACTGTTTACTGTTTACTGTACTGTTACTGTAAGTTTGACTGTGTTTGGCTAATATATCGAATGTTGTACCAATACTGACCTTATATGTTTGTAATAATTGATAAAATACTTATTAAAAAGGTAACATATATTTTACAAGAGTCATATAGTAATGGATTATGATTGCTTACATGCTGCACTATGTGGTGTTTGTCTTACTATTTGGTTTACACTACACTTCCAACACATTTCCTGACTATCTAATATCTGGCCGGCTGTATCTTAGCACAATTTACATTTATGTTTTATTTACAGAACACATTTAACAGACAATGGGTGAGACGCTTGTTCTACTGCTTATACAACAGATCTATGTTCAGGTCTTGTAGAATATGTGGATCTGTATTAAATAACATGCATAAGTTACTCTACTGCACTGGATACGTATATAAGAATGTAGGATTTAATAGTACAAAACCCGATACTATACAAGGAATAAGAATAGACAGTAAAATATTATAGAATTTGGACAATTTAGGTACGAATGCGGGATGGCACCGTTAGTTTATAATATGTTAATTATATTGAGACTATAGACTTATTTAATCGAATTTTGAATTATATTAATAGTTTGTATGGGTATTCCATCATTGTATAACATATTTGCACATATATGGGACGAACTGTCTAGGTGTCCACTTACATGTTATACTTACCACTCGCCTATGTCTTTGTTTATATACAATATCCATATATTTACTCTACAACTCCTATCGAGTATGTTGGAAACCTCTAGTTACCTATAGTGTAATTATATCTGTCCTCTTTACATGATTCCGCTACTTTTTTCTGCATAAAAGAAATGTACTCTGTTAGCAATTTATTGGGAAATAGAATTAAATCTACCAACGAAAGATTTGGTATATGGTTTTTATTAGAAAATCTCCGTAATAATAAACTTCTTACAGACATAGGTAATATAAACTATTGCGAGGGCGAACCAAAATTAAATAACTTATCATCCATAACGGATGCGTTTTGTGATAACATAAAGTTAGTTAAGATAACCAATGTTACGGATTGTGAGGGGACGTTCGGAATAAATTTAAAGTTAAGAAGGAAATATGTGGATCGTTTAATAACTACTTACAAAGAATATTTAAAAAGTTCTCTTTAGCTCGACATGGTGTTGTGGCCAAAGTACCATTCTCCTTGGAGAGGTCCTCTAGGGGCCAAAGCGAGGGTGTGTTAAAATTAATAAAGAAAGATATTGACCAAATTAAACAAAAGTACGATGATCCTATAGCAATTCCCTATAAAATTTAGCCTGAAAATGTTAAAATTAAGGATTTGTTATAAGACCTTCCAAAGATACTGCAAGATCTGTAAAAAGAAATGTACTATCTTATGGATTTCGATATAACACTAGATTTGGCTGGAATATTTAATAAAGAGGAAATGTGCCATTATCTTACGGAAAACTTTTACTTTTGCTACCAAGGGGAGTACAAGAGAGGATATAATGTTATTGTAGATAATTTCCATGTTAGTAAATACTACTTAACATGGTTTAATGTAAATACTAGGGTAAAAATATATAATAAATTTATATTCCAGATTAAAAGCACTGGAGTAGTTAAAAGTATAGGAAACCATATAATAAACTTTGTAAACTGCCCAGATGCGAGACTAAAAGAAACGTTCTCGTCTATACTAGCTAGAGAGAATGGAATAACAAGATTATAGGCAACAATTTATAACTATTGTAGAGGTTTTGGTAAAGGGTTTGAACCTTTAAGAGATTGTTTAAGCCTAATAGAGGACAGCAAAAGGTACTTCCAAAATGCTCCATTCTATGCTGTACCTCTGCATAAGATGTGGATGAAAGTTGCCAATCGATTACAAAACAGTTGTTTTTTAGTGTTTAATGATTAATTACAATACGTATATTGGCGTAATAGTAATACGAAGAAGATAACTGGAGTACAACTAAAACTGCCAAAAGATAGTACACAAAGGAAATATTTAATAAAGTATGCTCTATCTGTATTTAGCTTTAACTGTTTACCAACTAACTATGTGAGGTAATAGAGGCATTTCTTGATGCCATAAGGGCAAAGCATAAGTGTTACATCAAATCTGGGGGCACATATTTTACAAAATCAAAAACACCTTTCTCCACTATACCTAAACACATCAATTTAGAAGAATTAGGCTTAGTGGAAAGACCAAACCTTACTCCCTACATTTTAAGAAGCCGGACAAATAAACTGTACCCATACACTATTAAAGAAATAGAGCCACTTTCCAGCCCCTTAGAGAGTTGTGGTTAAAAGAGGAAATTGAAATTATAAGACATCGAAATTAGGAAGCGTAAATTGGAATATGTGGAAAATACTGTTGCAGAGGAATACAAAGCACAGTTGGCTAAAGAACAAGAAATAAGTGAAAGAGAGGATAAATTAAAAGATTACTTCCTGCGACGTTGGGAGGATCTAGAGTATTATGGACATTATATAGTGCATGCGTTTGTAGTAAACAATGAAAACAAGTTTGTGGGGGTGTTGGCAGAAAAGGTGTCTGTAAAACTGTGTTTATAGAGATAAATAAGAATAGGGAAGGTTATAGCGTATTGCCACACACTGGTGATTTGGACATTATTTACCTACCTACCTTCGAGCCACTTGCAAGCTTTAACACTAACGGAACTACAACATTTTATGGTAATTCCTTTATAAAAATAGAAAACCTAAGTTTCCGCAACTATTTGTGGGATGATGTTGTTGGACAAGAAGACATAGAGATGTTAATGCAAGATTAAAGGTAATATTAAATTTAAAGGATGTTGTAGACTGAAGGATTTGGAAGATGCTGTGGAATTATCAATAAGCGCTATTAAACAAGTCCAACATAGGGGTAGAAAAAGGTATAGTGTACAATTCGAAAAATATCCCTAACCTTTACGTCTCCAACCATTGGCTGGAAAGGGAGCTATAATGTGGGAAGTTTGATTTTAACTACAAAATTAAAATTGAGTTGGGTAAAATAAAGACTACTCCAAACAAGCACAAAGAAAGGTTGGTATTTTGTGTGTAGTTGTTTTGAGTTTTAAATGTTTTTTGCTATCACAAAGATATTTGGTGTTATAGTTTAAGAATTGGAATTAAGCAACAACATATCCAGTCTATTTTGCAAAATATTGGAAATTATAGGTGGTGTTTACTTATGCATTAGCTTAAAACATATCCAAAATTTAGACGGTTCTGACTATAAAAATTTTGTGGATATATATTTCTTATTATATTATTACAATGAGAGGTAGTTGAGAGGGCCCCAACTTGAGACCCACAACAATACAATGTTTTGGAAATATGGCAGTTATAACAGCTTGATGGTAAATAAGGTTGCATTTATTATTTGTTTAATCCAACCTTAATAGTGAATTTGGAAATGGGGTATTTACTTATGCAATGGCTTAGGGCCGTAACATATTGCAGACAAATCCAAAGTTAGATTACAACAAAACTGCACTAACAGGGAAATAATATACGGTAAATTTAGATATAAGGGGGCTATAACAAGTCGAAAAGTAAATAAAGGTATTGGCAACTGGCAGTAATTTACAAAATATCGTTTATATTAAACTTCGAAATTATAAGTTGTATTTACTTATGTACTAAGCCAGTAATATATTGCAAACAAATCGGAGCACAAATACCAAAGTTAGTTTTTAGGTTGATTGTGGCAAAACAAACAACATATCGATTGTATTATAGGGTGAATGGAAATAATATATGGTAATTTTAAATATAATAGTTGGGGGCTATAACATATCCGAAAACAAATCGGACAATAAATACATTAGCTTAGGACAATATCCAAAGTGCAGGCAAATTGGACAATAAACAGCAAAGTTAGTTTTTGGGATTACAGCAAAATAAAGAAACAAAAAGACAAAATATTGACTGTATTATAGGGGGTAGCGGAACGTATGTTAGTGCGGTCTTGTTACCTGTTTAAGGGATATAAAATATCCGAAAATAAATCAAATCAGACAATAAATAAAGAAGTTGGAAATTGTTAGTATATTTTTCAAAATATTTTTTAATTTGACCATTATAGTGAATTTGTCAAATGTGGATGGTATGTACATATACACTAGCCTAGAATAATAATATATATACATTTTAAACATATCAGACCATAAATAAAGAAGTTGGCAATTGGCAGTATTTTTTCCAATTTTTTTAAATTTGACCGCAATATTTAATTTGTCAAAATGTGGATGTTGTGTCCATATACACTAGCCTAGAACAATAACATATATACATTTTAAACAATTCGGGCCATAAACACCAATGTTAGTTTTTTAGATTTATTTTGACAACTATTTTTTTAAAAATACAGGGGACGGATTGGGTTTGGAAAAATTTGTTTAATATAGGCAAGGGTCGGGTACTAGTATAGGCCAAAAAGAAAATTCGTATAGGGTGAGAGCCGTGTCGGTCCAAAAACGGCTCCCCATAAGAATAACATGGGGAAAAAAGTGGGAAAAAAGTGCCGAAAGTGGCTCCTCCCCGCTAGTTCTCCTCTACTAAGACAACGAGAACTGTATGTTAAACTTTAAAATGCATAACAGAACTATATTTAGAATACAATTTTTAAAACACCAGGGAAAAAACTCAGTTTACACTCTTCCCTAAAGCTCTTAATGCTCTTCTTCTTAGCTTTTACAACAATTTTATGACATTTCATCAGTCGCAGTTTAAATACTGAAGGGAAACAATTAATTTAAAAGTCAATTACTAAAAGTGCTTATACAAAAATGTATTGTACACATGTGTGTTCGTAAAAACGTTCCAATAATTTACGATGTTATTGTACACATAAAAATAAGCAAAAACGTTCCTGTGAACATTTGTCCTACAATGTATAGTTTTCCGTCGATCTCTCTGAATGTGTTTTTTACATAATTTAACATAACCTTTTAACCACTTAAGGTATCAGCTTCAAATTTAATACATGTATTACATCTCATAAGACCCATTTTGGTATGGAATGTATAGTTTATACATTTCATACCATTTCAAAATGACAGCCATTTTTATTGTTTAATGCTAATTTTTTTTTAAACAGAAATATTTAGGAAAAACTGTAAGGACAACAAAGGTTGTGTAATTTTGTTATAACAATTTTAATATGAAGATGTTAACTATACGATTTTAAATGTGTGAGAAGTTAAAACATACTTTTTTTATTTCTGGACTAATACATGTTTTAACTTATACAAATTACAATTTCTCACTTTTTTTACATCGTATAGTTACAATCGTCATATTACTATATATTGGACGAAATGACACATCATTTTTGATTCTTGCAGTTCCTTTCTAAATATGACGGCTTTCAAGATATTTAGCTTTGAAAAATAACAATGGCCACCATTTTTAAGTGGTGTATATTAGACACTTGATATTCCATACCATAGGTCTTAGTAGATGTAATACATGTACTAAGTTTAAAGTTGATACCTTAAACGGTTAAAAAGTTATGTCGGATTATTTAAAAAACACATACAGACAGAGAGAAGAAAAACTATACGTTTTAAGACGAATGTTCATAGGAACATTTTGCTAACTTTTTAAAATCCTAAATTATTAGAACGTTCTTACCGAACTCCCTGTATATTTTCCGTTATCGTAATATACAATACTTACTATTTAGTTTAGGACTACAAAGCAAGTTTATTTTTTATTTAATGGTTACAAAATATCCTGTGGTACGTAAACATAAAACTTTCTACAGCTACTTTAATTTTCAAAATACTCAATCATCAATACATGTGTCGTCGTCTAACACTTATTATATCGTTATCGCGAGCTGTTATAGCGTAGCTATGGCGACGATTTTTTGTGCCTGAAGACGTCTAAGCAAACATGATCGTTACTGCTTTATGAAGTGTAACTGAGATACTCGGTGATAATACAAAATATATATATAAACATTGAAATGTAAACAATTAATTATGCTTATAAATTTGGGTCTTAAATACCAGTATTTTATTACAAATTACTAATTAATGAAGGTATATGTTTATTTGTTTATTTTTTGCTTACAACTTATCTTTATCATTAATTATTCATTATCATAAAAACCTTACTCCCTACAGTTCAATCACAAAATTAATTTTAAAATAATTAATAATTGTACTATAAATACCCTTTTATAAATTAACCTTTGGCTTGTCAATGTATTATTAACATAACTATTATTAACGATGTATACAAATCATGGTGTATATTTGGCATAGAATCACATAACAACTTCTTCACTATCTGGTATTTGGCATTTGGTACTTATTTAAATGGCTTATCAAGTTCAAACACAGGGAAATTATTTTGCCAGCACATTATAACCAAACTCGTGATAGTACAAAAACCGTAAACATCTTAAACGGTAGCTGGGTGTCTGTGTAATTTTGTTAGAATCTCTGGTGGACAAACAGAAGGTGACACAAAAATGGAACTATCATTTGCTCAGTATTATAGACCAATCTCTCCCTCTCCCTGATAATTGAACTCGTATTTTAGGTTAGGTTTGTAATAATTGTTTATCTACGGCTATTTTTTTACAAAAGGTAATTAATATGTTTTTCATTGTACTTACACCACATCTGTAGTTATTTTACAAAAAAGAGAATTTTATAATTTATAAAGGTATTTCTTTACCATTTATACGCCACATTTCGTGAAAATGAATATTTTACATTGTCATGATTTTACAACCTATTATTTTTAACCACATCATTAAACACGTCCCCCTCTTTATTAATGATCAGGTACACATTTTCTTTAAAATGCATATCCCCCCCCCCCCCGAAGAAAATATAAATATAAAATCGGAACCTCCCATCGGAAATAGCTCTCAGCACCCATATAGGAACCAACATTTTAAGCCGTTTCAAAAAGGCCAGATTTTAAAGTAAGTCTAAGCATACGTGCTCCACGAAAGGGTGAAATATTATTACTCTATAAAGAAATAATCCCTTTATCGTAACACTCTATAAACGAGTCGAACGTTGTGTGGAGCGCAGCCATGTCATAATGAGCGAATGGCTGTCGCTGCCAACGTCATCGTCACCGGCAATTTGATAAGAATGCCATTGTCGTCACATATGGCGCTCCCAGCTCTAATGGCACCGCTAAACTATTTATAAAATGCTCTGTTTTATTTCTATTAAATTTGAAATATTTCCGATCAATAAGTTCTATTAGAAATAAAACTAACTTTACATTTTTATTTTCATTGAATTTGCTTCAAATAACGTTATCCAATACTCTTTAAATGGAGTGAAAAAGTAAACCTTATAAAATTGTATGAGTAACATATCAAGCGTTGATTTAATTGTGTTATGACTGTTGTTTTATTAATGGATGCTAGCAAATATTATGACCATAAATTTTACTATTATTAAATGAATAACATTTTGCAGTTTATGATTTAACATAAATTTATTATTTTCGCACGATCACTATGTCAGGAACCAGGTGGTGTTGGTGATACTCTGTTTTAATTATGTAATACTCTGCCTATTATTTGGTGAGCACATTTGACTAACTCGATAAATGGAAGGTTTGAAAACTCAGGTGACGAAATAAAATAAGACCATTTAAAGGAAAATATGGTGAATATATTTTGATGGATCATGTGGTGAAAAGTGACTTACTTCATGTGGTATTGAGGTACAACTAAGCAATGTGGCGTCAATTTCATCCAAGCCATCTTGAAGGTAGGCGTGCAGTCAAATACACATTTAGCTCTAGTTGGTTTAACTTTAAGTTGAATGATAAACTTTAGAAAGTTGTCTGTGCAACTTTGAATCATAGGGAGTGGAAGAGGATAAATCTCAGTAAGACAAGTGCAAGAGAAGGTAGGGATGAATTAAAGAACTGTAGGCCCTAGCTTAAGCTCAGGAACCCTTTGCTAACAGGGGTTTCTTTCCTTTTGAGCTTAGTTTTCATACAGAAATGCTCTCATTCATTACATCGCCATTAATATAATTATTAATCAACCATCCTCATTAATTCCAAAATATGAAACAGGTTTGCCTGCCAATAAGATGTAAGATTAAATTGTTCGTAGAAGGCCCAATACATATTTTGGTTAATTACGTTCAATTTTATTTACAATTAAAATAAATTAAATGTAGAATGTGCAATAATAACAATAATAATAATGCTATTTTTTAGTTTTGCCACTCTTTTGTTAAATTTCCGAATCAAGCTAAGCCGAACCAATTCATTTTAACTACCTCTGTCCTTTCACAAATATATATATCACACAAACACAGTTCTCTCTCTTCTTCTTTCTCTCTCCTAATTCTCCATCACACCACCCCTATCAGGACCTATTATGAGTGAATTGCACAGAAAGAACACCGGGTATGGTGATCAAATATATTTGCATTTCAACAGACAACGAAATATTGTCGTAATTTGTTGTTATTTTTTGTATATCCATTTGTAGAACTCAAATTTAACACTGTAATCACAATTTTCTATTTAATTTATAACTGATTGACTTTAAATTGAGTGAGCACTTTATTTTTTGCTTTTATACACCTCGAAACAACTATCGAGGTCGGAAGTTCATTCGATAAAACGAACAAGCAGCCAGTTAGTAAAATGTTTCGATATCGAACCGATATTGGATATTAGCCTGTGTGGGCTATAATGTGCTCGCCAAAGTCATTGTTGTGTAGATTTTCTTTGGTTAACGTACTACGATAGTTGAGTTAAACTTGTGTTAACTTTCGTTCACTTGCAAGTGAGCAAAGCGTATTTCTTACTTTTATACACCTCGAAACAACTATCGTAGTCGGGAGTTCATTCGATAAAAGGAACAGGCAGCCAGTTAGTAAAATGTTTCTATGTCGAACCAATATTGGATATTAGCCTGTGTGGGCTATAATGTGCTCGCCAAAGTCATTGTTGTGTAGATTTTCTTTGGTTAACGTACTACGATAGTTGAGTTAAACTTGTGTTAACTTTCGTTCACTTGCAAGTGAGCAAAGCGTATTTCTTACTTTTATACACCTCGAAACAACTATCGTAGTCGGGAGTTCATTCGATAAAAGGAACAGGCAGCCAGTTAGTAAAATGTTTCTATGTCGAACCAATATTGGATATTAGCCTGTGTGGGCTATAATTTGCTCGCCAAAGTTATTGTTGTGTAGATTTTCTTTGGTTAACGTACTACGATAGTTTAGTTAAACTTGTGTTAACTTTCGTTCACTTGCAAGTGAGCAAAGCGTATTTGTTACTTTCATACACCTCAAAACAACTATCGTAGTCGGGAGTTCATAAAAGGAACAAGCAGCCAGTTAGTAAAATGTTTCGATGTCGAACCGATATCGGATATTAGCCTGTGTGGGCTATAATGTGCTCGCCAAAGTCATTGTTGTGTAGATTTTCTTTGGTTAACGTACTACGATAGTTGAGTTAAACTTGTGTTAACTTTCGTTCACTTGCAAGTGAGCAATGCGTATTTCTTACTTTTATACACCTCGAAACAACTATCGTAGTCAGGAGTTCATTCGATAAAAGGAACAAGCAGCCAGTTAGTAAAATGTTTCGATGTCGAACCGATATTGGATATTAGCCTGTGTGGGCTATAATGTGCTCGCCAAAGTCATTGTTGTGTAGATTTTCTTTGGTTAACGTACTACGATAGTTGAGTTAAACTTGTGTTAACTTTCGTTCACTTGCAAGTGAGCAAAGCGTATTTATTACTTTTATACACCTCAAAACAACTATCGTAGTCGGGAGTTCATTAAAGGAACAAGCAGCCAGTTAGTAAAATGTTTCGATGTCGAACCGATATCGGATATTAGCCTGTGTGGGCTATAATGTGCTCGCCAAAGTCATTGTTGTGTAGATTTTCTTTGGTTAACGTACTACGATAGTTGAGTTTGATTTAAACTTGTGTTAACCTTCGTTCACTTGCAAGTGAGCGAAGCGAACTCCAAAAGGGGGTTTGGGGGCGAAGCCTCTAACGGCGATAAGCCTAGTTATTGTTATGGACCTAGCCTAGTCTAGTTATTGTAGTTTATACAGCATAGTTATTGTAAAAACTTTAGGCGTTTGGACAGCTTTCCCTAAAAGCGTTTGTGTAATCTTATAACACAAATGTCGTTGGTGTTGAACAAAAATTCAGTAAGAGGTGGTTAAAAAATGTATTTATTTTTAATTATTTATCCAGGTAGTAAATTTTCAATAAAGAGTAATCAATTTCAAGATTACTTATTGTCAGACCCTTAAAATTATTCGTACAAATAGTCTCTTAGGGGTGCCGGAAATTTATCCCCAGAAAAGTACCCTCAAGATAAATGCCTTCATTTTGACTTCACGAGGGGTAAAGCCGCACGGAAGTTAGCCCGCAACTGGAAATTCTACCCACATACATAATCGTTTTATTAAATTACTATCACAATAATGCTGTACCAATTAACTGCACAGATTTGTTATCGGAAAACTACCCTCAGTAGTAACAATCTCCTTAAATGAAATTCCCTGCTTTTGGCTATTGTCAGAGAATTTTCTTCCATTTAACCGGAACATGTTATTAGGATTGCAACATCTGTTCATTCTTCAGTATTGCTTTGGCCCCCAGCTATTTATATTATGAATTGTAACTATGCCAATTTGGTATAGCAAAGAGGATGAAAATTATATTTCAAAATACTGAACATTTAGTATTTCCATACCAGTAATTGTCTATTATTAAGGCAATTTAAATACATTTTTAAATATATATAAAATATTACTTTAACAACATGGTATAATGACGATCCATTATATTAATTACTACTAACCTGGTGATCATTCCAAAAATATATTTCTAGATAAATGTGAATTAACTAACCAGTCAATATTTCGGTTGCTCTATTTTCAAATACATGGACCATGATACTTTATGTAGAATGAGTGTATGTAAGAAAATATTCAAAAGGTTTTGCAGGTGTCAACAAATGTGAAATAGTACAATGTTTGCTGGGTGGATCCTTATCAATGCTACTTGGCTCCACGCATCATCCATTTTAAAATATCCAACCATATTGACAATTGTTACACTCTCAGAATAATTTTTAAACAATTTGTTAATTTGTGATCATATGGGTTACCCTACCACGATTCAACGGTAGAAATTAACATCGTGAGTTACAATTAGACTAATCGTTTAAGGTAGTGTCGGTATTTTTTTGTATGGGAAAGTAACTGAGATATTAGAAGAATTTAAGTCATTAATGACTTAAAATGCCCCAACCTTAAAACATGCCCACGTTCGTCATTAAATAAAATAATGACCATTAACTGCTGCCGGTCATTGTTCATTATGAACAAAATACAATTTTCGGCCGCCATCTTAGATGTGCCATTTTGGAATGGGAAAATTGACTGAGATAATATCCAACTGTTTTTCCACCCCGAAACCAATGCCGCAATCCGTTTTCAAATATTACTTTTTGTTCTCTTACTATTGAACCTTTTTTAAATGATCAACAACAATCTGTCAATATTATTATTTTATTTTATTGGTCTCCACGGCATACACCATTTAACAACAATATAAATCTTACGCTAGGGATCTTGAATGTTAATTGTATAGTAAATATAAGTGAACAATGTCTAGTGCCTGAAAATTATAAATAATACAAGGTTCATTTTTCACTATATTTTCAAGACTAGCTAAAAGACAATGAAGCAAAGCAAAACAATACAAAAAGGGACTAGAAAAACAACAATACAATACAGAGGCAATAAATATTTGTACAGACAAAACACAAATAACAATAATATTAAAACTTAAACTATCCAACAAATGTAAATGCGAATGATAAGTGACCGTTTCATTTGGCAGCAATATAAAAAGCAAGAAAGAAAAACCGTGGCAATAAATATTTGTACAAATAGAAAACAATAACTTAGAAATTCTCAACAACTATTAGATAGGTCAGCAGTTTCTCTCCATTCAACTACCTCAATGTTCATTCATGTCCCTTTCAGCAAGCAGTAGCTCAATTACTCCTCTTCACTCTGGTTTTGCAATCACAAAAAGGTCCACACTGCTGCAGATGTCGTTGCCAGTCCGCATCAGTCGAGGGACGAAGCTGTGTTGGTGGTAAGCTGTTGGGTAGTGGACTTGGAGAATACTTGCTGTGCTCTCGACCTTCGAGGAACGTGAAAGGACAATTTCCCGAGCAGTTCCGGACAATCCACACCGCCAATGATTATATGGTTATGATTATGATTATATGGTTCAATATAATTAAACTTTAATTGTGAATTTACCTGCCCGAATGTAAAAAAGCGATTAAACGAAGTGAATTCATCCGACATCTCCTTTACTGTTTATAAGTTAATACATTTGGATATTTAATGTTTTACCTCAAGTATACGCGGACAAGTTGAATTTGTATGAATCACATAATAATAGTATTGCACTTCATTGCAACACTGTTAAAATGAGAAGCTAATAAAACCCCTTTGCGCACAACATGGCGTGTCGTGTGGTATTTTTGTATTTTAGCGAATTTCCCCTATAGGGAAGAAGCTATTACCGTAGTCGGCATGGTAAGACCTAGGCCCGGGACCATGATAACTATTCGTTTTGAGGTCCCCAGACCTCAAAAACACCATTCGTTCGATACTGTATATATATATATATATATATATATATATATGTGTGTGTGTGTGTGTGTGTGTGTGTGTGGTTGTGTGTGTGTGTCCGTGAGCACGATAACTCTCATAAAAATGATCCGATTTTGACAAAATTTGGTATAAACATGTAAAACAGCATTTATGACTTTAAGTTCGAAAACCAGACAGATCGACCTATCCGAGGGGGTATTTTGGGGGGGTTTTGTACCCCAAAAATGGGTTTTTTGAATTTTTTACATATAATTTTTTAAAAAGTCAAATTTTAGTTTTGCCCATTCGATTCAGCTTAAAAAGACACACAATTTGGTATTTCGACCATTCCTCTACGTCAATTGGTTACCGAGATATTGAAAGTGCTAAACACAGTACGTTGTCTAATGTTATTCTTATGGAGGAAAAGACAATTTTTGTATCTCGCTTATTTATGAACGTATACTGACGAAACTTTGTATACAGCTTCATCATGGTATATCGTTGAGGTCTATTGATATTTGCTCCAAAAAATCTTTTTTTTGCATAATTCTCCCGTAGCAGCAAACCTGCGTACTCAGTCCCCATGTTATTCTTATGGATAATAATTAAATGCTCTGTCTCCCTTAATTATGAACATAAATGAATAAAACTGGTATACGACTTCACCTAGTTGAGTTATATTGATATTAGCATAAAAACCCATTTTTTGTGTTCCTTGTTGCAGGAAATCTGCGTACTCAGCCCCAATGTTATTTTTATGGAGAATAATTAAAATTGTATATATCGCTTATTTGTGAATATATTTTTATGAAACTTGGTAAGTGGCTTTATGTAGTATTAAGACATTTATATCTCCATTAGAAATTCGCTGAGTATGCAGGTTTGCTGCGACGGGGGTATTTTTTTTTTGTAGAGCATGTCCTCGTAGTTTTTTGTCTTTAGGGAAGGGGCGAGTGATACAAACTGCAGGTTGCTTACAACTTTTTTGAGTTCGCCTTTTTGAGTTTTGAAACTCCCTACTTACAAATCAAGGGAGAAAAACACATCAGTCCTCGTTGAACCCAACGCCAATTACATGTTTTATGCACTCAAAATGGCGACGGCGGTGGCGCCGGCTCCTCTTTGGCGATATTCTGCCAACTGAGGGCTTTAATTTTAGTTTTCTGTTGTATCACTAATTATTTATCACTTAAAATACCAACCCATTTAAATAATAACAATTTCATTGGCTTTTTAGGATGAAAACTCGAGCTGTATCTTACACAATTATGTTCGAATTTTAACAATGTTTTTCGAAAACACTAATAAGAAACTAAATAATATAATTAAAATAATTCTTCAATATGAAATTGTATTATTTAATACAGCGTTTTTATCAATACAAATTTAAGCTTGGTACGATATTTGACCTATTATTTTGTCCGTTCAATTGGCAATAATTTCGTCAAGAGAATAATAAATGGGATAACATGTATTGTATCTAATACTTAAATGCATAATAATACATATCTAGTTTTCCTTCGTAAGTCATTCTACAGATTTGTTATGTTACTTACATTGTGTCGAAACTTATGTATAGACAAATCACACTTAATAATAAATTAAATATTACTTAGCAAAAGTATGTTTTATTTTTGGCAATATAAGATTGAGTTGGTTATTGCCACTCTTTTTTACTATATAAAGGACTACCTCTTGAACCACGTGTTATATTAGAGAGGGGATAGCCTGAAATTTTTAATTTTGTAACAATTGAAACTCACTATAAATAGATTATAGTTTACTATGTGAGTAAATACCATTAAACAAATGTTTAGTTAATAAAATAAAACAAATAAAAAGATTTTGCAAGTTGTACTAACTATTTGTTTATTTTTACTAGATCATCAAGTATTGAGTTTAAAATATTTAAGTTTTGTTGTCATCAAGCGGTTAGCCAAGGTTAGACAAAGCAAACAATTCTCATCCAAGTCTTTAGAGAATTCGAGGCGAAGGCGGTGCATGATACCAATACAGTTATCCTATTTATACTTTATATGTTAAGTTCACTATAATACACATTATTACGAATTATAATAATTATATAACAATATAATTAAACTGAAATTAACATTTTACTGTTAAAACACGCTAGCCGCTGTCCCATTTACCGCACAGGGAACCCGCAAAGAGCCAGATGACTAACTAAATAAAGAATTCTATAAAATAAGATTGGTACTTTAAAAACACATTGGGAAGAACCTTGATGGTGGATGTTTTGTTTTCAAATCCTCAAAAGGCAAATTTACAGAGTGAGATCTTTAGATTGATACCAAACATGTTTTTAAAATAGTAGTTTTCGAGGTCTAACATCGCCAAATATAAATACAATACATTATTCCGACAACATAGATTACGTGGTACCAATAAACATTGATATGTCTTTAAAATTTAATTTGTTTACATTAAAATATACATAACTAATCATAAGTGCAACTGTTAGCTAATGCTAAGTCATAACTGTATTACATAAAATATACAACAATGTTGCAAATACCTAACCTACCTATTAAATAGTAATAAAATTATTTATAACAAGTAAAAATACACCAAAAGTCTAACCTTTTGTCAAAACTCTATAAAACACTTTACAAACTAATGATCTGTATGTAAAGAAACATGTAATACCAAAATTAAACGAGTTCACACGCAGCACGCTGACGTGAGGGTAGTGAATTTCCATATAAAAAACTATAAAAACTCAAAATCAGTTAAAAACATAAAATTATTCCAATTTTTATTCAAATCTGAAAATATTGATGTTTTGGCTGTTCTGATACTCCTGGTTCTATTTACCTGCAATGCTGGGAATACAATTTTGCGCATTATAAGGCTAGGAGAAGGTCCAGTCAGGCTTTAAAGTAGGTGTGAGGTTGTTGGGGATGATAAAAGTACACCAAAAAATGATTAACAGGCTTTTCTAATGTAAAACCCCCATAAGACAACGTACTGTGTTTGTTCAATACACATTTCCTTTAATAACTCGGTAAATGTATATGCTAGAATGACGAGAGAGGGCTTACAAGTTTTGCCACACTAATTCCCATCTTTTTACATTCGTTAATTTCACATCAGGGGCTTTTCTGACCCTTTTTGGGCCCAAAAACTCGAAATTTGAAAGATTAATCCCCAAAAAAGGGGTTTAGAGTTTTCCGATTGTTTTGCCCAACGAACTTGTCCAACTGATTATAAAAAGGAACGTCCCTACCAAATTTGAAGTAAATCAGACAAAACATGCGACTGCTAGAGTGCCTGCACACACACATATATATATATATATATATATAAATGTATATATATATGTCTATATATACATTTAAGAAATTAAAACCATGTTGTTGCAATTTTTCGAGGTATTCTCTTTATCAAGCACAAAAAATGAATGATAAACAAAAACAACGGATCATATGTTATTTACACATTTGGTTAAGATCAGATGATGTGGAATAAAACTATTTTGATACTGTAGAAAGAATAAGGAACCAAAAATTATCAAATTAACGAATGTTGAGTCCATGTGGTTGTTTCGTTCTTAAAACTAACTGGTGAGCCAATTCGACTGTTCTCAAATTCATGTCATTTAATTCTTTGTTTTCAACACTTTGGATTTTGTGTATAGCTTTAAGATGGAAACAATCTTCAAACTCAGCATTATGTTGTCTAAGGCTTGAGTTTGTCTTTATGGTTGACAGAAAACCGATGTCCTGTCATCCGAACACGTAAGGAGTTGGATGTTTGTCCAATGTACTCCTTAGGACAAAGTTTACACGTTAGCTGGTAAATCGCATGGTTGGATGAACAATCCATGTGTCCAGCTATCGGGTAAACTTTGTCCGTTACTGTGCTTCGAAAGCGGTCTGCCTTACACATAATTTTGCATATACCACAACGCGGTTTATTACATGGTTCACATCCATGGGCCAAATTGAGATTTCTATTTTCAAGCTTGGGCCTTACAAGCATGTTCTTTAAATTTGGAGGTCTTTTAAAAACCATTCTAGGTGGTCTAAAAAAAAAGGTTTCGGTTAAGGAAGAGTTTTTTAAAAGTTCAAATCCTGTTTTCATTATTGAATTTATTCTGTGAAGGCCAGGGAAATAGGATGTTACAAACTTGGGATCGTCTTTAAAATTGGTGGAACTAAGCGAGTTTTTGCGCTTCTTAAACTGTTTTTTTATTATTTTCTGAGGATAACCTCGTTGGATAAAAGCATTATTTAGTTTAGATAAGTAAGAATTGTAATCTTTAGAATCGGTACATAATGATTTGGCTTTAACTGACAGGCTTTTGGGGATAGACTTTTTGACATGTGCTGGGTGGCAACTGCTGTAATGAAGATATTGCATTTTATTAGTGTCTTTGACGTGAATTTTGGTTTTAAGAAAGCTTTTATCCAGAAAAATATCTAAATCCAAATATTTTATAGATCCTTGGGAAGATTTCCACGTGAAATTCAAACATGAAAAATTATTTAAATCAGCCATAAAGTTTTGAAGACTTTCACAACCATACTGCCAAACCATAAAGATATCATCGATAAACCGAAACCAGGCTGTAGGTTTCAAATTTTGACTTGAAAGAAAATTTTGTTCCACTAGACCCATGAAAAGATTTGCGTACGATGGTGCCATTCGGGTACCCATCGCCGTCCCATTAATTTGCAAATAGTTGTTCCCCAAGAATTTAAAATTGTTCATTTTAAGAACCATATGTATAAGAGTAGATAGAAATTTGGAAGAAGGTTTAGTTTGAGGAGGTCTGGTGTCAAGGAAGTGTTTGGCAGCGTCTAGACCACCTTGATGGGGGATATTAGTATAGAGTGATTCAACATCTATCGTTACAAGTAGCGTTCCCTGAGGTAGAGGCTGATGAATATCCTGCAATCGTGAAATAAGGTTTTGACTGTCTTTTACATAAGATGGTAAAAGTTTTACGAGTGGTTGCAGGTTTTCATCCACCAGTGCCGAGATACGCTCTGTCGGAGATCCATAACTTGACACTATTAGTCGTCCGGGAGGAGGTCTTTGTGGTTTATGGGTCTTCGGCAAAATGTAAAAGATGGGTGTGCGAGGAGATGATGACGGGGTAAGGAGCGCAATAGTCTCTTCAGTTAAACCTTCACTGGGCCCCTCTTTTCTTAAGAAAGTGTGAATTTTGTTTTGGAAGGTATTTGTTGGTTCTTCTTCCAGTAACGTGTACGTTGTTGAATCACTTAACTGTTTTTCACACTCTTGGATAAAGTCACATTTATTCATAATCACTATGGTGATTATATCTACATACATACATATATATACAATTTTGAACAAACCCCCAAAACGTGTTCAGGGTGTCACGTTAGGAACTTCTATGGTGGTCCCGGGCTTAAGTTTTACCGTGTGGGTCATGCTAATAGTTCACTTTCCATAGGAAATTCACTAAAAAATAAATAAACTCGTAACTTAGAATACCTAAAATCTGAAAAGGACTTGTCTTTTGGCTGAGATACAGTTCTAGTACAGTTTTTGTGTTCTCTTATGCAATGGTTTGCAAACTGTGAGTCGTTACAGAACTTTAAAGTTATAATTTTGCAAAAATTTGGTCCGATATATCAAACTTGAATTCAGAACGTATCAGTGTACTATCTGTCATTAGTTCATGATGTTCATAGTATGCGGTTCCCCAGATTGAGCCTAAGCAGAAGCAATTAAATGTAATGAAAGGTTGAAACTGGAGCTAGCCGTCATTACTAATCGGGCTACTAACTTATAATGCTTTCTGGGGACGGATCGCCTTAAGATTAATATCCAACTGCTTTGGATATGTTCCTATTAAAACTTTGAATCATTTCACTGGCTGGTGAAAACATCCCATTTTTTTAGTTTTAGACCACATGTAAACATTTTGGAATATGTATTTTCATATAAATTTTGTAATATATGTGATACGATGAGTATCATATTGTAATAGATTTACTTACATTTGGGTTTTGAGTTTTCTGCCACGTAAACGACAACATCCTCAGGTAGAGAATTTTGAACAGCTCTGATTTTTTTAAATAAATATGGAAACATATTACTTATTTTATTGATAAATCGTAACCTGGAAAACCCATAAAAACCTAAGTTTATGGAATATGGTGGTGAGGTTCATGGTTAGACACTCCTGGTGAAACTCTTCATAAGCTTTTTGTGACATTTTAAAATTATTAATAGATCCAGTTGATCCAAAAGCAATGTTACAAACGAAGTTACACGAAGGTTAATAAATTAACTTACGACACCAACAATCTTAAAACTCTACCATCTATTCTGTAAACGTTGTCCAAAAGTCGATAAACTCCAAACTCTTTGCAAATTCGTCTGACTGGCCGTTGTTTTATGTAGTCTCTAAAGACGATGGAAACCGATTTATACCTATATGCATAAATCACAATTACACACACATTGTAGAGTCTGAAGAAGCTTCGAAACCCTTCGAAACATAAAATGCTATGAACTGATCCTTAGTAATTCCGAATTGCCACCCATTTAGTAATTATTAAATATTACGCATTCTTCCGGGTTATACCTGAGGTAGTTTAATCGAAAGTGATATAACTTAGTTAATAATACATTAAACGTGCGCCATGCAAGTACAAACTTACATGTGTGTATGTTATATCTTTACTCCTGAATTATATTTAAGTTTTTTTTTTATTAGTGTTCAAGCTTAACCTGCAAGTTCAAGATTCAATTTGAAATACCTCCTTCTTTTCCTAAAATGTGTTTGTTCTTCTAATTATTGTTTAAAGTATGTCGTTTTTTCTATAAAATACATATTTATATATATTCTGTAAGCAAAATCTTTAAGACAAAATTGTAAGAGTTTGGAAAATCGCAGGATGATGGGAGACGGCTCAAATTAAAGGTCTTGATCCCAGGGTCTCGGGAAATATAGCAATATTTCTACAAAGTTGCTAGCAAATGATTAATAACGTAAAATGTTCTCCATAAGAATAGCATGGGGATTTAATAACGCCTGCTTTGTTTACTATAAATATATGGTTATACGTGTTTACTTTATACGAACTGACATGTGTTCTTTTACTAATATTTTGTTTTATTTTCCTCAGCATGTAAAGAGTAAAAAAAATAGATGAGGCAGAGTATTCGAGCAAGTTTAGGGACTATGGCCCCTTCAAGCCACTAGTTTTAAATTATTTACCTTCGTCTAATGTTTACTTTACAGTGGGGCGCAAAAATATTTTCACAACGGATGGTGAGTCTGTAACCAAAAACGTTTGAGAACCACTGATCCTTTACTTATATAATAATTTATTTACGTGCCTAACATATCCATGATACCACTATGAAGTAATCCACTTCCAAGGTTACAATAGAAAGTGCAAGGAACACAATGTTTGCCGGAGGGAGGGGAATAATCAATGGCTATAATTTATCACCTGTTTATCATACCGTCGGTACAGTTGTTCTCGACGGAAATGTATCGCTTGTAAATTGAAAATTCAACGCCAGACAAATTGAATATCAATTTCGCTTTGTTTGGTTTCTAGTACGAGGTTGAAGAAAAGCTTTATCCTGATAATTCAAACTGTGAATTTCAATTTACGAAATGCTAGCTGGACCCTCGGATGAAATATATATTATAATTATTATATAACTTTATATTTCACCCGAGGCTGGACCTAAGAACTCCGCTCGTTCAGCTGATTTAAGTTTTAAAATAAAATGTGATTAAATGCACAAGACAGTACAACATTTTTAAATGGTTTGAGATTGTTTTATCTTCAAGTGAGTTTTGAACTAATTCATTCCATGGAACGTGTAATTAAAACCCTTCGTTTAAATATGTAGTTGATGAGTGTCAGACTTACCCAAGAGGTTCTGATCAGGCTTAACTTTTATGATTATATTTTTGTAAGTAACGTTGCGTTATTTGTTTAATATTATAAATCAATTATGTTCTCTTGGTTTTAGCGAATTTCTCCTATAGGGAAGAAGCTATTACCGTAGGTGGCATGGTAAGACTTAAGCCCGAGACCATGATAACTTTTCGTTTTGAGCCCCCCAGATGCACAAAACACCATTTGTTCAAATTTGTTCAACTAGTTGTGGTATATTGATATTTACACAAAAAAAGGGTTTTGTTGATTTTCCCCGTAGCAGCAAACCTGCACACTCGGCCCCCATGTTATTCATATGGAGAATAAGTAAATTTTTATATCTCCCTTAATTATGAACCTAAATTAATACAACTTGGTATGCAGCTTTTAGTATCTACCTGGTTGTGTTATATTGATAATTGCAAAAAAAACACATTTCTTATCTTCCTCGTATCAGCAAACCTGCGTACATAGCCCTAATGATATTCTTATGGAGACAAAATCAAATGCTATATGTCACTTATTTATGCATGTATTTTTGTGAAACTTGGTAAGTGGGTCTATATAGTAGTGAGACACATATATATGCATTGGAAATTCGCTGAGTACGCAGGTTTGCTGCGACGGGGGTATTTAATGTTTGCATACCTATCTATATCAGATGTTGAATGTAGAATATTCAGATTAGAAAATCCACATAATTTGGCTATTATGGGCTATTCATTGGGCCAAGCTCCCCTTTCACAATGGGTCGTCCGTTTCCATACTCTTACCCCATGGCTTCTCTCTGTGTAATTACATCTAATTAAGTAGGTTAGGAAAAATGTATAAGGGCTGAGGATCAGTATGTGGTGAAGACATTCAGAGTATCCCTCAAAGATCTAAAAGAGCTGCCCCGATCGCTCTGTCATCCCTGGAAGTTAATTTAAATCTAAAATGTATTTTAGACAACGTTATTATTGGCGTTGAAGAAGTACATAGCAGCTCCTCCAGAGTTCCCTAGTATACATATTCCAAATTATTTATTTATTTATGCTTTTAAATCACATTAATTTAAGCTACTTCAAAGAAAAATCAAACTAATATTAATTTAAAGACTTTTTGGTTTGTTTTTGCTTTTTTGCCCCCATCACGCTCAAACCTCTGAACTGACTGAGATAAGTTCGAATGTTTTTCATTTCGACATTCTGATTTATTGGGTACTTTAAGCAAGTATACTATCAGTGATTTAAGGGATGATTATTTGTTGAGATAGTTAGCAAGGTTAACACAGAGTGCAGCACACAAAACTGGCGTAACATTACGATAAACTGACGAGCGGCGCCTGATAAAAACTGGCGAAACAACATTTCAGAGAGGAAATTAGCTTTTCACTCGCAATTATATCTCAGTACCCGAGTTCAATAAAAGTCATTAAATCCCAGGAAAGTTGTAAAATCAATGTGGTAATTTGACAGATTACTTTTTGTCGCAGTTCTATACACATTTTGATTCGGTTGTATATACTGATTTATAGGCATTTTCCAATTATATAAATGTATAAATCATACCTGTGTTAACAGTTCTAATTTAGTAGATGAAGAAAATGCAAGGAGCGGATTGTTATGTAAGATAAATAAATGTTTTAATAATTGTATTTAAAAATAAACATTAAAAACTAAAAGGACAGTTTATAACATTTGTTGTGCTGGCACATAACACATATGAGGTTTTAAGTTTTCTTTTGTTAAACCTTTTCCGGCGTTTAATGGTTGTGGATGGACGATTCGTCAATGTATGTTGTCGTTTCGAAAGGAAAGAACATACTTTCTTTAATTTGTTGTGGTAAAGTTGTGCTGAATCCATGTAAAAGGGAGGCAGTACCACATTTGTCGTCGCGGGCCCGCGGTATATGGGGCGCCGCCAGTGTCTATCTGTCTGTCTGTTCACTGATTAAAATCCATCCATCTGCCTTTGTGATCAATCCTTTTTAATGATTTTAGAACAATTGACCTTTATAATACCAGTGTGCAGTAGTTTTTAATACATGTGATCAAAATTCTTTGTTGAATTTTAAAATGTTTAAAATTCTTAAATGTTAAATTGTAAAATGTTATACCGCATATTAAAATGTAGCACAGAAAGTCTCAATTTTTGCGTATTATTATATTGTAAAAAAATAACCCAGCGCAGCAAACCTGCATACTGAGCAAATTTCCAATGAATATATACACATTAAGCCACTTACCAGAATCCAAAAGAAATATATTTACATACAAGTGATACCAGTACTTAAAATATTAATTATTTTATATAAAAATAACATTAGGGATAATTACGCAGGTTTGCTGCAACACGGACAGAATATGGGTTTTTATACAAATATCAATAGAACTTATCTAAGTGAAGTCACGTACCAAGTTTTATCCATATACATTCATAAATAAGCGATATATAACATTTTAATTATTCTCCATAAGAATAACATGGGGACTGATTACCTAGGTTTGCTGCTACGGAAACCATATGTGAACAATTGTTTTTTTGTGCAAACAACAATAAACCACAACCATATAAAGCCATATACCAAGTTTCGTCAGTTTATGTTCAAGCGAGATATAAAATTTTTATTTTTCTCCATAAGAATAACATTGGACAACGACAACGTACTGTGTTAATCACTTTCAATATCTCAGTAACCAATTTGCATAGAGAAATGATCAAAATACCAAATTTTTTAAGCCAAATTCAGTGGTAAAAAGTAAGATTTGATTAATTTAAAAATTACATGGGAAAACCCCAAAAAACACATTTTTGGGGTACAAACCCCCCTTCGGATGGTGCGATTCCTCTGGTTTTTGAACATGTTAAAATAAATACCCCCCTTCGGATGGTGCGATTCCTCTGGTTTTTGAACACGTTAAAATAAATGGTACTTTACACAATTGTGCCAAATTTAATTAAGATCAGACCTTTTTTACGAGAGTTGTCGTGCTTACGGACACATATATAAATAAATAAATATTTATACATATATAAAAATTTTAACGAATGGTGTTTTTGGCATCTGGGGACCTCAAAATGAAAAGTTCTAAAAGATGAAATGGTCTAAATTTCAAGAAATGAAATGGTCTTGGGCTTAAGTCTTACCATGCCACCTATGGTAACAACTTCTTTCCTGTAGGGGAGATTCGCTAAAAATGGGAGGGGTTGAGATTGGGAACTATAAATATGTTTAAGGGTGCGCCATACCTCCCTTCCGCACGCTCAAGTAAGGGTTTTGCATCTCCCACATTGTAGGCTCAATTGTTAACCAATTAAAAATAATTTGTTGTTATTTCTTTCATTAAATGTTGATCTAGAGATCATACGATTTAAAAATCGTTTTTTTTAATTCAAAATAAGCAGTAGGCCATTAGTAAAGTTTCAAATTAAGCGTTTTTCTAAAGCTTCCTAACGTAAAGAAAAAAATTATTTTGGAAAAAATGAATCGTACAATCTCTAGATTGGAATCTGAAAAGTGTGAAACTGCAAATAGTTTGGTAGAAATCTGTAAAATAACAGTGCGATCGAGGAGAACAAAATGGTCTTCAAGCGTAAATATGCATGGCCCTGCTTGTTGGAGGCGCCGGCGCGGCGCTGAACAACAATCATTCAGTCTGGGGTAGGGCGCACCCTTAATCATCACCCTTTTAAAAATTGGTTTAAAAGTCTTGGAAGGTGATGCTGTAAAACTACGATTTAATCCACGCCAAGAAAATCGACAGTAAATAAAACAAAAAATAGCTCATTTTTAACGTCGTTAGACTAATCTGCGTTCTTAAATCATCCTAGTTTCTATGATGGAGAGGGATTTAAAACAATATATCCCATAAGAGAATCAATCTTTAAACGTATCCAACCAATCGTTGAAAACCAATCTACAAAGTGTGCAGAGGACAGGCAGCCCCACAGGAACATGCGGTACGGTTAAATGATACAGGCAAAGTATTATTTCGCGTCGGTTCACCTCATCTGATCTGGTTCCCTAGTATTTTTATAAATTATAAATTATCTTTCCCACAAAGTTTCCAAATGTGTACAACGTTACTGAGACAACGTTTAGTTGATTCTTTCCAAATTTCGTTTTAAATTGTAATTGAATCAAAACACTTCAAGCTAACGTAACATTTTAAGACAGTAAAGAAACTTAAGGATGGTATTTTACTTTAATTGATTCGATTCAAGAATATACTATAAGTTAATAACAAGGTAATAAAAGGGAAATTTTAGATCATTATTATATAGATCAACTATTTTCTGAGGGTTCTGATTTTACATTTTCGTTTGAGTTTTTTTTTTTTTTAAAGGTTACGTCAACTACACAATTTCATATTTTATCCAGTTCATCCATAACACAGACTTCTGTTTAACAAATCATTTGTTATACCAGGTGATACTCTTTGTATTCTCTACATAGATTGCATGACGTATTGGGAACAACCAGAACAACATATCTTATTTTATATTTTCCTTACACACTTATTGTATTTTCATTAATTGTATACAATATTTATTTTCTTAGGGGTAAAAATAAGTTTAAAATATTATAAGAAAGCTGCCGTTATAAATCAAAACCCAGTGACCCTCAGTCAATAAAGAGCTGTTCCACTGACACTGTGGAGGCCAGCCAACCACCCCCCCCCTCTTCCGAAACGCAAGCAGAGGATAGTCATTGACTATGCGGTTTACTGTCTGGTAGTCGGTTCCACAATCACAGGGTCGGTCACACCACCTTGCCTTCCATACGATGGAGGAGGCCAACTGAACAGGAGTCTGACGAGACCGCGAGTGATTTCTCTAAAGTGGGTGATCCTGCAAGATGGTTAAATTGGGAGCTGACTTTCGCAAAAACTATGAAGGTCTATATTATTATTTTACACGATTAATCAATAAACGTTGTATCTACAAACTAAATTGTAAGATTATTGATTTTAGATAATTTATAGTCCTTCTAAGTGAGACCTCGTTTATTTAAAATCGTATACGTGATTACCTAAATATAAGGTATTAAAGAATTCGCTGAGCGTCAATATTGATGCCAACACTGCTCGTGACTTAATTATTTCTGAGCTTGGCTCCCGACTAATTTGTAATCCTTTTCATGTACTTATTCAATCCCCAAAGTTTGGTGCTGGTGTCTTGAAGTGAAAAATTGTAAAGGTATATGATACTTGTTCAACGGACTATTACCCTCAAACCCTCAATGATGAATTGGCATATTATTCAAAACGGAACCTATAATTCTAAACTGCAGTGCTATGATGGTCCTTAGAATGAAAGTTTTAAATTTTCTTGGTAGCTGCCATAGCTGGGAAATCACATTCAGTGGTAGTCAGCCACCAATATCCTTATCCGTTTAGGGTTACCCAGGGTACACGTGGACAAAAGTTTAAAACAGTAGAGGAACGCGAAATAAAATCAATCCTCAAAATAAGATTTTACTGAGGTTAAAACCAGACTCCTTAGCTAGTTATAATAACACTAATAAATATGCCATCAATAAATTTACTTCAACTACAATAAAAGCACGTCGTTACTGTCCGGGAGCAAAGAAAGTGTCAATTAGTAGGCGAGGCTGATGAAGCCGTGTATGATTGACACCATCAGCTGATAACTACCGGTTGTAAACTCACAACCACGCTACAACCCCCGTGATGGGGTGGTTGGGTGGTGTGGGTGGGGGTGGAAGTTGGGGGACAGCTCCACACCCCCCCCCCCCAGGATCGGTGACGTTACAGCTGAGAGCTGGATTCATCCTTCCGACAGGTTTTGTGTGGTAGCAGTTATATACTCCATACATTTATTGAATCTGAATAATAAATTTTGATTTAACTTAAATTTGTTTTGATACTCATTATTTGGTAAGGGCTGGGTTGTTTGTTATATTAAAGTGTGATAATATTTATGAACAAAATAGATTCTCAAAGCTAAACAATGCCAGTAATTGGTATAGTAATTGGTAGTGTATATAGTAATTGGTTCTCAATGACTATAACCAATGATAATGCATATATTTAATTTCATCCAACGCGAAAATGCCTCAAGAAAAATTATTCTATTGTAATTACAAATGATTTCTTACATAGACGAACAACTGTTTCTACTTTGCTTTTTACATAGCTTAATGAAGCCTTACAATTGGCTTTAAAATATTGTGACGTTTTATACTGAATATTTTACGTATTTATCAAGATGTTGGCAGCCTATGTTTGATCTACTTTCCCGTTCATATGAACTGTAGATCTCTGCGTGGAAAGTATCGAGTAAATCAAGGAGTACTAGTTGTACAATACCACAGAGAAGAAATTTTGTCTTCTCTGTGACAATACTGATAAAATTCACTACCCAGGACTGGGATTTGAACCCAAAAAAGGAACATTTGTTGGCTTTGCTGATTTATCCTTTTTTAATTTACTCTCCCATGCAATGTTTAAGTCATTATTATTTTTGTCATAGGTTTGGAGTCCTTCGTCTTGACCCTTCGCCAACGAATTGCCAATTACATGGGAATAAAATTTGTAATGAGTGAGGTATTTGAAGATTCCTTATATTTAGCCTACTGAAACATAGGTATGCTTAAATGTAATATTTGCAATTTATCTTTCCTGTTTTCAAGATAAAATAAATAAGTGGACTCATTTTGTCATTAGAAAATTAATAAAACTATTATAGAATCCACGCAGCAATACTCAAAGGGGTAGGAGTTCCGCAACAGAGGGGGAGGGGAGGAGTCACAGGGTGCTGCACTGATAACAACCAACCCCTCGAACTTACCTTCACGCTCTAACTGCCCCAGAAACACTTTATCGACTCATGTGGAAAATTATCTAGCGACATTTCGCGGCTCAATGACGCCTGGTGTGAGGAAGATTGCCGCTTCTTCCAGGTGCGTTCACAGGATGGCTTCAAGGAACGCATATGCGGTCGACTGTTCCGATAAGGGTTCAAAGGGGGGGTTTGATAAGCATAGGAAACCCATCAGCTGCAAATAGATCGATGACTCTATTTGAAAAATGTATATAATTGTTTACTTCAAAAATATGTACTCAACAAATATGTCAGTGAGTTTTATATTATTTCATAAAATAGCAATAAAACAAAAAGGTTTGGTTGAATATACAACCTCTTTCTACTAAGAGTTAATTTTCAACATATATCCTCAACTAAAATTCATTGGTGTGAAGAACAATTTGTAAATTATAAGCTTAGGCAAGCTGAATGTCTTGCTTGCCGTAATTGAATTAGGAATCTTAATGTAAAAAATGTCCTTTTGACCTTTATTACAGGATGTTGATCTTTACTAAACAAATTTGCATATGACTAATCTAAGTGATAGGTAATTTCTAAATATGGGGAGCATATTTTACGATAATTCTGAAAAGATTTGTACGTACGTGTGCTATTTAATTTTCTTGGAAACCAATGACGCATAAGTACATCGAATCTAACATTGATATCCATAAAATGAGTTTAAATTAAGTTATATAATTATTTGTTTTTAATAAAATGAAGTAAGGAAATTAAAGTTATCATCTAAAATAAATGAGAATAGCGAGTAGACCCTACTTTTGAACAAGCTTTGCGGAAATCAAAGCGAAGTAAGTAGCAAGGAACAAAAGTAATCCTTGTAAAAGTCGACCATCGACAAACACGACAGTTATTAACAATAACAAAATAAAAATCATATTTCCGATGCTCAAAAGCAGACTGAACGAGTTCTAAGCTCTTCAATCAATTAACTATCAGGAGGGTAATTTAATCCAACTACTCCGGCCGCCGCCGCCGCGCCACCGATCAACCGCTCGTTAATTGTCGCCACTCTATCTTCAACTTATCACTAGCCTTTTCAAACCGTTTCAAATAACAATCAATAAACGGGGCGTTAGGTATAGGATACAGGGCCGATATCAAGCGGGTGTTGTATTTTTACACACCTCCGTAAAATTGTTTTCGTTTTAAAGCAAGTTACAAAGTATTCTGTGCTTGGATAAAAGTCGCTTCAATTTTTGTATACTAAGAATACAAAAGAAATATCAATAAGCGAAGAAAAAAACAAGGAGTTATTTCAGTCTTGTAATAAAAATACACGTTATAGCTTCAGAAACAATCTTTCCCCATTCCACGCCATAACACAGCTCATTTTGAAAAACAAACATACTTCTCATCTATAAAACTGTTCAACTCTTTGCCCATACACCTAAAACAGGAATCAGATGTTACTAAATTTAGACGTCAGACAAAGATTTTTCTCATAAATAAGGAATATTACAGTGTCCATGATTTTTCAATGACAATTCTGTAATTTAATTTAAAATTTTTTTAGTTATTATTTATTTTTGGTTATTGATTTTATTTTAAGCTGTTACACAATGTAACAAATTGTGACTAGTTGTCTATGCTATGTATATCGTCTAATGACAGTAAAATGATTTTGATTTGATTTGACTTTATATAGCAAAGTGTTTTGTTTGACAGCACTCATTGCGTTACAAAGATCAGTTTTAAATATACCGCAATCGGTACAAAACATAGTTTTAACACTGTATAAAATTGTTCTTAATTTATATGTGGTGTGCAAGCTATAACTATGTAACTATGGCTAAAGCTAAGGCATGATTTAAGCATATCAGTTTTAAATATACCACAATCGGTACAAAACATAGTTTTAACACTGTATAAAATTGTTCTTAATTTATATGTGGTGTGCAAGCTATAACTATGTAACTATGGCTAAAGCTAAGGCATGATTTAAGCATATCAGTTTTAAATATACTGCAATCGGTACAAAACATAGTTTTAACACTGTATAAAAATGTTCTTAATTTATACGTGGTGTGCGAGCTATAACTATGTAACTATGGCTAAAGCTAAGGCATGATTTAAGCATATCAGTTTTAAATATACCGCAATCGGTACAAAACATAGCTTTAACACTGTATACAATTGTTCTTAATTTATACGTGGTGTGCAAGCTATAACTAAGTAACTATGGCTAACGCTAAGGCATGATTTAAGCATATCAGTTTTAAATATACTGCATTCGGTGCAAAACATAGTTTTAACACTGTATAAAATTGTTCTTAATTTATACGTGGTGTGCAAGCTATAACTATGTAACTATGGCTAAAGCTAAGGCATGATTTAAGCATATCAGTTTTAAATATACTGCATTCGGTACAAAACATAGTTTTAACACTGTATAAAATTGTTCTTAATTTATACGTGGTGTGCAAGCTATAACTTTGTAACTATGGCTAAAGCTAAGGCATGATTTAAGCATATCAGTTTTAAACATACTGCAATCGGTACAAAACATAGTTTTAACACTGTATAAAATTGTTCTTAACTTACACCTGGTGTGCAAGCTATAACTATTAAATAACTATGGCTAAAGCTAAGGCATGATTCAAGCATATCGAGAATTATCCTGGTAAAAAAATAGTATTTTTAACACTTTACTCGATATCTAGAAGACCAGAGTGCCGTATTTAATCAATTAACATTAAAACTACAAACTCTTATAAGGATTGACCACCCAGTAAATTGGGTTGATTATTAATCAATCAATATGAAACCTTTAATGAAAACGCATTTTTCACGGTCATAACTCGATAATCAACAAAACATAATCAACAACAAAACATTGGTAGCTGCCAATCAACAAATTCGCTAACTGGTACACATAAACTGATCACAAATTTTAAGTAGTCGGTTTACATATGAATTGAAAATGTTTGGTGTAGCTATATAAATTACATAAAATATCTGATTTGAATAGGCTGTTAAAATTAGGTTTTATTTGTAACATTTATTTTTTGTTGTAACGTAGTGCCACATTTCTGTAAAGTAAGAGGTTTTAATGCAGTTGGTTTTAAATTTACAGACCTGCGACATTGAACCAAAGTTGAAGAATTATGTTAATTTAAAGGTAACATTTGATTTATATAAAATGAGTCTGAGAAGTAGGTTAAAGTTATTCATAGAGCAGAAAGCATCCATCATTGGATAAGGTTCACTGCTCCACGTTGTTATACTCTTCTCCATCTGGCTCCACTGATATTGTAATCATTCAGACACGATTCCTTGTCTTACATACTTTATCTCAGTAAAATTTACCCATTATTAGGGTTTCCCCTTAAAGGTGAAACAGTGATTTTTTCAACCAATAAAAATAAATTTGTATCGTCTTAATTCAAAGAGCCTTTTACAAGGCAGACCATTTCTGAGGGCCACGCAGTTTTAGTAAAATATTATGGAGGAAAAACGTATGCGGTTACCAAGGGAGTTATCCTCTAAACCGATATATGTAAGTGTTATACAATTCACAATTAAAATGTATATTTGTTAAGAAACAATTACTCATTATTCTGTATGTCAAAACATAAATTATTTATTTATTTGTTATTTTTATTTTCTTAAATTGAAAGATGATGGTTTTCTTTGTGGGTAGTAGATCAATAAATACACAGTTTTCAATGTTTCAAAACAGTTTTCAAACACAACGGTCACACAAACAAGAATATGTAGTTTATTTGAACACTCAAACTATATAAAAATGAACGTATGTATGTTCCTTATGGATTCCTAAACCGATCAACCGATGTTATTGAAATGTTGCATGGCTATTAAAGTTAACCCTAGGAAGGTTTAAAGCCATAAATCAAGGTCTCGGGATTTTAGAGCTTCGCCCCACTGGCCCTCAAAGAGGCAATATTATTTATATCAAACTGTTTTCTTTTAGATAAACAAATTAGTTTTTATTTTATCAGATCAATAATTTAAATTGTTGTAAACACCTGTTTATTTAGTTATTTAACGAGTTTTCATGCAAATATGAGTGAAGATCATTTTGGCGCAGCAACGCACGCTGGGTACCGCTAGTTAAATATAAATAACGAGCAGCACAGATGTGTAGGTGAACCGTAATGATATTGTATCCATCGAAGTTTTACGGACAACAACTAGTTCACTATTTACAACTACAAAACTTTTAAAGTGGTAAATTGTTAAAAGGTTTAAAGCAGTTTTAGAGAGGAACAAAAAGTGAGAATTGTCTTGATGATACTGACAGAAAGTGTCAAACGTCACGTGTGAGTGACATTTAACAGTACATTCATTCATTCATCTCCCACTCCCTCTCTCCCCCTCCCTCCCCCCGACCATTCGACAGACAGAGATAGTAAACAGATGTCATCCTGCCTTTCTGTCTCACTTTCATTTGGTGCGTTATTCGGCAGTTACGATCATTTTTCAGTATAAACCTAAACCTGCTCAGGCAAGATAGTAGAATCTAACTACATCTGGTATGATTCTATCGGCATGTATTTGGTATCCCTTATAGTATACCCTTCATTAGTCTAACGTTAAAACTAATATTTTAAAAAGGTGTATATTTAACAATTTAAATTCATAGGATTTTTTGAAAGTCACTGTTCAAAGTTTAGTTTCCAGTAAGAGAGAGGGTGGGGCGAGAGTTTCATAACCAAAACACCTCAAATTTGTCCTTTTTAACTTGCTTATAACTGAATCATTTTGACGGTGTACTCCGTGAAGTACTTTCTAGCATGTAGGGGAGGACAATGCAGACCCGGACACGTCTTCCAGCAACTGGAATGAAGAGAGGGGAGCAGAAATGAGAAATGAGAAGTGTTTCCTATTTTACTGTGTACACACAACTTTTGATAGGAAACCTTAAAGATAGAATGTTATTTTGCAATAATAGAAATAACCGTTACTGCAATTTAAATAATTCCATATCCATCGAACCAATTCTCGTTTAAATGGTAGGGATTTAATACATTAGTTTTGAATAACAGTTAGTAAGCAACAGTTTAGGAAAATTCGATAGTACGGTGCAAAGAAGTAAAATGTAATGATGTATAACTGTCAGCTGCAATGTATATATTACATTAGTAGTACATATATATACAACATACAGTACATACACAATTACTTTAGCTAATGGAAAGTAGGCAAGGACTGTGATTGGTTTACTTCCCCTCCGAGTGGGGGAATCATTTCCTTTACCACAATCTCCATCTCTGCCGCAAATTATCAGAAAAAATGATACCGTCAGAAATATTCAGTTAAAGCTTTTTGGTGGATTCCTCTAATAATCATATCAATCTAATATTATAGAGCTGAAAGTTTGTTTGTGGTTTGAACTGCCAATCCGATTGAGATGATATTTGGTAGGAATATGGAATTTAAATTCTAACGGGGTAGATACCGTACGTAGGAACCTTCAGCATGGATACTGTCAAATTCAGCGTTCCGTAACCTCAGGCTGGCTAACAACATACCTTTCAAGTAGGGGGCTTATTAATCGACAAACCTTGTGGTCTAAGCCAGCCACCTGGAATATGGATATACCCTTTTTAGGGAGAGGTTTCACTGTTGTACATTGCATAAAGATATGGTAAAAATTGCTAAGGCCATTAGCTAACAGACGACCTTTGAAACGTATGAAATAATGCAGTGCTACAGGAATAATCTACCTCCAAAGACTTGGTGAGCGAATAACATTGCCGGGTTTAACACATCGTAAAACAATTGCAGCTTTTCTTCCTCTTGGAGGAACCTCTTAAACCTAAACAAGACCCTTAATGTAGTCTGGACATGAAGAAGGTAAGCTGTTGGGCATACGTTATTACAAAAATGCTTACTGTGTTAAAACCCTACCCAATTAAACAAAGCATCATTACTCAAGGCACTCTTAACTGAAGAAGGGCAAAAGTGTACTATTGAACATTTGTCTGGGTTCGATTTAAGACCACGGCCATCGGCCCAGAGTTTGGCTTCCAACAAATCAGCGGTCATTTGCTGAACCGACAGAGCTGTCTTAGCACATCTCGAGATCAACTCCATTGAACTCGTAAAAGTCAAGTGCAGCCAGACTAAAGGTACGTTTCCATTATGACATGTCCCAAGCACATTTCTCGGGATGTGTGCTGGCACATGTGGTTGTTGTTAGTTAAAATGGAAACAATCTGCGACATATCCCGAGCACATGTCCCGGAACACAGCCCATGTAGTTATTTCTTCAGACCACAGTCAACAGTGGAAGTGTACATTATTTCAGGAATAGTGTTTTCCAGTATTTGTTCAGTTATGTTTCAGTTAAGAACGATTATGGATGACTTAGCTGCTTCTGCTTTTGTGATAATGGCAGGGACATACCATGAAATAAGGTAAAAAAGGCAAAAACAACCGAGATGGTGGATTAGAAGATTTTTAGCCAAAAGGCGTTCAGAAGGAGCCTACAATTCGTTGATGAAAGACTTGAGACTGAAAAGTGGGTTCGAAAATTTTGTGAGAATGACAGCACGTGATTTTGAATTTGTATTAAACCTTATAGGGCTGCAAATTGTGAAAACCAAGAAATGTTGAGAACCAATTTCTCCTTGAGAAATGTTATCGACAACCCTCCGTTTCTTAGCTACAGGTGATAGCTACAGCTCTTTAATACCTTCATAGAATCTCAAAATCTACAATTTCAAGATTCATACCTGAAGTGTGCAAAGCAATAGTTGTAGCTTTGAGGGATTGAATCAAGGTAAGAGCCAATAATTTTTTTTTAAAATTAAATTGTTTATTTAGTATCTTTTTAATCTAAAAATTATTTAAATACAATACAAAGTATAAAAATATGAAATAGAAAGTATTACTCATCATATCAAGTAATGATCATGCACATTCGCGTGTCCCGGGGACTAGTTGCAGCCTGTTTCCATTCTCCGTGGCACATATCCCACAGTAGTGTCGGCACATGTTGTTTCCCATGGTCGACTGGCACATTTTTCTCCCCGGCACTTGTGCCGGGATTTGTTTCAGACCGTTTACATTTAAACGAACTTCGAGCACATGTGCCGGCACAAATCCCGGCACAAGTCCTGGGACGATTTTGTAGTAATGGAAACGGGGCCATGCACCTATTTCTTAATGGACAACAAATTAGATTCATAGTAATTAAATTTAACTAACTGCACTACTCATAACTCGTATTAACATTACTTCGTCCTAGTGGTCAGTAATTAAATAAATAAATACTTATTTAAAAAAGGTTTTACCTGAGCAACTTAACAGTCTGAATTTACGAGATTTTTTCTGGGGGAGGGGGTTAAGGACCGGATGTGATAACAATGATAAAGTGAGGTCGGCCTCGCCTAATCCGACGGATGATAGATGTTGAAGCCCGTGTCACTTTCCTAAGATTAGATTTTATAGCCAGCTGTGAGAGCTCTTCAAAATTCTATTCGGTACTCCATTACTCAGAAGAGGTGTATTAAATAAAAGTCCATTTCTTATCATCCTCATTTGTGCTATTTTTCTACATGATTTTTTTCAATGAGCTTTTGAAAACTGCTTCTTTGGCTGGACTAACTTTTCGTTTTCCCCCTAATACATTAGTATTCCTATTTCAAAAAATTGTATGCGAGTTTGTAAGAGTACTATGAGGAGAGTTTACTATTTCGTTACATAACGCCTTTTATAACATTCAGATTTTGAATCGTCCCTGACCTTATTTAAGAGTAGAATCCTAAAATAGTGTATAATGAAAAGTGAAATAGTATGTCAGTCTTACAAAAGGTATTGTACAAAAGAAAACTAACCTCGAATGAAATTTGTTCAAGAAGGAAATGTAATGTATTGCATAAATACAATAGAACTTAATTAGATTATTTTTTATTTTGATTGTTGTCCCTCTTCACAGTTAAAAAGTACCTAGAAAAGATAATAAAGAAAAGTGCTTAAGATCGTTTTAAATTTTAACTGTGATTTTTCACCTTTTAAATTATTGGATTACATGGTTCAAATTTCTCGAAATCTTTAAAATCGAATCGTCATTTATTTTCCATGCTGATATATTACTTTTTTATGTGCGTTACAATTTTGAATAGATCTAGGTTGATAAGTTAGAGGCGTAATTAGTAAATGACTCATTAACTTTTTAAATCCATATTTCCTCTTTTTACAAATATAAATTGTACTTTGTCAATTTGTACGATAAAAGCATTTCATGATTTATTATTATTACTATTAATAATGTAGTGCATGATAAAATTAGTATGATTAGTATTAAATTAGTATTCATTTTAGTACTAACCTTAAAGTCTTATCTACCTTTATACAGCGTCTTTAGAGGCTATAATATCTTTAGGAAACTGTGGCTTTAAGCCAGCAGTCAATAAAACCCACCATCTGTTTCTCTCTCTCTCTCCCTCGTCGTCGTCGGTTACCTCCATTCTGGTTCTTAGGTTAAAAGATTATATAAAAGAGTTATAAGAGTAATTTAAAATTTGTTCTTACTTTTTATCTATTAAAGGTTTTTTTATACTAAATACACTTGGTAATACAGTAATATATTAGAATAATCTCGGTTCCTAGCACAGTTTTTGATGTTATATTTGTTTCAAGAGTTATCTTCTAAAAAATTTCCGAATTTGCTATTAAAAATTAAACAATTAATAAGAAATACTTAATTCATGAAACAATTACTTAACATACGTGTCCCATGTATTATGCAAGACGCGTGTGGGAAACATGATTACACAATTAAATATAACTATGCTACTACATTCCTATGCGCTTGCACCAGTATTCCCAAGCCCTTTTGCCACTATGAGAATAAATTGTGAAGTAGTAATCGAGCTGATCGAGTTGCATCATAATCTTCCATTTTTTTGTTTTGTATTTTTTTACAGTCTTTCTATGTATTGAAATTATTTACTTTTTGATGAGGGATGGCCAAACCCTGTCCCTCGTCTTTACACGATCTACGGTAGGCTTCTTGTTTACTAACTTTTTATGTTCCTGGAAGACATAGACATAGTAAAGATGTTACTTACTTTAAACAAGTTTAGTACACGTCAACATGTCTTGAAGGATTGATCAACCTAGGTCCTAGATTTAAATACTGGATTTTTTAAGAGTGCTTTTTGTCTCAGTTATACAATTCAGTGTTGTATAACTAGGGTATATACAAATCATAATCTAGATCAAGGTCTCAACCCTACAAAATAATCTTCAACAAATAATGTTCAAATATTTATCTTGATAACAAATCTTATGATAAGACTTTTAGTTTGGGATACGCTATTGTCCTTAATCATTCATATGACTTTTGATAGCATTTAGCATCGACCACGCGCCTTTAGAGTCTAAATATCCAGGAAGAACTGAAAGTTATGAGGAAACCTGATAATAATATTGTTGTCCAATTTAAATAACATTAACTCAGCTGTTTTTAGTGCAACAACATAATTAAATTTATCCACTTTGGATGGCTGAATTTCTTGAGAGGAGGAGAAGCTTCTAGGAAGAAAGCGAGGATTTAGTAAACGTTCATGTTTGTTATAAAACTATGTCTTTCTTTGTTTTAATTGCTGTATACAACCCTAAGGTTATCGGTAACCTTCTGTGAAAATTAAATAATAATAATCCGCTGTTTTGTTCGGCAATTAGTTTGTCATTATATAATTAGTGAATTGATAATAGGTATAAGAGACTTTAAAAGAAATCAATTTGCAGATTTGAATTGCAATCTATAAAGGCTGAGATGTGTCTACCTACACGCGCTTGTCGATTGAACGCAATGTAATCAACTTAGAAGGGTCAATGCGCTGCCGTCATTCTTCCACCTCTCCGAGAACATGTTCTTCAAATGTAACTTTTCATTTAAGTTTTCTACTACAAGGATAGTAAGGGTATCGCAAGCGTACAGAGTGGTTAAATAATCTGGAGTACGTGATCATTTATAAACTGATAAAAAAAATCAAAACTATATACCTTGCACAAAATTAGTTAACTCCCTTTTGGGACAGTGGTTTTTGGCCTTTTCATAAAAAAGTATTTTATATAGAAAACTATGAAAATGTTAATGGTTAGTCTGAAACAAATCAATTTTATATTTAAAATTGCCCATTAGACTTTTATATTGTCACTAACCAGTCCTCAAACGGACCACTGAGTCGGAAGTAGCTTCTGTTAAAAGTCTGCATGAAAATCTAATTATTTAAACTTAACTTTTTTAACTACGAATAAAACATCCATAAAGGTAAATTTTACTTAATTTTGTTCTTTCCATTTTTTTATAAAAAAGGTCTATTATTGAGAGGAAAACGGATCTTTAATAAACTAAAAACCATGACTTAGATATTTCATCAATTAAAAAAGTAAACTGAGATCCAATCCATTCTTCTTTCCTGAGTTTAGACCTCGCTTATCTGAGCTCCGATTTTGATTTTTAAACGTTATTTTATTGTATTTTTTTGCATTTTATGGTATTCTTAGTGAAAACACTTATTACCTTTAATATAGTAATATAGCCCAGTAGCTAAGAGAGCTGAAAGCATATTCGTTACTATTATGTTATAACAGGAAATATGAGTCAGTGGTCGTTATGTACGTACCTGGATGAAAAAGGCTGGCATAAGCATCATAATATAAATAGATTAGATAGATTTATAAGGTGTAATGGGATGGATTTCTTATACTATCCTTCCATCTACGTTTCATTTTATTGAAAAAAAGGGTTTGTTCTCTTTTTTATATTTATCGTTCATTTAAATATCTTTTGGGGAATTTAAATGTTTTATAATCGTAATAGTACAAAAATATGACTTAGTTTATAATTAATTTATATGTGAAAAGTTTTAATCAGGTTGGATAAGCACTAACCAATTAACATGTTTAAAAGTAATTTTTATTTTTGTTAGTGGAAGTATTCAAGGAACAAATTCTTTTAAGGCGTTTTAACTGGGATTTGACTTGGCTTGTAAGTTAACTTGGTTCGAATTTGAATAGGTTTTACCCAGTTTACTTCTAGGAGTACTTATTGTAAGTACTACTACCATCTTTTATTAGCATCAAATATCTTTTTACACCTGATCAACAAGCAGATATGTGATTTTAAAAGAAAATAACATACTGTTAAGATACGTTTTCCACTATTAATTGAGCTAACATGTTATTTGACTATTAGAAAAAACTTACTTATGTGTTACAAAAAGGGTTCATTAGGTATAATAAAAAACAAATATTGTTATGTTTGGTGAAACAATCACCATCATAAGTAGTACTTCAATTAAACATTTAAATATTACATCAGAGAGCTGATCTAATAGTTAAATGTCCAGACTGTTATATTATTTAAATATTATCTGACCATTCGTCTGTCCGTTTACTTCAAGTGGTAAAAAACGACAAATTTATGCGAATGAGCAATACGCATACGAACGGGTTTTACCTATGTGAGGATTTTATTTTATAAATAATGAATTTTATTTTATTTGTTTGTTTTTTAAACAAAAAATAAAACAAACCAAATAAGCTATCGGTTTCTATATAAAAACAGATGAAGCAAATAATAATGCTTATAGAATAAATATTTTGCACATTTATATTGAAAGCGCAGCTGAAAGTCTACTTATCGTGATGGTGAGGTTGAGTCGCCTGTCGTGTTTGAGGATGTAGAAGGGTAACACTGCACATAAAGAGGGGACGACTACCCGTTACATATACATTTCTCGATTGCCTTTGTTTCACTTCTTTCCACACTGCGCATCTCGTTCTGCACCTCTACCTGATCCCTTTAAACGATCCTGTCTGTTTTTGATTCAACGCTATAATTACGGGATGACATGCATAACTGCAATATAAATATTATGTTTGTGATAATGTAACGTAATTATACTGTAATTCATCTGGCACAGCGAAAGTCACATAGTCCAATTGTTATTCCAATTGCAATACTACAGTTAATACAATATACTGATAGTAGTATCATAGTCAGTTAATCAGTTAATACTGATATAAGTATCAATTACTTCTGCCGTGGAGTTATTAAAGAAACTAATATCCAAATAACAAAAATCCACTCTCACAACAATGACAAAGATAAACCAATTTTAACAAAAAATAATTGAAATAGAGAATAATGTTGAGCATTTTATTTCCCAAGCTAAAAGACAGATGTCATATAAGAGGTTTCAACGGTATTCTCAAACATTATTAGAAACCCTTTTATTGTACGTCGAGTAATCGTGGTTTAAAAATGTCCATAAACACAAACAGGTTGTGTCCCATTCACAATAGCTTTGTACAGCATTAAATTTAGCTCTTAATTATGTACAATGATCTAGCTCTCAATTATGTGCAATTATATTAAAAGCGACACGTTAACAAAAAAGCCTTGGGTGTATTTTTTTATTATTTTGTGAATGTACATTTTTATAGTAAAATTAAATCACGCCAATGTTTTAGCCTATTTTTTAAGTACAAATATCATTATTTTCTATAATATTTCTTAAAAATGAAAACGAAGATATTGTAGCCATTGTACTAGTTTACCTTAGTTTAGTTTGTAATCAATATTAATAATCATTTTAGTGGTGTTAGTAATAATGGTGATCATTATATATACTAATGATACGAAGTGGAGTTGCCACTGAAAAAGTAGTCATGTAGTACCACTAACACGATTAGTTTATGAAGTACAACTGGATAATATTTAATCATTTTTTTAACGAAATGTACCTAAAGATGATTGTTGACGTATATGATGAGCAAACAATAACAAAACAAGAATCATAATATGGCGGATTTTATTATTCTTACACAATCAGCCTATAACCTACAGATCGTTCTCTCAAAGTGAAGCTAAGACCAATGTTTAACATTGCCAATTTATAATATTGAACTGCTTATTAATATTACTAGTTGTGCTGTTGCTCGAATCCGAGCAAGTTTTTACCCAACGAAAGGTTATTTCAGCTGTAAAAAAACAAAACAAAACATATACTAAAACGGATGATAACAAAGTACTTTCAATCAACACGTAATTTGGACTTCCGCCATCGGACAGAGCCTCTCTTCCGAAAATTCAGCCCTTTACTGTATTTAAGTGAGACCTTTCTTAAAATTCTGAGTCGTATTATCACATCTACGTAAAAATACCTTTAATTTGACACCTAACATGTTAAAATCCGTCAAGCGTTATCGAATTATAACTGAAGAAAGAACCCCTTAGCGTATTAATATACTGACTGTATTGGATACTCGGTGTTTGGAGACTCTTGAAAACCTGCTGGTATGTAAATTTGTAGGTTTAACTTTATTTTAAGTTTTTTTTTGTACTAGAGTAATTCTGTAGGGATTTTTTTGCACTGAAAAGCGCTCATAAAAAAAGACAATTTGGTTTGATTCCCTCACATCTCTGGGCAGACGACTATTAACTGAACCAGAGCAAATGGGTGTTGCTAATGCGTAAACTGTCCGTCTGCTGCCTCATGTTTCTTGTTACTTCTCAGAAAGTAGATAGAGATATGTCAAGTGACCAAGCCCTTCATTGGTGTTTGGGGTTGTATTTCTATTCTTAAGCTGCATGTTTTACGAATAAACAAAATCTAATTGTTGGGCCGCTGTGGCTTTGGGGCCCGGGGCTGATCCCCAATTGCCGTGGTTCGTTAAGGCCCTGAACTTATCAAACTACAAAGTATTCATAGACGCCACAGCTACTAGAGTAAATCCTAATAAATAACTTATCAAACTACAAAGTAACCATAGACGCCACAGCACTAGAGTAAATCCTAATGCCACTTTAAATAACTAAAGTCATTTTGCTTTGTTTTTCGGAAATCGACTCAGTATCAGCAAACGTACAAGTTTCGATGGCAATTTTTGCAAATTGTGCATTCAATGGTTGAGCAAGTTTATATTTCGTTGACCTTTACAGCAAGTGAATCAAAAAGATCAGAAATATTTGTCGAGCCTTTGTGGTTAAGTCGTGTAAAAAGTTAGTTTATTACTCACGTCACGGGGGGAGGTATGATAACAGTGATAAAGTAAGGTCGCCCTCAACCTAATCTGCCACCGTAATGGATGTCGTGTCACTTCATCCAGATCAGATTTTATAACCAAAATAAAAGTTTTCTAAACAATGTATAACTGTCAAACATCTATCTCTACTGTTACCGCTATGAGCTTTAGCTGAATATTGGATTTGATGTGGATAGAATCATAGAATTAATTCATTTACTCTGGTTTGGGTTAATGTTAGATTCGATTTTACATATTTATCGATAAAAAACTGACATTTTATGGACATTATTATAATTTAAAATTAATTTTCAACCTTGGAATATAGTGGTATTTAATATATTTTAAAAGCTCCTGCTGTTACAGTTAAAGGGATACTGCGCCAAATACGTAAGATTTCAGTTTTGTGTTCACTGGTTTGCCCATGTGAAAAACTAATAGTGTGGCGGTCAGTGGACATGAAGGGACCGCTGTCTAGGGATTAGTTTTAGTATCTGTATTCAGTGCCATTAGTTAGTCTACTAGCTATTTAAATTTTTATGATATTAATTTTGTGGTTAGTTTATTCATTTTCGAGATTTGTATTTACTTATTTTAGTTCCTCGCTACTGACTTTAATATTAAAATTTATAGTGTTAAGGACATTAATGATAAAGTAAAAAGTATATTTTTGCAAAATCACATCAGGGTGACAGTTCCGAGTCTCGGTTTATAACCTCGATGGTATAAGGATGATACATTACTTCAGTCACGTACTACAGTACCCATATATTAAAAGACATATTCTAAAAATGGTTTGTATTTTTAAACAACTAACACAGTTGTGTTATGTTAGTAAATTTTGTGCACTTACGCATATATTTTATATCAAATCCTTGTTAAAATTAGCTTCGTCAGAAGTATTTTTGAGATAGCTTTGAAATGTTTCTCTGTATCAAATGCTCCAAAAGCTACGTGGAATCAAATTTGGCTTAATATTTGGAATTCGTGATACACCCTATGGATTATACTTCTGATGACAAGAATAATCTGGTTAAGTATGTTAATATGAATAAACAAAGTAACCCAATTTGTACTAGTATATCGTACATAACGTTGATAAAAATGTTTTTTCTTTTCTCTTATTGATGTAGTTAAGATTTAATAAACAATTTTAAAGACAGCAAATACACTGGGTGATTTAACTGAATGTATCTGATATTTCATGACTGAAAATATTGTTTCACATTATTTTTAAACAATCAATGCTAGAGGATTAGTTAAAGGAAAGGTATAAGGACTATCTACAAACAAATACATAAAACAAACAAAAAATACAAGAAAGTCATACAGTAAAGTAGATTTTACTATACCAAAATGTATATATATATTATACATTTATATAATTTGATCTCTGACAGTAGTCTAGGAACATCGGTTAATATTAACAGGGAGGGCGAAATACTAATTATCGCTACGACAAAGCCGTGCTATGGGACATGTTGACGTGTTTGAGAATACGAGAAAAGGTCACTGAAATGAGAGGGTGGACTTCAAAGGTGTTACATATGCATTTCTGAAAAGACTCTTTGATATTCTTCCTCAATTTCTTGCAAATGATGTGTTCTTCGAGACAAATCTCTTGTATATTTGAAAGTAATTTATTTTGTCACCTCCAAAATTGAATGAAGAGAAAACTGTGGTAAAATTGTGTAAAACATCAAACCGTCTTCTGAACCATATGAACTGTTTTATAGTACATTTGTACATTTAATTTGTTAGACGGTTTACGATGAATTTTGATACATTTATTATTCAGTTAGAGTCAAAATTGATTTGTTTTACAGAATGTAGTGCAGATGAGAAATACGATATTCTATTTTGATGTGGATGTGTAATCTTTATGATGGTAAAGTAATGAAATACTGCTGGATCTAAAGATAATTATAATTTATTGGTTAGTCTAAAGTTATATTAAGTATTAATTCTTCGAGGTTTACAGTAAAAGATATAATTGGTTTTTGAAACTTTATAGAATACGTAGTAATAAAAATCAGCAATATTGTTTTGCTGTCTGTAATATTTTATAAAAAAAGTCAGATTTCTGAAAACCACTGTAACATTTATTTTACAGCATATTCATGAGAGCATATCCGTTTGGTATTCAAGTACACTATTCAAAATCACTATTCTCCACTGAGAAAGAAGCAAGTGAAATGTGTGATTGAAAAGAAGGGGAAATGAGACAAAGATAGGAAACTAGGTCGACTGACATTCTGTTGCTGTCAAACCATTATAAACGTAACAAACCCATGACCGACACCCGTTTCCGGTATTTCGGTTACTGCGGCCGACTATTTGGCCAGATAAAGCCCTGGAAGTTTGCTTTGTCACCTAAACTTAAAGATATTTGCAAACTATTGTTATAAACTTTCTCTTCTTTATGTTTGCCAATATATTTTGTTTGAGAGTAAACATTTACTATGAAAAGTGTAAGTATTTGATACAGTTCTAAAATTAACCCCGAAACAGAAAATAAAGACTAATTTCCATCAAGCAATAGCACGTTTTCATTACTTCAGTTATAAAAAAATTAAACACAAACAACACTTTTATCTTACTTCGTCTTTGTCTAATGTTATTTTACCTTTTTTTAGGTGAGAGCTCCGGATTAATACTGTATTGGCATTATTTTTGGTAAGTCAGTAATTTTCTAACATTCTAATATATTTCCACAATGTGGTAAATGGTAGTTTACTAAAATTGCTTGTTTCTAAATGGTAATCCTGCAAAATCATTCACGGTATACGTGGTGTTTCCAAAACATCGGATACTTGTTTCTAGAAACAGATAAATAATAATTAGTCTATTTCTTCTATGTGATCTAGGGTAAAATATAGCAGTAAATAGTATGCAAACTTACCACCTATCTCATTCTGTTTCTGTGTGTTATTATGTATTTGATACACCTTATCTTAGGAACCGATTAAGACTTGCCACGTGGTAAATTTGTTACATCGCTTTCCGCTTCCAGATATTACAATTTCTAAAATTACTGTCATTTAATTGTTTAAAGCTTAGACATGTTTCTAAAAGTTTATATACAAACCAATATATGCACGAAATAAAAAAAAAGTATAAAGATTTAAAATATCACTCAACTCATGTCTGAGATATAAAATCTTGTGGAGTAAAATCATTTAAATTGTGTGTAAACTAATAAAATGGGAATTGCTTTGATTTTGAAAAACTATTCTTACATACATTAACTTTATTTATCCAGATAATAACAGTTTGGAAGGGTTCATTATTCCAATAGGCCCTATATTCCAATATGCTAAAACTTCACCACAGAACACATCATATTCAACTGGTTATTCCTTGCGTGTAACTGGGTACTGAAATGGCTAATTTGCAATAGTAAAACAAATTCCAATACTAAAGTGGCATTTAAATTGCTGCTAATCGTGTGCAAATCACACAAAATTAAATATCAGACAACCGACATGAATGTTTTGTAAAACGTAATTTGTCCTCGCACATGTAATCAAATTTACAATTGCATTACAAACTTTTTCTAAAATTGTTTACAAATACACAAACTAAATAAAAAGATAATGTAATTTACTTTATATAATTCTTATCTAAATGGGTCTATTAGTGGAAATCTCTGTCCAACTGCTAATCACTTAAATAAGTTTACTTAATCAAGAAATTACCAATAATACGTACAATGTTCTAAGTATTGTATATTACGTTTTGTGGTTTAAATATAATGATGTAAACAAACAGTATGGGCAATTTTTGGCTTAAGGATTCACTTAAGCTCCGTGTGTAAGAGTATTTGTCTTTTATCAGCTTTTAGACAAATAAAAAATGTGTTGTTTAAACTAGTTTGTTAAGGCAATAACAAACAAAATGATTAAATATATCTTTAATTTTTTTTATAAAGAAAGATATATAAGAACACATTTATTTTAAAAAGTGCAAACCAAGTGCAAATCAGTCTTGTAGAGGTGCATACACAATTTCGCATGAGCTTTCTAATTCTTGTTTTGTTTTTATTCATGAATTGATTTAAATACAAATGAAATCTGCCAACAAAGGGAAATTTACCTTTTATTTAGTATAAACCTCAAGTAAATCAACATACTAGAAGTCTAAGACAAACTGTATAAATAACTGGGAAGATGGGACATTGTATCACATGTTAAAATCCGTATGAGAATCCTTTATAATTAACTCAACTTTAATTAATTAACTTAATTAACTTTCCCAGTCATAACTCAAAAACGGCTGGACGGATTTTAACGTTTGAGTTGTCAAATTAAAGGTATTTTTACGTACATTTGTCAATACGTCTCAGAATTGTTATGAAAGGGCATTACTTAAATACAGTAAAAGGTGAATTTCAGAACAGTGGCGCTATCCAATGGTTGAAGTCTAAACTATGTGTTGATTGAAAGTACGTTGTTATAATCAGTTTTAATATCAGATGTTTTGTTATGTTTGTTTACAACTGAAGTAACCTTTGTTTGGGTACAAACTTGCTCGGATTGGAGCAACAGGATAACTAGTTTTAGTTATTGTTTTTAAACAAATAACCAACGAAATATTCAAAATTAAATTAAAAGGCATCAATACAGGAACATTATATATAATATAAATAGAGCCTATAAACAGGCATGTAAATCGGTCCAGTCATAACTGTAACTAACTGTCTGAAGAATTCATGTTTACACTTTAAATATAAGCATAAGCAAATCTTAGCTAATTTAGTTGGATATTTATTAAAAAAGCTGTAAAGATTTCTAATAAAATAAATAACAATAAACAAGACATTCGGAATTTTATATACAATTATGTCTAAAGCAAACGTGAATAAAGTTCATGCTAAGTCATAAATAAATAAATATCTTTATTGCTGTAAATGTACAAAAATTACATTGCATGTCTAAAGTCAAAACTAATCCGGTAGAAATCAGAAATATAGATTAAAATTCCCTTTACATTGGTAATATACAAAATATTTAGATTACAAAAGAAAAACTGCATATTTATAATTTATTACAAGTCAACCACATAACCTAATTGTAACCAATTTGTGCTCAACAAAGTTTGCTCAGGATAAATAAGTTTATTAACTTTTCTCGCATGCGTATGCAGACCCGGAAATGTTTAGAAAAGGTTATGGGTTATGTAGAGAAGTAAAAAATACAATACTTGCATGTCATCATTATAACATAATCAATAGCATGTATTTTACAATGGTGTTTCTTTGATATTGATATTACATAAAGGAACATATTTTTATACCGTAGTGATACTGTAACTGATACTTCTGTGTTTCTTGGGTTCATTATTTCTACCTTTGAACTTTAAACAACGTATACAGTTTAAAGTTTGTTATTTTTTACTTATATGTGTCCTTAAATTATTACACAATAGAGGTGTTATTGGTTCTACCTAAAAAAAGTTCCATTTCGAGAAAACGTTACGAGAAATATTTACTAATTGTTATTTCAGTCTAAATTATATTAATTATTTCTGCCTTTCTAATATGTTTAACTTATTAAACCCTAACTTAGCATTACTAACCCATATATCTAAAAAATAGCTTTAGTAGGTATATAAATTATATTTACTAATTGTTAAACTATCGCTTTTTGGATATTGGTTTGTCACATGAGTTTTTAAGTCACCATATTTATACTGTAGGAATGATTGTTTGCATTCGATTATGATTTTAAAATACGCTAAATAAGCAAAATCTCAGCATATTATTTAAATAGTTCTTATTGGATTTATGTCCAGCACACAATCAAGAACAAACCGTATATCACTTTTAATCCCGGATATATAAACATCCGGAGTGTCGATGTGTATTTCATTTTTTGGAATTATCTTGGTTTACGAAAGCATGAAAATCTGCGCAAACATAAATACATAATTATGTTAAATTTTGATTTGACTAATTAATAACCACAACGGAGTTGAATTTTCAATGTTTGAACTAAATCAGTTACAGTCAACAGTAAAGTAAATATTTAATGTTTTAAAATTTCAGGGAAATAGTTAAAGGCCTCCTGATGGAGGAATGAGATTGTAATGAGTTCAATATCGTTATATTAAACAATGAAATGTTTATTGTTCAGCAGATTTCTACCCTTTTATTTAAATCTATTGACTTTATTGTCCACTGTTTCATCTCTATCACAATAAATAAATGTGATTCAATAATCGCTATTAGAGTTAAATGATACGATATAAATATTTATTTGCTACTCTCCTAACCGAAAAAAAACGTAACAATCACCGATCACGTTAAACTGGCCATCTAGATCTTTAATCTTATTTTCTTTTACGAACGAAATACGTTTTATCCTCATACATAATTCAAACCGATCACTGCCGATGTGGAATCAGTGAAGAAGATATCGGCCTCCAAAACGATTACACACATTTTCTTCGTAACTAACCAATCAGAAATATAATAATGGTAAATGTAACTGTTAAGAACGTTTTTAAATTGAGATAATAATATTCTCAATTAAATTACTTCCATTGGTTTTGTAAAAACGCCTTAAATAAAGTAGATCTCATTACAAATTAAAGTAATTTAACAAATCTACACTGATGTGTCCAGTAACGTCACGTAGATGGTATTTTTTCAACAGAAAAATTGTTATCTAAAGTTAATAGAACTTTTATTTGAGAAATTATTGCAGACATTTTCTATTAGTGGTTAAAACAATTTTCACGATGTTCCAGGATCTTGAATCTAATGCCATCTTTATGTGAGAAGAATACAAAGAACATAATAAAATCAGTGGCAAAATCCAAGTAAAGCTGAACAAATCAGAGAACTGCAAAATATATTTAAATTTTGTCATGTTCTAGGTATTCCTCTCACCTGAAAACGTGTTCAGTTTCAATATCCCGAAAAGTCTTGAAACTTGTTTTAATCTAATCAGATATGGAAAATGTCCGCAATAACTTCTTATAACATAATGACAATTTAACCAATGAACTTTAAACAAAGAACTATACAAATCATGAGATTATTTGAAAGTGAAAATTCTGAACAACGTCTAGTGTCAGGTAACTAGGAAAGTTATTCTTGCAGAACGCTTAATGTGAGCCTTTACGACGGAGTGGTTGTTTTTACCGGGCACGCAACCTACTGTGCTTACCTCGCCGGCACGATCCTGTCAGTAATCCCACCCCTCGGGTTCTATTTTTACCTTGGCAATTCGGAGTCAACAATCCTTTAAAACTAAATCACAAACAACATTCTAAAAGCGTTATTATTGACGATAGACTGCCAATTATTCTTACGGACTTATAATAGTAATTGACAATTTAATATTTTGAGAGTCGCACAAAACAACTTGTACGGATTTTTTTATTTTAACCATTCCTTTAAACTATATTGTATTCCAAATTTAAATATGAACAAATTTTAAGAAAGGTTGTTCATAATTGTAATGCTAGACATTCTCTAATCTCTTACGGCTATAACAACAGAAACAATAATTTTATCTCATTTTCCACATTTATAAATAAAGTGACAAAGTGTTTACAATTTGAAAGCAACTCAAATAAATTTTAAGAAAGAACTAAAACAAGTTTAATCACAAATTAATTTCATCACGTGTCTGATTACATGGATCACTCTTGATTCCGAAATAATTAACACTTTCGCTGCGATTCCGGGACACCTGCAGCCCGCAGAAGCCCCGCGCGTTTTGTGCGCGTTAGTGGTATAAATAATCTGATTAAAATTAACATTTATTGTATTCAAGACTCTGACAGGTCTGAGGCTATATTCTTTTTTCTAGTAGTTACATGTTTATTAATTGTATTACTATGCAGTTTGAAAAATGATATACTGTTACTGATAATAACATTGATTCACAACATTCTTAGTTGTGATTAGATAATCAATCAATATTATTAAACTATTGATTGATTGGTTATTGCGATTTGTTATTTAGTGCAGAATAGATCTCACAAAATCTAAGCTACTCTTGTAAACGAAGCTGTGATGGTAATGCTAACCAAGCCATTTGAGTGGTGCTCTTAAAAACTATGTTATTTTTCCAAAACTATATATATGTTTTATGTTTTTCTAGTGATCCTATAGCTCTAAACAAAGCGCTATATATATATTTATATAGATAATTTTTAGTAAAAAGGGCTACTAATATTACTTTAAACATTTTAAACACAGTATCCTGGTTTAAATTATTTTATTTCAGGACCTAACATTGTGAGGTTAAGTTTTGTTTACGACCATGACTATGGCCTTAAGGTCCGAAAAATGTCGGTCTTGAAATAAAATAATTTAAACCAGGGTATTGTGATTTAAATTTTTAAAGTAATAAATAAATAAATAAATAAATATATATATATATATATATATATAAATTAGCTTCAATCTAACAACTAAACATTTTTATATTTTTTACCAATGTTATTTTAAGGTTATTTAAAAGTCCTAATTTTTTCTTTGAAAATTAAATATGTTTTTGCTGTTGTTAAACAGATTCAATTTATTGATAATCATTGTGCGTCACTAGTATTCTTTTGACCTAACATTGTGTTATTTAGCGATATTAAACATATTAAATTACTATGAAATTAGTGTCGTAATAATATTCAACTGAAGAATGTTAATACTAATTTAAACACTAATTTTTAATACATATAGTTTAATTTCAAATACACCGTGCCGAAAAAGAATGTGTTCTCGTGACAAAAACCATGCAGCAAATAACATTTTTTAAGATTCCTACATTTGTAAAAAATTCAGAACATTTCCAAATTCCCCTCTAGCCTTAGCGCAGTTCGGCTTTACATGTTCGAATTTTTACTAAAGGCAGACGATGATTTTATTTTTCAGGTAGTATAAACATGCGTATTTTAGTTGTAATTGTTAATTTCCCTATACAATGCGGAAAAACTGATATTTCTCACTATCCCTCGGTATAACCTGAATTATTAGGTCTCGATAAATTAATATTTATACCCATTTTTTTAAGGGTGAAAACAAACATTGAGAGCGGTCTGTGCCCTTAAAAATGGAGATACTGCAGCAAAAAGTAAAAACCACATTGCACAACTTTAGATCGAGGCAATTTCTTCATATCTCATTCGTCTAAATCGGTTTAAAAAGTAGATAGACCTCTGTTTAAAAATAAATTCCTAACCGTATTATAGGGACAGAAAAAGATTGTAACTGTACAATAGGAATTGCTACAATTTTTGATATACTAACTTTTGAAAAACACCGCCTCTTACTCCGGAATCTTTTAACCGTTGATTACTTAAACACATGTCTATAAATATGTTAGTCAGGTGATGCACTTGTCGCTCCACAGAATAGAAAGCATGACTTTGTTTTGTTTTTAAACTAATATAAAATCACATTACTAACATCGAATGTGAGGGTCTTTGCCTGAATATAAGAAATATTCGGCATTTAAACTTCACTTAAACTGGACGACCATTGATTTGAATTTTAAACACAACTCGACAAATCACCTTGTTTTGGACGTTTTATTGTATTGTTAAATTCCTGTTTGTACTAATTCCATATGCAATTCCAGGGTCGATTTTGGATTGATTTATTCGTATTAGAGGATAACAATCTAATTTAGTTATTAACTGGTTTTAATAAGTGGGTAGATTGACAGTGGGGACGTTTACCAAATTATAACCGACTGGGGGTCGCTTAGGTCAAAGTTCAAAGTTCACGTGTAACATTTAGAGTGTACATGTGCAAACGTGGGTTTTGAACAGGTATCCGAACAGATTTATTTACTGGACATCAGTTTAATGGACATCTCTGACAGAGGGAGTCAACAACCGACAAGCAAAATCACAATTTAATCCCTATTCAGAATTACAGCCAATTCAAATCACAATAATAATAGCAATTGCAATTACCGTTATATAAGTTAACCACGGTTAATCTACTAAAAGTATTTATTAATCCTATATATTATTACTCAACCTGCTTTTTATAAGAGCCCAGATTTAATACTACTGAATCGATTTTTTGTTTGACGGGTCAATTAAAAGAGGCAGCGTTTAGATTGTACAATTCTCCTTTAACTTACATTCGTTAGAGTTACGCCCCTTTAAAGCCTAGCTTGAATGAGACTTTTATAGAAGATTAAAAATCAATTTAATTGTTCGACAGCTTTTGACACATTAGCAACTGAGTACAGCAGCAAGAGCAGATGTTACGGTCATTTTGTAAATAAAGACTACCGGAATAACAAAACAGTATTCACAATACGTTTGAAGTGCATTGGCTCAATTTCAAGCAGCAGGTCATACTAGTATTTATTAAATTCCAAAGCCAGGTTAACAAGTGATCTAACTTTGAGTTTTGAGCATAACTAAATGAGTTTGAGAAACATCTTTGTCAAAAAATGTCGCCCTTCAAAGTTTTTCTGGATTTCGATTAACCACAACAAGTCGGTTCACGACCAAATCATCAAACTCTGATTTAATCGTGTTTGCCTAGCTAATTTTATAAAAACAATATATTGCTAATTTAAAGTTTCATGAACGATGTGGTGTCTCATTATTTGAAAACATTTATTGTTTCAAATTTAAAGGTATTAGTAATTCCCGTTTCTAAATAAGACAACTAAAAATCTCAACTATTTTTTAAGAGAAGCACTCAAACTCCAACACATCTTTATCTCCCATCATAATTACAATACTTTGAATCAGTTATCTTTAGAAATAACGTTTAACAATATGTTATATTTTAAAAGGAAACGCAGAGTATTTGATAGTATTTTACATCCGAAAGGAAATGCAGTATATTTTGTATACAAGTATAAGAAACAATTAATCTTGACACATCAAAATTTAGGTTGGGTGTTTCAACCAAATATTTTACTACTATTATCTTAGTTGAACATACCTGACTTGTCAGAAGATATATACAGTTAACAGTAGGATAACAGTTAATTTTAATTAATTGACTTATTTTAAATAAGATATAATTTTTTTCGTTATTTTTCTTATATGAAAAGGTAAATGTTTTTTATGTAAAAAAGTCTTAGTTATCAGTCACTTTCATAATCTCTACCAGTATCGTTTTACTAATCTTGACGAGTGGTTTATATGTAAATAATTCACAGAAAACAAATACATTTCTATCAAATACATTACATATCTATATGAAATATGAACTGCATAATATGCAATAGTGTGAGAGAATGTTAAGTTGCTGCGAAAGTATTTATTCAAAAGTCCGATGGTTGTGGATTGGTTGTAAAAAAAGATTTATAGTTTTTTAAATATATTTAAATTGGCTGTCAAGAGAAATATTTGTTTATACCAAATAAAGCGTTAGAAATATTTGTCCCAACCCTAAAGCCATAGTGTCTTTCTGAAAGAAGGATATTTTAACATATACAAAGTTATTAAATTGATCTTTCCACTATCTTTATCAATATAGTGGTCCATAATTTGATTCCTCACAACTGCTGCCAGACTTTTAAAGGGCACTTTGACAGTTACAAATTACTTCAGGAAGTTCACCTTGTTTTAAACTAATAGATTATGTGTCAACGATAATAAATATAAATCCACTTGATTTCTTCATGAAACCAGGCGGAGATATTGTCGTTCCGCCACGGAGTCCAAGCACATAACGTCTAATTTAATATTTAGTGGTGAGGTGCAGCGCGTACCCTGAGACCTGACACTCGTAGTCCGCATCATTCACCTCAGCCGCCCCATCCCCATCTACAATCTTGGAAGCCAAGCTGCCCACTTTGGAGAATCACGACCACTTGGCTTTCTTCCCAGCAGGGTGTAGTTACATCATAAGTATTTCAGTATACTATGGATAGCGCTAGCAATTTAAGTTTGGTAAACATAACTGTTATAATCAGTAGTGTTTTACATGTTCCTGATCAGTATTATATAATTAGTACCTAGACCGAGCGCCTTTCGTCGCTCCAAAAACATATTTCATCCATATAAGTAGCATGGAAAATTTTAAGGACAGAGGGGTGGAGCCCTAAAGTTTTGGTTAAAAAACCAACATTATAACATCAATAAAAATTACACATATTAGGATATATAATTACCTCCATCAGCAGTTTTAAATTTAATCCAAATGTGTGATATTATTGTAATAAATATGTTTCGGCTTTACGCCATTTTCAAACGCCAGGACAGGAAACAAAAATTCGCTTGCATTGCTTCGTTAAAGTTAACAATCCACATTAAACACATAGTTCACATAAAACAAGGTCCCATGGACAGTACAACATGAAAACTTCGAACAATCATTTTGAAATGGCTATCACGGTTTAGCAATATAGCCGCGGTCACGAGCAGAACAGACTGCCGGACGATTCAAGTCGAGATTACCCTGTCCTATTGTCAGCGTTATCAATGTTCCGGCAATCAGCTGATGTAGGTATATTGGAGAAGGGCGTTAAAAATATAATTTGACTTGAACTGGAGTTGGTCGTTCAAAACGAAATTTATCAAATCTTGGTTTTTGATGGATTTATAAATTTCAAACTCCTCTAACATATCTATCCTGCTCCCTTGTCGACACGTCCTGCTCCCTTTTACGTGTGTCGTCCACGTATCTGAAATATGAAAGTATTCTATCTTTGTTTCTGGTGCGTTCAAAACAAATGTATTCGGTCTCATTGTAATTCAGATATAGATCAGCAAGTAAACCTGACAACGGTGAACCCATCGCCAACCCATCAGTTTGGGTATAAAATTTATCCTTAAAACAAAACTAATTCTGGTCCATCACTTCTTTTGGCAGTTTTATAATTTCAGCAACAGTCTCAGGTAAAAGGTTACTCTTCGCCCGAGAGTTAATTTTATATGAATTTTAATACAAATTAACCAAAAAGATGCAAATATACATAGATAATATCATAGCACCTTTGTAGGGTACATCTTTCAAGAGATTTTTTTTAAATCCAACAAACCAGTATACTTCACGTTAACATTGGATGTAGAGTAGGACAGAGCCTTGAGATCAGCAAAAATGTATCTAAAACCTTTTATTCCCAACAACATGGAATAGTCGGGGGCCAGTTTTTATGGAGCCGTTTTTGAGGCTTTTAGATAGGATCTTTCCTCCATAAGAATAACATAGAAACATTGAGACTATTGGGTTGAAGCCCTCAGATCGGAAGGACAAACAAAAACACATCCAACATTTTTGTTTATCATCTACAACGTGGTATGGCCCGGGAGCAGTTTTGCGGAGCCTTTTTAGTGAATTTCCTATGGAAAGTGAACTATTAGCATGACCCGCACGGTGAAACTTAAGCCCGGGACCACCATAGAAGTTCCTAACGTGACCCCCTGAACACGTTTTGGGGGTTCGTTCAAAATTTTATATATAATATATAAATGAATAAATATATATATACATAAATATATATAATTAATATATATATATATATATATATATATATATATGTTTGTGCAGGCACTCTAGCGGTCGCATTTTTTGTCCGATTTACTTCAAATTTGGTAGGGACGTTCCTTTCTATAATCAGTTGGACAAGTTTGTTGGGCAACACAATTGGAAACCTCTAAACCCCTTTTTTGGGGATTAATCTTTAAAATTTCGAGTTTTTGGGCCCAAAAAGGGTCAGAAAAGCCCCTGATGTGAAATTAACAAATTAAAAAATATGGGAATTAGTGTGGCGAAACTTTTAAGCCATGTCATTTTAGCGTGTACATTTACCGAGTTATTAAAGCAAATGTGTATTGACCAAGCACAGTACGTTGTCTTATGGGGGTTTTACATTAGAAAAGCCTGTTAATTTAATTTTTTGGTGTACTTTTATCATCCCCAACAACCTCACGCCTACTTTAAAGCCTGACTGGACCTTCTCCTAACCTTATAATGCGCAAAATTGTATTCCCAGCATTGCAGGTAAATAGAACCAGGAGCATCAGAACAGTCAAAAATCAATATTTTAAGATTTGAATAAAAATTGGAATAATTGTATGTTTTTAACTGATTTTGAGTTTTTATAGTTTTTTATGTGGAAATTCACTTCCCTCACGTCAGCGTGCTACGTGCGAACTCGTTTATAAGTTAAACCCTCATATGTTACAGTTGGTGAACATGAAGTTGTTTAATTTATGCTAGACTCTGAATTCATAAATCCATCAATACTGTAAAATAAATTTGTAGAAAAACAGTTTTTTTATTTTAGTTTTGAAAGATAGTGAATCTTCATATTTAATGATTCCTTTGATAATTTATTACCAAGCGTTACTCCTGTTTGGGATGGAAGATTTTTGAAAATGTTATGTTTGTGTTGATGAATGTGGTTAATAGTAGCTACTTTATTTGTATCATATTTATGAATATCCTTACCACACGCAATCTGAAAGATAATGTACTACTGTTTCCTATTAAACCTTTCATTTCATTCTGGTGTGCGTAATACTGTTGGTTTATGGTGGTAATAAACATAACTGTTGTTACTGAAGAAATATATGGATATGTCATAAATATGATTGAAAAATTTACAGAGTTAGTTTTTCTCTGGTGAAAATTCATAGGTCCCTAGAAAACAAAACTCTACTTTTTCCATGTATTTTATACCTAGTCATATAAGGTTAACAAAGTTATGCTAGCATATTAAACAAATGAAAATATATACGACTTTAACGTGAATATACCGGGTGTCCATAAAATAACTGAAACATTTTAAAGGCAAATACTGATACCAAATAAGAGACTATGTTTAATGTTTTATATATGTATTTAAAGCTAAAATTCTCAAGTTTTATTAGAAACTTAGAATAACTCGATATGAGCACCATTAGTGGCCCGGCATTAATCTAAGCGAAATTTGACCTCTTCCCAGGTTTTGGTCAGGACTTCAGGGGATATTGCACCAACACGTGCGACTCTTCTCTGTCGGAGGTGATTAAGATCCCGAATCTGCACCCAGTAGACGTCATTCTTTACTGCCCCCCAAAGGAAAAAGTCCAGATGAGCCAGATCTGGACTCCTAGGAGGCCATTGGATGGGCCCTTCCCTGCCAATCCAGCGATCGTCGAATTGAGTATCTAGCGCTTCTCGCACTCGCACTGTAGTGTGGTGGCGCTCCATCCTGTTGGAAATAGACAGGGTCATTCTCCATCTCAATCTGATTCAACTGTGGGAAAACGTACTCCTCTAACATGTCACAATAAATGTCACCGTTTATAGAATTCTCAACAAAAATGAAAGGTCCTAGAACTTTATCGTGCATGAGTCCACACCAAACATTCAACTTGGGAGAGTCTCGTTGATATTCAGTGAACTCATGAGGCGGTTGTGCGCCCCATATCCTACAATTGTGACGGTTTACAATACCACTGACATGAAAAGTTGCTTCATCAGAGAAGACTACATTGTTCAAAAAATTATTGTCTTCTTCAATCTTGTGTCGCATGCTAACAGCAAATTGAAGCCTGATGTCTTTGTCTCTTGGTTTGATTTCATGTAACAACTGGATTTTGTAAGCTTTTATTTGAAGTCTTTTCTTCATCACCTTATGAACAGTTGATTTTGGTATCCCCAACCACGTCTTCTCAACGACGTTTTGGGGCTTTGCTGACAAGAAGCACGAATTTGGTCTACTTTTTCTTCTGAAACACGAGGTCTCCCAGTCGACTTAGCTTTCCGCACACTACCTGTCTCTTTAAAGGAACTCACCCAGTGATGGATAGTGTTGTATGCAGGCGCTTGACCACCATATTGATGTCAAAAATTCTGTTGGACTGTAACAATAGAGCCACTTTCCACAAACCATATAACGCACTGGGCCTTTTGCTGTGGAGTTGCCATTGCACTACATAAACATGTCTAGTTGTCTATTTGAACTCATAATAACAGCTGATTTATGTTCAACAACTAACACACAGAACGACAACGAAGCCTGTGCAAACATTAACGAGGGATGCCAACAGTTCAGTAATTTATAATAAAATATCGTCCAAAATTTGAAAAAATGTAAAAAAATTAAACAATGGATGTTAATGCCCTAATGGTGCTCATATCGAGTTATACTAAGTTTATAATGAAACTTGAGAATTTTAGCTTTAAATACATATATAAAACATTAAACATAGTCTCTTATTTGGTATCAGTATTTGCCTTTAAAATGTTTCAGTTCTTTTGTGGACACCCGGTATTTGTATTGGTATTTTCGTATTTAAGGCTAACTTATAAATGATGAGTTTTTTTATTTAGTCCACGTGGTTGCAGGTGATTGATCGCTACCATATTTACTACTAGCTGATTATACCCGTTTCACCGGTTTTACCGGTTTATAAACTGTAGTTAAAAAAGTAAATTACTAATGTCAGCTGTTTATTTGAATAACATTAAATAAATAGCAGAAAACTGTAACCGTATGGTCTCATTTGATTAATTTTGGAATTTTGGATGTCCCACGGAGATGTCCCTAAATGCTCTAAATGCCCTAGAGCATTTAGAGGAAACTGAGAGTCAGATACAACAGCTGTAACCTAAAGGAACCTACCCTGAACATTTCATGCCTTAACTCCTTGTAGTTTAGCCGTACGGCGATCCACACCTGTGTGTCTGTACAAACACTCTGCTTTATTTATATAGATTATTTAGGTTTTTTTATGATTTCAATCTTTGCAATTTTTAATAACTATATTCTGTATTGTTTTACAAATGAATGCTTGGATTTTAGTATATTAGTGATAATTTCATATCATCTTTTATATATATTACTAGTTGGATATGTACTTGCTGATCTTTACATTATTTCTAAGCACATGGATAATTTCTTAAGGCCTATAATTCATAACATATCATTAGTTAACACACAATAATTTGACTTACTACCGTATTAATCAGCAGTCATTTAGCCAGTTAAAATGATTTCAACCACTAAAAATAGTACAAATTTTAAGTCGTAGCAGATATTTTCTGTCTTTTCTTAGTAGTTTGGTATGTTTTAGGATGAATGATATTATATTAGTTGCAGATGACTTTAGTCAACTAAGAATATAATATTTTAATTTGTTAATAGTGGTTTCATCCTTTAGACATTAAAATACTTCAGGCATCTAAATAGCCTATTTAAAAATATTTTATATTTAAATATTTTATATTTAAAAATCTAATAACAATTTTAATTTTTTAAAGCCCTATACTTTACACACAAACAGCTTCGGTAATTGATAGTGTGAATGTTTTTGCATACACTAACTCCTTCCTATAGGCTATTTGTAGCAGTAGTAATATAATGGCAGTGTTATATAATAGGTAAAACATAAAAACCTATTATTTTTAGTTTTTGAATTTTCGTCGTGATTGGACAGTTGTATGTGTTTAACGACATGTCCAAGATATAACCAAATACAACTTTGGTAATATGACTTTTTGCCGTTGAACGTTTGCTGTGAGGGAACCCCAAGCGGAGGTCTGGGGGGCGAAGCCCCCAGCGAGCAAAGTGAATAAAAATATAACGTGAATATTAACGTGACTTTAACGTGAATATATTTTTAAACCCTGCTGTAGTTTTATTATTTCAAACATTCGTATTTCTTAGTATGCAAATTGAGTATATTTAGTTTTAACTAACTACGTTTAACATATAAAACATGTGTTTATCATTATCGCAACGTAGTTGCATTTGTTTCTGAATAACTAAAACATATAAAAAACCAAACAAACTATAATTTTAGTAATTACGTTCATAATCACTCATCAATGATTCCAACCAATCATCATTTTGCAATTGCAATACGTGTTCGTGGACACATTCCCAGTAACATCAAAGGAGCGTTGTCATGTGGTAATACTGTCATGAACTTGTGGCAGGAGCACAGTCCTAATTAATAGTTACGATATAGTCCCTGCTACCCTTGTTAGTATAGGTACCGGTGTATTGGAGTGTAGCGAAACACGTCTTTCTGATTTTTATTTCAAACTTGTAAGTGATAATAATAGCATAAGTTGACTTAATTCTAAAACTATCTTGGCTTGGAATTTCAACCCATTAATTTGAGCTCTTATTTTATTAAAAGGTATTAACTAATTAGACGATGGAGTCATTAATTGAAATGACCTTTATTGATATAATCTTTTTGGCTGATTCTTCTTATTTTTAATCCGCCAAACAAATGTAACTGTTGTAATCTTTTTCAGTATTATTATACTTATATATATATATATATATATATATATATATATATATATATATACTATACTATACTATACTATACTATACTATACTATACTATACTATACTATACTATATTATACTATATATATACTTATACTTATATACAGCTGTATATATATATTTTACTAAATTTTGGAATAATTATAGTTGCACTTATTATTGCAATATGTACCCGTAGCTCCTGTATTTACGTCAGTGTTCATGTACTGCTGTATGATACTATGTTATAAAGTTCAACACAAAGCTTGAATTAAATCGAACATAATGTATTCAAACCCAATATTAAGTGAATGGACATTTATCATATAAAATAGGAACCAAAATACACCGGGTTGGATTTTTTTAGAGGAACATGCAATATATTAACATTATGCGCTAGGTCATTAACACCAGTATAAATTTCCGTGTACGATTTAAATTGGTTTTATACCGGTGATATTTTGACATGAACTTATCAAATTCTAGGTTTTCAATTAATTTGCTAAAATATTTTACTTTCCTTATATTTTTTGCCCATGTTAGTTCGAATAGTCAATGTTTTTTATACTGAGTTTTTCAACATTGACAGAATTAAATTTGTTATCCAGTAGATTCGTTAGTATGAGAAAACCGATATATCATTTTTAACCTGAAATGGTATTTGTAAATCTATCTCAGCTTAAACAAGAAAGCTGAGTTTATGATTCAAAAACTAGGGGACTAAATGTGCCCTTCCTCATCAGGACCACATAGAATTTCTAGTATTACTTTCTTACTCTACTTTATTTATATTTTAGCTTCAAAATATTAACCGTATTACAAAATATTTCATGTCAGTGGTCCTTTTTAGTAGGGACCTTGATTCTCTAAACAGAAAAGTAAAACTGCATTCACTTTTTTCATAATTATGCACATTGTGTTTGATCAAATACAGTTTGACTTACTCAAGCTTTTGATGCAAGTAGTTAAAACTTACAAACTTTATTTTCACTTACTATCTATAACTGTTTAAATTATTTCCCAGAATTAGTGACCTCTATGTTATCTCTATATGTGTATTTGCAGGATTATTTAAAGATTGTACTTACAATACGATCTAAATAAGTAACTATTCATCGATTTATTTAGTAGTCAGAATCATCACAAGTCCATTTGCAGAATTAGGTATCTTCCTTGGTTGGGTATTTAAGGTGGATTTGGTGGAGTGTTTTGTAATTTAAACTTAATAATTAGTTCGGTGCGTGTATATATAATATATTTGTTTATGTTTGTGCGCACCCAAAAACTCGTTGAAGCCATAAATAGATTCAGACCAAAATTCAAAGCGAAAATTCTAATTCGAAGGTTTGCGAAATTATATGCCTTCTAAAATGTTTGATTTGGTTTCGGGTTTGAACTAAAGGAAATCAAAGAAAGTATCATTTAGATCGGAGATCTCTCCCCTTCCCCTCCCAGCCTTCCCCTCCCTGTTTTCCCCTCCCTGCCTTCCCCTCCCTGCCTTCCATACTCTCGCGGGTTTTGATAATATCTGGGGTGTTTTGCATTTCAAGTAGATCCCAAACTGAGTTTGATTTGGTTTCAGTGTTGCCGAGGTTTCTTGAATGCTTCGTGCATGTTTTGTTAGTATTAAAGTAAATATTGAGCCTTCAGGTGATATGTTTTATAAACTAAAAATACATGCTGTATAAGTATAAATTAACAAGGAACAATTGTTTTAAATAATGAAATATATTTAAATGCATTTTGTTTAAGTAGACAAGTAGTTTTTATCCAATAATGGGTCTGTAATGTGTAGGGTAAAAAATGCAACAAAATTATCATAAGACTTTAGAATATGGAGAAATTCAGGATATCTTAGAGCACTTCTCCTAAACGAAAAAATGTAATACTAAATTAAGTGTAATTTGTATACATTAGCTACAGATGTAAGTAATAATATATGTGTATGATATTTCCCATTTACAAAAACGTGGTGAAGTTTAGCTATTTTAGATAATGGAAGTGTGTAATTGTGAATTTGGTAGCATAGTTTGGCAGGCGTTAGATAAATAAATGATTAAATCAAACATTATATTTCATAGTTGCATAGCTTAACATTATAAAAAATCACAAACTGTAAATAAGTTGTAAAAGTTCAAAATTAAAAGATCCTTTTTAGTTATCCGTTTTAGTTCTGTTTTCAAAGAAGACTCTTTGTATTATTATAAAAATGTCTTTTACATTTCAGATGTAAACTAAAAACCATGCCCAAATGTGGAATTCCAGTTCACTTGTATTACACAGTGGCTTGGCCACACCACTTCCCTCGGATATTTTTTAGTATAAAACAAAAATCTGGGATTTCGTATACGCTATCGTAGTAATTTTTATAGTTTTTTTTTTTTAAGATAAAATGTGTGACCAAACTGTTGCATGGTTTGTGTACTACATAAATTATTTCTGTAAAACTTTTGTTATAGAACGCTTTTTAGTTATGTCAACAACTAATTTTCTTTCTATTTAAAAGAAGATATTTTACTGAATTTGGCTCATTCCATTCTACAGTATGTAGAATGGAGAGCCTTCTTCAACATGAAAATGGATTACACTAAATAGAGCCTGAGTTATGTCTGTTAACGAATCTGAAACATATAAAACATAAACTGTAGGATATCGTCATATGTGTATGTAGTATTCAAACTTCTACAAGAGTTGTAAATTAATGCCAATGTACAATTTCAGATTGAGGAAATGATTTTATAAAATTAAAACCAACTCATATCATAAATTAAAAACGAGTAAATAAAACAACAAATTATTTTTGTACTTTAATTTTTCTTGCTTCATGTTGGCACAGATTTACTGCTCATTAGGATGATATACTATACTATAATAACAAATATATTTAACCTTTAAAGAAGGAAGGAACTATATCATATGCTCTGACTGCAATCGTAAAAACGCGAACGTAAAGATAAGAGAGGATAATTTTGATTCAGGTGTACCTAATTATTTATTCAGTTGCAGTCATATATTATGTACAGGAGGTAACAGATGGTTCAAAGTTAATATACTGTAGTATTATATTAACAATGGAAAGTTCCCCCTGTGTTCGGCTGAGGTCACGCGCCAAGCCAGTGTCACGCAACGTGCGGGCTCACGTCAACGTCCTGGCTGGATAATGCTACACGGACGGAGATCTTTACTACACTGTTATAAACCGCAGAAAATTAAACTGTCGTATGATATTTATAGCATCTGATAAACTGGACTTAACCAAATTAATCATCTTTTGAATTTTTATTATGATATTTTTGTTTCCTCCGGTCTTTGACTAAGTACTAGCAATGTTTTAGATTAAAAACGTTCATATTCGGTTAGTGGTTAATCTAAACGCAAAATGGTAATATTAATTTATACTGGAGTGATTCAAAACACAAGTTAAGGCGACAAAGTTCTTATTTACAATCCATTATTAAAAGTATTGTTTGGTATAATAGAAGTAAAATAATGTCCGCCAGTTCGAGGTTTTTAAAAATATTTTATAAAAAGGAAGAATTTAAAGGCATGTTTTCAATTAAAGTATAATTTACATACAAGTATAATGCCAGAAGTAATGCCTTACCTTTATTTAGGTTTTAATTCATACGATGTGGAGAACTGAAACGTATTAACCTAAATAACATTAAGAATATAAATGTTTAAAAAGTTCAACCCACTAGAAGCACTTTGACATCGTCTCATAATACTTTTATAAGTTGTCTGTATACGACCAACGGCGGGCAAACGTCATTTGGAAAACTGCATGTGGTTGAGGTGAACATGGTTAACCGGAACGTATTTCTCCTTTATAAAGGCAACTCCACTAAAGTGATCATTGACCAAAGTTGGGTTACAAGCATTTACAATTAGTCGACCAATCTGCAATGGGGATGATTACCGATGCCAATTCTAATTAGACAGTTTACCCCTTTCATTGCTAGTACGTCTCTCTCCCGAGTCCTGTGCACACAACCTCTAACATTGGAGTTGATTGAAACCCATTATTTACCCGACAATATTCACCCATCTTTATTTTATATTAAGGTTAATGTTTATCTGATGACTAGGCCTATAATCCGTTGTTGAGATCAGACAACTTTCTAATTTACACTTACTTCGTATCTCTTTTAGTTTTTGTGTAAATAACAAAAAACCTATTTTTCCTATATCAAATGAATGTTATTTGGGTTTAACATTAAACCTGATCATGGCCCCATTTCATTTAGTGTTAAACCCAAGTAACATGCATTTGATATAGGAAAATTAGGTTTTTTGTTATTTACACAAAAACTAAAAGAGATACGAAGTAAGTGTAAATTAGAAAGTTGTTAAGAATTAAACAACCTATAAAATGATGTGCCACTTGACATATGTTGCTATTTGGAAATTTTTAACAATGGGCATTTGCAAATTTTCAAAAATCAATTTTTTTGGAATTTTTATTATTTAAAAAAACCGTTACTTTTGTAGCATATCACAGTAAAGCTAATTTCATAACGAGTAAGAAATTTCAACCGGAGAAGGGCTATGTGCATTGGTATAGGAAACACAGAGTAATAAAAACATATTGATTTTTCCCCAAAAAACTGCCGCTATTTTGAAACGGAAAAAGATAATTAATTTCTGTTTTCGCCAAAATGTTTGTCTATTAAATACCTTTAAAATGATGTATAACATGGCATATGTTTGCATTTGAAAATTCCGAGATTCGAACTAGTGACCCTCAGTTTTTGGCACACCCTGTATCGGAAAAAAGTTAAAAATATTTTTACGTTATTCCTTGGGGTCGATTTAGCGGAAATAATTTTATTTCATCCTTGTACGTTAAGCCATTTTTCCGTAATCAATTTGAGACACCTTACGTGGGACACCCGGTATAGTAATGGATAAGAACAAAGAAAGCAAACAGTACTGGGTTAAACGTAAAAGTTTGTTTTAATTTGTTTACATAGAGAATCCACTTGAACAGAATGACATGAGGTAAAATCCACTTGACCAGTTTGTGAGGCTTATGATTATGACATTCTTCAGCTTAGATCTTACCAATCCACCCAACGGTAGAAAGATATTCTATGTGAACAATTATTTTCGTTTTACAAAACAAAAACACTGTTGCTGTTAAAAACTTTCCATTGATCCATTTGTTTCTATGAAAATAATAATAATAATGTTAATTTCCGCTTTTAAATTGCAATTTTTTTGTAAAATCACTAAGTAGCTGACTTTAAACAGTTACTGGTAAACAAATATTATTTTTAATAGTATTCCCGCTTCTCGAAATCGAGCAACATTTCGTTTTGATAAGCAAGAATTTTATCATTATAAGCTGTGTCACGAATTTAGTTCTTCTTATCACAGGTAATGGATGAGTATGTGAAAATCTAACCCGACAAATATATCACTAAAGTATATGCAACTCATGCAGAAACCCTCACCTTTCAAACATAAATCCAACTAATGTACTAGTGCATGTTACCAAAAAAATCGTACTCTACTGAGTAATAACGAAATATTAAGTATGGTAACATGAGGGATATACAAGTTGATCCGACACAAAAATTAGAGAATCTTTTTTTGAAATTTTCTCTTCTATAAATTAAAAAGCTATTTAACATGTCTTCGTTTCCTGTCATATCTTTGGACTCGTACTGTGTTATTTTTCTTCTGGAAAAACGAGGCACATTTTCAATATCACAATGATTTTTTAATATTTTTTATATTAACTTCAAGCAAGTCACTCTAGTCGTTATGAGTTTTTGATTTATTTAATGTTATGCTAAGTGCCATATATATTATGTGGCACTTAGTCCATTATTTATTTTAACTGCTTCTCCTATTTCACTTTCAAACGTCTTTAATAGGTCTTGTGCTGGCGGTTTTATGAGAACCGATCCGATCTATACATATGTTCATCACTAAGAGGTTTGTTTAGGTTTGCCACAGAAGAACGACCACACACCAGTTGCATATAATGCACGGAGGTGTCTTGCTTGCTAGATAGTAAACCCATGGTTGAGGAGAAAGATATTTCTTCCACTGATCGTACACATTTATTGACAGAGGAAACCAAGTTAACAATCAGCTTTACAAATCAAACCACTTTGTATAAGGAAGGATTGTGGATGGTGTGACTTTCCCCTCACCACCTTGTCACCACCCGCAGGCCCTCAAGTCATCTCCATATAGTACAAAGCTAAGATATTTACGAAATTTCAAGCCTTGTTTACATAAGCAGTTGTTTGTATTCCGTGCACCTCTGAGGGTCCTGTTTACCCTACCCTAACACAACCACCACGTGTTGTTGACAAGGTATCTTGAGCCGTCAGTGTTGAGGGGGGTCTTGGGGGGTTGGGTGGCCAAGGTAAGGGAGGGGTTGCAAACAGCAAAACAGGAGGAGGAGGATCTCGGCTGGCCGGCTTCATTAGTTGTCTGAGTTTGTGGTTTACCGAATTGTATTTAGACTAAGATTTATACCTTCCATTATTAAATATGTATTTATGTTTTATCGATAAATAGTTTTTTCCCGGGAAGAATATACATGTGAATCTTCACAAATCTTCTATTACCGTTTTTCCTTCGGTGCTTGAGTAATTTAAAAACAAATCCAACATCATGGTTAACAACTGAATTATGAATAACGAAGTTAACTTATTTATTTAACTCAATTTATATTGTGTTATATTAAGTATTTCTAAGGTTTCAAGGTTTACTAAAAACTCATAAAGACTAAGAGCAGAAATTGGATAAAATAGTACACATGTTGTGTTGTTATATTGGTTTTATTTGACAAATAAATAAATAACCCTGTAAAACACTCAAAGCTTGTCACTCTGTATACCACTTTTTACCCTATAAACCTTTAGAGACTGTAATATTTATAAAATATTTAAAAATCTTATAAAATCGGTGTTATAAAGCCCTGACTGAAAAATGGGATGAGTTGTAAATTTGTTTGCACAAGAAAATCCTTGCAGGTTTTAAAATTGCTATTTGCCAAGAAATTACTATAAACCATAACCATTGAGGTACCATAACTACAGTATGTTTAACGCACTCCTGAAGTTACCTCATGGAAGTGTTCTTAATCACATGAGAACTTATAACAACGAGGAGTAGTCACTATGAAGAGTGATTAACATGAAAGTGGCTACAATAAGGAGTGGTTTCATTGTAAAACGAAAAATTATTTCGTTTTACAAAATTATTTGAACCAAATTATTTGAACTAAAATTGTTCACCAATCCTTTAAATTTCGCATTTTTAGTTTTATAGGCTAAACAATTATTTTAAATTGTTAATTTATACAAATCTGCAAGAAATATTTAAATCAAACCTGTTCAAAAATTGTGTTTGTTGAATTCTTGATAGAGTTTGAGACCTACAGTTACACTATGACAGCATACAGTCGATTTTCACCTGGTATCGTCCGATTAAAAATCACTATTTTTATAAAGATAATTTTATCAATTGAAATGATTATTAATAAATTGACTATTTCACCGTGAGACTGCTCATTTTAACTGAAACACCTTGTTTTCACCAGTTTGAGCAATAAAAGAACAACTGTGGAACTTTCGATAACGATTTGAACAATTATTCTTTTAAAGTTAAATGACAGAGTACGAAATAATATGTCATATTAAACCACAAATAATCGACCACAGCTCTCCACTAGTTAAGTACTTCGTTAGCTAGTCAACCACAATACGTTGATTAACTGTGGTTTTAGACAGTCAGACAGTTTAGTGGCAGCGTGCATCGACCATCACCGAATATCAACAAGTATAGTTGAAATGTGGCTACGATAAAATATCCAATACAATGAGAATAAATTTGAGAATACAGTAAAACTGGCGTAATGTAGTTTCAAAGTTGGAGTCTGTTTTTATATATTAATCTGAAGACTAACAACATGTCTTATTTCTTAAGTATTGCCACTAAATATGTCTACGTCTTTAGTGCATATAAAAAAAATTCGCCATTTAAAATATACATTTGCAAAACATATAAAAAATGAACAGTTATTTTTTAAATTGTACTACCTTTAAAGGAAGTTGTTATTGATTTGCTTTATTATAAGCTACTTTGAGTAATAACCATTTTTATTTTTCATTATATTAATCATGCGTGATTTAGAAAAGAAAAATGTTACTATCAACACATTCTTAATATGTTTCAAGTTCTCAGTATTTTGGAAATAAATTTAGACACAATTTTTAAAACACAATCCTAACAAAGAATTGAATCTAACTTTTAGGTATGGTTGTATTAATACCATAAATAGTTTTCCCCATTACAATTTTAATTTCAAGCACTAACATGTTAAATAGTCTGATAAAATCTGGGTGCAAACAAATGTAAACTTTTTACCCAGCGCTAGGAGAAATACATTTAGTTAAGCAACAAAACCACTGAGACTAATGAAGTCAAATATTCTGGGCACTTGAAACCCTTCACCCCCACCTCCGAACCACCAACAACCCTTCCCCCATCCCCCTCCTCCACTCCGCTTCCACCTGCTCTCTTTCTCACTGCAAAATAAAAGTTACATGTCTACTACAGGGATTTGTTCTTTGTTAACTTTACTCTTTTATCAGGCACGTGAGTAAATTACCAAATGGGAAAGCTATTGTATGAATCAGTTTGGTAAAACGTTCCTAACCCAAACCGTTTAACATTGATGTTAATTTTCTTCTTTTTAAAGATTTTTTACCTTGGGAATAAAAAAAATATAAACAAACAAAAAAGACACAATCTGAAAATATTTGAAATTAAAATGTTCAAATTTCTTAGTTTATGGTGATTGGGCAGTCTCTATTACAATTTAAATAAATACAAAAATGTAAATTTAATAATTGTCAATACCGTCTCTATAGATAGAGTATGTATATATTTGTTATTTAATATATTTCAGCTATACCTCGTTCATGTTAGAAAGAGAGCCAGCATAAAATGTCCTTAAAATGTACGAGGTAATCTAGTATTTTTATTAACTCGCCGTTCAGATGCATTTCTTTTTATTGTCAGTTTTCATGAATTAGTTACAGTGCTTAGGATGATTTGAAAAAGGCTTGGTAACACAATTATAGTAACAAATTATTCCACGACAAAATCATTCGTGAACATTCGAGGAGAAAAGAAAATTACGTCTTCCTACCGACTTCTTGCCCTTACCTGAGGGTTATATAATAACTTTGTTACTAGTAATATAAATGCGATTTTTGGATATACAAATTAAACAAAACTATTTAAAAGATTAAACTTAGTCAACAATCGTCTTTTCTAATCAATGAAAATTTAAAAAATATATTTTGTTATTGATAATTATTATTCAATTTTTTCATGAATATTACAAAAGAGGCAACAAAAACACCTCATACCGCATGTAAGTCACAGCAAGGTTGCAGCTTATTCGTCGCGTGCGTATTAATATGCCTCGACACAAGCTTCAGTTGCTATGGCTTCATATCATATTGACTTTTCCTCTTTGCAGAAAGGTAAACAAGAAGCAACCAACTTGAAACGTCGCTACCTACGAAATAAATAAGAAAAGGACTTCTTGCTGTATGGTAGTATGTGACTAAATAATCAGTATAGTAGGTTGTGAATATAAAATGATAAGAAGAAAATAACGTAGGTGTAACTGTAAATTTTGGAGTTACGAGCTAGAATCGGGAATTCAATAAATTAGCTCAGTGGCTCTTCGGGGAATAACCTTTTAGTTAACAATAAATAAGACTGAATTGTCAGTATTTAGTCTAAGAGAAATCCCCTTCACTCCGTATAGTAGATTTTTTAGTTTACAAATTATAATCTCACGTTAAGAACAGACTGATATTAAATATATCTCAATTTGCAAAAAATGTTATATTTTTACGCAATTTGATGTGTAATGTTTATTTACACATCAGTTTTCAGTCATTGCATACTCTTACAACAAATATTCATAATAGATGCACGTAAAAACTTCCACACACAAGCTACAACAAAATGTTTACTCAGAACTCATGTTTTTCGTGTAATGCAATAATAAATTAAATGCAATTACCGAAAAGGATAAACAGATAATCTGTATCGTTAAAATTAAAACTATCGGTATTTACACTTGTTGTACAAGTGTTTAATCTCTTATATATACCTGTAATAGTTTAATTATTAAATTATAAATTAAAAGCAACACATTACGATGGAGTCAACACACCTAAGTAAAATACAAACACGGTTTATTTTGTAAAAATAAATTCGTCAAGACCTAAATGTGTGTATGCTGGAACATACAGGAAAACTTCGTACCCATATGTTGAATAACCTTCATTTGGGAGTCATTTAAAAGAAGCAACCCTCGCAAAAGTGTATACAAGTAGAACCACTCGAGAGAGTTCGTAATTCCGAACTAAACTTTGTACTATTTCACTAGACACGACATGAAAAGTTTAACCCACATTATAAGTCGGTGGGTTTTCCTGCCATATATTAAATCTCTTTACCTAGTCATGGTAAATGTCTGTCACAAAGTCATATTGATAACGTCTAACTTCCATAACGATCAAACTACTAAATTGTATTATTCTTTCATGGAGCCTGATAACCGATTTGATGTACTGAACGGAATGCTTAGCACTCTCTTCTTATATATGAATATATTTAATATATATAATGAATTCATAACTTGAGTAAATGTTGTAAAATATTGTAAAATGCCAAATATTATGGATTCGGTTTTTAAAGTACAAAATGTATATGTATATCGTAGAGTAGGGGGGGGGGTGCAGATTTACCGAAGGTTCTACGCCCATGACCAAACCAGCTGTAAGATAACAAGAGGGAGAGAGGAAGCTGTTTTATAAAAATATAGATTTTTATGAAATTTTTACACATATTTATGGATTTTAAATAGTGGATTTAGGTACAGGCGATAGTGCATTTAAATGCGCAGGTTGCGCAAAAGCTATGTAGTGCGAGTATTATATAAAATACTTTAAATTAATAATATCTCACTGTGTGAATTTACTTGCCTCATATTCTATTATGTCAGTAAAAAAAGTATTTAGTAAAAATACTACCCAAATGTTCAAATGCAAAGGCATTTTGATGATTATTTAAAACCAACGGGTGGTAGTAAACAAAATACAATATAACCGTTAAAGAGGATTGTTAAGGATCCCACTATTAGCAGCGACACATAGCTGCAAGTTTCAAAGAGAGCGCCAGGAAAGTTCCTGCTGAAAGCTTCGTCTCTTTCGTCCATTTCATGCTTAAGGGCAAAGGTCAGTCACTAGGTTGGATCTTAAAGCCTCCTAAGTGCTGCTCCAGTTCCTTGGAACATCAGTTAAATGGACATAGACTTTGCCTCTACTTGCATTGCACTTATTTACTTTTAAATTGCAATCTTTCAGATGGAATTAATTATCTGTCGTTAAAGTTTAATTTAATGAATGAAAACATTTATGATTGATTCAATCATCTAAATTTTCTGCTCATACGTTATTACATGAAAATTGTGTTTATTAATGTTAAAACGGTAGAGTGGTTGTATTATTTACTAGATGGTAGAGTGGTTATAATATTTACTAGGAAAGATTAGTTTTAGTACAGTAGCATGAAGGATACAGTACATTACGATATGTACTGATTTAAGGGTTTCTTGCACGTATTCAGACACACCTCTTACTGCGATATTTTGTTCAGGGAAAATCAAATACAGTCAATGACGCGGTCAAGACGTTTAAAAATTCCTTATAATTAACATAGAATGAAATATAAAATAAAATATAGTTTAAAAGTTGCATGCATGCAAGATGGTTTATCGGCTGGGAGACGGAGTGCTCGGGCCGATTTTCAGTTAATACTTTTATATTACTTTTAACATTACCCAAGCATTAATAATAGTAAGTCGTTTTGATATTAGCAAGCTATATCAATCACTTAGTATTGGTTCATTAACTCTCCTTTCATTTATGGTTTATGGGAATTTTGTACTATCTTAACGGTTATTATCAAGATAATTGTAATCTTAGCTCTAAAATGTGGTGATTTGTAAAAGATTTAAAAGTAATCTTTATTCAGATTATTTTCTCATTAGCTGCTTTTCGCGATCTTACTCCATAAACTAAAACAAACATTTGTAATCTGTGATTTTTACTCTACATTCTTAAGTTTACAAACTATCCTCACTCTACGGTTTCTTTTCCATGGGTGGAGTTTTTAGCAGCTGATGGTTTACAACCATATGATTTTATTGTTATTTTAGATGAAACTTAAAATGTATACGTCGTCGTCGTCTTAAAATGTATACCTTTTCAAAATTAATACCATGAACTGAAAATTATGGCATTGGTATTTTTTCCAAACAAAATTGTGTTTCCTTCAAAAATATAATCATGAAAATCCGTTGAGCGTTCAGCTTATAATCTTTGGACAAAAATTCCAGTTTCTTTCAATGTAAGTAGGATTTTATTAACAAATATTTTCCTGAATTTAATATAAAGACAAGCTGGTATAGATTTTAAAATGGATCACATATTTTTAATTAAATCATTTGCTTAGGAAAATTAACTTTTGTTAGTTAACTAGCTGGTAATCCCGTGTTTCGCAACGGGGAATCAATTCAGAGTAGAAAAACTAAGCAGTTATGTGTGCTGCATTCTGTGGTTAGCCCGTGGAACTACCACGAATCAAGATCAGCTGTTTGTATTTTCATCAGCACAAACACAAATTAGTGTCCATAAAGAATACATGTGAACTTCTTAGTCCTGTGGGGCAGAGCCCTGAGGACTTTTTAAAACTAAAATAGGCCTATGTGTTTATTTGGTATATAAGGAGTGATTGAGGAAATAAAAGTAGATAGACAGACAGACAGACACACACCATCCCATTTTTAGTGAATTTCCTTTGGAAAGTGAACTATTAGCACGACCCGCACGGTGAAACTTAAGCCCGGGATCACCATTGAAGTTCCTAACGTGACCCCTGAACAAGTTTTGGGGGTATCGTTCATTTGTTGTCCGATTTACTTCAGAGTTGGTAAGGACATTCCTTTCTGTAATCAGCTTGACAAGTTCGTTGGAAAAAACAATTGGAAAACTCCAAACCCCTTTTTTGGGATTAATCTTTCAAATTTCGAGTTTTTGGGCCCAAAAAGAGTCAGAAAAGCCCCGTATGTAAATTTATGCATGTAGAAAGATGGGAATTAGTGAGGCGAAAGTTTTAAGCCCTCTCTCGTCATTCTAGCATACATATTTACCGAGTTGTTAAAGAAAATGTGTTTCGACTAAACACAGTACGTTGTCTTATGGGGGTTTTACATTATAAATGCATGTTATTCATTTGTTGGTGAACTTTTATCATCCCCAGCAACCTTGCGCCTCCTTTCAAACCTGTCTGGCCTTCTCCTAACATTATAATGCGCAAAATTGTATTCCCAGCTTTGCAGGTAAATGATACCAGGAGCACCAGAACAGCAAAAAAACACTGTTTTCAGATTTCAATAAAAATTGGAATAAATATATGTTTTTACACCGATTTTTAGTTTTAACAGTTTTTATGTGGAAATTCTCTTCCCTCACGTCAGCGTGCTTCGTGCGAACTCGTTATATATTAGTATGATAAAAGATACACTCCAAACCCAGCCAGATCTAGATTAGTCTGTATTAATACCATGATAATGAAGCTATATTTGTTCTATTGATGTTTAATAACTGTAACTGTTTTTTATCTTATTGCAGAAAAAATTCTCGTCTCACAATATTGAACCAGGTTGACCTGGTTCCATAGCTGATAAGTTATGTTTCATCGAATAATAAAAATAGAATCGCTACCGATTTAAACAAAAAATGAATTTAAATCATAGAATACCTTTGCAAAATCGTAATCAACTTTTTTTATCACTCGTAAAAATTGTCCTTCTATTGTTTTTCGTATTTCCACCATTTTTATGTGGTAAAAAACTATTCTTTCTAACCTAAAACACTGACTGTTATTCCTAGTAATAAATACTACTATTTTGTATGAATCCAAATGAATTTTACCTCTTTTGACGATTAAATCAAAGTAAGAAGAAGTAATTTACTTTCATACCTATACATAAGATGTTCTACTTGTCAATATATGCCGATTTATGTTCTATAGAGGTATCCTAAATGTAATCCTGTAATTGATATTCATGCCACTATTCTGTCGCTATTATTAAGGCGGGCTCCCAGCACCAAGAACCTCCAATTACAGTGAATTGATCGGCCGTATATCATTTGTTCTCACGCAGCCTTCTCGCTCATCCCTTCAGATTTATTAAAGCCTGCCATCAAGTGGAATTACCAATGTTTCATGTTTCGTCAATAGTATGTTACCAAAAAAGGGCCGTACCCTGCCAGGAAGGAAAATATAAGACTCAAGCCTACCTTACCTGGTTAAATTGTTTCCCCATAAATTAACTATTTTGTTGTACAATCCAATATTTTGTTAAATATTGTCACGGAATGAAAAATAAATAAAAGTGGTATAAAGCATCTAACCGTTTTCTTGTATAAATCACATCATGGTAAAATACGTAAACTGCTTCGTACGCTTACGTAAGCTGTAACAACTATAGATTATATTTGTTAAAATATTTTACCTTTTCGTCTGTAAAACGTACTTAACAAACAAAGAGAACAATCAATTAATTTAGGTTTCTCGTTGTCCAAAAAAAAACGCAAAATCTTAATGATGAAAAAGAAGCCGCAGAAGTCTTTGAGTAAGGTCGGTCACCGAACTGCGTGAGTTGCAGTAGTCTCCGAGTAAGGTCGGTCACCGAACTGCGTGAGTTGCAGTAGTCTCCGAGTAAGGTCGGTCACCGAACTTCGTGAGTTGCAGTAGTCTCCGAGGAAGGTCGGTCACCGAACTGCGTGAGTTGCAGTAGTCTCCGAGTAAGGTCGGTCACCGAACTTCGTGAGTTGCAGTAGACTCCGAGTAAGGTCGGCCACTGAACTGCATGATTCGCAGGAGTATCCGAGTAAGGTCGTTCTCCGAACTGCGTGAGCCGCAGTAGTCTCCGATTAAGGTCGGCCACCGAACTGCATGAGCCGCAGGAGTATCCGAGTAAGGTCGTTCTCCGAACTGCGTGAGCCGCAGTAGTCTCCGAGTAAGGTCGGCCACCGAACTGCATGAGCCACAGGAGTATCCGAGCAAGGTCGTTCTCCGAACTTCGTGAGCCGCAGTAGTCTCCGAGTAAGGTCGGCTACCGAACTGCATGAGCCGCAGTAGTCTCCGAGTAAGGTCGGCCACCGAACTGCATGAGCCGCAGGAGTATCCGAGCAAGGTCGTTCTCCGAACTGCGTGAGCCACAGTAGTCTCCGAGTAAGGTCGGCCACCGAACTGCATGAGCCGTAGGAGTATCCGAGTAAGGTCGTTCTCCGAACTTCGTGAGCCGCAGTAGTCTCCGAGTAAGGTCGGCCACCGAACTGCATGAGCCGCAGGAGTATCCGAGCAAGGTCGTTCTCCGAACTGCGTGAGCCACAGTAGTCTCCGAGTAAGGTCGGCCACCGAACTGCATGAGCCGTAGGAGTATCCGAGTAAGGTCGTTCTCCGAACTTCGTGAGCCGCAGTAGTCTCCGAGTAAGGTCGGCCACCGAACTGCATGAGCCGCAGGAGTATCCGAGCAAGGTCGTTCTCCGAACTGCGTGAGCCGCAGTAGTCTCCGATTAAGTTTGGTCACTGAATGGGGATGATTAATTTATCAAGGGAGGGTATTAATGTTTCCGTGAGGAACAAGTTATCCTATGAGTATATGAGTGAGTAAATATAGGTTATACTATTCCACTGTTGTCAGTTTTAGTAAAGAAATGTCAAATTAAAAAATGCTAGTAATCAAACATTGCTAAAATATATGTGTTTATGTTTGTTGAATGATATACAGCTATCCCATATAATGCTAAACCTACCTACGATAACCCCTATGATCAAACTGGATGACTTGCTAAGTCATTTTCGAAAAATTCTGTAGTGCTGTGAAACTTTAAAATTCTTGCTTGGTTTTGAATAGGGTTATTTTCACAGCACTTAACCATATGATACAATTTTATTAAATACATTGCGATGTATATTAAGCTGAATTGTAAATTAATAACCATCCAGCTGAGATTATCAGTCAGCTTTACCAGTGGAAGCGACGTCATAGGCGGCTTGTACTCCATATGCAATGCACTTGTACTTTATCGTTGGTTTTACAGTAAATTAGGCTGAACTGAGCCGTTGGTTGACACAAGGATTCAGTTATGTTTTAGATTTTTTCAAATACTTTTGATAATCTACAAAATGATTAATAGGCAAAGGTTTTAAACTTAATTTATATCCCAGTGTTGATTAAACAATCGTGTTAAAGAACAATTTGTTCACTAAAAGTAAATAAATAGGCATGAAATGCTTGGACTTATTTTTTATCAAAGCCGAGTTGAAAATGACTAAAACAAAAAAACACTAATTAATTTATCATTGAATTACTATAAATTTCGGATTTTCCAGGTATATTTTTAATTTTGAAGTCTTTAAAAAGTCATGTTAAGTAATAATAATATATAAAATCCAAATACCCCAAAAAACGATCAAATAATGATTTAATCCGCCCCACAGGGAGTCAAAGTTCCAATCTTGTGTTACTCTTATGGACATTCACTTTAAGTTTGAGGTGATGAAAATACAAGCAGTTGATCTTGATTCGTAGTAGTTCCACGGGACAACCACAGAATTCAGCACACACAACTGTCAGTTTTTATATTTTAAGATTATTTACAGGGCGAAGCCTGCGGGAACAGCTAGTACTGTATAGTTTAATACATATACTTGTTTTATTCACAGCAATGACTTTTCTCTTAACGTTATCGACACTCTTATACTGTATGATATATATACCATAAATTTGTAAAATGTAAATCACACAGGAACATAGTTTTTGATTATTGGAAGGTTTTTATCTAAACATCTATACAAATATATTAATTTACTTAACAATTCTTAGCGAAACTTGCCATTGATAAAGTTTAACCACTATCATGTCTTTAGTGCTTTTACAAAATTTTGTTTGGATGGTAACTTTAAAACTGCTCATTGTCTTGAGACTAAAATATTCACCATCAACCCTGAACTAAGATCATATCAATTGCATATCTACTTACACTAATTACTATCTACTTACTTCGTGCCACTACCTACCTGCTTACCAGCCTACCTCCCTACTTACTTAGCTGCCTTCTTACCTACCTGCCTACGTGCCTACCTATCCTCCTACATACTGCCTAAGTAGCCAGAATATGGGAGAGTATGCACTTTTACCTGCCTACTGATTTACTTCCCTTCATGAAGCAAACGATAAAAAAATACCTTTATCATAATTTACGTGTTTTATATTATTAGTACTAATAATTTGTTTCGACCACAGGTCCAAGCAGCATTGAGAGGCTTACATGCAATGTCCAATCTACTGATTGGACGTCATCATTGCTAATATTAATGACCTGTCAATAATGATTTAGTGTCGTGATTACCACTAGCGGGTTCATCGTATTTTCTGGTAAACCGTTAATAAAACTTCTTACACGATAAGTGGCTACTTTGTATACAGAATAAGGAGTTGTAGTTTGTGTTACTCGTTCTCTGGTTTATTATTCCTCGTTTATAAACTTGCATGTTAGAACTAAGAACGTTAGTTTGTGAAAATAAATTAATAAAACTAACTGCTATTATTGAACTGTTAAGATATAAACCGTATAAAACACACTTACTATTAATACTGAACCTCATATTTAATATACAATGGAATTGTAGTAATATTTAATAAACAAACTATAAAGTATCTTTGTGGAAATTCTACCGTAATCATTCTTTGGTTCTTTATAATAAGACTTTTTGATTGTTAAAACTTCTAGAAGTCTTTATATTAATTGTATTAACCCATTGAATGAAACAAAAACACCATCAACATAGTTAGGTGGGGGAAGAGTTTTCTTTGTATATAAACTACAGCCACTCCTTGTTACAATATCTTGTGCAAATCTCGTTTCTTCTCCCACCGGGGTGCGGCAATACAGATCATGCTCTGCGTTTACCGCTGACGGATAGACAGTTCCGAGGAAATAACCCGACTAAATTTATCTCCCTGCCATCCTCCTTATAACCACCCTCTCGTTTCTTCTCCCACCGGGGTGCGACAATACAGATCATGCTCTGCGTTTACCGCTGACGGATAGACAGTTCCGAGGAAATAACCCGACTAAATTTATCTCCCTGCCATCCTCCTTATAACCACCCTCTCGTTTCTTCTCCCACCGGGGTGCGACAATACAGATCATGCTCTGCGTTTACCGCTGACGGATAGACAGTTCCGAGGAAATAACCCGACTAAATTTATCTCCCTGCCATCCTCCTTATAACCACCCTCTCGTTTCTTCTCCCACCGGGGTGCGACAATACAGATCATGCTCTGCGTTTACCGCTGACGGATAGACAGTTCTGAGGAAATAACCCGACTAAATTTATCTCCCTGCCATCCTCCTTATAACCACCCTCTCGTTTCTTCTCCCACCGGGGTGCGACAATACAGATCATGCTCTGCGTTTACCGCTGACGGATAGACAGTTCTGAGGAAATAACCCGACTAAATTTATCTCCCTGCCATCCTCCTTATAACCACCCTCTCGTTTCTTCTCCCACCGGGGTGCGGCAATACAGATCATGCTCTGCGTTTACCGCTGACGGATAGACAGTTCTGAGGAAATAACTCGACTAAATTTATCTCTCTGCCATCCTCCTTATAACCACCCTCTCGTTTCATATCTAATTTGTAATTTTCTTGTCTTTTGCTTTCTCCGTTGGAACTTCTGACTCTTGATTCTCTATTTTCCTACTTTTATTTGTGAAATTAATGTATGTTTTATGGACAAATCGAATTTTAACTTTGAGTAGCTTCACAATTGGGGAGACCAGACGCATTAAATCATCATTTTATTAGAATGTAAGGAGAAATTCATTAACAAATCACTTATCCTCAGTTAATGAATATTAGGCTATACGTTATTATTCCCAGGCTCGTCCTATCAAGCCACGGTAAGAACCTTACTAAGGGGAATCGACCACAAGATTTATGTTTTATGTACTGTAATTACTAATTCATTTCCAAAGCTTAACTGTGACTTCTTATGTTAAATATAAATACAAAGTAACCTTTTTTTAAAAAAAGGCAATTGTTTTGAAACAATTTTTCTCACTCTATACATATTACGGATAAGTATTACGAGGTCTCTTATTTAAACATAAATACCATGGTGGTTGCATTTAAATGGCGTTATTGGTTTTAAAAAAAAACTAAATGTATACAAAATAAATTTATACCATTGTATCATGGAGCTATAAACTCACCGCTGCCCTCGCCAAACTGTAGTGTGACTAAGTATACTATTGTGTCGTATGATCGTACACAACGGGGCAACCTTCTTTTTTACATCACATCTATCACCTCTATGTTTAATTTCTCTTTGTACAGTAAATTTACCTAATGCAGATTTTAAAACAAATGTATTCTAAGAAACTGCGATCGTCCAAAAGTGACAGAACCGTACAGTCATTCACAAAGGGCTAAATAGTACACAAATCTCAACCATATAAAAGAGCCATCAATACAATAGAGCTAAGTCGTTCAGAACAGATCCTTATTGTACACGAAAGATAAAGATCATACATTAAATCGTTTAGTCAAACACAAAGCCTCGACAGTACACCTTATACAAGGGGTATAAGCCTCGACAGTAGTACCTTATACAAGGGGCTTAACAAGTTAAATTGCTCATAACCGATCCTGATCGTACACAAAAAAATCAAATCGTACACAAAGACCTAAGTCGTAATTAAAATAAAACAATCTGATAGAAATCGGCCAATTGTAAGCAAAAAGTTCAATGGTACACTTAAAGTTCAATAGTCAGCAGCCTATAAACAAACACGGTTGGTTTGATTTTTGTTCCTGAGCTCGACATCATTTCGGAGATCAAAACACTGTCTCAATCTTTAGCGTTAACAGAACCTGAGATGAAACATGTCATTAAATTGGTGTGTACATATTTTGGTATGTCACTTTATCATGGGAGTTATTTTGTTTAAAGTACAGTATATAATAATATTTATACAGTAAACTAAAGGAATTCAAACATTCTTCACATATAAAGTGATATAAAATAATTCATTATTTTTGAGCGTCAAAGTTCTCTTATGGATTTATATATATATAGAATTACAGTGCTTTCTTGTGTTATACAAATCGTTTTGCAAAACTAGTGATTATTGCTGGTAAAATCATGTATTTTATTTTATTTTGTATTATCTTAGATAAACCGGTTTGTAACTCTATGTATTAAAATGATGATACTATGGAGATGGTGTTGAACCTGATTAAATAAACACACATTTTGATCCAACGTGTTCTGGGGGTGATGTCTTAACAAGAAAGAGTACAAGTACTCGGTTTTTAGAATAATAATTCAACGTTGGCTTCGATAGTGTTTGATGTTGTGGATATAAATGTTTCAGTGTCCATGGGAAAATTGTAACTTAATTAATTGGCTTTAAACTGATTTCTGGAAACTAGTCTAAAATTAAACCAAACAAAATGTGTGGAGTAATTTTGTTGTTCATTTAGCAAACTTCGACTGTTTCGATTCCTCCTCCTTTCTTATGATGTTTCTCTAGACATTACGGTCACCAAGTTATATCAGTACACCTGGAAGAGAACATTGATGTCAAATGGTCCGTAAATCTCCTGTAAAAAAACACATTTCAAAACATTTCTTATTTATGTAATTTATAACTTATAACTTATATTCTTAGAGATAGGTTTTTACTTGAAGAATAATAATTATTGGATTTAAACTTCAACATTCTAGTTTTAGGTGTAATTTATTTAAAAAGCACATAAAAGAACAATGACACTAAATCAAGTAAAATGCATATGAATAAGAATATAGAACTATTCTATAATACATAGTGAAAATTTACTTATTTTAATTATGAATATACCAATCTCTGCTACAAAAAAAAAACTATATGTATCAACAAAGCAACGAGAAGAAACTGACTAACTATACACAGTTTGATACGTAATTAATTAATCAAATCTACAGTAATAAAAAAACAGAATGAAAAATGGATAAATTATTACAAAAGTTAATTAGTCAACCTAAAACAACTTATCAATAATAACGAATGTGCTAGCAAGAATAAAATCATTTATCTAAATACATATTTAAACAATAAAAAAAATGTTAAACAAAGTGCAAAACAAAGTAAAACTAATCACATTAAGGAAACTAAACAATTTTTGTACAGTGAAATAATGGGAAATATTTTGTTATTGTAATGCTAGAAATAAGTATTTACAGTTGTCAATTGTAAAATATTTGTCAGTGCCCTCAGAAGGTGTAGTATCGTTTCGTGATTTTCAATTTAGGATAAAATAAATTAGGCGTAAAATAAATTTAGGAAAAAATATTTAGAACTTAAGGATGTGACCTACAAACATACAACCGAACAGGTATTTACGTCACACTGTACGTCATACAGAAAAAATAACTATTGTTATATTACAGAGGTTACGACGTTTAAGAGTACAGCACCATAATAAATTAAGAAATGCCTAAACAATAAGCGCTAAATGTACTTTTAATACACATAAAAACTCCTTCTCAGTTAATGTTTGCTTATCAAACATATTTAATATACATTATTTGAGCTTTAAATTTTAAAAAGTATATTTTGTTACTTATTTTGAACGCATTTATGGTAAAGACTGTTATTAATGTCAGTTTGTTGAATTCTATTTTTGTTATTGAAGTTTGTTAAATATTTATTTACTGTGATTTGTTGAAATATTTATAAATTTGTTAGCGCCTATTCATGTACATTTAAATACACCGAAAAGGATGTATCGGACTGATATCAAGATATTTTGTTGATCAAAAAGAGGGAATGGACTGTTAATAAAAAATGTAAAAATGTATAAAACTGTCTCAGATAATCAGGTACCCTACGCCTGCATTCTGCACTTGAGGAATAATACAATGTAAAACTATCTCATTCTGGAAATAAACCGTTTTAAATTGAATTTAACTATACTAGGTACTTATTAGGTGTGAACTACTGTAAACAGACGGTACAAATGTTTATTGGAACAAGTCAACCGTGCGAGACGTGGCTCAAACAATATGTCCAGGGAGTTTGTCAAAGCAATCATCCGCGAGTGGCTGATCAAAGTAGAAAGACAGTCAAGCTTCGACGTTGATTCTGGATTATAGGATGGCAGATAAAACGTTTGAAAATAACCCACAATAATCCTACTTCTCAAATTTACTACTCAAGTTTAGTGGAATGGAATTTAATGGGATTTAATTATGTCAGTTTTGTAAAGTAAATTAGAGGTTTTGTCATTCTTAAAGGCACTCTTCTTACTGATGTATATTAAATTTCAAATTAAAAACATCAAATTAGTAATATTGTTTTTATTATTTTCGGACTATCTTTTTTCGAGGTTAAATGCTATTATTACACCGTCAAGGAAGAAACGGAACATTCCCTGTGTGTGGGTCTTGCACTCACTAAAACCCCCCGCCTCAAGCTGAAGTCCACTTTGGAAAGACCTATTAAGGTATAACTTCAAAGTAGAGCCTCGTATCTTCAAGCCGATTTGGCTACCACATCTGCGTACTTCCTTATTATTATTTTACATAAGGAAAGGTCCCTGATGTTATGGGTCTTCAAGTGTTTTCCTCTTGAGAGCTAACCCGCTCGGCGAATGCCCAAAATGCGTTGCCTGTTCTCAAGAGAAGACGTCATCAGAAGGACAGTAGTCACGTGAAACCCCCTACCTCCTGCTCCAACATTTGGGGACTATTAGTAATAGTATTAGTACTAATAATTATTTCATTAAAGTCTGACGTTTATTCAAAAGTTATGATGTCACGGGCACATATATAAATATATATGGGTTAAAATTCTCTCATAAAATCGCCCTTCAGATAACGCGAACCGCCTGGTATTTGAACTAGTTCAAATAAACGCTACTTTACGTATCTGAGCTAAACTTCATCAAAATCTTCCCATAGTTACAAAATTTATCGCACCCACAAACACAAAAAAATGAAATTTCTGATCCCCATATAAACATTTATAAAAATTGTAACAAATAGTGTTTTTCAGGTACATATGAGTTTCCCACGAAAAATGTATTATATCAGGAACCTAGGGATAAATATATATATATATATATATATATATATATATATATATATATATTATATATATATATCAGTTATAATAAAATATTATATTTTTGCCCTATACTGCATTTTTACCCTTCCACGAATCAACCTAATGTAATAGCTTCTTTTCCATAGAGGAAATTCGCTAAAACTACATTACTGATTTGTTGTTTTTAATTTTAAATTTAAATTTAAGGTGCTTGAGTGTTGGTTGGACTAATGCTTTTGGTGTCAAATAAATCTGTTATGGAACAGATTGGAATAGTAACGCTATTATAAGAGGAAACAACGTCTACCATCATGCAAACAAAGCCTACCACCATAACAGTTAGTTACCGCATTCAGCTGATGCCCTTGTAGACGGCAAGGACTAATAATTACATAATAATCTCACATTCATTTACAACACGATATAATAATAACTTGATTAAACAGGATTGGTCTGCCTCATAAAACAAATGCTACATTGAGAAAATAAAATTATTAATTTTGTGTGCTGTTTAGGCCGAGTTAATTATTTACTTTATTTCACTAGAAGTAACATAAGAAAAATATAAGTTTCAATGTTTGTTTTTGTGCGTTTCGACGCTAATCAAATCGTTTAGACGTGTTGATATGAAACGCTTCATATCCTAGTCTTATTACTAACTATCGTTGGCCACTTGTCCTATCTAATGTTCGTATTTTGTTCAGGATCGATCTGGCGAACCTCAGATAAAAATGGAGCACTTCATTACTCAGCCCACATAGCAAAGTAAACCTGTTCCTAGTGCATGGGTGGTCAAATATAAAATAGTCAAGCACTAGTTTGCTAATGACGGATACAATTGCAGGTACGCGTACCAGGGAGCGTTACAATACAGTTCAGTATACTTAATTCAGGATTCTTAAATGTCTTAAACGCTCACAAAGTGATCCTAATGTGTTTAATCTGCTGGATAACATAACCTTACCTGTAAGTTCTAAGATTACAAGTTTGAAAAAGATAGTTACTAACAACATTTTTATTTGGGGTTTGGCCTCACGATTACAAGTAAATATCGTTGCACTGGGACCTACCGATGTTTACTTTCTCCTGGCGTATATCAAACCAAGTCAGCATTATAAAAGAGTATTACTGTTTTATGTTTTTCAATGTACCTAAGATTAATTAACATCCATATAAGATCATCTAATTTTAAATACTTTAAACATTTTGTAAATTAATAAATTATATTTCTTATATGGTTTAGAATGGAATTTTGACTAATACGAATACAATAGAAAGCCTCAGTTGAATATGATGGGATGGGAAGTCCACTTGAGTTTGAAAGTTATTCTATAAAAGACTGCCGAGATCAAACCGTCGTAACCCACGGTTCAACCACCTGTACATTTGGAAACTTTACTATGAAGCGTGACTTTATTTATATTCATTTCCCTGCGCGTACTAACTTTTCTTTACATTTTGGCACATAAAATGGGGGTTTTAATTCATTCATCTATTACATAAATGTATTTCTGGTATGGATATTTTTCTCATTAGAACAAAGATTTATGAATATACTGAATATACCAGACATTTTCCTGTTTCAAATTTCAAATTAGCAGCGGTGAAACAAGCCACAAATTATACTGATTTATGTGGAACACGGAGATGTAAAGTAAGGCACTACTTAATCCATGTGAGCAGCTGTTTTATGTTATACGTCACTCGAAATATGTTCATCTCATTTCGTCATTTTAAAGTCCATGCGAAACAATTTTTAACATATTATAAGCTGGGTGTAATATTAATGTTTTGGATTTTTACTTCCGCTTCCAATGCTAAAAGAAAAATGGAATGCTAGTACTTGTTTGATTTCTGTAAAATAATTTGAAACATTTAACCTCAAAAATAATTTCTTGGGACAAATTGTTAATGTAAAATAAGTCGGCTTTATCTTATGTACAACTAGTGGCTTGAAGGGGCCAAAGGCCCTAACCTTGCTCCAATACTCTGCCACATCTGAGTTTTTTAACCCTTATATGCTGAGGTAAATAAACACATGTCAGTTCGTAAACAAAGTAAGACACTTAATTACATGTCTTAATGTAAACAAAGCAGACGTTTTTAAATCCCCATGCTTTTCTTATGGGGGATATTTTAAGTTATTTATAGTTTGCTGGTCACTTTTTAGAAATACTGCTATTTTTCCCGAGACATTGAGATCAAGATCTTTAATTTAACCCCCCTCCCATCATCCTGCAATTTTCCAAACTCCCACAATTTTGACTTAAAAATTCCGCTTACAGAATTGTATGTAAAGATGTACTTTACAATATTCATTTTCACAGAACTTCTATGGAGAAAAAATTGTTAACAGTTTATTGTTAGTGTGGTGTTAGGGAGGTCATTTTACAAAATGAAGAAGCTTGGGCCTTTTGATAACTGTTAATTTACAATTATATGATACACCTAGTAATTTATAAGATGATTTTTTAACCTGTTACTATTATTCCATAGCCTCGATAGTTTATTCAAACCTGAAGATTAAAACATTATTAATATTATTTTGTTCCCCATTAATAAAAATGTAATACAAAATTCTTTGACAAATTGTATTTTATTTTCCTTTTTTCAAATGATTGATTCGAAATAAAGAGGTTTACATACCTTTCCGTCGTCAAGCCATTGGTTTACTAGCAGATTACTAGTTTTGGGACTGCTGTCCCATTGTAAAATCTGGCGTCGATAAATTAAAATCTGAACACACAGTCACAATATATACACTAACACAAAACAAACGGACGATACGATTAAAACAAACATTTATTTGGTTTGGCCGGCCAAGGACAAGTCCAGTCAGCGGGACACGAACACGCGGAAGGCTATGACGCGACTAAAACGTGAATGAATAAAATTATTTATTTAGGAACTACAACAGCAAGCAAACGCTTTTTACAATCAATATAATGTATTAACTGAATATAAGCAGAAAAGGAAGTAGTAATCAATCATTTAAATTTACTTTGTTCTACATTTTTTTTTTACAGTCATAACAAATTTTTTTTGTTTTACAAAATCGTCTAAATATATGTGGAGTTTGTGTCGTGTTTGAATAATAATATTTGATGTTTTCCAAATAAGCAAGCACTACTGCCAAGATAGAGTCATCAAAGCCAGTTAAATGCACTTTCAGTTAGACAATGGTCACATTTTGAGGTTTCTTGTGATGTATTATAACAATCGTAAGTAAATATATTTTACAATTAATTTTGCAATGGAAATTTTAAGCATGTACCAAGTAATTCCAAGACTCTTGTCAAGGAGCAGTGATTATCTCTAAGTTTCAATTTGTGACACTGCGCTTCACCAGGGAAATCCGACTATTCCCTGCCGACCAGCCCGGCAATCCAATCATAACACAATGTGGCCGCCATATTGAATTGTGGTCACGTGACTTAACAAGACCCTGACCCTGGTTTTGACCTTTCAGGGAAACGTTTACTTTTGACATGTGAATAAATTATGACTGTAGAATGAGGTAGATGTCATGTATAAATAAATTTGTATCTGAATAGAAATGGTTGATTCTATAGCCGGAATCATTAACTAATAGTCCAATATTCAATGGTAGCTGGGTCCAGTTCTGAGCCATCTCAACATTTTTAGATATTGCTCAGGATCGATCCGGTGAACCTCAGATTCTGAGACGCCCCTACCCACCCTACTCAGCCAACTGTTAAAACTGTTAAAATTGTTACATTGCTAAACATTAGTTCAATTCGTTTAAAGTAGAAGAGGTAATACAATCACATTTAGGTAAAACCTAAATAACGTCGATGACACCGAAAAAACGTTTTGGCTCAAGGGCCGGATGAAATATTGCTTTGAATTTAAGCGTGTAAATGATTTATTATAAATATCAATTTAATATGGCATCTTTATGTCGCTCAAACTTAGCTGTTTCCCACACTTAAAAAAAATCCCCATCAATGTTTATTTTAAATAGTGGGTCAAAAGAGTTTTTATTGGTAATATAACCCTTAGTATTATAACCAGTACATAGTATTATTTTTCCGGCATCTTTAATATCAAAGGTCAATTGGAGAACGATCCTCAAAATACGTTTAACCTTTATAGTTTTAAGATTATTTCCACTAGCAATTTTGCTCCACTACGGTCCACTTTTCGTTCTTTGATAGGAGTTTCTGAACTCTGAAATCGAGCGGTTACAATATTCTTTAGTTTTAAAAAGTGTTTTTCGTTTTAGATTGTAATCAATAAGTGTTGTATTAATCATTTTATCTTAGATTAACGTATAATAAATTAAATTAACGAAAATCAAAATAATACTCGTAAAAATCTTCAAAACTGAGAAGGTCTATACACGGGCATATCCTGTTGGCAGCGATGGATTCTTCAGACGTTTATGCACTTTTAGATGATGCTATGTTCCTTTAAATAATTTTCAAACCCATTCAAATTTTTGTTGAAGTGAGAAAAGTCGTCTTGAATTCCTATTGTTGTTCCCAACTGTTTTAAGAAGGCGGAAATGGCTTTTAATGTACGGAGAGGGAAAGATTAACTGAACAAAACAATGAATCAAACATCACGCCTGGCCATTGTTCTCCAGGGGCTGGTCTACCAATCTGCCGCGGTTTGTATTTCTTTTATCAAACATCATCCCTTATATTTCAACCTCTTTTTAAGGTGACTTACATTGAATTATATCATATACAAACTCATATATGTATGTGATCTCTAATGTACCTCATTTATTCTTTGTTAAAAATTAATTCTTTGGTGATGGTGAGTTTTTGTTATTTAAGAGATTATTGCGGACCTTTTCCATCACTGATTATTAAAAATAAGTTTCACGACATTTCGGGATCTGGAATCTGATCACGTATTCATGTGAGAAAAAAATACCTATATCATAACCAAAATGCACAAAATATTAGAGGGAGAATCCAGCCAAGGCTAGGAAAAACACAAAAAAGCTAAAACAGAGAACTGTAAAAACAGTCAAATAAATAAAAAATCAAACCAAATGGATTTTTTTGACCACTTTCACAGTTCTCTGTTTTAGCTTTTTTGAGTTTTTCCCCAGCTTTGGCAGGATTGTGCCTCTAATATTTTGTGTATTTTTGTTATGTTCTAGGTATTTTTTCTCACATGAAGACGTGATCACATTCCAGATCCCGAAACATCGTGAAACTTGTTTTTACTAATCAGTGAAGGAGAATATCCGAAATAATACCTCACATATGTTAAAAAATAATAACAAAATTACAAAGCCGATCAATTAGGACAATTTTGAAATATTTTTAAAATTAACATTAAATTTTTTATGGAAATAGGAGAGTTTTTATTGACAAATTAATATGATCGATTATTAGGAACTTGCATTCAAGTGTGCGGTTAATAGTGTCAGCCTTACGATGCTATCAAACGTTCCAAAAATAACAGTTTACACGTAGATAACAACCAGTGTTTATATAAGTACACATTGAAAGATTCGTTAACACTGTATTCGCCTTTGAAGAAACTATTTATGTAAAACAGATTTATACGTTGCCTTGGTGACGATTGATAGTGTAAATCCGGTTAAGATCAAACGATAAAACAACTGTAACATTGCCCGTTCCTTTTTTTATTCCTAGTACTATACAAAAGTATTGCTTGGACTTTTAAAATAACTTGAAAAACAGTCCGACCTAAAACGTACTTCCGAGTTTCAAATTATAGTCAATGCAAGATTATTTTCAATTGCTTTAAAATCCAATACTTTTGAGTCAATCAACTTCACACTGACTAAGTTTCATAATTTTCTTAAGTTTTATTTGTTTTGTTACGTTATCTTTTAACCGTTAATATACGTTTAAACGTAACATTATAAAAACAAATATTGTAGAGCACAAAAATGTTGGTATGTAAAAAACATTATCTGCAATATATAAAACTCAAATGTTGATTCAAACATTTTATGGATGGTTTGTATCTTTGACAGTAGATTTCTTAGAATATTTCCTACATGAACTGTGAAAATCTATAGCCCAAGTTTGCCATGTGTAAACCAATAAATAATTGAAGCTAAAAGTAAGATGTAATAACGTAAAACTAACTTAATTGAGTAACAGAAGAAAATTGGGGATTAGCTATGGTATAACAACTTTTTTCGCTTTCTATTTCACGCTTTTTGACTATTTTTAAACTGAAAGTTATCAATTTTGGACTAGTTTGCCATGTCCAGGTGGTAAGTTATAGGATTGCAATAACAGTAGATACTACGTTGCACTGGTAACCATGTGTTTCTAATTTATGCATACCATGAATATTTTTTTCTGTAGTAATATTTTAATATCATACTATTTGTGAGTAGGTTTGACAGAATGAACCTATTTTAATCTTATTTCTCCTTTTCCCAAAGGATTTGAAATAAATCTATTTTTAAATAATTTTATTTAAATTTTGTTTCAAATACACAAGTTTCTTGAACATTAAATTGTTAATAGTTTTTAATTATATTATTTGCACACAGTCGCATTAACTCAGAACTGAAAATAACTTCACTTAATAAAGTTCAACTTAACAATAATTTAACAATTTGTATGAGTTTATTTATTACTCATACATGAACATGAGTTTATTTATGTTTTTATGAACATATATGTTGAAAACAGAAAACTTAAATGGTCATATCGTCTAAGCAGTTGCCGTATGCGAAAATACTTACCTTATTTTCTACGTAATTTCACATTTGTTCTTGTAGTTGGTTTATTTTTAGCTAAACAAATGTTTAAGAACGTAGTTTTCTTCCTATAGTAAGTTGGCTCAAACCTTACCCAAATAAATTAGGATCATCCAACTAGCATTAGTATACAACCAGTGCTAACAGAACGAAGAAAGCGTCGGTAAATTATTTATGACTGTTAGAGGTTTAGACTGTTCCCCTCCAATAGTATACTTTTTGAAAAACATAAACAAGACAGTTTATCTCGGAATAAAATATTATCGCATACTTTTAAAAATATGTTGATGATAAATGTAAAGTGTAACAGGTTGAATACATATTACCTGATATAGTTAATCATGTTTATATATCGTAAAATCCTATTGTTATCATAATAAATAGTAAGTATATTTTGTATCAACTAATTGTAAGTTTAGTAGTGACTGGTATTAGGTTAATGATGGTTTCAATATTGTTAACATATTTTTATTTTTTCTGTTTCAGTCAAGAAAGCTCGCTACGTAGGGGCTCAAGGTAAGACAAAACTTCTTAATGTTTATTAATTAAAATAACAAAAATATGTTCTTATACCCAAACATAATATTATGCTTTAAAGATATATATTGGAAATTTAATCTTATAATTGTTCAAAAATTAGCTTTATAACAATGTCTTACTTAATTTTCACTAGTCCGTATAATTACTCAACATAGAGTATACATAAGAAATTGATTGTTAACAAACGTAATAACACATTGAATTAAACTTCTTTCAAACTTTAACTCAATAGGAAAACATTTGCATTTGCATTATGGTTAGTTTGGAACGTTCCGACTAGTTAAGTGTGACAATTTTATCAGATGAAATATTCTCAGTAACTATCGGGTTCAAAACAGTACCAACATAACATCCGGAAACGAATTACACACTCACATACCTCTGTCGCATGCAACTCAGGTAAATAATTATTAGGATTCTTTCCAAATTCCAAACGTGTTTTACAACACAAACCTTTTAGGAATGCTTTTCAACAATAAACAACAGAATATATATAGGGGAAATCATAAGGCAACAATGGTTTTCTAAAACGTCACGGGTACATAAAGGATTAAAGAATAATGTTTTCCTACATCTGCCCGAGAAAGCGGTTGTTTTCGCACTCGATATACGTCGCAAAACAGGTGATTCCCGTATTCATTTTACTTTACGCACTCATTTTTACTTTGCGCACTCTCGATTTACTTTGCGTACTCCAGTGTTTCAACTTGAAAACACAAAAATATTCAAAAAGTATGCAGGTAACGTTGTTTATGCATGAATTATGTTGGTAACACTGGATAATAAACATCGGATCTATTTTTGTTGTTCCCGAACAACATAAACATAACCCTTGTTGAAGTTTATTTAAAGTGTGTTTACATTAAAAAAGTGTCCATAAATTTTAAGTAGGCCTAGTTATGTTACTATTACTTTAATCAGGTATATTATATCTTTAAGATAATTTTTAACTGTGGCAGCCTTCTTCTAAAAGAAAATCGAATAAATATAATTCAAACGCTGTATTCTAACCGTAGGAAATATATCATATAGGCTATCATAATTATTAATCATATACATGTCATACTGTTTAATCAATATTTGGCAGAGGCAGGACGAATTTAATATGCAACCAGTGCGCAAGGTGACTTTGCAGCAAAGTGGCAACTTGCGCACTTGTTGCATAAATAACTAGTATGTTACTATGTGACATGTAAACAATGTAAAAAAGTACTAGATTACAATTTAACACTCCACAAGCCGACAGCCGTAGGGGCTGTAGCTCCTTACTTTTTTCATATAACACACAAAGTAAACTAAATTTTCCCACAGATGTAATAGTTTGAACAGAGTAGACGTTTAATAATCTCGATGTTTTTAATGGGGAGTATTAGTTTGTTCTTCTCATTTAGATGCCTAATTAATATTTATTACTTTTCATGCAATACTATTACTTTTCCGAATACAAATTTATGCTTTGTTTTGGAATGTCCCATTTTCCTGCAGTTTACCAGACTTCTTTATTGGTTCTTAAACATTCTGTTAACACAAATTTAAAATGAGAAATCATAATTATAAAAGAGAGTAGTAATTATTATTAGTACTGATGGTTTTCATTAAAATTTGTACGCACAATTATAAATCTCTATAATTTGACAACTTCTCATAGAGTTACTTTTATGGTTTCAATAATTTAATTTAATACCACAAAGAAAGTGCTTACTTTATATTTAAAGAATATTTGTTTAATCCTACATCCTGCCCAATGACAATCTAATTTGCCCAGTGACAAATTAGACACACTACACTTCACACACTTCACAACACTTGGTACAAAAATATAAGATTATATTCTGTCTAACTTCATTTTATGTATTGTTCAGTTTATAAATGTATAAAAAATAACATGAGTGTGAGTGGACAACACAAAAAAAAAACAATCTTGAATTTTTTCAACCATCAGTTTTTAATTGAAAACATAGTAGCTAAAAAAATAACTTGCCATAATAAATAATTGTAATACAATCAAAATATACAATAATATCTGACTTACCAAACTAGTAAACTAACCGTTATATTTTAAGACATTTTAATATCTATTTTAATCTCGGGCCCAACTCGACACAGGTTTAATATTTTGTTGGATTACAAATGATTTTAAGAACTATTTATTATATGTATTTTACTAAGACGCATGGACTGATTAAATTTATGTTCCCCCGCTTACAAAAAGTGATAATCTTCCATTTTGATCATAAATTGAGTAAAAGTTTACCATGAAGTCCAGTGGGGCACAGCCCTAATGTCCTAGGACTTCGGTGAATGGTCTATAACCTTCCCAGGGTTAATCTGGGTTACTATGCACAATTTCAAAGCAATCGGATGAACGGTATGGCAGCGCATAAAATACGAACGTACAAACATTGATTTTTGTATATTAGATAATAGTTTTTAATTGTTAAGTAACAAAGGAAATATAAAATACCCTCAAATAGTAAGGATAGGTTAACGTTTTTTATTTTGTTTTTTAATTTATATGTCAACCTCATATTTTCTTGTTACCTGTCTAGTGTATTTGAAATTTACCCTTTCAAGAGTATTATCACACTACGGCCTAATGATACGAAACCTCAAGTTTGACCTTCATGATGAGGTTGTCAATACATTAAAAAAGGTCCACATTAATTACACACGCTACGGCTCACACGACAAACGGACATTTACATTAATGAGGCCTCGATATGTACCGACACGAAATGAGCCTAGAGGGGAATGGGCTGACTCTCCCTGTTAAAGTTGTTAACATTTTTAACTTATGTTTCTACCTTAGCTACAATCTTTTTATTTGGCCATTTATACTACGTAGTCTCGCTGTAAATTCCGTCATAGTTTTGAAATACCCATTCTGTTCACAGTTAGGAATGCAAAAGGGTTTAAAAAATGCTGTAGCAAGAGGAAGTTAAAAATTGTATACTTACAGTAATAGTTTTAGGTTAGGAGTAAAAATGGTGTAGCTGAAATAAAAGGAACGGACTTTGTATCTCGTTAAAACTGTGAATTGGTGGACGTTTGTATACAGTAATTGACCTTTGTAGTTCTCTAAGTTAATTTTCGATCCATTTAATTTATCAGTGTTCATGGAATTTTATTACCGTATATTAATAATGATATCATTTTTCTATTATAAGACAACAAGTCTCAATAGAACTGTCCCTATTTTGTTTTTACTACTAAGGTGTTTGTGTTATAATTAAACTTTAACACTTAAAGTTGTTTTTAGACCTGCATTAAGTTATACAATTTGTTGCTTATTGCAACCGGTTTCAACTCCGTGGAGTCATCATCAGGCTGACAAACAAACTGTAAAAATTCATTTGTATCATACCCATAGTTTTAAAGAACTCTTGTGTTTAAATAATAATTTGTTTATATAAAATAACAGTTTCCTGGAAGTTAAACAATCAACTTAATAGTTTAGTTGCACTAGGGACAGCATCGGAAGGCAAGTTCTGACGTGAATATGTTAAAGACAGTCGAGTTGTAGCTAAAATAATATTTTTTGAGCAGCATGATGTGTGTTGTTACAAATACACAGACAGTAGGAAGTAACCAGGGGTTACAATATTCTTTATATACATTTACCGTCTTGTATGTAATTTACAGTATATGAGTGTTGTAAAACGTAGTTTTTTCATCTCGCTAAAATAATAAAATCCAAACCAAAACATACCCAACTAGGGAATTTGGGTATAAAGTCTGGAATAGTTCTATGGATAAAAAAAATATATATTCATGGAATTGTTTTCTAAACCCTTCGGGAAGGGTTTAAACCTAGATTTCTAAACCCTTCAAAAAAATCATTGTTTGTAATTAATTATAAAGAAAAAACAACAATATTCTAATAATCTTTCAAAAATATCTCTTGTCAAAAGACAGATTTTGAAACCTAAACTTCTGCTTAACGAGACATAATCTTAGCCACTGATCAGTGTATATTTCAAACATTTTATACTTTGAACTTACCCATACTGTCAGTCAGTGCTACCTAAAAAAAAAATCTTACATCTTATATTTCTTACATTGGCGATGTAGGAACTACGTTCTCAAAACGGTGCTCTCAGTAGAAGCTCGTATAGACTATATATTAAACATTATATTGTAACCAAATCGGATTATTTTTTTCTGTTTCAGCCGCACAGAATGATTCGTACGTCACACTCAAGCTACAGAACGTCAAGTCGACGACGGTGACGGTGAAGGGGGCCAACCCGTGCTGGGAACAGGACTTTCTCTTGTATGTACTATTTCTTACTGTTACAAAAATGGGGCGTCAGTTCATTTGCTTGTTGGTTTGTTTGATGGTGTTTAATGTTTGTTCCATGACAATATGCTGCAGATGTGTTTCAAGTTATTAACACAGTACGTTGATTCAATATTATTCTCATGGAGGATAAATAAAATCGTATACCTCGCTTATTTATGGATATATCTTAATCAGAATTGGTATAAGGCTTCATTTTGTTGTGGTCATTGGTTTTTGCTAAAAATCCCACTTTTGGGATTCCTGGATGCAGAAAACCGCAGTCAGCCTAACGTTATTCTTACGGAAATTTATTACATGTTATGGATTCAGATACAGACCTCAATTGCATTAACATTTCGTAAATGTGTGCAGAGTTAAAACGAAAAAGAATAAATATATTAGTAAATCGCTCAGGCAAACATAGTTCGCTTATTAATGAATATAATTTTATAAAACTTAAACGTGACTTTATGTGATGTTAAGGTTTATATTTAGTAATTTGAAATTCGCGTAGTTTCCTACGACGACGACGGGGGTATTTAATAGTTTTTACCATAAATAGTAAATTTGTTCTGAATATCATCGCTCGTTCAAAAGTTGCACAATCAATAAAGTACAAAAACGAGTTCGCACGCAGCATGAACGTGACGTGAGGGAAGTGAATTTCCACATAAAAACTTGTAAAACTCAAAATCAGTGTAAAAACATACATTTGTCCAATTTTTATTGAAATCTGAAAAACATTGATTTTTTGGCTATTCTGATACTCCTGGTTTCATTTACTTGCAAAGCTGGGAATACAATTTTGCACATTATAAGGTTAGGAGAAGATCCAGACAGGCTTGAAAGTAGGCGTGAGGTTTCTGGAGATAATAAAAGTACTCTAACAAAGGAATAACAGGCTTTTCTAGTGTAAAACCCCCATAAGACAACGTACTGTGTTTAGCCGATACACATTTTCTTTAATAACTCGGTAAATATTAATGCTAGAATGACGAGAGAGGGCTTAAAACTTTCGCCTCTCTAATTCCCATCTTTTAACATGCATTAATTTTGCATCCGGGGCTTTTCTGACTTTTTTTGGGCTCAAAAACTCGAAATTTGAAAGATTAATCCCCAAAAAATGGGTTTAGAGTTTTCCGATTGTTTTGCCCAACGAACTTGTCCAACAGATTATAGAAAAGAACGTCCCTACCAAATTTTAAGTAGATCGGACAAAAAATGCGACCGCTAGAGTGCATACACATATATATATATATATATATATATATATATATATATATATATATGTCTCTCTATATATATATATATATATATATAAAATTTTGAACGACCCCCCAAAACGTGTTCAGGGGGTCACGTTAAGAACTTCTATGGTGGTCCTGGGCTTAAGTTTCACCGTGCGGGTCATGCTAATAGTTCACTTTCCAAAGGAAATTCACTAATAAGAACAGTAAAATGCTCACATCCGTAACTGTATTTGGTTGAGCGACGATGCACAGAAATATCATCACGCGCCGTTGCGTTGGCTTCTAGTTTGTCACCGGGGTTAATATTACGCGGTATTTGTTTTAAATATAAATTATAATTAAAGAATATTGAATTAATTATAAATATTTCATTGCCAAATTATTCAAACATGCACATTACTTTTTTATCTCAACTTGATTAAATACACCTCGATAGGTGTATTAACAATATAGGGAAGGGACTTTTGTAAAAGATACGTGTCCAGGGCCAGCTCAGATATCAAAAGGAAGATGGTTTCAGAGCATCATATTTAAAGCTAGTAGCTTTGCATACAGCAAAATAAATTTCAGGACCGGGCAGGATTGGGTCAGATGATGAATGAAGTGGAGGTTGTTTACCGTAAAAAGCATTCATAAAACCCAATCCTCCGTAGTGAGTGGGTAAGGAGGTTGGTCCCTATAATCACTACCTTTTAATGTACAGAAGTGAAGGTATCAAATATTTGAAAGACGATGAGCCCCAGACGGATCCCTGGCATTTCCTAGTGCATTCATATAGCAGATAATCGATGGAAAACGTCACTCTTAAAGGCTAATGTTTAAGATTTTTTCAGACATGTAAATCGTGTAAAGCATGTAATCATATAAATAGTAGTTTTTATTTCACAAGTCTTCAGATGAAAGTAAAACTTTTTTATTTCCTGAGGTACAGAAAGCTTTCGGTTTTAATAAGTTACTAGTAATAAAACCCATTATTACGGTACAGAGATGATTTTGTATCTAAATATTAAACTCGCGAAGTAATTGAAAGAAAATGTTTGAGAGACGAGTACATAATAAAATGACTTTTCTGAGTTCCAAATTAAAAGTGAGCTTGAGTTAAGTAGATCATCTATGGCACACGTTCACTAAGGGACCTTTAAAAATAACACGTTGCGATAAAGAAGTAATATGAGTCTCTTGGATAACTGCTTAGTGTATTCAATGGAAAAATTTTGCTTTCGAACGATGTTGATGATAACTGATGTAATTGAAGCACCGTGGAGAAATAAGTAGAATGTAGAACTAAGATTGTTTGTATCACACAGACGGTGGAAACTCTGATCAATTTTGAGCTTCTCAACACTAGAAAGCTGAATTTGTATATTAATTGGTTTAGAAAACGTAAGCTTTGAACTCCCTGAGAGTATTTTAGAGGCGGTTAGTCAAAGTTAATTTAAGATGGTCAAAGGTCATTGCTTTAGGACTAAAATTCAGTTAAATGAGCATAACTACCTCGGTTCATCACAATACATTCACTAACAGTTTATCACACTGTTTATTTCATGAACAGAGAGCAGCTGAAGTTTGTTTTGAAAAGGAAATGAAAATTCGAATCAAAAAGTAGTATTTACCATTGACTTCAGCAGAATCCCGAACCTTTGTCCAAAAAGTGACAAAAGCTGGTGAAGGATCCTATAGAAAGAAAGAAAGAAAGTATTTATTTCTATTCAAGTACATAACATAACATTGAATTCACTTATTACATAAATAAATAACAAATCAATAAACAACAAAATGATTCAACATAGAGTCTTAACCTAACAAAACAAAGATAATTAAGTGCTAGTTAATAAGTGAACAAAGTACCTAAACAGAAATTAGGTCCCCCAAAGGCGAACCTGTGTCGGGGTGACCATCATTTTAATAAGAAAGGGATGCAGGCCGGTGCATTACAAAAACTGAATTAACAAAGTAACAGTAATGACAATAAATAAAAAGTGCTAACTATTGTAATAAAGAAAAAAAAAACAAATAATAAACAAATAATAATAATAATTTACAAATAATAAACAGTATCAGGCATAATGACATAATACCGAACAATTTTAACAAACTAACTTTACCTGGCCAAAGCGCTATACTCAAACATTGAATTCAAAAAGAATATTTATATCTGGAATATCAAATAGCCAAATAATTATTAATTTTTGAAACTTCTTTAAACTAAAACAATTCCTTATGTGATTTGGTATTTTACTGAACAAAGTTGGACCAATGTATTCAAAAGAATGTCTAAAAAATTCTAACCTAGGCAATGGTATAAAGAATGAGTTCGATCGTTGGTGCCTTAATTCATAACCTCTTTCAATTGAAATCCATTTTTGAGATTTAATAAAAAAAGTGCTTACTATTCTAAAAACGTATAAGTGTTTTAAGGGGAGTATGTTTAACGATTTAAAAAGAGGAAAAGAAAGATATATAAGATCTTAAAATGAAAAATGTCTGGTATCTTTAATAAAATATCATAACGATTCTGTTGTTTAAGTAAAGTAGCGGTTCTCAGAAAGAAATACACTTCCATTTTTCAAGTTTTAACAGACGTAAACATTGGAATAAATTTGTCTCGCTTGCTTGGAACAATAACTCAGTTGAATATAATGGTTTTGAAATGTTCAATTACGTTACGATAGTAATTAATAAGTTAATAAATTACCATATGATTAACGTTGGAACTTTGACGGACTATGAGGCCCCTAATAACGAACAACGGTTGCATTAATAAAAGACCTTCTCACAACACCGTGTGGCAACGGAAAAGAAATTAATGACATACCGAACACTCGTGAAAAGCAAACGATAATCGTAACAGACAAAGAGACATAGTGTGATTTAATTTATAACTATCATATTGTTTTTCCTTTTAAGCTGAAAATGAGTGTAAATTTATACACATTTTTTGCAACAAATGCTTACCATTCTGCTTAAATACAGTAGTACCCAAATCTTTGGGCCCACATTATATACTTGTTATTTTGGGGTTATGTTAAAAATACAATACAAAGGTATGTCTGAAACGGCTATATTTTTGTCCGTCGATATTTTTGTGTTATTACAAATCATTCAATAAATCTATAGTTTTTCAATGTAGACATTTTAAATTTGGAAAAATGCGTACCTCAATGTTATAAAACAATTTCAGTTATTTAAATATAGTAGTTTTACGATCGCGTCGCAGCTATTGCATAAAATCATTACGATAAAATTTGTAATAATGACAACAAACAGATTCTAAAGATAAAAAGTTCGAGATTTAAAAATAATCCAATCGCTACATGTATACTGCAAGCAGACAAAAATGACTGAGTTAATAGTTGCTTATTTAGAATTTTTACACTAATATTATATTACTTAATTTTCTAAAGTAGGTTAATTTGTTTTAATTTTTTGTATTTTTAAACCTTTTGAACCAGAAAAGGAGAAAGAAAAGAGAGAGTAATAGGCCCTACACTAAATCGTGTTATTTAAAACAGTTTTTAACTACCACCATCTTAAAACACCATTAGTTAAAAAAAACGACCTCATATAGATTGCTTACATTATTTACAAGATCTTTAATGGAAATAAAAACTATCAACACGTTATTTGTTAAATAATTTGTCAAAAGTTATTCGTTCTTGCGCAATATTAGTCTAATGCAAATACGTGAAGAAGTCATTCTGATATTTAATTTTTTATACTACTTACAATTTAATTCACTGACCTAACTCTTTCCTTCAAAAATATAAAATAACAACATCATTTAGTATGACGAATTAGAAATTAATTAATTAATTAATTGGAAAGTTACAAAACAACTTGTTTTCACATTAAAGCTTTTTTATTTTTTATAAACTAGTCGTGAGTTTTCAATTTTCTGATTGAAGTCACCCAAATAAACCAATATTTATATATTATATATATATATATATATATATATATATATATATGTTATAAAACTTAGTAATTGTTATTATTCTAATGGAAATGAGTAATTAAGATTAAGATAATCCAACCAATCATTTAGAATAAAATTATTTAACTTTACAGAATAGAGCTCTTCCCATCAACTATCAAAGGTCAGGAAAGAAGTTGTGGAAATTAGGGTTCAAGTTTCACAATCGCTTAGGAATTTTAAGTTTTAATAAGAAAATACTATTTTATTTTTAATGTCATAGTTTTTTTTTACAGTAATTACTGTCAAGAAATAACTAAATTTTCTACAACAATCCACAAAAAGGCAGAGCAAACGAAAAGACAAGCCGTGTACAACCTAATGTTTTCTTGATTATGCGCTCTCGTCACCTTAAGCTCAAAGCTGTCTGAAGTATTTTGTGTCAAGGTTAAACGTTGCAACTTTTTAAGATGTAAAGCCTGTCTTTCCTCATTAAGTATTGTTCCATCAAGGGCAGTCTGACGAGCATTTGGTGGTTAATGGCTAGTGTTTTATCACTCTAAAGGATATTTGTTCATTCTAAGTGTTTTATGTTCTTCATGTTTTATCTTTCTAAGGGAATCCTTAGTATCCTTGACTATTCTCCATTTTAGTCCTCGTTTATTTATGAAGTCTTACCTCTTAGGGCTGTTCTTGCAGTATTATGAAAACGTACTTTTAATTTTAAAGTTATGTCGTATTTAATTTCAAACGTTTTAGTGGTCATACAATTTGATAAGCTTTCCAAAATTACATTACTAAGTTTGTATATTTATTACTGACGATGATGTTGATTTTATAGTGTTCATGGTTTTTTATACTATCTCACCACTGGTGTTTAAAACTGCAATACCATATAAAAATCAGGTAAGGAAAATCTTCCTGTTTCAAGTCGGTCCTATTTAATTTTACTTGACATGGATGTATGAAAAGAGTTTCCTTCTAAAAAACCCCTTTTAGAATGTCCTCATTTATATACTCTCATAAACCGAGAAAGAATTTCCTCGACTGCCTGAAAAGGTTCTTGACAATAAAGATTATTTGAAAAGTGTAAAAAATAAAAATAACCAACCAGTTAGACATGTCGTTTCCAAATTCACATAAAGATTCAAGTTACTAAGATACTTTCTGATCCTGACTCTGGATAAAGCTGAGGTTTTATTTTTACACATAATTCAGGAACTAAATGTATATTAACAGATCAGTAAACCGATGTCGTTTAAAATATACCCCCGTAGCAGCAAACCCGCGTACTCAGCGAATTTCCAATGCATATATATGTATCATAATACCACATAAAGCCATATACAAAGTTTCATAAATAACCGATTTATAACATTTTAATTATTCTCCATTAGAATAACATGGCGGCTGAGTATGCAGGGTTGCTGAAGCAAGGAACACAAAAAATGGGGTTTTATACAAATATTAATATAACTCAAGAAGGTAAAGCCACATACCAAATTGTATTACCTTATGTTCATAATTAAGAGAGATATTACGTTTCTTATTCTCCAAAAGAATAATATGGGAGCTGAGCACGCAGGTTTGCTGCTGCGGAAAATATCGGCCAAAGTATATTTTTCAGTGCAAATATAAACAGACCACAACGATATGAAGCAATATACCAAGTTTCATCAGGATAAATTGATAAATAAGCGAGATATACCATTTTTCTTATTCTCCATAAGAATAACATTGGACAACGTACTGTGTTTAGCACTTTCAATATCTCTGTAACTATTTGACGTAGAGAACAAAACACCAAATTGTGCGTTTTTTTAAGCTGATTCCAATGAGAAAAACTAAAATTTGACTTTTTTTAATTATATGTAAAAAACTCAAAAAAAACATTTTTGGGGTACAAAACCCCTTCAAAATATCCTTTCGGATAGGTCGATCTGTCTAGTTTTCGAACTTAAGTCATAAATGCTGCTTTACATGTTTATACCAAATTTCGTCAAAATCTGACTATTTTTACGAGAGTTATCGTGCTCACGGACACATAGATTTATATATGTACAGTTTTGAACGAATGGTGTTTTTGGCATCTGGGGACCACAAAACGAAAAGTTATCATGGTCCCGGGCCTAGGTCTTACCATGACAACTACGGTAATAGCTTCTTCCCTATAGGGGAAATTTGCTAAAACGAACTCATTTTATCTCTAAAAGGATTTGAATGTATATAAATACTTAAGAGGGAAGACACTTTTTCAAAGCCTTTTTAATTACAGGTTTGTTTCGTCACAGTATGATTTTTATAAAACTTGTAATTCATTATGAAAAGGAGATTTTATACTACAAAAAAACAGGTCAGACTTCAAACTACAACGGGATTTTCATCGTTTTTTAACGTCGAAGGTTTTTTTACTCAATGTCAATCAGTGTTACAATATGTACGTTTTTGAGAGTACACTATAAACCAGGCGGGATCACTAACTTCAATAACAAAATCGGACATAGTGAGTTTGATTGTGAAAGTAGAGTATATACTACATCTATCCGACAAAAACTACAAAACACGTTCTGGTCGTTCGAACCCAGATAAAGATACTGAAGTGGATTGAAACCGGCGCCAGAGCCAGCCACACTGTACTTGTCGAGGATTACAAAATCACATAATGCTATTTTACAATTTATAAATTAAAATTACATTTTAGTCAGAATTTTGTTACTGTAACATAATAAAATAAATAGCAATGGACAAACTTTATTTTTTGTTAATTGGAATTATTTCAACATTAGAACGTCATTAGACAGAACTTAATTTTAAGTTCTTATACCTGTTTTTTTAATAATAGTAATGAAGGGTAAAATTATAGCGTTATAAGGTTATGGACTATTTCAAACGGCCTAGTTATGAAATGTTTTAATACTATGAATAAATTACAAAATTAAACAAAGAAAGTATACAAACTATAAATCTTCTAATTAATGTAGTACATAAAATTGTATATTTACCTAATATTCCAAAATATTAACAAATTTCACTAAACAAATTTATGATTGCAAATATTTACTAAAACGGAAAAGTTACCGCAGTACGTAACTTAAGCTTTATTCAGATGACTAGAGGAACTGGTCAGACGTGTGTAAAGAAGTCATTTTAAATTTAGCCGAATTAATAACTTCGAAGTTAAATCTGTGATCATTGGTGCAATAATACTCATTAACTTTATTTCATGTTTGTCAATTTATAATTTTTATTGCTGTCCCCTGGTGGTATGTTCTACTTATTTGTATTTAACTCGACTGGGTGGTTGAATGAAAATAATTTTTAGTTTTGATTAAAATAGTTTAAACACGAGCGCACGAACTTTCCGTGTAAAATATCGTGGCAAGATTAAACTATTTTGTAAATTCAAATATTTTGTAACCAAAATTGACAATTAACTGAAAAAAGCTGGTTATACACTGTGGGATAGCAACTATTAGATATAATAAAACAATTTCTGCTGATGTTACACTAACGTTACAAATTTTCAGATTTATTTAGAATTCTCAATTAAAAACCACTTGTGGAGTTGCAGATTACACAACTAATTTATGACGAGGGTTGCATGTAATGATACTGAAAAGGGCGAAATGTTTGAATAAAGAACCTTTTTCAACACTTAAAACCGGTGATGTCGGAATTCAAAAGTTCCGTGTAAACATTCTCTCAGGCGTAAAACACCTTCAGGAAAATTATACAGTTTTAACTGAAGGTACCTCTTCTTAAATGTCAATGCATTTACTTATTCACCAATTTATTTACATGTTTTAAATAGTCGTAGGATTATTACTATTTAGTAGTTTTAAAAAACAATCTAGGTTTTCTACTCTTAGGTGAACAAACAGACAAAAAACATTTCATTCGTTACCTCGTCTCGAGTTCTCCTCAGTGGTATGGTTTCCTCAACTCATTGAGCATATCAACAAAATTCAGACGAGTTTCCTCCAAATCGTGGGCTTGTGTCTCAACTACCGCTTTTTAATGTACTAGCCAACATACGCAGCTTCATCTTCCATCTTTTGAGCTACACATACTAGATGAAATTTTCCTTTATAAGGTCGTAAATGCCTTAATTGACTGTCCCACCATCCTAGACCTAATTAACTTCCGCACTCCTACTGGTACAAGGACCACAGAGCTGATCGCCAGACATCACCATGGAAAAGCGTATGATCGGAACAGCCCAGTGGCTCGTATTCAGCACAGACGAAACTACTTCCACCTTACATTGATGTTTTTTCCACGAGCATTCCTGTTACAAACAAATCATCTTCTGACCACCAATGAGGTTGACACTTGATTATCCTCAAACAGCGTTCTTGAATATCACGTTATACCTTCGTACTGCTTAGTACTGCTTCGTACTGCTTAGTACTGCTTAGTACTGCTTAGTTTTTCTGCAACACCAAGGATTTTCTTATTTTATTACTGTATATTAAATTTTCTTCTACTAATGATAACATTTGCTTGTTATTAATTTAATTTTGCTGTCAAATTATCAGGAACTTTCCATTTCAAAGAATTTATTTTGCTATAAAATTGTTCTAAATCAAAACTTGCAACATATTTTTCTTGTTGTTGATGTTGTCTTATATTATTCTGAGTGTTATCCTATTTATTTATCCCTAATCTATTTGTATTAATTTAATTTCACTCATTATTGTTCAAATAACTTTTGATATGTATTGATAACAATTGTATTAGAATTTATTTATTTTTTCATCTGAATTTTATTTTTGTTGTAAAAGTGGAGTTTCCGTAAAATAAATAAATAAGTATAGCAAAGATCATTCGTGTGCTTGGATACTAAAATTGATAATAGTTTTAAAGAAACACGTATTTTTGTATTTTTCAATTCTAAAGGAGGTTTTTATTTAGATTATTATCAACGTGTCAACAAATTACTCATAAATATTTTCTTATTTTTAACCCAAGTAAGCTCAAATTTCTAGAAGTTCAAACTACTCAAAATACAATTTATTGGATGGTTTTACTTATAATTGATGGTTCAAGAATATTGCATATTTATATTGCACAATACTGCATTCCCTTATCCTTTCTTGGAAATAATTTTATAATTATAATTCATGTCAAACTTTTACAGGAATACAGGAATCCTGAGTCGTTTCCTTAAACACATTTAATGCGCTTAAATGCTACTTTACTTTGAAATAACAATGTTGTTTGATTTCATTCTACTAAGAATTTAGTTTTAGTACTAAATATACTAAAAAGATTAAATTGTTAATTAAAAATATGTGTTTATGAAATTGAATTATACAGAAAAATTATTATGTTTACAGTTTTACGTGGGTTCAACGGGTGACATAAATTTATTTTATGTCGAGGGTAAGAAAGGATTCTATTTAAAAATTGGAAAAATTAGCCGAAAATTAATTTTTCAAACAAGCAACTACGTTACAGTGACAAATCTAGGCGCTCATAAATTTTCTAACACATCGTTATGAAGTTCTGAAACTCTATAGCCAACAAGGATGTAATTTGTCCGTCGCCAGAATAAAATTTTCAACCCAACTTAATCACTGTGAATTTCTGGTTGTTGAAAGTTGCTAGTTTGACAGGTGGCTCGGTGATTGTCAGGATTGACAAGTGGAGTTTTGTTGTGCACAGTTGTGCGACACGCGGCTCCGCACACGCGTTCATTAAACAGCTACTAACGAGGGTTTGATGTGCTTGACAAAAGCGTATATTGTTCTAACGTACCGAGTGGCTTTTCTCGAAAAATAAAACAGTAAACATTAATTGGGATTAAAATACATCCACCCTAAAATAGAAGTCTGTAAGATAAGAGTGTGGCTGGGTAATTAATTGTGTATAAGTTTATTTCCAAACGGGAGCATTTCTTAAATTATATTCTCAGAAGATATTACGATAATGTAATAAAGCAAATATTTTTAGACTGTATACATCTGAGGGGGATGATCAAGCTTTCCGTATAGTACAGCTAACGCGTACTATAATGAATAAGACAAAACAAAACATTTATTAATCTCATATTTATTTTATATATATATCCTATGTATCTCTCGATTATAAGTGGGCTTAAGTTGTTACTTTTTTTACTATATGTCTTTTTACCAAAGCTTTACTGATGTAAAAGTGCAGTAGGTTTTAAAATACTCTGACACAATATTTATTTAGTTTCGAGTATCCAAAGTTGCCAAAAAATATTTATAAAGTTTAATGAGTTTTCATTTTTTCTTACCCTTTGGATAGAAATCTTTAAGCTTTAAAAAGCACAAAACTTGTAATAAGCATTCGAATAATATTTCACTTATTAAAATTTCTCATTACTACCACAACCCTGAAAGCCACCCCGGAATGATAATGAAATCTCTTTCAAAATTGTATCAAGATCTAAGCATACTCGAAAAGGACCAAGCATATCATATAGCCCAGTTACCACATTACCACATTTTTTTACTCTCGTACTTTATGAAAATCTTTATGTTATTTAATAGATAACCCTACATATCTGATTGGATTACTATTTATATGGACGTTTTCATCATACTACACCAGAAATAGCTCGTTTAACGGATACCTAAAGTTCCTAAAACAGCTGTTTCCAGTTAATTTTTACTTTCTCCCTCTGTACATGGTGAAAGTATTGTTTTCGTCAAAATTTTCGAATTTGAGTTGTTAGTGGAAATATTCGTTTTGGTGCTCCCTGAACCCAAAAAAGTGGGTTTTACGTTATGTCTGTCTGTGGGTGTGTGTGTGTGTGTGTGTCCGCGTGTGTGTGTGTGTGTGTGTGTGTGTGTGTGTGTGTGTGTGTGTGTGTGTGTGTGTGTGTGTGTGTGTGTGTCCGCGCGCGCGCGCGCGTGTGTGTGTGTGTGTGTGTGTGTGTGTGTGTGTGTGTGTGTGTGTCCTTGTGGATGTGTAAAGAGCTAGAGCCCTAACCAATGGGCCGATTTTTATGAAATTTGGTTTGTAGGTACTAATCCACGATATCTCCAGGTGTTTTTTCATTTTTTTGAATTTTTGATTTTTAAGGGTAATTATCCCCAAAAAACATGAAAAATCCAAATTTCTCAAAAACGGCTCTAACGATTTTGATTTAACATTAGTCGTTTGTAGAACTTTAGTTTTCCAACAAAATGACACCACCCGCATTTCTGTAAAAATTAGGGTTCAGAAATTACAGGACTTGAAACATCAAAAATTCAGTTTTTTGGGTTTTTCATAAAAAGACATAAATATAAAACATATTACTATTCACCATTAAAAATAGCTAAAAAAACTAAATAATTTAGTATTTTGAATTACTATGCTACGATTGCTGGTTTCGGAGAAAATTGAAATTTTCATTTTGCAGTAAACAGTACGTTGTCCAATGTTATTGTTATGGGGAATACAAAAATTACTATTTCTCTCTTATTTACTGATAAATTTCATTCAAACTTGATATGCTTGTCAATTTAGCATTGACCAACAGAGGAAATTCGAGATATGTTAACCCTTAATAACCCTGGGGGGGAATAGGTGGCATTTCCCCTCTTAAAACCACGAGTGTAGCAATGGATTCTGTAGTGCCTCCAAAGCAGGGACTTGGGTGGATGTTTTTTAAAACAACTTGTTTACAAGATTTTCTGTACATTCGTCCGTGCTTTGTATTCTATATTTAGTAAATAAAAAGTAATATGTTCGTTAAAGTTGGGCTAAAAGGGAGAAAGTATGTGTCAGTTTCCTGATACCGTTTATTAAAATTGTCCTGAAAATCAGCAAGTGTCCGGAAAATGTTCCGAACACTTATCAGCTGATTTATGAAATAAATAAATTAGAAATAAACATATATTGAAAAATTATTGGCTTTCTTGTGTCATTTCGCAGTATGATAGTACCCCCGTCACAGCAAACCTGCATACTCAGCGAATTTCCAATGAATATATAACATAACACATTAACACTTAACAGGATTCATACAAAATATATTCACTAACAAGCGATATTTAAAATATTAATTATTCTCCATAAGAATAACATTGGGGATGAGTATGCAAGGTTTGCTGCAACAAGGAACACAAAATAATGGGTTTTTATGCAAATATCATTAGACCTCATCTAAGTAAAGTCACATACCAAGTTTCATTCATATACATTTATAAGTAAGCGATATACCGGGTGTCCCCCCACGTAAGGTGGCTCAAATTGATTACGGAAAAATGGCTTAACGTACAAGGATGAAATAAAATTATTTCCGCTAAATCGACCCCAAGGAATAACGTAAAAATATTTTTAACTTTTTTCCGATACGGGGTGTGCCAAAAACTGAGGGTCACTAGTTCGAATCTCGGAATTTTCAAATGTAAACATATGTCATTTTATACATCATTTTAAAGGTATTTAATAGACAAACATTTTGGTGAAAACAGAAATTAATTATCTTTTTCCGTTTCAAAATGGCGGCAGTTTTTTTGGGAAAAATCAATATGTTTTTAATACTTTGTGTTTCCTATACCAATGCACATAGCCCTTCTCCGGTTGAATTTTCTTACTCGTTATGAAATTAGCTTTACTGTGATAAGCTACAAGTAACGGTTTTATGAAATAATAAAAATTCCAAAAAAATTTATTTTTGAAAATTTGCAAATGCCCATTGTTCAAAATGTCCAAATAGTAACATATGTCAAGTGGCACATCATTTTATAGGTTTTTTAATTCTTAACAACTTTCTAATTTACACTTACTTCGTATCTCTTTTAGTTTTTGTGTAAATAACAAAAAACCTAATTTTCCTATATCAAATGCATGTTACTTGGGTTTAACACTAAATGAAATGGGGCCATGATCTGGTTTAGTGTTAAACCCAAATAACATGCATTTGATATAGGAAAATTAGGTTTTTTGTTATTTACACAAAAACTAAAAGAGATACGAAGTAAGTGTAAATTAGAAAGTTGTTAAGAATTAAAAAACCTATAACATGTTGTGCCACTTGACATATGTTGCTATTTGGAAATTTTGAACAATGGGCATTTGCAAATTTTCAAAAATCAATTTTTTGGAATTTTTATTATTTCAAAAAACCGTTACTTGCTGCTTATCACAGTAAAGCTAATTTCATAACGAGTAAGAAAATTCAACGGGAGAAGGGCTATGTGCATTGGTATGGGAAACACAGAGTATTAACAACATATTGATTTTTCCCAAAAAAACTGCCGCCATTTTGAAACGGAAAAAGATAATTAATTTCTGTTTTCGCCAAAATGTTTGTCTATTAAATACCTTTAAAATGATGTATAACATGACATATATTTACATTTGAAAATTCCGAGATTCGAACTAGTGACCCTCAGTTTTTGGCACACCCTGTATGGGAAAAAAGTTAAAAATATTTTTACGTTATTCCTTGGGGTCGATTTAGTGGAAATAAGTTTATTTCATCCTTTTACGTTAAGCCGTTTTTCCGTAATCAATTTGAGACACCTTACGTGGGACACCCGGTATAACATTTTAATTATTCTCTATAAGAATAACATGGGGATCGATTACCTAGGTTTGCTGCTACGGGAACCATACGTGAAAATTTTGTATTTTGTGCAAACAACGATAAACCCCGACCAGATGAAGCCATATACCAAATTTTGTCAGCTTATGTTCATAAATAAGCGAGATATACAATTTTTCTTTTTCTCCGTAAGAATAACATTAGACAACGTACTGTGTTTAGCACTTTCAATATCTCAGGAACCAATTGACGTAGAGCAATGATAAAAATACCTAATTTTTTTGTTTTTTATGCTAAATTAAATGGTAAAGATTAAAATTTGATTTAAATAAAAATTACATGTGAAAAACCCCAAAAAAACATTTTTAGGGTACAAAACCCCCCAAAAAACCCCCTTTGGATGGTGCGATTCGTCTGGTTTTCGAACTCGTTCAAATAAATGGTGCTTTACACATTTGTACCAAATTTCATTAAGATCGGACACACATCATATTTATTGTGTAACTAACTTACTATTTACAATGTTAATGGGGCTGTGCCATCGTATACAGTGAATTGTTATCACTGCCCAGTTTAGGATCACTGCAGCACACACATGGAAAATGATTTAAATTCAATTGAATAAATTTCTTTTTATATTGTATTTTATTTTATTTTTTCACTAGCGTAAATTTTTAATTTTTCTGGTAGAACTAAAAAATTAAAATTTGAAAGTAGTGTGTGTGTAAATAATGATCCTTAATTAATAAATATAGCTGGTTAAGCTAGTTAAGAAAAAATACTTTTTCAGTGATGCTTACTTGAAAACTAAAGTTTGCATTGAAAAAAACACTTTTAGCAATAACATCTAAATTCTAAATTAATTTTCCTTCAGTTACATAATTTGAGGATGATGGAAAATTAAAAATAAAAAACCTATATCAGCTCAGTGTCTTGACGACTTTCTTGTTTTCAGTGAGACGAACGACGTGAACACCGGACTGCTGATCGAAGTGTGGAGTAAGGGGATGATCTGGGACCGCGCCCTGGGCTACCACTTCCTCCCCCTGCCGTCAGTCCACTACTCCAGCGAGGTCAGAGCAGCAAATTAAACTTTCTTCTGTAATACAAACTAAAATATTATGAAAAAATTAGGAATTTCAAATTATTAGTGATGAAATTTGAGTTAGATTAATTCTAATGTTAATTTAATTTCAAGGACATTGCCATTTCGTTGGTCATTGGGTTTACACCGTTCTCTTTCAAAAATGCTTTCCCAACAACAACAAAAAAAAAACATGTAACCTTTTAAGGGAATTTTTTAAATCCTTTCGGTTCATAACATTTGCTTAACATACCTTTTTTAAAGTTTTATTTGGTTCCGGGTAATAAGATCTTGCTTCTCATTCTTAAAGAGTATTTGTATTAGTTTTATTTATTCCTACCATCGCTTTGTTGGGTTTCGGTGTGAATTTATTCAAATAAATAACGTAACGAAAAAATAATGAAAATATTTCATTTTGATTGTAGAGGTCCTGTGAACTCTTCAGTAATTTTTTGTCAAGTATTGTAAATATGAACTATTTCAACTTGTCACAAAAGAGTGTATTTTTAATAAGTGACTGCAAACATATATGATGCTGATAATCATTAATGTTTTACAGAGCACAATATGATTTTAGATTTGTATTAGTTATTTTTATCTTACACCATTGTAAATGAGAAAAACTATAAACAAATGCAAATTGACCCAAAGCATACAATTTACTTTACAAAAAGTGTACTTTGCAATTACAATATACAGGAACACCTTGGGGATCGAGCGTTTCTCGAAGGAAGGCAATCATTTGTTATATTAAGCATGCAGTAATCTACTACAGTTGGTTTATTTTGGATGTATCCGCTCTGCATAAACACTTCACGCATGTTAGTGCTTATCCCCTTCGAAATAACATGTGGACGATAATTTACCACTTCACTAGTACTACTTTTACAGATAACTGGGTGTTTAAAAATAAGCTGTTAGGATATGTTGTTATTGAAAACTCAGTAAGCGTAATGTTTTGTTTTAAATTCAAATTATGTTTATTACACAGTTACATTTTTTAAGACCTGTGTAGAAAACTGTTTATTTTAAGAAAATGTGTCATCCTGTCTTTTAAATGAGAGTTGCAAGCAAATAATACAAAAACAAATTTTCATCAAACCTTACTCAAACTAGAGTACAAAATATAAAATAACAAGACAATTATAATGTTGTAAAAATAATATTAATTTAAAATTAAAATTAAAGAGGTTTGGCAGACTTTGATATAATTGGATTCCATTTTCATCACCTCAAAATAATTCAAAAGTAATGGATCCCGAGAAAGCGAGCCTGAAAAGATGGGATTCGCGAGTCTCTGATCATATTATATCAGCCATAGAAGGCGGGATGTTTTCCAGGAGTGTCATGTCTACAGAGGTTTATTTAATTTTCTCCTGTGACTATCTTAGACGTAGTTTCGTGTGGTACTTTCCTTTTCATGTGGTGTCCCTTTAAATGCGATCAACTTGTAATGCCTTGGTCATAATAATCTTTCAAAATCAAAATACGTTGGTATTGTATATTTAAAACGTTGGAGAGTAAAATTAAGTCCTCAAATGTTTTATATATATATATATATATATATATATATATAAAGGTTTATGAAGGCATATATATATATATATATATATATATATATATATATATATATATATATATATATATATATATATGAAGGTTATGAAAACGTAGAATAAAACTAGTAATTTCTAGAATTACAAAAAATTAAAAATTGATAATTGAGAAATTATTTTAGCATGTAATTAAGTATTAACATATTATGTCCAGTAATAACACAATACTGTTACAACCTGTCAAACCACGTTTGTGGCAGCATTTTATTTGTTGGCAAAGGCTTATGAATGTAGAGCCAGATTGTATTCACATTCTCTAAGGAGTTCTTGGAAAGGAAAGAGATTTATGGTTATGTTTCATGGCAGGCCTTCTATTACTGCATCATGACTATTAACTTTAAACACGTACTATGTGGTTAAATGCAATTTTAACAATGTAATGTAAAGTTATTAAATAATGTATTGAATTTTTTCTTAATTTTCAGAGGGTAATAAAATATAAAAGATTTACTTACAAATGATTATAGCGTTGTTATATATATTAATATAATATATATATATATAATATATTAATATATAATAAATTATTATATATAATATATATATTAATATTATTATATTATATATATATATTAATAATACAATGTATTTGGCATAAAATCGTGTATGTTTTGTTATATATTTGGGAAAGTTCATAATGTTCAAGGTTTTTAAGCAAGAAGAAATTAGCGGAATCATTCTCAGAGGTGCAGTGGTGTATGGTTCCGTTATCCACTATAAAATTTAAATATCTTTATCGCCATTTGTCATTAGAATATTGATACATATTCATAGTAAATAAACCCATAGTCTCAAGTTCCGACTATATAATATCTAAATGAGACTACAACATATACTTACCGAGACTAGGATTTTTGGCTTTGTGTTTGACTGAGGTAGGTGCAAAATGTATCTTTATAACAAGTATACTGACTGTCAAATAGTTTATGAATGAAGTGATAATGTTTTTGTTTGGCCAGAATACGTGAAATAGTAGTACACCAGCATTAACAAAGCCAAATAAAAGCACGAGAATGTGAAAACCTGAGATGATTGATGCACTAAAACCCTTTACACTAATGGAATAAAGTACTACATCATTTGTATATACATTTATTTGTCACTATTTCCTATTAACTAAACTATACATTTAATTTTTGTAATCAACATACTGAGGTTCTAAAATATTTTTAACAGGTTATTAATTAAACTGATTTCTTTTGCTCTTGCTAATTCGAGTCACAAGGAACACTGCCTAACAACAATTAGGCGATCTACATAGCTAGACAACTTCTGTATGTTTAGTTTTTAATCTTTCTTAAAGGTTCCAACACACTATTAAGTATTTTCTGTAAATTGTTGCTTTTGATTAATTAAAACTAAATCAATAATTTTGTTCTATTCAACTAAATAATGGGGCAATCCTGCAGTTTGTGTATTGCCTATTACATCGTATAACATAAAACATTATTTTACTGAGTCAATGTCACAAAAAATATATTTCAAATCGTTTCAATATATGTTTTTTTTAAGGTTTAAGCTCCGATTGCGCTGATTCAAACGAATGAGTTTAATTGCTTGAATTAATTTTTGCCAGCTTAGCTATACTGGCATGTAACCAGGGCCCTATAACAAACGATTCTCTGCAATTCAAATGCATTTAACACTGGAATTTGTGGGTTCAGTATTACCTTTGCATTTAGAGGTGATAGTCAGCCATTATCCATCATTTTAATGTTTAATTTTCCTTATCACAAAGTTTACGTTAAGTATATACAAAATAATTATATCTCTAATTATTATAAAATAGTTGTGCTCTCTCAACGTATTTTAACACTTTACACTTAATATGTTTGTAAAATCACTGCGCATTTGTATAAACTCTTATTAATAAGTTTACTATTATTGATATACAAACCAATTGTACCAACATGAATCTTTTTAGTAAAGATACATTCCTTCACTAAAACCCCTTAAAAGGGGGCAAATACGTTAAGGTGATTTTTGTTAAGTGAACTTCTCCATTATTTCCCGACCGATTTTGTAGGTATAGATTTTGAAATTGGGGTTATCCCCAATTGGTAGTTGAATTAAACAGTTTTGAATTTTGAATATTTTTGTTCTTAAGGGTTTCGCTCAACGTTTGTTTTTGTAAATGAAGACTAAAGTAGGTTGTTGGATTTCAGCCGACGATAAGTGAAAACTGGTATTAGCTGTAACATATGTTAAACGCAGAATATAAATAACAAAACCACTGATATTGCAACACAATATGTTCAATCCGAGGATATACGCCGGTAAGATCCCGAGGCTAGCTTGGAATCTGGCAACTTGACTCCTCGTTTGTACATTTTGTTAATTCGCATTATTTATTTATTTATTATCATTTCGGTTGATAACAATATTTTCTAAAAGATAATCTTGTTTAGTTCCAGCAATGTTCCTGCTGCTTTTAGCATTTTCTAGCAGTTATCTCGAACATACGAGTATAATTGATGAACACTTTTGTTATAGGTAGTTATAAGACTTAACAATTAGTTCACAATCTTACAAGCTTAGAACTATTAGTATGAATATTTGTATATTTGATACAAGAAAGCTTGTCATCCTGCACCTCTAGACGCCCTCTCCCACATAAATTACTTCAGTATTTTTTCCACCTATGCCTCTTCGTGGCAGATCACCTAAGTTGCTACAAAAGCTGACACAAAAAGACACAGCATTCCAAAAATCATTACAGTAGAATCCCTGTAAGCTTCGCAGTTACGGAAACGAATAGTTCAGTCAATTTATCACTTGCAACCGTGGCCAATTACTTTATGTTTCGTTAAACAAACCAATTATTCTCATGATCTTTAAATTGTTGTAATCTCTAAATGGTGACTAATAAGCCATCTAAAGATTCATCTTTAATCAATTATTTGTTATTAATTATAAAATAAAAGTTCACAAAGTCTCTTTTTCTTAGTTGTTGTAAAGGCATCAAGCGAAACATTGTTATCTTCAGATGTCGTTAAAAATAATAATAAGTCATACAGTTTAGAGCACCAGCTTCATTTTAGTATTCAGTAACCTATTGCATACTTTGAATTATTTGATAACTCGTTTTAAATGTTGCATGATTTTGATTAATCTTTTGTTCGATTTTAATTGTTTCATAACATAGTCTCTTATAAGGCAGTAGATTTTAAGTATGCCAACTGTTTGGCCTAAACATAAAAATGCAAATTACAAATATAAAAAAAATAGTACCAATCACAAATACAAGTTTATATTTATAAAACCACTAGCGGTTACTCGCAGGCTTCGCCCCACGAATTATTTATAAAAACTATGGCAGTTGTGTGTGCTGGATTCTGTAGTTAGCCCGTGGAACTACTACGAATCAAGATCAGCTGTACGTATTTTCATCAGCTCAAAAAAAAATATTATCCATAAGGAATACATGGGAACATTGAACCCCCGAGGGCAAAGCCTTCTAGGATTTTCGCACCTTGAATATGCCTATATGTTACTCAGGACTATCAAGTACCTCTCTGCAAAATTTCAGCTCAATCAATCCAGTGGTTAAACAAACAAACATACAAACTTTCACATAGATAATATTAGTAGGATTATTATATTACAATGCCTGGACAGTATTTATTTCTACAGAATTAAAAACCAGCAAACTAACAATACAAGGCAGATAAGATAATCCACAGATAATCCACAGATATTCCACAGATAATCTTTCGTCGTCTTATTGAATTTGCATGCATATTTTATTCGTTTCTGATTGGTCAGTTCCAAAATAGTTAGAGTAGGGGTAAAGGACGCTTACCCGATTTTAATGTTTTTACGCCAGTTCCGAGCTAAACTTCATGACGAACTCCCGCGTCGCGCGGTACATTTAAATTCTCGTGGTTTTCCACAGTCAGCTTTAAATTAATATATAAATATCGTTCGTTCCATAATTTGCACTACGTCAAATTACGAATATAAACTCTCGTTGTTAAATTTAGTGTTAAAATAAAAACAATTACCGGTACCTCTTTATTGTCCATACGCGCTATTGACAGTAGCCTACGTTTTAGTTATATTTTTCGTACGAAAAGTGAATTGCCTTTTAACTTATGTGAAAGTGCCGGACTGTGACCATAAAGTGCGCATCTTCATCCTGTGAACCAACGATAGGACGACGTGACGTCACGACTTAGCTCATGCCCGACGACACCTGCTCTTCGCTCATCACTCCTCCAGCCCTGGTCCCACAGAAGGCGCCTTCTCCCCCTAGCTGTGAGGCCCCTATTCCCCATGCAGAGAGGCCCTCAACCCACACCTAGACGACAGCTCGCCACTACTACCCAGGTGCATCGTATTTCAACGCAAATGGACCAAAGGTACTCTTCATTATCCATTATTTCTCTCTTTTGCGAATCATGTCAACTCGAGTGCAGTTTAGGCATATATCATAAACTATAATGGCCCAACTTGTCTGATGTAGCTTATCCGGTAATATTCTGTATGAGTTTCGCGCTATACAGATAACAGATTCCGCCGGTTGCGTATATCGCGCAAATTTTAAGGATGGACAATTATTATTTCCCTTTTTGTAAGACACGCACCGTATTGTACATTGGTCCTTCGAGCCGGATGTTGTTCAGACATTTTTGGACTTTATATTAGAGACTCAGACCAAATAAATTGTGGTTAGTGCAAAGTGAACTTTTCAAGTGCTTGATTGACAAATTTGAATCATAAACCTTAATCAAATATTTTCTTTGTCAAGAGAAAATATTAATCTATTCAAGTAAAGCTCTCTTTATGTTTCATATCAATATCTTATCTTGCAATAAATACAGACAAAATGAAATTCATAACATTTAAACGACAATGTAAGCTGATTGAAAATAGACTTACTAAAATAGTTGAATATGCTAAAACTATTGAGGATTTATCAGACTTATCTGATAAGCATAAACAAAGAGCATTTTCCCTACAGGAGGAAACTATTGAAAAGAATAAGGAATTCCAAAGCTTGAAAGATAAGTTACTCAATACTCCTAGTTCTTTGGAAGATAGCGATGAAAGGGAATTGGAATCTATTGACGCAAAAATTGCTGATTTATTTTTAGATATCCAAACAATATTGCGACCTCTTGTTCCCACAAATGAAGATAATTTAAATGAAAGTACTACTTCAACTGCAAGTAACTCTAAGTTTGGTAATGTGAGGCTGCCTAAAATTCAATTGAAAACATTCAACGGCGATGTGTCACAATGGATTGCTTTTCACAATATTTTTGATACAACGGTACACAAAAATACTGCACTGACGAATATTGAAAAGTTTCAGTATCTTCTGTCATGTCTGCAAAATGAGCCTTTAAATTTAATTAAAGCTCTGCCATTGACTCCTAATAATTATGAAACAGCTTATGACACATTATTAAAAAGGTATCAAAATCCTAGAGTGTTAAAAGCGCTGCATATTAATCATCTAATCGACATGCCTAACTGTCAGGATACAAACGCAACAAATCTGCGTCATTTTATTTCGCAATTTAGAGAGCACAGCTCTGCTTTATCGAGCTTAGACATAAATGTAACGGAAGACAACCCAGTTCTCACCACTTTGATGTTACGCAAATTTGATGTAAATTTAAGAACACGTTTTGAAACTAAACGTAATAACAAACAAGACATGCCAACCCCCGAGGAATTTATTACATTTTTGGAGGATGAATGTTCGTTCATGGAAAACGCCCATTTGATTGCCACCAACAGCTCTCGAGTTAGTACTGCAAATGTTTCCTCCGTGAAACCAAAACAAAAGTTTGTACAAAGTAAAAATGTGACTTTTACTGCACAAAGCAAATCGCATCTATGCATATACTGTAATGCAGATCATCTGATTTATTCATGCTCAGATTTTTCGAAATTGTCACCTTCTGATCGATTTAATTTTATTAAATCGAAAAACTGTTGTGTCAATTGTCTTGGAACGCATAAATATAAGGAATGTGTTAGTAAAAGGACTTGTAAGCAATGCAATCGGAAACATCACACACTACTGCATTTGAATACAAGCGATTCCCGTATTGTACAGTCCGATAAAAATAAACACAGTAGCTCGCGTTCAGCTGATCAGCCCAAGGTCATTACCCCCCGAGCGCCACAGGCTATGACTGAGACTCCCCCTGCCCCGCAGTCTGTATGCACAGTAAATAGTAATAGTGATTTGTTCACTACACTTTTAGGTACTGCACTTGTCAGAGTTTCTGCGCCTGAAGGCGATTCTACGATCGTTAGAGCCTTGATTGACAGCGCCTCTACGTGTTCATTTATTAATACTGATATTGTAAATAAATTACATTTAAAGAGACAGTTTAATAAACAGTTATTGCAAGTGAATGGCATTTCCTCGACCTCCGTAAATACTAGAGGAGTGACACACGTAAATATCTACACTGTAGACAATCATCAGGTATCATGTCGACATCCTTTATTGATTTTAGACAAAATCGCATCTGACATGCCCTCGGCTTTGATTTCTTCTCAAGTGCGAAGGTCGCTGAATAATTTCAAACTTGCTGATCGTGATTTTGACAAAAGCGGGCCAATTCAGATGTTGATTGGTGCTGATTTATTTATGCACATTATTAAACCAGCTAAGTACAGCTTAGGTGACAACATGCCCCACGCTTTAGACACCATTTTTGGATTTGTTATAATTGGGAAGTCGCCTGTTATCCGTCAACCCGGAAATGAAGCTTCCGCTAATTGCACTACACTCGTTTGTATACAAGACGACCCCTTACACAAACTCATGTCCAACTTCTGGACGCTAGAACAGCCCCCTGAGCCTGCTAGTAAACTCACAAAAGATGAAATCGAATGTGAGACTCATTTTACTGAAAATTTTTCGCGCAGTACTAAAACTGGAAAATACACAGTTAAGCTTCCTTTTAAGCAAAGCCCAGAGAAATTGGGCGAATCATCTAACATCGCAAAAAGGCGATTTTTTGCTTTAGAAAATAAATTATCATCTGAGGACAACAAACTCTATACAGATTTTTTCAAAGATTACGAGGAGTCTGGACACATGTCACTGACTAATGATGATTTTTCGAAAACATCGCATTGCTTTCTGCCACATCATGGTGTTTTTAAAGAAACGAGTTCTACTACTCGGCTCAGAGTTGTATTCGACGCAAGTTGTAAGACAACAAGTAACGTTTCTCTGAATGACATACTTCACGTAGGACCTAAACTACACAACGATATTACAGATATCTTAACAAGCTTCAGACGTTATAAATACGTTTTTACAACAGACATTAAACAGATGTTCCGTTCAATCGATTTAGACGAGACCGATCGAAAATATCAGCTTATCTATTGGAGGCAGAACCCGCATGATAAATTATCAGTCTATCAATTGAACACCGTTACTTACGGAATGGCGTGCAGTCCTTATTTAGCAAATAGGGTAATACAACAGGTAGTTGAAGACGAAAAAGGTAACTTTCCCGTAACATCAGATATTCTCATGAATCATATCTACGTAGATGACATAGCGCTGGGCGCTGATGATGTTAATGACGCAATTAAATTACAAAGTGATGTAATAAACCTATTGAAAAGGGGTGACTTTCACCTTAGAAAATGGACAGCAAATGACGCTAAACTTCTAAGGGACATACCTCAAGAGCTACATGAAAAACCAGTCAACTTCCGTGTGCCTGATCAACCTTTGATAAGTATTTTAGGTTTACAATGGCTGCCTCAAACAGATAATTTTACTTATAAAATATCTGTTACTGAAAGGAAAATGTACACCAAGCGTGCTGTGTTATCAGAGATAGCCAAAATATTTGATCCTTGTGGTTTTTTGGCACCAGTGGTAATTTATTCCAAAATATTCATTCAGGTTTTATGGACGAGGGGACTTGAATGGGACACCCCCCTCCCGCCCGATCTATCTGATAAATGGATTCGTTTTTTGAATGAGCTTCCCTTACTAGATAAAATCACTATTCCAAGATTTTTTGGAACCTCCAATGCTACTGATATCCAATTACATGGTTTTTGTGATTCGAGTGAAACTGCATTCGCAGCTTGTATTTATTTACGTATAACTGACGTAGACCAGATAGTCAAAACTGTCCTTGTAATGGCTAAGACACGAGTAGCGCCCCTTAATCGTGTCTCTTTACCACGATTAGAACTAAGCAGTGCGCATTTATTGGCAAAATTAATGTTTTACTGCATTCATGTTCTTGAGAAACAAATGCATATTGACTCTGTACATGCCTGGACAGATTCTATGGTCACCTTATCTTGGATTTATACACCTTCATATAAGTTAAAAACTTATGTATCGAACAGAGTGGCACAGATACAAGAATGGCTTCCTGCCTCAGTTTGGTCACACGTCCGGTCCGCACACAACCCCGCCGACAGCGCCTCACGGGGAATTTTTCCCTCTCAGCTAATAAGCCAAGAATTATGGTGGGCAGGACCAAAATGGCTTTTACTAGATAGCCATATGTGGCCAAAACCAGCAAATAAAACACTGGAAATTTCTGAAGTACCAGAACTTAAAGTATTAAATGAAAACACCTTAGTATCAGTTAAAAATACCGATCAAAAGTTATTGCATAAATATTCTTCGTGGGATAAATTGAAAAGAGTTGTTGCGTATTTGTTACGATTCAAACACAATGCTACCAACCGAAACAACAAACTGACAGGTTATCTTACTACAGCTGAAGTCCACAAAGCGACTATTGTAATCTGTCGTCTAGTACAGTTGAATGAATTTATTGTGGAATACGACATCCTAAAGAAAAGTAAAGAATGCAACAGTAAAATACAAAGTTTATCTCCCTTCATTGATGAAAATGGATTGATACGTGTTGGCGGACGACTGAAAAATGCTAACATTAGTTCCCAAGCAAAACATCCGATTTTGCTACCCAAGTCACATGTTATCAGCAGTCTTATCATCGATGATTATCACCTGAAATACTTTCATGCCGGACCGCAACTACTTCAGTCACTTGTATCACGACAATTTTGGATTATTTCTGCCAGAAGCATTATCAGATCTCGTATACATAAATGTATGACGTGTTTTCGACACAGACCTAGAACTGTGTATCCACTAATGGGAAACCTTCCGGAACCGCGTGTAAATCCCGCACCTTGTTTTCAAACTTCCGGTCTGGACTATGGTGGACCTTTTCAAGTAAAAATCCACACTTTAAGGAGAGCACAAATTGTGAAAGTATATTTGTGTCTGTTTGTTTGTTTTGCTACTAAAGCAATACATGTTGAAGTGGTTACAGATTTGACCACTGATTCATTTGTCGCAGCTCTTTCACGCTTCGTTGCGCGCAGGGGCGCCTCTTCAGATATCTATCTTGATAACGCCACAAATTTTGTCGGCGCTTCAAACCAATTGAATAGGGTAATTAGAAACCTTATTAACAATAAGAACACAAAGGATGAAATAAATAAGTTGTCTCTTCATCATAACATCAATTTTCATTTTATTCCGCCTTCAGCCCCGCACCAAGGGGGGATTTGGGAAAGTGGAATAAAGAGTGCTAAAACTCATCTTAAAAAGGTAATTGGTGAGAAAATATTGACATTGGAGGAATTTCAAACATTAACAATATCTGTGGAAGCGATACTCAACTCCAGACCACTTTATCCAATATCTACCGATCCTTCTGAACTAGACGTCCTAACACCTGGACACTTCATTATCGGTAGGCCTATGGTCTCTTTACCCGAAAATAATTATGAAGCGATCCCACTGAACCGCCTAAAACGATGGCAATGTGTGCAAGCTATGAAGCAACAGCTTTGGAAACGATGGCAAACAGAGTATTTACATACACTACAGCAAAAAGCTAAATGGACTAAAAATCTACCTAACATTGAAGTTAATGACTTAGTTATCATTCATGACAGTTCATCTGCCCCCCAGTCTTGGTCACTGGGACGAGTTACCGCAACACATCCAGGCACTGACGGAGTTACCCGGGTCGTCACTCTCAGGACCGCTGCTGGAACTCTCACTCGACCTGTCGTAAAGGTCTCTCCCTTGCCCAAATAGTGTGACTTTTTCAACATAAAGAGAGCATATTTTCATATTAAGTGTTTCTTGGTTATAATTTACCTATTTGAATAAAAATAAAACAACAAAAAACATGTTTATATTTTTCGTGTGAAAGTACATAAACTTTAACTCAACCTTTGAACTGTGTGATTTAAACTACATATAAAAAGTAAACACATATTTACTTGACTTATTTTATTTTGCGAATCTCTGTGAGATTCACGGCCGGCGGTATGGACAGTATTTATTTCTACAGAATTAAAAACCAGCAAACTAACAATACAAGGCAGATAAGATAATCCACAGATAATCCACAGATATTCCACAGATAATCTTTCGTCGTCTTATTGAATTTGCATGCATATTTTATTCGTTTCTGATTGGTCAGTTCCAAAATAGTTAGAGTAGGGGTAAAGGACGCTTACCCGATTTTAATGTTTTTACGCCAGTTCCGAGCTAAACTTCATGACGAACTCCCGCGTCGCGCGGTACATTTAAATTCTCGTGGTTTTCCACAGTCAGCTTTAAATTAATATATAAATATCGTTCGTTCCATAATTTGCACTACGTCAAATTACGAATATAAACTCTCGTTGTTAAATTTAGTGTTAAAATAAAAACAATTACCGGTACCTCTTTATTGTCCATACGCGCTATTGACAGTAGCCTACGTTTTAGTTATATTTTTCGTACGAAAAGTGAATTGCCTTTTAACTTATGTGAAAGTGCCGGACTGTGACCATAAAGTGCGCATCTTCATCCTGTGAACCAACGATAGGACGACGTGACGTCACGACTTAGCTCATGCCCGACGACACCTGCTCTTCGCTCATCACTCCTCCAGCCCTGGTCCCACAGAAGGCGCCTTCTCCCCCTAGCTGTGAGGCCCCTATTCCCCATGCAGAGAGGCCCTCAACCCACACCTAGACGACAGCTCGCCACTACTACCCAGGTGCATCGTATTTCAACGCAAATGGACCAAAGGTACTCTTCATTATCCATTATTTCTCTCTTTTGCGAATCATGTCAACTCGAGTGCAGTTTAGGCATATATCATAAACTATAATGGCCCAACTTGTCTGATGTAGCTTATCCGGTAATATTCTGTATGAGTTTCGCGCTATACAGATAACAGATTCCGCCGGTTGCGTATATCGCGCAAATTTTAAGGATGGACAATTATTATTTCCCTTTTTGTAAGACACGCACCGTATTGTACAATGCCTTATGTAATTATAATAAATTATAAATATACAAACTATAATGTTACAAGTCAAATTTCTGTACAATGGTTAATAAACTAAATTTATTAAATATTAAGTGATTATAAATATTAATAAATATGTAATAACTAATCAACATGACATAATAATAAATCAAAGTAATAATAATAATAATAAATCAAGACATAGTAATAATAGATCAAATAAAAATATGAACAGTTTATACGAGTAGCCCATATTTATCAATTTGTGAAATTACTTAATTTGACTATATGTCTTTTCATAGGCCACTTTATTAAATAACGGTTATATGTCATTTGATTCTATTCAACGTACAGGACCTAAAATAAAAATGTTCACTAACTCAGGTCCACCCACCTAAAACGTTGCTCAAAGAAAGGTCACTTCTCCGAATGTTAACCGTTGGATCTAATACTTGGTAGATGATCCGATACAGGACTTTTTTCCCGAGTTATTTTCGAAAAAATATTCTTTGTAAATATTATTTTTCAACTAACATAAAGCTGTTTGAAATTCCCTTCATTCAAGTAAGTTGACGTTGATAAAAAAGAAAGCTGTTGTATACTTAGTTGGTACATTTCACGATACGGCATGTAACCAAAAGAAGACGTATCTTTATTATGATAAGAATTTCTTGATTTTTGTTCGGCGATTTTAGACCCCTTAAACTAATTAATTATTGTACATACATATTTGGGATCAATTGAAAGCTCTTACTCTCTAAATGTGCGTTTTGGGATTTCCATCAACTCTCGACCACGAGGCTTTGCCTCACGAGCGCTCCAAGGTTCATTATTAATCTTATGGAGTTATTTTTATTTAGTTAGTCAGCTGATTTTTATGTAAATAAACTTTTAAAACGTCTGACTCTCTGCTTGCTGGATCCCCGTGCGAAGAGCGGGACTTCTGCTAGTCACAATAATTCAGATTATATTTACACTTTCATCACATTCAAATACAAGACGTTAAATGTAAAAAAAGTAATGGCAAAAGTATAGCCTACACAGAAGATTTTTATTAGTTATTTACTATTCCAAAAAGTTTTTTCGTTTTTCCCTTCATTTTTTACCACTGCCGGTGAATTCAATTACCAATACATACATATTTTTAACCGGTTGGGATGGTGAACAAAATCGTTTTTACTCCATGTTACAGGAACTAGAACAAATGAAACCAACTGATTACGAGTTTTAAAAATAATAATCTGTATAAGTAAATTATTCAACAGTAATAGTAATTAACAATATTGATGAGAAATCAACATTCAGAATCGTTTATATAAAAATAAATGCAAACAAATATTAATAGATTAAAATATTAATTCATGCTATTTGCCTCCTGAATTGTCTGTATGACTTAAAATATAAGGTTAAGAACCTTGTTGTCATCAATCCTCCAGTTTATATTAATAGTTTAGCGACTGTTTTGTCCCATTATTAAATCCTTATGTATCACAGAAGAAAAAACTGTCATCGTCTTAAGGTTAAAAACATTTCAACACTACAACACTTCAAGTGTGTATTAAAATAATTGTAACCTCAAGACAATGACAGTATTTTTTTCATTATAAGGATTTGATAATGGGACGAAACTAGGCCCGCAACTAGTAACCTAATAAACTGGTGAATTGTTGAAGACAAGGTCTTCCTTACTTTTTAAGTAAAATATTCAATAATTTGGTCCGTGTTGACTTTTACATGCTTTTAAACAGCATAAAATAATCTGTTATACTGTTATAAAAAGGTAGTTATAAAAATAACTTGCAAAATAATTTGTTCATTAAGACTTAAAACACAAAACCAAATAAAACAATAAAAATCTAGTTTTTTAGGAGACACATTATCTCAAATCAATGTGTTTTAGCGAATATCTCATATAAGAAACAAGCTATTACTGTAATCGGTACGGTAAGACCTAGGCCCGGGACCATGATAACTTTATATATATATATATAAAACTTAAATATATAAATGTTACATATATATATATAAATTTGAACGAATGGTGTTTTTGGCATCTGGGGGCCTCAAAACATAAAGTTATCATGGTCCCGGGCATAGGTCTTACCGTGTGTGTCCGTAGGCTCGATAATGTTCGTAAAAATAGTCCGATCTTGATGAAATTTGGTATACACGTGTAAGGCAGCATATATTTTAATGAGTTTGAGAACCAGAGAGGTGGCTCTATTGTAAGGGGGGTTTTGGGGGATTTTGTATCCCAAAAATGGGTTTTTTGAACTTTTTAGATATAATTCTTTTTAAACCCAAATTTTGGTTTACACCATTAAATTCAGCTGAAGCAAACAAACAATTTGGTATTTTTATCATCGCTCTAGGTCAATTGGTTACCGAGATATTGAAAGTGCTAAACACAGTACGTTGTCCAATGTTAATCTTATGATGAATAAGTACAATGTTATATCTCACTTATTAATTATATATTAATATACTAATGAAACTTGGTATATGGATTTATATGGTTGGGGTTTACTGATATTTGCATTCAAAACTCTTTTTTTTTTGTACCCTAGGCAGCAAACCTGCGTACTCAGCAGCTATAATGTTATTCTTATGGAGAATGAGAAACGTGATATTTTGATTGTTTATGAGTGTAAATTTGTAAAACTTGGAATGTTGCTTTATCTAGTGGTGATCCACTGGTATTTAAATAAAAACCCGATTTTTGTGGTCCTTGATGCAGCAAACCTGCATACTCTGTCCTAATGTTTTTCTTATGGACAATATAATGTCATATCTCGCTTATTTATGAATATGCTCTGATAAAAGTTGGTAAGTGGCTTCATGACGTAGTGAAGTACCATTTGAAATTCGCTGAGTATGCAGGTTTGCTGCAACGGGGGTATTTTGTTAATAATATGTAAAATATCAATTATGTGATTTAATTCAGCCCAAACTCGACTTAACTTGATGACTTTAATTCCAGCAAACACTTCCCTGATCATAAATATCGCGTCCCAATCTCAAATCTTAGTTCTTACCTGTACTTTCACTTGAGCGTCCATTGCGGCCGAATTTCGTATCGTCAGTTGTTTATTCTAGTTTATAATGAAATAATAAAAAACAAACAAGCCGATGAAAGCCTTTAAATAACTCTTTCATGTGAGGTCAATAAAATCTCCCAAATTAATTAATAAAAGCAGAATGTTAAAGTTGTGCAGGTTTTTATGAACCCCTTGCATATTTTTTTTTTAATTTCAAGAATATATTTTGTTACCAACTACATCAACGGTAAAACTCATTGCAATATTAAAATTATTGCTATCAAAACTAATCTAATCACAGATTGTATTCTCAATTCAAACTAATCATTTTGACATTCAAAAATAAATTAAACAAGAATAAAACTAATTTTGAAAATCAAGAGGTTCCAGCAGCCAGATAACTTTTCGTCTCAAAAGTTTCTCACGGTAAACTACTTTCAATGAACGTTTGATTTCAAAGAGTGACTCTTTATTTATTACAAACAGCTCCGACTGTTTTACGTTCAAGTTTAAATTAAGTTCAATCCTTTACAAATTGAGATTACAACATTTTAAATAACTGTTATAAACTTCAAACGACAAAAACCCTTTTTATGGGTTGATTTGTTTTGTTTTAAATATATTTAATTTATATCTATTTATACTTATTTAAGTGGAAGATAAAATTATATTTCTGTCTATGATTTATTTAATACTTTACGCACATTTTAACCAAAACCAGTGAAGTATAATTATAAAGTCAAGTATTGCCATATAAAAAAATTAAAACTATAAACTTTATAGTACTTATACAGACCGTTATATTTCAAGAATCCTTTAGTGTGTTACTACTGGATCAGTATTACCTCTTAACTACTGACTTTATCAGATAATAGTTTTGTATAAATATGAATTTGATTTGAATTTAAAAGGCCGATGAGATTTAACCTTTTAGTCCAAGTTATAAATATTTATACAGTTATAGAAAAATATATTTGTTGTGTTAGGCTCGTTTACCTTTTCTAATAAACAATGTTTGAAGTATCGTGTAGTTTTCAACAGTGCAAAATTATTAATAAAACATCCTCACTTGAACAGTCAATGGGATATTGTAGCGCCCCCGGTTGGATATAATATTGCACAACCTTATTGGTAATTCTATCTTGGGAATGTGTATTTGTCATTTACCAGCTGTTGGGCTCCAGGGAAGGGGGAGGGGGGGACAATCTTGTGACGTCACATAGTCGATATGATTCTCCACTTTTTAATAAACACAACTCCGGGCAGCTATCGTGCTCTAGATTAATGAAATATCTTTGTATGTTATGACTTCGTTAGTTTCTCAAAATGTTTCGCGCTAAATGAAATAACGCTTTAAAATGTTTCTAAATTTTATATATGTAAATTACTGACCAAAACCAGTTTTTGCAGGGGAAAAGGTAGGATAAAATTGTTTTTTCTCAAATATTCAATGAAAATAAGGTTAAGTATTAGTGAAATTTTATTTGTACCGTAAGAATAAGTGTAAGATGAATAGTAACGCCCTTAAATATTTAATTGCAGACTTAATAATCCAATTAATATGTTTTTGACAGTAGCCACTTATGATCTCTAATTGAATTATTACACTATGGTTATTGTTCTAAGCGGACTATGAAACCACGTCTGACCAAAAATAGATGAATGTTTTCTTTATACCATTGCTCCAAGGTAGTTTAGTCACAAATGGGATAGGCAGTAATGTAATTTCTTTTCAATCAAATAAAACTACCCACCACTGAAATTCCCAGTTCAACGAATACAATGCCAATAACAATTAAAAAGTACCTAGGGAAACTGTTGGTTGTTTTCGCTGAATCTCTGCTAGAGGCGTTTGGAAATTGCTACGAACGTAACTTTCTTAACCTCTCTAAAGTTTTGGCTGAGTTTTAAAAGTTTTAATAATCTGTTATAACCAAACCGACAAGGATAAATAATGTCATAAGATTTTCACTATCGACACTCTTTAGAGTGAGTGTATTAATGAATGTTGGTTTTAAAGAAATACTATCAAGGACATTTCTAGCAGTATGCCTCCGAGATACATCGACTACGCTTCGGCGGTTCCACAATACCCCTTGCGCAATACCTGAATTTTGAATCGAGCCTAAACCATCCCCCAAGTGTATACCTCAAGTACGCCTCGAGGATTCCACAATACCCCTGATGCAGTTGATTAAAGGATATAAAATGCAGTTCTCAGGACATAAAACTAAGGCTTAAGGCTTAATTAAGGTTCGCCGGTTTACCTTGGGAGGACTAATTTTTCTTGATTTCGATGAATAACCTACATGTATGCATCCGTCATACTTAAAGGAGAAGTCTTACTGTTTGCATATGATACAGCTCTCAATATTTCCGAAATTCTAATAATCGATTAGAAATATAATCTTTCATTAAAATGGGAAAATGTTTTATACTTAATAGTTTGATGGTAAGTGATTTAAAATCCTCAGCATTACAATATAATAAACAATTTAAAAGCTACGACTCAAAATTTTCTACTTGATATCTCAACCATCGGCCATTGGCATCTGCGTATATATTTCTAGGTTTAACATTAAATAAAATCTGTCATGGTCACCTCACTTTAATAACATTTGCAAAAATCAGTTCAGGAATTTATTGTCTTGAAATGTCTGTCTAAATGTTGCACTGACAAAAATAGTATGGTATATTATGCATATATCCATTAAAATATAAGGACTAATTACATGGGGCTTGAGCCCAAATGGAAAAATTGTTTTTAAAAATCATAAAAAGCTATAAAAACTCTTTGTCAAGTCTCAATAAGAACATCATTCAAACCATTAATTATAAAATTTAATATTTTAACATTATATGTCCATTTTTTTCAAGCAGCAAGGTACATTTGAACCTTTAAAAAATTCCTTAAGAATTAAAATATACAAATATGACAACTTTTTTTCAACGCCAAAGGCATTTTTGTTAAAAGAGTTCACAAACGCCTTTTAGGGAAAGCGGTCCAAACCCCTCAAATCTTTGTGGGCACCCCGGGATTTGAACCCGTGACCGTGACTCCTTGAACCGAAGTCCAAAACGCTAACCGTTAGACTAGCGGCAGTTCAAAAAGAAGTTAAAGCAATACATCATAGCAAAGTTTCCATAAAAAAATATATGGCAACAACAAGTATACAATATTAGTTATAACAAATCAAAAGTTTACAATTTTAAGACTGGATCAAGATTGTATTAATTATTGTTAAAAGTATATATTTTTTTAATATAGTGTTAATCACAAATTAAAATTATGGTAATTAAGACTTATTCCAATAATTAAACGCGTGTATTCCTACTTTAAATATTAGGAGAATTTATTAAATCAGTATAATTAACAGACAAATACCTGAAACATAGTGGGCTTCTCAGAAACGACATTCTGCAATAAAAACCGGAAATTTTATCGTCTATGCTCTTTAAACTTGTGATCTCTTCTGTACTCAACTAATGCAATGATTATAGGAATTCGTTCGATAAATTTTATCTATAGCTGAAATAAGAAAGGAATGCACAATTATATGTAATATTATGTTTCAGTTGTGGTAAGGTTTTCTCGACCACTTCAACTTTGCTTAATAACAAACAATCTTCATCATATGTTGTAACGGCAAGTAGCTTCTCAAAAACAGCTGATACAGTGAGTAATATATTACGGGTTGATACATGGAGTCATATATAACCGGCTTCAGTGTAGACTAACATATTAGCAGCATTTAGTTGACGCATGAGGGTCTTTCAGCCCTGTTGTTAGACATGGACTATGATTTAAATGTCACGACAGTATATTAAATCATTGGAGTCTTACGTTTACAAATAGGCCTACACAAACAACTTTTTTGAAAACTTGAGAGTCCCGTATTCAAATCAGTGGTCTTACATATCAGAATGTAACAATGAATTAGCAACTTACGATGAGCTTCCCTCACGAAACCCGTGAGAAGGAACGAATGAAATGTATAAGATACTAAATTACAATGAAAAGTGAATATACCTTAACTTGTGCAACTACTGAATTTTCAATTTTGATTCAATTTTTTGTTGCATTGGCAAATCTTTTTACCATCTGGATTAATGAATAAATTTATGTTTTGTATACATTTATACATGCCAGTAAATTATTATGTTCGATCTGATAAATATTAATGTCCATAAGAGTAACACAGGGAATTTGAATGTCAGTTCAGAAAGCGACATCATCGCTTTGTCAATATAAAGTACGTAATTATGGAGAGTGGGTTTTTTGCGTTCAATAATTTAATAGTGATACCGGCCTTTTACCACTTTGAGTAACTGTTTTATGGGATTTTTTATTTGGGAAGTTAAAAATATCTGGTTGGTATTTTACTGATAAAAATCAGCATTCGGAGGGTATATCCATGTTCTCCTGCGTATTCTGTTCATCAGTCAATAGTTCTTGTGAAATATAGTCCCTAACCTACCTAGATGGCCATGTATTGATTGACCTTGGGCTTTCCTTTTCGATTTAAATGGAGAAGCGAAAGTAGAAGAGAAGCTTGTCATACTCTATCCAGTTAATTTTGTTGTGCCCAGTGTCCACGACGAAGAGGTAAATATTAGTCCAACAAGCCGATATGGGTCTTATAACTTCCTTTCTTTTGGAGTTAGTATCAAAAATGGCATTATCCTTTTTGTTCATTTCTTATGATCAAAATAAGACAAAGGTAGCCTGTGAACACTTCTCGCGAACACGCCCGATCATTCGGCCGAAATCCGAATGTTCGGAGTATTCGCGAGAAGTGTGGGAGCTGCACGAACATTTGAATACACACCGGAACACACGGGACGGAATGTTCAGTGAAAATTCGGGAGAACGTTCGGCCGAATGTTCAGGCCTGTTCGCGAGAAGTGTGGGACCGCCTCAACGTGAAGCTTATTAGACGATTTGAGATATTTTATAGAAATGCTAAGTATAACACTGTTTTTTTTTAACTTATATTAAATTAACACTGTAAAGATGTCAAGCGTTCTGGAAAGGTTTTTGTTGAGATAACTTTCGATCTCAACTAAAAGTTTAAATTGAATAGTTTTCCTTTGAAAATGTTGGTTGCTAATATGCCTTTTATGTCGCCTTCTTTGCTAATATAACTAAAAGAATTTGATGATTTGGTTGGGAAACAAGGCAGATACACAAAGCATTTTTACCATAAACTTTACCTACTTAGGTGACCTTCGTTGCTTGAAATGTCGTAATAATCAATACACTTAACCAACAATTAAATTGTTTTAAATATCCATTTATTCTTATATGGATATTCATCGTAGATAAGTTAAAAACATTAGTTCAAAAGATATGTTCAAGTTGTTGAATATCACCTCTCTCTTAAAGTTTTAAGTAAAAACTTAGCAATATATTTTATCAGCAAATGAAAAAATTCTTAAAATACAATTTAAACCATATCACATTGAAAGGGTAGCGTAGCGGGGGAATTAACTGTAATAGGCACAAAGCTGTGCAGTGTTTAGCCTTAACATTGTCAACGCTGGCTTAGCCCCAGGTGTTTCGGATGTAGTTGTTTTGTTCATTATCTATATACTATTGTGCATGAAATATTGGATATAATTGCCACGATGACACATTTGGGCAGATTTTTAAGTTTTTTAACCTAAAAAATGTATTCCAACAAATTTTGGTGATACTATCCTTTATTATAATGTGCAACATTTGCTTTTAATGTATAACAATACAATGTAAACATGATATAAGATAACAGGGGACAAAAGTAATTTAGATCTAAGTTTAAAAATGTAATTATCTTTCATCTAAACTCCCTTATTTTTCTTGCAGTCAAGCATTATTTTATTTCATGACCTATTTTGAACATTGAGTTGTTAAATTAAAGGAGGTTTCCTCTATATTATTAAACATAATTGTATCTCGTACCTCAAAGTGTCCTTGATATTACTATGAAAGAAAGATTTATTAGATCTATGTCACATTTCTTTGACCTTATTCATGACACTTAACTAAAACCATTATTTTTCCATACTATTAAAATAAAAGTGATGTCTGACTGTCGTCACGTATGTTTCGTTTTAGCATCTAAACTAATTGAGGTTAAAATTTTTGTTAAAGTAGTTAAAATATGTGCTCCTTATCGCTATAATTATGTTTAAAATTCCCGTAGAGCTCCGCGCCACGGATATTTACAATTCCAGTATTATTCTTATGGGTAATTACTTTAATTTTTTCAAGTGATTCCGTAAACAGATGTTCATTATCCAAAATATTTCACGCGCGAAGTCTGATACTGTAAGAATTCAAAGATATCTCTAACCACAACATGTAAATATGTTTATTACATTTTAAGGTTGTCCCGATCTGCATTTAAATCCGCAAAATACACTTGGGGGTGTGATGAGAACCGTACACCGGCTAATTGTAAATTTTGTAAAATTCAATTGTAAAGTAAACTATTTTTAACATTGATTGAAGTACAATAATCGTATTTCAATGAATGATTAAATTTGTGACCGTTCCTTGAAGCGAAACTAATTTCCAAATCAGTTTTACGAAATAGAACTGTTCCAATTCACTATTTCTGTTATCTTATCACTGCTTGAAATGTAAATCTTTCTGATGAATTTCATTTAGAGTCGTAGAAGTAAAACAAAATTACAGGTTGGCTTGTATTTAAAATTCAATAAATATAACATCTTATTTTAATATTATATTGGAAATAACATAGAGATTTAAACATTCACAATATACGGCATCACATGGTACTGTATAACAATTGGTTTAGGACCACGCGATTTCATTATATCTCATTTTCACAAATATTTTATGGACTAAACTAATGGATTTTAAACTAACGAAGCTCCTGTGATACAACACCCATACCCACAGACATCATATATAACAATTCGAAGGTACACAGACAATATTGTAACCATAACTTAAAATCAAGAACTTCAGAGCTTGAATAATGAAAATGTAAATGCTGTTAAATTAAAAGTAGAGTATTATTTTCAAATCCGAAGTTGATTTACCGACACAAACGCCATTGTTAACGTAAGACCTCATAAGTCGTTGTCAGTCAGTATTACTCGAGTCAAGAAGGCTTATATTGTGCCTACCCAGACTCAATCCGCTTATCAGCCTCATTACGAACCCTAAAGCTGGAATTATAAGAAATAGATATAATACCTATAAACTAACATGTATTCTACGATATAATACGATAGTAGTATTAGCATACTAGCACTCATTGTCAAATATCTGAATGAAGAAAAAATGCGTCTTTAACATGGGTATTGACGTATTTATATTTGTAACTGTAACTACAAGCTTATATTTAGAAAATAAATTTATTTGTATTCTACATTTAGGTACAACAGCAGAAATAGTGATGCGTACTAACCACGTTAAAGATTTACTGTCATTTAATATAATCTGTGATTAATGAAAGTACAAATTAGACCTAATAAATTCAAAAATGTGAAAGATTTCAAGCTTTATCACCCTAACTGGGTTGTACAACAATATTCACAATATTTACATGTGTTTATATTGTAGTTGAGAGAGCTCTCTATTAAATACTTGTCTCCACTTTCGAAACATATCTATTTTTGTTTTCTAAATAGGTGGATATACAGCTTAAGTTGGGTTCTGAACCACCAGGCATAATCTTGTAGCTAACCTTGGTGATTGTAGGGGATCGAACCCGGAAACTTACAAACTAAAGTTACGATCTCTAACCACTAAATCATTCCGCTCTCTTACCAAACGATAAAGTGGGGTCATAAATGTTTATGTAGTTTAAAGCTCCCAAAATTACACTCGCTTATGCAGTAGGCCTATGTCTGATAGTTGTTACGATTCACTCAATGTATTTATAGTTGGGAAAATAATATCTAAACCTGAACGATTGAATGATGTCTCAACCGAATAAATTTCACCAGAGGTATATATATTTGTTCAAGTATTGAATTAGTTTAAAAGTACTGTGTAGTATAAAAGTGCTTTAGTAAGGTTTTAACCAATTTCGAGAATTAAAAAATACTTTTAAATATTTACAACGCAAAGCCTGGTTCTTCGGACAGTTCGTCTGTGACTTCCACTGGACCGATTTACACGCGTTTTATCCTAAACATAGAATTCCATGAGACAGCCATAAAGGTTAATATTATTTAAAACCTGAAACATACTATACTATACCCAGAAAACGTACTATACCCAGAAAAAGAGTGTTTTTATGATACAATAATAAACCTAAAATCGAAATTTTTAAACTGTTTAAATCGTTGCATATAAACAACAATATATTATTTGCTATAATGCAGATTGTTTACTGTTATTCATTTATAAAATACTATCACTAAATATTACAATTATTTTTAAGTCTTATGAAAACGTTATTTCATGCAAAAAAATAGCCTGAGTATCCCCATACTCAGTTTTAACACATATTACAAGTCTACAAAAACAAATAAATTTGAACCAATTTGTATATTTCTTGTTATAATTTACAAACCGCCCAGATTTGCCATCATTTGTGCGTAATGCATTCTATTGTTTAATATCCTAAACAATTGTATATTCTATTGTTTGAACCTTTGAAAGTATCTTCTGCTTATGTAAACATCTGGTCAAATAAATGGAATGTACTTAAGAATATCATTAATACTTTAACGTCCCGTGAGGCGGAGCCCTTAGGTCACATCACAAAATTCTTTCTTAGTCCACTCCTACAATAGGCTATATACGCTAAATGTCACGCTTCTTGATCCACCGATTTAGGCTGTGGGTTGTCAGTCAGTGTTTATACGTTTACTAAGTAGCGATTGCCTACTTTCTTTGATAATCCTTACAGGATTTTATACGTCTTTGGTATTTTTTTTACATTTTGCACTTATTTTCCTTTTTTATTTATTTCTGTTATGACCGCTAGCACTGAAACCAACTTTATTCCAACTTTAGGTGATGTAAATTTGTTGTTCCGTTCTGTTTTTTATGGTTTATTGAAAAATGAAGAGTACCGTTTAAAGTTACGGTGTAAAAACTACAAATAATTCATTGTTGGTGACTTTTCTGCTAGAATATTCAATCTTAATATGATATCCGTCGAATTTCGATAAGCACCAACCAGTTATTTATTTTGTATTCATGCAATTACAAAATAGTAGCAGGATTTTCAGTAAGATGCTTTGGTTGGTACCCTTAATTTTACTTTGTTGGTTGACATGTCTCTTAGTGTGTCGAACTTATCTATGAAAACAACAGGGGCATTACAAAACTGTAAAAACTGTAAATAACAGTACTGATGATTTATAACGACCAGGACTTAAGATTCAAACCCATGTCAGAACAAATGCCGTGGTTCCAAGGATCACCGTGCCCAGCATAATGCCTATGGTATACACGCACGACAAATTTGCCTTAGACTTAGCTAACGTAAACCTTTTCATCCCTAAAGGAAATTGGAATAATATTTATAGTCAGATATATATTTTAGTTTTACACCTTAAACTAAATGACCAGTAAATCGATATAAGGTACTTCTATTTATTATGATATCCATTTGAGTCCATTTGAAATTTTAAATTCGTTATTTCCATATTTTCATTACATTGAAATTGTAACAATAAGCAGATATACAAGATTATTAAACAAAAGGCTGCTCATATACATTTGGCTGCACATGTTTGGCTAATATATGGAGTTTTTACGAAGATATAACTGGAGATATTACTTTTGTTTCGTGGCGTAGCGAACACCTCTGGTTTGTTGCTCTGTTCTCACTCATCATTCACATCGTGGTAAATATGTTTAATTTTTCAATATTTTATAGATGTTAAGTATGTAAATGTTTTAGAAAAGGTAAATAAAGTTATAAGTCCCTAGGTGTTGCCGAGAGTGAGTTTAGTTAAATCACTTTTCTAGCGCGATTGTTCTCTAAATGTCCCTTGAGACACTGAAATAGAATCCAGACTCTATATTTTTCTATGAATGTTCTAAAAGAAAAGAAAGCTGCGCATTCTCATGAGTTGAAAGAGTATTATGTTTTATAATGGTTAACCTAGGTGAATTATATATATTAAAATTGAAATAATTATATTAATAGGCAAGCACAAAACTTTCCCTCCTTTTTTTCTTAATGTGTGTATATCGTGGAAATATTCTTGCACGCCGTTATAAAGTTATTTACGTGTCGATGTGCACAAACCCCTGTTTAATTTACATCGGTTCTCAGGGCCAGGCCCTCATGTTTTCAAAGTTTCAATGTTTATCTCATGGAAGAACAGTATTTGAGTGAATACTGTTATTTGACAGCTATTGATAGAACAGATGTTTTAGGCAAAAGGTAAATATAAAGTCTCGTTACTGCTGGAATGATAATGCCCTTTTGTTATACGTTTTAACCTCAATAAAAAAATAAACCCTGGGTGAGGTAGGATGAGGGGGAGAGAGCGCAACAGGACATTAAAGATATTAAACCTACGAGGTTACGATATTAGGATGTACGAGATATTAAACAAATTTATTTACTTATTTGCAAATAAGTATCATGTTACTGGTTCAAAGGGTTTTGTATTAATGCAGTAGTACAGTATAGTAGGATAAAATATTCACGCAAACAGCCTTTATTCGTTAAATAATATTTGGTCGAATTTCGACCACCGGGTGGTCGCTAGTAGGCCCTATATATTATTCAATTCATAACTTTCTCAACATATAATGTTGTTCACAATAACAACGAGGATGCAAAAGGTGACACATTTTAACAATAAAGGAGGTAAATCTGTCCAATACATCAGAATTGATATATGTGTCACTTGATCGTAACATTTCCCATTTGACAGCTTGCAAGGATATTTAACCTCTTTGAATATGTAAGTTGCTATCACAAATAGAAGCACATAACATGTATTTCATCTTGTAGAAGTACTAAACATAACGATCTAGAGAACAGTCAGGCTCTGAAAGCGTTGCAACGTGGTTGGTATTTATAACCAGTAATCAAATGGGAGATGATATTTTATCGTAAAAGAATTCGTCAAATTATTTTTAATATGCAAAATTTAAGTTAGTTGCATTTATGTATATACTAGATGTTACCAGCAGGTTTCGCCCCGCAAATGATTTATAAAAGCTATGACAGTTGTCTGCGCTGCGTTCTGTAATTAGCTCGTGAAACTACTACGAATCAAGATCAGTTGTTTTTTTTCATCAGCTCAAACAAAAATGAATGTCCATAAGGAATACATGGGAACTCTGAGCCCCATGGGGCAAAGCCCTATAGTATTTTTGCAACTTCAATATGCCTATGTGTTACTCAGGACTCAGGACCTCTCTGCCAAATTTCAGCTCAATCAGTCCACTGGTTAGAACGTAATTGAGCCACAAATATGTAATGTAAACAAACATACAAATAAACTTACAAACTTTCACATTTATAATATTAGTAGGATAGCCACAGTAATATGTTATGCTAAGTTGTTTTTGTCAAAGGTAACCCTCTGTTATTTCTAATCGGAATTCTATATTTAATTTAAAAACCAAATTTGAAAGTACAATGTTCAATTGTTTATATTTTATTGTGAGGGGGTACGAGACGCTTTAAAATTCGACGCTTTAAAAGTTGTCGTGATTAGCTTATTTATAAATTGGTTGTAAAATGCTATTGACAAAGTAATACAAAGTTTATCAAGGCATTCAGATTTAACAAACAAAATATAACTCTTAAATTAATAAAATAGTAACACAGTTTGTAGAAATAGAGTAATAAATGTTAAATAGTTTAAAAAAGGTTTCTAAACCTATTTGAAAGGTTTTAAGTTGATAGTTCCGAATCCGAGTCTAAAATGGCAGTACAATATATTTATAAAATATAGCTCTGTTAATTGGCTATTGACTTATACCACACAGCGTATCTCGATTCCAAGCAACTCCCCCACGTAAAGGGTCCCACATCCGGAAAAATCCGCTGCTTTATAATAGTTTAAATTCGTATATAAGAAATTTAAATTTCAGACATTGGACGGTCAGACAAAAGTAGATGTGGTCAAAAACAGCATATCAGACGATTGTTTTGGTCGGGTATATAATATTTTTATCAGCAAAGCATTGTGACCTATTAAATCAAATGGACTTAGAAACGTGGAATTTATAGCCCAGCAAAGTTTGCAAATATCTTCAAGTTTACGGAACAAAGCAAACTTCCGCGGCTTTATTTGCCACAATAGTCAGCCGTGGTATCCGAAACACCGGAAACGGACGTCGGTCGTGGGTTTGTCATCTTTGTAATAGTTTGACAGAATCAGAATGTCGTATTGATCTAGTTCTGCTATAAAAGGAGCGCTTCTCTTAACTTTCAATACCAAAACACTTCAGTTGTCTGCTTTTGAGTTTAGTGGCTGTTTCCCAAAGTATACATTGAAATCTGAAATTTCCTGATGGAGAAGCCAACATCAAAGCATTACACCAAAGCGCCAAAGCGGAAATTAAAGCTAAAATACGAATCAATACATATGTTAGTTTAAGATTAGAGTTCTATCAGGGGAAACAATTTAGTGTTACATAAAATGGCCTTCTATTTTATCTAATCAAAAGTTGTTACTGCTTTGGAAGTGGTGCAGATTATCAATTTAAAACAATACATGTTATACATCAATAAAGCTAACCATGTCATATACCATGCCAACTATAATAACGTTAATAACTTTAATATGTCCTGTTCAATTTCAAGCAAACACAAATACCGTAGAAACTTATGTGTATATACATCAATCGTCCCAAGTAAAATATAGGAAGTACTGCAGTAATAATAGCATTAACATATTTCTCCAATCAAATCATAACCGATTATTCTTTATTCAGATTATATGACAGTTATATCAAAGTAATATTTTCTCCCAGCCTTCATTTGAAGAACTTCAAATCGAGTGCCGTAATAAGTATTACTCCACCACATTCGTAATTTTAGTAATGTAAAATAAAGTTTTCATTTCAGGACTAAATTTCCACTGACCATCAGCTTTGCTTTTAAAAGAGATAAACAACAAAATGATTAAACTTGTTTCAATCTCTTTGAACAAGATGGAGTTCCCAAAGAAGTTTTATGTGATTAGTGTGATTAGATAAAGTTTCAATAGTAAATCCTTCCTGTCTCTGTTAAATAGGAAGTAGTTTTAAGAACTTGAAATTCGCCTAGTGCAAGAAACTAAGTAAGTAGTTTTAAAACTAATTTAAATTAAATTACTAAACTTGGCTATTCGGTTAAAATAAGGGAGTTTATATGGAAGGATGATGGTGCATACTTTATTTAGGGGCAAGTACTCGTTTTTAACAAAAACAGTGTAGAATATATGTTTTAGCGAATTTCCCCTATAGGGAAGAAGCTATTACCGTAGGTCTCATGGTAAGACTTAAGCCCGAGACCATGATAACTTTTCATTTTGAGGTCCCCAGATGCCAAAAACACCATTCGTTCAAATTTTTATATATGTATATATATATATATATTTATATATATATATATATATATATATATATATATATATTTATATATATATATGTGTCCGTAAGCACGATAACTCTCGTAAAAAAGGTCCGATCTTAATGAAATTTGGTACAAATGTGTAAAGTACCATTTATTTGAACGAGTTCGAAAACCAGATGAATCTCACCATCCGAAGGTGGGTTTTTGGGGGGTTTTGTACCCCAAAAATCTGTTTTTTTGGGTTTTCACATTTAATTTAAATTTAAATCAAATTTTAATTTATACCATTGAATTCAGCTTAAAAAAACAAACAATTTGGTATTTTGATCATTGCTCTACGTCAATTGGTTACCGAGATATTGAAAGTGCTAAACACAGTACGTTGTCTAATGTTATTCTTATGGAGAAAAAGAAAAATTGTATATCTCGCTTATTTATGAACATAAACTGGCGAAATTTGGTATATGGCTTGATCTGGTTATGGTTTATTGTTGTTTGCACAAAAAAACAATTTTTCGCCTATGGCTCCTGTAGCAGCAAACCTAGGTACTTGGTCCCCATGTTATTCTTATGGAAAATACTTAAAATGTTATATATCGCTTATTTATGAATGTATATGGATGAAACTTGGTATGTGACTTCACTAAGATGAGTTCTATTGATATTTGCATAAAAACCCATTATTTTGTTGCCTTGTTGCAGCAAACCTGCATACTCATCCCCAATGTTATTCTTATGGAGAATAATTAATATTTCAAATATCGCTTGCTTGTGAATTTATTTCTTATGAATCCTGTTAATCGTTTTAATGTGTTATGTTATAAAAATATTCATTGGAAATTCGCTGAGTATGCAGGTTTGCTGCGACGGGGGTATATATATATATATATATATATATGTGTGTGTGTCCGTAAGCACGATAACTCTCGTAAAAGAGGTCCGATCTTAATGAAATTTGGTACAAACGTGTAAAGTACCATTTATTTGAACGAGTTCGAAAACCAGACAAATTGCACCATCCGAAGGGGGGTTTTGGGGGGTTTTGTACCCCAAAAATGTTTTTTTTGGAGTTTTCACATGTAATAATCATTTAAATCAAATTTTAATTTATACCATTGGATTCAGCTTAAAAAAACAAACAATTTGGTATTTTGATCATTGCTCTACGTCAATTGGTTACTGAGATATTGAAAGTGCTAAACACAGTACGTTGTCCAATGTTATTCTTATGGAGAAAAAGAAAAATTTTATATCTCGGTTGTTTATGAACATAAACTGACGAAACTTGGTATATCGCTTCATCTGGTTGTGGTTTGTTGTTGTTTAAACAAAAAACTACTTTTTCGCCTATGGTTCCCGTAGCAGCAAACCTAGGTGTTCGGTCCCCATGTTATTCTTAAGGAGAATAATAAATATGTTATATCTCGCTTATTTATGAATGTATAAGGATGAAACTTGGTATGTGACTTCACTTAGATGAGTTCTATTGATATTTGCATAAAAACCCATTATTTTGTGTTCCTTGTTGCAGCAAACCTGCGTACTCATCCCTAATGTTATTCTAATGGAGAATAATGAATATTTTAAATATGGCTTGTTTATGAATATATTTCTTATGAATTCTGGTAAGAGGCATAATGTGTTATTAAGACATATATTTTCATTGGAAATTCGCTGAGTACGCAGGTTTGCTGCGACGGGGGTATTTTTAGTGCAGGATTGTCGATGAACCTATTAGAAATTATTATCATTCGTGTGTTGACTGAACGAATTTAAAGTGAATATGAACCTGCAGGATGTCTCACTTTGTGTGTTTGACCTATCCCCATTGTAATTTAAACTATTGACATTAACAATGTAACAAATTCCAAGTTTAACTACTCTATTCCCAGAAAACGTAGTTATAGATCTTTCTTCATCTTTAGTGTAAATATCTGAACTGGTACTTTAGTTAATACAGGACTCTTTCTGACTCTTTCCAACGATGTATTGTAACCAAACTGTGTTCCTAATTCTCAATATGATTTGCATTATGTATCTTGGTGTTTAGTTTCCATGGACATTTCAGAATAGCTTACTTCAATTGCTCTGCACTACCGGTTAATTTGAACCTGTTATGTGAACTGAATGCCTTAAGTCAAATGTGGTCGATTTAAATAAAATGGAACACAATATTTAATGTACGTTGCTGCGTTTTTGTATACTGTCGTACTTTTGATAGCAACTGTAATGCAAGTTCTTAATCCATTCATTAAATATTACCAACATCCATACTACTGGTACATAGGCTCTCTCGCTTGTGTCTGAAAATTACCTTTATTTCGCAAGTGATTTCCTTGGCTGTCAATGTTCTAACTGGTTTATTTCTCTTAATTGTCTTAATTCCTTCTCTCATTAATTTTTGTTGCAGCGGCTCGCTGTTTGTTATTATTAACTGAGTTATTTACGATTTCGTAACCCAAATTAGCTTTGAAAAAGCATTTCGTAACCACCTCTGCAGAGCTTTGAGTAGAGTGGTCTCATTAAAAAGATGCAATAAAAAAACATGTACATGAACTTGAACTTTTTAAATTGTTTGTAATTCTTAATTGATGTGGTTTTTTTACTATACTTACAAGGGTTCTTTTCTTTGTAACTCAGGTTCATTGTACTATCCTTATTAACTGTTTATTATTATTATATATGTTTATACATATACAGTGGTGTCTCCTTAGCTCCGTTGTTAGATTTATCGCAGTTTGATTCCTATAAACATTGCAGTTTGGCTTTAACTAAATCGGATTTTCATAATTAAATAAACAAACGGGGGGAAATCAATGAAGTCAGTATTTTGAATAATTTTCAACTGAAACTGATTTGGAAATCATTAAATTGGGGATATTTACCTCTTCCAAACAAACACTTTTAAACCATTTAGGACGAAAACAAGGACTTTAACAAAAGTGTTTACTCCTCTAAGGTTCCGAGGGAAGGATTAGGTAGAGTGGTGTGGGGGCGTTTCTTCTATGACGAACTTCCTTTTCTTGTACTTATAAGGGCTTTTATCTGTCGTATTTAGGTATATGTTTGTATAATTTATTTTTACCTAGGTGTATTAAACATTGAGGATTGGTTAGATAAACGTTTTATTTTGATTTATTTATTTTAGCTATTGTACAGCATAAGTTTTTACAATGATTTCATAAACTAATTACAACGATATAACAAAGTTTGGTTTCTAAATCATTAAGGTGTTGGTTTTAGTTAATTAAAACCAGTTATGTATTTATAAACGTTTAGCTTGTCAAACATGCTTCTTCGTCATTTTGCTACATTAATAAATGTAATAATCTCTTGTCAATCGCAAAACAATATCACCATTCTTGATTTAATGTTTACCTCTAATGTTCAGCCATAGACTAATTTACACTTTTAAAACAAAGACGTAAAGACGTAAGTAATTAAAATCAGTTTCATAAAAAAATACTGAAGTTAAAATTAAATCAGAAACCTTTATATCTAACGTTCTACTAAATCACCTAATATAACTGCAGCTCATAAACGAATAATTTTACGACACATTAAGACGGAAACAAATAGTATTATACTGAAAATAAAAATAAATGTGAAGCGTTGAATAGCTTGTTGAATTATTTGTTTGAAATTTAGTACAGCGTTAAATAATGTATAAACTTTGTTTTTGTGCAGGAACGATTACTGCCTTTCAGCCTAGCTAATGTACAAGCCAAGCAATGAGTAGTTGTGCAAGGCTCCCCGTGGTGGGTGTATAGGCCCCCACCACTGACGCGTTAGTGTTGCCTCGTACGCTTCTCTTAAGCTTTCAGTTTCAAATCGCGCCTAAATGTAACACGCACAATGAAATGCATAATAACAAACATGTATATGAATCATACATATATCGATAATCGTCATGAACTTTAAGTAAAGTTGTACGTACTAAAAGTTATATGTAACTGTCTGTTATACGACTTGCATAAGACTTTTATGGATGCAAGAGATGTCTCAGGATATTGACTGTATTTTTAGGAGATTTTTAGTGCTTGTTTTATAATGATGAGTCGAATTTGAATTTATAAAAGTTGTTTTTATTTTCTTTGTAAACTTACATAAAAAATCATAGTTGTTTAACCATATTTAATCTGAAATCCTTAGTTAAACATGTTAATAAATTACCAATTTAAAGTAGTATATATTAATATATTTTTTATTCAGCTATACATATATCATGGAAGTGAATAATTTGTTGCTTTATTTTGCCTCCACATTCGCATAACAAGTTTTCTTTCAATTTTTACTAAGAAACTTAATAATAATACAGTACAATCAATGTAATGTACTATTTTTCTCGTAGTAAAATACTACTAGAGATTCCTTTTAAAGTATTCAAGTATTAAAAATATAATATCTAAAATACCAACATTTGTTATTCTTTATGTTATATAAAAATATCTATGCATACAAAAAGAGTATTCGAAATACAAATTTAGAAATTTGTAATTAGTCTTGCGTGTTTCCAGAATATTAAGCATTCAATCTATAATTTTTGGGTTGAAATTAAAAGTAATGTTATCTTTCAAAGCCTTGACACCTTATATCTATCGGTTCCACTAAAGGAATAAATTGTGCCACCATAGGCTGAAGAAGTAGGTGAGTTTTTTTTAAGTAATGTTAGTGTTTTGAGACTATGGGATTATCAAACTATGAAAGAACAGCTATTACATAATTTAAATCTGTCTTATTTTATTTATTGCTATTATACTAGTATGACATTTTACTATTTAATGTAACACCAATCACCAATCAGTAGTGATGAAGGACGAGAGTAACGAACTGTATAACCTAACTCATTGGGAACTACGCTGTCTCTATATGTATATGTACTAATTACTCAGAGCCAGGGTGGGTGCGTCAGAGCACTCAGTTGCAGCTGTGTCACGTTATCAGACTTGTGTAATTTGACACTCAATACCCTTTTTATGCAAAAGTGAGTTGAGAAATTTATTTTTAATTGACAGCCACTTCCTTTAGAGTTTAACTCTTTTAACTGCCAATCGAGAAGTTGATTGAATGCAATTTTGTTTTATAAACAAATGTTTTAGATGCGTAAATGTGGTCTGGCCTGACCGTAATATGTTTTAAATTATGTAAAATAAGTTGAATCGTAGAATCTTATAACAGCAGTTAAATACGTATTAAGGTGTTGATGAAACGTGCATTCACTGATATTTACAACATTGGACAATCAGTATTGGTCAGCGCATTTGAAAACAAAGGTCAAATTTTGCAGTTTCCAAACAAATTTATAGTATATTTATTCGGTAGGTCATAAAATAGGATTATTGGCTTTTATAACATTCCGTATTGTTTTGAAAAGTCTCCGAATTTTTTTGTATTCCTGCTTCTTATTTAGTTTATAATAAATGTATTACATTAAAAAGTTTCGATGGCATTCAAATCAACGCAATCAACCAACTTGGTTGCATATTCAAAACCAACGCAAAAAAACTAAATAAACATAATAAGAAGCTTATAAACTGACGGCGTATTTCATGCATTGAACACTAGAGTCATGGTTATAAATATCTCTTAATTGTACATATTCGGTGTTGGGAATAAATTAAATTTAAGTTAGAAATGGGGTGTGAATAAAGAACATACAAGTGTAGTATTATTACTGAATTAATGGGGTTGACTCGACATAATACCACATAAAGTGATTGAAGTGCAATACATTTGTTTAAAATATACACAACTATTTAGGTTATTAGCCGCGTCTTTGCTCACGTGGTTTTTTGTTTTGATCCCGTTGATCCCTTTGATTCCTGTTGATTTCCGTTATCGCTGTTGATTTTCAATGGTTGCCGTTTACTGTTACCTGGAAACTCAAATAAAAGCATTACTCCAAGAGGGTAACACTGATATATTTGAACATGGAAACGTTGAATGCAATTAGGTCAGAGCCTCATCAGAGTTTCAATATGGGATTAAGTCTATGGTTCATTCACAGGAGCCCCTCGAGTTTCAGCTTCATCATCCCAGATAAGCAAGTGATATAAGCACAACTTGGCACCAATGGTGCAGAGTGTCTAGATATTTTTGGAATGGGGAAGGTCTAATCTCCCTAGCATATCTTAGCTCTGTCGGTTCAGTAGTTGGTGTGTGATGGTGAAGATGGGAATAAATGAGTCAAGCTAGCGTGGTGCCCTAAGTGAGCTACCATGAGGCTTTCTGAAAGAGGCATGATTACTCCTGGTGTATTATCTATTTTCTTACACAATTTAAGCTTCATCGGTACAGTAGTAGCATTGACTATATATACTGAAGTAGACTTCTCATTACCTTTGTAAAAGCTGTTCCTACGTTTTTTTCCATCAGGATTCAAATAGGACGTAGTTACACTAATCAACAACAGAGAACACTTCTGTCAACTATTACTTATCCTGTCAAGGATGGGATAGTACTACAGTTGGTGTGTAAGGAAGCAAACATAAGTTGATTATCAATTGCTCTCTGGGGTGGATATCTTTAACTTAAACAACTAAAATAATTAGTTGACGGCAGCACACTCCGTTGGTGACCTAATCAAACCACTCCACTTTAAATTCTGGCAAACACTAAAACAGGAACAGCTGGGCCATATAGATGGGATGTCTCCTTCAGTATATATAGTCAACGGTAATACTCATGTGGCTTTTAACATGGCAATAACAATGGAAAGCCAGGTGGACCCCAAAATAATATTTTGATCAGGAGTAGACCTATGTCTGCCTTGAGCGATGAGCTATCTTTCTGCCGAACATGAGATACATTAGTCCAGGAGTAGATGCGAGGTGGTTATATTAAATATTTTGTAGATCAGGAAAGCCTGAGTTCTAAACGTTTGAGGGAACGGGAATAGAGATTGGTTTTACTCTAGTTTATTTGTAATGTTCCTACCGGATTCCAGCTCTAAAACGCTCTAAAATCAGGATCATAGGCATTGTTGTTTTTTGAGATACAGTGATCACTAACAGAGTCCGTGAGTTAGTAGTATTTTGTAATTATAGAGGTATATTGAGACATGTAGTATTGAGAAATTGAGTCATTTTCTGATCTTTGTTTAGTTGTATTTTATTCTTTAGTTCATTTATATTTAAGATCAAGACGGGTATAAAATTTAGTGTTAACAGAATAGTGTGAACATATTTGTGAAACCTACGTCGGCCACCCCAATAAGTCTGAAACATATTTTATGAGTCATGAGTGATATTTTATGGAAACGCTTAATTGCTAAGCTATATTTTGAGATATACTCATAAATACTAAAAATAAAATAAATGTTGATGCGATTCATATTTCATGTTAAAGATCCATCAAACAAATTTTAAAGTTATAATGTTTCTTAAAGATTTATTTTTTATCACGTTCGACTTTACTTAGTATATGGGGTAGTACAACTCCCACTTCCCATTCCATCAGCTATATTTTCTATGGTCAATTGATACAGTGTACTGTGTTTTATGTTTAAAGCCTCAAACAAGGTTGTTTTGCAAATTTCTAGTTAGGTTAGGGTAATATTAGTTGTGGTTATACTGCGTGCTTTATAGTCTATACGTTAGCTTTTAACTCGGTTCAGTTAATTTATTTTCATATTTACCAAAACTCTTTCAAATTAAATACTTTACCTTTTTATTAGCTTTAAGTTTTGTGAGACTTTATGTATTTGCAGTAAATAATTGTTTAAAGTGCAATGAATAACTTTATATTTTAATTGCTGCTGACCAAATCTGTGAACAACTCCTTTCTAAAATTTAATTTAGTCATTTTTGTGTAACAGTTTTTAACCGATAAAAACAAATAATCTGCTCTAAGCGAGGTATTGGTATTCTATAACTAAAGTAATAAAACATGCAAAGCAGGACGCGGCCAAACAATGTCAAGTTGACCACATCAAACGGCCCTGTGACGAGGGTTGTTTTATCGGCCCTAACCATAACAGCCCCTCCACATAGACGGCAAATCTGTTTTATGAAGAGCATCCTGCACATGACATATAAATGGTGGTAGTTAAGTAAGGAAATTATTCCACGATACTGCAACTATAACATCCCCTTTAAACGTTGACGTTATTGAACTGGTTGTTTATGTTTACAACTTTTTATTTTGAGTTTTTTTTTCATCTGGATCAAAAATATATATTTTTAGGCACAATTCTTAAAATGTTGGAAAGGTGTTCGGATTTGGAACAATATAAATGTCAGTGTTATTAGAGTGATAATATTATAAACATGAATTAAGCTTAGCTCGCTTAGGTCATACTATATACAGTACATTGTAGGGTTAGCTATTTCATGCAAATTAAGGGAAAATAACAGTCAAAATAAATCATGTTCTAACATTTTGAAGCTATACATTTCCAAAACGCAATAGGGAAACTTAGAAAGCTGAATTAGCTTAGATTTGCATATGAATAAAACCAATTTCAGTAGTTTCTTATAATTACGAAATAATATTGTATTGTATGAAATTGATATTTTCACTCAGCAGTAATCTACATTATGTAAATTGTCCGATTTATTATCTTAGAACCTGGGTACGAGCTTTACTCGGGAAAGGACAGTCTGTTTAGATGACTTGGAGTAATTGTTCACCATGTTCTCTACAAATTATCATATTTGCTTAGCTCTCTTGCATAATTTATGTTTTAGGGTCACTCCAGTTGTTATTATAGGTTGAATTGCGCCTACAGGAAGAAGCTATTACCGTGGTCGGCATGGTAAGACCTAGGCCCTGGAACTTGATAACTTTTCGTTTTGAGGCCCCAGATGCCAAAAACACCATTCGTTCTTATATATATATATATGTATATATATATATGTGTGTGTGTGTGTGTGTGTGTGTGTGTGTGTGTGTGTGTGTGTGTGCACTGAAAAAGATTATTGTTATATGAACCAGAATATGGTATGTGGAACAATAAATTATTGTAAATATGGTCCCAGCAATGTGTTTGGCAGCAGCTACAATCCTGTTATTGTCAATATTTTATTGTAGCGTGCAACAGGAATTATTGCAAATATTACAATAATGAAATTGGAGCCCAAGCAATACATCTTGCTACCAGAGCAATAAGTTATTGTTAATAAAACTAAACATTATGAGAATCGTTACTAGAGTTTATAGTATTTATAACAATAACTCTTATTTTCACTTTTACAATAAGTTATTGCTGCAGCTATAAGTACGGTTGACTCTCCTCTCAGAATGTATAGTAGCTATGGCAATACATTTTTTTATCCCTACAATAAGTTATTTTTGTGGTTAATACAGTGGAGTGGTTACGGAAACCCCTAAATTTTAACAAACATAACCTGAAAACTAACCAAAATCAGTTATCTAAAATTGCTTACATGAAAGCTGCAGAAGTATGGGATCAATAGACCACCGTTCGCTTGGCTTTAATCATATTTTTGATGATATTTATTTTGATTATTTAAGGCTTAGTAACTTAATCTCAGTCTCTTTGTTACTTTTACCTTGTTAATATCCAACCTAGGCTATAGAAATCCTAAATAATATTCTGAATTCATGTTGAAACTGCTTGATTTTTATTTTCTAAAAATAAAAAGGTTTACCTGTTCAATATACTTTTTGAGGTTATGCCACTGCATGTTTTGTAGCTACAGCCACATCTTCACTTATTCCTTAGGTTTATTCTTTACACTATTAAAACATCAATGAGACAGTGAGACACTTAACACATACATATTGCAGTATAACACATTCCGATACCGGTCACACTATAAACTATAACATTGCTTGTCTCGGTGCATTCACGCTTCAGGTCAGGCCGGTGACGACTCATTTCCACTTTGAGACATTTTCGTGTAATCAATAGAATAATCTGGTATAATATATCAGAATATTCTCGCTAAGCATTTCTACTTACTATACTACTATCGTTATGATGTATTAGCAACAATAATATGTTGATGCAGTTACCAGCCTTATTGTAAATAATTTAGCAAGAATATTATTGTTGTTTTGACAGACGTGATGGTAGGACATTACCATAACTATTGTGTTAATTAAGATAAATCTTTTAAAACTACCAGAATTTCATTTACTATGCAATATTGTTTGGATCACTATAATATTTCTTTCAGTGTGTGTGTGTGTGTGTGTGTATCCGTGAGCACGATAACTCTCGTAACAACTGTCCGATTTTGATAAAATTTTGTAAAAACTTGTAAAGCAACATTTATGACTTTAAGTTCGAAAATCAGCCAAATCGCTTTATCCAAATGGGTATTTTGGGGGTATTTTGTACCCCAAAAATAAGTTTTTGAGTTTTGTATGTATAATATTTTAGTGCGTCCAATTTTAGTTTTCACCATTGAATTCAGATTAAAACAATACACAATTTGGTGTTTTGATCATTGCTCTACGTTAATTGGTTCGAGAGATATTGAAAGTGCTAAATACAGTACGTTGTCCAATGTTATTCTTATGGAGAATAAGACAAATTTAATATCTTTCTTATTTATGAACGTAAACAACAAAACTTGGTATTATGACGTCATCTGTATGTGGGCTATTGTTATTTGCACAAACAAATATTTTTACAGAGATAGTTGCTGTAGCAGCAAACCTGCGTACTCAGCCCACCTGTTAATCTTATGGAGAATAAGTGAAATATTATGTATCCCTTAATTATGAACATAAATTAATACAACTTGGTATGTGCCTTCACCTAGTTGAGTTATATTTCCATAAAAACATATTTTGGGTCCCTTGTTGCAGCGAACCTGCGTACTCAGCTCCCATGTTATTCTTATGGAGAATAATTAATACCCCCGTTGCAGCAAACCTGCGTACTCAGCGAATTTCCAATGAATATATATATGTCTTGATATTACATTAAGCCTCTTACCAGAATTCATAAGAAATATATTCATAAATAAGCGATATTTAAAATATTCATTATTCTCCATTAGAATAACATTAGGGATGAGTACACAGGTTTGCTGCAACAAGGAACACAAAAAAATGGATTTTTATACAAATATCAATAGAACTCATCTAAGTCAAGTCACATACCAAGTTTCATCCATATACATTCATAAATAAGCGCTATATAACATTTTTATTATTCTCCATAAGAATAACATGGGGACCGAGTACCTAGGTTTGCTGCTTCGGGAACCATAGGCGAAAAATTGTTTTTTTGTTCAAACATCAACAAACCACAACCAGATGAAGCGATATACCAAGTTTCGTCAGTTTATGTTCATAAATAACCGAGATATAAAATTTGTCTTTTTCTCCATAAGAATAACATTGGACAACGTACTGTGTTTAGCACTTGTAATATCTCAGTAACCAATTGACGTAGAGCAATGATCAAAATACCAAATTGTTTGTTGTTTAAGCTGAATTCAATGGTGTAAATTAAAATTTGATTTAAATAAAAATTACATGTGAAAACCTCAAAAACCCATTTTTGGGGTACAAAAACCCCAAAAACCCCCCTTCGGATGGTGCGATTTGTCTGGTTTTCGAACTCGTTCAAATAAATGGTACTTTACATATTTGTACCAAATTTCATTAAGATCGGACTTTTTTTACAAGAGTTATCGTGCTTATGGACACACACACATATATATATATATATATATATATATATATATATATATATATATATATTTGAACAAATGGTGTTTTTGGCATCTGGGGACCTCAAAACGAAAAGTTATCATGGTCTCGGGCTTAAGTCTTACCATGAGACCTACGGTAATAGCTTCTTCCCTATAGGGGAAATTCGCTAAAATGTTATATTATAGCCTATATCGATTATTTGTGAACTTAGTAAGTGGCTTTATGCAGTATTAAGACATATTTATATGTAATTGAAATTCGCTGAGTACGCAGGTTTGCTGCAACGAGGGTATTATTTTTCACATTATTTATTTTTTCCTGTGGATGAAACCTATATGGGACTTATTTTTATCTCAGAAATTATTTATTTCCAACATTTTAAGAAAATTGTTAGAGCCGTTTTTGGGACTAGAGTTGCAAGAAAGCTAGCACGCAGGCAACCAACCAAGCAAACCTTATTCATATGAGAGTATAGGATTTAAAAATAAGGCGATTGTTGAGAGAAAGCAACCGGAAAAACCATTATTTCTGAATGATTGTTTGTATGTTATCTATGCTTGTTGTGAATGTTGTTATTTGAATGAACTTGGTTGGCATTTAGATATGCCTTTGTGTTTAGGAAACGTCCATCTTAAGGGGTTTGACCTGGGCTGTAAAGTTCCAATGTTAATCTTATGGAATAAGTACCTGGGAAGACAAGCTTAGCTCGGGGAAAGTCAGTCAGTTTGTTTGGATGACTTGGAGTAGTTTTCACCAAGTCCCTCTACTGACAAGCAGATTTGCTTAGCTCATTTGTCTCTTTTCTGCATTTTTAAAGTCACTCCAGGTGTTACTATAGCTCAATGTCCCTTTGTTTATTTTTGGATTTGACATGAACATTCTAATGTAATCTTTGTTCAATGGTTTTAGTCACTGCTCTCAGGAAACCACATGTTAATACTTAACCTACAATAGTACTACTTTGACAGTTCACTTATTGATTATAAACAGCTGTTATGACTCTTGTTTTGATTTTAAACTCAGTAAGTTAATTTATCATATTTCATATTGGTTTTTTTATCATTTGATTTTTTTCTGGAGATAAGACCTGTCTAGAACTTATTTCTATCCCAGAAGTTATTGAGTATTTCCAAATTTGAAGGAAAACGTTGGAGCCGTTTTGTAAGATCATAGTTGCAGGCAAGCAAGCAAACTTTACTCATATCTTATATAATAATACGCTAAGCCGATCTTTGTTAAGAGAACTCCTCCGTTTGCTTCTGAACCGATTTTGACGATTGAGGTATCAAAATATTTGCTCTCATTTGTAGTTGTGCATAAAGGTTTTTATTTTTCGACATTTCCATTTTAAAAAGCATTGGCGCCTTAAAAGTTAGTTTTTTGCCCATAAGATTAAAATGGAGAATAATTGTATTTGAATTGCAGCTCTTAATACATTATGGCCAGGTTAGTCGCAATTCAATATGTTACAAGTAAGAAATGTATTTATCTATGTAAATAAAAATAAGTTTAGTTTCTGAATCGCTTTGAGCAATGAATGTTGAATGCAGCAAGGATATTTAAATGTGTGTTAAACTTTGTTTATCTACCTGGGTGTTTATGAACCAAATTTGTTCCACGTTTCACAAAAAAAATACTGTACGGAATGAAATAAAAAGTTTGCCTATTTTCGTGTGGAGCATGAAATTTGTAGGCTGTTTCAAATTATTAAGTGCGTCATTAGGGTTATGTCCATTGGCGAGTCACAGCTCCAAAGTAGATATTATGGGTTTAGGTTACATAACCTTTCACTGTAGAATGCACCACGAAATAGAGGAAACACGTTCTTTAACTACTCCACAACTGTATAAAACAATATAAAATAACGGCACGGCAATGAAACATTGAGTAGGAATCACATAATCCCTTGCAACATGATATTTAAAGTTCAGTTTTACTCTGTGGTCATTGTGATTTTAATGCTGAATTTGATAAGTATGTTAAGCACTACTACACAAACTACATGAGTTATTGAGCATATATTTGGAAGAATATGGGTCCATCCTAAAAAACAGTTATGGGTTCCAATGAGGCTCGGCCCTAATGACCATTAAAATGCCCATGAATCATATACTTCCTAAACCAATTGAGCAAAGATTTGGTTGAAAGACAGCAGGCAATGCACCAAAAGCAGAAATAGGCCTATGCTTTTCGTCTCTTATTAGTTCTTTGCTCCGTTGGCCTTTATCAATTTAATTTAAACATCACTGACGGTATTAGTTAACTGGACCGATATTGAGCATTAGAGCATACTTTTGTTAGGAAGATAGTTAATACATCAAAATAAAACCTTTGCCTACTCCTGTTCCAAAACTGCTTTAAGGCTCTCCAAATGTTGGAGCTATCGAATTTATGGGTAAAAAAATGCGTTCTAATCAGGCCTAATCAGGCGTTCATCCCCGGAAAAATTTATTTGTCGATAACAAGTTATTCGAAAAAAAAACATTTAGATTAGGGTTAAGATTTGTAAATAAAAACAAAAGAATCATAACAGCTGTTCAAAAATAACTAGTCAATTGTAAAATAACACTCACTTGGTAAAGTATAAACATGTGATTTTTGTGAGAATAGTGATTAGAACCAATAAAAAATAAGTTCAATACGTAAAAGATTAGGTTATGTATAAATTTCTAGAACCATTAAGAATTAAAATTGAATATAAAGCAGACATATGAACAAAATAAAAAGAAACGAGTAAATAAGCTAAGCAAATATGCTTGCCTTTGAGAGGAACCGTAAAGATTTACCTTAGGTATTTTGAACTAACTGATGGCTTTTCGAGCAAAGCTCGGTCCTCCAGGTGCTTTAACAAATGTAACTAACTTTTCAAACATAAAATTTTACTGTGATCGGAGAGCGAAGCCGCGACGGGCTACTAGTTTATCTGATTATCTATGTGTATTAAAGGGTTATATGTTAGTACAAACTCCTATGTCTAATTGAACCAATTTCCTGGGTATCATCTCACTAAGCTAAGCGAGTAATCATTCAAAGTTTTAAGAGAGAGAGAGAAATAGCTTAAAATATTTTTAAATTTAACAAAAGAACCAAAATCCTTACAAGGAGTAAAAAGAAATTTGAAGTTGATACACTAATAGTCCTGAATTACCGTGAATTTTAAGTTTATAACTATAAGAGAACAACTTAAATTTTCAACAAATACCTTACATATAACCTCCAGCAGAAACCGCTGTACCAATTTAAACTGTTTTTGTAACCAATTAAAGGTTTGGCATGTAATTATATCATAATACCCCTGTCGCAGTAAATCTGCGTACTCAGCGAATTTCCAGTGCATTTATGTCATGTGTTCTCACTTCACCTACGGTAAAAACTTCTTCCCTATAGGGAAACTCGCTAAAAGCATTTATTTTGTATGAACAGTTTGGAGCCATACACATATTACGTAACGCACTTAAGGGGGGAGGGGTATGGTATAGCGTTATGCAGCGTTATGTGGGGGAAGGGAGTTGGATCAACGTTACGTAACTCGCACATTTTAACCCCAAGAGCTGGCAGTCTTCCGTATATATTGACAATGCTAAAAATCTTTAAAATTAAAAAATAATCAAATTAATATCTAAATCAAGGTTGCAGTTAGTTATATACAAATACTTCCGTCATACTATTTTCATATCAGTTAAACTTAAATAAATACGTAACGAGTTTTGAGTAGGTTCTGTATAACTTTACACCTATGTTTTGTGCTGTTTTAGAGTGTGAAATCAATACTTGATTCAGTATTACCCAATACTGTATCAAGTAATTCGTCCCCAGTAAAGCGTAATTCCACCCATATCATTAGTTTTTTAAAGTTCTTTTGAATTTGAATTAGTTATTAATTAAATTTGTTACTTTTTAGCTGAAATAGTTTATTTTGTTGTTTATGTTATTAGTACCGGTAACAGTCTTGTTTGTTTGTATACATTTTGCTTTGTAATAAGTTATTACAAAATGTTGTTAAAAGAAAGTCAATTAAAGTTTAATGATTCATTGAAATCAATGTTACAAATTGCTAACGAAACGATGTTTAAAAGGTTTAAGCTATTTTAAAGCCTACTACGATTGAGTTACGTAAAATAAAACATACATACTACTTTTAAAAGCTAATAATATTTAAACCTTACTTTCTGTGTTTCCAGATATAAAAATGAGTTTTTCACCCTGTCAACAAGAATATATGATCAACGTGTTACTTACGTTACTCTATAGTTGAAACATAGATGTTGGCTAAATATCAACGACTCAAGTACCACTAAAATGGCTCCCAATGTTAATCTTATGGGGGAAAAATTTATTTCTTTGGAAGATAATGTTAATGATACTGAACACTAGTCCAATAACGAACGCGACTGAGATTTTGTATTAAAGATTGCATCTGCAGAATTTGAAGTTCATCCATGGCGGCGTTGTCGAGTTATTGCGGTGACAGAATCGCTGCTTGAGTGTGATTCTCTTACACTTTGGGCATTAAATTAACTAGCAGGCGCCGGTCGAAATTCGACGGATAAAATACGTAAATTTTGAGCAGTCTAACGGTAACCTGTAGGAATAATTAACAACTATGAATTACCTGACTGAAAATATGACAAATTATTAAATAAATACACTTTTATATGTGGCGCGCAATACAGCTAAAAAAACACAAAACCACAAAACTAAAACTAAAAAAAATTAAGTTACTTTTAGCGAATTTCCCCTACAGGGAAGAAGCTAATCCCGTAGTCGGCAAGGTAAGACCTAGGCCCGGGACCATGATAACTTTTCGTTTTGAGGTCCCTAGATGCCAAAAACACCATTCGTTCAAAACTGAAGATATATACATATATATATAAATGTAAATATATATGTGTGTGTGTGTGTCCGTGGGTTGCGATAACTATCGTAATAATGGTCCGTTTTTTATGAAAATTTGGACTTTAAGTTCGAAAATTAGTCTGATCGCTTCAACCAAAGGGATGTTTTTTTTGGGGGGGGAGGGTGTTTGTACCCCACAATTTTTTTTTAGTTTTTTAGATATAATCTTCTAAGAAATCAAATTTTAGTTTTCACCCTTGAATTCAGTTAAAAAAAACAATTAGGCGTTTTGCTCATTACTCGAAGTCAATTAGCTACAAATAAATTTAAATTGCTAAACACACTACGTTTTCCAATGGTATTTTTATGAACAAAAAGAAACATTGTATATTCGCTTATTTATGAACGTATCCTTACAATACTTGGTATACTGCTTCTTCTCGTTGTGGTTTTTTGATATTTACACAAAAAAATATTATTTGGCCGATAGTTCCTGTAGCAGCAAACCTGCATACTCCGACCCCATGTTATACTTACAGTGAATAAGTAACATGTTATAAATCGCTTGTTTATTTAAGTATATTGATGAAACTTGGTACGGTATATGGTTTTATGTGGTTTTAAGACAAATATAAAAAACACACACACACACACATTGGAAAAACACAAAAACACAAAACACATTGGACATTGGAAATTCACTGAGTATGCAGGTTTGCTGTGACGGGGGTATTTAAAAGTTATATTTAATGGTTACGTCAATCTGTACCTATAAATACGAAAAACCGATGATCCCCCAGACTAAACCTCTACACCTACAACCACAAAATTTTACATGTACCTTAACACGTAGGTAGGCTCTTTCCACAACGTAGGTAACCACTAAGAAAGGATTTTGAGGAATTCCCATAGGGCTCCACCCCAACGGGCTTTAAATTCCAAGTTATTCTTATGGACAATTTATACATACGTAAAACCGATCATCTCCCAGGCCAAACCATTGTACAACCACGAAATTCCGCGCTTATACTTTTTCCACAACGTAGGTAACAAATAAGAAAGGATTTTAAGAAATTCCCATAGGGCTCCACCCCACGGGGAGTCAAAGTTCCTATTCTGTGTTATTCTTATAGACAATTTATACATACGAAAAACCGATAATCCCCCAAGCCTAACCTCTACACCTACAACTGCGAAATTTGGCACATTGACTCTCTCCATAACGTAGGTAACTACTAAGAAAGTATGTACCGTAAACCACTAAACAAACTTAAAGGGAGAAAATGATAAATTTGACATTTTTGGGGAGTATCGGAACGAGTAATCTTCAAATTGGTACAGATTACATGACCATACGTTGCCTGTTATCCTCAGACTAAGGCCGAGTTCCTTTAAAAATATTCTCGTAAATTTTTAAGAGTGTCAATATTTTAAAAAATAAAGCGGAATTTTTTATTTTTACATTTTTCTGTTAATCTGCAGTATAATATGGTCATCCGGGCAAGTGTCATGTTAATAACTTGGTTTCAGCCCTCTTTTTATTAATAATTATTAATTTGTTAAATGTCGATCATATGGTCAAACGGACAAGTTTCATGTTGATAAGTTGGTTTCAGCTACCTATTTATTAATAATTATTAATATTTGAAATGTCGATCAAATTGTCATCCGGACAAGTGTCTTTACGGTCAATTAGTGGACCCCCAAAAACCTCAACCCCGGAAAATTCATATTTTGTTTAAAAAAACTCGTTTGAAAATGTTAAGTCGTGCATTTGGACATTTAAGTTGTGCACTGGGCTTATGGAGTTTCAAATCAAAACAAAAGAATCATAACAGCTGTGAATAAATAGCCAATGTGAACTGACAAAGTAACACTCACAATGGAAAGGTTTCAACAAGTGATTTCTAGAAAACAGTGACTAGAACGATTGAATAAAGATTGCATCCAGAGTTGACACCTTTTTTGCTCACGCAACCAATCAAACATCACCGAGTATGTCTAGGTCTACCTGTTACAATATATAATTCACTATAGTCAATGAATATTATTACTGTTCCAGGAGGGGCCGGGGGAATGGGTGTCGTTAGACGCGGAGCTGGTGATGATGGGGGGAGAGGTGGTGGCTACCAAGAACCCCACGGGGCACTCGCTACTGGTAGACTGCAGGTTCGAGCTACCCTTCGGTGAGTATCTTCCCCAGGGCGGCGTGGGCATGGCATGGGTACTGTAAGACGTTGGTGACACCGCGGTACTTAGAGTAGACCACCAGCTTTGTAAAGGTTGTGTATATACTCGAGCGACGCAAATGTTTTATATTTATTTCCTGAAAGTGTTAAAATATTAATTGTTGAGGCTTCCGGCAAACGCCTGAATTTCCATTTGTAAACGATGTTACAGAAATACGAGTTACTTGTGAGTTGGTGTTGTTTTAGCCATTCAATTTAATCATAATCTTTCACATTTGTAGTTGCGTGTGTAAGTAAAAATAAAACGTGTCTAACAAAATTAAATTTGAGTATTTAGTTTTTAAGTCAGATAAAACTACAGTATGCTGTTAATGTGTAATTTTGGATAGTGAAATTTGCTCTTTTTATGATCAAGTTGAGTTACAACGTATTCTTATTTTATATTTGCAAGCAAAACATTGTTTTTACAGTATAATTACGTACTTAAAATTTACGTTTTTTTTCATTTTGTAAGAGTTGTTTATGTTTACATATCGTTTTTCAATTTGTTTAAGTTTTGTAATGATATGTAATTTATGACATAGATATTGCGTTTACTATTCTAACTAGTGTACATGCTTTTCTATATTAAATAGGTAAAAGGTATACCATCATATTTGAAGGTAAGTAAAATCCAACAATAATTATGTTACTTAAAAAATAAGTAAATGAATCAATTTTTCAACTAAAATACTATAATCACATCATCTGATTCGGAATAATCTACAATGCAATGCTGGGAGCAGTGTAACAGGAAGTTGTACTCGATTCTTTATATGAAAGTAGCAATATTGGGTTTTCCACCATTATTGGCCCTTGTATGTAGCATTGCGATCAACTAATGTCCCAGGTTATTTCTTAGCTTTCATTTTACTTATTTCCTTTCAAAGACTTAATAATAAATCCAAAATCTTTTAAAATAGGCGGAATTTACAATGGTTAATTGTAAATTTCTATTGGATTATTCTTTATTTACTACCTGTAAATTTACTACTTACAGTTATTTTGTACGAACATGCTCACTATTATTTACGGTAGTGACTAATCTTAGAGGATTAAATAAGTTAACTTTTCTTCACAATATTTCTCATTGTTAAACTGTTCTTCTATCATTCTTCTTTTCACTTTCCCAACTTTATATCATCCCCCATTCTCTCTTCTTCAGTCTACCACTATCTTTCTCTCTCTATCTCTCTACTTTCATCTCCATCTCCATGTTTGACTCTAGAGATGCCTGATGATGTTTATTAGGACGATTTGACCCGCCGACGGGATGGAGAGAGATTTTGGGCGAATGTGACCCAAACGTGCGGAGGTTCTCGAGAGGTAAAGGAGTAAAGTTTTAGTTTCACCCACACAGATTGAGGCACAGTCACGATGTTTGTACACGCCCCGCACCTCACGGCCGCCTGGAGTGTAGAGTAGAGTTTTGACACTTTAATTACAAAACATTAAAGTTCCTCACACCTTTTTTTCCCAATATAACTTTCTAGTACGACAAACACTTACGTTGATCTAGCAATTTACGGTAAATACTACTGTGGTTGCTCTTGTAAAAATCAATTAAATATCGCGAAAGACAATCTACCATAAGGTACATATAATAAATCAATGGGAATATAAATCTAATTGTACTGTTCGTTTTTGCGATATCTTCATATTTTATCTATGACAATGATAAACTAAAACAATTTACTTTTTATTTTCAAAATTAAAACCGTATAGTGTGATTGAATGTGTTTTTGAAAATTACAACTAAGATACTGAATTTAGTAATCTGTTAGTTATTTGTTTATTTTTTAAGATATACCACAATAATGCATTAAAAACAGAACAAAGTATCAAACATATTAAAATACTATTTTTCATCTCTTCCAGTGTAGTCTTAGCCACACAATATAAAATCACCTTTTGTAAAAATGTAGCCATTTAAATTCAAACATTTGTTAAATTTTGTTTAACTTGTAAAACGCCTACTTCTACACTTCACATCCCAAAACGAGCACTGGAAGGCCACCGATCTGCTTGGATCGCGAATTAGATTTAGAAACCCAAACTTCGTTAAGCATGGGAATGTTGAGATTACAATTTTTAACTAGAGTAGACCCTAAGCCTGATTTAAATTTTAACTAGCCCTCTTAGACAAGAAAGAACATTGTATGTTAATTATAGGGTTAGACAAGTACTTATTCCTTTGCCTTTGCCTGAATGTGTTCTAGGAAGTTATGATGGAAAATATGTTCTGAAATGTTTTGTTCGCAGGAATTATTTCTTCAATGTACAGTAGACAAATGTGGTGAATTAGTAACACAAAATAAAATCAACCTTTCCTGGGTCACAGCTTATGTTTCTACAATTGAACTAATAGTATTGAAAATTAAACTTATTTTAAATTGTCAAACCTTTTACGTACTCAGGGGTGATCGAAATCATATATTAGAGTAAATCTTTACATATATATATGTTTATACATTTTGTAAAAAATTCACCCACACCGCTTCTGTTTTTGCAACTGCATGTAGGTAACTCTTCATTCTGAAAGAGAAATTTTCATTGTCAACCATAATTTATACTTTCCTATTATTCATCACCTAACCTTAATTTAACGTTTATTTTAGATATATAACATATAACCTAAAACCGCTTTGTCTATTTTTCACCACGGTATAACTACGACAAATGTTATATTTACATAGAAAAATATAGTATATTTCTAGATTCACTATTTCTAGGTGCACTATTTCCGTGAGATCATTGTCATCAGGTTGCATTGGTTTATTTTTTGTTAAACTAATAATTAAAGTTAATAATCCTTTAAACGGGATGTATAATTATTTTAATGATTATATTTTAATAACCCAAACTATACCGAAGAGTGTTCATTAACGGTAATAAGTATAGAATATTCAAACATACAGAAAACGTTTAAGTGAAACTCTCCTATTATATGCCAATTACCAGGCCTCTTCAATTTGTAATCAAAATTATTTTAATCATTCAATTTTATTTTCCTTTTATTACCAATTTAGGTTAGGAGTATAAGATTTAAAATACGGGATCTAAATAAAAACATCTTACAACACTTCAATATATACTTACTCACTGTATTCAAATACAAGCCAGTAAAAAATATGGTAAAAGATGGTACAAGGCAATCGATTTCGACCAGTCACACCGACTATCATCAGGCCCAATAAGAACTCTTATATTAATAAAAATATTTTATCTCTTATCCCATACTTTATCTCTTTAACCCATTAATCTGGGTTTTTATACTATATGACCCATATGATGGAGAAAATTTGGGGAGCAGTATGAAATGAAGGAGGCATCCTCTTTTTCCATATTCTTCTCCGTCCACATGAGCTCCTATAACCCTGTGCGTGGAACGCATCAAGAAAAGGGATGAGCCACTACACAGTACAAGCACAGATGAATAAACATTAATGTCTGTTCATCTATGGTATAAGGAAGGCAGTACTGATAAAATTTGCATGTCAGAACTTGAAATCGAACCCACGACAAGACCGCTGCCATGGTTTCGAAGTCCGTTGCTTTAACCACTGCGTCATCGGACTCGCTAAAATAAATCTAAAATACTTTATTTATATGATGTACTAGCTGTTCCCGCAGGCTTCGCCCTACAAATAATCTTAATATATAAAAACTGACAGTTATGTGTGCTGCAATCTGTGGTTATCCCGTGGAACTACTTCGAACCAAGATCAGCTGTTTGTATTTTCATCAGCTCAAACTTAAAGTGAATGTCCATAAGAATAACACAGGATTGGAATTTTGACTACCCGTGGGGCGGAGCCCTATGGGAATTTCTAAAATCCTTTCTTAGTGAGCACCTAAGACCCAAGAGGAAGGTATGTTCCAGTAATCCGTTGTGTGGTTTTTGAGATTTCGTGATGAGTGAGTCAGTCAGTGGTATTTGGATTTTATATATTAAGATAACAACTAAACATTCAACATTTCATCTCCAACTATTGTGTCTACATAGTGCTATATAAGTTTAGAACTGTTGCATACCTGGGTTTAGTTCAGTACACCTTGGTTGCTTGTGACCAGTTCAGTGTACCTTGGTTGCTTGTGACCAGTTCAGTGTACCTTGGTTGCTTGTGACCAGTTCAGTGTACCTTGGTTGCTTGTGACCAGTTCAGTGTACCTTGGTTGCTTGTGACCAGTTCAGTGAACCTTTGTTGCTTGTGACCAGTTCAGTGTACCTTGGTTGCTTGTGACCAGTTCAGTGAACCTTGGTTGCTTGTGACCAGTTCAGTGTACCTTGGTTGCTTGTGACCAGTTCAGTGAACCTTGGTTGCTTGTGACCAGTTCAGTGTACCTTGGTTGCTTGTGACCAGTTCAGTGTACCTTGGTTGCTTGTGACCAGTTCAGTGTACCTTGGTTGCTTGTGACCAGTTCAGTGTACCTTGGTTGCTTGTGACCAGTTCAGTGAACCTTTGTTGCTTGTGACCAGTTCAGTGTACCTTGGTTGCTTGTGACCAGTTCAGTGAACCTTGGTTGCTTGTGACCAGTTCAGTGTACCTTGGTTGCTTGTGACCAGTTCACCAGTTTAGTGTACTTGATCTTGCTACATCTATAATAAATTTAGAGAGCCAGCGAGCCAGCTACAAAAGGTAGAAATTTACACTTTTTCCAGTCATTACTATTAGTTAGGATTACTAGTGTTAGTGTAGGACTGGTTAGACAGTCTGGCTAAGAGGTATGGGCTTATGTTTTTAGTATGACTCGATTGCCTCATTTTAGCCCAAAATATGACTTAGAATGTGTAAGGTATTTTTACTGCGGATATTATTTTTAGTGCTCTTACTTAGCAATAAGCGGCAACATTAAGTTAATAATAATAATTTATTAACCATAAACAATTATACAGTTATGCAGCATCGCCATTACAAAATATAAATTTAAATTCTAAATTTTAACCTGAATTATTATATATAGTATAGCAATTACTGAATTTAAATTTATTTTATCATCAAAGGATTATATTTTGAATTGTTATATTATATTATATCTTCCAACTCGCAACATATTCTTAATTAACATTTTAAATCTGTTTATATGTATTTCTTCTTAGTAGTGGCGGAGAAATTTAATATATAAAATTACTCCAGGAAATGCATCTTAAAAATATATTTAACGAATTTTGAGATTAATTTTGTGCCTAATGTTAGTTACAGTGTTTGTGTTGTTATAAAATAATGGTTCTACACCAATTTCAAGTTTAATACATAACAATGCATAGAAAAGTTAAAATTATATTTTCCTTAAAAATGTCTTTACATAGATAATGTGTCCTCTATTGGAAAATTTTTCTCTCTTTAAAATATAAATATACTTTTGACATTAAATGGCCAGAATATGACACAGATAGTGAAACACTTGAAGAATTTCACCAGTCTTCTTAGTATACATATTCCACTGGAACGTTTGTGACATACCATATCAACACTTCCTTCAAAAGTTAAGTTTAATCAATCGGAATACCAAAAAACATTTCGGTTTCCACAATTTTTACTGACACATTATTTATTGTAACAGGCTATTATATTATGTTATAATTTTCAATAATCCTTCATTGGGAGTTTAAATCATTAGTTTTGCCATATTTGTTATTAATCCATATTTACGAAGCTAACGACTATTTGAATCAGTATAGCTATTTGTTTCATAATGTTATACATTTGTATTGAAGAGAGATAGGGTAGTATCTTCAAGGTAGAGACAAATATTTTGAGTTGTATTTATACTATAAAATGAACAAAAACTTATAAAATATTTTTTCTCCGAGGATGGATCCTTGAGGATATTTGGACAGGTACATGCTGTCCAATCTGTACAAAATCACTTCCATCATCACCAATCGTAATTTATTTTAATTACTGTTTGTTTGAGAAATGTTAATTTTATAAATTTACATATTTAATTAGTTGTTTCAGTCTAAGTAAATAGATTTTCACTGCCTGAAATTGTTTGTATCTAAATTGCCTTTTAAAAGTATTTTAAGCCTTTTTATTTTTTAGCCTATTTGTTTGGCCTGTTATGGCAGTAGATATTACAGTTTGGTTTCTCATTACCACTTAAACCGCTACTGACTTTTGGCCTTGGAACCTTACTATCTAGGATTCCTGAGAGTTAGATGCCGCTTTATAGCGTAACTTTGAAAACAGTTCTGAAGCATCTGAAAGCAAAACACTTGAGGAAGAAACCCAATTTCAGTTGACAACAAGTTATCTAATTTTACGACTCGTAAACCGTTTTCAAGGGGTTGTAAATGTGATTCGGAACTGTTTAGGTAAAATAACACTCTCTAAAAGTCTACAGTGTTTTTGGCATTAGTTAGAAAAATTTACACAATAAAAAACAGTTAATTTTAATAATAAAGCCTACAAAAGGATTAAGAGTCTTCTCCTTTCTTGTTTCACTACATCTTTAACAGCACTAATGGTATGGTGTTTATTCATAAAGATGATTTAATTTAGTATTTTATTTAACAGTATAAATAGGTAAAACCCCTGTAAAATGTTTCTTTAATGTATCTTGATGAATATATTTTAGTTTTGCTTTGCTTTTTATTCCTTAACCAGAACATGTAGAGCTCAAATAAGAATGGAGAAAAAGTCATCAGTATTAGTGATATTTTATTAACTATTTAAACTTTTTCTCTTTGTAAAATATAATCGATCAAAGGAAACAATGCTTATGGTCATTATATTCAATAACTATCCACATAAAAATGTATGGTACTATCTGGTTGGTAACTATTTTAGCTAATTATCAAATGCAGGGAAGATAGACAAAGAAAGTAGGGCAGTAAATAAAATATTAAGTATTTAGTTTTTTATATTAAATAAATAGGTACCCGAAACTTGAATAGGGTTATTTTACATATTTTACTTTGAGCGGATTTTAGTTTTGCTTAGTCTTGAACCGGGACACAGTCAAGAATAGTGACAAAATTATAAACATTTATTACTATTTATGTCATCCCTAATAATTTACCAACTATTTAAACTATTATTCTTTGTGCTATCTAGTTAATTATTAATAATAATCAGTCATAACAAAATAATAATTAGGCAAAACAAGGTTAACGCTTGATTAATTAAATCTGTCTAAACAACTTGCACGTTATCAGGTAACAATAAAAATAAAGTAATATTCATCTTCTTGGAATGAAAATTAGTTTATTTTCCAACCTGGTTGAAGAACTACTATGGTTTTTCTTTTAATCGGTTAATAGGAGCTACGCAACACGAAAGAAAGTATACCTAGATATATTTTTCCACGTTTCATGCCTTACATTAGAAAGCAACATTTTTGCCCAGTGACACATAATTGAGTGATTCGGATCGATGCTTTCATAAAACTTCCATCTGATTGTAAGAGTTAGTATATAATTCACAATGCCTATTCTTCAGATTTCAAAATATTACTAGTAACAAATTTAAATTGTACGCATTTTGTCTTACTGTAATTCGGTTATTCGTTATCTGCTATAAATTTAATTTAAATCTGTATTCTAATCGTTTTAAAAGTAAATTAAAAACAGTTTAACATCAGTAAGTTGGCCGGGTTTATCTCCTCGACGGCCGAAGGACATTAGGAAGTCTCGTGACGACCGGTGGTTTGCCGGTGGGCTGGACTACACATTTTATCTCCTTGTAAGACAATCCGTTGCCTTTCCGCAAACATAAAGTATCAGACACTCTTTGTCTCTCTAAAACTATTGTTGCAGGCACAATTTAGATACTTTACTTTCTCTTCGGACTTAACGTTTATCAAATAACTCGTAAGAGTTCGTTCACTTCACTTTTTAAAGTGTTTCAATAATATCTCCTTCAGAATGATTGAAAGTCCTCCGATTGAGATGTTTTTAATTTGTCTTTAATATTAGATATATTTAGTACGTTTGCAAAAGTATTTTATTTAATCCCAAGCAAACACTCTCATGTAGTAAGACTGAAAAGCGTGGAACATTGTAAAAGGACTTATGGAAATATAATTGGCATTTTTATTGTTAAGTGTAAATTACTTATTATGGGTGAAATTTAGGTCAAAAGTATCACCAAAAAGTGTAAAAACAAACTTAAGTATTTGTTTCTTCTAAAATTTACACAAAATCTTAGGAGAAACATTTACTGGATCCTGATAACAAAACCCATATTTATAACATAAGAAGGACTGCTATTATAGCAAGTTTACAAAATGTATCCTTGTAGAAAGTGCAGTGTGTCTTTGTGCCAATCAGTCAGGGCATCTGGGTTTACTTTATTCATATTTCAAGAATAGTAAGCATTTAATTGACACAACTTTATTCTTAATCGGCTTTGAAAATCACCAAATTGAACCCTAGAAGGGTGAAATTTATCGTAACTAATTTTAACATAATACAAACTATGTTGTGGAGACACTTGATTTCTAGCTACTGCTAACTTGCAAACTAACCTTCACTGAATATACCACAAAACACTGAAAATAATAATTATGCTATCACAATAGTTTATATAAAAAAAAGGTTTAGGTTAAGTATACAACTTTCCCTTCATGGGTCTTAATATCTAAGCCAAACCTCTTAAAAGTTGGCCTTGACAGCAGGTTGTGAGGGGACTTCTCAGCTGCGATACAAACTTGGCCGGAGTCTTCTTTCGAAACTTCCTCCTCCTGTTGTACTTTTAGTGTGGGTATTAGAATAACTGAGGGACGTGTTTAGTAACAAGAAATAAAATCAACCACTTATTTCAAATTATATATTTAGGAAGTTCAGTCATATTAAATATGACCGAAATTATGTTTTCTATACATCTCTATATGATACTGGCCTAACCTACCTTATAAATTTATATACTCCCGTCACAGCAAACCTGCATACTCAGCGAATTTCCAATGGAGATATAAATGACTTAATAATACATAAAGCCACTGACTAAGTGTCACAAATAAGCGGTATATACAATTTTAATCATTCTCCATAAGAGTAACATTAAAGCTGAGTACGCAGGTTTGCTGCAACAAGGAGCACAACAAATATAATTTTATGCTAATATCAATATAACTCAACTAGGTGAGGTCGTATACCAGTTTTTATTAATTTATCTTCATAATTAAGGGAGACATAGCATTTAATTATTCTCCATAAGAATAACAGGGGGGCTGAGTACGCAGGATTGCTGCTACGGGAGCCTTTTGCAAAAAGATTTTTTTTAACAAATATCAATTGACCACAACCAGATGAAGCCTTATACCAAGTTTCATCAGTAAACAAGCAAAAAAATCAGTAAGTAAGTTCATAAATAAGCAAGATATAAATTTTGTCCTTTCCTCCGTAAGAATAACATTAGACAACGTACTGTGTTTAGCACTTTCAATATATTTGTAACCAGTTGACGTAGAGGAATGATAAAAAATACCAAATTGTGTGTTTTTTTAAGCTGAATCCAGTGGTAAAAACCAATATTTGACTTTTCAAAAATTATATGTAAAAAAAATCAAAAAAACCTATTTTTTTGAGATACAAAACTCCCCGAAAATACCCCTTTGGAAAGAGCGATCTGGCTGGTTTTCGAACTTAAAGTCATAAATGTTGCTTTACACGTTTATACCAAATTTCATCAAAATCGGATAATTTTTACGAGAGTTATCGTGCTCTCACACACACACACACACAAACACACACACACACACACACACACACACACACACACACACACACACACACACACACACATATATATATATATATATATATATTCAAATTGAAGTTCACAAATTAGGGCTACTTTTATTATAAAAATTAAATAAAAACAATAACCAGAGTACCCTCTTTTTTGAAACATTTTATATATATACAGTTTCAAACGAATGGTGTGTTTGGGGTCTGGGGACCTCAAAGCGAAAAGTTATCATGGTCCCGGGCCTAGGTCTTACCATGCCGACTACGGTAATAGCTTCTTCCCTAAAGGTGAAATTTGCTAATAACAGAATTATGCTATAATTTATAACGATAACTGGCTGAAGTCCCCTGTTCTTCACACGGGTATCTCGCAAGCAGAGAGCGTGATGATTTTAAAATTACTTTTTCGTTTCGTTTAGCAACAAAATCACTCCATAACATTAACATTGAAGCTTTAAACACAGGGCGAAGCCCTGAAGTTTAAGTTTATGAAAATCCAAAAAGGCAAATTTATAAGGTAAAACCTTTCAATCGTTACCAAACATATATGCAACACAATATTTTCAGGGGTTGGAATCGCCTTACAAAATTAATGAAATTATTTTAATAGTAAAGATTTTGTACTCTTAATACAAAACTTAATGTACAACACTCACTACCTTCATTATTAAACCCAGTTCCAACTTCTATAGCCATTAAGTAGTAATGTAAGGCAACAAATAGCGCGTCGTTTCCTTTTTTCAGTGGCGATACTGTTCTTAAAAATACCCCCGTCACAGCAAACCTGCATACTCAGCGAATTTCCAATGAATATATAACATAACACATGACCACTTAACAGAATTCATAAGAAATATATTTACAAACAAGCGATATTAAAAATATTAAATATTCTCCATAAGAACAAAATGGGGACCGATTACCTAGGTTTGCTGCTACGGAAACCATACGTGAAAATTTTGTATTTTGTGCAAACAACGATAAACCCTAACCAGATGAAGGCATATGCCAAATTTTGTCAGTTTATATTCATAAATAAGCGAGATATACAATTTTTCTTTTTCTCCATAAGAATAACATTAGACAACGTACTGTGTTTAGTACTTTCAATATCTCAAGAACCAATTCACGTAGAGCAATGATAAAAATACCAAATTGTTTGTTTTTTTATGTTGAATTAAATGGTAAAAATTAAAATTAGATTTAAATAAAAATTACATGTGGAAACCCCAAAAAAACCATTTTTGGGGTACAAAACCCCCCAAAAACCCCCCTTTGGATGGGGCGATTCGTCTGGTTTTCGAACTCGTTCAAATAAATGGTGCTTTGCACATTCGTACCAAATTTCATTAAGATTGGACCTTTTTTTACGAGAGTTATCGTGCTTACGGGCACACACACACACACACACACATATATATATACACATACAAGGTGTACATAAAGTCCCGCACGGGTTTAATATTTTCTGAACGATAACAGATAAATCAATAAGATTTGGTACATCAACACTACACCTAAAAATCTACTTTTTGAAGGAACTATCAGTTTTCTGTAATATCATGGGGACGTCCCGCAAGGAGTCAGAAGGAAATCTTAAATAGGAGCATAGGTCAATATGCACATCACTTTAAAGGGCTCATCTAGCAGAGTTGAATGCCGCAAACCGCACTAAAAAAGGTTGATCCAGTAAAAAATGGCGGCTGTTCACAGGTTTTAATAAAAAAAGATAAGATCTTTCTAATTGTTACTGTTACCAGTTTTTCCCCGTTATCAATAGATTAGGGCCAAATTTTTAACCCTTGAGGATAACTAACGTCATAATTCACTTCTGTATTGACAGGCATAATGTAGTATTTAGCTGCAGTATTCATTTAGTTGCAGTTTCGCTTTAATGGGGTTTTGGCTACTAATAAAACGTAACCAAGTAATACCTTTGAACAGCCGCCAATTTTTACTGGATCAACCTTTTTTAGTGCGGTTTGCGGCATTACACTCTGCTAGATAAGCCCTTTAAAGTGATGTGCATATTGACCTATGCTCCTATTTAAAATTTCCTTCTAACTCCTTGCAGGACGTCCCCATGATATGACAGAAAACTGGTAGTTCCTTCAAAAAGGAAATTTTTAGGTGTAGTGTTGATGTACCAAATCATATTCGCAAGCAACATCATTCAAAAAATATTAAACCCGTGCGGGACTTTATGTACATAAACAATTTTATCGAATTGTGTTTTTGGCATATGGGGACCTCAAAATGAAAAGTTATCATGGTCTCGGGCTTAAGTCTTACCATGAGACCTACGGTAATAGCTTCTTCCCTATAGGGGAAATTCGCTAAAAAATGTAATATTCATAAGAAAAGTTTAAATATATGTTGCTGACAATGTGAGCTACATAAATTCTGAACACGAATAATATTTTAGCCAACCGGTTGCATTGATATCTAAAAAAATAAATAACAAAACAATAAATGAACATATTTTACGAATTTATAATGTTAAAGCGAACTCTAAAAGTTTTTAGCGGTTCTGATAAGAGTACTTTTAAGACTCAAAGTAAAAATGTCTAGAGATTATCTTGAATGGATGGTGTAAATAGGTTTGCCCTTACAGTATTGTGTGCCATCACAGAATATTCTGTTATTTTAAGACGCTACACTAAAAGACCACAAAGGTTAAGACGTACGATTGATGTTTTAGGACCTCCTCCATAAATACTCCCTTAACCAGTAACTTCTGGCCATCAAACCACTGACTATCAAACCAACTGTTCCACCTTCTTACCTCAGATACTTGCTTGCCTAAGTAACCACTTAGGAGCCATACTTATATTACGTAACGCATTTTTCTGTAATTTCAAACCCTCCCCCATATTTCTTAAGGACACCCCCTACCCCTTCTCTTATGTTACGTAACACTTTACTGAACCTATATTTTTTATATTTAAACAAATATATTATTGTATGCGTAATTTTGCATGTAATAACTTAAACAAAATTGCTTTGAAATGATAAATTAATTTTATTCTTGAAAACAAATTTATTTTACGATTAATTACTAATCAATTAAAACAAATTAAATACGAGTGCTATTGTGTAAGACAACCCCTTATGTAACAAAGACTCTATTATAGTAACAACGAAAATAGGAGTTTCTCTAACATGACATTTTTGTTCCATGTACGATCCAAAACAACACAACACGGTTTAGGATAAGAGAAGATGCGCTTTAATTAAAACGTTTGAATGGTTTAAAAACATTTCCTATTAAAGAATGTCATAAGTATTGTTAGACATCGAATGTAACCTTGGTTTACAAATTATTTTTAGCGAATTTCCCCTATAGTGAAGAAGCTATTACCGTAGTCGGCATGGTAAGACCTAGGCCCGGGACCATGATAACTTTTTGTTTCGAGGTCCCCAGACCCCAAAAACACCATTCGTTCGAAACTATGTGTGTATATATATATATATATATATGTGTGTGTGTGTGTGTGTGTGTGTGTGTGTGTGTGTGTGTGTGTGTGTGTGTGTGTGTGTGTGTGTGTGTGTGTGTGTGTGTCCGTGGGTGCGATAACTCTCGTAAAAAAGGTCCGATTTTGACGAAACTTGGTATAAACGTGTAAAGCAACATTTATGACTTCAAGTTCGAAAACCAGCCATATATCGCTCTATCTTAAGAGGTATTTTGGGGGGGTTTTGTACCCCAAAAATGGGTTTTTTGAACTTTTTACATATAATTTTTGAAAAAGTTAGGTTTTAGTTTTCACCCTTGGATTCATCTTAAAAAAACACACGATTTGGTATTTTTATCATTCCTCTACATCAATCGGTTACCGAGATATTGAAAGTGCTAAACACAGTACGTTGTCTAATGTTGTTCTTATGGAGAATAAGAAAAAAATATATCTCGCTTCTTTATGAACGTATACTGACAAAACTTGGTATACGGCTTTATCTGCTTGTGGTCTATTGATATTTGCTAAAAAAATTTGTTTGCCAAAGATTCCTGTAGCAGCAAACCTGCGTACTCAACCCCCATGTTATTCTTATGGAGAACAATCAAAATGCTATGCTTCCCTTAATTATGAACATAAATTAATAAAACCTCGTATATAACTTCACCTAGTTGAGATATACTGATATACTGAAAAAATACCCATTTTTTCGTTCCTTGTTGCAGCAAACCTGCGTACTCATCCCCATATTATTCTTATGGAGATTAATCGAAATGGGATATATCGCTTATATATGAATGTATTGATGAAACTAGGTACGTGGCTTCACCTAGTTGATTTATATTGATTTTTGTATAGAAACCAATTGTTTATGTTCCTTATTTCATCAAAACTATGTACTCATCCCCATTGTTATTCTTATGGAGAATAATTAAAATTGTATTTATCGCTTATTTGTGAATATTTTTTATGAAACTTGGTATGCGGCTTTATGTGGTATTAAGACATATATGATGCATTAGAAATTCGCTGAGTACGCAGGTTTGCTGCGACGGGGGTATTTATATAATTTTTGGTTTATTTCAAAAGATTTATTGCGTAATGTTTTAAATTTGATTTGGTAGTGTTACGTAACGCTACCAAGACCCTCCTCTCTCTCGTAGCGTAACGTGACGACATACCCCTACCACACTTTAAGTGCGTTACGTACTATGTGATTGACCCTATAAAAACATGTAACTTTGAAAGCCTATTTTCCAATTTTCTGGTGAAGAGTTTAATTACACTTTGCGAACCTCTTTTTTTACTTCAAGTCTATGATATAACTTTGTTTTGCCACCTTCATTAATCCTTAACTTTATAGATGTGTTTTATCTGTTATGATTTATTAAATTGCCTACAGTAAATACGCTGTCTATGATGTTATCTCCTCTTTAGAGTAATAAATTAATGGTTATACTTTAAATATGATAACGGATTTTGAATGTACACTTAAAATAACGACGTTACGATTATTGTTAAAACTGCAATATGATTTAAAGGAATCTAATGAAACATTTTGTAAGAAACAAACAATTATATTTCATTTACGAGCTTTTTTACCAATTTTGTGTAAATAAGCAAATCAAAGTAAGCTTTATAAATAGGATATGTTGCTATAAAGTCGTACACCTAGTCGGCGTAGCGCGGCGGCTGGGGAACTAAAGTGCATCAATGATGAGTACAAGGCACTCTGGCGTCTATTAATACGTCACATTGTATCGCCCACGCCCAATATGTCGAATAGTCCCCGACGCTCAGCCTACGCTCACAGCCCAGCCAAGTGGCAACTGAAGTCACCCACTGTAATATTGTTTGCTTCCATGTATTCTAAGACGATGTATGTACTCTACTTACTATGATTTAGATTCCGTTGATCATAAAATAGTTTCTAATAGTACATAATAGTTTTCCCAGAGTTTAGATTTCCTGAATTTTCAGGCAAAACCTGTAAGAAATTTTAAATAAATATATAAATAATATATATATATCAAATATATATCAAAATAATATATATCAAATTTTAAACTCAGCTAAATGTGTTTTAAATTTCCAAAAACTTAATCAGTGGGGACAATAGCAAATACAAAAATTATATCTATGATTAAAAGACAACTAACTAACATAGTGCTATATGTCTCTAGTTGCTATACCTCTGACATACGAGACAGCGAACTCAGTTAAAAGTTACTCATAATTCTTGCAACTATGGTCTGCTGATTATTGACTAACACTTTATATACTTTATACTTATATACTTTGATATGGTGAACCACAAACTTCTCATAGAAAAACGTTACCATTAGGGGAAGAGCAATTGACTAGGTTTCTTCTTTCCTCACTAGTAGAACTCAAACTGTCGAGAAAATAGGGTTTGAAAATAAAAACAATATTATTTTCTTTAGGAAGAAATTTAAGAAATTCCTTTATTTCCTGAGAGAAAAGTCAGTATATAAGATCGGTAAATAGATCTGAAATAATTTAATCACGGGAAATCACCTCAATTTAACACCACATTCTTGCAACTATGGTCTGCTAATTATTGACTTAACACTTTATATACTTTATACTTATATACTTTATACTTATATACTTTGATATGGTGAACCTCAAACTTCTTATAGAAAAACGTTACCATTAGGGGAAGAGCAATTGACTGGGTTTCTTCTTTCCTCACTAGTAGAACTCAAACTGTCGAGATCTCATACATCAAAGAGGGCAGGCTTCTGTGTCAACATCAGTCCACTGAAGTTGTTAATTCTGGGGTGCCCCAAGGATTGGTCCTTGGGCCGATCCCCTTTTTGTTATTCATAAACGATATTGCCTGCAGTGTCCCTGGCGTCGATTTGTGTTTGTTTGCAGACGACACTTCTTTCAGTGTATCGAACAAGTGTAAAAGCACTCTTGAAATTGATCTGTTCATCAAAATTTGTCAGCTGTTACAATGGTTCAACGATAACAATCTTCGTGTGAATGCTGAGAAAACACAATTTGTCGATTTCAAGCTAAAGATCCCTGATAATGGTCTTGCTAGATCCTGTGCAATTATTGACGATGTTTAAATTGAGTCTTGTTACCAAACAATTGTCTTGTTTTGGGTCTGGTTATTGATTCACGCTTGAATTTTTCCTTACACATTGATAAGTTGTGCAAAACATCAAGTAGCTGTCTTTTCATCCTCCAGAGACTCAAGTTCTTTGCTAATAGAGAAATTTTGTTTTATGTTTTTTATGGATGCTTTCTTCCTCACCTAACGTATGGAGTTGCTATTTGGGGTGCCGAAACGGCGAAGCACAGGGAGCTTTTTCGTTTGCAGAAGAAGGCCAAAGAACCTCAACTTATGAAAAGCAAACATATTTGTCTTCAATAAAATTAATCAACTGCCTTCCGATTTACCTTAGGCAAGAATCAGACGTTGGCAAGTTTAGATCGAGGTTGGAAGTGCTCCTCCTGGAAAGGGAATACTATAGTGTATAAGACTACATTAATGACAAGTTATTTTTGAAGTATATTTTTTCAGTTTACTGAGCAGATTATGTGAACTGTTTTATTTAGTATAACATTATGTTGTTAGTGTACTACTATGCAAATATTATAAGTATGAGATTTATGACCTGACCTATTGCCAATGATATATATAGTCTGATGATAATAAATGATTTAATTTGATTTACTCCCGTTAAAATATTGGAAGTAGTAATAACCTATAATATAACCTATACAGTAATAATAAACTTCAGTCGTGAATAACGATTGCATCACATACAAATATTACACCTTAAAAATATGGGGAGAGTGTAAGAAAAAGAAAAAAGTGTAATACAATCTTTACTTAAATTCACTTTGCTACAAAGTAGAAGAATCGTTATTATTGATTCATAAATGTTGATTTATGAAATGCCTCACGCGATTTCTTTCCTAATTTCAATAACAAAGTGCATAAACGAATAGAGGGAAAAACGCCTTTTATTTTTTTAAACATTTATTTTAAACCTTTTATTTTTAAACATTTGTGTTATTAGAAAGAGTAATCGACAGTTTACTTTTAGAGTGGCTAAAGACTGCGTTGGTTACTAAGAGTGATGTAAAATGCGTGGCTGGATCTTCCGCAGAACCGCCGAGAATCACGAGATGTCTTAATGTTGCTGGCACGTGATGGTGGCCCCTTCAGTATTTTTCCCTTTTCATTGCGTTTTTTACGCCAGTTACACGTTTTAACTGATTAAGATTCTTTCCATTGCAGATCACATTTCGATTTGTTGTAAGTTAAATAATAATAACACAATCATATTACCGATACATGAATTTACCTCTGCCATCGCTGTTGTTAAAAATAAGCAAAATATTTTGGATCCACGCAGCATGGATATAATAATCAGGTAGTAATAATATTTATTCCGTGTTTACAATGAATCGGAATTCAAAACAATAATTGTTAATTTCTATGACTTGATTACAATGGGATTATTTTGTTAATTACCGACATTTAAGCTGTATAATTTAATTACATAGAGACTGTGAGTTAAAATTGCTTCACGAAAAACTGTTTTAGTTACAGTTTCAAAAATTCATAGAGAAAAGAAGTGTTAAAAATCACAAGTATTAATTTAAAAGCCTGGGGAATTATACGAGTACTATCCTATTTTGACCATATGTAACCTTGAACAATTCTGTAAGTTTTCCCATGCTCGAGGAACTGTTAGAAAAATTTTCAGTTGCTATTACACCTTGGCCAGTGGCTCCGTATGAAACTTTGCCTTGTTATTCTACTCTTAGTTTACAAAATAAGACAGATTCTTTAACTCTCAGAACGTTCCGTTCACTAGAACTTTGACGGTATCACGACCTACTCTAAATTAGTCATCCGAAAATGCCACTGCATCATACCTCGCATAGCGATATCCTTTAGAAAGTTCATCACACAACTTTAATACAAAGTAATGTTCATGAAAAAACGGGATTTTACACAGGCTATTTTCAAACCAGACAAAACTGTATCAAAATTATTTCAACGTAATTTAATCCTTAACAATTTCAACGTTGCACTGCATTCTGCAGAGGTTAGAAGCTAAACTAATAGTACTATGCAACTTTTCAATCAGATTTGATCAAAATATATTTCAGACTTTGATACAATTAGGTAAAATGTGTATGGATCATGGGACATTCCCTGATAAAATTTGCTTAGGGTCGACAAACTTCATTAGGTTTTTTCATAATCTTAGATACAATTCGACCAAATTTGATTAATATTTTAAAACTCGATTATACCTGATAAGGGTCCTCGATTAAGTTTGATCAAACGTGATAAGATGTGTTCTAAATTGATCCGTTTTCATGAACTCTGACCGAAAACCTTCCATTGGGGAGATATTTTTGATCACTCACTTGATTTGTTAAACCTTTAATATGCTGTTCCGAATTTTAGGGGCCTTCATAATTCGATTCGAACTGTAACCAACTTTTAGTAAACTCTCAAGGTACAAATAAATCTCATTTAAGTAACGTATGTATCACCTTATTTCACCAACAAACAGCTTTTTCTCCATCTATTAGGTTGCACGCAGCATTAAAATGTTGATATCACCCTTTCAATAACTTTTTGATGCCTAAGGAAAATAATTCCTACCAAAACGACTAAACCGAAAAGAAACTAAAAGGAGCAGGTGACTGCTTTTATTATTTGAGAGCAGTTAGTATCTAAGACAACCGTAACTTGTACGGTAACGGAGTGAATCGCCACACCAACCGGTCCACCATCTCCGTTTTACTAGTCCTTAATTTTTATGAGTTGCCTTTTTCAGTAGTTTTATTGAACTGGTAAAACAAAAACAGTTTACATTTAGTCCTGTGCCATAGTAATAAGGATGTAAAAAAAAATTAGTATGTAAGATGTTTTGTCAACTATTCCATATGAAAAAAGTGTGTTGATCTTAAAACCGCAGTGTGTGTTGATCTTGAACTACTGTACTTTGGTACCGTTGAATATTTTATGTTGTGACTTAATCAATGCTGGTTATATGTAAATAGTGTACAAGTCTAAAGATGATCACGTGTTCAATGTTTTTTACAACCGCGTTATTACAGACTATTATTTGTCAGGACGAAACCAACAGTCCAACAGTGTTAAGTTTGAATTGAACTTAATTTATTGCACAAAGTCTTACGATTTTCAGTTGTCCATATATATTTGATAACATTTATTTTAAGGGGGTCAAGTATATAATCATATTTAAATAAAAAAAATTCGATTTTATATTTCTTTAGGTAAACATAACATTTGTTGTGGGTTACATTTCCTTAAGGTTTTCATTATTATTTGTTTTAAGTAAAACGTTAATAGATTATTTGACAGGATAACTACCTTGCTATTAAATCCATTTCCTAAAAAAAGCACACATAAATTGTTTTCAAATAAAAACGAAATCGCATGCTGACATGAGGGAAGTGAATTTCCGAATTAAAACCTGAAAAATATCAAATAAATGGTTTAAACTAACACTGGATACATTTTTTTATTGGAAAATGTTAATTTTGGCTGTTCTGATGCTCCAGTTATATTTAAATTCAATAATAGGATGCCAATGTTATACATTATAAAGTTAGAAGGGGAGTCGGGATAACATGTTGATTTAGGGGTATTGGGGGCGATAAAACGATATTAAGATATGAAGACGGCCTTTTCCAGTGTAAACAAGTACTGTATTTTGACAATTAACATTTTCTTTAATAACTCGGTAAGTACTTGTGCTGGAATGATGAGGGAGGGCTTAAAATCTTTTGATTTTCACGTACAATACTTTAATGTGCAATAAGTGTACATTCGGGGCTTTTCTGGCCCTTTTTGGGCCCAAAAACTCAAAATTTGAAAAGTTAAAATCCTCAGAAAAGGGGGTTAGAGTTTTCCGATTGTTTTGCCCAACGAACTTGTCCAACTGATTGTAAAAAGGCATGTCTCTACCAAATTTGAAGTAAATCGGACAAAAATTGCGACCGCTAGAGTGCGAACACATATATATAAAGATATATATATATATATATAAATGTATATATATATATAAAGTTTTTAAGAGACCCCTCAAAACGTGTTCAGGGGGTCACGTTAGGAACTTTTAAGGTGGTCTCGGGCTTAAGTCTCACCGTGCGGGTCATGCTAATAGTTCAATTTTCCGTAAGAAATTCACTAATAAAAAAATATCTGTTTGTAAGGGGTAATCGTTTTCATTTGCGAAAGTAAAATATTACGAAAGTAAAATGTGAATGATAATAATAACAATAATAATCTGAACGATTTTTTAAGATTTGTTCTGTGAATAATTTGGTACCATCCACTTCTGAAAGATTACACAAGCCACACGCTTCCAACTGTTAAAATTCAAATTGTAATTTGGTTTAGTCGTTTCTTGAGGAATTAAAATCGTTTACCATTCTTGAATTCTTCTGAAACTACAGTATTCCATTGCGGAAGCAGGTTAACTCATAACATAAACGCACATCAATTATATTTGTATTTATTTGTATTACTGTCTTAAATGTGTTGTACCTTATGCGTGAAATGTTTGACTTTAACTTGTAAGCTTAAAAAATATACGTATGCATTTTGTCACTGAGCGTTCAACTTTTACTTGTAGACATTTGTAATATTGTGATTTTTTTAAATAATAGCAAAACAATATTAAGAACAACCAGCTAAAATATTTAATTCCTTGAAGTACTAATTGCTAACTATGCATTGCAGTACATTTTACAAGCTGCACTTCTTTAAATCAACTTCTCGATCATGAAACATTATTAATAAATATGACAGAACCTCGGCTCTTACTTTGTGTAATATTACCCAATCAACCCTCTAAGATATATTGTCTGCGTTTGTCACTTTTATATTAAGTTGGTTAGTTAGAGAACATTTTATTTTATTTGAATTTCAATGTTCGTGGTATAAAATAGTTCAATTATTAAAAAAATCAAACGTTAAATCTACAAAAAACTAATGAGGTAGACTCAACAATATTTAATGTGTTCAAACTAAATGTAAGTTTAGATCTTCTCATGGAAACAAATAATACATTTTAAAATAATTTGTAATAACGGTTAACAATAAAACTAATCTTAGAGGCCTTTATAAAATATTATCTCTTTTGCACACTCTATTTGTTTACATTACATTTAGGAGGAAACAGCTGTAACATCATATAATAACTGTATGATAAAATTCAACCTTTTCAGGAAGTTCTTTGTGTTCATTTCTGAAATGTACACATTTTTAATTTTAGAGAGCACTGAATATGTAACAGAAATTAATTGTTTCTGCTTCCTTGTGTTTGAATTTCTGAAAGAGAATATGTAATCAGAAGGTAGATAGTATGTAATTATTTTCAATTTAAGAACGAGCAATACTTTTTCATAAGAAATATTATACTTGAAAAAATCACAAGCCGAATATTAGGTACATAAAACTGCTACACCAATAATTTTTCATCGCCCTTTTTAGTAGCCCCTTTGCTTTGAAACTTTAAAAACTTTAATTTTTTCTTCCGAAAGAGAACTATTTACCAGGCGATGGGCTACGTGTGGAAAGCCATTAAGGACAAGTGGTGGTATTTCCTTGGTGCTTAGTTTCCTTCACACTTAAATTCCTTGGTTAGTTCTTAGAACATCGCAGTATTTTTGTATGCGATATGGGTAATCATCAAGACGTAAAGAAATGGTAATAAACTTATTTAATTCATTACGAAAAAACATTTAGTTTAAAACTATTTAGCAATTATTTATGATTTTATTGATGGGCTTAGGGAGAAAAATCTCCTATTTGATAACAATCACCAGTTTTTTAATTAAAAAAAACTTAATCTATCAATATGTTGACTCAACAGAGAATTACTCACAAGAGCATTACCTTAATCTAAATTTAATACTAAAGCAGTTTTTTGGGCAACACCTCTGTGATTTCTGAACCGATTTGGATTATTGGCTATCAAACTTTAGCCTCAATTCTAGTTTTGAATTTGTTTTTAATATTTTTATCCAAAAGAGCGATTGCCACTTTCGATCTGCTTTACCATAAATTATAATTTAGAGTTCATTATTGTCGCTGAGTATCGTTAAAACGCAGTTTAGTGTACCAATGACCGATCCTACTCGGACAGGATATTTAAACAACTACGATGTACCAGCAAACAATCAATACGACACCAAAGTTGCAGAGCGAGGCAGACACATCGTTGTGAGACTTTGGTGGTTCATTAACTGGTCCCCTCCCCTTGTATCAAGATTAACATATTCAACAAGCAATAAGCAATAAGTAAGTTAACTATATAATTAGAATCACGTTTTTTTCTGTGATCCTGAAATTCGCCTAATTCGACTATCCAGGAAAACATGGTAGTTTCTCTTTATGAATATAGCAATATATTCAAAATTCAAGATTCTCTATTTGCCATTAACTAACATAAATTAGAATAAATTTTGTCAAATCAATGCACAAATTATAATAAAATAGTTTTAATAATGTAGTCTCAAACATTTAGCCTGTATTACAAAATAGGCCTATCTTGTATTTTTTAAACACAATTCTTTGAAGCTATTTCATTCTAAAACGTCATTTCATCTAAATTGTTATTTAAAACATGTACCTTTCAAAATACATGTGAAAAAACAACTGTAAAAAATATGCTTAAGTATATTACACATTTTTGATATAGTTGAGTAAATTTTTTTTAGAAAAAACTGCTACTATGAGTTAAATTGTACAACCGAATCATAGGAATATGCACAAATATTAATTTACAAAAGCAGTAGAACTAAGATTAATTCTTCTTCCGTTAAAAAAACTCTTTTTAGGTTGAATTTGTATTCTTTTTTAAGTTTTGTACTTTTAATTCAAAAGAAAACAAGATAAGAACCCAATTTTATTGTTACTTTGATAACACTAATGCGAAAGCAACCTTATTTCAAATGAGAACTTTACATTGTTACAAAAGCTTATCTTAAACATTCTATTTCTTTTAACCTCAAATCCCTAGATCTCAATTGTTTCAAGGCTTTGTTGTGGAACATTAAATTTGGAGCAATAAGTGGAATGAAACAGATTCAGGTGGTAATTTTACTTGAAATATTATTTATGTATTTTATATATAAGTGGAAACCTTGCATTCAATTACGAACATAGGTCTTACTTTAGACGTACCTAGATCATTTTCAAATTAAAAAGATAATCTCAATATTTCTCAATGAAATTCTATCATTTTCGTTTTTGAATACTCCTGGTTTATTTTTATTCAAAATTTCATACAGTCATATAAACTAACTGTAGTCATCAAATACCAACATAAATTGTTAAAAATTAATCCTATTATTGCATTCTTTGAAAAGTACATAATATCCTTCCGTATTTATCAGATACTTCTTAGTGAATTTCCTATGGAAAGTGAACTATTAGCATGACCCGCACGGTGAAACTTAAGCCCCACCACCATATAAGTTCCTAACGTGACCCCCTGAACATGTTTTGGGGGGTCGTTCAAAATTATATATATGTGTGTGTGTGTGTGTGTGTGTGTGTGTGTGTGTGTGTGTGTGTGTTGCGCTCTAGCGGTCGCATTTTTTGTCCGATTTTCTTAAAATTTGGTAGGAACGTTCTTTTCTATAATTAGTTGGACATGTTCGTTGGGCAAAACAATCGGAAAACTCTAAACCCCTGTTTTGGAGATTAATCTTTCAAATTTCGAGTTTTTGGGCCCAAAAAGGGTCAGAAAAGCCCCGGATGCAAAATTAATGTGTGTAACAAGGTGTAGATTAGTGAGGCGAAAGTTTTAAGCCCTCTCTCGTCATTCCAGCGTAAATATTTACCGAGTTATTAAAGAAAATGTGTATCGACTAAACACAGGACGTTGTCTTATGAGGGTTTTACATTAGAAAAACCTGTTATTAATTTTTTGGCTTACTTTTATCATCCTCAGCAACCTCACGCCTACTTTAAAGTCTGACTGGATCCTCTCCTAACTTTATAAGGCGCCAAATTGTATTCCCAGCCATTACACGTAAATGAAACCAGGAGCATCAGAAGAGCCAAAAAATTAAGATTTTAAGATTTCAATACAAATTGGGATAACAGCTTGTTTTTACACAAGCCTTTAAAAGTTTGTCATGTGGAAATTCACTTTCCTAACGTCAGCGTGCTGCGTGCGAACTCACTGTTATTTTTCACTGGTTCCGTTTTACACGTTCGTTAACGATGTATATCAAGGTAAGTAACGACTATGTTTTCTTTATAATGGAACACGTTCTCGTATAATTGATTCTCCAAATAGGATAATGAAGTAGGCAAGCGGCAAATGTAATCTTGGGGGGGAATGATAGCACAGAGGAGAAGGGGGATGACAACCTTCATCACCCTTTGTCGACAGCCTTATCGTTATCTCCCTCCCTCTCAATCTCCCCAACATACACATCCAAACACCCCCTCACGATTGTTTAATAAACGACGATTTGAGGTAAATATCTATTATTAATTTAATAATTTTCGTTGAAAACCTATTAGCGAATTTCCCCTATAGGGAAGAAGCTATTACCGTAGTCGGCATGGTAAGACCTAGGCCCGGGACCATGATAACTTTTCGTTTTGAAGTCCCCAGACTTCATATACAGTTCGTTCGAAACTCTATATATATGTATGTATATGTATATGTGTGTGTGTGTGTTTGTGTGTGTGCGTGTGTGTGTGTTTGTGTGTGTGTGTGTGTGTGTGTGTGTCCGTAGGCACGATAACTCTCGTAAAAATTATCCGATTTTGATTAAATTTGGTATAAACGTGTAAAGCAATATTTATGACTTTAAGTTCGAAAACCAGCCAGATCGCTCCATCCGAAGGGGTATTTTGGGGGGGTTTTGTACCCCAAAAATAGGTTTTTGAATTTTTAAATATAATTTTTGAAATAGTCAAATATTAGTTTTAACCATTGGATTCAGCTTAAAAAACACACAATTTAGTATTTTGATCATTCCTCTACGTCAATTGGTTACCGAGATATTGAAAGTGCTAAACACAGTACGTTAATGTTATTCTTATGGAGGAAAAGAAAAATTTTATATCTTGTTTATTTATGAACGTATATTGACGAAACTTGGTATAAGGCTTCATCTGGTTGTGGTTTATTGATATTTGCTCAAAAAACAATATTTTTCTAAAGGCTCCCGTAGCAGCAAACCTGCGTACTCATCCCCATGTTATTCTTATGGATAATAATTAAATGCTATGTCTCATCCCTTAATTATGAACATAAATGAATAAAAACTGGTATACGACTTCACCTAACTGAGTTATATTGGTTTTAGCATAAAAACACATTTTTTGTGTTCCTTGTTGCAGCAAACCTGCGTACTCAGCCCCAATGTTATTCTTATGGAGAATAATTAAAAATGTATATACCGCTTATTTGTGAATATATTTTTATGAAACTTGGTAAGTGACTTTATGTAGTCTTAAGACATTTATATCTCAATTGGAAATTTGCTGAGTATGCAGGTTTGCTGCGACGGGGGTATTATATACATTCCAAGTAAATGTGCTTTTATAGTAGGAATTTAATGGCTACTGCCTCTTTTTGTCTGGGAAATGAAATTTAATCCTACTTAACGTTTAGTATATTATACTATACTCTCTTTAAATAATGTTATTCTTATGTAGCACCCCTATTCTACTATCACAAGCTTTCAGTAGAAAAATATATTTAAGCCCCGTCTCCCACGAAATTAAGTATTATAGAAGTGTAACAGTGGCTTTCTTTCTACTGTAGACTGTAGGTAGAAAAGTGACGTTTTCAAGAATGTATCTTTTAACCACACATTATACGAGTGTAGGTAGGCTAATATCTAAAGGGTTGTTGATAAATGTTGATACAAATTGTTTAACATTCAAACAATGAACCGATGTTTTAAAATTGAATACATTTATCTTGCAGTAAAAGAAATAGAGCTTTGTAGTGGAATTTCGTTTTAGTGTAACTGTAAAACCGCACCTTGGTGTTTTAAAATAGATTTCCCTGACAGAGTAAAGAGAACGAACTTACAGCCAACAAACAATGTTTTCCAACTACCTTGTACTTATTACGCAATACCAAGGAATAAAATACATGTTAACTAAAGATCCTATCCTATATTTCATGGTTGACCTTTTGCAAATATCCAAACAAGTTAATTCTACTTCAATTAAAATTTTAGATTATTAAAATCTAAACATTTTCCTTCGTTAAAACTATGATTAGAGTTTGTTGTTTTACTTTTTACTTTCTGCCTCTATATATAATATACGGTACGTATAAATTATTATTTCCGTCGACATTTTTGAATTTGATTTTTTCATGGTTTTGGTGCTCTCTGAGGCCATAAAGTTGTTTCCGTGGTGATATATGTCCGTTTGTATGGAGTGTTCAGACCTAAAGACAACACCAATAGCCTAATTTTGATTCCATTTGGCTAATCTACAGAATATTCAGCCTTTTTTCATTTTTTTCGAAATTTGACATTGAAAAGTCCCTCGAAAATCCATAAAATCATAAAAAACCATATTTCTCAAAACAGATTGATTTTGTGCAGAAACTATTAATTTTTACTAAATGTATTACCACCATTTAAAACATTTTTTGAGTCTTGAATTGTTATGTTGTGACTAAATGAAGATACATCTCAATTAACGGTAAATGCAGTACGTAGTCGGATAAGTTATTCCTATGGGGAATAAACAAATTATCTTTTCTGTATTATTTACTGATTAATTTTATTAAAACATTGTATGCAGGTTACGTTAACATGTGTACCAAAGAGATACTCAGAATATGTTGAACTCTAACCCTAAAGGATAGGAGGGGGTTTTCTCCTCTTAAAACCATTGAGTAGCAAATAACTCTGTGGTGGCTCTAGTAAAGGGATTCATGTGAACATGTCTGAAAACATAGTTTTTCATCTCTTTTAGGTTATTTTAAAGGTATTTTCTGGCTTATGGTATTTTCTAAATGGCCGCAGAAGAAAATTGTCTGTAAATGTCACCGTAATTTACATCCGACATTAAGCAAATATTAAGGAATTTATTGGTTCAAATGGCCCTTCAAGTGAGAAAGTATGTAGCTGTTTACAGACACCGTTTAAACAACTAATCATAGCGTCAAAAGTAAATATAAAAACAACGCATGAATTATAAGCTGTGAATGTTTAAATTTTTATTGCAAATCCTTAGTGAAATAATGTATTTTCTGAGCCACAGTTTGTTTCATTATTAGGCTTATATATAAGTAAAACTTTGACAAACACACCTCTTTCACTTTCACAGTTCGGAAAATACGTTTCGGAATGTAAATAAGTTAAGATAAATATTCGAGGAAGTCGCAAAACTACGGTTTATCCTCAGATTACCAATGGTGGTGTTCAGCGACATCCACCAGTAGTTACAGTTTGTGATAGGGGCGTCTAAATGTAAAACTACTGAACCCTGGTGAACCCCTAAATAGGAGACAACTTCCGTTCTGGTTACCAAACAGACAACCACATATTTAGGTCGGTGGATTCATCCACTGGCCGATGTAGATAATAGCTAATACATAAACATAACTTAAACCATTCACTATAAATACTGAAGTTTTATATGGTCAATGCTTAAACCATAAGGTGGTATTGATCTATTTAAATGAATGTAGGCCTACACCTACGTTGGTAAAAAAGATATCCAACTTCTACAGTTGTCTTTCAATTATGCCACTGAAGTTGCGATAGTCAACAACTTAGAGATGGTCATCTCAGAGCGTCAACATTTACTAAATCTTTCCCTCCATTATCCGGACGGGAAAGATACCGAGGACGATGATTTAGTGAAGTGTACATGTAATGGTAATGGCGTACGATTACCGCGAACACCTGTTGCTACAGGGACACCATCTGGTGGCAGAGGAGCAAAAATATAATATCACGTATTGATCACAGAAATATAACGATAAATATACTTCACAGTTGAATTGTTTTATTTAATCTTTACTAATAACCTTCTGCTTTGACTATCTATCTATAATATTATAAAGAGGTGGTTTCTGTCTGCCTGTCTGTCTGTTTGCTGTTCCGGGTAAACGCAAAAACTACTGAACCGACTAGGCTGAAACTTTACACAAAGGTAGATCTTGAACCCGTGCAACACAGAGGCCTATTCACTTCCTAAAAATCCCCTCGGGCAACACCCCGTTAACGTCATAAGTTTAAGTGTTTACATTTCAGAACTAAGGCTCCTATTATACTAGGCGACTGTCGCCCGTCAACAGTTGACAAGTAGTTCGGGTGCACACTGCCGACTATCGCAGTCGCGTGTGTGAACCACAGTTCTCGGACAAGTCGAGGCACTATCGCAGTTTCAGTCAAGTCCCGTTTGCAATAATGGAAGTCGCGCCTACTGGTGCACTCTGCCGACGCTATCAGTCGCAGCAAACTGTAGCAAACTGCCGCGACTGATCGCGTCGGCACTGTCGGCAGTGTGCACCAGTAGGCGCGACTTCCATTGTTGAAAATGGGACTTGACTGGGGCTGCGTGGTGACTGTCTGCTGTTCCGGGTAAACGCAAAAACTACTGTACCGACTGGGCTGAAACGTTACACAAAGGTAGATCTTGAACCCGTGCAACACATAGGCCTATTCACTTCTTTAAAATCCCCTCGGGCTACGCCCCGTGAGCGTCCTAGTTTCAATGTTTACATTTCAGAAGAAAGTAAACATTCATAAACTGTAATTGGAACAGGCAATAAACTGCTTTAATGATAATGTTAGGATATATAGCCGGTGTTGATGGTAGACAGTAGCTCACAAATCTACCGCAACCCGATGTTTATGTGCAGCAGCACAGATCAGATAATTAGCTGTGACATCATTCACCGGTATTTACAGGCAGTGATTCTTTATCTTTGCGACTGAACGGGTCCAATGACTAAAATATTAGCATCACATTACAAAAACGTCACTGTGTGGTATAACGAACTGGTCGCCCGTGTAACAGTAGTGCTGAGTGGGAGCAGGTGCTGGTCGGATTGCCTTGTAATGGCAGACTCTATCAGCTCGTCCGATAATCCGGACTCACCCGACTGTTCACCTCTCTTTGATGGCTCTCAGACACACACAGTTCAGTTCTTGCATTTTACAACTGACAGCACTAATTTCAATAATGACCACCATATATATTTACTTCATGGATATAATAACATTTACTCACTTTATCAGCAACATTGTTTCTTACTATGGTACATATCACATGACCAAAATTAACCTTCTTGTACACTACACTCTTATGTAAATCATTCTTATTTTCCACTTAATCTACATCGTTCTTATTTTATATATTATTAAAACAATTTCTTGAGTATCACGATAAGTGGTGTTATAATTAAACAAGATATAATGAATTACGACTACAACACTGACATTGTGTTGGGTTTGCAGTGTTGTGAGGTGTAATGTATTGAATATTGTTAAATTGTGTTAACTGTTACAAGTTTGTTACATCGCTTAAGCAACAAAGTACTGTTTTTTTGTCCCTTGACGTCAATTACGACTGTTTTATACCCGCTTAGAGGTTGATATTGGATACATCAATTGGAAGATGCCATGGCATGTGGGTATGAAGTCCTTTTGGCTATCCATTATGGCAAGCTTCGAGTTCGCCCTGCTCCTCAATGTTATTGCTTCCATTTTTGTTTGGTTCTTCAGCAGGGGATAGATAGCCTGACATCCCTAGGTAATGAACACATTTTCAGTTAGTTTAGGAGGGCCCAGGGCAAGGTTTGACAACTGGTGGGACGCCATTGTGGGATACACGAGAATATGTCCTATGTACAAGGTTAACTGGTTGCTCAGTTCCGACCCACCTTCTCATGCAAGCTCCCTTCCTTCCAATATCCTGTGAAAAATTACCGTTGAAGATACATACTTGGAGATTCTCCTGGAATTTCTTATTCATTGCCCAATGATGCATGTTATTTTAATTTATTAATATTTTATACTCAATAACACGATTTTTAAACTATGAAATTTTAGTTTTGACAGTATATTCAAGATGTATTATCTAAGTAGTAAGTAGTAAGTAGTAGGTATTATTCAAGTTGTTATATAATTCGAGTTATAATTACAACAATATCAATCACCTTTTATTTTAGTTTACCTTCTGATAGTTTAATATAAGGAATTCGTTTTATACAAAGCAAAGTTTTCAGAAGTTATTCAAATAATCCAGGAGATATTTTAATATTCGACAGTATCATCACAAAAAATAATTACGCAGTGACTTGAGTTGTCACACCATAAAAGATCCCAGAGGACGGTGAGATGAGCAACTTCACACCTCTAACAAGCAAACTTTGTTTTAGACCCAGAGAACACGGAAGCCGCGGACCTGCAGCGGAAACTGGAGTACCTGAACAGCATTGTGGACCAGGAACAGAGAGCAGAACAGGCACGCAGGCAGATGCAATACTTCGGACACTGTGAGTATTCCCCAGGCAGTCCTACATGCTATAACAATAACAATCTAACAATTAAATATCATAGGTTAAAGTATTCATACGTCACAGAATAAACAAAACGTGTGAATTGCAGAACAGCGTATTTATTTCACATTAAAGCTGAAGTGCAGGTCATTAAGTGGATAGTGACTGTATAGAAAGTAGTAGACGCTGGCCGCAAGTGGTGATTCCAGGAATCACGGTATCGAATTAAGGTGCACGAACGTCTGAATTGTTCAGCTATATGAAACGCCACAATGCAGTTCTGTCGCCATATTTTTCTACGGCTCATTTTGTTAACAGGTTTGAAAGCAACTTCTAATGCTTCGAGTATAATAATGGTATAAGGCAAAATCATATATACCAACCAATGCCTTTTTACAAAAATAATAAGCTCAAAATGTAAAACTAAAAACTAGTTTACATTTTTCCTTTGGAATGGTAATTCTAACACAATTAATTACACTGGTAATACTCGAGGAAGCACTGATCAACAAAACTGTGTACAGCCGCCACCGTTTGTGGTGATAGGCTCCATATATTTTAACGTTTATACTTGGAGATATGAAGATAACAATGTTTTGGCACACCTATGGTTCCATCATTAATTTTAGGACTGTAATCCAGTCCTCGCCCTACATGGATACAGTCCTCGTCCTATATCGTACATGGATAAAGTACTACTTCAGGATGTAATTAATTAATCGTTTTGATTCTCACTGAACCTAAAAAAAGTTGTTTTTGCGTGATGAATATTCGCCTGTTCACTGTTCGCCAGGGTATGTCCATGACTAGAGACCATACCAGTGGGCAGATTTCTATAAAATTTGGTATGCATCTATTAATCCACACAGTATATTAAGAAAATTTTGTTTCATTTTTTCAATTTTAGATTTTTAAGGACATTATTGCCTTGAAAACCATTAACTTTTAATTAAATCATCATTAAAAAAACTCCAAAACTAAATTATTAAGTACATATGGCATTACTATTCTATGACTTATGGTTACAGAGAAATTAAATGTTCAATTACTGTTAAATGTAGAAAGTTGCTAATGTTTATGTTTACATATAGTCACAGGGAATCAATAAATCATAATTATTCTCTTATTTTCAGTTCGATTTAATTAAATCTCTGTCCACAGGTTAAGCTAACATTGCCCAGTATAAGACATTCATAATATGGTGCCATTTAACTTTGGGGGGATGGAAGTGGGGGGATTTTCCCTCTTAAAGCCATAGATTGTGTTAAATACCCCTGTAATTCCTTCAAGAAAGGGATTTTGGTGAAAACTCCTGAGTAAATTATAGTGTTTGTTAGAAGAGTTTGCGTATAGGCTACAGTGTATTAGCGAATTTCCCCTATAGAGAAGAAGCTATTACCGTAGTCGGCATGGTAAGACCTAGGCCCGGGACCATGATAACTTTTCGTTTTGAGGTCCGCAGATCCCAAAAACACCATTCGTTCGAAACTGTATATATATGTGTGTGTGTCCGTAAGCACGATAACTCTCGTAAAAATGATCCGATTCTGATGAAATTTGGTATAAACGTGTAAAGCAACATTTATGACTTTAAGTTCGAAAACCAGAAAGCCAGATCGCTTTATCCAAAGGGGTATTTGGGGGGGGTTTTGTACCCCAAAAATGGGTTTTTTGAATTTGTTACGTATAATTTTTGAAATAGTCAAATTTTAGTTTTCACCATTCGATTCAGCTTAAAAAAACACACAATTTGGTATTTTGATCATTTTTCTACGTCAATTGGTTACCGAGATATTGAAAGTGCTAAACACAGTACGTTGTCTAATGTTATTCTTATGGAGGAAAAGAAAAATGTTATATCTCGCTTATTTATGAACGTATACGTACGAAACTTGGTATACGGCTTCATCTCGTTGTGTTCTATTGATATTTGCTCAAAAAACCAATTTTTTGCCAAAGGCAGCAAACCTGCGTACTCAGCCCCCATGTTATTTTTATGGAGAATAATTAAATGCTATGTCTCCCTTAATTATGAACATAAATGAATAAAAACTGGTATAAGACTTCACTTAGTTCAGTTATATTGATATTTGCTTAAAAACTCATTTTTTGTGTTCCTCGTAGCAGCAAACCTGCGTACTCAGCCCCAATGTTATTCTTATAGAGAATAATTAAAATTGTTTATATCGCTTATTTGTAAATATATTTTTATGAAACTTGGCAAGTGACTTTATGTAGTATTAAGAAATTTATATCTCCATTGGAAATTCGCTGAGTATGCAGGTTTGCTGCGACGGGGTATTTTATATTCTAATATGGTAAATATAACGGAATTAATCAACATAAAGAGGTTTTTAAGGTAAAGGTATATTATGTCAGTTTTCTGTGGGTTAAAGTATTCCGACCAAGCACTGAGTGCTTAACTAGGGGCTGCCACGAGGTGATTGTGGGCCTGGGGCAAAAATTATGAGGGGCCCGAGATACCCTATTTAATATCTTGGAAATTTCTTTCCTTTTCACAGTGGCCCATAGGGCCCCTGGAATTAGGGGGCCTGAGGAAACGTGCCCCGGTTGGCCTCCCTCGTGTCATAGGTCCAACACAGCAGACCAGAAAAAAGTATAAACATCTTATCCAGCGAGTGTTTTACACCGTAGCACCTCTATAAACTGCTTCCAAGCAGATGTAATTGGTGGCACAGTTGAGATTGGACCACCCCCCCCCAATTAAAAGGCATACTTTAGGATTCTACGGGTCTTGTTACAATTGATTTCTCCGACAATCACTGAAATATCATGATGTAAGCTGAAATATATTACTCTTCGTTTACATAAGAAACATGATAAGTTCATGTCAACAATGATGGGCTCACACAAATTCTTTCTAATAAACAAAATCTAAGGGAAAATGATGTGTTGCATCATAAATGTTTCATATAACTACATATACTTATTTGTAATGATTAATTGGAAGGTAGTAAAAATTATGTAAATTTGTGCACTGTTGCTTATAGCGCTGTATTTCCTTAGTAATATTTTGTTATTAATTATTGTATTAACATTTACTGTACTCATGAGCACCCAACGGCAAATCTTTCACGATTTGTTGGGACTCAATGTTGTATTTTTTATGGAAATAAACTTTCTGATTTCTGATTTTCTGATTCTGGTATAAACCATTAGCTGATTTGGATCTCATTTCAGTAAAGTTTTGCATCTAAAAGACCTCTAAATCTGCCTTAATAAATACTAGCCTATTAAATTGCACTATTTTGTTTACAATCTGAATGTTTTGTAACTGTCTGGATGCCATTACTAGAAGGAAATGTAAATAAAGAGATTTGATTGAGTGATTAAATGTCATTTAATTTATTTCATTCAAAAATACATACAAAAACTTGGCCCTACCAAGTTTTGCAGAACTTGCCGGTGGGGTCCATTATGTATAAAAAAATTAAACTTTTTACATTTGATTTTTTAAATCTGTATGGTACTAAACAACATTTACCGTCATTTACTGTAATTTTGAAACCAGACCCTCTCTTCCTACTTTCAGATGAAGTAATTTATCTATCTTCCAATGTATAACTAATTTTCAAAGAACGGCACAGCCACAACCCCCTAGTAAGTGGAAAGTCTTTGTTGCATTCAAGCTAAGCGCGACAGCCACAACACGGCAAAGTCAATATGCCAAGAGTCGGTGAAAATTAACTGCTGAGTGTCTACAGAATTTCTATTTTCTATTTCCCTGACTTTTTCCTGACTTTCCCTGACCCTTCTGTAGAACTCCCCTGACCAACTTTCGAAATATTTCTTGGCATTTTCACTTTGAAAACAAGCATGTGAGCACAGTTATATATATTTAATATGTAAAACATTATTTTCTATATCATGTATTTCATTAATGTTAGTAAAACAAAATTAAATAAATTGATCTCGATGAAACCTCAATAATTGAGGATTATACAAGATATTAAGAATAAACTCCTTAGGAATCCTTAGATCATCAGCCAACCATTGGGACTTCACCTGAAAAATACTGCTACAACAGATTTTATACAACCTGGAGCAAAGCACTCTCTCAGTTTTTTCATCATCAGGGATCAGATGGAATAAAGAAAGCACTGAATTGTGAGGTAAATTTTATAAGATGCATGGCAGGAGGTTATTCTTGTTGTGATGATATTCCTCATAACCTATTTTGAGACTTCACAAAGATTAGAAAAATTAATTTTGTGAAGTAGCGTTAAGGTGGAATAGTAATCAATATTGTCTATAAACTACAAATTTATTTTCATATCTTTAGTACGTGGGGTTGAGACGTAACAAAATAAGCTGTATCTCTGGGTTCCCTGACTTTCCCTGACCTCCCCTGACGGTAGAAACCCTGAACTGCTTCATGGAACGGTTACGGTATTGGAACAGTCGCAGTGGAACTAAAACGACCCACCTATACTGTGGGCTTCGACCATCCATGGCCTTTCAAATACAAAGGGTAAACTGGAAAAATTTCAATTAACAAATCTCATGGGAATCATACAAAAAGTGGCCTACATCCATAAATTGGAAAACAATACGGTGACAATGACTTTAGTGAATATACAATACCTCCGTAGCAGCAAACCTGCATACTCAGCGAATTTACTATGCACATACATGTATCTTAATACAACATAAAGCCACGTACCAAGTTTCATCAATATACATTCATAAATAAACGATTTATGACATTTATATTAATCTCCATATGAATAACATGGCAGCTGAGTATGCAGGTTTTCTGAAGCAAGGAAAACAAAAAATGGGGTTTTATACAAATATCAGTATAACTCAAGAAGATAAAGCCACATACCAAATTTTATTAATTTATGTTTATAATTAAGGGAGATAACACGTTACTTATTCTCTATAAGAATAACATGGGGGCTGAGTACGTAGGTTTGCTGCTACGGGAACTATCGGCCAAAAAAAATGATTTTTAATGCAAATATCAATAGACCACAACGATATGAAGCAATATACCAAGTTTCATCAGCATAAGTTGATAAATAAGCGAGATATACAATTTTTCTTATTCTCCATAAGAATAACATTGGACAACGTACTGTGTTTAGCACTTTCAATATCTCTGTAACCATTCGACGTAGAGCAATGATTAAAGCGCCAAATTGTGCGTCTTTTTAAGCTGATTCCAATAGAAAAAAACTAAAATTTGACTTTTTTTAAATGATATGTAAAAAACTCAAAAAAAACATTTTTGGGGTACAAAACTCCCCAAAATACCCCTTCGGATAGGTCGATCTGTCTGGTTTTTGAACTTAAAGTCATAAATGCTGCTTTACACGTTTATTCCAAATTTCATCAAAATCGGATAATTTTTTCGAGAGTTATCGTGCTCACGGACACACACACACACACACACACACACACATATATATATATATATATACAGTTTCGAACGAATGGTGTTTTTGGGGTCTGGGGACCTCAAAATGAAAAGTTATCATGGTCCTAGGCCTAGGTCTTATCATGCCGACTACGGTAATAGCTTCTTCCCTATAAGGGAAATTCGCTAAAATCAAGTAAACACAAGCATAAATGAAAACACATTCACACAAATTTCCCCATGTTAATCTAGGGTGTCTACTGATATGTGATTTTGGATTTCCAGTATATTCCAGTATTTTCAGTACAATATTTTACAAAATTCCATGCAGAAACATTAGATTTAAATAGGTAGGCAATAATATTAATATTGTTATATTTTATTATGATTCAAAAGAAGACAATTAAGTTACTGTTTCATAAACTATCGGTATAATTAACATATTTCTCCATCAAAATTTACACAAACATGTACCTTTGTAAGAAAATTTATGGGTGTTTATTTTAGATTCAGAAAGTAAACAAAATTTCAGGCTTGGAACTCGGAATTAACTGTCACACCTTAATTTTTTTGTATGTCAGTAATCAATATTTTTTGTAATAAAACTAGTTGTCCTGTCGCTCGAATCCGAGCAAGTTTGTACCCAATGAAAGGTTACTTCAGTTGTAAACAAGCATAACAAAACATCTGATATTAAAACAGATGATTACATCTGAGAATAATGCGGATAACGTACTTTCAGTCAACATGTAGTTTAGACTTCTGCTGACAGATAGTGCCACTGTTCAAAAAATTCAGCCCTTTACTGTATTTCAGTGATGCCCTTTCTTAAAATTCTGAGATGTATTGGAAATCTATGTAAAAATATCTTTAATTTGATACCCCAAATATTAAAATCTGTCCAGCCGTTATCGAGTTATGACTTTGAAGAAAAAACACCTAGCGTATTATACGTAGGATTCCAGTATACAATATGAGATTCCAGTATCAAGAGACACCTTGTGTATCTCAAGGACAAAAAACAACTTTGGGGACAGCCTGATCCCTTCAGAAGAAAATTACAATATATTTTAAACCATAATGTGGAATGAAACAGGGCAAATTGTTTGATATGCCGCAATTGTTCAAATAAGTTCATAGCAATGGACTTCTTAACAAGAATTCTCAATTGGTTTATCAATGACAATTGACAAAAGTCACGCAAAAAGATTTAAAGAATAATAAGGTAACTTTGCCAGCGGGGCGGAGCCTTAAGGTTGAGGTACCGTATCCAACCGTGGGGCATCCTTCTAGAGATACAACAGCTTTATAAATGTGAAACAAATCCAATGAAGCATCATATGTCGAAATTGGCCATAGAAAAGTGATAGAAAAGACCAGAGGGTTGGAGCCCTGAGGTGGGGAAAAAGGTAACCAGCATTTTTTAGTCCCCAACAATGTTGTATCGTCCGGGATAAAATTTGAGTCGTTTTCAAGCCATTTAGATCACATATTTTCTCTACAAGCATATCATGGCAACTTGAAGGCCAGTGGGGCAGAGCCTCAAGGTCTGCAGGAAAAAAGAGAATCAACATTTTTTTTCATCTACAATGTGGTAATTAAGGTCTGACTGCAGTTTTGAAGAACCTTTTTTTAAATCACCTTGACACACACACACACACACACACACACACACACACACACACACACACAATACTACATTATCACTATAAATATTTTTATTAAAGGGAAATTTAAAATGGATGAAATCTCAGTTCAGCAACTGCTGCGGATTAGACACCATGAGTTTTTTTTACACGAGAAAAAATTTCTACTAGTTTCTTAGAGATGAATATTAAAAGATACAAAATGCTACAATCAACCTTGTAGTAAACTTCTTTCTTATTCATTTTTTAAAAGCCAAAATCATTTAGTTAAATTAATTTTTATTAGCCCAAAGACTTCTTTTCATATGCAACGGATAATTTATGTCAATTTAACTAGTTTATAGGGGAATTGTTTAGTTAAAAAATCTTTATTGATAGAAGCATAATAATTTAAGTATTTTTTATATTTGATAAATTTCTAAATTTTCCACCAGAGAAAAGGTATTTGTGGAAATAAATGCGACTGCTGCGGCAAAACTCCTAGCCGACTGCTGTGGCCCAACTCCTAGCCGACTGCTGCGGCTCAACTCCTAGCCGACTGCCGGGGGCCAACTCCTAGCCGACTGCCGCGGCCCAACTCCTAGCCGACTGCTTCGGCCCAACTCCTAAGAAGACTGCTGCGGCCCAACTCCTAACCGACTGCTGCGGCCCAACTCCTAGCCGACTGCTGCGCCCCAAGTCATAGCCGACTGCTGCGGCCCAACTGCTAGCCGACTGCTTCGGCCCAACTCCTATCCGACTGCTGCGCCCCAAGTCATAGCCGACTGCTGCGGCCCAACTCCTAGCCGACTGCCGCGGCCCAACTCCTAGCCGACTGCTTCGGCCCAACTCCTAAGAAGACTGCTGCGGCCCAACTCCTAACCGACTGCTGCGGCCCAACTCCTAGCCGACTGCTGCGCCCCAAGTCATAGCCGACTGCTGCGGCCCAACTGCTAGCCGACTGCTTCGGCCCAACTCCTAAGAAGACTGCTGCGGCCCAACTCCTAACCGACTGCTGCGGCCCAACTCCTATCCGACTGCTGCGCCCCAAGTCATAGCCGACTGCTGCGGCCCAACTCCTAGCCGACTGCTGCGCCCCAAGTCATAGCCGACTGCTGCGGCCCAACTGCTAGCCGACTGCTTCGGCCCAACTCCTAAGAAGACTGCTGCGGTCCAACTCCTAACCGACTACTTCGGTTAAACATCTACCTAACATCTGTCTAGTGCAAGCCAACTTCATGAGATTCACAATATTGGCTTCCGATCGCAATGGATAAATAAGAAGAAAGTTGCTCGCAAGAAAGACTGCAAATGAATAAGAGCTTTGTTCGAGAACAGCTTGCGCAAAACAACCAAAACAGCCACATCGACAGATGTCTCAGATGTATCAGAACAGCCAAAACATAGCTGTTATTTTTATCTTAGAAAAAATCAAAAATCAAAAGTTGAGGTAAAATAGATTTATTATTTGTTCCAATTTTATAAGAGGTTTTTAAAGTGTTAAAGTTAAAGTTTCAAACTTTTTAAACGATTCGTAACTAGGTTTTGAGAAAGATTACAATTGATTTCACACTCTGGTAATAAAATTAATTCCGGGTGAAGAATATCATACTTAACAACATTTGTTCTTTCGGCTATGTTAGTACAAGTTTAATACAAACATATCATGTTTAAACATTGTTTATCCAAGCTGGACTTATTTCAAACTCATATTTTTGCCAAATTTACAGCAAATATTAGCACCATACACTATTTTTGTTGTCTGACAACATTTAAGTTACAATAAATTATCAATTTCACTAGCCTTTTGGATTCCATAATACCCAGTTGTTGTGCAGAGAATTTTTTGGTAACTTTTGTACAGAGAATTTTTTGGTAACTTTTCTTATATGTAACCGGTAAAAAAACTCTAAAACTGACATGACAACAGACAAACAATAAACAGCCTAAACTGGAAATATGACACATGGTAGAAATCAAGGAGAAGAAAATTACATCATAAAAACATCTGTTTGTTTTCAGTCAGCGCTATCGCTTCATTTGTATCATATCTAATGGTATCAGTCATGACGAAACAGCTCAGTCGTTGAGCCCAGTTCAAACCCACACATTATGACAACTTTTTGATGGTGAAAAATGTAATTTGTTTTTATTTCAAAATATAATAAATATTTTGTTAGTTTAGTTATTTATTATGAATAATTTAAATTTATGGTTTACAACATCAATTCACTGAGATGTTCCAAGATTCACAGATTTACCCTTGTCAGCAACTGAAAAGGCCCTGAATTTGAAGCAGTAATGTTAGCCTCGATACGCCACTTTAACCGGTGAAATCGTTGTCTAGCCAGAGCCCCGGTCCAGGGGTGTTGGGTTAACACATTCAGTGTGGGTCGAGTTCATGAACTCTATTGTGGAATTCTGTTTTCAAACACACTGTGCCATTGTGCCTCAACACATGTGGCTGGGTGAATGAAACTTCGTGGCAAGTTTGTCTAGGACCGTACAATGTCTGCATTACGGATAATTTCTGTTCCTCTCCTTGAAGGTGCTGGAGGGGTGCCTCCTCGTTCGCTCCAATGCTGTTGACCCCACTCTTATTAGCGATTTATTTTGGGTTTGCTCAAGTTTCTAGATTGAAATATGAGCTGTTTTATAACATTTAAAAGACAGCCATAGTTTTTGCATGAGTTTGTGGTGTTTGTTGCATCATGGCAGGCGGCCTCTACTAATGCGCTGATTTAACTGCGGATCAAATTCACAAACTCGATCAATATTTCAACACTAATTACAAGTAAGAACAATAAACTTTTTTACACTCAAATTTGAATTCTGCATGCGTAAACTATTAGTAAATAAAAATGTTCAACTACTAGATGAACCCGACAACATATATATCACAGGGAATGTGTTAAACCGGGGAATCTACTCATAATGAAAGGGCTTAGGCTCACCTCATATTTAGAGGAAATGAAGCTCAATGATCCGGACTTGGCCCGGACGGTTCTAAGCCGCGAAGATGAAGCAGTGCTGGCCGAGGACGAAGGAACAACATTAATACACAGCAGTGTAATGTAGTAAGACAACAGAGTGATCCAGAATGGTGTCATCCTCGCTAGCCTCCACAAACTGGAGCTTCTTGGCTTAAGAAGTTGCTCCAATCCTCCGCGTCGACCTGCTTCTTAGAAAGGCTTTATTGTCATTAACCACATACAAGGAAAATAAACAAGTCAATATGAGAGCCACTCAGGAAATAATTTTAACAACAAGTACACATACTAACTAAATATTCTAATTTTCCACTTTTAAAAACCTCCATAACAGAATACAAACTTTAGTCCAGAAGCCATTTGAACAACCTGTTTCTAAATTCAGTCATACTTAGTTCTCAAAAATTAGCAGGTAAGTTTTGTTGAAAAACTGTATTTGTAGAAATGTATGGCTTCGAATTGGATTTCCTAAGCCCGACTGCTGGATTGTACAAATTGTTACATTTTCTTGTACTATAATTATGTAAATCTTTACACTTAATAAAAATAGATCAATTTTCCTTAACAATCAATGGTAAAAAATACATCAAAATACAAGACATAGTCATGACTTGATGTTTGATTCACACGTTTGGTTGTTTGGTTTACACGTGCTTCTGCTTGGAATGTCAAAATATAATTCGCAATGCCTTTTTGCAAATAAAGATTCTGCCAGCTCCTACACTATTTCCCCTTAGGATGTTCCCCATCTAGAAAGTTGATTTCTGAATTTTTGAACCTCCATTGCGAATTTTATAGATTTGGAAATAGTATTATCTAACATATATATCAGAGCCATAAAAATGACAGTAACAATATTTTAAACACCATGCAGGTACAATCAAATAATCCAGTTTTTAACAAAATTATAAATATAAAGACAAATAGATAACACTTACACCAGTAGAGATCGCAATCAGCTATCTGTTATCAAATTTTATTAATTTACATTTGGTGAATGATAGTGAAAATAAGGTTATGTATTTAGCAAATCAGCACGTGATCATGGCTTTTATAAGTCAAAACATGTAGTGTTAATTAATTAAAATGTTTTCTCCAGGGTACTCATATTACTTATTTTTCATCTATATATATACACTTTTGAACGAGTGGTGTTTTTGGGGTCTGTGGACCTCAAAACAAAAAGTTATCATGGTCCCAGGCCTAGGTCTTACTATGCCGACTACGGTAATAGCTTCTTCTCTATAGGGGAAATTTGCTAAAAATGCAGCAGTCAGCCTGTTTCTTTACATATCCATTGTGTATAGTCAAAAAGACCACTTATTGTAACTTTTGTTGTGGAAGTCTATGAATACATGTCATAAACGTTTTGGCTGACACAGTTACCCTTATGACTTAATATCACCGCTTCAAATCGCATGTGGCACTGTTTCAGCGGGTTATTCTGAGGACAGTGACTACACGAGTGATCTGAACTACCCGGTGGGCCAACACGCCAACAGCTCGGCCAGTCAGTTCCGCAACACTGCTCACCAGATGAGCACGCCACAGCGCTCGCTGGAGACCAGTCGAGAGAACTCGTACGAGACTGATGAGCCTCCGAGCCAGCCCCCTCCCGTGCACCACGGCCAACACCTCGCACCTGGTAACAATGAGGGGAAAGGCTTGTAGCTAGTTGATTAGTTTAGCCATAAACACAGATTATTTGGTAGATATCAACCTATTTTGGATTAGCTATTACTGATTCCACTTTAAAACACACATTCATATACTCTTCTTTGGAATGTTCTTTAGTTCGATGGTGGCCTCTCTGCAGCAGGAATTGGGAGGCAGTTTGCATTTTGCACGAATTACTTTTTTTGCCAAAGATCTTTTGACGATTGCACTTTCCTTTCGGGTTCATTTAGTGACATTTAGTGGATCTTTAGTTAGTACCCACCCCCTATTTTAAAAAGAAGAAAATCATTAGTCCCACTCTTCCGGCTGCAGAATGCATTTTCTTTTTAACACTCCTCGCCCCCCCCCCTTAAAAGCTTCAAAGGTACTGTAGCAGCTCCGTTATAGTAACAACAGCTTAACACATCAAGTGCTGCCCCTGTTGGATGTTTTTAAAACTAGGAGAAACACGGGTGAAACTGAGGATGATTCCGGGCGCTCAGCTCCTGCGTATGGAACGTTCGGAACTGGGCAGCGAGCATAGGAACCCATTGGCATCGAATGACGTGCTGGTGCCGTTCCTAACTTTTCATTTCCTAAACCTATGAATTGGAATGGACAAAATTGTGTTTTTAAATGGATTAATGACATATTTTAATTCAAATATACCTTTGTGCAAGAGAAAAACAAAGATATTTTGATTTGATTTGATTTGAATATTGTTTTCTTTCAGTTTAAAGAGTCGCATTGGCACGTGGGGTCCTATAGTGCCGAATCTTTCAGCCCAGATTAGTGTTTTAGACTCATAAGGGCGAAATCTTGTTGATACCACAGACCCGAAACCTTTCTGGGTTGTGACACGATACATGTATTCTTCGAGGTTATGGGAATATTGTTGTAAATGATCGGATCCATGAGATTCTTAAACTGTAATCATCACCCAGCCATGAAATTATCGAAATTCGTCTCTCAGCCCCGAAAGAATGAGCACCGCGTTACTGTGTCGCCATACGCTGGGGCGTAATTGGTTGTTCCCGGCAGCTGCATATAAATAGGGACGTTCCGATACTTCCGATAATTTTTTTTGCTGAGTATGAAGGTTTGCTGCAACGGGGGTATTTTACATTGTTATAACAGACACATTTTAGTTTATTATACTTGTTAGCAATATAAACTCAAATAATACCTTAACAAGTTCTTGTAACTTATGATAAAGAAGATCGACTCTAAGCACTTATAATAATGGCATTTAAAAATTTATTTTTTAAAACTAAATTTTTTTACGAAAGTCTGACTACTGGACTAATATTGATAGTAGAAAACTATCGATAGTATGTAATAATAGCCCATTCATTCTGACCTGTGAAACTGTGGCAATATACAATATACACTACGCCAAGCTCCTCATTCATTCGCACTTGTGGGACGACGTGCCGGATCTTTCGAAGGTGTGGGACACTTCAATAAATTGTTCGGGACTATTAAAAAAATACAGTTTTGAAGTTGTGACACAACTTAAAATTAATTTTTAACCGTTTTCGAGATTACGGGAAGACGCAATATTCGAGGCTGTGGGACTAATGCACTAATCGGGGCTGTGGGATTGGGGGCTTTGGAACCTCCTGGAATTGGCACACGCACAGTTGACATTAGACATAAGTAAAAAGTAGCAAAATCAGTGTAACCGGAGTAGTAACTCACAAAGAATTAACCGGTCCTGTCAACTTCTAAGCAAACCTGCAACCGGTTACTTTACTTGGGCCCTCCCACCAACGTTGCCACAGACCGGTTAACTCATTGAAAGTTGCATGACTGGTCAGTCTTGGTCGTGTGCAGGAATCAAACCCACGAACATCATATCAACACCTGGCCAAGGTGTTTCCATGACTTAGCCAACTTAGCTAACATGACCAAAGGCCTAGCATATTTATTTAGATTTATCAGTCAGTCCGTACCCCTAGCAGAGACAAATATTGTTGCCCACAGTCATTAGTTACAGATTTTGCTACTAGACTGCAGCACCAATCAATTCTTTTTATAGGCTTTTGCAAATAGAACAAAATTACTACCTTCCTGGGTTAAACAAAGTTCATGTAAATTAAATAAGCTTTCCAGTACTAAGCGAAGAACATATAGCTTATTAATATTAACTAGCCGGTACCCTGTTCTCTTAGCTGACCACACAAAATTCCTTAGGGAATTAAGAAGTAGAAGATGGAAAGTCTTTGAAGCACTAAGAATAAAAGATGTTCAATTTTAGAAATAAAATAATCATACTTTATGTGCATTTGAATTCTTTTAGTATTTTGAGAACCTGCTTGCTGGCAAGTCCTACTTGACTTAGTGATTTTAATCCACCAAATCTCATTAATTTTTGGAATAAATCAAATATGATCTTGATCGACATTAAAAAATAAATTAAAGGTTCAAAATTGGATTGAGCTACCACTGGTCATTGGGCTATTAATTAATGAACCTGGCTAAAGAATCAGTTAATTGGTATTAGACAATAAGAAGGCTTCTTAAGGTATCTCACTCATATCATTAATTCAAATTCACCTTAAAATATGCCTTAGCTGTGTTGGTGTCTTGGTATTCAGTGATCATATATACCAAGTATGTCTGCCAAGTAAGCAGCCTTCACACGTTATTTGTAGAACGGTTTTTTGGGATATCAAGTGTGCTGATTATTTTACATATGTTCTCTAGTGTCTTGAAAATTACTTTTCTACGATTGTTTGTCATAACCTGGAACAATTGCACAGGTCCTCAGCATCCGTCGAGAAGAAGAACGCAGAGAGGGGAAGACTTATACAACACCTACTCTGGAGATGGCTCCAGGAGCTACAATGACCACGAGGACCCTCTCTCGTACAACAGCAGGCCGCGGAACTACAAAGAGCCTTCGAGGTAGGCAGTAGTATCAACCGCTGTCATCAGCAACTATACTGTCAGACGTAACCCTCTGTAAAATAATGTTGTGGGGAGTGAAAACAGCCAAGTAGGTTGATCTAATATATTACTCCTCCTTGAAGAAGGCCTAGTTGAAATATTTGCAACAGTTTTATTGTTTTAATTTGTGTAGCCAGATAGGGAAAGGGAAGTTATGGGCACATTGATAAAATAGATGCCAAACCTTCGCGACTAGTATTTTAAATAGAGTATAAAAAGTCGCAATCACAATACTTCTAGGATGTCGCAGTCGCAGTTCTATAATTAAGAGGATGTTGGGGAGAGTGGCCATGTTGGATTTTTATTTATTTATTGTTAATGTTAACCAAAAACATGATATCTCGTTTATTTATGTTCAGAAAACTATGAACAATGTTTCAAACTAAATACTTGATCTGAAAGTACTTATTCTGATCTTTTTCTGTATTTAAATAATAAAATATTAATAGTGCATTTTTATTATTTTATTACGTTCTTCAGTCTGGCTTGGAGGAAAAAATAATTCATAAACAAAATATGAACAAAAATATGTTAAAATACCGGTTCTTGGTTAGGTAGTGAAAAACAGTAATATATTTATTGGAAATATGTCAATCAGACATTGATAGTGCAATTGTTATTGGTTTGCCTGCGATCAGTGGCCCATTACAGAGAATCTACTGCTATTTCTAGCGCTTAAGAGTACACACTTTTTGGCGAGTGCGTTATCTTAGCAACCACACAGTTTTCACTCTTAAAGATAGAGAGCCCGTGGTCATAATTTTTTCTTAAAATACAAGGCCATCTCTGATTGGCATTATTTAGATGGTAATTCATTTTTAGCGAATTTCCCCTATAGGGAAAAATCAATTACTGTCGTCTCATGGCAACACTTGAGCCCGAGACCATGATAACTTTTTGTTTTGAGGTTCCCAGATGCCAAAAACACTATTCGTTCAAATTCATATGTGTCCGGTAACTCGATAACTTTTGAAAAAACATCCAATTTCAATGAAATTTGGCACAAACGTGTAAAGCAACATTCATGACTTTAAGTTTGAAAACCAGAAAGATCGGACCATGGGAAGGGGGTTTTATGGGGGTTTACAATTTTCGAAAAATCAGTTTTTTTAAAATTTTTTACTTTAACATTTGTAAAACACTCAATTTTGGTGTTTACCATTTTGTAGAGCTTAAAAAAACAAAAATATGGTAATTTGAATTATTAACCTAGGTTAAGTGGTTGCGGATAAAAATCCAAAAAACATGTTCATAAAATATCCCATGTTATTCTTATGGGAAAAAGGTTTTTAGCTTGGCCACAGTTAATTTTACTTTAAACTTCACATTTGCTAATACCAATTGGTTAAGCTCTTGAAAACAATCATTTTGGTGTTTAAATCTTCTAAAATATATACAGCCGCATGTGTAACTCACTCACTCACTCACTCACTCACTCACTGAGGTATACGAATTCTAGACCACTTATAGACGAGCTAGAAACCTGAAATTTTGCATGCAGGTAGCTTATAGCTTGTAACCCCCAGACAAATTGCCAAAACTAACAATTTTTTATTTTAACCCCCTAAAAAAAATATTTAAAACCCCCCAAAAAAGGCTTATTTTAAAATTACAGTTTTTGAGTTCTAGCGGCCGAACGGATTGACCTATCGAAAAACGGACGCCACCACATGCCACGGATTTTGCAAGATCTACAACTTTGTTCCTATTACTTTTTGTCGTATCATCCTCCCTTCACCCTTAGGTAGCGCTAGATTTTTCAAATTTCAGGCAATTTCGACGGTTATTTTCGTGGTTTGTAATTTGCTATCACTTTAATTTAGTATGTAAAGGCTTGATATTTGGCACTCTATATGTTTGCACATTACCCTTCTTAAAATACTCGATAAACTAACATGTTTTAATAATTAAACATCCCAAAAAAATTTTAAACCCTAATTATTCCATAAATGACAAACTGCATTATCGACTTACTCGGGTAATTCTAGATAAGCTAGAAACATGGAATTGGGCCTACATGTAGCTTGTCCATTAAAAGCCCCAGGAAAATTTCAAAAAGGTATAGTTGTTAATCAGAACCACATACAAAAAATCAAAAATGGGGAAATTTTGAATATGTCCAAAATAGTGCCTTTTTATTTTAGCTCTAGCGGACGAGCGGATGGTCCTATCGATAAACGGAATATCTCCACTGACCAAGGATTTTATACGATCTAAACTTTGACTTCCCCTTAGGTAGCGCTAGATTTTTCAAATTTCGGCATATTTTCGATATTTTGTGGCCGTTTTTTATTTCCTATCACGTTAATATACTTGATGGAGGCCTAATATTGGGCACGCAGTATTTCTACATCACACTTAGTAAATAGCAGCAGAAATATGACCAGGTTTTATTACTTAATCCTGTCGGAAAATCAAAAACTCTTAAAATCTATAGATTTTACCGTTTTCTAACTGTAAGTAGTAAGGAAATGCCGGTTCTGGAACAATTGTTATTAATTAGAATGCACGTATCACCATTTATACTTTAACTAGGATCGTGAGATATGGCATACGTGTGCGTTGCACCTTTTGTTCCCAAATCCTTCTATTTTTATTTTGAACCATCTCAAAAAAATAAATAATTGTTAACAAAAATTCAAAACGTGATATTTTTTTATTTGAGCTCTAGCGGCCGAACGGGTTGTCCTATCGAAAAACGAAGACCACCATGTGCTACGGATTTTAGACGAACTACAACTTTATTCCTGTGACATTTTGCCGTACCTCACCCCCTTCACCCTTAGGTAGCGCTAGATTATTTAAATTTAAACTTTTTTCCAATTTTTTTCGTGGTTTTTAACGTTTTGTCGCTCTAATATAGAACTTAGAGGCCTAATATTTATCACACACAGTATTCCTACATTACAATTATTACTAAACAACACTCACACGCTCAGATTAAATATCTTAAACACCCAAAATAAATATCAAAGTCTTTGAGCTTTTGTAGATTTTATCGTGTTTTTCGGGTGTATTTTTTATGTTGCGCTCTGTCGAGGGTAAAATCCCTTATAAATCATGTCATATTTGTTGCAGATGGCTTGTAGTTACCCAAAGTTATAGCATTTAAGGTTGTTAATGGTGGTCATATTCCTTATATGGTTCAAAGACGCCTTATAAAGGGTGATTCCTACATTACAATTATTACTAAACAACACTCACACGCTCAGATTAATTATCTTAAACTCCCAAAATAATTATCAAAGTCTTTGAACTTTTGTAGATTTTATCTTGTTTTTCGGGTGTATTTTTTATGTTGCGCTCTGTCGAGGGTAAAATCCCTTATAAATCATGTCATATTTTTTGCAAAAGGCTTGTAGTTACCCAAAGTCATAGCATTTCAGGTTGTTAACAGTGGTTGTATTCCTTATATGGTTCAAAAGACGCCTTATAAAGGCTACATTATACACAGTCATATGACCAGATGTTATAGGTCAAACCCTTAAAAATAATCACAGGCTTGGAATAGTTGTAGAATTTAGGTCTTAAATGGAATAAGGACCAATTTACATTAAACTTTGGCCAAACAGCGACCTGGGGGCGATGCCCCCCACAGGGGTCTGGGGGTGGAGCCCCCAGCGAGTGAAGCGAGTTATGATTCTATGTCCATTCGTCCATTCGTTGCAGAGATATTCAAAGTGCCAAACACAGTACATTGTCCAATGTTATGGAGAATAATTTAAATTTGATATCGCGATTATTTATCAATGGTGGCTTCAACTAGTACTGGTATATTGATATTTGCACAGGACAAAAAAATGATTTGTTGTTGATTTGCCCCTTAGCAGCAAACCTGCATACTCAGCCCTAATGTTATTCTTATGGACAATAAGTTTTATATCTACCTTGATTATGAACATAAATTATTAAAACTTGGTACGTAGCTTCACCTGGTTGAGTTATATTGATAATTGCATAAAAACACATTTCTTATATTTCTTGTTGCAGCAAACCTGCATACTAATGTTATTCTTATGGAGAATGAATCAATTGCTATGTATCATTTATTTATAAATGTATTTTTATGAAACTTGGTAAATGGCTTTATGTGGTAGTGAAAAACATATGCATGCATTGGAAATTTGCTTAGTCTGCAGGTTTGTTGCAAGGTGGGTATTACTTTCTCCCCCCCTATTCATAGTATCTGGAGAAAGAGTGTTTTTGTTAACATTTTCAAATTTTAGTTAGTAGAAGAAATATTTATTTTGATGGTCCCTGATTAAAAAAAAATAGTTTTCAAAGTGACGTCTGTGTGTCTGTCTGACTGACTGTGTATCTGGATGTGTACAGAACTGGAAACCGCACCCGTGGTCCGATTTTGATGAAATTTAGTATGTTGATACTAATCCACAATACCTTCAGGGGATTTTTAATTTTTTTTTATTCTTAATTTATAAGAGCAATTATTCCCCAATACCGCTAAAAAAACATGAACAATCCAAATTTCTTAAAAACAGCTTTAACAAATTTAATAAAAATTTTGTAATTTGTAGAACTTTAAATTTCCAACAAAATGAAACCACCCGCATTCCTGGGAATATTCAGGTTCAGAAATGACAGGACTTAAAATGTTCAAAAATTCGGTATTTTTGATTTTTTATAAAAACCAAAAATGTTGAAGATTACTTGTCACCATTAAAAATAGCTAAAAAAACAAAATAATTTAGTATATTTTAAATTATTATTCCAAGATTACTGGTTGCGGAGAAAATTGAAATTTTAATTTAGCAGTAAACACAGTAAATTGTCCAATGTTATTGTTATGGGGAGTACAAAATTTACCATTTCTCTCTTATTTGATGATCAATCTTATTAAAACTTAAAATGCAGGTCTAATCAGCATTGACCAGCAGAGGATATTCAAAATTTTTGCCCCCTAACCCTGGGTAGTATCAGAGGGCATTTCCCCTCTTAAAACCACTATGCGTAGCAAAGAATTCTGTAGTGCCTCCAAAAAGTGATTTGGGTGGACATTTCTGAAAACAAGTTTTTGAAAGATTTTCTGTTCATTCTACCGTGCTTTATATTTTATGGTTAGTAAATAAAAAAACAATTGATTCATTAAAGCTGGGCCAAAAGGAAGAAAGTATGTGTCAGTTTCCTGATACCATTTATTAGTATTGAAGTGTGACACATCATCAACGGCACAGTATCTGTTTGAATTAGTTCCGAATTTTGCCGTTACTTAGAAACTGATTTCCCTTAATTTAACTGATCTTCAAGAAGTCAATCAAACAACTGGATCAGCAAGTTAGAAATCATGACAAATCTGATATCAGTACTCAAACTTCAGATTTTATATGATATTTTAGCATTTGTGGTGGCGCTTCTCCGTTATTTTTACATGCAATTTTCTTGGACTATAGATCGTTGAATATGTAACAATAAACACGAAAAATAGCTATTTGTTGTATTTTTACTTTCTCCCCCTTATACATAGTAAATGGAGAAAGTATTGTTTTCGTCAACATTTTCGAATTTGAGTTGTTAGTGGAAATATTTGTTTTGGTGCTCCCTGAACCCAAAAAAGTGATTTTTACTTGTTGACTGTGTGTCTGTCTGTCTGTATGGATGTGTACAGAGCTAGAGCCCTAACCAATAGTCCGATTTTTATGAAATTTGGTATGTAGGTACTAATCCACAAATCTCCAGGCGATTTTTTCATTTGTTGGAATTTTTGATTTTTAAGGGCAATTATCCCCCAAAAACCGCCAAAAAACATGAAAAATCAAGATTTCTCAAAAACGGCTCTAACGATTTTAATTAAACTTAAGTCGTTTGTAGAACTTTAGTTTTCCAAAAAAATTACACCACCCGCATTTCTGTAAAAATTCGGGTTCAGAAATTACAAGACTTAAAATATAAAAAATTCAGTTTTTTATTTTTCATAAAAAAACATGAATATAACAAATATTACTATTCACCATTAAAAAGAGCTCAAAAAATCAAATAATTTTGTATTTTGAATTACTATTCTACGATTACTGGTTGCAGAGAAAATTAAAAATTTTCATTTTGCAGTAAACGCAGTACGTTGTCCAGAAATATGTTGAAATATGTTGCCCCTTAATATAGGGGGCATTTCCCCTCATAAAACCACGTGTAGCAATGGATTCTGTAGTGCCTCCTATACAGGTATTTGGGTGGATATTTTTGAAAACAACTTGTTTACAAGATTTTCTATATATTCGACCGTGCTTTGTATTCTATATTTAGTAAATAAAAAGTAATTTACTCATTAAAGTTGGGCTAAAAGGAAGAAAGTATGTGTCAGTTTCCTGATACCGTTTATTTCATAAAATTAGTAGTTTTAAATTTAAATTTTAAGATCTTTAAAATGAGAATTTTGGAACGAGTAACCTTTTTCTTCATTTTTGCATGAGTAATCGTAACCTAGATTATTGAAATAGGCCTATTCTTTCTGAAGATTTTATACAATATACATGTATCCAAATTTATTTTGAAAACTTGACTCATCGTCCCTGAAAAAACTGTATAAAGTGGTCTACTTATCACTCCCATTAAGGAAGGGTTTAACCTTAAGCCTTAATTTATTCGTGGTTAAATAGCCTGCAAAGCAGATAAACAATATAAAATAAGGTTAATCAACTCTGTCTTCAGCTTTAAAACAATCCAAAGGACGACTGCGGTTTTGGAAGACAAAACAATTCCATCTTCAGGTCAAATTCGCAAACATAAGTGCACATTGAGTATGTCTTCAAAAGGTTCAAATGTACAAAACATACTACAATACGAACAAATAAAACAAAGTGCTCTGACGCGTACGGTAGGTAATCGCTGACTGAGGCAGAAAGCAGAGCAGGTAATGTGACAGCTTACCTTGTGTTAAGGAAGTAGAAAGTTAAATACATCAAGGTATACTGCTGCATTATCTTCTTTTGTCTGCCCCAGTCGGCGATCACCTACCGGCCAGTACGCTTCAGTGCACTTTGTTAACATTTTTATTCGTTCTTAGGTGTTAAGTTTTACTTAAATAACTTAACGATATATAACGTAAAAAATATCTTACAACACTTAAAATATATTTCCTCTTATATTGTACTCTCGTACAAGGTGTTCAAAAATGGTAGAAGGCAATCAATTTTGACCGATCACACCAATTATTATCATGCCAACAACAGAATGACAGTATTGACAGCAGAAGCGGAATAATTTAAATAGAACTCTGTATGATGTCATCAAGGCTTATTCTGTTCCAATTGTCTTTATCTTCCTCAATACATTACATGTACCAACCATTAAAGTATTTTAGCTGAATTTTAGCGATTATATTTAGAATATATTATTTGTATATGGTAATATAAATTCTTTCAAACACACTATTAAAAAACGTCATGAGGTATTTTGTTTTACAGTATAATCATTTTAATTGATTTAATATATGCCCTTTTTTATTTCAGGAGAAGAAAGAACACCTGGGATTATGAAGATAGGTAAGAAAACAATAGTTATTTATGTATTAAGAATGCAAAGCTGGTCTTTATCGCTTAAGAGAAAACTGTTACCGCACGAAACGTACTAGATCATATTTTTTTAAAGTGACAAAGCCACTTTACACTCGAATTACATGCACAATTTCCCTATAACTGCAATTTACTGGAAAAAGTAATTCTAAAATAGTTTGATGGAAAGAATCATCTTCATATACAGCTAGGCTGCCAAAATCCTGTGGAATTCAGATCCAAGATTTTCTGGGACTGCTAACCTTTGAGTCAGGTTTGGGCAGATCTAATAGTGTCACGCAGGGATAAAGGGGTTGTCGATTAGCTCGCAAATGCTGCTTCATCTGCAACACTCACAAGTTCACAATCATTTCGTAGTTTCTCATGAGTTTCTGTGTCAGTGTGTCAAACTCATGGGATTTAAAGAAGCACAGGAGGACTGAGTATACATTTTTCTCAATAAGAAAGCTCAGCATCTCAGCAGGTGGCATAAGAAATCCTGCGTTTGGAGAGGTGGTCAAACGAATCACAAGGCTAGTCACCAGATAGGAAGCACCAGTGCACTGGAATCCTCAATGGGAACTAAGCTACAGAAACTGCAGCTGATCATCTCCGGTTTAACTGGAACGGCTGCCACTCGTGGCACCATGGTGAAAGGCAGACACCTGCCTGAGGACAAGCTCAACAATAAGCTGCAGCAGTTCGACAAAATCTTGGCTTTGGCGATTCTGAACCAACATTCAGCGGGGAGTGCAAAATGTCCAAGTGATGAAGTGCCTAGGTACCAGGTCTGCCCCACTCAGAAATGAAATTAAATGAATCCACATGTTGGCTTAGCGCCAGCTTGGCTTGCAATAGCCAGTAGATTGACTGATCAACCTTGCATGGCAGCCACATACAAACACCCGTTATCATTTTAAATCCCAGTTTTAACAGTTTTTTTTTTTATTTTCAGGTGACTGCCTTGGTTAAACCAGGACCTTAGTTAGCCAGGACTCGGATAATCATGAGTCTTCTATATTCAGTTATAATGGGTGTCCCATTAAGGTCCCCCCTCTTAATTGTTATAGAACGACTGTGAATTTTCAAACAATCTTTGAAAATGTTTCTAGCACAAGTCAAAGAACTTTTTTATGTGGTTAAGGGTTTCAACCCTCACCCTTAAATAGGGGTTGAACTCAACTCAACTCAACTCAAAATATCTTTATTTGTCATATGTACACATGATACAAGTAAATAGTGTCAATACATTTTATAAACCATACAATTAAAGCCTAGGCCTAGTTACAATTCTCATGCAATTCCTCAAATGAGTATAAAGACCTAGAAAATAAATATTCTTTGCTGGGGGTAGTTTTTATTTTTCAAATACCAACCCCTAACAAGTTGCATATAATTTTAAAAAGATAAAAAAAGAAACTGAATGCCGCAAACTAGACCTGTCTATGGTGATTTAAATTAAAAGGTATCATCGTATTTATTTGTTAACTTATCCCTCCTGAAAATACCACAAACTCTAAAATAATTAACAACTAAGCATTAGACTGACCGTTGTCAGAAGAAACTTTCAGTCTGGCTCATTATTTTTAAGACGTACACCATTTATAAAATTAAAATGATTCAAGAATTACCTCGCAAAATGAGATGTGCAACCAGGTCTCCATTCACCTCTTGGCAAAAATAAAGAAGGTTTTCAAATGGCTTTCTTGCACTTTAAATGGTCTTTTTACAAAGGTTTGAATAAGGGAAATTTGGATTTTCCCACTCTTTATCTGATTTATGGTAAGGAGGGGAATCTTAGCAGTATAAATAACAAAGTAAATACATTTTTTGCTGGCCATAACATTAGATTAAATAAACATAGAGAGGTCTAGTTTGCAGCATCTATTTTATTTTGTTGCCCTGTTTAAAATGCTATGCAACTTGTTAGGGGTTGCTACTTGAAAAATAAATACCCCCGTAGTAGCAAACCTGCCTACTGTACTAAGCGAATTTCCAATGCATATATATATATATATGTATCTTAATACCACATAAAGCCACATACCAAGTTTCATCGATATACAATCATAAATAAACGATTTGTAACATTTTAATTATTCTCTATAAGAATAACATGGCGGCTGAGTATGCAGGTTTGCTGACACAAGGAACACAAAAAATGGGTTTTTAACAAATATGAATATAACCCAACTAGGTGAAGCCACATACCAAGTTTTATTGATTTATGTTCATAATTAAGGGAGACATAATATTTTCCTTTTTCTCCATAAGAATAACATGGGGGCTGTTTACGTAGGTTTGCTGCTACGGGAACCATCAGTAAAAAATTGGTTTTTTTTTGTGCTAATGACAATAGACCACAACCAGATACCAACATATACCAAGTTTGGTCGGTATACGTTCATAAATAAGCGAGATAACAAATTATTCTTATTCTCCATAAGAATAACATTGGACAACGTACTGTGTTTAGCACTTTTAATATCTCCGTAACCAATTGATGTAGAGCAATTATCAAAACACCAAACTGTGTGTTTTTTTAAGCTGAATCTATAATGGTGAAAAATAAAATTTGTCTTTTTCAAAGATTATATGTGAAAAATTAAAAAAAAACATTTTTGAGGTACAAAACCCCCCCGAAATACCCCTTTGGATATGTTTGGTTTTTGAACTTAAAGTCATAAATGTTGCTTTACATATGTGTACCAAATTTCATAAAAATTGGTCAATTTTACAAGTATAGTTTGTTTTATATATTTTTATTACAAATCTATCAATACCTTATGTAATAAGATTTAACGAATATTAATCGAATTGTGCAAGCTTTCGTAGTATGCGGTCCCTTTGCTGCATTGTTATGACATACATTAGCAGCGTACAACAAGGACTGCATACTAGGCACCAGTGGCCGCATACCACAAAAACTCATACAATTTGATTAATACTCATTAAACTTAAATGTCAACGTTTTTAATTATGGTATTAAAACAGAGAAACACTTTTATATTTTAATCACTTAAGAGGGAGCTCCAGTCCTCTGCTTCTCCCATAAGACCAATGTTAACTTTCAAAGTCCGTCCCTCCTCAACGGGTTGTCTGAAATGGATTATTTATGGTTTGTTTTAAAGATCAAAAATATATTAGCGATTTCAGTAAGCAGAATTTCGTTATCATAAATAGTTTGCGCATCAAAAAATCGTGAATATTGAATATTTTAGAATTTTATTTAACGATTATTATTTGCTACATCAAAATTCTGCTTACTGAAATCGCTAGGTATATTTTTGCTTTTTAAAATGAGCCAGAAATCAACGATATCGAATAATACGTTGAGGAGGAAACATTGGCTTTGAAAGTTAACATTGGCCTTATGGGCAAAGCAGGTAGAAAGCAGGGATAATTGCAAAAAATACACATTTCTTATCTTCCTCGTTGCAGCAGTCCTGCGTACTCTGCCCTAAAAAAAATAAAATGCTATAGATCACTTATTTATTCATGTATTTTTATGAAACTTGGTAAGGGGCTTTATGTGGTAGTGAGAAACTTATTCATGCATTGGAAATTCGCTGAGTACGCAGGTTTGTTGCGACGGGGGTATTTTAGGATTTTCACACGTAATTTTTATTTAAATCAGATTTCAATTCATACCATTGAATTCAGCTTAAAAAACAAACAATTTGGTATTTTGATAATTGCTCTACGTTAATTGGTCATTGCGAGATTGCAAGTGCTAAACACAGTATGGTGTAATGCTATTCTTATGGAGAAAAAGAACAATTTTATACCTTGCTTATTTATGGATATAAACTGAAGAAACTTGGTATATGGCTTCATCTGGTTGTGGTTTGTTGTTGTTTCCACAAAGAACAAAATTGTCACATATGGTTCCCATAGCAGCAAACCTAGGTACTTGGTCCTCATATTATTCTTATGGAGAATAATTCAAATGTTATATATCGCTTATTTATGAATGTAGATGAATGAAACTTGGTATGTAACTTTACTTAGATGAGTTCTATTGATATTTGCATGGAAACCAATTATTTCATGTTCCTTGTTGCAGCAAACCTGCGTACTCATTCCCAATGTTATTCTTATGGAGAATAATTAAAATTGTATTTATCGCTTATTTGTGAATATATTTTTATGAAACTTGGTATGAGGCTTTATGTGGTATTAAGACATTGGAAATTCGCTGAGTACGCAGGTTTGATACGACGGGGGTATTTAGTTATTCGATAACGATTTACACCACTTTAAATGAGCTTTAGTTATGTTAAAACTATCACAAAACATTCCATATTTAAATCGAGTAAGCATTGTAGTAGACTTTATTTCAAATTAATGCGGGAAAAAAATCCTGCAGTTAACAAAATGAAAATTTGCATACATAAAAACATAAATATATGAATAAAAATATCATCCCGCCTACTATATTCATAAAACTACATAATGTGTTGGATGGCAATGCGCGATTAATACAAGGCAACTGGCTCGACTCGCAGCGCGCGCTCCAATCATACGCTCAGATAATTACGCATATCTCAGGAAATAACGTCTCTAACGGAATGTAGTTTTTAGTAATGTCAAATCTGAATCTTTCTCTAAACTTTCCCGCTGGTCAGATGCTTCTGACCAAATAGTACGTGAGTTGGTAGTCGACTAACTTTTTCATGTTTAGTTTTAACAAAGCCCAAGTATAAAGATTGATTTCATGGTTAATTTTGTACAATTAACAACTATTTTTTCACAACATACATCGAACACTTATAATTGATGTCCATCTAAAGTTTTAGAATTTTTTCCCAATTCTAATTGTTCCAAATGTTAATGTTCTTGTTATTGTTGTTGTTGTTATTGGTGGATTAGGAAACCCCAGCTTTGCTGCTAGTCACCTCTTCCACAAGCGGGAATATTGCGAAGGTTACCGGAAAGATAGATTATAGCAGGAAAGGAAAGGGTGCGAAGGGACGGCAGCCAAATCGACCCCTCAGAGGGCCAATTCCCGTGCCCCTGTGACAGCTGGGATGAGGCTCCTCAACAGGGGACCCTCATTTTGCCCTCCAACAGGTCAACTCAACTGACAGGATATCCATGTACAACAGCCAGGGACCATTCATTCTCAGGTTGGCAGGAGGGACCAAACCCGGAGACTCTGTCCCTAGCTGCTGCAAATGGAGGGACCAAAGGTGAAAGGGAAGTTAGTCGTAATGGACAGCCAAAAGACTTACCATATGTAATGACAACCTCATTTGCTGTACCCAATGTCAGCCTCAAAACTGGTATAGACCAGTCTTAAGGTAGTCCTGGGACAAATGTTAATGTTAATCAAGCAGCGTCACACTGAGCTATATGCGCATGAGGCGGTTTACCCCCAAGATGAGGTCACGTCCCCATGCGCAGAACGGTCTCAAACTCGTCCAACTGAATGGCACACCTGGCTTACTTACACCATGGGGGTACCTTTTTGAGACACCCGGTATGTAACAATAAATATTCAACAACAAGCTAAACTGTCTATTTCAGTTATTAGTTTATTTTACTATTATTGATTTTACATATATTTGTGGATGGATATGGATAGTAAATTTTATTATACATTACAGTCAAACAAGTTGGTATGAAGATGGGTACACGGAAAGCTACGAGACGCCAGCAGACCCAAGAATCTACCCTCCACAGCAGTACAACACTCCAGCCCCTCGAGCCACCCCAAACAAACGTAACAAAGGTACAAATATTTTAACTCTGCACTAATACATTTCCTGGTACTAAAATTGAATGAGGGTGCATTTTTGTAAATCCTACCAAAACTATACCAATTGTAGACATCTTTTAATCTCTTTGTTTTCTTTGACAATAATAACCATATGAACATTTCTAAATATCCTTGTTAGTGCCCATTTAAAAATAATTACAGCAAAAAGCCAACTATTTTACGCTTGACAGCTAGTTTGTTTAACAAATACAAGTTTACCTGCATTACTTCATGTTTCTTGGTGTCAGTCACATCAGATAATCCTGAGGTTGATTCGTCATGCTATTTTATTGCACCATTACATCAATCTGTATATCATTCATCATAGTTTCCAAAAGTTCACAGAGGTAGAAACAAAAACTGGAACCCTGTGCAGCAGTCAGTGTGTTGTTCTTACATTACATGAGGGGTTAATTGAGAAAATGGTTAGTAAGCGGTAGAAGATTGAGTGGATGGAGATCCAGTCGAGATCCTAAATGCTCGGCAGTTAATGGAATGATAGTCAGTTTTTTAACTTCCCAAAAATCCCGACATACGCCACTGGTGCCACACGGAAAACTTTCTAAAACTCCAATGTGTACCACTGTTTCCATTTGATTTTATGCCTTTTTAAAGTGCATTCGGAGCTTTGCTGAGTTATTTTTAGCTATGTATTCATTGTTTAGGTTTATATTTAGGAGCTTTGATGAGTTATTTTTAGCTATGTATTCATTGTTTAGGTTTATATTTATATAGACACACCATGGCCGCCGGAGGCGCACGTATAATTTTTTTGGTCAGAATTAATGTTCTTGAAAAATAATGCTCCATTTGAGAACATTTGTTATACTTACTTCTGTACATTGAAACTTACCTAATGGTTTTTAAGGTAAATAAATAATAAATAATTTTAATTTTGAAAATGTTAAAATTTTATTGAAATAAAAAATAAAAATGTTTACATTTTTGCCTGGGCAAACCACCAAAAGGCAAAGTAACTGACACTTCTAAACACCAGAATGGCGGGAAGGATCGTCAGAAGACCCGGGAAGTGCTGCTCTCATACGGCAATTTCAATAACTAACTGAATGTAGTTCGCCGCTTGGCCGTACGCCGTGCCATCGGCAAACAGTGCGTATACCACATATGGCGTACGTCAGCTGGCGGGGATTCTAGAATACCCATCAGCCAATGTGCGCCACCAGTGGTACATTTACAAAATTATGTAAATTCACTCCCATAGCAGAGTTTCGGTGTATGCGAGACAATATCAATAGAGATTTTGACGATACTGTTAAAACTACTAGTTAATTTAGTTTCGTCTTTTAGTTCAGATTACTGTTTGCTGTATCGTATTTTTAATCATTTCAAAAATTCGGGCTGAACGTGTTAATAAGCAAATACAAAGTAAAATTCCACACCGGTAGATATATAATCTGAAAATATTGGTTAATGCATCCAGCGTAAGAATTTGTAGACAGTACCTTAGATTTTTAAAGACTGGGGGGCGCCGATCCTGGTGATGGGCTGGAGATCTTGAGGAACTATGCGAATCGCACAAATGTCCATTTTACTTTGCTTTAAGACAAACTGCAAGACCGGTTGAGATAAAATTCGTTGTGTGTCACTTTATTCCCACATACCGCACGAAAAATGTTCTGGACGGGATGAATTCCTACTGTAATACTTGGAGACTAGTGTTACAGTGTGAGTGTGAAGTGCACAAATGACAAAATTAAATGTAAGAGACGAAAGGGTACAACTAAACCCATGAGTTAACTTGGGGAGAGATTAAATAGGAACAACGTTTTTATTAGGATATTGCGTGTTGTTATTACTTACGGGATGTAATAAAAGACGTCTTACAACACTTAAGATATATTTACACTTATGCTGATTCACATACAGACGGTAAACATATATAAAAGATGTTTACCATCCCACCAGCCATAAGACCGCTGCATTCAGATCGATGTTATATAGAGCCTTCAAGATTCCAGAATATAGAGCCTTTTAAATATAGATAACAGAAGAAGAGAAATAACAACTATAAAGGTGATTGCTCGAGCCAACGGATTCAACCCGACAATAATAGACGAAATTGGAGTGAAATACAAAGAAAAATAAAGAACCAAGAAAAAATGCGTAGAATAACAACGTTAGATGGAAGAAAAAAAATATCAAGTAATTTTGCAACATTCAGCTTCACAGGAGCTAAGATACAAAAGGTCGCAAATCGATTCAAGAAATATGGAGTTAATAAAGCCTACAGAACGCAAAACACCATGAACAAAATACTAAATCCCAAGATAGAAGATTGTAACAAATTCGACATGCCCGGCGTTTACAAAATTAATTGTAACAACTGTGATCACTTTTATATTGGTCAAACTGTTAATTGTATTAAAAGATTTAAGAACCATGTATCAGTTTGGAAGAACAGGAAACCGAAACGATCAAACGTAGCGAAACATCTTTTAGAAAATGGCCACACCATAGGGAAAACAGAAGAAAACCTCAGCATCCTCATGAATTGTAAAAAAGGAAATGAAATGAATGCATGGGAAGAATTGTTTATATTTAAATAAAAATGTAAAAATAGAGATAAATTGATTAACGAACAAGTTAACTTCGACTCTGGTGGCACATTTAGGAACCTGTATCCGGAACTTCCGGTAGCCGATAGGATATAAGCAAGGACGCCATTTTGATTCTGTCAGTTCTCTCTTTGGCCTGATGATGACTGGTGTGACTGGTCGAAATCGAAAGCCTAGTACCATCTTTTATATATGTTTACCGTCTGTGTGTGAATCAGTATAAGTGTAAATATATCTTAAGTGTTGTAAAACGTCTTTTATTACATCCCGTATTAAATAGGACACGTTAAAAAACTATGACCACGAGAATTGAGGATTTGTCTATCGTTGAGTTGATAGCCAACTGAGAGTCCAATTGGAACTTAGGAAAAAGTCTTCACTTTGGACAGCATGGTTTTCGGACAAGAACATTTTTATCCATCAGTGATCATAGAAACTTTGTCTGTGATAGAACCCATGCATGATCTTTTGAGAGGGTTGAGGGAAATGTATCAAACACTATTTTACGACAAAGAACAAAATAGATGCTATGTCTCCATCTCTCTCTCTCTCTCTCTCTCTCTCTCTCTCTCTCTCTCAGTTTACAGGAACTTTGTACAGTTCTTATAACTAAAGTGTTAGAGCGCAGATACTGAAAATGACCACAGTTGTTACAGTTATTAATTAACTATGCATAATTACTTATTGAACCCTGCACACAATCACAGTTCTTCAGACTATAAACTACTGAATATTTTGTTAGGATGTACATATAGTGAATCTCTTAGGTTACGTCCAACGTATGGTTAGGTAATGCAAGTTTTAAACATTCAGCTGCTTTATTATGAGGCAAATCACTGGAGAAAGTTTTGATAAATAAAAAAAACACTTCAGACTCTAATTTTCTTTATTGTCCCTCTGTGCCTTCCACTCAAAAAATACCCTAAACAAGGGAGAATTATGACAATCCCGCCAGAATGCTATCAATAGAACCCCCTTCTATTAATTTCTCATCTAAAACTGATATTATAATTTTCCCCTACATGCTTCAACCATTTAAAACTCTAGCTAAGCTAACATACTGCTCAATATAAACTCTTCATAGCTTTATGCATAAGTCTGTTTTAATTATTTTTTCTTATTTGATGTATTATCGATTTTAATATCTTTTCAAATATGTTTCAGGTCCCAACACAAACAGACGGCCCAGCCTGGAACGCCAAACAACGTTGTATGATGATCCTTACAACTCATATGAGGAAAAGTACTACGACGCCGATTCATATCCTCAAACTGACAGGTCTGTTTGTAGGTGACCACTCAAAAGATCTTTTGGTATTATGAACAAATATCCTTATCCTTACGCAGTATGCTAATATGATTTGAATTATAATAACTTGTAAATAAATTTTCGTAATTCAAAATATGAGATGTGTTTTTAAAGTAAATACTTTTTTAAAATTCCGCTGTTTCAGTGCTGCAGTTGGCATTCCTGTATCCTGCGCTGTGTTCCTGCATCTATTGGCAAGCCTGGGACGCCACTTCAACAAGAATCGATTGTGTTAACGTTTATTTATGAGTATTCAAAATGGCACTGCCGATTGAGAATCCCCCTGAATGTAAGGTTCGTGCTGTGATTTGATTTCTAAGTGCAAAAGGTGTGAAAGCTTTTCTTGATTGGTTCAGGGAGCTGATGATTGCGATTCCAGTGCTTATCATGTTTTTGCCATACACTTTCCAAATTTGCCGATGAACTTCAGCCGAATTCACACCTTTAGGATTTATAAATCAAATCACGGAGCGTACTTCATATTGGTAGGATTCTCAATCAGTTGCGTTATTTTAAATACTTACAGACAAATGTAAACACAGTCGATTGTTGCCGTAGAGGCAAACCAGGCTTGCCAATTATAGGCTGTGCGGGCTTCGGCTGCATTTTGAGCAGGTCAATAGCGCAGGATGCAGGAATGCATCAGCAGAATTTAAAGACAGCATTTACTTTAAAACCCTGCCTCGTATTTGCCCTGACTTTAGCTTTGTTGTCGTTAGGTCTTCTAATAAAGGTATTTTGATTTTGAAGTGTCTGCTCTCAAAGAAAATTTTGTATGCATAATACTGTGAATGTTAGGTGGTAGGAATTGCAAGACTTGTGTTTTAACGACTGTTTTGAATTAAGTTACAGAGGGTGGGTCAATTTGATGTTGTGAGGGCGAATGTTGATGACTAGCAGTTATACACAACTACCGGTACTATTAGACTTGTTAGTTAGTGTAACTAAAAGCCTCGTTACAAAAAGAACCCAGCTTGAAGCTGGCAACCCTCCACCAGTAACGCCTGTGCTTCTCTCCCTAATTACAGGCTAAATATACATGGATTTTATTCTTCTCATCAGGCTGAACATCGAGATGTTACCTGAAAATCTGGTGGGCTTTGATCAGCAACTGAAAACCAGTGACAAATTAATCCTGGAAGGCTAGTTGCATAGTGTTACTCTGATAACAAACATTGTTCATATTATTAACATGTTAACTGTCACGCAGACCCCATCGGAGTGACATAACATAGCCGGCTGAAATTTAGATTCAACCTGGTCGGGCCGGCACATTGGTCTTGATAGTGTATTACTGATTGGTACGTTTGTGTTATTGAAGGGACGGATTCAGAGATCCTCACATGTCAACCGAAGCTTATTGTGGGTCCCAAGTATGTTAGTTGGGTAAACCAATACCCGGACCCTTTACAAGATCCAGGAGTTTTCTCCAAATTCTAACGCCCCCATCACCTGGTAACTTGCAGCCAAACTGAGCCCTTCTCCTTGCCCTGAGTCTCACGCAAGTCTGATGTACTTGGCAGTCTCTTCGGGCTAATTTCAAAGCCTACAACCCTGACTCAAAGTCCAAGAGTGTAGAAATGTTTCCTGAAGTGGCCGTGTCCAGTTGTCAAAGTGATTACCTGCTTAAGGGTGTTTGGTCAAAAAATAAATTTCAGATTTTTATGTATGAATGTGTTTGTTACAATGTACTAAACACGAAAATGAGGTTTAAAAAATTTTAAAAAAATTCAAGGGTATATTACAAGGGACTAAAGGGGCGATTTTTGGGTGTTTTGTTACCAATAAGCAAAGCAACCCGTTGATATTTTTTAAAATAGAAATACATTTTTTGCTTTCTGATTGCTTCCTTTATGCGTTAAAATAAAAATAATAAAAATCTGAAAAACAATTTTAATTTTTTTTGTTTTACACCTTATTTTAAAATTAAGATTTAAAAAATAAAAAACGAGTTTTGTTTTAATAGATTTGGGTTTTATCTGATATTGTATAGGCGTTTTTAAATATTTTCTATGTATAACATTTCTGCTTCCTTATTGGTAAAAGTAGCACCATGTAGGGTCGGCACGCTGCACTGCAAGTGTAGTGGTGATCACCTACAGTGCCCGCACGCGTCGAGGGGCGAGGTGCGTCGCCGCTCAAGGTCATACCGTACTCCGCGCGCTTTCTGTGTTACTCTCTCTCTCTCTTTCTGTCTCTCTCCTCTGCACTCCCACCACTTCTTCAGTTTCGCGCGTAAAATTCCGGTAAAACGGATTCTGCGGCCCTGCGGCAAATTGACAGATTCACCTGTTTTAGCGAATTTCCCCTCTAGCGAAGAATCTATTACCGTAGTCGGCATGGTAAGACCTAGGCCCGGGACCATGATGACTTTTCGTTTTGAGGTCCCCAGACCCCAAAAACACCATTCGTTCGAAACTGTATATATATATATATATATATATATATATATATATATATGTGTGTGTGTGTGTGTGTGTGTCCGTGAGCACGATAACTCTCGTAAAAATAATCCGATTTTGATGAAATTTGGTATAAACGTGTAAAGTAACATTTATGACTGTAAGTTCGAAAACCAGCCAGATCGCTTTATCCGAAGGGGTATTTTGGGGGGGTTTTGTACCCCAAAAATGGGTTTTTAGAATTTGTTACATATCATTTTGGAAAGAGTCAAATTTTAGTTTTTACCATTAGATTCAGCTTAAAAAAACACACAATTTGGTATTTTGATCATTCCTCTACGTCAATCAGTTACCGAGATATTGAAAGTGCTGAACACAGTACGTTGTCTAATGTTATTCTTATGGAAAATTATAAAAAAATTATATCTCGCTTCTTTATGAACGTATACTGACAAAACTTGGTATACGGCTTTATCTGGTTGTGGTCTATTGATATTAGCTCAAAACAAATTTCTTGCTAAAGGTTCCCATAGCAGCAAACCTGCGGACTCAGCCCCCATGTTATTCTTAATGAGAAAGATTTAAATGCTATGCCTCCCTTAAATATGAACATAAATTAATTAAACCTTAGACATGACTTCACCTAGTTGAGTTATATTGATATTTGCCTAAACACCCATTTTTTCGTTCCTTGTTGCAGCAAACCTGCGTACTCATCCCCCATGTTATTCTTATGGAGATTAATCGAAATGGGATATATTGCTTATTTATGAATGTATATTGATGAAACTAGGTATGTGGCTTCACCTAGTTGAGATATATTGATGTTTGCTTAAAAACCAATTGTTTATGTTCCTAGTTTCAGCAAACCTACGTACTTATCCCCAATGTTATTCTTATGGAAAATAATTACAAATGTATATTTGTGAATTTATTTTTATGAAATTTGGTATGCGGCTTTATGTGGTATTAAGACATATATTATGCATTGGAAATTTGCTGAGTACGCAGGTTTGCTGTGACGGGGGCATTTGATATTAATTAAATGTAACCTTAGTAATATACCTCTGGGATTGAGTTTCTTATGCCTTCAGACGGTCTCGGTGGCGCGGTTTTCGCTCATTTAGAGCGCGGTCCATTTATAATTAAAGACAAATTATAGGTTCAAGAAAAATATTACGTTTTTAAAATTTTAAATATTGGTTTTGTTTCAATTTTATTATTGAACGTTATTTTACATTTATGTTAGCCGCTTTATAACCTCCTTATTTATTATAAAAGGGGGCTGTTACATATAAAATCGGGACTAGAAAAAGTAATAAAGCGTAAACTTTTTTAATTTTTAGGGTAGAAAGAAACTTCCAGCGGCAAAGTTGTAGCAAATTAGTTGATCTACATGTTTTACTTCAAACATTTTTCAGTCAGACGTTCGGTTTGTTCAAAAATGTCTTTCAAACAAACGCAACAGTAGGTGCTACGCTTGTACACAGTCGCACCGCGTAGCTCTGTATGTTCGTCATTCAAACTAAACAAGAACTGTGACAGCAATGTATTTATTTACACCTTCCACGAATCTCGCCACTCGCACACTACGAGCACCGCGTGTCCGCGTTTTTCAGTTTTCAGAGTATTATGGTATTACTGCAACCGTAGCAATAAATGCCTTGTAAGAAATATAGGCATACAAGAAATAGAAAATCAGTTGCCAGTAAAACATTGTTGTGTGAAACAAGTTATAGAATACCTGTCATGTAACTAAAGATCCAGCTTCTTCTGAAGATGTATATAACTGATATAACTAAGTGATAGGAAAGTGTAAATTTACGATTTACTTCATATTTCGAGAAGACATTACGATGTCAAAAATACTATTCGTTCAAATTTATATATATATATATATATATATATATATATATATATATATATATATATATATATATATATGTGTGTGTGTGTGTGTGTGTCCGTTAACACGATAACTTGAGTAAAAAACGTCCGATTTCAACCTTGTCAAACATTTTTTATGATAAAATCTGTACAGGCTACAAGAAATGTACAAAAAAAAAACTGTACTCATCAAAACTATAAAGCGAACGCTCAAAATAAAAATATATTTAAGATTAGTTGTCGGCGACATTGAAAGGCACATCAGTGGAAAATAGTAAGCAACCCAACCCTACTACTGTTTACTACTGTACCAGTCGAGCCGCGGGCCGGGGCCGGGGCTGTGTACCGTGTGCCTCGGACCGACGAAGAAGCGAGTAGACGAAAAGACAGTGCTGCGTGGGGGGAGGGGGAGAAATGAGGAGAACGCGCTCCTCTCTCCCCCCAGCCAGATCACACACACTCACAGCACTGCCCGAGTTGTCTTCCTAGCGGCGCGCGGTGGCGACTTGTAGAACTACTGCTCCTCACCGCCAGACTAGCCTAGCGGCCAAACACCCTTAACCTGATCCCTACCAAACCTTACCAACCAGTTAGTGAGCGCTAGTGTCAGCTAGCAGCTTTTTGCCAAGTGCTTGACCAGAGTAACTCTGCCATTGCTGGCAATATAAGTCCCTAGGCTATTTCCCAGATAGCAAGAAAGTGTGCTGCAAATATGCGTTTGGTTCATTTTTCGTTCGCTCTTGAATACTTCCAGTATTATTTGCAACAAGTTTGTTACACATTTGCTTCCGCGGAACTTCGTCGTAGTTACCAAAGGCGCCGCGTTGTTGCCCGAGTGCGCTCCGAAGTTACTAAATCCGCCACTTCGCTAGCGCTAACTGACGTGTTTCGTCGCCATCTTATTTTTCCTGGCTATTCTACGACTACAAAACCACTATGCCCACTATGCAATGGGTGAAGTTTCGAAAAGTTTTAAAGTTTTGTTGAGTATCGTTCTTGTGTTTTTTTAAATAGTGGCTTCTTTAGTAACTTTCATCTTGTTTCAAGGTAAGTGGAATTCCCAGCTATGTTATTTTATTAGCGTTTTTTCCTACTCAAATTCGGTTTTCTACTTACAGCTGGGAAACAGCCGGTCCAAATTTTAACGGACTGTAATGTCAAAACATAGTTTTGTGTTCACCGTGTGTTTGCAAATGAAATATTTATATTTATAAAATGTTAAGTACCTATACTGTATCAAGGTTCGTAGAGCGCTCTATGAACCTTGATACTGAATTGCTAAGTAATGAATGAATTGGAGGTTATGTTATGGCCATAGCAGTTGATTAACAAAGGATGAATTAGAGAATTAAACATTTGTTTACTGAATATATGCTTATTTAGAGTAATCAGAGGACACGGGATTCCGAAAATAAGTCAGATATTTGCAAACTTTGTCAGGCTTGATTTGTTTTTAAACTATTTTAAACCCCATATTTAATAAATAAATACCTAAGTTAATGATTTTAATCATTAGTTAGAGTGTATTAAGATTAACTTATAGTCTCATAAGTTAGGCCTATAAGCCTAATTTAGTTTTTTAAGGTGAGGAATTATAATTTGTTTTTAGTACCTCAAGGCTAGAAAAATATTGCCCAAAATTCTGAAATGTGTCTTGATTGGTAAGTTTTTTATCATTTATGTTTGCAGACTTCTCAAAGATCGTACGAATATTGCTTCACTAGAATGATGTAACGATCACTTTTCAAAGACGAAAAGATTGCTTCACTGTTGTTCAAAGACGAACGATTAGATAGCCTATATAAAGGTAGTCCAGCAACGTGTATTAAAGTGTGAAAGTTAAAACTACCTAAGTTACTTATTACATGGGTTGGAATAGATATATTCAAGTGTTTCCGATAAATAGTGTTGAGCCTTAAAACATTCCGGCTTAGAGAGTACGATTAACTAGGCCTAACTCATTCAACATTTACAATATTGTTCTTGATTAGGCCTTAATATTTCCAGGGCATAATCTTTCCAATTTATATAGCAACTTGCAAACTAGCAAGGTTTTTTTGCTTTATTATTTAAGTTTCAACCTTTTTATTTGGGTGGAATTGATAAGTTAACCGCTTTAATAATACAGTGGTTGTTGGTTAAATATAAGAATTCACCATTAATGGTGCTTTATGTTACTAACGTATGTAGTGTTGGTGCAGTACGATAAGTGTCCACCAGAAAAATCAAATAACTTAGCCTATAAAAATATAAACCAACCACTATATTATACCTCGATATTGCAGATGAGAATATCTATAGGGCCTACCTAAGTTATAAAAGGCATAGCCTTCACTCACTGACTGACTCACTTACCGTACTCACTCATCACAAATTCTCCTACTTTCCATTTACCTAGAGGGAGTTTAAATTTTGTACACTGATTCTTTACGCAGAAAACTAAATGGTTTTCATCCTGATCTGACCTTAGTACCTACTCCGCCAGAGACCCCGACAAAGTTCCCATGTAGGTATTCCTTATGGATTAATTTTTGTTTGAGCTGATACAAAAATACAAAAGCCCGCGGGTAACAGTTGGTCATAAACAAAGTGAAAAATCCGAACCATGACAAAAACAGTGCTCTGTGGGGTTAGGTTAGGTTAGTTTAAGCTAACCTAACTTATCACTATTGACCTAGATTAAGTTAACTTATTGTAAAGTAAAACACTTCGTTATGGAGTGTTAAAAATTATAGCAACAATCGAATGTGAATGTAGTTATCGGTGTATCAATCATATGGTATAGTATTTAATCATATGTGGTAAGCGAATACTTTGTATTCGATTGTTTTGGACGCTTATCGTACTGTACCCTTTAAAATAAATGTGTCGTAGTTTCAACCTCCTGTTACAAGTTTATTATATGTGGTCTATTGACAACAAAATTAAATCAACATAATTTAGCTGTTTTAATTATGCATGATAGCGTAGGCCTTAACTTATATCTTTCTTTTTTCTTTTAATTTTTTGTTCATGTTATATAAAATAACGTGTTTTTTTTAAGTAAAAGTAGGTACCGTACTTATAACCGCTTATAGTAGGTTGTAGGTACTTAGAGTTGAATGTAATAATTTTGGTATTTTTATAGTAAAATGTAATGAGTTCTAGTTGAGACTCACTATCTCACTCACTTCGTGAGCTCATCCGATTGTCGATAATATGGTCACCTGGGCAAGTGTCATGTCGATAACTTCAGTAGGAAATAAAATGTTATAATATATTTTAAATAAATAACAATTTTGGTTTCAGCCCTCTTTTTATTAATAACTATTAATTTTTTAATGGTGATCATATGGTAATACAGAGAAGTTTCATGTCGATAAGTTGGTTTCAGCTACCTATTTATTAATAATTATTAATATTTGAAATTTCGATCAAATTGTCATCCGGGCAAGTGTCTTTACGGTCAAATGGTAGCACCCCCTTAATAACTTAACATGTTTTAACAATTGTTTATAAAGTATTTATAATCCTTTATCTTATCTTCAATAACGTGTAGTTATTTATATAACTTATATATATATATATATATATATATAATTTATATATATAACGTGTAGTTATTTATATAACTTATATATATATATATATATATATAATTTATATATATAATTTATATATATAACGTGTAATTAAGCTGAATTATAATTAATTTTTTCAACGCAACATCAGGGACCTGTTGGTCAATTGTATAATTGATGGTGGAATTAAGGCTCCGGTGTACCCTACAGAAAAATCTGCGACGCCGCGTGAAAATTACGATAGGGAAAAGGAGCATTACGGAGGTTCGAAGGACCTTATAAATATAATGAGAAATAAATAGGCTACCTAATTTATGGTCATATGAGTAAATTTTGACACAAATGATTATATTTATAAAAGAATAAAAAAATTATAGATAACTAGGTGTAGTGACATGTATGAAAATATGTTTCGAGAGAAATAACTAGTGTTACCAGTAATTATCATTTATAACTACGAGCTGCTCCCCCGCTTCCCCGCAATATTTTGCTCATATAATCCTTGTAACAGCTGTTTATTGAATCAAGAAAAACACATATGAATAAACCAAATAAAACTCTCCTCCATATGATTAACATGGGAACTTGGAAGTCCCGTGAGGCAGAGCCCTGGGCCCTAAATCAAAATTCTGGCTCGACAATAGCTTAAAAATTGAAATTATCTTTTAAATAAAAAAATCATCAAAATTGCTTAAGTATTATCTTTAGAAAGTGGGTGAACAAAAAGAAGGAATTTTTTAAAATACCTATGTAGATAATAGTCATCAAAATGGTTCATAGCACCAGTTTTTTGTAATACTCTGTATGGTAGTTCATAATTATCTCACAATAAAATAAATGTTAAAATCTTGAAAATAGTTAAATTTGTACTAAAAAATTATAACAAAATCATTAGCAATAAATTAAATGCAATTAATTCATTGATAGTATGAAGTTCGGAGTTTGATTTTTTTTTTTAAGTCTGTAAAATAAAGTACCAATGGTGTACTGTCAGAAAAAAAGTTGGGATGAAAATTTGAAAAAAAACCTTTTTAACTTAGCCTATATTGTTTTCAAAATAGTCACTTTCCAGACATTTAAACAGGCTTTTGCATTTGTATTTCTAGATCCAGTGATGAGTGGTTCCCAACGACAACTGAGGAGGCTACCAAAAAACACGTGATGGGATTCCTAATCAGGCCAAAACGAGAATTGTACAAAAGTAAGTTTATATAAATGTTTGTACTTAAATTCAATGTTCATAATTTAGGGCTGGTGTTTGTTATGTTAGTATTATTCTGCCGTTGTTACACTGATAATTTTCCTACGAGGATTGAGGTAAGAAAGTATGACAATGAACACCGATTTTGGGATTTTTTGGGGATTTCCTGCCACTGAGCAGGCAACAGTTCACTGGCCTAACCACCCTTTCCAGAAACTTGAAGCGCTGGAGATAATTTGTATGCACCCGCACTCTTCCATTGTTGTATGATTATGATAGAAAAAAGATAAACTTTGTCTCTATTTAGCGGTCCATGCAAATGATTTAATGTCTTATTGAATAGCATAAAATCTGTTTTCCAGTAGTACACTTTTTTATGGAGGTATTCCCCTCCCCTCACTTTACTGGGGTATATTTAATGTACCCCAGACCTTCCTCGAGGGCTAGGCCCCACCTACCATCAGTAAAAAAATCCTGGCTTCTTCACTGTTCAGAATATTGTTAACTGACTTACTTTTAATGTTTAAGCTCCAGTCACAAAACCTTTCATGTTTCTACCTGCTTCCCCCATAAGGCAAATATTACTAACTTTAAAAGCCCGTCCTTCCAAAATGGATAGTCCGATATCGTTGATTTAAGGCTCATTTTGAAGAGCAAAAAATACCTAGAAATCTCAGTGAGCAAAATTTCTATATCACAAATAATCATTCAATAAAGTTCTAAAATGTTAAATATTTACAATGTTTTATGGATGAACTAGGCCTATATGTAATTTTTTTGCTCTTTAAAATGAACAATGCATCATTGATTTAGGATAATCGGATGAGGACGGATGGGCTTTAAAAGTTAACATCGGTCTAATCATTGATTTAGGATGAGGAGGGATGGGCTTTGAAAGTTAACATCGATCTAATGGGAGAATAAGCAGGTAGAAGCAGAGGACTGGAGTCCCCTCTCAAGATTTTGTTAACAGAATGTAAATTTGTTTGAATAAGTTTTTTTTATTTGTTTCAGTGAACAAGGTGTAAGGAAACAGCAGTCACATGGTGCGGACTTAAGTAGGAAATAAAATGTTGTATAGCTTTCCTTTAGTTACCTATAACATGTTTTAAATAAATAACAATTTTCAAAATATCAAATTATGTTTATTTTACCATTTCCTTTTATTGATAAAGTTCCCTTACTTTGAATTTTTGTATTTTTCATTTGCCGGAAAAGGCAATTTAATTATTAAGATTAAATCATGTAAAGTTAAGTAGGTGTGTGAAAGCTTTAAAATGTATTTTATTGACTTATTCTAGTTATAGAAAACACCACATAAATATTTTCAAATATTTTTGTTGATATATCAATCATATATGCTTACAAACAAATTATGGAGTGTTTAAAAATGTATAGTAGGCAACATTTCAGGGTTTTGGGTCACAGGTAACTTTTGGTCATAATCTATGATTCACAATAAATTTGTTTAATATGATAATATGATAAACTATACTAAGTGAATCTCAAATATATAATTTTGTTTGAATGTCGGATAACCATCAAAATTTAAACAGTCAGTTCCAATATGCTAAGACAATTATGAGGCTGTTGCTAAAAAAAAAAAAAAAAAAACAGTGTAAATGAATTTTAACTCAATCTTGCATCATTATTATTGGTTGGCAGCATCATTAATAATTTTGTAGTTACAAATGAAACTTCATATAAACATGTAAGATCAATGAAATCATCCACTGCAAAATTGCTAGAAGTGTGAACAGTGTAGACATAATATTTTGCAAACAAACATGTTAGCAATGAATATTAGCTGCAAATATTCCACTGCAAATGTGCCACAAACCTATTTTGCAAATTTGCAGAAAACTATCATGAACACATTCTGCAAACAATTTTTGAATAGTTGCTGCAAATATTCAGTGAAAGTTTTCTGCAAACATTCAGTGAAAACGTTTCACAAACATTCCTTGCATATTTGCTACAAATATTCAATGCAAACTTTCCGCAAACATTCAGTGAAAACTTTCTGCAAATATGACAAGTGTAGACTTCCATACTTGCGGAAAGTTCTTCGCAAACAAACATGTTTGCAACGCATATTTTCTGCAAACATTTTGGTTTGCGGTTGAAAATGTTTTGCAAACGTTCTGCAAATTTTCCTTGCTATCTGGGTTATTGATCGTGTGAAAAGCAGTTGTTTTGCTTATGCCACAAATTGGCTCTGGACCAAAGAATGGCATACCTGAACCTCTTTTTGCAAGCTCATCTGCACACTCATTGCCACCTTGCCACCTACACCTTCATGGACATGTACCCAACTATAAGATGCACAGAGTTGCATGATGCGAGGTTGCTGAGAGCATTGTAACACTCTTACACCAATTTTGACTTGATTTTGTTAGAGAAAAGAGCCTTGAGGGCAGCCTGACAATCTGACAACATTACTATATATGCTTATTGCAATAGCCTCTGGCAAGCCATGATACCACAAATTTCCACTTGAAAAATAGTACAATGCTGTCCTAGTCCTGTACAGAGTTCATTCTGGGTGGCTGCAGTGATTGGGTTAACTCAATCACAATGTACACCCCGTAGCCAGATTACCTGCAATGAGAGAGCCGTCCGTGTACCAGACAAGGCTGCCTTTCCTGAAATAGGAACCTTTCCTCAGGAAGCTTTCTCGGTTACTGTTCGGTAACGGAGTGTACTAAGACGAGACTTACATGCCAACTAGGTAGCATTGCGTGAAGTTTCCAGTGGTGGTACAGCTGGTTCAGAAACACACATCAGTATGCTAAAAATGTGCTGGCTCGGCTGGGTCAGCTTAGTTTTCACTCGTTTTCAGTCTACTCATAAGTTTAACTTTGTTTTGATACATCACACTATAAGACAAAATAAGGACAAAAACTCCTTCTTGCAGTTTGAATTTTGTGTTTAATACGAGGGTAGTTTTTTATCAACCTCCGATAGGCCATAAATAAAAGACAAGTGCATACAACAAAATTATTTTACTACCAAAAGACTGGTACACTTATGCTTACTTTTTTATATAGTTACCGTAACGATTGAGACATTTTTCGTACCTGTGTCCCAGTTTTTCATACCCTCTTCAAAGAAAGTTACCGCCAATGACTTGAAGTGTGTTATGACGTCAGTATGATCGCACAGCATATAACGCTGGCAGAAGGTGGGTAAATGATAGAGCAGCACATCCCCTCCCCACTAAACAAACTGTCAGTTCTAAGCTCAGATCTGGTGCCAAAAGTTTAAAGATGGCCGTACTGATGTACATGACGAAGGGGGTCAAGGGCGCAAATCTGTGGCTGCAGTAAAACCTTGTTCAGTGAGTTGATGAAGCAGTTAGAGAAACCCGTAGGTTCACCCTATGTGGTTTATCCAAGCAATTTCCTGAAATTTCAAGGTCATCTATGTAATACTCTATAGTAAGGATTATTTAGGCAACAAAAAATTGTGTGCTCAATGGGTCCTGAAAATGTTGTCAGAAGACCACAAAACTCGCTGAATGGGCGCTGGCTGCTTTGACGTTCCTTGTCCCCTTTTGCTATCAATGTACCTATCTTTTGGTGATAAAACCATTTTTTTTACAAACACTTGTCTTTTATTTATGTCCCATCGGAGGTTGACAGTAAAACGACCTTCGTACATAACCTTTTGATTTATGGCGCTAATTATAAATAAACTGATATTTTTGTAATATTTACAAATACCTTTATTTTTTGTAACTATAGTTTCAAGCTGGATTGAAAAAAATTGTTAAAACTTCTTTTACTGAAATACAATTAATTTTGTTGAAATACAATGTTAATTTATAATATGAAAAAAAACATTCAAATATTTTACTTTATGGTTTTGTTAACAAATATTAATAGAAGTAGGGGTTTTAGGGATATTTGTCTGAAACATGTGACCAACTTTTGACTAAACAAAAAAGGAAATATATTTGACCTTATAAGATATAAGGAACCCATAGTACTGTCCATTAGGTCTTGCTTATGAATAAACAATCTTTTCATAAGTATGGCTTCTCAGAGCACATGCCATAAAATGTCATCAACTTTGTCATGATTTTCCATTCCTGGCCACTTCCTTCATTCCTAACTCTTTTGTAGCTAAATTTGCAGTTCTTTCTAGTTCCTTCCGATATTCTTCCTTCACCAACAAAAGTCTCAGACTCGGAGAGGTGGTGGAGGTCAGTTACTCGAACGGGTCTCCAAGTATTATTTGAAGACCCATTAGGACATTTTTTCCCTGAATACATAATGGTAGAATACAGGTATAGTCGCCTGTTATGACCATTAGCTCCTTGTATACAAACTAAGCATTTACAGCCGCAGTTCCCAACAGCATTTATTCGGCAACTTTGCGATACTACTGCATTGATTTTCGCACTAAAGGATGACATTTAATCGGACAAGTCAATGCCTATGTTTGATTTGTTGTATTCCATAACAACAACAGGCTTTAGTATTGGCTCTCCCTTTCTGTTTTTTCCAGTATCTGCAAAATTCACAGGAACAATCATAGACATGATTTGACTTCCCTTGAATACAATCATCTCGTGTAGATTGTTCCATTGAGGTATTCCAAATAGTTCATTTCCTCTGGCTCCAGGGACTGATTTGGAGGAGCCACTCGTTTTTTCATGTATAAAGTATGGTTGGTCATCACAGGACCAACTAGGCAAATTCTAGAGGGGTATACAAATTATCTATTTATGATGAGCCTGATCTGAATACTCATAAGATACTAAGTGTTATACGATTCATAACAATCAACGTTATTACGTAATCAACGTTAGACAAGCCATCATCCACTCCAGTTCCTTTCTGATGTTCATTTTACTTTCTCCCCTTATACATAGTATATGGAGAAAGTATTGTTTTCGTAAAAATTTTCGAATTTGAGTTGTTAGTGGAAATATTCGTTTTTGTGCTCCCTGAACCCAAAAAAGTGGTTTTTACATGATGTCTGTCTGTGTGTGTGTGTGTGTGTGTGTGTGTGTGTGTGTGTGTGTGTGTGTGTGTGTGTGTGTGTGTGTGTTTGTATTTACTCAATTGTAGCATCATGGACATGCACACAACCACACTGTGGCATCGTGATCCAATTGTGGCATCTTACACACGATGCTACAATTTTTATCGATAATTTTGAGGTTAAAATGTCAAAATAAGTCAAACTAACTCAAGTTGCCACTTTTGAGTTTCCATCATGTGTGTAAGAAACACCGAAATTCGCTGGATTGTGGCATTTCGCCGGCTTATCGTTCACTAGCGATCCTAGCGGAGCAGCGTATAACTAGTGGCAAGGCCGTGCGGTGTTGCCGCTACGTTATTTCATGTTCGCGGCGTCCGTTGCTGGTTGGTTTTTACTGTTAGAAGACTCTGCTTATATTGTTTTTTTTGTCATATTACTTTACTGTTGTATCACCCTAATTATGTATGTCAGGCTACACAACAGTAAACTGAAAGATTTCTTTTAATAGAACGATATTATTGCAATTAATTGGGGCATAATTATTTACTATCTTTGTTTGCAGGATTTTGCAAACATCACCTGTGTTTTACAAATACAATTATTATAATTTATTTGTTTTTATTTTACATATAGGTATATACTATTTCATATATATATATATATATATATATATATATATATATATATATATATATATATATAAATATATATATACAAAAGGAGATGGCTAACTCAAACTTGTCTACTTAAAATTCATTTTTTAATCAATTTTGTTCTCTACTCCCTAAGCATTAAAAGCCAAGTTATAGTTGAGACATGAATTATTAGAAGTTATTTATCTAAGTACGCTGTTGATCAAAATCTTGATTTTTTCAGTGGAGCATGAGTTATTTATGACACAAGCTGCCATCCGAAGAATAAAGTCCTAACGAATAAATAAATTATTACTCGGAGCGCTCTGACTGAAACCTTTAATTCGCTTCAGCGCACCTAAGGTTGAAATGAGGGTGGTTTATTGTATAACTGGAGGTAACACTGATGAACAAACCTGCGAGCCGTTCTTTCCAAATTTTGGTGAAGCAAAGAACTATACTCGCTGAAATCGGACGAGTCGACAAAGTGAATCAAACAAGTACCTATCCATGATTTTAAACACAATATACTTGTATTTGTTTATTTCCTAATAATACATTATGTTTCACGGAAAGATTAGATACATAAATCAAACGAAAATATGAATTTACTTCAACTCTTATTACTTTTATTCCAATGATTTTCATGAGTAGATTCACTTATTGGATAAAACAACCAATCAGGATAGTTCAAAGAACGGATACATTTACTTCACCAAGTGTACCAACCTGACAAAATCACCGGCTCGCGTTTTTGACCAAAATCGTTAAGCAGTGTTACCTCCAGTTATACAATAAACATCCCTGGTTGAAATTAATAAGTTACGCCACTGAATCACTCTGCACATAGAGTACATATCATCCTCGTCATTAAAATAAACTAGTCTTTATATATAAATATTATAATATATAAAACTAGACGGGTTCACTCATTCACTGACATAAACTATGAGGCACTTCCCGTAATCTAACCTCCCTCAACATCATACTTGAGTTAAAGCTCTTGACGAGAAACTGACAGAAATTTTGCTAAAGGTTAACGTTTTTGAGTTTTTAAGGCATTTATGGGGCGGGGAAAATTCCACTTTTTCAATTTTTCCACTTTGAGCGCGTTTTGTACGGAAACGGTAAGAGATGGCAAAAAATGTTAAATACAAAAGTTGTATACAATTTAATTTCCAACTAACGATATTTCGTCAGATTTAAGATCCGATCATCTGTTTAGCCGCAATTTATCGTAGAAGGAGGAATTTTGAGTATTTTGGCCCATTTAAATGTGTACAGTTTTGGAAAGCTGTTTAAATGAAAGAACACTACCTTTGGCTAATACCACATGTTTGTATCAGCTGATTTAAATAAACAATTGCTGATTTATTTAGTAGTGTAGGCGATACTAATTTGCTCACATGAGGTGTATATAAATCAGCTGTTACAAAATATGTTAAGCACATTACACAAGAGGTTCAGTGTCGCGAATATCGTTTGTTGCGAGAATGGAAAATGTAATCAAACCGATTCTACCGGTTCTATGGAATGAATTTAGCCCAATAGCCCAGTGGATATGTTGTCAGAAGATTCAAGATCAGTGGTCACGGGTTTGAATCCTACTTTTGATGCTTACTTTTTGAGGTCTGCAATTTATGTTTATTTGACTTTATTTTGTTTTTACAAATTCATTTATTTGTAATTATGTTGCTCAACGATCAGCTACCGTACAGCGCTCTGTGGAGTTAGGTTAGGTTAGGTTACTATCATTTTGTCGTGAACTTAAGTCTAATTTGTTGTTATCTTTTACATGTAAAATCCATTTGTAGAACTCCAATTTAACATTGTAACCACAACTTTTTATTTATATCCGATTGACTATGATTGAGTGAGTACTTTTTTTGCTTTTATACACCTCGAAACAACCATCGTAGTCGGGAGTTCATTCGATAAAACGAACAAGCACCCGGTTGATAAAATGTTTCGATACCGAAACGATACGGGAGCGCCTGTGTAGGTGCTCACCAAAGGTCATTGTTTTGTAATTTTTCTTTGGTTAATGAACTACGAGTTTGATTTAAACTTGAGTTTACTGAGGAATGCAAGTGAGCGAAGCGAACTCCAAAAGGGGGTTTGGGGGCGAAGCGACGGTTCAAATTAAAGGTCTTGATCCCAGGGACTCGGGAAAAACAGCTGTGTTTCCAAACATTTAGGAGCAAACGATAAATAACGTAAAACACCCTCCATAAGAAAATTATGGGAATTTAAATCGTCTGCTTTGTTTACAATAACACATGTGATTGAGTGTCTACTTTGTTTACAATCTGACATGTGTTCCTACTTGGAGCAAGGTTAGGGGCTATCGCCCCTTCAAGCCACTAGTCTTAACCTATATCAATGACTACATATACAAAAATTGTATATGTAGTCATTGCCTATATAAAGCAAATATTTCATCAGTTCCGCTAAAGATATATAATTTCTACATTCAATAATCTATATTATTAAAAGAATATCTTGACTTTTGTTAGGCGATTTTCAACCCTTAAAAATATTATTTCATATACATATTTCGTATTAATCGACAGCTCTTACTCTCTAGATGTGTCTTGTAGGGTTTCCATACACTCTCGACCACGGGCTTCGCCCCACGAGCTTTCATAGTTCGTTTTTATCCCATAAGATTAACATGAGGAATATTTTGATTTGAATTGCAGCTGTTAGTACATTATGGACAGGTTATTAGAAAACCCGATTATACAAGTAAGGAATTAATTTATCTATATATAAATTAAATAAGTTATTTTTCTACATCGTTTTGAGCAGTGAAATGTTGTATGCTACGGAGATATTTAATTTGTTTATCCGTCTGTCAGTTTATAAGCCAGATTTTTTCTGCGCTTCACAAAAAAATTTACTCAATGAAATTAAATAATTTGCCTGTTTTCGTGTAGAGGAGGAATCTCTTTTGGCTGTTTTAAATCATGGTAAGTAATTACGGTTACGCCCCTTTGACCGGCACTGATACAAAGTCGATCCTAGGGGTACAGGTTACTTAATATTTCACTACAGCTTGCACTGTATTTGTTATAATCAGCATTTAGTCAGCTAATTATATTTTATCACAGAATGAAGAAAACAAGAATGGATATTTTACTACTCTACATAGGTATACTAAATCATTTAAAATAACGGCATGGTAATAAATCATTGGCTATACAGAACACGTAAGCTTTACATGGTATTTATTAAAGCTCAGTTTGTCTAAGTAGCCATTGTGATTATAATATCGAATATTTTATGTTTTTAAGCCCACTTTCAATAATTTTAACAAACTACAGGAGTTATTGAGCAGATATTTGGAAGAAGACGGGTTCATCTCAAAAAAGATTGGGCTAATTCCCGTTCCAATGAGGCTAGGCCCTAACACCCTTCAACATTTCCATGTTAATTATGTACTTACTAGGCCGATTGAGCGTATATTTTGTAGAAAGACAGCAGGCAATGCACTTTAGTCAGAAACAGGCCTATAATTTCATCCAGTATGCCCTTTGAGACTTATCTGCTCTGTCGGCTTTTAAAATTGTAATTTATTCATCACTAATGTAAGTAGTTAACTAAACCGATTGATCATATATTTGTTAGGAGAATAGTTAATATATCAGAATAAAACCTTTGCCTACTCCTGCTCCAAAACATCTTTACCAAATGTTAAACCTATCAAATTTATGGTTAATAAATGTGTTCTAATTAGATCTCATCCATAGAAAAATATAGTAGTGTATAGAAATATATTAAAAAAACTAACATTGGAGTTATGGTTAAGATTTGTAAATAAAAATAAAATAATCATACCAGCTGCTCAAAATCAACCATTCAATTGTAAAAATAACAATCACTTGGTAAAGTATCATGTGGTTTTTGTGGGAATAGAGATCAGAACCAATGAGTACATAACTTTAAATATACATGATTAGGTTATTTATAAATTGTGAGCACTATTCAAACTGAAGATTTAATATAAAACGGACATGCCCAAAATGAAAAGAAACAAGCAATACGCAATAAGCAAAGCAAATACGCACGCCTTGGAGAAGAATCGTGAATATAAGTACTCTAGGAATTTTTAACAAACTGACTGGCTTTTCGAACAAACCTGGGTCCTCCAGGTGCTTTAACAAATGAAACTGACATCTAAAACATAACACTGTACTGTGATCGCGAGCGAAGCCGCGACGGGCTACTAGTTTATTAAACAATAGTTTTCAAGGCTACAAGATGTGAACTTCTCTATCCATCAGTTATTTTCATTTAAAATTAAGATTATCAAAGAACTAGGCACATGAACAGGTGTATGCTGTGCTGTATTCTATCGTTAACATAATGAACAACTCCAAAGATGTAATATTTCTTACACTATTAAGTAGTCAATTAACATGAATGTCCGTAAGAATAACTTTTAAAATTTGACAATCGATAGGGTGAAGCACTATGGAAATTTCTTGAAATCATTAGTGCTCATGTATATTGAGTAAAGTACATGTGTGCTACAGTTCAGTCATCAAGACCCACCGTTTTAGGCTCTGCTTTGACTGACAGCCACTGGTAGGAGATAATTATTGATTAGATTCTCACGTTCTCTTTAGTTTAGTTAATGTTATTTTTATTTCACTTTCGAGTTTTATTTGGCTTTCATTTCATGTTAGCTATTTTATTATTGAATAGTGGTAACTGGCGTATGCTGCTGTATTTCTTATGAGATTTACAAAATATGCTTGTTGTATTATATTTTTTATTAAATTTGTAATAAACTTTCCAGGAACCATCCCGACCCAATGCTACATTAATAATGAAAATGTCATTAAATTCAGTTGAGTGGCTTAATAGTCCATAGGGAACATAGATTCAATTTTATATATTAAGATAGCATGGACATAACAGTATGTGGATTGGGGGACAATTCAAGGACACGAACATAGTCGCGTCTAAACTAAATAAATTGAATCAGGAAACTAACACATACTTAATTTCTAACTCGTTTTTACAGTTCCTAATTTTCATTTACTAATAAGTAATTGAAAATGTCTGCAATAACTCCTGAAATAACATGACCTCGCCATCACCAACAATGAATTAATTACAATGAATTAGTTTTAGAATGAGTCAGTGTGTATGTATCAGTTCTATCTCCGTCCCAAGTTTCAGCTCAATTGGTTCAGTAATACTTAATTTGATAATTTCCAAAGCTAGTGCCCCAAAAGGGCACTTAGGTCATGAGCGGATTTGTGTGAGTATGATTATTCTAACACCAATCTGCCTCCAGAATTGCAACCCAATTGGTTCAGTAGTTCCTAATTTGAGAACTTTTAAACCAGTAGGACGGAGCCCTAAAGAGTACTTAAATTGTGAGTAATTATATGTCATTCATAACTGTACTACTTACCTCCCTCCCAATATGTCATCTCAATGGCCTCAGTAATAACTAATCTTCAAAGGCAATGGGAGAAGTCCTAAGAGATTTTTTTTAGATATTTTGAAGGTTTATGTCAGTAATAATAGCAACTACTAATCAACTAACAAATTTTAGCTTAAACAGTTGAGTAAACATTAATATCCATAAGTTTAGATTGGGCCCATGCTCATCCCATGATCACCCGTGAGGCAGAGCGCCCTAAAGGCGAAAACAAAATCAAAATCCCGTAGTTATCCTGTTTTGTACTGTTTTTTTTATTGACATATCCAATTTAATTGATTTCTATTATACAGTTAGAATAACATGGGGAGTTTAACAATGCCTGGGGTTAGATCCCCTAAGGTTAGATCGGGACACATTTTATCAGGCCTGATCAAGACAGTCGATCAAATTTGATTGAACTGACTTGTTAGCTTGCTTGATCAGAGTTTCCAAAGTTAATCAAATCTAATTTAATTTGATATTTTTTAATAATGTTTGATCAAGTATGAGGAATTTTTTTTCCAAATCCATACCATTCGGTGTTAACACATTTTGCACCTTTGTTTATTGGCATGAGAATTATAAACTTGTTTTGGTATCTCAAAGCGATCAGATAACCAATCAACAAACTAGTTTTACTATTTACTTACAATTATTGAGTTATATTCAAATTTTACGCTCATTACTCATGATTGAAAATATTTTAGCATTTAAATGCACCTTATGCATATCAAGACATCTATATCATATAAATGGATGTCGTAGCAAACCCCCGTCGTACCAAACCTGGAAACTCAGCGAATTACAAATGCATATGTATATGTGTCTTAATGCTACATAAAGTCACATAAAAAGTTTCATCAATATGCATTCATAAATAACGATTTATAACATTTATACGCAAGTTTGCTGAAACAAGGAACACAAACAAGGGATTTTTATACAAATATTAATATAGCTCAACTAGGTAAAGTCACACAGCAAGTTTTATTAATTTATGTTAATAATTAAGGGAGAGAAAATTTGACTTATTCTCCATAACAATAACATGGGGGCTGAGTACGCAGGTTTGCTGCTACGAGAACTATCGGCAACAAAACTGCTTTTGTGAAAAATTATCAAAATAGCAATTTGTTTTTTAAGCTGAATTAAATAGTCAAAACTAAAATGTTATGTATAAAAAACTAAAAAAAACATTTATGGGGTACAAAACCCCTCCCTCCCCAAATACCCCTTTGGATGGAGCGATCTTTCTGGTTTTCAAACTTAAAGTCATAAATGTTGCTTTAAATGTTCGTATCAAATTTCGTAAAAATCGGACAATTTTTTTAGAATTATCGTACCCACGTACACACATAAATATATTTTTGAACAAACGATTTTTTTGGTATCTGGGAACCTCAAAACGAAAAGTTATCATGGTCCCGGGCCTAGGTCTTACCATGCCGACTTCGGTAGTAACTTCTTTCCTATAGGGGAAATTCGCTAAAATAAGTACCGAATACTAATAACAATATAAAAGTTCTACAATGATTTTAATTAATAAACGAGTTTGCACGCAGCACGCTGACGTGAGGGAAGTGAATTTCCACATAAAAACTTGTAAAACTCAAAATCAGTGTAAAAACATCCATTTGTCCAATTTTTATTGAAATCTGAAAACATTGTTTTTTTGGCTGTTCTGATACTCCTGGTTTCATTTAATTGCAAAGCTGGGAATACAATTTTACTTCTTATAAGGTTAGGAGAAGGTCCAGACAGGCTTTAAAGTAGGCGTGAGGTTGCTGGGGATAATAAAAGTACTCTAACAAAGGAATAACAGGCTTTTCTAATGTAAAACCCCCATAAGACAACGTACTGTGTTTACCCGATACACATTTTCTTTTATAACTCAGTAAATATTTATGCTAGAATGACAAGAGAGGGCTTAAAACTTTCGCCTTTCTAATTCCCATCTTTTAACATGCATTAATGTTACATCTAGGGCTTTTCCGACCCTTTTAGGGCCCAAAAACTCAAAATTTGAAAGATTAATCCCCAAAAAATAGGTTTAGAGTTTTCCGATTGTTTTGCCCAACGAACTTGTCCAACAAGTTATAGAAAGGAACGTCCCTACCAAATTTGAAGTAAATCGGACAAAAAATGCGACCGCTAGAGTGCATACACACACATATATATATTTATATATATATAACATTTTGAACGACCCCCCAAAACGTGTTCAGGGTGTCACGTTAGGAACTTCTATGGAGGTCCCGGGCTTAAGTTTCACCGTGCGGGTCATGCTAATAGTTCACTTTCCAAAGGAAATTCACTAATAATGTAATATATACCATACTATATTAACTAGTTTTAGGGCCTACTGTTCAATTTACGTAAAAATGGGTTTCTATTTTAAATCAGAGATAATTTAACATACAGTGATTTCAACAATATATTATGATATACAACATGCAGCCAAATTATCAAAAAGCATCAATAGAGCATTAATAACGAACATCTGAGCCAACAAAGATCACGGAGTGGAGGCAAGTTACCCAGTCATCAAGCTGGCCACCGCGCCGCGCGCCGCCGCACCGGCACGAACTGGCAACAGCGCTGGGGTGACGTGGTGGGGAGTACACACCAGAGTTGGAGTTTGCACGATTGTGGCACGTTGCTACAATTGTTTTCTAGTGTGTAAGGGCTAAAATCGGTGTGTATCGGGAAAGTGAGTTGTGGAACATACTGTCCACAGTATTGTCGATAACGCAGTATCTTTCGTCTTAATGATGCTACAATTGGGTGTTTTCCACAATTGAGCGAATACATGTATGTGTGTGTGTGTGTGTGTGTGTCCGTGTGTGTGTGTGTGTGTGTGTGTGTGTGTGTGTGTCTGTGTGGATGTGTACAGAGCTAGAGCCTTAACCAATGGGCCGATTTTTATGAAATTTGGCATGTAGGTACTAATCGACGATATCTCCAGGCGTTTTTTTCATTTTTTTGAATTTTTGATTTTTAAGGGTAATTATCCCCCCAAAACCGCCAAAAAACATGAAAAATCCAAATTTCTCAAAAACGGCTTTAACGATTTTAATTAAACTTTAGTCGTTTGTAGAACTTTAGTTTCCCAACAAAATGGCACCACCCGCATTCCTGTAAAAATTCGGGTTCAGAAATTACAGGACTTAAAACATCAAAAATTGATTTTTCATAAAAAGACATAAATATAAAAAATATTACTATTCACTATTAAAAAGAGCTCAAAAAACTCAATAATTTAGTATTTAGAATTACTATTCTACGATTGCTGGTTTCGGAGAAAATTGAAATTTTCATTTTGCGGTACCGCAGTACGTTGTCTAATGTTATTCTTATGGGGAATAAAAAAATTACTATTTCTCTCTTATTTACTGATCAATTTCATCAAACTTGATATGCTTGTCAAGTTAGCATTGATCAACAAAGGAAATTCGAAATATGTTGCCCCTTAATAATCCTGGGGGGGAATAGGGGGCATTTCCCCTCTTAAAACCATGAGTGTAGCAATGGATTCTGTAGTGCCTCCAAAGCAGGGATTTGGGTGGATGTTTTTTAAAACAACTTGTTTACAAGATTTTCTGTACATTCGACCGTGCTTTGTGTTCTATATTTAGTTAATAAAAAGTAATTTATTCAATAAAGTTGGGCTAAAAGGGAGAAAGTATGTGTCAGTTTCCTGATACCGTTTATTTATTTTTTCTTTCAAAGTATAACCAGTTGTGTCACAAACTTGGGAAACCTTGATCCCATATTTTTGGGTTTTGTTGGGAAGGTAGACTCTGTCTAAAAATCAGAGGACCTGTGAAAGGATCATGCTTTCATTCACGCCTAGGTCTTCACTCAGTCTTCTTACTATTAAAACTTAAAACACTGGTTTAGATGATTCACAAGAGGCAAAATCTTTTCCAACCGGCATTTGTGTCGAGGTTCTCTTGTTTTTGAAGGGCCAGATCGCAAAAGAAGTTGGTAAACATTGCGACTCATTACTCGTCTTGCAACTATGTTACTGTAAATGAATCATTTTTGCCAATCCTATGGCATTGGAACCAATCACATGAACAATAACAGACACAAATACTTCTACAGATACAGATACTACAGATACAAATATCTTAATTTTTTTAACGTTACTTCCCTACTATTTGCTTGGCCTACTACTGTGGTTTGCCCTTGTTTTTTGTAGTGTTTGAGCTACGATTTTGATAATTTCATCAACCATAACCTTGAAGATATCATGGTTAGATAAACTAAAAACTAGTCAATTGGCTCTCAGCTCCTATACCATTGGGGGCAAAACACACATTATCTGCATCTACGGGAGGAGTGGTCTGAATGCTGAAATGCGCACCCCTTGCATCCAAAGTTCTGTTTTTACCAAGCTTGGTTGTGTCTCTTAATATTGCCGCTAGGTTGTGCGTGGAAGTTTTTCTTAGACAAACTTGCTAGATTGTGCAAGAATGTGTACCATACAGTTGTTTTTTTTCAGTTGAATCCAACAGATAGTGTGCGGATAAGTTCTTGAGAGCTTTTAGTTTCGCTTATGATCTCCAGTCGTGAGCTGTGGTCAATAAATTAGGCAAAATGGTTCAGTCTACTATATTATTCACAAATTTTCTTGTTTTATTTATTTAAATACTTACTCTAAGTTTATGTACAAAATTATAGCTTTGTTTACATACAAAGTAGCAGCAAACATTGGCTGCGTGTGATCTTTTAAGACCATTCGCGTGTTGCCTGGTGTGGTAAATAAGTCCAGTCACTAGGGTCTGTGCCGCCACGTATTTAATCACCTGCAATGGGCTGAAATTAAATTGGGAGTTACCAGCAAAATCAGTACTCTGTTGGTTACCTTCTGGCATTTGCCACTTATCCTCCTCATCCTGCCTTGATTTGAGCTTTGTAAGGGTTTACTTAGTTTCTTATATCTTTCATTTAACGTTGCACAGTCACCATTATTTACTCCAGTTACACCTTCGTTTTCATTTGGGTCCATCACCCACACATTCATTTTCAAGCTAACACTTTCACTATTATCTCTACTTTAATTTATTTCTTGATTCAAATCCACATGCTCATGTTCCTTATTTTCGTTCCCAATATCTGAGATTGAAATCAATCACTCAGTGCAAAGTCGGAATCGTCTTCTGTGTCATCACATTATATCTCTTGGTGCTGCTAACCCAACCACCATTGATGATTTCACCCTGATCACTTGACACGGGAATATCTAAAGGTTTTGTAGGAATGAAAAAGGTAATATAGAGTTTTAAGTTGTCTACAGAATGATACTCTTTTTTTTGGAAGAGATAAACTTCCAGGGTCAAACAGGAAGAGAGAACTCTAATCTTTAGGCCACCATTAGAGAAATGTTGCTCAATATCTACATGATTTCCAGAGCATGTTATGGGGTCCTTCAATACTAGGGCTAGCAGGGTATAATCACTACTCTAAGATTTCTATATCCTTCTAAATCCAGCCAGCGAGGATCTGGTTTACTGTGTTAGGGCATAGAGAGTATGGGTGAAATAGCTTGGTAAGAGACCTTGAAAGCTTAGATAAAACAAAGTAAAGCCCAGGGAAAAGAGACCTGCTTGCATTAGTTATTAAGTAAGCTTGACTCATCCTTACTCCCAGTAAAAGGATGAGTTCCAGAGTAGGACTTCTTAGAAATAATAATCTCCAGCCAAAACTATCTTTAAAACTCATAAATGCGATATTAACACTATCTGTGAGTTGAAGCTAAGATTTATTTAGTTCAATATAGTTTAACAACTTTTATTTTATTACAGCACAAGCTACAACCGTGGTCAAAACTACAATCAGGACTACTACAACTCGACAAACTATGGCTACCAGGATGACAGCAGGTTTGTTGTTGGTAGTTTATAAAAAGATAAATCCCTATAATACAACTTCAGTGCAACTAAACACTAACGTTATTGTTACCTATTCCAGTTATTGACGTTATTATGATAAGTTATAACGCATAACAGATTAATGACTATAAAACTGACAAGCTAATAAATTTGCCATGCTGTTTTCAAAGCTATTTATTTGCAATCTCCAATCCCAAACATTTGAATTAAGATAATACAATATTGTGTGTAGTTCTTCTAAATTACATTACACATTATGACACAAGCAAGTAAAATTGTAGCCACACAACTGGCATTTTCGAAAGAATTACCTGAAAACCGATTATTTTTGAAGTCACAAGAAGAAATTAGGCATTCAAGTTACTACCATATCCTGCAAATAGACCCTAAAGCTGAAAGTCAAGAAAAACCTATCACTGTGGTGTATGTTAATTGTATAAAATATTAATGCGAGACTTAGACTGAAAGTTATTCAAGTCCCTTGGACATCACACTATCTTCCCATCAGCCGCTAAATCAATAAGGAAGGGCTTTGAGGCCTTGAGTGAATAGAGCATAAGGAATATCCAGTCAAATTTTTACCCTTACCTCAAAAAACTGTACTATCTCGAAATATTATTTTTAGCAGCACTGTGGTGCTCAATCACTAAGCAATTCATTGCATGTGTAACACACCTGCCCTTCTAGTTAACAGAGAGATGCAGTTTGTTTAACTGCATTGGCAAAAATTTCAAGGGTACCTCAAACAAAATTATAAATTCTTTGATAGTTGGTCCCGTTAAAAACCTAATACATAAAAAAATATAACTAAGGCATCGACAAAAACCTGATGACGGCTTTACTTGCAAAAATGGTGCTGATACACAATGCAACATAATCCCTATTTTTAGGGATAACCAATGAGGCCAAGTATAAAATGTGCAACAGCTGTTGTTTATGACATTTGCATTTTTTACAATATTACATTGTTTGTATTTTGTCCGTTATATTACATTCAGTGGTGCTTTATAACAACTCACTTGATAAAACACATAATTATGAACTTCTTCCTGTTATATAATTTACTTGAGAAACAGTTTTCTATCGCCAATCAGTGCCATTTGTTTATGTTGTACCTGTAAACAAAAATTGCATGGATGGGTGTATTCAGTGGGGTGGGACGTGCCTGAAGTCAGTAAGCTGATGACATATAAATTTATACAAATCAAATTTCATTAAGACATGTAATGGGTTCACTTGTTACTGAGGATGGGGGTTTTAGGGATTGTGTGATGGTGTGATGGGAAGATGGCAGGAAGATGTTTGGTAGGAATAGGAATTTGATTTTGATTTTTTGTGTGTTGTTATATGTCTTCTTATGATACTCCTTCAGTACGCCGAATCCCTTTTCGATTTCTTGTCCCAACCTCTCCATGTTTATCATGGTCAGAGTATGTCTCATCGTTGTGGTTAGGCTGTAGAACATGCAACAGAAAATATCCAGTTTTAGACCATTGCTATTCATAAAATAGCTTTTGCTGTATATCAAAAGCCAGAAGTTGGATACTGTAAAAGCAGTTCTGAAGGACTGGCAGAAGCATTTAGCAAGATACCGGCAGTGTTATGGTTATGGTTTTATAAACATAAAAGATTATAATATTATGATGCAATCAATTTCGACCAGTCACACTGGTCATCAGTTGAAAATAAATTGTCTTGTACCATCTTTTATATATATTTAGTATCTTGTTTGTAAGCACAGTGTATACTGTATATATTTTCTAGTGGTGTGAGGCAAAATTTATTGTACCTGTTTATTTTCATCAACATGCTACTCGATAAAATACCCCCGTTGCATCAAACCTGCATACTCAGCGAATTTCCAATAGAGATATAAATGTCTTAATACTACATCAAGCCACTTATCAAGTTTCATAAAAATATATTCACAAATAAGCATACACAGGGTGAACAACTTAACTGTGCCACCATTGAAATCTTTGAAACTATTAGTTTTAGAGTAAACTTTAAATGGGGAACTTCACCTACTTTTTTATGGGAATCAAAAATATGAAATCCATTTTTTTGTAGATGGCCGCCATTTTCCAATATGGCGGCCAACTTTGAAATTTCTTATGGAACACCCTGTATATTATTGTGATTTTAGAAGTAACATGCAATTTTAAGACATTTTTATTCTTGACATTTTTTTCTTAAACCTACTCGTTTAGGGGCTACAGCATGCAGAAGTTTCAAAAATATCAATTGTACAATTTAAGTGTGCCACATAGGGTATATCAGACACTATAAGATTTAGAGAAAACTTCAAACAATAGACTTCACCTACTTTTTTATGACAATCAAAAATATTAAATCTAATATTCCTGTAAATGTTCTCAGACTTTTTTATTCGTAGCATTTTTCCCCTAAACCTAGTCGATTAGGAGCTAAAGCATGTTAAACCTCGGAAAAGCTGGTTTGTCATGCCATTATGTGAGTTACAAGTAATAAAGTCGAATTATCTGACTTGGAAATAATTATTATTTAGTTAATATTAAAGAACTAAATTAGACAAAAACATATTTATGAATTTGTAGTTAAATAATAAATTTCATTTAAAGTTTGTAGTTTATAAATAGTAACATTTAATATTAACAATTAACAGTAATTAATAGTATACAATTGATCATATAAATTATAACATTGAAAATATTTACAACAGGTAATGAATGGCTCATGACTGCAGTACATGTTCAAAGTGTCCACCATCGTAATAAATACATGCATGAGCCCTTGTGAAGGTGGCTTGTGTTGCCTTTGATATCAAGGTGTGATGGGTGGAATGTAATATTTCCCTGATTTTTGTCAACATCTCATCCACACTATTGTATCTGTTTTCATAGAGTTTATCTTTTAAATACCCCCAGAGGAAGAAGTCTAGTGTCGTAAGGTCAGGTGACCGTGGTGGCCATGCAATTGGTCCATATGTAGCAATCCATTGATCTGGAAAATGTTCGTCCAGGAAAGTTCTTACTACATCACTGTTGTGAGGTGGCGCTCCGTCTTGTTGATAAAACATCTGCTCTCTTGTGTTAAGAGGAATGTCCTCTAGGGCCGGAATAAGAATTTCTTCCAAGAATTGCCTATATCTTACGCCTGTTAGCGATCCTTCATAGAAGTGCACTGCCAGTACCTTGTTGTCAAATATCGCACACCAACAGTTAATGGAAAATCTAACTTGATCACGACCTTCTCTAACAATAAGCGGATTTGAGGTGGGCCAATAGTGGTTGTTTTTTCATCATGCCTTTGTTTGAAAAATTTGTTTCATCCGTCCAAATAATTTTGGATACAAAGCTGGGATCACTTAAAGCTTTGTCTAAAAACCAGTAACAAAACTCCAATCTTCTATTTTCATCGCCAGGCAGCATAGCCTGGAGAACTGTTGATTTGTAAGGATGATAGTGATGTTTTTTCAGTACACTGTTAATAGATGATCTTGATACCGCACATACTTCTGCTACTTCCCTTGTACTTGATTTAGGATTTACCTCAAAACAAGCAAGTATTTGAGTTTCAACTTCTTCGGTTATGACAATCTTTGGTCGCTGTTTCTTTTTCTTGAATGAACCGTGATTCCTGAGATTATCTACTATTTTTTTTAAACTTTTTCTATTAGGAGGCCGTCTGCCAGGGTACCTCTCTACATAGGTCGATGCTGCTAGGGAACAATTTTTTCTGCACAGGAAATAAATTTCCAGCATATCAACTTTCTCTTCGTTTGTCAAGTCCATTTTCATAAAGTACAACAGGACACTTACCTAATAACCCAAACTAATATTACTTAAAAAGAGCTAGACTTTGTCGATTCTGGGTACTTTGGTATTATACGGATGCCACTGTTTTTGGAGGTTAATTTTTACCGGGTACAAAGGATAACTGCATAATTCGAAAAAACGTACTTTTATTGACTTACTGTACAAATTTTACATCATTCTGATGAGCGGTCTTTGTGTTGTGCCTCCCAAAAGACAGCGATGTCTGCTAGGATCGTATTGAATGCGTCGCCGCCGTTAGCAGCTACACCCGATCGCCACATGTACTCCGCCAAATATACAGCGCGCTGCGGCAGTTATGTTAGGATGGGTTATCATAAAAATACGTACGGTTTCCTCTTCATTTCGAGGTAAATCCCACACCAAAAGAACGTCACTCATTATGAAAACAAATGTAACGTAGTGGACGGCAATAAATCACTCATGACACTAGCCCAGATACAGGCGTGACAGGTGATGCGCGCGCTCCGGTCAACGACCTGATCTTGGCCTATTTGGAGGGGGTTTGGCGGCCTGAAGTATGACTCATCAGGTATCATTCGATTTGTAACAAAGCAAGGAAAGTCCTACTATTATTTTTATGATAACCCATCCTAACATAACTGCCGCAGTGCGCTGTATAAGGGTGGCATCCGTATAATACCAAAGTACCCGATTCTGTAACAAAATAAAATAAACTTAAGCACAGTAACTAAAATTGAAAATAAACTAAAATCATGTTTAAACCATGTAAAATTGTGCACTGAAAGGAAATATTTCACCTCCACTATCTGTCAACAATGACAACAATGCCCACAATTGCAACAGGTGATCAGATTAATAATGAAATAAATAAACAGCTGATTTCGATGATTAATGTAACCTTTGGTATGAACTAACCATTAACCATTAATGTAACTGATTTTTTTTAAAAGGGATTGTTTCTGACTACTAAATTATAAGAAAGTTTTTTTATCTAATTTAATTTTCTAATATCAACTAAATAAATATTATTTCTAAGTCAGATAATTCGATTTAATACATGTAACTCACATGATGACACAAGCCAGCTTTTCCGAGGCTTAACAAGCTTTAGCTCATAAATAAATAGGCTTAGGGAAAAAATGTCAAGAATAAAAATGTCTTAAAATTGCATGTTACTTCTAAAATCATCATAAAATATAGGATGTTCCATAAGAAATGTCAAAGTTGGCCGCCATATTGGAAAATGGCGGCCATCTACAAAAAAATGGATTTCATATTTTTGATTCCCATAAAAAAGTAGGTGAAGTTCCCCTTTTAAAGTTTACTCTAAAACTAATAGTTTCAAAGATTCAAATGGTGGCACAGTTAAGTTGTTCACCCTGTATACAATTTTAATTATTCTCTATAAGAATAACATTGGGGCTGAGTACACAGGTTTGCTGCAACAAGGAACACAAAAAATGGGTTTTTATGCTAATATCAATATAACTGAAGTAGGTGAAGTCATATACCAGTTTTCATTAATTTATGTTCATAATTAAGGGAAACAGAGCATTTAATTATTATCTATAAGAATAACATAGGTTTGAGTACACAGGTTTGCTGCTACGGGATCTTTTGGCAAAAAATGTTTTTGAGCAAATATCAATAGACCACAACCAGATGAAGCCATATACCAAGTTTTGTCGTTATACGTTCATAAATAAGCGAGATATAAAATTTTTCTTTTCCTCCTTAAGAATAACATTAGACAACGTACTGTGTTTAGCACTTTCAATATCTCGGTAACCAATTGACGTAGAGAAATGATCAGAGTACCAGATTGTGTGTTTTTTCTAAGCTGAATCCAATGGTGAAAACTAAAATTTGAATATTTCAAAAATTATATGTGAAAAATTCAAAAACCCATTTTTGGGGTACAAAACCCCCCAAAATATCCCTTCGGGTAGAGCGATCTGGCTGGTTTTCGAACTTTAAGTCATAAATGTTGCTTTACACGTTTATACCAAATTTAATCAAAATCGGATCATTTTTATGGGAGTTATCGTGCTCACGGACACATATATATATATATATATATATATACAGTTTCGAATGAATAGTGTTTATGGGGTCTGGGGACCTCAAAACGAAAAGTTATCATGGTCCCGGGCCTAGGTCTTACCATGCCGACTACGGTAATAGCTTCTTCCCTATAGGGGAAATTCGCTAATAAAGATTGTCAGCTAGTTTTCATCTTTTAGGACTTTCATAATCACATTTATTATCACAATAATGCTGGGTCTCCTGTAATCACAATTGAGAGTTGCACACCTGGAACAAACTTTGATCAACCCTGAGTATTCAGGCAAAGTTTACTCTAATTTTCCAGTTTTTATAAATTTTTACTAGCAATATGTTTCTTATTGAAATCTTAATTTAGATTTTTATTTGAATTTTGTTCAGGTACGGTCAAGAAGAAGAGGACCGCCAATGGGACTCGGGGGGAGGGGGGCAGGGCCAGGACTACTACTATAGCAACTACTACCGCAAGAACAGATATGAAAACAAGATCAACCGCTCACGAACGAAAAGAAGCACCAGCAATCGAGAATTGACTAGAGAATTCTCAGAGTCCGTGGATGATGATGTAAGGTTATATTGTGTTTAGCAGTAGACTGTAGACCCGGACTAAAAATGTAACATACTATGTAAATATCACCTTACATACGCCTACATTTGTATCCTAGTTTAAAAATTTCCATAGCAATAATTCGACCCACCAATAATTTGGAGAAAATATTCTTGTAATCTATATGAAGAGTCTGTAAGTCATTTCTAACCCCCGCATCCCCAATTTTCCCCGAGCAGCCTTGCTCAAGCGTGACCATAGCTAACAAGCTAACAAGTAACTGCTTAGTACTGGTGGCTAGTTCAAGAGCATAAAGACCTCCTATAGAAATAATGATATGATATAAATAACATCTTTATTGATGAATTTCTAAATGGCTTATCTTCAGTAAGCTCAAAAGAATGGATAATGAAAAAAAAATAGAGTGCGCCAAGTGAGGTTGAGTGTAATGACATGCCAGTGGCTAAGTGCGGGCTTAATGCACCGCTCTCGACCCTGTTTGTAGACACGGGATGTGTGACAGATGGGCGAGTCCATTTACTCGCAGTGGGGGGGGAACATGTCTACAAGTCGCTTAGGGAGAATATCAATGAGCTGCATCTAACACAGCTCAGTAGAAGCTAAATCTACTTATATAAAGCTAGACGGGTTCACTCAATCACTCACTCGCTCACTGACATAAACTATGAGGCACTTCCCGTGATCGAACCCCTCTCCACCCCATACTTGAATTAAAGCTCTTGATGAAAAACTCCCAGAAACATTACCAAAAGTTAAAATTTTTGAGTTTTTGGGGCATTTTTGGGGCGGGGAAAATTCCACTTTTTCAATTTTTCCACTTTGAGCGCGTTTTGTACGGAAACGGTAAGAGATGACAAAAAATGTTAAATGCAAAAGTTGTAGAAAATGTAATTTCCAACTAACAATTTTACATCAGATTTAAGATCCGATCATCCATTTAGCCGCTATTCATCGGAGAATAAAGTAATTTTGAGTATTTTGGCCCATTTAAATGTATACAGTTTTGGAAAGCCGTTTAATGAAAGCACACTATCTTTGGCTAATACCACATGTTTGTATCAGCTGATTTAAAAAAACCGCCTGTGTAGGCGATACTAATTTGCTCACATGAGGTTTATATAAATCAGCTGTTACAAAACAAGGTGAGCACATTATCGCCTACACGGGAGGTCCAATATCGCGAATATTGTTTCTTACGATATTGGAAAATGTAATTAATGTTTGTTCTATCGAATGAATTTAGCCCAGTAGCCCAGTGAATATGTTGTCTGATGATTCAAGATCATGTGGTCACGGGTTTGAATCCTACTTTTGATGCTTACTTTTTGTGGCTGCAATTTATTTCTGTTTAATTTGACTTTTTTGTTTTTACAAATTCATTTATTTATCCTGTTATGTTGCACAACGAACAGCCACTATACATCGCTCTGCGGAAATAGGTTAGGTTAGGTTACTATAATTTTGTCGTGAACTGAAGTCTAATTAATTTTTTTTTTAACTCGTAAATCCATTTGTAGAACTCCAATTTAACATTGTAACCACAACTTTTGATTTATATCTGATTGACTTTGACTGAGTGAGCACTTTATTTTTCGCTTTTATTCACAACCATCGAAGTCGAAAGTTCATTCGATAAAACTAACAAGCAGCCGGTTGGTCAAATGTTTCGATATCAAACCAACATGGGACCGCCTGTGTAGGTGTTAATGTGCTCACCAAAGGTAATTTTTGTGTAGTTTTTCTTTGGTTAATGAACTACAATAGTTGAGTTTGATTTAAACTTGAGTTGACTGAGGAATGCAAGTGAGCGAAGCGAACTCCAAAAGGGGGTTTGGGGGCGAAGCCCCCAACGGCGATAAGCCTAGTTACTGTATAAATATGAATATTGCAAGCAACAAACGAGTGTTTGTGTTCAAAAACTGCAGACGCTTAACAAACAGTTTCAATTTGATATAGTTTAGTTAGTACAGTTTATACTTTGTTTAGTTTGTATTTTCTCTTACTGTTTGTCTGAAAGCAATACTGATATAATATGGAATGGAATTTTGTTATCATGGCCTTTTTGAATTAATGATTGTGAACCTTCTGTAAATGTACCCATGAACTGCCACTACTGCTTCATGTTATTTCATTGTTCTTAATCACACATACAGCTGTTACTTTTTTGTTGCTGAGGATACTGATAACTATAAGAAGTTTGATAATAGTTCAAGTATTTGTTTAAACCCCTTAATTTTATAACTTGTGTGTCGGATCTTGAAAGGGTTCTAAAGTTAACAGAAACTAGTTAAAGTACAAATCTGGCTCATTTAAATTCTATTGATTGGCTTAGTTCACTGATAATGATCAGCTGTTTTGCTAAAATATTAAAACAGGATTGTTTATATGGAATTACAATAAGTAAACACATTAATTGAGAGTCCTTCTCATGATAAAACCCACTTCACAAAGGTGCATTATGTGCAATTGCTTCTGAGTATGTTTTTCAATTCCCAAGTTATATAAAATATTTCAGATTCAGTTACCTGATATGTTTGCATTATTCAGTTGAATTTGTTCTGTTGCTTTGTCACTGCCAGCTTTCTGGAAAAATATTTATAAAATATTTTTATTTATTTATTCATAGTTCCAAAGTGATCTAGTTTTTCGTTTCTGTAGTCAGTTAAATACCCTTGAAATATGAGCACACTGATTGATTTATAATTTTCTAGAGATCGTGAATGAATAAATAAGTTAAGTTTTCAAGGATTCCATACTTATTGTAATTTATTTAAATATTTCAATTGTGGTTATTATGTTAATAAATCTAAATTGTTTGCAGGTTTATTACTCTACCCACCAAAGCTATGAAGATGAAAACTACCAAGTGAAAAATGAATACAGCGGGAGCACGGCACGGAGAAAACAGTTCAACCACAGCAGATCTCAGTCTATGAGCCAGCAAATCAATGATGATTATGACCCTGACTTTCCACCTCCAAGAAGTAGAAATAAACCCAAAAAGCTTCCACAGATTCCAGTTAAAATTAAACCATCTCCCTCTTTACCACCGACTCCAGTGAAGACACAACAACATAAACCGGCAAAAAGGACAGGATCTTTAGAGTATCAAGAGCCACAAGAAGAAGCTAACTACTATCAAGAAACGCACAACAAGCAGATTGACTACAATGAAGACTATAATTATGCATATCAGAGCACAGATAATCTAATACCTACACAACCGGAAGTGATTATGCCTTCAAACCAATACAAAGAGCCTGTAAAAGATGCTAGAGTGATCGGCAGAGGGGTGAATCAACAAGTTTACCAAGAAACCAATCAACAAGTGTATCAACGGACCAGCCAGCAGGGTTATCAGGGAACTAATCAACAAGAGTATCAAACTGGTAATCAACAAGCTTACCAAACATCAAACCAACAAAATTATCAAACAGCCAATCAACAAAATTATCAAACAGCCAATCAACAAAATTATCCGACAGCCAATCAACAAGATTACCAAACACCAAATCAGCAAGATTATCAAGATCAAACAACGTACAACTATTATGGAGAGAAACCTCCGACAGTCCAAGTACAAAGGCCAGAAGAAGATCAGCAGACTCTGAGTAGGCGAGACACACTAAAGAAACAGTTTCAAGGAAGGCAGAGGCTAGAAAGTCCGAGAATATTCCAACAAAACACAGACTCACTGGAATCAAAAGATGACGATCTTCGGGATTCATTTGAAACTGCAATGTCTTCCGTTAGTGCACAGGGACATCAGAGCTTTAATAGTGAATACACATCCGTGCCTGAACAAAATACAATGACTGATAAACTTGATAGGTACAATAATGTTTCTGTTCAAGAGAAAGGATATAGTAATAGTTTGTTAACAGACAATAAGAATGATAGGTACAACATTTCAGTGCAAGAAAACGATAGGTATCCTGTTTCGATGCAGGAAAAGGATCGACTGAACGATACAGTGCAAGAAAACCATGGTTTGACGCAAGAGATGATCAACGATAGGTATAATAATGTGCAGGAGAAAAACGATAGGTACAGTAATAGTGGGTTAGTGGATAAGAATGATAGGTACGGTAGCAATAGCCACATCTCTGATAGAGAGGACCATGATCTCTATGGCTCTGGCCCCGGAGTGATCGGTCCAGCCATCCCAGATAGGAACAGTTCTAGAAACAACAGCCTTCAACTGCGAGAACAAGTTTTGTCTCAAAAACCTTCCCCTGTTGCCACTCCTACCTCAACTTTTCCGAGCCAGAATCACAACCAGAGATATCTTCAACGGCAACAGGAATCTTTAGACAGTTATATTGATGAGGATATTCTCAACGAGTCGAACGAGTATTCTCGTGACTCACCCGTGTCCGTGGTCGATCGTTACCCACCAGAAACTAATTCGCTTATCGAGCCGTATCGTGCTACAACTCCGAAACCGTCTTCCCCTTCCCCTCCTAAGCGACAAGAAACATTAGATGAAGAATATGATCAGTCTTATGAGCAGTCCTTTGATCAACCACCAGACGATTATACGATAGAAGAATTGGCACCACCAATTGAGCAAAAGTCATCATTTGAAGAACAAGAAATCATCTCTGGAGACCAGCCAAAGAGGAAGAAGACTTCCAAAGAGCGATGGCACTGGGCATACAACAAGATCATCCATCAGCTAAACGTGAGTTATTTAAAAAAATTCTTATTGATACATAGGTCCTCGTTCTCACTTAAAGTGTCTCAAACCGATTACAGGCAAACTAATTGACATAGAAGGTTGGAACTAAATTAATTGATACTTAGTCAACCCTGAGAAATAATTTAATATATTTTTGACATGAATTTTAGTATTTTTTTACTTAAAAAAATACAGGATTATCAAAAAATTTAAGGGTACAATTGTAATAATCTGATTGTTTGTATATTTTAAAACCATAATACCCCCGAAGCAGAAAACCTGCGTACTCAGCGAATTTACAATGCATATATATGTATCTTAATACCACGTAAAGCCACTTACCAAGTTTCATCAATATACATTCATAAATGACATTTTAATTATTCTCCATAAGAATAACATGCGGGATGAGTACACAGGTTTTCTGTAACAAGGAACAAAAAATGGGTTTTTTATGCAAATATCAATATAACTCACCAAGGTGATGCCACATAAAAAGTTTTATTAATTTATGGTCATAATTAAGAGAGGCATTACATTTTACTTATTTTCCATAAGAATAACATGGGGACTAAGTACGCAGGATTTGCTGCTAAGGGAATCATCGGTAAAAATTTATTTTTTGTGCAAATAACAATAGACCTTAGCCAGAAGAATCCCTATACCAAGTTTCGTTACTATGAGCAAGATATAAAATGTTTCTTATCCTCCATAACAATAACATTGGACAACGTACTGTGTTTAGCACTTTTAATATCTCTGGAACCAATTGAGGTAGAGATATTATCAAAACACCAAATTGTGTGTTTTTTAAAGCTGAATTTAATGGTGAAAACTAAAGTTTGACTTTTTTAAATATTACATGTAAAAACATCAAAAAACCTATTTTTGGGGTACAAACCCCCCCCCCCAAATACCACTTCGGTTTGATCAATCTGTCTGGTTTTCAACCTTAAAGTCATAAATGTTGCTTTATACGTTTGTACCAAATTTTATCAAAATCGGACCTTTTTTATGAGAGTTATTGTGCTCACGGGCACACACACACACACACACACATAAATATATATATATATATTTATAGTTTCGAACGAATGGGGTTTTTGGGGTCTGGGGACCTCAAAACTAAAATTTATGATGGCCCCGGGCCTGGGTCTTACCATCCCAACTACGGTAATAGCTTCTTCCCTATAGGGGAAATTCGCTAATTCCCTAAATTCGCTAAAATAGGGAATCAAAATTCACATTCAAATTTTAAAACTAGACTAAGGTACCTATGTGTTGTGTACAGTTAAATTAGTACCTTTCAAGACTGACAATGTCGATTATTTGTGTGTGTAAGCCTAAAGAGAATAAAGTTCTGATTCTGATTTTGAATGATTTTGGCAAAAACAGAACTCACTATTATCTTTATATGTTTAAAAATGGTGGTAGTCTTTATAAAAAATAGCATCATTAATAGTATCATTAACCCTAAACCACTATATATATATTTTTCTGATTAAAATTTCTTACTAATAAACTCAGCTTTACTCTGATATGCTTCATAGATTCATTACACTATTTAACACGTTCACAGCGGAACACGCCCGGGGGCGTGTTCCTGCTACTCTGCAACTGTTCCGATTGGCGCGGTCACATTTTGAATTCCGGCTAAAGTATGACAAAAACACTCTGCGTTACAACACAACTGGGCGTAGTTCTACTAAACGCCAACAGGTAGCAGCACAATCCAGATAGCAGAAGTCAACCAGGGTTACCACCTAGAGGGACTAAGTTGGACGACTTAGTGGTGAAGTCCCGTGAAGGGTGGAATATCGGAGAAATTTACTACCAACTACACTACAGTAAAGCTTGTATTCCTAGCTAAATGCTGACATAAAATTACCTGTTCTTACCAGTGTGCTGCTGCACAGAAACTAAATGGAAAATAGGTGATGCCAGCACTCACTGGTGAGCATGTCGCATTGCGGCAAGGAACTAGAGCACTCACTGGTGAGTGTCGCCCAGCAAATGTGTTAAGAAAGAAATATTTGTTTGATTAGTTTTTTAATGTTAATCAGACCATAATTCAAGAGTCAAAAAGCATACCATCCTAAAGGTATTGTAATCTTAGCAACGTTTTGTCAAAGTTATATAAACTCATATCAAAAACACAAAATGACAAAACACCAAAATACAAATATAAAAAAATAAACAACCAGTCTTCAAATCTGATGTTAAGCCACACCAAGGTCTAAGGTGTCAAACTGTGGTGTTTTCAAGAACATCCCCTGAAGCAGACCATACACGTGTTGAGCATGATAGATGGTTTTTGCCTGACGACCAACCTAACGTCGAACCCAACAAGCTGGGTGTTGGCCATACATTGTCAAATAATTTATCGAGCATTTTGGGTGGATCTCATTTGTGCAATGCATTTTTGGCCAGCTGTAAAACTTAATTATCCATCATCCTATCTGTAAACAACATAGAAACAAAAATACTAACAATTACTAATAGGACCTGGTGCTGAAAGTCAATCTCAAATGTTCTTCTCTTGCATCTTAATTTTACATCCCCCATAGACGCAAATACGGGTAGTGTGGGTGCCAGGTTGAAAAACGCACCCCCTCCCGCCTATCACGCTGCCCAAAACGTGATTTCCCCAAATTGCATATTATATTTAAATTTAAGTTAATACTTTACTACTGTTTGACACCTACCTATAAAACAATAGGCAAGGCCTCAGACATATTTGGTCGGGCTTGCAGGCAAAATGGTTTTTCCGAACCTTATTCATTTCTATTTCTACTTACTGTTGCCCTGATTGAAAATATTTGTCAGGTTTTCATGGTCTGACTGCGTACATAATTTATGAAGGTTATTTTTGTCCTGCCATTGTTATTTAGGTCAGTATTACCCAGCTAAATTGAGATTTACGGCAATTAATATGCAATTTTATTCAGTAGCGGCTCTAGGGCAGTGCGAGCCGTGCTCCAGCACGGGGCGCGCGGGGCGCGGCGCTTTTGGGGGGGGCGGCGCTCGGCGCTCATGACGGGTAGCGGAACGGGGGGCGGAGGGCTAAACTGCAGCGCTAAAATAAAGTATTTGTAAATATATAAACACCTGACTGATTTTGTAAAATTGGTGTATATTAGTAAGTTGTTGAAAGACATTATTAGAAAGTTGTGTATTCACCATATTGCACCTTCATTATACTTAAACATTAAATTTACAGATAAGATATTTTCCGCTCCCCTCTATTCCAAATTGAGAACTTGTTTTCACCACTATCGTTTTGTGATAACTTCAGTGCTTTCTTATTCGTATTGAGAGTGTGAATAAAATTCGCAATATGATGCAAGAATATTGCGAAGTTAAAATATAAAGTTACACGATGCAACTTATTGTTTCAATCCGCCCTCTTCAATTATTTTAAACTACTTCCTAGATATGGTTTGAGGATAAGAGAGGATTAAATATGGATTTCAATTATTTCATATTTAATTGAAGCTACAACGAATCGAGTTTAATATGGTTATTTTATGTAATAAGGCGGAAAATATGATGCGCCCCCTTCGATCGTTACTTGTAAGGTTTCCTCCTTTGGTTTACTTTGAAAATATCGTTTATCGTTCCGTCTGTTTAGTACTATTTCAATCAAGTTCTTATTTTTTAACTGAGTCATTTTGGAGCATTGGAGAAGAAGTAGGAAATGTTAACTATTAAAATACTTCTCGTCATTACAGATTACTGTACTTGCGCTCTGGTCGTGATTAATCGACTAATCATCTGTATTTCTTCCAAAGTTGCAGTACATAAAATTAGTTGCGGCAGCATATCACAGTTTTGTACTAACGAAAAAAATATGTTTTCACCTTGAGTTTTTAGTCACTGGTATTAAATTTAAGTGATACAAACACTTTTATAAGATAATACTAAATATATATTAGAGAATCAGACAAATTAAGCTTTATAGCTACACAAAACCTTTAAGATTAAATACGCGAAAATAGAGTCTGTATAACTGAAAAAAGTGTAATACATTAGACACAATTGGGCACAATAAACCGAAATTATATTTAGAAAATATTAGTTTTGACGAAAATAAAAATAACTCTTAACAACAAACATTGCTGTTGTCATTGTAAACTCAGTCTAAATTCCCAGAACCGTCAAAATCTTGGTCGGTATTGATGATTGTTTTGTTCCCCTGCACGAAATCTTTCCCACGCTTAGAACAGGTGTTCTGTTATCAGTATGCACTTCCCCCTTCCTACTCAGTTTTGAGGTTTGTTTTCATTGTAATTTTCTTAAATAAGCACATCGTTCTCTGTTGATAAGCAGTGTATTGTGATACGTTGACTTAAAGTGTGCGAGTCTATCGTTTTTAAATTTTTAGATTGTTTTAATTATTTGAGATTTTGAGTTATTTGTTATTTTAAAATGTCAAAAAAGTTTAGTGGCGCGGAATATCGGAAACGGAAGAAGGTAAAAGAAGAAACGGAACAAAATCTGTTAAAAAGTGTCAAAAAGGTTTCCGAATATTTTACATCTACTCCAAGCTGTTCATCGTTTACAACGGATCCTAAGGAAGCAAGAAAAGATGCAGGACCATCAAAGTCATTAACTGAAATTAAGATTACTTCCAATGAAAAGGTAATTTTTAGTTTAGTAATTACCATAAAAAGGAACTAAAGAGTTTTGGTTTCATTTTAGGCACTTCGCTTATTAACTATGAGCAGACTTTCGAAGTTCTGTTCCTATTCTCTGTTAGAATTGTACTTGCATATACAAAAATATTATTTTAATGTTCTAAAATACCGACTAAAGTAAATTAACTAAAGTTGGTTCCTGGATCTTTATTATTTTTTGGGTAATTTCCTCCTAGAATATACAAATACAGCCATTCTGACGTAAAATTCCTTATTAAATCCTAACATAAAAATTAATAGAGTTTTAACGAGCTCAGATTAATTACAACTTATCAAAGAATTTGTTAAATGAATTAGTATCGCATAAAAATACTTCAAGTATTGCTTGTTTTTGGGACAGGGATTTTTATGAATTGTCCCAATACTTACAATTTAAACATATCTCACGTTAGACCGCCAGAGCATTGGCATTGAAGATGTTAGTTTATTTAATTGAACTCTTTGGATTTGTTTGTATAGTGTACTGGATATTTCTTATTTCTCTCCGGAAACTGTAGGAAGTTTTCCTGGGCTTAAAATAAACAAAAATGTCCCATAAATATATGGTCTATATTGTTCGGTTTGGTTTTGTATCCCTGTTTCCATAGTGTTTGAACCCAAATGCTTTTAATTGTGTAATCTTGAATCGTTATAATGCACAAAATTGTACGTGCATCTTTTATATAGCCTACCCAGTAAAACAATTTCTAAAATTTACAGAAATTTTAAAACGGCTCAATCTGTAAATTTCAAATTCATTTTCAATTTAGACTTTAAAATTAATAAATGTATATGCCAATTTTCTGGCCACTATCTGAAGTTATTCTTTAGATTTAGTATGCTTATAAAAAACACAAACACACAGGCGGGAACCTTTATGTTATGAACGTAAGGGACCATTATGTTTATGTCAAATGGTTTGTTATATAAAGTATTTTACTTACGAAAACCCCTGTATAGTATCTAAAAATATATAATTATAATTAATATTGCATTAACTATTAACAAATTTTACTTGTTTTCCATGTTTTACGACTCATCATTAACCCTCTGATAGAACTACCTTAATAATTTTTTAAGTGTTAAGGTTGATTCAGATAGTTAAACATATTCATAGTTTAATTGGGTTAACCCTCATAGTAATGGGTTATTGTGGTTTTTAGACTGAAATGCCAATAACTTCGGTTATGACAACTATTGAAGCGGAGTGTAAATCTAACGAATATGACCTACAAGCGGATTGGTCTGATATGGAGGACCAGAACGAAAATGACAGTATGAGAGAAGGTTGTAAGGTGTGTGTTCGTATTAATTAATGTATATAAAACAAGTCTCAATATGTGGGTCAGTTAAATGTGTGTAGTTTTATTTAATTCGATGTTGTATTTGATATACAAGGGTATAATATTAACTGTAGATAAATGATAAGTAAAAACTAGAAGGAATTATGTTAAATAGTTCATTATTTATCTAAACATGCATAAAATAAAACATTGGGTAGAACGGTAAAGGCAATTCGGTTGAATTTGCTATCCTTGTAAAAGTAATATAATTTATAAGCCACGCATTGTGTTTACCTCAAAGTTAGGGCCTACTTAAAAAGGACAGTTATCAAAACCAGATTATTTTTATTACATTACTCAGATTAGATTAAGTATTCTGTTTTTTATAAATTTTCTTTAAGTGACATGAAGCTTCTACAGATTTTAACTATAGTGTAATTGTTACAGTATTAAAAACCACAAATATTCAAATTTATTATTTAAATGTAAAATAATCTCCGGGGGGAAATAAGCACCATATATGATATGGAATAAACGTCAATGTTATATTTAAACACATTTTCGTTTTTAAACTAGCTAGTTGTTCAGTGTTCAAAAGAAAATTCATCTGATACTAACATAATTTGGTTCATATATTAAAAACGATGCAAACGCAATCAACTTTTTACCTTGACACTATCTCATCAAACAAAATAATAATCGGTACTGAGTCTAGATATATTTTTCAGGAATTTGAATTTAATAACACTCAATCCACTACTCCTCCTGACGACGGCAACGATCCTGGAAATTGGCCTGATGTTTTGACCGAGGTCGACCGCCAAGTAATTGTGACTCGCGGACCAGTTTATGTAAAAAATATCATATTTCCCGCCAACGAAGATGGACGTCGGTTTTCGCCGGCCAGTTATGAAAGGAAACTTCCGAATGGTGAGGTTATCAATAGAAGTTGGCTCATATATTCAGTCATAAAAAATGCAATATTCTGTTTTTGTTGCCGATTATTTGGCTCAATAAAAATTTCACTGACATCAACAGGTGGCTACTCAGATTGGGGCCACACGTACCAACTGCTATCACAGCATGAACAATCGCCAGCCCATATGAAAGCTTTTCAAGCATGGATGGAGCTGAGTAAGCGATTATGCAGTGGAAAAACCATAGATGCTGAAAATCAAAGGATAATTCGAAGCGAATCTGAACGCTGGAGAGAAGTTTTAAAACGTTTAGTGTATGTAATACAATTCCTAGGATCACAAAATTTAGCTTTTCGTGGTAAATCAGATAAGATTTTCAAGAGAAATAATGGAAATTTCTTGAAACTAGTAGAATATATATCAAAATTTGACGTTGTAATGGCGAACCATTTAAGCAAAATAATGTCGAAAGAAACTCATGTACACTATCTTGGGAAAAACATCCAAAATGAATTAATATGTTTGCTCTCAAACGCTATCCGAAAGAAAATCTTATCCGATTTGAAAGAAGCAAATTATTATTCCATTATTGTAGACTGCACCCCTGACATTAGCCATGTTGAACAACTGACATTAGTTGTTAGGTTTGTTAAAACTGTTGCTGGTAAAAGCCCCGAGATAAAAGAACATTTTTTGGGCTTTTTACCTCTTGATGAGACGACGGGGGAGGCTCTAACGGAATGTGTTATAAATCAACTAAAAGACCTGCAGATTCCTGTAGAAAATATGAGAGGTCAAGGCTATGACAACGGAGCCAATATGAAAGGAAAACATGTTGGTGTTCAAAAAAGGATAATGGATATAAACCCTAGAGCTTTCTTTGTGCCATGTAGTGCACACTCGTTAAATCTAGTTGTTAATGACGCCGCTTCATCTTGTGTTGAGGCCGTTTCGTTTTTTGGTACCATACAGGAAACGTACAACTTTTTTTCTGGATCGCCACATCGTTGGAATGTTCTTAAAAGCCATATAACTAGCTTGACTGTCAAACCTTTGAGCCAAACACGGTGGGAGAGCAGGATTGAGGCCATCAATCCTTTCCGTTACCAGTTAGGCGAACTATATGATGCATTATTTGAGTCATCTCAGGATCCTAGGTTAGATGCATTTGGCAAAAACAATGCTTTAGGTCTTGCCAAAAAGCTAAAGTCATACACGTTCATTTGCTGCCTAGTCTTATGGCACTTGATCCTTTTTCGCATTAATTTAATTAGTAAAATCCTACAGGAAGAACAGGTGAACATCGCCAGGGCGATGGAATTGATTGTCAAGGTTAAAACATATTTCAACGATATCAGAACGAGTGAAGGACTGGAAAAAATGTTAGTTGATGCTCGGGAATTAGCAGACACTATGGAAGTTGAACATTCATTTGATCAGGAACGCCAAGTACGTCCCCGCAGAGTAAAAAAGCAGTTCAGTTACGAGTCGTCTGATAACCCTCCCAACGACCCAAAAGATGCATTTAGGAACAATGTATATTTCTATGTCCTAGACCAAGCAATATCGTCCTTAAATGAGAGGTTTGAGCAACTCACCAAATACAGTGACATGTTTATTTTTGTGCATAACCCAACTAGCTATGAGGAGGATGAGCTCCTAAAACATTGCAAGGATTTACAGCTCTCCTTAAGTGACGGTGATCATAGCGATTTAGATGGGATGCAGTTATACCAAGAGCTGGAGATTTTTAAAACTATTATACCTGATGAAGAAAGGAAGAATATGAAAACCCCCATAGACATTCTAAAGTTTATAAGTTTGAACAAATTTATTGAAAACTTTCCCAATTTAACTATAGCGCTGAGAGTCATGCTGACTCTGCCAGTGACTGTGGCGTCTGGAGAAAGATCGTTCTCTAAACTTAAAATCATAAAGAACTATTTGAGGTCAACAATGTCGCAAGAACGCTTAGTTGGTCTGGCAATCATGTCGATTGAGTTTGAAGAACTCAATAATTTAGATATAAATGTTATTATTTCAGAGTTTGCAGAGAAAAAAGCAAGGAGAATTCATTTTTCATAAGAGTAAAAACAAATCAAAAATGTATTGTAACATGTAAGCACTTTCCGATAAATAATGTAAGCTTGTAATAAATACATTTTTGTTTATACGGTCAAAATGTTATCAATGATTTCCTCTTCTACATTTTTAAAAGCAATGGACAATAGTACTTTATTCAATATCTATTATGACTAATAATTTTAATTTTAATTTGGCAGAGTATTTACAACTTCCAAAGAAATTAAATAAATCCAAATCAAATTTTCTTTTGATCAGAAAAAATTATTTAGTACTATTGATTCCTATGTGTTTGTATACCTTGTACAGAATATCATGCTCATGGCGATAGGCTACCTCCCTACGAGCGAATCTAGTAGGCGAGTTACATTGCATGAGGGCGGCCGGGAGCTAATTCCCAGTCTATCCTTGTGTCGGTCAGTGTGAGGGAACCGAGCGATCGTAGCAGGTAGCCTACTGCCGCGTCGCGCGCCGCTCATGTCCATGACATGAGATCGTCCTGTACAGGGTATATTGTAGTCGTAGCAACACATAAATAAATGCACGACCCGTCATTTGTTTATAGTGTGTGACCCGACATAAATAAATAGTCACACATAAGTTAGTGCAGACCCGGCCGTTCTTGTTAAATTTGCTAAATTGTTTCTCTCTGTTTTAATTCCAGGTTTTTCAGAACAGCAATTCAGATATGACTGTTGTAACAATTTATATATTATCGAAACTCAGCATTTCCTGGGCGATAATATGAAATCAATATTTTAATTTACACAAGTCTCTGAACTGAATGTGTTCCATAGCTTGTCATTTCAGGTGATCAGTATCGCACGGAACCAGTAACAACGCAAACGTAACAAAGCTAGGCGCGCACGTGTCAGTCTTATCTTAGAGCCATGAGGGAGGGAGGGTTTCGATGATGGGGAGGGGGGAGGGTTCGGACGATGGGATGGAGGGCGGGGGGCGGAAAGTTTGGTCTTTGCACGGGCGCTGAAAAACTGACGGGCCGCCCCTGATTTTATTGTTATTTAAGGCTGATATTACATGACCCGGTATTCATTTATGGATGATATGGATATGGATCATTTTATGGATACTATGCAGCTTTATTGTCATTTATGTCTGATATTAAGAGGTCATTTTATCGTTAATGGCCAGCTTTACATGAACCACTAGTCACTGAGCCCGATTCTGTGTGGTTGAGGAATTCTTATCGAGATATTTAAAACCCCAAGAATAGTTGAGTATTCATCAACTTGAAAAATCAACTGAAAACTCAACAGGAAAATCAAAATTTTCGACTGCTTGCCCATCCTTAGATATCGGCAGTGCCACAAACCAATATTGAACACCGGGACTTTAAATATGGGCTAGTCCAGGCGTACTTGTCATGGGCCCTGGGTCAAAGAAAATCAAAGAAAACCGGCGTGTCTATGTCCCTGATAACTAACTGGCAATATATTGTGTTTATATATTCAAATAGCTAAAGATTCAGTCCGTTTATTTATTTTAAGTTTAATTCAAAGATCGAATGTGGCTGGCTGGAAGACTGTACGTTACTCAGAATTCTCTATAAAATCTCTATCTTAATTACTTTTACAGAACTTGACAAAAACCTGGTGCTATCTCCTTTGTACAGATCAAATTACCATAACTGAATTGATTATTTAAGAATGCGTCTCATCTCAGAGATACTGTTAATCATAACATGGTAAAACCATAATTTTTGTTTACAGATTGTAGATAATAAATTCACAAAAATAAATCCTAGACTCTAATATGAGTAAGGTTTGCTTGCTTGCTTGCGACACGGATCTCAAAAACGGCTCCAACGATTTCCTTCAAATGTTCGAAATAACTAATTTCTGGGATAAAAATAAGTTCTAGACAGGCCTCATCCCCAGGATGAATCAAATAATGTAAAAAAACTAAAATGAAAAGTTAAAAAAATTAACATTGGGCTTATGGAGTTTCAAATCAAAACAAAATAATTGTAACAGCTGTTCGTAATCAACCAGTGAACTGTCAAAGTAATACTCATATTGTATATGATTATAACATGTGGTTTCCTGAGAGCAGAGATTGAAAGATTTGAGTGAAGATTACATGAATAAAGTAGTAAAATAAATGAAACGGACATTGAGCTATAAATAACAACTGGAGTGACCTTAAAAATTTAGAAAAGAGGCAAATGAGTTATACAAATCTGATTATCTGTAGGGGGAAGTGGTTAAATATTACTCCAAGTCATATAAACAAATTGACTGGCCACCCCCGAGCAAAGCTCGGCCCCCAGGTTCTCATTCTTATTTAAGAACCATGTCAATAATTCACATTTGTAAATATTACTGATTATCAAAATAATGATCGTATTGTAAGAATAAAAATTAAAACCTATATAATATATAAACTTATTTATAAACTAAAATAATTTAACTATCATTTGGACAGTAAACACTTAACACAGTAATTGCCCATTTTGGCGCCCCTAAGAGCCCTCCTAGGAGTTGCTGTGGGTGCCACAGCAATCATGCTGTGCATGCATATGACATCACCCCTCACAATGTGCTATGCATCTTGTGTTATAGCAGTGGCGTAACTGACGTGCTCACAGGGCCGCGGTTCAGGGGGGCCCAAGGGCCTAAGGGGCCCGCAAATTGGGGCGGCGGGGCCCGTGGGCTGAGATAAAAGCTCTGGAGGGCTTGCATAATGGGATGAAATTATTAAATGTAATTTAAAAATAGCAATAATACTGTTAAAACTTTAACAATTAATTTATTTTTAGCTTAGTGATAGATCTTTGATGCCTTGTGTTCTTAGGGTTTAATAAATAAGTTAAACAGTAATTAGTTTTATGATTTTAATTTTCCTGAATTCTAATTACTTTAAAAGTAAACTTTAAAGTGAGCTATTTTAACAAATATTTCACCATTTTAAATATCAATTTAAAAACAGTTGTTAGTAATGTCAGTAAAGCTTTTGAACTGTGTTTTTGAGGGTGAATCGGCATGAAGATAGTGATAAAATTATAAATCGGGGGCTCATGATATGATCCTTTTCAAAACCTAAAGTTACGACAGTAAACGCTATAGCGGTCATTTCACTCCAAAAAGAATCTGGATTCACTCCAAATACCTTTTCCACATTTGGACAGGAACAGAACGAATTGCTAACCTGGGATTTGGACATTATGAGTGCAACGTTTTGACTCGACACTTGTCGACTGCTTGATTCTTATTCTTACTGCTTTATGCTTTATTCTTTAGTCATATGCTTTATTCTTACTGCAGGTATTTTATGCTACATTGACGTGATGAAACTATCAAAAACATTATACCTAGCCTATATAAGAACCTTTGGGCGTTATTAAATCACTAAAATTATACAGTGCTGAAGACTAGAACCAATTAATATATAGAGTAGGTAACTGAAGTTATGTATTTGGAGGCTAGGAAACATCTGGGCATGCAACCTTATCCGGAATATAAAATAATGGATAGGGATAGGGTGAAACTGGACGATTATGATAAATGGGGGTCTAAAAATAATTTTGTATGGGGCCCCAAAAACTGAGTTATGCCACTGTGTTATACTTTCACTATTTATTTATATAATGTCTGTAACATCTGTTCTTGCTGCTGTGCTGTGCTTTGTTAATGTGTCAGCAGCTGCTAAATTTATAATTAAATCAATGTATTTCCTGGGTCAATTTATAAATACATTAAAGCTCTGAAGGCCTATGGGGCGGAGCCCTAAAAATAAATGTAAATTATGAGGTGATTTTTATAAACTACACCTCAACCCCCTTAAATACTATACTGTAATATGAGTAAGGTTTGCTTGCCTGCTTGCGTCCGTCCGTGCTTGCTTGCTTGTAACTCTAATTTCAAAAACGACACCAACGATTTACTTCAAATGTTGGAAGTAACTAATTTCTGGGATAAAAATAAGTTCTAGACAGGTCTCAAAATCAAATAATGTAAAACACAAAAATAAAAAGTTAAAAACATTAACATTGGGCTTATACGGAGTTTACAATCAAAGCAAAAGAAAAGAATTGTATCAGAGCTGTTCATAATCAACCAGGGAACTGTCAAAGTAATACTTGTGTTGTTTATAATAATTGTTAATATTCCTGAGAACAGTGACTACAACTGTTGAGTGAAGATTGCACATATAGAGTGGTCAAATCTGAAGTAAATGAAAGGGACATTGAGCTATAAATAACAACTGGAGTGACCTTAAATTTGCAGAAAAGAGGCAAATGAACTATAGCAATCTGATAATCAGTTTGGGGAAGTGGTGAAATATTACTCAAATACATCTAAACAAACTGACTAGCCTTCCCCGAGCAAAGCTCGGCCCCCAGGTACTTAACACATTAAGCAAACAAATTGGTTCAGTAGTACCTTTGATACAGGTAGCTCTTCTAAAAATTCTTCTTGTATACCTATTAATATAAGATAATGTTAAGTATTAAGTCAGTATCTCAAGTGCTATAATATGATGTATTTATTAAAAACACATATAGACAAACACGGTAAGCGGCAAGGGGAGTAAGAGAGACCCTATGTTTATGTAGCACTTGTTTGTTTTGGCCAGTCACATGTTTATGATGTTTCCGGGAAGGGTTTGGAAACACCCTGTACATATAAAAATAAATCCAAATTTTTGCATACGTATTCCAAAATATTGTGGATACCTTTTTTTTCTTTAATCTGTTAGGTATGTTCAGACCGATACAAAATAAAGTTTATTTTTATAATATTGTGCCCTGTTTTATACAATTGAGCAAAATTGCAATTGAAAATAAGAAAACAAATAACAGCTTGAAGTTTCCATCTTGAAGTTGAAATCACTGATATTTTAACAATGAAATAATAGTTTAGAATTTGGTATTCTAGTTGGGACACCATAATCATCAAAAAGTCATTAGCAAGAGGTTTCATATGGTAAAGGGTCATGCAGGGGATGAGCAGTTACAAAGAGAACATTAACATTCTGAGCATTCAGTGTGATTAGTACAACTGATTGCACACAGACAAAACACATTGTAATTGTAATCACTGGAGCTCGTACGTTTGGGTGATTGTACTGGCACAAACCAGCTGGCAAACCAAGTAACGTAATTGCAATTATGTCGGTTTATGAGAATAGTTTATAATACTGTAATTGTAATAATTTGTGAGCCATGTAATAACATTTTTAAACTTTTTAAAATAATGACGGTTGGCTACAGGACATTTTAAGGTTTCAAGCTATTTCATGAACTTTACAATTTTTTATTAAATGACATAATAAAAAATAAGCAAAAATAGCATTTAGAATGGAGAAATCTTTGAACCCAGAAGAGAAAAACTAAATATAAATCAGATTGGCTGATGTTAGAAACAGCAACACCTATTGAAGAATTTTATAAAATAACACTATTAAAAATTATAAAAATAACAGTATTTTTATTGCCATTACAGTATAAAAATATATGTTTTGCAATGTTAAAGTTAACAAATAATTTGTAGGGCTAACCACAGTAATTGCAAAATCTAATTATTCATGATAATTATTAAAACAATATTAAGGTATTTATAAAACACTAGCTGTGTACCCGTCCTTCATACGGGTTGTATATATAAATGGTAGATTAACTAAAAAAAATAACAACCCACATAATTTTACAATATTAAAACTTCATTTTACACGTTTAATGTAATAATTAAATCAAAGTTAACGATATATACTGGCATATAGTTCGGGTACTGTTGCTAAGTCCAGGATGTCGGGTAGTGAACGGCGTGTGGTTTTTGGGACTCCAAATCGGTACACGTAAAACTTTGGATTCGTTTTTAGAAATATCTATATAAAGGTCTAGCTGGTACCCGGAGCATTGTTGCCGCAGAAGAGGCATTGTATTTGTTTTACGTCAAATTATGAGAGTTGCCATACAATTAGGTTTTTTATTTCCATAATGCACATATATTTATGCATTTCAAGTATGTTTAGATATAAGCTGTTCTGATAGAATGTTGATGGAGTGGTGGTGGGAGAATGTGGTGGGGGAAGGTGGTGGAGGGAGTGACACGTGCGCTCAGGTTGGCGACAATTCCTGGAACTGAAATGCTGACACGTGGTGTCTCAAATAAAAAAATAAAAACACACACAGAGTTCCCCAATACCCCCTATTCACGCCTATGGAAAAAAGAGTTTGAGTTGCCATTCAAGTAGTTTTTTATTTCCATTATGAGAGATGCCATTCATGTAGGTTTTAGCAAATTTTCCCTATGGAGAAGAAGTTTTTACCGTAGTCAGCATGGTAAGACCTAGGCCCGGGACCATGATAACTTTTTGTTTTGAGGCCCCCAGATCCCAAAAACACTATTCGTTCAAATTCATGTATATATATATATATATATATATACATATTTATATAAATGTATATATATAATGTATATATATATGATGTATATATATACATTATATATATATATATATATATGTTTAAAAACATGAAAATAACCTTGAGTACCCTGTTAATACATTTTTTTATTATATTTTCACTACCACATTTTGACTTAGAGCCATGATCACAGTGCTAATTCTTATTAAGCTTACATATGTGTCTGTAGGCACGATAACTTTCGTAAAAATGGTCCGATCTTGATGAAATTTGGTATAAACGTGTAAGGCAGGATCTATTTTCATGAGTTCGAGAACCAGACAGGTCGTTCTATTTTAAAGGGGTAGGGTGGGGTTTTGTATCCCATTTTTTTTTTACTTTTTACGTGTAATTCTTTTGAAACCCAAACTTTTGTATAGACCAATAAATTTTGGTTAAAAAACAAACAGTTTGGGATTTTGATCATCACTCTACGTCAATTGGTTACCGAGATATTAAAAGTGCTAAACAAAGTACGTTGTCCAATGTTAATCTTATGGAGAGTAAGTACAATTTTATATCTCGCTTATTAATGAAACTTGGTAAGTGGCTTCATATGGTTATGGTCTATTCTTATTTGCACAAAAAATCAATTTTTACCAATACTTCCCGTAGCAGCAAACCTGCGTACTCAGCCCCCATGTTATTCTTATGGAGAATAAGTCAAATCTTATGTCTCTCTTAATTATGAACATAAATGAATAAAATTTGGTATGTAGTTTCACCTCTTGATAAGTTACATTGATACTTGCATAAAAACCCATTTGTTGTGCTCCTTGTTGCTGCAAACCTGCGTACTCATCCCCCATGTTATTCTTATGGAGAATAATTCAAATATGGTATACATCGCTTATTTATGAATGTAGATTGATGAAACTTAGTATGTGGCTTCACCTAGTTGAGTTATATTGATATTTGAATGAAAACCCATATTTTGCGTTACTTTTGCAGCAAACCTGCTTACTCAGCCTCCATGTTATTCTTATGGAGAATGATTCAAATGTTATATATCGCTTATTCATGAATGAATATTGATAAAACTTGGTATGTGGCTTCACCTAGTTAAATTCTTTTGATATTTGAATCAAAATAATTTTTTTTTATCCTTGTGTCAGCAAACCTACATACTCATTCCCAATGTTATTCCTTATATAGAATAATTAAAATATCGCTTATCTGTGAATGTATTTTTATGAAACTTGGTAAGCGGCTTTATGTGGTATTAAGGCAAAAATTTGCATCGGAAATTCGCTGAGTACGCGGTTTGCTGCGATGGGGGTATTTTATTTCCATAATGATAAACAGCTGTTTACAATATTATAAGTTATAGATTTAACTATTAAGTCATCATTTGGTTCAATATAAATAAATACTTTCTCCATAAGAATAACATAGGATCTTTAAAACCCCGTAGGGCAGTGTTCTAAGGTGATTTCCAAAACCCCAATTAAGCTAAAACCTTCTAACGCACATATAGAACATAGAAAAAAAGTTTAATCGAAATCAGTGCATCTGTTTCCCTATGAAAAGCGAACAAAACGTGTCCAAAATCGCACGAAATCATGTTTTTGAGCGGCCGCCATTATTTTTGCAAAAGGCGTATACCGGTTTTAAGTAGCCTAAAACCTTCTCACGCATGTATAGAACAAAGAAACAAAGGTTCATCAATGTCAGTGCACCCGTTTCCCCGTGAAAAGCGAACAAAAACCCGTCCTTGAGCGTCACCGACTGACAAACAGACACACAGACAGACAGAAATTGAGATAAGCTTTTCTGCTTTCCTATGGTGTGAAACGTAAAATTAATATGCAAACAATTCATAATTCCATGCAATGTACAGACAAAACTCTAATTTTATTTATGTAGATATGTTTAAAAACTATTATTTTATATGATTTTTCCATTTGTGGTGTCGTTTGACACAACTCAGCCCAAGAAAGATGTTCCTTAGTACAAAATTGAATACGGTGTTCTTACAAGAAGTTGTAAAAAACTGATACTTTACTGATTGCTAACCACTATTTTAAAATAAAGTAACAGAACACTGAAGACAATTAATAACTCAGGGTTAGTTGCTAAAGCAAAGGGGCCACCCCTAAATACCAAAGTCCGCCACTGCCACTGCATTTGTATTACAACATGTGTTTAAATATTTAAAGTCACGTAACAATTTAGGACCTATTTTAACAATCAGGATTTTTATTTGAAGTGATAGATTAATCAATATGATAAAACATATCTGCCCGCAATAGATCAGTGATGTGGCCGTTAATGACAAGATGGGGAAGCCGGTTAATTGATAGACCAGAATGATTGATTTATGGCCCAAACTTGTCTGGTTCATTTTAGTTCCTTGATGAAAGAGGTTCCACCAAACCAATATACTCCATTGGAAAAATTTGCGAAGCATGATTGTAGTTTTTAAATTGTTTAAACAAGAATAATTTAGTATTGTTAATTATATTTATTAGAGGTTTATTGCTTGATAAAAGAACATCTATAAAAAAATTTTGTGATGATCAATAACTTTTGATAGACATTAAGGCTAGTTAGAGAATGCAACACAGCCTGTACAAAGTTAAATAATTAAACAAGTCTTTAAAATTAAAAGTCTTTAGTATTTAAAATTATCATAAGATGGTAAAAATCAAGTGAAATATCAAGTACATATGGAGCAAAGTTACCAATTATAGAAGAATTAATTAAAGTACATAACAATCTGTTATGTTAACATCTTGACCAGAGGAGCACTCCAGGAAAAATTGTTATGGAATCCATTTTGTTGTTGTTATTAAATGTTATTAAAACTTCCAAAATATTTGTAACGATTAATAATTTTTACTCTATAGTCTGTTTAACGTACGAGTAGTTAGTGTGCGATTTGTTTTTAATGTTCTATAAGAGTTTGAAGTTATAGTATTATTATTGCTCTAAATCATAGTTTGAAAAAACACTTAAAACAAAAATAATTTTAATTTTAAGAATGAGTAATGATTTTAAGTTATTTAATAATCACTAGAAAAGCATTCAATTCACTGGTAAACAATTACAGGGTCATACACCAGACTCTAACGGGTGAAAAATTGTTGTAAAGGCAAATAAGCTGTGATGTTTGAATTCCGTTATGTTTGAAAATATAACACAAAACACAGTGTCCCAATTTCGGATTAAACATTAGTTTAATAGCTTTTCCTGTGTACTTTCCCTGTAGTCCAAGTCCTTCTGATTAGGAACACTTACATCCGAAACTGTAATACCTACAATTTTGAGGAGCAGGGATTCAACAATTTTCTACCTAATGAAGTCTGGGGCGTGATCCTGTAATTGTTTACCAGAGAATGCTTAGCTGCAGAATTCAACAACACAGAACTACAACATTTGAACAGCTTCCGCTGAGCTAGTTGACTAGTTCAGTGATCGTGTTGAGCTATTAACAATCTCAGTTCAATAGTGGAGCAGAGTTTTGTGTTAATTTTTAGTAGTCAGTTTGGTTGGTCTCATTAGCATTTTAAGCTTACGGGGCCATACACATATTACGTAACACACTTTAGAGGGGGAGGGGGTATGGCGTAGCGTTATGTGGGGGAGGAGGGGAGTTTGGATCAACGATACGTAACTCACACATTAATCCTAAGAGCTAGCGCACTATTGATACTGTGATAAATCTTTCAAAATAAAAAAAAAATATCAAAATGAGATCTAAATTTAGGTTACAGTTAGTTACATAAAAAATACTCCCGACACACTATTTTAATAAGAGTAAAGCTAAAAATAAATATATAACACGTTTTGAGTAAGTTTTGTATTGCTTTACACCTAAGTTTTGTGTTTTTTAGTGTCAAATAATGGCTTGATACTGTTTTGTGCAGTGCTACCCACATATTTTGTTTTGTATTTGTATTAGTTTAAAATTAAATTTGTTACATTTTAGCTGAAATAGTTTATTTTGTTGTTAACATTATTAGTAACAGTCTTGTTTGTTTGTACACATTTTGCTTTGAAACAAATATTTTTAAAAGAAAGTGATTTAAAGTTTAATTATTCATTGGAATTCATCAAAACTATGTTTAAAAGGTTTAAACTAATTAAAGCCTACTACGATTGAGTTACGTAACACATTGGGGGGTGGGGGGTATGGTCAAGCGTTATGATGTGTTACATGGGGGAGGGGGGGAGGTCTGGAATGACGAATAAATGTGTTACGACGTAACATGTGAATGGCCCCTAACTAGACCTAATCATCCCAGTAACACTGTGAAGATTCACGAAGAGCGTAAAGCATTACTTTATGCAGCATTCTGTAAAGAAACTGATATATTTTTGTAACTAACATGCACACGTTTATATAATCACCTGACCTAATAAAATCATCGTCTACAGATAAACATGAAGTTTTAAAGGTAATAGATCAAGATCAAAGAGAATTTTGAAGGTTATTTAATTCTGACACTTTTAAAAGTTGTAACGAACATTTTGCTATATTATGGTATAACATGTATTTCAATATTTTAATTTTAAGTATGGATTTAAAAGTTTCATATGTTTGGTTCTACTAGTGATCAATAGATTTGTGTCCTAAAACATTTCGGAAACTTTACCTAAAAACATCATGTCATTTAACAACGTTTTTCTGGTACCAAAATACAGAACAAAACCAAATTATCCATGTGCAGAACATTACATAAATTGTTTTCAACAATTCACGAGCCATTGTTGGGATGTATAACAACCTGTTTAATACCTGGAATGTACAACCTTGGATACATTGTACTGATTAGTGAAGTGGCAGGAAATGCAATATATATTTGTTTAAATGTGAAGAGATGGCCAAATCAAATCCATCACTGGATTTATTTTCACCAACATCTTTAGTACTGACCATTAAATTATCATTCAGAGATGGCTCAGTGTTTGGTTTGTGTTAACAGTTCCATACAAAACCTCTAGTAGTTATTTATTATCTTATATATTAATTAGCTAAGGAATTTCGTTTTTGGCCAATTACGTCTTTATTTCTCAACTGATTTGGACAATCGATGCGTCATTTTAAAGGTTTTACACTGCAGATTAAAAGAAAAGTGTATAACTCAAAAATACCGCTTTAGCTTTTAAAATATTGACAGCTAAAACATTGCTCCATGTTATTTAATTGGGAGTATAATTTTAAAGGAACTCAGCCTTATTTTGAGAAAACCAGGCAACGTGTGGTCATGGAATATGTACCAATTTGAAGCTTATGTAAGCATTCTAATGTTCCCCAAAATTGTCAGATTTATAAATTTCTCCCTTTAAGATTGCTAAATGATGTAAATTATAAAGTCCTAAAATTTCTCCATGTTATTCATATGGGAGAATTTTTATCTAGGATTTTGAGGAACTCGGCCTTAGTTTGAGAAAACCAGGCAACTTATGGTCATGGAATTCATACCAATTTGTACCTTAAAGATTCCGATACTCCCCATAATTGTCAGATTTTTTTCATTTTCTCCTTTTAAGTTTGTTTAATGATATTAAGTATAAAATCCTCAAATTTCTCCATGTTATTCAAATGGGAGAATTTTTGACCAGAAATTCGGCGTTAGCTTGAGACCATCTTGAACCATCATGCAATGTATGGTCATGGAATTTGTACCAATTTGAAGCTTAAGCATTCCGATGATCCCCAAAATTGTCAGAATTGTCAATTTCTCCTTATTGTTGTTAAATGATATAAATTATAAAGTCCTAAAATTTCTCCATGCTATTCATATGGGAGAATTTTTGTCTAGGATTTTGAGGAACTCGGCCTTAGTTCGAGAAAACCAAGCAACATGTAGTCAAGGAATTTGTTCCAATTTGAAGCTTAAACATTCCATGACCCCCCAAAATTGTCAGTTTTATAATTTTCTCCTTTTAAGTTTGTTAAATGATACAAAATGTAAATATCTACAAACCGTTTTGGTGGGATTTATAGTATTTTGTAGTAGTATTTTGTACGTTTTTTTACAACAAACAACTGATCATAACCCTGACTCTGTGATTTTCATTAGACAGCTGATCAACTCATAAAGCTTTTGATTTATTTTTGTCTGTAGCAAACATTACCGTAAACATCAAATGTAACCTTTAACACATAGAGTGCTTTTATGTCGATTATTGCTTACGATAGTGGCTAAAATATAATAATTGATTACTCTCCAAGTAAATGAGACGAATGCATCCGAAATGTCATCAGAAGATCGCTAGTCCTCCATTTCGGTCATTATTGGTGACGTCACTTCCGGTACGTCTATTGATGTAGTCCGCCGGTCGCGTGAGTCACCGCGAGGATCAAGTAGTCCGTTTACTGCCACAATTGTTTCCAACGACCCACAGACTTGTTTTTTGACACAATAGTTACTAATTATTTGAATAATACACACAACAAATGATATACAATCCCTGCAGGCGGCATTTAGAACGTTCTTCAATGCTAAAAATTAGTTCACACACAATGTCAAACAGAGAGTTATTATAATTCATAATAAACACTGTTCTTATAGATAAGACAATTATAGAAAAATAAATGAAAAAGTTCTAAAAATAATTTCAAAAACTATTTACAACCCTGCCCGTAACTAATTGCACCATAAACACAATGATACACACACAAAAGTTTAAAGTTACCACGGTCTCGTCCCAAACAGAAAACCCGGAGCGGAAAACGATTCGCGCCAAAATGAACGCGTGTACTAGCACAACAGGTGGCAAAGCGATATAACGTTCCCCGGTAATGGCTGAGCTCATACTGAACTAATACAGCGGGAGTGCGCGCGACTACATCAATAGATGTAGTAAGCACTCAACATGATAAAAAGTATATTTTTTAAGTGTTTAATTTGTTTGTGTTATTGTGACTCTTTAACGTATCGTACCACAAATAAAGTTGCATTTTCATAATTTGTAATATTTTCAGTAAAACTGCAGGTATTATATGGTACCGTGAGATTACTCAGCCTTAATATTGTAGCCGTCGAATTTTGATGGACACCTACTAGTATAGTTTATTTATTTACAATTTAGAAAATATATGACATTGTTTCACAAAATCCGTACTTTGTTTGACTTTAAAATATGTTCAAATTTACCCCTAAGCGAGTGTAAAAGTAATAATTTAAAATTCAAAAGGAACATTAAATAGTATTATATTTTTATACTTTTGTTAGAAACATCACAAGTTCAATTAAAATATTTGATGAAAACTAGGTCGTACCTGGAACTTTGTTCACATTATATTTTTTCCCCCATTGACTCCCACTGATTCTTCATTGATTCAAGTTTCATTACCTGGTGTTTATTTTTACAATGGAAATTCAAATAAAATCATTACCGTACGGTTAACATTTGATAATTTGGTTAGGTCCTCTCGGTCCCTGTCCTATAGGCCCCATCGCAATCAAGGAACGCATAAGAGACAAAGAAACAAATGAACATTAATTCATGATTATGTTTCTTAATATTAGTGTACAGATAGCCACGGAATAAAATGTCAGGAAATTATGAAAAAGAATACAGAAAATATTCCTCAAGAGTCTCAGAAACACCAAAAATGAATGTTTCCAACAAAGCTTTGGGCAAAACGGTGCACTGTGGTGAGATTATTCAAGTTTAAAGGAAACCTCTTTGCCATTTGTTGTTAAAAAGGACGTCGTTTCAAAGCATGAAATTTTGTTTTCAAATATACTCTTTAAACAAATATATTTTTCTTTATAAGCTTTAAACCACACAGTATTTATTCACAGTATATATTTGTCAAACATTATTTCATTAATTTATTGATATTGTATTTTGAAATCTGATGTAAAATCTTTGCACTTCACTTATTCTTTAGAGTATATACTTCAGTAATTGATTATCAGCATCAAGAGTTCTTTAGAAAACGTGAGTTTCTTTATTATTGTCTGAAATGGTTTTAATGGTATATTTTTCCCCTTAAAAGATCTACAGTTGATGTAGGTACTTAAGTAACATACTTGGTGGGAGGAGTGTGGTTTCAAAGCAAGGGGTAGTGAGTAAGGGGGGTTTAAGGGATTGACTACTAATACAAATTCTAGTCAGAGTGTTTTCCTCATTAAATCAAGTTTGTCAATTCAATCCTGAGAAAATCTAAGAAATCTAGAAATAAAAATCTGGATAGTTTATATAGTTGGTTTAAGCTGTTTTTCATTGTGATTTGTGTAATTTGTTGACTAAGAATAAATCAATCCTAGGTAACAACAATAGCAGGGCTTTGTCTTATATACAATACCACCGGCGTATAAATACAAGCAACGAATTTATAGATCAAAATTAGGAAGGGGAAGGGAGTTAACCCTGGTTTTCCTAAACTATAAAAATCAGTATCTATTACTAGGATTATAAAGTCTCCAAAATATCTGTTAAATAAAATTTATGAGTGAGGTAAGCTTGCTTTTCTTTGAAACAAATATTCCTTTTCATCACTCTGTATTCGAAAATAGCCCATAAGCAAACAGCTGAGGTTTACGAAAATTATCGATTTCCTTGTAAGAAAACAAAAAATGACCAGCTGACTTTGCCTGTCCTAAACATTACTTTTCCTGTCCAAAACAATACTTGGCCTGTCGCAAACAAAACTTTTCCTGTCCTAAACAATTGAAGTTCCCGTTTTACTCAACAGGAGCACCAGTGTGATTTCGTTAATTTTGATGATTCTGTGTTCAAACAGCTGACTTTAACACTAAAATGAATTGTAAAACCGTGTTGTGTTTACTTATACAAAATTAATAGACTATGAAATATCAGATTATTTTTGTTTAAATTTAATGTGGTTATTTGCATCGTGATGAAAAGTATCGTTCACTACCCGTCACAAAAGTCCTATTTCGGGGCTCAACAGCATTTTCCACGCTCGGCTTCGCCTCCGTAACATGCTATCAATGACTACATAAACTAAAAATTTGAGGGGATGCTATCTTACCCCAAAATAGGTCACTTTCGTGACTAGTAGTGAAATATACTATTAATGTAAGGCAATTTTAACTCATTTAATAAACTGAGATTTCCCTAGTGTGTATGATTTATTTTGATTTAAAAATAAAATATATGAGATACTAAACCAATATAAAATATTATTTTCCAATTATTACTGACTAATACGTTTTTTCAGGTAAGTACCAAAGTTCTGGCTCTCCCACCCAATTGATGAGTAAGGTAAGTACAATTTTTATTATGTCTCCCCAATGATTAATTTTGCCTGACAATAATATTCCCATCAACAGCTGTTTATTTTAATGAAACAATTTAACATCATTGACTACATATAATAAACATTCAGTTAACAACAGTGGTTGGATGGATTTTTCCTTATAATTATTTTGGACAAGCATTTTACTGTAACAACAGGAATTCGATTTAATATTAAATATGAGTTTAGTATGGAAATATTCAGAAAACACTGCTACAATTTCGATTAGTTTAAAACTAAAGGGATCGTTAAGCCTTATTTCACTAGTATTTCTTGGAATTCGGCAATCTAACTTTAACCCACTTCTAGGAGACCTGCAGACTTCACTCACTGTTACATTGTGATATTGTATGTCACTTAATCTAGTTTTATTGTTTCTAGATTAATTTTCTTGCAACCCTACTTAATTGGTGCTTTTGTTGTAGTAAACTAACTTAATTCAACTTTAATACATTGTTTCCGTGACTGCCTGGAGGATTGATTATGAAAACATAATTATATACAGATTGAACTGATCCACCGATAAACAAGGTTATTAACATAAATTTTACTCGCCTGCAAAGTTTGCCCTTGCCTTATATTTTTAGTAGTCCAATTTGAGTAACTTACAGATTGTTTTGATAGCTAAAAGGTTAAGGTATAACAAAAAAAAACTATGTACAGTACAGACAACCTTACTCTAAGTTTGTTCAACAAATCAAAAATTTACTATTTTATAAAATAAAAAGTTTCTGTTATTTATATTTTTCAAAATGCTACAAGAACTTACTTTTTTACAAGGTTTAAGCCTCTTAATGCAAAAAGAAAAGTTGTTTTACGTAACAAGAAGGGTGTCGAGCTTAAGTGTTATGATGCGTTTAATGGCGGGGAGAGGGGTTAAAGTTGTGAAAAATCCTTGAACCGTAGGGCCTACGTGTATATAAGATAGTCTTAAGTTACTACGGAAAGTGTCCGAAAATAAAATCCTAGCTTAATATTTTGTCTTTTATTTTACAAATACGAAGCTAAATTGTTCATACAGTCATGACTTTATATCCACTTTTAAAGTATTTGTATTAATTAAACATTTCAGCTGTTTTAATTTGTTGTAGTATCAAATATAATTTATTCGGAGAAACTAAACATATAATGACGTTCAAACCAAGCCGATAGTTTCAACATCAGGTCTGGTAAAGAGAATTAATGCTAAATAGTTCACCAGGGAGTCTAGATGGAGCCGTACCCGCATGTACAGTCCCGTCAGGGAGTTTGGGGGAGTACAGTCCGTGTCAAATGCGATGGTTCACTTGGGCACAATTAGAAACGAAACCATATCAACTTGAGAACACCACGGGTTTACAGTGGGAATAATATAGCTTAAACTAGTCATTTTGTTTTATTTTATTGGCTGTATAACAGGATTTTACCAATATTTGTTATCAGCAATCGCGAATTTAACTATCTCCAAGTAAACAAATTTAGTTTCATTTAATTTAATTTAATTTATTTCATTAAAAAATATATACAAAAACCTAGCCTCACCAAGTTTTGCAGAACTTGTCGGTGGGGTCCATTATGTATCAAAAAAGTACATATTTTACATTTCATTTCATTTTTTCATCTGTATGGTACTTAACAACATTATTACTATACTAAGTGCATTCTGGGCGGGCCATCAGGGCAGAACTCCGTAAACACATACTATAATAAGGCAATTGCACAATTATTGTACCATGCCACATTCATGCAGATAAATAAATCATCCAAATGAACTCTAAAACGAGTTCGCACGCAGCACGCTGACGTGAGGGAAGTGAATTTCCACATAAAAACTTTTAAAACTTAAAATCAGTGTAAAAACATACATTTATTCCAATTTTATTTAAATCTTAAAACATTTTTTTTGGCTGTTCTGATGCTCCTGGTTTCATTTACTTGCAAAGCTGGGAATACAATTTTGCGCATTATAATGTTAGGAGAAGTTCCAGACAGCTTGAAAGTAGGCGTGAGGTTCCTGGGGATGATAAAAGTACTCTAACAAAGGAATGACAGGCCTTTCTAGTGTAAAACCCCCATAAGACAACGTACTGTGTTTAGTCGATACACATTTTCTTTAATAACTGGGTAAATATGTATGATAGAATGACGAGAGAGAGGCCTTACAACTTTTGCCTTACTAATTCCCATCTTTTTACATGCATTAATTTAACATATAGGGCTTGCTTGTATGGCCCTTTTTAGGCCAAACAACTCGAAATTTGAAAGTTCCAAAAAAGGGGTTTCGAGTTGTCCGATTGTTTTGCCCAACGAATTTGTCCAACAGATTACAGAAAGAAATGTCCCTACCAAATTTGAAGTAAATCGGACAAAAAATGCGACCGCTAGAATGCAAACACACACACACACACACACACACACACACACACACACACACACACACACACACACACACACACACACACACACACACGTATATATATAATTTTAACGACCCTCCAAAACGTGTTCAGGGGGTCACGTTAGGAACTTCTATGGTGGTCTCGGGCTTAAGTTTCACCGCGCGGGTCATGCTAATAGTTCACTTTCCAAAGGAAATTCACTAACAACAATCGCATTCAGTTTGATGTTATTAATCAAAATTACGATAACTGATAAACGCTTATAGTTCCTAGCATCATGAACTAAACTCAGATGTTTTATTCGTAATAATAGTTTTTGAATTGACAAAATTGCCTTTAAATATATTCATATGTATAATGCGTACATTACTGTGCACATCATAGTTTATAAAAGTTATTATGACAATAGATTTAAATAAATAAAACCAATGAACAATAGAGGTTGATAAACGTGGAAATCAAACCGTTAACACTAACACAATGTGCTTTTATTTTTTGGGTCCCTCTAAAATAAAGCAACCTACACCCTGATATTATTCAAGTACCAAAAGTTTTTTCCAGTTTGTTGTACGGTAACCTTCATTTTTAGTGGATTTTCAACAGTTAAAATATTTATATTCTTCATTAAAATTAAAATAAATGTATATGGCTTGATGTGCTGTGAAAACGTACTTTTTGAGTGTATTCTGACGGGAATCCAATTCTGTAGTACCCATTCCGTTTAAAATTTGTGTTCTGAGGATTATAGGTTTAAAGGTAACTCTACCTAATTTAATATATTTTATGTTAAAAACTCCGGTCTCCAACATAAAAACCTCACTCAAGTTTAATTGTTTTAATATCCTGCATTTTGAACAAGTAAAATAATTTGTTCTTATATTATAATGCATTGAATTATTTTTTAAGGTTTTGTGATTTTACATTTGAATATGAAAGTGGTGGAACCCTTCATCGTAAATGTTCTTCTCGTACTTCTGAATTTATGGACCTACCCAAGTTGGGGGATGTAGGGACATTTTTGATAATGTTTACTAAAAAGCGTGTTAGTTTTATTATTATTCCGTGTTCAAAGGTTAAAAACCATAGTTTTAATACACTGAGTAACCAAGCATTAGAGACGGATGGGACTAAAAGAGTTCGGAGGTGAGAGGAGAATGAGGGGAGTATATTTGGATATGAGGTTGTGGAGGGCGAACCTCTCTACCCTACCTGTAAATTGTCTTGTGCTTTATTAAAGTGTGGAATTAGTAACGCATGTTTCACATTTTAACAATGGTCAGATTTGGTGCCGTATTCGAGCACCGCCATTGTTTGTAAACAACAGAGGTCGGAACGTCTCCACTATGACCGTAGTCCTCAGTTGATGGCCATGGAGCCTAGCCATTAGGGCAGGTCAGGGTTTGCCCTTTACTGGCTGGTTTATCCTATCATCCTACCTTTGCTTCCCCTGCAAGTTCCGTCCTCTGTAAATTTGTTGTGTCATTTACGCAACATAAATACTCCGGTGATCCACGCAATATTCACATGTGGAAGACTTATCTATAGCGGCTCCGTCGGGGTTTCCTAATACACCAATCTAACATGTGACATCGAGTGTTGTATTTTATTACGTTTTGTTTTTAACTTTAAAGTAGAGAGTTTCTCAGCACGCAAGCTGATAATTCACGGTCTGTGGTGAATTTTCATAACTACTAGACTATGTAGAGGTAAAACAACAACATAAAGTTATTAACTGTGCACTAAAGATTAATTGTAAACAATCTTAGTTCAAAGTTCAAACCTTTTGAGTTTGACTTATAAACAAATTAGATGTGAAAATAAGTAAACAAATTAAGGTTAGTTTCCTTCTCCTTTTGAACATTGTTACAAAATAAGTTTGAACATGGTGCACTTTTCATGCTTGACCTTAATGCACTTTCGTTGTATAATCCATAATGTAACCAAGGTCAAAGGACGATACACGTCCTTCCCTTGGTATTTATGTGCCACCAGTCTTTTGCAAATTAATAGGCAAAGTATTCGTAAGAATTGCGAAGAACAGTTTTTGCAAAATACTTATTAAACTTACGTCAAGCAGGTAACTTGGAAAAGATTTGCCCAAAATGTTTATCTTAGGAGGGAAGACAATTTTGAAGAGAATCCTATGAATACAAGAATCTTCATGTTACCAACATTTCAATAAAACATTTACCACTAAATCTGTTAAAACAGTTTATAGGTCGCTACTAATAAGACTTTTGGTAAAAATGGGAAATCGCTTATAAGTCAAGAAAGCGTATAAAGTTGAGTCACTCGTTGTTTCAATTGAAAACAGATCATTTAGGAAAACATTTCTTCAAAGTGATATACTAATTAAAAGAAGTATTTATTTGTTGACTATTATTTAAGAGGATTTGTTACACAAAATACAAGGAAGTGTTTTGCGTACAAATGAAAACATATTTTAAGTTTATCTTATTGTGATAACTACTCGAAACATTTCTGCCATGAAGAAGAAACTGTTAATATATAGTCAAGAATAACATTTCGTAAAGATGAGTACAAACAAAACTATTTAAACATTAAAAATACTATATATACAAATTATAATACAATATTACAATGTAAAAATCCTGAGATGGGTCTGTATATACGTTTCCTCATCTCACTTATTGTAGGAAAATGCAGGAATGGTTCCCAATAAGGGCCGTACCCCTCCAGGAAGCGAAAGATAGGCCTAACTTACCTGGTTTAAAGATATAAACATAAAATATGTGTTTGTAAATTCTGATATATTGTAAATTACTGTCATGGAATAAATATTATTATTAATTAATTAGCTTTAAAGACCATCTTATGAGGTATACGGTGCTCGGCAAATGACTTAAGGTCTCTCTGAACCTTTTTCTTATTGTGTAATAATTTATATTCTGTGCATGGTGCAACATCTATTATAGTATACAGTTGGCTCAATTCATCTATAGTTGCATTGTTTTACAAAGTTCCGCCCACGCTTGTTATCAGTTGAAGTCGTTCCGTCTCGCACCAAATCCTCCATCGCGATGCGACGCCATTGTTTTGTTATCAACTGTTCGTTCGGTGTTCACGGTCAAAACACCAGTGTTGCAATACGTACGATATTTATCGTGTGGCTCGTTAATTCATCATAATGCACGATTTACGTTCTGTAGAGAGCGAAATCGACCGAATAACCTATACTGTACGTTTTTTCCCCATATGCCCCATTGCTTTTCAAGAACCGTTTTTGAATGTCTTATTCCACGGCTGATTACCTAAACGAGTATAAACCTTTGTACACTTAGAATTCAGCACGTGATTGATTTTACTCCTTAAAGTAACCAAAATCTTGTATTATATCCATCGAGGTCGTTGGTGTATGCTCGTAGATCTTAATTTTTATTGGACCTGTTGGTTTCTGAAGCGTTTATTAATTAAGAGTTTATTAATTAACATGTTTGTATAGAATTCAGTTTAAAGTATAGAGTGAAGAAAATTCGCTCTCAACCTTTTTTTATAATAGAATTTACTTTGTTAAAATCGTAAAACGATACCAACTGATATTTTTAAAGGAGATGGGGAGTTCCAAATTTGGGTTAGGGTGACTAGGGTGCAAATTCTGGCTACCGTTGTTTTCGGTATTAGGAAATGCTGCGACCTTGCGGAGATAAAATGAAACAACCCCCAAGGTCGTCTCACCCATTGCTCAGTTATAGGGTTAGCTCAGGTATGTGGACCAAATTTAGACTATACCTCAAAAATTGTCATTTTGACATATTCTTGAAGGGTTATTCCTTTTCCCCGAAAATTACAAATCTTTAAAACTGAAATATGTTCTAACTTATATTACGAATAATTGACTTTTACCGTGATATTTTATTCCTGATTAAAATAACTTATATTTATTCTAAAATGTAAACGGTAGCCCAAATTTGCACCTTCGTCTGCAGTGGTAAAATGTTAAACCGTGTTGTATTGTTGCATTTTTAAACGTACTTATTCCTCCGATGAGCGGATAGGGAATTAGCTGATGTATTTATTGATACACAATATGTTTCCCCGTATTCCCTGGATTGTCGCCCGAGATCCGAGTGTCCCGGCCGACGTGGCGGTGGATGTCAGCGCCTCATAATCGGATCGCCGCTACAGGGGAATGCTCTCCGGTCCCGGCGGGGTACGGCACCGCGGGAGTCCCCCATGGCTCAGTCGGTGCCGCGCGTCCCACGGGAACATACCGGGTAAACGTCGGGAGTTCGCCGGATCGTTCGGATATCGTAAATCGTAGTGGTGAAGTGGATGTTACATACAGAGTGGGTGGGGTTCATTTCTTTTCGGGACCATTTATCCCTTTAATGAAACAGAAACAGGTTTCGCTCGGTAAGGAGGTAGTTGGCTAATTGGAGTGTAAGAAATAAAGCGCAGTTTGAAAGTTCGTTAGGATAAAAGCTGGTTTAGGTATACTGTGAAAACCGCGTGAAAAATCTTTATAGGTGATTGTGAGAGAAACTAGTTGTGTTTGAATCGGTTTAGTTTTGTTGTTGCTTTATATAGAATCCTTTTGAAACAAAAATACTTGTTTCCAAAGTTTTATGGAAGTAATTTTAAGTAATGAAAGCAACGAGTTGGGTTTAGATCGCCGTAGGTTTGTTGTTGATTTATATAGTAACTTCAAAGGTCGATAAGTATAAGCAATGAAACTAGTTGGGATTGAATTGCTAGTTTTGTTGGGATAGAATATTTTTTTTAGTTTTCAGATGATTTCGTTTTATTATCATTCAATTAAAGTTCTATGTACCCAATTTTCTTAAAAAGTACGATATTCAAATATGAGAGTGGGTTCTATTTTTACTATAGCCAATATAGACATTTGTAAAAGTTTGTTTTGTTTTTAGTTGCGCTTCTAATTAAAGTTTCCATATCTCAATTACCGTCTTAAATATTATTCCCTTTAATATAATATAGATTATAATGCTTGAATACTGTAGCCATTTCACGTTGAACCCTTTGACTTATGACTCAGTTAACGTTTAGCATATTTCTTATAACCTTTTTACTTGTTTACATCTTTCTACTAATATAAAACACAAAATGGATTGAATGGTTTATATCCCCAAATCAAACAATGCCTTATCTTGAGAAAAATATAGTGTTACCATTGGAGTTATTTGCCAGTAAATGCATGATTCAAGAATATAATTGCAACAAAATTAATTTGATACTTTCTTCTGTTATTGTATTTTTTCTGGTATGAAGTAACTTCCCCAATTTTTATCACATTTTTTTCTGTTTGAATTGAATACAAAGTTGCATTTTAGTCGGTAAATGCGACTTCCTTGTCAGAATATTCAAATTTATTCAAATTAAAGATAAGGCGACACCGCCTGAAAAGTTGCATCATCATTTTCTGCCAGCAGTTATATTTTGAAAATGCGCTTATTTCCCGAAGGTGTAGTTACATTTTTCCACCGGTTTGGGAAAAACGAGGAAACTTTCGTCCAAAGAAAACATTGGGGTTTCCACCTCCAAATTGGCTTCAGTAACTAACGGGCCTTACTGAAACACTGATAACTCGCCGTTCCGTGTTTCCACCTTGACCTTGACTGAGGGGTGATAACAGCCGGAAAGTTGTAGTTTGGGGAAAAATCTGACAGTTTATGAGACCCGTCATTCTAACTCAGAGGTTCACATCATCAGCGACAGTGCAGTGCAATTTTAGTTTTGTAAATTATTTCTAACGAGACAATATACACTCTAGTAAAATGTTTAAATCAGTCCAATTCACTTTAATCCCGAAAGTGTTGCGACGGAAAAATAGCATAGCCATAGAACTGCTGCTGTTTATCGTGGCGTTACACGATATAAGTTTATTAAGCAGTAGAATCTGGGGACCGAGCTTGGCTCGGAGGAAAATTACACATTGGTAGCCTACTTTAACCACGTCAGGTGCGATCACACTGGGAATCTATGTTATAGAAATGGTTATACAACTCGTGTTTCGCAATAATAAGAAAAAGTCAGCAATCCAAAGCGACTTCGACGGTAGAGTTTGCCTCTGATTTGCACTAGTCGTTCCGCAATATTGTACTCAATATTTTTAAAAAATGGTAATGAGTTGCTACAGTTTTAAATTTCAGAAAATTGGATTTCCAATTTAATTTGTGGGAGAGCTTGCTCATTGATTTGTTGAGTTTGTTAAATAAATATTTTACACAGCGAATAAAAAGTCAGGACCCCCCCTTAATTTTGTTTTATTTGTTACTATAACCTAATATCCTTTGGGAAGTGATAGTAACTTAAAGTTTGGTATTTTTAGTCATTTTTTAAAATTTTGAGTGTCCCACAAAAATAAGGGATTATGGGGGCAGCTCAAAAATTGTAAATGTAAATAAACCCCCTTTGAGAGGCCACTCATTTTAAAGAAATGTAAAAACGTAGATAAATGGTGAAAATTAGAAACCGCTATCTCTTCCCTAACCAAAATGGCAGCCAGTCAAAATTCCCAAATATTGTATTCAAATCTGGAAGACAAATCTTGGGGACATTCGACATTTTTAACAGTGACAAAAGATAGTACACCTGAAGTTAAATATCACAATGCGAATGTAATCAGTTCATTTTAACTTAGTAAAAGTAAAGATAAAACTACAAAATTGCCTTCCATATATGAATATAAGTTTTTTTGAGGAATTTTGGCAGGCTGCCATTTTGGTGAGGGAAGAGTCTCTAATTTTCGCCATTTATCTAAATTTTTACAGTTTTTTTTATCAGTGGTCTCTTAAAGAGAGATTACATTTAACATTTTTGCGTGGCCGCCAAAATCCCCTTTTTTGGGTGACAATAACAATTTTAAAAGATACAACACCTTAAGTTACTATCACAACCCAAAATATATTAGTTTATATTACCAAATAAAAAAATGTAAGGGGGGGGTTCCTGACTTTTTATTTGCCCTGTATAGCCGCATTTCAAGTTCCACGACGGAATTGTCTCAGTGTAGTTGCACTTTGACAGCTCACTGTTTGTTTTTGAACAGCTGTTATGATTATTTTATTTGAAAATTCATACGCTAATGTAAAATTTCATTTGTAAATGGGGTTTCTAGCAAAATTTTAGTTTTCCTTTGGTTATGGATTTTTCTAATCGATTTATGAGGCCCAAAACCCCTTATTTTTAAACAAAGATCTTCTGCAGGATTCCGAGATCCATTGTGTACACATACACATTGCTAGTTTTTGAGTATATAGACTATATCAGTACAAAGACTATGTCTCATGCAGGGGCTGTAGAAGGAAATATAGATTACTAATGACAAATGCAGTACAGTTGACTATTTGATTTCCTAGTATCACACCAGGCTTATAAAGACATTATACTATCTCAGATATAGATTACTAATGACAGATGTAGTACAGTTGACCATTTGATTTCCTAGTATCACACCAGGTTATAAAGACATTATACTATCTCAGATATAGATATTTTCAACCCTCAAATTGTTTATCAACGCTCATACTGGACTTTCAGTAAATACACTAACAAATATTTAGTCGATTTTAAAATTATACACAAATATTTTGGGACTAATATTCTTAATTCTATTTCCTTTACACCTAATCGTCCGAGATCAGCCGTTCAGAAATGGTAAATCCTAAAAGGTCTCGTGTATTTTTGCGGGTGGATTGCAATTTTTTTATGTTATATTTTTTTTAATCTGACTCCCTTTTTTCACTAGGACAATCGAATTGTTGCTGTGGGTGTTATCAGTAGACTGCGGTCGCACGTCCGGCTGTTATCTGTCAGACCTCGATATAGGTCAAGCCCGCACATGTCGCCTGTACTCAACCGCTGTAGGCAGCGGCTATTAATAGTCATAGCAAATATACCTTTAATAACCTAATATTAACAGCACGATGTATATTGGGAGGAAGGTTTTTGCATACAATTAAAAGCAATTAAAAACGGAAAGGATCGTCTATCATAGCTTAATCATTTCTGAACTTGTTCTTAATAAGTAAAATGGAAAATTAAGTTTATGACTACATTGATTAAGATGATTTAAATGTCATTATAAGGAGTGATATAGGCTAGGCTACCCGTAAGATGTAGTTTTACTTCTCGTTGGAGTATTGTTACGAAAATGTAGGAAACGGGGTCACAGTCTAATGCGATTGCACTTTTAATGCTAAAGGTTACACACTTAGGTTTTATGTATCGTATTATGTAAATTACGGTACTTCATGAGAAGTAAAAATGTTATCTCGAGACAATATCTGGTGTTTAGTTAGTATAGTTTATCAACTATTTTATAAATTTACTTCCTATCACACATCAGCTTTAAAACTATGTGAATTCTAGAAATTGTATTGATAAACAAATTTTGTAGTCTTACTCTCGAATGTTAATTAGTTAATTTGCTTATGTATTATATAGGATTTTCAAAAATAAAAGGTTCTATTATACAATTTTGCGTCTTGCGCCATTATTTTTATTGAATATTCCGATTTGTAAATGGAACTTGCAATATTTTGTTATAATTATTTTACCCATAAAGATACAGCTGAATAATAAAGTTGTCTAAGTAATTTTTTGTTTTTATTCACAAATTTACGAATAGTTAGTTGATATTAAAGTTTTACAACCATTTTATTTTATATGTTATAATGATTCTTGAACCCTTACGTAAAGAAAATAGATTTGAATACTAAACTCGTAGAGAACCTTGCGTAGATTTAACTGTGAATAGTGCCTCGAAGAAATTTCTCATTTGTCTATTATGTGTTTTGTTTTGTAAAAATATTTTTTACTCTACCTCCTTACTGGGTTGAAAAGTAAGTGTTATAGGGATAGGAATTTTTAAACTCCGTCTCGTTCAAAAAATATATTTTTTTACACTTATTCTCTATAGTTCGAAATACCCTTTTCTGTTTGCGCTGGACCAAAATACCAGTGGTGTGTAGTCGACAGTTATGCTGCTCTAGCAGAGTGATCGGGTAGTGCGCTACAAGATGGAAGGCTCAGACAAGAGCACCGCCATGGGACTGTTCTTCTCGCTGAAGCCGTTGCTGCTGACGGTGAAGACGTCGCCGTCGGTGGAGACGCTCGATACCGAGGCCGTGGACGCGGACGATGGAGGGGGTAGTGAGGCCGCGGGGGCCGAGGCCCCGCCCCCCTCCAGCGCCAGGCTGAGGCTACGCCGCCGCTCCAGCATGAACGACCTGGACAAGTTGCGGGGCACGCAGACGCTGGCCGACCGCAAACTGGGGTTGGCCGGTTAGTTGTTTACATAGGACAATATACAGGGTGTCCCGTAAGTAAGTGGGCAAACTTCAGAGTTTGGTTGCTTGTGTCGAAATAAGAAAAAAAGTTCCCATAAACATGGGTCCTAAAACGCTTAGTTTGCCGCCTTTCATCAGTCTGTATGAGTTTTTAAATAATTAATCATCTCTTAGTAATTTCTTAAGTTGTCAACTTCAATTCTAGTACATGTATGACGGCTAATAAGACCTATTTTATTGTCAAGTATAAAGTTTATACTTTGTACTATTTCAAAATGGTGGCCCACGAAACACAATAAAATGTGCAATTTTATCCTCTAAAAGATGATGTGAAGATGATTAAGATCAGATCACTAATAAATGACGTATTGCAATTTTCTTTAATAACTACATATTAATTTTGTGCTAATCATAATACAAAACAGCGTAGATATCCAGGAAAATTGCAATAAATAACTTATTAATGATCTGGATCTTAGTCATCTGTACACGATCTTTTAGAGTATAACATTGCACATATTTTTTGTGTTTATTAAATGTTTTGTAAAATTTACAGTTTTTGAGATAATAAGCTATTATCAAAATAGCGATAGCAAAACAAAAAATGGCCGCCATTTTGAAATGGTACAAAGAGAAACTTGATACTCAATACTGAAATAGGTTTTATTAGCCGTCATACATGTACTAAGTTTGAAATTGACACCTTAAAAATTATTAAGATATTATTATTATGTAAAAAACGTATACAGACATACGGACGTAAAACTATACGTTATAAGACGCATGTTTATAATAACAGTTTTTTTACCCAAGCAACCAACATTTTAAGTTTGGCCACTTACTTACGGGACACCCTGTTAAAAAAATACGTATTTTCTAACATACATTTATGGTGCCTAGTGACAGGGTAAATTTAAATTCTCATCCAGTTTTTATTCAAAGAAACATGTTGTTAATATAAAACAATTTGGATAAATGTTGTTGTATGAAAAGTAAAATTTTACCAAATTCTACTCTGGTATTTTGTGCGCTGAACTGACTTTTGTCCACGTCATCCCGAAGAAAAAGCTTGAAAGCGATCGATTCTTGAGTTCAAGTTTATTCTTGAGTCAGGCGGATATAGCGTCGCTATGACAACAAGCAATCAAATAATCTTGCCACCAACAAGAATAAACCAATATTCTCTTAATTAAATTGTGCAGCAGTTTTATTTTTAGCTCGGAAAATTTCAAGGAAGTTTTCCTTGTTGATTTACTTGGCTCTCTTTGCAGAAAAAGGACCGCCAGAAGGCCTTTTTCACCGTAGAAACTTAAACTCTATTTCCTATGAGACTAATGTTAATTTGAAACCTCGTAGCTCCTCAGCCTTATAATAAATAAAAATTAAAAAATCAGTTTTCAATTTTTGTCTGCGTGTAATGGGAATAAAACAATGTCCTCATCTTACACAATCGGCATGCGTGTTTCGACTTTATTGTAGCTTCTTTCATTGAAAATTTTATAACACCATATTACAAAGCAAGTACGGTATTCACTCCCTATAAGTACAAAGTACAAAGTTAGTACTATTTTTGAAAAATGTTGAGCTATAAAGTTTAAGTCGTCATCTACATTTAATATTTTTGCCCTCCTAACCTAGAAAAAGACCCGTCCCTCAACGTGCATCGGTGCACCTGGGATTAGGTGTCATCTTCAGGTGCTCCTTGCCCTGACTTTACTGTTCCGTCTCTCGCTCGGATAGCCACAGTCTGGCCGTGCTCGGAATATTGAGTAAACCAAATTTCCTTTCACAAAAAATAAATTTTAAACACTTTTTCCTGATTGTATAATTCGTTTTTACCGATTTTACTGACTTATTTTAGGCTAACTAAGTCACAAATAGGCCTACATGTATCATATTTATTTATTATTAAAACGGTAATGTATTATTAAAGCCTTTATTCGCGATATAATTAAATCCTATCATGATTTATTCCAAGGCTGATGCTAAAGTTTACATAATTGGTCGATTTAACTTACGTTTCTAAGCTTTTAATTACATTATTTGTTTAAAAGCTAGGCCCATGAGTTACGCTGTTATCGTTTTTTCCAGTTTTAAAATAAAATAAAACCTAACATCTCCAGTTCATTGACTTGCAGGATACTTGCATGTTAAGCAGTTCTATAATTTATACCCTTAGAAAAGACTTACAATAAGTAACACTTATTTTCAAAACCTCTCACCTAGACCTTTAACTCAAGTATTGGAATGTCGTCGATATAAAGGTTGAAAGTTGTCAGACTTATATAAACGTGATTCTTAAAACATCCTGGAATATATACCCTTTCACAGGTTAAAACTAATATGACTGACAACTAAATACTGTTATAGGAATGATAATGGAAGAGTATTGTAAGCAAAATTAACCCGGAATATTTTAGAAACGCTTTGAGCTATGTTCCCCTAGTTCGAATCCGTATAGTTTTGAGTGGAATTTTAGCGTGGGTATTTTGACAAAAATAACCTAAATAGTCAATAGAAACAGCATGCCGTCGTTTAGTTACATCCATGAAAACAACCTACAGGACTAAAAGAGAAATAAGGTGAATCAACCAAAACTTTTAATACGAAAATCTTATTAAGTTGGTATACAAAAGACGGCTTATATAGCAAATTAAATTCATAATTTATCCATATCAAATGTTAAATTTCACCTCTATTCGGTTTCGTAAATTTTTTTAATAAAATGCACGGATTAACTATTACTTGTAGCACCACTGACATGTTAGGTTCACAAAGAGTATGTTGAGGGCCCTTGGCGCGGTTCACCAGTCGAGCATGTGCTGTAGTGTCATTAGTGCGGTTACATTTCAGTGTCGAGGCTTTGGCTTCAGCAAGTGGTTCGGTTAACTAGTTGTTTGATTAGATTCTTATTATTTTTGATGAATGCAACACTTTCGTTTTCTCGAAAAATTTTCCACACAGTGGAAATTGCTTTTGGTTTTATACAAATATATTTGTTAGCGTTTAAATGTTTCACTGTAATGTTGTATTTTATTTTAAATGCTTACCAATAACTATTTTCCCCTGACAATATAAAGGCGATCTCTAAAAACAGTTTGGTGTCTTAAAGGCATTACAATATCAGAGAGCTTAGATAAAGGGCCTTGAGCGGTGATCACGGGGTTGCGTATGTGTCAAAAATAGTTTGGGATGTGTATGAGTATTTATCTACGAGTACATCAAAGCAGATGTATCATCCGTCTGCAATACATACACGAGGCTATAGCAAAGTAGTTGGGACTTACCACTATATGGACCGGTCCTCCTTCAGACAGCCCAGCTATTGGAGCGATTTTTCTGATCACGATCTCCGTAACAGTCATGCTCTGCTGGGTAACCCCGGCGTAGTGTACGTCCCCGATTCCTGCTTTATACCCAGTGAATATATTTCACACCTAAGTCGGTATCAATTACGATCTTCCTACATGCCATCTTTTGGGTCACCATGATGTTTTGGGTCTACATGACATTCACGGTCAGGTTGTAGGAGATTTTAAAGATCTCTCAGGTTTATCTGACTCCGCGGGCCCCGCAACTGTCCAGGCTCCGGCACCCTGGCAGGCAGCATCGGCGACCTGATGAACCTCAAGCGCTACGCGGGCCACGGCGGCGTCCAGTCGTCCAGCATGGAGTCCGTCATCGCCCGCACCATGCCGCTGTCCACCGTCACCTCCCCCGGGCCCGTGCCCACCCCCAGGACCAGGAAACTGCCAATGACTCCGCCCTCGCCCTCGCCCTCCTCCCCCCGGCGACCCCTCACCTGCAGCCAGCGCGCTGAGAGGTTCAGCCGACTGTTGGTCAAGCAGAAAACCATCACTAGTGTCGCCCTTATACGGTTCCGGACTCTGGTAAGTTGTTGATTTCGTTTTGAAGATATTTTTATGACTTTCCCTTATCTGAAACTCATCCTTTCTTCTCTGTCGATAAACAAGGACGCAATCGCTAAACTGTTGAAGTTTTGGATTTTTAACCATCCGGGCAGAGCCGCTTGGCCTCGTCTGCAAGAACGTAGTTTTTGAGCAGGCCTTCTGAGCAGAAGCAATTGCTTCTAATTGCTTATCACAAGCCCTCATTAGGAGGGACTCGGGAGGGAGTCCTTTCAATAGTCTACCCAACTTGACCCATGATAATCACGAATAACTAGATATATTAAGTAATCCCCCACCTGAAATCTAAAACGAAACTTTGTGAGAAGAATGCTTGAGTAGTGGTAAACTAGCAAAGAGGCATACTATTCGGCGCTTTTTCCCCATGTTATTCTTATGGGGATCAGTTTTTGCGCCGACACCCGATCCCGCCTATACTAATAAGCCACAAGTTTCCTTGTTGGCCTATATTAATACCCAACCCTTGCCTATATTAAATATATTGTCCCCATCCCTCCTCTATATTTTTTAAAATTAATTTTCAAATTCAGGCTAAAAAACTATCTTTAGTGTTTACGGTCCGATTTGTTTAAAACTTGGATATGTTATTGTCGTAGGCAAGTGTTTTAATAAATTACACTTACATTTCCCAAATTCACTATTACGGTCAAATTAAAAATTATTTTTGAAAAATACTGCCAATTGCCAACTTCTTTATTTACTGTCCGATTTGTCTGCAATTTGGATATGATATTGTCCTAGGCAAATGTTTTAATAAATTTCACTTACATATCCCAAATTCACTATTATGGTCAAATTAAAAAATATTTTTGAAAAATACTGCCAATTGCCAACCTCTTTATTTACTGTCCGATTTGTTTAAAATTTAGATATGTTATTGTCCTAGGCAAGTGTTTTAATAAATTCCACTTACATTTCCCAAATTCACTATTACGGTCAAATTAAAAAATATTTTTTGAAAAATACTGCCAATTGCCAACTTCTTTATTTACTGTCCGATTTATTTAAAATTTGGATATGTTATTGTCGCAGGCAAGTGTTTTAATGAATTCCACTTACATATCCCAAATTCACTATTACGGTCAAATTAAAAAATATTTTTGAAAAATACTGCCAATTGCCACCTTCTTTATTTACTGTCCGATTTGTTTAAAACTTGGATATGTTATTGTCGTAGGCAAGTGTTTTAATAAATTACACTTACATTTCCCAAATTCACTATTACGGTCAAATTAAAAATTATTTTTGAAAAATACTGCCAATTGCCAACTTCTTTATTTACTGTCCGATTTATTTAAAATTTGGATATGTTATTGTTGTAGGCTAGTGTATATGCACCATCCACATTTTACAAATATTGCGGTTAAATTTTAAAAAATTTGGAAAAATACTGCCAATTGGCAACTTCTTTATTTATGGTCTGATTTGTTTAAAATTTATATATGTCATTATTCTAGGCTATTGTATATGTACACACCATCCACATTTCCCAAATTCACCATTACGGTCAAATTAAAAAATATTTTTGAAAAGTACTGCCAATTGCCAACTTCTTTATTTACTGTCTGATTTGTTTAAAATTTAGATATGTTATTGTTGTAGGCTAGTGTATATGCACCATCCACATTTTACAAATATTGCGGTTAAATTTTAAAATATTTTTGAAAAATACTGCCAATTGCCAACTTCTTTATTTACTGTTCGATTTGTTTAAAATTTGGATATGTTATTGTTGTAGGCTAATGTATATGCACCATCCACATTTTACAAATATTGCGGTTAAATTTTAAAAAATTTGGAAAAATACTGCCAATTGGCAACTTCTTTATTTATGGTCTGATTTGTTTAAAATTTATATATGTCATTATTCTAGGCTGGTGTATATGTACCATCCACATTTGACAAATTAACTATAATGGTCAAATTTAAAAAATATTTTGAAAAATATACAATTTCAAACTTCTTTATTTACGGATATGTTATAGCTCTTATATAGGTAACAAGACCACACTACCACACGTTCCATTACCCCCTACAATACAGTATTTTGTCTGTTTGTTTATTTTGCTGTAATCCCAAAAACTGACTGTTTATTGTCCGATTTGCCTACACTTTGGATATTGTCCTAAGCATTTATTGTCTGATTTATTTTTGGATATGTTATAGCCCCCAACTATTATATCTAAAATTACAATATTATTTCCACCTATAATACAGTTGTTTGTTTTGCCGCAACCTAAAAACTAACATTGGTATTTGTGTTTTTACAAAACTATATTTTGTAAATTACTACCAATAACTCCTTTATTTACTTTTCGACTTGTTATATCCCCCCATTTCTAAATTTACCATATATTTTGTCCCTTTTAGTGCTGTTTTGTCGTAACCAAACTTTGGATGCAATATATTACTGGCCATTGCATAAGTAAATACCCCATTTCCAAATTCACTATTACGGTTGGATTAAAAAAAATAAATACAAGCTTATTATATACATCCAGCTGATAAGTAATATATATCTACAATTATGGTCAGAACAAATTTTGGATATGTTTTAAGCCAGCAAAAAATAAATTTTTAAAACCCAAAACAACTAAACACAAAACACTAATCTTTCTTTGTGCTTGTTTGGAGTAGTCTTTATTTTATCCAACTTAATTTTAATTTTGTAGTTAAAATCAAACTTCCCACATTCTAGCTCCCTTTCCAGCCAGTGGTTGGAGACATAAAGGTTACGAATATTTTCAAACTGTACAATATATCTTTTTCTACCCCTATGTTGGACTTGTTTAATAGCGCACCATATTCCAAATCCTCCAGTCTACTACATTCTTTAATATCTTGCATCTCTATGTCTTCTTGTCCAACATTGTTACGGAAACTTTCTATTTTTGGAAAGGAATTGCCATAAAATGTTGCGGTTCCGTTAGTGTTAAAGCTTGCAAGTGGCTCGTTGGTAGGTAGATAAATAATGTCCAAATCACCACCGTATGGCAACACGCTATAACCTTGCCTATTCTTATTTATCTCTATAAATACAGTTTTACAGACACCTTTAACATAGTATACACCCCTCCGTCCTTTTCTGCCAACACTCCCACAAACTTGTTGTTTACTACAAACGCATACACATAATGCTCTAGATCCTCGTCGCAGGAAGTAATCTTTTAATTTATCCTCTCTTTCCCTTCTTTCTTTAGCCAACTGTGCTTTGTATTCCTCTGCAACAGCATTTTCCACATATTCCAATGTCTTCTAATTCCAGTTTCCTCTTTTTGGAACAACTCTCTAAGAAAGGCTTGGAAAGTGGCTCTATTTCTTTAATAGTGTATGGGTACAGTTTATTGGTCCGGCTTCTTAAAACGTAGGGAGTAAGGTTAGGACTTTCCACTAAGCCTAATTCTTCTAAATTGATGGAGAAAGGTGTATTTAATGTGCCCCCAGATTTGATGTAACACTTATGCTTTACACTTATGGCATCCTCCTCTATTACCTCTACATAGTTGGTAAACAGTTAAAGCTAAATGCAGATAGAGCATACTTTATTAACTTTTCCCTTTGTGTACTATCTTTTGGCAGTTTTAGTTGTACTCCAGTTATCTTCCCCCAATATGCGTATTGTAATAAATCGTTAAACACTAGACAACAACTGTTTTGTAATTGATTGGCAACTTTCACCCACATCTTATGCAGAGGTACAGCATAGAATGGAGCATTTTGAAAGTACCGTTTGTTGTCTTCTATTAGACTTAAACAATCTCTTAAAGGTTCAAACCCCTTACCAAAACCTCTACAATAGTTATAGATTGTTGCCTCTAACCTTGTTATTCCATTCTCTCTAGCTAGTTTAGACGAGAACGTTTCTTTTAGTCTCGCATCTGGACAGTTTACAAAGTTTATTATATGGTTTCCTATACTTTTAATTACTCCAGGGCTTGTAATCTGGCATATAAATTTATTATATATTTTTACCCTGCTATTTACATTAAACCATGTTAAACAGTCTTTACTAACATTATCTACAATAACATTATATCCATTCGCCCCTTGGTAGCAAAAGTTTTCTGTAAGATATTGGCACATTTCCTCTTTATTAAATATTCCAGCCAAATCTAGTGTTATATCGAAATCCATAAGATCTTGCAGTATCTTTGGAAGATCTTCCAACAAATCCTTAATTTTAACATTTGCAAGCTCTATTTTATAGGGAATTGCTATAGGATCATCATACTTTTGTTTAATTTGGTCAATATCTTTCTTTATTATTTGTAACACACCCTCGCTTTGGGAGAATGGTAGTTTGGCCACAACACCATGTCGAGCTAAAGAGAACTTTTTAAATATTCCTCGTAAGTAGCTATTAAACGAGCCACATATTTCCTTCTTAACTTTAAATTTATTCCGAACATCCCCATCACAATCCGCAACATTGGTTATCTTAACTAACATCCGCTATAGATGTTAAGTTATTTAATTTTGGTTCACCCTCGCAATAGTTTATATTACCTATGTCTGTAAGAAGGTTATTATTACGTAGATTTTCTAATAAAAACCATATACCGAATCTTTCGTTAGTAGGTTTAATACAATTCCCCAAAAAATGGCTAACAGAGTACATTTCTTTTATACAAAAAGTAGCGGAAACATGTAAACAGGACAGATTACACTATAGGCATATAGAGGTTGTAAATATATATTGTATATAAACATAGGCGAGCGGTAAGTGTAACATGTAAGTGGACACCCACATGCAAATATGGAATACCCACAAATTCGACTAAATAAGTTTATAGTCTCAATATAATTAACACATTAACATTAGTACCCAAATTGTCGAAATTCTATAATTCTATTCTTAGTCCTTGTATTAGGTTTTGTACTATTAAACCCAACATCCTGTGCAGTAGAGTAATATATGTATTTAATACAGATACGCACATTCTACAAGACCCATACATCTGTTGTATAAGCAGCAGAATAGACGTCTCATTGTGTTGTTGTAAAGTAAAACATAAATGTAAATTGTGCTGGATACAACCGGCCAGATATTAGACAGGAAATGTGTTGGAAGTGTATTGCCAAATAGTAAGACAAACACCACATAGTGCAGCACGTAATCAATCCATTACTATTTAGACAAAGGTCAGTATTGGTACAACATCCGATATATTAGCCAAACCCACAATCAAACTTGGAAAACAAACAGCAAAAGATAAATATTATAGTAACAGAAATAGTAAGAGTATAAGGACATAGTAATATTTAAAGTTTATAAAACAACACAAATGCAGAGACACAATAAATAACACACTCCAACACATTTGGACACAGGCACAGATACTGGTTTACATCCATTTAACACAACTTTACACGTTCTGTCAACCGACACAAAAAATAGTTTGTAAATTGTGTAAGAAATATATGTAATATAAACAAATTTAACACAATCATAACATTGTCCACAATGTTATGATTGTGTTAAATTTGTTTATATTACATATATTTCTTACACAATTTACAAACTATTTTTTGTGTCGGTTGACAGAACGTGTAAAGTTGTGTTAAATGGATGTAAACCAGTATCTGTGCCTGTGTCCAAATGTGTTGGAGTGTGTTATTTATTGTGTCTCTGCATTTGTGTTGTTTTATAAACTTTAAATATTACTATGTCCTTATACTCTTACTATTTCTGTTACTATAATATTTATCTTTTGCTGTTTGTTTTCCAAGTTTGATTGTGGGTTTGGCTAATATATCGGATGTTGTACCAATACTGACCTTTGTCTAAATAGTAATGGATTGATTACGTGCTGCACTATGTGGTGTTTGTCTTACTATTTGGCAATACACTTCCAACACATTTCCTGTCTAATATCTGGCCGGTTGTATCCAGCACAATTTACATTTATGTTTTACTTTACAACAACACAATGAGACGTCTATTCTGCTGCTTATACAACAGATGTATGGGTCTTGTAGAATGTGCGTATCTGTATTAAATACATATATTACTCTACTGCACAGGATGTTGGGTTTAATAGTACAAAACCTAATACAAGGACTAAGAATAGAATTATAGAATTTCGACAATTTGGGTACTAATGTTAATGTGTTAATTATATTGAGACTATAAACTTATTTAGTCGAATTTGTGGGTATTCCATATTTGCATGTGGGTGTCCACTTACATGTTACACTTACCGCTCGCCTATGTTTATATACAATATATATTTACAACCTCTATATGCCTATAGTGTAATCTGTCCTGTTTACATGTTTCCGCTACTTTTTGTATAAAAGAAATGTACTCTGTTAGCCATTTTTTGGGGAATTGTATTAAACCTACTAACGAAAGATTCGGTATATGGTTTTTATTAGAAAATCTACGTAATAATAACCTTCTTACAGACATAGGTAATATAAACTATTGCGAGGGTGAACCAAAATTAAATAACTTAACATCTATAGCGGATGTTAGTTAAGATAACCAATGTTGCGGATTGTAATGGGGATGTTCGGAATAAATTTAAAGTTAAGAAGGAAATATGTGGCTCGTTTAATAGCTACTTACGAGGAATATTTAAAAAGTTCTCTTTAGCTCGACATGGTGTTGTGGCCAAACTACCATTCTCCCAAAGCGAGGGTGTGTTACAAATAATAAAGAAAGATATTGACCAAATTAAACAAAAGTATGATGATCCTATAGCAATTCCCTATAAAATAGAGCTTGCAAATGTTAAAATTAAGGATTTGTTGGAAGATCTTCCAAAGATACTGTAAGATCTTATGGATTTCGATATAACACTAGATTTGGCTGGAATATTTAATAAAGAGGAAATGTGCCAATATCTTACAGAAAACTTTTGCTACCAAGGGGCGAATGGATATAATGTTATTGTAGATAATGTTAGTAAAGACTGTTTAACATGGTTTAATGTAAATAGCAGGGTAAAAATATATAATAAATTTATATGCCAGATTACAAGCCCTGGAGTAATTAAAAGTATAGGAAACCATATAATAAACTTTGTAAACTGTCCAGATGCGAGACTAAAAGAAACGTTCTCGTCTAAACTAGCTAGAGAGAATGGAATAACAAGGTTAGAGGCAACAATCTATAACTATTGTAGAGGTTTTGGTAAGGGGTTTGAACCTTTAAGAGATTGTTTAAGTCTAATAGAAGACAACAAACGGTACTTTCAAAATGCTCCATTCTATGCTGTACCTCTGCATAAGATGTGGGTGAAAGTTGCCAATCAATTACAAAACAGTTGTTGTCTAGTGTTTAACGATTTATTACAATACGCATATTGGGGGAAGATAACTGGAGTACAACTAAAACTGCCAAAAGATAGTACACAAAGGGAAAAGTTAATAAAGTATGCTCTATCTGCATTTAGCTTTAACTGTTTACCAACTATGTAGAGGTAATAGAGGAGGATGCCATAAGTGTAAAGCATAAGTGTTACATCAAATCTGGGGGCACATCAAATACACCTTTCTCCATCAATTTAGAAGAATTAGGCTTAGTGGAAAGTCCTAACCTTACTCCCTACGTTTTAAGAAGCCGGACCAATAAACTGTACCCATACACTATTAAAGAAATAGAGCCACTTTCCAAGCCTTTCTTAGAGAGTTGTTCCAAAAAGAGGAAACTGGAATTAGAAGACATTGGAATATGTGGAAAATGCTGTTGCAGAGGAATACAAAGCACAGTTGGCTAAAGAAAGAAGGGAAAGAGAGGATAAATTAAAAGATTACTTCCTGCGACGAGGATCTAGAGCATTATGTGTATGCGTTTGTAGTAAACAACAAGTTTGTGGGAGTGTTGGCAGAAAAGGACGGAGGGGTGTATACTATGTTAAAGGTGTCTGTAAAACTGTATTTATAGAGATAAATAAGAATAGGCAAGGTTATAGCGTGTTGCCATACGGTGGTGATTTGGACATTATTTATCTACCTACCAACGAGCCACTTGCAAGCTTTAACACTAACGGAACCGCAACATTTTATGGCAATTCCTTTCCAAAAATAGAAAGTTTCCGTAACAATGTTGGACAAGAAGACATAGAGATGCAAGATATTAAAGAATGTAGTAGACTGGAGGATTTGGAATATGGTGCGCTATTAAACAAGTCCAACATAGGGGTAGAAAAAGATATATTGTACAGTTTGAAAATATTCGTAACCTTTATGTCTCCAACCACTGGCTGGAAAGGGAGCTAGAATGTGGGAAGTTTGATTTTAACTACAAAATTAAAATTAAGTTGGATAAAATAAAGACTACTCCAAACAAGCACAAAGAAAGATTAGTGTTTTGTGTTTAGTTGTTTTGGGTTTTAAAAATTTATTTTTTGCTGGCTTAAAACATATCCAAAATTTGTTCTGACCATAATTGTAGATATATATTACTTATCAGCTGGATGTATATAATAAGCTTGTATTTATTTTTTTTAATCCAACCGTAATAGTGAATTTGGAAATGGGGTATTTACTTATGCAATGGCCAGTAATATATTGCATCCAAAGTTTGGTTACGACAAAACAGCACTAAAAGGGACAAAATATATGGTAAATTTAGATATGGGGGGATATAACAAGTCGAAAAGTAAATAAAGGAGTTATTGGTAGTAATTTACAAAATATAGTTTTGTAAAAACACAAATACCAATGTTAGTTTTTAGGTTGCGGCAAAACAAACAACTGTATTATAGGTGGAAATAATATTGTAATTTTAGATATAATAGTTGGGGGCTATAACATATCCAAAAATAAATCAGACAATAAATGCTTAGGACAATATCCAAAGTGTAGGCAAATCGGACAATAAACAGTCAGTTTTTGGGATTACAGCAAAATAAACAAACAGACAAAATACTGTATTGTAGGGGGTAATGGAACGTGTGGTAGTGTGGTCTTGTTACCTATATAAGAGCTATAACATATCCGTAAATAAAGAAGTTTGAAATTGTATATTTTTCAAAATATTTTTTAAATTTGACCATTATAGTTAATTTGTCAAATGTGGATGGTACATATACACCAGCCTAGAATAATGACATATATAAATTTTAAACAAATCAGACCATAAATAAAGAAGTTGCCAATTGGCAGTATTTTTCCAAATTTTTTAAAATTTAACCGCAATATTTGTAAAATGTGGATGGTGCATATACATTAGCCTACAACAATAACATATCCAAATTTTAAACAAATCGAACAGTAAATAAAGAAGTTGGCAATTGGCAGTATTTTTCAAAAATATTTTAAAATTTAACCGCAATATTTGTAAAATGTGGATGGTGCATATACACTAGCCTACAACAATAACATATCTAAATTTTAAACAAATCAGACAGTAAATAAAGAAGTTGGCAATTGGCAGTATTTTTCAAAAATATTTTTTAATTTGACCGTAATGGTGAATTTGGGAAATGTGGATGGTGTGTACATATACAATAGCCTAGAATAATGACATATATAAATTTTAAACAAATCAGACCATAAATAAAGAAGTTGCCAATTGGCAGTATTTTTCCAAATTTTTTAAAATTTAACCGCAATATTTGTAAAATGTGGATGGTGCATATACACTAGCCTACAACAATAACATATCCAAATTTTAAATAAATCGGACAGTAAATAAAGAAGTTGGCAATTGGCAGTATTTTTCAAAAATAATTTTTAATTTGACCGTAATAGTGAATTTGGGAAATGTAAGTGTAATTTATTAAAACACTTGCCTACGACAATAACATATCCAAGTTTTAAACAAATCGGACAGTAAATAAAGAAGGTGGCAATTGGCAGTATTTTTCAAAAATATTTTTTAATTTGACCGTAATAGTGAATTTGGGATATGTAAGTGGAATTTATTAAAACACTTGCCTGCGACAATAACATATCCAAATTTTAAATAAATCGGACAGTAAATAAAGAAGTTGGCAATTGGCAGTATTTTTCAAAAAATATTTTTTAATTTGACCGTAATAGTGAATTTGGGAAATGTAAGTGGAATTTATTAAAACACTTGCCTAGGACAATAACATATCTAAATTTTAAACAAATCGGACAGTAAATAAAGAGGTTGGCAATTGGCAGTATTTTTCAAAAATATTTTTTAATTTGACCATAATAGTGAATTTGGGATATGTAAGTGAAATTTATTAAAACATTTGCCTAGGACAATATCATATCCAAATTGCAGACAAATCGGACAGTAAATAAAGAAGTTGGCAATTGGCAGTATTTTTCAAAAATAATTTTTAATTTGACCGTAATAGTGAATTTGGGAAATGTAAGTGTAATTTATTAAAACACTTGCCTACGACAATAACATATCCAAGTTTTAAACAAATCGGACCATAAACACTAAAGATAGTTTTTTAGCCTGAATTTGAAAATTAATTTTAAAAAATATAGAGGAGGGATGGGGACAATATATTTAATATAGGCAAGGGTTGGGTATTAATATAGGCCAACAAGGAAACTTGTGGCTTATTAGTATAGGCGGGATCGGGTGTCGGCGCAAAAACAGATCCCCATAAGAATAACATGGGGAAAAAGCGCCGAATAGTATGCCTCTTTGCTAGTTTACCACTACTTGCTTGCCATAGTGAATACCCTGAAAACAGCTTCATGTGAGAAAGATTATTTTTGTTGTAATAAACTAGACCTCCGAACAATAAAACAAAATTGGACAGTTATCGTGAAAATGAACATTCAATCAAATCAATTCCAGGAACATTCGCTACGTTTGCTCTAAAACATCGATCTCGATCGTAAATTTATTTTGACACAATTTTATGTGTGTTTGAAGATAATTTTCCTTGCAAATTTTGGAAACATAAGAGAGAATTATATACAAACCAATGGTAAGAACTTTTGGAAAGGTAACTTAAACAATATCCGAGGTCTGTTTTAGTATGACCCAATTCATCCAGGAATCATACGTTTTGATTTACATTTATTCAGCATTCGTAGAATGAACGTCAACGATTGCTGGGAAACCAATGTTAATCACTTTCAAAACATTTTCTAATAATTACATATTACTCTGTATTGTTTTATATGTTTAACGGTTTACATTTATTCAGCATTCGTAAAATGAACGTCAGCGATTGCTGGGAAACCAATGTTAATCAGTTTCGAAACATTTACTAATAATTACATATTACTCTGTATTGTTTTATATGTTTAACGGTTAAGTATTTTACCATTTAAGTTTCCTAGTATATGATCAAAAACTACCAGTTGTGGTGGAGCTGTCAACGTCGTCTCAAGGCCAAAGTTCGTGGCAAAACCGGCGATGAATCGAACGGTCGTAACATGCGATCTCAGTGTATATAACATAGATGGTTTATAACTGCCTTATAACTGAAGAGAATAAGTCGTGTTATCTCTATTTGATGATTATACGTTCTGCGAAATAGACGTCGTGGGTATTTCTGCTACTTCTATAGTTTGTACAATTTTGAACAATTTAATGACAGGCATCTGGCAAAACTTTGCTAAATTGTATTACTCAACTGAAGATGCCATGATATATGTTGTGTGATTTTGAATTAGCGATAGTAAGTTTAAATACACTGCAATGTGTCAGTATAATTTCAGAAAACATTAATTCGTAATTAGTGTCCTGATTGATACACGGATTTCTAATTCGTCTACTGTTAGTGATAAAAAGTTTTTTTGTTATAAATATTTATAACGAAGTAAATTATTTTATTTGTTCACTTTCATTCATTCTAAACTCTTATAACAATTCTACAAACAATCTAAGGTTCTAAACAAATTTAAAGAGGACTTTCATAATAATATAATGGGGTAAGATTGCAGATCTCACGGTTTAGTTTTTCTTTTTAACATTTTTTTGACGTTTAGAGAGACCGTTTAGTTTTTTGACGTTTAGTTCCTAGTAGTACTAAAAATTGCACGTTACCGTGATAAACACTTCTCACGCAAGGAATTGTGTTTGAGTTTCCAATCCAAGCTCAGCCCAGGAATTAATCCTCTAACGTAACTCTCCTCGTATTGCGTTTCCATCGAAACTTCAGAAACCTCTCACTAAAAGCCCCAACATTTTCGTAACATATGAACAAACTTTGAATATTTAAAATAATTGTCGTTATAACGGTTAACAGAATTTGGTTGCTTAACTCGTAAACAAGTTTTAGGTGTTGAAAACATTGCACATTTAATTTATTCATTTTAATGCGTTTGTTTTACGATTATGAAGTAAATTCAAATAATTTAAATACCAAGCCCTTTATTTAGTGTTGAAAGTTATTCGGTTATATTCGCTTATCTGGAGTTTCGAGAGTTATGGGGGGGTAGGAAGACGGTCTGGCATGGCAGCCACGCCGCCTGTACTGCCACCGCTTCCGGGGCGGCATTTTAAGCAGCTGGTCTCGGGTAAACATGAACCCCCCTCGGGTCATCGATAATCAGTGAGGAAACTTAGTTTAGTTTAGAAGGGATCATTTAAGTCGAAATTCCTCTAAAAACTGTATTTAAAGATATGGAAGTTGTGAAGATACGTTAACACCTTTAACGTACGCAGTTGGAACTATTAAGATGTTGAATTTAATATTTAGAGTAATTTTCAGGCGTCACTTACCTTGTTTGTGTTCTGGGACTTGCCAATAACAATGTATACAATTGCAAACACGAAGCGGGAAAAAATCAACCACAAATTAGATATAGTTGTAGGAGTTTGACCCGCGTGCGGAAAAAATTAAAAGTCGACATAACCCTGATGAAATGGATTGTAGGACCCAGGGTATACCGATCAACGGTCGGTTGAAATATATTTTTGGCTTGCTGGCCTCCCTGGCCCTCGTTAGTGCTGGGACCCTCAGTCAAGCCGTCAAAAACAGGTATACGACAATCGGATCTCCGCCTCAATCGTTTACGTCGAAATTAGTTTCACGTTACAGTCATGTTATATTATTTTTAATGCACTTCTTATACTGACACTACGTTTTCAGGCAAGCCAAAAACTTCTGCGGAAATATAATTATGAAAATTATCGAACACATACGAGACACATTTTATATCACACTATAATTAAGTATTATTTTTACATTAACACGGTATATTCATAACACGGTATTATAATACGGTATATTCTATATAAAATCTGTGGTTTCAGTAATCATAACCAAACTAAATCACAATTGAATAAAACAGAACAAAATATGAATTTTAGGTTGGAATACCCTATTTAGTAATATCACGTTTACATATCCTTTTAAATCATCACACCAAGCATGAAAATCGGTTCAGTAGTTCCTTCGACTTCGCCCTTGATAAAAGCCCACTTTGGACGTTTTTCTCATGTCACACGAAACGTTGGATTGATTTCCGAGACGATTGTATGCGTTTTGTTCGTGTTTCGTGTGCGTAATTATGGCTATGTTATTGTCAAGTCCTGCATAACAAATAAGCTACGCTCAAAAATACATATAAAAATGGAAGATACTTTACTATGAACACTTTATTTCGATAATTTTTAATTTCAAAGAATATACGTGATTTATTACATTGTAAGAAACCTTCTTGTAAAGTAGAAATCAGGTGTTATATAAGTTAGTTATATTTATTTTAGTTGATATGAAATCACACTTGATAAGGAGGGAGGTTCGTTATCTTCTGAAACAGGTAAACTATATGAGTAAATTAAAGTTATATTACGTTAGTATGTTGCAGAGAACAACAGTAGAGCATAACTTAACGGCCTTAACATCAAACAAGATTAGTTAAAAAAGAAATTATTGTATGTTATTTATTAAGCCACCATTACCAACTAAATCCACTATTCTAAAACTGTAATTGGCAGTTTAAGGACCAAAGTCCTCAGTGTCTAAATGTAAAGTGTGGGTTTCTTCACATAAAGTAACTAAAGTTAGTTATTAAAATGGATCATTAAATAGTAACGCTTAGTTAAGCGGATGTTAGCTATCGAGATTCCAATAGTGCACCACTTAAAAGTTGGTAATAATGATTTTGCAGTTATATTTGAACCAGAAAAGTTTTTACTAACTTAAAACCTACTCCTGACATGTGATATCTAACAATTTATAATAGCTTTCAAACGGTTAGTAAAGTTTTACCTACAACAATAATTTGAAAATAAGTTTAAATATAATTCTAAGTTCAGCCTCATGGGTTTATCCTGGCATTATAAATATTAGCCTATAGAGTCCGATTTGAATGTCATGATGACCCCTCCCCCAATACGAAGTATTGATAGCATCTTAGTATAATTTAACATTATCAACTAACGTTAAACTACGTATTTTTTAAACCGATCTTGTTAAAATTCCGCCTTCACCTTATTGAATGCTGTAATGATATAGGGTGCATTACATCCACCGATACACTTTGAAACCAGATTCCTCTCATAAAATTTAGACAAAGTTCCTGTTAAAAATGTGCCTAAAGTGCCTTTTGCCGTCTGCTGGTCTGTATACGATTCTTAAATAAATAAATCATACTTGAAGAACAATTGAGATATTTACTTGAATCTTAGAATTTATCTAGACACCAAAAAAGAGTAAATTTGCATGTCGTACAAATTTGGTTTAACTATTGTATGTTGGAGATCACACACCCCATACCTTATGTAGTATCTCAGCTACTCAAATTTGTTTAATAAAAGAGTGTTCAAATCTTGTGTAAAAATCATAAATAATGATTACGCAAAAGAAAAGCAATAACTTAGCTGAATGGTATGTGTAATCTTTAAAATATGTACATTAAAACATAAAATGATGTATTTTATGCCAACATACGTTTTTTTCTCAATAATTTGCCGTTTTTAAATTATTTATCTTTGCAGATTTAAAATGGCCGCCTTTTTGAAACGGTAAAGCTAGAAACGTCAAATTCACGATCAAGTTATTTATAAACAAATATTAGGCACGTGCCAAGTTTCGTATGTTAATCTCTAGTGGTCAGTTTTAATTGAAGAACCCATATCGACTTAAATACGGCAAAACAAGCACTTTATAACACATAACTCACCAGTATCCTTGTATTATATTTTTATGATAGAAATAAACTCCCGACGTTTTTCTAAGAATTGCATTGCGTCCTGCGAGGTTTTATTTTTTCAGTTTAGTAATTCATCTGTTTTTCTAATAACATTACTCAATTAACTTGGAATTTTAAGAGGTCGTACCATTGAATATACAGTAACCCTCGTATTTATAGATGCTTCATTACGGTATTTAAGGTGGATGCGCGATTACATTGTAAAGTATCGCACCGAATAAAAATCTTGTTTGGGTAGTAACATTCATCTTCCATAGCTCTTCTTATTGATTCTGAATTTTAAATTAATACATAAATCAATGAATCAGTTTAATTCGTCTTCGAAAGAGACCTTTCGATTAAAAAGATTCTCGTACAACTAAATAAATTTAAGGTTACACATTTAAGTAAATAAAAACATCAACGTATATAAATATGCAAAATTAAGTACAACTGATTAAGTTGTGAAATTAAAATTTGGAATCAGAGAAGTATTTTAATTTAAGATAGATATATATATACGCAAAAAATAGAAAAATAGAAAAACATTCTTATATGGAAAAACCAAATGAGCATATCACTTATTTATTTATGTATTTATATGAAAGTTGGTAAGTAGCTTTATGTGGTATTGAGAAACATATTCATGCATTGGAAATTCGCTGAGTATGCAGGTTTTCTGCAACGGGTGTAATTTAATATACTGTGTATTATATTTGCTGGGTATACGTTTAAATAGCTATATCTTTTGTTTTATCTAACTCTAAGTTGTACGACTCTACAAATAAGGGGATATTTAATAGTATATGATTGATTCTTTTGAAAACAGCTCTCTTTTGATTTGAGAGATGATGTGATTCATTTGGTATTTATTTTATAGTTCAATCAATTCTAGTAAAGAATACTAATGCGCGCCTTACCTTGGAACACTGCAACCCGTGCGCAGACATGTGTTCTTGTTTCATTTCAACAAGTACGGCGCCATAATAAATTTAACATCGTAGAGAGAGAAGTGGTTGTTTCAACAATTTTTAATATCGCAAAAAGTGTAAAATAGGTCTTATAATTTATACCTGATCCAGAGTAAAATTATGGAAAGTATTAACATTGTACTATTTAATTTATTTTGTTTACATATGACGTAAGATGGTGTGGAATATGCATATTTACAAAACGTCATTACTTATCCATATGAAAATGTAATATTAAAAAAATAGTATTATAGAAAACGTTATTAACTGGGGCTATCTGTGTCAGTCTTGACCACACCCCCACACCCAGCGAGCACAGAATAAACCACGTCACCAATACACGTTACCGACCCCCCACTGCAGTAAACAATATTATTTTAAGAGGTTGGCATCTTCCTTTCCCCTTACTTTGTCCGTCCACATAGACTTCAGTTTGTTCGTGGGACATAACCAGCTACCACGACTAGTTATATAGTACTAATCAAGTTTCAATGTCCAGGAATTTGATTTGAAAACTACGTGACTACGCCAACAATTCACACAATTGAGTCGTGTTAAATTCCTGAGTAAATAATTAGTCAGTTTAGCCAATAACACGGCTACATAAGACATCTCACCCATTTAACAGTTATCATTCATTCATATTTCCCTTAAAATACACCCTAGTTGTGTCGGCGTCTAATACAGTGTAAGTGAAATTGATTACTGTAGTTTGACATGATAATTGGATCTAGTTTGTTTATAGTACTTTTAGATCAATAACATTGAACTAACATTGAACATTGATTGTAACATTGAATTTAAAACCCTCGAAGAGTTTAGCTAAGCTATGAGTGATTTAAAATGTTGTACCAAAATAAGTTTCAAAAATTGGTTTTAAAGAAAAAGACTACACTGACTATGTCGTCCGATGGCATAAAATGCAGTCGTGTATATACGCCGTTTCGCGGTTTATTTCTGTTATATTTACGATCTAACTGATGAAGCACAAGAAGACTATCCTATTCAAAACTGATTATTTTCAGATGTGTTTGGGTGGATGAGCCGGTCGCCGAGGCCAGCGTTTATTAGGCCCACCTATGCTAATTAACTGATACAAATTGCAAGACAGATGATTGTGCTATAAGTAAATAAACGGATTGTCGCGAGTGACGTAGAGCGTGCGGTTGTCCGAGATTGTTAAACACAGTTTTGTGTTAGGTTATTTATTTTAGTGTTAAAATACATTAAGTGTACGTTGGATTTCTGAAATTAATCAAACAAATAGTTTAATCTAGTTCATGCAGTATTAAATCTGAATAGTATTTTTTATCATATTAATTGTTTTAGTTTGTACTATACGTATTTAAACATTAATTACTAATTGTTAAACTGTATCCAAGTTTTGTAATTCTTTGACTTTACGTTATGAAGCCAAGTTTAGCTAGGGTAAGTCCTGAGGAAAAATGATAGAGATAATGATGACCTAGCTGGGCATGAATAGCAACCCTATTGTTTTCGTAGAATAATAGATTTATAAAAGGTAACTATAGTGAACCTAGAAGGTGGCTTGTTCTTTCTAAGGGGATCTATCAAACATAAAATTCAATTTATAACTCATACAAAACAGTGACAGTCTGTAGCTATATACTAGCATTGCCCAAAAGCTTCGGTTGTTAACCTAATTTCAGTTGTATAGCCAATTAAACCTCACTATAATCAAACTCTAGTATTTTAAATTGTTGTATAAAACAAATACTAGGTGTACGCTCATTCCTCGCGTAAGGATAATTGAAACACATGATCACACTTAAATCTAGTCTCATAAAAAATTCAATATCTGATTAGAGTAACATCATCAGAATACATTCCGTTATCATTTAACTGCCGCCAGAATCCAGATTCTATGTCTATATAGCTATAGTTTTAGTCACTTCTCGAAGAATCAATTATCGCGGTAGCTGAGAGGTATTGCACTAGCTCTTGGAGTGAAAGGTCGCAGGTTCGGATCCCGCCGCCGACCTAACATTTTATCCGTAGAAAAACATGTATAACATTTATCACTTGTTTTTATCAAAGTACATGTTGTATAAATACGTGAATTTATTTATTTTTAAAATAAACTGAAGATTTCAGGCATGGTTTGTTGTTAGGATTGGCATGGGTGCGTTATCTTAGATCAAACAGAGCATTTTGGGCTAAGCAGTGACTTTAGCAGTGTGGTTAATTTAACTTTTAAGAGAACAGCGAGTTTCCTATATGAACTAATGTTAACAATTTCTATAGACCACGTCAAAATATCCTTAAGGATTAACAATAAATCGTCAGGCCCGGTTATTTAGATGAAAAAATGAGATTTCAATATATTGTTTCAATAGCGTAGGCTATCATGAAATTAAATGCTATAAACATGGGTTGGCTCAAGTCCGTACATGAAACTTCTAAAATGACAAGTAGCCTAAGTGTTTACCACTAAAATGGCTTCCAATGTTATTCTTATGGAGAAAAAAATAAATTTGGTTTTAAGATAATTTGATTAATACTGAACGAAATTATCTGAATAACGAACTTGACCGAGATTTTGACCAGTTAAGTTTTCTGGAAAATTTTAAGTTTAACTGTGGAGGCATTCTCGAGTTATTGTGGTCACAGACACGCCAGTTGAGTTGATTCTCTTACCAGTCTAAGCAGTGAAGTTGCCTACATTTTATAGTCATAGGTCCAAGTTTATGATGAAAACAGCTCACTATAATATAAACCTAGGAGATGTCAAATCATTTCAGATAACCTGTATAAAAGGCTTAGTTTGGTTAGAATAGTTTAAAGCTTTTATTTTGGTTCACTACAACATTCCTGGTAATGTGTTTAAAGTATTTTACAACATTGTATTGCCAGTTTAATGTCGGCTTACTCTTACTGTAATCCAACCCTAGGCTATGTCAAATTATTCCAAGATAACCTCCCGAAAAAACTGTTTGGTTAGAATAATCTATAGCTTTTATTGTGGTTACCTACTACATTACTGGTAATGTATTTTAGGTAATGTAGACAATTGTTATTATTAATTTAGTGAAAATATAACGTAGCAAATAATTGTCATACAAAAATAAATTTTAAGGTTGTTCGCTTACTGTGACTAACTTCATCAACGCTTTCTAGACAAATTGAGGCTTTGTATACTTTTTACACACACAATATTACCAATACACAATATTAATTTTTATCACAATATTACTAATTGTCTAAGAAAATGTAATAAAACAAACTATTTTATAAGTTAAGTTAATATCTTAGTATCTACAGTCACCACAAAGGTATTTTGAGTTTTTCGATCTGCCACACGCGTCGTCTGTCGTCTGCCACTGTTACAATCGTTGCCTCTGTCCGACTGACGATATTTACACATAGTAGGCGTACTAAGGGAATATTAACTGTATGGATATTTTTTTTTTTAAACGTACACTTAATAATTTATAAAATAATAAATATGCTCACAACTTAAAAATATACTTCGATTTATCTCTCTTGTGTGTTTTTTGTTGGTAAACAAACTGTTGTTTTCCAGTATAACAAAGTATACTCTAGAAAACTAACTATTGTTACTCTGTTGTTGAAACATAGACGTCGGCTAAATTTTAACGATTCAAGTACCACTAAAATGGCTTCCAATGTTATTCTTATGGAGAAAAAAATAAATTTGGTTTTAAGATAATTTGATTAATACTGAACGAAATTATCTGAATAACGAACTTGACCGAGATTTTGACCAGTTAAGTTTTCTGGAAAATTTTAAGTTTAACTGTGGAGGCATTCTCGAGTTATTGTGGTCACAGACACGCCAGTTGAGTTGATTCTCTTACCAGTATAAGCAGTGAAGTTGTGTATAAGGATACTTTCACTTCGTTCAATTATCCAAATATATTTCCTCCAATTTACTGGTCGAGACGTTTCATTCAAGCATATGAAACTTGGGTGTCAGACTTAACGTTTTCTAAAATGTTTCTAAGAAATAGATTATATAATTGGTCTGATGATGACCGGTGTGACTGGTCAAAATCGATAGCCTTGTACCATCTGGTATATATGTTTACCGTCTATTATGTAAATACAGTATAAGTAAAAATATATTTTTAAGTGTTGTAAGACGTATTTTATTACATTCGTAAGTAATAAGAAAATGTGCATGTAATATACAAATCAAAAAGTTGTTTTGATTCATTATAAAAGGTGTTTAAATAACATTAATCGGTCTATTTATACTCTATTACTTAGAGAATTTATTTATTTTTGCTCTGAAAATTACGGTCTCTAACTATTAATTTGTACACACGTTTAGTAACAAAAGGTCTTACTCTAGATTTGTATTTTTTTGGGTTTGTAAAACATCTCCCATTTAGGGAGATGCCCATCTCTGCCCTTTAGGCTTTCAAAGTTCCAGTGTTAATCTTATGGAATTATTTTATATAGGTAGTCAGAAAACCTGCCTAAAACGAATGTGTTAATCTTACCGTTTCATCCGTCCTATTTTGTGTTTTTATATTTTGTTAATCTTTACCGTATTTTAAACATACTTTTGAAAAATTTTTATAACGCCAGCAGATATTCGAAGTGCACACATTATTCGGAAAAAATACCACATACATAATAACCGAAATAACAGTTACTCTCGATAAATCTATTGTTATGTGAGCCAGGCGGGGATAACGTGTTATACATGAAGCGCTGCATACCGACTATCGACACCTCACGAACTTTCCCGATAATCCGGGGAGGTTCATGTTTACCAAACTCCGTCTGTTTAAAATTCCGCCCCTACAACTCGACGGCGCCTGAGTCGCGTTACTTTGGTTCTCCTTCAACATGTTTAATATAAACCAACTTTTGAATCTGATTTGATTTTCTTTAAGGTTTTACGCGTAACGAATCTGTAACCATTTTATTTCACATTGTCGATATAACTTTCAACAGGTTTTGTTTTATGGGTGGTCTTAATGTATCTTACTGAAGAAATGTGTCGTATTATAAATGTATTATTGGTGTTACATTTCTGGACGGAGGGAGAAAAATGCACTCTGTATGGCCAGCTTATTGCCAATAGGATTGGACTATAATTCGCAGACTAGCTACTGAACGTCTGTTTGTTAGTAATCATCTTGGGTTCCTACGGGACCGCCATCAATACTTTTGGCACATACTAATATTTGTTATCATCTATTATTATTCCCCTCTTTCTTTGGGATATTGAAATAAACTCATGACAAATATATATTAACAAATAATTTGGAAAAAACAATACTGGGCCGCGTAGTTCTGCAAAGATTTTACAGGATTATGCTTTACAGTGGGCGAAGTATGCTATATGCAGTATGCTATAAGCCAATGGCGAAGTATAGAATTAAGATACATTTATCATGCAATTTTCCCATGTTCAACTTTGCATTCTCATATGGTTACGGAAATTATTTCGTAGGATAGATTGTAGGTAGGATTGCCTTTAAACCTTTGGAGCGACCTGTACAAAAGCATATACAATTTCCATAGTTTACCAAGAAAATGCTCATTGGTGGTACTTACCGTAGTTAATGGTTTGTTTTTTGTTTGCATTAAAATGATTCCCATCCTCATTTGCATGTTACATCGCCCCCCCCACCACCCCTCCCCTCCGACCCCCCGAGGCACGCGGTACGACGTTTGACATTTCCTGTATATTTTGTCATATTTTATCATATTAAGAGAACGGCCCACACCCACTCCGAACGTATTCTATGTGGGGGTAGCTACTTCTTCAGAACCTGAGGGCCAGTGTTTTTCAACGATACAGTTTTGAATTACGCCTTTTTTTAAATAGAGAGATGGCTCTAACTTAAAAATATAATTTAAATAATGTCACTTTGACCTTTCAACTGAACTTTCTGTAACTGTGGACTTATTCGCGTGTGGGACGCGGGTTGGGCGTTCCATTACGATTACAATTATTGTCACATCGTTACTTAGTGAAAAATACTAATTGAATCGATTTTAAATTATATTAAATCATTAAAAGATTGTATGCTACTTCGTTTAAAAGTCATCCTTTGAAGTAGTATGCTGTTTTTTTATTGGAATAGTATCTAGTAATAGTAAACTGCTGAATCGGAGAACCCCTTTGAAACCCATTTTAAAGATCGCCTTCAAAAGTCTAGGCACCACTCTGAAAGAATACTACGTCAAGTGATTGCGGAGAATATTTTCATTCTTATGAAAAGATAATAAAATAATAGTTCTATAATTAATTACGGATACTGGATCCTCTGAGGAGTTTACTTATCTCTCGAAATGCAGTGTATTTTTAAACACTAGAAGCGATAAGTTCCAAACAAATCAAATAATAATTAGAGTATGGGCAGTTTTACTACTATAGTTAAGGGTCTATCCCATCTATTCTAACGATTGTTTCCAGGATATATGTGGTAATAGTTCACTAATACTTTGCTAGATATGCTTTGCTTTAGTATGGATTTTTTTAATTTAAGAATATATATATATATATATATATATATATATATATGGTTGGAATTTTTTTAAATAACATTTGGATTATTTGATTGTGACTCAGTCATTCAGGCATTTCGACCCTGTAGCTGAGCGATAACCGTTTTGTCTAAAGCACCTGTATTATTGTTAAATTGTTTAATTTTACAATGTTCATAATCTTTTGAGCCATATTATGTGCAATACTGTAATATTTTAGCTCATAGAAAAATACTTATATTATATTTAAAAATACAAGTCCATAGGTGTTTTATACCAGTTGTGAGGCCGGCATTGGGTATAGCAAATGAATATGGCGTAGCATGTGGGTAAGATTTGGCAGTACATATGACAAGATTCATTTTTACCTTGGTCCCTCTTAGTTTGTGGGCAGCAGGGAACGGATGGAACGTCTTCCCATGATTGTGGTCTAGCTGAACATGGACTGCTGATCAGTTAGCACAGAAGGGCAGAGCGAATCGCCAGCTTGAGGTCTGATGAGTTGCTATCGGGAGTTCAAGCCCTTTAAAAGATAACTGACCAGTCATCCCAACCCAAAATGTCCACCCAAATTGGTTCCTATTTTCCAGTGACATGCGCAAAAGCCTTCGTGGAAGACTTGCTTAGTGGATTTGCCGAGATTTTCTAATCAACCAATATAACATTTTAAAGTATTTATGAAAAAATATGTTAAAGTACTTTATAAGGCGTAAAATACGTGTATTTATGTGTCTGTTCTTTTGAAACACGAGTAGGATTGCCTGTGGCGTCGTCGTAAGTAATATTTATACATTCTTCGCGCCTGGATATACCGTACCTTAAATTATATATATAGTCATAATTTGATTTGATGTGAATGTAATGTAATTCACGTAAATGTGGTTTAAAAAAAAACCTATATTACTATAGTTTTAAATGGCTATCAAATCCGTTACGTTAGTTTATGGTTCACTATTTTAATATACTTGTTTTTATTTAAATCACTATAAATCTCGGCTGACTGCACAGAACAAACTACACGGTGGTTAAAATTAATTGTAATAACATGAAATGTCAATCGCAAGTAATTAACTGTTCATGACCCTAGAACATTTACGATGATACTATACTTTAATAATTCGTCAAATATTTAAAACTATTTCGGTACTCATTAGTAAAAGCAATACGAAAATATTATCCAGAGAGTTATTTCAAATCTTACCTAAACCCATCTTCAGTTGAGGTCAGCATATTAAACAAAGTATATTTAAATAGACACAACATTTTTAAGTTTAAAACTAAAATCATATTTAATACTCAATAAGTTATTGGCAACTGGTAGATTGCAATTTAATCAAAAAACAAAGAGGAAAACCGACAATGGGATACAAAATTAGTTAAGTAAACATTAATTGTTACAAATTTAGTATAGGTACTACAGTTTATGTATACTCAATTTGCAACAATGAATGTATACTTAACTAATATTGTGTCACATTGTCAGGTTTTCCTATTTTGTTTTTACTTCTGCTGTCTAATGACTTCTATGTATTGAGCCCTACATGTAACCACTGCTATTCTTTCAAGGAAACTAACGCATCCATGAAGGAGGAAAGATCAATCAACCGCTAGGTGAAGGTGAGAATTTGATATTTGATTAAGAAATAAGGTGAATTTTCTGTCTGATAAAAGGGCAGGCAAGCGAAAAAAATCCGCTCACACATATAACATATGTAAATGCAAATTCAATTAAAACTACTGAACATCCTCACGTGGCCCTCCTAGAGCAAAGTTCGCCCCTTTTGGTATTTCAATTTGTCTAAGGCACGGAGTTAAGCCTTGGTGGGAGGCCACAAGACCGTCCGAGTCAGCGAAGACCGTAGTCTTAGTCTTACCTTCTCCCTCCAACGTTACGTCACTATTGCTTTCTTGGACGCAGGCGAGCGTCTAGCCTCCGCTCGAGGCTCGAGTTTTGAACAGTAACATCTACGCTCAAAACGTTCCGCATATAATTTGCTGTTGAATTCTAGCTTCTTGGCCGCTGGTAGGTTAATTCAAAAATTGTAAGTTGTTAAAACCTAGTCAACGAGTTTTTAAAAGGAGGCGGAGATTTCTCTATTATTAACATTAACGTCGTACGTAAATTTGCTCATTTCGAAAAAAACCTTGTGCCATTTCTGGTGCGCAAATAAGGGATTTTATTTTAATTTCATGTTCATCCTTTCTTTCAAAAGTGGCATACTATCAGTCTTAAACTTTCTGCTTGAAAATGTAATCTCAGGTTTTTTATTTTCTCATTCGATCGCCTCCTTATTAATATAAACTAGTAAGACCACACACTAATCAAGAAGCCTGGATATTAAGTCTGGGAAGTACCTTGGAGGGCATCTGTAAAAGTAAACAATATTACGTCTTTTTGAACTTAAAATCAATCCGTCTGATTCACAGATCATTCACAGATGTTAAAATCAATGCTCAATCTGTCTGTAATTGACCTTACAAAAATCGTTCGCACAGAGTTTCCATTTTATATCATATACGATACACGATTTATTCGATTCAAAACAGCTTTAGCTTAGTAATATGTTCAACGGTGGTTTAAAATAAGTTTTTCTTGGATCAAGTCAGCTGTGTGCTGCGGTGCATTTCCGTGAGGAGATGCAGCAGTCAGTGACGTGCAGGCTGTCTAGTAGTAAATTCTGCTGTGAACTGCACGTCATTCATTGACTACGTGTTCGTCTTTTCGTCGCCTCGGTTCAGTTCGCACAGTCGTTTCTACTTTTTTATATTCAATGAAATAAAAAATAGATATTTAACAGATTTAACTTTTAAAATTAATAACTTGAATCTGATTTGTATTAACCATTATTGATTTGATTAATCATCATTATTATTTCTACTGTTAACGTACATATTTGTCAGTTTTTATTGTGGATTTTTTATTAATTGGATTAGTTGTTATGTTTATTAACCAAGTTAATAACTCGTTATAAGAAACGAGAAACGTTATATAATTTATTTCAACATAGTTTCAGCCGTCTTTTTACCACTCTGGAATTTATCGTCATTAATCCAGGGTGAACTAACCGAATGGTTAGAAAATATTGAGATATGTAAAGTAGCTGCGACAAGTTTAACGACTTGTAGAGTAAGAATATAACACATTGTCGTGGCTGAATGATACAATACTCGCAATTAAATTTGTATGATTAAGTTCATCCACCTGTTAACCCCTACGCACAGCCTATTACAGCTGGTATCAGCATACGTAGTCCCTGTTAACCCCTACGCACAGCCTATTACAGCTGGTATCAGCATACGTAGTCCCTGTTAACCCCTACGCACAGCCTATTACAGCTGGTATCAGCATACGTAGTCCCTGTTAACCCCTACGCACAGCCTATTACAGCTGGTATCAGCATACGTAGTCCCTGTTAACCCCTACGCACAGCCTATTACAGCTGGTATCAGCATACGTAGTCCCTGTTAACCCCTACGCACAGCCTATTACAGCTGGTATCAGCATACGTAGTCCCTGTTAACCCCTACGCACAGCCTATTACAGCTGGTATCAGCATACGTAGTCCCTGTTAACCCCTACGCACAGCCTATTACAGCTGGTATCAGCATACGTAGTCCCTGTTAACCCCTACGCACAGCCTATTACAGCTGGTATCAGCATACGTAGTCCCTGTTAACCCCTACGCACAGCCTATTACAGCTGGTATCAGCATACGTAGTCCCTGTTAACCCCTACGCACAGCCTATTACAGCTGGTACCCTACGCACAGCCTATTACAGCTGGTATCAGCATACGTAGTCCCTGTTAACCCCTACGCACAGCCTATTACAGCTGGTACCCTACGCACAGCCTATTACAGCTGGTATCAGCATACGTAGTCCCTGTTAACCCCTACGCACAGCCTATTACAGCTGGTATCAGCATACGTAGTCCCTGTTAACCCCTACGCACAGCCTATTACAGCTGGTATCAGCATACGTAGTCCCTGTTAATAGCCTGCATAAATCGACCCGATATAAAACATTAACTGTCAAATACCAACTAATAAGTCATTTAGGTTGAAGCTGATTTGGTAATAAAAAATACTGTATCACACATCAGATAATACTCTTGATTAAATGTGGACGGAAGTTATTCTACGTAAACGACACTTCCAAAACAATGTTTAACGATCCGTCGGGGTAGGTGTTCGTGCCGGATCCGCTACCGACCCATCTTGTCGCGATATAAACACATGTACACGCGGGACGTTTTCAATTGTGGACCATACACATATTACGTAATGCATTTTTTCGTCATTTCAAACCCCCCTCCCCTATGTAACTCACCATAAGGCTTGACCATAACCCTCTCTAACCCAATGTGTGTTACGTAACTCAATCGTAGTAGGTATGAAAACAGTTTAAACCTTTTAAACCTTGTTTTATTAGCAATTTGGAATATGGATTTCAATGAATCAATAAAATTTCAACGTATTTATTTTAACAACATTTTTTAATAACTTGTTTCAACGAAAATATATACAAACAAACAAGACTATTACTAATAATATAAATAACAAAATAAACCATCTAAGCTAAAAAGGAACTAATTTAATTTATATTACAAATACAAAACAACTTAAAAAGTATAAGTTGCTAAAGCTGTGGGTGGCATAGCTGTATCAAGTCATGATAATACAGGGTTCCTACGGTCAGGGGAGGTCAGGGAAAGTCAGGGATTGTAAATTCGGTCAGGGAAGGTCAGGGAAAGTCAGGGAACCCAGATATAAAGCTTATTTTGTTACATCTCGACCCCACGTACTAAAGATATGAAAATAAATGTGTAGCTGTGAAATACTGATTCCACCTTATAGCTACTTCACAGAATTAATTTTGTAATCTTTGTTAAGTCTTAAAATAGGTTATGAGAGACATTATCACAAAAAGAATAACTTCCTGAGAGGAATTATATAAAATGTACATGAAAATTCGGTGCTTTTATTATTCAATCTGATCCCCGATGATGAAAAAACTGAGGAAATGCTTTGCTCCAAGTTATATACAATTTGTTGTAGCAGTATTTTTCAGGTGATCCAAGGCTGATGATCGAAGGATTCCTAAGGAGTTTATTCTTAACATCTTGTAATCCTCAATTATTGAGTTTTTATTGATATAAATTTATTTAATTTTGTTTTATTACCATTTATGACATAAATGGTATAGAGAGTAATGTTTTACATATTAAATATATAAAAACTGTGCTCATAAAGCGAGAATGCAAAAACGTAAATCGAAAGTTGGTCAGGGGAGTTTTACAGAAGGATCAGGAAAGTCAGGGAAAAGTCAGGGAAATAGAAAATAGAAATTCTGTAGAAACCCTGTAATACACTCTAAACCAACACAAAACGTAGGTGTAAAGCAATACAGAACTTACTCAAAACACGTTATGTATTAAGTGCGTTCCATAATATGTGTATTGTATTGGCCTCTTGCCTCACGATGCATTATGTGTAAATAAGAAGTCTGTTGTGTTGTGGTTTGTGCTGCCCAATAAACAACCAAAATATTGCGTCATACTTCCCACCGTAAAAAATACAATGTAATTTAGAAATGGACACTTCTAAAATACAATTGTGTACTGCTTCGTAGTTGGTGAATCAATATATCCAAACGGTTTTAATACATGTTGCAGTAGCAAAACGATTATCCGAGTCCCGGTTAACCGAACCTCCGGGTTAACCGAGCTTGCCACCAGAAGATAAAATATAAAAAACCTATAAATATCTAAAATCAGGTCAATCACAGTAATAAGCGAAGTTTGTTCGTGGCAACGCCTGTTTTGGTTGTTGTGGGCCAGCGTGTGATGGTGTAGGCGATCAGTTATGAATTGTTATACAGTATATAAAAAAGTTTTTGCTCATCCACCTTGGCATCGTATCCGGTTCGCTCATCTGTCAGATTCACTTGTCTCTGCAGTCAGGATAAACGTGGATTATGCAGTTTACTGTATGCCTTTTGTTACAATAAACTAGTTTGGAATTCGTAACTAGTCGTTCTGTTACTTTAAGTCTGATAGCACTTTAACGAATGTTTGCCTTTAACTCGGGTAGTTCTGCTGCACTCGTGTTGAGACGCCAAAGATTGAATTAACTGTAAGCTGGCGGGACGCGAGGTTTTGAGACAAACCCCGGAGAATGAATTGCTTTGTTCCCAAGGCGGGCCTTGCCTCAGTAATTACCTCTATAACAATAAAACCGCGCAGAGAAACATTTTTAATGTTGAAGGCTAAACAATTGTGACGATTTACATAGAAATTGATGTTGATCAAACGTCTACATCAATTTCTATGTAAATCTTCACAATTGTTTAGGCCGAAACATTACAAATGTTCCTCTGCACATTTTTGTTGTTGTAGAGGTAATTACCGAGGGCTATCTTGACAAGTGCAGAACAACATACAACGTGTGGTAAAACTTTTATTTTAAATGTAGCCCTTGTTCATAGTGTTTGTGTATTCACTGGTAACATCATCAGAAAATTCGACATAGTTTAAAAGGTTAACCACATAATGCAGCAGTCACAACCGCGCGGTGAACTCGATCCCCACTACTTCCTTTACTTCCACTAGTAAACCACTACACCACTAGCACTTTGTATTCAATAATCATTAGGGCTTCAGTAATTGTATAATATAAATAACATACATTCTGTAATTACCGCTTTTTACCAAAGTTACAAGTTGTCTGAGTTAGTCTTCTACATGACTTCAACATAAACTCTTATGTATGTTAAATTTATTTTATAAAAATAGACTTATCAAAATTTGATTAAAATTACATTGCATAAAATTATAATTATTAAATCGCCAACTGTAAGTTAGAGTTTTTGTAAAAATGGATTCATCCCATTTACCCATCCAGGAAAACCAGAAATATCTGAAGACGTTGTGTCTACTGTTGGAAGTGGTCACTTGTGCCGAAAGCAACACAGTCGGTGGGAAACCTGTCGGCGAAACGCAACCCACACACAGTATGAGTTGCGTGTGGATAATCACGTTTCAGAGGCGTGCAAACAAGCGGGGTGAAACACATTATGCCCAGTGTAACCCGATGTATTCCAGCTGTACTTCAACCCTGTAAATTGTTAAAAATTGGGGAAAAATACCGAGAAAATAATAAGTAAAATTGTGTATCTTTTACTATAAACTTACTATTTATACTCTGCGATCATCTATTTACGTTATTGATCTGCTAGTATTTTAGTGTGAATCTACTATAGTATTATCTCACAGTCAAGTCTTTCAGACTGAATGTTTTTTGACATATTTTACACTACTAGTATAACCCGCTGCTCGAACTCGAGCAAATGTTTTCCCTTGCTTTTGAATTTACAACACCCCTCATAACATAACACGTCATGCATACTGCGATCTCATTTCAGTATTCACGTATTTATATAATGTCTGTAACATCAGTTCTTGCTGCTGAGTTGTGTTATGTTAATGTATACAGAGTGAATGCCGTTAAATATAAAATTAAATTGATTTAGATTCTTCTCTAAGATTGTCATTGAAGCTTTATAGGCCTGTGGGTTGGTGCCCTAAAGGTGGGTGAAAACTTTAAATAAATTAGTATTATATACATCTTAAGCTCTTTAAATTGACACATCAAACATTAAAATCGGTTCAATACTACTTGATATCTTGCTCTTCCAAAACACCTGTTTAAAATCAAAACATCATGGTTTGTATGACTGCGAGGTCCCCGTGGGAAGAATTGGACATTTCATATTTATAAAAATTATTTATTTTACTGATAAATATTTTTAACTTCAACAAAGATGGCATATGTTAACAAATCTATACATACCATTATTTCTAGTTGGTTTAATTTATATGAATATGATTATTATTGGTATCATTGTTCGCAAGGGAACAATGATTTTTTTACCAAGTAATCAAAATGCTTATTCATAATTTTATTAGTCAGTTCTATAATGGGTTTGTTGCAATATTTCAAAATATTATTAAAGGATGGATATCATACCGTAAACTCACAATACAATAAATGAAACGCAAATCATTCGATTAAATCGGTAATTCACAGCTGTATCAACAAATTAACCAACAATAATTTCGAGGATAGTTTTAGTTTATTTTATAGGCATTTTCCCCAAGAGCTCACTATTTTTTTCTAAAGTTTGGTATATAAACTCTAATGACCTGTTGACTTGGAAGTTTTCTTGAAGTGGGACGAAAGCTTATGACTCTGAGGCACGTGAAATTGTGCGGATGAGAATTCACTGGAATTTTAATCCCCAGCGACGTCTTGACAGTTTTGGAACGCAGTTGCGAGTGGAAAACGAACAATTACGTATTCGACTGTCACAACTAAAATTCTTAACTTAGGGGTTGTTTACTGTAATTATAGAATACCCTCGCGTTTGGGTGGCCTTAAACTTTATTACTGTCTGTTTGCCTCGGCTGGGTCTAACCTTTATAAACCTCATTTCCCTCTTTAAATGTGATTTTACTTAATTTACACGTGACATTATTATTGTAGATTTTGTATTATATGTATTGTGTATTACTCCACGTGACATGTAGCTTGTACCTCCTTAGCATTCCCCGAACAAGGATGCTGGCCGATGGCCTAACTTATTTCCCTTTTCACGCATTAAAAGCGACATTTGTTATGTATTATTATTGCTAAAATGTATTAATACAAGTGAGATAAAACTCTCTTCCATTGGTAAAAATCAAATTACTTCTCTGTGTGAATCTGGCACAATTAGGTGTGACTGTGGCAAGTAGTAGTAGAATAGAACTGTGTGGGGAGTGTGGGTATTGATGTTATCTTAACTCTAAGCAAGTTAGCCATATTGCAGGATTATATGCTACTAATTGATTGCTATCCTGCTTAAGTACAACTTCTCAACTATAAATACACTGCGTCGACTTCAAATGAGCTAAAACATATTTGTTCATATACATGGTGATTCAACTAACGAGCTCGTAATTGTTGATCTCTTATTTTTAATGTGTAAACCCATGATGTATTATGTGTAATTAATTACAGATAACAATGGTTTGGGTAAAAACCCTATGTTTAGGTAAGAATATGTGTGTAAAGCAAAACGATGATTCTAACATAATTTTAAAATTTGTGTCAGATCATGTTAATAGTATGGATGATGTAATTTCAAGTAAATACGCCATCGATGCACTGACAAACTTAAACAATCAATGGAATTCTCTGACACTTAAATATTACATATAACATTATTGGTTGAGGAAATTACAAACCAAACTATTTCACCTGGGGAAATAAAACCACTGCGACCCCCGAGGCCTTCCAATGAGGCCTCACGCCAGCTCTACTTGCAGAGATTTATTAACAACAGTCCGAGGAAATTGTATTAATAATAAAAAATATCAACTCCATAAAAAAGCGTAGTTTTAGAAGTGCTATCCATGCTGATGACTCCTTTATAATATTTAAAGGTATTAAGAGGCAGGCTGGTTTATTCCTCAATAATAAAAACTCCGTATGCAAAATAAAATATAAGATTAAACTTGAGAGTTTTGCAGTGTTAATTTCCTTGACATTTAGATGATTGAGAAGTCTAGAAATATTAAATTTGGCACACGCCGGAAACCAACCCGAACTGGTTTAATAATACCAAGTGAGTCATCCATATCAATTTGAAATGGCATCTTTCGGGTCTATGATCCACCGCTTATTAACAAATCAGTTGGGTACTATGGAATATGAAAGAGAAAAAATAATGATCAGATAAGCAGATAGCTTATAACAATTGTTATGACCCGTTGGAAATCCAATCAGGAAAACAATTTACACTTTTAAATCCAAACAAATTAGTAGAAGCAACGGAAGCATTTATACCAGTTGGTTAGGTGAACAAAAACTCAGATATAATTGGAAATTTTCTAAAGAAAAATGACATCTACCCTTACTGTAAAATAAGAAAACCTAACATGGTAAAAAGGTTTAGCAGTAACAATAGTTATTATTTCTGCATATCTGCTAGGTTTTTAGCAGATATGGTAGAATGTAACTTTGGTGAATTATGTGACAACATATATGTTGGTTGCTCAATCGTATATTTCCAACTATTTTTAATCATAAAGCCATGAATTACAACAACCCATCATAAGTTGTAGCTCAACATTAAAGGTGTAGTGATGTTATATATATACTAGAAATTCGCTGAATACGCAGTTACGCTGTGACACTGTAATATATTATATTATATTAATATAATATTAATTAATGGGAAATGATTATTTACAAAATATATTAAATCCAATAATATTTGTAAAAATTATTGAATATTTACAAACATAAATAGAATACCCCCATCGCAGCAAACCTGCGTACTCAGCGAATTTCCATATGTCTCACTACTACATAGAGCCACTCACCAAGTTTCACAAAAATACATTCATAAATAAGTGATGTATAGCATTTTATTTATTCTCCATAAGAATAACATTAGGGCAGATTTGCTGCAACGAGGAAGATAACAAATGTGTATTTTTGCAATTATCAATATAACTCAACCAGGTGAAGCTACATAACAAGTTTTATTAATTTAGGTTCATAACTAAGAGAGATATACAACTTTACTTATTCTCCATGTGAATAACGTGGGGGTCGAGTATGCAGGTTTGCTGCTACGGGTAAAATCAACTTTTGTGCAAATATCAATATACCACAGCTAGTTGAAGCCACATACCAAGTTTCATTAATATACATTCATAAATAATCGAGATATCAAATTTTATTTATCCTCCTTAAGGATAACATTGGACAACGTACTGTGTTTAGCACTTTGAATATCTCAGCAACGGTTGGACGTAGAAAAACAATTAAAACACCAAAATTATTGTTTTGTAGAGCTAAACTGATTGGTATTAATAAAAGTGAAGTTTTTAGTAAAATTATCTGAGGAAAATCCAAAAACCTTTTTCCAATAAGATTAACATGGGACTTTTTATGGACACGTTTTTTTACTTTTCTCTACAACCACTTAACCGAGGTTAATGATTCAAAATACCAAATTATTTGTTTTTTAAGTTCTATAAAATGGCTATAACCAAAATTAAGTGTTTTTTAAATTTTAGGGAGAAAAATAAAAAAATGATTTTTGGAAAATTTAAAACCCTATAAAACCCCCTTCCCATAGTCCGATCGATCTGGTTTTCGACCTTAAAGTCATAAATGTTACTCTACACATTTGTGCCAAATTTCATCAAAATCGGGCGTTTCTTTCAAAATTTATCGCGGTAACGGACACATACACATATATGTATATATATATATATATATACATATTTATAAATTTGAATTAATAGTGTTTTTGGCATCTGGGGACTTCAAAACAAAAAGTTATTATGGTCTCGGGCTTGAGTCTTACCATTCCACCTACGGTAATAGCTTCTTCCCTATGGGGGAAATTCGCTAATAAAATGAGAAACGATAAAAAAGTTCAATACATTCGAATACAGAAGTTTTTCAAGGTGTATTTTAAGATATTCACCATCAGTAGCATTCCTGTCAGACTGACAAGTTATCTTATGTTAATATTCCCGCAAACTTTTCTCATGATTAGTTTGCCAAAGTGGTTATGGTGTGAAATATATTTATCCGATATTGCGACGTGTTTCAATTATATAACTACTTATCGTAGAGCTTTTGATAAACGAGTTAATATTCATTGCGAAGTTGCATGCAGTGGAATTACAGATATAAACTTCTTAATAGTAATTTAACTAATAAACTAGATTTATAGAATGTTATGCTCATTAATTGTTTTATACCCTTATCTATATCATCATCACCTTATCTGTATCATTAATCACCTGTTTAATAAATAGTTAAAATAACTGTTTACGTAGTTACACAAGTGAATCTAGATCAAATATGCCTATCTTTCATACCGTAATATGTGATTAATTAAGAATATTTTCCCAGGGCTTTGCATTTTTTTTAAATAAATGCACCTCCAAACAGCGACAGACGGTCGTATTCACGCTGAACAGATTCAGATTAATGAGGCTCTGCCCCCAGTCGACACTAGCATTAATCTCTTCTGGTTCAGAAAAAAGACTCGTCTTTATGCTAACAATTTGAATAGTTGATTGTTTCAAAAACTTAGTTTTGAGTTTACCAACATCAATAGTGTTTTTAGGCTCATTTAAAGAGACATTCCTTTATCGTTCCGATTGAATATTGCCGTCTGTTACGGAAGTTTAGGTTGGATAAATAGTAAAATTTGCGAATAAATCAAACAAATTTCGAATATTTGTTATGCTGTAAAACATTCAAATGTCAGCGACGCTTGTTTGTTGGAGTCAGATGCCTGGTTTTCTTCAGAATTTCTTGATGAGAAGCGTGTCAACTTGGAAACATTGTATACAGCGAACAAGTCCAATTCTATAAGATAGAAGTTTAACAAGCCGGTCCCGACCTATTTGCGATTACGCCCGAATGTGTTTGGCGTAGTGAGGGAGCACGTTTACAAAATGTCTTGTTAACTGAAGCAGTGACGAATGTTCAGCAAACTTTTGGGCGAATGTTTGATTGACAATTTCGGGTTTATTTGCGAATAGTATGGACTATACCCCTATTAATTTCCTTTTTGAAAATGGACATTTTATGATTAACAAAATATTTGTAAGTATCAAGGTCAAATTTTCAATCGTTGTATAAACATGCAAATAACGATTAACTTAAACTGAAATTAAAAAGTGAGGGATAAGGATTGTTTAATTATAACAGGAGTAAGCCTGCTTGTTGCAATCATTATTAAGTGTTTATAAAAATATACGACTCGTATACTGAACACTGCCTAAATTAAATAGGTTTTAGTACTAGGGTGGACTTGTGAGGAATAACGTAATACATACGCCCAGACATTAGCAAATCCTAAGTACAAAACGATGTCCTGTGACGCGGCGTTTATGTTGCCTCCAAGCTTACGTACGGCCCAAATTACGGCGCCCTCAGTGGATAATTTCCCTCGGGCTTAGTCCCACAATATCTGGGTCAGACCTTGATGACTGTGATGGGTGGGGGCTTCCTTGATTCAGTTGCGATCTACACTTTGACATAAACTATTGTGTACTTCAGAAAGCCTTTTTAGGCCGAAACATATTTTAGCTGCCTGTTTTAAGTTGCTAGTTAGATAAGCTTCGATCCATTGTTCGTTTTAATCTTATTTTGGTTTGAATACGTCTATTTTTATCATTTAATTAATCGATTTATTACATTATTGTATTTATCTTAGGTTTAATTACAAAGACCTCTTTGTAAATTTAATTTGATGCTCAGTGAATTAGTGTCGCTTCAATATTCATTATAGGTTAGGGTAAATCCCCATAAAAGCTACATGCATAACTCCTTGTGATATACTTAACTACTAACTTGCAACGAAAAAACACTTAATTTCAGTGTAAAACAAAATTCTTAATCGGAAAAGTGTACAAAATTAGAATAACATATTTTGACTTGAAACTTACTTCTGTTGAAATATTTTACTGAAAAACTTAAATATTTGTTTAGTAAATTTTGTTTCAACTAAGGAATGTAATTAAAAAAACGTTACTACTCTTCAAAATATATTTACTTTTACACTGTACTGACTTACAAGAAGGTAACTAATATATATAATATAGTGGAAGGCAATCAATTTTAACCGATCACAACGATCATCATCAGGACCAATGAGAGAATGACAAAAAAATCCTCCCTGCTTATATCCTATCGGTTGCCGGGAGGTCCGGAAATAAGTTTCGGCATGAGCCTCCAGAGTACAAATGTACATTTTCATTTATCAATATATCCCTATATTAAAATTTTGCTTTATAAGTTAAAAATTCTTGATAACTGTCTAATAGGTTTTAGAATATATTATACATTTCGATGTAAATGATTATTTACACGGTAGTTGGTGGGGGTATTTACAGACTCTGGGTTGTTTAGTTATATTACTTATAGGCTTAGCTTAAACATCAAAAAAAATTAGTTATCCAAATATATTTTAATCCGAAGACTCATCATCAGCGAATGTCGAGGAAACCATGTTATGTTCAAATGCATCACCCTTAATTAGTTGGATTTTTCTGGGTTTCACACACAAACAATGTACAAACACGAGTCGAAACACTAAAGATAGTAAAAACATGTTATGGGAGCTCCAATACTAACCTCACACTTTTTGTTGTTTGATGCATTGGTCATTAAACCTAATTGACGAAAGCAGAGGAGGCGGACCGTTAACAGCCTTGGGCTTGCACGGGACCATTTGCAAATTGGGAGTCTTGGGAGTATTCGGCCCTTACCTATGGACTGTAGTTGTTGATTGAGACCTAATGCCCTAACCTAGCTGTATGTACTCATCAGCTGTAGTTGAATAAATCATTTATCTGGCTAAAATGTAACATTACAATGCACTGGATAAGTTACTAATAAAGCAAAATATGTAATTCAACTAAAAATAATAATTGTCGTACAACCTTGCATTTGGCAATGATACAATATGCAAAGCGAGCGTTATTAGAAGTGTGTAAAACTTTTATGTTTTTATTTCTACTGATAAAAAATAGGGGTGGTAATGTTTTCCCCCTTTTCAAAAAAATGACCGTTAGTACTCAAGTCAGCATAATATAATAAGCGAATATAACAATGTTAAAAAACAATTAACAAAGTGACAACAATTGTATAATTAAATGGAATGTTTAAACCTTGCTAACCTTTATTCACCTTGGAACTTTTGTAGCGAGTAGATTTAGCTTTATCTACAAATTAAAACAGCGAACATGCAAATAACGATCAACTTAAACTGAAATTGAAAAAGTGAGGGATAAGGATTGTTTCCTTAGAACGGAGTAAGCCTGTTTGTTGCAATCATTATTACCGCGATTCAAGGCGCAGTTAAAAAGTTAAAATGTTAATTTGACCATGGATACAAATTTAAAAAAATGTTAAGCAGATCTTAGGATGAAATCATGATAATGATTGTAGTACTGTGCTGTAACACTAAGCCTGATTGATGAATCACTAGTTACACCGTGAAGAATCATGGAAAGCGAAAAACATGTGTTTTTACTGTATTATATGGAAAAATTGATAAACCATGTTTATATAATCGCCTGACCAAGAAAGCCCATCGTCGCCTAAACAAACATTGAAACCTTTACACTGTATACGGAATTGTTTACATCTTTGTAATTTTCACAAACATCTGAGAATCCTAAAGGACATGTTAATATGTATTATGTCGGGTGTTTGTCAATATAACATATTTTAATTTGGCGTGGAGGATTTCCCATTTGATTGCATGCATTCCGAAATAAGTGTTTCAAACATAGAAGATATATGTAGTTGTTACAGATTAGCCAGTTTTAGTTTGTTGGTACTTTACTGTAACCAAACAAGTATTTTGCTATCACGTTTCATTTGTGAAAGAAAAAGATAAGTCGTAGAATTATATTTATAAAAATAATCTTTCAAAAACTAAATTAAAACAAACTGTTGTTTACATGACATCTTTACAGTAATAACAGATAATCTCTTTAGCTTTTTTTAAATATTCAAGTTTAATAATAGAATAAATAAACAAGTTATATAAAGATAAAACAAACTAAGTGTATATTTCTTTACAATTAGACAAACCTAAACTTTATAACTTTTGCCTTTTTAGTTAAACATTAGTTTGAACGAGGTTTATCTTTGGCAAAAGATTCAAAAGAACACATTAATAATAATATACAGCCATACAATAAATATATCTTTAGGCTTGAAATTTATTGCTGTTATCTGTAAACGCCCGACCGAGTATTCTTACATCTCTACACAATGTTTGTTGCCTTTCTTGAGCAATAAACTCGTACATCAAACACCACATGTAAGGTTAACATAATTATTTTCATACATTTTTCTGTTAAAACATCTGAAATATATTAAATCATGCGCCCTTATTAAGTGACCGAACATATTCTATTGTGACCTCATAATATTTTGTTTACCCAACGTCCTCGTAAACATTGGCTGAGGTTTTTTATTGGAAAGCGTCCTGTTCACTAATCAAGAGTGGTGATGATGAAAACCCACTCTCCCACACCTCTCCATCAATCCGGGGAATGAACTGATCGACCGGAATTATATGAACAAGTTGAACACAGTAAATTTGTAATGGGCTGGGGAACTGTCTGGGATCAATTGTGAAGTATCGGTTTCTGAGTGATTTTTTGAGTCGTATCATTGTTTAATTGTGAAAGCGGTTTTGTTCTGTGGTTGGAGCGCATTATTCCGGTTGAATGTCTCGGGTTGGATATCCGCCAATCACCGCATACCAGTGGTTCGGAATTCACCGTAATATTCAGATCTACCTGTCTATAAATAAAAAGGATAGACCCTTGTGGTGAAGACAACTGTTGTTTCAGAGACTTTCCTCCTCTAAATCATAAACAAATAAATTGTACCACGAAATGGAAAAAATACATGATATGCTATGGTACTTGGTAAACTTAATAATTGCTTGCACACGAACTCACGAACTTGTATTGAACTATACACTATTATGTTGGGTTGAACGGGTGTTTCGTTCGTTCAGCGTGCAGGTTAGACCAGGTTACTGGGGTTGCTATAAATTGTAGAAACGAATTTGTTACAAACCACTTACGCTTATGAATCTGAAGTCTCTGAGTGGATAGTCGTTAAACATGACTTTCATTAACACTTAATACTTTAAATTAGTTTCATAAACATACAGCTCAAGGTGCTACGAACAGATATATATATATATATATATATATATATATAGATGTATAGTTCTTTAAAGTAGATCTACAGCAGTTAAAATACTTTTTTTCAAACTAAACTTACAGCTACGTTGAATGTGTATTTTGGAGTTACCGTAATTTTATAAAACCATTAAACCCTTCCGTGGGTTATTGTTTTTGATAAGAAACTTCCGCCTCCAACGAACAATCCACTTCCTGCGTCAAATTGAGTTCTTCCGGTGCAAGTTGCTCCCTTAAATCACTGGTTCCGGTTTAAACAGTAAACGTGTCAAAAATTATCCTCTAGTTTATCAACACGCCGCGCCGATAATAATACATTAAATGTAATAAAAATAGTAGCTTTGCAATGTGCTGAAATAATTGTAACAATGTTATTAAATTTAAATTATTTAAAAAACTAAATAAATTGCAAAATGTATAATGTATAAGACATGATCATTAGACTCACCAATTATGAAATTTCATTTCATCTGGTTGGCAGATCTGGACAACAGCTGTCAATTAAGTCTAAGTTAATTGTTAATTAGCTTCATTAATTCACTAGGTGGCTGATTCCCAAACCTACCAGAAATACTCTTTGACATAACGAGTTTGAAGTACGGTTTGCCAATTCCAAGTATGGTAGCCAATCTTATTGCCGGGAATCAACCCCATAAAGTCATTATATACAAAGTAAGACTGTTCTTATTTACTGATAGAGTAAACGCTTTTATTTTAGGAAGAATTAATGTACATGTTTTCGCCGTGTTATAAAGTGCATTTATTCAAGAAGAATAAACCATGATTTGTTATTAACCTGATTGAAGCAGTATTTAATCACCGTACCACCAACCAAGAGAAGGGAAATCCCATATTATAGGTTACTGCAGCGTCCACAAAAACTATTAGCAATTTGAGCAAGAAGACAATAACTAAATTTAATTTGGCCTGCCTACACTCCGGTGATTGGCCTATAACAGGATTGACCTTTTATAGTTTGGTTAGAACGTCTAAGTAGTGAAATATTTAAATAGTAGACAACGAAATTTAAAAATACAATTAATAATTCAGTATTAACTTTATGGCCTGTTAATTTTCGGATGCAGTCCATTTTTGCTGTACAAGTTTGTAATATAATGGTAATTAAAAAAACTAGTACTGTACAACCTACTGCTCAAACTTTATTATTATTATAAATTATTATAAACATTATAACATTATTATAAATTTATGACATTCTTAATATTATTTATCTAATACGTGTAATGTCTGTTCTTGATTTTGCACTGTGGTTTTGTTAATTTATCAACAGATATATGATTCAAATAATTTCTATTCTTCCTCAAGATTTACATTGAGGCTTTAAATGTAAACCAGCCAAGGGGCGGAGCCGTAATAACGAATGCAAATTGTAAGGTTTTTATAGATTCTTCACTCTTCCTCTTTTACTAAATCATTTCAAGCATAAAAACCTGCCCAATTGTTCTTTAGGTCTCTATTGTTCTATACCTGATTTTTTATTAGATACCAAGTTGTTTAACTTCAGATAAATCATTTTTTGGGGTTTGATTCAACATTGATTAATCTGCTAATGTATAATCCCTAGGTTATGACAAATTTTAGATATGAAATACAATCGTCTCTTTTACAACATAAGTAGTGGGGCATTGTAGGTTTTGGCTCACTTGATTGACAGCTTCCGGTCACGTGACCGGAAGCGCTGAGTGAATAAATACGTCATCTGAGGCTGAGCCAGTGACGTAGGCGGTTTTGTGACGTAATGAGGGAAAGTTCAAGGTCACGGGGAGGGTGTTTTAAAAAAGTACTACCTCGCACGCGTAAAATTCGATTGTGATTCGATAGTTAATCGATAATAAATATCGAATGAAAATAATCGAATGAAACAATCGAATGATACGAGTGCGAGGTAGTACTATTACAAAATAACTTTATTTTATTAACAATGTTTGTTCTTAATTACAATACGAAGCTTCCGCCGATGTTGGTTAAAATCGAAGTTGATGATGCCGACGAGTCGCGATCATCGTGTTTTTTCCTGATGAAAGAAGGTAGATACTTCGATCCCTGTGCAGAGTCCATGTTGTTTTTTGTTGCGTAAAGTTCCAAAGATAAATCGTAACCGGACGCAATGAGAAGTCTTAACTCTTCATTAAAAACCTCGAGGTCTTGGAAAGTCGCCAGATGAATAGAATCATAATGAATACACCTAATTTTAATGGACATTTCAACAGAGAGCTCGATGTACACTGGTCAAGAGCTGGAGGTGTACTGACTATTCGCTAGCTAGCGTTTTGGTATCAAACAAAATGGTGGGGGTAAAAGTGTTGTGGGGCGGAGCAGATGGCAGGCGGCAGGTGGTGCGAGGCAGATGGTTGCTACTACATCCACCATCATTAGTCAAACCCTATTAGAGATGACATTATTGCTTCTGCATCAGAAGATATTGTGCTATAAACTTCATGTACTTGTATTTCATCATTTGTATTGTCAGCTTGCTCAATATTAAAAGAAGAACATGTGGAAGAAACCGTAGTGCCTTGTATTGGCGAATCCATGTGAACTATGCAAGAGCCGCAGGTATACTGAAGTGATACAAGCATGTAGGATAGACACTCGTCTTTACCCCCCACCACACCAGTTTCCCCCACCAAGTTGTCACATCGCACAATAACTACGGGACATGCATTAGTTAGAGTCTAGCTCTGACTCTGTGAGGATCGGAGCTCCGTAACTAAAAACATTAACAATTCTTGCTCGACACTGTTTTTATGCAATCATAACAGTCACTGTGATCTAATTTATTGCATGTACTCATATGATGCATCTTGCGTAGCAGACAACTTGCTAAGAATGTTTCAGCCTGGAGTATTCTACGGCGAAATCGCTCATATCGCTGTTTATTTGAACTTTACTAGATTTGTAGATATTTTAGAGTTCAGACGTTTAGTACATCAAACAAAATCAAAATAACATCCAAGAACTCCATTTGCTAGCCTTACAATCAAAGAATCTAATCAAATTAGTTTTTAATATAAAAGGAAAAAAGCTATCGCCCTACACCTTTTTTAAAAATGTTCGTAATTTATTTTTCTTTAACACAGTGTTACAAGATTTATTGCAGTTTTACATGTTTTACCCGAGCGCCGACAATTTAATGTAACTAGTACAATGATTCGGCGTCAAGCGCTGTTAGAGCGGGCAAACAGCTTGTCAACTACGCGTGATGCTTATTGGTTTATTCAAGGTCACGCCGACTGCAGGCTCCGCCGCAGAGTTCTCTGCCGCAGGGCACTGTACATTACTCACATCCTTAGACCTCAGCTTCGTAACTGAAAACTTCAATAATGTTTGCACAACGCTGTAATTATAACAGCTAGTATGATCTAAACCAGTGCATGTATTCATGTGCTGCTTCTTGCGTACAAACAACTACTTGTTCGTCTGATCAATCCGCAAGTTGAGTATCCATTTGGTATATGTTAAACCATAACTTCGGGTCACCAGAGGAGAAGTCATCCCGGTGGTTCTGGGTGCTTACTACTTGAATTAAACCCATTGTTGATGCTGTTAACTTTGGAGAGGTTATTTCCATCAATTGTAAAAATATATTCAATTAAGAAGAGTAAAACTAAAATCATTGTATAATGATTTTTTTTTTTTTTACAAAAGGTGATGTAGGCCTATGCAAGTTTAATTTGACATAACCTCATAGAGGTTTTTAGGAAAAGCTATAAATTTATTAAGTTTACCTACCTTAAAATCCTTTATAGTTAACTGTTAAAGATAACAATCAACTTGTTTAATAAAAAAATATCCTGATACTTGTATTGCACTGTAGCGAAAATCAACCATTAATAGTTTACTATTGGGATTATAAATAAATTAAACATTTTAAAAACTTTAATACACCAGATTTTTATAAGGTTCTGATCATATAACCTGTCATATATGTAAATAAAACCGTGTATGAATTTAATGAGTAAATTAATGTAATCTAACATTTTTTGTTATTGAAATATCATTGGAGCCCACGATTTTGAATAAGTGCAAATGAAAAACATTTGATATCGATTGTTCTTTAATGAAACTAACAAATATTTTGAAAATCAAGTTTGCTATTAAAGTTTGTACGCCAACAAATGTACGTACAACTACTCCAAAATTTAGTATTGCAGGGTAATCCTATAGTATTTCTTCTTTACAAATTTAAAGTTGCAAAAAGTAGCAGCTAAAACACGAATTTTTGGATTGTGTACAATCCGCCCTTCATGGAAATATATAATATTCAAGGTTCTGGTAGGTTCCTTGAAACCTTTACTCTAAAACACTTTGTAACACATTTATTTTTAAAGATTAAGCAAAAAAAATCTTCACATTAAAAAAAAAAAATCAAAACAGGAACACTGACTTACCTTTGTGTTTTTTATCCATTGTATTAATAATAAAATAATAACCTATTTGAAGAACATCACATACTGGGGTCCTACACAGCGACTAATTGACAGCGACAACTTTAACTACTGACCGGCTCCCGCATTATCTGAGTATTTGGCCTTATCTGCACTCTGCCCAATGACAATGCAATTATAATAATCATTGTTTTGACTCTTTTGACTATTTGTTTATTTATATTTTATGTCCTTTTGTTAAATAACAATATTTCTGATAGGTATTTTTGTCCAGCTAGATTATTAAAATTGCCCCACTATGCGACGTTCGACGTCTTGGCCGTATTTCACAATGATATATAATGGGGGCAGCTCACACTAAAGTAATAATACGAATACGTAAATGCAAAATACCTCAACTTGTTTAATAAAAAAACATCCTGATACTTGTATTGCACTGTAGCGAAAATCAACCAATAATAGTTTACTATATGGATTATAAATAAATTAAACATTTTAAAAACTTTAATACACCAGATTTTTATAAGGTTCTGATCATATTACTCTAAAACACTTTGTAACACATTTATTTTTAAAGATTAAGCAAAAAAAAAATCTTCACATTAAAAAAATAATCAAAACAGGAACACTGACTTACCTTTGTGTTTCTTATCCATTGTATTAATAATAAAATAATAACCTATTTGAAGAACATCACATACTGGGGTCCTACACAGCGACTAATTGACAGCGACAACTTTAACTACTGACCGGCTCCCGCATTATCTGAGTATTTGGCCTTATCTGCACTCTGCCCAATGACAATGCAATTATAATAATCATTGTTTTGACTCTTTTGTCTATTTGTTTATTTATATTTTATGTCCTTTTGTTAAATAACAATATTTCTGATAGGTATTTTTGTCCAGCTAGATTATTAAAATTGCCCCACTATGCGACGTTCGACGTCTTGGCCGTATTTCACAATGATATATAATGGGGGCAGCTCACACTAAAGTAATAATACGAATACGTAAATGCAAAATACCTCAACTAGCTACACAACATAATTATTTTAGTTACAACAAAAGGTACCTAAATTAAATATGAATAGAGATAGAGAATCCCAACCTGTACTAGCGTTCAACAAAACGAGTGGGAAAGTTAATTACCTAGTAGAATGCAACCGGTGCGCAACCCATTAAATCAAGCTGTCAAGGGAACGCCCCGCGCCAGCTGTTACACGCGAAATTAAAAAACCTCACTAAATCAGCCGAATTTTGTTTTTATGTCTAGAGCTGCATTACACAACCAAATTACCCTGTGTCGGGAAAATTACCCGCGCCCTCCCGCGGCCATATAAGCGAGTGCTCCGGACAGTTCCTTACCAGTCGTCGATCTAAGTCGAGACTGCTCCCATGCAAGTGACCTGCGTATTAAAGTGCGAGGACAATTGCAGTAGCGGGGTAATGCGGGGGGAGGGCGCCCCCCTCGTAAGATCTCGCTACCTGGGTTCTCTTTCTCTCTCTTTTCCTTCTCTTTCACTCTGTCTTTTCCTGCATGTTATATTGCTGCTTTATTAGTCCGGCTATAGTAGTTAGTTTCTTGCATGCTAGGGTCGTTGCTTTTGCTTTCAGCTTTTGTATTTAAAATCTTCCGCATGTCTTTGCTTTTCTTAACTGTATTGTAGTATGCTGATAAAAGCGAAATTAAAACCTCATCAAACTCAGCCGAGGTAATTTCGCGTCTCCTATATAAGCGAACCATGCAGTAACTGACATCAGTTGCTTGCTGTACAGTGGAGTGTTAACATGGTACCATCTCCACTGTTCAGTGCAACTGTCTAGTTGTTCTTTTTATAAGAACAACTGGAGAAATAAGGGGTTAATACTAAGTATGCGCACACTTTTTATTAATCCCTTATACTTTTGCATGTTGCATGTTGTATGTTTGGTTGAACTTTGCTTGCTTGTTTTCTTATTTTGTATTGTAGATAGTACTAACTCCTTTCTTTAAATTACTTTAAAGTTTGGCTAGGTTATTTATACATTTTTTTTTAATTTATTAACATCTTACACACACACACACACATATTAATGACACCCTTCAACTCCATCTCCTTTCCTTGCGAGTACGGCAAGAAAACCGGCTCTCCTTAGCTTTTAAGAGTACGGCCAGCAAACCGGCTCTTGCTTTGCAGTGTTTACGGCCCGCAAACCGATCACTGCACCTTCTTTGCATACCGGATGGGGTTTCGCATTTCCCCGGTTTTCGCTAAACCTCAGTGAGAGGGGTCCTAAGGCTCCTCACTGACTCCTTTATTTTAGATTAGTACAATTTACATTTATAACTCTTGTTAATTGAAATTAATTATTCATCATACAAATATGTAAGATACCCTTTAACTCCATCTCCTTTCCTTGCGAGTACGGCAAGAAAACCGGCTCTCCTTAGCTTTTAAGAGTACGGCCAGCAAACCGGCTCTTGCTTTGCAGTGTTTACGGCCCGCAAACCGATCACTGCACCTTCTTTGCATACCGGATGGGGTTTCGCATTTCCCCGGTTTTCGCTAGACCTCGGTGAGAGGGGTCCTAAGGCTCCTCACCGACTCCTTTATTTTAGATTTGTACAATTTACATATTTGCGTGACTTTATATTTGTAAAATAATAACTCTTCATTGTGACTTGAACTTTAGCCAGACTTTACTGTAAATTATATCTACTTCCCTTTAGGTTTCCGGGGTGTGAGATTCTGTCAAATCTCACACCCCACCCCCCATTTTGGTCAGAAACGACCTTGACCCAGTTAGAAGATGTGGTAGAAGGGGTGATCACAGGCGGGGAATATATCAGTTTGTGGTTATAGTGAGAATCACTTACTGCTCTATTCCCCGTTTTGGTAATATAATCAGACGGCCTTGACCCACTTACATGATGGGTATTAAAGCGCGATGTTGGAGAGTCAATAATCACTTTGGTTGTGAACTGCATCAATAGAGCATCTACCATGGTATACCTCCACTATATTAACTCTACTACTAAAGCGGAGATCTTTACCCAGCGTGTATACCAACTGCTTATGGAGTATCATGATGTTAAGGTCAAAGGATTGGGTATTCGTAAAACTGAAGAGGTAAAAATAGATGTGGAACCAATTCCTTTGAAGAGAGAAATTTATCGATTATTACAAGAGGGGTTTGTTTTGTGTCTTTATTACACTACACGTTAGGTTAGCGACTTTTTCCCGAACAAGACATTGAACCAGCTATATTCATTGTAAAAGAGTGGTGGTAAACATATATATATAAGGCAGTCGGCTTCGGAGTATAGTTATTGTTCAGCTATGGATAGCCCAGGTGGATCATCTAACTTAGATGTTAAAGGAAAGGAGGAGAATGATATAGAGAAAAGAAGGTGTGCTAGAGAGAGAAAAAGGATTGCAATATTGAATGAAGCCTATAATTTATTACGAACAAAATTACCTTTTCTTGAACCAAACGCTTCAAAACTTTCTACTATAAAACACGCCATAAAATATATTGATATGTTGGAAATGTTATCACAAAATACATCATTTCAACTGCCTGAAGAATTGCTAGCAATGGAAATTGACCAATTTTCTTCAACTAACTAAGAGTCTTTGGAAATACTGAACAGCAGAAGACAGAACGGGGAATAGATCAGTTTGTGGTCAAAGTGAGAATCACTTACTGCTCTATTCCCCGTTCTGGTAATAGGTTAAGGTAACCTTGACCCACTTACAGGACTTAATCATTTGTGTTACAATAATACCTCTTCCCTACCACTTGTACTTTCAACACTTACCCCCACCATTACCGGAATCGGGGTATAAAAGGTGGTTTTGTATTAGTTGTAAAATCAGTCTGCTACTTGGAATCATGTCGCCCAGAGATAACATTTTCCCTTCTAAGAAGACTATACTGGGAATAATTCAAAATATTCCAGTAAATATAAACGAAGATGAAGACGAAGACGATTCAGAGATGGAAGATGAACTGTTTAGTGATCTTGAACTACTGAGTGAGTTTGCTAGCAGTGAACCATATCTTGGAGAGATGGAGCTGTTGACTGACGACGACAACGACGATGATAATGAACCAGAATTTAATCATCAGTTGCTTTGTTTGGAGGAAATGGACCTTGTTGATAGTGGAACCCCTACAAGCAGTATTAATATTGATGACGTAGTTCTAGATCCAGTCACAGGGAACCTTAGTGTTTGTCGTCGCTTATTTAGTGATATGAGCTCATCATCATCATCATCATCATCGGAAGAATCTGAATAAGTTTTTGTTGTCTTCAAATAGTTTACTTTAAATACAAAGCGGGGAATAGATCAGTTTGTGGTTATAATGAGAATCACTTATTCTCTATTCCCCGTTTTGGTAATATTGTTGTATGACCTTGAACCATTTACATGACTGAAAAAAGTGGGGGTAACTTATACATTTAATGGTGGGGGAACGTCTATTTAATGACGATGCAACAGTGTATATTTAGCATAACGGCATGATGAACCCACCAGGAAACTCCGTTTGTTACAGCTTTCCCCTTATCGATATTGATGATGTGATAAAACTTACATCAATAACAAAACGGTTTGAACTCGAAAGGCGACTCATAAAAGTCGACGTAATTCCACAAGATGTTCGTTCGGCAATGTTGACTATTGAATATGTTAAAGATGAATCTACAACTGAAGATCCCTATTATTTTATGAAATTTTTAGTTGATCGAGATGCAATGTGTACAATCCGACTTCACATCCAAGTTTAAAAATCTATCAAATGTTCCTGTTGAAGAAAATTGTCCTTGTTAAATACAGAGCGGGGAATAGATCAATTTATGGTTTAAAATGAAATCATTTACTGCTCTATTCCCCGTTTTGGCAAATATGTCCAATGACCTTGACCTAAAATACAAAATTTTGTAGCCTCCAACTACAATAGTAAACAGAAAATGTAAAATATAGTAAACCTAACCTAATACTTACCCCCACCACTTCTTCTAGGGTATAAATAGAGGTGCATTTGCAGTGTTTTTTATTATTGCGTTGACCCTTGTGGAGAGCACACCTACATTATGAATCGCTGCAATATTTGTAAAGCTTCTTTCAGAGATGAATGGCTTTTAACCATTCATAAAGAATTGAAACATAACACCAATACAAATACAGAAGAGGAAGGACCAAATGAAGAAGAATTAGATTCAATCGACCAACAATTAGCAAAACATCAAGAAGAACAAAATGTAGAAGAAAAAGAAGAAAATAAAGAAAAAGAAGAAAATGAAGTTTCAAGACCAAGTGTCATTCATTACGCGCCTGGACCATCAATAAATGTGGAACTACACGCCCGAGCACTTCCGGGTAATGTTGTAACCCACTTTAAAATTGACAATACAAAATTGAAACTTGAAGAATTTTTAAATAACGCAAAAGGATTGGTTAGCAAAACTCTGAAAAATGAATTAAAAAGAATAAATTTTATTAAATTTGGACTATTACTGGATGCTTTATTTACAAACATTCAAAATGAAACCTCACCGAGAGGTTTCTTAACAAAAAACCGAACTATTATGTTTTCGTCAGATATTGATTCAATCGTATCTGAATGTTTTGAAGAGCTAATGACAAAAATACAAGAACATGAAGGAAGAGGCTCTGGATGGAGTTTGTTAAGCATCACAGGGCTAGACTTAAGAGTACACAAACACGGCTATGGAATTCGAGGAAGTAGCTACATCCCTCTACCAACAAAGATTAGAAATACCTTATCCTGCGTCAACGTACAAAATCATGATACTGAATGTTTTAAATATGCCATGTTGGTCAAATATGTAACAGACAATCCGATAAGACCAAGCCGCAAATATGATGAAGTACAACATAGATATAATTTTCAAGGGATGACTTATCCTGTTGCTATAACAGACATTTCAAAATTTGAAAAACAAAATCCTTCAGCTTCTGTCAACCTATTTGGATTGGATTCATCAAACAATGTGTACCCCTTGCGTATAACATCAAATGAGCGCAGAGATCATACGGATTTGCTATTGATCACTAAGGGGGACATATCCCACTATGTCTACATTAAAAAGTTTGAAGCTCTTGTTTCTAAACAATTATCTAAACATGAAGAAAAGAAAACAATTTGTAAAAGATGTTTTTGTCATGTAAACAAAGAATTAAGAAGAGGAGGTTCAGAATGGTTAGTAGAACATCAAAGGTTATGTAGTGGAAACTATGAGGTAAGAATTAAATTGCCACATCCCAGCAGAGCGCAGATAAAATTTGACAAAGTAAATCAACAATACCCTGTTCCATTTGTTGTGTACGCGGATTTCGAAGCATCTTTACTTCCAATTGAACAACAAGAAGAGGATATCACAAAAAGAAGCAAATATCAAAAACATGCACCAAACAGTTATTGTATACTAACAAAATCCACGCTGTCTGAAGAACATCTTCAAGAATTTGGACTATCATCTGCTCCGAAGATTTATCGTGGTGAACAAGCAGCGAAACACTTTGTAGATGAGTTGTATTACATTGCCTCTAAGGTGGAAGAAATCTACAAAATTAAAATACCGATGCAACCTATGGATGAACACCAACTTCAACATCACAATTTGACAACAACATGTTATCTGTGTAATAACCTATTTACACCAGATAACGTTAAAGTGCGTGATCACGACCATCTTACAGGAGCCTACAGAGGTGCAGCCTGTAACGCTTGCAACTTAAATTACAAAGTACCATCTTTTATACCCGTTGTTCTACATAACCTTAGCGGATATGACTCTCATTTCATAATCCCGGAGTTAGGAAGAGATGATGGAGCAATAGATGTTTTGGCAACAACAATGGAAAAATTTATAAGTTTCTCTAAAAAGGTTGGCAAAATAAAACTTAGATTTATTGATTCGTTTCGATTTATGCCTTCTAGCCTAATGAAATTAACTGATAATTTAAAAAGAGAAGATCTGATAGAAACAAGCAAAATTGTAGCCAGTAGTAAAATGGATCTGGTTCTTCGAAAAGGAGTCTTCCCCTACGATTACATCGATGGACTTCATAGATTTAATGAAACAACACTTCCTCCACCAGAACAATTTAACAACAAACTTAATGATTCGGAAATTTCACTTGAAGACTATCAACACGCATGTCGAGTATGGAATGAGTTAAATATGAAGACTTTAGGAGAGTATTCAGACTTTTATGTAAAACTCGACGTAACTCTGCTCTGCGATGTTATGGAAGAATTCCGAAGAACGTGTTTTGCAGCATACGGTTTGGACCCTCTACATTCGTATACATCTCCAGGACTAGCTTGGCAAGCAATGTTGAAGGAAACAAAATGTAAACTTCAGCTGTTAACAGATATAGATATGGTTTTAATGGTTGAGTCTGGTGTTAGAGGTGGATTAACTCAAAGCGTAACGAGACATGTTAAAGCCAACAACAAATATCTACCTGACCATGATCAAGAGAAACCTTCAACGTACTTGGGATATTTCGACGCGAATAATCTGTATGGATGGGCCATGTCGAACCCACTTCCATTTGACAACTTTAAATGGATTGATCCCGACTGTATTGGCGATATTTCACAAATTCCAAAACATGGAGATACCGGATACATTTTGGATTGCGACTTTGAATATCCAGAACATTTACACGATCTTCATTATGACCTTCCACTCCTTGCAAGAACAGAAATTTCACCAACTGGAAAACACCCCAAATTAATGATGACCCTTAACAATAAACAACGATACGTAGCTCACTATTGGGTTGTTCAACAAGCTATCGAATTAGGTTTACGTCTTACTAAAATTAATAGAGCTGTAGAATTTTCCCAATCGTGCTGGTTGAAACCATACATAGACTCGAATACTACTAGAAGAGCAGCCGCTACATCAGCCTTTCAAAAAGACTTTTTTAAATTGATGAACAATGCGATATTCGGTAAAACATTGGAAAACAAAAGAAGACATAAAAATGTTAAACTTGTTACAGATCCGAACAAACTACAAAAACTCGTACAACAGCCAAACTTTGGATCATCTATAATTATTAACGAAAATCTTGTAGCTGTATCTATGAAGAAAACAAGTGTGAAGATGGATCGTCCTTTGTATATAGGTATGACAATCCTGGATATCTCCAAGACTCATATGTACGATTTCCATTACAAAAAGATGGTCACCTTTTATGGACGAGAAAACATCGGCATCTCCTACATGGATACAGACGCTTTTATATATTGGATAATTACTAACGATATGTATGAAGACCTTCGGACATTTGATTACAAAAACGACTTTGACTTTTCCGACTATCCAAAAGATCATCCAAACTACGACAATGACAGAAACAAAAAAGTGCTTGGCAAATTTAAAGATGAAGCCAATGGTGTTATACTTCAAGAAATTGTTGCACTAATGTCAAAATTATATTCTTTACAACTAAATGAAAACCAAGTCATTAAGAAAGCTAAAGGAGTAAAAAGTTTGTATTTAAAGAAGAATGTGCATTTTAATCACTATAAGAAATGTTTATTTGAAGATCAAGATATAACAGCAAAATTCAACACAATCAGAAGTTTCAACCATCAGCTGTACAGCGTGACGGAAGTAAAAAAAGCTCTCTCTTCAAATGATGATAAACGACACATCCTTGCAGACAACATCCACACTCTACCATTCGGCCACTATTCCCTCAACCCTATTGACGAGTAACCCTTTCATCGTCCAACATCCCTTTCCGTATAAAAGGGGGAACACAGCAGTATTTCGCTGTGTTCCCCCTTTTATACATTAGTTTAGAATGACCTTGTCCTATATAAGCAGATTTATACAAAAGAATATTTAATATCATATCAGCTGTCTTCGTGAAACCATCATGTCAGACCTGAAGGAGAAGATTATTAATGAACTACACAAACCTGCAAGAATAAAGTTTCCAAGAAGAAATACTGTTATAAAAGGGATAAATGATCTATATCAAGCGGATTTAATTGAAATGCGACCGCATAGCAGAATAAACAAAGGATTTAAATATATACTCACAATTATTAATTGTTTTACAAAAGTTGCAGACGCTTTGCCTCTAAAGGACAAGACTGGTAAAAGCGTAACAGAAGCCATGGAAATAGCCATAAAAAGAGATAAAAACAAAATTAAACATTTACAAACTGATGATGGAACAGAATACTTTAATACAAACTTTGCACAGTTAATGAATAAATATAAAATAAATCATTATTCTACAAATTCAGAGAAAAAAGCAGCTATTGTAGAAAGATTCAATAGAACCTTAAAAGGAGCACTGTATAAACAATTTTCAAAAAGAGGTTCTTACGTATGGTATGATGTTTTACCACAATTAATAAATGATTATAACAACAGGTTTCATAGAACTATCGGTATGAAACCTAACAAAGTAAATAGAAGAAATGCAAAAGATGTATTAAAACGCATTAAGAAAAATACAAAGCCTAAAGTAGAAAAAATGCAGCCAAGAAAATTTAATGTAAGTGATAAAGTACGGATTAGTAAATATAAGGGAGTGTTTACCAAGAAATACCTTCCCAATTGGACGAATGAAGTTTTTACAGTGTATAAAGTGCAACCGACTGTACCTGAAACGTATATCTTAAAAGATAACAAAGGAGATTTGTTGCAAGGTGCATTTTATGGACATGAAATGTTAAAGTCAACAGTAGGTGATGTATATCTTGTTGAAAAAGTGTTACAAAGAAAAAAGGACGCAGTTAAAGTGCGGTGGTTAGGGTTTAACAAAACTGAGGATTCATGGATACCTATAAAGGACTTGGTTTAATGCAAGCAACTCATTTCATCGTTAACCTTTGAGCAGGATGGAGATAATTAACCATAAAGATCGATTCAATATTAATAACATAGATGATTTAACTGTGGATAACGTTAAAATCAACAATGGTAAACACGGTAGTTTACTTCCAAACACTGTTCGATGTATAGTAAGTGGCCCCTCAAACTGCGGAAAGACCAATGTTGTCTTTAATTTGATCACTAATCCGCAGGGATTAAGGTTTAGTAACCTATATATTTTTTCAAAGTCTCTACATCAACCAAAGTATCAATTGCTGGATAAAATCCTATCTGATGTGTCTGATGTTAATTTTTACAAATTTAACGCTAGTGATAGCATTATGCAACCAAACGAAGCGAAACCGTATTCTGTATTTATATTTGACGATGTATCTTGTGAAAATCAGGATACTATTAGAAACTACTTTGCCATGGGAAGACATAATAACATTGACAGCATATATATAGGACAAACTTATAGCAAAATCCCAAAACAACTTATCAGAGATAATGCAAATATTCTAATTGTATTCAAACAAGATGATACTAACCTAAAACATATATATAACGATCATGTGAATGCGGATATGCCATTTGAAAAGTTTAAAGAGCTTTGCGGAAAAGCATGGGCGGAAAAGTATGGATTTTTGGTTATTATGAAAGATCATGCTATAAAAGATGGTCGTTATAGAATAGGTTTTGATAAATTCGTTTTAATACACTGATTAGCGGTATTACTGTACAAGTCGTCAAGGTGTGAAGATGGTTAACCAGGAAAAGCTATTAAAGGAAATAAAATCACTTAGTGATTCTATTAGACAAAAAAACCGAGCTTTAAAATCAGGTATAAATGAAAGAGAGCAATTTTTAGAAACAACATTCAAACCTGTTACTGAACCTTTAAAGCGATTAGCACAAAATATGGAAAAACCTTCAATTCGCTTCGAAGGAGACAAAATGCTACCAATTTCCAAATATGAAGAAGAATTTCAGAATGATGAAAGTTTTGGCCAGTTACAAACATCTGAAGAAAGCGACGAGTATGAAGAAAGCGGAGATATAGAGGATTTAAAGGAAAAGGACATTGCAGAAGATACAAGTACAGAAGATACAAGTGTAGAAGATACAAGAGCAGAAGAAGAGGATATTAACCCATCCAACTTAAGCAAATTAGGCACGGATATTATGTTTAAAGGAACACTTGGAAGAACATATACGTTAAAAATGTTACACGCCGCACATGCTAATCGAAATTATCATACCTATGGAGCTAGAATAGAGGATAAAGGATTAATGATTGGAGATAGCAAGTTAGATATAAACGAAAATGATGATATAGTTATTGGAGATAAGAAATATAAAGGTACAAAAGGTTTGTTTGAACTTATCTTTAAAAATAATCCTGGTAAATATACTAAAAGGGATTTACAATTGTTTAAACATATATTAGAGTATACAAATGCACATAGAAAAAAGTATTCCAAAGACCTACCTATTCATAGAAATCGGTCAGTAAAATATACAAGTATTATATCTAGTCTTTTCCCCTCAAAATCAAAAAAAGCTCAAATTAAAAGAAGAGCTTTATCTTCTGCTGAATTAAATGTTTTGCATAAAAAGAGAAAAACAACTGATCCTACCACATCTGGAAGGGGATTATTGAAAAACTTGTATAAAACTAATATAATATATTACAACGATATAAATAAGTTAGTTGATCGAATGAGGTTATTACATGAAGCTATGGAAGCCGGGCACACTGGTTTAGAAAACGAATGGGTAGCTTTGGTTGATGAACTGCGAAAACAAGGAATAATTGTTCAGTAGACGTATATATATATATATATATATATATATATAATAAGAACCTAAACGATAGCGATTCAGTTACATCATGAGTGTGGACAAGTTTGGACGGTATTCCGAGATTGGAGTAAAATCTGGATATAGTGAAAAAAGAGCTGGGTTTCCGTTAACACCTGATGGCAACTATAATTTTGAAGGAAAAGTAATTCAAAATGTTGGTGATCCGCTTTTGTCTTCTGATGCGGTTACGGTAAAATACATGGATAAAAGAACCCCAACTGTACACGAAGATAATTGGGGGTTTTCCGGTAAAAGGTTAAGCAATATACAACATCCCGTTTATGATGGTGAAGCAGTAAATTTCGCTACTCTAAAATTGTTAACGATTTACAAAAGGAATGAAACTGACACAAGCTATGATGTAAAAAAATTAAAATTATCAAATGTAGGTGATTGTGAGCAGGATGGAGACGCTGTAAATAAGAAAATGTTTGATATTGTACACAATAAATGGACTACGGAATATGAAAAACATTTGGAAAGGTTTGGTGCAGCTCTATTCCATTATATCCATCGGGCTTCAGGAAGAGATGCAGCTTCAGATGTTGACAGTCACAATTATTTAGACTGGAAAAATATTCACAATCCAGAGAAACCTAATCAACGAGATAAACCGTCTGAGCCTTCTAAAGTCAAGACATTAGGAAAGGGGGATAAAGTGAATGTGATTAATGAACCAACAGAAAACGATGAAGATTACATAAGAGAAAAAAGAATTTAAAATACCCCATGATAAGGGATAAAGCATCAGTCATATTTGAGAGATGATACAGAGAGGATGATGGAATCCAATATTACTGCGTGGAGTTTAATATCTCAAGAGCCGAGATTTCCCCAAGGAGTGTTGACAGATGGTTTTGTTCAACGGTTTGATAGATATATGGATTGGGAACAAGTTTCCATACAATACCTCTTTACAATGACTATGTTAAGAATTTATTTTCACAGAGTTAACTGGATCCATATTTTACAAAGACAACAGTTTTCAGAAGACTTCCTCGTAGAGATTACATCAAATTTTAATAACTGTTGGAAAGTAATAAGTAAATATCAAAATCTCTCTGAGAATTACATTGACAATTTTAAAGATAAACTAGACTGGGATGTGTTATTCAATTACCAACGATTAAGTGGCAAGTTTCTAAGGGAACATGACATCTATTTAAAGTTTATTCATTTTACCGAAGACAACGATACCTTCACCAGCGGAGAAACATCTGGAACATCTTCAATTACACCTTATTTCTATTTGTACTACTTTTGTTTAATATGTCTACATTTAATTAATAAATCCATTTCTATATAATAAATTGATTTTAAACAGTATATAATACAAGAAACCAAAACTGATATTACATTCATTGTCAAACATTTATAGAGTGCACCTACTGATTGTAAGTTTTGCTATAAATAGTCATGTCGAGGGTTAAACGCATCAGTCATAATCGAGAGAGATTACAGAGAGGAAGGGGAATAGCATCAACAGCATTTTCTCTATTGAGTAAACCGGTTGGAGCTATAGTTAACAAGGCGATTGATTTATTACCTGTGGAATTACATTTACCTGGAGGATATCAATATTGTGGTCCTGGAACCAAATTAGAGAAACGTCTTGCTAGAGGAGATCCTGGAATAAATAAGCTCGATCAGGCTTGTAAACAGCACGATATAGCGTATTCCAAATTTAGTGATACTAAAAATAGATCAATAGCAGATAGAGCACTTGCTGAGAAAGCCTGGCAAAGAGTAAAATCTAGTGACGCGAGTATTGGTGAAAAAGCAGCGTCTTTAGCAGTAACAGCAGCAATGAAAGCAAAAACTACGTTTGGAGGAGGAAAGAGAAGAAGGCGTGGGAAAAAACCCGCTAAGAAACAAGGAGGTAATATCAGAAGAAAACGTCGATCTACCAGTGGTAAAGCTAAAAAGAAACCAACAATATGGTCAATGATAAAAAAGGGAGGAGGATTATACCTAAGACCGTATCGTGTGTATTAAATAAGAAAGAGCAATTAATAATTAAAAACAAAGAATTAACCAACGAAGAACTGATTACATATGCTTCTTGTTTGAAAATCCCATTTTTTAGAGGAGTATTTATGAAAGATGAATTACCGGTTAAAATGTGGAAAAATGAGACTGGTATTGTAAATTTGGATAATAGTGAAGGATTAGGCACTCATTGGGTGTGTTACAAGAAACTTGGTAAAACCATTTATTATTTCGACAGTTTTGGAGACCTTCCACCACCGAAAGAACTTCAACAATACTTTCGTGCGGCAGAAAATGTTTTTTACAATCATACAAGAAAACAACCTGATGATACATCCATTTGCGGTCATTTATGTTTAGACTTTTTAGCTAAAAGTGTTAGTCAACTTTAAGATGTCTTCGTATACAGTGTCATTAACCGGTAACTCATGTACTTTGCGCAGTATTCTGTTTCCAGCGCTACGTTTGCAAAAAGGAAGACTATGGGAAGCCGCATTATTGGATTTAACAACATATAACTCTATTCCAAACGTTAGTGAAGGAATTAATAACAAAATACATTATTACAAGACAAAAGATGATAAAGGAAAGTATTCAGCTTTGGAAGAATTCAGTTTACCAACAGGAGCTTATGAAATTGATAATATAAATGAAGTTATACAAAAACATATGGGAAAAGAAAATATAACGATAAAAGGCAATAACAATACAATGAAAGCCGAAATTACGTCTAAGTATTATATTGATTTTAGTCAAGAACATTCAATTGGTAGTTTATTGGGGTTTTCTAAGGAAACAAAAGTATTAGAACCTAATAAAACTCATTCTGGGAATAAAACTGTGACGATCATCAAAGTTAATAGCATAGACATTACATGTAACATTATACAAGGATCCTACAGAGATGGAGAAAATCGTCATATATTACACACATTCTACCCATCAGTTGCACCAGGTTTCAAGATAGTAGAAAAGCCTCAAAACCTTGTGTACCTACCGTTAAACACCAGTTTCATTTCAGACATCGTGCTGAACATAGTGGATCAAGACGGAAACCTTATTGACTTTAGAGGAGAAGCTATTACTGTAAGAATACATATAAAATCATCCGCTTAGACAATGGGGTTATCATTTAAAAAGAGAGAGCCAACCAGCAAAGAGGTCAGTAGCTCATCAGCTGTAGAAGGTTTAACAAGTGACAACATTCGTTTTCTAGAAGAAATTGGATTAAGGGTCATTAACAATGGATATACTGGATATAGCGCAGGGTCCAACATTCGACGAGACCTTATGGGAAAAGGAATATCACACGCACAACCCTTACGCTTCGTCCAAATTAAACAATAACGATGAAATTAGGATTCCTATACAACAACAAGACATTTATACTCTTCCATGCGAAAGTTATTTATATATTGAAGGAAAAGTAACAAAAACTGATGGTACTGCTGGAACCACTGTTCCGTTCATAAATAATCCTATGGCATTTTTATTTGACGAGATTAGATATGAAATTTCAGGAGTTACAGTCGATTCAACAAAAAAGGTTGGAATTTCCAGTACATTGAAAGGATTAGCGTCTTTAACACCAAATGAGAAGAATCTGTTAGCTGTTGCAGGATGGGTTGCACCAGACAAAAGTACAATCGCTCCTGACTCTTCGGGAAACTTTGATTTCTACGTACCTTTAAGATTACTCCTAGGATTTGCTGAAGACTACAGAAGAATAATAATAAATGTAAAACAAGAACTAGTTTTATTAAGATCATCAAACGATAATGATATTATTAAAGCAGCTGCTGGAACAACTGATGCCAATTTAGACTGGAAATTAACATTAGACAAGATTGTTTGGAGAGTACCACATGTGCGACTAAATGATGAACACAGGATTACATTATTAAGAAAGTTAAAATCAGATCGAGACATTGTAATGCCATTCAGAAGCTGGGAGTTTCATGAATACCCCGTTTTACCTACAACACAACGGCATACATGGACTGTAAAAACTTCTACTCATTTGGAAAAAGCGAGATATGTAATATTTGGATTACAAACGAAGAAAAAAGGTATATTAACTGAAAATGCTGGTGAATTTGACCATTGTAAATTAACTAACTGTAAAGTGTTCCTGAATTCACAATTCTTTCCCTACGACAACTTTAATATTTCTTTTGATAAAAAAAGGTACAGTGTTTTATACGATATGTACGCTAGGTTCCAAAATTCATATTACGGCAAAACAAATACACCTCTACTATCTCCCGTACAGTTTGAATCGAAAGCTCCGATTGTTGTAATTGATTGCTCCAAACAAAATGAATCTGTAAAATCGTCTAGTGTTGATATAAAAATAGAAATGGAATTTCAAGAAAACGTACCTGCAAATACATCTGCGTATTGTTTAATTTTGCACGATAAAATTGTTACATACACACCGTTGACCGGTATTGTAAAGACAGTATTGTAAAACGTTGTACCACCACCGGCACCGCCACAGTCGCTAACCTATAAATAGCGGAGCAACAATGCAGGTCTTCAGTTGATCGTCTATCGTCGCATGGGTAACATCTTCTACAAAATGAGTTCTCCATCTGTTGTACAAGGTGATGCAGAGGTAGCACCGTTATTGGAACGTGATAATACTAGTGAAGCAGAAATCATCAAGGAAATAACTGCATTTTTAAAGTTTGGTAAAAGAGATAGAGAGGAGGAAAGTAATGCAGACCCATCAAAGGTAGTACCAAAGAGGAAGAAGAAAGTTGAAGAAAATATTCCTCCTCACATTTTAACTGAAGTTTTTTTGCGAATCTTTTACCCCATCTCAGCATGCATCAGTAAAAGTGTATCAGTTGGATTGATGAAATCATTGGATTATTCCCCTACAGTAATACTACACCATGGAACAAAAAAGGTTTTATTTTCGCAAAATGCTTGGGAGTCATTTTTGAAACATGTACATTTAATAGAATGTTATTTAACCAACAGTTTGTGTGGAAGGAAAACACATATTCGACTTTTGGATTGTGACAATGAAATCGATATTGTTAAACATCGCGGACAACTACAAGTGCGAATTAGAGACTTGACTCAACATGAAAATAAGATTCTACTATCACGTGAAGAATTCTACGTTTTAAACTATGCAACAGAACCTATTACAAGGTACATGAGACAGTTGGTATTTGCAAGCGCTATTATTAAAGAATATTTGGTCGATACTTTGGAAAAACAACCTTATAGCACCATCGTGTACGGACCTGTGGATACATCTATTTTTAATAGAATACCTCATGAAGTTTGCATGTGGAGAAAGTTAAAGGATTTTGAACCACTTGTAGAAATCGCTACAGAAGCTACAGAAGAAACAACACAGGAAGAAGAAACAAAGAAACAAGAAGAAGAAGAAGAAGAAAACGAAACACAAGAAGAAGTTAAAAAAGACTAAAGTTTGACTTAGTAAAGAAGAACACACGTGGGGTAGGCCTATTGGGGACGGTGCCCACGTTAAATATACACCAACGCGCCTGCAACTGTACGGCCTGGTATTTAACCTACCGTGGTGTGGAAAACAGTTTAGTTGATCGCTAGGTGCCATGATGAGCGGAGGGGATGAAGAAGTGAGTGTAAAGCCTTGTGTAATCGAATTTCAAGCATTTCGAAATAATGATGATAGGTTTATTATCAAGGAATTAGTAATTTTAGACTTGCTTACATTTGTAGCCTACCCATTCACGTTTGAAGCTCCTTTTTCTTTTAACAAACTTAACGCCAAAGCAAAAATTACAAACAAATGGATAACAAACTACTTTCATCACATACACTGGTATGAAGGTTTTATAAGCTACAGTAATCTGCACAGTATTATGTTTAACTTTTGCAAACAATATTCGCATATATACACAAAAGGATTAGAAAAAAAGAATTGGATACAAAAGTACACGCACGGTTATGTTTTCGATATAACTATCAGTAAGGATTTTAACATTAATCTCGGAAATATTTGTGTCGCTGCAAAAGATCTTAAACACGGTCAAACAAACTGTGCATTGTACAACGCATATCGTTTGGCTGCTTACTTGAAACAAACGCAGGAATGTGGTGGGGGTAGCGGGGCCTATAAATATGAGGAGACAACACCGGCCCAGCACGAGTATTATTCGAGACTCCGAAGAGGCAACATCACAGAAGACACCACAACTACTGCTGACAAAGATGGCATCACAACAGTTTCTACAAACACTGGTTGATCAATTCAACACTCATTCAAAATCCGACCTTCTGCTAACTAAAAAGTGTTCAGAACTAAAAGAACAAAAACACTACATTATTCATAACATCAAGAAAGTGGAAACCACACATGGAGAAGCAATTCTAGTTTCATTGAGCGAAGGACCTTTCACTCCAGGAGATGAGCCGAAGTTTCAAGTATTTCTTCCAAAACGATTTGTTCAACTGCTACAAAATGAAGATTTGCGAGATATTCAACCGGGGACGTTGTATTTGGTATCACACGGTGTAAGCGGCAACAACTCTACGGAACTCACTCTGCACATCACGCATATTTGTACATAATGGCTCTGTTTGTATTTCTCTGTTTGTATTTCTAGTCATTAATGTTAGACTTAAGCTTATTGTATTGTAAGATGTTTGTTTAATAAAGAAAAGAAAAAAAAAAAAAAACAGCAACACAGCAGTATATTATTTTATATACTGCTGTGTTGCTTTTTTTTAAATTCAAACGGATGACCTTGAACTTTCATTCAGGGTTAACTTATAAAGAGGTATAAAAGAGAGGGGAGCAGTGAAGTTAGTCTCAGTCTTGTCTAACACACGCTGCAGCTAACATGTCGGTGCCACCGATGAACAATTTATCATTCGATAACAATTTGAATACATATTGTTGCGAGTTACAATGTTTTAAAATACCAGGCGATCAAGTTGACGGGAAAGCTTGTCGTAAGTGCAGGTGTTTCAGCTATTGCATATGTAGATGTAAAACGTATCAAATGAACCGACAAGATAAAATACAAGAATTACGCCGACGGATTGCATTACTGTGGCGGCGAATGTAGTAGCAACCATCTGCCGTCCGCCATCTGCTCCGCCCCACCACACTTTTACCCCCACCATTTTGTTTGATACCAAAACGCTAGCTAGCGAATAGTCAGTACACCTCCAGCTCTTGACCAGTGTACATCGAGCTCTCTGTTGAAATGTCCATTAAAATTAGGTGTATTCATTATGATTCTATTCATCTGGCGACTTTCCAAGACCTCGAGGTTTTTAATGAAGAGTTAAGACTTCTCATTGCGTCCGGTTACGATTTATCTTTGGAACTTTACGCAACAAAAAAACAACATGGACTCTGCACAGGGATCGAAGTATCTACCTTCTTTCATCAGGAAAAAACACGATGATCGCGACTCGTCGGCATCATCAACTTCGATTTTAACCAACATCGGCGGAAGCTTCGTATTGTAATTAAGAACAAACATTGTTAATAAAATAAAGTTATTTTGTAATAGTACTACCTCGCACTCGTATCATTCGATTGTTTCATTCGATTATTTTCATTCGATATTTATTATCGATTAACTATCGAATCACAATCGAATTTTACGCGTGCGAGGTAGTACTTTTTTAAAACACCCTCCCCGTGACCTTGAACTTTCCCTCATTACGTCACAAAACCGCCTACGTCACTGGCTCAGCCTCAGATGACGTATTTATTCACTCAGCGCTTCCGGTCACGTGACCGGAAGCTGTCAATCAAGTGAGCCAAAACCTACAATGCCCCACTACTAACATACAATTTTGATTAACCTTCAATATTTTACGTAAACAGATTTTTGTTAGTTATTGTATTGGAAAATACAGCGACACGCATAGCAATTTCCTACACATTATTTATCCCCTGAGCGAGAAGAGTGATTTAGTTTCATCGCGTTAAAGAGATTGGGAGCAAAGAAATAATGAAATCCCTTTACGTAACATTTGTTTTGGACCCAATCAGAAATTGAAGTAGCTTGACATTTCTATCCAGGTGTTTGCTCGCTGACAGGAGTTAGGAAAGTAGTTATGACTTTCATAACGAAATTCCCCTCCATCCTTTTTCTGAGTTTCTGGGGTCACCATGTTTGTTAAATTAAGCAAAACAGATATATGAAACAGACATACTGGTGTTTTTCTACAATTTCAAATTACGTTTGTTTTAAACTTTCCCAAAAATTATTTAGCGTTACTTGTTAATGTGGTGAGTATACTCAACTATTACTTGTGACACAATAGTTTTCACATACAAAAGCTCCATCGCACGTATTATTCCTGCCTCGACAATGTTCCGGTGAGTGGACAATGTTGGCCGAATGTTTGTCAAGTCGACTGTTGGGAGTGATTAATGCTGAGACTCGATGCGTTTGCTCGCTCATCAATCAATCTTTCTAATTGTGTTGCCTAATCGACTCCAGACTTTTGCTATTTTAAAGGTAAATTTATTTTTAAAACTTAATTTTTATTAAATATGCAAGTATTGATATAATTATTGATCAATAAGTCTCATTCCAAGTCCCGTGTCCACATTTTTCTAATAAGAGGCAACTTATGACCCCATCTCTCTTTCAGGGCTTAAGTCCCTATAACCTAATGTTTTTAATAGAGACCACTTAATAGCACACACTATTGGACATCGTGAAAGATTTAATGTAACAAAACTCACGAATTAATTAATTATTTATGGTAGGTCCATTTACTTTCGAAAATATTACTTAGCGTCACGTAACTTCGAAATCAAAACCTAACTTCAGCAGTTTCTTAACTTTTCTACAACTATCCTGTAACTCCAAAGAGCCTCCACAACAATAAGATTAGTTTAGGTTAGGACTAACCCCTAACCTCTATCTATAAAAAGTAAAAAAAAAAGAAATTTTCAATTACCATTTGTTCCGTCAAAGCGATTCAAATGGTAATTCTACTGGGTACTACTGGTTTTAAAACATTAAATCTTCATCTTCAGGCTTACTACACAATGACGTAATTGCTCTATTGTAGGCTTGAAGATAAAGGTTTAAAGCTTTGAAACCAGTAGTGGCCAGTACGATTACGATTTAAATCGCATTGACGAAACAAAAGGTATTTAACTCTTCTTTATTATTTCATTATTCAGAGACTTGAAGCCCCAACAATATAAAGAGAATCGGAGATTAGGTTATGGTAAAATGATTTAACTGCAGTTCGGTTAGGTTATGTTATGTAATTTTACTGACGCATGTCTAAACCTACCCCGTGGTTATTTCAAATTTTGCAGCAGCAGTTTTCAAATATGTTTGAGTTATGATTTATCGGCTTTTAATATGGGTTTAAACGTGTTTATGAAAAAGAGAGCATGAATACATTTGGTAACAGATTATTATAATAAACAGTCCAACATGTTAATTCAAAAACTACTACATAAACACAATAGTGTATAATTTCAAAAAGAGAAAGTTGAGGGCAAAACTCAAACACGTTTTCTTTTATAAAATGATGAAATTAATGCATATCGCTAATAATCCATTTGTTTTGAATCCCCTAAACGGTTGAACAATTTTATGCTAACTTTATTACTTTATAATAACTACTAACATTATTTATTCATGCCTTTGGTCCTTCAGTTATTGCCACTGTAAATTCGCAGACTAAATATATTTTACATTTGTATAAAACTTCACATTTCAGATTTCTATTTGTAGATATCCACATTCAAAACATTATGTTTGGAAAATGGTACTTTGCCGTCAGCTAATAATGACTCTCTTATTTATTTTTGTAAGTAATTTGTACGTATGGGATACTTAAAAATTCCCTTGAAATATCCATTCAATTCCATATGGGATACTTCATTATCCATTCCTAAAAGAGTTAAAATTAATATATTTTAAAGGCCTCAAGTTAACGGCTTTGGTGTTTATAGGCGTTAGCTTTCCAGATAGCTTACCATAGCAGTGGACTACATTTTTCTATATCGATTATAAATTTTAAAAATTGCATTGAAAATATTTTGGACGAGTCACTCTATCTTAAATTAGTTTCATGAGATGAAAGAAGTGCTAATATGTATACTTTAACATTGAAAATAACCTTTACAATCGCTGACAGTTCTTGACGGGAGTTGCTGCGATGACAATCGCATGGAACTGTTACTTGACTTTCCTCTTGTTGTATGTCATGAAATAAATCTCCTGCAATATTTCACAACATTAGTTTACCGCGTTACACGCTGCTGTTTGTTTATCTGTGTACAATTCTCTGATTTTGAACGTTGTTATTTTTTCACGATTCCATGTGATGTGATCAGCTGTGATAACTGTTGGTATTTTCTGTTATGTTAAGTTATTATAATATTTATCTTTGATCGGTTAGCTGGGTGTCTTCTTTTTATAATCAAAATATCACTCACTGACCGAAATCTTCCCATCTTCACAACTATAAGGACTAATATAACAGAGTTAAAATTTAGCAGGTACGTTCCTCTTTGGTCTTTGGTGAACTTCGTGTTAGATTTGTAATAAATATATATAATTGAATGGTGTGGGAAGTATTATACGTGTCATATTATAAGTATTTTTGTTTGTGTTTAACTTTTAAGTTTGTATTTTATATTAATTCTAGATTAGATGCCTATCGTTATAAACAAATCTTTATTATTACCACATGTTATCATATTGTATTCGAATTCGGGATAGACCGAGTCTCATTTCACGTGTCTCCTCTGAGGTAGCGACCCTCTTAATTAATGACCTGCGCTTGGAAACAGACAGTTCCAGTCAGATCCAAGTCGAAACAACAGATCTTACATGTCTTTCTTTCGAATTAACCTTAAAAAACATATCTTATTGGCTGCATGAGGTAAGAATGTCGCATTTAATGATTTTATGATAGTATAAATTTGGGTTGTTGTGGTGGCATTTTTGCTTGTAACATTATTCTAATTATAAACAGAATATTCGCATGCATTATTGTCCAACAATAAATTATTATATACTTAATTTGTAAGGTAAATAAAAGTAAGAAATTAAATTTTTTCGCTGGTTTCTTATTATCATTTTGACTATCGTTCTTTGTGATTTATTCACACCTGGTAAAATATTTGTGCACAACTTATAAACAACAGTCCTACAACTAACTGATATTTGCTTGAAATATAATCCCAACCAGACAAACTAATTCACTTCTTTATCTTCCTTTATGAAAAACGGAAAACTATCTAGAATAAACTTATATATTAAACCGCGTATAGTTACAAACAGTATTGCTTTTACCAGACAGTGACAGTTGTTACATGTAAAGTCTGTAAAGTGGGTGGGACAGAATATTCCGAGTATTCGTGTCAAATAATGTGAGTCATTAGGATATCAGTGGGGTCGGGCCATTTCCCTGCACATTACGATAGTTTACGATGTATCTAAATATTATGTCAAAATATCAACAACAAGAATACGGAAGTCAAAAACTAGGTTTTAAGTTGGCGATCAACGCATCTTTGTTTGTCAAGAGTTATTTATTTAAATTTTATATAAGAGCTTTTCATTAACATTATTTGAGTCTGTTATCAGCAATCTGTATTTTGGGGTTGGTTAAATAAAACCTTTTCCCTATTAGTGAATTTCCGCCACAGGGAAGAAGGTATTATCATAGGTGGCATGGTAAGACTTAAGCCTGAAAGGATGATAACGTTTTGTTTTTAGGCTCCCAGATGTCAAAAACACTATCCGTTCAAATTTATATATATATATATATATATATATATATATATTTATTTATGGACAGGGTTTTTCAAAATTAATGTTTCTAATTTAGGGATATTGTTCCTAATGTCAAATGGAACGTAAATCATCATATAACCGGGGTCTATTTCTTTTCGTTTACTGTCTGTCTATCTGTATGTGATTTTTATTACAACATGTATTTTTTTTAAACGGCTTAACCAAATTCAACAAAGTTTTGGTAAAATACTCGTCTAGGACGAAACTGACTCTTTAATGTGTTTAAAGCAATAAACGAATTGGATAAATATTTTCATAAACAACACCTTTGGAGTGAAATCGGAAATATTATTGCATTTTAAAGGGTTTTAAATGAATATGAATTTCCTTTTACAACAAAAACATTATTACTATTAATAACACAATAAGAAATACCCCCGTCGCAGCAAACCTGCATACTCAGCGAATTTCGAATGAACATATAACATAACACATTAAAACACTTCACAGGATTCGTAAGAAATGTATTCACAGACAAGCGATATTTAAAATATTAATTAATCTCCATAAGAATAACATTGGGGATGAGTACGCAGGTTTGCTGCAACAAGGCACAGAAAATAATGGGTTTTTATGCAAATACCAATAGATCTCATGTATGTGAAGTCACATACCAAGTTTCATCCATATACATTCATAAATAAGCGATATATAACATTTTAAGTATTTTCCATAAGAATAACATGGGGACCGAGTACCTAGTTTTGCTACTACAGGAACCATAGGCGAAAAATAGTTTTTTTGTGCAAACAACAATAAACCACAACCATATGAAGCCATATACCAAATTTCGTCAGTTTATGTTCATAAATAAGCGAGATATACAATTTTTCTTTTTCTCCATAAGAATAACATTAGACAACGTACTGTGTTTAGCACTTTCAATATCTCGGTAACCAATTGACGTAGAGCAATGATAAAAATACCAAATTGTTTGTTTTTTTAAGTTCAACCTAATGGTATAAATTAAAATTTGATTTAAATTTAAATTACCTGTGAAAACCCCAAAAAACACATTTTTGGGGTACAAAACCCCCCAAAAACCCCCCTTCGGATGGTGCGATTCATCTGGTTTTCGAACTCGTTCAAATAAATGGTACTTTACATATTTGTACCAAATTTCATTAAGATCGGACCTTTTTTACGAGAGTTATCGTGCTTACGGACACATATATATATATATACATATATACAAATTTGAACGAATGGTGTTTTTGGCATCTGGGGACCTCAAAATGAAAAGTTATCATGGTCTCGGGCTTAAGTCTTACCATGAGACCTACGGTAATAGCTTCTTCCCTATAGGGGAAATTCGCTAAAACTACAAATGTTTAAGAGAACCAAATTCATACAGAAAAAATAAATCTGTTTAAAAGACCTGAAGAAAATAATGTGTACAAGGAGAAAATGTCGAATATTTTGAAGATAACACGTTGAGAGTTGGGAATCCATTTGAAGGTTCTTGAGTCTTGAACAATACTTAAGCTTCTTGGTTTTACATGTATTATCAGAGTTTCCTGAGATATAATATTCTAAGAGAAGAACGAAAAGGTATGAGTATAAAAGTGCGGTCAGAATATTTTGGATTTAAGAAATATTTTTTGTTACGGTTTACATGTTAAGGCTTCGGTTTACCCTCGCCGCGCAGCGCTTGACAAGGGTTTAAAGGATTTCTTGTACAAATGTATCCTTTTACTTTTTAATTTGTCAAATCGAACTGTATTTTTAAACCCTTTTAAATGTGCAAAAATGAGCTTTTACAAACTACAACAACTTAAGGCAGAAACATAATTTTCAAATTTCAAAAAGTAGCGTTACTAGTTTCTTATATCCAATTCCGATTCGAGTGTGTTAACAAAATAATTATCGTAGTCACAAACTGAAATTCTGTGTACCCCCGCAACGCTCATATTCCCTATCTTAACAATGTATTTTCACGCGGTGGCGCACATTTTTATGCCGGGTAGACAGTCACAACAGTCACTACACCAAATTTTACTCAGGACTAAGTTAATTCAAGCTGATTATTTGCAATGTCCCCATGATTAAGTACTCCTACAACTGTTTGCCAAAAAACAATGTACTAAGTACACAGTCTTTCTCGTTATTATTTATGAATGCTTACATTGTGCAGAGGGTAACAGCAACTCAGCAGTAAGTAGAACAATTTTCAATAAAAATTATGCGCGACCGCATGTAAGTATGGCGCAGTGTATATGCTACGTTACTGCTAAGCAGCCTTTACTGTCCCTGTGCTCCATAAACATATTCTAAACTTAAATAACATATGTATAAAACATAACTCTACATCTATGGCTTTATCCTCTGAGCCGTGGATATTATGTATTCCTCCCCTGCCCGCGCCACGCTGTGATCATGTCTATGTTGACATGCCTCTAAAAGTTATTTCTTGTTCGGTTTCTGTGACGCGTTCGTTCGTTTGTGTCATCGTGTTTGTGTGTGAATCCATTTTATAAACAAATATTTATTTTTTTCAATTCATCTGACGATGCAATCTGGTTAGCCAACTTAATTTTAATTAAGCTTATTATGATGCAATTTGATCGAAACATGACATGAATGTGATTTACCATATTTAAGCTGACTGACGTTACGTAATCAATCTAATCACATGTAAAAAATATACTTGCTATTTAAATAAATAGCAAGCAGCGGCTACAATATGAGCGAATCTGTACGCGATGCTTTCTCTCTAGCCCATGCACACAACATGTGCATTCTTTTATCATCCCCAGCAACCCCACGCCTACTTTCAAGTCTGGCTGGACCTTCTCCTAACCTTATAATGCACAAAATTGTATTGCCAGCATTGCAGGTAAATGAAACCAGGAGCATCAGAACAGCTAAATAATCAATGTTTTCAGTAAAAAAAAATTGTAATAAATATATATTTTTACACTGGTTTTGAGTTTTTAAAGTTTATTATTTGGAAATTCACTTCCCTCACGTCATCGTGCTGAGTGCACAATATTATAACAATATTATAAAAACTTTATATTATTATTTTTAGGACAAAATGACACAACGTTTTTGAATTTTTAATTTTTACTAAATCTTAAGTTGTTTATGATATTTAGCTTTGAACAACAAAAAGGCCGCCATTTTTAAATGGTACTTGATATTCCATACTAAAATGAGTCTTATTAGATTCAATACCTAGTTTGAAGTTGATATCTTCAGATGTTCCTAAGATATAACGTATTAAGTAAAAAACACATACAGACAGATCACACGGAAAATTAAGCGTTTTAGGACATATATTCAGATGAAAATTTTTTCCTTTTTATGTAAATAATCACATTCCAAAGTCCTAAAACAATTTTTGGACGCCATGTATAGTCCCTTATTTAGAAAAGACAATTCATATCAGAGTCTATTAAGAGGAAGGCCGCTTAGTCAGCGTCTGTTGGGCGAATCATCCATTTGGATAAATAATTGCAGAGGAAACATGTTTTTACGGCGATTAGTTTTGTTCCGTCTACATTTTATTTTGAAATCAGATATTAATCCTTCATCTCATATAATATTACAAGAAAGATCGTTCTGTTAAATTGCCTTGATTATTTGCCTAAATCATTCCTTGCCTTGATTATTTGACGCAGTGTGGCACTTTATAGTAATTTCTGGTCTTAGGTACGGTTTGCTGTAAATATTGTTTATTCATATCTTATCTGAATGCTGAGTGGTTTACAGCAGCTTCATATTGATTTGCTTCCTGTTTTCTCACAGCTAGTGAATGCAATACAGTCATTTAAGGCGAGTGTATTTCAAAATTAATAATTTGTGCACCGCAACTTATCAACAACTGTACATTTTCAAACGCCCCTAGTATTCTGCACCTCAGATAGAACCATTACCGCCCTATAAATTGCATAGCCTACCCTGGGGAAATCAGATGTATAGGCCGACCCAGTTACAGCGTAACATCCTATTGACCACTGATACGCATTTTTATTTGTTTGTTGTTCATATTTGTTATTTTGGTGGAAAATAGAACCCTTTTTAAAGGGGATCCTCCTAGTTTATGTATCAAAGAAGGAGGGGGTGCCACTTGATAAAAATACAGATTTGGTATATTTGTTAGAACAACACATTGCCGTTAGAAAGACATATGCTCAGTGAAATTGTGTTTTTAGTAAAATACACTTCAGTGAAATAGTTGATTATTCATAATTATGATAAGCCTGTCAGGCACTACTGCTGTTCAATGTCGAGTCCTTGTAATATAATGGTTATTTCGTAGCATAACCACTAACGAAGTTATTGGTAATTTTATTTCTTGAAAATAAATTTGTTAGAACCCATTTTACCAGAGTTGAGACTTATTGTACTGCTATATTGCACTGCCATATGTCCCAGAAAAGTGTCAAAATCTTTCAACTATTGTACAAAACACACTAAACATCTTTCAATCCGTTGTGAGTGTAGGACAGTTTACTGCGAAGGTTGACGTGCTACAAGGCATAGGGATTCGTTCTGTGAGGCTTTCCCAACCACCTATTGGGTTGATAGCTGAATCCACTCAACTTGATAGAAGAGACAAGTAGAGATGACATTCGCTGAGTTGGAAACTCATCTTGCACAGCACGCTTGTCAACTACGCGTCATTGTTAAAATGGACTCCTTAGTTGTACATTCGTGTCATATATACCACACACCACCTTCATATACAATTAAAATTTTTCGATAGCGTAAATAGGAATACAGTTTTTATCTAAACATGGCATCTGTTTGAAAACGCGCATTTTCCTGTCCTTGTGTATAAATGGATATTTTCCCATATTAATGGTGTTGGTATAGAGTGGCCCTTGAATTTGATCACTAACTGTTTGATTAATTCAAGTAGGATTAAACTCCGCAAATCTCAGAACGCTCGCGTATTACCTTTGACGTTACCAAGATTTCCCGTTAGGGATTCAAATTAATGTTTCGTGCCAGCCGTCTAACAACCCTTTAGACTGTGGATCCCAAAAGTTTATAGAAATTCATCTACCTGGATCAAATATAAAGCTGGTCGCATTTAATTATGTTTACGATATTTCTAAAATGTTTTAAGAGTTTATACACATATTTATGTGACTGAAAACGTCACCTTGTTTTACAGGCCTCAACTTCAACTTGAGTTTTCACGCGATTCAGTGTTATTCAAGCAGTTGTCAACTAAGTTCTCATATTACGCGTAGTATATTATGGTATTAAGTAGTGTTTAAGCACTTTTTTGCCAGAACTGAATGATGTGTACCGTATTGGTGTAAAAAATAACAGGAGGTTTTCTTAGCTTATTTTTTCATCCAATACTATTGGTTGAACGAGAAATTCATTATCTGAATTCGACCCGCTTTCTAATCAAGGGCTTTGTTGATGAAACCCACTACCTTTCGATCAATCCAGAACAAAGAATTACCGAGCGAAATCCAATATTTGCCCTGGAATATATATTAACTTAATCAAGTTTTGGACTAATAAGAAGGTAATTTATACGATAAATATTCATTAATGTAAGGTATTTTCCCTTACTTTGTATGCGCTAACTAACCGTGTTAGGAGATACGGACTAATAGGAAACGAAATGTAATAAATAAATTTGTCTGAACCCTAGGTATGACTTTACTCAATAACTTTATTATTTTTGTCTATACAAAATAATTCAGCCTGATAAATCTTTTTATAGGGTCAGTATAAGTGGGGCCCTACATTATAGTTGCGTTTCATATGCGGTCACTATGTCTACTTTTAAAATATTAACGATAAGATTTAAAAAAAGGTATTTAATCCGACGCTTTTAGCAGCTATCACGGCATAAAATACATAGATTTGTATTGTTTAACGCTAGTTTTAATTGAGAAATACGTTCCACGACTAATTAAAGCTTGGAATGTTTTTAAACCAAGTGAACTAGCCAAGTCGCGTTATTTATCGTTGACCAAACAAAAAAAAACAAAAAAACATGTATTTAAAAGTAGTATTTACATTTTTGTTTATTTTAATTGTATTCTAGAAGCATCGTATGAAGGAACATTTGAGAAAAGATTTTCCTCGGAATACTTAAAGTAACCTATAATTTATTACTGTAGTTTCTAGGTTGCTTCCAACGACTCCTACTTCCCACCTGCTAGTGACTACTTCCGGGCTGGAAGTCGCTACTTTCGGGACTGGAACCGCATCTGATTGCATTTCAAATGATAAATGAAAGAGCCAAGTATTATTTCAATCTTAATCAAGTGCCCTGTAGCTTGTAACAGTTGTCTAACTTTTTTAACCAGTAGAAAGTACGTCATTGCCGTAAAATTCATCGTGTGGTAACCTTTTGTTTGCTGTATCTGTCGCTAACACAGTTCGAATTTAAAATAACAGAAAGTATGTAATATAAAAACTTTAAATAAATTTTATAGTGTAATTGAACGTACAACCTACCGGCTATGAAGCTGCCAAATTAACATTCGCCGACCAGACATTTGGAGGTTACTCCGACTGCGACGTAAGATGTAAATGCTAATGCCCATGCTGCCCCTGAGTATCGTTTTGCGTTGAAGCAATTCAAAGGTCTGCAGTGGAATTAGTAATTCTCAAAAATAATTTGCCACTAAAAATAAATAATGTAAATTAAATATTCTGCAGATGCCCTACAAATACAACACTTTGTTATTGTAGTTCAAATTCAATTTTAGCGTTAGTAAAAATGTTAGTTTATATCTCTTCCGTTATTTTCATTTTGACGTTTTTTTACTACATCTCTGAATATTGATGTAGAAGATATCCCTGTAAAGAACTTTAAAATTCGTATAATATCTATTGTCAGCCATACTTTTAAATAAAAAAATACGCAAATTAAATAAAGTCAGAAACTCTATTTTATTAATTAACAAACGACAAAAATCTCTTTAATAGAATCTTTCTGCACGTTTGGAAACTCTGGACTGTAGTCTCAGTGTTTATCTCGTTCCGTTAGTTAAAATAAATATACAAAGTATCGCTTTTTATAAATCTTGGATTATTAAATCGAGACAAAATTTAAAACACTTCTTTGGATGGTAATTATGCATTCCTCAAGTCTGGCCTTAAATAAAAAGCATATTATAATGTGAAACGTGTGATGATTATATATTACGATCTCGATGGTATAGCTTTAAGGTTATAATTTAAACCATGTTATTAACGTAACATATTACTCGTTAAGTTAATATTCTGAACTCCCTTTATTGATTTTCATACCTTTATTTGATTATTGCTCCGTTGTTTATCATTGTATGTCAGGTGAACTTCGAATTCACTTTCAAAGAGCAAAAAATACCTCATTAAATATATTATTAAATTTAATGCGCTATATATACAAACTCCTGCTTACAATCAGTTAAGATATTTTAAATTAAACTAATCCAGAACATATACATTAATAACATTAAAGTTAATTCAGGTATATTTTACTTCTTTAACAATGTTTTAAAAGAAGATGATTTAGTCTCATATACAGGGTGTCTCGCACCAATTTGATCAAATTTTACCAGGTTATTCAGCAGGTAAAAACAAGCATACAATGCAACATAAAATAGTCCTATCTCTTTTCGTTTTTCGTCTGTCGGTCTGTATGTGATTTTTACATAAATTAAGATAACTTTTTAAGCACTTAAGGTATCAAATTCAAACTTGATACATGTATTATGACTAATAGGACCTAATTTGGTACGGAGGATCGATTTTCTAATTCGTACCAATTAAAAATGGCAGTTATTTTTATATTTTAAATGTTATTATCTCAAAAACCATAATATTTAATAAAAAACTATAGGAATCAAAAATTTTTGTAATTTGTCCCTAAAAATAACGATAGGAAGTATTTAACTATAGAATCATAATTAACTGAGTAGTTGTGATTTTTATAAGTTAAAACATGCTTTTTGGCCATTTTTGGACTAAAACATTATGTTTGAACTTATAAAAGTCACAATTTCTCAGTTATTTAAAATCATTTAGTTAAAGTCTTCATATCATTGTTTTTAGGACAAAATTACACAATTTTTTTAATTTTACAGTTTTTTTTTAAAAAATTACGTTTTTTGAGATAATAAGATTTGAATAATAAAAATGGCTGCCATTTTAATTGGTACATCTTGATCTTTAGAAACTTGATCCTCCGTACCGAATTAGGTCTTGACATGTACCAAGTTTGAAGTTGATGCATTAAGTGGTTGAAAAGTTATGTTCAATTATGTAAAAAACACATACAGACCGTCAGACAGAAAACTAAAAGAGATAGGACATATGTTATATTGCATTTTGTGCTTGTTTTTATCTGCTGAACGTATCTAATGCACGTATCACCATTTATACTTTAACTAGGATCGTGAGATATGGCATGCGTGAGCGTTGCATCTTTTATTCCCAATTCCTACTATTTTTAGTTTGAACTATCTCAAAAAAATAGATAATTGTGAATAAAAAAATCAAAATGTAGTCTTTTTTTATTTGAGCTCTAGCGGCCGACCGGCTTGTCCTATCGAAAAACGAAGACCACCATGTGCCACGGATTTTAGACGAACTACAACTTTAGTCCGATGATATTTTGCCGTATCTCACCACCTTCACCTTTAAGTAGCGCTAGATTTTTTAAAATTTAAACATTTTTCTAAGATTTGTTCGTGGTTTTTGATGGTTTGTCGCTCTAATATGGAACTTAGAGGCATAATATTTATCACACAGAATTCCTACATTACAATTAGTACTAAACAACACTCACACGCCCAGATTAACAAATATCAATGTCTTTGAACTTTAGTAGATTTTATCGTGTTTTTCTGGTATACTTTTATGTTCTGCTCTGTCGAGGGTAAAATCCCTTATTATTCATATCATATTTGTTGCAGAAGGCTTGTAGTTACCCAAAGTCATAGCATTTCAGGTTGTTAACAGTGGTCGTATTCCTTATATGGTTCAAAAGACGCCTTATAAAGGCTACATTATACATCAGTTAAGGGTATTAATTTGTTTCAAGCACTTAGGTAATACATGGAGGCTTAACATTTAACATACGACGTCTCCATGGCAAGTAGTATTCATCAACAGGCGTATGACCAGATGTTATAGGTTAATCCCTTAAAAATAATCAAAGCCTTGGAATAGTTGTAGAATTTAGGTCTTAAATAGAATTTGGAATAATTTACATTAAACTGTGGCCGAACAGCGACCTGAAGGCCACAGGGGTCTGGGGGCGGAGCCCCCAGTGTGCGAAGCGAGTGTTAATGTATACAATGTGAATGTCATTAAATATAAAATTAAATTGATTTAGATTCTTCTCTAAGATTGTCATTGAAGCTTTGAAAGCCTGTGGGTTGGTGCCCTAAAGGTAGGTGAAAACTTTAAATAAATTAGTTTATATACATCCCAACCTCTTTAAATTGACACATCAAACATTAAAATCGGTTCAATACTACTTGATATCTTGCTTTTCCAAAACACCTGTTTAAAATCAAAACATCATGGTTTGTTTGACTGCGGGATCCCCGTGGGAAGAATGGGACATTTAATATTTATAAACATTATTTATTTTACTGATAAATATTTTTACTTCAACAAAGATGGCATATGTTAACAAATCTATACATACCATTATTTCTATTTGGTTTAATTTCTATAAATATGATTATTATCGGTATTACTGTTCGCAAGGGAACAATGTTTTTTTTTACCAATTAATCAAAATGCTTATTCATAATTTTATTAGTCAGTTCTAAAATGAGTTTATTGCAATATTTCAAAATATTATTAAAGGTTGGATATCATACCGCAAACTCACAAAAACGGTAAATGAAACGCAAATAATTCGAATAAATCGGTAATTCACAGCTGTATCAACAAATTAACCAAAAATAATTTCCAGGATAGTTTTATTTTATTTTATAGGCATTTTCCCCAAAAACTCACTTTTTTTCTAAAGTTTGGTATAAACTCTAATGACCTGTTGACTTGGAAGTTTTTCTTGAAATGGGACGAAAGCTTTTGACTCTGAGGCACGTGAAATTGTGCGGATGAGAATTCACTGGAATTTTAATCCCCAGCGACGTCTTGACAGTTTTGGAACGCAGTTGCGAGTGGAAAACGAATAATTATGTATTCAACTGTCACAACTAAAATTCTTAACTAGGGAGTTGTTTAATGTAATTATAGAATACCCTCGCGTTTGGGTGGCCTTAAACTTTATTACTGTCTGTTTGCCTCGGCTGGGTCTAACCTTTATAAACGTCGGTTCCCTCTTTAAATGTGATTTTACTTAATTTACACGTGACATTATTACTGTAGATTTTGTATTTTATGTATTTGTATTACTCCACGTGACATGTAGCTTGTACCTCCTTAGCATTCCCCGAACAAGGATGCTGCCGATGGCCTAACTTATTTCCCTTTTCACGTATTAAAAGCGACATTTGTTATGTATTATTATTGCTAAAATGTATTAATACAAGTGAGATAAAACTCTCTTCCATTGGTAAAAATCAAATAACAACTCCGTGTGAATCTGGCACGATTTGGTGTGACTGGGGCAAGTTGTAGTAGAATAGAACTGTGTGGGGAGTGTGGGTATTGATGTTATTTTAACTCTAAGCAAGTTAGCCATATTGCAGGATTATATGCTACTAATTGATTGCTATCCTGCTTAACTACAACTTCTCAACTATAAATACACTGCGTCGACTTCAAATGAGCTAAAATATATTTGTTCATATACATGGTGATCCAACTAACGAGCTCGTAATTGTTGATCTCTGATTTTTAAAGTGTAAACCCATGATGTATTATGTGTAATTAATAACAGATAACTATGGTTTGGGTAAAAACCCTATGTTTAGGTAAGAATATGTGTGTAAAGCAAAACGATGATTCTAACATAATTTTAAAATTTGTGTCAGATCATGTTAATAGTATGGATACTGTAATTTGAAGTAAATACGCCATCGATGCACTGACAAACTTAAACAATCAATGGAATTCTCTGACACTTAAATATTACATATAACATTATTGGTTGAGGAAATTACAAACCAAACTATTTCACCTAGGGAAATAAAACCACTGCGACCCCCGAGGCCTTCCAATGGGGAACCCACGCTAGTTCTACTTGCAGAGATTTATTAACAACAGTTCGAGGAAATTGTATTCATAATCCAAAAAATCTACTCCATAAAAATACATTAATTTAGAAGTACTATTTTGATGACTCCTTTCTAATATTTAAATGTATTAAGAGGCAGGCTGGTTTATTGCTCAATCATAACAACTCCGTATACAAAATTAAAGATTAAAATTAAAATTAAATTTAAGATTAAAATTGAAAGTTGTTGCAGTGTTAATTTCCTTGACATTAAGATAATTGGGAAGTCTAGAAATATAAAATTTGGCACACGCCGGAAACCAACCCGACCTGGTTTAATAATACCAAGTGAGTCATCCATATCAATTTGAAATGGCATCTTTCGGGTCTATGATCCACCGCTTATTAAGAAATCAGTTTGGTACTATGGAATATGAAAGAGAAAAAATAAGGATCAGATAAGCAGATACCTTACAACAATTGTTATGACCCGTTGAAAATCCAATCTGGAAAACAATTTACACTTTTAAATCCAAACAAATTAGTAGAAGCTACGGAAGCATTTATACCGGTTGGTTAGGTGAACAAAAACTCAGATATAAATGGAAATTTTCTAAAGAAGAATGACATCTACCCTGACTGTAAAATAAGAAAACCTGACATGGTCAACAAGTTTAGCAGTAACAAAAGTTATTTAACAGGTTTTTAACAGATATGGTAGAATGAAACTTTGGTGAATTATGTGACTAGATCTATGTGGGTTGCACAATCGTACATTTTCAACTATTTTTAATCATAAAGCCAAGAATCAAAACAACCCATCATAAGATGTAGCTCAACATTAAAGGTGTAGTGAAGTTCTTATATATATATATATATATATATATATATATATGTGTGTCTGTGTGTGTGTGTGTGTGTAAATATGTATATATATATGTGTGTAAATATATATATATATATATATACTAGAAATTTGCTGAATACGCAGTTACGCTGTGACGCTGTAATATATTATATTTTCTTAATACAATATAAATTAATGGGAAATGATTATGTACAAAATATATTAAATCCAATAATATTTGTTTGTAATAAATAATTGAATATTTACAAACCAGCAAACCTGCGTACTCAGCGAATTTCCAATGCATATGTATGTGTCTCACTACTACATAGAGCCACTCACCAAGTTTCACAAAAATACAGTTTCATAAATAAGTGATGTATAGAATTTTATTTATTCTCCATAAGAATAACATTAGGGCTGAGTACGCAGGTTTGTTGCAACGAGGAAGATAAAAATGTGTATTTTTGAAATTATCAATATAACTCAACCAGGTGAAGGTACATATCAAGTTTTATTAATTTAGGTTCATAACTAAGGGAGATATACAAATAGACTTATTCTCCATATGAATAACATGGGGGCCGAGCATGCAGGTTTGCTGCTACGGGGAAAATCAACAAAAATTATTTTTTGTACAAATATCAATATACCACAACTAGTTGAAGCCACATACCAAGTTTCATCAATTTACATTCATAAATAATCGAGATATCAAATTTTATTTATCCTCCATAAGGATAACATTGGACAACGTACTGTGTTTCGCACTTTAAATATCTCTGCAACGGTTGGACGTAAAACAACAATTAAAACACCAAAATAATTTTTTTTCAGAGCTAAACTGATTGGTAAAAAGAAATGTGAAGTTTTTAGTATAATTATCTGAGGAAAATCCACAAACCTTTTTCCCATAAGATTAACATGGGCAATTTTATGGACGCGTTTTTTTTACTTTTGTCTACGACCACTTAACCTAGGTTAATGACTCAAAATACCAAACTATTTGTTTTTTAATTTCTATAAAACGGCTATAAACTAAATTAAGTGTTTTTTAAATTTTAGGGGGAAAAATAAAAAAAAAACTGATTTTTGGAAAATTTAATACCCTATAAAACCCTCTTCCCATAGTCCGATCGATCTGGTTTTCGACCTTAAAGTCATAAATGTTACTCTACACATTTGTGTCAAATTTTATCAAAATCGGGCGTTTCTTTCAAAATTTATCGCGGTAACGGACACACACACACATTTATATATATATATATATTTATATATATATATATATATATATATATACATACATACATATAAATAAATTTGAATTAATAGTGTTTTTGGCATCTGGGGACCTCAAACAAAAAGTTATTATGGTCTCGGGCTTAAGTCTTACCATGCCACCTAAGGTAATAGCTTCTTCCCAATAGGGGAAATTCGCTAATAAAATGAGAAACGATAAAAAAAGTTCAATACATTTGAATACAGAAGTTGTTCAAGGTGTATTTTAAGATATTCACCATCAATAGCATTCCTGTCAGACTGACAAGTTATCGGTAATCTTACGTTAATATTCCCGCAAACTTTTCTCATAATTAGTTTGCCAAAGTGGTTGTGGTGTGAAATATATTTATCCAATATCGCGACGTGTTTCAATTATATAACTACTTATCGTAGAGCTTTTGATAAACGAGTTAATATTTATTCCGAAGTTGCATGCAGTGGAATTACAGATATAAACTTCTTAATAGTAATTTAACTAATAAACTAGATTTATTGAATGCTATGCTCATGAATTGTTTTAAACCCTTATCTATATCATCATCACCTTATCTGTATCATTAATCACCTGTTTAATAAATAGTTAAAATAATTGTTTACGTAGTTACACAAGTGAATCTAGATCAAATATGCCTATCTTTCAAACCGTAATATGTGATTAATTGAGAATATTTTCCCAGGGCTTTGCATTTTTTTAAATAAATGTACATCCAAACAGCGACAGACGGTCGTATTCACGCTGAACAGATTCAGATTAATGAGGCTTTGCCCCCAGTCGAAACTAGCATTAATCTCTTCTGGTTCAGAAAAAAGATACGTCTTTATGCTAAAAATTTGAATAGTTGATTGTTTCAAAAACTTTGCTTTGAGTTTACCAACATCATTAGTGTTTTTAAGCTCATTTAAAGAGACATTCCTTTATAGTAGTGTGGGTTTGCGGGTTTTGCGCCGGAAGTGACGTCATCCGGTCACGTGACCGGAAGTGCTGAGTCATGAAAGATGTTATCTGGGGCTGAGCCAGTGACGTAGGCGGTTTTGTGACGAAATGAGTTAAAGTTCAAAGTTCAAGGTCACGGGGAGGTAATTTTAAAAAAGTACTACCTCGCACGCGTAAAATCCGATTGTGATTCGATAGTTTTAATTCGATAAAATATCGAATGAAAATTATCGAATGAAGCAATCGAATGATACGAGTGCGAGGTAGTACTAATACAAATATTACTTTATTTTATTTACAATAATTCATATTACAAATATTACTTTATTTACAATAATTCATGTTTACAATAGTTCCCCGTTGTTGGTTGTCATCGATGTTGTTGATCCGGACGAGTTGCGGCCTCGCCAGATGAATAGAGTCATAATGAATACACCTAATTTTGATGGACATTTCAACAGAGAGCTCGATGTACACCGGTCGAGAGCCGGAGGTGTACTGACTACTCGCTAGCTAGCGTTTTGGTATCAAACAAAATGGTGGGGGTAAAAGTGTGGTGGGGCGGAGCAGATGGCGGACGGCAGATGGCAGGCGACAGATGGTAGGCGGTAGGTGGCAAGTGCGCGGCAGATGGTTGCTACTACATCCACCATCATTAGTCAAACCCTATTAGGGATGACATTATTGCTTCTGCATCAGTAGATATTGTGCTAGAAACTTCATGTACTTGTATTTCATCATTTGTATTGTCAGCTTGCTCAATATTAAAAGAAGAACATGTGGAAGAAACAGTAGTGCCTTGTATTTGCGAATCCATGTGAACTATGCAAGAGCCGCAGGTATACTGAAGTGATACAAGCATGTAGGATAGACACTCGCCTTTACCCCCCACCACACCAGTTTCCCCCACCAAGTTTTCACATCGCACAATAACTACGGGACATGCATTAGTTAGGGTCTAGCTCTGACTCTGTGAGGATCGGAGCTCCGTAACTGAAAACATTAACAATTCTTGCTCGACACTGTTTTTACGCAATCATAACAGTCACTGTGATCTAATTTATTGCATGTACTCATATGATGCATCTTGCGTAGCAGACAACTTGCTAAGAATGTTTCAGCCTGGAGTATTCTACGGCGAAATCGCTCACAATCCACTAACAGCGTAGACCTTCTATCTTCACAGTCGGAGAAGTAGAAGGTGGTGGCAGGCGGACTGTTGAAGGACACCTTCGTCATATTTCTGTAAAACTGTGACATCTTTAGAATAACACAAACTCTATAGGTAGATGTTAATCCTGCAAGAGCTAAAAGTATAATGATATAGCGCTAGCGTGTATGATACCCACCCGACCTACCCGCACAACAACGTTACCTCGTTATACTTTAAACTATAAATAACTTGTCGTAGTTTAATCCATAAACAAAGTATTTATTAATGTCAGGCCTTGAAAGTGTTGTTTTCGCGCTGTTTCTTCCCTAATCTCAGTCGGATCTGAATTATATTCGCACCATCTTGTTCGTCTGATTAACCCGCGTAATTTGAGTACCCACTCGCTATACTTTAACCCAATAATAAAGAAGTTATTAGTATGTAACCTTGAAAACATTGGTTTTTTCGCTATTTCTGCTATACCGTTGGGATCTTAATTCTGTTTGCACCATCTTGTTCGTCTGATTAATCCGCGTAATTTGAGTACCCACTCGCTATACTTTAACCCAATATTAAAGAAGCTATTAGTATGTAACCTTGAAAACATTGTTTTTTTCGCTATTTCTGCTATACCGTTGGTCGGATCTGAATTCTGTTTGCACCATCTTGTTCGTCTGATCAATTCGCGTAATTTGAGTACCCACATGACATACTTTGGACAAACTTTGTAGTTTTTTCGCTTCTGCTACTATACCCTTGGCCGGATCAAAATTCTGTTTGCACCTCCTTGTTCGTCTGATCAATTCGCGTAATTTGAGTACCCACATGACATACTTTGGAAAAACTTTGTACCCCCCCCCCCCCAACATGGGTCATGTTCAAGGTCAAGGTCAAGTTCAAGGACTTTGGGACTTAGAAAATTTCACAAAGTGGGCTGCACAAACAAACTCTCCTGCCTATGTACAGGCCAAGTCCCTAACTTTAAATGCTTAGGGTGGTCCTGAAAAGGACCGTTTGCGTGCTGAAGGTTGGTCGGGATAAGGATCAGTTCAAACTTTATTCTTCAAAACCCACTTTACCCTCCCATCTTTTCTGGTTAAGAATAACTCCTGTGTATCAGGTATCAGAGGAGGTGGCGGTGGGAGAGACTGCGGCAGACGCACCTCGATGTAGTGGATGGTGTGTTGAAACAGGAACACGTGGTCCCCGTTGGTTGCCACATATTTATACTCCGTCATCCGCTTCAGATTTCGAAACTCGACCTTGGAGACTTCAAACGGCGTCACCAAGTCGTTCAGCCCCATCACCCTTGTCCGTTGCATCACCTCATCGACAGTCGGTGTTGGAGACGAAGGTTGAGCCGCCGATGTAGAAGGCCGAGGCTGAGCCGATGTAGAAGGTCGAGGCTGAGTCGAGGGTCGTTGTTCAAAATACAGCGGATGACCATGGAGATTCCGTTTGAGAGACTTCAAAGTTGAAGGTCTCTTAAACCCGCTCCTTCTTTCCGTCGACCTCTTCAAAGATTCCTTTAAGCGCTGGAGTTTTTCAGGAGTCAGAGGAGAAGACATGGTGTAAATAGGATGGAAAAGAAAATGGATAAGATAGAGTTGGATAGAGCACGTGTGTACTGGTTGCAATCCAAAGCCGGAATGAGGCGGCTGGCAGAGTGAAGCAGGTCGTAAAGTGAAACCTTGCCCTATCCATATATGGGTAGAAAGCTGAGGACTGGTTTAGAACCGCCCCCCCCCCCCCGGACGGAACCCCCCCCCCGCGACGGACCCCCCCCCCCCGCGACGGACCCCCCCCCCGCGACGGACCCCCCCCCCCCCCCGCGACGGACCCCCCCCCCCCCCTGACGGACCCCCCCCCCCTTTTGGGTCATGTTCAAGGTCAAGGCCAAGGTCGAGGGAAAAATGTTCTTGGAAGTGCGGGATAAAATCCCGCAACGAAGCAGGGTTATCCCTTATCCCGCTTTCCCCTTAATATCCCGATTTCCCATTCTCCGTCTATATAACCCGAGATTTCGAGCGTCTCTTCGCAGTAGCCTGCCGCCCGTTGCGATGAACGTCCCACTGGGTTGCAGTGCCTGCTGCAGCGTAGGTCTGTTAAGTGTGCGTTGGGCCCGACGCGCAATTAAGAGATCCGCGCCCTTGCATGTTTAGTTAGTTTGTTTAAGCATGTTAGATAACGCTTGTAGTTTGCTGCTAGTTAAATATATTTAAGGGGATCTTGGTCAGGGGATTATTGTACTTCGGTTCGTAGTATTCTGAAGCCTACACAGTGATGAACGTCCTTGCGGTTTCAGAGTGCACGACTGTTGTAAACTGACCATATTTTGATGCTTTATAATAACATTGTAGATGGAATGTGTTTCCTTAACATTTAATGTTTTGTAGTTTGCTTAACACTTAATGCTTTTATCTTCAACGTGTCCTTGACCTAGATTAGGACTTAGAAAATATTCAAGAAACATTCAATGTACACAACCACGTTTTAGCACAAAATTTATGGAAGGGGAAATTTAATATATACTGCAACAGCGTGGTAAAAATCATCATATCGCTATGGAAGCTGTAGGTGTAAACACTTGGCTTGTTCCTTCCGAGCTTGCTATTTCAGAAGCCTTTCTGTCCATCCTTACTTATGAGTTTCGAGGCATTAAATTAAAAGTAAAAATAGTGCTGAGACCGTTGCATAGAAATGATATGCATTGTATTTTGGTGGAATGGGAATCGCCCTCCGGCATTAATCTTTTCCATTTTATCAAAAGATCGTGCAAGGAGTTTTGCGTAAAACGGATAACAGTCTCCCTTGTTTAAACGTAGTACAGATTTCTTCCAAAGTAAAATAGCAAAGGTAACACCTTTGCTATTTTACAAAATATTTTAACGTGTCCTTGACCCAGTTACCGGACTTGGAGCAATTCAAAGTGTGCTATACAGCGTTAGAACAAACTACTGTCGAAGCCCCCCCCCCTCCCCCGATATATTCCTATAAAAGCGGGAGCAGCCCGCAGAGGGTTCGCAGTCGCAGGCCGACAGCCTAGCTAGCTGTTTGCCCGCGCTGTCCGCAATAGTATCTCTAGTATAGAGTTGGTACCACTATATATTAGAGATGCTACCTTAGCTTAAGGCATGTCTGTGTATTATTAAGCATGTTAGAATAACGCTTGTAGTTTGCTGCTAGTAAATGTAGTTAGTTTAACTGTAGTTAGTTTGGTGTTGGTTTTAAAGTGTTTTTGAAGTGTTTTTTATTTACTAATGAAATATGTACTTTTCTTTCACGCTCCCATTCAAAAAGGTATGGCACGAAAACCGACCTTATGTCTTTAAATATCTCAGGGGGGATTATGTTTCTCAAATAAACACCTTTCCTAACCCCTTACAAAAAGGTATGGCACGAAAACCGACCTTAAGTCATTACGGCGCGCAAACCGGATGACTTTACCTATCTTAACCCTTACTCACGAGAAACAGATTCAGTCAGTTTGCTTATTTTTGGTTAAATTTAAGGGGACCTTGGTCAGGTAATTATTGTACTTCGGTTCGTAAAACTCTGACGCCTACACAGTGATGAACGTCCTTGCGGTTTCAGAGTGCGCGACTGTTGTTAACTGACCATTTTGCTTATCTTGGAGGATGCATCATCGGGGAAATAAACTTAAGGGGACCTTGGTCAGGTATTATTGTACTTCGGTTCGTAGTATTCTGACGCCTACACAGTGATGAACGTCCTTGCGGTTTCAGAGTGCGCGACTGTTGTTAACTGACTATATCGTTTGTGTGTTGGGTGAATAATTTTTTCGGGGGAGAGGTTAGTGTTCCGTTATCAGGTTTATTTGCCTATAATTGCGAGCTTTAAGCTAGTCCTCTTCTCCTAATACAGAGCGGGGAATAGAGCAGTTTGTGGTCCAAGTGAGAATCACTTACTGCTCTATTCCCCGTTTTGGCAACATGTTCAGATGACCTTGACCCACTTCGGGACTTAGAAAATTTTCGTTTAGTAAAACATTACAACAATATTCCTTCCCTAACCTCTAAAGCCCCCCCCCTCTACAACTGGGTATAAAAGGAGGGTTTTCACCAGTGGTAAAATCATTCTGCTGCTTACACATCACGAGTACAGTTCAGTTCCCGAGATGTCTGACCGTAGGAAGCAACTTTTGCCGAGGAAGGTTGAGCACTCTTCACCTGCTCCGTCATCTGCTCCGCCAGCTCCTTCCATCCTTCGGCAGGCGTTAATATTATCATGCATTGTTCCTGAGGAGCCTGCACCACGACCGCAACCACTTCAAGAAAACCTCGTTGCTCCCCCGTCCGCTTCTTCATCTTCTTCATCTTCTTCATCGTCTTCGTCGTCTTCATCTTCTTCGGCTACTTCTCGCTCACCTTCTCCATCACCGAGGAAGGATGAGCAAACAACTGCACCATCTTTGGCTTCACCAGCTCCTTCGCTTCTTCAGCAGGCGCTGGCAAGCATTCTTCCACCTTCTACACCAGGCTCTTCAACACCATCTGCAAGTCTACATTCTTCTTCTCCTACCAAACCTTCTACACCTTCTGTAAGTGTCCTTTCCCGTCCTTCAGTGATCTATATTAACAACGAATCTCCTTCAGAGAAATTTCAACAATTAAAAACCTTGAGAAGGCAGTCTATACTTCCTGCACCAAGATGCAGCTACAGTTTTAAAAAAGGTGCAAGGAAAGGGGAACGTTGTGCTAAGTCTTGTGTTTTAAATGAAGAAGTATGCAGATCACATTTAAAACAAAATCACAAGGGCACCGTTTCTCTTTCTACACCCCATCCAGCAGTGAGACCAACCAAAATTCGAATTAATAGGCTTTGTAGAAATAAACGATACTTTTTTGTTAAATCAAAGGGCTTTGCAAAGGTGGTGGTTCAATGTGAAGGTAAATTGTACTATGTAGAGTTGCCTAGAGGCATGGACCTCCACGTCAAAGAACTTACCAAACAGAACTATTTAATTCGAAATGATACAGGTTTCAGTGTGTGGAAAACATTTAAAATAAAAAAAGATTAAAAAGTGTATTCCAAATTAAAAATAGTCTTTTCCAAATTAAAAAAAAAAGTGTGGACAACCTATTTACAATTTGTAGCATATGCTGCAGAGTGTAAATAGGTTGTCCACACCTTTTTTTTACAATGCTACAACGACCTTGACCTAAATAACGGACTTAGATATATTGTACTAAGTCAAAGATAAAACTTAAATGGAAAAAGGAGAAATATTATATTAAAGACATTATTCAACAGTAAAGAGGGGAGGGGGTAAGCGGGTATTTAAGCGAGAGATTCGGAATATAATTATTAGTTGTATCGTCATGAGCGTCAACAGCAACACATGGGGAAAGGAAATTAGCGAAGAGGAGTTGTACGCGATTGTTGAGGCTGCTGAAATGACTGAGGTTTATAAAATTAATAAGGTTGCAGAAAATGGTGCTCAGTCTCAACCGCAACAAACTACATCACCGATGCAGTCAACAACGCAACAACCAAGACCCTATCATGTTATCCTGGAGGAGTACAATGAGGCGATGAGGTACGCCTTTACTAAGTGGTGTGGTCAACCGCGTTCTCCTGAACAATGGGAGGAGCATGATGCAGACTTTCGCCTGGTTGCAGACTTAGAACTTGAGCTTCAAAGAACAAAGGCTGCTCAATAGTGAGAAGAGTTATTGTTTACTTTAAAATACAGAGCGGGGAATAGATCAGTTTGCGGTCCAAGTGAGAACCACTTACTGCTCTATTCCCCGTTCTGGCAACTGGTGTAAATGACCTTGGGACTTAGAAAATATTCGTTTGATAAAAAATAATGAAAGATCTTCTTATTTCTCACAACAATATATTTTCCTAACCCCCACCACTACCTAAACTAAGTATAAAGGAGGTTCTACATCGCTGGTAAAAATAAGTACTCTGCTGAAAATGAATGCATCCACTACTTCTATCTCTGCAGCAACTATAATAGTTAGCAGACGGGTCGAAAACATTGATCAGGTGCTTGCTGTAAGGAGATTACTGCTACGGTATCTTGATATAGAGGTTAGTTGTCAATTGTACATGTGGAGACCAACAGGTGAAGTTTATAGTAGTGAAAATGAAGCATTTGAAACAAACTACAGTAGAAAGTTATATAAAATCTTTGGTAATATGGTAAGGTTAGTCGATAAAGGATGGAACATTAATATAACATTTTATATTGTTCCAAACCTGTAATTAAAGCAAAAAAAAAAACAAAAAAAAAAAAAACGATGGGTATATAAGCCCGATGTTACAGAGACAATTATCACTTTGGTTCTGAATTGCGTCAAGAGAGCACCTACCATGGTATACCTCCACTATATTGACTCTACTGCTAAAGCGGATACTTTTATCCAGCGTGTTTACCAACTGTTAACGGAGTACCAACATGTTCAGGTCAAAGGATTGGGTATTCGTGGAACAGAAGAAGTAAAAATAGATGTAAAACCAATCCCTTTGAAGAAAAAAATTGTCCAATTATTACAAGAAGGCTACACACTGTGCCTTTATTACACAACCTCATAAACTAAATAAAACGCCAAAGGGGGGGGGGGAATACAGAACGGGGAATAGATCAGTTTGAGGTTTGAATAAGAATCTCTTACTGCTCTATTCCCCGTTCTGGTAATAGGATAAGGTGACCTTGACCCACTTACAGGACTTAATCATTTGTGTTACAATAATACCTCTTCCCTATCACTTTTCCCTACCACTTGCACTTTCAACACTTACCCCCACCACCACCGAAATCATGTATAAAAGGTGGTTTCGTATTAGTGGTAAATCAGTCTGCTACTTGGAATCATGTCGCCCAGAGATAACATTTTCCCTTCTAAGAAGACTATACTAGAATTGATTGAAAATATTCCATTAAATTTAAACGAAGATGAAGACGATGATGATTCAGAGATGGAAGGTGAACTATTTAGTGATCTTGAACTATTTAGTGGCTTTGAACTACTGAGTGAGTTTGCTAGCAGTGAACCATATCTTGGAGAGATGGAGCTGTTGGAGCTGTTGACTGACGACGAAGATGTCGATAATAATGAACCGGAATTTCATCATCAGTTGCTTTGCTTGGAGGAAATGGACCTTGTTGATAGTGAAACCCCTCCAAGCAGTATTAATATCGATGATGTAGTTCTAGATCCAGTCACAGGGAACTTTTGTGTTCGTCGTCGCTTATTTAGTGATATGAGCTCATCATCATCATTATCATCGGAAGAATCTGAATAAGTTTTTGTTGTCTTCAAATAGTTTACTTTAAATACAAAGCGGGGAATAGATCAGTTTGTGGTTATAGTGAGAATCACTTACTGCCCTATTCCCCGTTTTGGTAATATCGTTGTATGACCTTGACCCATTTACATGATTAAAAAAGTGGGGTAACTTATACATTTAATGGTGGGGGAACGTCTATTTAAAGACGATGCAACAGTGTATATTTATCATATAGACATGATGAACCCACCAGGAAACTCCGTTTGCTACAGCTTTCCCCTCATCGATATCGATGATGTAATAAAACTTACATCAATAACAAAACGGTTCGAACTCGAAAGGCGACTCATAAAAGTCGACGTAATTCCACAAGATCTTCGTTCGGCAATGTTGACTATTGAATATGTTAAAGATGAATCTACAACTGAAGATCCCTATTGTTTTATGAAATTTTTAGTTGATCAAGATGCAATGTGTACAATCCAACTTCACATCCGAGTTTAAAATTTATCAAATGTTTCTGTTGGAGAAAATTGTCTTAGTTAAATACAGAGCGGGGAATAGATCAGTTTATGGTTTAATATAAAATCATTTACTGCTCTATTCCCCGTTTTGGTAAATTTGTTCAATGACCTTGACCTAAATACAGAAATTTGTAGCCTCCAGCTACAATAGTAAATATAAAATGCAAAAAAAAAAAAATAAATAAAAAAAAAAATAGTAAACTTAACGTAATACGTACCCCCATTACTTTTGCTAGGGTATAAATAGAGGGGTATTTGCAGTGTTGTTCATTATTGCCTTGACCCTTTTGGAGATCGCACCTACATTATGCATCGCTGCGATATTTGCAAGTCTTCATTTAAGGATGAATTTATTTTAATGATACATAAAGAACTGAAACATAACAAAAACCAAAATGAAGAATATGAAGAAGAAGAATTGAAAGAAATAGATCAAATGTTAGCTCAACACCAAAATTCCAGACCTAGTGTTATTCAATATGCACCATCAACATCGCCTTCTACCTCTGCTATGTCTACACTTCACCGTCCTTCAACATCATCATCATCTGCATCGACTTCTACGCCTGTTCTGTCTACACTTCATCATCCTTCAACATCATCAGCTGCATCGACTTCTACGCATGCTCTGTCTACACTTCACCGTCCTTCAGCATCAACAGCAGTAAATGTAAAACTACATGCCCGAGCACTTCCGGGTAATGTAGTAACCCACTTCAAAATTGACAATGCAAAATTACAACTCGAAGAGTTTTTAAATAACGCAAAAGGATTGGTAAGCAACACTTTGCAAAATGAATTAAAAAGATTAAATTTTATTAAATTTGGACTATTAATGGATGCTTTATTTACAAACATTCAAAATGAAACTTCACCGAGAGGGTTTTTAACAAAAAACCGAACTATTATGTTTTCGTCAGATATTGATTCAATCGTATCTGAATGTTTTGAAGAGCTAATGACTAAAATACAAGAACATGAAGGAAGAGGCTCTGGATGGAATTTGTTAAGCATCACAGGGCTAGACTTAAGAGTACACAAACACGGCTATGGAATTCGAGGAAGTAGCTACATTCCTCTACCAACAAAGATTAGAAATACCTTATCCTGCGTCAACGTACAAAATCAAGATACTGAGTGTTTTAAATATGCTATGTTGGCCAAATATGTAACAATTCATCCGGAAAGACCAAGTCACTATTATGAAGAAGTACAACATAGATATAATTTCCAAGGGATGACTTACCCTGTTGCTATAACAGACGTTTCAAAATTTGAAAAACAAAATCCTTCAGCTTCTGTCAACCTCTTCGGATTGGATTCGACAAACAATTTGTACCCCTTGCGTATAACACCAAATGAGCGCAGAGATCATACCGATTTGTTATTAATTACTAAAGGTGATATTTCACACTTTGTGTATATCAAAAAATTTGAAAGTCTTGTTTCTAATCAATTATCTAAGCATAAAAGAAAGATGACAATTTGCAAAAGATGTTTTTGTCACGTGAACAAAGAACTAAGAAGGGGAGGGTCTGATTGGTTAGTAGAACACCAGCGGTTATGTAATGGAAACTATGAAGTAAGAATTAAATTGCCGCATCCTAGCAGAGCGCAGATAAAATTTGACAAAGTAATACAACAATACCGTGTACCTGTTGTTGTTTACGCTGATTTCGAGTCTTCTTTACATCCGCTTGAACAACAAGAAGAGGACGTTACAAGAAGAAGCAAATACCAACTTCATTCACCAAACAGTTATTGCATACTAATTAAATCCACGTTGACTGAAGACCATCTTCAAAAATATGGACTATCATCTTCTCCAAAGATTTATCGCGGTGAAGAAGCAGCCAAATACTTTGTCGATGATTTGTATGACATAGCTGCAAAGGTAGAAGAACTGTATGGAACAAAGGTACCCATGTCACCTATGGAAGAAGAAGAACTTCAACATTATGATTCAACAACAACGTGTTATTTGTGTAATAACACCTTTACACTGGATAACGTTAAAGTTCGTGACCATGATCATCTTACGGGAGCGTACAGAGGTGCAGCCTGTAACGCTTGCAACTTGAACTACAAACTACCATATTTTATCCCCGTAGTTCTGCACAATCTGAGTGGTTATGATTCGCACTTCATAATCCCCGAACTAGGAAGAGATAATGGAGCAATAGACGTTTTGGCTACTACAATGGAAAAATTTTAAGCTTTTCAAAAAAGGTGGGTAAAATTAAATTAAGGTTTGTTGATTCATTTAGATTTATGCCTTCAAGCCTCATGAAATTATCTGAAAATCTAAGAAGAACAGATTTGATAGAAACAAGCAAAATTGTACCCAATAGTAAAATGGATTTGGTTCTTCGAAAAGGAGTCTTCCCCTATGATTACATCGATGGACTGCATAGATTTGATGAAACATCACTACCTTCACCAGAACACTTCAAAAACAAACTTAATGATTCGGAAATATCACTTGAGGACTATCAACACGCACGTCGAGTATGGAACGAGTTAGATATGAAGACCTTAGGAGATTACTCGGACTTTTATGTCAAACTAGATGTAACTCTTCTTTGTGATGTAATGGAAGAATTCCGAAACACCTGTTTTGCTGCATACGGTTTGGACCCTCTACATTCGTATACTTCACCAGGATTAGCTTGGCAAGCCATGTTAAAAGAAACAAAATGCAAACTCCAACTTTTAACAGACATTGACATGGTTTTAATGGTTGAAGCTGGAGTAAGAGGCGGATTGACCCAAAGTGTTACCAGACATGTCAAAGCCAACAACAAATACCTACCCGATTACGATGAAACCAAACCGTCAACCTATTTAGGATATTTCGATGCAAATAACCTGTACGGATGGGCAATGTCAAACCCACTTCCTTTTGATAACTTTAAATGGATTAATCCCGACTCTATTGGCGATATTTTACAAATTCCGAAACATGGTGACACTGGATATATTTTGGATTGCGATTTTGAATACCCAGAAAATTTACATGATCTTCATTATGACCTTCCACTTCTTGCTAAAACAGAAATTTCACCAATTGGAAAACACCCCAAATTAATGATGACATTAAATAATAAACAACGCTACGTGGCTCACTTTTGGGTGGTTCAACAAGCTATCGAATTAGGACTACGTCTAACAAAAATTAATAGAGTTTTGGAATTTTCTCAGTCATGCTGGTTGAAACCCTACATTGATTCAAATACCATCAGAAGAGCAGCAGCTACATCAGACTTTCAAAAAGATTTCTTTAAATTAATGAATAATGCGATATTTGGAAAAACATTGGAAAACAAAAGAAGACACAAAAATGTTAAACTTGTTACCGACGCAAAAAAATTACAGAAACTAGTACAGCAGCCAAATTTTGGAACATCTATAATTATTAATGAAAAACTTGTAGCAGTGTCCATGAAGAAGACGAGTGTGAAGATGGATCGTCCTTTGTATATAGGCATGTCAATCTTGGACATCTCAAAAACACACATGTACGATTTTCACTACAACAAAATGGTGGCGTTCTACGGAAGAGAAAATATATCTATTACATATATGGACACTGACGCTTTCATATATCGCATAGTAACATTGGACATGTATAAAGATTTGCGTACATTTATTTACAAGAACGACTTTGATTTCTCCGATTATCCAAAAGATCATCCAAACTACGACAATGACAGACACAAAAAAGTACTAGGCAAATTCAAGGATGAGGCTAATGGTGTTCTGCTTGAAGAGATTGTTGCATTGATGTCTAAACTATATTCTTTGAAACTCTATAATGAAAAAGAAGAAGAAGAAGAAAAGAAGAATAGCTATATTAAGAAAGCTAAAGGTGTAAAGAGTTTATATTTAAAGAAGAAAGTGCATTTTGAACACTACAAGCAATGCTTATTTGAGGATAACATCATTACAGCTAAATTCAACACCATCAGAAGTTTTAACCATCAGCTGTACAGCGTGACTGAAGTTAAAAAGGCGCTATCCTGTAATGACGACAAAAGACAAACACTTCCAGACAAAATCAACACATTACCATTCGGCCACTACTCCCTCAACCCTATTGACGAGTAACCTTTTCATCGTCCTAGATCCTTTATCCTTTTCCTTTCCGTAAAAAAAGGGGAAACACAGCAATGTTAAGCTGTGTTTCCCCTTTTTTTACACAAGTTTTAAATGACCTTGAACTATATGTATATATATATATATATATATATATATATAAGCAGATTTATACCAAAGAATATTTAATACCATATCAGCTGCCTTCGTGAAACCATCATGTCAGACCTGAAGGAGAAGATTATTAATGAACTACACAAACCTGCAAGAATAAAGTTTCCAAGAAGAAATACTGTTATAAAAGGGATAAATGATCTATATCAAGCGGATCTAATTGAAATGCGACCGCATAGCAGAATAAACAAAGGATTTAAATATATACTCACAATTATTAATTGTTTTACAAAAGTTGCAGACGCTTTGCCTCTAAAGGACAAGACTGGTAAAAGCGTAACAGAAGCCATGGAAATAGCCATAAAAAGAGATAAAAACAAAATTAAACATTTACAAACTGATGATGGAACAGAATACTTTAATACAAACTTTGCACAGTTAATGAATAAATATAAAATAAATCATTATTCTACAAATTCAGAGAAAAAAGCAGCTATTGTAGAAAGATTCAATAGAACCTTGAAAGGAGCACTGTATAAACAATTTTCAAAAAGAGGTTCTTACGTATGGTATGATGTTTTACCACAATTAATAAATGATTATAACAACAGGTTTCATAGAACTATTGGTATGAAACCTAACAAAGTAAATAGAAGAAATGCAAAAGATGTATTAAAACGCATAAAGAAAAATACAAAGCCTAAAGTAGAAAAAATGCAGCCAAGAAAATTTAATGTAAGTGATAAAGTACGGATTAGTAAATATAAGGGAGTGTTTACCAAAAAATACCTTCCCAATTGGACGAATGAAGTTTTTACAGTATATAAAGTGCAACCGACTGTACCTGAAACGTATATCCTAAAAGATAACAAAGGAGATTTGTTGCAAGGTGCATTTTATGGACATGAAATGTTAAAGTCAACAGTAGGTGATGTATATCTTGTTGAAAAAGTGTTACAAAGAAAAAAGGACGCAGTTAAAGTGCGGTGGTTAGGGTTTAACAAAACTGAGGATTCATGGATACCTATAAAGGACTTGGTTTAATACAAGCAACTCATTTCATCGTTAACCTTTGAGCAGGATGGAGATTATTCACCATAAAGATCGATTCAATATTAATAACATAGATGATTTAACTGTGGATAACGTTAAAATCAACAATGGTAAACACGGTAGTTTACTTCCAAACACTGTTCGATGTATAGTAAGTGGCCCCTCAAACTGTGGAAAGACCAATGTTGTCTTTAATTTGATCACTAATCCGCAGGGATTAAGGTTTAGTAACCTATATATTTTTTCAAAGTCTCTACATCAACCAAAGTATCAATTGCTGGATAAAATCCTATCTGATGTGTCTGATGTTAATTTTTACAAATTTAACGCTAGTGATAGCATTATGCAACCAAACGAAGCGAAACCGTATTCTGTATTTATATTTGACGATGTATCTTGTGAAAATCAGGATACTATTAGAAACTACTTTGCCATGGGAAGACATAATAACATCGACAGCATATATATAGGACAAACTTATAGCAAAATCCCAAAACAACTTATCAGAGATAATGCAAATATTCTAATTGTATTCAAACAAGATGATACTAACCTAAAACATATATATAACGATCATGTGAATGCGGATATGCCATTTGAAAAGTTTAAAGAGCTTTGCGGAAAAGCATGGGCGGAAAAGTATGGATTTTTGGTTATTATGAAAGATCAAGCTATAAAAGATGGTCGTTATAGAATAGGTTTTGATAAATTCGTTTTAATACACTGATTAGCGGTATTACTGTACAAGTCGTCAAGGTGTGAAGATGGTTAACCAGGAAAAGCTATTAAAGGAAATAAAATCACTTAGTGATTCTATTAGACAAAAAAACCGAGCTTTAAAATCAGGTATAAATGAAAGAGAGCAATTTTTAGAAACAACATTCAAACCTGTTACTGAACCTTTAAAGCGATTAGCACAAAATATGGAAAGACCTTCAATTCGCTTCGAAGGAGACAAAATGCTACCAATTTCCAAATATGAAGAAGAATTTCAGAATGATGAAAGTTCTGACCAGTTACAAACATCTGAAGAAAGCGACGAGTATGAAGAAAGCGGAGATATAGGAGATTTAAGGGAAAAGAACATTGCAGGAGATACAAGTACAGAAGATACAAGTGCGGAAGATACAAGAGCAGAAGAAGAGGATATCAACCCATCCAACTTAAGCAAATTAGGCACAGATATTATGTTTAAAGGAACACTTGGAAGAAAATATACATTAAAAATGTTACATGGCACACATGCTAATCGAAATTATCATACATATGGAGCTAGAATAGAGGATAAAGGATTAATGATTGGAGATAGAAAGTTAGATATAAACGAAAATGATGATATAGTTATTGGTGATAAGAAATATAAAGGTACAACAGGTTTGTTTGAACTCATCTTTAAAAATAATCCTGGTAAATATACTAAAAAGGATTTACAATTGTTTAAAAATATACTAGAGTATACAAATGCACATAGAAAAAAATATTCCAAAGAACTACCTATTCATAGAAACAGGTCAATAAAATACACAAACATTATATCTAGTCTTTTCCCCTCGAAATCAAATAAAGCTCCAATTAAAAGAAGAGCTTTATCTTCTGCTGAATTAAATGTTTTGCATAAAAAAAGAAAAACAACTGATCCTACTACATCTGGAAGGGGATTATTAAAAAATTTGTATAAAACCAATATAATATATTACAACGATATAAATAAGTTAGTTGATCGAATGAGGTTATTACATGAAGCTATGGAAGCCGGGCACACTGGTTTAGAAAACGAATGGGTAGCTTTGGTTGATGAACTGCGAAAACGAGAAATAATTGTTCAGTAGACGTATATATATATATATATATATATATATAGTAAGAACCTAAACGATAGCGATTCAGTTACATCATGAGTGTGGACAAGTTTGGACGGTATTCCGAGTTTGGAGTAAAATCTGGATATAGTGAAAAAAGAGCTGGGTTTCCGTTAACACCTGATGGTAATTATAATTTTGAAGGAAAAGTAATTCAAAATGTTGGTGATCCGCTTTTGTCTTCTGATGCGGTTACGGTACAATACATGGATAAAAGAACCCCGATTGTACACGAAGACCATTGGGGATTTTCCGGTAAAAGGTTAAGCAATATAAAACATCCCATTTATGATGGTGAAGCAGTAAATTTAGCGACTTTAAAATTGTTAACGATTTACAAAAAGAATGAAACTGATACAAGCTATGATGTAAAAAAATTAAAATTGTCAAATGTAGGTGATTGTGAGCAGGATGGAGACGCTGTAAATAAGAAAATATTTGATATAGTACACAAGAAATGGACTACAGAATATGAAAAACATATGGAAAGGTTTGGTGCAGCTTTATTTAATTATATCCATCGGGCTTCAGGAAGATCTGTAGCTTCAGATGTTGACAGCCACAATTATTTAGACTGGAAAAAGATACACAATCCAGAAAAACCTAATCAATTAGATAAACCGTCTGAGCCTTCTAAAGTCAAGACATTAGGAAAGGGGGATAAAGTGAATGTGATTAATGAACCAACAGAAAACGATGAAGATTATATAAGAGAAAAAAGAATTTAAATACCCATGATAAGGGATAAAGCATCTACATTTAATTAATTAATCCATTTCTATATAATAAATGGATTTTAAACAGTATATATAATACAAGAAGCCAAGACTAATATTACATTCATTGTAAAACATTTATAGAGTGCACCTACTGATTGTAAGTTTGGCTATAAATAGTCATGCCGAGGGCTAAACGCATCAGTCATAATCGAGAGAGATTACAGAGAGGAAGGGGAATAGCATCAACAGCATTTTCTCTATTAAGTAAACCGGTTGGAGCTATAGTTAACAAGGCGATTGATTTATTACCTGTGGAATTACATTTACCTGGAGGATATCAATATTGTGGTCCTGGAACCAAATTAGAGAAACGGCTTGCTAGAGGAGATCCTGGAATAAATAAGCTTGATCAGGCTTGTAAACAGCACGATATAGCGTATTCCAAATTTGGTGATACAAAAAATAGATCAATAGCAGATAGAGCACTTTCTGAGAAAGCTTGGCAAAGAGTAAAATCTAGTGACGCGAGTATTGGTGAAAAAGCAGCGTCTTTAGCAGTAACAGCAGCAATGAAAGCAAAAACTACGTTTGGAGGAGGAGGAAAGAGAAGAAGGCGTGGGAAAAGACCCGCTAAGAAACAAGGAGGTAATATCAGAAGAAAACGTCGATCTACTAGTGGTAAAGGTAAAAAGAAACCAACAATATGGTCAATGATAAAAAAGGGAGGAGGACTATACCTAAGACCGTATCGTGTGTATTAAATAAGAAAGAGCAATTAATAATTAAAAACAAAGAATTAACCAATGAAGAACTGATTACATATGCTTCTTGTTTGAAAATCCCATTTTTTAGAGGAGTATTTATGAAAGATGAATTACCGGTTAAAATGTGGAAAAATGAGACTGGTATAGTAAATTTGGATAATAGTGAAGGATTAGGCACTCATTGGGTGTGTTACAAGAAACTTGGTGAAACGATTTATTATTTCGACAGTTTTGGAAACCTTCCACCACCGAAAGAACTTCAACAATACTTTCGTGCGGCGGAAAATGTTTTTTACAATTATACAAGAAAACAACCTGATGATACATCCATTTGCGGTCATTTATGTTTAGACTTTTTAGCTAAAAGTGTTAGTCAACTTTAAGATGTCTTCGTATACAGTGTCATTAACCGGTAACTCATGTACTTTGCGCAGTATTCTGTTTCCAGCGCTACGTTTGCAAAAAGGAAGACTATGGGAAGCCGCATTATTGGATTTAACAACATATAACTCTATTCCAAACGTTAGTGAAGGAATTAATAACAAAATACATTATTACAAGACAAAAGATAATAAAGGAAAATATTCAGCTTTGGAAGAATTCAGTTTACCAACAGGAGCTTATGAAATTGATAATATAAATGAAGTTATACAAAAACATATGGGAAAAGAAAATATAACGATAAAAGGCAATAACAATACAATGAAAGCCGAAATTACTTCTAAGTATTATATTGATTTTGGTCAAGAACGTTCAATTGGTAGTTTATTAGGGTTTTCTAAGGAAACAAAGGTATTAGAACCTAATACAACTCATTCTGGGAATAGAACTGTGACGATCATCAAAGTAAACAGCATAGACATTACATGTAACATTATACAAGGATCCTACAGAGATGGAGAAAATCGGCATATATTACACACATTCTACCCATCAGTCGCACCGGGTTTCAAGATAGTAGAAAAGCCTCAAAACCTTGTGTACCTACCGTTAAACACCAGTTTCATTTCAGACATCGTGCTGAACATAGTGGATCAAGACGGAAACCTTATTGACTTTCGAGGAGAAGCTATTACTGTAAGAATACATATAAAATCATCCGCTTAGATAATGGGGTTATCATTTAAAAAGAGAGAGCCAACCAGCAAAGAGGTCAGTAGCTCATCAGCTGTAGAAGGATTAACAAGTGACAACATTCGTTTTCTAGAAGAAATTGGATTAAAGGTCATTAACAATGGATATACTGGATATAGCGCAGGGCCCAACATTCGACGAGACCTTATGGGAAAAGGAATATCACACGCACAACCCTTACGCTTCGTCCAAATTAAACAATAACGATGAAATTAGGATTCCTATACAACAACAAGACATTTATACTCTTCCATGCGAAAGTTATTTATATATTGAAGGAAAAGTAACAAAAGCTGACGGTACTGTTGGAACCACTGTTCCGTTCATAAATAATCCTATGGCATTTTTGTTTGACGAGATTAGATATGAAATTTCAGGAGTTACAGTCGATTCAACAAAAAAGGTTGGAATTTCCAGTACCTTAAAAGGATTAGCGTCTTTAACACCAAATGAGAAGAATCTGTTAGCTGTTGCAGGATGGGTTGCACCAGACAAAAGTATAATTACTCCTGACGCTTCGGGAAACTTTGATTTTTACGTACCTTTAAGATTACTTTTAGGTTTTGCTGAAGATTACAGAAGAATAATAATAAATGTAAAACAAGAACTAGTTTTATTAAGGTCATCAAACGATAATGATATTATTAAAGCATCTGCTGGAACAACTGAAGCCAATTTAGACTGGAAACTAACATTAGACAAGATTGTTTGGAGAGTACCACATGTGCGACTAAATGATGAACACAGGATTACATTATTAAGAAAGTTAAAATCAGATCGAGACATTGTAATGCCATTCAGAAGCTGGGAGTTTCATGAATACCCCGTTTTACCTTCAACACAACGGCATACATGGACTGTAAAAACTTCTACTCATTTGGAAAAAGCGAGATATGTAATCTCTGGATTACAAACAAAGAAAAAAAGTATATTAACTGAAAATGCTGGTGAATTTGACCATTGTAAATTAACAAACTGTAAAGTGTTCCTGAATTCACAATTCTTTCCCTACGACAACTTTAATATCTCTTTTGATAAAAAAAGGTACAGTGTTTTATACGATATGTACGCTAGGTTCCAAAATTCATATTACGGCAAAACAAACACACCTCTACTATCTCCCGTACAGTTTGAATCGAAAGCTCCGATTGTTGTAATTGATTGCTCCAAACAAAACGAATCTGTAAAATCGTCTAGTGTTGATATAAAAATAGAAATGGAATTTCAAGAAAACGTACCTGCAAATACATCTGCGTATTGTTTAATTTTGCACGATAAAATTGTTACATACACACCGTTGACTGGTATCGTAAAGACGGTATTGTAAAACGTTGTACCACCACCGGCACCGCCACTGTCGCTAACCTATAAATAGCGGAGCAACAATGCAGGTCTTCAGTTGATCGTCTATCATCGCATGGGCAACATCTTCTACAAAATGAGTTCTCCATCTGTTGTACAAGGTGATGCAGAGGTAGCACCGTTATTGGAACGTGATAATACTAGTGAAGAAAAAATCATCAAGGAAATAACTGCATTTTTAAAGTTTGGTAAAAGAGATAGAGAGGAGGAAAGTAATGCAGACCCATCAAAGGTAGTACCAAAGAGGAAGAAGAAAGTTGAAGAAAATATTCCTCCTCACATTTTAACTGAAGTTTTTTTGCGAATCTTTTACCCCATCTCAGCATGCATCAGTAAAAGTGTATCAGTTGGATTGATGAAGTCATTGGATTATTCCCCTACAGTAATACTACACCATGGAACAAAAAAGGTTTTATTTTCGCAAAATGCTTGGGAGTCATTTTTGAAACATGTACATTTAATAGAATGTTATTTAACTAACAGTTTGTGTGGAAGGAAAACACATATTCGACTTTTGGATTGTGACAATGAAATCGATATTGTTAAACATCGTGGACAACTACAAGTGCGAATTAGAGACTTGACTCAACATGAAAATAAGATTCTACTGTCACATGAAGAATTCTACGTTTTAAACTACGCAACAGAACCTATTACAAGGTACATGAGACAGTTGGTATTTGCAAGCGCTATTATTAAAGAATATTTGGTCGATACCTTGGAAAAACAACCTGATAGCACCATCGTGTACGGACCTGTGGATACATCTATTTTTAATAGAATACCTCATGAAGTTTGCATGTGGAGAAAGTTAAAGGATTTTGAACCACTTGTAGAAATCGCTACAGAAGCTACAGAAGAAACAACACAGGAAGAAGAAACGGAGAAACAAGAAGAAGAAGAAAACGAAACACAAGAAGAAGAAGTTAAAAAAGACTAAAGTTTGACTTAGTAAAGAAGAACACACGTGGGGTAGGCCTATTGGGGACGGTGCCCACGTTAAATATACACCAACGCGCCTGCAACTGTACGGCCTGGTATTTAACCTACCGTGGTGTGGAAAACAGTTTAGTTGATCGCTAGGTGCCATGATGAGCGGAGGGGATGAAGAAGTGAGTGTAAAGCCTTGTGTAATAGAATTTCAAGCATTTCGAAATAATGATGATAGGTTTATTATCAAGGAATTAGTAATTTTAGACTTGCTTACATTTGTAGCCTACCCATTCACGTTTGATGCTCCTTTTTCTTTTAACAAACTTAACACCAAAGCAAAAAGTACAAACAAATGGATAACAAACTACTTTCATCACATACATTGGTATGAAGGATTTATAAGCTACAGTAATCTGCACAGTATTATGTTTAACTTTTGCAAACAATATTCACATATATACACAAGAGGATTAGAAAAAAAGAACTGGATACAAAAGTACACGCACGGTGATGTTTTCGATATAACTATCAGTAAGGACTTTAACATTAATCTCGGTAATATTTGTGTCGCTGCAAAAGATCTTAAACACGGCCAAACAAACTGTGCATTGTACAACGCGTATCGTTTGGCTGCTTACTTGAAACAAACGCAGGAATGTGGTGGGGGTAGCGGAGAACAGAAATGTGGTGGGGGTAGCGGGGCCTATAAATACGAGGAGACAGCACCGCTCCAGCACGAGTATTATTCGAGACTCCGAAGAGACAACATCACAGAAGACACCACTGACGAAGATGACATCACAACAGTTTCTACAAACACTGGTTGATCAATTCAACACTCATTCAAAATCCGACCTTCTGCTAACTAAAAAGTGTTCAGAACTAAAAGAACAAAAACACTACATTATTCATAACATCAAGAAAGTGGAAACCACACATGGAGAAGCAATTCTAGTTTCATTGAGCGAAGGACCTTTCTCTCCAGGAGATGAGCCGAAGTTTCAAGTATTTCTTCCAAAACGATTTGTTCAACTGCTACAAAATGAAGATTTGCGAGATATTCAACCGGGGACGTTGTATTTGGTCTCACACGGTGTAAGCGGCAACAACTCGACGGAACTCACTCTGCACATCACGCATCCTTGTACATAATGTCTCTGTTTGTATTTTATTGTTTGTATTTCTAGTTATCAATGTTAAACTTAAGTTTATTGTATTGTAAGATGTTTGTTTAATAAAGAAAATAAAAAAAAAAAATAAATAAAATAAAAAAAAAATAAAAACAGCAACACAGCAGTATATTATTTTATATACTGCTGTGTTGCTTTTTTTTAAAATTCAAATGGATGACCTTGAACTTTCATTCAGGGTTAACTTATGAAGAGGTATAAAAGAGAGGGAGCAGTGAAGTTAGTCTCAGTCTTGTCTAACACACGCTGCAGCTAACATGTCGGTGTCACCTATGAAAAATTTATTTTTCGATAACAATTTGAAGACATATTGTTGCGAGTTACAATGTTTTAAAATACCAGGCGATCAAGTTGACGGGAAAGCTTGTCGTAAGTGCAAGTGTTTCAGCTATTGCATATGTAGATGTAAAACGTATCAAATGAACCGACAAGATAAACTACAAGAATTACGCCGAAGGATTGCATTACTGTGGCGGCGAATGTAGTAGCAACCAGCTGCCACCTGCCGCCTGCCATCTGCTGTCCGCCATCTTCTCCGCCCCACCATTTTGTTTGATACCAGAACGCTAGCTAGCGAATAGTCAGTACACCTCCGGCTCTCGACTGGTGAACATCGAGTGCTCTTCACAAACGTAAAACATTGTATTAAAATGTCCATTAAAATTAGGTGTATTCATTATGACTCTATTCATCTGGCGACTTTCCAAGACCTCGAGGTTTTTAATGAAGAGTTAAGACTTCTCATTGCGTCCGGTTACGATTTATCTTTGGAACTTTACGCATCAAAAAACAACATGGACTCTGCGCAGGAATCGAAGTATATACCGTCTTTCTTCAGAAAGCGAAGTGATGGCCGCAACTCGTCCGGATCAACAACATCGATGACAACCAACAACGGGGAACTATTGTAAACATAACTTATTGTAAATAAAAATAAAGTAATATTTGTATTAGTACTACCTCGCACTCGTATCATTCGATTGCTTCATTCGATAATTTTCATTCGATATTTTATCGAATTAAAACTATCGAATCACAATCGGATTTTACGCGTGCGAGGTAGTACTTTTTTAAAATTACCTCCCCGTGACCTTGAACTTTGAACTTTAACTCATTTCGTCACAAAACCGCCTACGTCACTGGCTCAGCCCCAGATAACATCTTTCATGACTCAGCACTTCCGGTCACGTGACCGGATGACGTCACTTCCGGCGCAAAACCCGCAAACCCACACTACTAGGGTTCCGATTGAATATTGCCGTCTGTTACGGAAGTTTAGGTTGGATAAATAGTAAAATTTGCGAATAAATCAAACAAATTTCGAATATTTGTTATGCTGTAAAACATTCAAATGTCAGCGACGCTTGTTTGTTGGAGTCAGATGCGAGGTTTTCTTCAGAATTTCTTGATGAGAAGCGTGTCAACTTGGAAACATTGTATTCACCGAACAAGTCCAATTCTATAAGATAGAAGTTTATCAAGCCGGTCCCGACCTATTTGCGAATACGCCCGAATGTGTTTGGCGTAGTGAGGGAGCACGACTACAAAATGCCTTGTTAACTGAAGCAGTGACGAATGTTCAGCAAACTTTTGGGCGAATGTTTGATCGTCAATTTCGGGTTTATTTGCGAATAGTATGGACTATACCCCTATTAATTTCCTTTTTGAAAATGGACATTTTATGATTAACAAAATATTTGTAAGTATCAAGGTCAAATTTTCAATCGTTGTATAAACATGCAAATAACGATTAACTTAAACTGAAATTAAAAAGTGAGGGATAAGGATTGTTTAATTATAACGGGAGTAAGCCTGCTTGTTGCAATCATTATTAAGTGTTTATAAAAACACACGACTCGTATACTGAACACTGCCTAAATTAAATAGGTTTTAGTACTAGGGTGGACTTGTGAGGAATAACGTAATATATACGCCCAGACATTAGCAAATCCTAAGTACAAAACGATGTCCTGTGACGCGGCGTTTATGTTGCCTCCAAGCTTACGTAGGGCCCAAATTACGGCGCCCTCAGTGGATATAATTTCCCTCGGGCTTAGTCGCACAATATCTGGGTCAGACCTTGATGACTGTGATGGGTGGGGGCTTCCTTGATTCAGTTGCGATCTACACTTTGACATAAACTATTGTGTACTTCAGAAAGCCTTTTTAGGCCGAAACATATTTTAGCTGCCTGTTTTAAGTTGCTAGTTAGATAAGCTTCGATCCATTGATCGTTTTAATATTATTTGGGTTTGAATACGTCTATTTTGATCATTTAATTAATCGATTTATTACGTTATTGTATTTATCTTAGGTTTAATTACAAAGACCTCTTGGTAAATTTAATTTGATGCTCAGTGAATTAGTGTCGCTTCAATATTCATTATCGGTTAGGGTAAATCCCCCTAAAAGCTACATGCATAACTCCTTGTAATATACTAACTACTTGTAACTACTAACTTTCAACGAAAAAACTCTTACGTTCAGTGTAAAACAAAATTCTTAATCGGAATAGTGTACAAAATTAGAATAACATATTTTGACTTGAAACTTACTTAAGTTGAAATATTTTACTGAAAAACTTAATTATTTGGTTAGTAAATTTTGTTTCAACTAAGGAATGTAATTAAAAAAAACGTTACTACTCTTCAAAATATATTTACTTTTACACTGTTCTGACTTACAAGAAGGTAACTAATAAATATAATATAGTGGAAGGCAATCAATTTTAACCGATCACAACGATCATCATCAGGACCAATAAGAGAATGACAAAAAAAGCCTTCCTGCTTATATCCTATCGGTTGCCGGAAGGTCCGGAAATAAGTTTCGGCATGAGCCTCCAGAGTACAAATGTACATTTTCATTTATCAATATATCCCTATATTAAAATTTTGCTATATAAATTAAAAATTCTTGATATCTGTCTAATAGGTTTTAGAATAGGATATATTATACATTTCGATGTAAATGATTATTTACACGGTAGTTGGTGGGGGTATTTACAGACTCTGGGTTGTTTAGTTATATTACTTATAGGCTTAGCTTAAACATCCCAAAAAAATTAGTTATCCAAATCTATTTTAATCCGAAGACTCATCATCAGCGAATGTCGAGGAAACCATGTTATGTTCAAATGCATCACCCTTAATTAGTTGGATTTTTCTGGGTTTCACACACAAACAATGTACAAACACGAGTCGAAACACTAAAGATAGTAAAAACATGTTATGGGAGCTCCAATACTAACCTCACACTTTTTATTGTTTGATGCATTGGTCATTAAACCTAATTGACGAAAGCAGAGGAGGCGGACCGTTAACAGCCTTGGGCTTGCACGGGACCATTTGCAAATTGGGAGTCTTGGGAGTATTCGGCCCTTACCTATGGACTGTAGTTGTTGATTGAGACCTAATGCCCTAACCTAGCTGTATGTACTCATCAGCTGTAGTTGAATAAATCATTTATCTGGCTAAAATGTAACATTACAATGCACTGGCTAAGTCACTAATAAAGCAAAATATGTAATTCAACTAAAAATAATAATTGTCGTACAACCTTGCATTTGGCAATGATACAATATGCAAAGCGAGCGTTATTAGAAGTGTGTAAAACTTGCATGTTTTTATTTCTACTGATAAAAAATAGGGGTGGTAATGTTTTCCCCCTTTTCAAAAAAATGACAGTTAGTACTCAAGTTAGCATAATATAATAAGCGAATATAACAATGTAAAAAACAATTAACAAAGTGACAACAATTGTATAATTAAATGGAATGTTTAAACCTTGCTAACCTTTATTCACCTTGGAACTTTTGTAGCGAGTAGATTTAGCTTTATCTACAAATTAAAACAGCGAACATGCAAATAACGATCAACTTAAACTGAAATTCAAAAAGTGAGGGATAAGGATTGTTTCCTTAGAACGGAGTAAGCCTGTTTGTTGCAATCATTATTACCGCGATTCAAGGCGCAGTTAAAAAGTTAAAATGTTAATTTGACCATGGATACAAATTTAAAAAAATGTTAAGCAGATCTTAGGATGAAATCATGATAATGATCGTAGTACTGTGCTGTAACACTAAGCCTGATTGATGAATCACTAGTTACACCGTGAAGAATCATGGAAAGCGAAAAACATGTGTTTTTACTGTATTATATGGAAAAATTGATAAACCATGTTTATATAATCGCCTGACCAAGAAAGCCCATCGACGCCTAAACAAACATTGAAACCTTTACACTGTATACAAAATTGTTTACATCTTTGTAATTTTCACAAACATCTGAGAATCCTAAAGGACATGTTAATATGTATTATGTCGGGTGTTTGTCAATATAACATATTTTAATTTGGCGCGGAGGATTTCCCATTTGATTGCATGCATTCCGAAATAAGTGTTTCAAACATAGAAGATATATGTAGTTGTTACAGATTAGCCAGTTTTAGTTTGTTGGTACTTTACTGTAACAAAACAAGTATTTTGCTAGCACGTTTCATTTGTGAAAGAAAAAGATAAGTCGTAGAATTATATTTATAAAAATAATCTTTCAAAAACTAAATTAAAACAAACTGTTGTTTACATGACATCTTTACAGTAATAACAGATAATCTCTTTAGCTTTTTTTAAATATTCAAGTTTAATAATAGAATAAATAAACAAGTTATATAAAGATAAAACAAACTAAGTGTATATTTCTTTACAATTAGACAAACCTAAACTTTATAACTTTTGCCTTTTTAGTTAAACATTAGTTTGAACGAGGTTTATCTTTGGCAAAAGATTCAAAAGAACACATTAATAATAATATACAGCCATACAATAAATATATCTTTAGGCTTGAAATTTATTGCTGTTATCTGTAAACGCCCGACCGAGTATTCTTACAACTCTACACAATGTTTGTTGCCTTTCTTGAGCAATAAACTCGTACATCAAACACCACATGTAAGGTTAACATAATTATTTTCATACATTTTTCTGTTAAAACATCTGAAATATATTAAATCATGCGCCCTTATTAAGTGACCGAACATATTCTATTGTGACCTCATAATATTTTGTTTACCCAACGTCCTCGTAAACATTGGCTGAGGTTTTTTATTGGAAAGCGTCCTGTTCACTAATCAAGAGTGGTGATGATGAAAACCCACTCTCCCACACCTCTCCATCAATCCGGGGAATGAACTGATCGACCGGAATTATATGAACAAGTTGAACACAGTAAATTTGTAATGGGCTGGGGAACTGTCTGGGATCGATTGTGAAGAATCGGTTTCTGAGTGATTTTTTGAGTCGTATCATTGTTTAATTGTGAAAGCGGTTTTGTTCTGTGGTTGTCTCGGGTTGGATATCCGCCAATCACCGCATACCAGTGGTTCGGAATTCACCGTAATATTCAGATCTACCTATCTATAAATAAAAAGGATAGACCCTTGTGGTGAAGACAACTGTTGTTTCAGAGACTTTCCTCCTCTAAATCGTAAACAAATAAATTGTACCACGAAATGGAAAAAATACATGATATGCTATGGTACTTGGTAAACTTAATATGCTTGCACACGAACTCACCCTAGTATTGAACTAGACACTATTATGTTGGGATGAACGGGTGTTTCGTCCGTTCAGCGTGCAGGTTAGACCAGGTTACTGGGGTTGCTATAAATTGTAGAAACGAATTTGTTACAAACCACTTACGCTTATGAATCTGAAGTCTCTGAGTGGATAGTCGTTAAACATGACTTTCATTAACACTTAATACTTTAAAATAGTTTCATAAACATACAGCTCAAGGTGCTACGAACAGATATATATATATATATATATATATATATATATATATATATATATATATATATATATATATATATATTGATGTATAATTCTTTAAAGTAGATCTACAGCAGTTAAAATACTTTTTTTCAAACAAAACTTACAGCTACGTTGAATGTGTATTTTGGAGTTACCGTAATTTTATAAAACCATTAAACCCTTCCGTGGGTTATTGTTTTTGATAAGAAACTTCCGCCTCCAACGAACAATCCACTTCCTGCGTCAAATTGAGTTCTTCCGGTGCAAGTTGCTCCCTTAAATCACTGGTTCCGGTTTAAACAGTAAACGTGTCAAAAATTATCCTCTAGTTTATCAACACGCCGCGCCGATAATAATACATTAAATGTAATAAAAATAGTAGCTTTGCAATGTGCTGAAATAATTGTAACAATGTTATTAAATTTAAATTATTAAAAAACTAAATAAATTGCAAAATGTATAATGTATAAGACATGATCATTAGACTCACCAATTATGAAATTTCATTTCATCTGGTTGGCAGATCTGCACAACAGCTGTCAATTAAGTCTAAGTTAATTGTTAATTAGCTTCATTAATTCACTAGGTGGCTGATTCCCAAACCTACCAGAAATACTCTTTGACATAACGAGTTTGAAGTATGGTTTGCCAATTCCAAGTATGGTAGCCAATCTTATTGCCGGGAATCAACCCCATAAAGTCATTATATACAAAGTAAGACTGTTCTTATTTACTGACAGAGTAAACGCTTTTATTTTAGGAAGAATTAATGTACATGTTTTCGCCGTGTTATAAAGTGCATTTATTCAAGAAGAATAAACCATGATTTGTTATTAACCTGATTGAAGCAGTATTTAATCACCGTACCACCAACCAAGAGAAGGGAAATCCCATATTATAGGTTACTGCAGCGTCCACAAAAACTATTAGCAATTTGAGCAAGAAGACAATAACTTAATTTAATTTGACCTGCTACACTCCGGTGATTGGCCTATAACAGGATTGGCCTTTTATAGTTTGGTTAGAACGTCTAAGTAGTGAAATATTTAAATAGTAGACAACGAAATTTAAAAATACAATTAATAATTCAGTATTAACTTTATGGCCTGTTAATTTTCGGATGCAGTCCATTTTTGCTGTACAAGTTTGTAATATAATGGTAATTAAAAAAACTAGTACTGTACAACCTACTGCTCAAACTTTATTATTATTATAAATTATTATAAACATTATAACATTATTATAAATTTATGACATTCTTAATATTATTTATCTAATACGTGTAATGTCTGTTCTTGATTTTGCACTGTGGTTTTGTTAATTTATCAACAGATATATGATTCAAATAATTTCTATTCTTCCTCAAGATTTACATTGAGGCTTTAAATGTAAACCAGCCAAGGGGCGGAGCCGTAATAACGAATGCAAATTGTAAGGTTTTTATAGATTCGTCACTCTTCCTCTTTTACTAAATCATTTCAAGCATAAAAACCTGCCCAATTGTTCTTTAGGTCTCTATTGTTCTATACCTGATTTTTTATTAGATACCAAGTTGTTTAACTTCAGATAAATCATTTTTTGGGGTTTGATTCAACATTGATTAATCTGCTAATGTATAATCCCTAGGTTATGACAAATTTTAGATATGAAATACAATCGTCTCTTTTACAACATACAATTTTGATTAACCTTCAATATTTTACGTAAACAGATTTTTGTTAGTTATTGTATTGGAAAATACAGCGACACGCATAGCAATTTCCTACACATTATTTATCCCCTGAGCGAGAAGAGTGATTTAGTTTCATCGCGTTAAAGAGATTGGGAGCAAAGAAATAATGAAATCCCTTTACGTAACATTTGTTTTGGACCCAATCAGAAATTGAAGTAGCTTGACATTTCTATCCAGGTGTTCGCTCGCTGACAGGAGTTAGGAAAGTAGTTATGACTTTCATAACGAAATTCCCCTCCATCCTTTTTCTGAGTTTCTGGGGTCACCATGTTTGTTAAATTAAGCAAAACAGATATATGAAACAGACATACTGGTGTTTTTCTACAATTTCAAATTACGTTTGTTTTAAACTTTCCCAAAAATTATTTAGCGTTACTTGTTAATGTGGTGAGTATACTCAACTATTACTTGTGACACAATAGTTTTCACATACAAAAGCTCCATCGCACGTATTATTCCTGCCTCGACAATGTTCCGGTGAGTGGACAATGTTGGCCGAATGTTTGTCAAGTCGACTGTTGGGGAGTGATTAATGCTGAGACTCGATGCGTTTGCTCGCTCATCAATCAATCTTTCTAATTGTGTTGCCTAATCGACTCCAGACTTTTGCTATTTTAAGTTAAATTTATTTTTAAAACTTAATTTTTATTAAATATGTAAGTATTGATATAATTATTGATCAATAAGTCTCATTCCAAGTCCCGTGTCCTCATTTTTCTAATAAGAGGCAACTTATGACCCCATCTCTCTTTCAGGGCTTAAGTCCCTATAACCTAATGTTTTTAATAGAGACAACTTAATAGCACACACTATTGGACATCGTGAAAGATTTCATGTAACAAAACTCACGAATTAATTAATTATTTTGGGTAGGTCCATTTACTTTCGAAAATATTACTTAGCGTCACGTAACTTCGTAATCAAAACCTAACTTCAGCAGTTTCTTAACTTTTCTACAACTAGCCTGTAACTCCAAAGAGCCTCCACAACAATAAGATTAGTTTAGGTTAGGACTAACCTCTATCTATAAAAAGTAAAAAAACAAAGAAATTTTCAATTACCATTTATTCCGTCAAAGCGATTCAAATGGTAATTCTACTGGGTACTACTGGTTTTAAAACATTAAATCTTCATCTTCAGGCTTACTACACAATGACATAATTGCTCTATTGTAGGCTTGAAGATAAAGGTTTAAAGCTTTGAAACCAGTAGTGGCCAGTACGATTACAATTTAAATCGCGTTGACGAAACAAAAGGTATTTAACTCTTCTTTATTATTTCATTATTCAGAGATTTGAAGCCCCAACAATATAAAGAGAATCAGAGATTAGGTTATGGTAAAATGATTTAACTGCAGTTCGGTTAGGTTATGTTATGTAATTTTACTGACGCATGTCTAAACCTACCCCGTGGTTATTTCAAATTTTGCAGCAGCAGTTTTCAAATATGTTTCAGTTATGATTTATCGGCTTTTAATATGGGTTTAAACGTGTTTATAAAAGAGAGCATGAATACATTTGGTAACAGATTATTATAATAAACAGTCCAACATGTTAATTCAAAAACTACTACATAAACACAATAGTGTATAATTTCAAAAAGAGATAGTTGAGGGCAAAACTCAAACACGTTTTCTTTTATAAAATGATGAAATTAATGCATATCGCTCATAATCCATTTGTTTTGAATCCCCTAAACGGTTGAACAATTTTATGTTAACTTTATTACTTTATAATAACTACCAACATTATTTATTCATGCCTTTGGTCTTTCAGTTATTGCCACTGTAAATTCGCAGACTAAATATATTTTACGTTTGTATAAAACTTCACATTTCAGATTTCTATTTGTAGAAATCCACATTCAAAACATTATGTTTGGAAAATGGTACTTTGCCGTCAGCTAATAATGACTCTCTTGTTTATTTTTTAAGTAATTTGTACGTATGGGATACTTAAAAATTCCCTTGAAATATCCATTCAATTCCATATGGGATACTTCATTATCCATTCCTAAAAGAGTTAAAATTAATATATTTCAAAGGCCTCAAGTTAACGGCTTTGGTGTTTATAGGCGTTAGCTTTCCAGATAGCTTACCATAGCAGTGGACTACATTTTTCTATATTGATTATAAATTTTAAAAATTGCATTGAAAATATTTTGGACGAGTCACTCTATTTTAAATTAGTTTCATGAGATGAAAGAAGTGCTAATATGTATACTTTAACATTGAAAATAACCTTTACAATCACTGACAGTTCTTGACGGGAGTTGCTGCGATGACAATCGCATGGAACTGTTACTTGACTTTCCTCTTGTTGTATGTCATGAAATAAATCTCCTGCAATATATCACATTAGTTTACCGCGTTACACGCTGCTGTTTGTTTATCTGTGTACAATTCTCTGATTTTGAACATTGTTATTTTTCCACGATTCCATGTGATGTGATCAGCTGTGATAACTGTTGGTATTTTCTGTTATGTTAAGTTATTATAATATTTATCTTTGATCGGTTAGCTGGGTGTCTTCTTTTTATAATCAAAATATCACTCACTGACCGAAATCTTCCCATCTTCACAACTATAAGGACTAATATAACAGAGTTAAAATTTAGCAGGTACGTTCCTCTTTGGTCTTTGGTGAACTTCGTGTTAGATTTGTAATAAATATATATAATTGAATGGTTGCGGAAGTATTATACGTGTCATATTATAAGTATTTTTGTTTGTGTTTAACTTTTAAGTTTGTATTTTATATTAATTCTAGATTAGATGCCTATCGTTATAAACAAATCTTTATTATTACCACATGTTATCATATTGTATTCGAATTCGGGATAGACCGAGTCTCATTTCACGTGTCTCCTCTGAGGTAGCGACCCTCTTAATTAATGACCTGCGCTTGGAAACAGACAGTCCCAGTCAGATCCAAGTCGAAACAACAGGTCTTACATGTCTTTCTTTCACATTAACCTTAAAAAACATAACTTATTGGCTGCATGAGGCAAGAATGTCGCATTTAATGATTTTATGATAGTATAAATTTGGGTTGTTGTGGTGGCATTTTTGCTTGTAACATTATTCTAATTATAAACAGAATATTCGCATGCATTATTGTCCAACAATAAATTATTATATACTTAATTAATAAGGTAAAGAAAAGTAAGAAATTAAATTTTTTCGCTGGTTCATTATTATCATTTTGACTATCGTTCTTTGTGATTTATTCACCTGGTAAAATATTTGTGCACAACTTATAAACAACAGTCCTACAACTAACTGATATTTGCTTGAAATATAATCCCAACCAGACAAACTAATTCACTTCTTTATCTTCCTTTATGAAAAACGGAAAACTATCTAGAATAATCTTATATATTAAACCGCGTATAGTTCCAAACAGTATTGCTTTTACCAGACAGTGACAGTTGTTACATGTAAAGTCTGTAAAGTGGGTGGGACAGAATATTCCGAGTATTCGTGTCAAATAATGTGAGTCATTAGGATATCAGTGGGGTCGGGCCATTTCCCTGCACATTACGATAGTATACGATGTATCTAAATATTATGTCAAAATATCAACAACAAGAATACGGAAGTCCAAAACTAGGTTTTAAGTTGGCGATCAACGCATCTTTGTTTGTCAAGAGTTATTTATTTAAAATTTATATAAGAGCTTTTCATTAACATTATTTGAGTCTGTTATCAGCAATCTGTATTTTGGGGTTGGTTAAATAAAACCTTTTCCCTATTAGCGAATTTCCGCCACAGGGAAGAAGGTATTATCATAGGTGGCATGGTAAGACTTAAGCCTGAAAGGACGATAACGTTTTGTTTTGAGGCTCCCAGATGTCAAAAACACTATCCGTTCAAATGTATATATATATATATATATATATATATATATATATATATATTTATTTATGTACAGGGTTCTTCAAAATTAATGTTTCTAATTTAGGGATATTGTTCCTAATGTCAAATGGAACGTAAATCATCATATAACCGGGGTCTATTTCTTTTCGTTTACTGTCTGTCTATCTGTATGTGATTTTTATTACAACATGTATTTTTTTTAAACGGCTTAACCAAATTCAACAAAGTTTTGGTAAAATACTCGTCTAGGACGAAACTGACTCTTTAATGTGTTTAAAGCAATAAACGAATTGGATAAATATTTTCATAAACAACACCTTTGGAGTGAAATCGGAAATATTATTGCATTTTAAAGGGTTTTAAATGAATATGAATTTCCTTTTACAACAAAAATATTATTACTATTAATAACACAATAAGAAAAACTACAAATGTTTAAGAGAACCAAATTCATACAGAAAAGATAAATCTGTCTGAAAGACCTGAAGAAATTAATGTGTACAAGGAGAAAATGTCGAATATTTTGAAGATAACACGTTGAGAGTTGGGAATCCATTTGAAGGTTCTTGAGTCTTGAACAATACTTAAGCTTCTTGGTTTTACATGTATTATCAGAGTTTCCTGAGATATAATATTCTAAGAGAAGAACGAAAAGGTATGAGTATAAAAGTGCGGTCAGAATATTTTGGATTTAAGAAATATTTTTTGTTACGGTTTACATGTTAAGGCTTCGGTTTACCCCCGCCGCGCAGCGCTTGACAAGGGTTTAAAGGATTTCTTGTTATAACTGCTTTATACATCTTTAATCGAAGTAAAAGTACAATATTAAAGAGGAAAACAATTATCTACAAATGTATCCTTTTACTTTTTAATTTGTCAAATCGAACTGTATTTTTAAACCCTTTTAAATGTGCAAAAATGAGCTTTTACAAACTACAACAACTTAAGGCAGAAACATAATTTTCAAATTTCAAAAAGTAGCGTTACTAGTTTCTTATATCCAATTCCGATTCGAGTGTGTTAACAAAATAATTATCGTAGTCACAAACTGAAATTCTGTGTACCCCCGCAACGCTCATATTCCCTATCTTAACAATGTATTTTCACGCGGTGGCGCACATTTTTATGCCGGGTAGACAGTCACAACAGTCACTACACCAAATTTTACTCAGGACTAAGTTGATTCAAGCTGATTATTTGCAATGTCCCCATGATTAAGTACTCCTACAACTGTTTGCCAAAAAAACAATGTACTAAGTACACAGTCTTTCTCGTTATTATTTATGAATGCTTACATTGTGCAGAGGGTAACAGCAACTCAGCAGTAAGTAGAACAATTTTCAATGAAAATTATGCGCGACCGCATGTAAGTATGGCGCAGTGTATATGCTACGTTACTGCTAAGCAGCCTTTACTGTCCCTGTGCTCCATAAACATATTCTAAACTTAAATAACATATGTATAAAACATAACTCTACATCTATGGCTTTATCCTCTGAGCCGTGGATATTATGTATTCCTCCCCTGCCCGCTCCACGCTGTGATCATGTCTATGTTGACATGCCTCTAAAAGTTATTTCTTGTTCGGTTTCTGTGACGCGTTCATTCGTTTGTGTCATCGTGTTTGTGTGTGAATCCATTTTATAAACAAATATTTATTTTTTTCAATTCATCTGACGATGCAATCTGGTTAGCCAACTTAATTTTAATTAAGCTTATTATGATGCAATTTGATCGAAACATGACATGAATGTGATTTACCATATTTAAGCTGACTGACGTTACGTAATCAAACTAATCACATGTAAAAATTAAACTTATACTTGCTATTTAAATAAATAGCAAGCAGCGGCTACAATATGAGCGAATCTGTACGCGATGCTTTCTCGCTAGCCCATGCACACAACATGTGCATTCTTTTATCATCCCCAGCAACCCCACGCCTACTTTCAAGTCTGGCTGGACCTTCTCCTAAACTTATAATGCACAAAATTGTATTGCCAGCATTGCAGGTAAATGAAACCAGGAGCATCAGAACAGCTAAATAATCAATGTTTTCAGTTAAAAAAAATTGTAATAAATATATATTTTTACACTGGTTTTGAGTTTTTAAAGTTTATTATTTGGAAATTCACTTCCCTCACGTCATCGTGCTGAGTGCACAATATTATAACAATATTATAAAAACTTTATATTATTATTTTTAGGACAAAATGACACAACGTTTTTTAATTTTTAATTTTTACTAAATCTTAAGTTGTTTATGATATTTAGCTTTGAACAACAAAAGGCCGCCATTTTTAAATGGTACTTGATATTCCATACTAAAATGAGTCTTATTAGATTCAATACCTAGTTTGAAGTTGATATCTTCAGATGTTCCTAGGATATAACGTATTAAGTAAAAAACACATACAGACAGATCACACGGAAAATTAAGCGTTTTAGGACATATATTCAGATGAACATTTTTTCCTTTTTATGTAAATAATCACATTCCAAAGTCCTAAAACAATTTTTGGACGCCATGTATAGTACCTTATTTAGAAAAGACAATTCATATCAGAGTCTATTAAGAGGAAGGCCGCTTAGTCAGCGTCTGTTGGGCGAATCATCCATTTGGATAAATAATTGCAGAGGAAACATGTTTTTACGGCGATTAGTTTTGTTCCGTCTACATTTTATTTTGAAATCAGATATTAATCCTTCATCTCATATAATATTACAAGAAAGATCGTTCTGTTAAATTGCCTTGATTATTTGCCTAAATCATTCCTTGCCTTGATTATTTGACGCAGTGTGGCACTTTATAGTAATTTCTGGTCTTAGGTACGGTTTGCTGTAAATATTGTTTATTCATATCTTATCTGAATGCTGAGTGGTTTACAGCAGCTTCATATTGATTTGCTTCCTGTTTTCTCACAGCTAGTGAATGCAATACAGTCATTTAAGGCGAGTGTATTTCAAAATTAATAATTTGTGCACCGCAACTTATCAACAACTGTACATTTTCAAACGCCCCTAGTGTTCTGCACCTCAGATAGAACCATTACCGCCCTATAAATTGCATAGCCTACCCTGGGGAAATCAGATGTATAGGCCGACCCAGTTACAGCGTAATATCCTATTGACCACTGATACGCATTTTTATTTGTTTGTTGTTCATATTTGTTATTTTGGTGGAAAATGGAACCCTTTTTAAAGGGGATCCTCCTAGTTTATGTATCAAAGAAGGAGGGGGTGCCACTTGATAAAAATACAGATTTGGTATATTTGTTAGAACAACACATTGCCGTTAGAAAGACATATGCTCAGTGAAATTGTGTTTTTAGTAAAATACACTTCAGTGAAATAGTTGATTATTCATAATTATGATAAGCCTGTCAGGCACTACTGCTGTTCAATGTCGAGTCCTTGTAATATAATGGTTATTTCGTAGCATAACCACTAACGAAGTTATTGGTAATTTTATTTCTTGAAAATAAATTTGTTAGAACCCATTTTACCAGAGTTGAGACTTATTGTACTGCTATATTAAACTGCAATATGTCCCAGAAAAGTGTCAAAATCTTTCAACTATTGTACAAAACACACTAAACATCTTTCAATCCGTTGTGAGTGTAGGACAGTTTACTGCGAAGGTTGACGTGCTACAAGGCATAGGGATTCGTTCTGTGAGGCTTTCCCAACCACCTATTGGGTTGATAGCTGAATCCACTCAACTTGATAGAAGAGACAAGTAGAGATGACATTCGCTGAGTTGGAAACTCATCTTGCACAGCACGCTTGTCAACTACGCGTCATTGTTAAAATGGACTCCTTAGTTGTACATTCGTGTCATATATACCACACACCACCTTCATATACAATTACAATTTTTCAATAGCGTAAATAGGAATACAGTTTTTATCTAAACATCGCATCTGTCTGAAAACGCGCATTTTCCTGTCCTTGTGTATAAATGGATATTTTCCCATATTAATGGTGTTGGTATAGAGTGTCCCTTGAATTTGATCACTAACTGTTTGATTAATTCAAGTAGGATAGTAGTGGCCACTTAGGAGTTTCAGCTCATTTGATTGACAGCTTCCGGTCATGCGACGTATGTATGACGTATCCGATGACGTATCTGATGACGTCATGGTGTGGGGGTAGGTCAAGGTCACCTGAATGAGTTTTTAAAAAGCTATCTTGAACAAGTTTGAATCGATAGCTTTGTTTGATAAAATTTATAAAAAAAACTATCGAATAAAACCTGTGCAAGATTTCTTCTTTTTCCTTTTCATTCTTTATTTACAATAAAATATATCAAATAAAACATGTTTCTTAATTTACAATATTGTACACCTCGCCAATTATGGTTAGATATTCACCGATTCTGTTGTACCCGTTGCTTCTGTAGATGTGTAGGGTTCACGTTCTCCATAATAATAATACTTAATTCTCGGTGCGGGTGGAAGTGATGATGGTCGACACGATGACGTCTCTGATTCCGTAGAGCTGCTTACATTGAATGAGGCGAGAGGTTCATATTCTCCAAAACTATGGCTCGTTTTTGGTGTAGGTGGAAGTGTAGTTGTGCGTCCTCCCCAGGATTCTTGAGGTGAAGAGTTTGTTGCAGAAATATCCATTATTAGTTTGTACCCGTTTAAAATCAAAACTTTTAAGTCATCGGAAAAAATTTGCAAATCATGAACTGTAGAAAGATGGACAGTATTGTAGTGGACACATTTAATTTGGAGAACCATGATGTTACCTCGTGTACGGCTACTCGCAGAGTGTGCTACCCTCCTCCTCGGCTTCCTTTTATACACACCCCCCTACACCTTTTCTCACATCTACGATATGAATATCTTCATCACGTAATCTATTCGAGCTCTACATATAATGCAATTGCTTTGCACCAGTCCACAATCACTGCATGTACAACAGTGTCTACAAGGTAAAAATAGTAAATCTTTCTCAGAGGATAAACATACTACACATTCGTTTTCTTTGCTTTTATTTTCTTCGGTTGGTGTGTCTGAAGTTATAACAGGACGAGGTTTATTCTTATTCTGATGTTTGTGTACAAACACTCTTCCTTTTTTAAGTAACAGATAAGCACATCTGCTAAACCATCGTGCATGTTCTTCCCATGGGTTATCCGTCGCTTGCCAATCCTGCAGTCCTCCTCCGCAATTGTAACAAATGGTCTTATCATCTTCTCCCATGTAGAAGAAACCAGCATCAGCAAACTCCTTTCTAGACTTGTACAGAAACGAGTCTTTTGATGCTGCGTTAAATGTCTCCAATCTCGATTGTAACTGTGCATTATTCGGAAATGCCATCCTCTTCTTGACTATCAAATGTTCCATTCTGTTTTTGTAGGTTAATAAAGTATGACGTATCAAGGCAAGAGTCGGAGGTATACTAACGTGGCGCAACCGTGTAGCACAAGTACCCGCCCTTCCCCCCACCACAATGTTCCCCCACCACAACGCTCCTCCCTCCAACCCATCGATAGTAATTATAAAAGAGATAATGTTTTAACCAATACAGCGCAATTTATAAGTTCTGAATCTAGGTCAAGGTCACCAAAAAATGTTTTTAAAAAAGATAAAATATCAGTACTTGGAGTTAATACTGATATCTTTTCATTTATTTACGTTTCAAGTTTTACATAAAATACATAAAATACATTTCAAGTTATACATGACATTTTCTTAATCTAACAATGTGAAGTTCCCGTTGAGGTCAAATGCAGATGTAGCTCGGTAGAGTTGTTCCCGCTGACTCCGTGTGATACTATATACAGGGATCCTGGTTCGATGTTTTGCAAATCTGCATTTTGCAGCAAGTGAACAAATCTCTTAGGTAGAAACATCTGAAATTTTGCTTCATCTCCTACTGTGTATGGAGCATCGCTTAAAGATACTAGAATAGCGTCTCCCACTGATGTTTCAATCTTCCTCATGTCGTGCACGATGTAATGTTTGTTTTCTTTAATTTCTGAAGTTTTTCTTGTTGGCAGTATACTTGATTTAGATTGGGTGTTAAATTGATCCACCAATGTCTGCAGAAATTTCTGTGATGCCATCTTGATACGTGTTGTCTCGTTGGAGTCTGGAGTACTACTGATGGTGGGTCTCCTCGCTCTCCCCGCTTTTATACCCTCCGGTTCCCCCTCCACTTTCTATTGCACAAGAATGTAGAAAAGCAGCTAAACGATAAACGTTCTTGACAGCACAATGAAATTGTGCGTGTTTGTCGTTCTTTGTTAAAATACAAATATTATCGATCTCAAAGTTGAAACACTTATCCATTTCAACATCTATTACATTTTTCGTAGTATAAAGCTGTATCCAATTGCGCTTTTCTAATCCTTTTGTATAAAGTCTTGTAAATTTACTGCAGTAGTGATTCATAATGCTTTCCACTTCTTCATAACCCGTATGACCTTCAGTCCAACCGATATGATGCAAGTTCCTCGTTAACCACTTATTGATCCTTTTTGATTTTGAGTTTAATTTGTTAAAGGGAAATGGAGGTTTGAATAAAAAATTATAAATAACATATGTTTGCAGGTCTAAGATGATTAGTTCTTTAACAATGTATCTATCATTGTTTCCACGAAAAGCTTGAAATTCAATTATGCCTGACCTCTCCTTTACTTGACTAGAACATGTTACTTTACTCTCCATCTCTATGATGTCTAATGAACTGTTTCCACACCACGATAGAGCTTTTATAGCTCAGGTCGTACAGTTCTCAGCGCGTTGGTGTATATTTAACGTGGGCACCATCCCCGGTAGGCCTACCCCACGAAATTATTTTAGTGTTTTAATCCGTTTCAGTTAAAACGTTTTCTGTTTCTTCATTTTGTACAATTTCTTCTTTTTGTTTAACAATTTCTTCTTCTTCTTTAATCTTTTCTTCTTCTTTAATCTTTTGCTCATTAACTTTTTGTTCATACTCCTTTAGACACCTCCACATTTCAACCTCATACGGTATTCGGTTAAAAATAGATGTATCTATTGGACTGTAAAGAATTTGAGCTTCGGGATTTTGTTCCATCGCTTCTACCAAATAGTCTTTTACTACAATGTTTGAATATACAAGTTGTTTCATATACCTGGTTATAGATGAAGCTGCACAACTCAAAACGTAGAATTCTTCTGGCGTCAGTTGAATTTTATCATCATGTTTTGTCAGGTCTCTAAACCGTACTTGCTGTTCTCCGCGACATTTTAAAATGTCGATTTCAATGTCACATTCTAATAGACGAATAGCTGTCTTCTTTCCAAACATGTTCTTTGCCAAGTAGCATTCGATGAGGTGTAAATGTTTAAGAAAAGAATCCCATGCGGCATCTGAAAAAAATAGCATTTTAGGCCCTTGGTTTAAAATTGCATTAGGTGTATAACCCAAGTCCTTTACCAAACCTATTGCTATGCCTTTAGTCATACATCTTGAGATTGGATAAAGTATGCGAAGAAAAATATCTGTCAGTATGTTTAAAGGGATGTCGTTTTCTGGTCTTCTCTTCCTCTTTAATGTCGACTTAGATGTTGAAACGTTGTCTGACTTTACCCCTTCATTTTTAAACTTGAGAAACTCGTCCAATTCTTCTTCATACTCTTTGATGTAAGAGTCTTTGTTTTGCACCAAACCTTCCACTTTTGCATTGTTATGCTCCTGTACTACAGAGGTCATCTCGACTGTAATAGATGTTGTTTCAACCGCAAACGCTGATCAACTGAATCCCTCTTGTAGTGCGCGCTATTTATACCCTTCCCCCTCCATAGACCTATAGAACCATCTTTACAATACCTGTTAGAGGTGTGTACGTTACAATTTTATCGTGAAGAATCAATCAATACGCAGTTGTATTATCGGGTATGTTAGATTCAAACTCCATTTCCAACTTAATATCTACACTTGATGACTTTACAGATTCATTTTGTTTAGAACAATCAATAACCACGATAGGAGCTTTTGAATTGAACTGCGTTGGTGATAATAGCGGTGTGTTCGTTTTACCGTAGTAAGATGTTTGAAATCTAGCGTACATATCGTATAGAATGCTATATCGGTTTTTATCGAATGATATGTTTAAATTGTCATATGGAAAGAATTGGGAGTTAAGGTATAATTTACAATTCTTAAGTTTACAACTATCAAACGATGTCGGATCAGCTGTTATTTTACTTCTTCTATCTGTTTGTAATCCAAATATAACATATCTAGGTTTTTCCAAGTGTGTTGAAGTCTTTATAGTCCATGTATGTCGCTCCGTTGCGGGTAGAATAGGATATTCGTGTAACTCCCAGCTTCTAAATGCTAAAACTATATCGCGGTCCGCCTTTAATTGTCTCAACAGAGTAATCCTATGTTCATCTGCAAGTTTTAGGTGTGGCACCCTCCAAACAATCTTCTTTAAATCCAACTTCCAGTCCAGGTTGGCTTCAGTCGTTGTCCCTGGAGCTAATATTATATCTTTATCATTTGAAGCTCTTAGAAGAACCAATTCTTGTTTGACATTAATTAATATTTTATTGTAATCTTCTGCAAAACCTAATAATAATTTTAAAGGTACGTAGAAGTCGAAATATCCCTTGTCATCGGGTTTTATAGTGGATGAATCTGGTGTAACCCATCCTGCGACTGCTAACAGGTTTTTCTCGTTTGGTGTTATGGAACATAATCCTTTTAATGTACTGGCTATTCCAACCTTTTTTGTAGAATCCACAGTAACACCTGAAATTTCATACCTTATTTCATCAAAAAGAAAAGCCATTGGATTATTAATAAAAGGTATAGTTGTTCCTTCATTTCCATCTTTCTTTGTTACTCTTCCTTCGATGTATAAATAACTTTCGGAAGGTAAGGTGTAAATATCTTGTTGTTGAATAGGAATCCTGATTTCATCGTTATTGGTTAATTTCGATGAAGCGTAAGGGTTGTGTGTGTGATATTCCTTTTCCCATAAGGTCTCGTCGAACGTCGGTCCGTGCGCTATATCCAGAATATCCATTATTAATAACTTTAAAACCAATCTCTTTTAAAAATCGAATGTTTTCACTTGTTAACTCTTCTGACGCTGATATGCTACTGAGCTTTTTATCACTCACTCGATCCTTTTTAAACGTCAATCCCATTATTTATAAAATCGATCGTATATGTATTCTTATAGTGACAGTTTCACTTCTAAAGTCAACTATGTTTCCGTCTTGATCTAATACGTTCAGAACAATGTCTGAGATGTAACTGGTGTTTAAAGGTAAATACACTAGGTTTTGTGGTCTTTCAATTATTTTAAATCCTGGAGGCACAGATGGGTAAAATGTATGCAATATGTGTCGATTTTCACCCTGTCTGTACGATCCTTGTATAATGTTACAAGTTATATCAATTGTGTTCAATGTAAGTATGCTTACAGTATTTGAACTTGTATGTTTCACATTTCTCTCTAATATCGGTGTTGTAGAAGGAAATCCTAATAATCCTCCAACTGAATGTGGTTTGGTAAAATCTATATAATACTTTGATTTAATTTCTGTTTTTAGAGTATTATTATTTCCTTCTATAGTAATATTATCTTCTCCCAGCTTTTTCTGTATTTCCTTGCATATATCATCTATTTCATAAGACCCCGTGGATAGATCAACTTCGTTAGGCTGGAGAAACTGTCCCTTTGCATCCTTTGCTTTATAGTAGTGAAGTTTATTATTTATGCCTTCAGTAATATTTGGTATAGAATTATAAGTTGTAAAATCTAGTAATGCTGCTTCCCATTGTTTTTCTTTATGTAAACTTAATGCGGGGAATAAAGTGCTCCGCAAGGTTGACGTTGTACCAGTCAAAGAGACCGTATATGAAGACATCTTAAAGCTGACTGACACTTTTTGCTAAAAACTCCAAACATAAATGTCCACAGACAGATGTATCGTCAGGTTGCACCCTCTCATAATTGTATAAAACTTGTTTAGCAGAACGAAAATACTTTTGAAGTTCCTTTGGAGGTGGTAAATTACCAAAACTGTCAAAATAGTAAACTGTTGAACCGAGTTTTTTATAACATACCCAATGTGTACCCGGTCCCTCACTATTATCTAGATTTACTATACCGCTTTCATTTTTCCACATTTCTGATGGTAAATTATCTTTCATAAACACTCCTCTGAAGAATGGTATTTTTAAACAAGAAACATATCTAAAGAGATCTTGGTTACTTAATGCACGATTAGGAACTATTAACTGTTTTCTTGTATTTAATAGGCACGATACGGTCTTAGGTAAAGTCCTTGTCCTTTTTTTATCATGGACCATATTGATGGTTTAACTTTTTTATTAGAACGTCTAATGTTTCGTTTAATTCTTCCTCCTAGTTTTCGAGTTGTTTTTCTCCTTCCCCCTCTTCTCTTTTTCCTTCCACCACCAATCGCTGTTTTGGTTTTCATTGCTGCTGCCACTGCTAATGCTGCCGCTCTTTCGCCAAGACTAACGTCACTCGCGTTAACTCTTTCCCAAGCTTTTTTTGCAAGTATTCTATCGGCCACTGATCTGTGAGCAGAATCACTAAATTTTGAATAGGCTATATCGTGCTCTTTACAAGCCTGATCTAATTTATTGATTCCCGGGTCTCCTCTTGTCAATCTTTTTTTCAATTTAGTTCCAGGTCCACAATATTGATAACCGCCAGGTAGATGAAGTTCGATAGGTAACAAATCTATGGATTTATTAACTAAAGCTGAAATCGGTTTTCCGAGCAAGTTTAGTGTTGAAGAGACAACACCGCCTCCTTTCGTTATAAAATCTCGATGAGAACTAACACTGCTCCTTTTCCCCATTGATATTTATACCTTTGTCAGGTGACGGATTAACAAAGAATGATCCTTTCTATACTTTATCATCCATTATATACACCTTCATCGTTCGATTATACCTCTATTTAATAATTCAGTAATTAAAGCAACCCATTCGTTTTGAAGACCTGTGTGACCCGCTTCTATTGCTTCATGTATCAACCGCATTCTATCTACTAATTTATTAACGTCATTATAATAAATTATATTTGTATTATAAGTATTTTTTAATAATCCTTCTCCAGAAGCCGTTTTGTCATATACCTTTCTTTTTTTCCTTTCAGTATAAAAAGGAGTAACTTCTTCAGTAGACATAAACCTTTTTTTAGTTTGTTCCAGTTTTGTTGGAAATAACTCTGAAATAATGTTCCTATACTTTATAGATTGATTTCTATGTATTGAAGATGTTGGTTTATAATTCTTTCTATGAGTATTTGTATCTATACATATACCTTTAAACGTTTCCAAGTCTCGTGCAGTATATTTGACAGGTTTGCTTTTAAATATTAATTCAAACAATCCGTTTGTTCCTTTGTACTTTTTACCATTTATTATTATATTATCCTCCTCATCCACGTCTAACTTGCTATCACCAATCATTAAACCTCCCCCTTCCAGTCTAGCTCCGTATACATGATAATTTCTATTAGGTATAGTAGACTGTAACATCTTTAATACATATTTTCTACCAAGATCACCTTTAAACTGAATATCTAATCCCAATCTGCTAATATCTGACGGGGCACCCTCTTGTATTTCTTCTTCTTCCTCTTCACTTATATTTTTACCCTGTTCATATTGTATTTCTTCTGGTTCATCTTCAGTTTCTTCAATTTCTTCTTCAGTTTCTTCAAATCCTTCCGTTTTATCATCAGATTTAAAAAAGGGTAAAATTAAATCGCCTTCTGAAACATTTTTAAGTTTTTGAGATACTTCTCTTAAAGGATCAATAACTGGTTTAAATGTAGTTTCAAGAAATTTATCTCTCTCACTAATTCCTAGTCTTAATGCTCTATTTTTCCTTCTAATAGAATCGCTTAGCGATTTTATCTCTTTTATCAACTTTTCTTGGTTAACCATGTTCACCCAACGGAAACCTTGTTCATAATGCAAATGTATTTTTATCCCTCTGTCTTTTGGCTATGAAAGTTATGTATTCACTCGACATTTCGTAAGATTTTTGTTGCAGGATTTATAAAATATTTGTTTACAATATTTGTTTGAATCCAATCATTCTTCTTATTTTCTTTAATTTTAGTTTTAGCAAAATTATTATAAAAATCAAAAAACATTTCACTTAAAACTCGAACAAACTAATTCTTATTTGACATTATTTCAGACTGTAAAGTTTGCAAATTTATAGCATCATTTTTATCTTGAGGATCATTAACATATTTTAATCGCTTATTACTAATATTATAGTCACCCTCTGGGGTAAGGGACAAACCGGTGTACAATTCTTTGTCATTTGATCTTGATCTTACACCGAATTCGGTATAGCGTCCGAACTTGTCCACACTCATCTTATGAATGATTAAGTCCTTATGTATGAAAATATATATATAACATTTTTAGCCTTTCCTTGTTACCATTTGATCACTTTCTGTAGTTCTAAAAGGGCTACCATCAGCATCAACTAATACATCATCTGTTATTCTTTTAAATACATAATTTTTTGGTATATATGGTCTATTGTCTATATATTTAAATCCGCTAACAGATGTGGGATCACCAACCAACAAATCACGATTGTACTCCATCAAATCAAATTCTACACCAGCATATTTAAACTTTTTAACTTCATCATCATACCATAAAGCCTGTGACATTAAACAAATATCATCCCCAAATTCTCCCTTTGGTAAATTCCTTATAAATTGATTTTCAGCATCCCAACATTTTTCTTTTTTATCGAACATTATTACATTGTACACTTTATCCCCCTGTTTAATTATGCTTTTCTCACCCTTTGTTAATATTTGTCCCACCACTGCTACATCTGTTGGCAATACACCTTCTTTTGTATTTGTTATTTGTTTACTGTTAGCATTAAACTTATCCCCCTTTAATGTAATAGTCTGACTTTTTGTAACACAATCATTATCACTTACACCATGTTTAACATTACTCAACTTTTTATAATTAAAATTCCATTCACCGATATTTGATTTGGGTATTTGTGAGACACATACAGCATCATAAGTATTTGTACCACATAGTAAATTTACAATTTTTCTCTTTTTACTATCCCACTCATTTACTTTAGATTCCTTATTTTCTTTGGATTCTAAAAACTCGTATTTGTTATCACCCTGTTTTAACAAACCATCCTCATATTTTAATATTTGATCTACAATTGCTACGTCATTTGGTGAGGTTCCCGCTAAAATGTTTGTTAATTGCTTATTTTTTCCATCAAACTTATGTTCATTTAATGTTATACTTTGATGTTTTATTACACAATCATTATCATTAACAGCGGGTTTAACACGAACTAATCTTTTATTTTCAAAATCCCAATATCCTTTACTCTTTGTTGGTATTTGAGAAACATTTACAGCATCACCGCTTTCTTCACCATCCTTTAGATTACAAATTGTATGGTGATTAGCATTCCATTTGTCTTCTTTCAATTCTAAGAAATTATATTTATTACCACCTTGTACAAAGCTGTCTCCTAGTCTAGTTAGCGTTTGCCCCATCACAGGTACTTCGTCTGGTTGTTCAGCTTGTAGTATATTATTTACTTTACGTTTTTTACCATTCCATATATTATCTTTCAACTCTAAACATTCATAATTCATTTTTCCTTGAACAAAAGCATCTCCTTGTCTAGTTATAGTCTTTTCCAATTTAGAGTCTAAATATATTTTTGTTACTGAATCATTTTCATTTTCTGGACTACCGATATTTGAAATTCTATGAGTTTTTGCATCGTACACATCTACCTTAAGTTTTAAGCTTGTTGATATTTCCGATTGTAAAGTTTTTAAATTTATAGCGTCACTACTATCTTGAGGATCATTAACATACTTTAAACGTTTATTACTAATGTTATAGTCACCCTCCGGTGTAAGAGGCAAACCGGTGTGAGCTTCTTTATCATAAAATCTTGATCTTGCACCGGATTCGGTATAACGTCCGAACTTGTCCACACTCATGTTACAAGTGACTGCATCATCGTTTCTGAAACTATTTATATACGTTACAAAATAAAGGAAAATTTAGCAATTTTATCTAAGAATATGTATTTATGTTATTGAGTTAAAACGATTCGATCTAATCCCAATCTATATCTACCATTTTTAACACTTTGTTCCTTATTAATCACCAGGAATCCGTATTTATCTTCCCATGCTTTACTACAAATTTGTTTTAACCTTTCAAACGACATATCAGCACCATCATGATCGTTGTGTATATGTTTTAAATTCATATCGTCTTGTTTAAATATAACGATAATATTTGCGTTATCCCTAATTAACTGTTTTGGGATTTTGCTATATGTTTGACCAATGTAGATACAGTCTATATTGTGATGTCTCCCCATCGCGAAATAGTTTCTAATGGTGTCATGGTTTTCACAAGAGACGTCATCAAAAATAAAGACTGAGTAAGGCTTTGCTTCATTAGGCTGCAAAATGTTATCACTTGCATTAAATTTGAAGAAATTTACTTCCGTTACATCAGATATTATTTTATCTAATAACTGATATTTTGGTTGGAGCAGAGACTTTGAAAAAATGTATAGATTATTAAACTTTAATCCGTTAGGATTAGTTATTAAATTAAACACTACATTTGTTTTCCCACAATTTGAAGGTCCACTCACTATACACCTTACGCTGTCTGGTAATAAGTTTCCATGTTTCCCTTCTTTATGTTTTACACTATCCACAGTTAATTCGTCTATATTCGCAATTTTAAAGGAATCCTTGAGTTTTATAATCTCCATGTCAGCACTCTTCGACGGTTAACGTGATACTAGTGAAATCCTATAAAAGATCTTGTTTAGGTACCCACGAGTCAGCACTTTTATCAAAACCCAACCAGCGCACCAATACTTGATCGCCCTTTCGTTTTAATATCTTTTCCACAAGATAAACATCTCCAACATTAGACTTTAACATTTCATGCCCGTAAAAACCACCTTGTAAAAGTTCTCCTTTATTATCCTTAAGTATATAAGTTTCTGGATACGTCGGTTGTACTCTATATACGGTAAAAACTTCATTAGTCCAGTTGGGTAAGTATTTCTTGCTAAATATTCCTTTATGTTTGCTAATACGAACTTTATCCCCCACGTAGAATTTTCGTGGTAATCTCTTTTCCACTTTTGGTTTGGTGTTCTTTTTAATATTTTCCAAAACTTGTTTGGAGTTCTTTTTAGTCACCTCAATCGGTTTCATCCGGATAGTTCTATGAAACTTGTTGTTATAATCGTGTATTAAGTCGGGAAGTATGTCATACCACACGTGGGAACCTCTATTTGAAAAAGCTTTATACATCACTCCTTTTAAAGTTCTGTTAAACCTTTCGATAATAGCTGCTTTCGTTTCAGATTTCGTAGAATAATGGTTTATATTATATTTTTCCATCAGCTTTGAAAAATCTTTATTAAAATATTCTTTTCCGTCGTCAGTTTGCAAATGTTTTATAGTGTTTTTATCTCTACGTATAGCTATCTCCATTGCTTTTGTCACGCTCTGACCTGTTTTGTCTTTTAGTGGAATAGCATCTGCGACTTTTGTAAAACAGTTTATAACTGTTAGTATATATTTAAATCCTTTGTTTATCTTACTGTAAGGTTTCATTTCAATTAGATCTGCTTGATAAAGATCATTTATACCTTTTATAACAGTATTTCTTCTTGGAAAGTGTATCCTTGCAGATTTATGAAGCTCAGCAACAATTTTACTCTTTAGATTCATATTAGTTGATGGTTCTACCAGCACTTCTAGAGGAGTATTAAATATTGATTGTATATACTCGTTATTAATAGTTCAAGGTCATCTAAAAATAGTGTAAAAAAGGGGGAACACAGCAAAATACTGCTATGTTCCCCCATTTTTACGGAAAGGAAAAGGATGTAGGACGATGAAAGTGTTACTCGTCAATAGGGTTGAGAGAATAATGCCCAAATGGTAAAGTCTTTATGTTGTCTGGAAGAATGTGAAGTTTGTCGTCATTAGAGGAAAGTGCTTTTTTAACTTCTGTTAGGCTGTACAACTGATGGTTAAAACTTCTGATTGTATTAAATGTTGCTGTCATAACTTCATTTTCAAATAAACATTGCTTGTAGTGTTCAAAGTGTACCTTCTTTTGTAAATACAAATTCTTTACACCTTTAGCTTTCTTAATAAAGCTATTCTTATTTTCTTTTTCCTCTTTTTCATTGTATAGTTTTAAAGAATACAGTTTAGACATAAGTGCAACAATCTCTTCGAGTAGAACACCATTACACTCATCCTTGAATTTGCCTAGTACTTTTTTGTTTCTGTCGTTATCATAGTTGGGATGATCTTTCGGGTAGTCGGAGAAATCAAAGTCGTTCTTGTAAATAAATGTACGTAAGTCTTTATACATGTCCAGTGTTAGTATGCGATATATAAAAGCGTCAGTGTCCATATATGTAATACAGATATTTTCTCTTCCGTAGAACGCGACCATTTTATTATAGTGGAGGTCGTACATATGTGTTTTAGAAATATCCAAGATTGACATTCCAATATACAAAGGACGATCCATTTTCACACTTGTTTTCTTCATAGATACTGCTACAAGGTTTTCATTTATAATTATAGATGATCCAAAGTTTGGCTGCTGTACGAGTTTCTGTTGTTTTCTTGGGTTAGTAACAAGTTTAACATTTTTGTGTTTTCTTTTGTTTTCCAGTGTTTTACCAAATATTGCATTGTTCATTAATTTAAAGAAATCCTTTTGAAAGGTTGATGTAGCTGTTGCTCTTCTGGTAGTATTTGAATCAATGTAAGGTTTCAGCCAGCATGATTGGGAAAATTCCAAAACTCTATGAATCTTTGTAATACTTAATCCCAATTCGATAGCTTGTTGAACAACCCAAAAGTGAGCTACGTATCGTTGTTTGTTGTTTAAAGTCATCATCAATTTAGGATGATTTCCAGTTGGAGAAACTTCTGTTTTAGCAAGAAGTGGAAGATCGTAATGAAGATCGTGTAAGTGTTCGGGATATTCAAAATCGCAATCCAAAATGTAACCAGTGTTTCCATGTTTTTGGATTTGTAAAACATCACCAATAGAGTCTGGATCAACCCATTTAAAATTGTCAAATGGAAGTGGGTTTGACATAGCCCATCCATACAAGTTATTGGCATCGAAATATCCTAAGTATACCGATGGTTTTCCTTCATCATAGTCGGGAAGGTATTTGTTGTTGGCTTTAACATGTCTTGTAACACTTTGAGTCAATCCGCCTCTAACTCCGGATTCAACCATTAAAACCATGTCGATATCTGTTAAAAGCTGTAGTTTGCATTTTGTTTCTTTTAACATAGCTTGCCAAGCTAATCCTGGAGAAGTATACGAGTGTAAAGGGTCCAAACCATATGCAGCAAAACAAGTGTTTCGAAACTCTTCTATCACATCGCAAAGAAGAGTGACGTCAAGTTTCACATAAAAGTCTGAGTAATCTCCTAAGGTCTTCATATCCAACTCGTTCCATACTCGACATGCGTGTTGATAGTCTTCAGGTTCTATTTCTGTATCATTAAGTTTGTTTTTAAATTTGTCTGGTGTGGGAAGTGTTGTTTCGTCAAATCTATGCAGTCCATCAATGTAATCATAGGGAAAGACTCCTTTTCGAAGAGCTAAATCCATTTTATCAGTAGGTACAATTTTACTTGTTTCAATCAAATCTTCTCTTCTTAAGTTTTTAGTTAATGTCATAAGGCTAAAAGGCATAAATCTGAAAGAATCAACAAATCTTAGTTTTATTTTACCAACCTTTTTAGAAAAGCTTATAAATTTTTCCATAGTTGTAGCCAAAACATCTATTGCTCCATCATCTCTTCCTAACTCCGGGATTATAAAATGGGAGTCGTAACCACTAAGATTGTGCAGAACAACTGGAATAAAAGATGGAAGTTTATAGTTTAGGTTGCAAGCGTTACAGGCTGCACCTCTGTAAGCTCCTGTAAGATGGTTATGGTCACGGACTTTTACGTTATCAAGTGTGAATGTGTTATTACACAAATAACACGTTGTTGCCGAAGCATATTGTTGTAATTCATCTTCTTCCATAGGTAACATCGGTAAAACGTTCCGGTACAGTTCTTTAACCTTTCCAGCAATCTCATACAAATCATTAACAAAGTATCGTGCCGCTTCTTCACCACGATACATTTTCGGTGAAGATGTCAGTCCATATTCTTCAAGATGTTGTTCGGACAGTGTGGATTTGATTAATAAACAATAACTGTTTGGGGTATGTTGCTGATATCGACTTCTTCTTGTAACTTGCTCTTCTTGGACTTCAAGTGGACGTAAAGTTGATTCGAAATCAGCATACACAACAACTGGAATACGGTATTGTTGAATTACTTTATCAAATGTTATATATGCTCTGCTAAGAGGTGGTAATTTAATTCTCACCTCATAGTTTCCACTACATAACCTTTGATGTTCTAATAACCATTCTGAACCTCCCCTTCTTAATGGTTTGCTTACATGACAAAAACATCTTTTACAAATTGTTTTTTCTCCGTGCATTTTGGATAACTGTTGCGAAAGAAGAGCTTCAAATTTTTTAATATATACATAGTGTGATATATCTCCTTTAGTAATCAATAACAAATCTGTATGATTTATGCGCTCATTCGGTGTTATGCGCAAGGGATACACATTGTTTGACGAATCCAACCCAAAAATGTTGACAGAAGCTGCAGGATTTTGCTTTTCAAATTTAGACACATCTTTAATTGCAACAGGGTAACTCATCCCCTGAAAGTTATACTTATGTTGGACCTCTTCATATTCTCTACTAGGTCTACACACATTGTTTTTTATATATTTGGCCAACATAGCATATTTAAAACATTCATTATCTTCATTTTGCACGTTGATACAGGATATAGTATTCATAATTTTTGGTGGTAGAGGGATGTAGCTACTTCCTCTAATTCCGTACCCATGTTTATGCACTCTTACATCTAGCCCTGTTATGTTTAATAAAGTCCATCCAGAACCTCTTCCTTCATGTTCTTGTAATTTTGTCAGAAGTTCATCAAAACATTCATTGACGATTGACTCAATATCTGATGAAAACATAATGGTCCTGTTTTTTGTTAGAAATCCTCTTGGTGATGTTTCATTTTGAATATTAGCAAACACTGCATCCAGTAACAATCCAAATTTGACAAAGTTTAATCTTTTTAATTCATTTTCCAAGGTTTTTTTTACCAATCCTTTTGCTTTGTTTACAAATTCGCCTAGTTGTAGTTTTGCATTGTCTATTTTGAAATGGGTTACCACGTTACCTGGTAGTGCTCGGGCGTGCAATTCCACATTCACCGATGGTCCAGGCACATAGTGAATAACACTTGGTCTTGATATTTGGTGTTGAGCTAGCATTTGATCTATTGTTTCTAATTCTTCTTCTTCGTTTTGTTCAATTTCATTGAAATTATGTTTTAATTCTTTATGAATGTTTAAAAGCCATTCGTCTTTAAATGAATCTTCGCAAATATCACAGCGGTGCATGTTGTAGAGGTGTCTTCCTCAAAGGTTAACCTGCTACAGATGACACCACCGCTAATGCACCTCTATTTATACCCAATTACAAAAAAAAGGTAGCGGTGAAGTTGGTAGGGAAGGGGTATATATCAATTTTATATTAACCGACGTTTTCAAAGTCGCGTCAGTGGGTCAAGGTCATGTGGACATGTTGCCAAAACGGGGAATAGAGCAGTAAGTGATTCTCACTTGGATCACAAACCGATCTATTCCTTGCTCTGTATTTTGAAGTAAAAAAGAAACTATTCTATTTTAATAATGTTTATTGTGTGGTGTAATAGAGACAGAGAATATACCCTTTTCCTAATAAAGAATACACCTCGTTTGATAAAGGGATTTGGTGCACTTCTATTTTAATTTCTTCTTTTCCACGAACGCCCAGTCCTTTTACATGCACATTATGACACTCCATGAGAAGTTGGTACACACGTTGGAGGAAGATATCCGCTTCAATTTTTGAGGTGATAGAATGTATGTATACCATGGTAGGTGCTTGCAACCAAAGTGATACTCTGATCTGCAGCATCGCGCTTATATAGCAGCGATTCTACCCTCACTGTAAAATAAAAGTGGTGGGGGTAAGTGTTAGGGAAGAAATATTGTTGTAATAAAATGATATATCCTCCATTATTTTGCCAATAAGATTTTTCCAAGTCCTGTCAGTGGGTCAAGGTCATTTAAACATATTACCAGAACGAGGAATAGAGCAGAAAGTGATTCTCACTTGGACCACAATCTGATCTATTCCCCCCTCTGTGTTTAAAGTTCAGTGTTTAAAAAGAAATTAATCTGTTTCATCTGATGATGAAGATGATGATGAGATCATTTCGCAATAGAATAATTGACGCCGACAACTAAATTCCCCGCTAAAAACCAACCCATTGCTACTACCGCTTGTAGGAGTTTCAATATTATCAAAGTCTAAGTCCATGTCCTCCAAACAGAGCAACTGTTGATAATGCTCTGTGGCATCATCGTCATCGTCCGTCAAGAGCTCGAGTTGCTCCATCTCTCCACTGTATGATTCACTGGAAGCTATATCACTTAGTAACTCAAGGTCACCAAACGAATCATCATCTTCATTTACTGAATTATCTTCATTGGCATCGTTAATTTGTATAGGAATGTTGTGTAGAATTTCTAAGATATCATTTTTAAACGGGAAGACGTTGTTTGTGGGCGCCATGTTAGCAGAATGGATGCACCACTGATGGGAAACCTCCTTTTATACCCAATTCAGGTGGTGGAGATAAGTGGTGGGGGTGCAAGTGATAGGGAAGGGTGTTTTATTTAACAAATCTATACAATCCGAAAATTTTTAGAAGTCTTGTAGGTGGGTCAAGGACGCCTGAAATACCTCCCAAAACGGGGAATAGAGCAGTAAGCGATTCACACTTTGACCGCAAACTGATCTATTCCCCGCTCTGTAATTCAAAGGTCTTTAATTTGTTAAACTGTTCATTCATCCTGATCCTCATCAAGAAGGAACAGTTGTTTATACGATGAGGGCTCTTCATCAAAGAAGTGATGAACCGCCAAGTCGTCCTCTTCCAGAAAGACCGATTCAAACGGTGGATGGGTGTGTAAGAGTTGTCTTAGAATTGAGGGAGCCTGCGGTTCTTCAAATTTTTGAGGTGTCGCTTCTTGGAGTTGTGTTTGAAGTATTTTTATATACTTTATGCTCATATTTATAGTATCTATTTTTGATTCCTTTGGATGGATGGATGGTAATATACTTCTTAATTGTTGATAACCCTCATTGAGTCTCGCCCTTGTTTTTCGCTGTTTAGCAGTGTTTTTCTCGGTTTTAAGAGATCTCGAGTTGGATTCGTCTGCCGGAGTATTCATAGCTGACTAATAACTATGTTCCAAAGCGCCTCTTATATACCCGCTTACCCCCACCATTTGAATCATATCATTGACTTAGTGTAATATATTTAAGGTAAAATATCTAGGTAAGTGTGGGCAACCTATTTACATTCTACAGCATATACTGTAAAGTTTTAATAGGTACTAAAATAAAAGAAGGGTTAGAGTGAATTAATTATTTAACTGGGTCAAGGACATACTTAATAAAGCGGAAAATTTGATCCTCTTATGTTCTTAACAATAATAAGAGGATCAAATTTTCCTAAACAAAGAGGAAGAATTGTAATGATGTTAATCATCCAAAAGATCATCTACGACAACATGTTCTATTGTCGTATTTGTCTGAGAACATAACCTATTTAACAGTTTTAGGAAAGTAAGATCTTTAAACGGAATGGTACCAGTAACAACACATTCCTGGATTGGTCCGTTAGCATTAGTTCTTGCATCCTGGTCAAACATTACAGACGTGTTTGATGATGACGAGATTTCATTAACTTGAACCGACATGTTTCTTGCAAGGGCAAGACTGCGAGTGATACGTGCAACACGATGCACACAGCTTTTATAGTCAATCCCCCTCCACCAAATAGTAATGACGGTGCAATAAAAAGAGTTATTGTTAATTAAATGGTTAATAATATTTAATTAGGTCAAGGACGCCCTTCATCCCCAATAATAAGAAACAATAAGGTTTATCAGCTCAAGGGTTTCATGGTTTATATTTAGTTTAGAGAGAATATAATAGATAGAAGTCTAAGTAAAATCCATTTAATATTTCTAAATGTTTTTGTAAAGAGCAGGTAAATGTATTTCTTGTTTTTAATATTACATAATTATGCGGTCTTTAGTGTATCACTCAAATATTTAATCACAATCGCTTTAACACTCTGCCATGGCTTGGGAATGGCTAAAATATCTTCAAAGCGTGTTATTTGACTAAACAATCTTTGAACATATTCTCCGGGGTTAAGTGTTATTCGTCACTAGTTTAAGTCCTCGTTAAAGGAAAGAAACGCATAAACAAATAACACTCCCTCCCCCTTAAGTGTTATTACTTTATTTATAAAACGTAAACTGTTACAGGTTCCCACAAATCCCCCTACTATTTTTTTATATTTTCCAATATAATTTTATTTTTTCTTTAATCTATATATTTAGCAAGATATATGTTTCTAGTATTACATATTATGGCCACTATATGTAATACTAAAAGATCATATAATGTTCAAAGAGATTTTATGTTTTTAACAATTTGTTGTGCATAGTAAATAATAAACAATAGAAAACAAATAAAAAGACTTGCGGTATAGACCTTGTGTGTTGGTTTCACGCGAGTCAGGGATTTAAAACCTTTATCAGTTATCCCTTACAGAATTTAACATTTTCGTCCTCAATTACTTCTTAAGGAGTTTCAGACGAAATGTTTAAGTTGTGGTTATACCTCGTTTTGGTTTCACACAACTGTTAAAGAGATTAAACCTTCAACGGTTATCTCGATAATAAACAGATTTTGCCATGATTACTTCACAAAGAGTTTCTGGCAATATCTTTTACTGCATCTCGAATCCCTCAGCGTGGTCACACATCTTGGTAGGATGGAATCTTATTATGACAGCTGTGTTCGGTCTGCGCTCGGAAGGTTTCCCATTCCTCTATTGGTTGGAGAGTTGCAGTCTGACCGTAGTCTGTGCGGGCAAAACATACAGACAGTTAAACATAATAATAATCACAATAATAAACAGGTGACTCGCAATATAGACCTGGTATGATGGTTTCATGCGAGTCAGGGGCTAAAACCTTAGCAGTTATCCTTACAGAATTAACATTTCATCCTCAATTACTTCTCAAGGAGTTTCAGACGAAATGTTTAAGTTGTGGTTATACCTCGTTTTGGTTTCACACAACTGTTAAAGAGATTAAACCTTCAACGGTTATCTCGATAATAAACAGATTTTACCATGATTACTTCACAAAGAGTTTCTGGCAATATCTTTTACTGCATCTCGAATCCCTCAGCGTGGTCACACATCTTGGTAGGATGGAATCTTATTATGACAGCTGTGTTCGGTCTGTGCTCGGAAGGTTTCCCATTCCTCTATTGGTTGTAGAGTTGCAGTCTGACCGTAGTCTGTGCGGGCAAAACATACAGACAGTTAAACATAATAATAATCACAATAATAAACAGGTGACTCGCAATATAGACCTGGTATGATGGTTTCATGCGAGTCAGGGACTAAAACCTTAGCAGTTATCCCTTACAGAATTAACATTTCGTCCTCAATTACTTCTCAAGGAGTTTCAGACGAAATGTTTAAGTTGTGGTTATACCTCGTTTTGGTTTCACACAACTCTTAACGAGATTAAACCTTCAACGGTTATCTGGTTAATAAACGATTTTGCCATGATTACTTCACAAAGAGTTTCTGGCAATATCTTTTACTGCATCTCGAACCCCACAGCGTGTCCACAAGTCTCGAAAGGATGGAATCGTATGATGACATCTGTGTTTTGGTCTGCGATGCAGTTGGTGCCTGTCTCGGTTTAGCAGCAAGGATTTTTGTTTTACTAAACATTGAACAAAACAATTTAGTAAATACGCTATATATACTTGATTACAGTTTCAAGCGTTGGTGGCGAAACCTTTCACGGTTACCAAACCTCTGTTATATATACTTCCATAGAGTTTCAAACGAATAATGTTAAATATTAAGTGTTAGGTTAGTAACTAAAATGGTGCAAACATGTCGTGCAAACACTAAGAGCTAATGCTACCATGCTGTCTGTACGAATGACCAAAACCAAGTGTGAATCTCTTCCAATGCTGATCTGCTTTTATAGGGCGGATTTGGGGTGGGGGTAACAGCTGATGTATGTGGAGACTTACAAACACGTATTTAACGCGTGGTAAACCCGATCCAGCCAGCACGGCGTCGCCTGTGTATTGTACAATACTGCACGAGTTACACCCACGCTACAGAATTGTGTTTAGCTACTTGCAGGCGCAAGAGCTATACTGAGTATTGGTGATATGCCTGATAAACACACACACACACACACATACGCACACACACACACACACACACACACACACACACACACACACGTTGCATCGTTCATTTCCGAATTTAAAATATTGTAAAAACTTGTCTTTACAGTGGCTTGGGAACTGTTGAAATATTCTCTATTAAAATACCAGTTTTTAAGGTAAGTTGATAGAAAATATTCCCCGGGGTTAAGCGTTAAAGCATAAATATATTACTTTAGTCCAAGTAATACATTTATTATTTAACGCCCCCTCCCCCTTTAGACAAGACAGAATTTAATAATTGAAGGGTTGGGTTGAGACTCTTTTTGAAAATTCTGTTATTGTTTGTTAAGGTTTACAACAAGATGCCAAGTTTTTATTTTGGAAGAATGATTTTGAAGCGGTTACACCAAGCTACATAAATAGCACATTGTAGCTTGTTTAACGTATTTAAACCTCCTGCCAAACCATCTGAGGAAGTTCTGCATCGCACACTAACGCCCATCGGTTGTTAGGTATGGGCCTTCTCATATACTTTGGTAAAGGTATTTGATATAGGCGGTTCTTATTAGATCGTACAATAGGCATCCCGTCTTTGTACCTTAACAATACGTAAGTTTCGTCTGGGTTCAGTTTATAGATTCTGATTTTTTGGATTTTAGTTTTTATGTTCTTTTTAAATTTTTGAGTGGGCCCGCTACAAGTGGTTGAAGCACTGTCCATCGTTTGAGTTTCTTTTGATTCGCACACCGTTTGAGTTTCTTTCGATTCACACATCGGTGATGGGGATTTTGTGTTTTTCATCAAACCCAGCACGATTGTTTCAAGAGTTTTTACTTTGGCTGTTGTTTCAGTCAAAGTTTTAGTCATAGCGTTGGAGGTGTGCTCTCCACCGCTACCTTCTACTTTGGTTGACACAACGGCTTTTTTAGATGTACTGAACATAGGTTTTTACCTTTAATGCATTTCTTACCACAAACACTCCCTTTGTTACCGCCTTTAACAAACCTGTGTTTGCAAGTAAACATAGCGTGCTGGGGTTGAATTAAAATAGTTGCAGGCCTTTTTGGTGGAAGTACTGATACAACTGATTCTTCGTCTTCTTCTTCGGATGATAGGTCCAGCCCCAGTTCCTTCATGGTATACTTCCTCCGCTCGGGCTGCAGCTGGTGGAGCGTAGCCTCGGGAAGTTTCCTAGCCCCTGTCGCTGCAACGCTGTTAGACACGGGACGAGGTGTTGGAGAAATGATTGATGGTCTGGTAGGTTTCCGCTCGCAGACAGCAACATCGGTTGAGGAGGAGGTGGATGGGACACATTCCATATTCATAAGTAAATATTATACAGTTACACGTTTAAACTTCAAGTATAAATAAACACAAGTGTTGAAGGATGAAACTGCACGCAGGCGTTGAAGAAATACAAGTAAAGTCACAAGGATGAACGCTTTAAACGAAGGTATGAAAAAACGCAGGTTTTAAAGAATGAAACTGCAAGCAGGCGTTGAAGTATAACACTGCTGAAAACTGTATTAAAGAGATATTTTAAAGGCTAACAGCTTAAAAGTAACAGTTTAAAAATACAAACAACGCACAAAAGTTTTAAGCGGAGGTATGAAGACACACAAGTTTTAAAGATTGAAACTGGACGCAGGCGCTAAAGTATAACTGCTGAAAAGTATTGAAAACAATTTGTAAAGACTGAAAGATTAATAATATTATATAAACACACAGGGAACACAGAGGTAAGCCAGGACCAGGTTGTCAGATAATCTGGAGAAGACTGGTATCGATGCATGTTTTTCTTGCATTATATATAGGTAGCAAAACAAATAAACAACGGTTGAGAAGGATGTGAGCTGCACCGCGCCCACCGATTATTTAGTTGTACTCAGGTGGACGGGCTGGAAGGTCGCCTTGGAGTGCACCACACCCATTAATTGCAGTAATACAACTGGTGCAGTCGCGGACTACCGTCTGGGGACCTTGACTCAAGGTTTATCGCGACTGCAGACATTCTGTTCATATTTTGAAATCTACAAAGAAGTTTAAAGAATATTTGAACCGTTTTAACATCTTTCATTTTATCTTAAATGACTTTGCTAACTTTTATAAAGGTTATTTGTGTTAGTTATATTGTACAATATTCATAACGCTAGTTTAACAACTATGAGTTTTTGTTTCGATCTCTACTTTGTAGGGTTGTTTCTTACTAAATGCAAAGACAAACTTTGAACCTAAACTGTAATATTTAAACATGTTTAGTCGTGTCAATAATAAAAGCCGTGGTAGATATTGTAAGTCTGTGTTTTTGTAATTTTTAACCAAACTGTTGGTAGGATTCACTTGTTGGAAGTTGTAACTTAAGGTTGTAATTTACCTTAGATGATGTTGCTGACTTTCGAAACAAGAACTTATAGTTGTTATTAGCTATATAAATATTTTGCGATATAACCAAACACAAATAATCCTTATACTCTCTACTTTGTGGGATTATTTCGTATTAAATGCACAGGGTATACTTTGAACCTAAACTGGGATATTTAATCATGTTTTTCAGATCGTGACAGTGATAAAAACCCTGGTTGATAAAAACCCTGGTTGATATTGTAAGTAAGTAAGCCTTAAATAACTTTGATAACTTTCATAAAGGTTATTTATGTTTAGTGGTCTTGTAAAATATTCATAGCAGTTTTACAAAACTATCATACGGATTATTTGTGTTTCGGTTATATAAGGCAGTTTTACAACGTTGACAAACATTGGTTTTGCAATTTTGTTGGATGTTGTAACGTTTGTAAGTTTATTTGATGTGTAAAGATAATACATTCACGATGGTTTAATCTCGTGCAAGTATTCATATGATGTACTTTGTGTAGCAGACAACTGGCCAATTGTTGTTCAGCGTTGATTATTCTTTGACGGAACCGCATACAATCCAGTAAAAACGTATTTCTTCTGTCTTCATCGTTGGAGAAATGGAAGGTGGTGTCAATTGGGTTACTGAAATACACCTTCCTCATATTTCTGTAAAACTGTGACATTGGAGCTACGGTCTTCACAGTACAACAGTAAACACTCAACTACAGCATGTACAGTGGATATTGTTGGGGTTTGATCTAATGGTTCTTTTATTTAACGAATATGGATGGTTGTGTGGTGGGGGAAACAGTGGGTTCCCATCATGCACTGTTATGCTATGTCATTATACTTTCAACTCTCGCCCAGTACACATCGCTAAAATGAGTGCCACCAACAACGCATGGGGACCAGACTTTACTGATGAGGAGCTGTATGCAATTGCTGAGGCTTCAGAGAACGCTGCAATAGATGATCATTTAGAATTATCATCAGAGAACGCTGCAATAGATGATCATTTTGAGTCATCGTTGTCGCAGCAGTCGTCACACCAACCCCGTTCGTATGATATTATCTTGAAGGAATATCTAGAACACCTCCAGATGGTTGACGATTGTTTCTCCTCGCAGCCTACATGTGATGATGTGTGGGAAATGTATAACGATGCCTGGTCTAAACTTCACGATTTAGAAACTGAACTGCAACGAGCCAAGACAGCTATGTCTCAATAATTTTATGTTGTATATTGTATGTAAAGATACTATCTTGCACAGGTTTCATTCGTTAGTTTTCTTTTGATAAATTTTATTAAACAAAGCTATCGATTCAAACTTGTGCAAGATAGCTTTTTAAAAACTCATTCAGGTGTCCTTGACCTACCCCCACACCATGACGTCACCATGACGTCGTCAGATACGTCATCGGATACGTCATACATACGTCGCATGACCGGAAGCTGTCAATCAAATGAGCTGAAACTCCTAAGTGGCCACTACTTAGGATTAAACTCCGCAAATCTCAGAACGCTCGCGTATTACCTTTGACGTTACCAAGATTTCCCGTTAGGGATTCAAATTAATGTTTCGTGCCAGCCGTCTAACAACCCTTTAGACTGTGGATCCCAAAAGTTTATAGAAATTCATCTACCTGGATCAAATATAAAGCTGGTCGCATTTAATTATGTTTACGATATTTCTAAAATGTTTTAAGAGTTTATACACATATTTATGTGACTGAAAACGTCACCTTGTTTTACAGGCCTCAACTTCAACTTGAGTTTTCACGCGATTCAGTGTTATTCAAGCAGTTGTCAACTAAGTTCTCATATTACGCGTAGTATATTATGGTATTAAGTAGCGTTTAAGCACTTTTTTGCCAGAACTGAATGATGTGTACCGTATTGGTGTAAAAAATAACAGGAGGTTTTCTTAGCTTATTTTTTCATCCAATACTATTGGTTGAACGAGAAATTCATTATCTGAATTCGACCCGCTTTCTAATCAAGGGCTTTGTTGATGAAACCCACTACCTTTCGATCAATCCGGACAACAGAATTACCGAGCGAAATCCAATATTTCCCCTGGAATATATATTAACTTAATCAAGTTTTGGACTAATAAGAAGGTAATTTATACGATAAATATTCATTAATGTAAGGTATTTTCCCTTACTTTGTATGCGCTAACTAACCGTGTTAGGAGATACGGACTAATAGGAAACGAAATGTAATAAATAAATTTGTCTGAACCCTAGGTATGACTTTACTCAATAACTTTATTATTTTTGTCTATACAAAATAATTCAGCCTGATAAATCTTTTTATAGGGTCAGTATAAGTGGGGCCCTACATTATAGTTGCGTTTCATATGCGGTCACTATGTCTACTTTTAAAATATTAACGATAAGATTTAAAAAAAAGGTATTTAATCCGACGCTTTTAGCAGCTATCACGGCATAAAATACATAGATTTATATTGTTTAACACTAGTTTTAATTGAGAAATACGTTCAATGACTAATTAAAGCTTGGAATGTTTTTAAACCAAGTGAACTAGCCAAGTCGCGTTATTTATCGTTGACCAAACAAAAAAAAACATGTATTTAAAAGTAGTATTTACATTTTTGTTTATTTTAATTGTATCCTAGAAGCATCGTATGAAGGAACATTTGAGAAAAGATTTTCCTCGGAATACTTAAAGTAACCTATAATTTATTACTGTAGTTTCTAGGTTGCTTCCAACGACTGCTAGTGACTACTTCCGGGCTGGAAGTCGCTACTTTCGGGACTGGAACCGCATCTGATTGCATTTCAAATGATAAATGAAAGAGCCAAGTATTATTTCAATCTTAATCAAGTGCCCTGTAGCTTGTAACAGTTGTCTAACTTTTTTAACCAGTAGAAAGTACGTCATTGCCGTAAAATTCATCGTGTGGTAACCTTTTGTTTGCTGTATCTGTCGCTAACACAGTTCGAATTTAAAATAACAGAAAGTATGTAATATAAAAACTTTAAATAAATTTTATAGTGTAATTGAACGTACAACCTACCGGCTATGAAGCTGCCAAATTAACGTTCGCCGACCAGACATTTGGAGGTTACTCTGACTACGACGTAAGATGTAAATGCTAATGCCCATGCTGCCCCTGAGTATCGTTTTGCGTTGAAGCAATTCAAAGGTCTGCAGTGGAATTAGTAATTCTCAAAAATAATTTGCCACTAAAAATAAATAATGTACATTAAATATTCGTCAGATGCCCTACAAATAAAACACTTTCTTATTGTAGTTTAAATTCAATTTTAGCGTTAGTAAAAATGTTAGTTTATATCTCTTCCGTTATTTTCATTTTGACGTTTTTTTTACTACATCTCTGGATATTGATGTAGAAGATATCCCTGTAAAGAACTTTAAAATTCGTATAATATGTATTGTCAGCCATACTTTTAAATAAAAAAATACGCAAATTAAAAAACGTCAGAAACTCTATTTTACTAACAAACGACAAAAATCCCTTGAATAGAATCTTTCTCCACGTTTGGAAACTCTGGACTGTAGTCTCAGTGTTTATCTCGTTCCGTTAGTTAAAATAAACATACAAAGTATCGCTTTTTATAAATGTTGGATTATTAAATCGAGACAAAATTTAAAACACTACTTTGGATGGTAATATGCATTCTTCAAGTCTGGCCTTAAATAAAAAGCATATTATAATGTGAAACGTGTGATGATTATATATTACGATCTCGATGGTATAGCTTTAAGGTTATAATTTAAACCATATGTTATTAATGTAACATATGACTCGTTAAGTTAATATTCTGTACTCCCTTTATTGATTTTCATACCTTTATTTGATTATTGCTCCGTTGTTTATCATTGTATGTCAGGTGAACTTCGAATTCACCTTCAAAGAGCACAAAAATACCGCATTAAATATATTATTAAATCTAATGCGGTATATATACAAACTCCTGCTTACAATCAGTTAAGATATTTTAAATTAAACCAATCCAGAACATATACATTAATAACATTACTTAATAATGTTTATTCAGGTATATGGTACTTCTTTAACAATGCTTTAAAAGAAGATGATTTAGTCTCATATACAGAGTGTCTCGCAACTATTTGATCAAATTTTACCAGCTTGTTCAGCAGGTAAAAACAAGCATACAATGCAACATAAAATAGTCCTATCTCTTTTCGTTTTTCGTCTGTCGGTCTGTATGTGATTTTTACATAAATAAGATAACTTTTTAAGCACTTAAGGTATCAAATTCAAATTTGATACATGTATTATGACTAATAGGACCTAATTTGGTACGGAGTATCAATTTTCTAATCTGTACCAATTAAAAATGGCAGTCATTTTTATTTTTTAAATGTTATTATCTCAAAAACCGTAATATTTACGGTTTTACGGTTACCGTACAAAACTATAGGAATAAAAAATGTGTGTAATTTTTCCCTAAAAATAATGATATGAATTATGTAACTATAGAATCATAAATAACTGAGTTTTATAAGTTAAAACATGCTTTTTGGCCATTTCTGGACTAAAACATTATGTTTAAACTTATAAAAGTCCCAATTTCTCAGTTATTTAAAACAATTTAGTTAAAGTCTTCATATCATTATTTTTAGGTCAAAATGTTACAATTTTGTATTAAATATTATGGTTTTTTAGATAATAAGATTTTAATAATAAAAATGGCTGCCATTTTAATTGGTACAACTTGATCTTTAGAAACTTGATCCTCCGTACCGAATTAGGTCTTGACATGTACCAAGTTTGAAGTTGATGCATTAAGTGGTTGAAAAGTTATGTTCAATTATGTAAAAATACACATACAGACCGACAGACAGAAAACGAAAAGAGATAAGACATATGTTATACTGCATTTTGTGCTTGTTTTTATCTGCTGAACAACCTGGTAAAATTTGATCAAATGGTTGCGAGTCATTTTGTATATGCAAATTAGTACATTATACTTGTACATCAATCCTCACAGTTAACTGTGTGGCTAAATGTTTACAGAGCCCATGTTTGTGGGTCTACAATCCCAGTTGCAAGTAGAGTGATATGAAACTAACGAGACTTCAGTGACGGGAAGGTATAGCAGGCTCAATGCGGCGTTACGATAATTGCAACTCGTCTCATTATCGTATCAACGCGCAATGGTTCATTACTGTTGGGTACTTGTTGCCATGATTGTACAAATATCATAATTGTGTCAATTACAATCCTTGCACTCCGCACCTGTAACTGCTATTACAACATTCAGGTGTTTGTGTGACCAACTAGAGTTGTAGAACTAGCTAGCCTTTAGTAACAGGATGTGTAGCAAGTACATTGCGGCGTTAGGATCAAATTGTATTGTACAAACAAAGTCGTGGGTTGTTAAATATTAAACTATTACTTTAAATTTGTTTGTTAACTAATATCATAGTACTTGTTTTAAACCAAAATCATAGCATTTGTTTTTAAACCAATTAAAATAAATTTGCCTAAGATTTTGCTGGGAAAAGTAAACAAAACCCACTTAAAAGCATATTGCCTTCGGTAATCGTTTCTATGAATCAATTTTTGTACAGGTATTTTTTATTTCATTGCATACATTTTTCCAAAGTTTGTATCACTTATTAAGTTACCTAATTACTTTTTAAACATTTATTTATTAATAAAAATCGTACATCGACCAATAGTTAACAATCAAGTATTTATAAGTGATTATGATCGAAGTATATATTTTATAAATATATTTTAAGTTTTTTACTTTATTCCAATGCGACATAACAATTTTCCATGAGGTTCAAGTAAGACTCCACCTCACGTCAGCAAACTTTTATAACACTCAAACAACTGGCTTAGTATGCTTTGTTTTGCATGTTAATAGATAGTGGGTAATAAAACTTGTTCACCAACTTGTTTGTTCTTGTTCAACTTTGTGCCACTTGTTCTTTTAGTTTAAATCTAGTCAACTTCTTCTCTCCTGTGGTTTTAAATCTAGTCTTTATTTTCCAATTTTTAAAAATAATAATAATAATAGTTTCGTTTGGAAAGAATATAGGAGTGAGCATTTCTTCTACGGGCATTGCTTGTGACGAGGACACTTTTAGCGAATTTCCCCTATAGGGAAGAAGCTATTACCGTAGAAGACTTATCACATGGTAAGACTTAAGCCCGAGACCATGATAACTTTTCGTTTTGAGGTCCCCAGATGCCAAAAACACTATTCGTTCAAATTTATATATGTGTGTGTGTCCGTTACTGCGATAACTTTTGAAAGGAACACCCGATTTTGATGAAATTTTGCATAAATGTGGAGAGTAGCATTTATGACTTTAAGTTCGAAAACCAGATCAATCGCACTATGGAAAGGGGGTTTTATGGGGGTTTACAATTTTCCAAAAATCGGTTTTTTGCAAATTTGACCCCAAAATGTTAAAAACACTCAATTTTGGTTATAGCCATTTTATAGAGCTTAAAAAAAATAATTTAGTATTTTTAATCATTAACCTAGGTTAAGTGGTTGCGGAGAAAATCCAAAAAAAGTATCCCATGTTAATCTTATGGGGAAAAGGTTTTTAGATTTTTCTCAGATAGTTTTACTAAAAACTTCACATTTCTGTTTATTAATGTGTTAAGCTCAACAAAACAAACATTTTGGTGTTTTAATCGTGTTCTACGTCCAATCGTTGCAGAGATATTCAAAGTGCTAAACACAGTACGTTGTCCAATGTTATACTTATGGAGAATAAATCAAATTCTATATCTCGGTTATTTATGAATGTATATTGATGAAACTTGGTATGTGGCTTCAACTAGTTGTGGTATATTGATATTAGCACAAAAACAAGTTTTTTGTTGATATTCCCCGTAGCAGCAAACCTGCATACTTGGCCCCCATGTTATTCATATGGAGAATAAGTAAAGTTGTATATCTCCCTTAATTATGAACCTACATTAAGAGAACTTGGTATGTAGCTTCACATGGTTCAGTTGTATTGATAATTGCAAAAAAAACACATTACTTATTTTCCTCGTTGCAGCAAACCTGCGTCCTCAACCCTAATGTTATTCTTATGGAGAATAAATAAAATGCTACATATCACTTATTTATGGATGTGTTTTTGTGAAACTTGGTAAATAGCTCTATGCAGTAGTGAGTCACATATATATGCATTGGAAATTCGCTGATTACGCAGGTTTGCTGCGACGGGGGTATTGTTATTAGCGGCATCGGTCTGTCAACTATTTGGAGGTATTTAGGGGTATTAAAAATACGCAATTATATTTTAATTGGGTAAATTATCAGTTGATTTTTTCAAAAAGGAGGAAACGTGAATGATTTAATGCATTTTTTGTTTTAATTAATTGTTATTTGTAAATATTATTTTAATGAATGCCAAACGATAAATGTGATTGGTGTTCTCGGTAATTTTGACTCGATATAAAATATTCTGAATTACACTTGTAACATCATATATTTTCTATAAGCTAATGATTTAAATTTGAAAAATTGCTGCACCAAACCAGATAGTAGTTGCATAACGATGTTACAGTAATAGAAATAAAAAATCGTATACAATGTTTTGTCAATATGTTTAACAAAAAATGCTTGCTTGTTTACAAACTAATGCTCCCACATGTTCCCTTAATCGTTAGAATCCTACTGATTGTGTTGTCATGTCAGTAGTAATAACTGTGCTCAGTGTAACATCTGTATTGCTACTAAAGACAGGATATATTAAAGACATAAATAAAATAGATAAATTTAATTAAATCAGAACTAAAAAAAAATCTTAAATTAAACTGTTTTTATAACCTGGATGGCTACCTGGCCCCAAATAACCCAGTTCCCATCAGTATCCAACCTAAAACAAAAGCGTAGCCTAATCTAGCCTTAATATCTAAGATATATGGACCTACCATAGGACACGTGGCACCTTCAGTGCATCTTTCAAGACGGCCTATGAAGAAGAGGATAAGCAAGTAAGTAAGTAAATGTCTTCTTTTAGCAGATTTTTAAGTGAACAGGAAACTAAAATTATTGTTCATGTAAATCTTATTGACAACATCCAGACTTTTACGGCGTCCCAAGCGTTTCAAAATAAAAATGAAAACTTTAAACATTAAGCTGTTTAATCGTTATGAATAATGCAAAACTATGAATAGACATGTTTTATGAACAGAAAACTGTTCAGAAATATTAGAAGATTATATTAATATTCCCTCTTTCAGTGCAATAATCTCGCGGTAATGTTTTACATCCTGATACTTATAAATGCTTATGACATCAAAATGAAGATCATTGCCTTATTATAGCATTGGCTATTGGCAATCTAAATAATTATTCGTAAGAAAATATAAAATAAATGCATCATTTAATTATACCATAATCATTTAATTATATCATCATCATCATTTTTTATATTACAGTTAACTACTCCGGCTGGCAATTATTGTAGGATATTTTTCCAATATAAAGCTTTTCAAACGCCTTTAAACTATGATTTTGTATAGCATCTTTTAATTAGTATGTGGTATTTTTAAGGTTTTATTCATAAGTGTCTAAGTAAGAATGTTATGTTGTTTCCGAAGTAATGTAGTTCTCTGCGCCAAACGACCGGAAATTTCTTATCACCTGTTATCTGCTGTGGACTACGAAACCGCCGCGCAGACACATGGTACTCGGTTATCGCGTTCACATACATTACAACGCGTTTTCCCAACGGCTGGTCCGTTATTCACAAACAATCCTCACCCATTTGCACCGCCCTTTAAGTATTACATTTAGATATTTAAGCATGTTTTTATAATTGCTTCCAACGTGAAATGTAAAATTACGAAGGCAATTTCAAATCAGCTACAATATTATAAAACTAACCACAATACCGAGTGAGATAGAAACTCGCATTAGGGAGGTCTCGGGTTTAAATCCCACATTGGATATTCTGATTTGAGTGTGCACTGTTTCTCATGGAGGCTATTCTGGAAAGAATAATGTTCTTATGAACCCTGTCCCACAGCTTAGGTGGTATAGACGACTCAGAAGTCCTAACCTTGCCTAGTCAAAATGTCTCTAAAATTAAAATTTGATCACATGTTTTTTTGCCAGAATTTAAAGGTTTTTTATATTTATTAATTAATTCAAATTATAACTTTTATATTATAGCTCAAATTATTATGTTTGTATTTTATAACTTTTTACAAACCATTTTTTTATATACTTATCGCTGTCCAATAAAAAAATCACACAAAAACACAAATATCGATAGGCCTACTTTAATTTAACTATAGAAATATTACTTATGTAATGTTTGTAGCAAACACCTCTTTGAATGCTCAAGTATTTCTCGCAGCAAAAATGATATTATTCTAGGCATTGCCTTTCTTCACGAATAAGAATTGTACATATTTTTCAATTTCGATCTCTGTAACTTTATTTTCAATATACGTACTTGTTGTTGTTATTGCTGGATTAGGAAACCCCAGCGTTAGCTGCTAGGGACGTCTTCCACAAGTGGGAATTTTGCACAGGTTACCGGAAGGAAAGGATATAGCAGGAAAGGAAATGGTGGGATGGGACAGACAGCCAAATTGACCTTTCAGAGGGCCAACTCTCGTGCTCCTGTGACAGCTGTGATCAGGTTCAAACAGGCGTACCCGCTTTGCCCTCCAACTGGCCAACTCAACTGACAGGATATCCATGTACAACAGCCAGGGACCACGTTCTCAGGTTGGGGACCAAACTCGGAATTTCCATCCCCAGCTTCTCCAAATGGAGGAACCAAAGGTGAAAGGGAAGCTCGTCATAATGGACAGCCAAAAGACTTACCATATGTAATGACAACTTCATTTGCTGTAAACAATGTCAGTCTCTAAACTGGTGTAGACCAGTTTTAAGGTAGTCCTGGGACATATACGTACTTTAAAAGTTATCAAGTACTATTTTCAAGATTTAAATACATTTGGAGGCTTATTAAATACTTTGTTTTTGTGTCTGCTTTCACTCTTCATTCACTTTCATTCATCTGCTTTCACTTTATATTTTCGCATGTTTATCATTCATCTGTGTTTTTTCTTTTGAATTTTCTAAAAAAAACTATTTAAGGAAACTGAAAACTTACTTATTTACGTTTGCAAATCTATTAAAGTCGTACTATGTATGTCATGTGAAGTACTACTGATGAATAGACTAAATCTGCAAGTATAAATTGTATTAGTTACATACATATGATGGAAAATATATACTTCGAATTGAGAAAATAAATTATTTAAACTATTATCCTCACAACTCTAAATTGAGTATGAGGACCTAAGAATGTAGAAATGTTGCCTGTTAAAATGGAATTTATCAATAGTTTGTAGATTGTGGTAACCAAAGTACATTGCTCATATAAGTGACATTTTTAATAAATCATATTTAATAAATGGTTAAAGATACTTTTCAATGAAATTTAGAGGAAGTAGTTGATTTAGATGTTTCGCCAGTCTGCAAGTAAGGACAATTCAAGTATATTGAAGCCAAAACAGCACCAACAGTATGTATTTGTCAGCACTTGATTCACTAGAACAGCTGTCGCCCTCATTTAGTACACCTGATGAATCGTGGTTTGTATTAGTAATGCTAGGAAGATGTTCATTAGGTAAATTAATATCAATGGTGTTTCCGAACTCTCTCCGGAAACTTTGGAAACTTGTTCTACAGGTGAAAACGAATAACAAATTTTACTATTTCTTTCTCCCGACTGCGTGTGGTTCTGTGCGTCTGTAATGTATACCGAATTGAAATTTGTCACGTGTCATATATTCATTTAAGGTTAATTTGGTGTTGAATTTGACGATTCCACATTTCACCGTTTCGAAGTGGTGGTCATTACAATTGTATCAAAGCTTAATACCTAGGGAATGGCTAATAAAAATGCATTAAGAAATAGACAAATCTGTTTATAGATAGATCTTTTGCTTATAAACATTTTTTGTTTGTTTTAACCTCAGGAACAAGTTCCAGAAGTGCTTAGAAAGAGTTCAGGAACAACCTGTATGTTAAATTGTACCTTACGCCTAAGCTTGATAATGGAAACATAAAAATCACTTCGTTCATAGAGAATATTGCAACATCGACGCTGCGTATGATAAAGTCGTGCAACGTAATATTAGGACTATCGCACATTCGTCTAAAATAGAAACCCTATAAATATTACACCTTTAGGTTATAGCGGCTTTAATTATTTTTAAACTAATGCAATATTTAAATATCGTTTAGGGTTAAAATGTAAAAATTATTAATGTTTAAAACAAAATAATTTTGATCTAATTGGTACACTTACATTTATTTATACAAGAAGTTTGCTTTATTTCTATTACAATATATGTTACTGTCAAGGTTAAAATAGTGTCATAAAATAAATTAAAAGAACAAAGAGCTTATATCTGATGAATCTTACAAATTATCCAGAGGTGCACGAGGTTCAATGCTAATGCTTCTCCCGGGCTGTCCGTAGAGAATCCTCAAGTGATACGGCAATGCAGTCATCAGCTAGTTCAGAGTAATTAAAATAGTCCCATTCGTATACACGTCCAAAAAATGTATTCGTTTAATACTTCCAATAAATAATATATCTTTTATATAACAGTCAAAGCACAAAATATACTGTTGCTTTTATTTCTTCATCAATTAAGAAACTGTTAGGGGTTTGCGGCTGTTTTGTCTCAATCGTCAGTACAATTAATTATAATTTATTTACCGATTTGTTTGTGTTTTTCACTAACGTCAATATTTTGTGTACGCGTGATTTTGTAAGAGCTTCGGTGTTTCAAAATATGTTAAATAATTATTTTAGATTAAACAAGTAACAATGAATTTAATTATCACTTAATTACGCGTGTGCTTAAACATAAAAACAGCAATGTTTATTAAAATTTATAATCCAGGGCTTGAGATTGAATGGCAGTATTTGGAACATAAATTAAGACGTCTATTGTATTTTAAATAAACAGGGCAACAATAAAACGTTGTCTTATTAATTAAGTGGAACGGTGCTGTCATCTCTGATGATATAAATTATATTCTGCCCTCACCATAATTTTCAGAGATAACATTTTTACAGTTTTCATGGCCAGGGAAATCTTTTTGTAAAGGTTGGGAAACATTCATCTGTAACATGTATCTGTAAATTGACTAAATTGTAGGATTGGTTTATTTTTAATGTGATAATTTTGTTCGTTCTTAATTTATTTTATCACCTTCCCACATATTTATTTTATAAGGTAACTACTTGATTAAAATGTGTTTTGTTATTTTATTTTTGAACTCATTCTTATTAACCTTACAAATGGTAACGCCTAATTTGATTTATAGTTGTGTACCTATGATAAGCACCTGCCATGTTTGTCTATCTGTGTAGGCTAAACTGCACTTAATTTTATTACAAGCTTACTTTCATAATTATCAGCATATTTGTTATTTAGACTCATCTATTTGGATCTGGTATGTATTATATTAAAACAACTTCTATTGCATATTAACAAAACTATTTTTCCATTTAAGTTATTTAACATATACAGGGCGAGTCAGACCTATCCAGCATGTTTAACGGAAGAACGGTTTAGTCTAAAGTCATCAATAACAAAATGTTTCCCGACTAAAACGCTTTTGGGAAAATCTATTATTAATACTTTCATCAAAATCTATGTTAATCTAGCTCCAAAACTGAAGGTCACGGATTCAAACCTCAACATTTTCTTACGTAAATATAGTACAAAGTATTTATAACTTTAATGGTATCCTTAAATTAAACATTTTGGCGAAAACAGAATTCATCCGTTTAAAAATGGCGGTAATTGTTGTGAAAAATATCGAATATTGACATTGACGGATTATCCTGTAGTTCCTAAACTACTTCTCGTATCTTTTTTTCCTATTCAAATGTTTTACTCGTGATAAACAGCTTAAAATTATCTTAGGATTATCTTACTCAAAATTGTATTATTAAAGAGCAACACATTTTCAAATCAAGCTTAAAAACATTTACTGAATTTTTTAGGATTAAGGGAAGACTATTTATTAGAATAGTGTTCGATTGGTGCATTTGTTTCCTGATACAAATTTTGTTATGGGGAGGTAGTGGGTATACATTTACAATCCTAAATGCTGCAGAAGTGAAATTAAAATACCAAAAGAACAACAACAACATCAAAAACATAATAATAATTTATACATACACTTAGATGTGTATTCAACTCAATATAACATTGCCCCGTCTCACGTTTGAAGGGTCGAAATTGTAAGTAACGTTCGCAGCAACCAACCAGCGTCCCTCAGAAGTTCATTAGCACCGTGATGCTTTATTGTTTTAGTCTCCTCTTGGAATTTTAAAACATTACGAACTCATGTCTGTAAGTTCTGTGTAAAAATGTGATCTAGCTAACTGTTATTTGAAATTTAACAATGCAATTAAAACGCATTGTAATAAATCAAATATCATTTTTCTTACAGCGATAGATTTATTTTGTTTTGTGTTGAAAACTTGAAATTAATCCGAAGAATTTATTGTAATAATGTTGGGTTTTTATTACACAATCCGTAGCGTACTGGAGCTCAGATTTTATATGATAATTTGACGATCATACTCGTCCTTCCTATATGATTTACTGTTGTGTTTTACTATCTCTTCATTCGGATGGTTTTTATTTACCTGCATCGGTATTAGTTTTCGAATAAATTGTAACCAACTACATCACGCGATATCCAAACTGCGTACACCAAATAAAGATTTCATAGCATGTGGGAAGTTCTTTAGCTAACCATTGTGATAAGCTTCCCGTTCCCTGCTATTCCATGTTTTGAAACAGCAGGGAACGGAACGTCTTTCCAGAAGATTATGGTCCATAGCTACACATGATTGACACCTTGTCCATTAACCTTGAAGACAGAGCAGACTCGCCTGTTTGAGGGTTGATGAGCAGGAGTCATCTGAGTTTACCCTCTAAAGGTTAATGTTAATTGGTTTACATCCTTCCCTTCTGGTGACCCTTGCGGTGAGAGTGCCTAGTGGCTCAGCCGGGGTTTTATAATTTACCAATCTGACTAACTCCAACTGGGCTATTATACTTTCTTAGAGCATGGATGCTTCCTTTACCGTCGTATATTTATTTACTGAGCTCAGCTTTTATCTTATTTGGTTATTTTCATTCGAAACTCAACCATTTCTATACCAAATTAATACGAGTGATCTGATGTTTGGTGTTACATTTTATACGTTCCAGTCAGTATCTGAAATTCCAAGTCTGCAGTATGAGCTAAGACATTTTACAAAAATAATATATCTGATCCTGGGTGGTTGAGTTGTAAAAAGACCCTGTCAAGACGAAGCTAGGATTTTGAGTTTTTTAGCATCATATTTGTGCTTGTAAACTTAAAGTAGTTATGCAGTTAGCATTCAACACATAATATGAGTAAAGGTGCTTGATTAGACATAACATTTCAAAAGGTTGCGTACATAGAGCTAAACAAACAACCAATATTTCATTATAGAGCCACATAGATGTGTTTAATGAAGTCCACAAACTTTGACGTGCCACGAAACATTTTAAATAAAGTTCAACTAGTGTAGGATATCAGTGCGAGTTCACAAAACAATACATTTTCTAACAGTACTTTAAAAAATAACATTAAAGTAAACTAATGTTTTTCACAGTATACAATGGATAAAATTAAAGAAGCAGTTAAAGAGGCAATTGTTTGGGGTATTTGGGTTTTCGGCTTCTTTGTTACGGTTAACAAAGCTAACCATGACCTTACAAACGCTTGAAGAACTCTTCAATTCAGGCACATATATCCAAGAATCTATTAAGGTGTATTGACAGTGAGTGATAAATTACCCACAGACTAAGATTTCATTTTATCTTACTGAAATAGTTACAATTACCCTTAAATCCTTATATTTTAAACACACTATCCTCTTTTAATTGTATATAGGTATTCAATTTGAATATAGTTCCTTAATACTAAAACAGATATATTTTGCACATACTTTTTACGTTTTGGAAAGAACACTCCAAAACTAGAATATGTTACTATTTAAGGTCGTAGTTTGTTTAGAAAGTGTCAAATTAATTAATATAGTACTAATTAATAGTCAATTTAAAAAAGTGATTAAATTAAACATTCGAATTTTTAAAACAGAAGCAGACAGGCAGACAGACGGAAAACGAAACATTTTAGGACCTGTGTTAATACGAACTGGTTAGCTTATTTTGAGCCATAAAACCCTATGCGACATACAAGGGACACGCTGCATATGTAATGAAACTGAACTGAAATTTTGTTTGCAAATAAATTATATAAGAACGTATTAACACATAGAACTCTTATTTCGATCCCCCCATTGGACTTTAAAATGCTGATTTAATATTATTACTGCTATGTTTTCCTGGCAGACATTTTAGCACATTCAAATTGTTGTTCATTAATCATTGCAGTTAACAAAGTTACGGTAGTAGCCTTGTTATGTATAAAAGTACAGAGAGGTAATCAAACTTGGCAAATCGGATTGCCGGTACTACAGCAAGTACGCTCTTCATGGTGATTGACTACAATATCCTAGGCCAAACACATGTAAAAGAATAAGTCGAGCTTCTAGGGTTTTACAGTATAATACAACCCCACACAACCTTTCATATCAAAATGTTATGAACACTTTTACTGATAAAGTGGGGCCATATGAAACCAGGGTGTTTCACTGTTGTGATAGATATTAAATATCCCCTTCGCAGCAAACCTGCGTATTAAGCGAATTTCCATTGAATTTATACGTCTTAAAAACACATTAAGCCACTTATCAGGATACATAACAAATGTATTCAAAAAAAATAAGCGATATTTAAAATATGAATTATTCTCCATAAGAATAACATTGGGGATGAGTACGCAGGTTAGCTGCAACAAGGAACCCAAAATAATGTGTTTTTTTGCAAATACAAATAAAACTCATGTAAGTGAAGCCACATACCAAGTTTCATCCATATACATTCATAAATAAGCGATATATAAAATTTTAATTATTCTCCATAAGAATAACATGGGGACCGAATACCTTGGTTTGCTGCTAAAACCAATGGTAACCATACGCGAAAACTTTTTTTGTGCGAACAGCAATAAACCACAACCAGATGAACCATATACCAAGTTTCGTCAGTTTATGTTCATAAATAAGTGAGATATAACATTTTTATTTTTCAGTTTTATTTTTATTTTATAAGAATAGCATTAGACAACGTACTGTGTTTAGGACTTTCAATATCTCAGTAACCAATTGTCGTAGAGCAATGAACATAAAACCAAATTGTTTGTTTTTTTAAGCTGAATGCAATGGTATGGATTCAAGTTTGATTTAAATAATAATTACATGTGAAAACGCCCCAAAAAAATATTTTTGGGGTATAAACCCCCCCCCCAACCCCCCTTTGGATGGTGCGATTCGTCTGGTTTTCGAACTCGTTCAAATAAGTGGTACTTTACACATTTGCACCAAATAAGGTCGGACCTTTTTACGAGAGTTATCATGCTTACGGACAAACACACACACACACACACACACATACACACACACACACACATATATATACTTTAACGAATGGTGTTTTTGGCATCTGGGGACCTCAAAACAACAAGTTATCATGGTCCTGGGCTTAAGTCTTTCCATGAATCCTACGGTAATAGCTTCTTCCTTATATGGGAAATTTGCTAAAAATAATACTCTTTTAAAAATAATCTTTTAAATAATATTAACTTTGAAGCTGACTATTGCGTATTTTACGATGATGAAAGAAGACTTAGTTAGATTAAACAATTATTTTTGAAGCTCTCGCAGCATAATGATGTGCCACAGTTTTAATTCCTATTGGCATACTGCCATACATAAAAAACTCAAACATAGATATTCCCTTATTTCATACCTCTGCTTAAATAGTATTTCAGATAAAATTTCCTTTCATTAAAAAATAAGGTAATGTGCCTGAGAATTGTAAAATATTTCGACATTAGAAAAAGCGTCTAAAAAATATTTTATAAACAGTTGGAAATATATTGATGATAGAACCGTATCCCAAATTAAAAGCATAAATAACGTCATACCATCGTGTATATAGTTCTTCAAACTATTTTTAATTTATCTCCTAAAACCGGCACATTTAATGGAAATACGATATTTCCAGTTGGTAAACACTACGAAACAGAATGTTAAGACGATAATCCACCGTTGTGTTGCCTTCCTACAGTCGCGACTGTAAATAATGATCTCGAGGGCACTACGAAACAGAATGTTAAGACGATAATCCACCGTTGTGTTGCCTTCCTACAGTCGCGACTGTAAATAATGATCTCGAGGGCACTACGAAACAGAATGTTAAGACGATAATCCACCGTTGTGTTGTCTTCCTACAGTCGCGACTGTAAATAATGATCTCGAGGGCACTACGAAACAGAATGTTAAGACGATAATCCACCGTTGTGTTGCCTTCCTACAGTCGCGTCTGTAAATAATGATCTTGAGGGCACTACGAAACAGAATGTTAAGACGATAATCCACCGTTGTGTTGTCTTCCTACAGTCGCGACTGTAAATAATGATCTCGAGGGCACTACGAAACGGAATGTTAAGACGATAATCCACCGTTGTGTTGCCTTCCTACAGTCGCGTCTGTAAATAATGATCTCGAAGGCACTACGAAACGGAATGTTAAGACGATAATCCACCGTTGTGTTGCCTTCCTACAGTCGCGTCTGTAAATAATGATCTTGAGGGCACTACGAAACAGAATGTTAAGACGATAATCCACCGTTGTGTTGTCTTCCTACAGTCGCGACTGTAAATAATGATCTCGAGGGCACTACGAAACGGAATGTTAAGACGATAATCCACCGTTGTGTTGCCTTCCTACAGTCGCGTCTGTAAATAATGATCTCGAGGGCACTACGAAACAGAATGTTAAGACGATAATCCACCGTTGTGTTGCCTTCCTACAGTCGCGACTGTAAATAATGATCTCGAGGGCACTACGAAACAGAATGTTAAGACGATAATCCACCGTTGTGTTGTCTTCCTACAGTCGCGACTGTCAATAATGATCTCGAGGGCACTACGAAACGGAATGTTAAGACGATAATCCACCGTTGTGTTGCCTTCCTACAGACGCGTCTGTAAATAATGATCTCGAGGGCACTACGAAACAGAATGTTAAGACGATAATCCACCGTTGTGGTGCCTTCCTACAGTCGCGACTGTAAATAATGATCTCGAGGGCACTACGAAACAGAATGTTAAGACGATAATCCACCGTTGTGTTGCCTTCCTACAGTCGCGACTGTAAATAATGATCTCGAGGGCACTACAAAACAGAATGTTAAGACGATAATCCACCGTTGTGTTGCCTTCCTACAGTCGCGACTGTAAATAATGATCTCGAGGGCACTACGAAACAGAATGTTAAGACGATAATCCACCGTTGTGTTGCCTTCCTACAGTCGCGACTGTAAATAATGATCTCGAGGGCACTACGAAACAGAATGTTAAGACGATAATCCACCGTTGTGTTGCCTTCCTACAGTCGCGACTGTAAATAATGATCTCGAGGGCACTACGAAACAGAATGTTAAGACGATAATCCACCGTTGTGTTGCCTTCCTACAGTCGCGACTGTAAATAATGATCTCGAGGGCACTACGAAACAGAATGTTAAGACGATAATCCACCGTTGTGTTGCCTTCCTACAGTCGCGACTGTAAATAATGATCTCGAGGGCACTACGAAACAGAATGTTAAGACGATAATCCACCGTTGTGTTGCCTTCCTACAGTCGCGACTGTAAATAATGATCTCGAGGGCACTACGAAACAGAATGTTAAGACGATAATCTACCGTTGTGTTGCCTTCCTACAGTCGCGACTGTAAATAATGATCTCGAGGGCACTACGAAACAGAATGTTAAGACGATAATCCACCGTTGTGTTGCCTTCCTACAGTCGCGACTGTAAATAATGATCTCGAGGGCACTACGAAACAGAATGTTAAGACGATAATCTACCGTTGTGTTGCCTTCCTACAGTCGCGACTGTAAATAATGATCTCGAGGGCACTACGAAACAGAATGTTAAGACGATAATCCACCGTTGTGTTGCCTTCCTACAGTCGCGACTGTAAATAATGATCTCGAGGGCACTACGAAACAGAATGTTAAGACGATAATCTACCGTTGTGTTGCCTTCCTACAGTCGCGACTGTAAATAATGATCTCGAGGGCACTACGAAACAGAATGTTAAGACGATAATCCACCGTTGTGTTGCCTTCCTACAGTCGCGACTGTAAGTAATGATCTCGAGGGCGACAGCGACAGTGACCTCCGAAGTTGATCCGCTACGTCTCACGTCTCATTGTTTAATATATTTATCATACTTTTTGTAATATTTTTCTTATACTTTTTCGTTGGGAAAATATTTTAAAAATAGAACTAAAATGTTGTACAGTTGTTTATTTATTACATTAATTTTAGAGTGACTATAATAAGTAACCATGTTTCTCTACCTTCATAGATTATCTTTTTACGAATTTTATTGTAACCCTGCTAAGCAAGTTTTCTCACGAATAAAAATAGAAACTCGTAAAAACTTTAATCCTTCGACTTTCGCTGGCCTCTTAGTTGGTGTTTCTTTTTACGATTAAACTAATTACAGACGGATATTTCAGTTTTGTTATTCGAAGTTCAATTTATAAAACACTACATAGTCGCTGTGATTTACTATCTAGTTTCTAGTAGCTTTTAATTTACTGTAGACACGACATTTCTTGACGTACAGTATGTTTATTACTTAGTAAAAGTTTAGGTGGTTTTCGTTCTGAAGTTTTACGCCAGTATGGCTAATATTAGCTTATCTTTCGAAGCTTACGTTTTTTATCCATTTTACTATACATTTTACCGTCATCTATCCTGCACAGTTATTCTTTATCCTTAAATGATTTTGTTTTTAATTCCAAATAGATCAAAATATAGCATGTAATTGAGCGCCTCGAAGCATAAAGGTTAGTGTATTTTATTTTGGTGGAAGATTTCACGGGTTTGATTCCCGAGGTGCTCACGTAACCCAGAGGGAGGTTTGGAACGTTGTTATAAATAACAACCTCAAATACAACATTTCATTGTTAATAACAGTAACACAAATAATATCTGTATAAATAAAATGAGAGTTTTGTCTGAACATTGCTTGGAATTATGAAATTTTTGCTTATTTTCACGTTTTACACCCTAGGGAAGCCAAAACAAGTCGTATCTCAATTTCTGTCTGTCCGTCGGTAACGCTCAAGGACGGGTTTTTGTTCGCTTTTCACGGGAAAACGGGCACACTGACTTTGATGAAACTTTGTTTCTCTGTTCTCTACATGCGTGAGAAGGTTTTAGGGCACTTTAAACTGGCACACACCTTTTTAACAAAAAGAATGGTGGCCGCTCAAAAACGTGATTTCGTGCGGTTTTGGTCGTGTTTTTTTCCACTTTTCAGAGGAAAATGGGTACACTGATTTCGGTGAAACTTTGTTCTATGTTCCATATGGGTGGTAGAAGATTTTAGGTTAATTGGATTTTTTGTAATCACCATAGGATTCTGCCTCACGGGGTTTTAAAGATCCTATGTTATTCTTATGAACAAAGCATTTATAATAGTTATTCCATAAACAGCTGTTTCAGTTCTTATTTAAAATGTTGAGTGAGGATTGGTAATAAAGAAAATAAGTATACATAGTGGATATATGATCTAAATCTGTATTTGTCAAACTCTTGCACTCACTGACATAGTGATCACTTTATCTAAAAAACGACAATGTCTATGAAGATGAAATTTTAATGGTGGTTCCCCTTATGTGCAGATTTAAAATAAGAATACGTTTAGAAAAGTCCCATAGGGCTCTTCCCTAATTTTTTTATGACAATCTTATAAGTATTATAGTATTTACTGGACCTTTGCAAGTTGTAATTTGGTAGGAAGATAACTAATAAATCAGAAAAAAACCGTAAGTCTATTCCTGTTACAAACATTTTTAAGGGTTTCGCCCCCTGGAATTTCAAAATACAACTTTTTTTTATCTTGCACATACACTGGACTGATGGAGCTGAAATTCGGTAGGAATATAGCTGATAGCTTAATGCAGACATTTACTAACTCCATAAACAAACATACTCAAGGACTCTGGCCCACTGGTCTTTAATGTAAGCGTGTTATTCATCACACACCAACTACTCAACCAATAGAGCTAAAATTTGGTAACTTAAAGGTCACATGAAACAACAACATGACACCATAATGAGGAGTCATGGTGATGTTTTCTGGAGATTTCACACAGACCCTTTGTCGTGCGTGAGGCATGGGTGGACGAGATCTACGCCTCTCTAAAAAGATATTTTGTGTAGCCGACCACTGAACGTCTGAATTTAACAGTAAATATGAAATATATATTGGGAAAGGTTGGGTTGAGGAGTTATGCCCTTTTAAAAGTTGAGAACGGAAAATTTAAAAATACATGTAGTCTCATAAACATCTCTCCTTCACTCGGCACAGTCGATGAATCACGGGATTTACTGATCGACAGTTTTTTTACCGAGGTTCATAAACAGTTTAATTTGGAAAGTACCTGGCTCTGTGATTGTGCCATCCTCACGTCCACCAATGAACAAGCAACGGAAATAAACACAAAGGAAGGTATCTTCCAAAGCGAGGAACGAACATATACATTTTTTAACACCATAACCACGCCGTGCAATGCCCAATAGAGTTCCTCGACTTAGCAACAGTACCCGAACTATGTGCCAGTACATTTAATTAACTTTGATGTAGTTGTACATTAAACATGTAAAATATTATTTAAATATTGTAAAATTATATGAGTGGTTATTTTCTTTAATTAATCTACTATTTATATATACAACCCGTACGAAGGACGGGTACAGAGCTAGGACAAATCTATATAAGTAATACAAATAATAATAGTAAAATTGTAATTACAATTTACACGTTCTAATATGTATGATTTTATAAATTAAAAACACAAATTGATTCACTTTTTGCCAAAATATATCAACTCAAAACTATTAAAAGTAAATAAGACAGGCAGAAAGACAACCACTAAGCTTTATTTCAAGGAAATGCATTGTCATCAAGCCCGTGTCACATGTTCTGCTTTGGCAGCAATGTGTGATATTCGTACCCTGAAGCTGAATCAGAGCCCCAGATATGATATTTTGTTATTGTCATAATAAATGTCCGAAATAATATTGTTTTCAAGTTCAACGTTTTAGGTACAATGTTGACCTGGAAAGGGAAATGTGTATATACAAATATTGATTATGAAGCAGGTCGGATTTGTCCTGACTACATTCAAATCTTCAGTTTTGAATTAATAGACTGCTAGCTGACCATGTTGTTTTTCAATGTATATATTAAATATGATACGGATTCTCAAATCATCGGTAGTTGAAGTAAATGCCTTATTATACAGGGTTTTCATAAAAGAATGGAGCGGTTTTAACTTTCAGTACCAAACAAACCAAAGAAAGTATAACACAATTTTTATTTTATTGAAATCCTCATATGAAACGTTAAATATATATATTAAATGTCAATTGTAGCTCTGCAGCCATCCAAACGATGGTGCAACACGTCCCTTGTTACTGAGAACTCTGCATCATATATTCATTCTCTTAAATGAGCCACATTACGATTTTTTGTGAGTAAACTGTGCTTGTCGCATTTCCCAACAAAAAGTCACATGTGGGCTGGAGTCTGGGCTCTAAGAAGCCATGATATGGAATCGACTCTACATTTCCACCTAGAAAAATTACTTTAAAATGTAAACATAAATGTAGTTTCGAAATCCAATATTAACAATTAAACAACAATTTTACAGAAACGAGAATATTTGGTAAAATTCAGTGCTTCCACCTGGATTTTCTAATTTCCTTAGTAATTGTTTTATAATCAGTCAAATCCGCCCCATTATTAATTTTTTTTAAACTGCATATATGTACAGTATTAGATGACTTTGATGATGGGTTTATACCCCGAAACATGTAGTTAAAAAATTAAACAAAATTGATTTAAAATAGGGTATTTAGTTTAAATTACTTTAGTGTCCGTAGTCAAAGATTATGCTTAATTATACTAAAACCAGTCTATAGCGTAAAGATATTATTTAATTTAAAGTTTGAAAAGGGGTATTTAGTTTTAACAAAGCTATAAAATATGCACAACATTGAAACATAATTATCTAATACAAACGTTATTACTTCTCAACGAAAACATGTCAAAAGCTTTCACCTACTGTGCAATAATGAAAACGTATATACTAAATAATGTATCAAAGCTTTTACTTGCGAGAAATGTTTAGCTAATATTGGACCTTTTACTTTGATACGTGTAGCATGTCCCCTAAATTCTATAACATCATTGTTTGTGAACAAATTACGAGTAGTTTATTGGAATGAAAGGAAATGGTATATGCATTTGATAAAATAGTTTTCTCTGAATTCTTTTACTTCATTTTAATGATTTAATACATGTATCGGATGTAGATGTAGGTGTAGATACGAAGAAAATATGGTTGTTATTATTTTTTTAGGATGCATTATATAACACTCCTTAGAGGTTTTATAGCAGTGCAATAAAATAACGAAAGATTATAGTCGTTTTCCAAAAAGTACAGCTTTCAAGAAAAAAATCTTACACAAATTAACCAGTCAAACATGACTAAAATGTAACGTAGAAATTATTTGGTTAAATAATAGAGAAAAATACAACATTCAAACATTCTCAGCCCAGACTATGACAGGCGAACGTGTGTGACGAAAATCCGCATGTTGTTTCAACTCTGATAACTGTCAACGTATCTCTGTTAAAAATGCATCAACGTTTAAAAAAAAAAAATAGCACACATAAATTTAAAATTTCATTACTTAGGGTTTTAAGAACTTTTTCAATCCTTAAAACTGATTAGCTCGTGACCCATCGTAGTCAAAGAGTCTAATGTACAATTAAAAACAAGATTACATTGAATATTAATAGATTTGTCTTTTCGGACAACTTCAACACACCAATTGTTTTGATTGGGGACCGTAACACTCTCAGACCAAAGTGACGTCTCAATCATTATGCTAGGTATTTTGTAAATTATTTGGTTGAAATAACTTACAAACAAACAAAACAAATATTTTAATAGATTTGTTTATATTGGCAACAATAACAACAACATCATAAAAAAGTCCTTTCACACGAAGCTGGATGCAGCTAGTTTTTGCATGTTAAATCTTTGCGTTTTTACTGATATAGTGTTTTTTTATATGCAGTGCTGGTGTCGGCCACATAGTAGGACGTTTTTGAGGTTTAACGCCAGAAGTATTTTACTAGAAAGGCTACAATTGCTTTACATGAAGAGCGGTCATTTTCCAAAATTTGGTATATATCTTCACCAGTTGTATTGGCACTAGTTCCCTCGGGTAAGGGATTCAATCCGGGGTATTTTCGCCCTTAACCCCGCGGCATAACTGGGACTGAATGGTGATTCGTTTCTGACGATGTGGTCTGCTTTCGGTCTCATAACTTCACTTTTTCTCCCGCTATTGTTTGGTCTTTGTAAATATACTTGTTGACTTTCCAGTAGGCATTTAAGGCAAATTTCCTGTAGGCAAATGTTTACATGTTTTCAGTATTTTTTCAGATAGGATTCAGAGATTTGAGTAGTTTAGCTTATCTAACGTCAAAATAAATTATATAAAAATATTTGCCATCGTTTATTAAACAAAATCACGATCGATATAATGCAAAGTAATAAATTAGATAAAAAGCCTCAAAAATTAACCGAAAAACACTGAAATGTAAGAAAATAAACAAATAATTGCATTAAATAAGTGTTCTTCTTCAATTTGTTAAATGACTGTTTTGTTATCTCCCGTCTATTCCAGCTGCTACTAAATATTTCAAAGCCAGAAATTACTCAGTTGAATATGTTTGTAAACCTTCGTATTGATAAATTTTAAATTACGTTATATCCTACAGCATTCACACTTTAGTATATATTTTAAATGACTTCAGTACCTCAGTACAGTAAGATCTTAGTAATAATACATCAAATTATAATAGTCTATCAATAGCTTTTTTCAAAACATTAAAGTTTATCCACCTTAAAATTACGCTATCAATTAGTAGACAGTAATAAGAAACGAAAACTTAAATCCGTTTTCCAATAGCCAATATAGATGAGGGAATTTCCCTGAGGAAACAGCAGGTAGTGGCGCGGCGCCCGGCGGCGGAAATGCTGTCAATCTACCTTCAGTGTCAAGGCTCTAGACGAGGCTTCAGCCCTGGCAGAGATCAGCTCAGACGTGGCCCGCTGTATCAACGCATACCCATAACACGCTAAGGCGATTTTAATAAACAAAACTTCCGTTATTTCTAAACAGATTTCGTCATTTGAGGTGTAAGAAAATTGTTTCCGATCTGTAGCTGTCCAAAGTGATTTTAAATTTCCGACACATCTGAAGGCCACTGGTCACGTTCAAAGTTAGTTTTTTGCCTTAATGGATAATGTGCAAACAGATTATAATTCAATTGCATTCCAAGCCAGCTGTTGATGCAATAAGACATTTTTACAATATATATGTTATGAGATCAATAGAAACAAATGTATTACTGAAATGGAAACACAATCTGGATTGTCTTTATGAACAACTTTGCTTGATTTAGAGAAACAGGATCGCTAGTTTTCTAAATTATAGCGTAAAAATGTCTAATTTCTCGTTTTTGGTCGCCTTGACAAACACTTATCAAAGTCTGGTGATGTTTTATTCGAGTACCAAATCAGCATATAAATTATTCCATAGATCATTGTTACCTTATGTTTTGTTCTCTCAAACATATATCCAACCTTCACTTTGTATTCAAGTTATAATAACAATAGTTGGATAGTGTTTTTAAAATATGCCCAGTAAATGTAATTGGATTATCCAAAATATAAAAGTTGCCATTAACACCTTAATTAGGAGCAAATCTTGTTGACGTTAACAGAAAATAAAGTTTAAGGTAACACACTATGTTGGAACTAGAAATATTAGTCATTTTCTTATGTAGGATTTTATTTTCTTATAAGATCATCAGTTTCGTATCCCTCCAATAGTATTTATTATATATGACTAGCTGGTGTAACGACATTCTCACTGCTGGGATCTCGCAGTAAAAACTCAGATGTTTTCTAAATGTTGTCATGTTAACAGTAAATAGATTAGTTTCCGTAATAATAACATGGACTCTTTAAATACCCGTAGTGCATAGCCCTAAGGAATTTCTAAAACGTGAATAGACTATCCAGAACCCCTATATATTATACCTCCATGCAAAATGTTAGCACAATGGGTTCAGAAATTTATATACAGAAACATGCCATTCATACACCACCTTTCTTTTATAAAAGTATAGATAGTTTAGTAATTATTTTCAAAAACATTAGGGTTATTAAGATAATTTAAATTACAAGCAGTGGAACATAGTACCCCTTAAATCGTTCTATTGAAAAACTGATGAGTTTCGGCACTAAAACTCTTACGATGGCCTTAGTGCCGAAACTGGTCAGTCTTTCAATACAAAAATGAAAAGAGTACTTATACTTATTTCATATTATTTTAGATAGATAACGCATGAAGTAAGCTAAGTTTAAGTGTTATGAGAAGATTATTTTAATATCCAATAGTTCCAATAAACGATTATCACAAACCAGTGCCACTGATCATGCTGACGGTAGCACGGAAAATAAAAAATTAAAACTAAAACTAATAGAATAGGCTAGCATGAATGATTGTTTTAATGTAGAATGGTCCATAGTTATTAGTTTGACAGCCCTCTATGTCAGGTCAGCATTAGTATAACTGTATATGTCTCTGTTTTATTACATAATGTATGATTAAATTATGCTAAAATTAATTACAATATGTATGGTGCTTAAAAGTTCTGAATACAGCTATAGAGGTTTTGGACCATATTACATAGTTAAAAGTTAATCACCTTGGGGACCTACACAGAGAAAAATGAATTGTTGAAATTACCAAAAAAATATTTAAACCAAACAATGTACTGTAATTGTTGGCTATATGGACAACAATTATGATTGTTCGTTTTTAACATTTTCAATGGTAAAAAATTATTGCTGTTTTCAAATATAATTATTGGTTACAGTTACAATTTAAATGTTCAATTCTAACAATATAAACATTGGTAAATAAAAACAATCAGGCTTCGAATTGTTTGGATTTACCAATCACTAATTTTAACTGAAACAATTTATGTAGGGAAATATTAAAAATTTTGGCTTAATTAACCAATTATAAACATTTTTAAAGAGGGTTTTCGTAAAAATGAATATTGTCTCCCAACCGGGACTCGAACCTACCACCTTAGATTTACGGTGATCACGTCTTAGCTCTCGCGGCTATTCTGACACATGAGAATTTGAAGGATAGACTGCAATATAAAAACTGCTAATAGTCTGAAGTCTCACACTTCTCATGAACAGGCCTGAACATTCGGCCGAACATTCTGCCGAATGTTCATTGAACATTCAGTCCCGTATGTTCCTGTATGTATTCAAAAGTTCGTGCAGCTTCCACACTTCTCACGAATACTCTGGAGTTCGGCCGAATGTTCGGGCGTGTTCGTGACAAGTGTAGGACCTTAAACCTACACCATATAACAATACTACTGACTGCAATTGTATAGTCAATGGCAATCCTTTCCTTTAATTCTTCTAAGGGAATCTACTCGTGCCACTGGAATACAAGTAATAAAAGTTGGAACGAATTAATTTGGTTTATATGATTTATGTATTTATTCTTGCCATGAAATATGATAAATTAAGAACAAATTAATGCATATTTAATATAATTATAATAATAACAAATTCAATATAATGTTAATATAGTTTAAAGAAAAATTAACCAACGTTGATCCAACAATATTAATTTCGGTTGGCCCAACCGCATTAAAAACAGTCGGGCAGCGTTTGGATTTGTTGTGTAAACTCCAACCTGCCATTAGCTAACGGTCCCACCGTCGACCATCGGTAGACCAATGGTGAGTGCTAAATGGGTATATGTATATAACGGTTGTTTATATATCACCGAAAGTATGATTTTGCCAACAATAGCTTTTTATGGCCCCACGTCTTCTGTGTTTGATAAAAACTACTGTCTAAAACAACCAATCAGTTGTGTTAAAACAACCATTTTATTATATTATTATCTTCAACCATTGCAATTGTTGAAACTATCATTATTAAATAGTATTTTTAAACAAGATAGTTTCACTAGAATGAAGTGTTAAATTAAATATGTTACTAACTTTTTATTAACTATTTAATTGGTTGCCCTAAACAATTGCACCTTTAACTAGACATGATTGGTTATTTCAAACAATCCATTTTTCTCTGAGTACATAGAAAAAACAAAACGTGAAAAAAGAGCATGGGGAAAATGTTTTATAAAAATAAAGTAAAATACAAGAAGCACGCAATACTACCTCTTGCGGGAAACTTAGTTAAACAATGCATCCGGTCAAAGTTAGTTTAACATGCAACAAGCTTAAAATTAAAATCCTAAAATCAGCCCTTATTAGTGAATTTCTTATGGAAAAGTGAACTATTAGCATGACCCGCACGGTGCGACTTAAGCCCGGGACCACCATAGAAGTTCCTAAAGTGACCCCCTGAACACTTTTTGAGGGGTCTCTAAAAACTTTATACATATAGGCTATATATGTGTTCGCACTCTAGCGGTCGCAATTTTTGTCCGATTTACTTCAAATTTGGTAGAGACATTCCTTTTTTATAATCATTTTGACATTTTCATTTGGAAAAATAAACGGAAAACTCTAACCCCCTTTTTTGGGGATTTTAAGATTTCAAATTTTGAGTTTTTGGGCCCAAAAAAGGTAAGAAAAGCCCCAAATGCACATTAACTTATTGTACGTAACACTCCAAAGATTTTAAGCCCTCCCTCATCATTCTAGCACAAGTACTTAACGAGGTATTAAAGAACATGTTAATTTTTAAAATACAGTACGTTGTTTTATGGGGATTTTACACTGGAAAAGGTTGTTTTCATATTTTAATATCGTTTTATCACCCCCCCCATACCCCTATACCAAATTGCTATCCCCAAAAATACCTCCTTCTAACTTTATAATGTTCAACATTGGCATCCTATTAATGAATTTAAATGTAACCAGGAGCATCAAAACAGCTAAAAAATAAAATGTTTCCAACAAAATTTAACCAGTGTTGCTTTAAACCCTTTATTTGATATTTTTAAGGTTTTAATGCGGAAATTCACTTCCCTCACGTCAGCGTTCTGCGTGCAATCTCGTTGATCCTATATTATCATGCTTTGGTAATACTTAAATATCCTCAACTGTGTGTGTTATATATCCAGTTCCTACACCTTTTGATTTTCCTTTTATGTTCGTTCCGTACTACAAAAGTTTTAAAGGTAATCTTAGAACATTTTATGGTTCAAAAGGTCTTAGTGAGTAATGAACACTGCCGCAAACCTAACCGCAATGTTCTTATATGTTGACGCTGTTTGGTATTACACGCTTGTTTATTTTTCCGTTAAGAAAATGTCCAATAACGTAATTTTTACGTGAATTCAAACATTCGATTGTTCACTATAGTTTTAGCTGTACTACGATTAGTAGATGACTTGTATTTAAAATATTGGTCTATCTCTAATACGCAATGTCTGAGTGTATGTTAGTATGCTAAATGGATCTCGGAATCCCGTTGAAGGGATTTGTTTAAACTGGGAAATATTTTTTCGATAAAGTTATTTTTGTTCCGGGAAAATTCAAATTTTGTTAGAAACCCATTATAAAATTGAAAACTCTATCACTAGGCTTATCGAGTTTAAAATTATAGCAAAAAATCACAACATCTGACCAAAACAACCGTTGAGCTGCCAAAGTAACACGCACGTGGTATAGTATCATTTGTGATTTTTCCTTCGAGCAAAGATCGGGCCCCGTTGCTTATTTGGAAAATTAATAATTAGACGTCTGAACATAAAATATTTTCTTTTCTCAACAGCACTTTATAACTTTGTTCGTTTCTTATTCCTTTTAATTGTTGATAGTGAACTATAACACCAATAACAAAAGTGCAACTAAATAAATACATTGAAACTATATAAGCTAATCATAATCACAGTACAGTTTTCCACCTATCGAATGCAGAAAAAAATGAAAATGAGATGGAGAAAAGAGTATGATGCAGTTTATACAGATACGTCGACACTATCCCTCAAAGGCTAGATATACGATACGGGTTATCTTGGCCCAACCCAGCGCTCCTACTATAGTCTACCTTCTCCTGGAGGTGATATATTTCTGATGACGATACCACTACCTTTTTATTTTTACTTATTTTCCTTTTCTTTACATTCAAAATTGTATAAACAACTGTACGTTTTGTTGTTGAAACCGTCTCGCTATCAAAACACCCAACATTTTTCATACACTGCCCATGCCCTTTTCTATAAAAAAAAAAACTATAATACGTTGTTTAGTATTGTGTTGTAAACAACCCCTCTAAGTTCACCAGATAGCCCTAGTTTGTTTGTCATGAAACTGGGAATCATGCTGCACAGATTATTTGTAGAATAAATATTCGACAAACTACAAAGACGATTATAAAACGAGCTTATAACAGTTTCTTAATCAGTATATTAAAAGAGAGTCTTAGGTGTATATCAATCGCAAGATCTATTAGGTTATTTTTGTAACTGAGGTTGAATTTCAAACAAAAACCCGCCGATTATATTTTACTACGCCCCTAATTACTTTTAACTGTGGCAGAATAAAATACTAGGTTCAGATCGATCTTCACGTATATGATTCCTATTTCATATCAAATTGGCGCAACAACAGTTAAGACTGTTTTTAATAAATTCCCACTAAATTCTGCGACTTTCGGCAAAAATTTATGTAAAACCAACAATGGAGACCAACTCGCTTTTCTTTTTACAGAGGGTTGATTTGCTTTGCCTAGTCGTCTCTTTTTAAAACAGTTGAATGTGTTTTCTTCCGTGGTAAGACTGCAAAACTTTTTATAACGTATTTGGGCATTGTATGAGTAAAATCAAAAGTTCGTGATGATAACTTTGGACCTCTGCAGCTCAATTGGGCAGCATACAAATCTTTTAAATTGACTATGCCTTTAGTACCTTGTGCTTTATTCGTGATTAATTGTATCTCAATTAGTTAAGTAACTATTGGTAAGGACAACATAACGAGCACGTATAAAATCATAAAAAAAGGATTTTATACCGAAGACAAAAATACGTACATACGTGCATCGACATAATGAATTATTCTAAAAATATATACGTAGAATTTTGACAATCATATTTTTCGTAGTAAAAAGAAAACGACATTAACAAAATATTGCTCATTTAGTATGGTTATTTGGTTGTAATTTTAACTCCTAATTTATGTTTGGGAATATTTCCACATGAGCTTAGACCTGTGCGTGGGAATGTGTATACAAAAGTCATCTCATTTATTCTTTTTTAATTCATTTAACAGATATTATTTGAACAATTGTTAATTATTATTCAGGTTTTTATTTCAAACTTTGCACAATATAGATGCAGATTAATTATCAGATCAAGAGGATTTTTACTTTTTTTTCTAAAAGACAAGTAATAAAGTATTCAATAGAGTATTGTTTAGATTCCTGAAATATATAAACTGAATGTTAATGAGTTTCCTTCATTTTAAGAAATCCTAATCGACTATATGGCCAGTTAAACAATGGAATGTCCAGATAAAGGAACTTAGAGTGAATAAATAAGTGTAAAGTAAACTACGAGTTTAGTAACAGAGTTTTGCATTGAACGATTTTCCTCATTCAAAACAGGAAACTCGAGCAGCACACAAAGTACGGAATGGAAACTTTTGTTGCTCGAGATGTAAGGAAGCCCTCGAAGTGAAATAAGACCACGGACCACTTGGGTCACATTTTAATCAGTTTGCATTCTAAAATGTTGAGTTCAGAAAAAATATGGTATTAATTGTTTGATTATTCTTGATAGTGTCAGAATTGCGTGAAAATTATAACTACAAAAACCCCGATAGCACAGCCCAAAATTGTAGACTCCTATTACGGCCATTTAGGAGATGATTCCATTAATTCAGTATACTTAACTCCATTTTGGTTGTTGCATAACATTAATGACATCAGAATGAAACACCTCAATGACTTCAATAGTGTAATTGCCATAGTGTAAATGAATTCAATAGTGTAAATTGTAATAGTGTAAATGACCAATAGTCATTGGAGTCATCTCCGAATCGGCCGTAGTACGAGACTAAATTTTGCATTGCGTTCTGGAGGGTTTGGCACTGTAGTTGTATATAATTATTTTCAATAAAAACATAGGTCACAAGATTTTATAGACATAACGTTTATGTATCTATACCTAGAAAAGGCAAAGGCCTCACTCACTCACTCACTCATCACTAATTCTACTACTTCCCATTTACCTAGAGAGTTGAAATTTTATACACTGATTCTTTAGGCTTTAGGCATGAAAATGAAAACTAAATGATTTTCATCCTGATCTGACCTTACGGTTCTGCCAGAGACCCCGACAAAGTTCCCCTGTATTCCTTATGAACATTCATTTTTGTTTGAGCTGACGAAAATACAAACATCTAAACTTGATTCGCAGTAGTTCAACGAGCTAACGACTAAAATTTAGCATACACAACTGTCATATTTTTTACCTAATTTCCCCTATAGGGAAGAAGCTATTATCGTAGGTGGCATGGCAAGAGTTAAGCCCGAGACCCTGAAAAATTGTTTAGCTGTTCCTTAATTTTACTGAAAACTTTTTTTTTACTTTCTCCCCCTTATACGTAGTATATGGAGAAAGTATTGTTTTCGTCAGAATTTTCGAATTTGAGTTGTTAGTGGAAATATTCGTTTTGGTGTTCCCTGAACCCAAAAAAGTGGTTTTTACGTGATGTCTGTCTGTGTGTGTGTGTGTGTGTGTGTGTGTGTGTGTGTGTGTGTCTGTGTGGATGTGTACAAAGCTAGAGCCCTAACCTATGGACCGATTTTGATGAAATTTGGTATGTAGGTACTAATCCACGATATCTCCAGGCGTTTTTTTCATTTTTTTGATTTTTTAATTTTTAAGGGTAATTATCCCCCAAAAACCGCCAAAAAACATGAAAAATCCAAATTTCTCAAAAACGGCTCTAACGATTTTGATTAAACTTTAGTCGTTTGTAGAACTTTAGTTCTCCAACAAAATGACACCACCCGCATTTCTGTAAAAATTCGGGTTCATAAATTACAGGACTTAAAACATCCAAAATTCAGTTTTTTGGATTTTTCATAAAAAAACATAAATATTAAAAAATATTACTATTCACCATTAAAAAGAGCTCTAAAAACTAAATAATTTAGTATTTTGAATTACTATTCTACGATTGCTGGTTTCGGAGAAAATTGAAATTTTCATTTAGCAGTAAACGCAGTACGTTGTCCAATGTTATTCTTATGGGGAATACAAAAATTACTATTTCTGTCTTATTTACTGATCAATTTCATTCAAACTTGATATGCTTGTCAATTTAGCATTGACCAACAGAGTTAATTCGAAATATGTTGCCCCTTAATAACCCTGGGGGGGAATAGGGGGCATTTCCCCTCTTAAAACCACGAGTGTAGCAATGGATTCTGTAGTGCCTCCAAAGCGGGATTTTGGTGGATGTTTTTTAAAACAACTTGTTTACAAGATTTTCTGTACATTCGACCATGTTTTGTATTCTATATTTAGTAAATAAAAAGTAATTTATTCATTAAAGTTGGGCTAAAAGGGAGAAAGTATGTGTCAGTTTCCTGATACCGTTTATTTAGTTATTCTCCATAAGGATAACATTGGACAACGTACCGTGTTTAGTACTTGGAATATCTCTGCAACGGTTGGACGTAGAATCACAATTTAAACACCAAAATGATTGTTTTATATAGAACTGAACTGATTGGTAATAAACGGTATCAGGAAACTGACACATACTTTCTCCCTTTTAGCCCAACTTTAATGAATAAATTACTTTTTATTTACTAAATATAGAATACAAAACATGGTCGAATGTACAGAAAATCTTGTAAACAAGTTGTTTTAAAAAACATCCACCAAAATCCCGCTTTGGAGGCACTACAGAATCCATTGCTACACTCGTGGTTTTAAGAGGGGAAATGCCCCCTATTCCCCCCCAGGGTTATTAAGGGGCAACATATTTCGAATTAACTCTGTTGGTCAATGCTAAATTGACAAGCATATCAAGTTTGAATGAAATTGATCAGTAAATAAGACAGAAATAGTAATTTTTGTATTCCCCATAAGAATAACATTGGACAACGTACTGCGTTTACTGCTAAATGAAAATTTCAATTTTCTCCGAAACCAGCAATCGTAGAATAGTAATTCAAAATACTAAATTATTTAGTTTTTAGAGCTCTTTTTAATGGTGAATAGTAATATTTTTTAATATTTATGTTTTTTTATGAAAAATCCAAAAAACTGAATTTTGGATGTTTTAAGTCCTGTAATTTCTGAACCCGAATTTTTACAGAAATGCGAGTGGTGTCATTTTGTTGGAGAACTAAAGTTCTACAAACGACTAAAGTTTAATCAAAATCGTTAGAGCCGTTTTTGAGAAATTTGGATTTTTCATGTTTTTTGGCGGTTTATGGGGGATAATTACCCTTAAAAATTAAAAAATCAAAAAAATGAAAAAAACACCTGGGGATATCGTGGATTAGTACCTACATACCAAATTTCATCAAAATCGGTCCATAGGTTAGGGCTCTAGCTTTGTACACATCCACACAGACACACACACACACACACACACACACACACACACGGACACACACACACACACACACACACACACAGACAGACATCACGTAAAAACCACTTTTTTGGGTTCAGGGAACACCAAAACGAATATTTCCACTAACAACTCAAATTCGAAAATTCTGACGAAAACAATACTTTCTCCATATACTACGTATAAGGGGGAGAAAGTAAAATTGATATTTCAATTATTTATGAATGTATATTGATGAAACTTGGCATGTGGCTTCACCAAGTACTGGTACATTGATATTTGCACAACAAATATTTTTTGTTTATTTTTCCCATAGCAGCAACCTGCGTACTCAGCCCTAATGTTATTCTTATGGATAATAAATCAAGTTTTATATCTCCCTTAATTATGAACATAAATTAATACAACTTGGTATGTAGCTTCACCTGGTTAAGTTATATTAATAATTGCACAAAATAATATATTTTATCTTTCTAGTTGTAGCAAACCTGCGTACTCAGCCTTTACGGAGAATACATAAAATGTTATATATCACTGATTTATAAATGTATTTTTATGAAACTTGGTAAGTGGCTTTATTTGGTAGTGAGAAACATATACATGCATTGGAAATTCGCTGAGTATGCAGGTTTGCCGTGACGGGGGGGGTATTTATAAATCATTTGCGGGGCGAAGCCTGTGGGTAACAGGTAAGCCCCTTTGATAGAAGCTGTTATTTTGTATTCTTTATATTCAAACGCTCGCATAAATGACGAAAAAGAGCTAAATCGGCTTCGTGCAACCAATAAAAGCCAGCTGAGAGGAGAGCGTTGGGAAGTCAACGTCATCAGAAATGTATCACCATCCAGCCCCACTTTGCCGGGGGACGTGCAGGTCGGGACAGCCAGTGTTGTGTTTCTTATCCCCACCGTGTCAATGCGCCTAGGACAAACATCCACGTAACTAAGTGGCTCTTGGAATTAGAAGTGTTTGAGCTGCTAATTGCCCTGTTAACCAATTGAAACTAACGTATTTATTTGGAAATATACATTTATAGTTATATCCAGCTGAATCTCAAAGAGCCCTCGATTACGATCAATAAAAATGTTAAATTGTATGCCTTGACAAATTAATATTATTTTCTTATTATAGAAGGCTAGGAGCGTAGTGGTTATAAAGCTCGTCGAGTAACCCGGATCCTGAGCAAAAACTAATTTTTGTAATATTCGATATTGGGCCCAGCTACCACTTGTCATTAGTTAGTTGTGCTTTCTAATAAGAGGTACTTGGAATACTTGGTTTTCCAAAATGTTAATTAATCCCTCTGCCGTTTATACGCCACAAAAACAAACAATTGCTGTTGATTGTTGTCCTGTTACAAAAGTTGACTGATATTCTAAACTAAAAATGTAATATATAATGTTTTATTATATATGTTTTTTATTTTTATAGGTAAGTAGTCCTGCTTGCTGGCTTACTGCACGCCGAGTCAATCAACGTTTTAGTAAGTACAATTTATTTAGTTATCTAGCTTGCAATATCTCGCTTATCACTTTCAATAAACTATCGTGTTAATTTGATTTCGTTGGACCACGTTGATCCGTTAGAAGATTCAGCGTTGATACTGCCTGCTGACGTCGGAATGTTATACGGTGCAATACCGTTGTAAATGACGGTGAGTTTCAGTAGATTTTGAATCTGTTTTTTTGCAAATATAAGTAGAAACCTTTGAGCAGTTAGTTGAAATTAATAACATGTTCATTTTATCTTCGCTGGTATAAAGGAGTGGTTGTCTCTGCTGGAATTGCAATCGCTATTTTATTGCCAGTCGTGCTGTTAAACATTTGAATGTCCAGTGAAATTGAGAAAATCAATAATTTTGAACAACCTTATTAAAACAAGAAATCAGGTTGATTGTTTTACAAACTAAAGAGAGTCACACGGTCCAGTTGAGTCGTTGAAACTGTATTTTTAACTAAATCGTCCGTTTTTCAACAAAGTTTTGAATGAATTACATCACAGTAGAGCCAATCATAGAGTTTTTTGCAATAATGACGTGAAAATAAATTTTAATTTCACCAATATCCATCTGTCAAAGAATCAACGTGTTGGTGTGACTCGTCGGTCATTTTGATGTTGATGCGAGAGAGAGAGAGAGAGAGAGAGAGAGAGAGAGAGAGAGAGAGAGAGAGAGAGAGAGAGAGAGAGAGAGAGAGAGAGAGAGAGAGAGAGAGAGAGAGAGAGAGAGAGAGAGAAGCATAGGGTGCAACAAATCTGTGGACGATAAGGAGTTAAAAATACAGTAATTATAGATTATATAATAAACAACAATTGATACGTTGTGAAAGCCGAAGTAATTAATACAATTTTAGTAAGCTAATCTAACATCTACATATGAATTATGTATATTAATTAAGCTTGGCATAAATGTGTTATCAAACACGAGTGTTTCGATGTAATAATAAAAAATATTTTGATTAATGTAAAGCGAATATGGTTTTTAGCTTTTACGTTTGTAAATGCATAACTATAAGAAACCTTTAAAGTAAAAAACAAGTTATTTGTATAAAAAACCTTTAAACTGATCCTAATATAATTATCACAGTTAGTTTATGCCGTTTTCAGTTATATATATTTTATTTTCTCAAAGTCGCTCCACTTTACATCCAAAGTCAAAGCAGTGGAGGGCGGTCGTCACGTTTGACAGGTGGCGGTTTGGCAAATCTCGCCGAAGGCTTAACACCCCAGTCTGGCCAGGTGTCAAATGCACGACTCGATATTCGCTCTCAGTAAAAATATAAACGTCACTTCACCAAAATGAGCTTTCAGTCGGATTACATTTGCTGAAGTAACGTTTTATAGATGAAAAAACTTTCCGTTTGTGCCGATTGCGGGTTGTTATTGTCATTCAACTTTTAGAATTGATTCACTCTAAAACCTCTTCCTCGAGTGTTGAGGGGTGCTTCTGTCCACTAATCCATTTCAACAGATCTACTCATCAAAACAAACAGTAGCAATAAGAAACATATTGAAGTGGTTTCTTGTGTTATGTTTTTCGAAAAGCAAATAAAATTGCCTCCCGCTCTCTCCTTGCCCATCGTCTTGGCTTGTAATCAGCGAGCTCAGAAGAAATGTTTTTCTACGCAATCTTGTATGGTTGAATTCAGCGACAAACAGTTTTTATTTAATATTAAAATTGTACCAAAATCAATTCCAATGGCAGTACTTTTCATTTTTATTTTCCTTAAATATTACTTTTACATATTGTGTGTTCAACGTTTTAACTGAAACTACTGTATTCGAGATGGCCTTAGTATATAATTGGTGTAGTAAGTAATTGATACATTAAACCTTGTTAACAAATATAAGCCATGAAATACCAAACAAAACTCCGTTTTTTTTTTGTTTTTTTTTTTTTATACGATATTTCCCGACTCCTTTGATTAGAACCATATGTCTTTCCGCGATTTACTAAAAGACACGATTTATCTTTTTTGACAAGTAATCAGCCAAAGAATATTTACCTTATGGTACCGTTTGAGGTAGGATTTTATTCTATTTCTTACTCGCTCGATTTTGTGATCAAAATAGTATCGTTTACTGCACTTTTTAATTCCACATTACTGAACACATTTTTCCAACAATGCATCAAGCATGAATTTACCTTGTGATGAAGTGGGGTAGCATTTATTGGCATAACTGTTATTTCGTAGGAATCACACAGGAGCAGTTTTGCTCAATCCAGGTAGTTAAAACAGAATTGATGAGTCCGACCTACCAACGAGCACGGTCGGCGTAAATCACACGGCTTTTGTTTTGAACAAACCTCACTAGTGTTTTTTAACCACGGTTCACTATTGACGTTGTTTATTTGTGCCATTGTTCTGCCAAAGAGCTCGTTGTAGATAAACGCTTTAAATCACGTCTTTCCGTAGTCGAAATCAAATTACCTCCGGCGCACCCTCACACTAAGCTCTAAACAAATCAGCTGCTAATCGGTCCATACAACCGGGCGCTTCTCCGCCAAATTGGATCCGAACAGGCCAATATAACCGGCGGGAGATTATAACGTGGCCACAGAATTGTGAAATGAAATTAATACCCTGTGATGCGAGATAAGACGGGGGATGTTTCGATTGGTGGTAGCGGGTGGTGGGGGGGCAGGGAGAGTGTAGGGGGTGGGTGGGGGAAGGGTGGAAGAATTCACAACTGTTGGATGCGCGGCTGTGCCAAATTTGATGATGATGGGCTGTGTGGAAATTGTTTGTTACTATGTGGACGTGTTAATAATAATAACGAATTTAGTGTTTTCATGTAGTATTTTCAACGTAATAAATCATTGAATCTGTAATTTATGCATAATAACTTTAACACAAACAATGATATTTTTAAATTTATTTAAATGTACCACTTAAAATGTATTCTTTTAACTCTTATACCGCATCTTGTTTATTAATTTATTCCATTTTATTTAATTTGTTCTTGCAATCAATGTCTTTCAGAGAACACTGCAAATCCAGCTGAAAAAATCACATGTTAAAAAGCTGTAGTTTCTTGCATAGTTTTTTTAATCGACCTGAATGATGCAACAGTAACTAGTAAATATCACCCGATATCGTAACTTGTTATCACAAATGGTATCTTCTTACCATAAGTGGTTATGAATACTCAGTAAAGGTGTATTATGAATTATTTTCAGAAATAGGTTGTTTCCCTACTATATTTATATTATGAAATAGGGTCGTAGCCATGACTGTTGCAACTGCAACCATCTTACTACAATGTTATTTATTATTATTATTCATGCAGGGATAATGTGTTAACCGAAGTAACAAATGTGTATACAAATGCATCGATGGTTGTAATTAAATTACTTGATAGAAAGGTAACGTAACAACAAATATATTTGTGTATTATCATAACACAAGTTTATTTTGTATTGATTCGTTATATAATAATTCATAGATTATTTTATAAACACTATTTTCGTTTCATATCTCAACTCCAAAGAGGACCCTAAAGCAATGGTTACTACACCGTGATAAAATGCTATTAAATCCTACACTAAGTGGGTCATCTATTGGAATAATTGTTCAAAAGGTTATAAAACCAATGCCAAGCTGGCTTAGGTTATAAAACCAATGTTAACACCTCCAGCCCGTTCCAACACACACCGTACTTTTCGTTTGTTCAGCCTAATGTAAAAGCTCCAGAGCACAACAGTTAAACATTGACATTGACATTCGTTGACCTCAACTCCAGCTCATTAACATCGCATACGCTATAACCGCCCCATTCCAAAAATAAAAATCCCTAAAAATGTATAAATGTTCATTTTTCTATTTTTACAATCACCCCTCCCCGTTCGCGACCTGTTGTCTCACCCTATTCGTGGGAAAGACCGATATCCTCGTCGTCGTATTAGAAAGTATATCTGGCGCGGGAAGGAAAGGGAAGGTAAATTTGTTGCGGATGTGTACGGGGTTGGTAGCCCTGAGTGGGATCAATAGCGGGCGTTGAGTCTCAGTTCAGTCCCCGGCTAGTGACTGTGTGTGCGGCCGTCAGCGACCGCGGCGCGTGTGAAGTGCTACACAGTGGATACTGACACCCTACACAGGTCCGCACTCCCCGCTCCTGCAAATGTACCGATACTGAATAACTGGCACTGAGAAAACCAGCTCCTCATAGGTTATTGTACATGGAGTTTGGATCCGATTCTCTTTCTGGTTACGTGAATTTGGTCAAGATTAAATTTTGGAGATGAAAAATATTTTGATGTTTAATTTGAAGTCATTATTGACAGAATTCCTCAATATCATATTGGGTTAAGAGCCAAATATATATGTTTATAAAAAAAAAAAACAAATATACGAGTTATCCCCCTTATACATTTTTAATTGTTCGAATTTTTGACCATCAATCTATCAAATATTAAAATATAACGTTATGTCCTTATTAACCGTAAATATGAACACTTATTTATGAAGCTAAACTCATTAGCACCTTAATAATTGTAAATTATGTTGATTACGGATAACAGAATTTATTTAATTTATTAAAATGATCACAACTATATTTGTGAATAAATGTTTATAGAATAATAAGAATTAAAAACATTCGGCAGATCTTTCAGAATAATAATTTTTATGTTTGATTTGTATTATTATTTATACTTATACTCGTACATAGAAGAAAGCCATGTTTATGTCGTTGAATCATACGTGTTTCATCCTTGTCGCTGAAGTATTATTTTAAAGATAAACTACTTTCTAAAATGAAATGTTATTGTTCAAATAGTGTTCTGTAAATATAAGTGTGGCTTTGCTAAATAAGATTTAGATTGTTTACATCTGAAAATAAAATTACTGTAAATTTAGATAAAACTATAAACAAATTGTTAAAAACTACCATTCATCATTTAGATGTTTGCCCGGAAAAGAGATGGCCAAACATTTTGAGTAAATGCATCGTAGGGATTTTAACTGTAGTCTCCTCAAAGATTCAGAGTTAATTTAGTTGTAGGGTATAAAGGTTATTAGCATTCGTTTAAAATCATGTCGATATGCAATAGATAACAAATAGTGACAACAATTTATATATTTTGACAATGAGTCTATTAAACAGTATTTAATTTCAACTATGATAAGCTATTTTGCATGTTTCACTCTTTACTGCTTATTTTTGATGTTACTGAAATTGACTTTAAAATGTCCATAATTACAATAGAAAATACTAATCTCCCAATGCAAATTTTAGTTGGACTATTAAAATGTAAATAAATATCCATGGTTTAAAATATTGCATTAGATTAAAATATAACGTTTCTCAATCCATCAGATTTACAACTAAAAAACTTATTTAAACGACGCTTTAAGTGATCTTTAGAAAACTTTGACCTTTAAAATCTCTTTCAGTCGAATTGTAACAATGATTAATTACATGGGAAGCTCCGATTCTCAGATTAGAATCCTCTTGTACAATTATGCTGAGAAAGTTTCTGTAGACGACATTGCTTAGTTAAAACTCCAACTTTTGCGAATCAGTTGGAAAGTTCAATTTATAAACAACTAACAAGTAAACTTTAATTACAAAATGACGAGAGTTCAAATGGATCTAATTGGAATTAGTCTGTACGGGTTTTTATTTAATTTAAAACTGAATACGTATTTATTAAAGACAGATAAAATCGTAATTAATTTAACTCCTTTTAAAGACGTTTTGAATTTTGTAATAACAATTTTATTGTAAATAATTAATACAAATCTGCTCGTCTAAACAAAACTAGAGGTAGGCTAACTAATCTTTCTTTAGCTACAATATTTTATCTTTAAAAGACATGTTTTAGGTGGGGTATTTTAATTACTTTCGACTTATTTTTGGGCATCACCCACCTCCAGGTTTATGTGGCGTTGTCCAACGGAGACTGATGGATATTTTAAAATCAACACAACACGAACATACACAAATAAAACAAACAAAAACAACGCCACATTAAATCCTGACGTTTCGAGAAACTAAAAAAGTTTCCCGTTGCCAAGGGTCCTTGAACCTAACACAAACCCGAGCCGAGCCTGGCCACGAATCTTGGCATCCTGCGGAAGGCTTTGCTTAGATTTTGAAAATGGTGTTTTCGGCCTGAGAAATCAATTGTCAAAATCTTTAACCCCAGAATACTCAAATCAGTCTGGATAACTTATTTGAAAATGGAATTTTTATGATTTTTTATCGCGTTTCAAACCATAACAGCTTGTTAAAAAACAACCACTTAGCTGACAAAGATTAACACTCATGTGTTAAAGTACCTATTTATGATTTTATTCCGAACAAAGCTCGGCCCCAAGTACTCAAATCTATGTATTAGAGTTTACATTTAGTTCTATTTGGGGTAAATTGTTTGTGCATATTATCAAATAATCTCCAGACTGGGATAAATTAACTGTTGACATAACAGTTATTTGTTCACACTACATTTGCGTATACGGTATTGCGGAACCGGGGCAGTTTATCCATTGTAGAAGCAGTGAAATCACTTTACGAAGTTTTAGTTATTTTACGCTGAGCGAAGTTCCGGAAATCCATATAGGCTCAAGGAAATGCCCAATAATGAATGGTAACGCACCGAAGCTAATGCAGCCCCTGAAGCGGAGGTAACGAGGGCGTGTGAGGCACGTTAGTGGCACATGAAACGACGGCTGAAGAGATGTGTGGACGTGTTGCTGTCGATTGGGTAGGGCGAAATGTTGCGATATTTTGTACAGTCATGTACTGTCGACGGTCCATTCAAGAACGAAAAATTGGATAAAACCGTCTTATAACTGATTTCAAAACTGGTTGGGGATATGTTTTATATTTTGCGATTCCGCCAATATGGTTCTCGCCGGTATTAGATATTAAAAGTAGTTTTGATTTTAGAAATACACATAAGCAGTGTAAAAGCACCTTACCATAATGTTTTTTTTTTTTTTTTTAGTGAATTTCCCCTTTAGGGAAGAAGCTATTACCGTAGGTCTCATGGTAAGACTTAAGCCCGAGACCATGATAAGTGCTTTTAGTTTGGAGGTCCCCAGATGCCAAAAACACTATTCGTTCAAATTGATACATATATATATATATATATATGTGTGTGTGTGTGTGTGTGTGTGTGTGTGTGTGTGTGTGTGTGTGTGTGTGTGTGTGTGTGTGTGTGTGTGTGTGTGTGTGTGTGTGCCCGTTAACTCGATAACTTGAGTAAAAATCGTCCGATTTCGATGGAATTTGGCTCAAATGTGTAAAGTAACATTCATTACTTTAATTTCTAAAACCAGAAAGATCGGACAATGGGAAGAGGGTTTTATGGGGATTCATAATTTTACAAAAATCAGTTTTTTGCATTTTTCACCCTAAAATTTAAAAAAAACACTCAATTTTGGTTCTGACCATTTTTTAGAGCTTAAAAGAACAAATAATATGGTATTTTAAATCATTAATGTTGGTTTAAGTGGTTGCGGAGAAAATCCAAAAAAATTGTTCATAAAATTTCCCATGTTAATCTTATGGGCAAAAGGTATTTAGGTTTTCCTCAGTTAATTTTACTGCAAACTACACATTTGCTTTTAACAATGGGTTCAGCTCTACTAAACAATAATTTTGGTGTTTAAGTTGTGATTCTACGCCCAACCGTTGCAGAGATATTCAAAGTGCAAAACACAGTACGTTGTCCAATGTTACCCTTATGGACAATAAATAAAATTTGATATCTCGATATTTATGAATGTATATTGATGAAACTTAGTATGTGGCTTCAACTAGTTAGTACTAATATATAGATATTTGCACAAAAAATGATTTGTTGTTGATTGTCCCCGTAGCAGCAAACCTGCATATTCAGCCCTAATATTATTCTTAAGGATAGTAAGTAAAGTTTTTATCTCCCTTAATTATGAACATAAATTATTAAAAACTGGTATGTAGCTTCACCTAGTTGAGTTATACATAAAACACATTTCTTATATTTCTCATTGCAGCAAACCGGCGTACTCAGCCCTAATGTTATTCTTATGAAAATAAATAAATTGCTATTTATCACTTATTTATTAATGTATTTTTATGAAACTTAGTAAGTGGCTTTAAGTGGTAGTGACAAACATATACTTGCTGTGGAAATTCACTGAGTTTGTAGGTTTGCTGCGACGGGGGTATTTCTTATTATTACTTCCAAGCAAACATTAGATCCGCAATATAAAACATTCCTCGCCAATGTCAGCTGTAATTTAGATTAATTTAATTCCTTTACGACAGTATACTATACGACTGTTTGGTGTAACAGAGCTATTTAATAGCTTTCCCACATTTATTCGCAAATTTGTAATTTATTTTTTTTAAGTATTTTAATTTTGTTCCAGCTGGAACTCAACATTATACAAACAAACACAAGTATCATTAAATTGCATACTTATGCAATACAAAAATAACTATGCATATTTTTGTATACGCATAAAATATCAATTTTATATATGTGCAAACTAAATACTCAGATATATTTGAGTACAATAGGATAAAATACCAATAGTAAAATAGGATAGTACCAATAGGATAAAAGGTAGCGGGTGATGCCTTACCTCTTACCACCCTAACAATTACTTTCTCCTGGAGACCTACGCCCAATTCTTACTCTGGATGGTCATCCGAATGTTTTATTACATTTTACAGCTCTCGCCGGGTTATTAGGAGTTATGTCTCCCAATAAGGTATAACATTGCCTTTTTTTGTTATTGTCATAATGTTTCTAGTTATTAGTATTTACATGTGGGTTGTCTTATTTCTGTCAACGTAGTTCTTTAATAGACTTTTTAGTTCATCTCTAAATGGCTTTACACTACGCTTTTACACGGAGTGTAGTGTGTTTTACATGTAGCAGACGCCCACCATGGTGAGGGGTGAGGGGGAGGGGTGAGGGGAAGTATCGCGAATGTCGAGTGAAGTGGGTGAAAACCCGGAGAAAAGTTGTAACGGCAGTTAAAGAGGTTCTTAGCGCTCACGCTCACAGCTCCAACTAAACTCTAAATGTAGGGCCTAATGCCAACAGCAACAGGGGCCTAATGAACCGGCCAACTGACGGGCGGCCTCACCTCGCCAACTTTGGTTGGATCCACCCCCCGACCCACCCCCTCCTGACAGGGCTTGTTACTTTACACCAATCTGCTTGAATTGGAATATTTTTTTTAGTGGGCGTTTACAGCTCCGCTACCTTTTGATAAAATCTCGGTTGTGTGTAAAATTCAGGGAAATATCCTGAAGTGAGTCTTTCTTATAGGATATGATGAATAATCTGTGCTGTTTATGTCTTTCTACACCATTTGGTTTTCCATTTAAATAGGGAACTTTCCAAACTCTATAATATAAAGTAACTAAAATTTACTAAATATTTTGTGAAATATAAAATGTAAGAGTCTTTTTAGCTTAAGTTTTATTTATAGAATAAACTAAATTAATGGAATTTTCAACTGGGTATAAGTAGACTTTATTCTCATAACGTATTATATTATTGCGTTTTAAAATAGTACTTGGATATGTCCACGTATTGTTATATTTAAAAAGGTTAGGCTACACGTATAATATAGCGTAAATTATGTATTTTTAAGAACTTTTCACTATATTATATGTTATGTCAGTTGTAGTTATGTTTTAAAAAGTACACATTTGAAATACCTCATCATATTTTTAACTTTACTCCATCAGTATAGTTAAACGCGGGGATATTTATTTCTTCTGCAGATTAAAGTAGATTTTCTGCAGTCAAACTTATCAAGTCCATTTACTGAAATATTAATTTCAATTTTGAATTTGCTCATAAGTTTCCGCATGAAAAAATATTCAAAAACTTACGATAATCTAATAGAATATTGATAGCTAATGTTTCTAAGACATAATCAGAGAAAAAAACGAGCTATTGAACTCTTTCATTATGAAACTTAATCGGCTTTTTGTAGAAATAATAACTTTATATGTAAATACAAAAACAAATCTCAGGGTAGTTGTGTTAAATACAAACATCCCCCCGTCGGCTCTCGCGGCTTCATTCATTACCAGATGAAATAACAACTAATGACCCGGGGGCCAGGGTTTAGTTCATTAGACTTGCGTAAATCGTGTTTCTCGGCGGCTTCGTTGTTTGTAGCGTCTACAAGCTAAGACTCAACTCCGCCCAACTTCATTTGACTTCTCCAATCCTTTGTGGGGCTCTTAATTTGAATTGAGTTAAAGGCTTAGCTCTTGGATAGTCTGAACAGTTTTTAAGCTATCCAATTCCGTCTGTCGGTAGTGTGTAGACTTTTTACAGCCCAGAATTGTATTTTAAATTATAATCTCGTTAATGAAGTATATGTGTATACCTCAGAGGAAAATACAAGCATAAAACTACGATTACTTTACCATATCCATTTAGAAAAAATGTTCAGTCTCTAAATGGCTCCCCAACTAAAAACTAATATGGAGGTCTTCATTAGTTAAACAAATATGTAATATGTTAAAGAATTTAGGATGCCTTTTGAGTTTATTTACATTTTACAAGTTCCCTTTGACCGTAATTATTCCAGTTTTGTACGTTGGGGCTAGTCAATTAGCCTTGGTGAGCATCGCCCTACCTTTTACTACCCTAACAATTACTTTCTCCTGGAGACCTTCGCCCAATTCTTACTCTGGATGGCCATCCGAATGTTTTTAATTCTTATTATTCTATATCAGACTAGGTCTCAAATTTGCTAGTAAAAAGGGAATATATAAACCTAACCTTCAGAAACCCAGATGGCAATAGTGACAAGAAAACTATATAAACTACAACTTACAATTGAATAATCTCTTTATTGCCCTTTTCGAACCCTCGCATGGCGCATGACAAGGGTAGAGCCGTTGTTTAATATATTTATGTCAAGCTAAATCGTTTTATATTTTAACATTATTTCTGGGATTCCGTTTTGACTTCTAAGAAAACGATCACTTTGGTTTTCCAGAAACATAAACCCAAGCACACACGTTCCTCTCCTCGGGCTGTGAAGTATTCTTGTAACGTGCGTTAATATGTTGGCGTGCTACACTGCTTGGCAATTAGCGGTTGCGACGGTAGCGCTGCACCCACTCACGCAACCAACTTTGTTTTCCCGGGCTGACAGATTCTTGATATTTTTACATTATATGTGATACATTTAAGTCGTATCAATCATTTAGTATAAATTTTAAAACAGTAAAAATTTTATAAATCCTATGTCTGGGTTGTATTTTTATCAGACATATCCATCTGTGAGTAAGGAAACCCGAATCGCCGCTTGCAACAAGTCTCAAAATTAAAAGGTAACTTATTTAAGCCGAAGATAATAGTTTCAGCTAGGAGTAAATATTCAGGACCCAACCACTACCTGATAGTAATCAGGGGGTTAATGATCGATGGAGGGGGAGGCTACTGTGTGTCAAATATGACCGCAAGCACGCAAAAAATCTCGCAAGATTGGATGCGAGTAATTTATTTAGTTGAAACATAATATTTTCAACCAGGAGTAAATATTCAAGAGGCAAGATCGATAGGGCTATAGTGTGTCAGATATGGCCGCAAGCACGCAACAAGTCTCCCAAGATTATGGGTCACTTATTTACGCCGAAGATTGGTTTAAGCTACGATTGAATTTCCAGGAGACGCGATCGATGTAGGTGGGGCATTAGAGTGACAAATGTGGCCGCATGCACGCAACAAGTCTCCCAAGACTACGGACATATATAGGTCCTATTCTTATTAAGGTCGTAGATAATAAGTTTCAGCCTCAAGTGAATGATCAGGGGTTGCGATCCATGGTGGTGGCGTTATACAGTGACATATATGGCCGCATGCACGCAACAAGTCTCCCAAGACTACGGACATATATAGGTCGTATTCTTATTAAGGTCGAAGTTAATAAGTTTCAGCCTCAAGTGAATGATCAGGAGTTGCGATCCATGATGGTGGCGTTATACAGTGACATATGTGGCCGCATGCACGCAACAAGTCTCACAAGACTACGGACATATATAGGTCGTATTCTTATTAAGGTCAAAGTTAATAAGTTTCAGCCTAAAGTGAATGATCAGGAGTTGCGATCCATGGTGGTGGCGTTATACAGTGACATATATGGCCGCATGCACGCAACAAGTCTCCCAAGACTACGGACATATATAGGTCGTATTCTTATTAAGGTCGAAGTTAATAAGTTTCAGCCTCAAGTGAATGATCAGGAGTTGCGATCCATGGTGGTGGCGTTATACAGTGACATATGTGGCCGCATGCACGCAACAAGTCTCCCAAGACTACGGACATATATAGGTCGTATTCTTATTAAGGTCAAAGTTCATAAGTTTCAGCCTAAAGTGAATGATCAGGAGTTGCGATCCATGGTGGTGGCGTTATACAGTGACATATATGGCCGCATGCACGCAACAAGTCTCCCAAGACTACGGACATATATAGGTCGTATTCTTATTAAGGTCGAAGTTAATAAGTTTCAGCCTCAAGTGAATGATCAGGAGTTGCGATCCATGGTGGTGGCGTTATACAGTGACATATATGGCCGCATGCACGCAACAAGTCTCCCAAGACTACGGACATATATAGGTCGTATTCTTATTAAGGTCGAAGTTAATAAGTTTCAGCCTCAAGTGAATGATCAGGAGTTGCGATCCATGGTGGTGGCGTTATACAGTGACATATGTGGCCGCATGCACGCAACAAGTCTCCCAAGACTACGGACATATATAGGTCGTATTCTTATTAAGGTCAAAGTTCATAAGTTTCAGCCTAAAGTGAATGATCAGGAGTTGCGATCCATGGTGGTGGCGTTATACAGTGACATATATGGCCGCATGCACGCAACAAGTCTCCCAAGACTACGGACATATATAGGTCGTATTCTTATTAAGGTCGAAGTTAATAAGTTTCAGCCTCAAGTGAATGATCAGGAGTTGCGATCCATAGTGGTGGCGTTATACAGTGACATATATGCATGCACTCTTATAGAGTGGCCGCATGCACTCTTTTTGCGAATTTATTGTCATTGGCAAAACTATATTAGCCTATACTAGAATTTTGTATTTTTTATGTTCCGGTATTTAATTAAAATCTAAATACAGTATTCTGTTTTAACACCACCAAGCACCACATCTAGGTCCGTCCTTCACGCCGTCCGTTGAAGTGAAATTTTAGTTGAGATGTTAGATAAATAACTCAATTTCATAAACAGCACATTTTCAAGCATAAATTTGAACGTAATCATGTTAACTTAAAAACTTCTTTAAATGTTATCTTAATGTATTCTTTTCAATTCATTTGTATTAAATATACAAATTGTAGATATGTTAAAGCACGAATCAGGGGTCATATATGTCTTTAATTTAATTGAAAGTAGTTATTTTATTTTTAAATTAATCATCGCAAACAATAGCAACAAACAATAAATAAACCAAGAATATTTCATTCTCGGCATATTTATGATAATCACCTATTTTTAATTAAATTTAATCAAGAATTGGTAAGCGATTTTCTATTTAACTTTTAAAAATTTAAATTGAAAGGAAGAAATAAGATAGCGTGAGTGTGAAATATAATAAGGTCACTTGTTGCGCTGTTCTGGTGGGGGAGCACTAGCGGCACCTGGTGGTCGATCAGGTACTAGGGTACGACAGTTGCACTCACACAATTAGCATCTATTAAATATTCAGAGCTAGTCGCAGGCTCGATTTGTTGGAACGATGTAATTTTAATTATATTTGATTTATTAATTGGTAATAATTAGGAAATTGGTGTTCGTGGTGCATTACACCGCCTCGAGTTCCATCGTAATAAAATAATACGCCACTTTCAAAAGCGCGTGCTATTCAATTAATTAGTTAATTATTATTTATGACTGTTTTATTCAAACTAGAAATGTGTTTCGAGTGTCATCCTATTTAGTTTTCTCAAATTACAGCTTTCGACGAATTAACACCAGCGTATTTGAATGATTTATGATGCCCTAGTTTTATTGTGAACTTTAAGTGTACTCTTTTTAATAATTACGAACGTTGTTTTATCAGTGTTCATTACTTATTTAAATTGGAACGAGTAACCATGAAAATATGAACCTTTTTTCTTACAAATACTAACATTTGTTTAAATTACCATAATTTCAGTGCAAATTTTATTACTTTGCGTTTTGGTTTTACTATATTAAATTAAATGTAAGTGTTGGTTAGAGCTATTGTATGCATCGAAAGCATTCTTGATCTCTGGAGATTGAAATCAAAGTCCGTGGTTTTGTTTTACTAAGAGGTTTTTTAGCCCGAAGCGAAACATTTTCTTTAATTATCAGACTCAAGGATTGTGACAGTCAAAGTAGATTTATTTGAAGGTTACTAGATCAATAGTCATATTCCTCAGTTGATTTTTAAATTTAACTATTTATCTTTTAGAGTCAGAGGTTACCACTGTCTGGTTTAGAAGTAAGAAATCGTTATTCGTTTTGTATCCTTAACCTGGCAAGTTTGCATGTTTTACGTGACGGTTACAATAGATTGTTGTCGTTTCTATTCTCTGTCAAACATCAAGTCTTGTTCAATTAATATACGTAGCGAGGAATCAAATCGTCGTTTCATGTTGGTAACAACTACGTGACTAAATGAGGTGCGTTTTGTGATTCACACTATGTTCGAGCAGTGTCATATTGAGATATAGTTTATCGTGTAGTGCGTGCATGTAAATAGAACTACTTTTGGCACAATCAAATACATAAATTATTCACACCGATATCAATACACACATTTGGGTGTCAATACTCAAGTATATTTTTATTTATTTAACGCCAAAATCATGTTTACATTATTTCACAACCAAGCGACAATTTGTATAACATTAATTTGACTTATGGAGTGTAATAACAATTAATAACAAAATAGTTACTGTAACGACATAAAAAGTCATACAACAAAACATCACGGAGTTTAAATAGTTGGGACATCCAATTGGTCAGTCTTACAACAGGTATACTTGATTGGAATTGATTTACTATATTTTATATCTTCAGTAACAACAAACAAACATCTAAAGTGGAAATGAGTAATGGGAATATTTGACCTGATACAGTTTTGGTTACATAGTGTAACAGTAACACAAATGGGACAAACTGTTTACAGTAAATGTAAAGCAATAAATAACCTCTTCTAGCAACTGTACATAGAATACAAAAAGCGTAAAGAGGCGTATGACAACAGTATAGTGTCACAAGTTCAAATGAATGGCGTCCTGTGTAGCAGCTGTTGTCAGCAAAGAGGTCAACTTCCCGGGACAACTTGCTGGCCTGGCGGAGAATTCTCACCAAGGGACAGTTGGGAAAAAACGCCGACCGAAGAAATCTGTGTTCTAGTTCCAGAAGGAATAGAGAGGTCCAGAGAGGCCAAGGATTTCAAGACATTTGAAACGCAGATTCAAAACTTAGTTAAAAGGAACAATATCAGACACGAATCTTCTACGACTAAGTGGTTGCAGATAAAGTACATTCCCCAGGTCGAGTACTGGGACATCACATAGTAAGCAAAGCCAAAGCTTACACACGCAAACGCAAACATCTTCTCTCTGTCATCAATGCGGTATTTAGCGCAGGCAAGGGGACCAAACAGAAATCTCATATTAAGTCGTGTAATATCAGTAACTCAATTAATGGGATTAATCATTACCCGAACTTAAATTGTAGATTTTTTTCCTTTTTGGTACAGTATTCAATTCTAAAAATACCCTTCAATATACACGAGTTATGAGCTTCGATTTTGGATGGCACCTTCCAATTCAGGCAGGTCTGATGTAGTTCCCTATTGACTACCACCGTCGCCGTCCCTATCTTGCAACAAGTGACAATGTTATATCCGGAAGGCACGCTACATCATGTAGATAGGCCCGATCCCCTTACGTTTTGTCGTTTGTGGCACCATTAGCGCTCGACGTTGGTAATGAATGACTCACTCTGTGTTGTAAATTACAGGAACACCTACATATTTTCCCCCTGGTATGATGTGGATTACAAATTAGTCGACTAATCATTTTTATGTTGTGCACTAGTACAACGTTGTTTTATAATTTGAAAATTGTTACTCCAGTTTTATTTGAATTGGCAAACAACCGTATCGTGTTCTTTAATCTTTTTTGATTTTGATATATATTTTGCCCTATAATGTGTGAAAAGGTTTTTAAACGGTTATATACTTACCGTATTACGAATCATTATAATTACTGATGTGAACGCAAATTTAAGAGACAGTTTAAAGACCATAAATTTGACTTCAGGCTGAACAGACCCCTTGAGTGAGTATAATATCTTTGAAGAGTCCAATTTGTTACAAAACCGCTTCATTCTGTTTTGTATTTGATCTATCTTACCCTGAGAAGATTGTGAACATCGACCCTTCCAGAACACCCCCCGCCAGACTAAAGATGTTTACTGTATCGAAATTACATGGTCAGATACAAGCAACCCTTTACCTCGCATTTACAGAGCGAATGTGTATGTTTAAATAGGTGCAGGGATGTAATTATCGGATGTAAATTGTAATAAGTAGCGAGGGACGAATACCACCACTGAATCGGACACTCATCACTATGTCGCTCTGGCCCTGTACCTCTAATGTCATCTGGTGCTCATCTGGTGCTCTGTGACGTCACCGGTGTATGTCGGGGTAAACGGACACGTCGTTGTAACAAAAACACGTACATTGTCATGTATTGTCCGTACAGGTGAGTTGACCCACTTGTTATCCTTTTAGCTGTTAACCCAGTGGCTTGAACTAGCTAGACTAAAGGGAATCTGTGTAGGGTTCGCGATGAAACTGTAGTCCGAATAAGTTTATTATGAATTTCCGAACAAACATATTCTGTGACAAATGCATACATTTATATTATTGACAGACATTATGATATTATATATTAATATTATGTATTGTGACAACACAGATTGGCAACATTTTTCTATCTACTGATACGACGTTACAATTGAAAGGCATCGGTTTTGATTCAACTAGTAGTTATTGCTTGCCTGCAACATTCTATGTAAGCACTGCTTTGGTGGCAGGTTTGCTTGCTTAGTGAAATCTTTTCTCAGTTATTTTTACTTAATATATTATTTTCCTCCCACGTCCAGAAAATTTCATTTTCCCTTTTAATGTTGACGCCTCTTTAATATTTATTAACTTTTACTTCAATCTTAATATTATATTAATTTTAATATAATACGAATAATTTGTACAAAGGCATACGACCTATTTGGGCAATATACTTCCAAAAAGAGTTAAATTTTAAATATATTCAAAAGAAGTCTCAGTCATCCTACAACTTATTTGTCACCACTGCAGCAGGTGTTTAATCCAAAGTATTCGCAGACCAGTTGGAGAACTATTGCCACAAAAAGCGAACATTTTTTACTTTTAGTGACTTATTTTACCGACCAAATAACAATTTCCTTTCAATTGGTTTATAATTTAAGTTAAAATAACTAAATTATAATTATAAGTCAGTTTATCCTATTTAAAGTTATGAAACACACAAAATAAGTTTTTCGTTTGTACTCTCCAAATTCGTAGTGTTGGAGTTTTATAAAATTATCTGAATTGAATAGTTTTCACTGTCTGCGAAATTCGGTATAGTAATCGGGTTTTAGGATGTTGTTAATGAGAACATTTTTTACCGTCACTGATGAGGTTAAAACAAGAATAACCATTGTCTTCGAATGCACCTGTTTTACTTCGGTATACAGAGGTAATCTGATTTCGTTAGAATCGGACACGTGTGAATCGGCTTTGAATGACCCCGAGCAACCAAATTACGGGAGGAAGCTTATCTGTCCTCCCCCTCCACCCCCTCTACGACTGGCAACCTGCCTAGTAGTAACGCCCAACTAAATTTACAAGTAAGTTCTTGCTTTGTATTCAACAGGCTTGTGCCCCCTTGCCGCGTGCTTCCACCTCCGTATGGTAATTAGATGTTTCTATTATGGGCATCTAAACAGTAATAATATCAAATTTTTAATTGTTTTTTTCAGCGAAAAATTTATTTTTCCCAATGATAATGATTTATTATTTATTCCAATCAATTTCCGAGACACAAAAACCCATATTTTAAAGTTAAAGCAAAATACTTCCTCGATATTCCGAAATCTATTTTGCATACAGACATTGCTCGTTTAATAAGTTTTGATCTGCTGTAAATATGCAACCACTTTTATAGGTGATTGAAGTTGATCTCCTCGACCTATGAACATTTAATTTAACCTGTGTGATAATCTTGTAAATTGGTTGGTATCAGTCGACCTGACACCATTGGGATGGCACAGCTTAAACTGTCTGAAACCTATTAATTTCTTTACATAAAGAGCTGTAACATGGTTATTAACTTATTTCTATTTTACTATTACCTGAAGTCCATGACGGTCCTTGTTTTCGTCAAGTACGCATTATGAAGGATATTTTATGAATTCAGGTCATTTGTTACCACTTACATTGCTTTATTTTTCAAATACTGCAACTGTCGTATTGAACAGTTATATGGAAAAGCAAACGGGAACAAAAGTCACTGCAATAAAACACTTTAATTTTACAGTATAAGGAGGATCCTAGAAAGTAAATATCAAGTCGTTACATTATCATTCTTCGAGTTTCAAATAATTTGATTTGTGATACAAATTGATTTCACATGTTGTTTTTCTGCGTCGAGTGCAAAATAAAGGAATACATCGAGTTTAAAGTTTAAGTAACCTAAAGGAACTTTGCCATAAAACACAGCAGAAAGTCCACAAACTTGGAACTAAACTTGATGTTGTTCACAATAGCGAAATCGTGTTTCGAGCCATCAACGTGTGACGTTTCTAAGACATGTAGGACGGGAGATTCCATTCCTTTGCAGTACAATAAAAGTTGTCCACTAGATACAACTATTTAAGCTTAAATGCCTTATGAGGTAAAAATATGAGTTCTCGTGCCTTAGTGACTTGGGATTCAGAATAGATTTTAAGAATTGACCCAAAAATTATGTTACGTTTTGACTTGGTGCCCGAGCAGATAGAGGTTTATGAGCATTATTTTAAGGCGTCTTCAAATTAAATGGAATCCTACTTCCAACTCAGATTGTAATATTAGGCTATATTAAAACTAAATTGAACAATTACCTGCACTATTGGATTTGGATTCTTAAAAATTCAATGTAATCACAGCTAGTCAAACTTCTCAATTAAACGCTACTAGCAAACATTAAAAATGTTATTATTTTAAAACTATTCAATTATTTTTCAGAGTTACGATTTGTGACATTAAATAATACAATGTAATACCTTTTCATTATGCATATTATGAGTGGTTGGCATCACTACTAGTGCAGATTGATGAAAAACAGTATTATCGTCTACCAGTTTTATTTCAAATTTAATAGTTTTGAAGTTGTTGCCTTATATTAATTCCCCTCTAAAAGGTTCCTGCAATAGTGGCTTATCTGTGAGAACGAACTTCACGTGATTAAGATCAGTGATATTACTATAAACTAATTAGTCATCGTACAGTGGTAACACAACGCGGTCCAGCCACGATTATCAGTCGTTATATGTATTATGACCCTTGCTCAGCAACTATACAGATTAAGATGGTAGTACTTTAAGGGGATCCTATTCTTCTTATGGTACTCGTGGTACACATTTTATAACACAAAGAAAAATGCGTGAGTCCTTAGTATGAGTTTAAATGTGTTTTACATTTTTAAATAAATTTGGTAAAGGATTTATGAAACTTACAATTTATGTGGAACTAGTTCCTTGAAAACGACAAATCAGCAGGTATTTTCAACAGTTTGAATCGCATATGATGATTTAAACTAAAGTTATTAAAGCGTAAAATCTGTTTTAGCGAATTTCCCCTATAGGGAAGAAGCTATTACCGTAGTCGGCATGGTAAGACCTAGGCCCGGGACCATGATAACTTTTCGTTTTGAGGTCCCCAGACCCCAAAAACACCATTCGTTCGAAACTGCATATATATATATATATATATATATATATATATAAATATATATGTGTGTCCGTGAGCACAATAACTCTCGTAAAAATTATCCGATTTTGATGAAATTTGGTATAAACGTGTAAAGCAACATTTATGACTAAGTTCGAAAACCAGCCAGATCGCTCCATCCAAAGGGGTATTTTGGGGGGGTTTTGTACCCCAAAAATGGGTTTTTCGAATTTTGTACATATAATTTTGAAAGTAGTCAAATTTTGGTTTTTCCATTGGATGCAGCTTAACAAAACACACAATTTGTTATTTTGATCATTTCTCTACGTCAATTGGTTACCGAGATATTGAAAGTGCTAAACACAGTACGTTGTCTAATGTTATTCTTATGGAGGAAAAGAAAAATTTTATATCTCGCTTATTTATGAACGTATACTGACGAAACTAGGTATACGAATTCATCTGGTTGTGGACCATTGATATTTGTTCAAAAAAACAAATTTTTCCAAAGGCTCCCGTAGCAGCAAACCTGCGTACTCAGCCCCATGTTATTCTTATGGAGAATAAGTAACGTGTTATCTCCCTTAATTATGAAAATAAATTAATGAAATTTGGTATGTGGCTTTACCTACATGAGTTATATTGATATTTGTATAAAACCCCATTTTTTGTGTTCCTTGGTTCAGCAAACCTGCATACTCAGCCGCCATGTTATTCTTATGGAGAATAATTAAAATGTCATAAATCGTTTGTTTATGAATGTATATTGATGAAACTTGGTATGTGGCTTTATGTGGTATTAAGATACATATATATGCATTGGAAATTCGCTGAGTATGCAGGTTTGCTGCTACGGGGGTATTTAGTATTGCCTGTTGACAAGAGTTCCCATATTAGTATATAAAGGAAGGATGGGGGTGTACGGTTACAACACGGCTTTACAACTATCTACCAATATCGTCTCTACCTTCGCTCCGGTGTTAAACCAAACCCAACTGTAATGTATTTAATGGATATGTTTCATAAAGTTGTATAACCGGATTTACCTAGAGGGATTAGTTCCTACCGCGCCAAATCCAGTGTTTGTTTGATAAGTAACATTAGACGTTGTTGCGGTAGTTAACATTCTCTGATTACTCGGCATTAAGCATAAACTAGTTACAGTTCAGTTTATTTCACATCGGTCGCATTGTCTAGACGCTTATTAAACACAATATATAAATTAAGTTAATTTTTGTGCATGGCAGTTATGGCAATTTATATTTCTAGTATATTTTTAATAGGTGAAAAATATGTTGCAGTATACGCAGGTATTTCGTATTTTACAGTATACAATAAAAACTACTACCTAATTACACAGGATAATCTTTCATCCGTCTATTTATTTTTTAAACCATAAAATTGTGTTCTTCTGTTTGTAAGGAAACCGTTTTGATGTTGCTCAATGATGAAAATGATTTATTGGCTTTTTCTTTGTAATCCCCACAACAATGCATCATATCTGACAGACAGGCGTTCGCCAATGTAAAATACCCTTACAATGTTATCGGTTGAATTAATCGCTTTATTAACCATGTATCTCAAATCGAATCAATACTATGAACATCGTGTTAATTGGATTTTTCTATTCTAATATTCATTGCGTCGTAGTATTCTCCTACTAGAGTAATAAATTCATTTAGATTTGTATTTTGGGTATCCCCTCCAACATGAAAATGCTCAACGGCATTGTGTACCATTACAAATTAAGAATATTAAATGAAACATCTTAACTTCTTGACAGAAAGTATGTTTTTCAGGAGAATCTTTTCCAAGAATTCTTAAAAGACACTACTTTTGAAGCACGTAATTCTATTTAAAACATCGTCCTCAAACACAAACCCAGCTTATTACCGGTACTTCGTGACTAACACCTCTGGACCAAGTAATTATTTTTAGATGCAAATTTCAAAATAAAAACGGCATATCACCATTATTATTCTATCCTAAACCACTCCCTTTTCGAAATTATCAAACCCAGCATGTTTCTACAACTTCTTAGGCTAAAAGAAATAATAAATAACCCATCACGTTAACATTAGAAGACGTTTATTTCACTGTCATGTCCGACATATGAATACCTCTTCTCGATCCGGACTCATCCATACCCACATTGTTGTTATAATACAGGCATGCAACTACTTGTCTGTTGGTGTCGCTGTCCAGATTTGACCCCTGACTGTCCGGCCAATATACCGGAGTGGTCGCTTGCGGTGCGGCGCCGCCTGGCACAAATTGGATTACACCTCCATCCCGTCCTTTCATGTCATCCTATAGCCTTCATCTGCCTTAAAACATCTTGTCTGTAATTGTGTGCGATCGGATTTAAAACTCGTTTGAGTTTAGTGGCTTTTTAGTGACGGTTCCACCTGTGAGAGAGTTTTAGTGTTTAATTTTGCTGTTGTCCCGACTATTGAGTGTACTTTTGTGCATTCGATTTTTTGGTTCTATTAAAATTGTGTTCTTTCGATGAATGCAATTTGGTGCATGATTGGTTTTCATCATGTAGTTAGTTCTGTAAAAAATTCACTTCAGATTGTGTGTGTGTGTGAAAATTAATTATCGTTACAACGTGTTATACGTCTGTGAAACGCTTAAGACATAAAACAAGTATACCATTATAACACAGCGCGTTCTCATGTAATTGTTACGGACTAGTTTGTACCAAGAATGTTACTATCACATAAAAACAATAAGAATTAACTGCATTGTCTCATTAAATATGACCAGTGTTGTGTGAAGTTGTCATTGATGTTTTGATCTTTTCTGAAACAACTAAGACGAGCGATAGGGAATATAGTATCCAGTGAGCTTCGACTGAGATGAATAATTGATTTTAAATTATATGTTACTGTACAACGAGTGATGAGCATGGGTGACAAAGAACGACCAAAGCACTACGCACAAATGTATCTAAATGCAGTCCTGGCTAGTTTTCTGGTGTTTTTAAATAATTGTTCTTTAGCACAATCTGAGTGAAATATTTCCTCCTACAGAGGACCCTTCGATTATCTATAGCGAAGGTTAAGTTTATCCACAAGGCGGCGAGACAATAGCTCACCCCGTGACACCGGCGGCTCCTGGGATCGTGTGACGTATGAGGTCGGACCGAGGTCACGCAGCCACCCCCTCCCCCCGCCACCCACCCCCCGTGAACTCCCACCCCAACAACACCCGGGACACGGCAAGTGTGGGATACTGGAGTGGCTCTTGCCTTTGATTGAATGAGAATCCATTTTTTGCATAAACCCCTTTTTGCACGGCGTAAAAAGTTCCGTTTTGTCATAAATCTCTAGCATTACTATAAAGCTGTAAGTGAAATTCGTTCAGTTACTCGTAAGATGTCCTTTTTATGTAGTATTTTATATAAAAAGAAAACAATTATTGATTTTCTTTATCAACCCTTTTCTTCCCTGTTGATACGGGTGGTGTTTAATGCGACGTTACTATAGATAATGAAGCACACTTCTATGGGTGTCTTAAATAATTGTTGAAACAAAAGTCATAAATTTTGTCTCAAATTTGAGTTTTTAGGATAGCTTGGAATTGGAATGTGAGTTACACTTAAATACCACCAAGAACCAGTTTATTTTCAATCAGTGATAATCACGTACCAAACACAAACTAACCACAACAAGAATATACCTATGTAAACTGTTAAGTATATTTTGACAAGTATTCAGAGTTTTGTTTAGTGTAGAATCATTGTAATTTATTATAAACCTGCAAATAATACTGAAGTAGCGTAATAGAATTCTATATGGTCACTTTAAGTAATAAAACTGAGTAAGGTAGCACAGTGCACACGTGTGCTCATTTTCAGGAGGTCCGGAGTGCAAATCCCGAACGGCCATTCTGAGTTTAGTTTGTACGATTTCTCATCACTTAGATAACCGCTGGAATGGAACCCTAAAGGGCCGAAATTCCCAGGTTCGGAGATAAGACTTGTAATCTCTCCTGGTACTGGGACAAATTCTCAACAAACATAAACAACATTTTTTATTCAGCAAACCTCTATTCTACCATTCTATTTATTAATTGATAAGAAAAATATAATATAAAAGACCTCACAGTTGATAGAGATAAAATAAATTTCTAGTTCTATAAAAAATTAGCTTTTCATTGAGCCACTTTCTTCAGTTCGTAGACAAAACGTAAAAGCCTTAGCCTAACACATTTCAGAGGGTTGAGCTGTAATCCATAAATACCCCCGTCACAGCAAACCTGCGTACTCAGCGAATTTCCAATGCATGATATTTGTCTGAATTCCACATAAAGCCGCGTACCAAGTTTCATAAAAATATATTCACGTATAAGCGATTTTAATTATTCTCCATAAGAATAGCATTGGTAATGAGTACGTAGGTTTGCTGAAACAAGGAACACAAACAATTGATTTGTATGCTAATATAAATATAATTTAACTAGGCGAAGCCACATACCATGTTTCATCAATATTCAATCATAAATAAGCTCTATATAACATTTTAGTTATCCTCCATAAGAATAACATGGGGGCTGAGTAAGCAGGTTTCCTGCAACAAGGAACTAAAAATTGGTTTTTATGCAATTATGAATATAGCTCAACCAAGTGAAGCTACATACCAAGTTTTATTAATTTATGTTCAAAATTAAGGGAGTCATTAGATTTTACTTATTCTCCATAAGAATAACATGGGGGCTGAGTATGCAGGTATGCTGCTACGGGAATAACCCATAAAAAATCAATTTTTTGTGCAAATATCAATATACCAGTACTACGTGAAGCCACATACCAAGTTTCATCAACATACATTCATAAATAATCGAGATATCAAATTTTATTTATTCTCCATAAGGATAACATTGGACAACGTACTGTGTTTAGCACTTTGAATATCTCAGCAACGATTGGGCGTAGAATCACCAAAATTTAACCACCAAAATGATTTTTTTGTGGAACTGAACAGATTTCTAAAAGCAAATGTGAAGTTTAAATTAAAATAAACTGAGGAAATGCCAAAAACCTTTTTCCCATAAGATTAACATGGGAGATTTTATGAGTAGGTTTTTTTGAATTTTCTCCGCAACCACTTAACCCAGGTTAATATTTCAAAATACTATATTTTTTGTTTTTTAAGCTCTATAACATGGTCAAAACCAAAATTAAGTTTTAAAAAAATTGTAGGGTAAAAAATGCAAAAAACTGATTTTTGGACAATTTAAAACCCCCATAAACCCCCCTTCCCATGGTCCGATTTTTCTGGTTTTCGAACTTTAAGTCATGAATGTCACTTTACACATTTGAGCCAAATTTCATCAAAATCAGACGTTTTTTACTCAAGTTATCGCATTCACGGACACATATATATATATATATATATATATATATATATATATATATATATATACATATATATAAGTTTGAACGAATAGTGTTTTTGTCATCTGGGGACCTCAAAACAAAAAAATATCATGGTCTCGGACTTAAGTCTTACCATGAGACCTACGGTAATAGCTTCTTCCCTATAGGGGAAATTCACTAAAAGGAGCTAGTGAGAGATTAATAAACATATTTCTTTTTGGAATAGGGTTAGTATTTGATTAAAAACTCAAGTATCAGTGGAACACAAATGTGTACCAGTGGCTCACACGCACCTAACGTGAGGCAACAGAGAAGGGCTCGGTGTTTCCTTTATTACCGTGGCGATTTACTGGATGCGTATCTGCACGGAAAGCCGCGGTCGGCGAGAATCATAAAGTCTCTTAATGTTCCGAATTAACAAACGCCATCCCCTATACAAGGTTTTCCTCCCCTCTACCTTTTATGTTTGTATAGAGTTTAAGTTTACTTTTACCTCGTTGTTCGGGATTTTGCTAGTTAAACTTAAGTTATTATTTAATTATATACATAATGTTATCATAGTATTGTTAAAGTATTGTTTTACCACCTTTTAATTTAATTATGTGTATGAAATCAATGGTTTATTGAATTATGCTAGCTAACAGCATAACCATAAAATATTTTTTCTATTTAAATAGTGCTGGGAAACACTTTCTATAGTATTTTCCACAGTATCCATATCTCCATGTACAATACAAGCTATTTTTATATGATGCAAAGCCTTATTAGATGTGTGTATTTTTATATTTAATATTTCTCAAAATAACAGAGAAGGTTTTCAAAATTCTACATCCAAAAATATTTGGTCAACTTTAACTAATTCTGAAACATATGCATGGGTACAACTGGATTTATCTCATCCACTAGTGAGTGCTGACTGCTTGTACATCTCTGTTTACATGTTACCGTTACATTTGCGGGAGTTTCCTATAAAACATGCCCACTATACAATTACAGATGTAACCAAGTGTCCACCCATCCACACACTCGCACACTCACACACTCGCACACACTACCGGGGAGGCTAGGCAGGCTAGCGTCTTATCCATTGTGTGTCCTTGTCCTTGTTATCAGGATCCGGTGTTACAGTGTAGTGTGACTTCTGTGGATACATGGACGCCGGTTATTCTGCCAGGTGAGTTTGTTAAATAATGTGTGGTAGAATTTGTATTCTTTATTTATTTATTTTGTATCTATTATTTCTTGTTTATTTTTGGTTTGTTCTTTTGTTTTGTTTGTTTTTTTCTGATGATTAGTTAATTTCATTTAATTTACTCTTTTGTTAAACATTCTATGGGGTTTCCGGGGTTGCACAATACTCTTTGGCAGAAATGTGGCCGAATTTGTTATCACGATTACATTTTCCTCGTTTTCCGTACGAATTGTTTTTATAAAACTACTATACTTATTTTAACGTTTGTAATACGATTTTAAATGTCAACCGGATTTTATATGTTCATAACCGTGTCATAGGCAATTGTACATCAAACGTGTGTAATTGGTTGTGCGTTTTAGTAATCAAAACTAAATCTTATGCAGCATTCAAGGCGCGTAAGGGGTGCCGTGAAGTTCAACATATGCAATTCACGCAGTACCCCGGTGTAGCCATATTGCGTCTAGTGCCCAATTCAGAGCCCAACGATTGCTGTGGGGAGGAGTGTTGACGGTTTTGAACTAGTTTAAACACTATATTGTTTTCCACATGTTATTATACTGTGAGGGTCCAGCCTTACCCTATAAAAACCGAAAGTTGTGCATAATTATTAAACTTAATGCTCTTTAAAATATTTTTATTCCAACGATAGTCTTAATTTGCACACTAAGACCCTGTTCTGCAACTCTCAGACACCCCTCCTCAATCAAATGTACACCACCCGTAGTTTTACACCCTTTGTATTTTTTTAAATATAAGTATTTTTTTACAATATCTACTCAAACCAACCCACCAAACCACCCAAGAGCTTTTGAGAAAACCATAAGTCTGACACCCATGAAGCATTTAATTAAATTGAAGGTCTCGATGAGACAATTACAAGTAAAATATTAGGTTGTTGTCACAGTCTCTCCTGCAGGTCATCCAAGTTATTAAGGTTTAAAGTTCAACCATATTTTTATATATTGGAATTTGATCAGCCGTGTGATTTTATTTTACTATAAAACTGAAATCAGGTGAACAAGCAAATCTGTTAAAAACCCTGGTTTACTTAAATTTTTTGCAAAGTAAGCACGTTCAGTGGCAAAGAAAATCGTAATGTACAAAACGAAAATGTTTGTTTGTCAAGCAAATTGAGTTATTTTGTCTTTCACCCAGACGAGGTTTTTCTCCCTCCCCCCTTCCCCGTTGTAACGACAAAACGCGCTCAGGAAATCACCGTTAGGGGTCCGGGTTAATAGGGTGCATTAGGGGCAGCATTACAGTGGGGAGGTCGGGACCCCAACACTTCCCATAATACTTCCGATCTTTACTCCCCCTTCCCTCCAGCAACCTAACAGTGAATTACCCCACTCGAACAATCCTATTGTTAACGGACGAGTTACATTTATCTGTGAACAAAGCTACAGCCATTGCTACAGGTTCTTTTTCTGATGTTTTCTAAATATGGATTGATAAATAGGAAATAGTAATCATTACTGGCGTTAGAGTTGCTGTTTGAACATTTAATATGCCATTAGATGATCCTTAAAGGTTGTTTTTTTAATGTTTTACCAAATGAAAATCTATGAAAACATTGCTTATTTATATATTACTGCACAAATCACTTCTGGTTGATTTGGTTACTCTATAACCAGAATATGTTTACACATTTAAAATTACAGTATATTACATTTATTTTTAACTTCTAATATTTTCAAAGGATGTTGGCAAAGTAATTGTAAAAAAAGTAAATTTGCACTTGCCTTCTCTTGGTATTAAAACAAATCAGCTTAAAGATAAAGTATATATACTAAATTGTGAAGAAGTAGCATTCAAATGCTAATAAAATTAATAAGCGGGAAAAGAGCAGCGACATCACTAACTACTTCTGGCAAGTTCTAACGAAGATGGGAGGTGGATGGAGAAAGTAAACACTCGAGAGAGGAGATATGTCGAACTGTTGATCCTCTGGATGATACACTAATACAATCTGGCAGCCTGCCACTGCCAATGCCACCAGTCCAGTACCAACTTTATAACATGAAACTAATCCCAAGTTGCCACAACTGCTGCCATACTTTCTGCTGTCTCAGCCAAGCTTATGCCACTGGCCAACTGTTGGTTATTTAGCTGATACATTAATGAAATCTGGCCGCCTGCCACCGCCAACGCCACCAGTCCAGTACCAACTTTACAACTCGAAACCAATCCTAAGTTGTCAGTCCTGCTTTAATGCATCCTGCTATCTCAGCCAAGCTTATGCCACTCTCTAACTGTTGATCCTATAAATTATACACTAGTACAATCTAGTAACTTGCCATCACCACGATCACCGCCACCGCTCCATTACCATCTTGACAGCAGAAAAAACAATTCCAAGTTGCCACACCTGCTTCGCTGTTATTGTTATTGCTGGATTAAGAAACCCCAGCATTAGCTACTAGGCACGTCTTCCACAAGGGGGAATTTTGCGCAGTAGCAAAACCGGAAGGAAAGGAAAGGTTGGGATTGGACAGGCAGCCAAATTGACCTTTCAGAGGGCCAGAGGGCCAACTCCCGTGTTCCTGTGACAGCTGTGATCAGGCTCAAACAGGCGGACCCCGCTCTGCCCTCCAACTGGCCAACTCAGCTGACAGGGAATCCATGTACAGCCAGGGACCACATTCTCAGGTTGGGGACCAAACCCGGAGTTTCCGTCCCCAGCTGCTGCAAATGGAGGAACCAAAGGTGAAATGGAAGCTTGTCATAATGGACAGCCAAAAGACTTACCATATGTAATGACAACTTCATTTTCTGAACCCAATGTCAGCCTATAGACCAGTTTTAAGGTTGTCTTGGGACTATTCGCCACTTGTCCTGCTTCACTGAATCTGCTGTCTCAGCCAAGCTTATGTCATTGTCGAACTGTTGTTCCTCTCGATACTACTCTAGTTCAGTCCGGCAGCCTGCCATCGCTATCGGTCCAGTACCAACGTTACAGCACAAAAGCTAACTAAACGTGGTTATACCTTTCCTTCCTCCCCTACTCTCCCTACCGTGTTCGAGTGCCTTGTCGAACTGTTGATTCGCTAGATACTAAATCTAGATGATACACAAATTCAATCTGGCAGCCTGCCATGGTCACCGCCACCGGTCCAACTTTCTAACACGAGACAAACACCTTGTTTTCCCAATTGCTCCTCTCCTCCCACAACTATAGCCGACCGTGCGCCATTGTCGATCCTGCTCTATTGAAGTTTTACCACTTCATTCGCATATTTCCCCATTGTTAACTCTAAATAACCAGTCGCAGTATGGGATTGAGTTTTATGTTTTGTTTGTTTAACCACTATTTTCATTAGGTTCATTTGGTTTTGTTTTTGTTTTTGTATAATACATATATTACTTTGGTTGATGTTGTGTGAAGTATTTTATTAAGTGTGTACTGTTATACGTATTAAGTAAAGCATGATAGATGTACATTATTTTTATGAGAAAGTGCCACGGTTTTGTTAGGCTTGAGAGTAATTAAGTGTTACATACAAATCACATATAACATTGTTGTTTAATGAATAATCTACTGTAGAATTGTTTTGAGTTAGTTGAACTTGTCGTTGTAAGATGATGCCACCAGTGCGTTGACAAATAAATAAGTGAGAAACAGCTATTGAATTAGCATTCATGGGTTTGAATTGTTTGTCAATTTTTCATATTTAACGGTGAAGGTAATCTTCCAAATGGTGGCTCAATTATTGATTTTGCTGAAGTGTTGCGGGAGATATGGCGTACTGACAAAAAAACATACCCTTTACAAATTATAGTAGATAAATTATGAGAGCAATGGATTACTTATTGGAAGTAGTTTTATTTCAATTGCTGTGCTTATATTTAATGTTTTAAGTTAATACAAATCAAATTTATCTACATATCTATATGTGTGTGAAGCTAAATACTGATGGCTGATACCGTTTTTAAATTAGTACTATATGTTTTAGATTTCGTTACAACTGGGTGTTGGTAATATTTGTGTTGTGTTCTCTATTAAAAAATGGAGACATAAGAGTACTTGGTAAGAACTTTTTAAACTGTGAAGCAACGTTATTCCACAAATTTAGCCGATCAACAAACACCCTGAAAAGCAATTACTACATTTGACAGAGATAACGCGCAATATTCACACTTTTAAAATAATGGTGCTACATTTTTTTTGTTATTTTTGTACGATTTGTTAGTCCTCCAGTGAAGTATAGGTGAGGCAGTAACCTATTCCTCGGGATAAATGGCTCCCCATTTTTCACAAAAGTAATTATATACCGTACCGCTGTCGTTTGCTTTTTGTCCTGTTATTGAACTAGGTGGCCGTTAAATTGTTCCTCTACAACTTCGTTTACTTTAGTTTAGGATATAATGACTGAATTTGTAAACTGACCTTTTATATTATGATCATGAGTATATCGGATGTCAAATCGGTTCCTCTAATACGGTCAATAAAAAGGCCTTGGAGGGATAAGGTAATTATTTTAAATTATTATTATCTTTAAAACTAACTTTATTTTTCAACCTTCTGCAAAATTAGTGCTCCAAAACACGCTTCTTTATTGGGTCTTTTATGGTAAAATTCCGTGAAGCAATCCTTGGTTTATGCGTAATATTTTTCCCGGACCAAAAGGAACAGGATATACAGGCAGGTTCAATACATATATTTTGTTCAAAGTTAAATTATATGTTTCTTACAAAAACGATAGTACATAAATTACGTAAAGTTTGCGGGTCAGTGTATAAAATCATGTCAAACCCATTTCTCGTAATTTCACCATCTTCATCTTTGTTGAAAATTAATTTAGCCCAAATCGTTATACTTTGAGCCCTGAACTGGAAACATTCCCTAACTTCACATGCCCAGAGCCCCCCTCCCTCAACTTATACCATCATAAATATGGCCGCTTGCCATCTCGTTATTCTCGTAATATAAATCAGTAGTGGTTTAATAAGCAAAACTTACTTTATCAGTCTTGCGAATTTATGGTTTGTAAAACATTTAATAATTCAATATTAATTCATTTTCAACGGCTTATAAATCATAGCTTTCATCTTTATCTGCATGGTTTTGCTGTAAAACGTATTAATTTCATGATGATGAATATATGTATACTTTACTAATTAATATATTTAATATGACCAATTGAAATATTTTAGTTAAAAGAGAAAGGACTCGCATAGAGGTTGAAAATATATGTGTCGATCTCAGAAGAACCTTTAAAACGAGTTCGCACGTAGCACGCTGACGAGAGGGAAGTGAATTTCCACATAACAATTGTTAAAACTAAAAAACAGTGTAAAACAGTGCCAAATTTTTATTGAAATCTGAAAACAGTGATTTTTGGTTGTTCTGATGCTCTTGGTTTCATTTACCTGCAAAGCTGGGAATACAATTTTGTGCATTATAATGTTAGGAGAAGGCTAGACAGGCTTGAAAGGAAGCGTAAGGTTACTGGAGTTGATAAAAGTACACCAACAAATGAATAACATGCATTATAATGTAAAACCCCCATAAGACAACGTACTGTGTTTAGTCGAAACATATTTTATTTAATAACTCGGTAAATATGTAAGCTATAATGACCGGGAGAGGGCTTAAAACTTTCGCCTCACTGATTCCCATCATTTTACATACATTAATTTTACAATACGGGGCTTTTCTGACCCTTTTTGGGCCCAAAACTCGAAATTTGAAAGATTAATCCCCAAAAAAGGGGTTTAGAGTTTTCCGATTGTTATGCCCAACGAACTTGTCTAACTGATTACAAAAAGGAATGTCCCTACCAAATTTGAAGTAAATCGGACAAAAGATTCGACCGCTAGAGTGCAAGCACACACATAGTGAACTATTAGCATGACCCGCACGGTGAAACGTAAGCCCGGGACCACCATAGAAGTTCCTAACGTGACCCCCTGAACACGTTTTGGGGGTTCGTTCAAAATTTTATATATATATACATATATAGACATATATATATGTAATTGTTTTATATATATATGTCTATATATCTATATATATAAAACATTTTGAACGAACCCCCAAAACATATTCAGGGGGTCACGTTAGGAACTTCTATGGTGGTCCCGGGCTTACGTTTCACCGTGCGGGTCATGCTAATAGTTCACTTTCCAAAGGAAATTCACCAATAAATAAGTAACTTTAAAACCCATATTTTGCCTCTCAAATGAATTTGAAATATCCCTTACAATACTTTGTACTCTATTATGTGCACTGTAATCCACAACTGTTAACCAATTACAACATGTATTAAACCTAGCACATATACATGTTTTAAATTTAAAATTGCATATGATTCAAGTGAGTCGTTGCCGTAGTGGTCAGGGTGACGGACTCCGGAAACATGGCAGCGGCCCTGTCGTGGGTTCGAATCCCAGTCCTCTCATGTAAATTATATCAGTACTGTACAACTGTTGTAACGGCTCACCCCCTTGTTTTGCTGTATATGTTCCACGCACAGATATATAGTCTATGTGGACGACCAAAGTAAAGCAAAAACAGGCTGCCAACCTCTTAAAAAAAGAAGAAAAGTTATTGACTAATCAAAATGGTCTAAGTAATTTAATTGGTTATGCCTACCTCAAATAACTTTTGTTATTTATTTATTTAAGATAACTGTTCTCCTTAAATCCTTGTAGGTGGACGAGATGAGCCCGAGGAACCGCTAATGGGGTTGACGTCGGTAATACTTGGTCGTCAAAGAGGCTGCCTGTCGCTCTGATAAGTTGACGTGGTGACTGCGCGGACCGGGCTCCTTGTCAAAGAGATGAGCCCGAGGAACCGCTAATGGGGTTGACGTCGGTAATACTTGGTCGTCAAAGAGGCTGCCTGTCGCTCTGATAAGTTGACGTGGTGACTGCGCGGACCGGGCTCCTTGTCAAAGAGATGAGCCCGAGGAACCGCTAATGGGGTTGACGTCGGTAATACTTGGTCGTCAAAGAGGCTGCCTGTCGCTCTGATAAGTTGACGTGGTGACTGCGCGGACCGGGCTCCTTGTCAAAGAGATGAGCCCGAGGAACCGCTAATGGGGTTGACGTCGGTAATACTTGGTCGTCAAAGAGGCTGCCTGTCGCTCTGATAAGTTGACGTGGTGACTGCGCGGACCGGGCTCCTTGTCAAAGAGATGAATTTCGCTCATCTCTTTAAAGCTTAAGCTGGATTCCTGACGTTCCTTTGTCGGTCATACGGCATGCCAAAGTAGTTTCTGACGAGGAAACAGCGCCTTTAGAGAACGTCACGATATGGAAAATGCTGTTTAGTAGGTAATTTATTGTTAGTTTTGTGAGTCAGCTATTCTGCCTTAGAAAAAGGTAATTTATTTATTTCCAATTGAACCTCAAAAAAAGTATGCACGGTATTTTTTTATCGGGAATGTCAGTTTTTCAGGCTACAACTTAATGGAAGTCGCTTCATTCTATATCACTGATACATATTCACCTTATAATACGCCCTAGTTGCGTAGGCGTCTTATACAGTGATTAAGTGTGACTTTTTGTATTACATTATTAATTTAATGTTGCAGTTATATTGTTAATTTGTTCGTAAATATAAATACCCCCGTCGCAGCAAACCTGCTTACTCAGTGAATTTCCAATGCATAATATATGTCTTAATACCACATAAAGCCGCATACCAAGTTCCATAAAATTATATTCACAAATAAGCGATGTATACAATTTTAATTATTCTCCATAAGAATAACATAGTGGATGAGTACATAGGTTTGCTGAAACGAGGAACACAAACAGTTGGTTGTTATGCAAATATCAATATAACTCAACTATGTGAAGCCACATAACTAGTTTTATCAATATACATCCATAAAGAAAGCGATATATCCGATTTTGATTAATCTCTATAAGAATAACATGGGGGATGAGTACACAGGTTTGCTGCAACAAGGAACGAAAAAAATGGGTGTTTAGGCAAATATCAATATAACTCAACTAGGTGAAGTTATATAAAAGGTTTTATTAATTTATGTTCATAATTAAGGGAGGCATAGCATTTTATTTTTTTCCATAAGAATAACATGGGGGCTGAGTACGCAGGTTTGCTGCTACGTGTACCTTTAACAAAAAATTATTTTTTGAGAAAATATCAATAGACCACAACCAGATAAAGCCGTATACCAAGTTTCGTCAGTGTACGTTCATAGAGAAGCGAGATATAATTATTTTCTTATTCTCCATAAGAATAGCATTAGACAACGTACTGTGTTTAGCACTTTCAATATCTCGGTAAACGATTGACGTATAGGAATAATCAAAATACCAAATTGTGTGTATTTTTAAGCTGAATCCAATGGTCAAAATTAAAATTTGATTATTTCAAAAATTATATTTAAAAAGTTCAAAAAAAACCTTTTTTGGGGTACAAACCCCCCCCCCCAAAATACCCCTTTAGATAAAGCGATATGGCTGGTTTTCGAACTTACAATCATAAATGTTGCTTTACACGTTTATACCATACTTCATCAAAATCGGACCTTTTTACGAGAGTTATCGCACCCACGGACACATACACACACACACACATATATATATATATATATATATATATAATATGTATATATATAATATTATATATATAATATGTATATATATAATATGTATATATATATATATATATACAGTTACGAACGAATGGTGTTTTTGGGGTCTGGGAACCTCAAAACAAAAATTTACCATGGTCCCGGGCCGACTACGGTAATAGCTTCTTCCCTATAGGGGTTATTACCTAAAATCATTCAGTTTTGGAATCATTCAACAAATATCTGTAAACAGACAAGGACATTCTGTCTTTGTAAATAATTTATGTTCTAAAATAAAATAGCATGAAAAACTAAAAATGTCCGCACCAGTTATATTAACTACGGCGTGGATTACGCTGCGATGTTTAAATAACAAAGACATCCTTCTAATTAGTAACACTCGCTTGAGATTTGTTATGATAAACGACAGCTGAATTGTTTTATGACTACTGTCGCATTGCAATTAGTAATAAAACTGCAAAACGGAATGGAAAATAAATATTCCGTGTAGAAAACAGATTATATTATTATGAATACTTTTAAACTGTTGTGAGTTGTAAAAAGTGTTTTCCCTCAGTGAAAATAAGTTTATTTATTCTTATGTGTAAACCCCCAATTACTCCACAAATATTAAATGCACAGGATATATATTTCATTAAGTCTTTATACGAGCAGCGGTGCGGGTGCTGGCGCATGCTGTGTCTCTTGTACATTTAATTGTATTTTATGCCTTCAGGACTAAGTTAAAGACTGAAGTGGTTCTCAAACAGATTGAGCTTATTTTAAAATTAATAATCCGTCTAGCGGAGTGCTTTTGTTATTTCGAGGAGTGATCGACGAATGTAACTTTTGATAGTTTCCCTTTATAAAAAATACCTATTTTTAGAAGCACATTTTTAAATAACGCATTTAAATTAAACTATAGTGTATTTTTATGGTTTAATCGGAAAATGTTATCGCTGTAAAGAATACTATTTTCTCCATATTTAACGAAAACTGAGAACATTAACTGTAATACTCCCTTAAACATTTTTTTTGCACTGCCTAAAGCTGCGTAACACACACACCATTATACTAATACAGAAACTATCAATACATTTGCGGTCAACTTTCTATCCCCGCTTTAATTCAAAAGCTTTAAATAGTTTTTGTTTCTTTTTACGGTACTAAACTTTTACAAGATTTAGTTTCAAGTAAAATGTAATATACAAAGAGAAATAAGTTATTAAACAACGGGATAGCACGGAGGAAGGTATGTTACGGGACGAGTTGTTGCATGAATGCCAAGTTGTGAGCGGCAGATGGGCTACAGAGTTTGAAACATGTCTCAGCCGAGTTGCCTTGAAAAGCTTGCTGCTCATACAAGCGAACTCTAACATATGCCATTGCTACGTTATTGAATTTCCTTTTCGACGTTTCAAACGAGAATAAATACCTCTGTTTTATTCAAGTGTGGACGTTTCCTAATTGAGATCGCCATACAACCCCACAATGTTATTATTTTGCACCTCTTCACAACAACTTGTACATTGCATGGGTAATTACTGCTGTGTGTACATCAATTTGAAATATGTTGTTTACACAAGGTTACCACTTCCCCTTTAACAAACATATAATCTCGCAGCGACATGGAGATTGAGGTAGTAAATTAATTAGATCATCATTGTGTGAAGAACAGAAGGTGTTTATTGCTAGATTCGTTGTAACTTCTTTAAGTGGTCATAAAGCCACAACAGAAGCCTTCTTAGATTTTAATTTCTTATATTTGTGCTTTTTATTTTTACTTATTACAAAAAGTTAGATTAAGAAATTAGTACAGACATAAGTCCATCAATGGAAAAAATGCCTTGACCTTTCTGGGCGTGGATTTCGATTCAGTTGCGTAGAGTATTTAGATCTTGATATAGTTACTGACAACAACCCAAGCGAAGCTGAAGATGAATAAATAATTGTAAATAAAAACAAACCTTTTCTGCACTAATCTCTGTACGGATATAAACTCCTTACGTATCAAAAATGATGTCTTTGAAACAAAATAAATGTACTATCACTGATCAACATTTGTAACTATGCAGGTCATGAATGAAATTTTACTGCAGTAAAGGTAGTAAATGGCAGTTTCTAACCATTTATTGTCAAAATTTGCAATACTTAAATAAATATATTGTGCATCAAGAACAGTTTATCAAGGTAAATGTATTGTCAAAGGTGACAAAATGTAACATGTAGGACCATGGTGGAAGAAGAAAAGTAGGTATGCTATTGCTCAGGTTTGTAACGTCATTCGGGATGCAAGTCGGTACATTAGGTGAGCGCCGACTGTCAGCTGATTGTAAAAAAACATTGTATATCAACGAAGTGGCGTGACGTAGATGCGCAGGGTTGCTATTTTAGGCACTGGAGTATCACACCTAGTTTTCTTCTTTCACCATGATGTAGGACGATAAATACAAATCCATCCCTATGTAATGATCATAGTTCCAAACTGTGGTTACGTTTGACCACTAGTTACAGGTTTACATTTTACGAACGTTTTAACTGAGACCCTTTGGCTATGGGGGCGAACATCGACATTCTATAACTTTTTGGGCTCAACAATAGCAATATATAATCATGAAGGGTCGTAATCTAATGTCCCTTGCCAAATCACAAATGCATTTAGGGATGGATTTTTTTTAATTCTTATTACTTTTGACGCTAGAGAGCGAATACCCCCGTAGCAGCAAACCTGCGTACTCAGCGATTTTCCAATGCATATATATCTATATTAATACCACATAAAGCCACATACCAAGTTTCATCAATATACATTCATAAATAAACAATTTATGACATTTTAATTCTTCTCCATAAGAATATAACATGGCGGCTGAGTATGCAGGTTTGCTGAAGCTAGGAACACAAAAAATGGGGTTTTATACAAATATCAATATAACTCAACTAAGTAAAGCCACATACTCAATTTTATTGATTTATGTTCATAATTAAGGGAGATAACACGTTACTTATTCTCCATAAGAATAACAAGGGGGCTGAGTACGCAGGGAACTATCGGCCAAAAATATTTTGTATTCCAAATATCAATAGAACACAACGATATAAAGCAATATACCAAGTTTCATCAGGTTAAGTTGATAAATAAGCAAGATATACAATTTTTCTTATTCTCCATAAGAATAACATTGGACACCGTACTGTGTTTAGTACTTTCAATATCTCTGTAACCAATTGGCGTAGAGCAATGATCAAAACACCAAATTGTGCGTATTTTTAAGCTGATTCCAATGGGAAAAACTAAAATTTGACATTTTCAAAAATTATATGGAAAACTCAAAAACCCATTTTTGGAGTACAAACCCCCCCCACCAAAATACCCCTTATGATATTCGATCTGTCTGGTTTTCGAACTAAGTTATAGATGCTGGTTTACATGTTTATACCAAATGTTGTCAAAATCGGATTATATTTACGAGAGTTATCGTGCTCACGGACACATATATATATATACATATATATATACATTTTTGAACGAATGGTGTTTGTTGTCTGGGGACCTCAAAACTAAAAGTTATCATGGTCCCGGGCCTAGGTCTTACCATGCCGACTACGGTAATAGCTTCTTCCCTAAAGTGGAAATTCGATAAAAGGAAAGTGGACAGCAGGGGAAGACGGTCAGGTCGCCGCAGTCAGCTCGTCGTCAAAGGCTGCACTCTATTAGTCTGATGAGGCTTTCAACTCATGAAAAGCCTCCTGGAGACATTTATCGCACTAAGGCAACTCAAAATCAAAAGGCCTTCTCTAGAACGCCGCATACATGACTACATACTGGGTTTCTTACTTGCGCTTTTCATTAAGGCCGCTCAGGTGTTTGGTAAGTTACTGATCTTATATTTGAAACAAGAAAAACTAATCTTACTACTATAACGTATTCACTTATTTTTTAAATACATTATAAATGACTGTTCATACTCATGAAAAAAAGACTTATATTATTATTGTTGCGAAAGTCAATCCACCTGTAGATTAGAGCTTTTGAGCTTTGTAGAGTAGTTCTCGCAATCAAGCTAAGCTCAGTCCTCTTGCAGATAGAGCAGCATCATAGCCAGGTATAGTGGTTCTCGTGTTCAAGCTAAGCTCAACAAGAGAGCATCATAGCCAGGTATAGTGGTTCTCGCGTTCAAGCTAAGCTCAATCCTCTTGCAGATAGAGCAGCATCATAGCCAGGTATAGTGGTTCTCGTGTTCAAGCTAAGCTCAACAAGAGAGCATCATAGCCAGGTATAGTGGTTCTCGCGTTCAAGCTAAGCTCAATCTTCTTGCTAATAGAGCATCATAGCCAGGTTCTCGCGTTCAAGCTAAGCTCAATCCTCTTGCAGATAGAGCATCATAGCCAGGCATAGTGGTTCTCGCGTTCAAGTTAAGCTCAATCCTCTTGCAGATAATAGCATCATAGCCAGGTATAGTGGTTCTCGCGTTCAAGCTAAGCTCAATCATCTTGCAAATAGAGCATCATAGCCAGGTAAAGTGGTTCTCGCGTTCAAGCTAAGCTCAATCCTCTTGCAGATAGAGCATCATAGCCAGGTATAGTGGTTCTCGCGTTCAAGCTAAGCTCAGTCCTCTTGCAGATAGAGCAGCATCATAGCCAGGTATAGTGGTTCTCGCAATCAAGCTAAGCTCAGTCCTCTTGCAGATAGAGCAGCATCATAGCCAGGTATAGTGGTTCTCGTGTTCAAGCTAAGCTCAACAAGAGAGCATCATAGCCAGGTATAGTGGTTATCGCGTCCAAGCTAAGCTCAATCACCTTGCAGATAGACCATCATAGCCAGTTTTAGTGGTTCTCGCGTTCAAGGTAAGCTCAATCCTCTTGCTAATAGAGCATCATAGCCAGGCATAGTGGTTCTCGCGTTCAAGCTAAGCTCAATCCTCTTGCAAATAGAGCATCATAGCCACGTATAGTGGTTCTTGCGTTTAAGCTAAGCTCAACAATCGTGTATCGATACAGCTTCATAGCTTGGCAGAGTCGGTTTCGGATTAATTTAAAAGGCTAATTTTAGGAATATATTAAAATTAAACTTTTTTCTTCTTCACCACAATGATATTAAAATCCGCATTCGCATTTCTTCAGTATACACTTAGTTACGATCAGTTTTCGATATTATTTATTCATAAATATGTATTTTCAGGTTAGAAAATTACGTTTTTACAATAACAATAATTACATAAGAAGTTATAGTGTGTGCATCTCTATTTCATTCTGCAATTTATCGTCATAGTTGTAAGTAATAAGTAATAATCTAATAATATTTAGGTTTATTTTATATTAAATTGTGACCTTCCATAGGCCAGGGGCGATATTAGATTGCCCTACGTCCCTACTTCGAATGCAATGAGGGACTAATGCCAACACGGTGCTATTTTCGATGGGGAATTTACAAAGACACGACTTGTCTAACCCAGCGGCCTGTGTTTGACACCACGTTTTATATTGCGTTTTATGTGGCTTTAAATTAAAACGAGACATCTGGTTACTTACTTCTCACACTCGGTTATTTATGAAACAGATCAGATGCACAAGATTTGTATTTATTAATTGACAATTTATTTGCCTAATAGACTAATTAAGGCGTTTCGTTATTTTTTAGATCTTGCAGTTTGGATAGATGTGATTTTTACACATTTCGGCAAGCATTTGAACCCGTTTATTAAGTTTTCGAAAACAGTTTAATACTATTTGTAACATTTAAAATCTAGAACTTGCATAGCTCAAGACGTCGTTGACGTCGTTAAGTTTGTTACTCTTATTTATCGACACCACAATACGAATAACATTATTTCCTTTAACAAACCTGAAAACAGTAAACTTACCAATCATTAATCACTAGGTTGTATTATGAAATAATTTGGTTTAGTTAAATTTTGTTGGTTACAGGCAAGTCAGTGGTTTGAAATTACAAAGATATATAAACACTTTTAACTCCTAGTCAGTGGCGTAACTGCCGGGGCCTTTGATGTGGGGGGGCATAGGCCTAGGGGGCAGAAGTAAAAGCTCTGGCGGTGGCAGAAGTCTAGCAATCATTTATGATCCATCTTCATGCCAAGATATAAAAAAACTCTAAATTAGAATCTAGAGAATGAGTGAATATGGTGCTGTATGTCTTCGTCATTCTTAGTTATACTATATTAACATTGAGAAGTAGTAGTTTAGTATGTAATTTTTAATTAACACAATTACAGTTGCTTCGTGAATTCCAATGGTGTCCCAACCCTACCACGGAACGAAAATGGTTTCAACATTTTTTTTGGTGGCTTGACATTTCTTATAATTTTGTTATTTGTTTAGGAATTTAACATCAAAATCGTTAGTTAATGCAATTCTCAAACTGTTTTTAACTGGAATTTTAAAGAAGTTTGTATGCCTACACACATTTTAATACCACATTTCATTATTTTGTTTTCAAACCGTTTCTGGCATAAACAAAATTACATTAGGACAGATCAACAGAAAACTAAACAGAAAGATTATACATTATATAATGAATTAAGTTTTCTATATAAGCCTCCCTTCCCTCCTCACCGCCTTATAACAAGTAAACACATTGATTCGAGAGTAGTGTATTACGAAATTTCCCATTAAAACTTCATTGTTCAAAAATTCTAACTTCAAAAATAAACTGCTACGAGTTTATGGATGTACATTTTAGCGAATTTCCCCTATAGGGAAGAAGCTATTACCGTAGTCGGCATGGTAAGACCTAGGCCCGGGACCATGATAACTTTTCGTTTTGAGGTCCCCAGACCCCAAAAACACCATTCGTTCGAAACTGTATATATATATATATATGTATATATATATATATATATATATATATGTGTGTGTGTGTGTGTCTGTGGGTGCGATAACTCTCGTAAAAATAATCCGATTTTGACGAAATTTGGTATAAGCGTGTAAAGCAGCATTTATGACTTTAAGTTCGAAAACCAGACAGATCGGACTATCCAAAGGGGTATTTTGGGGGGGTTTTGTACCCAAAAAATGGGTTTTTTGAGTTTTCTACATATAATTTTTGAAAAGTCAAATTTTAGTTTCTTTCATTGGAATTAGCTTAAAAAGACGCACAATTTGGTGTTTTGATCATTGCTCTACGTCAAATGGTTACAGAGATATTAAAAGTGTTAAACACAGTACGTTGTCCAATGCTATTCTTATGGAGAATAAGAAAAAAATTATAGCTCGCTTATTTATGAACGTATTCTAACAAAACTTGGTATATGGTTTCATCTGGTTGTGGTCTATTGTTATATTCACAAAAACCCGATTTTTACCAATAATTCCCGTAGCAGCAAACCTGCGTCCTCACCCCCCATGTTATTCTTATGGAGAATAAGTAAAATGTATCCCTTAATTATGAAAATAAATTAATAAAACTTGGAATGTTGGTTCACCTAATTGAGTTCTATTGATATTTGCATAAAAACCCATTTTTGTGTTCCTTATTGCAGCAAACCTGCGTACTCATCTCCCAAGTTATTCTTATGGAGAATAATCAAAATGGCATATACCGCTTATTTATGAATTTATATTGATGAAACTTGGTATGTGGCTTCACCTAGTTGAGTAATATTGATATTTACAAGAAACCCTATATTTGTTGTTTTTTGTAGCAGCAAACCTGCGTACTCATCCCCAATGTTATTGTTATAGAGAATAATTCAAATTTGATATATCGCTTATTTTTGAAAATATTTTTATGAAACTTGGTATGCGGCTTTATGTGGTATTAAGACTTATATTTTGCATTGTAAATTCGCTGAGTACGCAGGTTTGCTGCGACGGGGGTATTTAAATATATGATACCTACAAAGTCAAATTAACTCTACAACATAAACTAATTTATTCGATTTGAACAATAATTGTTTTCAATTACTGTAGTTAGTTTAAAATAATGGACACAGAATACTTTACCAGTGTCGAAACGTTCGACAAACGACGTGTCAATTAATTGAATTCATTATGTAATACATGGACTCTTATTGACTTTGTAGTCACAATGGCGCAGTTGTTTTACTAACTATCTTGTTAATGAAAAAAATAATTGTTTGTTTCGCTTTTATAATATATCGGATGTTGTATTGTGGAATTTTTCATGTTTGATTAAACGTGTTTATTCAGTTTGCTTGTGGAAATCCACCTTAAGTAAATATAATTAGAGGTTAAACTTACGGGTTATCATTATTAGAAGCGTTATGGGAACAGTAATACCCAGCCGATGAGCAGTATCCAGCGAGTATGTGACGGTCGTGCCTTTGTACACTTCCACTTTGATGGAATTGCTATTTGCTGATTTTGCTACTGAACTGATCGTGCTAGTCATGTATAAACGTTGCAGTTAGGCTGTTTGACGGTAAATCGTTGCACATTGTATGAAACGAAGTTCCACAGTGGAGTTCAACAAGTTCACCATACTTGTTAAAGGTTCTCGTGTATCGTTTGCAGTATAATTCTTTTTATTACATGTTGTAGTAATGACTTCATTCTTAATTAAGAACAGATTCAACGACCACTCTGCCTGCAAAAGTTCTAGATTTGCATGCCAATGTGTTTTTTTTAATTGCATAACATGTACCTGTAATCTTAGCGATGATTAATATTTTATTTTGTTAAATATATGAATTATTTTTATTTTATGTTAAAACTATGTAAACAAAATCATTATTTTACTTCCAGCGTAAGTAAGAGTTCTCTGGAAAATTAAAATATGTAAAAGAGAGCTTGACGTTGTTCTATCGTTACAAGATATGTTCATTTTTACTAAGCTCCGCAAAAACAACTCGCTCTTGCTGGAGTAATTAAAAGAATTTATTTATTTTTGTTCTACGGTTTTCCGTAAAATACCTCTAAAAATAGTATTTTATATTTATGTTTTGAATCAAACACAAGCCTTTGTCCTCTAGATGTGCCTTTTGGAGGTTTGACAAATATTCACTTTCAGGGTTCCTCCCCATCGTATTTTAATAGTTAAATGTTAGTTGGTTTAATTAATTGTATCTATTAAGCCACACATGGAAGTTAACTGAAGTGACCTTCATACAGTTTTAAAATGACAATTCACGACGAAAACCTTTTTAAGTTGTGAATTTTCTCAAGTTAGACATAAAACCTGGACAATACAACTCCGCTGATACATGTTTCAAACCCAGCCCAAACTTTGCAATCGCGCGTCAGATCTCTCCCCTTGCCTGCAGACATATTATTCTATTTCAATATTAAATTTCTTTTTCATCGCTCCCTATTGACATTTGACTTGTAAATTGTATAGGACGTTCACAGTCCAAGAAGTAAGAACAGATTCCATCACAATATGTGTTTGCAGTCCTGAACGCTAGGGTAGAATTACAACTTTGGTTCTATTTCCAATGTAACTTCTTTAGCGCTCCAATGGTAATCTGCCGACCGAAAAGAGAGCATTGAGAAGTCAAAATGTTCACAGTGTCGGTACCAATAAAAGGCCACGTGACACCAAACAGCGGCGCTGTAACGTGCAAAATATCGACAAATGTCTATCTACGGGCGATAAAAAGCTGTACAGCTACAGTTGACCGATAATGTATACGACCTACGTGCTTTGAACACTCTCTGATTGAAAAAAAAACTTGGAATTAATTCGTACACAAACTATTTTTATCTTTCATGATTTATATGGCAATTTTTACATTTATTTTTAAGATGATTTTGGTTTATTATATTGAAGTTTTGAAACACCCATTTAATATATGTTATTTTAAATTAAAATAGGCTAGTTCACTTGACTTTGATAAAGCTACTTAAATCATTCCTAAAACTGGGAGAGTGGTAAGGGTTTACCGAGCTTTGCCATGTCAATAATTTTAAACGACTAGCGAAAATATTCACACCAAACTTACAAGGACATCTTTTAACCAGAGTTTTGAGTAACAGCAGCGTTGTTATTATACAATTATTTTTTTTGCGTAATAAAGTAGGATAATCTTCTGCATCAGTATTTTAAGTCAACATACATTAGTTATAGATATTTTTGGGCATATCGCTAGCTCAAGAGTTAGCGTCTTGGACTTCGGTTCAAGGGGTTACGGGTCCAAATACCGGGGTGCCCACACAGATTTGAGGGGTTTGGACCGCTTTCCCTTACAAGCGTTTGTTGTGCTCTCGTAACCGCAGGCGTTGAAATACAAAAAAAGATTGATTTAGAAGACCGTTTTTGTAAAATACAAAAGTAATTGCTCTGTAAAACTGTAAAATCATTGATCTTAGTTATTGAAAATATATAGTTGTGCAGGTGTTAAAGTGTTGTCAAATCTGAGCTTGGAAATTATTTTTCTGAAATTCATTAACGTTTAAACTTTATTGTTTACATTGTAAGACTTAACGGGACAACTCATATCGCTTTATGTGGAATCAACACTACCAACATTAACGACGAAACTCTCACGTCGCTGCTGCATCCATCACGCTCGCCTGTAAACTTTATTATATAATATCCCACGAGGGTCGACTAACAACCAGGGGCGTTAAGTAACGACCGGTTAACGTGTAAAATGTAATGAACACGCGGTTAACTCTGGGGTTTAGAGGTATCTTGCTGGGTATGCCATCAATAAACTAACACCGAGCTTATCGGGACCGGCCATATTGTATGTTGTGTCCAAGGGAGGATATTTTGCACCATCGTTGCTGTAGAGGGTATAGATGCATACACTAGGTTTGAAAATGTGTGGTTAAAACCAGTATTTTTGTGTTTTACTACAGGTGCTCACTTACTTAAACTTATTGCAGTCATCTTCGGTTCGTAACAAATTAAAATAAATAAACCTGTTCAGAAATTTAAAAAAATATAATTTACAATGTATTTGTAATTTATAACTTCTAAAGTATATGTGAAATCTTTATCTAAAAGTGCAGGTCATAAAAATCGCTATTTTGTGGCAGCATGGACATGGTGTGTGGTCGATTTTCTTGGTTTTAAAAATGTCTCCAAGCATTCCAGTTTTTCAGGTTAATCTTGGGCTGGTAATTTTCGTAAATAAACACAAACTTTTAATTTAATTTAGGTTACTGGCTTTCTTCGAACTAGATTAAATTTTGCATTATTTATTACTTATATACCTCCGCAGACAATGTTTTTTTTCCTTTGATTATGTTGTAAACACGATACAATTTCAAGTTGAAGTTATATTTATGCTTCCGATTGGTTTATAATAAATTACCTCACGACGAACGTCATCTGAACTGAAGCTGCTAGCTAATTGCATTGTAACATTAACTAAGCAAGTTTGCAGTTATTTTACGCCAAATAATATAACGGTTTCATTCAAGTGTTTCGACTGGTTTTGACACTTTAACTACAGCAGACGGATTGTTTCAAACTGTGGCAATCGCTTTCCATCTGTGGCGGGAAAGTTTCATGCAATTCATTCCATAACGGGTTTCCAGGCTCCAAATAGTTATTGGAACTTTCATCTATTACATTTTTTAACCATACCGACGCGTTATTCAACTATGTTTTAACGTATTTCAATAAAAAAATAACGTTGAATTTTATTAGTTTTCTTTGTTTACGAAAAAAGGTTGTTCCACTGTGACACTGTACGCTAATATGATCGCCACAAAGGGCAAAGTTACATGTTTGCTGGTGTTTACAGAAGCATATAGTTCATTCCCAGCTCTTACACCCGTCTGTATTGGTGAATGTGTGTAGTGCGCGCGCCCGTGTGTGCGTGTGAGAGAGCGTGTATGTATTCACGAGGAGGAAGGTGGAGTTTCATCCAGTGTTCACACTCCTTTCATGTTTGATGTTCCAAAAATGTTTAAGTGTACTTTATCTCCCATTTAAATAGTTTTCCGTTTCCCTCGTACCTTTCATAATTTTAGTAAACTTAAATCAGCCGTTATTTATAAAGGATATTTATTTACGACTATGTACCTATCCCTAAGAATTCAGTTTGACGTATCAAAAGAAACTATCAAACCCAGATATACCTCTCCCAAGAGTGTAGATTTTCCTAGAAAGATAATCACCGAACACGTTAGAAATAAAATATTCTCACCTTATAGCGTTAGAAAATATTTTCATATTTAAATATAAAACAATTATATTACACGCAAATAAATAATATTCTCTAGCAGATGCAACAAGGAAGCTATTTCCCTGGAACGCTTATCTCAGTGAAATAGTAATCTTAAACGGCGTAAGCTTCTAAGTACGTAGTTGGATTAAACGGTGGGATTTGCTCTTTACATATGCGAGGGTGTAAGTTTTACACTTTAGTGATACTATTTAACTCAGTGACCTTTGTTTGTCTAACTAAACAAGTTGGCTTCTGAGTCCCAAAATTATTTTGTAGTTTAATTTAAATCGGTTTTAAGGTGTAATTATTTTCAACGTGGTTTGATAATTTAAATTTATTTGAGATTGAACCTTTGTGGGCGGTTTTGACGCCGAAGGTCAAAGGGCGCAGTGACGTCTGTTTGCAGCCTGTACACCGCCTTTGTGGCCACTTCGATATCGGCCATCGGGTAGGAGGCTAACGATAATCGATAAGCCACAGATAAACTGTCAGTTCACATCTGGCCGGGAGACCTTGCACAATCTCTTACATAAAGCAAGTAAACGATCAAAAGGATAGTTTGTAATAGCCGGCTGAATTGTAGAATTCTACTACACCGGTTAAGTGTTAACACTGTTTTATCTCTGACACATAGTTGTAGTTGGAACAACAAATCACTTAACTTCAAAAGGAAAATGAAAAAAGAGTTCGTTAACTTTTATTGTTAAAGTAAAAATTGTGGGTTCGGCTTCGAGGGAGTTGTACCTGTGCCTTATTATTCAAGAATTACTTAATAGGTTATTTAATCAAGCTTTTTCAAATTTAATTTTCCTAATCTGTAACTCACGTCAGACATAAATTTGTAATGGTTAACAGGAAATTTAATTCGTGATGACTTTAACACTTTATTTTCAAAACCATACAGCTTTCTTTTATTATATCTATTATTCACTTTTCCAATTTTTTATTCTTATATCTACATTTTTGCTGATTAATGTTGCTTTTTAAATTGTTTAAGTACACATACAACATGTCTTAATAATAATAATTTCAAACTGTACTGCAAATTAATACAACAATTTTATTTTCGCCATAAGGCTTTATATTTTAAACGTGTTCAAAATATTAAACTCATTAATTCAAACCCGACTTTTTAAATATCTTCAAGAGTTTAATACTTACTGTTTAGTTCAGTTACACTTACTCCTTCCAAACAATTAATCCCTCGTGACATCAAATATTTTAAATATAAAAAAATAAATACACATTCGTATGTTTTATCACGTGTACCAATGCTTCTACAGCTTATTTCCTGAGGTGTCCAGCCCCGAGCGCGGCCTGAGTGCGAGGTACATGCACGTACGCGCGCTCATGTACTAGGAGCGGACGTGTATTTGTCAACATGCGATATTGCGTTGTGGCCCATTCTCCGCCGTCGCGCCGCGCCGTGTCGGCACAAATATCACGCACTCGCTTATAGCCACTGTCGAGCCTCGAATAACGTTTTCTCCTTGGATTAAAAAGTGCAAATCCCGTCCAATTGTGTGTGACCTTTTTTGTGGCAATTTCCCAACGCGTTTAATTGTTGAATTGATTTTATGTCGGTTTTGTAATGTTTAAGATAAAAGGTGGAGTACGAAGTTTAGTTTAATTTAGTCTGTATTTGTAACTAGTACGTTATATAAAGTAGGCTATATCCCGAAATGTTTTTATTTTCAAATTTATAATTTTATACTCCTAGACAGTTATTAATTAGCATTTTTACATATTTTCCCTAAGTTTAGCTGACATGTAATATTAAAGCATCATAATGGTCATAATGAATGATATAATATAAATTTTTAGTCTAATATTTAGAGCATTATCCATTTCGTGGCGGTAAAATGTTCAGTTAGTTAATTGAGTATCTGGGGGCCGAGCTTTTCTCAGGGGAAGGCCAGTAGTTTGTTTAGATGACTTGGAGTAATATTTCACAACTTCCCCCTGCTGATAATCAGAAAAGTATAACTAATTTGCCTCTTTTCTGCAGCTTTAAGATCACTTCAGTTTATAGCTCAATGTCCCTTTGATTTATTTTACTACTCTTTGTATGTAATCTTCACTAAAATATTCTAATTTCTGCTCTCAGGAAATCACATGTTAATAATCATAAACAACATGAATATTACTTTGACAGTTCTCTGGTTGATTATGAACAGCTGTTACAATTCTTTTGTTTTGATTTGAAACTTCATTAGCCCAATGTTATTTTTTAAAATTTTCCATTTTAGTTTTTTTACATTATTTGAATTTTCCTGGGGATGAGGCCTATCTAGAACTTATTTTTATCCCAGAAATTAGTTATTTCGAACATTTGAAGGAAATCGTTGGAGCAGTTTTTGAGATCAGTGTCGCAAGCAAGCAAGCAAGCAAGCAATCAAACCTTACTCATATTAGAGTGTAGAATATATTTTACAGTTGTGTGAACCAAATCTTCATTGAATCCCAAGGAAATTTCCAAAAGGTTTAAAAACGTAAATATTGAGTATTTTTTTATAGTAAAAACACAAAGAAGTGGCTAAAAGCGAAATTCAGTATTTTAAAACTAATTTTTAATTCAAAATTAATGTGGTAAAAATACTTGCCAACTATGTATCCAAATACAAAAGCATATATATGCATGGACAATGTGGTCCATGTCTCTCAAATGTCCACTATTTAATTTTATCCAATACAGTTTCATCTCACATTAACATCGTTTGACATTAGGCTTAGAACCGTCGCTTGGTCAGAAGGGCTGTTTACCCGTGTGAAGGGAAGGGTTATTTACTCACACCCCTGCCCCCTGCTCCCTGCCCCCCTTGGCCCCCCCACTACCGCAGCTCATTCGGATCTCATTTAACCTGACCCTCTTGATACAACCTCTTGAGCGCTGGTCAAGGGTTTGATGAAGAGGAAGCGCGTGGAGGAAAAGAAAGAGAATTACCTCTGCACGATATTTTGTTTAGTAAATTTAAAACCGCAGTATTTTTTCGGAGCATGTACTGTACAACAGCTATTGTTGAACATACTAAAAGTGTATTACCCAGCTGATTCAGTAGCATTTAAATGAAGAGCTCAGTTACTAATATAAAACATGTTTTGCTAAGTTTTACTTGTCGATATCTCGCCAGCATTTATTTGTATTCCTTAACTTTCTGTTAGGTTATACATTGTAGAATAATGCCTACATGCCAATGCTAAATAATAAGAAAAATTTGCATCATTATAAACCTTCTTTGTTTAAAATTAAAGTAATAAAGTAATAACTTCTAAATAACATTAACCACGTAATTAAAACATTAACAATTAAAAGTGCAAGCTCAGCATAGTAGTTTGTTTACAGTCTTTTCCGAAATTTGTTCAGGCCCGGATTCAGATAAACTCAAAACTGTATAGTTTTCTTACATAGTGTTTATGTAAATTAATTTTGGTTTTGCTAATGCTTTTAATGTTTAAGTGAAACAGGGGTAACTCCCTTGGTTGGGCCGGTGCGCGGAATTTCAACCACATAATTTATCGTAGAGAACATAGGATTGGCAGTTCACCATCTTTTAAACTTAAGAACACAAAAACGATAACTGCTCAGAATATATAGTAATTGTTAAATCATTTAAAACAGTTATATTCTTTTAAGTTATAAGGATTTAAAAATAATATATGTAACAAACTATACGTTTTAATATTATGAGAGAAGTGTTAATCTGTGGACTTTTCATTTCCACTTGTGCACCTTTCCGTACGACCGCTCTACAGTTGTGTAACAATAATGAAAAACTCGTAATTAAAATTGGATTTATGTAAAATGGCACTCCAAGTTGTTCAGCCAATTTTCATATATTTCCCAGTTTAATTGTTGTACCGTTATCCGGCTCAGCACTATGACTTTGTTTTATTTAATTATGTTATATTTAGTGTTTTTTTATGTCAATTAGCTATATAACTTATGTCAATCCCATTTACGAATTTAAATCTAATTGTGCCTCTTTAATAACATCCATGACCACTAGAGTTGACCATTAACTGTTGCTCCTTGTTTATTGACACCTGAAGTTGAGAGGCTCTGCTTGCGGTGGCAAGACACTATTTTACATTTGCCCTCCGGGGAAAATTTGACTTTCAAATAAGGTACTCAAGAGCCCTTCGCCGAAAATTGCGCATTTGTCTGGTGCATATATTGTATTTAAACGAGTGAAGATAGTACAATAGTTTACTCCAGTAGGTTAAACGAAAAGGGAGCTAAGGAGTTTGTTTAGTTGGAAATTTTTCCTTATTTTAATGACAACGCAACAGTAAACTTGCAGCTCTATTTTTTTTACTTATTCTGAATCTCAAATATGTCAGCATGCGAGTTTCTCTATATTAAAAACTCTATTTCTAGAATGTAAGTAATAAAATGGGAAATCCGCCGCGCCAAATTTAGATATGCTATCGTAACAAACACCTAACATATTTCATATTAAAAACTTCATTAGGATTCCGACATATGTGAAATCTCAGAAAACGTACAAAATTATCTCGGGGCTACACCCCACTGGCCCAAAGATTTCAATTTTATCATGGCAGATGATAACTAGCTTTATTGGGAAAGGGGATTCCCAATACGTCAGTACGTCAGTCGTAAAAGTTCATTCACAGAATGCAGCACACACATTAGTTTTCACTCACCATGAATCTTCTCAATGTAAGTGGGATGACCAGAGCTAGTTGTTTAAATCCTACGTCACATTTGAAAAATATTGGTAAGAGTGAGAAAAATACTTTGGAAGCAACTGAGACACCAAAACTTTGGGCAGAGTAAAATCTTCCTCGAAGAGAATGGCATCAGTAAGCGTTTCCTTATGCTACTTAATTTACCCAATTGACGCTAAACAATAATAAAAAAGATAATAATACAAAAACATTTTAGTTTTAGAAGCTGATTCAAATGATAACAATAACAATCTATTACCAGTAATCTCATGAAAATACTTAAAAGAAACTAATACGAACAATGAAAAATGTATGTTTGAAAAGTTATTTATGTATTAAGAGCCTAGAGTTCCGCTTCGCGTCGTGGAGTACCAATTTTCCTGAAGCGAGAAAGACACTTTACACTCGTATCACATACGCTATATTTCCTACATTGCAATGTTATATACCACACAACATACAACATTTCAATTTCATCCATGTTTAATGAATTCACGATATTGATGTTATAAATACTGAGTCTGTTAGTTTGGGCCAAAACAACAATCTATCAGCTTTTTACCACCTTCAGCAAGCGGAAAAGTTGGTCGCTGCGAGCGGAAAAAATGGTTCGCTCAGTAAACAGAAAACAGTTGTTTTACCAAGTGTTTTTAGATCGTAAAGAAGCACTTTAGACAGGGTTTTAGGACAAAATTATTTATCATTAAGTAAATGTTGTTGCTAAATACAAACTATAAATAATGCTATTGTATGACACCATACGTTTACGACCTTTGTAAGGTAGTTAACTAACCTTGTCTCCTGATGGGGCATACTGTACGGACTGATTTTACTCTCGAGTGTTATAGCACTAGCGGTAGTGCTGGCCTCACTGGTGTTGCGGGTCGTTTCACAAGTTACAGCCAAGGCCGTAAGGTTAACACAACATTACTGTTCCTGCCATCAGCATTCCTCAGTTCGGTAGTAATTTACTTTATTACGCTTTTCGTCGTGAGCTTTGTTCGTACAAATTTGTTTGTAAATAAAAATACTAAGTTTTAGAAAAGAATGTGAAGTTGAAGTGATTCAAGTAGTTACGATATAATAATTCAGAGTATTCATAATGAAACTATTTATATCTGTTTAATATGACTCGTGACAATATGATAAGTTTTTGCACTAAAAAGTCGTAATTGTTGTTATATAAAAGTTAGTCTGTTTAATGAGCTCATTAGCTTCATTGTGTCCTCTTTAAAAAATTGTATACTGATTTTTACTGTCATAAATAAGTAGATATAATAAGGATTTCAGCTGTTTTAAACCTCTGCATGCTCTCTCTCATATTCTGTTGGCGTTCTTATATTTATGGTTACAATAGTTTATTCAATATTTCACTACACAATGCAGCACTGTTGTAATGTCTTCTCTCAAAATCTATTCACTTATTGGTAACCGTAAGTTTTTATCAGAATAACCGACCTAAGAATTAGGCAGCTAAGTTTGTATTAAATCAGACTACCAACCTACGTCATCGTCAGTTCTGCATTACGTTAAAGGCTGAAGCTTCGGAGATTCTGTTCTCAAATATTTCATCACCATTAAATTGTTGAACAAGATATTATCTGATAGTAAATTACAACAGGATTGTCGGTCCTGATCCTGAAAATCAAGAACTTGTTAACGGTATAAGGCGTTTATTTTGTACAAAAGAAAAGCCAAGGGCTGAGTTTTAAAATACCCAGCTTTATGACACGTTAAACATTTTGGTCCCAAAACAACCCTTTTGGCTTATATTTGACGCTTTTGAAACAATAACACCTCACAAGAGACCCGCCCTGTTATAGCAGAGCGTGTTGCCACTCATTTATATGCAAACTGCGTTCGTCGCCCGACATAAACTTATCTGCATCACTAGAAGAGCTGGACCAGTGATTTTTTTAATCTTCCAAAGTAAAAATAATGGAAATACAAATATTTAAAAAATAATATATTACTATTCAAGTTGGAAATACAGAAAAAGTGTGTTTGTCAAAACCAATGATGTATAAATGTATACACATCATGTTTACTTAGACAGGGATTTGGTTATAATGAAAAACCCCTTACGAAAAACAGTTTGCAAATAATCAGTAGGGCCTATGGAATTTAACAAATGAAGACACATTTTTTATCTCATTCTTCATAATATTGACGGGTTTACCATACTACTGATAACCTTTGTGAAAAATAGTTTTTAAGAATATAAAGATGTGTTATTTCGTTTAAAGACTGCGTAAAGTTATTTAAAGACAATATTAACAACAATTTGTGACAGTTATCTTATATGTTTTTAAAGCTGAGCGTGTGATAATGTTTAATAGCGGTGGCACCAAATCAGCAGTTATTTTCGCTTGGTAGCGCCCAGCCGCTTGCTCAGCACCCAGCTGCTCTACTGCTTGGCTAAATTATATAAGCCTCAGCACATTAGATACAGCGCGAGTAACGCCTACAATATTTATACTTTTTAAATACCTAGGTTCGTTTGTTATCTAGAAATGAAATACCCCGTAGCAGCAAACCTGCGTACTCAGCGAATTTCCAATGCATATATATGTATCTTAATACCACATTAAGGCACATGCGAAGTTTCATCAATATACATTCATAAATAAACGATTTATGAATTTAATTATTCTCCATAACAATAACATGGCGGCTGAGTATGCAGGGTTGCTGAAGCAAGGAGCACAAAAAATGGGGTTTTATACAAATATCAATATAACTCAAGAAGATAAAGCCACATGCCACATTTTATTAATTTATGTTCATAACTAAGGGAGATAACAGCCTACTTATTCTCCATTAGAATAACATGGGAGCTGAGTACGCAGGTTTGCTGTTACGGTAACTATCGGCCAAAAATTTTTTTAGTGCAAATATCAAAAGACAACGATATGTACTAAGTTTCATCAGGATAAGTTGATAAATAAGCGAGATATACAATTTTTCTTATTCTCCATCATAATAACATTGGAAAACGCTGTGTTTAGCACTTTCATTATCTCTGTAACCATTTGACCTAGAGCAATGATCAAAAGACCAAATTGTGCGTCTTTTTAAGCTGATTCCAATGGGAAAAAACCTGTTTAAAAATTATATGTAAAAAACTCAAAAACCCATTATTGGGGTACAACACCCCCCAAAATACCCTTTCGGATAGATCGACCTGTCTGGTTTTCGAACTTAAAGTCATAAATGCTCCTTTACACGTTTATACCAAATTTCGTCAAAATCGGACTACTTTTACGAGAGTTATCGTGCTCACAGACATATATATATATATACAGTTTTGAAAGAATGGTGTTTTTGGCATCTGGGGACCTCAAAACAAAAAGTTATCATGGTCCCGGGCCTAGGTCTTACCATTCCGACTACGGTAATAGCTTCTTCTCTATAGGGTAAATTCGCTAAAAGTCATTTAGAATTTTTGTTTTACTAAATGTATTGTCATTAGGTAAGAATAGACATTAGAATAAATGTAGCCTTATTATTTGGGGTTCACATTTGTCATTAAAATACATCTAAACACAATATGTTAGAGGCAGTACGCAAAAACACAATCTAATCATGATTCAAGGCTTTAATAAAAAAGTATATACACAATATTCAGGAAGTATTTCGATCCATAACATTACCACAAAAACAGGCAGCTATGCGTTAATCAGCATACTGCAGAGGTAATAAACAGAATGTTAACTACAACGTATATAATCCAGGAAGATCTCGTAATCAAAGTTATACATATTTTACTGTAAATTAACTTTGCATGTATACACTTGTATAAAATTGTATTTTACAGATTATATTTTTTATACTTGTTGACACAAAACTTTGTGTGCATACTGCAACATTCTAAAGTATGCTTTTATTCAAAGCAACTTTTTGGTATCAACAGTGGTTAAAAGAGTCCCCATTATTTCCAATAAAGCTCCAAGTTAGATTACAACTCGAGACCGCAGTGAAATTACTCTGCATTAGGGACGGCCTTATAACGATTGTTAACCCTAGCACTTGAATTCGCCGACATAAATAGTAATAAACCGCGGGCTAATGGGGTAATGGAGGGTCATAAAGCTCATGCTTCGGATCCAGGCCGGTAATAAATGCGTTCCAGACCATGGAGGCGGTTTAGTTGTTGCTCTGGTAAACAACGCTTAGCTAATTCAAGTTTTCTTTTTTTATGAAAATTGATTTCCCCACATCAATAGAGTTCAGGTTCAACAACGAAAACGATGATTCGATTTGTAAAGACTTTTATTGGAACAGTAGTTTTAAGAGGGAGAACCACTTACTTTTGAAGCTAGTGATATTTGTTTAGCTTGTGGGCCAAAACTGAGATAAGAGGCACAATATTTCAGTTACAAAATGTTTAGTGAGTATAAATTAATGCTTTATAGAAATTAGGGATTGTAGAAACGTGCAAAGTAAATTAAGTAACAGGTATATCCCTAAAACCTCCTAGCAATTTTTTTTTTGTTAGGTAAAAATCTAAAAAAAGATCAATGAGGGTTAATTTATAAATCACGGTTGTTATGCATTTACCTCAAATGCAAAAAGTTATAGTTTCAGCCCTAATACTAAGGTCAACCACGAAATTTCACTTTTATAAATGGTCATAAAAACATGGAACCATGGAAAGTTGCTGCTATAACCAACCTCAAATGCCAATCTATATCTAAGTTTTTCATAAAATCCTTACCACCAGGGGCATAATTATTGGGGGTTATTATTTTTTTAAAATTAAAATTACCTTTCTTTAAGAATGTGAAAAATAAAAACTAACATGTCTAATAATAAAAAAATCCTGTTAATTAATACAATTCCGCAAAAAAACGAGTAGGTTGGAGGAAGATGAGCCATTGTAAAGACAATAAAATCAATAATATGTCAAAATTGTAGCCTAAATAACGAAAAGGATATAATGAGTTGTTGTATGGATGAAGTTGCACGAATGTCAAGTTGGGGAATAACCGATGAGGGCAGAGTTTGAAACTCATCTCAGTTGAGTTGCGCGGGCGAGTTATTAGACTTCACTTGAGTTTTAAATCCGGCTTTGTTTTATGTATTGTTTTTATTTGTCGTCGTTCCCAGTGGTTAAAAGATAAATTGTTCGTCTTGAAATATATTTTAACTGTCTTGAAATATAATTTACTGGTTTTTCAACTGCGATCTTTTAAGAATTTGCATAGTTTTCGTTCACTTCCAAACTTGTACACAAGCCTTTATAGTCATAACTGAACAAGACATTTCTATAGGACGATCCTAATACGTTCTATTGCTATTTCGTACTTCTTTCTATCATACAATGTATCTAGGGATCAAGCTTTAGTCGTAGAAGACCATCCAGTTTACTAGAATTAACAAAAACAACCTCAATACGCATTTTTTTAACTAAAATTCTCGGCTTAAGTCTCATTGCGAGTACAATTTTCAAATAAACTAGAGTGATTTGTCACCACCCTTTCATGTCGATCAGGTTTACCTTGCTCATTTGCCTCTGTTTTGCAAGTTTAACGCCACTCCAGTTGTTATAACTCAGTGTTCCGTTAAGCTTTAAAGTATTAATTTTAAAAACACACATTTAATTAATTTGATATATATCCACCTTACAATTTCCATTCAATTATTCTAACTACTGTCCTTAGGAATCCACATGAAGATATTTAAGACCTTTGACAGTTCACTATTCTTAACCATTACAATTATTTTGTTAAAATATTAAACTCCATAAACCATAGTACATAGTACATAGTTTATTTGTTTAAATTTGTTTACATAGTTAGATTTTTTCTGTGAATGAGACCTGTTTAAAATGTATTCGTACCCCAGAAATTAGTAACCAACCAACCAAAAAAACCTTTCTCATATTAGAGTGTAGGATAATCCAATAATCAGTTTTTCATATTTTATCTTCCACGCTATTATAAATACTTTAAATTTTAACAGTAAAAGTGGCGTTTAAAAAAACAATTCACATAACATGTCGTATGTGTACTTAAACATATATATGTTTTTTTAATTACGGTACATGCGAATTACTACCTAACTGCAAATTAACATCATTCATCATTCTGGCACTGGCATTGATAGCATGTTATAACTTTATTTACTCCGTCGTAATGTGTAATAACTTTAGATACTCCATCAGGCATAAGTAGAACAGCCCAAGTTGTAAACATAAACACTTGTTAGGCCCCTGTTGGGGCTGCTCGCCGACAAACAACATAAATATTAACTTTTTTATAGCGATGTGGCCCTGTAATAGGGTTAAGCTGGTGTAAAGGAAAACATATGCTTTGTAAAGTTTCTGAAAAACTATTACCTCCGATTCGACTTGGCTTTTCACCAAAACTCTTCTATGAAACCGGCTGTGAAAACCTTTAGTGTGTGCAGTGAGAATCACGTTTTACAATGTTTCATTTGTAATATTTTACTAAAATATTAGTTTTTATCATTTATACACAACAAACATGAAATGTGTTTTATAAATCAGTTATTTTTTCAGAATATTTTGTAGTTTGTTGCTAGGCTATAGTCCCTAATATATGTTTGTTGCGTCTGAGGATATTTTATTTTCACTGTTTTCACTGTTAGTACATAAACAGAGCAGATTCTTACAATTCAAGTACCGGTAATGAATTAACACATATGATCATGTTAAATTTTTGAATTGTTTAAGGTAATATTTAAAGATAAATAAGGACAACAAATAATAATTGAGCTTCGTGGACATATTCCCCATCTAATTGTCCATGAGTGTTTCAAGTTTCAGCCTTGTACGTCGTACGATACCTTCAGAAACATTAAAAAAGACACAGATTTTTTCCTACTTTTGTCTTATTTGCCCTTGTTTTTCTCATTCGCAATTATAGGTTAGGATTGTTTTGTTACGAAAATAAAATAATTTTATGACATACGTCACTTTTAAATTTCTTAATTAGTAGGTCTACAAATACAATTATGAAACCTGTGAACTCAGATTTTATAAATTAATTAAACTTGAGTAAACTTGTAAAATAACCATTAAAGTGAATAAAAGGTTCTTTCAACTAAATGGTGTAGCAAATAAAGATAATCATTTATCTTAACTGTCATCCGTATTGCAGCAACCACTCCGGAGTAACTTTGTGCTGCGTTGGAGTGATAAAAGTTGTAACTGGTGGGTTTTCACCTCGTTTTTTTCACGTTGGTTCTTCACTGAAACTTTTCTGTGGAAATCAGGCAATCAATTTGTTTATTAATATCTGTTCTTTTACGTTATTTTCAAAATGTTTACATTGGTTAGAGCATAAACAATTATTATTCTTATGTTTGAGTTTTTTAAATTACATTATACGAGATAAACACGCGTATACCAAATCAGGATCAACCATTAAAAAAACATAATTTTGGGTTCGCTGTTGAAAGAACAAAATATAATTAACAATACTTGTATGAAAGTTTCTTTGTGTTTGGTTATACTGTACTGTGACGTGTGTATTGTATTAAGCATATCTGTCTGATTAGATATACGCCCACACCGTGTATAAATTTTGATATAATGTTTACATTAACTGAATCCCGACTGTGCACCGACCGCCAGTGCGAATAATTGTTTATTGTTCTGTCTGTTGTGCACAATGAACAACTTAATAAATAAACACTTATTATTAAAGACCTCGTAAAATGCTGTTACCACAAATAAATCTTGCTAAAAATTGATTGGGACGTGAAGTTGGTTATAGCAAACTGTTTCCATGCTTTTCTGACGATCCACAAAGGGCCAATTACGTTGTAATCCCGTCTTTTTTGGCTGAAACCTTTTTTCATATTTGAGATAAAAACACAACAATCGTGTTATATTAGTTTAACTCTCTTCGACACATTTTAATCGAACGTAAAACACACAATTATTAATATTTAGTCGCATTATTTTAAGAACATTTCATTTACGTATTTTTTAATATTCTTGACATTATCCTGTAACGTCTAAATTGTCCGCAGTGTTAATTTAAATTTAGTAAATATTTAATTTGGTAACTGAAATTTTGTTCCGATATAACTCATACCTTTTCTCAAATTTTCTCAACTCGAGAACCACAATATTTTCGACAGTTTAAAAAGTAGGTGGTTATTAAAACTACTTTTCCAATAGAAGTCAGTATAAATAAAATCCTCGTTTTCGTTGTTGTCCCTGAACTCTATTGATGTGGGCAATACCAATTTCAAAATGCATAGGAAAACTTCAATTAATCAATCTTCATCAAATAAAACTCGAATTAGCTAAGCGTTGTTTACCAGAGCAACAACTAACCCGCCTCCATGGTCTGGCACACAGTTATCACCGGCCTGGATCCGAAGCATGAGCTTTATGGCCCTCCATTACCCCGTTAGCCCGCGGTTTATTACTATTTATTTCGGTAATTTGAAGTGCCAGGGTTTACAATTGTTACTCAACCGTTCCTAATTCAGAGTAATTTCGCTGTCGTACATGGGTTTTAATATAACTTGTCGTTATTGGAAATAATGGGGATCCTTTTGCTGAAATATTGCTGATACTAAAAAGGTGCTCTGAAAAATACATTTTTTCAAAGGGTTTTGTAGTAGTATGCATGAAATGGTTATTTGGTTATTTGGTTACTTGCACGGTTATTTAAATTATATGTGTAATAAAATTTCCATTGTGTTATGAAAAGGTTTTTTATATTTCCAATAATATACAAGTTTTGAGTAGAAAGTTAATCTATATTAAAATAAATAATATAGTTTTGACGTATCAAAACTATGTTATTTAAATTAATGACACGTATATTATTCCTGAATTACATGCAGTAGACGGTTCGCTGCGTATTAACTCTGCAGCATATTTATTGGTAACACAACTGTTTCAAGCTCATGGAATGAATAATAATACTACCTATATATTGTCTAGGAACGTATTTATATATCAGAGTCTTGTTATGGGACTTTCTTTTACCAAGAACATAATATTTTTTATTTTTTATTTGAAACTAAGCAATGAGAAATGCTATTATTACCCCATGGCATATTTTAACATATAATAGCATTAATTTCAGTAAACAGTTTATTTTAAAGCTTTTTTATTTTTAGATGATAAATGACATTTAAAAAGAGTAACATTGCAGACAACAGGGGTAATCTGCATACTGTTATATGGTTGCTCGCGCTGTATCTAATGTGCTGAGGCTTATATAATTTATCCGAGCAGCAGCTGGATGCTGAGCAAGCGGCTGGGTGCTACCAAGTGAAAATAACTGCTGATTTTGTCACCGCTATTATACATTACAACACGCTCAGCTTCAAACATAAAGGAATCTGCTCTATAGTTATTTAATATTGTATTTTAATTTATAAATTCCTTTAACAAAATAATGTATCTTTTTATTCCTAAAATCTTAATATTTTATTAATATATTACATTATTCATTGTTATACTTAAACCTACAACCAAAATTCATCAACCTAATTATCACAAGTACAATTATGGAGTATTGTAGTATACCCTGATCCAGTTTATTAAAGCGTTAAACACACTCGACTTATGTTTACCATCGTGCATTATTATGAAGCAGTAACAAATACTAAAACGAATTTGCATTATTTTATAAATTCTATAGTGCTTATTTGCAAATCGTTTTTCGTGAGGAATTTTTAATAATAACCAAAGCCCTGTCTTATTAAACATGATGTATATATCAATGGTTTTGACAAACACTTTTTTCTATATTTCCTCTATTCTTCTTTTTGAGAGATATGTTATTTACGTTTTTTATTTATTGGAAGATAAACAAAATCACTAGTCCGGCCCTTCTAGTGATGCAGATAAGTTTATGTCGGGCGACGAACGCAGTTTGCATATAAATGAGTGGCAACAAGCTCTGGTATAACAGGGCGGGTCTCTTGTGAGGTGTTATTGTTTCAAGGGGACGAGTATAAGCCAAAAGGGCTGTTTTGGGACCGAAATGTTTAACGTGTCACAACGTTGGATAATTTTAAAACTCACCCCTTGCTTTTTATTTTGGAATAAAATAAACGCCTTAAACTGTTTAAAAGTTAATTAAGATGCATGATATTTTTTCAGGATCAGGGCAAACAATCCTTTTGTATTTTACTAGCAGATGTTACTTCATTCAGTTATTAAATTGAAAGGGAAATATTATAGATTAATAACTCCCAAAGCTCTACCCATAAATTACTGGAGAATTATTGATGTAGGATAACATTGGTAATCTGCTTTAGTTTAAACCAGCTGGCGGCTAATTCTTGGATCGTCTATTCTGCCGCAGGACATGACCAGTTGATTTATAAATTAAAGATAAAACATTACAACAGTGGTGCACTTTGCTTTGAAGTTTTTAATAAACTATTGCCATTTTATAAAGAGTAGAACCTCAACAGAATATGAGACAGAGCTGTACTTTCACGGTGGTTTAATATAGCTAAATTCCTTATTATAGCTACTTTTGATGACAAAACAAAGTACAAGATCTGTGTTTTTTTAGAGGTCTCAATGAGGTTAATGAGCGAAATAGAGAAAGACATACAGTTTTACATTACACCGATATCGACTTTATAAAGCATCAAAATTTTAACATTCAAATCCTATTCTCTAATACGAGCAATGTGTGTTTGTTTGTTTGTTTGTTTTTGAAATGCATCTCGGAATCAATCGGAACGATTCGTTAAAACTTTGAAATTAGGAGCTTTTGAACTTAAAATACTATTCGTAAAAACTTCAACCCCAGGAAAATTCATATTTTGTGTAATCTCAGTTGAAAATTAGAAATGTTAACATTGGGCTTATGGAGTTTCAAATAAAAACAAGGGAATCATAACAGCTATAAATAAATGTATTAGTGAATTTTCAAGTGTAGTACTTACTCACAACAAATGAGTTATTGAAAACAGTAACTAGTAATATTTAATAGAGATTGCATATGGACATATTTCCCACCCACGAAACAAATTAATCAAACATCAGCGAGCGTGGCGTGGCTCGATCTCCGCGGTACTAACCCGCGGTAGTAATCTAAGAGATATTAAGACAACGCTTTAGTTCAATTCATATAAATATGTTATGATAGATATATAAATAGTTTCACTATAAATACATTGAATAATTTAATTACAACTAAGTTGCTCTCAGTTCATCCCTTCATTGTTTTCTAAAATAAATTGCTGAGCATTTTTATTTACCAATCGTGGGATCAAAACTCAACGAATAATTACATTTACAGCACATCACTTACTTATTACGTTTCATTGAACGATTGCTATTATATTCACATTTCCGACATAGTGGTTGTGCTAGTAGAGTCCACCTAAGGCTTATAATGTCAAGCCGTGCGTCGTGTGCATTACGCCTTTGGTCCGTTCATCGTTCCGCTCATTTAATATTAATCTTTATTGCAGGATTTCCCCTTTCAAAGCCCACGTAGTAAACCGCGCATTTATTTATTAACGTAACTTTCCAGCCAATCCCGTGCTACCTACGTAACAAAGAACCTGGTTGACACAACATCAGAAAGAATAACATAATATTCCAGAATTAACTCTCGATCTTTAGCTTAGGCTGTAATCAAATATCAACTAATATAAAGTTCATTATTTTTCCACTTTTCCATTTTAATAATTTTCTTTTAACCCTTTATTTTACTTTTAAATTTTTTATTTAATACTCCAATGTGACTTATTTCATTTATGCCTTCTAAATTTTTAGGAAAATTAAATTACTGATTGTTAATAACTAATTACTGCTTAATTACTGCTGTTTGTTCTCATTTTAGTACCCTAAAATGCAATCACCCGGAAATTGACTTTAGTAGTCTGGAATCTTCGATTAGTGAACTCTTAATAAATTTAGACGAGTCACTAGCCACAATTACTAATTTGAAAGAACAAACTGAATTTAGCATCTGCCAAGAAAATTGTAAATAAGCTTAGATTAAGATGTGTTGTTGAATTGCCATGCACAAAGCAAAACAATGGTTTCGAGTGTGGGCCTTAGGGTATTAGTAAATGCCAAATTTATTCTTGATTGTCTGTATTATAAAGGGGATGAGGCCCCGGAGGCTGTTGCGGTGGAGGCGCAGCGACCGCAGGCGTCTGCTGTGCTATCCTCGCAGCCACTGCCGGACGCCCAGGACAGTGTTGACCACTCGACAAACTTGCCCAGTCAGGCTGAAGACAATATCAAATGGATGGTTGTTAAAGAAAAAAATAGTTCAATAAAACGAAATGTCAAACTTCTAAACAACTGAGTATATAAATATAACTCAGTTTCAGTTAAAAGCATAGGTAAGCATAAGTTTAGTGTTTTAATGAACAGCAACAAAGTGGTGAGGACCTTGACACTTTAAACAATGTGTCTGGGTTGTGGAATGTAAGGATAACAAAGAATTTACAAACAAATGTTGCAAAAAAGCAAACTTTTAATGATCATAAAAGAGTAAGTTCAATTTCAAATAAGTCTATCACTGATTAAAAGATTGAACACTGGGTTTGATAAACTAAGCTCAGTAATCAAAGATTTTGATTTTAATATTTTAGGAGTGTCTGAACATAGGTTTGAACATGTGGATAGCAGTTTGGAATATATTTTTGGGACAGTCCGCTGTAGTAACTATCTGTTTTTCTTTTGCATTGTCTCCGGATTAGCTTACTCCTGCTTAAGCTCTCTGTTCCATTTACTGACAAGAATATGGAGGTTGATGAGGTTATATTACTTGGTGATTTTAATATTTGATAATGGCTGAGGTGATACAAGGTTTATTAATGGTATGCTGGATGAAATTAGTCTTATTCAAATTATAAAATAACCTACTAGGGTAACAGAAACATCGTCTTCTTTGATTGATTATTTAGTAATAAGCAACAAACTTAATTACCGTTCAGCAGGTGTTGTTGGCACCTCACAGATATTGGACAGGAGAGGGGTTAAGATTACTGATCACAGGCTTGTATATTTTGAGATTCGTTTACCCAAAAACAAACCTCCTGCAAATTTTATCAGCTATCGATCCTTTAAAGATTTTATAATGGACCCCTTGTGGATTTGGTTTCAAGCGTAGACTGGAATAGCCTAAAAACGATGAATAATGTAGATGAAATCGCTGAAACATTGACGTTACAGATTACGGAGATTTATAATGTGTGTGCTCCAATTGTCACGAAACGAGTTACTAAGAAAAAGGCTCCGTGGAGGAATGAGGAAATAAAATATGTATCAAAACAAAAACAAAATATAAAAATAGATTTTTGCAAAAGAATAACTCAGGTGATCGAATTTCACATTGTAAAGTTCGCAATTTATTGAATTGCGCAATAAAAAGGAGCTAAGAAATCTTATTTCAAAGACACCATCAATTGCAAAGATTCTAAATATTTTTGGAAGATCTAGCGGGCCTTACACTTTAGCTTTGCTTAATATTATAGACCAGCTTCACAAGGCAGCCACCTTGATGACAGCCTCGATGGTGCACTGGTCATGCTAGACTTTGCCCAAGTCTTTGATTCCGTCGATGTAGAACTACTAACAGCCAAACTAAAATATTACAGGTTTAGCCAAACAGCCCATAGTTGGTTCCACTCTTACCTTAAAGATAGATCAAAGGTAACTAAATTTGATGAAGCTTCCTCTAAAGCTCTTCCAAAAAACTGTGGCGTTCCTCAAGGGAGCGTTTTGGGTCCACTCTCGTTCAATCTTTTCATTGGTGATATAAATGAAGAATTATCCCACTGCTCACTTTATTCTTATGCCGATGATTCTCAGCTACTCATCTCATACAAGCCCTCAGATAGTGTACTAGCAGAAGAGATGATAAATTCGGATCTGATGAAAGTTAACCAGTGGTCGAAGAGTCATAGGCTGAGGTTAAACGTTGAAAAGTGCTCAGTGCTACATTTCAGCCACCTCCTGAGTCACAATGTCCTGAGTCATAAACCAAGTCTTGAAATTCTTCTTGAGAGTGAGGTATTGAAGGCCACTGAGGCTGTCAAGGTTCTTGGTCTCACAATTGATTGTGAATTAAATATTTCAAAGCATGTCAAGTCAATCATACAGATAGTTGTGTCATTACTCAGAGTGTCGAATAGATTCAGACGTATGTTGCTCGAGGATGCGAAGCTACAAATGGTGAGGTCCTTTGGTAATGCCAATCATAAATTACGCTCTGCCCGCTTTTGGTTTCAGCTTGACAAAAGAGTATACAAATATTTTAAATCGCTTATAGAACAATGCTCTAATGTTTGTCTATGACCTAAATAAATTTGACCATATATCACAATTAAGAAGACAAAGTGAAATGGTGCTGAATAATTGCGTTTTGGACACCGTTGCTATTGTGCACAGGATAGTTAGCACGCACAGACCCGCTTATCTCAAAGATAAAATAGTGACTCGAAAAGAGATAAGAGAGAAGTGTACATGACAGGATGGCCTGCTGCATCTGCCTCGCGACAATCTTGAGTTTGGAAAAAGAGGCTTTTTCATATTTTGGGCCTCAGAAGTACAATGAGTTACCTGAAAATGTTAAGATTTTTAGCTATAAAACATTTAAAAATCAAGCAAAAAATTTTACATGTCACTATAAGATTACAAATAAGTTAGATTATATGAGTTTTATTTTTATTTTATTACTCTGTATTTATGTAAATATTGACTTGAGTTGTTTTGAAAAACAGTTGTATTGTACTGAAAACCGCTTGAAATAAAAATACGTTTCTATTCTATTCTAATTATGATCGTTTAAGCAATGCTCAGTGAATAATTCCTTTATTGCCTTAAAGGCTAATTTTATTTCGGTTTAAATTTGCATTTTTACTCGTATAATTTATATATTCTGTTATTGCGAATACTACATTCTCATAACGGAGAACTATGTTTAAATGTCACCACATGTTTGTCAATATTAATTAATATTGTTTTAGATTTGTATCTGTTTTCTCAGTCGGGTTATCTGTTTATCAGTTGGTTTTACTATCTGAGCAATTAATTACAAGTTGTAAATCACTCTGGGATTAAAAAACCTGCGCTGAATTTCTGAGGTAATAAAGAAAGACTGTCACGCATTTGTAGCATTTCAACAGTTTGATATAAACGAATATATGGCGCTCTTTCGTGGGAAAATTGCTAAGGTACTGCCTTAATTGCTCAGTGGAATCGTTGTGTAGTATTTTACCATCGTTGCCTAACTGTTTGGGTTTTCACTGTTTTATCCGATCGAAATAGTTGTAATAATTCTTGACCGGACTTTCGAAAAAGAATCCTCTCTTTATCAAATTAAAAAGTTTAATCTTTTTAATTAAATCTCTTAAATCTTTATATAAAATTAAAACTCTTGTAGAACAGTTTGCGGAACTCTAATTATCTTAGCTAAAGGCATCATGAATACAGCATTCTTAAAGAATGCTGTGCTGTGCTATGCGTATTTCTTTTTATGGCCTAAAACGACGCTACTCGTTTTCAATCCTAGTCTGTTTTATTAAACTAGCCGAATATATCAAGCTGTTAAGCATTCGGTAGCACATACAAAATTTCTTTTGCATAATTCACCTTTACATGTGGTAACCCACAGAAACACTCGTGGTTTTCGACATGAACGGTTCGTTCGACACCGTTTTCTTTAAAAAATGCAAAATTATTGATGCAACTATTGTAGCTAAGTGGGCTCCTCGCAGTTTGCTGAGCGAATAGGATTAGCATGCAAATGAAAGGAAACCAGGCTAGAGCTGGTCTCCGGTAGACTCTAATGATGTCCTAACTATTTAAAAACGTTTTTGTCGCTATAAACAAATTATTTAAAGCATTTATAAAAATAACGGATAATTAACTTGCCAGTTGAGTACGTGGTTTTCCGGGCTATCAACCAAGATCAACCAATAGTAGACATACTGCATTGCCAAAACTCCACACCAGCTGATCGGAATAACATTCGAGTGATATTTTTCTTTGGCAAAATGGCAACAGAGACAGAGTACAACTATGCTATTGGCTACATGCGATGATAATTGTCCGCTATTGAAGTCTTTAGTGTGTTTATAGTGCTGACGGGTGCTGTGGTAGGACGTGGTTGGTCCGCGAGATTTGGGTGCAATCTCTGTTGCAATTGGTTAAGAAAAGGTGCTGAAATTAACTCGGTGATTGTGAACCCACCGTAACTCTGGTGCAACTACAAGAAGAAAAAATATATACGTAACTGAGAGAAACCTTTTTTGTAAAAGAAAATTATATTCAGTACCAGCTATTAAAATTCGTATCTTTGACTATTAAATATGAAGTCATGTTTCTATTATAAAACTCTTAAAAACAGTTTGTCGACTTAACACTCATCTTTATCTTCATACAACCAGCGCCACTGAAATGTTTCTTGTCCGTGAAGATGTGTCAAGGTTATGAGTCTTTAAGCGTAATAAAAGCTAAATAGCGTAACATTTTCTATGATAGACAACATTATGAAAAGTTAACGAACCGAGAAATAAGAAGCGTTTAGCAAGAGACGGAATGATGGTTGGGGGCGCTCAGTGGAAGCAGCAGGAGCAGTGGTGTGGCTTAAAATGTAGCACTGAAGACGTTTCTGTAACAGCCTACACTTGTCACCATTATATTTTTGTTTATTTTTATCCTGCAAATTTTATAAACGACAAAACTAGTGTCCCAAATGTGTTATTTACTGAAATTTCCCACTAAATAATCGTTATTGTTGCTACTATAAGCGACTGATTTTTCATCCGGTGAAATATATTTATATCACTACGCGATTATTTAAATATAACCCCCCTCCCACTATGATTTAATTTGTTACTTCCACTCTTTTGATCTTTAAGTGTAATAAATTAATAAAGAACAAAATAATAATTTGAAGTATGCATCAAAATCGCGGGTATGTTTATACTGATGAAATAATATTATAGAATTCTATTCTAAGACATTAAATGAAATGAAATAATTGCTTTATTAGGCTACTACAAATTGATTACAAATCACAAAAATCCATAAAATTAGAAACTAGCAAAAAGAAGCCAATGTAATTCATTGAAGTTATTGCACTTATGTATATTTTGATAAATCTTACCTATGCAATCTAGTTAATTCAGTTAGTCCTTAAAATCCGGATTTTGGTTCCCGTAGGACCATCATCAGTTGGGACTATAATGATGGTCCTTCGGGAACCGAAATCCGGATTTTAAGGACTAACTGAATTAACTAGATTGCTAAGGTAAGATTTCTCAAAATATATATATATATATATATCAAGCAATCTGAGACATATAATGAATGATTATTACACTTAGTTCATAATCTAATCCGTCGTAGTATTGTTTCATATCGATATCTGTTATCCTGTCTCTTGATATCATTAAAGAGATCTGTCCTTTGATAACGCTCAGTAAACGTAGTCCGGAGACCGTCTGTTTTGGATGGCAACACTGGAGTCGATGTCAACTATCTATTTCAAAGTACTCTCAACGAATTAAAGCTTAGTTTTCATTACAAACGTATGATACAAATCAGACCTACTAATTTAACATATGTGGTAGGAGTGTCTGACAATGAATTATCAGCGCTATGCTGTAGTACTATGATACTTCACAATCCATTAAACAATATTAGTAATCTTAGTTTAGCAAAAAAATTAATAAGATATCAAAAATGAATTTAAAACAGGAAAAAAGGTTATTAAAACTACCTTACACCTAAATTACCTTCCTTTTTATAAATTTATATTTTGATATTTTTCAATAAATAACAATGACATATAAATTCATATGTTATAGTTCTTCTTATTGATTCTTAATTTTAAATTAATATATACATCAATCAATAAAATTGAATGTTATCCACCGAGGCCTTTCAATTAAAATTTTGAGAACCTGAAGATGATTAGTTTCTAATCGAAAGGCCTAGTTCGAATAAAATTAAATTTTATTGATTAATGTATACTGTATATTAATTTAAAACATCACTTAAACATCACATACAATTTTAATCCTTCCCTATGAAGATAAACTTTACAGATCCTTATACAAAACAAATAAAATACTGAAACATTTATAAAAAAAACCCGCTCCTTCGAAAAACAATGTTTTTAGCATTTTTTGTTTTATTTACTATGTGATTGGCAGGCAGATGGATAAATAATTGTAAAAAATAAACCAAACACAGATTTAAAGTTCTTATAAGACATGTTAAGTTTTTAAAAACTATTCTAAAACCCGGAGTTTAACTTCTATTATTACAGACTATTATTACTATTTATTCTATTATTACAGACAGAGCCGTCTTTAAAGCAAATCAGACACCAATAAACCCTATATCAAAAAGGGCCCATGTGTATAATGATATTACTATGTGTGTTAGTAATAATTTAATTAATATAAATTATTATATACTTTTGTAAAAAAATTTAACAAATATCATGTCACTTTGTTGTAACTTTGACATTATTTATCATGTCATTATTTAGGTCGATTTTCAAAAATCAAACACAAATCTAATACTCTATGTTGTATTAATTAGGGAAGCCCGGCCACTTTACGTCACAGTTTAAATCGTTAACACCTCGTTGAGGCAATGAACGTTTACGATGACAACATGTTAAGAGTGTTAGTTAGCCCTGGTGCAGTGCGCCAACGCGCCTCATCCTCGCACTCATCAAATATGGACTTCACTGCAGGTTTTCTGTTTTGTACTCTTAATTAAAAATGGAAACCACATCGAAATCATCTCCCTAGGCTTTTAGTCGTTAATAGTTTATCCTACACTACTATACGTATGGTGATTTGGTATTTATTACGTAATTAAAATGGTTCGGATTATTGTGTTAATATAAGGACTTAAAAGATTAAGGTATCGTAAGTTATAAACGTAGTTTCATCGGTTTTAGGGTGTATTGCTGAAATTTCAGGGTTTATATTATGTTTTACAATTGTCATATTGGTATTGGAAATTCGGAATTGATATTGGAGAGGTTTACTATGGGTTTACTTAATTGGGTATAGAGTACTTATATTACAACTACAAAAACTATTATTTGGAAGGCGAGGGAATTACCCAAAGCCCAGATCATTCTTGACCCAGGCTATGTTACACCTCTAGCTAGTTTTAATTAGCTGTAACATGATAAAACACCCAACTCAATTTCGTAGTTACCTAATCTGTCTCCTGAATTAAGCAGATCGAGATACCAACTACTGGGGAATAAACTACACCTCTGTTTGAAATATTTAAATCTACTAAATGTTAAACATTAGCTGTTGACTATCGGGAACTAGCGGTTGGTTAATAAGTAACTCTTTATAAAACTAAACGTATGGAGCAAAGGTCCAGACGAACTATTTTAGCTACATACTTTGGTGATGGATGAAAACCAATCTGAAATATAGTTTATAAAATATCCCCTGGATGGCCCATATACTACAAATTTAATCAATAAGGAAATTTAAATGTTACAACTTAAATCCTAAACCATAGCTGTTGATTAATTTTGCGTGGTTGTCTTCTAAATCTTTAATCAGTAGCGGAAGGATTGCATGATGCACCAGGCTTCCAGGAGAAGGGGGGTGTGGCCCAACCCCCAACCCAATTGGGTTGACTACATTCAGCCAGCCAGCAAGTTCAGACATTTAAATCCGAGGGTCATCCAGAAAGTAAAGAACTTTTGCTTACTGTACCTAGCACAGCTCCCCCACCGTGATTGCGAATGTGGCAGTCCACTCACTTCCCCACCAAAGTATGAGCCGAGTCTAGATGCTGTGCGGTCACGCGTCTTATTTCTACAGCGATTCAAAATGGCGGCGGCAATCGAAAATCCGGCCAAATATGAGATACGCAGTGTTATTCGGTTTCTGAGTTAAAATATGACCAGACCATAGCCATTTAAAAAAAAACACCGAAGAAATTTTATGGTGAAAGTGCAAACAAGCCTTTAAGTCGAATCTTCAGGGGCAAAAGTTGTGCAATAGGTTTAATGAAAGAAATTCCATTTTGCACGTCGAGGATCGGAGTGGCAAGTCATTGCTCGCTGAAGATAGTTTGAAAGAAAGACTTGAGGGAAAATTTGATGAAAACAGCTGCTGAAATCTTAGCACATGACATACAATTTAAGATCTTGTTTCTTCCCTTTCGCCATAAACCTTCTCTAGTGTTTTTCCAAAAATGTCTATGGTCTGGATATTTTTTAACTCAGAAACCGAAGAACACTGCGTATCTCATATTTGGTGAGATTTTCGATTGCCGCTGCCATTTTGAATCGCTGTAAAATTAATTCGCGTGACCACACAGCAACGAGACTCGGCTCATACTTTGGTGGGGAGGTGAGTGGACTGCCACACTCGCAATCGCGGTGATGGGAGAGCTGTGCTAGGTGCAGAAAGCAAACGTTCTTTACTTTCTGGATTACCCTCACAATATATCTGAACGTGCGCAAGGCGTCACATAACTTCCCCAAAAATATCCACTAAAATATAACAGGATTATTATTGCAGTCAATGAAATCCCCGAGACTACTTAAACTGTTCATGTTAAAAAGATTACTCTTTAAGGTTTTCAGGCTGTCAACAAATCTACTGGTTTAGCCCCACTTGTAAAATAAATCCTTTATACAGTACTAATTATTGGATCAATAAAGACGGCACTTCAGAGTATAAAAAATTACTCTAATCCTTTTTCCAATCATTGGCTGAATATATGTTTTCTTTCGTAATGACGACTTTGCGATGGGACTTCTTTCGGAAGGGAGACAGAATGATTCATACGAATTAACTGCAAACTATTTGCGATGATGATCTAGTTTAAAAGTCAAGATATCAAAAATTGAATCAGGCTTCAATGCTTGTCCATAAAACCCGAGTAACCAACTAATTATCCCTACTAGATTTTAGGACTGCACATATCGACCCGAAAACGGTAAATTAAAACTCAAACATTTCTAATAACCAATTAAAAATTCTTGGGATTCATCCCCCTAATACCTTAAATAAATACCAATAGCAGTGTTTTTTAAGCACTTCTCCCCCTCCCACTTTATAATAACATAAAAACCATATTACTAAACAAAGTCAGTGTGATGGAACGTCCCAATATATAGTGATATCCTATCGAGTTATAGGCAGCCCCAACTTTAAGTGGGAGACACCTCAAATGAGCTCTTTCCCATTCCTTTGATGTGGATAGCTCAAAGCGACATTTGCCTTCATTTGACACTTCAGCACCTTCAATAGTAGGCTGCAACATTTGAATTTATTAGATAAAATACACCTCTCAGCTTTTGTCTTTGAGTTTCGTACGGTCGTTAATTATTTGAGTTTGGAGAATGCCGTTCTTGCGGATGCTGTACAAACATCTTTGGCTTCTTTAGTTTCATTCGGCTGAGTAATTTTTATTATCTGATTGGCTAGCTATTTTCCATGAGAATTAAGTTATTTCAGTGTGCTTAATTAACGGATAAAATTCTAAGCTATTAATTTCAACTGAAGGACTAAAAGTTGACTAAAATGTTTTCTTATAAGTCTTACCTAGCCATTACTCGTGGGTTACGCGGAAGGATATTCTGATATTTTTCGAGTGTCTAAAAATTACTATTTATTTTTACTTAATAAATGGGTAATTTTTTAACTACACCCAATGCTAACACGACATATGGTGAAAACAGATGATTTTTTTCTGAAAACTTATAGTTTTTAATTTTTAATATATTTTATCAATCGAAATATGGAATTCAGTAGAGTGGACGCTCTTTTAACCGGCATGTGCGGGAAATCGGCCATGCCGGGTAACTGATTTTTACGGATAATATAACATACGTAGTTTGTAAAGGGGATACTAAGTAAATCCATACAATACCCAAATGAATGAAACACACATTTGACGTGATACGATGTGAAGAAAAACACAAAATACATAGTACAAAATATTGTAACGTGTAAACACTGAACAAGGAGTGCATAATCCAGTGCACTGGAGGCTAATGTTGGTGGAGGTCTGTGAGCGCCCGAACATAACCAAAAAAAGCCGATCGTGACTGGCTCGGCTGATACTGGTTAGAAGAATGTGCCGGTTCTTAGAATCGGGATACAAGAGAGTTTTCTGTGCTTGCTACATCCGAACCATAGACTAATATTAAGCTATGCTGTAGTTTTAAGATTTGTTTAGCAATCACAAAATTCAAAAGTTTATTCTGGAACTTGAAGAATATTTTATCTAAAATAAATTTGTTGATAGACAAGTAATACAACCGTGCGAATGTTCTTTTTAGATAATATACCAGCCCAGATTCCCGACGGAACTTAGTCTTGAAGGCCTTCTTTAGATTACATCCTTCCTAGATTAATGTTACTCCTCGTCATAAATCTTAGTAATCCTCAAACTGTATTACTTTCCTCCAAATACCACAAATCACAGACTATTGAAATTAGAGTCTTCAGTATGTTCTAAATTTTACAATAAATGTAAATTGTCCGCAGAAGGAGCCTTCGCTGATAAACATAATTTTCGGATTACCAACCAAGATTAACTTTAACGCACAGATTACCATTTCACTAAACCAATAATAAATATGTAACTTGTATGTTAGTTGTACTTCTAATGTATTTCTTTATTTAAACAAAACAACTTGAGACATAATACGGTTTAGTCTAAAAATTATATGATCACTAAGTTTGCATTGCAATCAAATCTGGAATGCAAACCAATAAGAGGGCATTTGCATACATATTGAGATAGAAACGCTCCCCAACAGATTCTTGGCGGGACTTCATATTTCTCGCTTTTTAGAAGTTATACTATTTCAAGTCACAACATCTAATTTTTAGCTTAAGGAGTTAATCAGTAATATTTAATTCAGCATATTAAAATTGGATATTTATTAAACCTACCTATGTTGAGTAACTAGATAAATGTAAAGAAGGTTGTTATTTTTCAAGTGTTAACATTGTGTTGTTTAGAATCCATAACATCAATCATAATTAATCTTTGATTTCTGTATAAGACTTAATTTTACTGATGTGCCAACTATGAAAAACTTATCCGAGAATGAGCTCGTGATTTTGGTCCGCAAGGGTTCGATACCACCAATCGCCAATGGCTGTTACTAAAGTTATTCCCAATTGATCGGAACCCACCTTATGTTGTAGGTACAACTATCGAGAGCACAGGAGTGGATATTTGTCTGAGTCGAGGTATATTTCTTCAATAGGGATCTCACTCCACTATTGTTTATAAATAAATGAAATAAGATACAACCAATTATATGTTTACTTTTTAACATGAAATTAATATGTATACAATCAATAATTGACTATAAAAAATTCGATCAATGTGCTGCACACGTTTTAGGAATCTATATACAAAGCCTCTTTTACCCAGGAACTTTTGAGAAAACCATAAGTCTGACAAACCCATCGAGCCCATACTTGAATTAAAGGTCTCGGTGAGCAAATTGGAGGCCAAATATTAGTTTTTTTTTTATAAAATTGTCCCTAAGGGCACAAATATAAAGAAAAGGGATGAGTTTAAACATACTTAAAGGTGTTTAATTTCCAACAGCTGATACATTTGTTTGTATTGCAGCTGTTACCCGTGCGAAGAACGGGTACACATCCTACTAGTTTAATTAAAGTTTAAAATTATATCATACGTCTACCCGTATATATTATATTTGTAATTTATTTATGGTTTTGCGAGACTCAAGGATTGATGGGAGTCCCGGATGTGTCATGTTACGGATTACCTGATCACTGTATTTTTATGGAACAGAGAGATACGAGGGTCACTGATGGGAACCATCGGATGAAAACAAACGTCTCATTCGGTTGTTAAGCGTCAACCGATTCACCCGATGGCAACTTTTATTCATATAGGATGAATTATCCGATCCAACTTTTCATCTGCGGATGAATAATTTTCCACCATAAATTCATCCACCGTATGTGTATGTCTAGAGTTCCGGAGCTTTTTTTTAATTGTGATATAAATTCCCAGTTTACCTACATATTGTCATACAACGTTTTAAAACTGTTCCTAAAGTAGTTATAGATTGCGTGATTTTCTGTAAGTTAATAATTGTTGACAACTACATAGCATTTTATGATTAAAACACTTTAACTGGAAGTATAATCAATGAGCTAAAACGTTCGAACAACCTGACTGTTTGGTGAAACATCTAAAACCCGCTTATAGATGTTTCATTGGTGAATCCTCCAAACCGCAGGCAGCTCGGAAACTCCTCTGCTACCAATGGGAAACAATCCGATGAATCATCCATTTGAAAACCAATCGGATGAGTGCAAAACTATACAGTGTAAGTGTAATGTTTTCAGTCAAACATCGCGAGAAACTGTCGTTATTGGGAAACGATTTGTTAAAAATTACTCGGTTTAAAAGTTTCGCACCGAGCTTATTTATGAATTCGATCCTGTAAGTAGTAATAGTACAGTAGGTAGTTTTGAAGTAATAACAGAGTCACTTGGCTGTAACTGCAGTAGACTGAAGTGAATTCAGTCTACGGTTTAGCTAGACTGCTCAACCGTTTACTTTACACTTTGTATTTCTAGACACTAAGGTTATCTTTGCTGTGACTCATGATGAACATAGTAGTTTAAAAACGTACCAAGAGTGTAACGGTTCTATGTTGTGGCAGGATATTAGTTTTCCTCGGGAACTGGTTAGACTAAGCAATATTTCAATTTACTTCGATTCGTTCCGCTCTAAAACTTGAAGTTTCTTTGTAACGCGTGTTTAATTTGTTTTTAAGATATATTTAAAAACTGTGTAAATGTTTATTTTGAATTTTAATTAGTCGATTTACATTAGTAGTTTTTATACTTCAATTTTAATTTAACTCATATAGTATTAATTTTAGCAGGAAACTTTGTAAAGTAGACGTTTGAATATTAAACATTACATTTTCTCTGAAACGACTCAATGTTTTTTAGTTTGTTTTTCGGCTACAAGAAAATCAAAAATTATCCATGCACCCCAGATTGTATCCCGTACAGTTTATTTACCACTTGGCACAGTATAATAAGAACAGGATCAACCAGTCGAAACTTTTAGAGGGAATTAGATACAATTTGGAATAACCCGCTGCAACAAACATTTTAAAACAGGATCTGACACCGACTTAGATTCATAATTTGTCTACCGGGTACCCAATGTCGATTGCACTCAACTAACGATATTTTACAACTTAAAAATAGTTTTCAAAACATAACTGTACAAATAAAACTACAATAACATCCGCAGCTAAATAACACTCCGTCTTCAATGTAGTTCCCACTCCCTGGTTATGAGAGCGATGAGGAGTCTGGCAGTAGTTTTCCAACATTAATATTGAAGTAGGAAGTTTACGAGAGCTGTGGAAGCTTGAACGATTGATTCAGAGTTTATCTATCATGGCAGATGTAAGCCACAAGCCATTCCCTCGAACTTGCCCGCCATGTGTTCGATGTTGTAATGGCACAATAATACAATAATTGAGCAACTCAATTATTTATTTGTCCTAATACTGCTAATAGATTGATGTTCTGTTTTAGTCAAACAACAATTGTTAGGTTTCTTATTTAATATTTCCAGAAAAACAAGGAAACACCATTAAAAAGGTTAATCATGTATATGTGTTTGTACATAAATAAATATGATACCTAAAGACTACCCGGGAATAACTTTGATTATTTTAAACTTTTACTCCTGGATATGTAATCAGGAATTTAAATTATTACTTCTCTTAAGTCCCCTTATTATTCACCTTATTTTTCCTTCAAAGTTTTCATTTTTATCTTATGGAGAAACCACCATTAACATATTAACGATCAAATTATAAAATGTAAAATATTTGTTATATCATTAAACTTTCCACATAATACAACAAATATTTATAAATATTGTTCCCCGTGTATTGAAATGTATGATTACGTATATCTTCAGCAAATATACTGTCTTTTAGAATTAGGAACTTTTTTAAGTCACTTTAACCCAAGCAACGTTATTAAAAATGTAATTTTGCAAACATGTTACACATGCCAAGGCATAATCTGTATCTTCGTTTTTGTATAATACATGTACCTTTTGGGGTTTGGAATATATTAAGCTTTAGGGCTTCTCTAAACAAAATCCCCATACATATCCTTGACCTTTCATATATTTCACATAATAAAACTTCATTAAAACGTGAATCACTTAAACACGTGATTAAGGTTTTATGCGATAAATTCCTTAGGCTCTAATATAAACACTGCACACTGAATTGTTTTGTATTTTATAACCACACTCTAATAATGATGATAGTGATAAGTGAGTGATAGTGTGATCACAATATTTGCTTTATAATTTTATTTATTATTGCCTCTTATAAATTGATTGCATAACACCTTAAACACGTGTTTATAATTTTAAAGGCTAAAATTGCAAGGTAAGCAAATCTGGTAAAAATTCATACAATTGTAATTAATAATTAAACATTAAATCAGTACTTTTAGAATATGTCAGAATACGTCGGCGTGCCTCGGCCAAATCTGTTGGTTGATCATTACCGGGATTTTTTGTTAGGCCAATACAAAGTCAGTCTTGAATTACTTTATATTTCGGTAATGGCAACTCAACGACTAAATCCTAGCTTTCTATTTTTCCCGATTCGGAGACAATTCTTTAAAAGAGAATCTTGACACCATCTGACGATACTAATTGGCAGGTATATAACTAGAAATACTAGAAATAGTTTCCAAGTGTACAGCTTGAGTTACGTAGGAATCATTTAGCTGAAGAAATCCAACTGAAATTGAGTTGGAATTGTGTTTAATGGGGATTGTTTCCGAGCAAGTTGTGGCGGCCCATGAGTTTGTATAGGCGGTATCTCGGCGGCGAAGTGTGTATTATTCGCCCTTATCTGCTGCCTGCAGCTCTTACTCAACCCCGGATGCCACCCCCTCCCCCTCAACCCCCTCCCCTCAACCTTACTCCCCTCCCGCTTTCCCGCCACCTGGAGAAATCCAAATCCCGCTTTCCAAACTTCTCTCTCTTCGTAACCTTATTTCCGTACTATTAAATCAGTAATCAGTAATCAGTCAGTAATCAGTAATCTTTATTTCCATTAGTCCGTTACAAAACAGAGATAGGACAAGTCAGCAGTGGTCTTATAACTAATAAGATAAACAAAGTTCTTAAAACTAGATTAAATAAGCTTCTTGCTAGACCTACATACCTTAAAAGGTCATGTACTGTTTACATGCCATAAATTCCTCAATTCCATAAAAAGGATTGGCGATGAGCCATTGATTTAAAATTGACTTAAACCTGTTTGTGGAAACATGTCGAGCTGAATGAGGCAACTTATTAAAAAATTTTACACAATTGAATTTGAAAGAGTTACCTGATTTGGCCAGCCTGTGTTGCGGAAGATCAATTTTGTTCCTGTTTCTGGTGTTGTGATGATGGATGGTGTGCCTATCAATGAATTCTGTAATGTGAGATTTAGTGTAAGTTAGAATGTAAAAAATGTAGAGGTTAACAACTGTCATAATATTCAAATCAATAAAAAGCGGTTTGCAATGTGCATCATGTTCTGCTCTACAAATAGTCCTAATCACCTTCTTTTGAATTAACAAAATTTCATGAACAGCACTAGAGTGCCCCCACAGGATGATACCATATGAGACATGAGACTGAAAAAATGCGAAATAAGCAGCCCTCAAATAAGCATCTCCTACTAATTCCCTAAGCTTCCACATTAAAAAGGATACTCTTGAGATTCTGTTACATACATTAATTATGTGTGATTTCCAGTTCAATTTGTTGTCAATGTGAAAACCGAGCAATTTGACGGACTGATGACCACTAAAATGTCACAGGCTGAGCAACAATTCTTGCGTTTTATCTTTCTTACAAAGCAATTTGTTGGAAGAGAACCAATTTTCAACAGAAATAAAGGCCTGTCTCACCCGTTCTTTCAAGTCTTTCAAATTATTATTAGAAGAAAATAAAGTGGTATCATCTGCATAGACTACAACTTTTGAAGGAACATTGGAAGGCAAGTCGTTGACAAACACTATAAACAGGAAGGGACCAAGAACCGAACCTTGCGGAACGCCTGTGGTGACAGAGCGAGTTGATGAATCAAGACCAGAAATTGATACATATTGTTTGCGATTAGTAAGATAAGATTTAATTAAATGAAGTGAGTCATTAGCGAACCCATACAAACAGAGTTTTTCCAAGAGAATTTCATGTTCAACACAATCAAACGCTTTGCTTAAATTACAAAACGTAAGGGTGGCAGATTCTTTCTTCTCCAAAGCCAATAGAGCATCTTGAACCAGACTTGAAACAGCTGAAGTTGTGGAAAATTTTGATCTGAAGCCACGCTGACAGTTGCTAATGAGGTTATTAGACTCAAAATGATAAACTAATTGAGTATACATGATAGATTCAAAAACCTTAGAAAAAATAGGAACTATAGACACCGGGCGATAATTTTGAGGTAAATTTTTATCACCCTTTTTGAAAACAGGTGTGATCTTAGATATCTTGAAAAGATCCGAAAAATAACCATGAAGAATGCATTGATTGATAACAAAAGTGAAAGGTTCACAAAAGTATATAATTGTACTTTTAAGTAAATAATTTGAAATCCAATAAAAATCAGTACTCTTGGAATTGGAAAGTTTAGAAACGGTTTTGGTTAGCTCATCAGATGTTATTGTCCTCCACATGAAATCTGGTGTAGTGTGTTTTAGTCGTTGTGCAAGATTTAATGCTGGTGTGTCAGTGGAGGGAATATTCCCATGTAAATCTGAAACTGAATCAAGGAAATAATTATTAAGTTTATCAGGATTAAGTGCAACTTTCCTCGTACCTGTAGTGTTCTTTGTTTCAGCTGTGATCACCTCCCAAGCAGCCTTGCATTTATTGTTTGCTCTGTCAATGTACTGCTCAAAAGTCAGTCTCTTGGCATCCTTTATCTTAGTTTTGTACTGATTTTTGAAAAATAAATAAGTTTTGCGAGCTGCCTCAGTCAATTCAGACTTACTTCTTTCCATATTTTTGAAAACATCATAATAGCCTATCATAAGCTCTTTACATTTTTTCAAGTCAGCATTAAACCAATTAAACTTTTTTTGGACCCGCACAACTACTTTTACATAACACTAAAGGAGATGACGAGTGCCAAATACTAACATATCTGTTGAAAAAACTATCACATAACATTTCTACATCAGTAAAACCATTTAAATAGTGATCAACCATCTCCCACTTTTCAACCAACAATTTGCCAATAAAAAGAGCAACTTGACTTTCATTTTGCTTACGAACTAGTCTATTTTCAATCAAACTATTGTCTTGATAGTCCTTAACTAAAAAGTTTTTAAAACTAAAAAGCAGGGATCATGGTCCGAGATACAATCTTTTAAGAGTTTTATTTCATACCAATCCTCTGAAAAATTAACAAGAATGTTATCCAAACAAGATTTTTTCCTTGTTGGGAGGTGATTGGTAACTTTCAAATTTAGTGACCTCAAAATATTTAGAAAAGAGATGGTGATAGGATCACTCATTTTGAGAAATTGGATATTATAATCACCACACACAATTATATTAGATGACACCTTCATCACAGCCTTTACAACTCTTTCAAAATTTACAAAGAAAATATTTATATCACCACTAGGTGGCCTATACAAAGAGACAATAGCTATGTCTTTTAATTTTATACCAGAAATTCAATATTGTTTTCACAGTTGTACTTATTGAGGTCAATTTCACTAAAATTAAGAGTGGGGTTTATAAAAATTCCCGCACCTCCATTCTTTTTAGTTTCACGACAGACAAAGCCAACTGCCTCAAATCCAGTTGGAGTGTACAAAGAAATTTGAGATTCCTTAAGCCAATGCTCACTAATACAAATAATGTCAATTTGTTCACTATGTGCTAAATATTCTAATTCTAATACTTTGTTACGAATACATTGGCTATTGATTTGTAATATTTTGACAGTCTTGTCAACCTTGACACTACCACCAGCAGTACCACTTATGAATTTGAGATTTCTACAGCTTGGCCTAAAAAACATTCTTTAACAGGAATTGCTTGCTTTTTATCCTCATTTGACAATAATTTTGCTAACTCTAAGATTTTATCAACTACAATAGTCTTACCAAGTCTGTTAAGGTGAAGACCATGGGATGTATGAAACCTACGACCTATATTACCAATTCCCACATAAGTGACATTTGGTAAATGTTTACATGTCTTCTGAATTTCTTCGTTAGCCCGATCCACCTCAGAATTCACGCAGGACCAGGACTCCAAGTCGTGTCTGCGAGGTATTGAGGTATTGAAGTATTGTCTACTACGTTGGTCCCCCTCATGTCCTGAAGTCTTTTTCTTAAAGCTAAACGAAGATGTTGTGTCTCATTTCTCGACACATCATTAGTCCCTGCGATGAAAACCACCATATCACCCAAACCCATACCAGATTTGTCACACACCGATTCAGCTGTGGCATGTTCAAAATTAGCGTTCGGTTTAATGACACTTGTCACCCGAAAGTTTGCTTTCCGAGACAACTCAGTGCCTACACTTCTGCCTTGACTGTCTGCATACATTTTAATTTTAGGCTCAGTCTTATTGTTATTTTGAGTTAAATTTAAAGTCTTACTAGATGACACTACAATTTCACGCGTAGGCCTAGGCTTACTCTCTTCTTCATGCGATTCTAACTCCGCTAGCACTTTAAAAATATTTCTAAGAGGCGGATAGTCCATTGGTTTGGATACAAGGTTTGGTTTACAGCTTCTACCCACTGACACTGTTTCCCATCCTCTGGATGAATTAGACCTAGGCCCAGTTTGTACACCAGATATGTTAGTTACGCCAGATATGTACTTACTCAACCTGAGATCACTAGATTCACAGTTCTTCTTTAACAATGCATTTTCACTCTTCAAAAAGTCTATATCTTCTTTTAGAACCCTGCTTATTTCAGCTAATGAAGTACTTTCAACCTGATTGTCCAAATTAACACTGTACAAACTATCACCAGCATCAATGCACCTCGGGCAAACCCACTCATCATTTTCATCGGGTAGCTCATCTTCTTTGACATTTGCACATCGAAAGTGAATCCACCTATCACATCCATCGCATAAAATTCCATTTTTAACAGTTCGACAGCATTTCCCACACTTAATATCAGTCACAATGCGGAGCTTAGTCATAGAAGGCCCGCTTCCATTCGACATTTTCTGCTACACGGTCCTTAAAGATTTAAGGACGGTCTAAACATATGAATCACATTAGTTTATCTCTGTAATTTATATTTTCGTAGATAAGGAATAGCTTATGTGGCGATGCCACGGTAGTAATTATATAATTTTTTTTACCTAAATAAATAAATTTTTTTAAATCCATTTTTCTAGCCCCTGAGCTGCTCCTATGACTAAATTAAAATATTACCTTCGTCAATCAGCTCATAAAGTTGTAACAAATGTTACGGCCGTTTCAGCATCACTGTGCTATCCTCAGACATTGAATTTCATCCATAAGGCGTCGTTAAAACATAAAATTGTCACAAACAACACATACATTTAAAAAACGAAATTTACAAAAACAGGCCTGTTTCGTGACGCACATTCCCGCACTCGAGCAAATAGCTGACTGGAGTCATCCTTGCCTCGTCGTGTCAGCAGCGGTACAGACAACAAGTACAGCTGATAACACCGCTGCTGACACGACGAGGCAAGGATGACTCCAGTCAGCTATTTGCTTGAGTGCGGGAATGTGCGTCACGAAACAGGCCTGTTTTTGTAAATTTCGTTTTTTAAATGTATGTGTTATGTGTGACAATTTTATGTTTTAACGACGCCTTATGGATGAAATTCAATGCCTGAGGATAGCACAGTGATGCTGAAACGGCCGTAAAATTTGTTACAACTTTATGAGCTGATTGACAAAGGTAATATTTTAATTTAGTAACTAAATTTGCAAGAACTATTTTTAATCAAAATAATATCAATCTTCGAACGATATAATAAAAAATCGAATTCTCCTTCTTTAATAAAATGTCCCAATTAGTTGGTTTTGCAGGCCTTTGCTACCGTTCTTCGTATTCTCTTATGAAAAACAGGAACTAAAACCAAAACTTATTTTATGTAATACCCATTACTTTTAATAAGTCTATATCTAGTTTTCCAGTCGAGCTTTCACGACCAAAGGGAAGCGCTTCTATCACATGAAAGAGAAATTATTGTTTACTGATTTTTAAAAATTAAAAAGCTCTGTATTTATAATTTTAACAGATACTACATTGTAAACTGAACTTGTACCTTCAACATCCACGTCACTTGTGAAGAAATCCACGTCCCTGTAGATCACGGCTACGACACTCCACTCACTAGAGAACTAGTGAGAAAAGCCGCATCCGCCCACAAAGAACAAATTTGGTACTTCGGTTCTGTCATAACACGGTCAAGACAAGCCGACCGGATCATGCCCAGATCTATTGTTAACGCAGCCAAGCTAAGCATTCAAACCATCGGCTCGATAGGCTTATACGGACCCCTGGTATATGAAAATCTCGATATTGTCCCGACTTACAAAACCAAGTTTACACCAGCAATTCCTTCTTTCCTGCATCCTTATTTTTTTATTTATAATACAATTTCAATACTATCAGTGTATTACGTCACAAAATTATTACATAAGTTACAGTGCATAGTGTTTTAAGTGAAAAAACGCTATACTTTCAAGATTTGTTTCGTATTAAGAAATATCAACTGCACTTGTATTATGATCACATAACGTTGTTTTTGTATTTGCACATTCTAACGTGAGTTTCCCGCGGGAAGTGACAAAGTTAAACGTCGTCACTTGGGTGGTAGGGGTGGTGATGAGTGGAGGGGGAGGGGAATAATAATCCCGAGAAATGGGCCTAATTACTCGTCTGACGTCATGATAACTCGGCGCCCGTGTTTCGACTCGTTAGGTATCACTGATGTAGTTTCACCATCGCAACGGAAATTTGTACTATTTCAAACGTACAACTGGTATAAAACGTAGTGGAGATGGAACGTAGTGGACGAACTGGTAAGTCAAATTTAAGAAATATTACTGAGTCTGGATATATTGTTGATCAAAAAACATGCAATAATTAATCTACGGGGTTCTTTTTTCATACTAGTTACCGATTCTTTGATACATTTTTGATACAACGGACATATTTCGCTGTAGAGGGACGTCCCGTAGAGGAATTCTTGACAATTTGAAAGATCTTGAGTCTAAGTTACAGTATAACAAGTGTACCACACGTCTCAACCCTGTGATCGTGGTATTGGTCGGGCCCAGGTGGCCGCGCTGCGGGGATTCGCTTCTGGGTGCGGGGTAATAAATGTTCGCGATACATTCTGTTCAGCTAAGCGCCTGGTTAATTTGGAAGAAAATCTTTTACGACTTATCACTGTCTAGTTGAGGGATGGAAATTTCGTTGAAACTTGTTTTCCTTTTAATTTTAAAACCCTTTTTTAAATTAGGGTTAGTGACGTTAAATGAGTTTAGAAGAAAATGAACACTTAAATTAGCGCTTATCGTAATATTCCAAATTTCAGGATTTAATTGTCGGATTAAGTTTAAAGAAATTATTTTGACACGCATTATTATGGGATAAAGGGAATGAGATATTAAACAAATATAAATCGGAGGACCAGGGTGAAAACACCCAAAAATGAAGGAAAGGAAGGATGGCAAGTTAAGAAAAGACGAACATTTATTTACAAGAAAAGGAGAATTGACAGGCACAAGCTAAAAAAAACATACAAATGACTTCACCCTTCAATGTTCATTAAGCCAGTAGCATTCCATACTATTCTCTTACTAGTTCATAATGTACACTGTTATCCCCAACTCACCAGTTGTAACTGAGTCCGTAGGTGTGGGTGGGTAGTTATTTTCACATTCCATAATGTTAATTAACTGTCACTTTTATGTCCAACATCACTTTTCACTGAATTTACGTCTGTAAAATAAAATACTTGTGCCTCTAAAAGAAGCTAAATTACTTTCATTGTGTTTTGGGAACTAAGAATAATAAAATAGAAATATAAACAAACAGTCAGGTGATAATAAAAACATATGAGAGATTAAGGAAATAAATAAGAACAGCTGATAAGAAAATACAGAAGGTTGAAACAAAATTAAGAATTCTTGGGGACAAGGGGGGTTTTTGCTCACTCTCTCGACGGCTAAAACTAAACATTCTGCCCGCCTTGAAGCGCGGTAGCTTCAACAGACTCTTCTTCAGTGAGAGGTAACGGAAACACTTTAGTTGCTGGTCGAGTGAGTGTTCTTGAAGCAGTCCGGAGCGTCACAACTCGCACTACGCCATCTTTCCCAGGGTGGACAGCTGTGATTCGAGCAAGTGGCCAGTTGAGAGGGCTTGAGTCTGTGTGCACTAGCACTAGGTCTCCAACTTCAATATTCTTACCGCGGCGAATCCACTTTGTACGCTGCTGAAGCGTATGCAGATATTCTCTGCTCCATCGACGCCATATATGGAGATTAAGTTGTTGCACGAGGTGCCAATGTTTCAGACGATTTTGAGGTATATGTGACTGATCAGGTTCAGCCAATGAGATGAGAGGGCCTCCTATTAAAACGTGTCCCGGTGTCATGGCTGACCAATCAGATGGGTCACTTGAAAGAGGTGTGAGTGGTCGGGAGTTCAGCATTGCTTCGATGCGAGTAGTAAGGGTGGTGAATTCTGGAAGGGTCAATATCGTGTTTCCCATGACACGTCGTAAGTGATGTTTTACACTTCTTATGGCCCTTTCCCATAAACCTCCATGATGTGGTGACACAGGGGGGTTGAAATGAAATCTTATTCCATGCGTAGCAATAAAGCGTTCAATGATAGATTGAGAGTCGTTGTTTGTAAGTATTGATAGGATAGTTTTCCGCAAAGCAGAATCAGCACCAATAAAATTTGTTCCGCAATCAGAGTACAAATCAGTGACCGTTCCACGGCGGGACATGAACCGAGTCAGAGCAGCGAGAAAGGCATCAGTTGTGAGATCAGTTACGACTTCAATGTGAACTGCCTTCGTAACCATACATACAAACATGCAAATGTAAACTTTAACTTGTTTAGCAAATCGCAAGTTTAACATTTTTATGGTAAACGGTCCGCAGTAATCAATCCCGGTTGATAAGAATGGTTTTGCAGGAGTAACACGTGGAGAAGGTAAATCACCCATGAGGGGAAACTCGTTGGTAGGTCGAACCTTAAAACAGGTGATACATTTGTGAATGCGTGATCGGATTCGGCTTCGAGCACATAATATCCAGACGTGCGAGGAGATTAGTGATTGAACCAGCTGTGGTCCGGCGTGTAAGTATCGCACGTGGTAATAGTCAATCAGTAAATCAACAACATGATGACGTTTCGGGAGTAGAATAGGATGTTGTGCATCAAAAGAAAGTGAGGTGTTACTCAAACGTCCGCCGACACGAATCAATCCGATACTATCCAAAAATGGATTCAAACGTTGGATGCGTGTTGTACAATCTTGATGATTCTTGAGTAAAGAAATTTCTTCTGAAAATGAAGTTTGTTGAACTAAAGAAAATATCTTAACTTTAGCATAGCGAAGCTCATCGGTGGTAATGTAACCAATACGGTGATTAAGTGCATGACAATTGTGACAGAATCTTATTACCAAAGCCATTACACGAACTAATGTGTCCCAAGATGAAAATGTCGTTAACAAAGGCCATTCTGAGTCTTGGCTTGTGGTAAGGACAGTTAGCGGAATATCTTTAAGTTCGTGGGATGCATCGAGTTTGATTGGAGTGAAATTTGATTCTGGAAACTGACAAGGAGGTTTTGACAGCCAGTCTGGACCTGTCCACCATAACGTGTGGTCAATAAGATGTGGAGGTAGAATACCTCGTGATGCACAGTCAGCGGGGTTTTGTTCAGAAGAAATATGTTTCCAAGATTCAACAGGAACAAGTTCTTGAATGGAAGCGACTCGGTTAGCGACATATGTTTTCAGTTTGAAAGATGGAGTGCGTAACCATGAGAGTACAATTGTGGAATCGCACCAAAGATAGATTTGGTTATTTGTCAGTTCGTTTGCGAAAATATTTCGACAGTGAGAAACAAGTTGCGCTAATAAGTGAGCTGCGCATAGTTCAAGCCGGGGTATAGATACACGCTTTAAAGGAGCAACACGGCTTTTCGCTATTATGGGATTAATCTTAATACTGCGATCAGCAAGTTCACACCGAAAATACACTATGGCAGCGTATCCAGATTCCGAGGCGTCACAGAAGCCATGTAATTCCATCACGCAGGATGACGTTAGATTCAATGATCGGGAAATAGTAATGCTTTTCAAGTCAGTTAGATTGTCAGTAATAAATTTCCACTGAGAGGCTAAATCTGGTGGTAGACGTTCATCCCAAGAGAGGCCTTTCGTCCATAACAGTTGCATGAAACATTTCATTAGCATTATGAAAGGAGTGAGGAAACCACATGGATCATAAATTTTGGCTATAGTGCTTAAAACTTGTCTCTTAGTAGGATGCTGTTCTGAAGACAATTGAAAGTTGTATGAGAATGAGTCAGTGGTAGGAGACCATTGAAGACCAAGCACAGTGAATTGGGGAGTTTGAGATTCTTGTAAGAAGGTTGGAGTTTCCAAAAGGGAATCAGGAACGTTCTTAAGTAATAGTGGAGAATTTGAAACCCATTTGCGCAATTCAAAGCCTCCGCGCTCAAGCAAGGAAATAAGCTGGGTTTGGAGTTGTAATGCATCAGTTTCATTAGCAGCGCCCGTGATAATGTCATCGACATATGTGTGATGTTTAATAGCATAAGCTGCTTGTGGATAGTTGTCACCTTCGTCTTCAGCAAGTTGGTGTAATGTCTTAATGGCGAGGTAGGGAGAACTATTCATACTGTACGTGACAGTATTAAGTTGATAGGTGGTAAGAAGAGATTCAGGAGAGTCTCGCCATACTATCAATTGGAAATTGCGGTCATTAGGATTGATCAAAATCTGACGATAAATTTGGCGGATGTCACAACAAAAGACAATATTATGTCGTCGAAAGTGCATAAGTAAATCACAAATGTTGATTTGCAACTTGCGTCCAGTAAGAAGGGTGTCGTTAAGAGACACGCCTGAGCTGCTTTTGCAACTAGCGTCAAATACAGTTCGGAGTTTTGTAGTGCTACTACTTTCTTTCAACACTCCATGATGAGGGAGAAAATAATGCGGTTTATTTTGTAAATCATTAGCGCAACCAGACATATGGCCGAGACTTAAGTATTCACCCATGAAATCATGATATAATTGTGAAAATCTAGGGTTAGCGATAAATTTACGCTCCATGGCCGCGAGTCGAGTTTCCGCTGCTTGTTTAGAACTACCAAGGACAGGGTGATCTTCTTTAAACGGTAAACAGACAACATAACGTCCGTCCTTATCTCGTGAGTGCGTTGTGGCAAAGTGATTATCACATAGATCATCTTCGAATGATCTAACAGAATGAATGGGTGGTTCTTCTTGTTTCCAAAACCGTTGAATAGATTCATGCAAATCTGCATCAGAAGCGGCATGTAGACAAACATTCAAGGAAGATGATGACTGATTTGAGTTAGAAACAGTGGACAAACGTGGAGCAGTACCCATTACTACATGTCCGAAACGTGTGCCAAGTATGACTGGCATGCGTGGACCCAGGGAGTGTTGTTCATTAGTGAACACATGCGGGAAAATGGATCCCCCAAGGACTACGTCAATACGACCAGGGACGTGGAAGTTTGGATCAGCTAAATTGTATGATTGAGTATGTTTCAAAACTCGAGGAGCGATTGGAACTCGAGGTAAATCCACAGTCAGTTTGTCTAGGATTAGGAATGAATGATGTCTAGCTATCAGCTCACCAGATGAAGTAACTACATCAACATGGATTTGGCCTTTGTTGCGGGTGACATTTTGACTTATACCGGCAAGCTGGATATCAGATTTCTGTCGACGAATATTGAGAATATTAGCTGCCCGCTCAGAAATAAGGTCACACATACTCCCAGAGTCAAGGAGTGCTCGAAATATGTGTATATTTCCGTCTGGAGTTCTTAGTTGTAATAATAGCGTTCCCAGTAAAACTGTAACCTTAGAATCAGAATCCGAAGAAATTCTATGGGAAGTTAAAGTGGCAGAAACGATCTTTTCCGATGAAGATTCTCGATTATGTGTAGTTCCAGGTTTGGCAACTACAGAGTTGTTGAAGGACTTTGTCTGAGTCGCGGTAATACATGAATCACTATTAAAGTGAAGAATTGTATGGTGTTTCTGATGACATATTCGACACGTAGACTGTGACTTACATTGTTTGACACTATGGGATCCCAGACAAGAAATACAATGTCTTTGGGACTTGACCAATTGATATCTTTAATGAGGAGTCTTGTTCTTGAATACTGGACAAGTATACACTTTGTGAGAAGTTTGATTGCAAACGAAACATGAAGTAGGTACATATGATGATTCAGTGACCATTACAGAAGCAATTTTGCGAGAAGGGATCACTTTATGAGGAACCTGGTCTCGGTTACGAGACAATGATTGATTTGATTCAATAGAGCGGGATATCGAATGCAAAGTGGCATCTTCATTATGATTACATTCCGTAGTCAAAAAGTCTATAATCTCATTCACTAAAGGTAAGGTATGTTTCGAGGAATTTTCATCAGGGCGAAATTTCTCAAGACGTTTGCGGAGTTCCATGTCCATTTTTCGTAGCAAAACAGCTGCGAGTAGCGGGTTAGGATCATGGACAGGACAATTAAGAGCGGTTAAAGCTTGCGAGTTTTCAGTGAAAGTATTTACAAACTGCCTTAATGAAGGAATGTGAGTGACGGATATAGCGGGTAAGTCCAAAAGTTGGTTTAGGTGCAATGATTGCAGTCTACGAGTGTTGTGATAGCGGTCATGAAGGAGATTGTAAGCTATGGCGTAGTTTTCTGCGGTTAAAGTAAGACTTTTTACAAGGTTAAAAGGTTCGCCTTGGAGCAACTCAAACAAGTACTGGAATTTCATTACTTCCGAGATGTTAACATTATTATGTATTGTCGTTTCAAACAAGTTTATGAACGACGTCCAAGCGGCAAGTTCCCCGTTAAATTTAGGTAAGTCTAATTTAGGCAGTCGTAATTGCGATCCTGAATTCGTAACACAACTGTCACTGCGGATTTCAGAATCGATAGGCGGGTTGTTTGAGCTTGTGAGCGCTTCAATGAGACTCGAAATATCAACATGCAAGTCAAAAATTTCGTCTTGATCTTGCATGATGGTTTCATGTGATAATTCTTTGTCGTCAAGCGTTAAAGCGCGATTGATGAGCGTATTAAAATCGGATCTTTGAGACTCAATTTCTAACAAATAAGCGGCAAGTTTCTTATGTTGAACAACAGTCAACGGTTCAGTTTGAGATTGTAAAGCGTCGACAGCGGTTTTAATACTGTTAAAGCGGTTTTTAATTATCAAAGTCGTACGCTTGTAAGTATCTGCTTTAAGATTGGTTGAATGAAGCGGTGCCATTATCAGGGGTAGAGAAACACGAAATAGAATAAAATATTATAATAAAAAGAAGTAGAATAGTTGTTTAGAATCACTTAGTGATTATTTGTGAACATCCCAAGGTTCACAACTTATTACTAAGTTTGTAGGAATGCACAAACACTTGGCGTTGAACATCATAAACATCATAACTTTTCTGATGTTGTAACAGTGTAAGAGTCCACACCGATCGAGAGAGTGGCAGGGACAAGAAGTGGAAAGAAGAATTGAAGGATAGAAGTTCCATTCATAGACGGAAATAGATTGAGGGTAAAAGAAAGGATTGAAGGGACTGAAATTAGTTTATCCATAGCGTGAGTTCTATGCGGCCCGTCGGGGACCAAACATATTATGGGATAAAGGGAATGAGATATTAAACAAATATAAATCGGAGGACCAGGGTGAAAACACCCAAAAATGAAGGAAAGGAAGGATGGCAAGTTAAGAAAAGACGAACATTTATTTACAAGAAAAGGAGAATTGACAGGCACAAGCTAAAAAAAGCATACAAATGACTTCACCCTTCAATGTTCATTAAGCCAGTAGCATTCCATACTATTCTCTTACTAGTTCATAATGTACACTGTTATCCCCAACTCACCAGTTGTAACTGAGTCCGTAGGTGTGGGTGGGTAGTTATTTTCACATTCCATAATGTTAATTAACTGTCACTTTTATGTCCAACATCACTTTTCACTGAATTTACGTCTGTAAAATAAAATACTTGTGCCTCTAAAAGAAGCTAAATTACTTTCATTGTGTTTTGGGAACTAAGAATAATAAAATAGAAATATAAACAAACAGTCAGGTGATAATAAAAACATATGAGAGATTAAGGAAATAAATAAGAACAGCTGATAAGAAAATACAGAAGGTTGAAACAAAATTAAGAATTCTTGGGGACAAGGGGGGTTTTTGCTCACTCTCTCGACGGCTAAAACTAAACACGCATTATTAAATTGTATTAATAATTTATTCCGAAAAGCAGTTTGTTAACCAAGATTCGCTTTAAAATGAAGGCTTTTATTTGTTTTTATTTATTTTATTCTAATAAAAAAACAAATAAAACCTATTAATTATTAGCTGCAAACTCTTTAAAGTGAAGGCTTTTATTTGTTTTTATTTGTTTTATTCTAATAAAAAAAACAAATAGAGCCTATTAATTATTAGCTGCAAACTAGCTAATATTGTACAGTACGCTGGCAATCACGCAACCTAACGGCATTAAGTAAAAGTAAACAATAAACGAAACATATTTCATATGTAATTGCATTTCTTCCATGTAAATGAAATTCAAATAAGACTTAGACTTTAGACTATACTTACTTTATGTTTTAGCATAGGAGTTTCCATTATTTTGAAAGCTGAGAAATAATTTTATTGTTAATTATTATTATCTAATTAAATTATTGTTAAGATAATTTTATTTGAATAAAATAATATTACATGATTAAATCAGAGCACGTATGAAGAGAAGTACTTATGTCAACTATTCCTGTGCGACTTGTTGCAATGAAATTTGCATACAACTGTTATCTTTGTATTGTTATGCACAACTGGCTTGATTTAATGATGTCAGTTCATCACCCGTTGTAAAGTGCAAGATTACATTGGTTTACCGTTATACTATCAATGTAAAATACTGCGATTGGATGTTTTTATTGCTACAGCTAATTGGGATTGCACTGTTCTGATCTTGTCTGGGGTTTTATGTTCCTTGGACCAATTAGTGTGTTACTGCAACTGCTACTCCGGGACTGACTAATATAGAACATTTGTTATCACTGCTACACCACCATTTTGCTTGATTTACTTTTGCTATTAGTGATATCAGTTTAAGTTGTATTGCTGAACTAATGAATTGTTGTTTTTACTTATGTCTTCAGTTTCGTAGAATCGTTTATCGAATAACACTGTAATTGGTTACTCAGCAAAGCGATGTTTTATTTAATTTATATAATAATATAAATAATATAATATATAAATTTTGATTTCCTGATGGATTTATTTCATTATATTTACTCTTTTATGTTTACTTTTTCATTTAAAACACTGGTCTTCTTGAAAAATTATAACCAAACTGAACGAGCTAATAATTTATACAGAAATAATGAATGGCATCCTGGGTCTGTAGTTAGATTCGTGCTCATTCAATTTTCTTTAGTTTGCCTCAGGATCTAACTGGTGGATATTCTCTTTTCTGTTATTTTTAACGTCTTTGAAACTTTTGAACTTGTAAACGTAACTCTTGTTTGACCAATAGCTTCGTTTTAACTCTCTGTATTTGACCTGTAAAGGCGAAATTAGGGTTTCGCCAATGATTTTTGTGAACACCCTCCCTAAAACCCTTTATTATTGATTATAAAGTGATACAAATTTGGCAGATGTGGTAAATTTAACAACAAATAATACTTCAGTAAAATATACGAGTAACTGACTATTTCGTATCTTCGTACCTACGCATTGTTTACACTGGTTCTTCCCTTTTAAGGTTTAAGGTGATGAAGTTGGTTCATGAATAATTGAAAATCTCAAACTAGTTTCATGCAGAAACGTTAGCCTTTTTGCCACCCCTCCATGTGTCCCGTAGTCTGCGTGGTGTCCGAAAAGAGAGTTGTTAGATAAATGGGGTTCCGGTAATAATTGGGACCTCTTAAACCGCCTATCAAGAGATAGAATGTGTTTTTCTACAGTGTTACACAAATTTGTCTTCTAGACAGATTACCGCAGGCCTCTAGGTTATAGGGACATTCTTCACAGGGGACCCGTCGAGCCGCGCCAACTTTATTCCGTGTTGAACCAACAACAGCCAACATCACAGAGACATTTATCAACATCTGTCTGTCTGTCTCTCTCGGACGAGCCATTAGTCTACGTCTCTCTCTGCCAACATTGCTCTACATAAAGTCTAGATCCAATGAAGAATGCACTGGGAGGACGTTTCAGTAAATGATATTTCCAATTCTAAAAGCGTTCAGATAATTTATCGTATTCATCCGTTAATCCGTTATTTATTGTTAATTTATTGTTCGTGACATATAGATATTCACGGCAATTGAAGATAATAAGATAAAAAGTGCTTAACTTTGATTTACTGTATGCTACATCAAACTGTACGCTTTTTAACCTTGTGTGTGACTTTTTCGCAACGTGTGATGTTCTAAAATAATTTAATGTATTTTAATGTTTATATTCGTTTGTAATAATAAATTTATTTTGTTAGTATTTTGTAACTATATTTTATATTCCCCATATAGTTATGTAATAACCGACGTAAATGACGGTTTGTTTTGAACTAATATTTTCTTTTAAAAAACCTTTGCTATATGTATGTTCAGTCTTATGGAGTTCATGGAACTGATATTTGCTTTATAACACAGTAATTGTGAAACATGTTGTTGTATACGCAACCAAATACACCGCACAAAAGAATTACCTTCGAGATAAAAACGTTAGAGACCTTAAATCTTCTAAATCTCGGAAGCTTTGCGGTTGAAACCACTAGTTGCGGTCGAGACATTCTTGGTGTGCAGTCCAACAGATTGTTTCAAGTGTACAACTGTTGTACGTTGACTTCAGAAGCCATTATATCGCTGGCTGACAAGTTTACTGTGGAGTAATGGTGAAAATAGCGAATTTATTTAAAAAGTATTCATATAGTTTAAAAAATAATATTACTTATAGAGGTTTGTTTTTAAGCATTTGCACCTAACATAACGTTGATTGACTAAACGAATATGTTACTATAGTTTTACTTACTCATATGGATAGGACATACCGGTTGTCTCGAAATTTCATAGGTTCGTTTTCTTTTACGTACAGGTTACACAATAGGATTAACTTGTTGAGCACAGTAGTTCAGTTATTGAAAAATGTTTTCAATAGTTATAAATCCCAAGTAGGTTATGTTATAAAGTAGTAATAACTGTTGAACTAAAAAATCGTTTTTAAAATCAGTATTGAAACTTACTTACTTACTTATCATGTATTTCCCGTCCTCTAAAATATAGGATTCATCAAACAGTAGATGTAATCGACAGCTTGTTTCATTTATCGATATTGTATCGATATTGGGTGACGGAGTTAAAGTTATCTAAAGCTCCCTGATAGTAGTTAGTATATAATGTACCTTTAAATATTAGTTATACTGCCAAGTTGTAAGAACTATGCAAAATAAAGCTCTACAGTATAAGGTTTTCACAACGCAAAATGCAATCGTTTCTTTGTTTTGCTTGGCGATTATGTGGAGGTAATCTTGACGGAGGCAGAAGGTTTCCTCTCTATCTTCATCCTTTTTTCGCTTGACTTTTACAGACTTTATTTTTTCTACATAACATAAATAACAAGAGTCGTTATTTAGAGATCACTATTCGACTGTCTTATCTCTTAATCATTTATTTAGAATCTGTTCCACCACTTATGTTTAAAACTGTTCCAGATTAATATGGAATGTGAATTCGGGCAGTAACAACATATTACAAGGGAAGCCTTACTTACACATAAACATTTTTCCTGAAGTAGCATCACCGATAAACACCCACTAGATGGCTATCGTTCTAAACATTAAGAAGAATGACCGATTTGAGCTTAGATTAATAATATATGAAATTTTAAAGTGTGTAATATTGCTTTATTTTGTATACAAAATTAGCAAAGGTATTTTTATTTTATTTTAAATGTTATGTTTAATTTTCCCAATTTGCACGATTATTAGTTTGTATCATGTGAAATTCATTATTTATTTTAATTATTTAAGTTTCCTATTACTGCAGTATTTAACACATATTTGGTATACATATACAAATAATTTCCAAATGATACGTGATGCAATAACATTACTGTTGTTTCTTTTTTAAATTGTCCCTTCGAGTCAAAGTGGACCTTATAATATTTCCGTGAGTTCCAGTTAACTTTTAAATCATATATATCTGTTTAAATTATAAATGAGCTTATGCTTTGGATATTGCATTAGCCGAGGAGTTGACGATATTGAATACGGCAGTGGCGTCATTTCCCGCCATTCGCGTCGCATCCGCATCCGGGGGGAAATTATACTCCTAGTCAAATGTTACAGGTGAGAATACGATCCGGGTAATTGTTTTAGTTTAATTGTTGTTCAATCTTTTCTGCGGAGGTTTTTTCACCATTCTAATCTTGAAAAGATCAAAGAACTACATTTGGCAATTCCTACTGTGTAATTGATATCAACACCGTTAACCTTTTAGCTTTTTTTATAATACTTAAAATAATTCTTGACGGTATGAGATTGTAATCATGGTGTCGCTAGTTAATCTTGTTTGGCCACTCATCACCAGAAATTAAAACACTTTAATTAACACAAAGTTGTATATTTCGATCATCTGACGAGGTTCATAGTTAGTCATATACCAGAAAGGAAAATATAAAAAAAACACTGACCAATGGATAAATACCCCCGTCGCAGCAAACCTGCATACTCAGCGAATTTCCAATGCATATTTATATACCATATATACAGCCACTTTTACCAAGTTACATAGATACATATTCTAAAATGAGCATATACACATATTCTAAAATGAGCCATATATAAAATTTTGATTTTTCTCCATAAGAATAACATGAGGATTGAGTACTCAGGTTTGCTGCAACAAGGAACAAAATTTATGCTTTTTATACAAATATCAATGTAACTCAACTAGGTGAAGCTAAATACCAAGTTATATTAATTTATGTTCATAATTAAGTGAGGCATAACATTTTTCTTATTCTCCACAAGAATAACATGGGCGCTGAGTACGCAGGTTTGCTGCTACGGGAAACAAAAAAATAATTTTTTTTTTAACAATTATCAATAGACCACAACGAAATGGAATCCATATGCCAAGTTTCGTTCGGATACGTTCATAAATAGGCGAGATATAAAATGTTTCTTATTCTCCATAAGAGTAACATTGGACAACGTACTGTGTTTAGCACTTTGAATATCTTTGTAACCAATTGACGTAGAGAAACGATCAAAATACCAAATTGTTGGTTTTTTTAATTCGAATCCAATGGTGGAAAGTAATATTAGATTTCTGAAAATTGTATATGTAAAAACTCAAAAAACCCATTTTTAGAGTACAAAATCCCCCTAAAATACCCCTTTGGATAAAGCGATCTGTCTGGTTTTCGAAATTAAAGTCATAAATGTTGCTTTACACGCTTGCACCAAATTCCATCAAAATCGGACCATATTTAGGAAAGTTATCGTGCCTACGGACAACATATATATGTATGGGGTTTTTGGCATCTGCGGACCTCAAAACGAAAATTTATCATGGTCCCGGGCCTAGGTCTTCTCATGCCGACTACGGTAATAGCTTCTTCCCTATAAGGTAAGTTCACTAAAAAAATATGATAAAATAAATAATTTGAGGGAGGTTAAAATATGTTTTTTGTTCATTTTTTAATGTTTGTTTATATTTACCTTTCTAGTATAAGACTGTCAATGAACCTCGACAGAGGACCAAAATGTTATCTCAATTTTTATTAATTAAAGTGTTTTGATTTCTGGTGATGAATAGCCAATCACGATTAATTACTTAAAATATCTTATCAGTACAATTTGCATCATATTCTTGTGATTATAAAATTGTATTACTATTTTGATATACCTTTATACGCCTTTAATAGAGTTTTACTAGTTTTTATTATTTTTTTAATGTGATGAAATAACTACAAAATAACTTAATTTATATGTTGCAAAAAATCCTACGGTGTGCCCCGCATTCCTGTTATAAAAAAGTTTTTGAAAAAAGTTGAAAGACTTTTGCTGTAATTTCAATGAATCGTCAGCCAATTTAAATTACGGAATCAGTCAGTCGTCCTCTATATTCAATAATGCGCCAACATGGGCATGGATTCGGCAATTACTAGCTTCATTTAGCTCCTTTTTTGTGTGTTTTTGTTTTTTTATGTCAGACATCCGCTTGCTGAATTATATTCACTAAACTGCACTAGGCAGGTTGTATAAAGTAACGTTTTGTTTAACAACACATCTGTACGCTAAATTTTTGGTGATTTTAAAACTAATAACAAGTTTGGCGTGTTGACATTTTTGTAATGTGTCATCAGAGAAAACTCTCCACCAATACCTGTCTACCTAAATCCTACTCTGATGATGTAATTTAGTATATTACAATAAGTAGATCGACCAGCGCCAGAGCATCAATCCACTGTGCAGGGTTTTTTGTAACTATTTTGGACCACGTGAGGCTAAGGCGTACAACCTCTCTTCGTCCGGACTTCGCCATGTTGCCGCATCAGATGTCCGTGTAGGGGTTCTCTCCTTGTTTCCAATCAAAAGCCTGGCGCCGCGCCAACCTCCCCGACGTCTCTATCAGCTACCTTCGCTGCCTCGTTTGTTTTCATACAGTCTGTTACATTGCAAAGAATCGAATCTTAACCCGTTTGTCATTCAACGTGAATCTTCTCTAGATGTATCGCTGATTTCGGATGTAACAAAAGTGTAGTTACGCAGTGATAGTAAATTAGGCTGTATCACTATGTACTTGCCAAAATGAAACAGACACTCAATAATAGTTATCTAAAATGTAAAATATACATGTCTGAACACAATTAAAATTCTAAAATATATGAATATTTGCTCCTATACTGGTGAATAAGTGAAAATGTATCCGGAAGTAATCACTTGTACATTTACCTACACTGAATATCAAACTATCTAGGATTCGAGGGATTCATTGTTAGCTATTTTTTTATTTAAGAATGCATCACCCTTGTAGAATACATAAAATACACACTTTTCATTTCTTACTCTGTGTTAGTATGAGTTAGTGAGCGGTCCTCTCACAAAAGAACTAGCGGAATGCAATTAGCGAGAGAGCCACGTAGCGAAACTGTGTGCACATTTACAGAACTTGGCGGCATTAAGTGCTTCTGTTTGTCAAAACGCCCAATTTGTGGTGTGGCTTTGTCGCCAGAAAGGTGTCTGAAATTACGTCTTAAATTTCAAAGGAAACATTGCAGCTAGGGTTATTGAATTAGTTAAAGTACCTAAGCAAAATAAAATATGTTACCGACATTTTAGTAAGGTTTAGAAAGAAATATGATAAGAACATAAAGCAACAACGTAAAATTGAATCGTTTTTACTTAATGAATGTACTGCCCTTAATTCACGAAGGAAGTTACTTTAATAATAATGGATAAGTCGGATTGTGTTAGGTTAGGTTAGGTGTCGTAACTCACCTTCCCTGCAGAGCTGAAACTGATTTATCTCACTTCTAGAATATAATACGCGCGCTTTAACTTTACACTTAGGATTTGCACAGTTTGGCAAAGCAGCGGGGCTCACGACCTCAACCCAGGTAATGGACGAGGCTCGCCACTAGGCTTCTAGTGAAAATGACACTTTTTTCAAAATTCATTGGAATTTTAATTAAAAACGTGCATCTTAGATTGTCTAACAATTTAAAAACGTATTTTTAATTATACAACAATAGAGTTAAAAGGAGAGTTTTCTCAACGTTTCTCCGAGATTTTACACAATTCAAATCTTTTTATTCTGTGACATGATATTTCCGTCAGATAAAAGCATCACATTACCTTTTTCTCTTTTTTACTTACGGTGTGACGGATCTCTAGCGTTAGGCTTCGGATTAAGGGGCTTAAGTTTTCTTGTCGCTGCGACAACGCTGACACAGACGCACGTCTATCTGCGACAATTTAGAAACAGTAGAACGTTTCTGAAGTTTAACTCTAAAACTATCAAGGTTTAGGCAAATTGTTAGTTTGATTCCTAAAGATTAAAACCCTGTGTTGATTTTTATTTTATAATCAAAAGACAATAAATTACCTTATTATATTCTTGAATGTTTAACAATTATTTAAATATTCCGCTTATTAACGTGAGATCTTATTAACATGATTTAAAATTAAGAACGGAGAACATTTGAAAAAAGTGAATATGCGGAATATACGGAAGTGACATATGTTGGGGTTTACGTTTTATAAAAGGAACTTGAACGAAATGTTTATTTAGTGGAAAAAGCATATTTGTCTTATAGAAGTTGTATTACTTCCTAAATTGTACTCTTCATGTTTGGTCTGATACCAGTTTTGAATTGTTTATTTAGTTTTTACTCAACAAACAACTATTAACTAGTTGGTTACATTTTAAACTCGAATAGCTTTATAATTCTAGCAAAATAAATTAATCTGCAGTGTACAGGTGTGCAAAATGGATTTGAATCATTCGTACACTCTTGTGGATATCAACGCAAACGCGTTTTCCCAAGTGGAGATCATTGAAATAAACGGACGAACTGATAGAATCTATTACTCAAGATGTGGATATCTCTTTCGTGAGTTTTTTCCCACTGTGCCGTAAAATTTAAACTGTTAAAAGTGGAACGAACCCGTATAAACTCTACAACTATATACGGCTCATTTAAGTTATTTAAAACAACAAACAATAATATCTAGGACTTTTAAAATATTGTTTTATTTTGGTATAGTTTCTTTTCGGTGTTTCAAAACTTTCGGTGTTTTGTATTGTTACCTTTTTACCTTTACATCTTTTTATTCAATCGTTCAGTCTCGAATTCATTGATCTAAGTATATTCCCATATTGAAGACAAAATTGTAATTTAAACGTAACAGTACCGTAAGTTTAAAACTTTTTTAAATAATTGCGGAAATGTCGAAGTTGGTAGGAACTCCAGTTTGCAGGATGCTGGTTAATTCAATGTTTTCAATTTATATAGACGGCATGTTGTGGAGGTTTTTCCTGCAGTACCGTGCGTTGTTAATAGCTATAAATAATGCGTTTCTATTTCCTTACACCCCAGGTAATTCACGAACGACATTTATCGGGATAATCTCTCGAATATTTATTTCCCCCTGAGGTAGGGGAGGGAGAGGTCGCCACCGGCGCGAGGACTCAAGTTCCTGCTCAGAACTTAAGTTCCTCAGTTTCTTAGAGGTTTCGGAACTTTAACTATTTTATGGTTCTTGAGAAACCAGCACCTACTAGTTTATTTCCTTGTGAAACTTACCCTGAGTTAAATGAGCTTTGAAAATACGAAATATTTTGTCCTGCATAGTTGTTTTAAATTGCTTTCTTTGTGATTATCTTCAAGTTTCATTATGAATTTTCGATTCTGTTAAGTATGTTGAGTTACATCAATTTCATTTGATAGAGATTATTTCTTAGTTCCTATCAGCATTCAATTCAATTTAATTGAGCATTATTAAAGGTTCTTCAAGTAGATTTTTTAAAGTAAAACAAAAATACACTTGTTTCAATTCACGAAATATTTACCAAGAGCACTTCGAATTTACCAAGAGCAGAAAGACACCGATTTATAGTGTTTCCTTGGAATTTTAAATACAACATTTATATGGGCTAAAATAAATAGTATAAATGTTATTAATCACAGTAAATATTATTCTAGTTATCTTTACTCCTTCAGAGCATTTAAAATAATTCGTTCTTATTTTATCCAATCATTCTTCACTGCTAAGATAAACCAAAAGAAACTCAGAGGTTTACTGTTTTATTATCCAGAACAAATCTGCGATAGCATAACTAAGCAAAATCTTTACTTAATTTATTTGTGGTTCCCTGTTTTCTGAAAAATGAAAGATATGTGTTCTGAGAGCCTTCATAAATTAACGATGAATCTATTTTCAAACCATTACATTTAAACACTTCACAAAATAGATTGCTGCAATTTGTTTCAAAATCCGGGGCATAAATCCGACATGGGCGCCTTCGTGTTCCTTAGCGATCGACTTGCTGTTAATCATTTCTCTGTCTGGTTCTTTATCTGCCGTAATAGGAAGATATTTTAAGACGGATGAAAAGATAACTGAAATCGCTTAGTTTTCTTGTACAAGCGTTACAGGTGATCGTTACATCTAAATGTAATAGATGTCGTTTTATTGTAATTTGGATTCTATACGAATTATTTATATCTCAGTATATCTCCACATTTTTGTTCATCCTACTACGATAATATTCGAAATGTATTGCATTTGTAATAAACACACAAGTCTGACACTATTTTACGATCACCTAAACGCTTGTAACAAAAAGCGGTCCAAACCCATCAACTTGTGTGGGCATCCTGGGCATCTCTGTACCGAGTTTTATCTTATATACCTGTCCTTGAGGTGACATGGTACTATTTAATGTTTGTGTGGTGCAATACTGTTTTTCGAGGGAGTGTACTTTTGCTGCCTTCAATAATGTAAGGTTTATGTACAAGTAATCATCCTGGATTTTAGTGAATTGATTTCAAAATTTACAAAACTATAGCTGAGAATTGTTGTGTAATTTTTAATTCATATTTACACTTTTCTTTAAACAATTAAAAGCAAATCACAGACGTGGTTTTAAGTCCCTTTCAAACGTGTTGCGTCATAAAATTCCTCTTAGGCTTTATAAACCGCAATATAGTGTAAGATAGTCAATGATGATCGATATAAAAGACTTTACATAAAAGACGGCTGCAAAGGAAATTGACAAATAGCTCCGTTATTCAATCTGGTAGAAGCTGCCACAGACACTTTCCACATAATTTTGTTCTTTACCGGCGAAGAGATTTACGGAAAAATGAGTGTCGTGGATCGTAAACAAAATCAAAAAGAGAATGTGGCTGAAGAGGAATTGCTGAATAAAAATTCATGCTTTTACAAATTTAATCTAGCTAAAAGATAAGTTTTACAATGAAACCTCTCAAAAACATGACTCACTTTTTTTTATATATGAAATCTTAGCATTATAGATACTAAGTTAACTAGACTTTTTACTAACCGCTTTGAAAAAAACAAAAAAAGTAATGTTCCAGTTTTTAGATTGCTGAAATTAACAATAAAGTAGATCAATTTGTTCAGCCTTTTTATAGTTAATTTGGCTCTAGGAGGGATTTAAAACAAAATCATCACTATTTATCGAATTAATCAATTAATTATTTGACTATTACTATTTAGTTCATATCAATTCCAATTCCAATTTTCTCCAAAGAATTTGTGTTTCCACTATACAATAAAAAGTAACGTAAAATAGTTTGAAAATAACTTGTCAGTAAAAGATATATAGGAATTAGCTGAATTAAGAATACAATTAAATCCCAACCACCCGTCCGAAATTAGCAGGCTCATATAATGTGTCAACCAAACACTTCATCGTTTTACAGCATCTATTGAAAGCAGTATCTATTAAAATCCATACATATAAAAATGTAAATTTGATTTTGGAAGAAATTTAGAATCATATATGTTAAACAATATTATTTGATTTCTATTATTCAATAAACTAACCCACTGTCAATGAATCAAAACAATGTATTAATAATCGTAAAGTTAAATTATTTTGTTTATTTATGCATTATTAACAAATAATGATAACACCAGTCATAAAACAAACATTTGGTTTGCAATTCCTCGTTTAAATGGTAATATCTAAAGTTATATATTTCCCGCTACTAAAAGAAAAACTTTGAAATAAATTCCTATTTCTATCCCCCTCACGCCATCGAGTCTCCAAATTAAATTTATGATTCTATAACAATATATATTATATCATTCTATAAAAAACGTGTCTTTTAAATACGCTCGTATGGCTTTCGAAATAAATCTGTTGTACCTACCTTTTGTGGCTGTATTCGAATATAATTCTGTACAGATAATATTAAAACAATAGAAGCGATTCTTTATGTAATTACAAATATCAAAGCTTACTTAATATTCTATAAATCTTCGTTTACTTTTGTACAATAAGTACAAATTTCGCAGTGGGAAAATACATAAATCTTGGTTTAAAGAAACTTTCGACGATTACACCGGATCCGAGTCTTTCCTAATTGCAATTTAAATTATTCTCTGTTTTGTTCCTGGAAAGTTTGTTTTGAGTATATAACTTATCACTACCTTATTTTTGATACAGTTGTTGTATTAGTATAACTTATATTATTTATTTTAACTGCCTGATAGTTCTAAATATTAAAATTGTTCCAGGAGTTTTACTCCCGCAAGTCCTTTTTGATTGCAATCCTGGAAGTTTTTTACAATAGAAAGCTATGAGAATGCCGTAAAAACTACGAATATGCTAAGTAAAGAGTAAAATCAAATCCATCGATTGAAATAATAAGTTATAAAGCAATATTTAAAAATTCTTACTTGAAAAAGCAGTTTCTGCATTATTTCTTTCAAAAAGATTATACCTTCTCAAAGCTTATAAAATTTAGTTTTATTTTTCTAAGACTAATCAAGGTTAAGGCGTGATCAATTTAGTTGTTTACAGAACTATTTCATTTCCTTATGCGTTTTATTTGTCATGTAACAAATTCAGATAATACTTAAACATTAAGAAGATTAGGAAGTAACCCCTTTTACAGTTAAAAGAAAAACACGATTTATGACTATTTGTTTATATATTTGCTCTTTTATAAGTTACATAAATTGTTCCTTACAAAAAATAAAACATTAAAACAGTTTAAAGCGTTTGGGTTAAGTGCTGTTCTTAAGTGTTCGCGATCCAGTTGCCCTCTCTTGCACTAATTGCGCAGTTTGCAATCCCCTGCAGCTGTTGCTTTGTATAGTGCATAACAACTAATATGAGTTAAGAAGTGCTGTCATACTTCCTTGTGAAACTAACATGTCCCAAGATGTTGATACTAATTACTTTGCAAGACTTGAAATGACGTATCGTATAAGAATATAAAGTGTAATGTCCATTTTATAATAATACGATAGTACCCAATCATTGCGTTATTCAGTTAACTCAAATTCCACCTCAAAGTATAAAATTGAAGGGTGTTTGAGTCATATAACGAATAAGACCCACTTCAGTATTGAGGGTAGGTTATTCTTAACAAATTATACGTTTTTTGGAAACGGAATATAATGAGGTTAAAACCACGCATATTATGAACTGTTGAGTTAAAAAACAACAGGATACTATTTGCCAATATTGTAATGTATATTGGTAATTTCATTTTCGTTTTCCTAGAATTTCCTGTGAACATTATTTTCTGAATGATATGATTTCCGAGGTAAACATACTAAATATATTTTCAATCTCGCCTTAAATACCTGTAGTGCGTGTTAGAGGAGTTTTTTTTGTAATATTTTAAGAATAGTAACCTACCATAATTTCAGCTTATTTAATCCAACCTATTATATCTATCATTATACATTAAGATTGAATAAATTATGTTAGGAATTTCTATTATTTATTTATATAGATTAGTTGTTCTCATTACAGTATAAAGTCAATTTTCCGAATATTAAACCAGCCAAACTCTCTTAAAGAAACTGTAAAATACCTAAGTTAAAAAAGCAAATGCATATATTCACAGTTTGAAATATAAATATAAAACTGAATTTTAAATAATGTTATTATTTTTATTTGTTTGCAAGTTTTAGCCGTTGATTTATTTGGCATTGCTTGATTGAATTATTCTTAATACTGTTAGAGGGTGTTTCGGGCTTAAAATAGTAATTAGGATTTGTTTTATGTTATATGAACGATTCAATCCGTTCCATCCGTGGTCTAGTTAGTTCGGATAATCGACTTTCAAATATACAACACTAGAAAATGTATCGTGTTAGTAGCTTGTGAACAGATAGTACTTTGTGACCTTGTTAATTTAAATCCTCGCCATCATTATTAAAAGATTAAGACTCAAAAGTTTCAGGTGTAACTTTAACCAAACAAATAGTGAAATGATACTAAAAAGTTGAACAATTGGTGAGAGGACCGAGTAGAGCTCAGCTCTCGCGCCATGTTTGCCGAGAGAGGCCAACCGTCTTTATGTTCTACTTGGTTGTAATTTTCGGCCCGTTCCACAACACGAGGCTCTCCAGCTGTTCTAGATTCCTGAGTGTCAACTTAGAGCCTGCATTCCTGCGAACGGTATGCCCCAGACCTCCTCTAATTACATAGTTTACCTTTGCTTACCTAAGCAGTTTTATTGCTCGGGTCGTTCTTACATCCAGTTATTTATTATTTGCAAAACCAATCTGTGTTTAAAATTTACCATTTCGAAATAGTGTTGAATTAATTATTGTAGGTTGAGTGTTAAAATTACAATTTTTTAGACTTCTAGTTAGTACATTTAGGGTGTAAATGTATTTATAATTTAAATTTAGTAGTCCAAATTAATTGGTAGGGATTTTCTTTTTTTAATCAGAACCAAAGATTTTGCAGTTTTGGTTTGCAGTTAATGTTGGCTTTTGCAGGGTTCCTTTCAAATATAACGAGATTAATAAACAACCATGCACCCTAGAAGTGCATGTTAATGTATCATATTAATAATGACCGTGTTAATGCACCCTATTAACTTGGTCTGTATATAACGCCCAATGTATGCGAGCCGTTGTTGGCGACTCAACTGTCTCCGTATCCGCCTTGGCGGCCCTTGGTTTGAATACTAGCCCTAGCAAAAGATAACTAGGCCAAGTAAATACTGTAACACTTGCAACGTACGTGTCTACTAAAACTCAGTGGATGAGAAAGGGATTACGTGACTCTTAAACAACTAAGCCAAAAAATAATAACATATCAAATATATTTATATTATTTTGGTGAAACTACAACCTTCCACTTTTAGGGATCCGCCCCTTAAGCCTTCAAGGTTCCAATTTTGTTATGGAGTTCTTTTATTTAGTTATTTTGCTGGTTATAATTTAAAATTGTAAAAACATCTGGCTCTACTACATTTGAAGAATCTCTTTCGGAGAACGGTTTCACCGGGTTGAATGGCCTTATAACATGTCAATGATTTAAAATTTTAATTATTTATTCAAGTTTTATTCACACATTAGATAGCGGGTCACTATTATAATTACTACCCTTGCCTCGCTAGCTTAATGGTTAGCGACTTGGATTTCTGTGCAAGAGGTCATGTGTTCGATTCCCGGGGCACCCGAGAGAGGTGATAGGTTCGGATCGTTGTCCTCTAACAACGTTAAATACAACATTTCACTGGCGGAAACAATCAAAAAGGTTGTATTCTGGTTTTTTCAACATCGACATTTTTCGCCTGATCACATATCGAATCAAGAGCAATATATATTCAAGGTGTACACAATGACTTATGGATATTCTACTGCAACAAGAAGTATCGGAGCCAAGTGAGCCTTGGGGATGCACTGCGTGTCACAGTCCGAGTAGCATTAGCCCAGCGTGTCACAGGGGAGTGGCTTTAGCTACAGCTTGTCCCGCAACAGTCGGCCCGGCTCTGGCTCGGCGTTTGTCGAACCGGGACATCCAATTACACAGCCAGTCTCGGAAATGCCACCGGATTAGATCCATTGATTCAAATTAGGTTCGTCTGTGCAGTCGCTCAATCCTATTTGGAGAGCACGCTCGTTGCCATCGGTTTAAGAGAGGAACAAGAATAAGCTACTCTACCAAAACCAAACTTATTACCATTATTTTGAATAAGTAAAATGGAATAAATAACTTGGATGATTACAAGGTTTGCTTTGATTCCTATTTATCTCATGATTTTCCAGAGATTGATGATCGAATATTATATTGTTTATTTCATTTTTTATAATTCGTCTGTTAGCTTGGTTGTAACTTGTTTGATTCCAAAGGAAATATGCTAACCAGTTGTAAACATTTGGAATAAAAGTTATAATACGTGGATTAAAATGTGTATGTAAAATATAAGTCAGCTGAAATACTATTTTAACTAATTGTAATATACCTCTGTTAATTATAATTATATTGGTTATTTTAAAAACAGAATATATGGTTTATTTTGAATTAATTATGTAAGAATGTGTGCATAATTCATAATATTCCATTTATTTAACGCTAAAACGGCTTATACTGATTGCCTGGTATATAGAAATATCGGATTGAAAACGAATCCTTAATAATGTGTTATAGTGTGTTTAGATTAATAATGTGTGCATCATTGAATACCACTGTTGAACACCCTAGTTAGAATAGTCCTACTAGTGTTTAACTGAATAGAATCTCCAATATGTGAGTGATAAGTTGGAATTCGGAAAAATAAATTATTCAAGCCTTTAACAAGGATTCTAGAGAAAACCAAATTACCAGGAAAGGAAAACTTTGTTGCTGCAGGCTGATTCACATTACCATTTTAATTGGAAGAGCCTGGAATATTCCAAAATTAAAGAGCGTTCCTCACGCGATTATGAACCTTTCAAAATTATTGTTTTCTGTATTTTAAAATCAATGCTACAAATCAAACAGTTGTTAATAAATGTGTTAAATAAATACTCAATACTCACCTATTCGAAAGCCTTTAATATGTCAAAAACTACGATACTGCTCACGCTGAACCTAAATAAAAGTACAATAAATAGTAATTGTTCTCCAAGACGTTTTCAAAGCGTTAAGTATTAGGAGAATAGAAACTATAAAACGAGTGACGTGAGGGAAGTGAATTTCCACATACAAAACATTTAAAACTCAAAACTAGTGTAAAAAATACATTTATTCCAGTTTTATTGAAATCTTAAAACATTGATTTTTGGCTGTTCTGATGCTCCTGGTTTAATTTCCCTGCAATGCGTGTAATACAATTTTGCGCATTATAAGGTTAGGAGAAGGTCCATTCAGGCTTAAAAGTAGGCGTGAGGTTGATGGGAATGATAAAAGTACACCAACAAATGAATAACAGGGTTTTCTAAGGTAAAACCCCCTTAAGACAACGTACTGTATTTAGTCGATACACATTTCTTTAATAACTCAGTAAATGTTTATGCAAGAATGACGAGAGATGGCTTAAAACTTTCGTCTTTAAAACTTAAAACTAATTCCCATATTTTTATGTGCATTAATTCATAATGCATCCGGGGCTTTTCTGACCCTTTTTGGGCCCAAAAACTCGAAATTTGATAGATTAATCCCCGAAAAAGGGGTTTAGAGTTTTCTGATTGTTTTGCACAACGAAATTGTTCAACTGATTATAGAAAGGAATATCCCTACCAAATTTCCCCAAAACGTGTTCAGGGGGTCACGTTAGGAACTTCTATGGTGGTCCCGAGCTTAAGTTTCACCGTGCGGGTCATACTAATAGTTCACTTTCCATAGGAAATTCACTAAAAAAGACGCACAATTCCAGCGTCGACTTTTAGTGCCGACACTAACAGACCGCGATTAATTTTTACGGAAATAAATCTGCAGTTAAATTGTCATTATTTGTAAGTTAAATCGTAGAGGATCAAAGTTTTTACATTTACATAAAAGTTCACGTAGAGAGTCGCATATATGCCATAGTTAATTTTCTAAAAACTATTCGCAACATTTCAGCAGAGGGTTTCTTTTTAAAGAGCCTTGTAGTCTGTTAGGCCTTGTGTCTGGAGGTTGCCGAGCATTTTCAAGTTTTTCGATCGGGTTTTACGGGTCTTCACGGTAGTTTGTGACTCTTCAGATGGGTAACTTCACAGCCTTTTACATGCGTTGTTTTCGTGTTAAATTCACGGTAGTTTAAAAAATGTGACAGAAACATTTTAGACTTACGTTGATGACACAGATTCATTAATTCTTATATGAATTAATCGTGATGAAATCAATATTGTTTAAACGTTTTCCATCGCCCATCACTATAAATAATAAACAAAAACAAAAAAATTATGTTTAGAGTTAATATATAAATTCATCTTAAACAATTTACATGTAAGACATATATTTTTAATTACATTACTTATACAACAGTAAGTTGTAAAGAAAATTTATCGAATCTATAGATTTAAGATATTCAGTTTTGTAAAGGTTGCCCATTTCGAACGTTTTGTTTAGCTTCTTATGGTATAATGAAATATAGGGCTAATGGTGGAACCGGGCTGGAAGTTGATTGTTGTTGCTACAACCATGCAAGTAGTTCCATTCACAATGCATTTTTTCCAGTTCGGCTCTTGGCAAATTACATTTGCTCCACCGAATCGGTATATTATTTGCAGTGACGAGTAACAAAATGAGTTTGAACTATGCAAACTCATTGATGGACTAGACTTTATTTACCTCCATTTCGAAAACCACCCCCTGTTCGCGTCTCACCCGCTCCACCGGCGAGCCGATTGTTCACTTTCCGAAACACGTATTAACTGTGGGTTTTCCGTCTGAGCGAATCAGCCGCGGCCATTGAGGCTATTGACAATCAATGTTTAATGTCCACTCGTCTCTCATCGCTTATTCCGGCGGCCGTGCGCCCATGCGATCGATGCCCGTGCATTATCGATGGCCCTGTATGCCTGCCTCCGGTGCGCTTCGGCGAAATGTGAACTCCTACACGCATCGATCCACCTGTAAATTGATATTGTACTCGAGTCAGGCCACCGCTCACGATTGTTGTAGGGCGAGGGGTCAGTGTTGCCGTTGTCAACCACCGGATGAGGGTAGTACTCGAGTCAGGCCACCGCTCACGATTGTTGTAGGGCGAGGGGTCAGTGTTGCCGTTGTCAACCACCGGATGAGGGTAGTACTCGAGTCAGGCCACCGCTCACGATTGCTGTAGGGCGAGGGGTCAGTGTTGCCGTTGTCAACCACCGGATGAGGGTAGTACTCGAGTCAGGCCACCGCTCACGATTGTTGTAGGGCGAGGGGTCAGTGTTGCCGTTGTCAACCACCGGATGAGGGTAGTACTCGAGTCAGGCCACCGCTCACGATTGTTGTAGGGCGAGGGGTCAGTGTTGCCGTTGTCAACCACCGGATGAGGGTAGTACTCGAGTCAGGCCACCGCTCACGATTGCTGTAGGGCGAGGGGTCAGTGTTGCCGTTGTCAACCACCGGATGAGGGTAGTACTCGAGTCAGGCCACCGCTCACGATTGTTGTAGGGCGAGGGGTCAGTGTTGCCGTTGTCAACCACCGGATGAGGGTAGTACTCGAGTCAGGCCACCGCTCACGATTGTTGTAGGGCGAGGGGTCAGTGTTGCCGTTGTCAACCACCGGATGAGGGTAGAACTCGAGTCAGGCCACCGCTCACGATTGCTGTAGGGCGAGGGGTCAGTGTTTCCGTTGTCAACCACCGGATGAGGGTAGTACTCGAGTCAGGCCACCGCTCACGATTGCTGTAGGGCGAGGGGTCAGTGTTGCCGTTGTCAACCACCGGATGAGGGTAGTACTCGAGTCAGGCCACCGCTCACGATTGTTGTAGGGCGAGGGGTCAGTGTTGCCGTTGTCAACCACCGGATGAGGGTAGTACTCGAGTCAGGCCACCGCTCACGACTGTTGTAGGGCGAGGGGTCAGTGTTGCCGT